>OY743161.1:0-5000000 GCA_963555695.1 Dasypolia templi | reverse complement strand
AAAAAAAAAAAGTCATTCATTCAAATTAGGCTGAGAATCAGCACTTTTCGAACGTCAAAATTACATAAGACAGTCCCCCAAAAAAAACAGAACAATTACTAACAATAATAAAACCATAGACAGCAAGACGACCAGTCACCACAAGCAGCACCCGTTCACGAGCATAACGCAAAGATCAGCCATTACCCCCCTCGCCATATTTGAGGGAAGGAGGAAACCCGACCCCCGACGCTACCGCAAGCAGTGACATCTAAGGGAGCATGACGAACTTGCTGCCGGTTGCTCAGGCAAGAATAATATTATCAATTGTCGAGGTCGCTAGCTAACCACATATTGCAATACAGCTACGGCTATCGCAAACAGGCACGATGCGAAAGCTCGTCACAAAGGCACCGCTCGTCGCGCGACATGCGGTGTCTTTGTGTAACGGTGTCGCGTCGCGCCAGCGTGCACGAGCCTTTACCCGAGATTTACTTGCAAATCACAAAACGGTCACCCACACAATTTAAAAACAATTTCTTGTATCGAACTTATTGTATTGCCAGTTAATAAATCATCGAATGAATCACAATGAGTTCGGTGATCACAATACACAGCCTCAGTTTAAGTTTATTGACCCTGACGCTCTTTGTGATTTATAATAGAATGAAACGTTAACAATGAATTTAGTATAGATTATCAGGAAATTAAGCAGTACCTCTGTTTGGAGATAGTTGCAAAGGTAAGCATTCAGCCTTTAACGTTTCCATTGCCGGGGCTCAGGCCTCCTCTCGGTGAGAAGGCTCTAAATCAAAGTCAAAATATTTTATTTCATATAAAACTTACATAGGCACTTATGAACTTCAGAAGCTAGGTGCACGGTTCAAATTTGTCGTTCCCAGTGGCGAAGAGCCGGCTAGAAACTCCACGGTTAATCTTTTAAAAATGATTGGCTTTTTTTTCTTTAAATTACAGTTTATTAGGTATGGGAGGACAGTGTAGGCCTGTCAACAAGAACCAGGTACTTACAAAAATAAAATGGTCCGCAAATCTACAGTCTACAAGGCCTACAAAGTTCTCAAATTCACAAAATATAAAAGATTAATAAAAAAAAAACCTAATTAAACCAAATGGCGTGAGTGGGCCATAATCATATGGCTTCGATTTTTTTTTGTTCTAGGACATGCCGGGTTTCTTCACGATGTTTTCCGTCACGAGACCATCACCTAACATAAATAACAAAGAGATGTGTACTGATCAGGTGGTTAACCATCATGCTCCAGTCCTTATTCTTTATTTGCCGACGGCGCAGCACGTCTCTTCTTCAAAACTTCTCTATCAGCTGTTATTTCAGTAGTTACTGTTTCTAAGCTGACACCTTTCAAACAACGCATTATTCGTAAAAGTCACGTGCATTAGTAACGGTCGAACCCATTAACCTATATCAGTGAAAGACAGATGGCTATTGATGATAGACAATATAGTTCTATCTGTCCCTGTCAAACAAATAGCTCTCAACATGTTACAGGGACGCATAGTTTGGCTTTAATGGGACGTTAAAACCCGAGATTGATAAGTTTTTCTATCTCCAGTACGCAAAATTGATAATATACATATACGTTATTGGGTTCGGCCGTGATGTATTGAATCGAGTTGCAGATAACATACACAGACAGATATTAAATACCGTTCTTGAAAGCCTACGATGTTTTGTAGGATATGTACAACAATTATGTAAGTAATAACATAAAATTGAATCTGTGACATAGAGCCAGCAAACAATACATTAATTAAAATTCCTAAGCCTGACAGTTACTTTGTCTTGGCCCATGTTTCTAAGATAGATACTGACATTAGACCTGCACAATGCTTAGCCGAATTAAAGTATACCTACAAATCTGTCTCGCACTGCATTCAATTCACGATCAGTTTCAACACCACTGTGGCGGCATCTACACCGCCACATGCGAACCACAAATCCTGCATCGCGCTATCACAGTTTACCGCGCAGCTAGCATATATACAACTTCCCGACAACAATCATCGGTCAGATGCCCACCAGATACGACATCCATCTGGTCGGAGGATCCTCCCTTTTCTAAAGAGTATGAGTGAACTTTACACCCTGTTCCTCATTTCTCTAAACCACTATCCCTCAAATTCAAACTCTATCACCTTTTTCAAAGGTTTAATTTGCGTGTGACAGCAAAACACTATACCATCAAATATATCACACCACCATACCTCAAATAACAACTCTTTCACCTTTTATCAAGGTTTAATTTGCGTGTGATCTCGATGTGGAACTATGTAAATTTGTGGCTTATTTGAATAGCTTATGATTGTGGAATTTGAATTGTTGGTCATGGTTATGGCGCCTACAACTGGTTCTTTTGTTTGTGTGGATAGTTGGACCCTAACTCAGGGACGCCTACTGTGGGGAGTTTGGGCTAGAATGATCTATAGATTAAGATAGGCCGGTTATTAGGGATAAAATCACCTCTTCTCTTCAACCGTAGAATAACACAGAGCTGCATCATTATCAAAACTTTTTGTATAGACAGTAGACACCCATAGACACTCTTTAAAAAGTACCCTGATTAAATACATAGATGAGCTAGGCTTCAAATGATTGAATGATTACCATGCTAGGTACTGCATAGCTGTTTCAAATGACAAAAGTTGAGGTTTATGAATTATGTAACTTTAAGTAAATAGTTTTCTAAAAAAGAAGAAATCCTGTCCTTTAGATGGTCCAATCAACTTTAGAAAAGGTAGCACAAGTGACAAGAGGAAACAATAGATGATTCGCCTTTTAGGCAGAGAACTTCATCGAATTACAGACATTGATTAGAGTGCACTGCCCGATAACGCGGTCGACTAACCCCAATTAATTTATCAGTGTATTTATAAATCTGAAGAGGCATATTATTAACAATTAGGTTTACAAGTGATTTGCATAAGTAGTGCGTTATCAGCAGCGAAAACAAGTCGTTTACGACTATTGACATGTTCGACAGTCAGTAAGGTCATATAAATATTATGGTTCCTTAGAACTACTTGATTCGCCTTTAGTACATTAAATACATCTTCAATTTGGCACAAATTTTCGGGAAAATCTCTGCTACCTTAACAGTTACCAATTAAATGATAAATTTTACTTTGAAGGGAGAATGAACACTGAGATTACGGCTGTAGTAGTTGTAGTTGATGTAAAATAAGAAATGCTGCGATGACCCCAAACAAATCAGAAAAAAGCCAGATTCTGTCTCCATGTGTATTCTCAAAGCATAACATAACATAATCATATAATCATAAGCATATAATGTTCCCACTGCTGCGACAAAGGCTTCCCCTCTGCTGAGAGGGAGTGGGCCATAAATTACCACGTGGGCCCAGTGCGGGTTGGTGGATTCTCAAAGCAATAACTACCAAACGAATTAGAACTTAAATGAAATCTTGATAGTCCTAATTCACTTTGTATGTTACATTTACACCATTGAGCATACCCACATAACCCAACACGACCTTAACATGATAATATATTCAGTAAACTCAACCCGCATCTTTGTTCCAGTTAGAAATGACTCAATAGCTAAACATGCTGTTATCTTATCTACACGAGATGTGTTTGCCAAAGATTGCTTACTTCATACTTGTAATAAACTATTCCATTGTATGTTGTTTGTCGAAACTCTGAGATAAGGTTTTTGTTGCGAAGTAGTAATTTCTTCAAGTCTGGCTTTGTTTTATAAGAGTAGAGTATCTCATCAGCATCAGTTATTGATATATGCTAATCATCGTAATCACGTCTATTCCTAGACATGATAATAAACATATTATAATCCATATCTTATTTTGCATTAATCTGCCCAGCGATCGCTGATTCTACATCATACAAATAAACAATCCCTCTACTCGTCATGCGGGACTGTGATATCAAGAAAATATTTATTATAAAAGTATGCTTTTCCACTTAATATATTCCCATTGGATCAGGCTTACTACCCATAGCTCCGTAAATTATAATAATCAATAACATTTTAAAGAGACACTCCAAAATTGCAAAACTGTAGTCGGATATATCATCAAGACAAATCTTTGAACCCGGCAGGGGTCATAAATATTCAGTGAAGTAGGAACAAGTTTCCTTATTTCATGTAGATAACAATAGAAAATGATGCCTTCAGAACAACTTAGTAATACCACAGTTACGGGTTAAGTTTATATAGTTATTTCATGGCGCCCGACCATCAACTTATATAATGATCGCCATTATCTTCGGCTATTAAAATCGTGTTTGTGTACGACGAAAATATACTTGTTTTCTATGCTTATCATTGTTCTAAATAGGCATTAGTAAATTCTTGTAAATCGTTAGATTTGTAATCTTAGCTTTGTTTAGAATAAGTTATTCTGTGAAAAATTCCACGTGTAGCGATCACATCCTGACCTTCGGCAGCCATTCCCGCTAACAGTCACTTATTTTATATTATTTTACAAACAGGGTGTTAAAATACTCTACACTAAGCCATCATCTACGCATTCTGTACACCAAAATAAGTAACTTTGCACAAAAAAATGCTGGGAAACGACTTTTATTTTTTGCGCGAAATATTCGTTGTTTTGGGTAGTGCGCAATGTAACGCACGCAAAACATTTTGCTTACGGATGCACGTAACGGAAGCATGTCGATTCTGTAAAATCTCACCGTGAATTCTTGCGTGGAGTGAGCTGTCAGTGTGATCCCGTCTTAGTGAATTCCTAGCATCAGTGGCACTGACCGCTCACTCCACGCTCACTTCACCTGTTTTCACGGTGAGATGGTTACAGAATAGCACTACAGGAATCGTGGGAGCATTTAAACTAAATTAATAACATTTACAGTTTTTTTTTCGTAAAAAAAATATAAAAACAAGTTGGAACCAACAGGTACGGTCCAGTACAAAAAAAATATTCGCTTCGTTAAGGATATTTTACACCCAGTATTGTTCGTACCGATACGAAAAGAGGACCGTGATGTTCGGTTTCCTATCAGCAAGCTGGCTTAAGTATGTCAAAGTCACATACATTTCAGGGCTTTTGAATCCTTTCTCATCATCATCTTGATGGCCAATTTATTTGGGATCGGTGCACCAATCTTCATATAAAGACACATCTCTAACAGCCATGCACTCTTTTGTAGCCATTTCATCGTTCACACAATTTTCAACGTTTGTTTGGTCTGCCTCTATTAATATAGGCATTATTTTCGCATGTCATGTGACATGTCCCTTTAACTCTGCTATAGAATTTTAACCAGTAAATCACGGCACCAATTCTTATTAACAAAACACCCTATTAACTGCCAGGTTAACCCTCACCGCAAGCAGTGGAGCCTAAACGATAAAACCTCATTTGATACTTGAATAAGTAATATGACACTGTAGTACCGGAGGGTTGAGTTACAGCGCCTTACGATATTTGACACCTGGTTGATATGTGTCTGTTGCGATGTTGGTATTGGTTATCGATGAGTGTGGATTGATCCCAGATTTGGTTTTTACCTATAATGTTCCACTGAAAACTTTATCAACCTTTCCGTTTTCTGTAGATATAACTGCCAATGGCTTTTGTGGGAGCTCTGTCACATCGCCGGTGATAGTAACCTGCCCAAAATAAGAGTTCCAACGCAACAGAAAAAACGTGGATATCCCTAGAGTAAAAATCAAGCTCAGTGTATGAAAAACTCATGAATTTGAGGCTCTGATAAGCAACAGGAAAATCGTGGATATCCCTAGAGTAAACATCATAAGTATTTAAGAAATTATAGTTTCTACCATATGCGAACATTAACAATAATAGGCCAAGGCTACCTTCATACAAACAATGATTGAATCAAGTATTGCTGAATTGAGTGCAACAGATTGCCCACGTTTTACTGGTCGTAACCGGTAACAATATAGCCAATTGATAGCTGAATAAAACGTTATCGATGCGGGCGATAAAGACTAATGTTTTAAGTTGGTGGTGATCAGACTGAACTTGTTAAACTATTTGACCTGACTTTTAAAGGCGTAACTGTCCTGAAATCTATAGGAACAACCCTAACCCGTTCCTTGATTAATTGACAGATATAGCACTGCCTAAACCTAAAGCACTGGGGGTACAACAAATACATTTGGAAAATATAATCATGTCAATATTTACTTAACAAACAAATTCGCTTTTTGTGTCACTCTTTGTGACTGCTTTAAAAAGAAAGAAAATAAATGTATTGACCCAGGTTAAGGCACACAATATTCACACAAAACAAAACAAAAAATAACCAGAAAATTGTAATGTGTGCCTCACGGCTGCGCCAAATAGGCCCAGTTCAGCATAAATGCCAGACAACCAAGCTGGTTTTCAACTAGACCCAATGTTACGAGGACGTCTTACGGATGTCAATCAGCTTTATCGTGTGTGTGTAAATATTTAAATAAAAATGTAGGTAGATATGTGTAACAAACAAGTAATAATAAACATAATATATAATTGTTTAAATATAAATATTAAAGAGAAATAAAATGGTATGTTTACACAAGAAACAAAAGCACTGTCGTCAATAATAAATTATTATACATAGTTCACATTAATGAAACGTTTAAGTCGTTCATGCCTAGCTTCCGTTGCTCATCTTTGTTCTTCTAATCCACACAATGAATTTTGATGCGGTTTTCTGCATCATTTAGAGAATTTATTCCGGAAGGTTTGTGTAAAAAACGGTCGGTTTACCAATGTGGTGTTCACTAGAATTACTAAAATTAGGGGCTTGCTGGTTAAAGTAATATAAAGCATACTGTCATGCAAAGGTGCACTAAAATATGTATTTTTGTAACTTCGTCCTTAAGCGGGTGTTCTATTTATCCAATCTACTTATTGTATCAAATTTGTACCTATGTTAAACTCCCATTTCCTCATATGAAAAGTTCAACGAGTGTGGTTCGAACTCATGACCTCTTGTCCGATAACTTCATTAGCCACGCAAACGGGAGCTCATTAATTACTTTGCTAGTCAATCCTTATCTGACAGCGGATGTCATCCTGCTACTGTCTTAAAAAGTCCTGAAATCGTTATAAAAAACCATAACACAAACCAAAAAAAAAACTCTATCTACAAAACGACACGTGAGTTTGTCTGCAGCTATTCCTGTTTACAACTACCCTATTATACAAAAACTAACAAAAATATACTTAAAATCTATCGCAATAGGACCGAAATCAACCGCAAAAGACATTTACTACAAATGTTTACGTAGTAAAAACTTTCCTACAGGAATTTGAATCTTATTTCAAAGAGCTATAGGTGTATCTAAATATAGTTCTTAACACCAGTATCCCGTTAAAGGGACAGACGGATAACATTAGATTTAATTTAGTGATTGATGGTGAACAGCAAGGGATTCGAACCTGGGCCGCTGGCATTCGTCATCGTGGTGTCAGTTTATTGTTAGCTTAGTTTTAGCTTTGTTTATTGACACTACAGCTTCATTTTAAATAAGGTTATTATCAGAATCGACCGGCAAATATTTCTGATGACTGGAGTTCAGTTGCAGTTCAGTGTATTGTAATTTGCTCAAACAATACTAGCAACTTGTGTGCTAGCTTGTGTAGATCACAGAATTATAAGTGTTCCATTTTGAATTGCAGAATCAAATATGTAACACTTATAATATAAATGTGTTAACTCAAAACAATGACAAAACCGTGTGATATGTTAACCGATATTAATAAGTGTAAAATGTAAAGGACGCGGCGTTGACAAAATAGCCTCAATCCCGACTGGATTGAGGCTATTTTGGCGACGCCGCGTCTGTCTGTCCGCCTCGCGTTATTGAGGTACCGTGCAATTATACCTGAAAACTGCTTACTTCAGTTACACTTATTAACACATTTAAAAGGTGTTATAAAGGTTTTTCTTTTAGAACAGTTTTAAAAAAGTGTTAAAAAAACTTATTACGGTTACAGCTTGATAACATAAATGTTTCCCCGAAGGGTTGGGCAGAGGTGTACCTGTACACCCACATTTCGCCAGTTACATTTAAGTTCCATGTAATAGGGGGCGAGCCTATTGCCATCACCCGGGCAAAAATACATACTCCGGGCTGCCACTGAGAAATTCCAGATAATCCCAATAACACGTTGCCCGACCTGGGAATCGAACCCAGGACCTCATGGTCAGCAGTAGAGATTGCAACCACTACACCAATGAGGCAGTCAGTTACAGCTTAAGTCCCAGAATATATGCTTATAAACAAGGCTCGTAGTTGTGCCGAACGTACTCAAGGTTCGTCACGTCACTTATGAATCTACTTTTAATATACTCGTAGGTACCCTATAACCAAAATGCACAGAAAACCCAAGCCGTTTGATTGGTAACGGTAACCATGTCCAAGCTAGACATATGTTCCTTGTTTTCTGAATTAATTTTGATTCAAGTACTGCAGCTACTCTTCTCTGGCCGGTACTCATGATACTCAACTTTACTACACATCGCTAATAAACCAACTACAGTCCCAAAGCTAATTAACGCGAAATAAAGTAAACAGCACGCCTGCAAAAGAGCCCGACTGACACAAAAGCAAAATGTGCACGCGCACGATGCGCGGGTGCCACTCGAAATAGATTGTCGCTTCCTCCTGCATCTTATTAATTTTCACGTAAATCTGTAAGCTGCTTGAATTCGTCAGTGAGTTTTCTTCTAGTAGTTTGTAGTGCTAGTTACTTACACAGATTTAATATAATTATTCATCATGAGTTTTAAGCCGAATCCGGCAAATTACTATTTCAGACACCTATCTACATGGCCCTCATGATCTGATGAATATTTATTTCCCTTTAAAAAAAAATTGTCTTAATATTAAGAATGACATGAATTTTTACTTTCTTAAGTATTATATTATTTAAATTATTGTGAATGTTATATTTATGACTATGTCATTGCTACTTTTTTATTATATGTTATTTGTAAGTTTCAATCGAAATCTTGAATTTAGTTTAAAACTAACATTATATGTATATTTTCTCTTTCTCAGTTTAATGATAATCTGGCAGTTTGAGTTATTTATGCGGCCTACCCAAATGTCCATTCTTTGGTATTGTTCGTCGAATCGTTGAGCTCCTTATGTTTTGAGTTGAGCTGCACGATTACTGAGAAATGCGTGCACTGACTCGGCAGGTCCGCTCAATCTGTGTGGTTCTTTCCTCAAAAGACCATTTCAGACATCAATCATCAATGATCTGACCAAGATTATGTCTGCACTTTAAAAGAGACGAAACAAACTCAGGTGACCTCTGAGTTAGTTTCGGCTTTTTTCAGAGTAGTCAGATAGTAAACGCCGATCTCATCTAGATTTTAAAATACATATGATTGAGGTGTAATAGTGTCTGTACAAACCCAAGGTACAGAAATAAAATCACTTATCATTTATCAATGATTTTTTACTTTCGTGATACTGATACAAACCTTTTGATGTTACAGATGTATTAAGGTGGTTTTTTATGTCTGTACTCGTTGCATGAATACACTCTACAAACAAAGATTGAAAAAATAGTAGTGCTACGTGACGCCAATTAAGAACTATGTAAAAAAAACTATTATATAACCTGGCGTCAGTGTTAGCATGCCAAGAGTGCCAACTCCTGAACTGGAATTGCAGGTCACAATGATAGTTGTCTTGGCTGAGTTTCAATAATCCAATATTGCATGCTATGTTAGCGCCATCTGCACTTGGAATATATTGTTCTGATGACCAGTATCATGATTAATGTGCTCCCATCTAACCAAGAAAGTATGAAGGAAATGAGTGCAGTCACGGTGGAATCCGAATGGAAAGTCTCAAAAAACCTCTCCTAGAATGAAATATATTACATTTATTATATCTTCTGTTGTCTTTTTTGTTATGGTGTAGATACTGTTGTGGTGCTCCTTATCTGTAACATTATTTATTTATACACACGTAATACAGCTATCATTAGGTACAGTTTCAGTTCATTCGTGTGTTCCATCTAGAATCAATCTTTGTCTCTCATGTTTCATACGCTTTAGATAAATAAAGAAAATAGAGGCATTTCTCTTGTGATACAAGAAATCCTAGTTCAATAGCTGACTGATGTTTTTTTACCTCGAGTTTCAATTAACTATAAAAATGTAAATGTAAAAGTCCGTCGCACATTTTTTCTTATTCCCAACTGAAAAAAGAGTAGTGCTATAAGTTACACCTATGTATCTGTCTATCTGTGTGTCTGTCGGCGGCATCCTAAACGGCTGACCCGATTTAGTATTGTTTTTTGTTTGAAAGGTGAATAGATTGAAAAGGTGAAGATTGCGTAGAAAAAAAAAATTGATAAGAAAGTAGAAAATCCGTTCAGCCGTTTTCAGAGGATTTCGTTTGAGTCGGGATTTTATTTATAAATTTAATTTTAACTTCTTTCGGACAATAAAATGTTTATTTTTATTTGACTGCTACCTTTGAGTCACAGACCGTAGTACTAAAACTAATGAGCGTTTAACCCAACACCTTTAACTTCAACACTTGTCGACTTTTAAACTGTAAACCTGTCCCCCTAGCTTCTCCAGCCACAACAAGAACAAGACGCGTGCGCACGATGTGCAAGCGCCACTCGAAATAGATTGTCGCTTCCTTCCCATGACCGCGCCATGTAATGTGCTGCACTTCCTAGGGGTTTTATTGGCGAGTAAAATAGCTTGGAAAGCAATTTTCGGCCATTTTTTTGTTGAGTATTCAAATAAGTACAATAATTTCAAATAATATAATGTTTGTATGTGTGTAATAATGTATAATTAGTTAATTACACATTTAGCATAGCCCAGTAACAAAAAAAAAACAAATAAAAAATTACAAGTAGGTTTAACATTTAGACGAAATTGAAACGAATCCACGCACGTTTGAGAGGTTTGTATCCGGCTACTCTGATTGTCAAACAGACAGAGATTGAATAAGGAAAAGCAACCAACTTAGCCCCATCATCATCGATCATCGTTAGCATCCACAGCCTAACTTCACCTACTGATAAACATTATAGGCCTCTCTCCACACTTCCAAGCCAGTCACATCCAGGTTCTCATGTCTTTAACTTACATTATTATCTTTCCAAGTCAAGCAAAACACTAGTTTCTTAACCTGAACATGGAACGCGTGACTTTAATTAAGTCTACATTGCAAGGGGTTGGCCGCAAAACGAACACTATAAAAATGCACGCGTGGACCGACGACCGGCGCGAGCGCATCGAGATCAACTATAAATAGAATGTCTCGCGTCTTTCTTCCTATAATTATGAGTTATGATACCTTTTTCATAGTCAGCTTATAATAAAAAATGCATGGTTTGTGAACGCTAAATCAGTAAAGCTGTCAAATCTCGTGACAGATCTGTGAACAAATTATGAACACCACCAACTTTGGTGTCCCCTGACTAAAAATACTGGTGAGTATTATAAAAAATAAGTTGGTATAAGTAGCAAGTTGATAAATAAATGGAGACTAACTTAATAACGATAATGAATAGTCAATCTTATGAAAATAATCCAAGCGACTATTCTACTTAACACTCCAAAAGATGGAATGTTTGTACAGCAAAAGGCGAGGCACTATAACAAGCTAGAAAATACCAATAAGGCATCAGACCTAAATACTTACACTCATTTTAAGTAAGTTTTTTTACTCATGCAGATGTTGAACACTGTGTTTTAAATAATGAACCGATTAGTTAACAAATCAATTTGCCAGTATCCAGAGTGAGGCTCTATTATTCATAATCTTCTTCTGACATGGTTTTGAATAGAAATTTATTTACCTTATAACCCTGTACACATTCGGGGATTACCCAATTTTATTACCCAATTTTGTTTCTCACATGTGCGACTGAAACTCATCGGGCAATCCCCGAGTTCACGGTTGGGGCGACACCTTTAAAAAAAACATCATTTTCATCCTGGCTTTACCGACGCAGCATGTCTTATTCGTAAACCATAATAACCTTAACGTTTCACGAATGATGTAATTTAAACAATAGTTTAGTTAGCTTGGATCTACGTAAGGCCTATCATCATATTCCAATACACGCATACCTAGGTGATGTAATCCCACAAACATCCGTCGGGATCATTCGTCGATAGTCGGAAACTCCTTGAACTAGCCAGATGGTGAAGCAATAAACGTTGTTTAATGCATTACTCGTAACTTTGCAATTTAAGCCGCGTTGAGAATAACTGCGTTATATCTGTAATTAGTTTTATATGGGTTCACAGTTTTATTATAGTGGCAGGTCGTTTGTGGATGGGAAATGGCTGTTTTGAGTGGCTCGTTGATAGATGTGTTTATTTTGTTATTTTATAACACAAATCAATCAATAAGGAACATTATCAGATTTTAGCATCAGTTTTCATCTTTATTTCGCTGTGCTCAAAAACAAGACTCCGGATGTCAGAGAAAATAATAAATAAATCCATCAACTGCCCTTATAAAGAAGAAAGGAACGAAGTTCTCGAAGATGAGGAAATTAACCTTCCTTCTGTTCAAAGAAACTTTAATAACCACACTACTTATAGGTACAGTACAGTACAATATTGATGGCCCCTATCTACAGACGAAATCCATATTTGGCCCTAGACATTTATCAATAGCATGATTTTAAGTTAACCATTTCGAAAGCCCACCTCAATTATCTTATTCATAATTTTGCGCCTCTTTAAATGATGTATTTAAAACAACTTAACTTTTGACGTATAAACAACTTCAGGCTAAAAGGTCACTAGTAACGCTGTCATAATCGCCATTAATGTGACAATGTTAATTGAAGATATAAGGAAATATTGAAATAAGACGTATAACCTTGCTGATCTTTGACGATGTCGTAAAGAAAAAGTTTGATTTATGATGCTGGTTATTCTCGTATAAACTAAATAACTTCACAAGATTCGGAAAAAAAATGTGGTTTATCTTAAGACGGACCCTGACCAAGGATCGATCATGAAGTAACTTTGATTCTAATTAGATAGGGATTTAAAGCATAAACTTACTTTGAGACTTCTGAAAATTAATAACAAATGGCAATTTTAGGTGCCGATTTTCTTGTCTACGTTCAGAAAGTCAATTAAATTAACTGTATTTAAAATACAACACGCATTGTATTTTTTTTTTTCCATGAAACTGCTAACGATTGTTGTTTCTACCACTATCATAATATCGTCATATTCGACTACTGCCAACCTTAACTTGGCAATTTCTAAAATAAGAAAGTAAGTCATTTTAACCTCTACTGTTTCTACCTTCCAGGGTGGCGACGAATACTCCGCATCTGGTGAGCCTCGGAACAGGTCGGCTCAGCACTGCAGTCACCTTGCATCCTATCAAACAAGGTATGTACATTTTGATTAACGAATTGCTTATGGAAAATATCTTTATAGTTCCACATTACCTTCCTCTATGCATGGGGTCTCAACTCGAACAAATTATAATTAGTCTTAAAAAAAATCATAGGGCAATATAGGGCAGCATAGGTAACCATTATGAAATTAACAATCATTAAAGCGTTAATAAACGCGTTAAGCGTTTCATTAGAAATATGATTGGTAAAAATCGAAACATCCTTGTATAATGCTGATTTATCTATTTACACTCTTATTCCACGTATTTTCAATAAAAAACATGAATTGAGCTTTAAACTGCAATTCGAACCCCTTAAATGATACAAGTAGCCATCTGTTCATCATTTAGTTTTCAATAGATGGCGTTTTACTCAATTTGTCCTATCATAACAGTAACCCTTGTCGTTACTAATTTAAATCAAACAACTCTATTTTTATCTATTACTTTACAAATAAATATAAAAAAAATCTATTTACATGTTTTTCTGTACCCGGAACTATTAAACTTTATATGTATAAAAAGGATTGTGAGTAACGTTTTAAAAGTAGGTCGACTCCTAGGTGGCGTTGTTAAACTACAGTCTCTAGCAATTAGTGAGTCTAAAATCGAAAAAGTAAAAAAGGCTTAGTGAGATGTCATTTCTTAGTATGGGATTGGGTTTCTTGTACGTAGTATTATATTATCTGTGTTTATGTATATCTGGATTTGCGATGAGGCATCGAACATTCTCATGGTAGATAACTGATGGACTTGTCACACTCACAATCCCAATGAATGTTTATAAACCCAAGCAACTTATGTTACCTGATTTTTAGAAGTATGCTATATGGGGAAGACGACATTATCTGAAAACACTAACAATACCAATGCATAGGATAAGAGCAAATGCTAAATCAAAACATTTTTTTTTTTTTCAAACAACTTAAATAGCAGTGACTAGTCAGTTTTGCTAAACAGCCGACGAGCTACAATGACTAATTAGATATTTTGTATTAGATAGATTTTTGTTACTTTTATGGACGTTTAATGTAATGTCGTATTGACGTCCACCACCCTTATATCTTGAACTTAGTAACATAGTTCTTTAATTTCTCCTTTCAATTCCAGGTCGCGTCACAATAGGCTCTGACCCGACATGCGACATCTACGTGGTCGGCACAGGCGTGTCAAGCGTGCACTGTCGCGTGGAGAACTCTCACGGAGTCGTCACGCTGTACCCGCTCAGTGGCAGCACGCTGCTCGACGGACTGCCCGTCGACAAACCCACCAGACTGTCGCAAGGTGGGTACTTTATTTATCCTTATTAAAGGCTACCGACCCCCCCTGCTTCGCAAGGTTTTTACGACTTGTCAAAACATCGAGATTTATTTTTATATGTTAGTTTTCTTTGTATTTTTGTATGTTTCTTTAATATTAGTGCATTAAATACACAAAACTTCCGAAATTATGTTGAAAATCGCATCAAAATCCGTTGGGTAGTTTAGAAGAACAACGCGGTCACACAAAAAGACACGAAAAGTCGCATACGAGTGTATGTAGGTGGTAATCTCTGGAACGACTGGTCGGATTTGAAAAAATCTTTTTGCATCTGATGGCCCATGTAACATCACGCTATGACTCTCAGAAGCCTAGCAGAAAGAAAAGAGAAAGAACGCTAAGCGAAAAAGAAGTTATAGCGCGGTTAGGTGATGGCGATGCGACAGGTGGGTCGGGGAAACAAGATACTTCACGCGGACCTAGTCGCGGGCAGAAGCTTGTATGACATATGCATGTACATAGATAAGAAGCAGGCGCCCATGTATCCTAAACCCTAATTGCGTAATACACAATCAATAGGAATCTGAATTGTTTTGAAACAGATGCTATTAAATTTCTTCGAATTCGATAAAAAATTCTGCTCAACAATGTAAATACCGCAATGAATGTTGTTGAACTGTCAAAATCAAACAGATTAGTAGTAATCGTTTACGGAAATGTGTTACGCAATTAGGCTGCTGGCCTGAATGTCGGATTTAGTTGGTAACCCCCTATACCAAAGTGTTATTTAAAAAAACAAGCGGTACCAAATGAATGCATAAATATCACCGCGCATTAGGATATTTAAGACAACATAAATTTTACAAGACTCTTTGTATCAAAGCATAATTAATATCCAACATCGATCCGGCACTGCAGCCAGTGAATATTGCTAAGTGAATTGAACATAATTGTCTAAACACAACTATTAGCCGGAAACCGATCAGTTTCGGATGTCTACTGCGACAAATTGACCAAATAAAAGTCTAGACAGGAATTGATTAGACTTCACAGATTAAAAAAAAATCGGGACATGTCATTGGACACCAGAGCGAGCATTCCCTTCTTTTTAAACGGAACGGAACGGAACGGAACGATTGCCTTTCATAACTCAATCTGTCAAAAATGCAATCAATTTTCATACATTTTTGAAAAGTTTTTGACATTGATTGTCGCTGAGATGAGATGTGACTTGAGTTTGAACGCTCTAAGTACGAGAATTTGCTTTCTGATTGGAACAGATTTCCTTTCGCTGTATAATATGTATGTATTAAAACAGAGCCATCTACAGTCCGTTTACAGTTCTACCTCTGAGTTTGCATCACTGTTAAAATCACAGTGCTTTAATGCCGTTGCAATAAGGTTGCTGCCATTGACAAATCTGTCAAATTCACAATAGGAGTGATGTTTTTTTAAATATTTCTATCTCAAAAAAGTGTTTGTTTCCAAATAGTGCAAACAATATTACAAAAAGTGTGAAAGCTTAAAAAATTGCCAAGTTATAAACGTTTTAAAGTAAGTGTTTCACAAGGACAGCACTATCGTAGAAGTGACGTCACAACTTTGTAACTTCATAGTAGAGCCGGACATTGTCCGTACCACGCGACAAGGACGGGAATAGTCCACTCCAAAATCTTTTAAAGTGTGTATGTATCATATTCACACCTTCCATTCTTCATATTCACACCGATTTGACAGTTTTATTCGATCATCAAATTTTTACTATGCCTTCTTTGAAATAACATTATTTATACGAACATTTTTAATATTAGTTATCATATCTACTATCTTTATAATCGTTACAATAAGCCACAGGTAAAATAATTGAATGGACTGTAATATATTATTAAGGTCTCAAGTTTCAAAAGTTTCTGTTTTATGACAGAGCCATTTAGTATAGTTTTTAGTTAACTTTTTGAGGCATAACGGTTTTTCGTTACGTGACGATTTCTGCCAGTTTCCTCCTTCCGGACGACGCGTTAAAGAACTTCGTTCCGATAATTTACTGGAATGCATGAACTTAGAGCTGAGTATTTTCGCGAAGAAACAAGTAGCAAACTCAGAAATACTTTTGATTTGCGGTTTCCTCGTGGAATAAGCACCTAATTCTGAGGATTGTTCTAGACATGTTGTTCTAGACATCCATTATGGAAACCAAAACTCATACAAAAAAGGGAAAACCATAACAAAAATATCTAGGGAGCAAAAATCACGCAAAAATATTTCTTAAAATTACTTCCTTACCTATTTTTTACCATAAACAAACAGAATTAACTTCCAATGTGACATGTTCTTTCTGTTTCTCCTACCTATTTTATAAAATACCAGTCTAACATACACTATCTATCAATTTCCAGGTAGCATGCTAACAATTGGCCGGTCGAACTACCTCCGTTTCAACCACCCGGCCGAGGCGAAGCTAATGAAGTCAGTGCTACCGTCAGCTCACGTCTCGATGGCACCTGTCCAGTTTCAGCCCAACGACCAGTGTGCCGCAGGTAACATGAAATAAAGAACATTCATTTATTTCACCCAGGTATACGATCATCATTCTCCTGCCCTTATCTGTATTTGGTGTCGGTACAACTCGTCTTTTTCTTCCGTACTCTCTCTCTCTCTCTCTATTAGTCGTCATGTTGGTAGATACCCTCTTTCTAGCCATATCATCTTTACACAGTCCATCCATCGTTTCTTTGGTCTTCCCCTACTCGGTATGTGTAGTTTTTACAGGCACAGATAATGTAATACTACGCACAGACACCCAATCCCATACAAAGAAATGAAATCTCCCTAAGTGTTGCTATTGAGCTGGCTATTTTACTTCGTCCAATTTTTCAACAGACAGACGGCAGCATCAGCGACCAACTAATTCCCAGAGACTTAAGTATTACAAGGCCATCTAGGAGTCGACCAACTTTTAAAACTTTTCGTGCAATCCTTTTATATAATGTTTTATATCTGTAGGTTTCTAGGTAAAGCAATAGATTAAAAAAAAGGCTGTTTGATTTCAATAAGTAACGATAGTAGTTACTGTGATGACAGGACAAATTGAGTAAAACGCCATCTATTACAAAGATCTCTAAACAAAATTATTTACAGATGGCTACTTTTTTATAAGGGTTCGAATTTTTAAAGGCTTAATTTATGTGTGTTGTTGAAAATTACGTGCATTATTAGTTTGAATAGATAAATCAGCATTAAACAAGGAAGTTTTCGTTTTTAATAATCTTACTTTAGGCAAAATTCTACCGTTCATCGCTTTCTAATGATTCTTAATTTAATAATGGTTAATGCTGCCATTAACGATTTTTTTTCAAGTCTAATTATATTTTGTTCGAGTTGAGACCCCATGACCCCAATGCATGCGGGGTCGCGGCACATGACTTGTAGTCCCCCCCTTTCTAGCCAAATCATCATTCACACAGTCCATCCATCGTTTCTGAGCTCTTCCTCTCTTCCTATACCCATCCACATTCATACTCCAAACTTAATAAACACAAACATATCATCATCACCTCCCTAACCTTTTCCCATTTGTTCCCCCCCCTTTCAAAACTATGCTGGGGTCGGTATACTTTGCATGGAGCGACTGCCTGTCTGACCTCTGGACCTCCAGAACCCAGTGACTGGGTATCACGATACCTACGTAAGACTGGTTGTCAGAAACAAAGAAAATCAGTATTCTAATAATGGTGGTTCACAAAATAATTACCAAAATTAAATGAAGGACATGAGCTATGTTTATCAAAAGCTGCATCTGTGTTTCAACAAATTGGCACCTACAGGTATTATAAAAATAACAATACTAATAGGCTAGCTTGACAAACAAACCAGCGACCCTCTATTATGGGAAGTGGTTATTGCTGACCATAGTCACCTGCATTTGCATCCGGAAACAAACCTGCAATGTTTTATTTAAAAAAAACGCATTTGAAAGTTTTATGGCGGGTTCTACATAAGCCCCCATAATAGCCAAAATAGGCTTGCCATAACAGGCTCGCCCCCTATTAAATGGGACTTAAAAACATAACTGGCGAAATGTGGGTGTACTATAGGTACACCTCTGCCCAACCCTTCGGGGAAACAAGGCGTGATGTTATGCATGTATGCATGTCTACATCGCCTACGCAGATGCCGCCACAGTGCCAAAGAGGGCTAAGTCTAGCTTCATCTTTAAAGAGAGATACCATAAGATTATTTCCCTTAAAGGAGGAATATCAATCATATCTTCCAACAATTTTTAGATTTTTACGTAATATTAAGAATTTTTGTGTAATTTGTATTTCTAACAATAATTATTTTTGCCCACAGCCTACGTCACGCACCACACAGAAAGTTACCAAACCACAAACATACAAAAGATTTACAAAGACAATTCCCTAACGCAATTAGACCAAGAACTGGACATGACGCTCAAAGAAATGTCTAGGAAAAAGCCTCCAGTCGCCCCCAAGAAACCGTATAGAGACTTAGACCAATCAGACTCGAATTCAGACCAAGAATCCAGACCAAAAATGACAGGGATCATGGCTAAAGTCTCCAAGTTCGAGTATTACGCGAAGCAACAGAAAATTGGAAGGAGTCAATTCTACACGTCAAGCGAAAATGAAATATCACCAAAAGTTTTCAGCTCGAATTCTTTAACGGTCAATACACCAGCTAAGGATGTACTAGGAGGCAAGACGCTTCCAAACTACATGAATAAGATACAAAAGAATGTGCTTATAAGTGAAAATAACGCCGTCGATCCTAAAAACTGTTCTTACGCCAACGTATCTATAAGACATAAAACGAAAATCGACGATATCGTCAAAAATTTCAATGAACCAACTAAAGACTATAACAAGTTACCGAAAAAAGTGAACAACGACCAGCAAAATGACAATATCTATGGTAAAATAAACGTAGACAGAAAACCTGATGAAAAACCCAATCAGAATGGTTTGGAACCGGCTAAAAACCATTCAGGACCGAACAAAAATGTGATAGAACCGGGTAAAAATAATTTAGAATCGTATAGCTCGAATATGATGGAGAGAAATGAGGTGTACGGGAAAATTACTGAAAGGAATATGAGCTTAACAAAGGGAGTTTGTTTGCCTTCGCCCGCTTATGATAGAAATCCACAGTATTCTCCTGTGTATGCCAATAGCTATGACCGAAGTATAGAAGCGGAAACTAGAAGATTGAGGGTATGTATCTACTTTTTTCTTTATAGTTTTATGAGTATATTTAAGGGTTCCGTACCTCACAATAAAAATAAACAAATCTTTGTCGGAGCTATTCCAAAAACGTAAACAGAAAAACAAAACATCGTACGTACTACTTACATCCGATTTCTGAAAGGCAAAAATTATTCTTTATCCATACTGTTAATAAAGCTGACGAGTTTGTTTGAACGCGCTAATCTCTGGAACTACCTTCCGGATTTAATAAATATTTTTGAGATTAATAGCCCAAATCTCGAGGAAGGCTTTAGGCTATTTAACATCGCGCTTGAACCATTAGGAGCCGAATAAAAAGAAAGCGAAAACGAAGTTCTAGGTCAGGCGATTCTATGCGACGGGGTGGCTCGGGGAACAAGAGATTTCACGTGGAAGTCGCGGGCAAAAGTCAGTTTTCACCTATGAAAGAAATAAAGAAAAAGTATTTATTGTGACTCGAACAGGAGTATGCAGTTAAATAAACTAAACACACTCGTAAAAACATAAGATTTAAACCTATCTCAGCATAATGCCGCGAAAATTAAAAATAAGTGTCACAAATCTGGTATTCTGATAGGAAAAAGCACCGCATAGATTGCCAAACTCATGTCAATTAAGACGTTGCTCTGATTTCAGAGAGCCATTCTCAGCAATTGACTGTTGAGCTTTTTGACAATCTGTGACCAAATTATTTACTTTAATTGACAAATTAGTAAAAGTAGTAAAACTAATGAGTCAAACCCAGGCAGGCACACTTTACTTAAAGCTCTTAAAATGGTGAAGGAATACCGGCCATATCCTGAAATAAAAAACTCGAAGACATGTGACATCCGCCAACCCGCACTGGGCTCGCGTGGTGGATTACGGCCCACTCCTTCTCACAGAGAGGAGGCCTGTGTCCCAGCAGTGGGAACATTATAGGCTGATTATGTAGTTGAACTTGATAACCTATTACGGAAAAAATGATAAAGTCAGTGTGTGTGTGATGATTCCTAGGTCGGGCAAAGTGTTATTGGGTTTTTCTATCTAGAATTTCTCAATGGCAGTCAGGATTCTCGATTTGTGCCCGGTTGATGGCAATAGGCTCGCCCCCTATTACATGGGACTTAAACATAACTGGCGAAATGTGGGTGTATTATAGGTACACCTCTGCCTAACCCTCCAGGGATTACAGGCGTGATGTTATGATCTAATATAACTCGAGCATTTTTATTAGACCGGATTTGATGGAGCCTGCTCTTATTAGTATGACATTTCTGTAACAATGTGCGTAGCTTCGTTGTTTTGGTTCCACTCCACTCCTAAATTTGGGGAATGGTAAACTGATCCAAATCAAACATTTAATTGTTTTCAGTCTAGACTCTTTCTGCTAAAAAGGCATGAATAAACATAACTTAGATATAATTATCACTGACGAACAAACACCTGTAATATTCAGTATCATTGTGCAAATTGATAACATAATCAGTTATTTAAAATAATTATATGTTTGGTTAGAAGCTTTGAACGACCTTCTAGATAACATACGTCCTTTGCAAGATAACAATATAGAGCAATATTGTGGCAGCGACTATTGTTGCCATTTACTTTTTTTGTCACTTGTCTTCAGCACTTCCTTAAACCTTTAGTTTAAACGTGGACAATGTTGTGGGTTGTGTTTGTTAAATCTTAGTTTAATTATTTATCTGTATTTTGTAGCTTGTAGCTGTTTTTTGTTCCTAATATAGTTCGTTACATCAGCCCTAAAATGTCCACTGCTAAAATAGTTAGCACACAACAAATACCGTTATTTTAATTCATTGTTCGCGCGTAAAGAAAAAACGAAAAGTCCGACTTGGAAAATCGAGTTTTTTAAAACAAAAACATTGCATAATTCAATTACCTACAGATAAGAATTTATATTAAATTATAATAAGTTTATTGAACTCTTCGATAATTGAGCTTTGTCGACGCCGACTTTGTTTTTGAGAATTTACACTTCTTAAATGACTTATTTACGCTCAAAGTTGCGTTAAAATTAGCTATATCAAAACGAATATTTGTTGGATCATAACTTTATAATGGCTTTATTTTACTTTTCTATATGCGCACAGACATAATTAATAATGAGACAAAACGATACCGTGTATATTTTTGATGTAAGTAATATGTCAAACAGTGGACTGTACCCCAGTGTACCCTTCCGAAATCTGTGTGGAAAAAATATCGACTAGTGCAACCATAACTAACATTTACTCTTGTTAGTGCTGTGAACTTCTGAGAGTGAAGAATTTACAATACCTAAAAGGCATGTAATAATAAAAGCCTGCTGGGAGGTTTGTTGCGCAACTTCTTCGTCCCAGATAAAGCACTAGGAAGTGGTGTATGGCTGTTGTGCTGGGGGACTGACTAATGTAATAATGACGTTCAAAAATGTTCAGATTCTCAGCCTTGTTTGAATGACTTGTAAGAGTAATGTATCGTACATGGCACGCGTGCTTTGCACAAATTATAGTCTAACGCGACAGTACACAATCAGTGTTCATAGTCAGCTGTACAAACCAGTTACGTGGTAGTTAATTATATTCAATAAACCATCATCTTCTTTGGCTATCAATGACTTATCATTCAAGCTAACAAGCAAGGTGTGTGCCACCCGTTCAGTAGCGCATTCATGAATATTGATTTTGAATATCAATATAAACGCTTTCACAGTATTTCCCAGGAGGATACCACTGTCTTTCATCTTAGGCTTTGAGAAAGTCTCTTTGCGTCTCCGATGAAAAAAGAGGCTTGGTCCCAACATGGCTGTAAAAATAATAAATGATTAGCCTGAAAAATCCCAGCAAAATGCCGCTTCGCATGCAGAAAAGGCACGAACATTGATCGCTACGCTAGCCAAGTGCAGGTTGACGATTGCATACCATTAAATTTTGACCCCAAATCGTTGAGGTCAATTTTTTTTTAATCAAAACCATTCGTCATTTATAAAAGGTCAGGATAGTCTGTTTAATTGCAGGTTCAACCGCGTCTCTCGTAAAATATAATTAATTAATATTAAATAAATAACCGTAGTAAAAGTATTCATTCTTATCAGCTTTCAACGACCTTTGTGATAAGAATGTACGGATGTAACGGCCTTAACAAGGTAACTGTTGACACGTTCATAATAATAATATGATTTATGACACGCCTTTTGTTTTAGTGTGTAAGTGGTACTGTCTATCAAGGTGAAGAGTTTATCTATTATGTTATCAGGCGTAGTAATAATGTAGGATTATTAGTGCTGGTCACTAATTATATCAAAGAGGAAGATTTCGTATAAAAAAACAAGCTTCCCGAGCTAGTAAGATAATTAAATGTCTCATTGACGGTATGCGAATGAATAAGTCGGATCATTGAAAAAAAAACAGCTATTTCATAGAAAAATGCAATACCTGTCAAAATGTACCAAACAATTTTTTTTTTATACCGACGAAAAATGGGGTCTAGAATAATGTGCTGAATTCAAGGTCACAGTTTCACCCTGAATATTAGATTATTTAACTTCATAGTGAATTTCATTGTTTGCACAATAATTGTTCACTAAATAAGTAGTAGTGCTAAAAGAGATACAATATTGAAGAACAAGATTTAAAATTCAAATAACCAAGACCAAGTGGAAAACAACATATTACGATCTATCTTATCTATGATATCGATATTTATCACTAAATACACGTGCGTTTGTCTAAAGCCGCTAAGAACAAACGCCGACATTCGATTGGAGATTAAAATCAATAATTTAATAACCCCCATCGTCCAACGGCCCAGACCTGTACAGTAAGCGTTCAAAAGTGGAAAGGCACGTTAAGAGTCGTGTTGCTGTGAACTCGCGGTACGACTGTATGTGTTTAAGCGACACACCACAAAGATCGCAGTTTTGTACCAATTACAGACAAATTGAGTGTGTGTGCGTGTCTATAGTATAGAAACAACTTATAGAAGAAATCGAAGCCTCAATATATTGCTTTGTGAGATTGCTTATGGATATATGAGGGCTACTATACCTTCCTAAATGATAAATGATTTATTTCTGTAAGTAGGTTTGTACAAACACTTTAACACGTCAATCATATTTTAAAAACTAGATGAGATCGGCGTTTCCTATCTGACTACTCTGAGAAGAAAAGCCGAAACAAACTCAGAGGTCACAGTCTCTTTTTAAAGTCCCGAAATAATCTTGGTCATATCATATGAGGACCATGTAGACTGGTGTCTGAAATGGTCTTTTGAGGAAGAACCACACGGATTTAAGTGGACCTGTCCAGTCAGTGCACGCATTTGTCAATCATCGTATAGCTCAACTCAGAACTTAGGAGCTCAACGATTCGACGAACAATACAACAGAAAGGACATTTGGGTAGACCGCGTAAAGTATCATTAAAAGCATTATTAAAAGAAAAAAATAATGCAATGACCCACATAGTCCCCATATTTACAAAAAATAAAACAATAATATATACTTTATACAGTAAATATATACATGTCATTTTATATCTAAAAAGGTACGAATATAGAAAAACTCAAAATAAAAGTTAAACAGCAGATTAAACATCAACAATGGTGCCGATTCTCTTGTCACAAATGCCTCTAAACTAGACTAAAAATCACTATAATTTGATTTAATCCTGACAAATGACGATTTTCCATTCTGAAATTGACTAAAGCGACACAACTTAATTATATTTTAGTTTGACAGCACTAAGATTGCACTGAGTTATTAGTTTAGTGAAAATGGGAATTTTTCTATTCTGAGTTTTACTTTTTTCATCTAAAAATTTGGTTATCTAACAAAATCTGAACAGGAATCTGACTATGTTTAATCGCGATTAAAAAGGTGTGGAACAAAATTAGTTGGCGTGAACTAAAATTCACATCAACACCTCGACTTCAGACGTGCAAAAACGGTACTTTAACTTTTTTTATTTTTTTGCTCATATCTCGAAAACGGTGTGTCCTATCACAAAAATAATGAAAATTTCGATCCCCTACCACGGAACCTACAAAACTCTACATGTAGATATTTTTATTTTATATTTTCAATACAAAAAGTAAAAACTTCCATAGAAAACACGTCGAGGCTGCCCCAGGCTGCCTTCGGCTCTAACAACAAAGACGTCGCGAAACCAAAAGAAAAAAAAACACGTGGACTCGCAATTGTCAAATTCGAATATAGTTGTGTCAAAATTATTTTTAAATTTAGAGATTTTTTTTCGCAGAATAGCTTCAAGATTCTCATAGTACAAAGTAAGGAATTTTAGTGATAGTAAACTTATTGGAGCAGCTCAATGAAGAAGAAGGTATGGGACCTTCTTGTCCTCAATATAGCCTTTGACAGTATAATAGGCATTCTGGCATAATTACCGCTTTATAAAAGATTTGAATTTATTAAGGCTTACTAAATAACAAATTAGTTCTTGATGTGGCTAGGAAGTTTATTAAAAAAAACGTATACATTGACATTTAAACGAGCCACCTATTTTCTTGAGCCTGGTAGTGGGAACAACAAATTTGTGTTTTTTCCTAGTATTTATGATATGGATATCACTGTATTTTTTAAACAGATTAATATTTTTACAAAAGATTTTCATAAATATACTGAGAGGGCACAGTCATAATATTAATCTCATTAAATTTGTCTTTGAGGGAGTGTCTGGGACCTAATTTATAAATTGAACGAATTGCCCTTATTTGTAAAACAAAAATTGTTTGAATATCGGCGGCATTTTCCCACAAAAGAATACCGTACGACATCACACTATGAAAATAACTATAGTATACTAAACGGACTGTCTCTCATCAGTTAAAAAACGTTTTCTAACGGGGTATGCTGCAGAGCTTAGTTTTTGACAATTTATATGGGGGCCCCATTGAAGCTTGGCATCCAAAGTTATGCCTAAGAATACTGTGGTGTTTTCGGGTTTCAACTCTTCACCCTTTATACTACCCTACTTTTATTACTGCACGTTAGTACCTCTGCATACCCTTTCATAATTTTCTTATCTTATTATTTTGTTATGCTCAAAAACGTGACATTCTTCCAAGAACGAGTGATGGAATGAGATAAAAGTCAAACAAAGTGAGACAACAATTAAACTGTTGATCAATATTTGGGTTGAAATCTTACAGAGAATGTTTTAAACGTGAATCTTATGCAAATAACGGTTACGTCAACTTGTTTTGCTTTATATTCGCAGAATGTTATGTGAAAGCGATAAAAGTTAAGGATACGTAAACGATGTAGTTTTAAAATGCATCCATATTAATATATGGAAAGTAACTCTGTAACTCTCTCTCTCTCTCTCTACGTCTAAACCACAGAACGGATTTCAATAAAATCTGGCTTTCTGGGGAAGGACATGAGCTACTGTTTGTCCCGGTAGCACGTTCCCTTGGGATAATTTCCGACCTCCACGCGGGCAAAGCCCCGCGGCTTTAATCTATTATACAATATATTGTATTTAATGAGTAGATTATGTCAGTAATAAATAAAAATCAATTATTCCTCAATTTATTTAAAAGATGTTTTTATGTAGACAATTGCATGATGATATTTTTTTTATCTCAACAATGTGGTTGTTTCCAAATAGTGCAAACTTTTTTTTTTCTTTATTTATTATGAGGCTTACACCTTACAAAGGTACGTCAACCTCATCATACCCTAAACCTAGCAAATTTTTACACGACAAAGCGAAAAAAGTTTAAAATTGATGTTAGACAAGGACAACACTATCGTAGACGTGACGTCACGACTATGAAACTTCATACTAGCGCCATACATTGTCCGTACCGCGCGACAAGGATGGAAATAGTCCCCTCCAAAAACTTTTAAAGCGTGTAGTTTCTTCATATTTATATCGATGAAACAGATTTTTTTAATTATCTCATTGTTAGTATGCCTTCTTTCAAATTACATTATTTTTTCGAACAATTTTAATATTAGTCATCGACGCTATTGAAGCCAAATATAGCTATTAAATTAACAAACAATCTTTAAATATGACCTTGCAATGGTGATGAACGCAGCATTCAAAATATGCAGGTGATCAATAATATCTACTTCTATACGGAACTTTAAACCAAAGCCTATTTATGAAATTCACATAATCTCTAGATAGTCAAAGCGTTATAATTGTAATTAAAGAAACAATGGTCTTATCACTGATAAGAGCATTCGTTCTGATACGTTAACTACTGCGGAATCGCTATGCGACAAGTATAATGTACTTGAAGAATATAATGTAACCTATTTATTAGAAATAATTTATAAAAAAAAAAGGTTTTTTGTTGTTGTAAAAAGTCTGGAGTGTCATTTCTCTTCATCTTAACAAAAGTGATAATAACGTTATATAAATAATATCATGGTGTGGTTTACAAGTCAGGTGAAGAACAAAAATACGGCAGGAGTAATCTTTTTTTAAAACTAAAATAGTACGGTGTTTAGTGAATTAATATTTTATTGCGGAGAAAAATGGTTTTACATGAAGAAATATTGCTTTTCGAAGAACCTGCTGTTAACATTTTCTGTCAACCTCAAAATAACTGGAATATTTTATACGATTAGTATTTCAACTTCATTAATCTAGTCAATTTCCTCTAAAAAGCCATTGAGACGTATCCTTTTCCTCTCATTAATGTCAACTCTAAAATTCTAATTGCTAAAACAAACTTGGATCTAAGAAAGTGTATTCATTCAATTTCATCTCCATAAATTTGCTAACCAAATTTGATCTTTATTTCAATACCGCTGAGATCTATTAACATCTATGTAAACATTTATGTCATGTGATACAAGTGATCAATGTCAAGATTTTGTTTCAACTTTCATTTATTTTAAGACTTTATTCAGACAGTGTTCATTGAGCCTCGGACTGTTTTGGTCAAAATGTAGAACATATTTTCACGGTTTAAATCATTTAGGGTAGACAGAATAGCTGTTGACATGTGAACTTGAAGTTTATTAATAAATTTATTTATTCTATTGTTTCTAAGTGGCTTTTTATCATAATCTACAGTGACAGTGATTAAAATACAGTTTTAAATGGCATTTAATAGACTTTTGAGATTGAGTGAAAAAGTGAATTTATACATTTTATAACCTAAAGCTAAAAAGTCAAACAAACCTTTTCTGGTGCTTCGTATAAATAACTCGACAAAAAACTGTATAAAGTTTACAAAAATGGCAGTAAAAAACAAAAAAGAACCAACACACAAGCGCTTACTAAGACTCTTCGTAAACAACCTCAAGAAAAACACATTAGCATTAAAAGAGCTAAAAAAATCAATCGATACTTCACAACGACCAGACGAATACGAAAAAATAATCGATATATCGAACTCTGTCAATGAAAAACTCGACGTCGTACACAAAATACGAAACGACATCAAAATCTACAAAACTATAAACACTATTCTAACAAATCATTACATAAAAGTAACGAGAGACCACGAAAACTGCATCGGAACGAAAATTGTAAAATTAGAGGAGAAAATCAAACAGTCATACGATAATTTGAAATTGGAACTAACAAAGATGGCGTCGGTCAGTGTTGCCAGCCAGCATATTTCGTCCCCCATACAGAATAGTAATGTGATTCTTGTTGGTAATGATTTGAAGTGCAACCAGTTCAATCAGTTGCATATTAAGAACGAGATGTATAATACTATTATCAGGAAGATTGATAAGCTTTTCTGTGGGCTGGTGAGTTACTTACATTCACTGTTCTTTTACACGAACGAATTCCTACATCCAATCCAAACGATTGTAAAACCAATCGACGTGCATCCCAGCGCGTCAAAAAGACACACTGTTGGATTTTCAACTCTCAGCGCTAAGCAGTACGTTAAAAACCCAGTGTGCGAAAATATCATGCATCCTCATAATATATGTGTATATCAATTTAAAAATGTTGCCAACTTCATCCTCTGCGTTTAAAACCACTTATGTATTATTATTATGACACCAAAAGGAACCTAGGGAGGTATTACTATGAACAGTCACACAATTGTTGTCCGCAAATATGCAGAATGTTACTCATATCTTAACTGAATCTAGAAATTACAAAATTGCTCGCCTTTTACTAATAATGGTTAATTAATTATGAACATCATCAAGCTGTCATTATAAATATGTGCTTAGGTAAATACCTGAGCAATGAGAATTGTATCAGGTGAATTCAGAATAATGTAATTTTTAAGCAGACATGGTAAAATTAGATAATCAAAAACGTCAGTGAACACGATTGAAATATGGAGAAGCTACACGCTTTATAAGTTTTTGTAGGGGATTATTCCCGTCCTTGTCGCTCGTTACGGACAATGTTTTGTGCTAGTATGAACTTACATAGTCGTGACGTCACTTCTATGATAGTGCTGTCTTTGTCTAGTAGTTATTTTAAAACGTTTATAACTTGGCATTTTTTTTAAACTCACACACTTTTTAGAACATTGTTCGCACTATTTGCAAATAAATACGTTTTTTAGTTAAAAATAAAAATTAGTTGTCATCATACCTATTCGGCGCATGATTCTAGACTGTAGCGTAGAAAAGCGTCGGTTATAAATAAAAAAAACACTGTTTTATAGAAAAGTGCAATACCTACGCGTTTTTTTTTTCATAACTGACGAAAAGTTTTAACGCAGGGGGGGTTCAGGATCATGTACTAAATCCATGGTAATAGGTTGTGAGTCGGTGTCGCAGCTCGCAGCCACCCTGTGTATTACCATAGGCGTAATAGGTGTCTTTGGCTATTATTACTCATTATATCTGTGAAGTTTAGCTAGCTACTTGAATTTGTTCCTGTCCTAAGATATGTGGCATCTACCAACCCACACCCGCGTGGTGGGTTACGGCACACTCTCTCTAGAAGACAGGGGGCCTGTGTCCCAGCAGTGGGAGCATTATAGGCTGAATATGCCGAGGGCGAGCCTTTACATTAGCTTACTCAACGTTCTCGGCAAAATCTACGAGAGGCTTATTTATAAGCGTCTCAAAGACTACGCCGAAGCAAAGAGCCTCATTCCCAACGAGCAGTTTGGTTTCCGTCCACAACACGTCCACGTCCACCGTATCGTAGAGCACTTGTGCGCCGGTATGCAACGTAACGCGACGACGGGTGTGCTATTCTTCGACATAGCGAAAGCCTTCGACAAAGTCTGGCACAACGGCTTGTTATACAAGCTTTACCAACTAGGAGTGCCAGATCGTCTCGTACTCATCTTACGAGACTTTTTGTCGAATCGCACCTTCCGCTATCGCATCGAGGGTGCACTCTCGTCTCCTCACCCTATTCGCGCCGGTGTCCCTCAGGGTTCCGTCATATCTCCTCTAGTTTTCACGCTGTTCACCAGCGATATCCCACAGAGTAAAAAGGCTCAGTTGGCTCTCTTCGCCGACGACACTGCCGTTTACTATACCGGTCATTGTCCCAATGCTATAGCTCGTACTCTCCAAACCTCCGCAAACGTCTTAGGCGCTTGGTTCCGGAAATGGAGAATCGAGGTCAACCCCGATAAGAGTCAGGCGGTTCTCTTCTCGAGACGTCGTCGAGTCCCACCCCCCTTCCCAGCCCGATCACTATGTACGGCAAGCCAATCCCTTGGGAGAAGCAAGCCAAATACCTAGGCGTGATCCTTGATCAAAACTTAACGTTCAAAGAGCACATTAAGGCTGTTCGCGCGCGCGCCGCTTTCGCTCTTGGTAGACTCCACTTTATTCTGACAGCCCGTTGCAAACTGTCACTTAAATGCAAGCTGCGCATCTACACCGCAGTCATCCGTCCCATCATGACCTATGCCTGCGTTGTATTCGCGCACGCTCACCCACGTCATCTCCATAAGATGCAGACCCTCCAGAACCGTTTCCTCAGAAAGGTCACGGGTGCCCCCTTCTATGTCCGTAATATAAATCTCCACATCGATCTTAAAATGCCTACCATAAACCAGTTCATGAAACGCTTATCGAAGCGTTTCTTTGACTGTGGCATAAAACACCCCAACCCCTTGATCTCAGCGGCCGCCCGCTACACTCCTTCCCGTATTAGTAGTATTCGCCGACCAAGGCATACCTTAATCGCCCCCGACGACGCCACTACCCTCCTCCAGGAGAGTAGTAAGGCAACCAGCACGCTTCATAAGCCCAAAACCCGATCGCCGTCCTACCGTCCTCGCCGCCGAGGCCCGCCGCGACGCCCAAATCTACGCCCCTCCCGACCCTTGCTCGAGCCAGCCCGCGCCGCTGAGCCTGTAGCTTTAAATTCGTCCCTAAATAATATCATTCCTGATCCAGCTAGTCATTTGCTGCCCTCTTCCAGCGACGCCCTAAGCCGAGGTTCGTACCCCACAGGGGGTGCCCTTAGCGTGTAGTCGCTTAGTTTTTAGTTAGTATTTAAGTTTAAGTCCTGGCTGGAGGCCTTAATTTATTAGGGAATCCACAGGCAAGTCCGTCTAAGCAGACGACAACCTCATAGGTTGACCTGCGAGATGCCATTTATAAAATAAAAAAAAAGGGCGAGCCTTTATTGACTATTGAAGACCTCGTCCTCGGCCTCGTTGGTCTAGTGGTCGCAATCGCTACTGCTGAGCATGAGGTCCTGGGTTCGATTCCCAGGTATTGGCTTTTTCTATCTGGAATTTCTCAATAGCAGCCCGGAGTCTGGTTTTGTGCCCGGTTGATGGCAATAGGCTCGCCCCCTATTACATGGGACTTAAACATAACTGGCGAAATGTGGGTGTACAGGAACACCTCTGCCCAACCCTTCGGGGAAACAAGGCGTGATGTTATGTTATGTTATGAAGACCATTAAACTCATGTAATAAATTGTACTGTAACTTGTTCCAGGCGTACCAGGATAGAGTAAAAGAGGAAGAGCAGAAAGAAGCGGAGACGGCGCGACTGGAAGAGATCCTCAACATGTGCGCAGAATATGAAAGGCAGATCGCTTCAGGTAGTCCATAGCAATACAAACATCTTTTAATATTAATATCTTCTAGCGTAAACCCGTACCTGCCTCAGGACATTTTCCAAATCATGATGTGGATCGCATCACAACAGTGGTACTAAATTTGAGTGCGTAAAAAAGGTAATAAAAAGTTACGTTAAAACTGCACAGATCAACAATCTCTATTATGTTCCACAGAAAACCGTATTACCATACAATATTTAACAATACATTTAAAAAAATTACAGTAGTGGTGAGCCAGTGGTTACGGCTAGGTTCAAACCCAGACACGCGCTTTACTTTGTGTAAATTTTTCATCAACACACGTCTCAAAACGTTGAAGGAAAACATCGTGAGGAAACCGGCATGTCCTAGAACCAACAATTCGAAGACAAATTACAGCCCACTATCTCTGGAGGAGAGGAGGTTTGGCTCCCAGCAGTGGGAACATAATAGGCTGATTATTATAATGATAAAACATAGTGCACATATTTTAGACATTATACTATCTGTAACCATACCTATGTTTAACAAAATAAATGATTGATTAATCATTAAAAAAAATACGTTTCTTGTATGGGGACTCCCTTTATTTTCTAACTGTATTTTATTTTTATTAGCTTTGTTATAGCGGCAATAGAAATAGACACTGTGTTTTTTTTTACAGTCTACCTATTACGGTTCATGGGATGCAGCCCGCTGACAGGCAGACGGACGGACGGACAGCGTAGGCTTAGTAATAGGGTCCCGGGAATAAAAAGATTAGTAAAAAAAATGCACAGATAATTAATTACAGATTACTTTTAACATTACCCTTGATTAATCATTAAAAAAAATACGTTTCTTGAATGGGGACCCATTTTCTAATTTTATTTTATTTTTATTAGCTTTGTTATAGCGGCAATAGAAATAGACACTGTGTTTTGTTTTTACAGTCTACCTATTACGGTTCATGGGATGCAGCCCGCTGACAGGCAGACGGACGGACGGACAGCGTACGCTTAGTAATAGGGATTAAAAAAAGATTAGTAAAAAAATGCACAGATATAAAACTTTTAACTTTACCCAAAAAAAAAGTTAAAGCGTGTAGCTTCGTCATATTTACATCGATTTAACAGTTTTTTCGAATATCTGATTTATACTATGCATTCTTTGAATTTATTTTAGTTTTTCGATCATTTTTATATTAGTCATTATCCCTATTAAGAGCGTTGGATGTGTTGATAGGATATCGAACATTAATACTGTGATTTTAAATGTAGTTCATTACTCTCAATTAATGAGTTACTAGCCTCTAATTAATGCACTATCGCAAGGTTTTGCTAGGGATAGCGCCTAAACCTATGGCCCAAACAAAATAACACATTTACAGCATATTTTCTCACGGTATTTTCCTTGATCAACAAACCTTCACATTGGCTCACATATTCAAGGTTTTCCCCAAGCCTACTAACGTGTCTTTAATATTAAATTACTTCAAAATATCAATTAGCGTTACACGTAATATTATGTGTTATGTAATTTGTTGATAAGTGATCAAGTTTTTAGTCGGTATGTAAGATGAAATTATCAAAATATACAATGCTACTGAAAATATTTGCAGGTAGAATTAGCGTCACTCTGAATTTATTGTGTTTTGACTAGTATAAAGATCAAAATGAAAGAAAATAGTTCTTCAATAATGTGATAAACTCGAACTCAAATCATTTATTTCAAATGAACTAATTAGAGGCACTTTTGAATTGTCAAGGGGTCGGTCAGTCAGAAATATGAAGCTAGTTGCCCATTCCAAAGCGTAGTAGCGTACCTATGGAGAAGAACGGGCAAGAAACTCCATGGACACTCTTTTAACTTTGTTAACCATTGTTATCACCTCAATCTATCAATTATTTGTGTAATAACAATCGCGTTATAACAACGTTTCGTACAATATCTTATGTTTTAGGCATCCCGATAACCCCGACAGAAAAGAGGCCGCACAACAAGATCATAACGAACGGCTCGTTACCGCGCAGCGTAGCCCTCAACAATCCCAACTTTGTGCAGACCAGCGACGGTTATTATAAGTAAGTTAAAGTTTCTCTCCTAAATGAAGATTAAGCTTGAGCTTAACCGCAGAACCTTCCTTGACCGAGCATCGTAAAACAAAAATCATTATTGAAAATAAAAATGGATAGTGCCTCATGCCTGGGCACTGTTATTTCATATGCGTAAGACTTTTATCTCGCTGTATGCATGCTAAGAAAATCATTGATACCTCAGAACTAGGTATGCTCATTAAAAAAAGTCATACTAATGAAACCACTATTTTCTGTTCCAGATTCGAAACTAGTCATAACAAAAACCCCCCAATGAGTCAGTCTCTTCCTATCCAAAGGAATCTCTCTAGCTACGAGAACTGCGACTCATCCTCCCCCACAGAACTCACCCCCGAAGTAGTTCTTCCCCAAAACAACTACGAAAACATAGGCAGGATGGATGAGATAGGCATCCCGGTTTTCGACGACCCATCCCCCAGAATGCACGATTTGTCTAGTCCCATTATGATTAGGAAACTTCAAAACCAAAGTGGGGGTGGGCCTAACTTATCTTCCCCTATAGGGTCTCCTTATGAAAACGTTTACTATAGAAATAACGTATACGGTAACATAAAACCTAAGTCCCCGAACACACAAAGCCCTAGGACCAGAATCAAGACTAGTTTTGCTCATAAAAATCTGACATCACCTCAGTATTTTATATACCCCACACCGCCTCCAGTAGATAATTCTAAAATACCTAACTTTGAACAAAAACAAGAAAGTGCAGATTCCGACAGACCAAAATTCGACGGAATTGAAAAACAGCTAAGTCTGGAAGAAGAAATACCAATGATAGACGATGATTTGACAAACGACTTAGAATTCAGATATTCCAAAGTACTGAACGATGATAAGAAGGAAGAGGCTCCCGAAAAGAGTCCAGAAGTAATCATGACTAAAAACCAAAGCTTCACTGACATGAAAAACGAACTAATGGCCGACATTCCTGAACTAGAAGAGTTTGAGAAAGATTTGAAGGAAAATAAACGAGAAAAGATGATTAAGAATATTACGGCAGATATGAATAATATTGATATTGAAGCCGATTCGTTAGACAGTGCGGTTTTAGATGACAATGTAGATGAGTTGAAGACTAAGTACGAGAAATTGAAAGAAGATCGGAAGAAATTGGTGACGGAGATACATGAAATTAAGTGCAAGATGTCCGAAATCAGATTGCAGGAAGATGATATTTTGAGAGAGGTCAGTTTTTTTTTAGGTTCTTCTTATGTTACTATAATTTTATCTATGTAGATTAGATTATAAGTAAAAGCTTATCGTTTGAATGACTTGAACTAATAGTACAAACAAGCTGATATAATAATGAGGTATTTTTAGTAGAGAAACTCCAACGTATTCTTAGGCTAAAGCGCCAGGGTAATCCTGGAAATTCAAATTTGCCAGTTAGTATCGTGTAGTAGAAAAAAATGTTTGACGTGTAAAAGTGTTTGTTCAAACCTACATAGAGAAATAAAATCATTTATCATTTATTAACTTATGAAGTTGTATGACGAATTCTTATAATTATAATTCTGTAAATACATATTTGTTTCGGTCATGCTTTAAAAATAATACTACAAAAATAATTTAATAAGTTTAGCGCTAAACACATTTAGTGATTTGTGGTGCAAGTAGGCCTTACCTACTGCTATTTTGCGCTAAATGAATTTAAAACATCGTTCTATTTCTATCAATCGTTAGAAGATGGAGTCAGAATATTTTTTAAATAAGTTTATCTCTAAACACATTAAGTGATTTGTGGTGCAAGCCGGCCTTTGCTACTGCTATTATGCTCTTAACAAATTTTAAACATCGTCCTATTCCTATGAATGGTTAGATGATGGAGAACGATTGAATTTTAAATAAGTTTACCGCTAACCACATTAGTGATCTGTGGTGCAAGCAGGCCTTAGCTACTGCTATTTAGGAACGTCATTAAAATACAAAATTAGAATTTTGTTGATTGTTTTTTTTTTTCGCTTATATGTTTAACTTTAATGTAAACGTTTTTAATAACGTATTTTTTTTTTCACAAATGCCAAAATTTCTTATTTTACAGTTGGAAATGGAAAAAGCCCTAATAAAAGGAGAATACGACTCAGAAATAGCGATCCTCAACATAGAACAGAAGAAGAAGATGGACTTAGTGGATAGTGCCAAGAGAATAGAAGAAGAAATCCGTCAGCTGAAAGAGAAGCAAGAGACGAGGATGAATGAGATGAGGGATCGAGTGGAGATCGCTACGCTGAAAGTTGAGAGGTGGGTTCTTGAACCATTTATTTATTGATTTGTCCTCCTACTGGAACACCAACGGAGAAAAAAAAAACTTTATGAAACGGAAATGACAATGCCAGATCCTGTCCCAGCTATTTACAGGAAATGTCAATTTGTGAAAATAATTGTAATGATTAAAGGACCTTTTCATAATACATTGTTTTTCAGTAGAACTTGCCGATTACAAATCAATGATAAAAGGAATTCAATCCCTGAGTTTCCTATTGCGGTACTTATTGCGCATGATACACAACAAAAAAAAGTTTTAAATACCTGTAAAACAAAAACTCATATTAAGATTATATTAATTATGATATGCGTAACGTATATGTTGTTTAAATCGCTTTTTAACAATTATAAACTGCACCTAACCTGTAATCAATGTCAATTTTGTTTTTAAGATTTTAACAGAAACCGCAAGTTCTACAGACATTCGGACAAATGTTTAGTTAACAGTAATAAATAAGCTTTAAGATGCTGCATATTGCAGGCTTGTAAATGACTTTTTGATTTGAGTGGGGCAAAGTTCTATAGAGTTTCTGGCATTGTCCTTTTTGATGCGTCGTCCTGCCTTACAGATGACTTGAGATTACAAGACCATGATAATTATTCTAGATTCTAGATTTTTGTTATGATTATTGGATTAGGCCAAAACTTGAACGCTTGGTCACCTTGGTTGCATTTGCAGTAGTGGAAAAATCACAGATGTGATGCAATTTCGGAGACAAAGCTTAAAAGTCACACGGTACCCATCCCTCGGTGACACTAACGCAGTTTAAGTAATTTCGATCTTTATTGCAAATTTAGTAAAGTACTTAGTACAAATCTAACAACCTAAGAACGGAATAAGTTGTCAGTTTTGTAAAAGGAACTGTTTTTGGATTCATGTTAGGTTCTTATTTCAAAAACAGGCTCGATGGTTTAAAACTTGTTTAAAGAAAAAACTTGTTTTGTAACAAGACCGTAACATAATTTTAGTCGCTATATGTACGTTGTTATATGGCATCCGTAAAAGAGACAAAAAAAATAACTCGAAAGTTTTAAAAGTGTTTTTAATAGCACCATACCCTAACCCATTACTAATCATATTTACTTTAATAAGCCATTAATCATATGCTTATCCCTTCTTATCCAGGATAGAGAAAGACTGGAAAGACCACACGGCCACTCTTGAAGAGTTACAGAACGCACAGGACATTCTGGACAATGAGACCAAGATCTTTGAGGACCTGGAGTTCCAACATCTTGAGGAGGAGTCCGAATTGTGAGTAGAAGATATTATAATTAAATACTTTTCAATTATTACTTAAAGTCTCACTGTTTTTTCAAATATGTAAGGTTAGGTTTATAATTTGAAGGAAATAAATATAAAACGCCAAATGAAATGATCTAGTGAAACTGCCTAACGATAATAATAAAAAAACAAAAAGATCTTCTAAACTTATCAAGTAACTACAGCTGATTACTAGTCAACGGCCTTTGATAGTGTTGTTGCTTGATCGCGTTTGTAAAGTTTCGCTGACAATTTTTTTTGCTGGATAAAATACCAGCAGAAACATGCTAAGTGGTCACCACTCAGCATTTCCTGGGCTCATGCATGAAACAGCGTTGGTTTTCAGCGTCAGCCACGATTTTCCTGAACTTACTAATTTCCTTGTAACCTTCTACTATGAAAGAAAGAAAGAGAAAACGTTTATTCAGCACATACTAAAAGGCACACAAAGCAGGTAAATATTATAAGAGTAATAATCAAAAAAAAGAAAAAAAAAAAGTGTACGTGCCTCACGGCTGCGCCAAAAAATTATGTTAGTAGATCCCTACTGGAGAATGGTGTCTGAAATCTTAAATTAGTGGAAATGTTAATAAAAAAAATTCTCCCCAGATTATCAAACAGAGAAGACATACAGAACGATATAATCTTATTAACAAAGAAAATCGAAGCGCAAAAAACACGTATCCTAACTCTCAAATCTGAAGCTAACAACAATCTAACATCAGCACTTGACGAAACGAAGATATTACACGCAGAATACGTAAGATTATTAAACCTAGTTGAAGAATTAACCGGCAAAGTTCAAACAGTAGAAAAAGAACTCAAACCTATTGTAGCTAAACTTAATGATATAGAAAGAACTCAGTCTCCTGACAGTGCATTCTACACAGACCAAACCAGAGCAAAGTCAGGGGAATTCGGTTATTCCCCTCAAAGCTCTGATAGTGACGATATTGACTTAAAAATGTCGACATTCGAAGATCATACGAAGCATTTGAAAGATAAGTTTAATTCTATAGATCAAATGTCACAATCTATGACGGTTGATATAGAACGAAGGGTAATAACCGATATTGTTGATCACGATGAGAGATTCAGCGAAAGTCCGTCGAAATCGTCAACTTCTTCCAAAGAGAAGAAAGGTTTTTGGGAGAGGAACTTCGATTCGCTGAAAAGGAAGAGTAAGAAACCGAAATCTCCTGAAAAAGTTGATATCATGTCCCAGAGTTTGAACGAAAATCTATTCTATAATGATAATATAGAAGTTGATGTTAGTCTTGACAAATTCAATAGTTTAAGACATTCTAAAAAGAAGGACAAACCTACAGGACCAGTAAAAAGTAGTTCATCATCGAAAATCCCTACATTCGCAGCTCTCGGCAAAATAATGAAAAAAGATTCCTTCACAAAGAAATCTAGAGAGAACAGTATTAAGAACGACGAATCAGACAAAGAAAACAATTCTAAAAACCGTTATATCAAAAACACAAAATGTATGAACGCAGACAACAAATACGTGAAAGCTAAATCTTTGTCACCAGAGAAAAAGGAAGATGACATACAAGAAGAAACGGATATAGATAATAATGAACATAAAACTAGAGTCACATTTGAAAATACGCCTACGAAATCAGAATCAATAGTACATTCGACAAAAATACGCCATCGCAAAAGCTGTGGAGACGAACCAAGTGTAAAAGAATTTAACAAGATTACCGATACTAACAAAGTGCCGTCTCAAGACGATATTGACAGAATATCTAAAGTTACGACAGATGCACCGATACTGCCGAGCGATACGGATATGAACTCTTTGGGGAAAAGGACTCTGGATAGTTTGATGGAGGTGGAAAGGAAGAGGCTTGAAATGTTGGAGGAACAAGGTAAAAATATTTATAATTTTATATGTATTACTTACAAGTATTGTACGTAACGGGATTTCCAATCGTGAACTTCAATACAAACTTCCCATTCAACATTCAACTCAAACTCATACTCAAAGCATTTATTTCAAATAAACCAATTACAGTCACTTTTGAATTGCCAAGGGGTCGGTCAGCAAGAAAGATTAAGCTAGTTGCCAATTCCAAAGCGTAGTATGTACCTATGGAGAAGAACGGGCAAGAAATTCCACAGACACTCTTTTAAATAATAATAAAAAATACATAAAGTTAGTTACATCAGTCATGTTTAAATTATACATGTGAGAACGATGTAGAAAGAATTAGAGGTGCTAATAAATTTTGTCAAATTTATTTATCTGGTAGTGTCTAACCAGCACAAACGTAGAACATGCCTTAAAATGTAACAACCACCTCTAACACACCGCATGGAAAAAAACTAATTTGATCCATCATTGGATGTTGTTCAAGAACTCGCAACATATAAGTTCCTACTATATTTTTATCCTTAAGTGTTAACACTTAAAACCGTTGTTTTAAAAATGACAACTCCTTTCTAGACTTTCTTAGTCATTCTTAAAGTTAAGTGTTTTTAAATCATTCAGGGAAAACACTTACAGAAAATTCTGACTTGTAACAATAGGGATGATGCCCAAGATTAAAAATGTTCAAAAAAATTATGTGATTTCAAAGAAGGCATATTAAAAATGAGATAAACGAAAACACCTGTAGAATCGATGGAAATATGAAGTAGTAGTACAGGCTTTAAAAGTTTTTGGAGCGGATTGTTCCCGTCCTTGTCGCGCGGTACGGACAATGTATGGCGCTAGTACAAAGTTACATAGTCGTGACATCACTTTTACGATAGTGCTGTCCTTGTCTAACAGTTATTTTAAATCGTTTATAACTTGTCAATTTTTTAAGCTTTTGCACTTTTGTACTGTTTGCACTATTTGAAAACAAAAAAAATGAGGAAAAAAAAATTCGTCATCGCTATTTGCATCAGTTAACGCATTTTTTTTTCTCCAAAAGGTTGCCAAGTAATCGAAAACGAACGCGAGAAAATTTTAGAGTTGAAGCGTCGGGTGCAAGACGAAACTAAAAAACTCTGGGACCAAAAGTATCGTTCGGAGCAAAGCAAGTCGTTTGAGGAGCAGTGTCACAGCTTACCCCCTTTGTTGCCGCGTGAAGATGACAAGGGCTATGATCGAAGTGTCATGGAGGATTCTAGTCTAATTGATGACAGTTTTATGGCGAATTCCGGCATGTTTGAAGAGAGGTAAGTTGTTTTTTTTGTTAGTATATCACCCGACTGAGGCGAAGCCCAAAAGGAGTGTAATTTCATTGTGTATGTATTGGCGAAATACTCAAATTCAAGTCAATGCTAAGTCAACATCAAGTCTCATGCTGTCTTTGTCTTTCTAAGATGTATTGCGGCGACAAAAATACTTTTAGCAGCGTCTTAAACTTAAGTGGCGTATGAGTATTTGGGTTAAATCTTAAAAGCTAATTTTGGACCACTTCCTTTTGGCATATCAAATTGAAATATTGTATCGTCATTCCACTGCAATGACAATACATTTTTCTTTTAATTTCTTTGTCTGTGAGATAGTTTTTTACATTCATCATCATCATCAGCCTATTTTAGTCCACTGCTGGACATAGGCCTCCCCTAATGAGCGCCATAGCGCCCTGTCTTCAGCTTGACGCATCCAGCATCTGCCTGCAATCTTTCGCAGCTCGTGTGTTTTTACATTGTACAGTCTAAACTACTAAACCGATTTCAGAAAATGTGGTGTCGCTGGATTTGTATTGATTCAGGACACCTAGGGCGCTTTACTACAACCTAAAACCCAGCAGCCAGTTTTTGAATAAGTTTATTCCAAGATATTTCTTTTGTCATAATTTAAACCATCGAACTAGTTTTTGTAATAAGAACGTAACTATAATTGATATACAGCTCTTTATACCAAACTGATAACTTAATCCGTCGGAAAAAAGATCTTAAGTTCAAAAGTTGCTCCATGTCTTGACCTGGGTCTGAAGATAAACCTTGTCCCGTAATAAGTCGGTTATAGTTCTACAATTAGTATCTAATAATTTTTCCGGGTTTAATCATTCACCTTTACGCATAACTCATTACTTTTAAAGAAATAATATGAAAGTCCCGATAACCAGGTTTTTTTACACTGAGGTAGAAGTGAAAACACAGGCACTATGTCACATTAATAAACAATACTTTCATGAACAGTACTACGAAACACCTTACCCTGCACAAGAAGTGATTCAAATCGGCACACTCACTGGTCACTGATAAGATAAGCAGTTATACCGCGAAAGTGGACTCAGGCGGCCGTACGAACCGCGTCCCCGTGTTGACGGAAAAGACGATAATTTTACCGTATTTAGTCTTCAATAATAGGTGGTTGTATGGTGGTGACGAATTTAGGTACATATTGAGTTTCATGTGACGATTCCGAAAGTTTGGTTAATTGTTTTATCGTCGGTAACGTATGTCAAAAGAGTGTCCATTTGTGAAAATTGTCATACACAGGTGCTGAAAGGCATACGTCCAGCCTTAGCTGGGCAGACAGCCCTGATATCGACGTCACTAGAGCTGTGCCGACATGAAAATGAATTGTCGTAGTTATACACGAAATCTTACTTGGAAAAACTTTTTAGAAATATGTAAAAGAAGATTCAATATCATTTTTTATCTGACCAAGATTATGTCTGGACTTTAAAAAGAGACTGTCACCTCTGAGTTTGTTTCGGCCTTTCATCTCAGAGTAGTCAGATAGGAAACGCCGTACTCATCTAGTTTAAAAAAATATGTTTGACGTGTGAAAGTGTTTGTACAAACCTACTTACAGAAATAAAATAATTAATTTATCATTTATGATTAAATCTAGAATGTTCCTTCTTTGTAGCATTTTACGTACAGTTCTAACACTATTATAAACCACAAATTAACGCGACACTGTCATTGTGGTTGCAATTTCAACAGCCGTACGCGAGATCAGTGGTGACTGGAGAGAGGTATACGACATTTTCAGTTGGAATCTGACATAAATTGCATAGGAAAACTAAACCAACTACCAATACTTACACCTATTATAAAGTTCATGATCACTTCTCGTTTGAAACAATAATTAAAATAAAACAAAATAAGTGTTCACGTTTCGAACTAATACAACTGCAAGAAACTGGCTAACTGTAAAACCATACGGTGAAAAGAAATGTAAGCAATACCACCTTGTGTTTCTTGAACAATTTGTCAAGAAAATAACCAGTGAGTCAGGCTTATGTAGTGTTTTGCTTAGAATGCTTTGACGCTTGTTTAAATTAATGGCATTTTAGTACCTACTGAGTGAAATTATTTACGGAACATAACTCCTTAATATCCTAACTTCCTAACTAATCCTACTAATATTATAAACGCGAAAGTTTGTGAGTATGGATGGATGTTTGTTACTCTTTCACGCCAAAACTACTGAACGGATCTGGATGAAATATGACACACAGATAGTTTATAACCTGGATTAACACATAGTACTTTTTATCCCGATACTGAAACCGCGGGAGCAGCTAGCATTATAAATGCGAAATAAAGCTTGTTTGTTTATTACGCTTTCACGGCAAAACGGCTGAACTGTTGGATAAAACTTAGCACACAGATAGACCATATGGATCTCTGACGAAATCGCAAGCAACAGCTATTATACCTATATTGAGGCTTTTTGTGACTATTTGGTGTAAATTCTGAGTAGGTTATTCACAGTATGAGACCAGCCAAATAGTTCCTTGTCATTTATTTTAGCAAACATTAATTAGTTTAATACTAAGCTCAAGTAGACAGACTACAAATAAATAGATCCATGGACTGCCATGTATAAACTTAATAAAAGAAATTGAACTATGGCTACAATTAAACATTGTTCTGAATTCCCTAATTGTTTAAATTTTGTCGTGACCTCAGACTGTTTATGTCCACAATGGACTGATGTCATCCATTATCATAATTATTTACAATTCATTAATATTATCTAAGAATGTGATACTGGACAATGCTTCTGGAAAGAATTAAGAATTCGTTTAATAATAGACGTCTTTGTGAATGTAGAACAGTGGTGGTCCAAAGCTATCGGCCTCCACTTTACTTTATGTCATTTATTTCATCACCACTGCTCTGAAAACGGTGAAGGAAAACATCGTGTTGAAACTAGCATGTCCTAGAACCAAAGATTCGAAGAAATGTGACATCCACCAACCAGCACTGGGCCCGCATCCACCTCACAGAGAGCAGGCCTGTGTCCCAACAGTGGGAACATGAAGGGCTGCTAGAGTTATTTGTGAAGGAGCTCGTCCGGGGAAATAAACAGCAATGCTGTGTTCTAGTTTGAAGTGTTTTAGTGAATGTCTAATATGCAGATGACACATTTCAGCGTTGTCTTGTTGACAACGCTGGGATGTCCCTGGAATTGAACCTTCATTAGCAATCTTAAAAACAGTTTTACAATTTGTACAAATTAACGGTAAGAAGAAGGCGAAGAAGCTTTTGAGAAGGAGGCGGCATTCGGGAAGCTACGCGATATCTTTAAGTCATCGATCCCACAATACCTTAAGACCAGGGTCTATAACCAGTGCGTCCTATCCGTAATGACGTACGGAGCCGAAACGTGGACCATTGGCCTGTGGGCCTAGTGTGAGTTAACCGTCTCGATTTTACGCATCGACCGCGTTCGGCGCTCAGATTGGCCCTTGGCAATCGGAGCGCAACGATCGAATGGTGAAGGTCCAATCGGAGCGCCGAACGCGGTCGATGCGTAAAGTCGAAATGGTTAAAAGAAACTCACACTAGGGCCTCTGATCCACAAATTCAAAGTTGCTCAGCGTGAGAGAGCAATACTTGGGTTTCTCTGGTAGATATAATTCGCAACGAAGTCATTCGCCAGAGAACTAAAGTCACCTACATTGCGCGTAGAATCAGCATGCTGAAGTGCAAGTGGGCCGGCCATGTCTGTAGACGGAGAAACGGTCGATGGAGCAGACACGTCCTAGAGTGGAGACCGCGTTTGGGCAAACGTAGTGTGAGACGCACTGCGGCACGATGGATCGATGATTTGAAGAAGGTGGCTGGCAGCGGATGGATGGGGACTGCTCTTAGGGGGAGGCTTACGTTCAGCAGTGGGTGGCAATTAGCTGATGATGATGATGATAAACGGTCAGAAATCGCCAGATTGCTTTGCTCTTTAGCATATGCCTCCCCCAGGCTTTTCGAAAGCTCACGGTCGTGAGTTTTTCTCCTACATGTCCGTTCCGCAGGAGCTTTCACATCATCTTTCCATCTTTGTAATGGTCTTCCTCTTTCCTTTCGTCCAAGACAAAACGACAGATTTATTTATGCATCTGTATTTTGTCTATTCTTCTGTCGACAAATCTCGTTTCTATCGTGGTCCAGTTAAGCGTGCTGGTGATAACAGATGTCAAAATGCCTGCTTGTTTACGACCCAATATGTTTCCTTCAAGTTGCTTTGCTACAATATTTTATACTATATTCTGTCATATGGCCTCTGAATAGTGCCCTCGCTAACCATATTTTTGTAAGTGTTGAGTGACGAATTCGTTGCTCAACTGTATTAATAATAAGTACTTTTCCTAGAACCAAATAAATAGACTGTACTAGTAACATTAGCAACGAGTCGTATGAATCAACTGTAAAAAGAAACATTCGATTCTCAGTATCTTATACCGATTTATTGGATAGTAATATATTTCTAATTTCCAAACAAAACTATTAATTAGTTTGTCTATAAATTGCTGACGTATTTATTGCGCGGTCAGTTTATTTTATAATTCTAAATTAAATGTTCAAACGTTTATAGTGAAAAATTACTCTTTTCATTTTCAAATAAATAGGTAATGCTCTAATATTACAACATGTACCAATCCAAATTACATAACAGAGAATTGATCTCACGACCCATTTATTCAATCGATTTTCAAGGCGCATATTTTACAGACAAGTGTCTTAATTTGTTATTTTATCTTTCCCGTCCACACTATTTTTACCCAAGATTTTGAAGCACTCAAATTTAAATAGCTATTGACAACCATTCGACATGCTTTCGAATCGAAAATGACACATTTTCGATTACTTATTCCCCGACCGGAGATAGCTGGTTGGTTTTACTCCTTCGACTCCTTCGATAACATTCATTGATGTTAGATTGCACGGAAGCGTATCGAATGGTTGCGAATAGCTGTCCTGCAAGCATAGCCATGACCACCGCAGAAGAATTTCGTCGACGGGAGAATGGACAACGTGGCAGATAAATAAAATAAATCTGTTGTTTAGTCTATTCATCAGTCTATAAAAGTTGATCATGCTACGGGAGCTAGTAGAACTATTGTAGGCTATATTTACACACCACAGAGCACGAAGACGTCTCGGTATTGAATGTTGTGCGTTCAACGCGAAATAATAGAAACGTCACAAACGTATTTTGTTTAAATCAACCACTTACGTGGTGAAAAGGGGGGATACAGTATTTTAAATAGTGCGACCTCAAAAATAGTTCACTGGATCAATCTTAATAATTTACGCAGGTAAGGCAGGTGAAAACTAATGTTGTCGCCACATAATATCTGAATTCTAAATACCTATGTCTTTCAAATATGTACTACTACCATCTTTTGAACCCGTGACGTATGCAGAATCCAATAGGCTCACTTTCTCTAGAGGAGCAATACAGTGTGTAACTGAATAAATGCACATTGTGGTAGTAATTATTTTTGGGCTAAAAAATTTAACTACGTAAATTACAGTCACACTTCTGCTGTCTGGTGCACAGTCAAAACAAACCAAAATGGACGAAGCTCCTACTAGACCCTTATGCGTGTGCGACTGTGTGTGTGCGTAGACTTGTAATGTGACCACAAGTTTCTCCCACAATCAGTATAACTAATTTATTAAATAGATAATTCAGTTCTGTTTCTGTTGCCCGCAACTTCGTCAGCGATCCAGGATGAGGACGAAAAATAGCCTATGTCTTTACCCAGGTCATGATCTATCTGTGTGCCAAATTTCATCTAAATTTGTTCAGCCGTTTTAGCGTGAAAGCGTAGCAAACAAACAAACTTACTTTCGCATTTATAATATTAGTTAGGATATTATAATAGATACATAATAGTCTAATTGGGATGTTTAGTCGTGTGCGTTAATTCCGAGACATGTCGTTTTGTTTAACCACTTAATTTCCCCGCCTCCATCACAAAATAAACCATTGTACTTAATAAACTTTCCTGCATTAGCAGTGCAAACACTGCCGATGTATCTAGATAGTGTCGCCCATTTGCCCATTTAGTTATCTATGTCAATAGGTCTACGATACCAAGTGATAGCAAATCTATGTGGTGATAAGAGCAGAAAAGTAAATACCTCGTTATTTTTTTTCGAAATCATACTGAGAAAGTATCATATCGTAATAACGTTGTATGAAGCCTTGGAGAATAACAGCTATGCCGCGCGTGGTTAATCTCTGGTTATGCTCACGCAAAGTTTTCTCATAATGCGAAAGCAATCTGTCTTGCCTACTTCTCATAGCTGGGCTAGGGACTTCAGTAGTCCCAAGAGAGGATCAACATACTCAATACTCAATATCTTTATTGCTTTACCATAATGTGTACTTAGGTGGTAACTATATAATAGAGATCATTATGGACCCTGTAGGGCACAGCAAAAGTTTAGGAGAGAGGAAGCCCTGTTTCAGGAGACAATCAAGTAGTATTTATAATAGCAAATTTTAACTACAATATAAACAAAGTCAGGAGGTCGCGAATAAGATAATAACATTTCGCTTAACCATTATTTTGTACTTTATCTGCAAAATGTACTACAATATTTTAGATTATTTTTAGGTACCTGTACATGTATTATATCCTGTTTATTAATTAATTTATATTATTTCCTTCGAATAGTTGTTATGGCTATATTATTTAATTATAAAATTTATTATTCATTGAAATATTATGATTTTTTTTATTTATTATTATTATCTTATTTATTATTTTTTACATATTTAAATCATTTAAATATCCATACCTGCACTTGCACGCTGACTTGTAAATATTCGTCAACTTCGCTATTACGGCCAAACCCAATAACGTATCTATTTCCTATCAATCTCGGTTTTAACGTGTCAATAAAGGCAAAGTATGCGACCTTATAACGTGTTGACAGCTATTTGTTTGACAGGGACCGATCGAATTGTACTGTCTATCATCAGTAGCGATCTGTCATAGACCACAGGAACCTTACTTTTTCTTGCCCCTTTATTCCTATTTGCTCTATGTACGTTTTTTTTTTCGTAAAAGAAAATATCTGTATTTTGCATAAAATATGGTAAATTATATCTCTAACTTTGCCGCTGACCGTCAGGAAAACTAACAAATATTGAGAAAACTGATGTATATTGGCGCCGAATAAGAAATTACCCCATGCGTTTGCGCAGACGTTTCTTAGGGCGACTCAGCGGTGCGCTAGGTGGTTGGGGGGAAGGGACGCGCATTTAACGGACCGGAAAACTTAGAGAGAACGCGTAGTACAAGCATTTGCTTGCTTCAGCATGTATAAATACCATAAACAATTAAAATTATTACTACTGAGATCATGTGATCAAAAGATACCTAAACCAAAAGAACTCGCACTTAATACAACAATGTTTGTGACCACTGTCAGTAGGTAAAGAGGTCATTGTACGAAATTCTTCCTGCTTCGCGTCCGGACTTTAGTATAACGTTCAATGAAGCAGCCTATAAGCAGCCTAATTGCGTAACACATTTTCGTAAACGATTACGACTGATCTGTTTGATTTTGACAGTTCAACAACATTCATTGCGTTATTTACATTGTTGAGCAGATTTTTTATCGAACTTATGAAGCAATGGATAAGCAATCTGTTTCAAAACTATTCAGATTCCGATTGATTGTGTATTACGCAATTAGGGTAAAGGAAACCCCTACAACAATGTATTGACAGCATCCTACTGTCCCGCGAGTACTCTCTTAATAATTATAGTTAATTAAACAATAAATATCGACCTCTTGGCATCACAATCACAACTAACTGTGCCGTTATGCGACACGGTCAGTATTTAGGCCGTACTTTTTATACAGCATGATTCTTTTAATGATATTGATAAACCTATTATAAAATTGTGTGATGTGATGAATATAAATGTTCATGGATCGGAAGCGAGAGGAACGCCAAAGAAAAGATGGATGGATTATTAGAATTCAGAGTTACAAGTACTTTGGATTTAGGTCACAGGACTTTGGTGCCACTTGAAAACGTTAGTTTAGTTTTCGAGGAAAATTATTCTGAATTTAATATTTCTTAGCACATTTCAGGGATGTACGAGTGAATGTGTTTATTACACCAATGATATTCACCCAGTTTCTATACCTAAATCTTTTAATTTATGAAAAGCGAGATAAAATGTCCGTTGGTCGTTGGCATTTTCAATTTGTTGCTTTCAATAATTATAAAGAGCGAGATTACCAAGAATTAAATGAGTCACGAAAATAATATAACACACGAAATTACCTAACTTTATTACTAACAAAATTCTCTTGTCAAAATCATTTCCTGATAACGTTAATACCGGTAAAAAACAAGATTACATTTATGGAGATTCATCAACTACACTAGGTGATAACGTAATCGGATGCTTGAGTTTCAGATACATGGGACGTTGAATGTATTATGGGTTTATGGTTTCTATCGATTTGTTAAAAGGCCTTACATTATTAGTTAGTGGAGCGGAACGACCGAGTGTATAAGTCGACACGAGTCGAAAATCGTCAATATGACTTTGACTTTTGATCGACTTTGGCGTGTTTTTTTTTTTGTTTCGGTTCAGTTGGAAGGCGCCACTCCAAAGCTTGTTGACTAGTTTGCATGTCAAACTAGTAAACCCACGTCTCGTCACAGTTAAAATGCGTTTCATGAATGTTGGGTCGGAATTGACTCGTTCTAGCATGTCTACAGCGACTCTTATGCGATTGAGTTTTAGGAGAAAAATCAGGTCTTTTGGGACTAGCCGAGAGGCAACATGCATGCGGCGTATGACGGCTATCTATCTCAAACTTGAATGAGGATTTTCAGTTACTATTTCCTTCACTTTTTGCGATGTTAACTTCAGTTACAGACGTTGCCATCAACGTCTGTAACTGAAGTTAACCTGCCAGACGAGGCAAATCTTCCATCACATCTCGACCGCTTTTGAATGCTTTTTACCACTCATAAGTACGTGTTTTTGATAAACGTCAATTCACCGTAAGCTATATGTAACATTTCAGTGACTCCGAACGCGAAATGCCATTGGCGATGCAAAATTTAAGACACACTCTTTGTTCGATGTTTTTGTCCATTATGAAATTCGCAATACACACTAGATATGATCTTACTAAAAACAACACTGTATTTAATCTAAAAGCTAGATGCAACTCAAACTCCGCTCCAAAATGAGAAACGGTTGTGCCAATCTAACAACAACAACAAAAAAATTGGAACCATTGGAACCTTAAACAAATCATCCATTCCCGACACTTTTTTGACAGAATTTATTAGTTTTATTGTACATTTCATATGAATGATAATCTGTACTTAACTAATTTGTATAAACAATCTCAAATAATAAAAATTCTTTGCGTCGGGCTGACGATGGACAGACTCTAGTGCGAAAAAGTGGCACTTTCCTCACAATTTGGCTGCGTAGAAAACGAGCATTTCGAGCACATGCATTGTCAAATATATCACGTGCTAATATCGATGGCCAGCCAGGAATTTTCTAGGGTAATACTATATTATTATGTTATACATAACAACATGGCTGTATTCGACGAGGGTTTCGTTTAAGTCTCACGTAACTGGGGGCAAGTCTATTGCAATCAAACGGCCACAAATCCAGACTCCGGGCTGCTACTGATAAATACCTGATGGAAAACCCCAATAAAACTTTGTCCGACCTGGGAAAAGATCCCAGGATCTCATACAAACACTATATTGAAACGTTTATGGATTTTGACAGATGCTCTTGGAATTCTGACACCATCTCTAGTATACATTTGTGATCGCTTCATTGTTTACGCGAGGTAGAGTGCTCTAAGGGCACCACATTACATGGCATTAGTAGTCAAGAAGGGTGATTAAGGGGCAATGTTCCTTATTATTGTATGTAGGTAGGTAGGTATACTTACGGTTGTAAAATGAAATATACAGGAAAACCTGAAATAAAGCAGCTCGTTATGATCATTCAACGTTCATCGTCATCATCACAAAAATATTAAATACGTGTGGATATTTCATTACTATTTACGGAAGATCTAAATCACGTCACACTCCAATTTTTCTTTATATCTCTCCTAAAACTGCCCTATAAAAAGCTTGAAAATAAAGGTAGAAATAACCTTAATTTGATACTTTATAAAGTGGGAAACCGCGTTGTTGACACACGAAGAAACTGAAATTAAAAACGTAAAACTTTTTCCAAAATAGAAGAGTGATCAAAGAGTAAGCATTTATTTTTAACAGAACTCACTCCAATTAACATAAAGTTGTCTCGAGTGTTCCAAATGCTTGATTCGGGTTTTAATTTTAGTGTTGTTATTTGGGTGATAGTAGAGACAGTGTGCATAAACCCAGATTTGGCTACATGTCGGTTATACAAATATTTGCGATGTCAGTGTAAAAAAAATACATGAAAAAATATATTTAAACATACAATGAAAGAAAAAATATGTCTTAAGTAACACTAATAATTTAACATTCTGTACAGAAATACCGTTGGGCTTTGAATTAATTGGCATCCTTTCAGGTGGTGAAATGTATTCATGAAAATAAACAGTTTTTAGGTTATTTTTTACAAAAATTAAAAAAAGTTACGTTACATGGGACTTACACATTACTGGCGAAAGGAGATGGACAAAATGTGCCCCACGGAGTACAAACGTACATTTAATGCAGATAATTAAAATAAAATAAATAAAGAATTTTAAACAACTTTTTATGCATCATAGCAGAAGTGGAGAAATAATCGTAATTAAAAGTTTTTCTGTTTGATTTGTGTTTTATATACCTTTTAATGTTGCCATATAATATTAGATAAGTTCAGAACAGGGAAAAAATATTATATGAAGGTTTTTAAAATAATAAATAAACGCTTAGCAGGCCTTAAATATACACATAAATTATTCGTAACCATAATGTAATAAAACGTATTTTTTGTATGTGTTCTTGTCTATAAATCGAACCATCTATTACTGAATTTATAGATGTTAGTGCAGTTACGGATAGGATAATATGACGTTATTACTGGCAACACCGCTGACAAATGTCAATTGTCAATACCATATTCCTTCTTTGACGTTTGCGCCGGTTTTCTCGTTCGAATCGTGTTTTTGTTTCATTGTTTTCGCTTATACGTTTATATTTTATAGTGTCGTAGCGCCACACGAGTGCTCTAACTAATAATGACTGTAAACTGTATAATTACAAACAACGAAAATGGACCTTTTACAAGCGTGTGTTGACTGTAGTTTTCCCAATAAAGAACGCGCGCAGGCGGCATGTAATATCATCATTACCCCCTGATGTGATGAGTTCTTCTAAAGGAGTGGTTAACTTTTGAGGTAAGTTCTAGTTTCAATATGTACCTCCTACTAAAATATATACGACAGGTATTATTTACTCCATATTCTAACGTCGTGGTCAAATCTAAGACTAATAGGTTCCTATTTTACCTTCACAGTTGTCACCTCATAGCTGTGTCTGTGGTGCCTGTTATGACAATAAACCAAGACGCCTTGTAACCAATTCAAGGGAAAGACAACTTGGTCATACCAATGTTTGTTATGGCTGTTGCAGATTAGTTATACGTGCAAGAAGACACGACATTTTGGAATTGAAATAATGTTTTGATAACATTAAATGATTAAAATAATGTTCCTTGTTTTATTATTTGCCATATTACAGATGCCATATGCTACTGTAGATATTTTACTTTAAGTGCTTTATACATTGTATTTACAAACTATAGATTTTATCAGATTTTAAAAAAATCTTTTTTTTTTAAACTAAAGTACTATTTATTTTAAACGCCTGGCACAGACATATACACATTAATTTACATTGAATACCTTAGCCATAGTGCAAAAATCAACCTTTTCAAACGTTCATAACTTTTGTCCACAACTGCTCAGCAATATGCCTCTTTTTAATTTTGTTTGTAGAAGATCAGTACTATTAAATGACAAATATTTTGTATCTGTACATTCTGGGGCACAAGCCCATACAATTTTTGGCCATGTCCTTTGGATGTATTATGGGAACCTTTTTGGCCTCGAACAGGTCTTTTTTTTCTTGTGATTGTTAATGTTATTATTTTTAACTTTAAAATGTTTCTTTTTTTATGCTAAATATTTATTGGTACAACTCTGCCTAGGAATTACCTTTTTTCAAACAATAGTGCCAATGTCACAATGCATTCAAAGTCACCCATATCTACAACATTATCAATCACATTGACAACACGCTGTATATGTAAGTACAACGTAAACTCATTGTGTCAACGCATATTATAAACTTCCATGCATACAATTGAGTCCAACAGATGTTTGCGTTCGCGACTCCACGCATTCACTGTTCTTTAAAACGAAGTCGGTAATATATCGTGCGGGCGCTTCTACGGTTTTATAAGGCGATGTTCTTTTTAAAATAAAAATGGTGCTATTTTTAAATCGTGTTGTATACAGTTGGTTTATGATGTTTTGTGAAAAGTCAGTGAGAAAAGGTTAATAGGATAAGTTAAACAGATACGTGACTTTGTTAGTTAGAAAGAGCTCCTCCTAACAATGTTCGTTATGCTTTATTTTTGGGAAGTTTTCTAATTTATTTTGTTATAGTTCTAGCTGTGCCCGCGACTTCTTTCTAATGGATGTCGGAAAACAATAATGTGTCTCTTAACTAATTATTTTTCTACAATAAAAGTAGCTTAAGTTACTCCATAAAACTGCATAAGCTGCCAGAGTGCAAGTCCCGTCATCATACAGCCTTTTCGGTGATTAGACAGATAGACAAACAATCAACAGACTAAAAAGACATGCCGTATTTACTTTCGCATTTAGTAAAAAAGCTGTTATTTTGACATTACAAACATAAATTTTATTTATTTGTAAATATGTTTGTATAGTTATCATCACGCCTGCATATCCAAAAAGGGTAGAGGCTTATGTGAATAGCACTGAGCACACTCACATTTCGCCTGCAATTAAAAAGATTTTGTAAACTCTATGTCAATTGTATTAGCTGGAAAACTAATTAGTATTCCTAAGTCGCCTTAACCTACTAGAAGATAATAAGGAAACTCATTACAATACAAACGAAAGTTTTAATGACACCTATCCATAAGTTAAGTCTCTTACAGACAGGCGATTCTGGTAGAACAATTTACTTGAAGTTTTCATTGAAAAATGTTCTACTAGAGTTGCATCGCGCCTTTCTGTGGGAGCCTTTAACCTCCAGACAAACTGGACAGATTTTCGTAAAATATTCTCATTTCAATAGTCAGTTTTTCAAGTAAGATTTTGATGTGTAAAATTACGTTTTTATTATTATCATATGAAGACATAATAGACAAGTGACAATCAATTTCTAAGCGTCTTTTTTCGTTTTGGAAACTAAGCCGACGTCGACCATTCTGCCTTCGCCATGTAGTAACGGCAGCATAGCAAGATGAGCTGAACTTTGTACTTTGTGGTACTTGTTAATGTTAAGGCTAAAAAAAAAAACACAAAGAATACTCTCGATTGAAGTTCACACAAACAAAAAAAAGTCCGTATGCCTACACCACTACTCACGAAAGTCCTCAAAGGGTCTTGTATTTCTACAACGATTTCCAACATGATTGACATTTATAAAAATTTCGGGTTCGGTCGGTAAACATTTTTACTTTTCTATCATCGTATATGGAGATAGAACGTCACTTTGTCTAGGATCTCATAACAGGACATCTAACTTAATTAATGAAATGTCAAATTAGTTGAAACAATAATAATAAAGACTAAATTATTAATTACATCCTAGTCGTCACCACATGGTTTTAACAGATGTAATAATTAAAACAGGCGAACAGTGAACTCATGGTGTGAAAGCGACACTATTAGTCTTTTTGTTGTTGTTTAATTTGTGTTTGACTGTACTGTGAAAGTGGTGTGTGCTTGTTTCCAAAATGTCTAAAAATAAGGAGAAGGATAGAAAATGCTCGCTGTTGTGTTGGTAAGTGTAATTAGTTCATTTTAAGCAAATTAATAAATGGGTAATGGCTAACTGTTATCCTTCTGTTAGAGATGTTGGTTCTCCTGTTCTTAAATAAATAAAACAAAATATTTTCTATACAAGAAAAAAAAATACAAGCCAAGTCAATAATAAATAGGAACATGATTATAAAAACAGAAGTTAAAGAATCGTAGGGCATCAAAAAATTTAACAGCCCTCAGCCGTCACGTGACCAGAGAGCTGGCCTATTTTTTGGCCTCAATTTTGGCCAGCATCGCCTTACACCGTGGCAATGCTTCCAGCCTTTTGGGCACTTTTCCTGGTGACAGCGATGTGGACGAATTTTTCGATGTTTTTTTTTTACAGATTTTTCGACCGTGTTGCGACCAACATTGATTTTAATCAATTTAGCAAATTTTTAATAATTCAGTTATAGCTACTCTAAGCGAAGGTTTTCAAAATGATATTGATGCAGTCTTTTCTAACGTATCACCACCATGCCGGTATTCTCCAGAGGATTAGGCAGAGGTGTTGGTACCTTCGCAGTCTATTCTACCCATTTTTGTTAAACATTCTACCAAATTCCACCAAAACCAGAAAATTAAATACATTTAAATTCATTTATGTCGGACAACAGTGATCCATATTTTGTTAGTAATCGTAGTAGTAGTAAAACTTACCAATATTCGAGTGTTGAGTGTAAGTAGTATTGATATTAAACTAGCTAGTTAAAATGCACACTCCATGCAGAGGGCGACCAGACAAGAAAACATGATTCCTACCTGAACAACCTCCACATAAAGTCCCTAATATTTGGAGTAAAGCTCTCCGCCACAGCTCTGTGGATATAATTGAAAAAAGCATGCTTATCCTGGTGATAGCAGGAGCAGGGCGCAGTGGTGGCCCGTTTGAACCCCGACAGGCGCTTTGCTTTATGTAAATTATTTCATCACCATTGCTCTCAAAACGGTGAAGGAAAACATCGTGAGGAAACCATGCCATGTCTTAGAAACAAAAATTGGAAGACTTGTGACCTACCAACCCGCAGTGGGCCCGCGTGGTGGATTACGGCCCACTCCCTCTCACAGAGAGGAGGCCTGTGTCCCAGCAGTGGGAACATAATAGGCTGATTAGGCTATCCTGGTGATAGTGCCAATATCCTTATCTATTCCTTATCATCCATACAGAAGTTGAAATAAAAGATGTGTTGCGTTATCCATTTACAATATGTGTGTCATTATAATGGTATCTAAAATAGTTCCTGACTATTACAGATTGTCTAAAATGACTCATTTATTACACAATGGGTGCAGCCTAATTAATAACAATAGGTATTTTAAACGAGGTATGACTAAGTCTCAATGTAGAGGATGTATTACTTATCTGGTATGTTAATGTAGATATGGAAGATCGCCACCATATAATTAGAAAATGTTGTGCTAATCGTCACGAAATATAACGAAGTTTATTTTTAAAGCTCTGTCCTTTTATGTACACACACACACACACATACCATAACTCACATACACACACACGATCACAATCATCCTCAAAATACATACTCAGTTGATTATCTACTGTTTTCTTTGTGTATTAGTTTTTATTTTATAATGCTTTTCTAGTAGATCACGAGTAGATTATATGAAAATTAAGACATAACATAACATCACGCCTTGTTTCCCCGAAGGGTTGGGCAGAGGTACCTATAGTACACCCACATTTCGCCAGTTATGTTTTAAGTCCCATGTAATAGGGGGCGAGCCTATTGCCATCAACCGGGCACAAATCCAGTCTCTGGGCTGCTACTGAGAAATTCCATATAGAAAAACCCAATAACACGTTGCCCGACCTGGGAATCGAACCCAAGACCTCGTGCTCAGCAGTAGCGTTTGCGACCACGAAGTAGACGAACGAGGCAGGCATAGTAATCAATTACTAACCACTGACAACTTATAGACTAATTTAGGTCTGAATTAAAGATTTTTTATTTTTTTGTGCTTGTGTAACTTGGTTTAGAAGTGCTGATCGCGTTCGGTTTAATTGGTGGAATCCGCACTAAAAGTACCAAGTGCCTACCAAACATCTATGGTTCAGCAGGATAGAAGTAAAAAAAAAAAAAAAACAATTCCCGTATTTAGACATTTTAAAATTAAGTCAGAATCTCATCTCTGCATCAATCTATGTCATAAATGTAAGTAAATTAGATGTTTTTTTTTGACAGATGAAACTGAGATTAGGATGCGAACTTTCTTTAACCCCTCTACAATAGAAGAAATTTCTTAACAAAAAGTCATTCTTTTCTTGAATTTTGACATCGCGCCGCGTCGTAGAAATCTTTCCACATTTTTTTCCGTTTCTTCCGTTTCAATAGTAGATTTCTGGAACGAAATCCAACACAAAATAATGTTCAAAAGCGGGTCAACTGTTGTTATTGGTTGACTATATTATCAACAGCCAATCAGATCACTTCACAAAAGTTTAATTTTGACACATCTTTGAATTTCGTTGTAGAAACTGAGTGTTACCATGACTTGCAAAATATTATGATTAAAACATGCGTAAGAAATTATATTTAAGTGCCCTTCCTTTCAATTTACTTTGCATGTAGCATTAAAAGAAATATTTGATAGTTTGAAACATTTCCTCCATCTTAAAACCTTTGTGCAGTTTTCACAGTATGTCATGTTTTAACAAGTTTGTTTTCTGTTACAGTTCCGGACTTATGTCATCATCCATTGAGGAGGTGAGTGTTTTGTTTTTATTTATATATCCCGCCATTTTTTTCGGAAAAACTAAATACCAATCGTAGTCTCAGGTGGTGCAGGTTTATGCACGGATAGGGTAACCATCCCCCTAGACCTGTCGGGCTTTTTAGTCCAGACTTTTCGACTAAGGGAATAAATAAAATACCTGGATATTAAAACAAATCCTCCCAGGTGTCGCCTTTTTGTCCAGACTTTCAAATTTTTAAATGGTACTTACGGATAATTCGAGTTACTGGTCCTAGAAAGATCATTTAGCAAAATACATTAATCGTTTTTGTCGTTTTGCAATCCACAACTATAGTACAATACAATTATCTAGGAAAATGGACCAAATAGCGCCATGGTAACCAAATTGGAAACTGGAGAATTCGTTGGAAAAATATTCGACTGTAGGTACTGTACGACCAACTTATCTATGTCATTATTGTTGGTGCAGTAACATAAAGTTAAACAAAAACCGATCGTATGTCCCATTCATAATGTTAGTTCAAAAAACGGCCTTCTTTGCACAGATTAATTGGTTGAAACGTGCTCTCTATCTCTATGTATCTTACGTAGATCCATACATACGTCTTTACGACCAGAAAGGAGGTCTCACATATTTTTAATAACGTGACCTGTCACGAACTTTTCACCTAGATTGCCATTTTAATAAAACTTGTTTGTTCTCAAAAAGGAACGTAACAAAAATGCACGCATCATAAAAGAATGCATGCGTTGCAAACATTTTTGCGGTCTCTTCCACAAACCATCTGTTTCTACTCTAACAATCAAACGTCAAAAAGTAATAAAAAAAAACCACTCTTTTACAAAAAAAATATTTAAAATGATAAAACGAAATGCGCTGGTGATGATAATTTTAATGAACGTCTACTCAACAGCTCAGCACTTTAAAGATGAGAAATTGAGCATTTTATTGTAAAGGTTTGTGACCCCAGAATAGGTGTCACTATGCGGGTACTCGGAGGAATGTCTGATGAATCATTTGACAGTCATAAGGAAGTTGTGAGCGGTTCCTTTATTGAAGAGGCGGTGTTTAGTTCACATTAGCCATTTAAAAAATCAAAGCAGTGGTCTTCCAGTCAGCTTTTATGATTCTTGCGATAAAAATGGGTGCATCAAGCCAGTCTTACCTCTCAGCCTTATTTGGGTTAACTTCCAGTTTATCAAGATGCTGTAGAATATCTGTTACGACTGCTTTTCTTAATGTTTGCAGCCATTAGACGTTGTCACCGACAGATTAATTTTACTAGAGCGGGTGTATTAGACCAGTCTACCACAAGTCAGGAACGAGGTCTCTCTAGCTGGAGCAACGTAAAAACCTACGATAGACTGTTCTCGTGAGTTCTCTAACTTGCATGGGGAATGGTCGAGACGAGGTTTAAATGAGACTTTCTTTACAATACCTGGTAACCTAAAGTGTGATAGATATCACTGCAGAATACTTGCATCCTAACGTTAAATATAACATGGGTTTATGGGACATCGGAATGTCCTTACATATAAATAGAATTCTCCATCACATTGTCACGCGCGTCACCATAAAACTCGCGCCGTTTCGAAAACACAATAATATTTTAAAACTTGGGGTAACGGGATTCTTTTGTGTGCGTCAGGAGTCTCGGCTGCAATAATAAGAGTTACCTATGGCAATAAGATGGTAGGTGTATAATATCGATTTTTGCGTCTAGTTGGAACGTTTAGGGTCATCATATATCATATAAGTTATATGGTGAGAAGTTAACAACGAATTTAACAGTCTCAATTTCAAGTGTGCTTCGAGCAATGGTGGTCCAGTGGTAACGGCCGCGACTAACGAGTTGTAGGTCGTAGCGTCAAACCTAGACAGGACTTCTTGATAATTTTTGTTAATTATTATGATAGACACGCCTGAATCTCTCCTGGTTCTGTTTTAAACAAATAATGTAACTGCTCGATTTTAAGATACCTAGTAGGAAATAATAAGAAAATGCTGATGTACCTATAACTGTTTGTAACATTTAGTTCTAGAAAGCAGTGCTGGCCCAGTGGTAACGATCGCGACTTACGAGTTGTAAGTCTGCTAGGCGCATTACTTTATGTAAATTATTTCATTTCCACTACTCTAAAAACGGAAAACATCGTGGGTAAACCGGCAAGCCCTAGAAACAGAAACTCGAAGATATGTGACATCTACCAACCCGCGTGGTGGATTACGGCCCACTCCTTCTCACCTAGAGGAGGCCTGTGAACAACGGTATGTCCCCCAAATAAGCTCATTATGATCTTTGCTTCCTAGTGTTTATCTGGCATGAACAAACTAAGCAACCAGTAACCACGTTGCAACGTCGTTCCAAGCATATCCGGATAACAAGAGAAATAATGACTGATATTAAAAATGTTCGTCAAAATAATGTAATTTCAAAGAAGGCTTGGTAAAAACGAGATAATCGGAAAAAGACTTAAATCGATGTAAATATGAATACTTACTACACGCTTTAAAAGTTTTTGGAGGGGATTGTTCCCATCCTCGTCGCGCTGTACGGACAATTTACGGCGCTAGTATGAAGTTACACAGTCGTGACGTCACTTCTACGATAGTGTTGTCCTTGTCTATTACTTATTTTAAAACGTTTTTAACTTGGTCATTTTTAAGCTTTTACGCTTTATATAAAGTTTTTTTTGCACTATTTGGAAACCAACTTTTTTAGATACATATTAAAAATTGTCGTTGTCCGTTTTGTCTTACTACATCCTTATCTATGTAAGAAGGAATCTTTGTCTTTGTTTTTCTCGAACAGATAAGGAACTCGCACTACGCATTGCATGTTGGCAATTCCGCACCGTCAAGGTTATTTTCTTCCGAAATTTTGTGTACGTTGAAAGTGCCTCTACCGTTCTCTTGTAGTAGTGTTTCGGTTGCCATCCATAGGCGTAACAAATACAAAAATAACACAAAAACCATATCCTGACACTCATTAATTCTGCTAACGAAGCAGTATAAATAACACCTATGTCTAGGAAGACAAACGAGCATTTCCCTTACAAGCGCGCGCGCAGGATGAGCTAAATTACCGCTTCCTTCATTATTATGTGCTCCAGAAATACCAGCTTTGATGATACTATTTTTATTAGAAAAGGATGGATTAAGGATTTTTATTTAATATGGCGTGGTTTTCCTGTGAAGAACGCGAACGGGATTTCGGGTTTGGGTAGGTCTATTTTTGATCAAATTAAAGCTAAGAATCGGGTGTAGGATTACAGGTGCTGCCAATCAATGTCTAAAATAATCGACATGTTTTGTAGATTAGCCTGAAACGAATCATTCCCTGATTCCCGTTATTTTCATTCATCGTCATCATCTACATGCATCTGTATTCCAGTATTTCACATGTAGCTGCTTGTCAGTTTTTTTTTTACTTGGGATGGGTTTGCTTTTAGATTAATCTAGGTCAGAGATGACAGAGACAAAGTCTACGATGGAGTGAGCTTACCCAGAAGAAGCCTGTTCACTCTAACTTTGAAGAGATTCGGGTTGAATTCGTTCGGGAACACAGACGCAGGTAGTGAGTTCCACTCTTTTGCCGTTCGCATTATATGAACGATGTTTGCGCTCAGTGCGAATCCTAGTAATACGATACCCCTTGGTAACACTGGTTGTCAGACGAGCGTCTGACTTCCCGTAATGACAGTTAAAGATCTACAAATGACAGCCAATTCCCTCTACCTCGAATACCAGCAACAAACTAAAATGATTTTGCAATCAAATATAGGCTGATTCATATGGCGCCTCTGCCAGTCGCTTAACATTGGCTCCACTTTAACATCAATTAACATTTCACAGTTTTGATAAACATCATGAGCAATTCAACCATTGAAGAGGTTACATCAGAACTGTGTCATGACAATCTGGTGTTTATAAGATGTCCATCTATTGCTTGCAAACACAACGACTGCCCTTCGCTGATGTTTTGCTGACGGCCAGTTGATGTTCGTCAGTCGGATATTACGAAATAAACATTTTCAAGAGCGTACTGGATGGTTTTAGGATTCTGTAATAAAAGTAGGTTGGTTTTGTCATGTCTATTTGATCGTATTTGTATCTATGTGAAATTTCAACGCCCGGATGTGCCCTGTCTGAAAACGTTTTACTGGAAATACTGTATACTGTGTTTTAATATTATACTTCTGCTACATTGACCCTCACCCATGACATGGACTGACGAAATTGAATCCGCAGTGGGTGATCCCTTGTACCATACAGTGCACATAAAATACCAAAAATCGGAAAAGATGGCGAGAAATCGTCGGGAGAATAACATCATCCCCTAGACAAGAAACTATATAGAACCACAAGCGCTCTGACAAAGGTCCTACTAAAAAGGAGAAGAAGAAAATGTTACTGAGAAGCTTTTAAATGGTAATTTCCCCAGGGTTTTCTAGAATGTTTCCGTTCCCAGATTCACAAAGATGGTTCTGCTATATTAATTACGTTTGGTTGATGAATAATAAATGTATTTCATCACAATGTGCAAGCCTTGTACATACATGTCAGACTTGCATTTGGCAGATTTTTTTAAGTTTTCTCCCATTCTTTCAGCAATATGTTTATTTATTTATTTATTTATTTATATATACTTTATTGTACACCACAAAATTACATAACAAAAAAAAAATATCATACTAAAAACATACAATGGGCGGCCTTATCGCTTTCTGCGATCTCTTCCAGGCAACCTTAGAATGGACAGTGATTTGTCTGGACATAAAATGGGGCTGTCAGTGGTGCAAGAAATAAATATACATTAAACTAAAACAGATACACAGATATATACATATTAACATATCCTAAGGAATAGATACATAAATACATACATATATGCGAAATATAAGAAACGTAAATAAATGATAATTACAGTTTCCGAAAGCAAGATCACAACGACAAGTAATGATCCTTCACGAGTCTTTTAAACGCAAATAACGACTGCGCGCGTTTTATTTCGACAGGCAGTGCATTCCACAGACGAACGGCCTAGACAGTAAAAGATTTGTCGAGGAAAATTGTGGAGTGCTTAGGCATTTTAAGCTTTAAGTTATCCGATGATCTTAAAAATTTCGTATGGGAGTCGCAAAGAAACTGGAAACGTTTCTTGAGATAGTTGGGAGTGGAAGGGGAAAAGAGCACATTATACACCAGGGAAAGAATGTGAGCATTACGGCGAAGGCGAATAGGTAACCACTTGAGCTTCACACGAAATTCAGAAACATGGTCATATTTGCGCAAGCCAAATATAAATCGTAAACAAAAATTTTGAAGCCGCTCAAGTTTATCGAGTTGGTCTTGGGTAAGGTCAAGATAGCTGGCATCAGCATAGTCAAGGATGGGTAAAAGAAGCGATTGTGCAAGCGCAATCTTGGTAGCAGTCGGCAGAAAATTACGCAATCTCTTCAAAGATGCAGCGGATGCAAATAGCTTGCGGCTAACTTCCTGTAGCTGGGCAGTCCAAGAGAAGTTCTTATCAATGAATATCCCTAAGTTTTTAACTTTCTCACTGAGGGGAACAACTGAGTTGTCAAATGAAACTTGAGGAAGAGTCGTCCAGTCGATCCTTGAGACCGTCCTTGAACTGCCTACTACCACAACCTGCGTCTTTATGGGGTTAACCATAAGCCCGTATCTCTTAGCCCAGTCGCATATTCGGGCTAGATCATGATTAATCGTTACGAAAGCCTCGGATAGATTTCCGAGAGGAGCTCGCGAGTAAATTTGTAGATCATCAGCATAAAGATGGTAGGAAGAAATTAGTTCGTCGGAGATGGAGTTAATAAAAACTGCGAAAAGTAAAGGGGATAGAACACCACCCTGAGGTACACCGGCAGAAGTATTACACCAGGAAGACAAGGTCTCTCCAATGCAAATACGTTGCCGCCGACCGAACAGGTAACTACGAAACCAGTCAATTACCGATGGAGATATGTTAAGAGAGCAAAGAATGCCAAGCAAAACATCAAAATCAACAGTATTAAAAGCGTTACTGAAATCTAGCAAAGCTAAGACCGTTAGATTACCGTCTTCCATGGCTGACCTTATATCATCCGTAATGTTTAGAAGCGCTGTGGTGGTGCTATGACCAGGACGGAAGCCAGACTGGAAGGGGTTGAGAAGATTATTTTTAGAGAGGAAAGTGCTTATTTGATTGTGAATTAACCGTTCAAGGACTTTGGATAGGAATGGTAAGACAGATATTGGACGGTATTCAGAAAAGGATGTTGGATTAGACTTTTTAGGTAAAGGAATTATTTGAGCATCTTTCCATGAGCATGGAAAGACACCACTAAATGCAGAAAAATTTAGGATGTGACTAATGACAGGAAGGATAAGATCTAACACAGGGACTAACATATTACGGCTGATACAGTCACTTCCTACTGCATTGGAAGTAATCGAAAGTATGCTCTTCTTAACATCACATGCGGAGAACTGACCAAAAACAAATGGGGAATAACTGGGAGTCGGAAGAGAAGAAAGATAATTTAGTGTATTAAGTTTAATAGTCCTATCAAAATTGGACGAAGCAGTAAAATGATTATTCATTGCATCAATGTCTATGTCTTTTGGGATTGTCTCTTGTCGAGTTTTACCGACCCCCAATGACCTAAGAAATTTCCAAACTTTGGATGCGTCCCCATTTTGGACCGAAGTATGAATGTGGTGGCGATTAGCATTCCTACACACCTTATTGCAATGATTACGAATAGAGAGGTATCGTTCCCTGTTAGCGTCATTAGCCCTACGCTTATATTTAGACTTAGCCAAAACTTTTTTGTGCATAAGCGTTTTAATCTCAGTTGTAATCCACGGCGCCGGCAAATGTCTAACCTTAACTGCTCGAACAGGTGCGTGATGATCGTAAAGCTCGATCATTTTATTCGTAAAAATATTAACTTGCTCATCGACTGAAGGAGAGGCATACAGAGCAGTCCAGTCTATATTGCTGGCATCCTTGCAAAGATTGTCAACGTTCATTTCACCAAAATTGCGTTGCATGAGAATCTTAGCTTTAGCCTTAGGTGGGCGAATTTTGTATGACAGAAAGATTAGGTCATGATAGGAAAAGGCATCGGCTGAACATTGGCCATGCTTAGCTACGTGATCAAGGGAAGAGACAAAAATCAAGTCAAGAGTGAAGGAGTAGAGTTAGGAAAATGGTGAGTGGCACTCAGAGTCAGAATGGACAGATTACTAGAAGCTATAATGTTATTCAGAGAAGAAGAGCGATGGTCTTTTTTCAGAAGACAAGTATTAAAGTCACCCATGACTATACTATGACTGTAAGAAGGTACCAGTATTTCTAAAAGATTTTCAAAAGACGAAAAGAAATTAACGCGTAAAGAGGGACAATAATAGACGCCAAGAAGTAATTTTGAATGGCTTAGTTCGACTTCAAGGAAGAGATGCTCACCAGCATTTGATGGCGGTGGCTGCGTTGACACATTGACAATAGAGTAGGGAATATGTGTGCGGAGATATATGGCAACACCTCCACCAGCACCAACCGACCGGTCGTTTCTTATAAGTTGAAAGCCGGGAAGAGAGTAACTCGTTGAAGGGAGACAAGGTTTTAGCCATGACTCCGAAATAAGAATAGCATGTACGTTCTTACAGTCAAAGCTTGCGAGCATATCGTGGAAATGAGCCGGAATGCTCTGAGCGTTAATATGTATAACGTTAAAATTCTTAGGAACATCAGAAAACTGCGCTGCAAGACTGTCAGCAAGAGAAGGAATGCTTACGAAACTGTCGTCGTTGCTTGTAATAGAGAAAAAGCTACTATTATCACTACTTACATCGATAGACATATTTATATACTAAATAATAAAGATTATATAAAAAAAATGTTAAACAAATATTTAAAAACAGACTAATAAAAATAAACCGTATGTATCTAGTCCTCCTGCCGGTTGCGTTATTAAAACGGAAGAATTGAAATCTACTTAGCAGTCCGGGTAACAAAACACTTATGTAACACATTTCAGGACAAAACAAAACAAGAATATTAAAAGCGAAATAAGACTTCTGCCAGTCACAGTCAGCCGTTGCAACGTTAAGAAAAACGGAACGCAACGAATGAAACTGACAGGGGTGTTGACTTACACTGACAGTGACAATATTGTGACATTAGTTTCGGTCAATTAAGCGAAGCAAATTGTTACTTTAATGTAGCAAATATTATTTACTGAAGGTATATACAAAACAACGAACAAAACATGATATTACCCGGACTTTGATTAAAACATCATAAAAAGTAATCACTTCTTTAAAGCAGCAGCGCGCTTCAACTTGGCGGTTTTCGCAGCAGCAACGACCGGGACAGAGGCTGGCAGAGTCGATACTGGATGAACTGGATCACTTTGCTCGGACACACTGGGAGTCGGCGCAATCTTGTCCAATTCAGCGAGGGACTCCACCCGATGACGCGAATCATTGGGACCAAGGACATACACGCAGCCTGCCTTAGTCCAGCTCTTGGTGACACCGCATCTTTCCCTCGCGGCCAAGAACACATCATGCCGCCCCTTTGTTAGGAACTCGGACATTGTGACGCCTGTAGCTTTTAATTTGGCTTTGGAAAACCAAATGTTATCACGAATGGCAAGACTGCCAAGCTTAAACAGGATAGGCCTGGTTTTATTAGCTACGGCTCGTCCCATCCTGTGACATCGGCTTATGTCCGCAACAGTAAAGTCAAGCAGCTGTAGTTTGTTACAAATCACCTCAGTAATCACCTTGGCAGTGTCCTCCTTCTGCTCCTCATCAACACCATGCAACAGCAAGATCTTCCTTCGGCCACGCATCTCTATTTGGTCGACACTACGAGCTAGTAGCTCCACCTGTTGCTGCACACTATTGAGAGCCTGCGTGATGAATGTCCGGAACATTGCAAACTCAGCAGCCAGGCTAGAAGTTGTGACGGGAGACGGAGGGGCCTTCTGTAGTTCGTCTTCAAAGGCGGTCATCTTGGTGTGAAACAACTCCTTCAATTCACTCAAAGTGCTTGTTAGTGAATCCATTGTGACTAAGTGAAGTGAAAGTAGTAGATTGAAAGAAATATATTGTGAAGAGATAACGCTACACCAGCAGGTACTAACTAAGAACTTTTAAAATATAGCATAAATAATTGTAAATAATGATTCTATTAAATTATATTGAATTTTAAATAAGAGCAAATTTTTCTTTGTGTAACTGTTACAAATACCCACAAAAGAAAAAAACGTATATGTTTTTCCTCAATTGAGTAAGATTTTCTTTTTAATTTAGACTGAAACCTAAAACCTTTGCAAAGATATCAGTTTCCACAAAACCGTTTCTTTTATTAATGTCGTCGAGAATATTATTAATGGTTTGTTAGTCACGTAGTATCTTGCATTAGAGAAAGGAAGCAGAAAAGTTGTCTCAGGAAAATGAGGTCGTTTTGTTTTTTTTTTTTTGTAGAATTTATTGATGGGAGTATGTTGTTTTATGTCCTTAAGAAAGGATATGTCGTCTTTTTGTCAGAATTAACAATTAATAAAGCATACAGTGTTAAATTAAACGAGGTTTTCGATAAAATACACACACGTAAGGGGTTAGAATGCGAACGTTCGTAAAAATACGAGAATGGCAATGGCAGACGTGCAAAAGGGAAGAGAGTGATAGCACGGTAAGAAAGCTATATGACAGTAACCACAGACTAGACAAGAACAATCTAATGTCATGGAAAGAAGCCTACAGATTTACAAGTATATATTCTGACAATTTTGTATTTCATGGTGTGAGTGCGTAGTGAGTGTAAAAATCGTAGTTGTCGCGAGACACTCGATTGGAACTGTGTTCCTTTTGCTATTGCACACAGTTACGTAACAAAAGTGTCGTGACGGTCAAAATGTTACTCTTTTTACGGTCTAGCTCTCTTCCGCCGAGTGTGCAGAGAATAATACCACGTACGCACGGATGTAAAAATATCGCGGTGGGATTTATTCGCGCACAGGATCTTCAACGCACTGGTTAGCGCCGAGAGCTGAAAACGACGCAGTCTGTTGAATTCTGACGCTCGGTTCAACAGCGAAAGTTGAAAATTCAGTGCGCGAAAAAATCCCGCCGCGATTTAATTACGCCCGTACGTAAATACCTACGTGGTCTTAAGAGCGATAAGGAACTTCGTTTAAAAATTTAATTGTGTGTTCCAGTAGCTTAGGTTTCTACCATACTACCGTAGAAATATGTTGCTAGCATAAATTATGTCGACGAAAACAACGGGCAGACAGACCGGCAGCGGCGTACGCATAAATTCGATAGAAAGCTATGAAACACAATTACTAAGTCATGGTCATCTATATCTATTCGTTATACACATTATAAATGTCAATGTCTCAACATTGCAGCTAGTAACCCATGGGAAGTTGAGAGGTGATCCCATCACAAGAATCCTTATAACTTACCGGGGCTACCTCAAGTTTTTGCTAGAACAATTGTATGATAAACATTTAAAACGTTTTTTTTTTCTATAAATTTAAGTCGCTTTTAGTGTCTGTATGTGTGACCGTGTTGTTCTTCTAAACTACGCAACGGATTTTGATAAGGGTTTCACCATCATTCAGAGAATTTAGTCTGGAAGGTTCATGTGTAAATACATTAAAAAAAAACTTACATACAGTAAAGAAATGTCCATGTTTTGTGAAGCCTTATATACGGTGCGAAGCAGGGGTGTGTCGCTGGTAGATTTATAAATCACACACACTTTTCTCTTGAAACTTGGCCAAAATAATGTTTTCATCGAAACTAAACTCCTTTGATCTGAGAAGTATAGTAAGTATCCACAACAACTAACTTCCTGCCACTGCTACCATTCGTTAAATTAAAACTAATTTAATAAAAAAAACATTAATGTTTTTCCGGTGGCAAGTTTTTTACAAGCTTGGCGACACTTAATGGTGTAAGTGAATTTTGATTGGTTATTATTTCAATATTTTATAGGCTTGTTGAGTGATATTATAGTTTAAGCGTATTTTTAATAAATAGACGTAGATTAATCTTAAATGAGTGAAGTAAATGCAATCATGTAAGTAAAGAATTTGCTTTTTGTTGTCACAGAAAAGGGTAAAACTATGACAGTTTTTTTGGTGGGAAGAATTCTGGACGACGTGCAACCTTGTTACCGTTTTAAAATTTGTGTTAAATTTGTTCGACGGTGATTTAAAAAAAGAACAGCTGTTCCATACAATTGTACCACGTAGATATTTCACTTTTCTGTGAAACAGCAAAGTTTGTTAACCGACAAAAAGTGTATAAGTACGTTTGCCACAAATAAACGTTTTTTTCTTTCTTTCTTCTTTTATTTCTTTGGGGTCTAGAATCACATGATTCTACACCCTCATGGATTCAGCAATTGCTAAATCCATGGTTACAATTTGCGCGTCAATGCTCTCTCACCCTGTCTGGGTTGCCAAAAGACAGAATAATTAAAAACATATATAACCATAATTAAAAAAAAAAAATAAGATATGTGCTATATCGTGGTATAAACGTCTTGTGAGAAACAGTTTCCGTAAATCAATGAACATAACATATCAAGGATATAATAAAAATAACACAACTAATGCTCGGCTCCTATAAACAAAAACGAATCGTTTTGATTACCAATGGTAGCATTTTTTTGCCGCTAAGCATTTAAAGAGATTCGTAAGTTTATTTTACCTATGATAGCTACTTCCACATGAGAGGGTCTACTATGCGAAGCGATGAGTTTTTCGCTTCATAAACGGTAAAGATACAATATGCAATTACTGTGCTTACTATAATCTATAATCTAATCGAATTATCGCCACTTGTATTGCCAAAATTATCAACGAACGCATTCCATAAAACATTGCGAACATTAATGTCCAAGTTTCAGCCCTGAGTGGGTTCATTTTCAGTAAGAACAATGCAGTCTCATACGTGTTTACGGCCAGTGACAGTCAAGGTTGAATAAAAAAAGATGTACGAAATACCGGTAAGTTCTCTAATTTATGTTTTGAAAACAACATTATTATGACACTTGTAATAAAGAAATATTAACGGAGGGGCTAGTGGCTAAATAATAACAGTAGTCAATATTCCAGGTTATGCAACGCTTGCTGAGGGTGCCATTACATATTGAGACCTATGCGTTCATGGGACAGCACGTTAAGCTGTCTGTCTCAGTTATCATTTAATTTTGTAGATCTTGTTGTGAGTTGCTGCTCAAGTTTCAGCCCTGATACACAACATCACGCCTGTAATCCCAGAAGGGTAAGGCAGAGGTGTACCTTAAGAACACGCACATTTTGCCAGTTACGCTTAAGTCCCATGTAATAGGGGCCTATTGCCATCAACCGGGCACAAATCCAGACTCCAGGCTGCTACTGAGAAATTCTAGATAGAACCCAATAACACTTTGCCCGACCTGGGAATCCAACCCAGGACCTCATGCTCAGCAGTATCTCTTGCGACCACTAGTCCTGAGTGGGTTCATTTTCAGTGTAGGACCATTAAAAACAGTCCCTATGTGTTAACGGCTACGGCCAGTGACAATGAAGGTTGAATAAAATGAATAAAAAATAAAAATTGTACGAAAGACCAGTGAGCTCTCTTATTTATGGTTTGAAAACAAAATGATTGTGACATTCATTATTTCTCGTTATTTTGACGCAGGAAAAAAAAATAGAATTTATGAGTGGATTGTTATCTTGGTAAAGATTTTTGGTACAACGCCTTGCACTTAGATTTTTAATAAATAACCTAGCCATCTTATCGTTATATCGTATCGCGTTGTTATCTGAAAGTCAGACAGCAGGTCGTCTACCTTTATCAAAATGAGTGCAATTTTATCACGTACATTAGTGTTTACACAAAAACGGTATTACAATTTAACCAGCAATAGTGTTCCTATGGCTGCGACTCAGGCTTCCTCAATTTTCTGACAGGATGCACCACGCGGGCGCTGCCTGTGGTGGATATCGTATGCCTTCCATTTATTTGTTCGAAAACATTCCGGTTTCCTTTACAAACAGTAAAGGAGTTCAAAAAATGATTTTTTAATGAGTAGTAAGTTAGGGGCTTGTAAGAAAAAACAACTTTAGTTGGTTTTATGTATTTTAAAATGTTCAAAACACATCTTCATTTTCCCATTGAGTTTATCGTTCACTAAATCGTTTAATATCCATCTATGAAATATTTCACATACCTTTATTAGTCAGTAACACAGTACGCTCGTGCTCTTAGCCTTGTTTTTAAAGTGCGTCAATTTTAAACGTCCTTTAAAAAGGTCTTGTAAACAGTTTAATGATGGTCAAAGGACAAATATATATAGTTTACCAATGAACTAGAACTATACTGAGCAGTGGTGGCCCACTGGTAACGACCGCAACATTCGAGTTGCAGGTCGTAGGTTCGAACCCAGACGGCCGCTTTACTTTGTTTAAATTATTTCATCACCACTGCTCTCAAAACGGTTAAGGAAAACATCGTTAGGAAACCGGCATGTCTTAGAACTGAAAAGGCGAGGAGGCCTGTGTCCCAGCAGTGGGAACATAATAGGCTGATTATGATTATGATTGAACTATAAGCTTATTACCTTAGCTTAAAAAAAACATATCGATTATTTAGATACTTAGTTACAAAGGAGAATGTGTGTTGTGTTTTAGAGGCAGTAGGTCTATGTACAATAGTGGTACCTACTCAGCTGAAGCCGACGATGATGATGAGATAGTAAGAAAAATAACACTCCAACAGTTGAACCTTTCAGTAGACTAAGCATGATTTAGTATCTCATTTTGCACGAGATATTCGACAAAATCCACTAGTTCATGTCTCATCACGTTAATGCATAGGATCTCCGGAGTTTATTGACTTAAAAAAAAGTTTATGCGTCGGTAAACACATACTTACGAATAGTGTGTGCATCGGTAAATACACACAAGAAAGTTGTGTATGCGTATGTAAAAACAGGGTGTAAAAATAAAACCCACCACATAGGCCGCATTCCGAATTGCTCTGCAATCGATTTGAGCGCGCTTACACCCGTTCCGAATTAGCATGAGCGCGATAACGATGTCCCGTGAATCTTCATAGATGACGCCATGCCATCTTGCGATAACGCCGACCGTGCCCTATAATATGTGAGCGAATTGTTGACAGCTCTCAGCTGTCATAATCGTGATTTATAATCCGGAACGCAAATTATAGATGTGAGCGCTGTCATCGATTATGGTCTAACTCGGAACGCACCCATTGTCGTCAACTACTCATTCTGTACATCAAACGAAATATAACATTACTCAACAATAATTGCTGATACACGACTTTTATTTTTGGTGTGATTCTGTTTGCGGTAGTGTGCAATGTAGCAGACGCAAAACATTGTGCTTATGGGTGCATACAACGGTACACGGGTCTATAAGTTATAACACAACCAAGTTATAACGGGTATTTAAAGATGTGTTATAAGAAATACAGAAGGTTCCCAGGTATGGTCCAGTACTAAAAAATGATCACAATGACGAGGAGTACAATTAAGTCTCGGCTAAGGTATGAATGCTGATTCAACCTCACTGGATTGATCTATTGTAAAGCCGCGCCAAGGACATTCAATTTGGGTTTATCAACTAATGCATTAGACTCGTGTAGTGACTGGCTAAATAAACTGCTCAATTTTGATTTGTCGTGTTTCTACCATTTTCAAACCCCAAATTACGTTATGCTCTTATATCTTGTACTACCTATGTACATGCTTTAAAGCTACCATTTACAGGGTACGTCTTTCATTGACTTGAATGTGTCCTGGCGGCTGAGAGTATGTCATGCTCACTTTAATGTTTCGCTGATGGTAGCGCGAGTGTTGGATCATTTAGCTTCCTTCAAAATGGTTGAGTTGAATGGTGCTAATCCATGCGCCATGTTCGTGAACGGGCGCCGTCAGTTGAGACTGGTCATCTCTTAGCTGCCACGGCGTATTCTAATTAAATTTTATTTTTGAATTGTTTTCATATTTATAGGTATAACGGACGCTTTTAACGTTCTGCATCGTTCTCACATGCATAATTTCAACATGAATTATGTAACCAATCTATTGTAAACATAATTTGATTTAAAAGAGTGTCCGTGGAGTTTCTTGCCCGTTCTTCTCCATAGGTACCTACTACGCTTTGGAATGGGCAACTAGCTTCATTTTTTCTGACCGACCGACCTTGACAATTCAAAAGTTCCTGTAATTGGTTTATTTGAAATAAATGCTTTGAGTTTGATGTTACCAGGGTTTAATAAACGTGATGAGAAAAAAACAAGAACTTAACCCGAATATCTCGTAAACGAGCATTCAGGCTGTCATCACCCTTCTGCTAAAACACCATTTATCCCTTGAATCTTCTGCATCTGTGAAGCGTCCATTCATTAATTAAAAGAAACTTCGAACTTACGCAAATATTTGTCAAGTCTTTAATTACTCAGTAGAAGCCCGGAATATTTATTTGTACCCAGTTTATGGCAAAAGGCTTGCCCCTTGTTAGATGGGACCGCCCCTGTTACATACACTTACTTACACGTAACGGGAGAAATGTAGGAGCGCTATAAGTGCACCTCTGCCCAACCCTTGGAAACATGGCGTGATGTTATGTTTACGCAATTTCTTGCTCATTAACAAATTAGAAGAGAGAGAGAGAGAGAACCAAAATAGACCCTGAAAACATTCCCGCAATCTATTTCCCTCCAATTATTTCTACCATTAATTCACCTCAGAATGCGACGCAAGCGCAGTCAACCTCTGTGGATATCATTTAAAAGCTATACTTTACTGTCAGAATCTATAACGAGCTCAAATATCTCCGTCATGTAAACAGGATTTAAATAAGTGTCCAAGACTGTTTAGTGTAACAGACACATTGGCAATAGTTTTGTATGAAAAAGTTTATTTTTTATAAAGGATTTCCGGAATGCATGATGCACGTCAGGTAGGATTTACTTTTAAATGTCTTTGAAAAAGTAAAAAGCATGTATTTCAACATTATAGATGCTTAAAAAATGCTTCAGATGTTTTTAAAAAAAAAGGTGAAAGCTGGACGGAACTTTTTATATCCCTATCCTTTTTTTTGTTATTCTTATAAATTGCAACTGGAAGTCATAATAATTTTATTCGTAGACTTTCATTCTCAACGAATCTCATCAAAATATCCTAGCAAACTTTATCTGAATTAGCCAAAAAAAAAATCAAAGCGACGGTAAACCGAGTGTAAATAATAAAACGTTAGTTCACACTCTATCCCGCCCACGGATCAACTTTACTAAAATAAACACTTTTAATTTTGTCTTCCTAAACTCTAGTACGACTTCGGACGTAGCCCGCATGGCCGCGTGTTGAGAACAAGGGCGAGGCTGGTTAAAAAAAGTTTAAAGATAAAGTAAAGTCTGGTTAAAGATAGTCTTTGGTTGAACTCGCGCGGGAAAGTTTGACGTTTTTTTCGTTTTTAAATAAATGTCATTTTTTGTGCTGTGTTAGTGAAATCTAAATAAAATAACAAATTATTAAATTAAATTGGCAATTTAATAAAGGTGTATGAAAACAAAATTATGTCCTTTTGCGAGTACATGAATTATACAGGATGTGGTTTTGTCGTAATTAATATATTATTGTGTTATGAAAAATGCTTGATCAATGAAATTTTTTATTTCTACTTTGAGTGTCATCTATTCGGTCGCAGTAATAGGTAAATGCTTAGGAACACAGTACGATATCTATTGATTTGATGGATTACCTACTTATTTCATAACCTCTTGTGATAATGGAGTAATGTATGATAAACAACAATTATGTAGTGTCTAATGATAAGAATGCCGCACAAATATGCGTATTATCAGTCCATTACAATCATTGACATTTCTTTCATAAAGTTTAACGAAACAAAAATACTTTTTAAAATTATAAACAATTCACAATTCAATTAAGAATCTTTTGAGTATTTCGAGACATAAACTAGACCCGTAAAAAACAACAATACATCTTCATTTTCTACAATTTTAGCTACAAAATAAGTTATAATTCACTCCGTAACGTGAAAGTATAAATGAAAAGCTAACAAAAGTTCGCTACTAAATCTTTGTAACGGACAGACAAAAGCTACAAACGTAGATCACAAACATAAGAATGCGTCTTGGGAAAACATCAGTATTTGAGTTAACACGTTTATTCAAGGGATAATGGTAGGTTATATGATTTTCAAGATGAGTTAAAGTTTGTGAGAATTTTTGTCATCCGTATTATGATTATCATTCAGCTGAAAGACGTCCACTGCTGAACAAAGATATTCTCACAGACTTTACCCCAAGCATCGTCATTAAAATTGTACGACTTGACTTTATACGACTATATACATTAAAATTGCGTAATACACAATCAATCGGAATCTGAATCGTTTTGAAACAGATTGCTAATCCATTGCTTCATAAGTTCGATAGAAAAAGCTGCTCAACACAGTCGTAATCGTTTACGAAAATGTGTTACGCAATTAGGCTGCAGGATACGTTTTTAACCAGTGCGCAAACTGTAACCATGAATTCAGCTCATGATTCTAGACTTATTTGGTGTTTGTGTCCTATCTTTGCGCCATGTTTACCGCAAATAAACATATTATCTTTCTTCCAAAAAAAGGTATAAATTTGTTCAGTCTACTCACATAGAGTGCTGATATTGTGCTGATACAAAATAAGAAATTTGATAACTCTAACCTTTTTAAAAGGGTTTCCTTGTGCCTTGGATGAGCCCTCGTGCGATCATCATAAACAAGTAAAGGCGTCATTCATTCATAAAACATTATAATTTAGATAAACACTGTGAAGGGAAAAAAAATACACATTACGAACGGTTTATATGTGAAGAAAGGGATGCTTTTAACTAAAATGATAACATAAACGATGTGCCTTTGATCTCGAATTATGTGAGGTGTTTATATAACAATTCATCAATGCCAGAATTGCCTTAAGAATTATCATTATAGCATAGAGAATCGGGCTTAGTAGTAACAGTTAGGAGCTGGTTAGCTGTTACGAGTCCGCACGGCCTACTTTCAACATTGGACGTTTAAGGTATTTTTTTCATGGCAGACAACCATGCCGTTCCATTTATAAAAGTAGGTACTCTCTCTTTATAATAATTTTCGTAACGATAAACCAATAAATTATTCCTATTCGTGTCGGGTGTCGGCAACTGCCCCACGAATTATTTCGGAATGTTGTATATATAATAGTTGCGCGGTAAACTCTGCTTGTGCGATGCAGGTTTTTGCGTGACGTTAGTGTTCGCACAAAACGAAATCAAAATTCTATCCTTGGAAGCATTTCAAGCAGAACGATTCCCTTTCACATTTACAGGTATGGCTGGGAAGAAAGTGAACACTGACATGACGTCTGGTAGATATGTATGAAAGTAAAGACAGGTACAGAGCTGACCTCAAAAAGAAATTGGGAAATCTTGGAAGATAAATGGCCTACCAAAAGTACACTTGTAAATGGGCTTATTGAAAAAAATTGTGATGAAAGAAACAAGAGTGAATGATAGCTTGATAGTGGTTAGGCCGACCGCAAGTAAGATGGGACGGGGCAGGAAGGCGATAATGATGATGATAATGAAAGAGGCAAGCTGTATGATTCTAGTGCAAGTGTATTAAAATGTCGTGCTTACTCAAAGGTAGAGAAGATTTGCTGGTATGCGAACAAACATGATGAGCAATGTTCGCAATGACGCGGGACGCGGGAGTCGACTGGTCTTGTATATGATAGGTGCGTTTGATGTATTATAGTGTTTAGTCTATTTAATGTAAATTATATAGGGATGGCTAATTGACTATCCTATCAAAGAAGAGCTATTTACCTGCTTCGGTGTTTCGATTAGCGACACTTTCCATTATCTTGTTTTTTGTCTGCACGAGCTTTGAGAGAAAATGTTAAGCTAGTAAGGACATCAACGTAAACGCGTCTCTGAAATGTGCTACAGTGTCAAAAGTTCAAAACTCAAAAGTTGTCCTAACGAAATTCTGTTAAAAAATCGTAAAATGATTATAGAAACTTGTTGGTAATTGCCATGTTTATCAAAAATCTAAACGAATCCTTGTAGTGACCCTAACTGATGAGTTTATGCGTGATATGAGGGTGTTGAAACTTAAATTAACAGACTGTAAAAAAACAAGCCACACTTAACAAAAGACGTGAAGACGTCGTAATTATTCTAAAAGAACTTCAGAAATATGCAGCATACAAGCTTAAGAAAACAAAGCTCCAAAGAGTTATGGCTTTATTAAACAACATTACTTTTATGTTTTTTTTATACAGACGCGTGTAACACTGGCCAATTTCAAATTCTGCATCGCAAATTAATTATGACAGTTTTTGCTAAGAATCTCTTAATGCTCTGCCACACCTGTTGCTGCGATTTAGCTGCGAAGATTAATTTTCCCTGTGTGTCTTTGAGAAGCACATCTGTTTCCTTGTTGTATCTAGGTCGATCTTGGAAGTTTATGACGGAGAAAGAACAGCACGCTATTGCGCTCAACTTGTCAAATTCAGCACTTTTTGAAGTGAAAACATCTTAAGGCTCACTCGGATTGGTGACGCTGAATCGGGTAAACTCGGCTCCAGTCGGACGGTGATGCTGAATCCCTTATACTTGGCGCTGAATCGCGTATACTCGACTCCAGTCATAAGTTTTTACTTCTATCGTGTAGTCAGCACACACCATCTTTTTTTGTAGCTGCTTTTAGTGTGAAACAGCCTTTTTCTTAAAGTACTGAAATACATTACAAAACAAATGTTTAAATTACGCTTTCTAGCATATTTTGTCAAGTCAATGTATTTGTTAAGAAGCATAGATTTGCAATTATGAATAAAAAATCAAGCAAAATTTCGTGGCGTTAAAAGATGACGAAGACTGATCTAGACCTTTTAAGACTGTTCCAGTCAATCAAATACTTTATGATTCCATTTTGCCCTCTTCATTGTTTAAACACGAAATGAAGCTTTCATGTGTAGTATCGCGCCAAGGACAAACTAAAAATATTCGCGCAACAACCAGAATAAACGCAAAACTTTTGTGTTCAAACAGATATTTCTGAGGCAGAAATGATAAAGAAAACATACACACGCCCGTAAGATATGATAGTCGACTGTTATAGTATCATGAATTTGTGACGTTCGGTGGAGTCATCATAACGTCTCTGTGGGCGTCACTATGCTTTGGATAGGCCTGCTTGTTTGCCTACCTAATGTCTGGAGAAGAAAAAATACTCCGTTTTTAACGCGTAAAGAAGTTATAAATCAATTTATCAACATATTTAACGTCTAACTTTTAACGCGTAAAACACGTATTTTTACTTCACCACCTCTTCCGCGTAATCAACAAATGCTTTAATTTTTGTTTATGAAGATTTGGCGCCCAACTCGAAACAAAAAGTCCCAGTTGGGCGCCAACAGCCAATAGTGCTGTTTTTTTAATTAACTAACAGTTCCCGTGAACAGATGACATAAAGCCGCTTGTAATATTTGAAGTAAATTGAAAATATAAGTAGCAATATCACCTTTTCCTACATATTCATCGGTTCTATGAACTTCGGACACCCCTACAATGTTCCGAGAAAACAGGCGACTGGCAGGCATACCTAGGTCATTGCCAAGCACTTAAAATCTAGTACATACATAACCACCACAAATATGAACTATTAAAAAACAAGATATCACTCTCAACTCATAATCATAAACCGAGTAATAAAATTTAAATAAATTAGGGTGAGATGACCAGTTGTTGGCCGGACGCCAACAGACGTTAAATATGTTGATAAATTGATTTATAACTTGTTTATTATTTAAGTTATTGTCGTTTAGTTAGTTTCGAGGTGTGCCAGGTAGAAGTAATCATTAAGAAAATGTTAATGTGTTTTGGTCTGTGAGACTATAATAAATCTCGCTTTCTGGTAGCCTGATCAAATCTTTAATCAGTTTAATTCTGTCAAATGACGATTTTCCATTCTGAAATTGACTATAGTGACACAACACTATATTTTAGTTTGACAGCACTAAGATTGCACTGAGTTATTAATTTAGTGAAAATGGCAATTTTGCTATTCTGAATTTTACGTTTTTTAAACTAAAAATTTGATTGTCTAACTAAATCTGAACACGAATCTGACTATTTTTAATCGCGATTAAAAAGGTGTGGAATAAAATTAGGTGGCGTGGACTAAAATTCACACCAATACCTCGACTTCAGACGTGCAAAAACGGTACTTTAACTTTATTTTTCTTTTTTTGCTCATATCTCGAAAACGGTGTGTCCTATCACAAAAATAATGAAAATTTCGACCCCCTTTGCAACCCTGAAACCACCAAATTTCTACATTTAGATATTTATATTTTATATTTTCCACACAAAAAGTCAAAACTTCCATATAAAACACGTCGAGACTGCCCCAGGCTGCCTCCGGCTATAACAAAGACGTTGCGAAACCAAAAGAAAAAAAAAACACGTGTACTCGCGATTGTCAAATTCGATTATAGTTGTGTCAAAATTATTTTTAAATTTAGAGATTATTTTTCGCAGAATAGCTTCAAGATTTTCATAGTAAAAAGTAAGGAATTTTAGTGATAGTTTAGTTAGTTTAGTTCGGTGTACAAGAGAATCGGCACCATTATTTAAGAAACCGTTGATAAAAATGCATTAGGGTTTTAAAAAAGCAAGGTATAAACAGCGAAAATTGTTCTTTCAACTCTTTAAAGTCATACAGCAAATTAACAAATATCCCATAACAACAACCATTATATAGAAAGAAACCGATGCAAGAGCCAGAAAATAAATCCCCAACACACAAAAATACGCCCCGCATATTATACTGACGTTAAACATTATTTTTCATACGTTTTGATAAACTACTGCGAAAATTAAATTTATGACTGAAATAAACGCAAGATATTTGCGTGGGTTGTACAAGAGTTATTTTTAGAACCGGCTTGCAAACCAGACTGTGCGCCGCTATATGAAAAATAAAAGAGCCACTTGCAGTCTTAAACCCTATGTTATGCATTCACGAATAAAGGTTATCTGATTTGTGGGAACAAGCGCAAAAGCAACACAAGGAAACTTATTTATGTCATGACGTATTCTGCCATGAATATCTCCTACTTTGGAATAACAAGAAGATTCTGTCGGGCTCCTATCGAACCCACAATACTACTTCCCCTATGGTATGTAGGGTTAAGGCCCTTGCAGGTGTCAGTGTCTGCCATGCAGAGCCTGTGCCCTCAGTAGATAGATTGAAACGAGAGCCAAAACAGGTACACTATCTACCACAACGCCACTCAGTTTCTTTGGAAACAATCAAAATTCAAGTTCCATAAATGTTTTATACGTCCAACCAATTGATCAAAGTCGAGAATAATTCCCTCATATCACCTGATGGCATGGCACTAATAACGTCATCAACAGACTAAGTGCGTTCGACAGCATACGTACTTACCTACCAGTGCCGAATCTCAGGGAATTACATACTCGCAGTTCGGTGTCTGTATGTAATTCCCTATGATAACCAAGTTTAGATTCGTAGAGTTCTGTATTGGATTACCAAGCATCGTTTTGGAATCGTTCTCTTATGTTACACACTCCACTTCTAATGCAGCCGAGAACGTTACAGACTGACTTACGGTTTCTGTCGTACTCTTTTCGATACGTCCCTTTACTTATTGTAACACGTTGGAGGCAGATATTTTACCTTCTCAAATGCCTGTTCCAACCTCCTCCTTATGTATGAAGGAATATTTGATAACATTCTCCATGTTTTCCTCAGCACCGATTCTGATCCCGCCGCTGGACGGTATATGTTAGTATAACAATATTGCAAACATCGGGTTACACTTCGGAGAGTGTAAACATTCACATTTTCGCGTACACATCCACTCGGCCGGAAATAGGACGTTGTGTAAGATTATAAGCAGCAAGGTTAACTATGGTTGGTTGAAAATAATGGAATAACACATCAATCGACTCGGCCTATCGCAGTCCACTGGTGGACAAAAACACATAACTTATGTTATTTGAGGTTATGATCCTGATAAATTGAGTTGTTTTTCGGCGTTTCCGCTATGGTTTAAGAAACTAGGTCTACGTTTATTAGTTGTTCTTTATACAATAGCGTCCTTGGGTTCGTTACATTTACATTTCTGCCAGTATCCATTCTTGACTCGTGAAATTTAAAAAAGGGAGATTTTAAAATAAAACATCAGGGAAATATGTAAAGAATTGGGTTTGGTCCGATGAATGAGCAAGAGTACATCTTAATTCTTTCAACTACTAATTTAATGATTTTATGAGAGGTGTTAAATTCTTGAACATTACAAAAAGTTTTGAAAGCAGAGCTTTTTAAACCAGTAAAACATTCAAAAATTCTTAAGCTTCTTCAATATTCTTGATTACACTTTCTTTTTTATGAATCCTTCGATGAACTCACAACAGGACTTTCAAATTAACACGTAATCCATCAACAATTGGCATCTATCTAACATCTTTTATTTACACAGGAAATACAATCAAACTCACTGAAATTGAATCAACATAGCACCTGACAAATTAATATTACTCAACACAATATTTACGACGGCACTATAAAACAATAAAAAAAGAGGAACACGAAACTAAAGTGATTATTTATCTTTGAGATAATGTTGAACTACATAAAACAGTAAATAATTTATACGTGTATGTGAAAATAGTGGCACATTATGTCTGTGTGGTTGACTTTGGTGAAGAGTTCGCACTGGGGAATTGGGTGTAATCCTCGACCTGTTTTTGTAAGTATTCGTGTGATGAGCCTATATTCTTAGAAGTTACTGAATCTACTGTGATTTTATCTAGTTTTTATGGAAAGATTACCTGCTTTTTTTGGACGATAGAATAGTGTGATTATCTTTTCCAATGCTTCCATTCTAGAAACGATGATCCCCATCTCCATCGAATGAGCATTATTCTAAAATCTAGGCCTATGTAGAGTAGTAATCGGAATGCTTGCTGTATGTAGGCCAGAATTACGTTGCAGAAATGATGTCATCAATCTGCCGCCGTGGTGATTAAGTACTTACGTTTCCAAATATTTCGCCGTGACATTGGTGTGTCTGGTAAGTTTAAAGATTAACGACGGAATTACCTCGCAATTTAGTGTTGACTTGGCGAATTTCTACACACGTGCAATTCGTTCCACCATTTCATACGCAATTCCGTCAATTTCCGTGCTACTATTTTGCTGATCTTTTAATACCCGTACTTAAAACTAATGAGGTACCTAAAAGTTAATATTTAGGTATCTAAATATTAACTTTAACTCTATAAACGCGACAGTGCGACGCATTGCTCGTCACGCGACACGCGGTGCCTTTGTGTCGCGCTTGTATCAACAAGCCTTAAATCGTAATTGACCTAACATGACCCCTGACTCAATTTTCATTTGCTGTGCAAAAGAGACTGCAATAAACGGTACAATGTCTTTCTTCTTCTGTACAAAACTTCAGAGTATATTAAAAACAGAAGTTTCCCAAACACTTGTGTTGAAAATGTAATCAACCCCATGCACCTCACAATTAAGTCCACTGATTCAGTGGACCAGCACCCTAATTGCGTAACACATTTTGTTTTTGAATGCGATTCTGAAATGAAACAAATTGCGATCTTAATCGTTTACTATATTTGGAATTGCGTAATAAAAATGATAACAAGTCTGCCAAATTTTATAGGGATGTGTAGGGTTTCTAGTCCGAACTCGCGTTTTGTTTCATCAAAAAGGAATTATTCGCTTCCGAATAATTTTGCTATAATTTAATTTTCTTTTTAACTACAACTGATCGTCTAATAATGCATAAAAATGAAAATGTACAATGATGGCTGAAAAATTAAAAACCAATTTATAAAACAATTTCTACCATAAACTACCAAAATTGAAATACGCAACGAAACGTTCTTCTTTTTCCGTATTAGTTATCTGTGGCTAATGACAAAATCGTAGAAAAGCAATGTTGTCAACTTAGTGAGACTTCCACTAAATCTGGGAGTTTAAATTAAATCTGGACACCCCTACTGGGGCGGTTGGCGGACAAAATTTATCTAGTAGTTAATCGGAATTCAATTTGTAGAAAAAACTACAATCAACTACTAAAACTGTGCCTCGTTATAACAATAACACGATGATGGCATGTTTTATGATTTGTCTAAAACCTGTGTCAGTAATTTACCATTATTTTATTTATTTCAAATGCCGAAACGACTTCGGATTTGAACGATGATTTGTAAAGATTAAAATGACGAATATAGTGAAGAATACATATATGAGGCTGCGCCTGTGTAAAGATCATTTCTGGAAAAAAAACCGCCGATATACTTTCAGGATAAAAAAAAATACTGTTGTGATATTATCTATAGTAGTTCTCAAATCAAGTTTATTCATGCGGACAAAGTGGACTCGGGAAAAAAGGTTGGCAACACTTTAAAAAGTTATTTTATTTATTTACGATTCATTATTGTTTTGCTTTAAATTATGTTTCTATAACTTGTTTTATATTGTTCAACACATAGACTAATATTTAATAAGACACGGAATCATATTTACATCCTATTTCTATACATAAACATTTTGGCTGTTTCGTAACATTTTTCTTGTTTTGTGTTTATGGCTGAAAACGTTTGGCAAGGGCTAGGGCTGATAGAGTTCTGTCTTCGTTTTGTACTGGCTGCAGACACACTCCACAGCGAAAAGTACTTATGTCAATATCATCACCACAAGTAAGTACCTATGCCAATATTTAAAGAAATAACGTGGTAAGGAGTGTATCTTCATATCTTATTGTAGCATATAATATATAAAAGTACTCTGTGATTGTAGCTATAGGTACTTTATTGGTTAGTCTATATTATGGACAATCATTCATTTGTTGTGTAGACACAAATTAGTAGCTTATGTTAGCTATTTACTGCAGTTAAAATAATGATTGTACTTAAATTAGTATGTCACCTTCAACTTCACCTAACAAATGAAATTGTAAATTGATGTTTTTGTTCTTACAGAAGTCCTGAAACAAACTATAATAACAACTAAGTACAAAAATTAATCAAAATATTTTTGCAGACGGTGTTAAAGCTGTAAATACAAGAATGGAACACAAATACCAAAACAATAATCTAGTTGACTCTAGGTGGAACTCCTTACAAAGACGTTTTTGTGCAAGACATGGAAAACGAATCTTCTACATTAATAATTATTGAAGGTAAGCTTTATGACACAGTATAAATTAAGCGGCAACTCTCATAATTATGAATATATTTCCTTGGGCGAACTCTCTACCTACATAGCCACATCACATTTTTTATGTATACTTAGCTAACTTTGTGTTTTGTTTACTATTCTAACTAAGTGTTATGTTTAATAAAAATATCTGGAGGCTGAAAAAGTGGCACTAAATAAATATGACATAATACAACACACAGCAAGGACTAGGCTGATGGCTTTTGTTCATCCATGTCATGGGACAAAATCATTATTGGCACACTAGGCATTTACTTTATTTGAGCAGCAAATAATTTGATTTTGTTTTTAAACTGTAGGAAAGTTCCCGGGGCGTTTCACCTACAAAGACAAGAAGGCAGCATGAATGATGGTGCCCCATTGCTGTCGCTTCGGCTACTGCTGCTGTTTACTACTGACATCAATGCTACTAGTACTGAACTACTTCAATTCTCAAGCTTCTCAAGTACAAACATAGAAACTGACAATCGTTCATAAAAGCTATTCATATTATTTTACAAAACCATTGATTATATTCTGCAGGGCAGCAATGTAAACATTACCTATTGTGTTAATTGATAAAAGTGTAAACTTAATAATGTTTGATTATGAACTATTATTAAAGGTACAATAAAAAATAGCTTTGAAAGAAGTATTTAAGAATACATTATGTACTTTTTTATAAAGGCATGTATTTATTGTGATACTAATTATAAAAATTGTGGTATTTAGCTAAATTAAGTGTCATTCATTAGAGGTAAATAGAAATAAATTAAGGTAAACATGAAAAAACTGTTTTATTTATATTATTGCAACCATAATGAAAATAGCATTTATTCACATAAAACATGTAATATTTGGACATGAGGCAAAATGAAATTGGAACAAATGTAATGCATGGATTGGTGGAATTTGGCAGCTAATGTCTTCCCGTGGAAGTCAACTGCTTGCTAATGCTTGCTGTGAGCGCATTAGAGAAAGTTATTTTCCTGAATAATGTAGGTACCTGTTTGAGCCTGACACCTGAAAGATAAAAAACTAATTAGTAAAACCTCATAATTTCCATCATACATCCACAAGTTAATAGGTCTCTCCCTTAAACACTTCAATGCACAATGTATCTACATAACTGACTAGCAATATTCTGCTAAATACAACAATAAGGTGCCTACAATTCTATTATTTACTGTCTAACCTCTGTTATTAAATAAAAAGGTGGATGACCTAGAATATAATAATATATCTAAGTATAAATACATATACATTACTCAATGTGGGGCTCCACAAAATAAAGTAACAACAAACATTAGAAATAAATATAAAGGTAGTTCCAAAATATTATTTACTATAATATTATTATAGTTCAATATTTAGAAAACTTCATGACTACCATAGCGGTGCTAGAAGACTGATTTTGAGGATTTACACTACACACACCCTATAGGGCTAGGACAGAACACATATTTACTACATGGATAGGCATTAATACAGATTTTTTAAATTGCTTATATTTATACAAAGAGGTTTGGGTTGGGTGGTGCCTCACTTATATTATGTATTATCCAGTACCTACCCAACAAACAATGTGTGAAGCTAACAACAACAACAACATTGTTACTTCTTTGAAGATAGAATATTTAGATTCCCTTAATGGGCACATTCAAGGTTTAACACTTAGAAAGAAAATAATATTGCCATTACCTTGAACCTTCCATGGTGTGGAATAGGTATGGTGTCTAGATTCTTAGTGCTTTTGGCTTTTCCAATGAAGTAAAAGCTCGACTGGGTTGATATATAAGCCTGTGGCTTGTTACGGTACGAATTTGTCTTTCGTTTTCACCAAAATACCTCGTTTTCTTGATATAATATTAAGTATCTTTGTATATTATGTTGTAAGCATTTGAGTCAGATGGAAATTTTAACAATTATTTCAAGAAATCCACTTCGCCGACTCGATATCTAAAACACCACTAATATTGATTTATCATTGAGGTTTTACACATAATCACATTCACAATATAACAGGAAGACTACCACTTATATTTTTTCGAATTATTTATGGAGATTATACGTTTAAATCCTAAAATATGGGGATCGGAAAACGAAAGCGGCCAGAAGCTTGCCTTCTGTATCAATGCGACTAGTAATTGGTTTCATGTTAGTGATCCAAACCAATTGTCACTTGTCATAACGGTTACACAATTCGAAAAATACTCTGTTGCCCAATTTTTCCTGGCATATCGTTCACTCTATGCGTATCAAACAGACTAGAATTGGTTTCATACGTTAGTGGAGTTACGCAATACGAAAGTCGTAAAATCAAGCAGAGTTCGGTCTAAACGAAGACAATTACTCTCGATCATTTGCTGAAAATGTGTTACGCAATTAGGCTGCAGATTTTAGACTAGACCAATCAATTGAGCATAGCTTCACAACCGGACGACACGCTGCCGTGCTGAATCGAACATCAATCAATGTAAACAAAGGAGTTCTCTAAAGGCCATTAACGAATCCAAAACCCGAAATTTGTCGGTTTAATTCTGTAGACAACCGCCATTCGTGTGACAGATCTTTGCTGTCAGGGACCAGGCGAATCAGTAACTGAACATGTGTAATTTTTAATACGACAGCGACAGCCTGATGATTTTTTGTGAATAACTACTGTAGTCATTAAACAACATACTATTTATTCACACAGTTAACAATTCTTTATTACATGATGAGACCATTGAAATATTTGCTAGTCCTAGTTTTTTTCAATGGGATCGTTAAGAATTCGAAAGACGATAAATCGACTTACCATTGAATTTAGTACAGTATATTTTGGGATGTTCGGTTTTGAAGGTCTTGGGCTACCGACGATGTTCAGGAAGTTTTCAAAGATAATTGAAGTACAGTATTTTTTTGCTCTGGGAAAATTGTCGTGAATGCCCGTTGCTGCTTCTGCTTCCAATCAGAGCGAGGGATATCCCACCGCGGGTCCCCCGCGGTGGGATATCCCTCGCTCTGATCGCTTCTACCAATTTAAAGTTCATGATATTCCTTCTAACAAGTGTTTTGGCGCGTGCCCCCATTTGAGTGGCATAGATCTAGTATGTAATAAAAAACTTTCTAGCATTAATGTTAAGTTTCTTCTTGTCAACAGCTCCAAGTGAGGAATTCGCGCACAGAGTCTACAGAGGACGACAAGCGAAGTGACGACAGCCGACCCCTCAGCCATGCCTCCGACTTTAGCAGGGACAATATTTGTAAGTATACATCTGTATACTAAGGCTTTTCGTAGACCTACAGCAACAAATACCAAATGTCGTATTAAGCTTGTCGTGAACGAAAAGTAAACTCGCAAAAGACCAAATCAAAAAAAAAATTTTTGCAAACATGGGTAATTCGTACATAGATGTTTTCTTAAAGTAAAGTCCTCCATATTCTACCGTCTCATGGGCATGCAAATGGCATTCAATTTCAAAATTAAACAAAGATTCTATTGATGTCGAATAAATATGAATGTCAAATCATTAAAATTACAAAAAAAAACAGATTAGTCTGTATTTTTTTTTGTTATTATATAGTAACATTTTTACAGTAATGACAAAAAAAAATGAAGAATGTCAAAGTGTCAATCAGAATAAATAGTGTCAGAATAGGAACACAACAAAAGTGTCAGTATGTATTAAAATTGTTTATCAATCAGAACAGAGATTTATCATTGAGGAAGTCGTCAATTGTGTAGCTTTTGTCAATTAATATTTGGTTTAGTGCCCAACGAGTGCATCTCGAAGAAGTTTTCGTGGCTATGCTAGAAGCAGACGAATAAGTGCTGATGTTCAAGCATCAAACTCAAAGTTGCAGGCATGCAAGGTGCAAGCGAACATTTCAACATTTAAAAAAAACCGGCCATATGCGTACGCACAATGAAGGGTTCCGTAGTTCGGATGACTTTATCCCAAGACCAAACTTAACATTAGTTGAAAAACATGTTCACCTATAAATCGAAATACGTTACGGTCAATTATCCCAACTGCCAAAGTAAGTTTGTAATAATTTGCATTTTTTTTATTCCATTGTTTTAAAAGCTTAATCTTTTTAGAGCTCCAAGAGACCGCAGACCTACTACTTGCATATTAATTTTAACTGAATACCTACACGCGTTCCTGAAAAAAAAGTCTTAACAGACAGACAGACGGAAATAACGAATTTTCTTGCGCCTAAAGGAAAAAAGACCTGCGTTAGGTTACGTAGATAGAAAGATAGAATATATTTTATTGTACAACAAAATTGTGACTCGACGTTGCGCACATACCTCATCTTAGTTTATACGGCATGATTATAACCAATCCATCTCTTTTCCAGTGTCGCTCAGCAACGCGCCCCGTCGCAGCAGACGCGGTGTGGCGCCTTACAGCGAGTCACAGCGGCCTCTCACGCGGTACCTGCCTTCAGACAGAGATGACTTCGACCTGCGCCGACACGTTGAGTCAGCTGGTCAGTACCATACTTTTCATTCAGGCTGCTGCACATGGCCTGAACTACTTCGTTGCCACAACGAGAGGTCGTATGCCTCTAACATACAACAGATTCTCGACCTTCACCAGAGCTGGAGTTCCCGTATTTAAAGCACGTTCGCATTCTAATCTAGGTCTCAATCTGTCAAAAATACCTTCATGTTTTACAAGTTTCTGACATTGATTGCCGCTGAGATGAGATTGCCACTAGATTTTGAACGGTTTACCTGTACCTGCTAGGATATCAATACCTGCACAAGAGAAAATAAACTATAGGTATCTTTCTCGACTCATCCAAGGCCTTTGACTCTGTTTCTGTTCCCATTCTTCTCACTTAATAATAATGTATTAAGTGTCCGCGGGATTACACTTCTATTTTTTTTTACTACCTTATTAACAGGTCCCAAAACGTAAAAGCAATTGATTAGATGACTATATTGACTATACAGGGTGTCCAGTAAATAGCACGACATACTGCAGGGGGTGATAGCTTGGGGCAATACCTACCTTTAGCTCCTTTAGTTCTGTGTTGAGCTGCATGACAACTGACAAATGCGTGCACTGACTGGACAGGACCACTCATTCTGTGTGGTTCTTTCCTCAAAAGACCATTTCAGACATCAATCCACATGGTCTTCACATGACCTGACCAAGATTATGTCTGGACTTTAAAAGAGACTGACCTCTGAGTTTGTTTCGGCCTTTCTTCTCAGAGTAGTCACATAGGAAACGCCGATCTCATCTAGTTTTTAAAATATGATTGACGTGTAAAAGTGTTTTTACAAGCCTATTTACAGAAAATAAATCATTTATCATTTACTATTTTACCAAAACAACACAATATATGTTCAGCAAATTTACAGTTTTACAAAAATTTTCGTTCGTGTTTTGATCTGTGAGAAAACATTCTTGTTTTTGATACAAAAAAGACTTATCAATGAGTAAAGTAGTAAAACTATTCACGAATAATTTGATGTAAAAAAAAAAAAAAAAGGATTTTTTCATTACAAGATGCTTAAAAATCTGTTTAAATTTTTCGATATTTCAGATATTTTTGTAAATCCGTAAGATTTTGCTGAACATCTATTGTGTTGTTTTGGTTGGTATTGACCCAAGCTATCACCCCCTGCAGTATGTCGTGCTATTTACTGGACATCCTGTATATAACAAAAAAAAATATTGTACGGTGTTCGCCAAGGAAGTATCCTGGGGCCTACATTATTTTAGACCGATGTAAACTGCAGACGAAACAAAGTCGAATAGCCACTTTCACGAATGAAAAGGTTCTACTGCTTTGTGGACAAATCCAAGTTCAAAGCTGTTCTATGTCCAAAGATAACATATTATTTTGTTTGTTTAGGTCATCAGATCGAGGTGTGTCCGTACGTGACGGTGACGCCGACCTCGTGTCGTGGCTACTTGCACAAACTCGGCGCTAAGTTCCACACATGGTCCAAACGGTAAGCATGATAAGTGAAGCTAGTTCCTAGAGAGCGAGTCTCACTTCTATAACAAAACAAAACCTTGGTAGCACCGCACCCATGAACCGTTTAATGGGAAACTATAATAAAATCGTTACTCGTACCAATAGCATCGACATCTTCTCTAACCCATTCTGTCAATTCTGTACGAGACTTTTAACCAGTTCGTATTCTCAAGACCTCTGTGCATCGTGAACCGCACATTATTATATATAATTATCATTATTAATTGTATCCACTTCCATTTCGTTGTTTGTTGTTTTGTTATTTTTTGCTAAATTTATCTGTATTTCCCATCGTAAGTATTTGTGAACATAGCTCATTTTATAACCTGTAACCATTACAACTAACAAGTTCTATGCTAGTGCTGTGCACTGTCTGTAAGTGACGAATTCACTATACCTAAAACTGTGTGTGATTTTTGTTTGTGTATGTTTTAGTGAGTAGGTCGTTGAAGTGCCTTAATAAAATAAAATAAATAAATAAAAAAACATCACGCCTGGATTCGCCCATAGGATTAGGCAGAGGTGACTGAAAAGTACACCCATTTCCTTTTTTAATAATGACTGAAGCCAAAATCTTAAAGTCAAGTAACTAAATAAATTATCAATTTTACAATATTATTGTCTTTACTGTGTCGTTTATAATTATATTTTTTCTTTGGGTGCCTTTAATATTTTAAGAATTGTCTTCACTTCATCAGAAATGTTTATTTATTTTAATTATATTTTTTCTGTATTTTAGTTGCATTTCAACTACGCACGTCGGCATTTTAACTTCACTTAAGTATAAGTCCAGAGGCCCTAGTATGAGTTTCTTTTAACCATTTCGACTTTACGCATCGACCGCGTTCGGCGCTCCGATTGGCCCTTCACCATTCGATCGTTGCGCTCCGATTGCCAAGGGCCAATCGGAGCGCCTAACGCGGTCGATGCGTAAAATCGAGACGGTTAAAATAAACTCACACTAGGCACACAGGTTTCCTCCCGATGTTTTCCTTTTTATAAATCTTTTGTCAATTTCAACTAACATGATGCGCTATAGTTGAACAAATGATTTAACGTGTTGTGTTTGCAGGTGGTTCGTTTTCGACAGAGAAACGAAAACGTTCGTCTACTACTGGGACAAGAGTGAGAAGAAGCCCAGAGGAGGGGCCTACTTTCAAGTGAGTATACATCACCCTGCTTCTTTTTCATCTTTGGTTCCTTACTGCTTAAATGATCATAGGAAGCGTCTCCGTGCAATTTCTACTTGGTTCTTACAATTATTATTAAACGCAAAGTCTGACCGTTAGTGTTTGTAACTTAAAAAACACTTATTCGATTAACACGTTTTTTTTAATTCACAGAAGTATTAGGCCTAGGTTGCGAAAACACGGATTTTATTCTCAAATCAGGCAAAAAATCTCTTGAACCCCTCTTTTCAATCCCATCGTTACTAAAGATTTTGTATTTTTTTTTCCAAATACCCAATAACATGATTATTATGTCTTCACAGGTAATAGAAGAAGTGTACCTAGACCACGGGAATACGTCAAGATCACCGAACCCCGTAACAACATTCATAGTGAAGACGAGACAGCGGCGATACTACCTCATGGCGCCATCTGGTGAGGCAGCTAGGATATGGATTGACGTCATCTTCACCGGGGCACAAGGGTACACCGAATATTTAGAGTGAACTAACTAAGGGTATTTTAGGAGGAAAATAATAGGTACGATGACAGCTGTCATAGTGAATTAAAGTCTAGTAGTCAAGTTTGGTGACGTTTTTTGTCATGAGTTCATGTGCAAGTAGAATCTAGGTTTTATGTTGTCACATTGTGCGATGATACTGTCTTAATATAATCTGTTCTACGCTGTCAAATTGTTAGAGACGTTTTTTGTGACGATCAAATAAAATTTTGGTTTTTATTTTGTCAAGGTGACGTTAATTGTCATTGACAAAGGCAATTCAGTTTTTATCCAGTTGAGTTGATTTGAAATAAATTTTCGTAGTCAATTTTTTGTAGTGACGTAATTTGTCATGACAGCTGTACAACCGATATTGTCATGGCAAGATCACAAGACAGATCTTTTCTCCTTTTAAAGCGTAAACATGTCTTTGTTCTTTTTATTTAATTTTCATTGGTATTTAATATAGCAGTTACTTCGACAAATTGTGAGTGGAAATCTATTATTTTTATTTACGCTTTTTAATCTGAGAAACTGATTTGTTCTTGTTAAAGCCAATTTGAAAATGACAGGAAAAGTCATGATAATATACATAAGTTTTTGAAAGGAATCCGGAAAATAGGAACTGTGGAACTTAAATAACGTAAAACATTTACATTTGCTCATAAAACTATGCCACATAAAACTGCCAAAAGGCTTGATACATAAGAATGTCATCATTGTAAAAATACCATTTTAAATAATACCCGTTCATTTTCACTTGTACCCTACCGTCACAAAATAATAGTACTTATTGAAATAGCTATATATAGTAGAAACTCACACAGTACCATAGATTTTAAGTACATTTTATCTTTTAAACTGTCAGTTGAAAGGTAGGTAGAAAATATAGTTATGGTCGAAAAGAATTGGTCAATGTGTAGATTGTCCAATTAATTCTGATAATGTGGAGAATGCTGACTTTAACCAATTAATATGGAGCCCTATAAATCGCTAAACGAATAAATACTTTAAAAAAATAACATCTATTTTGAGCCATTTAATGATGAATTAAAAATGAAATCTTATGATTCTATACTTTTATTGGATACTAAATGTATCTAAAATAAGGCAAAATGAATCGTATTTCAACTGAAACAAGTCACGATATTGCGTGGCTTGGGAAATTTTTATACACGGGAGTTTTATTAGATAAACCATTTTATTATACCTACACGACGCAGTATTTTATCTAAACATATATTTTGGTAACTATTTTAATGTATGGAATGACATGTCTCGATTTTAGCAATAAAATTAATAGTATTGCTCGGTAATTGTTAGAATTTGTCATTATTTAAACAAATTGCGCGACATTTACTGCATTAATCGGTTAATGTTGATAGTGCCCTGATAAGAATGAAAAGTGCCAATTTTACATTTGCCCTAAGAAACTTTAAAGCAGCTATTTTTTTACAATAATTATACAAACTCGGATGAAATCGGTGCCTTGTATAAGACTGAACAATGTTAAACAAAAATATAAATTGAAAATGTCATAATTATGTACTATTTTAGTATTATAAAGATGCTTGCATGATAATATAATTCTTAATGAAATAAGAGTGTGATTTTGAACTTTCTTTTTATTCCAAAATTATTATATCTAATTATGAGTTTTTTTTTATTTAAATTAAGTGATTTTGTATGTATTTATTATATAAAATTATACTGCAATATAGCATGAGTGTTTTAAACTTGATAAAGGAGGGTAGTTATGTCTTTGTCGAATTTTAAATGGCGGACAATCTTATTTGCGATCCAAGTAACAACCATTTTCAAAAATCTTGTATAGCTTGACATTAACTTATGGTTAGTACATTTTCGACCAATAGTCGCTTTTTCGAGCCTACAAGATGGCAGCACTGTCACTTGAGACCGCAAATAATATTATTGTACTTATAACATCATCACTAAAGACACATTTTATAAACACCTATTTATCATTATAAAAAAGTACATAAAATTGCTGAAGAATTTTCTTTTTTGTGGGCAAGTTCCCACAAGAATTGTAAAAGTATATCAATTCTTGTAAAATATATTTTTATCATAACATCTGGTGCAAATAATGCCATATGGTTGCCGGGAAGAATACCATCTCGAAACTTGTGTAAATCCGTATTTCTATTCTTGATGTATCGGTATCGGTATTTTAGAATGATTTGCACGCTTAAATGCAAAAATGTTACCGTTTAGTGTATAAAAATGTAATAAATGATTTCTAAGCGGGTGTAGGGCTTATTTTGCATGCCTACTGCTTTTTAAATAACTTAGCCAGAGCAAACAACTGAAATGAATTTATTGTTCAATAAATTATTTAATCACAACACTTATATTTTTTGGTCTGGCTATACCAGCTTTTAAATATGGCAACTATAGTAGCTGCCTATACACATAAGTTACTAATTATTTTAAACTAATGAAATTACAAAATTACCGTTTTATGTCGTAATTGTTAAGTACAAAATTGTGATTACTTATCGAATCGTATTACCAGTGTAAAAAATCATTTTATAGATTTGCAACATTGTATTTTTTTTGTGTAGTTTAAAAGGGCTGATACCAATTTCACTTTAGATTTATTTATAAATAAATCACATTGTACTATTAACCTAATGTATTAAAGTTCATTTTATTGTAAACATGATTTTATTTGAATTTAATCCTTTGATACTATCTATCATCAGCAGTGGTTGGTGACCTAGTGGAAACGGCCGCGACTCCAAGTTGAAGTTCTTACGCTTCGAACGCAGGCAGGCATTTTACTTTGGGTAAATGTGTTCATCACCACTAGTCTAAAAACGGTGAAGAAACCGGCCTAGAAAAAAAATCGTATACAACTAAAACGTTAAAAGTGACATAGTGGAGATGCCTGTGTCGCAGCAGTTACGCGCGTTGTGTGGCATGTGTGTGTGATTATGATAAGGCCGTTGATGATACTAAATAAAAAGTTGCTGTGCATCAGTTATAAAGATGATTACGAGACACATGACACATTTTATAATCGATTAGCTAAATCAGCTAAAATTTACTTAATTACCTACTAAGCACTGTTTGCATGGAACATAATTCAATTTTGTATCTGGAGAAGGGCGTTGATAGCTGCGCTACAGTTTATACTTTTGCAGCTATCATCGTTTTAATTGTTGTACTAAGTATTGTGTTATTGTTCCGTAATAAACTTTCCAGATACAGAATGGAATTGACATCTGTCGGGCATGCCACCGTTCCGGTAAATCTATCCGGCATATTGTTTCCGGTTGTTCTCGTCATGCTAACGGCGAGTACTTGCAAAGACACAATCTAGTGGCTAGGATTTTCCACCAGCAACTCACACTGCAGTAGGTACAGCCTTCTGGAACAGGGGCGTGAAACTTAGAACTATTGTGATTTTCGACCTTAAAGACAGACTAGTGCTACCATCTTTAAATGTTTTGCAGAAATTAAATTCGATAAACAGTTTTCAAGTGATTTTGTTTTGCTAGACGGCGCTTTTTTTTCTTGGGGAATTGTTTTAATGACTGAACTGTCATTAGAACAGTTCCCCAAGATTGTTTAAAATTATGAGTAGTCTCGCGATTGGTCACGATAGATTTTCGCCGCATTAAAGGCAGAAGCTGCGAGAAGCACAGGATCGCGGTCGATGTGGTAATGCTTGTGAGAGGTTTATTATATCCAGCAGATGATGATGAAAAGACAGTATATAAAAGCAAGGACATATGAGACAGACCGAGACCAAAGAATGTGGAGTAAAGATGATAGTTGTCAAGTCCTAAAAGGACTGTAGATCCGGCTTTAAAAAGGTGGAGTCGGTTTGACGAACTGACATGGTCTGGCAAAAGTGACATGCTATCAGCATTAACAATGATGGGGAGACAAGAATATTTTAGATTGACTTAAGCTAGTTACCGAAAAGCTTAATCCCTCTTGTTGATTTTCTTGTAGCAATGTACCGAAGGTAGCCTTACACAGAAAATAACAGTTGTTTTTTTAAAGAACATTTCTTCAAGCGGCCAAAGAAGCGCTTCTTCAACGATTGCTTCATGTCAGTAACATTGATGCCCAACGCTTCCGACATACCCAAATACTTATTAAATAGGTTTCGGATGCGGAGAGGGCTCTAGGTTTATGGAATTCGAGAGTTGAGTTCGGGGCAAAGATTTTTAGATCATCCATGTAGAGAAGGTGAGATATAACCTGACCACCTCTCCTCAGCCGATAGCCTAGTTCTGAATACTCCAGCTGTGTGCTTAGAGGATTCAAGGCTAAGCAGAACCATAGCGGACTCAAACCATCACCCTGAAATATGCCTCGCTCGATACTTCTCGGCTCGCTATAGTCGCTATTCCTATGGATATTTCGACATCCTGGATAGCGAAGAACCGTCCTCCATTGCCCTATACACGACATCAGGAAGATGCGCAGAGTTGCATCTACTTTTCAAAATACAACATAAAATTTCGAAAATAGTATGCTCACGTGCCCGCAGTGCGCGCGGACATTCATTAGAAAGGTTGGCTATGTAAGCCACGTGAGAGCACACGAACGCCAACAACGGAGCTGAAGCTGTCGTCGAAGCTGAAATCGGCTAGGAGCTCATCATCGTACAACTCCAGCACCCTCATGAGCCATGTATGTGGCACCGAGTCATAGGCCTTCTCATAATCCATCCGACATGTTGACAGATCCTTTCGGCAAACCTGTTGGCTAATGGTCATATCAATGAGGAGCAGCTCCTTAGTACCACGGGATCCGTTCCTACATCCATTTTGAAAGACAGACATGATGGAGTTGCTGATATATATGTTTATTTAGCTCTCAAAATGGATGTAAGAACTTTATAGATAGACCGTCGCCGTCGGTAGACAGGTCACCTTCGGTGTGATTGACAGGCACCGATCAGATGTTTCGCCAGAACGAACATATGGCGTCATCTTAAGGCAGGTGCGTGTCAGCCACACCTTGGTCAGTTCGTTCCCAAGCCCTATAAACCCATTTTTCATTGGCTCTGGAATGTGCGATTCTGATTGTACCGCCCTACTGTTCTCTTAGATCTTCTGCTTATTATAGCCCAGTCATATTAGGGCTTTCACCTCGGAATGAAAGATAATAAGCTGCAAATTGGTATGAACCTTTGTTTTGTCATTCTAAATGTTGTCTCAAAAGTCACAATCGTTATCGTGTCCGCGTCTCAAGATATTCAAGGTCAAAGGTCACAAAAATCGGTTTTTCGCGAATATCTGGCTTCCTATCGGTTAAATGAGATTTGCATTTATTACAAAAGTTGTAGGCTATAAAATTCCCTACAACTTTTGTTTAAACTTTTTTTTCATACGACTAACCGTTTTGAAGGTAGAGCGCGAAGAGTGCACATCGTACAGTCATATACGGCCTAATGCAAGGTCAAGCGTGAGTTATGGTTATCAGTACGTTATAAAGTCAATTATTTACTTGGAAATTATAATTATTAAACAATGCCTATTATTTATGTACTAACTATTAATTATTTATATTTAATTAAAGTAAGTAACTTGATTATTTATATATAATTATTCATATTTAACTATTTAAGTATAAAATATTATTAATTCTGGATTATATATTTTAGTTTTATTTTAAGTTAAAATGATAGTAAGAGTATATATTTTACACATATTTTTATTTATTATTAAATACGGCATAATATACATTTATCAAAATGTGAGTTCAAATATCAAAAGTATCTTTGTTGATTTTAATTGTAATGAAATTGGAAATGGAAGCTAATTATCTTCTTCTTCTTCGTCGTCTTCTTCTTCTTGTCGCTCAAAAATGTTCGATTCATTGTCATCATCCTCATTATCTGTCATGTTCAGCTCCAAACCTTCCAGAATATCGGGATCATATGTATTTTCTTCATCGGGATTACTTGGATACAGTGAAGCGTTGAGGCAAGCTTGTCCGTTGCACTGGCCGCAAGCTAAAGAACATTGTAGCCCTGATTTTCTGCATCCACAGCGGGAACCACAACCATTTTTGCAATTGCAAAATATTACGTTTAGTAGTTCGGCTGGTGCTGGAGGTAATAACGTTCGTATGGGCTCCAGGATTTCATTTTCAAGCATCCAGCCCCATTCTTGAGGTTCTAAGTCCTTCCCTAACCACGTTTGAATCTGGTAGTAGACACGTTTTATGTGTTGATGAGCTGCTACACTTGTTGGTGGAAGTGTTGACAGTTGTACAGGTTTATTTAGTTTTGTAAATTTGATGAATTGCGTGTAGCGGAAATGATCAATGTTGTCCTCAGATTTTGGAGCATTATATAATGCCAACAAGATGCGCACTCCATTTTCTAATAATGTTTGTTTTGGGCAGTTTTCTTGTTGAAATACTTCCACCAGTTTATCTAAATCAGGAATTTTTTCCAATGCTCTAGTAACAGTTTTTTTTCCTTTTTTAAATAGCGCAGAAGTCGTGTCACAGCCACTGAATGCGTGTAAAAATAAAATGTGCTTTTTAGTACGAGGATATTGGTCAAAACTTTTAGTAGAATATATTTGTGTTTTGACATTGCCTTTGCCAACTTTTTTCAAAAAAAATTCCTGATGATGTGACTGACTACGTCCAATTAAAATAACGAGTATAGTAATAATATATAATATAGTAATAATTATAATTTCCAAGTAAATAATTGACTTTATAACGTACTGATAACCATAACTCACGCTTGACCTTGCATTAGGCCGTATATGACTGTACGATGTGCACTCTTCGCGCTCTACCTTCAAAACGGTTAGTCGTATGAAAAAAAAGTTTAAACAAAAGTTGTAGGGAATTTTATAGCCTACAACTTTTATAATAAATGCAAATCTCATTTAACCGATAGGAAGCCAGATATTCGCGAAAAACCGATTTTTGTGACCTTTGACCTTGAATATCTTGAGACGCGGACACGATAACGATTGTGACTTTTGAGACAACATTTAGAATGACAAAACAAAGGTTCATACCAATTTGCAGCTTATTATCTTTCATTCCGAGGTTGACCCCTTTTTTTACCTAATATGACTGGGCTATTATTATTATTGACTTATATGACTTTTAAGACTCTTCCAAGTGAATACTCAGCAACGACGACGGGACGTAGGATACTTTCTGATTTCGCTTGTGTATTGCCACTCTAAAATTGAAGATGTTTTGAGTGGAAAATTTCAAATTGGTCACACAGCGTCAATCGGTCAACGTCACTTTGACGTCTGTCGTCTGTGCTTGACTCATAAAATCGTATTCTTCGATTCGTTCCAAATTCAGGAATTTTTGAACACGAGTTGTGACAGACAAACATAAATTAAATTAGTATTTCTTCGGAACAAGTAAAGTTTACACGTGTTCTTGTTAGTTCGTGCAACATACTCCTAACTTTTAACCTATCGAATACTTAAAAGTTTATTTTTACTGATCTAGCTGAAGTGGTTCCGAACCAGACAGGAAAATGGAGTTTTTAAAGAAAATTCAACAGTTCTTCAGCTACTGGTACGTTCGGTACCTATTGGTGACTGAACTGTACATGGTTGATACCTGGGAGAAGATTATAGTGCGTATCCTTTTCACAAAATCAGAAAATTACGTTGCAGCTGTGGTAAATTTATTTCGATTTTCCAACTCGAATACTTTAGAAAGTGAGGAAAACTTCGCTATATTTTATTGATCTTATAAATGTCCTGTTCACCGAGAAATTTCATACGAATCTTTATTCATTTTTTCTTAAGATTTTCATCAAAAATTCTGAAGATAAAAGTGCAGCTCCTAAACAGTTTTCGTCATGGTTTGTTAATGGTGCGCGAAGGTGGCCTCGCCTATAAAGATATTTAACGAGCCATTAAATAAGGTTTTCATGCTCCTTACTTTGAAAAATACCTATGGTCAGTTAAATTTTAAAGTTTGTTCTTTGTATTTAAAAACATCCTTTTTAGCCTGACTAGTGTACTGAAGTATAATACATCATTATAAAAAAAAAACTTCAAATCTTCCAATTTCTAGAAACAAATTACAAATTAGTTGTGTTTCTTTAAAATGATACAAACAGTTAAATGTTACTTTCCCTTGTCACTTTCACATTTTGCTGCCAGCCTTAAAACCTGTTTCCGTGTTTAAATAATGCTTGTTATTATTTATGTTTAATTGTATAACCTGTATTGGAAAGGTTTCTTGTATAAAAAAAACATCAGCTTATACAAAGCTTTCATATCGTCACATCTGTATTCCATAATGGGTTAGGAAGAACTGTTTAGTTGTTACCATTGTCCCAATTTGTTCACGATAACCAACCAAGAATTTCAACTTAGTAGTGAAACCAAGAACTGAAAGCAATCAAAAGCATTTTAAAATGTGATTTTATCTGAAAGTATAATTACTCGAGTATGAGGTCCTGAGTTCGATTCCCAGGTCAGGCAAGGTGTTATTGGGTTTTTCTATCTAGAATGTCTTAGCAGCTGCCCGGAGTCTAGATTTGTGCCTGGTTGATGGCAATACGCCAGCCCCCTATTACATGGGACTTAAACATAACTGGCGAAATGTGGGTGTACTGTACTATAGGTACACCTCTGCCTAACTATTCTGGGATTACAGGCGTTGTTATGTTATTTTTCTTCCATGAAAACACTTTAAAACAATGAGATTGTTGTCAGTGTTTAAGTAATAGGAGTTTTAAGTACTTTCCAAGGTTCCTACAGAGTGCATTTAGACATTTTCCTGTGTCTTGTGATGTATTTATTGCATTGATGTATCCTTTCTAGACAAAATTGTACTAGTAGTAACAACTGTTTTAACCACTTCACCATCTTAGTTGGTTGGATGACTACAGAACCACACTGCTGAATACTGAATTTATAATATTAAATAAGTAAATAGTCTTTCTTAATTCAACATCTTGCAACTCAAGCATGAGCAGGAGCAGTGGTGGCCCAGTGGTAACGGTCCCGACTTACGAGTTGTAGGTCGTGAGTTCGAACCCAAGCAGGCACTTTACTTTGTGTAAATAATTTAATCACCACTGCTCTCAAAACGGTGAAGGAAAACATCGTGAGGAAACCGGCATGTCCTAGAACCAAAAATTCGAAGACATGTGACATCTACCAACCCGCAATGAGCCCGCGTGGTGGATTACGGCTCACTACCTCTCATAGAGAGGAGGCCTGTGTCCCAGCAGTGGGAGCGTTATAGGCTGATTATGCTTATGCAACTCAAGCATAAACACTTTCGAGTGGTGGCGAGCCTATTAAATAGAAAAAAACGGGTCGAGGACGGCAGTAACAAAGTTAAACTAAACATTAGTTCATTTTGAACTCCTCACTTCAGCACCCTCGAAAACCATTACAACTATCTCTCTCATTAACATCATTATTATACTTAGTAAAAAGTTGCATGGAGCATAACGCATTTTCGTTAGGTGACGATTTCTACCAGTTCACTCCCACTGCAAGCTACGTTTAAGAACTTCCAAAAACATATTTTCCGGAGTTATAATCATCCTTACGTGTCGTACGTACCAATCGAACCATCAAACAAGAAACCCAATAAACGCCTTAGCACATCACAGATATCCTCTTTGGAGTATTGTTCACAATGTTCTGGTACTTCAACTACTCCATTATCGTGAGCGGAATCGCCCAGCTGCGCAGCTCAACGGCCAACGATATAGAACAGATTTTATGAGCGGCCATCAACTACAGTTACGAACTTAAATTATTGTTAAATTTTTATCTTGATATGATGCTGTAGGATAATTTACTTGTTTATTAGTATTTTATTTGATGTTTCTTACTAAGATCGCGTTCGTTTTTGGCGTTGTTTCAGCGTAGGCGTTTGTCTAACGTCGTAGAAACGCCGCAAAAAACGTGATGTATTTTCGATATAATCACGTCAGATTTTCTAGATTTTCCAATAGAAAATCGGAAGGTCCTAGGCATTTCAAAGATTCCCTACTAGTTGTTCACACCAATGATTGCTTATGAAAGACAACTTCCTCTCAAGTCATATTTTAAGTGGTAGGTATGTTTGATTAAAACATGTTGAGAATGTATGGTACAATATTATTATACAGAGGTAAATTTTGTGAGTTCCTGGGGGTAATTAATCTTCGGAACTACCGATTCGATTCCGAATCAGAATCTACATTATGCCTGATGGTTGGCAATAAAAATAATGCTTTACTTATTTAAAAACTTTGTATGACAGTCTGCTTTACACGCGGGCGAAGCGCTAGTTACCTATACACAGATAAGCAGTCGTTCTTAAGAGAAAGTGCCCTCAAAAGAGATTTACTGCCTGACCTCGGTCGGTCAAACAATCACTGTTAAGTATAGCCAAGTGTACGTTATTTTGGCGCGTCACGATAAATATAGGGTTATGATAATATTCTTATTACTGTACGTATAGCTTATTAATCGACGGTGCTTGAACTAAATTGTATGCAACTGGTATCTCTTAGCGAAACTTGAGAAGAATTTCTGAATAGACAACTGGGATAAATGTGAAATTTTTATGATCTTTACACGTATTATTCTAAAACAAAATTAACCCATTTTAATAAACTTATCTTCTTTCATTGTAACTTGCATACATTATTTTTCTCACTAAGTATTATTAAATTGCAGTCCAGAGAAAATATTTTTATAAACTATAAATAAACTATTCGTCAAAATTAAATTCACTGTAATTTCTAGTTTTATATCATTAGCCACCACAATGTACATTATTGTAATACAAGCACTGAATTATGTATTTTGTGATAATGTTTTAAAATATATGGAGAAATATCAATGTGTGTACTATTATTAAGTGGGCACAAAGTTATTCTGTATTTCATTTTCATTACATGTTATAATTGTTACCAAATAAATGCTTCTATTTATTAAATCAAATTGTTTTAATTAATAAATTCCTACCTAAACTTTGAAATGTAACAACCAACAAAAAGCCTAACTACTTAAATATAGTAGTTAGTAGTAATACTGATAAGTTTCGTGTAACTAAATTGAATAAAAATAGCTAATTTCTCACCATATAAAGTTACAACGCAAGTATACACTATTGTATACTTGAGTTGTAACAACAGTTCAAATACATGTCATGTACCTATGCACATGGCTGTATTTAAACTATTTTGTGGTGATCATAAGGTGCACAACGAGTTGACCCTGGCCCCTGAACTGAACCTGTATCTCAGGGGATAATTCAAATCATCATTAAATTTTAATGAATTCAGGGGATATTTTAATTATATCTTATTAAACCATCAACACTACTAACTGTTATAGTGGATTGTACAATTAAACTTTTAACTTTGCAATGTTTTAATTTCTAATCTAGCTAGTCTCACATTTTAACTAACAACAGGAAGTATTTAATATCAAAACGCCAAAAGTACACTCAATAAATAAAACAACAAAATTCCTTCGCAGATTTATTGGATCAAACTTTAAGATAGCTTACACAGTAACCATTGGTGTTGCGGAAGTATTCAGGTACTTTCTGCGACATTTTCTGCAAATGCGCCAAACCGTTGGTAAACATACCCTTAGATATTTCAGTCGTCACCACCCCAGGGTCTGAAACCCACGTCTCCACCTCATCATTCATACAAAACTCAACTTTAAACAAAATTTTTGTCACAGAAGTAGATTGCAATTCAATTTTGTCACTCAAAATCTTATCAACGCTATTTCTCAGCACTTGCAGTTCTTTATCCATCACCCAAATAAGCATATATTGTTTCTTTGTAGCTGAAATTGTGCATTCAAGAACTATTTTACACATCACTGTATACTGGAAACCAAGGTTGAATTCTCTAGTCATAAACTCTATGGTGTAAATAAAATCATCTGTATGTATGTCTTGTACAGTTTTGTGAGCAAACACCACTGATTCGGTGCCATTTTGCTGTATCTTCACTTCGGAGTTGTACAGTTTGACGGTATCTTTGTCCTTCAGTCCCAGCCAAGCCAGGCACCTGTTACAATGATACACTTCTCTTTTAGAGTTGAATTTGTTAGTCTTATCCGATAAAATACTATTGTTGACGACGAAAAAGGTCAGTCTATATAGAAAATCACTTTTGTTTGGCTTTATAACGCCGTCTGACGGTGGTGGGGTGTCACCATGGCCGTGGCTGTGTCCATGTCCGTGGCAGAACCATTCCGACATGTCCAAGTTAGCGGTCGGTAACTCTAGAATTCTGTCGAACTTCACACTTTTGCTAGAAACGACATTGGAGCAATTCGCGCATGTAAGCTTCAATTCTTCTCCCACTTTTACATTTAATTTTAAAACATTTCCTTTGGTAGAACTATCAAAATTATTGGTGGATAACAATTCTTTATAAAAATTGCCACCATTCTTAGGTTCAGTCAGTATTCTGAATGATATTGTATTCTTATCTATTTTCAGACATGACATAGAATTTGGTATGATCTGACAAAACTGGCGAACTGGAATCACGCAGCTGAGTTCGTTTTCATCTTCTGAATAGCAGTCCGAGAGACTTTCAATTGAAGAGAGGCTGTCTCTTCTCTTAGACTTATCATAATCGTCTTTATAATAATTTAAGACGATACAATTGGTTTGTATATTTATTTTTAAATTACAATTCTTGGTAAAATCAACTCCGGTTGTTATAAAAACGTTGCAACTCCTCAATCTGGAGCGGAGCTCAATGAAAATGTTTTTGATCAACATTTTTGACGAATTACGCTTAAAATTCTAAAAATTACTTATCAATTAGTTCAATATTCTCAATATTGGGTTTGATTCTCTGGACATGTCCATTGGTTTCGTAGATGTTAAAAATGTTGTCCATTTCGCGAATGGTGAATGGTAATGTGGCTTTTTTATAATAGTCACCAATCATTTCGATATTATCGATGACTGTGTCGAGGAGATGTGACTTCTCGGCATAGATACCTGGCGCCTCGTGGCGGAGGTACGTGAAGTGTACGTGCAGGTGGTAGAATGAAGGTTGATAGTGGAGGTAGACGCGTAACTGTGTTGCTGGCACCTTGTATTTTTCGTATATCTTTTTCTGTAATTGAGAATAGGAATATTATTATTAAGTTGAATTTTATGAGTAATGTCTTCTCAAAATTATACAGTTTAACATTATCATACTGATCAACGCCGTCTGAACGCGGCCTTCCAGTGTTTAAAAAACGGGCGGTTCTTCATATTTCACTATCATTAACTTAATTTTGAAATTAACAGGGTTCAGAGTGCTCTTAGCTTTTTAAAAGACAAAAATTCGTCATCCGTACCTTCCCCTCGTCCCGAATTCTCTTCAAAAGCGGTAGGTGAGTCTCATCCAAGTCCCTCAAAGACTTGATACCTCTTCTCCTTACAATAGCTAGTAAGTACAGCGTTTCCTTAGTAATACCATCCCATTTCAGGTCAGGGAGTAACACGAATCCGTCTCGCTCGCACTTGTTGTCGTGGATCACTCTGTCTTGCTCACTCTTGCCTTCTAGGATGTTGTATACCCACTGGAAATTAAAGAGAACAATTGTTTTTTTTTTATAAACATTGCTAGCGCGCGAGTGCAGACCACCCTGCGCAGTCAGTCCCTCTGTCACATACTTGCTAATTGGCTAATATTTTTACTGCGGCACGAGCTATACGTGCCGATACGAGATCGCAACAAATAAAACAGTATCCGCTTTTATAACAAGTTGCCAAAGTCGGTTACAGAACTTAGCGTCGGAAAAGTTCAAAACCCACATCAAACGTTCTTATCAAAAAAGCTTAAAATTATTTTATAATTGCATTGAAGACAACAAGTTTGGCATGTATTCTGTAATGTAATGTTACGAAGTTACAATTCTAATGGATAGTAGCGGACCTGACAGACGTCTTTCCCGAACAGCGCCATCTACCGGGTTCAATTGTGAATCTAAAACATCTTGGGACCCAAAAAATTACATCAAAATCTGATTAGTCCGGTTTTAGGAGGAGTTCAGTGACATACAGACCAGACGTACAGAAGAATCTTCACCAATACTAGCTGATGTTAAAATAATAGCCTGAAAGCTATTAACTTCGGCCCATAAGAGACAAGCAAAAAAAAAAAAAAGTCAAGTCGAAGAGTCGAGGGCAGCAGCTAGAAAGATAATGTAAGTACACTACAGCTGCACAACTATCAAAAAGCAGAACGAACGTCGTCGAGCCAAAGAAATAAGTAAAGTTTCAAATACAAGTATTATCTATCAATTATGAAGCGAGAAAGAAAAAAAAATGAGCATGATTATTATCTTGTTGCAAGATAATCCCAGACACAATTTTATGTTTTAAAATAGTGCAATGTTTTTTACTTTGTATCAGTCTATTAAACAGATTATTATGCCAGTATTATCTGTGTATCACCAAAAAGGTTGTTCATGGGGATTTTGCCTTTGCCATGGACACTTACTTCTATAAGTGCCCCATTTCTATGCGTTGGTTTAGTAAGCGTTACTAATTCCATTCTAAAACATCAGTTAGCAGTTTTGCCGTAAATATAACAGAAGACGGAAAAACAAATACATATTTACCAATTTACTAGTATATATGACGATGCGTATTTTCTATGAAACGACGGGCGCGCAGTTCTCTTCGGATTATTTTACTATACTGACAGATTTGATTTAGGAAAAATGGGACGGTATTCACAGAAGGCTTTAAACATATATTGTTAGTAGATTACTTTGTTACATACAAGTATGAAGAGATATGAGGAACAGGTTTTATTTTTGATTCTACACAAACTGCTCCTTTTGAAGATTGGTATAATTATGTCAGTAGAAGGACTAGTAAGGTATGTGGTGTATGAGAATTATTACATTATTATTTTACCCACAATGCTTTAAATAGTCTCCATGAATAGAGATAATTAAATACATGCTGAAAGCATTTACTCTATATTGGATGTAGAGAGCAAATGCTCTGAGCATGCATCCCATTCAAAGAAATAATGGCCCAAAGTGAAGAGCCCATAGTAAAATTATGTCTTTGTATGATGAGCTGCACACTAGATTCAATCGCCACCTGTCCAAAAGACGTTTACTATTGATTTATGGACTGGTAATTACTCACATTTGGTTTTGATGCAGTGCAGAACAAGCAATGTAAGCACCCTGGGCAGACAGCCTTGCTTACATGTAACTAACTGGCCGATAAGACAAACGATTTTTCTCTTTGTCATCCAAATTTTTACATTATAACAGCTAGTTTATACTGGCACGACGCGACAGAGAGACACATAGGCACCGCGTGTCGCGCGGCGAGCTTTGCAACTAACTGTCTGTTAGTTACCTTGCCTGCCTGCACAGATTAAGACGAAATTTGGAACAAGGGTAGGCCATGACCTGGGTTAGCATAAAGGAAACTTTTTATCACAGTTGTACATTCCCATAGGTTAATTTCCGAAGCCCATGTGGTCGTAACCACAGGCGAAAGCTAATTTGATATAAAAGATTTACCTGTAAATTAAACTGCTCTTTTGTAATATGAGGTAGTGTAAGCTCCTCATACAATTGTGGGGTCTCCAATACAATGTGTGACTCCTGCTGGCTGAACTTAGCAATGTGCTTCTCTGTAGCTGGGTAGATGATTGACGTCTTTACTCCTGGAATGTGGAATTAAGTAATGAAAGTTCATATTCATTGGTAAGTACATAGCTGGCACAAGAAAAGAGAGGCATGTGCCCAGCAGTGGGTGAAGTCGGGCTGAGGATGATGATGAATTTGATGACATAGCTGGCAAAAAGTGGGTGTACTACTTAATGTGATTCAGCTCTGCCAGTGTTGCTTTTGTCACTAGATCTGGTGATTTTTCAGAGCTTTTAGCGACATTTTTTCATCGTTTAGCGACTTATTATTATTTAGCGATTTTTGACGATTTTTCAATATGGAATTTGGGAACACCTAATTGAGACGGAAATATGTACCTTTCTGGACTTAGTCTATGGTCGAGGAGTCCCAAACACTCAGTTATTGACCTTATTGTTTTTTCATTCTTTAACTGAATTCGATTTAAAGTTGGTAGGAAATGGCACGTTCTCAGTGAAAGAACAGTAAAGAAGTTAGTTGAAGAGTGTGTCCATCGTATCGTTTCATCATCGGAGTCAGAATAGTGAAGTACAGAATATTAAATTCGATAAAGAATGGAACTGCCGTCCAAGAAAAATAAAATACGCAAAAGTATAGAAAAGAGTGGGAGGAGCATGATGAACTCAAAAACTGGCTTAAACCTCTACCTGGTGACGAACTGATAGGGTTTTTCTCACTTTGCCTAGCTATGTCATTGAAGCCGTCGGCAAAAACACAAAGTACTCGTTAGAGATCTATCACAACCAACTACGTCTTCAGCACAAACGTCGGCGTCTGTGGATGATGATAATGTAATGGAAGGTATAATGTTTCAAAATCTTGAATTTTAATCAAGTCTGTTCTATTGACTGTTACTAAATTCCTTTTTTTTTATTCAGGCATTAAAGTACTTTAATTTTAATTTAAAAAAAAAATAGGGAGAACTGGTGGTTATTTTCAATCCAAATTTCCAAAATATGGCGACATTTTACACTGGACTAGTGACAAGATAATTTTTGTTTTACCATTCAGGCAACATTGAACTCTGCCTTATCCTTCAGAGAACACTGCTGTGACATTATAGTATTAATTAGTACTAATTGATGTAGTAGTTAATTATTAAACAGGAACTGGGTTATGGAGGGAAGATTGAGAGTTGCTCCATGTAAAATACTGGTAATAAGTTGGATTTGGTTAGACTAGAAGCTGACCATAACATAATTGAGAAAAGGCTAGGCAGATGATTAATTAAATGATTATGCATAAAGTTGCCATATTCTGTCCAATGAACAACATGGTCTTTGGCCTGTTTTATAGATTATACTCAATACTTTATTGCATTCCATATATATTAAATAGATGGTATAACTAAATAAAATATAAATATGGACCCTGTCGGGCTATTATGCTGGGTGGCTGGTAACAGTTGTATGAGAATAGCAGAGAATCAAGATGAATCGTTTGCCATTGGAAAGGTCTAAGTTCAGCATTTAACTGCTACAGGCTTATGCAAAACCATTAAAATTGTTTAGTTTTGTTCAACACATGTATTTTTTATTCTGTTTTTAATTAAAGCAGTAGGTATGTGGTTTCTGATAGTGTACATTACACTCATTCAACAAAAAGTTATTTGCTTTTTTATTGTTTGCAAAAGTGAATACTTAATATAACACTACACCGGCATTATAAACTCAAACAAACAAGTTATTTTCCTACATATTGAAAAAGAATAAAGTCTCTTACCTAATAAAATTCTTTGCCAACATGTTAACTACTTGATATAACACAGACATAAGGAAAAACTTAGTAATTCTATAGAATATTTATAAAACGTATTATGTATGCTTATCGAACCTTATCTGACCTGTGTCCGCCAGATGAAACAACGTCTTGACCAATTAACGCCGAGAATCACCAATTTACTCATTACTAAGAAAAAGTTTACCATATGGCAAGAATTTCATGACGTAAGGAGTTTTGTAACCACAAACTTGAAAGAAGTTTTTAATTATTACGTTTGACGAGCTTCTGCTATGGAATACTTAATAAGAGTCACGAACTAGTCCCAAAAATACACTCAAATGCTGTGATGACTAATTTATGTGAAACAATAAGAACCTTGAAGTTTCGAATGCCACTCACCGTTCAAAGAAGGACGGGGAAAACACTCGTAATTCCCGTAAATATCATTCTGGAAGAAAGTCTTCAGTTCCGTGTCCGCGGAAAAGTAACCTTGGTTGTTCAAATCTTCTTCCGTGAAAGCATTTTTCTCTAAAACAATTACAGCCACGCCACTTTTGTCTTTGAATTTTCCTTGAACACAGACTGATTTCCTAACCGTGTTATTATTTAAAATCTTCTCCAACTCAAAGTATTTCAGTTCTAACTGATTTTCATTCACACCATTATCATTTACATGATCAATTTTAATTTTTTTACTGCTGGGTTCCGAATCTGACTTTTGGTTTTTGCTGTCGGACATTTTGTAATAGAGTTGCCAGTTGCAAATAATAATCGCGCCTCGTAGGATTGTGGAAATATATTGACACATCGATATCATTTGTTAGATATATCGATATTTTTGAGCGGTTTTTATCAATACATCGATTTATCGATATAAAATTCCAAATGTCGAAAAGGTATAAAACAGTTTTATTGTTTTTTCCAACCAACAAATAACATTTTATGGTTTGTTTGTTTATGGTCGACTCTTTTCCCTATGCCTTCCCGAAGAATCAACCAAAAAGCCGCTATTTAAACATCAGAAAACTTTGGATATGTCCCGGACTTATTAGCGCAGGGACAAACTTCATCGTGATTCTGATAATTACCCTAAAGACCAAACCAAAAAACTAATTTACAATCAGTTACAGGAATTTCTTCACAAATATCATAATATACGTGAACACGACAATAAAACATTAGAAGATAACACAAACAATGTTAAAGGTTTTTAGAAAGCTAGCAGAAATATTAGTAAACAGAGTAACAACTGAGGTTCACCTAATGAACTGCTAAAAGGTGAATCTTCGGCACAATTTCGATAAACAACTACAATGATTACTTTTTTATATTGATTTGAAGGCACATGTCACTTCAGTACACAAGAGCGGTTCAAAGCAAAACCCAACTAACTAAAGACCCATTTCATTGTCATCAAGATTCTCAAAATTTCTTGAAAAAATTGTAAATAAACGACTCACCTATGTTCCAACGATATAATATCCAACAAGCAATTTGGCTTCAGACATGGAAAATACATAGAAGATGCAGAAAGTCTCTTAGCTAATCTTGTAACATCTTATTTAGATGAGAATGAAAAATGCATAGATATATTCCTAGACCTTGCAAAAGCTTTCGACACCCTTGCCATTCCTATACTTCTAAAAAAGCTCGACACGATAGGTATAAGAGAGAGACGAATGGTTTGAGACCTAACTTTCTAACAGAAGGCAATGTGTGCAAATTGGGGACACCATCAGTAGTCTTAGCAGCGTAGAATTTAGAGTGCCTCAAGGTACTGTCCTGGGCCTGCCACTATTTATCATTATAATTATGATATTCATCACGCCATTACACAAAATGCAGAGGTCATCTGTTATGCAGATGACACGGCTGTTATTCAATCAAATCATAACAAATCTTGGGAAACATTCATTGAAGAAGCCCAGAACGGCTTAACTAGTATCAACAACTGGCTCGACCTTAACCTTCTGTCACTTTAATATTAAAAAAAACGAACTACATCTGTTTCCATACGACTCTCTCATCAGCACCGTAACTTCCTTTACAGCTTCACGTACGCTAAGTAACTCGGCCAGCAAAAAGATCTTACACCAGTGTATGTGGCATACAATACAATTTGATACAGCCCAAAGATCAGTGCGGTAATGTGTAGAAAACACTTTCGTTAGCCTACAGATCACCTTGATAAAGAAGCATCATTCCCTAATATCCGGTAGTAATTCATTCTTAAATTAGTATTAGAAAACAACACAAAATAACAATCCAATCCAAAGAATATCAAGAACTACATAAACCACTAATCTACAAATGACCACTTACTGTGGTAAAAACCGCATTTGCACAACATATGCAAGAATGTATGGTGAGTTTTGTTTACAATAAAATCGCAAAACTCTGTGACCAAGTTAAAAAAATTATTAAACAATGGCTGTTAGCTCAATCCTACTCAGAAACCGAAGCCTTCGTTAGAGGAATGTCATAACATATTTAAAACAAACATTTACCTCACTCACTTCCTCACTCATATCACTCTCACACTACCTACGAACCCTTTACATTCGTTTAATACATTTCTTCGACACATCATATTTCAAACAATTGTTATCGGTCATACATATTTTATTTATCATGTTTTAGTTTTAGTTTTACATATTTTTTTTTAAAACAGATGTTTAGTAATACCTACATTTACAAGTACCGACCCTGAAATTTCAAATGGTCAAGGACTCCACGAGACAGGCTCGACCTAGTGTGGAGTCCACAAGTTTAAACATATAAATTATGTTTCCCATGTAGCTGTAATTTTAGGAATAATTTATTTTGTACTTTAGTTCTAAGGAGTACTTCTCGTTCGAGCGAGCGTACGGAACGGACGTGTCGCGAACTTATTCTCAAATTTTTAAATAGTCGCCAGTGAAAAATAAACCCTAAGTGCTGTGACCATTATCGCAATCTTGATTGCTAATTAAGTGTGAGTAATAACGCTTCAGCACTAAAATCCAGCGAGCGCATTAGGTAGTGCCTTCGCGCTTCACCACCGGGTAAAAGAGACAGGCTACGAGGTAGTGATAATTCATCTCGCTCTTCCTACTCTGCACGCAGCGAGGACCCAACCAAGTAACAACTATACGCACCTACGAACTTTTTATAATCTACGGTCACAGAGCATCTTATGTCTACGGTACCTACACGACGTATAATAGCAATGGCCGTACGTCGATTGCAAACAAAAGGATCAATTACGTATGCTGATAGCAATGAGTTGACAGCGATTCGAGCCGAATCACAATCACAACCTGATCTAAGGCAGTTGTTGCAGCCGGAAGCAGAAACTAACAAAGTCACGTTTCGCAAAAGAAAGACACCTGATGATGACTTTTCTGAAATTGACAATAATTTAGTCTCAAATTGATCAAACCTGATCAATTTGAGACTAAATTATTGTCAATTTTAACAAAAATTGGACAAAATATCTCAACAAGTTTCGACAATAACGAACCAAATTTCACAAATTAAAACGACTACAGATCAACTTACTTTGGAACAAAATAGAGGGAAGAATGAGTTAACCAAATTGGAACCTTCAAAACTTGATTTGGTGAAGAAAATTGCGGACCTGACAAATGATGTTGATAACCTGAAAACTTCAAGTTCTGGCAATACACAGTCTACAATGATCTCTACACATGAAAACATGATCTCTGAGATCCATCAGCGCTTCCAACGGGAGAAAAACATAGTCGTGAGTGGCTTACAAGAAATAAACTCTAAAGATTCGACCGAGAGAAGCAAATACGATAAACAAGAAGTTATAAAAATCACTTAGCTAGCTGACCCGAATTGTATAGAGCCTACAAAATGTTTTCGATTGGGTAAATACAACAGTAATAAATCGCGACCCCTTAAAGTTTGTTTTGCAATCATACAATACTAAAAGATTGAATTTATACAGTGCAAAGATAGTTTTTACAATCTTCAGCAGCTCCAACAATATTTCCGAATGCTAATCAATTGTTTAGGCGCCCTTGTGGAGCAGAACCAGCGCTGAGCCAAGCATGTCGGAGATGTAATCCTCTAACTTATAATATGCTTGGCTGCATAGTGTGCGTTTGATACAAGTTTTGAACTTCGTTTCATTCAGTTAGAGTATATGGGGAGGTATTTTATTATAACATTTTAAACAGTACCCCATGAAGGATGAATCTACTTTAGCCAGTCTGAAACCCGGTTGAACCAATTGGTCCCTATTTCTAGTCCCATAGTTGTGTCTTTCACCTCTTTTACTGAAAAGATTTAAGTTTTTCCTTACGTACATGATGTTTTCATATATATATTGACAAGGTACGGTCATGATGTTAATATCTTTAAACAGTTCCCTTAAATAATCGCGCCTGCGGAGGCCATATATTGCTCTAATGGCTCTTTTTTGCCGAATAAAAATAGACTCGATGTCTGCAGCGCGTCCCCATAATAAGATACCGTAAGACATGATACTATGAAAGTAACTGAAATAGACCAGCCTCGCGGTATCTACATTAGTAAACTGACGGATTTTTCTGACAGCATATGCTGCTGAACTTAGCCGTCCTGCAAGAGATGTTAAATGGGGACCCCATTGTAGCCTTGAGTCGTGCGTGATCCCCAAGAAAACCGTTTTGTCAACGAATTCTAGTTTCTCTTGATTCAATACTATGTCACAATCAGTACTTTTAACATTCGGCAAAGCAAACCTTATGCATTTTGTTTTTTTAATACTAAATTATTAGCAGTAAAGCAATTTTGTACCTCCAGCAGTGCGTTATTTACGTCGTCAAGATTTGATGAACGTCTACTTATCTTAAAAATTAAAGAAGTATCATCAGCAAATAACACCATTTGTGGATGTTTTTTTAATAAATGGGGTAGATCATTAATATATACTAAAAAGAGGAAAGGACCTAATATCGAGCCTTGTGGAACACCCATTTCTACTTTTAATCCAAGTGAATTGACACCATTAATTTGAACTTTTTGCCGTCTATCTTTTAAATAAGATCTAACTAAACATAGCGCAAGTTTACCTAGTCCGTAATGCTCCAGTTTTAGGAGCAAGGTTTCGTGATTAACGCAATCAAATGCCTTGGAGAGGTCACAGAAAATTCCTATGGCATCTTGGGCCTCCTCACACGCTGTAAATATGTGTTTTAGTAAAGTGACACCAGCGTCAGTCGTGCAACGACTTTTGGTGAAACCATATTGCTGTTCGTGTAAGATTTTGTTGATGTTAAAATGATCAAGCATTTGATTGAGCATTACCTTTTCGAACACCTTGCTGAATACCGGCAACACGGATACTGGTCTATAATTGTTGGTGTCTTTGCTATCCCCAGATTTAAAAAGTGGTATAACCTTACTGTATTTCATTAAATCCGGGAAGACTCCTTGATCTACACACAAATTAAATATATTAAAAAAAAAAACTTCTAAGTTAGAGCTTATGGCACCACGTGAAGTCTCCAATGTATATTCAGTGTTTCGTATTTTTTTCCTACTAGTTTCGTTATTTATAACTTTCCAAACTGTCTTTGTTTTATCTTCGGCTGATTTGATCTTGTTGCTAATGTACACGGCTTTAGCTATTTTGCAGGTATTTCTAAAAATTTTGGAATATGTAGCAACATACTTATTGAAAGTTTCAGTGTTAATGTAAGGCCTAAGGCTTAAGGCCATACAACTCGAACAGTCTTTCCCTACTAATCCTAATACCTCTAGTTGCCCAGTCACTAAATATAAATTTAGTGCAAATATTTTTTGTTTTCTTTTCAAAAGTTTTATTGAATTCAGTGTGGACTAATGAAAATTAATCCTCATAAAATTTATTTGCATCGTCCATATTATGGCCCAGAACATTTAACTTATTATTTAGGGCACTATTGAACCTATTTAATTTGCCAGTAGTTATTGGTCTAAATTGTATTTGCAATTTTTGTAAAGGTGTTTTAAACCTAAAAGTTACCGTTTGTCCAATAAGATCTGACGGCAGATAATTTACTATGGCTTTCTCTAAATAATCAAAATCGCAGAAGACATTATCAATACAAGTAGCAGAAGTTGGAGTTACTCTAGTCGGTTCGGTAAAAACATTAAATAAATTGACCGATTTAAAAAGGCTTTACTAAGCCTTTTTAAATCGACTGCTATTTGAATTATTTTCCAAAATATTAATAATAAAATCACCAAAAATAATTGTGGCTTTGTTACTGGATGCAAGTTTCGCTAGGACATCTTCCATTATTGACTCAAATAAAGAAAATGTCTGATAATTAGGGGGTCTGTACACGCACACTACAACATGCTTATCTAGCTCAACACAGGACAGTTCGATGCAATGTTCAACTGATAAACCAACTATGTCATTGCGTTGCTTGGATTTTAAACAATTTTTAATCAAGGTTAGAGACCCTCCACGCAGCATAGATTTACGGGTAAAACAACTGCCCACACTATAGTTCTCATAATTAATTAGCATTTGGTAATCCCTTAACCAATGTTCAGTAAAACAAACAATGTCAAACTTTGTTTTCTCTAAAAACATTTCAATTTCTAATAATTTGGAAGAAATACCTTGAATATTTTGATGAAATAACTTCAAGGCATTCTGCTGACCTTCTTTTCGATAATGACTTCTTTTTGAGCAAGAAGTTACCTTGTTGTTGTTAGTTATAAGAATATTCTTCCTGGTACCTTCTGTTGTCTTACAAACTAGTTTAAATGATTATCCGGAGTTAAGCCCAAGACTTCAATGTCACCACCAGACGGTGAGCTCGTAGTGAGGGAGGGACATGGAACCTCCTTCGTACAGTTTGTAGAATTACTTATAGCTACATTTGAGCTACATTTATTCAGGCTCGCCACGTGATTTTTAGTATTATTACTAACTATTGTGGTGTTCATAACACAAGACTTCGACATACTACTTATGTCTGAGTTTATATAAAAAGCTAATAGCCTTGCTATTAAGTGTCTAAAATTAACAGGCAGATACACAGTATCCCTAGTCGATTTTAAAGTTTCAACAAAACTGTTGGTGTCAAAAAACACAAGCTTGTCACTGTGATGACTAGCTAAAAAGTGAATATGCTTATTAAGCATATGAATATAATTGTTTTGTCTATTTGTCAGTCATTCAAAATATGGGAAAGCACACAATATTATTTTGCTACAATCTATCTGCAACAGCTTTGTTACACAGTCAGTGATTTCATCTTTTTGACCTTAGAACTATTACCTACAAATACAGTAATGTTGGTTTCAGGATTATATTCATTTCCTGTTACTGATTCCATTATTCGTTTATAGGTTGACCCTGGCGTACAATAGTTTTGAGTAGAATAACTCACGTTGTTATTAGTTAATTTACCTAAACCTCTTCCTATACTATCTGAGAACATAACTGAATGATAACAATGATGACTACTAAAGATGGACAGTTACTGATATCTGATCTTGCACTATATCAGATATATCTTGGTTAATAATACAGTCTTGAGACAAACTCTCAGTCTGGGATCGCTGCGTCGACTGCCGGGAGGACACGGCGTGGCACACGCTGGCAGAGTGTGCCGCTTGGGAGGAGCCGCGCCGTGCCCTCATCTCAGAAGTAGGCAGTGACCTGTCGCTGCCGACCGTAGTGAGTTCGATGGTCGGCAGCGTCGAGTCCTGAGACGCGGTGGTTTCCTTCCCTTGGTGTTGGCCGATTCGACAATCGGCCCAATGACAACCGAGCTCACATTCCACATGTCAACAACCTCGTGTGCTAAGTCGAGATATTTAATTTGTTTCTCTTTCTCAGCTTTCATGAGGTTCTCGTCATGCGGTATGGTAACATCGATATTCATTGTTCGGCGCGCTAATCGATCTATCACTACTATGTCAGGCTTATTAGCGATAATAGTCCTGTCAGTAATGGTAGACCGATCCCAGTACAACGTGACAAGGTCATTTTCGATAACTGGGTCGGGCACATACTTTTAATACGGTACCTCAGAATCCACAAGTTTACATTTCAATGCAAGTTGCTGGTGAATAGGTAATCCTGGCTACTTGTAATGCCTGTGCAAGTACTCGCCGTTAGCCAGACGAGAACAACCACAGATAATGTCTGATGGACTAACCCGGACGGTGGCATGCTCGACGCACGTCAACCGTCCCATCCTACATAGTAAGCTAGCGCAGCGAGCCGTCAGTGCTCAAGTGCTCAAGGTCAGCCTCTGCTGAACACAACACGCAAAAATATTGCAAAATGACACTTATTATACACTCAAAATAGTTCGGAAAAGGCTAGGCAGAAAATACCGTGACGTCATTCCGGGCCAGGCGTAACTGCCAGATGTAATTCTGGATTCAGCAAATAAATGATCCGGTCATATCAGAAAACCTTGCTGATTTTTGCTTTCATTGCTGGACATAGGCCTCTCCCAAGCACCGCCATTTCGACCGGTTCTGTGCTTATCGAATCCAATAGATTCCTGCGACCTTCACAAGGTAATTTTCGGGTAGGAATTCAGGAAGCCATTCCTGACGTTTACGCCCGGCATCAATGTCCTTGTTTCCTAGCAATATCATCTTTCACACAATGGATCAATATTATCTTTTGTCTGGCTTTTTTCTAGCCAGTCACGTTCAAAGGTACGCACGACGACGACATTTCAAACTATACATTTCCAGTATAAGCTGACTTCTCATTGCACGACGAGCTAAAACTGGAAATGTATAAGCTTGATTTGTCGTCGTGTATATTACTACTACCTACTGAGTCTAGGTACTGACTATCGTCATCATAACCAGCATAGAATGTTACCACTACTAGATCACAGACCTCCCTTCTATTTGAAGGATGTCCACCACAAGGGCCCAGTATGGATGTCACAAATGTCATTGAGTTTTTGGTTCTTGGGCAAGTTTCTTCGGCTGTGCTTTACCGTTTTGAGTAGAGGACTTGGATTATTAAATAAATTGCACAAACCTAACAGTAACACACGCTTTTATCACTCACAAAAATTATAAAGTAATTCGATTGATTTGTATTTGTTCTTCTATGTTAAAATCAAATAGCGTGGAGCGCTTTGTTTAAATTATGTAATTAAAAGTACACACAACTAAAAAGCACTTTACTTCCTGGTCTAGTATATTATTCTTCATTTAGTCATTATGTTTCTAGTCAACGAAGATATAACTTGAGCGGTTTACTAGCCACTGAGGAGTTCCACTATCTCCTCTTTGCTCCATCATCACACCCTCGTTACCAAGCACAATCTATATTAGGCTCGTCAAAGTTTACTAGTAGCCACTAAAGAGTTCCCCTATCGACCTCCTGGCTCCATCATTAGATTAGCTCCAAGATACCAAATTATAGTTTTGTCATCCGAACTACGTATACATATAAAGTTTCATTTCGATACGACAGTTAGAAATAGGTTTAAATTTACTTCTAAGATTTATTACATTTTTCATTAGTTAGTAAGTTACAAGTACAGCTAATAAAACCTTTTTAAAAAGGCCTAAGTACTGTGCCTACTTAAGAATACCTAATTACTAAAAACTCTTCTCTTTCTGAAAACTGTTCCTTTCAGATTTCAACACGGACTTGTGACTAAAGTAATAAATGAATACTTTAGTCATAACTAATGGACAAAGCGCCGGTCGTTGCATAGTGGTGATGAATTGATCGCTTATCGTCCTGTGCCTCGTACTGGACAATGCGACAACAAATAGGTCCTATTCACTAAACCGACACGGGTGTAGGGTGTTGTGGAAATGATCCTTTTGAAAGATTGAGTTTGACTTTGATTTTTTTGTTAAATTTTGCTAGTGTTGGTGTACAACTAAATGTAAGTGCATATTTTTTTAATGTTGGTAGGTGCGCCAACAGCATTTACATTGCACATTAATTGATATTGTTCCAGTTGTCTAAACAAAAAACGTACGAAGTTATAAGGGCCCGGCATCAACCCCTGCCGTACTCCACAGCCTAGCCGATGGACTTTACTGTTTAGACCTACTGAGCCAATCGAAGCTTTAGTTATAAAAGTGTGAAGTGAGTAGGTATGTATGTTAATGCAAGATAATTAACATTAATTCTTCACACGTTTTTTTGTTCATTTCACTCCATAACACTTCATCTGCTAGGTGGGTACTTACTGCAGGCAATACAAGAAAGTTAACTTTCCAGCCGTTATTGAATCCCACTGTATATTATGGATGATGGTTACATGTTCATAAGACGTGACCCTACACACGACAGAGGCCAAAGGTCAGAGCAACACTTATAAGTACTAACTTTCCTTCTATATAGAATAACTATTTTGTTGAACAGATTTGCCCTCTTATGTTGAAACGTTGCTTATAGTTAAGATACGTTTGAACGTCATTAGATATATGGTTTACCAGACGCTAATTATTACAAAACTTTTAGGCGAGGTTGCAGTACCCTTTACACTTTTACTTTCTTAAACCTCTTTATAAATCTAGCCAAATAAACCTATTAAATGTTATGCAAAAAAAAAAAAAAAAAGACAAAGTGTGAAGACAAAAACGTGAATTCTAGAAACACGCGTAATTAATAAAAGTGAAGATGAAACTAAATCGCTTATAACGTGTATGTAGGCTTGAGGAGAAACCATGTGCAAGTTTTATTAAAAGAAAAGGTTAGCTGTTTTTTTTTTTGGGCGTGTTGAGAAAATTTTGCAGTTCAAGCTATTTACAATTTATTTACCTTAGTAGTCGACCAATTGGACAACAGACTGAGACTGTCAACATTTACAAATACCTACAAACGGGGTAAATAGGGATGCAGGGCAGAATCGGGACGAAACTTTAAAATGGATTTTGACGTTGAAATAAATTATAGATAGTTGCCAATAAGTCACTTAATCGTTAATTATAATACAGTAAACACATTAGAGTCATTTTCGGCCACAAAATGTATATTTTTAAATGTTAAAATCCCTTGTAAAGTTTGGTCCGGACTAACTTCTGCATCCTTCGTCTAGGAATAGACAAAGCGACTATTCGCGGTACCTTTGTGTCGCGCTGTCGCGTCGCGCCATTGTGAACGAGCCTTGACGATACCTCCTGAGGCGGGAGGGAGGGTGAGGCACATTCAACCCAGTTGTCTAGTTATCTTGGTGCTAGCACTAACAATAGTTGGGTAGAGAACAGGCAACACCAATGTTGTTTTTTTTTTCGAACCAAACTTAGTTAGGTAAATATCTTCAAGCAATAGTTAGTTTGCTTTTTAGATTGTATAATTATTATTTAACTTGTATTTGAATGTTTCATTAAATTACTTTTATAAACTACGTTACAAAATGATTTTTATTCAAGGTAGTGCAATAATTTACAATAACACTCAAAGGTCGGGTCATATTATTTGTTTTCATTTTTTTCCATCGGAATGGAATGGTTTCCATTCCATCCAATTTATGCTTTATTTTCAAATTGGGTTCATTCATCGCTAGGCAGTGACGACGCAACATACAGCCAATTCACAACCTCTTTTCATCGCCTCAAGGGGCATCTAATGTCGTAAATCCGTAAATAAGGCAACTCGTTAGTAGCCAGTAACATTACAACTCGCCTAATTGTGTTTATAGTAATATAAATAAAATTAAATAAAGATTTCATGATTGGTAATACTTTGTTAAGGGGCGGAATCGGAGGTTAATATTTTAAATTAAACTTTGTTTTATGTTTTGTGAAATATTAGGCTTAGGTAGGTACTTCAGGTATATGAGATGATAAGGGGTTGCACAAATCCCGTATACAGAGCTAACTGCAACGAATCGTAGTCATGATCTTTTTCTCGTCAATAAAAACAGATTTTCAGTTTTCAGTTACTGTTAGACCTAAGATTAAGATTATTAAGATACCGGTTACTTGTTTGATGGATTCCAACTGCTCATTTCACATGATTTTTGACAAAATTATTAAATGAACTAGATATGGTGGAAACACCAATTATCATAAATGAAAACGACTTTTTAGTTATCATAAAGTAAATTAAAATACCAATTATAAACTATGATATAATTAAACACAAATATAGGACATAGATAATTAACCCTTTTCCTTAATTTGTTTTAACGACTTACGACAAAATAAATACAATTTTCATTAATACCTTTATTGGATAAAAACTTTCGAACATAATAAATATGGAAATGTAATGAAATTAAAGTCACTTGTATCAACACCCACCGACTTGTATTTTAATAAAGATATCATAAAATTGTAAAGAGATTGCTACAATAAAATCTTAATGAATTTAAATCATAAACTGTTAGTGCGTAGTTACATGGAGTTCAATAACTTGGACAATTTAAGTAAGTTTGCTTAACAATTTACTTTTCATTGGTGGAAGAGGGACAGTTAAACTAAAGGGCGCCGACACAAGAAAAATACGACAAAATACACCTTAAGGCTGCAGAAATATACCATTGCCTCATTGACTGGGTCTACGGAAAATACTTGTTAAGTAATTAAAATTCCCTCATTCGACCCTTGCATTAAAATTTTACATTATTATCTTCACCTACTTACTCCTCCTTAATCCCTAATTAAGTGACTACTTATCAATAATGAGTTGCATATCACAATGACCATCATTACAATCTGAAGGCGTTTTTAAATTTTTAATTCATTATCGGTATGTTCTATCGATTGCATTCGATGCAGGTATTTGGATCGATGAATCGAGTTAATTAAGTCATTGGAGAGAGAGTTGGTTGTATCTCCTGTTTTTTAATTATTATTAATCTGGATGTGTTACCGAATTATTTTTTATGACGATGTATTAGTTGCTTCATTCATTTGAGTGTGTGGTAATATAGGTGATAAAATGGAAGCAATTATTACGTAATATAACTGTAGTCTGTAGAGTGGGCAGATTTTAGATTATTATGACTTTATTAGGTTTTATTGAACCCAAAACCGTGTATGAATTCAAAACCGATCTTTGTATCCAAAATAACCCAGATATTTTTAGCATCACCCTTAGATGCATTTGGAAGTAGAAAACCGGGTCTTCAACAACCGATGTCAGCTTGATTAAACTTGGCAGATTTATTATCTTCAAAAAACCTACATTTTTCAGGACTTCAATTCATACAACCTTGACTCGTTGTAAACTATTGGCGGCTACCTTGTAATCTAGTAAATGATACCTAGTAAAACTACGTTGGCGTCTTCATTGCATATTTAGTGAGTGCAACTTTACAATCTCAAACGTGACTGCTGAGCCTGATATCCTGGGTTCGATCACAAGTGATTATGGGGTTTGGAATGGGAATTCGAATTTTCCAATATAAGCTGCCCGGGGGCTAGAGTTTAGATTTAAACTCGGTTCATTGCAATGGGCTTTCTCTCCTTTAACATAACTGGCGAAATGCGGGATATCAGGTATGATGTTCCTATCTGCACCTCTGCCTACTTATATGGGAAATACAGGCGTGCTGTTATGTGTAACTAGTTACTATACAAAACAACATTACAACAACTGTCATATCTTAGTTCAGAACACATCTTTCATGCATTACGACTAAATTAAAGGTGATACATTAATTGACTGGATACTTCAAAAGGTTGGGAGTACACTGGGGCCCGTTTTAATAGAACGCTCTCATGGGAATTCAAGCATGGGATGCATTATAAAGTTTACACGAGTGACGATGTCTTAGTTTGGTGCACCCTGAGCAAACATACTGTATGTCCATGTGGTTTTTAAACTTGTCGAGTAGGTATACATAACTCTTAACAAAACGAGGGTTCGAAGACTAGAAAGAATTTGCCTTTTCAATAATGTTCATTCATCTTTGTTTAGTTCAGTGGTGGGGCAAGTTCAACATCATGGGTACGGCAGCCATTTTCGAAGGACAGAGATAGAAATTAGTTCTGTATTAACGCGGGTCTTTAATAGTCGCTGACCTATGGATATACTCTTACATCGGCAACTTATTTCATACCTCTTGAAATATTGCAAATAAACGTTGCGATTCGCGTAAACGAATACCATTGCTTAAACACTTACATCAACATACGAGTATCACTGCGGACTTCATCGAGGTTCGAGTCCAATTTCAAGAAGAAAACTCGAAGATAAACCCAGGTGAGTTCTGGGCTGATTACTATGTGCTGAATCGAGATCGGTGTTGATGCAAACAAACCCCTTCCCTATTAATCGGGCCATTCGAGCTTATACATTGAACTACGTAACCAATTTTTTTTGTTGTTGAAAATACAGTGTTACTCAAAATATGACGTCATTTAATAAACATATTTTATCACGCCCCGGCTCCACCCGTTCACCCGAATGCCTGATTTCACATGTGGGTAATAACATGTGAAATCAGGGATTTGGGGCCTGACCTACGTTCTTATTGAGAGTAGAATTGATGATCTGGTGAAAGGAAAATAGACTTCTAATTCCAAACTTGTCGAAATTTAACCCAGGTTCAAACTATAAGCGCCCACTACGACCTAAGAATACAAAATGTAGTGTGTATATAGGTAGCCCATACATACCATCAAAGCATACCATTTTAAACATTTAAGCATATTTATACATAATAATAAACCTTAAAGTAACTTAGGTATTGTGTTATGTTGAACATTTCTACCATAACAGAAATATAAAAAAGCAAGTTAGAATCAATAAAAATATTAAATAACATCAAATATGTTTATTCTTTCCCCTCGTTGTGTCCCAGGCTCAACTAATAATCGTGAACCGCGCGTCGGGCGCATGCGCCAGCAATGACAGTTCCATTTCGGTTTCCCGCCAAGACGCGCGCGTTCGGATACTTAGACGACCAATTAATTTCATTGAACTCGTTTTCAATTTACGATTTTCATGTTTTAATTTCAGTTAAAACTTTGTAAGTGCTTTGTGATCTTGTAATAAAATTAATTAATAGAATATTGTCCGGTCTTTAAAAATATGCATTTGGATTGGTACTTAATTGATTGTTTTTTTATACTTCTTTGGGTAAATGTTAGAAAAGTTATTTTATGAACAAACAAACTAGGTAGAAACTTAGTTGTTTTGTAAAAAAAAGCCTAATTAACTCCAGAGCTCTACATTATAGGCGGTAGACCGTAAATCCTATAGTACCAGCGACCGAAACACAGACAATACAAAAATAAAAGCAAAAACGCTGAGTTTAGTCACTGTACATCCGTACAGAATTTCTTTTTTGAAAATATCAAAAAAGAAATTCTGTTCTAAAATCAAATTCGGCGGGCTCTTTGTCTTATTCCGGTAACTAGAGGCCAGTGGTCATCTTCAATGACCAATTAATTATTATGACAATTAAAATTAAGTCAAAGTTTACTTACCCAATATAAGTAGGTAGTTTTAGTAATAATAAAAAAATACAATAACCGATGTTTTTTCTTCTAGAACCGGAAAACTTATAAAATGAAGTCATTTACATATTTAGTGTTGTTTTTATTTACACAAAACACAGTGAAAAGTGAGAAACCTTTTAAAAGTATCCCAGTGACTGTAAAAACTTATGAAAATGACACAGTTCTTCTACCGTGCTATATTGATGAAAATGGTAAGTAAGAATAAAACTTTTTAAATATAATCAATTTGCTCGCAATCTAACCTAATGGTAAGTAAGCTTTTGAAATAATTAGACAAATCTTAGAACTAATACGTACTACATATTATACTTAAATTGATGAAACAAAAAATGCGCTTATTGGCATAAATAAGTATGTAAGATAATATGTTAATCTTATTGATGAACTAATGCAGCTGTTGGGTCTGCCAGTATACCTACTGGCAGACCCAACAGCCTCTGAAGAGTGAAACTTCCAACTTTCAGGCATACTCTAGTGATCTAGTCTAATAATGTTTTAATTAAGTATCCAACTATGTTAAATAAGTAGTGGGTAAGATAGACACATAAAACCATCGTGATTTGGTTGATACGCAACTTAATTTAAGCAATTAAAAAAATTAACTTTTATAACAGAGTAAGTTTTTAAATTTAATTAAGTATCAAAAGAGCAACATCAAAAAAAAATACTAACAAAACCAATCCGAAAGTAAATTTAATAATAATAAGCCTGATTAACTGATCTAAACACCATGAAACGTAAACATTTGTGATCTACTCAATTGAATCCTTGTTCTTCCTTAGTTGAATCACGAAGGTCACTAACTGGAGCTTTCACCCTATTAATTCGACATCTCATTAGCATCAAAAAGGCGGCATTTTTTAAGTAAATTAACGGCAGTGTAGGATTTTGAACCATAGAGCTATTAAGTTAAAGTTTTGTTTTGAAAAAAAAACTAGAACGTTATGTTTATTTTGATTCGTGATGAAGAATTAAGTATGTTTTATCAAAGGAAAGAATCAATATCGTCCATTTCATAATATTGTCTATGGAATGTTTATAAGTGCTTTAATGATTATTATTGATATCTGGCCCTGTCAATTAAATAAAGATCCAAGTTTTAAAACAACAATATCAAACGCCTATCGTTTGATGTTGTTGTTTTAAAACTTGGATCGTAGGCCCGAGTAGGACCGATTGTACGGCTATACGCAATTTGGCTTTATTGATACTCGTACAATATAAAAACGCTGTCAACGTCATAGACATCTAAGCAGTGCTAATAAAGACGAACTTTCAAACTATAATATTATAAATGCCACAGTTAATTTGGTACTTAAATAGACCATCAGCCTTTTTTTTTGGGTGGGAAATCATCAAATGACTTCTCCCGCTCTGGGTGGAGCGGGAGGGCGTGTCAGACTTTTACTAACTAAAACCCACCCGTGTCCCTTCAGTTGCCTGTGCCAGGGCCACTATTTCTCATTCGAATGTCCCGCGACCCTGAGGCGTCGGCCCTATCGGACCCCGTCATTTAGTGCTGATATCTCTTTGAGGCGCGCGTGGAACACGACGCGCTGTCGACCCGGGTGTCCTTAACGGGGGGCGAGCTACCCATTGCTCGCCGTCCGCAAGCCCGCTCCTACGGTGGCCGGGAATCTGCAGGCGACCCTCCGACGCCCAGGGCGTCTCTTGCGGCGACTAGGGCGGGGCGTGAGCGCGCAAGGCTCTCTCCCTGACGCGCTCCGCCTCCTCCTTCGCGAGCATTACTGATTCGCAGAAGGAGGTGACGGCTTTCCATTCCCTCTCACTCCGTACCATGGCCTGGACCAGGGCCGGACGCGAGAGATCGCCGCCGCCGGTCGCCTCTGCGAGGACACTGCGGTGCTCCGCCTAAGCTGGGCAGACCTCCACCGTGTCCTGTGGGCGATCCACACAATGGTGAGGACACCGTGGCGCCTCTCCAACCACTCCTCAAAGAATTATCAGCACCCTAAGTGCGTAACACACTAATAATCATAATCTGAATAATTTTGAAGGATATTGCTAATCCATTGCTTCATTTGTTCGAAAAATTTGTCTGCTCAATAACGTAAATAACGCAATGAATGTTGTTAAAATGTCAAATCCTTATCCCTCACTATAATCATGGCTACTTTTCATCCTGAATCGCGGACGAAGTCGCGACCAACAAATTTTATTGACTGATTGGATGCACAGTAACCATGTCGGCAACCATGGAATTATTATGTACTATAATACACCGTGTATCAGAAAAAAATAAACAGCCGTCCTCCATACATTTGGGCCGAGTTGGTTATTTATTGAAGTTTTGTATGGGACAGTGGTCATATGTTTCGCGATTCATAAGTTGGTACCATGAAAAAAAAAGTTTAGTTTGATGGTCTTTACCACAGCCTTAGTTTTGACCACACCGTTCTGTTACAGGCGCTCTACGTATAATAGGTATATGTATACAAGCTCCTTGCGGCAACCATAGTGTTGGACCATTCGTATTCGACGTACGTACGGACCTTTCGTATTGTCATCCAATTGTTCGTCGTTCATCGTTTACATGAACTTACCAAAAAAATACCTAAAGTACTTACACGAAATATGCAATTACATAACGCTGAAAATTTATAGGTCCTATAATTTTCAAGCACCCTATAATACTGTGTAAATATATGATTACTTATTTGAGCTTGCACAATACACTTTATTGTTAAGGCTGGTTACAGACAGTAATACAGTCAATAAAAAATAAAAATAAACTCCAGCTTTGCAGTTGTTTTTCTTCTAGAATCTCAAATGTATGGGTTTTTCAAACTAACACATAACATAATATCCGGTTACCCCCTAAGGGTTAAGCAGAGTATTTTTAAATGTAGAGTAATGGGTCAATCTTAACTTATTTACTCCACACTGAAGAATAAATTTAAAAATGTTTTACATTCATCAACAGTGGCTAGTTTCACATAAATAAGATAGTGCAAACTGTATGACTGCGGTCTGGACGTGACGAAATGGGTCGAAATGGGTCTGCTTGGTGTCACACGTCAATCAATACTAAGATGTTTCTTGTTTTCTCACAGACAAAGTACAGACGACAGCTGGTTCCTAAAAGTAATTGAAATTGAACTTTTTGTAGCGTCTAAAACGTTTTGCGTATGTAGGTACAAGCCGAATTTACAGTGCACGTGAAACTATCAATGAATAAATAAGTTTGCGCAACTTGTTTCGTAAAGTTTTAAAACAATAAAAAGAAAACTTTTCGAAGCTTCTTACAAAAAATAATTTTAACATATAAGTAGGTACCAGTCAAGATACTGCTCTCATCCATACAACCCGGCTGTGTGCACCCATCCTAACAAAAGATCGGTTCACATTTTTCATTATAACAAATTGCTCTCTTAAATTACGGCATAAGCCTTATTACATACTATTGTAATAATTATTTATAATTTCGTTTAATATAAACAAACACGCTATGGGCTTAATTTTACTAATCAAAGTTGTTAGTAGTTTGTTTTGTGTTTTGTTTATTTAAACTTTAACAAATAAAAGAAATTCGGTCCAGTGATCGTTCAAGTCCATTCTCAAAGATCATTGTGAATTGGACCGACTTGTCAATGGCAAAAGAAGGAAATATCTCTCAAAACGGTGAAGGAAAATATCGTGAGGAAACCGGCTTGTTCGAAATTCGGAATCGAATACAAGAATGACCGGTAGATGTGTGACAAAACAGGCGAAACGGATGTTTCCCATCACATCCCATTTATTAAGTGCATAAAGAGACTAAATAAGAAAAGAATTCCAACCATGCGTAAGCGCATACGGTTCATAAAATGACGTCACATGTATGACAAGTTCTAATAGTGCAGTCTGACAATTGTTTTATGTTTTCAAGGTCTCATAAGTTCACGCTTACATGTTCTGAAGGGTTAGGCAGAGGCAGAGATGACATTCCACATTACATTAGTAGTCAGTATCAATGTTTAGTCCCATTTCATTTTACAAGGTGCGAGCCTATTGTCATCAATCCGGCACAAATCCAGGCTCGGGGTGATATTGACAAATTCCTGACTTAAAAATCCAATAGTACTTTTCCCAATTTGAGAATCGAACACAGGACGGCCAGGCCTACAGGCCAGCAGTCCAAGGTTCTTTGTCTTGTTTCATTAAAAACTTTCTGAACTAATTTTTCGATATATTCGCCTTTTTCTTAGCTTCCACACTCTTTACTCATCAAATCTTCTTACATACAGTCCATGGATCGTTTCTTTACATCATAAATACCAGCCTATTACTGTCTCACTGCAGGGCAAAGGCCTCTTCTGATACAGAGAAGGCATGAGCATTGATCACTTCGCTTGCTCAAGTCCAGGTCTCCGACGTTTTTCTGCACCGATGTTAGAGTTGTCCAAAAATAAAATTAGGCGGTACATACGAAAGTGCCCGGCACCCTTTTTTTTTTGGGTGAGAAGTCATTTGACGGCGTGTCAGACTTTTACTGACTAAAACCCACCCGTGTTCCTCAGTACCCTGTGCCAGGGCCACGGTATCTCTTTCGGTCATCCCGCGAGCCTGGGGCACCCTAATTGCATTACACGCTATTAATCACAATCATTTTGAATTATATTGCTTATCCATTGATTCATATATTCGACAAATTTGTCTGCTCAACAACGTAAATTTTGAAATGAATGTTGTTAAACGGTCAAAATGAAAGCGTAAGTATCATGTAATGTTAGAGTGTCGCAATAACCCCGCTGATTTGAAAGACTTGTGCATGAGAGGTAAGGCATCATTTCTTTTGGTCTCTCTTTATTCTTATAGTGATCCTCATTCATTCTAACGGTTCCTAAGGGTTCTTGTTTGTCGTAAACTCCCATCTAATCCTAAGGAGATTCCCTTTTATCTCCTCTCTAGAAAATGTTCCATTTATCACCTCATAACTTCCTTCCTTGTATCATCATCATCTTATTGACACGGTCCACTTATCCACTGGTTGTGTTTGCGCTCAGTAGTACATGGCCTATTTAACATTACGGCGAGGTTCCCATTTTGGAACTTATGCCGGGCGAATAACCACAAGGTGACAGGATCTTTGTACCTAGTGTAATGATGATTGAAAAATATAATTCATGATGATTGAAAAATGGTCCTGGTTGCTTTCGATCACTCTAGCGAATTTAGAATTAGTTTCAAAATTGTTAAAGAAGCGTTTGTTTGTCGTCCTCTTGAAATAAATTGCTTAAATTCAGTATTGTTATTTAGTTATTTAGCAACTTCGTGTCTTGCCTGGTACCAGGGCTCGAAGTAGGAGCCCTACAGGCTACACCTACAGTTCCTACTTCGGAAAAAAAAAGCAAAAACAACTGCAGCGGATACGCGAACGTAACATTAGAGTCTTGAACCCACTGATGGATCAACTTTCAATCAATAAGGAAGGCAATCCCCCTAATCAATATTCAGATTGGTAGCATTTACTAGCAGTATCATCTACTGTTCACAAGAGGAGGGATAGGACAGCCAAGTATAAAGCAGCCAAGAAGCAATGTCAGTTTTAATCCTTGTTGGGAAGATTACATTTTCAATTCAACTAATCTTCTCTTAAAATTAAAAATAATATAGTGTGCGCTAACAATTTTGCCTGTCTGGGCGATGACTCAAAGCGCAATGCATGAGAGTTGAAGAAGCATATGGGTCGTTCTTGGTGGGTGTGACCTCCGGAATTGACAGATGTTAGAGAGAGAGCTTGCACCTGCTTGAAAAACAGTAAATCATAAACTGAAGTAAGTTTCTTATGGGCGATACCACGTTTAAGGACTGGGCTGTCAGTGTCATTATTTCCTGTGGAATAATTGAAATTCGCCGTGAGTCTCAGCGCTCTATGGACTGACGAATCATTGTCGGCCACCGACTTGTCTATCTAAGGGAACCCCTAGTGCTTTGGAAGTAGCGTAATTGTCATTCTGTTGAAAATAGGAAGACATTTTCATATGGATAAATTTTTCAGACTATCTAAAGTACATACATCTTTTATGGGGTACAGTGTTAAATGTTACAACAAAATATCTTGTCTTATATTGCAATTAAATGAAAGAAAGTTTAAAAATCAAGTTAAAAGCACACTTTGTAAACAAGCTTATTACAAATTAGAGGATTATATCTTAGATAAGAATGCTTGGAATCATGCTGGTCCTGCTCCATAGGACAAATCTAGAGGCTAGACAAAATCATACTATTAGCTTATTGTATTGTATAATTTGTTATTTTTACTTTACTCACACAATGACTTATTCCTAGTTAATATTTTAGGAAAATCATATACTTTCGCAATGTTTGTAAATATGTGAGCTCCAGATTGATTAATCTGGCTTTGCTTATTTTAAATTATTTTTACCTATAGTATTTTTACTGTGGGTGGTCTTTACTGAAAAAAATATTATTTATGTACACAAAATATTGTTAAACATTTTAAAAGAGTAACGGTGGAGTTTCTCTTCCTTCTTCTCCATACGAAACTACCTTTTGGAAGGGGCGCCTAGAAGCAGTTCTATTTAAATGTAAATGTGGACGTTCAAAAGTGCATTTTAGTGTCTACGAGTATTTGAAATAAATGCTTTGACTTTGACAGAAAGTCATACAGATATTTATATACACTGAAAAAGCACAAGAAATATAAAAAAATAACAGTGTGAGACGCTCAATCCACACCAGGGCAATCCAATTGAGTACTTACAATATTATGTGGAAATTATGAGCTAGGTTTGTGTTGGTTTTAAACCGGACCCTTTCTGACTAACGGTTGAGAGAATGAATATAATGATTTTAGACCTTCAAATAAGTGCCCCACAAGGTTCAAAGTCCAGCATTAGTGACATCGTAACAAAACAATTCCTTTTGATAACATTACTATGAAAACCGGTATTCCAAACATTAGTACAGTCAGATTTAACACATAAATGAGCCCCCATGCTTGTCGATAAATCATGGGTCACAATGGCAATATATTTTTGTGTTCAACACGTACTCTCAGTAGGTAGATTAGATCACGGTATTCTGTTATGAAATATTATGTAGTAAAATGGATGTGGTAATGTGTATCTAGATTTTATGGGAAAAATAGTTTTTATTTAGTCATAGGGAAACTTTAGTAGTTTTTGAGCAGCACCCTATTAATCACAATCTGAATCATTTCGAAGGATATTGCTAATTTATGGGTTTTATATACTACTCTGTGTAAAATGTATCGGGAATATGTCAATAAAAAGACCCGCGTAAAAGAGGTCGTTCTAATTTTTTTACTGCAGGTTGGTAGCACTGTACTGATTTAGCGCGCAAAATTTGAGCGGGATCTGTCATTTAATTTGTTTTAAACTACACTTTTTGTTGGTCATAGTTTTGAGTCCTCGGCGATTTTTACAATGGAAAATATTGTTGAACAAAGAGTGTGCCTTAAATTTTGTGTTTCAAATGATATTTCATGTGGTGAATCACTACAAATGTTGCGAAATACCTACGGCGAATCGTGTATATCGAAAACAAGGGCTTATGAATGGTATAAGGCTTTTAAAGAAGGCCGAGAAGTAGTAGTAGACTTACCTCGTTCTGGTAGACCTTCAACCGCTACGACCAAAGAAAACATCGACAGAATCAAGAAGCTAGTGCTCGAAAATCGACGTATGAGTCTGAGAGAGTTGGCTAGTGAGGTGAAAATATATTTTAAGTCCGTCCACAACATTCTCATTGACATTTTAGGCATGAAACGCGTCGCCGCTCGACTAGTTCCAAAAGAGCTCAATTTTGTTCAAAAAGCGCAGCGAAAGCATGTCGCTGAAGACATGGTTTCCCGAGCTTCTACGGATCCGACCTTTATGAAACGTATAATAACTGGCGACGAGACATGGGTTTATGAGTACGACATGCAAACAAGCCAACAGTCTTCAGAATGGCGTCTCGAAAACGAGCCGAAACCCAAAAAACCGCGGCAAAGTCGCTCCAAAATCAAGGTGATGTTGACAGTTTTTTTTGACTACCGTGGTGTGGTTCACTCCGAATTCCTTCCAGAGGGAGAAACAGTGAATAAAGAAAAGAATATTATTTAGGCGTCATGAAGCGTTTGCGTGAGAGTATCCGCCGAAAACGTCCAGATTTGTGGCAACACAACTCATGGATGCTGCACCATGATAATGCACCATCACACACAGCCATTATAGTGAAAGAGTTTTTAGCGAAAAATTCAACAAAAGTTCTCGACCAAGCACCGTATTCACCTGATATGGCTCCGTCTGACTTTTTTTTATTTCCCAAGTTAAAATTACCACTTCGAGGAAAACGTTTTGAGTCGATAGAAGCCATAAAAGAAAATTCGCTGAATGAGCTAAAGGCCATACCGCAAATAGCCTATGAAAAATGTATGGAAGACTGGGTGAAGCGGTGGAGATGTTGTATTGCAAGCGATGGGGCCTACTTTGAAGGCGATAAAATAAATTTAGATGAATAATTTGTATTTTTTGATTTATTGACAAATTCCCGTTACTTAGTACACAGAATATGTATGACTATATTGAATTTACGCTCAACAACGTAATTAACACAATAATTGTTGTTGAAAGCGATTACTACTGATAGTGTGTAAAACATAGCTTAGAAAACGGTACTCAGATATAGGTCTAAAGACGTACCTTCCAAGAAAATTATTATGTAGGCTTATTGGAAAAAAAACAACTATTTTTTAGGCAATTCGTCTTCTTGAACAAAACGGTGACACGTCTTAAAAGACAAGGAGAAGGGAAATGAAGAATAAATATTTATACGTTATATTAAATCATAACTTATCATATCATACAAGTTAACAGCCTTAAGTAATAAATAATATGAACTAAATATTTAAAAAAGAAGAAGGTAAATTTCGACACTGAAAACTGAATTTCGGGCTATTTCGTGTACATTATCATGCGCATAAAAATCACATCGTTAAAATTAAAAAGCCATTTAAAATCAAGATTAAGACAAAAAAGATTAAGACTATGACCGACAGAATCCAGCCAGGAGAATACCTACTATTATTATTTAAAAACTACGTGATTATTAATAACGATTAAGTAATATTTCGTAAGACTGAGCTTCGTTGACCTAGTGTGCTAGTACACATTGGTCCCAATGTTTTCTCAGTTTATTAATTGCAGTCAATGTCATCATCATAATCTTTTGTATGTTTTTCGTTGTCAATAAAACTTGGAAATGCAACCACGTTACTGGAGAAATCATGTATCATCATCAGCCTGCAGCAGTCCACTGCTGGACATAGGCCTCTCCAACTGCACGCCTTTCAGCTCGATTCTCGGCAACCCTCATCCAGCTGCTACCAGCCAGCCTGCAAAGATTGTCGCTCCACCTAGTTTGAGGACAGGCCCTGCCTTACGTTTTCCAATTCGCGGTCTCCACTCAAGAAGACCTCTACCCCAAAGGTCATCGGTTCTACTGCTAATATGGCTGGCCCATTGCCACTTCAGCTTGCATGTTCTGTGAGCTATGTCGACAACTTAAGTTTTCTGCCGGATCACCTTATTCCGGATTCTTTCCCTCAGAGAGACTCCAAGCATAGCTCGTTCCATCGCTGAGTAACCTTGATCTTAAGGACCAGCCGTACTGTGAGTGTCCACGTTTCGGCTCTGGAGGCCACGTCCTGCCTGTTATGACATACAGAAATTATTTGTAGTCTGTAAGAAAATACAGGGCCTTTTAAAACTTTTACCTAATAGCCGCACGGGTTGCTTGATCAGGTTAGGTTATCTGTGTCGCATAAACAGGGAGCCGGACGCCCGGTGCCACCACTGCGTCGACTGCCGGGAGGACACGGCATGGCATACGGTGGCAGAGTGTGCCGCTTGGGAGGAGCCACGCCGTGCCCTCATCTCAGAAGTAGGCAGTGACCTGTCGCTGCCGGCCACAGCGAGTGCGATGGTCGGCAGCGTCGAGTCCTGGGACGCGGTGGTTTCCTTCTGCGAAACAGTGATCTCGCAGAAGGAGGCTGCGGAAAGGGAGAGAGAGATCTCGTCCACTCTCCCGTGCCGCAGCAGGCGCACCGGGCGCAGGCGGAGGGCGGATAACGCCCTCTTCCAGCATATGTTCAAGCAAGCGAGCCATCATGGAGGCGCAACGCTTCCGCATGATCGCGGCGAACCCGTCGACGCACGCTTCCGCGAACATCCCTGACGCGCTACATCGCCACGGCAACCCCAAAAGCACCCTGAATGCGTTATTGTACTGTACGCGCAGGTCGCTGTATGCCCGCTGAGTATACTTGGTCCACAGGCTGCACGTGTAAAACGACTGGCAGAAGGCCTTAAAAAGCGTTTCTTAACAAAATCAGTACAGCGTGCAAACCTGCGGGCCAGCATGTTGCAACGGACAGCCAGCGACCTGCGTTCCCTATCTATGTCTACATCGTCTTTTAAGTAATCGGTGACCCAAATACTTAAACTTTGAAACCCGACCTAAAGGAGACCCAGCGAGTGAGAGTTCAGGCAGCTGTTTGTAGGTTAGGTTATTACCCAGTTACTGGGTTTTGGTGGTGAGACAGGCAGTCGCTCCATGTAAAATACTGGTATTCAGCTGCTAACAGGCTGGCAGATGATGAGTTGCCGATTCCGCAAAGTAATTAAAAACGGCTGTCTATTACTTACTCGGGTCGGTTTGAAGGAAAACGCGTTCAAGGCAGAGCACCGGCAAGATGGTGAGACGCAATTAAGAAGGCTGTTCGAGGCAGCATCTACCGTGCGGTCCACGCAGCAGAAGACCGCATAACTCGGAGACGAGTCGTATGTGGCCGCGATCCTCGGCATTGAGGGATCGAAAAATAAGTAAAAGAAAGAAACCCTGAAAAATAAGACTTATACGTACGTAGCTTTAAAACGCTTTCTCCACACTTTTCTCTTTACCTTTCATGAAAATAGCAAACTCCAAAATCCCAAATGCCTCCTCCACAATTTGTTTCATTTCGTTCCACTTGCTTGTTAGCGGCATACGGCATACAGGAAGGAGCGTAGATCCTCATCTTTATGGCCCAATTGCGTCTCCATTGATGGCGACCCCTCGAAGAATAGGCCATTGTACGCTTTCTTTGATCGTCTACCAAGTTTTCAATATGTTCGTTTATCTGATTAAACAAAATTGGCGATTGTCATGCACACGGCAAATGCAAAAATGATCATCAAGCGTTATGGCAAGTTTGTTGGCGATTTTAATCTGGAAATAAGTTGCTGTTCATCGTCTTGTCAATTTAGAATTAATGCAGTGTATTTATTTTATGTAGGATCTCCAATAAAAGATATACACAATACGTTAGGTACACATAAATAGAGAGCAACATCTTAAGTAGGTGTACTCCTTCATTTAAAGGAGACTACTGCATCCACAATCAAGTTAACAACTAAGCTAACAAAGTTCATATAGCAAACATAGTAGATTTTGGAAAAAGTTAATACATTTTTAAAGGACAAAAAAATAAAATAAAATGTAACCTGAGATACTTAAATTAAATTAAATCTATTATACAAGTTTTAAATTTAGACAGAGACTCGCAGATGTCTTTATTCGAAGTTTTAGCCAAAGTGTTTTATTGCCTACAAATTTTTGGCACGGCGGCGTAGTGCCCGAGGTTAGTTTAAGAGCCTAAGTTGCTAGCCTGAGAGTTTATAAATTCCCTGTATCCGTTAGGATGACACAGCAACTTTAGTCGGAGACTTTTTGCACCATAGCGGTGAAAATTGGAAAGAAGGTGTATTCTGTGCACCGCTAAACAATGGTGTAGTGAAATTAAACAAAAAAAAACTTATGGGTGTATCTCTCAAGTCCCCATGTGTGTTACTGACGGGTTATTATTAGAAAAGATTGTTGTTTAATAATGAAATTTTTTTTTAAGTCAAAAGTTTTTGAGGTATGAAATCTTTTCGGTTATAGTGATGTCTTTCATATTTTTTTTTGAGAAATAGTTTAGTTTAGTGTTTTCGAGTTTTTGTGGTCGATAAAATCGATAGTATGTCGGTTCGACACGCTTTTGCACGGTTTTTTGACTTGTCTTTGTCTAGAAGGAACTATTATATTCACTGTCTTGTTGGTATCAGCGGTTCCTGCTGGGTTCGATTCTCAGGCCGTGCAGTGTTATTTGGATTTTCCGTCAAGAATTTCTCAGTACTAACCCGGACTTCCGATTGATGATAATAACCTTGCGGGATAACGTTATAGGGGATAACGTTGATGAAATGTAGATGAACCTATTATTGGTACTCTCTACCAAACCTTTCGGGAAATACAGTTCATTTAATATTTCCTACATTCGCTTCCAGAGAGCAAGCTCCGCGTCCGTTGGTACAAAGACAAGAACCTGCTGGGTGACAGTCACACCCCCCACGAGATCCTGCCGCCACGGGTGAGGATGCACTCCAACTACAGCCTGCAGGTGGATGTTCTGCAGGCTGGGGATACGGCGGACTATACGTGTGAGGTAAGACGTAAAGAAGATTGTTCTATATTCAGCCGGCCTATAGAGGTATGAAGAACAGGGTGTACAGTTTATTCATCCTCTATAGAAAAGGGAGGATCCTCTGACCAGACGAAGTCTGAAGGTGTTGTCTGGTGGACAACTGCCCGACGATTGATGTCGGGACGTTGTATATAATTATGCAAGTTGCGTGGTAAACTCTGCTTGCGCGATGCAGAATTTTGCGTGACGTCAGTGTGATGCCTAGTTCGCGTTCGCATGTGGCGATGAGATGCCGCCACAGGTATATTCTGTAATAAACTTACCGTGAAATCTAAAAGAAAGGGCTTGGTGAAGTGAGCTGTCATTCCAACTGCTGCTAGGGATTGACACTGGACAGCTCACTTCACCTAAGTTTTTACGGTGAGATTTTAACAGAATATACCAACATTTGCAGCTGATCTATTGCTGCGCTAAGTGTCGCGGGATCGATTCCCGCTGAGAAATTTAGAAATAATATGACGGCCCACAGATACTAAATGTCTCCGAAAATGCCTACTTGTGTGTGCATACTATGAGATTTGTAAACGCACAAAATAATACACAAAAAAAACTTCGACATTGAATGTTGTTGCAGTAGGTAGGTGTATGACTTCACAACAAATATATAGGTATCCAATTTAACATTATAATTATGCACGTTTTTCACGAATTAAGGCTCGTCCAGACTGTCGCAACACGCGACGTGAATCGCACGCGACACAGCGCCACACACGTGTCTCGCCTTATCTATCATAAATCTGATAAGGTATGGATAATATCTAGTAAATAATTTTATGAATTGTTAAATAACTACACTACCGAATTGGGGCACTGTAATGGTAGCGTATGTATGTAATTATATACATAGATAACAACTAAGTCACAGATAATATAATAAGTAGGGACTAACCATGATACAAATGGTAGCTGTTATTGTGTAGGTACTCTCTAAAAATCTTCTCTCTTATGGAAGCGTCGCGTAGAATGTTCAACAAAGAGTACCTACAACCAATTTAAGAGTGAACAAAACGTTAAATTGCAAGTGGAACAATAAAAAGTGTTTTATTGGGTATAGCAATTAGTTTAAACTGATGAAAAGTCAGCCGCCCTTCGATCTTAACTATTTTTAATTTGTTGCTAGTGATGTCACTTCTTTATTGATTGTTGTTACCATTGAACAGGAATCGCGAATTTTATAGATATTTGTTTATAATGATGGGATTTTTTACTTAGGTATCGTTACTCCAGATCCAAGGGTACTATTTTTTTCGCATTAAATGCTTTACAAAACCCAACTCGAATAGTCATGAGTTCAAGACTCATGACTCTGACATGTTTTTGTAAGAACATTATGTTTTCTAGATAAAATGTAGGACAACGGTAAGCTGTGATCGTTCGAAAGATAATATGATCCCTGAAGCCAGTCAAATTCCCAATCGGTTTAGGCGACACCGTTACTTATGATTTGATTAGGGGATTTGAATAAAAACCCAAGACAAAAGCAACTTTATATGCATTCGTCAAACTTAACTATTACAAACAATGAAATCCATTTTTACCTCATTAATTTCCTTTTTGCACCTTTACTCACCGCGGAGGGCGAAACATAGTACACATGACCATCGAGTCTACATAACGCGCCACTACACGGAGGACATCCCGGATGTCGACCAGTGCAAGATTAGGGTGGCTCTCGAGCAGACAAAGAACAAATTACCTGGGGATGAAGGAATAACGAAAGAGCTCCTTAAAGCGGGTGGGGCTCCAGTCCTGAGAGAGTTAGTGAATCTCTTTAACTCCGTCATCCATGAGGTGGAGCAGACGTGAGGTGATTTACTTCAAAAAAGGTCCGCATGGCTTTGACGAGGAATATTTAGACCTACCTCACTTCTGAGTCACGTATACAAACTCTATTTCTCGACTCGCCAGGAGACTTGACGAGTTCCAGCCACCAAAATAAGCCGGTTTTATCGTAGAACACATCCATACTATTGGGTACATTGAACAGAAATCCTAGGAGTACAACCAGCCGCTGTGTATGGCATTTTTGGACTACGAGAAAGCCTTTGACTCCATCGAAATATAGGTAGTTCTGGCCTCTCTGCAACGGTGTCGAATCGACTGGCGCTACATCAAAGTATTGAGATGCTTGCATGACACTGCCACGGTGACCGACCAGATTAAGGATCACAAAACCAGACACATCCAACTGCTCTGGGTGAGACAGGGGGATGTAATATCCCCGAAACTGTTTACCCATGCATTGGAGGACGTTTTCAAGACGCTTGACTGGACTTCACAAGGTATCGACGTATAAGGCGAGTACTTACATCTCACACCTTCGCTTTGTCGATAACATCGTCATAATGGCAGAGACGCTGGAAGATTTAGACCAGTTGCTGCACAGACTAAATGGAGCCTCTCGGCGCGGCGGGTTGGCCTCAGCAAGCATTTAGACAAGACGAAAGTCATGTACAATTCATACGTCATGCCGAGTCCAATTCAAATCGAAGGGTGGCTTCTCGAAGTTGTGAAGGAGTATGTCTACCTAGGACAAGTCATCCAGCTCAGTAGATACTAAGAGAAGAAGCTGCCAGAAGGATCCTGTTGGGTTGAGCAGCGTTTGGGAAACGTCGAAAAGTCTTCGCCTATGCCTCAAAGTTTGAAAACTGATGTATTCAACCAGTGCGTCATGCCCTTTATGACATACGGTGCCGAAAAGTGGACACTGACAGTCAGGCTGGTCCACAAGTTCAAGGTCGCTCAGCGCGCTTTTGACCTGGCTATGCTCGAAGTTTATTTGAAGCATAAAATCAGAAATTTAATTATACTGAAAAGAACCGAAGATACCGACAGCTTGCAGAGTAAGCAAACTGACGCGGCGACGATTGTCGAAGGGCCGATGGCTGTTGGAGCAGACGAGTCCTGGAGTGGAGTCCGCGTATCGTGGACTAACTGGATGCGGAAGGCGGAGGTCAGGGTGTTGTACCGCACCCTGGGAGAGGCATATGTCCAGCAGTGGACTGCGATAGGCTGAGTTGATTGAATTTCCATTTGCGAATTATTGTACCTTTGCATTATTGTTTTGTAACCTATAATTGCAACTTTTGAATTTAAATATTAGTTCATTAGTCTATTTGGCATGATTCTAGTTATATAGGGAAACCTATTATTAGCCATATGTTATAATACACATACTATGCAACATACTGTATCTACCGCTATCGCTTGCATAAGTAAAGAAAATAAAATTTACAAATTCCAAAGAAGCTGGTAGAATACAAACATATCGATAAAATTCTCGATCATTCCTCGTCCCAGCTCTAGCCACTATGTCCGTTTCAGTGTTAGCTCTCAAACCGTTCCAATTATGCAATTAATCAATTTGTACTAACTCTTTTGTTACCGACCACTGTATCCTGTAACTGGCACAACTGTGGGGTTTCATCGACGCGGTTTTGTCATATGACTTCGGTATGATATAGGTTCAACATCACTAGACTGTGATTCATATACTTATTAATATAGACATGGATGACATAATTAATCTGACGAAACCCACAGTCGGCGGCCCATCACTAGTACGACAAAAAAGTGTTTTTATTAATAATAATTATTATAATTAAGTAGATTTATAAAGCATTTTTTTTAATCAAACTAAATAGATTGTTTGATAAAAATACTTTTTACATCGATATTAGGGTTTATTTCATAGTTTCAAAATAATATCCTATTCTTAGCTTATTATTGCTAGTGTTTTAATAAATTTTCGTATTTTTCAAGGACATTGACGCGCAAACAGTTACCATGGATTCAGTACACGATTCTGAACGCTCCTGCGTTGAAACTTTTTTTTCTTCATAGTTTTCGAGGATGCTAAAGCCGACAATGAAGTCAAAATGAAAACCCAAATTGCGGCTGCGAAATTTTTAAAAAATTTTCGTTTTCATAATGAGTTTTTTAAAGGAATAGATATGACGGTAATTTCTTGAACGTGGTCATTTAATCTGTGGACTAGAGTCACATTACATGACCCACATAATCTCTAGTTACTCATTTAACTAAAAAAAACCTTAGCCAGAATGAGTTTTCTGTTACCCCGTCTTATACAAAAGGAAGTCAGTAGTTAGCTCAATGGGCGGTACTTAGAACTAAAGGGTAATTAATTGACCACCCTGCATGGATGGTAATTAGTGGATGGCTGTCTGTATGTTTTATTCAAAATTCTAGATATGTTGGAGGAACGGTGACTATAGGGAATTGTATGTACCTACTTATTTCAATAAAGTAGAGATATAATTAAAACCTTTCACACTTTAAATGTAAAAAGACTGCAGATCTGTGGGGTAATTCTGTAGACGTTGCTAAGTCTAATAATGACATTGTAGCACCTACTCTAGCTTTTATATTTTCCTGACATTATGGATACCACCAAAAACATTCACACAGATTGTTGCAATGGTGTCATGGAGCACCTGGTTTTGTACCCTTTGTAAGCAGAAGGGGAGGCATTCGCCCAGCAGAGGGACGCTATAGGCTAGATTAAATTAGAAGATGTGTTGTGTTTGTGTGTCTGCTGGGTTTTTGCAATGACAGGCGATTTTTTTATGTACCATATCTCTAATACAGCTGAGACCAGCTGAGGGTTCTTCATCAGATACTTCAGACCTTCGATTTTTGACATCAAATGAATCGGCCCACCAAGTGGAATATTTTTTGTAAAGGCGGTATGTCGATGTCTAATAGTTTGGTTGGGCTCTTGTGTTTTCTAATCAGGGTCACCAGGTACTCCAGATCTTCGATTATCCTAGCTTTTATAGTTTTCCCTTTATGTGGCCATTATACATAAATACTAGGAACAAACTTAAAAAGAGACTGTGACCTCTGAGTTTGTTAATGCCTTTGGTTCTCAGAGTCACAGAACACTATTACTCCTAGCGGAGCTCAGAGTAGTCAGAAAGGTAACGCCGACCTCATCTAGTTTTTAAAATATGATTGACGTGTAAAAGTGTTTGTATAAACCTACTTACAGAAATAAAATCATTTATATTAAAACCAATTGTTTCTTCATTGTTCGCAGATCATCAGGCCGGAGCCATGGGGTCCGATCAGGCAAACACATTCCATAGAAGTTTTGTGTAAGTTTAGCATTAGCTAGTGTTCTGTCCGTGGGTTTCCACAGGGCGGGATGGTCGTCTCTCATTACATTCATGTTGCTTGCTTTAAGCTTCTTCCCGCTAATTAATCGCGGTAAATTTCTAGTATTACGTCGCGGTCGCATCGCATCACCTGCCCCGCTATCAGATCGTTTTGTCTTAATGTTCTATCTTACTTTTTTTTCTATTTGCTGGACTCCTAAGGGGCATAGCGTGATGGTAAAAAAATTGGGCTATCACAAGCAAAAAGATTTTTTCAAATCCGACCCGTACTTGAAAGATTAAGATTGATTTTTAGATTGCCCCACATACAAACTTACAAACAATCAAACAAATACCTCTTTATAATATTAGTAGGAAATGTAGGAATAGATCAAAACCCCAGATCCCCTCAGCGTCTGATCTTTCATTGTAGATTCACCAACAATAAAGACGGTACCAGAGGATGGTTTCCTGGAAGTTCGTAAGGGTGAATACGTGGACATTGGGTGTGAGACCACTGGGACTCCAGCCCCGATCGTGGACTGGAGGAAAAATGTAAGTAACGCCAACCCTGAAAATTTAACTGAATATTTTGAACGTATCGTGAAGGACGTTCGAATTTTCGAAACCCTTCAAGTTCAAATAATCCTATTCAATGACAGTTTTTAGAGGGTTGTTAATTATTTTTAATGTATAAAATTCTGTAAATACATAGTTGTTACGGTCGCGAATCATATTTGGTTCAACATTTGTTTTTTTTTAACCTGACGCTTCTCCCTAAATTAAGCTTACGAGCGGGCAAACTCTTGACTGGTTTCTGTAGCCTCAAAGCATTACAAAAAAACGTCCTTCTAGAATTGACTAGAATATTACGTCACAGTCACTCTTTTTCTTTGTCGCGTGATACCATGAGCAAATTTGTAACATGATAATGTCTCGTACAATGGTGTACAGTTCCCGACAGATAATGTTGCGAGGCGGACTATTCAGGGTTCTCCTCTATATCTCCTCGCTCGAAAAGGCTCAATACTTTCACAACGAACAGCTCATTTACACAAAAAGAATAACTTTTGTGACTCAGGGCGAGATGATGGCGTTGTTAGAGCACCGCTCCCGCATCAGGTTCAGGGCAGAGCACCGGTTGCTGGCGGGCGTGTACGAGTGCATCGCCAACAACGGCGTGGGAGATCCGGCCAGAGCATCCATTACAGTTGTTATACAAGGTAAGGATGAGGACCTTAATTCTTTGGTTTTGTCGTGGTGAAAAGGTTTGGTTAGTCAGGAAGATGGGCAGCGAAGCTGAGTGCTCAGAGTGTCGGAATATGCTAAAGTTGCATCCAGATAATATGTTCTTTTGCGGCGTCCAAATTAGCGTTCTTGGATAATGACGCGGAAACGTAGGAACGGTACGGGTAAAAGAACATAATGTCGTAAAGAAGTCCAAGGAATCGTTTTGGAACTAGTCTAGTTATTAATATTCGAAGGTAGTAAATACGCGTTTAACACGTTCATTGCGTTACCAGACACTTGAGACCTGCTACGTACCTTTCATTCAGTGCGTGGGCGAAAGAGCTGGTGCAGGAGCTGTATCTTAGGAACGAAAGGCATAGAAAAGAAACAAGGCATATTTTTGAGATTGTTTGTCAATTATAACTAGATTTATGTAAAAACTAATAGACCTGGCTTCGATAGAACTTAATGTTTGTCTTTCAAGTGCGGGTACCTGGTTAATTAGAACCAACCTTGTAGGAAAGAGAGTGTCATTTGTGGCATAGTTGCCACGAAATTTTGTGGCATAGTTGCCAAGTAGACAGACTGAAAATCCGACTCAATATTTTCGAACCAGTAAAACTACTTTTACACATTATGATTACAGATTAGTCAACTAAAGCTTTACAGTATACAGCGTGTATCAGAAAAGGGATGATGACTAATATTCGAAATGTTCGAACAATAAAAAATCTTTAAAATGAGATAGTCGAAAAGATCTGTAAAATCGATGGAAATAAGAAGAAGCTACACGCTTTAAAGGTTTTTGGAGGGGATTATTCCTGTTCTTGTCGGACGGTACGGACAATGTACGGCGCTAGTGTGAAGTTACATAGTCGTGACGTCACTTCTACCATAGTGCTGTCTAACAGTTGTTTTAAAACGTTTATATCTTGGAAATTTTTAAGCTTTTATACTTTTTTTATAATATTGTGTGCACTAATTGCAATCAATTTTTTTTTTTTAATGTCATCATTCCTAATGTGTGGTCATATTTAAGGGTGTGGTACAGACCATCAAACTGAACAACTTTCTCCATGGGATCAACATCGTAATAGAAAAAAAACACACATTTCTGCTACGTACACGCTGTATAACACAGTGCTTAATATGCTTAAAACCCTAAGCGTCTTATTCGTAGCCATTCGCAATAAACCAATTTTACATTTCAAACTGTTTTGTCCCTTCCTGTCTAACTTCATTATAACTTGACAGAAAGGGACAAAAACGTTCGAACGCTAAAATAGGTTTAATAGGCGAATGGCTTTATTATGAATAAGACGGTAAGATGAAAGGCAATTAATATTATATAAAGTCTGCACTCTGAAATGAAGTTCCCTTACCCCAGACGCGCCCGTAGTAACGTCGTCGCGTACATACGTGCACACGGCCGTAGGTCTGCGGGCTGCGCTCGCGGCGACGCTGGAGTTCGCTGTGCCGCCCGCCAGGACCGCGTGGTACCGGGACGGGAGGCCTGTCCACACTGATGATAGGTAAGACAGATTAAACATAACATCACGCCTGTGGGGAATAGGCAGATTACCTGTGTACACCCGTCCGGTTTTAATGCGTTTCGTATTCTTACAACGACTTTTAACAGGATTGACATAACCTTTTCGGTAGCCTAAGTCAGGCATGGCAGTCACATAATTTTTGACTTTTCCGTAATCGTATATGTATGTATCTATCACCAATTTTGACGTACTGGAGATAGAAAAACCGATCAATCTCTGGTTTTTTACGTCCCATTATAGCCAAATTATGTGTCTAAATAACAAGTTGACTTGACAGCTATATGTTTGACAGGTACGGATAGAATTATACTGTCTGTCATCAATAGCTGTGTCAATAGCGATCTGTGTATAGCTGAAAATAGGTTATTGAGTTCGGCCTTAAGAGTATAACATATGTTCTATGATCGTGATCGCTGTTAGAATCTCACTTTGACTAGGCCCTCACAGGAGAGTGCCGAAGTCATTCACACGCTACTCTTTTAGTGAACCCGACTTATAATCTCACATCCCTACACCAAAGGGACCAGAGAACCTGGTAACAAATAAAAGGTGGAAACCATAAAACCTAGCAATATCTGACCTGACTCTTAACTTGTGAGCCCAACAAGTTTTCGTCGTCCTTTACTTTCACGCCCTTCGTTTTGCTTCTTCTTTCCGCCTTTCCTCAGAAGCTCTGGCCAGCTCTAGAACTTACATATTTGTGATTATTCTTCCAGGGTAGTGCTAATGGTCCAGGACAATGTGCACCAGCTAATCTTTAGAAACGTTCGGAAGCCAGACCTCGGGAACTACACGTTCAGAGCGAAAAATAAACTGGGGATGGCGGACTTAATGTTTAAACTAACTGGTAAGTTAAGGTTTAAAGGCAAGATATTGTGCTGACTATTTTTCCGAATCTTACTCAAAAGTACTAGTGGACTGTTTGTCAAGTATTAAAGTTGGTGACGGAAGTTAGGTAGGTATGTACAAGACCATGAAATTCATATCACAGTACTACCTTCCGTCAAGAATAGTTTTCTTGCTCGGATTTTAGCTAATGCCCGGATGCGTTGCAATGCCTTTTAAAACCTTCATCGGCGCGCACACAAAAAACAGCACGAACTCGTTAGTTCGTGCTGTTTTTTGTTTTTTGTGATTTTTGTTAACGAACAAAAATCCATTTTTGTTCGTTAACAAAAATGGATTTTTGTGTTTAAAGAAGATAAAAGAAGATGAACAAACAGAAAAGGTAAGGGATTACTGAAGGTAGACATGAGAACCTTGGGCTGGCTGGACTAAACTCGAGAACGTCAAACATTGTCTACTCGATCAGTGTGTTCTATATAGTTTTTTCATTGTCTTCCAGGTGTTCCGAACTCAGCATCATTCAAGGTGGATGCGGCTCTGAACAAGCCTACTGCCACCAGCTTCACGCTTATTTGGGAAGTTGATTCCTATTCCACTATTAATGGTAAGACTTCATTAAAATAATCATGGTACGGTCAGTGGTATTTCAAATATTGTTTGCAACTTTCTACAATAGTGACTGATTCAATGCTTGCTATTTTAAGAGTACAATCTCTGGCTGCGTCCATACTACGGTCGACTGGTATCACCGGAACCGGATGCCTTCACCACGGAGCCTCCAGCCAACCAGTGGAGCAAAATCGTAGTGCCCGGGGATTCCAGTGATGGTACTTATAAGTTTCAATTGTCACTATAAAGCCCACTTGCATCACAAATAGATACGTTTAGCGCTAAAAAATGGGCGCCGACAAGTTTAGTTTCGGGGTGTGCATCTTCAGCATCATGAAGCGAGCTCGATCATTGTTGCACTGCACGTCAGATATGTTACATTATCAATTGTCCATTCATGCAAGGTAATTTTGTCGACATAAGTAGAGAAGTTAACAATTCAAAGAATGTAGGATACGAGATCGAGCGAAGCGAGCTCGATAATTTTTACATCTCGCCTAACTTCTTTAGAATTAGAGATTGCTTTAAAATTTTTGGATCTCGCCTCGAACCTCGAATATGTTTAGTTCTTTAATTATTGTTTTAGGCGTTTTCGGATATTCTCAGTATGTTATAGTGTACTCTGTGTGCACCTTCTTGCCGCCCCCGCTCCCGGGGCTCATGGCGCTAAACGTATTCAAAACATCGCTCTGTTTCTGTCAACCGTTTGAAGATGTCAGTGACTGAATGATATTTTAAATACGTTTAGCGATACATGTATCATTTCAATGAACACGTTCAGCACATAGACTTAAGAGCTGTCAGTGTTATTATTTGCTGTTTAATATTGACACTGACAGGTCTTGAACGCGCTTTAGATGTCATCGCGAATTTTCTTACGTTATTGAAAAAAATCACGGGCTGTCCCTTAACTAAGTAACTCTAAAGTTGAGTTTGACAAATTCTCTAACTCATAATTAACTTAAAGAATTTTAAGAAAAACTTAACTTAGTGCCCAGGGGGGCACTAAGCTACTCTTTATTTAAGTCTCCGAAATATGTCAGTCAAAACAAGTGTCAAATACAATATTTCGGACGATACGGACGATACGAATGATACGGGCGTTTCCTAGGCGAATCATGTTCAAGTAGGTATTTTCAAGACAACTTCCTCTTCTGCCTCTCACGTTAAAACTCACCTTTTTGCGTTTCCATGCCAATACATTATTTTTCTTTATATTTTCAGGACCAATCCACAGTGCAATTTATACAGTAAGAGGACTTACGCCCTCAACTGTTTATGAAGCTATTGTCACTTCGAGAAACAGGTAGGCAGTACTACCTAAATACCTTTTAAAATAAAAAAGCAATCGAAATATTTGTTGGATTCTGCACAATAGTGGCATTTGAAAAGTCTAGCAATACTCGCTATTCAAGGAAAATATATTTGAATCATATGCACAGAGTACATTTAATGATCATATGCGGCGATTCGATAATTGGACGAGATTTGAGAGTGAAATTTCAAGGACGCGTCACGTTTACACAAATGACAAATTTCGAAACATGAGAGAGATGAAAAGATATCTTTCATCTCTCTCATGTAACGAAATTTGTCTCTCTGTCTCAGTCTACAGATCTATCTTATTTTTTTTTTTTTTTTTATAACAGGTTCGGTTGGAGCAAACCATCTTCGATTCTACATTTTGCTACTGAGCCAGGAGGTATGATATATTTTTATCATTTTTGTTTTGTTTTGAATGGTTTTAGATGGGTCTATCTGGCAGAATCATGATTTGATTTGCCATAACACATTTGGCAAAATCTTAAAACGAATTTTTTAAGGCATACAAATTGTTTAACATACTTACCTAATTATTGTTTGCCCGAATGTTTATATGTCCGAATTTACAATGGCATACTTTTAAGATGGCAGGATTTTATTTGGCATAATTACATTACGTGGCAGAGTTAAAATTCCGCATAATTTCGTTTAGCATAACGTTTCTTTAGAGAGAAGATTATTTGGTACAATTTTACTTGGCATGCTATGAAGATGGCAGAATTTCATTTGGAATAATTTTATTAGGCATATTGCCATTTCTATAAATAGCGCAAAACAAACGCATACCTAAACCGACTCCACGTAGTCTTGTCTGCCCTACGCCTAGAGTGTCATTTAAGCCCGCGTAGGCGCGGCGGGGCGAGGCGGCCCGCGAGCTGAGGAGCAGGTGGTGAGCGTTAAAACCACCTGCGACTGTGACGATACACTCGCCTGCGACTGCGACGATACACTCGCCTGCGACTGCGACGATACACTCGCCTGCGACCGCAGGAGCCTCGGAGCGCCGCACTGTGGGCTGGATTCCGGCTTTCATAGACTTATAATCTTAATGTTTCAAGTGACGACTTTTATGCTTGAATATGATTTGAAAGACCAACTACATGCCTAAATATATCATGATTATGGAATAATATAGGAAACAGCACAAAGAGATTTTTTTTTGAAAAATTTGTATGGAGTTGTTAAGAAAAATCATCATATCTCCGCTCTCGCACAATTGGCCGTTATATTTGTTTCAGGGGATTAATCCATATATTATTTGGATTTTTTTTTACATACGCCATGACACGGCCAAAGGTGCGAGTTTTATTTTAAATTGACAAACATTTTTTGATTTTCAAAATTAATTTTGTGTTAATAATATAAACTTTACGTCTATAGGCATTGCCTAAATGATTTATCAGACCACAAATTTCAATTACCGCGTCAAGAAATGGTAATTAACTTAAAAATATTACTTATAAATAAAACAATAATGGCTAACTTTTCTAATAACTCCGTAACTGTAATTGAAATTTGTGGTCTGATAAATTATTTAGGCAATGCCTAAGACGTAAAGTTTATATTATTAACACAAAATTAATTTTGAAAATCAAAATAAGCTTTGTCAATTAAAAAAAAAACACGCACCTTTGGCCGTGTCATGGCGTAGCTCAAAAAATTCCAAATAATATATGGATTATTCCCCTGAAAAAGAATAACGGCCAATTGTGCGAGAGCGGAGATATGATGATTTTTCTTACCAACTCCATACAAATTTAAAAAAAAAAAAAACTATTAGTGTGGTTTCCTATATTATTCCAGAATCATGATATATTTAGGCATGTAGTTGGTCTTTCAAATCATATTCAAGCATAAAAGTCGATACTTGAAACATTAAGATTGTATGTCTATGAAAGCCGGAATCCAGCCCACAGTGCGCCGGAGCCGTGACAGAACCCATGCCTGCTGCATATTGCATGCTCGCTTGCACGCTGCATGTTTTGTGTATGCTTTGCATGTTTGCATGCTTCTTCTCTGCCTCTTGTAAGAAATACAAAATAATTATTAAAATATGAATTTTCTGCAATGTGAGACGAGTCTTTCAATTAATATGGATATTAAATGTATACCAAAAGATGATTATAACTGTAAACTTTCAGAGTTATGATAGGAACGCCTTTTAATGACTCTGTCTGTGAACTTTCTGCAATATGATGGTTCTACTTTTTATTTATTATGGATTTGAAATTCATGCCTGAAGATGATTCTGACTTACAAAATTATGAGTTTTGAAAATACGATAAATGAGTGTTTGACAAACGATTTTCTACGAAAAGAAGTTTTCAACACATTTGCTCATAAAGTGGCCCTTATTACACCGCTTTTAGGTTCATAATGCAATGTAAAACACGCGTGATTATTATATTTTAACTTTTTTTTTATTTCACCTCCGTAAAGAGTTTTTATGTCCAAATACAATGAATATTTTTATCTCCGACATATACCCAAGAAAACGAAAACAACGAAATTATTAATAATACTAATATCTACCATAACACAAACTGTAAAAATGCCTTCACCACATGCCAATTCACTAATTGTTTCAATAATTTAAGAAAATAACAATACGACTCAATTTTTTTCCTCGCAAGTGTGTTTTAAACGTCGAGTGACACGCGTGTGCATTGATCATTACCCACTCGGCTCCCTTATCGCGCTCGTCTACGGCTTGCGCGAATAAAACCGTCTCGGGGGTAAACACCAAAAAAGCACACTTGTATTACAATGTACAATTATGCTATCCGCTGTTACGCAAAATAATATTATGACATAAAAGTTCTGCTTGAAAGGGTAGACCCGTCTTAGATTATCTATTATTTATATTCCTTATAAATAATTAATTATCTTTTTTTTTCTAAGTCTTTAGATTCCTATTACTATGTTGTTATAAGCTACAACTTCCATTGGCAAGGATGTATATACCAACCAGGGAAAGCAATGTGAAATAATGCCCATAATATTTGCCTGCGATAACTGTGATTGACAAAAATTATGAAGGTATCCCCCACATAATTTGCTTATTCGAAGTCTCATAATTTCCCTTCTTTTCCAGCGGGCAGAACAAAACCCCCAACAGCAGATTACTCCGACATAACCCCGATACTAGTGGAAACAGAACCGGAACCTTATAACATCTCACAGGCGCAGATTTTTGAACGACTCAACGAACTGTCAAGCGGAGCGCGGGAAACTATGTCTTTGACGGCTATCTTGTTTTCATGCAGTGTTGTATTTAGTTTTAGCTGATTTGTAGAAGGTTGTTTTGAATCTAAAGCCGGCAATACATGTTGGTCATAGTTGGCCGAGCGAAGGCGAGTACCAACATATAGACAGCCCATTTGTCGAGCCTCGCCATTGCTCGTCAACACTCGCCTAGCTGGCCGAGTGCAGGGGAGCGCCAACGTGTATACGGTTCGTTTGGCGTGCCTCGTCATCACTCGGGATCGCTCGCTACGACTCGTCTCACTTCGGATCAGTGTCGGTTTTTCTGCACAAATCAAAGGCACTCGCTTTGTATCAATTTGCGTTCACTCGCGTTGGCTGTCCCATGCAGTTTAGGTTTCCATACATAGTATTAACCGCCCATTAGAGAACCGGATGTAATGTCAGTATTGAATAAGTTCGGAAAATCCTATTTGATCGGCTAACAAAGCTGATTGCCTTACCAAGATTAATTTGGTCGGACCAACCTCCTGTTGTAGTAGTATTCTAAAATATCTCACCGTTAAAATTTAGGTGAAGAAAGCCGTCAATATTGTTAATCCTTTGCATCTGACGGAATGATAGATCACGTAGCTTCACCTAAGCACAGATAATATAATACTACGTACAGATACCCAATCCCGTTATAAAGAAATGAAACCTGCCTAAGTCTGGCAATTTTCCTTCGTCCAATTTTTCAACAGATGGCAGCATCAGCGACTCACTAATTGCCAGAGACTGTATATTTACAACTACGATTCGACCTACTTCTAAAACGTTTCGTGCAATCCTTTTTTTAAAGAGTTTCATAGTTCCGGGTTCAGAAAAACATGTCATTAGATTTCTTTTATATTTCTATGTAAAAAATAATAATAAAATAAGTACCAATATTCGAAAATGTAAAGATAGGACCAATTGCAAAAAGTGATTAACAGATGGCCACTTCCATCATTAAAAGGGTTCGAATTGAAGTTAAATTTCTCATTCTTATTTTTTTTTTTAATACGTGCATTATGAGTGTAAATAGATAAATCAGCGCTAAACAAGGAAGTTATGACTTTTACCAATCATATTTCAGCCAAAATTCTGCCTTATAACGCTTTTTAGTATTTGTTAATTTTAAAATGGTTACCTATGCTGCCATCTATGATTTTTTTTCAAGGCAAAATATAATGTGTTCGAGTTGAGACCTCATGACCTAAGTTTTCCAAGTGAGATTTTTGTAGAACATAACATCACGCCTTGTTTCCCCGAAGGGTTGGGCAGAGGTGTACCTGTACACCCACATTTCGCCAGTTATGTTTAAGTCTCATGTAATAGGGGGCGAGCCTATTGCCATCAACCGGGCACAAATCCAGACTCCGGGCCGCTATTGAGAAATTCCAGATAGAAAAACCGAATAACACTTTGCCCGACCTGGGAATCGAACCCAGGACCTCATGCTCAGCAGTAGCGATTGCGTCCACTAGACCAACGAGGCATTTTTGCATTATCATCGGCTATTTTCTTTTTAATTTTATAGCTATATTATAAACACTCCTTGGTAACTATAAATTATTTGTTTTAAATTTGTTAATGGGTAGGAATAATTTAAATAACTTTGAAAGTACTGTAAATGATAAAAAATATTTATGAGATTCAATTATTTTATTTTAAAAGTTTTTCAAACTATTTTGTATTTTACATTCTAACAACGTTCCTTTACTCAAATGTAAATAATAGTTTTAAGAATTAATAAACATAGTTTTTATTTATAAAAAGTGTTTGTGTGAAAAAAGTACAACAGGTTCTAAATAATACAACGCATTTATGTACGATTAGGTATTTATTTCATATTTTTCAATACATTTATCATCATTTTTAAACAACCATAACAGGCTGTGCTTATGCACGAGCCTTCTTTTACACATAACTTTGGTTTTTAATCAAATTTGATACCAATACGCTTAGAGACACTAAACACTGATACTTTTCTTTAATTATTCTTAAAATTTACTACAGTAAATACTTTAAAGTCTCTTCATATATCTAATTAGTGTGATTGATTTGTATCAAACTCATTTGATGTTTTATTTACGTTAAAAAACAGTTAAAATACATTATTTTTATTATAATTAAACATTGAATACATTTACTTATTTTGATACATTATTAAATTTCGCTCTTTAGTACGGAGTAACAAATTTTTACGAAAAAGGTTGAGGCTTTCGCTGAATAGAGGTCTAACACTGAATTTACCAGTATTTTATTTTAACCTGCCTTTATTTGATTAAGAGTTTGATCCTGACACATTCGCGATTGCGATCGAATAATCGCAAACGTAAATCGTAATATAAAATCTTTTGTAATTTTCATAAGTGAGCCCTCGTTTCTTACAAAAACTTTCAAGATTTTATATTTTACTACTTTGCACATAATATCGCATTAAAAAATTTCGGAATTTGATTTTGAGTGTGACACCTCATAAACAGATAACCAGAACCATTTTCGCGAATACTTTCTTATTTATAAATATACAAAAACATTTTGGTCATTTTATTTTTTCGAATTCAACAAAGAAAAGTATAATGTGAATGATTTTGAAAAAAAACTGATCCATAGACTAGTCAACATTAGCTTTGTACGTTGAAAATATGTTTGAGTGAATTTATAAAAAAAATACTTAAAACTATATTGTTAACGTACATAATTCTTTGAAACATTGATATTATATTTAATTGCAACCAGATTAATGACAACTATATTTTAACACTAATAATAAATATATGACGTTTTGTTTCAATGACATTACGAATATTAAAATTTACAATACACATTAATTTTTAGGTAAGTATTAATAATAATAGAAAAAATTACAACTTTGAAAATAAAATGTTGCTGTCTAGGTAACAATACTACCCGTATTTTCAAATAATTCTAATTAAAAAGAATGCGTAATCTATAGTACATTTTTTATATAGCCTAAATTTGAATATTTGAATTTAATAAGAAAAATGACAAGTTTTAAATAAAATTTTAAATACAAAACATTTTTAAATTTAACTGAGAAACTTTTATTCAAACTTAGGCTATACAAGTAAAGAAGCTTTAAAATGTTAAATATATAACAATGAATGGGATATGTTAACATTTTGTATATCATATACCTTGCTATGATTACATCAATGAATAGAAATGGCATCTGCATAATATTCTCGAGATAAACTCATCGCGACAACAAATTCTACTTGTTTAAATAACAATTCTAAAAATCAATGCTAAGTCATGGAAGACAGAAATTGTAAAAAACTGATCATTTCAAAACAAACATATTATGGCACAATATAACATTTTACATATTAGTGCTGGGCATTAAAAATTAAAATTAAAAAGCTAAATGTGACCCAACACCTCGTTTAACATCAAAGACCATGACGAATTGATGAACCCAATTCGATGCGTTATTTTGCTAAAACACCGAATAAGTCTTACAGTGGCAACACCATACACAGCAACACTATAACTTTGACACCGGGTACAAAAAAGCGAAAAAAAAAACGTTGCCACCCCAAAAAATGTTTCATGTGGTTAACCACACCAACATTGTCACTTCACAGTTTGCTTTCAGTGTTGCTATCATGGAAAAATGTCTTGCAACACTGGCCTCACTGGCTTATTAAACCACATTCCTTGCCTTATAAAAAAAGATTTAATACTATAAAGGTGTTAGCGTCGTGTGTTGTCAGATCTAAAAATACGTACATCTATTGGAAAAAAAATCACTTATGCTTGATTTTTTTATTTTATGCATGGTTTTCTTTGTGCATGTATAATAATAACACTTATTGCTTATTATTGAATTCTATAGGCCAAAATGGCTCTCTCTTACTCCTCTCATACCACGACATTTTGTGCAATTTTTGTGAAGATTTAACTTCAATTACACTGACGGGATCACACTATTTAAAAAAAACGACTTCTTTGTGAGTTTTTCGAACGCGTAAGCGTTTTTCGATAACGGTATTGGTTTGAACGGTTCGATGTGTTTTTTTACTTAATCTTGTTCAATGATCTGATGCATTTATCTCATGATAGTTTCACCTTTTTCTGCAAGTTTAAAAACTTTTTCTTTCCAAGTAATTCATAGATATTCCTTGGTGAAGGTCATTTGTATGGATTGTTTGAGACGAAATCCTTTTTCTGTGTGCGAATAACACAATTCAACTTTCAGTTTCTTTGATACTTTTCAATAATAATCTTTCAACTTTTTGACAAAGTTTTTCGTACACGTCTCAAGTCCTGTTTTTATTAATTAATCCACATGACAATCAACCAATATATATTTTCGCAATAGTAAAATTTCCGATCTTCAACTCATCTTTCCTTAATTTCCGTCTATCTTTGGTGAAATCCGTTCCTTGAGTCCATTTTTATGAAGCAGTGAGCAGATTTGACCGCTTTGTTAAACGCCCTCAGATGCACTTTGCCTGGAACTTCGTTCTGGGATTTTCGCCCTTGGGAGGGTAGTTTGCACTATTTTTGGTATGCACTTGTGGGTAGTATACGTTTTAGGTTGATCTTATGCAACCGTTGTTTATCTCGGGTGTATAGAATGGTAACTTTGTGCTCTTGTCGCATTTCATTATGTTTTTGAATGTTGCATTTTTCCATTTTCATTCATGTTCTAACATGAATATTATTCACGTTCACGTTTTCCTTTCAATTACTTTTAGCATAGTATTTTTAGCATGTGATGGCTAAGCATTATTTTCAAGAATGCATAACTTTCCTCCATACTGGCGATGTGATTATTAGCCATCACATTTACCTGCCTCATTATTTCTTATCAAACCAAAATTTTAAAATGATTGTTCACACCACAAGTGCAAATCCTTTACACTCAAACTGATCTTTACCTTTTCTTTTGGCCTAAATTCGGTCCCGAGTGCAATCATCTTCTTTATGATTCATCTCAAACCGATCTTCACTTTCATTTTCCGCCTATTTTTTTCCCAACTCTTAAATATCAACTTCTCACCCTCTATTCCAGTCTTCGCATCAATATTTACCTTGAGTTTTAGTGAGACGAGAGCTCTACACCAAAAGTGCAATACCTACCCTCCTCTCCTTTTTTTATTTCCAAGCCGATGTCCTCCCTTCCTTCCATTACATTCCCCAGCCAGTAGTAGCCCCCCCCCCCCGCGCTAGGCGGGCGCGGGCGCGTGCATGCCGCCCGCGCGGTGCGCCAGTCGCGCGACGCGGTGCAGGCCGCGCAGCACGGGGTAGCACCACAGGCACGGCACCAGCAGGCTCAGCAGGCTCACGCCCATCCAACTGGGGGCAAACATTTATGTATCACTATCCATACTACAGTACACAGCACTGGTGGGATCCAGGCCTCCTCTATATGAGAAGGAGTGGGCAGTAATGCACCACGTGGGCCCAGTGCGGGTTCGTAGATGTCACGTATTCGAATTTTTGGTTTTAGGACATGCCGGTTTGTCACGATGTTTCCCTTCACCTTTTTGAGAGCAACAGAATGACAATTAAATATGTATATTATATATAGAAACACCAACGCGAAACTATTTAGTTTTGCTAAATAATTGTTTCATATTTTAAACACTTTTTCGTGTTAAACACATTTGAATTTTAATGTATAATATATAGAAAACACACACGACACCATAAATGCTAAAGTTTTACATTGGTAGTACGTATTCAGTAAGTATCGGTAAACATGAAATATTTACTTAGCCATCAATTTATCAGTCTCTCAAGAACTATGTAATTTAAAAACTTTCACGTAAATCTGGGTCCCGAAGGTTGTCAAGAACTTGTCTTGGTCAACATGTGGTCGTAAAGTGGTGCGAGTTTTTTTAACGGTGTTTCATTTTATTGTTATGTGTCTGTGTCTCGGTGTCGCAAATTAAATAATTTTAAACGTTGCAAAAGTGGAATACGTGTGTTCACATAATTTTCATACGTAATATCTTGTCATTGAAATTTTTATGAAGTCAGCTATACCAGCGCTGTGACACTTATTTTTAAGTGTCGTTTTTAGTAAAGCGAGACCTCAGACGAAGATATTGGAACAACACAGCATAGCAGAGACCGGCTGCGACGTCGTTAAAAGAGGGCATCTTTTAACGACGTCGCAGCCGTCACTAGTCCCATAGACAAATATTACCCGTCTCACCACTAGTCCAAATTTTAGGGTGCATTACTCGATTGGCTCTCACACTCCTTCCTATCCTAAGGGCACGTCCTCCCTACCGTTAAAGCGCCCCCCGTTCTATTCCTTGATATGCAATGGTCTTTGTAGCACCATGTAGTATGAGGCTTCAGGGGCTAGTGCAAATCTTGGAGTTCATTCGATTAATCGAGTCTGGTCAAACCACGCTGGGGTCGGTGCATTTAATTGATTCATTATGTTTTTATGAGTGAGTTTAGTTTGTGATACTGCGCATCACACTACACACTGCATAATGCGTATTCCTGTGCGAGTCCTAATTAATACTTTTTCTTTCTTTCTTTATCTGATTATACAGGGTTCAAAACAGGTTCGAGGGTGGGATGAGTGACTGTTTCCCATCTTTTTCGTCATATGTATAAAATTAAAGCATTGTTTCCAAGAGTTTGTATTTCGTAGTTTGTTACTAGTGCTGCTAACAAGGATGCGCGTCAGGTAGAATACCCGAGGGCGAGAATAAAAAGGTCAGGCAAATAAATGGTCGGTCCCAGTGCTTTATTGTTCCAAAATCATTGTTAAGTTCAAATGTTCTGCACAACATTTGGTGATCGAATCAAAACAGAGCATTTCGTTTGACAAAAAAAAAATGAGAATTCAAACATTTGAGACTCAAACGATACGATACCTCAGGACTTCAAATACTTCGAAAAAGGATTCAACCGGATTCGATTGGTAGCGAGACCTCAGACGAAGACATAAAACAGTAACATTTATCACAGCAGAGCAGTGACAAGAGCCGAGAAATCAGTTGAACCCCGCTAAAAGATTCACCAATGTAGCTCGACATGAATCAACCATAGATAAATATCACCCGTCAATCTACTAGTCCAATTTTTACTTAGGGTAAGGTGCATACTCGGTAGGCTCATAATCCTAACGCACGTCTTCCCTACCTATAAATGGGAGCCTTCAAAGGTTAGTGCAAATCTTGGGGTTCATTCGATTAATCAAGTCTGGTCAAACCACGCTGGGGTCTCGGTGCATTTCATTAATTAATTTATATATAATCTGGTTCCCTATTGTACTAATTTACAAACATTTCAATGGTCTCTCGATTGTGTTTTTTTTTTTTGTACAATTCTAACTAATATTAAAGCTGAAGAATTTGTTTGAACGCGCTAATCTATGGAACCGCCAGTAGGATTTGAATAATTATTTTTGTATTTAATAGCCCAATTCTAGAGGTTGGCTATAGGCTACTTAAAATCACGTTAGGACTCTCAGGAGCTGAGCTAAAACTACTGTACTGCTTTTTACACGTGCAGCCTGTGGGCTAGATATACGCGAAAATCATACAGTGCTCTCCGCGTTCAATACAACAATGCGTTTAGGATACTAGTGGGGCTGCCCCGTTATTGTAGTGCGTCAGGGATGTTTGCGGATGCGCATGTAGATTGCTTTTACGCAACAATGCGTAAAAGGTGTGCTTCCCTGGTGCGCAGGGTGTGGGACAGATCCAACAGTGTCTTAAGCATGTTTGCAAGTCGATGGGACTGTTTATACGTGGGTCACTGTTGTGCAGTATCTCATGGGATGTCGCAACAGTGACCAACCGTTACCCTTGTTTTTTTATTTTCCTTGTTTTTGTTTAGTGATTAACATATTCGTAGGTTTTTACTAATAATACTGTTGAGTCTTGGTTACTCCAATAAAGAAAAATTCTATTCTATTGTAAAAGGAAAATCAAAGTAAAAGCGCAGGCAGGCGATGCGATGTGACGGGGTGGGTCGCGGGAACAAAGAACTTCAAGAGGACGAAGTCGCGGGCAGAAGCTAGTCTTTTAAAAACACAATCGATTTTATCGACTACACAATGAAAGAATATGCAAACGGAATTTACATAATCTAGAAAATACGAACAGTGTCATGTCAGTGAGTAAACAAGTATAAATGTACCGTTTAGCGCAGGACTCGTCGGGCGGCGCGCATGCGCACGGGTGCAGCGCGAAGTCTCCCTCCGCGTCCGACATGCAGTGGTACAGCATACACTGTGGATGTACAAGATTATGAATTAGTTTTATGATTTATAAGTCTATTATCAACTTTCCCAGTTGCTGTGAATATTGCAGTAAAGTAGTTATTTAAATAAAACTCCACGTACAACTGCGCAACGAGCTGCAAACTCGTGGTCAAATAATATACGCAGTGGCAGTGAATAAGGCCAATACGAAGGTTACAAACAGCTTCAGCAATTGAAATCCTTCTGTTAGTCGGAAGTATGTCTATCTTGGCCATATTCTTTCATTTGGCAAAGAGCATCAATAAACAGAGATATCGAGAAGAATACAGCTTGGGTGGGCCGTATTTAGCAAATCGGAGGACATTCTGAAATCAGCCCAATTTAAACAATGTCTCATGGGGGCGTCCCTCTATAACCAGTCTGTTCTGCCCACCAAGACGTACGGGGCTGAGACGTGGACGCTCACGCAGGAGGCTGTCTGCAGTGTGAGAGTTTCACAGGTAGCCATGGAGAATTCCTTGCATGGCATAAGGCTTATCATTGCACGGTAAACGTTATATTTTTTTAAACCGTTACGTCTTATTTAAAAAATATAACCTAAGAAACAATTTGTTTTGGTTATGTTCCAACGGAACGTTATAAATAAAGTTTTTATAAGAACCTAATTTAAATAGTTCTGATTAATATTTGTTTTTATTAATAAAATTACATATACTGATTACGGAATAAACCGGTTTTTGAAAACGTTCTCTTTTCGTTCCATTAAAATTATGACGAAATTAAAAATTGCTTCTATTCATATATATTTTTGTGTATTCTTCCGTCCACACAACTCGTTTCTATGATGGTCATGCTACGAGGCCCTAGTGTGAGTTTCTTTAAACCAACTCGACTTTACGCATCGACCGAGTTCGGCGCTCCGATTGGCCCTTGGAACTTTCGATTGATGGAGGGCCAATCGGGGCGCAACATTCGATTGCTGAAGGGCCAATCGGGCGCTACTTTCGAGTGCTGAAGGGCCAATCGGGGCGCAATTTTCGATTGCTGAAGGGCCAATCGGGGCGCAACTTTCGATTGCTGAAGGGCCAATCGGGCGCCACTTTCGATTGCTGAAGGGCCAATCGGGGCGCAACTTTCGATTGCTAAAGGGCCAATCGGAGCGCCGAACTCGGTCGATGCGTTAAGTCGAGACGGTATAAAGAAACTCACACTAGGACCTCAGGTATGGTACAGTACAAAAAAAAACAACGGAAGAATGTTATTATACTATTGACGAATCCATAATGATAAATTGTAAGTTACTTGACATTGACATTGATTTAATTTTGACATTGTATTATTATCTTTATTTCCATTAATTAAGTTACGTTGTGTTTGGTTGTTATTATATTATTTTAATTTGTTGACTTATGTGAATGGTTGGACACCTTTTTGGTAGATTTTATAGAAACTAATTATTTATTATTAAGATCTCATGTAAAATGTACAAAAAACACAACAATAAATACTTCGAAATGAATCGAATTATGAATTTGAATGCAGTACAAGTGACTCTCGGCTTCGTTAAGTGCCTTTTTACACCCGTCACAATCTATGAGTGATAAATAAATAGACGCAAGTGTACCTGAGCACACTTGATACAGGACACGCAGTCGATGCAGGACTTGAAGCAGTCGGGCGCGAACTCGCACGAGCCTGCGCGGTTAGCACTCTCCAGGTACCACTCGTGACAATGTCTGGAAATAACACAAATATATCAATCAGTAAACAGTAACATTTACCTGACAACTTGTGATGTCTGGTCTTGGACAAATAAATATACGCATCGACTTGAGACTTCCTCCTTTTTTTCGTCGTTTGAAAAGAGACATGCACCCATATTCTTAGTCAAAACCTCTTGATTTCTTTGACTTGATTCAACCTCACTTAGGTGGTTTGATATTCATAGTTGCAATTTTACTCCTCATCTCAAACAGTTTCCTCAGTCGAGGTGAGTTTGAGTTGAGGAACCAACTGTCAGATATAAGGTACAGTCCGCGAGGCCTAAGCTGAGCTTTGCATTTGTGTGAGTACAAAGCTCAGCTTAGGCCTCGCGGACTCGGCATATACCTTGAGGCTTCCTTGTTTTAACCAAAACACGCCTATTTTATAAAATTTTCATAATGTACCATGAATACTTTATTGAATATTGACGTATTCGTGACGTATGACCTCGACTCACACTCATTCGAGGGACCTCACAATTTCCGTAATCTGACGACGAGGAATACCTATTTTGAGGGTCTTCCGACACACGCCTTAAGGTCCACTCGACAGAGTTGTGAGTCGAGTAGCTTCGAGGTAATGACTTAGAACATGGGTGTTAGACCTCTTAAGTTTGTTTTGATGTTCCTTCTCAAGAGAAGTTGGATAGAAAACACCGACTTCATTTAGTTTTAAAACATAATTTATTTTTGACTTGTGGAAGTGTTTTTAAACCAATTCCCAGAAATAAATATCATTTATACTACCTGTTATCCGCATGTTCAATATAAAATGGTTACTTCCAACGATTTGAAAGTTTGTTTCCCTAAATCACACACACCCACACACACATCTATTCACGTATATTTTTTAAACTACCAGACTAATAAAGGAAATATGATTGCAGCTGCATGATTGACATAATTATGTTCACCAGTTTATCTAATATTTCAGTTATTTCAAACGTCATAAAATTAAAGTTTTTCTGAATTATATGATACATTGTATCTCACTCAAGCTTATACAAAAAAAATCCTTATACTAATCCATAGCAAATAACGTTTCTTGCTTTACTATGCATAGTGAGACATTTTTGCAACCATGTTCTATTAAGTTTTTTGCAATGTTATAACGCACCTGCATTTGATCCTCGCCTGGAAGGTCTCGGCTGGCTTCTTGTCGGGCAGAGGTGGAGGAGCACTGCTGTAGCCGCCCTTTTTGAGCGAACCTGGAAACAAATCATTATTTTAAGTATATATGAACAGAGGCCTTCAATTGGTCAGACCACAGGTTGAAATCCAACAGTGTTCATTATTAGGCAATTCCGCCAAGTGCGTGTCGCGCCACGCACAGCGAAGGGTTCCGTACTTGGATGGATTTATCCCAAAAACTAACTTAACTTTGTAGTTGATAAAAAAAACTCCCATAGATACGTCACGGACAAACTGCAAAAGTAAGTTTGTAATAGCAAAAAAAGTTTTTAATGTGATAGAACCACAAATTAACGATTTTCGAACTTTCCTTTACGTGTGCTGTGAGACCTTGCTTCTTGCCAAATTTCATGATTCTAGGTCAACTTGGAAGAACCTAATTGATTTATTTGCGAGTATTAAAACATGTCGCATTTATAACCGTATTTTTTAATGCGTTGACTTAGTAGCTTGATTTTTAGAGCTCCCAAGGGACTGTAGACCTACGTATTTGATATTAAATTTCAACTTTACTGAGAGACAGACGGACTACGAAGTGATCCTATAGGGGTTCTATTGTTTTCCTTTTGTGGTACGGAACCCTAAAATCGTATGCCCCGATTGTATTATTTGCCGATAATCATCTTGAACTAGCTTGTAAGTATGTCACACATTATTTATTAGAGGAGATGACTTTAATTCCAATAGTCAACTTACATTGTTCAAACTATCAAAATCGAACAACAATTGGAGTTTGTCTGTTTTTATTTAGGAACAGTGTAATGGCGTAATGCGGAGTAAAATGGGCCAGTGGTAACGGCTGCGACCCAAACAGGCGACAAAGCAAAGACTGTGTAAATTATTTCATCACTACTGCTCTTAAAACGGTGTAGGAAAACATCGTGAGGAATCCGGCATGTCTTAGAACCAAAAATTCGAAGACATGTGACATCTACCAACCCGCACTGGGCCCGCGTGGTGGATTACGGCCCACTCCCTCTCACAGTGAGGAGGCCTGTGTCCCAGCAGTGGGAACATAATAGGCTGATTATGTCTGTTATGTAATGTAATGACGTATAACGTTACATGTTGTTTACATTAGCAGTTATAGCTGATTCTGTAGTACGTGCATGTGTGAGTATGTGCTTTCATCAAAATATGTTATTTGTTGCTACACTAAAGATATGGAATATGTCTAAATCCATACTAATATAACAAATTCGAAAGTGACTCTGTATGTTACCTTTTCACGCATAAACCACTGAATTGATTTCGTTTAAATTTGGCAAGGAGTTTGATTAACATCTTTTTGTTTTTGGGAATGGCATCTCGCAGGTCAACCTATGAGGTTGTCGTCTGCTTAGACGGACTTGCCTGTGGTTGCCCTAATAAATTAAGGCCTCCAGCCACGACTTAAACTTATGTACTAACTTTGGGCTTACGTAGAGTGCTGGTGGCCTTACTACTCTCCTGGAGGAGGGTAGTGGCGTCTTCGGGGGCGATTTGATTAACATCAAACTCCTTGCCAAATTTAAACGAAGAGGACAGAGGCTACTTTTTGTACCGGTAGCACGTTCTCGAGGGATAATTCCGACAACCTCGCGGGCGAAGGCGTGGGCAGACGCTAGTATTATATAGTTTATTAATGAATTAATTATTACATTAATGTCCTCGTCGACTTCCTCGTTGGTCTAGTGATCGCAAGGGCTACTGCTTAGCATGAGGTCCTTGGTTCGATTCCCAGGTCGGGCAGTGTTACTGGGTTTTTCTATTAATATAATTTCTCAGTAGCAGCCCGGAGTCTGGATTTGTGCCCGGTTGATGGCAATAGGCTTGCCACCTATTACATGGGACTAACATAACTTGCGAAATGTGGGTGTACTGTAGGTATACCTCTGCCTGAACCTTTCTGGGATTACATGCGTGATGTTATGTTATGTTAAATTAATTAAATTTTAATTTATACTTTGTTTGTTTGTTTGTTACGCTTTACGTCAAAACGGGTGAACGAATTTGTATGAAATTTCGCACATAGATAGACCCACCCCAACTGGGTGAGGGCATTAGCTACAAGTCGCGGGCAACAACAAATTCTAAATAAATATAAAATTCTTCCTATGATAAGCCTGTAAGATAGAAGAGTTATCTCACCAGAATCTCGTTTGAGCAGCGGTGGCTTGGTGTTGGGTGACGACTTCTCCGAGCTGATGACTCCTCCCGCGCTCACCTGAGGATACGTGTACTCGTGCACCTGAGGCAGATATGGTGATGGCGTTAGTTACGTTAAACTAATGGACATATAGAAATAAAGAAAAAACGTTTATTTGCGGTAAACATGACGCAGTGATCGATCACAAACTCTAAAAAGAACAAGTTGGGGGAAAATATGCGTCACACGCACACGTCCACGCAAAACGGCCATCGCTCAGCTTAATGCTACGACCCTATGCGAGACAGAGCCCCTGTGCTGGTTTTCAGTGTTTTTTTTTAAATTACAACATACATATTTGACTGCCTATTTGGTCTAGTGGTCGCAAGAGCTACTGCTGAGCATGAGGTCCTGGGTTCGATTCCCAGGTCGGGCATAGTGTTATTGGGTTGTTCTATCTAGAATTTCTCAGTAGCAGCCCGGAGTCTGGATTTGTGCCCGGTTGATGGCAATAGGCTCGCCCCCTATTACATGGGACTTAAGCATAACTGGCGAAATGTGGGTGTACTATATAGGTGTACCTCTGCCTAACCCTTCTGGGATTATAGGCGCGATGTTATGTTATGTAATTTGTGGACTATTTAAAGAAACTAGTTTTTAGAAAAAACTACGATCGCAGACGAATTCGCGGTCAACAGCTAGTAAAAGAATAATTTTATAAAAAGTGGAAAAGCTTAAAAATTGCCAATTTATAAACGTTTCAAAATAACTATTAGACAAGAACAGTACTATCTTAGAAGTGACGTCACGACTATGTAACTTCATACTATCGCCGTACATTGTCCGTACCGCGCGACAAGGACGAGAATGATCCCCTCCAAAACCTTTTAAAGCGTTTAGCTTCTTTATATTTACATCGATTTAACAGATTTTTTCGATTAAGAATGTCATTTTTACTATGCCTTCTTTGAAATTACATTACCATTATTTTGGACATTTTTAATATTAGTCATCATCCCGATTGTGATGATGTGTGGGTATTTATCAATATACATCCAACTTACAGCAGACAGGTGAACGTAAGGACATCGATCAGGATCGGAGTCATCCACGTGCAGCTTGTCGTCGTATTGAGCCTCGTACTGCTTCAACGAATCTGAAACAATTCATCGTCAACATATTCATAAGCTATTTCTATCATGTACTGGCTTTACTTTAAAGCACATGATAAAGATCTTAAGTGTCTTCACGACAGTGACCTAATGGTGATCCATAAGGTAGCTGTCGTGAACATATACATCGTTATTTTTTGTACTCATTGTGCAAACATTAAAAAAGATTGTTCAAAATCAGTATTGGAATAGATTTCAGTGACGACAAACAACTGTTTGACGAGAGTCAATACTAATCTTACTAATATTATAAATGCGAAAGTAAGTTTGCTTGTTACGTTTTCACGCTTAAACGCCTACTATTCATCCTGTAGTCGCAGACGAAGTCGTAGGCAACAGCTAGTTTTAAATGTTTTAAGACTGTTTTTCACAGTAACGATAAGAATTTAGTTTCAAAAGCAATAAAACTTTAGAAATGACTTACGGTCAACCCAGTCACGACAATTGTTTGTGCGGTGACCGCATGCAGACACCGAGGAAAAATCGAGCTCCTTTGGTCTGAACGAGTTTCGACACAAAATTCATAATTTATTTTAGTAATTATTTATACGGCCTACCCAAACGTTCTTTCTTTGGTGTTGTTCGTCGAATCGTTGAGCTGCACGATTACTGACAAAAACGTGCACTGATTAGACAGGTCCACTCAATCTGTATGGTTCTTTCCTCAAAAGACCATTTCAGACACCGATCTGCATGCTTCACATGATCTAACCAAGATTATATCTGGACTTTAAAGGAGACTGTGACCTCTCAGTTGGTTTCGGCCGTTCTTCTCAGAGTAGTCAGATAGGAAACGCCGATCTCATCTAGTTTAAGAAATATGATGGACGTGTAAAAGTTGTTTGTACAAACCTACTTACAGAAATAATAATTTATCATTTAATGTAAGGTTAAATGGTGATACTCTGATGGTGTGGTGATGCAGTATGTTATACCTGATAGCGGGTGTCTGGGCAGCGTGATAGCAGATAGAATGGGCGTCTGCGTGATGTCATCAGCGGGTCGGTGACGAGCGCGGCTTGCGGTCGAGTTTTCTGAGCTAGAGCGAGACTCTGATGGCAGGTTCAGACACTGTTGCAAAAGATAACAAAATTGTTGGTTAGTAAAATCAAAAACAATACATATGGCTCGTGGTTGGTTCAAGTTTCCAACTGACCATTTTGAGACTAATAGAACTATAAGCACCAATATCCGCTCAATACATTGCTATCTGATTCGAGGTATTCGTCTGTGCAAGTCAGTAACAAAAAAAACTGTTCAGCATCAAAACTTCTTAACGGTGTTGCAGACCCATTATTTAAAACTTTAAAGACCTTCTTCCATCAAGTTTATTGAAAGCCTAATTATTAGAAAAATATTTCATCATACCGAAAAAGTAACGTCAAACTCAAAGCATTTTTTTTTTCAAATTAACCAAATACTTTTGAATTATCAAGGAGTCGGGTCAGTCAGAAAGTTCAAGCTATTCTCCCATTCCAAACCGTAGTAGTTTCCTGTTGAGAAACAGGCAAGAAACACCATGGACACTCTTTTAAAACTTAAATATAGTCAACACAACCTTAACACCTGCTTTCCGGTAGCGGTATAGCCGTTACCAGCTTAAAGTTCTATGTAAAAATAACTATCAATAGCCGATAATGCTAACTGCAGGGTCAAATTAAATTAGATAGAGAAACTCCTACCCATATCTTATTAGGCACGACTTTAAAAAAAACTCATTTTTTGGGTCAACGAGCCCTGAGGACCATTCAGCATTCGCTTCGGAGCGATTCTATTTCTACAATCGCTTTCGTTTCTTTTCGCTGTTGCAGGCAGGATTAACCGAGACCCTCACACAGCAAATGACCGCATAACTTGGAGACGCGTCGCATGTGGTGAGGGAACGCGGAAGACGAAGAGATAGGTGCAACTATGCCTAACCCTTCGAGGATCTCAGGCATGTTTTTATATTGTAAAAAAAATATATGTAAATGTATTTATGCTCGAAAATTAAAAAGCTTGTGACTTATTAATTAGATAGAATACTCTTTATTATTTTATTTTATTTATTTACAGCATTGTATTCATAGGTAAATATAGGTTAGAATTTAGTAGAAGTAACAAACATATGTACACCTTGTAAATTACACACATGGATGTAGAAATTTTACATTGGGTTACACAATGGGCGGTCTTATCGCTAATTGTGTTCTGAATATTTATTATAACAATTAATTGTATTATAAATATTGAAATTTTTGTTAATTTGTATGTACTTAATTTCGATTTTAATTTCTTAAATGGTTAATAAATAGTGTATGCCCTAATGGTTAGATTTTTGAGTTACCATTACCTAACTATAAGACCTACTGTATCACCTAAAATCACACTAATAGATACTTTGACTTTGAACTTACCTCGAAAATATTCAGCTCTTCGTCGTCATCTTGTGGCGCTGGGTTGTGTTTTTTGTACGCGTGAAGTGATGGCCACGCCCCGCCCAAACCTTTGTAATTTATAACATTTATGTTTTAATATAAAGTATTGTTTTAGAAGTGTGTTAGTTGCTGAAGCAATACGTTATAACGTTTATTCGGGAACTGTCCGTTGCATCTCAATTAAGCTGAGCATCCTACTTACAGCTTAGTTAGTTTTTTCAATAAACTAGAGCTTATTTGAAAATGGGTTGAATTTTTAGTATAAAACCCCTGGAATAAACATTTTCTTAGAGCTATTTTGTTCTAACATAAGCTATCTCCATAAAATACACAAATCACATTGATAAAATTGAAACTAGGAGTAGGTATTATTTTAATTTTCAACACATATTTAATAAAATACTATTTCGGTTACTTTCGTTAACCTCAAAAACAAGATCAGTAGTTTTTTATCTATAGTAAAAACATTAAAATCTGAAGTTCTACATTACGTCCTAAAAACATTCTACATCACATATAAATACATGTGAACAACAAACCCTTCCTGCCTACCCCACAAGAAGCATGTCGTGATGTTATACTCAAAACTCACCGTGTAGGAATCCAGTATACGGTAGAGGAGGCAAAAGAAAGCACATTAGATAAATTAGTTCATTATTAATATATAGTACATACAGCGTTTAGCAGGGTACATAAGGCATATAGCTTACAATAGTAGCAGCTTTACAGAATTTTAATAATTGAAATCATCAAATAAAACCCTGTTAGTTCATATAATCGTATTGAATGACAATGCAAAATACAACTGCTTAAGCGTAACTGGCAAAATACGTGTGTACTATAGGCACACCTCTTCCTAACTTTTCTAGGATTACAGGCGTGATGTTATGTCATGTTAAAATATTAATCAAATATCAATTTCAAATTACTGAAAACATTTTCTAACTTGAGCTGTATTAATGATTCTAATGATTATAATTCTGTAAAAACATACTTGTGACGATCGCGAATCATATTTTGATCAACATTCAACCTCACTCACACTGACTAGCAAAAAACGAACTAAAATTTAGATTTAGCGTGCAACCTTGCGCTTCTCCCTAAAGCTAATTTTGTTCTAGACAGGATGCAGCAACAGGATGTTTTCGTAAAATAACTTGTTATAGTGAGTGGGTTTAGGATATTTCCTTGACTGCACTCAAAGCTACTAACGAGAATAGTGCCACCCGCATTCAACTCGAAGGTTTTCAAAGGAAGCAAGTTAGAATGTGTTGTAAGAATACACTGTAAACCTATTATGGGACTACCGACTGCGACCTTATCGTCATTTTATTGCAAACAAGCATGCGGAAACGCTGTTGATAACCGACATATTTTCAAATCTATAATATACAGTTAATAATAAAGCTGAAGTTTGTTTTTTGTTTGAACGAGCTAATCTCTGGAACTACAAGTCTAAAAAGCTGGAGAGTTTGGTTTTCTGTTTGAACGAGCTAATCTCTGGAACTACAAGTCTAAAAAGCTGAAGAGTTTGGTTTTTTGTTTGAACGAGCTAATCTCTGGAACTACAAGTCTAAAAAGCTGAAGAGTTTGGTTTTTTGTTTGAACGAGTTAATCTCTGGAACTACGAGTCTAAAAAGCTGAAGAGTTTGGTTTTTTGTTTGAACGAGCTAATCTCTGGAACTACAAGTCTAAAAAGCTGAAGAGTTTGGTTTTTTGTTTGAACGAGCTAATCTCTGTAACTACAAGTCTAAAAAGCTGAAGAGTTTGTTTTATTGTTTGAACAAGCTAATCTCTGGAACTACAAATCGGAAAAGCTGAAGAGTTTGGTTTTTTGTTTGACGATCTAATCTCTGGAACTACAAGTCTAAAAAGCTGAAGAGTTTGGTTTTTTGTTTGAACGAGCTTCTGGAACTACCATCCGTCGAATTTGAAAAATCTTTTTGCATTTTATAGCCCAATTCTTGAGGAAGGTTGTAAGCAATTTAACACCACGCTACTACCTTAAGGAGACGGACAAATAGCGCGGGTGGTCGAAGGTAAAGCGATGCGGTGGGTCGGGGCCGAAATTTCACGTGGACGAAGTCGCGGTTAGAAGCTCGTTTACAAATATTAATTAGTTAGAGATCTGACAATTCCTTATTACCTAAGGTGATAAAAAAATGCTAATGACAGCCACTGATTTCTGCCTAACCCATTAGAATTACGTTTGAAGGGCATATCTATGCGACATGCATAACTCAGGACTACTTTGGGGTAACACTGTAGGGCGTGGTCCAAATTAATAGTGAGCGGCTAACTGTTAAAGCTTAATGCACATGGTGCCACGCCCTCAACTGTATAGTCAATTAGTTATTTGTAATTAAAGCGTAATATATATTTATACAGTTCACACACACACAGCCAAAGCCATAAAAGCCGTAGGATCATTCTTCAGAAAGATTACAAATTTGGAACTTTTAAAGACGTGGTACCTACATCACTGTCCAAGTAAATCTTACATAGAAAAAAATCACGACAAAATAACCCCAGTTTCATTTTACCAGAAACAATCCCAAAGAGGATATGAAAAGATTTATAACAAATAAAAATTCTTACGTTTTTTACATTCAACTAAATATGATTCTGGTTATTTCATGAAAAACGTAAGAAAATTTGAATTTCGCGGACTATCCTGGCACTTCTCCTAAAATGACTAATACAAATCTCACTAATGATACTGAACGCGATCAGTACATCAAAACCGTGTTCGAGAGCTGTCAGTGTCAATTTTGACATAATAATAATAGCAGTGACAGCTCTTGAACGCGGTTTAGATGTGGTGATCGCGTTCAGTTTCATTTGTCAAATTCTCCTATATAGTATTCATATTATGTATAATGAAACGATCAAAATATTTTTTACAGTTAACCAACTATCACATTTTCTTCAAGACATAATGTGATTTAAAAAAATAACCTTTTTACGTCAAAACATTAACCCTCTGTCCATAACTTTCTAAAATGATTTGGCTCTGGATGCAGTCAGTCAGTCAATTCTCTTTCTATACCTGTTGTCTCCAATGATGCCTTGCCCTGTCCTAAAACTCTGAAGAATGACCCTCACCACCGACCAAAGCTTACCGTCCAGCAACTCTTCAATAGCAATCCTCACGCCCTTGTCGAATGCGCGGGCATCAGCAGCGGTCTGGAACGTGAGCCCGAAGCGCTTCTCGTCGGTCACCCAGTGGTGGAACGTTGGCATCACCTTGTTGTATTGGAAGTCTTTCTTTATCGTGCATTCTAGGACTACCTGGAATGTGGAAATATGGAGGTTTAGAATTATGAGGACACTTCAAAATTATAAGGTTTTATTTGCTTAATGAAAAGCAAAGTGAATTTATGTGTGATTAAGGTCGGATTCTTAAATGCAACTCAATATTAAGCTTCTTAGTTCTGAGCTGAGCTGCACCATGATTGACAAATGCGTGCACTGACTGGATAGGTTCACTCAAATCAGTGTGGTTCTTTTTCAAAAGACCATTTCAGACACTAGTCTACAGGGTCCTCATATGATCTGACCAAGTTTATTCTCGGATTTTTATACACTTTGACATTAATGGACTTAATATATGTATACGATGACATGAAAATTTACTTTGTAAAGTATTAGAATATTTTAATTATTGGGAATGTGGAAGCAGTGTGGATTTGTTGTTTTTTTATATCTCAGTTTATTTTTATTTTTTAAAGTTCGTTTTAATCATGGTCTGGCAGTTTGAGTAATTTATGCGGCCTACCCAAATGTCCTTTCTTTGGTAATGTTCGTCGAATAGTTGAGCTCCTTAAGTTCTGTGTTGAGCTGCATGATTACTGACAAATGCGTGCACTGACAGGACAGGTACACTCATTCTGTGTGGTTCTTTCGACTATGACCTCTGAGTTTGTTTCGGCCTTTCCTCTCAGAGTAGTCAGATAGGAAACGCCGATTTCATCTACTTTTAAAATATGATTGACGTGTAAGTGTTTGTAAAAACCTACTTACAGAAATAAAATCATTTATCATTTGGTCTTCTTCCGACTCATTTTGTTTCCATTAAATATTTTTGTTTAAAGAAGTAGAACCGAGTTGCATAATGCATGCATAATCAGCCCATTATGTTCCTTCCCACTGCTGCGACACAGGCCTCCTCACTGTGAGAGGGAGTGAGCAGTAATCCACCACGCGGGCCCAGTGCGGGTTGGTAGATGTGCTGCTGCAAATAGGATATTTTGCGAAAAAATACCACAATAGTTAAAGATTAATATTAACTCACCATACTATCGCTGATTCGCTTCCCATTTATGAAGTATTCGTGTGTCGGTGCGGTTGCTGACGAAGATGTTGTGGTGTCGCCGTTGCTGTCACCCCCAGCTGGAACAATCATTTACAAATTAAAACCTTGCATTCGTTGAAATAAGAATACCAACCTTGGACTTACAGGATTCAGGCGTAAATATTACACCTCAAACTTAAGAAAGGGTCTGTCAAACAGAATGTCAGAGAAGATACACTAAAAATACAGACTTTTTCTATAATGCCTTGGTTTCCTAGGAAAGCGTCATATTATAAGGGGCGTTATGCAAAGGACAATGCCAGAAACTCTATAGAACTTTGCCCCACTCAAATCAAAAAGTCATTTACAAGCCTGCTAAATGCAGCATTTAAAGCTTATTTATTGCTGTTAACTAAACATTTGTCCTAATGCCTGTAGAACTTGCGGTTTCTGTTAAAATCTTAAAACAATTAAAGAGATATGAGGAACAGGGTGTAAAGTTCACTCATACTCATGGAAAAGGGAGGATCCTCCGACCAGATGGATGTCGTAGCTGGTGGGAAAATGCCCGAGAAAATTGTATATATGCTAGCTGCGTGGTAAACTCTGATTGCGCGATGCAGGATTTGTGTGACGTCAGTGTGATGTGTTGTTCGCATGTGGCGGTGTAGATGCCGCCACACAATAATGACATTGATTATAGGTTAGGTGCAGTTTATAATTGTTAAAAAGCGATTTAAACAACATCTAGGTTACGCATTATCATAATTATTATAATCGCAATATGAGTTTTTGTTTTACAGGTATTTAAAACTTTTTTTTGTTGTGTATCATGCGCAATAAGTACCGCAATAGGAAATTCTGGGGTTGAATTCCTTTTATCATTGATTTGTAATCGGCAAGTTCTACTGTAAAACGTCCTCATCATCGTCCGTAATGAAAAGGTCCTTTAAACATTTCAATTATTTTCATTAATAGACATTTCCTGTAAATAGATGGGGCAGAATCTGGCAGTCATTTGTCATTTACTCCAGTTTTTGACACTAAGTCCAACCCCGCTGCCCAAAGATTTAAATCGCCAGATTTGCTCTCACCGTACTTCCTCACGCGACAAAGTCTCCATGATTAAATAGCGTTTCCATGACAATCAAGTCAGTGTTATAAAATTCTGATCTTGTTTAAGGATCTGGCAGACATACAAACGCTTTTATTATCACGATTTTAATTATTAACTATGCTGGATAGAAAAAAACCCCAAAGTTACCCCTTTTCGTAATGTTTAATCAATCTCGTAGCTACAAAACAAACGTTTTTTTTCCGTTATTTTTTAAATAAATGAAACTAGTTAGTTGTATTTAAATAATGACTAAGCTTAAAACCTACCAAAATGCGCGAGCGCAACCACTCGTGAGCCTACATCAGTAGGTTTGGGCTCGGGCGCCATACGAATTCTAGGGAATTAAATACGAAATCAACAGGATTCCACTTATTGTAAGTAAGTATGTAATGCTGATGATGCTCCCATAATTAAAAAATGACAAATCATATCTCATTTTTTATATGATTGAAACAGTTGCAAAACCAAATGAACAATATTTTTCATACTTAAAGACTAGGTACTCACACCATATTCCTGCAAGTCCCCATGTATGACAAACCATCTATTCCTATTACTTCTAGAAACGTATTTTATTACTACCAACATTGTAGTCACATGTCGATCTAAGGCAAGTATAGTAGGCACACAATGGGTTCTATATGAGGCCCATTCATTACAATGATTCATTAGTCATTGTTTTGAACTAAGCAAGGCTGTTTAGCATTTTCCTTAAGTTATGAAATAGGTGATTGAGATATTGTGTTGTTGTGTGTTGTGCTTGATGGTTTTATGTTTGGGAGTTCGATGTCCGCATTATGTATAAAGTTCTGCTCATACTGAGGCGAATCCCGTGCGGGTTGCGGGACGCGACAGGGCCCATCAATTTTTTTTAATGATTAGGAAGTCAAACAAATAAATAATAGATTAAGAAAAGAGTATTTATGAAGTCTGAAAGTAACAGTTCTTTTCACCGGTGACTGAAAAGTTGTGAGGAAATCGGTTGTCATGGTACAGTAAGGGCAAAACTTTATGAGCCCTCTGAACGTAAGCCCGAGTACGAAATAACGAAACCGCGCACGGTACAGTTGAGTGCGCAACCATTATTGTAGATGTGAAACATATATTTTTTATAGCACCTATATGCCTCTACAGCATTGATTTGTTCATCACAAAAATAATTATCTTGTAAGTAGGTACTTTTGCAGCCACACTCGTGCAACTTCCGAGAGCTCATAAAGTTTTGCGCGAAATGTATGGGCATCTGATGTGGAGTTATGAGGTAAATGAGAGGACTTTTGGCTATGAATGTGGATGGCCATGGGAGTAGCGAAGACCGAAGAAACGATGGATGGACTGTGTGAAAGATGATATGGCTAGAAAGGAGATGACTACTAACAGAGAAACATGGAAGACCACAAATAAACTGGGATAAGGAGAAGAATGATGACGAATTAGAAATCACGCGACTATTTGCGCCAGTTCGAACACCTCCATACAAGTTAACACAATCGACGCGAACAAATTTCGTAACGCATCCCGCGCGGCGTTCGCTTCAATTTGGGCAGAGCTAACTTTGCCTTTTTTTGTGAAGTATTATTTGTCTGTGTGCTATATATGATAAATTATGTTTCTGATTATTGTCGTGCCTCAAAAGATCGTCAGTGGGTGACGTGGTACCTACTAGGTATCTCTTTTTCAATACAACACCATTACATTTTTGTTTATTATACATTTGATATTATACTTACTTAGAAATTACTTTAAGTAGCAGTTTTATAAATCTAATGACTACGAGTAAGGTCCGCTGAACACAAATATAGATCAGAATGATTTTTTTAATTATTAAGCGCCTTATACATTTGGCGCTTAATAATTCAAAAAATCATTCTATTTCAATCGTTTAAAATTGACAGAAACTGAATGTATACAGCATCATAATCAGCCTATAATTTTCCCACTGCTGGGACACACACAGGGCCTTCCTCGGTGGGAGGGAGTGAGCCGTGCCTAATCCACCACGCGAGCCCAGTGGGGGTTATTAGATGACACGTCTTAGAATTTTTGGTTCTAGGACATGCCGGTTTCCTCACGATGTTTTCCTTCGCCGTTTTGAGAGCAGTTGTAATGAAAGAATTTACACAAAGTAAGTCGCGGTCATTACCACTGGGCTAACAATGCTGTCAGTTTTAAAGTTTTAAATATTTTAGCGCTGTGATTTGTGTTGAAAGGGCCTAAGTATTGATTGCACATTCCTAAAATTCGTATTCCTATTATAAGAACTTTTCACGTACTTTTGAAAGTTGTTAAGTCTTATAATACAATCTCATATTTCGGTGTCATCCTACTAAGTAGTACTTGACTTTCCAATGCATTAATATCTTTAAAAGGTAAACAATTGAACAGCACCCACGTAAACGTGACATTTCTGCAGATCTGCTTTCACTTGTTTTTATTTGGAGAACTTTAACATCATATTACAATACTTGACTAAGCATTGTATTTCAGTGTGTGACTTAAAAATTCTCGGTTATACGGAACTATGAACTGACTAATCTTGCATTTGCTTATTCACTTGAATTAAAACGGTTTAAAACCAATTACAATGTTTAAATTCACACGAAACAGAAAATTATATAGTGGAGGTGACAACCGGTTTTAACAAAGGGTATCGTGTTACCCACTGACTTCGATTTTTGCGGGCTACCCTAGTGCTTTCGTCTTAAGAACCTTGACTGGCAATAAGATGCTGTGCTCACCTGAGGGCCTTGACAATAAGTTGTTGTGCTCATCTAAGGACCTTAATTGTAACAATAAAATGCTGTGCTCATCTGAGGACCTTAATTAGGCTATAAGGTGCTGTGCTCACCTGAGGACATTGATTGCACAATAAGGTCCTGTGCTCATTTGAGGACCTAAATTGTACATTAAGATGCTGTGCTCACCTGAGGACCTTAATTAGACTATAAGGTGCTGTGCTCACCTGAAGACCTTGATTGCACAATAAGTTGCTGTGCTCACCTGAGGACCTTAATTAGGCTATAAGGTGCTGTGCTCACCTGAGTACCTTCATTGCACAATAAGTTGCTGTGCTCACCTGTGGACCTTGATTGCACAATAAGTTGCTGTGCTCACCTGAGGACCTTGACTGGATAATAAGATAGTGTGCTTACCTGAAAACCTTAATTAGACGATAAGGTGCTGAGCTGACCTTGGAAGCTTGATTGGACAACCAGATGCTCACCTGAGAACCTTCCTTGATTGCACAATAAGATGCTGTGCTCACCTGAGGACCTATGGGGGCGAGCTCGCTTCCCGACCATGACATCAGCGAGCCCGCCGCCCCCAAGCGCGACCCACCCACCGGTGCCCTCGTCGCGGCACATAACCTGTGCTCGCACCCGCACCAAATAGGCACTGTGGACAAAGAACATGAATTAAAACCAGAATAAAACTAAGATTTTTTTACATCAGGAATTTATTAGTAGCAGCCCGGAATTCGGATTCGTGTCCGGTTATTGGCAATTGGCCGGTGATACCCACATTTCGTCAGTTTTGTTTAAGTGCACTTTTGGGTACACCTATGTCGTTATAATAAGTGATATTTTATTTATACTAAATGGGATCTATCACTTCGAAGCTATAGGTGACGAACGTGTGATGTGATTTTCTTCAGGAGAGAAGGCTACTGAAATCGCTTTCGGATACCAGGCTTCAGTCTAAACTAAAAACAGAATTATTGTTTGAGACCTAAAAGCACAAATCCATAAAAAAATGCTTTGCTATGCTATATGACCTTTCGCCATCGAGAGAGAGTATAGGAATGGTGACCGTTACATTTTTATAGGTTTTTCGACTAAAACTAGTATGGATATCAGCACCCTAATTGCGTAATACAATCGGAATCTGAATCGTTTTGAAACAAATTGCAAATAAATTCATTGCTTCATAAGTTCGATAAAAATCTGATCAAAAACGTAAATAACGCTATGAATGTTGTTGAACTGTCAAAATACAACAGATCAGTCGTAATCGCCTATTGCCATCAACCGGGCACAAAAGACTCCGGGCTGCTACTGAGAAATTCCAGAAAGGAAAGACCCAACAACACTTTGCCCGATCTGGGAATCGACCCAAGACCTCATGCTCAGCTGTAGCGCTTGCGCCTGCTAGACCAACGAGGAAGTCAGTGACAGGGTAGATCTAAAAAGGCGTATAAAAAAACTTAATGTGTCATATTATTTACACCCGTGACTGTTCTGTGAGTTCTGTTATCAACGTCATTTTGTGGTATGGACCAAAATAAATAGCAGGCAAAGAGTGAGGATACTGAGTGTTACATTGTTTAACTAAAAATATAATTTGAGTGTGGATTAAATATGGATACAGAGAAAAATGGGACTCAGATAAGAATCGCGTTTATTTTGTTTATTATTGGAATTGCGGAGCGTCAGTGTGAAAAAGAAAAAAAAAGTCGAAGAACTATGTCAAGTGGGAATATTCATTGAATAGGTCTTTGAAAATCATATTTAGGTTTCTCTTTTCATTTTGACCATTTCGGATCTATTGCGATTTAAAGTTGGTTAACAACCATTTTACTTTTTTCAAAAGTTTTAGGAAAACTAAGAAGTGTAACATAAAGTACCAAAATTTATAAAATCAAAAAACCAAACCATAAAAAGTGAACATTAAAAAAAAAGCTGGAAACATGAAAATTTAATTTAGGAGGTGGAGGACAATGTATCAAGTCCGATTTTAACGAAGTAAGGTTTTCAGTTTTTTTTAATTTACTTTTTTTTTTGTTATAACATATCATAAGATCACGCCTGTAATCCCAGAAGGGTTAGGAAGAGATGTACCTATGGTACGCCCACATTTTGCCAGTTATGTTTAAGTCCCGGGTATTTGGGGGCGAGCCTATTGCCATCAACCGGGCACTAGTCGAGACTTCGGGCTGCTACTGAGAAATTCTAATTGTAACCCAATAACACTTTGCCCGACCTGGGAATCGCAAGAGCTACCGCTGAGCGTGAGGCATGTACTGGTATGAATGACAAATTTTCATGACAGCCTTTATAATACATCATATGACGGCCACCGCTTTTCTAGGGATCCATAGCTTTAGCTTCCATAGCAAACGAAGTGTTGACGAAGTGTAGGTGCACGTCTGTCTAGAAGTAACCTAACTATCCACATACAGGGTGGCTGGGAAATCGACAAGCAACCAGTTACCACGGAAACAGAACATGATTCTGAACTCCTCCGTTGATTTTTTTTTGTCAGTTGTTTATAAATCAGTCCTTCATGGACCATTAGCTCTTCCAGGCGTTTTCCGTTCGTCTTGTGATTTCTGTATCTTGGTTCTCCTGGAAAGAGACTACTTGGCCAAGGTAAAGGTATTCCTGGACATGTTGTATTGTCAGATAAGACCAAACTCAAGGTCTACCAACGAGCAATGGAGCGCAGTATACTATGCGTTAAATTAACGGATGGTGTTCGAAACACAATACTGCGCTCCAATATATATCTATATGTTGAGCTATAGCTGACGTGGCTCAAAAGGCTGCCCAACTTAAATGGGACTGGGCAGGACATGTTTGCCGCATTCCGACCAAAATGTGGGCTCAAATAACACAGAACTGGTGAACTGAGACAGTGAGGCTGGGTCGCGGCAGACCATGTAGGAGATGGCGGGACGAGCTGGACATGTTCCGTGAGAACTGGAAAGAGGACGCGCGGGCTCGCGAAAGATGGAAGGAGTGGAGTGAGGTCTTTGCCCAGGAGTGGGACAGTGTTGGATAGTAAAAAAAACAGTTACATACATTTTGACCGCGTTTGAATTGCACTTTTCTATGAAACAGATGTTTTTTTTTTTTGTTAACCGACGAAAATTTTCTACGCTATAGGGGACTAGAATCTGGTGCTGAATTGATGGTTTCAGTTCGAATATGACTAAGATAATAACTTCCGCGGCAGAAAGCACAGGCTGTTTGTTATGCCTCCGTGTTTCCGTGCTCCGTGTGAATAAAACGATCAGTAAGTCGTCGTCGAAAAAAACAACGGCTCGTTATATCAAGTACGGTATGAGTCAGCTAAGACTAAAGGAAATGGGCCATTATGAGGCCAGTAGCGCGGAGTTGGTCAATTGCACTGTAATGAACGGTGCCCAGACATTGATGCATCCGCGATGCATTTACAAAATGCAACTGATTCGGACTTTTTTGTAGTTTTTATTAAATATGTCGTGTTCTTCAACATAGGGTTTAAACATAGCAGGCGAAATGTAGGAATACTGCAAAGATACACCTCCGAAGGTTGATATTATTATATCAGTCTATTCTGGTCCCACTTCAACTTTGGAAACTTAATACATATGGACTCACTTGGTCGGTTCCGATCTGAACTTCTTGATCATTTTTGTTAATTATTAAGATAGAGACGTCTGAATCTCTTCTTGTTCTGTTTTATACAAATAATTTAACTGCTCTATTTTAAGATTGTTCACCTTGTAGGAAATAATAAGAAAATTGTTTACCTAAAACTGTTTGTAACATTTAGTTCTAGAAAGCAGTGTGCAGTGGTGGCCCAGTGGTAACGGTCGCGACTTACGAGTTGTAAGTCTGCTAGGCGCTTTACTTTATTATGTAAATTCATCACCACTGCTCTCAAAACGGTGAAGGAAAACATCGTGAGGAAACCGTCATGTCCTACCAACCCGCACTGGGCTCTGCGGATTACGGATCATTCCCTCTCACAGAAAAGGGCACCTGTGTGCACCATTGGGAACATTATAGGCTGATTCCGAACATTAAGTTCTTTATTTTCTTTTGTTTCCTGTATTTCTGTAAAGCCTTTTCACATTCAGAGACAGATGGAACATAGATGTTCACGCTATCGTATGCAAGACTTCAACTAGCATAATTTTTTTAGTTTTACACCTCGTTCTTTTCGTCTCTTTGTTTTATCGAAATTCTTATTTCGTAGCTTTATAGTTACTAGCCATGGAGAAGACATTAGCTGTTCAGCAGGGTAGTTTCCGCCTTAGTTTGTTGCCTGAACAGTGAAAGGCCCAAGACGACGACGGCGCGCCGTGTTCCGTGCGCGCCTCTCTCTAGAATGGCGACGTTATGCGGCCGCTGAGGGTGACGGGGTCCGCATGAATTCATGAGGGCCAACACCTAGCCGGGGGAGCGTGACGAAATGCGCAAGCACTCCAGCAGTCGGCTAAAGTTAGCAGCAGAACACCTTGTGGTTTTAGTCAGCAAGAGTCTAACACCCAACCACGGGTGGAGGACATTCACGAGGATTTCCACACGATAAAAAGTGTAGTTTGCGCCTTACTGACTATCCAGCGTGCACTGGCCGTACCAACATTTATGTTTTGTCAATTGTGGAGGCTTTAATTACACCTCTTTGTTTATAATGTATGGAATAAAAAAATGCAGGCATAAAAATCATTATCAGCAATGACACGTCACCATTGCAACATTTAAGTCCATTTAAAAGACCAATGAGTTGACTTATTTATCCGTTAGGGCTTAACGTGCTCTTTGAAGCACGCACGCCACAGATAGGGGTCCTGTAGGCAACACAGTTACACCTCAGTGCATCTACAAGCAGGGTAGACTGGCCATGTAATTTTTCTAGGCTGTGGATGCTGTTTGGTTTTGTTGTACTGTGATTATGTCATAGATGATTATATTTCCTTGTAATCTGGTTATTTCTGTACTACTGAAGGCGCTACCCCGAGCAAAACCTTGCGAGTAATTAACTACATTTAAAAGCACATAATTAATTTTCGACCTTGTAAAAAAGAGTAAAATAATGGATTGCATGCATCTGTTGATAAAGGTGACGTTCTAATAATTTGAGGATTACACTAATTAAAGTTGAGACGATTGCGAATGCGCTATGATCGTGATGCTTGCTCCTCTTCTGTCTGAGAAAAGCTCTTTGCTCTGCAGTGGGTCATAATACCCAATTCGGAAATATAACGTAAAAACTTGCATGCGTTCAGCAGTTGTTTTTGTGGCTGCTTGAGAAACAAAGTAGTCATTTGTTTTTATTTTAACTAGACAATATAATATAGCAAGCCTATACTCCCTGAAGCGTTGGGCAGATTTGTATATTAGTACACCCAATTTCGTGTTCGAGTTGAGCTACACGATTACTGCCAAATGCGTGCACTGACTAGACAGGTCCACTCATCTATGTGTAGTTCTTTCCTCAAAAAACCATTGCTGACATCAATCTACATGGTCTTCACATGATGTGACCAAGATTATGTCTGGACTTTAAAAGAGACTGTGCCCTCTGAGTTTGTTTCGGCCTCCTTCTCAGAGTAGCCAGATAGGAAACGCCGACCTCATCTAGTTTTAAAAATATGATTGACGTGTCAGAGTCATTTAAATAAAACCAATTACCATTTATCATGTTATAAGGACGATGAATAACAAATCATTACATCTAAATGATTGCTTAACTAAAAGCGTGCTGTAAATATTCAACTAACGGTGCTAGGTAGGATCTAGGTCCGTCAACGAAGTTATGGGCACGTTCAAAAGTAGTTGAACCTTTAAAAAAAGTATCAAATTCAATGTTTAGGGCGTGTTAATCGCGGGAATGGTAATCGTTGTCAAATCGTTTCCTCATTTTCACAATTATTATTTTGGGGGCCGTACGAATCATTCGTAAGAGATACGTCCTTAAGAGATAGGGTTTATGACACGTCTGTTACTTCGGCCGAAACTATGGATTTCGTGCCTAGAGAGTATACCCTCTAAGCCGAGAGTTAAAAATCCAACAGCGCGTTTTTATTTGGGCATTCATTTAGGTGTGACCTAGTGGGCATAGAACCAACGGTGTGAGGGTCCTAAGTCCTATGTAAAGGGTACTTTAGTCGTATTTGCCTCATATATATTGAAAGACGTCTTTAGTAGTACAATCTCTGTGGTCTGGCCCGTGAACGTAAAGTTCGTAACACATGGCGTTCTATTGTTTCTGCCTACTCTCACGAGGGAAAAGCGTAAGTATGTATATGTTATTTACCGATATTGGCTATGAAGGAAAATCGGAAAAATGTCTGGTAAAAATAATATTCAATAAAAGTTTAAACACGGGAAAAGTATTATTGTTTTATGATTATAACAACAATAATTTTTTTGTGGTTTTAGTTAAATGTTTCAAATATTATACATAAACATTTAACTTGTTGGTCCTATTTTACATAACTAGGTACTAATTTGAATGATTTCCTACTTTATTGTAACTTGTTATGATAATATTAAACTGCATTTTAATAAAAATCTATCTAGGAACATAGATCAGGTCTTTGCGGCCATTTTAGGGAAGGGGAGGGGGCTTCTGTACCTGGTTCTGAGTTTACGATGGTCTGAATGATTGATAACAAAGAGCATAAATGACTAAAAATGGAAATATGGTATTTTGATGACTTACAAGGGAGACAAATATGGAAAAAAATACCCAAATAAACTATGGTAAAACAAGCAGTTGATAAAAACATAATAATCAAATTTATACACTACTTAAATTAGATTAATGGAATGAAGGAAATAATGGCCCATTCTTCAATTATAGGTATACTTAGAAATGCAACTAGAAAATGCGTTTGTGGTATTATTTTGTTACTGCTTTAACTCCTTGGGAATAAGACGTGAAAATAACAAGTATGTATGTCTAAATATCACATTGTTACAACATCTTGGGTTAACTGCATTACAATTGGTGTGACAATGTGATGGCCGTTGAAAATTTCACATTTTCTCTAATTTTTGTTATTGTTACATTTCCAATGGATCATTCCAAGAGAATGGGAAGGAGGATTTTGTATCCTTAAAACATTGCAAGTGTAATTAGATTTCAATTAAGTATTATAGTAATCAGCAATGTTCTTTTAAAGTTTTCTGATGATGGTTTTACTACAAGAGCTTTGAGTGTAGTGGTTTTCGCGTTTAGCCGTAATTGTTCACAATGAGCATATGGGAATTGAGACTATGAAATGATTCAAGATATTCTTTTTATGGGCATAGTTTAATTAGCTAAAGTGGAGTTTATGTTAATGAATGTAATTTTATTATGTTAAGATTAGTTGGTGAAAAATAAATATTTGTGCCATTTGACTAGGTATTTTATCTAAGAACTATTCTAGTTTATCAAAAATGTACCAAATAGTTATGAACAAAAACTATGACAAACAATGTTCTTCGAAAATTAAATGAAAAAAAATAATGATAGCTTTAACATTATTTTAAAAGCTTATCTTGAAATATTTTTATTACAAACAACATTAATTACTTTTACAAAATAAGACATATTATTATGTATGTATAATCAAGCTTTAAGATGGAACATAGTCTGAATACAAGAGCCACTTAAAAACATGGAACATCCATTAAAATTCCCAAAGAATAGTAAAACATCTAATTATCAATTAAAACAGTTGTTACTAACATCGTGTCCACCACAAAATCCTTTTTGTAAATTATTTTTTGACACTACTCACGGGCCTCTTTCATACAACCAGTTTTTATTTGCGCGAAAAATACGCGAGCGATTCATAACGGTGGACGAATAGGTAAAACAATTCATTGAACAATACAGAACAGCTTGAATTGAAGTAGCTTCAAATGACCCCGAAAGGAGCTACCTACTTTAATTGTGAATGAACGGAGAACTCATTGATTATATCTAGCTACACAGGACGGGGTTGACTTAGGGGCGGCGGTCGACACTTACTTGTATGCATTTTATCATACTATTTAGCTCATAAAACCCATCCCCATCGCTTATACACCCCATTGAGGAGCTGTAGAACTTTACAAAACACCATAAATCACATCACACATTCCATGAGCTACGGAAAATGGCCGGGGTAAAGCCCTACCTAGCCCGAACAGGGCGAAGCACAAATCACAAAAACTGAGTTACAGATACACCACTTACTTTTCAGATGCCTCGGTCATGATTCGACACGTCGAATATCCTAATTTCTACTCGCCACTTCACAGATTTCACCATTTTTATGACATAAATACATCAGATTCACTTACGAACCGTTCTTATTTCGGCCCTTTGTTGGGCCTCAGTGCGCTTGCGTCAATAAAACAGTCCGGGCGGGTTATTCAATGAACGCGGCGTGTTCGCGCGACAGGTGGCGTGTCAGTCGCGCACAACTTTGCTATCTAGCCTCGCGATTGGCCCGTTGGATGCTCTATCGCTTTTCTACCAATGACGTAGCTTGACACTCAATGTCCACCAGTAACCTCCCCTTCAGGGCGAAGAAAATTAAACGGCGGGCTTTTTAAAATATTAGGCTGTCGGCAGTAATTTTTCAATACCCTCACTCTGAGTTGCTGGGATTTAGGAACGCACAATTATTTTATGAAATTAACACTGAAATACGCAGTAAAATCACTAATTTCACTGTATTTTTATCAATAATCGCGATATTTGCGGCCCGCGAGCGGAGAGCGGAAGTAGGTCACGCCGGCCTCGAGGGTTCGACTGTTACTGAATGAAGCAAGGCTCGCAATGGGCCCATCCCCGTTCATGCACCGACCCATTGAAAAATAAATAGGTCAAATCATTGCAACGTGCCCTACATGCAGGTTGCCTGCACCATTCATAGGCGGCGCTTGCATACGGGCCCCCGGTTCTATTTATAGCTGCTCTATATTTGGGCAGGTCATTCGCAGCAAACGTAAATGCAGCCTCCGTAAAGTAGGTTACCTGATTTTCTTTGTTAATAGCCGGTGCAGTGACGTAGTTCGCGTTTGTCATGACGTCAGCAGTGATTTTTGATTGGCTTGTTTGATGATATTCTGCATTTTTTTCAAAAGTTATTAATTTAATTACTAGAGGATAAGAGGTGATAGTATGTGTTAAAATTGAGAAAAGATATATATTTAGTATCACTTGAGTCACGTCATATTTGATAATTATGTTATTTTAATAGAAATAAATGATTCATTACCTATCATAAAAAAAAACTTTGCGCAAAACGTGAAGATGCAAATTAAGTAATTATCACAAAATAAAATATGTTTGTTTTTTCTTGAGGTGCTTGCTTACTGCCGCTCTCCGTAAGAAACTATACAAAGCAACTTCTTAATGTAAGTTACATAAACCGTTCTAATTAAATTAACCGTAATTGGATATTTTCGGAGTCAATTTAGTGGATATTATTTACGTAATCCATTTTGTTCGATTATTTGAGTGACAAAAGTCAGGTAGGAAAATATTTACCTAATAATTTCGTGTTTTTTTTTTTAAATTGACCTAAATCCAGAGACCGGCAGTAGGACATGAATGACGTATTCGCAGTTGCCAACCAGTCGACTCGACGATTGACCCAACTCGTCGAATTTATCAATGGTGTTGGTGGAGTCGAGTCTTTCGCGTGAAGAGAACAAAGGAATATGTCATTTATAAAATCGCAATAAATATCTTCTGTAACGGTCTTTTAAAATATTTCTGAGTGAATTAATTAGCAACTGACATTTTTATGAAAAGTTAAAAAAAGTTTTTTTTTTGATCCGTCGTTTGTTGACGCCCTTATTTCAACCCGCCCAGTATCTTGACCCAAAATCGTCACAGTTACGTATTATCTATGACGCGCGCTGAGTGTTGCAGTTTTAGTCCGTAATAAGCAGGATGGATTCATCAAAAAACGAATTAGTAATCAACATTAAACTATGCGTTGATTAGATTCGCAGATTGATTTCTCAGGCGCAAGATTTAAATAAAGCGCTCTTTCGTTTGTTCTCGTCTTTGGTTTACTTGTCTTTGTCCCGTTTGCCGCGATTTTGTGGACAGTGTAGACAGATTAGGCAGTGGTAATCCCCTTTCGTGCTTAGTTAGTATTCATTATTTGCATAGTTACTGTTATCTATACAAGCGCGTTGCTATGATTTAAATGAATGGCGTACGTAACTCGACCTCGCAACAGTCGCAACCATTCATTCATTTCAAGAGTCCCGCTCAATATATTTTTTTGCTAGCTCGCTGTTGAATGAGGCAAAGACAATAAAATTTACGTCAACAAAAGAGGTGAATACTTGTTAAGATTTAGCTAATTTTATAATGTATAGTTAATAGATATAAATTGTCAGTCACTGACCATATCGATCCAGATTCCAGTCTAAATGGATGTAGCTGAATACCAGAGTTTTGCGTGGAGCGACTGCTTTTCTGACCCGTTACTAGGTAATCACGACCCAGTTAAGTAACACGGTACCCCTTGGTAAGACGGGTGGTCATACTTGAGGGCTTTAGAATACCCGTAATGACGGTCAAAGATGCACGCATAACAGCCGGGACCAACGTCGAGGCACGGAGAGGTCTCGATATGTATGTCAGCCTGCAACGAACCATCCGCGGCATGCGTAGCTTAACCTTCGATTATTCTATATTCTGTGCCCATGCCTCTTACATACACTGACTATCATAATTTAATTGATGTTAAGCTTGAACAAGGCATTATCAGTCTATTACGATCCCACTGCTGGGACACAGGCCTCCTCTCTATGAGAGAGTGTGAGCCGTTATCCACCACGCGGGCTCAGTGTGGATTGGTAGATGTAACATGTCTTAGAATTTTTGGTTCTAGGAAATGCCGATTTCCTCACGATGTTATCCTTCACCGTTTTGAGAGCAGTGGTGATGAAATTATTTACGTAAAAAGTAAAGAGCCTGCCTGGGTTCGAAATCATGACCTACAATTCGTAAGTCGTGGCCGTTACCACTGGGCCACCACTGTTCACATTGCTTGATTGAATTCGAATGTTTTAATGCGAATCCAATTATTTCCATATTGAATTATCTACTTACGTAATAAAATAAAAACAGAGATAATTTTCAGTGCTTCTGATTGAACTTTATACTATAAAGTCGAGAGCAGAAATAATTTCAGCTCATATCTACCTGTACCTAATAAAATTTATGAGTACAATTTTGAAAATTAGTACAATAGTATTATTCTGTAACCATCTCACCGTGAAAACTTAGGTGAAGAGAGCGTGGAGAGAGCTGTTAGTTCCACTGATGCTAGGGGTTTACCAAGACGGGATGACACTGACAGCTCACACCACGCAAGTCTCCACGATGAGATTTTACTGAATCGACATGCAGGTTATAATCAATATGTATCTTGACTTAGCAAACGAGTTGGCGACATGTGGGACGTGGACTCTGCAATTATTGTACCGTTAATTATTACAGTAAATGGACTAATAGCGGAGAGCCTCGACCAACACCTCAGGAAGTTTTCATTGCGTGGCTGGGTCAAGGAATTGATTCATAAACCAGTACTCCTGGACACGGCACACATAGTGAGGAGGTTCCTCTCTCTAGAGCCCTGACCACCGGCAGTTTGTACTTTGTTCGTGATGTCGATGGCCCACTATTTTTTATTAGTTAAATGATTTATATTAGTTAAATGTTTTGTTTGTTTTTTATAAAAATATTTAAAAAAATGCAATTAATATGTACTTATGTAAAACTAAATTATAAAATAATAATCCTCTCCACCGATTTTGGTCACAGTGGCCTATCTCAACGGGGTGATTGCGTAACATACTTACTACCAGTAGCAATCGCTTTCATTTTGACAGTAGAACAACATTCATTGCGTTATTTACGTTGTTGAGCAGACAATTTTTTTGAAGCAATGGATTAGCAATATCCATCAAAATGAGTCAGATTGTAATTGATAGTGTGTTACGCAATTAGGGTATAAGTAGGTACGCGGGAGATAGCATAGGGCACCTACCGAGCCAACTTGATTGGTCAGTGTCATCGCTGCCAATCGTATGGTCACTCGCAGTCCAACTGCTATGCGACCCCTAGATGCGTCAAGTGTCTAGGTGAGCATGGCACCGCCGACTGTTCTCGTCCTAAGGATAGGGAACAATGCGTTGAGCCTCCGACCTGCGTCCTCAGCGGCCAATCCGGTCACCCGGCAAATTATCGGGGCTGTCCGAAAGCCTCTAAGTCCTCCTCTCCTAAACTCGCGAAACGCGCGAGTGACCGCCAGCAAAGGGAAAGCCCCTGGGGAAAACCTCCTTCCGCGCTGATCCGCTGACCAGCCGGAGCGGCTCAGTCCGCAGAGGCCGTCTCTCCCTTTTTTTTTTTTTTTGGTTTCGGGTTGGCAAATCCTCATGGATGTCCCCCGCCCCGGGGAGGGCGGAGGGGTCTGTCGGACTCTTACCGACTAAAAACCAACCCGGTGTTCCATCTCACACCTACGCCGGGGTCGCGGGAACACATTATTCTTCCACAAACCCGGCTGGTGCCGGCCCGCTTGCGCGGGCCCCGTCTCGGGCGCGGGGAGTGAGTTGTACTCCCCCCGCAACGTCTGTGGTCGGCGCGCGAGGAACACTACGCGCGCCGCCTTCTCGGGTCCTGATGTTGAGGGGCGACGGATGTCCCCGAATCCGTCGCCCCTGGACCCATTTAGGGGGGCGGAAGAGGGCGTTGTCCGCCCTCCTCCGACGCCCGGTGCGTCTGCTGCGGGCCGGGTCGAGAGTCGAGATCTCTCTCTCCCTTTCCGCAGCCTCCTTCTGCGAGATGACCGTCTCGCAGAAGGAAACCACCGCGTCCCAGGACTCGACCCTGCCGACCATCGAACTCACTACGGTCGGCAGCGACAGGTCACTGCCTACTTCTGAAATGAGGGCACGGCGAGGCTCCTGCCAAGCGGCACACTCTGCTAGCGTGTGCCGCGCCGTGTCCTCCCGGCAGTCGACGCAGTGGTGACACCGGGCGTCCGGCTCCCTGTTTATGCGACACAGGTACTTCCCGAAGCAACCATGCCCCGAGAGCACCTGCGTCGCCCGAAACGTCAGGGAGCCGTGCCTTCTCCCGAGCCAGCGGTCGAGCACTGGCCGGATCGCCTCGATGGTGCTGAGGCCGGCGGTAGGGCGTGACAGCCTTATCCGCCATTCCGCCACCAGGACCTCGCGGAGCTGCAACCGACGCTGCTCGATATGGCGCTGCATCGGTCGCTCGCCCCGCTCCCGCGCTGCCTCGCGCCACCGGTACAGTGACGCGAGCACCCTCGCCTCCAGGTCCCAGGGCGGTGATCCGGCCAGTGCACAACCCGCCTCGAAGGAGGTCGTGCGATACCCCCGAATGACTCTGACGGCCATCTCCCGCTGCGGCTTGCGCTGGACAGCTATGCTGCCGGCCGTCAGGTCAGACGCCCAGATCGGCGCTCCGTAGAGCGCCATGGATCGCACGACCCCCATATAGAGCCGCCTACAGGCGGCGCTCGGGCCCCCCAGATTGGGAAGCAGCGTTGCCAGCGCCCCGGCCGCGCCCAACAACTTGGGCGCCAGCCGCCGGAAGTGGGGTCCGAAGTCCCACCGGCTGTCGAGCACCAATCCCAGATATTTCATGGTGGGCTCGACAGCGATCCGGACCCCCCCGACCACAATGTGTGATCCGGCCATGGCCTCCGACTTGTTGAGGGCCACCTCCAGGCCGAGGCGCCGTATGCGGCTCACCGTGAGTGAGACCGCCGCCGTCGCGAGCAACGCTGCCTCCCTGTGCGAACTCCCCCGGGCCGTGACCAGCATGTCGTCCGCGTAACACGTCAGGTCAGCGCCCGGCGGGAGCTCGCCCCTCAGCACCCAGTCGTACCCGATGTTTCACAGGAGCGGTCCCACGACCGATCCCTGTGGAACACCGCACGACACTTGGCGCTGGTTTCCGCCATCACGTCCCATGTAGGTGACACACCTCCCCGACAGATAAGCCCCAACGATGCGGCGGAGATAGAGAGGCACCCGATTATAACGCAGCGCCTCCCGAATACAACTCCAGGGCAGGGTATTAAAGGCGTTGGAGATGTCCAAAGACACCGCCACCACCACCCCGCCACGGGAAACTGTTTCCTCCGCCAGGACTCTCACCCTCAACACAGCGTCAATGGTAGAGCGCCCATGCCGAAAGCCGAACTGGCTCTCGTCCAGGTCCGGCCCCTCTCTGCACAAGTGGCCGACGAGGCGGGCTGCGAGTATGTGTTCAAACAGCTTGCCCACCTCGTCGAGCAGCACTATGGGCCGGTACGCAGACGGCGAGTCGGCAGGGCGCCCCGCCTTCCTGAGCAGGACCAGACGTCCAATTTTCCACAGACTGGGAAACTGGCCCCGCTCAAGGCACGCTGTGTAGAGTCCTCTCAGTTGGGGCTCCAACTCCTTCAGAGCCAGGGCCAAAGCCAGGCCGTGAATTCCGTCGGGCCCCGGAGCCACGTTCTTGGCCCGGAGCCGCATCACGGCCGCCCTCATCTCTGCCTGTGTCACCTCTGGGACGCTGATGGCGTTCTCCTCCTCCTCCTCTGCAGACTCTGCGGCTGCGGGCAAAGCCATCGGCGGCGGAACATGCTCCGCTCTCACCGGGAAGAGGGCTGCTACCACTTTCTCCAGCAGCTCGGGTTGGAGACTCTCCGTAAGTGGGGGCGCGGCGGCTCAAAGTTGCCCTCGAACCGCTTTATACGGGCGCCCCCACGGATCCCCGTCCAGAGTCTCCAACATCCTCACCCGGGATCGCGTCCTCGCCTCGTCGATGGCCAGCCACAGAGTCTGCTTTGCCGCGCGGTACACCTCGTACAGCGCGGCCTCCTCCTCGGATACCCGACGACGTCTCCTCCGGTAACGGGTGTACCGGCGTCTCACCACCACGCATGCGACGCGCAGCTGCGCGATCTCGGCGGACCACCAGTACACCTGGCGCCTTGCACCCTGTGCGTGGGCGTGGGGCATGGACGCGTCGCATATCTGCGTCATTGCCCCGCGGAACCACAACCGCTGATGGCCTCTGCCATCCCAGCGCCTTTGGTAGCCCCCGCGGCCCCTACGGCCTCTCCAGCAGGGAACCCAGGGCCGAAACAGCGCCCAAATTATATTAAGTACATACGCGGCTCTCTTCACCACCGCCGCGGATAAAATGGCGGAAGAAATCGTTGCTGCATACGGCAACGCACTTCGCCTTATGGAAATCCTCAGCGCGTATCCCGAGATCGCGCAAGTTCTACACTCACTCAAATATTAATTCTCAATGGATAATACGAGAGTAAACAGTAACAAACCCCGATCCCTTAAATTAGGCTTTTTCAACGCAAATGGCGTTTCAGGTCAACGCGATGAGATCGCCGCTTTCCTCCGCGACCATCAGCTTGACATCCTCCTCTTACAGGAAACCTTTTTAAAACCTCATCAACGAAACCCGAATATTGCTAACTATAAACTAGTTCGCAATGGCAGGTCTCGATGCCACAAGGGTGGCACACTAATATACTTTAGGCAATCTTTGTATTGCATCTCTATAGACCCACCTTCTCTCTTCTCCCATCTGAAGACCTCTATCTGTCGGCTCGGCATGACTGGTCATCAACCGATCACCATCATCTCTGCTTATATTCCACCAGACAATGGTCCGGAGGATCCCATCTCTCTCCAAAAGGACTTCACTGCCCTCTTCGGTATAAGTGACTCCGTCATCTTGGCGGGGGATCTTAATGCCAAACACCCGGCGTGGAATAGTAGCACGAGTCTGAGCCCTCCAGCTATCGTCCCATTAGCATACTCAATCTACGAGAGGCTTATTTATAAGCGTCTCAAAGACTACGCCGAAGCAAAGAGCCTCATTCCCAACGAGCAGTTTGGTTTCCGACCCCAACACTCTAGTATCCACCAGGTCCACCGTATCGTAGAGCACTTGTGCGCTGGTCTGCAGCGTAACGCGACGACGGGTGTGCTATTCTTCGACATAGCGAAAGCCTTCCACAAAGTCTGGCACAACGGCTTGTTATACAAGCTTTACCAACTAGGAGTGCCAGATCGTCTCGTGCTCATCTTACGAGACTTTTTGTCGAACCGCACCTTCCGCTATCGCATCGAGGTTGCACTCTCGTCCCCTCACCCTATTCGTGCCGGGGTCCCTCAGGGTTCCGTTTTATCTACTCTAGTATTCACGCTGTTCACCAGTGATATCCCACAGAGTAAAAAGGCTCAGTTGGCTCTCTTCGCCGACGACACTGCCGTTTACTATACCGGTCATTGTCCCAATGCTATAGCTCGTACTCTCCAAACCTCCGCAAACGTCTTAGGCGCTTGGTTCCGGAAATGGAGAATCGAGGTCAACCCCGATAAGAGTCAGGCGGTTCTCTTCTCGAGACGTCGTCGAGTCCCACCCCCCCTTCCCAGCCCGATCACTATGTACGGCAAGCCAATCCCTTGGGAGAAGCAAGCCAAATACCTAGGCGTGATCCTCGATCAAAACCTTACCTTTAAGGCTCATATTAAGGCGGTTCGCACGCGCGCCTCCTTCGTTCTTAGCAGGCTCCACTTTGTACTGACAGCCCGTAGTACACTGTCACTTAAATGCAAGCTGCGCATCTATACCGCAGTCATCCGTCCCATCATGACCTATGCCTGCGTTGTATTTGCGCACGCTCACTCACGTCATCTCCATAAGATGCAGACCCTCCAGAACCGTTTCCTCAGAAAGGTCACGGGTGCCCCCTTCTATGTCCGTAATATAAATCTCCACGTCGACCTTAAAATGCCTACCATAAACCAGTTCATGAAACGCATATCGAAGCGTTTCTTCGACTGTGGCATCAAACACCCAAACCCCTTGATCTCAGCGGCCGCCCGCTACACTCCCTCCCGCATTAGCAGTATTCGCCGACCAAGGCATACTTTAATCGACCCCGACGACGCCACTACCCTCCTCCAGGAGAGCAGTAAGGCCACCAGCACCTTACACAAGCGCAAAACCCGATCGCCGTCCTACCGTCCTCGCCGCCGAGGCCCGCCGCGACGCCGAAATCCACGCCCCTCCCGACCCTTGCTCGAGCCAGCCCGCGCCGCTGAGCCTGTAGCTTTAAATTCGTCCCTAAATCACTCAAATCCTGATCCAGCTAGTCCCTTGCTGCCCTCTTCCAGCGACGCCCTGAGCCGAGGCCCGTACCCCACAGGGGGTGTCCTTAGCGTCGCTTAGTTTTTAGTTAGTATTTAAGTTTAAGTCCTGGCTGGAGGCCTTAATTTATTAGGGCACCACAGGCAAGTCCGTTTAAGCAAACGACAACCTCATAGGTTGACCTGCGAGATGCCATTTAAAAAAAAAAAAATAGCATAGGGCAGAAGAGTGTGCGCGAACGCAGGTGCATTCTCTGTTCCTTTCCTCTCATATACAAATGGGACGGCAATCCGACACGACCGGGGAGAGATCAGGCGCAGGACCAACGGCTTTACGTGCTTTCCGGCACGGTGGTATCGCGGGGGGTTGAGCTGAATGGTGCTGATCCATGCGTTTTGTTCGCGAAGGGGCGGCGTCAGTTGGGACTGGTCATCTCTTAGCTGCCACGGCTTATTTTAATAATTATTTTTTTGTTTGTTTTTATTCATTTTTTGCTGCACTCTGGACGTTTTCAATGGGTACGATTTTTGTACATCGTTCTCACGTATCGGGACAACATTAAATGATACAACTAATACATTTGTAAGAACAATATTATTTAAAAGAGTGTCTATGGAGTTTCTTGCCCTTTCTTTTCCATTGGTACCTACCTACTACGCTTTGGAATGGGCATCTAGCTTCATATTTCTGACTGACCGACTCTTTGACTATTCAAAAGTGCCTGCACAGCTGCACATACTTAGAGTTTGACACCACCGACTTCCAAACCTCGGGCTGCTACTCAGAAATTCCCGATGGAAAAACCCACACTCCGTCCGACCTGGGACTCGAACCCAGGACTCCACGCTTCGCGTCGCGCTTGCGATCACGAAACTAACAGTGCAGCTGTAAAGTTAACTTTTGTACAATGGCGATCTCCTATCGGCCATTGTGGGCAAACGTGTGATTGATATGAAACCTTTTCGCACACTAAACTCATCTTTTCGAATTTTGATGTTCGGTCGGTTCAACGGATCAACGGATCTTTCTTTTCATTAGATGTTTGATGGAAGATATGTTTGATCATTTTATGAAGTTAGATCAGTAGGTACTTATAAAGGTGGTGGTGTAAATATTTTAACAGTTTTTCTGTTGTATGACGTCACCCGCGCCGTCCGTGCCCGCACTGCAGTCGCCGCACGCGCCACTCGCCTTATTTAACGACGTCATCCGCAAGTGCTGACGCGCTGGTGGAATCTTTATACCCACAGCATATTACTGAAATGCTGATCGCTCGGCGCGGATACGTGCGCGACATTGCATACTATTTAATATGCAATGTCGCATGACCATCATAGAAACAAGTTTTATCGACGTAAGAATAGACAAAACAGCATTTCTTTTATTCATCTGGCATTTTGTCTGTTCTGGTCATGCGGCGCGTCTAGAGGTGCGCGTCCAACTTAAATTCGTGTAAACATGCAAGACTGCTTTATCAGCGCACGCTAGGTTAATTTCACAGATCGAACGGATTGTTGATGGATGGATTTTAGCGATAGGACTGGCCATTGTGTCACCTATGTAAAATGTCTACATTTAACATCTGCAGTGCTATTCTGTAACCATCTCACCGTGATAATTAAGGTTAAGTGAGCGTGTACTGAGCTGTCAGTGCTACTATTGCTAGGGATTGACCAAGATGGGATGACACTGACAGCTCACTCCACGCAAGTCTTTACTTTAAGCAACGTTTATGAATAACATCCAAAGTGTTTTGAGTTTAGTCTAAAAATATTCAATAGCAACTCAATTTTAAACAGTGCCCAGTTAGTGGTAAAAGGCACGACACCTATTAGGGTTGATTCACCGTACGCAAAATACGCGCATTGACGTGGAGTTGCGGACACCAGCCCGAAGTCAGCACGCAATCGCTTATTTTCTTACTCTATCCATTTCTTTTCCTAGAGCGAGAATGATAGCATTTTGGCCATGGTGGCGAGCGCATAGCCGATTCGGCCGCGCGCACTCTATCTTTCTCTCTCTACGAAATTACAATCCCGAGCGATAGAAAAGTATAGAGCATGAAAAAAGGCTGATTTCTTGCTGACAGATGTTAGTCAACTCTTAATTGAGCTTGAGAAATGTGGATGTCTTATAAACTCTGCCTACACCTTCAAGGAATATCAGCAAGATGTTTTAATAAAAAATAAAACACATTTTATAAAAACATTTAATTTAAATACGATTCTTATAAAAGATAACAACAGTGTACATTTCAAAAATAATAAGTATCTTAAAATTCATAATGCACTCAACACTTATACATAGCGCTATTTTAATTAAGAAACCGTAGTCCAGAGTTTGGATAAACTAATTATCCATGACTAAAACCATATCCTATAGATCAAGGGATATTTATCACTATCGAAGTGTTTTGTAGTAAATGTCGTTAGGAAAGTTTTGAGTACTTATTTATGAAGACCAAAGAAACAAAGGATGTACTGTGTGAAAGATGATATGGCTAAAAAGGAGGTGTCTACCGAGTTGACGGCTAATAGAGAAGTCTGGAAGACAAAGACATGTTGCGCCGACCACATAAGTTGTGCTATTCTGTAACCATTTCACCGTGAAACCTTACGTGAAGTGAGCTGTCAGTGCCACTGATGCTAGGGATTGACAAAGACGGGATGACACTGACAGGTCACTCCACGCAAGTCTTCACGGTGAGATTTTTACAGAATCGACTTTGGGCAGGATTAGATGACGTTTAGTTTTATGTGGTGTACAATAAATAAGTAAAAAGAAATATTTTTTCGTCTTGAAATAATTGGGTCTGTACATTTTGACCGCGTAGGTTGTATTGCATTTTTCTATGAAACAACTATGTTTTTATAACCGACGAAAAATGTCTATGCTAGGGGGTCAAGAACATGTGCTGAATTCATGGTTACCGTTTGTGCACTGGTAAAAAAATTGTGTAATTTGTCTCGTAGAATTACGACTTAAGTACTTAAATGTACAAAATGAAATACCATAACATGCAAAACACCTCTTAAGCAATCGGTTCTCGTACTGTGGGCCTAGTGTGAGTTTATTTTAACCGTCTCGATTTTACGCATCGACGCGTTCGGCGCTCTGATTGGCCCTTGGCAATCGGTGCGCAACGATCGAACGGTGAAGGGCCAACCGGAGCGCCGAACGCGGTTGATGCGTAAAGTCGAAATGGTTAAAAGAAACTCACACTAGGGCCTCTGTTCATATAAATATTTTGGATGTAACCATACCGTTTACCACAAACTACCGAATTCCCGAACACGAATGATAAAACACATAGTAAAGTTTTTGTGACATTTCAACTAGCTAGTTGGAAATGGCCTGATGTTCAGCTACATAGTTCGGAAGGCGAGACAGTTGATGATGGTTTTCAGCCTATAATGTTCCCACTGCTGGGACTCAGGCCTCCTCTCTTCGAGAGGGAGTGGGCTATAATTTACTACGCGGGCCCAGTGCGGGTCGGTAGATGTCACATGTCTTTGACTTCTCGGTTCTAGGACATGCCGGTTTCCTTACGATGTTTTCCTTCACCGTTTTAAGAGCAGTGGTGATGAAATAATTACAAAAAGTAAAGCGCCTGTCTGGTTTCGTCCTAGGACCTGCAACTCGTTAGTCACGGATAATGATGATGACTTGATAATATCCTGACATTTTGATAGCACGTTCTTCGGTGAATGAAGCATTGTGTCGTGACGTGAGAAGATGGATGAAAGAAAATAATTAGGTATGTATAAATAATGTTTTATTATTATTTCACTTGATTGCATTTTGTTGTAAATTTTGTTTCACATTTCATGTGTGTCATTTTTTAGTTTGTAAATTGCTCTGTACAACGTCTTGGGATTATTTTCTGTAATGTTGTGCTTGTAAATTTAAAAAAATAAAATTGATATTAAAGATATCAAACGTTGTCGAACTCGGGTACTGGACTCTTGGTGGCTTGTGCGATAGCTGCCTTTGTTAGATCCTCGCCTTGGTTGTTCACGCTGTTTAGTAGACGCTGTAATAGACAATGCACATATTAGTCATATCTTGCTACACTCAAAACCTTTTAATGCACTGGATCTATTTGATAGTATTTATTATATAGATAGGATTTATTCCGACGGATACTGAAATTAAAAAGGAAAATTCAAATGGATTGTAAGCAGGGCTTACATCCCAACTTCTATACAAAAACTTTGGACATTACTTACAATGCAACGTGTTTGTATTTTAATTACAATCAACGTGTTGAGTTAAAACATTGAACTTTCTGAAATTGGGCCTAGTCAAGAGTAATATGCCTATTACTACATAGGAATTAAAATTACAAAACAAAAAAAAAACATGCATGCATTTATGACAGGCATTCATATTACGCTTAAAAGTGCTAACAGTAACAACCATGCTCTTGGAAAATGGCCAAACAAGAGAAGTTTATCGATCAGTATATGGGTGACCATCTTTACCGTACTAAGACCGATCCGTGCCTCGGAAAGCACGTTAATGTGTCGTCCCTTTGTCATTCGTGGTCTTTGGCAGTCGTTACGGGTCGTCAGAAGCCCGATAGTCCACCAAGCCTTGCAAGCCTTGTCTTACCAAGGGCACAGATTATATAATACTACGTACAGATACCCAATCTTATACAAAGAAATGAAACCTCCCTAAGTCTGGCTATTCAGCTGGCTATTTTTCTTCGTGCCAGAGACTGTAGTTTTACAATTCCATATAGGAGTCGACCTACTTTTAAAACGTTTCTTGTATTCATTTTCATATAAATTTATATATTTCCGGGTTCAGAAAAATATATTATTAGATTTCCTTTATATTTCTATCCCCTCAACTGACAATCCCCAATTACGTCACTTTACTAAACTTGTTCAGCTCCGCGCGAGTGAAATAGCGCGGTTTCTACGCGTTCACTAAAATGTCTATATCTCAGAAAATACGCATTGTAGCTCTACAAACTGTATGTCATTGAAATTGATATGAAATATGCTATCTGAAAATACATGGTTTAGTATAGTTTTACCTTGTATTTTATTGTTAATTCGTAGTTGAAAGTAAGGTGAGCGACTTTTTCCCAATTTTTCGTACAAAAGACGCCATAATTATAAAAATAACGCACTTTTTCCAAAAAATATTGTAGTCTATACTTAAAAACATATCATTTTACAATAATCAATCATAATAACAGACATCTCCATCCATTTTTTTTCATAAGATAAGCTTATCAATAGCATGCCTCCGATCGCCGACCCGGGCGGCGAACAAAAAAAAAGAGTATGTTTACACATTCATTACGGGAACTCTGTAAGCCAGGTGGTTTAGGTTATTATCTTATTACGTTGTTTGGTACACAAACATAATACAGACAAAGTTTTAGCTGTAACAAAGGTTAAGTTTACGATTAATGAGCAAAAATACAAGCCCTTGAAAATAGGTGCTAAAAAAGAACCTCTTATACTTTGAATCGTAGATCAATTATTATTGAATTTATTTTAAATATAAATTTACCATCTACATTATGATGATATTTCCTAATAGAAAAACATAAGACAATAGCATGTTGCCTAACAAAAACAGTAAGCAAACCAACAATTAAAACAATCAATTTATTGCGAAAAAACTGTCGTTAATTTAAAAAAAAAATGCCAGCAGCAACCTAATAGCAACCTTATACTAATAGTTTTAAAGTTCATTGTCAATTTGAAAGACCCCAACAACCTAAAAGCAACCTTATCACTATAGTTATAAAGATCAAAAAGGACCGTACCAAAAAAACAAGATGGCGATTTTTAATATTCCCATTCTGTCACACCGACTCAATGAGTTCGATCTTTGTTTACAAGCGCACTTCAGAAAGTGGAACATTCCCGAGAAAAAATGTATGGAGATGTTTGACATGTGATGTCATATGCCTTTGCCATTCTATTTCCTACACTCTGTGTAAGTTAGAGCAGGAAAGGTATACTCTAGACAGGCAATATTTCCCATTAAATCCGACATGCGTCATTCTGACTCAATGAGTCGACTGACAGTGTTGATTTTTTTTGGCGGGGCTCAATGAGTGGGCTTAACACTCCAGGGGATATGTAAAAATAATTTAAAAAAAAATTGTTTGATTTAAATAAGTAACAATATAAGAAACTGAGGACAGGAAAAATTGAGTAAAACGCCATCTATTGCAAAAAGCTCTAAACGAAATGATTAACAGATCTTTCATAATTAAAAGCGTTCGAATTGAGGTTACAGGCTTTATTAATACGTGCATTATGAGTGGAAATAGATAAATCAGCACTAAACAAGGAAGGTTTGACTTTTACCAATCATGATTCAGCCAAAACTCAGCCGTATGTAGATTTTTTATGATTGTTAATTTCATAATGGTTACCTATCAATGATCTGCCATCAATGATTTTTTTTCATGACAAATTATAATTTGTTCGAGTTGAGACCCCATGCCAAAGAGTATTATTTAAGGGTTGTGGAGGACACAAAGGCAGACGCATCGTGTAGAATAGTGGTATTCAGCTGGATCCTGTTAAACTAGAAGCCGGCCTCAACATTGTTCGGAAAACGCTTGGCAGATGTTGATTTTTTGATGTGATCTATTAACATGCCACCTCAATTATAATTGCTTGTTCATAAACAAGCAATTATAATTGAGGTGGCATGTTATTTTTATACGCCATACATTGGCAAAACATAGTGCACATATTTTAGACATCTTATTATCTGTAACCATATCCATGTTTAACAAAATAAATAATCTGTAATTTGACCATTTTTTTTACCTATTGTTAGTTTTCTTTTAAAATAGTTTACGTCCTATTCTCAGACCTACTGAATATATACTCAAAATTTTATAAGAATTGGTCAAGCCGTTTCGGAGGAGTTTTGTTACAAAAACGAAAACTTTATAAATTAGAAAAATACATAATGAAAGTGTGATTACGGAATATAGGATACAGGATAATTCCTTGATGATACCACTTTGCCCCACCGAAGACAGAAAGAAAGAAAATACATTCGTTTAGGACAGACTAAAATGCACACAATATAATATAAAGCAGATTCAAAGATAATCAAAATCAAATGAAAAATGTAAAGTGCGATGTTAGAAATTAGAGGGAAGCATGCCTCATGGCAGCGCTAAATATATTATTGATAGTTTCATAGGTAAAGTCAGATCATTGATGAAGGATAAAAACACCCTCATAACGGAAGCAGATCAACAGATATAAAAGCGACAAAAAAAAGTCGGATATGAATCCGAGCCTGACTTTGGAGAAAATTTAAATTATTTTCTAAGGTATACAGAAATCGGATATACAATCGCTTTTTTTGGGATTCCACCACCCTAATAGGGATGATGACAATTTTTTTTATCTCAATATATTGTTTGTTTCCAAAAAGTACAAACAAAATTACATAAAGTGAAAAAGCTTAAAAAATTGCCAAGAGATAAGTGTTAGACAAGGACAGCACTATAGTAGAAGTGACGACAGGACTATGTTGCTTCATACTAGCGCCGTACATTGTCTGTACCGTGCGACAAGGATGGGACCAATCCCCTCCAAAACCTTTAAAAGCGTTTATCTTCTTCATATTTACACAGATGTAAAAGATTTATTCGTTTATCTAATTTTTACTATGCCTACTTTGAAATTACAATATTTTTATTTACATTTCTAATATCAGTCATCATCCCTATTGTGTAAGGCAGTTTCAATCAAAATCTGCATTCAGATTTGAAGGATATTGCTAATCCATTGCTCCTTAAATGTTCGAAAAACTTGTCTGCTCAAGAACGTAATGAATGTTGTTGAACTGTCAAAATGAAAGCCATTGTTACTGTTCGTGAGTTACGCTATTGCCCCGCTGGTTATTTCTTATACAGTTTAGTACTTTTTTAAGTGGTTGTTTCATTGTACTTACAATGTGATCCAATCCTTCTTGGTTAGGCCTGCTCTGCGAGTACACTAGGTTCACCTTAGCAGCCTGCACGGCGATGGGGCTCTTAGCTGCGATGTTCTCTGCTATTTCGAACACCTTTGCTAATCCACTGTAACAAAATAATATAGATTAAAAGATGATACATCGTTTTTAAAGTAAAATCTTTATCCTCGTTGGTCTAGTGGTCGCAAGAGCTACTGCTGAGCATGAGGACCTGGGTCCCGATTCCCAGGTCGGGCAAAGTGTTTTTGGGTTTTTCTATCTAGAATTTCTCAGTAGCAGCCCGGGGTATGGATTTGTGCCCGGTTGATGGCAATAGGCTCGCCCCTTATTACATGGGACTGAAACATAACTGGCGCGAAATGTGGGTGTACTATAGGTACGCCTCTGCCTAACCCTTCTGGGATTACAGGCGTGATGTTATGTTATCTATATCTACCTAGGCCAGAGGCTAAGCATTGCCAACGTGGCAAAGCCGCCAGTCTCTTGGTCGACAGCAATTCGGATGATTTTTTTGAGGCTATTATTTTAGTTTGAAATTAGTTTTAGTTCAGTTAGGATATAAATTTAACCGACTATGGCGAAGTAAATGGAAGGTTATGATTTTGACTGGTATGTATGTATTTTCATCTGTTCCCTCACAACTTCTAAACTACTTATCATAACTTGACAATGAGGTATCGTTGGAAGCGTCGTTACAAAAAAATCTAACATGGCGCCATATAGTGAATGAAAAGTGTTGCCGAAAAAAAATGCATTTATTATAATTTGTTTGGTGTCTAATAAAGGTCTTAAGAAGTACTTTCTAAAAGTATATTGGTTATATATAATTATACTAACACTGTAAAGCTAAAGAGTTTGTTTGTTTGAACGCACTAATGTCTGTAATTACCAGTAGGATTTGACAAATTACCAGCAGTATTTGACGAATTCATTTTGCATTTGGAAGCCCAATTCTTGCGGAAGGCTATAGGCTATTTTACATCACGCTACGCCCCTTAGGAGACAAGCCAAAAGAAAGAAAAGACAGAAAGGACGCTAAGCGACAACGAAATCATAGTGAGAGCGGGAAATGTGGCTGTTATTTTAGTATAAATTGTGGTGTCTTCCGCGTACTTCCATGCGTATAGTCCGGTTAAGTACCTGCCTCGTTGGTCTAGTGGTCGCAACCGCTACTGCTGAGCATGAGGTCCTGGGTCCTGGGTTCTATCTGGAATTTCTCAGTAGCAGCCCGAAGTCTGGATTTGTGCCCGGTAGATGGCAATAGGCTCGCCCCCTATTACATGGGACTTAAACATAACTGGCGAAATGTGGGTGTACTATAGGTACACCTCTGCCCAACCCTTCGGGGAAACAAGGCGTGATGTTATGTTTATGTTATGTTACCTCTCAAGGTCAACTACGAGATGCCATACATAAAAAAAAACTTCCATGCGAACGAAACTAGTCACTTAATCCAATTAGCGCTAAACATATTTAAAACATCGTTCTATTTCTATCAATCGTTTGAAGTTGGCAGAGACAGAATGCTGTTCTAAATATTTAGCGGTGAAAAAATGTGGATGTAAAAAGAAATTGCTGCCAGTGCCCAGAGTCTGGATTTGTTTCTGTTGATGGCATTAGGCTCGTCCCTATTCGTTCAAATATAACTGGATAAATATGGGTGTACCTTCTACGTACAGTAGACCTCTGTGATAACTTAGGTGAAGTGTACGTGGAGTGAGCTGTCAGTGCCACTGATGTTAGGGAATGACCAAGCCGGGATGACATTGACAGGTCGCTCCACGCAAGTCTTCACGGTGAGATTTATACAGAATCGACATGCTGATTACCCTTTCGAAAAAATATTAACACGTAAGAGGTAACTTACGTCTCTTTATCCGGGAATACTTGGCTGACCAGACCGATTTCCTTCGCCTCCTTAGAGTCGAAGTTTCTGCCCGTGAAGCAGAGTTCTCGCGCCACTGACACGTTGCCAACTATCTGTAAATATAATTATTACATTAAATAGTAACTACTTTGATATCGTACTATCATGCTTAATCAGCCAATTATGTTCCCACTGCTGGGACACGGGCCTCCTCTCTATGAGAGGGAGTGGGCCGTAATCCACCACGTGGGCCCAGTGCGGGTTGGTAGAATAGGCATATGCCTTCGAATTTTTTGTTCTAAGACATGTCGGTTTCCTCATGATGTTTTTCTACACCGTTTTGAGAGCAGTGGTGATGAAATAATTTACACAAAGTAAAGACTGGGTTCGAACCTACGACCTACAACTCGTAAGTCGCGGCCGTTACCACTGGGCCATCACTGCTCTCACATAAATAGATTTGCAAACAGTAAGAACCAATCCTTTCTGTGCCAAGGTTAATCAGCCTCTCATAATCATTTATTTGCATAGGGTTTGATACAATGTAGGTCTTACGAGAAATTAAGAATAAGAAAATATCAAGGTCATACTCAAGGTATTAATGGGCCATTAATGTTTTAGACAAAAAACCAGAATTTAAAAAAAAACTACGCTAATGTTTTTAGATTTTTTTTTTAAACTCTCAGTGTTTGTGGCTCAATCTAGAGCTTCATAATTTAACTCGTAATTAAACCCGACCTTAGATGACCGTTACAATGAACAGACAAGTTATATTACAAGGTGGGCCAAAAGAAGTCATCCGATGTTGTTTGGCTCTCTTTTTTTTTCTAAATGAAAAACTTCGATTCTGTGTTTTGATTATGTTTATTTGAACCTTTAGAATTTTATTGGTCAAGTCGAGAAGATTATATCGGCCAAATGCGCGCCGTCACAATTGATTGCCATACGGGCTCGTTTTGTGGCATTCTTCATAACTTCGGCGAGAACTTCGGGCGATAGATTCTCGCACTCGTGTCGAAAATTGTCCTTGAGGGCTTCCAGACTCTCGGGCTTGTTCACGTAAACACGGGATTTCAAAAAACCCCACAAAAAAAAGTCTGGAACGCTTAAATCGGGCGATCTTGCGGGCCAGTGCAAATCGCCAAAACGAGAGATGAGGCGGCCCGGGAACGCTGCCTTCAGAATAACGGTTGTGGCTCGCGCAGTGTGTGCCATTGCTCCGTCCTGTTGGAACCACATGTCCCTCTTCGTCCAATTGCGGCAAAAAAAACTCGTTTCCGGCGACAGCTCCACATCCTCGGTAACAGCGGCGATATTCTCGGCAGAACGGGTGCTCCAGGGCCGGCCACTCTTGGCAACGTTTCGTATGGTCCCATAAATGTGGGCTCTTCAAGGTTGGTGGCCAAACGGCGCACTGTTTGCGCAGGGGGTGTCGGACGGCCGAATTCGCGCTGCGCCAACACCACAGACGAATTGTTAAGCAAAAAAATAGACACGATTATTCCGCGTTCTTGGGGAGTGTATCTCTCCATGGCTTGTTCACTTGTATTCTGCATCTGTCTAGTTCACAAATGTCAAAACAGATTTGACATTGGCGGCCATTTGCAAAAATGAGAGCATCTTCCAATAGGGTGGTTACTTTTGGCCCCCCTGTTATATACAATATGTAACAAAAACCCTGTCCGATCCAAAAAAGGCGTATTCCTGGTTTAACATACGTACTAGAAAAAATAGTAACAAAAAAATTAACTCATAAAAACCAAAAGCTATTGATTTTTTTATTTTTAGTTACCATGCGAAATGTAACACTAAATATGGTAAATTTTCATAAGTTGACAACACTCCACCGGCCGGCGAAATCTTTTATTTTTTGCCTATTTTATTTCAAAGGACACCGCCCGCGTCATAACGAGTCCTCGATCCTTTGATGTAGCCGCCTGGTCGCTACTTGTTTGGACACTTCGCCAGTCTCACGTGGAGATAGCTTTCGATCGGATGTCCGTACGCATCACGTGCCGCTATCGTATCGCGAACAATGTCGTATTCCAATGAGGAATATTTTAATATGTAAATTTTTATCTGTGAGTGAATGTGTGATTCGGAAATCGAAGTAACAGCTCGGATTGTGGAAGCTTTCGAGTCACTCAAATCGTACACATGTGCGCTGCGAAGAGTACGTGCAAATTTAATAAAAAGGTGTCGAATGTGTACTAATGTTCTAGATAGATAGAGGTATGTAACAAGTAAATGTTTTAATAAACTGATACCTACAGTGGGTACATTGCCAAAAGCACATCACATTAACTTAATAATAATTGTTTCTTGATAAACAGAAGGTCAGAAATCGGGGTCATTGTGCGTAAGCCTACAATAAAATATCAGCTGATACCTACGCGTAGGCAAAACGTACATTTCTTTAGTCCTACGTTTCTTTGGCGGCTTGCGACAAAGGAACGCCGCGCTCAGGCGGCTTCTTTGATACAAAACTGTAGGTGAACTCTGGTGAACCCTGTCGAGCGATCAGTGTTGCCTTTGGTATGGTTATTTTTAATTTTCTAAATCAATTGTTTTCATTGGGGAAAAATAATTATCTCGTATCCATTAAATGATTAGTATTTGTGTACGCACTACGATACCAAATAATACCCTTCAGGATCGGACAGGGTTTTCGTTACACCCTGTATGTCGTGGATGGATGGCGCCACAGTACAGCGGATAGCGCCATCTATCAATTTGATTCGTAAACGAATAATCATGTGATCAGAAACGCAAGCGAGGGTATGCAGCGAGGCCAGGCGAAGAGACCGAGTTTTGCGAAAGTCTACAGTCGAGCTCGGACAGACTTGGAAAACGCTCATTACCAACGCACGTGTTTGTTTCCGAATTATATTTTCGTTCGAGTACCCTAGACCTACCTAAATTATTTCGAATTGTGAAGAAGACCCGAAATTTCGTATCTCGGCCACCCATGATACGACTTATATAATCAGCCTATAACGTTCCCACTGCTGAGACACAGACCTCCTTTCTGCGAGAAGGAGTGGGCTATAATCCACTACGCGGGCCCGGAGCGGGTTACTAGATGTCACATGTCTTTGATTTTTTGGCTCTAGGACATGCCGGTTTCCCAGTGGTAGAAAATGAGCGAAGAAAGTCTTACCTTAGGCAATCTTTGCAGTGTGCCAACATCAGGAGCTAAACCGACGTCCACCTCGCGTACTGAGAACCAACAGTCTTCTGTGCAGTATCTGCAAATATAATACTTTAGATTAATTTCAGCTCTTATTTAAGGGGCAAATCTAGAAGTTGTTGAGAGAAATGCAAGAGTCAGATACTACCAGCACTCGTTGCAAGACCGGGTTCATCAGTCACTCTCTCTGTAGGCCCGTACACGCGTCGGGCGAAGCGTGTACGGGCGTGTAATAAGAATCAATTTATGGAACCATTTTCTTAACCATGCTTACCACTAATGAATATTTGTACACTCCGCGTTCAGTAACATTGGTGAAATCGGCACTTAGTTAATTATCTACCTACATCTTCTTCTATATAAAAATCAATCGCCGTTCGTTGGTCTCGCTAAAATTTAATATATAATAATGTTACCAAAAATATCTTGACAAATTCCAACTGACATGTTTCACAAAAAAGTTTTTATTTTTAATAATGAATCAAATTAAAGCGTTCTTCCTCTCTCCTACTTACTTAATTTTATCCTTTTGCTGTGCCCTTACAGGGTTCCATATTCTTGTACCTAGCTTTAAGCCCTTTGGAACATCTTTTTACAATATGGAATGCAATAAATAAATGGTTATGATTTTGATCACCTCATATCAGCTGCTGTGATCAAGTTGACTGCGGCGCCGATACAAGCTTTGTGTGATAGTGATATAACAGGCTTTACACATTCTTCTAACGATGATATGGTATCCTACAACATACAATATTATATAGGAAAAAGGTTGGGGTTAAGTAGGTTTTTATACGGAAAATTATTTTAGTATTTCTAGTAAGAAAAAAATAATCTAATAATTGATTTAAATCCTAGCTGAGATTTTAATAATTTTTATTGTTATTGTTTTATAAAGCTGTGGCGCCTCAAGCGGCAAGCCAAGGCGCCAACAGTGATTTGAAAATAGTTTTTAGTTTTTTTTTTTCATTAAGAGACAAAGACGAAAAAAAAAACCGTTACCTGTGCATATTTGATGAAGTCATAATGGAAGCGAGCCTTCCTCGCTACGTCCTCTAGTTCGTCAGCCTCAGATGCCATTTGCACTAGAGTTTGTAAATCTATGCCTGAAAACGAGAACATTCGTTTTTTATTTTACTTTATTAGATTATTCTATATTTTGTTAATGTGAGTACGTTGTAGGCCTTGTAGATTGTAAATTTTTAGACCATAGTCTATTTGTTAAACATATGGTACTTGTTGACAGGCCTACACTGTCCTCCCATACCTATTAACACTGTAATTTGAAAAAATTGTAAAAGAAAAATCTTTTTAAAAGAGTACCCATGGAGTTTATTGCCGGCTCTTCTCCATAGGAAACTACCAATTGGAACCGTGCACCTAGATTCTGACGTTTCATAATGTGCCCATGTAGGTTTATGTGAAATAAAATATTTTGATTTTGATTTTGAATTAAAATAAGATTTAAAAACCATTCAAGTGCGCCAGTCCGCCACGCACTTGTATTGTTTTTTTTTTCTATGATCAAAGATGTACTTATCTGTGAGCTGTTGTGTAGTTTCTGCCTACCTCCTTGGGAAGAAGGCGTGAGTTTATGCATGTATGTATAAAAAGCACAGTAAAGTCTATTGCTATAAAATAAACCAAGCACTAAACCGGACTTCAACCTGCTATTGAGAAATTCCTGACGAAAAATCTCAATAACACTTCGAATTCGCGAGCAGAAACTAGTTATAAACTATGATAAAGAATATGACATTTGTGTTTATTTACTCACCACCACAGAAATTCTTTCCTTGACCCGACAGCACAATGACTCTGCATTGAGGAATCTGACTCAGTGTTGAGAAGCATGTCTTAATTTCTCTGAAAGAATAATAATTCATCAATCACAAGTTTAGGTTAGGTACAGATCGCGCCACGCGTCCATGCCCCGCGCCCACGCACAGGGTGCAAGGCGCCAGGTGTACTGGGGGTCCGCCGAGATCGCGCAGCTGCGTGTCGCATGCGTGGTGGTGACACGCCTGTACACCCGTTACCGGAGGAGACGTCGTCGGGTACCCAAAGAGGAGGCGGCGCTGTACGAGGTGTACCGCGGGGCAAAGCAGACTCTGTGGCTGGCCATCGACGAGGCGAGGACGCGATCCCGGGAGAGGATGTTGGAGACTCTGGACGGGGATCCGTGGGGGCGCCCGTATAAAGCGGTTCGAGGGCAACTTCGAGCCGCCGCGCCCCCACTTACGGAGAGTCTCCAACCCGAGCTGCTGGAGGAAGTGGTAGCAGCCCTCTTCCCGGTGAGAGCGGAGCATATTCCGCCGCCGATGGCTTTGCCCGCAGCCGCAGAGTCTGCAGAGGAGGAGCAGGAGAACGCCATCAGCGTCCCAGAGGTGACACAGGCAGAGATGAGGGCGGCTGTGATGCGGCTCCGGGCCAAGAACGTGGCTCCGGGGCCCGATGGAATTCACGGCCTTGCTTTGGCCCTCGCTCTGAAGGAGTTGGAGCCCCAACTGAGAGGACTCTACACAGCGTGCCTTGAGCGGGGCCAGTTTCCCAGTCTGTGGAAGATTGGACGTTTGGTCCTGCTCAGGAGGGCGGGGCGCCCTGCCGACTCGCCATCTGCGTACCGGCCCATAGTGCTGCTCGACGAGGTGGGCAATCTGTTCGAGCGCATACTCGCAGCCCGCCTCGTCGGCCACTTGTGCAGAAAGGGGCCGGACCTGGACGAGAGCCAGTTCGGCTTTCGGCATGGGCGCTCTACCATCCACGCTGTGTCGAGGGTGAGAGTCCTGGCGGAGGAAACAGTGTCCCGGGGCGGGGTGGTGGTGGCGGTGTCCTTGGACATCTCCAACGACTTCAACACCCTGCCCTGGAGCTGCATACGGGAGGCACTGCGTTATCATCGGGTGCCTCTCTACCTCCGCCGCATCGTTGGGGCTTATCTGTCGGGGAGGTGTGTCACCTACATGGGACGTGATGGCGGAAACCAGCGCCAAGTGTCGTGCGGTGTTCCACAGGGATCGGTCGTGGGACCGCTCCTGTGGAACATCGGGTACGACTGGGTGCTGAGGGGCGAGCTCCCGCCGGGCGCGGACCTGACGTGTTACGCGGACGACACGCTGGTCACGGCCCGGGGGAGTTTGCACAGGGAGGCAGCGTTGCTCGCGACGGCGGCGGTCTCACTCACGGTGAGCCGCATACAGCGCCTCGGCCTGGAGGTGGCCCTCAACAAGTCGGAGGCCATGGTGTTTCATGGCCCCCGGCGGGCGCCGCCGGCCGGATCACACATTGTGGTCGGGGGGGGTCCGGATCGCTGTCGAGCCCACCATGAAATATCTGGGATTGGTGCTCGACAGCCGGTGGGACTTCGGACCCACTTCCGGCGGCTGGCGCCCAAGTTGTTGGGCGCGGCCGGGGCGCTGGCAACGCTGCTTCCCAATCTGGGGGGCCCGAGCGCCGCCTGTAGGCGGCTCTATATAGTGTAAGCTGTGGTTACCTGTAATGTGTAAGCTGTGGTTACCTGTAATTGAGTTTGCATTGCGGGATAAGTTCTCATACAAGATTTAGTTGTAAAAGATTGTAATGTAATGTATATCTCGTTGGTAATCCTCAAATAAATAAATATAGGGATCGTGCGATCCATGGCGCTCTACGGAGCGCCGATCTGGGCGTCTGACCTGACGGCCGGCAGCACAGCTGTCCTGCGCAAGCCGCAGCGGGCGATGGCCGTCAGAGTCATTCGGGGGTATCGCACGATCTCCTTCGAGGCGGATTGTGCACTGGCCGGATCACCGCCCTGGGACCTGGAGGCGAAGGTGCTCGCGTCACTGTACCGGTGGCGCGAGGCAGCGCGGGAGCGGGGCGAGCGACCGATGCAGCGCCATATCGAGCAGCGTCGGTTGCAGCTCCGCGAGGTCCTGGTGGCGGAATGGCGGGTGAGGCTGTCACGCCCTACCGCCGGCCTCAGCACCATCGAGGCGATCCGGCCAGTGCTCGACCGCTGGCTCGGGAGAAGGCACGGCTCCCTGACGTTTCGGGCGACGCAGGTGCTCTCGGGGCATGGTTGCTTCGGGAAGTACCTGTGTCGCATAAACAGGGAGCCGGACGCCCGGTGTCACCACTGCGTCGACTGCCGGGAGGACACGGCGTGGCACACGCTGGCAGAGTGTGCCGCTTGGGAGGAGCCGCGCCGTGCCCTCATCTCAGAAATAGGCAGTGACCTGTCGCTGCCGACCGTAGTGAGTTCGATGGTCGGCAGCGTCGAGTCCTGGGACGCGGTGGTTTCCTTCTGCGAGACGGTCATCTCGCGGAAGGAGGCTGCGGAAAGGGAGAGAGAGATCTCGAGTCTCGACCCGGCCCGCAGCAGACGCACCGGGCGTCGGAGGAGGGCGGAGAACGCCCTCTTCCGGCCCCCCTAAATGGGTCCAAGGGCGACGGATTCGGGGACATCCGTCGCCCCCCAACATCAGGACCCGAGAAGGTGGCGCGCGTAGTGTTCCGCGTGCGCCGCTCACAGCCTTTGCGGAGGGAGTACACCTCACTCCCTCCGCCCGAGACGGGGCCCGCGCAAGCGGGCCGGCACCAGCCGGGGATGCGGATGAATTATGTGTTCCCGCGACCCCGGCGTAGGTGTGAGATGGAACACCGGGGTGGTTTTTAGTCAGTAAGAGTCTGACAGACCCCTCCGCCCGCTCCAGGGCGGAGGACATCCATGAGGATTTTCCACCCCGGTCACAAAAAAAAAAAAAAAAAAAGGTACAGATCGCGCCAAACTTCTAGACGCCTCTGAAGTTGCTTCGCGCAGGGGTACAGTCACAAGAACACTGAACGCACACTAACGCGCACGCACAGGTGAGATGGGTGCGGGGGCGGGGAAGCGGAGCGGGCCCGGCCGCCGCCGCCTCCCGTCGCACCCCGCTGACACCTATTTTTTGCTACTACGACGCGGCTCGCGCCAACTTCACAGGCGTCTAGAAGTTTGGTGCGATCTATACTTTGTTATTTACATAATATTATAAATGCATGAGTAAGTTTGTTTGTTACGTTTTCACGCTAAAACGGCTGAACGGGTTTGGATGAAATTTGGCACACAGATAGACCATGACCTGGGTAAGGACGTAGGGTACTTCTCATCCCAGATCGCAGACGAAGTCGCAGGCAACAGCTCGTATTTCATAAATTTGACAGAGAGATTAAAGGCATTAAAAGGGCCTGAAATAGATAAAAGTAATTATTGGTAAAATTGCCTTTAATTAAAATCACATAAATATTATAAACTAGTTTCTGCCCGCGACTTAGTCAGTGTGAAATTTCTTTTTCCCCCACCCACCCTGTCGCATCGCATCGCCTGCGTTTTCGCTTAGCGTTTTTTCACTTTTTTTCTTTTTGCTCGGCTTCTAAGGGTTATAGCGTGATGTTATGGGCTATCAAATGCAAAAAGAATTTCTCAAATCCGACTGGTAGTTTCGGAGATTACCCCCTACATACAATACAAACTTACAAACAAACAAACATACAAAGGACAATGCCAAAAACTCTATAGAACTTTGCCCCGCTCAAATCAAAAAGTTTTTACAAGCCTGCAATATGCAGCATCTTAAAGCTTATTTATTACTGTTAACTAAACATTAGCCCTAATGCCTGTAGAACTTGCGTTTTCTGTTAAAATCTTAAACCAATAATGACATTGAATATACAGGTTAAGTGCAGTTTATAATAGTTAAAAAGCGATTTAAACAAGGTATGTTACGCATTATCATAATTATTACAATTGTAATATGAGTTTTTGTTTTACAGGTATTTTTCTCTCTAAGCTCTTATGGATCATGCCACAGATATTATAATACTACGTACAGATACCCAATCCCATACAAAGAAATGACATCTCCCTAAGTCTGGCAATTGAGCTGGCAATTTTTCGTCATCAAAATGTTCAACAGATGGCAGCATCAGCGATTCACTAATTGTCAGAGACAGTAGTTTTACAACGCCATCTAGGAGTCGACCTACTTTTAAATCTTTTCGTGCCATCCTTTTAAAATAAAGTTTTATACTTCCGGTTTCAGAAAAACATGTTAATAGATTTATTTAATGTTTCTATGTAAAGAAATAGATTTTAAATAAGTTGTTTGATTTAAATTTGTGACTATAAAGGTTATTTTGAAGACAGGACAAATTGAGTTAAAACACCATCTATTGCAAAGAGCTCTAAACAAAATGATTAACAGATGGCTACTTTTATCATTGTTTGGGTTCGAATTGAAGGTAAAAGCTTATTTTATGTTTGTTTCTTGAAAAACGAGTGTGAATAGATAAATCAGCATTTAACAAGGAAGTCTTGATTTTTACTAATATTACTTTAGCCAAAATTCTGCCGTTTATCGCTTTCTAATGATTGTTAATTTCATAATGGTTACCTATGCTGCCATCTTTGACTTTTTTTGAAGACTAATTATAAAATGTTCTATAATTAGTCTTCAAAAAAAGTCAAAAAAGTAAGTAATGCAATAAGAAATTCAGGGGATGATTTCCTTTTTATCATTGATTTTTAATCGGCAAGTTCTACCGAAAAACAATGTATTATGAAAAGGTCCTTTAGTCATTACAATTATTTTCATTAATTGACATTTCCTGTAAAAAGCAGGGGCGGGATCTGGCATTGTCCTTTAACCTCTTTATAATATTATTATACTTACTATAAGATAAAAGCTAGTTTAATCCCAATCAGTACTCTATCAGTGGGGTTACCATGCATATTAATTGAAAGAAAGCAATGAGTGAGTGCCCATGGAGTTTTATTCCCATTCTTCTCCTTATGAATTTACTATGCCTTGGAATGGGAAATTAACTCCTTTTTTTCTGACTGAAGGTCAGTCAGAAAGACGAAGCCAGTTGCCTTGACAATTCAAAAGTGTCTGTAAATGGTTTAATTGACATAAATGCGTGGGAGTTTGTGTAAGTCTTTTTTGGTGTAATTGAAATAAATGCTTTGGAGTTTGAGTAGGTCAATATTGGACAAAAAGTAAAGTAACAAGCAATTTTGAACCATATGTAGTCAATCAAGAACTGGCGCAACAAACTCCCCAGCAGCACAGCTGTCTGTTCTGTACAGTGCAACTAATATCATAAACTTGGCCTTCCCTGGTCATTATTTATTTATTTATTTATATATACTTTATTGTACACCACAAAATTACATTACAAAAAAAAATATCATACTAAAAACATACAATGGGCGGCCTTATCGCTTTCTGCGATCTCTTCCAGGCAACCTTAGAATGGACAGTGATTTGTCTGGACATAAAATGGGGCTGTCAGTGGTGCAAGAAATAAATATACATTAAACTAAAACAGATACACGGATATATACATATTAACATATCCTAAGGAATAGATACATAAATACATACATATATGCGAAATATAAGAAACGTAAATAAATGATAATTACAGTTTACGAAAGCAAGATCACAACGACAAGTAATGATCCTTCACGAGTCTTTTAAACGCAAATAGTCTAATAGTCTTGAAAAGGAATCATAGATGGCAGCATAGGTAACCAATATGAAATTAATAATCATTAGAAAGCGATAAACGGCAAGCTTTTGGCTGAAGTATGATTAGTATAAATCAAAACTTCCTTGTTTAATGCTGATTTATTTATTTACACTCAAAATGCACGTATTTTCATGCAACAAAAAACATAACTGGAATCCTTTAATTTCACTTATCAAAAAAGTAGTCATCTGTTAATCATTTTGTTTAGAGCTCTTTGCAATAGATGGCGTTTTACTCAATTTGTCCTGTCATCGCAGTAAACACTTTCTCGTTACTAATTTAAATCAAACACCTTTTTTTATTTATAACTTTACATAGAAATATAAAAGAAATCTATGGACATGTTTTCTCAACCCGGAACTATAAAACGTTACAAAAAAAGGATTGCACGAAACGTTTTACAAGTAGGTCGACTCATAGATGGCTATGTAAAACTACAGTCTCTGGCTACAGTAGCTGATGCCACCATCTGTTAAAAAAATTTGGACGAATTAAAATAGCCAGCTCAATAGCCAGACATAAGGTGGTGTAATTTCTTTGTATGGGAGTGGGTATCTGTACGTAGTGTAGCAGCTTTTATCTCCTGACAACTGGTAAAGTAGTATTCTATGATCTATGCTGACAGATTCCCAGGTTGGGCAAAGTGTTATTTCAATCTGATTTTTTTCAGTACGTAGGAGTCTGGATTTGTGCCCAGTTGATGTCAATAGGCTCGCCCCCAGTTAAATAGGATTTGAATTCGAAAGCGTCAGGGTATGTCGTGAAATTAAAACTTCATTAAGTTTTTTGCAATGTGCTAGTCAGTATTAGGTTGTATGTTGATAAAAATACGATTTGCGACCGCAACCGGTAAATGTATTTACAAAATTATAATAATTAATGTCATCAATATTACTTGCTAAGACCAAGTAATCCAATTAAATGACAGTTTCATGAGATCTTGACATTTGAGGATTATACTAACCGAAGGAGTTGTATTACTGATCCCAATGATTATAATTGCCTACTGCCTTGTTGGTCTTGTGGTCACCAGAGTTACTGTTGTGTATAAGGTCCTAGGTACGATTCCCAGGTCGGGCAAAGTGTTATTGATTTTTTCTATAAACAATTTCTCAGTAGCAGCCCCGAGTCTGGATTTGTGCCAAGTTGATGGCAATAGGCTCGCCCCCTATTACATGGGACTTAAACATAACTGGCGAAATGTGGGTGTACTAGGTAGGTACACCTCTGCCAAACCCTTCTGGGATTACAGGCGTGATGTCATATAATATATTATATATGATTGTAATTCTGTAATTACATATTTGTTACGGTCGCAAATTGCAAAAAACGTAAGAAAATTTAAATTTCGGTTGCGACCCTGGCGCTTCTCCCAAGCTAATTTTATTCTAGACAGTGTAATATAAAAAAGGAATCCCTAGTTGGGAAGCCAAATGTAATATTAAAAAAAGAAACCGGCGCAAATACCTGGAGGCCAACATGCTTCACGATATTGTTCACAGTCATCTCGATGCCATTGATTTGACGAGTAAGCTGTGTTATTCTGTCCCTCGAACTGTTCATGTGCGTCAGGTTCGTGTTCGTACTCTGTTCGCGCTTATTTCTTGTCGCACTAACTCTGGCTTACGCTGCCCTATTCATAGAATGTTGGAATCCTATAATTCTAATTTCAATGATATTGATATATTTGCATGTTCGAAAAATAAATTTAAATCTAGTAGTATAATGAAATTATCTTTATTGTAATCTTATTACTATGTTTTATGAATTGCATAATTTAAGTAATTGAAATTGTTTTTTATCTGTTTTGGTTTTGTTACTATAGCTAGCTTTATAGTATATTACTTATTGTTTTAAATATTTGTTAATTTTGGTAATACTCGTCTAGTGGCAACCACTGATCTTTAAATATGATTTATTTGCGGATAATGTAGTGGACTGCAACATTGCTCCTTAATAAGTTTGTTAACTATTGTATTATGTATATGTTGTAGTTCTTTATTATCCATTAATAAAAATAAAATAAAATAAAACCCTTATTGGGATCTCCTAAAAAAGATATGTTGATAAAAGAAATGAAATTTCGGGCGCCGTGGAGCGACACATTATTAATGGATAGCCAGATAAAATTGGAGAGATTGAACAATTTATCTTAGGGTGGCAGCCTGTGGATGTCAACGGTGAATAAAAGACTCACCACCTTGAACGTTCCCAGTTTATTGTCTACTTTTAACTTATGTAATACAATTAAACTATTATAAATTGTAGTTAATGTTATTTCATCATTGCACCTTTTCAGTATTTTTTAATTAGCAGCTTAAGGCTGTTTTGATATGATAAAAAAAAAGAAGAAAAAAAACTTGAAGGTGACCCCGAGAGCCGGAAGGTGGTACCTCTCAGGTCATCAGCCCCGTGGAAGGCCAGTAGAAATTCCTCGGTAGATGTAAAGGTAGAATAAGCACCCACAATTGTAGGCGCTTATTCCAGGGATACAAAACTCGCGTCTCCCTCGGTGTACCGTGAAGATAGATGGTAACAAAAGCACCGTAGGGAGCCGAACGAGGGATTCAAAAATCCGATAGAAGTTTACTCTGGGACCATTCCACAGGTCCTTTGGTTTAGGATTATGGCATTTATAAGCCAAAATGTCCAAGATTAATTATGATTCCATTAAGGGAAAATTAGGAGACCTGTCACCTTCACAAACAAAGATTGCAAAGTGCTTGTCAAATTTTTGACGTCGAAACGTCAGCCGAATGTATCACAGATAAAAAATGACAACTAGAAATCGTTCCGAAATCGACTATATTGATCAAAGACATGTAACGGTATAAAAAACTCGTTACAACAGGATGCAGCAACAGGATGTAACTTGTTTTAGTGGGTTGAGGATACTTCCTCAACTGAACTCAAAGCTCCTAACGAGAATAGTTCTAACTGCACTCAACTTGAAGGCTTTCACAGGAAACCAGTTAGAATGTGTTGAAAGAATACACTGTAAACCTATTACGGGACATCCAACGGTTTTTCCCTTAAACCAATCTGACGATATGTGAATTAACTAAAGGTGCAGACCGCGAGGCCTAAACTGAACTTTACATATGTGTGAGTGCACATAGAGGCGCATCCTTTTCTTGGCAATCGGCCTGAGGCTTTATGCGTCTCTCGTGCAATCACATTGGTGCGATTGGTGATCACTCACACGAATGCAAAGCTCAGCTTAGGCCTCGCAGACTGTGCATCGCTGTCTAACCCTTTGGGTAATACTGGCATGATATTATGTTATGTTATGTTTTTAAAACTTACTGCCACATAGTTCTGGTAAGTGTGTTAGATTTCTTTGGCCTGTTCAACTCAACGTGGTATACATATTTCTTTGGTTCAGTCACTGCTAGAGTTTCAAACTGAGGTAGTTCTGCTTTTGTGAATGTGCGTATCAGGATATCTGGAAACAGAGAATTATTATAATAATAATGACAGCCTATTACTGGTCTACTGCAGGGCAAAAGAGCATTGATGTTGGCAATATCGGACTTAAATGTATTAACTATCATAAAAAAAAAAAACAACAGCGCGCGGCACTTCAATGGTTATGAAGTTGTTTTTTTATTGATGAATGTGTGAATGAATGTATGAAGTCTATGATGGAAGGAGCATGCCCAGAAGATGCCTGTTCATTCAGTTTCCTCAAGATGAATTAATTTAATTTAAGTAATAAAAAGGAAAATAATATAAGGAAGGCTGGAGCTTTTATACTATATGTATAAGTCCGAAACCACTAACAGACATTTGGGAAGTGTGTTCTCCATCATCATAATGTATGAGAAGAGGTTCTTGCCTTTCATTCAGACAGTTCGAAAAAAAATGGTTAATTAATGATTCTTTAAAAATTGAGTCTGATTGGGAAACTTTTCCAAGTCACCACATAAAAAGTGTACAAAGTGTTTATCCAGGACTTAGTCACTCTCTGGACCACCCCACGTAATACACCAGGCAAACAACCCTGGTGGGGCGCTGATCTGGAGCGCAAGCGCGGCAAGGTAAGGAAAGCACTTAATAGAGCCATGAACACATGTGCGGATGAGGACTGGGATAAATATTACGCAGCCAATTCCAGATACAAAAAATGCATCAGATTCAGAAGTACTACGGGATGGCGCAAATTCTGTGGTAGCATTGAATCCTGTCAGCAAGCAAACATGGTAAGGAAAGTACTGGCGCAACAGCACACACCTGGGCCCGCTACTCTCCGGAAACCCGACAACACACTCTCTTCCTCGCCAGAAGAAGCGAAACGCTTCCTTATTGAAACTCACATCTGGCACGACTGGCAAGAGGTAATTCAAACACCATCAGTCAATGATCGACTTTACGCCAGCAGGGTGATCACGTTGGAGAAACTCCAATGGACCATCCAGAGCTTCCATCCTTTTAAGGCAGCTGGTCCTGACGGTGTGTTCCCCGCCTTACTACAGTGGGGTGACACCGGTGTCACAATAAGACTGGTGCCTTTAATGCGGGCGTGCCTGGCCTTTAGATACGTTCCCAAAGGATGGAGGGAAGTGAAAGTAATATTCATCCCTAAGCCAGGTAAGGGTGACTACACAAACGCCAAATCCTACCGATCAATCAGCCTGACCTCCTTTCTACTAAAGACGCTGGAAAGGCTGTGTTATAGGGAGCTAAGGGACGGCGCTCTGAAAACCATACCGCTTCACGGTAACCAACATGCATACAGCTCGGGTAAGTCGTCCGAATCTGCTCTCCACCTGGTAGTCAGCCAGATAGAGGAAGCGATTCATCAAAAAGGCACCTGCCTGGGCACTTTCATAGACATCGAAGGAGCTTTCGATAAAACTAACTTCTCCAGCATCAGCAGCGTATGAGCGGCGGATGAGCAGCAACTGGCCATGATAGCCAGAGGGTGCCCCCAGGGAGAGGTGTTGTCCCCCCTTCTATGGAATCTGGTGATTAATGACCTCATCACCAAACTCAACGCCAGCCGCTATTACACAATACGGTATGCAGACGACCTCGCAATCCTTGTTTCGGGGAAGGTGACGGGTACGATCTGCAACCTCACTCAGCAAGCGCTACGTATCGTAGAAAATTGGTGCAAGGAATATGACCTATCAGTGAACCCCACTAAAACTGAACTAGTTATGTTTACCCAAAAACGAGCATTAGGCCCTTTTCGCCTACCAAAACTGTTCAATACAGAACTTCAGTTGGCCAATGAGGTCAAATACCGGGGTCATTCTAGACAGTAAGATAAACTGGAGTAGTCATTTGGACAACAAACTAAACAGGGCCTGCATAACCTTCTGGCAGTGCAGGAAAATGATAGGTCAAAAGTGGGGACTATCCCCTAAAATTATACTATGGCTGTACACCACAGTGATCCGCCCCATGATCACCTATGGGGCCGCGGTATGGTGGCCCCGAACCCAGCTGGCTACAGCCTCAAACAAACTACAACGCATGCAACGACTAGCCTGCATGGCGGCATGAGGACCACTCCGACTGCAGCAGTGGAAGCCATGCTGGAACTGCCACCGCTTCACCTGTTCATACAGCAGGAAGCGACACTGGCAGCGGTCCGTCTTAAGGCACTAGAACTCTGGGGTAAGAAAGCCACACCACACACCGCGCTACTTGAGGGACTCAACAAGGAGTTCCCCATTACGAAAGCTATTAATGATCGGGTACCCAAACAATTTATCTTTGATAATAAAATCCATGATCCAGCTTCACGAGGATCGTAGGTGCGAGGGTTTGTGCCCTGCAGAGCTGCGTATCTTCACAGACGGATCCAAAACAGGTAATGGCACAGGTGCTGGAGTTTTCTCGGAGGACCTCAACATTGGCATAGCCACACCATTGGGGCCTATAACACAGTGTTCCAGGCCAAATGCATGGGTATTTCTCTGGCTGCTTCGGCCATCATGGCCAGGGAAGTTAGGGACCAATCGATCCGGATACTCTCAGAGAGCAGGGCTGTTTTTCAAGCGCTGAACAGCCACACAGTTGAATCTGGGCTAATATACGAGTGTCACCTGCGCCTTAATCAGGTGGGTAGCCTCAATAACATAACCATTCAATGGATCAAAGGACACAGTGGTTCGCTGGGCAACGATGCAGCCGACGAACTGCCAGAAGGGAGTCGAGTGAGGCACCAGTGGGACCTGAACCCATCTTGCCACTCCCCTTTGGGTACTTACGCACTCTGGTAAGGAAACGCACCAGGGAACAACATCACATACTATGATCGGAACAAGGTGAGTGCAGGCAGGCTAGGGAAGCACTCCCTGCTATAGACGGCCGCATCACAAAACAGGTTCTGCGACTAACCAAACAACAGCTGCGTATAGTTACGGAAGCTTTAACTGGCCACGGGTCTTTTGATAAACACCTTTTTGTCATAGGAGTCACAGACAGTCCGCTGTGCAGGGCCTGCATGGAGGTGGACGAGATAGCAGCTCATGTGCTTCTACACTGCCCCATGGTCGCCACATACAGGGCAAAGTACTTCGGTAACCCAGGTACCCTACGCGAGGTTGTCAGTAACACCAAGGCGTTGCTGGCCTTCCTCGGGGAGCTGAGGTGGATCGAATGATCGATTTTCCCACTGTATGCAAAATACGCTCATTGTCGTGGAGTTGCGGACACCAGCCCGTATTACCTATTACCTATTAGTCCATCTCTGTGCTGAATCTGTTTAGCCATTTATGAGATATTTGGTTACAAAAATGCAAAGAAAAACTTTTACAGTCATTCACAAATTATGAGCTTACTGAGATGTTATTTGTTTGCACTGGAAAGGACTTTGGCCTATGATAAGGTATTCTTCTACTTTATCGCAGCATAAAGTCCATGTTATCCCTCCATAAACTGCTGTAGTTTAATATAAAAACAAGTTTTCTTACAAAAACTAATAAAAAATAAAATCTTAGTAAAACTATCGAACATTACCACATTGTACGATGATGTAATTATTTAGAACCTTTATTATCCTTCAGTTAGGCATCTAAATCCAGTAATTACAGTTTTTTTTTTAATCAAATAAATTAAAAGAATGTTACTTAGATATTGACTGAACTTACTTGAAATAACTTTCCTAGGTTGGTTAAAAGCAATTGTTTTGATTAATGAAGACATTGTTCTTTTATTGAATTGTTTATTTTAGTTAAATCACTTCAGAATTTGCAAATAGCCGCTTACAAACTGAAAACAACAATCGGGCAAAGTCCAAAGTTGAAAATCCAAAACAAGTATCAAGTAACTGTCAAAATTGACATGCATGATGACTGCTTTGCGTTTTGTTATTTTGCTAAGCGTGATTTCGAAACAAGTGATGCGATCATATGTAAATGACTGCGCTAGCGCCGCGAGACCTATCATTTATCTAAGGATTCGATGTTTATTTTCTGTTTATTGAATTTTCATTCAGCTTTAATTATGCAAGAAAATAAAGTACGAAACTGTAATAAAGTGAGTCGTACGATTTCCTTCCTTAAACAAAACAATACCAATCGCACCAATGTGATCGCGCGAGGGACGCACAGCGCTACAGAGCGATTTTCTGATTGGTCGATTGTCAAGCAAAGCCGCGTCGCTATATCATCATCATCATTCATCATTTCAGTCGAAATACGTCCACTGCTGGACATAGGCCTCCCCCAAGCATCGCTACATTAAACGGTTCTGTGCTTCCCGCATCCAGCGGATTCCTTCGACCTTCACAAGGTCATCGGTCCACCTTGTGGGAGGCCTTCTAACGCTACGTCTTCCGGTACGCGGACGCCACTCCAGAACCATTCGGCCCCATCAGCCATTTGTTTTGCGAGCAATGTGCCCTGCCCACTGCCACTAAAGCTTGACAATTCTTCGGGCTATGTCGGTTAACTTGTTTCTCTTGCTTGGATCTCTTCATTTCTGATTCGATCACGTAGGGAAACTCCAAGCATAACCCTCCATTGCCCTTTGGGTGACTTTCAGCCTTCTGATAAGGCCCATTGTGAGCCACCACGTTTCAGTGCCATAGGTCATCACTGGCATCACGCACTGGTCAAAGACTTTCGTCTTGAGACACTGCGATAAATTGGACGCGAAGATATTGCGTAGCTTCCCGAACACTCCCAGCCGAGTCGGATTCGACGATTGTCCTCTTTCTCGAAGTTGGAACTACCTAACTGGACAATTTGTCCTAGGTAAACATATTCATCCACGACTTCGAGTGTAGCGTCTCCGATCTTCATGAGAGTGGGTGTTACTTGGGCATTTGACATGACCTTTGTTTTGTCCATGTTCATTTTAAGACTCACTCGGTTCGCGTTATGCACTCACACAAACGCAAAGCTTAATTACTCCGCAGTTTAACTGGATACAAATGCCTGATAAGTTTGACGATCTTTTTTATTTAGACATATTGTACCTATAACCCCCTCAATCGTGAAGGAAGATGCTGAGCCCAGCAGTCGTGGAGTGAAACCTCTGACGCGTGTCTCAGCTAAGCAAGTAAGTGCAATCATGCAATCATAATCATATCAACGGTATGAGCCGAGGCAAATCTCCAGGACATGATGGGCTCATTATTGAGAACTTGAAGCACGCAGGTGTACATTGTGAAAAACATAGCAGATGTGCATCTGCCGCGAGTCCTGTCTAATCTCTATGTTTTTCACAATGTGTATTAATTACGCGTACTTGCCTGCTAATCTGATGAAGACTATCGTGTTCGTGACTCCCATTGTGAAGAACAAGACGGGCAAAGAGTACTATAATTATATGTTCAATACTGTATAGATCGTGGGACGCACCGGCGTCCTGTACGCCTGTTTCCTTGACTTCTCCAGGGCGTTCGATCTTGTCTCGTATGATGTGCACTGGGAAAAGATGATAAACAGGGCTATACCCGCGGAAATATGTGGATTATTCCAGCGTTGGTATGGCAATCACACCAATCATGTGAAGTGGGACGGTATGCTCTGTGAACCGTATGGGTTGGCATAGTGAGACAAGGAGGTCTGATGTCTCCCAGTCTCTTCAACCTCTACGTAAATGACCTCATCATGCATGCGTGTCGGATGCAGTGTTTATGGGGTTAGCATTAACAACATCAGCTATGCTGACGATATGGTGTTGCTGGGTCCGTCTGCAGGGGCAATCGGAAAGTTGCTTAAGACTTGTGAAGCCTATGCTGCCGCACATGGATTAATTTCTAATGTAAAAAAATGTGAATAGATTTATGGTCATATAGGTCGGTGGCAAATGTCATGAAGTGGGACCCGACCTACTTATAAACGGGTCAGTAATTATGAGGGTATCAACTTTTAAATAAGTACCTAGGTAAATTTCTTTCCGACGACTTAATTAATTAATTTTGTTATATTTAATATTAATTTTGGTATGGCTTTAATTTTGGTATGGCATCTCGTAGTTGACCTTGAGAGGTCGTGACTACTTAAAAGACCACGTAGATATAGAGAGGGAGCGCAGGGCACTCGCCGTTCGGTGCAACATGTTGGCTCGTAGATTTGCTCGGTGTACGGACCTAATAAAAATGACTTTTTTCAAGGCTTACTGCAGAGTCTGTACACGAGTAATCTATGGGTCAATTACACCAGAAGATCGTGGGATGTCCTGCGCGTCTAGTATAATAATGGTTTCAGGATGTTGTTGAGACTTCCATGCTACTGTAACGCGTCGGAAATGTTTGCGCAAGCAAGTACCGACGGATTTCATGCGAACATGCCTAAGAAAACAGCTTCACTACTGAGGAGAGTGAGCGACTGTCGCAACCGCATCCTGAGAACTGTAACGGAGAGTTTCAGCTATCCTATTGTAAAAAGGTTTGTGAGGAGGGTGATTGGTACTAACACTAGATAATAAGTTGTTTTAATATTATGTTACTGACATTCTATGCACTTTGTTCCGAAATGAAAATAATGTATTATTATACCTACTAACTTTCATTCAATACTATTTATATCGTGGGTGTACGCCTGTTTCCTTGATCTCTCCAGGGCCTTCGATCCTGTCTCGTATGATGTGATGCGCGGCTAGTATAATAATGGCTTCAGGATGTTGTTGAGACTTTCACGCTACTGTCGCGAGTCGGAAATGTTTGCGCAAGCAAGTACTGGCGGATTTCATGCGATCATGCGAATAATAGTTATTATCATTATTATTATTAGTTAATTATTAGTCTTAAATATTAAAAATAGGTATGGTGGAAGTAGGTAGCTTAGAATTAAATGCTGGCTGCATTTTATTTTTTTAAACGACGATACGAAACTTTGGAACAAAAATTGTATCGTTAAAGCTCGTTAGAGCCACGAAGGGCAAAAAAAATCATATACGGCACACGAATCCGCACAAATATGGCGGTTGCCTAGTAGCGTCACTTCAACGGAACTCCGAATAACAAAATCCCTAAGGGCCTCTATCGAGGCCGTAGATCGATCCCATAACAGCAATTAGTAATACGTTCACGCCTCCATGCGGGACAGCGACACAGCGTACCAAAAAGGGACGTGCGAGTCAAATATCTAATGGAATGACTCATGACTTCGTGTAGCCAAAAATCAGTTAGATTTGGACGATACCGCGCACTTTGAATTTGAATTTGGAATTTGAGGCGGTGGCTATGATTTTGGACAGATGCTAAAGTTCTATAAACTAAAGTTCTTCTGTGATTTACTCTCGAACATTTTGGTTCGTAAAAATCGACCTCTAACGAGAATTTTAAGCTTCTTGAAGGCCGAATACGTGCCATAATTAATTTCGTCACCATCAAATCTTCACTGTCAATGTCATGCCTATTCCATTCTTTATTCCTTCATAACCTTGCTTGTTAGGAGAAATGTAAGTATTATTATGCCATCATCACCGTCAAAGGCATTGCTGATTGTACTTAAAGGTTTTTAACGGACTTAAAAAAAGGAGAAGGTTATGCACTAGGCGCGTTTTTTCATGTATGTTCACCGATTCTCCGTGATTACTTGGTCGCATACGTGATTCTTGAAACATGTCTGACACAATTTAAAAGGATTTAATAAATAATTAGTGAGCCCGATTGGTCGCTGCTTCCCCTTTCCTTGACAGAATCTCTTCATGGATATTTTTGAAAACTACGGAAGTTACAGCCTTTTTTTCCGGGAACTATTGCCTCAAACTCGTGGTCAACCTATGAAATTTAAAATTTCTTCAATCAACACCATACATGACATCAACCGTGCCGCGAGCTGACTTTCTTACAAAGTCTAGATGCTATTTAGGGCACCTAAGTCGGCTTCGTAATAAAATGCAATCGAATAAATTACAATAATTCGTAGACGGACAGTTTTTATTAATGTTGTGTTGATGGCGAGAATGCAAATGATAGCTATTATGACTTTATCAGGCGCTAAAGACGTACCGTGAGCCGTTATTACCACCATATTCTACAGAAATAACACGCTGAGGAAGGGACAGTGCGTAGGTCATCTTTGTCAAAGGACCTATGATAGACTCAGATAAATCTTTGACCGAGAAGAGATAGAGGGCAGCTTTTGTCTTCAGTTAAATGGACCGACCTCACCACCTACCTGGCTGCCTTTAAGAAGGTAGCTAGAAGCTGGGACATGAATTGGCAAAATGTAGGTGAGTGAAAGGCAAAGAACTCAAGAAACTCTTTGTCTGCAACTTTATCTAGCTCCTGGCATCTAACGCCAATTCGTTGGATACGAGAAACGCAGGTTACGCAGAGCCGATTGTTGTGGCAATCCTTGGGGCCGATATGCTCTGTGATAAATGGCTTTTGACTGATAATTATGATGATCTCATCCTGTGGCTGCCTTAAGCGAACTCAAAGCCTACAAGGCAAGGGCGAATATCAGAAACCTTATATTAATATATATATAACCTTAGATCTATGGGGTAACTCTGTGGATGTTGCTAAGTCCATTATAAATATTGTAGCACCTACTTTAGCTGTTATTTTTAATAATTGTATTGACCGTGGTGAGTTTCCTGATCTTATGAAAAACAGTAAAATAATACCATTGTTTAAATCTGGTAGCACATCAGACCCTACTAATTATAGACCTATTTCAGTGCTGCCTACCTTTAGTAAAATTTTTGAAAAACTTATTTTAGATCAAATGCAAAGATTTTTTAATAAACACAAATTACTGCATAACAAACAGTTCGGTTTTACAAGGGGTCGTTCAACTACTGATGCCGGAGTTGAACTTTTAGGACATGTTTACAAGGCATGGGAGGACAAATGCGATGCTTTGGGGATCTTTTGCGATTTGTCCAAGGCATTCGATTGTGTTCTTCATGAAACATTGATCAGGAAACTGCACCACTACGGAATCCGGAATGCCTCTCTGGATCTTCTTACTTCTTACTTAAGTGATAGGATTCAGACAGTTGATGTTAACGGAAAAAGATCACCTGGATCTGTAATAAGAATGGGGGTCCCCCAGGGTTCAATTCTTGGCCCATTTTTGTTTCTTATTTATATTAATGACTTGCCTTACCTCATAAAGGATAATCATGATATAGTGTTGTTTGCAGACGACACTTCACTTTTATTTAAACTCAAACGTCAGCAGCTGGTTACTGACAATGTAAATAGCGCCCTTGCTAAAGTAGTTAACTGGTTTAATGTTAATAACTTACTTCTAAACGAGAGAAAAACTAAATGCATTAAGTTTACGATACCTCATGTTAGACAAGTAGAAACTAGTGTTCTTATTAAGGGTGAAGAGTTGAAACCCGAAAACACCACAGTATTCTTAGGCATAACTTTGGATGCCAAGCTTCAATGGGGCCCCCATATAGATAAATTGTCAAAAAAACTAAGCTCTGCAGCATACGCCGTTAGAAAAATTCGTAATTTAACTGATTTAGAGACAGCCCGTTTAGTATACTTTAGTTATTTTCATAGTGTGATGTCGTACGGTATTCTTTTGTGGGGAAATGCCGCCGATATTCAGACAATTTTTGTTTTACAAAAAAGGGCAATTCGTTCAATTTATAAACTAAGTCCCAGACACTCCCTCAGAGACAAATTTAAAGAGATTAATATAATGACTGTGCCTTCTCAGTATATTTATGAAAATCTTTTGTATGCACATAAAAATATTAATCTGTTTAAAAAATACAGTGATATCCATAACATAAATACTAGGAACAAACACAAATTTGTTGTTCCTACTACCAGACTCAAGAAAATAGGTAGCTCGTTTAAATGTCAAAGTATTCGTTTTTTTAATAAACTTCCTGGCCACATTCAAGAACTAAGCCTTAATAAATTCAAATCATTTATAAAGCGGAAATTATGCCAGAATGCCTATTATACTGTCAAAGGCTATATTGAGGACAAGAAGGCTTGGGATTGAGCTGCTCCAATAAGTTTACACAGATATTGTCTATGTTTAATTTGCTGTTAAACTTTTATTTTTGATTTTTTTAGATAAACAATGACATCTTTATATTTACTGTTTAAAGTATAACATTGTTTTAATTTTTGAGAATGTGAGGACTATGTGAGTCATTGTTTTTTTGTTCTTTCAGTTGTTTTAATCACGGTCTGGCTGTTTGAGTACTTAACGCGGCCTACCCAAATGTCCTTTCTTTTGTATTGTTCGTGGAATCGTTGAGCTCCTTAGTTCTGAGTTGAGCTGCACCATGATTGACAAATGCATGCACTGACTGGACAGGTCCACTCAAATCAGTGTGGTTCTTTCCTCAAAAGACCATTTCAGACACCAGTCTACAGAGTCCTCATATGATCTGACCATGTTTATTCTCGGATTTTTACACTTTGACATGACGTGAAAATTTACTTTGTAAAGTATTATAATATTTTAATTATTGTGAATGTGAAGGCAGTGTGGATTTGTTTTTTTTTTTATCTCAATCTATTTTTAATTTTTAAAATTAGTTTTAATCATGGTCTGGCAGTTTGAGCAATTTATGCGGCCTACCCAAATGTCCTTTCTTTGGTAATGTTCGTCGAATCGTTGAGCTCCATATGTGTTGTGTTGAGCTGCATGATTACTGACAAATGCGTGCACTGACTGGACAGGTCCACTCATTCTGTTTGGTTCTTTCCTCAAAAGACCATTTCAGACATCAATCCACATGGTCTTCACATGACCTGACCAAGATTATGTCTGGACTTTAAAAGAGACTGTGACCTCTGAGTTTGTTTTGGCGTTTCTTCTCAGAGTAGTCAGAGAAACGCCGATCTCATCTACTTTTAAAATAGTATTGACGTGTAAAAGTGTTTGTAAAAACCTACTTACAGAAATAAAATCATTTATCATTTATAAAACCATTTAAATAGAAACCATATTTCGAAGTTTAATTAGGTTTAATCTGAAATTCGATATTTCAGTATTTAGAAGAAAAAAAATGGTTTGGAGTTTTGGACGTTTTCGAAGCGGAATCACGACTGAGAACATCGCATCGTAACTATTACATAACATAACATAACATCACGCCTAGTTTCCCCGAAGGGTTGGGCAGAGGTGCACCTATAGTACACCCACATTTCACCAGTTATGTTTAAGTCTCATGTAATAGGGGGCGAGCCTATTGCCATCAACTGGGCTGTTACAGAGAAATTCGAGATAGAAAAACCCAATAACACGTTGCCCGACCTGGGAATCGAACCCAGGACCTCATGCTCAGCAGTAGCGATTGCGACCACACGAACTATTAATACATAGTTTATGTCACTGTATGTGATCATAAATGTTTCAGACTATAGTAATGTAGCGAAAACTTGATTCGATCAAGTTCTCTAGCAATTTAGAACGTCATTAGCCATTTTGCGGTTAAACACAGTGTTACCTAAGGAAATCATCAGCATAATTTCAACTGGTCTAAGAAATACGATATTGTGCTTGTAATAGATACCTATCTATATCAATTTTAACAAGTACCAATGAGAACTTCCGTTGAAAAAATTGCTGTCATAGATAGTAGGTATTATGACCACTAATCATTTTGTACCTAGTAGATATTCCTACATAAAATAAATGTGCGTATATAAGTATTGTAATAAAGTAATAAAAATACATTTTATATGCTAAGTTAGTCACGTAGTCGTTTAGTTCGACTATTTTTTTACCCTGGAGTTTCTTGATCATTTTGGTGGTCAAACGCTGAACCGATAACTGTTGTAGTAAGCAGACGTCCGGCTGCGAATAGGCAGACGGAAAAGGCGGAGGGATTATATTCGCTTGCAGTATGGCTGGTAGCAGCTGGATGAGAATACTCCAGAAAGATTGAGTTAAAATCTATCAAATCCTCGTTTCCAATTGAAAATATTTCCACCAAAACGAATTTCAACTTTATCACCGTATCAATTGAGTGCATTTTAGAATGGTACCATTGCAAGTCATAAATTTGATAGAAGTTTCAGGACAAACTAAACCTTACGTTTAGGTGTTTTTTTCCTAACACATATTAGTTTACTTTTTGGAATTTAACCAGTAGATTGAGACATAGACTGATGGTGAGTCCTACTGTCTTCAATATTAACAGCTAAACACGTTTCCTACTACCTACATAATTATTATCATAACTCTTCGTAAGACTTACAAAGTTCTTTTATTTTCTTTTTGATGCAAGCAGTAGGTACTTACTGTCGAAAACAAGTAGACAGACAAACATTTATAAATTATGCATATCAGTTCGGATTATGTATAGGCATAGTGAATACGGTTGATTTATTAGTGTTGCTAAACAGTTTACCTATTTAGTATGTCACACCTTACCGGTACCGAATTTGGTATGTAGAAAGCCATCTATTAGTCATAGTTTGTGCACTAAAAATAGAAGTTGACTCTGTGTGCGGTCAAACGTCTTACAGAATTATAAAGATGGATTGGAATATTAAGCTACATTTTTATCGAAGAGAAGGCGGGGTCAGACCTTGGTCCCGATACCACATTGCAGACTGACGGCAAATATTTTAACACGAAAATGCTCTTATGATTAGATTTGCAGTCTTTTAACATGTTTACGATAGATAATAGAAAGAATCTTGGAAGAACATGATTTTAGCTTGATCTAAATTAAAAATCCGTTCAAAATGCATTTTGGCAACACTTGGTCAGTAGTTTTTTCGTTGGTCAATTCTTTTTTGACAGTTTTCTTTCCGTTTGACGTTTGACCCCGTTTGTCGTTTGACAGATTTTCAACGGTCCATGTGTTGTGTTGTTTTTGTTTACGGTTTGTTTCTTGTGAAAATAGTATTTAATACAACTGTAATATAATTTTATGAATACATGAAGTAACAATAGGTATTCCTTCATCAAAATGAACTCGGAAACTTTTCAAACTTCCATGCAATGCGTGAATTGCGGCATATGTTTAAAACGAATAAAAAGACGATGGATGGCTGAAGAAAGTGAAGAATTACGGCAATTATTGAGTGATTGGACATGCAAAGAGGTGATTATGATCTTAATTATTAACTTAAATAATAAACCGTTCCAACATTATGTTACGCCAAGGTATTTATTGCTCCGGAAAAACGTAGAGGCTACCGGTTGGTTTATTAATATTGATTACATTTGCCTGGACCATCACAAAACTGATCTTTCTACAGCAGTCAATTGCCTGCTTTCATTCTCATAATGTTCGTGCCGATCCTGTGCGTTAAGGCATATACTCTAGAAATATTACACCCGAATGATTAAAATCTTTGGTACAACATAACCAAGGCAATGTGGTTGGAATTGCCTTACAGGGCACAAAAATCTGGTCCTGGCTGCGATTGAGTACTTACGAATGGTTTTTTTGCAGCTTGAAGATAATGATGCGCTTTGCTCTGAATGTTATTCCTTATTATACTTGGCTCATGAAAGTGAGAATAAATGTAGAAGATTTGGGCACAAAAGCACATGCCTGTCATGTGGGAGATCATTGCGCCAGGCGCGGACTTCGCCAACATTGGACAGTCGTCTTGAAGAAAAGCTTGTCATTGCTGAGTGGACCCCATCTCATCAGGTTAAAGATATGAATACTGTTATGTTTTTTGTAAAATGAAAATGGAATCTATGTCAGCTGCCGATCCCAACACCAAAACCCTAAAACAAAGTATACAAACCATAAACATAACATAACATCACGCCTTGTTTCCCCGAGGGGTTGGGCAGAGGTGTACCTATAGTACACCCACATTTCGCCAGTTATGTTTAAGTCCCATTTAATAGGGGGCGAGCCTATTGCCATCTACCGGGCACAAATCCAAACTTCGGGCTGCTACTGAGAAATTCCAGATAGAAAAACCCAATAACACGTTGCCCGACCTGGGAATCAAACCCAGGACCTCATGCTCAGCAGTAGCGGTTGCGACCACTAGACCAACGAGGCAGTCATAAACCTAACGGTTGAAATGTGGGTGTTCTATACACCTCTACCTTACCCTTCTGGGATAACAGGCGTGATGTTATATGTATGTGTATACCAACCTAGCTGTGGCTATATCGGTCAACTGCCTTATTTTTCTAACTGCACATGAAGCTGAACTTAATCTACCTGAAAGAGCTCTATGTAATTATAATTTTGAATCTAAAGTAATTCCTAGAAATACAATTTCTGTAAAAGCATCTAGTTTCTAGTAATCGAGTTTTAAATTAAGACCCACTTGGGGTACATTTGGTTATGAGAACTCAAGACATTAAGTGCTGCAAACCATTTCAAACTAATAGTCAGACTAGCATTGACATGTAAGACATCCATATCTTATTTTTTTATATGTCAAAAATAAGAGAACTGAGATCTGCGAATAAAATCATATCAAATAAGTTAGCCATCAGGTAAGGAAGGTCATTAATATAAACTAGAAATAAGAAAGGGCCAAGAATTGAACCTTGAGGGATACCCATTTTAACTAGACAGCCTGAGGTCGTGGCCCCGGTAACGTTTACCGTTACGGGGTGTAGTGGGTTGTCTGCGTTGTTTTATGTCAGCCGACCTGTATACGTATGGGTGACATAGTTCAAGTAACCCGTCGACAGTCCACAAACTCTCCTCCAGTGGCTCCTCGTGCCACATCCCGGAAACCACGTCGGCTCGTGGGCTAAACCTGGAGGAGGGGCTCGGGAACAACATCTCCCGAGCTGCTCGGTTGCCCTCCGAGTTGTGTCTTGGCTATGTCTACAGCAGTCCACCGCCGGTGGCAAGATACCTAGGCAATTGTAGGAAGGCCTTAAGGCAGTAATAAGGGCTTTGTTATTGCTTGCTAGTCTACTGCATCCAGCTCCCCTCCGGTCGTAGCGGTTCTCCGTTCCACTGGATCCAGGGGGGTAAGGACGAGAGAGTGCTCCTGCGTTTGCGCGAACGTTTGAGCACTTTAATATATCCTGCGCATCTGACCGTTTATGTTTATGGACTCCGATCTGGCAAAGTCTGGTGGCGATGGGCTGAGGTAGAAAGGTTCGGTTGGATGCAAACTGAGCTTTGTCCGAGGTCTGCACATCAGCGGTTCTGGGGGTGTGAGTACACACCGTGGTCGCTTTTACTCTGAACTGGGGGGACAGGGTAAATTCGGCAGCACCCAGAATGACAAAGCAGCCCTATTTAGGGAAGCACTGCTTTCCCCGCTCAGCCGAGGAGGGGGCTAGAAAAGGTGCCCTAAAAAAGTGCTCACCCCAAAAACCTTAGGATAGTAGTAACCACGGCTGCTTCCGCATCTTTGAAACTCGTGGTCGACGCAACAATAATAAAAATAAGTATATTACACCATCTTTATCACATAATTTGACGTTTGGCGCGTGGAATGTGCGGACTCTGCTTGACCGTGATGCCAACGCCTGCCCGGAACGTAAAACTGCCATCGTAGCTCGGGAACTTCGTCGCTATAATGTTGATGTGGCTGCTATCAGTGAAACACATCTGGCTGACGAAGGTGAACTGATCGAACATGGCGGTGGCTATACTTTTTATTGGAAAGGGACCTCCGCTTCTGAACCGAGGCGGTCGGGAGTCGGATTGGCGGTCAAAAATCACATCGCCAAGAATCTTCAGGAATGTCCTGTTCACATTTCGGACCGCACCACTACCTTGCGCCTCCACTTAAGTGGCCATAACTACCTTAATGTGGTCAGTATTTATGCGCCGACTCTGGATAGTGCTGACGACATTAAGTGTAAATTTTATGAGGAACTTTCACAGTGCCTTCAGAGGATACATCCTAGAGAGAGCATTTTGGTCTTGGGAGACTTTAATGCAAGGGTAGGCAGAGACTATGAAGCCTGGCCTAAGGTTCTAGGAAGGCATGGAGTTGGAAACATGAATTCCAACGGCCAGTTGCTGCTAAGTTTATGTGCTCAGTATCAGCTCGCAGTAACAAATACTATGTTCCGCCTAGCTGCTAAGCACAAAACGACATGGATGCACCCAAGATCTAAGCACTGGCATCTCATTGATTATGCTATCGTACGACAAAGAGACGTGTCCCAGGTCCTTGTTACCCGTGTTATGCGTGGTGCACATTGCTGGACGGACCATAGACTTGTCATTGCTAGGTTGAGTCTCCGCCTTCGTCGCCCTTGCCGAGCCAGTCAGAGCAAAGCAAAACGGTTAAATGTAGAGAAGCTTGCTGACTTCGAGACGAGGAGGGCTTTTGCGGAGACTGTAGCTAATAATGTTGTGCCGACGATCCCTGTTACTCTTGATATTGATTCTGTTTGGGAAATTCTGTCGTCGTCAATACTGGATGCCGCAGCTGCTACTATAGGTGTAAAACCTCAGCAAAGGGAAGACTGGTTTGACGAAAGTGACAGAGTCCTGATGGAAGCAATTGCCAAACACCGAGCTTTGCTTAAGAACTACACGAAAGTAGTGCTGTGATAAAAGATAGTGATCGGGAGTTGCGCAAACTCACGAGAGAAGCTAAAGACAAGTGGTGGGGGGAAAAGGCGCAGTATATGCAATGGCTTGCTGACAGTCATCAAATTGGAGAATTTTATAATGAGGTTCGCAAACTCCTGGGTAACTCCAATTTTGTCAAAGTGCCTCTGAAGTCGCTTGATGGTAGCCTTCTGAAAAGCAGGGATGAAGTGCTTAGGCGTTGGTCAGAACACTTTGATAATTTACTTAACGTGGATCGAACTGCAGATCTAATATACATTAGTGATCTACCTCAACTCCAAGCTGAAAAAGAGCTAGATGATCCCTTATCTCTGGACGAAGTTGTCTGTGCGATAAAAGAACAGCAAAACAAACGTGCGGTTGGCTTGGACCTAATACCAGGTGAGCTGCTAAAATGTGGCGGTACTGAGTTGCACACGCTGGTCTGGGAACTATTTGTTCGCATGTGGGAGGAGGAACAAGTTCCCAAGACATTTAAACTCTCGCGCATTAGGGCCCTTTATAAGAACAAGGGTGACCGAGCAGATTGCAATTCTTACCGCGGCATTTCACTCCTCTCAGTCCCCGGAAAGGTTTTCGCCAGAGTGTTGCTTAACCGCCTAAGGAAACTGTCAGAAAAGATCTTGCCAGAAACGCAGTTCGGTTTCCGACCGGATAGGGGTACTTGCGAGGCAATCTTCGCAGTTCGACAGCTGCAGGAGAAGAGCAGAGAGCAAGGCAGACACTTATACCTTTGCTTTGTCGACCTGGAAAAAGCGTTTGATAGCGTTCCTCGTGAGGCCCTCTGGATAGTACTGCAAAAATTGGGATGTACGGAGAAGTTCGTAAAACTTGTGCGTCTCCTGCATGATGACATGGAGTGTTGTGTAGTGGCGGAGGATGAGCAGTCGCAGTTCTTTTCGGTTACCTGTGGCGTGAAGCAGGGCTGCGTTTTGGCCCCCACTCTCTTCGCCCTTTATTTTGCAGTGGTCATCCGTGAAGCCCTTGCGATATCTTCAGAGGGTGTCCGGCTGCGTTTTCGAACAGATGGCAGTCTTTTCAACTTATCGAGACTAAAGGCAATCACAAAAGTGTCTCTTGCACATATTGAAGAAATTATGTACGCAGATGACCTGTGTTTTGTGGCAGAATCCCCAGAAGGGCTTCAACAGCTTGTTACGAACCTTCACGAGCAGTGTTCCAAATTTGGCCTAAAGATCAGCGTCAAAAAGACGGAAGTTATGTCTCTGGACGTTCATGGGAATGAGACACTGAACATTAAGCTTGGAGAAGACGTATTGAAGCAGGTTGAAAAGTTTCGATATCTGGGGAGCACATTAACATCTAAGTGTGACCTTGATGCCGAAATCAACAGCAGAATCAATGCTGCTGCTGCAGCTTTCGGTAAATTAAATGCCAGGGTCTTCTGCTCACACGACTTAAAGCGCGCCACAAAAATATCGGTATATATGGCTGTTGTGCTGCCTAACATTTTATACTCTGCCGAAACATGGACACCGTACCGACGTCACATTAAACAATTGGACCGATTCCATCTCAAATGCCTCCGTTCAATCCTTAACGTCCATTGGTCTGATCGAGTGCGCAATACGGAAGTATTGAGACGAGCTAATGTGGGAGGCATTGAGGCGTACCTCATGAGAAGGCAACTTCGGTGGTGCGGCCATGTGACACGCATGTCGGAGCAGAGAGTGGCGAAGCGCATCCTTTATTCGGAGTTGCAGGAGGGCAAGCGAAAGCATGGCGGGCAACTCCTAAGATTTAAGGATGTACTTAAGCGACACATGAAGAGTTGTGACGTAGATCCATCTCAGTGGGAAGAGCTTGCGTCTAACCGCGGAGAGTGGAGGTCATTGGTACAGCAGAAAGTTTTTGATTTTGAGACTCGTCGGCTTACAAAACTGAATTCTAAGCGTGACGAACTAAAGGCCCGACCACCAGCGGCAATCAGTTATAATTATGTTAGTGGTGCTCTTACTTGTCCACTCTGTACAAGAATATTTGTAAACAAGGGTGGTTTTGCTAGCCACATGAGAGCCCATGATAGACGCCAGTAGGGTGTTAAAGAAACGGTCGCCGTAGCCGAAAGCGGTTTGGAAGGATTATTATTATTATTAACGTTTACCGTTTGATATATAGAAAATAACAAGATGAGCAGCTTCTAAACAAATTGCATACTGCTGTAAATGACAGATCAGTGTTGTGGTCAATGCAGTCAAACACTTAATGTACCAAGAGAACTTAATAAATTCAAATATTTCCAGCCATTGCCAAACATACATTAATAGAATCACATTTATAAAAGTAAATAATGTCAACTGAAATCAAATACAATCACATAAAATCAAAGTGAATCAAATAAAATCTAAATAAATTAAATTAAATTAAATAAGAAAAAAAAAAAAAAATTATATCAAAAATTAAATGAAAGGGGATCAAAATATATAAATAAGCAAAACAATATAATTATTACCTTCTCTCCGACACTGGTACAGCAACATGGTGAGGTTGGCTCTGTATTACATACATAAAATCATGCCTTCTTCCCATGGAGGTAGGCAGAAACTACAGAACGCTAGCGGTGGGTAATCTTTATTCCGGCAAGTGAATTGATTCACTTATTCCGACTCCGGGTCCGGTACCAGTTCACCTTATTTATTCCTTTGGCACCATTTGGCACCGGCACTCACTCGCTCATTTTGGTTTCGCAGAACATTTTATTCATTTGCTTCACTGGATCATTTGGCACATTTTGAATAATCGAACAGTTGGTTTTTTATTGATATTATGATTAAAATTTCGTACAGCGTATTATTTTTATTTTACTTCCTTCCCCGAAGTATTTTAAAAACTATTATTAATTTATTATTAAAATCTCCCTTACAACTATCATTACAAGTGCATACTTAATGCGATAGTATGGTCTGTTAAAGTTTGCAGAAGAATACCAACATTCTCTAAAAATAAATAAAATACATACATAATTTTGTTATTAAGCGTGGTCTGTCTTTTGAGCGACTCTACAATGACACAAAAATCACGTTTTATGCGTGCCAGTCAATCCATATTTAACTCTAAATCAGTTGAAATAAGAGCGCACCGTACTGTTATTGTGTCCCTACTAATGTCATTGTGCCAAGGTACTACAGCGATACGACGCACAGTGGGCGCAAACTGAAAATTAGTGGACTTAGGCAACAAAGTTCCAATATCGATGCGATTTTTTTTTATATGACGTGTCATGATATTCCTGACAACTTTTGTTCTTATAAAATTTCTTCTAAAGTTGATAGTTTGTCTTGAAAAAAAATTATTAGATTTTTTTGGATGGAGCGAATCACGTTTAATTTTTTTTCTTCAATTGTGCTAATATGTTGGGCGTGTGGCGTGAGTATATGATAGCTAGGGTCATTCTCTATCCACGAAAAAATAATCAGCGCCGGCCATCCGCGGCAGCGCGAGTAATCATTCGGTAAAAAAAAATGTTTTGTAAGAATTTTTTTGCCATTTAAAATAAATTCTAAGTAAATTTTTTGTCTCATTTGGCTGTTTTGACCTTCTTTTTAGTTAAATATATAGTTTTAATAGCGCATAGGTACTTATAACTAGTAATTCTGGTAGAGATTTAGTTATTATTGCATGTTATCGGTAGCACCTGCATTGTGATTGATGACTCATTTGTTTGTGCGCTCGGCTAAGTGCATAACTAATGAGTCACCGAAAAATGCTTGTCTCTAATTGGCTGTTATTTTTTTAACTGCACATTATCTATTGTTGAATAAATATCGTAATAAGATTCAGGTTATACTAATTTAATGATAGAAAGAAAGAAAAAGTATTTATTAGTCTCGCACTGGATCAAAAAAAAATTATAACTTATAAATAAAACAAGATAAAAAAAAAGTAAGAACTAAACATATAAAAACTAGATAGGTGCAATAATTTTAATTTGTACGGGCAAGTCGTTGATAATTATCTACATAATCAAGTGTATGTATATTATAGCATAAGTTATCGTACGTATGATCAATATGAAACTGTGAAGTAATTGTAGCCCTGAAAAGGGCTGTTTGTCATATTTCTAGCCTTGATGGGCTTTTGTGGGAATAATCTAGAGCCAGATCACATTATTTCTTGTTCCAGAAGTGCTAGTGGATCCGGCAAATTTTCGGACTCTGCTATGAGGCATTCTTCTTCCTCCATAATCTCACTGTCACAGGGAGGCTCTGTGGTCTGTAACAACTGAATTGCTTCAGGCAACAACTCATTATGAACCTGTTTCGTTATTTTAGGCCTTATGTAGGATATGTGGGGATCAGAGCTTATTAGAAGTCCATGGAGGATGTCTTCGTTTGTTGCTATTCTCCCCGTTTTCCGAGTGTGCCTCTCCCTGACGTTTCTGAAGTCCTTATTACGGGCTTCTGATGCTTCTTCAGATAAGGTACCTAAAACGAATAAGTACATATATTTTAATTTCTTAACGCAATCGAGTCAAATAATTAAACTATATTTATTTTTTACTAACCGATTGGCAAAACACCAAAGTGGTTACAGATGTCTGCACCGTGCATTAGAAGTTTATGTACACTAACTGGCATGTAGTACCACGAATAGTGTTGCACGTACACATCAGCTGTTTCTCTGCAGTATCTTCTAAATTTTTCACAGTCAATGTTATTGCCTGATGATATGGCTTGTAGAATAACAAAAAATCTTAAAATCAGATTTTCGTCAATTCCCGTTACTCTGGATGATCTTTTGTAATCTTGGAAAAAGCGCCTCGCAGTATTCCCGTCATTTGTAGTTCCAAAACCCTAAAATGGGAAAACAATACTGTAATATACAATACATAGAGTTATAATACAAATAAAAAGAGCGAAAATGAAATACATACCTGTTTGACTATATCAATCAGCATTCCAGTTTGCTCACGAAACTCTTGCTGCGTGGTATTTTTTTCAGCTTTTTTCAAAGCCTTATGTTCGGCTCGAGCAGTCCATCGTTGAAAATCCAGATTATAAGATATATGGAGAAGACATTCCATACACCGAATCTTCATATGCAGTGAAGAAATTCCTTGTTTGTTTTCTTCACGAAGTGGTTTGGAAGCCAAAGCGTCTAAATTATTCATCTCGCTAGGTTTTGCCAAGCAAATGGGACAAGTTGCATATGATGGTACTTCAGCAATTATATTGGCCACTTTTCCATCAATCATGGTCATATGCAATTCATGTGATACAATAATATTTCCACACTGTGTAGATGTTCGTTCATCAATTTGTTTTTCATCTCAGACTCTTCAGACTTTATAAAATCAGCTGTCTCCGAAGTGAAAGTGAATTTCACTGGTCGACAGTACAGAGTTGAGCAAGGTGTGGGGTTCTCCCAAACTAAATTTTCATTCCCAGATGATGGGCTAGTAGAAACTAGCCGAAGAGGGACGATGCTTATCATGATTACTGATGAATCATCGAAATCTGTAGCTGTGTTTGACGTTTTCTGTTTATAATTACTCTGCGACGAAGAACCATCAAGTCCCCATTTCCAGGTCAACTTGAGTTCTTCATTTTGAGACCTATCCTCGCTCGTCTACTTCGGATAGTGCATCTGGATTACTGGAAAGGTATTCGACCACTTTAACCAGATTCGTTTTGCCGTTGTATTTCAATTTTGTTATGTACCAGTGCTGCAACTCTTCCTCGGAATTTTCTTCTACTATGGAAGTAGAACGTCTTTTTTTTTTTTGCTTATTACTTAACTCTTCGAACGGTTTTCTGTGCTCCTTTTCTGTAGATGTTCCCGCTTCCGCAGTACATACTACAAGAGTAGGAACATGGGAATCTATATCCACAGGCTCAGATAAGGCTGCGTCCGAAAAGCCCATCTCACTTCTGAGGTCAACACTGTCACAAACAGGCCAGTTGATGTTTTTTGCCAACCACTTGCGATTATTTACACGATTCATAAAAGTACTTTGATTTCTACTTGAATCCATCCACTTTTTATTTAGATTTACACAAAAAAGTCGACAGAACTCCTTGATTCGGTTCTTGTCTTCTTCAGAAACTTCGGTAGTAAATACAGAAATGATACTTTCATATAGAAACATATGATTTTTCAGATCACCACCACTTCTTAATATCACAAAAAGATCTAGGTTGGTACAAAATCCAGCCATAGTTCTAATGTAAATATAAAATTAAAAGTATTTCACTGTGTTCACAAATAAGCAACAAGAGCGAAACTAGACGGACTTATTTTTTTTTATTTTTTTGTTTGGCATCTCGCAGGTCAACCTATGCGGTTGTCGTCTGCTTAAGAGGACTAGCCTATGGATTCCCTAATAAATTAAGGCCTCCAGCCAGGACCTAGATGGACTTAATGAATGTCTTTATATTTATAGTCAGTGTTAATTACTCAAGTAGTGGACATAACTGAAAATTATTCAGCCAATCAGAGACGAGCATTTTTCGATGACTGATGATGATTAGAATTTATTTTAAATGGCAAAAAAATTCTTACAAAACATTTTTTTTTACCGAATGATTACTCGCGCTGCCGCGGATGGCCGTCGCTGATTATTATTTCGTGGATAGAGAATGACCCTAGCTATCATATACTCACGCCACACACCCAACATATTAGCACAATTGAAGAAAAAAAAAAAACGTGATTCGCTCCATACAAAAAAATCTAATTAATTTTTTTCAAGACAAACTATCAAGTTTAGAAGAAATTTTATAAAAATAAAATTTGTCAGGAATATCATAACACGTCATATAAAAAAAATCGCATCGATGTTGGAACTTTGTTGCCTATGTCCACTAATTTTCAGTATGGGCCCACTGTGCGACGTGTTCCGAGTACTTCCGAGTGACATGAGCGAGTGAACAGTGAACGCGCGCTCCGGAATCATTTGGTACCGCGGTGCCGGTAAGGATAGTGAGGAATAAATAAGGTTTACGTATCCGCGTTCGGAACCGGCTCCTTTGGATCAGTACCTCCGGAGTTACCCACCTCTACAGAACGCCCACCTGTTTCGATGATTACATACTCCTTATGTCTCATTTACATTCACATCTGCCCAGTATTAAGGCGCTGCCCAAACTTAGGACACCGTGAAACGCTCAGTTTTTTGTCGCACAGTTAGGTGTATTGGTACATATTACAAGCCAGTATTTTTTTTGTATTGTCAAATGTTCAAAGAACGCTTAAAAATTTAATATTTCATGAAATAATAATAAATACTATCATGATGAAAAAATCGTAAATAAGAGAAAAAATAATATGTCTGATAATTATCAAAATTCGAGCGTTAACTACCATATTTCATGTAATGATAATAAAGAGGCCCGATTTTTTAATTTTCAGACAACTTTTATCTTAGGAATAAATATTGCGATTTGACAGTTTTTTTATAGAGACTAGACTTTTATCTTAGTAATAAATATTGGTCTAGCTAGATAGACCGTCGTTTTTATTCTTCCTGTAAAAAATATCGTTAATTGTAAAAATCGGTCCTTAATCAAAAAAAAAAAAAATACAAGAATTTTACACAAAGCCGTGCATTTGATTCAACTACCATCAACTGCATCGCTGTTTTGAAGCTTATTTGTTGCCGCGATGACTTAAAGATAATCGAAAAAATCTGTTAAATCGATGTAAACAAGAAGCTACATGCTTTAAAAGTTTTTGCATGGGATTATACCCATCCGTGTCGGGCGGTACGGACAATGTATGGCGCTAATATGAAGTTACATAGTCATGAAGTCACTTCTATGATAGTGCTGTCTTTGTCTAATACTTATTTTTAAAACGATTATAAATTGGCAATTTTGTTATCTTTTACACTTTTTTAAATTTTGTTTGCACTATTTGGAAACTAAATTTTTTTTGAGTAAAAAAAAACATCCCTATTTTCTTACTGCGCCTTAAGTCTTTCAAATTGTTTGAAAGCTATAACTTAGACTTTGTTTCCAGGTGAAGCGCTTAGACCGTGTTTGTCTGAGGTGCTGGTCGAAAGCGACCCGGCTCGTAAAACAGAAAACTGAAGTACATTCCCAGTCCAACAGCGTAAAAGTAAAAATAGAACCGTTACAATCATTACTGTTATTAGGAGATGGTGAACTAGACATTCCTGCATCACCAGGATCACAATCGGAAGACGAAGAAGAAATTGTTCCGGATAAAAACCCTCAACCACACTCAATATCTATGGGAACTTACAAAAGAGCCGCTGATACTTCTTCCCGCTGTATCTTTAAAAAGTGTGGACAGTCAGACAGGTCGACACCCAATAGAGCTATCGTACAACGCTTGCTCATTGATTATTCTTATTACATCCCCTCCCATTGTCGTGTTTGCAATCGACATCGAATTAACACTCACAAAGAATGGCGTGAACTGGTCCACGACAGTAAAATTACAGATTTCACCGTAGCCCATTTAGAAGACTTATGTTCCATACTTAAATACACAAGATGCAACACTTATTGCAAAAAGTTTGAATCTAATATCAAGCAGGACGATCAACTATGTAATTATTTGTTAGGTGTTGATTACGTGAAGTATGAAGAAATGCTTAAAGATATCCAGCCAATCAAAAAACAGGTATGGTGCGTTAAAAAAGCTTTAGCTATGTATTTGATGAAGAAGCACACTGGTTTCAGTTATGATAAAATTTCGGACTTTTTTGGAGTGCGACTGAAATTTTCGATGAAAGTTATAAACAAGGTGCATAAACATTTAGCAAGCATCGTCACCTCTGATGACAAGTATGTAGCAGTATCTACTGTTGGTTGTGACAATCAAGAAGAGATAGTTTATTATAGGATATGAATTGAAAAAGCCAAGCCGTTTCCAGTCCAAACAACGCCGGGTCGGCTTCCAGTCTAAGCCCACGTTGGCATGGACTACACTGGATTTTCAACTCTCGGTGTTGAACCGAGCGTTGATAATCTAACAGAGTGCATCCCAGCGCGTCGAAAAAACACACTTGCGTTTTTAACTCTCGGCGCTAAGCAGAGCAAGCAGACCAACGACTTAGGGCGGATTACACCAGTGAAACTGAACTCGATATGCACATTAACTACGTTTGAGAGCTGTCAGTGTCATTATTTGCCGTAGAATATTGACACTGACAGCTCTTGAACGAAGCTTAGATGTACTTATCGCCTTCAGTTTCATTGGTGAAATTGGCACTTAACGTGCTTTCCGAGGCACAGAGGGGTCTCGATATGTAATGGATGGTTACCCATCCACGAACCTACTGCGGCAAGCATAGCTTTACCTTCGATCAACCCGTGCGGCCGTTATAATTAAGCCTCTCTAGGTCCTTGTCCTACTATTTATAAGGTATTAATGGTTATCATTGTTATGACTGCCTCGTTGGACTAGTGGTCGCAAGAGCTACTGTTGAGCATGAGGTCCTGGGTTCGATTCCCAGGACGGGCTAAGTGTTATTGGGTTTTTCTATCTCGAATTTCTCTGTAACAGCCCGGTTGATGGCAATAGGCTCGCCCCCTATTACATGGGACTTAAACATAACTGGCGAAATGTGGGTGTACTATATGTACACCTCTGCTTAACCCTTCTGGGATTACAGGCGTGATGTTATGTTATGTTATGTACTATGTACACTGTATACTCTTGAGCCTTAAGATTTTGTATAAAATGTGCTTACACATCAATTTAAAGTTAATTTTGTGATTGTGCCAATTAAAGATTTGACATGTTGTTATAATTATTTTTTCCATTATGTCTGTGCCCCCAATTCCAAGTGAAGGTTTAAAATGTTAAAATATGCCATTCTATCAGCGATAATTAGTATAGAAAAGTCGAAAATGTATTGGATTGACATTTTTTTTCCTTTTTGACGGCAGCACAGCAAGATGAGCCCCGTCAAAATTTTCACTTTGTGGTAGAGTGCACGCAAAATAAGTCTTCGCGCAGCCGAAATCTGAAAGAATCGTTTGCCTCCATCTTGACGTATACAGGGTGTCCCGTAAGTCGACGTCAAGACGGAATCGGGTCATAATATTAACAGTAAAATAAAATAAAGTTAACATTTGTAGCAACAGGACTCAAAAGACCGTCACAACGATTTTCTCGTTTTTTTTTTCAAAATCCCTGTGACGGTCTTTTAACTCCTGTTGCTACTTTTAACTTTTTCTATTTTAAATATATTTTTCTGTTAAATATTATACCTATCACCCGATTCCAGCTTGTAGTCGACTTACTGGACATCCTGTATATCAGGTGTCAAGAGTGTGCTGTGTCCCGTGTTTTCCAAAGTAAATAATTGCCATCAATATGCCGAAAGTCATTAAAAGCGCTGGCAGGGTTATCGTCTTGAAGGTCAAACTCGCGCGCAGACTTATCTTATTTATTTATTTAACCATTTATGTACACACAAAAAGACAAGAAGAATAAAGAGAACAGAAAAGTACGTACAAAGGTAATGCTTATTTCTAAAGAAATCTCTTCCAGCATACCTGCAGTAGGAGAGTATAAGGTAGATGTAGACAACGTGTGTAAGAGTAAAAGAGAAAACAAAATACATATAACGAAACAATTCACTAATATAAAAATAAAAATACAATGTCTAAATATACTTACATAGATACTTCTAAAATAAATGTGCGAATTGTGCGAACTCTAGATGTTTTTTATCCACTACTTCTTCAACAGCTTCATCACCTCAATAGTGGTGTGCCATCCGCGTTTGACTCTTTTTGGCAGGGCTCATCTGAATTCTGATATGACAAACTAATTAGTCGAATGTTATCAGGGAATTTTGACATTGTTTTCAACAAATACATAACATTTTTCAAAGGTACAGACAGCTAAAAATATATGTAGATACATAGGAATAAAATAAAAAATAAGGTGTTAAAGGTGTTAAAAAAAGAATTCATTTGGTTGTCTACATTGTATCTATGCGTAGTTATGTACCCAAGGTGGTACTACTTTCAAAACAGTAAGTTACTTATATAGTATTGCTTTAGTATTAAATATTGGAACGCCGACGTCTCCCCTCTTGGAGGTGACGCTAATGGCTGCAATACAGTTTATTTTATTAAATGCAAAAAAAAATGTGACCCTGTTTTTTTCTTCCAATTAAATTGGTATTTTACGTGATTAGAATTAAATGTAAAAATAAATTTTACTGTACAATTTGGTCTCAAGTCGATCGATACAGACAGCCTGAAAAAGATGTAAATACCTTTGTATTTACATCTTTTTCAGGCTGTCTGTACCTACCTACATAGGTATAACATAAATACCTACCAACGTATCAAAGGTCGTAGTGTCAATGTTAATTTGAGCTCAATTGCGTCACAGGCATCGCTGTGCATCATAGCGAGATAACAGTACGAAATGGCGATAAAAGGATATTTCTAGCACATTGTTATATGTGAAAGTGAAGCTCTAGACGCTCTGTCTATACAGATAGGGGGAGAGGACATAGGTCAATAAAGCTTCTAACATTTCAACAACGGTCCCAAACAGCTGCAAACTGCTTCGTGGCAAACCCAAAAGCAGATGGGAAAGAATTCTGTTCTTTTCTTAAAAAATTGAGGCTATGGCGAAGGATTCTCTTTTCAAAAATTGGCGCCATCGGCCATAGCTATTACGTCTTAGCATTTTAACAGCTGCAAACTGCTTTGTGGCAAATCCAAAAAGGAGATTGGAAAGAATTCTGTTGTTTTCTAAAATAACTTTGGCGAGACCACAAGGTACACAAGAATTCTCTTTTCAAAAATTGGCGCCGTATATATTGTCCCGGTAGATTAGTGGGAGGGAAGAGGAGGGAGGTTTTTGCTTTACTTACAGTTTGACACTAGCAATCATGATAAGACTGGCTGATGGCTCGTTGGTCTAGTGGTCGTAAGCACCGCTGCTCAGTGTCCTGAGTTCAATCCCCTGTCGTGTTAAGTCTTATGCAGCCCGGAATATGGATTTGCGCTCTGTTTCGACCCATATTAGGTCGTCACATGGGGCATAAGACACAACTAGCGACGAGGATCACGTGGATGTACTAAACATACCTCGGTATACAACTTCCTGCCATTTTCTCAACTATCCCCAAATATAGGCGTTATGAAAGTATGTTGTGTAGGTAATGCTTCAGGGGTGGAGGTATGCCCAGCTTGGGCGGAGCACCGCAGTGTCCTCGCGGAGGCGATTGGCGGCGGCGATCTCTCGCGTCCGGCCCTGGTCCAGGCCATGGTACGGAGCGAGAGGGAATGGAAAGCCGTCACCTCGTTCTGCGAAGCAGTAATGCTCGCAAAGGAGGAGGCGGGGCGCGTGAGGGAGAGAGCCTTGCGCCCTCACGCCCCTAGTCGCCGCAGGAGACGCCCTGGGCGTCGGGAATCGCAAGCAGATTCCCGGCCACCGTAGGCGCGGGCTTGCGGACGGCGAGCCATGGGTAGCTCGCCGTCCGGTAAGGACCAGGCCCGGGTCGACGGCGCGTTGTGTTCCACGCGCGCCTCAAAGAGATGTCAGCACAAAATGACGGGGTCCGATAGGGCCGACGCCTCAGGGTCGCGGGTTATTCCACAGAGAAAACCGTGGCCCTGGCACAGGCAACTGAAGGAACACGGGTGGGTTTAGTCAGTAAAAGTCTGACACGCCCTCCCGCTCCACCCTGAGCGGGAGAAGTCATTTGATGATTTCCCACCCAAAAAAAAAAAAAAAAAGGTAATGCTTCAGGCAAAACCCTTCTGTTCACCTGGTTGTTGTCAAAACGGCAAAAAAAAGGTACCTGTTTGTGTTTTACGCTTACGAGAAGCAATAGAAAGTTTAAAATGCTAATGTGGCCACATCCCAAACATTTCTACTTCAATGTTGCCAGTTAATTACCTTAAGGTCAGTACAGATAACATTACGTACAATTAAAAGGGATAGCGGGTTTCGTTTTCAACGGTTCGTTAAGTTTAGACATGACAATTAATAGTTTTTGAATGCAGGCGGAATTATACGTTATAGTTGCATAAGGTATTTACCTATAATGTAAGCAGGTAATATTACCTTAATAACTTCAGTGATAATATGGGAACGGAAGAGAATAAAGTGTTAATAGGAACGTACTTAGTAAAAGCCGATGTAAGCTTTGGTGTCAATTAGGGTATGTATTATCGGTGGGTTTTCAGTATCGGAAAAGGGTTGATGACAATTTTTTTTATTTTAACTCAAAGTAATATTTGTTTCCCAATAGTGCAAACAATATTATAAAAAGTGTTAAAGCTTAAAAAAATGCCAAGTTATAAACGAGTATTAGACAAGGACAGCAGATCTATCGTAGAAGTGACGTCCGCACCGCGTGAATAGGACGGGAATAATCCCCTCCAAAAACTTTGAAAGCGTGTAGCTTTTTCATATTTACATCGATTTGACCATATTTTTTTCGATTATCTCATTTTTATCTCTATGCCTTCTTTGAAATCACATTATTTATTCGTACATTTTAATATTAGTAATCATCCCTATTGATTTCCGATTTTAGGTCCCATTAAAGGAGTTACAAAAAAACAGCAGCCTAATTCCGTAACACATGAAAGTTCAACAACATTCATTGCGTTATTTACATTGTCCAGCAGTTTTTTTTATTGAACTTACGAAGCAATGTATTAGCAATCTGTTTCAAAACGATTCAGACTCCGATTGATGGTGTATTAGGCAACAGCTCACTACAGTTTTGTAAATCAATGATTTCTTAATAAAAACTTTTTTTTTTTGGAGCTCCAGCCCGCGGTTTCGCCCGCGTGAAAGGTCAGAAATTATCCCACTTGAACTTGCTACTGGGACAAAAAGTAGCCTAAGTCCTTCCTCAGGATGCCATCAGACTCCTTGACACATTTTATTGAAGTCCGTTCAGTGGTTTAGGCGAGAAAAGGTTACATACAGACAGAGTTACTTTCGAATTTATAATACTAATTAGTATGGATGGATTGACAAACAAAAAACTATCTAAACATTTTACAGGTCGTTTGCTACGCTAAAACGATTGCAAAATTACAGTAATTCGGTCTAATTTTAAACAGTTCTAAAGATCTCAAATCAATTTTTTTCAATATTTTTTAAATCATTAAAATGATTGACAAATTAATGAAAGCAACAACTCGTTAGACTTCGACTCGTAACTGTTCAGTTACACTTCAATTTACCATTATTATTTACAACTATTATTTACAACAGTTAGAGAAACAGCCTGCCTCGTTGGTCTAGTGGTCGCAAGAGCTACTGCTGAGCATAAGGTCCTGGGTTCGATTCCCAGGATTTCTCTTTAACAGCCCGGAGTCTGGATCTGTGTCCGGTTGATGGCAATAGGCTCGTCCCCTATTAAATAAATGGCGAAATGTGGGTGTACTTTAGGTAAACCTCTGCCTAACCCTTCTGGGATTACAGGCGTGATGTTATGTTATGTTACCTCCCTCGATTTCGGTTCGCCCACGACTTGCTGGCGCATAATGTATATTGACTCTGGCAATGATATTGGTAATTGACGCGGCGCGGTAATGGGGATGATGACATTTTTTTAAATTTAATCTCCATAAAATGTTTATTTCCAAATAGTGAAAATAGTATTACAAAATGTGTAAAAGCTTTAAAAAACTTTTAATGATTTTTGTTAATTATTTCATTTTTACTATGCCTTCTTTGAAATTACATTATTTAGACGAACATATTTAATTCTAGTCATCTTCCCAGTTGCGTAACCACACAATCAGTAGTAAGCGATTTAATTTAAACAATTCAACGTAATTCATTTACGTTGTTGAGCAGACAAAATTTTCGAGCATACGAAGCAATGGATTAGAAATATACATCAAAATGATTCAGATTGTGAATAATTGTGTGTTACTCAATTAGGGTGCGGGTTAGCTAGATACTATAGATAGAGCTACACGCGGTATCAGTGGCCCTAGTGTGACTTTATTTTAGCCGTCTCGAATTTACGCATCGACCGCGTTCGGCGCTCCGATTGGCCCTTGGCAATCGGAGCGCAACTTTCGAATGGCGAAGGGCCAATCGGAGAGCCGAACACGGTCGATGCGTAAATTCGAGACGGCTAAAATAAACTCACACTATGGCCATAGAGCTATACTATTCGTATGCTTGCGTGAGTGAGCGCTGAGCCACAGATAAATAGTAAATACGTAACAGATAACTAATAATTCCGATATTCCGTTATTAGAAAATCTACCCGAGATGCCAATGCCAAATACAGCGTGTACGGGACATGATGAATTCATTAGGAAAGTAGGTAGGTACTTACATGATTCTAGACTCACCAGCGTAAAATTTAATGTACCTACTGAATTCATGATAAAAGTATGCGCGTCGATGTGCTCGACACCCTGAGGTATGTGTAACTGAGGACTTGGGCTTGTCATTTTTCAGAACGAAGAAGTAGATAATTATCCTAGGAAGGACTTCGGAATCTACTTAATTAATAGGTAAGTAGAGTAGGTACGGTCTACCTAGGCACAGACTTTGCAATATTGTGTAGAGATAAAAAAAATAGCTTTTGCTGCGACTTGTTATTGTACTGTACTGTACTGTAAAGGTACACAGTTAGGTTTTCTTTCGACCATTCATACTGAGAATTAAGTTGCTTTGTAGACACAAGTAGCGGTGGCAGACTAAGCCTGTCGGGGGCCTCTGCGCAATTTAGGTAGGTATTTTTAGTTACATATTGCAAAAAAACACAAGTAAATTTTACAATATTGACCTAATTTTACTCTACCTACACCATAGGCCTCGCACCCGTCATTATATAATTTTTCAATGTGATGCATTTCCATCTTGTCATTAGAAGTAGGTTTGCTTATATGCTACCCCGTCTCGGAATTCTCGGTTAGGTTTTTTTGAACATTCTTCACAACAAACGAAAATAGGAGTTACTTTGTCACGGTATCGGTATGTAGAAAAGTTTGAGAAGATAATGTTGACAAAGGCGATCGACGCGAGCTTGAAAATCCTGAAATAGGAGTTTCGTGGTCGACTCATTATGCAATAAGTTTCAGGAATAAGAAAATTCTTTTTCTTCCAACTATGCTTTAATTTCACCACAATCACACTACAAACTCAGTACAAAGCGAGTCTTTAATGCTCTAGAGCAATAAAAATGTATGAAATTTCATTATTGCACAGTTCTTTTTTAATCGCACCAAAAGGTGCTAATCTCAATGGATTAGCTCTATTCAGCCAGCCGATATCAATACTTTTTTTTTTAACGTACGTATTATTCGTTTCTATCCTACTTGTTCCAAATTTAAATATAAATTTGCCCAACAAAACTCTTAACCTTACGTTTAATAATTGCTCAAGTATAACTTTTAATTTCAATAATTAAACTTCTATTTAAACTGTTTGATATGAGTTTCTTTTATCTACTATTCCTATAGGTAATAGTTGAAAGAAAAGCAGATTATGCACCTCGCCTTAAGTAATTTATATTGCCCTCGTAGATACTACTACTTTTAATTACCCTACTAAATTTACTAGGTACTTATGGATTAGTATAAGTAGTTAGATCCCAGGTGCTATAAAAAGGTAAATTAGACATTTCTTGTAGGTACTAAATTAATATCGTAAGTATTTTTATTCAGAGTGCCTGGACCACACGATGATTTCATTCAAATAATAATAAAATTATGAATGACTGCATCTTACAAATACAGTAATAATTGCAATTTGCAATAACAACTGTAGCGTTTTACACTAGATAACACCAAGATGATTCTAGGAATAATTTCTTATTCATTGTTTGTTTAATATATTGTACTGAGATAATGAATGACATAATTGTCTTCATAACAGCCATGTATCGGCCTATCTTTGAATGCGGAGCAGTTGAATGATGAATTACTTTGACCTAGATTTTTAAAAAAAAAACCTACTGTCAATTTTCCCGCACACAAATCATAAGTCAGAGAATACGTCAAACGTCAACAGAAAAAAATACACAAACAGGGACATATCCTAACGATTCCATTGGACTTCGGAAATAAACTTGAATGGATAGAACGGAAATAAACTTGAATGGCTAGAACCTCACGGTTTCAAAAGCTCTAGCACACTTTTTCTGATCTGATCGCATCGCATGAAACGATACTTTACTCCTGGACAGCTTTTAACTCTTTATAAAGCACAAGTCCGATCCTGCATGGAGTATTGCGGCCACCTTTGTGATGGCTCAGCTAAATACCAACTTGCCGCGCTCGACTCAATGGAACGCAGAGCTAAGAGGCTCATTGGCTAGGTAAAACTGGTGGATGCCAAGGTTCACAGCTTGGCTCATCGCCGCATAGTTGCCTGCTTGTCGGTCTTCTATAGACTGTACTTCGGCGAGTGTGCGCAAGAACTCCACGACCTCATCCCACCTGCCCCCTTCTACCATCGGACATCTAGAAGTACAGCTAATTACCATCCATACTTAGTTACCATTCCACCAATTCGCACTAAGCGCTTCCAAACATCCTTCATAATGCGCACGGCAAAAGAGTGGAACTCACTACCTGCGTCTATGTTCCCGAACGCATTCAACCCGAATCTCTTCAAAGTTAGAGTGAACAGGCTTCTTCTGGGTAAGCTTAATCCATCGTAGACTTTGTCGCTGTGACATAGACCATACATAGACTACAGTCAAGAGCAATCCAATCTAAAAAAAAATTACGTAGCCCAGCCCAGCTAGGGCGGAGCACCGTCGTGTCATCGCGGTGGCGATCGGCGTCGGCGATCTCTCGCGTCCGGCCCTGGTCCAGGCTATGGTACGGAGTGAGAGGGAATGAAAAGCCGTGACCTCCTTCTGCGAAGCAGTAATGCTCGCGAAAGAGAAGGCGGAGCGCGTGAGGCGCAAGGCTGTCTGCCTTGCGCTCTCACGCCCCTAGTCGCCGGAGGAGACGCCCTGGGCGTCGGGAGTCGCAAGCAGATTCCCGGCCACCGTAGGCGCGGGCTTGCGGACGGAGAGCAATGGGTAGCTCGCCGTCCGGTAAGTACCAGACCCGGGTCGATGGTGGGTCGTACTCGTGTTCCACGCGCGCCTCAAAGAAGCGTCAGGGCCTCGGGAAATCCTTAAGTGATACCGTTGCCCTGGCACAGGCAACTGAAGAAACACGGGTGAGTTTTAGTAACTAAAAGTCTGACACGCCCTCCCGCTCCACCCAGTGCGGGAGAAGTCATTTGATTATTTCCTACCCAAAAAAAAGCTTATACCAACGCCGAAACTTTCTTTCATTTACCGTCGTCGTACAGAGAACTAATAAGACTCTCACAGTACCTACCTTGTTCAAATAAGGATGAAAAGCTTTTGCACAGGCTACCTAAGTACCTAATGCTTATAACTAAATTAAAACTAGGATATTCAGCCGCTGCCGCGCTGGTAGGTTAGACCGTAAAGGCTAGTTCACCGTAAAGCTTTATGGCGACGACAACGGCGTAGTTAGGAAATGGAATGATGTGATACATACGGACCTACGGTTTGAATAAGATGCAACTGTTCTGTCATCCTTCATAATAAATAGTCACACAGGATTAAACGCAGCTGCATTTCTGCGGTTAAAACATGAATTCCGTGTGTCATAGGATTCTCTGGTCTTTGGAATGCTCTGCCTCCTTTGTCTGTGGCAATTCATTCTACCATTATGTTGGTGTTCTGGATAGTCTGAAAAATTCCACGGTCAACGTTTAGATGTTTTTAATAGGTCTTTCTGGAATCATCATGATCTTGTCCTTATTGTTATTTATTTGGGGTCGGTGTTAACATGTCTTTTTTCTAGCCATATCATCTTTCACACTGTCCATCCATCGTGTCTTTGGTCTGCCCCTACTCTTATAGCCATCCACATTCATACTATCTATTTCTCTTCTTCCATATGTACTTCTCTATCAGTCATCATCTCGGTAGTGGGTCATTCACACTGTCCATCCATAGTTTATTTGGTCTTCTCCTACTCTTATACACATCCACATTCGTACTATCTATCTCTCTTCTTCCGTATGTACTTCTCTATCAGTCATCATCTCGGTAGTCCCCCCCTTTCTATCCATATCATCATTCACACTGTCCATCCATAGTTTCTTTGGTCTTCTCCTACTCTTATACACATCCACATTCGTACTATCTATCTCTCTTCTTCCATATGTACTTCTCTATCAGTCATCATCTTGGTAGTCATCCCCTTTCTATCCATATCATCATCATCACTGTCCATCCATAGTTTCTTTGGTCTTCTCCTACTCTTATACACATCCACATTCGTACTATCTATCTCTCTTCTTCTATATGTTCTTCTCTATCAGTCATCATCTCGGTAGTCCCCCCCTTTCTATCCATATCATCATTCACACTGTCCATCCATCGTGTCTTTGGTCTGCCCCTACTCTTATAGCCATCCACATTCGTACCATCTATCTCTCTTCTTCCATATGTACTTCTCTATCAGTCATCATCTCGGTAGTCATCCCCTGTCTATCCATATCATCATTCACATTGTCCATCCATAGTTTCTTTGGTCTTCTCCTACTCTTATACACATCCACATTCGTACTATCTATCTCTCTTCTTCCATATGTACTTCTCTATCAGTCATCATCTTGGTAGTCATCCCCTTTCTATCCATATCATCATTCACACTGTCCATCCATCGTGTATTTGGTCTGCCCCTACTCTTATAGCCATCCACAATCGTACTATCTATCTCTCTTCTTCCATATGTACTTCTCTATCAGTCATCATCTCGGTAGTCATCCCCTATCTATCCATATCATCATTCACACTGTCCATCCATAGTTTCTTTGGTCTTCTCCTACTCTTATACACATCCACATTCGTACTATCTATATCTCTTCTTCCATATGTACTTCTCTATCAGTCATCATCTTGGTAGTCATCCCCTTTCTATCCATATCATCTTTCACACAGTCCATCCATAGTTTCTTTGAACTGCCCCTACTCTTATAGCCATCCACATTCATGCTATCTATCTCTCTTCTTCCATATGTACTTCTCTATCAGTCATAATCTCGGTAGTCATCCCCTTTCTATCCATATCATCATCATCACTGTCCATCCATCGTTTCTTTGGTCTCCCTCTACTCTTATAGCCATCGTCATACATACTCAAAATGTTCCTCACGACATTTTCCTCATCCTCCGCATCACATACCCACGCTATGACAACAGATTTCTACACAACTTTTCAGTCACTGATGCCACTAAGACTTCCTCTTATATACTCACTAGCTGATGTCCGCGACTTCGTCTGTAATCCAGGAAGAAAAGTATCGTATGTCCTTACCCAGGTCATGGTTTATCTGTGTGCCAAATTTCATCCAAACCCGTTCAGCAGTTTGGGCGTGAAAAACAAACAAACTTACTTTCGCATTTATAATATTATGGTTAGGATTAGGGTTTCCTAATCTATACGTTCGCGTCCCTCTTAGCATTCTCATCTCAGCTTTCTGGAAGATAGTTGTAATTTCGTAATTACGTGTTGTTCTGGGAGTAAGTTTTAAATCGGTTGATAGAGCTTACAGTTTATTCGCTAGATATCTATTTTGCAACTTAAAGCCTAATTGAACCGAATGTGATGATAATTTGCGTAAGTTTTACCTAAAACTTTATCTACAGACTCAAACTCGAAAGCGTAATTAAACTCATTATGCTGAGATAGGACGTTTTGACCTCATACAGGACTTTGTTTTTATTTTCATTTTACATTTGTTTTATCATTTTGTTACGTTTCTAAGGTTGTGTTTAGTTTAGTTTGTGATATTCCTGTGCGAGTCATAATTTAACAATTTTCTTTCTTTTAAATGGCGGACGCTGAAAGTTGCCTTGAAACGAATAAGACTCTAAATATAGGTCAGTACTAACCGCACCTATGACTAACCTTGCACCTCTTAATTTGTAACAAAGGCTCTAGTTAAGTCACCCGCGGTTTGACATCCATTACAACTTATTGTTTCTAAAAATGGCCGCCAGCCCTGCGGTAGCGCGTGACTAGATAACAGATGCAGTTCATGAGTAAGCTTTTCTAAAGAAAAACCAACACATTAGATAACCACCAAACATGCATGTTTGGTGGTTATCTAATGTGTTGGTTTACCTATTGTTTGTCCATCACATCTTATACTTATCCAGCTAAAATTGGGTACCTAGTCATCAGAATTTACCATCCAATCCAATGCACGGGCAAGAAGCGATAACTTTCTATCAAATTCTCACACTGAGGGCGCATGTCAGGGTCACCTTTTCGAAATGTCATTTTCATTCAAAATGTTGCCAATAACGTAATCAGAAAAATAATAAAGTGCATATAAAAAATAACCATATAAGTACTGTGCTTAGCTTAGTTAGTGCCTGACACGTTCACCTTCCTATTACAAAACACGATCCAACTATAGCATGAGCATGAACCTTCGAGCCAGTTTTTGTATTTCGAACTATAAGCCGATTTTGGTGAAGTTTGTCTATGATAGATTCAAACTTTTGAAGGGGCCAGAATCATCTGCAGTCGGTACTTAGGTAAGTATAGATACTACTCTAGTATCTATACTTCTATCTCTAGTTTATAAATAATAATAAACTTTTGGTAGAGACGGCCAAAACCTAATTTATTTTTGGAACGAAGTTCTCTATTAGCAGTACAATTTTAAAAAAAATGTTGAAACCTTCACGTAACGAAAAAGGTTTTATGCCCCACCATGCACCTTTTTAAAAGGTATAGTTTTTCTATATCTAGATTGCTGTTTTAAAAAACAATTATTACAAAAACTATTTTTTGAGACTTGAAACTTGAGACCATATTCTACGGCTCTGTTCTAATTCATAAATACGAATATGATATTATAGCAAAGGAACTTCGTCCCAATTTGGTGTCCCATGACACCTCCCTTTTTTACTTTAATGAGCACACGAAAAGTGTTGACCTGTTTGAGAAACAGACGATTAGGTGAGAATAGATTGGATGTAAAAAATAGAGCAAAGCGGAGAAGATAACTTATGTAAGACCTATCGCAATGTCTTTCATTATGACAGTTCAGCTACGTTGATAGCCTTAGTTACGTTGTTGAGCAGCCGGATTTTTCAAACCTATAAATTTCCTATAAAACACTTAGGTGATTGTTGAAAGTCTGTTACGCAATTTAGGGTGTTGGTCTACCATAAAGTGTGGTATATGTCTCAAAGAGAGACACTAGCACGCTAAGCATAATCACAATAGATACGAGTTTTGTCGACGGTAGAATAGACAAAATGACATCAGAATAAAACAAATGCCATTTTGTCTATTCTTCCGTCGCAAAAGTTGGTAGGAGTTTGTTGACGTACTTCTTGGATTCAGTATTTTATTTTGAGTAAGCAACTACAGGAGTCTATCTAGTGTTTCTGATGAGCTAAGAAAATAAACAATTAAATGTTATTATGTCATCCCTACGCTTTACTTATATTATTACGAATTGTCCTGCAAATGTGTCACCGTTTTTATTATAATAGGAGGAAAAATAGGGTTTATTTTTAAGGTTGAAGAATTCATAAGAGGCAGAGCATTGGGTTCGAGCTTAGACAGTCCTAAATCTAAATCGAATTTAATCTAAAGTGACTGGAAACGCCGGGAGGGGACGCCGTAGGAGGATATATAGTGACCTTATTGCTGATGTTCCACAGAAAGGTCAGGTGCGTAGTACTCGCAACCGGCGCGCGTATGACCAGATGTATGAACGTAAACGAGGCAATAGGATCGTAGCAGGTGGCGTTCTGTGGTTTTTGCCTACCTCCATGGAAGGAAGGCGTGAGCTTATGTCTAAATCTAAATAATAATATTACAAATTTGAAAGTTTGTATGTGTCGATGTTGCGATGTTTCATACTCAATCATGCAAAATCGGCTGAACGTAAATACGTCATCAATCAGCCGTTTTCATCCTAATGGATGGAAATTTGGCACACAGATAGTTTATAATCTGGATAAGACATAGGATTCTTACTATCTCGGTAGTCCGTTCTCGTGGGATGATTTCCAAGATACATGCGGCTGATGCAAAAGATAGTCAATAATAAATACAAAATTGAGACTATATGTCCGTTTGATCTGTTTGCCAGGACTTATAGCTGTCAATCGGATGTGGAGCCCATAATAGGCTAAGTGCCTGATTTTGCATTCTGAAAATCACCGTTACATGTTACATGAAATTTAATCAACATCATCATCACCAGTCTCAAACTCAAACCCAAATTTATTTCAATTACTTCAACCATTTGCAGACACTTTTGAATGATCAGAGTCGGTCAGTCAGTAATATGAAGCTAGTTGTCCATTCCAAAGTGTAGTAGTGTAGTAGTAGTGTGGTAGTACCTACAGAGAAGAACGGACAAGAAACTCCATGGACACTCTTTTAAATAATATTGTTGTTAAAATATTAGTTACATCATTAATGTTGAGACATAATTATATGTGAGTCCGATGTAAAAAAGTCCGAAGTACAGGAAAAAAATAACAATCCAAAAATTAAATTATTAAAATAAGCCGTAGCAGCTAAGAGTGGACCAGTCCAGACTGACGGCGCCCGTTCACGAACATGACGCATAGATCAGCACTATTCAGCTCAACCATTTTGAAGGAAGCTAAACGATCCAACACACGCGCCACTGTCAGCGAGACATTTGACTTGAGTGAGCATGACATACTATCAGCTGCCAGGGCACATTTAAGTCAATAAAAGACATATTACTAGGTAAACGACAGCTCGATAAGTCTCTTGGTCTTATCCCAATTATACTTCTCTATTATTTGTCATCTCGGTAGTCCCCTTCTAGCCACATCATCGTTCAAAAAGTCCATCTAACGTTTCTTTGGTCTTTCCCTACACTTATAGCCATCCATAAAACTTTCCTCATTCCTCCACGTCACATGCCATTGTCAAAATCTCACTATAGAGAACATTTAAAATAAAATAAAAATCTGGCATTTCTGTTGGATAAAAATATATATTAAGAAGTACAAAAGAGTCACATAATCTTAGGTAAGGTACGATAGACAGTTAAGCATAAATACTTACAGGTGAAAAAGTGTAAAATAAGTGTATATGTTAAAAAAAGTAGGCAGAGGTATAATATGTTTTGTAAAAAGATTATTTTTTGTGAATAAACACTTTCCATTTCATTTTCATTTCATTCATGACAACCAATTTCCACACAACTTTTCTCGTTCCTCCACATGCCATGCCATGACAACCAATTTCCACACAACTTTTCTCGTTCCTCCACATGCCATGCCATGACAACCAATTTCCACTCAACTTTTCTCGTTCCTCCACATGCCATGCCATGACAACCAATTTCCACACAACTTTTCTCGTTCCTCCACATGCCATGCCATGGCAACCAATTTCCACACAACTTTTCTCGTTCCTCCACATGCCATACCATGAAAACCAATTTCTACACAACTTTTCTCGTTCCTCCACATGCCATGCCATGACAACCAATTTCCACACAACTTTTCTCGTTCCTCCACATGCCATGCCATGACAACCAATTTCCACACAACTTTTCTCGTTCCTCCACATGCCATACCATGAAAACCAATTTCCACACAACTTTTCAGTCACCATTGCCACTTTCAGACTTCCTCTTAAAACACCACACCTCCCTCTTATCATTCTCATTTCAGCTGCATTCAATACTGTTACAATATTAAACCCCTAACCAACCAATTATTAACTTACTTTCATTGCTGTTACTACCGTACCTTGTCCATAATTTTAAATGCAAAGCAGGTAGTGTAAGGGAATAGCTGGACCGACACCTGTCATGGTTGTCATTATCCTGTCTTCATTGATTACCAGGAAAATGCGCTCACCACCTGCTCAAACGCTTATGTCATCCTTTATCTTGCGAGAAAGAGCTAGTCGTTGTCTGTTTTCCATACTAAGTAACCTGTGATTTAAAATAACCTCCACAAGGAGCGACACTTAACTTAAGTGTACGTCCGGCGTGGTCTTGGAAGTCGTTCCCGCTACCATTATGCTTATTGGCCAATATTTTTATCAAGCTTTGCCCGCGGCTTTGGAACATACTACTATACTAATAATAATCATACGTGTTAATCCAGGTAATTAACTAACAAAATGCAATACTTTTACTTTTAAAATAACTCTAGCACACTACTGAAGTGTCTAGTATTATAATTGAATCATCATTCGAAATACACGTAGCGCCATCTAGCGTCCTAAAGCAATTGTGATCCCTCCGTGCCTCGGAAAGCACGTTAGGACCAACGGCTTAACCTCCACAAGTAGCGATACTTAACTTAAATGTACATCCGGCGTGGTCTTGGTATAAATTCCCGCTACCATAATGCTTATTGCCTAATATTAATATCAAGATATCAGCTACATAATACAGTAATTCTTCTCGCGTTAAGCTGTTGTCCTCAGCTGTCATGTTCGTTGATCTTTGACAATCGTTAGATACGGGTAGTTAAGAGCCCAAAGGTCTGACAACCAGTCTGACCATGGGGTATCGTGTTACCAAGTAACTGGGTTGTGTAGGTCAGAGGAATCGCTCCATGTAAAATACTGGTATTCAGCTGCATCAGATTACAATAGAAGCAGTTACAAACATATTTGGTTAAACAAAGGTTTTGGCCTACCTACATGATAATGATGAGCTTTATAATGATATGGTTCGCGAGAGGAGAGGTCTTAGTTATCTTCGACAGCAGACTTCGACCAGTAGTGCTATTCTGTAACCATCTCACCGTGAAAACTAATGTGAAGGGAGAAACAGTGCAACTGATGCTAGGGATTGACTAAGACGGGATGACACTGACAGCTCACTCCACGCAAGTCTTCACTGTGAGATTTTTACAGAATAGACTGGCGAGTCTGTGCTTTCCGCATTCAGAGGATTCCTGATTTTCGTCGAATTCGACTCGGCTGGGCAGCGTTCGGGAAGCTAAGCAATATCTTCTTGCCCCACATACCGCAGTGTCTCAAGACGGAAGTCTCCGACCAGTGCGTGTTGCCAGTGGTGAACTGATGCCCTATGGCACTGTTACGTGGTCGCTCACAATGGGCCTTATTAGAAGGCTTAAAGTCCTAAAGGGCAATGGAAAGGGCTATGCTTGGTCTCGCGTACCGAGAGACGTAGCGTTGGAAAGCCTAGTGTGAGCACTAGGTGAACCGATGACCTTGTGAAGGCCGCAGGGGCAGTTATTGGCCTCACATCTACCGGCCTCTTTAGCCTATATGTAAACCAGTTGATCGAGGAGCTCAGCAGGACTCATGTCGGATGCTACATTGATGGAACAAGTGTCAACAACATAAGCTATGCTGATGATATGGTTCTGCTGGCCCCCTCGGTCAATGCCCTGAGGACATTGGTTCAAATTTGTGAACGCTACGCGTCCGAGCATGGTCTCAGGTACAACTCACAGAAAAGTGAGGTACTGATTTTTAGGGCTGGAAACCAGAGACCTAGTACAGTGCCTCCGATCATGGTCGATGGGACTGCGTTGAAAGTGGTGCAGAAATTTAAATATCTGGGTCATCTGGTCACGGAGGACTTATAAGATGACACAGATATCGAGAGGGAACGCAGGGCGTTGGCGGTAAGGAGCAATATGCTGGCCCGTCGGTTCGCTCGATGTACAAAGGAAGTGAAAATAGCACTTTTTAAGGCATATTTCCAATCTTTTTACTCGAGCAGCCTGTGGGTTCGGTATACGCAACGAGCTTACAACGTCCTGCGTATCCAGTATAATAATGCTTTCAGAATGCTGTTGGGGTTGCCACGGCATTGTAGTGCGTCGCAAATGTTCGCAAATGCGCGAGTTGATGGTTTCCACGCTATAGTACGTAAGAAAGTGGCATCGTTATTCATGAGACAGCGCGGTAGCACCAACAGCATTTTGGAAATGATTGCATCACGACATGACTGTCCCATACAGGAACACTGGGTGGGTATAGTTACAGGGAAATTGTAAATATAATTGTTTTCTTTCTTCTTTTTCATATTAGGTACCTACTAACATAGATCTTAAGAAAATTGTTACTAACGCTTATATGGATTCTGTCCGAAATAAATGAATAATAATAATAATAATAGGAGGGTCCGTACACTGCTTACTGCAAACCGAATGCATCACCCACGATCATCGGTAATGAGACTGTATATCCCGCGAATGTGTGGAGGTCGAGGCTTTTTAAACGCTAAGACCCTACACAATCGCGAGATATGCAGTCTCAGGGAATATTTCCTCTAGGAAATATTCCCTGAGGCTTCTAAGCCGACGTGGGGATGCATCGTGATGTGGTCGCGGTGGACAAGGGCCTCACCGCGCTCTCCTTGGCCAAAGAGAACTGGCGCAAACCTGTAGTGCTTGACACTAATGATCGCATGGAAGTATGGCAGAGTAAGGAGCTTCACGGACGCTTTTTCCGGGCCCTACATGGACCCGATGTAGATCTTCTAGCGTCCGTGACCTGGCTACGTTTCGGTGACCTCTTTGGAGAAACTGAAGGTTTTATTTGTGCAATTATGGACGAAGTTATGATGACGAACAATTACCGGAGATTTTTTGTGAAAGACGGCACGGTTGACATCTGTCGGGCATGTCACCGTCCGGGGGAATCAATAAGACACATTATCTCCGGGTGTTCTCGTCTAGCTAACAAAGAGTACTTGCATAGAAACAACCTTGTAGCTAGGATTATCCATCAGCAACTTGCTCTGAAATACAGCCTTGTGGAATCGGAAGTGCCGTACTACAGGTACGTGCCCGACCCAGTTCTCGAAAATGGAAATATCACATTGTACTGGGATCGATCCATCATCACTGACAGGACTATTGTTGCCAATAAGCCTGATATAGTGGTGGTGGATCGAGTAGAGCGGCGCACAATGATTGTTGACATAACCGTCCCGCATGACGGTAACCTCGTGAAAGCCGAGAGAGATAAAGAAATAAAGTATCTTGATTTGGCTCGCGAGGTTGTCGACATGTGGACTCAGCAATCATTGTGCCGATAGTCGTGACAGCCAATGGCTTAATAGCCAAGAGCCTCGACAAACACCTGAGGAGGCTCTCGTTGGGCAGCTGGATCAAGGGCTTGATTCAGAAAGCGGTACTTCTGGACACGGCTCGCATTGTTAGGAGGTTCCTCTCTCTGGAGCCCTGACCGCCGGTAGCTTGGACCCTGTTCCCGGTACCGGTGGGATACTATTTTTTATATTTTTAAATGTATTTTTTTTTCAGAGTTTTGAAAGTATATTTAAAAATGTAATTTATAAGGTTTTAAATGTAATAAAGGAGATAATAATAATAATTACAGCTCTTCGTTATAGATTTATTAGGAACCTACTTGCGAGCTAAATATTATAGGATGTTATCTCCATTTCTCATAAGGAGATTCTCATGATTGTCATCTTTATATTATTTTGTTTGCGTGTATATCACTGTACTAACTTTGAACTGATTTTGATATTTTTTTTGTGTGTGTTTGAGTGATTCCCGGGATGGTTTAGATTCATAATTGGGCATGGTAGGTGGCGCTGTTCGGGCAGGACAACGTCTGTCGGGTCCCCCAGTACTCTTATATAATATTTAAAGTATCTACTTACACACAGTATCTATTACTGACAAAGACCTGAACCTAGACCAAATGTCTCTACTGTATTGTGGCGCCATCTACAAGGCCACATGCGAACTACGCATCACACTGACGTCACCCAAAAACCTGCATCTCGCAAGCAGAGTTTACCGCGCAACTACTCGTTGCCGTCGTTTAATACTAAAGGCATTATTGTTTTGTTGATGTAAAATGGATAAGTAGCAGTAATTTTTTCTTATTCGCTAACTGGCTGACTATGTGGAATGTTTGTAGGTGTGCAGTTTAGAGAGCTTTTAATGTGCATACAAAAAAAAAACAGACTAAGCTTCCTTTTTTCGTTTGCATTTTGACCACGTTGGCGATCAACAGACAATTTTTGTTCGGAAGAACAAGTACCTATCTGTAGTTGAGTACTTGGTTTTATGTTAAGGAAAATCAATCAATCTGCCAATCTACCTAGCCTTTTCTCTAGAATGTTGTCGGCTTCCAGACTACGAAAAAAAAAAAAAAAAAAATATGTTATATTTTTTATTGTTTTATATTTTGTTAAAAATTCTAATTTAAAAAAAATTATAAGTTTTTCAATGAAGGAGATAATAAAAATAAAAATAATTATTAATTGTTATCTTCCTTCGACCTCTACAACCCAGTTACGTTGTTGAGCAGACATTTTTTTCTAACCTATGAAACAATTGATTAGCAATATCCTTTTTAATTGTTACGCTTATTAAGGTGCTTGCCGTCGACCGCGATATAAAAAACAAAATGTTTTTTTTTTCACGTGGGGATCGATGTGAACCCCCAAGGAGTCTGCGATGTATCGCAGTGTGGTATCCTTCGACATGTGCGTGTGTGTTTATTATTTATTTATATAATTTTACAGAAAGCTTACAGACTAATAACACAAATTAAAAACATTCGTAAGTAAAAAAAAAACTAAATACAAGCTTACACATGCATACATCTAGTTAAAAGTACTTTGCGTTGACTGAATGTATGTAAACAGCGATTTGAAAACAAAAACAAAATATTATGTTTTATAATATAAAAGAAACATACGTACATAAAAACAGACGAAGAGATACATAAAAAAAGTTACTCGAGTCGTGCAAAATAAAAAAAATAATAAAAAAACGAGCACCTACATATAACATTACATACTCGTAACATTCCATTTTCATTGGATACTATTTAGTAGTTATTCATGACTATCCCGAAAATATTCCTTGTTCAGGATCTTTCTAATACTGTGCGTGCTGGTGCAAAATAGATCGTTAACCAGATGCGATGGTAAACTGTTGAAGGCTTTAACACTACGAATGGAGAAGGCGTTACGCCTGTAATTAGTCGATGCGCATGGTGCCTACAGCAGAGGTCGTCTGCGCAGGTTATTTTGGTTAGTGCGAAGAAGTATTTTGCTGAGTAGTTCCGGACTATCAATCGAGCCATTTGCTATGCCGGCCAAAAAACATATGTCACTAATATTACGTGTCATGTTCAACGGCAAGAAATGGTATCGCTTGCAACGGTGTTCGTAGTCCACTGAGAATTGCTTTGCCTTAAAGTCTATAACACAAAATCTTCCTCTGAACGGATTCAATACGAGATTTGTAAATCTCGTATTGAGGGTTCCAGAGTTGGGAAACGTACTTGAGGTGGCTGTGCACGAGAGTGCAGTAGAGGACTTTTACTGTTTTAAGAAATCGAAAGCTAGAGCAAGCTCTAATAATAAAGCCCAGCGCCTTGAAAGCTTTCTTGACAATGGCTTCTATGTGATCGTCAAAAAGTAATTTCCTGTCGAGTTCTACACCAAGATCTCTGATACTGCTTGCCTTGCTTATGCACGTATAATCTAGTGTTTATCCTGAACCTATAGTAATTTTCTGGCGCGAGTATACAACGTGAAAACATTTTGATACGTTGAGTTGTAACTTATTGGTTTTGCAGTATGAAAAGGATCTGTCAAGGTCTGACTGAAATAGGTCGGTATCTCTTCTCTCCGCTTTGGTGGAAACCGTGCCTTAAACCGCGATCGCGAGGTATAGCAATCTACCCCCTTAGGGTAATTAAGACCGAACTTTTTGCCTGTATAATTAACCTAATACCTAGTAGGTAGGCACTAGGCAGCCCCCTTATTGGAGCTAGTAAGTACATTCCCCAACAGAAACTGAACACACTATTGTGCTGCTGGGGAGTTTGTTGCTCCACTTCTTCTTTCCAGCGTAGCTAGACCAACTTCTGTCGACGAAATTTAGACGAAAAAGCATTCGTCTGTGATTTTGTCTATTCTCCCGTCGAAAAAACTCTTTTCTACATATAGTTTCAAACACGACAAAAATTGCTCCCTTGTAATGGAGTTACTTTTTTTTTCAAGGAGGTAACGAAATGGTTGATCCATTTCGTTACTGAGAGTACTTGGTTTTTTTTTCAAAACTTTGATTATTTTACAGTAAAGCATTAAATAACTATTGTTTTATAATTTACCATAGTTTTAACTAAAGTTACATCTCTCAACGATACTTCAACATAAGTTAAACTAAATCTTTATTTCAAAAGGAAACTTCTCTTAAAGTTCAAAAGTTTATTATTCAAGTCATAATTCTCCAACATAAAGTTACGGACAGTCGGACAAATCTTTTCATAATTGTTAAACGAGATATGAAAATAAAAGATAAAAGAAAAGAAGCAGAAACGTTTTCATTATTTCGGTATTTCGAATCTGTTGTGCATCACTGACTTTCATAAAACACTCAAATAACAACCTTAAGTTGCAGAGTACAAGGTTGGGTTTTAAATACCATTTTTGTCGTAAAGCTCAAAGCTCGATGTTTGAATGTGTGTGTAAAGTTACAGCAGTTACGTAAGTGTGAGTATGTACGTGAATGTGGGATACTGTTACTGCGTAGTGATGGGCGTTTGTTTTGTCGTTAAATTAATGCGATTACCTAAGTTAATATATTGTAAAATAAGAATACTGAATGTTACATTGTTTTCATATTTTTTCTGCTTTTTTAATTTCTTCAATGTTGATTGAATCAATTTTGTGGTTGTTTCATGTTTCGATGATGTTGTTGTTGTTGATTTTAAACTATTTTTTTTGTACGCATAATTAAGTGTTTTATGTTTTACACAGAGGAGCTTCGAATAAATAACGAGATAAATAAGAGGTTAAAGTGTAGTTGTGGTGTATTTTTATTTATTCAGCCTATTCAGCATTTTATATATCAGTATTTTGTTATTTACTTACTGATTTATTTAAAATTTAATAAAATAAATGCCTAAGCAAGTCAAGTGTATCCATTTAAATATTGAGATATTTTTGTACATTGTATACACCATTTTCTTGTTCATATAGGCGCATATGTAGACATTGAAAATTACGTATTTTTAAAATAATGTGTGAGAGTGTTCTTTAATTTAAAATTTTAAGCAGCGAATGTATGTAGTAGGTACAGAATTTCTTTTGTTCAAAAGCTTTGGATCTTGTTTGTTTTTGTTTACCTATTTTATGTAAGAAATTAGGAAAAATATGATGTAGGATAACATTTCACGTGTCTCTATAAATTACATAAATAGATAGAATAATAATTTTGGATAAAAACATCGATATCAACGCATCACTACTCACGCACACACTGAAAAACCTCGCAGAAGATTCAACAAGCGTAGCTGCGCTTGGCTCATTCGGAAAGCGACCGCGACGCGTCGGAAAAATAAAAGTTTGAAAGCCGTCTCAGTAGCGGTGGGGAATCTTTATTCCGGCAAGTGAATTGATTCACTTATTCCGACTCCGGGTGCGGTACCGGTTCACCTTATTTATTCCTTTGGCACCGTTTGGCACCGGCACTCACTCGCTCATTTTGGTTCCCCGGTTTCGCAGAACATTTTATTCATTTGGTTCACTGGATCATTTGGCACATTTTGAATTGAACAGTTGGTTAGTTAGAGCGATACGACGTGTTCCGAGTACTTCCGAGTGACTTGAGCGAGTGAACGAGAGTGAACAGTGAACGCGCGCTCCGGAATCATTTGGTACCGCGGTGCCGGTAAGGATTGTGAGGAATAAATAAGGTTTACGTATCCGCGTTCGGTACCGGCTCCTTTGGATCAGTACCTCCGGAGTTACCCACCGCTACGTCTCAGTTCAGCCCGAGAGCGCGGCAGTGAAGTCGTGTTGAACGATAACATACGGTATGTCGGCAGCAAACGATTTTACTTCAAAACTATTTAAAAATTTATAAAACAAAACCAAAAACACACGAGTACGTTCCCGTATTTTTTTTTTGTGATCCGTTTTTTTTTCATTCTAATTCTGTGGTAAAAAGTGCTAAACTAAATCTGCATACCGATATTCAAATTTTCAAGTGACGTGACAGTGAAAAAAAAAAACTATCGTTGAATCGTTGTGGATTCTTTTTGCGGTGCATTTTGTTTCGTCGCGGTTTCATTCTAAATATACCTATGTTTAAGCGTTTTGTGTCTGAGTTGTTTATTATAGAAAGCGAAAATAACTGTGGAGCGGTAAGGGATTATTTTAGACTTAGCTGTTGGAGGCGTACCTAATATTTTATCTTATATCTAGGTGATTTCACCTAGAGATAAATTTATTTATCATTCATTGAAGACGATCTTGAAAGAACTACTAGCCTTTTTGCCATGAAAATGCCGTAGGTAGGTGCTTAAAAAAAGGCGAAATAATACTGAAAGAAAAACGTTAAACACACTAGATATTCGAAAGAATTTACGAAAATGGATTACAAATCGTGGATAACAAATTATTAATCGATAGATTATTTTCTATCTCACATTATTATCTTGTTTCCAATTTTGTCATTATCATTATCGCATGGGGCCTTGAATCAAAATGTTGTGTTTATTTTTTGCCAATTATATTTCTTTGGTTATTTTTGTATCCGAGAGTCAAGTTTAGGAACATTTTTATTACTTCTTGTGACAGAATATAGTTGTAGGGCTAAAAGAGCTGCTAAGAGTTCCTTTATAAAATTATAATTTTGGTTGAACAATAATTAATCTACTAGTAATAATTTTAGAATATCTACATAATTATTCTAAAAAACTGGCTGCAGGTAGTTGCAAGATGACGGTCCAGTAGAAATAGGTACGATGAAGTTACTATGTTCGAAGCAGTTAACTTGAAGGTCTTTTTGTCAATAAAAACTTAAACGTGTACTTAGTTGATTGCATTTTATTTTTGTTAGAATTTAAAATAGCTAGTGTTTGGCTTACAAGCTTCTGTTTTTTTAGTGCTTTGTATTTCCAAATTCAATGTCTGGATTAGCGATTGGGCCCACTGGGCCAGTTGCTTCGATATTCAAACAAATTTTATCGATATCGATAGATTTTTAACCGAGTCTTTCGAATTCCACAGTACAACCAGTATCCGAAATCGTAACTTTTCATCAGAATGTCTTATGAAAATGAATGTTGCTCTATGAATTTTGTTACTTTTTACGCAACAATCAGGATTTATGCTACTACTATTAAGTATACGATAGGCATGAATTCTTTATCAGATAAAGGCTAGATTGGTCAACGAGTTAAACACCGCTTCTGTTTAACAACCTACTTGAAGGTTTGCGCAATGTTTGTTCAAGAGTTTGTTTTTACTTGGAAATTTATTTTTCTTGCACTTAGTTTTTATTTTTACGGACTATTGGAGATGAGGCATGAAATTGTTGGGGACTGCTTTTACCGAAAAAAACTTAATAAGTGCTTAGGCCGAAGTAAACGTCATTACTGTTTTCAAAATATAAACTATTTATTTTCGTCTTCTAGGTGTTCTGCCTTGGACTTTCAAAACAATTTATCATTTTGTTACCCCATATTTTCAAATTTCTTTTTTTTTACTACAATGTTAAGGAGGACATCTGTTTTCCTAAAAGCGTCAAAGATAACTATTAATTACGCTTATTTCAATATGGTAACATTTCTAAGTTTTGCGCCCGCCGAAGTCGTTGACCTATCTCGCTGTCACAGCGGCCCAGTTCCGACGGTTTTACTATGACGTTTAGGTTTTTGTTATTTTCTTGAGACAAATAATTTATAGAACGTTCTCTTTATTCTTGACGCCATAAATCTTTGATTTTTTTCTATGATCTAGAGATATTTTTTGTACTATCATTTCATTCTTTTAGAACGTATTTACCGAAGCAAGCTAGTTCGCATTCATTGTCAAGACCACCGTGATCATTAAAATTTTATTGCTTCCATTTATTTCCGGTAGACTGATCATACATATTAACTCATAGTCATTTGTGATGTAAGTGGAAGTAGTTAAATCTCCTGTCAATAATTAAGAACACAATAAGTATGTCACTGGATAGGTATCTGCCAGCCATAGGTTAAGTTTTTTAGGGAAATATCTAAGTCATAGAATATCATAGAATATAATACTCTTTATTATGTACAACATACGAAATACAGATATAAATGTAGAAATTGTACATAGGGGCCACATACTGGTCGGTCATATCGCTAAAAGCGATCTTCTATAAACAACCTTTAAATGGATTTACCTACCTACCACGCCTTTCTGCTATATTCATAGCAAACATTCTGATTTCTGTCCAAATGACAAAATAACAAGCAAAATAATAATGTAATGTTTTTTTTTTTCTTAATTACGAAGAGGAAATTGCTGGTTTTTCTCGTAATGCCTATTATCCATGACTAATGATACGTATGCCTAGATTCCGACACAATTGCAGTAGCGAGGTATACTATTAAACTGAAGGCCAAATGCAATAGGAAGGAATTTAAATTGTTCGATAGTTTGACATAAATCACTTATTAGATTTAGAAGGCTTTAGTTTGAACAGGATTGCATTGTGAAAACTTATAAAATAGCTGTATTTGGAGGTACTAGAATAATGTATATTTGTAAGTAGTTGATCAGCACTGTTGACCCAATTCTCATCACATTGAATACCTAGATCTAATCTTGTTCAAGAGAAGTTTAACATAATAAAATGTCTGGGATTATTTAAAACACCATTATCACGCTTTCTTCATACTTTTGCAAATTAAAATTAAGAAGGTACAATCATCATCATCATCATCTGCCTATCCTCTTCCCAACTATTTCGGGGTCAGCTTCCAGTCTGACGATGCAGCTGAATACTAGTATTTTACATAGAGCGACTGCCTGACTGACCTCCACAACCCAGTTAGTGGGTAATAGGAGACCCCTTGGTAAGACTGGCTACCAAACTTTCGGGTTTTTCACGACCGTAACGGCTGTCAAGGATCCACGAATGACAGCCGGGATCAACGGCTTAACGTGCTTGCCTAGGCACGGAGGGGTCACGGTCTCGGTCTCTAATATCGTCCAAAAACTCTAATTTGCTTCGACCTAATTCTTCAGTAATTAAAAAAAACACAACAACTTCAACGCAATATACCTACCTACTTAAAGGTCAGGTCACATTCAAGTTTCGACCTGATATTGTTGAATAATAATTTATCTCGCTAATTTAATTTTAATTTGACCGATTAACATCAAAACTACAAATACAACAGCTAGTTCCTAAGTATAGGTTAGTATTACTCGCATATCGATTTATATCTTTAACCGTTATCAAAGAGATAAGTCACAATCGTAACTGATAATATTTTGAGGTCGACACTTCGACAGCAGAGTTTATGTACCTCAGTTTTATTTTGTAAACAAGTTAATAGCCATTGAAAGTAATTCTGTTTAATTAAAAAAAAAACAAGTTGTTTATACCGATGGCATTAGGCAGTGTCAATAATTTTACTAATTTAACTGTGTATGATGATTTATGAGGTTGGAACCAACACAAGGAAGTTGGGCTAGAATTTCAGGATACCTAACTGAAGGTAGACAAAAATTGTTGATTTGGCCATTTTAAGCCTCGAGAAGTAATAAAATTCTAAAAACAAATGAATAAGGATAAAAATTTAACAACTGAACAAACAGCTTAGTAAATTTTACTCGTCTATTGTAATTATGCACATACATTTGATAATTAACGAAAGGACCACGTGACGCCGAGATCGTAGTAAACAATATTGTTACGGTATACGGGTTCGAAATAGGTATAGGTAGGTATGCATGTATATAAAATTATCAATCTTAAAACGGATCATGGTTCATCGTCTTCGTCTCAGTCTTTAAACGAGTTCATACAAAAATGAAACTAACTTCGCACTATTTAAAAGCAATTTTATTAAACTTGATCTGCGGATTGATCGACTTAAAGAACCGACATTAAAAAAGTATCGATAAGTAATTCCCTACTCACTACTGTAAGTGTTAAAATACAAAATGGCGACGCGCAAAAGTCAAGGGTACAGATAATAAAAGTAAACACTGCAAACGTTGACTAGAATTATGCAAAATATTAGCATGATTTTACACAATACAGATGTAATAATATGAAAGATATGTAGATGCTTTTATTTTTAGAAAATGTTGCATGAACTGTTTTTCTTATTTTTGTCTAGAATTCCGGACTAATAGGTGTCCTTGTCATTATTTTAAGCACCAACATGTTCTCATCTCGTGATTGAGGTGACACAATATTTTGTTACGAAAAAGAGAGTGACTGCGTCAGGAAGTTTTTAAAGGCACCATACATTTTTTTGTCATAGTCCAGTCTGTCATATTATTTAATAAAAATTCTTGACATAAAAAATACCTTTCCAAAATTTTATTCACCACATGTCTGCGATGACAGCGGCATCGGCATTACCATTTACCGTGGTAAATACCATACAAAGTGAGGCAACAAAAACTCAACCCGCATAATTTACCATTATACGCCAAATTACGTGACGTAAATGTAATTAATTATTTATTAATCCTATTTAAACGATTCATGTCATTGAAATTTAAATTCATAGAGAAGAACCGGTATTTTTCAAGGTCTCTGTCACCCCTTTTGAAAGTACTCTTCACACCTTTTGACTTTTTTTTTATTCTCAAGTTACCGGCATTGTCATCGCCCCTTGTGTTTGCTAAATGATTTTTTCAAGGTTGACAACTGTCAAAAGTCCCACGGTCTTCCTCGGTTTTGAAATAGGAACTAGTTTTTGATTATGAAGTTATGACTAGGTAAAAATTGTGTGACCAGAATTCTGTTTTATCATTTTATTATTACTGATAATTCCTAGAACAATAGGAATCATGCCAGCTGAAATATGTCACGTAAATAGGAAGTTACAAAGAAAATAGGTTATGTAGTGAATACTAGGTTTTTTCTAGTAGAAATGGTATTATTTCGTACAGCTGGCACCGAATCTGCATTTCTTAAAGTTATTTATCTCCACATGGATTTATATACAGCACATAAAAGTAGCTCATCCACGTTATATACACGTACATATTCATACATACACATACCTATGTTTTCTTTCTCTCCTGGCCTTTATAAAGATTTAAACATCGACTTCGTATTTTTCCTTTTACATATTCGAATCGTGCACCATGCTCCACTGTTTTTGCTTTTTTAAAGAACCAGTCTTGTGCTTCTTCTTTTCGAATCGATAATACAACAAACATACGTCTACTTAACTAGATTACTTTGGCTCAGTAGGTGGCCACGTGTGGCTGCAGTCGCCTTCCTCAAATGCTTAAACTTTTGAAGAATAGACAAAATGATTGACAGATTTATTTAATTCTTCTCTCTTTTGCATCTATCTCATTACATGCTACGCGTGCAGGGGACACTTTGGACTACCAGTGGTCCAATGTCCTTCAAATAGGACAGGATGGGTTTCAGCTTTAATTAAATTGTGTAAATTAGTAGAAAGGTACAGCCTAGCTACTGTCACCCATGAACAATGCAGTCTTCCTATCCCTTCCTAAGGTTTTTCCACTGGAAGACATCTAACTACTTACATCACCTACGGTCGTAGACCCAAACAAGAAAAGTCATTAATTTTGTTTTTTTGTTTTATCGCTTTTCGATTTCTCTAACAAATTTTTTGCCATGTTTATGGATAGCATTTAGGCATTTAAGACAAAGCGGGAACTCTTGTTTCACACAACACCAATACAATTAGCGTATTTTAATAAATGCTCGTTATAATTAGCACGTACAGTGTTAGTTATAAACGAAGGGTAATATTTATTATCTGTGTAATGTAATATTCACATAAAACATACGGCCCGCATGTTTATCCACAGTCATAGATAAATGAAACGTCTACATTTTTATCTTGCGGTTACTTACCTACTTGCTTATTATTTGTGATTGATTGATGATGAGAGCGAAATCTGAAGAGCTATTGATTTTTTTCTGGTTTAATAACGTCCACGCACCACTTCTGCGAACATTTGCAAAAAAGTTGCTTTTTGCAAATTGCTCATTGATTCGAATAATGAACCAAATTAAATAGTGAATGGACAATTTACTGGTTTCAGCGGTTTCCAAGTTTTATTTGAAATGGTAGCGTATACTTTGATACTGCCAAAAATAACGGTATTTTTTTCAACTTATGTTAATTTAAGAACGATTTCGGGACACGTTTTTTTTCCTCACATAAAAATGATAATCAGCAACAATTAAATTAACATTGATAACCTCAATTGTAAGGAGAAAGAAAACGTGTATTGTCATACTTTAATTAAAATTACGGTGTCCCAGATGGTGAACAATTTTAATCGTTGGTATTCGAAAATTATGGTCAATTTACGGTCCAAGAGCTGACTAAAAACGAAATAATTGAATGTAAGTGAATTGATGACAATTTTCAACTGTAAGATTATCTAAATTTTGTTTGTAAAAATGATACTTGATTAAATCGTTTTAATATAGATTTAGATACAGGCCATCCCTGACTGACAAAAACGACTATTTTTCCCTGCTAAATGATTATAGAAGAACAAAATTATCAAGTCGCTATTCTCGGTTATCCTTTGACTTAAAACACCATAAAATGGAGTAGACTTCACTTCGAGCCAGCTCGAACCTATGTTTCAAGAATCAAGAACGAAACCAGTTATGGTAATCATTCCGTTCACTCAATATTCAATACTGGCCCGTGAATGAGTTGGAATTTCGGGTTCGATGTTCGAAATTCAAAATATATAAATTGTGTTTGTTTTTATGCATGGAAGTGAACTAAACGTGCCATGGGACAGATGTTTGTTCTATTTTTAAATTGTTCATGATTTGGTTATTGTAAAATGGTTGCTCCACAGTTTTAAAATATATCGATATTTTTGACGATTTTCCAGCCGAAGAATTCAAATGTATAGTTAGCTAATGAAGTAGATATTTGCTGAAATGTGTGATTTTTACCACAAAAAAAAAAGATCAATCATTTTTCCGTCATTTTATATAGACAATTTTCTTACATATTCATGTCACAGAATCTATCCTGTGCCAATTTGCCTTCCATACCAGGCCCAATAAAACATCTAAGACAACAACAATCGCATACAAACACAATTTAATTCAACAATTCCCTTCTAAAACAGATAAAATTGCAATAAATCGTTGCATTGAAGAGTCCCTTTAGATATCAAGAAAGTCGCTCCACTGACCTGTGACTCTCAACATATTTCATAATAACGATATTAATAACGTTAGGAAATTAATTCGAACAAACAGAGAGCGTTTTGTAACTTTTTCTTTATTGCAGAATGTCAATGATAAGGTAGGTAAAATAGAAGTAATTTGTTCGGTTAATAAATCTTATACACTTTGTCGGACGGACTGCTACATTAGGTATGTTCTGATTATTTTACATTTATTATCAGTATCATTGATATGTCGCGGCTAGTACTTCTAAAGCGCAGTCAAACAAGTAAAAAATTTGCGCATTATGCCCTTATCAAAAGCACAAGATGACCAGTGTCATGCCACTCCTGCAGGAAGGTCATTTATTAACATTTTTAATGTGTCTAACAGTTTTTAAGAAACCTTAGTACTACATCTAATATTACTATCGAAATGATTTTTAATAAATAAATATCATTTCGAGAAAAATAATATCTGACAGTAGTCATTTTGACTAACAAAATGACTACTGTTTAGTGAATGTGTTACTCGAAAATATATTTAGTAAGATAAATACTTTAATAATTTAAATTTTAATTATTCTTTTTAAATTAAATTCAATTACTTTTAACGTGAGTTTTAAATTTTCTTTAATTTAATTGCAAGGTATTTTGTTGTAACATCTAACACAGTACCCCACAAAAGATGTATGTACTTTAGATAATCTGATAAATGGTTGATCCATTTTACATTTTTTCTAGTGTTAAAATTATGCAAGTTAGAAAAGAAGAAGTCTTAGGCAGAAAGTTCTTTAATTAGTTAAGCAAGAGGCCAACAACAATTGTTAAATTAAAGATACCAAAAATAATATTTCCATGAGAGAAAAAAGAGAGCAGCTAATAAATAGCACTTCTCTCAAAAGTGTGGGTGGAAATGAACGGAATAAATTGTTAGTTAGGCAGAAAGTGCCAAACAAGCCTAAAACAGTAACTATGCCAATTGTAGGCGTTAAATTAGTAGATAGCTCCGAAAATGTAACGCTAATATGTTTCATTTTCGTGTGATGAGTCACGGTTTTCATACTAATAGAATGCAGTGCTATTTTGTAAAATTCACTTGGAATGTTACTCAAGTGACCGTAAACAATTCGAAAAAGAAACTCATTTGTTTTTAAAATAAATCGTCGCGGATTCACGACGAGAAACCGCTTGAATTTCGAAATGATTTGCGAAAAATTATTGAAATTGGCCAGTACTTTTAAGTCTCTTCTTTGACAGGTGTCAAACTGGAAACGTTGTTTTGACAAAATGGCGCACTCGAAATGAAAGGCCGTTTAATTTGGGACTTAAATGTTCCAAAAATATACAAAAACTGAGAGGAAGCTTTGTGTTCTTCGATCTTCATTAGCTCAGTTTATTTCTCTTCACAGATTGTAATAGTAAATATTTCCTCACTGACCTAGGATCGAATAACTAATATGTATCTAGTGCTGATAATTAACGATTGCCTTATCACTGCGCATAAGTAATTACTTAATAAATATGCGACAAGCCAACAGTAGGTTACTGGGCGTTTGTTGGACCAGTAATCTACTGATATATTATTTGACGTAAACGTTTTATATCAAAATACATTAACCCCCAATCAAGTCGCTGATCATTAAAACATCTGTCAAATCTCAGCTGTTGTTCATTGTTGCACTTCTGCTGGTTATGGTGGCCTATTGCCATTTACCGGTCATACATCCAGAAAATATTTCCTTAAAAAACAATAATGATTTCTCCCGAAATTAGTTGGTATATTCTGTAAAAATATCACTATGTAAAGTGAGCTTTAAGTATTATTCCACCTTAAGCAAGGGATTGTCATTATTGACAGCTCACTTCAACTAATTTTTCACCCTGAGATTTTCACAGAACAGGCCGGCTGGATTGTGACCAGTAGACCAAACTCCTCTTAAATTCATAATTGGACTTCGTGCCTCAGTATTTCCCATTTTAAAACCACCCACGACTGCATAGGTAGAGTGTGGTATATACGTTCTAGGAACTACTTAATACATAATAATTGTAAATACAAAAACATATAGGTAAATATCTAACGTGCAATCGATAAGTTATCATGTTTTGCGTCAGAAATATCGATTTATTGTAAGCTGAACGGATAAAAATACGTTTTACGAAGAATTTTGTTTAATAACGCTTTTTTTCATGGTAAAGCCAGGACTCAGGAGTGTAGAGGAATACCTAGGGACTTCTATAATAAATATGGTCTGTAGATAAATCGCCTTCAGGATATGCAAGCTGTGGAGGTAATAACAACAGCCAGTATTGTCCCTCTGCATGGTTATAACCTCTTTTTAGATACTGGAACGACGATTGCAGGCCATTCTATGTCACTGTGGCCTGATAATGTTTTGATTCTTAACGAAACCAGAACAATGATAATTTCCAGAGCTCAGAACGCAAAAAGCACAAACTCAACATAACAATCCGATGAAACAAAACAATTCAATAATTTGATTGAAGCTTTCCTTCCTTTAGACAATTAAACATTCATTGTGTTATTTACGATGTCGAGCAGACGAATATTTCAAACTAATGAAGTAATGATTGTGATTGTAGGTGAGCTACTTACTTAATTGGGGTGCTGAGGGCCTAGACAAATGGCATGATCGGTTCGGAGCGATGCTATTTCTACAACTGCTATCGCTTCACTATGCAATAACGCTGAGACCTGTGATCACGTGACATTGCGATACCTTATGTCAACCCCATCCGTTTTTTGGCGTCATCGCTAAACGAATGATACTTTGTCTAAGCCCTCTGGTCTGGACACAGCCGAAGTTTTGTTAAGGAATCCAATATCCGTTCATCAGTCCACATTCCACGCGTTGCATGTGGACTGACGAACGGATATTGGCTCCTACTCCTAGTGGGTATGTTGCCTGCACGCGTATCCGTACGAGCACAAAACGCCTTATCTAGACCAGCTCTTTATTACAAACGACGCAATCATTTTTATGATCACCCTGGTAAATAGTAATTAAAATTATTATCATTCTAACCTTCCGCCAATTATTACGATGACTATGCCAAAGTCAACTCTATCAGCTTTGACATTAGGGACGTGTCATATGACGTCACAAGGCAGTATAGCGCTAAAATGGTGTTTTGGAGCGTGGTCAAAATCGGAACTAACGCTGCCATCTTGTGTTTCAAATACCTTTCAAGTGACTTGTGCAATTTCACAAAACAATTGCACAAGTGTTAACCAACAGCGCCCCCTATCGCTAATAAAGCGCAAAAAGATCATCGCAGCTAGCGGTGGGTAACTCCGGAGGTACTGATCCAAAGGAGCCGGTACCGAACGCGGATACGTAAACCTTATTTATTCCTCACAATCCTTACCGGCACCGCGGTACCAAATGATTCCGGAGCGCGCGTTCGCTGTTCACTCTCGTTCACTCGCTCAAGTCACTCGGAAGTACTCGGAACACGTCGTATCGCTCTAACTAACCAACTGTTCAATTCAAAATGTGCCAAATGATCCAGTGAACCAAATGAATAAAATGTTCTGCGAAACCGGGGAACCAAAATGAGCGAGTGAGTGCCGGTGCCAAAGGAATAAATAAGGTGAACCGGTACCGGACCCGGAGTCGGAATAAGTGAATCAATTCACTTGCCGGAATAAAGATTACCCACCGCTAATCGCAGCAGTGTTCACAAAACTAAATTTGTCGAAGATTCTTAGCCACAGATTTAGGTCACTAGAATACTGAACCACGGTCAAACTGTTAAAGTAAATAGTCTAACAGACGGACAGACAAACAAAGCCAATGTCACGTTCACTTTCGGAGCGAAAGAGATAGAGGATTTAGTGAGAATTATACGTGACTTTCAAGTTTCGTTATACGGACTTTAAAGGGTTATCAATGGGTTGAGCCTTTTAGTTTTTTTTAAATAAGGTAAACAGTAGCATAATACTCGTAGCTCTGCATGTTTTTGGATTAGAGTGCTCCCTAAGCCAGCAACTTTTATTAGGAGAGAAGTCAGCCAAACTGATTGGAAATCTCTGTGTTATACTGGTTACAGGAACGTCTTACGGGTCTGAATTTTAAGGTTCCTCAGATCTGTATTGTTGCTCGGCTGTATTTGTTCGCCTTTTGGCACAATCTAGATAAATATTTGTATTGTATGAACAGATAACTGCGATTGTACTAGCTAAAAGTACTGCTTCATTGGCCCAAACCAATCACTTTCATCTAAATAAGTAATATTAATCATCATCTTTCCTTTATCCCTAATTATTTCTTATCTGTTCCAGCACGGGTTTATCTTCCATACGTCTCCAAAAGCTGACGTATCAGAATTAATTTCAATCTTCATTAATTAATCAGCCTATGCTGTTCCCACTGCTGGGACACAGGCCTCCTCCTGTGAGTCCTGTGAGTCCAGTACGTGTTGGTAGATGTCACCTGTCTTCGATTTTTTGGTTCTAGGACATGTAGGTTTCCTTACGATGTTTTCCTTCACCGTTTTTTAAAGCAGTGGTGATGAAATTATTTACATTAACCAAAGCGCCTGCCTGCGTTCGTACCCACGGATAACAACTCGTAAAGGCTCCCGCAAACAGGCGCGACGCCACAGCGCGACACAAAAGCACCGCTCGTCGCTCGACACGCGGTGCCTTTGAGTCGCGCTGTGGCGTCGCACCAGTGTGCACGAGACTTAAGTCGGGGCCGTTACCACTGGGCCACCAAATCTCTAGCTCTTTCTTTATTAGTAGGTACCTAATATTCTACGGCAACGATCCGCTAGGTTTAGGATTTCATCATGATTTCGAGTTTTTTTTTATTCAACGCCTTAATTCGTCTCCTAGGCCCGTACCTATTCAGGGTCGCGGGCGGCCCGAAAGAGATACCGTGGCCCTGGCACAGGCAATTGAAGGAACACGGGTGGGTTTTTGTCAGTAACAGTCTTACACTCCCTCCCGCTCCACCCAGAGCGGGAGAGGAGACGACCCATAACCGATTCTCATTGAAGTCCAACCAATCAAATGGCTTTAAACTAGTTTTAAGTACAAAAACAGGCCTAAGTGAATCCAAATTCCTCAACATGTATCCCAGACAAGAACATTTCCAGTCTATTTCCACATTTAATAAGACCATTGTTATACTCGTAGTCATCATCATCAGGGCCAGGGTCATGGCTACTGAGTTCAATGGGACGTGAACCATTTGTGTTGAAGGTCAGACCATGTCGTCTGTGAGCTATGGATAAAGTTGTTACTACAATTGTAATAGATGAATGAATTGTTTGGTGTGACTTTGTTGCTTTGGAGGGCAGAAAATTACATAAATAAAGAATTTCTGGCTGAGAAATGTTATCTGTAAATAACATGGAATAAGACCACGTCCGCACGTTTTTCAACTCTCGTGGCCAAGCGTTAAATATCCAATGCGCGAAAAAATCCCGCGGCGATATATTTAACTAACCGCTAATCGAACAGACAGCTGTGCTGCTGGGGAGTTTGTTGCGCCACTTCTTCTTCCCAGCTAAAGCACTAGGAAGTGGTGAAGGGCGGGCGTTTTGGGGGACTGTGTTATGTAATTTTGACGTTCAAAAAGTGCTGATTCTCAGCCTAATTTGAATAAATGACTTTTGATTTGATTTTGATTTACGTCGGTGCGAACGTGGACTGAGATATTCGAATAATATGTAAAATCTACTGTATATGTTTTCAACAACAACAACAGTTCTTTGGAAGCAACTTTTCTGACAAACCACTCGTTTCTGACCGAGTCAAATGTAACAGTGCTGAATAAAATTGCAACATGTTTTAAAAAAATGGAATGGACATACGGCTTCCAACTTCCAAATCAGCTTCATTTAGTACATCCACATATACCACTGTCTTAAATCTCAGTGAAACGACTTCGGATGCTTCAGATAACACTTAATTTATTAGCGGTGTATTGTTTCTTTAGTTTAGTCTTATGCTAATTCCCGTTCTAAAACCTTTGTTTCCGTCTGATCGTGTTTTCGTGATAGGTTAGTCTAGACTCTAAACCGCTAGATTGAGGGAAAGTTCCTTTGTTAAGTGAAATGGCCGATTATATTGCCATTTGTGTCTTAGACGTCTTTGAGATTCTAACATGCCTTCTTATCTCATCTGTGGGTATTTGTTTGAAAATGGAATGGTCTGACAGTCGACCATTATGCGACACTGCGATTATGGGTGAAAGTGTGCGTTATTTAATTCGAATGGATTCGAAAAATACTGTCGAATCTCAAAAACAAAAGCCTATTGCTGTCTATTGCTAGAAAAAAAGCGAGTAAAAAATATGGTAGGTATTTAAAACTGTGTTTTATGAACTTTTCCCTGTTATTTCACTTATTTATTCGATAATTATACTCACAACGAAACACCGTACGGATACCCCAAAACAAGCTTATGAATACGTCCTTTAATTCGTGAACTATCCTCCAATTAACGGAACGATTAACATTTTTCACTATTGCATCTGGGACACGGCAATTTAAATTTAATTATGACAATACGCGTTTTTATTTCATTCAACAAGGTTATTAGTACTGACTATAATGTATTTATTTTGGAGAAAAAAAATGGTGAATTATTGATGTTTTTGTGTTTCAACTGTCGTCAAGTCTTTTGTTTGTAAACTTAAATACAATCCCAAAATATTTATCTATCTAGAAAAAAGACAAAAAATGGGTAAGTTACAGCATTTATAACTCAAGAACGGCTTGATCGACTTTTATGATTTTTTGGATTTTGCTCTGGCCCGAACAGCAGAAATATGGGACTAAATCACAAAAAAAAAACTGAGGCATTACGAAGTCCACCGGCAGCCTAATTACGTAATACATTTTCGTAAACGATTACGACTAATCTGTTTGATTTTGGCAGTTCAGCAACATTCATTGCGTTATTTACATTGATAAGCAGAATTTTTTATCGAATTTATGAAGCAATGTATTAGCAATCTGTTTCAAAACGATTCAGATTCCGATTGATTATGTATTACGCAATTAGGGTGCAGGTCAGCTAGTTTCAAATAAACCATGTTACAGGCTCTTTTAATTGTCAAAGGATTCGGCCAGACAGAAAGATGAAACTGCCTATTCCAAAGCGTGTTTCTACGAGTATAAGAATGTATATTTAAAGATAATATTGTCAAAAGAGCTTGTTGGATTGTCCTTCCTTTTATTTTGTCCTTCCCCTAACGCAAATATTGCTGAAGATAAGAGTATTCTATATTTTATCTTTCTCTATCCATCTTATATTTGGTGCAGTTATTTTTAAGGAGTAGGTTCCATGCTCGACTGTATGCATGTTTTTAGAATGTATGTTCACCGATTTTTCCGCCAATTGTGGATCGTTTTTTTTTAATGGACTGGATGCCTTAGGGGCAGTCAGAGGTGGTCCCATATTTAAAATATTATTAACTTTGCTTGGGTAGTTTTTCAGTTAGCTTTATTAATTCGTAATTTCTCCACTTGGTGTATATTGATGATGTTAGGTTATATAATAACTTCCTGATACTGGTATTTACATAGTAAGTTGTGGTATATGAATTTGTGTGGGGTAAGTACCACAACAACAAAAGTATAAAATTTAAACTTTTACAAAAAAAACACTACAAAGTGAAAAATAACTTTAATTTCAGCGGCGCCAAAAACGAAAACACGAAACCAAAGACACCGACTCGTCACTTGTTTCACTTTCATTCATGATTTCTATGGTTTGCCAATTTTCTTACTGAAATTGAAACTTTTGTGATCTCATCGAGTTTCACTTTTGTATATGTATATCTTTATATTCTTCACATGTTGTAGTTTATGGATTCAAAGCTCTAATTAATTTACAATCGTTGGCATAATTAATATCTGTCACTAAATTAGTAACATAATATAACTTTAATAACATTTTAACCTAGTTTTCAAATTGCGTGTGAAACATGATAAAGTCCATCATATTCTCTCTTAATTTTTCTCCATTAATAAACATAGAGCCGATTACATGGCAGATCATTATCGCATTTTAAATTAGTTTTCACCAATCACTGTTTAACTTTATACAGTTTTGTACAAGCCCGTTATTTTCGAAAATTAGTAGCATCCGTCATTTTGTACAACAGTTTGGTTTGAAGGTCTGAGTTATAAGTGGAAAGAACATAACTTAAATCTGTACGAGGTTCTTGATCAGACATAACCGACCGAAGAAATTGAAGGTTCAAGAATCTACTTTAGTAATGAATGTGAGTGGAGATCTAGGAGTTTTATAAGATGGAAAAGGCGATAATGATATTGCTACAGTGTTAAAATTCCATTTTTTTTTTTTTTTTTTTTTATAAATGGCATCTCGCAGGTCAACCTATGAGGTTGTCGTCTGCTTAAACGGACTTGCCTGTGGATTCCCTAATAAATTAAGGCCTCCAGCCAGGACTTAAACTTAAATACTAACTAAAAACTAAGCGACTACACGCTAAGGGCACCCCCTGTGGGGTACGAACCTCGGCTTAGGGCGTCGCTGGAAGAGGGCAGCAAATGACTAGCTGGATCAGGAATGATATTATTTAGGGACGAATTTAAAGCTACAGGCTCAGCGGCGCGGGCTGGCTCGAGCAAGGGTCGGGAGGGGCGTAGATTTGGGCGTCGCGGCGGGCCTCGGCGGCGAGGACGGTAGGACGGCGATCGGGTTTTGGGCTTATGAAGCGTGCTGGTTGCCTTACTACTCTCCTGGAGGAGGGTAGTGGCGTCGTCGGGGGCGATTAAGGTATGCCTTGGTCGGCGAATACTACTAATACGGGAAGGAGTGTAGCGGGCGGCCGCTGAGATCAAGGGGTTGGGGTGTTTTATGCCACAGTCGAAGAAACGCTTCGATAAGCGTTTCATGAACTGGTTTATGGTAGGCATTTTAAGATCGATGTGGAGATTTATATTACGGACATAGAAGGGGGCACCCGTGACCTTTCTGAGGAAACGGTTCTGGAGGGTCTGCATCTTATGGAGATGACGTGGGTGAGCGTGCGCGAAAACAACGCAGGCATAGGTCATGATGGGACGGATGACTGCGGTGTAGATGCGCAGCTTGCATTTAAGTGACAGTTTGCAACGGGCTGTCAGAATAAAGTGGAGTCTACCAAGAGCGAAAGCGGCGCGCGCGCGAACAGCCTTAATGTGCTCTTTGAACGTTAAGTTTTGATCAAGGATCACGCCTAGGTATTTGGCTTGCTTCTCCCAAGGGATTGGCTTGCCGTACATAGTGATCGGGCTGGGAAGGGGGGGTGGGACTCGACGACGTCTCGAGAAGAGAACCGCCTGACTCTTATCGGGGTTGACCTCGATTCTCCATTTCCGGAACCAAGCGCCTAAGACGTTTGCGGAGGTTTGGAGAGTACGAGCTATAGCATTGGGACAATGACCGGTATAGTAAACGGCAGTGTCGTCGGCGAAGAGAGCCAACTGAGCCTTTTTACTCTGTGGGATATCGCTGGTGAACAGCGTGAAAACTAGAGGAGATATGACGGAACCCTGAGGGACACCGGCGCGAATAGGGTGAGGGGACGACAGTGCACCCTCGATGCGATAGCGGAAGGTGCGATTCGACAAAAAGTCTCGTAAGATGAGTACGAGACGATCTGGCACTCCTAGTTGGTAAAGCTTGTATAACAAGCCGTTGTGCCAGACTTTGTCGAAGGCTTTCGCTATGTCGAAGAATAGCACCCCCGTCGTCGCGTTACGCTGCATACCGGCGCACAAGTGCTCTACGATACGGTGGACCTGGTGGATACTCGAGTGGTGTGGACGGAAGCCAAACTGCTCGTTGGGAATGAGGCTCTTTGCTTCGGCGTAGTCTTTGAGACGCTTATAAATAAGCCTCTCGTAGATTTTGCCGAGAACGTTGAGTAAGCTAATGGGACGGTAGCTGGAGGGCTCAGACTTTGGCTTGCCTGGCTTTGGGATACCGATGACTGTTGCTTCTTTCCACGCTTGTGGGAAGATGTTGTTGCTCATGGCGCCATTGAAGATGGCGGTCATGAGCATTATTAGAGGGGCAGGTAGGAGTTTGTATACCTTGTTGGTAATACCGTCCGAACCGGGGGCTTTACGAGCTTGGAGCCCTTTTACGATGTCGTGCACTTCATCTGGAGTGACGGGAGGCAGCGGATCATCAGGGTCTTCAACGGGTGGAAGGGAGGCTCTCCGTTCGACTTCAGCGTCGACCTTGTTCAGGTGAGCTTGGTCTACTGGTTGAGAGCTGGGAGAACACTGGGACTCTAGGCTGTCAGCAAGGCATTCGGCCTTGTCGGTGCTGTCGAACGCGACGCTCTTGTCGGGGCGGATGAGGGGAGGCATAGAGACCTCCTCGGAGGAGCGCAATTTCCTCTGAAGGTGCCAGAAGGCTTGGTGAGTGGGCTCGAGTTCACTCAGCATCTTGTTCCAACCCTCTGAGCGTACCTCCCCTATGCGTTTCTTTACAGCACGCTGTAAATGGCGCATGTGGGCTTTGTTTGCGTCACAAGGGAAGGAGTCGTAGGCACGGATGGCCGCGTTCTTCTCGGTTATCAGGTCACGTACGTCAGTAGGTAGTTTCCAGCGATGGTCTTCCATCACCGGAACTTCCCGTGAACAATCCGTCAATACGGATTGTATGTGCTCTGTAAACGAGTCGATTGCGGCCGTCGTGTCGGCGACTGACACTAAGTGATCGGGGATGGTGTCTAAGTGAGGCGACGTGGTGGATTTCAGTCTTTCGCTTACTTTCCTCCAGTCGGTTATCGTCTGGGTCTGAGGGGGGCGGTTGGGGTCGATCGGGCCCGAGTAGGGTGCAAGATGCATGACTACAGGGCGGTGGTCAGAGTTTAGCTCGTGGAACGTCTCAATCGATTGCAAACGGAGGTTCACATTCTTGAGCAGCGCTACATCGAGAACATCGGGAAGGTGATTAGGATTACCTGGGAAGTGAGTCGGGCTCATTGGAGCGATGACGTCAAAGTTAAGGGATTCGCCTAACTTGGAAATGATCCGACCTCTGGTAGAAGTCGTGCTACTATTCCACGCCGGGTGTTTGGCATTAAGATCCCCCGCCAATATGACGGAGTCACTCATACCGAAGAGGGCGGTGAAGTCCTTTTGGAGAGAGATGGGATCCTCCGGACCATTGTCTGGTGGAATATAAGCAGAGATGATGGTGATCGGTTGATGACCAGTCATGCCGAGCCGACAGATAGAGGTCTCCAGATGGGAGAAGAGAGAAGGTGGGTCGATAGGGATGCAATACAAAGATTTCCTAAAGTATATTAGTGTGCCACCCCTGTGGCATCGAGACCTGTCGTTGCGAACTAGTTTATAGTTGGCAATATTCGGGTTTCGGTGATGCGGTTTTAAAAAGGTTTCCTGTATGAGGAGGATGTCAAGCTGATGGTCGCGGAGGAAAGCGGCGATCTCATCGCGTTGACCTGAAACGCCATTTGCGTTGAAGAAGCCTAATTTAAGGGATCGGGGTTTGTTACTGTTTACTCTCGTATTATCCATTGAGAATTAATATTTGAGTGAGTGTAGAACTTGCGCGATCTCGGGATACGCGCTGAGGATTTCCATAAGGCGGAGTGCGTTGCCGTTTGCAGCAACGATTTCTTCCGCCATTTTGTCCGCGGCGGTGGTGAAGAGAGCCGCGTATGTACTAAGTATAATTTGGGCGCTGTTTCGGCCCTGGGTTCCCTGAGGTTTCGCTGGAGAGGCCGTAGGGGCCGCGGGGGCTACCAAAGGCGCTGGGATGGCGGAAGCCATCAGCGCTGGAAGTTGAGCGGGTTGCGCTGGTTGCGCGGGAATAGAGGGCACCGAAGCTGCGGGAGCCTTCAGGTGATTAAGGTTAGCCCAGGGAGACGGCCTCTGCGGACTGAGCCGCTCCGGCATCAGCGCGGAAGGAGGCTTTCCCCAGGGGCTTTCCCTGTGCTGGCGGTCGCTCGCGCGTTTCGCGAGTTTGGAAGAGGAGGACTTCGGGGCCTTAGGACAGCCCCGGTAATTTGCCGGGTGTCCCGATTGGCCGCAGAGTACACAGCTGGGAGGCTCTAAACATAGTTCCCTATCTTTTGGGCGGGTACAGTCGGCGGTGCCATGCTCTCCTAGACACTTGACGCATCTAGGGGTGGCATAGCAGTTGGACTGCGAGTGACCATATAATTGGCAGCGATGACACTGTCCAATTAATTGAGCTCTGTAAGGCTTCTCTATTGAGATGCCTGAGAGCGAACACACCGACTTAACTTTAAAAATCGGGTGGTGACCGTCTGTGGGGTCACAGATGACCAGGACCATGTCGTAGACTAGGCCCTGTCTCGCTTTATGTAAGCGATGGACGGCGGAAACTGGGATTCCTTGAGCGATGAGGTCGCTCTTAATCTCCTCGGTGGAGATTTCTTGTGGAACGCGCCTTATTACGACGCGAGTAGGGGTTTCCTCCGGAAGGGAGTAAGTGTGAAAGGAGTAGTTCCTTTCACGTAGGGCGCGGGAGAGGTCCCTAAAGTCCGCAGACGTGGGGACCGTAACTTTGATCCCCTGGAGGGTGGATCGGGCGTTAGTATAGTTGATCTTGCGATCAACACACATTTTAGATATTTCAGTCCATTTGGACTTTTCCTGGACGTATATCGGGGGAGGGGGCTTCTGCTTCCTCGCGGTAGGAGCGGGTGGGCAAGCCATAGGGCTGGCGGGGCGACTGGCCCGCGGACTAGGGGCGGTTGTGGAGCTGGACGATAAGTCGTCCTGTTTTTTCTGGGCCTTGGTGACCGGGCCAGCGGGGGCGGAGGATTTAGCCGCCTTTCTCTTGCCTCCTTTGACCACGACTTGGAAGTCGTCATCGCTGGAGGAGGAGGTGCGGGCTTCTTCCTCGGAGAGTGGGACTGACGTGTCCATACTCTCTGGGCGAGTCGAGTCAGTTTCGGTGCGCAGCTGCGTCGGGTTTATTGTCTCCGAGACAATGGCGGCCGGAACAATGGCGGGCGCGACAAAGGGAGCCGGATTAGCGGCCGACTTATTTACTGCCGGGGCAGTAGCGGGCGAGACAATAGGGGCCGGATTAGCGGCCTGAGTATTATCTGTCGAGACAAAGGCGGGTGAGACAATGGGGGCCGAATTGTCGGCCGGAACATTGTCTGCCGGAACAAAAGGCGGAATGCCTTGTTCGCATGCAGGTGGCGATAGCGGGCTTTCGAGGGCGTCGCTGAAGTTCGCGAGTGCGCCCTGGGACGGAGTGGGGGTGGAGCGATGACATAGCTTGTCGCCATATCTCGCTAGGAAATCGGGGTCCTTAAAAAGGACCTCTCTGAAGAACGCCAAAATATAGGCGTCCTCCATGGTCGGAGGGGAAGCTAGATTAGGGAGGGAATGGTGGAAAATTATTCCCACGTAGACTAAAACCCTATACCTATCTCCCCGGGTGGATGGGCCCGGGGATGTGTGACCCTCTCTGTCGGGTGTAGACAGAGAGGTGAGTACCTATTGGTGAGCCCTAAGCTTGTAACCCGTCGCCAATCTTATTGTGCGAACGGGGCCCTGACCAGTCTAGCGCGAAGGGTGTAGACACACCCTAAAGACACTAGGTGAGTAGCTGGAAAGCAAAACTGTCACCAGAGCCGACTAGGAGATCCCCCAAGGCCGGTTATCTGGGACCCGTCCAACTAACTGCCTCGCCCTGAAGGGGTTCGGCGGGTGTGAATTGGGTCAACACCCCACTCGGCTTCGTTGACACCGTAAGGTTTCAACCGAGGACCACGAAACTGTGGTTTTACCCAGAAGGGGCCTAGTGAAGCTACTCACGAATGACTGATAATGAAACAGGGATGCCTTGAAAAAGGCAGTTTTTTGAGTTATTAAAGTCAAATCAATTTCTTGATTTGATTTTAAATCGGAGTAGTCGGGGCGACTACGATGACGTCACGTGGCAGCGACGAATAATAACACGAAACACAACACTGGAGCGGGAGAGCGCACAAACACGTCCGTCCGCGGCGAGAGTCGAGCGTCGAGCTAAAATTCCATTTTGTTTGTTTGTTTGGCATCTCGCAGGTCAACCTATGCGGTTGTCGTCTGCTTAAGCGGACTTGCCTGTGGATTCCCTAATAAATTAAGGCCTCCAGCCAGGACTTAAACTTATATACTAACTAAAACTAAGCGACAACGCTAAGGGCACCCCCTGTGGGGTACGAACCTCGGCTTAGGGCGTCGCTGGAAGAGGGCAGCAAATGACTAGCTGGATCAGGATTGGTATTATTTATGGACGAATTTAAAGCTACAGGCTCAGCGGCGCGGGCTGGCTCGAGCAAGGGTCGGGAGGGGGCTAAAATTCCATTTTAAAGTTGATACTATTTAAGAAAACAGTGTGGACGATGGGTGATTATGAGATTTTGGAATAGGTGGGATGGTCCTTTATCTAGAAGTGTTGTTGTTAATATTTATTAGTGACATATTCTACTCATTAAATACAATACAAAATACAATCGAATACTTAAGTATAGTATATAAACGTACAAACATGACAAGGATTTCGTGTCGTGCATCTCCACTGCCTAGCTTTTGCTCAATAAAATCGGTAGTTAAAACTCTTTCAACTCGCCAGTCTCTTGCACCAAAACACCGATATTTATTAGGCGAGATACGCGATAATCACAACATAATTAAAGCTCCATGGGAACCAAAGGTCCATAGAACCGGTCTTGTGACCTCAAACTACGTTGCACCATTGACTTGAGTGAATTTGGACGCGAACAAGAACAAAGGGTTTTGATTGGACAAAAAAAATCTTTTTTTTTTATTAATTTAGTTAAACTGCATTATTGATGATTACTATCTAAATGGCGTCATTCAACTTTTCACTCGGGCAATAGCTTTTCTCGAGAGATAAAATATAAGATATCACCTTAGAATGATTGATATATAGCTAAAAGCTGACTATAACGTAACTCGTGTCGTGAACGAAATATAAAAAAAAATATTGGAATACATTAACAACCTTTCCATTTAAAAGATCTTTCATAACATAAGTTTATGAAATATGTATGGTAATTAAGTTACAAATCAATCGGATCTCGAAACCGTTTGTTGTCGAGGATACTTCAACCACGTTTATCATATATGAAGAAGGCTAACAACCAATAAAACTCTCAATGCGAAGCGAAATAAAAAGTAACAGGTTGTCAATCCATTATCTATATCTACTAGGACTGTGTGACGTAACACTTTCCCTACATCGCCTTTTACGTCAAGTTCCATTGATAACGCTTTGATAGTTGCTTTGAACATGTTGACTATTTTAGTATATGGTACCATTTAATCGGTTGACGTAGTACGGGCATATGTGACACGGAGGATTGAGGAATACTCGTATGTCTTAAGTTTTGAGTATGAATGTCTCCTACTGTAAAAGCACTCTCTGAAAAGTACGAACTAGAAAATGTTTCATACAGAAATCAAGACATAGGTACAAAAATGGTCAGGGTAAAGCCATGATCATATAATAACCAGTGGACGATCAAGACGCTTCCAGCTGTACCATTTTTCAAATTATGATAATTAGTTTAGATGTTATGACAGTACAAACCTTTCAATAATCATAACCCTCCTTAGTTTCGTCGCAGTGCAGTGGGGTAAAAATAAAAGTTCATTCTGTCAAACTAGATTGCTTAGAATGAAAGCTAAAGCGTAGCTAGAAAGAAACTAGGACTCAAATTTTGATTGAGTGTATCCCACTTAAATTAGTCGGATGTTTTGTAAGGGAAACCTCAAGAACTTATCAAATAACTTACATCATAACTTAAATCCCTGTGTAAATCAAGGTTGCGAAGTTCATTACCGCAATGTACGTTACTGCGAAAGTTTACTATCGCGACGTTCGTTGTTGCGAAATTAATGGGTTAGGTCAGAACTGTGACCACCCGCGCGCGAGCCGAGCGAGCGAAGGGAGCGGTTCCGCGGCAGCGGCCGGCGAGCGCTTGTTCCTAGTTAGGTTTCTTACCGACTAATACTTCATCGCGACATTTACTATCGCGACACAAATATGATTTACACTCCTTCTATCCACACATCACACCATAATATTTTCAGTACCAAGTACATTTCTATAATTAATAACCCATCTTAAACCAGGAAGACGGTACTTATGGTACTGTTAGTTAAAAATAACCAAAGATTTATTGGTTTAGGCCTTCCGTTCGTTCTCACTTTGATCTTAAAGACATTATTGTATCTGGCTTATAGGGTAGTTGAAATGTTTTTTGGATACTGCATGTTATTAGACGGTCAATTGATGAATTCTTTATTGATTTGTGTTTTGTTTGTTACGTTGTTTTCGTTGTCAGGGACGGCTAATAGATTTTGCTGAAATGGTTTGGATCTTTTGCAAAAAATGAGTTAGGAAATACAAGGTGTTTGACAAGGTCTGTTTCCTAATTTCGTTGTTAGGATTTGTTTGATAGTTTCAAAATAACCCTATGCATTTAATGCATTGATGACAAAGATCTATACTGCTCCATTTATAACTTCAGAATCATCATCGTTAACCAACCTGTTTTTACTCAAAAGGTCAATAAGTGGGGAAAACCATTCGAATTGTTTTGTCTATGCTTCTAAAATGGAAGTTCATTGTACTTATCGTTGCAAATATTTGAATTAAAACATTAATTTGAATATCCGTCCGTCTTTGTTTAATGTGAAGACTTACTTCTTAATAATTTCTTCTTCATTTGAAAGAAAACTGACACTTTAAAGAAAACGGACTAGGAAGAACGTACACTAGTATTTTCTTCCTATCTCTACCTTTTTATTTCTTTTTACGGCATCTCTCACTGGTTCCGCGTGGTGGATTACAGCCCACTACCTGGAGGAACATTATAGGCTGACTATGATGATATCCTGCTATGTGGTCAAATGTTTCTACTTTCTTAAATAAGTTATTGTAGATTCGTCTTTTAGTCTACCTCTATTATCATTTCCTCAACGTTACTTACAAAATTATCTCTATTCAAAAATACGTCCTCATATTTCTCCGTAGCACTCTCAGGCTATCCTGTCCTGACCTATAAGGTGTTGCAGTTTATATACATGTAACACAACAGCCTATCGCGTCGTGTCGTATCTCTCCGACGTGCTGACGATGTCACAATGTCAGTCTACGGTATCTTGTTAGGCTGTTTATGTAGTCGCTTTTGTAATATGTTGAGGTGGAAGTATGAATTGTGGTGGGTTTTAGGTTTTGCTTGTCTGTGGTAGGATTTGGTGGGGGGGTTCTACTACGAAATCCGTAGGTTCGGTCGAAGTTACGGGCTTGTCCTACTCCGTATCCTTTACGGTCATAAGTTTAGTTTGGGGTCCTTACTGAGAATGAATGACAACACGATTTGACAGTTGACCGTACTCCAGAAATGTATTTACGTGCGAAAAATCGAATTTAACACTTGAGTTTTTACGAACTTATAGAGTAGACCCCAGATTTTTGGGGATTAACGAGTAGATTTTTTTGAGTTAAGAGGCTGACAACAGCTAAAGCGCGGTCACTGTCAGACTGCATCGCAAAGAAAGAGAAGCGCGAACACAAGGCTGCAAATTTATTGCAAAAAATGATGCCGAAATGATGATGAAAAAAAAAAAACTATTGATTGTTTGAAAAAATAAAACACTAGTACGTTAATATGTTGCTTGTTAAATAAACTCACAAAAAACTTGTAATTTTTTATAAGTATGAATTTAATCGTTAAAAGAAATGTTAAGAGGTACCTTCGTGATTTTGTTCTATTGTATCAAATTAGTTGTATTAAAGCTCCAACAAACACAGCGCAACACAAAAATACCGCGTGTTGCGCGACGAGTGGTGCCTATGTGTTGCGTTGCGACTGTTTGATGGAGCCTTTATGTTTTCAACACACTATATATTTTGTTTACTGCAGTGGATTAGTGGATTGGTTTTAGGCATTATAGAACTTGCGTTTAGGTCCTGTGGTCCCCTTAATTAATTTTCCAAACTCAAGATTTCCAGTATAGACACTACCAGCGGCTATTGACGCCGTAATCAACTGTAAGTTACTTCAAATTATGAGTTTAGAAAGAGTTTTTTTTTCTGTTTTTTGTTTTATTATCCTTATATATCCATCACGTCTGTGATATTTCGCTGGCTGATTTAATTTGGCCCTGTATTAGTAATTAACTAATTTCAGTACCTTTTTTTCTCGTTATTTTACCTAATATAAAATATAAAAGGGCGGCTTTTGATGTCAGAACGATGTTGTTAGTTTTATTTAAAAAAAAGTGTGTATCGTAACTATACTACATACACGTAGTCGAAGAGGGTTCGTCACCTTCTGTAGGGGCAGGGTTTCACTTCCCGTTTGAGGACAAATATTTGTACAGGCACGGGATTCTGTATGTTTGTCTACATTTATCCAGCAGTCTTTGAGGTCATTCTAATAGATTATTTTCTTGTTTTATTCAATCAGAACCTAGAAGAATGAACTCTAAATCCAATGTCTTTTTTATATCCATTTATTTTGTTAAATTAAAATAAGTAACCAAGTATTCACTTAATTTTTAGGTTATGTGTGAATGTGTGAACGTTTTAGGAACCTCAAACATGCAATGACGACTTATTTAACCCCAATTCCTGGCAAAAAACTATCTAATATAAAAGATCATAACAGTACTAAAAATATATCGTCCACAAATAATGTGTATTCTGGCAATAAACATCTTTATTACGGGCCATAATTTAGATGGCAACACTTAAAGATTTGGGGGGAATGCCATTAAGGCACAGAAGATCATTATAATACTGGTAGGTTTAATACTTGCTGTGTTTGCATTTGGAACGTTATATCTTTTACTTTTTGAACAATTGCTTTTGAGTTAAGTACTTACCTGTATCTTGTCTATGGTATTCGTTTTGCAATTATGAATTTAATTTAATTTTATAATAGTAACTGTGCCTAATCTAAAGGTATATTATTTAATAAATATTTCTGGCAATCTAAGGATGGTTGCCACAATTCGAACAATACATTCGATTCTAAACTCAACTATTCCAAATTTCGATGTTTAATTCGGTTCATTGTCGAACTGCGGATGCAAGTATTCATTCGAAAATAGTCTCATAAATAAATAAACTAGCGACCCGCGCCTGCTTCGCACGGTTTAATGACTTGACAAAACGTGAAAATGACTATATTACATTTGAGTAAAATATTAATGTCATGACAAATATTAATGTCATTTAAGTCATGACCTATGGAGCTGAGACGTGGACACTCACGATAGGGCTGGTCCACCAGTTCAAAGTCGCTCAGCGAGCTATGGAAAGAGCTATGCTCGGAGTCTCTCTCCTCAAAGTTATCGACATAGCTCAAAGAATTAGCAAGCTGATGTGGCAGTGGGCCGGCCATATCTCGCGAAGAACCGACAACCGCTGGGGTAAACGAGTTGTTGAGTGGAGACCGCGACTCGGCAAACGTAGTGTAGGACGCCCTCCGGCCAGGTGGGATGAGGATCTGTGAAAGACTGCAGGCAGATGCTGGATGCGTCAAGCTGAAGACAAGGCGCTATGGCGCTCATTAGTGGAGGCCTATGTCCAGCAGTGGACTAATATAGGCTAATGATGATGATGAAAATATTAATGTTACACCTTACACCTAATGGTGTACACATATTTTATACCCTTCAGAATAAATTTACTGCATGTTTCCGCTTCAAAATCCGTTTCGTAGTTTAAAAGAACAACTCGTTGACACAAAACGATAATTCAATTAATAGGTAAACATGTGTCTAAATAGGTACAGATTAGCTCGAAATTATTATAAGTTAGTCTGTATAAAAAAATAGTGTATAACATTTATAGTATCTACAGTTTATTATGTTCGCTCTCAAATGATCAACCAAATCAGGGGGCTTACTCTTGAAACTAATTTTAATTCCAATCTAAGACCAATACGATTCCAATGTTAATTTTGCAGTCACGTGATTCGGTACTCTTGAAAACAATTTGTCGAGATTGGATTGAAATTGGGATTGCCCTGAGATCGTTTTGTTACATGTGAAGTTGGCTACGCTACGGGCCGCAATAGTGTTGTTCAACTCATTACGATAAACCGGTGATAGGGCTTTAAAATCCTTTATCCTTTGAATAACAAGGCTAATAAATAAATAATTGTATAAATAGTTCTTTAATTGACAAATTGTAACGTATTACATTCATTTGGGCGTAAGAAAATGATTAAAATCATACAATTAACCATGACATTGTCTGCATGCGGTAGGATCGTTGCCTACACTTCAACAAAAAAAAAAGTCGGCGTAGGAGTTCTCCAATTTCAAAAATAAAGTTAAGTGGTTTTAGAAGTGAACTCGAAATGCAAGTTTGACTAAACATTAGAGATATTGTTCGCGTTTGGTTTGTTTGTAATAAGAAATAATAATTGTTCGTTAATTAACTAATAGTTCTTTAAAAATGGTAAGTACAATCATACTTTCTTGATTAATGTAATGTTTTACGTAATTATATTTTGTATTACTGAAATATTTTTGTTTTGTTATTCTAGTTATTTTCTTGGCCTATATTTTATAATTATAGTTGTACATAATCAAAGTTTTTCAATTTCAGTAACCTACAATGACAAATTGTCCTAGTTACGCTCAATAAGAAGGTTTGGTGGAATTCTCGGAGCAAAACCCAGGCATAGCTAAAGGTTTTCATCGGACCGCCCAAGGCAAATTAGAAACGAAGAGGAAATGGGCAAATTTGACAACAACTATAAATTCTCTTGGAGGAGCAAATAAAAGTGGGGACGACGCTGGACTAAGGTAATAATCATTATATACCTACAGCAATTTCATTAAAATTACACAATAGATAGATTGGTGGCGGTGTTGGGTGGACAAGAGTTTGCGACTTGAGATTCAAGAGTTACAGTAAACCCATTTCCTCAATCAGTAATTTATTTTAATATTTTCATTTTAGTTAGGTACCTGCGATATTTATTTTATACTTACAATATATTTTATTGATCTAACATAATCATTTCAATGTTTCAGATTAGACCTACTGGGTCACCAGTTGTGGTAGAGGAATCATACTTTGCACAGGTACAAGAAGACTCATAAATGCATGAAATAGAAATATCCCCTATTCCTGGCACGTCACACAATGATGCAATACCGGCATCATCCACAAGTAAGTCTTTGTTAGTTTTGTTTAGGAATGTTTAAACATTTTAATAAGCCATCCATCAGTCATACAACCCAACATAAGTGTGTAACATTGAAGTGTTTTGGACCACATCATCAATTTTGGGCTACAGCTAAATATAACTTCAGCATTATTTATTGACTTGTTTTTTGTTACAACTCAGAAGTTTAAAACTAGGGTTTGGTGAAATGCCGATTTTACATTATGATTTTTTGATATTTCAGTACCTGCGCCTCCCACGCCACTTCAGAGTACCATACCACCACGACTGGAATGGTTTGCGAGTACGAAGCGCGGCGGGTTGAAGCGGAATTGACTACAGCGCAAGCATTTGCTCAATTGTTCGAACATATTGGCAGTATCGCAAGTGCTTTGATGTCTATTGCTAATGCAATTTCGGATGCAATTAGAAATGTGCCAAATCCTTAACAAATTTGCAATTTTTTTGCCACATTTAAAATGCATTAGCGATGAATGTCAAAGCTTTATTTATTGCTAATGTTTTCGGTAAGTCTTGAAATGTTTGCGTCGCAATTCAAATACTTTTTTGTTGTTTTATAAGATTTCATATTTTATTGTTAATTTTTGTCATAGTTTTATTGTAAGTAAATAAAAGTACATTTAAGTAAAAAAACTATGTATTTAGTTCTCCATTTTTCAAGAAATATGTAGATAGTAAGGGTCTATAATTATTAATCCCTTTTGTAATATTGTTATAACAATTAGGAATAATTATTTATAAACATAAACTGTAGAAATACAATGTCATAAAAAGCACGAAATACATTTTCAAAGAAAAAAGGTAAAATATTTTAACTAAAAACACAATTTTTATCTAAAAAAGTCTTTAAATTCGTCTTCATTCATAGAAAACGTTTTGTCCGTATACCGCTCTATCGACCGCTCATCTCGTCTTAGTTTCAATAGTTTTTTATGGGAATTACGTAAAACACTGTATATTACTGCTAATCGTGCCATATTATGCACTTATTACTCACTGAAGACCACTCAAAACGCAAAACAATTTCTAAAAGGTTACACTTTTGTTATTGGAAAAATCACGATCAACAAACAATCCCAACGCAATACACAGCTGTCAAAATAAACTCAAGAGTAGCGTCCAAAGCCCGATCCCGATTCCAGTTAGTTCCTCAAATGGACACTCAATTTCAAAACAATTTGGCGCTAGCGTCGAACTCAAGAGTACGAAACGTCAAAATTCCAATGTCGATCGATCGGAATTGAATTCAAGAGTAAGCACCCAGGATTAAGTTTAGTAGGTGTTCGGTAACGGTAAATTTTATGGGTAGGCATGTTTTTTTAACACGCTTTTTAACTATTATGATTTATTCTACATATGGCTGGTGAAATAGACTACATAACTATCTAGAAAGAATTGTTCTTAATTGGCTGTTGGATTTGGATGTTGTTGCTTCGGGAAGTACCTGTGTCGCATAAACAGGGAGCCGGACGCCCGGTGTCACCACTGCGTCGACTGCCGGGAGGACACGGCGTGGCATACGCTGGCAGAGTGTGCCGCTTGGGAGGAGCCGCGCCGTGCCCTCATCTCAGAAGTAGGCAGTGACCTGTCGCTGCCGGCCGTAGTGAGTGCGATGGTCGGCAGCGTCGAGTCCTGGGACGCGGTGGTTTCCTTCTGCGAAACAGTGATCTCGCCGAAGGAGGCTGCGGAAAGGGAGAGACGAGGTCTCTCGTCCACTCTTCCGATCCGCAGCAGGCGCACCGGGCGCAGGCGGAGGGCGGACAACGCCCTCTTCCAGCCCCCCTAAATGGGTCCAGGGGCGACGGATTCGGGGACATCCGTCGCCCCCCAACATCAGGACCCGTGAACCCGGCGCTCGTAGTGTTCCGCGCGCGCCGTTCACAGACGTTGCGGGGGTAGCACACCTCACTCCCCCAGTCGGGGTCGCGGAAGAATCATGTTCCCGCGACACCGACGTAGGTGTGGGATGGAACACCGGGGTGGTTTTTAGTCAGTAAGAGTCTGACAGACCCCTCCGCCCGCCCCAGGGCGGAGGACATCCATGAGGATTTTCCACCCCGGGGAAAAAAAATGGTTTTGGATGTTGATGTTCTTTTGTTTGTATGTTTGGCATCTCGCAGGTCAACCTATGCGGTTGTCGTCTGCTTAAGCGGACTTGCCTGTGGATTCCCTAATAAATTAAGGCCTCCAGCCAGGACTTAAACTTATATACTAACTAAAACTAAGCGACAACGCTAAGGGCACCCCCTGTGGGGTACGAACCTCGGCTTAGGGCGTCGCTGGAAGAGGGCAGCAAATGACTAGCTGGATCAGGATTGGTATTAATTAGGGACGAATTTAAAGCTACAGGCTCAGCGGCGCGGGCTGGCTCGAGCAAGGGTCGGGAGGGGCGTCGATTTGGGCGTCGCGGCGGGCCTCGGCGGCGAGGGCGGTAGGACGGCGATCGGGTTTTGGGCTTATGTAGCGTGCTAGTGGCCTTACTACTCTCCTGGAGGAGGGTAGTGGCGTCGTCGGGGTCGATTAAAGTATGCCTTGGTCGGCGAATACTGCTAATGCGAGAGGGAGTGTAGCGGGCGGCCGCTGTAATCAGGGGGTTAGAATGTTTGATGCCGCAGTCGAAGAAACGCTTTGATAAGCGTTTCATGAACTGTTTTATGGTTGGCATTTTGAGGTCGACGTGAAGATCGATATTACGGACATAGAAGGGGGCACCCGTGACCCTTCTGAGGAAACGGTTTTGGAGGGTCTGCATCTTATGGAGATGACGTGGGTGAGCGTGCGCAAATACAACGCATAGGTCATGATGGGACGGATGACTGCGGTATAGATGCGGAGCTTGCATTTAAGGGACAGTTTACTACGGGCTGTCAGTACGAATTGCAGCCTGCTAAGGGCGAAGGAGGCGCGCGCGCGAACCGCCTTAATATGAGCCTTAAAGGTAAGGTTCTCATCGAGGATCACGCCTAGGTATTTGGCTTGCTTCTCCCAAGGGATTGGCTTGCCGTACATAGTGATCGGGCTGGGAAGTGGGGGAGGGAGTCGACGACGTCTCGAGAAGAGAACCGCCTGACTCTTATCGGGGTTGACCTCGATTCTCCATTTCCGGAACCAAGCGCCTAAGACGTTTGCGGAGGTTTGGAGAGTACGAGCTATAGCGTTGGGACAGTGACTGGTATAGTAAACGGCAGTGTCGTCGGCGAAGAGAGCCAACTGAGCCTTTTTACTTTTTGGGATGTCGCTAGTGAACAGCGTGAAGGCGAGAGGAGATAGAACGGAACCCTGAGGGACACCTGCGCGAATAGGATGAGGGGACGAGAGTGCTCCCTCGACGCGATAGCGAAAGGTCCGGTTCGACAAAAAGTCTCGTAAGATGAGCACGAGACGATCTGGCACTCCTAGTTGGTAGAGCTTGTATATCAAGCCATTGTGCCAGACTTTGTCGAAGGCTTTCGCTATGTCGAAGAATAGCACACCCGTCGTCGCGTTACGCTGCAGACTAGCGCATAAGTGCTCTACGATACGGTGGACCTGTTGGGTGCCCGAGTGTTGGCTACGGAATCCAAACTGCTCGTTGGCTCTTTGCTTCGGCGTAGTCTTTGAGACGCTTATAAATAAGCCTCTCGTAGATTTTGCCGAGGACATTGAGTAAGCTAATAGGGCGGTAGCTGGAGGGCTCAGACTTTGGCTTGCCTGGCTTTGGGATACCGATGACGGTGGCTTCTTTCCATGATTGTGGGAAGATGTTGTTGCTCAAGGCGCCATTGAAGATGGCGGTCATAAGCATTATTAGCGGGGCAGGAAGGAGTTTGTATACCTTATTGGTAATACCATCCGAACCGGGGGCCTTACGAGCGTGGAGCCCTTTAATGATGTCGTGCACTTCGTCTGGAGTGACGGGAGGCAGAGGATCATCAGGGTCTTCGACGGGAGGGAGGGAGGCTCTTCGTTCGACTTCAGCGTCGACCTTGTTCAGGTGAGCTTGGTCTACTGGTTGGGAGCTGGGAGAACATTGGGACTCTAGGCTGTCGGCAAGACATTCAGCCTTATCGGGACTGTCGAAAGCGACACTATTGTCGGGGCGGATGAGAGGATGTTGATGTTCGATGCCTTGGGCTATTTTGTACTTAGTAAAAGAAGTTATAGTAAATAATATTTGGCAAGATAGTTTATGTTTGTTTAACAAATGTTGTCAAAGCTCAAAGTTTTTATGGATTAATAAAAATGTTTTCAAAGGATTGAATGATTTTTTCTATAACCGTTCATACAAATATTTTATTAAGTGATCTATATCGACTATAACAACTAACGAATGCCTTTAATTAGTACAATCCATTAAAATGATCAAATTCGTAAAATTTTGCAAAACCGCTCCACCGAAACAAAATGCATTGCTTTATTAATGACACGTTTAAAAATAAATAAACGGGAACGTATTCGAAAAGAGAACAACAGTCCGTATTCCGGATCGATGCTCAAGCATGAATTGCGATTAAAAACTATGTACTTATGTGTAGAGATTTTGATCACCAAATCTGTCATTCGAATCGAGATTTATTAATGCTTGCAGGTGGCTCTAGAATACGACGTTTGCATCTCACAATACTCATGTAGGTCTGTAATATAATTGATGTTTTCTTTTACAGATTTAAACGAAAAAGTGCCTGAATTACGAAGAAAGGAGTGCCTTCAGTGATAGTGCCAGTGTTTTAACAGTTTTTGATCAGTTTTAGTAATTTTTATTACTAAGTGAACTGTCCAGTGTTTTTATTTCAATTTCTAAGTGATATTTAGAAAAGCAGCACTATGGAGCTAAGGAGATTGACCATTTGTATGGCGCTGTTCGTGCTAGCGATCTCGCAATGTTCAGGTGAGTTTTTTCATACATTTTCTTGATGAGATCCTTCGAGTTTTCTACTCGGCGGATCGTATACTACGTAGAATGATGCTCAGTCAGGACTTCATTTCGATTGAGACCCTTGACAGGTGTCTTGGTGAAAATACTGTCAGATTTCTTAAGATACTCAAGTCCAAAATTAGTATACTCAACTTAAAATACTAAAACTTTTATGATATAGCGACGCTCTTAAAGCCATTAAAAGCACGTCTATACTTCAACAGGCAGTTTTTAAAAGTATGTATTTATTTATTTTTCGAATGATTCAGAAAAGTGGTTCTTCACCGGACGTATCATTGTTTGACATGAACCATTGTGTAAACAGTTTCTCACACCACTAAAATACCCAAAAAACGGATGACACAAAACCCACATAGCTATAAAATTTTAACCCAGTAATCTAGACAGTAACATCATCAAAAATAAAACCATACCAGGAAATTTAAAGTTCTAGGATGAGTAACAGACTAGTTTAGATTTCTAGGTCGTTGTGACCAGTCAACTGTAAGAACACAATGACAGCTATAAATTATGAGGTCGAGCTTTTATAGCAAAACAAAAAATGTCTGGTGCTTTAGGCCTGTATTTAAAATCGATGCTCAAGTTTTGAATATCGAATTAAAACTTGATTCGAATAGAGATTTGCATCGGATCTGTCAGTTATGATTTGAGATCTTTGAGCATACCTCTAGAATAGGGACCTTGGAGTAGGTATAGATTTTTGAAAAATATTCGGCCAGATTTTTAAATATGGTAACCCAGAAGATGATTTTGCCTTTAGGCTTGTCCACAGACAAGTTCAATAAACCAGGTACGAACATGGCAATTCACAAGTGCAACTACAAGGCAAAGGCCTCTTCCCATTCTTTGATTGGTGATCACGCTTGCTCCTTGCGTGTTGACGATTTTAGACTGCTAAACTTCGCTTTCTAAGAGTATATTGCACCAATTCAACAAATCTTATGTCAATGCCACAATAATAATTGGCTGTTCATTTATGTCAGTCAACCAATCACAAACAGCTTTAAAGACATTCGACATCTAAGTACGAATTCTGTAAAAATCTCACCGTGAAAACAGCTCCTTTTACCTAAAAGTAAGCTGTCAACAGTGTCAATGCTTTGCCTCAGATGGAATAACATCTCACTTAAAGCTCACTTCACCTAAGTTTTCACGGTGAGATTTTTACAGAATAGGCCGGCTACATTTAAAAAGAGAAATTTCTTCAGATTTCTTAGAATTTTCCTACATTTTATGGAGATCAACAATATCCAGGACAGTTACTAATTTGTAACACTTATCGTGTGTTACTTGACAAAGTGTAAGGCAAACATGAATGAATCATTGATAAAACGTATATTTTTCAGTGTTTATCCAAAGAGTCACATACTTAAGTACTGTTATTTTCACTTGAGAGTTCGATGCTCCTAACGTTCATTAAAGAGCTCTCTCACCGGGAGCATTTGGACATTTGCCTGCAATGTAACGTTACATGTCATAAAATAAAACAGAAATAAGGTATGCAGGCTAGGATTTGCAGACAAACAACAAACAAAAAAACATTGTATCTTTCACCCTAAACCCTTTTGAAAGGGAGGTGCAAGTCTGTATTTCTTATGGATATAACCTCCATTTGATATGAAAATAAACAACGAAGAAGACACTCTATGAATGAGTAACTGCTGGCATACAAGAAAATACATACATATAAACTCACGCCTTCTTCCCATGGGAGAGAACATGGCTTCTGGCTTCTTTTGGAAGGTCTACTTCTACCTATTTCATCACATGCATATCCTGAAAACTCGTTTCTGTGGTGGTGATGCCAAAGAAACGAGTTTTGTCTATACAAAATGACAGATGAATAAAAGAAATCTGTAATTTTTTATATTCTTTCGTCGACGAAAGGAGGTCACGCTGTTATGATTTCAATTATCTTTCTACACTACCAAGCAGTATTTGGCTTTCATTTTGACAGTTCAACAACATTCATTGCGTTATTGACGTTTTGGGCCGACACATTTTTCGAACATATGGAGCAATGGAAAAGCAATATCCTTCAAAATGATTCAGATTGTGTTATAGAGTGTGTTACGACATCAGGGTGCTGCGCAGTCCATTTGCAAAGCCCTAGCAGTTACAGTGGAAGCTTGGATTGTTACATTACAGGCGAATTCTCCCGGTGAGTGGCGCCTAATGGTACAGACAAATACATCATAGATATAATAATATTTGCCGGTTCAGGTGATTCAGGCAAATATTTGTAGGGAAGTCTGCTAAAGTATTGTGAAGTATTTGTTTATGGATTCTAGTCAATAATAAAATGACTGTGATTGGAAAGGTTTATGAAAGTACCTTGTTGCAGAATTATTTGTTTTTTATTGTCTCTTTAGTTTTAGATAAAACTGACTTAAAGGCCTTTGCAATTTGACCCTCCCGACCCTTTCTCGAGCCAGCCCGCGCCGCTGAGCCTGTAGCTTTAAATTCGTCCCAAAATAATACCAATCCTGATCCAGCTAGTCATTTGCTGCCCTCTTCCAGCGAAACCTGATGTTTTTGTGCGCGATCTATGGCAAAAGAAGACATTATTTATTAGTTTCTTAGATAGCCAACAGAGCCACTTATTATCTAGGTTGGTAGACACTAGGAAGAAAACATTAAAATACATCAAAATAAAATCATAAAAAATATGCAACATAATATGCTGAGCCAATCCCAAAAAAATGGGATATAATGGAATTAGATGTTTTCATTTGAACTTAATTTTTCCGATAAGGAATATCTACCAAAGTGACCACTGTGAACGGATTTTAAAAGAACGGACGGTAGTTTGTATGGAAGTCAATCAGTTGCTATTCTGTGTGCCATCTCACCGTGAAAACTTAGGTGAAGTGAGCGTGGAGTGAGCTGTCAGTGCCACAGTTGCTAGGGATTGACCAAGACGGGATGACACTGACAGCTCATTCCACGCAAGTCGTCACGGTGAGTTTTTTACAGAAACGACATGCTGATTTTGCCGAAGTGTAATCTTATCGGGCGACACAGGCACAGCTTCTCGTAGAAGAAAACACTAAAACTAGGTCCAGAATAATTTAAAATTAGAAGACAAAATAAAATAAAGGAGTATTTCTTCTCTACACGAGTATTTATTCTTATCAACAAAAAATAAATAGTTACGAAACCTCGTGTGCCTATTTTTAGTTAGAGTCAACAACACCTCGAAGGTTAGGGCAAGTTAATAATTCACTCGGCTAGCCATTCGGACAATTTCTGAATGAATAAAAAGATACAAATGTGTGATGTACGGGTTCGGCTTTATTTTTTTAAACGCGCCGATTTTTTTTACGATGCATGTCAATGGAAAAAAGTTTTTTTTAAGGGATCAAAATAAGAATAAGACTATCCTTGATTGAGATCGTAATATGTAACTTTATTTGATAGGCCTACAGTAAGTGAACAGCGACTTAAGGAACTGATATTACAGTTTTGTTAAAAAAGCCTGTTCTACAGACAAGAAGCATCGTTTTAAATACCAATATTTACAAAAGCAACTAACTCTAAGCCAGAATTATAACAAAACTAGCTCAGCTCACCCGACTCAAAATATTATCATTTTATCGTGTTTTTTTTTTCATGTTTACATAGTTATTCTGCTTTTCGGGGCGGATACAAATCCAACAATAAATAGATATAGATTGTAGCTGTGTCCAATTCCACTATGCTCAAAACTGTCTACAAATTCATTCAATCCGTACTTTCATTGTACGCCACCAAAACAAATAAAAGTCAGCATACATTCGAAACGCAGACATTTTAAGTGCAGTATTAACACAGATATTCGTAACGGGACCCTAATTGCCAGTTCTTATTGACAGCCGCTGTCAAAATGATTTTCTCGACGCCTGTCAACATGACAGATGTCAACTCAAGGGTTCTTTTACGTGTGCGTTTCGGGAAATTAGTTTTTGGGTTACGTTATTAGGTTTTTTTTAGGAGAAAGGAATTTTGATAGTATTTTTGTACTGTTTGCAATTATCATTGCCAGTTTAACATATATAAGAACGTTTGTTTTTTAAAGTTTTAAGTGGAAGTGGATTAATTCCGTCTTCATGTTGTTCTAATAATATTGATTGATCAATAACAATGTAGGTGAACTCGATTCTAGCCATTACTGATATTGCAGTTGTTCAGCAAAAAGTTAAACCTTTAAAACTTTTTTTTATTCGGATTTGGATTTTATTCAAGGCTAGCAATTTGAACAGTCTCGTTTGATCGTATTATCATTATATTGTAGACAGTTTAATATGTTTTTTGTTTGTATGCGCTATAAGTTGATCGATGGTATTTTCCGACTTCATTACCATAAAATCACGAACGAAAATCCTCCTCATCGTTGGTCTAGTGGTCGTAAGAGGTAGCTGAGTATGAGGTCCTGGGTTCGATTCACAGGTCGGGCAAAGTGTTATTGGGTTTTTCTATCTAGAATTTCTAAGTAGCAGCCCAGAGTCTGGATTTGTGCCCGGTTGATTGCAGTAGGCTCGCCCCCTATTACATGGTACTTAAGCATAACTGGCGAAATGTGGGTGTGCTATAGGTACACCTCTGCCTAACCCTTCTGGGATTACAGGCGTGTGGTTATGTTATGTCAATTTTCCTTTAATATGTGTAATTTATATAAATATAATGACATAATTGCTGGTAAATAGCTACTAGCCTGACTCGTTGCGTTTAACTGCAGTTATTGATTTTCTTGGTCGAGCGAGTCTTTTAAAGATAAACATAGGCTTAGATTTGGTTTAAAAAATGTAATATGCGGCTATTGTTTTCCTATTGTTGTCCTCTTGAAAATAAATAGCGAAAATTCTACTAGGCCATATAGAGCTCGTTGCAGACTGTCACTTAAATGCAAGCTGCGCATCTATACCGCAGTCATCCGTCCCATCATGACTGATGCCTGCGTTGTATTTGCGCACGCTCACTCATCGCATCTCCCTTAGCGTGTAGTCGCTTAGTTTTCAAGTTAGTACATAAGTTTAAGTCCTGGCTGGAGGCCTTAATTTATTAGGGCAACCACAAGTAAGTCCGTTTAAGCAGACGACAACCTCATAGGTTGACCTGCGAGATGCCATTCCCAAAAAAAAATACGCCTTATATTTACATTTTTGATATTGATTGTCGGTAAGATGAGATTGTGACTTGAATTTGTCTGATCTGTATTTTCATTAATTGAAATATTAAAATGTCACAACTCATTGATTTGAAAACATACGTCACTTCCTTGACCCCAGCCTTTCTCATTAAAAACTCGACAACAAATAAGTCGAACTGTCCCCTGTAATCATATCATAACGATGCACTTACAATTTATTTGCATGACAGTGTAATGGCGATAATAATAATGTAAAGTAGTCATTACATGTCATTTTTTAAACCAAATTACCTTCGTCAATGCTGGCAGTTTTTTATACAGCTTATTATGCACCTGTCACACCGCTGGCGATTAACGAGCAGCGAGTAGAGCTAGCAACTAAAACGAGTTAGCGAGTGGGCGAAGGCGACAAGCAATAAGGCGATTATCACACTGCACCTCGCTCTGTCGCGTAGCGCTGGGTGGCCATAGTAAACAATCCGCGCAACAATCCCACAGGAGACCTACGATCTTTTGTACGTTTCTTGAGCGAGAAAATCGTTCATAGCTAGTCGCTTCCTCGTCGGCAGTGGGACAGATGTCTAATGCAGCGGTCACACTTCTAGGCGGCTTAATTACATAACATAACATCACGCCTTGTTTCCCCGAAGGGTTGGGCAGAGGTGTACCTATGGTACACCCACATTTCGCCAGTTATGTTTAAGTCCCATGTAATAGGGGCAAGCCTATTGACATCTACCGGGCACAAATCCGGACTTCGGGCTGTTACTGCTACTGCGGCTCAATTTTTTGCAATATTTGTATTGTTTATACCTTCTTTTTGCGCGTTTGTTTCTTTTGGGTGACTCATTCAGTCACTTTGTCTGTTGTTCTTGTAATCATTATTATGAGCTGTTCGTCAAGAGGAATCCTTGAAAGTACCATACTTTGAAGTCAAACTTTGATCGGTATGCGGAATTCTTTTAGATTATTTGGGGTTTTTCGAAATACACTCAGAATTGATTTGTTCCTTTATTTACTTAATTGTTGTTTTTCAAAGCTTTCAAATATGTATAACATTTTGTCAGGAAAAGCCCACTACTTACAGTAACATAAATATTAAATAGGTCATCTCTTTGGCCTACATTACCCGTTCAGTGCTCGCAGAGGTGGCGCCCTCTTTATAGCATTTGCACATTATCGGCATATCTTAGTAACTTTTTATGAATACCTTTTTACTTACTATGGTACGTTGGCCTTAATTTATATAGTATTTTCTTTCACTTCTAACAACTGGCTGTTTTATTACGGTTTTCCATCCAGAAACACCGAGGATGCTTTGATATAACAATGTGGTTTATCAGGTTTTTTATGGATAGTTTTTTCTAAGTATTTGGAATATGGTACACGTAGAAACGTATATTATAGTATGTGTTCCTCTTGGGGTTCAGGTAGATTTTTTTATTGTGTGAAATCAAGTTCATCTAGCTCAACAGATAGCTGTGCTGCTGTGGAGGTGGTTGTTCCACTTCTTCAAAGCTAAAGCACTAGGAAGAGGTGATGAACTGTCTCCCAAACCACTTTTGAGACAGTCTTATGTCATTTTGACGTTTAAATAGTGCTGATTCTCAGCCTTATTTGAATAAATGACTTTTAAATGAATTTTCATCCTTATTAAAGGATTGATGGTAACCCATAGTTACACAATGATCTCAGTGGAGATTAGAGACCATTTCTCCAAAACCTTCTATCTTCCTTCCCTTTCTAAGAGAATTCGAGGGTCTAGTATTCAAAAAGAATATAATATTTAATCTTGGTGCTGGGATAGACCGAGTCTGCGGGAGTCGACATTTTTGTAACAATATTATTTAAAAGAGTGTCCAAGGAGTTTCTTGTCATAGGAACTACGCTTTGGAATGGGCAAATAGCTTCATATTTATAACTGACCGACTCCTTAACAATTCAATTTATGCTTTGAGTTTGAGTTCCTAAGTAAGGTTACTTTACGTCACTAGTTTCCGACATGTTACTTCTAAGTTTCTCTCGACCAGACATTAAAATTTTCTCCACAGAACAGATAGGTACACCTACATTTTATTCCTCAAAACATGAGGTAATCCCGCCCCACGGTTGCTCAGGGTTCAAGAAACCCATACAATTAATTAGCTGTACATTATCGCCGGCACATTTGTAAGTGTCAACGGTAGTGTTAGAAGTTTGGATGCGGCATTTATTATTGGAGTTTCTTTTGTTTTTGTTTAAGTAAGTTTGGCGTGGCGCGATATTGACTAAATGTTGTTTTAATAGGCGAAGGGTTTTAGAGAAAACAAGTTCATTTATTAGAGCTTAAGATACGCTCAATAGTGCATCAAACAGCTTGGGTACTGTAAAAAGGCACCTTGTTAGAGAGTTTGCAGACATCGTTTTGGTCTTTATCTAGCGTACTTTGTTTGAAGAAAAGTTGTTATGCGATAGCAAGAAGCTACTGCTGTTCCAATATTAATGTTCGTTTCTTATTTGTAAGAATTGAAAATAATTTGTAGCCATAGCCCGTAGCTCTAATTAATAATGATTCGTTACCTTAAAGGTATTTCTTGCTTGAAATCAAGAACGCGGGGTAATTGCGTAAAATGCTAACAGTAGGAATGGCTTTCATTTTGACAATTTATAAAATAATTTTAGCAGATTTTTTTTTCGAAAATAGGAACCAATGGATTAGCAATATCCTTCAACATGAATCAAATTCTGATTGATAGTATGTTACGAATTTACGGTTCAGGACTTTACCTGCCTTATCGGCACACTGCTAAGCAAACTGCTTAGCGCCAAGAGTTGAATGCCCGCTGTTGGATCCTCAATTCTCGGCGCAACACAGACAGACCCCTTTCTTAACAAACGCTGGTTAAAATTCAGCATTTTTGACGTTCAAACGTCCCTTTGTTTTAATCAACGTTGCAAAAATAAACCCCAGAGAATTGAAAATCAAGTGCGAGAAAAAATAAAAAAATGCTTGTGCCAACTGCGAACCTGTAGCCTAATTGGGATGATGACTACTATTAAAAATGTTCGTAAAAAATTTAATTTCAAAGAAGTCATAGTAAAAATGAGAATATCAAAATAATCTGTTAAATCAATGTAAATATGAAGAAGATACACGCTTTAAAAGTTTTTGGAGGGGATTATTCCTGTCCTTGTCGCGCGGTACGGACAATGTACGGCGCTAGTATGAAGTTACGTAGTCGTGACGTCACTTCTACGATAGAGCTGTTCTAGTCTAACACTTATTTTAAAACGTTTATAACTTGGCAGTTTTTTAAGCTTTTCCCCTTTTGTAATACTATTTGCACTATTTGGAAATAAACATTTCTTTGCGATAAAAATAAAAAAAATGTCATCATCCCCATTGTGTAAAATATTTTCGTAAACGATTACGACTAATCTGTTTGATTTTGACAGTTCAACAACATTCATTGCGTTATTTACATTGTTGAGCAGAATTTTTATTCGATCGTATGAAGCAATGGATTAGCAATCTGTTTCAAAACGTTTAGGATTCCGATTGATTGTGTATTACGCAATTCGGGTACTGGGCTTACTACAACAAAAGTTCTTTTACAAAATGTTCAAGTACCGCATCTAATCTCATTCGTATATTCACGGCTATCATCAAAACGGGCTTGGCAGCGTTCATGGTTATCAGTCACGCACATTTCGTGTTTCACTCGGAGTTCTAAAAACCTATATTAAGTGATGATTGGTGGCACACTTAGCGTAATTTGGTTTCTGTGAAGAGATTGGCAATTAGCAGTATACGGCTATAAATGATAGCCAACTCTGATTAGATTGAGGTGATTAGGATTTAACACGAACTGTTAAATGTCATTCTTCCCAATGCGCCTGAAACCAGGGACTCAAACTGAGGCTCGTACACACTGGCGCGACGCGACAGCGTAACACAAAGGCACAGGCGAGCGGTGCCTTTGTATCGCGCTGTGGCGTCGCGCCTGTCTGCGGGAGCCATAATAAGTGTTTTTAACACTGTTTTTTTAAAACTGTTTTATAAGAAACACATTTAAATGTAACTTATACAATAATGTCACAGTATCAAAGTGTAACCTTTTAAATGTGTTAATATGTGTAACAGAAATAAGCAATCTATGGTATAGTTTTTGTGTTGCCAAATTGGTAATTCCAAAATAGCCTCAATACAGTCGGGATTGCGGATATTTTGGCAACGCTCGTTTACCTGCACCCTGAAAAAAACACGGCTTTACCCTAACTATTTTTGTACCTAACTTGATTTCTGTCTGAAATATTTTCATGTTTCGTACTTTTTAATAGCGTTTTTCAGTAGAACGAATACAGAGTTCTTCCACACTTTAAGTTTATACTCGGAAAGTCTTATTACGTCATTAAGTTTACGATTTTGAATTTAATTAATTAGAGTTCATTTAAATTCTTCTATTCGAGCAACTTCTTTACATTCTGAGAACAAATGAAACGTACGGCATGTTGTAGCAGGTTGTCTCTCAACTATAGTAGCTGTAAAACCTAAAGCACCTTTTACACTTTGTTAATGCTGATGTCACCAATAAAACTGAACGCGATCAGCACATAAACTACGTTTAAGAGCGGTCAGTGTCTTTACTTTCTATGGAATATTGACAATGACGGCACTTGAACGCGTTTTAGATGTGCTGAACGCGTTTATTTTCATTAGTGAAATCGGCACTTTGTGTGCACTTCAGCCCTGCATGTGATCTAGTTACGTCACAAATCCTAATAATATAAGGCTTGGACTTTAAAAGAGACCAGGACCTCTGAGTTTGTTTCGGCATTTCTTCTCAGGGATCAATTAGCTAGGAAATGCCGTTGCCATCTGGTTTTGAAATATTGACGTATAAATCTACATACAGAAATAAACATTTCATATATATGTACAACAAATAAAAGCACTTATTAAAACTGCTCTCAAAACGGTGAAGGAAAACATGGTGACGAAACCGGCATGTCTTAGATAGAACCAAAAATTCGAAGACATAATGTGAGTGACATCTACCGACCCGCGCTGGGCCCACGTGGTGGATTACGCCCCACTCCCTCTCAAAAAGCGGAGACCTGTGTCCCAGCAGTGGGAACATAATAGGCTGATTATGCATTAAAACTAGTCTCATTAGGGAAATACCCCTGGGAACTTAAAAAAAAAATAACTATGTGAAAAATCTTACCAAATCTGTTCAGCCGTTTTGACGTGATTGAGTAACAAACATCCAAGCATCAAAACATACAAACTTTCAAATAGTATAATATAATTATACATCATACATATATAGTATATATAAATATAGTAGGATAGTGTAAAGTGCGCTTAAAAACAATACACCTCGTACTCTCCTCGCCACTATGACAATATAAATTACATTTGACTAATTAATGCATGCAAATAAGAACATTAAAATTCTACGTTTAAGCCTACAGCTCGCATTGTCTTGCAATACTTTAATTAATTACAATTACGTATATGTTACATGTTACTGCGTAGTACTGTTAACCTATTTTGTTTATTACTTCTTTGATGCATAGACAATAGAGTTGCAGTGGGGTCTATGGTCTATGCAACTTCATTTGACACTGGCAATGCATTTTGACATAAAAAACAACAGTGTGTTGCACCTTATTTGAAGCTAAATTAATGAAGTAAATAAGTTCAACTGTAAAATTAATGCTATTGTTTTACGATTGTGTTAAATAATGAGGACGCTGTGCTGGTAAAAATATTCGTTTCCCACTTTCCTCAGTATAATTAAAGATTCTCAGTTGGATTTCGCATTACACAGTCCCCTCACTTGCAAACAGATTACTATAACAGCAGGCTTAGCACGAGCGCCCTAGAGAAGCGTATTGTCGACGGAAGAGTAGACAAAAATGGCGTTTCTGTGTAGACAGTAGAAAGTTTTCTACTGTCTACACAGAAACGAAACGCAATTGTACGGTAAAAATGGGTAGTTATACACATCACTAGCAACTAACCCGTTGCTATGGAAAATCACTGTCTATAAAGCAACCAGAGTCTAAGTGTGTCCTCGTGCTCGCGAAAAAGAGATTTCGAGGAGCGTAGAAAGCGATTTCTATTCTACAGTAGAGTAGAAACAGAAAACGCCATGCTAAGCCTGCTGGATAGTTGAAAAAAAACTTTCATTTCCACACGATACGGTGCTGCTGGGGAGTTTGTTGCGCCACTTCTTCTTCCCAGCTAAAGCACTAGGAAGTGGTGAAGGGCGGGCTTTTTGGGGGACTGTCTTATGTAATTTTGACGTTCGAAAAGTGCTGATTCTCAGCCTAATTTGAATAAATGACTTTTGATTTTGATAACTTCAAACTAAAATTGAAAGCTTATTAATATTTTGCTCCTTAAGCTTAGCCTCGAATGTAAATGACGAAACAATTTTATAGTAGGCAGATAGAAGACAAACTTGTTTTTCGACAAACCGGAATCTCATCTTGCGTAACGTTCGTGATTTGATAACGCATGACTGATAAGAGACTAGTCGCTATCTCGAATACTTTCTTTGGCAACATGTCATGTGTTTTATTCACTTGGATAAAACATTTATTTTAGCTCATGAGGCCTGTGTCCGAACTTTGGGAACACACTGAAGGAGTGGGACGTCATCGAGCACACGTATTTGGATTGGTGGATGGCGGGTTGGTCATAACATTACATAACATAAACTCACGCCTTCTTCCCATGGGGGTAGGCAGAAACCACAGAACGCCACCTGGTACGATCCTTACATACTCCGTTTGCCTCCTTTAAGTTCATACATCTGGTCATACACGAGCGCCGGATGCGAGTACAACACACCTGATCTTTCTGAAGAACATCATTTTTTGTTTGTTTGTTTGTTTGGCATCTCGCAGGTCAACCTATGCGGTTGTCGTCTGCTTAAGCGGACTTGCCTGTGGATTCCCTAATAAATTAAGGCCTCCAGCCAGGACTTAAACTTATATACTAACTAAAACTAAGCGACAACGCTAAGGGCACCCCCTGTGGGGTACGAACCTCGGCTTAGGGCTTCGCTGGAAGAGGGCAGCAAATGACTAGCTGGATCAGGATTGGTATTAATTAGGGACGAATCTAAAGCTACAGGCTCAGCGGCGCGGGCTGGCTCGAGCAAGTGTCGGGAGGGGCGTGTATTTGGGCGTCGCGGCGGGCCTCGGCGGCGAGGGCGGTAGGACGGCGATCGGGTTTTGGGCTTATGTAGCGTGCTAGTGGCCTTACTACTCTCCTGGAGGAGGGTAGTGGCGTCGTCGGGGTCGATTAAAGTATGCTGAAGAACATCACCAATAATTTCACTATTTATCCTCCTAAGGCGTCCCCTCCCGGCGTTTCCACTCACTTCTGCCTTGTAAGTACCTTTTGTTAGTCTTCTTTCATTCATCCGCTCAACATGACCAAACCATCTAAGCATACTCTTTTTAATTTTTGTCACTACATCTTCTTTTAAACCGCACCAATGCAACGGCCTTATCACATCATTACTCAGCCTATCATTCAGTCACACCACAAATGCTCCGCAAGGAACGCATTTTCAGAGCATTTATTCGGCTTTTATCATCGATCACTATTTTAGTGATCGATGGCTTTTATGCTTTTTGGGTCGGTCATATCTTCCAATTTTTGGTTCTTGATGCCAATTCTTGAATTGCAAGATACCGTATGGAAAAGTTCGAGCTCGCCACCTTGTTTGATGCTATTAGAGAGGCCTATCTTCACAAGCTGATAGTGGAAAAGTTGGACCATTTCATTTCTCATTAAAGAGTTTACCTTTTTTCATTTGCTCTATAAGTAGATAGCAACATTGCTAAAGCAAACTTCTTGGCGTAAGATTTTACAATCTATTTTTCTAGAATGGTCTAGCCTACGACCTAGGTTGACCTGATAGGTCGTCGGTCAGATCTCCTAGTTAGGTGCTCAAACTAACAAAACACTGTCGTAGAACGTTCCAATCAAAGAAAGAACAAGCCACATATGCATGCGTTATAAGCCTAATTGAGGAATAAATGATTACCAACACTTTAAATATTTCAAGATAATGAGAAATTTAGCAATCTGACTAGATTGACGACATTCCATAATGAAGTGCCGGTTGTCATTTTGTCATCAAATTTTTGTAATAATTACTTGTATTTAATGACGTAACTTAGAAAATGTTAAGATGGATAAGAACAATTTGGCTTGCGCGTGGGCGTGTCTTGAGGCAATAATGAGCTGTTTGAAAAATATGATTTATAAGCTGTTAGGTTAAAGTTGTTTAGTTTGGCCCTTGACATGATGAGCGTGGCTTTTATTTATCCTTGAATAAGTTACTTAGACGGCTGTCACAATTTTATCAAAATCGATGGTTTTTTAGGTAAAATGTGCCTTTTTTGTCTATCCCCGTATTTCGCAATATTTTTTATATTTTTATTTTAGTAACACAAATGTTACCTCTTGTCCCTCTTTCCCTTTCCAAGTTTGCATTACATTCTATCATGTAAATAGGTACCTTATCTTAAGTTTTCCTCATAATCTGAATCACTTTGAAGGATATTGCTAATCCATTGCTTCATATGTTCGATAAAATTGTCTTCTCAACAACGTAAAAAACGCAATGAATGTTGTTGAAATGTCAAAATGAAAGCCACTCCTTCTGTTAGTGTTTTACGCAATTACTCCGCTGAGTTGCTGGATATGTAGGTATTATTATTGACATCATACCGATTTTAACGCGAGGCGGTCACTGTTATCATTTAACCCAAAAGTACTTAAAATTGTCGTCTCGTTATCTAAACTACAACTTTTATTACTCGTAATTATCAAGCTATTTCCAATAACATACGAAATAAGGCATTTACACAACAATAATCTAATAAGAGCAACGCAACTTCATCAAATCACTGCAACTATGTCTCGGCTCATATCCGTATTGATTTAATCCAAGATAATGCAAGCAATCAAAATCGAATCGCATATTCATGAATCAATCCGACGCAAATCGATTGATTGATTGATTCATCCATTAAATCTGAACCGTGTATTGTTTATACTGTAATTTCATTGTGTGTAGTAATATGTTATTACTGTTGTAATGAATTTAAGCGACCTAATTCTGTTGTTTTGTTTCAATATATGGGGACAGTATGTAGACGGTTATTAGAACAAGCTTTTCGAGATATCGTTTATAATATCTCGATATTTTCACTATCGATTCGTTGTAGGCATTCGAATGAAATCAACCCTTTCTGAACACTTTTTCATAGGAATTGATAGAATGTAATTTTATTATTTGTATCTCAAAAAACTGTTTATTTCCAAATAGTAAATTTTAGACTAGGACAGCACTGTCGTAGAAGTGATGTCACGACTACGTAACTTCATACTAGCGCCGTAATTGTCCGCACCGCGGGACAAGGACAGGAATAATCCCCTCCAAAAACTTTTAAAGCGTGTATCTTCTTCATTATTACATCGATTTAACAGATTTTTTCGATTGTCTCATTTTTACTATGCCTTCTTTGAAATAACATTATTTTAAGAACATTTTTAATAGTAGTTATCATCTCAATTGAGTTTGCGAACGATGCAGAATTTAGTTATAAAAGTTTACAGGATGCAACTCAACCTTCAGTCGCCGCCGAGTCTCATGTAGCAGTGTCTTTCACTTTATGGAATTGCTGGCTTTTGCCCGCGTCTTCGTCTGCGATCCGGGATGAAAAGTAGACGATGTCCTTACCCAGGTCATTCGAGTTAGGTCGAACGAACTAACTTATCTTTGCATTTATAATATTAGTTAAGAAGTAGGTGACTATAAAAATATATATATTATAAATACTCTTAAGAATATCTTAAAGTTAAATATTATTTGGTAAAATGCTGGATTGTATTTCCCATTTTCAAAAAATACTTCTTATTAACTTGCATGAGCAACGAAGGAAGGAGTTTTGCAAAATAGACCACCGTTTTTTGCAAAAAAAAAAACACAATCGTAACAAAATAAACTTGTTCATTTTTAATGCTTCTAGTGTCAAGAAGCAAAGGTCTGTCAGTGAATGAATGAATTTAAGGTTTTTATGTTGTTATGTGTGGTTGTTTTAGTGTTTTATCTAATTTTATATCGGAAGGAAGAAATTTCTTTAGAAATAGGCATGACCTTTGTACCTATTTTTCTGATCTTTTCTTCTTGTTTATATGTGTGTACTTATATGGTTAAATAAATAAATAAGATTGAGTACCTAGGGTGAAATTTTTGAGTTACGGCGGACAACAACTAAAGTAACAGGGGCAGGGTTCTCGAGGCATACCTAGGTATGTAAGTCCTCGCCAGTTAGCCGCTTGTAACCCAGTCGTAATTGGTTGTTTCTCAAGAGGATTTACAACCGTGTATCCAATGGTGTGTCGGTGTAATGGTTTCAGCTAAAATTAGACTGAATCAATGTTATTAACGTGCGTATGTATGATCCATTAAATTGAATGTCTGGGCAGAAGAAGGAAAAGTGACGGTATTTTACTAAAGGTGCCTGGAAGATTTGTGTCGATTTTTCAATGCATCTGGCAAAAACTTGACAGTCAGTACAAAAGAGTAGAAATAAAATACATGAGAAAAAACGCTATAATTAATGAATACAGTACATGTTTGAAATTTTGCGTGATGTAAATACACTTGGGAGCAAATAAATCGAACCACTACCTTTTTTCACGTAAAATGGTAAATATTTTTGGGAATATGGAACGTATCAATTCGAACTATATATCGCCTAAAAGTTAAGTTAATAACCTTAACAATGAGGGTTAATTATTGAATAATAACCTTATTGAATGATAAATTATTGGCTCTGCAAGAAAAATGGTAATTTTGATAGAAAATTTAGTAGGGCTAAAACAGTCCATAAAAACAATAAAAAACAAAATTATTGCAAAAAAAATATTCTTAATAACTGGTATTACCCCCCCGTGCCCTGATGCATTCTTGTAGCCTATTAGTCATCGATCTGATCAGAGTTACGATGACATATTGTGGTATGTTCTCCCACTCTTCAAGCACAGCGACTTTAAGCTCGGGAATGGATGAAACAGCGGGAATCCTGGCTCGGACTCTCCGTTTTAGCTCGTCCCATAGGTGTTCGATCGGGTTCAAATCGGAACTTCGTGCTGGCCATACCATTTGTTGAATCCCGATCGCAGACAAGTATTCCGTAACGATCTGCGCGGTATGAGGTCTCGCATTGTCATGCATAAACAAGAAATTTTCTCCGACAAAACCAGCATACGGCATTACGTGGTCTTCAAGAATGTCAGTTATGTATCGTTCAGCTGTTAATCCACGTCTACCACTGCCATCGTTGGCGGGGTCGACGAAGACAAGTTCCGTTTTTCCGTCTAGAGAAATTCCTCCCCACACCATACAAGAACCACCACCAAAACTCACAGTTTCTCGAATGCAACATTGGGCAAATCTTTCACCAGGACGTCTATACACTCGGTTTCTCCCGTCATTGCTAAAAAGACAGATTCTTGACTCGTAAGAAAACAAAACTGACCTCCAGTCTTCTAACGTCCAATTAATGTGTTCTCGAGCAAACTCCAAGCGAGATCGGCGATGAGCTACAGTCAATTTTGGGCCAGTTGCTGGTTTGTGTGATGTTAAATTTCGTTCCTTTAGTCTTCGTCTCACTGTCCACCTACTGATTGCGACACCTCGAACGTCACGTAACGCTTGCTGTAGCTGAACAGCATTAAGTCCACGGTCGCGCAACGAATTGGTTGCAATAAAGCGGTCGTCACGTTCTGTTGTTGCCCGTGGTCGGCCAGTTCCAGGTCGCCGAACAAAAGCACCAGTCTCCAGATACCTGCGGTATACCCGCTGTACCTTTGAACGACTCAAATGAAGTCTGCGTGCCACTTCACGTTGTCCGTGTCCAACCTCAAGTAAAGCTACAACTTGGGCAGCTTCCGTCGGTGTAGTATCCATTTTATCAGGTTATTTTGATTACACAGACACAGATAAAGACAACAATATTTCTTTAACATATAACTGTTGACAGGTCTATTTGTTTAACATATAACTGTTGACAGGCCTACACTGTCCTCCCATACCTGTTAATCACTAATTGGAAAACATTGTAAAAGACATATTTTTAAAAGAGTAACCATGGAGTTTCTTGCCGGCTCTTCTCCATGGGAAACGACCAATTGGAACCGTGCACCTAGAATCTGACGTTTCATAAGTGCCCATGTAGGTCTATGTGAAATAAAATATTTTGATTTTGATTTTGAATAACAAGTAATATGGGTATGATTAACAAAAACCTCAAATTTAATCTCTTCTTAACAGAGTACAATAAAAATGTCATAAGCTCAAACTCAAAGCATTTATTTCAAATAAACCCATTACAGGCACTTTTGAATTGTCAAGGGGTCGGTCAGTCAGAAATATGAAGCTAGTTGCCCATTCCAAAGCGAAGTAGGTACCAATGGAGAAGAACGGGCAAGAAACTCCATGGACACTCTTTTAAATAATATGGTTACAGTAATTTGTTACATCAGTCTTGTTGAAATTAAACATGTGAGAACGATGTAGAAAGACCCATAATAAAAAACATAAAAATCGGAAAAGAAAAATTAAAAATTAAAAAAAAGCCGTGGCAGCCAAGAGATGACCAGTCCCCACTGACGGCGCCCGTTCACGAACATGACGTATGGATCAGCACCATTCAGCTCAACCATTTTGAAGGGAACTTAATGATCCAACACACACGCCACCACCAGCGAGACATTTGAGTGAGCGTGACATACTCTCAGCCGCCAGGGCACATTCAAGTCAATGACAGACGTGCCCAGTATAGGGTAGCTTTATAGTAGGTACTACATAATGCTCACACAAGCAAATTAAATGCGATAATTTTATTCTACCCTTTAAACTTTAATAAAAATGAAATTTTGACAACTAACTACCCTCATTGTAAAGGTTATTAAATACCCTTTTAGGCGATATATGTTTCGAATCGATGCGTTCCATAATACCAAAAAAAATAACCATAATGCTTGAAAAAGGAAGTGGCTCGATTTATTTGCTCCCAAGTGTAGTTTTATGTAATGCTTTTTTTTTTGTTGGTATTTTTGTTGGTTTTCATCAGGATAAGAGCTAGCCTTTGTTGTTAGCTCAAAGAAGAGGCCCGAAAAACGTTTTCATCCATTTTACAATCAAGAGAAATGCACATGTAATAAGTGTAATTTAATTCAACTATTTGCTTTGGCTTATCTAGTTTGGTTCCTAACCTATGTTATAGTTTTTTTTATATTTTTCTCTCCGAACCAACGCGCGCTTTACATGTGGTATAACCAAGTGTACAAACACGATGTGAATGTGTTCGTGTAGACAAGTAGTGTCATCACATAATATACACACGAACACAGTAAAGCGAGAGATTCGAGAGCTTCGTGAGACAAAAAAACTGTACTAACCCATAAAACAAAAGTGTTAGTCAGACAGAAATGAATTGCAAAGGTTTCGTGCTGCAGAAATTGGTACTCTACCAAGAGGCAAGTTATTTCTCTGGAGCCCAGCTGTGTTTAAATTATAAACGGTAAGAAAAAGGGCCAGTTCTTTCGATTACTGCTGCGTCCTACAAAACGCGGAAGACGTAAGATTTTAGGCGTGTTATCAAACATGTCGTAACAATGATAACATAACTGGGGCCCTTAGTACTTGTGTTGGGTTGAGACACGTGGCAGACAAGTTAGAAGGGGAGCACTTTCTTCATGTTTGAGTAATTAAGTATGAGGAGAACACATGTTAAACTTTTACTGAAACGATAAATATTGTCACTATTTCGTTAAATGATAATTGTTTATGTAAATAACATGATATCACGCCTGTAGTTTAAGAAGGCAAAGACAGAGGTGTATCTATAGAACACCATCATTTCGCCAGTTATGTTTAAGCCCCATGTAATAGGGGGACTTCGGACTGCTACTGAGAAATACCACAATAAAACACAGCTGTAGCGCTTGCAACCATAAGACTAACAGATCGGTTAAGTGTGATGGTATGATGTCCTGTTTCATCACCAGTCGATTCCTTTTCACTTTTGATCTATAATTATTCATCTATTCAGTACCTTGGTCTATCATCTTGCGTCACTTTTCTCGACGCCATATTTTATCTTGGAGACGCAAATATTGCGCCAACGAGTCGCTATGGAGACTATTTTGAATGTAGGCCTACTATTTATGTTTTATTATATATTAGAGATTTGGGGAACGCCAGTCAAAGCATGTGTCACCCAGTTTCTGAATTAATTATTAGAACTTAGATGTCAAACTTTGCTTTTGCATTAGATGATCAATGCAGACTTTGTTTTTTTTTAAGATTTTGCATATAAATTTGGATTGTGTGGAATGGATATCTTTCACCTTAAATAATGCTAAAGTTTGAGAGCAGTGGTGACCCCGTGGTATTGGCCCCGACTTACGAGTTACAGGTCGTGAGTTCGATAAAAGACAGGCACTTTTTTTTGCGTATTTAGTTTCATCTACACTGCTCTCAAAACGGTGAAAGAAAATATCGTGAAGAAATCGGCATGTCCGAGAACCAAAATTTCGAAGACATTTGACATCCGCCAACCCGAACTCGGCTCGGGCCAGCGTGGTGGATTACGGTCCACTCCCTCTCACAGAGAGGAGGCCTGTGTCCCAGCAGTGGGAACATTATAGGCTGATTATGCTAATTCTAAAGTAGAGTTTAACAAGGTCTCAACTTAAATTCTTAGTTCACAACCGAGTGTTTGTGTTCGTACCTACTTTAAGTTTAGGTGATCTTTGAAAAAGGTTTTGTTTAGCGCTTTTTTTTTTTTTGCAAAAATGTGGTCCAAGTTTCCAGCCAATCAGATTTTTGTACAAATAAGTTTGTCAGAGGCTTCACTTATTAGTTCAAAGCACGTTTAGTGAACTATCAAAAGACCAGTAAAATAAGACCATTATGGCCAGTATTTGTTAAGTCCATAGCCACGCCGCGCCGGGAGGATCGTCCTAGAAGCACATATAGTGATGTTCTTCAGAAAGGCCAGGTACGTAGTACTCGCAGCCGGCGCGCTTGTATGACCATAGACAAAAAAGGGTATTTGCGTAATACACTATCAGCAGTAATCGCTTTAATGTTGACAGTTCAACAACATTCATTGCGTTATTTACGTTGATGAGCAGAGAACAACATAACATAACATCACGCCTGTAATCCCAGAAGGGTTAGGCAACGGTGTAAGTACCTATAGTACACCCACATTTCGCCAGTTCAAAAAAAAAAAGCAGTAGATAAATTTTTGCGAATATATGAAGCAATGGTTTAGCAATGTCCTTCTAAATGATTCAGATTGTGAATAATAGTGTGTTTGTTTTATTTTATTTGGAAAAAACGTAATTACATTATATATAACACTTAGTAGTAGGGTATTTAAAACAAAATCAATGCAATAACCACAACATTTTCCACATTTTAACAAAGAGGTATACTATTATGAGGACATATCGGTGAACTATTTATTATTAACATTCAAGGATACATGTTATATCGTTATAAACTAACAAACTAGTCAGTTACCACAAGATGTATCTAAGTTGTGCACAACTTAGCTACATCTGGTGTTTCGCAATTTTTGTCCAGATGTATGAAATGAAACCAAGCAAAAGGAGTAGGTATGTAATGATCGTGGTTTCTGTCCACCCCCATGGGAAGAAGGTGGAGTTTATGTTTGTATGTATGAGTCCATAGGTTCATTGCTGGATTCCAGTTTGAAGAGTAGGTACCTACGGGTGCTGATGATATTACACCTAATAAATATTTGAGTTTGAGTTTATGAAACCATGAATATGTTGCTTGAATATGGAATATTTTTGCCGCCGTATTTGATATTTGCTATGACTAATGGCTATACTCACGAAGTGTGTGAAGGACACCTTTATTAGTTTTGGTAAATTAAATAAGACATTATCGTATTTATTCATTCACATTAAGATTTGTTTTGTATGCGATTGAATAAGAATTACGAAGTCACTAAAAATTTTAGCCTAATACCTGTCGACCACGATTTTCTCTGCGATCCAGGATGAAAACTAGCCTATATACTATCGACGACATTTTTTCACAGGCAGACAGCAGACAGGGCGATTTTGTGTACAAGCCAGTGGCTCCCCCGCCTGCATTGTTTTCGTCCACCAATAGCGCTTCAGCGCACATTATAAAAAAAGAGACAATCTTCATCATTAGTCAAACTAAAACAATTATCGTTTAAAAAAACAGTCACCCTTCATTCATTGGTCAAACAGAAAAAAGGGCGGTATAACCTACGATTTCAACGTGCAGCCGAAAATGTTTTGAAAAGGGTCATGCGTGGCTGTCCTCGATAGTACTTACCCAGCACCCTAATTGCGTAATACACAATCAATCGGAATCTGAATCGTTTTGAAACAGATTCCTAATCCATTGCTTCTTAAGTTCGATAAAAATTCTGCTCAACAATATATAGAACGCAATGAATGTTCTTGAACCGTCAAAATCAAACAGATTAGTCGTAATCGTTTACGAAAATGTGTTACGCAATTAGGGTGCAGGTCTTGGTCTATCTGTATGCCACTTTTCATTCAAATGCTATCAGCCGTTAAGCGTGAAAGCGTAACAAACAAACAAACAAAAACACTTACTTTCGTTGAATAGATTCTGCTGCTTCGCCTGCGTGGATGACGTCAATTATTGCAGCCAAAAGTACAAATAGTAGCCTATGTCCTTCCCCGGAAAGCCATCTATCTCCTTGCCAAAGGACAATGCCAAGATTAGGCTCGAAACATGTAGCGTCCGAAAGACTTTCTATAATAATGATAATTGATAATAAAACAGTGAGAATTATACAATATAAATAAAATCTGTAGAATCCCACCGTTGAAAACTCATTTTAAATAGTTGTTCAATATATCAACCCATTTCATAATCTAATATATCTACAATTTCAATTAGAAATGTTGCCAATACCAAAATATTTATATCGATACGAAAATGCTCGTGCAAATCGATTGCAAAAATATCAATATGTAACTATGTAAGTGAATTAATTACTTACTTATGTCACTTAACATATTATTATATCAATAAATAGCATTTAGTTACATTTTTAAATATACATTTTTCAATAATGTAATAGTTAAAAATAATTCAATTCGATTATCGATACCGTTTCGCATAGTTTATTCCTATAACGCTGGCAACACTAGATGTCAAACTTTAACTTGTATAGATTTGGCATAAAGGCCTCGTAGCCATGCCATATACATTCAAAAAAAAAAAAAAAAAACTTTAACTTGTATCTGTCACTGTCAAAAAGTTTTATTTACTTCTCCCGCGTGATATCACCAGTGACGAAGTGTTTCCGTGTTTTTTTGAGTTTTGTGTTGTTTATTGCTGTGTTTCCGGACTCCGATTTTCTACCAAATACGTAGTCGTATTTGGCTTTTAAAACGGAACCCGAACCTTTATTATTCATAGCTAAAATCAGAAGTATTAAGTGGTCAACCTTACAGATCTTTAACTTTTTTTGGTGTACTTCTATTAGAAAACTAATTATACCATCTAACTCTATAATTATTTTCCTTTTTAATGACATATAGTTCATTTTTGTCGGTTCTGGCTGAGTCTTGTGGGAAACGTTGGCATTCTCCTTTTATAGAAATCCGTTCAGTGGTTTAAGCGTGAAAAGATAACAAACAGGCACCCCCTATGAATTTATCATTGTAAGTATGGGACTATGGATCAGTTAGGATGGTTCTTGGATACAGATATTTCAGCCCCTTCCTATCTAGGGTTCCGTAAAAGGTGAAGGGATGATGTCGAAAAGAGGAGGGCAAAATCTAGCTTGCATATTACTAGCAGTTTTGTTACCCCCTACAACTAACCCTAATGCTTCAAGGGCTAGGACTGTTCGCGTGGGCATTTCAACAGGTGGGCTTGAAGTTGGACGCACGACTTCATACTTGCTAGCCTTAACTTTAGTTTAAGGCTTGAATCTCAGTAGGACATCATGGTGGCGCAACCATGGTCTCACTGCCAAAAATGTATGGTTGGTTGCGGAACCGATTGGACGCCTGGTGAGATACCTACCATACAGCTGTGTATATTTTGCTGGCAGCGCGACCAAGGTTGCGCCACCATGGTGTTCGAGTGTGATATAATCCGTGCAGTTGGGCTATTGCTATCATTAAGGGCCCTATCTCACTATGGCGCACCAGTGACGGCGCAACCATGGTCGCAATGCCAAAAAATGAATGGTTGGTTGCGCAACCGATTGGACGCCTGTTGAGTTACCCACCATACAGCTGTGCATTTTTTGCTGGCAGCGGGACCATGGTTGGGTCGTCACTGGTCCTTTTATGTTATAGTTCTTGTCATTTTCATACACGTACACGGAAGTCTTCTTAATAACTCATGAGTCAAGCACGAAAAAATAATATTTATAACTTAAAACTCCTTGAGCCAATAAACCACACACTACATAAAAGGGAAAAATAAACTTAGTGTTATTTCTCAAAATCACTTTCCGTTAAGCTAAATATACGAGCCACTGTGCGCATTAAATAAATCTTTATTGTGTGAGCAATAAACGTCAAAATCGTCTGTAGACAATGAGCTGGTCGTTTTGCGAATACAATTCGCACCCTTTTGTTTTTTTAAGTACCGTGCTTAATATAAAACGGGTGCATTTACACCGTAGTGCATTTGGTGTAACAAGTCGTGTTAAAAAATGGTGCACAAAAAGTTACTCGGCTAAAATAGCTTTCTCCAACACTTTGCAAGTAGGTAATTACGAAATATTAATTATTGCAGTCGCTTTACTTTGTGTAAATTATATATCATCACCACTGCTCTCAAATTAGTGAAGGAAAACTTGGCACGTCTACCAACCCGCACTCGGCCCGCTTCCTCTCAGAGAGAAGAGGCCTGTGTCCCAGCAGTGGGAACATTATAGGATGATCATGCTGAAGGGCTATGAGGGGTACTAAGTAAATAAGTAAAAACAGACAACAGTGTTCATTATTTGGCTAAAAACAAAACAATGCGACCACCGAACGGCCTGCCAGGCGTGGTGATTATATATTAAGCTGCTAATAGTATGTCTGTCTTCTATGACAGCGATCTTTTTCGAGACACATTTTCATCAGCTTTGAACTTTTGAGAAATGTAAACAGCACCAACTGCTCTTCTGCTTATACCAAATATGGATGATGTTTTTTATATTGTTTTTAAATGAAAAAACATATTTGTTTCCAAATAGTGCAAATAATACTATAAAAAGTGTAAAAGCTTAAAAATTGACGAGTTATAAACGTTTTAAAATAATTGTTAACTTCGTTCAACTGTAACTTCGTACTAGCGCCATACATTGTCCGCACCGCGCGACAAGGACGGGAATAATCCCGTCTAAAAACTTTTAAAGCGTGTAGCTTCTAATATTTACAAATTTATCTTTTTTTATCTCATTTTTACCATGCCTTCTTTGAAATTACATTATTATTTCGAACATTTTTAATATTACTCATCATCCCTATTATGAAGTATTATAGTAACCATTGTCGTTGTAAATCTGTCGTTATCTACAGATTTTGTAGAAGTCAAAACAGCACCTTGTAGACGTATTTTTAACGAAACATACATTTATTTCAACATTTTGTAAATCACAAGGTAGAAAACCGCAACCAACAAAAGTCACTTAAAACCTCTTTATAAAGGTTACACGTTACATACCTGTGTAAATGCACCCAGTCTCTCTTTGCAAAAGCCCGTTAACTACATAGGGCTAATATTTTCAGTGGTGACTCATTGTTGACTTACTTAAGTCGAAGCTTGAGCACGTCGATAAGCTTAAGTTTAAGGCCTTAAGATTTGAAGTATATGCGGGGATAAGAATTATTGTGGCTAGGGGTCTCGGACTTGAGATATTTCGGGTTGTATTTAACTGTTATTACTCCTGTACCCTAATTGCGTAATACACAATCAATCTGAATCGTTTTGAAACAGATTGCTAATCCTTTAAACACATTAAATAAAGATAAAATAAGTAGCATAAGTTCGAAAAAAAAATCTGCTCAACTATGTAAATAACGCAATGAATGTTGTTGAACTGTCAAAATGAAACAGATTAGTCGTAATCGTTTACGAAAGTGTGTAGGCTGCTGGTTTATGAGTGCCTTCTTGATTAAATAATCAAGCTAACATATTCTTATCCATAATTCCATACTAATATTTATAAATTTGAAAGTAACGTTTTCACGCCGAAACCATTAAACGGATATTGATAAAATTTTGCAAGGAGATAGATGGCATCGGTTATGGATATCGGCCACTTTTTGTCCCGATAGCACGTTCCCTTGGAATCATTTCTAGTCTAACCAAGAAACTAGAGTCAATCACAGTCTACTATTGAAGAAGGTGATTATTTAATGAACGAAAACGATTTTTACGGCACAGTCAGTCACCTTTTCATCCTCAGCCCGCTGCTGGATAAAAAGCCTCTCACAGTTTTTAAAACCGTTTATCGAACAATTCACGAATAGTGACTATCTTTAGGTTAGTTTTTTAGGCGTTGTCAAACAATCAGCCAGTGAGAGAACTTAAAGCTTTTATAAATGAGAATAAGAAGAAAATGAGCATTCTATCACAATATTTTACCCTTCCGCTTAATTGTAAGTACAAAGAGTGACAGAGCACAAAGAAATATCACGACATTTAACAGTAATCTTGAAAGCATATCTGGAGACTCAATTAAATGTCATCATGATAAATGATCGTTGAGTTTACCCTCATACCCGTTCGACTTGCTCCGTCCGCCATTTTGATTTTGAACAGCTGATTTTATTCCTAACCTTATTATGATATGATATTTTTTCGATTTATCTGCATTTTATTACTTATTAAACTAAAATAGCACACATTTATAAAAATAAAGAAAAAATGTTTATTCTGCACAAAATAAAGCGCACATAACAAAAAACTTGCACAAATTACACACAAACAAAGTAGCCGCAGGCCTCGTATTCAGCATTTAAAAATGCACTACCCACCAAAATGGTGGGGCCTTCACACTGGGAAAAGTCTACGCAGATGATGATGCTTAAAAATAAAAGCTACTGGTTGTCAGTCAACACCCTAACTGCGTAACACAATCTGAATCATTTTGAAGGATATTTCTAATCCATTGCTTCATATGTTAGAAAAATTTCTCTGCTCAAGAACGTAAATAATGGAATGAATGTTGTTGAACTGTCAAAATGAAAGCCATTACCCCACTGGGGTCTGGACTGAGGAACATCCTAGAAATACGCGCCATTTTTTGCATCAAGCTTCTTCATGTCGCCTTGATATCGCCATTTTGTGCCACTTCCTTTCAATACCAAAGGACGACATCCAAATCATCGCCATCTCTCATATAAAGTCACAAAATAACTAACAGTATTAAAGTACTAATTAATTCCCCAAAAATTTAAATTAATAACCCCAAAAAGTCCCGTACGTTAGTCGCAGACTAAACAAAAATACCATTAAATTTGGAAAACGTCTGGGTTTTTTATTAACGTAAACAGTGTGTTATGTTAACCAGTTAAGGTTGAAACGTTATAGAAATAAATTAGGACATGAATATCGGTTCGTGGTTTAGACTAAAAATAACTGATCTTTAAAAAAAAAAAGTGTGAAGTATGTATGATTTAAGTTTGCGTGCTGTGTGGACCTTGGTTAATATAGAAACAGTTTTTACAGCATTTTTTGCCAATGATGGCGAAATCTTTATATCTGGCTGCTGCAACACAGTTTCAGACACAGGAGTCAGATAATTGTATCATTTTGTTGAACAACTTGTTTTGTGCTAAAAAACATTTTTTGTAATTGTTTTAAATATTGTGGTTTTGGTAGGAAGACCTAAAATATAATGTTTGGTCGATCTTTAATCTATGGCACACGACACGCGACAAAATATGCCTCAATCTGAGGCAATGCCTTAGTAAAACCAAAAGTACTTAAACGTTTTCGTGTTTATAATTACAGGTAATCTATTTAGGTATACGAAGTCGTTTAGGAAAAACTGAGGCTTTAATTAACAAAACGTTTACATTATTAAATACATGCGTTAACTACCCTTTGTTTTTTTAACTATTTAATTTTAACACTTTCGTGTTTACGTGTTCATATAATATCACTTTGTGTTTCTCTATTAAAGTAAAAGCTTTCAGGTGAGCTTCATGTAGAAAGATTAATGTTTACACAGGGTTAGGTAGATTAAATTGTTGTTTTTGACAAGTTACTGACTAACGTGACGTCAGTGTGATGCGTTGTTCGCATGTGGCGGTGTTGTTGCCGCCACAATATTATGTTTATTTGTCCGACATTGTATGTGTGTTACCTACGTTTTCACGACTAAATAAATTTAGGTTATAATTTAATTAATTATTAGCTAATATTGTAAGTATAGAGTCCATCTTTAAGATGTAGATACTCTAGCATTATAATTCTCTGCGATCAGTCAGCTAGGTAAAGCCAAAAAATGATTTTTACTTATAAATTAGCATGTAAAAGTGTCGTAGAAGATCTGATTCAAGAAATAAATATGATTGATTTTTTTTTTTTAAAGGGCTAAACCTATGGAACCAATTTACATAAGATTACGTACAAAAATACACGATGTTTTGTAAAAAATAAAAGTATCCACTGAAAATGAAAAGTATGTAAAGACTTTGACAGTTGCAGGCCAGTCAGTATTTACAGTTGACACCTGATTCCTAAGACTTTTTCCTCGATCGACCGAAATAGTTTAAACAAAACTGTTAACTATTTTGCCATAGTGTTTTCACAGCATAAAACAATGGTACTGTTACCACTGTAAGATCAATAAATTCATGTTTTCGCGGAAATTGCTTATCAGAATTGTAACTTCCTGTGAGTTTTTTTTTTTAAATCGAAAAAGAGGTGTTAGGTTGCAACATTAGAGTAGGAAATCGATTCTTTATCGGTATCGTTATTTTTATTCTTTGTTATGTTTCAATCTAGGAGATAGGTAATTCACAGAATTTTGCGTACAATAAATTAGAACATAAATTAGACTGCCCCGTTGGTCTAGTGGTCGCAACCGCTACTGCTGAGCATGAGGTCCTGGGTTCGATTCCTAGGTCGGGCAACGTGTTATTGGGTTTTTCTATCTGGAATTCCTCAGTGGCGGCCCGAAGTCTGGATTTGTGCCCGGTAGATGGCAATAGGCTCGCCGCCTATTACATGGGACTCAAAACATAACTGGCGAAATGTGGGTGTACACCTCTGCCCAACCCTTCGGGGAAACAAGGCGTTATGTTATGTTATGTCATACATCAGAACCTAACCATTGAATATTTTGTTCTGTTTCAGGTAATTCAAGTCGATTCAGATTCAAAAATTGTAACGACCATAACTTTCAGTAAGTGATACTTAGATTAATAAATCAGGAATGGCCCTGACACAGCTTCAGTCAGCTCCAGATGTTTTTTTTATGTTTCGAACTACAAATCTCAAATGTATCAACATAAGGTAACTCGGCAAATATCCGGAACAACTATAAGCGTTGGTCGTATTCGGCTGGCCAGCCGAAATGCAATCCGCTAACTTCGTATTTTGTTACTTATTCGTAGTAAAACGATTTGAAAAAACAAAGCATAGTTCAAACAATACTGGTGCTGAAGGCGTGACGTGTCTTCGCGGGGGTGGCTTGGCTACTACCCCCGGCGTGACATTCATTCTCGTCGGTTCACGCTCATTTTAAATAATTACTGTGAATAATTACCGTAGCATTTTTGTAATGTCCTATAGACATGCAAATATTTTGAAATGTTTGTTTGGGTGAGAGTTGAAGAATACTTAGAGAATTGTGGTGTTTTGTGCTATTTTGTTATTCAAAGGTTTTGTTGCGCCATGCCGATACCGATGTTTATTCCTGTCAGTTTCATTGTTACTACGTAGTATGTCGTACAACATACGTATGTTTAAAAAAAAATTGGTACCACCCTAGAGGACAAACAAACGAACTAAGTCCTCACAAGTTACTGTCAACCCTCTACCTACATGATGTATTTAGTATTTGAATCGAATGAGTTGAATCGTTGAGCCAACATTTTATCCATGTTGCTGCTTAACTTATAAACGATCTAGCTTCAACTCACGATTTATTAGAAGACTAACTTCAACAGATCACCTTGACAGCAATAAATTACATCGAACCCATAAACACCTGGCCTAAGGCCTTATTAGACCACACTCTCTAAACAAGCTTTAATTAGCATGACACGAGAATTTTGATATAATAACACAATAACAATTACTTTTCGTGCGTGTTTAGAAGCGTGACAAAGATGGCGGTTTGGCGCGAAATTTGACATAACGCTACTAGTTGATGGAAAGGTTGTGGTATGTGGTCATAAAAAGCAATTAGTGACGTGGGATATGGTGTTTTAATTTGTGTCTTACAAGGTTTTGATTTTATGAATAAATTGATATTTTTGTTAGTTTATAAATGCGAGTTTCTTTTTTCTGAAACTATCAACTAATTTGAGATGTTTGATCTTGGTAATAGCGGATTTAATATGTTTTTATTTTATTTCCAATGAGACTGACTTTTTTGACTAAATTCCCTAAAAAACTAGATAATTTTACAACTGATTAACTGAGTCACTGCTCTCAGATTGGTACAAAAGAGACTGTATGAATCACATAGATAGTGCATCGTTTATTGATACTTATTACTTTACTTGCAGAGGTCAATGTCAATTCACGCGCGGTATTGTTTTGGCACACACGGCAATACAAAGATTCACACAGAAATACCAATCTGTATAATCGTCACTTTGCCGTCAATTTCAGAAAAAGCAATTAAATGAATTTCGTCAAAATATCTTGCACTAGTTAGCGTGCCATTTTCCATTAGAACTAACTCCGTGCGACTCTCTGAAGGGATTCCAGCCCAAACCAAAACAGATCCACCGCCGAACGGCACTTTGTCCTAAAAAAAACTTGAATAAATCGTTCCCCTGGCCGTCGGTAGACTCTTCGTCGCCCATTATACAGTATAAATCTGTATTCGTCAGAAAACATTGCTCTTGGCTATTCTTCGTTCTTGCCATCTCACAGGGAGGAGGCCTGTGTCCCAGCAGTGGGAACATATTAGCTGATTATGATGGTGATGATGTTTCTTTGTTTCCCCATTGTGCGTGTTCGCGTAACGTAATCTTGCTACCCGATGTTCCCTTTCAAACGGAGTCAAATTACCTTCAAGGAGCCGCCTCCTTTAGTCCGCCCGCTTACGTCGTCTCTACTGGTGTCCCGAAGTAGATTTGTTACTTCAACTGCCGTGAAAAAATTGGTCTTCTTTTGTTCTGCCCAGTTTCTTGGGCACGTTGAAGTACTCGCTGCACTGTAGAAACTGACACGCCGATTGTTCTTGCTGTACTTCGCTAACTTCTGCCTTCTTCTAACATAGTGACGATACGTGTACATTCTTCTGGTGTTAGTCACATGATCATTCATCATCATCATCATTTCAGCCGAAAGACGTCCACTGCTGGACATAAGCCTCCCCCAAGCATCGCCACTTTGAACGGTTCTGTGCTTCCCGCATCCAGCGGTTTCCTGCGGCCTTCATCGAACTGGGTGGGAGGCCTTCCAAAGCTTAGTCTTCCGGTACGCGGTCGTCACTCCAGAACCTTTCAGCCCCATCGGCTATCTTTTCTGCGAGCAATGTGCCCTGCCCACTGCCACTTAAGTTTGGCAATTCTTCGGGCTATGTCGGTTACTTTGGTTCTCCTGCGGATCTCTTCATTTCTGATTCGATTACGTAGAGAAACTTCAAGCATAGCCGTCTCCATTGCCGTTTGGGTGTCGTTTAGCCTTCTAATAAGGCCCACTGTGAGCGACCACGTTTCTGTGCCATAGGTCATCACTGGCAACACGCACTGGTCAAAGACTTTCGTCTTGAGACACTGCGGTATGTGGGACGAGAAGATATTGCGTAGCTTCCCGAACGCTGGCCAGCCGAGTCGGATACGACGATTGACTTCTTTCTCGAAGTTGGACCTATTTAACTGGACAATTTGTCCTAGGTACACATATTCGTCCACAACTTCGAATGTAGCGTTTCAATAATGATGGTGAAATACAATTTGACCGCCTTTTATCATTTTGATAAAAACTTAAACACAACTCCAGACAACTTGAAAGTTTGGTAAAACTTCGGTTCTTCTCCGTACAGTGTCCTAGTTTTAGCGAATGTGCGTAAGTTTGCAATTGTAATTAATTAATTGGCACGACTGATGAAGGCGCTTCCGCGTCTCTAGAAAAGTGAAGCCAAGGTCAATTCTTCGTTATTGCGACTAGAATTGGGTAATACAATACTGTGCTAGGAGAATCGTGTTACAGCGATTTTAGTGCGTGACAGGTGAGTGGTTTTGATCCTGACTTAGTAATGAACACATGTCATAAAAATATGTGTATCCCAATGTACAGGGTGGCAGTGACAACCAGTACATCATCAGTATCATCACCTATATAATATGCAACATTCAGTGCATGATTCCGCGTTGAAATTTTTCGTCGCGTATTTAAAAAACAAATTGTTCTGCCATACATTTTGACAGCGTTGGTATTGCACTTATCTATGAAACAGGTTTTTTTTTTTAAATTAACCGCGTCTCTAGAATCGTCTGTGGATTCATGGTTTCAGTTTGCAGTATGTCCCTGCCACCCTGTTTAGTACACAGTTTGACAGTCGTAACGGGTAGTGTTCGGGTGCCTCCGACCACTCGGAAATCTTCGGTTGCTGTCGTGAGACGTGACGCGGGCCATCGAAACTCCGGTACCGATCTCGGAATACGGCACGCGCGCGCACTCCATCCGCTTACCAACGTCGATACTATTTTTGTACACCTATTTGGATTATATTTCTATTTAAATTCCAGTCCACTGCTTTTCAGCTTAGCTCTTAATTAGGTCCCTAACAGGTAGACAGAAAACCGTAAGCCTGACAGGCATTTTTGCCAACGGGAATCGTTTTACCCAGTAACGGACGAACCCAATAACGTATCTATCTCCAATTTTAACCTATCAATCTCTGGTTTTAACGTCCCAATAAAGCCTAAGTATGCGACCCTATAACATGTTGACAGCTATTTGTTTGACAGGGACAGATAGAATTGAACTGTTTATCATCAGTGGCATCTGTCTTAGGTTATTGGGGTTGGCCGTACGTGGGTTGTGGGGATTAGATCGGCAGTTGCACTGGTATTCAGCTGCATCAGGTTAGACTCAAATCAGACCCCAAATTAGTTTAGAGAAGGGAAGGTAGATGATGATGTTTAAGAGTGGTAAAGTAAGTGATCTAGAAGTTCTTGAAATCAGGATTATTGTTGATTATATGTGTACAGTGAGCAGTGGTGGTCCAGTGTTAACGGCTCCGACTTACCAGTTGTAGAATGTAGGTTCGAACCCAGGCAGGCGCTTCCAACTAGCACCACTGCTCTCAAAACGTCGAAGGAAAACATCGTGAGGAAACCGGCATGTCCTAGAACCATTCATTCTAAGACATGTGATATCTACCAACCCGCACTGGGCTATAGCCCACTCCCTCCCGAAGAGAGGTGGCCCAGCTGTGGGAACATTATAGGCTGGTTATGCTTTTTTTGGAGAGTCCGGCAGTGGAAGTATTTCGACTGAAATGATGACGTTGTTGTAGATTTCATTTTTTGAACAGTTAAATATCTTATAAGCAAACAACGCCTTGCAAATAGCCCTTGATTAAGGGTTCCTCTATATTATATCCTGAGGCTAGTCGACCAATGTGCTAACCCGAAACGCATCCTGGGTTCGATCCCAATGTCGGGCAACGTGTTATGAAGTGCGTCAAGAATTCTGTCTGATTAATGACTCGCCTCCCAAATGGGACTTAATAACTGGCAAAATATAGGTGTACTTCCCTATTCCTGTGCTATCCTCTGTAGGAGAACTGTCGTAATGATATGGACTATACCAGCTCAAAAAACGCCTACAGTTTTTAAATAAACCATGACTCACACATCACCCCGATCATCTGTGAAGTTAACCCCATAACGCAATAAGCGATACCACAAACAAACCGTAAAATAACCGTATCGTTCATCACTTAATACGTAACTAGGGTTAACGAAGCGAGCCGTCAGCGCCAGAGGGTTATAACCCTTTAATGTTACGTGTGGTATAAAGTACTGAGTAAAGTGATATAATGATGCGATTTTAATAAAATGGTCGACACAAATGACAGTACCTATACTGTGTTGCAAAAGTATCTCATGAACCAGAAAACGTACTCATAAAAATGTACTGATTTGTCCCTTTCTGTCAAACTTAATTTTAACTTGGCACAAAGGGACAAAACAGTTCGATAGATAGAATAGGTTTGTAAAGCGAATTACTTTATATTGAATAAGACGGTTAATTGGTAAAATACTTGGAAGGAAAAGCGCATGATATTCAACCCAATCAACCATGTTTACCAAGCAGATGATTTCTTTCGTATCAATTTTTGAACGTAAACAAATTGAAAAAAGAGTTCTACTTACAAATCGAGTGCTATCATTTGATTGATAAATGATAAATGATTTTATTTCTGTAAATAGGTTTGTACAAACACTTTTACACGTCAATCATATTTTAAAAACTAGGTGAGATCGGCATTTCCTATCTGACTACTCTGAGAAGAAACGCCGAAACAAACTCAGAGGTCACAGTCTCTTTTAAAGTCCAGACATAATCTTGGTCAGGTCATGCGAAGACCATGTGGATTGATATCTGAAATGGTCTTTCGAGGAAAGAACCACACAGAATGAGTGGACCTGTCCAGTCAGTGCACGCATTTGTCAGTTGTCATGCAGCTCAACACATGATGATTACATGAATACCTATACCCGAAATTAAAATTTTAACACCTTAAGAACGTTTTTCATTTGACGAGGTTAATTTGATTAAATCAGTTATCGTCGATATTTTTTTAAGACAGAAAATTCAAATTAAGTTCAGATCAAAAGAAGAATCAGCACGTTAAGAAAGTGCTGATTCTCAGCTTGGTTTGAATCGACAATTTTGGATTTTGACTGCCATAGCCATTTTTTTTTAGAACATATCTGGCGAACACTGCGCGTTGTAGAACTAAGGCAGGGTCGCGAGCCCCTCTCAGCCGACTTTTAGAAACCTGTAACTCACAGTTTATAGATTTTTGAAATTTTCGCGTTATCGAATCAAAATTAAAAAAAAATGGCCGCATTATTTCTTGCTAGTCACCCATAAGATGGATGCTGTTCACATAGGATCTGATTCTTTCCATTCGTCAGCAAATTATTATTTTTCTCCTGAATCGTATCTTTTTTTCTCTCTTCTCGTTCATTAAAATACGTTCGTTTTCTCACTCCGATGTCACTTCGTGTGGGTTACTTAATAGTTTTTTCGACTAAAATGTAACTGCTATTTGTAAATGCTGTAATGTAGGTATAACTGTTTTTGTCCCTAATAAATAAATAAAATAAAATAAAATTGTAGGGACACCTCTACCTAACCATTAGAGGAACAGGCGTGATGTTAAAAGTGTGAGATTAGTCCAAAATGGAGCCAAGAACGTTTCTTACCTTATTTTTAAACCAGGACCCCACAAAACATGAAACAATAACGCCATCACTCACCACTTACAAAGCACCCTTTTTATACAAAATTATTTTAAAATAAAACCTATTTTTATCTTAAAACAAGGCGTAGAAATTAATTTGTTACACTTTGTCTAAGTTTAGTTTTTTTGTCAATATGTCATGGTGATGTCAAGTCAGCATTTACGGGTTAGTGAGTAAGGTAATTAGTTGACTAAGGGGTTAAGATTGATTATGTAGTTTTAATAAAGGCGAAGGTTGATAAACTTTTTTTTGTGTTTTAAACTATGACACTTTCTTATTGTGGCGATTGCAATCCTCAATCAAAAATATTTTTCACGAATTCTTTTGCTATCGTTCCTTTTAGACTTACATAGACTATTTTGCAATTCCAAGTAGAGTGTTTGTGAAATTCGCTTTTAAACTTCAGACCGTCCATAATCTTATCCAACTCGTAAAAATCTATTATACATTCAAAAAGCAACCTTATAATCTTATTGCCTTTCTCACGCAGAACTTCAAAACTCAATAATATACAAACACCATAAATCCATCCTATAAATCCAAATCGAAAATAACTATTCTCCACAACTCCAAACTTGCGACAGAAAATAAACTAGATGGGTATGGTAATAGAAGCAAATAAAATATCTCTCTGCACCCTTGAAGAGAACTAACAAGAACACCCCAAAATATCAAGTGAAGACGGACTTAACGAAGTGTACGATAAGGGTGTGACTATATCTATTGGGGCTAGCTATGCTATAACGTTGACAAGAGGAGGCATGTGGTGTGTACAAAGTTAAGAAAATTATTACAGCCGCCATTTTGGATTTACATTTTAACGTCACTATCAGCATGTCGATTCTGTAAAAATCTCACTGTGAAGACTTGCGTGGAGTGAGCTGTCAGTGTCATCCCGTCTCGGTGAATCCCTAGCATCAGTGGCACTGACAGCTCACTCCACGCTCACTTCCATTATGTTTTTTACGGTGAGATGATTACAGAATAGCACCTACAGCTTTAACACCCTCGAAAACCTTCTAAACGACATCTATGACGAATGTTTGAAAACTTTCGCAACCGCCATCTTGGATTTACATTTTAACATCACTGTCGCCTGTAACACCCTCGAAAACCTTGGAAACGAACCCAGAAACTTACGGTATTACGCGTGGCGTAAGAGATCTTGCAGTTGCTGTAAAATGCACGCTCAACACCTAAAACTACACCTGTGTCCAATTAAAATTAAAATTAAAGACAGCTCCTGGTTCGTACCTCATTCAAATATTTCGTAAACGTACTGGTCGTATGTAATCTACCTAGAAATCCTAATATTTGGAGAATGTTTAAATTGTTACATGCAATTTACACACCCATATTTAAAATCACTCGCTACTCCTAAGCTTTAAATACCTTCCCATAGCTCAATAAATCTTCTCATAGCTTATCAACAGCTAGTTCTCCAACACCATCACTGAATCACTGCACAAGAATGCAGATCGAATCGAAGTGACTTTCGTTAGGGGAGAGCCACATTTACAATGTATACACATTATAATGACATGACTGTAACGAAATTGATGTGGTTTTTTATCGAAGAAATTTACTTTTGGTGGCTACAATTGACACTGATTTGAGATCGAAAAAAGACGTAATAGTGTAGATTGGATCATTGGACAAAAGTTATCGACATCGTTTTCATGTGAGCCATTTTGTATAAGTTTGAGTAGATTTTATTGTGAAGTTTTTGACAAGATGTATACCTAAACTTAGGATAGCAGGGATGTGGGTACATTAAGCGAGATCCAAGCTAAGCTTTGCATTTGTGTGAGTGATTATCGATCGCACCAATGGAGGGACGTCCAGCGCCTCAGGCCGATTGTATAAACCGGTTGTATAAACGGTGGGGAGGCTCAAGCCCCCCACAAAAGCATCGGAGTTCTTCCGTGAAAAATATTAAAGTGAACTTGATATTACATATTCTAATTAAACTAAATATACTTTTAACTAATTGTACAATTGTCATTATACTAATTATACTTACAGAAAATAAATATGAAGAAATTTTCAATGAGGCGAAATGTAGAACCTTTTGTCGAAATGTTGATTCTTTGGAGATACCAGTGTAGGCACCTAGAACGGCTCAAATCTCAAAAACATTCAAATCTCAACTAACGCAGTAATTGCGGAATTTGCGAAAAGTAGTCCTAGGATGCCTGTTATGCGTTAAGCAAAATAAATGTTGTGTGCTTTTTTAGTGTTGTGAGACCTTACGCTCAACAGCACGTGCAAAGAACGATCAACGATGCTTCAGTTAGCTCCTTTGGGTGAACAGAATTAAATAATTGTTATTTCCTTTACTTTAAAATAATTCTTCCTGTTAAATTTAAGTTAATATACAAAACTTTCTTCATAAAATTCACCGTATATGCTAAAATATGGCGTCCATTGATTTATGTAAAGTTATGCCCAGGTGTGGAGGAAAGTCTTTAATACGCTGAACTTGACCCGACCTTAAACCTACCCTATAAATTATATGGCTTTCTCCTCATATTTATTTCAGGTATGCTATGTTCTAAATGTTCCTATATGTTCTGTCTTATCAAGAAGAAAGAAAAAGTCGGTTAAAGGCTCCCAGAAACAGGCGCGACGCGACAGCGCGACACAAAGGCGGTACCTTCGGCTTGCGACACGCGGAGCCTTTGTGTTGCGCTGTCGCGTCGCGCCAGTTTATACGAGCCTTAATACTGCTTCTTTTACACAACATCTAAATTGGCACAAAATGATTCGACGATCTGCTTTTTAGCACTTCATATAATAGTTAAGAGATAATATTCTTTAAAATTTACTTCGACGTAGCTGATTGTACGACAAAGTTTAATTCTTGCCAAGCCAAGTAAATCCAATGAGGGTTTTCTGAAATGATCTCCGATAGATGGCAGGACTGTAGCGGCAGGTCCAATGGACTGTCAAAATACATACGCGAATTGTAATTTTCTACATATTTTTTGGTTTATTTATTCTTAAAATCATTCCTTTCGGAATATCTTTGTTTAAAATGCCACAGTGTTGTGCAGTGTCTATGTGTGCAAATAAAACAGGAGGACATAAGTTCCCTACGAGAGATAAAAACCGATTAAAACAGTGGCTTGTAGCCATTAGCAGAGATAAATTTACTCCAACGAAAAATAATCCATAATAAAATCAATAACTCAAAAAAAAACAAGAGTTTCAATAATTTATGTTCAGTACCTACGACTCTGTGCTATTTGCCAGCTGTTTGGACCTGACGCCTACGAAGCGCCGCCTAGTGGCAGAAAAAGTTTCGAAAACCCTCATTGCAATGATTATGCGATTTTTTGAAATGTCAACATTGTCAACCGCACTTTTCATATTATAGTTTTAACGAGTTCTAGGTCTAGGTTGCCTTCCTGTTTTTTTGTTGTGAACAATGACTTATTTCAATCATTGTATCAATCTTATATATAATCTGGTGCGGAAAACCTCAAACGGCACAAATAATCAAATCTTATTGGAACTTATATGTTCGAGTCGTTTGGAGTTGAAACTCTGGAGCCTAGGGGTCCAAGTGCCCACTTAGTTTTTCGAGACATTGCCAAGCGGTTGGTCGACTCTTCGTGACCAGAGGGCTGGCATATTTTTTCAAAGTCAAAGTCAAAGATTTATTTGCAAATAAATATGGTTATAAAAGTTCTTAAAATGGTAGTAGAATGGTAGCTTAGCATATTTAATTTATAACATAATGACATACAAATTTTGGTACAGGTAGTTACAATTAGTTCATTTACATTTAAACTGAAAAAAATCTTTTAAAGTATAGAAGGTATTCTCAATTAGCCACCTGTGTACAGCCCTTCTGAAGCGGACCATTGGAAGTTCTTTAATTTGGTTAGGAGTCTTGTTACATATTTGAACACACATAGGATAGCAACTTCGCCTATATAGCTCCGTTCTCGTTCCAGGCATAATTAATCGATTAGGATATCTAGTTTTGAACATACATTTATCTCCAAGTTTATGGCATAACGTCGCAATACTACCAGCCTTTTGGTCCTGTTGACAGCGATGCGTACGAATTTTTTGATGCCCTATGATACGTTCTCTTCACCATTTTATAATTATTATTTCAAAACAGTTAGTTTATATCATAAACATAACATAACATCACGCCTTGTTTCCCCGAAGGGTTGGGCAGAGGTGTACCTATAGTACACCCACATTTCGCCGGTTATGTTTAAGTCCCATGTAATAGGGGGCGAGCCTATTGCCATCTACCGGGCACAAATCCAGACTTCGGGCTGCTACTGAGAAATTCCAGATAGAAAAACCCAATAACACGTTGCCAGACCTAGGAATCGAACCCAGGACCTCATGCTCAGCAGTAGCGATTGCGACCACGAGACCAACGAGGCAGTTAGTTAGTTTATATCATATTAAGTAATTTATTTGCTTTCAAAAATACCTTTCATCTCGTCTAATTTTAAAGCTCTCAATAGGAAAGTTTCTTTTTCATTTAGTCCGGCCATGAAAGAATGAACGAAATTGATCATTTGACAGCTGACAGCAGCAATCAAGACCAACAAATTCTATGTCATTGACATTGTTGAAACGCTTAACACCATTTATGCACAGTTGATCCAACTCAACACTTTATCTTTCTCATTGATCCAACTCAACACTTTTTATCTTTCTCAAAAGAAATTGCAATAAAATCTAATTGTTACAGCTCTCTACAGCATCCGGTACTGTGAGCGCGAGATAAGAATGTGTTTGTCATTTGTTATTTTCTCAGAAACTGCCAAGCTTCAGATTGTGTTGTCTGTAGTTTCGTATTGCAGTGCTAAAAATGCTAAAACGACTTTGTTGATTGTTAGTTTACACCTTCTAAAATGATTACTTATGAGGCTCGAATTTCACACATGGATTTTAGTCATAGACTACTTAGTTGGTCTTGGGGTCGCAAGCGCTACTGCTGAGCATGAGGTCCTGGGTTCGATTCCCAGGTCGGGAAAAGTGTTATTGGGTTTTTCAATCTAGAATTTCTCAGTAGCAGCCCGGAGTCTGGATTTGTGCCCGGTTGATGGTAATAGGCTCGACCCCTATTACATGGGACTTAAAACATAACTGGCGAAATTTGGGTGTAATATACGTAGGTAGACCTCCTCCCTTTGGCGGTACAAGGCTTGATTTTAAGTGTTGTAATTCATAAAATTTCTCATATCGATTTAAATCAATTTGTATGAAAAAGTAACATGAACTATTTTCGAAAGCATGTTTCGAGATCTTCCTTCCACTGTTGAAAATGTACCCGCTTGCTGTCTATTATTACCCCCTGGGTTATTGCTTTTTTATCATGGAGCTAAATATAGAATTATCATGCCCCGACAACATTTGGTGCTATGGTGATTTTTCCTGTCAAGTCAGAAAAATCAATTGTTTTGCAAATCCGTATATTCGAATCAAAACATAACTGTCATTCTTTGAGACTTGTATGAATTTGCGATAACATGGCTAATGGAATATGCATGCAAGTCAAATAGGGTTCAATGTGTTAATTTAATTAAGTGTTTATTTTTATTTTGAGCTAGTTTTTTTTAAAGTACATTTTTTTTTTGCCTTTTGGCTTCGAACGGTTTGTGCTAAAGTACAGTTAACTGTGCGAAATTCAAATATTTGAGAAGCGACGCCATTGGTCAGACCTAAGGTGACGTTAAAGTCTATGACAACAATAAATGTCAATATGTTTTTGAGGAGTGTTTGCGAATCAGTCCATTGGCAATGTCATAGACTATGACGTCACACCAAGCGCGCCAAAATAGAGCGGGTTTAAGGTGCCCGTGTTGGTTGGCTATTTGAAACTTTTTTAAAGTATGTATTTTCAATTGCGTTTTTGGCAATGATTTTTTTTAAATGGCGATGTAAACTAACGAATAAAAAATAAATACATGCATATGTCCCTACTGACGTAGTGTGTCAATTTGAAATACAATTATTTTTCCAAACAGCATTTTATATTTAATCCGTGTGATACGTCACTGAAATAATGTCCTCCGTTGTATATTCCCATGCTTTTCATCACCTAGACATAATATATATCACACTACGCGTCTCAAATTTCCTTTTACATCTCAAGCACTTTATATTCAAAACAAACAGACGCAATTGACTCTAACTTCTCCTTAACTAAGCACTATAATATAAACAAAGTGCAATAAATACTATTTAAACATTCTTTCCCACGAAACTTCAGGAATACATCTGTCCTTTTCTCACGTACGTTAATAAACAGAGATAGACATAATGAGTGAGTACCATTTGTTATAATTAAGGATGCTTAACTCGTTTTTAGGTTATGCGGGTGTAAAAACGGTTTTTGGAGGGTCCTAACTGAATCCTGCTGCGTGTAAATTGGGTATGCAAGGCAGTAGAACGGTTCTCAGCAAAGAATGGTCCTCTCTTCTGCATAGTTAGATGTTATTAAACACGATTAGGAATTAATTTTAGGAGGATGGAAAGAGAGCGGAATCTTCCTTTTTAACCGAATTCAAAAAAAGGAGCAACTAGTGACTGTAGTTTGAAAACATTGTAGAAGTCAAATATTTTTAAAAGAGTAACCTTGGAGTTTCTTGCCGGCTCTTCTCCATAGGAAACGACCAATTGGAACCGTGCAGCTAGATTCTGACGTTTCATAAGTGCCCAAGGTACATGTGAAATAAAATATTTAGATTTTTATTTTGGTTCTCAATTCGGTTGTTTTTTTATGTTTGTTTTCATAGAACTCGTCATTTACAATCCGATTTTTTAAATTCTTCTTTTGTTTATAGGGGTAAGGGGTTTATACTAATAGAGTGGTCTCATATAAATTTGGTCATTTTTAGTTGGCTTCAATAATACGTATTTTTTAAATAGTTTTTGTTGATGATGTCACTGTTATTTACTTAGCAAATGAAGGTATACGAATTAATGTGGGTTAGGTAACACAAGTAAAAAGTAAAATATAAAACCTTTTTTACAAAAAAAACTACTAACTTAAAAAATAACTTTTTTTGGGATGTCGCTGGCATAAAACACAAAAATACAACCAACGACACCGAATTCCGAAATTAAAGTTCACTTTGTACTTGGTTTTTTTTTTCGGAACAACCGCCAAGTGATGATATCATGGATTCGCCTTTAACTGTTCAGTGGCAGATCCGTGTCTTAGCAGCAGACTTTTGAACATAAGCAGGCAGATTTTATGATGAATATAATAATAAAACAAATAATTAGTTTTTTTTTATTTCGAAACAAATAATAATATAACGATAAAGATACCAAGAATAATATAATTAATTTGAATCTGATTAAACGGAAACCTAAGTCAAAAACCATTTTGTTTTCACTGCTTTTATCGTAGAAAAAGAATCAAAAACCGTCATAAACTTCTCATACAGTTTCAGAATGCATAATAATTCCCAGATTCTGTTCTATAAAAAGTATGATTTCCGCGGCCAAAAAAAATTACCAAAGTTGTCTTCTTCTTCGACACTTTTCACATTCAGTTACCCAGTTACCTAAGGTGTACAACACAGAGTCGAACTACCACCGAATCTAAATAGCTATCAGAGCCCATTGATAACAGAATAGCTATCAAATCAATAGGACTTTGAAAGTGACGGTCAAGCGATAGCCATAAAAATGAAGATATCGACTCCCCCATGATATACACAATCGTTCAATTAGCTAACTCTATGGGGTTAGTGAAGGGAGGGCCAAATTCAGGGGGCCTGTTACAAGAATTCGTTTTTGTGGGACGGGCCAGAATAGCATTGCAAGAGTATTTTTGTGTCAATAAGGGACAGGCTAGAATAGCGTAATAATAACCAAAGTTGATTGAGGTTGAGTCGCCAAAATTACGTAGAATCTGGTTTTATAATAATAATATTCGACGCAAAATTAGTCTGCCAGTTTCTTAACGCATTCTTTAAGGCGTGAACTACACCTGCTTATCGATTCTGTAAACATCTCACCGTGAAGACTTGCGTGGAGTGAGCTGTCAGTGTCATCCCGTCTTGGTCAATCCCTGGAATCAGTGGCACAGACAGCTCACTCCACGCTCACTTCACCTACATTTTCACGGTGAGATGGTTACAGATTACCAATACGTTTGAAGTTAACGGTTTTTATTATTTGGATTTATGTCCAATGACCCGATTTTATTGGCTATTTCTTCTGTTAAAACTCTTTGTTATTTTCAATATGTCTTCTTTTACTTAGTGGAGGCTCAACGTTACGGTAAAAAAATGCTTACATTTTGAGTTCTCCTTGAAGGAAATATCTGTAATTAGTAAAAATCTTAAATCGATTCACTGACACATAACAAACCAAACAACAAAATCTAGACGCATGAATTATGTAAGATGCAATGAAGGTGAGCTTATAAAGGATTTTTGAAAATTCAACTCCTAGAGATGTTAAACAGTGGATAAAAGTTTGAATGGAAGTTCATCATTTTTGCCGATGGGAAAGTCGTTGAATTTTAACTTTCCTGCCACATGTCATATAATTGGTTGGTGTCGTCATTCACCGCAGGATTTAGAATGAAATACGAGTCCAAATAATTAAATTCTGACCGCAGACAATGTTGTTTGTTTGTGGTTGTGTCAGCATTATGATTGAAAGTTTGTTTTTAGAACGTGTGCTCTAATCATTTGTTTTTAGGTCATTATAAATAAAAAGAAACGTTGTCTATTCAAGGTTATTTGCACATCGATCGTCCAGAGGGGAATTGTGACTAATATTTAAAATGTTCGAAAAAATTATGTAATTCCAAAGAAGGCATAGTAAATATTAGATAATCGAAAAAATCGGTTAAATCGATGCACATATGAAGAAGCTACACGCTTTAAAAGTTTTTGTAGGGGATTATTCTTGTCCTTGTCGCTCGGTACGGACAATGTACGCGCTAGTACTTAGTCGTGACGTCACTTCTACGATAGTGCTGTCCTTGTCTGACACTTATTTTAAAACGTGTATTACTTGGCTATTTTTTAAGTATTTTAAACCTTTTATAATATTTATTGGGGTTATAATAAAAAAAATTGTCATCAACCTTATTTCTGTATTTATAGGAACGTTCGCATTAGATTTTAAATACAGGGTGGCATGTTGCACCAATGAGCAAACTGTTAAATGACTGTCAAAAAAATTAACGCAGGGTGTTCAGAATCATGTTGTGAAAATCCAGGTAACAGATTGCACGTCCCTATTTGTAACTTTGATTACTGGCTTTGGATTTGTGTTGTCAGTCCGTCAGTCTTTCAGTCAAGGATCTCTTTTGTATGTATACCTACTTATATGAATCACCAAGGTGTGGCACACATGCTATGTGTAGCCAGTAAACTAAAGTTAATATTTACTTATTTTCTTAGAGTTATCGTTAACTGCGATACATTGAGAGGCACTTGAGCTCAAGTAGTTGTTATATTACGATGTATAGGAGATTGAGTAGGGTTTGAACTCGGGACCTACTGTGATTTATCGAGTTTCTCTAAGATTTACAAGATTATTTACGACTGCTTCGTTGGTCTAGTGGTCGCACGAGCTATTGCTGAGCATGAGGTCCTGGGTTCGATTCCCGGGCAAAGTATTATTGGGTTTTTCCATCTAGAATTTCTCAGTAGCAGCCCAGAGTTTCGATTTGTGCCCCCTATTATAAATAGAGATATTCAAACTCAAACTTTTCACACTTACGAACGTACGTAAGAATTTTCAAATATTTTCTTTCATAAAACCTTGTCCTGATATTTTACGAATGCAACCAAAAAAAAAAAAATACGAAATAGGTGCAGCCGCTTTGGAGTTGCGAGGCCAAACATATTTTTTACGATAAAAAAAAAGGAAAATGGAACTTTCAAGGTCGACTCACGTCCTTGAACCTTGAAAGTTCCATTATCCAAACATTTTGGTAGTTTTAAGTCCCTTCTTTTCGCATCTTACCACAATATCCCATTAACTACTGAGTCTTGACCTCCGGCCCCTCTAACAACTGCACATAACGGTCCACACCTTCGCTTATTTCTACTATTCATAAGTTCATAACTTATGGGCGTTTAGGTTATTAACACTCTTATAATCATGCGTAAGTTCTGCAACCTATGGGTTAAACGGTTTTGACTCTACACGGTTCGTTGGTTGGTCATGGTTTTACTTACCTGTGGAATAGTGATTGTGAGTTTCATGGCGAAACCCAATATAGACGAATCTATAGACACCTCATTTATAAAAATCCATCCTAGCGATGCGCGGTGGCGAGAGGTTTTATTCGTTTGTTTCGATTGTTCGAACATATCGATGGTTCTCGATTGCTTCTAAACTTCCAAACGAATTCTTCGAACAATTGAAAACTAGGGGTCGATTCCGATGACTCGAGACAATCGAAAAACATATCGATTGTTTTGTAGAACGGCGAGTCGATGGTTGACTCGATGGTTTATTTTAACGACTTCTTTCGATTGTTAAACATCTCGGAATCGCCCATCGTTATCCATCCAGCCGTTACTTTGATTACCTTATAGCTTTTATGACCGAGGTCCATATTTTGAGAGGATTTGTACGAATGTAGGAAGGAGATGCGCGTGCCTTTTAAGTGCCTATTTGAAATAAATGCTTTGACTTTGACACAAATAAATTGGGATTAGGGCAGGATAATGATAATGATGAGGTAGGTTGCGCACACTGGATTTTCAACGCCCTCTTCACCGCCGGGAGTTGAAAATTCAGTGTGATTATTCGACGCGCTGGTATGAATTCTGTTTCATTCTCAACGAACGGCTCAACACCGAGTATTGAAAATCGAGTGCGCGATAAAATACCGCCGCGATATATTTAAGTTTATTTGAACGTGGGCTAAATGCGAAACCGAAACTGAATGCAGTCTTGCCATTTTGCTTTGGATGAAAATGTAAGTAATTTGTTTTACTGTTTCATTCAAATCCATTCATTCATTCTTTAAAAAAACTCATTTATTTACATGAGAGATTTTTTTTATTTGGGACAATCTAGTAGAACGGCTGTATAGGACTGCAAATGGCCGTTGCAAAGCATAATCAGCCTATAACGTTCCAATGCGACACAGGCCTCCTCTCTGTGAGAGGGAGTGGGTCGTAATCCACCACGCGGGCCCAGTGCGGGTTGGTAGCTGACACATGTCTTCGAATTTCTGGTTCTAGGACATGCCGGTTTTCTCATATATTTGCCTTCACCGTTTTGTGTTGTGAACAGTTGAGTCGAACTGGAGTTGGTTTACTGCAATTCAATTATTTTACAACGAATTCGTTCTCTAGATACTGTCATGATGTCTCCTGTACTACACAATTATCATCATCATGATTATTATCTCAGCCGAAACACGTCCACTGCTGGACATAGGCCTCCCCCAAGCATCACCACTTCGACCGGTTCTGTGCTTCCCGCATCCAGCGGATTCCTGCGGCCTTCACAAGGTCATCGGTCCACCTTGTAGGACGCCTTCCAGCGGTACGTCTCCCATTACGCAGTCGCCACTCCAGAACCTTTCGGCCCCATCGGCCATCTGTTCTGCGAGCAATGTGCCCTGCCCACTGCCACTTAAGTTTGGCAATTCTTCGGGCTATGTCGGTAATCTTGGTTCTCCTGCGGATCTCTTCATTTCTGATTCGATCACGTAGGGAAACTCCAAGCATAGCCCTCTCAATTGCCCTGTGGGTGCCATTTTGCCCTCCAATAAGGCCCATTGTGAGCGACCACGTTTCAGTGCCATAGGTCATCACTGGCAACACGCACTGGTCAAAGACTTTCGTCTGGAGACACTGCGCTTTGGACGAGAAGATATTGCGTACTACATTAGTCGTGTTATTTGATATCTTGTCGAGTTAACACGTGCTTCGCTCCTCATGAATATTAATAATTAATTCATTCGCCAGTACCTCTTTACATAAAATAAACACAATTTTATTGTCTTGAAGTAAACAACGCTACATGCTTTAAGTAATTGATTGTCAATCTTCTAGTTAAAGGTGTAACAAGCGTCCTAATTTACGACCAATTAATTGATCGAATGATTGTTTTAAAGATTGATTGGTTGATTGATTGATTGATCTAGCAAGTTTAGATTAAATTATTATTTTTTGTTTGTAGGGCTTGTTGGTTTTGTTACTATATCATAACAACATAACATAAGATCACACCTGTAATCCCAGAAGGGTTAGGCAGAGGTGTACACCATACACATAGTACACCCGCATTTCGCCAGTTATGGGGCGAGCCTATTGCCATCAACCGGGCACAAAGCCAGACTCCGGGCTGCTACTGAGAAATCCTAGATAGAAAAACCCAATAACACTTTGCCCGACCTGGGAATCGAACCCAAGACCTCATGCTCAGCAGTAGCTCTTGCGACCACTGGACCAACGAGGCCTTCGAACGACTTTTACTATAAATCCAAAAATAACAATACAAATTCAACAGTACCTTTTTTACTTCATGCGGTATACCCAAATCATTTCTTTGATATCATTCGTCGAGTCGTTGAGGTGTAAATTCTGACTTGGCGGGTTCCCTGGTCGGCGTGGTTCTTTCCTCAAAATTCAATTTCAAATAATATAATCTATGCACATGATCCTCAACTGGCCTGACCAGCAGCCTAATTGCGTAACACATTTTCGTAAACGATTACGACTAATCTGTTGTATTTTGACAGTTCAACACTTTTTTTTTTTTTAAACTCGCAGGTCAACCTATGAGGTTGTCGTCTGCTTAGACGGGCTTGCCTGTGGTTGCCCTAATAAATTAAGGCATCCAGCCAGGACGCCACAACAACATTCATTGCGTTGTTTACATTGTTGAGCAGAATTTTTTATCGAACTTATGAAGCAATGGATTACCAATCTATTTCAAAACGATTCAGATTCCGATTGATTGTACATTACGCAATCAGGGTACTGGATTATGTCTGGATTTTAAATAAAAGAGAATGTATCCTCCGAGTTTGTTTCGGTTTTTCTTCTCAGAGTTATCGGCTAGGACACACCGAACTCATCTAGTTTTAAAACATAACTTATTTTTGACGTTTAAAAGTGTTCTTTTGAACCAATTTACACAAATAAATCGTCAACAAATACTTAGGTAATATATCTTTAATCCATTAAGTATGTATTTATTTACCTACATTTTAAAACCGCAAATGTTGCCAAAATAAATTCTTCATTTATCCCCTGAGCCAATCTATTAAAACGATTGAATATATTTCAATCTGCGGGCTGGCCAATTTATACCAAGTGTTAGGGTAGGTCAAATAAATGTCTGAATTGAAAAGTGACACGGGTCATATCCCCCATAGCAATTCGTGGCAATTGAATTTGCTCAATTTATTTACCATTTTCGAGTGGCAAGTGGAAATAAATTCGTGGATTTGAGTCGTTGTATAGGGTGCTATAAAACTGCGACCGCCATTTGCAATTGAGACCGTCAGTTTTAAAATTGGAATGCGAGAATTTTGTTTTTATAAAATGGCGCGGATTTAGAAGATGGCGTCTGTTTTTTGTAAATAAATAGTTTAGTAGTGAAAACAGGAAAACACGCCATATATATTGATTCATAGAGTATTTTGCTAATTAATATGTATAAAATGATGACTAATAATTATGTATTCCAAATCATTTACATATTAGGAACGTGTGAGCAATAAACTAAGGGATTTATTTATAAACGTCGCTTAAAGTTAAGAGACGACGTTAAACATAAAAAAATATGGTTATACAGTCGCTAATCACTACTTAACTTTAAGCAATGTTTATAAATGAAGGGGAATAGCTTAGACGGCAAAATTAAGATATATACATTTATGAATAATAATGCATTTATTACTTTATTTAAGGACGAATTGTTGCTGATTTATTTATTTATCCTGATACAGTCTGTTTAAAGTTGCAGATTTCTTCAGAAATGCTAGAACACGAGAAAAATACTAACAGCAAGTTTCTGATTTAATAGATATGTGAAAACGTCTCATTCACACAAGTAGTGATGCAGCTGCTGTCACTAATGTCATTTGTCAGTCACCAGCACCACGAATGGCGGGAAAAGGCTGAAGGGAGCTTGGTGGGGTATGATAGTGAGCCAGTGTAGTAATAGAGTCAACTTAAATACGGAATGAACACGATTCTACAACTTCGTTTGCAAAATTCAAGCATTTCCCGCCATGGGAAGTAGTCATAAACTAAAAAGCAAATATTGACTAATTCGTTCCTCCCTGACCTTCATAGGTTCAGGTAATAGATAAACAAAGTCTATTGACCAAGTTTGCGGTCTATACAGAAACAATTGCGGTCGACAAAAGTTTGTGGAACACCGTGTTTGCTATTTATGACAATTAGATTTATCTACTTAGAACTGTTTTGCTGACTGTATCTATTATGGTACCCGATAGACAGACCTCGTTCGCTTATAAACAGAAATTAAATTAAGTTTACGCTAAGTTCGATTCTTACAAGTGAATCATAATAAACATACTAAAGTTTTAGTTCTAGAGTAATTAGTAGAAACTTGCTACTTGTCTTAAATCTAAACACACTAATGTGGTGAATGATTTCTGAAGGCCAATTCTCGTACAGAAAAATTCATTCAAATTGAAGTAGCAATCTCATTTCAGCGACAATATATGAAATGTCAAAAACTTGTCAAAATGTATGTAAACTGATTATTTTTTTGACAGAATGAGACTAAGATTAAAATTTCAACCGTCCCTAAAAATACGAAAATTGCCGCTCTGTTGTGATTCGTTTATCAAAATAAGAACGACTTACCATGTTAGTTTAATAAGACTTGACAACTGGCCTTTTGGAAGGGGCGCCTAGATTAAATTCTATTTTCTATATAATGTTGTCGTTCAAAAGTGCCTTTTTATATGCCTATTGGAAATAATTGCTTTGACTTTGATTAAAATAGTAGGTACATAATTATTTTAGGATCAACAGTTTTGTTTTTCCTTGCAGTTTATTTGCAAAGATTGTCTTACTTAACTTCAATTAAGTCCAATTTAGTCAGGTATAAATCATGTCTATTGAAAAATGGATTGGGTCATTTCATCTGACTATTCGGACCACTATGCCTTAGTGCCGATTTCACCAATAAAACTGAAAGCGATCAGCACTTTTAAAGCCAGTTCAAGAGCTGTCAGTGTCAATATTCCCTACCAATTTTGACACTGACCGCTCTTGAAGGGGTTTCAGATGCGCTGAACGCGTGAGGACACGACAAATGAGGATAATGGCATACTGTAGATGCAAGCGACTTAAATGAACGGCATCAAATCGACAAATGGTCTGATTGAAATAAATGATTTGACTTTGACTTTGAATCAAGGGCCTCCCGTAAAGAATCTAGCTCAATCCGAACTATAAATTCAAGCAAGGTTCTAGATAATTATTAGTAGGGACATTTTCTTACGATTAGGCCCGTGGGTGCTAAACTACGATACCTCGGTGTGCAATTTACCTAACGGATTAAGGGCCCAGCCGTTCTCATTAACGGGTGCGGCCAGTCCCTATTAACTAGTGTAAAACCTGGTCTAAGGAAATTAATGCATGGTGTGAAGTTTTTTTGTTAACTTATTGTTCTATTTTTGTTGCAGGTAAATGTCGATCCGTTAGTCAACTACTGCATACTCTTATGTAGTCTACTGCTGCAGAATGCAGGTAAAATAAGTAGCATAATATACTAAGTAGTTCTTGAAATCGTAATCAAAAAGAGATACTATGTGATTTGTTTATATTGAGGAAAACATCACAAAACTTTTCCACAAATTATGCAGTATTTCGAACTGAAAGATATTACCAATATTAATTATTATCATCAAAAGGTTGGTAGGTACATCACCCTATTAAGAAAAAAAAACGACGGGTTGCACTCCGGGAGTGCCGGCAGAAGTGAAATTGAACACTTTCCACGAATTGTTTTAATTATCAGTATAAAAGTACTATCATTTATGTGGTAGAATACAATATATATTTATTGCGCTATCGTACACAAACGTGACAATTTATATTACATTAAAAGTTTATCTCTCAGAAAAATCAAACAATAAAAATCAAACATCAACAATCATCCGTCTTACGAATTTTCAATCAGGTCACGTGTCCTGACGCGAGTTTAATTTTTTTTACACATTACAAAGAAAATTGTACAATGCTGCTAAAGAAGTTTTCACTTCAAAAATAAGAAAATGTTGATCAGTAATCAATGATTCACTTCGGACATTTATTAGAAAAATGAAAATAATGTGTGTATATTGAAATTGTTTTGTCATAAAAGCTCTTATATTTATGTTTGCAACATTAAACCTGATACGTGTGACGACACTCTCACGAAAGTATAGCAAATCAACTCCAATAGAGCTTATTGAAAGTTTAGTTCCGCGTTCAGATGCGCCTGAGTCATGCAAACATACAGTCATGCACACATACAAGTCATACATACATAGTGATTATTTTGTTAGTCGTGTCATACACCCAAGTATGGTTAGCATAGGTAAATATAAGTTATTATTATGGCAGTTTTATTTTATTTACAGCTTGTGATGTATCAATGTTGTTTTAGAATTATAGTTACCCACCTGCGGTTGTTATTCTTCCTGCATTTTTTAATCATGATCAACATGCTTAGTCACCACTTTTATCTCAACTCTATGAAGAGAAGACAAATCACTTTCAAAAACAAAAAGTCATTATTTTCTTGAATTTTGACATCACGCTGTAGAAACCTTTTTACAATATAACATTTTGTGTTCCGTTTATTCCTTTCTATTTATAGTGGAATGCTGGCACTATCCTGAGAACCAGTGTAGTTAGAAAAGAAAACAAGTTCAGGGTAGATTAAAATTGCATTTCCGACGTTTGGCTCCCAGACTGGAGCGGGCCGGGGCTGCCTTGAAGCGGCTCTTGCCCAATCTAGGGGGTCCAAACGCCTCCTGCTGGAGGCTCTACGTGGGGGTCGTGCGGTCCATGGTCTTTTACGGGGCACTGGTGTGGGCGCGTTCTTTGAGGTGCCGACCAGGCCGCCGTTTGAACGCGTCTCAATGGGTCATGGCCAACCTGCTGGTCCGAGGATGCAGCACGGTCTCCTGCGAGGCGGTTAGCCTTCTTGCCGGATTGCCGCCATGGGACCTGGAGGCAAATACACACGTATCGGAGTGGCGCGAGGAGGCGAAACGCTGCTCTCCTATAGTATGAGAAGGTAGTAAATCTACACTCACGTTAACGAAATCGAAAACGCTAATTACAAATTGTAACAATCGGCTAATCTTACAAACAACTCACCGTAATCAACGTAAACTCAATTAACACTTATAACCGCAGCTGTGTACTATTCATAATATGGATAAGACATGAGTCGTGAGTATGTGGAAGCTTCACACATACACGTAACATCACGCCTGTAATCCCTGAAGGGTTAGGCAGAGGTGTACCTATAGAACTTACACCCAAATTTCGCTAGTTATGTTTAATGCCTTGTAACAAGGAACGAGCCTATTGCCACCAGCCGGGCACAAATCCAGACAGTGGGCTGCTTTCATACGAAATTCCGTAATAAGTAAATACCCGTATACGTATGTATCTTGCCTTTCTGATGGGTTCTGGTGTTTTTTTTTTTGGCAATGGCAAATCGCAGGTCAACCTATGAGGTTGTCGTCTGCTTAAGCGGACTTGCCTGTGGTTGGCATAATAAAGTTCTGGTGGACACCCAGTCGTCTTTTTATGTAGGAGGTTAAATGAAGGACGAGTTATTTAAAAGCACAAATTCTCAAATCACAAGTTCTTCTTTGACAATTGTTGTATGGAATGTCTATATCACGACCAGCTAACGTAGTAGGGTGTCCATTTGATAAACGATTATTTTTCTCTGACGGTACTTACATCGCCAACCCGTCTTCAGCAAGCGTGGTGAATCAATGCTCGTGCCTTCTCGGTTTGTGAAGAAGCCTTTGCCTTGCAGTGGGACAAAAATAGGCTGGTATTACTACTACACCATATTTGGTGATCTTTAATGACCGTGTCATTTAAATGATATTTGACAACTGAATTTTGATATTCGTCAAATTTGAATCTTCTTTTCTCGGTTAACGGACCGTTAGCGCCATTTTGACGAGTGTGCGTCTCTCAAACAGTTGCAGTGAAAGTGCGTATTATCTTTGTTTAGTGATTAATAAAGAGTTTCACTTTGTTCAGTTCACTTTTGTTAGTGTTAATTGCTTATGTCTGTTTTGATTTAGTGGGTTGTGGTACCTACCTACTATTTAGTGAGGTAGGTAGGATAGAAGTCGGAAGTAGGTAAAAATTGTCAAAACTAAACACTTACAACTTACGGACTAATTTTGGTCTTAATTAAAGATATTTTATTTTACTTATTTAAAAGTTATTGTCCCTTACCAAATACGGTACCAAAAGGGTATAAAAACTTTTGCCACTTTTACACCAGTTGTAAATTATAACATAAATAACTTAACATTTTAGTTTTTTGTCAGGTATACTCCACTTTCTTTGTGTTAAATTACCATCACTTAAGGTCTCCTAAAAACTGCAATTGCTTAAGATTTTTTGTAAGCAAATATACAAAAACCAATTGACGTTAAAGTCAAGAGTTCTTGTAAACAGACTTAAGAGGGTTCAATGAACTCATGTAAACAAAAGCAGTGTTACTAATTCGAAAACAATAGAATTCACACAAAAGTACTTGATAATAGTGTCATAGATCTCTTTAGAAATCAAAAATACAGGAAAAATGCAATATTTCAAAAGGTGTAACAATTAAAATCAACTGTTGAGTGTCACGTGATGAGAATTCATTCATTTGAACGCATTCAAATTTTAAATTCGGCGGCCATCTTTGTTTCGAAGCGCGCATTTTTGTCCAAACGTCAAAAGATTTATGGTTCACTTCCGATGCGTTCAGTTTTTTTACTATATTTAACAATAAATCATTCTATAAAAGTAACACGTAGTTTTTGGTAGTTTAATTTGTATTTGATTTATTGGGGACTTTTTTATGTTCTTTTCGTTATTAATTACGATTTGAAGTAACTCGTTGCTGCTGTACGTTATTTGGTTATAAAAACTAAATTCCAAATTGTTTTTTTTTATCTTTGCCAACCAATCACAACTGGATAGGTACTTGTACCCAAATAAGGTAAGTGTGTAATAAACAATCAATCGGAATTTGAATCGTTTTAAAACAGATTGCTAATACATTGCTTCATAAGTTCGATAAAAAATCTGCTCAACAATTTAATAACGCAATGAATGTTGTTGAACTGTCAAAATACAACAGATTAGTCGTAATCGTTTACGAAAATGTGTTACGCAATTAGGCTGTTGGTGTAGGTACCTATCCAGTTGTGATAGGATTTTGACAGCTACTGGAACTGATCAGAGTCTTGACCAGGCTATCAATAAACAGGGGTAAGTCTGAATCCTGATATTTTGAGGACACTTTTTTTTTTTACCGGGCACAAATCCAGACTTCGGGCTGCTACTGAGAAATTCCAGATAGAAAAACCCAATAACACGTTGCAATAGACTCGGCCCCTATTACATGGGACTTAAACACAACTGGCGAAATGTGGGTGTACTATAGGTACACCTCTGCCCAACCCTTCGGGGAAACAAGGCGTGATGTTATGTTACTTTTTTTTAAATCTGATAATTATATATGAAAGAAAGCACTGGAAAACATTTTCCATCGGCTTAGTTGTTTAAAACCGATACTGATGTCATTAGCTTATCTATGAACGACTTATTATAGTAATTAAACGCCGCGCCGTGGCACCAGCTTATCATGAGTTAAAAGTGCCATAATGCACATTAGTGTCCTTTCACCTTGCCATGTAACTGATATGACACTGACCTCTGTACTTTATAGTAAACTGTGCAAATGAAAACAAATGGTTTAGAAAACGTATCTGTGGAAACCAATTTGTAAGGCTCGTGCAGATTACTCTCGCGACATTCATTTGACGCATAACGAAGCCGAGAGTCACTTTTCACACCGTAATTGTATTACATATTTATTTTATACTGGACCATACCTGGAAACCTTTTGGTTACGGAGATATTGAAGGTCAACATTCCATCTTTTACTGACTTTCTTTTACAAATAAGTTTTCAATGATATAACATAAGACTGTTCCTCACGAGAATAGATCCTAGTTATCTAGACCTCTTTAGTTGGTATGTGAAGTCACGACTCACGACCCTGTTAAGGCCCTATTTTCATGAAGCATTTCCATCATAGAAAAAGGTTTTGTCGATGGGAGAATAGATAAAAAGTATTCTGTCATTTTGTCTATTCTTGGAATCGCACGCGTATCGATAGATTATTTGTCAAAATTAGAACGAACCATTGGTCTCCCATTGTATTGTATTTTAATGTCTTTTTTTCTACTATACCCATTTAGTTCAATAAAAAAATATCGGTGATCATTGAAACTCAGTCACCAGGATGACGCGTCACTATGAATCGATTTCAACAATCGATTCGGTCTCGCACCGCTGAGTCGAGTTTCAATGATCGATTGGTATGCAAATCACCGTTTACTGGCCATTAACATAACTTCTATGGTTTTTTCTAGTATATTTTATTACGTTTAGTCATTATCTTTGGTAATGGCTGAATGCCTGCCAGATGCCTTAAAGTTTAGAAGACATCCAGAAGTTATGTTTTTCTGAAGGTTAGGTTCGTACCTATCACTCTCAACCAGATCTATTAACGTTAACGACGCAAAAGCAGTATGTAAGGATCTTAGCAAGTGGCGTTCTGTAGTTTCTGCCTACCCCCATGGGAAGCAGGCATGAGTTTATGTATTTATTCATCCAGAAGTCTAAACCAAAAAAGAGAAAAGTTTGTTGCTAAAATGGTGCAATATTTTTTCACACTTCTACCAAAAATCTGCTTTGATGGTATATTTGTCACAAGCGCGATTGCTGAGAATGATGTCCTGGGTTCGATTCTCAGGTCGTGCAAAGTGTTACTGGGTATTTCCGTCAGAAAATCTTCGGAAATCTTGAGTCCGGTTAAAGGCAATAGGATCGCTACCTACTAGGTGCAGTCCGCGAGGCCTAAGCTGAGCGTTGCATTTGTGTGAGTGCACATAAAGATAGGTGTGACGTCGGCTAAGAGCGCAAATGGTTCAAGCCGCCTCATACAATCGGCCTGAGGCGCTGTGCGTCCCTCCATTGGTGCTATTGGTAAAAACTCACACTAATGCTAAGCTCAGCTTAGGCCTCGCGGACTGTACTCGCGCGATCGCACACTGCCTCAGGCCGATTGACCGATTGCCAAGCAAAAGACGCGTCGCTACGTGCACTCACACAAATGCCACGCTCGGCTTAGGCCTCGCGGTCTGTACCTTCCTACATTGGACTTAAAAACACCTAACTGGCGTTTGTTTGTAATATACATCATTGCAGAACAGTGGTGGCCTCGTGGTAACGGTTGCGAGTTACGAGTTGTAGGTCGTAGGTTCAATCAACCCAGACAGGCGCTTTAATTTGTGAAAATAGTTTAATTACCACTACTCTCAAAACAGTGCAGGAAAACATCGCGAGGAAACCGGCAACCAGGACCAAAAGTTCTAAGACTTGTGACATCTACCAACTGCACTGGTCTCGCGTGGTGGATTACGGCCCACTCTCTCTAATATAGAGAAGGCCTGTGTCCCATCAGTGGGAACATTATAGGCTGATTATGTTTATAAACACCTCTGCCTTACCCTTGGGTGAATACAAGCATGATGTTATGCCACAAAAGTTTTTAATTATGCAAATGAAATCACGGACTAGTTGCGTCCATGTTGTATTTGTCAAAAAACAGCGGGAAATATGTAAGGAATGAATGTAAATGATGTTTGTCTGTTTTTCATAATAATTTGTTAGTCTAATGGGCGCGCTTCTGATGTAATTTCGTTTGTTGCGTCAATAATTAGGAAAATACTGCCGGTGTTAAGGGTCGTACCTGCACACTGGCGCGACACAAAACAACCGCGTGTCGTGCCTTTGTGCCGCGTTGTGTGTAGCGTCTGTTTGTGGAAGGCTTTATGCATAATTTGTGTACGTACAGTAAGGTACAAAAAATCTTAAATTCCCTCGGCAAACTTCGTGTTTCGTCAGTCGTCGGATTTCTATTTTCTATCAGTTGCCCTTTGTACTTGGTGCAGACCGGACGCTCTCAATCGACTTGGAAGTTATAGAGTGGTTAATACTCTTTTAACTTAATGTAATTTATTAAAAAATCGAAGGAAAGCTGCTCAAGTTGCAGGCACCACAGATTGCCGAGGGTCGTTAAGAAACTTGTTGTACTGTAAATACAATAGTTGTTTTTGATTCGCCAAAAATCATACGATAACCCATTATTGTTAAAACTCTCTGTCGTTATCATCAACTCAGCCGTTTCCCATTCAAGTTGGATTCAGCTTCTAATCTAACCTGATGCAGCTGAACCCAGTTACTGGGTAATACCCCTTGGTAAGACTGGTTGTCAGCCTTTCGGGCATTTGACTACCCTGTAACGACTGTCAAAGATCTAAAAACAACATCCGAAACCAACGGCTTAACGTGCTTTCCAAGACACAGAGAAAATTTCTGTTGTATCTTCGTTAAAAATACAATAACACATTTCATAGCTTATAAAAAGCCTTTTGATTCATGAAAGTTGCTCATTCTGTTTTTTTTCCAAATCCGTTTGGAACGAGTGTCAAAATAAAAGACACTGACAGTAGATGCGGAAGGCGGGGGACAGGGTGCTTTGGCGCAGCCTGGGAGAGGGCTTTGCCCAGCAGTGGACTGCGGACTGCGTGGACAACGGTTGTTTTATAGTTCTCATAATGGTAAAGGCTTGGAGCTTGCAACTCGCCTTTTTGGGACCACCCACTTCAAAACCAAAACCCCAAAAAACCACTAACTTCCTACAATTTCTATTCACCCAACGATTACTCCATAGATTAAAGACATTACTGATCAATAAAACCCGTTTATCTATTACCTATTCATCACATGACGCCAATAACGTTATCTGGTCTCAAAATAACTGAATAAATAACTCACATCACGCCAACTTTAACTAAATGCGAGTTACTGAGAATTTTTGAGAACTTTTAACTATGTATGTAGGATAAGTTTAACTTTTAAGGTATGTTGTATACTGTGATGTTGTAAAAGAGCTATGGTGAATCTATGTGATTTTGAAAGCTATGTTTAGTTCTGCTGCTGTTCATTAGTTAAGTTTTAATCAATCAACTCAGACATAGGCCTCTTCAAAAGCTGCGATAGTTAATGCTTAATGTAGCTTAATGTAGCTTAATGTAGCTTAATGTAGCTTAATGTAGCATAATGTTGCTTAATGTAGCTTAATGTAGCTTAATGTAGCTTAATGTAGCATAATGTAGCTTAATGTAGCTTAATGTAGCTTAATGTAGCTTAATGTAGCATAATGTTGCTTAATGTAGCTTAATGTTGCTTAATGTAGCTTAATGTTGCTTAATGTAGCTTAATGTAGCTTAATGTAGCTTAATGTAGCTTAATGTTGCTTAATGTTGCTTAATGTAGCTTAAATTACACGAAAAATTTAAGGAAAACTAAAATTAAACTGTTACGTTATTTAATTGTAGACACACACACAACTCAACACAACATCACAGCGACTTTCCGTCGCTGTGATGTTGTGTTGAGTTGTGTGTAGGGAAATGTTTGAATCTGAAACGTTTTTTTAATATACCAAACTTCCGTTTGCGCCTACATAATTATATACAAGTAAGTAAATAATTAACAAAATACTTAGTTACATGATAAATCATTGCCATTTTTGTCTCTAATTAAAAAAATATTACACCTAGCTTCTGACGTTTCATAAGTGCACGTGTAGGTTTATGTAAAATAAAATATTTTGAATGATTGTTTTTTCTTTCTTGATTGTTCAGAATATTTTTCGTAGACATTAAATGAATCCGGACAGCATGCCCCTCCTGAAGGCCCTGAAAAAAAAACTAAATAAATTCAAAAGTATCTAAGACATGGGGACAAACCTTATATCAATGATCGAAGGGTTCATTAAGGGCACAACTAGCCCCTTTTTAGCTAAAGCATAGTTTCTCAATGTCACAAGCCTTATAATCACCATGCATACTCGTAGATCAAAGCAGGCATGAATCGACAATGTATTGTCTACGTGAAAATATGCCTAACGTGAGACTTATGCCACTTCCAGTGGTGGCGGCAACAATAGTGCCATTTCGATTTTTATTCTTAGAATTTACGATTTTGACTCTTGTATTTTTTCTTTTTGTGATTTTTTTTTGTCGTTGAGATGTGGCTTGAATTTTAAATGAATTTATTTGGAAAAATAAAGAATGTGAAATAAATAAATCCAATGCCAAAGAATCAGCATTGTCATTCAGCGTGGCAATGTTGCCAGTCTTCTGGGCACGTTTCCAGATGACAGCGATGCGGACGAGTACTTCGACGCCTGAGTGTTTTTATATTAATTTGTATAGGTAGTTAGTAATTTAATTTAGTTATATATATGTTTATAGGTTTTAATTAATTTGAATAAACAAATTATAAAAAAAAAAAAATATTTGGCAAATGTCCAATATTCTTTGAAAGTATGATGTGTCTTTTGCATCTGAAAAACATCGTGTTTACCGATTTTGCATCAAGTTCCACAAACCTAGTAGCAATGTCTTTCATATTGACAGTTCAATAACATTCATTGCGATAATTATTTAAGTTGTTGAGCAGACAAATTTTTCGAACGTAGGAAGTAATGGATTAGCAATATCCTTCAAAATGATTCAGATTGTGTGATTAATGCTCGCCTAAAGCAAGGCTTGCTTTCAGTGTTTTCAAGTCCCAAACTATGACATAAAAGTCGACTCGCTTTTAAATTCAGCGTTTCACAAAAATACTATATTGACGGATTTAAAAGCTTTCCTTGTAATCCGTCTGCTTCAAAGAAATCTCTCTTAAAACATCCCTTTTGTTATTATTCACTCCGTTTCTTCGAGCACACTCTGAGACAGCAAGTAAAGCTCGAACTCCTCATACATTTCACGATGCCCTTTTAAATATATTATGCATGCAATTTGTGTAACGTCAATTTTACCATACGCTCTCCCCTGGCACACTTCACTTATCATTATGTTTTATTTTAACTTTCCTTCGACATTCTTTGGAAGTGGATTAAATTACTGATTCGTTATGATACACACTTTAAAAAAATAATCAATCACTCTTGTGATGGTCAAGTGCTTCAGAGTAAGGTCATTCAACCTTTTCAAGGATGGAGCTTCCAATTAGTTTAACGTAACATTATGTCTTTTTTCCCCGAAGAATCAGGCATGAGTATACATCGACATTCTGCCAGTTATGTCTCCTTGCGTAATAAATAGTAGAGTCCCATGTTGGTAATAGGAGGTGAGTCTGGGCGCCTTTTTTTTAGGTTGGCAAACCATCAAATGACTTCTACCTCTCTGCGCGGAGCGGGAGGGCGTATCAGACTTAACTGACTAAAACCCAACCGTGTTCCTTCAGTTGCCTGAGACAGGGGCCACGGTATTTTTTCGACAACCCGCGACTCCCACTTAAATTAGTACTGACATCTCTTTGAGGCGCGCATGGAATACAAATGCCTGGGCGCCTACTCTCTAAGTTCGCCAACAAAGAAACCGTTTCGAATAATATATCGATATCCGAGCCTGTAGTGCTATTCTGTAAACATATCACCGTGAAAACTTAGGTGAAATGAGCGTGGAGTGAGCTGTCAGTGCCACTGATGCTAGGGATTGACCAACACGGGATGACACTGACAGCTCACTCCACGCAAGTCTTCACTGTGAGATTTTTACGGAATCGACATGCTAGTCATTCATTCTTCCAAACAAATCTTATGTCCTTAGGAGATACGGAGTAGGAAACGTTAGTAACTTCGGCCGAAACTACGTATTTCGTGCTTATAGAGTAGATCCCCTGTTTGCATCAATCTGGCACATAGCCATAAGAATTTCTTAATGGAGAAACCAAATACATAATACTATTTTCGACTTATGAATCGAACCCTGTTGCTTGCTCAATAGTTGCCCTTTCGACTACAGGAAACGAAGCAAGACTAACTTATGTCGACGCAAGAATAGACAAAATTACAGATTTATTTTATTTACCTGTTATTTATCTATTCTTCCTTCAACAAAACTCGTTTCTATGGTAGTGAGGCTACGCATGCTGGACCATCGAGGCATTCAAAGGCGTCATCTTGTGTGCTAACAAGAACAAACTGTTGGTAATTACCAAGCACGCCTTTCTGTTTGCAGCCTACTACGCTGGGCGTTATATTTTTTTTCCTAAGGATTTGATTTTCATCCTCGTGGCAGGTCCGCAAGGCAGCGGTACCGTTTTCTGCGCCAAATGTGTTGTTAATCTCTTCCAACAAAATAGTCGATATTCAGAACGATTTCTAGCTGTCATTTTTAATCTGTGATAGATTCGGCTCTGAAACGTCAAAATGTCAATGTGTCACTTTGCGAACACTTATTTGCATTATTTGACCATGGATTATCGCCAATGTTAAATAATCAATACCTAGTAATATATTCCTGAGAAATGACGTTAGTGTTCACACATATTTTGGTACGAAATATGTATTTTAAAGCCTTAATATTCGGATTATTTATTAACTATATTGTAAGGAATTCACAGACTTTACTTTGCGAAGTAAATTACGCGATTCATCGAGTATGAACATGAAAGTTATACAAATAAAGTTCATATTCGTAGGAGATGCTTAGGTACTTAGTCTGTGAATCTTGCCCTAATATTAATGAGTGACGAGTGTGTGAATGATAGATGACGTTTGAATTCTTCAAACATGTTTAAAGGTTTTTTTTTATTTTTTCATACTTGAGGTTTATACGAACACGTTTGCTGATTGATCTGGGTTAGTTTTGATAAAATTATGGTGTGTGAATCATTTTGTAAGGTTCAATACAACTTGCCAGAAAAATATGCATTATACGTGTAAGTAGGTATTGTACCAGATGACCAGACATTTCTGCTGCATTGCACGCATAGTGGATAAATCACAACATTAAAAAAAAACATTTTTAGTTTTGTCTTTGATTATGTAATGTGCTTTTCCTTCTTCAGCTGATCTATTTTGGAAAAATGTCACCGTGTTAACTTAGGCGAAGATAGCTGTTGATAATGTCAATCTCTAGCATCAGTAGTGCTATTCTGTAACCATCTCACCGTGAAAACTTAGTGAGCGAGGAGTGAGCTGTCAGTATTACTGATGCTAGAGATTGACCAAGACGGGATAACACTGACAGCTTACTCCACGCAAATCTTCACGTTGACATTTTTACAGAATATATCGTCAGTTAAAAGTAGGTGGAATCCTCACTTGATAAAAAAACCCACGTTGAAAAAAAAAATTAAGCTCTCACCTCGCTATTAATTGAGAAATGTTCCTATACTGTTCCAGATTTTATAAATGATGATGATAAGGCGCGCTTTTTGTAAATACCTATGTTTTACGACTAAATATTCAGATTCTGATTCTGATGACCAATTCCAATCCAACACGTGTTGCCTATTTATTAACCAAATCGTATAAACACAATTTAGCACAACGCAAACCACACACAGGATGATGTAAAACAGCGCAAAAGAAAGTAATTAACATTAGCAGCACACTAACAGACACATCCTGTAGCTGTGAACAAATATGCGTGGCACACTTTCACTGAATACCCGAAATACGAGTGCAAATGTAGAGTGAGCATGATTTGTGGTGAGGCATACAATTTTGCCTAATAATGACATCGAAAAGCGCATAACACAACATCACGGCTCTAATTCGTCATTTTGCTGCGTCTTTTGTGTGCACCGAATAAATGTTTTTTCTATCTATCTATCTAGAACATCTACATTTCCGGGCACAAATCCAGACTCCAGGCTGCTTTTGAGAAATTCCTGATGGAAACACCCAATAACACTTTGTCCGACCTCGTAATCGACCTCGAACCCAGGACCTCATGCTTAGCAGTATCGCTTGCGACCATTAAACCAACGAGGAAGTCAAAGGCAGTCGAAAGAGATATTGCAATAATAAATACCTTTGAAGTTTGGTGATCATAATATAGTGATATCCACATTCGGGAAAAAAAGGCAAGTGAATTTTGGACTTCACTTCACTTTTAAAGGTAATTAATAAAGATCTTCTGCAGATATTTCTATAACTCTTAGAGTTTCAATAAAGACAATTAATTAGAAGTAGCAGGAACTGTCATACTTACTATTTTCTCATTTTTCATCTGTGCATCTGGCGCATGCGGTTGCAACCTATAGGAAACTGTGACACTAACCTTAGATTTATGTAAAATATTATATTCAAATGTAACAGTGCAAACAATATTGTTGGTTGTCCATTAAAGATGGATTAAAAAAAGCACTTCCTCTTTTTTACTACTGAAAAACGAATTCCCTTTAATTCAATCACATGGACAATAATTAAAATAATAAATCTTATCACATTAATCAAAATGATGGATGGTGTCCCAAAAATAAGTTCACATTACGTACCCAAACAAGGCTTGTTGTTATAGCAACGCGTCGCGTCAATTCGGCGCCGTCAAAACGTGGGGGTTTAGGGAACCACCCCTGAAAACTGAAGGGATATAGGAAAATAGTTGCTTACATTGTGATCGTGAAAGAATTTTCCTGAAACGTGTAGGATCTTTGAGAAGTAGGCAGTTTATTTTGGATTAGATAGATTGATGACTATTTCAGGAGTATTAGTTTTACTGAGCATATTTATATCTTAATTGTTATAAGTTCAGCTGTGTGTCAAAGTCAATAAAAGAACTAAGGTCATTTATAAAAATCTTCTATAAGACATATTTTCCTGTCTAGCTTTTACAACAAAATATATAAATATTATTTAAAAAAAAAAAAAAATGAATTACGTCTATCATGACCCATTCTGTACACACCAACAACCAAAAATTCACGTCAAACCTTTCATATTGATTATTATGAAAGAGGGGTAGAAGTGAAATAGTCTGTCCACCGGAGGTTTTTATTACCAGTAATGTATGTCAGGGGTTGTAACAGCCGTAAGTACTGGTCACCCCATTTTACTGGGGTCGCTTGTTTATGGAAGTTTTGGGAGCGACCAAATGCATGGTTAGGAAGATATAGCGAAGGGACAAATCTTATTGGTGACTAAGATTTTCTTCATCCTGGGCTGTGTAGTCCGCAGAGAAGTGGTGGCCCAGTGGTAACGGCCGAGACTTACGATTTGTAGATCGTAAGTACGAACCCAGACAGGCGCTTTACTTTGTGTAAATTATTTCATTACCACTGCTCTCGAAACGGTGTATGCAAACATTGTGAGGCAACCGGCATGTCAAAGAACCAAATTTTCGAAGACATTTGACGTCAACCAAAACCCGCACAGGGCCTGCGTGGTGAATTACGGCCCAAGCCCTCTCATAGAGAGGCCTGTGTCCCAGCAGTGGGAACGTTATAGGCTGATTATGCATGCATGCTTATGCTAACCGGCATGTCTTAGAACCAAAAATTCGAAGACATGTGATATCAACCAACTCGCACAGGGTCCGCGTGGTGAGTTACGGCCCACTCCCTCTCACTGAGAAGAGGCCTGTGTCCCAGCAGTGGGAACATAATAGGCTGATGTGTAGTGCGTCCCTTCAAAATGATTTGTTGAATTTTGCCAGATACCTTACACAATGTAGGTACATAATATATAGCAAGTATCTGTGAAACTTGCAAAGTCATAGGCGGCTTATATACGGCTTATAAAGGCACATAGGAAACGATTACTGATGTGATGGCATAATCCGGTGGCGGGTCATAACTCTACTCTCTGCGGAAAACTGTATACAGTGGGTATATTAATCAAGCTTTGCCAATCCACTATGTTTTTGCGATGTTAGCGTCACTTTATTTCTCTCAGGAACATTGCATGTATGTACAATGAATCAGACATTTCGAGAGAAAATAATAAGTTGCAGAAATATAATTGAGAAATACATTGTCTTTGGTCGAAAATTACCCTATACCAACTGTCAGGTCTGCGTATTCTTCAGCTTATTTTAGATCTCAGTATCACAATATCTTCAGAAGTATGTTTTTTTTTTCATTTTAGTTGCAAATTCTTAATAACTTGAAAATATATTTCAAAACTGTCACACACCTTAACTCCTACAGTTAAACGTCATCATATCCAAGACGACAATCTCCTATCAATCTTAGACAACAATAGGCTCAGCTGAGCCTCTATGCTCTATGGTCTTTATGACGTCATAAACTAAAGCCACAATGGTACCCATGAGTCATCTACCCACATACTATAAATGTATGGGAAATTTGAGTAAGATAAGTGTCTTTCTATTCTGTAAGATGATGTCAGATGCGACGATGGGATGAAAAATAGATATTAGTCTGCCAAACATGGTTTTTAGTACCTTCAATCAGCCGAAATCATTCTCATCTTACATTTTCTTTTAACATTTAGATAGTAAGTTAAAATAAATTTGGTTGAAGTCTAGAATTTACAACACTAGTTTCATTTTAAGCTTAGCCATTCATGTTCAAACTCAAGCGTTCAATTCAATAAAATGTTCCTCTATTACCTTTGTTCAGGACGACACACCTTTAGAATGAAATGACTTCTCTAAAGGTATTCTACAAATCCTTATAAGGAATGAAAGGATGCATTTCCACTCTCTTCCTTGCAATTTAATGTCTATGGTCCGCACCAAACGTCATTTGGAACCGTTAGTTTCTATCAAAGACGTAACAACGTAGTTTTAAATACATAGTAGTTTCAAAGAAACATTTTTAGTATACATCGATGACATGTTTCCATGTCTTTTGACGACGAGTTATGAATGTCAATGGATAATACAATAAGTCGTAAAAATGTGGGACAGCATTCGGCAGGAAATTTTGTATGCAAAAATAAACGAGGAAATGCTAATCAGTTCCTTTTTATTTTAATTCGTGTGGTTTGATTTGTGGGCCAGGTTAAGGATTTGTGTTATGAATATTGAAGTTTTTAACGTTAATTTTTTTTGTACCGACATTGACTGCTGCACATTGGCCTCAAATACCTACATTTGTTATTGCAAAATCTTTTGTCTTGTGGGGATACAGTACATCCTTCTATTAATCATCTCTTGAATTCATTTAATGAATACCATTTTTAACCTACTTCCGGAAAAAAGTAGGATAGGCATCCGAAGAGTATATTTTTTTTTGTTGAATAATCACTGATTTCGGGGCCGATTTTGTTAAAAGGTTTTTTTAAATATTATTAAATTAAAGTAATTGAGATTTCTGCAAAAAGACGACGTGATCGTGACCCAGGTTTTCATTCCATCCACACAACGACAATTATAAAGTAATTTTCAGCTTCCGTACACCGCATTCCTATGCTCCATCATGTGCAACTTAAAAAAAAAACATTTCATGACATGACGTCAAAAACAATATGGCGTCGACATCTGCCGCATTTTGATTACAATCGTCATTTGGACTTATGTCTTCATTAAATTCTGTGGGGAGCTCAGTTTTGGGGCTCGAATGGTTATTATTACAAATTGTTATTAATATTTCATACGTTTTATGACTATTTGAACATTTTGATGTGCAGCCTACATAGTATGGCTGAATGTGATGTCTTTTCAAGTCATCGTTTTAGAATAAAAAGACGAAATTGCTAGTTTTGTAACCTATGTACCTTATGTATCTTTAGTAGTTAAAATATCCTATAGTCTGCTCATTGCAAGTTAGTTATTTTAGAACAGTAAAAACATCAAAATCTAGTAACATAAAGGCGCCCTTTACCAGGAGCATTTGCCTGCAACGTAACAATCCGAAATTTGATTTTGAGCATTACTATTATTATATTGCTATTACCTCGGTTCTCCTCACTCACTGATGTTATTTTCGAATCTGAACTGTAGTGCTACTCTGTAACCATCTCACCGTGAAAACTTAGGTGAAGTGAGCGTGGGGTGAGCAGTCAGTGCCACTGATGCTAGGGATTTACCGAGACAGGATGAGACTGACAGCTCACTCCACGTAAGTTTTCACCGCGAGATTTTTACTGAATCGACATGCTGTTACATTCATTACAGGCGAATGCTCACTGTGAGGAAGTACCGCAAGACTTTACTACCAATTTAGGTAAAGAAATCTATAAATTTGCTATACATGTCAGAATAAACATGTGAAATAAAAATGACGTCACCACAAAACCAGTAATATCGCGAATTTCCCGACAGTGCGCTCTAACGGTCACATACCGTTAGGTAGGGCAGCTGTTCGAATATCGAACAGACTTCGTGCAATATTGTGTTACCGATTGTCTGCCTGTATTATTGGCGCCATCCGATAAAGTCATAGAGATTAGGTCGGTTGTGATTTGTGTAAAAACTGTTTTGTGTTGAGAGTAGGTAATTTATTTTTAATAGATGTAGAATGGATTAGGTAGTGTATTGATGTGTATCAGATTTCTGTTTCTGGCGCTAAAATAGAAAGAAAAAACATTAACTGTAACTCGCACAGGAGTAAGCAGTACTTACATAGTTTGAACTTAACTAAAGACACAAAAAAAAAATAGAAGTCCTGTACGAGGCCAAAAGGCCCCCCTCTCAGCATAATATTGCGACACTTAGAAATAAGTGTCACAGCGCTGGTATTCTGATAGGGCCTACTGTCTGCATGTTTATAATTCACGTTTGTTTGTTTGTTTGTTTGGCATCTCGCAGGTCAACCTATGAGGTTGTCGTCTGCTTAAGCGGACTTGCCTGTGGATTCCCTAATAAATTAAGGCCTCCAGCCAGGACCTAAACTTATATACTAACTAAAACTAAGCGACAACGCTAAGGGCACCCCCTGTGGGGTCCGAACCTCGGCTTAGGGCGTCGCTGGAAGAGGGCAGCAAATGACTAGCTGGATCAGGATTGATATTATTTAGGGACGAATTTAAAGCTACAGGCTCAGCGTCGCGGGCTGGCTCGAGCAAGGGTCGGGAGGGGCGTGGATTTGCGCGTCGCGGCGGGCCTCGGCGGCGAGGACGGTAGGACGTCGATCGGGTTTTGGGCTTGCTGGTGGCCTTACTACTCTCCTGGAGGAGGGCAGTGGCGTCGTCGGGGGCGATTAAAGTATGCCTTGGTCGGCGAATACTACTAATGCGAGAGGGAGTGTAGCGGGCGGCCGCTGTAATCAGGGGGTTAGAATGTTTGATGCCGCAGTCGAAGAAACACTTAGATAAGCGTTTCATGAACTTTTATAATTCACGTACCTAGTACTTAATTTATTTGGAATACAATGGGTATTCTATAGAAAGCATTGATTTGAGCACCTATTAAACTGAACGGGCCATTTTTTGGTGGTCTTCATTCTTCTTAGCGTGTCAATGGCAATCTAAATGGACTCGACACATAATTCAACTACGTGTTTAGCGCCATCACTAGCGTCCATCAGTTCCAGTAACGTGCAGAACTGCAGACTACAGGATTATATTTTGAATATAAGACAGGTATTGGTGCCGATTCTCTTGTCACAAATGCCTCTAAACTAGACTAAAAATCACTAAAATTTAGTTTAATCCTGTCAAATGACGATTTTCCATTCTGAAATTGACTATAGTGACACAACTTAACTATGTTTTGGTTTGACAGCACTAAGATGGTACTGAGTTATTAGTTTTGTGAAAATGGCAATTTTGCTATTCTGAATTTTACGTTTTTCACAAAAAAATTTGATTGTGTAACTAAATCTGAACATGAATCCGACTATTATTAATCGCGATTAAAAAGGTGTGGAATAAAATAAGTTGGCGTGAACTAAAATTCACACCAATAACTCGACTTCAGACGTGCGAAACGGTACTTTAACTTTTTTTTTTCTTATTTTGCTCATATCTCGAAACCCGTGTGTCCTATCACAAAAATAATGAAAATTTCGACCCCTTTGTAATCCTGAAACCTCCAAAACTCTACATGTAGATATTTTATTTTATATTTTCCATACAAAAAGTAAAAACTTTCATATAAAAATCGAGGCTGCCCCAGGCTGCCTCCGGGTGGCATCAAACACTCTAACCTCCTGATTACAGCGGCCGCCCGCTACACTCCCTCTCGCATTAGCAGTATTCGCCGACCAAGGCATACTTTAATCGCCCCCGACGACGCCACTACCCTCCTCCAGGATAGTAGTAAGGCCACCAGCACGCTACATAAGCCCAAAACCCGATCGACGTCCTACCGTCCTCGCCGCCGAGGCCCGCCGCGACGCCCAAATCCACGCCCCTCCCGACCCTTGCTCGAGCCAGCCCGCGCCGCTGAGCCTGTAGCTTTAAATTCGTCCCAAAATAATATCAATCCTGATCCAGCTAGTCATTTGCTGCCCTCTTCCAGCGACGCCCTAAGCCGAGGTTCGTACCCCACAGGGGGTGCCCTTAGCGTTGTCGCTTAGTTTTAGTTAGTATTAAGTTTAAGTCCTGGCTGGAGGCCTTAATTTATTAGGGCAACCACAGGCAAGTCCGTTTAAGCAGACGACAACCTCATAGGTTGACCTGCGAGATGCCAAACAAACAAACAAACAAAGGCTGCCTCCGGCTCTAACTAAAGACGTTGCGAAACCAAAAGAAAAAAAAAACACGTGACTCGCGATTGTCAAATTCGATCATAGTTGTGTCAAAATTATTTTTAGATTTTGAGAATTTTTTTCGCAGAATAGCGTCAAGATTCTCATAGTAAAAAGTAAGGAATTTTAGTGAAAGTTTAGTTACTTTAGTTCGGTGTACAAGAGAATCGGCACCATTGTCAATGGAAAAAAACGCAAGCTTCCTGCCAAGTATTGTGAGCTTTTGTCAAAACTTACATTATAATGCCGCTGGAGAAAGAAACTGTAGGTCTCTCAAACAATTATTCGAAGGAAACAATAGCCATTCAAACAAGCATGATTGTTGAAACGTCAAAATCAATACCTCCATCACTTTGATGGGCGCCTAATTAAAACCTTCTAGCCCCAAGGGACGCCATGACAGGCAATGAAAGGGCAACTTACAATGTATTCCACATGTCATTACTGACCTAATTTAGACCTACGTATGATTAACATACATAATAAGTTGTGGGTTTATGAAACGGTGATGAGTGAGTTCGTCATATTTTATCATGTCCATGTTTTTATCCGTTTTATTTTGAACTGCATTCAAAGAGCCTTCATGAAGGACGATAGTATTATTATTTACGTCCGGTGCGCTTTGGGTAGTGAGCAGTCCGCCTCGTTACTAAGGTTATTAGTAACGAGCTAATTTTGTATAGCTCTTGCTGGCACGAGAGAGGATGTAGAATTTTTCGCCCTGCAGTTAAAACCTCGTGATTGAAACAAAGGTTATTGTAAAATAACGTTTGTTTAAGGAAAGGTTTAGGGAAAGAAACAGTATGAAAAATGACGGCCATTTTTCAGACAGTTATTATCGACTACTAGTGACGTTTCGCGAGATTCTCTGTTCTCTGTTGACTGTAAACTGTTGTTTTAAATGACAAATGGCATACCAGCTTTTAATGACTTAAATCAAAATCAAAAGTCATTTATTCAAAGTAGGCCAAGAATCAGCACTTTTTGAACGTCAAATTACGACGGTCCCCTAAAACGCCCGCTTTTCACAACTTCCTAGTGCTTTAGCTTGGGAAGAAGAAGTGGTTCAACTAACTCCTCACCATAAGACTAGTGCAGAATAACTGCTAATAGAACTTTTTAGTCCATGTCCATAAAACTAGAGACAATTAAAAAAAAAAATCTCCAAGACAAGAAAAAAACAAGCCGAATAGCAATGTGAAAAGTTTGAATAATAAACCTCTCAAGCGTGCCGTTATTTGACATAAATAATATCAAATAAAACTTATTGTTTTATTCGAAAACTTTTTATATGGGATGCTCCCTGCGGTGATCGAATTAGGTAATATCGTAAAACGTCCAGTTTTTTTGTTTGTTGAATATTCGAAATTCTTTTGTTTTCTCCTATCTTTATGTAAGTTATTGTAATCGTGTCAACCCCTTGTCTTTTATGATTTAGTAAGTACTTGAGTTTTTGTTTCAAAAACATAACTTTGGGGTTGAAAACAGTTTTTTTGGGTAAGATTCTGGTCATATTTTTTTTTGTGTTAATTTGTTTCTTTTCTACCTCAATTCTCACTATGTTAATTTTTAGTACAAGTTTGCTCTAAATTGCTATCGCTCGAGCTTTTAAACCTGATTTTAATAGTTTCTGTGTCGGAGTTATAAAGTGAAGTTGATTGCAGGTAATTACAGATTTAACGCGAAGGGCTAACAAGCTGATCGAAATTACATACGCATTGATCTCGAGATAATTGTACCTTATCTTGAACAAATTACTGCTTGGATTGACAAGAGTAATACGTAAGAAGAAGATCACTATAACACTAGAACTGTGATGAAAGTGGTAATTGCACCAATTAACACTTAATTTATTGCTTTCAACTTAAAGGTTTGTCCAGTAGTCTAAAGTTAATAGGCCATTAACTAGCCAAAAGAACGATCGTTGTCACATCACTTAGTATTTAAGAAGTGCAGTAAAACACGAGAAAGCAATCAAAACTTTAACAGCATTTAGCAAGAGCAGTTCACGGACTTGTTTGAGATAAAAACAAAATACTACACAGTAAGAGAAAAATTACTTAATTTCTGTCGATATTGGGTTCAAAATCGATTGTTAAAAATCTCCAAAGTTTTTGTCATGTCCAATTTATATTATTTCTTTTTAAAACGTCGATAAAATCAGTACCAAACACCGAAGTTTGCCCATTTTGTATAATCTTTTAACTTTTAGGGCCACAAAAGAAACCGCGGGTTTTTGCTGTTAATTTTTTCTTTCACAAATTCCTGAGACTTGATACCTGATTTGAAGGCAAATAATCAAGGTGTTGCAAACAAAATAACATTTTAACACAAAAGGGGTAGAGCTTAGAATTGTCTGATTTCTTATTTTGACTAAAACATAGATTTCCCGCCTAATAATTCAGTGTGGCGCCATTTTGGGATATTTTATTTTATTTTAAAAGGGTTTTAAAGATTCTTTGTGATTGTGAATTAGTGGCTTTTTGAGGATATAACAACATTATTACAAGCTAAAGATTAAGGTATTTATTGATCGTACACAAACTATGAATCTTTTATGGAAGTCGCTAAAACGATTTAAAAGGTTAGTAACCTGTGGGCGATAGTTAAACAAGCCATGATTAAGTTCTCCGTTTTGTTTGTACCTTTCAAGTGATCTTCAGAGGTGTAGGCAGACGTGTAGGTACTCTGTCATGTGTGGTCCTTGAGCCACGGCTTGTTTTATGTGGGTGTGGGAAGGTAATCAAGGATTATGTGAAGTGGACGGACAGTAAATTTTTTTCTGTTTAAAATGACTCTTGCTTTAATCGTGATGAGTTAATAGAGAGCTAAAATATGACTAACAATATAAAGTTTTTTCGAGAAAATTACATTGATAGCTCCTTCCTCAAAAGACTAGTCAAGACATTGCCCTTCAATGATAAAATGTTAAAATCCTGGTACAAGATTCCAAATGGATGGATTGGTAAAGCTCTATTCTCTGTGTATTTGTTACCTTCCTGTTGTTATTTTCAAAGACAACTAGATATAAAATTTCAACCTCCTCTAAAATAATCCGCCTTAAATGATACCACTGTTGGGCCACAGTCCTCCTCTTTTCGAGAGAAAGTCTAATCTATCACGAGGCTGGGCCCTCGTGATAGATTCGACTTTCTCTGCGTTGGTATATGTCACATGTCTTCGAATTTTTGTTCAAGGACAGCCGGTTTCCTCACGGTGTTTTCTTTCACCGTTTTCAGAGCAGTGGTGATGAAATTATTTACACAAAGGAAAGCACCTGCCTAGGTTCAAACCTACGACCTACAACTCGTAAGTCGGGGCCCTTACCACTGGGCCACCATTAGGCTACCGCTGCAGGATCGCAATTACCATTTACTTCTCAAATGTGATAGTATATATTTTCTCCATTGGTGACGGCAAATTATTTATACCTCCCACAGAGGTATATCTATTATCTACCTAAAACGTTCCTAGACCACCTTTAAAGAAAAACACCAGGCTTTTACTTTGAAAACGAAACAAAAAAGTATTAGCAAAAAGTAAGTATTAAGTGCGTGCCTGTGCACGCACTTAATACTTTACTGTGTTATACAAGGTACTAGAACCTTCTAAAACGTTGCTTCCATGAAACGTCAAAGAAAGAAAGAAATAACACAAAAGACTCGGTACTGTAAAGGTAACTTCAATTGGTACTATTCATGTATGTTATAATGACTATAGAAAGGTACTGAGGGTGACCATGGTGGATTATTTTGAGAGACTTTCCTGGTCGTGATTTTGGCTGATGCATTGACAGGCATAATGAAGAAAAACATATTTCTTGTGAGGGAATTAAAAGAGCTTCCACAAGTGGCAATATTTCAAAATCAAAATATCACGTAAACCTACATGGGCACTGGTGAAACGTCAAAAGCTAGGTGCACGGATTCCAATTGGTCGTTTCTATGGAGAAGAGCCGGCAAGAAACTCCACGGTAAATCAACGTTTGTCGCAAACCCTGGGCAATCAGCCCCACACCTCTTTAATACTGGACAATCTATTCCGTGCCAGCAGGAGACAAGGTGTCGTGATGTGTAAATTGCATGTTAGTACCTACTATACTCTAGTTTGTCTTTAGTGCCTTTGCATCCAGCATGCAAAGTCACTTATTAAAAAACAAATACATAACCAAAATTAAAAATTTGTTTATTAAAGCATGCAAATAACTCCACCATTACACAGGGTGTGGTGTAGCCAAAGGTCATCGACGTTCCTTAAAAGACTAGACTTCAAACGAAATCAGACAAAAAATACGTTTGCATGAGAAGGAAACATTAATGTAAAGGGCGTCATGAAAGTCAGAGCCATGAAGTGTCATTAACACGAAGTTCTAATTAATTCAATAAAGCTGTCTTATTAAAAAAAACAGGGTTTGTTTTTATGTGCTAAAACAAAAAGAGAATGTTGTAGATAAAATATTCCCGCAAAAATAAATTTTGATATGTGTCATATCAAAATTTATTTTTGCGTGAATATTTTCATCATTTAACATTGTAATTAGAGTTAAGTTTTATTTCTCTGAATAAAATAAAACTTTTATAGAGTTTTAACCTTCAGCCTTCCGCCATACCCCTTTTATTCAACTTTTAAAAGAGTGAAGTTCTCTGCATTTGCTATCGTATGTATTTTAACATTATTTTTACTTGAGTCATTCATTCTCACTGTTAAACTTGACCTCTAATAGATATAAAGATAGATAGAATACTCTTGATTCATTCTTCTTATTTTTTAATGGCTCTAATTGTGCTGTTCAACAAGCACATATCAGAACAATCCTTCTTGTCTCAAAGCCATAGCCACACTACACAGCACGTTCCTGCCATGGATTTATGTGCACCTTTATGCCCACACCCGCCCGACGGCAGGTGATGGACGCACGCGCATCCATTGTTGTTGGGGGCTCAACGATGGCTGGACAGAAGGACGAATGAACGGTGGCTGTGTGAGACGTGATCTATGCAGGTTAGATTTTACGATATTTTTTTAAATGGCCTGGGCTTCCCACGGCTTTGACCGCATTTTGTCGGAAATAATCCTTCGGAAAAATACTACCGCATGTAACACCTACTAACCCAGGCAATGGTTTACATGTGTGCCAAATTTCATCGAAATTCGTTCAGCTGTTATGGCGTAAAAAGGAAATAGGCAGACAGACAGAGTTACATTCGAATTTATAATATTAGTAACACTGGTGAAATGTTGATATATTAAACCCTTTTATACCCTTTAGGGAATACAGGCTTTATGTTGTGCTGTGTTATGTAATATATGAATAGGATCGCGTTTGAACACTATTTCATGTGAAGTTGGGCAACCATGCAGTGATGTTTCTTATTTTGATAATGATAATGGAATGACTGATGTAATCTAAGAGTATTAACGACTTATTGTGAAGCTCGAAGATGGATTCCATTGCTCGTATATCCATTGGTCTACTCACCATTCACAAAATCTATAGTTTCGGTCCAAGTTACGGGTGTTTTCAACTATATGATACTTACGGACACAAGATTAGTCCGGGGCCCGAACTAAGAATGAAAAACAACACGTTTTGACAGTTGTCCGTACTCCCGATATGTATTGTCCCGTCCGACTTGAATTTGTCACTGGTTTTGACAGATACTTCGAACGGGCCCAGATCTTTGTTGACGGATTAAGAGAGCAGACCCACAGTAGCATATTGAATGAAAAGCCTTAGGTAGGCATTTGTCATCTACGTACAATCCACAGTGCACTTGCTTGTAAGAATAACATCGAAATGATTATCACAGATTAAATTTATAGCACAGTGAAACAAAATGTGTACCAAAACCTAAGCTAACCTTTAATTTATGCACAGCAAAGTCGATCCTGATGATGATTATGAAAGTCGATCAAAAATTAAAACCCTACTTGGCTTTTCTTTAAAAAAAAAAAGGTGTGAACTAAACCAATGAACGATAGTAAGTGGAAAAAAATGAAGAAGGCGGAAAATGTAGTAAACATGTTTTCTAGAAATTTTACAGTAATCCCTATTTCACACTCTACCTACAACTTGCAACAATGACAGTATTTACCCGACTGTTTTTCCATATTTTTTTCCACTTTCGAGAATATTGAAAGAATCCTTTTATTTCATTGAAATAAACATCTTGTATACAGTTCGTGGGCACGGAGATTGTATCCGTAGTCACGGATTTGTAAATGGCTTGAGGGATTTCACGACAACTTCTCAAAAGGTAATAGTTTTTGAATTAAGCATTTAGTACTTTTAAAATGTTAGGATTTTATACTTTATTTTCATAACTTGAAATAATTAGTTTCAATTCAATTTTTTTTTTTTTAAATTAATGTTGTCTGTTTCAATTTAATTTATTCTTATTCAAGTTACTTGAATTTTAATTCGTTTCCATCTTGACAAGGCACCTACATAAATAGCTACTTACTAATTTAGTCCTAAGATAATTAATTTGTTACTAACAAAATGGACATTACCTAGTCTGAAATAGACAAATTTAATTTAATTTAATTTTATAATAGTTTTAGAGAAAAATAAAATCTAAGGCCGTAGAGGCTAAACAAGGATAATAAATGAAAATCATGGTAAAGAAGAAATTGGTTTCCAAGCAAGCATAATATAGCATCCCGCAAATAATACTTATCTTTTATATCAAAGTACACAAATAAAACATACACACGTTAAGAAACTTCTCTAATTTGGTATCACAGTGAATATCTAATATATAAAATTCTCGTGTCACAGTTTTCGTTGCCATACTCCTCCGAAACGGCTTGACCGATTTTGATGAAATTTTGTGTGCATATCGGGTAGGTCTGAGAATCGGCCAACATCTATTTAAAAAAAAAAAAAAAACAAAAAAAAAAAAATTGCAAAACAACGTTTGCGGGGTCAGCTATTTACATATAAAAATAATTCATATAATTACAACTAAATATAATTTGAACCATGACCATGCTCTGTGAACAATCCTCCTTAATGATTCCGTGTTACAAATTACCATAGATTCAAGACCACCACAGACGTACAGTCGCACACAATAATATTTAAACGTCAAGATTATGGTAAGAACTAACTTTTTTGAAGTCAATAGGGATCCGTGCTCAAGGAATCGTGGTAATTACTTTTGTTAAGGAAATTATGTATTTGAGTTTCAAATTGTGAGTATTGTGGGGAGTGAAGTTACTAGAATAAGAAGTAGGACTTGGTTGAAACGCTTTTGAAGATTTTAAACTAATACTGTAAAGAGTATTTTTCTGTGTTTGTGTTTTTGTTTGTTGCGCTTTCATTCTAAAATGGCTGAATGGATTTGAATGAAATTTGACATATATACTTTTTATCCCAATATTCCCATGGGATCGAGACTTATCCGGGTGAACCGCGTTTATAAATACAGTTACGGGTTAATAAATACATTTCTCGTTGTTGTTTTACGATTTTCTACAACATTCGGAAGACTCTAATATCTTAGAAAAAACTGAAAAATGCACTCTTTTAAAATTCTGTTAATATCATTAAAACGATAACATTTGTTGTCACTAGTATTTAATCAAAGTAGTTAATCAATCCGTGGTGTCATTGTTGCAGTTTTCTGTATAATCATTTTCCAGTTAACCGAACCATCCAATAGTTCGAAGATCTGACGATGTCTCAATCATGAAGATGTCATGATAATAAACTTTTTACACTCTGGTAAATAATTCCAGAGAAGACCACCAACAACACGTCCAGTACGCGTAGAATACCATCTTTTGACATAAGAATAGATAAAATGACCTCAATCATGCAGATGTCATGATTATTAAATTCTTTTTTTTTATCTGCTAAATAATTCTAGAGAAGACCACCTTAAACACGTCCTGTACGCGTAGAATTACCATCTTTCGTCTTTTGACAGAAGAATAGACAAAATGACAGACTCTTTTTTTTCTTTACTTCCGTCGACAAAACATTCAACAGTCATTTCTAACGTCTAACAGTTTTCTCTCCACCATTACTCAAAAGTGTATGAAGTATCTTCAAATACCCGCCTTCCACCATTGTTTTTAATATTTTAATGGCACAGAACCCATGAGTTATTGCTTAGAACACCATGGATCCTTTTATCTACGGTTTACGTGCTTTTAAGTTATATTTTTGACGCCCCTATGCCTCTGGGTATGGTCCTGTTAAGTTAGAGATATTTTTATGTTTAAGTTGTATGTTGTTCTATGTGGTTTTTTTTATTTTGTGGGTGGGCAGAGAGGTTATAAGACTGAGTAAGGTTATGCTTAGGGTCAGTTTGAGTCTTTGAGTTAAAGCAACTGTTTGAAAAAAAAACGGTTTAGGGCGAATTTCACCAACGAAATTGAACGAGTTCAGCACATCTGAACCATTGTTGGTGAAATCTAGAAGTGAGTTTAAAAAAATATGAGTAAGATATATTTTTTTCTTCATACCGAGTCCTTTGGCTACTTTGCATGTTTTTTTGTTTGTTTGGCATCTCGCAGGTCAACCTATGCGGTTGTCGTCTGCTTAAGCGGACTTGCCTGTGGATTCCCTAATAAATTAAGGCCTCCAGCCAGGACTTAAACTTATATACTAACTTAAACTAAGCGACAACGCTAAGGGCACCCCCTGTGGGGTACGAACCTCGGCTTAGGGCGTCGCTGGAAGAGGGCAGCAAATGACTAGCTGGATCAGGATTGGTATTATTTACGGACGAATTTAAAGCTACAGGCTCAGCGGCGCGGGCTGGCTCGAGCAAGGGTCGGGAGGGGCGTCGATTTGGGCGTCGCGGCGGGCCTCGGCGGCGAGGGCGGTAGGACGGCGATCGGGTTTTGGGCTTATGGTCGTCGGGGTCGATTAAAGTATGCCTTGGTCGGCGAATACTGCTAATGCGAGAGGGAGTGTAGCGGGCGGCCGCTGTAATCAGGGGGTTAGAATGTTTGATGCCGCAGTCGAAGAAACGCTTTGATAAGCGTTTCATGAACTGTTTTATTGTTGGCATTTTGAGGTCGACGTGAAGATCTATATTACGGAGATAGAAGAGGGCACCCGTGACCCTTCTGAGGAAACGGTTTTGGAGGGTCTGCATCTTATGGAGATGACGTGGGTGAGCGTGCGCAAATACAACGCAGGCATAGGTCATGATGGGACGGATGACTGCGGTGTAGATGCGGAGCTTGCATTTGAGGGACAGTTTACTACGGGCTGTCAGTACGAATTGGAGCCTGCTAAGAGCGAAGGAGGCGCGCGCGCGAACCGCCTTAATATGAGCCTTAAAGGTAAGGTTCTCATCGAGGAACTTTGCATGTGTGTTATTTATGTATTTTATTCTGTAATGTGCATTTTTTTTGAGCAGAAAAACAATTTTTCTTTCTTTCTTTCAAATTCGCACAACACAGTGTTTTAAACTGCCAATAGTGTACCAACTATTCTTCCAATACGAGTACAGCTATAACATCTTGTTTTGGCACAACAACACAACATCACGCCTTGGTTTCCCGAAGGGTGGGGCAGAGGTGAACCTATAGTACACCCACATATCGCCAGTTATGTTTAAGTCCCATGTAATAGGGGGCGAGCCTATTGCCATCAACCGGGCACAAATCCAGACTCCGGGCTGCTACTGAGAAATTCCAGATAGAAAACCCCAATAACACGTTGCCCGACCTGGGAATCGAACCCAGGACCAGGACCTTATGCTCAGCAGTAGCGATAGCGACCGCTAGACCAACGAGGCAATCATCTTGATTTGAGTTTTTTTTTTAAAATTGGTTGTTGTCAAAACCGCCTGTTTTAACGCAGCAACCACAGCTTCCCAATAATTAAATTTAAAAAACAGAAATTTTCGCATCTATATTCGATTAATTTTTAAAATGGATTGATGTGAAAAAAAAACCTCGAAAAAAATACCTATCACAAAATACCATGTTCCTTATACCAAATAAATAATAGTCCTGCGGTGTTATATTCCTTAGTCCTATAGTTGAAACTATTTATTCAAATCAAACTTCTCAGTACGATCCATCACAAAGATGGACAGGGCTTAAAAAAAAAATGTAACACAATAAGTGGCAGACGGTAAAAAAAACCGCACACTCAGTCTATCCGTTTACCTGGACATTTCTCGGAAACTGACCGGTGTTATCAGATCCGCTACTTTGTATATTCAAGGTTTTTGGTTAGAAGGTGACAGCAGAATAGATGGGCTGTGGTATTTTTAATATTGTACTTAGTTGTACGCCCGGGGCTTATGGCAAGAGAGGGAGCATCTTTGGTTCCTTTAAGCATTGCGGCTGCTAGTCGGCTGCACTCTGCTGCGACACAGGCCATGTCTCTGTGAGAGGAAATGGGCCATAATCCACCACGCAAGCCCAGCGCGTGTTGGTATACAGCGTGTCATCTCTCTTTGATTTCAAGTTTGTACTACCAAAACTTAGTTTTCATCTCTTTCTATGCATTACCAGCTCATTCAAGTAAAGTTATTAAATATTTACAGATCTTTGGTTTATCCTTAGCGCAAGGAAAGTAGACTCAAAAACTTGGTTAAAACAAAAAACAAATGAAGATCTTTTTAACAATAATTTATTATAAAACAGATAGGACGTTCTTTATTAAGTGTGAAACAGTCGTTATTAGGCTGATAAATTAAATGAATGACCCTATTTTGTGCCCCATACTGTCTTAATGAGGATAAAAGAACCCTCTATGATGATCTATGTTGAAGGAATAAAGACAACGATTTATTTGTTTTTATTTATTAGATGTTAAGATTTTGGATAATAAATCTCTGTTTTGTTTATGGTTTAGTTTTGTTTTTGTTTTAATTCTATTTACTTTTAAATGAACTTACTTGATGATTTGATAATACAGTCGACCGCACATCGGTAACAAAACCAGCATTAGTCTTTTGGTAATGTGTAACAGCTTTGGCTTTCATTTTGACAGTTCAACAACATTCATTGCGTAATTTACGGTGCTGAGCAGACAAATTTTTCGAACATAAGAAGTATTAGTAAATCCTTCAAAATGATTAAGATTCAGATTTATATTGTGTTACGCAATTAGGGTGCCATTTTTCTATTGAAACTCCGTACTGCGCAGCTCAGATCAAAAATGAGATTTGATTGGTAAAAATGTCACTACAGATGACACTTAAGACCATTCGAGAAATGTTTATCGGCATAAAACGTGTTAAAATTGACATTTTGATTACAGCAGCAAGTAGAGTTACTTTCCAAAAAAAAAAAAATGCAAAAACTAATGATTCTCTTCTGTTTTTTTTATAGGTAAGAAAAGTTCTACCTTCACCAAGTTTTGAGTTAAGGATTTCTTAACGTAAGTAGTATTTTTTTTACATTAACTGGTAAACAGAGTATTTCCAGAGAACTTTTGGGAACATTCGCATTCTCAATTTGTCAAAACAATTTACATATATTTTTGCTGAGACGCGATTGTGACTTGAATTCGAACGGATTTTATCTGAGGTATATTGCGGTTTGATCGCTTTTGTAAAAAAAAAAAACGAAAATTATTTCTTGTTCTAATAAAAGATATCGAACTATTGAAAAAATTGCCCTTTCATGTGAAGGTACCAACATTGGGCAAGCTCAGAGCTTAGCAAAAAGAATGTTTTTATAAATAAGTAACGTAAAGTCAAACTTTTTTTCTTTGCATTTGTATCGATAACGCATCTCTATCAATTAATATCTTTCTCAGAAGTTACACACGACCTTTGCATACGTATCTTAGAAAAAAACCTGCGCATGAGTTTTGTTGTTCTCAATTCCGTCTGCTACATAACATATAGGTACCTATATGAGTTCATTCCCCTCTGATAAGGAGTACAGAGAAACATTTCTCTGACCGCTTATAGTTTATCAAGATCTCAATCAAAGACTCATTCATTCAAGAGTTTATCTATTTTCCTTAACACATTCTTTATTATAGTATTGTGACTAGTTTTATGTGTAGTGTTTGGAAAAAACTAATTCATATTTTGTCATTTGTTTTTTTAAGTGAATTCCTTGAAATTTAAAAAAAACAACAGCTTTAAGTATTTCAATTTGAGCCATTTATGCTTTTAGCTCTGAATCAGAGTGCCCAGACAAGTGACAATCGCTTTCAAAGCTTTTCTTTTTTCGACGACTTTAAACAGGAATGACATTTTTCTTCTTTTTCAGTAACATCATCATAACATCACGCCTGTAATCCCAGAAGGGTTAGGCAGAGGTGCCTATAGTACACACACATTTCGCCAGTTATGCTTAAGTGCCATGTAATAGGTGGCGAGCCTATTGCCATCAACCGGGCACAAATCCAGACTCCGGGCTGCTACTGAGAAATTCTAGATCCCAATAACCCAATCAAACTTTGCCCGACCTGGTAATCGAACCCAGGACCTCATGCTCAGCAGTAGTTCTTGCGACCACTAGACCAACGACGCTTCTTTTAATTTTTTATTCATTAAAACTTTATGCACAAGTAAAAAATACTGTACAAAGGCGGTTTTAATGCCTGAGGCAATTTCTACCAGTCAACCTTAGGGTGATGCAGAGACAAAACATGGCAGGTGAAACAAAAGGGATAGACAGCTCGAAAAATAAAAAAGTACATATAACAGAATAAATGTTGTCAGAAGAAAGAAAGATAGTTACAGGAGAAAACGAATCAAGCAAATCAGCGCTGGGATTATTTTACAAACTTCTTACGAGCCTTCACTTTGAAAGATAACCGACTGGTTGCCATCCTGATGTTCAGAGGGAGCGCATTCGAACGGAATACCTCCCGGACAAAGAAAGAATATTGTTGGTGAAACAAAGTTTTCTTTTTGTAAAATTTACATTAGGATTACGAGCTGCTTTTTATGTCAGTCCCAAACTTTTTCGACTTTTCCATGATCATTATCCCCGATTTTTCCCTTGCCTCAATAAGCATAAAAAACCTTTGGTCCTGCGCCTGATCTCTCCGCGATCGTGTCGGCTTGCCGTCCAATTGGACTTTGAAATATATATGGTGTGTATGCTCACCATAAATATTTCTATGATGCGTACACACTTCTATAATATACCCCGCGTATCAGGCTAATCTCCGTTGAGATTGGCCGCCGTGAGCGATCGGTCTGATAGAATATCTCTTCGTCTAGACCACAGAATACGAAATAAATTTTGGTTTCTGTTGTCAAGGCTCTCTAGACAGGCATTAAAGAGGTAGCAGTTGAAGGATTTTAGCAGTCTTTAATTAATTTATACTGGTGATGAAGCCAGTATATCTGAGTAGTATAACCATACTGTTATCTAACAACATAATAAACAAATTCTTCTTCTATTTTCAACCAGCATCACAATATTTTTCAATCAGTTTTGATTTTGACTGACAACACACAATTTATATTTCGAAGGCATTTTTAATTTGATGCCTCGTTACGCATTCTTATCATTAATCAACTGTATTATCTCTCTGCCTACGACCCAAGAAGCTAGCGTGAAGTTTACGCATTAATTATATCGTTCGGTTAAATCGAGTGGAATTTGGAACAATTATCTTGAAACTTGGAATGTGCAGGTTCTTAATTGGGTGTATTGTAATATTCGGTTGAAGAGATATTTTTGTAGGTACAATATTGGTAAACGAAATCGTACTGAGATTCTATACTTTCGATTTAATAGACAGGTCGAGGTATCACAATAACAGTATGTCCAAACGTCAAACCTATATTTAAATGACGGCTGCGCGCTTATAAGATACGCAGGTGGCTGCGGGAATCCACCCACAGACAAGCCAAGAGGTGGTGGACCTCGACACCAGGCTGCAGGCAGTCCAAGGAAGCTTTGCCATCCTTAAATGGCAGGCTAACCAGACGGTTATTACGCCTGGACAGAAATGGCCTGCGCCTGGTGACGGGGACCATCACAGGACACTGCTCGCTGAACAAACACCTTCACACAATAGGCATCACGGATAGTCCACTGTGCAGAGCTTGCATGGAGTGGGTGCGCTCTTTGAGCGCACAGGCGTTACCCAGATAAGAACAGAAACCCTCGTGACACCCGGATCTTTCATAGATGTTCTCGACAGACCAGAAGCTTTGATCGGCTTATGGAGGGAGGTGGGCTGGTTGGAATATTAACCACCGACGACGGCCGCCATGGCCCACGCACAATGGTCCACATGAAGGACTAAGTGCGGAAACCAAACCCTCTAACATAGAACGTCAAACCTATATTTAAATGACAGCTTATCAAAGGCTAACGGCGCGTGAGCATTCGATGCCCAGAATGTTACAATTTTATTAATATTGTTTATTGTATTTATTTTGTTGAACACTTATCTATTTATAATGTGTAGGTATGTATTTTTTTAAATCTTAGCGTTTGCTGCACTGGTAGACGTCATTCAACGCCGGCTGTCGCTGAAAACCAGCGCTGGGGCTCTGTCTCGCATAGGGTCGTAGCATTAAGCTGAGCGATGGCCGTTTTGCGTGGATGTGACGCATATTTTCCCCCAACTTGTTCTTTTTGGTGTTTGTGTTCGATCACTGCGTCATGTTTACCGCAAATAAACGTGTTTTATTTCTTTCTTCTTCTTAGTTTGAAAGAAAGCCATACCAAGTAAAATGCGGTATGGGCAGCAGAATAAGATGAGGTGAGTAGAAAGATATTCTTCAGTATTTTTCTTCTACACGTGTCACCATTGTGTTATTTTGTAACATAAAAATGGCTCATGTTGTAGTGTGGCCAGCAAACAGGATTGCTCAGACTTGGACGATATTCGAAAATCTTCAAGGTTAGAATTTCCGAAGTTAGTTAAAATAATTGGGGCTAGTTGCCCATTCCAAAGGTGCATATGGAGAAAAACGGGCAAGAAACGCCATGGGCACTCTTTTAAATAATTTTGTTACAAATATATTAAGTGTACGATGTATAAAAGACGTACACGTTAACAGCGTCCAGAGTGCAGCAAAAAAATAATAAAAAGAATCCAAAAATTTAATTATTAAAAATAAGCCGTGGTGGCTATGAGATGACCAGTCCCAACTGACGGACATTTTTGTCACCACTATCAGGTAATCCATTGAATAATGTCCACACATCCATTTTAAGAAGAAAACTCGTTGATAAAGAAACCGGTTAAAAAGAAAGTGGTTACTCTATGGAAAGTGAAAAGAAAAGCTTTGTCTAATCATTGTTTATGGCAGACTTTGTGAATGTGTCATCTTGGACACTTCGTTAATTCTCGTTCTCGCAGACCAAATGTCTGAGGGCCAGTTTCTTGGAGTTTCTCGAACGAAAGTTATCGCAAAATGAACGTTACAAATTGTCAAGCGCGCGTAGAATGCTGCGATTGGCTGTTGATAATTAAATCAACCAATTACATTAGTTTACGCACGCTTTACAATTTGTGTACTGATCGCGTTCAGTTTCATTGGTGAAATCCACCCATAATTGAAGTCAAGAATTACCCAACTTAAGATTATCGAATGAAAAAATGAAATGTTATGTTTAGTTTTTTTGGTTTTTCTTTTAAGAATGTAGGGTTTTCTTAGTAGCAGCCTGTAGTCTGAATTTGTGCACGGTTGATGGCTATTGGCTCGCCCCCTATTACATGGGACTTATACATAAGTGGAGAAATGTGGGTGTCCTCTATACACATCTGCCCATCCCCTTGGGAGCACAGCCGTGGTGTTATGTTATTTTTGCTTGAACAAGTTTTGAGTATGAATGTGGATTGTTATAAGAATTGCCCATAGAGGCAGATCAAGGAAACGATTGATGGATCTTGTGAAAGATGAAATGGCTATAAAGGGGTGAATACTGAGATACAAGAAAGATGACGACAGATAAAGATGCTTCGACTACAAAAAAATAAATAAGGCCGGGATGTTGATGATAGACTAGGCGTCTTATTTATTTGATAACATAATAATATAAAAAAGAAGGGTTTGAAAATTAATAGCAAAATATTTAACCTCTTATTGAATGAATGAAATGCACCGACCCCAGCGTGGTTTGACCAGACTCAATTTATTGAATGAACCCCAAGACTTGCACTAGCCCCTGAAGGCTCATGCTTCATGGTGCTACAAAGACCATTGCATATCAAGGAATAGACCAGGGGGCACTGTAATGGTAGGGAAGACGTGCCCTTGGGATAGGAAGGATTAAGAGCCTATGGAGTATGCACCCTAACGTAAGCATTAGTGGAGAGGCGGGTGATATTTGTCTATGGGAGGGCATCTTTTAACGACGTCGCAGCAGGGTTGATTCAGGTCGAGCTTCATCGGTGAATCTTTAAGCGGGGTTCAGCTGGTTTCTCGGCTCTTTTCTGTCAGTGCTCTGCTGTGATAAATGTTGCTGTTTTTACTTTTCAATGTCTTCGTCTGAGTTCTCGCTACTAACCATTTCCGGATTTTGTACATCTCATTAGCAGCGTTCTTGATCTTCCACCGTGTAATACCAAAATATTAAACCTCTTATTGGTAAGTAAATCGGATTGGCATAAAGTCCAAAAGAATTAAAAAAATTGAAATCGGAATAAATAAAAATAAAGCTATAGGAAAGAAAGTAAAATATATGAAAACAAGGACAATTTCTGTTCATACACAATCTGTACATCAACTTATAAAGATTGAAGATTTATACACCAGGGAAGTGAAAACAAAAAGAGACAACATCACAAATCGTCTGAACCAGAAAAAGACAGAACATCTGCAGTTGATTGCACTTTGATTGTGCGTTCCAGTTTAATAATTAAAAAGATTAAAAATAAGTAGGTTGTGTCCAATGAGGTTTTAATACATTTCTTATTTCCGTGACTGATTTTTAATAACTAATCTTTCGTATAATAAATAGATAATCACAGTTTTTTTTAAACATTACGGAATTGTTTAGATAATATTTTCATCATAATCGGTGTTAAAAAATGTTTGGGCGGGATTGTTTTTTAATTACAATGATGACTACAATATTTATATGACTGAAGTCATTTACATTTGCAAGATATTTTTTGTACCTACTTAGTTCTCTTCTTCAGCATATACTTGAATGCCAACCTTTGCCTACGTGCCAACGTCGTAGAATCGTGATTTTCATTTAAGGCATGTCTTCAGAATATTGCTAACAACTGTAACTCCTGTATGCTAGAACTTACAGTAGCGTTCAACCCGAAAAGCGTCAAGAAAAAAACTCTGCGAAAGCCGTGATTACAAACTGAGCTTGAATAGGTAATAGTTATGATGACTAATATAAAAAAGCGGCCAAGTGCGAGTCGGACTCTCCCATAAAGGGTTCCATAGCACATAGCAGCAAGAGTTGATTAAATGAAAGGTCAATTGCGGTTTACGATTTATGACGTATAAAAAAAAAACTACTTACTAGATCTCGTTCAAACCAATTTTCGGTGGAAGTTCATCATATTTTTTTTTTAGTTTTATCATTCTCTTATTTTAGAAGTTACAGGGGGGGGGGGGGCGCACATTTTACCACTTTGGAAGTGTCTCTCGCGTAAACTATTCAGTTTAGACCTCAAAAAAGGCCTATCCATAGATACCCTACACGTATGGGTTTTTTTTTTTATAAGTATGGGGACCCCAATTATTTTTTTTTATGTGAAAATCTTAATGCGGTTCACAGAATCTACTCACCAAGTTTCAACAGTATAGTCCTTATAGTTTCGGAAAAAAGTGGCTGTGACATACGGACGGACAGACATGACGAATCCATAAGGGTTCCGTAGCCAAATGGCAAACCGTTTTTTAACCCTAAAAATTATCGAAACAATTATGTAATTTCAAAGAAGGCATATTAAAATGAGATAATCGATAACATCTGTTAAATTGATGTACTTAAATAAGACGAAGCACAGCTCTAAAAGTTTTTGGAGGGGATTATTCCCGCCCTTGTCACTCGGTCCGGCCGAAGTATGGCGCTAGTATGAATTTACATAGTCATGACGTCCCTTCTACGATAGTGCTGTCCTTGTTTAACACTTTAAAACGTTTCACAACTTGGCAATTTTATAAGCTTTTACACATTTTATTATATTGTTTGCATTATTTGGAAACAAATATTTTTTCGAGTAAAAAATTTGTCATCATCCCTTCGAGTATTCTAGAAGAAATCTTGCCAGATTTTATAAGCAGAATGAAATTTTTACAGGCCATGTGTATGCCCTGAAATAATATTATTGAAACCGAGAAAGTTGTGAATCATAAGCATGAACCCAATTCAGAACACGATGTTTCCTACATCAATGTTCAAGAAAAAAAAGACCGTGCATTACGACACAGCTTAAAGTACACTTGGAATTCCGCCTACCCCCAAACGGGAAACAGACGAAAGATAACATACTTACTCATGATGGTCCACCACATCAAATCATCAACCAGCTACGCAAGACAGAGACAAAATACTATCTATATACGAGTGAACGAGACAAAGAACTGTCGGCTGCACTTTGATGAGAGAACCGATGGTATCTAATTCAAGGGAAGCGACTGGCCCATAATTTTTATGTTTTTTTTTACATTACAAAGGGTTTTCGACTTTGTATTGCAGTCACGGATAGTAATTTTAGACGGTACGGCCCATTGAGTTGTTCGGCCCTTAAAAACTGAGGAAGGTATTTCTATATTTTCTGTAGAAAAATAATTTGGAACGACGAATTTTAGCGTAGACTTAGAATTTTTACTGTAACCACTCGGTGGACAGATGTCTTTAAAAAGGCAGCGGAGTAAGACTTAATACGGAAGGCAGAGAGTGGAGAGACGGTGAGATTTTTGTAGAATTGAATGTCAATTCTACAAAAATCTCAACGTGAAGACTTGCGTAGAATGAGCTGTCAGTGATATCCCGTCTTGTTCAATCCCTAGCCACTGAGGCACTGACAGCTCACTACACGCTCACTTCACCTATGTTTTCACGGTGAGATGGTTACAGAATAGCATTACGGGTGTGCCAGCGTAACTTTAGAGAAGCCTGTATCGAGCAGTGGAATGCAATAAAGCTGAATAATTATGCACGTGTAGCTTAACCACCAAAGAAACGAAAGACATCATTACAGGTTGTACAAAGATTTCTGGGGCGCGAATTCAAAAATGAAGAATAGACACATTAAAAAAAGATATTTAGGTAATATTCTTTGTAGCGAAGATAAAAGTGGAGATATACTTCAGAATAAACTTATTATTATAAAATACATATTATATGTGTCTCCCATAAGTGTACTAAAATACCATTAAACAATCAACAAAAACATTGGCAAGTAACCAAAAGTAATTGCATAGATACAGTCTTGTAAAGAAAACTGAAAGTGAATTGTAATTTGAGAGCCAAGAATGATATTTATCACAACGTTGAAATATTATGTCTGACCGGTATGCGAAGATTTTGGCATGTTAGCTTCATAACGTAAGTGTATACACCTGGGTTCATGAAGAGATATTTATTTGGTATTATCTAATAATAGATAAGTTCATCGTTTTGACGTAACAATGGCTCAATGTTTGGTCAAGTTACGTTTCGAATATTATCTTAATCATCGACAGTTTTTGGGCATGAAGTGTTGTAGGATGTGGATCAACCTTAGCAAAATATTTTATATTTTTTTTTTTTTTTTTTTATAAATGGCATCTCGCAGGTCAACCTATGAGGTTGTCGTCTGCTTAGCCGGACTTGCCTGTGGATTCCCTAATAAATTAAGGCCTCCAGCCAGGACTTAAACTTAAATACTAACTAAAAACTAAGCGACTACACGCTAAGGGCACCCCCTGTGGGGTACGAACCTCGGCTTAGGGCGTCGCTGGGAGAGGGCAGCAAATGACTAGCTGGATCAGGAATGATATTATTTAGGGACGAATTTAAAGCTACAGGCTCAGCGGCGCGGGCTGGCTCGAGCAAGGGTCGGGAGGGGCGTAGATTTGGGCGTCGCGGCGGGCCTCGGCGGCGAGGACGGTAGGACGGCGATCGGGTTTTGGGCTTATGAAGCGTGCTGGTTGCCTTACTACTCTCCTGGAGGAGGGTAGTGGCGTCGTCGGGGGCGATTAAGGTATGCCTTGGTCGGCGAATACTACTAATACGGGAAGGAGTGTAGCGGGCGGCCGCTGAGATCAAGGGGTTGGGGTGTTTTATGCCACAGTCAAAGAAACGCTTCGATAAGCGTTTCATGAACTGGTTTATGGTAGGCATTTTAAGATCGATGTGGAGATTTATATTACGGACATAGAAGGGGGCACCCGTGACCTTTCTGAGGAAACGGTTCTGGAGGGTCTGCATCTTATGGAGATGACGTGGGTGAGCGTGCGCGAATACAACGCAGGCATAGGTCATGATGGGACGGATGACTGCGGTGTAGATGCGCAGCTTGCATTTAAGTGACAGTTTGCAACGGGCTGTCAGAATAAAGTGGAGTCTGCCAAGAGCGAAAGCGGCACGCGCGCGAACAGCCTTAATGTGCTCTTTAAACGTTAAGTTTTGATCAAGGATCACGCCTAGGTATTTGGCTTGCTTCTCCCAAGGGATTGGCTTGCCGTACATAGTGATCGGGCTGGGAAGGGGGGGTGGGACTCGCCGACGTCTCGAGAAGAGAACCGCCTGACTCTTATCGGGGTTGACCTCGATTCTCCATTTCCGGAACCAAGCGCCTAAGACGTTTGCGGAGGTTTGGAGAGTACGAGCTATAGCATTGGGACAATGACCGGTATAGTAAACGGCAGTGTCGTCGGCGAAGAGAGCCAACTGAGCCTTTTTACTCTGTGGGATATCGCTGGTGAACAGCGTGAAAACTAGAGGAGATATGACGGAACCCTGAGGGACACCGGCGCGAATAGGGTGAGGGGACGAGAGTGCACCCTCGATGCGATAGCGGAAGGTGCGATTCGACAAAAAGTCTCGTAAGATGAGTACGAGACGATCTGGCACTCCTAGTTGGTAAAGATTGTATAACAAGCCGTTGTGCCAGACTTTGTCGAAGGCTTTCGCTATGTCGAAGAATAGCACACCCGTCGTCGCGTTACGCTGCATACCGGCGCACAAGTGCTCTACGATACGGTGGACCTGGTGGATACTCGAGTGTTGTGGACGGAAACCAAACTGCTCGTTGGGAATGAGGCTCTTTGCTTCGGCGTAGTCTTTGAGACGCTTATAAATAAGCCTCTCGTAGATTTTGCCGAGAACGTTGAGTAAGCTAATGGGACGGTAGCTGGAGGGCTCAGACTTTGGCTTGCCTGGCTTTGGGATACCGATGACTGTTGCTTCTTTCCACGCTTGTGGGAAGATGTTGTTGCTCATGGCGCCATTGAAGATGGCGGTCATGAGCATTATTAGAGGGGCAGGTAGGAGTTTGTATACCTTGTTGGTAATACCGTCCGAACCGGGGGCTTTACGAGCTTGGAGCCCTTTTACGATGTCGTGCACTTCATCTGGAGTGACGGGAGGCAGAGGATCATCAGGGTTTTCAACGGGTGGAAGGGAGGCTCTCCGTTCGACTTCAGCGTCGACCTTGTTCAGGTGAGCTTGGTCTACTGGTTGAGAGCTGGGAGAACACTGGGACTCTAGGCTGTCAGCAAGGCATTCGGCCTTGTCGGTGCTGTCGAACGCGACGCTCTTGTCGGGGCGGATGAGGGGAGGCATAGAGACCTCCTCGGAGGAGCGCAATTTCCTCTGAAGGTGCCAGAAGGCTTGGTGAGTGGGCTCGAGTTCATTCAGCATCTTGTTCCAACCCTCTGAGCGTACCTCCCCTATGCGTTTCTTTACAGCACGCTGTAAATGGCGCATGTGGGCTTTGTTCGCGTCACAAGGGAAGGAGTCGTAGGCACGGATGGCCGCGTTCTTCTCGGTTATCAGGTCACGTACATCAGTAGGTAGTTTCCAGCGATGGTCTTCCATCACCGGAACTTCCCGTGAACAATCCGTCAATACGGATTGTATGTGCTCTGTAAACGAGTCGATTGCGGCCGTCGTGTCGGCGACTGACACTAAGTGATCGGGGATGGTGTCTAAGTGAGGCGACGTGGTGGATTTCAGTCTTTCGCTTACTTTCCTCCAGTCGGTTATCGTCTGGGTCTGAGGGGGGCGGTTGGGGTCGATCGGGCCCGAGTAGGGTGCAAGATGCATGACTACAGGGCGGTGGTCAGAGTTTAGCTCGTGGAACGTCTCAATCGATTGCAAACGGAGGTTCACATTCTTGAGCAGCGCTACATCGAGAACATCGGGAAGGTGATTAGGATTACCTGGGAAGTGAGTCGGGCTCATTGGAGCGATGACGTCAAAGTTAAGGGATTCGCTTAACTTGGAAATGATCCGACCTCTGGTAGAAGTCGTGCTACTATTCCACGCCGGGTGTTTGGCATTAAGATCCCCCGCCAATATGACGGAGTCACTCATACCGAAGAGGGCGGTGAAGTCCTTTTGGAGAGAGATGGGATCCTCCGGACCATTGTCTGGTGGAATATAAGCAGAGATGATGGTGATCGGTTGATGACCAGTCATGCCGAGCCGACAGATAGAGGTCTCCAGATGGGAGAAGAGAGAAGGTGGGTCGATAGGGATGCAATACAAAGATTTCCTAAAGTATATTAGTGTGCCACCCCTGTGGCATCGAGACCTGGCAAAATATTTTGGAAAATAAGGCGTTTTTTATACTGGAAAATAGTGTTGCTATTTCTGCCAAGTTGTCCCACAAAAGCTTGACATTTTCTTATTAAATTTTTTCACGAAACCTTTTCTTCCGCCTCTTTGTTATTTTATGTCGATACGAAATAGCAATATTCTTAGTTCAATTAAGTCGGTGTACAATAACAAAAGTTGCCAATATTTAATCAGATAGAAGAAAGTTATTAAATCAAAAGCAAGAAATTTCAAATAAGCCCTGATCTACGATGATGTATGAACGCCATTTTTAATTTTTATCTCCTAACCTAAATTCTTTTAACGATTAATAGATAAACATTCTCAAAAAGCTTCCGTATACATTAATAAACCAATAACTAGTCTGTCCGTCTGTGTATAAATAACTCGGGAACATTGCATAAGTCTGGAGCGATGCCAATGACAATATGCACATGTAGAATATATGCATTTCGATGTTTTATTTGTGGTAAAACTAGTAAGGTCGTTGGTAATTGTGTAATTAAGAAGTGACTTATAATAATGGTGATCTTTGACCAATTTCATGTGAAGCAAGCTGTTGCTGGACTACTGGAATTGATGAAGAATTACTGTAATTGTAGATTTGGACCATGATACTCGTTAACAAATTTTCTGACGTTAAGGAAACCTAGCCATTAACGACCATAAATTCGCTCGCTACTGGTGGAGCACAAATCTCAATGATTGAAATGATTCAAATAAGTATGTCGGGGTTGGTAGTTAAGTCTATCAAATAAACCATCTTACACAACCCAAAAAAAAACACCACGTTGTCTCTTAGAAGAACGAGTCGTGAGCACAAATTCTACATGAACTGTTGCTGCCGGCGTCAGCTGACTCAAGTATTTTGTTTTCTACCTATAGGTACATAAATAAGCATGATTTTATGAACACCTCATTGCCCCTGCAAGTGTACGAATTGCCATAATGGGAAATAAGGTATGGTTTAAAAGTAGAGTTTGGGCTGACGACTCGTGCCGGTAACTATACTTAGGTGTCCTAAAAGGTCCAGAATCACGTGAAGACCATTATCAACTTGCAGAACTTAATATCTATTTGGCCGTTGCTTCTTGGGTGGTCCGCCCCGCTATGCTTACCGACTAATGCTCATACACACGACACACGTCAACTGCAGCCGTCGACAACATAACGCTCGTTTTTTTTTTTTTTTTTGGGAATTGCATCTCGCAGGTCAACCTATGAGGTTGTCGTATGCTTAAGCGGACTTGCCTGTGGTTGCCCTAATAAATTACTAACTATAACTACTAACTAAAAACTAAGCGACTACACGGTAAGGGCAACCCCTGTGGGATACGAACCTCGGCTTAGGGTGTCGCTGGAAGAGGGCAGCAAGGGACTAGCTGGATTAGGATTTGAGTGATTTTGGGACGAATTTAAAGCTACAGGTTCAGCGGCGCGGGCTGGCTCGAACAAGGGTCGGGAGGGGCGTGGATTGGGGCGTCACGGCGGGCCTCGGCGGTGAGGACGGTAGGACGGTGATCAGGTTTTGCGCTTGTGTAAAGTGCTGGTGGCCTTACTACTCTCCTGGAGGAGGGTAATTTCGTCGTCGGGGAAACGCTCGTTTGGGCGCAGTGTGCATAAACAGGAGCGGTACGTCTTCAACGGCAGCCGCCGACCGTCGACGGTAGTCGTCAACGCGTGCCGGCGGCAGCTGCAGTTGTCGCTGCCGTTGACGCGAGCCGCACGTGTGTATGCACACCACTACGATATGAGCTATTCTCGTATTAGTTGTATCGTCGGGGTTAGTGCGATACTGCGTAACTAGCTCTGGTAAAAATCGCGACAGTGTCAAAGACCTTTCAGTAGGAACGAATAACTGGTTGTTTCGATCTGCTATACTTAGATTTTTAATTTGCTATACTGAAATAATGTCTGCGCGATAGACCTTTCTTTGCCAAATTGACAGTGCCTGGACCACTATATTAACAGCTTGCATTTTGTGGATTTACGTACAAATTAACGTCAATTATTAAGGGCCTTTATAATATATTTTTCTGTTACAATCGAAGAATAACTATACTTTTAAAATGATTCAACTAAAAGTACAATACTAAATACCGGTTCACACTCATATTTAGTTCCAACTGACCTATTATTTACCATACTTAGTTTCGCTGACTACCCACCGAATATGCCAAAGAGGCGTGATCGTACCACCAAAAGGGTGTTAGCCACGTGTATGCTGGCTTATAATTTATACGTTTGAAGTTAATTAATGTAATTAGTGTCCGTACATAGTGGTTAGTGGAACGGGTTAGGGTGACCGCTTCCGGTTAGGCGCAAGCGCACAAGCGGTTAGCGATTTTTCAAACTTGGTTGAAACATATATTTTTAGTTAAGGGATCCCATGGCCAAGCCTTTTCCTAACCTTGTTGATGTCGGTTTCCAGTAGTAACCTCCAGAACCCATTTACTTGGCACCCCTTGGTAAGACTTAGGTGTCTGACTACCGTACTACTGTCAAAGATCACGCACACCAACATTTTGCCCTTAGCGGGACTATGAACAAAAATGTTTCTTGTGTAGAAATTTCTATCAAACTTTTATCAGTGATACTTCCCTACTCTTTTTTGAGCGACGCCACAGCGCGACACAAAGGCACCGCGTGTGGAGCTGTGGCGTCGCGCCTGTTTGCGGGAACGCGTTTGGCTTTCATGACTTTTTCGGAATAGTAATGCCAATCAAGCAATTTCAACTCTGCTTCAAGCCTCCTAATAACTACAGGAAATAAAATCATAAAGCCGTATTTTGCACAGAAAAATAGTGACTTTTTAATGGAAAAATGATATTTTTACATAAATATTTACACTTCAAGCTATTTTATTTACAAAAAATCCAAATGTTTGCCAAAAAATCATCGACGTGCATACCTTGACTACAAAATCTTATGTTTTGTACCACCACTTATATGCTCTAGTAGCCTACAAATACAGAACGTTGCGTCATCTATAAATATAATGTATTATTAAGTGTAACTTCTTCAAACAATACGAACTGATAAACTCTGCGAACTTTGAGAAAAATATACAGAAAGAACTATTAATTAATTTCTTGTTAATTAGACGTCGTTGGTTCGAACCCGAAAACATCGTGAGGAAACCTGCATCTCTTAGAACCAAAAGTTCGAAGACATGTGACATCTACCAACCCGCACTGGGCCCGCGTGGCGGATTAAAGCCCACTCCCTCTCACAGTGAGCAGGCCTGTGAACCAGCAGTGGGAACATACTAGGCTGATTATGATGAAGTTAATTAGTTTCACAATAGAGATTGCATTCATGTTTAGGTAAGCAGCATTATCATTAGCCAAACATAAAGAAATTTTTAAATGATTGACATAGGAGATAGTAAATTCTGCCTGCCTCGTTAGTCTAGTGGTCGCAAGAGCCACTGCTGACTATGAGATCCTGTGTTCGATTACCAGGTCGGGCAAAGTGTTATTGTGTTTTTCTATCTAGAATTCCTCCTTAGCAGCACGGAGTTACATGGGACTTAAGCATAACTGGCGAAATGTGGATGTACTCTGCCTAACTCTTCTGGGATTGCAGGCGTATTGTTATGTAATGCGATAGTAAATTCTTTATACAAACAAACCTGTGTTCAAATAACAATCATCATCTGCGCAGCCTCTTGTCAACTATATATTTAGAGGTCAGCTTCAAGTCTTACCGGGTTTAGCTGAATACCAGTATTTTACATGGAGCGACTGCCTCTCTGACCATCACATCTCAGTTACTGGGTAACACGATATCCCTTGGTAAAACTGTTAGTCAAGAGTTTCGGGCTTCTGACTCCCTGTAACGACTGTCAAAGATCCACGAATGACAGCCGGGACCAACGGCTTAACGTGCTTTCCAAGGCATGGAGGGGTCAGGAACAGAGATACCTTTTTTTTTTTTTTTTTTGAATGGCATCTCGCAGGTCAACCTATGAGGTTGTCGTCTGCTTAGACGGACTTGCCTGTAGTTGCCCTAATAAATTAAGGCCTCCAGCTAGGACTCAAACTTATGTACTAACTTAAAAACTAAGCGAAAACGCTAAGGGCACCCCCTTCGGGGTACGAACCTCGGCTTAGGGCGTCGCTGGGAGAGGGCAGCAAGGGACTAGCTGGATCAGGATTTGAGTGATTTTGGGACGAAATTAAAGCTACAGGCTCAGCGGCGCGGGCTGGCTCGAGCTAGGGTCGGGAGGGGCGTGGATTTGGGCGTCGCGGCGGGCCTCGGTGGCGAGGACGGTAGGACGGCGATCGGGTTTTGGGCTTATGTCGTGTGCTGGTGGCCTTACTACTCTCCTGGAGGAGGGTAGTGGCGTCGTCGGGGGCGATTAAAGTATGCCTTGGTCGGCGAATACTGCTAATGCGGGAGGGAGTGTAGCGGGCGGCCGCTGAGATCAAGGGGTTGAACAGAGATACCAAAACTTTACACACTTATATAGATGTCATTCAAATACCCATTTTTGTTTAAATGATTAGTAGGTACTTTAAAAGGGCAAAAGGAGTATGTAAGGATCGTAGCAGGTGGCGTTCGTTGGTTTCTGCCTACCCCCATGGGAAGAAGGCGTGAGTTTATTTATGTAGGTAATTTTGCTTGTTGTTCGATCGACGAAACAAACTCAGAGGATTTAAAAAATCATTAATAGTATAATAGTTGACGTTCAAAAGTGCCTTTATATGGGCCTATTTGAAATAAATGCTTTGACTTTGACTTTGATTTTATAACAACAGTTACAAAGGTTTGCACCATTGGAAATAAAATATAAACTTGACTGACATACTTTAAGTTAACGGAAATTACGAAGGAATCGAGATATAATAACAGTGTTAATAAAATAAAATGTTGCCAATAAAATTAAATAAATTAAGGAAGTGAAAGTAATTTTCCTCATATTGCCTTGATTGTTTTTTAATGAGAAATAAGAAATTATTGAGAAGTTCTTCCGTGTTACTTATGGTGAATGAAAAGTCACATCTTTGTCAGAAACTGAAGGAATATGCCAAGTGGATAGGCAGTGCTCCTCAACTAATTATAATCCAGTAGCTGTTGCCCACACCTGCGTCTGCTATCCAGGATGTTGATGAAAAGAAGCCTATGTCTTTACCTAGATCGTGGTCTATCTGTCTGCCAAATTCCATTTAAATCCTTTCTGGAGTTTTTGCGTGATTGAGTAACAAACATACAACTATACAAACTTTCACATTTATAATGTAACTAGGAGTATAAAACTAAATGATAAATGATTTATTTCTGTAATTAGATTTGTACAAACACTTTTGCACGTCAAAAATTTGCCTATCTTCTAGATAAATTTTATCGAAATCCGTTACTTTCGACAGAGTTACTGAATTTATAATATCAGTATGGTTGTAATAATATTATATTATATTTTAGTTAATTTTATTAATAACAAAATTGGATAAAAGTGGCCCTGGAAATGTTTTGGACTATTTGATTAAGTAGAGTTATCAGCTCATCTTGATTAACAATTAAGATTCTTAAAAGCATTGTACAGTGTTAAATTCCTGCTAGAAGCAAACAAATTGTTTCTGTCTGTATATTTTTCTTAAAAAGAGCTTTTAACATCATGATTTGTAATAAATATGTACAAGGTGTAACTGAATGAACGCAATACCTGAAACTAGTTTGTTCAAAATCGACTACTGCATCGATTTCCTTAATTATTAATATAAATATGTAATTTTTCTTGACAAAATCTTTTGTATAATTTAAATTAATACCACCACGTCATAACAAGGGGGAGTTTTAGGCCTTATCTTCGGGGAGTAAAGCTTACTTTAATGCACGACCGAATTTAAGTGTTTTTACCGTTTTACGTTTAGGTCTAATAAAAATATATATAAAATATATTGATAGCATATTTTCCCCCAACTTTTTCTTTTTGGTGTTTGTGTTCGATCACTGCGTCATGTTTACCACAACTAAACGTTTTTTTCTTTTTTCTTCTTTTTTCTAACTATTTAAAATATTGAACTAAATTAAATGACAGATGTTATTTATTTTGGCCTTATAATTCAATATTTTAATTTTGATCTCAGAGGTTTTGCGTACCTATTCAAATCACAAGTTTGGTGAATCCTTCATCTCCGTTTATAATAACAGCCACGGGCATTGCAGTGGAATTTTATGGATAGTTATAATACAACTGTTTTTCTTAAATAACAGGACTCTCTCCGAAGTATCCGTTATTCGCATTTTATGACGCCAACGGGTAGATAGGGTGTCCTATTATTAGGTCGACCACAGGACACTATTGACAGTGATGATTTACTGTTGCAATGCGAAAACTGCAGCTGGGATGAATGGCGAGAAGACACGTGCCGAATTTTCAAGATTTAAAAAAATATTATATATTACAAGTAAATTATTTTTACTGCAGAATTTGCTATTTTCTTCACGACAATTGTCTGAAGGAAACTGTTAAACACTGCAGCATTGAAATATATAAAAAAAATAACATCATGCTTTACGAAAGTCGCACGCACGCACAGCACAACACAATCGTAATTCGTATTGTTTTTTTATGCATCTCAACCTACATTGAATTGATTAATATATATTATTACATAGGTAAATGATACCCAAAAACCCATAAAGACCACGGTATTTATTTTTAAATTAACCCTAATGCAACAATAACTCTATCTAGCAGCAATTTGTGTTATTTAAATAACGTTTTATTACAAAAGCACAGGAAACGTCGCGCGATTGTTTTTGTATAGAACATTAGGCACTGCATGTTATGTCAATTGTCACGACTTGCGGGAAGTTTTAGTACAAGTTATTAGGGGGACTGTGATTTGCCTTTTATACGGGATATTCTACATAGAAAATCCCGTAGAAATCTCCCATTTCAAGCCCTTGCAAGCCAAGGGCTTGTGGTATCACATCGTAGAGAAAGTAGATCATAGATATACAAAGCAATGTGCATTGTATTTGGTCCTGAGTGCCATAAAGCAATGAACGAAAGTGTATTTTTTTTTCTGAATACGCAGCCTTTGGCTACTTTGCATGTGTGTAATTTATGTCAATTCTTTGTAATGTGCGTTTTGTTTGTGCAGAATAAACAATTTTTCTTTCTTTCTTTGTTTTAGCAAAATATCAAAAGAAAATAGTTTTTTTGTAACGTACTTAACAGGCACTGCAAAAGATTTCATATGTAGAAAACAAAAGAACTGAAAAATTTACAGTTCATTTGTTTTCGAAATATGAAATCTTAGTGGCAATGAAAAAATCGTCTTTGACAAGCAGCAGACACCGATGTGATTTCCATAACATAAAAAAAACTAGAGAAACCAAGGTAGCATAATACTTCTTCCATAGTAAATAAGAAACTATCTCCAGTAACGTCTTTATTCATTCAATAGATTCCGTTCACAGTCTACGTATGCTCCTTATCGATAGACTAGGACAAGCGCCGTTTAATCTAAGTTCATTGACAGCATTCGTAGTTCGCATAACAATCAATAGTTAAATAATGCAATTGATGTGAACAATTTTCTTGCTATTTGAATAGCAAATCTATTATTATATAGAGGTAAAGATTGTAGATGATTTAGATAATTCTTTCACTAGCAGAAAGTTTCACTATTGCCGACTGCTATGGGATGTTATAGTATTGTTGCCTACCAGCAAAGCTAGTCCCATCTAAATTCGGGTCAAAATGTTAAATTTTACTAGTCTTAAAAGTATAGTGTCATGGTGTCACTTAGATGCCTTACACCATACCTACTATTGACAGCATCGTGTACTTTCTGGCTGATAATAGACCATATCTTTGTTCATCTGTAAATGTCGGTCAAGATCGTCAATCTTCAGTTCACATTCCACAATATGAACTTAGGTGGTATGTTTTACAAAGGCATAATCATTGAGCACCCTGCCAGGCAAAGCAGGAGAGAGGAAGTTGTCTTTCATTTGACTGATTAGATTTACAAAATAATTATAGTAGTTTTGGTATCGCTAAACTTTGTGATTTTGTGTGCATCTCCTTTGATTTAAAACGTTATGAAGATCATACTCAATAATATGACTGGACAGTTGACTAGCTCTTTGTTCCGCTCACGAAACGCTCTTTTGACTTGAAGGTGGGGCTAGCAATGTGATAACAATGTTTACGATAAAAATAATGCGGAACAGTAGAATTAGGTACACATATAGGGGTATCAGCTTAAAAAATAAAACCACAATTAATCAAGCGCTCATTATAAAACAAAACGAAAGGGACGCTTATTCATATCCATATTTGCATTTACAATTAGGATTATTTATTTAAATTCCTCAATGAACATATGGTCACCCTAGTCCACAATGAACGCATTAATGTGTCCACATTTGCCGGGCTATTAACTCCGGACAACGGCAGAGGTAATAGAGCGAATATAGTTTATGAAAAAAACGGGAAAAAACTTTTATTTAAAGTGAAGGGCTTGTTAAATAACAATTTGTGGTGATCACGATGGTAAAGATTATTTTTGGGATATTGAAAAATTGGTTTAATTGTTTTTGGTGGTCTGGGTCTTCCTGCGTTTAAAGGGGTCCAAATAGCCTCCACAGAAGAGGTGGTAAAAGTCCATGAAAAATAATGACCCAGGAGTTTATATTTCCTAATTATTAATAACTGGCCAGGACATGTTTGCGGCATAACGAACATGGCAGGACAAACTGTGGGCCTAAATAGCACAGAACTGGTGTCCTGAGACAGTGAGACGAGGTCGAAGCAGGTCACGTAGGAAATGGCGCAAAACTGTAAGAATGATGCACGGGCTCGTGAAAGATGAAAGGAGTGAACCTTTGCCTTTTTAAAATAAAATAAAACGGAAATCAATCTTGTGAGAGAAACTATATTGGAAATCCAATGCAGTAAAACCTCAAAGCTTAGTCAGTTATTCAAATAAACGAATGAATGGAAACATTCATGAATGAATCAGAGGTTGAAACGGTACAGGAAAACCACTAGTAAGTAATTACTTTTATATTTTACTGTGGTTTCCTTTACCAGAATTGTTATATATGAATTTATTCTTTTTATCCCTGCAAGTGATGTCATCTTATCGACATGATAAAATGGCGGTATTCTACAGTTTTAGGTTAGCATCTGACTGTTACTGTCACAGTTAAGATCGTCTGTGTATTTAGTGCTTCTTGGCTATCTACCAGCTTCTGATTAGTATTTGAAACATTTTCCTACAATATTAGTATATTCAGCTTTAAATTCAATAAAACGTCATCTTTAGTAGTTTTTATAGGATTGTTGTTGTTGTTGTAGTTTTAGGGTACGTGTACGCTAAATGAGAAGTAAAGTTACGCTTGCCGCGGTCAAATCGTAGATCGTAGAGGTTGACCATCCATTACAGATCGAGACCCCTCCGTGCCTCGGAAAGCACCTTAAGCCGTTGGTGCCGGCTGTCACTCTTAGATCTTTGACAGTCGTTACGGGGAGTCAGAAGCCCGAAACTCTGACAACCAGTCTTACCAAGGGGTATCGTGTTACCCAGTAACTGGGATGTGGAGGTTCAGCTCATCCTGTAACACTGCAGGCTGACCTCAACTCAAGTCTCCCACAAACAGGGGCGACGCGATAGCGCTATACAAAGGCACGGCTCGTCGCACGACACGCGCGGCGAAAAATAATAAGAAAATTATTTATTTACTTAAAAACATGTTATAAAAAGATGGTAACATACGAAATAACAAGAGCATACATGTTTTTGTTTAACAGGTATATGCGTACAGATTTTCACAAGCATATTTAACATTTATTGTCAAAGAAGTCTTTGACACTATAAAAACTATGACTACACAACCATTCATGCAATTTATTTTTGAATAATCTCATATTTCATGTCTTGAGATTACTTGGTATCTTATTATATATACGTACACACATAGATATACAACTTTTATTATACATGTCTCAGAAGGATATCCTGTGCGAAGCAAGGCAGACTGATAGATAGGTCGGTAATATGCACGACAATGATGATGATGAGTAATGGGTCACAGTACTAATCATCATCATTACCGTGCATATTATCTTCTAGGAAAATATGTAAATAAATAAATTCCGTTTGGCTACTAACTTGAGGATCTAATAGTTATTTTTAAACAAGCAGTAATGTAAATATCCCGCCCTTCGACCACCAAATCAGACTCATCAATCACCAAGCACACTTCAATACCAAAAACAACCTATAACTAACTGCCCAGACATACTAAATCACACCAAAATACCCTGAAGGAATCTGTATCACCGCCATGGTAAAACCATCAAACAAGATATTTGGGCCGATAGTTCAACGCTCTCAACCGACTTACTTTTTTTCTATAAATTTTTCGCACTTCGAAGTTTATAAATATTTGTATTAGATCATTCTGTTTCGAAGTCTGGAGTAAACTGGGTTAGTCTGTTCACAGTGAGTTATATATGGGTCAGATTTAGTGTTACCGTGGCCTTGTTTGTCAAACAACATAGTTTTGAAAGGAAGAATTTATGTTTACTGTAATTAATTTGTCTGTTTTTTCAATCTGGTCTGTGTTTTAGAGTTTAAATGGCTATCCTACATCTACGTTAACATCTTAAATCCATCATTTACTGTCAGACAACACACAACCTCAACCGCTGGGGCTATTTGGGGATGAAAACTCCTATGGAAATTGTAATTTTAGCCGATGAAAATCCCTACGGGATATTCGGAGAATTTATCAGGGGTAATTAAGAAGTCAGCAATAATCTGGTTTAAATTCATCCCAATGTGAATGGTGTTACGTGCGTCATTTTATGACGCAAATGAAAACTATTTCTTTCTTTTCTTGGATTGATTGTATGAATGAAATCGCCGTTTACTTTAATTGCGACTGAAGACGTCATTTCTTTGATAGTTATATTTTTGTGTGTTTTAATATGTAATACCGCTTCACTCTTAGTTACTCACATTAACTCAACATATTTTAACATCAGTCCACCACTGCTGGTTATTAATAATATATTATTGTTGTTTTGCTTAGTGGTAAACCACCCCTTACCTTAAGTTAATAGTTTATCCTTGTCACCTTTTTTTAATTTGCATATTTAGGGTTTCATCATAATCGATATCATCATTATCTTTGACATCCTTGTGCCATACTTCCATGGTCTGTGCTGTCTCAATGATGTCTTACCCCTATTAGGTACAAGGATTGCTTCTAATATTATTACTAATTCTCTAATAGGTACTATTACTGTGTATACTCATTCTTCAAGCATGTTTTAACACGATATTTATAACTTCCAAAGCGTGCAAATCAGATAAAACTGCATTCAACACTGATTCAAAGATTATCCGATTCATATCTTGGAATTCGCAGACAACTTGTGCTATCTTACATTGTAATCATATATTATACGCGAATGATATCAGATTAGCCTATACTATCTGCAACTAGCTAAAGTTCACTGTGAATTGTATGGTATGCGTCGGTTATCAAACATTGATATTATCAGGATTGTATAAACTGTCAACAACCTTTGCACAGTAGAAATATACAACAGTAAATCAACTAGTATCTATTTTTTGCTTCAACTACACAACATCGGCATCGGCACTAAATTTAATCTAAAATGACTAAGTACGAAATTTGCCAGTTAAATAAAATCATCAGCCTACTACAGTCCGCTGCTGAACGCATTTGCGTATGCCATTAGGTTCGATCTTCAGCATCTAGCTACTTCCAGCCACCATTCAATTATCGACTCAGCTGCGGCCCCTCGACTCGGATTCAACGAATTTTCGTAGTTGTATCTGCACTAAACTTGATCCTTTTATCCAGTCAGTATTACCTATTACTTACCTACACCAACGGAAGAGATAGGATGGTGTCCTTGTTCTTTAACGAGCCCTTCGCTACGGTAAATTGTGAGTTTCAAACCAATAGTCATTCCTGTGAAGTTTAAGTTTAACATAGAAGCCTTGACCAGATAGCTTTTTAATACGTTGAGAGCTTAATCAGGAAGCGATTTTCCTCAAAGATTTTGACTCATAGAAATGCCCTTACCGTACGCCCTTAGTCGCGCGAAAAATGTCAATACTGAGGAGAAGAGTGAGCTCACACAATAATAATTCAAATCACGGCGTCAATGTATGTGATTGAAGGTAGTATCATCTTTTGAGTCGGTAGGGGGAGTCTTACGATTCAAATCTTTTGTAGCTTGATAGTGTAGACATGGTCGTTTCATTAAGAGATTCCTTTCTTTAGAGTTAAACTAATTTCGCTTTGATCCAGTTTTGGGTCAGCAACTTTCAGACACGGCCAATCCTACTGAGATCAATCTTTCTTTAATTACACATTTACCTTGTTAAGATAAACACAAGATTTCAAAACGAAACTGAAGTCTGAACTAATGTAACAACTGGTTCCGTGCCAAATCGATCACAAGTTCGTTTTATCACATTTACTCATGAGGTAGACTTATAAAAATATTTAGATCTACCTATCTAAATATTTTTAATGGTCTATCAATAATAACTTTAAAATTAGCCTAGATTAATTCGGAAATCATTCATCTAAATAGATTTTCATGTAACTTCAAGAAGACCTATTGCCATTCTTGTAGTTCACTTCTAAAGCAAGGGACATTACAATTCGAAATCGAACACATTTGTTTAAAAAAGTAAACCATCGCGGATTCACAATGAGACACCGTTGGAATTTCGAAGTGATGTTTAGAGAAATACTACAGCCCATCGATGAAAGAAGTTTCACCAAAAGTTCAATAAATGCCTTGAGTTTTATGTCCAGAATCATACAAAAAGCTTATCCCCGCTTACCAGAGCTCTAAATCTAAATTTTGGGCTGGTTAATCTCACAAACAGCTTCAAACGAACAGAAATCTGAAATCAGAATATAACTTGAGCTAGCCGCTTCAATCCCGTGCTATTATTCCCATTACCGACAAGGCCAGGTAAATAGGTCTTGTAGATTTATCGTCAGGTCAGACCTAATTCCGTGGAGTGTCGATTCTAATATCATTATTAGCTTTTAACACTCATTTATGTAACTTCTATCTAATTGATTTGTTGGTTTGTATTTCTTTACGGAATTATCTGTGAGGTGTAGAATTTTCTTTTGCTGCATTGAATGAATGTTTGTTTTGTGTTGGTTCTATTTCTTTAGCTGTTCGAGCTACAGAGGTTATTTCTAAAAACTGTTTATCATTCAAGTTTGGATTTGGGTGGTGGTTAAAAGCTATTTTAATTATGATCACATTGATAGCAATACTTCCAATTGTATTTAGGGTTTTACCTTTTTAACCTTAGATATCCACTGCCTGAGACCCAGTTTATTAAAATTTATATTACAATTTGATCACGCCTATATCCCCAACAGAAAAGGTAGATTTGTGTATTACGGACAAGATTGATTATCGATTGATTATTATTGATTTGTGTATTACGGATTTTACGAAAAGTAAAATCTGAGTTCCATGTACCTACTAGAAAAGAGCCGGCCAATATTACTGTGTCAAATATTCACAAAACTGAATCTTACTAGATTTATAGTTTACAATACTGACTTACATATTTTCATTAGAAATCCAAAGTTGAGTATGTCTGGCTACAGATTTATGTTCGTGATTTACTAGATTGGCCGTTTGTTCTTGACATGGATGTGAGTACGCTCATGTGTTGTTTACCGGTTTTATAAGCACTACGATCATAATAATAAGGTGTAATAGTTTATTAATAGGCTATTAACAAACTGTTGATGTTTTCGATCGGGACTGCGATCAAAACATACTTGCTGATCGATCGAATTGGCTAATTTTAGCGTCATGCACTAGTTGTCAGACATTTTTTTTTTTGCTGAACTGGGCCTTTTTGGCGCAGCCGTGAGGCACAATACCCTGCTAATTTCATACTTCGCAATGTACACTTTTTTATTTTTATCTTTGTTTTGATTGTTACTCTTATAACTTTTACCTGCTTTGTCTGCCTTTTAGTCTGTGTTAAATAAACGTTTTTTCTTTCTTCTTAATTTGATTGAAGGATCGAGGTGATTGTTGATGTTTGTCTTCATGAACGTGTGAAAAGGTTATCTAAGATTGCTGTCTCCTTTTGTTTAGTTAGTTTTTTTCTGAGGAATTAAGTTACAAAGTTCTTTGCTTTCAAAGCTTTCATCGATCATCATGCTGCTACTATTAGTAATCTCTATTGTTAACAATTTTGATAAATCTGTGTTATTTTTTAAGGTTCAGAATGAATTAACATAATTTTTTACAAAGTGCATCAGTATTTCTTAGGATTCTTCTCTAAGGTCTGGCATAGGGCGTTGTAAAATCATTTTCCATAGGCGCACACGCCCTTGATTTTATAGGCTTGTACCTTTACGAAGATATAATAATTAAAAACAATAGACAATTTTAAAAGTATCCTTCCTACTTAATTAATAACATCGATAGACGATAAAAATGTCTATATCTCGAGCCTGTATAAGGTAATTGATATAAAAGCCAATAATTTATAATTTGGGGGTTCAATTTGATCAAACTTGACCCCATAAAGAGGTCAGTTACTCAGTGGTCCGAAACGACATGTGCTTGTACAAAAAATGTTCCGTTAGCATAGGGTTCCGGTGGCCATTATTTCGGGGAAATTATTTGGACAGTGTGAGCAAAATGTTGGTTAAATTATTATTCAGAATGTTGTCACTCAAAACTTTGGCATTCAGCTTCACCTGGTAAGACCGGAAAATCATCTGCTTAGCCTTTTTTCCAACTAGGTATATCTACATTAAAATGTAATAATGTAGTCTGCATTATTATATTTAAATGTGAAGCAATATTTTAGTCGCTTAAAATCTATTGTCAATGGTATATTACAGAGTTATAATAACACTAAGACACTAAGTTGTCTGAAAAAGGATTTAGAACTTCCTGTTACAGCTAGATCATAAATAAGATCAAATTCATAATTTTTCTCTTTTTTGAAAATGATAGGTACCTACTTACTTAAAACGCACCGTCTTTCTGTCTGTCTTCCTCTTTTAAAGTAAAGTCATATGAACTACATTTTTATATAGGATTAAATAATAAAATTGCACAAGTAATATGTAGTGATGGGTAACAAATGTCTCGCCTACGTTATGTATTCAAGCATTAGTTGATTCTTATCACGAGAGTGGGAAGATAAGCCTGTAGTTATGTGTCGAAGTTATCGTAGGAATTGTAACTTGGACAGATTACATGCAAAGTTATGATTTTATGATGTAGCTTTACATGATTTTGTAGAAGCTGAATTTATTTGAACGTTTGATGATTTTTTATGCTTTTTTTACGTAACAAAGAAAGTCCAGGTTGGTATCTTATTCAAGGAAACCAAACTAAACTATCTATTTTTTGAAGAATTAGGAAACTGGAGTATGGAACTGCCCTTCACTGAGGCTCTGAGCCCTTACACCTAACCTTAGACTAAATATGTGGCCGTTACCCAGAGAACACAGTATGTGGCAAACGCATGATCAATTAAAAGCGACGCCGCAGCGCGACACAAAGGCACCGCTCGTCGTGCGACACGCGTTGCCTTTGTGTCGCTCTGTGGTGTCGCGCCTGTGTCTACGAGACTTAAATCAGATAGTTTTCACGCAATCCATCCATCATTGCCTTGGTATTTAATTCATTCGAAATTCCAAATAGAACGAAAACCTAAGTCTTGTGTATTTTTAATTTTATTTTTGATGGCTTCTTCTCTTGAATTGTCGCATTACATCGCCTGCCCGCGCTATAACTCCGTTTTCGATTAGCGTTCTTGCTGACTTTTTTTGCTTCTGCTCGGCTCCTGAGCTAGGACCTAGCGTTATGTTGAATAGCCTAGCCTTCCTTAAGAATTGCGCTATCAAATGCAAAAAAAAAACAAATCCGACCTGTAGTTCCAGAGACTAGCGGGTTAAAATAAAATACAAACTCTTCAGCTAGATAAATATTTGAATCTATTTTACCATTAAAAACTTTTCTAACAACCTCTTTCTCAATTTGTTCCAGGTAAGGACAGTCTCGCAACGACGCCACATCATGCTGAACCACTCGATATCTTTATTTGCCGTTCACGCTTGACGGAACGTGGGTGTGCTCCAAGCTCAATTATTGGTAATAACGCTTTGTCGCCTAAATACAGGGCAGGGTTAACGCCTTTGAAAAAATGCATTAAATAAAATGTAAAAAGTGTTCCGAAAACGGGACTAAAGTCTTTACACGGTTAATGATGCTTGCTCATTGTGAGTTGAGGTTAAAACAGTTAATGTAAACCAGAAATCAACAAAACTTCATCGGCTGGTTTATTTGGTTTTCGCAGGTAGTCGTGCATTCCACATATTATTAACAGCTCATTTTTGGGAAGTAGGTTCAAAAACACATGTAGAAACGAAAATTACGAATACCTCTTATTAGAGTATTTGACTACTATCAAAAGTATACATTAATTTATTCTTATTTTAAAGATGTTACAAAAGACGACGATTTGAAATAATTCTTCTTTTTTTTATTTATTTATTCAAAATCTGTATAAACATTACGTTACATATAGTCTGCCAAACTGCATAACAGTTTGTCGGCAGTAGTTCTCGTATAACAATAGATTACAAAGAAGTTAATGTGCTTGTGTTAACAACTCCTATCCTGCGTTCCTGTGTTGTGACGTCAGATGCTTTTATAGCTATCTGTATCGACAAATTTTGAGATATTTTACTAATTTTTTAAATGTGGCTTAATATTTTTCTAGGTTTAAAAAAATTAAATTAAAAACACATACAGTCAAATTGTCATAGGATGTTGTGAGTGAACGCAATAGCCCATGTCCAAATACGGATACAAACCACTTCTACAATTAGATTAATACTTGTAGACTGCTGTCCAACACTCGACTACGTGTCATCAGCTCAAATACAAAAAAAGCCATAAAATATTTTTAATCCACCTTTTTTGCAAACTTGGCAACCCTACAGCCAAACCAAAATGGGCGTTGTTAATTTTTGGCTGTAACAGCTTTTTGTACCATTCATTTGTTTTGTCGGTCAGTTCAGGGACAAGTTTCAACTGAACTTGTATTTTATTCCTTTTCGGGGTAAGCAGAACTCTTGGCGGTAACTATTTTAGGCGTAATGTTGTTTCATGGTAATGTGAGGTTAAATTTATCCCAACGAGGAATTTATGAGTAATTTGAGAATGAGTGGCTTTTGTTACAAACACCACAAATTGGTTACCTTCATATGTTTATAAACGGAGAGTTTATGTGAATATTTTACCGTTTTTCAAAATTATTCAGTCAAATATTTTTTTATATGGAATACTTCGTTCCGAAGCATTTTTATATATCAACATAATATGTTAAGTATTTTCGATGGCAATCTAAATTTGTGTCACCCAGAATTTAGCTATGACTGCAGCGTTGTCAGTAACGCTCATAAGATTCAAGATTTCCATCACTTTTTTACCTAAAACCTTGGTTGATTAACAAAAACACATCCCTCAGCCCTACCCATCCGGCATTGAAAAACTTCAATCAAACTCGAAAATAACTTCCCTTTTTCCCAAAGAATGAACAAAAACAACTCAATCATACCCAAGTCCACTACCGACCCCTTTCATGTCCACACCGTGATTATACACATACATGAAACGATTATAATGTCCCATAAAAAGAGGAAATGAACAACACATCGCAGAAAGTCTCCGACCTAATTCCTGAGTGAAGTTTATCTTATGGTGTGTGTTTCCGCTGTCTCACGGAGAAATGGGAGACGTCCTTGTCTTGTATTCCACGATATTGATGGAGAAAGAGACGATATTGGCAGAGGAATGAGTATGACAGAATATAATGGTTACTTTATTATAGATGATTAATTTTTTTAAGTAGATTTGTACAAACACATATTTTATAGTATATTTTAAAAACTAGTTGAGATCGGCGTTTCCTATCTGACTTCTCTGAGAAGAAAGGCCGAACTCAGAGGTCACAGTCTCTTTTAAAATCCAGACATAATCTTGGTCAGATCATGTGAAGACCATGTAGATTGATGTCTGAAATGTCTTTTTGAGGAAAGAACCATACAGAATGAGTGGACCTGTCCAGTCAGTGCACGCAATTGTCAGTAATCATGCAGTTCAACACAGAACTTAAGAAGCTCAACGATTCGACGAACATTACCAAAGAAAGGACATTTGTGTAGGCCGCATAAATTACTCAAGCTGCCAGACCATGACTAAAATTAACTTTTAAAAAAATTAAAAAAAAACAACAACAAATCCACATTGTCTTCACATTCACAATAATTAAAATATTATAATCCTTTACAAAGTAAATTTTCTCTTAAATTTTATTTTGTTTCCTGTCCGTGTTTATATTTGTTACCATCTAGAGTAGGTTGTTTAGACAAAACTTAACTACTCTTGACTGTCGAGACTGTCTTGTCTATTGTACTTAAACTTAAAGTGTATATTATAATAACACTTAAGATTACGATGTCTTGTAATAAGGTAACGAATGACATGATTATTCTTATAGCTCACATCGAAATATTTCTAGAATCTTATTTGGTTTATTACAATTTATATTCCTCTCTATCTCTTCAGTCTTCACCGTTTCTCGTATCTTCCAAACAATGTGAACGCACATACCCTGCGTTTGCGCAACCCGTCTAACGTTACAGCACATGTGCGCTGTATACGACTATAATATAAATTATTTCAGGATCCGCGCCAACCGACTCACGCGCATGAATCGACCGCTATTTCTAATATATTGTACTGAAATTGTTTGTGTAACCGTTACGAATGATTGAAGGTTAGTTATTATTGTAATATTAGGTCTTCTTGGAAGACTGGTAGCTACCGTAGGGAGGGACCCCTATCCTGGATTACTAATACTGGATACCTTTAACATCTGCTAAGGAAAGGTATTTTCACGAGGATATACTTTAGAGTTTTTGAAGATCCAAATATGTGGCAATGCAAAAACTATACGGCTAACTCACCAAAAGGTTTTTGACATTCTCAACGTTATCGATCTGTTGTCGAACCAGTCAATTTGGATAGTATAGCAAATAAGAAGCCGCGTCACAGCTTGTGTATGCGATTGTATCAATGAAATGGTATGATATTTACTCCCTCATCAGCTGTCGTTGACAATTAAAGTCGCGCCATTTTAATTGAGACATAAAGTAAACACCAATGACAGAGCGTCGATAGATGCAACACTCGTTAACAAATGAAGAGCTACCAATCATCTGTATTGTGCTGATTGATGTTAACCAATTAGTAAGAGAATGCAGGCGCATATTGCAAATGGTGTCTAATTTAGGAGAGCATTGGCAAAGTTTGACGCTACATTTTGGCTGAGATAGGAATCTTGTTAAACAAACTATGGTCGCTAATCCATTTGCCATGCTTGGTGATCAAAGCCAAAACGAATTTAGCATGGAACATTTTGCATTTAGGGGCACCCAATTTGCAGAGAGATGCGGATTTGCCAAAATCTTCCTGTTAAAACTATAGCTACGATAGCAAATCTATTTGTCAAGCGTGGTGATTAATGGCAATTTTGTTTAATTGATAGTCTTCTAGAAAGCTCTTGAGCTTTCATTCATAGGTGTTTGACATATATTCTTAAGCGAGACTGCCAAATTACTTTATCACAATCCATGATATACTTATTATTACTTCTCTTGGCATTATTTTTTGGTCAGATTGTGGACCTTTAAAACAAGGCATTTACAATTTTATCTCGAAGAGTTAAACCTATTTAAAGTATCATGAACAGAAGACTCAAGTGCCATAAATAACAAATAATTACGTAACACACGACCAGTAGGAATGGGACTCATAAACGACTCAGCCTTGCAGTGTAAATGTGGTGCTGTTCCACAAACGATGGGACACTTGATATCCTGCGTGTCCTGTCAGCTGCACGTTACAGGAACTGGTGGATGCTAGTGATGACGCGAAACACGTAGCCGAATTCTGGGCGGAGTCTATTTAGATTGCCATCGACACGCTAAGAAGAAGTAGGAATTGCTATCATTTAGACAGTTTAAAAACATTTATTGCGTTATTTACGTTGCTAAGCAGGATTTTTTTTCGAACATTTGATTCAAAATGATTCAGATTATGATTGATAGCGAGTTACGTAATTAGACGAAACTCTTCTTCATTCTCAACTCCGTTAATTTTAAAACTGCACATCATAAGACGCGTACGATCTTGAATTCGCCACACTGACCTACTAACAACGTTCAATATTTTTCTCCGAACTGTTTTAAATTGTAAACTTTCGTGCATAATATTATTGTATGTTCTTAAACACAACAGGATGAAAGGAGTACATTGTTTATTATAACCTTGACGAGGCGTGTATTTTGGTGCAGGATACGATGGGTAAGCTGTTGATCGGGAGATCAGTTGCCATGCTGGGTAGTGATGGCTGGTACTGATGTTGGTTCTAATAATAGAAATGGATGAAGACATTGATAGATGTATAGATACGTAATCGAAAAGAGAAATGTAGGCAAACATAGATGAAAGGATAATTCAACAAAGAAATGAAAGCATTGGTAGACTATTCGGCTTAATGGAGAAATAAATGTTTCTAAAAGTTTACTCTATTTTAATCTTATTCTCATTTCATGTGAATGTGATGTTTTTTGGCTAACAGTTTAAATCTATCCAGATTTTCTGATCAATAACATTGAGAATCCGGTAGTTCATAGCTAAAATCTAAATAATTGGGAAAAAGTGACCTGATAGGAATATTGAAGGTTGAAAGATACTTTTTATTCTCAATAAAAAAACACTTTAGAACATTATTAGAACATACATAAATTAACAAAGATCGTCATTATCTGTAACAAACTAGATAACCATTCAATGCCTTTATTTCTCCGGAAGTGACAAATATATGATATAAAGTTTAGATGCCAGTGTGTTTGAAAAGACCTGGATGCTGCTAAAGAAGATTCCCAAAACACAGCCCATTGAGCAAATCTATACACATTTCACCACGCAAACAGCCCATTGCATTTAATTTCTTCATCGCAAAAATAGCCCCCTATCACCAAATTCGCAGTACGAAAAACATCAGTTTTATAGCTAATAAAAGTCAATAATCATTTGTTGCTTCAACGTAATGTTTATCGTTATTCGAAACATGACGTAATCTGATGTAACCCCTATTCCTCATGTGGCAGTCTGCCAGATTGTCTTCTACCATACTGATGATTAATCCTACGGTTTCCGTGAACTGTTTTAAAGCCGGGTGAACTTTTTTGGTTTGTTTTGTCAAGTACTGTGGAACAGTCGCCCTGCTGTCTCTAGATTTTGATGAATGTGATAGGTTTTCATTGAATTACTGATCTTATATGAGTAGTATACTGACTACATTGAAGCTTTCCAGTACATGAAGAGGATATTCATCAGTACATATCTGTGTGGTTAGTTAATAAGCTAGTTTTGATACTTCAGTTCCCGAAAGTTTTATTCAATGCTTCGTTGCATTTATTGTGTGGTTTTGGGTCAAACGATAAACATTAAAACTCTTATAAATGTTAGTATCTCTGATCGCTGTGTTGTTTCCATGGTAAAACTAAACATAAAAAACTGTTTTAAATAATTCCTTTGTCCAATCACCTTGCAAATGCCATCAAAACGACAGCCAGACAAACAGTTAAATCTATTTACCATTAAAAATCCATTCACCTACATAAATGTTCAATTGTCACAATCATGGGAACGAACTCAAAAAGACAACAAAAAGCATAAACAATGGTCTATTACGAACGGCTGAACTCAAGTAAATTGTATTATAAAAATAAAAATAGTTTAAAAACGTGTTAAACGGGAGAAGCGCGGTATGTGTGTGTAATAAGACCACAGAGTAGTGTGGGAGACAGAAGCTCTTGTTGATGCTGTTTTGTTATATTTTTACCACTTTTTACTGAATGAGTAGTTCTTTCCGTAAACGACCATTTCATACTCTAATCTACATGGTCCTTGACTCACTACAGTTACATTCGGATTTCCGGAAACACCGACCTCGTCCATTTTATTTTTTAATTAATGGGGAAGGTTGGGCAAAGCTAATTGTAGATGGCGTGATCATAGCTAGGTCCTGTGGTGGTGTCACAATAAATTTCACATTTCGTGTTAATTCATGAGTTTGACAATTTCCTTACTTTTGGTGATTTCAATATTTTAAATCAAGTATTTGTCATGGAATTTGGTAGAATTTTTCAACTTGAATATAATCACTTTCTTCAAAATGTTTCCGACATAACCTCGGAATACGATTAATAAAAAAACTCTATGATTAGCTTTAAGCCACAATCTTCAAATTTTAGTGGCTTTGGCTTTCGGAAAATGGTGGACTTCATTTTCGGAGCATTTTGGAACACAACAAGCCGTCTTTTTGGCAAAAATAAAATGTATCCACCTCACGCCTTATATTATTAGCCTGTGTTGGGAACTAGCTACGACAGCGCCACTTTGACAGTTGCCTTCCCCATAGACGTGTAAAAATGATTGTGTAAACCTGCTTGCAGAAATAAATAAAATTTATTATTTATGGCGGGAAAATAGTTAAATGTTAGTGGAAGGTATTTGACGGAGGGATAAACAGAAGCTCATAGTACATCCACATTTCTCCAGTTATGTTAATGCCCCACAATATGGGCGCGAGCCGGTTTTCTTTGGCGTTTGATTCTGGAATAAGTATTTGAAGGGTACTTATTTAAATCTGAATTCGCATATGAATTCGCAATAGATTTCTCCCGACGGTAACGTTGAGATTATTATCGAAGTGGTCTTAGATCTCAGAAGGTTTCCTAATTAATTAGTTTAGTGCGGAAACTTGCCGATTTATGCATTAATTATGTAGTTCGTTAACGTTGAATGACTACTTTAAATATTTTTGAATGATGAAAGTCTTAGAAATGCCATTCATCATCCAAAAATATTTACAGTTATGAAAACATGCTATTTTAGTTTTTACAAGCCATGTGCCCATGGCAAAAATGACGAAAGTCTATACAAACTTTTATCTCATAATGCACCCTTGCATGAGACCAATTTTCAAAAAATATTATTAGTGCTATAAAAGTAAGTCTTGTGCAAAATGTCAACCCAGCAGTTTAGGCTGTGCGTTGTCTGTCAATGAAAGAATGAATGAATGAATGAACTTAAGATTTTTAATAAGTCGATCCGTAAAAATGTAAAGTTCCTTTCAACGATGCATTAGTCTCTGTTTCAACTCTACTCTATGCACGCAGCCATATGCGCGAAGGAATGCATTTTACTACGCGACGAGCCTAACACTTGTGTTAACATTAACACGAAATAACGCCATATTTGAATAACTCAAATATGCATGTAATTTATGCCAGACAGGTTCTTGAAGTACTAATCGGTATGTGCAGTCGGAACTTTAACTAAAGGTTAGATGGCAGTTACTGCATAATGCCGGCTGATATACTTACTGTTTTCTTTTCCTATGTCCCGCATTTCAGTAAAATGTTACAAGGTATACGATAACAGCGGCGCATCACACAGAGGGGTGAGTTACTCTCTGACTGTTCAGTAGTAGACCTTTAAAAAACCTCTTTGACGAAATCTTAGCTTATTTACCAGTACTGCTATTCTGTAACCATCTCACCGTGAAAACTTAGGTGAAGTGAGCGTGGAGTGTGCAGTCAGTGCCACTGATGCTAATTATCTACCAAGCTGGGATGACACTGACAGCTTCTTACAGAATCGACATACAGATCTGCTCAAGCCAGTCTAGTAGAATTCTCTTCGTTAAAAACCAAGAAATTTTTCACGATTTAGAAATAGTATGTTTCTATTTTACCATACTGATATGAAAAGTTTGCGAAAAGGCGAGAAGCACAGGGGGTCTACTCTATAAGCACGAAATCCGCAGTTTCTGCCGAAGTTACGGGCGTTTCTTATTCATCACCGGATATAAGATTATTTTGAGGCCGAACAAAGAATGAACGACAACACGATTTGATAGTTGTCTCTACTCCCGTTGTGTGTTTGCTCGTCCGAAAAAGTTAAGTAATCGGGGGTAGGATTCATTCCGAAGTATTGAACTATTTTCGGACGGTATATTCATTGACGGATTTGAAGAGTAGGCCCCCAGGATAGGTCGATGTAGCGACGCTCGGAAGAGTCCTCCGTCCGATAGTGGACGTCTTTTGCTAAAATAATGAAAAGTTAAAAAAGCATGGTTGCCCTTGGAATGTGTCATTTGATTACAGGCATAATTATGTCGCCATTTAAAAATATCGCTACAGGGGTTCATGCACTCAAACTCAAAGCATTTTTTTGAATTAAACCATTTACAGGCACTTTTGAATAGTCAAGGAGTCGGTCAGTCAGAAATATGAAGCTAGTTGCCCATTACAAAGCGTAGCAGGTACCTATGTAGAAGAACGGGCAAGAAACTGGACGCTCTTTTAAATAATATTGATCTTACAAATATATTAGTTATATCATTAATGTTAACCCCATAGGTGAGAACGATGTACAAAAACCGTACACATTAAAAGCGTCCAGAGTGCAGCAATAATAATTAAAACAATCCAAATAATAAAATAAGCCGTAGCAGCTAAGAGATGACCAGTCCCAACTGACGGCGCCCGTTCACGAACATGACGCATGGATCAGCACCATTCAGCTCTACCATTTTTAAGGGAGCATGCATCGACAAACCCCTTAGTTAGTTTCCAGTTGTCCATTGATATTTTTAATATATTTTATATTTTTATATTATATTGAAATTGACGATAACCATTTTCCACCAGATGGCCCGTCCTTGTTTATCAACCATCAATCATCATCAAAAAACTGTATTACCTTAATATCTCCGGACCTGGTGTTTTTTTTCCTTTTCATTGATTCTCGTTTAGTATAATTAATATCACTAATACCATTTAAGGAGTAAAATAATGACTATACCGACGACCTATCAGCTGAATGGTACAGAAACCTAGATTTTAATAGTCTGTTCTTCATAGATAGAAATCGTCGATTGTAATGCGAGTTTTATTAAAGGCGCGTGTACACTGGCACGGCATGTCGCGCAACGAGCGAAACCTTAAAATTGGTAGGCATCAAACAGTACGAAAATGCATAATGTACTGTTGCACTCAGAAAGAATAGTGGAAACGATTTGTTCACGTAATTTCATTAATGTTGACCATGTACTGCTAATTATGTAGGTACCTAGTACATTCTGAAATCAGGTGGATGTCATCTGAACAAAATATAGTAGTTATACCTATTGTTAGTAATAAGTAAATTGGTGTCCGCACTAAATAAACATTAGTTAGATACCGATTGTTCCGTTACCACAGACAACAAACCGTGAAAACGGTTTTTTGGGGCAAAGCTCTTAATTAAATATTTGTGTGAACTTTGTGTTGATTAATAAATAAAAACATCACATAACATCCCGCCTGTAATCCCAGAAGGGTGAGGCAGAGGTGTACCTATAGTACACCCACATTTCGCCAGTATGTTTCAGTCCCATGTAATAGGGGGCGAGCCTATTGCCATCAACCGGTCACAAATCCAGACTCCGGGCTGCTACTGAGAAATTCTAGATTAAAAAAAAACCAATAACACTTTGCCCGACCTGGGAATCGAACCCAGGACCTCATGCTCAGCAGTAGCTCTTGCGACACTAGACCAATAAGGCAGCAATAAATAAATAAAATAAATAAGGTCGATATCAAAGATAAGACCTAAATATCCATTTAGATAAGTTTTCATTAACTACGAGTATTCTATTAGATTTCACCTCCCTAACCTTTTCTCTCTTTTTGTGGCTTCCAGTATAACCAGATAAAGCTGAATACCAGCATTTTACGTGGAGTGACTGCCTACCTAACGTCCACAACCCAGTAACTGGGTAACGTCTTGGTAAGACTGGTTTCGGGCTTCTGACGACCTGTAACGACTGTCAAAGATCCACGAATGACAGCCGGCACCAACGGCTTTACGTGCTGTCCGAGGCATGGAGGGGTTTCGGTATTAAATGGATGGTCACCCATCTACGAATTGACCGTGGCAAGCGTAGCTTTACTTATCATTTAGCCACGTACGATACAACTATAACAACAACAACAACCCTATAAAAACTGCTAAAGATGACGTTTTGTTGAATTTAATACTAGTATTGTAGGAAAAGTTTTCAAATGCTAATCAGAAGCTGGTAGATAGCCAAGAAGCAATATATATACAGACGATCCTAACTGTGACAGTAACAGTTAGATGCAAATCTAAAACTGTAGAATACTGCCATTTTATCATGTAGAGAAGATGACATCACTTGCAGGGATGAAAAGAATAACTTCCGTTTAACAATATAATAACGATTCTTGGTAAAGGAAACCACAGTAAAAGATAAAAGTAATTACATACGTGCTATCTAAAGATGGTCACCCATCCACGGACCAACCGCGGCTAGCGTTGCTCAACATGATCGAGCGACCCGTGCAGCTGTTACTTTTCTATTACCTATATAGTTTTTACACAAATTCTGTTATTGTAACAAAACTCTCTCTTTGAAAAGAAATCTAGCGATATATACTTTAATATCAGAAGTGCGGTCGTTACAACAGTATAAATATTAAAAATAGCCATTATACGTCTGTCTGTCCTACTTAAACCTGTCCTAGTTGTCTCCAGTGTAAGTGTCACAGGCCCTATATGGGGGCTAGGCTAGTCTTTGATTTCTGTTCTTACCTTATTGAGTTACAAGTGATGGACAGATTTTATCGATAGTTTCTACTATTATATTAAAGTTTTATGGGTTAATACATAAATGATTAGACTTATGTTTAATTTTCGTTTAATGTCAGTATGAGGTTAAATCTTAATTTTGTGGATATATAGGCATAAAAAAATTAAGGTTGAACAAAGAAATATCTAGCTAGAATTGGGTCTACAAATTTTTCATGTTTTTTGCCGTTCATGTCAAAATAATTTTTTGTACTTACACTTAATTTTTTTATCAAGATTTGATTCGGTTAGACAAACAGACTAGGAAGCAGACCGTTTTAAATAGCCTATTAAACTTGCAACAACCTTCATAAGTTAGGTAATGAAGTTAATAAAAGCTGAATGCAACCATGAAATGTTGGTACTTGTTACAACATAGTTATAGCAATTAAATAATATTATGTTTCCTGTGGCTCCCGTTTTAGCTTTATTTTTTGAAATGTAAGTAGCTACTTATTGTGTTTGAAGTTTTTAGTACAAGGCGGTTTACGTTAAAGTTCTGTTCATTGAATATATTTGTTATTTATTATTTCTGTTTGCCTTTCCAATTTTCGCTTTTCATTCAAAATCCCAACGAATTTAATGGCTTTCGTGAAGTTCTTAGGTAAGATAAAATATCTTCTACTCATCACACATCTCGATAGATGTCATAATGTAAGTAGAAGATAGTTTCATATTTTTATTAAATATCATGAACAATAATCACTTAAATCGTCTAAGATTTGTCTCATAACATTACGACATTTATAAAACAACATCACAAATATTTATAAAACTAAAAAAATTATTCCCCACCACTCACAGGGCCAACATAATCCAATTTACAGGCAGAAGAAACCTGATAAACTGTATGATTAAAGTAAAAAGGGCATTAAAATAGATTGAGCCTTTCGCTAATATCGTTAAATTATATACCATCGTGATCGCCATGTTGCTATTCTTTGCAACGCTTAATTTTTCTTTAAATTGTATAGATTACCTGTTACTAAATGGGCGGGTAATATCACAAATGGATTACCTAGATTGTCTAAAATAACTATAACGTCTAATCAATTTTATGGACTAGAGTTCTGTTCTAAAATGGTACCAATTTCAATTATTAGTTTGTGTCTAGTTGAATGTTATTTTTTGGGGCATAAAAAAACAGTTTTTTCCTATATTTTTTTATATTAACTGCCTCCTTGGCCTGGTCGTAGCAATCGCTACGGCTGAGCATGAGGTTTTGGGCTCGATTCCCGGGTCGGACAAAGTGTTATTGGGTTTTTCTATCTGGAATTTCTCAGTAGCAGCCCGGAGTCTGGATTTGTGACCGGTTGATGGCAATAGGCTCGCCCCTTGTTACATGTCACTTAAAACATAACTCGCGAAATGTGGGTGTACTAAAGGTACACCTCTGCCTAAGCCTTCGTGCTCATAGTAAGGACGATTATACGATTGCAATCATTCGACATCCCATATAGAATTCAGACCTTACCTTGTCCGAGAATAATTAACTTTAGTTGCATACTGTAAACTCATTTCATAATATGGCAAATGGCATTCTCCATAAAGAACATCGATACAATATCGATGAAATACTCCTCCACAGTCACATCACTACTTACCTTGTCACATCAACCCATATAAAATAAAATAAAATAAACTAGTACTTATTGCTTTTGCTCGTATATGGAAAAGTGGGTATTTTTATATTAATTGATCAATGAAAGCAGTTTCTCTGTGCTATGCAGTAGCTATGTGGTAGTTTTTCTAATTGCTTCGCGACTTAGAATTGAGTTTGTTTATGGTACTTTCTGTATTTCTGTAGATGTGGTGGTCAGATGGTGGTCGTGCCACATGGGATGAATGATTCAATGGGAAGATGTAGCTAAAAAAAGTAATGACATGGTTTTGAGAAAGTATAGTGTAAGTTTTTTGTGGTCTTCATTGAGAAGGGTTTAAGAGAGGACTTTGAAAGGTTTCAGTAATTTATTGTAACATGTACGGAAATTGATACACTCTTTATCAATCTTTCTAGCCTATTCCAAATATATGGGGGTGTATGGGGTTAAAGCTTATTTATTACTGTTAACTAAACATTTGTCCTAATGCCTGTAGAACTTGCGGTTTCTGTTAAAATCTTAAAACAATTATGAAATTTATGATAGGTTAGGTGCAGTTTATAATTGTTTAAAAATGATTTAAACAACGTTACACATTATCATAATTATTATAATCGTAGTGTGAGTTTTTGATTTACAGGTATCTGAAACTATATTTTGTTGTGTATCATGTGCAATAAGTAACGCAATAAGAAATCCAAGGGTTGAATGCCTTTTATCATTGATTTGTAATCGGCAAGTTCTACTGAAAAACTATGTATTATGAAAAGGTCTTTTAATCATTACAATTATTTTCATTAATTGACATTTCCTGTAAATAGCAGGTGCAGGATCTGGCATTGTCCTTTAACACTTAGTGCCATATAATATATGATAAAATCAAGGAAGAACAATGTTCAATCTACCCTCTTATAGTCCAAACTTAAATATGTGTTAGCAAAAAATGGCAGCTTGATGTTTTCCATACACTTTATTTTTACTCTCTTTCTGGTGTGAATGGAGGGTTATGACGAACTCCTACATACCTATTGCATCCTGCACCGAAGGAATATAGGAAGATTGTAATCTTTTCGGTACAGCACTTTTTTACTTCCTCAATGTAGATTCGGCTAAAACCCAGCATTAGCCTTGTTTTCTGAAATTCTTTCTCATATTCCTGCAACTGAAAATTCTTCTTCTTTTTGGAGTCGCTGGCATGACTGTTTATCTGATCTTGTTGGCCAAAACCTTCGCTACTTTCACGGCGTCACCGGTAGCAGCGCTGAGTAAACGTTGACAACATGGACAGGAGTTTGCGACACAGCTCCACATCGGCACCCTGCTGTCGTTCCGTCCAGGTAGCCCCAGTTTACCAGGTTGGAGTGACATCTTCCCACTTCAGTTCGACGGTTCAGGTACTTCCAAGTGGTCCACGAAAGGATCACCCTGCAGGGAGATGCTCCGCATAAGTATTGAACTGAACAAACACTCCTTTCTACAAAAGACTACCATCCGAATCGTATTGGGAACGGAACAAAATATTTTTAAACAATTGCGAATCGTGATCTTTTGTTTTTTCAAAAATGAATTGGAACATTGACGAGTCGGGCATAACTCAAAATTCCTTACCATTGACGTACCCATCCACACACATGCCTCTATAGTCGATAGCATAATCAATGGTGTTATCTATGCAGTCACGGTGGGCGGATCCCATTACGCCACGTGCCGCAACATATGGCCTGTTGCATGTGTTTCAAGTGTGAATTGTATCATCTGTGGGCCGTTTATAGGTGTGAAATGGGCGTACATTTTTTTTTTTTTTTTAAATTCTACTTGCTGTGAAATGGCAAATTAGCGACTGTGCCACTATCTAAAAAGGTGACTGGAAGTACCCCCTTTTTGCCGTTAGGAACATGGAGTCTCATGTTCCATTATCAAGCATATTGTGCTAACAATGTGAACATTCTTAGCCCATGCTTGATAAATACTGCTGGATCTTCGATCAGTGTGATCCATGAGACAAATGTTATTATTGAGTCTTTATCAGGCTTTTATCTTTCATGCAAGGAATGACCTTTCATGATGTAAGTTCTTCTTTATTTAGGAAAAATTATAACTAGAAAAACGGTCATCATCTTGTTCTGGCATTTCCCTCTGAATAATTCTGAATCACAACGGATAGTGTATTCTTAATTCACTAATAAACGAATATATCTCAGCTGTTTTAAAACAATAAATACTAGATTTTGGCATAGTAACTAGCGCTCAATTATTTCGGTCAGGAAAAAGCATATTTTTGCCCCTTGTTTTGACTAATCGCCTTATAATGAACTGTTAAATGGACCCCATAAGTTTTTATGATTTTGATTTCAATTCGGCGGTTCTCTGAAAATTAATTGTTACGTTACGGAGGATCATAAAATCAAACAAGCCAGGCTCATTTTATTTTACCATGGCAGAGCTTTTACCGATAAAAGAAAAAATAAGTATACTACAAAATATTCACAAGCATATTCGTATGTTATCTATTCCATCATTTAATGTTAACTGGTATTAAACACCAATGAAAGCTCTTTATGTTAGAAGCAACCCTAAAACAAACGAACAAACATACATTTTATAAGCGTAGTGATGAGTAATACCTGACTCATGATGAAAATCGTAAAATAGTGTGAGATGTGGGAACCTACACATGTGTGAAATTGTAAATATAATTTCTTTTTTACGTTTGTTTTTCGTATATACAGTATGATGCGATGTGCGTGTTTCCACTGTACCTATTTTTGTGCTTGCCTATGGAATCCGCTTTATGCGAGAGGCACAGGACCGGTCGAAGTGGCGATGCTTGGAGGAGGCTTATATCCAGGAATGGACGTCTATCGGCTAAAATGATGATGACCATGCTGGTCAACTCCTAGTCAAAAGGCTGCCTCTATTTTTAGAGTTCCTTATCCAAATAACAAAAAAGGAATCCTTATAATTGTTCCATCTCTCAGGATAAAGCGCTTTTTCTTTCGTCAAGGTTTCGAAAATAACATAACTCAACAGCAACACAAGCCTGTTTTTCCGGGTTAGGGAGATGTCTACCAAATGAACCAAGAAGTCTGTCGGAAATCAAATAATTCTTTAAAGATTTCGAAATTCGTAAAGATTTACAAAAACATACCTTTTCTTTGCAACGTTTTCTTCTAAGTATCATTAGAAACTAAAAGATTGTCTGATGGGATGGGAAGTCTTTAATTCATTAATCTTGTTAGAAACTTCATACAGCAATTTTTTTTCATTCCAGTAGTGCGTAACGTCAGTCACACTCATCCGTTACAGAAATACCGTAACGTACACAACAATGGATTGCCACAGCATTTAATTTTAACACAAACGTTCACCTCCCGAAATAAATGACATACTTTATGAAAAACTGTTACAGTTTCAGGTCAGTGCAATAGTTTCGCAGAATTTGATTATTACTGAATGCCTACAATTAATTTTTCAAGGCGACTCTGTATAACGGATTTAATTCAACTAAAGGCTCCCGCAAAACGGCGCGACGCCACAGCGCGACACAAAGGCACCGCTCGTCGCGCGACAGGCGGTGCTTTTGTGTTGCGCTGTGGCGTCGCGCCAGTGTGTACGAGACTTAATATAATAAACGCCAAAGTTTGTGATGATGGATGGATGTTTGTTACTCTTTCACGCAAAAACTAACGGATTGGATTGAATTTGGCACATAGGTAGTTTATAACCTGTAATAACACCTAGAGTACTTTTTATCCCGATACTCCAACAGGATCAAGATTTATACGGGTGAAAGAAAGCCTTTTTTTACTACGTTCGGGTCGGTTTATGGTGTAACTGGATGCAGCTGAACACCAGTGTTTAACATGGAGCGACTGCCTACCTAACCACCACAACCCAGTAACTGGGTAATACGATAGACCTGGGTACGACTGGCTGTCAGACTTTCGGGGTTCTCCTCACGGATTTAATCTATTGAGAACTCGAAATTGAGTTGTTCAGTAGGGACGATGACGTTTTTTTTTTAATCTCAAAAAATGTTTGTTTCCAAATAGTGCAAAGAATATTACAAAAAGTGAAAAGGCTTAAAAATTGGCGTAGTTATAAACGTTTTAAAATAACTGTTAGACAAGGACAGTACCATCGCAGAAGTGACGTCACGACTATGTAACTTCATACTAGCGCCGTACATTGTCCGTGCCGCGCGACAAGGACGGGAATAATCCCCTCCAAAAACTTATAAAGCGTATTTTTTTTTTGTGTATGGCATCTCGCAGGTCAACCTGTAAGGTTGTCGTCTGCTTAAGCGGACTTGCCTGTGGTGCCCTAATAAATTAAGGCCTCCAGCCAGGACTTAAACTTAAATACTAACTAAAACTAAGCGACAACGCTAAGGGCACCCCCTGTGGGGTACGGACCTCGACTCAGGGCGTCGCTGGAAGAGGGCAGCAAGGGACTAGCTGGATCAGGATTTATTTGATTTTGGGACGAATTTAAAGCTACAGGCTCAGCGGCGTGGGCTGGCTCGAGCAAGGGTCGGGAGGGACTTGTAAAGCGTGTATCTTCTTCGTATATTATATAATTTTTACTATGACTTCTTTGAAATTACATTATTTTAACGAACATTTTTAAAATTAGTCATCATACCTGTTCATGTAAACTTTCACTGACCAAACAATCAACCAATCAAAATCAACTCAAATCAAAGCATTCGATTTGTAAGTCGCGCACTACAAGTTGTCATTCTCATGTAGGTACGGTTTCGGATCCATTTCTTTTACATTTTCATCTGATATTTTTGAAACATGAATTAGTTGTGTCATATTTGTAATTACTTTTAAAGATTTTAAGTTCTCAGTCTTGGTACTGTATAGCATGTTTTAGAGTAGATCATGTTAATAAAGGTAGTACTGGACTAAAAGAAAGAAATATCTTCTTTCCTAATCTTTCCTACATAAGATAGGAGTTGCATTTATTTCACAGTATGTAAAAGACGCGACGAGTTGGCAACGTTTCAATAAATAGCACTCAGTCCTATCCTGGCGTATAAAAAGCTTTTAGACAGTCGAGTTAACGTTATTTCTATCGATAAAAAAATAACAATAAAATTTAGAGAAAGTCATCTTGACAAATAGGTGAGTAGGTCCTTCTAGGTATTTTGTATACTTTTTTTTTTAATAAAAATGTCAAAAAATTTGAAACTAAACCCACATCCTGAAGAATCAGATTTCCAATCACAGACAACAAGATCGAAACACATCAAAGTCTATGATATTTATAGAATGCAATGCTTTCCGGCCGTAGACTAGATAGAATGTTGGCTGTGGGCCAACGCGGACATCGGTTGTCTATGGAAATAGATTCGGCTTGTATTTCTTGATTGTCTATGGTTTTTGTCAACCTGTGAGTTAAGAGGAGACGATTTAACGTGCGTTACATGGAGTTAAAAGGGTTTTGTGTTTATGTCTGGTTGTTAGAATTTTCCATCAGATGTTGATGTTCTAACCTGCTGGATCGAAATTGAGAGTCTACCTTTTCGGTTTTGGGTATTTTGGGAAACGTTCACATGAATAAAGTCTCCAAACTATTTTATCACATCGATTTGAACTTACGGCTACCCTTAAATACTTTTATTTTCAATTAAATCAAGATAAGGTCCTCTTTTTCAACAAATTCAGCTAGAGCTTTAAGTGTCACGTGGCCATACCATACCGTATTGCTCAGTTTTCTCCCTAATAAATAAGATACTAGTCCACATTTTTTTGTACGAAATAAAGTATCTCGTAATTACCACTGTCATGGCCTTATGTTTAACCTTAGAGCAGGCTAAATGGTCTAAGGTTTTAACACCAATGACCACGTGACCTGGTTTTCTCTTAAGACTAGCTGGCCAGTGCACTTCATTTTTCAATATGCTTTACGAAAGGTAAAATAAAATTGACAATCAGTCAAATTGACTAGGTATCTCTTCGTTTTTGATCCACGCTAATGTGTAAAGTTATGTTTATATGTAAGTAAATCAGTTTCTTTCTTATTATTACATTTATTTATCACCTAAACCAATAGAATATGATGTTATTGCATCTAATAAAAATGAAATATACAACTCTTGCGAAAACTATCTCTAATAGTTCCGAGACATTTTAGGCTCGGAACTATTAGAGATAGTTTTATGTAGTTTTTAAATATTAAAAGCCAATGTTTAGGAACTGTTTATGTCAACGCATGGTGTAATATGATAATAAACAAAATGCAGTTATAACTTTTTCAATAAACGTTATTCGAGCCAGGTGCCATGTAAATTCGCCCGAGTTGTATCTATTCTATTACATATTAACCTTATCACCCATGGTTACAAGTCCTCCATCTTTATTTTATAGTTTTAAACTTAACTCAAGCTGTACTGGGGCTCGTGACTAGATGATAACCGCATGGGTCGATTTAAATTTAAGCCACGCTTGTCGAAGGTCGGTTAGAAGATGGGTAACCATCCATCACAGATGTATCGAGACCCCGCCGTGCCTCGGAAAGCTTCCCGGGACCGGCTGTTATTCGTAGATCATTGTCAGTGGTTACGGGTAGCCAGAAGCCCAGTTACTGGGTATCGTGTTACCTAGTTAGTGGGTATCGTGTTAACCAGTTACTGGGTATCATGTTACCTAGTTACCGGATATCGTGTTACCCAGTTAATTGGTATCGTGTTACCCTGTTACTGGGTACGTGTTACCTACTTACTGGGTATCATGTTACCTAGTAACCGGATATCAAATTCAAATTCAATATTGTTTATTTTGGGACAACTACGTCCAACAGGTTAGTATACAAAAACATAGAAACTATTGTTAGTACTTAAATACAATGACAAGTCAAGACCCAGTTACTTGGTATCGTGTTACCCAGTTACTGGGTATCGTGTTACCTAGTTACTGGGTACCGTGTTACCCAGTTACTGGGCTTTGTCGATCATGTGTAAGCTACGCTTGCAGCGCTCGGTCCGTGAATAGGTGATCATCTTTAAAAACCGAAACCCCTCCGTGCCTCGGAACATTGGTCCCGGCTGTTATTCGTGGATATTCGTCAGTTGCTACGGGTAGTCAGAAATCCAAAAGGCTACAATTTGTCTTACCAAGGGGTATCGTGTTACCCAGTAACTGGGTTACACGATACCCCTTGTGATAAAACTCTAGGGTTATATTCTGTAGGTAAAAATAATACTAAAACTCCTAGAATACGTGGTCTAAAAATGCATAGTTTCGGAGATATCAACAACCATAATTAAATTAGGTCAAAATTTGACACCAGTATGACGAATGTTTACTTCTGTGAGGTTGCCAATTTTGTTTGCCTACCGTACAAAATAGACCCTCGATGTGTCTAGGTATCTAAGTTTCATTGATAAATACGAGTAATTAATTTTTATTCAAACATATTTAAAGCTAAGAAAATACGACGTTGTCATAATTACGTAAGTGTGTTTTACATTAATAATCGTGACTTCGACGAATTATTTTGTATGAAAAATGGAAAAGAAAATGGATGATTGAGACATAATTCATATGGCAGTTGATTCTTTGATATGGTCTAAATCATACCCTAGAGTTATGGGATATAAAAAAACAGGTTGTATAACTGCAGATTATTATTTTACTGTAGCCATTTCTATTCCTTTCATATTAAAACTTTTTTTTATTACCGAACCAATAAATATGATGTCGTTGCATCTAATAAAATTAAATTTATTCTATCACCTACTCACCACCCAAGGCATCCATCTTCATTTTATGGCGTTTGCGGGCGAATTTACTACTTGTCATTATTGATACGTCATTCATTGAGTGATTTAATAAAATTAATATGTGCAGTATCGTTGTGTATGGTATAACATTAGTAAATAATCTATCAAACAACGTTCTATCTACATTATTCTCTAAAAAAATCGCCGTGAAACTTTTGATAGAAGTCAGCTGTCATACCACCCGGATGCTCGAAACTGAAAACAGTGGCGGCTCGGTTTAAGCTCTGTTCGTCAGAGACTTTACGGTAAGATTTTTGCAGAAGTGCACTACTGTTGTGGTTAGTACGAGGGCGGCACTGAAAATTTCGGGAATCAAGGAAGTGACACAACATTACTATTTAAAAATGTATTTATTGCTTTTCGAAGTATTCTTGGTTAGGTGATGAAAATCTCTGTCCACGCAATTTATTCTTTATTTTAGGGAAAGTATAGAAATCATTAGGGCTTAGGTCAGCCCCGACCTAAGCCCTAATGATTTCTATACTTTCGTACGGCGGATGGTCTAATAATTCTATGTTTTCTTGCTCTAAAAACTCTGTTTTCTGTGTGCGGTGTGAGAACTCGCATTGTAGTGATGGAGGATGATGCGGCGGTTGCAGTTCTCTTTACGGAGTTCAGAAGCGACCTGTGGCAAACAAATGCTAGCATACCATTCTGCATTAACCGTTCTTTGTCCCTCAAGAGGAATAGTCGCAACACAACAAGACCGAGAATCTTTTTTTAAATAAATAAATTACATTCGATTTGTAAAACCAAGGAGTTTTCAATTAAAAAGATTTTAATATGACAGGAACAGTGGAAATATTCCATTCCCGATACTTTTAGTGCAGCCCTCGGTACTGTGCTGGATAAATGTTTTCCTTCCTATTGTTTCCTGTCTTCCACAGGCGCTGCTTCTATGCTAGTGTCTTCAATATCTGAGGTATATTTAAAATAATATTTTCTTTTGTAAGTATTTCTAGCATAGCTACTAAAAACCAAATTGGGAAAATCATTTAAATGGTTTAGCACTCTTCACGACTAAGTTTGCACGCAGACAGATTGAAATATAACTAAATAGTTTATTACTTATTTATTGATTGCGAATTAATCATAATATAACATCACTCCTGTAATGCCAGAAGGTTAGGCACATGTGTTTAGGGATATGAGGAACAGGGTGTAAGGTTCACTCATACTCTTGGAAAAGGGAGGATCCTCCGACCGGATGGATGTCGTATCTGGTGGGCAACTGCCCGATGTTTGTTGTCGGGAAGTTATACAACTTCCCGACAACAATGGCAATGGCATCGCAAGTCTTGTATCTTGCGATGCTTGCCAATGCCAGCTGGGTACCAGTGGGTTGGAACCGGGTGTCGCATAGTTCGCGGTGAGTCGGAACTGTCTGCGAAGATGCCCCAGTGAGTCGGGGTGGCTGACTGCTGATGTCGACCAGGAGAGGGATTAAGCGCTCTGCTTGTGGACCGGCCGAATGTGCAGTGTGCTGTGCCAAGGTTGCTGATGAGGCTGAAGGTGATGACCAGGTATGCGCTTGCGCTGCATGCGGATGGTCAGGACAACCGTTCAAGCCGTGGTTGCTGGCTGGCTGTGTGACTTGCGGGAGCCGGGACCAGATGGATGTCGTATCTGGTGGGCAACTGCCCGATGTTTGTTTTTTTTTTTTTTTTTTTTATAAATGGCATCTCGCAGGTCAACCTATGAGGTTGTCGTCTGCTTAGACGGACTTGCCTGTGGATTCCCTAATAAATTAAGGCCTCCAGCCAGGACTTAAACTTAAATACTAACTAAAAACTAAGCGACTACACGCTAAGGGCACCCCCTGTGGGGTACGAACCTCGGCTTAGGGCGTCGCTGGAAGAGGGCAGCAAATGACTAGCTGGATCAGGTATGATATTATTTAGGGACGAATTTAAAGCTACAGGCTCAGCGGCGCGGGCTGGCTCGAGCAAGGGTCGGGAGGGGCGTAGATTTGGGCGTCGCGGCGGGCCTCGGCGGCGAGGACGGTAGGACGGCGATCGGGTTTTGGGCTTATGAAGCGTGCTGGTTGCCTTACTACTCTCCTGCAGGAGGGTAGTGGCGTCGTCGGGGGCGATTAAGGTATGCCTTGGAAAGGCTAACGGCGCGTGAGCTTTCAATGCCCGGAATGTTACCATTTTTATAAATATTGTTTATTTTATTTTGTTGAACACTTATCCAGTTATTATGTGTATGTATTTTTATTTTTTATTTTCATCTTAGCGTTTGCTACACTGGTCGACGTCATTCAACGCCGGCTGTCGCTGAAAACCAGCGCTGGGGCTCTGTCTCGCATAGGGTCGTAGCATTAAGCTGAGCGATGGCCGTTTTGCGTGGATGTGACGCATATTTTCCCCCGATTTGTTCTCTTTGGTGTTTGTGTTCGATCACTGCGTCATGTTTACCGCAAATAAAAGTTATTTTCTTTCTTTCTTTCTTTCTTTTACTAATACGGGAAGGAGTGTAGCGGGCGGCCGCTGAGATCAAGGGGTTGGGGTGTTTTATGCCACAGTCAAAGAAACGCTTCGATAAGCGTTTCATGAACTGGTTTATGGTAGGCATTTTAAGATCGATGTGGAGATTTATATTACGGACATAGAAGGGGGCACCCGTGACCTTTCTGAGGAAACGGTTCTGGAGGGTCTGCATCTTATGGAGATGACGTGGGTGAGCGTGCGCGAATACAACGCAGGCATAGGTCATGATGGGACGGATGACTGCGGTGTAGATGCGCAGCTTGCATTTAAGTGACAGTTTGCAACGGGCTGTCAGAATAAAGTGGAGTCTACCAAGAGCGAAAGCGGCGCGCGTGCGAACAGCCTTAATGTGCTCTTTGAACGTTAAGTTTTGATCAAGGATCACGCCTAGGTATTTGGCTTGCTTCTCCCAAGGGATTGGCTTGCCGTACATAGTGATCGGACTGGGAAGGGGGGGTGGGGCTCGACGACGTCTCGAGAAGAGAACCGCCTGACTCTTATCGGGGTTGACCTCGATTCTCCATTTCCGGAACCAAGCGCCTAAGACGTTTGCGGAGGTTTGGAGAGTACGAGCTATAGCATTGGGACAATGACCGGTATAGTAAACGGCAGTGTCGTCGGCGAAGAGAGCCAACTGAGCCTTTTTACTCTGTGGGATATCGCTGGTGAACAGCGTGAAAACTAGAGGAGATATGACGGAACCCTGAGGGACACCGGCGCGAATAGGGTGAGGGGACGAGAGTGCACCCTCGATGCGATAGCGGAAGGTGCGATTTGACAAAAAGTCTCGTAAGATGAGTACGAGACGATCTGGCACTCCTAGTTGGTAAAGCTTGTATAACAAGCCGTTGTGCCAGACTTTGTCGAAGGCTTTCGCTATGTCGAAGAATAGCACACCCGTCGTCGCGTTACGCTGCATACCGGCGCACAAGTGCTCTACGATACGGTGGACCTGGTGGATACTCGAGTGTTGTGGGCGGAAACCAAACTGCTCGTTGGGAATGAGGCTCTTTGCTTCGGCGTAGTCTTTGAGACGCTTATAAATAAGCCTCTCGTAGATTTTGCCGAGAACGTTGAGTAAGCTAATGGGACGGTAGCTGGAGGGCTCAGACTTTGGCTTGCCTGGCTTTGGGATACCGATGACTGTTGCTTCTTTCCACGCTTGTGGGAAGATGTTGTTGCTCATGGCGCCATTGAAGATGGCGGTCATAAGCATTATTAGCGGGGCAGGAAGGAGTTTGTATACCTTATTGGTAATACCATCCGAACCGGGGGCCTTACGAGCGTGGAGCCCTTTAATGATGTCGTGCACTTCGTCTGGAGTGACGGGAGGCAGAGGATCATCAGGGTCTTCGACGGGAGGGAGGGAGGCTCTTCGTTCGACTTCAGCGTCGACCTTGTTCAGGTGAGCTTGGTCTACTGGTTGGGAGCTGGGAGAACATTGGGACTCTAGGCTGTCGGCAAGACATTCAGCCTTATCGGGACTGTCGAAAGCGACACTATTGTCGGGGCGGATGAGAGGAGGCATAGAGACCTCTTCTGAGGAACGCAATTTCCTCTGTAATTGCCAGAAGGCTTGATGAGTGGGCTCGAGTTCGCTGAGCATCTTGTTCCAGCCCTCAGAGCGAACCTCCCCTATGCGTTTCTTTACAGCACGCTGTAAATGGCGCATGTGGGCTTTGTTCGCGTCACAAGGGAAGGAGTCGTAGGCACGGATGGCCGCGTTCTTCTCGGTTATCAGGTCACGTACGTCAGCAGGTAGTTTCCAGCGATGGTCTTCCATCACCGGAACTTCCCGTGAACAATCCGTCAATACGGATTGTACGTGCTCTGTAAACGAGTCGATTGCGGCCGTCGTGTCAGCGACTGACACTAAGTGATCGGGGATGGTGTCTAAGTGAGGCGACGTGGTGGATTTCAGTCTTTCGCTTACTTTCCTCCAGTCGGTTATCGTCTGGGTCTGAGGGGGGCGGTTGGGGTCGATCGGGCCCGAGTAGGGTGCAAGATGCATGACTACAGGGCGGTGGTCAGAATTTAGCTCGTGGAACGTCTCAATCGATTGCAAACGGAGGTTCACATTCTTGAGCAGCGCTACATCGAGAACATCGGGAAGGTGATTAGGATTACCTGGGAAGTGAGTCGGGCTCATTGGAGCGATGACGTCAAAGTTAAGGGATTCGCCTAACTTGAAAACTAACCTACCTCTGGTTGAGGTTGTGCTACTATTCCACGCCGGGTGCTTGGCATTAAGATCCCCCGCCAAGATGACGGAGTCACTCATACCGAAGAGGGCAGTGAAGTCCTTTTGGAGCGAGATGGGATCCTCCGGACCATTGTCGGGTGGGATATAAGCGGAGATGATGGTGATCGGTTGGTGGCCGGTCATGCCGAGCCGACAGATAGAGGTCTCCAGATGGGAGAAGAGAGGAGGTGGGTCTATAGGGATACAATACAAAGATTTCCTAAAGTATATGAGTGTGCCACCCTTGTGACATCGAGACCTGTCATTGCGAACTAGTTTAAAGTTGGCAATATTCGGGTTTCGGTGATGTGGTTTTAAAAAGGTTTCCTGTATGAGGAGGATGTCAAGCTGATGGTCGCGGAGGAAAGTGGCGATCTCATCGCGTTGACCTGAAACGCCATTTGCGTTGAAAAAGCCTAATTTAAGGGATCGGGGTTTGTTACTATTTACTCTCGTATTATCCATTGAGAATTAATATTTGAGTGAGTGTAGAACTTGCGCGATCTCGGGATACGCGCTGAGAATTTCCATGAGGCGGATTGCGTTGCCGTTTGCAGCAACGATTTCTTCCGCCATTTTATCCGCGGCGGTGGTGAAGAGAGCCGCGTATGTACTTAATATGATTTGGGCGCTGTTTCGGCCCTGGGTTCCCTGAGGTGCCGCTGGAGCGGCCGTAGGGGCCGCGGGGGCTACCAAAGGCGCTGGGATGGCGGTAGCCATCAGCGCTGGAAGTTGCGCGGATTGCGCTGGTTGCGCGGGTTTTGATGTCACCGAAGCTGCGGGAGCCTTCAGGTGGTTAAGGTTAGCCCAGGGAGACGGCCTCTGCGGGCTAAGCCGTTCCGGCATCAGCGCGGAAGGAGGCTTACCCCAGGGGCTTTCCCTGTGTTGGCGGTCGCTCGCGCGTTTCGCGAGTTTCGGAGATGAGGACTTCGGGGCCTTAGGACAGCCCCGGTAATTTGCCGGGTGTCCCGATTGGCCGCAGAGTACACAGCTGGGAGGCTCTAAACATAGTTCCCTATCTTTAGGGCGGGTACAGTCAGCGGTGCCATGCTCTCCTAGACACTTGACGCATCTAGGGGTGGCATAGCAGTTGGACTGCGAGTGACCATATAATTGGCAGCGATGACACTGTCCAATTAGTTGAGCTCTGTAAGGCTTCTCTATTGAGATGCCTGAGAGCGAACACACCGACTTAACTTTAAAAATCGGGTGGTGACCGTCTGTGGGGTCACAGATGACCAGGACCATGTCGTAGACTAGGCCCTGTCTCGCTTTATGTAAGCGATGGACGGCGGAAACTGGGATTCCTTGAGCGATGAGGTCGCACTTAATCTCCTCGGTGGAGATTTCTTGAGGGACGCGCCTTATTACGACGCGAGTAGGGGTTTCCTCCGGAAGGGAGTAAGTGTGAAAGGAGTAGTTCCTTTCACGTAGGGCGCGGGAGAGATCCCTAAAGTCCGTAGACGTGGGGACGGTAACTTTGATCCCCTGGAGGGTGGATCGGGCGTTGGTGTAGTTGATCTTGCGATCAACACACATCTTGGAAATTTCAGTCCATTTGGACTTTTCCTGGACATATATCGGGGGAGGGGGCTTCTGCTTCCTCGCGGTAGGAGCGGGTGGGCAAGCCATAGGGCTGGCGGGGCGACTGGCCCGCGGACTAGGGGCGGTTGTGGAGCTGGACGATAAGTCGTCCTGTTTTTTCTGGGCCTTGGTGACCGGGCCAGCGGGGGCGGAGGATTTAGCCGCCTTCCTCTTGCCTCCTTTGACCACGACTTGGAAGTCGTCATCGCTGGAGGAGGAGGTGCGGGCTTCTTCCTCGGAGAGTGGGACTGATGTGTCCATGCTCTCCGTCGTATTTGTTACAGCGGCGCGCAGCTGCGTTGTCTCTGAGACAATGGCGGCCGGAACAATGGAGGCCGTGACAATGGCGGCAGGGACAAAGGCGGGCGAGACAATAGGGGCCGGATTAGCGGCCGGGGTATTATCTACCGGAACAAAGGCGGGTGACACAATGGGGGCCGAGATAGTTGCCGGAACATTGTGGTGCGGAACAAAGGGCGGAATGCCTTGTTCACTTGCAGGTGGCGATAGCGGGCTCTCAAGCGCGTCGCTGAAGTTAGCGCGTGCGCCTTGAGACGGAGTGGGACTGGAAACTTGGCTTATTTTGGCGCCATATTTCGCCAAAAACTCGGGGTCCTTTAATAGGACCTCTTTGAGGAACGCCAAGAGGACGGCGTCCTCCATGATCGGAGCGGGAACTATATTAGGGAAGGAATGGTGGAGAGAAAATTCCCTACGTAGCCTAAACCCTATACCTAACTCCCCGGGTGGATTGGCCCGGGGATGAGTTCCCTCCCTGTCGGGTGTAGACAGGGAGGTGTGTACCTATTGGTGAGCCCTAAGCTTGTAACCCGTCGCCAGTCTTATTGTGCGAACGGGGCCCTGACCAGTCTAGCGCGAAGGGTGTAGACACACCCTAGAGACACTAGGTGAGTAGCTGAAAAGCAAAACTGTCACCAGAGCCGACTAGGAGATCCCCCAAGGCCGGTTATCTGGGACCCGTCCAACTAACTGCCTCGCCCTGAAGGGGTTCGGCGGGTGCGAATTGGGTCAACACCCCACTCGGCTTCGTTGACACCGTAAGGTTTCAACCGAGGACCACGAAACTGTGGTTTTACCCAGAAGGGGCCTAGTGAAGCTACACACGAAAATCTGATGAAGAAATAAGATTTGCCTTGAAAAAGGCACTTTTTAATTGATTAAAAATAAAATCAATTGCTTGATTTTATTTTAATCGGAGTAGTCGGGGCGACTACGATGACGTCACGTGGTAGCGACGAGTAGAAATTCGAAACACAACACTGGAGCGGGAGAGCGCACAAACACGTCCGTCCGCGGCGAGAGTCGAGCGTCGAGTGTGGCCCGATGTTTGTTGTCGGGAAGTTGTATATATGCTATCTGCGCGGTAAACTCTGCTTGCGCGATGCAGGATTGATGCGTTTGTTCGCATGTGGCGGTGTAGATGCCGCCACATGTGTATCAATAGTACACCCACATATGCGCCAGCTATGCTTAAGACCCATGTAATAGGGGGCGAGCCTTTTGCCATCAACCGGGCACAAATGCAGAATCCGGGCTGCTACTGAGAAATTCCAGATAGAAAAACACAATAACACTTTGCCCGACCTGGAAATCGAACCCGGGATCTCATGCTCAGCAGTAGCTCTTGCGACCACTAGACCAACGAGACGACATGCAATTAATCAAAAATTATAATCATATTGCCTTCAGGGTTTAAATAATAACATTATTCTTCATTGAATACACAAACGTACAAACAAAACTGATTCATCATTTTTACTTACAAAACCACACACGTTTGTTGATTCATCTGTCAAAAAAAAGCAACCCCCCTTGAATACTTTCATAATTGGCAATGTTACTAACGTGCAAAAATGAATGAATATTGCCACGTAACCCTTAACTGCTAACAGTGAGTTATTTATGTGTTTTTGCACCTGGATCGTCAAAACCAATGGGGCGGCAAATAGAGGGTTGATTTAATCTATAATTTATATGGAAGCGCATGAGTTGATTTAATATTTGAGTCGATTATAGTAATATGCATGCTTTTTTGTTCTACAATATTATGTGATTATAATATAATAATGTGATTAGGTATGATTAGGCTATCAATGAAACCTCGATTCCTGAGTTTTTTCGTCTTTTCTCGGTCAATAGAAAAATAGTCAGCTGACACGTGTTGTTTTTTAAGGGTCATTTCAAATCAAATCAAATCAAAATATTTTATTTCACATAGACCTACATGGGCACTTATGAAACGTCAGATTCTAGGTGCACGGTTCCAATTGGTCGTTTCCCATGGAGAAGAGCCGGCAAGAAACTCCATGGTTACTCTTTTAAAAATATGTCTTTTACAATGTTTTCAAATTACAGTGTTAATAGGTATGGGAGAACAGTGTAGGCCTGTCAACAAGTACCATATGTTAAACAAATAGACAATGGTATATAAATTTTCAATCCACAGGGCCTACGACGTTCTCACATTTACAAAATATAAAATAATGTAATAAAGTAAAATCAAAAACGAATAAAAAATTGTAGGTATATAATGTCAAATAATGAAAGAATTATGACAGAGATATGTAAAAGTCCATATCTAATAATAAAAAATAAAAAATTAAACACCATTTTTTGGGAGCAGTTATTAGAAATTTACATAGTGATGCCGTTTATGAGGTACCAGGGAAGCCACATGTGCAGAAGAAGAAGAAAATTAATAAATTTAAAATCTTAATAAATACAGGGTTTAACAAGACCCTTTACGAATTCTTCATCGACGCATTCTCTAAATTAAACTAAATTACTGTGCAAAAATAATTGCAGGAAAAGCCTTATATTTTACGTGCATAACGTAACGCACTCAAAAGTATTGTGTTTGTGATTTTCTGAACGTAACTTAAATTAAAAGATATTATTTTACAATAAAAACGTAAAAAAAGTTGGAAATTTGACCATCAATATCTTCGTTACCAGAAGGTTCCCAGGAATGGTCCTGTACAATAAAATGTCAAATAACGGAAGAACATGACTGAGTCATGGCTTTGTTAGGGTTATTTTTACATCCGTTATAATTATCTACATGACATGAATGATCCTAATGTTAATTTATAACATTAGTTATGATCATTGATGGCGAAAGTGAGTTTTTTGTTTGCGACGCTTTCAAACTTTTACGGTTGAACGGATTTGGATGAAATTTGGCACACAGATAGACCATGACCTGGGTAACGACATAGGCTTACTTACTATACTTTTCATCCTGGATCGCAGACAAAATCTCGGGCAACACCTAGTTATACAACAAATATGATACCAAAAGTAAGGGCACACTTTATCACAACGTTTGCTAGTAATACTGGTGATTGAAAGTATCCTCTAAATTGGAATCTAACACATTATCATATAGGCCCCGATTAAAACACAGAAACCTTATATGATTACATCACACTAATCTCCGTAAATAGCAAAGTGTCATTATGACATTATGTGTTTTTCTCAATCCGCCATGACACAATTTAAAGTTTGTTTTTCACAAATGTTTGCTCGATTACGAAGCAATAAGTTGCTATACGACGTGTGAGGTCACTTCTGTCCTTAATCATATTGACTTTGTTGACTAGTGCAATCTATGGTTTTGCTTGCGAATAAACATATTATGGACACAAATATTTTGGGTAGAGCTCCTTTGGGTATCAACAAATTCGTCAGCATCGCTGTCAATAGGAAAAGTGCCCAAATGGCTGGCAGCTTTGCCACGTTTATTTTAAAGAGGTATATTTTGTGAGTTGGAATGAAGGAGGCATTCTTCGGAACTACTGATTCGATTCCGAAAAATATTTCACTTATGTCATAGGATATATTATAAGTTAAAACCAGAAATTTCACGCGGACGAGTCGCGGGCAGATGCTAGTTTTATAGAAACATACCCACTAGCCCACTCACATTTATAAAAGATGTCATAATTTTCGAGCAGTCTCTAAATTATTGCCACGAAATTTATATCTATAACTAATTTACTAAAACTCCGTGACCAAGACTTGAAAGTACTTACGTACAAAAAGCAATAACCCTTTAACTGCTACAGCAACATATTAATAGTGGCAGAGTGACAGATGACATCAGAGCCAAGTAAGAAAAGTGACGCAAGTTATGCGTTGTGAGAAACATCTGAACACGATTTGGCACATGACAATTACGAGGACAGAAGTGTCACTTTCATACAAATGTTAGTGGAAAACACACGCACGTAGACAAAGCAATGGCTCTTACTTCAAAAGGCCCTTCCTGCATTGTTAGATTCACATAATATCTTAATAATATTATAATGGACTTTAAGATCGCTTACAAGTTTAAAAAAAAACAGATAAATTACTTACAAGATCATCTTACAGAAAAAAAACACCGTTTCATTTCATTTGACACAAACAAAAGATTTTGGTGGAATTTGGAACCCAATCGACTAAGCATTGTGGTAAGGGAGGCTAGGATGGTAGAATCGTAAATGGTAATGTTAGTTCGTCATTCATGTAATCATGTTATCGCTGTCAGAGTATTTGGTTTCTGATCGTCCACTACGTCACAATTGTCATCATGAATTTGGTGTGAAAAACAATCGGGACTGGCCATCTGCAAACATTGGTTTCAACAAACTGAGCCAAAAGGGGCAATTCCCTTATTTTTAAGAATGTTGTTAATGTTCATTGTAATCTCAGTCTCCATCAGTCAAAATTATAAATAGAACCGCAAATAAACCAATTACAGGAACTTTTGAATAGTCAAAGGGTCGGTCAGTCAGAAAGATGAAGCTAGTTGCCCATTCCAAAGCGTAGTAGGTACCTATGGAGAAAAAAGGGCAAGAAACTGAATGGACACTCTTTTAAATAATATTATTACATAAAATTAGTTACATCAATCATGTTGAGATTATATATATGAGAACGATGTAGAAAGACGTGCACGTTAAAGGCGTCCATAATGTAAAACATATAAAACAAAATCAAAAAAACATTTCAGAAGTTAAAATAATAAATTTACAAAATAAATTTTAATATAATCAATTTACATAATTTTTTGACATTGTTTGTCGCTTAGATGAAATTGCGACTTGAATTTGAACGTTTTTAAGTACGAGAATTGGCATTAATTTCTCTTGATTGTGGGCACCGTTCGCAATTGTGTCCAACTATTTGGCCCAACATATTTTGTTAACTTTTATGTCTGGCATAAAGTGAGTGTCATCCTTTAATGTTATGGTCATCTCAAAGGCAATGAATATCAGTCATCCCCTTTCAAGATATCTTTAGCACAGATACTATAATCTTTCGTAAGTCAATCAATTAACACTGACATTCAAGGATGATTCATTTTATCGTTCGCATAGACCGATGAGTGCTTTTTTCATATTCTTTAAATAGTATAAAACAAAGTCGCATATTATCGTGATTGTCTGTGTGTCCGCTTAGTTAAACTACAAAATGCATTTTTATGCGGTTTCCTTTTCACCATCATAACTTGGACAATTTATTCTGGAAGGTTTCTGCACATTTCTGTGTCAATCAATCTGCCTACCTTTACTCAAATAGGTGTGTTAAGGTCAGCTTCCAATCTAATTGGAAATCTAATAGGACAGAAATCTCGATTTTTTTACAGGTCGCCACATAAGTAGATCATCCCTCGCAAAACAGAACCGGCACTTAATTCAATATAATTATGAAGTTACCCTTCTGCCTCTCTTCATTCTAAGTTTTGCACATGTGTATGATTTATGCTGTTACAAAATACACGGTTTGTTTGTACAAGATTTTCAAATGTAGAGATGTTGATTTTTTATGATTTTCGCAGATCATAAAATGACATTGATGTTGCTTACTGACAGAGTGCCAGTTTTATTTACATTAAGATTATTACTTTATCTGAAGAAGCTAATAGCGAAAGAGTTCTTTATCAAAGAGGTTTTGATGCTTTCAAGAATTAGTGGAGTATGTAAAAAATCTGACTTTTTTTGAATAATCATCACTCTTGGCAGACGATTTGGACTTTCTTGTTACACCAATGGGGAAATACGTTAGTACTTACTTTTTAATAAGACCATAGAAAGTGATGTTCAGCGCTATGGTAACACACCTTTCTCGTATCGATAGAACATGGTTTATAAAGTTAAAGTCTTGAATTATATGGGAAATAGCCAGGTTTATTGAATTACTGTAACCCTTAGTTACAAGAAATTTTAATAAATGGTAAACTGTATCATTAACTTACTGGTAATGGTTATGGTTTTGAGAAGGTACGTGGTGTCTCTAATGAGATACAAACGCGAACTGACTAAGATTTGGTGAACGAGCGATTGTGCATATTTGCGTTCGATGCATTTTCGCCGAGTATTCGATTGAAACTCTAACAAATAATAGCTTCTTAAAAACCAGACATAAATATTTACCAATTTATACCATTGTAGCCTGCCTCGTTAGTCAGTGGTCGTAAGCGCTACTGCTAAGCATGAAGCCTTGGGTTCGATTCCTGAGTCGGGCAAAGTGTTATTGGGTTTTTCTATCTACAATTTCTCAGTAGCAGCCCGGAGTCTGGATTTGAGCCCGGTTCATGGCAATAGGCTCGCCCCTTACTTAATACGTGAGAGATAACTGCCGATATTTGGGTGTACTGAGGATTCTCCTCTGCCTTACCCTTCGGGACGTACTGGCGTGATGATGTTGTTTATACCATTCTAACAGACCATGACTTACCCCAAAATCCTCATAACCCAAAACTGTTCACCTTAAAATAACCTGCAATAAATCCAACCATTCAAAATCAAAATTTGCCAATCTCACCCACTTCCAATACGGAATTAAAAACAAATAAAAAGCTGATTCTGTGATAACACAAATCTATATTTAAATAAAATACAAACATAATAACCAGCTGTAGATTTATCTACAAAACAGATGAATCTTGTACGAAAAACTGGTATAACTTGAACTATTACATGGATCTAAATATACGTAATTGAAGACCAGGTTAAACCGGATTCACTTGTCTTGTATAACTTAAAAGACCGCATAATTTGAGCTACAGACTAGATGGGAATGTAGTAGGGGAGAGGTCAAGTTAGGCTTGTGTTGTGTTTAGTCTATTTTCATAGAGTTTACTTTACGCCAGGAAATTAGGTTTTTGGGTTGAAATGTTGCGTATGTCGGTGAAACCACGAAATGGTAATTGTAAGTACTTTAATTGTAATAGGTTGGTATAGTCAAAATATTTCAGAATTATTTAAATAAACAAAGAATACACTTATAATTGGTACACACACAACAACAAAATTTACCTATTATGGAGTCAGGACCTCATCATTTACCTTCAAATATTTTCTCTCCACATAATAATAAAAGAGAAAAATTAAAATTAAATTTCAAAGCTTCACCTGACGCTATCACCTATACATACAAAATAATAAAAAATATCCTTTGTTGCTCTTCAGTTGACATATAATCATGACCAAATTGGTACTGATTTTATATCCACTGGATAGAGAAACCGATTTCTTTAATTGTTTCGTTGCGACAATTGCAAGAGCGGTACTTTGAAGAATTCTTCCTGAAAAACTTTCTTCATTTGCATCCCACATTATTTATTGTTTACACTTGCAACCATGCCAAAAGTCTGATATAATGTTCCATGGTCGCTGATAAGACTCCCGCAGTCAGGCACGACTCGTCACCGACCTGCTCCATTGCGACTCTGGGGTCCTACTCTTCAAGTACGTCAACGAAGTTCCGAACCCGTACGAAACTGCGAAATGATCCCTGCTCCCGATTAATTAACTTTTTCGGGACAGGCAAAAACACATCGGAAATAAGAACAGCTGTCTAATTTGTTTTAATTAATTCTAAGTCCAGCTCCGAACAAATCTTATGTCCGTAGATGATAAAGAGTTGGAAACGCCCGTAATCTCGGCCGAAACTACTGATTTCGTGCTGAGAGAGTAGATCCCCTTGTTTTAATAGAAATTGTTCTACGGATATATAACGTAGGTTCGTGTCGCACTGTAACTGGGTTGTGGATGTTATGTAGGCAGGCGCTCCATGAAAAATACTGGTCTTCACCTGCATTTGATATAACTGGATAGTGTTTGGGAAACAACTAGGCATATTGAGTAAGCTAGCAAATGTTAAGAACTTCTAAATTCGAAACAAAATAATATATTTTCTAGCTTCACTATCGCGTATATGGCAGCCTGAGTAACCGTGTAGTTTATAGTTCCGCTGTCCTATTTAGCTGTATGAATGAGTTGCACACTGTGTAAAACATGTTTACAGAGATGCCAGTGAGAATGTTCAGATTTTTTGGTGTAGTTATTTGGGTCAAAGACGGGATGCAGTTTTTCGATAAAGATGAAATATTTTGTGCAGCTCATAACTCATGTCGTGATGAAAGTTTTGAGCTTGAATGTGGATGACTATAAGAGTAGGGGAAGACCAAAGACACGATGGATAGACTGTATGAAAGATGATATGGCTAGAACGGGGGACTACCGAGATGACGACTGATAGAGAAGGACATAAGGATGAAGAGAGATAGATAGTATGAATGTGGATGGCTATTTATAAGTAGGGAAGACCAAATAAACGATGGATGGCTAGAAATGGATTAATAGAGAAGTATGGAAGACGCGGCGTCGACCCCAAATAAATTGGTATATGGGCAAGAGAATGATAATTCAGGCCGTGAGGAAAGTTTTGAGTATCAGTAGAGGAAAACTAAAGAAATGATATATGGACTGTTTGAAAGATGATATTGATAGAAAGGGGGTGACTACGAAGATGACGGATAATAATTTAGGATGGAGAATGGTGGCCAGCACAAAATACACTAACTCTCCGAATCTGTGGTCAAGCCTTATGTAAAAATATGAACTCCGACGATGGGTGATGGATATAAACTGAAAGAGGAAGAAGAAATGCTGCCCCGACTCGGCAAAATTAACGGGATAAGGACAGAAAGGATGAATGTGGATGACTATAAGAATAGAGAATACCAAAGAAACGATGGATGGACTGTGTGAAAGATGATATGGATTGAAAGGAGGCTACTACGGAGATGACGGCAAATGAAAGAAAAACACATGTTAGCACCCCAAATAAATTGAGATATCAAGAATGACGATTATCTCATTACTCATTTACTGAGTTAAACAGTTAACATGATACCAGGTAACTATAGCACTACGATTTCAAGAAAAAAGTTTGTGTTTCTAGATTGACATGTATATGCTTGACAGTCTTTATTTAAAGTACGATGAAACCAATTAACATTTTATACTATGATACCAAAGGGGCAATTCCCATATTTTTATGAACGTTCGCATTCAATTATCAGTATCAATCTGTCAAAAATGCTACTACTTTACCAACATTTTGTGACCAGTTTTTGACATTTTTGTTTGTCGCTGAGGTGAGAATGCAATTAGATTTTGAACGTTTTTCATTTCGATAATTGGCTTCAGGTAGCTGTAGAACTACTGTTTTAAGTAAAAGCTTTGTCTTTGTAGAGTGACCTGTATATCAGTATATACCTGCGTGTCAGTCTTATTCTTTAGTTCATAACATAGCATCACGCCTGTAATCCCAGAAGGGTTAGGCAGAGGTGTGCCTATGGTACACCCACATTTCGCCAGTTATGTTTAAGTCCCGTGTAATAGGGGGCGAGCCTATTGCCAATAACCGGGCACAAATCCAGACTCCAGGCTGCTACTGAGAAATTCAAGATAGAAAATACTATAACACTTTGCCTGACCTGGGTATCGAACCCAGGACCGCGTGTTCAGCAGTAGCTCTTGCGACCCCTAGACCAACGAGGCAGTCGGGTTTTTATTTAGTTCGATGAGACAAATTAACATTTTATACTACCAGCCTTTAATTGCAAGATAAATAGGTAAGGCCTCGTCTCCTACAGAGAAGGTACGACCATTGATCACAACGCTTGCTCCCTGTGAGTTGGTGGTCGAGGATTTGTCAAGATGATTTATTTAATCGTAACACTTTTAAAGTTTCTGAAGAAGCTTAAAATCTCACTGGTGTTACAAAAGCTCTTTATCGTTGTAAATCACTATATTTTGTACTGTTTAGCTTGTAATCCGATCAGTTAAGGTTTAGTTTCTATGATTTTATGGTTCGAATGTTCATGTTTGTTTCATTTCTGTGTAAGAATAAGCTTTTTGACTTGCATTGTAGTCTTTGTTGTTTTATGTCATAGTAGCTATTGACTTCATCGGCGTGTGTGTTTCATTTCATAATGTTTTAATACAAATATTCAAGATAAAAAGTAGCATTTGTCCTGCTCCAAGTTAGTTCCAGGACTACCTATCTGTCAAATTTCATTATGATCTGTTCAGTGGAAAAGTCATGAAAGGTAACAAAATCAAAATCAAAAGTCATTTATTCAAACTAGGTTGAGAATCTGCACTTTTTAAACGTCGCCCCGGCAAAGCTCGCCCTTCACCACTTCCTAGTGCTTTAGCTGGGAAGAAGAAGTGGCGCAACAAAGTCCCCAGCACAGCTGTCTGTTCAATTTTAAGAACTTGTTTCTATGCAATAGTAAGTGATTAAAATTAAGAAACACAAAATATTAAATTACAGAATTTGCCATATACTCGTATGTCAGCTAGCACATGCCAATATACCACCAAAAACATTGAAAACTGTACTCAAGCAGAAGTCCTTACTAATATTATAAATGCGAAAGTTTGCTTGTTTATTTATCGGATTTAGATGAAATTTGGCACACATATATACCAAAACCTAGGCAAGGACAAAGGCTACTCCTCATCCTGGATCGCAGACAAAGTCACGGGCAACAGCAAGTAAATATTAAAAACGTAAACAGAACTTAATATCTAAGTAAAAGCCTCCAGGAATAAAGGATGTGCCCGCTTACATTTGCTGCAGACGGACATACAGAGTTCCATTCGCATATAATACATGTCAGTAAAGCCTTACATACATATAATAATGAAAGTATGGATGTCAGTAAAGCCTTGACCTATTAAGCCTTTATAAGTCTTTGACATACTTCTGCCTAAGACTTTACTAGTAACTCACGAAGTTAGTCTTCTTGTGACAAAATCTTCCAAGCAAGAACTACTCTGCCTCCAAGCAGCCTTACAGTTGTCCATTTTAATAGATCGTTTATTGCAAATTGCTGTGCCAATATATCAAAACTTCATTTGGTTACTCAATAGCCTACGATTGCTTTTCCATTAAAATCATAGCTTTGATTTATGAACGTAGGTGTCAAGTTATAAACATATCGGTTAAAGGCTCATTTATATGAGTAGAATTTCTCGCTTCGGATAGACGAGTATCGAAAGCGCGTAATGCCTCGCCTCTGAAAATTCGAAGCTTCCGTATAAAAGAAACAACAAAAAGAGTTATCGAATCACAGTTCGACAAAACTACTTGTTAAGATATAATCTTATTTAGATCTTGTTTAAATCTTCCACCTGGACATGAGTTGGAAACATGGAAGTCTTTAGACAGACTCCGGACCCAGGTTGGCCGAAACAAAGAAAACCTGTTCAGTTGGAGATTTGTAAACGACTCAGCCTTGCAGTGTAAACGTGCTGCTGTCCCACAAACGATGGGACACTTGATATCATGTCCTGCGTGTCCTGTCAGCTGCACGGAAGCGATGACGCCAAACACGTAGCCGAATTCTGGGCAGAGTCTATTTAGATTGCCATCGACAAGCTAAGAAGAAGATATAATCGTCGGAGATTTTTTGTTACAAGGTTGATGTAATCACACAAAAAGCGATAATTGCCTGCTGAGACTTGCCAGGAGTCTCGCATAGACATTCTCGCTTCTCGACCGGCGAGAAAGTCTCTTCGTGTAGGTAAATGATCCTTAAGTTTCGCAAGTTACGCTAAGCTGATAGGTAGCGGAGCAACTAGTCTGTTAATCAGTCACTAGGTAATGTGGGTATGCACGCAGAAAATTATTATATCAAAACTATTCAAGCAAAACGCTGCAGTAGATTATTAATTGAATCGAATTGTAGGAAAAGGTTTGTAAGATTGGTTTGAACGGCTTTCGAAGCTACTTTCTTCATTAACTCTTTAGTCCCTTTACAGAAGTTAAGTTGTTCTTTTATAACTGTGCTATGTTGTATTTTGGTGTTAAAACTAGAATTAAAAAATAATGTAGAACTACCGGAAGACGTAGCGTTGGAAGGCCTCCTACTAGGTGAACCGCGATGACCTTGTGAAAGCGACAGGAATCCGCTGGATGCGACAAGCACAGAACCTGTCAATGTGGTGATGCTTGGAGAAGGCCTTTGACAGCAGTGGACGTCTTTCGGATGAAATGATGCGTGGTTAAAAGATGATGTAGGTTTTCAGAACTTATCAAACTCAAAGCATTTATTTCAACTAAACCATTTACAGGCACTTTTGAATTGTCATGGAGTCGGTCAGTCAGAAATATAAAGCTAGTTGCCCATTCCAAAGCGTAGTAGGTACCTATGGAGAAGAAAGGGCAAGAAACTCCATGGACACTCTTTTAAATAATATTGTTACTACAAATATATTATTTGCATCATTAATGTTGACACTATAGGTGAGAACGATGTACAAAAACCTTACACGTTAAAAGCGTCCAGAGTGCAGCAAAAATAATTAAAAACAATACAAAAAATAGATTATTAAAATAAGCCGCGGCAGCTAAGAGATGACCAGTCCCAACTAACGGCGCCCGTTCACGAACGTTAAGCATATCCAGCACCATTCAACTCAACCATTTTGAAGGGAGCAAATTATAGTCATAGTTATAAGTGGTCGTCTACAACAATAACAATCGTTAGTTGTTCTTGCCTTGATTTCCTAACTATCGTAGAAAACCGCACGTACTTTTTTATGTAAGGACAACAGTAGATAAAATCACACGTAACAGTAACCCCTAGATTGCGTCAGCTTGCTTTAGCGAAATCCGAGTACACACCAAATACTGTCGCCCCCACAAAGTACACCAAATATTTATCTCGTGAGAACTGCAAACAGAATCATGGGGTAATCTTTTTAGTAGTGACGTCATATTAATCAAAACAGAAGGTTGAACGTGCAAAATAGCAAAAGGGCATAAACCAAGCAAAGATGGACTTACAAGTCAGTCAGATTTATTGTATCATTCCGGGTGTGACCAGTTACGACTGCAACTACTGTTTTTTTTTTTTTTGTTTGGCATCTCGCAGGTCAACCTATGCGGTTGTCGTCTGCTTAAGCGGACTTGCCTGTGGATTCCCTAATAAATTAAGGCCTCCAGCCAGGACTTAAACTTATATACTAACTAAAACTAAGCGACAACGCTAAGGGCACCCCCTGTGGGGTACGAACCTCGGCTTAGGGCGTCGCTGGAAGAGGGCAGCAAATGACTTGCTGGATCAGGATTGGTATTATTTAGGGACGAATTTAAAGCTACAGGCTCAGCGGCGCGGGCTGGCTCGAGCAAGGGTCGGGAGGGGCGTCGATTTGGGCGTCGCGGCGGGCCTCGGCGGCGAGGGCGGTAGGACGGCGATCGGGTTTTGGGCTTATGTAGCGTGCTAGTGGCCTTACTACTCTCCTGGAGGAGGGTAGTGGCGTCGTCGGGGTCGATTAAAGTATGCCTTGGTCGGCGAATACTGCTAATGCGAGAGGGAGTGTAGCGGGCGGCCGCTGTAATCAGGGGGTTAGAATGGTTGATGCCGCAGTCGAAGAAACGCTTTGATAAGCGTTTCATGAACTGTTTTATGGTTGGCATTTTGAGGTCGACGTGAAGATCGATATTACGGACATAGAAGGGGGCACCCGTGACCCTTCTGAGGAAACGGTTTTGGAGGGTCTGCATCTTATGGAGATGACGTGGGTGAGCGTGCGCAAATACAACGCAGGCATAGGTCATGATGGGACGGATGACTGCGGTATAGATGCGGAGCTTGCATTTGAGGGACAGTTTACTACGGGCTGTCAGTACGAATTGCAGCCTGCTAAGAGCGAAGGAGGCGCGCGCGCGAACCGCCTTAATATGAGCCTTAAAGGTAAGGTTCTCATCGAGGATCACGCCTAGGTATTTGGCTTGCTTCTCCCAAGGGATGGGCTTGCCGTACATAGTGATCGGGCTGGGAAGTGGGGGAGGGAGTCGACGACGTCTCGAGAAGAGAACCGCCTGACTCTTATCGGGGTTGAGACTGCAACTACTGACTGTAGCTCCGAGTCTTATATTCAAAATCAAGATAGTAATTCGTATATCATCAGAGGGTAGGCCTCCGCCTTTTCAGCCATTATTTCCTGTTTAAGTGCCAAGGTTCAATTCACGATAATATGAGTAAGTTCATCAACTCTCAGATCCTTGAGCCTCACTCCTGATTATGTGAGCAATTAGGGGATGTATCTTCCATCACTCAAGTCCTCTAAGTTCTTTACAATACCTAAGAGTGTCTTCAGAATGATGTTGCGGCTACCCGGATTTGTAGGGCATCAGATATGTTTTGCTGAGGTTTGTACAAATGACGATTTTGCAATCCTGCGCAAGAGAGCTGCGTGCCTAATGCAGAGGATCGGTGGCAGTAGCGACAGCATTCTGCGGACAATTTATGAAAGTATTGATAGTCCAATACGGTCTATTTTTCTCTATTTAATGTTATTTGTAGTCGTAATTCTGTTTTCCTTATTTAATGGTTTTGAGGTGGGTGTAATTTAATTGGACACTTTTGGTAATTGATGATTCAAAAGCTTTGTAACTGGCATTTTCGTTACTTTTAAGAGCTCTTTTGGGATTTTGATCGTTATCAAAGATTGTCGTTACAGTTTAATTACTCTGGAATGGTATTTAAGTTCATTAAGAGACACTATTTTACTCATTATCATATGATCTATAATCAACGTTTTGACGTGTATAATGTCTACTGCTGACCATTGGTCTTCCAAATTTTGAAATAGCTAGATATGCAATAGCCTAGCAAGTGCCTGGATGCCTGGATGTAGCTGGATGTATAATAATCGAGGATCAAGTTAAATGGCGCGCGACTGAAGAGGCTTATGGCCTTCTGTGGCCTTCTAAAGGCTGATGATTATGATGTTGATGATGAATAGCTCAACGATAAATTTAGACATAGATCAGTAAAGACAGTTCGTGTTATCCATCGCGTCTATGCACACTTTTGACTCTGGTGACTTAAAGCCACTTCTAACGCTGCCATTTTAAAAAACATATTTAATTTATTTGGATTCACAAACGAACACCACGCACGACATGTTTTTATCGGTCGCTTTTAGCATAAAGGAGTTGTCGTCTGCCGTCCTTCTGTATATAATCCTTTAGTCTCTTTTTAAGACACTTGTGTGTGGTCTACTTATTGTATGACGATACATCATAGCTTAAAGTTGATCTTCGTTCTGAACTATGTATTAACGATGATGAATATGAGTATCTAAATTGTATATTTTTCTCTTTACAGGTAATTAAACGATACTTTCTAAAAAAGCCTCTGCATCTCTACAATCGTAAGTACCTACTACCCATAGTTTCACAATCTGTACTGCCTACATAATAAATCCGTAAGCGAGAACAATGTCGTATAGCATAATTATACTAATTACCGAATTAACTGCTTCAAAGACACATAATGGAACTGCCTACACACCAAATCTAAATCTAATAGCCAAACAGCTTATCATACTTGCTCGGTGCTTACTTACCGACATTAAATACAATTAAAAGACTGTTAAAACTAATAGGCTATTAGCATCAAGATTATATCATCACGCTATACAATAAGGGAACCAGGAAATGCCTAACTCCACGATCGCCTGCCACTGAGTAATGAGCAAATGGAATGTCAACTGAGAGCGGCAGGAAATATCTGACATTCTGAAAATATTTGTAGGTACTTTATGTTTGGAAAGAAAGCAAAATGCGTATATTGGCATACGAACAAAAACACATTAAAACTATACAAAATTAAAGAAAACTATGTTAGATGCTTCTGTGCTTGTTTACTGTAGTGATGGTTCTCAATCAGAAATATAATAGCAACGGTTGTATTGTTCCCTGACCGACCTGTTCCTTTATTTAAAATTGTTATACCTATGCTAGATACTCTTTAACTCTAGTTTACTGGATCCTGTAACTGGCCCAAGTTAAAAAATCTAAAATCTTTTAACTTAACGCGAACCATTATCTTTACTAAAAACGATATTTTCCTTTCTTTTCAATATTGGTACAAATGATGTCATAGGTCTTCTACTCTTGTCTGAAACTATTACACATTACGAAGCACTTATTATTCGGCACTCTAGAATCATTTTCTTCACGAGTGAGCTCTTCATTTACTACCCACTCCATGTCCCTAAATACCTTAGCGTATTCATATCTAATTCATCATAGCAACTACATTTCCCAACGAAGATCCCACATGATGAATATTAAACAGTATATTTATCAATGACTAGCTTGCATCATCATTCTGTAAGCGTCGAAAATTAACATTACCAGATGAAATTTACCTTCCTATCAAGCATTAATGTTGGCCACTAGAGATCAACTTAAAATGGTCGTGTTTTGAATCATTGTTATTAATTAATAGCCAGATTTATTAGACCTATATTTACAAAACAATTACTCTACAACAGAGGTCTTGTTATACCAGTCCAACCATTTTACTAAGACCCCTAGCTACAAATTAATATTATGACAACATAGTTTCACATTCGCTGGTTATGAATTAACATAGATAGTTATCTACCGCAGGTGTTAATACATTGGTAACTAAATGATAGTAAGCCTATGATTATAATATTATTGATTAATATTCAAGAGGGTAGTCGGAAAAAACTATCGGTATAGTATAACTAAGGTTTTAATTAGGTAAGGGAAGTTGTGTCTTTGTTATGTTGTTATAAGTAGACAAAGAGGCTACAGTGTGCCCAGGAATCGGTTTACGCCACCTACCATAGTGTCGTGTGTGACTAGTGTAGTATATCGATAAAAACAAATTCAGCTAAAAAACATGCCCCATGCTTTTAGTTGAATTTGTTTTATCGATATTTAAGGGTGTCGATGGAAAAAAATGGAAATTGATTTAATAATAGTTGTTTACGCGTTTTTTTTTAATTTATGAGTGAAAAGGATCTTTATTTTGAGTTTTCTTTTTAGAAGGCAGGCCGTTAATCTTTCCTTTATAGTATAAAGTAAATCTTGTCTTCACTGTGAGCTTATTTACCCTACTGGTGCATATTAAAGTTCTTATTGAAATGGGCTCTACCAAAAAATGAATTAAAAAAAAAACAACTGTTAATTTAATTTTGAAGTTTGGATTCACCTTTTAAGCAAATACTTGGTCGTTCCACTCTTCCAGTTTACATTTACTATACATATATATGAGAGAATATATATACAATAGATAATTTTGAAACCAATTTTGATTCCAATGGCTTTTAACAATACAAAAAGTTCAAAAAATTCTATAAATAAGGAGAGCGTACAGTGTTATGTGTGGGGGGGGGGGAGTATGTGTGAGGTGGCGGTTTGTGTGTGTTTGGGTGTGAATGTTGGTGTGGAAGGTGAGATTTGAGTACTTTTTTTTCTGCAACAAATTGAATCTTTAGATAAAAATAAAAGATAAATAATATTGTAGGAAAACAAAACCATTTTTTTGTTCAAAATTAGAACCGAGTAAACCCGTGACGGACAGATGACAGTTGCTCTATATGAGTCCAGTAAAATAAATAAGTACTGTATTCTGGTTAAAATAAATTAATAGCTTGTGCACTTGCCAAGGGGGACAAGGTTGATCTCTTTTAACGAAATGCATTCTGACAGGAATATTAGTAGAGAGTAATCAACTAGTATGAAATGGAGATGAGAGAAATTACCCCTGCAATGAAGGTCATCCTCTACTTCTTATATCATTACTTTCTTAATAGTGGATCTATCCTGAACAATTCTCACCCGTAATTGACCAAAAATACCGTTAAATTCTCAACGATCCCAACAAAATAGTGCTATGACTCAGCACAAAATCTATTCCCAGAATCGAAAGCGTCGAGCATCTGTGAAATCAATTAAAATAATTGAATCGATAAAAAATAACATGGCTTCCTTTGGCGCGACGATTGACAATGTGATTTCGGTGTTTCCCGCCTAAACTCATTCACAAAATTAGTTTTTACATCAAAATTACCAACTTTTCTTCAATTCTCAACTCTATCTGGCCATATATAAAGATTTAGTAAATTTTTGTTAAAAACAAACGGTTGTACGAGTACCCTCCCTTTCTTTTGTTAGTAGTGATGTGGCTAAAAATAGTTCTGAATGAATGTATCGAAACAAATCTATCGGTGTTTTGAGGTTGGGATGTTTCTTATTACGGTGATCTTTTTATAGTTACACTGTGTACATCCGGTTGTGTGTGTACTAAGATTATTCTGTTCTTAAAGGGTCATTGGGAACTGGCCGTAAGGTTTTGTTCAATGCCTGAGTGTTTTGGTCCATTTTATCTTCACGTGTTCTAAGGTGGTGTTCACCCACTTTAAAATAGAATCATAGTCAGATAGATAAAAAAAATGTTTTAATATTTCCTAGGCATTTTCCTACAATTATTTGAATCTTTTGACAGATTCTTTTGCAGTATGCCTAGGCTAAGAAAACAAAAAATACATTGTTCTCTCATTTAAATAGTTCTCTAAATGTTTCCATAGTTAATTTAAAATACTTTTAATAAATCAAACAATTATAATAACATACGCCGGGAAGTTCTTCCTGCCTTCGTTTTTTGTCAAACGATTTTGTTTTTCGTCGGAATTTAAGTATTATCGTTAGTTACAAGGCAACGTGCCAGAAAAAGATAGAAATGGCAACCGTAAACCTTTATGTTCCACAGTGAGAATGTTATAAGCTGTTAGGGATAGCAATTTCAGGAGAAAAATAAGTCACAGACAAAAAAATTTAGGTAACATTCTCCAACCAGAAAAAAAAGAAAATCATCATTTAAGTTTATCTAGATCGCTGCAGAAAGACTAAAAGTACTCTGTGTGCAATAAAATGACAAATGAATTAATTTCAAAATACGAACAACAGAACAGCAGAACCATAAACAAAAATAGTATCGATTGTGCGTAGGAACAAACAGGCGCACAGTGGGTCGAAACTATGATTTTAGTGACTTAGGGCTCAACTTTGCTTTTTCACTTTTTTTTTTATGCGGATGGGTAGAGCTCATTAACCTCAATAATAATTGTTCTGATGTATTATTTCCTAAACTTTATACTTTGGGTAGAAAAATGTGTTTTGTTATTTTTTTGTATGGAGCGGCTCAAATAAACTTAAATTCCTGCTAAGTAGCGTGTGATCCCGCGTTGAAACTTTATTTTTCATATACCTTGTCTGGTCTATTATCATTTGATGCTATAAACAAATGCATAAAGTTGCAACTCTGCCAAATAAATGGATCGAAAAAAATGAAAAAATACATAGAATAAAAAGCTTCATTTTTTACTTTCGTAAGTTATTTTAAGTTAAATTTGATATGGAATAGTAAGTAAAAGCACGTAATAATACACATAATTACTTAGCAACTAACAACAATACATTTAAAAGGTCCCTAATTAGCTTAAATTTACTAATACTACATATATTAGTAAATTTAAGCTAATTAGGGACCTTTATTTAAAAATGTGGATATGAAATCAATTAATTTCTATTTGTGTGTTTAATTACTATAATTAGCTTAACCTTTTACCTTATAAAATAACAATGTTTTTCACTTTTAGTCATTACTGTAATATTAATTAGGATAATTAGTTAATGAGGGTAGTAGAAAAATTAGTAAACATTGTTTGTCACTGGATTCTGGAAGTATAAAATGACCATAATTTATTATATACTAACTAGTGTTCGTTTATTCGTACTACTACTAACATCTCGTGATTCTGATCGTCCCTTTTTCGTTATAATGGATAATTTAGTTAACAATTTAGATTTATTTATGATTTTAAGAGAGCAGGTCAAGTCACTGTCGGATAGTCAAAAATTCTTTCAATTCCTACAACATAAAATAAACGTGACCGAAGAGAACAGTGTTGAGCTCCAAAAATTCTGTACGCGCTTTTGTTCAAATATAAGTGCAAGATGGGAACGAAGTAGTCGCACGTTAGCACAGTTTGTAAGAAAAAATGGTGATTGGTTGGAACGTGCAATAAACTGGCCCGAAGGAATGATACCTGAAGCTGTGAACACTGAACAGGAAAGGCTCGAGATTTGTAATACTGAAGATGTCGAAAATCTACCACCATCTACTACAGAAGCTTCGACATCTACATTTACACCTCGAAAACCTTTCGAGGAATTGGGCTCCAGGCAAAAACGACGACGCGTTGATCAAATTAACCAATCGCTTTCGTTATCCCCGGATGAACTTAAAGCTACTACAATTGCTAGTTTAAGAAACACCGGAAATGAGGATGTAGGAAAAATTATGAACCATTTACTAAATCACCCCGAAGATCTAGAAAAAGTTAAAGAGTGTTTAAGTACAAGTAAACCGAAAAGTAGTACATATTCACCCGATAAGGCACTGTCTTTATTAGTTTCACTTAAATTAAGTAAGTGGCAGTATATAAGCCTAAGAGAAGCAGCAAGTGAAAATAGGTCTGATTTATACCCTTCTTATTATAAAATAAAACAAGCGAAGGCAAAATGTTATCCAGGGAAAGAAGACATAATTATAACTGAAGAAGGAGCTTCTATTAAACTGCAAGCTTTACTCAACTTGACGGTATCTAGGCTTTTAGAAGTGATTACTTTAGATTTGGATTCGCCAACTGAGTTACTGCTAATAAGCAAATGGGGTTTTGATGGAGCCTCAGGTCAAAGTAATTATAAACAAAAGACTGAAGCAGAGTTTGATGACTCAACTATCTTCATGGCCAGTCTAGTTCCTATAAGGCTTCAACAATGTGATGGAACAATTGTTTGGGAAAACGATCGACCCTCATCAACTTTCTATTGCCGTCCGATAATGTTCAAATTTACCAAAGAAACGCAGTCAACAGTGGTAACTATAAAAGCTAGCATAACCGAAGAAATAGAAACACTTCAGCCAATCAAGTTCAATCAAGTTGAAGTTAAGCATCAATTGCACTTGACGATGATAGACGGCAAAATATCGTCATATTTGTCAGACACATCTTCAGCTGTCTGTGATATCTGCAAAGCAAAACCGTCAGAGATGAACAATTTAGAGTCACTTGCTCAAAAAGAGAACAACGAAGAAGTGTTCCAGTATGGAATGTCATCTTTACATGCCTGGATAAGAAGCATGGAGTGCTTACTTCATATCGGTAAATATAATTTTATTAGTTCATAATTTTTTTCACGTTATATAGTTACTTGTGAGATTTTTATTTAAGTGATATTTCTTTTTGTTTGCAGCTTATCGTTTGGACTTCAAAAAATGGAGTTGCAGGGGCGATGACAAAGAAAAAATGTCACTCAGAAAGAGCGCTATACAGCAAGCGTTTAAGAAAGAATGCGGTTTACTTATTGACGTAGTCAAGCAAGGAGTAGGCACAACCAATGATGGCAATACTGCCAGAAGATTTTTTAGGGATGCAGAAACAACAGCTCGCATAACAGGAATAGATAAAGATTTAATAGAAAGGTTTCATGTGATTCTTCAGACGGTTGCATCTGGAGAGAGCGTGGATCTTTCTAAGTTTTCCGAATTTTGTAGAGATACTGCACAATTGTACGTTCACTTATATCCCTGGTATTATATGCCTTCCAGTATACATAAATTGTTAGTACATGGGAGTGATATAATTAAGCACTTTGGTGCCATACCTATAGGTAAACTGTCGGAAGAGGCAGCGGAAGCTCGTAATAAAGATTTCCGGAAATATAGAGAGAGTCATTCTAGAAAGGTAAGTAGAACGGCGACAAATGAGGATATTATACACAATCTTCTTTTGTCTTCTGATCCAAAGATCACAAGTCTAAGACCTCGAATGGTGAAACAAAATATAATGGTTCTCTCTCCAAAAGTCAAAGAGCTTCTGCTGATTTTTCCCACAGAATCCGATATAGATTTTATTGATGTAGATAATTTACAAGATAGTCATAGCGATAGTGAATGAGATTTTTTAGTTTGTAAGTTTCTTGTTTTTTTTATTAGTTTATAAATGTCAAACTCATAATTGAAAGGAAATAGTAATGTTTGATGTTGTTTATAGTTAGTTTTTAGTTTGCTTGTGTTAGTTGTAGTAATGTTAGTTTACCTTTACTAATTTGTATTATTATGTACCTATCTTTACTCACTATTCAGTATTAAATCTAACTTAAAATAACATTTCATAAACATGTTAAAGTCATTAAAACAAAGAAATTGAAATTCATAGATCCCTAATTAGCTTAAATTTACTACTACTACATATATTAGTAAATTTAAGCTAATTAGGGACCTTTTAAATGTATTATGATTAGTGTGATTAGCTTTAAATTTACTAATACTACATATATTAGTAAATTTAAGCTAATTAGGGACCTTTTAAATGTATTATGATTAGTGTGATTAGCTTTAAATTTACTAATACTACATATATTAGTAAATTTAAGCTAATTAGGGACCTTTTAAATGTATTGTTGTTAGTTGTTAAGTAACTATGTGTATTATTACGTGCTTTTACTTACTATTCCATATCAAATTTAACTTAAAAGAACTTACGAAAGTAAAAAATGTAGCTTTTTATTCTATATATTTTTTCATTTTTTTCGATCCATTTATTTGGCAGAGTTGCAACTTTATGCACACGTTAATAGCATCAAATGATAATAGACTAGACAAGGTATATGAAAAATAAAGTTTCAACGCGGGATCACACGCTACTTAGCAGGAATTTAAGGTTATTTGATCCGCTCCATACAAAAAAATAACAAAACACATTTTTCTACCCAAAGTATAAAGTTTAGGAAAAAATACATCAGAACAATTATTGTTGAGGTTAATGAGCTCTATCCATCCACATGAGGAAAAAAGTAAAAAAGCAAAGTTGAGCCCTAAGTCACTAAAATCATAGTTTCGACCCACTGTGAGGCGCGCCCTAGCTGGGTTAATAACCCTATAGCTAAAACAATATGGGCTCGGGAATTTGGTAGAATGCCACCGTTTTACAGAAGCGGTATACTGAGAGAAAAAGCTGTTTGGGCCGATTTCTAAATCATTACAGTATTATATTTAAGTATTTATAAATTAAGTAGATAAGTTTCACTGGAAGAATAAATGTGATGTTTTGACAGATTGTCCAAATAAATATTGTCAAAGTGAACAATTTATTCGTCGGATAAAAGATAACTAGCGATTGTATTACTAGTCCTTATTCAACAGAATGGTTGTTAACAACGAATTATGATTAAATTTTATAAAGTAGCCCCTGCTTCTCACGTTTTTTTACGACTTGACAAAACATCAACGAAAAACTAGCAACAAAATAAAACGACAACAAACTATCAAAACTTATAACGACGCCTTGGAAACGTCTGTAAAGGTGTTATAACTGTAATTTAAATAAATAAGTAATAATAATCAAGATTCCTTTATTATATGTGAGTTAAAAATTATAATATACACAAAAAAACTTGCGGAGTATATGATGATGAAAACAGCAATCAAATCCATTGTTTAGATAATGAAAAACAACACACAGACATACACGAAAAGCGACATATATTTACAACATATAAGGTAAACTCTCAGATTTAGTTATTTCTAAGGCTGTCCGTCTGTTTCGCTCTTGGTAGACTCCACTTTATTCTGACAGCACTTTGCAAACTGTCACTTAAATGCAAGCTGCGCATCTACACCGCAGTCATCCGTCCCATCATGACCTATGCCTGCGTTGTATTCGCGCACGCTCACCCACGTCATCTCCATAAGATGCAGACCCTCCAGAACCGTTTCCTTAGAAAGGTCACGGGTGCCCCCTACTATGTCCGAAATATAGATCTCCACGTAGACCTAACAATGCCTACCATAAACCAGTTCATGAAACGCTTATCGAAGCGTTTCTTTGACTGTGGCATAAAACACCCCAACCCCTTGATCTCAGCGGCCGCCCGCTACACTCCCTCCCGTATTAGTAGTATTCGCCGACAAAGGCATACCTTAATCGCCCCCGACGACGCCACTACCCTCCTCCAGGAGAGTAGTAAGGCCACCAGCACGCTTCATAAGCCCAAAACCCGATCGCCGTCCTACCGTCCTCGCCGCCGAGGCCCGCTGCGACGCCCAAATCTACCCCCCTCCCGACCCTTGCTCGAGCCAGCCCGCGCCGCTGAGCCTGTAGCTTTAAATTCGTCCCTAAATAATATCATTCCTGATCCAGCTAGTCTTTTGCTGCCCTCTTCCAGCGACGCCCTAAGCCGAGGTTCGTACCCCACAGGGGGTGCCCTTAGCGTGTAGTCGCTTAGTTTTTAGTTAGTATTTAAGTTTAAGTCCTGGCTGGAGGCCTTAATTTATTAGGGCAACCACAGGCAAGTCCGTCTAAGCAGACGACAACCTCATAGGTTGACCTGCGAGATGCCATTTAAAAAAAAAATAGTTATTTCTAAACAAAACTTAATTTTATCATTAGGTATAATCCAATGGGTTTCTTGTTTCCTAGTAGGTAATAGCTTATTCATTTATCTGCATACCTAATAGCTATCTATTTCTTTCTAGTATTGTTGTACAATTTATGCTAATTCTGAAACTATACCTTACTAGCTTTTCCAAAGTTATTGCATTTTTAAAAGAAATCGTATTAATTTACAAATATATTTGATCACGTATAAATTAGGTATGTTCTTTTTGTGTCCGCAACCTTTATCTAAGATTAAAAAAATAACAGCAATAATTAAGTTATTAAAATTCGAAATTGGAACGTTTTTTTCTACAATGGGGCGTAGACAAATTAATGCTTTTATACTAAATTGGATACCTGTTAATCAGTCCCTTTTATGAATGTACCTAATTGTATAAATGGACTCTCATTCTATTTTACAGCTTGATTTAAGAAACTATACATTAGTTGTTAATTGGACATCCTCCATTTTACAAGTATTCATTCATCACTAATTTATTAATTATACGCGTTCTTAGTAGTAAAGTTTTTAGTATTCTTGCCTCATCATGCCACATTTTAGTCGATTTTCTAATTGAGTTCTTGTTAGAACTGTGTAATATGAAATTATTCTTTTTGGAACACTGTCTTATATAGAAGCGTGGAATTAATGATAGTGATGTAATTAAAATGATAAAGCCAATAGTCTTTATAAATTTATCATTTCTTTTTATTTCATGGTTACCGAAAGAAACTAATGCAATTTACTTATTGATTTATTGATTAGTTTGAAACTTTTTGTTTTAACGTGCACAACGTTAAAATAAGAATTCCTTTGAAGTAAATAGATAAAATAGAATGTGTAGGGTAACCCAATGCTTCCATTTTATCATTTGGATCGCAGGCGCACGTGGGTGTTCAATTCCTTTTCGTTTTGGTATCTTTGAATGTGACTAGACCAGTTTTATTAGCGACATCTTCTGGGGAAAAATCTTCGCCCACGCTGTAGTTTCGTGAATGAAACTTCGATTCTGTATTTTTGAAACGGATTAAAATTGTCTTTGAAATGTTAGTTGTTAGTTTATTTGATAGGACAGGTGAGGAATTGTTAGTTAAAATAGATTTCTGTTAAAAAAACTCTTTGCTGGACTTCAAAAAAAATTAGGAATAAAAAAAAAAATGAGTTAATTAAGTTGTAGGTACCAACCAAACCCACGAATGATCTGACTTTAAAGACAGAAGGAATTTACTTTGAAAGTCTAAAAGTATAATTAATAATTTCTAGTTGGACGTTTCTTTCGCTACCTACGTTGTTTTATCAAAAGAATACCTACAGTCTATTTCAATCCCGCCAAAATGAAAAAGCCCATGTCTACACTTCTGGGTCAATTCCACTATCAAAATGCCACGTCAGTGGTGTTAATGTGTTAAACAATTCTAATTTTAATCTAAATAAGCGGAGCGTGAAGAAACAATTGTTTGAAGTTAACCTAAAAAATGTTTGAGGTTACTTGAACCATGAGCTTGTGCAACATTACAATGATAACGAAATAAGTAATGTCATTCATTTTCTTGGCATTTTAAATCAACACACAATAGAAAAAATGTTGATTTTTTACACAAGTTCCAATTATTGTTTTCGGTCAAACTTTTGACATCCCTAGAGGTACATAAAAAAGAGAAACATATAGAAAATCCATTATTCTTATCCTTCTAAATTCATCACACCTCTAACTTATATCTTGATAAATGTATATTTAATTGTCTTTCTAAAACTTGATCATAAAACATTGGTGAATGTTCTATTCTGTCCCAAAGTAATTAGTAAAATAAATAAATGACTAAAGGTGCTAGATCTCTTCTTACTGACAGACAAACTACGAACTGTGAAAGTGTGAACAGACAAAATGTTTAGAAAAATAGACAATACCTTTCGTAATCTTTATTAATCGTTGACAAACATAAGTTTACGTTTTCATAATAACTGATGAACATTATTATTTGAAAGCTGTTACAAATCTGTCAATTGCTGTTACTTCAAAGGGCGAAAGAATTTTATTTGATTGCGTCACGTCATTTTTATGTGAAATATTTTGTTGTCAACTTGAATTTTTGAACTTTCCATTTCGATTTCGAAAAATACCTACTTTTTATTAAGGTGATAAAAATTTATGGATAACATGTTTGAATTTCAAAATATTCACACAATAGCGGTATAAGTTTACGATTAGAAATCTAATTTTCCTTTTTGTAATATAAACCTCCGAACAAGAAATCGTCTATTGTATTTATAACCTAAATAACTTCAGGGAAACGTAGGGCCGTAGGAATGCGTGACATTTCGAGAATAGCCCTAATATTTATATAAAATGAGATCAGGAGGATGACGATGTGTTCAACAAATATCTGAATATAATCTTGGGATTGAATAAAGTAATAAAATGTAAAACATCTTATTAATTTTGTCTACTTTATGTCAGCTGATTTAAACATAGCAATTTATTCAATCATTGAATTTCTTATTATTAATTAGCAAACTATTTAGCCGTCTTAAATCTATCAAGCAAGCTTTTCAAGTAATTGATAATCGTCAATTAATAATTCGTAATCTACTTCGTGAAACTGATCAACATTTAGTTAAGGCATCTAGACACAGTTGGCACCGAAAGCATTTCAAAGTGACATAAAGTAACCACTTGACAGCATCACAGCACTAATGACTTCTTCGTAACATTTAACACGTCCCCTCCCTACGCTCATTGTCTATGACAACTTGTAAGACGTAATCTCGAGATTCAAATCAATTTCATTTCATTAAAAATTTGACTTTACCATTGCAAGCCCGCATGCTTTCGAATACTTTCATTACACCAATTGAATGAGTTTTTTGACCTCAATACACAAAAGGGATGAAGTTTTAATCGTGTCAATCGAAATCAAACATCGATTACGATTTATTGATTCGATATTGTTATCGGAAGAATGAGCGGTTGTCATTGCTTGTTGAGAGGAACCTGAGGAACAAAAATGAAAACAATTTCGGGAATCTGTTGATATTTTTATTACAAAAGAAAAAGGCAGGATTGTTGAATGTTTCTAGAGCTAATGTAGGTAAACTTATCTTATAATTAATATGTCATCAAATAAAAATAAAACACGATTTTACAACATCTCCCGGGATTTTACCGTTTCACTTCGCCCTTAGTCCTCAGCATCCGATAGAAGAGAGATAAGAGATATTACTTCATATAATTATACCTACACCATCTAATAAACGTGCCTACTTAAAATATTTATTACACGCACCAGTTATAATTTCAAGTGTCTCTTAAAGTCAAGTAGCCAATCTTTCAAAGTGAACCATTTCTTTTGTACTTATAATACTCGGGTGGGCTAAAACAACAAAAGTCTAACGTCATAATTACGCTACGTGTAAACTGTTTACATATTTACAATAATTTTCGAGGTTAGAAATGGCGGGCATTCTTTCGTTCTATTTTGACGCCATGTTGGGGTTATTGACCTGGGTTCGCGCCTCCCGTTCACGGGGAACGCTACTCAAACGAGTTGGTTGCATTTTGCATTCAGTTTAGCTATGTTTAAATGGAACAGTCCTAACATGCTTTGTAAATGTTCTTTGTGTTGAAAAAATAATGTTTTTGCGGTCGTTCGTAATCGAACTTTTTCATAGATAAACGAAACAATTTAGACTTTATCCATTATGCTAAAAATCTGTATTTTACAACAAAAATAATGCCTTAGATTTTATAGGATTCAAATATTTCAATCCTCGACTCACCGTGCATTCGCAAATGTTAGTCTGAAATCTGATCAACACTAATTGTCTAGCATAAATGAGTGTACAAGCTAGACTCAGTCAAAAGAAAACGAATGTTTTTCTTGCATGCCAGACAGCTTGGCAGAATTGTCTCGCCCCACGCAAATATTAAAGTTGATTCCACAAATGGAACAATATAATTAGAATAAACTAGTATTGCATGCGATGAATATGCAGTTTTGTTAGTTGAAATAAGTCGTAATTTTGCTGTAGTTGTGTTGGAGTACAAATAATTGGTTAAAATAAATAATGCTGGGAAGTTTCTTGCGCCGTTTCTTCATACTAGCTAAACCACTCGGAAGTGGCGGGCTTTTTGGGGTGCTGCCTCACGTTATGTTGATGTTAAAAACGTGCTGTTTAAAAAAACTCTGCCTAGTTTGAATAAATGCCTTTTAGTTTTGATTTAAAGGGTGAAGCGTTGTTCTGTTTTCATAGGGTTAGGAATTACAAGGAAACTAAAAAAAAAATACCTCAACAAGAAATGTGATTTTAAAAACTATTTTAGAATTGTCTTATTAGTCTTATTTATTGTCTAAATATGGGTCGTCATTGCTCCTATGTTTATAATAATTACAAGCTCAGTGGGAATGCCCATCGTTAAAAAATCCTTATTTAACACCCTTATTGGAATATTTTCAAAAGTCCTTCTTATGTGCTTATCTTTGGTATTTAAGAAAGATTACACTTTGATGCCGTAACATCATTGTATCTGTTACATTTTTATAAATGTGTTTCTTTTCAAACAGATTTAAAAAAAACAGTGTTAAATACAATTTTATCGGTTACAGTATGAGTCCCTGGTCCCTGGTGCCCAGCTGACCCGGCATTGCAAATGCTCCTTTACATCGATTTTTCCGTGACATAGACTCATGCTCAACTCTAGTCGAGCGGCCAAGCCATTCTTGCCGGAAATACTGCCAAACATTTGCACGCTTGCTTGCAAGCAGAATACAATGACTGAAGGCTGTAAGATCTTTCCTTGTAAACTATGTATTTTCTTTCAAATAAACAGTGTGAATTTGAATTTGAAGGTATTGAAGTGCAGTTGGTATAAATTTATTTGGCTATGAGCAAGGGAAGACCAAAGAAACGATGTATGGACTGTGTGAAATATGATACAGCTAGAAGGACTACTGATAGAGGCAACTTCTATCAGTAGTCTTTAGACCGAATTAGATTAGTATCTTAGAAGAAGACGTGAAATGAATTGGAAAAAGGTCAAGAGAATTGTGGGTTGAATTTATTTCACATTGATCATTAAAAACATCTGCCAATAAAAGAATCGAAACACCAAAATAAAATGTCGTAGCCACAACCTTGACTCCTCAACGAACTGTTTATTACCAAATTTATAGCCTGAAGCTTAAACTAACCGAAAAAAACATATCTTGGTTACCAGACTATGAAATTAACGTCCTAAAATAAGTTCAGTTACAGACATCTGCGATACATTTGTTGGTAAAAGAATAGTATTATTATAAGCGGCCAAGTGCGAGTCGGACTCGCACACGAAGAGTTCCGTACCACCATACATTATTTGATTTATTGGTACTTTTATTTGCTAGATTATCATATCATCATAATCAGCCTATTATGTTTTCACTGCTGGGACACAGGCCTTCTCTCTGCGGCACGAAGTGGGCTGTAGTCCACCACGCAGGCCAAGTGCGGGTCGGTAGATGTCACTGTTGTCTACGAATTTTTGGTTCTAAGACATGTCGGTTTCCTCACGATGTTTTCCTTCACCGTTTTGAGAGCAGTAGTGATGAAATAATTTACACAAAGTAAAGTGCCTGTCTGGGTTCGAATGTACGACCTACAACTCGTAAGTCGCAGCCGTTGCCACTGGGCCACCACTGCTCTAGTGCAAGCATATAGGTAGTTAAACACATACACAAAACACAACACAATATAACGATACACACGACACACACACACTACATACGTGTGGTTTAACACTACACAACTATTTTATAAACACACGTTTGCTTGTATTTTTATTAATGGTTGTTATGACGGCTATAATAATAGTACACACTCTGTTATAAAACAATTTGCCTACCTATTACTGTTTAAAAGATGTGACCGATTGATGGAAGGACGGAAAGCGGACCCTTAGTAAGTAATAGGGTATCGTTGACACCATTTTTGGGTACGGAACCCTAAAATAGTCTTATTACGCAATTTTAATAGACACAACATGTGATTTGAACACTGTGTGGTAATACAGACCTCCACGTTACTTCCTGTAAGTGCTGAAAAACTTTGCTTATGTGTGTGAGTTGGCTGAACTTAGCATGTTTTAAAACGTGATCTGCAGACATAGGTACAATGCACATACAACTTTCCAACATAGATACCTATGCAGAAAAACAGTGAGTGCATACTACTGTTAATCCACGTGAATGTACATATACATAACATAAGTCCTTACGCGGGAAAAACTTGTGGCGGCATCTACACCGCCACATGCGAACAACGCATCACACTGACGTCACACAAATCCTGCATCGCGCAATCAAAGTTAACCGCGCAGCTAGCACATATACAACTTCCCGACAACTATCATCGGGCAGTTGCCCACCAGACACAATACCCGTCTGGTCGGAGGATCCTCCCTTTTCCAAGAGTATGAGTGAACTTTACACCCAGTTCCTCATATCCCTTCAAACTCAACATAATAAACAGTTTAGATATTGGGTCAATGATCGACTACTGGCGTTAGGATTCCGAGTAAGCAAGAGGAGAGAGATATGGCGCCTACGAGAATAACTGCTTTAATACCAAACTAATGTATTGAAAGAGACCCACCCACCCTAGGTTGGTGCAATCTATAGGTGCAATCCACTAATATAGCGACATGTCTAAAACATCGAGATTTCAGTGCAACATCTAAGTTAAATATAATTATTTTGCACATAAACTCCAGCAGTTCCGGGAGCAGTGGTGGTCCTGTGGTAACGGCTGTGACTTACAAGTTGTAGGTTCGTTCGAACCCAAACAGACGCTTTACTTTGTGTAAATTATTTCATCACCACTGCGCTTAAAATGGTGAAGGAAAACATCGTTAGGAAATCGGCATGTCCTAGAACCAAAAATTCTACCAACTCGCAAAGGGCCCGCGTGGTGGACTACGGCCCACTCCCTCTCACCGAGAGGAGGCCTTTGTCCCAGCAGTGGGGACAGTAAAGGCTGATTATGATAAACTTTCCGGAATAAATTCTTTTAAATTATGATGGTCAAAAAAACTGCATCAAAATCCATTGGGTTTTTCAGAAGAACTATGTGTCACACACGTACATACAGGAAAAATTACTTTGTTTTTTATTCGTATATATAAATAGGTATGCTCTAGATATGCACGAAAAAAGTCACCACGAAAGACGATTCGGTGTACCCTAGGCATGCAGTCAGACACAAATCTTGCCAACTCCTTTGTTGTAAATTATTGTAATTTCTCATATAGTCTCAGTCTGTTCTTGAAGTTCTTCTTCACTTTCTAGCTCAGTGTTTGTGGGTTCAATTGCTGGGTTTTCATGATTAAAGACAACATATATCTCATCTTTCTTATTGACAGCAATAACGCTGAGAACGTTTGCAGCTAATCTCGGAACATACTCGTACATAGCGTAAATTGTAGCATTCGGTTTTTCTCGCATGTTTTACTCGTCCACCGCATAGCATAATATCAGATAATATTATGTCATGCGAGAAAAACCAATGGGACAAGGACAAGAAGATTCTTGTCCTTGTCCCATTGGTTGGTTGGGATTCTCTCCTGTCAACCGTCTTGCTATCATCCTCTCTTAAAGAGAAGGCTCTTTCATATAATTCCTCACACAATCCATACATCAAAATTTATATTCTTCACTCTTTTATTCACATGCGTCTCTTCCCTTCTCATCATGCCCATACCAAACCAAACGATTTCCTTTCAACTTTTAAGTCACTGGCGCCACTTTCAAACTTCCCCTTTCATACTAATTTGTTACTATGGGTGCATCTTTGACTATGGGCCCACTAATGACTGCTGCAATAGTGTCAATAAATGATAAGTGATTTTATTTCTGTTAATAGGTTTGTACATACACTTTTACACGTCAATCATATTTCAAAAACCAGCGTTTCCTATCTGACTACTCTGAGAAGAAACGCCGAAACAAACTCAGAGGTCACAGACATAGTCTTTTGAGGAAAGAACCACGCAGATCGAGTTGGCCTGTCTAGTTAGTGCTCGCATTTGTCAGTAATCATACAGCTCGACCCAAAATTAAGGAGATCAACGATTCGACGAACATTACCAAAGTAAGGACATTTGGGTAGGCCGCATAAATTACTCTAACTGCCAGACCATGATTAAACCTAACTGAGAAAAAAAAGAACTAAAAACATGAAAAAACTAAAAATAATAATATTTGCAAAACAGTTCCAAATGCGCTGGTTAACAAGCAAGTATCCAGAGATCATCAATCTATTTGCAAAGTATGGAATTACTGGCAATATACCTTCCTGATTATACCTTAAACCAGTCACAGTAGAAGACGTAACATGATGTCAAAACTGAACGCAGTAACCACAGCCCAACGTCACAGCATGATTAACTATCCACCTCAGCTTCCAGTATAACCAGAAGTGATCTAGTACCAGTATTTTACACGAGCAACGGTGTGACCGCAACCCAATTAGTTGGAGTACTGATACCCTGATGTTAGACTGTGTTATGTAATAATATCATACTTTTATTATTCTCTTGTAAATGTTTGACATTGAAATGTGATCGGGAATTAAGTCGAAATGCTAGTTTTTTTTTGTCACAGTGTAAAAAATACAGTAACCGAATACTGCTACTGTTTTGTTTTGTTTTAAGCTGTTTCTTTTATGTAACTGAAACGAGGTAACAAATAAGAAAATAAAACTACAGTCTCATTGTTTTTTTTATCCCGAAAAGCTTGTACCTTGTTCGAGTTACGGCTTTATAATCCTTACGTGACTTGTGCTGTCGCTTTCCCTCTTACAGGAGTCGTGGGCGGATGAAAGGGATGGAGGATCGGTATTATAAACTCGAGACAAACTGTAGTGTTCATTCACATAGAGTCACTGCACCGCATTCTGCAATAGTGCTGTTACCTTTATCGATATTTTGTAGTGATTTGTGGTTCTAAATTCTCACAAAGGACCTAGCGAGGAGATGCGAATTAAAAATATTACCGACCTGATGCATGAACTATTATGTCAGTGTTTATTTGGCAAGAAAAATCCAGCATCATCATATGAGCTATAACCGAAAATCTGGAGGTACAAGAGCAATAAATCAAGACAAAGCTACTGCTTCAGGTCCGTTTGTACGTAGCGAATATTAAGGAAACTCTTAATAGGGGAAGCGAAGATCACTGTAGCGTGGTTGCTAATTAACCGAGTATTCATATAAAGAGCGTGCGATTTTAGGGTCTAAGTCCTAGGCTGATGATGATGCTCATGACCAGCATAATCCTATCAATTAGTCATTAAAAAATGGCTTTGATCCACGATGATCCGCACGTCAACGTGCCATCTCTATTAATCGAGTAGTTAGGAAGTCCGTTCCGTTAATCGCAGTTTGAATATTCAATCGGTTAAGCCGTGTTGTGTTATAAGCAGCATTCGTCACGACTTGTGACTCCGAAGGGACTAATACCTGTTAAAGTACAAAGTGTACTATTTGTTAATGATGTTAAAAAGGAAAATAACAAGAAATGTCACTAGTTTGGCACTAAATGTCAAAGTGACATTTGTAGATTTGAGTGAGACATAAAAAGAGTAGCTGCATAGGTAGGTCGTTTGTTAGTATTCTAGAGAAAGACATAAAATGAAATGTCATAACTTTAGTAGGTTGTTAAAGTAGAAAAATAATATTTTTTCAGTCAAATTTAGTATAAAACTAAAGTTCTAACCTTTATCGCTTAATGCAAAGCCAAACTATCTCATAGCCTACTTAAAAGGAAAGTCGTATCTAAACTATGGTAGATGACACTACCTTGATTTTTGAGGACATGCCGGCAAAGTATATCTGCTTTAAACTTTTAAATAATTTATTACAAAATTATTTAAGTACATACAGTTTTACTTACGTTATGGACTTACGAAGTATGCATTATTAATTACAAGGTCTACAACGAATTGTTGGTTGAAGCTCTCCGAGCACTGAGTAATCTGTATTTAGGACCGAGTATTATTAATTTGCTATTTGCTATCTGGTCTTTGGGATCTTAGATAGCGATGATACGGAGGAACAAAAGAAACACCGCTTACTGTCATGACTTGTTAAGCAACCTATTTTAGCCAAGATCATGCAATATCCACGACCTCACTATTATGTTGCAACCGAGAAGTAAATAATAACCGACTGCCTCGTTGGTCTAGTGGTCGCAATCGCTACTGCTGAGCATGAGGTCCTGGGTTCGATTCCCAGGTCGGGCAACGTGTTATTGGGTTTTTCTATCTGGAATTTCTCAGTAGCAGCCCGGTGATGCGGAGTCTGGATTTGTGCCCGGTTGATGGTAAAAGACTCGCCCCCTATTACATGAGACTTAAACATAACTCTGCCCAACCCTTCAGGGAAACAAAGCGAGACGTTATAATATGTAGTTCCAGACGATATCTCGAGCTGCATAATTCACCACCCATAGTCGATATTACGCTATCGATAAACCAAAAACTACCGATACGTTTCCCACCCCAAACTCTCCAGGATAGCGAACCGGTTACCCGGTTCAATTGGCACACAATCCTTGTTTTTGCCTACACCCTGTATCACGAGATGTTTTGTAACATACGTATAAGGCGAATATATTTCATTCATAGATCCTTTGATAAGATGAATGAGTTACATAGTAGCCTGGTTTCCTTTTTAAATATTTGCTGATGTGTGTTTGTTTATTGAATGACATATGATCGATTCGTGATTTTAAACAGTGACCACAGCCAGTACTCAAGCGTAAAGGACAATGCCAGAAACTCTATGGAACTTTGCCCCACTCAAATCAAAAAGTCATTTACAAGCCTGCAATATGCAGTATCTTAAAGCTGATTTAATACTGTTAACTAAACATTTGTCCTAATGCCTGTATAACTTGCGGTTTCTGTTAAAATCTTAAAACAACACTGATATTGATTATAGGTTAGGTGCAGATTATAATGGTTCAAAAGCGATTTAAACAACATATACGTTACCGCATTATCATAATTATTATAATCGCAATTTGAGTTTTTGTTTTAATTAAAACTTTTTTTGTTGTGATGGTAATGCGCAATAAGTAACGAAATAGGGAATTCTGGGGTTGAATTTCTTTTATAATTGATTTGTAATGGGCAAGTTCTACTGAAAAACAATGTCCTATGAAAAGGTCCTTTAATCATTACAATTATTTTCATTAATTGACATTTCCTGTAAATAGCTGGGGCAGGATCTGGCATTGTCATTTCAGTCTCTTGCCAAAGGGTATCGTGTTACCCAGTTACTGGGATGTGAAGATCAGATACGTAGTCACTCCATGTAATATAGGTCCTTGTGTTCAGCCGACCCCAGCATAGCCTGGAGAGGGCAAGGCAGATGAGGATTCAAGCGTTTATTTTATGGTTGAGCATCAAGGGAATATTTTGTAAAAGATACAGAATAGCAAGCATACATAACATCACGCCTTGTTTCCCCGAAGGGTTGGGCAGAGCTGTACCTATAGTACACCCAAATTTAGCCAGTTATGTTTTTTAAGTCCTATGTAATAGGGGGCGAGCCTATTGCCATCAACCGGGCAAAAATCCAGACTCCGGGCTGCTTCTGAGAAATTCCAGATAGAAAAACCCAATAACACGTTGCCCGATCTGGGAATCGAACCCAGGACCTCATGCTCAGCAGTAACTCTTGCGACCACTAGACCAACGAGGCAGTTCTTAAAAATAATCTTTGGTTAAAAAGGCTTTCAAATCCATTTCTAAAGTCTCGTTTCAAAGGATACTTCTGGTGTCATTTTAGGAACCGACTGGTTCAAACCTACGCAAGCAAGGGTTCTATTGTACTTCACAGATCCAGATTTCAAGTTACCTATATTTGTATTCTGGTTTATTTCCAGATAATGTAAACGTAAATCCTATTTTCAACAAAGGATAATCTTCACAACAATGGGTATGAAAGACCAATGGCCAGGAAATACAAGGCAAGCTTTGTCATGTTAAAGCTCTCAACAAATATTTCAGTTATGATCGTCTGCCTAACCTTATGTCAAATCAAATCAAACCAAATCACTTTCATTTTGCAAACATGGGTAATTGGTACATAGATGTTTTCTTAAATTAAAGTCCTCCATATTCTACAGTCTCATGGGCATGCAAATAATAAATTCTATTCCAAAATTAAACAGAAATTCTATTGATACCGCAATTATTACTATTTTTTTAAATTACTAATAACAACAATTATTTTATGACATTACTGTAAAAAATTGCTAATTTTTACAGTAATGTCATAAAATAATTAAGGATGTCAAAGTGTCAATCAGAATAAAAAGTGTCAGAATAGGAACATGATGTGTCAACTATTTTGAGGTCGGTTTACACGCTTACCAAATGAGATGCAGCTGAATACCAGCATTTTACATGGAGACCTCTCTCTCTACAACCCTGTTACTAACACGGTACCCCTTGACAACAAGTATTTGAGTTATCCATTTTAAAAATGACTCTATTTCGATCTCATGTAGTTCTAGTTACCTATTATTTTCACACAGTCTGGGACTCCCCCTGTTTTGACCAAATATTTTGTCGGCACGGCATCCGGTTGGGTTATTTACAAAGCTTCTGGGAAATAACCGATCCATTTCGCCTTTAAAAAATCAAGAAGCCTCTTCTCACGAGAAAAAAAATCTGGGTTTCAAAAGTATTTCAATGATTAAAGAATGTAGTGTTGTTTTCTAAACATCACTTCAAATTAGTAAATGGTGTGATGGTGCTGGTACAGTAAGCTACACGTCAGTGGTGACAAAACCATTGGGTATATAGTAATGTATACGTACATATTATAAGCTGGCTTCGTATTCTGCTGAAACTCAAGCCAGTCAAATTCAAAGTGTTACCACTGTCATGCGGTCGACTGTACCTAAAATCTTTCATTCCTTCAGTTGTATTAAAAGATTTTGAATTGGGATTTTTTTTGGTTATCAATCGTGAACCTTACATTGCCAGATAAATGTACTTTCATACGTCAAAATATCGTTTCCAAAATATTCAAGCACACTATCAATGTTTTGAAAATATGTTAGAAGCGATACATCACTTAAAATCATATCCAAACCTTTAAAAGTAATACCTCTTTTCTTGTTACAAGGTCACGACTCCCGATAAGGAACCCGTATTGTAGTTGACTCTACATAATAAGCTTTTCTTATTCGTTCCATGACTCAACAACTCAACACTTGATAACGTTGCCACTCAAAGTGGGTCACACTTTAATTTGAATGAACGATTTCTGATATGCATTGTATTGCAGGTCGACTGAACTTCGTTGCATTTATTCATCTATCTAGTTGTCTCCCAGGTATGGCTAAAAGTTTAAAAGGTGCTGCCCAAACGTGGGACACCGAATACGCCCAGGTTATTTTTCGCACAGTTTGGCGTAATAACAAGCCTGAAAAAAAAAAGAGAGTATTGTCAAATGTTCAAAGAAAATACTTATTATTACATTAAACATGATAGTTAACACTCAATTTTTTTTTGAATTATGCGACAAAAAAATAGTATCATGATAAAACAATTATAAAACAGAGTTTTAATAATATTTTTTCTCGCATATTCTCAAAAAAAATTGCGTTAACTATCATACGTATTATACTATGCGTCTCTTTATTATAATTACATTAAATATGTTAGTTTATCATAATTTTTGTAATGATAATAAAGGGAATTCAATCAACTAATTTAATACCTAAAAATTATACTACTGTGCATTTAGTTTTTAATTTAATTAAAACTGCAAAATTACTTAATTCTGGTTCTCGTTTCATGTTAGTTGAATCGAATGAGCCTTCGATTCAACTAACGGAACGAATCGCTGTCTAGAACCTAGTAGGCCTTATTGCGCATGATACACAACAATTTTTTTTTGTTAAATACCTGTAAAACAAAAACACATATTGCGATTATAATAATTATTTTAATACGTAACCTAGATGTTGTTTAAATCGATTTTTAACCATTATAAACTGCACCTAACCTAAAATGAATGTCATTATTGTTTTAAGACTTTAATAGAAACCGTTATCGTTAGTTCTACAGGCATTAGGACAAATGTTTAGTTAACAGTAATAAATAAGCTTTAAGATGCTGCATTTAGCAGGCTTGTAAATGACTTTTTGATTTGAGTGGGGCAAAGTTCTATAGAGTTTCTGGCATTGTCCTTTACTTACCTCTAAAATAATAGTATAGACAAACGCTCACTTCGAGTTTTAACATAATATCACATTATAAATTACCTTCACAAAGTATAATTTTTCTACACTTTCTCAGAATTTTAACATTTAAAAACAACTGTAAAATTAATAAGAATTCACATCCATATAAAAGTGATATTAAGATACCTTTTATTAACATCATAAAAGACGTTGGAGAGGCCCAAAAAACCGCACTTTATCTCATAAGAAACGTTATCTTGATGTGATGACCATAAAATCCTCACGATTTTTAAAACGTATACAATCCTTTAGTAAACATACTTTAGATATCACTGTGTAACACTTAAGTGGAAAAAATGTTACTCAACTCTTTTTTCGTGTCTTGTGCTACGGTTGGTTTTAATCATTATAATTTGTGATTTCGTTTTGAAACTTGCGAAAGGGTCAACAAAATTTCATAAATCGAATATGGGAAATATTAAAACGAATACGAGAATTATTATGACGAAGACTGTACCATCACGATACACAAACATGATTATTACATGCAAACATGGACAGTTACAGGGTTAGACGGTCCATGTCCGCATTCATCGAACCGGTCAAATGACAATACCCACAGTCATCAAGCATCCAATGGTATACCTACTACTTACGCCCTACCTTCTTTCTTCACTGAAGCTTTTACCAAAACCAAAGAAGTTCTTTATTCAAAATAATAATTTTACATATAAACATAACATCACGCCTTGTTTCCCCGAAGGGTTGGGCAGAGGTGTACCTATAGTACACCCACATTTCGCCAGTTATGCTTAAGTCCCATGTAATAGGGGGCGAGCCTATTGCCATTTACCGGGCACAAATCCAGTCTCCGGGCTGCTACTGAGAAATTCAAAATAGAAAAACCCAATAACACGTTGCCCGACCTGGGAATCGAACCCAGGACCTCATGCTCAGCAGTAGCGATTGTGACCACTAGACCAACGAGGCAGATAATAATTTTAGTCCTTCATTTCATTCAAATTAGGCTGACTATCATTGAAGGTTAAAATTACATAAGATAGTCCCACGCTTCCGTCTTTCAGCACTTCCTAGTGCTTTAGCTGGGAAGAACTGGCGCAACAAACTCCCCAGTAGAACCTGTCAAGTTAGAAGAACTTGATTCTTTATAATAGCTGACAACAATGAAGCATATCTACCGAAACAAATGAAGTCGATGTGACCAAAAGAACATTTTGATTTTTCACTGATTGAGGACGAAATAATCATGAATCAGGACCACATTATGTAGTAAAATTTCTTGTGCTAACAGATATTTTGATCTCTGTCTACCCTCTCAATACCAACTCGTTCTCAAACGTGTTACAACTCCGCGTACCGAGGCATTTAACCCGATTCTCAAAATAACAACGTATTCAATTTTCATTGGCCATTCGTTTCACCGTTTACTGTTGAAACTGAATGAAATTCATTTTGTTCGCTCAAATTTTTATGAGACAATTATGGTTGGTTGGTTCTTACATATTTTATCTTTGTTGCATTTAATGTTGTTCTAAGATATTTTTACCCAATTCATGGATGCCTGTTTAGAGTGTAGTTTGTTGCTAGCCTGGCCTAGACGTAATCTATTCACTCGAGACTTGGAAATACATTCTGTCTTTATACACACAGACACATACAAACAACGGACACATAGACAGTCCGTTTTTTTAAAAGACTAGTTAAAGAATATTCTAGTGCTATTCCTAAGTCAAAGCAAAATGAATTGATGACAAAAGTATCATCATTAAGTACTTAAGTATCTATAATAATAAAACATTCCTTGCAAGAAGTAAAACAATGCATTGAAAGTCAATTTATGAATGGCAACAAGTTTTTGTATTGCTCGTTAATGTTTGTAATTAAACTTGGATGAGTAATTAATCACTCATGTCTTTTTTTGTGATCGTAATTAAGACTTTACATAGCTTCATATAGGGATTGAAAGTTTGCCATATTTTGTAATCCTCTCACATAATCCTGTGTATTGGATAAAAGTTCTTGACGCAAAACGAACTGCCATAATGTGAAGTTGCTGTATATTTTTTACCACATTGCTCGCCGAACAGATGGTCGATGGGGCCGAAAGGAACCGGAGGACGTAGTGTTGGGAGGCCTCCCACTAGATGGATCGATGAACTGTCGAAGAAGTGGCTGTCCTTGGTGGAGGCTTATGGCAAATGATAGTTTCTGGCCCTCTTGAAACATGTCTCATCGAATTGATAGAGAAGAAGTTCGGATTTTGACAGTATCATCATCCATCTCTACTGTTTACAGCACAATCTATAAGAAGTAAATGTCGCGATATTTACAAATATTTTGTTGTACCAATTTTATTGCCAATAAATCCAGGCCATTCATGACCGGTAAATGAAAACTAACCATTACTTGAAGATATAGTCTTAAAACTAGGTTATACTGAACTATTCATGTAAACGAGATTTTTAAGACCAATAGAAATGTTTATAGTTTCTATGTATAGCACTTGATTAACCTAGTTGTAGAGAACAGTTGAGCAGTTAACTTGATGCCTGACAGAAATTGAGAGTTTGAATTAATGCATTTTTTCATATTTCTAAATAATTCGATGAGTACGCTAGAGAACGAAGCTAAACGGTAAAAGTCAATTGGTTTGTTGGCGACTAGCCGTTTCCCGCTACTTCGTATGCGATCCAGGATATAAATTGGCTTATGTGATTACCTAGGTAATGGTCTATCTGTGTGCCAATTTTCATCCAAATCCAAAGCGTAATAAACAAACAAACTTACTTTCGCATTTATATTATAGGGTAAGATGAAATTTCGTTAGTAGTCCCCGTGTTAACTCGTAATACCAATCTAACTAATGTAACAAACTCAAATCATTTATTTCAAATAAACCAACTACAGACAAGCATTTGAATTGTCACGGAACGTCGATTAAAGTGGTTACAAGTACCCAGGAGGGGCACGTGGCCAGTAACAGCCGCAAGAATTCAAACCTACCATTTTTTTTTTATAATGGCATCTCGCAGGTCAACCTATGAGGTCGTCTGCTTAAGCGGACTTGCCTGACGTTGACCTAATAAATTAAGGCCTCTAGCCAGGACTTAAACTTAAATACTAACTAAAAACGAAGCGACTACACGCTAAGGCTGTGGGGTACGAACCTCGGCTTAGGGTGTCGCTGGAAGAGGGCAGCAAGGGACTAGCTGGATCAGGATTTGAGTGATTTTGGGTTGAATTTAAAGCTACAGGCTCAGCGGCGCGGGCTGGCTCGAGCAAGGGTCGGGAGTGTCACACCTACCTTTTTTTTTTTTGGGAATGGCATCTCGCAGGTCAACCTATGAGGTTGTCGTCTGCTTAGACGGGCTTGCCTGTGGTTGCCCTAATAAATTAAGGCCTCCAGCCAGGACTTAAACTTAAATACTAACTAAAAACTAAGCGACAACGCTAAGGGCACCCCCTGTGGGGTACGGACCTCGGCTCAGGGCGTCGCTGGAAGAGGGCAGCAAGGGACTAGCTGGATCAGGATTTGAGTGATTTAGGGACGAATTTAAAGCTACAGGCTCAGCGGCGCGGGCTGGCGCGAGCAAGGGTCGGGAGGGTGTCACACCTACCATGGTGATCATCCATTATATACCGAAACCACTCCGTGCCTCGGAAAGCACGTAAAGCGGTTGGTCCCGGCATGCGGCAGTCAGATGTATGACAACCAATCTTACCGAGGGGTATCGCGCTATCAGAATATCAGCTCTGCGTTTTTTTTATTTTAATTTTGCAGCATTATGCTAAGATCTACTATCAAACTGTTTTATTGTTTTTTGGTTTGTTAATAAGTTAATTCTGTTGGTTTAAATATTTTTTTATTATTATTTTGTATTTTCCTTTATTATATTTTGTGCTATTTGTGTTTCTTGTGCGTGTCCCAAATAAAATATTTTTCTTTCTTTCTTTACCCAGTAACTGGGTTGTTGAGGTCAGATAGGCATGGCGCGTCATGTAAAATACTAGTATTCAGCCTCTTGACTTGAAGCCGATCCAACACAGTTAGGAAAAGTTTAGGCAGATGATGAGTTAGTCAATTAATTTCCATTTGAAAACTGAATTCGGTCTAAAACCAATGACATATTAAGAAGCACATAATATCAAAATGCATCCTGCTCTACATAACAACAGCATGACAGTACGTATTTACTATAATTATAGTTTAGTATCGCGCGGAGCATCGGAGTGCATGTCACTACAGATCTTAACAGATTTGATATTATGACAATGAATTGTTATTTGTTGATATTTTCTGCTTTTGACTTCGGTGTTACTCCCAGTCTTTAAACGATTTCGGAAGAAAATATGTTCTTCGTGTTTTCTTGTCGACGATACTTTGATTTGATTTCTTTATATTGTTTAAAACTAAAGAGTGGCCACGTTCATTGCTTCATCAGTGGCATTATTAAGGTCAACAAAGGTGCAGGGACTCCAGCAAGTGGGACAAGGTCTGATCGGAAGCATCGTACTCGCACCTGGTGTTGGATTTGGAAGAAAAATACCTCATTTCTGTTATAATTTGTTTTTTTTTTCTGATAATCGGGGTAAAGTTAAATTAGCTAGTGAAACTCCAAAGACATGATTGAATAATATAAAATAAAAAAATATTTTTTTAGAGGTCTACGACCGCTGGTAGTTTTGTTACATGAAGTATGATGTGAAAAAATATGTATGTGTGTGTGTGTTTTCTTGTCGAATGTGTTGTGTTTAGATAAAAATACCACTCACGATATTTCGAGTGAAACCAAAAGAAAACTTCAAATTAATTTCGTTTTAGTCATCGATCACTAATAAAAGAACGTTTTAGTTCTATCATGTTACACATCGATACTTATATTGTTTGCGGTGTTTCACTAGCTATTTTTCCTTTTATAACGTGTTAAAAAAATGGTAGAAAGGTTGAATACTGAGATTACGGCTGATAGAGAGGAGACATTCTGCGTCTAACAAGATAAAGGAAAAAAAAAGACGAAATTATACAAGATTCTAGAATTAAAGAAGAAGTCTATGAAGTCAAACTTAACAGATTCTATAGAATGTCTCAGTATTTCACAAACAAAAATTATTGTCGTTTTGCTTACACCTTTGTCTATAATATTGGCAGGCACTTTAAGATGCTCAATGCACATGTCGAGAAAAAAAAATGCCAGTCAGAAAGTTGTAACAAGACTAGCCTCAAAGGTGCGCTGATAGTACATTTATGACCACATTGAGAAGGTATTATATATACCAAATACAATACAGTATTAAACAGGTGATTTATGAGACATACCAGGGATTGCGTAGATTTATAGAGATCGATTTCTCAGCAACAAACACCAATAAAATGTCTTATTTATTAGTCATACAAATGTATAAATGCAAAGTCGTCTATTACCTATGCACTATGCAGTTCACGGCACCTATAAAATACTCTATGAGGAAAATTCTATTGAAATGACACATTGTATTGACTCATGAGATGATTATAAAGAATGAACGATGATGAAGTGATTCAATTACATAACAAGTAAGGAAGTCCTAACTATTTTTCAGTTTATTTTCTCACTCACTTCAGCAAATTTTTAACATCGTAACTTCACAAGACAGATCCCGAAAACGCCTACCCTTCACCACTTCCTAATGCCTTAGCTAAGACGGAGAAGTAGCGCAACAAACTCCATTACTACTACATAAACTTATTAGTCACATGATCACGTTTGCCTTGGACCTCCACATTAACGGACCGCAGAAAAGACGTGTGCCAGTCAATTTTACAGCAGAAATTTTCCACTTTATACGGTACACACTTACACAGTTATGCTACGGGCCATCGAAATTGATGAATGAACGATTTCATCAAAAGCTTTGTCCAGCTATGCAGTTCTCTAAGACACTGTTTTGGCTGTAGCCTACGACGAGCTCGTCGTCGAGACAGCCTTGAGATCGACCGAGAATGCAGCGCTGATTCAAACGGTATTCACTAACGCAGTATGTGGTCGTCGAGGAACTCAAGGCCTGTAACCTTCCGTTAGCTGTTTCGACGAATTAGGCGTTTCAAAAATTTCTTTAAATCATAATCGATCAATTTCGACTGAGTTCAGAAACAATCAGTTGAGTAGTTCTAACTTACAGCCGTCGCAGCTTTGAGTGCTGGTGCAGCTCCTCGCTCCGAGAATATCACACTGTTGTTTCGCTGCTGCGCAAGTGCTACGCGCAAGGGTACCTTTAGAAATGGGACTGTCCCCTTCAAAATCTTTAAGTATGTATCCTGAAATATTTAACTGCCTATTTTTCTAGTGATCCTAGGTTCGATTCCCAGCTTGAGCAAAACATTTTGCTCAACCTGATTGGGTTTTTATATCTGGAATTTCTCAGGAGCAGTCCGGAGTCTGGATTTGTGCCCGGTTGATTTCAATAGGCTCGCCCCCTTACATGGGATTTAAGCATAGGCGAAATAAGGGTGTATTACTGCTATAGGTACACCTTTGCCTAAAACTTCATGCATACTGGCGCCGCTAAAGACACCGCGTGTCGGTGCCTTTGTGTCGCGTCGCGCCTGCTCGAAGGAGGCTCAACTCTTTGGGAAAGCAAGGCGTCTTGTAGTATGTTATTTTTATGTTGTAAATATTTTGTCAATTTTAAACGGATAAGCATAATAAATACTACACTTGGTAGGTATTGGATTACTGTAGTCTTATAAAAATTCAGGAATAAATTTTCGTTCTTACTAACTCCTTTTCTGTCATTGCAACATCATTACTGATGCACATTACTTTGTCAGGTCCCAAGAGGAACATACCACATAAATGACGCATGCGTTTGACTCACGAGATGATGGGACTCAATTGAAAAGCTGAACCAACGGCGTTTGACGGACTGAGTCGCCGATGACTTGGTGTGGGTGCAAGTGTTGAGGATAAAGAGATTTGAATTAAGATATTTGATAACAGTTTTGAGTAGGATATGGTTGAGAGAGACGCTCTTGAGTTTTGACCTTAGTAAACGCCAAGTTTTGGTATAAAATCTGTTTACTTGGTCAAATCTCTAATGTATTGTTATGCCGTGAGTCTCATGAACATGCAGATGGACTTTTAAAGAATCAATCATTTGGTTTTTCATTCATCGCCCAGCTAGAGTAACGTCCTAGTATAATATCGTGCCATGGTATGTAGATACCTCAAACTATCGATAGAGGAAAATATTTAGAGTTAACCTAAACTTTATGAAAACTAACGTGAGCAAATATGAATGACGAATGTTTTTATTTTATTTTTGTGAGAAGAGACCTTTGCCCTGTAGTGGACCTTTTACTAAAATAATGATGGTCATAACCCCAGCTTTTTGAACATTTATCCTATCACACTTGTTAAATTCAAAATCTTATTTGACCATCATTAATCCGCTAAGAGCTTATCAAACACACCCGACCCCATCTCACTCACGCGTTACAATTCTAACTTAAATTGCTCGAATAAAAATGCATCGACACTTATAAATTACAGTTAGTACTTGAGATAAGAGACAGTGAGTTATGCCCACAGATGGGCAAAGGTTGCCCACAACTAGATAATTGGTATAAATTGTGACAGTCGTTAAGACGCGTTAGGCAATTGTTTTATGTAAAACCGACAATTAGCGAGTTCTTGTAATCATTTATTTGCGTAATTAAAGATGATGTGTCATTATGAATGCGGTACATTTACAGAGAAAGGATGCTTTTAAAATAATCATGGCCAAGTAAGATGGATGACACAAGAAAACTAGTGGACTTAAAGGATAAAAATTGCAATTGACGGGTATATAATTCGGGACAATAATTTGCAATCAACGGGAATCTGATTCGCTGACTCGAAACAAAAATTGCAAGCGTACAAGACAAAGGATTTTTTTTCATGAAGTGAAATTAAAAAGACTTGATGATAGATAGATGCTTTGATTATCCAGAATTCTACCAGCTTCTGTGTTCCCTATCACCTTAAACCTGTCAGCCTTCAAAGCAAGAGTGAATAGGCATCTTCTGGGCGCGCTCGTTCCATCGTAGACCTCAATCATCGGATTTATAAGTAGGGGAGATGATATGGTTAGAATTAGAATGATGTAGACTTCAGAGATGACGGCTTAAGGTGGCCGCGCCGCAGTCATCACCTTTTACTGAGAGCAGTAGGCCCAGTGGTAACACTAGACAGGCGCTTTACTTTGTGTAATTAATTTTATCACCACTGCTCTCAAAACGGTGAAGGAAACATCGTGAGGAAACCGGCATGTCCTAGAACCAAAAGTTCGAAGACAAGTGACATCTACCAACACGCACTGGCGCCGCGTTGTCGATTACCGCCTTCTCCCTCTCACCGAGAGGAGGCCTGTGTCCCAGCTGTGGGAATATGATGGGTTAGACTGTAATGCGGGTCGTTAGGCACGGATAGGTGCGCGGAGTTGCATACTCTTTCATGTAAAAATTTATAAATTACGAGGACTACTGCGCGTATGGCTCCTGCTCTACTATGCGAAGCTATGGGTGCCTTTGTGTCGCGCTGTTGCATTGCGCCAGTGTGAACGAGCCTTTAAAGTGATTATCAAAGAAAAAAACATATTGTGCCGACCACCTAAAAAAATGGAATTGGTGCAGGATAATGATGATATTCACATTATGACGTCACATGAGTCAAACTTCAAGAGTCATGAAAGTGTCAAAACTATTTGATTTCTTTTTGTTTCATACATTCGTGAAATCGGATAGTGATTTAATGTTAAAACACATGTCTTGTGTTTGTTATACGAGTAGGCAATAGTTCGTGGTAAACAAAACAAAGGATTATTGTTTTACGAGTAAATATGTCACAGATGATCATATTTCTTATCTATAATTGAAACAATATTTTAAATAGGCTTTAGTTACTTCAAGAAATTAATATGTTTCATTAATTAGTCTAGCTCTGACTTGATTTGACTGATTGAATGTATATTTCACGCGATTCAATTGAAATTGTACACTAGTCACCTCATATAGGACACGATAACTACCATCAATGTAAGGAAATTTTCAGTCAACATTATTTTTCACAAAACAAGGAGAATTTCTCTCTGCAAAGGAACTTTTTATCAAAATATGAAGTACAACATACCCACCCAAAATCCATCAACTACCCACAAATCCACACAGGGCCTGCGTGGTGGATTATATAAAGCCCACTCCCTCTCACAGAGACGAAGCCTGTTTCCTAGCAATTGGAACCTATTTATACAGGCAGATGATGCTGGCGTACCCAAAATATCTTATGAACCCTTTCCTAAAAGAGGGTAGGTAAATAAAAAGATTTGTTTTCATATAAGTCGTCATAGATTTCAACACGCCATGACGAAATCCTCTCCAACTAAAGCTATCAATTTTGTCACAAATGCTCTCTTCCATATTTAGACGTACAATCCATAAATATAATGTCGATACAGTCAAGATTCGTGACTATGCCTAAACTCTCTAGACTTTTAGAGCTTTGTAATGCCTGGGCATGATTTGACGCCTATTTGGTTTTCGTGTTGTCTCTGTGTTGTTTTGATAACGGTTCTTGTCTATGAACAATGGACTAAATTTTGAGGTTAATTACTGTGGAGTGCTGTCTATGGTCCGCCAATCCGCACTGGGCCAATTTGGTGGATAATGGCCGCTCCCTCTTACAAAGAGCCTGGGTCCCAGCAGTGGGAACATTGTAGGCTGATTATGCTGTCTCTGGTAAGGACTGTCTTTTTAACAGTCACCAGGACGAGTCCTGGAGTCGAGACCCTCTAGAAACTGGCTGGGACAAACTGGATGCAGAAGGCGGCGGACAGGGTGTTGTGGCGCAGCCTGGGTTGAGCCCTATGTTCAGCATTGGACTGCTAAAGTCTGAGCTGATGAGGCTCGCCCCCTATCATCTACATGAGACTTAAACATAACTGGCTAAATGTGGGTGTATTAGAGGTGTAACTAACCTCTGCCTATCCCTTTGGTGTATACAGGCGTCATGTTATATATGTTATTACTTAAATACTAAGCTGTAAATATGGCACATGAAGTTTTCAAATAAAGTTCGGCTTTGTAGAACCTCGTCACTGACTGACACTCAAATCTGTGTGACAGTTCCATTCTACTTTATTTTTTCCATCAACTAAAAGATTCAGCTGTTAAGCTCGACCTCATACACCAGGATGCGACTCCATTGAAAGATAGTCCCTTAAATAAATATCACCCGTCTCTCCACAATTCCAATGTCTACTCTTGGATGCATATCCGGTACGGCTCGCAATCTTACCCTATCCTAAGGGCCATTACGGCGCTCCCCGGTCTACTCCTTGATATGCAATGGTCTCTGTAGCACCATGAAACATGAGGCTTCAGGGGCTAGTGCAAATCATTGAGTTCATTCAATTAATTGAGTCTGGTCAAACCATGTTGGGGCCGATGCATTTCATTCATTCATTCAGTATTTTATTGCTAAATACGTTCTTTTATGTTATGTTACGCTAATCCACAATTGGTGTCAAAAACAAAATCTCTACAAACCAAAGTTTCTCTACTTAATTAAACTGCAAATTTTATTATTTCTATTTATTTAACTTATGATTATGTTTCCTTTGTTACAGGTAATTCAGAAAAATCAATATAAAGAACTGATATGCGGAAAGAAATTAAACAAGGTTTTATAATGCACTAACGACATGGTATGTCAATATAAAACTATAAAAAGTTTCAAGTTTGTTGAAGGAACCCCAAACACCATAATTCATCTCATACTGCCGACAAATAAAAGTCAATTGGTTGTCTATGGAAGATATATACAATGTACTGTTTGACCCAATCATCTGCCGACTCCCTGCTGCGTCATACCCTGGTGCTATCCCACATTATTACACCGGCTTGTTATAGCGTGTGAATATGATTATTATACAGATTATAGTACAATAAATAAACACATAGTGAGTGCTACAAGGACCTTTTGGCGGCTGAATGACGTTGACAGAGGGCGCTGTTGGTACACATTTTTTATATTGTCCCAGTAATTGTATAGAAAAAACCAGATGGCAGCGTTAGCACCGACTTTAGCCATGCGCCGAAAGATACTCATAGCGTTTTACACCCAAAAATTACTACTTTGACTGTAAGACAATTACTCAGTGTATTTTTTTTTAAATCAATGTTACAATTATTACCTTATAATTAACTTAACTTAATGTCGGTCTGTAACTGTTAGCGATCTTCCTTTTTATCTTTACGGCGGACCCCAAAGTAGGCGGCTCCTGTATCTTGGGGACCAGAGTTGTGATGCATGATGCTATTTACCACTACAATTTTAAGAATAGGTAAGACTAGGTAATTGCAAACTTTAATATAAAACTAAATTAATATTGAGATCATTATGAAAGTGAAAACTTGAATCATAAATTATAAAAACAAAAACAAAGCTTAATTTGCACTGAACAAAGCAAAATACTAAAAAGGTTAAACAATAAAATAAAATGTTAAATACTCAAGAATACAATTTACAAAAAAAAACACTCAAGATACATAACATACATACTTAATCAGCCTATATTGTTCCCACTACTGGGACACAGGCCTCCTCGAGATGAGAGGGAAAACGCTCAAGATAAGATAGTGAAAAAATAATAACATAACTTATCATCGCGCAGGTTTATCCCCGAAGGGCTACGCAGAGATGTACGTATAGTACAACCTCATTTCTCTAATTATATATAAGTACCTTCCGATCCCGTTATAATAAAATAATAATATTATACATGCACATTGTGCGAATCGCTAAGGAATGTAGATCGTTGGTGGAGTCTGTATTTCTCAATTCTAATAGATCGCACGTTATTCTCAGGACTTCAATTCTCGAGAGAATAAGGTTACTTCTAGGGAAACTGCAAGTTCTATCTACAATAATATATTGATACGACCATGGTATACTAAAGTCAACTGCATCATCTCTTACTGTCCCGTAGCATTGTGGTCTAAACGGTTTTCTTTTGTTTTCTGCGGATTTATTATATTGCATTAAGTAGATAAGATATTGAAGTAAAAATGGGAACATTAACTTTTACGTAACTTAACTTCTAAAACACATATTATGCAGATACAGTCACATAAAAAAAAATAGTAGTAATAATTAATAGAGAAAGAATAATATTGTTTCGTAGAACGGTTTTAGATTTAACCTTAAAAATATTTTGGAGTTATCATTTCCGTGTCAAATGTCAAATTTGTGTTTGTATTTGTATGTTATTAGACATATTTTTATGATGCGCGTTTTATTAAAATAATAAAACATTCATGTTGATATTTTTATGAATAAAATGACGATAATTCTGGAATAATTGCGGATGGATATTCAATATTAGGTATGTCCATTTCCAAGAGTAATAAGTTTTTCTATTAACTTAGAATAAGTTGAAAAATTACAGTATTTTTCAGATTAAAATAAGAGAAATGTCTTGGTTAGTTTACCTAAACAGGCAACAACTGACTGATCCACTATACACAAGTATCCCCACTCATTAGATTTAAGTCTTTCGAAATCTAGGAAGGAAAAATGTAAATAGCTTTGCTTCAAAAAAACTCATCATATTTCCAGAGAAACCTTTCGCTTTTCAAATTGATATTTTCTTAACATCTTAAGTCTCCCCATTGGACCATTGCAGAGACCTGAACATATAGTTAATTAACCCGTCTTGAGCAAGCGTATGTACATGCCTTCTCTGTATAAAAAGAGGCATTTGCCTTGCAGGGGGAAAGTTGCTGATATTAAAATATTATTTAATAAAGGTCATACAAAACCAGAAACATCCCAAATGCAATACGACACTATTTTCTCTCCCCACTGTCAAAATATTTTGTCAGCCCAAAGCCTGCTCCTAATGAAATTGGGCATCAAGGCAAATTTGACATCTTGCCCTCATTACATGACTCTAAGCAAATTTGTACAACCACTATTAACTTTGGGTCAGTGTTGCCAGCAGGACGGCTTGACCTTTCCTGCCCTAGTTTAGGTGCAAATAATTGTTATGTCTGGTACATTTTCTGGTATATTTGGTATTGGAAATATGGTACAGTTGTGAATAGATGTATAGGTTGATAAGGTTTAAAAGACCGATTTCGTAACCTCGGTCAGCTATGTGTTGTTAGTAGTCAGTACCTTGGACTATGAATGAAATAATTTTGTTCTGCAATTCGATAATGATGATGGTTTTTAAGGTATACATACCGATTGACTGCTTCGTTGGTCTAGTGGTCACTAGGGCTACTGTTGAGCATGAGGTCCTGGGTTCGATTCCCAGGTCAGGCAAAGTGTTATTGGGTTTTTCTATCTAGAATTTATCAGTAGCAGCCCGGAGTCTGGATTTGTGTCCGTTTGATGGCAATAGGCTCGCCTCCTATTACATGGGACATAAGCATAACTGGCGAAATGTGTGTGTTCTATAGGCAATTAGGCACACCTCTGGGGCTTACCCTTCTGAGATTACAGGCGTGATGTAATGTAGGTATACATAACAATCCTATGGATAACTAGTAAGGAAACAAACATAAGAGAAACGGTCATCTTCGACCAACGATTTTCTATCACCTACGGTCACTTTTTAATCCATCCTATCCATTCCATCCCATTTAAGTCCACAAATCTAACAAAGGATGAAAGTCGGTCACATCCTACACGTCTGACCTACATTATTTTACGACTATGATATATTAAACCTAGAATTATTACAGACTATTATTACTTCCCGCTGTGGCCACCACAGCATAAAAAAACATCATGACGTCATGCCTTGCCGACCTAACTACCAAGTCTTGGATGAGCTAAGTATGGTGTAGGGCAGAGTTAATTTTATTACGAATAGTAGTTATAATACACTACCTTCTGTCCGCGACTTCATCTACGTGACAACTCAAAAGTGCCTGTTATTGGTTTATTTGTAATAAATGCTTTGAGTTTGAGTTTGCCTATGCCTGACATTGACACTAATGACAGCTTACGTCAAGCAGTTCAAGCTCGCTTCACCCATGTTGTCTCGGTGACATTTTACAGAATATATCAGCAGATGTCCAGAGATGACAGTGATCACTTACTTTATGGTGGGCTTATTTGTCTGTAATTAATAGCTTGATGACTGAAAAATTCGCGAGTCATATTCAGTTTTTTTTTAATTTCAATATTAATGATTCTTGCTCACATGAGTTGTTTTATTTATTTATTGTGTTTGTACAGGTTTATAAAGAACAAAAGATCACGCTCATTGCCCATCAAAAAATTCGTCCGCATCGCTGTCAGTGGAACAAGTGCCCAAAAGGCTGGCATCCTTGATTTAAAAAAAGGTCAGCCCTCAGGTTACGCGAAGAGTCGACCAACCGCTTGGCGATGTCCCGAAATACTCGTTGAGCACTTGGACCCCACGACCTAGTGTTTAAAATGTGTGTTTTAGTTTAAATTCTTTCTGTTCTGCTTCGTTCTGCAGAATTACGAGTAGTACGTAGCTATGTAAATTTTACTTTGCAGATTTCCTATACTTATCCTGTTCTTTTTAGTTTTACATGTTACTATGCATTTAATTTTACACATGACCTGCAACATTACAAGGTGATTATCCAAGGTGATTCATCCAAGTAGGTATGAATCACCTAGTTAAAAAATTTACACGAAAATGTTAGTGCACTGAAATTATTCAGAAACCTTGCCAAATCCTGCCAAATGCCGTCCACATGGACTGCACGTGTCGAAATCAGGTCATGGTTATCAAACAAATAGGTTTTCCATGTAGGTACTTACAGTCACACAAAATTATAACTATGATAAGCCATCATGCAGCTGGCTTGCAAATATATTTAAAAAAAAAACGCTGTTAAAAAAAAAAAAAAAAAAAAGTCAACCCCGATAAGAGTCAGGCGGTTCTCTTCTCGAGACGTCGTCGACTCCCTCCCCCACTTCCCAGCCCGATCACTATGTACGGCAAGCCAATCCCTTGGGAGAAGCAAGCCAAATACCTAGGCGTGATCCTCGATGAGAACCTTACCTTTAAGGCTCATATTAAGGCGGTTCGCGCGCGCGCCTCCTTCGCTCTTAGCAGGCTGCAATTCGTACTGACAGCCCGTAGTAAACTGTCCCTCAAATGCAAGCTCCGCATCTATACCGCAGTCATCCGTCCCATCATGACCTATGCCTGCGTTGTATTTGCGCACGCTCACCCACGTCATCTCCATAAGATGCAGACCCTCCAAAACCGTTTCCTCAGAAGGGTCACGGGTGCCCCCTTCTATGTCCGTAATATCGATCTTCACGTCGACCTCAAAATGCCAACCATAAAACAGTTCATGAAACGCTTATCAAAGCGTTTCTTCGACTGCGGCATCAAACATTCTAACCCCCTGATTACAGCAGCCGCCCGCTACACTCCCTCTCGCATTAGCAGTATTCGCCGACCAAGGCATACTTTAATCGACCCCGACGACGCCACTACCCTCCTCCAGGAGAGTAGTAAGGCCACTAGCACGCTACATAAGCCCAAAACCCGATCGCCGTCCTACCGCCCTCGCCGCCGAGGCCCGCCGCGACGCCCAAATCGACGCCCCTCCCGACCCTTGCTCGAGCCAGCCCGCGCCGCTGAGCCTGTAGCTTTAAATTCGTCCATAAATAATACCAATCCTGATCCAGCTAGTCATTTGCTGCCCTCTTCCAGCGACGCCCTAAGCCGAGGTTCGTACCCCACAGGGGGTGCCCTTAGCGTTGTCGCTTAGTTTTAGTTAGTATATAAGTTTAAGTCCTGGCTGGAGGCCTTAATTTATTAGGGAATCCACAGGCAAGTCCGCTTAAGCAGACGACAACCGCATAGGTTGACCTGCGAGATGCCAAACAAACAAACAACAAACAAACAAACAAAAGCTGTTAAAAAAAAAAAAAACAAAATTGCTTGCTGAATGCCATGGTGTAACTAACTTGGTGTTCTTTACATAGTATAAAACAAAGTCGCTTTTTGTGTGTGATCGCTTAAATCTTTTTGAAAAACCATTTTGATAAGGTTTTCACCGTTTTGACATTTAATAATAATCTATTTCAATTAATTGATACTAACAATTATGTTGGTAATAACTTGTATTTGACAAAAGATAGGTATAATATTATTATGTACTATCTTTCAAACTATCATAAAAGACAGATAGCTGTGTCGCTATCATATTTTTTTTCTATTACAGCCAAGAATTTGGCTAAACAACTTGCTTCTTTTGAGCAATGCAATGACATGATAGACTATTCTGCCAATAATTTGGAACCAATTATTGACATTGACTTTCATTTAAATTAGAAATAAGGACAATAGAGGCAACCTCTTGCAAAAATGTAAGGAAAGCAAATGGTAAACCAAATGTGTGTGTAAATAAATTTAATAATATCAACCTGGTGCATCAAAATATTCAAGGGTTTTTAAACAAAGATTTAGAAGTAGATTTATTCCTGAATTGTAACAATATAGATATTCTTTGTGTGACAGAACATTGGCTTAAAGGCCACCAGTTTATATTCAATTTTAGTAATCACCAGGTTGGTAGTTCGTTCAGCAGAGTAAATGCTATACATGGTGGCTCATTAATATTAGTAAATAACCAGATCAAATTTAAAGACCGTAAGGATATTGTGTGCCTCTCTGTTGAGCGAACAATTGAGATAGCCTGTATCGAATTGGAGCAGTTCATTATATTAAGTGTGTACAGACCGCCTTCAGGATTGTATGATTGTTTTGAAAAGGTTATGGATGAAGTGTTGAACAAAATCTGTAATTCTAATAAGTCTATTATCACTTGTGGTGATTTTAATGTTAATTTGTTAGAAAATTCTGGGTTAAGTACTAGAATTATAAGTTTGTTTCAGTCATACAATCTTGCTAACCAATTTTTGGAGCCCACTAGAATAACTCCCACTAGTGCCACATGCCTAGATAATGTTTATACAGATGTTATACCAACCCACAAGGAAATTATTAATTTAATAGACTCAGATCATTGTGGACAGTTGGTCACTATTTCAAATATTAACAAAAAAACTAAAAAAAAAGATATCACTGTTAATCCAAAAACTAATAATCGTTTGGAAACATTTAAAACTAAACTTCTAAGTAATTTACCACTTTTTTCAACTAATGATGACTCTAATCAACAATATAATGCTTTTTTCAAAATGTATTGTACACAATTTGATAATACTTTCATTCCGAAGACATTTTCGGTTAACAGTAATGCTTCCTTCAGTGACTGGGCTACCATTGGTATACATAAAAGTAGAAAACGACTTTATGAGTTGTATGATGAACGGACTTGTATAAACACTTCTGAATTTAATTTATATGTTAGGAATTATTCAAAATTATTTAAAAAAGTTTGTTGTATGGCCAAGTCACGTTACTTGAGTTCAAAAATTAAAAATAGTAGTAATGTAATTAAAACGACATGGAATATCATTAATAGCGAAACGGGAAGGTCATGCAACCGAAGTAGTGACTTCAGCCTTGATATTGATGGCAACATAATTAAATCAGATTCTCAAGTCGCCGCGGCCTTTGAAAATTTCTTTGCAGAGATTCCCGTATCAACTACTAAATCTCTGAACTCATCGCCCACTACTGCAGAGTCTTTGCTTAAAGAAAACGTTCCAGTTTGTGATTCTGAGTTTAATTTCCAATATGTCACCTGTAGAGATATAATTAAAACCTTTCACACATTAAATGTTAAAAAGACCGCAGATCTATGGGGTAATTCTGTGGACGTTGCTAAGTCAATTATAGATATTGTAGCACCTACTTTAGCTGTTATTTTTAATAATTGTATTGACCGTGGTGAGTTTCCTGATCTTATGAAAAACAGTAAAATAATACCATTGTTTAAATCGGGTAGCACATCTGACCCTACTAATTATAGACCTATTTCAGTGCTACCTTTAGTAAAATTTTTGAAAAACTTATTTTAGATCAAATGCAAAGATTTTTTAATAAACACAAATTACTGCATAACAAACAGTTTGGTTTTACAAAGGGTCGTTCGACTACTGATGCCGGAGTTGAACTTTTAGGACATGTTTATAATGCATGGGAGGACAAGTGCGATGCTTTGGGCATCTTTTGCGATCTGTCCAAGGCATTTGATTGTGTTCTTCATGAAACATTAATCAGGAAACTGCACCACTACGGAATACGGAACGCCTCTCTGGATCTTCTTACTTCTTACTTAAGTGATAGGATTCAAAGAGTAGATGTTAACGGAAAAAGATCACCTGGATCTGTAGTTAGAATGGGGGTCCCCCAGGGCTCAATTCTTGGCCCATTTTTGTTTCTTATTTATATTAATGACTTGCCATACCTCATAAAGGATAATCATGATATAGTATTGTTTGCAGACGACACTTCACTTTTATTTAAACTGAAACGTCAGCAGCTGGTTACTGACATTGTAAATAGCGCCCTCGCTAAGGTAGTTAACTGGTTTAATGTTAATAACCTACTTCTTAACGAGAAAAAAACTAAATGTATTAAGTTTACGATACCTCATGTTAGACAAGTAGAAACTAGTGTTCTTTTAAAGGGTGAAGAGTTGAAACCCGAAAACTCCACAGTGTTCTTAGGCATAACTTTGGATGCCAAGCTTCAATGGGGCCCCCATATAGATAAATTGTCAAAAAAACTAAGCTCTGCAGCATACGCCGTTAGAAAAATTCGTAATTTAACTGATTTAGAGACAGCGCGTTTAGTTTACTTTAGTTATTTTCATAGTGTGATGTCGTACGGTATTCTTTTGTGGGGAAATGCCGCCGACATTCAAACAGTTTTTGTTTTACAAAAAAGGGCAATTCGTTCAATTTATAAATTAAGTCCCAGACACTCCCTCAGAGACAAATTTAAAGAGATTAATATAATGACTGTGCCTTCTCAGTACATTTATGAAAATCTTTTATATGCACATAAAAATATTAATCTGTTTAAAAAATACAGTGATATCCATGACAAAAATACTAGGAATAAACACAAATTTGTTGTTCCCACTACCAGGCTCAAGAAAATAGGTGGCTCGTTTAAATGTCAATGTATACGTTTTTATAATAAACTTCCTAGCCACATTCAAGAACTAAGCCTTAATAAATTTAAAACTTTTATAAAGCGGAAATTATGCCAGAAAGCCTACTATACTGTCAAGGACTATATTGAGGACAAGAAGGCTTGGGATTGAGCTGCTCCAATAAGTTTACACAGACATAATTGATGTGTAATTTGCTATTTTTACTTTTTTTTCTTTTTCTTTTACCTTTTATCTACACAATGACATGTATATATTTACTGTATAAAGTATAATATTGTTTTGATTTTTGTGAATGTGCGGACTGTGTGGGTCTTTGCGTTTTTTTTTTTCTCTTCTTTTAGTGATGATGGTCTGGCTGTTTGAGTACTTTACGCGGCCTCCCCAAGTGTCCTTTCTTTTGTATTGTTCGTCGAGTCGTTGAGCTCCTTAGTTCTGAGTTGAGCTGCACGATGATTGACAAATGCGTGCACTGACTGGACAGGTCCACTCAAATCCGTGTGGTTCTTTCCTCAAAAGACCATTTCAGACACCAGTCTACATAGTCCTCATATGATATGACCAAGATTATTTTAATATTTTATTTACACTTTGACATTGATGCACTTTATATATGCAATGCCATTTACTTTGTAAAGGATTATACTATTTTAATTATTGTGAATGTGAAGACATTGTGGATTTGTTGTTTTTTTTTTTAATGAATTTTTTTATTTTTATTATTAGTTTTAATCATGGTCTGGCAGTTTGAGTAATTTATGCGGCCTACCCAAATGTCCTTTCTTTGGTAATGTTCGTCGAATCGTTTAGCTCCTTTAGTTCTGTGTTGAGCTGCATGACAACTGACAAATGCGTGCACTGACTGGACAGGTCCACTCATTCTGTGTGGTTCTTTCCTCGAAAGACCATTTCAGATATCAATCCACATGGTCTTCACATGACCTGACCAAGATTATGTCTGGACTTTAAAAGAGACTGTGACCTCTGAGTTTGTTTCGGCGTTTCTTCTCAGAGTAGTCAGATAGGAAATGCCGATCTCACCTAGTTTTTAAAATATGATTGACGTGTAAAAGTGTTTGTACAAACCTATTTACAGAAATAAAATCATTTATCATTTATCATTTATAGCAGTTGTTTTAGACTGCATTATAAACTTTTATTAACGTTCTCTTTCTTTAAAGCAAGCTTTTGCAAAATTACTGTGTTGTTGGTTTCATAAGTGAATATTGTTACTAAAGATTGTATTCAAAATAATTGTCTACATACCTAGGTACCATTAGGGAAGAGATGTCAAGCTTTTTTCGAGATTTAATTTCGTCTAAAGACAATCTCGAACGAGATTTAAGTAGTTAATATGCTGATCCACCCTTTGCAGCTTCTTGAGAAGCCATTTTCAGTTTAATAATTAATGGATTTATAGTGAGCGTCATCATTCTCTAGGTACTTCTTACGAAACAGAAAGCTCCATCCAATGAATTAAACAGTAGATTGTACAATACGAAGTGAAAAAAGCACATAGGAACGTAAAAAGTTTTAATTCTAAAATACATTAAATAACATGTAGTCAATTCCGTTAAAAAAATAAAGGGTCTGCAAACATATCGATTGCATGTTGAACGATCGTAAATAAATCTATAAACTTCGAACTTCGATCCATGCGAGCGAGCTTATTAAAAAAATATTTATTAGTAAAAGTATGAAAGAAAACTAAAAATGATAGTCTATTATTGGTATTAAATTCACATCTCTAGTAAAATATAGTCGATTATATTCGTTGCAATTATACGATTAAGATGTCAAATAAAAATAATCGTTTTAAGAGTTCCCACGGTAGTCCTAAATACGGAAACGAAAATAGTTTTGTCGATTAAAGACAGGTTCTGACGTTTCAGTTGAATGGCGAATTAACCTTTAGTTAGATATGATGACGACTGTCATGCTTGTTTTTAATTAAGAGGTTAGCAAATAAATGAGTTCATATTATTAAAAATAATTCAGTTGAGCATATAAGAATAGTGTCGGCAAAATGACGATGTAAATTGAAATTACTTAGTAGTTAAATACGACTTTTGTTGATTATGTAAGCTCATAATTTTCATAAGCATATACTTTTTATGTGATACAAAAAAAAGATAAGTCAAAACTATTTACACTTAAATATCGGAAAAGCGTGTATTCAAGAGCGCAGTGGTGGCCCAGTGGAAACGTTTGCGACTTGCGAACCCAGACAGGCGCTTTACTTTATGTAAAATATTTCATCACCACTGCTTTCAAAACGGTGAAGGAAACATCGTGAGGAAACCGGCATGTCTTAGAACCAAAAATTCGAAGACATGTGACTTCTACCAACCCGCACTGGGACCGCATGGTGGATTAGGGCCCACTCCCTTTCACAGAAAGGAGGCCTGTGTCCCAGCAGTGGGAACATAATATGCTGATTATGCTATGTATTCAAGATAAAGAAATTAAAGCAAGAAATACATCTACGAGGTAAGTAAGTACTATAGCAATGAATTAAAAACCCATCATAGTTATATCATCAAATAAAACCGTAACACCTCTCTTTAACCCAATTCACACCTCATTGTTGCCATATAAAACAAATAAATCTACCAAAACTGTCTAAACGATATACAGGCTGTCTTAAAAATACCTAATGCCAATAAAAAAACGTATAAAACCAGCATCGGACAATGAATGAAGCAATAAAATCTATTAAAGTTTTCTTACAGGGCTCGGCTGTAAAATGGAGCCATGTGTTCAAGGGTTTTATTATTTATTTATTTGTTTGATGACCCTGAAAGAAGTCTTTAGTTCTTTTATGGTTCAGGAGTAAGATCATCATTATTTTTGAATGCTTTGATGTGCTGTTTAGTGTTAGAAATGATATAATTAAATCAATTATCAATATAAGAAAGAAACAAAACACAAAATACAAGTGATAAAAAAAACAACAACAATAGTGTGTGCCTCACGACTGCACCAAAAGGGTTCATTTCAGCATTAATGTCAAACAGATGCTGTCTGACGCTGGTCTTCTAATGAACCTTTAGGAACAAGTGACGGGGAGTACAAACAGTTTCAACATACCTAATATAAAATGTTATACTAATAAATAAATAAACTAGCAATTAAAACATTAAAAAACGAAAACAACCTCCAGGAGAGTAGTAAGGCCACCAGCACTCTACATAAGCCCAAAACTCGATCGACGTCCTACCGTCCTCGCCGCCGAGGCCCAAACTCACACCCTCCCCGACCCTTGCTCGAGCCAGCCCGCGCCGCTGAGCCTGTAGCTTTAAATTCGTCCCAAAATAACATCAATCTTGATCCAGCTAGTCCCTTGCTGCCCTCTTCCAGCGACGACCTAAGCTGAGGTCCGTACCCCACAGGGGGTGTCCTTAGCGTGTAGTAGCTTAGTTTTAGTTAGTATTTAAGTTTAAGTCCTGGCTGGAGGCCTTAATTTGTTAGGGCAACCACAGGCAAGTCCGTTTAAGCAGACGACAACCTCATAGGTTGACCTGCGAAATGTCAAACAAACAAACAAAAACATTAAAAACGAAAACGACAAGATGTGTCTCAGTAAAACCCGTTCATAGACTGTAGCTCCATGGTGTCAGGCAATCAGGCAGCAGTTTTCTTTTGGATCTACTTAAGAGGCGGTACTGACTACGGCAAGTGAAAATTGCATGGAATTAGTATGTACTATATTATTAATAGTTTATTTTGCACATTACTGACATTTTTGAAGGAAACACATCGTGAGGAAACTTGGGCTTATAGTTAACTAGCTTAAGCCCGCGGTTTCACCCCCGTGGGGGTCGAGAATTATCCCACGGGGACGTACTACCGGGATAAAAGTATTCTATGTGTTAATCCAGGTCATAAAGTATCTGTGTCCTTTTGTTTATAAAATTCCGTCATAACATTCATTACTTACTGCGATATTTATTACGTAATTATTACATAATCAGGTAAAACAATAACACTATCAGTATATCAAAACGTCAAACCTATAATTAAATGACAGCTGCGGGCACAGATTATCAAAGGCTAACGGGCCGTGAGCGATGCCCGGAATGTTACATAAATATTGTTTATTGTATTTATTTTATTGAACACTTATCTAGTTATTATGTGTATGCATTTCAATTTAATCTAAGCGTTTGCTGCACTGGTTGACGTCATTCAACGCCGGCTGTCGCTGAAAACCAGCGCTGGGGCTCTGTCTCGCATAGGGTCGTAGCATTAAGCTGAGCGATGGCCGTTTGTTTGCGATGTGACGCATACTTTCCCGCAATTTGTCCTTTTTGGTGTTTGTGTTCGATCACTACGTCATGTTTACCGGTAATAAACGTGTTTTCTTTCTTCTTTCTTTTATTTAAAATTTCAGCCAAATCCGTTCAGTAGTTTCTGCGTGGATGAGTAACAAACATCCATTCGTCCATCCTCGCAAACTTTCATGTTTATAATATTAGTAAATAATTAATAGTAGGGTGGTAGGATTGGATACAATTATTCTAAAATCGCCAACCCGTCCTAAGCAAGCGTGGTAATCAATGCTGGTGCCTTCTCTGTATGAGAAGACACGTTGGACAATAATAGGCTGGTATGATTAATTTTCTTTTGTTGCTATACTTCGTTACATCTTTGGTTGGTTTGTAAGAAGAATCTCTGAAAGTACCGATTCCAATCACAAAAACTCTTTCTCTGAGAGAAAGCTACACTATTGCCAAGTGCCATGGGTATAGTTGCCTTAAACTCGTACGATGTCGCGGGCAGCAGTTAGTCTCAAGCTGAGCAAAGGCCTCCCCAAATCCTTCCAGGCATCATATTCTAGAACCACCCTAGACCTAACCCTTGCGGTACGCTTCTAGGTCGTCTTGATACCTCTTCCTGGGCCGGCCTCCCTTCTCAGGCACCCACCGTGTGGAGACTTGCCCAGATTGCCCTGCGAACACTGTGCATACGGCTTACGTTACTAATATTAGAAAGACGTTAAATGACAATGCTAGATCCTGCCCAAGCTATTTACAGCAAATGTCAATTAATGAAAATAATTGTAATGCTTAAAGGACCTTTTCATAAAACATTATTTTACAGTAGAACTTGCCGATTACAAATTTATGATAAAAGGAATTCAACCCCAGAATTTCCTATTGCGGTACTTATAGCGCATGATACACAACAAAAAAAAGTATTAAATACCTGTAAAACAATAACTCACATTACGATTATAATAATTATGATAATGCGTAACCTAGATGTTGTGTAAATCGCTTTTTAACAATTATAAACTGCACCTAACCTATAATCAACGTCATTGTTTTAAGATTTTAACAGAAACCGCAAGTTCTATGGGCATTATGACAAATGTTTAGTTAACAGTAATAAATAAGCTTTAACATGAGACTTTTTGATTTGAGTGGGGCAAAGTTCTATAGAGTTTCTGGCATTGTCCTTTGTGAGTTTGTGGTAAGATTAGCACAAATTCACAAAGGGGGATGCCCGTTTTCGGCCCTAAAGGCACAATAACTTACGTATAAGTAAAAAAAACGTCGTAATTTCTATTTATTTAACAAGTTATTCATTTATCCGAACAAGTTTGCAATATTTTTGCAATAATAAAAAGTACTGAAACGATAAATGACATTCACGGTTGTGGATAAAGCAGCAGTGTTGCCAATACTTATCAATTTCGTTCACGAAATAATCGATCATGTTTTCATGGATAAAAAAAAAAACACATCCGTAATGCTTGTTATACGATCTGTTATAACATATACGGTGTTATGTTTTTACTTTTGATATTAAATGGACAAACTATTTAATAGTTGATATTATAATAATGAATACACAGGATTATAACAAAAACGCAACCACACATTTTAATAATAATTCAATTCATGTTTAGCACAATAAATATCAAATATGACAAAAACGTACTTATCTTCAGTGGGGTTTTAGTAGTGATTATAATTTTGTATTAAATTATGATTCGAATAAAAGTGGATATCGATTTTTTTGTTTTGATAATGTGGCAACATTGAGTTACGCTGGCCGGCTGTCAAGTCAAGACAGTCAAGTGTCAAATCACAAAAATCTACAGAAGCTACTTTCATTGTTTGCGGTTGCCTTACTGAGTTTAATTCTTGCGGATTTGTTATTTTATCCATCAAATAAGCATATTTAATGGATTCCGACAATTATTTTAACCCTAACTTAAATATCCAATGATAGTAAAGCAATTACGTAAGTCAAGATTAAAAACTATTTTATCTTAAAAACCCTAACATTTTTGAAAACCAATTCCATAAACAGTTAATTGTTTAAATTGCATATTATCCTATCCATATACTTTAAAATGTGTGCACTGGAGGCCGAAGTGTCTATGGACGGTGGGCATTCCTCTTTCGGAATTAGTGGTTCCGATTATATCTATAATCGGAACCACTAATTCCGATTCCGCAAATTTCCTACACTAATAGTTGGATGCTACAGTATTGTTGAGGGAAAAAAACACCTAGTAATTCATAAAATAGTAAAATTAAAGCTAATAATTACAAACCTTACATACTCTCTATGCCACGATAAGAATAAGTCCAACAAAAATAATTTGCTCCACAAAAAACCCAAAGCATGCTATTTCAAAGCTGAAAATACCATCTATAATATTACAGTTCACAGTTCAGAGAAATGTATTCGTCACCAACATTAAACAAAATGAAGGACACTACTCAACGGGATTATTCCACGGCCGCCATGATGGTTTGTGACGTCATAGCTTAAGCAGGGTACACATGACTGTTTAAACAAGAAAATACGTGCTTTATTGAGTGGGAGAAAGTGAGTGCTAGGTTGAAAATAGGTCAGATTAGTTATTTTTTTTAGGTCATGGAAATGGGTCTGTGTGGAAGGATGGGAAGTACTTCCCTAATTATGAAGTGATAGTGTAAGTAATTAAGTATGAATGCTAGGTAAGTATGAAATTATTGACTCGTTGCTAAGTAGTCTCTCATTGACTTGAATGTGCCATGGCGGCTGAGAGTATGTCACGCTCACTCAAATGTCTCGCTGGTGAAGGCGTGTGTGTTGGATCATTAAGTTCCCTTCAAAATGGTTCCATACGTGGATCCATACGTCATGTTCGTGAACGGGCGCCGTCAGTGGGGACTGGTCATCTCTTGGCAGTCACGGCTTATTTTTATTTTTATTACCGATTTTTTATGTTTTTATTACGGGTCTTTCTACATCGTTCTCACATGTATAATTTCAACAAGACTGATGTAACAAATTTTTCTGTATCCATATTATTTAAAAGAGTGTCCATGGAGTTTCTTGCCCGTTCGTCTCCATAGGTACCTACTTTCGCTTTGGAATGGGCAACTAGCTTCATATTTCTGACTGACCGACCCCTTGACAATTCAAAAGTGCCTGTAATTGGTTTATTTGAAATAAATGCTTTGAGTTTGAGTTTGAATAATTACAGCCACAACCGGTAGATCGAAGGTTACGCTGCGCTTACCGTCATATTGAGAGCCCTCCGTGCCTTGGAAAGCATGTTAAGTCGTTGGTGCCGGCTGTCATTCGTCGATCTTTGACAGCCGGTACGGGTAGTCAGGAGCCCAAAAGTTTGTTGACAACCAGTCCCAAGGGGTATCATGTTACCCAGTAACTGAGTTGTGGAGGTCAGATAGTCTGTCGGTTAGACAGGAAGCCACAACATAGTTGAGAAAAGGCTTGCAGATATTTTTGATCCAAAATATGCGTGATGGGGAACCCCATGTTCATTTTGACTCTGTATACTTGGAACGAACTTTTATTAAAAGAGTAAGATCGTTAGGCATACGTCATTGCAGTTTATTGATTAGGATTATTTGGGAATAACCCTGAACAATGAATGAATGGACCAGTCATCGTCTGAGAAGCCATGTTTTGTTTTATTTCAGTTTGAGTGTTAAACATTCATACTTAGTTCGTGATGATAAGAGAAATATTGCTACTCAAACAGATAAGCAGAATCGTCAAAAACACACATGTAATGTGTACCAAACTGCGACTGTGCGCAAACTCTAACCATGAGTTTAGCACATGGTCCAAGGCCCGTAGCGTAGACATATTGTTTTGTCGGTTATTTAAAAAAAAAACTGCTGTTTCATAGAATCGTGCAATACCTACGCGGTCAAAATGTACTGAACAGCTATTTTTTTAAATAATAACCGACGAAAAACGTCTATGCCAGGAGGCCTAGAATCATGGGCTGAATTCGTAGTTACAGATTACGCACTGGTTAAAAACGAATCCTGTATATCTAGTAACTAAAGTAATAATATTCAGTCTAATTAAACACAAACCTTTATACACGCTAAAAACTAATTAAAATCGACTAAATAATTATCAAACCATACATCACTCTTGACTAAATCCATCAATACTTAGTCGATTATGCAAATAATAATGTCTCATAATTAGCATTATGTAAAAAAAATATCAATTTGGTGCAGCACTAATATTCCCGCGCGAGTGATTTAAATTGCTTTTGGTCGAGTCGATAGTCTAGTCTAGTACTACTGGTGGTGGGTACTGGAATTGCATTACTTGATCAACTTTTAAAACGTGCAATGGAACAATGTAATTAACTACATTGCGTTACGTTGGTTGATTGGTCAGTCCATCATCTTGATTTTTGATAGAATCAAGATGATGGACTGCTTACACTAGGTTAAAAAAATCGTACACATTTTTTCCGACGATAAAAGGTCTTTGCCAATCCAGTCTTTTTCACCACGATTCATTTAACACTAGGTGATCGCTGTATGTAGACGTACTTACAAATAGGGCGACGCTTTTTCCCACCTGTTGACATAATCCCTAATTCTATTTTGACAACACTGACCAACAAAGGGCGCCTCACCACAAAGTCAGGCCAATTTAAATCACTAGTCTATTTGTCACTAGCACATACCGTTAACTAGATAGCTAACTCATCCAATGAAAAAGCGCCCTAGTAGTTATAGGTCGAGGTTAGTAGGAAATTGTGCCAATGGGCCGAGTTGATGGAAAAAGGAATTTTATGACACCAATTAATGTATTTCGCATAAAATATAAATGGCAATAAATTAGGAGAAGCGATACTGGGGAGTGGAATATTTTGGTCAATTATTGGGTATTCAAACTTCATCATTATTTTGCCATTATCCCAATTTATTTGGCGTCGGCACAACATGTCTTTTTCTTCCATGCTTCTTTATAAGTCGTCATCTCGGTGAAAGGGGAGACCACTTTCTAGCCATATCATCTTTCACAAAGCCCATCCATCGTTTCTTTGGCCTTCCCTACCATTGTCCCAATTTATTTGGCGTCTGCGCAACATATCTTTCTCATCCATTACTTCTCTATTTGTCGTCATCTCGGCAGTCAAACCCTTTCTAGCCATATCATCTTCCACACAGTCCATCCATCGTTTCTTTGGTCTTTCCTAACTTACTGGGTTAGCTGATACATTTTTGAAGGTGAACAATGACTGCTCCGTTAATCTAGATAGATAGATAGATAAGTTTACGTGCACTCAAAAGAAATAGCACAAAACACAAAGGCGCAAAGAAAATACAAGGTTCTAATAAGCACATTTTAAAGTCTGGGCTTGGGGTGTCAATTTTGTAAGTCGGCATGAAGCTCGAAATAAAAAAAGTGGCTCGAAGGTTTAGGCTCGGGTTAAGTTTAAGTTAGATTGTGTTTTGTAATCTGAAGGTTTGACTTTGACTTACATAAAATCTAGTCAAGTCTAGATATCGCAAGCGAGACTAGGGAGTTCGTAAAATAAAAATTTAAAAGAAAACACATAAAGCTACATTGGCACTTACCTACATGGAAACGTCGGAATCTAGGTGCACGGTTCCAATTGGTCGTTTCTTATGGAGAAGAACCGGTAAGAAACTCCATGGTTGCATAACATCATGCATAATCAGCCTATTATGTTCCCACTGCTGGGACACAGGCCTCCTCTCTGTGAGAGGGAGTGGGCCGTAATCCACCACGCGGGCCCAGTGCGGGTTGGTAGATGTCACATGTCCTCGAATTTTTGGTTCTAAGACATGCCGGTTTCCTCACGATGTTTTCCTTCACTGTTTTGAGAGCAGTGGTGATGAAATAATTTACACAAAGTAAAGCGCCTGGCTGGGTTCGAACCTACGACCTACAACTCGTAAGCTCGCGTCTCGCGAGAGAAACAAGAGCAGTGGTGGCCCAGTGGCCAACACTGCTCATGGTTCTCTCCATGGTTACTCTTTAAAAAATATTTGTCTTATACAATGTTTTCAAATTACAGTGTTAATAGGTATGGGAGGACAGTGTAGGCCTGTCAACAAGTGCCATATGTTTAAAAAATAGACTATGGTCTATTCTATAAACTTACAATCTACAAGGCTTACAACGTTCTCACATATATAAAATAATCTAATATAGTAAAATAAAATACTAGTTTAAACCAAAAGCCAATAATGGAGAATTGAAATTAAAATTGTCTTTGTCTAATAATGATAATATTATGTCAAAGTTATGTAAAAGTTAATATCTGATCAATAAAATTAAAAATTAAACACTGTTATTTGGGAGCAGTTATTAGAAATTTACATAGTGATGCCGTTTATGAGGTAGGTACCAGGGAAGCCACATGTGCAGAAGGAATTATTGCCAAACTTTCTTGTCTTCAACGTAGTCTTTAATCTTATAATATGCTTTTTAGATCAGGACATGTTTGATGTGAGTTTTCAAATTTCCATCACTAAGTACTGTAACCGACTTTGGCAACTTGTTATAAACGCGGATACTATTTATCAGAAATTACTTGCTTGTTTCAGTTAATCTAAATTTGGGTATAACAATTTAATTTTTACTATGTGTATTTATATTATGGAAATCGCTACTTATTTTAAAAAGACTTATGGGTTTTTTTCTAGGACTTGTTTCTGCCTTGTCAATAGCAATTGCTTTGGCCTCTATATGCATGAGATTTTTATGTGGCAAAATTAGCATGCTTCTGTCTTCTGTTTCAGAAAATACAATCAACAGTGATATTTTTTTGAATGTTCACTCATATAATACAAGAAGAAAGACTATGATGTATAAATATATGATGTCACGTACATATCTACGGAAGTGCTAATTTTGTATTCAAACTTGTCAGATCGTTCCGTCCATCGTCAATTTTATTTCCGTGACACAGAGGCATAATTTTAGATTATTAATTTTCTAATTATAGATCTGACGGCAGCCATGACGTCAAAACACACATTGATGCCCACTGCATGATCATGGGACTCGTAAACTGACACATTTTCTGCCAATTTATCGAGGTTCTATTAAAATCTTCTTTAGTATCGATACGGACTAAATTAGGATAGCCCATACCATGTAAAAAAATATAAGCCAGTCAGACAATGCCGCTGCTGCTATGAAAGACCTTTGCAAGGCCAATGGTAACGCGGTCGACAAGGCTGAGTTTTGGTAGAAACTTATATGTTGAATTATTGGTACGACGAAGTGTAACGGGGCTGACGGCACTGGGAAAACACTCTTAAAGACTATTTCAAAACACCTATCACATGAACCTTCTATAATTCTTGCTAAGCCGCTCTAATAATAATACACCCTTCAATCAACTCAGCCAACAGCAGTCTACTACAGATCATAGGCCCCTCACAAACTGCAGCGAAACACCCTCCTTCCACCGTCCTCCACCTTCATCCAGTGTGTCCCAGCCACTTTTGTAAGGTGTTCGATCCATCTATCTGGGAGAATTCCACACTACGCTTGCCGATACGCGCTCTCCACTCCAGGACGCTTCGTCTCCACCGGCTCTGTTCCTTCGACAAACAAGACCAGACCTTCGACAAACATCGCTGCCACTTCAGCTTGCTTGCTCTCAAAAGCGCTCAAGCTATGTTGGTAACTCCAATTCTTTTCCAGGTGATTTCTTTTCGGATTTAACACAACGGTGTAAATTCGAAGTGTCGTGCACACTGGCGCGACGCCAAATCGTGCGAGGAGCGGTGCCTTTGTGTTATGGGAGCCTTTAATCCGAAATGAAAGTACTGATATTGCTGAAAATTCTATGCCAGAATCCACTCAGTTCGGAAGATGATATTTAACCTTTTTGAAGAGTCACTTACAAAACGCCACCAAAATCCGACATTGAGCTGTAGGAAGTCTCGATCATAAAAGCTGACATTGCCATCTAAATATTATTACTATTTATAATTAATTTCTCTGAGGAATGGAGGTGACATCACCACGGAAGTGACGAGAATTTTGTATAGTCTACGCTATACTGTGAGAATATCAAATGGGCCTAGTTAACATAGTGTTTTTTTTACAATAGGTATATGGAGAGGTAAGCAGAAGTGTGTTATGTTTTTTTAAACAAGATACGCCATTATTGTATAGAAAGAAAACTTCATTTAATGGGTCCCATGTGTAAAGGATTATCTTTTGCAAAAGCTCAATAATAAATTCAGAGAATTCACTATGTATTGTCTGAATTCGTTATTGAGCTTTTCCGATATTGAATTTCAAGTTCACCATGCCATGCCAAATGGCAACGGGATACAAGAAATGTGTCAAAATTTAAAATGAGTAGCATTTTTCTGCCTTTGATAATATTATTCGTCTACCAGCTCACAGCATGACATAGCATAGCATAGCATGATCAGCCTATTATGTTCCCACTGTGGGGACACAGGCCTCCTCTCTGTGAGAGGGAGTGGGCCCTAATCCACCATGCGGGCCCAGTGCGGGTTGGTAGATGTCACATGTCTTCGAATTTTTGGTTCTGACTTGCCGGTTTCCTCACGAAGTTTCCTTCACCGTTTTGAGAGCAGTGGTGATGAAATAATTTCCACAAAGTAAAGCGCCTGTCTGGGTTCGAACCTACGACCTACAACTCGTAAGTCGCAGCCGTTATCACTGGGCCACCAGCTCTAACAGCTCAATATATTCAAACTTCCACAACCATATCCCCTCTCAATGATCCCTATATCTCTATTAGTAACAGTGTTTATCCCAGCTCTACAATGACTCAGAGACCATACCTACCTAATTATAATTACTGATAACTGATAAAAATTCCTAGAACTTCCTGCTAAGACTTGAGATAAACTATTGTGTGAAACATCTCGTAATTAGTCGCCAATTACTCATTATGGTATTCAAAGGCCAGATGAAATCGTATTACTTAATTAGTAAACTGATATGATTAATCTAAATAGTTTTAACAAGAATCATTGGAGCTTATAGACAGACATCTGACTCGTTGGTCGAGTGGGCGCAAGCCCTACTGCTTAGCATCTAGTCTGGGTTCGATTCGCAGGTCAGGCAGTGTTATTAGGTTTTTTCATACGGGATTTCTCAGTAGCAGCCCGGAGTCTGGATTAGTGCCAGGTTGATGGCAATAGGCTCGCCCCCTTTTACACGGGACTTAAACATAAGGGGAGATTCTACGTCATTCTACAAGTTTCGATGCATGTATGTTTTTTTTTAAATTTCTGTATGAGTTTCATGGCGAAAGTTGTTAACAATGACGTGTAGAATCACTCCCTTGACGGTTGCACTATGTCGATTCTGTAAAAATCTCACCGTGAAGACTGGCGTGGAGTGAGCTGTCAGTGTCGTCCCGTCTTGGTCAATCCCTAGCATCACGGGCACTGGATGCTCACTCCGCGCTCACTTCGCCTAAGTTTTCACGGTGAGATGGTTACAGAATAGAAATGCAGGTGACTTAATTCTTATTCTGTATGTGCACCTCTGCTTAACCCTTGGGGAATCCAAGCGTGTTGTTATCTAATCCATCCCTTGTGGGTGCCATAATCTTTTTTGTTGTGCTTATTCCAATTTATTCAGGGTCGGAGCAACGTGCCTTAAGCTTCTTAGATAAGACTAGAGAGAGACATTTTGGAGACAGAGTCGGTAATGCACTCCTCGAAGTTACACAACATACTCATCAGTCATCATTTCTCCTTCACTCAAAAATCAAATCTTCTTCACTTCCCAAAATCTCTCTATAAACTGAACCATGAACAAATTCGACCTATATGTATGTGCCCGAATGTAGGACACTTCCTTATATCGGCGGGCGATTTATGACCTTTTTACTATAACCCATAAAAGTTTATGTGATAGGCCACCATTTAGGCGTTTTCTATGAAATGCTGTTACAGGCAATGAATATGTCCATCAATTTTGGCGGTATGGTTTGGTAGTTACCGGTTCCCATATTGTTAACCAATCGTAAATGTTACCAGTCGCAAGTTTCGGTACAATTTGACTAAACGTAAATATTACACGTACTTTCTTTAGTATGACAGGGTCCGTTTCGAAATTCGGCCGATTTTAAACTTAGAATGGAAGAACAAACCACAAAAAAGAAAAAGTTGGGGCAAAATAAGCGTCAAATCCACGCGAAATGACCATCGTGCAGCATAATGCTGTGACACAAAGCCACAGCGCTGGTTTGCAGCGACAGCCTGCGCGCAGTGTTCACATGATGACGTAAACTCGGTGCACCATAAGTACTTCGTTAATACTGCTGAAATTCGCTGTTAACAAAAGTTAACTGAATTTAAGTCTATTGCTTTTGATGACATCAGAGTAATGCAACTTTATAATATACTCTGGATAAAGACCAATTAGTTTGTTGATCCTTACTTCAATGAATCAGCTGATTTAGCGCTATTCTATTTTTAATGCAAAAATTTTGACGTTCAAAAGTGCCATTTCATGGGCCTATTTGAAATAAAAGCTTTGACTTTGATTAAAATTCAGATGCATTTGAAAACAAAGGACACTTGAATATTTTGATTGTAGGTATTTTTCATTGAAAAGTGTAAGAAAGAGCCCTTTCGGTCTGAGTGGGAGATAGCTGGCAGCTCAACAACCTACGCCAGTTTTGACTGTGGCTCCATAAAGTTTTGTATTGTTTCATATGAGCTTCCTCAATCCATTTACATTAATAATTATAATTATCGCAAATTAGTACCGGCAAATCAATAATTTCAATTCATGTATTCAGAGAAAATCGAAAGCTTCAACAACTAAAAGCACAATAGGTATGATGACAAATCTTAAAAATGTTCGAAAAAATTATGTTATTTCAAAGAAGGCGTAGTGAAAATGAGATAATCGAAAAAATCCGTGAAATCGATACAAATATAAAGAAGAAAAACGCTTTAAAAGATTTTGGAGGCGTGATTCCCGTCCTTGTCTTGCGGTACGGACCACGTATGGCGCTAGTATGAATTTACATAGATGTGACGTCACTTTTACGATAGTGCCGTCCTTGTCTAACACATATTTTAAAACGTTTATAACTTGGCAATTTTTTTAAGCCTTTACACTTTTTGTTACATTGTTTGCACTATTTGGAAGCAAACATTTTTTTGAGATAAAATTGAAAAAATGATTACCTTTCCTATTACTGTGAAAAGGCATTAATAAATTCAAAGCCATAATTATTAAAAATCAAACATTCTGTTGTTTGATTATTAAAAACTAGCTTTGTGCGTTGTAGTCGGAAATAATCCCAAAGGAACGTACTACTGGGATAAAAAATATTCTATCTACAAATTCAGGTCTTAAACTATCTGTGTGCCAAATTTCATCCAAATCCATTTAAAGTAGTCGTTTTTGCGTGAAAGAGTAACCTAACGTCCTCACAAACTTTAGCGTTTATAATATTAGTAGGATAGGATTAAGGATTTGATTTAAGATAAAATAAAACTGCATTTAATTAAGAACAACATAATTTTATTGTTTTCATTTTCCGGCCAAAAATGCAAATCGAAACCGTTTCCGACCGAAAAAAAAACAGCCTCATCCGTCAGTCCGACTTGCAAGCTGCGGTGTGTTAACATTAATAACAAGTCAACTTGTCTGCCATACACAACTTGCAGAAGTTAACTGCGGCGTTTATTAGTGAAAACGTCAATATATGCATTTGTACAATAATATTTGAACTATCCCATATTTGTATATTATATCGGTCAAACACAACCTAAATATCATTAAAGTTCTTTAGAAATTGCTTGTTTCGCTATGAATGTCTCAAGTAGGGGAGAAAACTTTAAGCACCTGTATGACACTATCAAACCGAGTATAAGATTATAGGAGCGATCGGATTTTTTACAACTGGTTCATAAAACCACAAGAGCGAGTGCTTTACTCTTAAAGCACTCTCAAGAAAGACGCAAGGATGACCTGACCTCTCCCAGGCTGTTAAAAATTGAACTATTCTTACCAGAACAACAATTGACGGCGTCTAAACATGTTTGCATTTCCGCACTGCAGAACAAGAAAATGTTCAGGGTAACTCGGTACTTCAAAGCTCTTTTTGGTGACCAAAACCTCTGCTTTCTTTACCAACCACCACACACACAATCATACACAAATATTTGCCATCAAACGCGTTAAGTGTCACCGAATATCAGTAAAAGAACGAACCCGTTCTGTTTGACACGTTCGGTCTGTGGACGCGACTAAGACAAAGTAAAACAACATCACAAAGTATAGACAGCGGGTAGCTCCATTTCTTTTCCACAAGAAAGGGATACTCGTATAGTGTTGAGTACGAATACGTAACGGAAAAGGGCAACGAATACTATTTCCGTCTCTCAGTGCGTGTCAGTTTTTTTAAGTTCAGCGACTTATGTAGCTCAACAATTCAAATCTTAAATATTTAGTTTGTTATAACAAACAATCTGTCAGTTTTTGTCATAATAAGAGTGGTTATAAGACTTAAAATCGCAGTTCAAATTTATGTTTTTATCATAACCCCGATATGCTGTTTATAATATTTTGTCTCATGTGGCCACGCTATCCGAAGCTCTATAGGATTCTTACTCTAAGTGCCGACATGCGTTTTGTTTAAACGGCCAGTAGACCGATCAGATTTAGGTTAAGGTTGGACAAACAGGTAAATAGCACGGAATGCAGTTTCGTAAGATAATGGTATTGGATGCAGAAATATTTTCGGATTTTGTAATGGTACGGTAACCTATTTTCTTTGGAAATATGAATACGCTGTTCTAAAATAGGTTTTATTACTTTTGCATGACTCACTGCAAAAAATGGGAAAGCAAGATGAAACTTGTTTTTTTGGTATGTTTCACCAGTCTCTCTTTTATCCGTGGAATTAAATTGATGTCTGACAATTCTACTATGACAACACTGTAAAAAAAAACTAAATATTTTCAGGATAAAACTTATTCTAGGTTTAAAAGTTTGGTGAAAATCGCCCTTAGTCAGCTTTTGTCGCAAATTACTGAAATTTTAGTGAAAGGCAGAGAAGTAGCTTTATCACTAGAAGAAGAAATAGGTAGTTTAATCTGAAAATTAGATACACTTCTTAAATATAAAATTGATACAATTAAATTCATACAATTACCATATTAAGTTTAATATTGAACTTCCTGTATCACTATCGATTAAGTTATTTATAGAAAACACTAGAACTTAACTCAAGTGCTTCACTTGAATTAATATTGTGTACTTGTGTACCCAATTTACATTCTTAACGTATTAATAAACATGTCTAAGAATCAGTAGATGCCTCGGCTTATTCTATGCAGTCAAACTCAAAGCTTTTAAGGGAACCGATCATTTAGTCAGACAGAAAGTTAAAACTTGTCGCCCGTTCCGAAACGTAGATCTCTATGGAGAAAAATGGTAAAGAAACTCCGTGGATACTCTTTTTAATTGTGGCGACATCTACACCGCCACATGCGGTCAAAAAACCTGCATCGCGCAAGGAGAGTTTACAGCGCAACTAGCATACATAAACCCCACATTAATCGTCCGGTAGTTACCACTTGGCTATCAGGCATGACACCCGTCTGGACGGAGGATCCTACCTTTTCTATACACTGAGGGAACTTTACACCTTGATCCCCATACCTCAATAAAATCAAGATATTAAAATGAGCATTCATTGGATTAAAATAAGCAGATAGATCACCTTGTTTAAGCACCTACTGCTACTCTTTGAAAGTATCTTCTAAACTCATCTAGATTTGATCACGTCGCATAAGATAAACCTAACACAACACAATTGAAAAGTTTTATGTGTCAGTAACTGCCAATATCTACTCGAGACGTGCCTACGTTAGTCAAATCTATAAGAAGACAGACCAAATCAATATTTAGATTCCTCCCAAGCGTTACGTGTCATTTTATTACTTCATCGCATACACACATTGCCCGAGTGTCTAATATTTATACCTAATAAGTAATCAATAGTCATACTCTTGATCGGTGAAGGAAAATATCGTGAGGAAACCGGCCATGTTCAAAAATTCGAAGACATGTTACATCTGCCAACACGCACTGTGCCGGCGTGGTAGATTACGGTCCATTCCCTCGCAGGACCATTACAGACTGATTATACTTATGTTACGCATACTCTTGCGGTAGATATAAAATAGAGACGAACGGCAGACCTTTAGATAAGTCCTGGCTGGAGGCCTTAATTTATTAGGGCAACCACAGGCAAGTCCGTTTAAGCAGACGACAACCTCATAGGTTGACCTGCGAGATGCCATACACACAAAAAAAAAGACCTTTTGAGTCACATTGAAATAGACAAGTTATGTCTGTAGAACTAACTGAGTGTTCAAACAGACGTCTTAATTGATTGGATAACTACTAAATCAATGAAAGCGTTCGGGAAAACTCAGATTTTTTTCAAGAAAGTATATCATCTAATTTAAATTCGGATCATCTGATCACAAAAGTCTTTCTTGACTTCGAAATGACAACACCAAAACTGCCAAGTACCTAAACCTAGCTTAAAGTATAATCTAAAGAACAATATCATGAACACATACAATAGTCCATAAGTCTGTGAGTTCGATAAAGGAACAAGATTATGGCGATGACGTGTGCAGGAGTCCGTTTGTTGAACTTGGCTCTTGTAAGGTGCCAGAGAGATTCGATAGCGAATTACAATGTTTCGATAATGGAGAAGGGATTTCGTAAATGTGGTTTTTGGGATTATGGGGAAACAGGAATAGAATGTGGGATGTGTTGTTTATCACGAAACTCTCGTCTTGTACCTGGTTTTATTTGACTAGAAACAGAGATTGAGATCTTTTTAAAATACCCAATCATGATCTATTTCCACCTGAAAAACACTGTCTTTTAATTATTTTGAATAAATTTTAACTCCTAGTATGAATGATCATATACATACTGAGAGCTAAAATTTTTGCGTCTGCCTAAAAGATTTTTCAACACAGTTGCTCATAAAGTGACTCTTATTACACCGCATTTAGGTTCATAATGCAGTGTATTAAACACGCGTGCTTTTTTACTTTACATTACCGCACTCGTGTTTTACATTTTTTTTTTCTTTCATCTCCGTAAAGAGTTTTATGTCTAAATACAATGAATATTTTTATCTTCTCTGACATATACCCAAGAAAATGAAAACAACGAAATTATTAATAATACCAAAACCATAACACAAACTGAAAATGCCAACAACAACTGTTCGGTATCATTTTGTGAATTGTACTCTCACTAATTTTTTCAATAATTAAATAAAATAACAATACGAGTCGGTTTTTATCCTCGCAAGTGTGTTGAAAAACGTCGTGTGACACGCGTGTGCATTGATCATTACCCATTCGGCTCCCTTATCGCATGCGAATAAAACCGCCTCGGGGGTACTGACCAAAAGAGCACACTTGTATCACAATGTACATTGTCATTGCAACCTGCAAACGTCAGAAAATTACAAAAACTGTAAACTTCTGACGGTCTAACCCAAAATATAGACATATCTTACTTTCCACTACAAATAAACTCCACCGTCCTAACATTTCTATCGCCTATCTCGAAAACCACACAGCTAGCTCCTTTCAACCACAATTTATTACCATGTCAAAAGTTCCCGCGTTTGCCTACGACCATTCCTCATAGACCTCTGTACAACACCAGAAAATTACCTAAATCCCCTTCAAATCCTCATGCAAAGGGAAGCAGGGGATGCCTTGGTTATCTGATTGTATTTTTTTTCAATTCTTAAAGGAGATTTATATGAGTTAGGACGTGGATTAATGTGTTGAAACGTGGACGTGTTTTAAGTATTTTTATTAGTGTGAAATTCTGGTTGGTTGCTGGTATGAATATTAGTGTTTTTTGAAGCAGTGATATTTTGGTTTGAAATTTCTCGTTGCTTTCCAGGATTCGTTCCCTATTAGCGACTCGTTCAGATATTTCACACTAACGCTTCTAGTTTTTTGTTCTTAATCATAGAAAACTTCATGCTATACGTTTCCGATGCGGCAATCAAACGAAATTATTTTAATGTGTGCTTTCTAAAATAAATTGTTTTGGTACCTTACTCTTATAACATTATCTAGAGACGTTTTTTTAACAATTTTTTTAATGGTACTCTACTTACATTCTTACGTATTGTTTTAAGCCTTTTCTGAATAAAGTACCCATCTCGATAATTTTACCAATGCAAAAGGGCTTATTCACGTTAAGAGATCATCTACCCTTATTACCACTTATTTACATAATCCATGAATCATGCGCGTACGCAGCTGTTCAAATAATGTCTTGCGTATTATTAGATATTAGTGCCACCGACTGCACGCCCACTTTCACTGCCCGGCTCCGTTTTGACATGGCGTTATATTTAGTTAGACTTTACTGTACTGAAAGGAATACTAGAGTTTGTTAGTCAGTTTTTGAGACATAAAATGGATACGTAACTGTTCAGTAAAACGTAGCTTTTCAGTCTCAGATTAACATATAATAATGTAGGTTTTCAGCTAATATTCACAACACGAACTCGATATTCTTATGGAGCTATCAGAGTATTCAGATAGGAAACACTGACCTCATTTAGTTTTTAAAATAATATTTCCGTGTAAAGTGTTTGACAAGAAAATTCGACTTATTCCTTAAAAGAACAAGGTGTCAAAACTGGATAAAGAAAAAAAAATAAGAAAATCGGACTTGTTACCAAAAACAATTAATTGTGAAAAACTACTCCACTTTACACATTTGATTAATAGTTTTCTGAAAACTGAAAAATAAGAGATCACAAAAAAAAACAAAGGTCTTTAGTAAAAAATCGAAGAACTGTCACAGCTCGCTAACCATGCAGTTGTAACCCTAACTTAGTTTGCACTTTAACTGCACTTAATTTGTTACTAAAAACCTCTAGTATAACCCCTTTCAAGAAATAGGTCGGATTTCTCTGTCACAATGTATACCAACTTACAGATATAAAATAAATTAAATAAGCAAGCCTAATGATTAATGCAAATTCACACCTTCTCTTGATAAGAAAGAACTTAAGTCCTAAAGTAGGACAGTTACACACAGGTTGCTATAAAAATTGTTCAAAGGGGAAGGTCAGGCAAAGCTAATTGTAGATGGCGTGACCATAGCTTGGTCCCTACGGCCTACAATAAATTTGACATTTCGTTCATTCATTTAATTTTATGTTCATTCATGAGTTTGATTTTATTTCACTATTTAGTTATTTTCGCTGATAACAGTATATTATATCAAGTACTTGTCATGGAAAGTGTCAGAATTTTAAATCTTGAATATTTCCTCGTAATCACTTTCTTTTAAATGTTTGGTTACAGAGGCTGGATCTGGTTGTTTATGTGAAATACAAATATTCAGCCACGTCGTTCTGTAAGACTGACAATCGACCCAAACAAAACATACATTTATACCTACCTACAGTCCGGCCAACGAGAGAATGCGCTCTTGACACCTGTCATCATACAAACGGATGCGTATTTTGCGAATTAGATCTTTATTAGTTACTAGAATTCTCGCACTGGCAGGTGTCAGGAACGCATTCTCTCGACGGCCGAACTGTAGTGGAAAAAATTGGCACTAACAAAATTATGAAAACAGAGGCACAGAAAATATTGTGTATATTTTATAACGGAACTAAAAATAGTACCTTAATGCCCTATGCATTTAGTTTTAGTATTGTCAAAGTTATACAGCTGACGCCAAATCTGACTAAGGATCTGTACAAAACTGCTGATCCGTACAAAACGTTTATACACAATTTTCATAAATTTTACTAAGCACTATTGTTGAACAGGTTTTTTGGCCCTTTGAAGATATTTCGTGGCTTTACATAAAAGTTCACATGTAAAACAAAGATCATTGGTATACCTACGTATGATTTTGGTAGACAAACATAATCCAGAGAACGTCTCTATGAAGAAATCTAACTTGGTTTTGGTTTTAGTGATTTAATCATAAATTAGGAATATAACAAAAATATTTCAAGAAAAATAATTCACCAATACCGGAAGATGAGATTTGGTTGACTTGATGAACCGAAATTAGAATATAGAATAGATGGAATAGTATATACATAGAATGGGATTTCCAATCCTATTTGACCCCATTATAACATCAGGACTTCAAATCACCAACCACAACTGACCAAAAAGGCGAATATTTCCTAGTATTCAACAGTCTCAATAAATCAGCCACCGACAAATAAATGCGACGCTGCCGTGATAATCCGCCATAAATAATGCTATATTTATGTGGCCGCTCTACGCTCTATGGGCTAATTCGTCCATGATTCATAGTCTATGGTAATTGGGTCATGGACTCACAAATTCGTCAGAGTGACCTTTTTAATTATTAGTTGCAATTAATTTGCAACGTTTAGATTAGTGATGTGTTTTTGTTTTTATGCGTTGCTCGTCGGTGTTGTCCTTTATGTTTTATGAATTGTATGATAGTATCTCTATGTATTTGCTGTTACCCGGAGAAATACGGAACAACACATGACATAACATCACGCCATCTTTCCCCGAAGGGATGGGCAGAGGTGTACCTATAGTACACCCACATTTCGCCAGTTATGTTTAAGTCCCATGTAATAGGGGGCGAGCCTGTTGCCACATTACCCGACCTGCGAATCGTACCCAGGACCTCACCTCACTCCTGCTGAGTAGTGATTACGATCACTGGGCAACGAGGCAGTCCAACAAATAAGGAACATTTTGCAATAAAACTCTTAAGTCTTGTATGGATTACAATGAGAGTTAGGCGCAGAGAGGAGAAGATTGATGGACTCAACCAATCTGCCCAGCCATTTCCCACACACCTTCGGGTCAGCTTTTAGCCTAACACAAGATGTACCATCTGACGTTGGTTTTCAGCCGCAACCCACGAGTGCCATACGCCAGAATATTAAACACAGGGAAGTGTGTGTCCGGTAACACGATACCTTCTTAAAACTTGGTGTCAGACTATAAGCAGAGCCACAGAAGGTGAAGCCTGAAGATGACTCCTCAACGAAAGGGGTCACGATCGAGATTCAAGCCTTGGCTACAACGTTGAAAGAGGCCTTTACCACAAGCAGCGCAGCTGAAGTATATCCACGAGTTACCCTACTTCGACGGCAACATCTACGAGTGATTGGATTGGCCTTCAAGGTTGTCTACGATGATACAGCAATGATGTTCGGCTTCTGACTAGGAGGGGTCTCGATATGTAATGGATGATCACGTCCACGAACTGATCGCTGGAAGCGCAGGATTGATGCACTATGTGATAGAAATGATAGAAAGAATTAGAACACTGAGCTGATAGAAAGAAGAGGAAGAAGACGAAGTAATTCAAGTGTTAAGTTCCAGTTTCCCTAAACATGTAACTTTGTTGTATTATAACCAGGAACTGGTCACATCATGTATGTAGGAAACGGTCGTGTTCTAATGTGCGCATGACCAGGTTTTAAAACGAGCGGAACCCGTCAATAGAGTTGCATAGTAAAATGAATTATTTCCATACTGATGAAACATGTGACTTTTCTAATAGCAGGAAAAAAACAATGGTTTATGGAGCTACCAACTTTTCGCAGAGTTTTAGTATGTTACAAAATATTGTTACTTATTCTTTCTTTGTAACACAAGTATTATGTCCAAATATTGATTTTGTACATATTCTGCACGAACACGAGTTTTCTATTCATTTCTGTTAATACCATACAAATAAGCTGCTTCGTGCCTTTAACTTCATGTTCTTAGCAGTTAATTTAATTGATAAAATCAAATGATTTGTATTTCTGGAAGTAGATGTTGGAAGTAGACACGTCATTTTTTTAAAATCAATATTTTAGAACTAGATGGCGCTGGCATTTCCTAGCTGACTGATCCCTGAGAAGAAATGCCGAAAGAAATACAGCGGTCATAGGTCTTTATTAAAGACGAAACAAGTTATTATTAAGATTTCATTTGAGTCTTATAATGTAAGGCCATTTCTGGAATAGCTTAAGTGCTTAAATAACACGGAAATCCAAATTAGCCATTGGCCTTACCTGCTATGCACTTTGTATTTACCGAGCAAACACTAAACATGATATTTATCTCCATTCCATTTCTTTTCACTGATCAAGCAAAGTCCAAAGGTAGTTTCGAATCCCTCCCGACCCTTGCTCGAGCCAGCCCGCGCCGCTGAGCCTGTAGCTTTAAATTCGTCCCAAAATAATATCAATCCTGATCCAGCTAGTCATTTGCTACCCTCTTCCAGCGACGCCCTAAGCCGCGGTTCGTACTCCACAGGGGGTGACCTTAGCGTTGTCGCTTAGTTTTAGTTAGTATTAAAGTTTAAGTCCTGGCTGGAGGCCTTAATTTATGAGAGCAACCACAGGCAAGTCCGCTTAAGCAGACGACAACCCCATAGGTTGACCTGCGAGATGCCAAACAAACAAACAAAAGTAGTTTCGAATGGAGAAGAATGGGCAAGAAACTTCATAGTTACTCTTTTAAAATGGGTCACTAGCCTAGAATAAAATTACTATAAATACGTGTACGAAACGTAATTGATGTTAAAAAATCACACAGTATCACCATTTCCTAATTTCTAAGAATCCTACATAACTACGACAAGAATATGAAATATCATAATGTTCACAGTTACCATGCTACGATCAATATGCCATGTCTGTCTTCGACACGCTGTCTTGGCCACCATAATAAACCTATTGGTATTCACCTCAGAACCCACAGGCACGACATGCCGGACAGGAGTAAGCTCTTTGTATAATAATGTCACTTTGTGGGTTTTGCGGTGGTGGCGTTTGAAGATGAAATTGTATGCAAATATGGAAGGGTTTGTGAGAACGGTACAGGTTTTTCAATAGAGATTTCTTGCAGTATATAAGTGTTATTGTCTCAAATTGATCAGTCCCATAATATAGGACCTTGAAAACAACTGTTGAATTGGGTACAGGAAAAGAATTCTGCCAGTTCTCTTGATTATCTTCTGGCGATATTTTCTCTCTAACCATCATTCAAAATGTTATGTTGAAATCAGATCAGAAAAGTACTTTTTTCAATATGTAGAATCAGCACTTTATGAACGTCAAAATTAATTATGACAGTCCCCAAAACGCCCGACTTTCACCACTTTCTAGTGCTATAACGGAGCAGAAGAGTCAAAAAACAATCATATCTTTTACCAGCAAAAAAAAGGCCAAAACAACTTTTAGTCTCCAGCTCAGCACTGTTTATGAGATGAATTAAAAAATGAAACAACATTGAATATAAAATGATCTGCCAAGTTTGCCAGAACTTGCTACGTAGGTGTTAAAATAAACCATAACTCCGCTGAAATTTCAGTTGCTATGTATTGAGCTCGCATAATCCTATCTTTAATGCCTAAAGTCGGTCAAAAATAGGCTAATAAAACAGATGTACAAGCCTAACTGACCTATAATCTAAACTAACGCAAAACTGTCCGTCCGTCCGTTAATAAGACTAATTGATATGCCCCGGTTTCGCCCGTAATTATATCGAGAGCGCTTCCTTACATTATGCGGTTATACTGGTTAGGGAAATGTTATGATGTTGGCTGTGGCTATTTGTTTAAGCTTAATTGAGTGAAAATTGTGGAGGAGGGGCTCAGGAGATGATGTTCATTCAAAGTCTGACGAGCTAATGCGCCTTAAATTTTTCATCTAAGTACTTTCTAAATTAATCTTAGAGACCGTTACTGGAGTCTTGAACTATTAGTTTGATATCGTCAACAGCGGGTTTGTTATTTAGTGCTATTCTATACCATCTCCCCGTGAAAACTAAGGCGAAGTGAGCGTGTAGTGAGCTGTCAGTGCCACTGATGCTAGGGATTGACCAAGACGGGATGACACTAACAGCTCACTCCAAGCAAATCTTCACCGTGATATTTTTACAGAATCGAGCTGAGAGTGAGCTGGCATCCCATCTGATGCTTTGGCATCGGATTTACAGTTGACTCATTTTATATAACTTTTCACGGTGAGATTTTTACAGAAAAAAAACCAGCTCGTACCTATTGGTTGAGCTTGGTAATCAATGCGTAATTATTAGGTATTTTAATGAAAGTTAATATTTACCCTGCAATTTCAATATTGGCGCCACTGCCTTTGAGAGCATTTTCATACAAATTTCTTTGGTCTAGGTTACATGATAATCAGCGTCCCGATCTCTTAAATTTTAGAATACTTAAGTACCAATAGCAGTCTCTCTGCATTAAATAATAATATTTAAACAGCATCTGATTTAAAATACAAGCCAATAGAAAGCTGTCACCAACGCAGTTTGCAAAAGCCTGGCTTTTTGATCATTATGCAATAAGCAAAACAGTTGAACATAGAATTAGGTAAATCCGTATATATTCCCTTTAAAGTTACGCTAAAATAATGCTAAAATATGTCTGTAATTCCAAAGATAAGGTCTGTGCTGCCGGCACATGTCACCAGTCACTACAGACTGCAGACAAGGGGCCATGTCTGTGCCCGTCCATTGTAAAATGCTCTCTAAATGGTAAAACAAACAGAATTCAATTGGAATACAATTTTAGAAGTTTAGAACTATTAAATACGAGTTATGTTGGGTTCAAGTAAAAAGTTGTGGGCGACTTCGAAAGATAAGACGTTCCCTAAACAGTGCGAAAAATACGTATGTAGCTCAAAATTGGTTTGTTTTGTAGTGTTCAAGATTTAGGTCTACTAGAGACACTTTTTTTTCTCCTTTGTCTCTAATATTCATATTATGTCAATGTCGTGCATACCTGTAGGCCTATTCCCGTACTTCAATAACGTTCAAATTCAAGACGCGCTTCCATCTCAGCGACAATCAATTTCAAAGACTTGTCAAAACTGTATGTAAATTGATTGTATTTTTGACAGATTGAGTTTGAGATAAGAATGCGAACGTTCTTAAAATACGGGAATTGCCGCTGTGTTATTTGCATGGTTACTAAAATGCCAATTTTAGATGTTAATTCATTTGAATTATTGTAAGTAACAGTGCTGTCGGTGTGCTTATTATAAATAAATAAATGATTTTGAAATGTTATAATGGTACACTGCTAGGATCTTTTGTCACTTGGATTACGTTGTTAGTAAAAATTTACTAGTTTAATTGTATTGTGGAAAGCACACGTGAAAGTTATTGAAAAACCAAGATAGTGGCTATAGTACTAAAGTAGTCAGATTATTTACCAGTCTAAGAAGTCCTTTTCTAAACACAAACTACTCCAACCAAGTCTTCTCTATTTTTCATTACTTATCTGTAGTTTGACAGCCAAATCGAATGGTTATTCTCGAATCTTTAACATGACTTTATTTAGATAAAACCTCAAAAGTCAAACGATTCCAACGCTACAAACTCCCAACTTGGACCACTTCCCACCTATTTACCGATACCGGTTTCAAATAACTACTGTAAGTTAACTAAAATAGGTTTTACTTAGCACTGAATGACTTCATTGGGCCACCACGTTTATACGTTCGGTACACTTTTCTATTGGTATATAAACTAAATTAAGGAAACCAAAATCTTTACTTAATTTGGATTCTGACAGATTATGAGTCGAACAATTTTGTCTACCAGCTTCATTCTTATAACAAAAAAAGGTCTTTTTACTAAGACTAAAGGTATCATAATAATACCCAATGCATGCATTTTAAGCGCCAACTACGCGCTCATACGCGCTGCTAACGTAACGAGTGCTCCTTTTTCAAGGCCGAAACGCGCACTAGACGCGCAGACGACGCACGTCACATAGAACGCGCGTGTACAAAACGTCGTGTGTATAGGCTCACAGAAGTTCACCACTTAGTCCTACCGTAAAGACGCACATAGCGACGTTTAATCTAAATAGTTTCAGAATCAAGTCCAGCGAAGATTAAACTGGATTGGACCAGATAAACTGTACGTAATTATTAATTATGCTTCGACCATGGTCATGCTACAACCAAACCATAGTAATAAATCCTTTTTTACCTTACCGCCGATTTATCGTAAACGACATTTTAACTAATAGTGCGATTTAGCTCGATTCGATTTCGATGATCTTTTACAACAACGAAAAAAGAGTTTTAAATACATCGGTGATTGTTTCACAGGATGCCGCGAGCAATAATATACACTTTTATATCAATAACTTTACTATACGACACAAAAAAGATAACATTTTTATAAGTATAGGTACTAAAACCTTTTTAAATGACGTAACTAACTTTGTGAGTATAACTTAAACAACATATGTACATACTTGTGGGTCGCAACCACCTTACTTGAAGTTGGCAAATAAAATAAGCAACTTTGCAACAGTTTATGTTAATAACACTAATTAATAATAAACTTTCTCTATTGTTACAGAAGCCCACTCAAGGCACCGGCGGCAAGCGGTGGATGAAGTCAACTATGATGATCCTCTTCTCGCAGATGAGGCCACAGACGATGATACGATGAACGATACGGAACAATCAGGTAAATGAGATAACATCTTAATTAATCTTCTCTCCTTCACTTAAGGCACCTGTCCTACCTCGGCGATTAACGAGAAGCGAGTAGAGCTGGAGATGGAGCAGTGGTGGACCCACGGTAACAGCCACGACTTACGAGTTGTAGGTCGTGAGTTTGAACCCATCGGTGAAGGAATACATCGTGAGGAAACGTGGGAAATGTCTTAGAATCAAAAATTCGAAGATATGTGACATCTACCAACCCGCACTGAGCCCGCGTGGTGGAATATGGAACACTCCCGCTCACAGAGAGGAAGCCTGTGTCCCAGCAGTGGGAACATAATAGAAGAGCGATTACTCGTATGCCCCAAGCTTGAGCCTCTCAGCGAGTGTTCTGCCCGCCAAGCGAGCGTCGCTGAGCGAGTTCTCTCATTGATGGCTCTTGTCACTGCGACAATTGAGTACTCGCCGGAACGCTGTGAATATTCAGTGATCAACTATTAATGTATGTTACTTTTGTACGTATTTTCTTAATATCCCTCGACAATGGCATTTAAAAATAAATGACATTAAGTTAAAAGAGTATTAACAACTCTATATACTTGCAAGTTGATTGAGATCGTCCGGTCTGCACCTAGTGCATCGGGCAACCTATAGAAATCCGATGACTGACGAAACTCGAAGTTTGCCGAGGGACATTAAGAAAAAGTTGTACTGTAGGTTTCTTGAGCGAGGAAATCGTTCGTATTTAGTCGCTTCCTCGTCGGCAATGGGACAAGTGCCTAAAGGATGAATACTATTTTCTTCCATTCTCCGTAGGCAGCTTACTTGTCTTGACTGCCTGTCTTGCTGAAGGTAGGATATATTAGATCTTGTGTCAAGTTGTGTCGTTATATCGTAAAATCCTAGATTCAGAGCAACATATGTTTTATGAAACTTGGATTCTCGTAGCAGTGTTCAATCTCTGGCAGGGTCGCGGGTTGTTCGAAAGAGTTGCCGTGGCCTTGGCACAGGCAACTGAAGGAACACGGGTGGGTTTTAGACAGTATAGGTCTGACTCGCTCCCCGCTCTGCCCAAGCGTCATTTGATGATTTCCCACCACCAAAAAAAAACTGCGTTCAGTGTACTGGATCACTGATCAACTAAATAATGCCATGGTTAAAATAACCTTCAAAGGAAACGAAACCGTATTTTGCCCTTAACAGTAGCAGAAAGAAGAACCGGCTCATCTTCACTTAGCGGTTGTCCTACATGTACGCAAAGAGTGAGAAAGCCTATTGCGAATTTCTCCAATGAAACTGAACGCGTTCAGCACATCAAAACTGCGTTCAAGAGCTGTCAGTGTCAAAATCATTATGGAATATGAACACTGACAGATCTAGAACGTGTTTTAGAATTAATTAGTTTCATTGGTGAAATCCGCACTTTCCTAAAGGCTATCGCAAATTAGGGCAGGCCGCACCGCAACGAAACACAATGAATAATTCCTCCTTCATCACTTGTACATTTTAAATGAACCAACGCGCTAGCGAATGTCATGTGCGCATGGCTTTACACTTATACATTATTGTCATGAATATATCCGACCTATTCATTTCAGAACCCCAGCCAGAGAAGATCCCAGCCATCATAGAAACTACCCCTACTCAGTATGAAGTGGAAGCTGGAGCAGACGTACGACTGGAGTGCAAAGTTACTCCTGAGAGTGAGTATATTCATCTATATATTTAACCAACGTTAGGGCTTAAAGGAGTTTCAAATAAACAATGACATGATCATTTACTTATTTAATTATTATTTTATTGTTATTATTGTGAATGTTAAGACTATGTGGGTCATTGTTTTTTACTATTATGTTTTTTGTTATTTTCTCAGTTACTTTTAATCTTAATCTTGGTCTGGCACTTTCAGTATTTATGCTACCCTTTCCTTGATATTGTTCGTCGAATCGCTGAGCTCCCTAAGTGTTGAGTTGAGCTGCACGATTACTGACAAATGCGTGCACTGACTGGACAGGTCCACTCAATCTGTGTGGTTCTTTCCTCAAAAGACCATTTCAGACATCAATCCACATGGTCTGACCAAGATTATGTCTGGACTTTAAAAGAGACTGTGACCTCTGAGTTTGTTTCGGCCTTTCTTCTCAGAGTAGTCAGATAATAAACGCCGACCTCATCAAGTTTTAAAATTATGATTTACGTGTAAAAGTGTTTGTATAACCCACATAAAGAATACAATAGCAATTGTCATTTATCATTTAGTGGGAAATCGTATACAGAGATCTCAAGGACTGTCATATTTTTCCAAATCTTAACCAAATTTATATATAAGGTAATCAAATTTGACAGTACAGCTGCATCTTAGTCATATAATTCTTTGTTCTAAACGAGATAAACTTGCCCCCTCCCGACCCTTGCTCGAGCCAGCCCGCGCCGCTGAGCCTGTAGCTTTAAATTCATCCCAAAATAATATCAATCCTGATCCAGCTGGTCATTTGCTGCGCTCTTCCAGCGACGCCCTAAGCCAAGGTTCGTACCCCACAGGGGGTGCCCTTAGCGTTGTCGCTTAGTTTTAGTTAGCATTAAGTTTAAGTCCTGGCTGGAGGTTTTAATTTATTAGGGCAACCACAGGCAAGTCCGCTTAAGCAGACGACAACCTCATAGGTTGACCTGCGAGATGCCAAACAAACAAACAAACGAGATAAACTTGCGCGTGACTCAGGACTTGGGATTGGGAAGCTTTTTCTTGTAAAGATTTTTACTGGGTGTACTATAGATACACCACTGTCTAACCCTTCTGGGATTACAGGCGTGATGTTATGTTATGGTTTTTTGTAAGTATACCTGGAGCTGTCAGTTTGGAACTAGGGCTTTTACAGGTTCATTATAACTGGCCATGCTGCCTTTGAGCTATTTTATACAAATGGTAGGACCACCGGTACCCTGAAGTATAATATAAGGAGGCACACTCCTTAATCGAGAGACCATAATCACTATTACTTCCAGTCAACACTATAACAATTCTAGACTCTTACATTCGGTACCTATAGAAACGGGAAGATAGAGAACACATACGTATGACTTGCAAAACCATATTCAAATTCGCTTAGGCTGCATAAAAACGGATCCTTCTACCCAAAATACACATCAACACACTTCCTTTCCCTGTTTCAAATGTAAAAAAAATATCAGCCGTGATTCATTGCGCACTAAAAATGTTAAAAACAAAATGGTGGGGCTTCCGGCTGGCGCCAAAGCGCGTGCGCAAGTTCCGGCTAACTGTCAGACGGTTAACGGACGGATTTGGCTATCTTTGTAATTAAGTGCAATCGTAAATGGTCTGTCACAATGTTAGTTATGTTTTATTGCTTTCACCAGGAAGGAAACCTGGTTTATTTGTGGCAGACATCTTGGAATCAAAATATGAAACTGTGATACTAATATTGTTTATTACACGACACATTTGGACAAGTTACAAATCAGATTGCAGCTGTTCGTAATTCAGGCATAATCTGGAAATAGACATATTGTCAAGATTTGTTAAATAGGCATTTATGGTAATGATAATAGTATCGGAAATATGTACTAACTCTATCAGCTGCTTTTAAAAATACGTACACAGTTTTTAATTAATCTATGACTGTACATCAATGTTTCTACAAACTCTTTATTTGGCACTTCGAAATTGTAAACATAACTACGCAAAGACTCTTTAAAACCTCTTTATATATTATTCTTTGTTCTTTTTCATAGAGGGTACCGTGGTGGCGTGGCACAAGGACAATCAGCAGTATTTCATGGGAACCATAAACCTGCACGACGATGACAGATATGCCATGTAAGTTTAAAATTAAATCTTACCGACTGACACATCAAAGTATTTTTTTTCTACACGATAAAAAAAGGTGTTTTCACTCAGGAAATAGGTATCGTGATCATTATGATTACCATTTCTGACAATGAATGTTAATTATTAGAAGAAAAAAGCACCAAACTACATTCTATCAGCGATAAAGGCAGGGGGGGGACAGTCCCATATATTTGACTTGGATGAAAAGATGGTGGCTCCATCTGCATGTTGTTCCTAAACGTTGGTTTTTTTATGTTTATGGCATGGCTACGAGGCCTTTAGCACCGCGACACAACAAAAAAAAAGTTTTATAAATTTAAAATATAATGTACCTTAACAATATTTATTTTACATTTCAATAATAAAATTGAGCTTATTTCAGTATTTTTACAAATTGAAATACAAATGTAATTTTTTATGTACTAGCCTTTTTTTTAACTGGTAACTGACAAAACAAAGTTTAGCAATTTGTTATTTTGTTTGAAATTCAAATTTCAAAATGGTAACTACTCTCTGTGTCAGCGTATGTTAGTAGTTTTTTTCCATTTTTCGTTTGTGTTTCGGCTGTGAAATCTTCCAGAAAGTGCGTCGATTTGAGCTTTAAGTTTCTCCGCCTTTCTGTGGTGACTTCGGCCCGTAATACTTGTCGAATTGATTTCAACAATTTCGCGAAAGGACGCTATTAATTTTATTGTGTTGTGCTAAATCAACATTTCTATTGAAAATGCCTAGGTTATGCCTAGTTCTGCTTAAAATGGTTTTGTTACCTTTGATAAACTGTTGCACCGTACCTACAACTACAAAAACCTGGATTAAAAAAAAAACCTGTATTAGTTCGGGCACAAATTGTAGACGGCGCCACTGCGCTTATTGGCATAAAAATGACATAAGATGGCACTCTTTACCCGTCTAATTATAGTACTCTTTGGATAAAGGTCAGATTACTCAGACGATTTCCATGAAGTTTTCATACAAATTGTTATATGGAAGCCGTGTGATAAACATACGCGATGTTTGCCTTAACGATGATGAAAATGTTAAAAATGTATTGGATTGACATGCACCACCGAAAGCTTTTAATAATCCTGCTGAAAGTCGTTGTTGAAATACGAAACGCTTTGAAAGCGATTGTCACTTGTCTAAGCCCTAAGGTGGACAGACAACCTAGAGCAAGCGACAAGAATTTGTTGGATCCACCAGTTGTTGTAGTGCTGTGTGGCCATTTAGCTAGAAGATGACGATTTATCTGACCATATTCTTGATTTCATTATTAGGTAACGTAATACGACATTCATAAAAATATATTGAAAAAGGCAATGCAATCAAGCTTGACTTTCCATGTCTCATTCATGTGTCATTTCCAGAGCTGAAGATTCCAAGGACCTGATAATAAAGAACGCTCAAGCAGATGACAGCGGAGTCTTCAGATGTGAGACGGTGCAGAAGGTACCGGTAGCTATCAACCACACGCTTCTGGTTACACAGAAACCCGTGATTATTAGTAAGTAGATTTTAATATTATATTACCCTTATGCAGTTTTGAGTAGGCTTGCGGCTAAGTAATAACGCAGCACGGGTCGATCAATCAGGTTAAGTTATTCTTGACGCGGCAGGTCCGTGGGTGGGTGACCATTTTTACATACCAAGACCTCTCCGTGCCTCGGAAAGCACGTTAAGCCGCTGGTCCTCGCTGTCATTCGTGGATCCTTTTACCAAGGGGTATCGTATTATCCAGGAACTGGGTTGTGGAGGTAAAATACTGGTACTCAGCCGTATGACTGCCCGGTAAGACTACAAGCCGATTTCAACATAGCTGGGAAAAAGCTAGGCAGATGATGTTTCCTTGATGCAGTTTTCGGGGTTTATATTGGGAGGTCAGTGGATCTTGAGGTTGTTTTTTATTTCTCAGCATTTGGTAGCTTGGGACTATTTTTTGTTACTGCTTCTTCTGCAGAGTTACAGGTCCAAAATGTTTTACTACCAATGTGACTTAACGAATATGAGAGCGAGAACTGCGATCGCACTGACGTCACGCAAAATCCTGCATCGCGCAAGCAGAATTTACCGCGCAACAAGTATATTTAAAACATCCCGACATCCATCGTCGTTCAGTTGCCCACCAGACACGACACCCGTCTGGTCAGAGGATCCTCCCTTTTCTATAGAGGATGAGTGAACGTTACACCCTGTTCCTCATACCTTTATAACTCCACTGACTAACGTAGAAAATGGTAGGACGAGCGAGCTGGACAGACCAAACAACCAGTGCTCCACATTATTCCTGGCTCGCAAGAACTGGAAGTCATGAGGAGCCTTTGTTCGGCAATTGGATAATAAAGGCTGACAGTAACCAGTAACCATACAGAGTAACTGACTAACGATAATGTAAAACATTGTGTCTTTTTACTCAAGAGAAGAAGCTCTTGTCCTCCGTCGGGAAAACTAGAACTTTCTAATTAGAATTAACAAAAATAACCCAAGCTTTTCTCTCCAAGGACAATACAGATGCCATGAATTACGATCCTTACATATATATCCCTTTGCTCCGTGCGAGTTTACTACAAACTCTTGATTTAACAAAAACTTTACTTATTTTCCAGACATGACGGCTTCCAACAGTGGTATTGTGGGAGTGGGTGCTGACCTGACAGTTACGTGCTACATCACTGCGTCTCCGGTGCCCACTGTACTATGGTCGGTGACCAAGAAGGACCAAGTAAGTTTTCCTTGTAATCAGGGCTTGGAACCGGTACCAAATGTACAGGTTTGGTACCGGCACTTAGCGGTTCTTGCCATTTCGGTACATGAGGACCGGTGCCAGACGGTACCGGTTCCAGACGGTACCGGCTCCAGACGAGTACCAACCGGTACTCCATCTAAGTAAGTAAGTACTGGCACCAATCTCATGTACTCGTTGCGTACCCCAAATCTCGTATTTTTAACTTGGAAGTTTTTATCTTTTGTCTATTAACTATCCTTACTCTCCTTTACTGCCGATCAGAAATACGAATTGTACATGTACTTTGTCTGGTACCGGTACCAATGGTACCGATATTAGGTACCGGTATCATACCAATGACAATGGTACCGGTTCCCAAAAATACCGGTGTTTTAAGCCCTGCTTCTAATGCCCAACAGTCGGACAACATAGGTTAACTGAAAAACAATTTGATAAATAATTAAATTCTCTGACTTAACATACCGTTGGGAACTTCGTATGGATTTAAAGCGTCTATTTTGGAAAACATTGGATTTAGAATGATTAAATACTTTTTTCTCCTTTTATTTATGATCGTTTATGTAGTCTCTCCCGGTTCAGAGTTTCTGATCAGTAAAACATCCAGTCTAAGCGAAAACCTTTCTGAGAATAACCTATGTTGCAACACCTTATATGTCTGTTGTGGCGACGGTCTATATTTTTAGATTAACGGGGAGATTTATTGTCCCTGATCAAAGCGCAAATGGTAACCATGAATTAAACTCACGATTGAAGACCACCTAGCTTAGCCAACATTAAAAAAAAAACGACGGAAAATTTCAGCGCTCCTCTGCGTTAAAATAAATCAAATTTTTCGTCGTTCAGAAACATGAACCTAATAAATCCATGGTAACGGACGGTTAATTTGCACGTCAATGTCTCTGCTATCCTTTCAGTAGTTTTTCATTTGACAGGTCATGTTTTTGTTTTAAAAATTACCTATTGATGATATATAGGATCACAGTTTCTAACCTCAATGAATTCAAAATAAAACAACATTTTCCTCCTTCACGATTTGCGACATGGGATGCCTAACTGTTCCTTCAAAAATCCATTGTCACTTCCTTAGTAATCAGATGTGTTGATACCAAGAAACATCAACTACAATGTATCCTACGATTATACAAGAACATTCACCAAGGGACGACGGTAGTTTCTAGCCGTTACATTTATTATTAAACCTTCCACTTCCGTTACTTGACATAATAAGAACAAAATAACATTTAGTTCAGACTGCGGCTACTGCTTTCTGAGAAACGGAAATATTGTTATATCATGTGTAGTGTACATTTTAGATATGTCCTATTTGAAGTGTGTATAAAATTGACTACCAAATGTGAAAGATTTAAGCACGACGGCATTTTACACCGTTTTGATCGTGGTGTTGTAAAGTCTCTTACATAAAAGTCCACATTTTATTTAGCGATTCGATTAATTATAATAATATTCAGCAATTATAAGTTCACTATCGAGCTGCTCGCAAGCTTTGCAATGTTTCTACGACTAGACAAAATATCTATGTATCTTATAATTCGTTTAGAAGCGTAGCGTGGTTTGGAAGAACTACGCGGTCACATCACAGACTTTAATCTACATACTCGTCATAACAAAAGGGCAGTGTCCCAACTTTTAGTATAGATTCTCCTCTGGAAAAGCCTCTAAGAGACAATAAGAGAAAACATACCTATAAGAGTCTGAACCCTTTTGCAGTCAGTATCAATACAATCCGACAATGGCTTGTTTTTCTATATTACAAATACCATTTAATAAATAAACTCCAAAACATACAGAACTGGTATAGACACTTATACTTACTTTGCATATTTAGCAACTCAAATCTATTCATGGCTTCTTCCCATAGGGAGTAGGCAGAAACTACCGAACTCCACCTGCTATGGTATATATTACGCCATATGCTATATTACATACTCTTTTTGCTTCGTTTACGTTCACATTTTTCGACATCGTCCTGAAACAGTTTGATATCAACGAGTTTTCTAATTTATGTCTCTTGTTTTAATGTTTATTTTAATTTGAGTTTACTACGATGCGTCCCACACGCATCAATGGGTATATAGTTAGATAATATTTTTTAATAAATTTTGACGTAAGTGTAGCGTAGAAAGTGAAGTCCAAAGCGTAAAAATAATACCAGTTTTAAAGGTTTCACTGCAGGGCAAATGCCTCTTCCCATACAGAGAATGGCACGAGCTCTGCTCACCACATATGCATTTTTCAGAGCATACTACACAAAACTATAACCATCTCTTTCTGTCTTACAGAACGAGCGTCTGACAGAGAAGGACGCCGAGTTCAAAGTCGAAGGCAACGTGTACTCCATTCATATCAAGAATGTCAAGAGAGAAAATGCTGGACAGTATTACTGTTATGCCATCAACAAGCTTGGAAGCCATCAGGCGGAAACCCGCGTGGTAGTCAACGGTAAGAACATAGTAACCCCTGTATCATTATCTCCATCTGCCCAGCTATTTTTCAACTATTTATATTGGGGTCGGCTTTCAGACTAACGGAATACAGCTTTTTTTACATGAAGCCACTGGGTTTCTGACTTCCACAACCCAGTTACCGGGTGGGTAACACGAAATGTGTCTCTTGATAAAACTGGTTGTCAGACTTTCGAGCTTCATACCAACTCGTTACGACAGTCTAAGATCTACGAATGAGAGCCGGAACCGACGTGATTTCCGAGTCACGGAGGTCTCGAAGTAGCCCTGTAAATCGTCATTAAAATCATCGAAGCCATTGCCACAGCTGAAAAAAGGGGTCATAGGTTTGTTTTCCAAAACGGATAGGTTTTTTTGTCAGGAAATTCTCAGTAGCAGTTTCCAGTTTGAAACAGAACCACAAATTCGAAGACATGTGACAACTACCGACCCGCACCGGGCCCGCGTGGTAGATCACAGCCCACTCCCTCTCGAAGAGATTAGGCCTGTGGCCAAGCACTGGCAACACTATAGGCTGACTATGAATACTAATAAGCTTGCTACGACATTCCTTTCGGGATAAACAGGTGTATATGTACACGTTTTGTTAACACATGATAATATAATTTTTGTGTATTTTCTCTGCAGGAAAACCTCAAGTTCATGTGCCGAAGACCATTGTTAACTCTGATATCCATATCGAAGCAGTTCTGCAATGCGCCGCTCACGGAGAAGCCAGGTAAATGTCAAAACTCGGAGATAATTGCCAATTTTGGAACAACCAACTCTAAAACACACAAGACAAAATTCAAACTCCAGTTATCATGGAAATGTGTGGTTGTTGTGTCTGCTGCCTACAGATATCTGCAATCATCTGGTATTATAGCGGTGACTTTTGTTAGTTTTTTCACCATCCAATAACATAAAGAAGCCTCAAACTCCGTCAGAGCATTAATTAAAAGACTAAGGAAGGCAGCTTCAGAACGTTTTCAGTGTTCAGACGGTTTTTCTACTTGATTTCAGGCCACACTTCCGCTGGTACAAAGACGGTGTGCTGATTGAGGACAGCGCCACCCAGTACGTCATCAGCACCCACGGATCACACTCGAACTTGACTGTGTCTCCTAGTCTTGATGGTGACTTCGGCACATTCACTTGTGAGGTAAGAAAAAATTAACTATCCTTTTGGTAGAGGAAAAGTGGTAGTTGACATTGTTATTGGTTATTGAGGACATTGAAAATAGAGGTTGCAATAAGACATTACAATCTGAAATTAGTTCTTGTAAAGATTGACAGAAGCAGTCAAATAAGGCAAAGGTACACCATGAAAATCTGTCAGCTGCAGCAAAATGAAAACTAGCGTAAATAAAATCTCGGCTGATTACTAAGCATAAAATGACCTACGTCTACATTTAATCACATTTTTCTATTTCATTTCAAAGGAACCTATTTACAGTCAGCCAATTCAATGATTTTTCCCCACATACCGAGTTATTTTGCCCCATAATCCGCCTATAATGTTCCTCCTGCTCCTCTCGGTGAGAGGGAGTTGGCCGTAATCCACCACGCGGGCCCAGTGCGAGTTGGTAGATTGGTTTTGAGAGAAATGGTGATGAAATATAATTTCCACAAAGTATAGCGCCTGTCAAGGTTCAAACTCACGACTTACAACTCGTATACCATGTGAATTGCGCTTTACCATGATTGATATGAACCCCTTTTCATCGACCAATAGGTACAATCCTGATCAATATATTTTCATTATATTCCAGGCTGAAAATAACTACGGATCCCACAATCGTTCTATCGAGCTGGTCCAGAGCCCTGTGGTCGAAGACCTCGATGTGGACGGACCTAGGATGACCTGGACTGTGCACTCGCATCAGCCGGTTGAGGAGATGGAAGTGCAGCTTAAGTCTACCAATGAGGTAAGCTTTATTTTTGAATTTGTTTTCCAAGGAACAAATTCGTGGGACGGTTTTTTTTGGCCAGGATTTGTGATAATAAAAGAAATGTTGGGATTAACACATAACATAACATCACGCCTTGTTTCCCCGAAGGGTTGGGCAGAGGTGTACCTATAGTACACCCACAATTTCGCCAGTTATGTTTAAGTTCCATGTAATAGGGGGCGAGCCTATTGCCATCTACCGGGCACAAATCCAGACTTCGGGCTGCTGCTGAGAAATTCCAGATAGAAAAACCCAATAACACGTTGCCCGACCTGGGAATCGAACCCAAAACCTCATGCTGAGCAGTAGCGATTGCGACCACTAGACCAACGAGGCAGTCATCGTCGTCAGTTGGGATTAAGTAGCGCTTATATAGTGAGTCTAGCGCCCCTAAAATTGTTTAATACTATCTTTGACTATCTACATAGTATACTTGACTATCTACATGTACATAGTATCAAAAATGAGTCCAACGCGTCTCGCCAGCATTTCTTAGGTCAACCTGGGTGAAACATATCACAGTCTGTGCCTATTTCGGCTTTAAAGCACTCAGGTGTTCTAAAGCCTATAGATATTGAATCTGTCTGTAAAAAGGATGGCATGGATTGTTACTATGGATTCAGGACATGATTCTGAACCTCCTTGCGTTAAGAAATTCAGACATATTTAAAAAAAAAATGCTGTTCCATACATTTTGACCGCATAGGTGTTGCAGTTTTGTAGGATACACCAGTTTTTTTTTTATCTCCTGGAGTTCAGAATCATGTACTGAATCCATTGTAAGTTGTACATCGATATACCTGCCACACTGTATAGTTTGTATTAAATAGTAGTCCTTTTCGGATTCAATTTCTGGATCTGAAATATCACCGCGAAACTTACTACCATTTCACTTACATAAACTTGAGGTTTTCATACACTTTAATTTACGATGTCCCGTAAGTCGACATCAAAACGGAATCGGGGGATAGGTCAAGTCTTAGAAATTAAAAGAAAAATTAAAAAAAATATATTTGCTATTTAAAAAATGACGGGCATTTAAAAAGAAAACGGGAAAATCTACTGCCTGTGTCGGTATTTTAATTCCTGTTGCATTTTTTTTTTACTTTTATGACGCGACCTATCACCCGACTCCGGCTTGACGTCGACTTACGGGCCACCCTGTATATTCATCGCAATAAGTGCCAATTTCACCGATGAAATTAAACGCATTCAAGAGCTGTCAGTGTCATAATTGATAAGGAATATTGACACTGACAGCTCTTGAACTGGGCTTAAAAGTGCTGATCGCGTTCAGTTTCATTGGTGAAATCGGCACTAAGAAAGCAACGTGTTTGAAGTACTTAATGAAAATCGAACAACCGAGTTTCGCACTTGAATAGCACGCCCATTATTATTAGTTCATTTCTCTTAATTCTTCTCCAGGACGGCGAATGGACGACACTCAGTGTACCAGTCCCGGAGGGCAAGCAAAATAAGTACGACATCAGCTATTCTCTTGAAGACAAACAGCTTCAGCCTGGTGAATACATGGCCGCTGTCAAAGTTAGGAACTCCAAGAGTTGGGGAGGTACCGAAGCGACTGTTATTACAATCCGTAAGTTTTTGGAAATGTTTTTTTAGTATTAATAGGTTTGTCAAAAGGCCAATGTTTCCATCTAATGGACAGTTTCTCAACCTTATTTTGCCCACCGCGTTGAGTTTTTTTAGCTCGATTTGACATAATGGTCTTAATACGGCGTTCAAGTTAAAATTTTATGAACGTTATGATTGGCCCGAACGAGTGTAATTTAACTAAACATATTAACGAGTGTAATTTAACCATATAAAGTTTTCATGGGGTTTTTTCGTTTTGCACTCAAAATTTTACTCCCTACTCCTTAAAAGGATGTTTTCTCGTTTTTGTTTTCTATCATTCTAGATGTTTAATTTTATTTTGCTGTTTAAATTTTATGTTTTGTGTTGAATAACATGTTTTATTTTGCTTTTTCTTTTGTTTTGTTTAGAAGATCCTCAGTCGCTGTACATCCAGACTGCTTCAGGTAATTTTTGTTTTGGTTCTTTTTTGTTGTTTTTTATGTTATTTTTTTTTGTAATAAATAATAAAACTCATGTCTTCATTACGAAAAAATTGTATTAACACTCTATAATTTATAATCATTTTCTTATTTTATTTTCAGTGTTTCGTGAAAATTCTGCGCATTCCATCCGATCAGTATACACCGTGCTATCGACAATCCTGATGTATCTCCTTGTCCGAATGCTTTAAACTAACTAGCATAACTTATTTATTGTTAACAAAAGTATTCGATGTTTATCCGAGACAAAACGATGTAACTATGCTGTTAAAATTATTAAACGCTTCAAAAAATTTCCATCGTTTAACAAAAATTGTGTAAAAATATTTTCTTATTTTTATTTTGTCAGTTTCTTTTTCTTTAAAGATTTTTTTATTTCACCTTGTCATAAATATTGAATTGAACACAGTTTTTCTTTTTGTTTTGTCTCCGTTCCATGAGTTTTCATTATATATTATTGTACAGAATAAATGGTAAGGAAATTAAGTTTTATTTTAGCGTAAGTGAAAAATTTGAAACTTATGAAAAGCGAAGATACTTAAAATTTGATAATTAAAAAAAAACGCATTCTTCGACTAAAAAACGGATTCCGAAAACTTTCCTGTTCGTTAATCTGTGCTATTTGTTCCAAATTGTAACGCAGCATTTTAGGAAACACATAGCTTTTATTTTAATTAAGAAACATATTTTAGAAAAATGACAGCTCTTTGAACCAGTTTTAGTAATGTAAATATTTATTTTTTAAATTCATTATAATTTCAATAAAAAATCATGATTAGTTTTAAAACAGTGAATTTAGTACTAATCACTGTGTACAATTTAGTACTAATCTTTTACGAAATGACGTTCACTTTTAGTATTTTTATTTCCCTAAAATTGGAAAAGAAATCGGCACTTCTAAAGATTTAATATATCTTTTAGTCTGCTATAGTTCTTTTAGTTTATTATTAATTAGTCGATTTTTCTCACATTAATATAGTTTTTTAATAGGTAAATATTACCAAAGTGTAATTAAGATCACAATAGTTATATTTAAGCTTATGTTAAATATGTATTACAATTAATTAAATGCTTATTAATTATTAAACAAATATTTAATTTGTAGGTTAAAATACCAATCGCTTTTGATAATATGTATTGTTAAAGACGGTCACACTAAGATGTTTTCTTCTATTTTATATTGCTAATGCTTTCTGTGTAAATGGTTTAAAAGTACAATAATTACATTTTAAAATGATAATAGTGATTTCTAGAGACATGTTTGGCTTATCGAAGAAAAAAATGTATTTTATTTTATTGTTTTAGGACAGTTGACATTCGAGAATTATTCACAATTAATTTGCAGAAAACTGCATTCTCCAACTTATTTTAATGATTGATTGTTTTATATTTAAAATGTTTTTTTTTATATTTCACTATCTTTCTCATCTTTGAGTATCAGTAGTCTTTCTGAAGCTAAACTTATCGATAGGTTTAATAGAATACAAAGTGACTAATATTTGCAAGTCAAGTTAGCTGCCATAATGCCTTTGAACGCACAAGTTTTAAAAATATCTTCTCTTATTATTCACACAGCTAAAACAATAATAATGTTGTTAATTTCAGTTTTAATGTAAATTCTTTTAACTTACTTTTACATTTTTAAGACGACGAGCAATGAACATACCTACGTAGATGCAACCTATAATAGATGCAACTGTGTTAATTTTAAAAACTGTGCCGTACCGTGTATAATTTTTATAATCTGCGCTCTTTTTTTAGTTTCTTTTGTTTATGTCGTAAACGCGTTCAAAGTGTTAATCGAAATAATAATAAGAATTATATTACCAGTTATAAATGTAGATTTTAATAAAAATGTGCCTGTAATTTATTACAATAATACAATAGTTCCATAAAAGGTGCTTAGTTCTTTAAATAATAGAATATCGCATTCTTCCATTTTCACATACATATTAGTGAAAAAATATTACCTACTAGTCTTATTTTGTATTACAACAGCAGGTTTTTAATATGTAACCATGTACCAGTAGACGTAGATTTTGGAAAGTATAAAAATTACAGAAAAAGCGTAATTGATATACATGTGTCGTCCATCGACATAGCAAATAAGACAATTATTTGAAACAAACATTTGCTAAAATTTTTAAACATAATTGAAGAAGAAAATACCAGTGAAATAGAATTAATTTTGAAATATCACAGCAAAAAAACGTTTGTTTTACTGTCAGTTTTCAGAGTCGAAAACCTGATTGGATAAGGGTCCATTATTTCCTATAAATAATTGTCCCTATTTCAGGGTTAATATAAGTCATTGTTGACCCAAACAACAGAATTTAACTATCTGGTATTTCGACTCTAAATCGATATATATATGTAACAATCAAGTACAAGAATCGATAAAGGTTTATCAATTAGACATTTTATCGATATAATAAATCGATGTATAGTAAAATATATGTTCACGTAAACTACTGTGCCTTCTTTATATTAAACTGAAAGAGGGTGATATATTTTTTCTTTAACGAATAAACGATTAATGTTTGTAAATATAATTAAACTGCGTGTTTCATTTTTGTTACCATATGCAACCTGTAATTTCTCAATATAAAAAAGAGCCCCAATCAAAGGCCACCATTTGTCATTTCTCTAGTCTGTAAAATCTCACCGTGAATATGTAGGTGAAATGAGCTTATGAGGGCGCAAAAAGACAGGAAAAAATCAAGTTTCACCCGCGTTTCCCCTCTTAGCAAACACTATGAAAACAAAACACAATCCCTTCCCGTCGCACAGTGGGCCCAAACTGAAAATTAGTGGACTTAGGCAACAAAGTTCCAATATCGATGCGATTTTTTTTTATATGACGTGTTATGATATTCCTGACAACTTTTATTCTCATAAAATTTCTTCTAAAGTTGATAGTTTGTCTTGAAAAAAAATTATTAGATTTTTTTGTATGGAGCGAATCACGTTTAATTTTTTTCTTCAATTGTGCTAATATGTTGGGCGTGTGGCGTGAGTATATGATAGCTAGGGTCATTCTCTATCCACGAAAAAATAATCAGCGCCGGCCATCCGCGGCAGCGCGAGTAATCATTCGGTAAAAAAAAATGTTTTGTAAGAATTTTTTTGCCATTTAAAATAAATTCTAAGTAATTTTTTTGTCTCATTTGGCTGTTTTGACCTTCTTTTTAGTTAAATATATAGTTTTAATAGCGCATAGGTACTTATAACTAGTAATTCTGGTAGAGATTTAGTTATTATTGCATGTTATCGGTAGCACCTGCATTGTGATTGATGACTCATTTGTTTGTGCGCTCGGCTAAGTGCATAACTAATGAGTCACCGAAAAATGCTTGTCTCTGATTGGCTGTTATTTTTTTAACTGCACATTATCTATTGTTGAATAAATATCGTAATAAGATTCAGGTTATACTAATTTAATGATAGAAAGAAAGAAAAAGTGTTTATTAGTCTCGCACTGGATCAAAAAAATTTATAACTTAAAAATAAAACAAGATAAAAAAAGTAAGAACTAAACATATAAAAACTAGATAGGTGCAATAATTTTAATTTGTACGGGCAAGTCGTTGATAATTATCTACATAATCAAGTGTATGTATATTATAGCATAAGTTATCGTACGTATGATCAATATGAAACTGTGAAGTAATTGTAGCCCTGAAAAGGGCTGTTTGTCATATTTCTAGCCTTGATGGGCTTTTGTGGGAATAATCTAGAGCCAGATCACATTATTTCTTGTTCCAGAAGTGCTAGTGGATCCGGCAAATTTTCAGACTCTGCTATGAGGCATTCTTCTTCCTCCATAATCTCACTGTCACAGGGAGGCTCTGTGGTCTGTAACAACTGAATTGCTTCAGGCAACAACTCATTATGAACCTGTTTCGTTATTTTAGGCCTTATGTAGGATATGTGGGGATCAGAGCTTATTAGAAGTCCATGGAGGATGTTTTCGTTTGTTGCTATTCTCCCCGTTTTCCGAGTGTGCCTCTCCCTGACGTTTCTGAAGTCCTTATTACGGGCTTCTGATGCTTCTTCAGATAAGGTATCTAAAACGAATAAGTACATATATTTTAATTTCTTAACGCAATCGAGTCAAATAATTAAACTATATTTATTTTTTACTTACCGATTGGCAAAACACCAAAGTGGTTACAGATGTCTGCACCGTGTATAGAAGTTTATGTACACTAACTGGCATGTAGTACCACGAATAGTGTTGCACGTACACATCAGCTGTTTCTCTGCAGTATCTTCTAAATTTTTCACAGTCAATGTTATTGCCTGATGATATGGCTTGTAGAATAACAAAAAATCTTAAAATCAGATTTTCGTCAATTCCCGTTATTCTGGATGATCATTTGTAATCTTGGAAAAAGCGTCTCGCAGTATTCCCGTAATTTGTAGTTCCAAAACCCTAAAATGGGAAAACAATACTGTAATATACAATACATAGAGTTATAATACAAATAAAAAGAGCGAAAATGAAATACATACCTGTTTGACTATATCAATCAGCATTCCAGTTTGCTCACGAAACTCTTGCTGCGTGGTATTTTTTTCAGCTTTTTTCAAAGCCTTATGTTCGCCTCGAACAGTCCATCGTTGAAAATCCAGATTATACGATATATGGAGAAGACATTCCATACACCGAATCTTCATATGCAGTGAAGAAATTCCTTGTTTGTAAATTTCTTCACGAAGTGGTTTGGAAACCAAAGCGTCTAAATTATTCATCTCGCTAGGTTTTGCCAAGCAAATGGGACAAGTTGCATATGATGGTACTTCAGCAACATCGATCACTAATAAAGAACTAGATACACAATCAGCGACAAAAAGTGTCCTCACCAAACGCGCACCCATTTGAACATTCGGGTGCGCTTTTAATCTAGTGGAATTCGAACGCTCGAACGGTAAACACGCCTCATTGCTCGTATAAAAACTGTAAAAATAACACATCTAGAACGCTAAAAAAGGATGGAGTTTTATATTTTCGGTAAGTATTAATATTATCATTATACTATTGTTATCACTTTATTGTTAATATTGATATTTTGTCAAGAAATCATCGTAAAACATTTTTTTAAATTAAATCCTAATAAACAGCACGAGTTATAAAGCATCTTAATTGTAAAGACTCTTAGTTAACGTATTTACTCGTACTATCGCATGCCCACTTAAATTGTTCGGGTTACGTGCGTTGACTCTGTTCCATTGTTGGAGACGCTATTGTTTCTTTTTTATTTTATTATTAAATAATGATTGTTTTGTTTTTTGTATTATGAGACTTCTTTACTGCTTCTATAAATATTATAGTATTATTTCATAGATTTTTATTTTTGTCTTTTTTGCTTTCCACGAGAACCAGTGAGGTGTGGAGAATGGATATCAGTATTAAAGCCGACCCAAGGAAGCGTTGTATGTTCGAGGATTTTTTTAGAAAGTGATGACGAGTGATGGTAAGTGTGACTACGAAAAAAATTACAAGGCTATACAATACACGGAAAACATAAAAATCTATCGAAAAGACGATTATATAATAAACTCATTTCATTTCATGAAAAATAATTAAGGTTAATTACCTATGTAAGTCAGTTGTAGCTGTATTTTTTTTTTAAATCTGAATATTACGTCAACAATTTCTTTTTGATTTTACAAGAATTTTCTGTACCTACTTTTTAAATTATGTAACTATTGAATTTTGATATAAGTTGTTTGTCAAGCAATACCTTTATTATTTTATCACAAATTAAAGAAAAAATAAATAATATAATTTTTAGTTTAATTATTAATTTAATATGGTGCCCTATCCAAAACCATCAATCAATCAATCAACTTTATTTTTTCTCACCACTATATACATAAATTATTTTACATTGGTCAGATTCGAGAAAGATACATAATTCTGGTAAGTTTATATATTGTGGGAGACTGGTGCCTAAGCTAGGCTCGTGGCCTGTGTTTCAGGACACCAGGATCCCACCCCTTTACATTTTCTTTTTATAAGTTATGTACTAAGCGCCATACGTATATGTACAAAACCATATTTACTTTTCAGGTAAATTATAATCATAACACTTATGCAACATAGACTAAGATATGCTTTATTACCTACACCAACTTTTTGATGCATTGACAAAAAAAAAACATTTACCATTACAAACTAAAAAAAAAAAGTTGAACAGTTCAACTCCACTCACTCCTTGTCCTAGCGGCGACCCTCGGTCGTAAAGTTTTATTGCTTTCATTTGGCACATTGTATTTCCGACTTTGAAACATGCTTGTAAGGTTGAATTTGTTTTGATGTATGTTGAACAGCGAGTATCGCTCGTAAAAAATTATTGCTTTTTGTACATAGCTTTGTGAATACAACTTTGAGCGTAGCGTTTAAGGTTGAATTTCCATTACGTATATTTATTTCAACTAGAATTTCGTAAACATAATTGGGGACAGTTTTAAGAGAACTTTTGCATGGGATTGTGTATCTAGTTTTTTATTAGTGATCGATGTTCAGCAATTATATTGGCCACTTTTCCATCAATCATGGTCATATGCAATTCATGTGATACAATAATATTTCCACACTGTGTAGATGTTCGTTCATCAATTTGTTTTTTCATCTCAGACTCTTCAGACTTTATAAAATCAGCTGTCTCCGAAGTGAAAGTGAATTTCACTGGTCGACAGTACAGAGTTGAGCAAGGTGTGGGGTTCTCCCAAACTATATTTTCATTCCCAGATGATGGGCTAGTAGACACTAGCCGAAGAGGGACGATGCTTATCATGATTACTGATGAATCATCGAAATCTGTAGCTGTGTTTGACGTTTTCTGTTTATAATTACTCTGCGACGAAGAACCATCAAGTCCCCATTTCCAGGTCAACTTGAGTTCTTCATTTTGAGACCTATCCTCGCTCGTCTACTTCGGATAGTGCATCTGGATTACTGGAAAGGTATTCGACCACTTTAGCCAGATTCGTTTTGCCGTTGTCTTTCAATGTTGTGCTGCAACTCTTCCTCGGAATTTTCTTCTACTATGGAAGTAGAACGTCTTTTTTTTTGCTTATTACTTAACTCTTCGAACGGTTTTCTGTGCTCCTTTTCTGTTCCCGCTTCCGCAGTACATACTACAAGAGTAGTAACATGGGAATCTATATCCACAGGGTCAGATAAGGCTGCGTCCGAAAAGCCCATCTCACTTCTGAGGTCAACACTGTCACGTGTGATGTTTTTTTCCAACCACTTGCGATTATTTACACGATTCATAAAAGTTTTTTGATTTCTACTTGAATCCATCCACTTTTTATTTAGATTTACACAGAAAAGTCGACAGAACTCCTTGATTCGGTTCTTGTCTTCTTCAGAAACTTCGGTAGTAAAGACAGAAATGATACTTTCATATAGAAACATATGATTTTTCAGATCACCACCACTTCTTAATATCACAAAAAGATCTAGGTTGGTACAAAATCCAGCCATAGTTCTAATGTAAATATAAAATTAAAAGTATTTCACTGTGTTCACAAATAAGCAACAAGAGCGAAACTAGATGGACTTATTTTTTTTTTTATTTTTTTTGGTATGGCATCTCGTAGTTGACCTTGAGAGGTCGTGACTACTTAACCGGACTATCCTGTGGCTGCCTTAAGCGGACTCAAAGCCTCCAGCCAGGGGCGTAAAACTACTTACATTACAAAGCGAACGCTCGCTAAGGGCACCCCCTGTGGGGTACGGACCTCGGCTTAGGGCGTCGCTGACGGGAGGACAGCAAGATGGGACAGGCTGGATCAAGTTTTGTTGATTATTATTATTCGGGGAATTTAAAGCTACAGGCTCAGCTACGGCGCGGGCTGGCACTTCGTCGAGCAAGGGTCGGGGGGGACAAATACGTCGGGATCTTCGCGAGGAACCTCGGCGGCGAGGTCGGAATGTCGGTCTGTGTTTGTGCACTGTACTGGTGGCCCTACTGCTCTCCTGAATGAGAGTTATGTGGTCATCGGGATCGGTGAGGACATGCTTGGGACGGCGGACTTGACTAATGGAGGAGGGAATATAGCTAGCGGCCTTGACAACCAGAGGGTTGCGGTGATTCGAGGCGGTCTCGAAGAAACGTATTGAAATGCGTTTCATGAACTGGCGGAAAGTGGGAATCTTGAGGTCAACGTGAAGGATCTCGTTGCGAACGTACCAGGGGGAGCCTGTAATCCCACGGAGGAACTTGTTCTGGAGGGTCTGCATTCTTTTGAAGCGAACGGGCTTGGCGTGTGCAAAGACTGCACTGGCATATGTCATGATCGGGCGGAAGGTGGACTTAATGAATGTCTTTATATTTGTAGTCAGTGTTAATTACTCAAGTAGTGGACATAACAGTGACTGAAAATTATTCAGCCAATCAGAGACGAGCATTTTTCGATGACTGATGATGATTAGAATTTATTTTAAATGGCAAAAAAATTCTTACAAAACATTTTTTTTTTTTTACCGAATGATTACTCGCGCTGCCGCGGATGGCCGGCGCTGATTATTATTTCGTGGATAGAGAATGACCCTAGCTATCATATACTCACGCCACACACCCAACATATTAGCACAATTGAAGAAAAAAAAAATTATTCGCTCCATACAAAAAAATCTAATTAATTTTTTTCAAGACAAACTATCAACTTTAGAAGAAATTTTATAAGAATAAAATTTGTCAGGAATATCATAACACGTCATATAAAAAAAAAGTCGCATCGATGTTGGAACTTTGTTGCCTATGTCCACTAATTTTCAGTATGGGCCCACTGTGCGTCGGCAGAAACCTTTCGCCCGACGTATATCAGTTGATACAACTCGGGCGAATTAATATGGCACCTGGCTCGGAACTATTAGAGATATTTTCATGTAGTTTAAAAAAATAAATAAATTAATAGTCAATGAATTTTGTGGTGTACAATAATGTAAATATAAATTAAATATATTTTTCATAACTTCATTCAACAAACGTCATTTGAGCCAGGTGTCATGATAGTTCACCCGAGTTGTATTTAAATTTGAATCTTCTGTAATAAGTCTTCGCAAAATAATCAGTTGAAACCGCTCTATTCAATGCACTGTACACTTTTCAATGTTTAGTAGTTATTGAAACCATGATCCACATAGTCCTCACATTCACAAGTATTCAAATAATAATAAAATACTTCACAAAGTAAATACTCATGTCATATGAAATCCGGACATAATCTTTGAGAATCATGTAGTCTGGTGTCTGAAATGGTATTTTGAGGAAAGAACCACACAGATTGAGTGGACCTGCTCAGTCAGGGCACGCATTTGTCAGTAATCTACAGCTCAACTTTAAACTTTAATCTGCTCAACGATTCAACGAACAATACCTAGGAAAAGACATTTCGGTAGGCCGCAAAAATTACTCATACTGCCAGAGCATGATTGAAACTGAAACAATGACCAACATAGTCCTCTGAGATTCACAATAATATTTAAAAAAAACATTCTTTTGACAGTAGCTAAAAATATTCATGTAATTTTCAAACTTTCAAATATATGTGTAATTGGCTATCTGGATATTTTGTAATATTTCTCCACAAGAAAATTTACTGAAATGCAGATGCCGCTACTATACTCGTACCAGCGAAAAATCTGTCAAATAAAATGTATGTCATCTTAAGTTTTCAAATATCAAAATTTAATTATAATAATATTTTCATTTTATAGTTTAGCCTCGGTATTTATTTAGTATATAATTTCTTAATGATTTAATCATCATTTCGGAAGTGGTTTCTGCATATTTTTAATTTCACAGTTTCTTTCCTACAATGCGATAAATTGTCTCAGCGACGCAGCGAGACCAATAGTTTATCTAAGGAAAATAATATTCACGCAAATAAATTATATCCCAGAGCAGCCGATAATTCGCAGCGCAGTCCTCTCGTCTCAACAGAGCAACGGCGACTGATTTCTAAATCAAAAATATGTTTCAAGTACCCGCAACGTCCGACGGAAGAAGACTTTGTCCACAAACTAAAAACGTAAGTGCGGTGCTTGTAGTCGTAATAAAACAAAAAAATAAAAGGAATTTCATAAAATGCCTCCATAAATTTTTCCGCCTTGTAATAAAACAAATAATCATCGAATTTTTATTCTATAAATCATTAGCATGATAAGGTCTTCTTCCAATTACTCCTAATAATAAGAAGCCAAAGGGAGTGCAACACACTTTAAAATTATTTAATCGTAGAATATGCAAGGTTGTTCTACCAAATTACTAGAAATAGAATTGTTTTTGGAAAATAGATACCAAGTTTGATGTAATTTGTTTAACAGAACACTGGTTAAAAGATTACAAATGACGTTGTACAGTCGAGTTCACTAATGTGTTGGCAGTGACAATGTTTCAAAATATTGTAAGCGTTAAAATGATCATAAAATTCTATACAAACTTAGAATGATTTCATATAAACTGTTCATAGGTATGTTACGTTAGTGCAGTCAAAAAAATGTGACTACTCTTTGGAACATATCTAAATATTCTAGATTCCAATATATTTAGAGCAAGCTAGGATTCGTAAATATCTAAACAGCTTTGTATATTCAACTAAATGGTCTTTACCATTAAATTTATTTTTGCTTGCCGGTTGCCGTTCGTAATACGAGTAGGACTGTACCAATCTGAAAACGTTCAAATTCAAATATTTTTATTTGTAGAACACAGATGAACAAAAAGTGCAGATACTCGTATCAATATTAAATAAAATGAACGCTATATCTTGCCATCAACGGCGCATAAATATTCTAATTATAATTTGTAAGAGAGAGCTGTATTATTTTATTAATTACGTTTTAGGAAATCTTAGGGTCAACAAATTGTTTACAATTTATTGTAAGGCAAAGCTGTTTAGAGTTTTATGAAACTTAGCATTGCCTATATATATTTGATCCATGAACATTCTCAGATATTAAATAACTCGATTGTACCACTGATGCTGGTGTCACCCTAATCAATAACATTTTTAACGCCTGGGAAGAAGCACAAGATGCCATAGGAATATTTTGCGACCTCTCTAAGGCGTTCATTTGCGTAAACTATGAGACACTTTTGCTAAAACAAGAGCACTATGGGATTAGGAATACAGCTCTTGTTCTATTAAGATCATACCCGAAAGATAGAACGGTTAAACTTTAAGTTAACGGCATAAACTCATTAGGGTCGGAAATGGCAATGGGCGGTCCTCAAGGTTCGATATTGGGTCCATTCCTCTTCTAAGTTTACATTAATGATTTACACCAATTATTTCAAAATCAACCGAAGATGGTGTTATTTGCAGATGACTCATCACTGATCTCAGGTGTCAGGAGGATAGTTTCACGCTGGGTGCCGCGCAACCTCACCGATGCTCAGAAGCAGGCCTAGGTGGAATGGTGCCGTGATATATATTTTAAAAAAATGAAGCAGGGTCGTCTTGGCTTGTTAACGACATCATTACAGGTGATGAGTCTTGGATATAACAATACGATCTAGAAACGAAGCGCCAATCGACGGTTTGGGTGTTTCAAAACGAATCTATGCCTGAGTGAAGCGATCTAGAAGCGGGTGGAAATTTTTTATCGCGAGCTTTTTCAATTTGACTGGCTACTTGGTGTCGATTCCTTTACTAACAAATGCTTAGCAGAAGCTTACTCTGTTGTGAGCAACAAGCGACAAAACACAGGGCTCCGCGGGCTACTGCTCCACCCCGACAAACGCGCCCTCGCACACTGCGCTCAAAACGAGGGACTTCCTGGACAGTACGCTGGTCAAACTCCTGGGTCACCCTCCTTACAGCCCTGACGTAGCACCTGTGAATTCTTTTTATTCCCGAAAATAAAAAAATACTCAAAGGATACAATTTTCGTTGGCAGAAGATGCGCTGTCAGCATTCGAGCAGGCTGTAAACGAGGTGTCTATGGCGGACTGGAAAAAGTGTTTCGAAAACTGGTTCAGACGCATGAAACTTCGTATAGAGGCTAGTGGAGAGTACTTTGAAAAGAATTAATAAAAAATATTTACCTATAGAACATTTATTTTATTTTCGCAAAACTTTCTGTGTGTCCCACGTATATGTTTTGATTGAGATGGTGATGAAGCAACATGAAGCTGTGCTTACCATGGACACATGGATCCATCAGGAATTATGGTAGTAGTATGTACCATAATCATCATTCACCGGAATTATTGACAAAGATACCTATACCTACTCAGGGGTGTGTATGTTCTGTGTACCTACGTGTCAGACAATACGATAACTTGACAGCAAAGAGTACTATAGTTGCTTGACAGTGACGGATCACTTTCTCAAGGTTTTTGCTCAATTTTATGCTATTCTTGAATATCCTGCAAACTATTGTAAGTTCAATGGTAGTGGCCAGGGACTATTATCTCCTAATCATCTGCGGCTATATCTCCGGCTTATAAACATTCATCATGGATCCAACTGTAAGTAATAATGAATACAACAACACAATACAACCTTAACGGCGCTGTTGCGACTGCCACGTTATTGCAGTGCATCTGCAAAGTTTGCTCAAGCTAGAGTAGACAGCTTCTCAGCTGCCGTTCCGAAAAAGAATCCACCTCTTCTCACCAGATTGCGAGAGAGTAGCAACAGCGTCAATAATTTTTGAGTCCGACACGAAAGAGAAGATTTTTTTTAATCTAAATACTACGACTTGTTTACCGATGAATTAGGTAGGACCATCTTTGAGGTGAAACTTGTTTTTAAAAGAAGGCAGCTAACCAATTCTTTTAAGCCACGTTCTGTGCCTTTGGCTTTAAAGGGAAAAGTGGAAGAGGAGTTAGACAGACTGATAGGTTTAGGGATATTACAACCGGTTAAATTTCAAAAATACGGAACCCCTATATTTCAGTACTGGAAGTACTGAAAGAAAACGGGAAAGTTAAGATAGTTGGTGATTATTCAATAACGCTAAACAAATATTTAGAAATAGTTAAATACCCAATGCCTAGGAAAGAACAGGTTTTCGCCAAGTTGGGTGGAGTAAGTATTGCTTATTACCAAATTGTCCTAGAGGAATCATTTCAAGAGCTGACCGCGGTAAGTACATCTAAAGGCGACTTGTATATGGGTTAGCAAACGCACCAGCCATCTTTCAAAGAACGATGGAATCATTGTTAATTGACATAAAAGCATGGATGCATGGATTGTTAGTTTGATGACGTCTGTGTTACTGCGACAACAAGACACTGAAATTTTAGCAAGCTAAACGAAGTAACTACTCAAAAGATCATAACAAGCTGGATAAAAATAACATATAGAAAAATGTTGATTTCTTCAGGATATAGTGTCACCTATTTAGGCTACATTATAGATAGACATGGTTCACAAACTTGTCCTAAAAAAATGGAAGCGCAGCCGCGGCCAAGCGCCTCCCTTTTTTCTTAATGATTTTTTCACAAATGTCACAGAAGATAAGTAAGCGATGTATAGGATTAAGGAACTATTATCGTAACTTTATACCGAATGTATCAGCTAAGTTGCACCCGCTGCATGAATTATTGCGTAAAGGAGCGCAGTGGGAGTGGGGCGAACGTCACGAACGTACATTCAATAGTGTAAAAGTCGAGCTATCATCAGAAAGAGTGCTAGCTCACGTTGATACCGCAGCACAGTTGGTGTTGACGGTAGACACGAGGCCAGCCGGCCTGGGCGCGGTGCTGGAGCAGCGCGACAGCGAGTGCGCGCATGTCGTTCGACAGTAGGCGTTCGCGTCAGCGTTAAAAAAAAACAACTGAAAAAAAAACTACAGTCAGATTCAGAAGGAGGCGACAGCCATTCTTTTTGCTATATTTGACAGCAAGCAGCATAGCCGCTTCGCTTCGCGGCGCATTTCTTACCATAAGCCTATGGGCTTAAGTCACTGTGCTTTAAAGTTGTATCATGCAATAGTTAAATGGAACGTTCAAGCCGTACATTTTGACCAAGATGTAAGGTTATTAGAGTTAGGCCTTGTAAAGTTAGGTGCTTGGCTGTTCATTAAACCTGATAACTTTTGAACAGTGAGCAGTTTTGACGACTGACAATAACATGAAATGTTTATGGTAGGATTTCACTTCTTTATGTGGGGTGTTCTATTTCATTTTATTTTTGCAGATATGTAACAAATCATATGACGCCAAACTCGAAGGGTTTACTTGTAGCCACTGTCGAGTTCCTAAAAAATAAACTTCCTGATTCCATCATCAGGCCCTCGATACCAAGTGCAGTATATTGAACTCATCAAAACAAATCATATGACCCCTATATAGAATTAATTATAAGTAGCCACTGAAGACCACCACTATCCACCTCCTGGCTCCATCATCAGACCCTACCCAATCTATTAAACTGATCAAAACGAATCATATGAACCTGAACTCGACAGGTCTAGTGTCAGCCACTGAAGAGTTCAACTATCCACCTTCTGGCTCCATCATCAGATTAGTTCCAAGATCCCAAATTAAAATGTTGTTATCCGAACTACATATACATAAAAACTCATATTTCGATACGACTATTACAAGTAGGTTATAATTCAGTTAAAAAAAAATATGTTTGTGACCCTCACAACAAGCCCTTTCATTTGATAAGTCACACAGTTTGCCAAACCTTTTGTTTTTTTATTTTCTACTTTTCCCCCCAAAAGTGACCCCGCAAATTCAAAATTCGTTTATTTAGGTACGGTATACGACCGTGTTTGGGTCACAGAAATTCATATGTGCACCAATTTTAAACGTAATCAGTCTTGTAGATTGGCTGTGACAGAGAGACAGACAGACAGACAGACACACGTGTGATCCTATGGGTTCCGTTTTTCATAAGGACGTCCGGAACCTAAAAAATGCTGTTATCTATGGTCTGCTCCAAAAGAATCTGAATAAACATTCATCTGTATTTCTATGGTTTCAACTTTATATCTCTCCACTTTCCTCAACAATTAATTAGTAATTTATTTTGTTTTAAAATAACATAATTAAATTACTATTGGAGAATCGTCAATGCAAATTGAGGTTACAAAAATAACCACAGTTGCCAAATGCAAAACATTTTTATGGAGATTCAAAATTATAATTTCGAGTTTAGTAATACCGTTTATCCTGGTCCTTAAAGTAGATTGCATTGACTAGTGGTTTTACAGGTAATCTAAGCGTTTGCTTTCTTTTTCAATAGATGCCTAGCGGCAATGCAAAGGCCAGGTTCACACGAAAAAATAACCACGTCGATGCAGAAAACTATGATTATTGTGGCAAAAGATCATATTTGACTCGGCCAAACAGGTAATATACACACAATACATACCCACTTACTCTCTATACCTATTATTATTATCACAAACGATTCCCTTCCAACTTTTTACCCGTTAGTTATTGTGCTCCGCTCACTCGTGGAGTATGTGGGTTTTCTTCGCTCGCTCGTCTCGAGATTGGTCTTCCTGCACTCGTTTCAATGTCTACGATCAAGATCTTAGAGTTTTGCCGGTAGAGTGACACGGAGCGGGTCAATCGGGTGGTGTGTGATGTGCGACTCACTCCTCGAATTCTTCGGCAAATTTTGCGGATTGGGGTATGTCGTCGTGGAGCGAGTCACTGGACGGTACGTGATTTGGGATTCGCTTCTCTAATTGTTATGTACAGGAGCAAATCTGGGGTGGGGTTTTCCGCCGTGTGCCATGCGATGGCTCATGGAGCGGGCTTATTATATGGTACGTGATATGTGATTCGCTCCTCAAAGTCTTTGTGAGGTGGGGTCTGTTAGCACGTGTCGGCCTTGTCCAAGCATGTTTGGATTTGTAAATTTGGGGTTGCGCGTCGTCTGGTAGTCAATGGAGCGTTTCATCTGATGGTGTCGTGGTTCATTCTACTACCAAAATAAATTGATAGCTGCCTTCTGGTATACGTCTGCCTATCAGAAGCGACCGTGAGTGTAAAGGATATAAAAAAGGATAAAAAAATTAAAAAAGCTGTATTCAATAGAAGAAAGGGGATCACACCCTTCAAAAGAAAATATGAAAAAAGACAGATGGAAATAAACTGCCCCAGGACGGTACCGGCTGTTTAGCTTATCGTACTCTGAAGGTAATGAATGTCAAAAAGAGCCGAGGAGGCTCATCACGTTCTCGGTCATTCTAGGACTTGATTAATTTTAATTTTATGAAGCCCGTTGTGACGGTGGCGGCTGAAGGGCACGCGGGCTTTTAAAGAGGCGGCGGATAAGATTAAAGAGGCTATGGAAGTCCTACTCAATCGCACAACCTCGGAGGAGACCTTGAAGCTGCAGGAGGAGAACTGATGTCTCCAAACGATAATGGAAAAACTGCGGAGAGAGGTCATCGCTCTGAGAACCGAATTCAGCCAGCAGCTAGCAAAACCCACTTCCGCCGACACAGGACCGAAACAGGACCAACATGCCGATAAATTTGCGCGGTGTGTCACGGACATCTTCGGGAACATCCCGAATGCCCGATAGGTCAATATGCAGCTGGGGCCCCTTCCTGCGGAAAACCTTCTTCCGCCACTTGCAGCAGACAAAAGGCGACAGGAACAGTCGTGGTCGGAGCCCACGCAAGAGGCCAATATACACCAGGGCAATCAGAAGCCTACAAAGGAGGCCATAAAGCCTGATGAGGGGGCATAAAGCCCGGGAAGGAGACTCAAAAGTCCGTGGACACGCGACCTGCTGCACGCGACGCCATATACCTGTTGCAATGCCTGGACAGCTGCCGTCAGCCATAAAAAGAGAAGAAGGAAGGGGAAGGTTTCCCCTTACCGCCCGTAAGAGGAAAACAGCGCGGGAACCGACTGGACAGGCCACAAGTATAGCCAGAAAACGTCTAAATTCCGCGTCCCTTGCTCCGCGGCTGTTGTGGTCACACTACAGCCCGAATCTACAAAAATAGGGTCCAATATGAGTCAGTTCTGGCGGTTGCAAGAAAGCTGCCTTTCTGCGATTTTGGCACCGCGGCCGGCTTCCGATTCAAAACAGCAGCCACGGGTGCCAAAGTGTTCGAGCGGTCGGGCACGGGCAGTGATGAGAGGGCAGACGCGGTGGCAGCAAAGTTGCGGGATTTCCTCAATTCGGAAGAAGCCAGGGTTGCAAGGCCGATTGAAACGGCTGAGGTGGCCATAGCCCAAAGGGGCGGGCCTGAAAGTGTGAAGACTCCCCGTCTGCTTATAGGCCTGTAGTGTTGCTAGACGAGGTGAGAAAACTGATCGAGAGGATAATCACATGCCACATCGTCAGCCACTTGAGCAGAGAGGGGCTGAACCTGGACGACAACCAGTTACCCAAACAGAAACGGCATGGGCGCTCTACCATCGACGTCATAAGGAGTGAGAGTTCTGGTGGAGGACGCGTGTCCCGTGGCGGGACATTGCTGGACCTTGGACATCTCCAACGCGTTCAACACCCTGCCCTGGAATTGCATTAGGGAGGCGTTACTTTAACACCAGGTGACTCTCTACCTCTGCCATGTCGTGATGGCTAATACGTAGGAATCGTGCTTTTGAGGGCCCTCTATGGAGCCCCGGTGTAGCCAGCTGATCTGACGGCCCGTCACATCGCAATACTGCGCAATCCGCAGAGAGTGATGGCCGTTATTCCTCCAGGTCCCACCTGAAGGCAAATACCCTCACAGTACTGTATCTATGGCGCAAGAAGGCATAGACACGGGGCGAAAGATTGGTGCAGCGACAGATCACGCTGCGCCGGTCAGAGCTCCGTCAGCTAATTTTGGCAGAATGGCGGAGAGGCTTTGCTCCCTACCTGTCTGCCTGCCTGGATACAGTTAAGGCGGTCCGGCTAGTGCTCAACTACCGGCTCGAAAAGAATCACGGCTCCTTGAGGTTTCGGGAGACTCAGGTGCTCCTCGGGGCACGGTTACTTCGGCAAGTACCTGTGTCGCATAAGCATCGTAGGGACCCGGACACTTGGTGCCATTATTGCGTCCAATGTATGGAGGGTACGGCTGCCGATATGCTGGACCGAATGTGTCGCATAGGAGGAGCAATATAGTATAGGCAATATAGTGCGTTTTAGAAGTGGGTTGCTGTTGACCGTAGTTCGTTAAATGGTAGGCAGTGCAGAGTCCTGGACACGCGGTGGTATCCTTCTGCGACATAACTGTTTCGAAGATGAAGAAAGAGAGAGGGAGATCACGAGTGTTTCCCATCTCGTAGCAGGCGCACTGTGCGGAGGGCGGACAACGCCCTCTTCCAGCCCTCCTCAACGAGTCCAGGGGTGACGGACTTGGGGACAATCGCCACCCCCCATTCCACAGGACTGGAGGTGGCGGTGCGTAGTGTTCCACCTCAACCCTGTGGGGCTGTCCGGGGCAGCGAAAGTCATAATCGCACCCGCAGCCCCCGACGTAGGTGTACGAGGGAATACCGGGGTAGTTTAAGTCAGTAATTGTCTGACAGACCCCTCTGCTCACCCTACGATGGAAGAGAATATCAAGCCGACAGACTAACTGGCCAGTCTCTCATACATAAAACTTTTTTTCACAATACTTTCTGAGTGTCCCACGTATTGGTTGGTACAGAGTGAGCTTGCTGTAATAGCGGCTGGCAAACTGTAGCACCACCTCAGGTTAGAGTTAAAGCTGCGACCAAACGTTTTCACGAAAGTAAACAGTGCGTCCTACAATTGTTTTAATTTTCCAGTCTGATTGAGTCCGTAATACACATGCTGATGTGTGGCTTAGGCAGTGGCCTCGTAGCACTCCATGCAGCCTACATGAAATCTGGACTATTTGCTTCAATGGCCATGAATATATTCATTTCAGCCATTGTCAGCTACTGCGTCTGTGTGAGTTGTATTTATTTATTTAATAGTGTCCCGCATGCATAGCACCGTTTCCGTGACTTGACAAAACATCAATATTACTTTGGGTAAAAGAGTTCTAATTATAACTCCTACGTCACAGATTCTTGTCTGGTCAGCCCAAAAGTTGTACGGACGTGTGGAAATGCACGAATTAAGCTACCCGGATGTAATGGAGGCTGCCATGCTTCTTGCACCCTGGCCGAAGTTTCGGAAAGCGGCTAGATGCTCCAGGTAACAATAAAAAAAACGATTTCTTCCCGACTCAATTTCCATTACGGCGACCACCCTCAACGGAGGTTAGCCAAGTTCGCAGGAGGCAATATAGTGCACTCTGTTTCTTTTATCTCAAAATCCGGTGGGTCGGTAATCTGACACGACCGGGAAGATTTCAGGCGCAGGACCAACGGCTTTACTTGCTTTCCGAGGCACAAGGTATCGCACCACCATCTTCCAAACTCCGGGCTGCCACTGATAAACGCTAAAAGAAAAACCTAATAACATTATCACAAGGCTAACTAATGATCATGACCAGGGAGGGTCGTGGGAATTCGCTGGATGTAAGCAGCGCAGGATCTGTTGTTGTTGTGATGCGTGAGGAGGTTCGTGTCCAACCTTAACCTCTTTCAGGTTATGATATGGTCATGAGTACACCCTGAGGTTAGGATATTTCCGTCAGTTTCCTTATATGACAAGGTGCGTGTAAATGACGACGCGCTAGGTTTGGACAGGAAGTAATGACGATGTCGTCTCTAGTTGTTGCCATCGAGATACCTCCGTGCTCTGAGCTTTCTCGAACCAGGCAACTCGTCTTGCAGCCCTATAAAACTATTTAGAAAAGAAAATTGAGAAAAAATTTAGGTAATTTATTCGATTATCTTACAGATATTTAGTTGAAGCCACGTTACTGTGCCACCTTTACGGTTCCTGCTTCGTTTTAGTAATCATGATAGCCAGGAATCTGAAGGAGCTGATAACAAGGGATGATGGTAGCAACCCATCCCTAAAGGTGGTCATTCTTTCACTGATGGTACCATGTGCCATTATATGTATGGTTACAGATATGAAGAGCCTTGCACCATTTGCTTTGATATGTGACCTGTTTGGTGGTACGTAAGTTTAGTGTGTATTGTATGGCAAACCAAAGTCCGTCTCACAACAGAAGTTTTGCGGCAATAAGTGGAACTATTTATTATAATATAGTTTTAACAATATTTCATTGCAGACTGTAGTGCCGCGAGACTTCTTTCGTGAGACAAACTAAATACCGTGGATAGCAACGGACCTGCCATTTTGTCAAATAATGACAGTTGTGATTTTAAACTAGCAATTAAAGTTTTTAATTTTAAGCAATTCATTTGACAGATTTACATCAACAAAAATGTTGTTACTTTTCAGGGGCACTTGTTCTAGTTATACTACGGTACAGCTTGCACGACATTAAGGACGGTCCGATGGACAGGTCACTATACAAGAGTGTGACCGGCTTGGTAGAATTTACCTGTATTTGCACATTCTTGCTCGAACCGGTGTGCTACGCCTTCCCGATTGAAAATAATATGGAACATCCGAAAAAATTTCACAGCGTTGTTTTGACTGGTAAGCATTTTTATTGTATGATGTGTTTAAGCTAACTTGGTTCCTGCAGGATCTATAAATTCTCATTTAGTTTCCCAAAAGTTGCAACACAGAATTGTCAAAACTATGACGAGCATTTCTTTGTAAGGCAGTGATAAAATGGCCACATTGGTGGACGACATTGTTACCATCGCGGGCAGAACCTGGATGAGGCTTACACAGGAGCGTTGGGATTGGTACAATTAAAGAAACGCCTATGATCAGCAGTGGGTGAAGTCAGGTTGTGGATGATGATTACTATGGTTGTGCATTTCAATAGCACTTTCTCTTTTCTAGCTATGCCAATATATACCGTAGCAATGATGACAGTAGGATTCTTTGGCTACTGGTGCTATGGCGAATATTCTGTAGCTCCCATCACAGTACACCTCCCATTTTCACCGTAAGTATAATATCAACAGTACCTAATCCCAATTCTGTGGTACATAAATATTACTTACTATCTTCCTCTAGTTAGAAATAACCGCGGCAATATTCCCCAAAGGACCTCTCAGTCGCTGCCGTGGTTCATGTAATAGGGAAGAGCTTATTGCCATCAACCAGGCAATCTACAGGGAATCTCCTAAAAAACTCCTATTATTTTACTAAAATTGTTAATTATTCTTCTTTTCAGCTTTGCAGTAACAATAAAAGTTTTCGTATGCATAATACTATACGTAGTATTTGCGTTGTGTTTCTATCTGGCTTTTGACATAGAATGGTATTACCTAAGACGGAACCACAAGCTGTCAAATTATTGGTTTTGGGAGAGAGTATATAGAGCGCTACATGTGGTTGCTCTCACTCTTTTATCTTATGCTCTACCTAATGTAACACGACTGATGGGAATCGTAAGTTTTGACACTTATAAATACTCATCATCATCTGCTTCCTGTCTTTATGCCAATTTCTTCTTATGCCTTCTTCTCCCATAAATCTCTCTATCAGCCGATATCTCAGCAGTCACTCCTTTTCTAGACACACAGCACTTCATCCAGCTCTTTTCTTGCTCCTTTTTAACTAACCATCCACATTCCTATTTAACACTTTTTATGTCTCATGTTCCTCATTCTTCCGCATCATAGGTGGTGCTGTGCTGTCTGCCCTTATTCCACGTTATTTGGGTTTGGTGCAAAATGTTTTCTTCTTCCATTCTCCTTTGTTAGTTGTCACGTAATCGTTCACTTCCTTTTCATTGATATTACTCCTTTTGATAATCTATCTTGCTTTGGTTTTCGCATACTTAGGAAGTTTCGTTCTGTTAAAATAGCAACAGCTCAAATAAATTTAAATATATACAAGTTGTCCAGTAATTCAACGTCAAGCCGGAATCGGGTGATAGGTCAAGTCATAATAGTTAACAGAAAAATAAAAAAAACAATCTTAATATTAAAAAAAAAACTAGAAAATCTACTGTGACGGGTTTTTAACTCTTATATATTTATTTTGAGCCTTTTATATATTTATTTGAGACTTGAGGTTATAGAGATTAGAGGCAAGGCTCTTTCTCTTTTTGATAGCTATCTCCGGGGTAGGAAACTACAGGTTAAGGTAGGCAAATCGTGCAGCAATGAGGAAAACGTTGTGTTCGGTGTTCCGCAGGTCTCCATACTCGGCCCGCCACTGTTTCTGGTGTACCTTAACGAACTCTGCAACCTACGAAGCGGTAAAAAAATCTTTTCCTAAGCGGACAACAGTTATTGTCTACTTTGCTGACAATTGGGAAGTAGTACGTAATAAGGCCGAACAATGGTTAGTTGTTATAGATAGGTGGCTCAAAACCAATTTGTTAACCATCAATACTGCTAGAATCAAGGCGTCAGTATGTATGCCAATCAGCCTACATATACATTTAATAAAATTAACGCAAACCTAAGTTCCGCCACGAGGTCTCGCATCAATGTAAAAAAACTTACCGTCTTAAAAAATAAGATTGTTAATATTCACACCAACAAAGACCCCATTTATGTTCAGGTCAGTCTTTTTCAAGGTTGCCTGGAAGGGATAAGCGATATGGCCGCCCACTGTGGGTTTTGTATTGCTTGATTAATTTGTTGGTATGTTTTTTGCTGGTGTACAATTAAGTATATATAAATAAAGGAGAATGTCAGTTTTACCATGGATGCTGGTCCAAGTATGTAGCGGATATGTATTGTACCATACACAAAAGGTCTCAACCAGTGCAACAGAGGAACTGATATTTTTGCTCGTATGTGTATTGACATTAAAAAAGGTGGTGCCGAACCTGCATGTTGCAATTGGAATCACACGTTAAAAGAAAAAGAGAGGCAAAAATGTTATTTACATAATTTAGTCCAAAAACTCTACAGGTCGGTTCATTTATTTATATAACAATTGCTTGCTGCACTTACAGTAAATACCAAAGCGCGCAGCAAGCCAACATTTACAACAACAAAACAAACATACAAACATTTAACAAAAAGTATTCATACAAACATATTTGACAAAAAAACTTCATACATACATTAAATATAGATTTACTGCCATACAAAACTATGGCTCCTGAGCAATCAGGGCGTTCAGCAGATTGATTGCCTGAGCTGTGGGAGCATATCGAGCAGTATGGGTACGCACAGGCGGAGCTGCGAACAGGCACCGCGAGGCACAGGCGCGCGACCGCCGCAACCGGTCCGGAGCAAACAATGAACAGCGAGCTAGAGTAGTCGCGTCATCGATCTTATTATTAAGCAATAAGTAGTAGTGCATCAACAGCGCATACTTACGTCTCAGTTCCAACGTGTTGATGCCTACCATTCCGGCAACAAACAGAGACGGATATAAATTGGGATAATACCCATTTATTTTTTTATATAGGTAGCGGGCAAATTTTTGTTGGCCCCTTCTATCATAAGCTTGTATTTTTGTTCATGTGGATCCCATACCAGTGCATTGTACTCAAGTTTACTACGTACAAACGAATAATAAAGAGTGAGTATAACATTCCTATCCTTAAACCTACTTGCCTGTCTCATAACAAACCCAAGTAATTGGAAGGCTTTCCACAGATATTATTAATGTGCTGATTAAAGGTCATATTCACGTCTAAGGTAAGTCCTAGATCTTTTATTTCGTTGACGCGCTCCAGAGGGACACCTGATATATGGTAGTTATGCTGAATTAGCGCTCGCGAGCGGGTAAAAGAAATAGTCTTGCACTTAGAAGTGTTAAATTCTAAGTGATTGGCTTCACTCCATTTTACCACCATATCGATGTCCCTCTGCAGTGCCTCACAGTCATGCACATTATCAATACCCAAGAATAACTTCAGGTCATCCCTAAACATAAGACATCTTGCCGTCCTGACGACCTCCGGCAGGTGATTCACCATTACAATAAACTGCTTAGGCCCCAGGGTGCTACCCTGGCTTACACCAGAGCAAGTTTTATAAGGGGCAGATTTATGTCCAGAAATTTGAACATACTGAAGTCGGTTTGTGAAATAGCTCGAAAAAAATAAAATAATTAATATTATTTTCGTGCCTGGCCCACCCCAGAAACCATACTACACACCTGGGAGAGGTGTGTAGTATGGTAAACGTGGGATACTCAGAAAGTTTTGCGAAAATATAAATATGTGTTCTAATATGTTTTTATAAAATCTTTTCAATGTACTCCCCACTACCCTCTATACAAAGTTTCATGCGTGTGAACCAGTTTTCGAAACGCTTTTTCCAGTCCGCCGTAGACACCTCGTTTACAGCCTGCTCAAACGCAAACAGCGCATCTTCCGGCGACGAAAATTGTATCCCTTTGAGCAGATTTTTTATTTTCGGAAATAAAAAGAAGTCACACGTTGCTAGGTCAGGGCTATAAGGAGGGTGACCCAGGAGTTTGACCGGCATGCTGTCCAGGAAGTCCCTCGTTTTGAACGCGGTGTGCGAAGGCGCGTTGTCGTGGAGCAATAGCCCATGGAGCCCCGTGTTTGGTCGCTTGTTGCTGACAACAGAGAAAACTTCTGCCAAGCATTTGGTAGTATACCATTCAGCGTTGATGCTTCTTTGGTTCCGTAAATAAATTGACACCAAGGAGCCAGTCAAATTGAAAAAGCTGACGATCAATCCCCCGCTTCTAGATCGCTTAACTTTCGTATGCGATGATTCGTTTTGAAACACCCAAACCGTCAACTGGCGCTTCGCTTCTGGATCGTATTGGTAAATCCAAGACTCGTAATTTTTTTTTTGGGTATGGCATCTCGCAGGTCAACCTGTAAGGTTGTCGTCTGCTTAAGCGGACTTGCCTGAGGTGCCCTAATAAATTAATGCCTCAAGCCAGGACTTAAACTTAAATACTAACTAAAAACTAAGCGACTACACGATATGGGTACCCCCCTATGGGGTACGAACCTCGGCTTAAGGCGTCGCTAGAAGAGGGCAGCAAGGGACTAACTAGCTGGATCAGGATTTGAGCGATTTTGGGACGTATTTAAAGCCACAGGTTCAGCGGCGCGGGCTAGCTCGAGCAAGGGTCGGGAGGGGCGTGGATTTGGCCGTCGCGTCGGGCCTCGGCGGCGAGGACGGTAGGACGGCGATCGGGTTTTGCACTTGTGTAAAGTTCTGGTGGCCTTACTGCTCTCCTGGAGGAGGGTAGTGGCGTCGTCGGGGGCGATTAGGGTATGCCTTGGTCGGCGAATACTGCTTATGCGGTCCCTCCCGCATAAGCAGTATTCGCCGACCAAGGTATAGCGGGCGGCCGGTGAAATCAGGGGATTTGGGTGTTTTATGCCACATTCAAAGAAACGCTTCGATAAGCGTTTCATAAACTGGTTTATGGTTGGCATTTTAAGGTCGACGTGGAGATCTATATTGCGGACATAGTAGGGGGCACCCGTGACCTTTCTGAGGACGTTTCCTCAGAAAGGTCACGGGTTCTGGAGGGTCTGCATCTTATGGAGATGACGTGGATGAGCGTGCGCAAATACAGCGCAGGCATAGGTCATGATGGGACGGATGACTGCGGTATAGATGCGCAGCTTGCATTTAAGTGACAGTTTACAACGGGCTGTCAGTATGAAATGGAGTCTACCAAGAGCGAAGGAGGCGCGCGCATGAACGGCCTTAATGTGCTGCTTAAAGGTGAGGTTTTGGTCAAGGATCACGTCTAGGTACTTAGCTTGCTTCTCCCAAGGGATCGGCTTGCCGTACATAGTGATCGGGCTGGGAAGGGGGAGGGGGAATCAACGACGTCTCGAGAAGAGAACCGCCTGACTCTTATCGGGGTTGACCTCGATTCTCCATTTCCGGAACCAAGCGCCTAAGACGTTTGCGGAGGTTTGGAGACTACGAGCATTGGAACAGTGACCGGTATAGTAAGACTCATCACCTGTAATGATTTCGTAAATACGCATTCCACCATGCATGCTTCTGAGCATCGGTGAGGTTGTGTGACACCCAACGTGAAACTATCCTCCTCACGCGAAGATGTCCTTGTAGAATTTCGTGAAGGATTCCCGACCCAACCTGCAGTATGTACTGAATCTCTAGATACGTAACTCGCCTATTGAAGAAAACGTGCTAGCAGTGAAAAATTTGATCCAAGTATTAAATTTTTCACTGCTAGCACGTTTTCTTCCGTAACAGCTGTCAAAGGGCGACCACTTCTTTCTTCATTCCCCAAAGTTAGTCGACCGCGCTTGAATTCCTTATACCAACGATACACGGTTGCCTTAGAAGGGTTTTCATCCATGAACGCCATTTGAAATCTATCGTACGATTCGTTCGGTTTCAGGCGACACTTGAAATAGTAAAATATCATAGCGCGAATGTTCTCGGCTCAGATCCATTTTTTTATGAGACACGATAATTTTAATAACATCGAAAACAATGTGGAGGGAAATTTTGAAATTGGAACGTTTTTATTTACAAATAATTATATTTTCAGAATAGACTATAACTGGCCAGTCTCTCATACTTAAAAACTTTTTTTCGAAATACATTCTAAGTGGCCTGGTACGTGCAGTAATAATGACTAATACGATTTAATCTGCTAACTTTCGTGAATCAATATTCATCAGCAATATACTTTAGAAGGTGTATGTCTGCTGTTTATTTTGATTCGGAGGAACCATACATTGGTTTCGGCAAACCATAAATTATTTTATTTCTGTAAGTAGGTTTGTACAAACACGTTTACACGTCAATCATATTTTAAAAGCTAGATGAGATCGGCGTTTTCTATATGTCTACTCTGACTGTAAAGACCATTTAGATTGGTGTCTGAAATGGTATTTTGAGGAAAGAACCACACAGATTTGAGTGGACCTGTCCAGTCAGTGCACGCATTTGTTAATACGTTACTACGTTTGGTATTATTACGAACTAAAGGAGCTCAACGATTCGACGAACAATAAAAAAGAAAGGACATTTGGGTGGGCCGCGTATATTAATCAAACTGTCAGACTATCATTAAAAGTAACTGAAAAACAAATATAATCCTCATAACATTCACAAAAATTAAAATAATATAATAGTTTATACAGTAAATATTGTGTCATTGTTCAAACCTACGGTATAGAAAAAAAAAAAAAGTAAAATAATTAGCAAAATAATATTAAATATCAACATTTTCTGTGTAAATTTTTTGGAGCAGTTTCCGATTTATAAGAGATTTGAATTTATGACGGCTTAGTTTTTGAATGTGGCTAGGAAGTTTATTATAAAAGTATACATTGGCATTTAAACGAGTCACCTATTTTCTTGAGCCTGGTAGTAGGAACAACAAATTTGTGTTTGTTCTTAATATTTATGTTATGGATATTCGGAGTATGTGTTAACAACATTAGTAACGCCGACGTTATGGCGCTGCTTAGGGCTTGCTTTGTGGTCATTGGAGATCGGTGACCATCTGTGAAGAGTATGCGTTAGTTCACGGATTGGTCTACAACGTCACTAAAAGTGAAGTCATGGTCTTTGGTGTCAGTGGTCGATGTTCTGATACTATACCTCCGGTCAAGTTGAACGGAATGTCGCTGGTAAGTGTATATAAGGTGAAATATGTGTCTCGTCTGCAAACTTTCAAGATGCTTTCTTTATCGACTCGAAGAGAAGTTATTGATGCCCTGTTTCTGTTCAAACTCCTCAGGAAGCAAATAGACTGTCCGCAGTTGCTAAGTCTCGTTAAGTTTCGAGCCCCAAACCGCTGTCCTCGTAAACCCATTACTCCGCTCCACCCGCCTTTGCGTAAAACTGTCCTAGGTGCTAACTCACCTATTCCGAGAATGTGCAATATATTAAACAGTTGTAGTGACCTAATCGATTTACACCATGATAGCATAGGGAAATTTTGTAAATTAATTATTAAATACTACTCGCATAAACAAGGCAAAACCTGAATTGGAATTAAGTTAGGCTACATAATTATTAAACATTATTTACTGGTTTTTAATTTTAATTTCTTATCTAATGTAATTTATTTATAATTCATCACTCTATTTCACAATTTAATTCGATTGTTATTTAATTTAATTTAATTTATGTATGTGGTTTTATGATTTGTTCTCTTTAATTCTAAAATAAAATGCTATATTGCAGTACTAATAATGTAAAATATAATTATAGTGCATGTGGTGTGAGCCTGTAAATAATTGCTACACTTAAAAATGTATATAGTGTACTTTTTAATGGAATGTAATGTGGAAGCAATTGTAGGCTAACCTATTATAAATAAATAAATAAATAAATAAATACTTGGGACCTCTTTTGACCGCTGAAAGACTTTTAAGATATTGAAAGAGAAAGAAAGGCGCTGTCGGTGAGAGCTAATATGATCGCTCGCAGGATTTGCACGTTGTTCTAAAAAGTGAAGAAAACTTTGTTTCGTACATATTGCACCTCATTTTGCACGTCAAAATCGTACAGCACCCTTCGCATTCAATATAGTAATGCGTTCTGGGTGTTGATGGGGTTGTTCCGCTTCTGTAGCGCATCAGGGATGTTTGCTGAAACTCGTGTTTATTGCTTCTACGCTGCGACGCGAATAAGATACGCAAGCTGCTACACACCCGCACCCCCCCCCCAACCCATTTATATATATATGTTCTCATTAATATATATATTTGGCAGCATTAATATATATAGGTGTTAGGTCAAGAGTATAGGTTAAGATTACTAACATAGTTGTTAAGTTAAAATTGTTAAATAAATATATAAAAACACTATTTTTTAAACAGATTAATATTTTAATGTGCATGCAATTCAAAAATATATTGAGGCACATTCATTATATTAATCTCTTTAAAGGATAACGGGAAGAAACGTCCCCACCATCCAACAAATTTGAAATTAGTGTCATTTGAAGCGTCTAGTAGGTTATATCATTTTTTGTATGGCGACATCCTTCAAATACTTGGGGTTTAGGTTTTATAATAAGAGGAATCAAGCAAGCACTCCAGCGCCCCGGATTAAGGTAACAGCAGAACACCGTGTGGTTTTAGTCAGAGTCTGACAGACCCCTCCAACTAACCCAGGGTCGAGGACATTCATGACAATTTCCACACGTTAAAAAAAGTTTTTTTTTAGTACATGTTTTATTTTCCACTAACACATTTACTTATTGTGCAATAAAAGGATTAGAATATGGTGATTTTAATAAAGTTTTCATATAAGGTAAAGGTTTGTAAGGATTCCGCTCGTATTTTTTTTTCGATTCAGTGCGCCATGTCCGTTGACGTATTTTTAGAGTTATATTTTAATAGACCGGGATTTGGCTAGCAGACATGCTTTTGCTTATTGGTGTGGGAATCTATGCGCACATAATATCCATTGTATGGTTTATGGTTTTAGGGCTTCATATTCACTTTAATGCACCAGCACAAATGCTTGATAATATTTTCATAGACGACTAAATGTAATTATTGTTAGTACAGTCAAGATCACGTCAAGCTTGACTCTTTGGACCAGCTCTGTTTTGTATGGCACGCAGTATAAAACAGAGCTTAACTTAAACACTGCTATTGTACTCAATGACTTTCAGTTTGAGAATCAAGTATTTTTTTAATATAGAATCGTCATTTGTTTACGTGAAAAATCCTTTTTTTTTTTTGTTGCCAAAAAGTATATTTTTTATTAAAATAAACCCAATAGTTTTTGTAACTGATACCCCAATGAACAAATTGTATTTGTTGTATGATGGGGACGGGGTTCATGCAAAATCCCCCATGGTCCTTTGTCTCTAAGGGAGTTTCTGGGACTTCATTTACGATTTTTTTAAAGGCGAACGCTTTAGAGCTAAGCTTTTTTTTTGTCAATTTATCTATATTTATCTATTTACTCTTTGAAGTTTGGCATCCAAAGTTATGCCTAATAATACTGTGCTATTTTCGGGTTTCAACTCTTCACCCTTTATAAGAACAATACTACTTGTCTAACTAAAAGTAGGTTATTAACATTAAATCAGTTAACTACTTTAGCGAGGGCGCTATTTACATTGTCAGTAACCAGCTGCTGATGTTTGAGTTTTGATAAAAAGTGAAGTGTCGTCCGCAACAACACTTTATCAGGATTATCCTTTATGAGATAAGGCAAGGACTTATATAAATAAGAAACAAAAATGGGTCAAGAATTGAGCTTTGGAGGACACCCATTCTTACTACAGGTCCAAGTGATCTTTTTCCGTTAACGTCAATTCTCTGAGTCCTATCACTTAAATAAGAAGTAAGAAGATCCAGAGAGGCGTTCCGGATTCCGTAGTGGTGCAGTTTCCTGGTTAATTTTTCATGAAGAACACAATCGAATGCCCCGGACAAATCACAAAAGATGCCTAAAGCATTGCAATTGTCCTCCCATGCATTATAAACATGTCCTAAAAGTTCAACTCGGCTGCAGTAGTCGCACGACCCCTTGTAAAACCGAACTGTTTTTTATGGTAATATTATAATTCGATATGTCGTTTAATTGGTCAGTATCGAGTTAGACTTCAATTACATATATGCCATGGCGCACATGCTCGCTGTAATAGCTCGTTACCAACTTCAATTGTTAAGTGTCTATTGCGAATATGATCAATTTATCTTCCGAGAGTTGCGAAAAATCTTGCAGTTGAGGCAAACTCCCTGAGATACTTTCTATTGCAACTTTTTGTCTGTTCAGGTATTTGGAGATTACATAATCTGCTAAGTTATTAGGTGTATTTACGAGACTGTTAATTATATCGGCAAAAAGGTACAATTCACATCTGCAACACACTTGGACCAAAACTTACATTCTCCTTTATTCTTCCAGTTTGGAGCGATCAGTACAACTCCGGCAGTCTTCATATATCCTCCATTGATTGATCTCCTTGTTAACTGGGAGCATCCAGGCTTAGGTAGATATAAATGGAGACTAATTTCATGTACTTCAATGATGTCACTGGGATTCATACTGGTTGTTGCTGGAAGTTATTACAATATTGTCGGAATGATTAGGGAAACATCTCTGAAGACAACTGATAACGCTGACAATTTTTGGGGGCGAAAAATTTCAAATTCAGATTGAAATTGAACTGATTAATTAAAAGTAACTTTTAAGTAATCTGTATAATAATTGTTATACAGATCAAATTCACATCTATTCCTTGCATATATCATTGAAATTATCTATGAAAATAAAATTCAGTGAACAGATTTATTTGTATTTTATTTTTTCTAAACACACTCCTGGACTAAAACTGCAATATAACGGCCATAGCGGTTGAACCTGCACGGATTTTAACACCATACGCCATCTGTATGAAAAATAAAATTATCTAAAATAAACATAATGTTAATGAAAGAATCATCAAAATTGGTACACGGGTTTTTAGAAAAGCAAGCCAGCATAGGTACAGTCGACCACACGTCTATGTTAACACTTTGACCTTGAGCAGGCCTAGCGTAGTACGCAGTTTCAATAAATACGAGGCTAGCTTTTACTGGTTTTGCTACCACTGACGTAAGGCCTACTATACAAAAGATCCTCCAAAAAAACAACTTTATTGGGAGTTCATTACAAAATAATATGCCTGCGAGATCACCTTAATGTATGAAACAAACAAACTTTTTGGATTTGTTTTGTAAAAATTAAAAGTATATTTTGAGATAATGACTGATTTACAAATTGAAGATCCGTACTTTTTATAACAATCTGAGAAAGATATTGGGTCCGCTTGCACTTTCACTAAATGCGTTACGCGCTCAACATATTTAAAACAATTGACAGAAACTACACGATTTATGTACGTTATTTGTATAGTGTCTGTAATTTACCGGCAAATGAAGTCACTTCACCTTATTTGTGAAAGTAAGTATATATGAATAAATAAATAAGTTGATGTGTTTTCATAATTTTCGTGACAGTCGTCACTGTGGCCGTTACTTGGCGGCCACCGTTCTTCTAGGAAACCTTAGCTTTTCGGGCTTTGGAAAATTTTCTGAAGAACCTTAAATATACCATTCGAAGGAGATTGAACTTATAAACAAGCCAGTGTTGCTAACTGAAATCTGAAAAGTGAAGTTAATAATTTCCAGAATGTTATTGGCCCACCCATTTAATATGATTCTACATTCTTACCTTTGACTGTCCAGCCTGACATAGACTTGGCTGGTGACAGTGCCATTGAGAACAATATCAGACCATAGCCGCTCTGCTACCGCTGCTGCTCGGGGCCATACGTGATAATCCAGATTACCTGTAGTTAATATATTCAAAGTTATTGGTAATGTTTGTCGAAAAGGTACATGGTACTCGCGTGTTTGGCTAGATGTATGAAGTGGAAGAAGCAAAAGGTGTGTATAAGGACCACGTGGTGTTCTGCAGTTATTGCAATCATCGTTTTCATCAAACAGTCTTTTGTGTTTGTGCAAATCTCTATGCTCTTGCGCCATTAGTCCGTAGTTATTCGAATAAAAGGGCTTGTCGGGAAGACCTAGACAAGGGAAATAATGTTGAAAATTGGAAGAGGCTTAATAAGCCTGAGCTTTACGATTGGAAGAAAGTTACTATGTACGATGCAGATGTTGTAAGATTACATACCCGTATCAACCAGGTCAGTCCATAGGATAGCTTCGCCCCCCTCAATGGTGAACACCTCAAGATTCCGCCAGGATTTCCACGAATACATGTCTTGCCAAGTCCTGTCAATGAGAAAAATGGCAAGTAGGTATAAGATCTGTACCATGTTTCTCTTGAAAAGAATAAAGGCACCGCTCCACGTTGGTCTGACGCCTAAGCTAAGCACCTGTATGCATAGCTTTGTGCACGTGCGTTTGCGAAATCATAATATTTATTGCACCCATGTTCTCGTGTTGTTGAGCATGGAGTCCTGGGTTCGATTGTCGGGTCGGGCAAAAATTTATAAGGATTGCTGGGTGGTGAGAAGGTAAAGGGATAGCGTATACCACTTAATAAATTCGAATAACACACCATTTTTACAGTTAGCAAATCCGACTTTTGCAAGCATTATCGACTGTTTCATGGGCAACCCTAAATATTTTTTAAATATTTGTGCCTCTCTAAATAGAATCGAATCGAATACATGAACTACTGTTCAGAAGACTCTTTTTTCACCTATATTTCTTACACCTCTGCTTTTTAACCTCACAGGACAGATCCCATCTGCTTGAATGAATCACCTTGAATCTGCTTAGAAACTGATCTGAGGGGTTCGGCTGCCATTCTGTTAGCTGCACTCCAAACCTAGAAATACATGAAGATGGATTAATAACGTATACTTTTACAGTATTCTGTTACTCCTTTGATAAGTAGTCAACTTGACATTTCTTCTGTATGTGCCATAAATGCAGCAAGGACTTAGCATGTTTTAAATTTTTCGAAACCATGATTGATGCAATTCGACAATAAAATATGATACCACTATAATAATGATCTGCGAAATACCCGAATGAAGCTCAGTGTACACTGTTTTTGAGTATTCTAGCGAGGCAATAATTAGCAACAATCCTACACACATTCATATTCATGCTATTAGGTAGGTATAGGAATAATCCCTTCATTCCTTCATTTAAAAACGTAGCCTAAAATTAAGTTATGACTAACGTCCAAACATTTGTTGACGTTTAAACGTCTCATAACTTGAAGAAACGTTGATAAATAAAATACTAAGAATAAAAAAGAAATATAATTACTACCTGTCCCAAGTCCTAGCTTCCAAATCCTTTGTCAAGTGCGTCGTATACCAAACAATCGGTAATTTTGGCAAGAACCCTTTGTTAGCCAGTTTCAGTCTTTCTAAAGCCTTATTAAGAAATCCTTCCCTCTCCTCCAACAAATAAAAACAATTAACCATAGAAAACACACTATCACTCAAATGAAATACATCGTCAACCTTCGTCATCTCCAAGATCTCAGAATATATTATCTGCAGTATATCAAAAACTGTTTCATGCATTCCCAATCTTAGACAAAGAACGTTGTTGCAAGTAAAATTCTTGTTCTTCGTTGGGCAAGTGGCTTCTGGTATCCAAGACCATGCCCTTCCAACAGGTCCTGGAGCCGCTACTTCTAATAGAACTCTTATACCACGGATCCCCGCTCTTTTAACAACTGCTCTGACATCGTTCTTGCTGTAAACTAGATCTCTACCATAAGATCCATATTCAAAAAGTTGAGGAACTGCCGGCAGATGTAGAGGGAAACTGGTGACGTCAGAAATTCTCCAGTGAAATGTGTTGAGCTTGACTGAGGCCATGGCGTCTATAGTCCTCATGATGTCTGGGACTGGAATGTAGTTTCTTCCTGTGTCTATCATTAGGCCTCTGTATTTGTAGCTGGGAGCGTCTTTGATGATCATGTTTGATAAGGTTATGAGGTTCCCAGTAGTCTGGTCCAGTAAGATCAATTGGCTGAGAGTTTCTAACGCATGTCTTATTCCACAGAATGATGCTGAAAGCAGCTTTATCACCACTTGGTTGGTTATAGTCTCGACCTTTATCGTGTAAGATTCTTCTGTATCTAGCCTGATTCGAGGATCAGGGTCAGTTTCTACATCCATCTGAATGTACATCTTTTTGATCATGGAGTCTCTTGATATATTCATTCTTCTAGCATCTAAAGTGTACCTTTCCAGTTTCGCCAGATCTCCGAGAAAGAGTTTGAATGCTTCTGCCAAGAACATATGGACTGCTTCCGAAGGTACTGATTGAAATTTGTATTCCAGTTTGTTTGTTGCTAGGACTACAACCTTTTTACTGAAGTAAGTGTATCCTATCGGGTGTGGCCAGAGTTGTGGACCCATGCAGAGCAATATGCATCTACTTAGCGATGAGTAAATGTAATCTGAGGTCGGTTCGTAAACCTTTTGACACAGGCCTTGCTTGCAAATGTAGGAATTCAGCTGGAATATCCTGAGAAAACTACGTTAGGTATATGAAAAGAAATGAGAGCAGATTATTGAAAAAAAAGTTTAATGGGGCAAGGAAGATGCAACCTTCCTCTATCAAATACAAGTAAGCCTGTTATGTTTATAGCAGATTCTGACATTTCCCGAACTGATCGTCAAACCCGTAAATGCGATTTCAAACGCGCTACACAATTCGCACGCGAATCGCCTTCTTTGGATAAGCTCAAAGTTTTCAAGTTCAAGTCAGGTAAAAGAAAATACTTTAAGAGAGTGCCCATGAAAGAGAACAAATTTTACTGTGGAACCAACACAGAAATATAACAGAATAAAATCTGCTGCATGAAGTTCTGGGTTCGATTCCCAGATATATTTCATAGTGTTATTTCTATCAAAGCAAGTTTCTATCTGGAAATTTTCAGTTGCTGCCCGGAGTTTGGATTTGAGTTCGGTTGCCCCTATTTTAAGGGACATAAACATTAAAGGCACACCATCTCTTGGTCTAGAAACAAGGCGTGAGGTTACGTTATTTGCACTTTTATTTATTTATGTAGCTACAGACAAATCACTTAAAAGAGATAAAAACGTAGTAGGTCTATATTCATTATTAAATTACCTGGCTTCTTGATTTGCATTGGCACTCAATCCTTCCACTTTATCATCGGCGGATAGTCCAGTTATAGGATTACTTCCAGACCTTAATATAAATACCAGTAATCCTATCATTATCAACAATAACACCACCGCTGTTAAAAGAATACACTTTTTGCCAAGCAGAAATCTCTTAGACCTGAAAGTAGTTAGAAAACTAATTTAAAAAAACTTATTGTGAATGACCAGCACCAAAATTTCGTTAAACAATCGGAGTGACAATATTTTTCATTTTCACAATACAATCGTAGTTCTACTACGATTGTATTGTACATTATGGTACTAGTGTGTAACATTGGTGATTGTTAAGTGAGCCGAGGACGGTAATTATCAATACACACGTGTATTGTACGACGTTTTTCAACACTCTTGTGAATAAAATATCAATAAAAACTCATTTTATTTAGTAGGTAAAAAGTTTATTTAGAGAAACAATTAGTAAATGTGCAGTTAGTAAAATTATAATTAACTGTTTTTGATGGCATAGCGGTCTCATCAGATAGATTATTTATTGAAATATTTTCATGTTGTATTGTAATTTGAGATGGCTCATTATTCGTGTAGGTAGGTGAAATCAAATTGGATGTACTTGGTGTTTGGTCAGTAGGAAGCGCCTCAGAATCAAGTTTAATTCTTTTTGTGATTTTTGCACAAATTTCCTTCTTGTTTTGTATGGAATCTTCTACGTATGATTCTGCTACATTGCTAGATCGCCACCCAGCATGACGCTTCAAAGTCATTATATCAGCTCCTGAATTAGCCAGCAATGTAGCTGAAGTTCTTTTGAAACTATGTCCAGTATAGCTCTCAGCATCTGCTAAACCTAAAAAATTAGCGATTTCTTTAGGCATAGAACCAAATTTGTTTATACCTATAGGCTGACAGGTACATTTACCATTCTGGTAATTTAGAAAGAAACGGTAAGTTTTTGCTTTTGGTGACCGCAAACTTTCATACTTCTTAACAATTTCATAGAATGGACCGTGTATGGTGAATGACCTCGGTATTTTATTTTTCGTGATAGGTATCTTCACTAAAAGCATCTGGCCATGGTTCTCTATGTTTTTTTACGGTTATATTTGTTAATTCTTGTATCCTACAGGCACCAGTTACACCAAATATTAAAGCAACCTGAAAAAATGAAACAATAATTAATTTCAACACACAACACAGGCTGAAGTCGTGTAGATATATAAAATTAATTTAACTTACCTTAGTAGCCAGATATTGGTTATCTGGAGCATCTTTTATAAATTTTTCTATATCTTCAGACGATAAAGCCTTTGATTTCTTGCTTCTAAATCCCTCGGATAGTCTCTTTAGATAAGCTGACAAATTAGAGTATGTTTTTAAGTCCACTCCATTCTTTGTTCGAACTGTACTTTTTAACATTGAGTATAAACACCACAAAGAGCTAGGTTTGTACTTAGAAGATAATTCTTTAAAGTACGCCATGAACACATTTTCTGAAAAAGACTGCGTATTCTTGCTGTTTTGCCCTTTTATGAAATTTGGTACGCTAATAGATATTTTTCTTGGAGTTTTCAGGTAGTAAACTTTCCATAACGTTAAGGGCTTCACATCTTATATCGGGCGGTATACAACATAAATCATTTTCTTCGTAACTAGTACTTGTAGACATTTAATTAATAAATAACTATAAATTCAATAGTGAAAAGGAGTTCTGAAAAATGTTTCGCTAAGGCGGGAAAAATTAATCAGTTTTCCTATGCGCGCGCATTGCGATCGGCCACAGACTAAAGGGATGAGGTTTTTTTTTCCGCGCATATTGTTTGCGCCTATTCTGCCACGTAGAAAATGGGGAATTAAAAGTTTTCTTCTATTACAGAGAAAACAAAAGTTATATTTGAGTGAAAGTTTTATTTATTAAACACGTACGAGTTAAAATTATATAGTTAAATAAGAAGTTGCATGAAATGAGCAAGCAATAGGAACATTAATTTATTTGTTCTATTGAACACGATCTTTTTTTGAATAAAAACTTTTTAAGAACAACGCCACTCCACCAATAAATAAAAAAAAAAAAAACTATAACTCACTAGTGAATTATAGCAATGAAAAAGTCACAGTTTGATTATGGGTGTCATTCTGTGCCTAATTGCGGTGACCATTGAGCCACTTTATGAGCAAGTGTGTTGAAAAAGTCATTTATTCACTACTTTTTTTTAATAATTGTATTGATCGTGGTGAGTTTCCTGATCTTATGAAAAACAGTAAAATAATACCATTGTTTAAATCTGGTAGCACATCAGCATGTCGATTCTGTAAAAATCTCACCGTGAAGACTTGCGTGGAGTGAGCTGTCAGTGTCATCCCGTCTTGGTCAATCCCTAGCATCAGCGGCACTGACAACTCACTCCACGCTCACTTCACCTAAGGTTTCACGGTGAAATATTTACAGAATAGCACTACAGACCCTACTAATTTTAGACTTATTTCAGTGCTACCTACCTTTAGTAAAATATTTGAAAAACTTATTTTAGATCAAATGCAAAGATTTTTTAATAAACACAAATTACTACATAACAAACAATTCGGTTTTACAAGGGGTGAACATTGACTACTGATGCCGGAGTTGAACTTTTAGGACATGTTTATAAGGCACGGGAGGACAAATGCGATGCTTTGGGAATCTTTTGCGATTTGTCCAAGGCACAATCGAATGTGTTCTTCATGAAACATTGATTAGGAAACTGCACCAATAAGGAATCCGAACCGCCTCTCTGGATCTTCTTCCTTCTTACTTAAGTGATAGGATTCAGAGAGTTGATGTTAACGGAAAAAGATCACCTGGATCTGTAGTAAGAATAGGGGTCCCCCAGGGTTCGATTCTTGGCCCATTTTTGTTTCTTATTTATATGAATGACTTGCCTTACCTCATACAGGATAATCATGATATAGTGTTGTTTGCAGACGACACTTCACTTTTATTTAAAGTCAGACGTCAGCAGCTGGTTACTGACAATGTAAATAGCGCTCTTGCTAAAGTAGTTAACTGGTTTAATGTTAATAACCTACTTCTAAACGAGAATAAAACTAAATCTCTGTCTGTTAAAAATACAGTGATATCCATAATATAAATACTAGGCACAAACACAAATTTGTTGTTCCTACTACCAGGCTCAAGAAAATAGGTAGCTCATTTAAATGTCAATGTATACGTTTTTATAATAAACTTCCTAGCCACATTCTAGGACTAAGCCTTAATAAATTCAAATCTTTTATAAAGCGGAAATTATGCCAGAAAGCCTATTATACTCTCAATGTTCAATTATACTCTCTCTATTATTATCTCTATGAGGGTCATTGTATTTTTCTTTTTTTTTTCTTTCATTTGTTTTAATCATGGTCTGGCTGTTTGAGTACTTTATGCGACCTACCCAAATGTCCTTTCTTTTGTATTGTTCGTCGAATCGTTGAGCTCCTTAGTTCTGAGTTGAGCTGCACCATGATTTACAAATGCGTGCACTGACTGGACAGGTCCACTCAAATCAGTGTGGTTCTTTCCTCAAAAGACCATTTCAGACACCAATCTACAGGGTCCTCATATGATCTGACCAAGTTTATTCTCGGATTTTTATACACTTTGACATACTACACAATGACATGGTAAATTTACTTTGTAAAGTATTATAATATTTTAATTATTGTGAATGTGACGGCAGTATGGATTTGTTGTTTTTTTTATATCTCAGTTTATTTTAATTTTTAAAATTAGTTTTAATCATGGTCTGGCAGTTTGAGTAATTTATGCTGCCTACCCAAATGTCCTTTCTTTTGGAATGTTCGTCGAATCGTTGAGCTCCTTAAGTTTTGTGTTGAGCTGCATGATTACTGACAAAAGCGTGCACTGACTGGACAGGTCCACTCATTCTGTGTGGTTCTTTCCTCAAAATACCATTTCAGACATCAATCTACATGGTCTTAACATGACCTGATCAAGATTATGTCTGGACTTTAAAAGAGACTGTGACCTCTGAGTTTATTTCGGCCTTTCTTCTCAGAGTAGTCAGATAGGAAACGCCGATCTCATCTATTTTTAAAAATATGTTTGAGGTGTAAAAGTGTTTTTAAAACCTACTTACAGAAATAAAATCATTTATCAATCTAGGCTGAGAGTCAGCACTTTTCGAACGTCAAAATTACATAAGACAGTTCCCCAAAACGCCTGCCCTTCACCACTTCCTAGTGCTTTAGCTGGGAAGAAGAAGTGGCGCAACAAACTCCCCAGCAGCACAGCTGTCTTTTGAGTTAGAAAAACCATTGAACTATACAATTATAAGGTAATCAAAGAAGAAAAACCGAGACATAAAAAATCATATTAAATTATCTGCCATATGTAAGCTAGCCACGGCAATATACCCAAAACAGAAACCAATAAAAATCAATGAAAAACAACATTACTTAATACACAAATAAAAGCCTCCAGGCATAAGGGGCGTGACACCTTGCATTATTGGATTATTTTTTAAGTACACACAAATGATAAACAAGAACCATCGAAGTAAAATAAATTAAAAGAACAATTACTTTAACAATAACAAAACCATAGACAGCAAGACGACCAGTCACCACAAGCAGCACCCGTTCACGAGCATAACGTAAAGATCATCCATTGCCCCCCTCGCCATATTTGAGGGAAGGAGGCAACCCGATCCCCGACGCTACCGCAAGCAGTGACATCTACGGGAGCATGACGAACTCGCTGCCGGTTGCTAAGGCAAGAATAATTTATGATCAATTGTCGAGGTCGCTAGCTAACCACTTATTGCAATACAACGCGTTAAAAAAACATTGTAATGAGTAGATCATGTCAATAATAAATGAAGATAACTAAAAATAATTGACTTATGTAGTCAAATAAAATTAAAATAAATACACGAACTCGTATACCCTGTCAGTAGGTAAGCTGATTCTGGAGAAAGAACATTAACACTGTCTTGAGTTAGTTACAGCGACCAACTATTCTTATCGTTTAAGTAGTCGTTAATTGAATAATATGCCTTTGAACAAAGGTTGGATTTTACTTGAGCTTTAAACGCATTAAAAGGCAAATCTAGCAAATAAGAGGGTAGCTTGTTATAAAAGGTTATACCAAGCCCAACAAATGAGTTATGAACCTTATGAAGCTGGTGAAAGGGAGCACGTAGTTTGTTCTTATTTCTAGTATTAACATTGTGAAAATCACTGTTTTTAGTGTATATGTGTATATTTTGCCTATTATATAAGATGTTGGCGAAGATGAATTGTGATGCTACCGTAAGAATACCAATATCTTTAAAAATATATCTAAGAGAAACTCTGGCTCCTAGCTGATAAATTCCTGGGACAGCTCGATTTTGAAGGACGAATAAATTTTAAATATCAGTAGCTTTTCCTGACGGCGTAGGCGGCTGAACTGAGCCTCCCCGCTAGGCTTGATATATGTGGGCCGCACTGAAGTTTGGCATCTACTGTTATGCCCAGAAAAACTGCCGAGTCTACTGTTTCAAGCAGCTCTTTATCTAAAACGATGTTGGGTCCTAGATTTCTAACATTCGGTAAAACGAACTTTACACATTTCGTTTTCTTAGCATTGAGAACTAGGTTATTTGACGTAAACGAATCCGTAACCATTGAGAGCGCACTGTTTACGTCGTCAAAATCTTGTCTATTCCTGTCTACTTTAAAAATAAGAGAGGTATCATCTGCAAACAGTACAACGTCACAGATATCATTTAAAAAGAATGGTAAGTCATTGATATACACTAAGAACAAGAATGGACCAAGAATTCAGCCTTGAGGAACACCTAACTGAACTGGAAGCCCGGATAATTTCACACCATCGACATCTACACATTGGAACCTATTGTGTAAATAAGAATTTATTACGTTGAGAGCTTCGTTTTGGACACGTAATGACGTAGTTTACGCAAAAGCGTGTCATGTTGCACGCAATCAAAGGCTTTAGAGAGATCACAGAAAACTCCATTAGCATTTTTCGATTTCTTCCATGCATTAAATATGTGTTACAGCAGAGCAACACCAGCATCTGTAGTTGTACGTCCTCTTGTAAAGCCATATTGTTCATTGTGAAGGAGGCTATTTAAATTAAAATGTCTTAGCAACTGCTTAAGTATTAACTTTACATTTATTTTGCTAAATGCTGGTAAGATAGAAATAGGCCTCAAATTGCCAATGTTATTTTTATTACCAGATTTAAATAATGGTACGACTTTACTACTCTTCATGAGGTCAGGAAAAGTTTCCATATCAACACATTTATTAAAAGTAACAGCTAGATAGGGGGCCACGATGTCTATTATATTACTTAAAAGTTTAATTGAGATGCCCCAGTAATCACCAGTGTTTTTAGATTTAAGTGTGTTAAAGACGTTAATTACATCACTAGGCGTTACATGTTCGAAGCTAAATATGCGAGTACATTTTGGCACACTACTATTCAAAAGATTCTCAGCTTTAGACGGAGACGAATTTAAGGAGCAAGTCGTAGTTATAGGCATATTGGCAATAAACTCATTACATGTCTCAGCTACGTCAGCTGCCTTATTAACTAATTTGTTATCGACCATAATTTAAAGTTGATTTTCTTGTTTAACCGACTTACTCGTTTCATTGTTAATAATTTTCCAAGTGGTTTTAACTTTATTATTGGAATTTTTAATTGAATCGCTTAAGAATTTTGATTTAGCAATAGCAAAAAAATTGTTTTTAATAATTTTTGAATATTTTTTTACATACTTTAGGAAAGGAGTATCAGACCTGTATTTTTTCAAACCATATAACTCGTATAGTCTCGCTCTACTTTTATAAATACCTGGAGTAGCCCATTGGTTGAAACCAACGGAAGTGCCATTAATGTTAATGGTTTTTGTCTTGAAAATAGATTGGTATTCTTTTTGCACAACATCAAAAAGAGCTCCGTACATTTCATTAGGATTTTCGTGTTCTACTAACGATGGTGTAGTTCTATGAGCTATATTATTTTTAAAACTTGTTATAATGACTAGCTGTATATGGCCTGCATTCAAGTTTATGCGGCTTTTTAGGTAATGACATCGGGAACCTAGCTAATAAACCACAGTGGTCGGACGTTAAGTTTCTTAACACTAATTTCTTTTTGGCATCACTATTACTAAATATATTATCAAGACAAGTTGATGAAGATGCCGTGATCCAAGTTGGTTCAAAAAAGAAGTTAATTAAATTATAAGACCTAAACAGATTGAGAAGTCTAATACTTAATGGAGTAACATCTAAAATGTTAATAAAATCAAAATCTCCACATAAAATTATACTCTTATTACTTGTTTTTTAACCTATTGAGAGAATCCTCCATTACCGATTCAAAACGAATAAAATCACCAGAAGGGGGTCGGTGCCTATTTTGCTCATCAGACAAATACTGAGAATAAGGCAAGGCACAGAAAATAAATTTACAATTATTAGTCTCATTGAGATGTAACATCAAATGGACACATTCAGTTATGTCCTTTTTTCTTACAGATATGCTATCCCCGTATAATTATAACAGTTGAACCGGGGTTGATTTTTGTCAATCTTATATTACAAATTGATTGGCTAATACTGAAGTGATTTATTTATTGTTTACGGAGATATAAGTCTAGACAAGAAACCCGAAATACGCAAAAGTCGCCAAAAGCCTTTGTATACATACAAATACAACGATTTTATCAACTCTTCTGCATGCGGTGTGACGGGATTTTCAAGACCAAATTTGGTTTTGCTAGTCACCAGGGAACTCACGAAAGGAAAGATAAATGGTCTGGGTAGCTGTCGCCGGATACGGTGAATATATACTATATATAAAAATATTCATTACAACTTACGGAAAATATTTTCTCTTTTCCGGTTTTGGTTTCTCAGGCTCACGCACAGGTTGGTCATAATATACGTCGGACGTAGAATCCATAGCTGTGCCCTCATCTGCATTACAATCGTACATGGAATTGTCAGGATCCGCACAGCATGGCCCTTCGGGACTGCACCTACTGCAGGCACAGTTTGACAAGCATCGACGATCTGACCCTAACAGCGAAATGGTAGTCTTTAATCATCTTTGTGTACAATAAAGATACAAAGGTGCGCAAAATTCGCAATCGGCGTGAGTGTATGGATAGAGGGGCAATTTCTGTTTTTTAAGAACGTCAAATTCTAATCTCAGTCTCAAACAGTCAAAAATACCTCTAAATTACCTACATTTTGTCAAGTTTTTGACATAGATTGTCGTTGAGATTGCGATTAGATTTAGTTTTTTTTTATTACGGGTATTGACCTTTTGATGTATACGTAAACGAAGCAAAAGGAGTATATGTAAGCATCGTGGCTGGTATCATTCTGTAGTTTCTGCCTACCCCCATGGGATGATGGGACCAAGTGAGGATGGGATGGGAACAAGTGAGATTATTTAATTATGTTCTAAAATAATCTTATAAAACTTACCAGACTCAACAGTTGGCATTATCTCAACGCAATGTGCAACATTAAGGTTTCCCTTCGAATTTGAAATTAAATATGGCTTTTCCTTCAAATCAGACTTAGAGCCATAGTTCACTAAATAGTCAACCTCTGAATATGATGCGTCAGTTGTAACGACTGACGGTAATATTGTTACAGACGATTTAAAGTTCAAAGAATTAAATTTTTGGTCTGTTGGTGACTTGCCGGTAGTCATGTTGGAGACCATGGGAGGTGTTACAGGCCTTGCACCTGGTTGAGATGTATACTTAGCCGCTTTGGAATTAAGGTTTTTCTTCTTAGGGCTTCCTGTAGGTGTTTTGTCCACAGCCTTGGAGTTACAGGGAGATCTGTCTCGCGATGAGTATGATTCATAAGATTTGTACTTAGCTTTAGCTTTGGATTTATCATTTAGTTTTTGCTTCAGGCTGCCTGTTGATGATTTGTCTAAAGATTTTGAGTTATAGGAAGGTGTTTCGGCTAATGAACATGATTCATAGGATTCATCCTTAGCTTTGCATTTAGCATTCAATTCTTGCTTCTTGGCTCCTGTTGGCGATTTTTCTAAAGCCTTGGAGTTATAGGAATATTTGTCGGGTGCTGGGCGTGATATATAAGATTCGTACTCAACTGTTTTGATAGTAGTATTAAACTTTTGCTTATTGCTGCCTGTTGGGGATTTGCATAACGCTTTGGAAATATGGGTAGCCTTGTCAGTCGATGAGCACGGTACATAAGATTCGTATTCAACCGATTTGAACGTAGCTGTAATTTTTTGCTTCATGCTGCCTGTTGATGATTTGCAAGCTGACAAAAAGGGAGGTACTACGGGTAATGTGCCTTGTTCCAAAGATTCGAAATCAAGAGACTGGACTGTATCATTATTTTTTTCAGCTGCTGTTGCATCGGTAGCCATGGAGTTGAGTGATGACAAAGGTATGTCGGATGTTGAGTATGGCTCTAATGATTCAGACTCGGCTGATTTGAACTTTATAGCATTACATTTCTGCTTCAAGCCTTCTGTCGGTAATGCATCGGCCGCCATTGAATTAAATGATGATAAAGGCAAATCGGGTGCAGAGTAACAGGACTCGGACGGTTCCGATTTCATTTTTGAATGTTTTTGGATGTGATCGGTTGTTCTGTAGAGTCTAGGATCTTCTTTTACTGAATCGAAGGCTTCTGCAACGTAAAAAAGTTTTTGGCAAATTGATATAATTGATTATCTGAGACAAATTAAATGAAAATTGTCAAATTGTGTGTTCACAAAAGCATAACTATGTGTTTTTGCCTTGAAGATATCAAGTGCTTGTCAATTGTTTGCCTGATATGCAATAATCACTATGCACCTAACTCTAAAATAAAACGCAATTCCGACCTCCAAGATACAGGCTACTGCCTAGTTTGGGGGTCATCGTCCAATCTGTTCTCGTACAATTTGATTACTTATTAATGAGCAAATTTGCATTTGAATTACGCTGATATTAGACGCTTCACTTTTTGTTAATTTATGGATTTCATCCGAAGAATCGTTCACACTAACTGAAACGTCTGAAAACAAAATAAATCAAAAGGGAAAAATTACGAGTAATTAATTAGTGAACCGATCCAACGATATTAAATTTGGGAATTCGGAATTTTTTACTCGCGCTACGAATTACATTAAAGAATATACTACTATATATAACAACATACTACTAAAAAGGTTTAATAAATAAAATAAAATTAGCAAATAAACCTTCATTTCTATATCATTTTGTCGTGTTAACGTGGAATGAAACAAAAATGAGCTTCACTTGAGTGAAGCGTCTGATATCAATGGTTGATTTTTAAGCGATACCTATCCCTGTAGCCAATACGATATTTTTTTTACCTTTAACAGCTAACTCAATATTATTACACGTGACTTCCATGTCCATTAGTTTCTCACAGAACTTGAGAATCATTTCCTGATCAGTTTTGCTCAAAGTGGCGCAAATGTCACTATCCACGGTTCCAGTAATAGAACTAACGCAACAGTGAAACAGTAATATCGAGGTCATTAGATACATCTTCTTTTGTTCTTCTTTTAAATCATAGTATCTGGAAAAGCATAAAAATAAATTAATTGCGAAACTACCTATATTCATATTAATCACATATCACCTATTCTGCCCTCTATATCCCAAAAAATGCAATTCCCATTGCGATCTTTGCGCTGCAAACGACGATGACGTGGAAGTGGCGAAAATTTGAGCACTGCATGTGTGAAAATTGTATGCACTGTCTACGAACGACGAAGAACAAGATCCACCCAAATTACACAACCTATTTCAATTTACTTCTTGTACTTTACGTTACGTTAGTTCTAAAAAGCTCACCCAAGTTAACTGTTCATTTCTTTTTTAAATTATTTTGTTTGAAATGTTCCCAATGTTGTAATACACCACGCGCGGGCCCTTTGCCGGCTGGTAGGTTCTTCGAATTTTCGGTTCTAGGACATCACGAATTTCTTATGGTATTTTCGTTCACCGCTTTGAGATGGTGATGACATAAATTGCATAAAGTAGAGTGCATACCTTCCGGGGTTTGAATATAATTTGCATACTGATGTAAAAAAGCACAATGTAAGTGAAACCAATTATATTTTAAGACCTTTAATGTACATCGGCAAAATTATGATTTATTTGTTGCTGCCATTGATTACATAAAGCCATTCTTCTGATCACAGCGGTCAAACCATTGCTTCAAGTCCAACACACAAATACAAAAAGTTCAGATATAATCAAGACAAATAACACCCAGCAATCTTAATAGATTTAGTAATGACTTAATTAGTAAATTAGGTACACTGGGCCATATTATAAACAATGTAAATGAATTATAAGAAGAATTACTTTAAAGTATCATTGTACCTGAGTTCATTAATATTTTAACTCACTTACTGAATGACTCATCTTTCGGGGGTACAGTTTAAAATGTTACGAGAAAATACCTCCCCACATATATCAACTGAATGAAACTAAATTTAAATCTTGTCTAAAACGCACACTACGAGTATGTAGCCAAGCATATTATAAGCTGGGGGATTGCATCGCTGATAAAAATGCTTAGCTAATAGCTGGTCCTGTCCCGCAAGGGCGTATTAACTAATTGATTAGCATTTGAAAATACTGTTGGAGCTGCTGAAGATTTTAAAAACTATCTTTGGACTGTATAAACTCGATCTTTTAGTATTGTATAATTGCATAGCACATAAGTAAGTACTACGAGTATGCACATACAATAAAGCTATCATTTACTGGGTACGTCTTTTATTGACTTGAATATGCCCTGGTGGCTGAGGATGTCATGCACACTGTAATGTTTCGCTGATGGTGGCGCGTATGTTAGATCCTTTAGCTCTCTTCAAAATGGTTGAGCTGATTTGTGCTAATCCATGCGCCATGTTTGTGAACGGGCGCCGTCAGTAGGGACTGGTCATATCTTAGCTGCACCGGCTTATTTTAATTTAATTTGATATTTGAATTGTTTTTATCGTTATATAATGGTCGCCTTTAACGTTCTGCATCGTTTACACATGCATAATTTTAACATAAAATATGTGACCAATATTTTGTAACCATATTTTGATTAAAGAAGAGTGTCCGTAGAGTTTTTGAAAGTTCTTCTCTATAGGTACTAAGGCTTCATGTTTCTGACCGACCGACCTAGACAATTACGACTTAACTTAATCTAAAATACAATTAATGCTTAGAGTTTGAGTTTAAGTTAAGTCTTAAGTCAGGGCCGTTACCATTAGGGCACCACAGCTCCTTTATCTACTAACTATCTACCATCCACCTCAGTAGAGATAAGAATAACCTGTCTTCTACCAACCTCAGTCTTAGTAACGGGTACTTATATCTGACAAATGATTCAATGTCAGAACACAGTATGGCACCGTCAATCTCATCCGGAAATAGGTCCTGCCTGTATTTTTTTAGCACTTCCACCAGACTCCATGAGTTTAGCTCGTTTAAAGGAGTTTTTGGGTGCACACATTTGTTTAGCTGTAAAATAATGGTATGTTAATGGTGTCTGCTTCGTTAGTCTAGGGGTCTTTTTTTTCATTTCCAGGTCGGGTAATGTGTTACTGGGTTTTCCCAGAAGCCAGAAGTCTGTTAGTTGCCGGTTGCTGGCATAGGGTCGCCTCCTGTTATATAGGACTTAAACATAACTAAGAGCAGTGGTGGCCCAGTGGTAACGGCCGTGACTTACGAGTTGTAGTTCGTTGGTTCGAACCCAGGCAGGCGCTTTACTTTGTGTAAATTATTTCATCACCTCTGCTCTCAAAACGGTGAAGGAACACATTGTGAGGAAACCGGCATGTCTTAAAACAAAAAATTCGAAGACATGTGACATCTACCAACCCGCACTGGGCCCGCGTGGTGGATTACGGCCCACGCCTTCTCTCATAGAGAGGAGGCCTGTGTCCCAGCAGTGGGAACATAATAGGCCGATTATGCAAACATAACTGGTGAAATGTATACTGGTACACCTCTGCCTAACCTTTCGAGGATTACAGTTGTAATGTTATGTTATTGATGTAAGAGTGAGGGGTGCTAGACACATGTTCGGGTCGGCCATATGTGTTGAACAATAAAGCCAACCCGAAGCAACTATGTACTGCACATATTCGGCTTTCATTCGGCTCGTGCCGATTGGCAAACTTCGTTCACCATCTACTCTTGCTTAATCATGTTCGGGTCGGCTCGAGACAGCAGAGCGGTTTATATTGTATCCAAATTGATATACGTGTTGCGCTGACCCCAAGTATCATGAGACGCGGGCAGTAAGATGATGATGTACACATCGATAGGGTTTATTATGAGTGCTGAATGTAATTACAACTCCCGAATGTGCGGTCCAGAAGGCCTAGAAAAACGGTTTGGCCCCGTCTAAATGGTCCACTACGTCTTTTAAATCCGCTCTGTATGGCATTTCCGATATGAGAGAAGAAGAAGATTACCCAATTCAATAAAAGAGCTGTCCATATTTTTTCGATGAATTCCAACTTACAATCGGAGCAGGACAGACAGTCTGTCTCATCGGCATACATTTTTCAAATAAATATTAACAATATAAACTAATACAGAAATCAATAAAAATACATGGTTCTCTAATAAAATACTACAAAAAGTGACACTGTCACATTACCCATCACAGTAAAACATTTATGACTGACTGTGATGACGATGACAGACAAGACATGGTGTTGACCGCAGAACAATAAAAACAATAAAGCCTATATGGAAGCACGGGAAGGAATAATAGCGATTGTGAGTTAAAAACGGTCTAGGTGGATGGTTATATTTTCATCGTCTACCCTTAATGAAAAATCGGTGTCACACTCTAGATAACACAAGCCTTCTTCTGTGCAGTCGGGTACAAATGCGGAAAATGAAGGAACGGTTGAAACGTTTCAAACGTCCACACACAAGTTGTTTCAAACCACCCATCTCACATCTTCTACTTCAATACTCAATATCTTGTTTTATATTGACTTTAAAATTAATCAACAGTAATAAAAAAACTCTTAGGTAGACTTCTCTGTGCACGACTACGTCGCTCGCTGGCTCGAGCCGCGCTACATAAGAAACCGAACATAGCCGACGAATCAACGAACGACTCAGCACACACATAGATATCATATTTTTCGAGAAATTTTTGTTGTTGCAATCTCTACCTACGCATAGTGTTTCTAAAGAAAAATAAACGTTTAGCATCGGGAGACTCACGTCAGACACGAAGTTCCTTACGCTTTTCTTCAACTCCGAATGTATTTCGATATGGACATTTATATTGTAGGTACGATGTTTTTTTCCCAACTGCCATCTTGGATTTTCGTGATGGCCTCACTATTGACTTTAGAACCCAATGAAAACAACGAAATCGAAAACAATGAAAACTATCTCTCTCACTTTCTGTCTCTTTCTATTATATTTAATAATAAGTTTTTTCGTTACGTGATTATTTCTATAATTTTACTCCTACCGCAAGCTCTGTTCAAGAGATTCGTTCAAAAAAAGCAGGAAACTAAGGATAAGTGGGATTACACGATACTGTGGGACAAACGTCATAGTTTGAAATTTATTGTAGATTACGTCATCCATAAATTACGTCTCACGAATTTCATGATTTTTTGCATCATGAAATTCGTGTTCCTTGTCACAGCTGGTCACATTTGTGAGACTCCCTCTCTGTGTGACGTCAGATATTTTGCAAATTTACATTTAGAAATTATTGAATGAAAACAGCGGTTCCGAAATCGTCGCTTTCTTTCTCGTCAAAAATGACGAAGAAAGAAAGCGACGAAAACCAAAGAATTGCAAATAAAAATATTTGTAATTCTTTGGTTTTCAATTCCACTTTACCTTCAACATCGTCACTACTTTTTAAACTTTTCATAAGTTGTTAACTTCTTCTTACACAATTTTTTTTTTATCAGCATAAGCTGTACTGTATGTTTCACATAGTTTACGGTAAAGATTACCTAAATTACTTTTTTTGTTCATTTTAAACTTGTTTCGTAAGTTCAAATCACAAAATAGCAGAACTAAGAACGACGTTGTTTCATCCGCAAAATTCAGTGTTCAAATGAAATAGAAACAAAGAAATAAGAAATCACCGCTAGGCGCAATGCGTTTGGCGGCATTTACCAAACGGTGCCTAGGTGGTCGGCGCGTAACACTAGTAGAGCGAGTTGTCGACAAAATATTTGGTATCTTATATTTACTTGGTTGTATATGTTTTTGAGGTTTTCGTAAAGTTTTAGTTTAAAGTTCGTGTTTTGAAATATGACATCACGAAATTAAGGACCCCTCCCAACCCTTTGTCACACTTCTTCGACCCCCTCCTCCCACTTAACGTGTGACGTAATTTATGGATGGCCCCTTAGAAATTGTTGCTATGAATCTGTGGTACATTGATAATTTACCTGTTGATTATAACGTGAGTAAATATATATTCTATCTATGTATTTTATACCATAGTATATCGTTTACTTTATTACGAGTAATGTTTTTGCAATTAATTTTTGCTTCAAAATGTGAGATCAAAATCTTACTAATGTTCCTGTTACCTTAGCAGTAAAAAAGATAACCTAAAAATCATGGGCGCATCTGAATTCATTCTGGCATGTATATGCTGGAATGAACTCAGATGCTCCCATGATTTATCCAGGCGGTCTAGGCCATTACCGATGTCACTGTTTTATGAATGAGCGTTTCTTCTGTTATACAGCACGCGACAAAAGTTGGTCATGCTATAACCAACTTTTGTCGACGAATGAATAGACATAATGACAGAAATAGACAAATAAACTTAGTTCTTATATTCATCTGGCATTTTGTATATTCTTCCGTCTACAAAAATCGTTTCTATGGTGTTCAATTGTCGAATGTTGAAATGTCAAAAAAGACTTGATGGTAAGGATAAGTTGCAGGTCAGCGGGCTGACATGCTGTGACGTAGTCGCTCACCGGCTTAGGTCACGTGATCGCTGGCTCGCCTGCTACTTGACGCGCTCATGGTACAAACTAGCACGGCAGGTTATTTTTGTCGAAAATTGACCTGCTATAAGAGTTTATGGTAGGCCCCCTGATCAACGTTTCAAAATTATTGAAAGCACTGACCACAAATATTCTTTCATTCATTTAGCTATAACCAAATTCTGCTTACTTAAATAAATGTATTATAATCGATGATTTGTTGATTTTTTTGTACACTTTTTCATTTAATGCACTTACGCCATGTATTATTACATTAATTTTACCATACAACCATGTTTTCCTTCCGTTTAACTCCTTAGGGTGGATTTCTCCACAAAAATTAATTTCGATCAGTAGATAAACTACGTTTAAGAGCTGTCAGTGTCTATATTCCACAGAAAATAGTGACACTGACAGCTCTTGAACGCGTTTTAGATCTTCTGAACGCGTTCAGTAACATTAATGATATCGGCACTCAGACGTAATGCATCAATTGCGTCACTTCGCGCGTCGCGCTTATGTTACGTTCCGCTCGACCGAAATCGCGCGATTTGTCCGCGTTCACTAAAATGACTATATCTCAAAAATTACGCATCGTAGGTCTACAAACTTTAAAGGGGTTTGTTGGTTGGGTTTTGTATAGTTTAATCTATTGTTAATTCGAAGTTGAAAGTAGAGTGAGCGATTGGCATATTAAATAAAGTATTTTAGTACTCTCTACATTTTGTTTGATTGTGTGGTGACACTGCTCTCTCTGTTTTCATAGGATTACTAAAATTAAATTATCTCGATTAAGAGGTCATCGATACACAATTATACGTTTCCATTATTTAGTAGAAACTTTTTACTAAAAGTTAAGTACAATGGGGAAGGCAACTGTCAAAATGGCGCTGTCGTAGCTAGTTCCCAACACAAGCTAAAAATACAAGGCGTGATGTGGTTTTATTTTATTTTAGCGAAAGTTGACTCGATATTGTGTTCCTAGATACTCAGAAATTGGAGTTCGAATTTCTCGTAAGCCCCTAAAATTAGAAGATTGTGCTTTAAAGCTATTCGTACAGATTTTTTTGAGTTCGAATTTATGTCGTGAACATTTTGAAGAAAGTGATTACGAGGAAATATTAATTCTGACACTTTCCATGTCAATTACTTGATTTAAAATACTGAAATCACCGAAAATAACGAAATAGTGAAATAAAATCAAACTCATGAATGAACATAAAATGAAATGAATGAACGAAATGTCAAAATTTTTGTAGGCCGTAGGGACCTAGCTATGGTCACGCCATCTACAATTAGCTTTGCCCGACCTTCCCCATTCCTTTCGTCAAGCACCTAGCACACGCACATGCGTCAGTCACTATTTTTAAATTCCGTCAATCATTTTGCTGTATTTCTTTTAAACAAAACGATAGAAGACTTTTACGAAAAATTCATGTAGAAAAAGAACGTTTTTAATTATTTGATTCGGTAAAATATTTTGTTGTGTGTCTTAAGTAAACACAGTTACTTAAGTTATTTGTTATATTTTTTTATTTCTAATGCTTTGCGCACCCAAAACCTTATTGTTTTTAAATAGATTCCTAGATCTGGCTGATGGTCCATGAGAACTGAGGGACCACACTGTTTGAGCTGTAGTGCTTAACTTATTTGTTTATCAATTTCCAGATTCGTTCTACCAACTAAATCCTGTGATTATTATTTTTACGAATTCCCGGTTTGGTCCCTCAGTCTTCAAGCACATGTAACTTTCTGGTTACATGGAGACATTGAAGATCAAAATTCCAACATTATTTTACTTTTTTTCAAAGTGAAAACAAGGTTTAAATGTTTTAAGTAAGTAATACTCGTGTACCGTTTCATGGACCCAAAATCACAATTTTATGCGTGCATTAAATTGCGCTTTTATAAGCGATGTTTTACACCAAAAGTAGTTTCCTAGCAATAATGTTTGCTTAGTGATACTTAGTTTGATGACCAGAATGTATAGATAATGGCTACTGGATGGGAAATTTTATACCCTGTATCCAAGTTAAAAATAAATGGTCATATTATAGGTATGTCGGTACACATAAAGCTTCCGTAATAGATTCTATAAAATGATGGTGAAATCCATTGCGGCCACAGTTCACAGTGTCTGTGACAGACACAAAAAGCGACTTTGTTTTACGTTTCTAAAATATGAATTAAACTTGTTGTGATTGACGTGTTTGTTTATAAACGTATAAAACCATCTTTCTGACTTCAGCTTAAAAACATGGCTACCTATATCTTTAAAACAGGCATTTTTTGCGCCCATGTTGACTTTCAATCAGCATGGTTTGCATAAGTGTGCGTGTGTGCATGTGTGTGTGTGTGTGTGTGTGTGTGGCTTTACTGTACCATTTCAGGCAAATTCACCGAACCGCTTTTTCAATCAATTGGCACAAGAGTCAAGAATGGAGTACTCTATAAATAAAATGTAAAGACTAATATAAATGCATCTTCTGAATTAAACTCACTGTGAACAAAAAATATTTTACAACTGATTTGCTCAGCAGAATAATGAAACAATTGGTTGAAGAGGAACTTGCTTTTTAAGTAAAACTCGATTCTGAATTGGGTAAGATATAACAACGGAATCTCTAATTTTATTAGCTAAAATGAACAGGTAATATAAGAAACGATTGTTTTATTAAAATAAAAAATAATAATTTCATAAGCTTAACATACATTGAATATAAAAAAATCATTAGTTATACCACTCAAAAGACAGAAAACCCATTTAGTCTAATATGATAAAAACGCCTAGTTAAAAACACAATGCAAAATTGCATGTATACATACACATTATAACTAAGTCTATTTTTTGATAAGTTGTAGCCTGTAGGTAGCTTAACAAATATCACTGTTATTGTTGTTTATTGAATATTTTAATATTTTTTATTTTAAATTCTGTCCGAGTGATTAGTTAAACCTAGTAATTACCTGCAAAGATGTCGGTGCTAACAAAAGAGGGGATCTGGCTTCTAAACAAACCTATCCGAGCCGGATTGTTCTGAATCGGGGTGTTAATCATAATGATGGAATATCAATACCGCGGTAAATGTTGGCGCGTGCGAGCTACCTAACTACCTATTTGTACACACACACAAGTTTATGCCGCCCGCCACCCGTCCAGCCGTTTTTCTTTCGTGAACGTACGTACAAAATATCGCCTATCGACCACATTGATAGGTACCACATAAAAACCATGCCTAATTAGTCTTTATTAATTAAAGATAATAGACATTTATAAAGTTACCTTTAAAGCTTCCGCTAACAGACGCGACGCCACAGTCGCACGACGAGCGGTGCCTTTGTGTCGCGCTGTGGAGTTGCGCCAGTGTGAACGACACTTTATGAATAAAAAACTAACAATTACTTTGTTCCATAAAAAAAATAGCGATGCCGATTTAGTAATGTTCAATTAATGAACTCACCTTAAGCTCGCTCATTCCTAATGAGATAGGGTTCGAAGTGTCTGCCACTAACTGGCTCGAGCACGGCGCAGAGTTTCAAAGTGAACTCGGTGCACATGAGCATAATTATTTCCGTTTTCGCGGGCAATAAAGATTCGTTCAGGTCCGGAAAGCATTTTAAAAGTCACTCACACACACATTCACACACAAAAACTTACTTTACATTTTATTTGATGTTTTTTAAACTACAACCGCAAAATTGCGATAAACCTGCACCCTAATTGCGTAACACATTTTGTTTATGAATGCGATTCCAAATTGCGGGCTTAATCGTTTGCTACAATTGGAATTGTATAATAAAAATGATCTCAATTCTGACAAATTGTATAGGGATGTGTATCATTTCTAGCTCTAACTCGCGTTATGTTTCATCAAAAAGGAATTATTCGCTTCCGAATAATTTTGCTATAACTTAATTTTGTTTTAACTACAACTGACCGTCTATTAATGCTTATAAATAAAAATGTACGATGATGGCTGAAAAATCAAAAACCAATATATTAAACAATTTCTACCATAAGCTACCAAAATTGAAATACGCAACAAAACGTTCTTTTTTTCACTTTTTAGTTTTATGTGGCCATTAACAAAATCGTAGAAAAGCAGTGTTGTCAAATTATTGGGACTTCCACTAAAACTAGCTAACTAACTATTTATGGTGTTTTTTTTTTTTTATTAGTTTTGGCAAGCGGCCTTAGCCATTGTTGCCAGTGTCGAGTCTTGTTATGGTGGTTATTTTTAGTCTAGTGATAAATCGGAATTCAATTTGTAGAAAATACTACAATCGACTACTAAAACTACTGGTTGTCTAAAACCTGTGTCAGTAATTTTACCATTTATTTATTTCAAATGCCGAAACTACTTCGGCTTTGAACGCTGATTTGTAAAGACTGTTTAGCATGACGAATATAGTGAAGAATTTTATAAGAAGCTGCGCCCGTGTAAAGACCGTAAAACAGCGTCATTTCGAAAAAAAAAACACGCAACATACTTCCAGGATAAAATTGAACCGTTAAGCCATTTATGTGTATCTTACAAACATCCAAACATCTTCACTAACTTTTTCAAGTAATTTGTGAAATTATATAAAGTAAGTAGTTCTCAAATCAAGTTTAGTCCTACGGCCCAAGTGGACTCGGGAAAAAAAGTTGGCAACACTGATAAAAGTTATTTTAATACGATTAACATTGTTTTGCTTTGCGTTATGAAAGTTGTTATTTATTGTTCAACACTTATAATAATATAATAGTTTGGGGAAAAAGTTTCTTCGCATTTTTAAAGAAAATTCAAAACATTTTTTACATAGTTTATTTATGTTACACCCATTAAACAATTGGGATGACGACTGCTAATAAAAATGTTCGTAAAAATAATGTAATTTCAAAGAAGGCATAGTAAAAATGAGATAATCGAAAATCTGTTAAATCTATGAAAATATGAAGAAGATACACACTTTAAAAGTTTTTGGAGGGGATTATTCCTGTCCTTGTCGCGCGGTACGGACAATGTAGGGCGCTAGTATGAAGTTACGTAGTCGTGACGTCACTTCTACAATAGTGCTGTCCTTGTCTAACACTTACTTTAAAACGTTTATAACTTGGCAGTTGTTTAAGCTTTTACACTTTCTCTAATACTATTTGCACTATTTGGAAATAAACATTTTTTTGAGATAAAAATAAAAAGACTGTCATCATCCCCATTATATTAAACAAACAACGATAGCATAGCAGTTTAAAATGTGTATTTAATTACGTCCTTCAAACATGTAGGGTCATTTCGCCTTTTCGCGTCCATCGCCCAATTCGCGTCCATTTTACGGGTCTCCCTTTAAAAATCCTCGAAAATAAGTAAACTAACACACCAATCAAACGAAAAGTCATTACCGCTAATACCTCAATGTATAAGAGGCACGCACAAATGGACAAAACGTCCGTACGCCAAACCAATCCCGTAAAAAAAAATATTTTGTCTCGACTGTTCAACAAGGAAACGCGTACGCGCGGGATGTTTAGTTAAAAAATAGTGTGCAGCGGCGCGTTCGATGGTAAGTTTTATAAAATTGTAAGTGAATTTTAGGAAACATAGCTGTTTCTATACTTTTATAATGAAAAAGGAATAATATTAATAATGAATTTGCTTATGTTTTTTTTAAATATTTAACGGTTTAAATAAGGTGGACGCGAATTACTACATCGAATTTACAAAACTTCCACTTTGCGTCCGCAATGGACGCAAACTATACCTACCGGGGATAATAATAAACCAAATTGCCTCCACTATTTTCGTTAAATACAAATGACTTGCTTGTAAAAATCAACTGTATCGCTACCATCCTTTTTACCTACAGAGTCTCTAGTACAAGCAGCTTCAGCAGCAACACAAAAGAAAACCTCCGATCCATTTAACACCACCTGATTCTATCTGAAATTTCTAACAAAGCACGAAAAGTTAAATCAAAGAGCTCCAGCAGTCATATCTTCTGCTGCATGGAGAATGTTTTATGAAGATAAAGAAAGAACGAAACGCAGGAAACAATGCGAAAAAAACTTTAAAACACTCTCAAACGGTTCGTTTAACTGCTCCAAACCTAAAAAGAAGATCCTCTTCAAGAAGTCACACAGGAAACAGTTAATGAAGAATTTGAGAAAGAAAATTTACGTAATAAAAAAAATGTTTTGGATGTGACGATATAGTTTCAGATGTAGAAGACGACGATGAGAAAAACATAGGCTGTGACAAGGGTATTAGATGGTTTCATCTGAAATTAAGTTATTTAAGTATTAAATATTAAGTTTATTTTTTTAGGCAAAAGATAAATCTTTTGAATGCGACCTGTGTCTTTAATAATGGTTGTCTAAGTTTCATAAATTGTTAATAATCTCAGTTTTATACATTTTAAATAAGATTATTTAAAATGTATAAAACTGAGATTATACTTAAGCTAAGATTAAGCTGATTTTATTAGAGGTACACAAAACGATAAAAGCAACCTTTCAAAATTTCGTTGCTATTATAATTTTCAAAGGCGCTAGGTATTAAATAAAAATCGATTGCTTGAAACATATTTTAAGCAGCCTCCTAGGAGTTTTGGGCCTCAACTCGTTAGAGGTTAGACGAGGCTTTCAACAGCTCACGCAACGTAGCCTGCAAAACTCTTAGAGGACTCATCGACAGTCCCGAACTCCACGATCTTTTCTGTCCGCTATTTGTTCCCGACAAATACATCGGACATCGACAAAGCCGTCGACACAATCTGTTTGCGCCGCCGTTATCTAAAACTGTCGCCAGAGCTGAGTCCCCTGTGTGTCGTACCTTAAGGAGACGACGAACATCGCACGTTATAGAAATTCGAGATCGGATTCGGAATATTGCTATTTCTGTTTGACAAAAGAAGGGAGTGAGGTGCACGGTGCGCAGCCGTGTGTGTGTAACTGTGTGAGTAGAGAGATAGCTATTATGAGCTGTACTGTACTAACTGTACCTTCCATTGGAATGGTTTGTAAATCTACAGACTAGTAATGCGTTTTTTGGAAATTTCTTTATAATGCCGGTATCTCAACATAATTAAAAGAATATTTCGACATCTAGGCCTTGTAGAGAAAATCAAGAAAAGTGCCTATTTGCTGTTGGTGTTCTTGAATAAATTATATGAGGTACTACTTATGGTACTTATACATCGTCATAGCGTGTGGTCTTAGGCACCGTCCTAATAGAACGCGATTGCGCAATCATTTATTTATTTAAACTTTTCGAACCCAAAGAGGTACAAAGGCGGACTTAATGCCTTAGGCATTCTCTACCAGTCAACCAAGGGTGGTGAAGAGATTAGATGGCAGGTGCTTTAATTGAATGGGACGATGATGGAAAAAAATTACTTTAAAAAAAATATATAACTTGTGAAGTGTGATTTAAAATAGATATTGTGTAACTTATAATACACATACATACGTATTAAAAAAGTATATACTTACAATACATATATAAATATAAATATATATATATATATAAATTTAATGGTGAAAGGTGTTGAGCCGAGTCTACGCTATTTGTTACGAAAATAACTCTGCAATTTCCGCTTAAATGCATACCGACTGGTGGCCGTCCTGATATCAAGAGGAAGCGCATTCCAAAGAAGAATGGACTGAATATGAAAGGAAGAATTAACAAAGTCAGAAGTATGAGAAGGACAAAGCAGGAGAAGATTGTTGGAAGAACGCAGTTCCTTAGCGTGAGATGAACATAGACATTGGAAGTGAGACATAAGATAAGAAGGAGGAGTGGGAGAGTTGAGAAGAGAGAAAAATGTAGTCAAAGCGCGCAAACTTCTTCTTTGGCGAATGGACATCCATTTGAGCTCGACACATGGTCATATTTTCTGAGGTTGAAAATGAACCGGATACAATTGTTTAGCAATCTGTCGAGCTTATCCAAAAATATAATCGCGCGAGTAAGCGATGCGACCATCGCGTGTACGCGCGATGGTCGCATCGCAATATAGATAAGTTAATTAATATAGATAAGTCAATAGTGTCAAAAATATTACAATACAACTATGCAAATAAATACGCACGCCCAGGACAATAAAGTAATCGTCTAACACTGACAACAAACACGGAAAACCCCGGCGCGCAAGGGCAAAACGTTGCGGTAAATCGGTTATGTGTGTGCTTGTCCGAGCGATACACATCTACTACCCTGAGCAGTACGACCACGCACACATTGACATTTGCTTGACGCGATAGCACTACTAGCTATTGAAAAATTGTGATAAATTTTGATGTGTTCCGTAATACCAAAACTAATGAATTGAAACTTAATCTTTTTTCTTTTTTTTTCGACTTTTTGCAACAAGATAATATAAACTATGTTTCTAATACAACAACATTACACCTTCCCGATGTTCTCGATGTAGCGCTGCTCAAGAATGTGAACCTCCGTTTGCAATCGATTGAGACGTTCCACGAGCTAAACTCTGACCACCGCCCTGTAGTCATGCATCTTGCACCCTACTCGGGCCCGATCGACCCCAACCGCCCCCCTCAGACCCAGACGATAACCGACTGGAGGAAAGTAAGCGAAAGACTGAAATCCACCACGTCGCCTCACTTAGACACCATCCCCGATCAGTTAGTGTCAGTCGCCGACACGACGGCCGCAATCGACTCGTTTACAGAGCACGTACAATCCGTATTGACGGATTGTTCACGGGAAGTTCCGGTGATGGAAGACCATCGCTGGAAACTACCTACTGACGTACGTGACCTGATAACCGAGAAGAACGCGGCCATCCGTGCCTACGACTCCTTCCCTTGTGACGCGAACAAAACCCACATGCGCCATTTACAGCGTGCTGTAAAGAAACGCATAGGGGAGGTTCGCTCAGAGGGCTGGAACAAGATGCTCAGCGAACTCGAGCCCACTCATCAAGCCTTCTGGCAATTACAGAGGAAATTGCGTTCCTCAGAAGAGGTCTCTATGCCTCCTCTCATCCGCCCCGACAATAGTGTCGCTTTCGACAGTCCCGATAAGGCTGAATGTCTTGCCGACAGCCTAGAGTCCCAATGTTCTCCCAGCTCCCAACCAGTAGACCAAGCTCACCTGAACAAGGTCGACGCTGAAGTCGAACGAAGAGCTTCCCTCCCTCCCGTCGAAGACCCTGATGATCCTCTGCCTCCCGTCACTCCAGATGAAGTGCACGACATCATAAAAGGGCTCCAAGCTCGTAAAGCCCCCGGTTCGGACGGTATTACCAACAAGGTATACAAACTCCTACCTGCCCCTCTAATAATGCTCATGACCGCCATCTTCAATGGCGCCTTGAGCAACAACATCTTCCCACAAGCGTGGAAAGAAGCAACAGTCATCGGTATCCCAAAGCCAGGCAAGCCAAAGTCTGAGCCCTCCAGCTACCGTCCCATTAGCTTACTCAACGTTCTCGGCAAAATCTACGAGAGGCTTATTTATAAGCGTCTCAAAGACTACGCCGAAGCAAAGAGCCTCATTCCCAACGAGCAGTTTGGTTTCCGTCCACAACACTCGAGTATCCACCAGGTCCACCGTATCGTAGAGCACTTGTGTGCCGGTATGCAGCGTAACGCGACGACGGGTGTGCTATTCTTCGACATAGCGAAAGCCTTCGACAAAGTCTGGCACAACGGCTTGTTATACAAGCTTTACCAACTAGGAGTGCCAGATCGTCTCGTACTCATCTTACGAGACTTTTTGTCGAATCGCACCTTCCGCTATCGCATCGAGGGTGCACTCTCGTCCCCTCACCCTATTCGCGCCGGTGTCCCTCAGGGTTCCGTCATATCTCCTCTAGTTTTCACGCTGTTCACCAGCGATATCCCACAGAGTAAAAAGGCTCAGTTGGCTCTCTTCGCCGACGACACTGCCGTTTACTATACCGGTCATTGTCCCAATGCTATAGCTCGTACTCTCCAAACCTCCGCAAACGTCTTAGGCGCTTGGTTCCGGAAATGGAGAATCGAGGTCAACCCCGATAAGAGTCAGGCGGTTCTCTTCTCGAGACGTCGTCGAGTCCCACCCCCCCTTCCCAGCCCGATCACTATGTACGGCAAGCCAATCCCTTGGGAGAAGCAAGCCAAATACCTAGGCGTGATCCTTGATCAAAACTTAACGTTCAAAGAGCACATTAAGGCTGTTCGCGCGCGCGCCGCTTTCGCTCTTGGTAGACTCCACTTTATTCTGACAGCCCGTTGCAAACTGTCACTTAAATGCAAGCTGCGCATCTACACCGCAGTCATCCGTCCCATCATGACCTATGCCTGCGTTGTATTCGCGCACGCTCACCCACGTCATCTCCATAAGATGCAGACCCTCCAGAACCGTTTCCTCAGAAAGGTCACGGGTGCCCCCTTCTATGTCCGTAATATAAATCTCCACATCGATCTTAAAATGCCTACCATAAACCAGTTCATGAAACGCTTATCGAAGCGTTTCTTTGACTGTGGCATAAAACACCCCAACCCCTTGATCTCAGCGGCCGCCCGCTACACTCCTTCCCGTATTAGTAGTATTCGCCGACCAAGGCATACCTTAATCGCCCCCGACGACGCCACTACCCTCCTACAGGAGAGTAGTAAGGCAACCAGCACGCTTCATAAGCCCAAAACCCGATCGCCGTCCTACCGTCCTCGCCGCCGAGGCCCGCCGCGACGCCCAAATCTACGCCCCTCCCGACCCTTGCTCGAGCCAGCCCGCGCCGCTGAGCCTGTAGCTTTAAATTCGTCCCTAAATAATATCATTCCTGATCCAGCTAGTCATTTGCTGCCCTCTTCCAGCGACGCCCTAAGCCGAGGTTCGTACCCCACAGGGCCCTTAGCGTGTAGTCGCTTAGTTTTTAGTTAGTATTTAAGTTTAAGTCCTGGCTGGAGGCCTTAATTTATTAGGGAATCCACAGGCAAGTCCGTCTAAGCAGACGACAACCTCATAGGTTGACCTGCGAGATGCCATTTATAAAAAAAAAAAAAAACAACATTACAGATATTGTTGTCAATAGTACAGAAAAAACGATAAGAAAACATGCCATTTACGCTGTAAAAAAGTGCGTAATCCAATTAGCTTAAACTTCATTTTAGATAAGTATTTTACTAAAAAATATATGTAGAAACCTAGATAAATACTGTCTTCATCCGAATATAAGCACAATGTGGTGGAAATATGCTTAAATTGCAAATGGTTTCGGTATTACGTTCCGGTACGACCTCCTGACCACAAATTCTGAATGTGATCTGTTTGCTGATGAGTGGAGCAGAATTAATTATGCGTATGATAGATTATGCGGATAATTTCAGTTTATTTATTACAATATTTCACGTCTGTTTCTTTAATTGAACACGAATAAAAACATCACTAAAATAATTATAACCTTGTTTAAGTGTGTTATACAACATTTAAGTTTCTCATCAAAATCTTATCAGTACTATTACGAAATACCTGTTCTTTCATTGTTGTTTTGTATAACATCACATCTAACCGTTACTTAAACAAATAACGTGACTTGTTTACTAATTTATGCCATTGTAAGACCAAGTATGTAATTCAAATAATTAATTCAGTATATTTTAAGATAATTTAATCATAGTTTCATGATAAATACAAATATTAACGAATCTGAAATGAAATCGTACGATATGACGTCACTTGTTTACCACCGGCTTTAAAAGCCGCTGCTCCGCCGTACTCGGCCTCCCTCCATCAGTCATGTCCGCCGTCCCAAGCATGTCCTCACCGACCCCGATGACCACATAACTCGCATTCAGGACAGCAGTAGGGCCACCAGTACAGTGCACAAACACAGACCGACATTCCGACCTCGCCGCCGAGGTTCCTCGCGAAGATCCCGACGTAACTGTCCCCCCCGACCCTTGCTCGACGAAGTGCCAGCCGTAGCTTTAAATTCCCATGATAATAATAATCAACAAAATCTGATCCAGCCTGTCCCATCTTGCTGTCCTCCCGTCAGCGACGCCCTAAGCCGAGGTCCGTGCCCCACAGGGGGTGCCCTTAGCGAGCGTTCGCTTAGTAATGTAAGTAGTTTTACGCCCCTGGCTGGAGGCTTTGAGTCCGCTTAAGGCAGCCACAGGATAGTCCGGTTAAGTAGTCACGGCCTCTAAAGGTCAACTACGAGATGCCATACACAAAAAAAAAAAGTACTCGGCCCATTTCTCTCCGGAGCAATCACACCGAACGGACCTAAGTTAAGTAAACGTATCTTTTTGTAAACTCTTGTGTATTTAAGGTAAAATATTCGCTTATGTCGTAATATATTTTAGATGATGTATAATGTATTATTTAAACCTACATAAAGCAAAGTAATATTTCGATGTCTATAAAATAAATTGTTAGCCTAAACTCCCTTCGAAAAATTGTATATTTTCTTTACAAATGAATAATTAAATTAGTTAATGTTATAATCCATTCTAAGTCCCGATTTTTTAAATAAATTATTTTTCTCTATGTACGTCTATTATTTTTAATTCTGTGTAGTATCTTTATCTTACACGTGTATGCCTGATGTTTTGCGAGAATAAGTATGCTAGGTTGTCCTCTATTAAATGTTAGTATTTGAAATATCATTGTTTTCTTATTATTCAATCTGTATGTTAATTAAAATAAGTTTCAGTCAGTGATAAAATTACGGTTTTTGACTTTCATATCTCAGTATCCGTTGAACTGTATTTATGAAATTTGGGGTTACATTATGGTAGTTAATATACAGGGTTATAACAAATAAACCAAATTTCATGTTTATAATATGTTGAATAGATTTTAAGTTAATATGGGTTCAAAAGTGTCTCCCAATGGTTCGTGTAATATCACACACGGCTGCTGCGTCGCCAGTTCCTATTATTTGAACTTCGCTATGACACGCTGCCGCGTGTCTAGGTGTCTAGATTTCCACGCGATTTTTGTTTGTACTACTATAAATTTTTTGGGCGTTGTATTAAAAAACTTTTGTATAAATAATACGCTTCCAAAACATACTCTGAGGAAGAAGTCGTCTTTCGTCGCATGTTGCGGGTTAAGATTTTTATTTGTCTTTAAATAATCATGTACATGAAGTAAGTATTTATCAGCGTGTTCACGGGGGCCGTAGATAATGAACTATTATTACATTTATTATAAATTACATAAATCAAGCAAATAAACGTTGTATAAATCTTTTTCTATTTATGACTCAGCGGATTTTCCAGATTTACCCCTTTAAGCCCCGCTTATATGACAGCCTCTATTGTTACCAATACAGATGATGTAAATAGATTTATAGTTTTACTTTTGAGGATAACCAGCGGTTTGCTCATAGAATGCACTCATAAATTATTGGTAACAATAATGGGTCTCTGATAAGCGGGGTTTATCAGAGAGCTTCTATTGTCAGTAATATAGATGTTAAATATAGATATTTATAGTTTTACTTTTGAGGATAACTAGCGGTTTGCTCTTATATTCAATAAATCTTTCGTTTTAGAACAGACAGATGCTGATGAAGTTTTAGGTACCATTAACCAGCTAAGGGTTGATGCTGCTACCGGTTGGGATGGCATTTCTCAAACCTTCCTAAAAAGATACGCACAGACCCTTGCACCTATACTATGCCACATTTTCAACCTTTGCTTTCAATCAGCTATCTTCCCCTCATCTTTTAAAAAAGCAATTATTCATCCTATCTTCAAGGGTGGTGACGGAACCTTGCCAAACAGCTATCGCCCAATAGCTGTTCTAAGTGCTCTGTCTAAGGTACTTGAACGGCTCATAAACAAGCGATTAGTCCAATACCTCGAACACTTCAAACTTTTATCACCACAGCAGTTCGGCTTTCGCAGGAACAAACCCACTTGTGAAGCGGTCCATATGTTAGTTAACAATATAGTACAAAACTTAAATACTAACAAGAAGGTTCTTACCATATTTTTAGATCTTGCGAAAGCATTTGACACGGTTCCTGTCTCCACACTTCTATTCAAACTTGAAAGTATGGGTGTCAGAGGGTCTCCGCTTGATCTCTTCAAGAGTTATCTTACTGGTCGCTCACAAGTGGTCACTGTGGAGAATTACAATAGTTCTGAACTATCCATTCAATATGGCGTACCCCAGGGTAGCATATTGGGCCCCACTCTCTTTCTTGTGTTCATAAACGACCTCTGCAATCTCCAAATTCCAAATGCCACAATAGTTTCATTTGCAGACGATACCGCCATCACTTTCACCGCAAACTCTTGGTCAGAACTCCAAGTTACTGCACAAGACGGCTTTAATTCCGCCTTGAAGTGGCTTTCCGCTCATACCCTTACTCTCAATGCCAACAAAACTAATTTCATTACTTTTTCAATGACCAATACTTCCCAACCAAAAACAACAATCTCTATCAAAGCTCATTCTTGTCCTACACAAACTCAACTTAATTGTCAATGTCATAACTTAACTTCAGTAGAGCAGGTTAAATATCTTGGTATAATTCTGGACATACATAACATAACATCACGCCTTGTTTCCCCGAAGGGTTGGGCAGAGGTGTACCTATAGTACACCCACATTTCGCCAGTTATGTTTAAGTCCCATGTAATAGGGGGCGAGCCTATTGCCATCTACCGGGCACAAATCCAGACTTCGGGCTGTTACTGGGAAATTCCAGATAGAAAATCCCAATAACACGTTGCCCAACCTGGGGATCGAACCCAGGACCTCATGCTCAGCAGTTGCGATTGCGACCACTAGACCAACGAGGCAGATTCTGGACAAAAACCTTAATTTCAAATCCCATATCAACACTCTTTCTGGTCGCATACGAAAGTTAATTTACATTTTTAAAATCCTGAGACATGTAGCAAACCCGATAATCATCCGTAACGTTTACTTCGCTCTTTGTCAGTCTATCCTAATCTATTGTATCTCATGCTGGGGTGGTGCTGCAAAGACCACTCTTAAGCCGCTGGAGGTTGCACACAGAGCTATTTTAAAAGTAGCTACGTTCAGACCGATACTCTCCCCAACTATTGAACTATATCATTCATGTAGCGTACTTAATGTAAGACAGCAATATATTTTACATATAGTTCTTCTGCAACACAAACGAACACCTTTCAAAAAAATCTCCAAGCGCCGCAAAGACCTAATCTGCACAATAACACGTACAGGTTTTATAAAAAGTTTGCCCTCTACCTTGGCCCAGCACTCTACAATAAAATAAACGCAAAAACGCCGATTTACGGCTTAACAAATTTTAACTGCAAAAAGTCAGTTCGCTCTTTCCTCTTGAAGCTAAACTACGACGAAACCGAAGAATTTCTAAAGAAGTGATCACTCAAACACACACATGCATCACACACCACATAAGTCAGCGAAACCCTCACCACACTAACAATATTCTCACCACACCAATATACTGAACATATTTTTTTTTATTTTTATTTTATTATTTATAATTGTCGCTAATTTTATAATCAATGTTTTTATTTTTATTTTGTTTGTTTACCAATTTGTCTCTCATGTAGTGCTGTAATGATTATTATACATATTTAACACGTGCTATAAGTCAACCATTCATGACGGGGATCGGAACTGTTTCTCCTAAACACAGGTTATTTTGTAACCTATCTAGGAGATCAGTACGGCACCCACTAACTAGATAAGTAAGTTTATGCTTGTGCTTTATATAATATACCTTGCTATGTAATCTAGTCCTACTTGAAAGAATAAATCTTTACTTTACTTTACTTTACTTATTCCACTAGCGGTCACCAGGGTTGGATGCATCATCTAGCTCTGCTAAAACAACGTTGCCTTGTGTATATAATGTATGGAACGCATTTTTTGGGCAGCGTACCTACCCAGACGTTGCCAACGGCGTCAGCTCTTTGCGTGCGCGGTACTCGGGTGACAGGCTCACCAAGTCTGTCACCCGTAGGTCCTTTTGCGCTGTTCTAAGCCGGTTGCCGAGAATGCAAGTAATTTGAGACCCATTGCTGGTCATGTTATATAAAAAAGAAGAGAACAGGTTAGAAAAGGGAAAATTTTATTAGAACTTACGAAAAAGATATGCTCATGTTTCAGACATCATTGTAGCCAGAGATGAATTGCTAGAATTTTATGATGGCGGAACACTAACGCACTCAGTGCCGACGTCTGAATATAACGATTGGATAACTTACGACCCATTACACCACCGGGTGCTGTTTGCCGCAAAAAACAGCGATAGCGACCCTGCTACTTTTGACATAGCAAGCGGAAAAACACAATCTTTAGATAAGAAAACCCCAAACCGCTTTATGAAGAGATTCGCCAACACCCAGCCACAGAACTACTCTTTGTGATTATTGATCAAATTATGTACTCGTTTTCATTAAAACCTGGATCTGACAGCGAAGGTAACGGAAATCTTGTGATCAATTTGGAAAAGGAACTGTATATCCGTTAAGTTGTCGTAGACAGCTGTGAAGGGTAAGTCACTCAAGAAAATAATATGTAGCTCATTTATTCTATTTTTCAACATTAAAAAAAAAACATGATGAAAAACTCGTTATAATATTATAAGCAGGGTGACTTGTAATTGGTCGTATTCTTTCCAGGACGTAATAGTGTGACCCATTTACAACAATTAAGCATAAAGCCTCGGCGGAAATTCATGGGATTCGGGAAAAAAACCTTTTTTTAAACGAATTTTTGAAAATTTCCCAAAATTCGTCACTTAAGTAATTTTTCAGCTCTCAAACTTCATTGCTATTCTATTGGGTACCCAATATCTTAACAAACCTTCCGATGTATTCGAATGTTCTAAAACATCAAACAGTTAAAAGTTAAAGGAAGAAGTATATTAACAATTTTCTAAATAATAATTGCACGAAATGCTACTTAAACTCTTAGCGATTACACTTTTTATTCTCTAAACTTATGTCGACCTGTGGACAGCGTAGTGGGTTATATGATTACTAAAATTGATTTTGTGAAATTAGTTGTAAGTTCTTAATATGTAACAGTTTGGTGTTCCTTTCAATAACAAATAAATAAATAAACAACTTGTCACTAGCGAAACTAAGAATATATTTTGCTCTACTTTGTCGCATCAACGGCTTCGCATCTTGTACGTGTTCCGAACATGCGCCGTAATTCAGACAACAGTTGAAGCACACGTAGACCTTATTGCTTTGCCCAGAGTAACCGGCGTCACATCTGTAAAAGAAACGTCAACAGTGCATAATTAATGTACAGTAGATTAATAAGTCACGCATGAAACAAACATGAAAGGGGTTTGAACAATCTATGGAAGCTGACATAGTGCCCCATCGACAATTAGTTTTCTACGAAGTTGCGGCGCACGATGAAACTAGCAAGTGGAGCGAACTTGAGGCCATAACAGCCAGACTTGGTACAGATATAGTCAGATCAGACGGACGTAAAGCTAGAACTGATCGCGTATGGTATTGTTAAGACAGATTTATAAGAGTTTTACAGACCTGCGTTTAGGATGCCCTTTAACATTGAAATTGTTTGGAAACATTTGACAAGTAAGGCGGGAACTTCGCATCTTTCACCCTCATAATGTCTTGTGCATTGACAGACTAGCTCATTCTCCTCATTTATGGAACCGACACCTTTGTTCAAACAATATTCATGGCACGCGTTTACTTCACACCTTTCCCCCGAATAACCGGCATTACAACTTTAACTGAAATTACGAATATATGAGACAGGGTGACTCATGAACAAGGGTAGTAAGAGTGATCCCACTAATTATAGACCTATATCTGTGCTTCCAGAATTGAGTCAAATCTATGAAAAAATCATGCTAGACCCAGATGTTGTCACATTTTAACTCAAATGGGATTTTACAGAGTCGCCAGTTTGGTTTCATGACAGGTCGACGAATGACGCGGGATTATAACTCATCAATCGGTTTATTTCCGATTTTTTATGTTTTTATTACGGGTCTTTCTACATCGTTCTCACATGTATAATTTCAACATGACTGATGTAACAATTTTTTTTGTATCCATATTATTTAAAAGAGTGTCCATGGAGTTTCTTTCCCGATCTTCTCCATAGGTACTTTCGCTTTGGAATGGGCAACTAGCTTCATATTTCTGACTGACCGACCCCTTGACAATTCAAAAGTGCCTGTAATTGGTTTATTTGAAATAAATGATTTGAGTTTTGAGTCTTTAGTTTATATGAGCGTGCCTCAATGTTCGATTCTTGGCTCTTTTCTATTTCTAGTTTATATCAAGTTCCTTCCCAACAGGAAGCATAACTTATCGGATATACGGAAAAGATACGGATGTCAAATATGTCCACGATAGTCTTGCTGTACTTTCGAAATGGTTTGTCGCAACATCTTTTACTTAATGCGAACAAAACTAAATATCTAATTACCAAATGTACCCAAAGTGAGATTCAGTTCAGATTTGTTATAGTTACAATAGCAAACGTAATCTGGTTTAAATTGGTTTTTATTATATTATTTCATTATTTTAGTAAACTTATATTTAGATTATTTTATATTTTGTGAATGTGAGAACGTTGTAGGCCTTTTAGACTGAAGATTTGTAGTTCATTTAATATTTTGTTACGAACCTGGAACTGGCTGTCAGGCCTACACTGTCCTCCCATGTCTATTAACACTGTAATTTGAAAACCCACAAAAGTCCACGGTTACTCTCTTAGAAATAATTGATTTAATAATAATAGTGTATCCATGGAGTTCAATGCCGGCTCTTCTCCATACGAAACAACCAATTGGAACCGTACACCTAGCTTCTGACGTTCTATAAGTGCCCATGTTATGTGAAATTAAATATTTTGTTTGTATTATGATTTTGATTTTGAAGGAAGCCCTCAAAAAGTGACTATGATTCTAAGACAACTCGACTCCATTACAAACCAACTCTAGCCTGAACAATTCAATCCCTACAACTCGAACCCAACTCATCATAATGGTCGACACGTATTTTTTTTTCTGCTTGATGCACCTTTTTTTGTCGTCGACTTAGCCTCGCCAGGCAGGGCACCTATTTCTGTCTACTTAAAGGAACTTAACTCCAAAAGATGACGGGAAGCTTAGTTGGCTAGCTCTGCTCGCTCACTCTAGCCCTCGTCACCCCTTTTTAACATAAACTTTCCGTGCCCTAAGTTTCAGAGAACGTTACTGCTAATCTGCACTATAATAGAAAATGTATACGTACTAGATTAAATATAAAAACTATAACGATCATACATTTTCTATTATAGTGCAGATTTGAATGGAAAGAACGCCAAAACAAAACATTATATCCTGAAATCCTAAAAAAAAACACTGTCAGAAGAATTTTTCGCAATTGCCGTATCTAAAGGTTTTATCTACTGGGGGAGGGGGGGGGGTGGCTTAAACCCCCTCTTCCGGCAACTATCAAAAAATCCAATGCGCGACACAGATTTGAAACACAAACAAATTTCACACTACAGCCCGAAGCCGTTGCTCGCATTAAGTAAAAGATGTTGCGACAAACCATTTCGAAAGAACAGAACCCGACTATCGTGTACATATTCGACATCCCTATCTTTTCCGTATATCCGATAAGTTATGCTTCATGTTGGGAAGGAACTTGATATAAACTAGAAATAGAAAAGGGCCAAGAATCGAACATTGAGGCACGCTCATCTAAACTAAATACGTCGTCCTGTTACGTGTTAATGTGTTGTTTTTTGATAGATAGCAAAGAACAAGATTAACAGCTTGTCCATGAATTTCGTACTGGTGAAATTTACAGATCAGTATATGGTGGTCAACGCAGTCAAACGCTTTTGAGAGGTCACAGAAAATGCCAATTGCATCCTAGAACTTGTCGCAGGATTTCAAAATGCGATTGATGAGTTCCCGAGTATAATCCCGCGTCAGTCGTCGACCTTTCATAAAACCAAACTGGCGACTATGTAAAATCCCATTTGAGTTAAAATGTGACAAAATCTGGGTCTAGCATGATTTTTTCATAGATTTGACTGAATTCTGGTAGCACAGATATAGGTCTATAATTAGTGGGATCACTCTTACTACCCTTGTTCATGAGTCACCCTGTCTCATTTATTCGTAATTTCAGTTAAAGTTGTAATGCCGGTTATTCGGGGGATAGGTGTGAAGTAAACGCGTGCCATGAATATTGTTTGAACAACGGTATCTATTCCATGTATGAGGAGAGTGAACCAGTATGTCAATGTAAGACCTTATGAGGGTGAAAGATGCGAAGTTCCCTTACTTGTCAAATGTTTCCAAAAAATTTCAATGCTTAAGAACATCCTAAAAGCAGGTCTGTAAAACTCTTTTAAGTCTGTCTTAACACTACCATACACGATCAGTTCTAGCTTTACGCCCGTCTGATCTGACTATATCTGTACCAAGTCTGGCTGATAAGGCCTCAAGTTAACTCGACTTGCTAGTATCATCGTGCACCGCAACTTTGCAGAAAACTAATTGTCGATGGGGCACTATGTCAGCTGCCATAGATTGTTCAAACCCCTTTCATGTTTGTATCATGCGTGACTTATTAATCCACTATACATTAATTATGCACTGTTAACGTTTCTTTTACAGATGTGACGCCGTTTACTCTGGGCAAAGCAATAAGGTAGGTCTATGTGTGCTTCAACTGTTGTCCTAAAAACGGCGCTTGTTCGAAACACGTACAAGATGCGAAGCCGTTGCTGCGACAAAGTAGAGCAAAATATTTTCTTAGCTAGTGACAAGCTGGATATTTTATTTTATTTGTAATTGAAAGGAACAGCAAACAGTTACATATTAAGAACTTACAACTAATTTCACAAAATCAATTTTAGTAATCGTATAACCCACTACGCTGTCCACAGGTAGACATACAAGTTTAGAAAATAAAAAGAGTATAATGTAATGGGAGTTTAAGTAGCATTACGTGCAATTATTTATGGTTTAATGAGCATTAATAAAGTTAAAATTAAGATTAAGATTATACATACCTAATATAAAATATGACCTCAGTAAGTTTGATAATTTTCAGAGAGGGTACACACAATTATAGGTTTTATTTAATAAAGGGGAAAGATTGGGTTTTTTATCTGTTCATTAGATAATTGAAGACGTGTGTGCGGCGGGTGTCAGGAACGCGTTCTCTCAACTCTCGGCCGTCATAAATAACTCGTTCTTCACTGTTAAAGAAAAGTTTGTAAAGTTAATAACAATGTTAATTATCATAATAGTCTTAATTAAAATTGAATTTTCATCAGCTATAGTAGTACTTATTTGAGATCTAATGCGTAAACAAATAAGTGATTATTAATTATATCAATAACTGTAGGGGGTAAATAAAAAGTCGTTAAGCTACCCTGTGGTCTTATTATTTTTTACAAAAAATTATGAAATAATGTAAAATACATGAGATCGCGACTGTATTCCTTGAGAAATAAGAACAGTGTCTAGTACACCCACATTTCCGAGTTACGTTTAAAAATCCTAGGAAGTCGGCTAGCCTATTTTCACAAACTGAGCACTAATCCAGAGTTCAAGCTGCTGAGAAATTCCTGATAAAGAACCCAATTATACTGTCTTACCTGAGGCAAACCCGTCCCTAAATACGCTTACACCAACTTGAGATATCCCTATTGCAGCCACTAAAGAACCAACATCACAAAAGCGTACAAAATCTGGATTAATCTAGTCAATGTTCTTACGAGAAAAAAGTTATTCAACATAAGGAGGTCCAAGATAACAAAACAATAGTTAATTATCAACAGGCTAGCGACCGCCCCTGTGGTCTTAAGGCTCTTGTACACTGGCGCGACGTGACAGCGCGACACAAAGCGCCTGTCGCGCGAAGAGCGAGACTTTAGAAAACATCGGAATGTCTTTATTATAATTTAAATGTAATATCCATTATTTTACACATAAATCATCGCATCGAAATACGTTGCGCAGTTTAGAAGAGCAATTTTATCACACAAACAGACTCAAAACGCGACTCTAATTTATAATACTGTAGAGTTTTCATGCGAACCAAATAATGTTACACCACAATTTCTCTAGAACTTTGAGATAACACATTTCTTCAACGTACGAGTATTCTACAAGCTTTTTGGTTAACCTTTATTAAGAGGCTGACAAGAACTACTGTGCAGTCACTGTCAGACTCCATAGTAATGAAAGAGAAGCGCGATGCAACAACCCTGATAATTTAATGCATAAAATGAAGAAGTTATATATATACAATAAAAGTATTGATTGGACTAATAAATTAAAACACTATAACGTTAATATTTTGCTTGTAGAATATTCTGATAAAAATAAGAATGATTGCATGTACTCATTAGTATGGTTTTTGATCCTTAAAAGAAAATGTTAGAGGTTTCGTCATGTTTTTTTTAAATCGTATATTGGTTTTGTTATGTTTTTAAAACACCATCTAACTAGCATAGTTATATCCTGAAGAATGTCATATATTTATCTGATTTTGTTTACTGCAGCGGATTATATACTTTTAGGCATTAAAATCTTGCGAAATCCCGAGGGGCTTGATCGGTTGAGGGAACGTTTCGTTCCCCGGGAAACAGGCCTTCAGCGCTTAAATGTTTTTTTCAATTTAAAAACAAGTTGGTCAAAGTAAGGGGAACTTCATCGCCTTTGCCATTGCTGTACCTTTAGTTTTATCAATTCGGAAATATTAATTGCGTTATTCACAATGACGAGCAGCCAAATTTTTTTAACATAGGGGTAGTGTGTTTTACAACTGGGGTTCGCAACCAGTTTCCAAATACGTTGTTCATAGACGACTTCTCCCTGGAGTGTAAAGGTGGTGCTGTTCCACAAACTATGGGACACCAGCATGTCGATTCTGTAAAATCTCACCGTGGAGACTTGCGCGGAGTGAGCTGTCAGTGTCATCCCGTCTTGGTCAACCCCTAGCATCAGTGGCTGTGACAGCCCACTCTACGCTCACTTCACCTAAGTTTTCGCGGTGAGATGGTTACAGAATAGAGGGGCAATACTGGTATTTTTCAGAAAGTACGCATTCTAATCTTAGTCCCAATATTTCAAAATAAAAACTCTGATCTATCAATATCTTTGACAAGTTTTTGCCATTAATTGTCGCTATTGTTGTCGCTGTGAACGCATGAAAACACAAACTTACCTAGGTACATACACATACACACATAAACTCACGACTTCTTCTCATGGGGGTAGGCAGAAGCTACAGAACACCACCTGCTACGATCCTTACATACTCCTGTTATGTTTATTATGTTCCTACATCTGGTCATATACGCACGCCAGTTGCGAGTACTTCCGCACCTGTTTACTGAAGAACGTCACAAATAAGGTCACTATATATACTCCTAGTTCACCCCTTCTGGCATTCCATATCTAAGTACACAGTGTAACTTTAAATAACTCAATCGAACAGGTTGCCGACAACCTTCATTATTTTGAACTTGAACTGACCACGCTGTTAAGTACAATTGAAAGTCAGTGAAAAAGTCACAACCCGAATCAAATCTTCACGCGGGTAATACACTACTACCACAAACTCTAAGGTATTATTCATTACCATCATCATCATTTCAGCCGAAAGACGTCCACTGCTGGACATGGCACACATCCTCGCTCAAGCACCGCCACTGCGACATGTTATATGCTTCTTGCATCCAGCGGATTCCTGCATCCTTCACAATCACGGTCTTTGGTCCACCTCGTGGGAGGACGTCTGGTACACGGTCGCCACTCCAGAACCTGGTATCATTATTATAACATAAAAAAAATTGTTTAAAGTTTGTTTTAAATCAATCTACTTATATTGGGAAGATACCACCATGCCTTGAGTACGTTTCACTGATCGTCTTAAACACTTAGAGTCTTAGACAAACAAAGAAAAACATTTTATTACGATTTTCTGAGAATATTTCAAGAACAATAGTCTATGGCCTTAGATTGCATGCCTCAATGGGTCAACAGACGGGCTATTATATAATCGGCCGTGAAAACATAACGCAGGTAAAAAGTGATAGTAAAAAAACTATATCGCAAAAAAATGTCGGTCAAGCTCAATGTTTTGGTTCAAGGGATCGTTTTGTGCGACGGAAAAACCATTGATAAATATTAAACATATATATTTCTGTAATTGGTACAAACAAACACTTTTACTACGACAACATTTAATTTGGTGTTTAGAACTAGATGAGTTCAGTGTTTCCTAACTAGCTACTCTGAGAAGAAAGATCGAAAAAAGCCCAGAGGTCATCCCTTTCTTTTTAAGGTCAGACATAATCTTGGTCAGGCCATATGAAGACCATGCATGAGATGGTCTTTTGAGGAAAAAACCATACAGATTTGAGTGGACGCTTTTCCAGTGAGTCACACACAGAACAGGACGTGTCCTGTTCTTTAGGCTTGTTAGGCTGATCCGGATGGACTCGTTCGCTCTGGTTCGTGGATTGGACTCAACTGTCATTCGTAGATCTTTTTCTTTACAGAACCTAGGTGACACTTACATTAAAGGCCACTGTTGGATTTTCAACTCTCGGTTCTAAGCCGAGCGCTGAAAATCCAACAGTGTTCTTTTATCTGAGCATTAATTTATAATCCACAAGACAAGTTGTTAGCCACAATAATTATACACTACTCTAATACCGATAACTTTCGTTGACAGCTGTTCTACTCGTCGTTAAGGAAAACTGAGTAACTGTTAATTACAGTTTACAAGATATCCTTATAATTTTCTATAATTGGTAAGAATTACTCAATGAAAACGGAAGGTAAGAAAGCGTCATGGATATCCTTTACCCAGAAAGTGGTCTTGCAATAGTTTGGCCTAAGAAACAATGAATGGATTGTGTTAAAACTGTTGTAACCATATTTATAATTCAAAAGAGTGTCCGTGGAGTTTCTTGCCCGTTCTTCTCCACGGGTACGTACTACGCTTTGGAATGGGCAACTAGCTTCATCTTTCTGACTGACCGACCCAATGACAATTCGAAACTGCCTGTAATTGTTTTATTAGTCTTTGAGTTTTTTTTTCAGTTTGAGAAAGAAGATAATTATGACTGCAAAGGGTAACTAACGGTTTTTTGCCCTTTCTTCTCCATACAAAACTACCTTTTGGAAGGAGCAACTAAAAGCCATTCCATATTGTTGTAAATTTTGACATGCAAAACTGCCTTTTATGTACCTAACTGGAGTAAATAATTTACTTTGAAGGGGGTGACTAATGAGTTGACATCTGATGAAAGAAGAAGGCATGCTGCGCTGATCACAAAGAAATAGGGACTTCGGGGTCAACTCTCTAACGGCCGAACCCAATAACGTGCCAATAATCTCCAATTTTCAAATCAATCAGCCTATAATGTTCCACTCCTGGGACACAGGCCTCCTCTCTATGAGATGGGAGGTCAAAACACGTGTCAATTTTTTTTTTCGGACAGGCAAATACACGTCGGGCGTCGGGACAGTTGTAAAATCGTGTTGTCATTTCTAGTTCGAAAACCGAACTAATCTTATGTCCGTTAGTGATTGATATACGGAGTAGGAAGCACCCGTAACTTCGGACAAAACTAAAGACTGCTTATGGAGTAGTAGGCTCCTGGGCAGGAAGTTGATGGTGATTAATTATTTCTATTATTTCTAGTGCCAAAGTTTTTTTATTTATTCATATAATACTTTACGCACACAAATGTAAAGAAGCGGACTTAATGCCATAGGCATTTTCTACCAGGCAACCTTTGTATGATGCAGAGACAAGCAGTGGTAGGTGGAATTTATAAAAAATACATTTAAGAGTAAATATTTTTTATTATAAACATACGCTTAAACCTATTTAAAGTATCAATATAATACATTTATATACACCAACAAAACATAACATCACGCCTGTAATCCCAGAAGAGTAAGGCAGTGGTGCACATTTCACCAGTTATGTTTAAGTCCTATGAAAAAGGGGATGATCTTTTTGCCATCAACCGGGCACAAATCCAGACTCCAGGCTGCTACAGAGAAATTCTGGATAGAAAAACCCAATAAGACCATGTCGATTCTGTAAAAATCTGAACGTGATGACTTGCGTGGACGTGGAGTGAGCTGTTTGTGTCATCCAAGCTTGGTCAAGCCTAGCATCAGTGGCACAGACACATCACGGTCACTTCACCTAAGTTTTCACCGTGAGATCTTTACAGAATCGACATGGCACAACCTGACCTCGTGCTCAGCAGTAGCTCTTACGTCCACAAGACTAACGAGGCAGTCCCCAAACTCACCCTATTTACCACTGATACCTAATTATATATAAATATAAGAACAAATAAATATGCATAATTAGGTATATAAATTAATTAAAAACAAATAAGACAAACAATGAGAAAACATTACCGTTAAGATGAAACTGCCAGCTTCTTGCGAATGTGCTCACGAACTTCAACTATAAATGATAGTCGGGTGGTTGCCATCCTGTTTTCTTGAGTTCAGTCTATCTCTCTATGGTCTACTCTAGACTGAACGAAGAACGAAGAGTGAATGAAGTCTGTGCGGTGAGTGGGACATTGAAGAATACGATTGTGTGATGAACGAAGATTTCAATTGTCGTTGGCGCAAATGTACTGTAATGTAATGTTCAATAACGCATAGATAGTAAGCATTTGAGGAACTTATAGTATATCTAATGAAGGATTTCCTAAACAACGTTGTCTCCCTTTTCCAACCATGTTGTGGTAAGCTTCCAGTAGGATGCAGTTGATTATCAGTATTCCACATGAAGCGACTGCCTTTCGTCAGACCTTCACAACCCAGTTACTGGGTAAAATTATCCAAACTTCCTCACTGCCCTACCTTATTGTTATAAATGCGAAAGTTAGTTGTTTTTTTTTTTTTTTTGTGAAAACTTCTTTAGCGGCGTTGTACACTTTTTTTGTAATGGGTAAAACATGTTAAACTCGCGTCAGGACACGTGACCTGATCGAAAAATCGTAAGACGGATGATCGTTGATTTTTGATTTTTATTGATTGATTTTTCTGAGAGACAAACTTTTTAATGTAATATGAATTGTGGTGTTTGTGAACGATAGCGCATTAAATAAATATTGTATTATACCACATAAATAATAGTATTTTATACTTAAAACAATTCGTGCAAAATTATTCCAAAATATCAAATATCAAAAATGCACAACATTAATATTCAAGTTTTCATTTCTGCCGGCACTCCCGGAGTGCAACCCGGTGTTGTTTGTGACGCTTTCACGCCAAAACTGGAAAACTGATTTGCGTCAAATTTGACACATAGATAGACCACGATCTGAGTAAGGACGTAGGCTACTTATCATACTGGATCGCAGACGCTAGTTTTAAATAGCTAGTTAACAAGGTACTAGCGGGATAGCCTGTGTAAAACACACCGAACTTGCTTGAGTCCATGAAACTTATAATTATGACAAAAGAACGGGCAAGAAACTTCTTGCCCGTTCTTTTCCATAAGAATTACGCTTTGGAATGGGCAACTCCTTGCTTCATCATTCTGACTGACTGACTTCTTGACAATTCAAAAGTCCCTGTAATTGGTTTAATTTAAACTAATGCTTTAAATTGAATGCTGAAGAATATAATCACTAGCCTAGCGTGGTCAGAATTCAGAACACAAAACTATACTTGCAAAATCAATATGACACGACAAACCGCTTTGGAATTAGGACATGCTTGCGGTTTTATAACTTGGGCGAACTAACCTGGCTCGAATGACATTTGTTGAGTTTAGTTGTAACTTATTATTTAAGTTATAACTTTGTTATGTTCTTAAACAGGATGTTTGGTGCATCGTGTGCCAAATTGAAATGGTCGACTAAAGGGATCATCTGCTAGCCTTTCAGACCCCTTAACACCCCTCATGCCCTGTGGATTTTTTTTATCGACTTTTTATTGTTTTACAAAAAAAGACTCAAATTTTACATTCAAATACACATTAAAAAAATATATAAGGCGTAGACTCTGAATTTTAATTTTATTTCAATGTGTATTGTTTAATAGTACTTTTAAGTACAAAATTTGTGACATTAGTCACCTAGTTTTTTTTTTTTATCCACTCGCAAAGGTAAAACTTAAATTAAAGCTGTACATGTTATATGGCTACAAAAAAAAAAAAACAAAAGCGACCGGGATCTTCCAACTCCCTCATTAATTCTCTAGTCTATCCTCTTGCTAATGATGTGCCACATGCCATAAAAATCTTTTAACAACTTTGTGAATTCGCTAGAATTGTGAATCGAGTCACCTAAGGCTAATATTCAAAATTATGATTAAAAAAAATTTTTTTTGCTTAAATGATACCTGACAAACCTATAAATCTGTTATCACATTATTATAAGATAAAATCAACATCGTGGGATTTATTTGAAATATAAAACGAAATTGAATTTTTAACATTTATTTCCTAATTGTTACAAATCCTGCTCAAATTGTAGGCCGCTGTTGCGAATGCAGGCCCGACATCTGTTTCGTATTTCGACAGTTGTTGTACGAAGTCGTATTTCCTCCTTAATGGTATTTAATGCCGCTTCTATGCGTTGGACTAGTACCTCCCTAGTTGGAACCTACGTGGCGTATACCAGCTCTTTGGCACGTCCCCAGACATAAAAGTCTAACGGAGTTAAATCAGAACAAATCAAAAGTCATTTATTCAAATTAGGCTGAGAATCAGCACTTTTCGAACGTGAAAATTACATAAGACAGTCCCCCAAAACCCCCGCCCGCCTAGTGCTTTACCTAGGAAGAAGAAGTGGCGCAACAAACTCTCCAGCAGCACAGCTGTCTGTTCGGTTAGAAGAACTGGATTTTATACAATTGTAAGTAATTACCAAAACATTAAATTAAATTAAATTGCCATAAGTCAGCTAGCTATGCCAATTCCAAAAAAAATGTTAATAAAACTTAATACATAAATAAAAGCCTCCAGGCCTAAAGGGCATGGCAGCTTACATATGCAATACTGGAATTATTATACAAACAAATAAAATAAATAAATGATAAACTAGGACCATCAAAGTCAAATAAATTAACAGAACAATTACTGATACAATAATAAAACCATAGACAGCAAGACGACCAGTCACCACAAGCAGCACCCGTTCACGAGCATAACGTAAAGATGAGCCATTACCCCCCTCGCCATATTTGAGGGAAGGAGGAAACCCGACCCCCGACGCTACCGCAAGCAGTGACATCTAAGCATGACGAACTTGCTGCCGGTTGCTCAGGCAAGAATAATATTATCAATTGTCGAGGTCGCTAGCTAACCACATATTGCAATACAGCTCATTAAAAAAAACATTGTAATGAGTAGAACATGTCAATAATAAATGAAGATAACAACATAATTGACTTATAGCGTCAATTATTTGTTTTTTACAAATATATGAACTCATATATCCTGTCAGTAGTTAAGCTGATTCTGGAGAAAGAACACGAACATTGTCTTCAGTTAATCACAGCGACCAACTGTTCTTAACGTTTAAGTAGTCGTTAATGGAATAATATGCCTTTGAACAAAGGTTGGATTTAACTTGAGCCTTAAACGCATTAAAAGGTAAATCTAGTAAAGAAGAGGGTAACTTGATATAAAAGTAGGGAATATGGCGGCCATGGAATAGGGCCATCGCGTCCAATCCACGCATTGGGGAACACATTGTCAAGATGTTCCCTCACAGTCAAACTTCGCCATTGAGATCATCGGGCAGGTAATGCGGTCCAATTACCTGATTTCCAAACACTCCTGCCCAAACGTTAACACTAAACGTTCTTTGAAAAGATTTCTGTCTTTTAACACGTGGGTTTTCCGTTTTCGTTGTCCAGTGGTGCAAATTGTGTAAATTGAGGATCCCATCCTTGGTAAATTTTGATTCATCCGTCCACAGTATTCTTTTAAAAAAATCAGATCCACATCCGTGTGTAAAAGAAACCGACAAGCCACTTTTCTGTCAAAGTCGCCACCCTCAAGACCTGCAATGAACCAAAAACTCTTTTAAATTTCTCTTGGGCAGTAAGTAATTGTACAAGAAAGGACCCGCTGTACGTGCTAACAGATTCACTACCTGGAAGTGACGCCATACCATACCCATTACCTGCTAAACAAAGGCAACGTCAAACAAAGCGTGTACGGGTTTAAACTTAGTTTAAAATTACGTACCTTGCACCGCGGAGTGTAGTGGAATGGATCGTTTTGACGAAGCACTTTCCATTTTGGAAGATCATGATGTGATGCCACATTTCTAATGCTTCTTGTAGGGTCTTCCTCAAGAGTGCCAGTGTTCTCTCGTCCACTTCAACATTATGTCGCACAATATGGCCCCTTGGTTCATTAAAAGTGACACTGCCAGTCTCACGTATGCGTCGGTATGTGTCTTGGAAGACTCTGCGGCCAGGTAATCGTCTACCAGGAAAGTGTTCCTGGTAAAGTTGTTGCGCTGCACGAGCGACACCATTGGCGGCTCCGTAAGCCATCATGATGTCCGCATATTCTTGGTTAGAGAATGTCGCCATTGCATTAGCAAAATCTCAACAAAGTTTAACAATAACAACAAAAGTAAAAAAAAACGTAACAAGAACCAACAAAACTCAACGATAACAAAGTAACAAAATGAAAGAATAGCGGAGTACGGTGAACTAGCACACACGTTAGGTAGCAGAGGCAGTGATGGCTCGACAAAAAAAAATGACGGATCGGCGGCAGTGCGTGATTTGTTCAAACCGATTTAAGGTAAGCAAGAAAGAGATAGAAGATATATTTTACTGCGCAAGAGTGAGAAACCAAATTTTACCTCTTTCTCAAGTATCAGTTACTCAATAAAAAAAATCATTATAGTTTGGAATGTAGTCTTATGTGACTTGATTCACAATTCTAGCGAATTCACAAGGTTGTTAAAAGATTTTTATGGCATGTGGCACATCATTAGCAAGAGGATAGACTGAAGAGTTAATGAGAGAGTTGGAAGATCCCGGTCGCTTTTTTTTTAGCCATATAAACAACTGTAGCTTTAATTTAAGTTTTACCTTGGCGAGTGAATTAAAAAAAACTGGGTGACTAATGTCACTAATTTAGTATTTAAAAGTACTCTTAAACAATACACATCTAAATAAAATCAAAATTCAGAGGCCTTATATATATTTTTAAATTTGTATTTGAATGTAAAATTTGGGTCTTTTTTTTGTAAAACAATAAAAAGTCGATAAAAAAAATCCACAGGGCATAGGGGGTCTGAAAGGCTATCAGATGATCCCTTCAGTCGACCAAACTCCCTGTATATGACAAATCAAGTTCCTAAACATTGTCTATTAATATGATTAATATTAGGTATTTCCCTAATAAGTTGCCGTAATTTATATACGTATGGCTGTTAATTTAATTAAAAAAATATGGAGTTGTATTTTCAAATTAAGACATTTGTTTATTGATTAGTGTTTTGTGTTCACTGCATTTGTATCATTTTCATTAATATGGACACATTAAAAATACGAGTAATTATGGAATACGAGTTCCGTCGCGGTAGCAATTCCGCACAAACGGCTCGCAACATTAATTACGTGGGGTGCATGAAAGGCGCCTCCCAGAGCGACATACACGTATTTACTATACGTCCAGGGCACGCTGATTGGCTAATCCTTTCACCACGTTGGCAATCCAAAGTTCACCTAGAAAACTGGCTTTGTACGTAGTCTCTATTAACATCGAAGGGTTCTCACTAGACAAATCTGAAATTCTTTCTGATGTCTACCGCAAAACTCACTGCGACATTCTTTGCGTCCAAGAGACCCACCGAGACGAAACCCAAAAGACGGCCACATATCCCAGGACTTACGCTTATCGCCAAGATCTGGCGCCCAAAGCACGGTAACGCAGGGTTTGCTGCTCCGGCGTAAGCATACTTCCCATTAAGCCTTCTTCAGCGACGAAGTCATCTTAGTTCAATTGGTTTAAACGCATTACAACAAACATTAAATCACGCCCATTATACCCAAAGGATAAGGCAGAATGCACCTATAGTACACAAAATTTCGCCAGTTATGTATCAGTTCCATATCATACGGGGCGAGCCTTTTGCCATCAAACGGGCACAGATCGATACTCCGGAATGCTACTGAGAAATGACTGATGATAAAACCCAACAAAACTTTACCCAACCTGGGAATCGAAATCGATCGCTACTCCTGTGCAGTAACAATTACTAGTGATAAACTAAATATTCGTGTTAAAAATTGATAATGCAAACAACACCGAAAATAAATGTCTACGGAACCCTCTTTATGTTTTTCAGTGCACTCTTAACACAACAAAATGCTCTTTATAAATATTATACTTTTTATCTCACGAATTCCTATGAGTTAATAGTTTTTGTCGATAAATCATATTGGGACGCCATGGCATGCTAACTCTGCTTGTTGTTTAACAAAATAATAATAATAATTGTTACCATTTGGCTCCCAACACTTTTGGAACGCGGGATAAGACTACACGCATCGATTGTTTTAATGATTAGGAAGTCACTCAACTATTCGCGCCAGTCAGAACAGCCGATCCATTCTGTGACCATCTCAATTAAAAACTCAGTTGAAGTGAGCGTGGAATGAGCTGTCAGTGCCACTGATGTTATGGATTGAACAAAACGGGATGACACTGACAACTCACTCCACGCAAGTCTTAACGGTGAGATTTTTACAGAATCGTAATGCTGTTCCATACAAGTTAGTTGACACGCGAGCAAATTTTATCACGCATCCGGCTCGGGATTCGCCTCCTTTTGGCCAGTGCTTTAAAACAACCGTTTTTTTCCCTATAAATCATAGAAATAATGCAAAAAGTAAAACACCTGTCTGAGTTCAAACCTAAGACCTACAACTCGCAAGTCGCGGCCGTTATCATTGGGCCACCACTGATTACTTGTGCATATTATTTCATCACCACTCCTCTCAAAACGGTGAAGGAAAACGGCATGTCCTAGAACCGTAATTCGAAGAGATGTGACATCTTCGAACTCGCTTTGGGCCCGCGTGGTGGATTACAGCCCACTCCCTCTCACAGAAAGGAGGCCTGTGTCCCAGCAGTGGGAACATAATAGGCTGATTACGCTATAGAAATAAAGAAATAAGTTGAACTCTTCAATATAATAATACAGAATATATAGACACACCACCAAAATGTTTACGGATCACAGCCATTTTAATTATGAACATTCTGGAGTATTCCGAAGTTGTCCTCTTCTGCTACGGTATTGTAAACATGATCTATTTAACCTATCAACCGTATAAGCATGATTACTGAACGGCGCAAAAAACCCTTTGGTCTGTCTGTGATAAAAATATTTGTTGAATGATTCATCTGTAGGCTGTGTCGGTTTTGAAGGTGGTTTTGTTTCCATAGTTTAGAGTTTGATCATCGTGTTGGTAACGTTATTTTCTAGGCAGACAAAGTCATGCTAAAACTAAAATATTTTATTGCAGTCATGTGGTAAGTAGATGTTACATTCAAGGGGTCCAGAGCCTCATATGCACCCTGTAAAGACACAGCAATTTACAAAGCAAAATGACTTATCATTCAGTTTATGATTAACATCACTGAGTTAGTTTAAATCATGATCATTGATGACGCAGTTCGAGTTATTTATGCGGCCTACCCAAATGTCCTTTCCTTGATATTGTTCGTCGAATCGTTGAGCTCCTAAAGTTCTGAGATGAGCTGCACGATAACTGACAAATGCGTACTGACTGGACAATTCCATTTAATCTGTGTGGTTCTTTCCTCAAAAGACCATTTCAGACACCGATCTACATGGTCTTCACCCTGACCAAGATTATGTCTGAACTTTAAAAGAGACTGTGACCTCTGAGTTTGTTTCCGCCTTTCTTCTCAGAGTAGTCAGATAGGAAACGCCGACCTCTTTTAGTTGAAAAAAAATGCTTGACTTGTAAAAGTGTTTGTAAAACCTACTAACAGAAATAAAATATTTATCATTTTATCGTTTAAAAACTGACCATGAATTTGTAAATTTATTAACCAGTATCCCAATTAACGACCGCCTCGTTGTCAAGTGTTCGCAAGCGCTAGTGCCGAGCACACGAGAACACTTTACCCGACTCAAGAATCGAACCTAGGACCCCATGTCCTAGGTTCGATTCTTGAGTCGGGTAAAGTGTTATTAAGTTTTTCCATCAGGAATTTCTTAGTAGGCAGCCTGGAGAATTTGTGCCCCGTTGATGGCAATAGGCTCGCCCCCTATTACATGGGACTTAAACATAACTGGCGAAATGAGGCTGTACTATTTAACATTTCGGGAAATACGGCGTGATGTTAGAATGTAAGACTACTTAAGAGAATGTACCCCACTTATTAAAAGTCTAAATGTGGTCCTCATTAATCACAAATTGCCAAAGATCCTATGATGCGCAGATGGTTGATAGAAAATTGTTTTTATTTCGTTTAACTTTTATCGAATTACAAGACAAAATGGTAATTAAATTAATATCAGAACAACATGTACATAAATCATATTCAAATAAGTACTTATTTGGTATTCATGTGAAATTAATTTGCATGCCCTAAACAACAGGCAAAAATAATATGGACTGTGCATTCAACCACCAATAAAATACACAAACACAAATAAATGATTCTTTAATATTATTCTTATTATTTCTCAATAAATTGGTACCTGCAGTGTGGCGGTCAAAGTAACAAAAAACTAGTAATTTCCTAAACTAAGGGGCCAGACCAGAAGAATACGCTTGAGCTGGGCGGCATTCGGGAAACTGCCCGATATCTTCGAGTCATCGATCCCACAATCCCTTAAGACCAGGGTCAATAAACAGTGCGTCCTTCCCGTTATGACGTACGGAGCCGGAACGTGGACACTCACCATAGGCCTGATCCACAAATTCAAGGTTGCTCAGCGTGCAATGGAGAAAGCAATGCTCGGGGTTTCTATGGTGGTTAGAATTCTCAACGAAGTAATTCGCCAGAAAACTAAAGTCACCGACATTGCACGTAGAATCAGCATGCTGAAGTGGAAGTGGGCCGGCCATGTCTGTAGACGGACAGACGGTCGATGGAGTAGACATGTGCTAGAGTGGAGACCGCGTTTGGGCAAACGTAGTGTGGGACGCCCTGCGGGACGATGGATCGATGATTGGAAGAGGGTGGCTGGCAGCGGATGGATGCGGACTGCTCAAGACCGGAATGGTTGGCGCTCTTTGGGGGAGGCTTACGTTTAGCAGTGGACGGCAATAGGCTGATGATGATGATGATGTTGAAAGGGATAAGCATTTTTAAAATATTATTTTGGACGTACAGCATCACGATAACATATGGAAGTAAAATATATGGAAATATATGAAGACGCTTCACCGACCGTCTGTCCGTCCACGATAACGTTACAACGTGCACGTTTTTCCATACATTTTATGGACGGCGTCTTGCGTGGACGCCCACGATAATATCTTCAAAAACGCATATGCATGCCAATTTTTACTCTGTACTTTCTCGTAGTTCAAGCCACGAGAAAGTACAGAGTAACCAAGGGTAAAATCAAAATCACCGGAGAGAATACAGCGAAGGAGTCTGTAAACAATGAGTTCGGTCGTAAGCGAATCGCGACAGGTGGAAGAAAGATTTTCTCTGGAAAAGAGTCCAACTCACCAGAAATCCGAACGAAGATCACAGCGGTCAAACCGTAAATTTTGATTCCAACATAGCGATACAAAAAGTGCAGATACAATCCAGACCATCATAACATCTGTTAATTTAAATAAATTTAATAGCACTTTAATTTGTAAGTTAAGTAATCAGGACCTTACAATGAATAATGTTAATATTTTGTACAAATAATTCTTTTCGGTAGTTCAAATCGAGTTCAATAATACTTTTAAGAAGAACACTAAAAGTATCACCCCTAAGTTTTTATTTAATGACTGGGCAACTAAAGGACTCAGGAAAAGTAGGGAAAGACTCTTCGAGCCGTATGGCCTTAAGCCTTATATTAACACGGAAACTTTAAAAAAGTATGTTGCTTCTTACTCAAAAAAATTTAAGAACACTTTTAAGGCAGCTAAAGCCTTATACATTAGCAACAAGGTTAAATCAGCAGACAATAAAATAAAGACAGTTTGGAAAATTATCAATAATTAAACGAACATGATCAATAAGCAAAATTCTGATTATACACTGGAGACGTCATGTGGTCTCATTTGCGATAACAAAAAAGTTGCTCAGGAATTTGTGAATTTCTTTACCAGTGTCCCACTAAAAACCGCTGAAATCTTAAATTCTTCGCTATCGCTTCCTTTTGATTTAATGAGGAAGAATGTTTCAGCCTGCCCGATTGAATTTAACTTTAAGCATATTAACCCCTTAACAGTTATAAAATCTTTTAAGCAAATCAAGATCAAATTGACCGAATATCTTTGGGGAATGTCTATTAAAGTCTGTACCTCCATAATTGAGACTATAGCACCTTACTTAGCCTTAATATTTAATTTGTGTGTGGATCAAGGAGTCTTCCCGGATCTAATGAAATACAGTAAGGTAATACCACTTTTCAAATCCGGGGACAATAAAGACACAAATAATTATAGACCTCTGTCCGTGTTGCCGGTTTTCAGCAAGGTTTTTGAAAAGATAATGCTTATTCAGATGCTCAATCATTCAATACTAATAAAATCCTTCACGAGCAACAGTATGGATTCACCAAAGGGCGTTATACGATCGACGCTGGTGTTACCTTATTAAAACATATTTTTAACGCGTGGGAAGAGACTCAAGACGCCATAGGAATCTTTTGTGACCTCTCCAAGGCATTTGATTGCGTCGATCAAACCCTGCTTTTGAAACATGAGCATTACGGACTAGGGAAACTTGCACTCAGTTTAGAAAAATCTTATTTAAATGATAGACAACAGCAAGTTCAAATAAATGGTGTCAATTCACATGGTTTAAAAGTAAAAATGGGTGTTCCACAAGGCTCGATATTGGGTCCTTTCCTCTTTTTAGTATATATTAATGACCTCCTCCATTTATTAAATAAATCAACCACAAATGGTGTTATTTGCTGTCGATACTTACTGAATTTTTAAGGTAGATAGACGTGCTTCGAATTTTGACGACATAAATAACGCCCTACTGCTGGTACAAAATAATTTAGTACTAAATCGAAATAAAACTAAGTGTATAAGATTTTCTTTACCAAACGTCAAGAGTAGTGATTGTGAGACAGTATTGAATCAAGAGAAACTAGAATTCGTCGGTAAAACTGTTTTCTTGGGGACCACGCTCGACTCAAGGCTACAATGGGGTCCTCATTTAACATCTCTTGCAGGACGGCTAAGTTCAGCAGCTTACGCTGTCAGAAAAATCCGTCAATTTACTGATGTAGATACCGCGAGGCTGGTCTATTTTAGTTACTTTCTTAGTATCATGTCTTACGGTATTTGACTTTGGGGACGGGCTGCAGACATCGAGTCTATTTTTATTCTGCAGAAAAGAGCCATCAGAGCCATATATAATCTCCGCAGGCGCGATTCTCTAAGGGAATTGTTTAAGGATATTAATATCATGACGGTACCTTGTCAATACATCTATGAATACATCATGCACGTAAGAAAAAATGTAGATCTTTACAGTAAAAGAGGTGAAAGACATAATTATAGTACTAGAAATCGGGACCTATTAGTTCAACCTGGATTCAGACTGGCTAAAGTAGATTCATCTTTCATGGGGTACTGTCTAAAATGTTATAATAAAATACCTCCCCACATACTTCAACTGAATGAGACGAAATTCAAATCCTTTCACATGAAATTGCATAACATTTTATTTCGAGTATCAACTTACTCATAATAGAAATAATATACTCAATGAGTCACATTACATACACAACATTTCTAATGAAATTCAACTTAATTCAATCCAATTCATATGAATTTAATTTAATTCAATTTGAAAAGAATAGGTCATACACAATAAAACAATTATGATAATAATCATAATTAATAATAAATTTATATAATTATTAAACGAAGTTTGTTAGTCGTATAAGCCAGTCACATGTCGCTTTCAACAGTGGGAGATGATAGCGCAGTCAAGCCTAACAGCGAGGCCAGCCTATGCTCAGCTCATGCCTACATATTATAAATCAAAGTCCTCCCGCCGCATCTATCTGCCTGTCTAAACGCGATTAACTTAATCGGCAGTCGGTAATCATTTTAACCTTTCCACCGATTAAATTTAGGTCCATTAATATTAAATTAGCGTTTTGCCCGACTGGCAATTTCGATCTCCAATATCTGGTGTTTGATTAGCAATTCCAAATTCTAATTTCTTTCAAATTAAGGCTTGTATAATTGTCTTTCGAAATTAGTGATTCGTTGTTTTCGCACCATTTTTTTTTTTTGACTGCCTCGTTAGTCTAGTGGTCGCAAGAGCTACTGCTGAGCATGTGGTCCTGGGTTCGATTCCCAGGTCGGGCTAAGTGTTATTGGGTTTTTCTAACAATATAATTTTTCAGTAGCAGCCCGGAGTCTGGATTTGTGCCCGGTTGATGGCAATAGGCTCGCCCCCTATTACACTACTGTACGATAGGTACGCCTCTGCCTAACCCTTCTGGGATTACAGGCGTGATGTTATGTTATGTTTGTGTTGTTTATTTTTGACATCGTTCTGTTCACAATACAGAAAACTTAAAATATTGTGTTAATTACCTACTTATACGAGCTCAGCTCGACGCACATGGACTGGACTGAATCATGCAGACCAGTGTTTAAATCACACAAGCTTCTTACTATTCCTTGTATTTATACTTACGAAATTTCAAAATTTGTTCAAATTAATTCTAAACTTTTAAAGCTAAAAATAAATTTAACTAACCAAAAGTCCCACAGTATGTATTGAAAATCCCTGTACCTAGGATAGAACCATTCAGGCGCAGTTGCGTGTATATTGCACATTACTTTACTGGATAACAGAACTACCTTACAAAAAACTCTGCTTGGTTTAAAAGAAAGGTTAACATCGCATAGTTTTTATTCAGTCGGCGAATTTCTAAACAAAAAAATCATGTCAGTCGTACCACTTCAGAAATGCATTGTAGTCATTTTATTCATGTTACTTTGTTAATTTAATTAACTTATTACCTCACTATGTGTGTAGTATTTATAGGCTTCATAATCCTAAAACCTAACAATTAATTTATTAATACCATTAATTGTTATTTATTTGTCTAATGTATGTTACAACTTAACTACCTACTCTATTAAATATTTGCATGCTATCATTACATGGCGGAATGTGTCTTTGCACTGAAATTTTATGTAATATCTTTTGTAACTACCATATTTTATGCAAATAAACGATTTTTGACGACTCAGAAACGCATTAAAATACAGAAACCGAACAACGGAATGAAGACCAGTTTTTTCGTGACTTTAAATATAATTTTATCATTCAATAACGTAGGATACGTTAACATAAAATCGGTTATTCATTATTCATACCAACTTTTCGTTGACACCGGTGAATCTATTTCTGACATAAGTTACGAGTATAAACATATTCTCGACCTAAACATTCCAATCAATAAATGGCATAGGGGGCAAAGTCCAGGCCATAGGCTATGCTTAATTGCGCATAGTTATTGGAAATCAGACACTACAACATACGTTCTATATTTTACAACATTGCCTTGTACTGGTAGTGGCATACTGGGACAAGTAAGTATTAATCAGTAATAAATTACGGTTACTAAACTTTGTTACTATGGAATAACAACTCAAAGGCATAATTAACATTAATGATGACAAACAATCACATAAAAATACCGGCGAGATCAGAGTCTATTCACTTTATTCGGACATGTGAGACAGAGGAATGTGTGGTTAATGGAAAAGAACTGCGAAAGGGATATCTTTGTTGCAAATACTTTAGTTAAGCCTACGAATGGGAAAAAATACCAATTAGGATTTTAAACACCACGGAGACAGATTTAGTCTTAACAACAAATAATCCAACACTTTACAAAGCAAGCGAGTATGATGTATGTTCATTTCAAGAAACAAATAATAATGCAAATCGTGTCAAAAAATCTATGTGGAGGTGTGTGAGGAGCAATTGTCTATAGTCCATATGCGCAAAATATGCTTATTCTTCCAAACAGGTGATAAATTAGGAGCAACAAAATTATAAGAACATTCCAATTGACACCAAACATGGCATCTGTGTATGTTAGCCTTTTTGGAATGCCGCATTCACAGAAAGCCGATTTAAAGAAACAAGTGGAATACTTAGTGGAACAAGAAATTATTGAACCTTGTCCCGGTGAGGGTTGAGTATTTCGAGTGGTCGAGAAAAGATGGCAGTTAGTTATAGATTACCGTAAGCTCAACACTTGTATTCAGGATGATAAGTTCCCACTGCCAAACATTACGGACATACTAGATTCCCTGTGTGGATGTATTTATTTCACACATATAGATTTAAACCAAACATTTTTTAAAGTAGCGTTAAACAAACACAGTAGGAAATATACTTAATTTTGTGCAGATGGTGGTCAGTATGAAATGACAAAAATGCGTATGGTGCTCAAAACTAATCCCAGCTCATTTTGGCAATGACGTAGCTGCTCTATCCTACGAGAAATGCTTAATGTTCCTTGGCGATCTTATTTATATGGGACGGAGCCTAACTGCCCAACTCGACGTTTTGACATAGCACCACATCGGCACGTTCAGTACTTTGCACCGATGCGGAGCAGGGGCGGGGCGCTGGTGAGGAATAAGATTGACGTAGATTGCAATAACATCCCGAAACCCAAGTTTATCACGGAAGAAGACATCAGGTTTAATTAATTAATTTAGTCACGTAGATCATTTGCTTGCGGTTTTCCTGTTACATGTTATTTCCCTGTTCTAAAACGCCATAAAGTCATAGTTTTTAAAATAATATTCCCAATGTTTGCAATCTGTTGTATACTGTTGGTATTTTTTTTTACATATTAACAAACAGCTTAATGAAATTAACATTAACAATAGGTAGATTTTAGGTCACTTCCACCTAAGATGTGTTATAAAATTTTAGATCATTGAAGTTACTGCTATATTTTCCTTAAAGATTTTAATCAGCTCCTATATCTATTTATCTGGTACCAGTACCGCAGCACGTCTTTTTTCTTCCTACTGACCTGCATCTCAGACTTCTTTTCCTTATTTCCTTTCGATTCCTTTCTTTCCTAGTCATAATATTTATCATTCGTCGTCGCAAACCATCCATAATATTTTGTTTAAGTTCTCTGCCCCTTTTTTGTATTGACACCCGCAGTTTTCATGCCACATTTTATCCAGATTTGGCGAGGATGTAATCAAATCAGTATATTAATAAAATTGTCAAAATATTGGCACGTTTTTGGACATGTAATCCATAATACATCACATCTGTATGCCTGTCCGTTGTTGTATTTTGTTTCACCTAAATCACATGTTTTATTCTATTTAACATTTAGGGACCTACTGTGCACAGCAATTCTTTCTATAATTCAGTACCAAAATCTTTATGAAAATTGTATGACACACATTTGTTCTACTGGTAATTGTTGTACTGCTGAAAAGCAAACTTTTAGTTACTTAGACGTTTAGTTAAATAGACACACACACCACAATAGACCACACACACACACACACATGCAATTACACAAACACACACAATAAAATTAGACACATGAAACACGTGACACGTGGTTTTCATGTGATCTCTAGTTATTATTTTCATAGTTTACCTTTTAGTGAATGTTTTCACATTTTATCTTACATTGTCATCTGTCAGTTTTCCTTTTTCTTTGCTATAGAGCTAACAGGCCAGCTATTTATTGTAAAGCTATTGTAAACTAGCGAAAAGCCAAGTTTTCACTGTAAACCATATTTATTGTTTCTGGCCGCTAACCAAATATGAAGTATTTGGATTTATATTTGAAAAACTAAAAAGTCGCTTCTAGAAGATCGGCCAGGGACTATAAAAAGCAGCCGCAAGTTTTAACCAGGCTCTTTTGGCTTTTTCCTTTCGTTCTTCTTCTCTGACCAGTCTTTGTCTTTGTAAAACTGCTGAAATATTAAACATGTCATCGTTTTTCTAAGTTCGGATCATCTTAGAACCGTTGTGTGCGTGGTGGCGGTGATGGTGATCAACTATCGTCATAAATTCCGACCCTCCCACTTACTGACCGGGTTGTGGGCCGGACGAGCGGCCGACGCGAGCTGTTTCGCGACCACGAGCGGCTTCGCGACCGCGAGCTGCCTCGCAACGGACTCTGGGCCGGTGGAGCGACCGACGCGAGCTGCTTCGGAACTGACGCGAGCTGCATCGCGACCGCGAGCTCCCTCGCGACCGACTGCGGGCCAGAGGAGCGGCCGACGCGACGCGAGCTCACTCGCGACAGACTGCGGGCCAAAGGAGCGGCCGACGCGACGCGAGCTGCTTCGCGTCATCTCAATAAATTTTTATCTTCATTTCTATTTCTAATATTCTAACATGTATATTAACTTGTAACCACGTTTGTCCAACCGGCTTAACGTTACGTTACACCGTCTGTTACCACACACAACATTATTTACCTATACAATTTTACAATTAATAAACTTATGTGGTAGTTCACAGTTCCCTTCAATTACAAAAAATAGTCATAGTGACCAAGAATAATTTGTAAAAAATTCCAGTGAAGAGAAATAAGGCAAGGGAACAGAACATAAAAAAAAATGCAGTGATGGTCAAATTAAAAATGAATAATGAAAATCAGCTGTAGTTACATAATATAAAATTACTGATTAGTTAAAATAACTTAAGCTAAGTTATAAGTTTGTTTCTTATGCTGACAACAATGCCCTTCTATTTTCGTCTGGCTCAGAAAAAAAACTACAAGCTTACGCAACACGGATTCAATGTTGTTAATAAATGGCTTCAACATAATTCACTAACAATATATGCAGACAAGACAAATTACATTAAGTTTGGATGCGCAAGCAAACATTAACTAACACCTAGACATTATTGCACAAATCCCACGGATAACCAATGTGTTTGTTACAACATAAAAATGGCAAATTCAACAAAATACCTTAGTGTTATAATAAACGAAACACTTTCGTTCAAACAACATAATAAATAGTAGAATTCGCAAGTAAATAATTGTTTAAAAAAGTTACGTTATATTGCTGACCCAAAAATTGCTAGACAAGTTTACTTTTCTCTATGTCAATCGAATATAACTTACTGTATTACCACATGGGGTGAAGCGGGTCAAACAGCTTTACTAACCACCGAGAGAGCTCAGAGGGCGGTTCTTAAAATGTCTACTTTCCGACCTTTACTTTTTCCTACTAACCTCGTATATACAAATCTTTTGAAGTATTAACAGTTCGGCAACTGTATATAATGGGCATTGCATTAAAACAACATACATCCCTACAGCACTGAATATACTAATAAAAGACGTAAAAACGTCTGTCCACAAAATACAATACAACATGCTTTTATATCCAACCTTTACCTGTACCTCGGTCCTCTCCATTATATTAGACTAAACTCGAAAGCAAACATTTATGCCCTGATACACAAATTGTAAGAGAATTCTCAAGGAGTCTCTCCAGAGTATGTTTTATGGAATGGTAACATCGATAATCACTGTGCGGCGCGCTAATCGATCTATCACAGTATAGATATGTCAGGATTTTTATTATAATTTTTATTGAAATAAAAATATCATCATTATATATTTATACCCATCGTCTATCACCGACACGTCAAACTTGTAATACCCTCTTAGCTCCTATATAGGTATATTGGGATGATAATCGTGTAAAAGGTTAAGTTTGTTAACAGCCCAGTTTAAATTAAATAATTCTACCGCTGTCATAAACTGGTATACTCTTTCATCTGTATCATTTCCTACGACCCGTATGCATTTGTTTTGCAATTTCTAACCGTTTTTCATCCTTATAAGGAACAAGATCGATTGGCATCATTGTTTTTTTTGGTAAAGTTGTCCTTTTTCTTTCTGACAAAATTTCTGCAATACCTTATGCCTCGACTTTTTACATTTAGCGGTAAAAAATAGAACAATACGAATAAATTGCATTATTGTGTATCGTAGCAAATAGCGTGATAATATATAGCCGGCGGGCTGGTCGGCGCCTCAAGGAGCGCACCCACACCGGTGCTCCGTAAAGGGCTATGGACCGCACGACCCCCACGTAGACACTCCGGCAGGAGGCGTTTGGACCCCTAGATTGGGAAGGAGCCGCTTCTACGCAGCCCCAGCCAGCTCCAGTCTGGGAGCCAAACGAGGACAAGTCCCAGCCTACAGACTGACCTGACTTATAGGGAATATATATGCAAACTTTGTACAAAATCTATCTGGTAGTTTTTGTGTGATATTGGAACATACATACAGACAATAAGACAAACATTCAAAAATTATATATTTTGGCATTAGAATCGTCCCTCGCAAAAATTACTTGAAAAAAAAAGTAATGTATGTACAGTTTCGACTTCTCTACGATTTTATTATATGTATAGATGTTCCTTCTCAAACACAAATATAGGAACACATTCTAACTGCTAACGAGATAGTGGAAATGTGTAATGATGAGGCATCTTTGGAGACACTAGGATAGTTAATTTAATAAAAATGATTGAAAATATTTCATCAATATATTAAAGGTTTTTCTTCCAAACAATTGGAAATTGAATTGTTATGTTTGACTTTATTTGTTTAACTGAGCATTGGTTAAAAGATTCAGAAATATTAATTACTATGAGAATCTTTTTTTTTTTTTGTATGGCATCTCGCAGGTCAACCTATGAGGTGGTCGTCTGCTTAAACGGACTTGCCTGTGGTTGCCCTAATAAATTACGGCCTCCAGCCAGGACTTAAACTTAAATACTAACTGAAAACTAAGCGACTACACGCTAAGGGCACCCCCTGTGGGGTACGAACCTCGGCTTAGGGCGTCGCTGGAAGGGGGCAGCAAGGGACTAGCTGGATCAGAATTAGAGTGATTTTGGGACGAATTTAAAGCTACAGGCTCAGCGGCGCGGGCTGGCTCGAGCAAGGGTCGGGAGGGGCGTGTATTTGGGCGTCGCGGCGGGCCTCGGCGGCGAGGACGGTAGGACGGCGATCGGGTTTTGGGCTTATGTAGTGTGCTGGTGGCCTTACTACTCTCCTGGAGGAGGGTAGTGGCGTCGTCGGGGGCGATTAAAGTATGCCTTGGTCGGCGAAAACTGCTAATGCGGGAGGGAGTGTAGCGGGCGGCTGCTGAGATCAAGGGGTTGGAGTGTTTGATGCCACAGTCAAAGAAACGCTTCGCTAAGCGTTTCATAAACTGGTTTATGGTAGGCATTTTAAGGTCGATGTGAAGATTTATATTACGGACATAGAAGGGGGCACCCGTGACCTTTCTAAGGAAACGGTTCTGGAGGGTCTGCATCTTATGGAGATGACGTGGGTGAGCGTGCGCAAATACAACGCAGGCATAGGTCATGATGGGACGGATGACTGCGGTGTAGATGCGCAGCTTGCATTTAAGTGACAGTTTACTACGGGCTGTCAGTACAAAGTGGAGCCTGCTAAGAGCGAAGGAGGCGAGCGCGCGAACCGCCTTAATATGAGCCTTAAAGGTAAGGTTTTCATCGAGGATCACGCCTAGGTATTTGGCTTGCTTCTCCCAGGGGATCGGCTTACCGTACATAGTGATCGGGCTGGGAAGTGGGGGAGGGAATCGACGACGTCTCGAGAAGAGAACCGCCTGACTCTTATCGGGGTTGACCTCGATTCTCCATTTCCGGAACCAAGCGCCTAAGACGTTTGCGGAGGTTTGGAGAGTACGAGCTACAGCATTGGGACAATGACCGGTATAGTAAACGGCAGTGTCGTCGGCGAAGAGAGCCAACTGAGCCTTTTTACTCTGTGGGATATCGCTGGTGAACAGCGTGAAGACTAGAGGAGATATGAAGGAACCCTGAGGGACACCGGCACGTATAGAGTGAGCGGACGAGAGTGTACTCTCGATGCGATAGCGGAAGGTGCGATTCGACAAAAAGTCTCGTAAGATGAGCACGAGACGATCTGGCACTCCTAGTTGGTAAAGCTTGTATAACGAGCCGTTGTGCCAGACTTTGTCGAAGGCTTTCGCTATGTCGAAGAATAGCACACCCGTCGTCGCGTTACGCTGCATACCGGCGCACAAGTACTCTACGATACGGTGGACCTGGTGGATACTCGAGTGTTGGGGACGGAAACCAAACTGCTCGTTGGGAATGAGGCTCTTTGCTTCGGCGTAGTCTTTGAGACGCTTATAAATAAGCCTCTCGTAGATTTTGCCGAGAACGTTGAATAAGCTAATGGGACGGTAGCTGGAGGGCTCAGACTTTGGCTTGCCTGGCTTTGGGATACCGATGACTGTTGCTTCTTTCCACGCTTGTGGGAAGATGTTGTTGCTCAAGGCGCCATTGAAGATGGCGGTCATAAGCATTATTAGAGGGGCAGGTAGGAGTTTGTATACCTTGTTGGTAATACCGTCCGAACCGGGGGCTTTACGAGCTTCGAGCCCTTTTATGATGTCGTGCACTTCGTCTGGAGTGACGGGAGGCAGAGGATCATCAGGGTCTTCGACGGGTGGAAGGGAGGCTCTCCGATCGACTTCAGCGTCGACCTTGTTCAGGTGAGCTTGGTCTACTGGTTGAGAGCTGGGAGAACACTGGGACTCTAGGCTGTCAGCAAGGCATTCGGCCTTGTCGGTGCTGTCGAACGCGACGCTCTTGTCGGGGCGGATGAGGGGAGACATAGAGACCTCCTCGGAGGAGCGCAATTTCCTCTGAAGGTGCCAGAAGGCTTGGTGAGTTGGCTCGAGTTCACTGAGCATCTTGTTCCAGCCCTCTGAGCGAACCTCCCCTGTGCGTTTCTTTACAGCACGCTGTAAATGGCGCATGTGGGCTTTGTTCGCGTCACAAGGGAAGGAGTCGTAGGCACGAATAGCCGCATTCTTCTCGGTTATCAAGTCACGTACGTCAGTAGGTAGTTTCCAGCGATGGTCTTTCATCACCGGAACTTCCCGTGAACAATCCGTCAAAACGGATTGAACGTGCTTAGTAAACGAGTCGATTGCGGCCGTCGTGTCGGCGACTGACACTAAGTGATCGGGGATAGTGTCCAATTGAGGCGACGTGGTGGATTTCAGTCTTTCACTTACTTTCCTCTAGTCGGTTATCATCCAATTATATATATTCCTCTAGTCGATCTCAACCGCCCCCCTCAGACCCAGTCTGAGGGGGGCGGTTGGGATCGCTTGGGCCAGAGTAGGGGGCAAGATGCATTACTACTGGGCGGTGTTCAGAGTTAAGCTCGTGGAACGTCTCTATCGATTGCAAACGGAGGTTCACATTCTTGAGCAGCGCCACATCGAGTATATCAGGAAGATGGTTGGGAATTCCGGGGAAATGAGTCGGACTCATTGGAGCGATGACGTCAAAGTTAAGGGATTCGCCTAACTTGAAAATGATCCGACCTCTGGTAGAAGTCGTGCTACTATTCCACGCCGGGTGTTTGGCATTAAGATCCCCCGCCAATATGACGGAGTCACTAATACCGAAGAGGGCGGTGAAGTCCTTTTGGAGAGAGATGGGATCCTCCGGACCATTGTCTGGTGGAATATAAGCAGAGCTGATGGTGATCGGTTGGTGACCGGTCATGCCGAGCCGACAGATAGAGGTCTCCAGTTGGGAGAAGAGAGGAGGTGGGTCTATAGGGATGCAATACAAAGATTTCCTAAAGTATATGAGTGTGCCACCCTTGTGGCATCGAGACCTGTCATTGCAAACTAGGTTATAGTTGGCAATGTTCGGGCTGCGGTGATGAGGCTTTAAGAAGGTTTCCTGTATGAGGAGGATGTCAAACTGGTGGTCGCGGAGGAAAGCGGCGATCTCATCGCGTTGACCTGAAACGCCATTTGCGTTGAAGAACCCTAATTTTATCCGCGGCGAGCTGTAGAGGGCCGCGTATGTGCTAATAATAATTTGGGCGCTATCCCTGCCCGGGGCTCTTTGCGGTGCAACTGGTGCCACGGGGGCTACCGAAGGCGCTGGGGCGACGGTAGCCATCAAAGCTGGAATTTCGGCGGGTTGGACGGGTTTGGAGGGCACCGAAGCTGCGGGAGCTTTCTGGTGGTTTAAGTTAGCCCAGGGAGAGGGCCTCGAGGGGCGAGCTCCCGCTGGGCGCGGACCTGACGTGTTACGCGGACGACATGCTGGTCACGGCCCGGGGGAGTTCGCACAGGGAGGCAGCGTTGCTCGCGACCGGCAGCGGCGGTCACACTAACGGTGAGCCGCATACGGCGTCTCGGCCTGGAGGTGGCCCTCAACAAGTCGGAGGCCATGGTGTTTCATGGCCCCCGGCGGGCGCCGCCGGCCGGATCACACATTGTGGTCGGGGGGGTCCGGATCGCTGTCGAGCCCACCATGAAATATCTGGGATTGGTGCTCGACAGTCGGTGGGACTTCGGACCCCACTTCCGGCGGCTGGCGCCCAAGTTGTTGGGCGCGGCCGGGGCGCTGGCAACGCTGCTACCCAATCTAGGGGGCCCGAGCGCCGCCTGTAGGCGGCTCTATATGGGGATCGTGCGATCCATGGCGCTCTACGGAGCGCCGATCTGGGCGTCTGACCTGACGGCCGGCAGCATAGCTGTCCTGCGCAAGCCGCAGCGGGCGATGGCCGTCAGAGTCATTCGGGGGTATCGCACGATCTCCTTCGAGGCGGGTTGTGCACTGGCCGGATCACCGCCCTGGGAACTGGAGGCGAAGGTGCTCGCGTCACTGTACCGGTGGCGCGAGGCAGCGCGGGAGCGGGGCGAGCGACCGATGCAGCAACATATCGAGCAGCATCGGTTGCAGCTCCTCGAGGTCCTGGTGGCGGAATGGCGGGTGAGGCTGTCACGCCCTACCGCCGGCCTCAGCACCATCGAGGCGATCCGTCCAGTGCTCGACCGCTGGCTCGGGAGAAGGCACGGCTCCCTGACGTTTCGGGCGACGCAGGTGCTCTCGGGGCATGTTTGCTTCGGGAAGTACCTGTGTCGCATAAACAGGGAGCCGGACGCCCGGTGTCACCACTGCGTCGACTGCCGGGAGGACACGGCGTGGCACACGCTGGCAGAGTGTGCCGCTTGGGAGAAGCCGCGCCGTGCCCTCATCACCGAAGTAGGCAACGACCTGTCGCTGCCGGCCGTCGTGAACGCGATGGTCAGCGGCGCAGAGTCCTAGGACGCAGTGGTCTCCTTTTGCGAAACGGTCATCTCGCAGAAGGAGGCTGCGGAAAGGGAGAGAGAGATCTCGACTCTCGACCCGGCCCGCAGCAGACGCACCGGGCGTCGGAGGAGGGCGGACAACGCCCTCTTCCGGCCCCCCTAAATGGGTCCAGGGGCGACGGATTCGGGGATATCTGTCGCCCCCCAACATCAGGACCCGAGAAGGCGGCGCGCGTAGTGTTCCGCGTGCGCCGCTCACAGACATTGCGGGGGGAGTACACCTCACTCCCCCCGCCCTAGACGGGGCCCGCGCAAGCGGGCCGGCACCAGCCGGGGTTGTGGAAGAATAATGTGTTCCCGCGACCCCGGCGTAGGTGTGAGATGGAACACCGGGGTGGTTTTTAGTCAGTAAGAGTTTGACAGACCCCTCCGCCCGCCCCAGGGCGGAGGACATCCATGAGGATTTTCCACCCCGGGAACAAAAACAAAAAAAAAAAAAAAGGGAGAGGCCCTCTGCGGACTAAGCCGTTCCGGCATCTGCGCGGAAGGAAGCTTACCCCAGGGACTTTCCCTGTGCTGGCGGTCGCTCGCGCGTTTCGCGAGTTTGGGAGAGGAGGACTTCGGGGCCTTAGGACAGCCCCGGTAATTTGCCGGGTGTCCCGCTTGGCCGCAAAGTACACAGCTGGGAGGCTCTAAACATTGTTCCCTATCTTTAGGGCAGGTACAGTCGGCGGTGCCATGCTCTCCTAGACACTTGACGCATCTAGGGGTGGCATAGCAGTTGGACTGCGAGTGACCATATAATTGGCAGCGATGACACTGTCCAGTTAATTGAGCTCTGTAAGGCTTCTCTATTGAGATGCCTGAGAGCGAACACACCGACTTCACCTTGAAGATCGGGTGGTGACCTTCCGTGGGGTCACAGATGACTAGGACCATGTCGTACACAAGGCCCTGTCTCGCTTTATGCAAGCGATCGACGGCGGATACGGGAACGTATGAGAATCATAGTGTGGCCAGTTGTTTTATCGAAAATCAATGCTGTGTTTTGGTTTACTAATCCTAATTAAAAGTTGTAGGGTTAAATCAAAAATCACACAGACACCCAAATTATCAAACCTATTCTATATTAGAGTCACTAATGATGAATAAGATGTTTCGGCAAAACGTGCAACTGGTAGTAAATGAGTAATTATCTGTTGTGACTTTAATATTTTAGAAAATAATTCAAATAACACAGTTTTGTTGTTCTTTGTTTTTTAATCATTTATTCGGAGCTAACACTATAAAATTAACATCATATACAAGCTAGCCTTAAAATAAAATAAAAATAATATGAACATGTAAATAATAAAAAAGGAAAACAATAGAGCATCAAAAAAATCGTCCGCATCGCTGCCGCTGTCAACAGTAAAAGTGCCAAAAAGGCTGGCAGCATTGCCACGTTGAATGGCGATGCTAATTCTTTGACATTAAAAGGCCAGCCTTCTGGTCACGTAAAAAATCGACCTACCGAATACCGCTGTGTCGAAAAACCAAGTGGGCACTTGGACTTCATGGCCCTTAGGTCATTATACATATTAGTAGATTATTACATTTGTTTTAAGCATTCAATTTGTCAAATGTGTTTGTAGAACCAACCCGAATTGTTCGGGTTGGTTTTTGTTGCTGCAAATTTAGATAAAGCCACCGTAAATTATCTCCCTTTCGATCACAGCCATCAAACCGTAAAGTTTGAGTCTACATCTGTTAATTTAAATAATTTAATAGCAGTTTTATTTTACAAGTTAAGTAATCAGGACCTTCAATTACCGTGAATACTGTTAATATTTTGAATAAAAACTTATTTTCGGTAGTCCAAACCGTGATCAATAAATCTATTGAGAAGAACACTAAAAGTATCAGCTGTAAGTTTGTATTTAGTGGGCAACTAAAGGACTTAGGAAAAGTAGGCACAAACTTTTCGAGCTGTACGGCCTTAAGCCTTTTATTAACACGGAAACTTTTAGTAAGTATTTTGCTACTAACACTTGTAAGGCTAAAGCCTTATATATTCGCAACAAGGTTAAATCAGCAGACAAAAAAATAAAGACAGTTTTGAAAATTACCAATAATTAAACGAACAGGAACAAAAAGCTTAGTTCTGATTACACACTGGAGAAGTCATGTATTGTAGTGGGTGTCTCATTTGCGATAACAATGAATTAACTCAAGAGCTTGTAAATTTCTTTACCAGTATCCCAATTAAAAATACTGAAACCTTAAATTCCTCGCCCTCGCTCGCTTTGGAGTTAGTACGGGCAAACGTTTTAGCCTGCCCGATTTAACTCAACTTTAAGCATATTAACCCAATAACAGTAATACAAGCTTTTAAGCAAATCAAGATCAAATTGACCCAAGGTCTTTGGGGAATATCCATTAAAGGCCTCTATAATTGAGACTAAAGCGCATTACTTAGCCTTAATATTTAATTTGTTTGTGGATCAAGGAGTCTTACCCGGTTTCAAAAAAAAATAACAAAATATTTTATTTCACATAGACCTACATGGGCACTTATGAAACGTCAGATTCTAGGTGCACGGTTCCAATTGGTCGTTTCCCATGGAGAAGAGCCGGCAAGAAACTCCATGGTTACTCTTTTAAAAAAAATACAGAAAATTTAAATGTGTTTAAATGAAATACAGAAAGGTTATGACTCGGGTGACTGCCTCGTTGGTCTAGACTCTAGTGGATGCAATCGCCACTGCTGAGCATGAGGACCTGGTATTGATTCCCAGGTCGGGCAACTTGTTATTGGGTTTTTCTATCTAAAATTTCTCAGTAGCAGCCCGAAGCCTGGATTTGTGCCCGGTGGATGGCAATGGGCTCGCCCCCTATTACATGGGACCTAAACATAACTGGCGAAATGTGGGTGTACTATGAGTAAACCTCTGCCCAACCCTTCGGGGAAATAAGGCGTGATGTTATGTTATGTAGAAAGGTAATAACACTGTTCAAATCCGGGGACAGTAAAGACACCAGTAATTATAGACCCGTTTCCATGTTGCCAGTTTTCAGAAAGGTGTTTGAAAAGTTAATGATTAACTAAATGCTCAATCATTTTAACACCTATAAAGTCTTACACGATCAACAGTATGGTTTTACAAAGGGACGTTGTACGACTGACGACGATGACACCTAAGTAAAACACATATTTACAGCGTGGGAAGAGGCCCAAGTACCATAAAGCTCGATTGGGTCGTTTCCACTTTTTTATTATGTGAAAAATCAACCACAAATGGTGTGATTTGCTTCCTTAATGTTGAAGGTAGATAGACGTCCTACACATTTAGTCGAAGTAAATAACGCCCCACTTCAGGGCCAGAGAGAGAAAAAGCGAAGTGCATAAGATTTTCTTTACCAAATATCAAAAGTAGTGACTGTAAGATAGTATTGAATCAAGAGAAGAATATGAAGAATTCATGGATAAAAACTGTTTCCCTGGGAATCACGTTTGACTCAAGGCTACAATGAACATCCTGTTTAAATATTTCTGGCTACGTTCAACAGCTTATGCTGTCAGAAAAATCCGTCAATTTATACGTCATCGTGAGGCAAGTCTATTTTAGTTACTTTCACACTACCGTACTTCAGCGTGCTGATATCTGACGCTTCACTTGAGTGAAATATTCACTTTTGTTTCATTCCGTGTTCACACGACACTGACAAATTACATAGAATTCAACGCTCACATGTTCATTTAATTTCAGTACGAGTGACAGATGACGAAATCCAACATCGTTGAATTGGTTCACCAATGAATTTATTTATAATTGTTGATTAATTTCTGTGTTCAGACGTTCGACTTCGAGTGAAAAGTGCGGAGATCATCATTATATTGCAGTCATCCCAAATAATTTTAGGTCTGCGATTTATTTTTGCTTTCACACTTCTACATTAGTCGCCAGCTCAGTAGTCTCCTTCGAAAAATGCCGAATAAAATCCATAAATTAAGAAAAAGTAAAGCTGATATCAGTTTTACTGACGGCGTAAACAAAAGCAATAACGTAAATATTGAAACTAATAAGTTTCGAGTTGAATGATCGATAACGATTGTATAACACAATTCGGTAACTAAACTAAACCTATTGTTCAACATTTTATATCTTGTTAACATAAGTGACGAAGCACTTATAATAACAATTTATAATAATATCTAATTAACAGGTCAATAGGGTGATTTTATGTAAGGAAGGAAGTATTTAATTATAGTAGATTATTGCATCGAGCACAAAGTAATTTAATAACGGACCGAGTGCCTGATTTAGAGCCCGAGCGTCAGCGAGGGCTCTAATCTAACAGGCACGAGGGCAATTTAATTACTTAAGACGAGGTGCATTATCTGCTTTTCTTTCAACTATTACCTATAGGAATAGTAGATAAAAGAAACTCATATCAAACAGTTACAATAGAAGTTTAATTATTGAAATTAAAAGTTACACTTGAGCAATTATTAAACGTAAGGTTAAGAGTTTTGTTGGGCAAAGGGGAATGCCCGCCGTCCATAGACACTTCGGCCTCGAATGCACACAATTTAAAGTATATGGATAGGATAAAATAAAGTATTTATGTCGGCTGGCTGAATAGAGCTAATCCATTGAGATTGGCACCTTTTGGTGCGATAAAAAAAAACTGTGCAATAATGAAATTTCATACATTTTTATTGCTCTAGAGCATTAAAGACTCGCTTTGTACTGAGTTTTTAGTGTGATTGTGATGAAATTAAAGCATAGTGGGAAGAAAAGTATTTTTATTACCTCGGTAATAAACAAATTATTTATGAACACAGCATTAGATGTGAAAAGAAAGGATAGAATAGAGTAGAATATTTTTATTATGAACACCATATGAATTACAGATATAAATGTGGACATTTTACATTCCCAGTCCTGCGATAAAAGACCGCCTATTGTGTCGACCACAATGGGCGGTCTTATCACGATATTTTAAAGACGAACTTTGGACGCATAAGAGGAAGAAGGAGAAACAATACAGCAGGTAATCTGTGAATTTAACAAGAGATGGAATGTAGATTTGAGTGTACTCTGGATAGACAGACCTGTTAGCAATCTAAAAACATTAAATTTCACAGTCGAGGAACACACTTTACAAGATTGTAGGAGTAATTGTTTGGTTGTTAAAATTAGCACAACTACGGCGATAATCGCCATGTATAGATCGCCTTCCGCTAAAAACTCAGATCCTTTTAACAATTCCTTAAACCAAATTCTTCAAGCTCTAAATCCATTTAAGAATGTTATACTAACAGGTGATTTAAATACAAATATTGACTCCAAAAACTGCTATGCAGGGACCCAAGATTACCTTAATATCTGCTTATACCATGTTTTTTCCCCGCTCATACATTGCCTACTCATCAGAGCGGTTTCTGCCTCGATCAAATGATGATCAAAACCAGCCTATCATATATTACGCTTGTTACTAACTCAACAATTTCGGACCATCACGCTGTCCTACTAAACTTAAATTTTATGCTGCCTTAGCTTATTCGTCCTCAGACTATTAGCAAATTAAACACAAATAAACTCGAATATGATTTATGCAATCTTGATTTTAGCCTAGTTTACAATACTGCTGACGCTTATTTAGCTTTATCGTACTTAATTAAACATGTAAAACAAGCAATTTTGAATAACACGACAGTTTCTACGGTAAATAACACACTTTATAATATTAAGGGCCGATTTTTCAATCCTAAGTTAAGTCGTCGAATAACTAATTAGAGTATAAAATTATCTGGCGGTTTATCAGACGACTAAATATTTTAAATTTTTCAATCGTATATTAACAAGAGAATAGCTATCTGTGGTCTATTCTAGCGACCTTCACACTGTCTATGTGCAAGCGAGACGCACAGATACAGTATTCAACGTGTTAGACGAGAATAGCAACAAAACGTGTTAATCTCAAATTGTTGCATTAAAAATGCCGCCAGATGCTGTAGTAGTTTTTTGCGTTGGTGGCACAGACAACTATTCCTGGAACAATAAAAATAATAAAGATGTAGGTTATGCTAATTTCATTATTGTAGGTAAGCCTAGAAATAATGTTTAAAAAAGATTCCTTACCTTTCTTTTTCTTGTTAAGTTTTTTTCCTCAATCAATGAAAGTATGGTATTTTGTTTATAAGCAAAATCTTCTCAAAAATTTATGTTCGTCCCATGTGTTGAACTTATCTGGACTCTCGCGTAAAACACGGTTTTTTTCTCTCAGGTGGGTTTAAATAATTAAGAATTTCAAGTTCTTCTTCGATGCCTAAGTCGTCAATAGTTCAAACACATTCATCTTAACAAATTACGGGACCTTTGTCGCTTTACCAAAAACACAAAACGAATGAAACAGTCAAATATAACCTAAAACGTTATCCATAACGGAGGGATAAAACCCTAACTGGCTCTCCCAGAAGCAGATAACTTTATTCCTCCGTTAGAGACTTTATTCGACAGTTAACTACTATCTGACCATTGAAAAACTGAGAATCTTGCTATCTATGGAATAAAGTCTCTGGTTGTTTATCAGATGATAGAAAAATCGGCCCTAAACCATGGATTACTACTGGACTAATTCGGTGTATAAAACCCAGATATAAACTTCATCAGAGAACTAAGATATACCCTGATAATGTAATAATGTAAACCACCTTTAAAAGGTAGTGGTTATATTGAAACAATCTCCTAAATAATCACTTTTTTGTTACCTCAGAACATAGAACAGATTCCGAAATATTGCGACCAACCATCTTTCCAAAAACCAAGCAATATCTGTAACCAAAAATCTTTTGCTATGATCAACACTGATGAAGATGAAATAACCCGAATTAATTCTGGGCTTAAAGATGATTGTGCAGTTGGATTGGATTATACAAGTATAAGCAATAAGATCCTTAAATTCGTTAAGCATATTTTGGTACCTCACTTTTCGCATATATTTCGAATCTATCCTTCCAAAGGAAATTTCATAGTTGTCTAAATCGGTAGTTGTAATCCCTATATTTAAATCTGGATTACCTTCCTTACTCCCCTCAATTTCAAAAACACTAGACAAAATTATAAACAGTAGAAAATTATAAACAGTAGACTAGTTAATTACAATAAAAATCGTCTTATCCCCTGCGCAATTTGGTTTTAGAGCCGAACTGGTACATAGGTTGACTGATTATATTTTAGCAATACTCGGCAAAGGAAACCAGACCCTGGGAGTCTTCTAGATTTAGCCAAGGCCTTCGACATAGTGTCTGTTTCAGTCCTTCTGATCAAAATGGAGAACATAGGAATATGGGGAACGCCGCTGAAACTTTTTACTGACTATTTACACGGCCGCGGCCGGTACCAATGTGTTAGAATAAAAAATGTTACGAGCGATGAGCAGAAAAATACTGGTTTAGGTATTCCCCAGAGGAATATGTTGGGCCCCACGCTATTCCTTTATTAATGACTTGTGTAGCCTAAATATTAAAGACGGCAAAATTATGTCACGTGCTGACGATACGGCCTTAATATTTACCGCAAAAACTTTTTTTCAATCACATAAATTGATTTATTTTTAAATATTATTCAAATAAATTAAAACATAACAACATATTTATAACTAAATAAATTACTAAATAACTAGCTTCCTATACAAATTAATAAAAAACACTCAGGCGTCGAAGTACTCGTCCGTATCGCTGTCATCTGGAAACGTGCCCAGAAGACTGGCAGCATTGCCACGCTGAATGGCAATGCTAATTCTTTGGCCAAAGAACAATCCAGCCCTCTGGTCACGTGAAGTGTCGACTAGTCGGTGAGAAATTTATTTAAAAAGGAGACGCGCACTCGGGCCCCATGACCCGAGCGTTTCGACCCCAAACGGCTCAAAACTGTAGTTACCCATAACGTTACAGTATTTGCGCCGCTTGAGGGTCTCAGCAGCCGCAGCTGCAGCGCCAGCACAGCTCGCCGTGCTAGGAACATGAGATGGAGCAAGGGTATCGACACAGGTTGTGTCCCACACCAGAGGCCTACCCACCTTCCAAGGCAACAACGTCATACCGTCTGGTCTCTTTCCATCGTCACCTACCAGGCCATTTGGTTCTAAAACTGCAGGTACGCCGGCGGTGACAAGGGCTCGACGAATAATATCGTTGATGCTGGCGTGCCGTGCTATTCGACCTGCGCTCCTGTAGCAGGACGGGCCATAGTGCCCCAGACTGTCGACAGCTTCACCGCAGTGACACCGATGCGGAGCAACACAAGGTGCGCCCAAGCGGAGACATGTAGCGAGCCGAAACAATGAGTCATCCATCATTGTGCCTATGGTGGATGACGGGAGCGCCTGAAGCCACAAGCCTGACTCCCATTCTCCCACAGCCAGCAGACGGCACGCTCAACAGTATTAGGTGACGTGTTTATCAGGCTATTCCGTATAATACTGCAGAGTGGCACGTCCCACCGTCTCTGGGAGGAGGGGTTGTCGGGGAAAACCGTATTGGGACAAGCCATTTTCCAAGCGTTCAACGCATCGGTCAAACACGGTACTTCAAAATCGACCAGTGAAGCAGATAAAATATTCCTGGTTAATTTATCAGTACTGTGGACCGAGGAGAGGAAGGCCGGTAAACTTATACTTGAAATTTTGCGGACACCGAGACCACCTAGGCGAATGGGAAGTGTGGCTTGCTGCCACGCTCGGTCGTAGCGTGTTTCTAATAATTTGGTCTACTTTTTCTAAAAGTTGTGGATGTTTCCACAGATGGGAGGAGCGAAGGTTATATGTAAATTTTGGTCCAAAACAGTATCGAATGAGTGTGAAGGCCGAATGAATGTTAATTTTGAAAAGTCTTTCCGAGACATCATTGAAATTTTTTATTTTTCTTCAACGAACGTTGTAAAGGATTCGTCAAAAATTGTGGACCCTAGGAGGTGAAGAGACTCTCTTTCCGTAATTTTGATATTTGGTGCTACGGAACAAAATTTTGCTAAGGTAGTTTGTCTGTCAGTGGTTTCGGGAACATAAATTTCACATTTTAAAAAGTTAAGGTCTAGGCCAATAGAACTGGATTTTTCTTTACAAAAAGTTAAGTCTTTTATGACTGTGTCTACATCACCTCCTCGGGTTCCGTCATCCAAAAACCATACGTTGAATTTTGAATTTAGCTGTCGAATGATTGGATTTATTGCCAAACTAAAAATGACTGGTTCAAGAAGGTCACTCTGTTGGCAACCAACAGCTGATTTCAAAAGGTTGTCTTTATAAAGTAATTTAGAGGGGTACCTGTAACATTGATATAGAAAACTGTAAATTTTGGGTTTTTCTTTTTGAACTTCTGCCAACAAGGTGTCCCTGTTTACGGAATTGAAAGCATTCTTAATGTCAACCTTAAGGATAACCTCACCTTTAGCACTATTGAGGAAAGTGGATAATGCATGTACCGCAGCCTCACAGCCCCCTTTAGACCCAAAGCCCAGCTGTAGGGGCTCGAACTTGCTGGCCAGTGTTTCGCTGTAAAAAGCACAGCAAATTTTGGCTACGATACGACGGTAAGTGGACCCTACGGCAATGGGACGAATGCCGCCATCCTTCTTGCGCAGGGCACATAGATTTCCACCGTACAAAATATCAATGACGGCTTCGTTCACATTGCCGGAGAGCATGAGATTGATGAGGGCCGTCAGCTCCTTCAAAAGGGTCTCACCAGCCTCCCCAGCGCCTGAACACATTAAGTCCTTGAGATGTTGAGGTGCCAGGCCGTTGAGGCCGCCGGCGGAGCCACTTCGAAAGGAGTACACAGCCGCGCATTCTTGTTGAGCTGTAATTTCAAGTGAGTTGGATTCCGAATGGGGTGGAACAGGGAAGGAGAGGTCATCTACCGGGGCGGGGTGTTTGCTCTCCAGAGCTGTAAGTGTCTCTGGAGAGTACGGCGCAACCACATCGCTGCTAAAGATAATCCTAGCCGCACCTTTGATAGCACCCTCGCATAGTTTAGACTCCACGTGGTGCAATAAACCTCTTTGAGGGGCGCTGTTAATTTAGGACCGAAATGTTACAATTATCTTTGATTTGTGCTGTTAACGTTTTGTTATTTGCCAATTTTTTTGCACATGGAGAATTCTAAACGGGAAGGTGAGTAATTGCTCTCAAACACTTATAGAGTTCTCTCGGACGGCCAGGCGGATACTACGCGCTAAACAGGAAGCCACGGATGGTCTCGCGCCACGAGGAACTCTCTTTAAAACTGGAGTTGACATTTTAATTGTTGCAAGGGTTTTCCAAAAGGGTTGAGCGGGTGAATCAGGTGTTAGGGATGTATGTACTTTCGGGCATGATGTAGGCACATTGTGGGGTTTATGTTTCTTCCCCAAATGTACCTTCAAGCCTCGTTCACCTTTTAAAAAACGTGCTTGGGGACAATGAGGGCATCTCACTAGGGTATCCAGCGATGTGCCAGGTTGACTGGCGCTTCGTACGGCGTCACTACTGTCGTCAGTGTTCAGCATAAAAAAACAAAGACTGCTTACACGACTTTATGTTCACACAATAAACGTAACTTTAAAATCTGAAATAAAATTAAAATAACAAAAAAGACATATAAAAAATTGTGAGAGCTTGACTGAAGCACAATGACAGCGGCGCAGTCGCGCTGGCAGCCTGGGGCGCCGCGCCGCCGTATGACGTTTTGGCGCAGCCCTGGTAACCGTTGCCGTGAGACAGCGTCGCATCCAAAAGTCAGTTGCTGTTTTGATGGTTCCGTGGGATAATTTGCGAACACCACACGGGCGACGACGACTTTCTTTTTTAACGGTTCTTTTCGTTCCGGAAAATTTAAAAACTTGGAAGGTAAGGTACCTTACGTCAGGGATTCAATCTTGTCACTGGTGAACATGTAAGACTACTAAAACGCATCAATCAATGACGGTGGAGAAGTCAGCAAGCATGTAATTATCTCGAGATGATGCTCGACAAAAGTGTAATGACAAAATCTTCGATCAATAATAGTACTATTGATCGAGGACAGAATAATAAAAAATATAATATAATTAATCTGAAACGCGTTCTAGAGCTGTCAGTGTCAGTTCAAAAAACTAAAGTACCGCTAAAACCAGTAGCAAACTGTTCCAAAACGCTCAACTAGGTTTTAGTACTGTGACTAATTAGCTACAAAACAATATGCTAACATAAAATGCCGACACGACAAAATATATTCACTTCTCCATGCGCAAGGCTCAACTTAACATTACTAACCCGCATCAATAAATTGAAAAACACTTTGAAAGCCTAGTTAAAAGAATGCGCAAACTAATATATGTTTTAAAAATGCGAACATTAGCAGATTCAAAATAAATCACACAAGTTTCTTTGGCCCTATTCCTAATATATAATTAAATATTGTATCACTTCTTGGGGTGGCGCACCAAAAAGTAATTTGCTTCCCCTCGAAAGAGCTCAGAGAGCGATTTTAAAGTTAGCATCCATTCCTTTTTCTTTCCTACAGATCTGTTATAAAAATCCTGCAATGTATGACGGTTCGCCAGCTTTTCATTATGCACTTAGTATTAAAACAGCACACCATTCTTTCCTACAATGCTGACAATACTAACTAGAGACGGAATAATATAGTATGCATTTCTAATGCAACCTCAGAACGTGTCTTTGTAGAAAGATTTTTTACATTCTGATGGTCATTTATGTACAATAAACTAAATAGAAACTAAGTATCTATAAATTAGATTGCTATAGCTGTAAACAAATTATATTTAAATACTTACTAACCATCGATTCTGCACATACAGAAGATCTACTTGCCGGCAAATAGAACCAATAACATGCTATTTTACTTTTATTTGCCTAAGTTTGAATTTAGTTTTTTCTTTAAACTCACTGTTTCTTTATTTACATTAAATATTTATGCACTTTCTAGCCTGAAGCACAGGTTCAACCTAGTTCAGGCAAATTCGCAACTTTTATAATTTACGTTTTTTTTATTGCATGAACTAATGGTATCATTTTCGTCAGTTATGTTGAGCATATTGCCATTAACCGAGCACGACTCCAGTCTCTGGGCTGCTACTGAGAAATTGCTGATGGAAAAACGCAAAAACACTTTGCACCGCCCAGGAATTGAACCCGGGAAGTCGTGCTCAACAGTAGCGCTTGTACTACTAGACCAACGAGGTACTCATGTAACAATTAAACAATATTGCAATGGTTTTATGTAGGTAAGGAAAATGATTGCAGTATGAATGTAATGCAAGAAAGCAGGCAGATCGATAAAAATGTTGATAGTTTGTCAGTGACAAACTATCAACATTTTTATCGATCTGCCATATCATCTGACAAATTGTCAGATGATATGGCAGGATGTAGTAAAAAAGACATGCTGCACAAACCTTATCACCAGGGAGATTACAATGTCAATAGGAATCGGTAACAAAGTGGCCTTTTAAGACTGGGTCCTACAATTTTTGGCATTCAAATAGTGCTGATTCTTAAAACGTTTAGAATAGAAATGAATTCCAATTTGAAAAGCCGTCGTATTTTCATAAAAACATCCTACTTTATTGATATTTTAAATTTTGCTATGATAGGTTTTAAGTACAAGCGTAACAGCATAATCACGTTGTGTGCCTTAAATGTTCCCACTGCTGGGACAAAGGCCTTCTCTCTTTAAGAGGAAGTGGGCTGTAATCTACCACGCAGGCCCAGCGCGGTTTGGTAGATATAACAAATGTCCTTAAAAAAATTATGTTGATTTCCTCACGATGTTTTCTTTCACCATTTTGAGAGCACAGCGGTGTTGAAATTATTAACATTAAGTGAAGCACATGCCTGGCTTCGAGTCTACGACCCAGTACCTAGTTTTAAGTACTAGAACCATACGCAAAATACGCACATTGACGTGGTTTTGCGGACACCAGCCCGTATTACCCAAGTTCTAGAATCTTCGGAATCACGTGTCATATAAATGATTCTAATATAAAAGACTTTCCTATACAGACGTTACGAAACTTTTATAATATATTGACCTCTTCGTTGGGGACCACGTGGCTGGTCTAGTTTCGTTATCACACTAGAAGTTCGTGTTACGACATTGTTTCACGTGGTGGCTATTTAACTTAATAGAATTTATGATAAATGATTTATTTCTATAAGTAGGTTTGTACAAACACTTTTACACGTCAATCATATTTTAAAAACTAGATGAGATCGGCTTTTCCTATCTGACTACTCTGAGAAGAAAGGCCGAAACAAACTCAGAGGTCACAGTCTCTTTTAAAGTCCAGACATAATCTTGGTCAGGTCATGTGAAGACCATGTGGATTGATGTCTGAAATTGTATTTTGAGGATATAACTAAACAGAACGAGTGGATCTGTCCAGTCAGTGCACACATTTGTCAGTTGTCAGCAGCTCAACACAGAACTGAAGGAGCTAAACGATTCGACGAACATTACCAAAGAATGAACATTTGGGTAGGCCGCATAATTTACTCAAACTGCCAGACCATGATTAAAAGTAATTTAAAAAATGCATTAAAAAAACGACAAGTCCACAATTTCTTCACATTCACAATAATTAAATTAGTAAAATACTATACAAAGTAAATTTACATGTCATTGTATACATAAAGTCCATCAATGTCAAAGTCTAAATAAAAATCCGAAAATAATCTTGGTCATATCATATGAGGACCATGTAGACTGGTGTCTGAAATGGTATTTTGAGGAAAGAACCACACGGATTTGAGTGGACCTGTCCAGTCAGTGCACGCACTTGTCAATAATCGTGCATCTCAACTCAGAACTAAGAGCTCAACGATTCGAAATATTAACTCTACCATCTCTGTATATTTTTGAAATCCCGGCATTTGTTAGAGTAAATCAACATCTGTTTCCACGACTAGCTGGCACCTTCCCCCGGAAACGTGACAATAATCAACTGTGTTCGCATACGTCCAAGACTGTATTAATGGGAAAAAGCATTTTCTGTATGACTTCTATAATTTATAATAAAGTACCACAGTCATATAAAAATTTGCCGGTAAATTTGTTTAAAGAAAAGGTTCGAGATTTATTAACAGACAAGTGTTATTATAATATAGATGACTTTTTGAATGACATTATGTGATTTTTTTTCAATTTAATTTTGTATTTTTGTAAATTTGTACGCCTTACGGGTGAAACATCCTGCATGCTTAATTTGCATGTATACGCATGTTTTGGCAAATAAAATTATCTTTATCTTTAATACATCAGAAAGGACATTTGGAAAAGTAAAAATACTCAGTAGTACGTTATAAATCATGCCGATTGAACGATCACCCCCATCTACACCTACTATTGTTACCACAGCGCTCACAACGCTGATCGGAACCGGATCAGCGTTGTGAGCGCACACCATAGCTCATCGGAACCGGATGACCAAAAAAGACAAATTGATCGCCGACGATTGTAAACCCCCTTTTTTTTTTTTTTTGTGGGGTGGGAAATCATCTAATGACTTCTCCCGCTCAGGGTGGAGCGGGAGGGCGTGTCAGACTTTTACTGACTAAAACCCACCCGTGTTCCTTCAGTTGCCTGTGCCAGGGCCACGGTTTTCTCTTTAGAATAACCCGTGACCCTGAATTGTAAACCCCCTAATGTTACTCACCGAAATAAACGGAAATGCACTGAAGCGGGTTTGGATCCGGACCACCAGTTTTCTATTTATATGGAAGAAATTAAGGCTATGTTCCAGGATTTCAAGGACGAACATAAAAAAATAATGAAAAAATATATGAAGTCATGGAAGAGATTAAACTCCAAAATTCTCAAATTCAATCATAGGTAACATTCCTGTCCCAAGATTATGATATTTTAAAATCCAAAATTGAATTACTTGAAAACCAGTTAGATGAGTCACGTAAATCTAATGCGTTGTCTGTACAAAATTTCGAAGAAAAGATAGAAAGACTGGAATGTGGTGCTAGATCGTCCTGTGTGGAATTAAAGAATATCCCTGTAAACAAACCCGAGTCTAAAGAGAATTTGTTAAAGTCTGTTGTAAAGGTCGCCTCCATTATGAATGTACCCCTACAACACGAGGTGAATGACATCTTCCGCATAGGAACTAAAGATAAAGACAACAGAACAATCATCGTAGACTTCTCCACCAATCTCCTGAAAGAAAAATTCATTGAAAAGTATAAAAAATTCAACAAGGGCAATAATAAACTATCAACTGAACAGCTAAAAATTTCCGGACCAGTGAAGCCTATATTTATTTCAGAAAACCTTAGTTCCAGAATGAAAAGGCTCTTTTTCCTTGCCAGAGATTTTGCGAATACCAACAATTTCAGCTACTGCTGGATAAAAAATGGAAAAATTTATCTTCGTGGGAAGGATGGTGCACCACATATTATGATTAAAGCAGAAACAGACTTCCCGAGAAAAACCGACTCAAATTGACTACTCATTCGTAAATCTGCAAACGAAATAATATGTTTTAATCAAACCAACCAGCTAATCACACTATATTTTATAAAAACATGTCCCTATGTATCACTTGGAAGCCTGTATCTGTATTATTAGTCCTGCATCACACTGTAAATCGCATGCAAACTTTGTTGCTCGATATACGGATTGCTCTACCCATGCACGCCACACAAAAGTTATACACAAATTATGTTGACACACTATACCACACTCACTCTCACACCTACAATCACACATACAAACATACGCACATCGTAATCACAACAATATGTAAACTCTCTCATCTAATCTCTCCCGCATTCACCCACACCATATCAAAACGTGCAAACTTTTTCATCTACCACTATAGGCTAAAATTAAAACTGACGTGCTACAACCCGTACCGATTAAGTTTGGCTTGCTTGAAGCTCTCACTGATTGATACTGCGGCTAGTTTGTTACCCCTTAAAATTACAAAATGAATGAAAATACCGAAATTACACACGAAATAGAACAACTATCAATCTCGTCATCCTATCAGTGTTCACCTGAACAATGTGATAGTTACTTAAATAATGTTGCAAACGGTCTAAATATATTCCGTAATACTAAGAACTTTAATGAATGTCTAGATGTAACCCTGTACTCGTTAATTTCGTTTAAGACTATTGTTTTTTGGCGATATCAATATAAACATCTCCCAAAATGGTAACGATATAAATTCTGACACGTATCTAAACACAGTAGCATCCCATGCAATGCTTCCTGCACATTTGTTTCCCACTCGTAACAACGCCTGTCTAGACCACGTAGTTTTCAAATCAATCAAACCTGCAATAACCCTAGTCCTCGATTCTTCTATCACGGACCATGCTCCAGTGATTGTGTTTTGCAAATTAATATTTGATATAACTAAAACACCATCATCATCGCGCCGAGTGGACGTGGATGCTTGCGGTGCAGTTTTAAAAGCTATAGATTTTTCTTCAGTGATGAATTGTGATGATGCAACCACGGCTGCTACTGAATTTGTTAATATTGTTTCTACTGTGGTCAATAACAACTCGGTGGCTCGCACTATCCCAAGTAAAAAAAGGATTATAAAACCCTGGATCACACCGGGGCTTTTGAGGTGCATACGAAATAGGGACAATCTTTGTCTTAAATCAAAACAAGACCCTAATAATAGTATACTACAAGTGACATTCAAGCGGTATAGAAACTTCTGTAATAGTTTACAAAAAAAAATTAAACGGGAATTTGAACGAACTGAGTTTGAGAGACATCGTAGGAATCCTAGGGCTACATGGGATCTAATTAAATCAATCTCTAATCTTCAAAACAACAAATCTTCTGCTACTGAACTTTTATCCATTGCTCCCGATCCTTCGGATTCTGTGGAAAATGTAAACGACTTCTTTACGAATGTGGGGAAGACCCTAGCGTCTAAAATAAATAAAGCACACTGTACGCGCTCCTCTAAAATCAATGCTTGCCCCAACTCCATGGCCATTCTACCAACAGACTGTGAAGAGATTGAACGCATCATCCTCGGCCTCAGGGTCAATTGCGCCGTGGGTTGGGATGGCATTTCTGCTGCCTTGATCAAGGCTGCCCGTGACACCTTAATCCCTATTATTTCGCACATATTTAACTTTGTACTCACATCAGGAGTATTCCCGGCTGTCTTTAAAAGAGCAGTGCAACAGAGTGGGGACAGGGGCAGTGTCAATAACTAGAGGCCTATCTCTGTACTTACAATTTTGTCAAAAACTTCAGAATAAATTATTATTAGTCGACTACTTAATTACCTTAACTCACATGATATAATTTCAGCTAACCAATATGGTTTTCGATCAGGTAGAAGTACAGAAGATGCAGTTTGGAGGTAACTGGAAATATTGCAAAAAATATAAACAATAAACACAAAACAATGGCAACTTTTCCTAGACCTTTCTAAAGCTTTTGACACAGTCTCTGTTCCCCTCTTGCTTGAAAAGTTGGAATGTATTGGTGTTAGAGGAGTGTATCTAGACATTTTTAGGAGTTACCTGAGTGAGCGATCTCAAACCGTAAAGATAGGAAACCATGTTAGCTAACAGCAATTTTTAACCTACGGAGTCCCGCAGGGTAGTGTCCTTGGACCTACCCTGTTTCTTATTTACATAAATGACCTATATAATCTGGCTCTAACTAACAAGGGGCAAATTGAGGCTCTGGTTTCCAGGGTCAGAAAATTAATATTCGTCTTTAAAAACCTTCGATCATCTGCTGATTATGGCACACTACGAACAATATACTTCGCTCTGGCACATTCCATCCTTAAATATTGTATTACAGCTTGGGGAGGGGCTGGGAAGTGCTTAGTGCTCCGACTGGAAAGGGCACAGAGGGCAGTGTTAAAAGTCATGACTCACAAACCTGTTCGATTTCCAACTACTGAACTGTACGCTCTTTGCGAATTACCAACAGTGAGACACGCATTTCTTCGTGCTGTAGTGCAGCGTAAACACTTGGAACTTCCTTTCGATCCTATTGTCGTTATCCAAAAACGAAGATCTAACAGAGTCTGCCAGGTGGAATCTGCCAGAGTTCAAAGTTCGGCGGCAGTATCACTTTCTTAGCTCCACTTTGTATAATAGAGTAAATGAACAGCTCAATATATGTCCACTAACCTTGCGAAAATGTCGAGGGATCACGGATAAATGGCTTCAAGTGTATGATTACCTATGACAAATTAGAAACATTTTTAAAAACTTAAAATCACCCTCATTTTGCCCTTTATATATATCTAACATGCGCAAACACACACCCCTGCATAAACTGAGACCTCTCTCTCCTACACACACACACACACACACATACACCCTTACACATATACTGTCCACGCTAATACTACACAATCCTTCCAAACAAACACACAATCTCACATAAAATTGCACATTGAAACAATTGTTCAGTTTTAATTTTAATTTCAAATGTCAATTTTTTTATTTTTTTCTTATTTTTATTATTTTAATTTTTTCTTTTGTCTCGTGCTTTTTGGAGGTGGGCGTTAATGACTGCGACACAGTATTATTACTAATGCAGTTTTTATCGAACACAGAGTTCCTGTAAACTGAGTTTTACGAATAAAGAATTTTTTTTTTTTTACTCAAACAGCCAGACCATCATTAAAAGAAAAAAGGAAAAAAACAGTGACCCACATAGTCCTCATATTCACAAAAATTTAAACAATATTATACTTTATACAGTAAATATATACATGTCATTGTTTATCTAAAAAGATACGAATATAGAAAAAAAAACAAAAAGAAGTTATATAGCAAATTAAACATCGACAATATCTGTGTAAACTTATTGGAGGAGCTTAATCCCAAGCCTTCTTGTCCTCAATATAGTCTTTGACAGTATAGTAGGCTTTCTGGCATAATTTCCGCTTTTTAAAATATTTGAATTTATTAAGGCAGTTCTTGAATGTGGCTAGGAAGTTTATTATAAAAACGTATACATTGACATTTAAACGAGCCACCTATTTTCTTGAGCCTGGTAGTGGGAACAACAAATTTCTGTTTGTTCCTTGTATTTATGTTATAGATATCACATATTTTTAAACAGATTAATATTTTTACGTGTGTTCTACTCATACTCATTACCATGCCTATTTAGTCTGCATTAAAACATTGAATCGACCACACGTATTTTTATTATCTCATACAGTCCACTATCTATACTGAACCTTATTACAAGCAGCGTAAGGAACATTTTGGTCCTTCGAGCCGGATAGATCAAGCGATAACGTTACCGCATTCCAACGCCGAGTTCAGTGCAAAAAAAAGTTGTTATTGTTAAAATGTAAACACGTGTTCGTCGTATGTGGACAATTTGGAGAAATTGGTGATTTTAAGACATTACGAGTGATCTGTGTTATCGAGCTACATTCTACAAGAACTGCGCTACATATTGGTGTAAATTTTACAAATAAAGAACCACTACAACGATGGAAACAGCCGATCAAATTCTTAGTGAATTGGAAGATTTATACAACATCATTATTAAAACTAAAGAGAACTTTAAGAAGTGTCCCAAAGCACGTTTAACCACAGGCTATTTAGAAGCAAAAATACAGTGTATTGACGAGTATTGGGTATCGTTCAAAAGTGCACATAGAAATTTATTAAAAGTGGTTACGAAAGATAAACGTAAACAGTTCGAGTATTTTAACAAGGATGAATACAGTTTATGTGAAGAAACGTTTATGCAAATTAAAGCCGATATTAAGGATTTGTTAACGTTGGCAGCATCAGCATCTGGACAAGCTAAAATGATTGTCGATGCTTCCAACACAATAAACCAGAATGTACAAGCTCCACAAGTCAAATTACCAAGAATACAATTGCCTTCATTTACGGGTAATTACGAAGATTGGCCAACTTTTCAAGACTTATTTTTGTCATTGGTTCATCAAAACGCAACACTCAGCAGTGTGCAGAAACTGCATTATTTGAAGACGAGTGTTTCTGGTGAAGCCGAAGCCTTACTCAAGCATATTCAAATTATTGAAGAAAATTATAGCCAAGCGTGGGACATACTGAAACATCGATATAGTAACAAGCGTCTTATAGTTACGTCATTGCTCAAGCGCATGTTCAATCAAAAGAGACTGCCAAATCAGACTGCCAATCACATCAAGTCCTTGCACGATACCACCACAGAATGCCTTCATAGTCTAAAGAACCAAGGCCTTAAAATTGAAACGTGGGACCCAATGATTGTGTTTATCGTCGTACAAAAAATGGATATGGAGTTACATAAGGAGTGGGAAGAACATGTCAGTACAAATGACGGTGATACGCTGCCAAAGTTATCGTCACTTATGAAGTTTTTGGAATCAAGATTTCGTACGCTTGAGCTGATTTCACCTCCTTCGTCAAAGGAAAAGGTTCGAGAACGCTCGCTGCATATTTCTACTGCTGAAAAGAATGAGTGTTTAATGTGTAAGGGTGACCATTCACTCAGTCATTGCAAGGACTTCGGAAAAATGGAACCAACGCAAAGATATGAAGTAGTGAAAAGTAAGTTCATCTGTTTTAATTGCTTGGTTCCTGGCCACTCCGTAAAAAATTGTAGGCTGTCCACATCATGCAGACTCTGTCGAAAACGTCATCACACACTTCTTCACCGAAAGGGACCAACCACAGTTACCCAAGGTTTACCAAGTAATGAAACGCAACCAAAGGAAACAATGCAAAGCAATGAAGGTGGAGAAGAAGTCAAAACGAGCGTCAATACAGTAATGACGTCACAATCACAAATTTACGCAATTTTTACGCAAACGGGAAAAGAAAGAGAATTGCACTATTAGCGACCGCAGTGGTTTTAGTACGAAGTGAAGATGGACACACTACTGTGTTGAGGGCGCTAATAGACCCCGGATCAGAGAGTTGTTTTATTACCGAAAGAGCCGCTCAAATATTAAAGCTGAGAAGACAACCAGTAACAGGAAGCATATTAGGAATGGGATCTATGAAGTCAAGAATCAAGCAAGTAGTTCAGGTCGAGGTATTATCAAGGTGTTCGAAGTTCAACCTCAAGATTGATGCTTACGTCATAAGCAAACAATTGACTACTGAGATTCCCAAAACAACAATTAGGGTACAAGACTGGCCTCACCTCATAGGGCTTAGTCTGGCTGACCCCAACTACTACACCTCAAGTTCAATAGATTTGCTTTTGGGTCATGAAGAGTATGCACAAATACTACAGAATGGTGTCATGAAGGGTCCTCCAGGTTCACCATGCGCGCAAAAAACCAGCCTTGGATGGATCTTATTTGGAAAAATAGATGACAATACACAACCAGAGCAATCTATGATCGTCATGCATCATCAGGTAGAAATTGACGATATCTTAAAAGTCTTATGGGAAATAGATACAAACACAACTAGAAAGTTAACAAAAGATGAAGAGGTTTGTGAGAAGATATTTGAAACAACATACAAAAGAAACGAAGAAGGACGATATGTCGTGAAGTTACCATTCAAAACCAACAATCCTAAATCAGTAGAAGGAAATACGCGAAGCATTGCGTTAAGAAGATTAGAGTACCTAGAACAAAAATTTAATAAAAACCAAGAGTTAAAAAAAGAATACACTGAAGTGATAGAAGAATATATTAAAATGGGACATATGGAAGAAGTATCAGTAGAAGAAATGCGTAACAATTCAGTGTATCTACCACATCACGCAGTTGTACGAACCGAAAAAGAAACGACCAAGACACGAGTGGTATTCGACGCATCTTGCAAGGGTGTCAACGGAATATCACTCAATGACGAACTTTTGATCGGACCAGTCCTTCAAGAAGATTTAAGGAGTATCATAATGAGATGCCGTTTACACAAGATATGTTTTGCAAGTGACATTGAGAAGATGTATAGGATGGTTTTGGTCACCAAAGACTGTTCTGACTTCCAAAGAGTATTATGGCGACAGACACAGAATACTTCTACATTTGATGAGGTCAAGGACTATAGACTTCTGACAGTAACTTTTGGAACTGCTTCGGCACCATACCTAGCCATCAAAACTCTAATGCAGTTGGCGCATGACGAAGGTAGAAGTTACCCAGTCGCATGCAAAATGATTGAAGAAGATTTTTACGTCGACGATCTCATTTCTGGTTGCGACACTGTTCTAGAAGCTATTGAGGTCAGCCGACAATTACAAACCATTCTCGAAAAAGGCAAGTTTAAACTAAGAAAGTGGACATCTAACAATGCTGAATTCCTTCAATCCATAGAACCCAACGACAGATCGGCAAAAGCAAGTTTAGATATCAAGATGGAAGGAACTGTCAAAGCCTTAGGAATAGCCTGGAATTTAGGTGATGATGATTTTCAGTATTCTTTGACACTACCACCTATTTCAAAAGTCACAACAAAGAGATCAGTTTTAGCTGATTTACAACGACTGTTTGACCCCCTTGGCTGGATCGCACCTGCATTTATTAGAGCCAAAATATTTGTACAAAAGTTGTGGCTACAAGGCATTGGATGGGACGAGCATGTAGGTGATGACCTAGAACGGCACTGGTTTGATATTCGAAACGATTTAAACCATGTCAACAGCATCAAGATAAAAAGATGGCTCAATACACTTAGTACCGACAAGCATAATATCACACTTCATGGATTTAGCGACGCATCCATGCACGCCATGTCAGCAGTTGTATATTCTCGAGTTATAGATTCAAACGGAGCCATCAAAACGAGTATTGTTGCTGCGAAAACCAAGGTGGCTCCTGTGAAAACAATATCTGTGCCTCGCCTGGAGTTATGCGGAGCACTACTTCTGTCAAAGTTGATACATCACGCTGCCGAGGCTATGAGAATACCTTCTACACAAGTCTACGCATGGACTGATTCATCCATAGTTCTGGCTTGGCTTGTCGGCGAACCTAATCGATGGAAGCCTTTTGTGGCAAATCGTGTGGTAGAAATATTAGAAAACGTAAGCAATAGTCAGTGGTATCATGTTCATTCTAAGGAAAATCCAGCAGACGTTGCATCACGGGGCACAACAATATCAGAACTGCAAGAGAACTCACTATGGTGGTACGGCCCAGAGTTTCTCTTGGAAAGAGAAATGGAATTTAGAAGGCCAAATATAAGTCAAACAGATTTAGAGACGAGACAAACTAAAGTTTTATTAAATACAGTACAAGAGGGAGACAAAGAATTTTTGAATTTTGAAAAATTTAGTAGTCTACAAGAATTACAGAAAACATTAATATATTGCAAGAGATTTTTAAATTTTAAGAAAACCGATAATGTTCTAGAAGATTTCACTACCGAAGAGTTAGAAAATGCATTGAAGATATGTATAAGAAAATCTCAGAATCAAAGTTTCATAGAAGAAATAGAAACAATTTTGAAAACAAAAGAAGTGAAACAGAAAAGTCATCTAAAATCACTGAATCCATTCATGGATGAAGAGAAAATACTACGAGTTGGTGGCAGACTTAGACACGCCAACCTTAGTAATGATAATAAACATCCTATTATTTTGGACAGTAAACACGTTCTCAGTAAATTAGTTATCTCCGATGCACATAAAAGAACACTTCACGGAGGAGTACAGTTGATGCTCTGTTATTTGAGATCGAAATACTGGATCGTAAAAGCGAAGAATGCGGTGAAAGCGCATATACACAAATGCTTAGTTTGCGCGAGAATTTCAGCCAAATCCAGGACTCAAATAATGGGAGATCTTCCTCGTGTTAGAGTAACACCATCACGCCCTTTCCTACACAGTGGTGTAGATTTTGCTGGCCCATACACCGTTCTGTTATCAAAGGGAAGAGGAAGCAGAACCATGAAGGCATATATTTCTATATTTATATGCATGAGTACCAAGGCCATTCACCTTGAGTTAGTCGGTGACCTTACCTCGGAAGCCTTTATTGGAGCCTTCAGACGGTTCGTCGCAAGAAGAGGAAGATGCATTCATTTGTGGAGCGACCAGGGTAGAAATTTCATCGGAGCTAACAAGGAACTAGTAGAGGCATGGATTAATGCTAAGTTTTCGTTTAAGGGTCATGTGGCAGATTCTCTCACGCAAGATGGCACACAATGGCACCTCATCCCGCCTTACAGCCCGAATTTTGGTGGCCTGTGGGAAGCAGGTGTGAAGTCATTGAAGTACCACATGAAACGGATCTTAACAACGAACTTGACCTACGAAGAAATGACCACTCTTCTATGTGAGATCGAAGCCTGCCTAAACTCACGCCCTCTATGTCCTGTAGATGATCATGACGTTGACAATATTAATCCCTTGACAGCTGGTCATTTTTTAATAGGAGAAGCTCCTATAATAGTGCCTACGTCCGATATGCGAGATGTAAACTTGAACCATTTATCTCGCTGGAAGTATACACAGAGGTTGTTGAGAGAACTGTGGCAAAGATGGCAGAATGAATATCTTTCGAGATTACAACAGAGGCCAAAATGGATGACACACAGGGACGAGTTTGAAATTAATGATATTGTTTTAATAAAGCAAGACAATCTGCCGCCAGGAAAGTGGTTGCTCGGCCGTATTATGGCAAAGCATCCTGGACCAGATAACATTACAAGGGTCTATAGCGTCAAAAGTGGGGACAGTGTAACTAAAAGATGTATCACTAAATTATGTCCTCTACCAGTAAATAGTAAAGGTGATTAATTAATTAATTAAGGCATGTTGTTATGAAGTGAGGTTATTCAAATAGTTATTTATCGTCATGGTAAAGATTTTGTTTTAAGTTATAATGTACATCAAATTATTGTGAGATTGATTTAGAAAAATTATTTACAATGTATACCAAGTATTTACAAAAAAAACATAATTTTATTAAAAGTGTCAAGCCCCTTTTGGTGGGCGGTATGTTCTACTCATACTCATTACCATGCCTATTTAGTCTGCATTAAAACATTGAATCGACCACACGTATTTTTATTATCTCATACAGTCCACTATCTATACTGAACCTTATTACAAGCAGCGTAAGGAACAACGTGCATACAAAAGATTTTCATAACATATTTTTATTGTTGTGCAAGAAGATCATTGTGTGAAAGATGTGACTCTCTTTCTAGCCATGAAAGAGAGTGGCTACCAAGATGACGAGTACTAGAAAGAAAGAAAAGAAAATTGCTTTTATTGGCATTACAACACAAAAAAAAATGACACCTTAAAACTACAAAAACAGAAAACAAATATAGTAATGCCAAAAGGGCCTCAGAGCAGCATAATGTCAGATGACAACACAAGGTGACATCTGACACTGGTTTTCAGCTGCAACCCACGAGTGCCATACGCCAGAATGAAGAACAATGTAGTGGGGAGAGTTTTGAAAATGGTATAGAAGTTAGCAGTGTCTCAAGACGAAAGTCTTTGACCAGTTCGTGTTGCCAGTGATGAACTATGGCAGATTGATTCTGTAAATAACTAACTTAAGTGAACGACATATACGTACATCCGCGAGGCCTAAGCTGAGCTTTGCATTTGTGTGAGTGATTAACAATCGCACCAATGTGGGCACGATCACACAACGTTTTCTTAGCAACAAAAGGTTATCTCTCAATTAAATACTTCATTATTTATGTGTCTTCCTAACGTATTTGACGATGGTAAAATGGTTTCAAGCTATTCAGACTCATGGTTTCATAATCTCTTTGATACACATACTTACATACAAAAACTCGGCATGTGTTTTTGTATGTAAGTATGTGTAAGTGTGTGTATGTGTTCTTCCCATGGACGTAGGCAGAAACTACAGAACGCCACCTGCTCCGATCCTTTCATACTCCTTTTGCTCCGTTTACATTCCGGTTACGAGTCCATACAGCTGACCTTTCTAATTTTTTTAGTATTTGATGAGTGAAAGTGGTTCAGTTTTTAGCTGCTTGGGTTCAAGGGTTTTTGGGTTTAAGCATAGGTTTGATCAATCAACTTGCGATGACCCAAAATACCTCCAAACATTCATTCAATGATATTTTCGCTTCAATGGAACAGAAGATGGATCATTGTTACCAAAGAATTGGTAACATACCTACTATTAAATAAAACTTGCTCCCTATTACCCAAGACAAAACCATAGCTAGCGATGGATTAACCTGGTACACCTCTGCCTAACCCGTCAGGAATTACGGGCGTGATGATGTGTTGTGCGTAGAGTGTGGTTGTTTTACGGATTAATCATCGAGAATCGATCAAAATCATTGAACAGTGGTGGCCAAGTGATAAAGGCCCCGACTTACGAGTTGTAAGTCGTAGGTTCGGACCCAGACAGGCGCTTTATTTTGTGTAAATAATTGCGTCGCCACTGCGAAAATGGGTGAAGGAAAACATCGTGAAAAAACCGGCCTAATGTCCAATGATAAACCGGCATAATACGAGACCCAAAAATTCGAAGACATCTACCAACCCGCACCGGGCCCGCGTGGTAAATTGCAGCCCATTTTCTCTCACAGAGAGGAGGCCTGTTCCCCATCAGTGGAAAAATAATAGGCTGATTTAGCTAAATTATCACACCGGAACAACCAGAGTACAATTTCCAAGAGATTTTGTTGGCGGTTTTGTAATAGAATTTTAGCAATACTATGATTTCTCAGCGACTTTGTCCAGGAGTAACAGTTAGTTAGGCTAGTAAAAAAACCGGACAAGTGCGAGTTGAACTCGCGTGAAGAAGTTTCTGTAGGATGATGATAACCACCGAAAACATTTCATGTAAACTAGGTTGCCAGTATTTACATAAAGGCTCCCGCAAACAGGCGCGATGCCACAGCGCGACACAAACGCACCGCTCTTCGCGCGACACATGGTCCCTTTGTGTCGCCCTCTAGCGTCAGGCCTGTTTGCGGGAACCTTAACGCTTGCACTGTTAAATCTCCATTTTTTTTTTTTTTTTTTTTATAAATGGCATCTCGCAGGTCAACCTATGAGGTTGTCGTCTGCTTAGACGGACTTGCCTGTGGATTCCCTAATAAATTAAGGCCTCCAGCCAGGACTTAAACTTAAATACTAACTAAAAACTAAGCGACTACACGCTAAGGGCACCCCCTGTGGGGTACGAACCTCGGCTTAGGGCGTCGCTGGAAGAGGGCAGCAAATGACTAGCTGGATCAGGAATGATATTATTTAGGGACGAATTTAAAGCTACAGGCTCAGCGGCGCGGGCTGGCTCGAGCAAGGGTCGGGAGGGGAGTAGATTTGGGCGTCGCGGCGGGCCTCGGCGGCGAGGACGGTAGGACGGCGATCGGGTTTTGGGCTTATGAAGCGTGCTGGTTGCCTTACTACTCTCCTGCAGGAGGGTAGTGGCGTCGTCGGGGGCGATTAAGGTATGCCTTGGTCGGCGAATACTACTAATACGGGAAGGAGTGTAGCGGGCGGCCGCTGAGATCAAGGGGTTGGGGTGTTTTATGCCACAGTCAAAGAAACGCTTCGATAAGCGTTTCATGAACTGGTTTATGGTAGGCATTTTAAGATCGATGTGGAGATTTATATTACGGACATAGAAGGGGGCACCCGTGACCTTTCTGAGGAAACGGTTCTGGAGGGTCTGCATCTTATGGAGATGACGTGGGTGAGCGTGCGCGAATACAACGCAGGCATAGGTCATGATGGGACGGATGACTGCGGTGTAGATGCGCAGCTTGCATTTAAGTGACAGTTTGCAACGGGCTGTCAGAATAAAGTGGAGTCTACCAAGAGCGAAAGCGGCGCGCGCGCGAACAGCCTTAATGTGCTCTTTGAACGTTAAGTTTTGATCAAGGATCACGCCTAGGTATTTGGCTTGCTTCTCCCAAGGGATTGGCTTGCCGTACATAGTGATCGGACTGGGAAGGGGGGGTGGGGCTCGACGACGTCTCGAGAAGAGAACCGCCTGACTCTTATCGGGGTTGACCTCGATTCTCCATTTCCGGAACCAAGCGCCTAAGACGTTTGCGGAGGTTTGGAGAGTACGAGCTATAGCATTGGGACAATGACCGGTATAGTAAACGGCAGTGTCGTCGGCGAAGAGAGCCAACTGAGCCTTTTTACTCTGTGGGATATCGCTGGTGAACAGCGTGAAAACTAGAGGAGATATGACGGAACCCTGAGGGACACCGGCGCGAATAGGGTGAGGGGACGAGAGTGCACCCTCGATGCGATAGCGGAAGGTGCGATTCGACAAAAAGTCTCGTAAGATGAGTACGAGACGATCTGGCACTCCTAGTTGGTAAAGCTTGTATAACAAGCCGTTGTGCCAGACTTTGTCGAAGGCTTTCGCTATGTCGAAGAATAGCACACCCGTCGTCGCGTTACGCTGCATACCGGCGCACAAGTGCTCTACGATACGGTGGACCTGGTGGATACTCGAGTGTTGTGGGCGGAAACCAAACTGCTCGTTGGGAATGAGGCTCTTTGCTTCGGCGTAGTCTTTGAGACGCTTATAAATAAGCCTCTCGTAGATTTTGCCGAGAACGTTGAGTAAGCTAATGGGACGGTAGCTGGAGGGCTCAGACTTTGGCTTGCCTGGCTTTGGGATACCGATGACTGTTGCTTCTTTCCACGCTTGTGGGAAGATGTTGTTGCTCATGGCGCCATTGAAGATGGCGGTCATAAGCATTATTAGCGGGGCAGGAAGGAGTTTGTATACCTTATTGGTAATACCATCCGAACCGGGGGCCTTACGAGCGTGGAGCCCTTTAATGATGTCGTGCACTTCGTCTGGAGTGACGGGAGGCAGAGGATCATCAGGGTCTTCGACGGGAGGGAGGGAGGCTCTTCGTTCGATTTCAGCGTCGACCTTGTTCAGGTGAGCTTGGTCTACTGGTTGGGAGCTGGGAGAACATTGGCACTCTAGGCTGTCGGCAAGACATTCAGCCTTATCGGGACTGTCGAAAGCGACACTATTGTCGGGGCGGATGAGAGGAGGCATAGAGACCTCTTCTGAGGAACGCAATTTCCTCTGTAATTGCCAGAAGGCTTGATGAGTGGGCTCGAGTTCGCTGAGCATCTTGTTCCAGCCCTCAGAGCGAACCTCCCCTATGCGTTTCTTTACAGCACGCTGTAAATGGCGCATGTGGGCTTTGTTCGCGTCACAAAGGAAGGAGTCGTAGGCACGGATGGCCGCGTTCTTCTCGGTTATCAGGTCACGTACGTCAGTAGGTAGTTTCCAGCGATGGTCTTCCATCACCGGAACTTCCCGTGAACAATCCGTCAATACGGATTGTACGTGCTCTGTAAACGAGTCGATTGCGGCCGTCGTGTCAGCGACTGACACTAAGTGATCGGGGATGGTGTCTAAGTGAGGCGACGTGGTGGATTTCAGTCTTTCGCTTACTTTCCTCCAGTCGGTTATCGTCTGGGTCTGAGGGGGGCGGTTGGGGTCGATCGGGCCCGAGTAGGGTGCAAGATGCATGACTACAGGGCGGTGGTCAGAATTTAGCTCGTGGAACGTCTCAATCGATTGCAAACGGAGGTTCACATTCTTGAGCAGCGCTACATCGAGAACATCGGGAAGGTGATTAGGATTACCTGGGAAGTGAGTCGGGCTCATTGGAGCGATGACGTCAAAGTTAAGGGATTCGCCTAACTTGAAAACTAACCTACCTCTGGTTGAGGTTGTGCTACTATTCCACGCCGGGTGCTTGGCATTAAGATCCCCCGCCAAGATGACGGAGTCACTCATACCGAAGAGGGCAGTGAAGTCCTTTTGGAGCGAGATGGGATCCTCCGGACCATTGTCGGGTGGGATATAAGCGGAGATGATGGTGATCGGTTGGTGGCCGGTCATGCCGAGCCGACAGATAGAGGTCTCCAGATGGGAGAAGAGAGGAGGTGGGTCTATAGGGATACAATACAAAGATTTCCTAAAGTATATGAGTGTGCCACCCTTGTGACATCGAGACCTGTCATTGCGAACTAGTTTAAAGTTGGCAATATTCGGGTTTCGGTGATGTGGTTTTAAAAAGGTTTCCTGTATGAGGAGGATGTCAAGCTGATGGTCGCGGAGGAAAGTGGCGATCTCATCGCGTTGACCTGAAACGCCATTTGCGTTGAAAAAGCCTAATTTAAGGGATCGGGGTTTGTTACTATTTACTCTCGTATTATCCATTGAGAATTAATATTTGAGTGAGTGTAGAACTTGCGCGATCTCGGGATACGCGCTGAGAATTTCCATGAGGCGGATTGCGTTGCCGTTTGCAGCAACGATTTCTTCCGCCATTTTATCCGCGGCGGTGGTGAAGAGAGCCGCGTATGTACTTAATATGATTTGGGCGCTGTTTCGGCCCTGGGTTCCCTGAGGTGCCGCTGGAGCGGCCGTAGGGGCCGCGGGGGCTACCAAAGGCGCTGGGATGGCGGTAGCCATCAGCGCTGGAAGTTGCGCGGATTGCGCTGGTTGCGCGGGTTTTGATGTCACCGAAGCTGCGGGAGCCTTCAGGTGGTTAAGGTTAGCCCAGGGAGACGGCCTCTGCGGGCTAAGCCGTTCCGGCATCAGCGCGGAAGGAGGCTTACCCCAGGGGCTTTCCCTGTGTTGGCGGTCGCTCGCGCGTTTCGCGAGTTTCGGAGATGAGGACTTCGGGGCCTTAGGACAGCCCCGGTAATTTGCCGGGTGTCCCGATTGGCCGCAGAGTACACAGCTGGGAGGCTCTAAACATAGTTCCCTATCTTTAGGGCGGGTACAGTCAGCGGTGCCATGCTCTCCTAGACACTTGACGCATCTAGGGGTGGCATAGCAGTTGGACTGCGAGTGACCATATAATTGGCAGCGATGACACTGTCCAATTAGTTGAGCTCTGTAAGGCTTCTCTATTGAGATGCCTGAGAGCGAACACACCGACTTAACTTTAAAAATCGGGTGGTGACCGTCTGTGGGGTCACAGATGACCAGGACCATGTCGTAGACTAGGCCCTGTCTCGCTTTATGTAAGCGATGGACGGCGGAAACTGGGATTCCTTGAGCGATGAGGTCGCACTTAATCTCCTCGGTGGAGATTTCTTGAGGGACGCGCCTTATTACGACGCGAGTAGGGGTTTCCTCCGGAAGGGAGTAAGTGTGAAAGGAGTAGTTCCTTTCACGTAGGGCGCGGGAGAGATCCCTAAAGTCCGTAGACGTGGGGACGGTAACTTTGATCCCCTGGAGGGTGGATCGGGCGTTGGTGTAGTTGATCTTGCGATCAACACACATCTTGGAAATTTCAGTCCATTTGGACTTTTCCTGGACATATATCGGGGGAGGGGGCTTCTGCTTCCTCGCGGTAGGAGCGGGTGGGCAAGCCATAGGGCTGGCGGGGCGACTGGCCCGCGGACTAGGGGCGGTTGTGGAGCTGGACGATAAGTCGTCCTGTTTTTTCTGGGCCTTGGTGACCGGGCCAGCGGGGGCGGCGGATTTAGCCGCCTTCCTCTTGCCTCCTTTGACCACGACTTGGAAGTCGTCATCGCTGGAGGAGGAGGTGCGGGCTTCTTCCTCGGAGAGTGGGACTGACGTGTCCATGCTCTCCGTCGTATTTGTTACAGCGGCGCGCAGCTGCGTTGTCTCTGAGACAATGGCGGCCGGAACAATGGAGGCCGTGACAATGGCGGCAGGGACAAAGGCGGGCGAGACAATAGGGGCCGGATTAGCGGCCGGGGTATTATCTACCGGAACAAAGGCGGGTGACACAATGGGGGCCGAGATAGTTGCCGGAACATTGTGGTGCGGAACAAAGGGCGGAATGCCTTGTTCACTTGCAGGTGGCGATAGCGGGCTCTCAAGCGCGTCGCTGAAGTTAGCGAGTGCGCCTTGAGACGGAGTGGGACTGGAAACTTGGCTTATTTTGGCGCCATATTTCGCCAAAAACTCGGGGTCCTTTAATAGGACCTCTTTGAGGAACGCCAAGAGGACGGCGTCCTCCATGATCGGAGCGGGAACTATATTAGGGAAGGAATGGTGGAAAGAGAAATTTCCCTACGTAGCCTAAACCCTATACCTAACTCCCCGGGTGGATTGGCCCGGGGATGAGTTCCCTCCCTGTCGGGTGTAGACAGGGAGGTGTGTACCTATTGGTGAGCCCTAAGCTTGTAACCCGTCGCCAGTCTTATTGTGCGAACGGGGCCCTGACCAGTCTAGCGCGAAGGGTGTAGACACACCCTAAAGACACTAGGTGAGTAGCTGGAAAGCAAAACTGTCACCAGAGCCGACTAGGAGATCCCCCAAGGCCGGTTATCTGGGACCCGTCCAACTAACTGCCTCGCCCTGAAGGGGTTCGGCGGGTGCGAATTGGGTCAACACCCCACTCGGCTTCGTTGACACCGTAAGGTTTCAACCGAGGACCACGAAACTGTGGTTTTACCCAGAAGGGGCCTAGTGAAGCTACTCACAAAATGTCTGATAGAGAAACGAGATTTGCCTTGAAAAAGGCACTTTTTTAATTGATTAAAAATAAAATCAATTGCTTGATTTTATTTTAATCGGAGTAGTCGGGGCGACTACGATGACGTCACGTGGTCGCGACGAGTAGGAACAGGAAACACAACACTGGAGCGGGAGAGCGCACAAACACGTCCGTCCGCGGCGAGAGTCGAGCGTCGAGTCGTTAAATCTCCATACGCCGTAAGGACATGATAAGCACTACTCCACCTGCGCGCACATCCTTTATAAAAAGATTCGCTATCTACCTTGGCCCTTCACTCTGCAATAAAGTCAACAAGAAAGTCTCTATATTTAGCTCAACGACTCTTATTTGCAAAAAGACTGTTCGCACATTTCTTCAAAACTTAAACTACTATGATACTGAAGAATTCCTAAAGAAGTGATCACAACAGACAATCATACATCTGATACATCACACACCACACATAATTACAGACACACGCCACACTCCACACTAAATACTAATACCAACACACACTACACTGACTTAATCGTACACGCACAAAACTTTGTCTTAACTTATATTTTTTTGTTTCACTATTTGTAAGGTTTAAAAAAATTAAACGTGCTATTTTTAATTCGCCCACTACGACGGGATCGGAACTGTTTCTTCTAAACACAGGCTATAAAGCCTAACTGGGAGAGCACTCATCCTCCCACTAACTAGATGTGAGCCAATCGCTGGTCTATTTTTACTTCACCATGTATCTGGTCTTAGGTAAACAGATCGTGCCTAAGCCCAATCTATTGCACTAGTCAAAAGAAATTATATGAGCTCAAACTGGAGCGGTTCACTTATAGTAGGCACTGTGAAGAGTTCCACTATCCACCTCCTGGCTCCATCATCAGACCGTTTCCAATCTATTGAACTCGTCAAAAGGAATCATAAGAATCCAAACTCGAGAGGTTTACTAGAAGCCACTGAAGAGTTCCACTATCCACCTCCTGGCCCCATCATCAGAATCTCGACACCAAGTGCAATTTTTTGGACTCATCAAAACGAATCATATGACTAGAAACTCGAAAAGCTTACTAGTGTGGCCACTGAAGAGTTCCACTATCCACCTCCTGGCTCCATCATCAGATCTTTGACACCAAGTGCAACATATTGGACTTACCAAAACCAATAATATGACTCTAAATTCGAGGCTTTTATTAGTAGCCACTGTAGAGTTTCACTATTCACCTCCTGTCTCCAGCATCAGATCAACTCCAAGGTAAGAAATTATTGTATTGTCACATATACATACAAAGTTTAATTTTGATGCGACATTTAGAAGTAGTTTAAAATTGACTTCTAAGGTTTTATTCCATTGTTTGTTTGTTACTAGTGAAGCTAATAAGAGTGTTAGAATGAGTTTTGTCTTTGTTGTTTTTGTTCATGCTAATCTAGCTTTCATAACAAATGGAAGTAGGTTTACCAATGATTAGAAAGACTAACAGACATGATGCACCTCCCTTTCAACAAAAATTTCACAAAAAAAAAGTAGTTTCGCCCACCAACTCAAATCCAACTTTGAGTTGGTGGGTGAAACTACTTTTTTTTTGTGAAAGGGTGAAGTTTTTTTTTCTTGTGTTTTGTTTGCACATAATAACCTGCATACCAAATTTTAGGTTGTTAGGACCTCAGGAAGCCACCACCAACCATTGAGGTTTTGTTTTATAAACAGACCTGCTCCCACGATTTTCACAGTTCGAGAATGGGAGAGTGAAATTCACATTTTTTTTGTTGTTTGTGTGTAAATCCTAGCCTGCATGCAAAATTTCAGCTTTCAAGGACTTCGGGTAATATCCTAGTGTTTTATTTTGTAAACAGACTTGCACTCCCTTTGAGGGAGTGGGAGGGTTAACGTTAGAGTTTTTTTTTTTGTTTAATTAATCCATGCTTTCACACTAAATTCTGTGACATCGGGAAGTGTGATCGAAATCGACGTATTTTAGGTTTTAATCAAAAAGTATAAAACCTAGACGAATGAAACTTAGTGTATTTTACAAGTCTACTAACTACATTATATCTTGAGAATTAAAAACCTCTCTAGCAATAACCCGGCCGAAGCTATGAGGGTATGAAACTACGAAGAAAAACTTCGAGAAATGGTAGGTAGTGTGGGGCTCAGCTAATACTACGGTGTCCTCAGATCCTAAGAAAAAACTTGACATTGTAGTTGAGAAACATATTCTCTCATACGTCATAACTGCAACTGCAAGTTTGTGCGCACAATATTGAAATACTTGCCATGTTTATTTTAAGACCATACACTTTTTATAGGTTATCCTGTAATCTGTAAGTAACGAGAAAAAATCTGTATATTTTTCAAAATTTTAAGCTAGGTAGTTTCGGAGATACAGGTTGACATTTCTTACATAACTTCATAACTGTTTATTTTAAAACTGATCAAAAAATATGTTTAAGATCCTCACAACAAGCCCTTTCATTTGATAGGTCACATGATACAGTGTGCAAAAGGTTATTTTTTTAATTTTCTAGTTTTCCCGCCACACGACCCTGTTTGGGTCACGGAAATTCATGTGTTCCAAATTTCAACTTAATCAGTCAAGTAGATTCAGCGCTAGACACACTAGTGATCCTTTAGGGGTTCCGTTCTTCATTAGGACGTACGGTACCCTAAAAAAAGTATTTCACCTGTACACTGACAAGCACCCAGAGAAGACAAAAGTTTGTCAGAAAAAGCTGGCTTCTATTTTTTTTGGATTTAGTTTTTACAATCATCACGGTTAAGTACATCACTGCGTGGGTCAGTTTTCCGATCGCCACTTGGGCACAAAGGCCACGACATTTATAATATATTACCATCTAGCGGTACTTTATTAATATGCTTAGATAAATATGTCGCAATAATAATAAAAATTGCGGAACAAAAAAAAACGAAATCAACAAAACCACCGACTTAACACTACGAATCTTACACAATGTTAACTGTAGCAGAAAAGTACGCATTTTTTGTATTTATATAAGAAACTTTACAGCCATAGCGATCATTTGTGCATACGTCGCTGTACAATAAACAGCTCCGTAGAATTTTAAATAATACACGACCTAGTCCATTTAGACTAAAACAATTAAACCATTCTCCTTTTTTTCGTCGATCGCGATCACCTTGGCTGTTACCACGTAGTCGCAAAAACAGCAGTTGGCGCCAAAGCGAAGTGTCAAAGTGACGTTTGAAAACGCGCGAATCAGTCTTTCTTATTTTTAATTATTTAACTTTTTAAGTCGTGAAAATGAGGGAGCTGAACGGAGTTTCTACCGCTAACGAGACTAACGGAGTTGTTGTGGCTAAGAAGAAGACGGAGAACGGAAACGGTGAGTTTTATTTCTTTTAATTTAAATAATTGCATTTCAATCCTTTATTTGAACAAGGTAAATTGTGTGTACTCATTTGAATCTATTTAATGAATGAACAGAAGTCATTTGTGGTGACATTGAAGTTAAGTTGCGTGTTCATAATTCGTTATTGTGCTAAGCTACCGAAGTTAACTCTACTGATAGTACCCGTCACAGTATCTACCTATCAATACCTTTTTTATCAGAGGTAACACAAAACTTAGTATTAAGACTTTTCTAAATAATTATTTCAGTTCCCTGTCTTTTGGACCCACCTCCCATAATTACAATATTTATTCAAATTCTGGTGGGAGGTGGTCTGATTGGAATAACTACCGATGGCTGCCATGGCCCACGGTGTGTGCGGAAACCAAACCCTCTAACACAGAACATTTATTCCCTGTTTTTTATGGATTATTATTTTTACATGATAATGTTCTAAGTACGCTTGAAAAATATGTATATATTAATAACCGTGTGATTTATTTATTTCTTAAATGGTTTTGGAAGTAATATTTATATTTTAAGAAAATCTTATCGTATTTTTTAGATCTGATAATCCTAACACTCTGTATGCATTAATGCGAATTTAAGTTGATTTATTAATATTAAAGTTATACATACCCATGATATAAGGTACGAAAGAAGAACAACCTTAATGTAACTTTTTTATCTAAAATTTTATTTGGTCAGCATCCTTTTCATTACGGACAACAAAAATGATTAAACCACGTGTGAGTCACTAACAGACAGATTTATACGTAATTAATGAGTAAATAAATTTCGTCGTTTTACTCCTACTGCCCATTGGTTCTGTAGTCACATTCCTGTCAAATTCAAAGTCAAATTCCTGGGTCGGTCAAAATGTTATTGGGTAAATCCATTTGGAATTTCTCAATACCAGTCCGCAGTCTGGATTAGAGTTCGGTTGATAGAAAAGGCTCGCAAATATTAAATGGGACTTAAACATAACTTCCGAAATGAGGATGTACTATAAGTAGGTACACCTCTGCCTAAGCCTTCGGGGAATACAGCCGTGATGTTATGTTTCACTCCTTTAGAGAAGATCATTTAATTTGATAGTCTTACGCCAATCATGCGACTCATATTCTTTTTCTGAGTGTGTTTGATTGGCTGAAACAGTGGTCCTAATGCCTTATCTAGCATATATAATTCCTAGGCATGTGTCTATGGGTATTTTATTATGTCACTAGTATTGTTTTTGATAAGAAGTTTATACACGGTTAAATTTAGGTCGTTCTGGAACCGAAAGCCATGAACTCGATCAGCGAACTCGAAACGATTGAGACCATTATTTTAAAAAAATAACAAAAAACAAACACTTTTTTGTGCTAATGAAAATAATGGTCCCAATCGTTAAATAATTATATATTTAATTTAAATTATTTTTAAAGTAAGTAGAATAAATGTGTGTAGCAGAAGTTGTTCATAATTCTGAGTATTATAAGCATATATAAAAGCAGGTGCCCGTCCTATATTCAAAGACGTCTCCCGACCCTTGCTCGAGCCAGCCCGTGCCGCTAAGCCTGTAGCTTTAAATTCGTCCCAAAATCACTCAAATCCTGATCCAGCTAATCCCTTGCTGCCCGCTTCCAGCGACGCCCTAAGCCGAGGCTCGTACCCCAAAGGGGGTGCCCTTAGCGTGTAGTCGCTTAGTTTTTAGTTAGTATTTAACTTTAAGTCCTGGCTGTAGGCCTTAATTTATTAGGGCAACCACAGGCAAGTCCACTTCAGCAGACGACAACCTAATAGGTTGACCTGCGAGATGCCATAGACAAAAAAAAACAAAGACATCTACACTAATATTATAAAGAGGTTACGTTTTTATGTAGGATTCCACGTTAAGCCGTTGATCCCGGCTGTCATTCGTGGATCTTTGACAGTCGTCATGGGTCGTTGAAGCCAGAAAGTCTGACGACCAGCCTGACGACCCGTCTTACCAAGGGGTATCGTGTTACCCAGTAACTGGGTTGTGTTCAGATCAAATAGGCAGACGATAATTTAATATCCGTTTCTTGATACAACGTAATTTTTAATTACTTTTGCGAATTGTAATTAATAAAGATCCTATGCGTTTGTAATCGATCAAGAATATTAATTGAGCTTCAAGCGATCGCGATTACATTCGTATAAATATTTCCATAGTTGTCGATAAACAGGATGTTATATTCGTGTGGGTATTTTGTCAGTGAGTTATGCAGGGTGCTTGAATTACAGAGCAGAATAAAAAATTACTTGTTTATTTTACTGTTAATTGGTAATTTTAGATAGTCATAATTGACATAATAATTATGTCCTATTATGATAATTACAACACAACATCATAACATCACGCTTGTAATACCAGAAGGGTTAGGCAGAGGTGTACCTATAGTACACCCACATTTCGCCAGATAAGCTTAAGTCACAGGTAGTAGGGGGCGGGCCAATTCTATCAACCGAGCACAAATCCAGACTCAGGCCTGCTACTAAGAAATTCTAGATAGAAAAACCCAATAACACTTTGTCCGACCTGGGAATCGAATCCAAGACCTCATGCTCAGTAGTAGCTCTTGTGACCACTAGACCAACGAGGCAGTCAATGATGATAATTATGATATTTAAAAAATTAATGTTACAGCATTATCGATCACACTTTGACAGGTCTAGGCAATTTGTTTGATTAAATTGACCTCCATGATAACACAGTAACTATGAATTCAGCACGTTATTGCAATCAACCATTTTTTTTAGCCTACGTTGTCCCACTGCAGGGCTTCCCTATTTCTTTTCCACTCTTCTCTGTCTTGAGCTAGTAGATAAAAGCATCAGAAAAGAATGCAACCTAGCGTAGATAAAAGAAAAAACTGATGTTTCATAGAAAATTGCAATACATACCTACGCGGTCAAAATGTATTGCACAGTAATTATTGTTGTTAAAAGTTAAAATGTAACATGTGGTGATAACAAAATAATTCAAAGCAAAAGCACAGTATTTTTTTTATAACAGATAAAAAAAACTGTGCTTTTGTTTTGATATATTTTGCTTTTCATTGGCCATGTTTTTTCACAACAATTACGAAAATAACTAACAGAGAAATGAATAAAATAATTGATAACTCAATATGTTATTTCAAATTAGATAATTTTTGTTTTTTTCGCATTGATTTATCAAATTTTAAAGGCTGAAAACACGTTATTTTGGAAAAAAAAAAAAAAAAAATTACAAAAAAAATTGCTTTCAAGAGTGATGATAGGTACCTTACATTAAAAATATGACCCTGACTTTCCTATTACGCATTTGGGTAATAATCTACGTCCAGCATAAATGGTGGCAGGGACATCAATCAGCAAACTGCGACTATGTATTTAACACATGACTCTGGACCCGTAGTGTAGAGATTATATTTTTCTGTTAACTTTTATGACCCGACTTATGAGGCACCCTGTATAGGTCACCTCAACCAATAGACTAGCTTATCCCATCGATAATAGCCATCGATTTTTTGCCACAAAAATAACAAAAGTCTTCAAACTTCTGGGTGGCCTGATTAAAAAACAATAAATCCTTCATTTCGGCAAACTCTAGGCTACATTAATTATGTTCAAACAACGTATTGAAACTAATCTTCGCATGATATACTATTTTCCGGCTGGTTTAATGCCACCCGGCGCGGTCTAGTAACTTCAAGGCTGGGTGATGATTAATATAAGCAATTAAATACTCGCTAAGTTACGTATGGTGACCAGATACTTAGGACTTGTAATGGAACAATTAATTAAGTAGGTACATTTTTTTCATTATTTTTTGTTGTAAATCATAGTTATTACAGACTGGCTGATGCGTTGCAATGCCTTTTTTTCAAACTTTCCCCGTATAGCGAACTAATATGAAAAAAATACTCGAATCGGTTAAGCCGTTTTTTGGTTTTAGCGAGACCAACGAACACCAATTGTTTTTTTAATTTTAAGAATTAAAATAAGAAGAACATAGATAGATAGTTTATTTATCTGTGAATTGGCAAAGATGAACCGTTGATTTCAGAAGCCTGAATAATTGTATCTGCCGAGAAAAAACTTTTGAATTTTTAAATAAATTCGTACTCAAAACTACCACATGACAATCATTATTAGGACCCTGTACATACAGTTTTGACCAGTACGATATTTGACTGGATTATATGGCAGTTTCATAATGCATTTGTCTTTGTGGGGTGCCCCAACTTCTTAACGTAACATAGCGCCAAAGAGAGCAGTTTCTCAAAATTGTTAAGTTCGTTATGTGAAAGGCAATGTATCAAAAAATTCAAACCTGACCTGATCCTCTAAAAAGTCATTTATAATTTTATTCAAGTGATTTGTCGTTATCATTCATTAAGCATTTTTTTATCATTAATAAAGTCCTAAGACCAATAATTATTTTTAGTTTATGAAATAGGATAACCACAAATAATAGCGTGGCTTAGACAAAATACAATTTTATAAACTTACAAACGCCTTGCCAACGTAATTTTGCATTATTGTAGCTCGAACGATTCAGTCATTGCCTTGATATTATTTTCATTGCCAAATTAACATAAAGAGTTGTCTGACTGTTATATAATAAGTTAGTAGCAAATAGAATAACATTGACCTCGGTTCCTAAAGGCCTATTGAATTTAAACTGTAACCGAATCAGTGCACAAAGCCTTAAAGATTTAAAGCAATAATTTTGATCAACCAAAAAGCAGTAGTTAACATTTTTAACTTTAGACTTTCATTGGTGGGACAAGTCATGGCCAGCCCTAACAGGGTTCTGAAAATGATAGTTTTTAAGACAATGTTACTACTATAAGTCTTCGCTTGAAATAAAGATTTCATTTGATTCTAGAAATCAAAAAGATTTCCATTTGATAATTTGTCATTACCAAATGATTATAACCATCACATAATGCATAGTACTCTTGTTTTGCTCAGTAACTTTATTTCACATAACATTTGACCATGTATAAAACTGTCCGTTAGCGTTTCAACGCTTTTTCCTGAAGGTTCATGCAGAAATTGACCTTTTTTTATTACCCTTTTTATCCGTGAGGCACACACTGTTGTTGTTAAAACATTTTTCTTTTCCGTATTTATTATTTTGTTTCATTAATTGTTGCCAAATACACGTTATTCATTCTTTTTTTTCTATATTAATATACATGTTATTTATGAATATATATTTAACTGACTAATATTTATTGACTTTTAAAAGTGTTTGTACAAACCTACTTACAGAAATAAAATAATGATGATTATCATTTATCAGTGTCCTAAAAGTCTTGTCAGTCGTCATAGTCACCGCATCTTAATGTAATAATCTTTTTAATTAATATTTATTGTCTTCAATTATTTAAGTACAGAACTTGAATGTGCTAGTAATTAGTAATTATTGAGAAATACATTCAATTCTAAATAAGCAGGTTAAGGTAATTAGCAGGCAAAACAGATTTTTGAACGGCGAATATTTTTAATGTACTGTTATTGAAATCTTCTAATAGAGTTAAACGAATCTAAACAATTGAAAAATATCATAACTGTTTATGAGTTTATGCATAGTACATTCGTTTATGCGTTTGTACTAACGCTAATTACTTTTCATATATTGTTCATGTAAATGGCCAGTTCTGGAAACTTATAGTGCGCCCTACGTATTTAGGTACTTCTAAAGTTTTTGAGTTTGTATAATCCTCGGAACTTCAGATGTGATTCCGAAAATTCTTTCAATTATGGAAAGCTGCAGTATTTTCGAGTACCGTGGCATATAATTATTTTACATTAAAACAAGAAAAACCCATAAAACGTTTTCAGCTATTTCACACACATATGCTAAGTAGGTATATATAAGTAGGTATAACATTATCGTTGACAAGGCACTTTAAGCTTAGCAGTAAAATGTTGATTAACATTCAAATCTATAATTAGGTCAAATATTTTTACTTTCCTGACAGAAAATACGACAAAATCCTATTGCTTCATCATCAAAATAATGAGTTTGTTTGTTCAATTGCCTTTAATTTTGCTGATAATTAAAAAAAAAACAATTGAACCTAAATCAATAAAAACGAATGCCTCTGGTTAGATTTCCAGGTATAGCAAAGTAGAGCCCAGAGTCCGGATAAAAAAAACAAATCTAAAACAAAAAAAAAATACAAAAGACTTGTTTAAGATTAAAATTAACATTAATTACAGGCAAATTCACACGGCATAGGTTAGTAAATTCTTTCGAACAATAACCTCTTTGCGGTCGCCGGAGTCGGTTAACCATTAGTTTAAAATTACTTGCAATGAAGTAATCTAACACCTACGTATATGAGCTGATTACTACAACAGCTGTTGGTTTTTTTCATAATAATAATAGAATTAAGTAATGGCATACCTAATTCATTTGGTTGATCTAGCATAAGAGGCTGATACCAGCTAAAGCGCGGACACTGTCAGACTACATAGAAAAGAAAGAGAAGCAGTTTTAATATTCCCTTCCTCTCGGTGAGAGGGAGTGGGCCATAATCCACCACGTGGGCCCAGTGCAGTCTGGTTTCCTCTCGAAGATTTCCTTGGCCACCACTCCTTTATACCTACAGCACCATTAAAATTCGACAAAATTAAAAAAGTGACGAAACAAACTTAACAGTAACTTTGTCAACCAACCTATTACAACAAAAACAAAGAAAAAATACATAAACCATCAAATCTCTTTCACCCGATGTATTTTGCTGACTCAAGGCTCGCCTAGACAAAGATTTATGATACATACATCCATACGTAACTACATAGATATCTAAGTACATAATATGCACTAACAGTGAAGCTGAAGAGTTAGTTTGTTTGTTTGAACGCGCTAATCTCTAGAACTGCGAGTCGGATTTGAAAAATTCTTGTTGCATTTGATATCATCATTCTTGAAGAAGGTTACAGGCTTAGGTTATACATAACATCAACATTTTAACATCTAATTACGATCCTTACGGAGTCAAGCAAAAAGTAAAAACACCTGAACGAACGAAAAGCGAAAACGATTTTATGAAAGTATAATAATAATTAAAATATTGTGTGTCTTATGTATGACTTTCATGCGAACGAAGTCGCGGGCAGACGCTATTGTATTATATAGACAACCTTTCAGAGGCTTTATCTGTGAGGGTCTACAGCCTCCCACTTCATGCTCACTTACACATTCAAGTTTGGGGTCACCAGACTGAAAGGATATTTTTTTGGGATAAATATTTCGTCGATGTTTTATTTCTATATTGTTATACTGCAGTAAGTAAACGCAAAATTTCGAACGACGTGAACGTTCCATTTGTGAAAACAATAATTTATTGCGCCTAATTTAAACTCGGCTCATAACAGAGTTAGTAGGTAGGTGGTTTATTTTCACTTCAGCCATATTATGACATTTATTTATTTATTTATGTTTTTGTTTTAAGTTTAGCGCAATTAGAACTACGAATACTAATTAACTTCCTTTCCAATCGTTGAGAGAATATTATAATTATAAGTTACATGTATCCCAGCGAAAGCGATTTGATCTAGGTTGTATGTTTAAATAGCTACAAAATAAAGCGTTATGACCGAATTTATGAAAGTACCTAAACGAAACAAAACGAGTGTACGTCCTGTAGTTTCTGCCGAAGAAGAAGGCGGTATACGTTAGTTTATATACGTATTTATGTAAAGCTTACAGTTTTAAGTTCAACTTTTGTTTATTGCATAACAGCAAAGCTGAAATGTATTCTGTATTAAAAAAACAGGATCTTAATAACCTGACTTGTACATGACCAGTTAAATCTGTTGCTAGTCAGTAGTCACACAATGTCTCGGCCACGGCCATTTTTAAAATATCATTGACGATTCAATTGATTGCCGAATTGCAAGGCGATAGTCGTAAAGATTAATATTATTCAACAATTGATTGCCTTGTTGGTTAACAAGCGAGACTGCAAAGAGATTGCCAACTTAATTTATTTTTGATAACAAGGAAAATAAATATGTTGTGTAAATTTGACACTTCATTTATTTAAACCTGTCATTCCTTTTAAGTACATTTTTATCATTAATCTACAGAATTATATTAAAATAATCATTTGTATCTAATTTAAAAACATAAATTAATTAATTCATACTTTAAAAAAAAAACGTGCAATGCAACAATAATTAGATAAACAATAAACAAGAATAGATTAAATTAACACTTCACACATATTTTATCACGTTTCTAAACGAAAAACAAACAATCACAAAAAATAACCGGAAACAAAATTCAGGCAAAGTTATTTTGTAGAAACTTTATTTTCAATATGCATACAATGGTCGATAAAAGGCTGCAATTCACAATGACTATTATTTTCTCGTTGTACTATTAGTACTGTGAATTATCCAATGGCTTACCAAAGGAATTTCGTGGTCCAGTAACTGAGTTTTGAAGGTCAGCTGGCCAGTCGCTCCATGTAAAATACTGGTATTTATCAGCATTCGGTAAGACTAAAAGCTGACCCAAACATATTTCGGAAAAGGCAGGCAGATTGATTGCAATATATCCTACAAAATCCTTTTTATTCGGTCACCCTACCTTAAGCCCTATTCGTATAAAATTACATTTAAGGACGCTTGAGTTCTGAACCTTTGTGCAAATGCTAGCCACAGAGTATCAATTACCTGACCTATAAAAAGAACATAAATCTATGTAGGTATGTGTAGATGCCCTAGTTTTTGAGAGCCTCTACGTGTAACTTTCCAGTAGCTATGACTGGCTCTTTGAAGCCCAGCTAGACATTGTTATGTGGTTAATACTCTACCTCATACATCTCCGAGCGACTTTTTTAAGATTCATCAAATGAATGCCAGTTTTTTTAATGGAATGAATGCCTGTCTGACCTTTACAACCCAGTTACTGGGTAAAACGAGCCTTGATTGTCAGACTTTTGGGCTTCTGACTTCCCGTAACGACTGTCAAAGACAAATGACAGACAAGACGAACGGCAACATGATCTCGACCCTTGCTCGAGCCAGCCCGCGCCACTGAGCCTGCAGCTTTTAAATTCGTCCCTAAATCACTCAAATCCTGATCCAGCTAGTCCCTTGCGGCCCTCTTCCACCGACGCCCTAAGCCGAGGTTCGTACCCCACAGGGGGTGCCCTTAGCGTGTAGTCGCTTAGTTTTTAGTTAGTATTTAAGTTTAAGTCCTGGCTGGGGGCCTTTATTTATTAGGGCAACCACAGGCAAGTCCGTTTAAGCAGACGACAACCTCATAGGTTGACCTGCGAGATGCCATTCCCAAATAAATAAATACGGCTACATGAAAGGAAAATCGTTCAACAACTGTGTCAACCGCAACTTATGTTTTAAATTAATTTACAAGATAACTTACACACAGGCGTGCACTGACTGGACAGTTCCACTCAAATCTGTGTGGTTTTTTCCTCAAAAGCATATCTCAGACACTTATCTGCATGGTCCTCATATAGCCTGACCAAGATTACATCTGGAACATACAAAAGATTCTTGAGTTTGTTTCGGCCTTTCTTCTCAGAGTAGTCGGTTAGGTAACACTTACCTCATCTAGTAATAAAATATAATTTCCATCCAGACATCTGTTTAGACTCACGTTTCATATAAGTTGGTAAAATGCGTCACCATACCTGACGCTGCATTAATCGCACATAAAGCAAGGTAAATAAATGGTAACATTTCTCGTCTCGGCAAAATGTACGATAGGTTTACGGTATTCCCCTTCTTTTGATAGAACGGACTGAACCTGTTTGTATGGTACAATGATTATCGTCTGTACCTGACTGGATTTAGTAATGAAAGATTGGCAGTTAATGTGATAGAAGATTTGCATTGGGGTTTTGTGACATGCATAAGGAATCTATCTGCCTCGTTGGACGAATTGTCCTGGTTTCAATAACCGAGTCGAGCAATGAGTTATAGGGTTTTACCATTTTTGAATTCTCAGTAGCTCGGAGCCTGTACTTTCTCCCGGTTTAAGGCAAAAGAAACCCCCATCAGTTTTATTTTTAATGTAAATTTTGACGTTCAAAAGTGCCTTTTTATGGGCCTATTTGAAATAAATGCTTTGACTTTGACTTTGACTTTGATCATACAACATCATTAGCGAAGTATGGTTGTGTTAGACCTCTACCTAACTAAATAGACAGACCTCTGCCTAACTATACACTTTTTAAATTTTTAATACGACTTATCAATCATAAAGCTCTATTAATCGTCACAAAAGTTACGGAAACTTAGCACAAGCAAACCACAGACTGACTTAAAATTAACAACTTCAAAGAATTGACCGCGGAAGTCAAAGCTGGAGGTACTTTACCGTAAAATTATCTGCTCGGGTTTTTACAATCTTCGGGGACAGAAAACATTAAAACCCTTGACTCAATTGTCTTGGAAAAACCCATAAAACACACACTTACGTATTTCAATATTTTCCTTTTGATGCTGCCATTTTGATTTACGAAAGTGTGTGAAATAAATGACAGCTATCATGTCGTTATTTTTTTAAATGTTACCGTTTTTTCCTTAGACCGTCATTGGTCATTGGATAAGTTTATTGACATTGGTTTTATTGATCAAACAGGTGCTGTGATTGAACCGGGTTAAGGAAAAAACTAATTGTATTTTTGTTATGAAATTTCATGTAGGTACAAACTGATAATTAATTGCAAAAGCAAAACTTGCCCCTAATGACAAATAATACCATAGCTGGCTGTTGCACTCTTATGTCTCAAATAAAAATCGGTTTTACAGTTCAATGTTTTAAGCCCAAAAGTTCAAATGACTAACGTAGAACTGGCAAACTCAGTTTTCAGTCATCATTGTCTGTTGTCCTTAGGTTCGCACTACAAGAAAAGAGAACCAAAGTCAACCATTCATTTCAAAAGAGCGTAATTTTTAACGTCAATATTTACAAAAAATACTATTGATACAAGTTGCCCATTCCCAGGTTTTTGCGTATGGCGAAGAATAGGCAATAAACTCCCGTCCCTTCTCGTAAAATTTAGCCGAATCGCTATAAAGCTTTTAAAAACAAGTTAAGTATTGTTTTACATATGTAGTTTTCGGGAATTACATTATGAGATCTTCAGCTACGTCTGGTAGTCTTAAATCAAAACCCAACAGTTGGAGACAGTTGGAAAAAACAAAGACATTTAAATCTCTTTGAAAAAAAAAACAAGCATGGCAATGGTTACGTCCGATTTATAATTCGGTAACTGCGTACAGTCACGTACGCTCTCTGATAAAAAATCTTTACATATGGAAACAATAGGAAAAATTAGATTTGGATTTAATATCGATAACTAACTAATAACTTGCTTTAACTAATAAGGCACAAACGTATCGAAAGTACGTACCGTCATATTTATACGGATGACAAATACCTTATTGTCAATGGCGAACAAAAAGTACCGGCGTCATTGGCGATAGGTAATTAGTAAATAACCTAATGAACGATTGAAATTAAAGAAGTTAAATTTAAAATTTAAAAAAAAACCCCGCCGCACAAAAACCTCAAAAAACGTCTGAATAGATTTTCTGATTTCCTAGTTTCAGTTAAAGTCAGAAAAAAAATTGTGAATCCAAATGACTAACGATTTAAATCCTACTAATATTATAAACGCGACGCGTTTGTTACTCTTTCACGCAAAAACTAATGAACGGATTTGGATGAAATTTGGCACACAGATAGTTTATAACCTGGATTAACACATAGAGTTTTTATCCCGATACTCCCACGGGATCAAGATTTATGCGGCTGAAACTGCGGGGCGCAGCTAGTTGATTTTCATGATTGTTTTATTAAATTTTAATCAAAATACTTCTTTTTTTGCTCAGTCAATCATATAGATCGTTGGTATTCAAATTAAAATAAATATAGAGCCTCCGCCTTTTTTTGAAGTCTGTTCAAAAGTCCCTCTGTCTAGGCTCTCCTGCCCTCTAAACTTATTTGAAATCGTCAAGACTTGGTGAGCAAGAGTGATGATAGAAAGAAGGCATTGGGATAGTTACAGGCTAATCTTTAATTTCCAAACCCTGACATCAGCATGATCATCCTATTTGTTAATAGGTATCAACAATGACATGGCAATTTGTAAATTATACTAAAAACTAGTTTGCCTTACGGTAGTGCCGTCGGCGGTAATAAAGAGTTGATAGTCATTAAATAAAACTATCAAAAATTTGCCTGAATACATTCACTGATTAATATTTTTCTCTAGTACCGGCATGAAGTAGGTATATGAGAATAGTTTATAACATAACATAGACATTAAGATCACGCCTGTTCCAAAACGTACGCCTAAAGAGGAATGCCCATTTTTCACCTGACTATGTATAGAAATGAAATAAATCTTAAAATACAGCTAATTAAATTGTATATTAATTACGCTTATCACATTGTTAAAAGAAACGCACGATTTTTTATTTTTTATTTTTCTTTATGCTTATTCTACTTCAGGAGTAAACATATTAGCATGTTTTGAACGCATCTCAACTACCCTTTTTTACAACGTTTCATTTTACACACTGCTACTTGACTTTATTCAACTGTGTTTCTGAGTTTCATACATTATTTTACGTTTTATTTACTCAGAAACTATTTCTTTTTTAGTCAATGCATAATATAATACAGATTTATTAAAAATAAATGAATAATTAAATTAATGAATCATGAGTTAGGACGATTGAAACGTATTTTTTGACGTTTGACATTTAATGCTCGACACTCAATTTATAGTGACAATCATCGAGAGCCTAAGCAGTGACATAAGGGCAGCTGGTTTTATGGAATTCACAAAGTAAAAAAGACGTTTTAGCACATAAATATGTAATAATAAGTAAGTATTACTATTTTAGACTAAACTTCGAGCTTTAAATAATTCGTGCTAGTACATTTATTTCTTTATAACGACAAATCCTAACCTAAAAAGTATCGTTAATATTTTTTGGACTTCGTGGCGTTTCAATTGTGAAAATGACCATATGACATTATTTTCTAAACTTACAGGTAGTGTTTCTACTATACCTTATAACTATACATAAACTTTCATTATCAGGTTTTGAAATGTATGGGAAGTGGGCATTGTTCTTTCGCCAGTTATGTTTAGATTCCATGTAATACAGGGGCGAGCCTATTGCCATCCACCGGGCACTAGTCCAGACTCCTGGCTGCTACTGTGAAATTCCAAATGGAAAACCCAAAAACACTTTGCCGGACCCGAGAATTGAAGTCAGTACCTCCAGTACCAACAGTAGCGCTTGCGAACACTAGACCATCCAGGCAGGTTAGTCACGTGGAGAACAAGGAACCAATTTCGAGAAATTCTAATTAGCATGACATGTTGTTTTACTTCTAAAAACTTGTTGGGTTTCTCTGTACTGGTACTGGTTATATATAGGCTCGCCCCCTAATACGCGGGACTTACAAAATTTAAATGGCGAAATTTGGGTAAGATGTACTACAATTCTGCCAACCCTTTCAATATACATGCGTGAGGTAATAATGTTACTTCTTTCGAACGAAAGTAGGTGATATTGTAATAGCAAAAATATTTCCGATAACTTTACACAATTTTGAACAAAAAGCATGTTTTACACGTGTTTTTCAAATCAAACACTAATTGTCACGTTAGCAAAATTAAGTATCCAGGACAAAACTGACGTCAAAGCATTTTGTAAACATTCTATTTCTTGATAATTTGCATTATTAGTATGTTCTTTGTTTTTGTCATGTGTTGGCGCAAAGGCTGAGTCATTGGCTCAAACGTTTGCTCCAACGTCAACAACCTATGTTTGTGGGGTCTCGGATAACGCGACAATTCTCAATGATATGACGTACTAAATATGTCGTCACATTGACGAAATCAGGGCATTTATTTTTTTCCGGTTTTTAAAACCTTATAACGGTACTACCGACCTCGCCGCCGAGGCCCGCCGCGACGCCCAAATCCACGCCCCTCCCGACCCTTGCTCGAGCCAGCCCGCGTCGCTGAGCCTGTAGCTTTAAATTCGTCCTAAAATAACATCAATCCTGATCCAGCTAGTCATTTGCTGCCCTCTTCCAGCGTCGACCTAAGCTGAGGTTCGTACCCCACAGGGGGTGCCCTTAGCGTGTAGTCGCTTAGTCTCTAAGTACTACGTTTTATAGTTTGTTTGAAAAAAATCTTGTCTTGTTTTGATGCTAGAAATTATTTGATTGTTCCAAAATATTGTTACGCAAATATTGCCCGTTTTTGAATTTATTTTCGTAATGTTGCCTCCACATTATACAGGATTCTGGATTCCACTAGATTCTTCACTAGATATTCTATCTAATAAATATTACACAAAATACTTTCTTTTTATAAAAACATTGTGACATTTTGAGTTCCTAATAGCTTCATACCGTAATTTGGTACATTAGATAATTAGGTAATGTTAATGACTATCTAAATTATTTTGGGAATCAATTTGTAAATGATGGAAAAGTTCTCTACATTATTGCACTAGCTTATTTTGTTTTCTTGGTAATATTATGCAATTATATAGGAAAGAAAGCATTTTCAGTAAAGATAAAAACAAATAAAATATATTAAAAAGTTTTTTTTTTTGTATTTTTATTTATGCACAAGTGATACTGTACAAACGCGTTCTTAATGACAAAGGTACTGTCAATCAGGCTATATCAATTTTGTAACTAAAAGTAAATAAAAAATACACCAATAAAGAATAAAACAAAAAAAATACTAACCTACCGCAACACTGAATTATTTATGAAAAATTAATAATTCATAAGTTGATGTTAATAATAGTGTCAACGCATTCCATTATATTTTTTCAAGCGTTTAAAATTATACTTTCATAGATTTTACATTTATAAATTAAGTTGAATGGCTTATAATTGATAAAAGTGCATACTTCCATGCTAAAATATTATAAATGCGAAAGTAAATCACATTAATAATATCAGTTAGATATCTTTTCACGCCATTAGCCTCTGAACGGCCATTTCATGCAAAGCCATTCTATGAATTTATATGAACTTTCAACTTATGCTCGGTTCCTATAAACAAAAACGTTTCGTTTTCCTTACCAATGATAGCATTTTTTTTTCGCCAAACTCAGCATTTTAAGCGACTCGTATGCTTATTTTACCTGTGATAGCTACTTCCATATGCGAGGGTCTTATATGCGAAGCTATGAGTTCTTCGCTTCTTTATTGGTAAAGCTACAATAAGAGTTAATTTTAACCAATAACGGTCCGGAACTTCTCCCTTAACACAATAACATCAAAATCCAGTCTTCCAACTAGATTTCGATGTTTTTTGGCAGACAAGTATACCATGATCTGGGTTAGGATATACGCCACTTTTTATCTCTATATGTTACCGTGGAATAATTTCCGATCACCGCGCAAGCGAACTAATTTCATGTAACATTTATTTATTTATTTAAAAAGGTGTCCGTGGAGTTTCTTGCCCGTTCTTCTCCATAGGCTACTACGCTTTAGAATGGGCCTACTAAAACTAATTTCATCTTTCTGACTGACAGACCCCTTGGCAATTCAAAAGTACCTGTATTTAGTTTATTTGAAATAAATGCTTTGAGTTTGAGTTCAAGCGAAACTGGGGGAAAAACAAAAAAAAACCGCTAGCCACTGGCAAAATGTAGGTGTACCATGCACTCTGCCTACCCTCCGAGTAATAGACACGTGATGTGATGCAATCGACCTCCATTTTTTAAGGAAGCAACACTAAACCAAAATCAAAGTCCAAACGGATGCTTGCAATAATAAATATCGAAATTAATTACAATTTATAAATGTAATCGGTATCGACTACCAGTAATTTATGCAAATTAATTGAAATTCACTAGGTGATTTAATTTAGAACAGTCTTTTATTAGACCAACGGAACTTTTATTTACAGCGATCACGGAAACGTTTTAGTTCAAGACAGAAAATGCATTAGATTTTTCAACACCCCTAATTGTATTGAAATTTGATTTTTTACTCCTTTCGCTCCCATAATCGAGAATAGCTGTAGAAACAAAAAAAATACAAAAGCCTTGGAATGTTACTTATGTGTAACTTTATATTAGTAATAAAAAAAATGTTAAAGTGTAAATGAGTAAGTAAATTTTAATTTGTCTACAGATACGTCTTCCAGCCAAAGTTCCGATTTTGTTTAAGCTTGGCAAAAGGGTAGCTTGTTACAAGGAAAATTTAATTCTGTAGTTATATTCCCGAAACCTGTAAAACTTTTCACGTGGACTGAGTCACGCCCACGTCCTTATTATATTCATGTATATTCAAAGTAAGTTTGTATATGTAAGTTTTAAGTTTGTGTAACTTACAAATAACAAAGCTTATACCTAATGGTAAAATAACACAGGGTAATATATGTTTAAGCACTGTTATTCTTCTCTTTCAATTTGACACACCTAGTTTAAATTGTCGACGCAAAGGTAAACTCAATCAAATCAGATTTCCACATCGAATCGAACCAATTAGCAAACTCAACTCTTAAGTCCAATCGATTCATCAAAAATTGTTGCGAATATCGATACTAAAACTCATTCACTGTAGTTATCGATTCCAAGTTTTGACGCATGCGCAATAAACGTAGCTAAAGTACAAATATCATCTGTTGAATGCTTGACACAGTCAGTCAGCCATCGCCGTGTGTACAGACACATCGTCCACACAAATTTAATTTATTTTTCCGTGTTTTCTGTTCTTAAAAAACCCGCGAACCGTAAGTAGAGATAGCAACTTAAAATACTTTTTTTTTGTTAAACGTTCGTTTTGTGCAGTTTATTTTTTTGTGAAATTGTTTTTTTTTTTTCATTGACCGAGAGTAAGTATGAATAGTGACATAAAAAAATAGGTGTTTGCCTTCGTTTGTCTCGATTTATCACGAGTTATCAATGTGATTTACTTTTTATATTGTTTCCGTTTCCGGTCTCAAACCTAGGTCAATAGTTGACCTAGGTTTGTAATGTTTAGTTAATTGTAACTGCGTAATGTTTTTTTTTCGATAAAGCGTCGCGTGATTAAATCAATTAAAATATCAAGGTTTGCCTGTACCACTATTCATTCATAATTATTTGTAAATAATATCTGATACCAAATGTTATGCAATCTACGTAACTTATTTACTTATACTAAGTAAATTATTTTGATAAAAATATTTAACTGCGTTCCTAGTCTTGATTGTGATCAAATTAATTTTTATGTGGCATTTGAGCTTTTGACGCAGATAAACAGATACTGCCTAAATGACTGTCGTTTCATTGAAAATACTGGTATTTAGCTGCATCCGGTTAGGTTAGCATAAATAAGAAATGGCTTGGCATTAAATTTTCAGCCCTTAAATGTTTTGTTTATAACTATTAATGTAGCATTCCTCGTAAACATTTTGTGTAGAGCTTACCTTCATTGAACCCTCTTAGCCATAAAAGCCTCTTGAACCCCTAAGCACCTTTTGGTGACTCACATCAATAGATACGATGAACATTTTAATACTTTAACTTAAAAAAAACTGTTTCCAAATACTGCAAACAATATTATAAAAAAATGTAAAGGCTTGTAAAATTGCCATGTTATAAACGTTTTAAGATAAGTATTAGACAAGGACAATACTATCGTAGAAGTGACGTCACGACTATGTAACTAAGTTCTATACATTCTCCGTACCGCGCAACAAGGACGGGAATAATCCCCTGCAAAAACTTTATAAACCGTGTAGCTTCTTCATTTTTACATCGATTTAACAGATTTTTTTCTATTATCTCATTTTTACTATGCCTGCTTTGAAAGTACATTATTTTTTTCGAAGATTTTTAATATTAGTCATTATCGCTATTGTGAAAGTACATTATTTTTTTCGAAGATTTTTAATATTAGTCATTATCGCTATTGTAACAGCGTCTATAGTTTAATAGATTAGGGTATTAACATTGTAATTTAGATTTTAAAGGTCAGCTCCTACTCCAAAGGGTAGAAGGCAAGAGTTTAATGTACGTTGTATGTGTATTATCTCATAGAACAAACAATAAGATAATATGCACTATCACAGCAAAATTACTCATCTTTGTTATCAGCCCATTAACATTCATTGCTAAGCGTTGTATTAACGATGACCACCGATAAACGATCAAGGGGAAATTGGCATAGATATAATTTTCGTTTAGATAAAAATGAAAGTGTTAAAAACAATGACAAAGTTTTTTTTTAAATGACGAGTCTTCATCATCTGCCTGGTATATCCCAATTATGTCAGGGTTGTCTTCTAGTCTAAGTGGATTTGGCTGAGTACACAACCCAGTTACTGGGTAACACGATACCTCTTGGTAAGACTTGTGGTCAGACATTGGGGCTTCGACCCGTAACGATTATCAAAGATCCACGAATGACAGCCAGGACCAACGACTTAACTTGGACTTCCAAGGAACGGAGGTTTATCTATATGTAAAGATGGCCCCCAAAACGGACCTACCTACCGTGGCAAGGGTAGCTTTACCTGATCGAACCCGTTCAGCTGTTGTTATTGTTAAATAACAGTACCTACCTGAGCATTGCTTTAATACAGTAGGTAGGGCAGGTAAAGAGTCTGGATTTGTGCCCGTTGGATGGCAATACACTCTCTCTCTCTCTACCCCTATAACTTGGGACTTAATCAAAACTTGCTAAATTTGGGTGTACTATAAATACACCTCTGCTGCTCACAAAATTACAGATGAATCAAAGAAATACTTAATTTTTCTATTCTTCCGTCAAACAAACCAGATCATGCTGCTCGAGCAGTAGATAAATATAAAGCAGATATAGTTAACTGGTTGAGGTATGTTCAAAGTGGTGTTAACGAAAATCATGGTTTGTGCAATTAACAGTACGGTCAGGCTAATTGTTTGTAAACAAATAGGTCATAGAATTGAATTTTTGGTTTAAATTTTTATGTCGGACATCATGGCTTGATGACAAAGCGTAAAACAGATGCGGTTGTAGACCCTTTCCTGCGAATATTTTTTCTCGAAAATTATTTATGCATAGGGAGTGCTCAATTATCTTTGGTAAACGTGCCCAATTTGAACCCACTCTAAATTTTTTTTTAAACTCAGATCACACATAGGAGAACCAGAGATACAGTAACAGTTACGAAAACCTTTTGAATTTGAGAAAACCTCCTATGACACTTTGCCTGCTTTGCTCAAAAAGTGACTCGAAATTGACCAAAACATTGATTATTCGCTAGCATTTTGTGTAAACATAATAGATAATCAAAATTCCCAATTATGACATAAGCACCATTTTATACCCTTCACGATGATGATATTAAGTTTCAAACGATAAGAGGTGATCCCTATTGGCCGGCTCAAGGGGATCGTTATAAAATAATAGATTTCCTTCGAGAATAACCCAATTTGCGCTATACCTTATCTGAGCAGACCGTTTTTCTTACATAAATAGAGATTTGTTTGACGGTTTTTAGCTACTATAGAAATATAATGAAATATTGTTTTTGATTGAAACATGTTAATATATTAGACTTTAACATTTTACATTATTCAAACTGCCTCGTAAGTTTAGTGGTCTCAGTTCGATCGCCGACACGCGTATTATAAGCACCATAGAAACGAGTATTGTCGACGGGAAAATAGACAAAATGACAGATGAATAAAGATCTGTCGTTTGTCTATTCTCTCTGTCATTTTGTATATTCTTACGTCGACAAAAACCAGTCCTTCTACGCGTGCAGGTCGGGCAAAGTGTTATTAGGATTAGGTTTTTCTATCTCGAATTTCTCAGTAGCATCCTGCCTTTGAGTCCGGTCGATAGCAATAGACTCCACCCCTATTCCATGGGACTTAAATATATCTGCTGAAATGTGGGTGCAACTCTGCCTAACCCTTCGTGGATTACAACCTTGATATATGTGATTATAACCAACGATAAGCTTAAATAATTGAATTATAATTATAGTATTTTAATTTGTGTATCTTAAGTTTAATGATTAGGTAATAATGACATTTTATAAGTTTTCCTGTGATGCAGAATCTTTCTTAATCTGTTCGAAATATATATCTCATAAAATTAATCAACCTTTTTTAATAACACTGAAACATGAAGTCCCTGGCCGAATATCTTCTCATTCAATTTAAGCAATCTTATATTCCCACTAAACATCGAAGGTAAATCTCGATAAATATGACTTTTATACAACCTTTGATAACAATCAAGAGACACTTTTCATTCCTAAATATAACCTTAAAAAAGAAAAAGTATGAACCGTAAATTCGGTAAACTTAAAGTACATTCAGAAAAAGATGTATGTATCCGATCTTCTTGAAGTAAAACCTCGTCATTGAGACGAAAAAGTTTTTTTTTCGAAACGAAACAAAAAAAATATATTCTCGAATCCCTACTTTTTCTTGTTGACGCTACCGGCGGCGCCCGCGCAAAGGACACGCGTTCACTTTTGCAACAAGGACATTAGGTACTACTGTTAGAACTATAACGTATTTATTATTGTTGTTATGTTGTCCGTACTTTTAAGTGAAGGGGAATTTTGTTTTAACGTTACTTTAATTGTTAAAATGAAAAATTATGTAGATTGCCAAATGTTGACTGATTTTGAATGTAACTCATACTAAAAAGTCTGATACATTGGTTAAATAAACGGTTCATCCCATTCCCTAAGCCGCAAAATACCTACAATGACAATATTCAGTTAAAAAAAAAATATCCCGGTCTGTCATTATTTTCTCGGTAAAACACAATGATTAATCTGTTCTAGTTTCAAATCAGAGACAAGGCAACGGAACTAAAACATAAATCCTAGTTCAGATCCTGCATTAAAATAAATAGAGCGATATTTTAATACTAATGTGAGAAAAACCCGCTAACGTTGTGTTTTTATTAACACAATAATGATTAAACATCATCATTGTATTCTGTTGATTTATTAATTCGACAAAAACGCTTGAATGCGCTGGAAAAATGGCAAATGACAACTCGTTTTGGGGTTCCATAAACGAAACTGATGACTTTTCAATCTTTAATGACTTTTATACTAGAAACATTAGACAGAGGAATGCTTTCATCATTCATGCACAAATACTATGGAAAGTTTTGCTATCCTCAATTGTTTTTCTGGCAGATAAGTTACATATAACTTAGCATAACCAGAGTATCAAACCTATGACCTCTAGATACCTTACCGTTAGTAGACGTTATGATGACTGTAATTGATTTGTCTTTATTTTCCTAAGTATGTTAAGGTCTGCTAAATTGAGCTTCTTAAGTTCTGATTTCAGCTACACGATCACTGAGAAATGCGTGCACATAATGCACAAGTCCATTTATATCTGTGTTGTTTTTTCATAAAAAGGCCATCTCAGACATTAATCTGCGTGGTCCTCATATGACCTGACCAAGATTATGTCTGAACTTCAAAAGAGACTGTGACCTCTTTCTTCTTAGAGTAGTCGAATCTAGTTTTAAAATTTAATTTAATTTTCACATGTAAAACTGTTCTTTTGAAGTTATAGAAATTTATCATCAGAAATGTCTAAACTAGTAGACATTTAAATTACAAAAATAGTCTTCCATTACACTTTTACCCACATTGTACAGTTATTAAGCGAAAGACTTGCCAAGATAATTGGATTTGGACCACTCAAAGCGAGTCAAAGCCCAGTTGAACAACAATGGTCTCGTTGCAAATCCATTTATAAAGTTCAAAGTTCAAGCCTAAGTGCAGATTCACCAATGAAACTGAACGCGATCAGAACTTTTAAACCGCGTTGAAGACCTGTCAGTGTCAATATTCAATAACAATTTTGAAATTCGCCCCATGTGGATTTGATGTCAAAAATGCTGGTTTTGCCTCTACTTGTTTAAAAAGGTAGTTTTTAGATGGACCGAGGACTTAAGTAGATGTCAAATAAAACTTGTTTGAATTTTGTATGTACTTAGCTCCTACAATTAATATGTAAACAACATTATATTTTCAATCACTTTATTGAAAACGTTTTCCATAGATTTTTCATATCTCTTATTGCTTGATAACTTCCGTTGTCAATCAGGTAAAGGTCAACGATAGTGACAAATATTTTTAACCATAATCTATTTTTAACTTCCTAATTTGGTAATTAAGTGAGATAATTACTTTTATCCTTATTGCAAACGGAACCTCTTTATCTATGTCAATGATACTTTTGTGTGTATTCACGAATCTAATGATGTGTATAATTTCAATGCAATTATTTGGTACTCGTAGACAGACAGTCATTTATTTTATTGTTACATCGTTTCTTGTGACATTGTGTTATTCATAAAGATTGTCATTAATTATGACAAAACACTGATTACCAGCATCATTATCATTGGCAGCCTTGTTCCACCCACTCAATGCTTCGTCACTTATGTGCCATGCTTTCCTGGTCTGAGCGAGTCTCATCCAAAGTTCCTAGACAAGTGGCAATCGCTTTCAAAGCTTTTCATACATATGTAAATAATGACTTTCATCGGGATTGACATGAGCATCGCCCCCGACGACGCCACTACCCTCCTCCAGGAGAGTAGAACTACACACTACATAAGCCCAAAACCCGATCGCCGTCCTATCGTCCTCGCCGCCGAGGCCCGCCGCGACGCCCGAATTCACGCCCCTCCCGACCCTTGCTCGAGCCAGCCCGCGCCGCTGAGCCTGTAGCTTTAAATTCGTCCCTAAATCAAAGAAATCATGATCCAGCTAGTCCCTTGCTGCCCTCTTCCAGCGACGCCCTAAGCCGAGGTCCGTACCCCACAGGGGGTGCCCTTAGCGTTGTCGCTTAGTTTTAGTTAGTATTTAAGTTTAAGTCCTGGCTGGAGGCCTTAATTTATTAGGGCAACCACAGGCAAGTCCGTTTAAGCAGACGACAACCGAACAGGTTGACCTGCGAGATGCCATTCACAAAAAAAAAAAATTGACATAAGCTTTTCGGTAGCTTTTGTCCTTTGCAGGTCATCCATTCACTTGTCTGTTGATCTGCCAACACTCCTTGCACTACAAAAATCACCCTTATTCCTGCGAAATTAGGGCGCTGCATTTTCCCAACGAACTTTTTTAAAGTAGTCGATGTTAAAATTGTTTTCAGTGATATCTAGTTACTTACTGTAAAGTATAAGATTTTTTCGTACCCCTACTCGTACGAGTATCAGCACAAAGTTTGTTTTTTCAAACTAACTTTCGGCCTTTATTTAAAGTCCTTTACACCCATAGCACACTGCCTACGCAAAAAGTTTTTAACTATAGAGGATGCAAAGTTGTTGTTCTGCCTCTAATTCCAGTCATTTATAGTATAAAGCCAAACAGACTCAATTCACTTTAATTATTGTATGTCTATTAGATAGTGATTACATTTCGTTACCGCGTGAATCATTGTATTTTAAACTTTATGTCCATGTTAATAAACTTGACAACAACCTCATACTGTGCAACGATTTAACAGGAAGTATCGTGAATTCAACGAAGTAAGACAGTCCCATAAGTGACCACTTCAACGTCTGATTGGAATCTTCTCCAAATCTTTCTAGATCATGTCATTTAAGATCTCTATCAGCAGACATAGGCATTCGAAACATGCTAAGAATTTCAATTAATTTCGTCGTTTGCTTTACATCCATTTTTAGGTTAATCACTTAAACAACCACTTTCGTTCTTTTTATTGTTGCTACTCTGATTTCTCTTTCCGTATTTGATGCTAAATGGCTTAATACTTACATCATTAAGCCTTCCACTGCTCAATATTTTTCACATCGGGTCTATGTAAGTTTCTCTTTGGGTCCTTAAATTTGCCTTACATAATACCTCACCCTGTTTGAGACAGATTTTTAAATTCACCATTCTTCTAATGAATAAATCATACTATTTTGAATCATTCCATTTTTTCATGCCTACGGTTTTAGGGTGAGAGAGCAGTGGAGTTGCAGGTCGTGAGTTCAAACCCAGGCAGGCACTTTATGTATTTAATTTCATCACTGCTCTCAAAACGGACAAAAAAAAAACATCTTGAGGAAACCGGCATGTCCGAAAGCCAAAAAAAATCGAAGACATGTGACGTCCTCCAACCCTCACTGGATTCGCGTCATTGGTTATGGGTCACTGCCTCTTACAGAGGCATTTATTTGGAGAGTAAAATTATCAAGTTGTTTTAAGTATTCTTCAACTCTATTATTCAATTCATCTTCTCTGTCTTCAATCAAAGATCTAACAATCATTACTAACTGCATTATTTATTTTATTTATTTTACAAATTACAATTTCCTTAAAGTTTTAACAAGGCACACAATCAGACCTCTGGGGTCTATCTTAGCATGGCATGGCCTGAGATTTGATCAACGCGCTATGAACAGTTAAGTTAGAATCGAGTTGATGTAATGTTCTTTAAGCTTCTGCTTTATGTTTGTATTATTCATTGAGTCTCTAATGTCTACAGGTATTTGGTTAAGTTAATTTAAACCTTAAGACAAGGAAATCTTTATCACGACTCCCTCTAAACCAGTCATGAAGGTCCTACTCTAGGTCACACCAAATGGTATAGTTCTCAAAATTCGCGATAGGTCCAATTACCGTAACAATGTAAAACCGGAAATGAAAACCACACTACTTCACTATTAAGAAGCAAACCTTGATTGCGACCTCAACTTTCAAATGTGGGTAAACGAACCCAAAACGTATCAAGGTTGCATATCAAAATACCGTCTGCTACCGGTTTTTTCGGTATAGATTTGGAAATAAGATCACCATCTTTGCTCTAGAGTTCCTTAGATAGTATCTAAAAACCGAAATCTGTCTGCTTCAGTTTAAAATTTCACTTTTATTTTATCAGTAACACTAGTGTCTTCTACAGCACTTGTAAAGTCATTTAGTAAATTGTAGTTAGTTTCATAGTTTTTCTAGTTCTGATTTTATATCTGATCCATTCCAAAGATAGACCTCCGCTCTGGTATTATTCACTCTTTGTCCAGCAAAGAGTGAATAATACCAGAGCGGTGAGAAGGACATCTTTCAATCAACATTAGTTTCTTTTCATATTCCTGTAATCAAACAGCCTCGGTCACCGAATGACGCTGAACCAACATTGGAAGCAAATATTTATTTAACACATTGGCTATTACGTCAAAGTAGGCATGCAATATTGCATTAAAACATAACATTTATTTTAAGACACGTGACACAAATGGCAATGCACTTCGCCTTGATAACGATTAGTTTGCTATTTAGACATTAGCTTTTATACGATAATCTAAACATAATTTGTTCTACTTGTAACTATTGCAATTCATTTGAGGCCTTAGTTACATTATTATTTTAAATGTGTTTTATTTTTAGCACAGTAAAATCGTTTCTTCATTAATGTAACTAAATTCTATATTACAAGTAATGCAAAACTTTGTTCACAAAAAGTAGATCTTGAAATTGATTTAAAAAATTAACTATCAGGTATACGAAACCCAGAACACATTGATACTCAACTGCTCTAAAAAAAAAACTCGTCAAACATCGCTACCAAATTACGCCATATAAAATATTGATATATTTGCCCTTAATTCTTCAATGCTTCAATTGTCGAAATTCGAATTCGTTGTATTTTGACGAAATAACAATTATATTTAATAACGAAATGATAAACGAGACACGGGTTATCATCCTAATAAATTAAGTCACAATTCTAAAGAGATAACCTAGAGGTCTTTCTTTATAAATTCACTCAGTCAAGCCGCATATTTGCACAAAACGGACGTATTAAAAATTTAAATACAGAACTGACTTAAAATTTTAATTTCCAAATACGAACATTTAGTAAAACAAAATGGCCGCCGTTAACGGAAAGGATTCAGACCCGATCGTCCCTCCTTCGTCTTTGATCAGAAGGGTCAGTTCCCGATCTATCAGAAATTCAATATCGGAGGAGAAAGAAAATGGTGACGGTCCTGTGAAGGGATCTTTTGTCAGTAAATACAAGAAGGCTCCTGAGGCGTTAAAGAGTTTCCATTTGACTGATGCTGAAAGTGAACTGGAAGTCCCTGGAACACCTATGACTCCTAGAACATCAACCACACCTGGTTTGTATATCTGGATGTTGCTATGTTAGATATCTTTTTTATAAGTGCTATTTCTCATTGCAGTTTTGTGTGTTCTTAAGGTGTGTCTCTTTTGTCTCGTTTAATATTGATTGATTTAAATATGTAACAACCACATTTATAGTATTAGATCACATTACTCTTGAACATTTTAAATTACTCTAAATCCTAATTGTTTTACCTGAACTCTTATTCCTTCACCTTCACATGACCAAAATAATAGTGTTAGTTATGCTAGTCTAACTATATTTACCTACATTGGAACAAAAGCATTGGATATAATTAATTTAACTTTACAGTATCAAGGACCATTTCTATAAAACGACGATACTAATGCTTCAAAACCTAACAGTATTCACAAAACAATATCCAAATGTTTATTGTTCTTGAACTAAAATATAAACATAGCCATGTGATACTAGCATTGAAGGTCTTAAATTAAATTGTATACTGTATAATGCAGTGACTGAGTATTTTGTTCGTTTTGCGAGAGTTCAACCCCGGTTTGGGATAAATACTTTAATTTTAGTTTCGTCAAAGGCTTTCGACTGTGTCTTTCACTTATGATTTGCACGTGATTTTCTAAAACATAGCGTTTGTTTTGCCATACAAAGAAGTACAGAGTTAAGAACTCTGAATTCGTATTTTTGTGATGCCACAGGGTCCCAATCTAATAGTGAAATGAGTAAATATGTGTAAATGCCTTTTAGTTATCATCAAACATTTCTGAAACAGTCATCGGCTGTCTAAATAGCTACGATTTAATACTAAAAAATATTTGATAAATGTTTAATTTATTCAAGGTAGGCTTCAATTGTTTTTTCTAACACACCTATGTAATATTATTATAGTTATGAACACGCAACTATCCGGAACGATTGCAACATACTTTAACGAATGTTTTGGTTTATATCTCTAATTAAATACCATGATCTACAAAATAAAGACTAGCAACGTTAAACTAATGTTACGTAATAATTCAGCCATGTACTGGACTACCTTGGTAAAACTGGTTGTCATACTTTTTGAGCATCGAACTACCCGTAACGACTGTCACCACCAGCATTTGATACCATTAACTTTACCAAGGGTATCATGTGGTGGGGTTACCCAGTAACGGGGTTGTGGAGGTTAATTAGGCAGTCGCTCCATGTAAAATACTGGAATTCAGCTGAAAAAGGCAAAGGCAAGACTTGATGATGAAAATGATTCCAATCATTCCTTAATCAGTCATAAGAATGTCTTCAATGATCATCTGGTTAAACTGGATACTTTATAGTCAATGCCAAATGTGAGGTTTGAATATAAAACCGTCGGTATTATAATCGACCATTGTGAACAAAAGTGATAAGAATCAAGTGGCAGACATAAAATACGCGCGTAAAAAGTATATTGCATGTTAGAAAAGTATCAAATTCTCTGAAAACCTCATCAGAACTTTTAATAATGATTATGAAGTGAAATCGCAATTAAAGCTGGTTGCACATTCAAAATGTGTGTATACAATATTTGCAAGAAATTATTTTCATAATTGCAGAACAAATAAATATTTGAAAAATTTTGCAGTTAAGCAAATAGACTCCCGTTTTTTAGCAAGCGACATTATTTAAATTACTTCTTGTCTATTCAGCGTCTACAACAGTTTTCACACAAATAATTATGAAGCATTTTTCATAATTTTGCAGTCTTGCAAATACATAAAATCGGTTACTAGCAATAATTCAAAATGAACTGAATTGATTATATCTATTCAGCGTCTAATTCGACGTTCAACACAATATCCATATAACCTTTTCTCATCATCTTTCTCCTGCCCTAAAATTGTCTCCTACTTCTCTACTAGTCCTCATCTCGATAGTCACCTCCTTTCTAGCCATATCATCTTTCACACAGTCCCTAAATACTTTATTTGGTCTTTCCCTAGTCTCTTAGCCATCCACATTCACATCTAACCTATTCTATTCTTTTGTTACCAGGTCACGAGAACTGCACCTTCCACCATGACTTGGAATTGGATCACAGACCCCCCACAAGGGAGGCACTACTTCCCGACATGGCCAACTCTTACAGACTACTGCTTACAGGTACATATTTTGGCAAACTCTTCTAATGCACGAGTTAATTAACCATAGGATTATTCAATCTAGTGCAGGATGTATCGTATCAAAGCTATTTTAAGCGCTAAATAAAGATACTTTGGACATGTAAGAATGCAGTTGCGTGGTACCAACATATAGTCCGCGAAAGCCTAAGCTGCGCTTTACATTTGTGTGAGTGCACATAGCGACGCGACCTTTTCTTGGCAATCGGCCAATCGAACAATCGGCCTGAGGCACTGTGCACTCAGCTTAGGCCTCGCGGACCGTACAATTGTCTTTAAACAGGAGCGGTGTTAAACACTATTCAAAATTCAATGCATTGATGAATGAGCTAGGTGTCAGTTATGCAAAACGGGCGTTGTTAACAAAAATACTTTCGTATAACACTTTCGAAATTATTAATGAATTGCTAATTTTAAATTATCTGTTCAATTTGATAACGTATGTCATAACCCTTTCTTCAGGTCTTGGAGAGGACCCAGAAAGGGCGGGTCTGCTGAAGACTCCGGAACGCGCTGCCAAAGCTATGCTCTTCTTCACCAAGGGATACGACCAGAGCCTTGAAGGTATGTAAACATGAAATAAGCCTCTACTAAGTTGTGCCATTAATACCCGTTTTTTTGCCTTCTACACCAATTCCGTCTCAGCCATATTTTTCGGTCGTCAGTCCATTGCCTTACGTACACTCGTATTATACAGTATTTTCTATAAAAAATAAGATTACTAAGATTATTAAAATTACCTTGTGTCTTAAGTTATTCTTAAGACTTAAGACACAAAGTTAAACGATATCACTTTACACAGGTTTTAAAGTTAAAAGTAATGGGGAAATTACATAGAATATGTGGACTGACGGCCAAAAAAAAAGGCTGCTGAAATGGATGGAATGGTAATCGAATTACAATCACCTATATATAATGTTCTTTATCATCTTATTTGATAAATCCGCGGTGAATTAATTTGGGTACCACAAAACGTCATCAGACAGAATGTATGACGAAATAAGAAAAGTTCTTACATAAATCTATTTTCACTTGTGAGAGAGCTTCCAAAAGAAAGTTATTAATTATAAAGAGAATAAGTTGGACTAGATTCGGATAACCAAATTATATATCAGTAATGTCGAAACCAGGAAATACAATACGAAACTTATTTAAAAAAACAATTAATTTACAATTTGTTTACTTCCAGATGTTTTAAACAACGCCATTTTTGACGAGGATACTGATGAGATGGTCGTTGTCAAGGACATTGAAATGTTCTCCATGTGCGAGCATCATTTGGTGCCGTTCTACGGCAAGGTGTCCATCGGATATCTGCCTCAGGGCAAGATCCTGGGATTGAGCAAGCTGGCTAGGTAAGACTGAGGTTTTATTCATTTGATGTTGATTATGATTTAGAATTTTCGGGGGTTAGAGAAAATATAATAATGTTGTCAACCTCATATGGTGTAAATAGATAACAGACAATCAAACACGGTTACTTTGACATATATAAGATTAGTATGAATTTTCAGGAAACATTTTAAAGATTTACAGCAGTAGACAGAGTTTTTACAGCAGATGTTGATAGATAGTATTTTGAACCACTAAGCTTTCACCTGCAAATCAATGATAAAAACAAAATGTTGCCCACTGAGAGCTAATGAAATAATACGTCAGTGCCGTGTCAGTGGTTAGGCTAAAAAACGCAATCAAAGCTATATTGTCCAAATACATATTGTTACAATAGAAACTAAAATTACAATTCTATTAAACTCTTTTGTCTTTCGGCATCAATAATGCCAGCGGTTTGTTTTTAATCTATGGCTTAGTTGAAGTTATTCGGCTAACATTACGTCTTGAGTCGAGACCCCTTCTCTCTCATTCTCTCTATCTCTGAGTCTTCCTTTTATGCTTCACAAATCACAATTCTCTTCCTTCTGTTCCAGGATTGTGGAGATCTTCTCCCGTCGTCTGCAGGTGCAGGAGCGTTTAACCAAACAGATCGCCGTAGCTGTCACACAGGCAGTCCGCCCGGCTGGCGTCGCCGTTGTTATTGAAGGAGTGTAAGTATTTTTAATTTCCTAAATTATAGAATAATCATCATCATCCACAGGCCTCTTTTTGACTGTGTCAGTCACCACTTTCCTTTGCCTGTATGGTACAGGTTTGCAATAGTGTCGATGTCCATCAAAGTATTGAGTGCTCATTTCTGACGGCTCCAGCTTCAACTTTTTAACTAAGTGACCGCCTCTTTGACAAATCAAAAATATGGTTTCATTTTAACAAACGGTTTGAGTAATTTTAGAGCCTTCATGTTTATGATGAGGAAGCAGAATTTAGACCACCTCAGCACAGACGTAAAAATTATCGCGGCGGCTATTTATTGCGCACTGGATTTTCAACTCTCTGTGTTAAACCGAGCATTGGGAATCCAACAGAGTGTATCCCAGCGCGTCGAGAAACACACTGTTGCATTTTCAACTCTAGGCGTAGTGCATTGAAAATCCAGCGTGCAAAAAATCCCATCACGATATTTTTACGTTGAACCAACGTGCGAACGTGTACATAAGGGGCAACATTATCTCTTTCTCACATCGCATAATGACAACAAGTTAATTATAAATGCATCACAACATAACTTGACTTAGATATATAATAGATTGGAATAATGAGATGCGAGAGACCATGATTCTTATCAAAGTAATGTGAATAATCCGGCCGATCACAAGTCGATTGCGTTTGGCAAAACAAATTGACAATTATTTTGTGAGATAAACCATTATTGGCCACAGGCAAGCCATCAAAATCGCGCACTTAAAAATGTCTGCAAATAGTTTCACACCAGTCTCACTCAGCCTAGCGTAAAACAGGAGAAACTGAGATCGAGAATACTTAGTTTTTATAATCAATACTAGATGGCGCTACGATCGCCCTATGCGTTTGATATATGACGTAGTTATTGATTTACTCAAGAGATGGCGACACTTGTAGTTAAATCGTCAAACTTGAGTTTTGTAATTTTTCTGTAGGGTGCATTGGCTTTCTTCATTGAAGCTTTTTTGATGATACCATTCCGTATGTACGTATTTTTTACTGACTGCACAAGGGAGTATTATGAAAATATCGTTTTAGGGTTTTTATACATATTTTAGTCAAATCGGAAATGATTTTTATGGTTTTTTCTTCACAAATAAGCATCATCTTTGTACGTATTTTTCTGTTCCTTTCTTTTTGTCTGTTTATATGTGTGTACATAAATTGTTAAATAAATAATTATATTTTTTATTTTTCCAGGCACATGTGCATGGTCATGCGAGGGGTCCAAAAGATCAACAGTAAGACGGTGACGTCGACGATGCTCGGAGTCTTCCGTGATGACCCAAAGACGAGGGAAGAGTTCCTTAACCTCGTACACTCCAAGTGAGAAAGCGAGATTATGAGTTTACGTTGACGAGTCCTTAATGTTTTTTCTGGGGTTTTTAAATATTTTATAATTGACTAAAATTTTATTTTTGTTTATTACTTTTTCACGTTTTGCTTGGAGAATCTTTTTTATAGTTCTCTTGTCTTAAAATTATTTTTCTTTTTTAATTTATTAAAGAAAATATATTAAGGACGCCCCAACTTCGTGTGGTTTATTTCGTAAGTTATTAGTTAAGTTATTGCTTTTTATTGCTCTATTTTGGTAATTTATAATTACTTTAAAGAAAAAATTTAATCGTTGAAACAAAAGATTGCTTATATTTTGTTCCTTTTTCTTTCTTTTGCAATAAAAAAATAAATCAAAATAACCTCTTAACTGCTAAAACAGTATTTATTACAACGTTAATAGGTATTAATCTCTCAAAATAGACAAAATGATACTGCCTTAGTTTTTTTTTGCATTTCTGTTTTTGTCTCAGTTTCTTTTACTTTTTGATAATATCATTTAATAATTAAACAGCACCTTTTTCATTTTAAGTAGAATGATACATGACAATAAAAATGACAAAAGAATATTTATTAATTTAACTTAAATTTTAGTGGGGAATGTGATAACAATATATATTGCCCAAACTTATCACATTTTCCAAAGTAAAATTATATTTTATTAAGAGATTTAGTACAAAAAATAATTAAAATATTTTATAAAAATTGTTGAAAGTTTTTTGGACCGATTAGTTTAATTTTTGACAAAAATCTCAAGCATAAAATGGCTGATGGTTGACATTTTTGACATACTTTTTTTATTTTTAGTAATATTAAAAATGCTAGAGCCGATGATGTTGCCTTAAAATGTGAATGTACGAATTTTGGATATGTTTTACCTATATCATGATTTTATAAATAAATGTTTTTTATTTTAAGTTAATTTAGCTTTTTATTACACACCTATGTAGGCCAATACCCAAACATTTAAAACATCTTGCAAAACATTTATTTTATTTTATTTAAATATGCACTTTAAATAGTTACCTTATTTTTTCAAACGTTATGTATCAATGGATTAGCAGTTTCCTTCAAAATCTTTCGATTTGTAATTAAAGTGTGTTACGGAATGAAGGTGCAGATGAGATGGTGGAGGGTGGGGTACTCACACCGACAGTCACAATCTCACCCTTCAAGGTTGTTGTGTTTTCTAAAGATGTTGTCATTCTGTAAGTCATCAGTAATACTGTCATCAGACATATTATCATATTAGGTGGTAGTTCCGAATTCATTCAATGGCAGTCTTTGCCAAGGAAGATAGGTAATATTTTCCTCATAAGTACTACAAATTATGAAAGAGATTTTGAACCATTACAGTTTAAACAACTTACTGAAATGATTTCAACAAAATACGTATATGCGTATTTACCCTAGGGCCAAGAGGGCCATGGCCCTGGGCGGCAGGCTGCGAGGGGCGTAGCAAGCTGAACCACGTGCTGGCTTGACCATATCCGTTAATATGACAGTGGTGCCGATTCTCTTGTTACAAATGCATCTTGACTAAAAATCACCAAAATTTTGTGTACTACTGTCAAACGGCGATTTCCCATTCTGAAATTGACTAAAGTGACACAACTTAACTAATGATGTTTTTCACCTAAAATTTTGACTGTTATCGCGATTCAAAAGGCGTGGAATAAAATCAGTTGTCGTAAACTATAATTTACACCAACACCTCGACTTCAGCAAAAACAGTACAGTATCTTTTTTTTCTTTTTTTTATTGCTTAAATCTCGAAAACGGTGTGTCTTACGCAAAAATAATAAAATTTCGACCGCTTTTAGTAACCTCGTAAACCCCTACAGCTAAACATGTAGGTTTTATTTTTCCATACAAAAAGTAATAACTTCCATTTAAAACACGTCGAGAATGCCCCCCATGCGCGTCTCCGGCTCTAACAAAAATTCACGGGGTAGGGCAAACACGTTGCGAAGCCAAAAGAAAAAAAAATAAACACGTGGACTCGCGATTGTCAAATTCGATTTTAGTTGTGTCAAGATTATTTTTAAATTTGGAGGATTTGGTTTTTGCAGAATAGCTTTATAATTCTCAAAAGTAAGGAATTTAAGTGGTAGTTTAGTTAGTTTAGTTCGGTGTACAAGAGAATCGGCATCATTGTCATTGAAGAATTTGTTAGCCAATCGTCAGAAAAAAAATTATTCGCTTTTCCCTAACATCATTCTCAGCCCACATCAACGGCCAAACGTTGTAGGCCCAGGGCGCCCACCACTGTATATTGTTAGACCGGTAAGTATTTTACGGGCTCACATCACTGTATAGTATTAAACCTTTGTATAATCCTGATCGAGCTAAAATGATGTCACTGAAATAGGTAGGTAGAGTATGTTCAATAAGTCAGTTTACATTGCTATAGACTACATATTTTTCAACGCTATATACTATTTTGTAACTTACCCTGGTAAACTGATTTATTGAACAGACTCTATAGCGGATGTTCAATGTCAGTATAGTACATTATTCTCAATTCTCAATTTTTGTTGCGTACCATAATGTATATAGTTGGTAGGGAAAAAATTAGCGGTGGGTAATCTTTATTCCGGCAAGTGAATTGATTCACTTATTCCGACTCCGGGTCCGGTACCGGTTCACCTTATTTATTCCTTTGGCACCGTTTGGCACCGGCACTCACTCGCTCATTTTGGTTCCCCGGTTTCGCAGAACATTTTATTCATTTGGTTCACTGGATCATTTGGCACATTTTGAATTGAACAGTTGGTTAGTTAGAGCGATACGACGTGTTCCGAGTACTTCCGAGTGACTTGACCGAGTGAACGAGAGTGAACAGTGAACGCGCGCTCCGGAATCATTTGGTACCGCGGTGCCGGTAAGGATTGTGAGGAATAAATAAGGTTTACGTATCCGCGTTCGGTACCGGCTCCTTTGGATCAGTACCTCCGGAGTTACCCACCGCTAGAAAAAATATAATAGTCACAATTATGGACTCTGTCGGGCACAGCACAGCATAAATCCGTTTTTATAGAATAAAAACCCATTTTTCATTGCATAAATCCATAAAGTTACAGAAAAAGCGACAATTCTACCGAGACAATACTACATTTTTTATTCGTGGGGATTATCAGGCTTAAATCAATCTGGGTAAAATGGAAGGTTATATTACAACGGTTATAACTCGGCGGATTTGGCGGTATATAAAAGCAGTTTCTAAAAGTTCAGTCAACTCAAAAAAAACGTTGACAGATTTTCAAACTAATGTCGACTCATTTGATTGGCTGGGCTGTTGTTATTACAGTCAGCCAATCACAGCGATTAAACGATGAGTTTGACAATCTAGTTTTATTTTTGTGTTGATTGAACTAAGGGTCACAATATGAGATCGTACTTATTAGTCTCCCTAACAGATGATATTTAAAAGAAGGAATGGAAATAAGTTCATACGAGTATACGCGCCTATTAAGACGACTGCACCCGCGGGTCTTTTCATGTTTGAAATATGTCATACTGAAGCTCATTTTTTTTTTCAAATAAGTATGTCTGTATATACGAGTATGTCTATGACACATTAATAGATCTGTTATCATAGATATATAATAATAGTGTAATGTCCGCTATGAACTAGAAACCAGGTTTTACTCGCACATGCTCCTCGCCCCGAAACCATACCACCATAATAAATCTAGGAAACATCAACCCAACCATCTTCATTTATCATAACGCTTTTCTTGCCATAGGGTAACCAGAATGCCATGTCCACCAGGAGCCTCTCCCTCGAAGACCTCTAAAGATGAACAGAGCTCAAATCCTCTAGAAATGTTTATATGTAAATAAACTTATATTTTCTTGGCATTTAGTTTCATTTCAACACAAACATTCGCCTATCACCATAGGTACTTGTTGAATTTGGTTAGAAACATTGCATTTTTGCAGGAGAGCAGTGGTGGCCACGACTTAAGAGTTGAAGGTCGTAGGTATGAACCCAGACACGCGTTATTTAGTGTAAATTTTTTCATCGCCGCTGCTCTCAAAACGTTACATACCAACCCGCACTGGGCCCACGTAGTGGATTACGGGCCATCCCCTCTCACCGAGAGAAGGCCTGTGTCCCAGCAGTGGGAAAATTATAGGCTGATTATAATATGCTAGCGTATTTTTCACCACGCCCGGCAATGCCATTGGTGATCGTACCGATGATCATCATTACGATAGGTATAAGCTCGTTATCTTTTACGAAAGATATTTATGTTAATTATTTTATTATCACGCCTGGCAAAGACATTGGTGATCATCATCATCACAATAGGAAAAGCGATATCTTTTGCTGAAGATACGCGTTAAATATACACTTGGGAGCAAATAAATCGAGCCACTACCTTTTTTCACGTAAAATGGTAAATATTTTTGGGAATATGGAACGTATCAATTGGAACTATATATCGCCTAAAAGTTAAGTTAATAACCTTAACAATGAGGGTAAATTATTGAATAATAACCTTATTGAATGATAAATTATTGGCTCTGCAAGAAAAATGATAATTTTGATAGAAAATTTAGTAGGGCTAAAACAGTCCATAAAAACAATAAAAAACAAAATTATTGCAAAAAAAATATTCTTTATAACTGGTATTACCCCCCCGTGCCCTGATGCATTCTTGTAGCCTATTAGTCATCGATCTGATCAGAGTTACGATGACATATTGTGGTATGTTCTCCCACTCTTCAAGCACAGCGACTTTAAGCTCGGGAATGGATGAAACAGCGGGAACCCTGGCTCGGACTCTCCGTTTTAGCTCGTCCCATAGGTGTTCGATCGGGTTCAAATCGGGACTTCGTGCTGGCCATACCATTTGTTGAATCCCGATCGCAGACAAGTATTCCGTAACGATCTGCGCGGTATGAGGTCTCGCATTGTCATGCATAAACAAGAAATTTTCTCCGACAAAACCAGCATACGGCATTACGTGGTCTTCAAGAATGTCAGTTATGTATCGGTCAGCTGTTAATCCACGTCTACCACTGCCATCGTTGGCGGGGTCGACGAAGACAAGTTCCGTTTTTCCGTCTAGAGAAATTCCTCCCCACACCATACAAGAACCATCACCAAAACTCACAGTTTCTCGAATGCAACTTTGGGCAAATCTTTCACCAGGACGTCTATACACTCGGTTTCTCCCGTCATTGCTAAAAAGACAGATTCTTGACTCGTCAGAAAACAAAACTGACCTCCAGTCTTCTAACGTCCAATTAATGTGTTCTCGAGCAAACTCCAAGCGAGATCGGCGATGAGCTACAGTAAATTTTGGGCCAGTTGCTGGTTTGTGTGATGTTAAATTTCGTTCCTTTAGTCTTCGTCTCACTGTCCACCTACTGATTGCGACACCTCGAACGTCACGTAACGCTTGCTGTAGCTGAACAGCATTAAGTCCACGGTCGCGCAACGAATTGGTTGCAATAAAGCGGTCGTCACGTTCTGTTGTTGCCCGTGGTCGGCCAGTTCCAGGTCGCCGAACAAAAGCACCAGTCTCCAGATACCTGCGGTATACCCGCTGTACCTTTGAACGACTCAAATGAAATCTGCGTGCCACTTCACGTTGTCCGTGTCCAACCTCAAGTAAAGCTACAACTTGGGCAGCTTCCGTCGGTGTAGTATCCATTTTATCAGGAAATTTTGATTACACAGACACAGATAAAGACAACAATAACAAGTAATATGGGTATGATTAACAAAAACCTCAGATTTAATCTTTTCTTAACAGAGTACAATAAAAATGTCATAAGCAAATTAAATGCGATAATTTTATTCTACCCTTTAAACTTTAATTAAAATGAAATTTTGACAACTAACTACCCTCATTGTAAAGGTTATTAAATACCCTTTTAGGCGATATATGTTTCGAATCGATGCGTTCCATAATACCAAAAATAATAACCATAATGCGTGAAAAAGGAAGTGGCTCGATTTATTTGCTCCCAAGTGTATGTCAACAATGAATACCAATTAAATGTGTACATGTCATCATCACCTAAGATTGATCCAAATATAGAATAGAATAAAATTATCTCTATCGTGTACACCACGCAACTGCAACAAAATAAAAAGTGAAAACAATAAGAATCTAGATCAATGAAATTTAATGCCGTAAAAATGCCATACCATTAAATTAATACTTAAATGGCCATCATTATTTTATAGATTTCTTGAAATTACGAGTTCCTTTTCCGAGAACCTTTGCTTTGCAGTGACGCATTTATTTGTAGCTGATACAAATAAATGCGTCACTGCAAAGCAAAGGTTTCTTGTATGAACCAAGGCCAACCATCCCAACCCGTCTTGAGCAAGCGTGATGCCAGTCCTTCTTTTTATGAGAATAATACAACAGTGGGACAATAATACATACATAAACTCTCGCCTTCTTCGTATTGGAGTAGGCAGAAACCACAGAACGCCACCTGCTACGATCCTTACATACTCCTTTTGCCTCGTATACGTTTATACGTCTGCACCCTAAATGCGTAACACACTATAAATCACAACCTGAATAATTTTGAAGGATAAAGTATCATCGGCAATAAGTAAACAACGCAATGAATGTTGTTGAACTGTCAAAATGAATGCCATTCCTACTGCTAGTGTTTTACACGCACGCCGGTTGCGAGTTTACTATGCACCTGACCGTTTTGTAAACATCACCAAACATCACCATGCCACATAAGACATTCGAGTCCCCGGCGTTTCCACCCACATCTGTCTTGGAAATACCTTGTGTTAATAGCCCTTCATTCATTCTCTCAACATGACCAAACTGTCCATACATACGCTTTTAAATTTTTGTCACTACTTCAAAATCAAAATCGAAATATTTTATTTCATATAATATGAATAGTGGCTTTCGTGAACAGGATATTAATTCAGCTCTATTACAGTTGAAATGGCTATCATGTCATTTGGTTTAAATAGATTTTTAATTTTATTATTACACTTTTCTTATTAGATTCTTTTATATTTTGTGAATTCCCATGTAGGTGGGCACTTATGAAACGTCAGAAGCTAGGTGCACGGTTTCAATTGGTCGTTTCCTATGGAGAAGAAACTCTCCGGTTACTCTTTTAAAAATAGTTGAATTGTACAATGTGTTCAAATACACGCAAAGTGCTACTAGGTATAAAAGGACACACTGTCCTTTTATACCTAGTAGCACTTTGCGTCCTGTCAACAAGAACCATAATTATGTCTACTGTAGTAAATTACTTAAAAATATATAATTCAGCTTACAAATGTTGTAAGCTTGCTGCATAGTAATATGGAACCCGAGCACTATACTTTGTGTAAATGATTTCAACACTGCTGTCGAAACGGATAAGGAAACCGGCATGTCTGAATCTCATGGAAAACATCGTAAGGGAACCGGCATGTCCTAGAACCAAAAATTTACATGTGACCTCTACCAACCCGCGCTGGGCCCGCGTGGTGGGTTATAGCCCCCTCCCTTTCACGGAGAGAAGGTCTGTGTCCCAGCAGTGGATCCACTATAGGCTGATTATGCTTATGCTATAAATGTAAGCCTAAAGGCGTTTATCCACCGCCACCGTCAACGGGACGTCAACGAGAACGAGATGACGCCATGACGGCGGGCGCCGAAATAGAGATACATACATTTATTATGGCCGTGTGTCCACCGCACGCCGCCGTCCAAATAATCAAATTGCCGGTTCAAATAATCTCGTGTTTCGCTGACGCGATGACGTCCCGGTGGCCGGTGGACAAACGGTGTCGAAATCTGAAACCCCGAGTGCAGCAGTTTGTCTTTCTGATCACTAACCTTTGATCCTTTGAACCTTTGATCAAAAACTTTGATTTACTCAAATGACGCTATCAGTAAAGCCTATGAAGTTACTAACCAAATTAGTCTTAATCTATAACTTAAGAGGTCATTTAATGATAAATAACAGTTTATCATAAAAGTTAACAATAATATTACTATATTCTTGATAAATATGACTGCCTCGTTAGTCTAGCGGTCGCAAGAGCTACTGCTGAGCGTTACGGCCTAGGTTCGATTTTCGGGTCGGATAAGGTGACACTGGGTTTTTCCAGCAGGAATTTCTCATTAGCATCCCAGAGTCTGGACTTGTGCCCGGTTGAAGGCAATATGCTCGCCTCCTATTACATGACACTTTAACATAAATAGACCGTGGGGCGCTTTTATGGTAGGGAGGACGTGCCCTTAGGATAGGAAGGAGTGTGAGCCAATCGAGTAGTGCACCCTAAAATTGGTATCGAACTAGTGGAAACACGGGTAATATTTGCCTATGGGAGGGCATCTTTTAACGACGCCGTAGCCGGTCTCTGCAATGCTGTGTTGTTCAAATATCTTCGCCTGAGGTCTCGCTACAATCCTTTTCAGGTTTCTTGTATATCTCGTTAGCAGCCTTTTTGATCTTTTCTCGTTCTTCAGCCGTGTCCATCCAGAAGTTGATTTCCTTGTCGAATTAAGTCATGTCCTTTTTGAGGTTGTCATTTCAAGTGTAAATACTGCCTTGTACTGCATTGCTGCATGTAGCAGTTGTGGTTTTCGTCGTCTGTGGATGTGCGAGATAACACATCCTGTGGTTCTAAATGCGTTTGGTTACGGGTTTTCCGTTTAAATTCTCACGCATTTTCTTTTGTCTTGGTTTATTCTTAGCGTGGTTAATCAGGTATCTCATGATAACTCTTTCATATTTTCTCAGTCTTGACCTGTTGGCTTTAGTGAGCGCCGATACTTTCAGACCGTGTATCATACAAGGTACGATCACTATTTGACACATGAGTCTGGCTAATTTCCAGTCCATCTTTGAGTTAATTATAATTTGTAATCTTTGGTATTAGTGACTACGCGTTTCTGGTGGCTTGTTCGCAGCGTTTTTTAATTGTTCTCTTCCTGCTAAATACAGATTTTATGTATGTGCCTGGATATTTAATTTCATCGACTGTAGGTAAATTGACTCCATTAATGGCGTGACCATTAATGGTATACTACCAAAAATGGTTGGTCGTTTTCTGTAAAGCTGTGGGGTATCTTATTAGTATTTTTGTTTCGTTTATTTGGAGGCCGACACGATACATTAAGGTTTTAATAGGCTAAACGATACCTTCAAGCCTTTCTAGGTCTTCTATAATGAAGCTAAGATCGTGTCGAAAATGATAATACCAGGGGGAGAGAGATTTCATGATCTTGGTCCAGCTTAATTAATTGCTTTTCATCCGCAAGGGTTATAAGGGATCATCTATGACCAGTGTTAATAGGCGAGGGGATAGAGGGCAATCTTGTTTGACTCCCTTTCCCTTGATAATCCAGTTGCTTTGTTGGCCACACCATTTGATGTATGTTCGTTCATTAATGCAAACTTTGATTATCCTGTTGGCTAACGATTTGCTGGTTTGTTGTACTAATATATCTCAGTGCGTTTAGGCCAATGTTATCTAATGCCTTTTTTATATCGAGGGCGAGTACATATATTCTTCTACCTGCATGCCATTCTTCGTCCAATACCCTCTTAAGTGTTAAGATGTGATAATCTGTTGACCGATTGTTTAGAAAAGCAGCTTGGTAATTGCCCAATTCTTTTATCGTTTCGTCTAATTTTTTTGTAGGTTCTATAGGTGTAGGTTGTGTAGGTGTAGCGTAGATTCTGTAGGCTGTATTGCAAATTGAAATGCGTGGATAGTCGTTTGTATCTTTAGGGTTATTTTTTTCGGAATTGGTACTAACTCTGTTTCTAACCACGTGTCGGGTGCTTCGTTCTGATTCCATGCTTTGTTCATATGATTGGTGACGGCTTCCTGTAATATAAGGGACATGGCTTTGTAAAGCTCAATTACCACTTGGTCTATTTCCGGAGCTGACCCGATTCTCATGTTGTTAAAAATGTCCATTACGCCATCCACAGTGGGTCCTACATTTTGAGCGTCAGTCATCGGCTGCGTTACATTAACTATTGGTATAGGTGGGCCCTCAGAGCTTTTTAGGATTTGCTCCGATTTGGACATTGGTATATATGCGTTTCTTTTACGATGTTTGGTGTGTTGTTTGCTGCTCCTGTAAATTAGTTACAGTACCTGCATGCGTTTTGAAGGGTGTTTTTTTCCCAGTCCTTAAAGAAGTCCCTGCATGCATTTCGTTCTTTTTTGTATTTAACCTTTTGAATGACAATGTTTGGGTTATCTGGTTGCCTTCATTCTACGAATTTAGCCTTTTGGAGGTTGGCAAGAGCTAATCGATGATCCCTGGAGTGAATCGGTTGTAAAATCTGGTTTTCCTGGGCCGCAGCGCTTAGTACTCCCGTTATAGTACTCCAAGATATTTCGATATTTCATCATCATCATCAGCCTATAGCAGTCCACTGCTGGACATAGGCCTCCCCTAATGAGCGCCATAGCGCCCTGTCTTCAGCTCGACGCATCCAGCATCTGCCTGCAGTCCGCCGTTACCATGGCCGCTACCATGGCCAGGAATAGCGAGGCGGCCGGGAACTGGGGGCCATTTTTTGGCTTGTAAATTCATTTTGGGGGTAATGCCCATAATCCCCACGCTGGGCATGCGGGTTGGGGATCGCAGTTTGGTGATGAAATTGCTCTGCAGGGGGCGCTGCTGCCCGCCCCCCTGTGATTGTCCCTTAGTCGCCTCTTACGACACCCACGAGAAGAGTTGGGGTGGTGCAATTCTAGGCCGGCACCACACGGCACTATAATTTCGATATTTGCATCGGTTGAATTTATTCCTACGTTTTCTAGTATTTTGGTTATGCATTCTTGGTATCTTGTTTTGGTGGATTTGGTATTGAGAGCGGCGTAATGGCATTGTTTATGTTTAAAATCCTTGGCCTCCAGTTAATTAGACTTGTTCTAAGCAGCTACCAAATTATTTTATGATCGGACATGCCCCTCGGAGCAGCCCATTCACCTTTCATGAAGTGAAAGAGTTTTTCTCCTGCATGTGGCGTAATAATCCAATTGAGATTTATGAGTGCATGTTATCTTACATGATGGTCTCGCTTTTGTTGTTTCTATTTGCAATTTTTCCCTGTTGGCTATAACCATTAACATTTCCCCGTTGTGGTTGGAATAGTCATGATGGAAGTTTTGGTGAATCAGCCCTTTGTGTTGGAAACTTTGCGTATCTTTTCGACCAATGTGTGCTTTAAAGTCGCCTTGGATTACTAGCGTACATTTCAACAATAACCCTGTGAAAGATCTAGTTGTTTTATGGGTACTTGATGTGTGAGTTGGTTATATAAAGTGGAGCAGGCTTGCCACTTTCCGTACCAATTCTCAGGGTAATTGACATAGCATCAGTATCCTTTTTCCAGATTGTTGGTTGTTTGTGTAGATCATTTGTCATATTAATGACAAAGACAATTCTTATTTAAAACCCCCCTACTAACCTAGCTTTATGTGAAACAATGTTACCTTTTTCATCTTTCTTACGTTTAAAAACCCATTTACAGTCAATAATATCACAATTCTTCGGCTTCTTTACACTTACCCATGTTTCATTATCAGTAAGTGCTTTTAACTCTTACTCCATTGCCTGTTTCCATTTATTACTATTGAAGAGATATGAGGAACAGGGTGTAAAGTTCACTCATCCTCTTAGAAAAGGGAGGATCCTCCAACCAGATGGATGTCGTATCTGGTGGGCAACTGCCCAACTCTTGATGTCGGGAAGTTGTATATATGCTATCTGCGCGGTAAACTCGGCTTGCGCGATGCAGGATTTGTCTGACGTCAGTGTGACGCGGTTGTTTGCTTGTGGCGGTGTAGATGCCGCCACAACTACTTGATACAGCCTCCTCATTGGTTACAGGATCTTCATTACAAACTGTCAACAAACCCAATTCATGGTCAACCAACCTATCTGGTAATTTTATTTTACTTCTGTCCCTTAGATTAATTTTACCATTTGCTTCCTTATGATTTATGTCATCACTTCTGTGTTCCTCATTTAATACATGTTCTTTATAGTTTTAAATTCTCCTATATTTTGAGACCCATCGGGAACTGACTCCCACGCAGCATGAAAATGCTTGTACTGTTCCGGCAAACTCATGAAAATTTTAGTCATTGTCATATCTTCTGACACAAATTCACTAGCTTGTTTTTGCTTATTGCATCCTCCAATTTAGACAGAAAAATAGACATGGAACTGTCTTCAAACTGTAGCATAAAAACTTTTGCAGCATTGGGTGCACACTGACAACAGACTCCTTACCATAGACTGACCTTAATTTTCTCAGTTTGCGTCAGTGGACCTGGCTCCATGCTCATAACAATGATCTCCTGAGCTTTTGCACCCTGGCTCCTCCATTATATAAGAGCTCTCGCATTTCTGGTTTAACTCGCTCTCTCGTAATTATTTTATATAATCCCTTGCCTCTCATAAGAACTTCCGTCTGAAAACGCCAGACCGCCCAATTCTCACCGCCCATTAATCTCAAACTGTGCACATCACATGTCTCAACACATGAGACATGTGATGTGATTGACTGCAGTCCATCTTCACAAAAGTAATTACTCATTGTTATTTCGAGCCACCACGACGGTTAAGGTTTTTTTTATTCATAACGTCGAAAAAAAATCCGATACCCCAGTACCAACGTTCTTCTCAAAAATCAGAGAACTAAAACAATACCTTGAGACTGCTGGTCCTGGGCCCATAACCTGTTGCAAATGGAGGTTAAATGTAAAGTCCCAGTTAATGTTTTACTTTGGTTTATTAATATAAGGAAAAATAGACACAATACAACATGCACACAGTGGCGATCGTCTCGGAAATCGGTGTTGCCACAAACCATTTACTATATTTAACATTGCAATACTAATAACCATTTCACAAAAATAGTGCGCGGAGTTGTACCTTCCTGAATTCATCCCTGTTTCTTGCAGGCAGCCTACGTGAATACCTCTATGTGAAAGTACAGCGACAATTTTAATTTTTTTGCCCGGTTTTGAGGCACCACGGACATTCCAAGTTGCAATACCTAAGTCAGGGCAGGTGAAGTTCATTGTGGCAGAGGCCGGGCTTCTGAGGATTGTGTATCCAGTGGCATCCGCTACTTCATTTGAGATCGGTGTACCTAATGAGGACGCTGATTATTCACGCGTTGTTAATGGATTAAGTAATAGGGGGTTATTCTTTTGGAACCGGGTATTGTGAGCGGTTTTTGCTCTTCGCTTATGTTGTAGTGGTTACTTGAATTTTCGAAGTGTTGTAATGTTCTGGCGTTTTGGTTGATTCCTGCATTAGAATTTGCTGGTTACTGTTATACTGGTCGTCGTCAATTAACACCCAGCTGTCATATGATAAATGATGAGTGATAAATGATTTATTTTCTGTAACTAGGTTTGTAAAACACTTTTACACGTCAATCGTATTTTAAAAACTAGATGAGATCGGCGTTTCCTATCTGACTACTCTGAGAAGAAAGGCCGAAACAAACTCAGAGGTCACAGTCCCTTTTAAAGTCCAGAAATAATTTTGGTCAGGTCATGTGAAGACCATGTGAATTGATGTCTGAAATGGTCTTTTGAGGAAAGAACCACACAGAATGAGTGGACCTGTCCAGTCAGTGCACGCATTTGTCAGTTGTCATGCAGCTCAACACAGAACTAAAGGAGCTAAACGATTCGAGGAACATTACCAAAGAAAGGTCATTTAGGTAGGCCGCATAAATGACTCAAACTGCCAGACCATGATTAAAACTAATAAAAAAACGACAAATCCACAATGTCTTCACATTCACAATAATTAAAATAATATAATACTTTACAAAGTAAATTAACATGTCATTGTATACATAAAGTCCATCAATGTCAAAGTGTAAATAAAAATCCGAAAATAGTCTTGGCCATATCATACGAGGACCATGTAGACTGGTGTCTGAAATGGTATTTTGAGGAAAGAACCACACGGATTTGAGTGGACCTGTCCAGTCAGTGTAAGCATTGGTCAATCATCGTGCAGCTCAACTCAGAACTAAGGAGCTCAACGATTCGACGAACAATACAAAAGAAAGGACATTTGGGTAGGCCGCGTAAAGTACTCAAACACCATCATCATTAAAAGAAAAAAGAAAAATACAATGCCCCACATAGTCCTCTCATTCACAATAACTAAAACAATTTAACACTTTATACAGTAAATATATATATGTCATTGTTTATCTAAAAAGGTTCGAAAATAGAAAAAAACAAAAATAAAAGTTAAAAGCAAATTAAACATCAACAATATCTGTGTAAACTTATTGGAGCAGCTCAATCCCAAGCCTTCTTGTCCTCAATATAGCCTTTGACAGTATAATAGGAATTCTGGCATAATTTCCGCTATACAAAAGATTTGAAATTATTATGGCTTAGTTCTTGAATGTGGCTAGGAAGTTTATTATAAAAACGTATACATTGACATTTAAACGAGCTATCTATTTTCTTGAGCCTCGTACTGGGAACAACAAATTTTTGTTAGTTCCTAGTATAAATTTATGTTATGGATATCACTGTATTTTTTAAACAGATTAATATTTTTGTGCATACAAAAGATTTTCATAAATATACTGAGAGGGCACAGTCATTATATTAATCCCTTTAAATTTGTCTCTGAGGGAGTGTCTGGGACTTAATTTATAAATTGAACGAATTGCCCTCTTTTGTAAAACAAAAATTGTTTGAATATCGGCGGCAATTACCCACAAAAGAATACCGTACGACATCACACTGAAAATAACTAAAGTATACTAAACGCGCTGTCTCTCAATCTGTAAAATTACGAATTTTTGTAACGCGTATGCTGCAGAGTTTGATTTTTTGACAATTTATCTATATGGCCCCATTGAAGCTCGGCATCCAAAGTTATGCCTAAGAACACTGTGGTGTTTTCGGGTTTCAACTCTTCACCCTTTATAAGAACACTAGTTTCAACTTGTCTAACATGAGGTATCGTAAACTTAACGCATTTCGTTTTTTTCTCGTTAAGAAGTAGGTTATCAACATTAAACCAGTTAACTACCTTAGCGAGGGCGCTATTTACATTGTCAGAAACCAGCTGCTGACGTTTCAGTTTAAATAAAAGTGAAGTGTCATCTGCAAACCACACTATATCATGATTATACACCAATATATCATATTATCTACAATTAACAACACTATATCATAGTGCTGTTCATTGTAGATAATATGTAAGTTACCTGGTACTTTACAATTATTGTCCGTTTTAATAGGTACTATTATAGCCATTGTAGAATTTTTGCTTTGTTTAAACTTTAAAGACAGAGACACTGAAATTTGACCAAGACAGGGGTAAGATTAAAGTGCCGTCTTTGCTGGGTTCTAAGGAATTGAGTACAGAGTACAGAAATATCTCCTGATAAACGACATCCTTCACCAGAATGTCTCTTGAAAAAAGGACTGCCAAACCTCAAGTTCACGATCCTGCTGACCTGCCACAATTAGATTAAAGCTGAAAATCAAAACTCAGTCCTTATTTAGCCTTTTTAGCCTTAACAAAAACAGTTTAACTGGAATATGCGAATTGATCACAACAGATCCAGGCTTTCCGCACTTTTCTGCTCGTCGAGGTGGACAAGCTTTTTGATAGAGTCACTACAACCCGCTTCGACTGGCGGCTGGTTTTGGCGGATTTGGCGGAGAGCCAGTTTGGTTTCCGCAGGGGGCGATCTACGGTGGACGCCATCATGCGTGTGCGAGCCCTCACGACGGGGGATGCTGTAGCCCGGGGTGGGGTCGTCATGGCGGTGTCTCTAGACATTGCCAATGCCTTCAATACACTGCTCTGGAGTGCATCAGGGAGGCATTTCGGTATCACCGGATGCCGACCTACCTCTGTCGCGTGGTCGAGGCCTATTTGACGGACAGGGCCGTAATCTACCCTGGTCACCGGGGAGACTGGAACCGGCGAGAGATTCATGCGGTGTCCCACAGGGATCGGTCCTGGGTCCGCTTCTGTGGGATATCGGTTCCGACTGGGTGCTGCACCGACCTCCCTAGTGGCGCCAGTGTGGTTTGCTAAGTTGATGACACGCTGGTCCTGGCACAGGGGATGACGCACCAGGCGGTGGCCGAACAAACAACATTCGGGGTTGCGACAATCGTCGAGAGGATCCGGCAGTTGGGACTCGAAGTGGCCTTGCACAATTCCGAGGCCATGTGTTTTCATGGTCCTCAGAACGCGCCACAGTCGGGTTCCCAGATAACGGCAGCAGGGGTTCACATCGGCGTCGAGTCAACGATGAAGTACCTGAGACTCGTCCTCGACAGCCGGTGGAACTTCGTTGAGCATTTCCGACGTTTGGCTCCCAGATTGCAGCGGGCTGGGGCTGCCTTGGAGCGGCTCCTGCCCAATCTAGGGGGTCCAAACGCCTCCTCCCGGAGGCCCTACGCGGGGGTCGTGCGGTCCATGGGCCTTTAAGAGGCACCGGAGTGGGCGCATTCTTTGAGGCGCCGACCAGCCCGCTGGTTGAACGCGTCCCAAGGGTCATGGCCATCCGGCTGGTCCGGGGATACCGCACGGTCTCCTGCGAGGCGGCAAGCCTCCTTGCCGGATTGCCGCCATGGGATCTGGAGGCAAAACCCTCGCGCACGTGTGGGAGTGGCACGAGGAGGCAAAACACCGGGGTATACTCCGCTGCCGCGATAAATTACGGTACAGCGGACAGAGCTCTGGCGGGATCTCATGACGACATGGAGGGTGCGATTGTCGCAACCTAGTGCTGGGCACGCCACAATAGCGGCGATAATTCCTCTCTTTGAGCAGTGGTTGGATACGCACCACGGCGTCCTCACCTTCCGCCTGACACATATCCTTACCGAACGCGGTTGTTTCGGGAGGTTCCTGTTTCGCATAAGGCGGGAGGAAACGCCCGGGTGTCACCATTGTGTGGATCGCCCGGAGGACATGATGGAGCATTCGGTGGAGGTCTGCTCAACTTGGGCGGAGCGCCACAGTGTCCTCGTGGAGGCGATCGGCGGCGGCGATCCCTCGTGTCCGGCGTAATGTTCCACGCGCGCCTCAAAGAGATGTCAGCACTAAATGACGGGGTCCGACAGGGCCGCGGGAAATTCGAAATAGATGCCATGGCCCTGGCACAGGCAACTGAAGGAACACGGGTGAGTTTTAGTCAGTAAAAGTCTGACACGCCTTCGCGCTCTACCCAGCGCGAGAGACTCAAAAAAAAGGCTTTCCGCACTTTTAGGCTCTTTACGCAAGTTGTTCACTACCTTCGAGCTTGATCTCGTTGCTTGTTGGAGCATTAAATGTTTTGCTATAATTAAAACAATAGCGAAGCTAAGTGCAATCTTTGTACTTTCTCATTGAATATTAAATTTCCTTAACTTTCCTTTATTCATCTCACCAAATTCGAAGCTCAGGATCCTTTGGCAGGCAAGCAGTTCTTCGCATGCATTGGAGGTAGGTTCACAGTTCCAAAGAATTTTATTTCGCGTCACAAGGCACACCAGCAGATTGTTTACGTTACGTTGTTATACGGTACGTTATGTTTTATTGTTTTGTTTTATTTTTTGTTTAAATGGGTGTAGCGAGCGGGTGTCTCGGCTGTGTTCCAAACACAGCCAAGACACCCGCTCGCTACGACGACTCACAACCGAATCCCACTTCGAATCATTTATTTCAAATAGGCCAATAAAATGCACTTTCAAACGTCAAAACGTACAAGAAAATACAATCGATTTGACACCTTCCAAAAGGTAGTTCCGTATGGAGAAGAATGGGCAACAACCTTCACAGTAACTCATTGAAATATGTTGTATACATAAATTATAATTATTGTGACGACACCGTAGAATAAATCTAGTACATTTGTATGTAACTAGGTGTAACCTGCACTACAGGTACCAGGTACAAAGTATTACAAATTAACGTTTAAATTTAAGTTGAGATAATGGGGTTGTTTCCCGGTAGCTTTGCCGCAAGAGAGCGCGGCGACAAGAAAAAAAACACCTAGCGCCATCTCGCGGCAAAGTTTTAACAAGATAAAGTTAAGATTTACAGAAGATAATCATATTTAAATCCCAAAATAGGTGCTGCTAAATTAATAAAATGAAGTTTAAACAAATTGCATTTCGCACTTTTTTACAGCGTAAATGACTGTATGTTTCCTTATAGTTTTTTCTGTATTATAAGCAACAATATCTGTAATGTTGTTGTATTAGAAACATAGGCAATATTATCTGGTTGCAAATAGTCGGAAAAGAAAAGATTAAGTTTTCATTAATTATTTTTGGTATTACGGAACACATCAAAATGTATCCCAATTTTCAATAGCTAGTAGTGCTATCTCGTCAAGCAAATGTCAATGTGTGCGTGGTAGTACTGCTCAGGGTAGGTGTGTATCGCTCGGACAAACACACACATTACCGCAACGTTTTGCCCGCCGCCCGCAGCGCCGGGGTTTTCCGTATTTGTTGTCAGTGTTAGACGATTACTTTATTGTCCTGCTGTATTTATTTGCTTTCCAAATTGTATTGTAATATTTTTGACACTATTGACTTATAAATGCTGTGGACTTGGATTTAGATTTGCCTTATATTTGGTATCCAGTAACCTAACCATTCTTAAGAATTTTAGCTTTGCTTGCGGACTTATTTATTATAAGTCCGTAAGACTTATTATTTACGACATTTGGTTTGGTTGCCGATATAGACTCCGAATGTTGGGAAACTTTTCTAACAGTTAGTATTACCCAATGACATATTACAAGTTACCTACCTTCTTAGTTACTAAGTGTTTTGCATAGACACCCCCAAGCAATAAGTCTTTTCAAGGAGTCGAAGTTTACATCAACTGAAAGCATTTTCTTTGTGTAATTCAATTACGATGTCAACATTAATTCATGTATGAGACATATTTTGCAATTTAAAAAAATAAATATGACAAAAATAAAACAAGTAGATTGTTTTAGTAATATACACATAATGCAGTAAATTTGATAAAAATGTTGATACGTAACATTACAATACGGAATTTTCTAACTTTATTTCTTACTAGCTTCCGCCCGCGGCTTCACCCATGTGGAGTGTTGATGAAAAGTAGCCTATGTACTTCCCCAGGCTTCAAACACAGTTCAGCGGCTTAGCCGTGAAATATCACAGCCTCGCTCTGCGCGCGGTGTCCGCCGTTCGGATAGTGGTAACTTTTGAACAATCCGTCAAAATTAATTAAGGTATTCATTTTGATGATAATTACCTAAATAATCTAAAATGTGTATTGTTAAAACAAAAAAGCAATTCATTTATGGTTCACTATTTTGGCTATAATAGCTTCCACATAAAATGTAGATGTATTCTATCGCGGACTTTTATTAGAATTGTTTATGACAAACAATCCCACGATACATTATCATCGTACGTCTACACGAACACCATACGACTTAGGCAGCGCACGACAAGATAGCTCTCAGAGGGCTGGATTTTTTCCTACTTACTTTATATTATGTACTAGCACTTCGGCCGCGACTTCGCCCGCGTGGATTTCGAAAAAAAAAGTAGTCTATGTTCATCAAACATCATTTCGGCTGCTAACGGTAAAACAATTTTTCAAATCGGTCCAGTAGTTTCGGAGCCTATTCAATACAAACAAACAATCAAATCTTTCCTCTATATAATATTAGTATAGACAAAACACACAATCTTTATTCAAACACATTATCTTTATAAAATATAGTGTATGTGTTATTCTGATGTATAAGCTATATTACTGTAAAATTTCTTGTTGTGAGTTTCACACTACTAGGTACCTAAGTATATTTTGTATAAATTAGTATTTACCTACCTATGAAGCTTTGTTGTTCCGTTTTTTTAGACCATGTTCGCACTGACGTAATTAACTCGCAGCGGGATTTTATCGCGTACTGCATTTTCAACTCTCGGTGTTGAACCGAACATTGAGAATTCCAACAGAGTGCTGCACACTGTTGGATCTTCAACTCTCGGCGCTAAGCAGTGCGTTGAAGATCCAGTGCGCGAAAAACTTATCTCAAGGACACTTTATTACGTTTCGTTTGTTTTTAATAGATGACTCAATAACAATGGTAATAGCAATATTTTTGAAGAACATAACAAAATAAAAATTTATTCAAAATCCTTTATTTTTATTGTTCTTAGCTCAGGACGTTGTTATTGATGTACTCATATCGCGTAAATAGGTATAAATTAACGGAATATTTTTTATTTGACACTTTTATTATTTGACTTCTATTTATTATTTATACATTAACAATTTTTAAGTTTAGTTAAAGTAATAAGTAAATAAATAAGACAGAAGAAGCCTTAGTTTTTTAAAGAAATTAACTTATACAGGCTTAAAATTAACAAAGACAATATCCCTATAATTTGTATTTACTCGACATACAACTTCGGCCGGTTCCCCCTAAGACCGCGCACGATTTCGATGCATAAGTACCAAAAGTACCTTATATAATTTATTCAAGAACACCAACAGCAAATAGGCACTTTTCTTGATTTTCTCTACAAGGCCTAGATGTCGAAATATTCTTATATGTTGAGATACCGGCATTGGTAAAGAATTTTCCAAAAAACGCATTACTAGTCAGTAGATTTGCAAACGATTCCCCAAAGTCGTCAACAAAAACAAAGCAAATCATGAACATACCTAATTACTAATAGATAGAAATATCTTCCGAGTCGTTATGAATGAATGGTAAATACAGTAAGTACAGTACAGCTAATAATAGCTATCTATCTACTCACACAGACACACACACACGGCTGCGCACCGCTTCCCTCGCTCCCCTCTTTTGTCAAACAGAGATAGCAATGTTCTGAACGAACTTTGTACTGGCCTCGTATTCCTAATAGGTACGTGCATTGTTCTTCGGCCCCTTTTTCCTAGAATGTTGTAGGGTAGTTATATAAGTTGTTTACTACGAATGTAAATAGGCATATGCATGGTAACCATACGTTCTTGTTTTTTTTCGTACGCTTTAACTGGCAAAACATGTGGCTCCTTTTTATTTTATTTCCATCCACAATGCACATGTATTGTACTTACTCATATTAGCACAAAAAAAATGGTAGGTTGTCTAGCAACAGGAGTTAAAAGACCGTGTCACCGTGACCAATTTAAAACCCTTTTTCATGCTCGGGAACAAAAAATGCCGAAGCAGACGGTTTGATCAGAGTGACTGAAAAACAGGATCAAAGATTCTGGACTGAGCGTAGAATTATCAGTGTTGGCCTCTTCAATTGCACAGTACGCCATCTAAATAAAGTCCGTAGTTTTATCGCCTTAACTTCGATAGTAACCACGACCTCTAAAAGGTATCACGTATATTTTCGTCGTCAGTCAAAACAATTCTAGCTTTCCGACTCCCCAGAAAGACTTTTCCATGTTAACTCGACCAAAAGTGAGGTCATCTTGTGACAAACAAACTGATTATACGCTAATTAACGTAGAGTTATCGTAGTCTACTTTATATTTAACTATAGCTGCATATTAACGATGTAGTTTGAAATTCTCCGTCATTCTGTGAGCACCGAGCACGTTCTGAGGTAAGCTCCAATTTTTCTATTTTTCTGTTTTGTTTTTCTAATCGCCAACAAACATTGGACAAATCTGAGGACTTAGACAAGTGACAATCACTTTCAAAGCGTTTAATATTTCCACAACGACTTTCAACGGAATTGAAACTAGTTTTTCGTATTTATTCCATATATCTTTGAATTTCCCACCATAGTTTTCGCTGTTAGAATGTTTGTCTAGGCTTTAGGATGACGAACCTCTATACATGTTTTCTTGCCATTTTTTCCTAATTAATATTCAATGTCCATGACGTCCCATCAAACAATCTTGACTTAGTGACAACTGGAAAAAAACTATGAACCTTTATTGAAAAAAAACCAAATACTTATTATAATTATACCCTTATTATTGTTCAGTAATGATGCCATCTTCTTTTAATTTTAATTTTGTTACGTACTACAATTTTTTTCGACCAATTGTTTCGGCATCCCTGATGTTCCTCTGGTGATCCCCTATCAACTCAATAAGAGAAAAGGTTTTAGCTTGCAATGGGACTTAAAAGCTAATATGATTGTAATATATATGGATTACTTTTTCATTGTCATCTTCATTATCATTATTCTACATCAAGTGTACAGGGTGGCAAACACGTCGCCGTGCGAACTGTAACCATGGATTCAGGACTAGACCCCCATATCGTAGAAATTTAGTTCGGTTATTTAACAAAAAAATGCTGTTCCATAGAAAAGCGCTTTACCTACGCGGTCAAAATGTATGAAATTTTTTGTCGGTTCAGAATCATGTTACTGAATCCATGGTAACAGGCTACGGCCCTGTATTACTTATTCAAACTGCCCCATATTATTATTTATAAATATATCCAGCAGTTTTGGTACAACTAAGTTAAGCAAACTTCATCGATGTGACAGATCTTAATTACCTAACGGTAATTTTTATTAGAGTTCCGTAGCCAATGGCAAAAAACGGAACCCTTATGGATTCGTCATGTCTGTCTGTCTGTCCGTCCGTATGTCACAGCCACTTTTTTTCCGAAACTATAACAACTATACTGTTGAAACTTGGTAAGTAGATGTATTCGAATTTTTGGTTCTAAGACATGCCGGTTTCTTCCCGATGTTTTCCTTCACCGTTTTGAGAGCAGTGGTGATGAAATAATTTACACAAAGTAAAGCGCCTGTCTGGGTTTGAACCTACGACCTAAAACTCGTATTTTTGGTTCTAAGACATGCCGGTTTCCTTACGATGTTTTCCTTCACCGTTTTGAGAGCAGTGGTGATGTAATAATTTACACAAAGTAAAGCGCCTGTCTGGGTTTGAACCTACGACCTAAAATTCGTAAGTCGCGATCGTTACCACTGGACCACTGCTCTCAAACCCATACGTGTGGGGTATCTATGGATAGGTAATCAAAAATGATATCGAGGTTTCGAATTTCATTTTTTTCTAAACTGAACTGTTTGCGCGAGAGACACTTCCAAAGTGTTAAAATATGTCCCCCCCCCCCCCCCTGAACTTCGTCCGTCCCTGTAACTTCTAAAATAAGAGAATGATAAAACGAAATAAAATAGATGATGTACATAACCATGCAAACTTCCGCCGAAAATTGGTTTGAACGAGATCTGGTAATTAGTTTTTTTTTAAACGTCATAAATCGTAAACCGTAATTTACCTTTCATTCAATCAACTCAAATAAATAAAAAAAAATATTTAATTTCATAAAGATAAACCTTGTGCATAAACCGTTATTTCCTAATAATAAATCTGTAATAGGTGCCTAAGTAAATAATATTTATATTTCGCGAAATACACTATCATTAAAACATCGATCAAAGTTACAACGAACTACAAGATCTTTTATATTAGGTTACTTGCTGCTACGGAACCCTTCACGGGCGAGTCCGACTCGTACTTGGCCGCTTTTTTCGGGATTGCTTAGTTGATTAATCAACTGAAAGCATTTTCTGTGTGTAATACAATTACGATGTGAACATTAATTTATGTGTGAGACATACTTTGCAATTTAATAAACAAATATTACAAAAATAAAACAAGTAAATTGTTTTAGTAATATACACATAATGCAGTAAATTTGTTAAAAACTTTGATACGTAACATTACAATACGGACTTTCCTAACGTTATTTCTTATTAGCTTCCGCCCGCGGCTTCACCCATGTGGAGTGTTGATGAAAAGTAGCCTATGTACTTCCCCAGGCTTCAAACACAGTACAGCGGCTTAGAGTAATAAGTACATAAATAAGACAGAAGAAGCCTTAGTTTTTTTTAAAAGAAAGTAACTTATACAGGCTTAAAATTAAAAAGACAATATCCCTATAATTTTTATTTACTCGACGTACAACGTCGGCCGGTTCCCCCTAAGACCGCCTACGATTGCGATATATAAGTACTATAAGTAGTACCTTATATAATTTATTCAAGAACACCAACAGCAAATAGGTACTTTTCTTGATATTGTTATATGTTGAGATACCGGCATTGTAAAGAAATTTCTAAAAAACGCATTACTAGTCAGTAGATTTGCAAACGATTCGCCAAAGTCGTCAACAAAAACAAAGCAAATCATGAACATACCTAATTAATAACAGATAGAAATATATTCCGAGTAGTTATGCATGAATGGTAAATACAGTAAGTACAGTACAGCCAATAATATCTATCTATCTACTCACACAGATACACACAAATCTTTTGTCAAACAGAGGTAGCAATATTCTGAACGAATTTTGTACTGACCTCGAATTCCTATTACGTACGTTGTGCGTCGGCCCCTTAAGTTTATTTTTCCAAGACTGTTGTAAGGTAGTTAAGTTGTTTCTAAACTATTCAATTAATAATGTAGTTAGGCATAAGCATGGTTACCATACGTTCTTGATTTTTTTTGTACGCTTTAACTGGCAAAACATGTAGCTCCATTTTATTTTATTTCCATCCACAATGCACATGTATTGTACTTTCTCATGTTATCACAAAAAAAAACCATCTATCTAGCAACAGGAGTTAAAAGACCATCACAGGCAAGATCTTCTCGTTTTTTAAAAATAACTGCCCGTATATTTTTAAACGTAGCAATGAAATTTTTTGTTCTGTTATCTACCAAGACTTGACCTATCACCCGATTCTGGCTTGACTTCGACTTACGGAACAATATGTGTTATATAAATAAATAATATATATATAATATAATATATATATGCATGCAATGCAATGCAAGGTTACAGTTTGCTGAGTTCAGAGTTACAGTTGGCTGAGTTCAATGTTACAGTTTGCTGAGTTCATGGTTACAGTTTGCGCTTCGATGTCCCATGGCATCCTGTATAATATTTAAATGGCAACATTCCGTTCCGTCGATTAACATAATTATTCGTGTTTGAACCGATTCATATTATTACAACTATTTCTTATCTAAACTAACCCATATCCATACTAATATTAAAAATTCGAAAGTAACTCTGTCTGTATGTTACCTTTTCACTCCTGAACCACTGAACGGATTTCGATAAAATTTGGCAAGGAGATAGATGGCATCCTGTGGTAGTACATAGGCTACTTTTTGTCCAGGTTTATTACCGAGAACTACGCGGGCGAAGCCGATGGCAAAAACTTACCCTAATCGCGTAATACGAGTATACAATCAATCAGAATCTGAATCGCTTTGAAACAGATTGCTAATCCATTGCTTCATGAGTTCGATAAAAAATTCTACTCAACAATGTAAATAACACAGTGAATGTTGTTGAACTGTCAAAATCAAACAGGTTAGTCGTAATAGTTATGGAAAATGTGTTACGCAATTAGGCTGCTGGTTCGAATTAAAAAGAGAAAAGATTTAATTTTTTGTACTTATTTTTGTTTGTTACGCTTTAACGCTGGAATGGCTGAACGGATTTAAATGAAAATTGACAAATGTGTAGACCACGACCTGGAATAAGACAAAGGATACTTTGTAGCTCGATATTCCAACGGAATCGATATTTATGCGAGTGCTACCGCGGGTGCAGTGTTATATTAACGTTTTTAAATCTGTCTTATGTAAAAAGCCTACGGATTAATGTTCTCTACTATGTTTAGGTTATTGCGAATATACTATTTATTTTCACAATATTCGTCAACTTGTACTTAACAAATTACCATGGATATCCACACCTAACAGGTACGGACATGGGCACTTTTCATCTTGGATCAGTTTTTTTGAATTTCTTGAGTTTGAGTTCTAATAATAATGTTTTTGGGGACCTAAAAATACTAAACAGCCAAGTGAATGTAAGCCTAAAGGCGTTTGTCCACGGCCACCGTCAACGGGACGTTAACGAGAACGAGATGACGCCATGACGGCGACATGTACCATGGGTGCATGTCCACCTCACGCCTCCACCGTGATGTCACGCTCGCGCGCCCTGTTCGAATAATCACGTTTCTCGTTGACGTCCCGTTGACGGCATCGGATGGACTGTCTTTTTGACCACAAAATCAACGAAACATTTTATTGCAAACAAAACATTGAATAACTCAAATGGCGCTATCAGTAATGGCCTAAGTAGTCCCTTATCTAATTAAAATCCAACCGCCTTATTCATAATAAAGCCATTCGTTTAATAAACCTACTTTAGCTAACGACCTGTTTTGTCCCTGTCTGTCAAACTTCATTTTAACTTGACAGAAAGGGAGAAAACAGGTCAATAGCTAAAGTAGGTTTATTAAACGAATGGCTTAATTATGAATCAGAGCTCAAGAGCAGGTCATTAACAAAATTATAAAATTAAACAAAATATTTAATATCGTAAAAGGTAAAGTTTATCATGAATGACAACAATAATATTATTATATTCTTAATAAACATGAATGCCTCGTTGGTCCAGCGGTTGCAGGAGCTACCGCTGAGCATTGAGACCTGGGTTCGAAAAGTGACATTGGGTTTTTCCAGCAGGAGTTTCTCAGTTACAGCCCGGAGTCTGGGTTTTTGCCCGGTTGATGGCAATAGGCTTGCCCCATATTACATGGGACTTATAGATAACTGGCGAAATGTGGATGTACTATGGTACCTTTACATCACTGCCTAATCGTTTCGGTAAAACAGCCTTGATGTTATAAGATAAATATGTGAAAGATAAATTATGAAAATTATGATTTCGGCGAAACTTAGATAATCTACTTACATATTCTAATATCTATGTATGTCTGTGTGCCACGTTATTTTTCAAAATTAGGTATTGATTTTAATGCGGCTTTATCACCATTTTAAAGTCTTAAGGCAAATCATATATTTCAAGTAGGCAAATAAAAGGCACTTTTGAACTTCAAAACGTACAAAAAAATTGAATTCTAGACACTCCTTCCAATAGGTTTCGTATGGAGAAGAATGGGCAAAAACTTAAAAAAACAAACGAAACAAAAATATTTTGCATACATTAGTTATAATTATATGTGACGACAAGCTACAATAAAACTACTACACTATAGGTATAAACTGTTTACAGGTACTCAATAGGTAAAAAGTTTAAAAAATAAACAATTACAGATTAATCGAACAGAGAATGGGGTAGTTTCCCGGAAGCTTCGCCTCAAGAGAGCGCTGTGTGTTTGTCACTTGTCAAAGTCATCTTGAAGACATAGCTACCAATCGGCGACAAGAAAAAAACACTTAGCCTCATAATATAAACTTGCCTAATATAATGTCCCATTGCAAAAAACAAATAGCTACACGTTATAGGGTCGCATACTTTTACTTTATCAAACCTGAGATTGATGGGTTTTTTTTATCTCCAGTACTCCAAAATTGTAAATGTAACCGTGTATTTTATTATTTTGTGTGAATTATAGTGATTAATTAAAAGTCAATTAAAATAAATAACTATTTGTACATGCATAAGGGAGTGTTATTGGATAATCTAAATATATATTGAGTCAATATTTTATTGCCAACAGAATAAATATATAAGAGTAGAAACAAACGAATCGGGTCTCCTATACTTTTACCGTCTTATTCATATTAAAGCCATGCATGCGTTTTATAAACCCATTTTAGCTATGGCACTGTTTTGTCCCTTTCTGTCAAGTTATAATGAGGTCTGACAAAAAGGGACAACCCAGTTCGAAAACTAAAATAGGTTTATAAGCCAATTTTTTTTTCTATATAAAAGGTGGTTAGTTATATTGTCCCCCTTATAGCCCTTTTTAAATCCCCCTCTTACTTTGCTTACTTTGACCCAAAGGGTCCTTATGTACCATGTATTCTTGTAGTTTAATAAAGATTAATTTAAAATGTTTTTCTCTTAACTCCAGGTCACAACATGAAACTGCTAATAGTTTTCACGGTTTCTCTCCTAGTGGGGGTAGCGTATTCCGCTCCAACCTCTGAAACTGCCCTTGCCGCTCTCACCTCCGACGACGATGGCAATTTCATCATCACCGAGGAATTCTTCCCAGACTCACTAGCAGTATACACCGCTGAACATGACATCGTCAAAATATTAACTCCCCTTAACGCAATTAACTTTAATGACGACAATGATCATGACGATGAATCTAACTCGGGCTTTATTGCTTTCATCGTTCTAGCTGACATCACCGATGATGGTAAAAAAATAGACCAAGGTCTCTACATGCTGAATGATGGACACGCAACCAAGTTACTTGATAATGGAAGAGACGCCGCTGCAGCTAACGATGACACCAAAACAGCTTACTTCGCTGATAAAGGCGGAATCTACTCATACAATGCCACCACAGTCAAAGCTGAGAAATACGGGACAGTGACTGATGATCTCATCGGTATCGCTAAAGTTAACGGCAGTGACGTCATCTATGTCCTGACAGCTGATAATGTTGTGTACAAAGTCACAGAAGAAGGTACGAAAAAGGAAGTAGTTGACAAAGTAGTCAACGCCAAGGAAATAGTTTTAGATTACCAGAAAAATTTGTATTTCTACACAAATGAGAACATTGTCTACGTGCTGGTTGGCGATGAAGTCAAAAAAATTGAAGGTCTTCCTGCTAATCCAACTTCCGTAAAAATCATTAACCCACCACTATTCATCGAAAATGGTATCCCTGTTATCATTGACAACAAGTCTTACATGGCTTATGAAAATGGTACAAGTGAATTGGGCGACTTTGAGTTCACAGTCAAGCCTACAGCTTACTCGTTGGAAGGTACGCTCATACAATACTATGCTTACAACAAGAAGGTTTATGAATACAATATTGTTACCATACTCCTAGGTGAAGGTCTGTCAGAGCTTAAGTCATTCTTGGACGATAAGACAGACTCTATTCAATCTATCGCGACTAGGTACCGGTATGATTTGGTTGCGTAAATTTTATCAAAAACCCGAATTTGCACAGGTTGTGATGCGGCAGAAGACAAAAGTAACCTATTTTCTATATAAATTATGTAAAGTCATGGAAATTACTTTTTTTTGCAAATTTACTATACTGTTCATCATTCTTTGACAGTTTTATTATATGACTATAAAACGGCTCATTGGTACAATTAATTTCCCTGACTGTAGATGTACTTAGTTATAAAGATTTGTACAAATAAAACTACAACTAAAGCTCATCAATAACCAATGTCTACACAAAAATGTAGTAATGATAAAAATTATGATCCAAATATATTCACAGCATGTAACACAACCATTAATTTAATGACACACATAATCGTGTACACTGTTAAAACCTAGGATAGCGAAACGAACGCGCTGTTACCAAAAATAAAAGTGTGATAAAATACTGACAGATTTCCTATTATTTATTTTCATTTTCATCTGAACAAAACAGTTTTACCAACCCGCGCTGGGCCCTCGCATTGGATTAAAGTTCACACTCTCTCACAGCTAGGAGGCCTGTGTCCTAGCAAAGAGAACATTGTTATTATATTTTTCTTGACATTTCTCGGAGCCCTGAGGTCTCGGACCTTTGGAAGGCGTACGAGGAGCCAAAGCCAACTCCTAGAGGCCTGTTAGACGTTATCTAATTAAATGAACACCAACCGACGATTTTCGGACATTTCTCGGATCCCTGTTCGCACTGTTCGCACTATGCACCAAAGGACAACCCTCGGTTGGTGTAAGACATTTGCAGGATATGGATATGGATGTATGGCTATGCAATGACTATGGCCCCTGCCTGACCAATGTTTTATATAAATAACACAGATGAAATGGCAGGGGATGACTATCACACTCAATAAAGTGCCCCCGAAAACGGTCGATAGCACAGTGTCGTAGCGACAAGGGGGCAACATGTCCTGAGTTTATTGAGGGGTGGAGAGGTATTCCACGGCTATCAGGACAATCCCGGAACTACGGTCAAGATCCCTACCAGCATCTTATTGGAATACTTCCTTCCTCGGAGCACGTTTGCTCTTGCGAATCTCCACTCAAGCCGGGCAATGAAGGCAAAAAGAGGTGGAAGCTCTGTTCCTCGGCAGTGTTTACTCCAGCCGGCCAATAAAAGCAAGCCAGAGGTGAGGAAGAGGACTTTTCCCAGGAGATAGGGTCCGTGGGGTTGCCACTGCCCAGACGTGCTGCCCAGCGGGTTTATTATCATTACTGTTACTGTTAAACTGTTTCATTCAGGTATCTTCCCACTGCTGGGCTAAGACAGAGGCCTTTGGAGTTCATGGGGAGAGCCCCATGACCTCCAGCTCTTACGATCCAGAGCTATATGGAACACTGGTCATTTATTTGTTTGTTTGTTTATGCAATCAGTTTTTCTCAAGCTAGGTGGAGCAAGGATCTTTGCAGGGTCGCTGGTAGCAATTACAGAGTAACCAATGGGGTGCGATTGTAAAGGGACAGGCCCCTCCAGCATTAGACTTCAATAGGCTGATACTTTGTATAATTTTTGTTTTGTCAAGACCTTTGAAAACTCATCTGATTCAACCTTATGGTTAGGGCTTGCTGGTAACGTTATTTTTCTGTACATTTATCGAATGTCAAACAATACAGACAGCAGGATTATTGCGTGACACACCAACAGTAGGAATGGCTGTCCTATTGTTCAACAACATTCATTGCGTCATTTACGTTGTTGTGCAGACAAGTTTTTCGAATAGATGAAAATGGGTTTGCAATGTCTTTCAAAATGATTTAGTGCGATTTATAGTGTGTCACGCAATTAAGAAGCTGATGGAGATCACCCACACATAGTACACTGCATAAGACAAGTTGAAGCAACAATAAATGTTGCAGCGTCCTAACAGTGTTTAGACGATGCAAGTTACGACGTTAAGTTTTAGTTTTAAATTCAAGCTCAGTTCATTTTCAAGTTTTGTGGAAACAACTAAAAACTGGCATCGTGTCAAAAATAATGAGTATATAATTATTATACTCACATTTATCTTATTATAAAACAATGTTAGAAAAACATTTTTGAACATGTTCATTATTTACAATATTTTCAACAAAATACGTAACAGAAAATCATAGCATACTTCAACGTTTAAAACAAAGACAGGCGCGCTTTTGTGCTGGTGGTAAACATTTGAGAAATTGACACAGAAATAGTATTGACAAACCAAGATGGCGACGTAAGTTCCGGTTTCGGCCACGCTCCTAATGGACCTTTTAGCTTTATAGCAATTGTTTTGAACGTTGAAGTTTTTGAAAATTTTAATGGATAGCGCAGGCGCAACGTGTGTTCGCAGTTAGTGTTGCTACGTTAAAATTGTACGTATGTTGGTGTTGTTTTATTTAGACTCTTGGTACTCAAAGGCGTTTTTTGAACTAATTCATCATTAACATAAATTGGCTAGTTTTTTTAAAAGTAAGCTAGTTAATTTTAATTCATTCGTTAACCAAACAGATACTTTCTGCATTTTGTATGGCCGAGGATTAAATCTTAAAATGTTAACTGGATTAAGACCTAGACCATTGGCGTTGAAAACCCAAATAAAGATTCTTTGGCAGTATCAATAATGGACATAATAATCTTAGTTATATCTTTCGGCCATTCATTCGCTACACCAAACATTGACCTAATTAAAACTACCAGAACATTAAACTCATAAATCTTCCCATTCAATGAGGCTGCTAAGTATAAGGCAGCATCTACACTTAAAGCTGATGGTCTTTCGAGTATTATCAAATATTTTTTCATAAAAGTCCCGTTTGAATGCAAAACACTCGCTGTCATACTAAGTACATTACCATTTGACTTGATAATATGAGGCATATGATCCCCAGGATGGTATTTATACAGGACGTCTTTTGCACCAAAGTATATAGCTTTTTCGAAACTGTAGTCTGCTGTTGAATCTCTCCCTCCATCTAAGATTTCGTATTCTGCGAATCCTTCTGGAACATATATACAGCTGCCTCCTTTTGACTTTGGATCTAACACGGTAAAGAAGATTGATGGTATTTCAGAAGCTTCTGCTTGAAAGTACTTCTGTTCGTCTGCTGGTACCAGTAACCTCGTGATGTTGAAAGCAGATGCAAAGATAATCTGCTCATCTCTGAACATTGTTGTGGCCTTTGGCCGTTGTTTCACGTTTTTCATTGTTGCACATAATGTTATTAAGAACGATGTTTTGTATATTGACGACCGCATTTTTGACGATTCTGTGAAACGAGAAAGTGTTAATCTAGTTCCACGCCTTTGTATTAGGTTAACAAAATGCAACAGTTCAACTAAAAATTAAACGAGTGGCTGAGGTCTGCCAAGAGTGGCAAGAACCAATGGGCTATAGTCACAAGTGACCGTTTAGTGTGGCATTCTATGAATAATGTATCGCCAATACAATGCAGCAGCAATGTAGGTAAACATTTTACATAATTATGATGTGATGATCGCTTATTTTAACTCCTATCAGTGGCCAAGAGACCATACAACATAAAACCTATCGGCGAACCTTTCTAAACATATCAACTACTTACGGATAACTTATATGCATGCTATAAGCGTTATGCAGGAAGAGATTTTTCTGGAAACAAGCATCATGGTAGGTACATATTTTTCTGTTCCTTTCTTCTTATCTGTTTATTTCTGTGTGCATAACTGGTTAAATTAATAAATAAAATAAGCTATGCCCTTAACATAAAAAACCTAAAATATGTAGGCTAAAAGTTTTTAGTTTCACGTCTTCTCCATTGAAGAATTAAAACTAGATTGAAGAGCATAAAATCACAATATCATCATCTGTAAAGCTCTGCTGTACTTCTAGCATTTAACATGAAACGACAGCTCATCTGTCCTCCATAACCCATTTACTGAGTATACCGATACCCCGTATAAACCTCACAGATATGATGAGCCTAATAACGCAAGCAGAACCGTACGTAAAAACTTTCTTAGTAACTAAGTGTTTTGCATAGACACCCCCAAGCAATAAGTCGAAACTCTGTTTTTTTTAAAATAATATGTATCTTTTCAAGGAGTCGAAGTATTGCGTTCATTGGTACATCAACTGAAAGCATTTTCTTTGTGTAATTAAATTACGATGTCAACATTAATTTATGTGTGAGACATACTTTGCAATTTAAGAAAATAAATATTACAAAAATAAAACAAGTAAATTGTTTTAGTAATATACACATAATGCAGTAAATTTGATAAAAATGTTGATACGTAACATTACAATACGGAATTTTCTAACTTTATTTCTTACTAGCTTCCGCCCGCGGCTTCACCCATGTGGAGTGTTGATGAAAAGTAGCATATGTACTTCCCCAGGCTTCAAACACAGTTCAGCGGCTTAGCCGTGAAATATCACAGCCTCGCTCTGCGCGCGGTGTCCGCCGTTCGGATAGTGGTAACTTTTGAACAATCCGTCGAAATTAATTAAGGTATTCATTTTGATGATAATTACCTAAATAATCTAAAATGTGTATTGTTAAAACAAAAAAGCAATTCATTTATGGTTCACTATTTTGGCTATAATAGCTTCCACATAAAATGTAGATGTATTCTATCGCGGACTTTTATTAGAATTGTTTATGACAAACAATCCCACGATACATTATCATCGTACGTCTACACGAACACCATACGACTTAGGCAGCGCACGACAAGATAGCTCTCAGAGGGCTGGATTTTTTCCTACTTACTTTATATTATGTACTAGCACTTCGGCCGCGACTTCGCCCGCGTGGATTTCGAAAAAAAAAGTAGTCTATGTTCATCAGACATCATTTCGGCTGCTAACGGTAGAACATTTTTTCAAATCGGTCCAGTAGTTTCGAAGCCTATTCAATACAAACCAACAATCAAATCTTTCCTCTTTATAATATTAGTATAGATAAAACACATAATCTTTATAAATTATAGTCTATGTGTTATTCTGATGTATAAGCTATGTATATTACTGTAAAATTTCTTGTTGTGAGTTTCACACTACACACTCCTAAGTATAGTTTGTATAAATTAGTATTTACCTACCTATCTACCGAGGCGGGATTTTATCGCGTGCTGCATTTTCAACTCTCGGTGTTGAACCGAGCATTGAGAATTCCAACAGAGTGCTGCACACTGTTGGATTTTCAACTCTCGGCGCTAAGCAGTGCGTTGAAGATCCAGTGCGTGAAAAACTTATCTCAAGGACACTTTATTACGTTTCATTTGTTTTTAATAGATGACTCAATAATAACAATGGTCATAGCAATATTTATGAAGAACATAACAAAATAAACATTTAAACAAAATCCTTTATTTATATTGTTCTTAGCTCAGGACGTTGTTATTGATGTACTCATATCGCGTAAATAGGTATAAATTAATGGAATATTTTTTATTTGACACTTTTATTATTTGACTTGTATTTATTATTTATACATTAACAATTTTTATGTTTAGTTAAAGTTATAAGTACATAAATAAGACAGAAGAAGCCTTAGTTTTTTAAAGAAATTAACTTATACGGGCTTAAAATTAACACAGACAATATCCCTATAATTTGTATTTACTCGACATACAACTTCGGCCGGTTCCCCCTAAGACCGCGCACGATTTCGATGTATAAGTACCAAAAGTACCTCATATAATTTATTCAAGAACACCAACAGCAAATAGGCACTTTTCTTGATTTTCTCTACAAGGAAATTTCCAAAAAACGCATTACTAGTCAGTAGATTTGCAAACGATTCCCCAAAGTCGTCAACAAAAACAAAGCAAATCATGAACATACCTAATTACTAATAGATAGAAATATCTTCCGAGTCGTTATGAATGAATGGTAAATACAGTAAGTACAGTACAGCTAATAATATCTATCTATCTACTCACACAGTCACACACACACGGCTGCGCACCGCTTCCCTCGCTCCCCTCTTTAGTCAAACAGAGATAGCAATGTTCTGAACGAACTTTGTACTAGCCTCGTATTCCTAATAGGTACGTGCGTTGTTCGTCGGCCCCTTAAGTATTTTTTTCCAAGAATGTTGCGGGGTAGTTAATTAAGTTGTTTACGAATGTAGTTAGGCATATGCATGGTAACCATACGTTCTTGTTTTTTTTCGTACGCTTTTACTGGCAAAACATGTGGCTCTTTTTTATTTTATTTCCATCCACAATGCACATGTATTGTACTTACTCATGTTAGCACAAACAAAAAAAAAAATTATAGATAATCTAGCAACAAGAGTTAAAAGACCGTGTCACCGTGACCAATTTAAAACCCTTTTTCATGCTCGGGAACAAAAAATGCCGAAGCAGACGGTTTGATCAGAGTGACTGAAAAACAGGATCTAAGATGGGACTGGACTGATCGTAGAATTATCAGTGTTGGCCTCTTCAATTGCACAGTACGCCATCTAAATAAAGTCCGAAGTTTTATCGCCTTGACTTCGATAGTAATCACGACCTCTAAAAGGTATCACGTATATTTTCGTCATTAGTCAAAACAATTCTAGCTTTCCGACTCCCCTAGACTAGACTAACTAACATAACTAGACCAAAAGTAAGGTCATCTTGTGACAAACAAACTGATTATACGCTAATTAACGTAGAGTTATCGTAGTCTACTTTATATTTAACTACAGATGCATACTAACGATGTAGTTTGAAATTCTCCGTCATTCTGTGAGCAGTGAGCACGTACTGAGGTAAGCTCCAATTTTTCTATTTTTCTGTTTTTCTAATCGCCAGCAAACATTGGACAAATCTGAGGGCTTAGACAAGTGACAATCACTTTCAAAGTGTTTTGTATTTCCACAACGACTTTCAACTGAATTGAAACTATTTTTTCGTATTTATTCCATACATCTTTAAATTTCCCAACATAGTTTTCGCTGTTAGAATGTTTGTCTAGGCTTTAGGATGACGAACCTCTATACATGTTTTCATGAAACATTTTTCTAATTAATATTCAATGTGGCCATGACGTCCCATCAAATAATCTTGACTTAGTGACAACTGGAAAAAAACTATGAACCTTTATTGAAAAAAAAAACAAATACTCACATAATTATACCCTTATTATTGTTCTGTAATGATGCCATTTTCTTTTAATTTTAATTTTGTTACGTACCACCATTTTTTTTTCGACCAATTGTTTCGGCATCCCTGATCTTCCTCTGGTGATCCCCTATCAACTCAATAAGAGAAAAGGTTTTAGCTTGCAACGGGACTCAAAAGCTAATATGATTGTAATCTATATGGATTACTTTTTCATTGTCATCTTCATCATCATTATTCTACATCAAGTGTACAGGGTGGTAGGCACGTCGCCGTGCGAACTGTAACCATGGATTCAGGACTAGACTCCCGTATCGTAGAAATTTAGTTCGGTTATTTAACAAAAAACTGCTGTTTCATAGAAAAGTGCTTTACCTACGCGGTCAAAATGTATGAATTTTTTGTCGGTTCAGAATCATGTTACTGAATCCATGGTAACAGGCTACGACCCTGTATTACTTATTCAAACTGCCCCATATTATTATTGATAAATATATCCTGCAGTTTTGGTGCAACTAAGTTAAGCAAACTTGATCGTAGTGACAGATCTTAATTACCTCAGACATACATAGATATTAGAATATGTAAGTAGATTATCTAAGTTTCGCCGAAATCATAATTTTCATAATTTATCTTTCACATATTTATCGTATAACATCACGGCTGTTTTACCGAAACGATTAGGCAGAGATGTAAAGGTACCATAGTACATCCACATTTCGCCAGTTATCTATAAGTCCCATGTAATATGGGGCAAGCCTATTGCCATCAACCGGGCAAAAATTCAGACTCCGGGCTGTAACTGAGAAACTCCTGCTGGAAAAACCCAATTTCACTTTTCGAACCCAGGTCTTAATGTTCAGCGGTAGCTCCTGCAACTGCTGGACCAACGAGGCATTCATGTTTATCAAGAATATACTAATATTATTGTTAACATTCATGATAAACTTTACCTTTTACGATATTAAATATTTTGTTTAATTTTATAATTTTGTTAATGACCTGCTCTTGAACTCTTATTCATAATTAAGCCATTCGTTTAATAAACCTATTTTAGCTATTGACCTGTTTTCTCCCTTTCTGTCAAGTTAAAATGAAGTTTGACAGACAGGGACATAACAGGTCGTTAGCTAAAGTAGGTTTATTAAACGAATGGCTTTATTATGAATAAGACGGTTGGATTTTAATTAGGTAAGGAACTACTTAGGCCATTACTGATAGCGCCATTTGAGTTATTCAATGTTTTGTTTGCAATAAACTGTTTCGTTGATTTTGTGGTCAAAAAGACAGTCCATCCGATGCCGTCAACGGGACGTCAACGAGAAACGTGATTATTCGAACAAGGCGGGCGAGCGTGACATCACGGTGGAGGCGTGAGGTGGACACGCACCCATAGTAAATGTCACCGTCATGGCGTCATCTCGGTCACGTTAACGTCCCGTTGACGGTGGCGGTGGACAAACGCCTTTAGGCTTACATTCACTTGGCTATTTAGTATTTTTAGGTCCCCAAAAACATTATTATATGATCTCAAACTCAAGAAATTCAAAAAATCTGATCCAAGATGAAAAGTGCCCATGTCCGTACCTGTTAGGTGTAGATATCCATGGTAATTTGTTAAGTACAAGTTGACGAATATTGTGTTTTCACAATATTCGTCAACTAAATAGTATATTCGCAATAACCTAAACATAGTAGAGAACATTAATCCGTAGGCTTTTTACATAAGACAGATTTAAAAACGTTAATATAACACTGCACCCGCGGTACCACTCGCATAAATATCGATTACGTTGGAATATCGAGCTACAAAGTATCCTTTATCTTAGTCCAGGTCGTGGTCTACACATTTGTCAATTTTCATTTAAATCCGTACAGCCATTCTAGCGTTAAAGCGTAACAAACAAAAATAAGTACAAAAAATTAAATCTTTTCTCTTTTTAATACGAACCAGCAGCCTAATTGCGTAACACATTTTCGATAACTATTACGACTAATCTGTTTGATTTTGACAGTTCAACAACATTCATTGCGTTATTTACATTGTTGAGTAGAATTTTATATCGAACTCATGAAGCAATGGATTAGCAATCTGTTTCAAAGCGATTCAGATTCCGATTGATTGTATACTCGTATTACGCGATTAGGGTACAGTTTCTGCCATCGGCTTCGCCCGCGTGGTTCTCGGGAATAAACCTGGGCAAAAAGTTGCCTATGTACTACCACAGGATGCCATCTATCTCCTTGCCAAATTTTATCGAAATCCGTACAGTGGTTCAGGAGTGAAAAAGTAACATACAGACAGAGTTACTTTCGATTTTTTAATATTAGTATGGATATTGGTTAGTTTAGATAAGAAATAGATGTAATAAGATGAATCGGTTCAAACACGAATAATTATGTTAATCGACGGAACGGAATGTTGCCATTTAAATGTTATACAGGGTGCCATGGGACATCGAAGCGCAAACTGTGACCATAAACTCAGCAAACTGTAACATTGAACTCAGGAAACTGTAACCATGAACTCAGCCAACTGTAACTCTGAACTCAGCAAACTATAACCTTGCATTGCATTGCATGCATGTATATATTATATTATATATATAATTTATTTATATAACATATATTGTCCCGTAAGTCGAAGTAAAGCCAGAATCGGGTGATAGGTCAAGTCTTGGTAGATAACAGAACAAAAAATTTCATTGCTACGTTAAAAAATATACGGGCAGTTATTTTTAAAAACGAGAAGATCTTGTCTGTGATGGTCTTTTAACTCCTGTTGCTAGATAGATAGATTTTTTGTTTGTGCTAACATGAGAAAGTACAATACATGTGCATTGTGGATGGAAATAAAATAAAAAGGAGCTTCAGTTTTGCCAGTTAAAGCGTACAAAAAAAATCAAGAACGTATGGTAACCATGCATATGCCTAACTACATTATTAATATAATAGTTTAGAAACAACTTAACTACCTTACAACAGTCTTGGAAAAGAAACTTAAGGGGCCGACGCACAACGCACGTAATAGGAATTCGAGGTCAGTACAAAATTCGTTCAGAATATTGCTACCTCTGTTTGACAAAAGATTTGTGTGTGTCTGTGTGAGTAGATAGATAGCTATTATTAGCTGTACTGTACTTACTGTATTTACCATTCATTCATAACGACTCGGAAGATATTTCTATCTATTAGTAATTAGGTATGTTCATGATTTGCTTTGTTTTTGTTGACGACTTTGGGGAATCGTTTGCAAATCTACTGACTAGTAATGCGTTTTTTTGGAAATTTCTTTACAATGCCGGTATCTCAACATATAACAATATCAAGAAAAGTACCTATTTGCTGTTGGTGTTCTTGAATAAATTATATAAGGTACTACTTATAGTACTTATACATCGAAATCGTGCGTGGTCTTAGGGGGAACCGGCCGACGTTGTACGTCGAGTAAATACAAATTATAGGGATATTGTCTTTTTTTTATTTTAAGCCTGTATAAGTTACTTTCTTTAAAAAAAACTAAGGCTTCTTCTGTCTTATTTATGTACTTATTACTCTAAGCCGCTGTACTGTGTTTGAAGCCTGGGGAAGTACATAGGCTACTTTTCATCAACACTCCACATGGGTGAAGCCGCGGGCGGAAGCTAGTAAGAAATAACGTTGGAAAGTCCGTATTGTAATGTTACGTATCAACATTTTTAACAAATTTACTGCATTATGTGTATATTACTAAAACAATTTACTTGTTTTATTTTTGTAATATTTGTTTCTTAAATTGCAAAGTATAAATCGATATATATCAATTAATTACACATAAATTAATGTTCATATCGTAATTGTATTACACACAGAAAATGCTTTCAGTTGATGAATCAACTAAGTAATCCGGAAAAAAGCGGCCAAGTACGAGTCGGACTCGCACATGAAGGGTTCCGTTGCAGCAAGTAACATAATATAAAAGATCTTGTAGTTCGTTGTAACTTTGATCGATGTTTTAATTGTAGTGTATTTCGCGAATTATAATTATTATTTACTTAGGGTATTACAGATTTATTATTAGGAAATAACGGTTTATGCATAAGGTTTATCTTTATGAAATTAAATGTTTTTTTATTTTTATTTGAGTTGATTGAATGAAAGGTAAATTACGGTTTACGTTTTATGACGTTTAAAAAAAAACTCCATACCAGATCTCGTTCAAACCAATTTTCGGTGGAAGTTTGCATGGTAATGTACATCATATATTTTATTTAGTTTTATCATTCTCTTATTTTAGAAGTTACAGGGACGGACGAAGTTCAGGGGGGGACGGACATATTTTAACACTTTGGAAGTGTCTCTCGCGCAAACAGTTCAGTTTAGAAAAAAATTAAATTTGAAACCTCGATATCAATTTTGATGACCTATCCATAGATACCCCACACGTATGGGTTTGAGAGCAGTGGTCCAGTGGTAACGGCCGCGACTTACGAGTTTTAGGTCGTAGGTTCAAACCCAGACAGGCGCTTTACTTTGTGTAAATTATTACATCACCACTGCTCTCAAAACGGTGAAGGAAAACATCGTAAGGAAACCGGCATGTCTTAGAAACAAAAATTCGAATACATCTACTTACCAAGTTTCAACAGTACAGTTGTTATAGTTTCGGAAAAAAGTGTCTGTGACATACGGACGGACAGACAGACAGACATGACGAATCCATAAGGGTTCCGTTTTTTGCCATTGGCTACGGAACCCTAATAAAAATTACCGTGAGGTGCCACGTTATTATTCAAAATTAGGCACGGAATTGATTTTAATGCGGTTTTTATCACAATTTTAAAGTCACAAGGCAAATCATATATTTCAAGTAGGCAAATAAAAGGCACTTTTGAACTTCAAAACGTACAAGAAAATATATTTCTAGACACCCCTTCCAAAAGGTTTCGTATGGTTAAGAATGGGCAAAAACTTAAAAAAACAAACGAAATTTAAAAATATTTTGCATACATTAATTATAATTATATGTGACGACAACCTACAGTAAAACTACTACACTATAGATGTAAACTGTTTACAGGTACTCAATAGGTACAAAGTTTAAAAAATAAACAATTACAGATTAATTGAACAGAGAATGGGGTAGTTTCCCGGAAGCTTCGCCTCAAGAGAGCGCTGTGTGTTTGTCACTTGTCAAAGTCATCTTGAAGACATAGCGACCAATCGGCGACAAGAAAAAAACACTTAGCCTCATAATATAAACTTGCCTAATATCATGTCCCATTGCAAAAAAAACAAATAGCTACACGTTATAGGGTCGCATACTTTTACTTTATCAAACCTGAGATTGATGTTTTTTTTTATCTCCAGTACTCCAAAATTGTAAATGTAACAGTGTATTTTATTATAGTGATTAATTAAATGTCAATTAAAATAAATAACTATTTGTATATGCATAAGGGAGTGTTATTGGATAATCTAAATATATATTGAGTCAATATTTTATTGCTAACAGAATAAATATTATAAGAGTAGAAACAAACAAATCGGGTCTCCTATACTCTTACCGTCTTATTCATATTAAAGCCATGCATGCGTTTTATAAACCCATTTTAGCTATGGCACTGTTTTGTCCCTTTCTGTCAAGTTATAATGAGGTCTGACAAAAAGGGACAAAACAGTTCGATAACTAAAATAGGTTTATAAGCCAATTTTTTTTTTTCTATAAAAAGGTGGTTAGTTATATTGTCCCCCTTATAGCCCTTTTTGAATTCTCTTACTTTGCTTACTTTGACCCAAAGGGTCCTTATGTACCATGTATTCTTGTAGTTTAATAAAGGTTAATTCAAAATGTTTTTCTCTTAACTCCAGGTCACAACATGAAACTGCTAATAGTTTTCACGGTTTCTCTCCTAGCGGGGGTAGCGTATTCCGCTCCAACCTCTGAAACTGCTGAAGCCCTTGGAGCCGCTCCCACCTCCGACGACGATGGCAATTTCATCATCACCGAGGAATTCTTCCCAGACTCACTAGCAGTATACACCGCTGAACATGACATCGTCAAAATATTAACCCCCCTTAACGCAATTAACTTTAATAACGAGAATGATCATGACGATTAATCTAACTCGGGCTTTATTGCTTTCATCGTTCTAGCTGACGTCACCAATGATGGTAAAAAAGTAGACCAAGGTCTCTACATGCTGAATAAAGGACACGCAACCAAGTTACTTGATAATGGAAGAGACGCCGCTGCAGCTAACGATGACACCAAAACAGTTTACTTCGCTGATAAAGGCGGAATCTACTCATACAATGCCACCACAGTCAAAGCTGAGAAATACGGCACAGTGACTGATGATCTCATCGGTATCGCTAAAGTTAACGGCAGTGACGTCATCTATGTCCTGACAGCTGATAATGTTGTGTACAAAGTCACAGAAGAAGGTATGAAAAAGGAAGTAGTCGACAAAGTAGTCAACGCCAAGGTAATAGTTTTAGATTACCAGAAAAATTTGTATTTCTACACAAATGAGAACATTGTCTACGTGCTGGTTGGCGATGAAGTCAAAAAAATTGAAGGTCTCCCTGCTAATCCAACTTCCGTAAAAATCATTGACCCACCACTATTCATCGAAAATGGTATCCCTGTCATCATTGACAACAAGTCCTACATGGCTTATGAAAATGGTACAAGTGAATTGGGCTACTTTGAGTTCACAGTCAAGCCTACAGCTTACTCGTTGGAAGGTACGCTCATACAATACTATGCTTACAACAAGAAGGTATATGAATACAATATTGTTACCATACTCCTAGGTGAAGATCTGTCAGAGCTTAAGTCATTCTTGGACGATAAGACAGACTCTATTCAATCTATCGCGACTAGGTACCGGTATGATTTGGTTGCGTAAATTTTATCAAAAACCATATCGAACCGAATTTGCACAGGTTGTGATGCGGCAGAAGACAAAAGTAACCTATTTTCTATAAAAATTATGTAAAGTCATGGAAATTACTTTTTTAGCAAATCGACTATACTTTTCATCATTCTTTGACAGTTTTATTAAATGACTATAAAACGGCTCATTGGTACAATTAATTTCCCTGACTGTAGATGCACTTAGTTATAAAGATTTGTACAAATTAAAACTACAACTAAAGCTTATCTATAATCAATGTCTACACAAAAATGTAGTAATGATAAAAATTATGATCCAAATATGTTCACAGCATGTAACACAACCATTAATTTAATGACACACATAATCGTGTACACTGTTAAAATCTAGGATAGCGAAACGAACGCGCTGTTATCAAAAATAAAAGTGTGATAAAATACTGACAGATTTCCTATTATTATTTTCATTTTCATCTGAACAAAACAGTTTTACCAACCCGCGCTGGGCCCTCGCATTGGATTAAAGTTCACACTCTCTCACAGCTAGGAGGCCTGTGTCCTAGCAAAGAGAACATTGTTATTATATTTTTCTTGACATTTCTCGGAGCCCTGAGGTCTCGGACCTTTGGAAGGCGTACGAGAAGCCAAAGCCAACTCCTAGAGGCCTGTTAGACGTTATCTAATTAAATGAAACACCAACCGACGATTATCCCTGTTCGCAATGTTCGCACTATGCACCAAAGGACAACCCTCGGTTGGTGTAAGACATTTGCAGACAAGACAAGGGGGCAACATGTGCTGAGTTTATTGAGGGGTGGAGAGGTATTCCACGGCTATCAGGACAATCCCGGAACTACGGTCAAGATCCCTACCAGCATCTTATTGGAATACTTCCTTCCTCCGAGCACGTTTGCTCTTGCGAATCTCCACTCAAGCCGGGCAATGAAGGCAAAGAGAGGTGGAAGCTCTGTTCCTCGGCAGTGTTTACTCCAGCCGGCCAATAAAAGCAAGCCAGAGGTGAGGAAGAGGACTTTTCCCAGGAGATAGGGTCCGTGGGGTTGCCACTGCCCAGACATGCTGCCCAGCGGGTTTATTATCATTACTGTTACTGATAAACTGTTTCATTCAGGTATCTTCCCACTGCTGGGCTAAGGCAGAGGCCTTTAGAGTTCATGGGGAGAGCCCCATGACCTCCAGCTCTTGCGATCCAGAGCTAATATGGACCACTGGTCATTTGTTTGTTTGTTTGTTGATGCAATCAGTTTTTCTCAAGCTAGGTGGAGCAAGGATCTTTGCAGAGTCGCTGGTAGCAATTACAGAGTAACCAATGGGGTGCGATTGTAAAGGGACAGGCCCCTCTCCAGCATTAGACTTCAATAGGCTGATACTTTGTATAATTTTTGTTTTGTCAAGACCTTTGAAAACTAATCTGATTCGACCTTATGGTTAGGGCTTACTGGTAACGTTATTGCTCTGTACATTTATCCAATGTCAAACAATACAGACAGCAGGATTATTGCGTGACACACCAACAGTAGGAATGGCTGTCCTATTGTTCAACAACATTCATTGCGTCATTTACTTTGTTGTGCAGACCAGTTTTTCGAATAGATGAAAATGGGTTTGCAATGTCCTTCAAAATGATTTAGTGCGATTGATAGTGTGTTACGCAATTAAGAAGCTGATGGAGATCACACACACATGGTACACTGCATAAGACAAGTTGAAGCAACAATAAAAGTTGCACCGTCCTAACAGTGTTTAGACGATGCAAGTTACGACGTTTAGTTTTCGTTTTTAATTCAAGCTCAGTTCATTTTCAAGTTTTGTGGATACAACTAAAAACTTGCATCGTGTAAATGGGGCTTTAACGGGTAGTAAATTTAAAGAAACAGATTTTGTCAAAAATAATGAGTATTTAATTATTATACTCACATTTATCTTATTATAAAACAATGTTAGAAAAACATTTTTGAACATGTTCATTATTTACAATATTTTCAACAAAATACGTAACAGAAAATCATAGCATACTTCAACGTTTAAAACATCGACAGGCGCGCTTTTGTGCTGGTGGTAAACATTTGAGAAATTGCCACAGAAATAGTATTGACAAACCAAGATGGCGACGTAAGGTTTCGGCCACGCTCCTAATGGACCTTTTAGCTTTATAGTAATTATTTTGAACGTTGAAGTTTTTGATAATTTTAATGGAATGCGCAGGCGCAACGTGTGTTCGCAGTTAGTGTTGCTACGTTAAAATTGTACGTATGTTGGTGTTGTTTTATTTAGACTCTTGGTACTCAAAGGCGTTTTTTGAAATAATTCATCATTAACTAAATTGGCTAGTTTTCTTTAAAAGTAATCTAGTTAATTGTAATTCATTCGTTAACCAAACAGATACTTTCTGCATTTTGTATGGCCGAGGATTAATTCTTAAAATGTTAACTGGATTAAGACCTAGACCATTGGCGTTGAAAACCCAAATAAAGATTCTTTGGCAGTATCAATAATGGACATAATAATCATAGTTATATATTTCGGCCATTCATTCGCTACACCAAACATTGACCTAATTAAAACTACCATAACATTAAACTCATATATCTTCCCATTCAATGAGGCTGCTAAGTATAAGGCAGCATCTACACTTAAAGCTGATGGTCTTTCGCGTATTATCAAATCTTTTTTCATAAAAGTCCCGTTTGAATATTAAATATATAGCACTCCATCACCAAAGAAAGGTATACAATTATCCATAATGAATGCAGGTCTTAATAGTTTCAAATCTTTAAACTCTTCTAAAACACTCGCTGTCAAACTAAGTACATTACCATTTGACTTGATAATATGAGGCATATGATCCCCAGGATGGTATTTATACAGACCGTCTTTTGCACCAAAGTATATAGCTTTTTCGAAACTGTAGTCTGCTGTTGAATCTCTCCCTCCATCTAAGATTTCGTATGCTGCGAATCCTTCTAGAACATATATACAGCTGCCTCCTTTTGACTTTGGATCTAACACGGTAATGAAGATTGATGGTATTTCAGAAGCTTCTGCTTGAAAGTACTTCTGGTCGTCTGCTGGTACCAGTAACCTCGTGATGTTGAAAGCAGATGCAAAGATAATCTGCTCATCTCTGAACATAGTTGTGGCCTTTGGCCGTTGTTTCACGTTTTTCATTGTTGCACATAATGTTATTAAGAACGATGTTATGTATATTGACGACCGCATTTTTTACGATTCTGTGACACGAGAAAGTGTTAATCTAGTTCCACGCCTTTGTATTAGGTTAACAAAATTCAACAGTTCAATTAAAAATTAAACGAGTGGCTGAGGTCTGCCAAGAGTGGCAAGAACCAATGGGCTATAGTCACAAGTGACCGTTTAGTGTGGCATTCTATGAATAATGTATCGCCAATACAATGCAGCAGCAATGTAGGTAAACATTTTACATAATTATGATGTGATGATCGCTTATTTTAACTCCTATCAGTGGCCAAGAGACCATACAACATAAAACCTATCGGCGAACCTTTCTAAACATATCAACTACTTACGGATAACTTATATGCATGCTATAAGCGTTATGCTGGAAGAGATTATAAATAAAATAAGCAATGCACTTAACATATGTAGGCTAAAAGTTTTTAGTTTCACGTCTTCTCTATTGAAGAATTAAAACTAGATCGAAGAGCATAAAATCACAATATCATCATCTGTAAAGCTCTGCTGTACTTCTAGCATTTAACATGAAACGACAGCTCATCTGTCCTCCATAACCCATTTACTGAGTATATCGATACCCCGTATAAACCTCACAGATATGATGAGCCTAATAACGCAAGCAGAACCGTACGTAAAAACTTTCTTAGTTACTAAGTGTTTTGCATAGACACCCCCCAGCAATAAGTCGAAACTCTGTTTTTTTTTTAATAATATGTATCTTTTCAAGGAGTCGAAGTATTGCGTTCATTGGTACATCAACTGAAGAATTTTCTTTGTGTAATTAAATTACGATGTCAACATTAATTTATGTGTGAGACATACTTTGCAATTTAAGAAAATAAATATTACAAAATTAAAACAAGTAAATTGTTTTAGTAATATACACATAACGCATTAAATTTGTTAAAAATGTTGATACGTAACATTACAATACGGACTTTCCTAACGTTATTTCTTACTAGCTTCTGCCCGCGGCTTCACCCATGTGGAGTGTTGATGAAAAGTAGCTTATGTACTTTCCCAGGCTTCAAACACAGTTCAGCGGCTTAGCCGTGAAATATCACAGCCCCGCTCTGCGCGCGGTGTTTATGACAAACAATCCCACGATACATTATCATCGTACGTCTACACGAACACCATACGACTTAGGCAGCGCACAACAAGATAGCTCTCAGAGGGCTGGATTTTTTCCTACTTACTTTATATTATGTACTAGCACTTCGGCCGCGACTTCGCCCGCGTGGATTTCGACAAAAAAAGTAGTCTATGTTCATCAGACATCATTTCGGCTGCTAACGGTAAAACAATTTTTCAAATCGGTCCAGTAGTTTCGGAGCCTATTCAATACAAACCAACAATCAAATCTTTCCTCTTTATAATATGTATTAGTATAGACAAAACACATAATCTTTATAAATAATAGTCTATGTGTTATTCTGATGTATAAGCTATGTATATTACTGTAAAATTTCTTGTTGTGAGTTTCACACTACTAGGTACCTAAGTATATTTTGTATAAATTAGTATTTACCTACCTATCTACCGAGGCGGGATTTTATCGCGTGCTGCATTTTCAACTCTCGGTGTTGAACCGAGCATTGGGAATTCCAACAGAGTGCTGCACACTGTTGGATTTTCAACTCTCGGCGCTAAGCAGTGCGTTGAAGATCCAGTGCGTGAAAAACTTATCTCAAGGACACTTTATTTCGTTTCATTTGTTTTTAATAGATGACTCAATAATAACAATGGTAATAGCAATATTTATGAAGAACATAACTAAATAAACATTTAAACAAAATCCTTTATTTATATTGTTCTTAGCTCAGGACGGTGTTATTGATGTACTCGTATCGCGTAAATAGGTATAAATTAATGGAATATTTTTTATTTGACACTTTTATTATTTGACTTGTATTTATTATTAATACATTAACAATTTTTAAGTTTAGTTAAAGTTATTAGTACATAAATAAGACAGAAGAAGCCTTAGTTTTTTAAAGAAATTAACTTATACGGGCTTAAAATTAACAAAGACAATATCGCTATAATTTGTATTTACTCGACATACAACTTCGGCCGGTTCCCCCTAAGACCGCGCACGATTTCGATTTATAAGTACCAAAAGTACCTTATATAATTTATTCAAGAACACCAACAGCAAATAGGCACTTTTCTTGATTTTCTCTACAAGGCCTAGATGTCGAAATATTCTTATATGTTGAGATACCGCCGGCATTGTAAAGAAATATCCAAAAAACGCATTACTAGTCAGTAGATTTGCAAACGATTCCCCAAAGCCGTCAACAAAAACGAAGCAAATCATGAACATGCCTAATTACTAATAGAAACAAATATCTTCCGAGTCGTTATGAATGAATGGTAAATACAGTAAGTACAGTACAGCAAATAATAGCTATCTATCTACTCACACAGACACACACACACGGCTGCGCACCGCTTCCCTCGCTCCCCTCTTTTGTCAAACAGAGATAGCAATGTTCTGAACGAACTTTGTACCAGCCTCGTATTCCTAATAGGTACGTGAGTTGTTCGTCGGCCCCTTAAGTTTTTTTTTTCCAAGAATGTTATAGGGTAGTTTATTAAGTTGTTTACGAATGTAGTTAGGCATATGCATGGTAACCATACGTTCTTGTTTTTTTTCTTACGCTTTAACTGGCAAAACATGTGGCTCCTTTTTATTTTATTTCCATCCACAATGCACATGTCTTGTACTTACTCATGTTAAAACAAACAAAAAAATTTTTTGTAGATAATCTAGCAACAAGAGTTAAAAGACCGTGTCACCGTGACCAATTTAAAACCCTTTTTCATTCTCGGGAACAAAAAATGCCCGAAGCAGACGGTTTGATCAGAGTGACTGAAAAACAGGATCAAAGATGGGACTGGACTGATCGTAGAATTATCAGTGTTGGCCTCTTCAATTGCACAGTACGCCATCTAAATAAAGTCCGAAGTTTTATCGCCTTGACTTCGATGGTAATCACGACCTCTAAAAGGTATCACGTATATTTTCGTCGTTAGTCAAAACAATTCTAGCTTTCCGACTCCCCAGAAAGACTTTTCCATGTTAACTCGACCAAAAGTGACGTCATCTTGTGACAAACAAACTAATTATACGCTAATTAACGTAGGGTTATCGTAGTCTACTTTATATTTAACTATAGCTGCATATTAACGATGTAGTTTGAAATTCTCCGTCATTCTGTGAGCAGTGAGCACATACTGAGGTAAGCTCCAATTTTTTTATTATTCTGTATTGTTTTTTGTTTTTCTAATCGCCAACAAACATTGGACAAATCTGAGGGCTTAGACAAGTGACAATCACTTTCAATTAAGATTTCCACAACGACTTTCAACGGAATTGAAACTAGTTTTTCGTATTTATTCCATACATCTTTAAATTTCCCACCATAGTTTTCGCTGTTATAATGTTTGTCTAGGCTTTAGGATGACGAACCTCTATACATGTTTTCATGCTATTTTTCCTAATTAATATTCAATGTGGCCATGACGTCCCATCAAACAATCTTGACTTAGTGACAACTGGAAAAAAACTATGAACCTTTATTGAAAAAAAAACCAAATACTCACAAAATTATACCCTTATTATTGTTCAGTAATGATGCCATTTTCTTTTAATTTTAATTTTGTTACGTACCACCATTTTTTTTCGACCAATTGTTTCGGCATCTTTGATCTTCCTCTGGTGATCCCCTATCAACTCAATAAGAGTAAAGGTTTTAGCTTGCAACGGGACTTAAAAGCTAATATGATTGTAATCTATATGGATTACTTTTTCATTGTCATCTTCATCATCATTATTCTACATCAAGTGTACAGTGTGGTAGGCACGTCGCCGTGCGAACTGTAACCATGGATTCAGGACTAGACCCCCGTATCGTAGAAATTTACTTCGGTTATTTAACAAAAAACTGCTGTTTCATAGAAAAGCGCTTTACGTACGCGGTCAAAATGTATGAATTTTTTTGTCGTTCAGAATCATGTTAATGAATCCATGGTAACAAACAGGCTACGACCCTGTATTACTTATTCAAACTGCCCCATATTATTATTGATAAATATATCCAGCAGTTTTGGTACAACTAAGTTAAGCAAACTTGATCGATGTGACAGATCTTAATTACCTAACGGTAATTTTTATTAGGGTTCCGTAGCCAATGGCAAAAAACGGAACCCTTATGGATTCGTCATGTCTGTCTGTCTGTCCGTCCGTATGTCACAGCCACTTTTTTCCGAAACTATAACAACTGTACTGTTGAAACTTGGTAAGTGTATTCGAATTTTTGGTTCTAAGACATGCCGGTTTCCTTACGATGTTTTCCTTCACCGTTTTGAGAGCAGTGGTGATGTAATAATTTACACAAAGTGAAGCGCCTGTCTGGGTTTGAACCTACGACCTAAAACTCGTATTTTTGGTTCTAAGACATGCCGGTTTCCTTACGATGTTTTCCTTCACCGTTTTGAGAGCAGTGGTGATGTAATAATTTACACAAAGTAAAGCGCCTGTCTGGGTTTGAACCTACGACCTAAAACTCGTAAGTCGCGATCGTTACCACTGGACCACTGCTCTCAAACCCATACGTGTGGGGTATCTTTGGATAGGTCATCAAAAATGATATCGAGGTTTCAAATATCATTTTTTTCTAAACTGAACTGTTTGCGCGAGAGACACTTCCAAAGTGTTAAAATATGTCCCCCCCCCCTGAACTTCGTCCGTCCCTGTAACTTCTAAAATAAGAGAATGATAAAACGAAATAAAATAGATGATGTACATAACCATGCAAACTTCCACCGAAAATTGGTTTGAACGAGATCTGGTAATTAGTTTTTTTTTAAACGTCATAAATCGTAAACCGTAATTTACCTTTCATTCAATCAACTCAAATAAATATAAAAAAACATTTAATTTCATAAAGATTAACCTTGTGCATAAACCGTTATTTCCTAATTATAAATCTGTAATAGGTGCCTAAGTAAATAATAATTATATTTCGCGAAATACACTATCATTAAAACATCGATCAAAAGTTACAACGAACTACAAGATCTTTTATATTAGGTTACTTGCTGCTACGGAACCCTTCACGGGCGAGTCCGACTCGTACTTGGCCGCTTTTTTCGGGATTGCTTAGTTGATTCATCAACTGAAAGCATTTTCTGTGTGTAATACAATTACGATGTGAACATTAATTTATGTGTGAGACATACTTTGCAATTTAATAAACAAATATTACAAAAATAAAACAAGTAAATTGTTTTAGTAATATACACATAATGCAGTAAATTTGTTAAAAATGTTGATACGTAACATTACAATACGGACTTTCCTAACGTTATTTCTTATTAGCTTCCGCCCGCGGCTTCACCCATGTGGAGTGTTGATGAAAAGTAGCCTATGTACTTACCCAGGCTTCAAACACAGTACAGCGGTTTAGAGTAATAAGTACATAAATAAGACAGAAGAAGCCTTAGCCTTAGTAAATCACTCAAATCCTGATCCAGCTAGTCCCTTGCTGCCCTCTTCAAGCGACGCCCTAAGCCAAGGTTCGTAACCCACAGGGGGTGCCCTTAGCGTGTAGTCGCTTAGTTTTTAAGTTAGTACATAAGTTTAAGTCCTGGCTGGAGGCCTTAATTTATTAGGGCAACAACAGGCAAGTCCGTCTAAGCAGACGACAACCTCATAGGTTGACCTGCGAGATGCCATTCCCAAAAAAAATAAAAAAATTCAAGAACACCAACAGCAAATATGTACTTTTCTTGATTTTCTCTACAAGGCCTAGATGTCGAAATATTCTTATATGTTGAGATACCGGCATTGTAAAGAAATTTCCAAAAAAACGCATTACTAGTCAGTAGATTTGCAAACGATTACCCAAATTCGTCAACAAAATAAAGCAAATCATGAACATACCTAATTACTAATAGATAGAAATATCTTCCGAGTCGTTATGAATTAATGGTAAATACAGTAAGTACATTACAGCTAATAATAGCTATCTATCTACTCACACAGACACACACGAATCTTTTGTCAAACAAAGGTAGCAATATTCTGAACGAATTTTGTACTGACCTCGAATTCCTATTACGTGCGTTGTGCGTCGGCCCCTTAAGTTTCTATTCCAAGACTGTTGTAAGGTAGTTAAGTTCTTTCTAAACTATTATATTAATAATGTAGTTAGGCATATGCATGGTTACCATACGTTCTTGATTTTTGTTGTACGCTTTAACTGGCAAAACATGTGGCCCCTTTTTATTTTATTTCCATCCACAATGCACATGTATTGTACTTTCTCATGTTAGCACAAAACAAAACTATCTATCTAGCAACAGGAGTTAAAAGACCATCACAGGCAAAATCTTCTCGTTTTTTTAAAATAACTGCCAGTATATTTTTAAACGTAATAATGAAATTTTGTGTTCTGGTATCTACTAAGACTTGACCTATCACCCGATTCTGGCTTGACTTCGACTTACGGGACAATATATGTTATATAAATAAATAATATATATAATATAATATATATACGCTTGCAATGCAATGCAAGGTTACAGTTTGCTGAGTTCAGAGTTACAGTTGGCTGAGTTCAATGTTACAGTTAGCTGAGTTCATGGTTACAGTTTGCGCTTCGATGTCCCATGGCACCCTGTATAATAATTAAATGGCAACATTCCGTTTCGTCGATTAACATAATTATTCGTGTTTGAACCGATTCATCTTATTACAACTATTTCTTATCTAAACTAACCCATATCCATCCTAATATTAAAAAATCGAAAGTAACTATGTTACCTGCTGGTTCGTATTAAAAAGAGAAAAGATTTAAATTTTTTGTACTTATTTTTGTTTGTTACGCTTTAACGCTAGAATGGCTGAACGGATTTAAATGCAAATTGACAAATGTGTAGACCACGACCTGGACTAAGATAAAGGATACTTATTCCAACGTAATCGATATTTATGCGAGTGGTACCGCGGGTGCAGTGTTATATTAACGTTTTTAAATCTGTCTTATGTAAAAAGCCTACGGATTAATGTTCTCTACTATGTTTAGGTAATTGCGAATACACTATTTAGTTTCACAATATTCGTCAACTTGTACTTAACAAATTACCATGGATATCCACACCTAACAGGTACGGACATGGGCACTTTTCATCTTGGATCAGTTTTTTTGAATTTCTTGAGTTTGAGTTCAAATAATAATGTTTTTGGGGACCTAAAAATACTAAACAGCCAAGTGAATGTAAGCCTAAAGGCGTTTGTCCACCGCCACCGTCAACGGGACGTTAACGTGAACGAGATGACGCCATGGCGGCGACATTTACTATGGGTGCGTGTCCACCTCACGCCTCGAACGTGATGTCACTCACGCGCCCTGTCGAATAATCACGTTTCTCGTTGACGTCCCGTTGACGGCATCGGATGGACTGTCTTTTTGACCACTAAATCAACGAAACAGTTTATTGCAAACAATACATAGAATAACTCAAATGGCGCTATCAGTAATGGCCTATGTAGTCCCTTACCTAATTAAAATCCAACCGTCTTATTCATAATAAAGCCATTCGTTTAATAAACCTACTTTAGCTAACGACCTGTTTTGTCCCTGTCTGTCAAACTTCATTTTAACTTGACAGAAAGGGAGAAAACAGGTCAATAGCTAAAGTAGGTTTATTAAGCGAATGGCTTTATTATGAATAAGAGTTCAAGAGCAGGTCATTAACAACATTATAAAATTAAACAAAATATTTAATATCGTAAAAGGTAAGGTTTATCATTAATGTTAACAATAATATTATTATATTCTTGATAAATATGAATGCCTCGTTGGTCCAGCGGTTGCAGGAGCTACCGCTGAGCATTGAGACCTGGGTTCGAAAAGTGAAATTGGGTTTTTCCAGCAGGAGTTTCACAGTAACAGCCCGGAGTCTGGGTTTGTGCCCGGTTGATGGCAATACGCTTGCCCCATATTACATGGGACTTATAGATAACTGGCGAAATGTGGATGTACTATGGTACCTTTACATCTCTGCCTAATCGTTTCGGTAAAACAGCCGTGATGTTATACGATAAATATGTGAAAGATAAATTATGAAAATTATGATTTCGGCGAAACTTAGATAATCTACTTACATATTCTAATATCTATTTATGTCTGTGTGCCACGTTATTATTCAAAATTAGGCACGGAATTGATTTTAATGCGGTTTTTATCAACATTTTAAAGTCATAAGGCAAATCATATATTTCAAGTAGGCAAATAAAAGGCACTTTTGAACTTCAAAACGTACAAGAAAATAGAATTCTAGACAACCCTTCCAAAAGGTTTCGTATGGAGAAGAATAGGCAAAAACTTAAAAACACAAACGAAACTTAAACATGTTTTGCATACATTAATTATAATTATATGTGACGACAACCTACAGTAAAACTACTTCACTATAGGTGTATACTGTTTACAGGTACTCAATAGGTACAAAGTTTAAAAAATAAACAATTACAGATTAAGTGAACAGAGAATGGGGTAGTTTCCCGGAAGCTTCGCCTCAAGAGAGCGCTGTGTGTTTGTCACTTGTCAAAGTCATCTTGAAGACATAGCGACCAATCGGCGACAAGAAAAAAACACTTAGCCTCATAATATAAACTTGCCTAATATCATGGCCATGTATTGCAAAAAACAAATAGGTACACGTTATAGGGTCGAATACTTTTACTTTATCAAACCTGAGATTGATGGTTTTTTTTTATCTCCAGTACTCCAAAATTGTAAATGTAACCGTGTATTATATTATTTTGTGTGAATTATAGTGATTAATTAAAAGTCAATTAAAATAAATAACTATTTGTATATGCATAAGGGAGTGTTATTGGATAATCTAAATATATATTGAGTCAATATTTTATTGCTAACAGAATAAATATTATAAGAGTAGAAACAAACGAATCGGGTCTCCTATACTCTTACCGTCTTATTCATGTTGAAGCCATGCATGCGTTTTATAAACCCATTTTAGCTATGGCACTGTTTTGTCCCTTTCTGTCAAGTTATAATGAGGTCTGACAAAAAGGGACAAACCAGTTCGAAAACTAAAATAGGTTTATAAGCCAATTTTTTTTTCTATAAATTAGGTGGTTAGTTATATTGTCTCCCTTATAGCCCTTTTTGAATTCTCTTACTTTGCTTACTTTGACCCAAAGGGTCCTTATGTACCATGTATTCTTGTAGTTTAATAAAGATTAATTCAAAATGTTTTTCTCTTAACTCCAGGTCACAACATGAAACTGCTAATAGTTTTCACGGTTTCTCTCCTAGTGGGGGTAGCGTATTCCGCTCCAACCTCTGAAACTGCTGAATCCCTTGCCGCTCTCACCTCCGACGACGATGGCAATTTCATCATCACCGAGGAATTCTTCCCAGACTCACTAGCAGTATACACCGCTGAACATGACATCGTCAAAATATTAACCCCCCTTAACGCAATTAACTTTAATGACGACAATGATCATGACGATGAATCTAACTCGGGCTTTATTGCTTTCATCGTTCTAGCTGACATCACCGATGATGGTAAAAAAGTAGACCAAGGTCTCTACATGCTGAATAAAGGACACGCAACCAAGTTACTTGATAATGGAAGAGACGTCGCTGCAGCTAACGATGACACCAAAACAGCTTACTTCGCTGATAAAGGCGGAATCTACTCATACAATGCCACCACAGTCAAAGCTGAGAAATACGGGACAGTGACTGATGATCTCATCGATATCGCTAAAGTTAACGGCAGTGACATCATCTATGTCCTGACAGCTGATAATGTTGTGTACAAAGTCACAGAAGAAGGTACGAAAAAGGAAGTAGTCGACAAAGTAGTCAACGCCAAGGAAATAGTTTTAGATTACCAGAAAAATTTGTATTTCTACACAAATGAGAACATTGTCTACGTGCTGGTTGGCGATGAAGTCAAAAAAATTGAAGGTCTCCCTGCTAATCCAACTTCCGTAAAAATCATTAACCCACCACTATTCATCGAAAATGGTATCCCTGTCATCATTGACAACAAGTCCTACATGGCTTATGAAAATGGTACAAGTGAATTGGGCTACTTTGAGTTCACAGTCAAGCCTACAGCTTACTCGTTGGAAGGTACACTCATACAATACTATGCTTACAACAAGAAGGTATATGAATACAATATTGTTACCATACTCCTAGGTGAAGATCTGTCAGAGCTTAAGTCATTCTTGGACGATAAGATAGACTCTATTCAATCTATCGCGACTAGGTACCGGTATGATTTGGTTGCGTAAATTTTATCAAAAACCATATCGAACCGAATTTGCACAGGTTGTGATGCGGCAGAAGACAAAAGTAACCTATTTTCTATATAAATTATGTAAAGTCATGGAAATTACTTTTTTAGCAAATCGACTATACTTTTCATCATTCTTTGACAGTTTTATTAAATGACTATAAAACGGCTCATTGGTACAATTAATTTCCCTGACTGTAGATGCACTTAGTTATAAAGATTTGTACAAATTAAAACTACAACTAAAGCTTATCTATAATCAATGTCTACACAAAAATGTAGTAATGATAAAAATTATGATCCAAATATGTTCACAGCATGTAACACAACCATTAATTTAATGACACACATAATCGTGTACACTGTTAAAATCTAGGATAGCGAAACGAACGCGCTGTTATCAAAAATAAAAGTGTGATAAAATACTGACAGATTTCCTATTATTATTTTCATTTTCATCTGAACAAAACAGTTTTACCAACCCGCGCTGGGCCCTCGCATTGGATTAAAGTTCACACTCTCTCACAGCTAGGAGGCCTGTGTCCTAGCAAAGAGAACATTGTTCTTATATTTTTCTTGACATTTCTCGGAGCCCTGAGGTCTCGGACCTTTGGAAGGCGTACGAGGAGCCAAAGCCAACTCGTAGAGGCCTGTTAGACGTTATCTAATTAAATGAAACACCAACCGACGATTATCCCTGTTCGCACTGTTCGCACTATGCACTAAAGGACAACCCTCGGTTGGTGTAAGACATTTGCAGACAAGACAAGGGGGCAACATGTGCAGAGTTTATTGAGGGGTGGAGAGGTATTCCACGGCTATCAGGACAATCCCGGAACTACTGTCAAGATCCCTACCAGCATCTTATTGGAATACTTCCTTCCTCCGAGCACGTTTGCTCTTGCGAATCTCCACTCAAGCCGGGCAATGAAGGCAAAAAGAGGTGGAAGCTCTGTTCCTCGGCAGTGTTTACTCCAGCCGGCCAATAAAAGCAAGCCAGAGGTGAGGAAGAGGACTTTTCCCAGGAGATAGGGTCCGTGGGGTTGCCACTGCCCAGACATGCTGCCCAGCGGGTTTATTATCATTACTGTTACTGATAAACTGTTTCATTCAGGTATCTTCCCACTGCTGGGCTAAGGCAGAGGCCTTTAGAGTTCATGGGGAGAGCCCCATGACCTCCAGCTCTTGCGATCCAGAGCTAATATGGACCACTGGTCATTTGTTTGTTTGTTTGTTGATGCAATCAGTTTTTCTCAAGCTAGGTGGAGCAAGGATCTTTGCAGAGTCGCTGGTAGCAATTACAGAGTAACCAATAAAAAAAACGGGGTGCGATTGTAAAGGGACAGGCCCCTCTCCAGCATTAGACTTCAATAGGCTGATACTTTGTATAATTTTTGTTTTGTCAAGACCTTTGAAAACTCATCTGATTCAAACTTATGGTTAGGGCTTGCTGGTAACGTTATTGTTCTGTACATTTATCCAATGTCAAACAATACAGACAGCAGGATTATTGCGTGACACACCAACAGTAGGAATGGCTGTCCTATTGTTCAACAACATTCATTGCGTCATATACTTTGTTGTGCAGACCAGTTTTTCGAATAGATGAAAATGGGTTTGCAATGTCCTTCAAAATGATTTAGTGCGATTTATAGTGTGTTACGCAATTAAGAAGCTGATGGAGATCACCCACACATAGTACACTGCATAAGACAAGTTGAAGCAACAATAAAAGTTGCACCGTCCTAACAGTGTTTAGACGATGCAAGTTACGACGTTTAGTTTTCGTTTTTAATTCAAGCTCAGTTCATTTTCAAGTTTTGTGGATACAACTAAAAACTTGCATCGTGTAAATGGGGCTTTAACGGGAAGTAAATTTAAAGAAACAGATTTTGTCAAAAATAATGAGTATATAATTATTATACTCACATTTATCTTATTATAAAACAATGTTAGAAAAACATTTTTGAACATGTTCATTATTTACAATATTTTCAACAAAATACATAACAGAAAATCATAGCATACTTCAACGTTTAAAACATCGACAGGCGCGCTTTTGTGCTGGTGGTAAACATTTGAGAAATTGCCACAGAAATAGTATTGACAAACCAAGATGGCGACGTAAGTTCCGGTTTCGGCCACGCTTCTAATGGACCTTTTAGCTTTATAGCAATTATTTTGAACGTTGAAGTTTTTGAAAATTTTAATGGATAGCGCAGGCGCAACGTGTGTTCGCAGTTAGTGTTGCTACGTTAAAATTGTACGTATGTTGGTGTTGTTTTATTTAGACTCTTGGTACTCAAAGGCGTTTTTTGAACTAATTCATCATTAACTTAAATTGGCTAGTTTTTTTTAAAGTAATCTAGTTAATTTTAATTCATTCGTTAACCAAACAGATACTTTCTGCATTTTGTATGGCCTAGGATTAAATCTTAAAATGTTACTGGATTAAGACCTAGGCCATTGGCGTTGAAAACCCAAATAAAGATTATTTGGCAGTATCAATAATGGACATAATAATCTTAGTTATATCTTTCGGCCATTCATTCGCTACACCAAACATTGACCTAATTAAAACTACCAGAACATGAAACTCATATATCTTCCCATTCAATGAGGCTGCTAAGTATAAGGCAGCTTCTACACTTAAAGCTGGTGGTCTTTCGCGTATTATCAAATCTTTTTTCATAAAAGTACCGTTTGAATATAAAATATATAGCACTCCATCACCAAAGAAAGGTATACAATTATCAATAATGAATGCAGGTCTTAATAGTTTCAAATCTTTAAAATCTTTTAAAACACTCGCTGTCAAACTAAGTACATTACCATTTCACTTGATAATATGAGGCATATGATCCCCAGGATGGTATTTATACAGACCGTCTTTTGCACCAAAGTATATAGCTTTTTCGAAACTGTAGTCTGCTGTTGAATCTCTCCCTCCATCTTAGATTTCGTATGCTGCGAATCCTTCTAGAACATATATACAGCTGCCTCCTTCTGACTTTGGATCTGACACGGTAAAGAAGATTGATGGTATTTCAGAAGCTTCTGCTTGAAAGTACTTCTGGTCGTCTGCTGGTACCAGTAACCTCGTGATGTTGAAAGCAGATACAAAGATAATCTGCTCATCTCTGAACATTGTTGTGGCCTTTGGCCGTTGTTTCACGATTTTCATTGTTGCAAATAATGTTATTAAGAACGATGTTATGTATATTGACGACCGCATTTTTGACGATTCTGTGAAACGAGAAAGCGTTAATCTAGTTCCACGCCTTTGTATTAGGTTAACAAAATGCAACAGTTCAATTAAAAATTAAGCGAGTGGCTGAGGTCTGCCAAGAGTGGCAAGAACCAATGGGCTATAGTCACAAGTGACCGTTTAGTGTGGCATTCTTTGAATATTGTATTGCCAATACTATGCAGCAGCAAGGTAGGTAAACATTTTACATAATTATGATATGATGATCGCTTATGTTAACTCAGTTATAAATAACTCCTATCAGTGGCCACGAGTCCATACAACATAAAACCTATCGGCGAACCTTTCTAAACATATCAACTACTTACGGATAACTTATATGCATGCTATAAGCGTTATGCTGGAAGAGATTTTTCTGGAAACAAGCATCATCTTTGTAGGTACATATTTTTCTGTTCCTTTCTTCTTATCTGTTTATTTGTGTGTGCATAACTGGTTAAATTAATAAATAAAATAAGCTATGCCCTTAACATATATGTAGGCGAAAAGTTTTTAGTTTCACGTCTTCTCTATTGAAGAATTAAGACTAGATCGAAGAGCATAAAATCACAATATCATCATCTGATGAAGCTCTGCTGTACTTCTAGCATTTAACATGAAACGACAGCTCATCTGTCCTCCATAACTCATTTACTGAGTATACCGATACCCCGTATAACCTCACAGATATGATGCGCCTAATAACGCAAGCAGAACCGTACGTAAAAACTTTCTGAGTTACTAAGTGTTTTGCATAGACACCCCCAAGCAATAAGTCGAAACTCTGTTTTTTTTTAAATATGTATCTTTTCAAGGAGTCGATGTATTGGTACATCAACTGAAAGCATTTTCTTTGTGTAATTAAATTACGATGTCAACATTAATTTATGTGTGAGACATACTTTGCAATTTACGAAAATAAATATTACAAAAATAAAACAAGTAAATTGTTTTAGTAATACATATACACTTAAGGCAGTAAATTTGATAAAAGTGTTGATACGTAACATTACAATACGGACTTTTCTAACTTTATTTCTTACTAGCTTCCGACCGCGGCTTCACCCATGTGGAGTGTTGATGAAAAGTAGCCTATGTACTTCCCCAGGCTTCAAACACAGTTCAGCGGCTTAGCCGTGAAACATCACAGCCCCGCTCTGCGCGCGGTGTCCGCCGTTCGGATAGTGGTAACTTTTGAACAATCCATCGAAATTAATTAGGGTTTTCATTTTGATGATAATTAGCTAAATAATCTAAAATGTGTATTGTAAAAACAAAAAAGCAATTCATTTATGGTTCACTATTTTGGCTATAATAGCTTCCACATAAAATATAGATGTATGCTATCGCGGACTTTTATTAGAATAGTTTATGACAAACAATCCCACGATACATTATCATCGTACGTCTACACGAACACCATACGACTTAGGCAGCGCACGACAAGATAGCTCTCAGAGGGCTGGATTTTTTCCTATTTACTTTTTTATTATGTACTAGCACTTCGGCCGCGACTTCGCCCGCGTGGATTTCGAAAAAAAAAGTAGTCTATGTTCATCAGACATCATTTCGGCTGCTAACGGTAAAACAATTTTTCAAATCGGTCCTGTAGTATCGAAGCCTATTCAATACAAACCAACAATCAAATCTTTCCTCTTTATAATATGTATTAGTATAGACAAAACACATAATCTTTATAAATAATAGTCTATGTGTTATTCTGATGTATAAGCTATGTATATTACTGTAAAATTTCTTGTTGTGAGTTTCACACTACTAGGTACCTAAGTATATTTTGTATAAATTAGTATTTACCTACCTATCTACCGAGGCGGGATTTTATCGCGTGCTGCATTTTCAACTCTCGGTGTTGAACCGAGCATTGGGAATTCCAACAGAGTGCTGCACACTGTTGGATTTTCAACTCTCGGCGCTAAGCAGTGCGTTGAAGATCCAGTGCGTGAAAAACTTATCTCAAGGACACTTTATTTCGTTGCATTTGTTTTTAATAGATGACTCAATAATAACAATGGTAATAGCAATATTTATGAAGAACATAACAAAATAAACATTTAAACAAAATCCTTTATTTATATTGTTCTTAGCTCAGGACGGTGTTATTGATGTACTCATATCGCGTAAATAGGTATAAATTAATGGAATATTTTTTATTTGACACTTTTATTATTTGACTTGTATTTATTATTTATACATTAACAATTTTTATGTTTAGTTAAAGTTATAAGTACATAAATAAGACAGAAGAAGCCTTAGTTTTTTAAAGAAATTAACTTATACGGGCTTAAAATTAACAAAGACAATATCCCTATAATTTGTATTTACTCGACATACAACTTCGGCCGGTTCCCCCTAAGACCGCGCACGATTTCGATGTATGTATAAGTACCAAAAGTACCTCATATAATTTATTCAAGAACACCAACAGCAAATAGGCACTTTTCTTGATTTTCTCTACAAGGAAATTTCCAAAAAACGCATTACTAGTCAGTAGATTTGCAAACGATTCCCCAAAGTCGTCAACAAAAACGAAGCAAATCATGAACATACCTAATTACTAATAGATAGAAATATCTTCCGAGTCGTTATGAATGAATGGTAAATACAGTAAGTACAGTACAGCTAATAATATCTATCTATCTACTCACACAGTCACACACACACGGCTGCGCACCGCTTCCCTCGCTCCCCTCTTTAGTCAAACAGAGATAGCAATGTTCTGAACGAACTTTGTACTAGCCTCGTATTCCTAATAGGTACGTGCGTTGTTCGTCGGCCCCTTAAGTATTTTTTTCCAAGAATGTTGTGGGGTAGTTAATTAAGTTGTTTACGAATGTAGTTAGGCATATGCATGGTAACCATACGTTCTTGTTTTTTTTCGTACGCTTTAACTGGCAAAACATGTGGCTCCTTTTTATTTTATTTCCATCCACAATGCACATGTATTGTAAATACTCATGTTAGCACAAACAAAAAAAAAAATGATAGATAATCTAGCAACAAGAGTTAAAAGACCGTGTCACCGTGACCAATTTAAAACCCTTTTTCATGCTCGGGAACAAAAAATGCCGAAGCAGACGGTTTGATCAGAGTGACTGTAAAACAGGATCTAAGATGGGACTGGACTGATCGTAGAATTATCAGTGTTGGCCTCTTCAATTGCACAGTACGCCATCTAAATAAAGTCCGAAGTTTTATCGCCTTGACTTCGATGGTAATCACGACCTCTAAAAGGTATCACGTATATTTTCGTCATTAGTCAAAACAATTCTAGCTTTCCGACTCCCCAGAAAGACTTTTCCACGTTAACTAGACCAAAAGTAAGGTCATCTTGTGACAAACAAACTGATTATACGCTAATTAACGTAGAGTTATCGTAGTCTACTTTATATTTAACTATAGCTGCATATTAACGATGTAGTTTGAAATTCTCCGTCATTCTGTGAGCAGTGAGCACGTACTGAGGTAAGCTCCAATTTTTCTATTTTTCTGTTTTTCTAATCGCCAGCAAACATTTGACAAATCTGAGGGCTTAGACAAGTGACAATCACTTTCAAAGTGTTTTGTATTTCCACAACGACTTTCAACTGAATTGAAACTAGTTTTTCGTGTTTATTCCATACATCTTTAAATTTCCCACCATAGTTTCCGCTGTTAGAATGTTTGTCTAGGCTTTAGGATGACGAACCTCTAATATGATTGTTATCTATATGGATTACTTTTTCATTGTCATCTTCAGCATCATTATTCTACATCAAGTGTACAGGGTGGTAGGCACGTCGCCGTGCGAACTGTAACCATGGATTCAGGACTAGACCCCCGTATCGAAGAAATTTACTTCGGTTATTTAACAAAAAACTGCTGTTTCATAGAATAGTGCTTTACCTACGCGGTCAAAATGTATGAATTTTTTTGTCAAATTCAAACTGCCCCATATTATTATTGATAAATATATCCTGCAGTTTTGGTGCAACTAAGTTAAGCAAACTTGATCGTAGTGACAGATCTTAATTACCTCAGACATACATAGATATTAGATTATGTAAGTAGATTATCTAAGTTTCGCCGAAATCATAATTTTCATAATTTATCTTTCACATATTTATCGTATAACATCACGGCTGTTTTACCGAAACGATTAGGCAGAGATGTAAAGGTACCATAGTACATCCACATTTCGCCAGTTATCTATAAGTCCCATGTAATATGGGGCGAGCCTATTGCCATCAACCGGGCAAAAACCCAGACTCCGGGCTGTAACTGAGAAACTCCTGCTGGAAAAACCCAATTTCACTTTTCGAACCCAGGTCTCAATGCTCAGCGGTAGCTCCCGCAACCGCTGGACCAACGAGGCATTCATGTTTATCAAGAATATAATAATATTATTGTTAACATTCATGATAAACTTTACCTTTTACGATATTAAATATTTTGTTTAATTTTATAATTTTGTTAATGACCTGCTCTTGAACTCTTATTCATAATTAAGCGATTCGACTTTAGCTATTGACCTGTTTTCTCCCTTTCTGTCAAGTTAAAATGAAGTTTGACAGACAGGGACAAAACAGGTCGTAAGCTAAAGTAGGTTTATTAAACGAATGGCTTTATTATGAATAAGACGGTTGGATTTAATTAGGTAAGGGACTACTTAGGCCATTACTGATAGCGCCATTTGAGTTATTCAATGTTTTGTTTGCAATAAACTGTTTCGTTGATTTTGTGGTCAAAAAGACAGTCCATCCGATGCCGTCAACGGGACGTCAACGAGAAACGTGATTATTCGAACAAGGCGCGCGAGCGTGACATCACGGTGGAGGCGTGAGGTGGACATGCACCCATAGTAAATGTCACCGTCATAGCGTCATCTCGTTCACGTTAACGTCCCGTTGACGGTGGCGGTGGACAAACGCCTTTAGGCTTACATTCACTTACCTGTTTAGTATTTTTAGGTCCCCAAAAACATTATTATTTGAACTCAAACTCAAGAAATTCAAAAAAACTGATCCAAGATGAAAAGTGCCCATGTCCGTACCTGTTAGGTGTGGATATCCATGGTAATTTGTCAAGTACAAGTAGACGAATATTGTGAAAATAAATAGTATATTCGCAATTACCTAAACATAGTAGAGAACTTTAATCCGTAGGCTTTTTACATAAGACAGATTTAAAAACGTTAATATAACACTGCACCCGCGGTAGAACTCGCATAAATATCGATTCCGTTGGAATATCGAGCTACAAAGTATCCTTTATCTTAGTCCAGGTCGTGGTCTACACATTTGTCAATTTGCATTTAAATCCGTTCAGCCATTCTAGCGTTAAAGCGTAACAAACAAAAATAAGTACAAAAAATTAAATATTTTCTCTTTTTAATACGAACCAGCAGCCTAATTGCGTAACACATTCTCGATAACTATTACGACTAATCTGTTTGATTTTGACAGTTCAACAACATTCATTGCGTTATTTACATTGTTGAGTAGAATTTTATATCGAACTCATGAAGCAATGGATTAGCAATCTGTTTCAAAGCGATTCAGATTCCGATTGATTGTATACTCGTATTACGCGATTAGGGTACAGTTTCTGCCATCGGCTTCAACCGCGTGGTTCTCGGGAATAAACCTGGGCAAAAAGTTGCCTATGTACTACCACAGGATGCCATCTATCTCCTTGCCAAATTTTATCGAAATCCGTACAGTGGTTCAGGAGTGAAAAAGTAACATACAGACAGAGTTACTTTCGATTTTTTAATATTAGTATGGATATTGGTTAGTTTAGATAATAAATAGATGTAATAAGATGAATCGGTTCAAACACGAATAATTATGTTAATCGACGGAACGGAATGTTGCCATTTAAATGTTATACAGGGTGCCATGGGACATCGAAGCGCAAACTGTGACCATAAACTCAGCAAACTGTAACATTGAACTCAGGAAACTGTAACCATGAACTCAGCCAACTGTAACTCTGAACTCAGCAAACTATAACCTTGCATTGCATTGCATGCATGTATATATTATATTATATATATAATTTATTTATATAACATATATTGTCCCGTAAGTCGAAGTCAAGCCAGAATCGGGTGATAGGTCAAGTCTTAGTAGAAAACAGAACAAAAAATTTCATTGCTACGTTTAAAAATATACGGGCAGTTATTTTTAAAAACGAGAAGATCTTGTCTGTGATGGTCTTTTAACTCCTGTTGCTAGATAGATAGATTTTTTGTTTGTGCTAACATGAGAAAGTACAATACATGTGCATTTTGGATGGAAATAAAATAAAAAGGAGCTTCAGTTTTGCCAGTTAAAGCGTACAACAAAATCAAGAACGTATGGTAACCATGCATATGCCTAACTACATTATTAATATAATAGTTTAGAAACAACTTAACTACCTTACAACAGTCTTGGAAAAGAAACTTAAGGGGCCGACGCACAACGCACGTAATAGGAATTCGAGGTCAGTACAAAATTCGTTCAGAATATTGCTACCTCTGTTTGACAATAGATTTGTGTGTGTCTGTGTGAGTAGATAGATAGCTATTATTAGCTGTACTGTACTTACTGTATTTACCATTCATTCATAACGACTCGGAAGATATTTCTATCTATTGGTAATTAGGTATGTTCATGATTTGCTTTGTTTTTGTTGACGACTTTGGGAAATCGTTTGCAAATCTACTGACTAGTAATGCGTTTTTTTGGAAATTTCTTTACAACGGCGTATCTCAACATATAACAATATCAAGAAAAGTACCTATTTGCTGTTGGTGTTCTTGAATAAATTATATAAGGTACTACTTATAGTACTTATACATCAAAATCGTGCGCGGTCTTAGGGGGAACCGGCCGACGTTGTACGTCGAGTAAATACAAATTATAGGGATATTGTCTTTTTTAATTTTAAGCCTGTATAAGTTACTTTCTTTAAAAAAAACTAAGGCTTCTTCTGTCTTATTTATGTACTTATTACTCTAAGCCGCTGAACTGTGTTTGAAGCCTGGGGAAGTACATAGGCTACTTTTCATCAACACTCCACATGGGTGAAGCCGCGGGCGGAAGCTAGTAAGAAATAACGTTGGAAAGTCCGTATTGTAATGTTACGTATCAACATTTTTAACAAATTTACTGCATTATGTGTATATTACTAAAACAATTTACTTGTTTTATTTTTGTAATATTTGTTTCTTAAATTGCAAAGTATAAATCGATATATATCAATTAATTACACATAAATTAATATTCACATCGTAATTGTATTACACACAGAAAATGCTTTCAGTTGATGAATCAACTAAGTAATCCGGAAAAAAGCGGCCAAGTACGAGTCGGACTCGCACATGAAGGGTTCCGTAGCAGCAAGTAACATAATATAAAAGGTCTTGTAGTTCGTTGTAACTTTGATCGATGTTTTAATTGTAGTGTATTTCGCGAATTATAATTATTATTTACTTAGGTCCCTATTACAGATTTATTATTAGGAAATAACGGTTTATGCATAAGGTTTATCTTTATGAAATTAAATGTTTTTTATTTTTATTTGAGTTGATTGAATGAAAGGTAAATTACGGTTTACGTTTTATGACGTTTAAAAAAAAACTACTTACCAGATCTCGTTCAAACCAATTTTCGGTGGAAGTTTGCATGGTAATGTACATCATATATTTTATTTAGTTTTATCATTCTCTTATTTTAGAAGTTACAGGGACGGACGAAGTTCAGGGGGGGACGGACATATTTTAACACTTTGGAAGTGTCTCTCGCGCAAACAGTTCAGTTTAGAAACAAATTAAATTTGAAACCTCGATATCAATTTTGATGACCTATCCATAGATACCCCACACGTATGGGTTTGAGAGCAGTGGTCCAGTGGTAACGGCCGCGACTTACGAGTTTTAGGTCGTAGGTTCAAACCCAGACAGGCGCTTTACTTTGTGTAAATTATTACATCACCACTGCTCTCAAAACGGTGAAGGAAAACATCGTAAGGAAACCGGCATGTCTTAGAAACAAAAATTCGCATACATCTACTTACCAAGTTTCAACAGTACAGTTGTTATAGTTTCGGAAAAAAGTGGCTGTGACATACGGACGGACAGACAGACAGACATGACGAATCCGTAAGGGTTCCGTTTTTTGCCATTGGCTACGGAACCCTAATAAAAATTACCGTGAGGTGCCACGTTATTATTCAAAATTAGGCACGGAATTGATTTTAATGCGGTTTTTATCACAATTTTAAAGTCATAAGGCAAATCATATATTTCAAGTAGGCAAATAAAAGGCACTTTTGAACTTCCAAACGTACAAGAAAATAGAATTCTAGACACCCCTTCCAAAAGGTTTCGTATGGAAAAGAATGGAAAAAATTAAAAAAAACAAACGAAACTTAAACATGTTTTGCATACAATAATTATAATTATATGTGACGACATCCTACAGTAAAACTACTTCACTATAGGTGTAAACTGTTTACAGGTACTCAATAGGTACAAAGTTTAAAAAATAAACAATTACAGATTAATTGAACAGAGAATGGGGTAGTTTCCCGGAAGCTTCGCCTCAAGAGAGCGCTGTGTGTTTGTCACTTGTCAAAGTCATCTTGAAGACATAGCGACCAATCGGCGACAAGAAAGAAACACTTAGCCTCATAATATAAACTTGCCTAATATCATGTCCCATTGAAAAAACAAATAGCTACACGTTATAGGGTCGCATACTTTTACTTTATCAAACCTGAGATTGATGGGTTTTTTATCTCCAGTACTCCAAAATTGTAAATGTAACCGTGTATTTTATTATTTTGTGTGAATTATAGTGATTAATTAAAAGTCAATTAAAATAAATAACTATTTGTATATGCATAAGGGAGTGTTATTGGATAATCTAAATATATATTGAGTCAATATTTTATTGCTAACAGAATAAATATTATAAGAGTAGAAACAAACGAATCGGGTCTCCTATACTCTTACCGTCTTATTCATGTTGAAGCCATGCATGCGTTTTATAAACCCATTTTAGCTATGGCACTGTTGTGTCCCTTTCTGTCAAGTTATAATGAGGTCTGACAAAAAGGGACAAAACAGTTCGATAGCTAAATAGGTTAATAAAGCCAATTGTTTTTTTATATAAACAAGGTGGGTAGTTTTATTGTACCCCTTACACTCCTTTTTGAATTATCTCACTTTGGTTATGCTGAGATATTCTTGTAGTTTTTTAAAGATTAATTCAAAATGTTTTTCTCTTAACTCCAGGTCACAACATGAAACTGCTAATGGTTTTCACGGTTTCTCTCCTAGTGGGGGTAGCGTATTCCGCTCCAACCTCTGAAACTGCTGAAGCCCTTGGAGCCGCTCCCACCTCCGACGACGATGGCAATGTCATCATCACCGAGGAATTCTTCCCAGACTCACTAGCAGTATACACCGCTGAACATGACATTGTCAAAATATTAACCCCCCTTAACGCACTTAACTATGATGACAATGATCATGACGATGAATCTAACTCGGGCTTTATTGCTTTCATCGTTCTAGCTGACATCACCGATGATGGTAAAAAAGTAGACCAAGGTCTCTACATGCTGAATAAAGGACACGCAACCAAGTTACTTGATAATGGAAGAGACGCCGCTGCAGCTAACGATGACACCAAAACAGCTTACTTCGCTGATAAAGGCGGAATCTACTCATACAATGCCACCACAGTCAAAGCTGAGAAATACGGGACAGTGACTGATGATCTCATCGGTATCGCTAAAGTTAACGGCAGTGACGTCATCTATGTCCTGACAGCTGATAATGTTGTGTACAAAGTCACAGAAGAAGGCACGAAAAAAGAAGTAGTCGACAAAGTAGTAAAAGCCAACGAAATAGTATTAGATTATCAGAACAATTTATATTTCTACACAAGTGAGAACATTGTCTACGTGCTGGTTGGCGATGAAGTCAAAAAAATTGAAGGTCTCCCTGCTAATCCAACTTCCGTAAAAATCATTAACCCACCACTATTCATCAAAAATGGTATCCCTGTTATCATTGACAACAAGTCTTACATCGCTTATGAAAATGGTACAAGTGAATTGGGCGACTTTGAGTTCACAGTCAAGCCTACAGCTTACTCGATGGAAGCTACGCTCATACAATACTATGCTTATAACAAGAAGGTTTATGAATACAATATTCTTACCATATTCCTAGGTGAAGTTCTGTCAGAGCTTAAGTCATTCTTAGACGATATGACAGACCCTATTAAATCTATCGCGACTAGGTCGCGGTATGATTTGGTTGCGTAAACTTTATCAAAAACCATATCGAACCGAATTTGCACAGGTTGTGATGCGGCAGAAGACAAAAGTAACCTATTTTCTATATAAATTATGTAAAGTCATGGAAATTACTTTTTTAGCAAATTTACTATACTGTTCATCATTCTTTGACAGTTTTATTATATGACTATAAAACGGCTCATTGGTACAATTAATTTCACTGACTGTAGATGTACTTAGTTATAAAGATTTGTACAAATTAAAACTACAACTAAAGCTTATCTATAATCAATGTCTACACAAAAATGTAGTAATGATAAAAATTATGATCCAAATATGTTCACAGCATGTAACACAACCATTAATTTAATGACACACATAATCGTGTACACTGTTAAAACCTAGGATAGCGAAACGAACGCGCTGTTACCAAAAGTAAAAGTGTGATAAAATACTGACAGATTTCCTTTTATTTATTTTCATTTTCATCTGAACAAAACAGTTTTACCAACCCGCGCTGGGCCCTCGCATTGGATTAAAGTTCACACTCTCTCACAGCTAGGAGGCCTGTGTCCTAGCAAAGAGAACATTGTTATTATATTTTTCTTGACATTTCTCGGAGCCCTGAGGTCTCGGACCTTTGGAAGGCGTACGAGGAGCCAAAACCAACTCCTAGAGGCCTGTTAGACGTTATCTAATTAAATGAAACACCAACCGCCGATTATCCCTGTTCGCACTATGCACCAAAGGACAACCCTCGGTTGGTGTAAGACATTTGCAGGATATGAATATGGATGTATGGCTACAACTAAAAACTTGCATCGTGTAAATGGGGCTTTAACGGGTAGTAAATTTAAAGAAACAGATTTTGTTAAAAATAATGAGTATTTAATTATTATACTCACATTTATCTTATTATAAAACAATGTTTTTGAACATGAAAAACATTTTTGAACATGTTCATTATTTACAATATTTTCAACAAAATACGTAACAGAAAATCATAGCATACTTCAACGTTTAAAACATCGACAGGCGCGCTTTTGTGCTGTTGGTAAACATTTGAGAAATTGACACAGAAATAGTATTGACAAACCAAGATGGCGACGTAAGTTCCGGTTTCGGCCACGCTCCTAATGGAAGTTTTAGCTATTAAGCAATTATTTTGAACGTTGAAGTTTTTGAAAATTTTAATGGAATGCGCAGGCGCAACGTGTGTTCGCAGTTAGTGTTGCTACGTTAAAATTGTACGTATGTTGGTGTTGTTTTATTTAGACTCTTGGTACTCAAAGGCGTTTTTTGAAAGAATTCATCATTAACTTAAATTGGCTAGTTTTTTTTTTAAGTAATCTATTTAATTTTAATTCATTCGTTAACCAAACAGATACTTTCTGCATTTTGTATGGCCGAGGATTAAATCTTAAAATGTTACTGGATTAAGACCTAGACCATTGGCGTTGAAAACCCAAATAAAGGTTCTTTGGCAGTATCAATAATGGAAGCTCTGCTGTACTTCTAGCATTTAACATGAAACGACAGCTCATCTGTCCTCCTTAACCCATTTACTGAGTATACCGATACCCCGTATAAACCTCACATATATGATGAGCCTAATAACGCAAGTAGAACCGTACGTAAAAACTTTCTTAGTTACTAAGTGTTTTGCATAGACACCCCCAAGCAATAAGTTGAAAATCTGTTTTTTTTTTATATGTATCTTTTCAAGGAGTCGAAGTATTGCGTTCATTGGTACATCAACTGAAAGCATTTTCTTTGTGTAATTAAATTACGATATCAACATTAATTTATGTGTTAGACATACTTTGCAATTTAAGAAAATAAATATTACAAAAATATAACAAGTGTTTGTTTTTTTTATATATGGCATCTCGCTGGTCAACCTATGAGGTTGTCGTCTGCTTAAACGGAGTTGCCTGTGGTTGCCCTAATAAATTAAGGTCTCCAGCCAGGACTTAAACTTAAAAACCAACTAAAACCAAGCGACATCGCTAAGGGCACCCCCTGTGGGGTACGGACCTCGGCTTAGGGCGTCGCTGGAAGAGGGCAGCAAGGGACTAGCTGGATCAGGATTTCTTTGATTTAGGGACGAATTTAAAGCTACAGGCTCAGCGGCGCGGGCTGGAGGGGCGTGTATTTGGGCGTCGCGGCGGGCCTCGGCGGCGAGGACGGTAGGACGGCGATCGGGTTTTGGGCTTATGGAGTATGCTGGTGGCCTTACTACTCTCCTGGAGGAGGGTAGTGGCGTCGTCGGGGGCGATTAAAGTATGTCTTGGTCGGCGAATACTGCTAATGCGGGAGGGAGTGTAGCGGGCGGCCGCTGAGATCAAGGGGTTGGAGTGTTTGATGCCACAGTCAAAGAAACGCTTCGATAAACGTTTCATGAACTGGTTTATGGTAGGCATTTTAAGGTCGATGTGGAGATTTATATTACGGACATAGAAGGAGGCACCCGTGACCTTTCTGAGGAAACGGTTCTGGAGGGTCTGCATCTTATGGAGATGACGTGGGTGAGCGTGCGCAAATACAACGCAGGCATAGGTCATGATGGGACGGATGACTGCGGTGTAGATGCGCAGCTTGCATTTAAGTGACAGTTTACTACGGGCTGTCAGTACAAAGTGGAGCCTGCTAAGAGCGAAGGAGGCGCGCGCGAACCGCCTTAATATGAGCCTTAAAGGTAAGGTTTTGATCGAGGATCACGCCTAGGTATTTGGCTTGCTTCTCCCAGGGGATCGGCTTACCGTACATAGTGATCGGGCTGGAATAAAACAAGTAAATTGTTTTAGTATTATACACATAATGCAGTAAATTTGATAAAAATGTTGATACGTAACATTACAATACGGACTTTTCTAACGTTATTTCTTACTAGCTTCCGCCCGCGGCTTCACCCATGTGGAGTGTTGATGAAAAGTAGCCTATGTACTTCCCCAGGCTTCAAACACAGTTCAGCGGCTTAGCCGTGAAATAATAAAAATAGCCCCGCTCTGCACGCGGTGTCCGCCGCGCGGCGTTCGGATAGTGGTAACTTTTGAACAATCCATCGAAATTAATTAGGGTATTCATTTTGATGATAATTACCTAAATAATCTAAAATGTGTATTGTAAAAACAAAAAAGCAATTCATTTACGGTTCACTATTTTGGCTATAATAGCTTCCACATAAAATGTAGATGTATTCTATCGCGGACTTTTATTAGAATTGTTTATGACAAACAATCCCACGATACATTATCATCGTACGTCTACACGAACACCATACGACTTAGGCAGCGCACGACAAGATAGCTCTCAGAGGGCTGGATTTTTTCCTACTTATATTATGTACTAGCACTTCGGCCGCGACTTCACCCGCGTGGATTTCGAAAAAAAAAGTAGTCTATGTTCATCAAACATCATTTCGGCTGCTAACGGTAGAACAATTTTTCAAATCGGTCCAGTAGTTTCGGAGCCTATTCAATACAAACCAACAATCAAATCTTTCCTCTTTATAATATTAGTATAGACAAAACACATAATCTTTATAAATTATAGTCTATGTGTTATTCTGATGTATATAAGCTATATTACTGTAAAATTTCTTGTTGTGAGTTTCACAACAAGAAATTTGCACACTGTTGGATTTTCAACTCTCGGCGCTAAGCAGTGCGTTGAAGATCCATTGCGTGAAAAACTTATCTCAAGGACACTTTATTACGTTTCGTTTGTTTTTAATAGATGACTCAATAATAACAATGGTAATAGCAATATTTATGAAGAACATAACAAAATAAACATTTAAACAAAATCCTTTATTTATATTGTTCTTAGCTCAGGACGGTGTTATTGGGATTCGGTTGTGAGCCATCGTAGCGAGCGGTTGTCTCGGCTGTATTCCTACAAAAAACAAAAAAAAGCGTGCGCGACACGTGCGCCAACCCTGCGCCCAGTTTCGGACAAAATCAAAATCAAAAGTCATTTATTAAAATTAGGCTGAGAATCAGCACTTTTCGAACGTCAAAATTACATAAGACAGTACCCCAAAACGTCCGCCCTTCACCACTTCCTAGTGCTTTAGTTGGGCAGAAGAAGTGGCGCAACAAACTCCCCAGCAGCACAGCTGTCTGTTCTGTTAGAAGAACTTGTTAGAAGACAACGAAGTGATAAGTGTTTAAGAAACTACTAGTGTGCCCTGTGTCGCGAAATTCAATTCTTTGGAACTGCACACCTACTATGCGAGGAACTGCTTGCCTGCCAAAGGATCCTGAGCTTCGAATTTGGTGAGATCAATCCATTCTATGGTTAAGGAAATTGAATTCTCAACAAGAAAGTGCAAAGATCTCACTTAGATAGCTATTGTTTTAATTTATAGCCAATCATTTAAGGCTCCAACGAGCATCGATAACAACCTCGAAGGCAATGAACAACTTGCGTAAAGAGCCTAAAAGTGAGGAAAGCCTGGATCTGTTGTGATCAAGTTTCATTGTCCAGCTTAACTGTTTTTGTTAAGGCCAAAAGGCAAAATAAGCCAATCGAACTGAGTTTTGATTTTCAGCTGCCTATGGGCAAACTTTACACAAAAAGCGAACAGTGCCCTGCGCGTCCAGTATAATAATGTATTCAGGGCTCTGTTTCGGTTCCCTCGATATTGCAGTGCATCTGGCATGTTTGCTGACGCCAGCGTAGAGGATTTCTACGCAATTATGCGTAAAAAAGTTGCGTCGGTGGTGCGGCGAGTACGAGGGAGCCCGAATAGCGTCCTAAGGATGATTGGCGAGAGAACCGATACTGTTCTGCTCAGTAGGTTCACTGAACTCCATGTGTTGCGAGACCGATGAGCGTACTGAGCAGGGGTAGATAGTGTGTCTAGTTTCTTTTTATTTTTAAATTACTAACATTAGTTATAAGTAAAATTCTTGTTACTAACAAAACAACTATACCTTGCCTATGGACTTTTTTTTTGTCTAATTGTGGTTGGGCCTAGCGGGTCAACAGGGTCGTGAACTTGAGGTTTGCCGGTTCTTATTTCAAAAGGTTTTTGTAGGATGTTATTAACTCAAAACAAAACGAACGCTGTCGATTTAGATTTCGTATAAGAACTTATTACCTTGACCTAGACACTAACCTATCATATGTTAACAATTGTAGCATTTAAAAAGTAAAAAAATGTACTTTTTCGCATTCAACACTTACACCCTACAGACACGCACTACACTCACATACAACACCCCCACATGCACAACGTTAAACACTTAACATTTTATTTTTAATTCTTTGTAACTGTTCTTTTTTAAACCCTTTGTATTTTTATCCCTGTATTTTGGAATGCCGTAGTCTCCTTCTTGGAGGTTGGCGTTAATAGCTGCGCCACAGTTTGTAACTAATGTAGCTATTTACGTACGCAATCAATTTTGTAAAATGTGTTTTTGTTCCAAATAAAGATTATTATTATTATTATTATTTATTCCCAGGAAATACGGCTAATAAATGATCCAAGTAGATGTAAACCTTCAACGAGGCGTTCTGGGGAGGAGACATACTAATTGCCGCGTCAGAATTGTACCTTGTAAACGTGTGTTCTAACTTGAAAAGGGCAGAAAGAGAGATTTTTGTCCCAGTGTCAAGTGTTAAGTTCAAAAGTGCTGCAAAAAGAGTGAGGGTGACGTGACGCGCTTTGTAGGAATGCGGAAGGCATGTTGTAGTGAAAGTACTTGAACATACTAAGCCCTTTGGGATCGTTATTTGGTTGTGGTTTTAAATAAATATAGTAATGTGAATGTAAATTGTGATGCGAAGTCACCAATACCATTTATAATAAACTCAAATATGGGGTAGTAATTAGCCAGACTCACGTATCAAATGGTGATCGTACCTTCTATGATACACAGTCTGAAAGTGTCGGCACTCACTAAAGCCACAGGTCAAGACTGTGAAAATATGAAAGAGTTATCATGAGATACCTGATTAACCACGCTAAGAATAAACCAAGACAAAAAAAATGCATGAAATTTTAAAAGGATAACCCGTAACCAAACGCATCAAGAACCACAGGATGTGTTATCTCGCACATCTCCACAGACGACGAAAATCACACCTGCTACATGCTGCAATACAGTACAAGGCCAAATCCAAATAAGTCGGCCGAACTATTTGCACTTGGAATGACAACCTCAAACAGGACATGACTTACTTCGACAAGGAAATCAATTCTGGATGAACACGGCAGTAGAACGAGATAAGATAAAAGAAAACTGCTAGCGAAATATACAAGAAACCTGAAACGGATAGTAGCGAGACCTCAGACGAAGATATTGGAACAACACAGCATAGCAGAGACCGGCTGCGACGTCGTTAAAAGATGCCCTCCCATAGACAAATATTACCCGTCTCTCCACTAGTCCAATGCTAATTTTAGGGTGCACTACTCGATTGGCTCTCACTCTCCTTCCTATCCTAAGGGCACGTCCACCCTACCATTAAAGCGCCCCCCGGTCTATTCCTTGATATGCAATGGGTTTTGTTGCACCATGAATCATGAGGCTTCAAGGGCTAGTGCAAATCTTGGGGTTCATTCGATTAATCGAGTCTGGTCAAACCACGCTGGGGTCGGTGCATTTCATTCATTCATTCATTCTTAGCTCAGGACGGTGTTATTGTTGTACTCATATCGCGTAAATAGGTATAAATTATTGGAATATTTTTATTTGACACTTTTATTATTTGACTTGTATTTATTATTTATACATTAACAATTTTTAAGTTTAGTTAAAGTAATAAGTACATAAATAAGACAGAAGAAGCCTTAGTTTTTTAAGAAATTAACTTATACGGGCTTAAAATGAACAAAGACAATATCCCTATAATTTGTATTTACTCGACATTCAACGCCGGCCGGTTCCCCCAAAGACCGCGCACGATTTCGATTTATAAGTACCTTATATAATTTATTCAAGAACACCAACAGCAAATAGGTACTTTTCTTGATTTTCTCTACAAGGCCTAGATGTCGAAATATTCTTATATGTTGAGATACCGACATTGTAAAGAAATTTCCAAAAAACGCATTACTAGTCTGTAGATTTGGAAACGATTCCCCAAAGTCGTCAACAAAAACAAAGCAAATCATGAACATACCTAATCCCCTATCTTCTTCTCTTATCTAACCTATCTTCCAAGTCGTTATGATTGAATGGTAAATACAGTAAGTACAGTACAGCTAATACTAGCTATCTATCTACTCACACGGCTGCGCTCCGCGTCCCTCGCTCCCTTCTTTTGTCAAACAGAGATAGCAATATTCTGAACGAATTTTGTACTGACCTCGTATTCCTAATAGGTACGTGCGTCGTTCGTCGGCCCCTTAAGTATTTTTTTTCCAAAAATGTTGTAGGGTAGTTAGTTAAGTTGTTTACTACGAATGTAGTTAGGCATATGCATGGTAACCATACGTTCTTGTTTTTTTTCGTACGCTTTAACTGGCAAAACATGTGGCTCCTTTTTATTTTATCTCCATCCACAATGCACATGTATTGTACTTACTCCTGTTAGCACAAACAAAAAAAATAATGAATAGATAGATAATCTAGCAACAGGAGTTAAAAGACCATCACAGGCAAGATCGTCTCGTTTTTTTTTTAAATAAATGCCCGTATTTTTTTAAACGTAGCAATTTTCTGTTCTGTTATCTACTAAGACTTGACCTATCACCCGATTTTGGCTTGACTTCGACTTACGGACACCTTTGTATACCGGATGACTTTTTTTCCGTCTTGAAAGAAATAGGGTATAATAGGTGAACGGAGTAAAAGCTATATTATGGTTTTTTACTATTTAATATTTTGTGATTTTTCAATAACAAACGAAGAAATTGATCTAGCAATAAATACTACTCATTTATTTTTTAATAACGTGACTTCACTGGCTAATCGCAGGTGACTGTAAGTACTGACTTTATTTAGAGAGAGATTCATTGTAACGAATCTTTGATACGTCATTCATCAAAATTGGATCAGTAGTTTAGGCACTACGATGAAACCCGCATTAATACAAACATAATTAACAAAAAATACATACATAGACTGCCTCGTTGGTCTAGTGGCCGCAATCGCTACTGCTGAGCACGAGGTCCTGGGGTCGATTCCCAGGTCGGGCACGTGTTACTGGAATTTCTCAGTAGCAGCCCGGAGTCTGGATTTGTGCCCGGTTGATGGCAATAGGCTCGCCCCCTATTATATGGGACTTTGAAACGTAACTGGCGAAATGTGGGTGTTCTATAGGTACACCTCTGCCCAACCCTTCGGGGAAACAAGGCGTGATGTAATGTTATGACATACATAGAGTGCTAAAATCATAACCCTTCCTTTTTCAGTAGTCGGGTATAAAGGTAGAAATGCTTCAATGAACACTTTATGTATCTATCACTTTATGTTGTAAGTAAATAAAATATTCATTAGTTACCTACATTGTTAACAGTAGATGATGAAATATTGATATATAGTGACCCATGACACAATGCATCATCGTCTTGCAGTTTATCAAGAAGTCGTAATAAGTAGAGATACCTATAATCTTTTCTTGTAAACTTTATTTTACGGTTATGTAAAAAGTTAGTACTGGAAAGATGTTTACTTTTTTAATATTTAATTGGGATGATGACTAATAGAAAAATGTTCATAAAAATAATGTAATTTCAAAGAAGGCTTCAAAAAATCAGTTAAATCGGTGTAAATTTGAAGAAGATACACGCTTTTAAAAAAATTTGGAGGGGATTATTGCCGTCACAATGTACGGTATGCTAGTATGAAGTTGCGTAGTCATGACGTCACTTCTACGATAGTGCTGTCCTTGTCTAACAGTTATCTTAAAACGTTTATAACTTGGCAATTTTTTAAGCTTTTACATTTTTTGTAATATAGATATTTGGTAACAAACATAGATAGTTTTTTTATTTTTGTCTCAGAAGACTGAGACAAAAATAAAAAAAACTATCATCATCCCAATTGCGTGTGTTCCAATGTTGTGGGTTTGTGTGTATTACAGTCTACAAGATAACATTTTTTAAAGCTACTTTACTGCTTTGCAACAGCAAGTGCTTATAAATACAACAAGCGGGCATGCTTGATTATATCGTGAGCAAAAATTTCACTACTGCATAATCAGCTCATACGTTCCCACTGCTGGAAACCAGGTGTCTTCTTCTCAAAGGGAGTTCTTAAAAACCCATGATTCAGGTCCAGTGGGGGTTAGTGGATGTCTCAAGTTATTGAAATGTTAGACATAAGACAATCCGGTTACCTCACAATGTTTTCCTTAAACGTTTTGAGAGCAGTGCTGATGAAACAAATGAATTATAATAAAGTGCCTGCCTGAGGTCCGACCCACGACCTTACTACACGTAAGTCAGCGCCGTCACCATTGGGTACACCACTGCTTTCTAGGACTATTGATTTGGTTTGAATCGGATGGGTCTTTCCCAAGATTTGTCAGAACACCAACTCTTGCATTACGTATCTAAACTGCCTTATTTTTTTAGTATTTTAAACCACTAATTTAAAACCCTTTTTCATGCTCGGGAACAAAAAATGCCCGAAGCAGACGATTTAATCAGAGTGACTGCAAAATAGGATCAAAGAGGGACTGTACTGGTCGTAGAATTATCAGTGTTAGCCTCTTCAATTGCACAGTACGCCATCTAAATAAAGTCCGTAGTTTTATCGCCTTAACTTCGTTCGTAACCACGACCTCTAAAAGTTATCACGTGTATTTTCGTCGTTAGTTAAAACGATTCTAGCTTACCGACTCCCCAGAAAGACTTTTCCATGTAAACTCGACCATATATAAGGTCATGTTGTGACAAACAAACTGATAATACGCTAATTAACTCAGAGTTATCGTAGTCTACTTTATGTTTAACTATAGCTGCATATCAACGATTTAGTTTGATATTATCCGTCATTCTGTGAGCACGTACTGAGGTAAGCTCCAATTTTTCTATTTTTCTGTTTTGTTTTTTTGTTTTTCTAATCGTCAACAAACATTGGACAAATCTGAGGGCTTAGACAAGTGACAATCGCTTTCAAAGCGTTTTGTATTCACAACGACTTTCAACGGTATTGACATTAGTTTTTCGTATTTATCCCATCCATCTTTAAATTATCTATCACCACAGTTATCGCTGTTAGAATGTTTCTTAGGCTTTTGGATGGCGCACCTCAAAACATTTTTTTGTGCCATTTTTTCCAAAGAAATATTGAATGTTGCCAAGAAGTCCCATCAAACAATCTTGACTTAGTGACAATAAGAGAAGAGGTATTTAGCTGTCAATGGGACTTAGAAGCTGATTGTTATTTATATGGATTACTTTTTCATTGTCATCTTCATCATCATTTTTCTACATCAAGTGTACAGGGTGGCAGACACGTCGCCGTGCGAACTGTAACAAGGGATTCAGGACTAGACCCCCGTATCGTAGAAATTTACTTCGGTTATTTTAAAAAAACTGCTATTTCATAGAAAAGCGTTCTTTACCTACGCGGTCAAAATGTATGAATTTTTTTGTCGGTTAAGAATCATGTTACTGAATCTATGGTCAAATCAAATCAAATCAAAATATTTTATTTCGCATAGACCTACATGGGCACTTATGAAACGTCAGATTCTAGGTGCACGGTTCCAATTGGTCGTTTCCCATGGAGAAGAGCCGGCAAGAAACTCAATGGTTACTCTTTTAAAAATATGTCTTTTACAATGTTTTCCAATTTCAGTGTTAACAGGTATTGGAGGACAGTGTAGGCCTGTCAACAAGTACCATATGTTAAACAAATAGACAATTGTCTATAAATTTACAATCCACAGGGCCTACGACGTTCTAACATTTACAAAATGGTAACAGGCTACGACCCTGTATTACTTATTCAAACTGCCCCATATAATTATTATAAATATGTCATGCAGTATAGGTACAACTAAGTTAAGCAAACTTCATTGATGTGACAGAAACCTTAATTACCTACCGGTCATTTTTTGTTTCGGGATTGCTAAATTGATTACGATGGCGGTGAAGTCTAAATTCATATGACGAATGTTTGAGGTTATAGTTTGTAAAAAGTTTCAAAGTGATACAAAAAATTATATGCTTTGGTGATCTGGCAAATCAAGGAAGATATCTGTTATATAGAATTAATTGAAGTCATTTCTGCTACCAAATAGGATTGCTCGTTTTTGGTTTGAAAAGTGCAGCTGAAATTACAGGCACTTATTTAGTACTTATGTAGTTAAGCCAACATTAGTTCCAAGCAAGGTGAGACTGAATAAAGTACTTAGCATTATCAATTTCATTTAAATCATTATCCAAGTACAAGTATTTTTAAATAACTGTAAAACAAAGGTAGAGTCAAAGTCAGGCAAAGATTATTTACTGTTAATATGTCAAAGATCAGGAAACTTTGACGTACTCGTAGATAGCGTTTGTCTGTACTATACGAGTATTGTAATCTTGTTGATTGCAGCTTCACATTCTAGAGAAAAGGTTTCATATACTAGGATAAAAGGTATATTTTATGTACGTGTGCCAATTCAATCAAATCCCCGCAGCCATTTGCGAATGATTTGATTGACACGCAACAGCCACAGTCCACTGCTGGACTTAGGCATCTCCCAGGCTGCGCCACAACACCCTTACCTTCGCCTTCAGCATCCAGTCAGTCCCAGCCACCTTCTTAAGGTCGTTGGTCCATCTAGCTCGGAGCGTATTTGCGCATAAAAACAGAAAATATATGTTCATACTAGTATCTTAATAATAATATAACAATAGCTTTGTGTCCATATCCTGGGATACTAATTACTTATTATTTTTAGGCATGGTGTCCCACTGCAGGGCAAAGGTCTCCCTTTCTCCTCTCCACACTTCTCTGTCTTGAGTTAGTGTGAACCAGTCCTGTCTGTAGATATCAAGCTCTTCACGCCATCGTCTCCTGGGTCTGCCTCGATGTCGCATGACGTTTTCGGCGAGCCACATGGTGGTAGATTTGGCCTATAATTTGTTCGACATGCGGCCCAGTCCCCCTTAATCAATCAATCCATGTATCTTTATTTGTGAACATAGGTACATATGATTGTAATGGAGCTTAAGCTTGGATGCTTTTAGTGTCGTCGGCGATTTGAGTTATCATCATACAATAGTCACCAATCGGGGATTGCCCGTGGGTGCCTCATTCCATTTAAAATTATCTAAGAGGCCTCTGCTTTTCTGAGTTGCCTGCGGCCCCTCGTACGCATTTTAAAAACGGGACTCCATGGTCTCGAGATACGTAAAAGTAATAGTTAATATAGTATAATTTATAAAGGTTTTGTACCACATGACTTACAAAGTACGCATCATTAATTTCATGGTGTAGGAACAACGAATTGTTGGGTGAATCGCTGCTCTCCTAGCATTTTTAGATTAGAAGAGACTGTGGCGTCGACCAACCAGTACTGGGCCCTCATAGCAGATTAAGAATCTTGATTCTCATATGCTGATTCTTTATGCTGATTATTTACCAAAAATAAAGATGTAAAATAGTTTGTTTGTATGTTTGTAAAAGGGTAATTTCTGGAAGTACTGATCCGATTTAAAAAAAAAACCTTTTACCAGTAGAAAGCACTATTTCTGAGTGGCATGGGATGTTTTGTGTTTACACACGCAGACGAAGTCGCCTGCAGAAGCTAATGTTACATATGAAAATGCAAACAATTGGATCAGAAAACGTACCTGTAGTGCTATTCTGTAACCATCCTACCCTGAAAACTTAGATGAAGTGTGCGTTGAGTTAGCTGTCAGTGACACTGATGTTAGAGATTTACCAAGCCGGGATGACACTGACAGCTCATTCCACGCAAGTCTTCACGGTGAGACTTTTACAATAACGATATGCTGTTGATGCCACTTTCTAAATTATTATAACACTTCCCGAAATTATAATTTCAAATCACCTTAAAGATGTTTTTCATTTGACAATTGAGGTTGATTTTATAACCTAAATTGTTGTCGATAGTTATTCAAACAACAAAGTGATTAGATATAAAGTTGAAATCATCTAAATACACATGAGTGGGTTATTAATTACCTTTATTTATTTTATTTTAGGAAGGCTCACAGACTAATAACATTGTAATAACACTAATTTGTAGCTAAATTGCTAATTACAAACCTCCACAGAAAAAAAACACAAAATTAATACAGCCTCACACACAGTGATTAATAAAATAGTAATTTAACCTAAACATGGTCTGTTTACAGTTCTATAAATACTGTTGCAATAGACTATATGATGGGCAGTCCCGCAGTGGAGTCCTCTGCTCATAACAAAAACTGCCAATCATTCTGATGATCAAGATAATTAGGGCAATTTCCGCTTTGGCCATTCACTGAAATAGCTGTTACTCATGGTCGACTTATTATGTCCATTTGCCATTTTAACAAATTGCTATTACTGAAAATAACTGAATGAGTTTCATGATGCTTGTCATGTAAAGGATAGGTAGGTACCCTTTTGAGAAGAACGACAAAGATTCCCAAAGGAATGATTGACTACAATAATACAGAGCTAAGCATTTATAAAATACTGCCATGATCTTTAAATTTAATGTAAATATTTAAAGCTTGTGCAAATGTTTAATACGTTCATTGGCAGTAAAATATGACGCAAAGAAAAAATACAAAAAGGGAAAATATGCGTCACATCCACGCAAAACGGCCATCGTGCATAATGCTGTCTGTGACACTATACGAGGCAGATCTATACAAGAGAGTGGCTCGTGGCTAAAATAACAGACACACGGGTTCTTCAAGGTTAAGCAACACTTGCCGAGGTTGGCCCATGGATGGGTGACCATCCGAGGTCATCAAAGGTCTGTCATTTGTAGATCTTTGACATTCGTTACGGGTCGTCAGAAGCCGAAAGTTTAACCACCATTCTTGCCAAGCGGTATCGTGTTACCCAATAGCTGGGCTAAGAAGGTCAGGTAGGCATTCGCTCCATGTGAAATACTGGTATTCAGCTGCATCCTATTACCTGGAAGCCAGCTCCAGCATAGTTGGGATAAGACCATGTAGATTTGAGAGAATATACGAACGAGTCAGAGCCACTGCTGGGTTTCAGCAACAGTTGTTGTGATGACGTCAGCCGGTGCAGCAGAAAATGGTCTTTATACCTACATACAGGTAGTAGAGGGACATCGACTCGAAACCATGGAAACAATGGATTTCAGTACACGATTCCTGAACCTCCATTGCGATGTTTTTTTTTTGAGTGGATAAGAAAAAAAAAATGTTCCATACATGTTGACAGCGCACATTTCAATGCATGAAATGAAATTGAAATTTATTCGCAAGAATTGTAGTATATTAAAAATGGTCAGATTTTTTACAATTTCTAAACAAGGTGCAATGCAATGCATGGTTACAGTTCGCTGAGTTCAATGTTACAGTTCGCTGAGTTCAATGTTACACTTTGCTGAGTTCATGGTTACAGTTTGCGCTTCGATGTCCCATGGCACCCTGTATAATATTAAATGGCAACATTCCGTTCCGTCGATTAACATAATTATTCATGTTTGAACTGATTCTTCTTAGTACAACTATTTCTTATCTAAACTAACCTATATCCATACTAATATTAAAAATTCAAAAGTAACTTTGTCTGTATGTTACCTTTTCACTCCTGCACCACTGAACAGATTTCGATAAAATTTGGCAAGGAGATAGATGGAATCCATAGGCTACTTTTTGTCCAGGTTTATTCCCGAGAACCACGCGGGCGAAGCCGATGGCAAAAACTGGTTCCTATTATTAAAAGAAAAGATTTAACTTTTTGTACTTATGTTTGTTTGTTACGCTTTAACGCTAGAATGGCTGAACGGATTTAAATGAAAATTGACACATGTGTAGACAACGACCTGGACTAAGACAAAGGATACTTTGTAGCTCGATATTCCAACGGAATCGATATTTATGCGAGTGGTACCGCGGGTGCAGTGTTATATTAACGTTTTTAAATCTGTCTTATGTAAAAGCCTACGGATTAATGTTCTCTACTATGTTTAGGTAATTGCGAATATACTATTTATTTTCACAATATTCGTCAACTTGTACTTAACAAATTACCATGGATATCCACACCACACGGCCTAGCTTCAGCCTCGCGACGCATCGGCATGAATTTGGATAAATTCAAAGTCATGATCAATAGTCTCATAGATCCGGGACCGGTCGTCGTACATGGCCACCCTCTCAAAATTCAAAAAGAGACTCAAGTATTTAAAAAGTTTGCATCATTAGAAATGCAGAAAGTTTGTAGAGTTTCTATTTAAAAAAGCGTCTAACAATAGAAGGTCAAAAAGTTCTTAAACGATCAGTTCAATATTTATCTTAACAAATTGCTATTAAATAAGAAAGCCATGATGATCTTCTCTACGAGTACTAAGTTTTTTTTAAATTTATTTAAAAATGCACGAACCAAGCATTAGAGCAGCGCGCAATTTGAAATAAAAAAAAGCAAAAAAAAAAAAAAAAATTGCACGCAGGTCGTAATGCACAAAATACAAATGATAAAAAAAAAGTTAAAAATAACAACAGCAATAGGTTGTGCTGCGCCAAATCACACGGTATAAACAAGACTTACAAAGCAGTGCAGTAATTTCAAAATTCGAAAGGCATTTTGAAAATAGAGCAGTAGGAAAAGGTATGTCTACATTTCTACCCTGTTAGTAAAAAGACAAAACCCAATAAATGTAACTAGCAATGGTAACCCAGCTGTATCGGCCCCGACTTACGAGTCGTGAGTACGACCCAAGATAGGCACTTTACTTTGTGTAAATAATTTCATCACCACTGCTCTCAAAACGGCGAAGGAAAACATAGTGAGCTAACCGCCATGTCCTAGAACAAAAAAATTACATGTGACATCTATCAATCTGGACTGGGACATTTTAGACTGATTATGCTTATGCAATAAATGTAAGCCTAAAGGTGTTTGACCAGAGCCACCGTCAAAGAGACGTCAACGAGAACGAGATGACGCCATGACGGCGCCAGAGTAGCGATACATAAATTTACTATGGGTGCGTGTCCACCTCACGCCTCCACGGTGATATAACGTTCGCGCGCTCCGTTCGAATAATCTCGTTTCTCGTTGACGTCCCGTTGACGGCGGCGGATGGACTGTCTTTTTGACCACTAAATCAACGAAACAGTTTATTGCAAACAAAAAATTGATTAACTCAAATGGCGCTATCAGTAATGGCCTATGTGGTCCCTTACCTAATTAAAATCCAACCCTCTTATTCATAATAAAGCCATTCGTTTAATAAACCTACTTTAGCTAACGACCTGTTATGTCCCTGTCTGTCAAACTTCATTTTAACTTGAGAGAAAGGGAGGAAACAGGTCGATAGCTAAAGTAGGTTTATTAAGTGAATGGCTTTATTATGAATAAGAGTTCAAGAGCAGGTCATTAACAAAATTATAAAATTAAACAAAATATTTAATATCGTAAAAGGTAAAGTTTATCATGAATGGTAACAATAATATTATTATATTCTTAATAAACATGAATGCTTCGTTGGTCCAGCGGTTGCAGGAGTTACCGCTGAGCATTGAGACCTGGTTTCGAAAAGTGACATTGGGTTTTTTCCAGCAGGAGTTTCACAGTAACAGCCCGGAGTCTGGGTTTGTGCCCGGTTGCTGGCAATAGGCTCGCCCCATATTACAAGGGACTTATAGATAACTGCCGAAATGGGGATGTACTATGTGGACCTTTACATCTCTGCCTAATCGTTTCTGTAAAACAGGCGTGATGTTATGCGATAAATATGTGAAAGAGAAATTATGAAAATTATGATTTCGGCGAAACTTAGATCATCTATCTACATATTTTAATATCAATGTATGTCTGTGTGCCACGTTATTTTTCAAAATTAGGTACGGAATGGATTTTAATGCGGTTTTTTATCACCATTTCATAAAGTCTAAAGTCAAATCATATATTTCAATTAGGCAAATAAAATTACTTTTGAACTTCAAAACGTACAAGAAGATACCATTCTAGACACCACTTCCAAAAGGTTTCGTATGGAGAAGAATAGGCAAAAACTTAAAAAAAAACAAACTAAACTTAAAAATATTTCCCATACATTAATTATTATTATACGTGACGACAACCTACATTAAAACTATTACACTGTAGGAGTACACTGTTTACAGGTACTCAATACGTATAAGGTTAAAAAAATAAGCAAAGAAAGATAAATTAATTATGTTGTTAAATACGTTGAGAGAATGGGGTTGTTTCCCGGAAGCTTCGCCTTGTCACTTGTCAAAGTCATCTTGAAGACATAGCGTCCATTCGGCGACAAGAAAAAAATACTTAGCCATGAACATATATAAACTTGCCTAATATAATGTCCCACTGCGAAAATTTAATTAATTTAAATCCTTTATTATCACACATGCAACTTTCAAAAGTTCAAGCCCGTTCTCATACAGGGGTAGAACGATATGTGATGACCACGTGGGCTTGAACACTAGTTCCAAATTGTTGATATTTGAAACTAGAGTGCGCGCAAGATAAGTCCTCCTCCTTTGTTCTCCATTTTTATTAATCTAATTACCACCGAACTTCAGGTTGCGTATCATCTTTATGGTGACGATTTGCAGCTTTACTACCAGGCAATTGTGGACAACATATCTGGGATTTAGGTGTAGTTAAAAACTGGTCTAATCGATTTGGGATGGCGGTTAACCGTACCAAGTGTCAGGCTATCATTTTAGGGAGCCCCTACAGTATGAGGAAAGTGAAAGGCTTTACCATACCACCTGTAATGTTTGATAACTCCGTCATCCCGTTTATCTCCGATACTAAAGATCATGGTCTGCATGTCGACACATGTCTTGACTGGCGAAAGCAGGTCACGACTGTAAGTAAAAAGTCACCGGAACGTTGCGGTCGCTCTATCGGTTGAAAAACCTCCTCCCATCACACATTAAGGCTACGCTTGTAAAGTCCCAAATCTTTCCGATAATAGACTATGGTGATATGTGTTACTACGACCTGAATGCAGATCTCCTCAATAATTTTGACCGCCTTCTAAATATCTGCATTCCATTTGTCTTCAATCTACGTAAGTATGATCATGTGTCCAGCAACCAGTCGGTTATCTTTCAAAGTGAAGGCTCGTGAACATATTCGTCAGAAGTCTGTTAAATCATCTCAGCGCTGATTCAGTTTTCTCCTCTATCTATCGTTATTTCTCCTGACAAAGTTTAATGTGTTCATATGTATGTATTTAAGTATCTATGCATTAGTATTTTATTCTTTTTCGAGTTATCTATCCCTTTTGTTGCACCTGCCATGTTTTGTCTCTGCATCACCCTAAGGTTGACTGGTAGAAAATGCCTCACGCATTAAGTCCGCCTTTATACAGTATGTGTTTACTTGTGCATAAAGTTTTTATAAATAAATAAATAAGTTCGACCTTTAAATTCCTGACAGCACTTTTAGTCCCTTTCAGCATGATTTTAATGATGGCGATATTTACTTCTTCAACACGGAACACAGCACACTTTATTGACAGGTGTCAAATAGCGTCAAAGTTTAAGTCGCAAGATTGCGACACGATTATTTCGTAGATACATAAAGTTCAGAGGTTTTAGATAACATTACATTTTATCAGCGATGACGATGATGGAAACGTCAAAAATCATATTAACCATTAGCTACCGCAAAGTTATGTTAGTCCTAGTTAGTAGGTTTTTGAATGTGGCAAAAAATTATCTCGACAGACATTTTTTTTTTTTTTTTTATAAATGGCATCTCGCAGGTCAACCTATGAGGTTGTCGTCTGCTTAGACGGACTTGCCTGTGGATTCCCTAATAAATTAAGGCCTCCAGCCAGGACTTAAACTTAAATACTAACTAAAAACTAAGCGACTACACGCTAAGGGCACCCCCTGTGGGGTACGAACCTCGGCTTAGGGCGTCGCTGGAAGAGGGCAGCAAATGACTAGCTGGATCAGGAATGATATTATTTAGGGACGAATTTAAAGCTACAGGCTCAGCGGCGCGGGCTGGCTCGAGCAAGGGTCGGGAGGGGCGTAGATTTGGGCGTCGCGGCGGGCCTCGGCGGCGAGGACGGTAGGACGGCGATCGGGTTTTGGGCTTATGAAGCGTGCTGGTTGCCTTACTACTCTCCTGGAGGAGGGTAGTGGCGTCGTCGGGGGCGATTAAGGTATGCCTTGGTCGGCGAATACTACTAATACGGGAAGGAGTGTAGCGGGCGGCCGCTGAGATCAAGGGGTTGGGGTGTTTTATGCCACAGTCAAAGAAACGCTTCGATAAGCGTTTCATGAACTGGTTTATGGTAGGCATTTTAAGATCGATGTGGAGATTTATATTACGGACATAGAAGGGGGCACCCGTGACCTTTCTGAGGAAACGGTTCTGGAGGGTCTGCATCTTATGGAGATGACGTGGGTGAGCGTGCGCGAATACAACGCAGGCATAGGTCATGATGGGACGGATGACTGCGGTGTATATGCGCAGCTTGCATTTAAGTGACAGTTTGCAACGGGCTGTCAGAATAAAGTGGAGTCTACCAAGAGCGAAAGCGGCGCGCGCGCGAACAGCCTTAATGTGCTCTTTGAACGTTAAGTTTTTATCAAGGATCACGCCTAGGTATTTGGCTTGCTTCTCCCAAGGGATTGGCTTGCCGTACATAGTGATCGGGCTGGGAAGGGGGGGTGGGACTCGACGACGTCTCGAGAAGAGAACCGCCTGACTCTTATCGGGGTTGACCTCGATTCTCCATTTCCGGAACCAAGCGCCTAAGACGTTTGCGGAGGTTTGGAGAGTACGAGCTATAGCATTGGGACAATGACCGGTATAGTAAACGGCAGTGTCGTCGGCGAAGAGAGCCAACTGAGCCTTTTTACTCTGTGGGATATCGCTGGTGAACAGCGTGAAAACTAGAGGAGATATGACGGAACCCTGAGGGACACCGGCGCGAATAGGGTGAGGGGACGAGAGTGCACCCTCGATGCGATAGCGGAAGGTGCGCTTCGACAAAAAGTCTCGTAAGATGAGTACGAGACGATCTGGCACTCCTAGTTGGTAAAGCTTGTATAACAAGCCGTTGTGCCAGACTTTGTCGAAGGCTTTCGCTATGTCGAAGAATAGCACACCCGTCGTCGCGTTACGCTGCATACCGGCGCACAAGTGCTCTACGATACGGTGGACCTGGTGGATACTCGAGTGTTGTGGGCGGAAACCAAACTGCTCGTTGGGAATGAGGCTCTTTGCTTCGGCGTAGTCTTTGAGACGCTTATAAATAAGCCTCTCATAGATTTTGCCGAGGACATTGAGTAAGCTAATAGGGCGGTAGCTGGAGGGCTCAGACTTTGGCTTGCCTGGCTTTGGGATACCGATGACGGTGGCTTCTTTCCATGCTTGTGGGAAGATGTTGTTGCTCAAGGCGCCATTGAAGATGGCGGTCATAAGCATTATTAGCGGGGCAGGAAGGAGTTTGTATACCTTATTGGTAATACCATCCGAACCGGGGGCCTTACGAGCGTGGAGCCCTTTAATGATGTCGTGCACTTCGTCTGGAGTGACGGGAGGCAGAGGATCATCAGGGTCTTCGACGGGAGGGAGGGAGGCTCTTCGTTCGACTTCAGCGTCGACCTTGTTCAGGTGAGCTTGGTCTACTGGTTGGGAGCTGGGAGAACATTGGGACTCTAGGCTGTCGGCAAGACATTCAGCCTTATCGGGACTGTCGAAAGCGACACTATTGTCGGGGCGGATGAGAGGAGGCATAGAGACCTCTTCTGAGGAACGCAATTTTCTCTGTAATTGCCAGAAGGCTTGATGAGTGGGCTCGAGTTCGCTGAGCATCTTGTTCCAGCCCTCAGAGCGAACCTCCCCTATGCGTTTCTTTACAGCACGCTGTAAATGGCGCATGTGGGCTTTGTTCGCGTCACAAGGGAAGGAGTCGTAGGCACGGATGGCCGCGTTCTTCTCGGTTATCAGGTCACGTACGTCAGTAGGTAGTTTCCAGCGATGGTCTTCCATCACCGGAACTTCCCGTGAACAATCCGTCAATACGGATTGTACGTGCTCTGTAAACGAGTCGATTGCGGCCGTCGTGTCAGCGACTGACACTAAGTGATCGGGGATGGTGTCTAAGTGAGGCGACGTGGTGGATTTCAGTCTTTCGCTTACTTTCCTCCAGTCGGTTATAGTCTGGGTCTGAGGGGGGCGGTTGGGGTCGATCGGGCCCGAGTAGGGTGCAAGATGCATGACTACAGGGCGGTGGTCAGAATTTAGCTCGTGGAACGTCTCAATCGATTGCAAACGGAGGTTCACATTCTTGAGCAGCGCTACATCGAGAACATCGGGAAGGTGATTAGGATTACCTGGGAAGTGAGTCGGGCTCATTGGAGCGATGACGTCAAAGTTAAGGGATTCGCCTAACTTGAAAACTAACCTACCTCTGGTTGAGGTTGTGCTACTATTCCACGCCGGGTGCTTGGCATTAAGATCCCCCGCCAAGATGACGGAGTCACTCATACCGAAGAGGGCAGTGAAGTCCTTTTGGAGCGAGATGGGATCCTCCGGACCATTGTCGGGTGGGATATAAGCGGAGATGATGGTGATCGGTTGGTGGCCGGTCATGCCGAGCCGACAGATAGAGGTCTCCAGATGGGAGAAGAGAGGAGGTGGGTCTATAGGGATACAATACAAAGATTTCCTAAAGTATATGAGTGTGCCACCCTTGTGACATCGAGACCTGTCATTGCGAACTAGTTTAAAGTTGGCAATATTCGGGTTTCGGTGATGTGGTTTTAAAAAGGTTTCCTGTATGAGGAGGATGTCAAGCTGATGGTCGCGGAGGAAAGTGGCGATCTCATCGCGTTGACCTGAAACGCCATTTGCGTTGAAAAAGCCTAATTTAAGGGATCGGGGTTTGTTACTATTTACTCTCGTATTATCCATTGAGAATTAATATTTGAGTGAGTGTAGAACTTGCGCGATCTCGGGATACGCGCTGAGAATTTCCATGAGGCGGATTGCGTTGCCGTTTGCAGCAACGATTTCTTCCGCCATTTTATCCGCGGCGGTGGTGAAGAGAGCCGCGTATGTACTTAATATGATTTGGGCGCTGTTTCGGCCCTGGGTTCCCTGAGGTGCCGCTGGAGCGGCCGTAGGGGCCGCGGGGGCTACCAAAGGCGCTGGGATGGCGGAAGCCATCAGCGCTGGAAGTTGAGCGGGTTGCGCTGGTTGCGCGGGGATAGAGGGCACCGAGGCTGCGGGAGCCTTCAGGTGATTTAGGTTAGCCCAGGGAGACGGCCTCTGCGGACTGAGCCGCTCCGGCATCAGCGCGGAAGGAGGCTTTCCCCAGGGGCTTTCCCTGTGCTGGCGGTCGCTCGCGCGTTTCGCGAGTTTAGGAGAGGAGGACTTCGGGGCCTTAGGACAGCCCCGGTAATTTGCCGGGTGTCCCGATTGGCCGCAGAGTACACAGCTGGGAGGCTCTAAACATAATTCCCTATCTTTAGGGCGGGTACAGTCGGCGGTGCCATGCTCTCCTAGACACTTGACGCATCTAGGGGTGGCATAGCAGTTTGACTGCGAGTGACCATATAATTGGCAGCGATGACACTGTCCAATTAGTTGAGCTCTGTAAGGCTTCTCTATTGAGATGCCTGAGAGCGAACACACCGACTTAACTTTAAAAATCGGGTGGTGACCGTCTGTGGGGTCACAGATGACCAGGACCATGTCGTAGACTAGGCCCTGTCTCGCTTTATGTAAGCGATGGACGGCGGAAACTGGGATACCTTGAGCGATGAGGTCGCTCTTAATCTCCTCGGTGGAGATTTCTTGAGGAACGCGCCTTATTACGACGCGAGTAGGGGTTTCCTCCGGAAGGGAGTAAGTGTGAAAGGAGTAGTTCCTTTCACGTAGGGCGCGGGAGAGATCCCTAAAGTCCGTAGACGTGGGGACGGTAACTTTGATCCCCTGGAGGGTGGATCGGGCGTTGGTGTAGTTGATCTTGCGATCAACACACATCTTGGAAATTTCAGTCCATTTGGACTTTTCCTGGACGTATATCGGGGGAGGGGGCTTCTGCTTCCTCGCGGTAGGAGCGGGTGGGCAAGCCATAGGGCTGGCGGGGCGACTGGCCCGCGGACTAGGGGCGGAAGTGGAGCTGGACGGTATGTCGTCCTGTTTTTTCTGGGCCTTGGTGACCGGGCCAGCGGGGGCGGAGGATTTAGCCGCCTTCCTCTTGCCTCCTTTGACCACGACTTGGAAGTCGTCATCGCTGGAGGAGGAGGTGCGGGCTTCTTCCTCGGAGAGTGGGACTGACGTGTCCATGCTTTCCGGGCGAGTCGTGTTTATTGCTGCGGCGCGCAGCTGCGTTGTCTCTGAGACAATGGCGGCCGGAACAATGGCGGCCGTGACAATGGCGGCCGGAACAAAGGCGGGCGAGACAATAGGGGCCGGATTAGCGGCCGGAGTATTATCTGCCGGTACAATAGAGGGTGAGACAATGGGGGCAGAGATATTAGCCGGAACATTGTTGTGCGGAACAAAGGGCGGAATGCCTTGTTCGTATGCAGGTGGCGATAGCGGGCTCTCAAGCGCGTCGCTGAAGTTAGCGAGTGCGCCTTGAGACGGAGCGGGACTAGAAACTTGGCTTATTTTGGCGCCATATTTCGCCAAAAACTCGGGGTCCTTTAATAGGACCTCTTTGAGGAACGCCAAGAGGACGGCGTCCTCCATGATCGGAGCGGGAACTATATTAGGGAAGGAATGGTGGAAAGAGAAAATTCCCTACGTAGCCTAAACCCTATACCTAACTCCCCGGGTGGATTGGCCCGGGGATGAGTTCCCTCCCTGTCGGGTGTAGACAGGGAGGTGTGTACCTATTGGTGAGCCCTAAGCTTGTAACCCGTCGCCAGTCTTATTGTGCGAACGGGGCCCTGACCAGTCTAGCGCGAAGGGTGTAGACACACCCTAAAGACACTAGGTGAGTAGCTGGAAAGCAAAACTGTCACCAGAGCCGACTAGGAGATCCCCCAAGGCCGGTTATCTGGGACCCGTCCAACTAACTGCCTCGCCCTGAAGGGGTTCGGCGGGTGCGAATTGGGTCAACACCCCACTCGGCTTCGTTGACACCGTAAGGTTTCAACCGAGGACCACGAAACTGTGGTTTTACCCAGAAGGGGCCTAGTGAAGCTACTCACAAAACGTCTGTTAGAGAAACGAGATTCGACAGACATTTACTTATAAAGCATAGCATAAGCATAATCAGCCTATAACGTTCCCACTGCTGGGACACAGGCCTCCTCTCTATGAGAGGTAGTGAGCCGTAATCCACCACGCATTGGATAATATATATTAACATTAATATTAGCATTATTAACATTAACATTACTTATATACTTTTACTTAATAAAACCAGAGGTTGATAGGTTTTTCGATCTCCAGTACGCCAAAATTGGAAATGTACACTGTATTTTATTATTTTGTGTGAATTATAGTGATTATAATAAATGTATGAAAATTAAAATATTTAAAATAAATAGCTATTTGTATATGTATTGTGGAGTGTTATTAAATTATCAAAATATGCATTGAGTCAATATTTTATTGTTACAGAATAAATATTATAAGAGTAGAAACAAAAGAATCGGGTCTCCTAAACTCTTACCGTCTTATTAACTCTTAGAGCTATATAAACCCATTTCATCTATAGCACTGTTTTGTCCCTTACTGTCAAGACTTGACAGAAAGGGACAAAACAGTTCGATAGCTAAAATAGGTTTATAAAGCCAATTGTTTTTATGAACAAGGTGGTTAGTTATATTGTACCGCTTATACCTCTTTTTTAATTCTCTTACTTTGACCCAAAGCTCAGGCCTTATAAACCATGTATTCTTGTAGTTTAATAAAGATTAATTCAAAATGTTTTTCTCTTAACTCCAGGTTACAACATGAAGCTGCTAATAGTTTTCACGGTTTCTCTCCTAGCGGGGTTAGCGTATTCCGCTCCAACCTCTGAAACTGCTGAAGCCCTTGGAGCCGCTCCCGCCTCCGACGATGATGGCAAAGTCACCATCACCGAGGAATTCTTCCCAGACTCACTAGCAGTATACACCGCTGAACATGACATCGTCAAAATATTAACCCCCCTTAACGCACTTAACTTTGATGACGACACTGATGAAGACGATGAATCTGACTCGGACTCCATTGCTTTCATCGTTCTAGCTGACATCACCGATGATGGTAAAAAAGTAGACCAAGGTCTTTACATGCTGAATAAAGGACACGCAACCAAGTTACTTGATAATGGAAGAGACGCCGCTGCAGCTAACGATGACACCAAAACAGCTTACTTCGCTGATAAAGGCGGAATCTACTCATACAATGCCACCACAGTCAAAGCTGAGAAATACGGGTCAGTGACTGATGATCTCATCGGTATCGCTAAAGTTAACGGCAGTGACGTCATCTATGTCCTGACAGCTGATAATGTTGTGTACAAAGTCACAGAAGAAGGTACGAAAAAAGAAGTAGTCGACAAAGTAGTAAAAGCCAACGAAATAGTATTAGATTATCAGAACAATTTATATTTCTACACAAATGAGAACATTGTCTACGTGCTGGTTGGCGATGAAGTCAAAAAAATTGAAGGTCTTCCTGCTAATCCAACTTCCGTAAAACTCATTAACCCACCATTTGTCATCGAAAATGGTATCCCTGTTATCATTGACAACAAGTCTTACATCGCTTATGAAAATGGTACAAGTGAATTGGGAGACTTTGAGTTTACAGTCAAGCCTACAGCTTACTCGATGGAAGCTACGCTAATACAATACTATGCTTATAACAAGAAGGTTTATGAATACAATATTCTTACCATACTCCTAGGTGAAGTTCTGTCAGAGCTTAAGTCATTCTTGGACGGTAAGACAGACTCTATTCAATCTATCGCGACTAGGTCCCGGAGTGATTTGGTTGCGTAAATTTTATCAAAACTATAGCGAACCGAATTTGTTCCTACCAGGTTGTGATGCGGCAGAAGACAAAATTATATATTTTTACATCAAATTTTGTTAAGTCAGGGAACTTACTTTTTAGCAAATTGACTACCTACCAACTTAAATTCTCCAATCGTAAAAGTATTTCTAAAACACCTTCTTCTTTGACAGTTGTATTAGACGGCTATAAAACGGCTAATTAATTTAGTGTGATCATTAGTACAACTAATCTCCCTGACTGTAGATGTACTTAGTTATAAAGATTTGTACAAATAAAACTACAACTAAAGCTTATCTAAAATCAATGTATATACAAAAATGTAGTAATGATAAAAATTATGATCCAAATATATTCACAGCATGTAACACAACTATTAATTTAATGACACACATAATCGTGTACACTGTTAAAACCTAGGATAGCGAAACGAACGCGCTGTTACCAAAAATAAAAGTGTGATAAACTACTGACAGATTCCCTGTTATTTATTTTCATTTTCATCTGATAAAACAGTTTTTCCAACCCGCACTGGCTAGCTAGGAGACCTGTCCTAGCAATGAGAACATCGTTATTATATTTTTCTTGACATATCTCGGAGCCCAGAGGTCTCGTACTTTTGGAAGGCGTACGAGGAGCCAAAGCCAACTCGTAGAGGCCTGTTAGACGTTTTCTAATTAAATGAGACACCAACCGACGATTATCCCTGTTCGCACTATGCAAATGCACCCAAGGACAACCCTCGGTTGGTGTAAGACTTTTGCAGGATATGGATATGGAATGACTATGGCCCCTGCCTGACCAATGTTTTATATAAATTACAAAGATAAAATGGCAGGGGATGACTAGCACACTCAATAAAGTGCCCCGGAAAACGGTCGAAAGCACAGTGTCGTAGCGACAAGGGGGCAACATGTCCTAAGTTTATTGAAAGCTGGAGAGGTATTCCACGGCTATTAGGACAATCCCGGAACTACGGTCAAGATCCAGCATCTTACTGGAATACTTCCTTCTTCCGAGCACGTTTGCTCTTGTGAATCTCCACTCAAGCCGGCCAATGAAGGTAAGAAAGAGGTGGAAGCTCTGTTCTTCAGCAGTGTTCACTCCAGCCGGCCAATAAAAGCAAGCCAGAGGTGAGGAACAGGACTTTTCCCAGGAGATAGGGTCCGTGGATGTTCATGGGGAGAGCCCCATGACCTCCAGTTCTTGTGATCCAGAGCTAATATGGACCACTGGTCATTTGTTTGTTTGTATGTTGATGCAGTCAGTTTATCTCAAGCTAGGTGGAGCAAGGATGTTTGCAGGGTCGCTGGTAGCAATTACAGAGTAACCAATGGGACATTTATGTCCCATTGGTTACTCTGTAATTATGCAGGATTATCGCGTGACACACCAACAGCAGGAATTGCTGCCTTATTGTTCAACAACATTCATTGCGTCATTTACGTTGTTTGCAGACAAGTTTTGCAATGTCCTTCAAAATGAGAGATTAAGTCTAATTAATGATGAGTGATTAAGGTGCTGATGGAGATCATACACACATGGTACACTGCATAAGATAAGTTGAAGCAACAATAAAAGTTGCACCGTCCTAACAGTGTTTAGACGATGCAAGTTACGACGTTCAGTTTTAGTTTTTAATTCAAGCTCAGTTCATTTTCAAGTTGTGGATACAACAAAAATCTTCAATCGTGTAAATTGGGCTTTAACGGGTAGTAAATTTAAAGAAACAGATTCTAACAAAAATAATGAGTATTTAATTATTATACTTACATTTTTCTTATTATAAAACAATATTAGAAAAACATTTTTGAAGATGTTCATTATTTACAATATTTACAACAAAATACTTAATAGAAAAAAATTGCATGTATTCATTTTATAATCATAACTTCATAGCATCCTTCAACGTTTAAAACAAAACTCCGAATGGATCTTTTGCCGCTTCAATGACATCGACATGGGCGCTTTTGTGCTGGTGGTAAACATTTGAGAAATTGCCACAGAAATAGTATTGACAAACCAAGATGGCGACGTAAGTTCCGGTTTCGGCCACGCTCCTAATGGACCTTTTAGCTTTATAGTAATTATTTAGAACGTTGAATTTTTTGATAATTTTAATGGAATGCGCAGGCGCAACGTGTGTTCGCTACGTTAAAATTGTATATGTTGGTGTTGTTTTATTTAGCCTCGAAAGGCGTTTTTTGAAATAATTAATAACTTTAATTGACAAGTTTTTTAAAAAAGTAATCCAGTTAATTTTAATTCATTCGTTAACCAAACATATACTTTCTGCATTTTGTATGGCCGAGCATTAAAATGTAAACTAAATTAAGACCTAGACCACTGGCATTGAAAACCCAAATAAAGATTCTTTGGAAGAATCAATAATGGACATAATAATCTTAGTTATATCTTTCGGCCATTCATTCGCTACACCAAACATTGACCTAATTAAAACTTCCATAACATTAAACTCATATATCTTCCCATTCAATGAGGCTACTAAGTATAAGGCAGCATCTACACTTAAAGCTGATGGTGTTTCGCGTATTATCAAATCTTTTTTCTCATAAGTCCCGTTTGAGTATAAAATATATAGCACTCCATCACCAAAGAAAGGTATACAATTATCCATAATGAATGCAGGTCTTAATAGTTTCAAATCTTTAAAATCTTTTAAAACACTCGCTGTCAAACTAAGTACATTACCATTTGACTTGATAATATGAGGCATATGATCCCCACAAGCAACATAGTATATATTATTAGACGTATCTAGTACAAATTCTAAGGCACAACGTATGCTCTTAACCCTAGTTTTAACGGTACCATTCCTTTCTATTCTGTACACTTTATGTTCAGCGTTTAGTATGTAAATAGTATCACTACCATTAGCTTTTTGTAGTTGTATGATATCGTCTCTAAAAGGACCGAATTTTTTCGCTGAGAGAGAATCAGGATGGTATTTATACAGGCCGTCTTTTGCACCAAAGTATATAGCTTTTTCGAAACTGTAGTCTGCTGTTGAATCTCTCCCTCCATCTAAGATTTCGTATGCTGCGAATCCTTCTAGAACATATATACAGCTGCCTCCTTCTGACTTTGGATCTGACACGGTAAAGAAGATTGATGGTATTTCAGAAGCTTCTGCTTGAAAGTACTTCTGGTCGTCTGCTGGTACCAGTAACCTCGTGATGTTGAAAGCAGATGCAAAGATAATCTGCTCATCTCTGAACATTGTTGTGACCTTTGGCGGTTGTTTCACGTTTTTCATTGTTGCACATAATGTTATTAAGAACGATGTTGTGTATATTGACGACCGCATTTTTGACGATTCTGTAAAACGAGAAAATGTTAATTTAGTTCCACGCCTTTATATTAGGTTAACAAAACGAAACAGTACCCTTAAAATACAATGTAGATAAAAAATTTACATAATTATGATATGGTGATAGCTTATTTTAACTCTGTTATAAATAACTCCTATCAGTGGCCAAGAGTCCATACAACATGAAACCTATCGGCGAACCTTTCTATACATATCAATTACTTACGGATAACTTATATACCATGCTATAAGCGTTATGCTGGAAGAGATTTTTTTTTTAAACAAGCATCACCTTTGTAGGTACGTATTTTCTGTTGCGTTCTTCTTGTCTGTTTATTTGTGTGCGCATAAATGGTTAAATAAATAAATAAAATAAGCTATGTACTTCACATATGTTTTATCTATTGAAGAATTAACACTAGATCGAAGAGCATAAAAATCACAATATCATCATTCGATCAAGCTATGTTCTACTTCTAGCATTGTACATGGAACGACAGCTCATTTGACCTCCACAACACATTTACTGAGTATCCCGATACCCCGTATAAAGGTCACAGATATCACAGATACCTAATAACGCAAGCAGAACCGTCGGTAAAAACCAACTAGAACTATGCATAACTGTGATGAAACACATGACCAAGACCGAAATGCCTCACATATTCCTGGCTAGAGTTTCCTATGGAATCCAGCAGACCCTCGCCGATCCTGGCACACATGTAACGTACTCAGTTCCCTCACCTTGCATGCGTTCAGTTATAAAACGAATGCACGCGATTACTCGACGGTGCGTGAAAGTAAATTGTGTGTGTGCGCATTGTTATACTTTGTTGGAGTGTTTTTATTAAACCAGAAATAGGCGAGGTTGTGCGTTCCGGATGAACTCTATCACAAGAAGCTTCACTAATACTAAACGTGTAAGAACTACCCTTTCAAATATGTTTCTTCGAGAATTTTTCGTGGACAGCGTTGAATACTCCCTCTGGTTTCTCTAGTCTTTCCCACAATCCATCCATTGTTTCTTAGACAAGGAGCCTAAAATGTTTTTGATGGGAGGTTGTGCAGCGGCAGCTGAGTAAGCACGGTGAAATGTTTTAACTTGTGACGTCGACTTTACGGCAATTGAGGCGGGATCGGCGGGGCGTGGTATTGCATCGCTTGCAGTGACAGCGGCCTGTGACGAGTCCAATTTTGCTGACTCGAAACTCGACAACGATGCGATGTTTGCACCATGACGACCTTTGACGCGAATCAGGTGACCTACATACCGTTACAGTATTTCGTAAGTAAACCATATCGGCACGTAACTCAGTGATGGTGTTTTGAGATGCATCGTGCTTAAACTTCATATCGGCTTGCCTTTAGATTATATGTGGCGGCATCTACACTGCCACATGCGAACAACGCATCACACTGACGTCACACAAATCCTGCATCGCGCAATCAGAGTTTACCGCGCAGCTAGCATATATACAACTTCCCGACATCAATCGTCGGGCCACCAGATACGAAATCCATCTGGTCGAAGGATCCTCCCTATTCTAAAGAGTATGAGTGAACTTTACACCCTGTTCCTCATTTCCTTCAGCAACCTGCTGACATCGACGTAGTCAAAAGTGACGGGGGGCAGCTAACGCAGCTTCTTTGCCATAAAGACGGCACGTCGTCGGAGTCAATCTCGTTAACACCCAAAACATGACTTGGAGAATTCTCTCTGTAAAAGGAGTTAAAAGAACGTCACAAGCAGTAGATTTTGTCGTTTTTTTATATTTATAAATGCCCGTAACTTTATATTTTTCTGTTAACTTTTATGGCTTGACCTGACCTATCACCCGATTTCGGTTTGACGTCGACTTAAGTGTCACCCTGTATATAGGACTATACCTATCTAAACACTATTTTACTTTATTTTATTTTTATTTTTTATTGTAAGGAACAGCAAACAGTTACATTATGAGATCTTACAACTGAAAAATGTATTTATCCGAGGCCGTTGGCCCCGTAATCAGCTGTTACAACAGCTCGAAGTATGTATGAGTTTAGACACATTTTTTTTTTATATCATGCTTAGATATCGATACTAATTTCAACCCTCTATAACCAAAAAGTTTTGAGTATGAATATGGATTAGTGCTCAAAACTTTCCTCATAACTTATCCTTTTCATCATCATGAGACATAGGCCTCTTAAATTGCAAGCCATTTAGCTCGACTCTCGACAACTCTCATCCAGTTGCTAGCAGCCACCCTGCGAAGATGATCACTCCACATAGCCTGAGGGCATCCTTCCTTACGTTTGCAGATTCGCGGTCTCCACTTAAGAACACGTCCACCCCAACGGTCATCGGTTCTACGGCTAATATGGCCGGCCCATTGCCACTTCAGCTTGCTTATTCGACAACTTCGATCATCTGCCGGATCACCTCATTCCAGATTCTATCCCTCTTACAGACTCCAAGCATAGCTCGTTCCTTAGCTCGCCGAGCGACCTTGAATTTATGGACCAGCCGTGCCGTGAGAGTGTAACTTATCTTCTTGCATCGTTAATTAGTCCAAAAACGTCCACAGCCAAATATTTCTCATCGAAATGATCGAAACAGTTAATGAGAAATTAGGCTCCTACTACCCATATTTTGAATACAAACGGTTTTATACATTGTTCCCATTAATATGATCTAGTACAATATTCCTAATAATTATTTTGAAGTTTCAAAGAAGTAGAATTTAAGCAGGAATCCGTCACTAACCATGATTGAATAATATTACGTGTGTTGCAATGGAAACGTACACCATGTTTCCTTCCGCAACTAGATATATAGCAGTAAACACACGAATAATAAACATTTACTAATACAACACAAACAAACATACAGACAAACAAATGAAAATAATTCGAATTTAGTAAAAGTCTTACATTTTGGTAATTATTATTTTGCTTATTATAATTATTGCAGTGAATTTGTGTGATTTGATTAATAATTAATTAAGTGGCAGTTTGGTTGTGAATTTACATTATGCGCAATCTTTTAGGTTTTTGTAAAACAAGTGACAGTTTAAAAGAAATTATTATAATTGCGCCATAAGTTATTAGTGATTTTCTTCTTGGTAACTATAGTAACATTAAGAAAGTCTACGTAAATTAACAGGATATCTGTGTTATCGGATACCACTAGCATCATGTCATAATCTGTAAATCCCTATGTTTTTATCCCAATTTGGGGTCGAATTTAATATATTCTTCTTCCTTATCTCCATTAAATTTCATCAGATTAGTGACCCCCTCTCTAAGCATATCATCTTTCACACTATCAATCCATCGTGTCTTTGGTCTCCCCTACTCATATAGCCGTCCTCAATCATGTTCAAATCCATTCTAATGACCTGTTCCTCATTCTTCCGCAACCATACCTGCATGACGTGTGCCGTGATATTCTAGTGCACTAGTGTGTGCACATAAACAGTGCACAACCACAGATCCACCCTCTGTGCACTCACTTTCATATTCTATAAAATCTATAGGACGTCAATCTGACATGAATAAGGCACAGAATCCAATTCTTTACGCACATCACCAATTCCTAACTGAAGGCTGCTACTAAGAATTCCTTGTCAAAAAAGTCTAATAGCTTTTTTTGGCCGACCAGGGATTTGAACCTAAACTTCATGATATGCAGCCATATTTAAGATAGCTACAATCTTACACTAAACAACGACGTGGCATGCAGTAATATATTATCCATACAATCAAATCATATTATGGGGTTCGGTCGGTATCTCAGCAGTCCGATTAATACGACATGTATTCAAAATTTGCATGTAGTGGTATTAAGAAATGAGAAATGTAGCAGTGCCATATGGAATTTTTGTTACGTCCTAGGTATTACGTGGACGTATACACGTAATACCTAGGACGTAACAAAAAATCTATAAAACAAATGAACGCACGATAATAAGTGACGGCTGCGGAATTCTGTAAAATGTTTTATTAGTGATGGAAAAGTGAACAGGATACGTAAAGTGTATCTTTCTTTATGTATGTTATTTGGTAAACAAATATGTCGAGTGAGAATTGATGTGTTTGAATGAATTTAGTGCAGTTTTAAAATATCAATGGCGAGCCGTTCGGTTCGCCAAAGTGTGTGATTAATGCAAAAGTGTTTTCTTTATATTCAATTTATTCATTAACAATTCACATTGCGGTATATGTTTCGTTGCGTATATATGTGTCTTTAGATTGATATTATTTGGTCGATCGATCCACGATCAAACAGTTGGTGTGGAATTAGGTAACGGTATACTCGTGTTAACGAGTATATTGGAACATACCATAAACTTTTAAAATACAAAATTTGTGGTAATGCGTCCTACTCACCTCTACCGATCTCTTCAAGGAATATTGCCGTAATGTTTATATTAAGTTACCTCTTTTGTCCAACATAGACCATCTAATCTAAAACTCACAACAGGAAGTACTAAAATACCCTATTTAAATCCGTAACCATTTTCGCAAACAAATATAATTACTCTGCTGGCCCCATTTTGATATAGGTGCATTCAACCTCAAGTGTAGGACAGTGATAAAGACAGAAGTTGATATAAACAAATTATGTTTATACGAAACAGTTGCTGATTTGATTTCTTAGAAGCCAGTTGTGAGTTAATTAAGTTTAAGAGTAGGTAAGTGATCTTTGCTTGACATCTCTGTGATAATAATATCTTGATTATTAAATGATTAGCAATTCGCTGATTGGTTGTTTAATAGTTGAATATGTAGTTTTTGTTTCTGATATATGATATGGCTAAAATGAGGAAAATGTCTAAATTAATGTGGGTGGTTACGTAGGGGAAGACCAAATAAACGATGGACAAACCGGGTGAATACCAAAGTGACGATTTATAAATAAGCATCGAAACAAAAGGCATGTTTTCCCGACCCCAAATAAATTACGATAAGGGTAGGAGAATGATAATATGGATAGATGGGAGAGACTAATGTGATGACGACTAATACTCGTAAAGACGTATAGTCAGCCAGGGCAACTGTAAACAGGGGTGATTTGAAACATGTGTCATAATACATACTAATCCACACCTCCATACTATATATAACATTATGAATTCGAAAGTAACTCTGTCTATATGTTACCTTTTCACGCCTAAACCGCTGAACGGATTTTATAACATTTGGCAAAGAGATATATGGCATTTTGGGGAAGGACAAAGACTTTATGTCCCGGTAGCACGTTCCCATGACATAATTCCCGACATCCACGCAGTCGAAGCCGCGGGCAGTAGCTGGTTTTACATATTTTAAATTAATTTTTATTATTTTATGACGATTCCAAATTCACCCCTGTTTACAATTACCCTGGCTGACCTATCTTTACTGACCCTCTATGCAAATTAATTGGGAAAAGGACGGAAGGATGATATACATTGTTACTTTAACTGTTAGCCTGCATCATCCCACTGCCGAGTAACCGAGGCCTCTCTCCATGACTTCCAGCTTTTTCGATCCAGGACTAATTCGGACCACTGGTTGTATGTTTTGTCCAGCTCATCCCACCATCTTCATGTTAGGGTTCCGCCTTGTGGTCATTTTGGCTGAAAGCTCTTTGGGCCTGCGGCAACTGTTACCAGGTCAGTCCCACTTCAGCTTAGCGGCTTTTTGTTCATTCATTTTGATCTATATAAATCTTTATTGATCATCAACATTGTACAACACTGTAACATCATCATCCGCCTTCCCTCCTCCCAATCTATGTGATCATGTTCTTCTTCCATATATCTCTATCAGCTATTATCACTGTCCATTCATCCATCGTTCTTTTACATTGTCTTTTACTACTGACACATTGATACTAGAAAGTTTTCTTACGATATGATCCATATTACTCTTCATGTAGGTTCTTCTTCATAAAAACCAACAATATGCACCTTGACTTTACTTCTCATAACTGCCTGTCAACGGTTATCTTTCTACTTATACATATATTTAAAAATGCAACGTTTTCATGTCAGTCTGTCTGTCCGGTAGTGCATCTACAACTCAAGAATCATTAACCGTTTTTCGTGATTTTCTATTCATAGATGTTTTCTTCTATAGCTATATTATAGGCAGAGCTAGTGTTTGTTTGAGTTTTTCCAGGTATTCTGAATCTGAAACAACTAGTTTCGTTTTGTTTTAGGTTTTTCTGTAAACAATATCAAATTCTTTGTTATTGTTATTATAGGCTTGTGACCCGAATTAATCTTGATAATGATATCGCTGCTTTTTGGCTGAGCGAATTGTGTGATTCTTGGCTAAAAGCGTTTCAAACACATGCAAAGAGGTATAAAGTCCTGTATATGCCCCAGCGGGTTCACTTACCAAAAATGCTTAGTATGATGTTTAATTTGTTTCTGTACCACTCTTATTTACCTGAGCCATTGCGTGCGTACAATAGTGGTACCCATTTTAAAGATCAAGACGGTTGACGTGTCCGATAAAACTAACTATCGACCCATCTCACTTTTTACAATAACAGCTAAGGTGCTTGGAAGTCACTTGAATGGTAATCTAATGAGGCACGTCGAACTGTCAAAAGGTTTTGATCTCGTAGCGTTTGACGTGCTTTGAAGCTGGGAAGCATGGGTTTACCCGTGGAATGTACCTCTCATATCAAATACTGGTACTCAAGTCAGATAAATCAGGTGAGATGGACTGGTATTTTGTGGGACGACTATAAATTAGAGTGTGTTGTGATACAAGGGGGGTTAGGGGGGTCGCCACTATTGTTTAATTTGTATGTCAATAAGCTGATTGAGTGGCTCACTATCACTTATGTCAGCTGCTTCATTGGTGACAAATGTGTTAATAATATAAGCTATTTAGATACTGAGCCCGACATTCAGAGGATTAAGGAATTTGGTGTCTCAGTGTGAGGCATTTGCGATGTCACACCGATTTAAATTCAACTCCAAAAAGAGTGAACTACTTATATTTGAGCAGATGCATACTATCCCGCATTATGTTCCTCCTGTCATGCTTAACGGTGCAGCTTTATAAGTAGTTGTCAGGGTTACGTTTCTGGGTTACATTATAACAGGTGACTTTAATGATGACTAGGACATAGAGAAAGCGCAGGCCTGTGGCGGTGACAGGCAATATGCTCGCTCGCAGGTTCACACGTTGCACCAGAGATGAAAATAACACTTTTTAAGGCTTTCTGCCAGTCGTTCCACCCGAGTGGCCTACCTAACCTACACAGCCCTGCGCACCCTGTTGGAGCTGTCGTGGCGCTGCAGTGTGTCTGGTATGTTTGCTGAAGAGCGTACGATTGGCAGTTCAAGCCATCATGCGCAATAAAGCAAACTTCTTGCTGCACCGTCTGCAGAAGCAACAGCATCCTGAATGCTATTGCTGCCCGTTTTCACTGTCTTTTCCAAAATCACTTTATAAGGACAATCATAGGCATCAGTTAGTTATAGGTAGTAACAATATTAACACAATTTTAGGTACAACTTTGTTATTACTAACACACTAACATTTAATGATTTTCTGATATGTACTACGATTATGTGACTTATATAAATATTCTCTAAAATAAATAAACAATAATAACAATATGAATGCCTTTAAGTTATTCGCAAACTATAACTATTATATTATAAACAGATAAAAAACATTATACATAGCATAATAATTGTAAACGATACAGATACACACAACAATTGACATTGTGTCATAACGTCTTATGGTTGATGGTTAAATGAACACTTCTGCTTTTCCCTTTTTCATAAAGAAAGCGTAGTTTTCCAAGGTAATCTTAGAAAACCCTTTATTTCTTTAAAAATGTTAACTGGGCTTTATATAAAATCCGTAGGGTTATCCATTAGCAGTAATGATTATTAATTTTTCCCTTTTTTGGGCAAAGACACATTAATAAGGAATGTCCTCTAGAAATCCATAACCATCGTTCAAAGCATCATGTGTATACTGGTGTATCCACTATAAATTATAAAAACTCAATGAAAAATAAATTCTATTTTCTCTATATTACAGAACAAAATGCTGCCACTACTATTCCTGATGGTAATAGGATCAGTTTACACGGAGAAGGAAAACTGTTCATACCTTTACGATGGAATGGCTTACGACAGATCAGCAATCCTTACAATTAAAGGATTACCGACGAATTTAGTCTTTAACCCAGTTAATAAAGACCTACACTTCACTCTGATAGACCTGGACAGTCTACAGAACGACAATGTTCAAACTAAGATGGAACAATATTTCTTAAGAGAAAATCAACCCACCAGAATTGAAAATGTAAACGGGCAAGCAGCCGCTGTTGATGTTAAAAAGCAAAAAGTATATATAGCAAGTGATGATGGTCTACATTTCCTTAATGCTAGTGACAAAGCTCAGTTTTTAAGTATGAAAGATGAAGATATTGTACAACTTTTCAAGCCAAGTAACAAAGATGAATTGTATGCTGTATTCTTTCCCGAAAACGAAGTATTTGTGATTGACGTACAGAGAAACGAGAAGAAAAAAGTTGAAAATGTTCCATGTGCCTTTATACTAGCTGTTGACGATAAAGACAATATATATTATGAGTGCGATTCTAAGTATGTAAAAGTAATGCTTAGAGGTTTTCAAGAACCTGTAGAATTTGTTGGTATCCCTAAGAATTCTGCTAGAGCTATTGCCGTCGACAATTCCTCTAGAGTCATATTAGCTGCGAATGATGGTCTCTACATGTTAAAGCCCGATAATATAATACCAACAAAACTTATGGATTTAGATTATGTTCCATCTGGGATAACATTTGATGAAGAAAGTTTCTATGTATCGACCAACGGTATTATTTACAAGTATAGTGACTGTGAATATGAATAATTAATGACTATGTTTTATTAAATCTATGTTGTAGATTTCCTTTTTAGTTGTTTTTTTATCGTATAACCTCTAAATATACAAATGTCAGTTACCTTTGATTTTGTTTCTGCTTCTCAATTGACTAATCTATATTCAATTGCTCTGCTGGTATCTTGTACTATGTAGTTAAACGATTTAACAAAGTCGTCTTAACGTTACTTCATATCCTTTCATAAAGAACTGTGTCAACATATGTACACATAACTTACTGTTCAACTTCACTGCAGAAATCGTTATTAGCCTTCTCTTTTATTCATTTAACATTCATGTTTCGACATGATAACAAGTAGCTGATTCATTAAATTGACCTCTGAGAAGCGTATGATGATTCCACTTCAATAGAACAACCGTGGTAGTTCATATTCAATTTTATTTTAGTTCTAGTGTAGGTTCCTGTCCTCGGTTCACAGCATCGAAAAGTTAACCACAAAAGTGTTAGCCCATTCTCAGGTTAACTCTGAAGTGTTTGACCGATGCGCTGTACGCCTGGAAGGTGGCTTGTCCAGATACGGTTCAGTCCGAGAACCCATCTTCCTAGAGACAGTGGGATGAGCCGCTCTGCAGTTTGGGTCGGAATAACCTCATTAATACGACCACCAATACTGCTTAGCGGCTATCAGGATAGATATAATTTTTTCACACAATGACTTTTATTCGCCTTGAATATCCTTTTAAAGCTTGTCCAACTCTGAGTTTTCCAACTCGTCAGATTTAGAGAAAGCCCACATTTCTTCACATCAGATTTGCCTATTTAAGTCAATAAGGGTTAGGCCGCACACGATCGTACTAAAATTAAAGGCTCCGAAGATCTCTTTATTTTTGGTCCATTTTCGAAAACTGAAAGTTGAGCCCAGGGGTTTCCTGTCACTTCACACTTCACTCAAACTTTTCTAATACATTTGCGTTCTTCTCTCATCATGCCGCACCTACTCAGCCATCAACTTTTCGCCCTGCATATGCTTTCTCAAAAACCCTCCCTGAAAACCCTGTTGGTATTGTTGAAACACTACGGCCAAGTACTCGTCGAGTATTTCGGTACATCGCCAGCGGTTGCTCGACTGTTCACGTGACCAGAGGGCTGGCCTTTTTTTGGCATCAGCATTTCCCACTGACATCGATGCGAACGATTTTTGTAATGCCAAATGAACTTTCCAAATTTATTTCCCCTGTATATTCACACATTGCACATAACATAGCTTTATACATTTTAGTGTTAGATTTATTGTATTTCAGATTTCTTAATTTAAATAAAATTTCCAGGTATTTATTTAAATATTCTTTTGTTACATATTTAAAAGCCACTGTTATTTATTTAATCCTACACTAATAACTAATAAAGTTAATAACATTATACATACCTTAAATAATCTCTTTCAAAACTGCTTACAAAGTCTGATCCTTCCAAACGGCTCCAAACTAATGCCCAAAATGTACAAGCCATCGTAGGATTGTTTTTTTTTTCTAATGAATGATGTGATCCTTCACTTTTAATTTAAAAAATTACATCACTAATCGATTAGTAGAAGTCTGTACAGAGTGTTTTAATTTTATTTATTTTTGTATTGAACTTAATACAACTTAAAATGGTACCCACAAAAGAGAACGTAATGCCTTAGGCATTCTCTACTAGTCAACCAACATAACTAATTTCAGAGATTCAAGCTCGAGACACGTTAACATTTTCCTGGTACTGGATCCCTAACATATAAAAACCGACCAAAAATATTAATTTTCAACGCGCCTTCCACTTCTGGTCTTAATGTTGATCCCAAAATCCCCAAACACAAATTTGCTGGTTCTCTATATTTTCAAAAAGATCATCAGCCTTTGACTTCTTCCGGGTTGAGCGGGAGGGCGTGTCAAACTTTACTGAAACCTTTACCTAGATCTGTTGCGGTTTACTTCGAGTTTAACCGGCCACTGTTGAAAACCAGAATTTAACATGGACCAAATGCAATCTGACCACTACAAGCCAGTCACTGTTATACACCCCTTGATAATCCTGGGTGTCAGATTATTATATTCTGGTTGTTCTATTTGCAGAACCAACATCCCATATTTCTCGATGAGAATATCAACATAGAGTATGTTTACAAGCATCGTGGACTCTTGACACAATGGAAGATATTTTATAAAGACTACGGAGCCTGTCAAACGAACACCATTTCATACCAAACGCGTGAAGCAGACTGACGTACAGGTATTTATTATACTTGATATATCTTCCGAATTAAACAGTTTTTGAAAATATTTTTGGTTTTGTGAATACGAAAGTGGATTTTGATCAAACTTTTTGATTCTTGAAGTTGGATGGTGAGGACGTTTTTGGAGATGGTTTTATTTAAAATAGAGTGCGTTTCAAGATGAAAGGGCTTAAAGATTAATAATTTGGTGAAAGTTACCTGACGAAACTTTCTGCAATACGTTGCTTTGCGTTCTTCAGGCACCTAACGACAATTTGGGTCGCCTTGCTTGCTTTTCCATGCGTAATCATTATTTGGAACTTTTCTTACAATTAAAGTTCCGATCAACTGTGCATCATCCCTGATAACAATTATTATTTCAGTAAACAAGTGAAACCTTAAAAACTTTCCAGTGTTCATTTTCTTCCACTCAAAACAAATCGTGTGAGTGTGAGTTTAGAGATTAACCACAGTTTCTGATAGCAGTGGATTACCACTGCTATCAGAAACTGTGTTTACTGAAATTTTCACCATCACATCGTTCACTGACTATACTATTGGGATATTGGGATCAATCGTTGTTGAATTCATTTTCAGCGTGCTTGGTGACTTCGAGACTTGAAGTCAAAATATTTTGTACAAGCCATTGAGAATTTCCCATCGCCAAAAAAAGTGAATAACTGCCTCGTTGGTCTAGTGGTCACAAGAGCTACTGCTGAGCATGAGGTCCTGGGTTCGATTCCCAGGTCTGGCAAGTGTTATTGGGTTTTTCTATCTAGAATTTCTCAGCCGGAGTCTGGATTTGTGTCCGGTTGATGGCAATAGGCTCGCCCCCTATTACATGGGACTTAAGCATAACTGGCGAAATATGGGTGTACTATAGGTACATCTCGTATTACTGTTGCAAGCCTTTCGAAGAAAACTAAATGCCAAAAAAGTAGGTCATCAAGGACTGGGACGTAGGCTAAAGGTGTAGGATTAAATTAAAAGAGTAGTAAATTTTTACGACTTCCTCTTTCTTGACCATTAATTATTTTACCACTACAGCGTCATCCAATACTGACATTCCAGAGCACTCACTGGTTTATTTGTCATTTTATGTTACGAATAACATTCTCGTTGTTTACTTTTGCTAGACTGTTTATTGGTGACTTGCCTTACACAAATTCTATAATAATATGGGTATGTTTGCATTGCTCCCACTTTAACATTTCGTCAGTATCTATCACGGTGACATAAGTAGACGCTTTCTAATTCCATTAACAATTTCGTCGCCTTTGTTCTTTCATCTAATGCATCAGCTGTTTCTTATTTGGTGCATTTTAATTAATCATTGCATGCCTAGCCAATATTGAAAATCAAAATACAACAAAAAAGATAAGTAACCAAAACACTTTCGATCCTATTCAAAATTATTCAAAATCGATAAAACAGAACCTTTTGTAGTCCAAATCACAAATTTGTTTCTTGTGTTTCGTAAACCAAATAATTTAATTTATTTATAAATCATGACTCCATTCAGCTGAGTCTTTTTCTAATTCAGTCTAAGCAATGAACGTGCTTTTTTTCTTTTGTTGTTTTGACTAGATTTATCAATAGGTACAAACCTATTGTAAAATAAGTAAGAACAATTGCCTTATATTTACCTCGCAATCGTTTTATATACGTGGGACAGTCAGAAAGTTTTGCGAAAAAAAAATGTTCTATAGATAAATATTTTTTATTAAATCTTTTCGAAGTACACTCCACTAGCTTCTACACAAAGTTCGCATCGCATCTTCCGGTGAGAAAAATTAAAAAAGCTCGAGATCAAAATCTTCCCCCCGCTTCTAGATCGCTTCACTTTGGTAGGCGTTAATTCGTTTTGAAACACCCAACCCGTCGACTGGCGCTTCGTTTCTGGATCGTATTGATGTGGTATTGATAGATCCAAGACTCATCACCTGTAATGATATCATAAACACGAGACGAGCCTGCTTCAAACTTGTTTAACATAACCCGGCACTATTCAACCCGGGCCTGCTTCTGGAGTATCGGTGAGGTTGTGAAATCGTAAAAATTCATAGCGCGAAAATGTTCCCGTCGCAGATCCATTTATAATGATACACGATAATTTAAATCAGCTCGCAAACAATGTACCAATTTTTTACTAACAAAAAATAATATTTTCAAAATAGACTAACTGGCCAGTATCATGCTTATAAGCATTTTTCGCAATACTTTCTGAGTAGCCTGGTATATATAAAGCAATATATTGTTTTGGGAATCTATCATAACAATTACTATTGTTATCATTATCCGCGCTTCTCACAAAGTCGATCATTGTGACAATATTGAATCATAATCGTTAATTGTATCACTCTTATGACTGTCATAATTTAAAACAATAATTAATGCTCTCATGCATTATAATATTTATATATCTGCATCACATGGCGTAGGTGTTACACATCCGATATCAGTTGTTAAATAAACATCAACAAATGTAGGCATTATGTCAACTTCTGTCATAGCAAACGCCCTTGTTCATTGATCATTGTTGATTACGAAGACTCCAGTACATATCAAAGATTTAAAAAAAAAAGTTTTACTAGCCTACACTGTCCCACTCCTCAGCAAAGGCCTCCCTCCACTCCTTCCATCTCTCGCGAGCTCGCGCGTCCTTCTTCCAGTTTTCACGGAACCTGTCTAGCTCGTCGCGCCATCTCCTACGTGGTCTGCCGCGACCACGCCTGACTGACTCAGGGCACCAGTTCTGTTATATTTGGGCCTACATTTTTGTCGGCATGCGGCAAACATGTCATGTCCAGTCCCATTTAAGTTGGGCAGCCTTTTGAGCCTCGTCAGCTATCTTTGTTTTGGAGCGCAGTATTATGTTTCGAACATGATCCGCATAGCATAATGTACTCTATTGCTCGTTGGCAGACCTTGAATTTGGTCTTCTGGATGTTAGTCAAAAACCAAGTTTGCGCACCATAGGTTAAGACGAGAAGAATACACATGTCCATGAGCCTGTGTTTTAGTGTCATAGGCAACTCACCCTTGAATAGTTCCTTCATGGACCAGTAGCCCTTCCAGGCTTTTTCCGTTCGTCTTGTGATTTCTTTATCTTGTAAAACTTTTATAGTAATCTAAAAAAAAACTTCTGTCCACAGATACCACAAACGGTTGTCATGCACCTAAGCTTACAATGAGGAGCCTACAAATAGTTTTGCCAATCATTGCCTTGTTATTCTACGGGTATAACACAGAAAAATGCGAAAGAATAAAAATAGGAAACGAATTCTACAAACGGCAGTTGATAGCCACTATCGATGGGTACCCGACGGGGATGGTCATAGACCCAAGAACTGACCATATATTTTTTATCCTGCACAAAAGGAATTACACCAAAGGAATTCATTTGCTAAAACATGGATCTTTGGGGATCAAGGAACTGCCGGTTTCCGATGAATTACTGGGACAATGTGTCGCCATAGATACGGTAAGTAACGTGATTTACATTGGCACGAATCAAGGACTTGTAACCTATGATTATTCAAGAACAGAAATAACTGCAGAACGCCCGATTGGAGACGATGACGTCCGAGGGATATTCATTGATAAAACCGACAGTCAGATGTATATAGCAATGGGCTCGAACCATGAAATATTTCGATTTATGAATGGTTCTGCGGCTGTCAAAAGATATGAGAAAATTCCTAAAGCGTACAGCTTTATTTTGGACAGTAAAGGAAACGCCTTTTACGAATATATTGATGGCAGATTGTATTTCTTCTCAGTGGATTTGTTTGAACCTATTCAATATAAAGGGTTTACCAGAGAACTGAAGTATATTCTACAGCTGAACAATAATGATGAAGCTATTGTAGCTGTTAAGGGATCGTTGTTCAGGCTTTTTACGAGAAGTATTCTGCCAGTGAAAATCGGACAGCTAGGATTCAAAATAACAGGACTAGCCTTTGATCATAAGAATAATATTATCATAGGTACTAAAGGAAAGATTTACAGGTATAAACCGATTGATACGAATGACCCTTGTCCTACCGATGACTATTTTATGTCCAGCATTTAGATTGTTTGATTTTTTGACACAATTATAGCTTCCTGAAGATTTTGTTTTGCTATGTCAACGTTGATGACGTGTTATTTACCTATATTGCCGAGTATTTTTTTACTTATGTAAGAATAAACGGAGTGCTTTAGTTTCTTGTTTTTATAAAAAGTTGTTACAACTCCAAAAGTTACGTGAAAATACAAGAATCTTACTCATATCGGTTCAAATTATCGTATTATTTATACGAAATACATCCGCGTTCGCATCAATTTTTCTGACATTTCCTTGAAATAGTTTTTGCATCGTTAGATGCAAAAACTATTTCTGATTATAGTCTTATAGTTTTTGCGTACGACGCTTGAATAATTCCTTTTACGGTTTGAATTCATGTGAGAAAGTGTGTACTCTATTTATTTCTTTTCCACCCTATATTTAGCTGTATAAAAGTCTGATCACGAACTTACCATACTTATTAAAAGTGTTTGACGTACAGTCAGGGAAATAAATTGTCCAGGAAATTGTCAATCAATACAACTGTCATAGAATAATCATTTGAATTTAATACGGATAATTAAAGTACTAGGTATTCAATTGGCTTATTTAATAGTTTCCCAGACTTTACCTAATAGTCCTATAAAATTAAGTTTTATTTCATTACGTTTCTCACTGTAAACTTAGAGATAATTTACACATCACGTTTTTTTTTATAAAATTAACATTTATAATACCACATCAATGTTTTTTATTTCAATTATGATCTGAAGTTCCCTCGAAGTTTAAATATGGTTTTGGTTATGAAAAAAGGAAAACATACATTTTATAAAAAATCAACCTCGATTTTCGGCTAAATTCAAGCGATTAGGAACAAGACATTTTGCATTTTCCCTAGATTAAGAAAAACCGAGAGATACATTTTTCAACTTCAAATAGGTACCTAGTGTATTTCTATTTTTAATCCAAAAAAAATATCTTGATGTAAAAAAAACTACGTATGTTTTTGCTGCCTTCCTTTTTGGCTTAGATTCATACAGAATGTTATGTGTGTTCATGAAATAATTTTCATTCCAATATTCCCATAGTGAAATATGTTTAAGTACATTGATGATTGCTCGATCCCTGCAAAGAATATTAAAAACAGCATTTCTGTGTAGTATTGATTCATCACTGATTCATTAATCAGAACATTATAATTATGAGCAACTTAAAATATAAACTATGTGAGCAAAAATAAGTGGATGTTTTTTTTTTAAATTCATGCATAGAAGAATACAATTATAGTTTTAGTTTATCGATGAAAACAGTAGTTGACAACCGAATTAAATACTTCTCAAGCAATAAAAATTTTCTGTAAAAAAAAGCAAACAAAACACTGTTAAGCGACATCTATTGGAAAAAATTGGAAGTAATAAATATGTTTCTGATAAGGAACTCTAGATGGCGCTACTCTAAGCTTCTTTGGAAAAATAAGCAATTTATACATGACATCAATTTAAAATAAAGTTACTAATAAATCTGATATTATTAGAACAATAAATGGGCTGTGCTTATATGTGGTACCAGCACCATTACTGTAGATTCATCTTAATTATGTAACTATCAACACATTATCACTTAGCATCTATTCAACTTAATTAAAATAAGTGTTAAATACATAAAAATTACAGAAATTTTAAAAACATAATCGAAGTTGAGAATTAAATAATGACCAAAAGATTTGGGCTCGTCCGGGATTTGAGAAATTTTAAAAACATAATCGAAGTTGAGAATTAAATAATGACCAAAAGATTTGGGCTCGTCCGGGATTTGAACCCGGGACCTCTCGCACCCTAAGCGAAAATCATACCCCTAGACCAACGAGCCACTGGGTGAAGAGTCGAAATAGTCAGTCTAATACTAATTAGAATAAGAAGATGTGACGTAACAAGTGTTTTTCTATATTAAAGGCACACACTATGTATTTGTTCATCACACACTTATATAACAACAAACATACATGAGATTTTATTGTTTTTCCGCCCGTACCATCGTATTATTAACGACTTTATAAAAACTGAGAAGGTTCTCAATTCGTTTGCTGTGTAACTTCTTTATATTTACATCGATTTAACCGATTTTTTCGATAATTTTCATTTTTACTGTGCCTTCTTTGAAATTACACAAATTTTTCGAATATTTTTAATATTAGTCATCATCCCTATGAACTCGCCGAAGAGTACGGAGTAAAAGGAGAAGTCGGCTTTTGCCTTTCAAAATATACGAACCAACAGACAAGTCCTGAGGACATACTCAACAGTCGAATCCAATAACGTTTCTTTCTGCAATTTTGGCGTACTGGAGGTAGAAACACCTATCAATCTCTGGTTTTAACGTACACATAAAGTAAAAGTATGCGACCCTATAAAGTATTGACAGCTATTTGTTTGACAGGGACGGACAGAATTTTAGTGTCTACTGTGGGTTTGGCTGTCAGTCAACGAAGCTACCGGCCCGTTCGAAAGTAGTTCAATGCTGCGAAATGAACCCTACTACCGATTAATTAACTTTTTCGGACGGGCAAAAACACATCGGGAGCAAAAACAACTGACAAATCGTGTTATCATTAACAACATTAACAACTAATCTTATATCCGAAGGAAACACCCGAAACTTTGATCAAAACTATGGATTTTGTGCTTAGAAAGTAGACCCCTGAAGTGGAGAGTGGAGACTGCATATCGGCAAGCGTAGTGTGGAACGCGCCTCAGCCAGTTGGAACGACGACCTTAAAAAGGCGTAGGAGGGGCCGAAGCCAACTCGCATAATTTTACCTGTTCGCACTATGCAAGTGCACCCAAGGTCAACCCCCGGTAAGTGTAGGACTATTGTAGGATGTGGAGACAAAGGATTTGTTATATTATTATTCAATTAATATCGATGTGAATGTAACTGATTTTACGCGCAAATACGCGCTGAGCTAGATGGACCGACGACCGTATGACGGTGGCAGGGACAGACTGTATGCAGAAGACGGAGGACAAGGTTGTGGTACAGCCTCGGAAAGGCAGCAGTGGACTGAGTAAGACCCAGTTTATTGGTCTATCTACAAGCTAAAGAAGACAGCTATACTTGCTAATATGATGTTAGGAATTAAACATCTATACAAATTCTTGCATAAGTATTAGGCAGTAAAAACTTTTTTTTATTCTAGTCTAGCTCACAAATTTAAAAAAGATACCGATCTGCTAAATAATCTATGTCAAAATTATCAACTAATTAGCATTTTCGAAAGTATTTAGATAACATTATAGCTTTTAAAATCTTGTTAAATTTCTAATTTTAGATATTAAAAAAAAAGGTTGCATATGAGGACAAGTTTTGCATTAAACTATGGTCTTCTAAACTATTAAGTTATTTCTTACGGTTCGCCTACATGATAACATTTAGCAATTTGCCGCCAAGTCTTCCTTCACGGCGAGATTTTTACAGGCGTCCAGTAGTGCTTTTCTGTAACCATTTCACCTTAAAAACTTAGGTGTAGTGACCGTGGAGTAAGCTGTCAGTGCCACTGATGCTAGGGATTGACCAAGACGGTATGACACTGGCATCTCACTATGAAGTGAGATGCAAGTGTTCACGGCAAATTCATACAGCATGTCGATTCAGTATGAATTTGCTGGACCTCAGGGTCCGGCAAATTCAAACTCAAAGCATTTATTTCAAACAAACTTATTACGGGTAGTTTTGAATTGTCAAAGAGTCGGTCAGTAGGTAGGTCAGAAAGTGGAAGCTAGTTGCCCATTCCAAAACGTAGATCTTTATGGAGAAGAACGGGCAAGAAACTCCAAGATTACTCTTTTAAATCAAGATCTCACAAAACCTTGGGTACATTAACGGCGTGTTTTTAATAGCTTCTCTCAGGTAATTTACAGCATTTGGTAGGCCGTATCAAAGCAGGCCTTTTGCTAGATCAAGCCAAAAGACCCGCTTCCTACTATTAAGTCAGTCATCAACTCAGGCTGAGTTCGCAGTTCATTGCTGGACATAAGCCTCTGAAGGCGGCGCCACATCACCTTGTCCTCCGCCTTTGGCATTAATTATGTCTCAGCCTCTCTAGCTGGGAGGCGTCCCACACTTCGCTTTGCACTCCAGAACTCGTCTGCTCCACCAGCCATCGGTCCTTCGACAAACATAGCCAGCCCACTGCCACTTCAGCTTGCTTACTCTGCAAGTTTGCTTATTAAGGACATAGGACTTATAACTAGTGAAATATCGGTGGTCTTACAGATACCTACGCCTGTGCCCCCTCTTTGGGGAACACTAGCATGATGTTATGTTATGCCGTAGCAATCATTTAAGATTAGATAATTTAGTCAGTCTACGCTTTATTTCAATTCAAAAGATGTTCTCCTTCACCGAAGCGTTTATAATTTCAATTGTTTGCAAGCACGCAATATTACTTTTATTTGATTCGGAATTATCATCTCAAAGACAATAGGTTTTATGAATAAACTTTACCTAGTAAAGATTAAATGAACGTCTTTTTGGTAGATAGCTTCTGAGAATTTCTAAAAGGAATACTTGACCAAGAGATCGTACCTAGGACCTCATGCTCAGCACTCACGATTGCCTCTGCAGAGGCAGAACAGGGTGCAAAATTCTTCATCCTCCATAGAAAGGGAGGCTCCAAACTGAAAGAAAGACAGAAAAAGTATTTATTGTGAATCGCATTCGCATTGCTGGACAGTTGTTGTCGAGTTTCTACATAATAAAATTTTATGCAATTAGCATAATTAGGCGCGGATAACTCTGCTTTAGTGACGTATCGTGAGTGACGTCACTTCGCAACTAGATGAAACGGGAGACATGGAGTGTATTTCTCCTGCAATTACACTTGGGAGCAAATAAATCGAGCCACTTCCTTTTTCACGCATTATGGTTATTATTTTTGGTATTATGGAACGCATCGATTCGAAACATATATCGCCTAAAAGGGTATTTAATAACCTTTACAATGAGGGTAGTTAGTTGTCAAAATTTCATTTTAATTAAAGTTTAAAGGGTATAATAAAATTATCGCATTTAATTTGCTTATGACATTTTTATTGTACTCTGTTAAGAAAAGATTAAGTTTGAGGTTTTTGTTAATCATACCCATATTACTTGTTATTGTTGTCTTTATCTGTGTCTGTGTAATCAAAATAACCTGATAAAATGGATACTACACCGACGGAAGCTGCCCAAGTTGTAGCTTTACTTGAGGTTGGACACGGACAACGTGAAGTGGCACGCAGACTTCATTTGAGTCGTTCAAAGGTACAGCGGGTATACCGCAGGTATCTGGAGACTGGTGCTTTTGTTCGGCGACCTGGAACTGGCCGACCACGGGCAACAACAGAACGTGACGACCGCTTTATTGCAACCAATTCGTTGCGCGACCGTGCACTTAATGCTGTTCAGCTACAGCAAGCGTTACGTGACGTTCGAGGTGTCGCAATCAGTAGGTGGACAGTGAGACGAAGACTAAAGGAACGAAATTTAACATCACACAAACCAGCAACTGGCCCAAAATTGACTGTAGCTCATCGCCGATCTCGCTTGGAGTTTGCTCGAGAACACATTAATTGGACGTTAGAAGACTGGAGGTCAGTTTTGTTTTCTGACGAGTCAAGAATCTGTCTTTTTAGCAATGACGGGAGAAACCGAGTGTATAGACGTCCTGGTGAAAGATTTGCCCAATGTTGCATTCGAGAAACTGTGAGTTTTGGTGGTGGTTCTTGTATGGTGTGGGGAGGAATTTCTCTAGACGGAAAAACGGAACTTGTCTTCGTCGACCCCGCCAACGATGGCAGTGGTAGACGTTGATTAACAGCTGACCGATACATAACTGACATTCTTGAAGACCACGTAATGCCGTATGCTGGTTTTGTCGGAGAAAATTTCTTGTTTATGCATGACAATGCGAGTCCTCATACCGCGCAGATCGTTACGGAATACTTGTCTGCGATCGGGATTCAACAAATGGTATGGCCAGCACGAAGTCCCGATTTGAACCCGATCGAACACCTATGGGACGAGCTAAAACGGAGAGTCCGAGCCAGGGTTCCCGCTGTTTCATCCATTCCCGAGCTTAAAGTCGCTGTGCTTGAAGATTGGGAGAACATACCACAATATGTTATCGTAACTCTGATCAGATCGATGACTAATAGGCTACAAGAATGCATCAGGGCACGGGGGGGTAATACCAGTTATTAAGAATATTTTTTTTTGCAATAATTTTGTTTTTTATTGTTTTTATGGACTGTTTTAGCCCTACTAAATTTTCTATCAAAATTACCATTTTTCTTGCAGAGCCAATAATTTATCATTCAATAAGGTTATTATTCAATAATTTACCCTCATTGTTAAGGTTATTAACTTAACTTTTAGGCGATATATAGTTCGAATTGATACGTTCCATATTCCCAAAAATATTTACCATTTTACGTGAAAAAAGGTAGTGGCTCGATTTATTTGCTCCCAAGTGTATTTTAATAATTTACTAGGTACAAAATAATGTTCTAACTAACTGTAACAAAGCATACATACATTTCGCCCCGCAAGGCGTGGAAATAAAAATAATAATAACAACAATACGCCTTAATTAATATTAATTATAATAATAATGCATAATTACCTGTGCGACCCTCATTAGAAGTAGTAATTGTCGTTAAGTACGTAAGTTCATGATGCAATGACTGTAGTGTAAAGCTACTTGCACATTGTGACGTAACATGTAACCATTTGATTGCCTCGTTGACCCAGTGATCGCAAGCGCTATAGCTGAGCATGAAGGTTCGATTCACAGGTCGGGCAAGTGTTTTTGGGTTTTCCTATCTAGAATTGCTTAGTAACAGCCCGGAGTCCGAATTTCTGCCCGGTTGATGGCCATTGGCGTACATAGGGATTTTGTCTAGGGGGGCAGCCGTCCTGCTGAACTAACCACAGTAATTTAATAAGAATGGGAAGTACCCTATAGGTTGCGATCATGGGGATGATGACAATTTTTTAATTTTTATCTCAAAAAAATGTTTATTTCCAAATTGTGCAAATACTGAAAAAGTGTAAAATCAAATAGTGAAAAAAAAACAAAAAGTGTAAAAGCTTAAAAAACTGGCAAGTTATAAACGTTTTAAAGTAAGTGTTAGACTAGGACAGCACTATCGTAGAAGTGACGTCACGACTACGTAAGTTCTTACTAGCGCCGTACATTGTTCGTACCGCGCGACAAGGACAGGAATATTCCCCTCCAAAAACTTTAAAAGCGTGTATCTTCTTCATTTTTACATTGATTTAACCGAATTTTTCGATTATCTCATTTGTACTATGCCTTCTTTGAAATTACATTATTTTTAAGAACATTTTTAATAGTAGTCATCATCCCAATTAAAATATGTTGCATCTGGGGCCGTATTTTTATTGCGTTGACTTATAATCTTCATTTTTTAAAGCTTCAAGGGACTGTAGACGTTTTCGATTATAATTTCAACTTGATACTTCCAGGACTCATTCTATTAAGAAAGGGTCCTAACCTAACAGACAGACAAACAGACGGATGGTCAACGAAGTGATCTTCCAAGGCTTCCTTTTGAGGTACGAAACCCTGATAAAAGCGATTAAACAGTAAGTAATTCTTTAAAACTGTCGATATTTCTAGACTGTGGCCAAAAAAGTTTCTAGGGTAGGCATTGCCCACCTTTATTAAAAATGATAAATGATTTTATTTCTGTAAGTAGGTTTGTACAAACCCTTTTTTTTAAACTTGAAGAGGTCGGCATTTCATTTGTAACTACTCTGATAAGAAAGGCCGGAACATAATCAGAGGTCACAGTCTCGTTAAAGTCCAGACATAATCTTGGTCAGGTCTTGTGAAGACCATGTAGATCGGTGTTTGAAATGGTATTTTGAGAACCACCCACAAAGATAGAGTTGGTCGCGCGTTTGGTTTATTTTAGCTACTTTCACAGCATTATGTCATACGGCATTTTACTGTGGGTCGGGCTGCTGACATTGAATCCATTTTTATTTTGCAAAAGAGAGCTGTCAGAGCCATTTACAATCTACGTCGCCGCGAATCTCTTAGGGAACTATTTAAGAAGATTAATATAATGACTGTACCTTGCCAGTTCATTTATGAAAATATTATGTATGTTAGAAAAAATGTGCATCTATTTAATAAAATAAGTGACATAATAATAACACTAGAAATAAAAAAAATAGATCAACCATTTTTCAGACTATCTAAAGTACATATATCTTTTATGGGGTACCGTGTTAAATGTTACAACAAAATACCTTGTGAAATATTGCAATTAAATGAAAGAAAGTTTAAAACTCATGTTAAAAAAAAACACTTTGTAAATAAGCATATTACAAATTAGAAGATTATATCCTAGATAAGAATGCTTGGAAACATGCTGGTCCTGCTCCATAGGACAATCTAGAGGCTCGACAAAATCATACTATTTGCTTATTGTATTGTATAACTTGTTATTTTTACTTTACTCACACACTGACTTATTCCTAGTAAATATTTTAGGAAAATCATATATTTTTACAATTGTTTGTAAATATGTGAGCACAATGTACCTATCACGTGATTAATTTATATGCCTTTGCTTTATTTTTAATTCTTTTTACCAATTGTGGTATAGTATTTTTATTCTTGGTGCATCGTCTTCACATATAGAAATATAATTAATGTATACAAAATATTGTAAAACATTTTAAAAGAGTAACGGTGGATTTTGTTGCCACTTCTTCTCCATACGAAACTACTTTTTGGATGTGGCGCCTAGAATCAGTTCTTTTTTTAATGTAAATTTGGACGTTCAAAAGTGCCTTTTTATGGGCCTATTTGAAATAAATGCTTTGACTTTGACTTTGAGAGTGGACGTGGCCAGTCAGTGCACGCATTTATCAGTAATCGTGCAGCTCAACTCAGAACTAAAGGAGCTCAACGATTTGACGAACAATACCAAGGCAAGGACATTTGCCTATTTGTCTCAAATTGAAAACATGAAATATAACGTTTTAACATATATCTCAAATTGAAAACTAAAATATGCATGTAATGGTAACTTACGAATTTGGCGTTCTAAGGTTTTTTAAGCTCTAAAGGAACAGGAGTGACAGTAAAAATTGGAAAACGAGTTATGATGAGGCAGTGACCGAGTGGCGTCCAAGGACTGTACGGCAAAGTGTCCGTCGTCTGGCGGTGAGATGGACGGATGACGAACCTGGATGAGGCTGGCACAGGGCCGTGGGGATTCACGCGATCGACGGCGATTGACAGGGCCCCGATCTGGGCGGCTGACCCGACGGCCCGTCTCCCACGACCCCGACGTAGGTGTGAGATGGAACATCGGGGAGGTTTTTAGTCAGTAAGAGTCTGACACCCCTCCGCCCGGAGGATGATGAGGACCAAAAAAATAAATAAAAAAGGACCGTAGGGATTGGCGCAAGCAAAGAGTTAGGCACTTCAGAAATGCTTAATCTTTCTTTATAAATAAATAGTCATCGAGTGCATGTTATTTAATCCTATAGAAAATATAATTTGCAACTACATGCACTACCTAGATACAGTTGTTTTTTTTAACAACTTTTGTAGTTATGTAATCACTTCATGCATTACCCATTTTAAGTTTATAGTATGTATTAGCAAATATATGCAAAAGTATCATTGTATGCTCGCCTCTAGCTCAGTAATGCCTCGAACTAGTGAACAACAACCTTAACTCTTTACTTTACTTCAACAAAACGTGTTCCCACCACAATTTAAACTAACTTCGGTTTTCTTTGTTTTTAAAAGTGAAATTAGACTCCCATGGCAAAAAAACAAGATTGTGATCGACATAGCGCCATTGTTGCGATTATCGGTCAAGTGTGAGTCGTGCCGTGGGAAATGTCTATGGTTCAAAAAAGTTTGTGAGTTTATCGATGGTTAAAAACCTTTTCCGTCTTCCGTAGCGTTATAGTTTAGTAAATAGAGAGGATCTTTAGTCTTTATATGAATAAAGAGGACAAAGGCGTTACCTATTTTTTTTAACAAGGAAAACATCGTCGGCATTTGTCATGTCTTAGAACCAAAAATTCGAAGACATATGTGTCATCCAGCACTGGGCCCACGTGGTGAATTACGACCCACTCCCTCTCACAGAGAGGAGGCTTGTGATCACAGATTACTTATATGTAGCAAGCTACTTGTGATGTCCCTGCGAAACGTTTGCTGATTATGCATGCCATAGATAACTAGCTAAGATTAAAGAAGTGAGTTGTGACATACCTAACCAAAATTAAAGCCCAGAATTAATTATTAACATTAAATTATTTTGCTGCAATGGTTACATAAGGCAACAGTGTCCTCCTGCCTGCAAATTAATGATGACAACGGTGTTGCTATCATCAATTTGTATGATTTCGACCTTCCATAGTTAGTTGAGGCCAATGGGGAGTCCACATAAAGTGTTGAGTTTAACTTTCGTAACGTAAACATTTTCTTATAGCAAATGGTAATGATACAAACTTGCTAGGTTAGACTTTTCAAATTAGTTTCACGCGATTGTCAATTAACAATTCAACAATGTGTAACGCAAATAAAGATCCTATTAAAAAAAATCTAATTGTAGCCTTTATCCAAAGGAATCAAAAAACTTAATGGCTTACTTTACAATTTAGAACATTCTCTTAATAAATATTCCCATAGTGTTCGTTGCTGTTTTTTATAAGTGTAGTTACATTTGCGCTGAACAAAAACTGCATTAGATGAATAACATCAAGGACCGAACAGTAACTCTCGCTACCAAGTGCAACCTAAACATTGAAACACAAAACAAATCTTGCTTATTTTTGACATTCATTGCCGATTTTCTTCATTTACTTGAACCAATCTGCTGTGACAAAAGCGCAATGAGTGCAAAATCATGCGATACTGTAAGCAATTCGAAATTTCAACTTTGCCTTATCCACCTCCACACACGAGGTCGGCGCTTTAAAACGAAAAACAAACCTCTTAGCGGCCAGTACCTATTTTATGCTGCAACGAGGCTGAATGCTTTTTGTTCAGTGTACTTAAAAAGTTATCGATCGTGATTTGAATTTGAAAATAGAACTGTCATCTTGTGAATCTGTGATTTGAGGAGTTTCTTTTTTAGTTAGTTCGTTCTCACATGCAGTGGATTTTAAATCTTATGTAAGTTATTTTACATTATTGAACGTACATTAATATTAAAGATGTGACTAAATAGATGAATAATACATAATTATTTATAAATAGGCCGTTCCCTAGCCTATTTATAAACTTAAATAACCAAAATAAAATGATTACGGTAGTATTTTCGAAACTTTTACAAATTTTTTGTTAGGTTAGCGAAAATCTAGATCATGACCTATTGCTATATATAAGTATATATAAATACCTATAGACAAGCTCACGTATTTATTAAAACTATAGGTAGGCAAGTACGTACTTAAGTACTTACCTAATGATACGTTAAGAAAATAAATGTATTCCATCATAAAATCAATAAGAAAGCAAAAAAAAAAAACCTCTTTCATATCACACTGACAATTAACAGTGTTAGAAGCCAAACTAATTACGTAAAATGCTATTTGAATTAACATAAATTTCGTTTTTCCTTTCCATTTCTTAGCATTAAAAAGAATAACATATTAAACAAATTTATGAGAGAAAGCTTCAATGAAATACTTAATTATAACTTAGTAATAATAAATAATTATAACGTAGGTATAGCATAAAATAATATTGTTCGTTGCGAACGAGGCACTTAATCGTTAATTATAATACATTCAACACAGTAGACTCCTATTTTTAGGAGTTGAAGTTAGTCGCCAAGAAAACAATTTTTGTTTTTTCGTGAATCCACCAATTTTATTGCAGTATCGGGTAAACCTTGACCATAGAAACCATTTGGATTTTGAATTTTGAAGCATGGCCTTACGACGCACCGTTTCCGGTGTTTCCGAATGGCGGGATACTTGTTCTCTCGCTTCGCTTGCTCAATAAACCCTGCCATCCTCTTCGAACTTAACCTGTCCGAATCGGAGTACCACAAGTCCCGAGCTCGCTTCGCTTGCTCTTGCATCCTAAGTTCTAAAAGAAAAAAAGAAAATATTCTAAGTCCTCGCTCCATATCGCTCCGCCGCTAAGGCTAAACTCCAACCAAACTATTTTTTTTTTCAGGGTTAAAATCTCTTTTAAAGTTTCGGCCCGATTCATTCCTGCATCCCTATATATTCACCCCGTTTGACGGTAGGTAATAATTACTTCCGTAAATCACTCAAAGATTTATCTTACTACAAGCCGTGTGTAGGGGATTTCGCATCGGTGAAAATGACAAACTTCTATATAAGAACTTTTATCCCCTATTTAAAACATTAGGGGTGAAAAAAAAAACCTTCCTTACTGCTCATATTCGCTTTATAAAGAACTCTTGTGCAAAATTTCTTGCTTAAATGCTTCTAGACTTAGCAGTTTATGCTGAGCGTTGTCTGCCTTGTGAAGGTTTTTTTTTTATCCTACTAAACCTTTGTGGCGGCATCTACACCGCCACATGCGAACAAACGCATCAATCCTGCATCGCGCAAGCAGAGTTTACCGCGCAGATAGCATATATACAACTTCCCGACAACAATCATCGGGCAGTTGCCCACCAGATACGACATCCATCTGGTCGGAGGATCCTCCCTTTTCTAAAGAGTATGAGTGAACTTTACACCCTGTTCCTCATATCTCTAAACTGGTGACCCCGAGTATGAACGTCAGCGCAGCCTTCGTGCAACTACTTCAGCGTGACGTCATCATCATCACTCCCGCAAGTCACACAGCCAGCCATCAACCACGGCTTAAACAGTTGTCCTGACCATCAGCATGCAGCGCAAGCGCATACCTGGTCATCACCTTCAGCCTCATCAGCAACCTTGGCACAGCACACTGCACATTCGGCCGGTCCACAAGCAGAGTGCTTAATCCCTCTCCTGGTCGACTCAGCAGTCAGCCACCCCGACTCACTGGGAGCATCTTCGCAGACAGTTCCGACTCACCGCGAACTATGCGACACCCGGTTCCAACCCACTGGAACCTAACTGGCATTGGCAAGCATCGCAAGATACAAGACTTAGTCCACTATCGACCTCCGGTTTTCGGAAGGGAGTGATGTGGCGGCATCTACACCGCCACATGCGAACAAACGCATCAATCCTGCATCGCGCAAGCTGAGTTTACCGCGCAGATAGCATATATACAACTTCCCGACAACAATCATCGGGCAGTTGCCCACCAGATACGACATCCATCTGGTCGGAGGATCCTCCCTTTTCTAAAGAGTATGAGTGAACTTTCATATCTCTAAACCTTCTTAAAAAACGGAAGAAGAACTAAAGCTGCAGCTGTGTTGATGAATTTGAAGGGAACAATAATAACGGAAAACGGCGAATAATGCAGGCAAATAGGGTTCAACTTTGTCTCTGGGTCTACTACGAAGTTTGCCGGGTCAAAAAGTTATTAATAAATAAACTGAAAGAATAGATTTGCCGGTACTTCATTTTTTTTCCAAATCCAGTCGGACTACTGACAATTATCTTTTCAACATGGTACGGGCTAGCTTAGGTACCTAGTGATTGTCAAACATAACAAAATATGGGCCACAGGAATGCCCTTGGTATCAAGTCCTTTCACCAGCTGACCATCACAAAAATATTTTCCCTATAATTCGGAAATACCATTGTCAACGTTGAAAGCCAACAAATTTCGTGGAACAGAGGTTTTATTGATAAAAATTTCTTGTTAAAAACTAATGAGCTTAATTCATGGAACTGTATCTTTAGGCACAGCTACTTCCGCTAAGTTTAAATTTTAAATAATTGAACGTGGTTTTATTGACCGCAATCCTGTTTTGATACAGATAAGTTTCAAAGATCCAGTTTAGGACTGTATTGTTTATATTCAATGGATAAAAACGGATTGATTTGGCATTCGTTTGCCCAACCTACAAAAGAAAATATGTAATTATAACATCATCTTTTCTTCTCAGAGTAGTCAGATAGGAAATGCCGATCTCACCTAGTTTTTAAAATATGATTGACGTGTAAAAGTGTTTGTACAAACCTATTTACAGAAATAAAATCATTTATCATTTATCATTAACATAACATCACGGTTATAATCTCCGAAGGATTAGGCAGAGGTGTACACCTATTATAGAAATATCCAAATGTATTCAGTTATGTTTAAGTCCCATATAATAGGGGGCGAGCCTATTGTCATCAACCGGCCACAAATCCAGCCGGGCTGCGACTACGACTGAGAAATCTCTGAAGGAAAAACCCAATAACACTATGCCCGACCTGGGAATCGAACTCATGACCTATGATCAGAAGTAGCTCTTGCGACCACTGGACCCAAGAGGCATTCGTAGTTTTTTTTGTTTTATAATTAAAAGGCTTTGTCGCTTAGCGACCACATCGCCCAGTGCAGAAAAATACAAAATTATTTATTACTATCTATCTTATAACTAGCTTGTATAATGGTTTTGCCATATCGGACATATTGTTCTTAAACATAAATTCTAGTATTTTCATGCCGAACACACTCCATCAGAACATAAAAAAAAAAAACTGTTAGAAATCTAATCCTATTCCAAAGTATTCAAATTTGGATCAAACCTTCACTTTTGATACATTTATTTATTTATATTTATTTATATATACTTTATTGTACACCACAAAATTACATAACAAAAAAAAAATATCATACTAAAAACATACAATGGGCGGCCTTATCGGCCTTTGCCTTACCTTACCTTACATCAAACTTATTGCAAGTCAGATTCAAGCCTGGGTATCTAGATGACTTAAAAGACCGTCACAGGCAGTAGATTTACTCGTTTTTAAAAAAAATATGAATCTATTATGACTTGCCGCTATCACCCGACTCCGGCTTCACGTCGACTTACGGGTCATCCTGTATAGTAAGCAGATGAATACAGTAAACTGTGGCATAATTACTTCCCATGTCATCTAAACTGTACTTACATATCTTTTCGTTAGTAAAAATCTGTTGCCGCCATTAATATCAAACCGATACAAAAGTAGAAAAAATTGCAGACCAACGAGGCAGCCATGAGGACTGCCTAGTGGTCGCAATCGCTACTCCTGAGCATGAGGTCCTGGGTTCGATTCCCAGGTCGTGCAACGTGTTATTGAGTTTTCTTTCTGCAATATCTCAGTAGCAGCCCGGAGTCTTGATTTGTGCCCAGTTGATGGCAATAGGCTCGCCTCCTATTACATGGGACTTAAAAAAACATAACTGCCGAAATGTGGGTGTATACTATAGGTACACCTCTGCCCAACCCTTCGGGGAAACAAGGCGTGATGATGATGTTGTGTTAACTCATGAGTAAAGTTGCTCATGGAAAGTAAAGATGCCACAGTTACCAGGATGTCAAGTTGACAAAGAAATTTAGGTTATTGATGATGAAGAGACTCTAGGAGCCTATATAGGTTCGACTCAATCGTTTCTGACAGACTTCCCTACCCTTTCTATCGCGGATGCCTGCGCAAGCTAAGGAGACCCTATACTGGTGCCATACCATGGTCTCCAGATACTTGTATGTAACTAACAACACCTTTTTTCTCTTTTTTTTATGCTTTTGTGCTGGATTGTATCCGAACGCAGTTTGACAAATAAATTGAATTGTAAATAGGGCGAATTTAGACTGTAGAAGTTTTTAATCTGCCTCGTTGGTCTAGTGGTCGCAATCGCTACTGCTGAGCATGAGGTCCTGGGTTCGATTCCTAGGTCGGGCAACGTATAATTGGGTTTTTCTATCTGGAATTTCTCAGTAGCAGCCCGAAGTCTGGATTTGTGCCCGGTTGATGGCAATAGGCTCGCCCCCTATTACATGGGACTTAAACATAACTGGCGAAATGTGGGTGTACTATAGGTACACCTCTGCCCAACCCTTCGGGGAAACAAGGCGTCATGTTTGTTTGGCATCACGCAGGTCAACCTATTGGGTTGTCGTCTGCTTAAGCGGACTTGCCTGTGGTTGCCCTAATAAATTAAGGCCTCCAGCCAGGACTTAAACTTAGATGCTAACTAAAAACTAAGCGACTACACGCTAAGGGCAACCCTGTGGGGTACGAACCTCGGCTTAGGGCGTCGCTGGAAGAGGGCAGCAAATGAGTAGCTGGATCAGGATTGGTGTTATTTTGGGAGCGTGATGTTATGTTATGTTATGAAGTTGTTGATCAAATCTGTGTTTAGCAGTGCATGTTTCTTCTAGTTAAATGGCTTTATTTGTTTTTCTTCTAGGCTTTTAAAAAGCTACACCCATTTTAATCTTCATATCAATCTATGTCGTAATTGTAATATCAATAATCTCACATGGTTTGCATTGCCATGCATGCTGATATAATTGACCATCTTTCGAAATACGCAGGAAATGATAAATTGGTATATATATTTAAACAACTATGCAAGTTGATCTGGTTTAAATATTCAGGTCATTACATTACATGGTAATCACAAGACTGCCAAAAATGTCTATCATATCCACTGATCGTATTTGATAACGACTATATGACTAAATAGAGGGCGCCATATTCAATATAATGTGACGTCATATACTCTTTAACCAGCGGACAATCAATACGCTAACAACAATTCCTAATTTGTCAAATTATGATAAGTTGTTTAGAAGTTATGAACAATTTTTTTTTTGTGTATGGCATCTCGTAGTTGACCTTGAGAGGTCGTGACTACTTAACCGGACTATCCTGTGGCTGCCTTAAGCGGACTCAAAGCCTCCAGCCAGGGGCGTAAAACTACTTACATTACTAAGCGAACGCTCGCTAAGGGCACCCCCTGTGGGGTACGGACCTCGGCTTAGGGCGTCGCTGACGGGAGGACAGCAAGATGGGACAGGCTGGATCTGAAAGTTATGAACAAACAAATGAACATACATATATACCAGTCACAATCATAACCCTCCTTTTTGGTTCGTCATAGTCTGGTAATTTTTTTATATTTTTATTCATAATTATGTGACCATTCTTTCGTAGTTTAATCATTTTATATTGATGAAATCGATTTGAAATTTTATTTGATGTTAAGCCATGTCTACATTTTAGACAATTTAACATACCATCACGCTTTTTTCTCCGGAAGTGTTAGGTTGAGATGATTCTAACTTAGAAGTAGCTCAAGAATTTGTAAATTATTTTACTAATATACCATCTAAAACTACGGAGGCTTTAAATTCCTCACCCAAAGTCTCAATTGATTTATTAAGAGCGAACGTTCCAGGCTGCCCGGTTGAATTTCAATTTAAACATATAAACCCTATGATTGTTATAAAAGCTTTTCGGCAAATAAAAATCAAGTTGACCGAAGATCTTTGGGGAATGTCTATCAAAGTTTGTACATCCATAATCGAGACCATAGCACCATACTTAGCTTTAATATTTAATTTGTGTGTAGATCAAGGAGTCTTCCCGGATTTAATGAAATACAGTAAGGTTATACCACTTTTTAAATCTGGGGATAGCAAAGACACCAACAATTATAGACCAGTATCCGTGTTGCCGGTATTCAGCAAGGTGTTCGAAAAGGTAATGCTCAATCAAATGCTTAATCATTTTAACATAAACAAAATCTTACACGAACAGCAATATGGTTTCACCAAAGGTCGTTGCACGACTGATGCTGGTGTCACTTTACTAAAACACATATTTACAGCGTGGGAGGAGGCCCAAGATGCCATAGGAATTTTCTGTGACCTCTCCAAGGCATTTGATTGCGTTAATCACGAAACCTTGCTCCTAAAACTGGAGCATTACGGACTAGGTAAACCTGCGCTAAGTTTAGTTAGATCTTATTTACAAGATAGACGGCAAAAAGTTCAAATTAATGGTGTCAATTCACTTGGATTAAAAGTAAAATTGGGTGTTCCACAAGGCTCGATATAAGGTCCTTTCCTCTTTTTAGTATATATTAATGATCTACCCCATTTATTAAAAAAACAACCACAAATGGTGTTATTTGCTGATGATACTTCTTTAATTTTTAAGATAAGTAGACGTTCATTAAATCTTGACGACGTAAATAAATACGTACTAAATTGACGATTAATGACGTAATAAATTATTAGCCGTAAACCAAGGTACAAAATTGGTTTACGGCTAATAATTTAGTATTAAATGGGAAAAAAACAAAATGCATAAGGTTTGCTTTGCCGAATGTTAAAAGTACTGATTGTGACATAGTATTGAATCAAGAGAAACTAGAGCTCGTTGATAAAACGGTTTTCTTGGGGATCACGCTCGACTCGAGGCTACAATGGGGTCCCCATTTAACATCTCTTGCAGGACGGCTAAGTTCAGCAGCATATGCTGTAAGAAAAATCCGTCAGTTTACTAATGTAGATACCGCGAGGCTGGTCTATTTCAGTTACTTTCATAGTATCATGTCTTACGGTATCTTATTATGGGGACGCGCTGCAGACATCGAGTCTATTTTTATTCTGCAATAAAGAGCCATTAGAGCAATATATGGCCTCCGCAGGCGCGATTCTTTAAGGGAACTGTTTAAAGATATTAACATCATGACCGTACCTTGTCAATATATATATGAAAACATCATGTACGTAAGGAAAAACTTAAATCTGTTCAGTAAAAGAGGTGAGAGACACAACTATGGGACTAGAAATAGGGACCAATTGGTTCAACCGGGTTTCAGGCTGGCTAAAGTAGATTCATCCTTCATGGGGTACTGTTTAAAATGTTATAATAAAATACCTCCCCACATACTCCAACTGAACGAAACGAAGTTCAAAACCTGTATCAAACGCACACTATGCAGCCAAGCATATTATAAGTTGGAGGATTACATCTCTGACAAAAATGCTTGGCTCAACGCTGGTTCTGCTCCACAAGGGCGCCTAAACAATTGATTAGCATTCGGAAATATTGTTGGAGCTGCTGAAGATTGTAAAAACTGTCTTTGCACTGTATAAATTCAATCTTTTAGTATTGTATAATTGCAAAGCACACGTGTGAGCACTATGTGGTACCTACTATAAAGCTACCCTATACTGGGCACGTCTGTCATTGACTTGAATGTGCCCTGGCGGCTGAGAGTATGTCACGCTCACTCTAATGTCTCGCTGGTGGTGGCGTATGTGTTGGATCATTAAGTTCCCTTCAAAATGGTTGAGCTGAATGGTGCTGATCCATACGTCATGTTCGTGAACGGGCGCCGTCAGTGGGGACTGGTCATCTCATGGCTGCCACGCCTTTTTGTTTTTTTTTTTTAATTTTTCTTTTCCGATTTTTATGTTTTTTATTACGGGTCTTTCTACATCGTTCTCACATGTTTAATTTCAACAAGACTGATGTAACAAATTTTCTGTAACCATATTATTTAAAAGAGTGTCCATGGAGTTTCTTGCCCGTTCTTCTCCATAGGTACCTACTTCGCTTTGGAATGAGCAACTAGCTTCATATTTCTGACTGACCGACCCCTTGACAATTCAAAAGTGCCTGTAATGGGTTTATTTGAAATAAATGCTTTGAGTTTGAGTTTGAGTTTGAGTTTGAGTTTGAGTCTACCTATTGTACACCCACAAGAGATGGAGCGATTTGTTTGAAAGTTCTTGTCTGGTTGAGTTTCCTTGGAAGCTTGTGGTAATATGAATTTGACTTAGATACGTTTTTTACTAGTTTTATTCGAGTTTATTCTAACAAGTTAATCAGCACGTCGATTCTGTAAATCTCTCACCGTGAAGACTTGCGTGGAGTGAGCTGTCAGTGTCATCCCGTCTTGGTCCCGTCTTGGCCCTAGCATCAGTGGCACTGACAGCTCACTCCACGCTCGCTTCACCTAAGTTTACACGGTGAGATGGTTACAGAACAGCACTACAGAGTTCTTTATCAATTTAGCATCTTAAAATTTGCGAGTGCTTTTTATAGAAGATTCAGGGACATCGATGAACAACCTGTTTCGACTGATTCACGTCGAAACAGGTTGTTCATCGATGCCCCCGATGTATATGATTCCGAACCCCCTTTTTCTTTTCTTTTGAGTGGGAACTCATCAAATGACTTCTCCCGCTCATCGTGTCAACTTTTACTGACTAAAGCCCACCCGTGTTCCATCAGTTACCTGCGCGAGGGCCACGGTATATCTTTCGAACCTCCCGCGACCCTGAGGCATCGGCCCTATCGGACCCCGTCACTGTGTGCTGACATCTCTTTGAGGCGCGCGTGAAACACGACACGCCGTCGACCCGGGCCGGGTCCTTACCGGACAGCGAGCTACCCATTGCTAGTCGAGGCCGGGAATCTGCAGGCGACGCGAAATTTTTCTAAATAATCGAGTCGATTATTTAAAAAATATCTGTTCTATGTATTTGTGTTTTTTTTTTAAACCGACGAAAATTTTCTGCGCTAGGTTAAATTCAACACTTGACTCTAGACCATGAATGACCATGATTCTAGAATCAACTACTGTAAAGGTTTCAGTTTTGTGCTTCAATGTCTTTGCCACCCTGTATATGGGTTTACGTCTTAACTTTTGAACGATTTGAACTCCTCACCTCTGACCCATTCTGTTACCCTTGCTGTTGGGCAATTGCTAATTAATAATTTTAATTAACATAAATAATTGAAAATGTAGGTAAACGTAAAGAGCGTATTGCAACGGAATTCTTACGGCCAAGGCGTACAACTTTCGCTTGTAACACTCGCTGGCGTTTTGGGAGAGGCGCATCTTTGCTGAGGAAGGGCGACGGTAACAGTGTAAGTGGTTAGCGGGGCGGTCTTATAATCGTTCAGCCAAAGATTTAAATCGTTAGATCTGCCTTTACCTGACAAAAGTGAACTCACACATTCCGTAAATATGGCGTTTCCGTGTCAGCATGCGACATTGTGTGTCAGAGGTATCCAAAGAAAATGGAAACGCAACTCTCAACTCTTTTGACGCGGTATGGCGAATCTAACGATTTAAATCATTGCGCTCAGTTCTATATTACGATCGTCAAAACTCTTGAAAAACAAATGAATGTGACATTGGGTGGCTCATTCATTTGTTTTGCAAAATTTTGGGATTGTCGTGAATGACATTCAATGAGGTTCGAGTGAGAACCTCATTGAATGTCATTCACGACAATCCCAAAATAATTTGACGTTCTTCGCTTCCTAGTCGTTGAGATGCAAGATGATTTGGCTTTTTGTACACATTCAATGAAAAACAGGCGCCACGCGATAGCACGCGACTCTAGTCTGTGTGGTTCGTTTCTCTCACTCTACATGGTCTTCACATGATCTGATCAAGATTATGTCTGGTCTTTAAAAGAGACTGTGACTTCTGAGTTTGTTTCGGCCTTTTTTCTCAGAGTCGTCAGATAGGAAACGCCGATCTATAGTGCTATTCTGTCACCATCTCACAGTGAAAACTTAGGTGAAGTGAGGATGGAGTGAGCTGTCAGTGCTAGTGATGCAAGAGATGGACCAAGCCGAAGACTGACGTGTTAAAGTTTTTGTACAAACCTACTTACAGAAATAAATCATTTATCATTGAGTAGAACAATTTCTTTGAACAAAAACTTCATGGAAATTGTTCTAAAGGAGTCTGCGGAAGCGTTTATTCTGCCTTGAATGGCAGTCTCTAAATTGTGAAACCAAATCAATAAGCCCGCAAATGGCTCATCCCAAACGATTATTCAAAAACATCGATTACCATATCTTCATGAATATTTAGGACAAATTCATGCCCTCAGAGGCTCTTTTGACGATTCGCTATCAGTAAAACCTCAGCCGAAATGTTACAAGGCTCCGCGTGAAATGTCAGCACATTACAGTCTTTATCGAGGTTTTTGTTCATTACCATACTGTTTGTATATTTACCACACAATCATCCAATTATTTTCATTCTGTGCTGGGGCGGCGGCGAATATATAGCAACCTTATTGGGAGCTATATAGTCGTTTGGGGTGGAAACACTAGGACCGTGGTTTCCGAGTGCTCATAGAGTGTTTCGGGACGTCGCCAAGCGGTTGTTCGACTCTTCACGTAACCTGAGGGCTGACTACTTTTAGGTCAAAGAATTCATTGCCATCCGACGTGGCAATGCTGCCAGCCTTTTTGGCACTTTTCCCACCAACACTGATGCGAAAGATTTTTATTATTTTCAAGATTCTAGACTCCTAGCACAGACATTTTTCGTCGGTTATAAAAAAAAAATGTACTAACTGAATTGTGTAAAATTCTATAGCATAAGTACCTACTTTTAAATCATAGCTTTAGAATTTATCCAATTGTTTTTATAGAAAGAAAATAAATTCATGCTAACATTACATAACATAACATCACGCCTTGTTTCCCCGAATGGTTGGACAGAGGTGTACCTGATATTACACCCACATTTCGCCAGTTATGTTTAAGTCCCATGTAATAGGGGGCGAGCCTATTTTCACCAACCGGTCACAACTCCAGACTTCGGACTGCTACTGATAAATTCCATATAGAAAATTTCCAATAACACTTTGCCCGACCTGGGAATCGAACCCAGGACCTCGTGCTCAGCAGTAGCGATTGCGACCACTAGACCAACGAGGCAGTGATGATTATTAAAAAATAATAAGATGACCAGTTCCGCATAATTTGAAACTACTATGCCTGAATCAGATTTCAGCTGTAAAATATAAGATTTGGGTTGATTTTAAAACCTCCTCCTCTTAATTTTTTGAGACGATTTCAGTTATTTTGTAACCTTGTCACGTTTGTAGCAACAAAATACCATATCCTACAGTGAAGCTAAATCAATTAAACGTGTCCATAGATCAAGTCTCATGCCCACAGCAAGCATTAAGTACTTACTTCTTATTATGCATAAATCAACAATATGGTTAACAAAACACAGGTATCTACCACGCCTGTTTCCTCAAATTGCGAAGCAATGAGTAATTCCCGGTTTCCACCAAAACGGCGAGAAGCGGAGACGAGAGGGAAGTGTTGCGAAGCTGGCAGGTGAATTCCACCAAAGCAGAGAGGAGATAACAACAGTACAACGTCACAGATATCATTTAAATGGGTCATTGATATACACTAAGAACAAGAATGGACCCAGTATTGAGCCTTGAGGTACACCTAACTGAACTGGTAGCTCGGCAGATTTCACACCATCGACGTGTAGCGGAGAGGAGATGTGAACTGTGTGTAGCGGAGATGTTAACTGTGAGAGCTCAGTCAAGTGCGCGAGGAGAAGGCATCGAGGAACGGGTCGCCCGACTACACACATCTCCGCTCTGCCGAGCCGCTTGTCAGCTCACGGCACAAAATTCTATAGAAAGATGAGACATCTATTCTCCTCTCCGCTTGATCCATTTTCCACCGAAGCTTAGCGGAGAGGAGAAGGGGAAATAACGAAATCTGATTGGATGGAAAACACATCTTCTCTCGTCTCCGCTCCTCTCCGCTTTGGTGTGGAAACCGGGCCGAACTTAAGTTTCCTTTGAAACATATTATAGTAATTGATACAAACTACAGAAGGTTCATACTTTTGAATTATAAATTGACGGCCGCAAGGAATAGGTTATCTACAAAATCATAAGAGAGGAGACCGTTTTGAACGCAAAACTGGGATAATTAATATAACTGCTACTGTAATACATACCTACATATATATTTCCAGAATACGGTAGATGTTATTATTTGAGGCGACTGCCATATTTCCGCTTCTTCTGCCATAATTATGTTCTGAGTAGAATTATGTAAAAACCGGCCAAGTGAGAGTTGAACTCACACACGAAGGGTTCCGTACCACAAGACAAACGAAACGCTGAAAAAAAAAGTTTTCTTGTATGAATACCCCCTTTAATTTTCAACTTTTTTTATTTTTATTGTTTGTTGTTACAGCGGCAATAGAAATCCACACTCTGTGAAAATTTTAACTGTCTACCTACTCGTATTACGGTTCATGGTACAGCCGATGACAGACAGACAGACGGACGGACAGCGGTGGCTTTTTAATAGAGAAATTTCGTAAAATGTGCAGTTGAATTTTTTTTTCTACCGTGTAGACATGGTATGAAAATCATATAGCTCGTAGCTATGGTGTTAATGTTAGCTAATCAGAAACGCCCCGGACGTACCTATATTTATTAAGTCCCTATCGCCACTCGCGGAGACTAGTTTAACCCATCCTATTTAAGTTTCTAAGTTCATCTTTATTAACTTTCACTTTATTCATAACTAGCTTCTCACTCCCTCGCCCCACCCTTTCGCATCGAATTGCCTGCCTGCGCTTATAGCGTTATTTCTGACTTTTTTTCTTAAGCTCGGCTCCTAATGGTCCCAGCGCGATATTAAATAGCTTTCCTCAAAAATTGGACTATCAAATGCAACAAGAATTTTTCAAATCCAATGGAAATTTTCAGAGATAGTGCGTTCAAACAAACAAACAAATTCTTCAGCTTCATTATTAGTATGTATAGATTACTAACAAACTAAATATGCAAATAAATACAAAAAAAATCCTATTGGTTTTTGGTCACGTATGCGTCGAAGTACTCGTCCGCATCGCTGTCATCCTGAAATGGGCCCAGCATTGCCACGTTGAATGGCAATGCTTAATTCTTTGGCCAAAGAACGAGCCAGCCACGTAAAATGTCAACCAGCCGGCGAAGAATTTCCCTAAAAAAGAGACGCGGACTCAGGCTCCATGACCCGATATGACTTTCTAAGATAATCTTTGGTCTTTGGTTCTTTGGTCATATCTGGCTAAGAAAGCTATTAATAAAGTATTAATGAATTTCTGACAGACATATTTATTTTGACATAGATTTTATGTATTTTTGAATTCGTATTATTTGTTTTTGTATTTTTAAAATATTGCTTGCAATTGTTATTCACGTAAAAGAGTATTTATTCTTGAAATTATTAATGAAAAATCATTAATATTTGCACGTCATATTATGTGGCAAACATGTCTGAAAATTTCTATTTTATATGTTATTCTGCATGCGTTTTATTATAGTATGTACACATGTTTAAGCAAACAAATACATCTTATATTATCTAACCTTATCACCACTGATTTACAAAAAAAGAACATCAAGAAAAAACTAAATCACAATAATAAAACGGTTCGATCAAATAGTCACTCCGATTTGCTGTTCTGTTCCCAATGTTCAGATTATTTGGGCGCCGGTGTAATTCTAGATCAAGTTGAATTATGATGACACCAAGCTGAAATGTTTCATGTGCACTGGAATGAGACATTTCACCTTGTTCTCTAACGGCCGAACCCAAAAACGGATCTATCTCGATCGAAAAGCCTACCAATCTCTGATTTTAACGTCCCAATAAAGTCAAAGTATGCGACCCTATAACGTGTTGACAGCTATTTGTTTGACAGGAACGGATAGAATTGTACTGTATAACGTCAATAGCGATCTGTTTTAGGTTATTGCGTTTGGCCGTAAGATGGCAACACATCTACGATGGCTCTAGGATTGCAGATGTCCGCATAAGCAGTCTGTCTGTCTGCTTGATTTCCATCCAACAATATAAAAAAGGGGTCAAATTAAACTAGCTGGCTAAACTCCGCAGACGTTATGGGTAGCGAAATTTAAACATGATAAAGCAAAAAATAAATGAGTATGATGTTTTTTTGTTTGATCATCGACCGCAATTAGTGTATTCACTTGAAATATCAGTTTAAAAAATCATTTTTTTATAACTTCACAGACGTGGTTGTAACCGATATCTTTTAACACGATAAAAAAACACAATTTATTTTTATTTATTTATTTACATATTGACTCTAAATATACAAATATCCTTACAGGCTAGACCCGATACGATATTGTAGCAACCACTACCAGCGGTCATCAGCGGTTGTTGACCCCTAAAAAAACATCAAATAGTTTTTATTAAAATTGTATCGTGTTTAAATGGCACTGGGAATTTTTTTTCCCCTGTTTATGCAGTGAAATATTTGGTCCAAAAATCTCAATACAAACTGTCCACATTAATTTGACTGCAACATACATTGTGCAATGGTCAAATCCTGCCCGTAATTCGTGAGGGAAGTGAAGAGCGGCCATTACATTACGTCATGACATCACTTCCGGTGCTTGCGTCACGACGCGTGTCGTTCGCTTTTTAGTTCAGTAGGGCTGACGCATACGGTTTGTTATTTTTATTTTGTTTAACATAAATATTTTTACATAAATGCTAATTTAAATCGCTGTAAATTATCATGAGTCGTGACGTATTTATTACACGTTCTTTTTCGAGTGGCTTTTGGTTTTATGAAACACACTTATATTATGTGTTATTTAACAAATACATAACATGTTACGATCGCTTTTCGAGATGATTTACGAGATTTGTGTCAACGGTACATTTCGCAGTATTAATATGAAAGGTAGGTGTCTAGGAATATTAAACTAATTCCTCATAAAAATAAAGTCAGGGAAATTTTCTTTTTACCAAATTGATACACTGCTTCAATCTGCGGTGTTAAAGCCATTTTAGATACTTGTCAAAGAATTGACAAGTATCTAAAATGGCTTTATCTAAATTGACTTGTCAAAGAGTTGGATATAAGTGCAATTTAAGTTGGTAATTTGTTTACTTAGTTACTTAGTTAGTCACTTAATTAGGTATCTAGTGTAAATAGTTTGTTGTTTATTAATGTAATGACTTTACATAGGTATGCAAATATTTGAATCAGATAGATTTTGATTTCGTTTTAAAATCAATCATAAGATCTTAGAATATTACAAAATTTGCTGAGTTCGGAGTTATAATCACGTTCCTGATATATCTTAACTAATATTATAAAGATTAAAGATTTGGTTTCTTGTATGTTTGTTAGTTACGCTTTCTCGCTAAAACGGCTAAACGGATTTGGATGAAATTTTTTACATCGGTAGACCATGACCTGAATAAGGATATAGTACACTTTTTATCCCGATGTTTCCACAGGATCGAGACCAATGCGGTAGAACCGCGGACCGCAGCAAGAAGTTAATATTTTTACAATGGCATAAGATATTCTCATATAGTTCATGTCAATACGAAGGAAAAATAAGTTTCTCACGGCTTAAAAAAAATATTTAACCGGGCTTCAAAAACTTATAAACCTTCTAACGACGCACACAGTAAAAAAACCTGTTTTCTCGCGGTTGGTAGCAGTAACTCGGCTATTTAGTATTTTTAGGAAACAATAATATAAATTATTTGAGATTCACACAAATACACTAATACATATTACAGTGTTCAATAATATTTTTAGGAGCGCAACATGGAAATTAATTGAGTTTAAATAAATGTCTTTAAAAAATACTATTCAAATGTGACAGCCCTAACCAAAACTAGAGTTTAAAATAACTCTATTAAATAACATAACAACTTCATCTTATTACTTACTAGGTTATGTTATCTCATGAAACAGTTATAAAGAGCACTTTAATAAACCTGTGTTTAAAATGAGAATTGTGTGATGATAAAGAAGCGGCCAAGAGCTAGTTGGTTCCGTACCGTACAATGTCCCCACTGCTGGGACACAGGCCTCCTGTCGGTGAGAGGGAGCGGGCGGTAAGCCATCACGCGGGACCAGGGCGGGTTGGTAGATGTCAATAGTCTCAGATTTTTTTGGTATGAGGACATGCCGGTTTCCTCACGATGTTTTCCTTCACCGTTTTGAGAGCAGTGGTGATTAAATAATTTACACAAAATAAAGCGACGGTCTGGATTCGAAATTACGACCTACAACTCGTAAGTCGCGGCCGATAGCAATACCGATACTTCTGTATGTATAATGGACATTATGTAAAAAAGTAATGCAATCGCAACGAAAGTAATTTAATCGAGTGTATGATGGTGAACTTTTGACATTAGATGTAGTTGATGTAAGTGAACAGGTGATTTAGTTAATGGTTAGGTAAAATGGTTTTAAGAAAGTGCCTCAGTAGTCTAGTAGTCAAGCTGCAAGTGTACTTGCAATGATGTGCTTCCTTAGGAATTTCTCAGTTTCTCAGTCTTGAGTATGGATTTATGGCCTGTGTGGTTATCGGTAATAGGCACGACCCTTATAACATAATGATACCAACTTAAATGTCCATCACTTCGCTTAATATGACTACCATAGAAACAAGTTTTGTCGACAGATGAATAGACAAAAACAGATGAATAAAAGTTTGCTATCCGTAATTTTGTCTATTCTGCTATCGACAAAAGTTGGTAACGCTGCGGTTGCTTGTGCATCCTGAACATTCAGTCCCGTTACACCAGCTTGATGACAAGGTAATATTTTGACAATGCCATGAACATTTTCATAAGTTCACACGAGTGAAGAAGAACAGTATTACTTTGTTCTCTGGCTTTTTTTTAGCATTTAAAAGTATACAATATGTACTGAATTAATGCACATTAAGAAAGTATGTACTTTCTTCAGAATCCTTCACTGTATCAATTTCTGTATTTTTTTAATATTATTAGGCAATTATTTACATAAATAACATCACGCCTGTAATCCCAGATCCACATTTCGCCAGTTATGCTTAAGTCCCATGTAATAGGGGGCGAGCCTATTGCCATCAACCGGGCACGAATCCAGACTCCGGGATGCTACTAGAAATTCTAGATGGAAAAACCCAATTACACTTTCACCGACCTGGGAATCGAACCCAGGACGACATGCTCAGCAGTAGCTCTTGCGACCGTTAGACCAACGAGGCAGCCATGTAATTTTTATTAAAAAACAAAAAAAAAACGTCCACATATCTGGGTCGTCCGGCTGATGGTATTGTTGCCATCGCGGGTAGAACCTGGATGAGGCTGGCACAGGAGCCTTTCTTTTCTTGTTCAGCAGTGGGTGAAGTTGGGCTGTGGATGATGATGATGATGACGTAAATTGCAGTCACACTTCCGCTGTACAGTCAAAACAAACCAATAGGACGAAGGGAAGAAGTACCAACTACGCCAGACCCTTATACCATGTGTGACTGTTGCGTGCGTAGATTTGTAACGTGACCATAATTTTCTCCCACAACCAGTTTAACTAATTTAATAAATAAACAATGTTTTAAACGCAATAGTTATGCATTATGATTATAACATAATATTCTTATTGGGGTGTTTGGAGCTGTGCGTTAACTCCGAGAAATGTTGTATAAGTCCACATAAGCAAATCTAGTAAACACATATTTTCATGAGATTTATCTAAGCCAAGCTTACAACTCAGTTCATCCACTTTCAACAAAAGCGTTACTTTCACGCTGACTATGTTAAATCTGCGATAACTCGACTTACGTTAGCTGTCACCTGGGAAATGAAGAACAATGCACAATGCCGTATTATATACTAACTTATTATGTAAGGACTGACGGGAAAATTAATTTAATTATATAGTTCTGGAGTGTAGTGAATTATGGCTGTATTGTTTTTGTAGAATGTTGTCCACGTAATAATTATATCACCGGATGTTAGCCGAATTTCTGTCCATCTAGGTCTAATAATTGGTATTTATAACAACTGGGGCCAGTGCCCTTAAGCATCCAGTCTTACACCATTTCGACTTCTCCCCGTTTTCGTGGAGTTTCAGAAAAATGCGTGTTGATTGATGTCTTTTTTACCTTATACTTGGGGAAATCTGGATTTCCCCAAGTATAAACTCGTAGAAGATTAAACAAACTTGTCCTGATTAAAATAAAATCCCATTGTTTTCCATCTGAAAGAAATATAACTAATCGACACAAATAAAATGCGCATTGTAAAATAAACATCAAATACACTAACAAATATCAAGTTGCCAAAAGTCTTGTAATTATTCGACAAATAAAAATAATAAAACAACAAGAGTCAAAGTTCTACAATGTTGATTGCCCTGTTACTATGAGTCGAAAGTGTGGGGCTCTCTGGCATTCAAATTCTAATACCTACTGTTTTTAAATCTTTAAACAAAGATTTCTTACAACGCCTGAAAATCGATTTCATTCAGTGTAAAATACTCTAGAATGGTTCTAAAGCTTAAAAATTGTGTACGAAGAAATCCATTCAATATCTAGAAAATAATACCGCCTCATTACTGAAAGATTCTTTCTATCAAGAAATCTAATATAAAAACGTTGACTCACAATCCGGAACTCACTTACATACTCGTAGTTTGTGTTCAACAATACGGTAATGATTATGCTTGGTCATTGACAGACAGAAGGAGTAAAGCTCTTTGTTGTCTATGGTACCATTGCGGTCGACGGTCAGTGTGGTAGGTACACAAATTGCATAAAGCGTTTTTGATAGTGTAACTTAATATTATGCTGCACACGCACGAAACTCGTATCACTTAATTGACTGTGACAGATAGACCTACAGACACACGATCCCATTGCGAGGAAGTACATACATAATACTAAGAATAAAATGAATTTGCTTTATTAATCATGGGTACTTGTGGCGGCATCTACAACGCCACATGCGAACTACACATCGCACTGACGTCACGCGAAGTCCTGCGTCGCGCGAGTATAGTTTACCGCGCGACTAGAATAAATACAACGTCCCGACATCAATTGTCGTTTATAGTGCGGTTAAGTAGTCACGACCTCTCAAGGTCAACTACGAGATGCCATACCCAAAAAAAAAAAAAAAAACAATCGTCGGGCGTCAATGAGTCGACATCTCTGTCGCAGGTCGTCGTCTTCGGGCCTCCCCTAGGTAACAAGGGGTCTCACCTGGCTGTGACAGACCGCCGAGATGTCGTAAAGAAAGCGACGCTGTGTTATAAGCGTCGTGGCGCTCCTACAGAAACAAACACACCTAGTATAGCATCTGCCATGAAGCAAACATCATTTACGGGCCACCGTGTGGCATCCGCGGCCGGGGGGCATAGCCCTGGAACGTGGCGCCGCACACAACGCTCCCTTACGGGGGCGCCGCGATGTAGATACGAGGCAATCGTCGGGCAGTAGCCCACCAGACACATCACCCGTCTGGCCGGAGCATCCTCCTTTTTCTATGGAGGATAAGTGAACTTTACACCCTGTTCCTCATACCTCTATGCTACCTGCTAGAAATCGAAAATGTCTTCCAGTAGTGGTAATAGTTTTTGTGAAGATTGTTCCGGTACCTACCTAATACTGCCGCCATAACCATTTTTTGTCGCCAAGCAACGTTGCTGGGTTCCGGTTCGAAAGGCTTGGGAGCCTCTTCAATATTACAGGCACAAGAACCTATTTTAGCTGTCTCTCAAATTAGCTCATGCCACAGAATTTAAGAAAAGGCTTAATCAGTGATAAAACATTAGCCTGTCAGCAAAATGGAAGCGGATCCGACTGCCCAGGCAACGCTGGACATACACCCCAGAGAATGAATTTCCAAAAATGGAACAAGGAACTCTTGTGCAAAATGTCAAATTTGTAGAATCAGAGATTTAGGATAAATATTGTCTGTCAATGTTTTCGTATTGGGGATGAATTTTCAATAATCCTTCCTTAGTGCTCATCTTCGCTATAAAAGGATCACTCATGATTCTAGACCTAGGGTTTGAGGCAGTGCGTAGACTGCCAGTGAAACTAAGATTTTTAATAGGTAGATAAGCTGAGAATCCCCCTTCTGGATACGACTTGCCTTGGCTCGAAGTCTTAAAACAGACTCCGGACCCAGGTTGGCAGAAGTAAGGAAAACCTGTTCGACGACTCCACCTTGGCCCTTGACACTTAATATCGTGTCCTGCGTGTCCTGTCGTCTGCACATTACAGGAACTGATGGACGCTAGTGATGGCGCCAAACAGGTAGATGAATTCTGGGCCGAGTCCATTTAGATTGCCATCAACACGCTAAGAAGAGGTAGACAAGCCGTGTGCCCCATGGGGTTTCCTATCGGCAAAATTGACGACCTTCCACTCACACTTTCATCCCTTATTTAACCCTCTAAGGCTCTTTAAGGTCTACATCTTCGCTACAAAAGGAACTATTGAGCAAAATTTCTAGCGGTTTAGGTTGTGCGTTGTAAGTCAGTGAATTTAAGATATTTATTAAGTAGGCAAGCACAATGGAATTTCCACGAACTTCCTTACAAACATTCATCCCCCTTTAGGAGTTGTTGATCTTCTCTTAGTGCTCACCTTTACCCGTGGTATAAAACGAACTCTTGTGTAAAATTTCATGCTTCTAGAGCCAGCAGTTCAAGGATCAATGAATGAATTTAAGAAGTAATGTAATATCTCGCAAAACGAAGACTCCCAAGTATTCATAAAGTGCCATGAAGTCCTCTATAATGGTGTATTCTATAATCTGCATAGTTAATCATTGTCCTTTACAAAGTGAATGTAAGCCACGATCATGAATAATTACCGCCATGGCGAATCGTGATTAAGGCTGAGATGTTTAAAGGTCTAGACATCTAGGCTTAAGCACCTGTCTCACCGCCGACGATTAACGAGAAGCGAGTAGAGCTAGCAACGATCCGCACCCTAATTGCGTAACACGCTATATTCTGATGTATTTCTCTGTTGATTAAAATTTTATATTGGTACTTTTCGTTATACATATGAATTAAATATAGGACCAACGACCAATATGATAATGGCATGGTGGACCGACGATCAGCACCCTAGTTATTGGATAGGATAGGATATTGCAAATCCATTGTTACAAATGTTCGAAAAATGCGTCTGCTCAACGACGTAAATAACGCAATGAATATTATTGAACTGTCAAAATGAAAAAGATTGCTACTGATGACGTGTTACGCAATTATCCCGCAGGATGCTCGACGGCGACGAGCGATTTGTCGTCTACGTCTGCAGATGAACCAAGCGTGAGTCTCAAAGCGAGTGTTCTGCCCTCTAAGCGAGCGGTGCTGAGCGAGTACTCTCTTTCATAGCTCTTGTCGCTGCGACAAAGAAGTACTCGCAATCGGTGTGAACCGTCAGCTATCAACTGTTAATAAGCGTAAAGAAGAAAAAAAAAGTAACATTGAGCAAACTGTGACTATGACCCTAGCGTAGAAATTTTTCTTCGACTATCAAAAAAATATCTGCTGTTTCATACTTACGCGGTTAAAATGTATGGAACAACTTTTTTTTAATAACTGTCGAAAATTTATATGCAATTTCAGTTAGCGCTACTGATAAAACAAAACCTGTATATCGGTATGTATCTCTTTGTCTTACCCGGGATCTACAATCTTATGTACGTTTCTTGAGTGAAAAATTCTTTGATTGTATTCAGGTTATTGGTAACATTATGTCGGCAATCCATTAAGGGAATTTCATTTGAAACCAAATGACTCCCTATGACCAAAATCTCAAATTACAAATGTCAACCGTTAGCGAGTTTTTTTTTTTAGGATTCTGGTTTCTTCATGTAACTCGTTGGATAGCTGAGAAGTTGCACATGTTCGGCCGACCATTTTAGTCAAATAACCTGCTTAAAAAGATGAAAATTGTAACGATTTAAAGCTCTGATTTAAAAACTATTGTCATTTATGGTTGATTATATGTATTGAAGTTGAAGCAGATACAATTATTTTTAAATAAATTTTGAAAGTTGTAAGTATACCGCTAAATGGTATACAACTTACGCTTATACTTACGCTTGGCGATAACTGACATTTGCATATACTCATAAGGGGTAATTTGGTTGCAAATGACCTCCCCTCCATACCTTTATGGATTTCTGCCATATTACCAAAAACCCTATATTACTAATCGCTTATACGTCGGCGCATGCGCAGGTTAGTTAGAGCAAACCGAGGTGTTTGTTATTATAGATGTTTTAGACTGGATTCACGACTTATTTATTATTTACTTACTACAGAGGCGGGCTTAATGCCATAGGCATTTTCTACCAGTCAACCTTTGGGTGATGCAGAGACAGACAGTGGTAGGTGCAATTTATAAAAAAAAACATTTGGGAATCAATATTAAAAAATTAAGATACGCATAAACCTAAACTATAAATATAATACACATATACCGAACTAAACATAAATATAAGCACAAATAAAAATACTTATATGGCTTAAATCTTGTTTTTATTATTATTGGAGATGGGTTTACTCTTGACTCTAGTCTAGGTCAGAGGTGACAGAGACAAAGTCTACGCGATGGAGTGAGCTTACCCAGAAGAAGCCTGTTCACTCTCACTTTGAAGAGATTCGGGTTGAATGCGTTGGTAATGGTATCCAATTAACTGAAACAAAAACGGACTTAAATAATACCTAATCATTGTCTACAAACAAACAGCCAACGAGGGGATTCTATAAGTGTTCTTCATAGTATTTGACTGAATTTACTACTTAGATCATGGTATCTAAATAACTGAAACTGCAGGTTATTGGACTTGTACGTGGACTTAATATTCAGTACTTACTTAACTAGAAACAAACATAGACTGAGGTTAATCCATAAGTGTGTGGCGGCATCTACATCGCCACATGCGAACTACGCATCACACTGACGTTACTCTTAATTCTGAATCTCGCAAGAACAGTTTACCGCGCAACTAGCTTAGATACAACATCCCGACAACAATCGTCGGGCAGTTGCCCACCACACACGACCGCCGTGTGGTCGGAGGATCCTCCTTTTTAAAAGAGGATTAGTGAACTTTACAACCAGCTCCTCATATGTCTAAGTGTAACGATGTCCAAGTTTTCGTACAGAACATTGGCAATACCAGATGGCCCCGTTTACCTAGAACTGCAACAGTTCTGATATTCAGATATATAAGAAAAGTCTTGATAATTTCTCTTTCCCAAATTCAAAGACTGGTAACCTCAGATTATTTTATCAATAAATAGTTAGTGCGGATTTCCCCAACGAGACTGCACGCGATTAATACTTGCGATTAGTTTTTCTCGTCATCATGATCATGTCAGAAATGAATTAAAGATTTGATATAGACACGGATATTGAAAACGCATACAGCTAATAAAAGTCAGTAATCCGATGCCAAAACTCAACCAAACGTACCTGCTTTCTTCATGACGTCACAATCACTATTTACATCACGCGTCAACAAAATCCACGCGAAACCTCGATACAGTCGCGAATAAAAGTTCAAAATTACAAAACACTCGATATTTTGTAACAACAGTGAGATGAAGGGTTGCAATCCCGTTGTTGTTCCCACGACACGACGTTACTTTCAATTACAGTTTATGTGGTCACTGTACTGACAAGCCGATTAAGAGTGTCGTGTAGACGCGATTTAATTAAACGTAAACAGAAGATACGGTTATGATAATTATGATACGAGTATCAGTAGTAATCAGAAGGAGGTGACGGCTTTCCATTCCCTCTCGCTCCGTACCATGGCCTGGACCAGGGCCGGACGCGAGAGATCGCCGCCACCGATAGCCACCACACGGCGGTGTTCCGCCCAAGCTGGGCAGACCTCCATCGTATGATCCACTGTATGCTCCGGGCGATCCACACAATAGTGACACCCGGGCGTTTCCTCCCGATTCTAGACCCAGTAGAAATTTTCCGTCGGTTATCAAAAAAAAACAGATATTACATCGAAAAATGCAATACCTACGCTGTCAAAATGTACTGAACAGCAATTTTTTTTTAAATATCAACAATTCGCTAACGCTTGAATCGCTTTCATTTCAACAGTTCTGTCAATCTAATCATCAGTGGCACTGACAGCTCACACCACGCTCACTTCACCTAAGTTCACGGTGAGATAGTTACAGAATAGCACTACTGACGAAAAAATTGCATTCCCCTTCAAATGTCTTACAAAACAGTTATTAATCCTTTCATAAACAAATCTCTCAAGAATATTTCATACTCGTATTAACGAGATCAGATACATATCAGAACCAAATTATTGTTAATTGAGTTAAACTATTACTTAATGTTAACTTCCAAGGTAAAGCGACATTTTTGCAATGTCGCTTGTTAAGTCTTTACTAATATGGTAATTTATAAAGTAATAAATTAAAATCAAATTAAATAAAACTTTTTTCAGACCAAAGGTCCATATTTTGTTAGTATACAGATGTTAGTGACAATAGTGCTTAGGTTACTAGGTAAGTATTGTTAGTTTTTACAAAATTAAGTATTTTTTCAGGGCTACGGCCACCCAGTGCCCCTGAAAGGGACAGTCCGCTCTGGACTAAGCCAAGTTAAGGTGCATAAGTAATGTTAATTAAGTTAATTAGAAGCCCAGAAGGTACACTAATAAGTCACAAATATTATAAATGCGAAAGTAAGTGTGTTTGTTTGTTACCCTTTCACGCCGAAACGGCTGAATGGACTTGGATAAAATTTGGCACTCAGATAAACCTGGATACTTTACATCATGGATCGCAGACAAAGTCGCAGACAAAAGCTATTAAGTAACAGTAGAGCTTGTGAAAAGCTCTTACGAAAATAATAATATTACAAGTACCTACCAGTTCTATCATCATTGACTGCCTCATTGATCGAATGGATGCAAACGCTACTGCTGAGCATAAGGTTTGATTCCCAGGTCTGACAAAGTGTGGGTGTTTCTATCAGGAATTTCTCAGTAACCGCTCAGAGTCTAGATATGTGCAAAAGGCAAGTCAGCCCGCTATTCCCGTCTTCACATATAAAATATAATTAATGTATGCAAAGTGTTGTTAAACATTTTAAAAGAGTAACGGTGGAGTTTCTTGCCCCTTCTTCTCCATTCGAAACTACCTTTTGGAAGGGGCGCCTAGAATCAATTCTATTTTAATGTAAATGTTGACGTTCAAATGCAAATATTTCAAACTATAGGGGATTTCCCTTGACCTAGAATCATGAAATTTGCCAAGAAGCAAGGTCTCAAAATATTTTTGCGATTACAAACTTATATTTGCCGTTGGAGAATTGAACGTGACGTATATCGGTATATGGGAGAACACGTTTTTTTTTTTATAACCGACTAAAAATGTCTACGCCTGGTACAATGTATGTTTGTGATAGGTATAACTTTGTTACCAAGGTTGGCTATGCATCGGTTATTTTGATTAGGTACTAGTGCAGGCAGATGATACAGGCTTTGGCCGCGGCAGTGCGGGTAACGCTTTCCATTAGGTGGTCCATTGACCCGTTCGCTAACTCGTGGCATATAGCAAAACAACCCTACTACAGCATAATATTGTTTGGTATGTCATGGACAACATTTATCAAAAAAAAATAAACTACGTGCCCATCGTGACTTATGGCAGGTTCCTACTTGGATGAGAGTATAAATCTAAGCTTAGATTATTCTTAAACTATCAGCGACGTATTACATCTATTTTCTATAAAGATTGAAAACGAACCTTTAATTTTGACGAAGATACAAGGAAGTTAAGATTCAATTGAACCAGTCCGCAAGTTAAAGAAATCGATCAAAAATCAATGAGTTGTCAAAATTGATCAACGTCTGAGCAACTTATAGGGGCCGTTCAATATCAAATTAAGCGCATGATTACAATTTATCTCAATCAATTTCAATGTCAATTCATGATCTAACAAAAAAACCTCTACTCAATAAAATGTATGCACCTATTATAACTTATAATTACCAATCTAATTGATCACATTTCATCAAGTGTTGATTTGAAACTGACAAGATTGACTATCATAGAAGTATTGTGTCGGTAATTGTAACATCAGTACTTTTAAATAACATTTTATAAGCGCTTGCGCACCGGACGCAGTCGGCAAGTGCAAATATACGGGAAGCGAATATGCACGGTCACGTCTGCACTTTCGTTTTCAAATTGTGTAAGATTGTGTTATGAGATGGTCTTTGTGTTGTTGAATAAAAGATGGGGATGTTGTGTGAGGGTTTTTATAGTTTGTTTTATGTTTTAACTTTCGTTTGAGTTCTTTGTTTACGGCTTAGTTATCGAATAAATTCGAAATTGCCAGTTTTGTTGACTCGCTTATTATTATAGATCGCCAAACTTCTAGACGCCTCTGAAGTTGGCGCGAGCTATATCAGAGGCGTCTAGAAGTTTGGCGCGATCTATATCACGGGCATTGGATTATTAAGGGCTGCTTTTGAAACTTATAGAATTCCTTATAATGAACAAGTTGAAAATGTGTCTTTGTAGAAATAAAGGTTGAACAAACAAGAGATGATTCTTCTCTAGTGAATCATCAAGTGAGCAATTTCAATGCGCTAGCGATTAATACGGGCAAGATTCACAGATCGCACTTCGAATTTATTTTGCTAAATAAAGTAAGCGTGTCATACAAATATGAATCTTATGCACGTAATGTTTATATGCGAATTCAAACTACATATTATCTATTAAAGATTTAAAGAGACTTAATTATATTCAACTATCAATTCAAATGTATATTACACAAGCCCTAGGAGGCTACGAAGGATTACTCTTACCACCTTATTTTTACAATATAATATAACTAGTAAAAACCATATGTCAAATTCAAATTGCCAGAAACGTTCAAACAAAACGCTCTCCCAGGACGTGCCTGCTCTTACTTCCCATCCGTATGTTTCAAATGCGGATGAACGGACACATAAACTGGTTTATATAAATGTATATGTATGTATGCATGCACGGTCAGTGAAAGTATGGAGCCATGACCATGGTCATTGCGCTTGCGCTGGTACAGTGGCGAACAAGAGCTTTGAAATGAAATTGTTGTTTTGAGTTAGTGTCTTTGAAATATAAATGTGATGTGAAGTGATACATGTCATGTTCAATTGCTATGTTATGAAATACCGCAGTACATTCCGCGAGGCCCAAGCTGAGCTTTGCATTTGTGTGAGTGATCGCGCGAGGGACGCGCAGCGCCTCAGGCCGATTGTAATAATTACGTATTAACAGTTTTTACAACACAGTATCGTTTAATTACTCTATCTTTTGTATCTTTTGTGTGAGTGATCGCGCGAGGGACGCACAGCGCCTCAGGCCGATTGTCAGATTGCCAAGCAAAGGACGCGTCGCTATGTGCACTCACACAAATGCGAAGCTCAGCTTAGGCCTCGCGGACTGTGCTTACCTATAACCAAGAATAAAAACCATAATATAAGGGTTCCTTTTTCTAGAAATAACTGCAGAATTTCATTACATAAACAATGGACTCTTTGCGTACAGTTCGATGAAAAAGTGTAAGGTTCGGTTAGCCTAACACTTTTTGTTCCAACTGTACGCAAAGCTATGAAATTGAGTTCCAACTTAACCACTGAATGCAATTAATTATTTATTTATACAATGATATGACATATCACCGTCTATTATAAGAAAAACATCACGAAGCTACCTACAATTTCTACGCATTTCAATTTGTAGGTAGGTACTTAATAAGCTAGTGACTTTTAGTAGACAATTTTGAAATTCAATTGTATTAATACAAAATGAAAAAAAATGCATTCACGAATCATTTCATTAAATTCTTTTACGATAATTATGTTCTGGAACCAAAAAATCGAAGAAGTGTTGGTTACTGTCAAATCCTTCTCACAGGACACAGAGAGTAGGCCTGTTTCCCATCACTGGGAACATTAAGGGCTGATTATGTTGTGAAAAATTCGCGTGCGTGCAAAGATGGTAGCAGGCTTGACCTTGAGACTAAGAAGGCCGAAATGAAATCTTTCATCCTTCCATCTTCAGTCGTACATCAGTGGTATCAAAGCCAATACAAGCTGGCTTCTTATTCTAAATCTCATATTCCGTACAACACGAAGCCAGCTCAAGGTCACAATGTTACCAAAGATGTGCGGCCTACTGTACTAATATCTCTTACCTTTTATTTACTTAACAGCTGTTGCCCCCGACTTCGTCTGCGATTCAGGATGAAAAGTAGCCTATGTCCTTACCCAGATCTTTCTGTGTAGCAAGTATCCAAATCCGTTCAGCCGTTTTAGCGTGAAAGCGTAACAAACAAAAAAAAACGCATTTATAAAATTAGCTAGGATTTAAAAGGTTCATCGACTAAACACATAAACAGCATTAACCCAAAGTCTTCGTCTTGATCTCGCATGTATCTAAATTATAGGAAAGCAAGGCGCTATTTATTAGCGTAGGTACTATACCAACTAGATTCAAACAAAATGTTTTTGTTAGATATAGGTGCCTAATGTAGTGTTTGACGCGTCAGCGAAGAGTAGCAATAACGTGTCTTTAAATGATATTCTGTTAGTAGGACCCAAGCTGCATCCGGCTCGAAGGATCGAAGGCTCGAAGGAAATACGCTGTTTGCAGAATGAAATAATAGATAGTTCTTTAAGAACGGGTTGGCCGTTCACCCAATCCAGGAACAAATTCAACAGAGAGATGGCACATCATACAAAAAAAAACATCAAATAATATATTTTTAAATTGATTACTACGTTATAGCTGAAAAATGCTGTTGTTTTATGTATAATAACACTTTACATTTTGTTATAGATCCTCAGAGTCCTCCAAAAGTTAAAAGAGTGTCCATGTAGTTTCTTGCCCGTTCTTCTCCATAGGACAACGCTTTGGAATGGGCTAGCTTCATCTTTCTGACCGACCGACCTTGACAATTCAAAAGAGCCTGTAATTGGTTTATTTGAATTAGAGTTTGAGTAATAGATAGTAATTTAGTAGTGTAGTATTAATAATCATAATAATCTCCAAAAACGTTAAATATAATCTCAAATATATCAGAATTTATTAAAAAGTCAATTGACTCTGTCTGTGACCTAGTGTCCAAACAATGCCAAATTTTCTAGGTCTTGTCATACAACTTATCGGACCCGAGTTAAGAGTTGAAGGTGAGTTCGCACCCAGGCAGACACTATTTTGTGTATTTAATTTCAGCACCACTGCTCTGAAAGAGATGTCAACACTTAATGACGGGGTTATATAGGGCCGATGCCAGCCCGGGGTCGCAAGAGATACCGTGGCCCTGGGCACAGGCAACTGAAGGAACACGGGAGGGTTTTAGTCAGTAAAAGTCTAACACGCCCTACCGCCCCATCCAGACCTGGAGAAGTCATTTGATGATTTCCCACCCGAAATAAAAAGGGTGATCCTAAGTATGGCCATGAACCGGGCACACATTCAGACTTCGGGCTGCTACTGAGAATTTCCTATTCTCTCAAATCTACCTAGTCTAGTTTCCCAAGAGTCCCATGGAGCGACTGTCCATGCCATACGTCTTCACATGATCTGAGCAAAATGTTGTCTGGACTTTAAAAGAGACTGTGATCTCTGATTTTGTTTTGGCCTTTCTTCTCAGAGCAGTCAGCTAAGAAACGCCGATCTCATCCAGCTTTTAAAATATGATTAACGTGTAAAAGTGTTTGTACAAACCTCCTTACAGAAATAAAATCATTTATCATTTATTTATCAGGTTGTGACCACTATACGAAACAGATAGGTAGAGTACCTATTTGTAGTTTAGTACATAAATCTGATACCCACATATTGTCACATGACCTCCTTATTGTGCCGTTGTCATACGCTAATTATATCAATATAAAAACTATAATGTCAAACCGTCAATATTTAATTATTAATTACTTTCTGCCCGCGACTTCGTTCTCGTGATGTGTTGGCCTCCGAGCCACCGCGTCCCAACCTATCGCTCGCCCGCGCTATATCTTCGTTTTCGGTTAGCGTTCTGTCTGACTTTTTTTCGTTTTATTCGGTTACTAAGGACCGTAGCGTGGTGTAAAATACCCCATAACCTTCCTCGAGAATTGGCCTATCGAATGAAAAAAGAGTTTTTCATATCCGACTGGTAGTTCCATAGATTAGCGCGTTCAAACAAACAAAGAAACTCTTCAGCTTTATTATTTGTAAAGATTAGTTATACCTGCATTTTAGAGGTCGTACCCGCTGATCAATGTAGCTAAATAAACGTTAATGTTTGCAAAATATTTATAATTACAAAAACAACTTTTACTTACAAAACACACAATACAAAATTACAAACAAAAACACAAAAAAAAAAAAAAACAGAAAAATACAAAAAAAAAACAGAAAAAACACAAAACAACAAAACAACAAAAAACAAAATTAACTGTTTCAGAGTTTGTGTTCATGATTATTTTGTGGCCGGTGCAGCATGTTTAGTAAATTTTAGTCGTATTATTCATTGCTCAACTTAACACCCCATATTACCTAATTAATCATCATAAAGTAAAATTCTGACAAGCTGAATATACGAAAAATTATACTATTCTCTTGGCGTCGCCTAAATCCGTAATGTATTCAATTGTCTACGTCTAGACATATCCTGCAGATAATTACGACTGGAATTAAACCAGCAATAATTTATTGGCTACATATATTATAAATTTTTATAAGCTAAAACAAGCGTATTAAAATGTACGGAAACAGAAGCAAAAGAAAATATACCTAAAAAATAAATCATGTCTTAAAATACATATTCAAATAATCGTAAATTTTATTCAGAGTCCTTGTGTAAGCTTCTTGAACTTATGTCACTAGAATTACGAGTATATATAAAAGAATATCCATATATTTGTAGAATGCCTGTGTTCTTTAGGCGGAGATGTAGTGTTAAGAGACACAGTTTTAAAATAATGTTTTTTTTTTTACTTATCTCAATTGTTACTTAATACTCAATCATTGCATTCATTGATAATCATTCCAATCTTGGGCCGTTAAAATCACAGATAAAATCAACGACTAAAGTCGTCGATCAATAATTATTTGTTTTTCAAGTCTAATTAAGACTGACCTAAGAATTTAAATCAAAGCCTGAAAGCACTGAACTTGTCATCACCTAGGTTATTGTCAAGAAACAAATTGGGTACATACTTCTAACTTAATATGAACGTGCAGATTCACATAAAAGTGGATATTATAGAATTCATACCTACATATATTTTCGTCTAGACTAGATAGTTTAATTACATTACTACGTTTCTTCTAAAGACTTCCAACCAAACTAAAATAAAATGTCAATTTTCAATTTATATTAACTTAGACTTCTTTTTGTTACAGACAAGATGCGGGGCCAAATGAAAGCAGCGGTAATACTTCTAATACTTCACATAACTAGCACAAGAACGGCTAAAAGCAGCGCCCCATCGGTCCATGAAGTAATCAACGAACAAGCAAGGATAGATGACAAGAGACCGTTAAGTTATGGAAACCCTTTAGCAGGAAATTCTCAACAAAATGCGAAGATCCACGCGCAACACCAACAAGCCATGTTCAACGCAGAAAGGGTAAGGCAACACAGAGCACAAATCCAAAGATGGAATAAAGCTCCTCAACAAGTCGACAGCTACATGAAAGCTTATCACGAATCACAAGAAAACCACCAACTTGCACTTGAACAAATGCAACAACCCACACAGAAGGATAAAAAAACTAGAACGAGGCAAGAAAGGACGAATTTAAGAAGCAGATCTCATCTTGATCCAGTTAAGCTAACAAGAGCTGATGCTGTAGATAAAAATAGAAATCACAGATCGTTCGGTTCTGTATACCTAAATAAAAATAATAACAATATTATTACTTCACCAGGGACAACATACAATCAGGGTGTGACCATCAAACCAAATGGAAATATAGGATTGAATAGCTTGGAGAGAGAACAATCGAGTTTATACACAGAAATATCACCTAGTAAAACTCAATTTATATACCCGAAATTATACAGTCAAATGTATACATACCACTCAGATGATGACATACATACTCTGAATACTCTACTAGCAAAATCACCTCAGGAACAAATAACAGAATTGAATACATTGACACAAGTAAAGGAATATGGTAAAGATACACTTGAACAACCAATAGATTTATTCTTCTACTTAAATAATCCTAGCACAGCTGAAGACAACAACAAATATAATGTAAAAAATGCATACAATAGACCGTATCCAAATGTATATGCAAATTACAATGACCACAAACCAATTACGGAAGAAGTTGATGATATTGAAGAGGAGAAAGCTGTTGCGTTTAGACCGCATCCTCTACAGCAAACATCAACAGCAATGCCTCATGTTTTTGAAGATCCAACGACGACAAAGAGCAATCTAGAACAACCTATTAGCCAGAATAAGCACGGGAAAATTGTCGAGTTTCCTAAGCCAAGTTATGCAGCATTACCGTACGAGGCACCTTCAAATTATAACACTAAAGAACCAAGTACAGAAACAGTAAGATATCTGCAGTCCCTGCATTCTGGAGTACAACATTTATCTCATGATGGAACGGGAGTCTCAGCATATGGAGACGATGATGTAAGTATTAAAAAACGTAGGACAAAACGTCAACTAGATTCAAACTTATTTATTTTAGGGAACGAACCTTCACCTGTACAAATACAAACATCACCTTTAGTTAAAAATAATACTCAACTTAATCCAATTCATAAAACAGATCGTTCTGTAGTAACTGTTACTTTTAACAAATCTAATGTTACTTATAATGATGGTACAGTAAATTTTGATGACAAAATATCTCTAAATGCTCCTGACATAAATGAAACGTTACCAAGCCCAATGGAATGGAAACGTTATAGAACCTTTGGTGATGATAACCATCCTGCAGGAGAAGCTAAAGACTACGACTATTATGAAGACGATATAAATAACAAAGACTATTCATACGATGGTGATTACGGCCCAGATGACGAATTTACCCCACCAGACAATGATTATCCAGCACAAAACAATTTCAGACAACCAGCCCCTTTTTCTAGACCAAGAAATCCAAATACCAATCAGAACTTCGATTCACAAAAAAGCCTTTCAAACAGATATGCGAATTTCAAGCATCCTTATTATAACGATTTTCATTCCGAACCTAGTGTCGATTATGGCCCACCCACAAACTACGGGCCTCCTAGTACCAGTTATGGAACACCAGTCCAACAATATGGGCCACCTAAAAGCCATTACAGGGGATCAAAACCTGAAGTTTCAAGCCTAATTGACTCATTAGAACCCGTTTACATGTTGACAGAATCTCAGTTAAAAGATATAGTTGGTCAAAAGCATGTGAATATTCAGCATTTGGATGTATTCCAGTATCCTTCTTTGCCTAAACACAAGCACAGGTACCCTAGGAGGATTAAAAAGCATAGGCAAAGTAGGAACAGGAGACCGAGTAAACTGGGAAAGTTTCGTAAATTGAACAAATTATTACACTATTGAGAAGATAGATTCTATTTGAAACGAAGTAAATGAATTTAAAAGATTCTATAACCATTTATGAAGTTATCGATCAAGTGGAAAGCGTCAGGGCAGACCACGTAATTAAAATTTTCAATTCATTCAATTCTGTAAAGACAAACCTACTTGTTACGGTTGGGAATCGTATTTTGTTTAACATACAATCTGACACTGACCTACATATGGCAAATACTTATTTTTTTAATTTTTAATTTTATTTAAAACTTTGAATTTCGTCACTAACCAAATTGTCTCGAATCATGAGGAATTTCTTGCCTAAACAGCTTTAAATATGCAGGTCGCTTTTCAGCAAAGAGAAACTGCACAATTTCAGTATGAGGCAAAGGTGGCCAAAATATTAGTTACCATAAACCATTAGGTACATAATATTCTGCCATAGACATATAAGTACCTACTGAGTTTTAGTTTTAAGTTATTTATAATAGTAGCATGCGCTAGATTAAACATGGTTAAGTTTGAGTTAATTTATTGAACTGTTTTAGACTAAATAAATTATATGATTTGAAAGAGTTCTTATTTACTGTCTACAATCTTAGGTATGGTATATTTTACATGTATTTGAAACAAGAGGTAAAGAAAGGAAAAGTGGAAAGCTAGTTACGAGTATTACGCCAAATGTATACTTAGATAATAAGCACCTAAACATTGCTGTTTACCAATGGTAAGTATTTAACATTCATTGTTGTCACTTTAAGTTTCAACTACGAAAATAATTAATAGAGAAAACTCTATCATTAATAAATGCAATCAATGCAAACACTATGAATAAAATAGTTTCGTCTTATAGTTTTTCATTTTGAAAACTTTGACTATCAGACTATTTTGTGTGAGGAAATCGGAATGTCCTAGAACCAAAAGTTCGAAGACATGTGACTGCCACCAACCCGCAATGGGCCCGCGTGGTGGATTACGGCCCACTTCAAACCTTTAACAGAGAGGAGGCCTGTGTCACCGCAGTGGTAACATTACAAGCTGCTTATGTATTCTGTTATGTAAGTTAATGTCAACTAATTGACCAGTCATTCTGTTGATAACACTAGTTTCTATTAAATCACAAAGACACTTGAATTGTGAAATTTGTTAAATTAAACAAGCAGTGTTTGATATATTCGTCCGGGAAAGTTTTGTTTCGATGAGAAGAATTGTCAAGTCATGATGTTTTGTGATGTAAGATTGTCAGATGGTATTATGTGATATACTCGACTAAAAGAGTTATTTGAAAGGAGTTAGTAAAGTTACGACTTCTGCTGAGAATGAGCCAAGAACTACACATTATCACATACAAATTTCTGATTAAGTATTATAGGAAAGTAGGTCTTATATTTCCCTAGTCACTCTTTCCAGTAATACGCTGATTTTATCTTGTTAAAAAAGGCAAAAAAATCAGTTGGAAAGACAGCACCGACCCATGGATTCAGATTGAGTCTAGACAGATACAAATTTACGAGTTTTAACGATTTTCTTCCAAATGTTTGCATTTGATCTAAGTCAGAATTCAAATCGGGCGCACACATAGCTTCTTTCAAATGTCCAATAACTAGAGGTTCCTGGAAAAACCAAGGCATAGATAGGTATCCCGGAAAACGGCTACACCTTATCTCTTTAATAAAGTTTTAGTGGTCATGATTATTTCATGGTACGTTTGTTAAATAGATGCTATCACTAAACGAGAGATTTTTTGCAGTAAACTTAATTATGTATTTCCTATAAAAGTTTGTAATTGTTGCAGTAATGTTCATGATTAATAATATACCTTTCTCTTTTAACATTTTATCTAAGATCCTCATGAATCTTGACTTTATCTGAAAGTTTCCACATGCCTTCAGTAGACAATTTATTCTAGAGAACAATAGATAACAATATATTATTAACATGACATAATTTTTTCAAGTCTCTTTACGACGTCATTGGTTTTTTGTGATAAAGAGCTTATAATATATTCCTTGATAAGGTTGTCGACATGTGGGATGTGGACTCAGCAATCATTGTGCCGATAGTCGTAACAGCCAATTGATTAATAGCCAAGAGCCTCGACCAACACCTGAGGAGGCTCTCGTTGGGCAGCTGGATCAAGGTCTTGATTCAGAAAGCGGTACTTCTGGACACGGCTCGCATTGTCAGGAGATTCCTCTCTTTGGAGCCCTGACCTTGTTTCCGATACCGGTGGGATCCAATTTTTATATTTTAAAATGATTTTTGAAAAATATTTTTAAATGTGATGGATTTTTTTTTAAATGAAATAAATGAGATAGTGATAATACTTTATTGATACAATTCCTTACAATATGCTTTAATTTCTAGCAAAAGTTCACAATACTTAAAGTCGCACTAAAGTGGAAACCCTGACTCCTAAACTAGAAATCATAGGGATTTCTAGTTTAGGAGTCAGGGTTTCCACTTTTGACTTTGACTTAGGAGTTAGATGGAAACTCAGGCGTGCATGATACCTTTTACCCAGGTCCTGGGTTAAATCATTTGGAAGGACCAACTGCTGTGCTACCAACAGGAATACACGAACCACACTTTTGACGACTGACCACCGCTAACCATTAACATTACTGCTGATCTGCCGAGCTAGGGAGTAACTGTGTATCTCACTATCAGTGCTAATAGGCCAATGGTTCAACAATATTTATTGCGTTATATACGTTGTTAAGCAGACTAATTATTCGAACATATACATTTAAAGCAATGGATTAGCAATATCTTTGAAAATGTTTCAGATTGTGACTGATAGTTTGTTCGCAATTAGAATGCCAGTCATCTTCCAGAAGTGCTTCTATTTGATTACATACGATTACGACTGACCGTAAGCAGTGATTACGAGTTAAGGAAACCTTTTTTCAACAATAAACATTTACCTACTAGTAAACGATGCTGGGATTCCCAACGATGCAAAAAAATTACTGTTCTTTCAATTTAACGCAGCTTATTCAAAATAAGCTGCTAATTATCGTACCATCAGCCTTTTTACACTGTCAAAAATTATAAAAGATAGGTAAAGAAATCAAATTTCACTGCTCTTGCAAATCATGCAAATATTTAATAGATACCCACCATAAAAAATACTTTACCCCATTCCTCCATTCCAGATTCAATACGCAGCTAACTACGAATTCGGTTACCGGGTTCGCGACCATGAAAATGGCAATGACTTCGGACATCAAGAAGCCAAATCTGGTGACAGCACCCGAGGATCCTACCACGTACTCCTCCCTGATGGTAGACTGCAGCAAGTCAAGTATTCTGCAGGACCTGATGGGTTCCATGCTGATATATCCTATGATCATCTACAAGGTAGCGTTTAGAAACAGTTCTGTGAAAATTGTGTATTGATTTGAAGTATGTTACAAAGATACTCGTATGTAGTTGAAGTGTCTTAAAAGTGATGTTTTTAATCAAAATCGGTTTAATGGTTTCGGAAATAAGAGGTGTTTTCTTTGTTTTACTCTGTAACTATAAAATCGGTTTTTAAAACATGTGTTGTATTTAGTTTTAATTGTAGAGACAAGTCAAGTAATGTTTTATATGTAAGTAATAGTGCTAAAAATGTAAATATCTAATAATTTTATTTATTACTTAAGTTATTTGTTCTGTAAATCTGATTTTGTACATATTAATAAATTAATTAAGTTTAATAAAACACAAACCAATACTATAATATTTATTTGAAACACATTTCACAAAAATATTATCACATATAATAAAAATATTATTTACTAAATATTAAAACCGACAAAAAAAACTTTGGAGCAAGAAGGCTGTATGTTTACGCTCCAACGCCAGATCTAATATGGCGCCGACGAAAAACATCTCGCGTCATTTTATACACTATGCCAGCTTGAGGAAACGGTTATAACAAAAGTTGTAAAATGATATAACGGAAGTGAAAATAGAAAGTCATATATGTCATTACTTGCGGGCGACATTACTGAGATTATGTAACATCCATAGTAACCATAAGGAAATACGGACATAATTTTTTAAATATGGTATTTACTTTGTTCATTAAAATTGCTTCCATAGAGCCGTTCTTCTCTCTCGGAGTTTCTCGTTGTAAAATGTTTTCAAACCATTGTGTATTGTTCTACATAACATCATAACATCACGCCTTGCTTCCCTGAAGGGTTGGGCAGAGGTGTACATTCTACCTATAGCACACCCACATTTCGCCAGTTATGTTTAAGTCCCATGTAATAGGGGGCGAGCCTATTGCCATCAACCGGGCACAAATCCAGACTCCGGGCTGCTACTGAAAAATTCTAGATAGAAAAACCCAATAACACGTTGCCCGACCTGGGAATCGAACCCGGGACCTCATGCTCATCAGTAGCGTATTGTTCTATTTTCAAATAACTGACAAACATTTTGAAATGAGAAGCAAATTTTTTTTGGAATTGGCATCTCGCAGGTTAACCTATAAGGTTGTCGTCTGCTTAACCGGACTTGAATGAGAAGCGACCTATTCCTATTTTATGACGACCCACACGGCCACGACTTGTAAGTCGGGGCCGTTACTCTGAGCCACAACTGCTCGCAACGTTACACTGGAACAGTTACGGGCTCGTAATACAAAACGAAAATATACTTTATTGAACAAGCTTTTAACTGTATAAAATTGAGAGAGAAATTAAGATTCTGTTTCTAAATTATACTAATTTATAATGAATACTATTAACTCTTTGCAACTCTATGCAACTTTATGTAACTTTTGGTAGGTATTTCATTAGTGATTTAATGTAATTTGTTGAACATTTTTCAAAAAAAAACTCTTTTCTATATTACACTCCAAAAATAACGGGTCAGTCACATAAGTTCGAGTATCTACAAAACTGTAAGAGTTAGATCAATGAAATAAAAAACTGAATAAAGACTATTTAGTTGCGCTTCTTATTACATACTTTTTATAATGGCTTTACATAAAAAAAAACAAAATTTGTAAAATGCTTTTTTTTTAAACATAAAATGGTTCAGCGGGTAGTCCAGCGGTACCGAGAGACCGCATCGCACCTTCGGAGACCAAGAAATGGCAGGCCAAGATGCACAACGGCCAGAGATGACAGATACCTGGTGGCTACAATGCTCCGAAATTGTTTTCGAACTGCAGTTGGTCTAAAAAACCCACTTTATTCGCTTTGGTGGCAGCAATTAAGCGCACAAACAGTGAGGAGACGTCTTGCTGAGGCAAACTTGAAACCATTAAGGCCCGCAAATGGCCCCAAACTGGAACGGAGAGGTCGGTATCGAACTGATGCAGTGGCGAAGCCCTGATTTAAACCCCATAGAGTATGCATGGGACAAGCTTGAGCATTGCGTAAAACGTCGTAACACCCCACCAATCACGCTACCCGAGCTCAGACAAGCACTGGTGGAGGAATGGGAAGAACACACACACCCACACCACACACACCCATTCCATGCTTAAATAATTCTTAATAAGTTTTGACTACTTTTATGCTTACCAAAACTCCTACAAAGTGTAGCAAATTGTAGATGAATTGTAAGAGGAAGGCGCCTGTGTCTGTAACACAGTTTAGACTAGCACAGACACAGACGTTCACTCCGTCTCAAATAATGCATAGCGTTGTACTTCATTTATTGTAGTTATTTTTTTGCCATCCTGGATGGCAGACGAAGTCGCGGCAAGAGCTAGTGTTCAATAAAGATATCTCGTTATTAAAATTTTACTATAAATCTTAAACCCACTTTGACGCTCCCAGAATGTCCTGAAAACCAGCACAAATCAAACCGGAAAATGACAGCCTTCTAAGAACATAAGTCTTTTAGAGGCAGGGTCGGTCGGTATCCGATCTCATTTCAATCATGCGCCTTAAAATTATTCGCCTACACCACAAAAAAAAAACCTAGTATTATTTAGTTTTTTCCACACCTAAAAATAAAACAATCCGCGGAAATGAGTCAGCTACAATATTATATTACTGTGCCGACAATCGTAACTAATTTACTGATCAGATTAGCCAGGACAATACGTGGGACCTTGACAAATTCTAACACTTTATGGTAATTAGGCAGCTAGGTCAAGGGATTGAGGCTGTGATGAAGGTAGTCCTTGATTCTGACGGGGTAATGAAGATTAATCGGTCTTTCTATAGCTAGTTAGTTTTCAAAGCTGAGTCCAGCGGGTGGGTAATTGCGTTACACGCTATCATTAGCAATCGCTTTCATTATGACTGTTCAACAACATTCATTGCGTTATTTACGTTTTGTTGAGCAGTCAAATTTTTTGAACATATGAAGCAATGGTTTAGCAATATCTTTCAAAATGATTGTGACGCAATTAGGATTCTGGCCTCCTGTCCTTCTCTCACGTGGTAGTGGACCCCAATTCTACACACGGGTAAAATTTTTGGTTATAAGCTAGAACATGTTGTCTCCTCAACGATGTTTTCCTTCTCCGTTTAGTGAGCAGTGAAGTAAAGTGCATGCCTGCCTTGGTTCGAATCCACGGTCGGTCTTGGATGCGAAAAAAGGCACACACTACAACTCGTAAGCCGAAGCTTTTCTCCTCACTATATATACTTGAGAATTTAGAGCATTGTCGTTAATAGTCACTTTGTGAGAGTGGGCAGAAACTACTAATGCCACTTGCATAGTTATGTATAAGATACCCGTGCTGCTGTGCGTGTTATGTCCATTAACCTTGTTAGACAATTACTTAACGGAACCTTGTAAACAGACTTAAAACATATAATAACTGATTTACATCCGTAAGAAGTCCTCGTAACATTGGGTCTAGTTGAAAACCAGCGTCAGGCACTAAGTTGTCTTGCATTTATGCTGAACTGGGCCTATTTGGCGCAGTCGTGAGGCACTCAATACTATTTTCTTCTGCTTTGTTTTGTGTGAATATTGTGTGCCTAAACCTGGGTCAAAACGTTTTTTTTTCATAGGTTGTGTTACCTCATCATAAATAAAATTGATTTCGTTGCACGCTGAAACATCTACTTTCTGCTACTTTTCATGCATGAATAATCAGTTACTAATGTTAAAGAATGAGGTACAATTTCCTAACAAAATGCAACTTCCCATCATTAGGTATTTATGTTGAGCTAATAGGTCTACTCAACACGAATTTGATAGAGTTCTTACACGGAAGCCTTATGTAGAACTTAGTTTACTTAAGCACTTGACTTAGCTTAAAGATATGTGCAATATTAACCATTTTTTCTTGTGTGTACTGTTACTGGATTTTTCCTTCAGGAATTTCTTAGTAGCAGTTCGGAGTCCAGACTCACAAAAAGTAAATTACGCAGTAAAATACTAACATTATAGGTTTATTTATTGTTATCATCATTGACCTCGTCGTTGGCCTAGTGGTCGCAAGCGCTTCTGCTAAGCATCAGTTCCTGGGTTTGATTTCCGAATCGGGTAAAGTGTCATTGGGTTTTTCCATTCAGAACTTCTGAGTAGCAGCCCGGAGTTCGAATGTGCGTCCGGTTGATGGCAATAGGCTCGCCCCCAGTTGCATTGAACTTAAACGGGGGATGTTACTATACGCTTCAGTCCAAATTACTTACTGTAAAATGTAGGTAGGTGTATACAACGTGCTGAGACACCAATACCTATATGACAATTTAATCAACACACATCAAAAAAGTCTAAGCAACACATACTATATCAAATTATCATATCATTTCTTACCAAGTAGGTAATACCACGGTAATAATATCATACGGTATTGTAACTCGGCCGTATCTTTAAAATAAATGCCTACAGCCGCGCGGTACGTAAACATGCGATAGGGCTGCCCGCCTCCAGCATTTTAATTACATTTGCCTACTTTGTGTTTCGATTTAGTTTTGTGATTGTAAATATACTTTTGTATATAAACAAATAAAATACTTTGTGAATTTAATAGGAAGTGTTCAATAAAATGCGTGATGTTTTTTATTGGTAGATTTAATAAAAAAAAACATGTTTAAGTTTGAATAACAAATCGGTCTTATAAATTTGCGACCGAAAAATATTTGCGCATCGACTGAGACGTACGAAAAGCTTTATTATTAAATGTTAAAGTATAAAATCTGCATTCTTATATAAAGCTTAATTACAAATTGTTTTGGGAAACTTGGACTCCATTCCTTTTAAACAACAACACCTACCTACTCAACTAAAATGCAAGAAACAGCTGACGAGTAATTTTAATAACTTTTTATCTCAGCTTATAATTAGGTACCTACAACTCGCAACAACTCAAAACAAAAATTCTTTGGTCACCAATGCCAAGCTGAACAGCTGGCTACGAATGTTTTAAAATCACAACCCTCTCAAACATCTAAATATCCTGTGAATATTTCATGAGTCTAGCTATTGTTGTTGTTATTAATACCGAGAAAAAAAACGGTTTCTACTGGTATATGTTGATTTAGCAGCAGCAGAAATACTTAATCTGAGAAAATTTCAACTATCTAGTGTGAGGCAGACGGTCAAATTATTTTTTTCTAGTATTATTCATACACACAGTACAATAAACAACTATTATTAATAATAAAATGTTTACTTTGTCTTTGTATTTACTTTGAATAATACAAACTAACAAAACAAAACACACGTGCCTAAGGTTTTAACACAAGCGTACCTACCGTTTCCTGATTCATGAACCGCCTATAACTACCTATTTGACTCGTGTCAATCACTTTCCTTTACTCTATTCATCATCATCATCATCATCATCATCATAAAAAAAGTTATCTCTGGAACGCATCCAGACATAACTTTTTTAAGATTATTATTGAAGAATTCATGTAACCATAAACAGCACAATATATCATACTCGTGATATTAAATATGTATAATAACTTAGTTTTAGTGAAAAAATCGCGCGGTTATTGTTATAAAACAACACACCGCCCGTTCGTCACTATGGCACAGTCGAGACTGTCTGCATGCCGCGCGCGTGCCTTGAGCGAGGCGCGTAGGCATAGCTCGCGCTTCGTCCGTTTGTATGAAGTTGGAATACTGTATGATATTATTACCGTGGTAATACCTATGTAAACTTTTTTGATCTAGAGGACATACTGGCTGGTTGTAAAAAAAAATCGAGTATCAATGGTTTTTTTTCACAAATTCAAAAGCGAATGCATTTGTTAGAACTTTATAGCGTTTTCTTTGCTTATTAAAATTTAGTATTCTGTATCAATTTTATGAATAAAACAATAATTTGAAAAAAGTTTTGAACAAATTTGGATTTTGAGACATTTTTACGTCATGCAGCGACGTCATTTGAACGCAGATGAAATGCAAAGAGCTGTAGGGATGTTGCAAGCGGGAATAAGTAAATCTCAAGTATCCCGGTATTTTGGTGTCAACATGCGTTGACAATATGCGTTATTTGCCATCTTCATCAGCGTTACACTAACACGGGAGATCCTGCTGAGCAACACCTAGGTCGAGGAAGGTGTACAACCACACGGCAAGATCGAGACATACAACTTGACTGCAAGACGCCAGCCAATGTTAACCGCCCGAGAGATAGGTTTAAGGCTACAAAATTCAAGTGGTGTTGTTGTTAGCTGCCAAACTGTGCGAAATCGACTGCATGAGTATGGCCTACGAGCACAACGGCCAATTAGGTGCCCACCGATACGTCACGGGAATCGCGCACCATCGAAATTAATGGTGTAGGGAACACATTACATGGACCCGGGAACAATAGGATAAAATTTTATTTTGCGATGAGTCTCGTTTTGGGTTCAAGCCTGATACTAGAAGGGTAAGAGTGTACTGTCGTCCTGGAAATACTGAAAGACTGAGGTGCGTTCAGGAAGTGCATCCATACAACGGCTCAACAGTTATGGTATGGGCGGGTATTATGAAGAACCGACGAACTGAGCTCGTTTTTGTAAATGGTAACACGTTGAGGATGTTCTAAGGCCTTATGTCCGTCCATTCGCACAAACGCTTGGCTCCGATTTTACGTTGATGCATGACAATGCGCGTTCGCATACACACACGGGAGTGCTTGGCAAGGGAAAACATCCTGGTATTGCCTTGGTCTGCACAATCGCCAGACCTCAACCCCATCGAGCATGCATGGGACATGCTCCAGAGACGTGTTTTAAAGGACTTGGATGGAGTGACAACCACCCAACAACTGATGGACTTACTAAAATTTCATTGGGAGCAATTGCCGCAGGATAACATTAATAGTCTCATCGATTCTATGAATAATCGGTGCCAGCAAGTTCTCAATAACAGAGGAGGCCACACTTAGTATTAATTTATGCAATTTTTGTACAACCATTTAATTTTAGTATAAGTTTAGTTGATTAGGCACTTTACTTTGTACTACTTGTAATTATTGTTAATTAAGAAATTAAACAAAAAACAATTTTTGTTTAATTTCAAAAAAACATCGAATAAAACATATAATAAGTAATAATAAAACATATAATCGAATAAAACATTAAAAATAATATAAATAAGAAATACTAAGGATTTAATGCGAAAACACATTGTAAAATTGAAATTTGTATTCTATAGAATCTTCTATACAAGGTGTCGGTGTCGTTATGCATCCTCGTCAAATTCAAGGAGGTTACTATGCTAATGATTCTCGACACGAATCAATAATAAAATAAGAAGTTTTTTTTTTTTTTTCTAATTTCGGAAATCGGCTTGTGTTGAACGCGGATGTTAAAACGCGGCCCGTGTGATACCGCACTGGAACTGTTGTATGCGACATAGAAGTACGACATTGCCTACCGCATACGCAGCGGGGAGATTCTGTTCTTTGAAAGTGGTTTATTCCGATAAAATGGTGCCGATTCTCTTGTCACAAATGCCTCTAAACTAGACAAAAAATCACTAAAATTTGGTTTAATTCTGTCAAATGACGATTTTCCATTCTGAAATTGACTATAGTGACACAACTTAACTATATTTTAGTTTGACAGCACTAAGATTGCACTGAGTTATTAATTTAGTGAAAATGGCAATTTTGCTATTCTGAATTTTACGTTTATCAACTAAAAATTTGATTGTCTAACTAAATCTGAACATGAATCTGACTATTTTTAATCGCGAATAAAAAGTCGTGGAATAAAATTAGGTCGCGTGGACTAAAATTCACACCAACACCTCGACTTCAGACGTGCAAAAACGGTACTTTAACTTTCTTTTTCTTTTTTTGCTCAAATCTCGAAAACGGTGTGTCCTATCACAAAAATAATGAAAATTTCGACCCCCTTTGTAGCACTGAAACCACCAAATCTCTACATTTAGATTTTTTTTTTTTTTTTCCACACAAAAAGTCAAAACTTCCATATAAAACACGTCGAGGCTGCCCCAGGCTGCCTCCGGCTCTAACAAAGACGTTGCGAAAGCAAAAGAAAAAAAAACACGTGGACTCGCGATTGTCAAATTCGATTATAGTTGTGTCAAAATTATTTTTAAATTTAGAGATTATTTTTCGCAGAATAGCTTCAAGATTTTCATAGTAAAAAGTAAGGAATTTTAGTGATAGTTTAGTTAGTTTAGTTCGGTGTACAAGAGAATCGGCACCACTGTCAAACTTAACTAACTAAAAACACAAGTCTAAATTAATTATTGAGCAAGTATCGTAATTTTATTTGATTATTTATGTCTTTCATAACAGCCTCCTGAAATTTGACGAGGATGCAAAACGACACGTTGTATAGAAGAAGAAACTGACTTGACTGACTGACAATATACGATACGATATCAACGCACAGCCGAAACCACTTGACCATGCAACGTGAAATATTGCAGACGGCTGCCTTTTATAATGTAGGGGAGCAATAACTGCCACACTCAGAGTCGCCTAATGGTTACTTATAGGGATCAATAATAAAAATTAAAAAAGGTTCACCCTCAGAGTCAGTCAACGGTTCATTAGCGACCCTTAATGACAATTAAAGTTAAGTACAGCAAAACCTTGACTTAACTTTTTAACGATTGATTATGACATTTACGTTTGGGGCCAGTGTTGCCATGTCTTGGTTTTGTTTTACCCCAAGTCGGATCTCAATTTACCCTAGATTTTAAGTTAAATGAAAAAAATACCCTAAGTTTTTTAAATTGCTTTCCTGCACGGTACCATCCATATTTGATACATTTCATGCAAGATCGTAAACAAGACGAGACAATTCAATCTACTTATAATATACTTAATTATAGACAAGTTGTACGGATATTTGAAACCATGAATAAAACTGGTGTTTTCCAAATATCCTATTTGTCCCAAGTACTTGAATACTTCATTGAGTCTATGATAGGCGTAACGAGAAAGAAGTTTTAGTAGGTACTCGTCGAGCGAGTGGGATAAAAAGTACTTTGCGTTTGCTAGCGGTCAGCGGGCACAGAAAAATATGTAGTAGGAAGGAACAAGACAGGCGGAGAGGGAGTCGTAACAAACAAATTAAATGAGTGCGTTGATGAAATCTCGAATCGATGAGAATTAGGTGCATTCACAGAAATTTAAAAACGAATAGCTCACTCAATCATGACTTGAGGTACAAAAATGTTTGCATGAATATTTATTCAACTTAACCCTTGACAAGAAAATTACTGTAAAATTACCCTCACCGAGTTTCTACCCTAAAAATTACCCTGCTTATTTTACTTTACTCTAAATCTAGGGTAAATTACCCTAATTTGGCACCACTGTTTGGGGCGCTCGACTTGCCATCTGTTAATTAAGTTTAAGTTAAGAAGGGGTTTCTGAAATTTCGCCCTTTAAGTGGGTGAAAAAAGGGGATTTTGTTTGTATAAAAAAACGTATTCCTAGAGTTAATAATGTTGTATTTTTTACTACCCCCATAAGGGCTAACGGGGGATTAGTTCCAGCAGTTTGCGCGTCGATGTGGCTGCCACCCTGTATAGGACCTATATAAATTAAAAATTCATGAGATAAGAATAGACACCTAATCTATTTGTACGAGTACAAAAGCTGTGATGATTTTGTGTAAATTCTTAGAAATAGTTTTTGTATGTAGCTATTGCAACAAAAGCTTTAGGTATCAAACTTGCAGATTTGCCAAAAATTTTATGTTGTTAGAAGGTACCTACTGAAACATTTTGAAAACTGTACAAATAAAACAAAGGGTTAGTTACACCATTAATTTATAACACAAGAACGGTTGGTGTAAGAGAATGGGTTGGAAATTAAACTGAACGATTTTGAAAACTATACAAATAAAGGGTTAGTTACACCATTATTTTATAACACAAGAACGGTAGTTAAAACAGAATGGGTTGGGAATGAATTTATTATGTACTAGCACTTCGCACGCGACTTCGTCCGCGTAGATTTCATTTTTTGGTGCAGTAATTTCGGAGCCTATTCAACACAAACGATCAAATCTTTCCTCTTTATAATATTAGTGTAAATTGTTGTCTACACTAAAGACAACAATTTACTTATAAAAATACAAGGATCACAGAATTATATGTACCTAGTTCAAATATTTTCTATATAATTTTTCTTTATCGGCAGTTTTAAAAATAAGTACCAAAGACAACAGCTGGAACGATTTTTATAATCTTTGAGTTTTTGGATTTGTCTCCGCTCCGTATAGCAGAATAACTAAAACATGGGAAAAAATCAAATAGGTAATAATGAAGAGAATATTCAAGAAGAATATATAAGACCAGGGAGGTCGATAGTGTGCTGAGTCTAGTATCTTACGATTCTTGCCAGGGCTAGTTGAGGTTCCAGTGAGTCGGAACCGGGTGCCGCATAGTTCTGTGAATCGGAACTGTCTGCGAAGACGCCCCAGTGATTCGGGATGGCGCTGCGTTATGAACCAGTGCGTCAGATGTGGTACAGCGCCGGGTTGTGGCTGCCTGCCGACATGGTCCAGGAGAGGGTTTATGGGCTCAACAGGTGCCATGTATGCGCTCGCGCTGTATGCTTGTGGTCAGGATACCTGTTGAAGCCGTGAGTGCTGGCTGGCTGTGAGACAAGCCGCTCTAACGTTTACGGAAGTGATGATGATGACGTCACATTGATGTAGGTGCACGGAGGCTGCGCTGGCGTTCATATTCGGGTATAACCACCAGTATAGAGGTATAAGGAACAGGGTGTAAAGTTCACTCATCCTCTATAAAAAAAGGAAGATCTTCCGACCAGACGGGTGTTGTTTCTGGTGGGCAACTGCGCAACGATTGATGTCGGGAAGTTCGTTATTATACTAGTTGCGCGGTAAACTCTGCTTGCGCGATGCAGGATTTTGCGTGACGTCAGTGTTTTGAAGACGAAGCCACACTTTCCTTCCATATAGGCCTTTAAAGTTGGGTGTCGCGATTAAGGACATCAGAATTGCGATATCAATAAAAACAAATTAATGGTAAGCCAGACAAGTTCTAGAGCAGTGTTTAGTGTTCTAGAGTAGTTTACTTTGTGTGTATTCATCACCACTGCTCCTAAAACGGTGAAAGAAATCTTCGAGAGGAAACCGCCATGCCTAACATGTTTTCTGATTCATTTCATTTGCTGACAAATGGTTTGTAGCTATGTTGTAGGTACGTAATAGGCTCACCGGTCTGGTATCTAAAAATCAAACACCCAAAATCACATACAGTTTATTTATTTCACTACTAAAGAGTATTTTTATAATACTTTTTAATCAATTATAGTATGGCTACATCAATAGGCCCATTATCATTTTTAAAAAATATTAGAAGGTTTCACTACTTTAGTTAAACAAGCTTAAGATTGATCAATGGTATCGATGGACTGGACAGGAGTCATCAATTCTTATTTTCAAAACACAGTATTTTCATCTCACGACGCAACGCGAGGTTTACTTGTGGTTACCAAGTGTACAAACACGCTGTGAATGTATGTGTTAGCGCAGGAGCTCTCGGCACTCGTCTTGACGCACACATTTCATTCACAGCGTGTTTTTACACTTACTTACCACCACAAGTTAAACGCGCGTCGCTTTCTGAGATAAAAATATTAGGTATGATATACCTAATATTCTTATCTCTCAATCAATTGGCTTATCAAAAACTACTCACATACAAACTTGACACATAAGAATCGAATGTAATAATATAAGGGGTGCTACACAATTAATGGGGTCGGCACGGCAACATCGAATATAATGTTATCGAGAATCAATAGTAAAAGAATATTATGTTAAATGAGTTGAGCCCATTAGGTCGCCACGCCAATCGCGCATACTTAGGTATATTCAGGATATCAGCCGCTCGGCTTAGCTAGATTTCTGCAGTGCCGACCCGAGCTTAGTTAAGCGAGGATATATGCCGATAATTTTGCCGAGCGAAAATAAGCCGAATGAAAATGCAGTCATTGCTTCGGGTCGGCTTTGTTGTGCAACAAACACTGCCGAATTGAACGTGCCGACACGAACAAGTGAGCACCCCTTGGTATAAAACAATTTGTCTTGACATTTTGAAACAACTTCATTGACATCTAAACTTTTAATAAATTGTAATAAATTCCCAAAATCGACATAATAATTATTGAATGGTCGATTTTGCACCTTACCATGGCTACAAACATCATTTCAAAGACAAAATACACATAAATCGTTGAATATCCAGTTATTATAATTTTATATTATGCCAGTAGAGCGTGTTGTACGGCGTACGAATCATGGCTGCTTTGAACATAGGCTCTCCAAACGTTCGCGCAATTTCTCACATTCACAGATTCGCCTCAGGTCATCATTTGGTTCCTAAAATATGTTATTGCGCAGCTATCTGCGCTAAGACCTACCGGCCATTGTACGATATAAATCGAATAACTACACACTACACACCAAAAAGCAATCGATATAAAATCGATTTAGCATGTAATCACATTCACACGAATTATCTTAAAATTATTACAATGGCAAAAACACGTAATTTTTTTTTCTCATAAGAACTTAAGTGGGCTCTCAATTATTATTTTTTAAAAGTAAGCTAATCTTTAGGGTAGGTATAGTAATATTATTAAAATAATAGAAGTTTACACTATAGCGCCTATCAATATTTCTTTTCGTATCTCCGAAAATAAACTAACACCAAAACTGTACCGATAATATATCAGGACTGTACCTATATTGTTAATTTTACGTATTGTCTCAATTTCCATATCTTTAAAAAATAAAACCGTGATGGGCCAGCTCTTGACCTCGATCTCGCCTGGTGGAAAGCGATGGACGAGGTCTATCATGCCACGAGCGTGCCCAGATGATGCCTGTTCACATTTGATTTGAAGGCTGACAGTTTATACGTGGAAGGGAACAGACAACAGACAGACGGTGCCCGGCCGGTACTCAGCCACCGTCTGTCTGTTGTCTGTTCCCTTCCACGTATAAACTGTCAGTGCAAAATAAATCTGGAGAAGAGCTGAAAACGACTAGTGGGTATATCGACCAAGTGCGGAGTACGTTGCAGTACGTCTGGTAGACCGGTAGACAAAGGGAGATGGGTGGTCGGATCAGGTCGTGGAGCTCCTGCGCACACTCTCCAAAGATGACCGAAGCTTCCGTTTCTTGTCGTCAACGCTTTTAACTAATACCATTTTTAACTAACATACACATAATAAACTTTAACAAGGTCTTACTATCGTTACCGGTAAAATAAAAAGCTATATTATTTTTATCCTACCTTTATTTGATAAGAGACTTATGAATTATTGTTTTGTCCAGTATTAATGAATAAATAAAATTTTGAGTAATATTATGAAGTATATGAAAGATATATTAATTCTAAGATATAGAATAAATGGTTATATAGTGTAGGTATAAATAGTAAATAATGTGTTACATTATATCGACATAACGTTTATTTTATAAGAAACGTTAGCAGGCTAAAAATTCTTAAAGAATTTTATTTAAACATAATAATTATGGCTGTTAGAGACGACGAAGCAAATTTTTTTATAATTTTCTAATTACACAAGTAATCGAAATAACAAAAAGCCTTATTTACCACATTCGGATGTATTTGTTCTTAAAATGAATTATCGGAAAATATTATTCGCACATCGAAATTATTGTACCCAGAACGATAATTTTGTAGTTATTACCTATTTGATTTTATCTTGTTGTTTTATTATTGTTTTGGTATATTGTACTACTCAGAACATACCAAGTAAGGACAGAATATGGGCATAAAGAAGCTTATAAAGTTCAGTTTAATTATAAATAGGTTTTATTGACCCAAACTACAAAATGTTTCGTAAAAACATAGGTAGAACAAATATTTTACGGAAATTCAAACTATATTCTCAACATTAACGTTTTTTTGTAATTGTTGTAATTTACTTTTCACATATATTGATTCTGTATAGGTTCAGCTATACACACGTTTCTATTTTTACTTTGGTATAGCCGCACTAGTTTGCTAGATCACACGCTTTATGTTTGAAATGGCGCGGGCGCGGGCGCTTACGCGGAGAAATTCCGATGGCGCGGCCGGCCCGGACGTATAACGATAATTTGTCAGAATGTGCTTCCTAAGGCTTTTTATTTAGTTTTAATTGTTTTCTGTTAATATACTCTACTAAAAACGTGTACACTAATTGGAAATTTTTTATATATAATAGAAAATTAAAGAATTAGGCGGATTTTGACACACAGTTTCAATTAATTAGGTAATAAAACAATATTTATTTTCAAGGGTATTGTAACACTTTTGTTACAATGTATTTAAATATTGGATACGTCACGCATTGACATTGAAATTTGTACGTTACACGACTATAAAATTGCTAATACAGGATTCAAATCATTACTTGCTAAAGACTTATTGCAACCTAGTTTTACAAATATTGAGCATATTGCAAAAAACCGTATTTGGCTTCAAATGCAATGTATTTGGCAGTGCAGCTTTGTCTAGCTATTCCTGCATCTGGCAAGCCCTGCTAGAGTCTCAATACATATATCTCACTCATCTCTTTTTAAACTACTCTCCTATCGCAGGAATGCTGAAAGAGATTTTTTTAGAAATGAGCATCAACTTTGTACATATTTTCTGTCTGTTTATACATAATATATGTGTGTGCATAAATGGTTAAATAAATATCACTGACTGTCGTAAAGGTGGCAAGTATTAGATTTGTCTTGCTACACTAAGTGTTGTATTTATTACAACGTATAATACAATGCGCATAGTCGCGAATATGAACTAAATTGCTTTAATGAAAAAAATCTTTTTTTTTTTTTTTTTATAAAAGGCTGGCGCGACGCTCACTGAGAGAAGAGACCACGACAACATGCCAACGTTTCAGGTTATATTAAACGTTGGTCGCTGCGAATACATATGATCGCAGCCATGCGCGCTAATAGACAACCAACACCGCGACCCATCGATCACAATCAGTTCGACTTTCAATGTTTTATTTTTAATAAATAATCTTCGAAGCGTGACATATCCAATATACTCCAACTTAATATTATTGTCGTACATACACGAAAAGCATGATGTCCAAAACCCATATAACTGGACACATTCCTGCTGTAGAAATTTAATGTCTGCGTATAACAACGCAGACATTAAATTTCTACAGCATGTCATAAATAATATTCCTTCAAATCGTTGCAAATCGCGAGCGCGCGTCTTTAGACTTTAAAGTCATAACGTTTAAATTCGAACGACCGACGTGCGCTCGAAAAATGCAACAGCTATAATCTTAAATAAAATTCAAAATTTTCTTATAAACGCAACTAGTTAATGTTTTTATACGATTTACTAAATAAGTGCATACATAACTTATGTATTTATATAAAAAACGAAAAAGATGTAAAAAAAATAATACGATTTTTTTTTACCTATTTTATGCGTAGAAAGTCCCGCCATCTGCATTAATGCAAGCTCGAAACGAAACAAATTTGAAAACAAAAAACAAAACGTCGTTGCGGCCGTTGCAGGCCGCTATTGACGACATTGGTGTCAATGTGACGATACACAGCGTCAATTTGCAACTACCCGCAAATATAGAAAATAATCTAAATAAAAATATGATTACTCAATAAGTTGTACTTACATTCTTCGCGTCATTATCTGCGTCAACTATTACTGCAGAATAATCAAAACAAAAATTGAGAAAATCCTATATCCTTTACATAATCTACGACATACACATTTATAGAACAAAATGCACATTTTAAACATATTGTGGTCTTGATATAATATCGACCTTAAACTACAAGAAAATATATAATAAATAACCATACAGGTTTTAACAACGAACGATAATCAGCAAACATAAATTTTCACTTCAGTAGATAAAAATTATCTTATTTCTATTCTACTTAAAAAGAACCTCACATTTCGAAACATCTCGCAAAACAACTTTCAGCCTTACTACAATGCAAAAAAGTTCAATCTAATTTCTGTTTTTTACTATCAGGTGCGTTCAGTTCAACGCCGGTCAACGCTAGAGAGCGCTTGAGCTTGCTGTCATAGTTCTTTGGCAGATTACTTAGACTGCGTATTTCGTTAGTAATTCCTCTTATTTTGGCCATGGTGGACATTGATCTAGTTTTTGGGCTCTGTTTTTCCCCGGAAGTCGATGGAGCGGGGCTGAAACGACTTTCGTCGATCTTTTGGACTTTTGAGGGCGGTTCCGAATCGTCTTCGGAAAGGCTCGGCATTTTGATCACCGGCTGTCGTGGTTTCATGTTTGGCAGTACTGTGGAAGAAAGTTTTGGTTAAGATTTTTCTTTATATTAAATATCAGAGTAGGAAATTTCAAAAATTTCCTACTCGCAAAGCGGCACCGAAAGGTGCATGAATTGTATGTCATCTTGATCATCGTGTGAGGTGCAATAGCTCATGTGAGTGCCAGCCCTTCAATTCCTTTCAGTTCAAAAATTATTAACTATAAGTGTTTTCTCCCATACAAAAACTACAAAACGTTTTTTTTCTCACGCGCGGAGCTGTGCATACCCTCCATACTATATATACTAATATTATATATAAAGGAGGTATACCAGAGACATTCCATTTTTTTTTTTAAATCCCTGATATTAAGTTTCTATGAGTATGGAGCTCGATTTTCAGTCCACTGTGCGACGGCTTGATCAACGAGGCAGTTAAGACTAGTACAGACTGGCGCGACACACGACGCGAATCGAACACGACACAAAGGAATCGCGTGTGGTGCGTCGCGAGTTGCGCCTGTTTGAAGGAGCCAATTAATCTTCGGCTGTCTATTTTTTCGAGACTCCTGAGACTCTTCTGTAGCTTCAGGAGTTAATAAAAAATTCTTACGTTTATTATTCCTCTTGGAAGTGCCAATGGGTAGCACGGACAGGTCCAGCTTGATCTGTGAGGAGAAGTGGCGCAGCGACTGTGATGACGGGGCCGCTACTTCAACCGCGGCATTCGCTGGAAACATTCGAGAATTTTGATGAGACAAGATAATATGGACCGAGGGGCTCATGGCTAATCAGGGGGGGAACGGGTTCAGTTATGCTTGCCGGGATCGGTCCGTGGGTGTGTGACCATCTTTCTTTACATACCGAGGACCCTCTGTGCCTGGGAAAGTGTGCATGCGTGAAGCAGTTGGTCCCGACTGTCTTTCCTGGATCTTTGACAGTCATTACGGGTCGTCAGAAGCCCAAAAATTTGACAAGCAGAAAACTGCTTGTCAAATTTTTGGGCTTCTGACGACCCTTGGTTGGTAAGAACCAACGGGTATATTGTGTTACCCGGTAACTGGGTTGTGGAGATCAGAGTTTCGGTCATAATCAGAATTTAATGTTCCCACTGCTGGGACACAGGCCTCCTCTCTCTGTGAGAGAATTGGGTTGTAATTACCACACAACCCCGGTGTGGGTAAGTAGATATCATATGTCTTCGAATTTTTGGTTCTAGGACATGCTGATTTCCTTACGATGTTTTCCTTCACCGTTTTGCCAGCAGTGTTGATGAAATGATTTACAAGTAAAGCGCCTGTCTGCAACAATTCGAAAGTCGGGGCCGTTAGCACTGGGCATGGGATCTCAACTCAAACAAATTGGGATGATGACTCATATTAAAAAAAAACATAAAAATAATGTAATTTCAATGACGGCGTAGTAAAATGAGATAATCGAAAAAATCTGTTAAATCGGTGAAAACTTGAAGAAGGGATATTCCCGTCCTTGTCGCGCGTTACTGACAATGTACTGCGCTAGTATGAAGTCACATAGTTGTGACGTCAACTCTACGATAGTGATGTCCCTGTCTAACAATTTTCTTTAAACGTTTATAACTTGGCAATTTTTAATGCTTTTACACTTTTTGTAACACAGTTTGAAACAAACAGTCTTGGTCAATGGTGTTTTACTCAATTTGTCCAGTCATCACAGTAACCACTATCGTTATTAATTTATATCAAACAGTTATTTTTAATTATTTATTACTTTGCATAGAATTTAAAAAAAAAACTTTACATTTTTTCTGAACCCGGAACTGTAAAACTTTGTATGAAAAAGGATTGCACGAAACGAAAAATAGGTCGACTCCTAGATGGTGTTGTAAAACTACAGTCTCTGGGAATTTGTGAGTAGTTGATGCCGCCATCTGTTGAAAATATGGACGAAGAAAAATAGCCAGCTCAATAGCCAAACCAGAGAGAATCTGTGTGCGAGTTATTTCGTATGCACGTGTTTCTGTGAGAAATAAAAATATTTTTCTATCTTTCTTTACGTAGTAATATATAATCTGTGCACTGGGCCACCACTCCACTGTTCTGCAGTCGCTGCATGTAAAATACTGGTATTCAGCTGCATCCACTACTGGAAACCGACCCCAACATGGTTGGAAAAGACTAGGCAGATAGAGTTAAAAAATGGAGTGTTTACCAGCAATAGCCTTCCCTCCGACCGCTTGGTTGGTGTGAAACAGTTCATTGTGCCTTACATCGAATTCTTCTACACGCTTCTTCATTTCATCTGAAACGATATTAAGAAAACACTGTGAAACTGAAACTAGGATATGACCTTGTGACAAAAGAATGGGCACACATCTCAACATCATCATCATCATCATCATAATCAGCCTATAATGTTCCCACTGCTGGGACAAAGGCCTCACAGGGCAGGAGAGAGTGGGCCATAGTTCATAACGCAGGCCCAGTGTGGGTTGGTGGATTTTGCATGTCATTGAATTTTTGGTTCTAGGATATGCCGTTTTCCTCACGCTGTTTTCCTTCACCGTTTTGAGAGCGGTGGTGTAAGAAAAACGAAGTAAAGTGCCTGCCTGGGTTCGAACTAACGATGTTACTCGTAAGTCGAAGCCGTTACGACTGGGTCTCCAGGCACTGCTCATCTACGTTGGATTAATTCTTTAAAAAAGTATCGAAAGAAATTGCAAAACCAATTCGAATCATTAGCCTAAAAAGTCCCACCTTATTACGGGAGTAATTCTAATACATCTCCCGCGTACAGCCATCGTTAAGCTTACTAGGCTCATCAATGCTGCATTCGTGCTAAAGCATATTCCTGAGCCATGAAAAGTTGCTGAAGTTGTTATGATCCCAAGCCCGGTAAACCACCTTACGAAGTATGGCCCATTTCCCTGTTGCCTGTACGCTTGAAGATAAAAAAAACTGTGCTCCACTGTATTTTTAGATGTGGCACAAGTTTTTAATAGAGTTTGGCATAAGGGTTTGTATACAAGCCAAGACAAATACTGCCCAATTATTTTGTCGATATCTTGCAATCATACATTACAGTTAGAATGTTTCGAGGAAGGCACGCATATGCTTTTTCCGAGTAAAAAATGGTTAAAGCTAGCGTGCCTCAAGGTACTGTGCTGGGTCCAGTCCTCTACCTGTCCATGTATGATTTACTAGAGCTGGAAAATAATACTATGGCAATCACTTCCTAAAGGGAATTAGTCACACATTTATTATGTATTTAAGTTTTCAACTTTATGGGCCTAGGCACACCTTTGCCGCGAAAACAATGGTGGGAAACCGCTTAATGAATTGCGCTAAAATTAATACTAGTGCACGATTTGTGTAGCGCAACATCATGAAAGTTAGTTGAATTGTAGCAATCGGAGCAAAATTTCGTCGCTTTCGTCTTAGTCAATACATTATAGGTCTACTTTGGACCTCTTAGATTAGTTTTTCAGTAAAATCAACTACCATTTAACAAACAAAAAAAAAGAACTTTCTCTTTATAATCTTGTCGACTAATATATGAGAAACAAACGCGACATCGCAAACAAATTGCAGGCTGAGTACTGAGGTGTAACTGACTTCCGAGCAGATCGGCTAAACCACGCGGGAAAGAGTCATCTCTTCCCCGCGTGGTAGAGTCATTTTCAAACCTGTGCGTTAGAACAGGCAGTTTCACTTTTCGTTCTGTTTCGTTTATCGTACATCGGACAAGTCGTGGCGAAACGAATTTCGCTGCTATGGTGTATGGCGAAAATGAGTGATACTCGCCTATATGTCATCAGTTTTACCAACAATGAATGTTAAAATAACATAATTAAATTGTAATTGTAAAATCATCGGCGTAACTCGCGTACTTGAATGAAATGCACGGACCAGCATGGTTTGACCAAACTCGATTTATCGAATGCATCCCAAGATTTACATCAGCTCCTGAAATCTCATGTTCCATATTGCTACATTGCATATTGCGTTTCGGGTTTAAGTATTCAAATAAACAGTGATTTGTTTATTCAATTTCATCAAGCACTCAAAGTGGCATTACAAATTGGCAATTGACGTTTTGAGATCCATTTGTTTACATTTTCCTCTGATCCTTTAGGAACAGAGTAGAGAATAGATTTAAATTCTGTTCGTTTGTAAGCCCATCACTTAAAATGGCAGGACCGATTTGGTTTTTTTTCTATAAGTTCGTTATTGTCCGAAGCAAAATTGGCTTACCAACGAACAGCATTAAATTTTTATTTATATAGAAGACTAGCTTCAGCCCGCGTGGATGTCGAAAGTTACCCCAAAGGAACGTCCTAACGGCAGGAAGGGAATATTCAGACAGAGTTACTTTAGTATGGATGTATGGATTTTTGGCAGTGTCCAAAGAATTGCCTAACTTAAGTGGCAGTAGACAGGGCACATTGCACGCAGAACAAATGGCCGATGGGGCCGAAAGGTTCTGGAATGGCGCCCGCGTACCGGAAGACGTAGCGTTGGAAAGTCTCCCACAAGGTGGAGTGATGACCTTGTGAAGGCCGCAGGAATCCGCTGGAGGCGGTGCTTGGGAGGCTAAGCAGAAATGATGATGTTGTTTTTTTTTTACTTTTTTAATTCGTGGAATCTTTTAAATGGCTATAGTAGGCGCTAATTGTTAATTATTGACCTTTATAGATATTAGACTGGAAGCTCTATAAAAAATTAGTAAATTATTATAGTGGATATGTTCTCACCAAGAAGATTTTCCTGATCCCGCTGCTTCTTGTTAAGATCTCTGATCATCTTCTGCTGTCGCGCCACGGTCTTCCTATTCTCGATACTCTGTTATAATGCGAAAATTCCAATGAATACTTTATTGTTATGCATTTAGATACCAAGGGCGTAGCTACTATCGGTATCGGCCATACCAATGATACGAGGACCCCGGGCTTCTGGGGCCCCTGATCAAAAGTTCGTAAAATGGCATCCACAACCTCAAACTCTTATTGATAAAAGGCTCGGAATTAATGAATAAAGAACATATGAAAAATAACCTAAGTTGCTTATGGCTTGCAAAGGCTTCATCCAAGTCAGAATTCTTTAGTTTTCTAGCTCGCTTCGCTCGCTTTTGCCTGCTCTCAGTAAGATCACAAAAGACTTCCCGAATAAGAATGCCTATTTATTTATTTTGTTATGTAGAAAACAACAATAACCTCCTTTAGAGCTAATCGGATAAAAAGGGCCCTATAAGTCTGGCTACGCCACTGTTAGAAACTTCAAAGCTTTCTAAAATGGTATTCACTGTAGAAACAAGTCCGTACTAAGGCACAAGTCGCATAGCGTGTGTTGACGGACTTACAGGAACCCCCTGTCCCTCTAAGTCCGTCAACAAAAATACGGGCCCGTACAAAAGTAGTTCATAACTTAACTGGCGAAATGTGGGTGCACCTCTGCCTATCCCTTCGAGGATTACAGGCGTGGTGTTATATTTTGTTATGTGTGTTAATTTTAGTTTCGAGCTTCAAGCACACACGAACATACAGCTCATGCAAAAATTGTACCAGGGTAAAAACTATTATGGTAATAAGTATATATACAGGGTATAAGTATTTTGTTTAGGTTTTAATGTTGCAAGCAAGCATTTATTGAGCGCAGTTGTAGCATTGCACGTGCATTACGGGAGCCTATTCTTTTAATTTTAAACTAACAATAGTGCAAAGAAATCTGAACTCTATCCTCCTTAGCATAAAACACAAACATACCATGAAAAAGCGACATCTATCGAGGAATCGGAAGGACTAACTAACCTGTTTGCAGAACGTCTTATACTGTGAGGCGAGGAATAATGACAGCTTGGCGTTGAGAATCGAGCGGCGACGTAGATGGGCCATCTCCTGACGCATTGCTAGCGGGGCAAGCGCCGCTGTGGATACAATGATATGCTAATCATATGTTTGCTCAAACATGAGTACAATACTTAACACAATTGTCAGCATATGCAAGAGATAAAAATAATAAAACATTTCACATTGATACAATAATGTAGGTTAATGTAAATCTGAAAAGAAAAATGATTAATTAAATTACGTAAATATGAACACCACCAAAAATACTCGTACATTCCTATTTTTTTTTATTGTGACTCACTGCTGGTCAAAGACCTTCAATTTATACAAAAAATAAAACTGAAGAGTTTGTTTGTTTGAACGCGCTTATCTCTGGATACCAGGGGCCCTATTATGAACTCTTATTTCCAGGCAGTTTACGGCGTAAACAGAACTGCCTTGCAATTTCGTATTATGAACTCGTCAAACAAGCCAGTCAGCGATCACGTGACACCCTGGCCGACTTCTGGCCGAATATTGCCTGCCAATACCGTATTACGAACGTTCGTTTGACATTTCATTCCGTATTAGAACTGTCAAAAAGTAACCTCACAATCCATTCAGTTTACGCTGCTTCAGAGAAGCTTTTATTGAATTGTTTAGGGTTTATTTGGAAATTATTGGAGTGTTTTCTATATAACATAAGAAAATATAATCATGTGTGACGAAAATGAACTGTTTGAGTTCCTGGAAAGTGATTCTTCTCAGCAAACTTGTGAATCAACTAATAAAAGGAGACGACTTCGTGACCAATCTAATGCGTTCGACATGGATGATGTGCAGTTCACGACTTGGGACTGAATCTTTGTGAGCAGCTAAGGCCTCACATGTCATGAGACGTGTGATCGCACGCAAGGCTAAGAATAGTAAAATACACTTTCCACTAAATAAATAAAAGGTTAATAAACGTATTATTGAAATCCTAACAACGTCCTTTCCTTTTGGTGTTCACCTTTAACACATAACGGGCTTACAAAATCCACGGATTTATCCGTGAAGACTAAGGTAGTTGTTTTTATTAAGTATGAACTTTACGTAAAGTTTTAACTAAACATTATTCTCATTTTAGGTTTTGGTTGCATTATCATAGTATGCTACTGGCTCCTACCAACGCCCCACTGGTGATATAGGCTCTCATTCAATGTCCCAGCCAACATTTTCTATAGTAGATGCAAATCACTGAGATTTCTTCAGACTTCTTGGAAGTAGTATAAAAACTCCAACAATCTTTGCAGCTGAACAGCTCCGATCATGGAGGACGCCGTCCTCTTGGCGTTCCTCAAAGAGGTCCTATTAAAGGACCCCGAGTTTTTGGCGAAATATGGCGCCAAAATAAGCCAAGTTTCCAGTCCCACTCCGTCTCAAGGCGCACTCGCTAACTTCAGCGACGCGCTTGAGAGCCCGCTATCACCACCTGCAAGTGAACAAGGCATTCCGCCCTTTGTTCCGCACCACAATGTTCCGGCAACTATCTCGGCCCCCATTGTGTCACTCGCCTTTGTTCCGGTAGATAATACCCCGGCCGCTAATCCGGCCCCTATTGTCTCGCCCGCCTTTGTCCCTGCCGCCATTGTCACGGCCTCCATTGTTCCGGCCGCCATTGTCTCAGAGACAACGCAGCTGCGCGCCGCTGTAACAAATACGACGGAGAGCATGGACACGTCAGTCCCACTCTCCGAGGAAGAAGCCCGCACCTCCTCCTCCAGCGATGACGACTTCCAAGTCGTGGTCAAAGGAGGCAAGAGGAAGGTCCAAATGGACGGAAATCTCTAAAATGTGTGTTGATCGCAAGATCAACTATACTAACGCCCGATCCACCCTCCAGGGGATCAAAGTTACGGTCCCCACGTCTGCGGACTTTAGGGACCTCTCCCGCGCCCTACGTGAAAGGAACTACTCCTTTCACACTTACTCCCTTCCGGAGGAAACCCCTACACGCGTCGTTATTAGGCGCGTTCCACAGGAAATCTCCACCGAGGAGATTAAGAGCGACCTTGTCTCACAAGGCATACCAGTTTCCGCCGTCCATCGCTTACATAAAGCGAGACAGGGCCTAGTCTACGACATGGTCCTGGTCATCTGTGACCCCACAGACGGTCACCACCCGATTTTTAAAGTTAAGTCGGTGTGTTCGCTCTCAGGCATCTCAATAGAGAAGCCTTACAGAGCTCAATTAATTGGACAGTGTCATCGCTGCCAATTATATGGTCACTCGCAGTCCAACTGCTATGCCACCCCTAGATGCATCAAGTGTCTAGGAGAGCATGGCACCGCCGACTGTACCCGCCCTAAAGATAGGGAACTATGTTTAGAGCCTCCCAGCTGTGTACTCTGCGGCCAATCGGGACACCCGGCAAATTACCGGGGCTGTCCTAAGGCCCCGAAGTCCTCCTCTTCCAAACTCGCGAAACGAGCGAGCGACCGCCAGCACAGGGAAAGCCCCTGGGGAAAGCCTCCTTCCGCGCTGATGCCGGAGCGGCTCAGTCCGCAGAGGCCGTCTCCCTGGGCTAACCTTAATCACCTGAAGGCTCCCGCAGCTTCGGTGCCCTCTATTCCCGCGCAACCAGCGCAACCCGCTCAACTTCCAGCGCTGATGGCTTCCGCCATCCCAGCGCCTTTGGTAGCCCCCGCGGCCCCTACGGCCTCTCCAGCGAAACCTCAGGGAACCCAGGGCCGAAACAGCGCCCAAATTATACTTTGTACATACGCGGCTCTCTTCACCACCGCCGCGGACAAAATGGCGGAAGAAATCGTTGCTGCAAACGGCAACGCACTCCGCCTTATGGAAATCCTCAGCGCGTATCCCGAGATCACGCAAGTTTCAAGTTTAATCGATTGAGACGTTCCACGAGCTAAACTCTGACCACCGCCCTGTAGTCATGCATCTTGCACCCTACTCGGGCCCGATCGACCCCAACCGCCCCCCTCAGACCCAGACGATAACCGACTGGAGGAAAGTAAGCGAAAGACTGAAATCCACCACGTCGCCTCACTTAGACACCATCCCCGATCACTTAGTGTCAGTCGCCGACACGACGGCCGCAATCGACTCGTTTACAGAGCACGTACAATCCGTATTGACGGATTGTTCACGGGAAGTTCCGGTGATGGAAGACCATCGCTGGAAACTACCTGCTGACGTACGTGACCTGATAACCGAGAAGAACGCGGCCATCCGTGCCTACGACTCCTTCCCTTGTGACGCGAACAAAGCCCACATGCGCCATTTACAGCGTGCTGTAAAGAAACGCATAGGGGAGGTTCGCTCTGAGGGCTGGAACAAGATGCTCAGCGAACTCGAGCCCACTCATCAAGCCTTCTGGCAATTACAGAGGAAATTGCGTTCCTCAGAAGAGGTGTCTATGCCTCCTCTCATCCGCCCCGACAATAGTGTCGCTTTCGACAGTCCCGATAAGGCTGAATGTCTTGCCGACAGCCTAGAGTCCCAATGTTCTCCCAGCTCCCAACCAGTAGACCAAGCTCACCTGAACAAGGTCGACGCTGAAGTCGAACGAAGAGCCTCCCTCCCTCCCGTCGAAGACCCTGATGATCCTCTGCCTCCCGTCACTCCAGACGAAGTGCACGACATCATTAAAGGGCTCCACGCTCGTAAGGCCCCCGGTTCGGATGGTATTACCAATAAGGTATACAAACTCCTTCCTGCCCCGCTAATAATGCTTATGACCGCCATCTTCAATGGCGCCTTGAGCAACAACATCTTCCCACAATCATGGAAAGAAGCCACCGTCATCGGTATCACAAAGCCAGGCAAGCCAAAGTCTGAGCCCTCCAGCTACCGCCCTATTAGCTTACTCAATGTCCTCGGCAAAATCTACGAGAGGCTTATTTATAAGCGTCTCAAAGACTACGCCGAAGCAAAGAGCCTCATACCCAACGAGCAGTTTGGATTCCGTAGCCAACACTCGGGCACCCAACAGGTCCACCGTATCGTAGAGCACTTATGCGCTGGTCTGCAGCGTAACGCGACGACGGGTGTGCTATTCTTCGACATAGCGAAAGCCTTCGACAAAGTCTGGCACAATGGCTTGATATACAAGCTCTACCAACTAGGAGTGCCAGATCGTCTCGTGCTCATCTTACGAGACTTTTTGTCGAACCGGACCTTTCGCTATCGCGTCGAGGGAGCACTCTCGTCCCCTCATCCTATTCGCGCAGGTGTCCCTCAGGGTTCCGTACTATCTCCTCTCGCCTTCACGCTGTTCACTAGCGATATCCCAAAAAGTAAAAAGGCTCAGTTGGCTCTCTTCGCCGACGACACTGCCGTTTACTATACCGGTCACTGTCCCAACGCTATAGCTCGTACTCTCCAAACCTCCGCAAACGTCTTAGGCGCTTGGTTCCGGAAATGGAGAATCGAGGTCAACCCCGATAAGAGTCAGGCGGTTCTCTTCTCGAGACGTCGTCGACTCCCTCCCCCACTTCCCAGCCCGATCACTATGTACGGCAAGCCAATCCCTTGGGAGAAGCAAGCCAAATACCTAGGCGTGATCCTCGATGAGAACCTTACCTTTAAGGCTCATATTAAGGCGGTTCGCGCGCGCGCCTCCTTCGCTCTTAGCAGGCTGCAATTCGTACTGACAGCCCGTAGTAAACTGTCCCTCAAATGCAAGCTCCGCATCTATACCGCAGTCATCCGTCCCATCATGACCTATGCCTGCGTTGTATTTGCGCACGCTCACCCACGTCATCTCCATAAGATGCAGACCCTCCAAAACCGTTTCCTCAGAAGGGTCACGGGTGCCCCCTTCTATGTCCGTAATATCGATCTTCACGTCGACCTCAAAATGCCAACCATAAAACAGTTCATGAAACGCTTATCAAAGCGTTTCTTCGACTGCGGCATCAAACATTCTAACCCCCTGATTACAGCGGCCGCCCGCTACACTCCCTCTCGCATTAGCAGTATTCGCCGACCAAGGCATACTTTAATCGACCCCGACGACGCCACTACCCTCCTCCAGGAGAGTAGTAAGGCCACTAGCACGCTACATAAGCCCAAAACCCGATCGCCGTTCTACCGCCCTCGCCGCCGAGGCCCGCCGCGACGCCCAAATCGACGCCCCTCCCGACCCTTGCTCGAGCCAGCCCGCGCCGCTGAGCCTGTAGCTTTAAATTCGTCCCTAATTAATACCAATCCTGATCCAGCTAGTCATTTGCTGCCCTCTTCCAGCGACGCCCTAAGCCGAGGTTCGTACCCCACAGGGGGTGCCCTTAGCGTTGTCGCTTAGTTTTAGTTAGTATATAAGTTTAAGTCCTGGCTGGACGCCTTAATTTATTAGGGAATCCACAGGCAAGTCCGCTTAAGCAGACGACAACCGCATAGGTTGACCTGCGAGATGCCAAACATACAAACAAAAATGCAGCTGAACATAAGTTAGGTAACGCGCCGACGAGGCGAGGGCGAGAACGCTCATCCAATATTAAAATAAAACTTACATTGTATTAATATTATATCATGTTAAAAACATGAATATTAGTTGAAATACTCAATAACACTTTCGCCATCTTTTTGTTTATACTCGTACTCCGTAAATCTTAGAATGGATCTATCATAATGTTATTGTTACTACAAGTAATGTTTGTCAAACAATACTTTCATTGAAGTTGTCGAATTCCCCGCTGACTTTCAAGTGGAATACGTTCGGAAACCTCGCGTTACAATTTGCAAACAGGAAATCTTACATAAATTATTATAATCTAGAATAGCACAATATAAATTGCGTTCATATTTTCACCTACTATACTAGACTAACTACATAGTTTAATTTATGGTATTTATTATTTTTATTATAAAATACGTGATTTAAACAAAACCATAACTTCCCTATAAATATATAATTGGGTTTCTGAACGTTACGTCAGAGAATTACAAGCCAGCCATAGACAAACTACCCAGCGTGAAGTCGCTCAGAACTAGGAATGTCATAATACGAAATTTAACCAGCCCGTGAAATGAATTGCCTGGAACTTGCCTGGTTTTTTAAAAGTTGGTAATAGGCCCGCAGACAACCAGTTGGATTTGAAAAATTCGCTTTGCATTTAATAGCCCAACTATTGAGGAAGGCTATAGGCTACTTAACATCACGCTAGGACCCTATGCAGGCGAGCAAACGTAAAGCAAAAAGTAATAGCGCGGGCGGGCGATGCGATGTCATGGGGTGGGTCGAAGGGAAATGAAATTTAACGCGGACGAAGTCGAAGGCAGAAGCTAGTATGTAGATATGAAAAAAGGCAAGTCTTGTAAAAAGGCAAATGATGTAAATGTAAAAATTATCTAATTTCAAAGAAGGCATAGCAAAATAGAGATTATCGAAAAAAACTATTACATCTATGTAAACATGAACAAGATACACGCTTTTAACGTTTTTGGAGGGGATTATTCCCGTCCTTGTCGCGCGCTACCGACAATGTACTGCGCTATGAAGTTACATAGTCGTGACGTCACTTCCACGATAGTGCAGTCCTTGTTTATCAATTATTTAAAAACGTTTATAACTTGGCACTTTTACACTTTTTGTAATATTGTTTGCACTATTCGGCCACCAAATTTTTTTAGATAAAAATAACAAATTGACATCATCCTTATTCTGGAGGTATGTTTAGTGCATCCTTCTTGAACATAGAAATTATTTTAATCTTGCTGGCCCATTTGTTTGTCTGAGGTGTAACCTAGTTCCGTCCCCCCTGGTACCACTCCCATGAAAAGGTAACGCACCGTTCTTGAGAAAAACTAATTATTGTAACCTAACCTCAAAACACTTAAATGTCGCTTTTCCAACGTCGCCGGCGCTGCGGGAAGTGCAACCCCTTCGCCCTTGCGTAACAAAGGATAGGCAACCATGCTCACCTCCGCAGCTTCGGCTTACTGGTCGCCTCCGGCGATCAGCCTCAGCCGCTACGGCTCGCACGGGTGCCTATGCTTTGTTACAGCGGGCGGGGGTTGCCCTCCCTTCGCGCCTCCGGATTTTTATAAACACTCTAGGGGTAGGAGCCAAAAGACTCCGTGGAGTCGGGGTGCCCCGATTCGGTTTTGGAACAATATCGACCTATTTTAACCATGAATTGGAGGTACACTAACTTCTCACAACTCTGGGAGAAACGGAATGAACGTAAACAAATGACACTGACACATGACGCAAATAGCGTTTTTTTTTTTACGTTCCGTTTCACCAATTTTGCACGACATTTTACACCACAGACAATACACTAGTACAGATTTGGTTGTCAATTGCCGATTTTAACGTTTCGTTACGCTGTAATCTAATTTGAGGTTAGAAACATTTATTATTAATTTCTCGAAAAATACGCATTACCTTGTAATAAGAGTGGTAGCGTTATAATCAGGGAACCCACCCCTAACATCTTCAACCCTTTTTACCCCAAAACTCCTGCCAAACGATACTAGACCCAAGCCAAAAAAAAAATACAATGGCATTTCCGAGATATTTATATAAATGTAATTACAATTTTGAGGTTATGTTCAACCACAAAATGAATTGAAAAAAGCTACTTGATTGGATCTGATTGGGTTTACGAGTGAGCTTTGTGTCTTTGAAGTACATTTGTGTTAAATCTGTAGCGCTTGGCCTATGTTCCTAAGTACAAAAGATCATACTACGATAAAAAGATAATCTTCATTTTTACCGGCCGTTGGTGAGATCCAGACTCGTAAAATGTTCATGATATTATTCGGAATCTCCGACAACATGAGTCTGCAAGTTGCGTTAATCTCAAACAGCAAGTGAGACATCTCTCCACTGTTACACTCGCCATGTTCAATAAATCACAACACAAAAAGTGCTTTCTTTAGTAATAATATATCACACACGGTGCAGTGGCGTTGGAAGTATGTTCATTTTCAATGGTTTAGCAGCAGTAACGAAGGAACTATAAGGCTCAAACTCGATGCACGCAATCCAAAACCAGCAGAAAAACAAACTGGTTGACATATTGCAAAAATATGACAGACGCGCAATATATGTCAAATAAGGCTGTACCCGTGCTGATAAAAAATTGTAATATATTCGATATTTTATCGATTTCCGCAAACCAGCAAATGGTGTTTCACGAATACCACTTGGCGCCCATGGCGTTGACAACCATTGGTATTTACAAATACCAGCAGGTAGATGTGATTCGATGATCGTCTCGTCACATTTGCAATGTAAATAAGAAAGTTATTGTTCTGAGGGGTTTTTAAAAAACACTTTTTTTTATATTTCACCTTGAGTGCTGTCTACCGATATTTAGAAAACATATTGTAAACACCTTTTTTTATTAAATATACAGTTATTTAACTCGGCACGCAACAATAATTCGAACACATCACAACAACACACGAGCCTATTATGTTCCCACTGCTGGGACACAGGTCTCCTCTCTGTGAGAGGGAGTGGGCCGTAATCCATCAAGCGGGCCCATTGCGGGTTCATAGATGTCACATGTCTTCGAATTTTTGGTTCTAAGATATGCCGGTTTCCTCACGATGTTTTAGTTTACCGTTTTTGAGAGCAGTGATGATGAAATAATTTACACAAAGTAAAGCGCTTGTCTGGGTTCGAACCTACGACCTACAACTCGTAAGTTGCGGCCGTTACCACTGGGCCACTACTGATTTCACTGATAACATTATATTTAATTTAGGTAGGCACATAATACGCAATAAAAAAATGGACATCCCTAGTTTTGACAGGCGATAGTAAAAAATGGCTTATTCTATGTTTCGAGGGCTGCACTAAAAGTATCGGGAATGGAATATTTCCACTGTTCCTGTCATATTAAAATCTTTTTGAAAACTCCTTGGTTTTAAAAATCGAATATCATTTATTTATTTTAAAAAAGATTCTCGGTCTTGTCACAAGGTTTTGTCAAACTTGTTTAGTCGTTGAGAAAATGGAATTGACTCGAGAAAATTCAAGAGCGATGATTTATTATGACTTTCGAAGTGGTTTAACACAAAAGCAGTGTGTTGACCGGATGATTTCTGCATTTGGTGATGAAGCCCCACCCAAAACCACAATTTATCGCTGGTTTGCTGAATTTCAACGTGTCATCAAATCATATCTCAGAGCACATTGAAAGAAAATACGTTTACTTGCGGCGAAGTAAACGTATTTTCTTTCAATGTGCTCTTTATAATTTTAGGAACCCCATTTTTTTAAGTAAAGTTCATGGTTGTTCAGAAAAACGGGTAAAATTTACACTGTTTTGTTTCGAACTTCCGTGCATACCAAACAATTAAAATAAGAAAATCCAATCTTACGTCCGTGGAGCGTTTGCTATCAAGGGTGAACGTATACAGGGTGGTCAAATTACTTGAAAGATATGGTATGAGTTGAGAAAGAGCAGTGGCGTCGACGACTAACGACTTGTAAGTCGTGAGTTCCCGAACCCAGACAGGCACTTTACTTTGTGTAAATAATTTCATTACTACTGCTCTCAAAACGGTGAAGGAAAACATCGTTAGGAAACCAGCATGTCCTAGAAACGAAAATAGAAGACATGTGACATCTACCAACCCCCACTGGGCCCGCTCCCTCTAGAAGAATTAAGAATCCCAGCAGTGGGAACATTATAGGCTGATAATGCTACATATCGATACCCATAGGAACTGCGGAGTTTCGCAAGGTAATTAAATTTGACCTCGTAGTGTCTTACCGTTCGAGGGCCTGGGCACAGGCTGCACCGCTCCCTGCTGCAGTCTCTTCCTGAATTCCGGAGATATCTTGTCGTCAAAATGCTCTATGGCCATGCTGGATATGTCTCGTAGCTCCTGTAGCACTTCGTGAGCTCGCGGGGGCGTTGTTGATGTTTCTACTATTGCGAGGACGCGTTTTATCTCGTCTATTACCTGTGGAAGTTTGTATGATTTATTTAATAGCTGACCCGATGAACTTTGTACACACGGCTATATATCAAGTTATACATTACCAGTTTCGGCTGATCTCACATTGTATAGGCGTAACGTACAATGAGAGGTCAGCATACACTGGCAATGTATTGCTTGATAATATGTAGCCTTGCGTACTACCACAAAATATCATCTTCATTTTTTTCCCAATTTCCAACAAATCAAAGATCATAAAAATCGGTCCAGACATTGGTTCGTTTTAGTTATGTAATAAATTCTGAGTGGAAGCACATTGAACTGGAGTAGCAGGCTTTGTAATGCTGAATTAAGATTTAAAATAAAAATAAATAAGTGACATTCGACCCAAATTAAGGCAATCAGGATGACAAAGAAAACAAGAACATATCAGACCTTCATTCAGTTTTGTTTGTAGTTAGATCTTGTATGGATAGTGTTCTGTATACAAGATCAGTAGTTACTACATAACACGCAAACGGACACGGACCAGAAGTGGCTAAACCCTGCAACTTAAAGCAAGAGTTTGATCACGTATTGTGAAATCTATTAATATTAGTAGTATTTAATTTAATCACTTTTGGGTGCAGTCTCGAAACCATCAGAAAATAATCTGACAAATTGTCAAGTGCGCGTAGTGCTGTGATTTTTTGATTTATCAATAGCCAATCACAGGCGTTTACGCGCGCTGTACAATTTGTCAAATGAATTCTTCGATAATTTTCATTAGAGCAACTGGCCTATAACAGACTGTAAACAAATCGAATTAAAATGAAGAAAAAAACACATACATGCAAAAAAAAAATAAAAAAATCAACTGACCTTCCCAGGTATAAAGCAACAGAGTCCATTGTCTATGTACTTTGAATACGTCATATTGAGCATAGAGATACGCGTCTCTATGGAAGTAAGGATGTCGCAGTGGCGGGAAAGATGGTGGTATCTGAAACAGAATGACTAAACTTTTAAATAACCATCACCAAATTAACCTTTAAGCAAAATTCGCAGTGTGTTGTGACAATTATTATTTCACTTAAATAATCGCGTAAGACAGAAAAATACAAAATTGTTAATAAATTACTTTAATTTTCATTTTTTATCCATGCATGTATTTTTTTTTCTCTATAAAGTCAGTATTAAAAGCCCAGGTAAAGTATTAAAAGTCAAGTTCAACTACTGATTGTTGCTATAAAGCTTCATAAAAAAAAACAGTTTAAACGTCCGTTATACGCACGATACTGCTTTTTACAAATATTTTTTCTAAAAAAGATATGTCAAGAAAGCAGTATCGGAAGCAGCATATATTATGTAAAGTAAATTAATTAATTAATAGTTTTCTTAGTAGAATAGATATTTAGTCACATGGCTGTCGCGTAAAATCACAACATAACATAATGAATTGTTGAATAAATACCTACTTAATGCATGAAACAATGAAATAAGAATAATTTTTAGTTACTAGATGTTTTCTTATATTTGAATTTATAGATATACGTTCTTAAGCTAAACTGCGGGCAAAGCTAGTTTAAACAATAAAGCCACGACATTTTAAACAGCACCCTGTACCACTATCAATAGTCACGACACAGTGAGAACTATTGCTATCTCTGTCTTTTACAGAGATATCGATGAAATGAAAGAAGTACCCAGGTTCTTGGGGTTCTGGGTCATGCTCAGCCAGAAAGCTTCCCATCGATGTAAGAAGGTCAAATCTGGCGCAGTACCATTTGTAGTAATATTTGGTCACCAAGTTATCTAAGAGGTTGTTGGTTAATCTTGGTTTCCTCAACTCTAACCTGAACATGTTTTAAAAAACGTTAATTTTCGCACTTTTGGTGGGCACAGGCTTACAGATATTCTATCTACGAAGTCCGTTTGACTATGTTTGTAGTTGTGTATGCACATGCACATAATCGTTGTTTTAGTGTGCGTAAGCTCAGGAACGCTCAGTCGTGTTGTCACGGCGCCGTGGTCGAGGTCACTGGTGCTTAATTGCTTATTGTGTTCACGTCAGATATTTACACCGTGTACCGTCAGCAGTGTAAGCGAAGACGAGTTGTTCGTTCGTTGTGGTGTCACGAGTGTGCGTCAACTTTTTTTTTTGTAACTTTTTTTTTAGGTTTTGGCTTTTAGCATTTTAGTTTTTAATGTGCGTTTAAGTCTATACAAAATAGAACTTTTTATTCTGCTTATTATATTATTTTAATAAAAACTATAGTTTTCAATTTTTACAGGGACGAAGCATGATAGCAAGCGTTTATCATTTTCTGAAGAATTTACCGTATCGTAACATGTGCACAAATCGAAAAAAACGAAAAACAGTATTAAAATCCAATTCCAAATATTTTAAATATTGTTTTTGTTTTTTGTTAACAATTTCAAATTAAAGATTATTTAGAAAGATGATTCCGACGACAGCAACAGCGATTCGGAATATGATTATTTTTCAGATACAGATAAAAAAACTATAAAGGTGGATTTTTGAGACAGGGCAGTATGGGCAGGTGTACTTCAAACCTTAATTGGGCCCATAGCTTTTTGATCCTTTAAGAAACAGGATCGAATAACACCAAAAAAAGGTTTGTGAAAATACCCATTTTCTTGCAGACTGTATTATTTTTTCAAAATCTGTGAAAGCCAATCTAAATGTTTCAAAGTTATGGAGAGTCTCCTAAAGCCTACCTACCCTTAGTGCCCCGTTTCAAAAATCCTGTATAAGATTGTTTTTTTGTTTTTTTTACTGCCATACTTTCATATTTTTCTCTTTCTAATATATAGTTAAACAATCATTTTAGTACTTCAAACAAAATTTAAAAAAGACAAGTTTTTTTTTGCTAACGCTAGGTTTACGCACACACATAAGCATAATATTAGGACACATCACTTCTACAACCGAGGCTGAGCGGACTTTGTGAGATAGAACATCTTGTACCCTTACTAATAAACGCTGTATAAAGTTACTCACTAACTCCTGTGTCATCCACATTTCGCCAATTATGTTTAATGTCTAATCCCTTATTAGCCCAGGTTGGCACGGACGATTTATTTACGCGACTATTTTATATCGTGCTCTGGATTTTCAACTCTCGGTGTTGAGCCGAGCATTGAGAATCCAAGCGCGGCAAAAACATGCACTTTTAGATGTCAACTCACGGCGCTAAGCAATGCGTTGAAAATCAAGTGCATTTTTTTATTATTAGCCTACACTGTCCCACTCTTGGGCAAAGGCCGCAATCAACTGCGTTATTTAAAAAAAAATGAAGACCGATATCAATCCAGGCTCCTACAAACTGTGCAGTTTGTAGAAAATATCTGAACTTGACAAACTAAAATTTGTAAGACTGTAAAGCTAAAAAATCACTCAGAGCGGAATTAAATTAGTTTATAAAACAGCGGGGTAATTGGGTAACACACTAACAGTAGGAATGGCTTTAATTTGGACAGTTCTACAACATTTAATTTATTTACGTTGTCGAGAAGACAAATGACAAGGCCAGATCCTGCTCCAGCTATTTACAGGAAATGTCAATTAATGAAAATAATTGTAATGATTAAAGGATCTTTTCATAATATTTTGTTTTTCAGTAGAACTTGCCGATTACAAATCAATGATAAAAGGAATTCAACCCTTGGATTTCCTATTGCGTTACATAGTGCGCATGATACACAACAAAAACAAGGTATTTAAATACCTGTAATACAAAAACTCATATTACGTTTATAATCATTATGTTATTGCGTAACGTATGTTGTTTAAATCCTTTTTTAACAATTATAAACTGCACCAAACATACCTTTAATCAATGTCATTATTGTTTTAAGACGTTAACAGAAACCTTAGTTCTACAGGCATTAGGACTGATGTTTCGTGAACAGTAATAAATAAGCTTTAAGATGCTGCTAAAGGCTTGTAAATGACTTTGATTTGAGTGGGGCAAATTTCTATAGAGTTTCTGGCATTGTCCTTTTCGAATATAATTATGAAGCAATGGATTAGCAACGTCCTTTAAAATGATTCAGATTGTGATTTATAGTGTTACGCAATTACGGTGCAGTGTGATTTTTGTGATGGGACTTCAGGGCGAAATCCAAAACTATGGGTAGTAACGCAAGCTGCTCAGCCATAACCTCGTTACTTTTATTTTAAACAGTATGTTTTGTTTTTTGTAAAAGCTTCTGCCTGTGCTAATGTTCTGGTAGAAGCTTGCTTTCAAAACGAGTCGGGCCCGATTTTCTTCTCTCTCAAGCGAATGATGCCTCTCATCATCCTTCTCCAGCTCTTATTTCAATTTATACGGGGCTGCGCAATATGTATTGTTCTTTCATACTTCTCTAAGTAACAGAAAGAGATAGAGATACAGAGTAATGCTGATCCGTGCGTGTTAGTGCGATTTCAACCTTAATACCTCAAAATAAGTATGGTAACTCTGAGGTTATTCACGGCAGAACTTTATTCAGTGTTTGTTAGTAAGGGATTTAATACAATCTCTATACAGGTACCGTCGCTCTGACTCCCTTCGAGGAAGCTGTGCTTTCACGTTCTTGAGAGCCATTGCATGACGTCTTTCAATCATCATAAAGCCACGGTTTAGCATCCGCATGCTTATCTCGTTGAATGCTCGGGAAACCTGAAATAGTTTGAGATTTTTATGTAGTGGGAAGTATTGTCATCATATTCAGCTCAGCCAAAAGTAGGCCTCCGTAGACAAAGGTCTCGTCAAATGAAAGATTAATAGGTATGTTTTTTTTGTTGCAAATATAATTCACGAACCGACGCGCACTTTACTTGTGGTAGCGTCAGCACATAACACGCACACGCACGCGCACACACAACTGTGTTTGTACACTTGGTAACCACAAGTAAAGCGCGCGTCGCTTCGCGAGATAAAAACACTGTAAGTACCTATTGGGAAGAATTCTTGAACAATAAAACAATTGACATAGGACATTGACTGTCGTGATTAACTCAAAAGTTGGTATAAAAATCTAAAAATTAAATGCCAAAACACCTGTTTAAAGATTTTTCAATTCAAAATAAAATACAACAAACTTCCGAAAAAACACTACAAATTGAAAAGGTTTGGAACTTTTGAAAAGTTTTCAGAAGTCGACATTTTACTGTCATACGTAACTCACAGGAAGTCATACACCACAATTTGTGATGTAAACAAAAGTGACATAAAGTCATAATAACATCATCAAAATACACAAGGTGGATTTAATATGTATTATTGAAGTCAACTCAAAAACTACCAATCACACAAGTTTCCCCTGCCAAATCAAAATCGTTTCACAATTTATAAAAATATTGATAAACATACATAAAAAGTACACACTGATGAACATAGAATCTCCTCTTTTAATGAAATTGGTTAAACATCAACCCCATCAACCCAACAAAGGGGAAAATTTCAGGTGCGGTTCCTAGTTTAGGACCTAAATTGAAAATATAACACCTTTCAATGATACATCACATCTCATTAGGATTTTAGAATGGTACATATTTTATTTATTAAAGTCTAAAATTATGATATTAATGACAGTCAGCTAATTGGAGTGGACTTATTAAAAACTAATAATACATTGTTCATAACAATTTTTTATTATTTTTAATGATTTTTGAAAAATATTTAAAAAAATTAATTTATAAGTCTTGTTTTTAAATTTATTATAGGAGATTATAATTATATAATGGGTGTGTTTTTATTGCTATGGCAGATATGCCCAGATGGTCACAAAATTTTTGGTTTTGTTTTGTCATATTGTATGTGTGAAAAAAATACTAAAACATAATTGCTCATATTGGAATCAAAAAGTTATAAATTATGATTTTCAGAAACACTCCAACTTGTCCTAGTTCTCCATAGAGATCCCTTTTTGAATGGGCTACAAGCTTCAACATTCTCTGAATAACTGACCGACTCCTTGACAATTCAATAGTGCCTGTAAAATTGTATGTGTTTTATTTAATTAAAACAAATACATTTAAAATAGTTGAAACAAAATATTAGTTTGAGTTTTGCTGCAAATAGATGAAAATCGATTTTTTTTTTTTTTTAAAGGAAAATATCTTAATCTTTTTGACACCAAGGCAAAACATAATTATGAGGAAATAAACTGTCTTGCCAGCATGCGTGTATGACCAGATGTATGAATGTAACAAAGGAAATGCAGTATGTAAGTATATCAGCCGCTGGCATTCTTAGTAAAGCCTAGCCCCAGGAAGGAGGGGTGAGTTTATGTGATTCTGAGTAAAATAGAACATTATTTTATCAATAAGATAATGTTGGAATTTTACTATACTTACTACAACTGTCTCACAGTAGATACATTAAATGATATGGAAAAATATCCATATTCATTATTTTACAACTATTTAAAACATTCAAGTACCTGGCTTATGTAAGTATTATTTCATGGTTTTTATATACAATTTGTTTACAAAAAATTAATTGTGAAAATAAAAATTTAACAAAGCTTATCTTTTTTAGCGATTGATTGATTGTTTATTACTTTATGAAAACTGGAGCGGCCCATGCCCATATAAATTGTTTTCGTGGAGAATATTGAAGGTAACGTAGTCATAAATAATAAGGTAACAAACAACTAGATTTAAAAAAAAAAAGCAGTGACCCACGGGATGTACGTAGACATTATCGACCGGAAGATGTACTAACGAGCATTGAGTATTTACATTAGCAAACAGTTATAAATAGAAGTATATAAATAAAGTACATAGGCACATTGCATGAAACGCCTAGAACGTTACAATTAATGAACGCACGAAACTCATTACGTGACAATTATGAACAGAAATACATGACTACAACAGTTAGTATTAGGTTTTCTAATTTAACAAGCTCGTTTCTATTAATAAATTGCATGAATTATCGCTCACCAATCTATTCTTTGCGATTTCATCGTAGGATAAATATGAAAAAACGTTTTCGATCATAACAACGGGAAGTTCCAAAAGATCCATTGTCACTCGCAGCACAAACAACCAATTGAATAGCACAATGAACTTTATGGCAAGCACACGCGAATACGAATAAAATTGCAATATTTACACATTTAAAATAAAACAAAGTGGTTATAACATTCGCGACGTTTCTTTAGATTCCGTCATAATGCAGCGCGTCTATTGCTTTCGCGCTTACGCATGCTGTATGAGACAGTAAGAGATAAAAAATCTATGTATTGACTATTTCGTCGGTCACAAACGCTCGTACTTCACGCCAAAGCGAAGACTTTAACGACATCTCTTATCATTTTTACATAATCAAAGTACAAAGGAAAGCCTGAACAGTACGTCTTAATTTTATACGATTATTAAATAGTAATTGGCGGAATAAAACGAATGATATACCTTATTTTATAATTATTTTTCATCAACTATTATTAGTCCACTTGATTTACTGAGTTTTCTTAGTTTTGTCATTGGCTGAACGAATTGGTCACAGGTCAATAGATGGCGCTGCCAAACAAATAGTATCTTCACGCTCTTTATTGGAAACTTCAACTTTGTTGTCATTGTCATCAAAGGAATGTAATTTCAACTGAGTTGTCATGATGATACCTGCGCAATCGCGCACCTATTGATTTCTAGAAAAAATAGAATAGAGATGCTGTATTGCATTATATTATTAAAATCAACAAGGGACTCAACAAGAGCTTTTCTGTTTTCTTTTTCTACGAACATACATGAGCTATGATGAGCCAATGTGATATTCGCTGTTATCAATCAACCGCAAATTATTTGCTAAGTTATTAGTCTTATATTATATAGTGTATTATCTATGGTTATTAATAAGCCACTGATTAGTCTCAGTGGTTAAAGTCTCGCCTCTCATGCACGAGGTTGTGGGTTCAAATCCGGTAGTATTAGTAAGTACCAATGTGACTTTTCAGTTCATATGTACTTTCTGAGCTTATCTTGGACATTACTGACATCGGTGGATGTAAATATCGTGAGGAAACCTATAGACTTAAAGTTAATCTAAGTCTGAAATCGACAACCCGTCTTGAGCAAACGTGGTGATCAATGCCTTCATCGGCAGTGCCTTCTCTGTATGAGGTCAAGAGGCCTTTGCACTGCAGTGGGACAATAATAGGCTGGTATTATTAAGTAAGTTGCGTGTCAATAATTGATTGCTATTGTTAAAACCTAGATTTACAAATGGATGGGTCACGAAGTCACGGCAAACGTTATGGGTCTTCTTGTTTCATCGTTATCGTTGATTCGGTTGTCGTCACTACCACGGAATATGATGACGTTGAACCTGCTGCATCACTGTTGGCTCACTTGGACGCGTTCTTGGTGAATGTTTAAAAAAAAAAGCCAAAACCCCGGGTTGATGAGTCGCTCTCATCATCAACCCGGGGTTTTGGTTATACATGCTTGACCGAACTGACATTTAATCAGCTACTAATTACATTATTTGCCCCTTTGCTAAGTCTACCTACACGTGTCTACATTAGCTAGGTTAAAGTTTCTCCCTGAACTCTGCGTTACATTTGAATTTTGCTAATGCTTTTTGATAATTTTGGATGCTTTATTACTTACTAATTTCTGCTTACGGCTTCGCCGGCGTGAATTATCCCATGGGAACGTGCTACCGGTACAAAAAGTAGCCTACTATGTCCTTCCCAAGAAGAAGACGAAGGAAAGATACAGACAGAGTTATATTAGTATGGATGTATGAGTTTTTGACATAGCCGAAGAATTGCCAAACTTGAGGTCAAGAGCAGGCCCATTCGGCATTAAATAAAATAAAAAACTAAAGGTGGCAGTGGGCAGGGCACAAAGCTCGCAGATCAAATGGCCGATGGGCCAGAAAGGAGTGGCGACCGCGTACTTACCGGAAGACGTAGCGTTGGAAGGTGGACCGATGGCCTTGTCATCTCATTATACATATTTATTAGTCTATGGTGGTGGTGTTTTTATAAATAAATAACACGTTTGATTCAAACAATCTAAATATCCATGTTTTGTTAGTATTAAATTATCTTATACCTGTAAACCTAAAACAAACGCTACCTACTTATGTCCCATTGCCCTGCACCCTAATTGCGTAATTGATCTGTAGGGAAATTTATACAAACAATTTTACACGCGCAGACAAAAAGAGTAGCCTATCAAACATTCGCTAAAAATTGCGTAGCCATTACGCACACATATGAAATGTTGTTTTTGCAGGACCGAACTGAGGCCGGTTGCGGCCGGTATACTATACAAGTCGGCAGCGGACGGCAGCGAACGGCAGCGGGGCGGCGCGCGGCGCGGCGCGGGATAGACAAGCTAAGCGTCAAATTTTGTCTATGGATGAGTAAGTGTAAGAACAGATGACAGAACGAGATACTATTTACGACTTCCCGCTTAGCAAGAAAAGGATAAAGAATCATGTCCTTATTTATAAATATAACTAGGGAATAAGTTTGGTCCGAAACTCTTTTTATGTCTGTGTTTACACGTCAATCATATTTTTATACTAGATGAGGTTGGCGTTTTTTATCTGACCATTCTGAGAAGAAAGGCGAAACAAACACTGGCGTAACAAACTAAAAAACAATTTGAATAATTTTGAAGGATATTGCAAATCCATTGCTTCATTTTTTCCAAAATTTGACTGTTCAACAGCATAAACAACGCAATGAATGTTGTGGGGCTGTCAAAATGAAAGCCAATGTTTCGCAATTACCCCGATGATTTTATGATCTCGATGACAGACTTCTAGAATTTGCGCAGCGTATGTTATACTAAGTTCTTACATTCGATGTGTGTGCTGTCATTCTGCGTTACGTTGTTAGAATTTGAATGATGCCGCGTCCTAAAAAAAAGCGACTGTCGCGCCAGTACGCGATCGTCGAACTCGTATAAATGAATACTAGCTGCTGACAGCGACTTCGTCTGCGAGTCAGGATTAGAGTAGTCTATGTCCTTACCCAGGTCATGGGGTCTCAACTCGACCAAATTATAATTTGTCTTGAAATAAATTCATAGATGCTAGCATAGATAACCATTATGAAATTAACAATCATTAAAAAGTGATTTAAGGCAGAATTTTGGCTGAATTATGATTGGTAAAAGTCTAAACTTCCCAGTTTAGTGCAGTTTTATCTATTTCCACTCATATTACACGTATTTTAAAAATAAAATAAAAAGGAAGCCTTTTTCTTTAATTCGAACCCTTTAAATGTTAAAAGTAGCAATCTGTTAATCATTTTGTTTAGAGCTTTTTGCAATAGATGGCGTTTTACTCAATTGGTCCAGCCTCATCAGTTTCCAATTTTGTTACTTATTTAAATCAACCACATATTTTTTTTTTACAAAGAAATATAAAAGAAATCTAATAACATGTTTTTCTGAACCCGGAACTATAAAACTTTATATAAAAAGGATTGCATGAAACGTTTTAAAAGGAGGTCGGCTCCTAGATGGCGTTGTAATACTACTTTCTCTGGCAATTAGTGAGTCGCTTATGCTGCGATCTGTTGAAGAATTGGAAGACTAAAAATTGACAGCTCAATTGCCAGACTTAGGGACGTTTCATTTCCTTGTATGGGATTGGGTATCTGTACGTATTATTATATTATCTGTGTCCAGGTTATGGTTTATCTGTGCCAAATTACATCCAAAAAAGCGTAACTAACAAACAAACTTTATCATTTATGATATTAGTTAGGAAGTTAAGATGACAGACTCGCGTGACCAATCAATTCGTATAATATTATGTACGTCATTATTCACGTAATCGATCCGATAATTGCGTTTTCGCGTGACAGTCGCTTTCAGTTAGGACCGCGAGTCAGAGCATTGCCTATCCTAGACTCTCAATGCAAAACGGTTCTTTGACAGAAAATAGGAAATCAATCATTGAAAGGTCTTTGCCCTGTAGTGATTATTTACCGTTTGTTCACTATCGACTCTTGCCTAGCCCATTTGGGCTTCAAGCGTGACAATATTTTATAAGCTATGATGGCGCTTTTTAAAATATAGTTTACACTATGATATAGAGATGGCGCTGTCCCCAATCATTTTAACAGGGAAATAGGTGTGAATTGTCACACAAATTTTCCTCAATTTTTCAGTTAACCTACGTTGTCCCACTGCTGGGCAAAGGTCTCCCCCATATTATTTGTCCAATAGGTTAGGAATGAGTCAAAATCGTTCACATTTTTTTTCATCTCAAGAAAATGTTTGTTTCCAAATAGTGCAAACAATATTATAAAAAGTGTAAAAGCTTCATAAATTGGCAAGTTATAAACGTTTATAATTAAGTGTTAGACAATGACAGCACTATCGTAGAAGTGACGTCACGACTATGAATGAAGCTGAATACCTAGCATACATTGTCCGTACCGCGGGACAAGGACGGGAATAATCCCCTCCAACAAGTTTTAAAGCGTGTACCTTCTTCATATTTACATCGATTTAACAGATTTTTCGGTTATCTCATTTTTACTATGCCTTCTTTGAAATGACATTATTTTTTCTAACATTTTTAATAATATTCATCATCCATAATCAATCTAAGACAAAGATTTAAATAATTCATAACACCAAATACTTTAATAATAAAAAACATAAAAAAATTAACTGAATGTCGGTAGATCACAGTGTTTTTTCCTAACATGGAACCTTAGTGACGTATTATACTTCGTTGCGAACGGGCACACTTCACATTTGAACCTCTTTACTGTAGAATGCTTATATTTATGCTGCACAAGATTGGCTGGTAAAATCGTTGCGTAGTCACATTGGTCACACATGTAACGTTTTTTCCCTGTCTCATGAGCTTCCTCATGATATTTCAAAATGTATTTATTCATCGATTGAAACGGGCACTGTGTACATTGGAGTTTGACTCCTTGATCAGCATGTTTTCTTTTATGCTTCTCCATAGCACCGTCGTAAAACGTCTTATACTTGCAACCAGTGTATTCACAGTGAATTGTTTCAGCATTTTTATGCCTCAACGTGTGTTGTGTCAAACTTACTCTAATATTTGTCTTAAATTCACAGTATTTGCACTGCATTTCAGTATCCGTGTGAAGATTCTTTATGTGTTTTTGTAATTCGTTTCCTGGGAGAATCTGCCCACATATTTGACATTGTGTTTCTTCTATATTGTGATGAGTTGCTTCGTAGTGTAATTTCAACTGTTCCCAAGTTAAGTATGTATCTGGGCACTTGGTGCATTGGAAACAGTCCTTTATATCCTGATCTTCTTTTTTTATTTCTATTACGTCTCTTTCCTCTTTCGTCATACCTTCAGGGCGACCGTGAAATAAATTTATATGACGACAAAGATCAAATTCATCCTTAAAAGTAGCACTACATTGTTCGCATTTTTGCATGTGAACGTTAACATGATTAGAATTAGGGTGCTTAAATAATATGTGCCGTCGATAACTTTCTTTTGCCTTAAAAACCTTTTTGCAATATCGACAAGTGTACGATACTTTTAAATGCACTTTCATAAAATGCGGTTTTAACTGTCGTTTGTCGTGAAAACCTTCGTTGCATATATTGCAGAATACGGTTTTAGGTGAATCTATTTTGTGTGTGCACCTCAAATGTTTCGCTAACCCACCTTGAGATGCGAAGATCAACCCACAAATATTGCACTCCTTGATAGCTTTTACGTGAGAATGGTTGAGATACATCTCTCGCGTATCAAACTGCTTATTACAAACTTCACAGTGAGATCCCTTGTCGTGTTTTCTTCTCACATGCCTCTTCAAACTCTCAATTTTATCGTAAGACAAGTTACAAATGCGGCACTTCAATCTGAAATCTTCTCTCAACGCATTATGCTTCCGTCGCATATGAAGTTTTAAGAAATTAATAGAAGAAAAGACTAGAGGGCATTCTTTACAACTTATTTCACCAGTTTCTTCATTTTTACAGTTCTCCAAATAATCTGTATTATTTTCTTGTTTTATACTTTCGTCTGACACATGATGCTTTCTCTGCACGTGTCTAGCATAAGTTTCTCTTTTTGTAAATATTTTAGGGCAGAAAGGACAGTTGTACCATTGATTGATTTCAGGTTTCTGATTACTAGAATGTTTACGCTGTATATGGACTATCAAACTTCTGTACTTATCATATGTTAAACCGCAGTCTTTGCAAATGTGTTTAAAAGAATCCTGGAAAGAGCCATGTTTTCTCCTCATATGCATGCGTAACCGAGCCATTCCTTTGAAGACCAAAGCACATATTTCACAAGTCCGTTCCTCTCTATCATCTGGCCTTGCATCAGGTCCGTGTTTCCTCTTTATATGCGCTACTAAACTGTTCTTCATTTCATAGGCCATGCCGCAGTAGTCACAAACATGTTTGAAAGACTTTCTAAAGGACTTATGTTTTCTTTTCTGATGCATTCGTAGTGTTTTCTGTGATTGAAAGACTAGATGGCAGACCTTGCAGACGTGGTTTGGGGCCTGTTTAGTTGCCACTGGCAGCTCATTCTTCGTAATTTGAAACATTTCAATGCTGTCGGCTACAAGCGCTTTCTTCTCGTTGATGACGCTCTCGAATGTGAGGAGGACGGCGTCGTGGTTTTGTGGCTCTATTTTCACGGCTGGCTCTTGACTATCGTCGTTGTGATGACCTTCGTGTATCAAGCCGTTGTCACCAAACTGGAATTTGTAAATTAAGGTATTTTGAATATTTATTTAACTTATTATTATAGTTATACAGTTCACATGGACCCTGTCGGGCACAACAATTTAATACAATATGAGAATTAATTATTGTTTTCATTATAAAATCTAATCAAACTAGAATAAATAATATCACATTTAAATATATGATATATACGTCTTTACAATTTATATCTAGAAATCATTAGAAATAATAAATTCATTTTAAATAAATAATGTCACAGATTAAAATATTATCGTAAAATTAAATAAGCCTTAATGCATAAAAATTATACAATAAATATTACTTAGGATTAAGTCAAAATCCATTAGAAGTCGAATAAAAACATAATAAAATATAAATGCCTAAAACTGAATAAACGATGGAAGTGAATGCTGAGCTGTTTAATATAAAATAGATACAATATTCCATTTTCAAGTCGTTAGGTATTTCATTATATATTTTGATTGATGTTTCGTGAGGACTTGTGCTGTGTAATTTTAGCCTAGATTGTGGTATTACGAGCGTGTTTTCTAATCATGAACGCGGTGCATATCGGCGAGCTTGGTCTGTAATGTTAAGGTAGAAGTGTGGGTATTGTCTTACAAATTTACAGATTTCTAGAATAAATATTGATGTCAAAGTTAGAATGTATAGTTGCTATCAACACTATTTCCCCAAAGAATTCTACCATACTTAAGCCATGCGTTTGCATATGCATAGTAAGCAGATAGGGCAGTTTTTAAATCTGTCATTTTTTTTAAGTTCCCGTAGTGCATATATAAAACTAGATAGTTTTGATTTAATATTTCGTATGTAAGCTTTCCAGGTCATGTGGATATCTAAGCCAACAAAGTAAAAGTGTCTACGCATTCCAATTTGATACCGTCAAACGCAAAATTTATAGTCAAGGGATTTTTTGGTAGGGCCTGACTTGCATAATTTTGGTTTTCGATAAGTTAATTTCCAAATTGTAGTCTTTCATCGAATTTTGTATATTTAACATTATATTAATTAGATTCTCATGTAGGTGTTGAGAGTCCTTAGAAGAAGTCATCAATGAAATATAATAAAATAATAATGGCAAAAAGTACGCACAAAAAAATACCGGCATTTACTCGTATATATAAAAAACAGAAAATCTGCCTGCGACGGTCTTTTAACTCCTGTTGCTTAAAATTTACAACCAACTGCTCCAGTCCAGAAGGAAATGTAATATTTTTTCCCAACCAAGTAGGTTTAAAAATTAATACGTTGTTTTTTTTTTTAAACGTTTCTGACTTGGCCTATCACCCGATTCCGGCTTGACGTCGACTTACGGGTCACCCTGTATATAAAAGGAAACCGTGACTGATTGGGTGATCAATAAACGCATAGCTCAAACCACTGAACGGATTGGTCTGAAATTTGGTACACACATAGTTATTATGTCGTGGCATGGGGTCTCAACTCGAACAAATTATAATTTGTCTTGAAAAAAATCATAGATGGCAGCTTATGTAACCATTATGAAATTAACAATTATTTAAAAGCGATATACGGCAGAATTTTGGCTGAATTATGATTGGTAAAAGTCTAAGTATTCCTGTTTAGTGCTCATTAATCTATTTCCACTAACAATTTCACGTATTTTGAAAATAAAATAAAAAGGAAGCCTTTATCTTCAATTCGAACCCTTTTAATGATAAAAGTAGCCATCTGTTAATCATTTTGTTTAGAGCTTTTTGCAATAGATGGCTTTTTGCAATAGATGGCGTTTTACTCAATTGATCCTGCCTCATCACAGTTTCCAATACTGTTACTTATTTAAAGCAAACAACTTTATTTCTTATTATTTTTTACATAGAAATATAAAAGAAATCTAATATTATGTTTTTCTGAACCCGAAACTATAAAACTTTATATAAAAGGATTGCATGAAACGTTTTAAAAGTAGGTCGACTCCTAGATGGCGTTGTAAAACTACAGTCTCTGGCAATTAGTGAGTCGCTTATGCTGCTATCTGTTGAAAAATTGGACAAATAAAAATTACCAGCTCAATTGCCAGACTAAGGGGGGTTTCATTTCTTTGTGTCGGATTGATTATCTGTACGTAGTATTATATTATCTGTGGTCGTGGGCATCCACTAAGAAGGGGATATTGGAAAATTTACCTGTAAGGGGGTGAAAAGGGGAAATTTTATTTGTATGAAAAAACTTATTCCTTGATTTAATAAACTTGAAACATGGCACAGATACATATTTAAATAAATTAAAAAGATTGCGATTTTTTCCTTTTTACTAAATTTTCGCCTGAAGGGGGATTACAGGGTATCAAAGATTGTATGGTAGAATTTTCTCGCGCGAATTTTTATATTTAAGACGAAAAACAAAGAATAACGTATATCAGGGTTTTTCGGAAGTCGTGCCCTGAAGGGGGGTTACATCCGTATGGGATGATTCTACTGCGTGGCTTGATTAACTCAAAAATTGGTATGAATAATGTATAGTTTAAGTTAAGGAAACATACCAAAATATTATTCCACTGATCTATTGGCCCGAATACTTATCTATCTAAATCTATAGTAATGTAAAAAAACGTAAGATAACGAAACTCAAAGCATTTATTTCAAACTAGCTGCTCCCCGCGGTTTCACCCGCATATTTCATCCAAATCCGTTCAGTAGTTTTTGCGTGAAAGAGTAACAAACATCCATATTTACAAACTTTCGCGTTTATAATATTAGTAGGATAAACCAATTACAGGCACTTTTGAATTGTCAAGGGGTCGGTCAGTCAGAAATATGAAGCTAGTTGCCCATTCCAAAGCGTCGTAGCTACCAAAGAAGAAGAAACTCCATGAACACTCTTTTGGCTTGATTAACTCAAAAATTGGTATGAATAATGTATGGTTTAAGATAAGGAAACATCCAAAAATATTTTTCAATACCTTATTCCACTGATATATTGGCACGATCTAAATCTATAGTAATGTAAAAAAACCGTAAGGTATTGTGTTTTTTATATTTTTTTGTTTGAACGCGCTAAACTAAAACTCAAAGCATTTATTTCAAATAAGCCAATTACAGGCACTTTTGAATTGTCAAGGGGTCGATCAATCAGAAATATGAAGCTAGTTGCCCATTCCAAAGCATAGTAAGAACCTATGGAGAACAAAGGGCAAGAAACTCCATGGACACTCTTTTGAATAATAATGTTATCAATAAAAAATTAGTTAAGTACATGAGTCATGTTGAAATTATACATGTGAGACGGTTTTAGAAAGACGTGACCTACTCGCTGGAACTACCTGACGGATTTTAAAAACCCTTTCATTAAACATCGTGCAACGACCCTTATGAGCCGAGCAATGGGAAAAAAGGTAGAAAGAACGCTACGGCATCGTCCTAATAGAACGCGAATGCGCGATCATCGCGTCTACGCGCGATAGCAAATACTGGTGTCCGATCATCGCGCGAAATGACGACGCGACGAAATAAAAGGGCGCGGTGCCCCGCTGCGCCTACGCGATTCGCGCGAATTTCAATTAGGACACCTATTCGAATTCAGTATGCTTGATCGCGCGTTCGTACGAACTAAGTTTGCGCGAATAAATTTACAAATATTTTGAGTCGCGCGACAGCGTCGTTCGATTGTCAGTTAGGACACCTATTCTAGTTCAATATGTTTGATCGCGCGTTCGTACGAGTAAAATTCGCGGGAACCTACGATGATCGCGCATTCGCGTTCTATTAGGACGATGCCTATAAGGCATATAATTAACATTATAAGTGTAAACAAAGTGCCTAATAGAGCAGGCAAAATTATGACTTACGGAGCCGAAACGTGGAAACTCTCGGTAAGGCTGGTCCATTATCTCAAGGTCGCTCAGCGAGCGAGAGATGGAATTCAGAATGAGGTGATTCCGTAGAGCCCTGAAGTTGTTGATATAACTCACAGAATAAGCAAGATGAAGTGGCAATGGGCCGACCATATTAGCCGTAGAACCGATGACCGTTGGGGTAGACGTGTTCTTGAGTGGAGACCACGAATCGGCAAACGTAAGGTAGGACGCCATTAAGCTAGGTGGAGCAAAGATCTTCGCAGGGTGTCTGGTAGCAGCTGGATGAGAGTTGCCGAGAACCGAGCTAAATAGCGTGCAATTGGAGAAGCCTATGTCGAACCGTCGACTGCTGTAGGCTGATGATGATGATGGATAGCGTTTGGGGAATGTGATGGACCATCCCACCGCATCGCACCACCCGCCCGCGATTCAAGTCAGGGGAACAAGAAATTTCACGCGGACGAAGCGGCGACTTCGTCCGCGTGAAATTTCGAGTGGCTTTATTTGAACACGACGGTCACTCTTTAGCAAGGAAAAAGAATAGAATATAATAGAATTGAATATATATTACACCATATAAATTACAGAATGTAGAAATTTTACTTAAGGTACCACAATGGGTGGTCTTATTGCTAAAAGCGATCTTTTAAAGAAAGAAAGAAAATAAATTAATTTGACCCAAGTTAAGGCACACAATATTCACACAAAACAGAAGAAAATTGTAATGTGTGCCTCTCTCTGTCTGCGCCAAATAGGCCCAGTTCAGCATAAATGCCAGACAACTAAGTGCCTGACGATAGTTTTCAATTAGACCCAACGAGGACGTCTTACGGATGTCAATCAGTTTTTAACGTGTGTTTAAAGACAACCTTTGCATGGTTTAAGAAAGGGAAGAGGGAAAATACTGTAAGTAGTCTGTTGTGTACCATTTACATAATTATACAATAAATTAAATACAAACTTAAAGCATACACTAATTTATATAAATGAAACAGGAGCAATTAATAAAATATAATGACGATTTTTTTATCATAATTTTAAAGGTAGACAAAGAAAAAAAGTCTCAGGAGACAGCTGCCATAACATCTATAACAAAACTATACTCACATCATTAAAATCCAATTCCACTTCAATATCTTCAACCTTTATTTTAACCTCTGGATCCAATAGAGTTATTGGTTCAATCTTAACACTCATTTTGTCATCAATATCTTTAAACGGGTCTTCTTGCTTCTTTTTTTTCTTCTTCTTTTTCTTCTTAATTTCATAAGACATTGGCTCCTCGGGCAAAAATGAGGTAGGATCTTTTCTTGTTGTTTCAACCTTTTCAATTTTGACCTTAACTTCAAGATCCATTGTTACTTAATTATTTTATCCTGAAATAGATATAATTATTTTGTGAATAAATTACATTTTTAATAAGGCTGAAGAGATTGTTTGTTTTTTTTTGTTCGGCCACTCTAATCACTGGAATTCGCTCAATTCTTGAGCAAGGTAGTAACATCACGCTTCAACCTTTAGGAGCCTAGCAAAAATATAAAAAAATGCCAGAAAAAACACTAGGCGAAATATATTAAAAAAGTAAAAGAGCGAGCGGGCGATACGATGCGACGCAGTGGCTCGGGAGTCGCGGTCATAGAAAACACCGAGAAATTACCGAGCATTACCGAGATCAGCTGAAAACCCATATGTGAAAATTCCCACTGAATCTCGATTTTTCAATAAAAAAACAGTCAAACAACAATATGCACACATCAGATTTTGCGTGTCTGAGCTCGTACACTCTTTACGTACTATAAGCTGTTTCGACGTAAGGCAAGAGTTATAGTGCAAAATTAAATTACAAAAACATTGAGAAAATTTGCCTTTTGATTCGTTTGTTGTTTATGTTTGTTATTGTTTTGATAGAAGATTTGTACCAAAAGTTAAGTGTATAGCGTTGTGCTATTCAACATTTTTTAAATAATAGTTTCTACCTCCAAAATTTAGTAGTACTATTAACATTAAATAATTATGGATCTCAGTTAGCATAATCTATGTCGCTTACAATTTTTATAGCAGTATTGTTTTTCTGAGTAGGCTATGTAAGTAACTAGTTTTTTTTAAAATGATTATTGAAGCACATAACCAAAGAATAATCATTTAAAACTTTCACAACAAAAACCTTCATGTGCATTTTAAAATATACCGCATTTTACATGACCAAACAAAATCTGATATGTGCACTAAAAAAATTATTGGGTTCAAATAGGGTCAAACTAAGAAACCATTTTGCCAGCATTCTGCATTTTCAGGTTTTACTTAAACTTATTACTTATCAAATAAAACAGTTTTTTCTGCCTCCTGAAAAGTTGATAAAATTCACATTTGGGTTTTGGCAAGCGCACAGACAATATGGAACCTTATTATAACAATCTCCACCTCTGCCCACCCCTTCGGACACCCTGAACAGACATGATATGTGAAGGAACCAAATGATGTGTGTGAGAAGGAACTGAGACACCTGAATAGTCCAGACTATAGGATCTCCCTGAATATGGTAGATTTGTAGAGGACGAAGAGCAGCATCCTAAGTGAGTCATGATATGGCTAGAAAGGCAGTGACTACTGAGGTGAAAACTAATAGAGAAGTATGAGAGAAGACAATGTTGTGCAGAGCCAAAATGTATTGGGATAAGGGCAAGAGAATGATGGCCCAGAGCATTTTCTTAAATGCTATCAATATCATACGAATATCATCAATCTCTTTGGTTAAATGAGGTGGTTCTTACTAGCATTTTGAACGTTATTGAAGAGGTTTTATAATAGACCATTGGAAGCGAAATATTGTAATTTAATATAATTTTGGAATGGAGTTTAAGATGCCTGCACCACTAAGGCGGATTTTTTAATACAAAAGCTATTTAGCTTGTAATTTACTCACAATTTTAGCATTATCAAATTAGATACAATAAATAAATTATCAACAAGTGCCCCTTATAACTTATTATAATAGAACCTGTTTGGTGTAAAAGCAAGTTTCAGAATTCTCAAAAGCCTCGTCTTTTATTTAAAATACTAATAAGAGCAGACAAAAATCAAAATTCTGATAATACTTTATACCGCTACAATACGTGTTCAAGGACGACTTGACATTAAAAAATGAAAAAGGTAAATAGCTGTATTACATCAAAACAAAGTTTTCTAACCAAAATATCGGTAAACTGGAATACGCGTGCAAATAATACAATAAGAGCAATAAAATATAAAGGTTTGTCATGTCGAACAACGAATGCTATAGTTAAATACACGTCATTTAGTCATAAAACTCACCTGTTTATCTATAACATAGTTTCTATCACTGAAAACTCACAACTTAAGTTACTGCATCCGTAACTTTAATCAATAATTTATTTTATGAAAGCTTAGAATCTTATTGAACTATCCGCTATAAATACTTAACCGACACCTTTGTGCTAAAAATCAATAATTTTGTAATAAAAAATCATTACGAAAAATGGCCAAAGTGGCCTTCTTTCTTCGACTTTTGACTGACGTTTTCAAGAATATTTGACATAGGTGAAGCAATGTTGTCATCATACCAAAATATACAACAAAAAAAGTTTTCGTAAAACGACACGAGAACAAATTATCTTGACTGACTTATGAATCCCACTACCCGCATGGCAGTCGCTGCTTGTTTGTAGTCCAAATAACATGGTGTAGCTGCTTTGGCTTTTCAACCGAAATGGTCTAAGACAAACCTAGTCAAAGAGTCGTTTGCTTTAACTATAATAAATATACGATTGGAGTAAACTTTCGCATGGCACGGTAAACGTATATCGAGCTCACTAAAACGACTCCTTTACCCAACAGGTGTTTCTATTCCTACCACAGAGCACGGAAAGTACGAAGACGTCTAAGCAGCAGTGACTGCTGATGTCACTGCTAGAAATGGCATTATCAACCCTTTCCATAATAATCAAGTGTGTCATCGTTCTTATTTACTTACTTGTAAAATGATACGCCAGAATGGAGATAAAAACTGCCATTTGCAGCAGCAGCACAGCAGCTTACTTCAGGGTAATGCTCCCATGAGAATGAAGTCTGCTTTCATTACCTACGGGCACTTGTGCTTTAATATTATGTTATTATAGGAAAGGTGTGTTTGTGTGTATATATTATCTAGATCAATGCTAAGAATAACATCTCTTAAGTTTTTCAGTCAGGAAGATCATATTCGAAGTGGTTTTCAACTCCGATCAGTAAACTTTAAATAAAAAAATGATAATTTTGTATTTACTTTTGCAGTTTCCAGTACAGCTCTCTCGTCATTTAATAGTGCTATACTCTCAAGTTACTCCAAGCTTAAACATTTCTAGTACCTTTATCAGAACATGAATGAATGATGGACACTAAAAGCTTCAGAGTAATAACAAAAAAATACTTTTATTGTGTATCATCAATTGTCCTTCAACCGATTAAAACATCTTGCATAATTTTTCCTACCGCGAATCATGAAATTCGTAGGGCACCGCCCTTCCTATTAGAAACCTTGATAGATAAGACGATTAAACTTCAAAAATGTACGGTTAAACAGTAGCTAATTTAAAGGCGCTAAATATTTTATTAAATGTACAATAATTTTGACTCTTACCCATTTATTTCCTTTTTTAATTTGATAAACAGCATTAAATAACAGCACAATGAGCATTTCCATAGTTTTATTTTACATAATGTTTATTCTTCAGCGTGCGATCCTATGCGAGAAGAAACTGACAGCCTGCCACAGCCGTATCGGTTCTCAACCCAAATTGTGCAGCAACTATGTTAAGCGCACTGCCGATTTCGTCAGTAACGGGGCGCAGCGATTCCATGCTACCAGCAACAAAACCCTGTTGGGGCTACCTACCCCGATAGCCACGCTCCGCAAGGCGTTTAGGTGGCAAACCATGCCCTGGTAACTTAGAACAAATTTTTTTTATTGTGAAAAGTGCCATCTGTCCTGTACACATGGAACTTTTTCATAGCAGTGTTGCCACTTTTTTTTTGCTTAATTTGCACAAATTTTGAATTTTACTATATTTATTTAATAAGTCCAGTCGCACCAAAATTTATGATATAACAACCAAGTGTAATTTATTCGTAATTTTTTAATATAACATTCTGTATTATAAATGATATTTTCACGATGATAGAATTTTATCAGTAGTTTTCTGGTATCATACGTTAGCAACACAAGTCCGAACGTCACAGGAAATTTTCCACTGGTGTGTTTACATGCTCGTACGCATTTTTCTTGTAATTTTTGGTGTTTTTGTGTTTTATTTCGTTGAGTTTTACTTGTTTTGTTTTATTTGTGTAATGCAAGTGATGAAACCGACCCCATCTTTCTACGGGCTCGAGAATATTTTATAAAAACAAAGGGTGTGAAACGACAGAGGCAAACTGGTGTCGAAATTAATGTATGATAAATAAATTAATTCAATAATATATTTGTGTATTATTAACTCATTCCCTGTACCCCATATAACCCAAGATAGGTACTTAAACACACAAGTTTAAATGATAAATGATGATCATTTATCATTTAAACTTGTCTGTCTAAAAACATCCATAGAAATATAATTAAGACAACAATTCATGAATTCATACGTAAGTACCTATGCGTAACGGCCTATACGCACATACCTATACAAATTATATATATTCATTTAGTTCATTGCTTGTCGTTCAGACGGCGCTGGTCGCTAACTAAAACCGAGAACGTCAGTTGCCAGTCTATCTCATTTTATATATATTAGTCTATGTGGCAAACGGCGTGCCGCCCGGTGTGGCAAGTGAAATTTCACGCTTGGGGAGTGGGAATCCAGCAGTAGAAGACTTGAAAGAACAGCGAGCAGGCCAAAAGAAACGTATCCAAACACTTGATTGTTTTCGTCAAAGTAAATTTTCTCAAAGTTTTTTTTTTTGGCGGGCTTTTGAAAAGGGCGGTCTAAAATAATTTGTTTAAAATATTTTAATTTATGTTTTTTGTTATTTAATGTAGTAATTTGTTATATACCTTAGATTAGTGTTTAATTGTATAGTAGGTGTATATAGCGGTAAGTTTTTTTGCTTTAATTTTTAACTGTATGTAGTAAATATGGATGTTGAGCCGGAACCTCCCGACAAAAATCCCTTAATATCATTGATAGAAGCGGATAAATTTATTAATGCCTCGGTTTCTCAAGAGTACTTGAAGAAATTCAATTCTCCTTCAACTACGATTAGTAGTAAAGGACCAAAACCGAAAAAAATTCTAGGTACACCAATTTTCAAGCACACTTCCAAACATCTACCAAATATTTCAAAACAAAAGTCGATCCTCATGCAGAATCCTGTTCATTCAGATCAACCCATTGTTTCCAATAATAAAAATACCCATTTAGATTCAGAGCAGCAAATGTCAGACCCTATCCATAGCCGTAATTTTTAAACTGAAAAGGACACTGGTCCTTATTTAGTCCATGTGGAGTCTGTTACGGCAGATCCCCGCAGTGGAACTAATCTACACCCTATTAAGTTCGGCCATTTTTTGTTTAGGAATAATTTAAGAAATATTTTGAATGACGGTATTAAACGGGTGGGTCGCAATAGATTAGCCATTTATTTTCAAGTAGCAGAGGCGGCAAATTTGTTCTTGTCAAATGAGCTCCTAACACAAAATGATTACAGAGCTTACATCCCTACCTTTAATATCAACAAACTGGGTATTGTTAGGGGTATTCCAGTAGAGTGGAGTCATGAAGAAATTGTGGAAAATATTCAAGTTCCCTCAGATTTTGGAGCTATTCTTAAATCAAGAAGAATGAGTCGTAAAGTTGCATCTTCTGAAGGTTCTGTTTGGGTACCAACTCAGACGGTTATTCTTACATTTGACGGTCAGAAACTTCCATCACATGTTTATTCTTTTTTTACCTCTATACCAGTAGAACAATATTTCTTTCCTACTATCCAATGTTTTCATTGTTGTAGATTTGGACATACTCGTGTTAAGTGTCGCAGCCAACCATGTTGTTTCAAATGTGGTGATAACCATGATGGCGTTAACTGCACTATTGAGGACTTTAATTGTTAAAATTGTTCAGGTGCTCATATGTGCACATATAAAATCTGTCCAGAATATGAGAGACAAACAAAGATTAAGAGACACATGTCACTTAACAATGTTTCATACATAGAGGCATCAAAATTATTTCAACCAAGCAAAAGATTATTCTCAGAGGTGGTTTCCACTGAAGCCATTTCAGAAACTAAACCTCCTGGTGTTAGTCCTTTAAAGTCTTTTTCATATACAAAAACAATAACAAGAAAAATAAAACCAAACAAACTGTAATAAGATAAACCTTTAGAATAACGGTTTTAATCAACAAAATAAACGATACATAATTTGATAAAGTAAGATATGACATAAGTGACATTACAATACAAAGATGCCAGATTATGATAACATCACTAAAGAGTTTGGTTGGCATACCACATTCTTCCGACCTTATTATGAAACAACGTAATCTCCAAAACGAACAGGCAGTCTGCGTTCTCTTGTTGAACGCCGGGGCTCTGAGAGTGCCGTATTACCCTCTGTATGGTCTTGCATATTATCTTGTTGTTGGGATGGCACTACAGTTTTGGGTGGCACCTCGATATCTTGGACAGGAAGCTCATTTTGTGGAATGGAATCAGTTAACTCGCCATTAGCTGTTTCACTTTCGATTATTTCTCCGTCTAGACCTAATGGTGCTAAATAACGATTAGATACGGTCGTTTCGCGACCATTCGGTAAGCGTACGTATGAATAATCTGGATTAACTTGAATCAGATCAACTTCTTCTACTATTGTTTGATATTTATTAGTGCGATCGAATCTCCGCATCAGTACTTGCTCTGAGTTTGTTAACCAAGTAGGTATAGAGTCGCCATTCGGTGACCTCCTCGTGTGTGTAAACATCCTCTCGTGCGGCGTACAGTTAGTGGCTGTGCAGAGAAGGGAGCGAATAGAGTGTAGAGCCTGGTTCAAAGCCTTTTCCCAATTCTCTATAGGCAGGTTTCTGGATCTTAAGGCCAATTGGATAGTTTTCCAAAGAGTGGAGTTAAGGCGCTCTACTTGTCCGTTCCCTTGGGGATTATATGGCGTTGTTCGGCTTGATGCAATACCGCGAGAGTGTAAAAACTGCTTGACTTCAGATGATAAAAATGATGTCCCACGATCAGAATGTAGGAATGCAGGCATTCCGAATAGCATAAACAATTCATTAAGATTCTTGATGACCGTTGTCGAGCTCATGTCTGAGCATGGAAATGCAAAGGGAAAGCGAGAGTATTCGTCAATCACTGTCAGGATGTATTTATTCTTTGTATTACTAGGTATAGGACCTTTAAAGTCAATACTTAGTCTTTCGAATGGAGATGTCGCCTTAATTAGATTGGGGCCGGGTTCTGTTGATTTGTAGTATCTTGGCTTCAATTCCGAGCAAATTCGACAAGAGTTTGTCATATTTCTGATTTCTTCAACAGAATAGGGCAGATTTTTTGATCTCGTCCAGTGCACCATCCTTGTTACGCCGGGGTGACAAAGGATCTCATGCAGGGAAACAAGTTTTGTTGATCGAGATTCTATAACAGCGCATATACGCGACAATGTATCAGCAACATTATTGTCTTTACCTGGACGGTAAACAATATCGTATTTAAACGGAGCTAGTTCTAAACGCCATCGTTGAATTTTCTCGTTTTTGATTTTACTATTTAGCTTGTTATTGAACATAAATGCTACCGATCTTTGGTCTGTAATTAAACGAAATTGTTTTCCGATAAGAAAGTGTCGCCATTTCTTTAAGGATTCAACTATGGCGTACGCTTCTTTTTCAACAGCGGAGTGGTTTTGTTCACTTTGATTCAGGGTTCGAGAGAAAAATGCTACGGGTCGATTATTTTGTGATAAGGTTGCAGCGATTGAATGTTCAGATGCATCCGTTTCAACGAGAAATGGTATATCGTTATTGATAGCGTGAACAGAAGATTTTACTATATCAGCTTTTAATGCTTTGAAATTTTCGGTCATTTGTTTATTTAGTGGGAACATTCTTGTATTTGCTAAAGCGTGGATTCTTTCCGAGAAGTTTGGAATCCATTTGCTATAATGTGCAAACATTCCTACCACTCTTCGTAATGACTGTGTATCATTTGGCGGTGGAAGATTGAGAAGTGGGCGCAGCCGTTCAGCATCTGGCTTTATGACATGGTCTTTGATGGTATAGCCTAGGATATCGATGCTATTCTGCGATAACTTGCTTTTCTCTTTATTGAGAGTAAGACCATATTTTTGTGTGGCTGCTAAAAATTTCTGCAAATTTGCATCGTGTTCAGATTGAGATCGCCCACATACTGTTATGTCATCGAGATATGCGAAAGTACCTTCTAAATTTTCTTTTCGAATAACCCAGTCAATGGTTCTTTGAAAACTTGACACTCCGTTCGTTACGCCAAATGGAATGCGACGAAACTGATATAGATTGCCAGTAGCTTCGAAAGCTGTATATGGTTTTTCTTCTTGCAGGATCGGCACCTGATGATAAGCACTCTGTAGATCGATAGCGCTGAAGATAGAATACTTTGAGATATTTGAAACTTGGTCCTCCATATTGGGGAGTGGATAAGCGTCAAGCTGTGTATACCTGTTTATCGTAAGTGAATAATCAATGACAAGGCGCTTCTTGTGATTGGCGTTCTTTGTAATTAGTACTTGAGCTCGCCAAGGGGACGTGCTTTCTTCTATGATGCCATCAGCTAGGAGTTTTGCGATCTCTTGTTTGATAAACTTTTTATCTTCTTCACTGTGGCGGCGAGATTTAATCGCAATAGGCTTGCAATTTGGACTGATATTCGTAAAAAGTGGAACAGCAGGGACAGACGCTTCTGCAACGCCACATACTTTAAGTGGTTCTTTAGGTCCACCGAATGAAAATTCGAGAAAGGAATGCTCGTCTAATATGTCGTGACCAATTATCAAGTCAGCACAGAGATTTTTTACTATTAGTAAATTCACGTTTCTATAATCATGTTCTCCGATACGAGCTGACACACATGTTTGACCTTCGACTTGTGACGTATGACTGGTTGATGCCATTGATATAGTTTGCTTGCAGGGTCTCTTCGTTAATTGACATAACTGAAAATATTGCTCATTAATGAAGCTTATAGAGCTACCAGTATCGATTAAAGCATCAGCTTTTATCCCTTTTATATAAGCTGGAACTGTAGCTTTCTTCAAGGAAGTTGGCGATGCAGCTACAATACAACCACAAAGGCTATCATCCCCTTCGAGAATAGCGGCATTGATATGGCTCTTGCTTCGACATACAACAGCGTAGTGACCCTTCTTGTTACAAAATTGACAGATAGAGTCCACTGCGGGACAGTTTTTACGAGGATGGACATTTCCACCACAAAAGAAACATTTGCGTCTCTGATAAGTTGGCGTCACTGCTATTGTACTATTAGGCTCCTGTGATTGTTTAAGTACAAAAGATTTTCCAGATTCCTTTTGTTTGGAAGTGGAGGCAATGGCAGCAGCAGTATTTGCATTAAAAGAGTTAAAGTTTGTGGCATTCACTTCAGCCATTTCTAGTGACAGTGCTTGATTGTGTGTTTCTTCAAGGGTTAACGTCAGATTTTCTAGAAACCTTTGTCTTATCGTACTAGATTTTATTCCAGAGATAAATGCGTCACGTATATTGTCATTCTTATTTGTTTCAGCATCTACAGTTTTAAAGTCGCAGTCTTTCGCTAATTGTTTTAATGATTGTAAGTAGGTGTCTATTGTTTCGTCGCCCAGTTGTTTCCTTGATGCGAGTGCATGCCGGGCATAAATTATATTTTTAGGCTTTGTGAATAATTTTTCCAAAGTAATTATTGCCGATGAAAAAGTATTACACTCGCTGATATACATGAAAACGTTTGATGAAACGTGGTTTATGAGAAGATCTAGTTTCCAGGAAGATGGTAAGGCTTGTACCTTCTCACCTGTCAAGATGCCTTCCGACGCCTTAAGAAAGCTTTCAAATGTTTTCTTCCAATGTTTCCATTTTATTGATGCGGAACTATCAACAGGATCGATATCCAACCGTTCGGGTTTCAAGTATTTTTCCATGATTGCAAAATTTTAAAACATTTTGTTGATTAAATTGTAATAAGATAAACCTTTAGAATAACGGTTTTAATCAACAAAATAAACGATACATAATTTGATAAAGTAAGATATGACATAAGTGACATTACAATACAAAGATGCCAGATTATGATAACATCACTAAAGAGTTTGGTTGGCATACCACACAAACCTTTACAAAAAGGTTATGATAAAGTTGCTCACAATAATTTAATTAAGGAATACAATGTTCCATCTTCAATTAATGGTGGTGCTCTTCTAAATAGTGCTGAGTATGTTAAAAATACAGATAATGAAGACATCAATAATTTATTAGCCACATTAATGAGTATTATTTCAAACTCTTGTTTACCGGACCATTTTGCAGTAAAATTAATTAACGATATTACTCTTTCTATTTACAATCATTTAAAACATGGAACAAGTTCTTCAGTGGAACTGTAGAAGTTTACCTTCCAAATCATCTGAAATTATTTATCTAACAAACAAATTTAACATTTCTCTTTTAGCGATATCCGAAACCTGGTTGAAACCAAGTTCTAGGTTTCATATTTCAGGTTTTAACATAATTAGAGATGACAGAGCTGATGGTTGGGGTGGCTCTGCTTTTCTAGTTAGGAAAAATTGTATTTTCTCATCCATCCAACTACCATCATTTTCCAATGATATATTGAATGCAGTTGCCATTCGTATGGGTGGCATAACTTATGTGTCTATATATATAGCTCGTAAGGATCCATCTGTTATATCGGTTTTGAAGCGCATTATTCAATTAGTTCCGTCTACGGTTATAGTATTAGGAGATTTCAATGCTCATCATAGTCTTTGGGGTGCTCCTAATGACGATGGTGTTGGAATTTGCATAGCAGAACTTATTGATGTTTTGGCCTTATGTGTGCTTAATGATGGGTCTCCTACACGATCTTTTGTTCCGGGTCAGTCTCCGAGTTATGTCGATATTTCATTATGTTCTTCATCTTTGTTCCCCAGTTTTACGTGGAAACGTTTGAATACTTCACATGGCAGCGACCACTATCCAATTCTCCTCTCAAAAGCCACGTCGAATTGCCGTTTCCACCACTGCCTCCCTTATTAAAATACAAACTTAATAATTGTGACTGGGAATCGTATAGTTCCGGGTTAGATGAAAGAGTTATGGAGTTTCCGCAGGTTTCTCGAGAAAATGTTGAACAATGTTATCATTTGTTGACATCAACAATGTTGACACTAGCAGATGATTTTTTTCCCATTAAATGTCTTTCCAATGGTAAAATCCCTTCGCCGCCTTGGTGGGATAAGGATTGTACTGAAGCTGTAAAAAAGTGGAAAGAGGCAGAGAATTTATGTAAAGATAACCTTGACATGCATTCTTTTTTGCAGTTTAAAAATACAACAGCTGCGACCAAAAGGCTTTTGCGGAAAAAGAAAGTAGAGGGATGGCATAGTTTCTGTTCTTCTCTTTCTCCCGACTCCCCACTTTCATTAATTTGGAAAAATGTAAAACGTTTCAAATGTTCCAAAGCGATCAGTTCACAATCTTCCTTCTCCCTCGACTGGGTTACGCCATTTATTTCTAAAATTGCCCCTACTTCTGTTCCTAATTTAAATCAAATCCCCTTCATTTACAGTCAATCTTCCGTTTCTGGGAATAGTCCCTTTTCAATAAATTAATTTAAGCTAGTTTTAAAACGCGTGTCGGATTCTGCTCCTGGAGAGGATGGCATTCCATATTCCTTTATTAGTAATTGTAAAGATGATACTTTAGCATTTATCTTAGATATTATTAACACTATTATAGACTCCGGGATTATTCCCAGTTCTTGGAAAAAACATATTCTTATCCCAATTTTAAAGCCTAATAAGGATCCTTCAGATCCTTCATCATACAGACCGGTATCTTTATCTAGCGTGTTTGCAAAACTTGCGGAACACCTAGTTAAAATGAGGCTTGAATGGTACTTTGAACACAATAATATTTTACCCCAGTCTCAGTTTGGTTTTAGAAGAGGAAAAGGAGTAGCAGACAATTTAAATATTTTGACTACAGATGTTTTGTTATCCTTTAGTCAGAATAAATCAATGGTAGCGGCTTTTTTGGATATAGCGGCGGCTTATGATAACGTGGATTTGGGCATTTTAAAATTAAAACTGGAAGCATTACAAGTTCCTTCAAAGTTTTCCAACTTTATTTTTAATCTATATTCGGATCGGACTGTAACAGTTCGAGTTGCTGGTTGTCCGTGTCCTTCGAGAGTTTTGTGGAACGGTGTTCCCCAGGGCTCAGTTTTAAGCCCATTATTGTATGATATTTATACAAAAGATTTAGAAGCAGTTATATATCCATGCTTAATCCTACAATACGCTGATGATATTGTAGTCTACTCCTCTCATTCATCAATTGAAACAGCGGCTAATAATGTCGAAAAATCTTTGACTAGTCTGGTAGAGTGGCTCGATGATCATCGCCTACAACTGTCGGTGAAGAAAAGTGTCGTTGTCCCTTTTACTTGCATTCGCAATATTCCTTCGGTTTTTATAAAAGTCAATAGTTTTACTCTTCCAAATTCTAACGAGGTAACATTTCTCGGGTGTAAACTCAATTCTAAATTTAATGGTGCCTCGCACATTAAACATATTATTAGTAAAGGTGAAAAAAGTATAAACTTGATCAGGGCTCTTGCAGGTGTTTGGTGGGGGGCTCATCCTTCTACGTTACGACTAGTATATAATGCTTTGGTTAAAAGTACTTTAGATTTTGGAACGTGTTCGCTACCTTTAGTCAGTAAAACGGAGATGCTTAAATTAGACCGATTACAATCTAAATGTCTCCGCATTATTATAGGTGCAATGAAGAGCACTCCAGTTATGGCATTACAGGTTGAATGTGCTGACCCACCCCTACATCTTAGACGTCAATATCTGTGTGACCGTTACTTAATTAAGGTGTTTCAATCTAGTACTCATCCTCTAATTCCTAAAATTAAAGATCTTTACAAACTAATATCAGATGGGAATCACTTTTGGGTGTCGCGTCCCATACCGAACATCATAGAAGGCTATAAAAAGATTAAACCTGTCGAACGCAATATTAAAACATATCCTGGACATCCGATTTATTCGGTTCAGTATGATGACCTTATATTTAAACCTAAAATATTTCTGACCACCGGTATAGGGAAAAACAGTTCAGATCCTAATGGTAAACTTGCCTCATTTCTGTTAAAGAATGCACAAGGGGCTGAGGTCTTTTATACTGATGCTTCGAAATATGAGGCAAATGAGTCAGCGTCAACTATAGGGGCTGCATTTATTCGACATCACACAGGACACTTTAAATTGTTTAAATATTCTTCATTTCTCTCCACTTTTTCCGGCGAGTGTTTAGCCATAAAACATTGTATTGAATACATAAAAAATGAAAAAATTCAAAATTCAATTATTTTTAGTGACTGTCTGAGTAGTCTTCAATGTCTTCTCTCTAATCCATTTGACAGGGGCAACTTGTCCCCTATTATCATTTTGATCAAATCCTTACTAAAGAACTGCTACGAATTAGGCTTATCTGTCGCATTGGCTTGGATTCCAGGCCATTCTGGAATAGAAGGCAATATGACAGTGGACCAGCTGGCAAAATTGGCTGCGAAGCAGGGTCTATGGATCCCGGATGTATACTGTGGGGATTTGTTGCAATCAATTCCAGTAACGGCTATGGTTAATAGTTGGTCTCAGGTTTGGGATTGTGAGAAAACAAAGGGTCAATTATATAAATTACTTCAACCCATCATTAATTTAAAACCGTGGTTCAGCAAGTTAAAACTTAATAAGAAAATAACTTCCATTCTTGCTCGACTAAGATTTGGCCATTGCTCTTCAGCTGTGCATCTTAACAGAATAGGGGTTTTTGATTCCCCCCTCTGTGACTGTGGTGTCGGAGAAATTGGTGATTTAGTCCATATTCTTTTTAATTGCTCGAAATATAATTCCTTTCCATTATATGACTTCCTTATTATGTATAAAGCTCCCCTTCCTTGTAATCTGTCTTCCATCCTTTCTTTGTCTAATAGGTCATACGTAGCATCTCTTAGTAAATTTATTTCTTTTCACAACATTTCCTTATAGTACAATTTGTTATAATTTTATTACATATAATTATTTATTGCCCATCCTAAAAAAATATCCCGTCACATTATGCCAACCTCCCTCTTCCCACGTTTAATTTCCGCAACACTCGACACTGGCAACAATGGCTAAGGCCGCTTGCCACAACCAAAAACAAAAAAAAAAAAAAACAAAAAAAATCTCAAAGAAAATTAGGCCCCATTCCGAGTAGACATAATCGCTGACATCGATAATTCGCGTTCCGATTTAGATAACACGGTTTTGACAGCTGAGAGCTGTCAACAATTCGCTCACAGTAGCTGCTTTCCGAATTGGGATATAATCGATTTGAGCGGGCTCACCTCCGCGGAGGTGAGGGCATGGTCGACGTTATCGCAAGATGGCGCATGTCATGACGTCATCTATGACGATTCACGGGACATCGTTTTCGCGCTCACTATAACTCGGAACGGGTGTAAGCTCGCTCAAATCGATTACAGCCCAATTCGGAATGCGGAGTCGGAATGCAGTCAGCCTTATTAATATTAGGCCGCATTCCGAGTTAGACCATAATCGCTGACAGCGCTCACATCGATAATTAGCGTTCCGATTTCGATATCACGATTATGACAGCTGACAATTCGCTCACAGTGATATTTTTAAAGGGCATGGTCGGCGTTATCGCAAGATGGCGCATGTCATGACGTCATCTATGACGATTCACGGAACATCGTTATCGCGCTCACGTTATCTCGGAACGGGTGTAAGCGCGCTCAAATCGATTACATCCCATTTCGGAAAGCAGCCTTAATGTCGTTATGTCAATGTCAATGTCAATTTGCATTCTAAGTCGCGAAATTTATAACCAAACAAATGATCGAAAATAATGTTTTTCTCTAATAAGTGCATGTAATTACATAATGTTTCAGTCTGTGTTAAAACGTTATTTAATTCTGCGCAATTTGAAGCCATTCAAGGCAGCAGTTTCTTCACAAATAAGAAGAATTCACGTGACTTCAAGTATTTTTTTGCTTCTTTTTACTTAGGTGTATTTGTGAGAATATCTAATTTAGTTGCGTATATTTACAGATTTATGGCATGGCGAATACGAATGGCAAGATCCAAAATCGGAAGATGAGGTGTAAGTACTGCTGTTCATGTGTTTTTATGCAACACGGTTATCGCAAAATTTGCGATATCGCCGAATTCGAATAAACATTTATAATACCATAGAGTTAAAACTAAAAGTATCTGAACAGCTTATTTTAACTTGACCAAATACTTGATCTCTGTAAATTTTATTACTTTAAAGTTACTGAGGCCGAATTTGTTTTAATACTATAGTGAGCCTTAATTTTTTTCAGTGTAAATCTAACGTACATAGACAAAGATGGCAACAGAATAAAAGTGAGAGGCAAAGTTGGTGACAATGTAATGTATCTGGCACATAGACATGAGATTCCTATGGAAGGTTTGTTGATTTATCTTTTTATCTTTTGTTACTGAAAGTTTATTCCTAGCCGCGAGCGCCCCTCCCGCCTAACCCAGTAACCCTCTCCTAAACCTAGTTCTCTAAATCCCAAATTTTTCCTACAGTGACAGTTGAACCTTAGTTTTAACTTAAAATTGTGTTACTTTAATTGCCGATTTCACCAATGAAACTGAATGCATTCAACACATCTAAAACGCGTTCAACAGCTGTCAGTGTCAATATTCCACTGAAAATAATGTCACTGACAGCTCTTAAACGTCGTTAATGTGCTGGTTGTGTCAATTTCATTGGTAAAATCAGCCCTATTACAACATTCATTACTAAAACTTAAATCAACGGAAAAATTAATGAGAAAACTTTTTTCTTTCTTTTTAGGAGCCTGTGAAGCCTCCCTAGCTTGCACAACATGCCATGTGTATGTACCACCAGACTACTTTGATAAACTACCCCCTTCAGAGGAAAAAGAGGATGACCTATTAGATATGGCGCCATTTTTAAAAGAAAACTCTAGATTAGGTTTGTGTGAACATAATATTATCATTATTACTAATTACTTTCTGCAAAGAATGTGTAAAAGGCTGAAAAATAATATTATCCCTTAGACCTGGTTTTTTGCAACACTAATACATCTACATTTCTAGTTTGTTGAACTTTAAATACATTTTTTGTAAACATTGTAGATTACATTAAAATACTGTACTTACAGGACGAGCCATTCATGTATGATTATGCGTTATGATTATAATTCAGTAATTTCTTATTTTCTTTATGTAAGACACCTATTTTTAAATAAATAGAAAAATACTGCCACCAACAGCCCGCGCCAAACTTTGTGAATGCCCCGAAACTAGGCTCATTGCATTGCGCAGAACACAAAATCAGGTATTAGCGGGACGCACAACAGCTTGGGGGCAGGGCCACACCCCGCGCGTCCGCTCCGCTCACCCGCGACGCGCGCTGGGCGCGCGTTGAGCTCTGAGAGTACTGCCGCGTTCAGAATTTGTTCGATCGTTTCGTTAATTTGTGGTTATAGTTTTTAGTTATTGTTACTTGTTGTTATTGTTACTCGTTGTTATTTGTTTATAAACATGCCTACCGGACGTTGTAATGTTTTACATGGCCAGGCTCGTAAAATGGTCTACGATGTTTATAAATTTATGAAGAACGAAGCTGAAGAAGGCCTTAAATACGATTTGAAGGCAGCTGCTACAGGAGTATCAGAAAGAACTGTACGACGTATCGTTCATTAGCAACCGATATACGGTTGCTAATGAACCAAGTTCCGATTTATTAGCAGTTTTTCGTACACCCGGAAAGAGGGGTAAAAAAGGTAACCGGAATCGACAATTTTGACCAAGGTGTCATCAAAAGATGTATCCACAATTTAAAAATTTAATACTTATTGATAAAATTTTAGAAGAACACAATCACATCATCACATGTGGCATTGTGTGCAGTTGCATGTCGATAAGAACCGGTATCGGATCTTATCTACTGTATGATTATTGTGCCATGTATATCATTTGTTACTAACATAATTTTTAAGTATACTCACATAGATATGGATCACTTGTGTCTGAATTAAATAAATAAATTAAATATTACGGCTTCCACCTTACCATCCCGACTTTAACCCCATAGAAATGGCTTGGGCATCCATAAAAGGTTACGTGGCGGAAAAAAAATTCACAAATAATATAACTAATAATAGAAACTAGTGGAAGAAAAAGTAAATAGCATGGGTGAACAGGAGTGGACTGCACCATGCGACAAAGTTATGAATATTGAGAAAGAATATAAGAAAAGTGATGTCATCATAGATGACCTAACTGAAAAAATAATAATTCACGTGAGCGATAATGAATCAGATGAATGAGATTCGGATATTTTTTGTGAAGAGAGTGATTCGGATGCGGAACCATCCACTAGTAAGGGAGATGTTTTATGGAAGATGTGGCCCCATTGTGAATATAGTTTTTATTTATATTAATGTTTTTTATTTACATTTATCCTATTATTACCTAACCTATATGTTTTACAAATAACACATTATATATTAAATTAAATAACCTATGAAATAAACACGATTTTTATGATCACCAAATAAAAATAAATTGACAAAATATAATAAGTATTAAAAATGTTAGAAAACGAAAATTGTTTGGTTGATTACGTATTGTCCACCCGACTGTACCATGCGCAAGTTCGGACTCGCGACTATATTCAAGGCGGTCACAAAGTTTGGCGCGGGCTGTAAAAATCATTACTTTTATTTAGATTTTTTGCAACCACATTTTCTGGTTAGACTTAAAAACAGTATTGAAGTCATTGTTGTTCTTTGTTTTCAGGATGTCAAATTACCCTCACCAAAGAAATGGAGGGCTTAGAAGTAGAACTACCAAAAGCAACAAGAAACTTCTATGTAGACGGACACAAACCAAAACCGCATTGAGTTGGACTAAGTTATCATAAGCTTGTTCACAAACTAAGTCGACGTTCGCACGGACGTAAACATATCGCGACAGGATTATTTCGCGCACTGGATCTTCAACGCAGTGCTTAGCGAGGAGAGTTGATTATCCAACAATGTTTTCTACAAAGCGCTGACGGGACGTGATGCTCTCTTATTGGATTCTCAATGCTCGGTTCAACACCGAGAGTTCAAAATTCAGTGAGTGAAAAAATCTTGTCGCGATTTTATTACGTCTTTGGGAAGGTGGGCTAAATCTGACCAGTAGTGCTAATCTGTAACTATCTCACCGTGAAAACGTAGGTGAAGTGAGCGTGGAGTGAGCTGTCAGTGTCACTGATGCTAGGGATTGACCAAGACAGGATGACACTGACAGCTCACTCCACGCAAGTTTTCACGGTGATATTTTTACAGAATCGACGTGCTGCACCTCTTCAAAAAGATACTGAAAATTGTGTGTTTGAAAAACGAGTTTTTGGAGGGTAGTTGTAGTTTTAATGGCTGCTGTCGTGTTCTAGAAGTTAGTTAAGTATGTACTTGCTTCTTTCCGTAAATATGAAATTTGTCATTAATTTAACTAAATTAATGGTCACGAATTTGCATCTTCCACTGTGAATAGACTGTATCAACAATTTTGGTATAACTGACATGGCAGCAGAAACAATAATTTATATGACAATTGTAAGACGTCACATTTCCACATGCACGTAAACTAAGAAATTTCTGACAGACTGTCTAAAAGTAACTTACAAAAACATACACCCTTGCTGCACAGGAACCGAACCAACCGAAGGTTACGCTCCGATTGCCAAGGGCCAATCGGAGCGTCGAACGCAGTCTATGCGTAAAGTCGAAATGGTTAAAATAAACTCACACTAGGGCCTCTGGGCCTTATCACACTGGCGGGCGATTAAAGAATGTGTGTCCAGCGAGGCGAATTGTTATACGCCCTCGCTGCGTGTGCGTGAGCAGATGAATTTACAAAAAAGAGTGAGATAAGCGTGTGTACAACTTTGTGAAAACGATCGCTGAGAATCGCTGAGAGCACGTATTCGGGGCTGCCTCGCGGAGAACATGTTCACAAGTCGCCTTGCCGGAAACTCGCTGGCAAATCGTTAGTGTGCTAACGCTCTTACACTTGTCTTGGCACTTTGCTATCTCACATTTCTTTCTCAAAGTTTTGTTGCATGTGGATATGAGACATAAAGAACTAAAGACTGGCACCGAAATGGCATAGAGTGATTTCATAAGACAGAAGAATTTGGAAATATTATCACACATTATTTGGTTTGATTTTTTGTACCAGAATATAGGATTCCTAAATGATATTTCCTTTCGATTTAGTGCACAGCTTAAAGAGCATAAAATAAGTATGTACTCCAAAATAAAGTAGGTACATTAGAATAGAATCATAGATCTTGCTTGGAGCATAATGTAAATAATTTTGTTAAGAATTTTGTTGTTTAAAAATTAAACAATTATCACAATACTTGAGGCTATTTTATTTAAATTCTGTATGATAATAGAAAAGTAAATCAGTCTTATAAACAGAGTACCTATAGCTAGAGGTAAAATATCATCATAAAAATTTGGAGCGAAAGCCCAGGAGAACAAAATTTTATTAAAATGATTGCAGGAACCCGCAGGATTCTAATGTTAGGTAAACCTTCAATAAAACATTGAACCCATGAGTATTTCCAATAATAATATTAAATTATTATTAGTGATCGGGAATTCGGATGCATGTTCACCTAAAGTTGAGAGGCTAATATGGAATGCGCTTTTGCATTGAAAAAATCCCGCGGTTCCGGGATTCCAAAATTAGGGTTGTGATTATAGAATCGGATGTTTAATTCCTTACTTTCAAATATTGGCTTATATGGAATGCACCTTTGTATCGATCGTAAAAATTCCACGAAACCGGGATCGACAATATAGCCTTTTTTTACTGACTATAGAATCGAATGCATTTCTGACTACACACACACACCGATATATTGTTTTCAAAAATTATATTTTAAGAAGCCACTTTCATACTTTAATATAGAAAAAATAACTTTAGGTAAATATGCATCCGAAATAATCCGATAATAAAATAAACGGCTCTGACTCTGGGGTCCGCTCCGCGGATACTCTCAAGGTGCCGAAGGTGGCGCTCCCCGCCTCCGCTGCGATAAACACGAACACCGTCGAGTGCTGCACCAGGTCGGTGCGTGTCTAAGCGGTAAGTTCGTGTATTAAATCCAAAGAGATTTACATCTGACTTCAAACTGGCCTAGAGATTGACGATGTGCTCACAAGACAGAATCCATCCTAGTTTAGTCTTGCGACAACTGGAGTTCTAGGCGGATCCTTTGCTAGACCATCCAATAACCGACCACACGCATACTCAATAGCAGATCAATTTTTCCAAGCATATGAAAGGAAGGATCTTCTTCTAATTCTAATGATGAAAATAAAGAAAATACCTGAACGACCTTTCCCTCAGGAATACGTGAAGTGACCCTATAATACATAAGCATCCACTTGGGTGCACTTGCACAGTGCATACAAAGATTAAACGGCGGTTGGTGCTTCATTTCCATTACTTTGTATAGTCTAACGGGCCTCTGCGAGTTGGCTTCGGCCCCTCGTATGCCTAGCAAAGGTCCAGGACCCTAATTTCCCGAGAAATGAGAAAAGTTAAATATAATATTATTATCATTTGTATTAGATTATTATAATAATATTCTCTCAATCTGTTAAGTATCGCTGTTATCTTACAAAATATTCACTGTTCAGTGGAGATTACATTCTAAATCAAGATATTGAGCTATTTTAAGATAAACTTGACAGATGTTATTTACAACCTGTTTTATATCCCCTATCTCTAGGGCTATATCCTGTAGGTAAAAATAATAATAAAACTCCTAGAATACGTGGTCCAAAAATGAATACTTTCGGAGATATCATCAATCATAATATGTGTGTAGGGTATCTAAGTTTCATTGATAATTACGAGTAATTATTTTTTATTCAAGCCAATCATTCATATTTGAATCTAAGAAAATGCGACCTTGTCATATTTCACGTAAGGGTGTTTGTATGAAAAATGAAAAAAAAAAAGAATATTGAAACATAATTCATATGCCAGTTGATTCTTTGATATGGTCTCAATCATACCCTAGAGTTATGGGATATCAAAGAAAACATCTTGTATATAACAACCTAGGAATGACTGCTCAGCACATAATTAAATTATTTAAAGTTGTTTATTTTACTGATAACATGATTGCAACCATTATTTAGTCTGTATCTAAATATTTAAAATTTTAATTAAAGCTGGCAAGATTCAACTCTTTTCTAAATTGCTGTATGTGGCTGGATTGGCCACATAGAGCAATTTAGAAAAGAGTTGAGTCTTGCATTAGATAGGAATAAGTGGGGGGAGGGGATGGAGGCCTTTACCTTGCAGTGGGACACAAACAGCTGATAATTTGAAGCTACACAATACTCAATGTGTAAAAAGAAAATTAATACCTACTTAAAACCTAGACCTTATGCTGTTTCTTCTATGACTATCCATATGTTTCTTCAAACTCTGTTTATAAACAGTACTGTAACTGCACTTATCACAATAAATAATATTCTTCTCCTTCTCATGTTTTAGCCAATGACTGGACAACCCCGACTTCGCTGCACATCGATACCCACAACCATTGAATGTGCACATATAGGGTTTATCATTTGTGTGTATCCGTTCATGTATCTTCAAATTTGGTGGATGATATGTTTTATATTCACAGTACGAACATTTTATCTGATTGGTGCCCAAATGTGTTTTCTCATGCTGTTTGAAATGAGATAATTTTGATGTGCTGTAACCGCATATGAAGCAGTAATGTAGCTTTCTTTTCACCAATTCATGTTTATTTGACATATGAGTTAACAATTCAGTATCTTTATTAAATGTTGCATGACATATGAGGCAAGATTTTTGTATTTCATTAATGCCGTGAGTTTCTATGTGCTCTTGCAAAATGTTGGTGTTTATAAACCTTTTTTTGCAAATGTGGCATTTCAGTTTTCTTTTTCTAATTTTGTCTTTTGCAGTGCCTTTTATGCGGTTATAGTCATAAAAGTGTTTATTCTTTACATGGTGGCGTACTGTTTGGATAGTAGAGTAGGAGTTTTCACAAAACTTGCAGATATATCTTCCCAGATGGTCCACAGATTTGTACCAAGTTTCTTCATTTTCTGATTCCTGAAAAATCAAAATAAATCACTAAAGATTATAACTGATAATAGATTCTACTTACAACAGGGCATTAATTTTCATCATTTACTACAGTTACTTGATTTTCTAAGATGTCACTATCATCATTTGAGTCCTGAAAACACACAACAAATACAACAGTTTATCATCTCCAGACTAGACATGAATAATGGCAAAATGTTTTGATTTAATAACTATGAAAATTTGAAGTAAACTTCAAATTTTCATAGTTATTAAATCAAAACATTTTGCCATTACTATGAAAATTATCTATGAAAATTTGAAGTTTACTTCAAATTTTCATAGTTATTAATGAAAGACATAATATTCAGATCAAATTAAGTGTAGAAAAAGCTGTTAATAATTTAAATTACAGACGTATTTATTATCAACAGCCTGTGAAGACTATCGAGGAAGGACACTTGTGCCTCTCTCAGATAAATATGTTTTGTCTTTTTTGAGTTTCTTTTTTCAATAGTAAACTTAACTTAAACAAGGATGGACTTAAGACTGCAAATATTGGATAAAACCATGAATAATTTTTATACAACACCCAGAGAAGGCCGAGACTTGTGATAAAAACGATAACATACAGCCTACTCAATATTCCACCATTAGATCATAAATAAAAAAGGAAAGATAAACCAATAATTATCTGTTAAGAATATTTGTCTTAACGCCAAAGTGAAAACTTTGTTTGTAGGTAGATAGTTTTACACAATTTACACTAAACGCTTATGACAAAGGTGATGAAGTCTGTCTGGCTAAATGCCAGAATTTCTTGATATTGCATTACTGAAATCGTGACTAACAATTACAGTTTAAAATACGATTATATATACGATATTTATATAGATTTACTATGGTTTAAAAACTGCTACTTACCCGATGATTTATATTTTCATCACAAATATTCAATGGGTAATCTTTTGTGGCACATGTTGCTGTTTCACTATTCTCACACAGAGGATCGGTGTCGAAAGACTCAAAATATTCGATTTTTATTTCCTCCTCTTCCTCGTTTTCATTCATTGTGTGGTTGACATGTTATTACAATTTAAAAACAATAGCATACAAAAAGAAATCGCAACAACTTCACACAATAACAATGAATGTCGCTTCGCAGTTCAACGACCTATTGATGGATTTTTTGGCATTACGTATTTATTCTAAAAAGCTACCAATGTCTATTCTTTTAACGGGAAATATTCTAAAGGAGTTAATTAATCAATTAAAGGTTTTCTTTTATATTAATTAATTTCCAGGTGTTTTATAAATATTGAAAAGTTCTCGGTAAAATATTAATATTTAGTGAACATGAAATGTACTAATTCAGTAGTGATAGTTTTTATAGGGCAATCAGCTATTTGCGCGTCCCGCTCCTCATTCGTTCACGACTCAATATATTTCATTCGTTCAATCAGTCTGCTCGCGGCCGCCGTAGTAGGAGGTATCGCCGGTTTCGTTTCCAACAGAACGCGTTTCGGTGTGATTTGTGTTTTGTTTTGTGGTGCACGATGGCTTACAACGGTAGTGGTGGCAAGAGACTGTGTACAGGGACCGACCTGGACGTCGAAAGGGTGAGTAACAATATTTATGTACACAATTGTCAAACCTATAACTACGTAGACTCGACGAAAATGGCCGTGTTTTGTACATTTCCCATTCCATGTTCGTGTTTCAGTCACGAAACGCTTTTGTAATAGTTCCTGTAATCATCCGATTAATGATAATGATCGTTTGTTGACTGGTACTACGTTTAGTTTACGCGTCTTGTCATGATCACGTTACGTTGTTGATTTCTCGTTTTGAGGTTACGTTTTGTTGACACATGATTAAATAATAAAAAAAACTGTAGGTCGGTGCAGATTTAAAATTGTCTTTTCCACGCTTTTAATTTGTTGCTAGGGATTTTTTCTTGTTGCGACATTCACAACATACTCGAAAATAGCTTCTTGCCCAGACACTGTCAATTAATGTGATTGACATCGCTCGGTCATTAGGCCTTTTGGTGTTCCTGTTCGCGGGAAACAGAAGAATTTCCCGTTTTCTAGGTCGAGAACATTTCCACGATACCTAACGGGTTTCGCAGTGGAACACCTTACTGATATATAAATAGGAAAAGAATAATCGGTGCTTTATCTGTAAAGCATAATTTAATCCTTTATCGCCGGCTAAGAACGGCGTGCAATTTTTTATGACTAGGTATTCGATTTTTGAAATTATGCTTTTCGTTGAAACATTTTGACTTTTTCGCACCATCTTACCAAAAACAATTATTTATTCACTTACGTGTACGAAACGCATAACAGAGTATGAAAAATGATTTCTAGTTACGACTTTCACGTCATAATTATTTGTACAGTGCCTTTGTTAGGAATAATTCAAATTGAGAAGTGGATAGGCATAAAACAGAGTGTTCTGGCACGTATGACGTACCTAATTGAAACGGAAATTTTATTAATCGTGCAAGTAGGTTCCTCATTACATTTGTTATAAAACTAGTTTTTTTAAACATAGAATACCTACGCAGGAGAAGTCATTTGATGATTTCCGACCCAAAAAAAATTACTCGGATCAAGTAAATAACTTGAGAACTCGGATGAGTAAAAACTTTGAAAAGTCTCAAAAAGGCATTGATAAAATTACGTATATTTTGAGTTATGGGATCTTTGATGAAGAAATCAAAGTGTAGGTACCTACCTACTAAATTAATTTAAGTTCATAAAATGTTTATTGCAAACATTTGTTACGCCGGTTCACAACGGAACTCTGTTTTAATTGAAAACTTATTTCTCCTCATAGATTTTAATAATGATGTCTGTCAAAAACAACCTTTCATTTATTAGGGCAACACTAACGAACTAGGTTACTTTATTACATCAGAGCTTTAGGTTAGGTTAAGTGACCGTTAAGCTAAAATCATGCAAAAAAATCTGTGAATAGTGACGAAATTATCACATAACTTTGGTACTTTCTGGCTTGTTTTAAATCCAAATCAGTACCCTAATTGCGTAATACACAATCAATCGGAATCTGAATCTTTTGAAACAGATTGCTAATCCAATGTTTCATAAGTTCGATAAAAAATTCTGCTCATCAATGTAAACAACGCAATGAATTTTGTTGAACTGTCAAAATCAAACAGATTAGTCGAAATCATTTACGAAAATGTGTTACGCAATTAGGGTGCTGTTCACTGTTCAGTAACTCCCAAAATAGATACCAAACACAATTGAAATCAAGCAACTGTTAATACATTAAATTCCTACACTCAATTTATTTGATTACACACTAAAGTTAATCTAAATGATCTGTGTATCACTTAGTCATCGAAACTTCAAAGGTGTTCAAAGACTTGCCTTCACTTTGAAGATTTTCCACATTTTAATTGAATTGCGTTGATAATTGAACGTTTGTAATTTAAATTGGCATTCACGAACGGAGTTAAATTAGAAACATTTGACTTAATGTCTATGTTAAAACCTGTGTTTCAAATAGGAAAAATAAATAACTGCACTATGGTTTTGATTGACACATCAATTGACAGTTGACACGAACGGGTGATTAACCCTTTCAATGCGGTAACACCTGTCTTCGGCGCATGTTTTGTTTCGCTTCACGATGCGTGACGCGTAGTTTCGTGTATTCATGAATGCTAGTATTTTACAATAATGTACAATTTTAAGCTGGTTGTCATTCGTGGATCTTTGACGGTCTTAACGGGTCGTCAGGAGCCCGAAAGTGCGACAAACAACGAGCCCGAAAGTCTATGGGGTATCGTATTACCCAGTAACTGAGTTTTGGCTTTCAGATATGCTGGTAATCAGCTGCATGCGTTTAGACCGATTATGTTAAATTTTAAGCGATTTCAGACTTTAACGCCGTTTCGATGTATCGAGGGTCCATCATATCGATTTATCGACGTCGTTTATTATCACGCTTGCTAAGGGTGTAATTTCATCGGCAAAATATTGTATGGCTTTTTATCGCGCCGTGAAAGCCTTAAATAAATAGTGTAGGCGGTATTTTTTTTGCCACGAACGCGTAGAATCACAGGAGACGTAGGTAGGTTTTTAAAAAAAAACTCATTTTATATCTGAATTGTTTAATCTACTCGATTATATTGATCAGAGTTTGGATCAGTAGTTCCGAAGATCAATTTTGGAAATGGATTATTAGGATATCAAGATATCATCAACATGGCGGAAATTAATAAGATTAGAATCATCAATGCAACTTCTCTGTTAGAGGCCTAACAATGAGCAATATGTTCATGTCGGCATTGATACCTACACTACACCGCTAAATATTTAAAAAATCTAAGTCGATTTGTGTGTGTCCGCGTTGATTTTGATGCAACTTACATCAAAATAAAAACATTAAAATGTATTATAAACATCAGTTAGCGAATTTATTCTGGACGGTTTATGTGTATAAAACATAAGTTAATATTAAACTTACACATAATATTCAAATTATGTTTTGTGTAAAAATCGTGCAAAGCAGGGGCAGGCAGGTTGGTCGCTCGCTAGTGTGGTCATTAAAACAGTCTTAATAAGTCTGCTATGACAACTGTGTACATTGTGCAATAAATAGATACAATTTGCATTATTGTAACTTGACACACAAGGCAAATGACGCAGTAAATACTAACATTATAGGACCATCCTGTAATTTTATTGCACAGTTTATTTACACACAACTATTGTTACCAAAACGTCGTGATAGATTCTTATCAGAATCATCTACGAGTATATCTTCGTCGACTCAATAATTGCTTTGCTTAACGAAACAATGAATATCTCTTATCAAATATTACTTTGTGCTGATAGGCGTATCGGAATGAATACAGTAATTTTCAACATACGATTTTAGACTTGAGTGATTAAGGCACGCGTGAAAATCGGTAAGCAGCGCTACTTAAAAAAACATTTCTTTAAAATAGGTGCATGCATCTATAAATAAAGTAACACAAAATATACATCGTATATAAACTCTGTGGACTATTTTTGACCAAAAAAAATGAGACGCCAAGTTTATGCACCGTAAACGTTAAATTAACCAAACTTAACTGCTACCTTCTACTAGACTAGAATATTCTAGAGAGTTTATTTTAGAGTTTTTTAAATAAAAGTATTTCAGTCCATCCCATTCCCCTTCTTTCCAAAAAGAGCTAAAAGTTACACAAACTCAAACGGATATAATTGCCAGCGGAACATTGCTTGTGCCAGCAAAAATAAAGCATAACAAAATGTATGCAAACGTATGCCACACAAAAACGATGAGCGAAAAACAGTATAAAAAAAGTTTATTTACGATTTCCAAGTCTATGACCGACCCGACCGACGCGACGGTCAGAAGGTTAAAAAATAAAGAAATAAGCAATGCAATAGAAAAAGTGGCGCGTATTTAACAATACAATGTGTCATTTTGTTTAAAAATAGAACGTTATCATTTCGTGGGAATAAAGCTATAGGTAGCTACATTTTGATTGCAATTTCATTTTAAGCCATATTTATTGAGGTTGAAGCAATGTTAATGCTGACATGTCAACTGGATTGATTTAAATAATTGGCTCTGACAATTACGTTAACAATTGGCAATCCAATAAATTCTTAGTAAGTATATAGTTGAATGTTAGTGTACATTCTGAACATGTAATATTTATTTGAATTTTCTACTCTAATTTAGTCGTAAGTTTGGTCTAATGGACAAACGAAATGATGAGAATGTCACGAGCGATTGTCAGTAGCCGTAAGTATTTGGCGTTAACTATTGAGTCTAAATAGTCGATGGAATTTAATTTTGTATTTTCAAGAAATAAAACTAGGTAAAATAAAAACTAACACCGTCAGCAAATGGTAATGATGGAGGTGGTGTCCTGTCCTATCAAATTACGCAACTAGGTCTTATCTGATAAGCGTATGTTAAGACTACAGAGTAACACAAAAACAAACGACCTCTAAGATGGTGAAACAGTATGTTGAAGTATGACGTAGCAGGCAACAGCTAGTCTTAAACAAAGATTTTAGCCATAAAATAGCAATCAAATCAACATTTATTACGCATTTCAATTCAACTTGGATCCTAACCCGGCACAGATGTGGTGGTATCAATTAGTTGTAACAGCCGTCATCTGTTAGAATCTTTAATCATAGAAGTTCTATAACTTGTGCAACAGCTTACAGATTTATGTAATTATGCTTTGATACTCATTTGTGGATGATTTATTATTGATTCTTCATTTGAGCACGCTTGTGTTTTTTTTTATTGTATTTAATTTATATCTTTTGTGTTGAATGGTCGAAATTTTATGTTACAATGTTGCAACATTTCATGATGATGTGACGCTCGAAAGAGTTTGAATGTACTGTCTGCTTTGTTTTGAATATCGAAAAAAAGTGATTGTCATAAACAATACTCCAGTCAACGAGCAAAAATAAAAGAAAGTATTTTCCATTTTAACGCTCGTGTCGAACAAAGCGGTAACTAGTAATGGTAATTTGCCAATTTATTAATTTAATTGGACGCGATATTATGCGCATGATTCGTTTCTAACGGTACTTACTGCTTTGAACATTCTAGTTTTATTTAGTTTACACCGTTTTGCAATAAACATGTGTTAAGTAATTGGCTTTTTTAACGATTTTATTGTTTCTTTATCAGACCGTTCCAGTTAAAATGACGTGCACTTAGTAAACGTAGATGTTGTTCTCGCGATTTCACATGAATGAAATAAAAAGCACATGGTTGCAGTACAAATAACTCATTGCTGAGTCTCGTTGCGTGTGTTTTGTTATTTATATTTGTGAAGACGAGAACATGCGCTGGCATCGCATCTCTTAACAAAAGAAAACTCATAAATCATGAAGATATATTTAACTTTAAATGATAAACCAAGAAATACACGTTCTATGTACAAGTTTCATTCATATTGGGGCACCGCTATGAAAATTATCACTTATTTTGTTACGCATAAATATTCGTTTTTGTTTGTGCCGGTATTTCACTCACACGCAAAAGAAAAAGGCGGATTAATGTAGGCACGCGTTCGGCGCGCGCATGTGTTTCTAATGTTAAACCATTATTAGAATATTTCAGAATGTCCACTTTACACAGCGATGCGGCACTATCTCGCACACATCGACTGTGTAAAAGAGATAAAAAAAATGGACAATACTGGCAGAAAGCGTTCTTATAACATACTAGCTGCTCCCCGCGGTTTCACCCGCATAAATCTTGATCCCGTTGGAGTATCGATATAAAAAGTACTCTGTGTGTTAATCCAGGTAATAAACTATCTGTGTGCCAAATTTCATCCAAATCCGTTCAGTATTATTTGCGTGAAAGAGTAACAAACCATCCATACTCACAAACTTTCGCGTTTATGATATTAGTAGGATTTACATTATTCTCTGCTATTTGAACCTTTGTTCCCGTCGATTTTGGGATAGTCTATTGTAACATCGCGGCCGGCCGTCTGTGATTTTCTTTCGGCAAACGTCGCACGCGTGATATTTCCAAATGAATCACGCGCACATACCTTGCCAAGGGGGCGTGTCATACCGTCTACTAGACAGAAAGTTCGCTGACGTAATTGGGCGTTGCCCGTTTATACCAAGAAGGTACGCCCTTTTCGGTTATGACCGAGTTTTTTGCATTTTGAATTCGGTTTGACTACGTTTAAAAAAAAGGTTGATTTAGGGCAATGATTTGGTTCAAAGTTCGTTTCACAGTTATTTTACACCTGCCAGCAGCAGTCTTATTGCAACCACTATAAAGATCATCGATTGGCCGGTCAGCCGCAGCAACTGAACATCAACCTCATGACAACGAGAATAAAGATCACTGTGATTTTGACAGAGATTCTTCGATTTTATTAGATTTTTTCTGACTTGTTAGTAAACACAGTTACTTAATAATGAAAAAACTACTCCAGTCTAAACAATTAACTGCTACTTTTCAGAAAACTGCAAATTTTATGATTAAAACAAAAAAAATGATTGCGTAAAACTTACATAATCTCAGAAATAAAATGTCTTTATTAAAACAATCTAAGAACAGAACAGTTTTGACTCCTGGAACTGGACTTCATTCGTTGTTTATGACCTCTAGTATAACCCGTTTCAAGGATTAGGTCGAATTTCCCGGTCACCTTGTATTAATAATTAAATAAGTAGTTTAAAGCAGTCACTTTTCTCGTACAGACAGGCGAGACTGCGTTGGACTTTTGAACTACGCACAGGATTATGATGCAGTCCTCATCGTTTTAAGAGTATTTATTCCGGACGCTTTGTAATGTTTCATAAGTCTTATGTACATCATTTATATTAAACTTAATAACATTTAGTAAAGGAAACTTGATGTTATGTCAAGTCGTGCCGGGTCACAAATTTTATTACAATTCCCAAATGTAAACTTGCTTTGAAACGAGATTAATAACTTTACAGGAATCGTAAGATCGCAACACTCTAGAATACATCCCTGAACTTCATTTATTACATCACTACTTAGTTCCTAATGAATACTTTAAGTGGACACAAAACTGTCCTTAATTCCCCTCAAATGTTTGATGAATAAATATCACCAAGGTGCAGTCCGTTCATCAAATATTATATACCTCAATAGGTATAACAAATCAGTCCTGCCCTACATTGCTTGGAACTAGAACATTTGATCAATATACCAGCCTTGAAACACAGCAATGTACCACAGAAATCAAATTTCGATTCAATGGATCGATTACGTATTGAGGTTGGGAACAGGGCTGCTCGTAATGTGGAATGGTTCTGTAATATCATGTCGTAGTTGTTGATAATTGATTAGTAGTGTTCTGTATGGGTACATGCATCTTCCTTGTTGTCCTTTCCGTGGATTAGTTATATAGGAATGTCAATCATATTGAAAAGAGTATGCTTAGATGATTTGTTCATGTTCATGAAAGGCCACTAGCAAAAAATATTAAAAAGACAGATGTGTGTGGAAACGCCGGTAGGGGGGACGCCCCAGAAGGACATTCTGCATTTATTTATTCTTTTATAGCCAACTAATAGTTGTTTACACTGTTAAAAATATAAAATAACTAGCACTTCGTCCGCGTGGATTTCGAAAAAAAAAAGTTGCCTATGTTCATAATTTCGGCTTCTACTGGTAAAACAATTTTCAAATCGGTGCAGTCGTTTCAGAGCCTATTCAATACAAATATAATATTAGTATAGATCCTTTACTAAAATCTAAGGTTAGAGTAACAATTTCCTAAAGGTTAGCACACCGCATGCCCCATAAACGTAATAAATGTGCCACAAGCACTATACATTAAAAGTAATAACTCAGTAGAAAAAATAGAAACAGTTATCAGTAATCATCCAAGGGTCGATTTTTCAATAGTCAGACACTCAAATAGTTCAGGGTCGCGGGAAATTCGAAAGAGATACCGTGGCCCTGGCACAGGCAACTGCACGGGGCACGGGTGGGTTTTAGTCAGTTAATGTCTGTCACGCCCTCCCGCTCCGCCCAGAGCGGGAGAAGTCATTTCATGATTTCCCACCCAAAAATAAGGTGACCTTATCGGTCATGTATTTCGGAAGGTCAGGAGCGTAGGACTCGCAACCGGCGTGCGTGTATGACCAGATGTATGAACTTAAACGAAGCAAAAGGAGTATGAAAGGATGGTAGCAGTTGGCGTTCTGTAGTTTCTGCCTTCCCCCATGGGAAGCAGGCGTAAGTTTGTGTGTATTTTAGATCATCGATGGTCCAGTGGTAACGGCCGTGACTTACTAGTTGTAGGTTGTGGGTTCGAACTCTGACAGGCGCTTTACTTTGTGTATATTAATTCATCATCTTAAAACGGTGAAGGAAAACATCGTGATGAAACCGGCATGTCCTAGAACCAAAATCTCGCAGACATGTGACATTTAAAAACCCGCACTGGGGCCTCGTTGTGTATTACGGCCCACTTCCTCTCATAGAGAGGAGGCCTGTGTCCCAGCTGTGGGAACATTGTAGGCTGATTATGCTTATTATGTGTATTTTAATAGTTTGTAATGATAGTTCGCGACCAGAATGTTAGGTAGCGACCTGCCCGATCTCGATGAACCTGTGTTTCAGGCCATCCACTCTACATCTTCTACTCTGTCCACATTACATCGCAATGTAATTGGGATAGTAAAACTATGAACATAGAGAAGAATGTGCTCGATTAGTTCAATTCAACTTAAATAAAGGAAAGTCTGCTAATATTGCCAGTCTCAAAGATCACGTAGCATTGCAAGCGATTGGTGAGAACTACGGAAATCGTGAAGTGTAATTCCGCTGAGTCCAATCTCTTGATATTCGAACCTTAAGTTCTCGTCCACATGCCAATTTGCAGAATTGTTGAATTGCAGTAACAAATGACCGACAGAAGTGGTATTGAAACTCTGAACCTTTTACAAAATCACATAATGGATTACTAAGTTGCATTTCTTTATTCCACTTGCATTAACCACTTAAAGTAGGAACATGATAACAAAAAAGATAAGACACATACACATCACCTACATCATGAACCTTGAACAACAGTGATACACTGTTTTTACACAATTCCAAATCCTTTTTTATTTTTTAAGGATTTTAAATTGTGTAAAAAAACAGTGTATCATTCAATAAATTACCTAATTGTACCTGTACCAAAAATTTGCATGTCATTATGCTATGATTGAATATACTAAGCTACTTTTTTTGTAACCATATTTATCTGCAAATAAATCTTTGACTTAGACTTTGAATATCGGCCGTACCTTTAATTTCTGCAACTTTAAACCAAAGTGATTTTGTATAGTTGAGCCATGTTTAATTGCCACATACATCGTTGGTAGCATGTTGCCTTCTACCCAAAAAGGCGAGAATACGTGGTATACGTATGAAAAATATCAAAAGTAAGTAATATACCCCTAGTAAATGACCTAAACTTAAGTAGCGAAATGTGGGTGTAATGATACCTCTGCCACCCCATCGAAGATTAAAATCTTAGCGAATGAAAATCTTACAGAATGTTTCTCCCATACCAAAAACATCAGCTACCATCCCTATTCGAACCGTGAACGTAGGCAATAAAGCATGAAATCGAAATTATTCATGTACCTACGTAACACTGGTAATAGTCGGGTAGACTAGTAGGAATGTTGGTAGAATTCCTTGGGTTGTAAGCATTGATGTCTGTTTTTAATATGATTGGAAGGAACGTCATAGAAAACGAAATGGTTCGTATTGAATTGCATCCGCTCAGTTTGACCGGCGGGGGTAATTTTGTTACACACTGGGCCCATGTTCGCTCGGACGTAAAAATATCGCGGCAGGATTCTATCGCACACTGGATTTTCTGCGCTAATAATTATATAATATTTGATTATAATGGATAACTGCGTATACGACTTATTTCACCTGTTGGACATGGTGTATTTTTTTTTACTCTTCTTGCCTTTTTTTTTAATCTCCTTATTTTTTTAAGGACTTTTAAACAGGTGTACATGCCAGTCCCGTCGGACCTTTTTATGTGAAACGTAACAAAACAAATTAATTTAAATTATAAGCAGCTTCAGAGCTAGGTGTTGAGAAAATATGATGGAACATGGAAACATCGTACATATTTATCTCCAGCTCTCTAACTAGATCCTCTCTTGCATGCTGAAATCTTACACACTTCGTCAATTTGGTTAATCAATTGTTTTTAATTAAAAATCCAAAATTAGTAAGCGGCCGGCATGTGTCCACAGGTCAGCAGTAACAATTACTTTTCTGCTAAACTTAGTGTTACAAAACCTCGGTACATGAAGAGGCTCCGAGACTATAGACCTATACCATATTCCTTTTTCTTTTGATCTTTGATTAAAATATTCTATCCAAACTTCATGACATTTAATTGTATACCTAGGTTTAAGGCCATATTTAGGTCTATGTTTTTTCCCTTTTCCCACAACAATACCCAATTTTGCTAAACGGTCTGCCTCCTCATTACCCTTCATACCTATATGTGAGGGAACCCATTGCAGTTTCAGATCGGTATCACTTTTGGCACAATAACCAGTTAAATTAAATAGGGCCCTGGTAAAATGAGCGACAGCAAATTTCGTCCCGTGTTCCGCGCGGGATTGTCTTCACCTTGAACAGATCCTTTGTTTTAACTCTGAATTATCAAGCAAAGCATAGTATTTTCGTTTTCATTGAAAAGCTGCATCCTAGAAACTGTTTGAAAATAACTTTCCGACAGCATTTACCAGATTCCTGTTACTAGAGCAGGTACCTATTTAACTGAACGTCGAGTTTCACATTATGAAACTATACCGAGGACTAAGAATTTCAACTGTTTTAAATAATATTTCAAAGTATATTTTGTACAGTCAACAAAAGTAATACGTATTAACATTAGGTACCTACTTGGCGGTAATTATGGCACATCGAGTTTTATCTTTAATAATACATATAACAATAATAATAGTAGGGGAAGATGATATAGCTGGAAAGGGGATCACTACAGAGATAACGACTAATAGAGAAGTGTGGAAGTAAAAGACCTTAAGTTCTGAGGTACACGATTAATGATAGATGCGTCCAGTGACTTGACAGGTCCACTCAAATCTGTGTGGTTTTTCCTCAAAATACTATTTCAGACATCAATCCACGTGGTCATCACATGATCCGGCCAAGATTTTGTTTCGGCCTTTCTTCTCAGAGTAGTCAGATAAGAAACGCCGACCTCATCATCCCGTTTAAAAAATAAAATTGACGTGTAAAAGTGTTGGGACAAACTTACTTACCAAAATAAGATCATTGATGATTTGGCATGTTGCGCTTACCTCAAATAACTTGGGGTAGGGCAGGAAAATCATGATGATGAATATAGTACTAATGATAATTTATTAAGTCACTCCTATGAAGTCAATTATTTTCATAAAATATCAAACTAAAAGATTAAATGAACTAAGAGAGTTGTATTGATGATTATTATTCTGTAAATTTAAACTTGTTACGGTCGCGAATCATATTTTTATAAACATGCAATCTGACACTGACCTGCAAATTGCAAAAAAAACCTAAGAAAATTTGAATTTCGAATGCAACCCAACTCCCTTACTCGCACATGTTGATGAGGTCAGCCATCCTTAGTTTTCTCCTCAACTTCGTTCCATGATATTTCTGATGTTGGAAACATTGCATCTTGTCATGTTTCTGCGCAATTCATTTTTCCACCAACGGGGAAAATGCAATTTTACCGATTGTCTTTCATTTCTACGATTTGATAACATTCATTGCGTTGTTGACGTTGTGGAGCAGACGAATTTGTTGAAACATGAAGAATGAGGAAGCAATGGATTAAGAACTTCCTACAAAATCCTTGGGATTGTGAATGGAAGATTTTTGTGTGTAATTGTAACGTAATTGGGGTGCTCTCTTGCCGAGAATACAGTTTCAGTGAATTTCAGATATAATGAATATTCTCAGCGTTTTACTTGCTTGCATACCAGATTTTTCTATTGTGTGTATTTATGTTACTGTATTAATAAAACGTTCAGTTTGGCAGGTTCGTTTGAATGAGAATCTGTCGTTGGAAGCCCTTTCGACATGCCATCGTGTATGAAATGTAAACGCCAAACGATTTCAAAACCTATACCATCAAAATAAAGTCTGCATTCGTAAAATACATAATATATTTCACCGGAAGAAATATAGTCTTTGAAAATACTTATGTTGGACCGAAAGGAATATTTTTAAATGTTGACAAACTAGTGGAAACTGTTGGTTTATGGAATAGGCATGACAGAGTATAAAGTAGGAAGTTTGGTAGTAAAAGAAAGGCCATCTTGTAAATCAAATTGCTATGTAGGTTGTTCGGTGCATAAATATGTCTTCATTCAAATTCAGACTAAATTTTATACTGAGAATTGTAGTTAGTACCTACCTACTTTACCAGCAGATAGCAGCTGGATACTAAGAGTTGAATGGCGCGCAATTGGAGAGACCTATTTCAATCAGTGGACTGCTACAGCATGGTGGTGTTGACTTTACTTGCTAAGTAGAACTTCTAGTGAAAGTGTTCTCCCGGGAAATTCAACGTTTAAATGTTATTTCATTCTTCTGCCAGCATTGCAGTGTTCTGGTTGAATTTGTACGGGGGGGATACTGGTCAACTTTCAGGCAATCAATGCATCGACTATCTCCATTAATCCTAGTTTGCAGGGATAAAAAAAACATACATTTTATTTTACATAGTTAGGTGTACGGTTTCAATGGTAAACTCAAACTCAAATCATTTATTTCAATTAAACCATTTACAGGCACTTTTGAATTGTCAAGGAGTCGGTCAGTCAGAAATATGAAGCTAGTTGCCCATTCCAAAGCGTAGTAGGTACCTATGGAGAAGAACGGGCAAGAAACTCCATGGACACTCTTTTAAATAATAATATTTTTACATATATCTTAGTTACATCGATTAATGTTGACACTATAAGTGAGAACGATGTACAAAAAACCGTACACGTTAAAAGCGTCCAGAGTGCATCAAAAAATAATTAAAAACAATCCAGCTAATTAATTATTAAAATAAGCCGTGGCAGCTAAGAGATGACCAGTCCCAACTGACGGCGCCCGTTCACGAACATGACGCATGGATCAGCACCATTCAGCTCAACCATTTTGAAGGGAGCTAAATGATCCGACACACGCGCCACCGTCAGCGAGACATTTGAGTGAGCATGACATACTATCAGCCGCCAAGGCACATTCAAGTCAATCTATGACATTACCCGGTAAATGGTAGCTCTATAGTACAAAGTACTCACATCTGTGCAATGCATCTATATAATAAAACGGAGATTGAGTTTATATAATGCAAATAAATTCTTACTATCTTCAGCAGCTTCAACAGTGATTCGAATGTCAATTAATTAGTTGTGGTGTGGAGCAGGACCGGCATTAAGCCAGGCATTTTTATCAGTTATGTAATCCTCCAACCTATAATATGCCTGCCTGAATAGTGTGCGTTTGACAAAGGATTTGAATTTTGTCTCATTCAGTTGAAGTATGTGGGGAGGTATTTTATTATAACATTTTAGACAGTACCCCATGAAAGATGAATCTACTTTAGCCAGTCTGAAACCTGGTTGAACTAATAGGTCCCGATTTCTAGTACTATAATTATGTCTTTCACCTCTTTTACTGTAAATATGTAAATTTTTTCTTACGTACATGATGTTTTCATAGATGTATTGACAAGGTACAGTCATGATGTTAATATCCTTAAACAATTCCCTTAGAGAATCGCGCCTGCGGAGATTATATATGGCTCTGATGGCTCTTTTCTGCAGAATAAAAATAGACTCGATGTCTGCAGCCCGTCCCCAAAGTAAAATACCGTAAGACATGATACTATGAAAGTAACTAAAATAGACCAGCCTCGCGGTATCTACATCAGTAAATTGACGGATTTTTCTGACAGCGTAAGCTGCTGAACTTAGCCGTCCTGCTAGAGATGTTAAATGAGGACCCCATTGTAGCCTTGAGTCGAGCGTGATCCCCAAGAAAACCGTTTTATCGACGAATTCTAGCTTCTCTTGATTCAATACTATCTCACAATCACTACTCTTGACGTTTGGTAAAGAAAATCTTATACACTTAGTTTTATTTCCATTTAGTACTAAACCATTAGCCGTGAACCAATTTTGGACCAGCAGTAGGGCGTTATTTACGTCGCCAAAATTTGAAGCACGTCTATCTACCTTAAAAATTAAGGAAGTATCGTCAGCAAATAACACCATCTGTGGTTGATTTAATAATAAATGGAGTAGGTCATTAATATATACTAAAAAGAGGAAAGGACCCAATATCGAGCCTTGTGGAACACCCATTTTTACCTTTAAACCAAGTGAATTGACACCATTTATTTGAACTTGCTGTTGTCTATCATTTAAATAAGATTTTATTAAACTAAGCGCAAGTTTTCCAAGTCCGTAATGCTCAAGTTTCAAAAGCAGGGTTTCGTGATCGACGCAATCAAATGCCTTGGAGAGGTCACAAAAGATTCCTATGGCGTCTTGAGCCTCTTCCCACGCGTTAAAAATATGTTTTAATAAGGTAACACCAGCGTCGGTCGTACAACGCCCTTTGGTGAAACCATACTGTTGCTCGTGAAGGATTTTATTAGTATTAAAATGATTGAGCATCTGACTAAGCATTATCTTTTCAAAAACCTTGCTGAAAACCGGCAACACGGACACAGGTCTATAATTATTAGTGTCTTTACTGTCCCCGGATTTGAAAAGTGGTATTACCTTACTGTATTTCATTAGATCCGGGAAGACTCCTTGATCCACACACAAATTAAATATTAAGGCTAAGTAAGGTGCTATAGTTTCAATTATGGAGGTACAGACTTTAATAGACATTCCCCAAAGATCTTCGGTCAATTTGATCTTGATTTGCTTAAAAGATTTTATTACTGTTAAGGGGTTAATATGCTTAAAGTTAAATTCAATCGGGCAGGCAGAAACATTCGCCCTCATTAAATCAAAAGCACGCGAGGGCGAAGAATTTAAGATTTCAGTGGTTTTTAGTGGGACACTGGTAAAGAAATTCACAAATTCCTGAGCAACTTTTTTGTTATCGCAAATGAGACCACGTGACGTCTCCAGTGTGTAATCAGAATTTTGCTTTTTGATCCTGTTCGTTTCATTATTGATAATTTTCCAAACCGTCTTTATTTTATTGTCTGCTGATTTTACCTTGTTGCTAATGTATAAGGCTTTAGCAGCCTTACAAGTGTTCTTAAAAATTTTTGAGTAAGAAGCAACATACTTATTAAAAGTTTCCGTGTTAATATAAGGCTTAAGGCCATACAGCTCGAAAAGTTTTTCCCTACTTTTCCTAAGTCCTTTAGTTGCCCAGTCACTAAATAAAAACTTAGGGCTGATACTTTTAGACTTCTTCTTAAAAATATTATTAAACTCGGTTTGAACTACCGAAAAGAATTCTTTATACAAACTATTAACATTATTCATTGTAAGGTCGGGTAATTTTCCATAGGCCGAAGAAACCACTTTCCTTCAGATAAACGCAGAAGTATATTTAAAAAAAAACAGTTGTACGATAGTTGAGTCATAAAAACCGAGATTGAGAGATAAAATAAAAATCCCGATCTAATACTTTTCAACACTAGCCGTCAGTATGAACAAGGTCATTCAGATCATAGGTCTCAACTAATTCTAGCTCGCTGCTCAGTGAATCATTTCTGACAATCCAATCAATAACTTAATTATCACTCATCACAAACATATAGACTAGTGAGAAAATCAGAATATTGTTTTTGTAAAATAATATTTCTTTATATAATACATGGAGTATTTACAGCTAATAAAAACAACCAAAAAACGAGACCACACCAGGAAGCCCTCATCTATAGACAATTACAAATCCTCATCTATAGACTCATAATAGTTAATTATGGTGTGAGCACAAAAACAAAAAACACATCGCCTTATTTAAATTAAGATGATAAATAAATACTAGTTTTACAATTTAATGACTGAAATAAAAGAGAAAATAATAAACCAATCATGAAAACAAAAACAAAACAATATAACCTACCGCTACTTAAAAAAAATGAGACTTAAGCACCTTCTGGCCGAATTCAGGCTAATTGTGAAAATTTTGAAAGTCTTCTTAGATTGTTGGTATAATTTTAACACGCACAACTGCGCAGAACGCGATTACTCAGGCGAGCGAAGCGAGCTTCTACAAAACCAGCATAAGGAGTAAGCCCAATATCACAACGGGCGAGCGGAGCAGGCTGAACTACCCCACGAATGACCTCTGCCTAACCTTTCGGGAAATACAAGCGTGATATGTGTTTTTTTTTTGTATAGTTTCGACGTAGGTTAGCTGGTTCATGGAATGAATGAATAGAATGTTTCAGGACCTGTTTTTCTGTCCTATAGGCGAGATAGGAATTTTCGCTCTTCACTCATGACTGCCTCACAGCATGAGATTTATCAAAATACCTTTTCTTCGTGAAAGAATAGCCAGTCAGCATGGTAGGTAGCATTTGAAAACTAATTTTTTCAATCAGTGCGTCCTACCCGTCCTGACCTACGGAACAGAGACGTGGACAATCACGATAGGGCTGGTCCACCAGTTCAAAGTCGCTCAGCGAGATATGGAAAGAGCTATGCTCGGAGTCTCTCTGTAGGGCAGGATTCGCAAATTACATCCGACAGAGAAGCAAAGTTATCGACATAGCTCAAAGAATTAGCAAGCTGAAGTGGCAGTCGGCCGGCCATATCTCGCGAAGAACCGACAACAGCTGGGGTAAACGAGTTCTTGAGTGGAGACCGCAACTCGGCAAACGTAGTGTAGGACGCCCTCCGGCCAGGTGAGATGACGATCTGCGAAAGACTGCAGGCAGATGCTGGATGCGTCAAGCTGAAGACAGGGCGCTATGGCGCTCATAAGGCGAGGCCCTATAGGTAATATAGGCTGATAATGATGATGATGATGATGGTGGACAATCACGATAGGGCTGGTCCACCAGTTCAAAGTCGCTCAGCGAGATATGGAAAGAGCTATGCTCGGAGTCTCTCTGTAGGGCAGGATTCGCAAATTACATTCGACAGAGAAGCAAAGTTATCGACATAGCTCAAAGAATTAGCAAACTGAAGTGGCAGTGGGCCGGCCATATTTCGCGAAGAACCGACAACAGCTGGGGTAAACGAGTTCTTGAGTGGAGACCGCAACTCGGCAAACGTAGTGTAGGACGCCCTCCGGCCAGGTGAGATGACGATCTGCGAAAGACTGCAGGCAGATGCTGGATGCGTCAAGCTGAAGACAGGGCGCTATGGCGTTCATAAGGCGAGGCCCTATAGGTAATATAGGCTGATAATGATGATGATGATGATGGTAGGTAGGTAACGTAGCAGAATGCTGAAGCACTTATTCTAGAATCGTATCTCGTGGAGGTTCTTTTGCTCGAATTAAAACAATCCAACCACCAATACATTGATTGCATTCATTCCCAAACGTAATTTGCAAATGTCTATGAAGAGACTGATGTTTTTCAGTTGGGTTTATCATGACAAAGATGAAAGATGAATGTTAAAATCAGATATTCAGTAAACCATCAAGACGTTATTGCATGTACAAGATTTTACTGCATTTAAAACGCATTGACTGAATTCTTGCACCCAAGCGTTCAGCCAAAACATACAACGTTGCAAATCTGGTGTTTCTCAACGATTATGTCATTACATTTACGTACATAAATAGCTGGTACATGTGCTGTTTGATCCCGAGTCTTCGGTTTATAGCTTTTATTAACTGCCTTGAAGAGAATTATGGGCATAACACTTGTTATAATGACGTCGGGTTACAAGATGACGGAAACACGTGGTGTAGCAGTACCTATATGTATGTAATTTGTTTTGGTGTAAAGTCAGGGTGATTAACAACTTAAATTGCCCGTATATTCCAATCACTACTTTCATTCTTTTACAGTTGTATAAAATGGTTGCGACATGGAAAAATAACGAACAATGTGATAAATAATTAATTTCACCGACTTTACAATAAACAGTGTCTGTCTATCCAGAGTCTTCTGTTTTTCAGTTGCTTTCCATGATATTATGAGGAAAAAGATATTCAGATTTTTGTTGAGCTGAGTGAGTATATATCACAAATTAATGACATGCATTAATTCAGTCAAATCCTAACTATATCCTACTAACCCTACAAATATTATAAACGCCAAAGTGAAGATGTATGGATGGATGTTTGTTACTCTTTCCACCAAAACTACTGAACGGATTTTATAATAATATAGCTTATACGTCAGAAGCACACAGAGTACAATTTAAAAAGTTTTTTGTGATTGGGCCATAATATAACTTTACGAGTATGTATCAAGTAAGTCTGAAAAAATCCTGCGCTCTCAGGGCTATCATGGCGTGCGATGTTTAAACCGTTACACTTACACGAAGGTAATGTATCGTGGGATTTTTTATTTTTAAACAGTTCTAAATAAAAGTTACGACAGTTTATGTCTACCTTGTGTAAATCTTTTACAATTGCGAAGAATGTGGAAACTATTATAGCCAAAATAGTGGGACATAAATAGATTTATATTGGATCCTTTTTTACAATGCACATTTTAGACCATTTATTTAAATCTTATAATAATTAATACCTTTATCGCTTGCGGTATTGTAGATAAACTTTTGTCTTTTATACTAAGTAATTTGGACGGATTGTTCAAAAGTTACCAGAGTAAGAACGGCAGAGCGGGCACAGCGCAGAGCAGGGCTGTGGTGTTTCACGGCTAATCCGCTGAAATGTGTCTGAAGCCTGGGGAGGGACATAAGCTTCTTTTCATCCTGAATCGCAGACGAAGTCGCGGACAGCGGCTAGTTGATTTGAGTTATATCAAACCGTAATGTTGACTCGATCAAAGTTTTAGACTGAATTTCGTGTCTCATTTTCATGTTTTGCAACTTCGCCGATATCAAAGCACATTCTTCAAAGCTGTATAGAAAACCGTTTAATTCTGTACAAGCTTACTAACCTTCCCTTTAAAAGCGATAAAAAATCCAGACTTACCACTCAGCATTTGCTTTTGTAAATAGGGATACGATTAACAACCTTGCTTCCAAATAACACCACAACGCTCAAATGAATGTAGAGGAGTGAGGAAAATGTGTGGAAAGTTGTGAGTATGAATGTGGGTGGCTATAAGATTAGGGAAATTCCAAAGAAACGATGGATGGACTGTGAAAGATGGTATGGCTAGAAATGAGGTGACTACCGAGATGACGACTAATAGTGAAGCATGGAAGAAATGATAAATGATTTTATTTCTGTAAGTAGGTTTGTACAAACACTTTTACACGTCAATCTTATTTTTTTAAACTAGATGAGGTCGGCGTAACCTATTTGACTACTCAGAGAAAAACGGCCGAAACAAACTCAGAGGTCACACACAGTCTCTTTTAAAGTCCAGACACAATCTTGGTCAGATCATTTGAAGACCATGTAGATCGGTGTCTGAAATGGTCTTTTGAGGAAAGAACCACCCAGGTTTAGTGGACCTCTCTAGTCAGTACACGCATTTGTCAGTAATAGAGCAGCTCAACTGAAAACTTACGGAGCTCAACGATTCGACGAGCAATACCAAGGAAAAAGAAACACCAAATGAATTGAGAGAAACGCAGGAGAATGACGATGACTCAAATGTAGCGTGACACACTATTCTATCCACAAATTGTAGCAAATAGACATTATAATACAGCAAATAAACATAAACATACTCGTAATGACTCATAAAAGGTATGCGGGATAAATTTAGCGGTACATGTCGCGAGCACGGAGCACTTTGGCACGTAGCAGACGTTAGGCGCAAGCGCAGCTTTGATGTTTCTGGTTAAACATACGATTGTTTCTGGTTTATTGACCGGTATATGGATTTAAGGGAGCTTTTGGTATGTTTCAGGTGAGTGAATAGAATCGGGGTTTTAACAGCGGGTACGCAAAATGTTCCAGGTGTGGTTTCTTGTAAAGGTCGCTGGCTCTCTCGATGAAAAGCGTTGCGATTAAAGAAATGTTCAGGGTTAGTGACCTTCATAATAGCTGGTTATCAAGACGCTTTTGTTCACCAGAGGCCATTAACGAGAATATAATAAGAATAGTGTGAAAATTCTCCGGCCAAAACGTAAACCGCTTTTCGCTTTACTACCACTCGTGTAACTGAACATAAAATACCGAATTCAAAAGTGCGTATATCAGATAAATGATGATTATGATGATGATTGTTAGAATCCCATGTCAGTAGACTGGATCTCCAATTCTTACTAATCTTGATAATGTACCCAAATGATATAGCTTTATAGTATTTTACCGAATCCAAACAAATCGTGATTACGTTATCCAACGAGACTTCTATCATCAATATCAGTCCAGAATTTAGGATATCTTAAAAGATCTGTTCCCTTTCTTTGCTTTCTTCAAATTAGTTTCTTATTCAAGTCCCTTTGTTTGTGAAGATCAATACTCTTGATTTTTGAACGCCATTTTATACTGATTCTGTATAAGAAGAGCTATATCATTTAGATTATCTATATAAGGCGATCATGGCATCTCGGCAGCGTCTAAATATAAGCTTCTTTGGGCGAATTTCACAAATAAAACTCAGCACATCTAAACTGCGTCAGGAGCTGTCAGTGTCATTAATGTTGTCGAATATTGACACTTACAGCTCTTGAACGCGGTTGTGCTGATCGCGTTCACTATCAAAATCAAAAAATCTCAATATTTTATTTCACGTACTTAAACCTACATGGGCATGACTTATGAAACGTCAGAAAATAATCCGCCCAACTGTTTGTAACTCAGTTCTCAATGCTTAAAAGCTGGAAGACACATGATTGGATGATGGTCAACAAAATGATTACCAGTATATCCTCCTGAGACAGATGTAGTAGTCATGAAAACCTAGTTTTAAGTTAGAAGCTAATTTTGAAGTTCCGAGAAAACGTTTCAGCATGGGTTAGCAGTTAGAAATATAGATTCATAAAAGCCCATAAATTTAACGGTCCGGACATTGATTCTACATTGTCAGAAATATTAAAGGAGACATTAAATTCAACCGTAACTCTGACTTGTACCATTATGTCTTGTTTTATGACGCATGCGTCTCGTAATCTTTGACGGTGCATTCGGTTTCGCATTTAAATTCAAATGATGTATATTTAGGTCAATATCTCGATTGTGGTGGTTAGTTCGAAATTCGTGGTTGTACACACAGCGGAACTGTTTGGTGTTTAGGCAATAAACGGGCTATGCGTGGCCAAGGGGCCTGTATTACTTTCGTACTGGGTAGGGTGGGGTACAGTCAGCTCGGGGTGCGACGGGAATTGGCACTAGTGTCATATATGGATAGACTGCTCCGAGGCAAGGCTTTTATTTGTTTTTTTTAATATATCTACCTAATTATGTTTCAAACCTCAACAACTTGTATGATGCATACTATGGGCAGAGTGCACCAAAGTCTGAATGTTACTGTAAAAAGTACTCTATTTCAGAAAATATTTTTTCCAACAGAACTCCCGTGTTTTGACATTCCTTGTTGAAATGCAAATACATTCCTTGTTTTTCATCATCATCATAATCTCATACTGCAGTCACCCACTGCTGGGTATAGATATGCTACTGGGTTCTTTCCTTTCCGCCAAACCTCCCAGTTGCACTGCTGTTGGTCGCATTAACGCCAAGTTAAAATGGACATGCTTAAAATTTGGCTACACAAATCAATTCGCCAAAACACATACCTACTTTTTTGATAAAATTAGGTGGAAACGTACGCAGATGGTTACGATAGCAGTGGTGGCCCAGTGGTAACGGCCCCGACTTACGAGTTGCAGGTCGCGGGTCGCTGCTCTCAAAACGGCGAAGGAAATCATCGTTAGGAAACCGGCATGTCCTAGTACCAAAAATTCGAAGTCATGTGACATCTACCAACCCGCACTGGGCCCGCGTGGTTCATTACGTCCCACTCCCTCTCAGAGAGAGGAGGCCTGTGTCCCAGCAGTGGAAACTGGCAGATGGAAACGTCGGGAGGGGACGCCCTGGAAAGATGCAAATGATGGCGATGTTCTTCAGAAAGTTCAGGTGCGTAGTACTCGCAACCGGCGTGCGTGTATGACCAGATGAACGTAAACGAAGCAAAAAGAGCATGCGATGATCGTAGCAGGTGGCGTTATGAAGTTTCTTCCTACCCCAATGTGTAAAAGACGTGAGTTTATGTATGTGAAAATTAATTTGCCACGACACTTCCATACCAATGTTATTTCCCGACTGTAAAATATTCGGTATCGTGTTGCTCTCCAGGTATTCAATCGAGGTCGAGTATAGACGGAAGCTGCGGTTATTGTGAACGTAATTATTCGGAGGGAAATGGTTTGAGCTTAGCTAGATTGATAATTACTGGGGTTATCGTAGGTATATATACCCCAGTAATCAATCTTATATCATGTGTAGGGATTCTGTGAACCATATTTGATGTGTGTGAATATTAAATAGGCTGTAACGGGAGCCTGGTGTATATTAAGGAAAGAAAGAGACTATTTCAATTCAATAAAAATAAAAAAACTCTTCACAAACAATGACATTATATAAACATAATTTAGACAAGCTTAAAAACTATGTGACACTAGTTTATGAGAGACTGGTGTCTGCACTAGGAACACCTGTATAGCAGATCACCAGGGTCACACCACACGGTATGTAATAATCAGTTAAACAGAAAATGTAAAGGGATAGGGCATAATATAAAATCAATAATAAACTCGCAGAATAAAGACAAAAAAAGAAAAAGAATATGTAGAAGAACGAAGTTATTTTAAATAAATATTAAGTTGAATTCAATGTTACAAACTGAACTGAATTAGACATTTAAACCGTCAAGTCTTGAGTTCTTGACTAATGAGACACAGTTGATAAATCTATTGTTACTTTGCTACTGGGAGCCACACGTGCAGATCCAGATGAATAATAATTAAAAAGACAAAAATAACCGTTCTGTGCTCACAAAATATTTAAGTGTAAATATATTGTGCTTACAGAATAAAAGCCAAATCTAATGCAGGCCTCAAAATGTCCTTGACAATTTAAATATGATGTCAATGTACTTTTAAAACCTTACAACTACTGACATTTTAAAGATGCACTTAGATAAGAAACCAGTTTTTTTCACATATAATTCACACATTTGGTACATTCAATTACTTCTGTTTACTTGAATAAAAAACAAAAACCGTCTAATTCAAAACCAGTTTTAGCCGTTATTAAATCATAAACAAATTGACCTTTCAAAACGCAGCGATTTATAAATAAAAAAAAGAAAACGATATCATTTATTTTAAATTCGAATCCTTTGATTGGTAGCATCATCTGTCATTGCGTCTTCATAATCAAGTGCCAACAGCCTTTCACCTTTATTAAATCTTTGATGACCATAGATAAATCATTTGACGGCTCATTATTAGAATATGTGACTGCCAACTGCGAATTTGATTAATCATAGACAAATTTCTTTTTGTGTCTGAGTAATCCGTAAATATACCTTTTTCCTGCTGTTTTACTAGATTATTTCGCATCAGGCTGTAATTGATTGCAATTTTTGCTCTTTTTTCATGCTTGTTAGCCAGGCATTCGAAAAAAAATATGGTAAATTGGCATTGGTAAATATATCCAGTTCAACAAAGGAGGAGTATCACGTTGAGCCTAAACTAAACCTCTTCTTAGGCAGCGGCTACCTTATTCCCGGCCCCCGTAGGCGCGGGCGAGTAATGGATAGCTCGCCGTCCAGTAAGGAACAGTACCAGGCGGAACGGCGCGTCGTGTTCCTTGCGCGCCTCAAAGAGATGTCAGCACCGGTGGCTTGCCTATGTGTCAAAATTAGGGCAAGCCGACATACTTATTTTTAAAAACCACTACCTACACGTATTCGTATTTCATAATAAAATTGTAAGTAGTTGCTTTAGACTATTAAAATGGGAACAAAGGCATGATGTTATGCATAAATGTAAATTATATACGGAGAGTACTGGTACTCCTTTACAAAATCGCTACTATTTCATTTTCATGTTATCGGTTGGTGTAAAATATGATACGACGTATAGGAGCCATCTATAACACGCTATTGACACAACGTTTCAATCGCTCGCAACAGACGATATAGGCAAAATATTACAATCTGGCCACTAGATGGCGCACAAATAACTGATTGATTTCTAATTAACAAAACTTTTTAATCACTTCAAAACAAAGGAACAACCCAGCAAAAACGAATCAAAACACTTAACTTCAACACAAGAAGACACTACTTCAACACAATACAAGAAAAAACAAGACGACAGTAACCTCTAAAAACAAATTTGAACTCATTTTAAATTGTATCATTCTATAGAAATTCACGATTTGCGCAGTGAGAAAAAACCATACGAAAGTAACCTCTAAAAACAAATTTGAACTCATTTTAAATAAATTTTGTGGATAAAAAAAAAAGATACAAAAGTGCTTAATTTTATTTTATTCTAGATGAAAAACATTTTAAAGGTATATTACTTGAATATATCCCTGGATGGACATCATTTCTGTTTCAATTATTTTATCATCATGGTCTTATGGACATTTCATTTTAATGTTAAGTGGAAGAGCAAGCATCTCCCACATCACCATTCATCATCTCTCTCATCACCCAACAAGCATCTCCTTGCTTAAAAGGTGATCTCCAACTCACTCCAACATTTTATAATCAGTAGTTCCAGCATTCCTTCAAGCTTAAACCAATGTGTTTATAATCTTTTACCTTTTCCATCGGTTCCTAGGCAAACATACCCCGGTATTTGCTGGCATACACTGATAGCCATTCATCATAATCTGAGCTGAGATGTTAAATCTGTAACACTGTTTACTTTGGACTTGCATCCAGGCGGATTTAGACGCAATCTGAATAGGGTTGCTGTTGTATGTTTTATTGGTAATATTTATTTGATAGCTGTTGACTATGGTTACAATCAAGTGGATTGTTGCACTTACTTGTACATTCGATGGACACACTGATTACTTATAAAAAGTAATCTTCGTTTCCATTGAATTTGTTTTATGTGTGAGCTTTTCCCTGCAGCTTCGGCGGAGGTCGGAAATTATTTTACGGAAATGTACCATCTTGATAACCAGTATCGTTTGTCCTAATCCAGATAATGGTCTACCTGTGGTACAATTATTTTCAAAAGCATTAAGTCGTGATAGTTTACCTAACAGACAGACAGTGTTCAAAGTCAACGTCATTTATTTCAAATAGGCGCATAAAAAGCACTTTTGAACTTCAACATTTACATTAAAATAGAATTGATTCTAGTAGCCCCTTCCAAAAGGTAGTTTCGTATGGAGAAGAATGGGCAAGAAACTCGACCTCGGTTACTCTTTTAAAATGTTTACAATAATTTGGATACATTCATTATTTTTGTATATATGAAGGCGACGCACCAAGAGTTAAACTACTATACCACAATAGGTAAAAAGAATTTAAAATGAAGCAAATACAGATAAATCAATCACTTGATAGATACATGGTGCTTACATATTCACAAACATTGCAAAAGTATAAGATTTTCCTAAAATATTAACAAGGAATAAGTCAGTGTGTGAGTTACGTGTCCAAAGAATGTAAATCAATGAAATGTAATAAAAACGTTAAAAGATACTTTCACATTTGTATTGGTATGTAATGGAAAACAACAATCCAAATATTTTCAAAAACTTGATCATTGAGAATGTTAGCTGATTAAATAATAAAGCAACAATTCCACACATGATAATACTGGAATGCATGACAATATAAAAAAGGATGCTTAAGTTAGTTTAAAAAAAAAACACAATGGACCGTGGTCGGTCTCTATTTCAGACCTTAAATAATACCACCATTAGTTAATCCCTCTGTATAAATACATATATATATATATATATACATATGTATGTCTACATATGCGTCGGTACCCTGACACTAACATAAATTGGAAAGGATTTAAAACGGAAGTTCACGTCAAATTAAACAGGGGCCAATTATTGGAACGCGATCGTGGTCTGCTATTTAAGTTTCCAGTTGAAATGTTAAGGATCAATACGTTTAAACGTGGGCTTTTAGGACAATATATGGAGGACTTCTGATATATATTTAATCTATAAGTACTAATATTTTAAACAGGTATAATTGGTGATCTTCGGAACTACTGTTTCGAATCCGAAAATTCCTTCACCAATGGGACCAGCTACTTAAGTATTGCCAAGTGTCAAATTATATTTTATGTTAAAACAAGAATTTTGACTCAGACGAAGTCGTGGGCTGCTAGTGCCAGGATTATTGACGGATATTACTTATATCAAGAGGATGAGCTGCTGCGTCCTGTAAACAATCTCTCGTCTTTCTGAAACCCAAATTCACTTATGGACGGTAACAGAATATCCAGTTTAGCTGATGATGGTGATAAAATTATATTCGCATGTACCTACGCAAGTCATCCGTCCATCTCTACCAAATAAATGTATTGACATCATCTCAGAACTAGTGTACAAAGTTTCAACTTAATAGACACAAAGGAAGTTGCCCAAAATTATCTTGTAAGATTCCGTCTAAACCTGAGATTATTGGTTTTCCGTGTGAACTTGCGGAAGCAAAACCGTGACGCCCAAAAATGACAGTGAAGTAAGACAACGAATTCTTTCAAATTGGCGTACGTACCACAAACTAAATAAAAAAAAAAAGTTGTAATTCATATTCTCAACAACTGTCACGCTGATCTGGAAAATCATACATCAACAAGCCGTACGTGTGCCCGACGGGATTTTCTGTCGGCAAAAATCACGAACTTCCATACTTAGTTTATTTATTTATAACATTTTCGCACACAAAAAAGGTTAGTAAAAAGGCGGACTTAACGCCTTAGGCATTCTGATGACTCGACGCTCGACTCTCGCCGCGGACGGACGTGTTTGTGCGCTCTCCCGCTCCAGTGTTGTGTTTCGTGTTTTCTACTCGTCGCTACCACGTGACGTCATCGTAGTCGCCCCGACTACTCCGATTTAAAATCAAATCAAGAAATTGATTTGATTTTAATAACTCAAAAAACTGCCTTTTTCAAGGCAAATCTCGTTTCTCTAACAGACGTTTTGTGAGTAGCTTCACTAGGCCCCTTCTGGGTAAAACCACAGTTTCGTGGTCCTCGGTTGAAACCTTACGGTGTCAACGAAGCCGAGTGGGGTGTTGACCCAATTCACACCCGCCGAACCCCTTCAGGGCGAGGCAGTTAGTTGGACGGGTCCCAGATAACCGGCCTTGGGGGATCTCCTAGTCGGCTCTGGTGACAGTTTTGCTTTCCAGCTACTCACCTAGTGTCTTTAGGGTGTGTCTACACCCTTCGCGCTAGACTGGTCAGGGCCCCGTTCGCACAATAAGACTGGCGACGGGTTACAAGCTTAGGGCTCACCAATAGGTACACACCTCCCTGTCTACACCCGACAGGGAGGGAACTCATCCCCGGGCCAATCCACCCGGGGAGTTAGGTATAGGGTTTAGGCTACGTAGGGAATTTTCTCTTTCCACCATTCCTTCCCTAATATAGTTCCCGCTCCGATCATGGAGGACGCCGTCCTCTTGGCGTTCCTCAAAGAGGTCCTATTAAAGGACCCCGAGTTTTTGGCGAAATATGGCGCCAAAATAAGCCAAGTTTCTAGTCCCGCTCCGTCTCAAGGCGCACTCGCTAACTTCAGCGACGCGCTTGAGAGCCCGCTATCGCCACCTGCATACGAACAAGGCATTCCGCCCTTTGTTCCGCACAACAATGTTCCGGCTAATATCTCTGCCCCCATTGTCTCACCCTCTATTGTACCGGCAGATAATACTCCGGCCGCTAATCCGGCCCCTATTGTCTCGCCCGCCTTTGTTCCGGCCGCCATTGTCACGGCCGCCATTGTTCCGGCCGCCATTGTCTCAGAGACAACGCAGCTGCGCGCCGCAGCAATAAACACGACTCGCCCGGAGAGCATGGACACGTCAGTCCCACTCTCCGAGGAAGAAGCCCGCACCTCCTCCTCCAGCGATGACGACTTCCAAGTCGTGGTCAAAGGAGGCAAGAGGAAGGCGGCTAAATCCTCCGCCCCCGCTGGCCCGGTCACCAAGGCCCAGAAAAAACAGGACGACATACCGTCCAGCTCCACTTCCGCCCCTAGTCCGCGGGCCAGTCGCCCCGCCAGCCCTATGGCTTGCCCTCCCGCTCCTACCGCGAGGAAGCAGAAGCCCCCTCCCCCGATATACGTCCAGGAAAAGTCCAAATGGACTGAAATTTCCAAGATGTGTGTTGATCGCAAGATCAACTACACCAACGCCCGATCCACCCTCCAGGGGATCAAAGTTACCGTCCCCACGTCTACGGACTTTAGGGATCTCTCCCGCGCCCTACGTGAAAGGAACTACTCCTTTCACACTTACTCCCTTCCGGAGGAAACCCCTACTCGCGTCGTAATAAGGCGCGTCCCTCAAGAAATCTCCACCGAGGAGATTAAGAGCGACCTCATCGCTCAAGGAATCCCAGTGTCCGCCGTCCATCGCTTGCACAAAGCGAGGCAGGGCCTTGTCTATGACATGGTCCTGGTCATCTGTGACCCCACTGAAGGGCACCACCCGATTTTTAAAGTTAAGTCGGTGTGTTCGCTCTCAGGCATCTCAATAGAGAAGCCTTACAGAGCTCAACTAATTGGACAGTGTCATCGCTGCCAATTATATGGTCACTCGCAGTCCAACTGCTATGCCACCCCTAGATGCGTCAAGTGTCTAGGTGAGCATGGCACCGCCGACTGTACCCGCCCTAAAGATAGGGAACTATGTTTAGAGCCTCCCAGCTGTGTACTCTGCGGCCAATCGGGACACCCGGCAAATTACCGGGGCTGTCCTAAGGCCCCGAAGTCCTCCTCTCCCAAACTCGCGAAACGCGCGAGCGACCGCCAGCACAGGGAAAGCCCCTGGGGAAAGCCTCCTTCCGCGCTGATGCCGGAGCGGCTCAGTCCGCAGAGGCCGTCTCCCTGGGCTAACCTTAACCACCTGAAGGCTCCAGCAGCTTCGGTGCCATCAAAACCCGCGCAACCAGCGCAATCCGCGCAACTTCCAGCGCTGATGGCTACCGCCATCCCAGCGCCTTTGGTAGCCCCCGCGGCCCCTACGGCCGCTCCAGCGGCACCTCAGGGAATCCAGGGCCGAAACAGCGCCCAAATCATATTAAGTACATACGCGGCTCTCTTCACCACCGCCGCGGATAAAATGGCGGAAGAAATCGTTGCTGCAAACGGCAACGCAATCCGCCTCATGGAAATTCTCAGCGCGTATCCCGAGATCGCGCAAGTTCTACACTCACTCAAATATTAATTCTCAATGGATAATACGAGAGTAAATAGTAACAAACCCCGATCCCTTAAATTAGGCTTTTTCAACGCAAATGGCGTTTCAGGTCAACGCGATGAGATCGCCACTTTCCTCCGCGACCATCAGCTTGACATCCTCCTCATACAGGAAACCTTTTTAAAACCGCATCACCGAAACCCGAATATTGCCAACTTTAAACTAGTTCGCAATGACAGGTCTCGATGTCACAAGGGTGGCACACTCATATACTTTAGGAAATCTTTGTATTGTATCCCTATAGACCCACCTCCTCTCTTCTCCCATCTGGAGACCTCTATCTGTCGGCTCGGCATGACCGGCCACCAACCGATCACCATCATCTCCGCTTATATCCCACCCGACAATGGTCCGGAGGATCCCATCTCGCTCCAAAATGACTTCACTGCCCTCTTCGGTATGAGTGACTCCGTCATCTTGGCGGGGGATCTTAATGCCAAGCACCCGGCGTGGAATAGTAGCACAACCTCAACCAGAGGTAGGTTAGTTTTCAAGTTAGGCGAATCCCTTAACTTTGACGTCATCGCTCCAATGAGCCCGACTCACTTCCCAGGTAATCCTAATCACCTTCCCGATGTTCTCGATGTAGCGCTGCTCAAGAATGTGAACCTCCGTTTGCAATCGATTGAGACGTTCCACGAGCTAAATTCTGACCACCGCCCTGTAGTCATGCATCTTGCACCCTACTCGGGCCCGATCGACCCCAACCGCCCCCTCAGACCCAGACGATAACCGACTGGAGGAAAGTAAGCGAAAGACTGAAATCCACCACGTCGCCTCACTTAGACACCATCCCCGATCACTTAGTGTCAGTCGCCGACACGACGGGTGCAATCGACTCGTTTACAGAGCACGTACAATCCGTATTGACGGATTGTTCACGGGAAGTTCCGGTGATGGAAGACCATCGCTGGAAACTACCTGCTGACGTACGTGACCTGATAACCGAGAAGAACGCGGCCATCCGTGCCTACGACTCCTTCCCTTGTGACGCGAACAAAGCCCACATGCGCCATTTACAGCGTGCTGTAAAGAAACGCATAGGGGAGGTTCGCTCTGAGGGCTGGAACAAGATGCTCAGCGAACTCGAGCCCACTCATCAAGCCTTCTGGCAATTACAGAGGAAATTGCGTTCCTCAGAAGAGGTCTCTATGCCTCCTCTCATCCGCCCCGACAATAGTGTCGCTTTCGACAGTCCCGATAAGGCTGAATGTCTTGCCGACAGCCTAGAGTCCCAATGTTCTCCCAGCTCCCAACCAGTAGACCAAGCTCACCTGAACAAGGTCGACGCTGAAGTCGAACGAAGAGCCTCCCTCCCTCCCGTCGAAGACCCTGATGATCCTCTGCCTCCCGTCACTCCAGACGAAGTGCACGACATCATTAAAGGGCTCCACGCTCGTAAGGCCCCCGGTTCGGATGGTATTACCAATAAGGTATACAAACTCCTTCCTGCCCCGCTAATAATGCTTATGACCGCCATCTTCAATGGCGCCTTGAGCAACAACATCTTCCCACAAGCATGGAAAGAAGCCACCGTCATCGGTATCCCAAAGCCAGGCAAGCCAAAGTCTGAGCCCTCCAGCTACCGCCCTATTAGCTTACTCAATGTCCTCGGCAAAATCTACGAGAGGCTTATTTATAAGCGTCTCAAAGACTACGCCGAAGCAAAGAGCCTCATACCCAACGAGCAGTTTGGATTCCGTAGCCAACACTCGGGCACCCAACAGGTCCACCGTATCGTAGAGCACTTATGCGCTGGTCTGCAGCGTAACGCGATGACGGGTGTGCTATTCTTCGACATAGCGAAAGCCTTCGACAAAGTCTGGCACAACGGCTTGATATACAAGCTCTACCAACTAGGAGTGCCTGATCGTCTCGTGCTCATCTTACGAGACTTTTTGTCGAACCGGACCTTTCGCTATCGCGTCGAGGGAGCACTCTCGTCCCCTCATCCTATTCGCGCCGGTGTCCCTCAGGGTTCCGTACTATCTCCTCTCGCCTTCACGCTGTTCACTAGCGATATCCCAAAAAGTAAAAAGGCTCAGTTGGCTCTCTTCGCCGACGACACTGCCGTTTACTATACCGGTCACTGTCCCAACGCTATAGCTCGTACTCTCCAAACCTCCGCAAACGTCTTAGGCGCTTGGTTTCGGAAATGGAGAATCGAGGTCAACCCCGATAAGAGTCAGGCGGTTCTCTTCTCGAGACGTCGTCGACTCCCTCCCCCACTTCCCAGCCCGATCACTATGTACGGCAAGCCAATCCCTTGGGAGAAGCAAGCCAAATACCTAGGCGTGATCCTCGATGAGAACCTTACCTTTAAGGCTCATATTAAGGCGGTTCGCGCGCGCGCCTCCTTCGCTCTTAGCAGGCTGCAATTCGTACTGACAGCCCGTAGTAAACTGTCCCTCAAATGCAAGCTCCGCATCTATACCGCAGTCATCCGTCCCATCATGACCTATGCCTGCGTTGTATTTGCGCACGCTCACCCACGTCATCTCCATAAGATGCAGACCCTCCAAAACCGTTTCCTCAGAAGGGTCACGGGTGCCCCCTTCTATGTCCGTAATATCGATCTTCACGTCGACCTCAAAATGCCAACCATAAAACAGTTCATGAAACGCTTATCAAAGCGTTTCTTCGACTGCGGCATCAAACATTCTAACCCCCTGATTACAGCGGCCGCCCGCTACACTCCCTCTCGCATTAGCAGTATTCGCCGACCAAGGCATACTTTAATCGACCCCGACGACGCCACTACCCTCCTCCAGGAGAGTAGCAAGGCCACTAGCACGCTACATAAGCCCAAAACCCGATCGCCGTCCTACCGCCCTCGCCGCCGAGGCCCGCCGCGACGCCCAAATCGACGCCCCTCCCGACCCTTGCTCGAGCCAGCCCGCGCCGCTGAGCCTGTAGCTTTAAATTCGTCCGTAATTAATACCAATCCTGATCCAGCTAGTCATTTGCTGCCCTCTTCCAGCGACGCCCTAAGCCGAGGTTCGTACCCCACAGGGGGTGCCCTTAGCGTTGTCGCTTAGTTTTAGTTAGTATATAAGTTTAAGTCCTGGCTGGAGGCCTTAATTTATTAGGGAATCCACAGGCAAGTCCGCTTAAGCAGACGACAACCGCATAGGTTGACCTGCGAGATGCCAAACAAACAAACAAACAAAACTTAGGCATTCTCTACCAGTCAACGAAGGGTGGTGAAGAGATTAAATGGCAGCCCCTAATACTAACAGTAATAAACCCAGCGGTCTTGGTTGTACGTTGTATGTCAGTCAATTTAACCCAGATAAGCCTGAAACTATTATTTTCTGAAATCGTTGAAAAAAATCATGTTGTTTTGTTTTATAGACCTTACGTAATACAAAAAAAATGCTGAAAAAAATATTGACCGTAAGGCTTTCAGGGAAACAGCCGTCCTATATGTAGGACAGTAGGATAATAAGGGGAAATAAAAGATCAGAAGGCGAAATAGCATGTAATCCTAAAAAAAACAATAAAAAGGTACAAAAGCTTAAAAAAATGTTTTTATTAGGTAACTATAGATTAGTAACATTATTTATGAATGATATGTTTCAAAACACTTGACACACACTCCAACATCACATTTTTTGCAGCGTGTCAAACATTTCTTATGACATTGACGGCAGCGTGTTTGCTTGGATTGAGGAATAACCAGGTGATTGATTTGGTCTTTTCGACTATCAGCATGCTCATGTTGGGAGGGTCGGCTTGGCCCTCTTTTTTCATTTTTTCTGTTTGATTCAATCAAAGCAGTTGCTACCCTTCTGCGAAAACCGAGGTGATCAAGTTTTCCATTATTTATTTTATACAACTGCCATGCATTATGTTCGGCGAGATCAATCATGTGTGTCAGCAATGGCATGTACCATTTCTTACCTCGTATACCAATTCGGTAATGAGAAATATTTTCATCAGACCGGTCCACTCCTCCCATATATTTGTTATAGATTGCAACCATGTGAGGTTCTTCTATGACTATGTTTCTCTTTTCGCTTTGTGAAAAGCGTTTTGCAGATTGCTTAGGATTTATTCCCACAGCATTGGAAGCAATACTGAATATATTATTATCATGCCATTTAGCAATAATGAACGTGTTGTCATGTGTTGTTCTGTAATCAAGAGCACCACGTTCCTTTTTTTTCAGCAACTTCGATGTAATTAGAGGACAACTAGACGTCCTGTTTTCTCGGACAGTCCCAGTGCACCGAAGGCCTTTTTTTGTTATCTCTTCCAGCAAGGGCGTCCCAGTAAAAAAGTTATCAAAAACTATGTGGTAAGGAAGGTCGAACCCACGCGAAATCAGCACATCACAAAAAGTTAGTACTACGCTAGCACCCAGGCCCAATTCTTTATATATTGGATTACACATAGTTGTAGCACCTTGATATGGCTCCATCCACAATACATACCCCAACCGAGTAGCACCAACCCAAGACTTGAACCCGTACCTAATAGGTTTTCCTTTTATATGCTGTTTGCAGCCATGCCTCCCATAATAAGGAATCATGGCCTCATCTACGCTGTAATGCTCTTCGAGAGGAGAATAGTCCAAAAACTTTTTATTTAGAAGCGTTACGAGAGGGCGTACTTTTGTATACTTGTCTTGCAGATCCAGATTGTCATTGACATGAAGGTGGCGAAAAATAAAGTCAAATCTATCCCTAGTCATAGCAGAGCTGATCAACTCATTATTTGTATCAGGAGAGTTTTCCCAATACATTCTTCTTCGCGGGAGCCATGAATAACCACTAACCAGCAATATGCCAATGAAACACTTCATATCCTCAGCGGTTATGTTCCCAGGTAAATTCTTTTTGACGGCATATTTGTTACTCTCTGACACCAACAAGGTAATAACTTCTTCATCTATAAAGTTTACAAACCACTCAATTGGGCGCTTATCTTGGAAAGCTCCTTGGACCTCAGGCCAATTCACTGGATTTTTTTCCAAGTCCCGTTTTCTCCACGCATATGTTCGCCTGCGTTTTGCTCGACCTGTAGAATTAGAAGGTTCTTCTTCTGTATCACTAACCGGAAACTGTCCTTGTATTGAGACTTCTGCCGGTTGAAGTAGTATGTTTCGTGGCAAATTGTTCAGTGTCACATTATCTTCTTCCCCTGAATCTTCATCAGTAGGGCAGTCGGGATCAACAGGAGGAGGCAGAATACATATCACTCTTTCTCTATTATCTTCTTCATCATCCGGAATGTTTTCCAAAGCATCCAAAATTTCATGCGCAGCTAACGGCCTGTAAAGAAAAAGTTATTTGTATTATCCTACTGTCCTATATGTAGTACACCAGTATTGATAACGGATTATATCGAATATTCTATTTGTTATTGATAAAATACTTTATTAGTACTAAAGTTGAGGTTATCAACCAGGTGCCAATACAAAAAAAAAATATAAACTTGTAAAAGACAATTATATATACATACCTGTAATCCGACATGTCTGCAATTCACTTTTATTACACACTTTTCGCTGAATTGTTATAAAAACTGTTAAAACAACTGGAGGTTATTTTTTTTTATATAAAAGCACATACGTTCTTCACTACAAATCACAAGAATAAATATTGTAAGGTTAAGTGGGTAATCTGAAATATTTTTTTATTTCCAGTTTTGCGTGAATGTGACGCATATTTTCTCCTAACTTGTTATTTTGAAGTGAAAACTTCTTTAGCGGCGTTGTACACTTTTTTGTAATGGGAAAAAAAATGTTAAGCTCGCGCCAGGACACGTGACCTGATTGAAAATTCGTAAGACGAAAACTTTAGCGGCGTTGTACATTTTTTTTGTAATGGGTAAAAAAAAAATAACTCGCGTCAGGACACGTGACCTGATCGAAAATTCGTAAGACGGTTGATTGTGGATTTTTATTGATTGATTTTTCTGAGAGATAAACTTTTTAATGTAATATAAATTGTCATGTTTGTGTACGATAGCGCAATAAATAAATATTGCATTCTACCATATAAATGATAGTAGTTTTATACTGATAATTAAAGCAATTCGTGCAAAATTATTCCCTGACCATTCCAAAATATCAAAAATATTCAAGTTTTCACTTCTGCCGGCACTCCCGGAGTGCAACCCGTTTTTTTTGGGTTTGTATTCGTTCTCTGCGTTTTTTCTTTCTATTCTTTCTAAACATACCACTAAGTGAAACTAAACAAAACCTTCAAAAGAATCAATATACCTATCCTTAGGTCCTTCAAACCTCACTTACGTTGCACACACGAAGATAGGTGATTTACATAATACATAACCTCATTTCACGTTACTAGGTAAAGGGAATTGTGCCATTTACTAGAAACCCAAGTGTAGTGCTTCTATTTTAGCACGATGTTTCGGTTTATAATTAAGTTTGTTTTAGTTCATTTAGTATTCTTTGTTGCAGAGAATTCCTCTAACTCTGTGCTGCTATCAGTTTGTTAGACATAGTGATGCTTCTTTATAATCGACTTCCAAAAGAAGGCGGAGGAAATTTTTTATTCGATATCTCTGGCAGTTTAAATCTATTTAGAAAATTCTTTTTTTAATGGATATGGTATGCTTTCAGGGGTCCCATATAAATTTAATAAATGTTGCTTCTATAATACGTATTTTGCCACTTAGTGTATATTGATAATGTTATAATAACTTCCTGTCATGTTATTTACAATTTTACATAGTAAGTAGTGGTGTACGATTTTTTTTGGGGGAAGGTACCTCAACTAAACAGTGACGAATAAAAAGTATTTTTTACAAAAAACCTTGTCTTTATTAAAAAAAAACCTACCGACGTTGTTTTGTTTTAATTTTTTTTTATCCTTTATGTATCTATCTATATATTAAATCAAACAAAGTCGGGTTAGCTATACCATTCATAACTCAAGAACGGCTGGAGTGATTTTTATGATCTTTGATTTGTTGCATTTGTCCGCCCCGAACAGCAGAATAACTATTAAAACATAGAAAAAATCATAGGCGGGGTTACGAAGTCATCTAGAAAACAAATACATATATATAAAGCTGAAGACTTATCTCTGGAGCTACGGATTAAAAAAAAAGCATTTTTTTTGCATTTCAACAAAAATGTGCTTGAGAAGACCTAAGTAATAAGAAACATGTGTTAAAAAAAACGCTTGCATTAAATCAAAAATTTAATCCAATAAAATCTAGATTCCTGACAGCCCTATCAATCTAATCGTTTCACAGCATCATATCACTTGGATCCAGATGTTTTTTTTCCATCGACACACACTTTAATGTTGACATTTAGAATGCTAAGATTTTATTACTTGTGTATAATTATAATTTACGATCGTATGATTCTTTTAAAAGATTTATCACCATGTATTTATTATTTTTATGTTAGCTAAAGATGACAGATGGAGATTCTAGGAGTACTTTCAAAGTTGACTTGGCGTAATTTAGATGAATTGTGTATTGTTAGGAAAGGAGAGTGCGTGGTGGATGATAAGGCCATATTGTGTTGGGTTCTCTAGTGCTTTTGCAATTAAAAATATAAGTATTGATATCTCTGGTAGCGACACGCGAACCTACTTACTTATCTACTGTATTATTTGCTTTATACTATATTATGTACCTACTTATTTTCGTCTAATCTGTTGAATCCCTAAACCTGACTTGGTTTCCGTACGTCATTTTTGGATGACTACTGAATATCAGCGGTGTTCCGTGGACCCCTATATCGCAGCAGCATGCTGAATGGAAACCTTCGTCTATTTATATCCTGTGTTAGTAAGTATAAATCTGCTTTGTTTTTATGTTTTATAATCAAGTGATCTTAACTTTTTGTATGCACGTGTTTCTGTGACAAATTAATACATTTTACTTTCTTTCTTTACTTGTAGTAGCCACTTGGCTAGTACACAGTATGCATTAAAAAAGGTTTCTGAAGTTGATTTCACATAGAATTGATAAAGCTATGTGAAGAAAACCTTATCGAAAAGTATCGTTATATTCTTATTCTTAGGTAACCCGAAGATAAACTTACTAAATTGAATTGCAATAGGTTTCTTTTTATTCATTTTAAATTCCATCCAACTTTTTATGAAGCCTACTTGGTAAAGAAAGGTTTTGATGGCATTCGTAATAATTTACATAATAATATACAGTTGTAATATCAGGAGTTATGGGGCCCACATTGTTTTGACAGACGACATTATAACTTCCCTGTTGTCTACGGAACCCTAAAAACACTCTCTTTGTTTTGTCCTTTCACATCTTACTTACATTATCCTGGATTATGTGTCATCTACTCTCTGCTTTGGGCCGTGATTTATAACAGCTATTTCGTTTGTGCTTCTTTCATCATGTGAATTATCATGTGTGATATTGTTGAAAAGGACTGGTTTATGTGTACTTGACAGTTTTTCTTTTTAATTGTGATTAGCTGAGTATTGTTGAGTCTTCGTTCTGTAAATTGGTATGTTCTTAGCACTGTCATGGCCCGTCAGAAATACTACCTAGTTTCTCTAGTATTTGCTACAGTATTTATTGAAACGTGTTCACAGGTGTTTCTAGAACTTTGAAATTTTGCACATGACTTCCTTTTATAATGAAGGTGAGCACCAGGGTTGGAAAAAATCATGATTTTTTGAAAGAACCGAATAAAACACTTTTTTTTTATTTTTTTTTAAATTTTGTTATTTAATTTAACAATGTTTTTGCGCAAAACGGAACGCGCCCTCAAGGGATTAAGCGGACATACCGCGGGAATTTCCCTTTTGTCTGACATGTGAATGCAAACGGAATTCACACTTACAGATGAAGAAGAAGAAAGTGCATTGGAGGAAGCACGAAATCACTATGATTGAGTTTGAGATGGTTCAGTTGAGTTTGAGATGGTTCAGTTTTGCTAATATTGATAGAAGAGCTTAAGTCAAAATCAAAACCATTCAGAAGTGTGATGTTCGCAGAAGAAATATTAAAAAATGTGACACCACTAGAGGGGTGGATGTCACAGAAAAATATATTTAACGAAGAGGAACGGTCAATTTTTTTACCAGTAGTGAAGCAACTGTTTGGGGCGATAGCTTCTTCAGCTGCTATGGAAAGAGTGTTTGCCACCTTTGGGAATTGTTCAGAGAAAATTAAGAAACCGACTGGGAATTGAAAAAGGCTGGAAAACAAGTTTTTTTAAATCAAATATTATAATTGATATTGATTTCTCAGATTTAAACGACCCTACTTTGTAACTTAATTATAATTTCTAAATCTGTTTTTATGTTGATTTCTTTGAAAGAAAGTGAAATTAAATATTTTTGATTGAATCATTGATTTTTATTGAAAAAATGGAATGGACCCTGGTAAGCACTAAGGAAAGATTTTCTTAATGTTTTACCAATATCATAATTAAGTCTGGACATTACTTCAGACAGATTTCTTGTTTAGACGGGCGTTGATAAATGCGACACAGTTTTTAACCTTTGTAGCTATCATCGTGTCCATTGTAATATTTATGTCTATTTGTTTTTGTTCCAAGATAGAAAGCTTTTTTTTGTTTCGAAAATTCATCCCCAAAAGTAGAAGAAAGTTTGTATGGAAGTTCGTAGTGGTATTGGCCTCGACTTACGAGTTGCAGGTCGTGGGTTCCAACCCTGACAGGCGCTTTACTTTGTGTAAATAATAACATCACCACTGCTCTCAAAACGGCGAAGGAAAAGATAGGAATCCAGCATGTGCTAGAACCAAAAAATCGAAGACATGGGAGTGGGCTATAGTCTAACAACCCGCACTGGGCCCGCGTGGCAGATTATAGCCCACTCCCTCTCAAAGCGAGGAGGCCTGTGTCCCAGCAGCGGTAACATTCTTAGCTGATTATGCTGATTATTCTTCATCACTTTAGTTTCTGCGTTTTCAATCACTCATTCACTGTTTCACTTGTGATAAGATTTAATCCCAGTTCATAGGTCACGTTTACTCCACTTATCTCGCCTGACCTACCTTCCGAAACCAATACTTTAGAAGCGTTTAAACAGTTACCGATTGCTGTGTTTTAATCACCACAAACCGCGGTTGCGGTAACTGATCCTATTACGTATCAACACATCTATTATTTAACGGCGATATTCTGAAGGAGGATTTAGGAAACCGGAATTAGTTTGATCGATTTTCAAATAATTTGTAATACGATTCGGTTGGCTGTTGCTGTCTTTTTACAAATATCGTTTCATTTTTTATTTATTTATTACACACTTATATTCCATTTTTTTCTATAGCAATTGCTCCGAAGTTGTCAGTTCTGCCAATGTCAAAACGACAAAAATACACACTTGATTTTTTCATTTAATATATGACCAATTGCCATAGAGAAAAAAAAAAAGTTGTATGAAATTTCCCTTTATGTCGTCGAGCATTCCTTGTATATACTCGTACGTTAATTGCCTGTGAGGCCAAGGACATGTTCTGAATAATGACTAAACCAATGTCACCTCGTAAAAATCCGTTCATTCAAAAATATACAGCCGGACACATATATAGCCTCTGTGGCTAACACTAACTAGCTGTTTCACTTGTAGTGTAAGTATTCTACTAATCCAGGATATGGTGTATCTGTGTGCCAAATTTCATTCAAATCTGTTCATAAAAAGCAAACAATATCTTCACAAAACTTTGCCATATGAATGGGATTATTGACTTTAACATAGTCTGGTAAGTACAGTGCACACCTGTAAGATCTCCATCATAAAATACTCCGTCTGCAAGTACTCATTTTTATTCACCGCATACCTACCTAATAGTAATAAGTCTGAACGTTGTTCGTGCCAATTAGGTTCGTTTCTGAGTTACAATATCATCTGCCCGTCTGGCCGGACCGACCGTCTGTCATCGTCCATTATGGATGATTGAACTTTCATACGTTCTGTTACATCTACTAATGACTAACAGCCATTCGTTATTTTTGGTTGCGATCGATGGAAGGTCAGACTAAAGGTTACATACCAATGGAAAATTGTCTTGTAAAAGACAGGGTTTCGTGATAGTTTTTGTGTTTGGCTGCCAGAAGGAATAGTTTTTGTTGAAGCAAATGAACGCCTACCGCTTAGTAACGCGGAATGTTTGCTGTTTTATAGCGACACAAAATATTACCTATTGTGTTAGCAATGGTTGACGCATAAACGATCCATTAATGATGGAAAGAAAACTGTAATCTAAAGTTGGATTCTACAAAAAAAGCCCTCGTAAGATCTGATTATAAATAAGCAACATAAACTGATGATCGCAGGATTACCAAAAACGTATTAAATTACGATTGAATTCCAACACAGATAACATCGTTCAAAGATTTTTTTTCCAATTCATTGCGTGAAAGAAATGAATTATTATCTTATTGAGGCAACCGGGCCGTAATGTAAATACCGCCGCATTTGTCGCGGGAAGTCCACCATTACGTTTACAATACCAGCCTAACACGATATTTTGTCACGAATGGCATTTGAAAGAAGCCACTCCGTAGTTCCAAGCCTTAGTTTAGTACAATTGAGTATGAATTTATGTTCGAAACTAAAGATAAAGGATTTAATTTACGGATTGGGGAGTATTTATTATTTCTATATTTGTTAGCATGAAAATTTTGGAGACGTTTAGGATGTACTTCAGAAAAAAAGGCATGTCTCACGCAAATGTACTTTTTATTTGATTAGTTATGTCAGATTAGCCTAATGGATGCCCTCTTATTAATTAAACTTACCTTTAAAACAGAATGCGTCTGGTTTGTTACTTTTCCTTTTATTATGATCGTCATCATTGACAGCCCTGATTCTCCCACTGATGAGTATATTCCTCTTCCCTTTTTTGCCCTTTTTCCGATATCAAAGCCAATTTTCTAGCACTTTCACACAAACGGAGCCGATACCGAAGCAATATCAGAGATATGTGTCAGCAATCAGTGCTGTTCAAAACGTTCAAAGTAACATATCTCGATAGGAAATCTGATTTAAGGATCACAGAGAATGTTCTCACTTAGATAGTGTATGTATTCTTATATTTTCTTTTACATGGCTTTAAGTTCTTTTTAACCTTGCCAGATTTGTGCGTGGACGTGCGTGCGATTTTAAAATAAGTCATTTGGCTTTCGATACGATAGCGTTTACATAATACTTTAATTCAACTTGTGATAATTTGATTGATGTCAAAATTATCAGCAGTATACAGCATTTTTGTATCAAAAAGGTGTAGTCTTATTTAAAGGCGTCGAACTGAACATCAAATTGACTGATTTTCCATCTTTTTAAACGGCGCAGAAACGTAGTGTATCAAAAGACGCGAAAGCAATAAGATCGATGCCTCCGAGATGTGGTGTTGGCGGAGGCTACTTCGTATACCATGGACCGCCATGAGAACGAATGAATACATACTGGAGGAACTCGACATCACTAAGCGTCTGTCTACAATATGACAGGAGCGTGCCCTCAGCTTTTTCGGACATATTATGCGTTCACCTAAGCATGGTCTGGAAAGGCTTATGATTCTGGGCCGGGTGAAATGAAAACGCGCTCAAGGCAGAGCATCGGCAAGATGGTCGGACGCAATTAAGAAGGCTGTTCAAGGCAGCATCTACATTGCGGTCCTCACTGCAAAAGACTGTATAACTTGGAGACGCGTTGTAAGTGGTCGCATCGAGGGAACGACGAAGAAGAAGACGATGTTGGTCCCATGGAGAAAGTTGTTCAATTTGATGGTCTGTACCACACTCTCATGACTACACCTTACTGATACTCGCTTTATATCACACGAAATAAAAATCAATAAAACGGTATCTTATTCATTTATTTGATTCCGCTTCGGTTAATGAAATGAAAAGTTTGTATTAACTATTATTAAAATATTTGCTTCCTCTTTCATAACCATTATGATTTGCCTTCAAATCGCAAAAGCTACAGTTTTACTTCCAACATTATCTAATGAACTTCGTTGCTGTAACAACGTTATTGATTATACAATTTAGGGAACGACTGATTGCATTATTAAGTTGATTGTTTGATTAATAACTTACTCTTTTACCGTTGCTATTCGTTTATTAAATGTTGTTTTAGTTCCTCAATTTGGTTACCGGAAACAATTTGGGGGTTGTTCCTGGTTGATTTATCATCAAAAATGTTTTGCCGTCAGAAATTATGTAAGTTTTTTCAAATTGCTTCCGGCACTTCCCTACTAATTCTTGCCGATCGGTTCGACTAGTGACTACACTTAAGTCCGAAACTTATGTGAACTGTCAAGATACCCCGAATTAAACGTAAGCCCTAACAATAATATGCCTCATGAAAGTTGTATCATGAAATTTAGGTTTGTAAAAGAGTTGATCATTCTGAAATAGGCTGGAGCATCTTTCTAAATTGTTTCTGGCTTAAATGATTGCAAGTGTCCCTGCGACCTTTACCGACCTTCCTAATGGAGGTTCGTCCCACGTTTCCAACTTCCGGTTCGCAGAAAAGCGAAATAGTCCTGTAAAAATATTTTGTTTCGAGTAATAAAAATGTTCTAACAAAGGATAAATGTAGTATCTTTGATAAGACTGAAACGATCAATTACAATGATTTAATTAAAGTTTTGTGATACCTTGGACTTTAATTATATCTAAATTTTCGTTATTGTACTTGTTATTTGAAGGCCTTTCCAGAAATAGTTTCAAGATATTGAATTTCGAACTAACATGATAGTCACTTATAGGTATTCTTCACTCTTATTTTGTAACACGTATATTTATGAGTATTTTTTTTTTCCATTAGGTATTAATCAGTAGTTGGTCGTTGTCTAGATTTGTACCCTGCATATGACAATAATCCAGCCCTTTGTTACATGGGACTCACCTTCGAGGAATAAAGGCGTGCTATGTCATGTTACGTTACAATGTCTTTGACATTAGATTACGTAACATGTATCCAAAGTTGATTATAACAGCTAAGTCTGACGTCATACATAAACCCCGTATTATCATTTAAGGCTTTAGACAGGCTAACGACTGGCCGAATAACATTAGATAATAGTCTAATGGTGCTGTCGCAAAATTGTAGTTATCATGTTTGTCGTGGTTGATAGTTTCAAAGGCCCACTTAGTCACTTTGTAGAAAAAAACTAATAATCCGAGATTAATTATTTAAGAGAAGCGTGCTGCTGCTTGGCAAAAGCAAAAAAAAAAAAACTGATAACTTACTTGTGAATTTTGGAAAAGGCTACTAGCTACGACTTATACGTATCCTGCAAATGTTATTATCAAAAATAATGTCTTAGACTTTCAACCCAACCATAACATTTGCGTGCACAACCAGCTCAAACATACCAAAAAGACACGGCCCAGGAAACAGCAAACAAAACGAACCGCTGAAAAGCACATGACATACGATCTTCAACTATACTGAAGGGATCCGTCCCCATTCGGTCGCTCATCCGTCCGGCGCGGCGGAGACCGGACTATGTTGCACGCTAATTGTGCCGTGCCACGCGATCCCATACCTTTTGAACGGATACAAATATTCGTAACAGTGTGTTATTAGGATAGGTAGTAATTTTGTTTACTCACTTGGAGGCTATTTGTTTTACAAAGTGAGGTGTAAAGAAAACAGGAAATAAGTTCAACTTAATTTTCCCCCCTAACGACCGTTCCTTTCTTTTTGTTACCCTTTATGACAAGCGTGATGTTATGTGGTTGTGTGTCCGCTCCATTTATTCGGTGAAATATCTCCGACAAAAATTTGCATTTGTTTTGTAATACCTCACCGTAACATTTTTACTTCCTATAAATTATTTTGTTTACTCTGAGCAAGATAATTTATTTTTCAGCTCATGAAGACAGACTGAATCGCCAGTTGATGAGTTTAAGAGACATCAGAGACGATGTAGGACGAAAGTCATATTGAAGTATAAATTGTATGTACGTAACAAGGCAAATTGCATCAAAATTGATGCGCCAATTTCTCACAAACTCCATGCAGACTTGCACTCAACAAAAAGCACAAAACATCTTAATGAAATGCAACCACTAACACCCACTTCCAATTGCAATACAAAATAAACAAGCTTCAAACGACTATTTATAAACAAACATTTGTTGCCCACGCGCAGATTTGATACGAGACATCGTAATTACGCGTTACTGCCGCTAGGTGTCACTGGTCAACTGTATTAATCTTTTGAACATGATAATTATGTGAAAGGGTTTTGTCTTTCTGTTTGTTACTATCCGGAAAGACGGTAGTTGTCAGAGGTTTTGATGGTTTAATCGAGAGACGGTGTTAGAACCGACTAAAGGATAATGCAGGCGAGTTTCAAATCTCTGAAAAAGATGCATCTTTTTTTTACTAAGTGGTGCTCGCATTATTATTTTTTTTGTTTATTTGTTTTTCCTCAAATAATGAAAATATTTGACGTGATTTACCTGTGCACTGATATAATAGTAGATTGTATCATAAGAGAGCAAAATAATATTTTTACGGCTAGGGCGCTTTTTTGAATCCAGAGCGAAGTGAGGGATTCTAGAGCGGAATCCAGAACGAAGCGAGGGATTCATAATTCGTCGCCCGAGCCAAAAATATAATTTGCGCCCGAGTGATACACTCTACTTTTCATCACGTCTCATAGTGGAGACAATAAAAGGCGCATCATACTTTATTGTAATATTATTATTTAATAAAACAAAGAGTTACAACTAAACTGAAATATATCTAATAATAATACATTTGAGACATTTTTGCAATTATGAAAATTTATTGTTACAGTTTTATTAGGAATAGAGATTGTTGTAGATTTTATATTCTGCGTGTTTGAAATAATACCCGAATCTGGCCCATTTTGAGGAAAATGTGACGGTGAATCTCGTTGTTTGGATGATGGAGATGGGCGCGGCGACAGTGGCATGGATGGATTAACTGAAGGTTGCAATTTAATGTTTTCCACGATGCGTTCACATGTTTTCGCCTTGTTCTCAATGGAATCTTCTATATACCCCTCTGCTACAGCACTCGACTTCCATCTTCCATGTTGCTTGAGATAGGTTAAGTACGCTCCAGAATTTGCCAAAAGAATAGCAGAAGTACGACGAAAACAATGTCCTGTATACAGCTTGATATCTGGTAACTTCAAATAATAGCGATTTCTTGTGGCATGTTACAAATTTTATGTTTTCCCATAACTTGTTTGAAGCACTTGCCATTTTGATAACGGATGAAAAACCGATTGGTCTTCATATCAGCAGGACGCAGGTCCAGGTATTTCTGTACAATAGTATTGTATTCTCCTCGGATTACGAAGGATCGGTCAATTTTTGATTTTGTGTCTGTCAGATTTACTAACAGTAAATTATCCGAGTGATCTTCGAGATCATCAACAGTTATTTTTAAAAGTTCATTGCCACGACAAGCTCCATGTACGCCGAAAATTAAAGCCACCTGTAACACAACCGAATGTGAATAAGACAAGTACCTTTCGAAGTACAGGTTACAATAAATAGTGCATTTAAAAATACTATGTTTATACTTTCCTATCCGACAAAGTCTTTCATGCCGTAAGAGTAAGTAACTATGTATATGGTGGACATATACATAGTTACTTACTCTTACGGCATGAAAGACTTTGTCGGGTGCCTAATTAAGGAAAGTCTCCACGTTTTTGACTGTGAACGCTTTGGATTTTCCATCAGACATCCTCTTCAGGTACGCTATTAATTTCGAATATGTGTCCAGTTTTACGTCGTCGTTATTAGAACTGACTGTTGATTTAGTAGCAATGCAGTAGGTACTCCAAAGAGTGGAAGGTTGTTTAGTTTTGGCTAAGTAGTGGAAGTAGGTCAAAAACACAGATTCTGAAATTTCTTGGCGCCTCTTGCATTTCTCCATTCAATAAAATTACCATAGGCTTTCATATATTTCTCCCGAAATTTTGCAGGTAATAATTATCCATCGATATCACAGATCTTTACTACTAGCAATAAGAAATATAATAGTCATGGGTGACTTTAATGCAAAAATTGGCCAACCGAAGCCAAATGATAAACAAGTCACGAAAAGTCACGGCTATGGCAACAGAAACAGTAGAGGGGATAGACTCATTGAATTAGCTTACGAAAACCATTTAGCTGTAATGAACACTAAATTCAAAAAGAAAAACAATCAGAGTTGGACTTGGAGATCTCCAGATGGCGTCACAAAAAACGAAATAGACTACATTTTAACTAACAAGCAGAGAAGTATCCAAAACATGGAAGTTTTAAATGTAATTTTCCCTTCAGATCACAGACTTGTCAAAGCCACATTGATACTGCAAGCAAAAAAGAAAAGTCGAAAGGCCTATGGTACTATCTCAAGAGATTTACAAAAAAAACGAAGAAGAGGTATCAAGGCACAAAGAATCACTAAACAGCTGTTCAGAAAAAATAGTACACAACTGGCAAGAAACAAACACTGTCCAAGAATATTACGAAGAAATTTTAAGCGCCATAGACAGTAGCCTGAAAAAAGCTCACGTACCTCATACATCGAAGAAACTCAGTTTACTGTCACTCCACACGAAAAAGCTGATTCATAGAAGACAAATACTACAAACAAACAAACCAAAGTCACGATCTATGAAAAACGAAGTAAAAGCTCTATACAAGCTTGTAAGTAAATATGTATATTAAGAACGACTATATGAATCATCGTACACAAACTTTCGAAAAACACCTTAATACTACCGGCAGCGTCAAAATAGCATACAAAGAGTTAAGATCACAGAGAATTGAATGCAGAAACATGGATTGAAGCACTTCGAGGATCAACAAACACAACACAAAATAGGTCAGAGATACTACGGATAGCAACAGCCTTTTACAAGAATTTGTACAGCTCACAAAACCAAGCATGCAACCCAGTTAATACCAATAGATAGAGAAGAGATTAGCGAGATGGATGAAATGGAAGTGATCAGAGGAATTGACAAACTCAAAGTAGAAAAGAGCCCCGGTCCTGATAAGATCACGAACGAAGCCTTAAAGAAAGGCCGCACACATCTAGCAACTCCACTAGCGCGTCTGTTTAACATGGTATTACAATCCTCATGCACCCCTAGACAATGGTCCGAGTCAGACATAATCTTGCTCTACAAAAAAGGTGATCCAAACAACATTAGTAATTACAGACCAATCAGCCTATTACCAGCAATCTACAAATTGTTTTATTGTTTTCATCGCTCTTGGAAAAAAGGATGAGAAAGTCAATTGAAAACCATCAGCCTATTGAACAGACAGGATTTCGAAGAGGCTACTCTACTGTGGACCATATCCACTCTATAGAAGTTCCAGAAACCGTTATACATAGTTTTCATAGACTATCAAAAAGCTTTTGACAGTATTCTCCACTCATCGATATGGGACGCTCTACACTCTCAACAAGTAGAGATAGAATATATTAGAGTTCTGAAACATCGTTACGACAATACCACAAGCAGAATAAAACTGGAAACCACAGGACCACCTATACACATAAAGAGAGGGGTTAGACAAAGGGACCCTCTATCTCCTACGATCTTCATAGCGGTGCTAGAGTCAATCATTAGCAGACTAGACTGGAGGAAACTCGGTTTAAATATAAATGGCAAGTACTTAAACCATTCGAGATTTGCCTATGATATAGTCTTGTTCTCCGAGGATACAAAACAGCTGCAGCTAATGGTAAACTCCCTATATGAAGAAAGTAAAAAGGCGGGTCTGGAGATAAACTTAAGCAAGACAATCATCATGACAAATCACATCGAAGTAACCATATACGTAGAAAACACACCTTTATGTTATGTCAACAGCTACATTTACCTTGGAAAACAGATTTTATTTGACCGACAAAACAACGAGATGGAAGTCGAAAGAAGAGTAAAAAATACGTGGAGAAAGTTTTGGAGCCATAAAGACATCAAAAGTGGTATGCCCTTATTAACATATGCTTGCCAGACATGGAACTTCACGAATCGAATAAAAAAAAAAACATCATGTCAAAGGAGCATGGAAAGAAGTGTCATGAAAATACGAAAAATTCAAAAGATACCCCATCTTCGTATTAGACTCAAAACAAAAGTCATAGATGCTCTAAATTATTCGCAAAAGCGATAATGGAGATAGGCTGGACATATTGCAAGACTCAAAGACGACCGCTGGACTTCAAGAGTAACGTCATGGTCGGGGCCATCAGGCATAAGAAAGAGAGGAAGGCCCATAGCTCGTTGGGGCGATGACATTGTGAAAGTCGCTGGCAGTTGCTGGATGCACACAGCAGAAGATAGATACCGCTGGTCATCTCTGGAGGAGACCTTCTAATAAGAGGGGTTCTTGCTAAAAGAAATAATAAAAAAAAAAATACATTCAATATAATTTTTTAATACAATTTAACAATTTAAATAAATAACCATAATGTTAAATTACTAATAGAATGGAAAAATTATTATATGTAGGTATTACGCAAATCTATTGAGTTACAAAAAAAACTGATGTTATATTATTAATTGAATTTTGAAATGCATGCAGTATTTATATTATTAGTAAGTAATTCAAATAGCGAGATATGAAAGGCTTTTTATTTTATTTTGTTTATTTTATTTAATTATCCATCACATTTTTTGCGTCAGTTTTAATACTTTCATGAGTTAATTCTATACTTTCACTGTCACTTGAAGAACTCATTTTTCAAAACAAAACCATTAATTTCTAACAATCCTTGGAAATTTTAGCGTTTTTAATTTGTATTTTTTTTATTCAGCCGGCGGCGCGACTATGGGCCGTCGTACCAGCCAGTCTTTGCGTTCGATTTCTTTGGCGCTGAACACTAAAATGTTCCTAATTCAAAGAGTGGGCGACAATAGTAGATTATTGCATCGAGCACAAAGTAGCACCGAGCGAGGGCTCTATTCTAACAGGCACGAGGGCAATATAAATTACTTAAGGCGAGGTGCCTAATCTGCTTTTCTTTCAACTATTACCTATAGGAATAGTAGATAAAAGAAACTCATATCAAACAGTTAAAATAGAAGTTTAATTATTGAAATTAAAAGTTATACTTGAGCAATTATTAAACGTAAGGTTAAGAGTTTTGTTGGGCAAATTTATATTTAAATTTGGAACATGTAGGATAGAAACGAATAATACGTACGTAAAAAAAAAAGTATTGATATCGGCTGGCTGAATAGAGCTAATCAATTGAGATTGGCACCTTTTGGTGCGATAAAAAAAAACTTTGCAATAACGAAATTTCATACATTTTTATTGCTCTAGAGCATTAAAGACTCGCTTTGTACTGAGTTTTTAGGTTGATTGTGATGAAATTAAAGCATAGTTGGAAGAAAAGATAATTGCGGCGCACTTATAAAGAAGATTTAAAACTCATTACTGCCCGCTAAAAGTTTCATATAGAAAACACTATCTTTGGGTGCACTTCCAGGCGCACCAAGTCGTCCTTTTCGAAAAGGGATGAAAAAGCTTTCACTGTTTAGTATGTCAGTAGCTTTGCTCATAGTACATAATAAATACGAGTCGGACATAATAACAACGTACAATCTGAAATATGTATCATCTCAAAAAGTCCATCAGAGCCCTCTGTAAATACGAGTAGATTTGATATAGCTTGTTTTGACATTCTGTCGTCCTACAAATTCCTAGCCAGCGAAGCCACGGTCACAGCTAATATAGTATTTCAATAAAGCGAGCGTTGCCACGGTCAGAGCTAGTAGTATTTCATTTAAACTTGAGCGCTAGGTATGCACCATGCTAGGTCTGCTAATTGGCGGTAAATGCCTTTTCCGGCCGCTCATAGAATGGAATAGGTTTCGGTAAGTAATTGCAACATCGTTTGTATTTAGAGCTTCTGTCATGTTTGATTTTCTTGCTACTACTCGTATTGTGACATACCTCCATTTTTTGCCATTAAAAATGTACCTAGATGCTTGGGATTTTTTTTACTTGTAAGGGGGTCCATTAGAATGTATAACGTATCGTATGTCTCTTCAAAATTCGTGATTTTATTTTCCAAATGTGTAAACAAATTGGAGAAACCACTTTAATACCCACACAAAGTTAAGTTTGCGCTACAACTTCAAACATATTTATGACTTTTTAATTGTAGGATTAGTCATTCTGAAATTAACTTAATTAACGCTAGCATAAAGTTGTTGTTTATGTGGAAAAAACGTCAATGGGAGAAAAGTATTTCAATAAGCCATACAGTTTTTTTTGTAACCCAAACGATTTCCATTACTCCAAGTCAGTACCTACCAGGGTTTATTTTAAGAACTCCCCTACGCTCAAAATAACCTTGTTTTTCCTTCATTCATTTGCAACATTGGCATATTTATGAACAGCAGCCACGTGGAATAATTTTCAATAAAATAATCAGCAACTGAAAATTCACTTTGATACCCATTTGGAATTCTTTAGGCAACATTTCTACAAATATATCAGCCATAAAAAGGCCAATAAATGAGTGATCCTTCTTGTAAATCTCTTGAGGCGCATTTGCGTTTGGGAGAGTAAGTGGTCGAGTACGATTGGGATAGTATTTAAATTAGACAACTAGCCTGATTTGAATTCATTCTCTACACTGTCTAGATGTACTCCTGCTGCTCTATAAGCTAGAGATATACCACAGTGTTCTGCTATAATAAATACCGTTTTTTGTCATTTGATGGACATTATTTCTGGAGAACGAAAAAGACATCCGTTTGTCTACAATAGTTACAAACTGCGAACGACAGGCGTTGTTAATAAGACATGTGTTAATTGACGTTTAACGTTGTCCAACTTAAATTCAATATATTTTATTTATCATAAACCTACATGGCACTTACAAAACGTCAGAATCTAGGTGCACCGTTACAATTGATCGTTTCCTATTAGAAGAGACTCATTGCCTTTACGTCTATTACCGTCCTCGCCGCCGAGGCCCGCCGCGACGCCCAAATCCACGCCCCTCCCGACCCTTGCTCGAGCCAGCCCGCGCCGCTGAGCCTCTAGCTTTAAATTCGTCCCTAAATCACTCAAATCCTGATCCAGCTAGTCCCTTGCTGCCCTCTTCCAGCGACGCCCTAAGCCGAGGTTCGTACCCCACAGGGGGTGCCCTTAGCGTTGTCGCTTAGTTTTTAAGTTAGTACATAAGTTTAAGTCCTTTTTTTGTTTGTTTGTTTGGCATCTCGCAGGTCAACCTATGCGGTTGTCGTCTGCTTAAGCGGACTTGCCTGTGGATTCCCTAATAAATTAAGGCCTCCAGCCAGGACTTAAACTTATATACTAACTAAAACTAAGCGACAACGCTAAGGGCACCCCCTGTGGGGTACGAACCTCGGCTTAGTGCGTCGCTGGAAGAGGGCAGCAAATGACTAGCTGGATCAGGATTGGTATTATTTATGGACGAATTTAAAGCTACAGGCTCAGCGGCGCGGGCTGGCTCGAGCAAGGGTCGGGAGGGGCGTCGATTTGGGCGTCGCGGCGGGCCTCGGCGGCGAGGGCGGTAGGACGGCGATCGGGTTTTGGGCTTATGTAGCGTGCTAGTGGCCTTGCTACTCTCCTGGAGGAGGGTAGTGGCGTCGTCGGGGTCGATTAAAGTATGCCTTGGTCGGCGAATACTGCTAATGCGAGAGGGAGTGTAGCGGGCGGCCGCTGTAATCAGGGGGTTAGAATGTTTGATGCAGTTTAAGTCCTGGCTGGAGGCCTTAATTTATTAGGGCAACCACAGGCAAGTCCGTCTAAGCAGACGACAACCTCATAGGTTGACCTGCGAGATGCCATTCCCAAAAAAAAAAAAAATTACGTCGATTGTAATAACTCATACTTATAATCACATTTTTTCTCAGGAGTGGCAGAAACTTCGCGTTTCATATGTGCCCCTGTTGGTTTATGTAAATATGTGAATGATCAAGACCATCACTCTACTAGCCCACTCTACCAATGTAAACGCACTCCTCGTATTTTATCCGTGGGCAGATGAAAGTGAGCGCAGTTAGTTGGGCGACATTAGTCACCGACTCGTGAGAGTTGCTGGTAATTCTGTACTTTATTAATAATGTATTTGTACGTCATTTTGTACGTTTGCAGCGGGCGAGATTTAGTGACCTGTGTTAGAAGTATTTGTGTCGTTTGTAAGAGTGAACTGATATTGGAAATTATGGATGTTTTAGTTAAACAAAATGTGAATGAGCACAGTATTGGTTTCTCGGAATAGGAATGATGACTAATATTAAAAACGTTCGAAAAAATTATGTAATTTTAAAGAAGGCATAGTAAAAATGAAATCATCGAAAAAAAAACAGTTAAATCGATGTAAATATGAACAAGCTACACGCTTTAAAAGTTTTTGGAGGAGATTATTCCCGTCCTTGTCGCGCGGTACGGACAATGTATGGCGCTAGTATGATGCTACATAGTCGTGACGTCACTTCTACGATAGTTCTGTCCTTGTTTTAAAACGTTTATAGCTTGGCAATTATTGAAGCTTTTTTTATATTTCACTTACTGTTTGCACTATTTGGAAACAAACATTTTATTAAGATTTAAAAAAAAGTTGTCATCATGACTATTGCGGTCCTTCTTTCGTGAATTATTTTGATGATTGTAGAATCAATGATCGATATGGTACACTCAACAAAAAGGGCGATTAACACTGCTGTTTCTACACTGACTAAATTGGCACAAAGTTATTCGATAAATACTATTTGAGGAGGATAACTCCAAACTAATAAGTCTTGACTCAAATGGAAATACAGGGTGGAAGGGACGACGAACACCCTGATACCATGGACTCAGTACATGATTCTGAAATCCACTGCGTTGAAATTTTTTGCCGGTTATTTAAAAAAAAAAATGCTCTGCCATACATTTGACCGCGTAGGTATTGCACTTTTATATGAAACAGCAGTTTTTTTTTGTTTGATAAACGATGAAAAATTTCAAAGCAGGGGGTTTCAGAATCATGTACTGATTCCATGGTATCAGGTCGTGCGTCGATGTCCCTTCCACCCTGTATAAAGGGTTCTCTCTTTTTCAAGCCTTTGTCGGAAATGTCACAAGGGATTATGAAGGTGGGTTCAGTATTCTTTGTCTATCTCTTTTTATTTTTTCGCTGATTGTCACTTCGTCTTTAGTGCTTATGACAGGATAAGTACCATTCGAGGTAGTGCTACACACCATCACCGTAAAATCCTAGATCGTCGCATTTTCATTCAAAATCCTTTATTATTATTTCATTTAATAATTTATTAAACATTATTTCCACTTAAAACGCAGAGGAGTGTATTGAATCAGCTGAACGGGCACTAATCTATGTAAATAGTTAAGTGGTGCGAATTGCATTCACAATCAAAGAGCATTGTAGAATAGATTGTACCGTGAATAATTTAAATTGTAGTGTTTGCTACGCTGATTCTAATATTGTGTTTTAAATTAATCAAATATTTACCTGTGGTATTTTTGTGTGTGGCAAGAATCAGAAAGTAGTACATTTTTCTCATGGAGGTAAGCAGAATTGAATTGAATTCAAAGAATATCTTAATATTCATATGCCATGTACTGTACTGGCAATTACTACGATCACAGAAACACTGAAACAAACAAAAAAATGTCAGGCATTCCCTACGTTTTGTATAGTTTTGCGAACATAAATTTATGGACAGCAGATTGTTTTTTCGCTATTTCATGTTTTGCCTCTTGGATTAAGTTGTTTATACTGATGAATACAAAGACTCAGTAAGAGGTTTTCAGTTAAGTCAATCACACCTTGTATTTATTTGTAAAGACAGCTTGAACATTTTTTTTGCGGATTATGAGGGACTAGACAAATAGCGTTCGCTTTATTTTTTTTTAATTTTATAAATGGCATCTCGCAGGTCAACCTATGAGGTTGTCGTCTGCTTAGACGGACTTGCCTGTAGTTGCCCTAATAAATTAAGGCCTCCAGCCAGGACTTAAACTTATGTACTAACTTAAAAACTAAGCGACAACGCTAAGGGCACCACCTGTGGGGTACGAACCTCGGCTTAGGGCGTCGCTGGAAGAGGGCAGCAAGGGACTAGCTGGATCAGGATTTAAGTGAATAAGGGACGAATTTAAAGCTACAGGCTCAGCGGCGCGGGCTGGCTCGAGCAAGGGTCGGGAGGGGCGTGGATTTGGGCGTCGCGGCGGGCCTCGGCGGCGAGGACGGTAGGACGGCGATCGGGTTTTGGGCTTATGTAGTGTGCTGGTGGCCTTACTACTCTCCTGGAGGAGGGTAGTGGCGTCGTCGGGGGCGAAAATAGCGTTCGCTTCGGAGCGATTCTATTTCTACAATCGCTATCGCTGCACTATGATACTACGCTATGACATATGACCACGTGACATTTCGATATCATAAGTCAACCCCATACATTTAATTGGTGTTCTACTAGCGTCATCGCTAATCGAATGTTGCGAATGTTACTTTGTATAGACCCTCGGGTCAAACTCCTTTACTTATCTAACAGAACTATGAATAAAAAACTTGCTGTAAACAATATAAAATTCATTTTGAACTCATTATACGACGAGTCTCTTGTAGGACAAACAATGCTTTTGGGCCTCCAAATTTTAATTGAATCATTATTAAGTAAACAAACCATGAGAAACGAACGCCATTCTTTACGTTCATGGGAAATAAAAAATAGCCTAAATTAAGTGGCTTTTTTTTTCGATAGTCACTCGCACGTCCATGGTAACAGTATGACTTTCACAGCGCCTTTATTCCATAGCAGGAAGGTCGATTTTCGTATTTTAAGTATTTCTAGGCCTTCGGTTGACGGTACGGTTAGGTAAAATATTATTACCGTTAATATTTATATGTTGAAATTCCCATGATATTTTCGGAAACATCAACTCTGTCACGCGAACTGTCCCTTTTCATTATGTGGTTATAATAATTTGATGTTATTGTTACAGGTATGTTTATGCTGACCTAAAATAATGGATAGTGGTAAGGTAGTGTGTAGATAAGATATGATAGTAACCAGTACTTTAAGTGCCTTGGGTAAAGACAGAAAGTATTTAAGTTTTTTTTCAACTTGATACTAAAAGTGGTCGGCGATCTATGCGTCTTATAAAATAGTAGAGATGAATGTGTGTCGGTTTTTCTGGTTGACCTTCCGGATTGGTGCAAAAACAGCTGAACGGATTTGGGTAAAATTCATCATACAGTTAGTTTGTTCTGTAAAAATCTCACTGTGAATCCCTAGCATCACGTGCAATGGAATGACATATCTTTTCACCTAAGTTTTAGCAGTGTAATTTCCAATCCCGGTAGTACAGACAGTGCCCTGTATTACCTTCCCTCTTCTTCTTTTTAAGGGGTTCAGGTAATGTAGAGCACTGACCGTACGTTCCCGTGGGTTATTTTACGACATCTACGCGGTCGAAGCCGAAGGCAAATGCTAGTTTTCCATACAGTTAGCATGAGACCGCAACCTACAACAATGCCGCGATGCCTCAAAATGTATGAATAGGGATGATGTTTTATATTCGCAAAAATAATGTCGTCTTTAAGAAGGCATCGTAAAAATTAGATAATCGAAGGATCTGTTAAATCGATGTAAATATGAACAAGCTACACGCTTTAAATGTTTTTGGAGAGGATTATTCCCGTCCTTGTCACGCGGTACGGACAATGTATGGCGTTAGTTACATACTCGATATTTCGTTAATTTTTTGTGTATCGTCAGCAAAGGCGATAGCAAATATGTGGTTTCATTTATTGCATATATGTGGTCTCCATACTGTATTGTGTTTTTTTTTTAATATATTAGGCGCAACTGTAATATTCTTCGCGGTGGCCAATCTGTCTGTCTATTAAAAGTAATATTTTACCAATCCTATATAAACTTATTGACCTTCTGATAAATACTTTTTTTTTTTATTAACCTCTAAGAACTACTTACTAATGCATACTTTCTTAAAACAAATGAGTCACTTTTTAAGCCATGTGACCATTCACGTGCGAGCCAAATTGGTCAAATAACTAACCTAAGGCACCCTGACCAAATGGTGTAGGTTAGTTTAGAACTGTAACCAAGCGCGCGCGAGCCGAGCGAGCGATGCGAGCGGTGCCGTGACTGCAGCCGGCGAGCGCTACATCGAAGTTAGTCGCAGTTACTTGGCCATTAAAATATTTGTAGTACCTACCCCAAAATATTAATTATTTGAGGTTCACAATCATTTTAGTACAGTGGTAAATAATATTATTAGAAGCACAAAATAGAAATGATTAGAGGTTCGATTAAATACATGCCTATTAAAAAGTATGAATAGGTGTCTATTTGTATTAATTATTTAAAAAAGAAAAATTTGTAGGATTACTTTTCAAATACATTTAAAAATGTATTTGAAAACTAACTAACTTCGCGTGGAAAAGGAAAAGTGTTTCATGAAAGAGAGCGGAAACTATTTGTCTTAGAATAAGACGTTTTTATGCAGACTAAAATTTTATGCGGTCGTTAAAGGACAAAATATTCAATATTTTGGCTCTAAAGTCTGCACGCGTAGTTTGAAAGGGTTTTGTCAATCGAAGGAAAGACAAAATGGCAGATGTCTCATGTTCATCTGTCATTTTGTCTATTCTGCCGTCGACAAAACTCGTTTCTGTGGTGGTCATGCAACGCGTGCGGATTCTTAAAGAAATCCTATAACTACAGCATTCTCCGAATTTCTAAACTATTATACGGAATTCAAACTTAAACAAAAAGAGCAAATAAAAAACGTGTCTTACGTTTTTTATTTGCTCTTTTGGTTTGGTCTCATTATTAAGACCTATCATTTGGTAAAATGAAATTCATTAACCGACTGTCGCCCACGTGATCTTTATAAGATAAAACACCACAACAAACAATTTAATTTTAGCCATCTTTATTTGTTTGAGTACATTTCGTCTTACGATTTTTGAACTGAGTTATTTATTATCATCTGCCTAGCCTTTTCCCAAATATTTCGGGGTTGGCTTCCAGTCGGACCGGATGCAGCTGAATACCAGTATTTTACATAAATCGAAAGCCTATCTGACCTCCACATCCCAGTTATTGGGTAACACGATACCCCTTGGTAAGACTGCTTGTCAGACTTTGAACTTCTGACTGCCCGTAACGGCTGTCAAAGATCTAGGAATGGCAGCAGTAAAGGGAAAAGTCTCGGTATGAAAAAGATGGTCACCCATCCACGAACCAATCGCTGCAAGCGTAGCTTTACCTGCGATCGACAGCATCGGCTGTTATCATTTAGCCAGAAGCTCCTTTCCTATTTGGTAAACGGAGTATAACCCACTACTTCAAAAGAGCAGAGTGAAGATTAGAGCAGTGGTGGCCCAGTGGTAACGGCCCCGACTTACGAGTTGAAGGTCGTGAGTTGGAACCCAGGCAGGCGCTTTACTATGTGTAAACAACTTCATCACCACTGCTCTCAAAACGGTGAAGGAAAACATCGTGAGGAAACCGGGCATGTCCTATAACCAAAAATTCAAAGTCATGTGACATCAACCCGCACTGAGCCAGCGTGGTGGATTACGGCTCACTCCTTCTCATAGAGAGGAGGCTTGTGTGCCAGGAGTGGGAAAGTTAAAGGCTGATAATACTGCTTGAAAATACTCTTAGCCTAGGTTTAGGTGGATACTATCAGCTTTTCTTATCTAGATCGTGCTAGAATATAATAATAAACTTATAAACACATTAAAGAGTGATTTATGTACAATAACAAGTTGTGTATATAAGCATTAGGTAAATAGGTCCTGATTTTGTGTTTTCTACGAGTAATGGACTAAGATAGTGATCGCATAATTTAAGTTTTCTTTTGTTCAGATCTGTAATAATGCGTGCAGAAAGTCACGAAGATTGTTGATGAGCAAAAAATTTAGGCAATAATGTATTCTGTAACTAGCCTGCAGTGAATCTCAGCCGTTTTCAATTTATCTGAATAAAAAGTTACTTACCATGATCACAAAAATAATAGTGATTTCGCTTTCAACCAATCAACTCAACCATCAATTAACGTTTTCGAATGAGTCCTCTAAACGCTGTTACACCCAAAACCCGAAAGTTTCAGTTTTATGGTTTTGTGTTTTATCTATCTTTTGATTTTGATTATCTTTTGATTCATAGTGCGGATTTCACCAATGAAATTGAACGTGATCAGCACTGCAAAACCACATTCAAGTGCTGTCAGTGTCGATGTTTTTTTAACAATTTTGTAACTGACAGATCTTAACGCGTTTATGATGGGCCGAACGCGTTCAGTTTCATTGGTTAAATTCGCCCATAATGTAAATTTCAATATTAAATCAAATCCCTACCCCCCGCCGCTTTTCTTCCGACGGCTGCTTGCTGCCGGTGGCAAAGCATATTTTCAGAGGTTATAGAAATATGTCATTTTCGACACGATAACCTGTCGAATGGTTGTGAAACTCTTCGGATCCAGTCTAAAACCGTCAACACGCAATGGGCATAGGTAACATTGACCAACCCTTGCGCTTTCTCTGTATAAAAAAGGCCCGTCAAATTAACGAGAGGATAGCAAATGGTATCTCAGGAGTAATATTCCAAGATTTATCGTGTTGCCATTTTTTTAATAACGAACTAACAGTTAAGACCTGCATTTTAACAAATCAACATACGTTTGCACAGCCCCAACAAATCTATTAACTAACCAACACATTGCACAAGCTTCGTATCCGCCTGGTTTGATGCAAATAGCTTGACATCAGTCAGACCTGTCAGTTTGTGTCGTCGGCTGATTTATGACCCGCCCAATGTACCAGCTACGATGTTACTAACTCCGACCTGTGTAAGAACGGTAATTATAGGTATTCTTGTAACTGAAATACTGGTAAAAGTTTTTTTTTTTAAATTCCTTTTAATCAATTTTACATAAAGTTTTGTAAGATGGCATGGATATACGAGTAAGGGAAGACCAAATAAACGATAGATGGACTGTGAATGATGATAGTGCTAGAAAGGCGCAACTAGAATCAGTTCTATTTTTTTTTGTAAATTTTGAAGTTCAAAAGTACCTATTTGAAAGAAATTGTTTGACTTTGACTTAGAAAAAGGAGTGACTAACGACAGGGCGACTTATAAAGAAGTAAGGTAGAAAAATAAATGCACCGACCCCAAATAATTTGCGATAAAAGCAGGAGATTAATGCTTAAAACCAGTCACGGTTTTAAGTCCACTCAAATCTGTGTAGAAGAACCAAAGGAGCATCTCAGACACTAATCCGCGTGGGCCTCAATGCTTCATGTGGTCTTATCAAGATTATATTTAAATAGAGACTGTCCTCTGAGTTTCTTTCCATGTTTCTTCTCAGGGTAGGATACGAAACACCGACTTCAAATAGTTTTAAATCATAATTTATTCTAACGTATACATTTTAGAAACGATTTACCGAAATAAATATCATTTATCATTTTATGCTGACTCCATTTAATATTGGATGACGGCAAGAGTGAAAATGATGATGGTAGTCTAGTCCTGCCTAATAGACAACCATTGTTCACGCCATCTTTGTTTGGTTCAGTGGTGGGGCTAGTACTGCATCATGGATACGGTTGACATTTTCGAGGGACAGACATGGAAATTAGTCTCGTATTAAAGCGGGTCTTGGATGGTCGCTGACCTTCACACCTAATCTTATATCTCCACGTGCGGACTCAACTTAAAACGCAACGTTTCATTCATTCCTCTTAAAATATTGCAAAAAAATCGATCAGCGATTCGCTTAAATTAATACCATCGCATCACAACCCTTGCATCAGCATATCATTGCGGACTTCATCAAGAGGTTTGAGTCCAATTTCAAGAAAGCACAGGATGATAAACCCAAGTGAGTGCTGGCCTAATTACTCTGTGCTGAATTGAGATTGGTGTTGAAACAAACCCCTTTTAAAATAACCATATTCCTATAAACAACCCGCTCCGCTCTCCTAATAATCGGGCCATTCGAGCTCATACTTTCAACAGCATAACCAGCCATCCTTATCTGTTAATTAGACCAGCTGTATCACTCCTTAATATTGCATTGACGTAAGACCTACACGGGTTTGCAAAATGTCAACTTAATCTGATTATGGAAAGTGGGTGAAATATCGATCACGAGGTTTAGCTGGTAGTTAAAGATGGGTGTGAAAATTCTGAAGAACCTGTCTGTCGTTAAACACACGATACCATCATCAATTCGCTATTGGTCTTTTAAGGGTTTCGTACCCAAAGGGTGCTCCGCTGTCCGTCCGTCTGTCTGTCTGTCAGCGGGCTGCATCTCATAAGCCGTAATAGGTAGACTGTTGAAGTTTTCACCGGCAATACGCCGGTATGAATACAAAGTAACATTCGTAATATTCGATTAGCGATGGCTCTAGTAGAAATGACAAAAAATGTACGGGGTTCAAAATCCAACATTAAAATTCATCAATTTATTGTTTCCCATAGAAATCTAGATCAATCGTTTAGCATTTAGGTCACCTGAGCCAGTCTAGTACTATGGAACCGGTTTGATAGTGGACCGCACACCTGTTCGTATGTGTATGATCGTAAATATTATAAGTTTGGGTATATAATAGAAGGATGGTTGGATGTTTTTGTTGGTCTAAATATAATAGTAGTTGCGAGTTGTGTTATCTGAATTTTGTATTATGTAGCTTTAAATTGCAGTTCAGTTTTGTGCACAGTACCTTACTATTCATTTATTGAGTGGCCTAGAAAAATACAAGGTGTCCTAAGAAATGACTATACACAGTGTCCTATGATATTTCAGAGGACATTGCATAGGATGTGTACTTACAACCAAAATCATCTTCATTGTTATATTCTGGAAATCCCATCGTCGATAATACTTGTACCCATTCAAATTAATATCCAAATTAAGTCAAATGTTTAGAGTATCTAGTACTTAGGAAAGTCACTCCAAGGAATAAACAGACTGTTCTCGTTAAGGTGGATGTCTAAAGAAAGATACAGGCCGTCCCAGAAAAAAAATAGAGTTCTAAGTAATCCACCTGACAGAGAAGCTTGACGCAGAAACGTCAGTTACAAGCGTCATAAATCGTAAAAAAGCAAAGACCTAGATTGTGATATAGGCATAGACTATTAAGGTTATCTACACAGATACCTAATAGCCTAAAAAGTCAATATTTGCCGACTAACAAAAGATAAAAGAACACATACCTTTTTGCTAACATTGGTAACTAATTTGGAAATTGTCACGGCCGTCTATTGACGCAAGAAGTTCTAGACATCCAGTTACGGGCTTAACGAAGCGTCAATGCTCTTAATTAAATAGGTTCAATATCTTGAACGTATTTTCTTTTTTGGGTTGGCAGCACTTTAGTATTACTATAGTCTGTTTCAAAAGTAAGAAATAAAAACGTAAACAAATGGATCAGAGTGAGTGCTTTGATTTGATTATTTGAATATGTACATAAACCCGTAATTCTAGTTTTAAATCACCCAGATGTTTTTGATTTTACATATGAGTTAATTATAAAACCTTAATTTTGGCCGATAATTTTTCAATTACAATTTAATCATTTTATTTAAAGAATACTTGTTCCAAAAAGTAGTGAGTTATAATGTTGAAACCTTGATACAGCGGATGAATGTGTTGCTATTTTTCTTTAGCGAGTGATTGCTTACGAATTTAATCTGAACATGGTTTATTTACACTTTTATCAAATACTTCGGGAACTGACCGTAGTTAGTGTTGTTATGGCCATGTGGCTTGAAATAGCATTTTTTTGTAAGAACAAATATTACAAGCCTTACTAACACCAGTTTTCTGAAAAGCTCATCTAAAAGAACACAAAAAATTGCTAACTTATGCCTTGATTGGCTCACTGAATTATAAACAGCCGCAGCAGTCACCGATCAAATAATCTGTTCTGAAATCTCATGTTAGCTGTTCTTAAATAACCAATTATATTTTAAGACAGATAAAATTAAACAGACTTTCTGAAACCGGAGGTAATTTGTTGAATATGTTAAACACGCCAAGACTGTTTATTGAGAAACTTATTATCCGCTCACACAAATTCAGCAAAATAATTTTAGTAACGTATAACATTTTACGACTATATCTATATCAATTTCCTCGGACTGTTGAAATAATTTTAGACACAACTCCTGTGGAAATCTACCTGCCTGCAATAATCCCACAGTTTTTCTTGATTTTTTTATTGTCGAATGCCCTGCTCTTGACCTCTCTATGATGGAGCTTGCCCAGAAGATGCCTGTTCACTCTTGCTTTGAAGACAGCGAGCACCTTCTTAATTTCCAAACAGTTTACTCTATACTTTGCCAGTAATTTTAATCTTGAGGATTTTTTGCCGGTAGATTGGCGCTAGACACGCCCCTTATAACAAAGGACCTCGCCTTTGCCTTACAAAGTATTTTAGTTATGAAAGTATTACTATATTGCATGTATTTTTATTTTTGGTAACTCACATAATTTTTAAGCATACATGGATCACTCGCTGTGTCTGACCTAAATAAATAAATAAAGTTAAATCGGCCTCACGGGGAATATAGCCGTAATGGTATGTTTTGTCAGTCTATACAAAGTCACCAGGTTTACCAAGAGGTATCGTGTTACTCAGTAACTGGGTTGTGGAGTTCATGTAGGCAGTAGCTCCATGTAAAATACTGGTATTCAGCTGGATCCTGCTAGACCGGAAGCCGACTCTTACATAGTTGGCTAGGCAGATTGATTGGTTTATGATATGTCTTGTCATGTACATACATATTTTTTTTAACTTTTCGCTCACAAAAAGGTACAGAGGCGGTCCTAATGCCTTACGTATTCCCTACCAGTCAACCAAGGGTGGTGAAGAGGTTAGTCAGGAGGTGCTTTGGTCGAGAGGAAAAGGTTATATGTGTGTACATAAATGGTTAAATAAATAATGTGTTCATACATAGGTTACAAACTTATATAATACACATACATAAATATTAACTATATTTCAGTATCATTACATCCGTCCAACTTATTCCGTACCTACACTTTAAGTGCTTGAAAGTCGAGTATAATTTAATAAATCATCCTTTTCCTAAGTAAAGACCATTCATAAGCTTAAAGTGAGAGGTAAGTTATTCCCTATCTCGAGTACCTGACCTTTGCTTAGGATTATTCTTGAGGCCCACAAATCTAGACTATTAATCTTAAACCTCTTTGTGTAGAATTATGAAAATATTCTCTGAAGTTTAGTGATGGATGGGACATGTGTGCTTTATACCCGAATTGCGTTTTGTTTTGTCATACAGTTCATGTTAATTATCCTATGGACATTTTTACGTTACAAAACTAGATATTCTCTTTGGGATCTTTAAAAAATCACTTTGAAACTTAAATGTGTTTTACCTGCAGTGTAAATTGTCAACTTAAGTGTCAAAGGTCTGCTTTTTTGAGCTAAATATCATGACATGTCTGTTGTTCATCAAGCATTCCTGTTAACCCATTCATCTATGCTTAATATGCTTGTGCCAGGAGATTATAGTGCAAAGAGTAAGCGAACTCATAACATCAATTCAGATTTGTTACAGTTGAAATGACAATTATGTATTTTTTTGTGAATGTATAGATTATTTTATATTTTGTGACGCCCATGTAGATTTTATATCGCTATTGTTGTCCTATTGCTCCTAATTTAATTTGTGTAGACACAGTAGAAAAATTGGCCATGAAACAATAGATTATTTGAACAAACACAACTAACATCGCCAAGTTACTCGTAGTAATATCCCGTGCCAATTCCGAAACAATGACTGTTCCTGTTTTTCTTACTTAATTTTTTTCGTTAAACATACGTTGACCTAGTATAACTTAACTTGTCATAGCAACAATTTGTCAAAAATATGATCTTTTTGTAACTAATATCTTAATTTAGGAATAACAACACAAAATATTTCAGTAATTTCGAAGAGGCTTATTCTTTCCTTAAAATCTCCCCGTACGACTGCGATAAAGAACTTTGTCCATATGAGAGAACAATTAAAACTTATCGGTAACATAATCAGATACTCCATTGCAACCATCCGAAATATTATTTTTGTATTCCATAGTTGTAGGTACTATAAAAGCTACGTGTTGGTCTACCCACAACCTCAACAATAATAACTTTTTGACTTCTGATATAATAGCCAAATAATATTATGCGTTCTGCTCCCCAGCCCGATCACTATGTACGGCAAGCCGATCCCTTGGAAAAAGCAAGCCAAGTACCTAGGCGTGATCCTAGATCAGAACCTTACCTTTAAGGAACATATCAAGGCGGTTCGCGCTCGCGCCTCCTTCGCTCTTAGTAGACTCCAGTTTATACTGACAGCCCGAAGCAAACTGTCGTTAAAATGCAAACTGCGCATCTATACCGCAGTCATCCGTCACATCATGACCTATGCCTGCGTTGTGTTTGCGCACGCTCACCCACGCCATCTCCATAAGATGCAGACAGTTTCCTCAGAAGGGTCCCCTTACTATGTCCGAAACATAGATCTTCACGTCGACCTTAAAATGCCAACCATAAGCTAGAAACGCTTATCTAAGCGTTTCTTTGACTGTGGCATCAAACATTCAAACCCCCTGATTTCAGAGGCCGCCCGTTATACTCCCTCTCGCATTAGTAGTATTCGCCGACCAAGGCATATCTTAATCGCCCCCGATGACGCCACTACCCTCCTCCAGGAGAGTAGTAAGGCCACCAGCACCCTAATTAAGCCCAAAACCCGATCGCCGTCCTACCGACCTCGCCGCCGAGGCTCGCCGCGACGCCCAAATCCACGCCCCTCCCGACCCTTGCTCGAGCCAGCCCGCGTCGCTGAGCCTGTAGCTTTAAATTCGTCCCAAAATAACATCAATCCTGATCCAGCGAGTCATTTGCTGCGCTCTTCCAGCGACGCCCTCAGCCGAGGTTCGTACCCCACAGGGGGTGCCCTTAGCGTGCAGTCGCTTAGTTTTTAGTTAGTATTTAAGTTTAAGTCCTGTCTGGAGGCCTTAATTTTTTAGGACAACCACAGGCAAGTCCGCTTACGCATACGACAACCTCATAGGTGCCAAACAAATGCGTTCCGCTCCAAAACCACCTACACAGTGAGCCCTATCAGAGTACCAGCGCTGCGGTATATTTGCTTATATATTTTTTCAAATTTCGCAGCATGATGCTGGGGTAGAAACCTTTTAAGAAACGTTTTTATTAAATTGTTTTCATAATTTTGTTAGATCTATTGTTCTTCTTTTCTCATTGTTTGTAGTTCCTGTGCGTGTCCCAAATTAAATAAGTTTTCTTTCTTTATTCAAATTTTTTCACCAATTCTTATGTCGTTGATCGATATTAAGATGGATGTAGATATGTGCATGAGGCATTACTCATTATCCGCACTTGTCAAACAATACAAAAAAAATATTTATTGTATTTCCATTTCTCCCGAACGTAATCAACTTGACCCACTGTACCAGTAATTAATCAGTTGGTCCGACAAGCGAGCTGGCAGTTTTCATAATTAGTGACGCGCCGGTGTCGGATTTTTGACAAATGTCCACCCTAGGGATGGGACGGTTCGAGTTTAGCGTTTGATGTTTCGAGATGCTGAGTTTAGGTGCGGTGTGTATTGTTAGGAGCAGAGTAATTGCTGTGGCAGTGAGTTATATATTGTCAGGGTAAAGATGTTTTGCAAGTTAGATCTTTTTAAGCTAATTGATGCACATAGACCGTTCCTTTTAAAGCATTGCTTATTACTTAAAGAAATCTATTCAGCGATGCTTATTATATTCTTGCTTGTAATGCATTAAGTAAGTATGTTTTTTTTTGTTTTGGTATTATTTTGTTCAAGAGGTTTTCCGTTATGAAGTCATGACTTTTTCTTGTCATGAAGTTATTCTCAGGGGTATGTATTGGGTAAATTTCAATGATTGAAATTCGCGTTTAGCAATAAGAAGTATAATAATTTGTAAAAACACAGTAAAACGTCACAAACAGGTAAAAACATCAACAATCAAAACTTTTACTCATTAGACTTGTTCTACGAAAAACCAATCGACGAGTTAGATATTAAAAAGGACTTCTTGCACCAACCTATTTCCTAAGGACATAACGGCTGGTTCCGTATCCAGTTCATCCTATTACCTGTGCTATTACGTAAAGGAAGTAAAGCTCCTTAGATTTATAATGTGCAATACTATATAGTCTCATGTTTATACCAGCTCTTTTGTCGGAGCTCTCACCGTGGCATCGCCTTTTCATTCTTTATGCACTTAACGAGTTTGAACTTGCCATCTTCCTGAAGCAGTGTAGCGTTCTTGTGAAATGTATGATAATTTTAAATTACTGAAGAATTTAACTTTGTGTTTTTTTATTAAGGGTTGTTTGAACTGACATGGTTTCAGAATATATAGAATTATATTTATCCTAAGTCTCAGTTGCAGAAATCTTGAGCATTAAAGTACAATAGGTACTTACCAGTAACCAATAATTGTTGAGGGTTCAGCTGAGTTCGAAACTAGTAAAATTACTAGTGATCAAAAGAACACTGATATCGGGCAGGATAAATTATCCTGCCCGATATCAGTGTTCTTTTGATCAGCCTATAACTTAATGTATCGCGATTTTATACTTTTATCTTATAATGCAGTTGAAAGACGTCCACCGCTGGACATACGGTGGCCCTACGTCCGGTTCTGTTCTTCCCGCAGCCAGTGGTTTTCAGTCACTGGTGCCACTTTCAGACTTCCTCTTACGTACGATTTTTTTATTCTATCCATTCGATTAAGGAATTAGATATTAAAATCAAAAAAGCAAGTCTGAAAATAGTGTTATAATCAGATCTGCAATTAACAACTTTAGAGCAGCTCTGTTAGCACAATTAATTTCAGACACTGACAGACTTTTAGTCCATTTGAGAATGCTGTGCGATTTCGTTTAGCTGTTCACAATTTAATTCAAGTACATTTTTAGGGCATACCTCTATGAACACTTAACTTGTTGTTGTGTTTTTTTTTGTTTTGTTTTTATTTTATTACGGACGTTTTTAACGTGCACGTCTTTTCTACATCAAACTCACATGTATAATTTCTACACGATTAATGAAACCAATTTTATGTTATTTTTTATTTTTTTTAAAAGGTTCGTTTTTTTTTTCGTAGTTTCTTGCCAGTTCCTCTCTATAGGTACCTACAACACTTTGGAATGGGCTCCATCTTTCTGACCCCTTAACAATTCAAAAGTGCCTGTAATTGGTTTATTTGAAATAAATGCTTTGAGTAGGTAAACAGTTTCTATTATTTAGTATAATGAATACAATAGAAAGGATGGATGAAAAATGGATTCATATATTTTTTTTGCTTTTTGGCTATGTGTATTCAAATACCTATAAAAATCATGAATGCATTTTTTCGTCTGCCTCGCTTGCGACCAAGGACGCAAGCGCTATTGCTGACCGTGAGGTCCTGGGTTCGGTTCCCAGGTCGGGAAAAGTGTTATTGGGTTTTCCTACAGGAATTATCAGTAGCAGCCCGGAGTCTAGATTTGTGCCCCGGTTGATGGCAATAGGCTCGCCCCCTATTACATAACTGGCGAAATGTGGGGGTGTGGTACACCTCTGTCTAACCCTTCGGGGATTACAGGCGTGAAGTTATGTATGCATGCACACAATATTTTTTATGTCAAGTAACCATCTACTCTGATACAAACAGCTTGCTGTCAAACCTACTCACAACCGGTAAACAATAAATACACCAGTAACAATTATTATTACTAACGAACAAAAATATTCCGGTTCTGTATTTTTCCGCACAATTCTGCCTGTCATGGTGGGCACCATGGCGATGTTTTTACGCCCCATCAGACATTTCAGTTGCTTTTCATCGTTTTTTGTATAGAGTATGTTTATACTTTAATGTGGGAGATGGGTAGAAGTTGCAACGTCAGATTTGTTTAAGTATGAAGGGTAAATCTGAATTTTTGAGGGGCTTAAAGTACTGGGAAGTCAAATAAAAGTTAAAAGATAATGAATGTATATTGCAGGCGTCAGGATTTCTAAGACATAATAGAACAAAAATCTGATTTCACTGTCTCGGCTTGTTAAATCTGATTTTCTCTTTAGAGGTATTCAAATCCTTGTTCAATTGATGGTATTTCCACAGAAAAGAATATTAACTTTATGCCAATACTGTAAAAGATAAATTCAGAATTACCTTATCAGTACTACAACAAGTACAAGGTGCGCGTTTATGACCAGATGAATGATCGTAAACGGGGCAAGAGGAGTAGGTATGTGAGGCTCGCAGCAGGCAGGTGGCGTTCCATAGTTTCTGCCCAACCCCATGGAAAGAAGGCGTGAGTTTTATGTATGTGTGTTTATGTATGTATACTTAATAGTAGGTACTATTGAAAAAGTTACAAAATGTTTCGAGTGCATACAATGGACTTAATATTTGTTCACATGTTTGAAAACGAAATCGGGAACGCAGAACTTAGTAAAAAGCAAATCAGTGATGACTTTCCTTAACAAGTAAAGAATGTTTTCGAATAATGTTAAGCCACAGCTTATAACAGAGGTGTCATGTCATATCAATAACCAATCAGCCTTATCTACACTAATATTATAAAAAGGAAAGCTTTGATTGTTTTTTTGTATTATTCAATTACAAAAAAACAATCAAATCTTTCCTCTCCGGAACTACTGGACCGATTTGAAAAATTGTTTTACCATAGGAAGCCGAAATGATGTCTGATGAACATAGGCTACTTTATTTATTTTTTAAACCACGCGGACGAAGTCGCGGGCGAAGTGCTAGTATTTTATAGAGAAAATCCTTATCACCACTACTCTATCTTCTGCCATAATCATCTCTAGAAAATCCCTTACCGATTTCCATTATACTAACCTGTAAGACTTACGAAACACAAGCTCCATTCCAGTCGTCTTTACATTAGTATAAATTGTCGTTGTACTAAATGAGACTATATAGACCTAACGTAAGCCTATCTTATTAATTTAAGTGCTAAAGATCAGAGGACCTAGCATGAACGCGCGACGTAAACGTAATGTCAAGGCACCACTCGTCGCCGATTCAAGGTACCTTTGTGTCGCGTGTCTCACCTATCTGAATGAGTCTTAAATTAACTATCTAACCTGACTCGTTTGGTCGAGGTATCCCAGCTGAGTGACTGACCAACGGTGAGAAAATACCAGAAAGTAAACAAAGTCATTAGGAGCTCGAAACGTTTTTTTTTGTTTGTTTGTTTGGCATCTCGCAGGTCAACCTATGCGGTTGTCGTCTGCTTAAGCGGACTTGCCTGTGGATTCCCTAATAAATTAAGGCCTCCAGCCAGGACTTAAACTTATATACTAACTAAAACGAAGCGACAACGCTAAGGGCACCCCCTGTGGGGTACGAACCTCGGCTTAGGGCGTCGCTGGAAGAGGGCAGCAAATGACTAGCTGGATCAGGATTGGTATTATTTATGGACGAATTTAAAGCTACAGGCTCAGCGGCGCGGGCTGGCTCGAGCAAGGGTCGGGAGGGGCGTCGATTTGGGCGTCGCGGCGGGCCTCGGCGGCGAGGGCGGTAGGACGGCGATCGGGTTTTGGGCTTTTGTAGCGTGCTAGTGGCCTTACTACTCTCCTGGAGGAGGGTAGTGGCGTCGTCGGGGTCGGCTCGAAACGTTTTTAGAAGTTCATTAATTTAACAAAGCGTAAATAATAACAATGTAAGTGAGGAGTGGTGGCCCAGTTTTAACGGCCGCGACTAACGAGTTGTAGTTCGTAGGCTCGAACCCAGACAGGCGCTTTACTTTGTGTAAATTATTTCATCACCACTGCTCTTAAGACGGTGAAGGAAAACATCGTGAGGACATGTCCTAGAACCAAAAATTCGAAGACATGTGACATCTACCAACCCGCTCTGGGCCCGCGTGGTGGATTACGGCCCACTCCCTCTCACAGAGAGGAGGCCTGTGTCCCAGCAGTGGGAACATAATAGGCTGATTATGCATTTTGTGCAAATAATCAGAAGGTTAAATATTTCTCGATATCAAGCACTGTAAAATTAACAGTGATAATTAAGTAAAACGCTAACAATTGCAGTGTCTTTCAATTTGTTAATTACGTTGTCGAGCAGACGAATTTTTCAAACATCTCAAGCAATGGATTAGGAATTTCCTTTAAAATCCTTTGGATTGTGAAATAATATGTGTTACGAAATTTAAGGTACTTACCTACAAAGGCCCTTGTACGAACGTGCGACGTGAACATAATGTAAACACTCGTACAGACCGGCGCGACACTCGGCGCGAACCGAAAGCGACTCAAAGGCACCGCGTGCGTGTAGTGTGCGGTGCCATTGTGTCGCGCGCTATTCGCGTAATGAATCGAAAATACAACTTGCATTTTTTTTTCGACAAGCATTATTAGTATCACAGATAGATATGAATAAAGTCTTTGTTGGCAGCAACTACGACGCTACATGCTAACTACTAATCACACTGACGATACTCAAAATCCTGCATCGCGAAATTGAAGTTTACAGCGCAACTGGTGTATAAAGTCCCGATATCAAACGTCGGGCAAGTAGCTCAACAGCCAACACCCATCTGGTCGGAAAATCCTTCCTTTAATGGACCTTTACACAATGCTCCTCTTACCCCTAGTTTTTAAATATATCTAATTAAATATTATGTGCGAAACGAGAATGTTCAATTTTAAAATCGTCAATTTTTATGTTACATTTACTCCACGCTTTCGTGCAAAGCTCACCTGTGTTAGGCCTTGTTTAGTTAAATTTCTGGTGAACTCATTTTTTGGAAATGTGTGGGAAGTATGTAGGTAATACGGGCTGGGGTCCGCAACTCCACATCAATGCGCGTATTTCAGAAAATCAGCGCTGTGCTGTGGGTGGGTATAGCATAACATCTTGTCACTGTCACGGCGTGCATCTGCCGACTATTTATGTTCTGTGTTCGTAATCTAATAAATCAACTTTGTTTTGTTTTGAAATCGATTTATTTTGTATGCACGGGTTTCTGTGACAAATATTTTTTATCTTTCTTTCGTTCTGTTTTGTGTACGAGGGAAGTATGTATTTTGTGGTTCGTTTGATTAAACGGGAATGTATGTATAATTGTTCTAATTAACTTTGGTGTAGATTATTTTAATCACCGACTTCCAAAAAGAAGGAATGAATGTGTTCAGCTGTATGTGTTCTATGTCTCAACGTCAGGTAGATTTATCTGCCAGAGCCGCCACAAATACTACCAATTTCTTCAGAGAAGGTAACTTCTAAATGAATCCGTTTATTTTCTGCCAGAGATATTGTCGATAAGTACCAGACTATTGTATAAAATTGAATAACCCATTTCGCACCTTTCTCACAAAAAGATAAAAGAGACATAATCACGAAGCTGTACAATGCAGAAAATTTGAAATGCCTTTAAGATTTATCTTAACGTGAATGGCGTTAAGGCTCCCGGAGACAGGCGCGACGCCACTCCGTTAGAACAATTTCCATGATGTTTTCAAAGAAATTGTACCAACAATCAGAGTTGCGACGCGCCTGTCTACGGGAGCCTTACTGGATATTATAAGGAATGTAATAATCGTACATTTGAACGCTTACTGAGACAAAGGGTAGCCTCAAGGCTCGTGTAAACCGTTGTTTTCAGATTGTCTGTCTGTAAAGTGACTGTGTCTGAATAGTACCATTTGAGAATATAATGTTGGTAGTAATAAAATTGGTACGTTTCGTATTTAATGTTGGTACTAGCGACCCGCCCCTGCTTCGCACGATTTTATGAACTTGATATAGTATTGAGATTTCGTTATTATACGAGGGGTGCACTAAAAAATATGGAATATAAAAAAAAAATATAAATGGCAAAAATGAATTTGTTGTTTGTTTTTAAAGATTCTGCATTAGCGTAAATGCGCTTTTTCAAAAGCGCTTTTTCTAAGCAGAGCGTTGAAAATCCATGAGCGATAAAATCCCTCCGCAATATTTTTACATTCGTGTAAACAAACGTGGCTAATAAAGTTGGCGCGTTCGTGCTACGGAACGCACGAGTTCCAAAAAATTGCTATTAACAGTGGCAGGGGGACATTGACAGGGGTTCACATCGGTGTCGAGTCGACGATGAAGTACCTGGGACTCGTCCTCGACAGCCGGTGGAACTTCGTGGAGCACTTCCGACGTTTGGCTCCCAGACTGGAGCGGGCTGGGGCTGCCTTGAGGCGGCTCCTGCCCAATCTAGGGGGTCCAAACGCCTCCTGCCGGAGGCTCTACGCGGGAGTCGTGCGGTCCATGGCCCTTTACGGGGCACCGGTGTGGGCGCGTTCTTTGAGGCGCCGACCGGCCCGCAGGTTGAACGCGTCCCAAAGGGTCATGGCCATCCGGCTGGTCCGGGGATACCGCACGGTCTCATGCGAGGCGGCGAGCCTCCTTGCCGGATTGCCGCCATGGGATCTGGAGGCAAAAGCCCTCGCGCACGTATGGGAGTGGCGCGAGGAGGCAAAACGCCGGGGTGTAACTCCGCTGCCGCGACAAATCACGGTACAGCGGACAGAGCTCCGGCGGGATCTCATGGCGACATGGAGGGTGCGATTGTCGCAACCCAGTGCTGGGCACGCCACAATAGCGGCGGTAAGTCCCCTCTTTGAGGAGTGGTTGGAGAGGCGCCACGGCGTCCTCACCTTCCGCCTGACACAGGTCCTCACCGGACACGGTTGTTTCGGGAGGTTCCTGTTTCGCATAAGGCGGGAGGAAACGCCCAGGTGTCACCATTGTGTGGATCGCCCGGAGGACACGGTGGAGCATACGGTGGAGGTATGCCCAGCTTGGGCGGAGCACCGCAGTGTCCTCGCGGAGGCGATTGGCGGCGGCGATCTCTCGCGTCCGGCCCTGGTCCAGGCCATGGTACGGAGCGAGAGGGAATGGCAAGCCGTCACCTCCTTCTGCGAAGCAGTAATGCTCGCGAAGGAGGAGGCGGAGCGGGTGAGGGAGAGAGCCTTGCGCCCTCACGCCCCCACTAGCCGCCGCAGGAGACGCCCTGGGCGTCGGGAGTCGCCTGCAGATTCCCGGCCACCGTAGGCGCGGGCTTGCGGACGGCGAGCAATGGGTAGCTTGCCGTCCGGTAAGGACCAGGCCCGGGTCGATGGCGCGTTGTGTTCCACGCGCGCCTCAAAGAGATGTCAGCACAAAGTGACGGGGTCCGATAGGGCCGACGCCTCAGGGTCGCGGGTTATTCCACAGAGAAAACCGTGGCCCTGGCACAGGCAACTGAAGGAACACGGGTGGGTTTTAGTCAGTAAAAGTCTGACACGCCCTCCCGCTCCACCCAGAGCGGGAGAAGTCATTTGATGATTTCCCACCCAAAAAAAAAAAAAAAGGGGGACATTGACGCGCAAACTGAAACCAGGAATCCAGCATGATTTAGGGGGTCTAGAATCATGTGCGGGATATTTTTCGTAAACATACGTGGACCAGAAAGGTTGCAAATAATCTGTAGTTTTTCTACGCCAAGACCGGAGTACCTCTGAAAGACATGACGATCAAAATATTGTTTCTCATTCAGGGTGGCAGAACATCGATTCGCAACCTATAGTGCTATTCTGTAACCATCTCACCGTGAAAACTTAGGCGAAGTGAGCGTGGAGTAAACCGTCAGTGCTACTGATGCTAGGGATTGATCAAGACGGGATGACACTGACAGCTCACTCAAGTGAGATTTTTACAGAATCGACACGTTGAAAACATGGATTCAGTACATGATTCTGAACCCCCTGCATAGAAGATTGTCGTCGGTTATGGCAATAATAATCAACTAGAAAAGTGCAGTACGCAGTCAAAATGTATGGAACAACATTTTTTTTTACCACCTAACCTTTCTGGTCCACATAACTTCTCCAATAAAATGCTGAACTAAATCATCTCATAACTAAGTTTCACTGACAAATACATATTATGCCACATGTAACAAAACTTTCCGTTACCAAAACCGTAACATTTTTGTGTACTACATCACTAAAGTAATTCACGAATTTTGCATCATATCTCATATGAAACTTTTGCCTGAATATTGCCAGCAAATTATTTTCACCGCATTAAAGGTTCGGGAAGCAAGCGAAGAAAATTTTGACATTGAATAGATAAAACAGAAAGCTAAAGGCAGAATTGTTAAAGTAACTAAATTGATTGAAGTTAAATGGTATTTCATTTAAAATGACAGTAGTGATTTGCTCATTACAGGCTTGTTATTCTTGTACTAGTCAAATTGTTGCTACTCAAGTGTTATTTTAAAAGTCAAAAATTTTTGCTCAAGCAGACGTTAATTATTACTTAACTTTAAGCAACTTTAATAAAACACTTCAGTGTGTAAGAGACACGGAGTAGTTAGCAAAAGGAGTGCTCGCACGCATATTAACTAAAAGTCGAAGTTCTTTTCACGCCTAATAAAGTATTTTTTTGTTGACAGCGACTAAGATCCAACTTCACCAATGAAACTGAACGCGATCATCACATCTAAACTGTGTTCAAGAGCTGTCAGTCAATATACCACAATAAATAATGACACTGACAGCTTTTAACCGAATTTTATGTAAATTCGCCCCTAGTGCCGCGAAATCGGCACTTAGTCGTGGATGACGTAGCTTAGTTCATGCCATTTCAGCGTAAAAAATATAAGAAATTGTTGAACATAACGTGTCTCTTTTTCACGCAGTACTATAAAATCCACGAAATTAGAGACAAGTTATGTTCCCACATTTCTGACATATAATTCACTTCCAAAAAAGTCAACAAAGCTATTTATTTAGGGATACTACGCGTGAGGATCCCTAAATGTATCACCGCAGGATTACGAGGGTTCCGTATTCTAAGCAAGTTTTAATGAGGTTTGGGGCATAAACTAAGGGTCAAGACGTCTTGTTTGGGACAACTGTGGTGTGCCGAATTATGTTTTGTAAGTGTTAGATGGGTTTTGGAGATTGTGGTTCTGTCTTTGATTAAAACTGTAATTAAGTCCATTATGTACTTTGGTCGGAGCAGTGATGTCCCAGTGGTGGAGCGGTGGTGGCCCAGTGGTAATGGCCCCGATTTACGAGTTTTAGGTCGTGGGCTTCGAACCCAGACAGGCGTTTTACTTATGTAAATAATCAACACCACTGCTCTCAAAACGGTGAAGAAAAACATCTTAAGGAAAACGGCATATCCTAGAACGAAATAATTCGCAGATATATACATCTACCAACCCGCACTGGGCCAGCGCGGTGCATTATAGCCCATTCGGACACGAAGCGAGGAGGTGACTACTCCCTTAAAATGGTCATGTTTATCTGATTGACTTAGCAACAGCTAGGTAACAGACCCCTTCAACGAACTTAACCGATGTTACCCGAACAACAAATTCCTCATTTTACTTTCAAATCTTGCGTAGGACCATAAAGTAATAAGCCGAAACATTCCCTATACTAAACGTGATTATTTCTCAAGCGTAAGTACATAAATATAGTTAATCGCTGTTTAGTAAATAGCTCAATTGATTAGTGCCTTGTAGATGGGTTTGCCAACTTTTTTACTTCCATTATTGTACTATTTTCGAATCCCATTACCTGTTAAAACGTAAATGGAAATAATGTTCACACAATAAGTAGGTATGTTTAAAAAAATATTATGCTACTTTATTACCAGTTTTTTTTTAATGTCTGATGTGTGACTGTTTCTACACTCCAAATCAATGTTACAATCTACCAGTAATTCAGCTTTTATTAGATAAATACTGGCTCTATTGCATGATGCATTTTGAATGCAGTATTGAAAAAATACGCAGTAAACGCTGAAGTTGCTGGTTTAAATAATGTATGTGTATATAATATATGTACTTCCGCCTAACATTTTTTTTTTAATTTGCTTTTTAATCTTATAATAAATAAATGTTGGCCGATTCTCAGACCTACCCGATATGCACACAATTTTTTTTCAAATCGGTCCAGCCGTTTCGGAGGAGTTTGGTAACAAACACCGTGTCGCAAACACGAGAATTTTATAAATTTGTAGATTATAAAGAAGGGTAAAACTTGAGAAGCGCTTACTTGTAGATGACAAGCTAGCTATTCATTACCATGTTCATTTGCAATTACGATATTGGAATTTGCTTCGAGTCAGTGTCTTTCATTGCTAGTTTGTAGTTCTTCGTCGTTTCGATGATTAAATTTATACTTATTTTAAGAAAAAAGTCTTCGCCCATAATTCGGTCACTACGACAGCTTTAGCGTTGGCCTCGCAAAGGTCTTTCATAGAGCAGGTATTGCAGTGTGAGCACGACAAGAGGTGAGGCGTCGTCTGTGATGTGACTCCACTGTCGCACTGTGGCTCATCGGTGTACCACCTGACTCAGTTGTAGCTGCAGCAGCCTACCTAGCCTCTTAGTTGGTTAAGGGATTTCCTGGTGGGATGGCCCACAAAATCTCCCAGAGGGCCAACAACTGCCCCATGGCACTCTCCGGGAGCTTTTGTGCAGGCTCAACATAGTAAGCTGAAGGGTTATATTTTTTTCGATTAACCAAAGGGCTGGCTGAAAGATAGTCTCTAATTACATGACGAATCCGGCTTTAAAAAAAAATGAAGCGTGTTCTCCTAGTATTTATTTCTAGTTCTTCGGTATTGTGGAGGTTTGTACAGTCAGATCCAGAGAGTTGGTTAAAAAACTGATTCATTTCATTCGCTATGTATTTGGTGCTTCTACGTATATGTGGTCTTGGCCCAAGAACGATAAAAAATCTCTTGTAAAAACCTAATCTTCAACAAAGAAATTGAATGAAAAGCTAATAAAAAAGCCATTTAATGCTAACTTTGGGAGGTAAACTTTCTGGCCTTTCGACCAAATTGAAAAGTTACTAAAAAATCCTACTCCACAAGTCCACATTAAAACTTTTACCCCAATTTGTCGCATCAAGATTTTAGTTTAACAAACATTTGACGCAATTAAATGATAATCTTTTTTTATTTAATTGGCCAATGGGAATGCTGGATTGGAATCGCCAATCTATCAAGCTTATCATGTAGCAATTCTGATTGCAAGTGTGGAAAAACAAAGACTGGAATCATCAGATACTGTCCATCAAATAGATTGATTTTCCACGTATGAGGAAGTGTTTTGATTTATCTTTATACTTTTGTACGGTTTGGATCGCGGAGGGGCTCGTGGGTAAATGATAACAGCAGCGGGGGTCGGTTGAAAGTTAAGCCACGCTTGCTGCGGTCGGCTCGTGCATGGGTATCCACGAGCCGATTACATATCGAGACCCCTCCGTGCCTTGGAAAGCACGTTAAGCCGTTGGTCCCGGCTGTCATACGTAGATCTTTGACAGTCGTTACGGGGAAGAAGCCCAAGTCTGGCAACCAGTCTTACCAAGGGGTATTGTATTAGTTTGGGGTAGTGGATACAGAAAACAATCACGAGCATGTTTTTCGTACCCGGGATTACGGGATTCTTGATGCGTAATCCGGGGATCTCTGGGCTATCCTGGGATTCGACTATGTGGTTTCTAATTGGTCTCAAATGTTAAAAAAAAAGAGAAAATTCTTGAAATAGGTATATTTTTAATTTAACTGAACACAAATTCTAATACATATAGTAAAAAAACGAAAAAAGACAAAATAAAGATTTAGAAATTACAATCATAGAAATACCAATGCATCCAAGGTTTGTAATCCAAGCCTGTTTTCGCAGTTTATTGCCAACATAAGCAGCAGCTGAAAACGCTCGTTCAGGTTCTACACTGGTAGGAGGAATAGAAAATAAAAAGTAGCTATTATAAATATATGTATATGCTGTTTCTAAGTGATATCCACGAACTCCTCCATTTTCAAACAGGAACATTTCGCGTCTTAATACTATTTGCCCACCCCGATTCATTTTGTATTTGTACTTTGGATCTGGGAATTTCATACTCTTATCTATTTCCAGCTGTAACTTTTCTTTTAGTATAATAAATGCTATTAATATAATCTAGGCAACGTCATTGTCAAGCCGCGACGGAGTGCAAACTAGACCTTTTTGTGGCAATCCCGAAAACCCCGATATTAGCCAAGTACAGTACCGGGATTTTCGGCCGGGATCCCGGGATTGTAGTAGCTCTAAGTATGGAGCTCAGATAGACAGTAGCTCTATGTGAAATACTGTTATTCAGCTGCATCCAGTAGACTAGAAGCTGACCCCTACTTTTAGAGGAAGGCAGAAAGCCCGGTATACCTAAAGTAAAAATTCCGCCCTTTACCATCATTTCTTACAAAACAAAAGGCGGCAGCATCAGATAGTGTCTATCAAGTGGATTGATATCCACACTTAACTTTCCCAGAAAATCAATCCACTGGGCAGCTTTTTGTGCAATGAACTTTTTATTTGATCGAACACTCATCTTTGTGATGGGGACTCCAGAAATTATTAGTGTGCGGAAGCATGATAGAAAATATTAAAGTGTATTGCGATCCATTCTGAGTTTTGCGCGTATGAACTTAATTAAAGACTGATTCGTTGGTCTAGTTATTGGTCGCAAGCGCTACTGCTGAGTTTGAGATCCTTGGTTCGATTCCTGGATCAGGCAACCTGTCATGGGCTTTTCTATCTGAAATTTCTCTGGTTGATGGCAATAAGCTCGCCCCCTATTACATGCGACTTAAATATAACTGGCTAAATATGGGTGTACTATAGGTACTTCAGCTCTGCCTGACCCTTTGGGAATACTGGCGTGATGTTATGTTATGTTATTTGTAGATGCTGAAGCTTCAGTTGATATTTGAATGAAAGAATGATGCTGTTTTAATTACTTTTAAATAGTCTTGCGCTTCAATGAATAGAAAATTATGAGTTCGGTCACTGAATCCTCTGTCAGCCCCGAAGGCCCCGCTACCATCCTGCTTGCCTTGTTACCACGGCTTAAGCCATTCTATTTATTTATTTATTTATACTTCACGCTCATTTTGTACAGCGGCGGACTCAATGCCATAGGCATTTTCTACCAGTCAACCTTTGGGTGATGCAGAGACAAGCAGTGGTAGGTGCAATTTATAAAAAACCAAGGAATAAATATTTAATCTAAGACATAGATATACATATATACCTAATTATATATAAATATAAGCACAAATAAATATACATAAATATATAATTATACTAAAACAAATAAAACAGCCAATGAGAAAACATTACCCTTAAGATGTGTAATATAACTCGTTACAGATGATACTGCCAGCTTCTTGCGAATGTGCTCACGAACTTTAAAGGATAATCGATTGGTTGCCACCCTGATTTCTTGGGGGAGTGCATTACACAGAGAGTCTATTGTTCTCACTGACAGTAGGGAACATGAACATGATATTACAAAATATTCGTCTCACAGTTCCTTCGGCTTATTAGTCGACAAGCACTTCGCCCGCGACTTTGTACGCGTGGATTTGGAAAAAAAGGTAGCATATGTGCATCAGACATAATTTCGGCTTCTAATGGTAAAACAATTTTTCAAATCGGTCCATTAGTTTCGGAGCCTATTCAATACAAACAAAAACAAACAATCAAATCATTCCTCTTTATAATATTAGTATAGATTAGCACGAATTTACTCGCCCGACTCAGTTTTTGTTTTCTGCAGACGACTCTCACGAAATCAATTTGATTTTGTGGGCGAATCGACAACTCTAGATCGTATGCAATAGGCACATTTTGAATTTTATGCATATATTGCATAAAATTAAAGTACACTAAAAACGACAATTTACCAATTATCATTTTGTACTTTATGGCATAAAATTCAAATCAACTAATAAAGGCTCGTACACACTGGCGCGACGCGAAAGAGTGACGCGTCGCCTGACGGGCGGTGCCTGTGATTCGCGTTGTGGCGTCGCGCCCGATTACCTGGGAGCCTTAAGCCTTTCCTCCAACCAACCAACAACCGGCTATTTTATGAATACTAGCCGTTTGTTCAAAGGGCAAAGGTGCCCTGCAGTGGAATCTTCCTTCCCTTCTTCCATATATCCCTATCTCCTGCTATCTTATGAAGAAAAAAATGTTTGTCCCTCAATATCCTCCTGGGCCTGTCGCGTTTCTGTTTGCTGCTGTTTGGGACCCACTGTGTGGTTATTTGAGCCCGTAGCTCCTCTAAAATATGACCCATTCCGCCAGCCCAGTTCCATTTAAGCTTGGCAGCAGTGTGACCTATATTAGCAATATCAGTTTCGGAACGCAATATCGAGTTCTGTAGACAATCAGTGAGTTTAACTCCTAGGTTAATTAATATTTTTATATATATTACTTGTGTTTAGCTTATGTTGTCACACAGCAAGGCAAAGGCCTCCCTTTATCTTTCCACTCCTCTCTGTATTTAGCTAGTGTTTACCAATCCTTTCTGTAGGCGTCCAATCACATCCCGCCATCTTCTTCAACTGTTACAAATATAAAATACATCTCTAAATTACATGTATCTGACTCAGTAGTTACTAGTCAGTCATAAACTCAAAGCATTTCTTTCAAATAAACCAATTACAGGCACTTTTGAATTGTCAAGGTCGGTCGGTCGGTCAGAAAGATGAAGCTAGTTGCCCATTCCAAAGCGTTATCTACTACGGAGAAAAACGGGCAAGAAACTCCACGGACACTCATTTAAATCAAATTATGGTTACAAAATATCGGTTACATAATTCATGTTGAAATTATGCATGTGAGAAAGTTACATCTTAAAAGCGTCCGTAATATGAAGATAAAAACAATTCAAATATTAAATTTAATTAAAATACACCGTGGCAGCGAACATGACGAATGGATTATAATATAATACACAGAGCAGTAACGTTAACTTATCTGACAGTTTCAGCCAAGCTGTGCTCACTAATCAGACGTGTGGTACGTTTCATTGACTGCTGCAGTCCTTAATTATGTAAGACTGATGCATATGTTAGTATCTGTCGTACATATGGCTTGTATGAGTAAGATGGATGGAGAGGGAGAAGAAGGCCAAGGAAAATATGTATAGATTGAGTGAGAATGATATGAAAGAGAACGCAGGGAATGACAGCGTGACGGTTGGTAGGGGAGGATGGTAGAAGAAAACGTGTTGCGCCGACTACAAGTAAGCACAAGGGTTGGAAGATTATCAATGACTTGCATCATTTAAGTTTCTAGAGCAGGGTTTGTTTGTTTGTTTGGCATCTCGCAGGTCAACCTATGAGGTTGTCGTCTGCTTAATCGGACTTGCCTGTGGTTGCCCTAATAAATTGAGGCCTCCAGCCAGGACTTAAACTTAAATACTAACTAAAAACTAAGCGACTGTACGCTAAGGGCACCCCCTGTGGGGTACGAACCTCGGCTTAGGGCGTCGCTGGAATAGGACAGCAAGGGACTAGCTGGATCAGGATTGATGTTATTTTGGGACGAATTTAAACCTACAGGCTCAGCGACGCGGGCTGGCTCGAGCAAGGGTCGGGAGGGTTTTCGAGAGCTGGTTGCTTTGGTCCCATTATAACAATGAATTTAATTTGAGATCCGTAATTCAGAGTGGACAACGAACACACTATGGGCTGATTTTACGAAAGACAGATAATCTTTTATCCTTGGAATAAAATTGACGTCTGACAGTTCTGGTAAAAAAAATATGGATGGTTATTGAAAATGAAATGAGGGCAGGTTTGAAAAATATGACAAAAAAAACTCAGGTTAAGACTTATTCTAAGTATAAACTTGTGGTGAAATTCGCTTTTTATGTTTAAAAAGATACCTGCCTAATCCTCCGAAGCTCTCCACTGCGTCCTAGTTTATTTTGCTTAAAAAAAAACAGTGAACCTATCTCCCATCGTACTATTACACAATATAATAATAATATTATTTGTATGACCAGATCTATGTATGTAAACGAGACGAAAGGTGTATGTAAGGATCGTAGCAGATGGCGTAATGTGGTTTCTGTGTGCCCCATGGGATTTGTTGTATGTGATGGGATGCATTGTATGTATGTAATAATATTATAAATGTGATAGTTTGTATGTTTGTAACTCAATCACGCAAAAACTTGGCAAAATGCGTTTGTTCGCATGTGGCGGTGTAGATGCCGCCACATCACTCCCCTCCGAAAACCGGAGGTCGATAGTGGACTAAGTCTTGTATCTTGCGATGCTTGCCAATGCCAGTTGGGTTCCAGTGGGTTGGAACCGGGTGTCGCATAGTTCGCGGTGAGTCGGAACTGTCTGCGAAGATGCCCCAGTGAGTCGGGGTGGCTGACTGCTGATGTCGACCAGGAGAGGGATTAAGCACTCTGCTTGTGGACCGGCCGAATGTGCAGTGTGCTGTGCCAATGTTGCTGATGAGGCTGAAGGTGATGACCAGGTATGCGCTTGCGCTGCATGCTGATGGTCAGGACAACCGTTCAAGCCGTGGTTGCTGGCTGGCTGTGTGACTTGCGGGAGTGATGATGATGACGTCACGCTGAAGTAGTTGCACGAAGGCTGCGCTGACGTTCATACTCGGGGTCACCAGTTTGGGATGATGTTCATCACGTCGGGGTCACCAGTGAAGGGATATGAGGAACAGGGTGTAATGTTCACTCATACTCGTGGAAAAGGGAGGATCCTCCGACCAGATGGATGTCGTATCTGGTGGGCAACTGCCCGATGATTGTTGTCGGGAAGTTGTATATATGCTATCTGCGCGGTAAACTCAGCTTGCGCGATGCAGGATTGATGCGTTTGTTCGCATGTGGCGGTGTAGATGCCGCCACAGATAGTTTATAACTGGGATTATCACATAGGATACTTTTTCTCCTGGTAGTACGTTTACTTCCTACGTCAGCGCGGGCGGAGCCGCAGGCAAAAGTTAGTTTACAATAAATAATCAACAAACTCCAATTTAATCACCATTTTTGGTTGGTAGATTGGTGATAACAATACGTTGTATCAGGAGGATGCCGTTCATGTCTCTGCTCTTCTTTCTCGGTGGACTACCAGTGAGTGGCCTAGGTATTCTTTACTGCCTTCAAACAAAAATATCTTTCCACATTGACTACATTTTTGCACTCACTCCAAGTCCAGCAACTTAAAAGGCTATCCCTATTAAAAGAACGCGCAACGAACTTTACAATCCCGCACCCAATTTTGTAAAAAGCAACACTTTACCAAAGCTGTTTACTCAAGTACACCCCGCCACACTTAATCATAGCGATCCGTACTTACGCGTACATAAAACGGGAGAAACTTGTTATCACTATCGTACACCCGCGCTATGGTTGTAGTTTTGACACGGAGGAGGGAAGAAATGGAGTGGTCATATGTTTATTCAAATTCAGATTTATTTATTTTTACACATACGTATAATGTAGTGGTGCAGGATGATATAAAATAAAACGACATTGTGTCACTTTGTGCTGCATTGCAAGACGTACAATATTGCTTACACAGTCTGTTGGTAACAGGTATACATTTATATTATTTATTGATGAGTTCCAGCTAATCAAATTAAAAACCACTTTGAGAACAAGGCAAATTAAATAAAAGCTTGTATAAAGTAACAACAGTAAATGAACGTTCGCAGATTTCCTTATCTTGTGTGAATAATTGATTATAAAGATCAGTCAGTTTGCAAAGGCCTTTCTTCTCAAAGTAGTCAGATAAGAAACACCGATCTCATCTAGTTTTAAAAATATAATTGCCGTGTGAAAGTGTTTGTTTAAACCAACTTACAGAACAACAAAGTAGGTTGAACTGAACCCAGGGTGCACCGGAGCTATTAGAATATTGTAACTTGTGGAGGCTGTTTTAAATGAGAAAATACCAGTGAATTGTAACACTATCGTAAAATCCTTGGCTGCTTTGATGAGTGCAGGGATTTCAAGATTATCACAAAATTAAGGTTATTCCACTAACGTAGTAAAATGTCTTGCGTACCGCTGTTTGACCGAACTTTATTACTCCATTATCTGTCTACTCCAGATTATTGTAGTTTCGTTTTTTCCACCGTATTCTTACTGTCGAGATAGCAATGACGAGGGTTTTTTACAGGTTACAGTAGTCCAGATTTTTCTTATTTTTGTGCCCTTTTCAGCCACCCATAGGGGCGAACAAAGTTTTTTAGTGATATTGATTCTAGTTGATCGAGTGTGTTTTATAAGTATAGACTTTGGAAAAACTGGGTTTGCTGTATTCCAGTCACGTGGTATTTTAATTTTTTTGAATTGCAAATAATGCGGGAAGATGGCGAAAGCTATGTTATAACGAAAAAAATATGTACTTAGTTGATAGTAGAAAAAAAAGCGAATTCGCGGGCAAATTAATAGTTAAACTTAACTTTTAACCAAGATTTGAAGACTTGAAACTGATTTACAAGGCAGGTGTAAGTGGAAACGCCCGGAGAAGATGCCCTAGAACAGTATATCGTGTAAACTAGTCATACCGTGGCTTTATTGGTGATATTCTTCAGAAAGATCATGTGCGAAGTACTCGCAACCGTTGTATGACCAGATTCATGAACGTAAACCAAGCAAAAAGAGTATGTAAGGATCGAAGCAGTTGGCGTTCTGTACTTTCTGCCTACCCCCATAGGAAGAAGGCGTGGGGTTGTGTACATACTTGTATTTTGTGACTTAAAAAATCATGTCAGGTCTTGTTTCTATAAAATTGTTCGGGCCTCTAAACCAGCTACTTACAGAAAAACACTTAAACGAATATTCCAGGCATGTTTGAAAATAAACACTTCCTTTGTCTTAGCAAGCGGCCTAATGACACATACTTGACACATTGTTTTTCTTTTATTACAACATCTGCAAGCATTTTTAGTATTATTTTATGGTTGATTTCCGTTGTACATTATTAGCTATAATTTATTAAAAGAGTTAAGAAAAAATTGTTAAAATATCCGTTCATGTGTTGTCATCTTTCAAAAAGATATTTAATGTGTCACATTTTATGTGGCATTATATCAATCAGCTGTAGCTATTATTGCAGTCAATGGGTTTACCGTGCGTATCCCAAATAAAATATTTTTGATTCTTTCACTGCTGGACGAGAAATGTTTTTATGAAGTGTCCATTTTCCAAATACCTCCTTTGAATAACTTAACTGCATTTGCCCTTATTACATTTTGAATTATTAAATGGCTCTGGTGTGCAGTGATGGCCCAGTGGTATCGGCCCTGACTAACGAGTTATAAAATTCGCAGCTGAATACCAGTACTCTGATGGAGGAGGAGGAGCGATGGCCTATTTGACCTCCACAATCCGGTTACACGATACCTCTTGATTGCGTGGCTTTCGAACTCCCTTGTAGTCAGAAATCGGAAACTCAGACAACCTTCTGTCAAAAAATTTCGTATTACAGCCGAAATCAACAGCTTCACGTGCTTGATATGTACCTAACGGTTGGTCCACAATGTAGAATGGCTGGTGGATCCACAGACAGACCTTTACCAGTGTAGCTTAACCTTTGATCAACCTGGACAGCTGTTATTACATAGCCACCATACAGGAAGACTTCCTCATTGGTCTAGTGGCCGCATGCGCTATGCTGAGTGTGAGATCCTGCTCCCTGTTCCTGATTTCCGTGTCGGCCAAAGTGTTATTTGGGTTTCCCATTTGGAATTTCTCAGTAGCAGCCCGGAGTCTGGATTTGAGCCCGGTCGATAGCAATAGGCTCGCCTCCTATTACATGGGACATAAACGTAACTAGCGAAACGTAGATGTACCTACCTTCTATAAAGGATACTTTTAAACCAGTGCGCAAACGGCAACTATGAATTCAGCATAATTATGATCCTAGACTGCGTAGAAATGTATCGTCGATTAACTTAAAATAAAGCTGTTTTAAAGAAAAGTGCAATACCTTCGCCTTTAAAAATATGTGGAACAACAATTTTTTGTTACAGTTTGCGCACTGTTTAAAAACTTTTCCTGTAGGTACATCGCTGCCTAACCCTATGGGGAATACAAGCGTGATGTTATTTATGTTTTACCAAACAGAAAATAACGTCAATATTCGCCATTTTCTGTAGTCAGATAGCCAATCGCCATTACAAAGCACATGAATAAACTATAATAAGTAAATCTGTACCCAGTTTAAACATATCAAAACACAACATACCGTTCGTTTAACAAGCCGTAGGTAAACATTTCAATATTTTAGCTTCCTCTATAAATCAGATTGCAGCAGGTGCAAAAAATACTTAGTATATTATGTATTTCTGTTTTGACGTCATTCCGTAGTAATGGGTAGATTGCTCCGATAAAAGATAATATACCATTTTTGTTCAGATTTTTGGTGGGTATAGTTTCTAAGCTGGATGGATATAGTGAGTGATTGGTATTGTGGAAACGGAATATCTGTAGTGGTTTAGTAAGTTTTCTTCTCGGGATGATCAGAATCACTTCGGCTTAAGTTATATTTTCAACATGGCGCCTGAGAGTAGAGTGAGAGTAGTAGAAATTCTATAATACTTGTCATAATCGTGTAAAATCCCTTACTTTTTCGTAAATTATTCTACCATAACTGTTTAGGTATACTTGTTGGTATATTTGAACATTTATTTCTCTCGACTGCTCCAGAAGGAAGGAAATGCTTTATCCACACTAATATTATAAATTCGAAAGAAGGACAATTACCGACATCCACGCGAAACCGCGGGCAGAAGCTATTTTTTTTAAAATGTTCTCAACGCTTTCTTAATTTTATTATGCTATCAAAATCTTAGTTGTCTTTTAAAATACTTTCATCAATATTTGTAATTTCGTCATCATCGTCCTTCTAATCCAAAAATTCTCACGTTACAATTTCACGCCGGGTATCAAATGCTCATACCATTACCCGCTTCCTCTCTAGCCCCAGCATATACTGTCATAGACGCACTAGATCACAGTCTGATTGTGGAAATACCAGCGGTAATCAACGGTTATAGCATAATTGGTAGTTTCCTGATTACTATGACTTACTTAATAGTAAGAAAGTTTTATTATGAAATGTGTTTGACGTGGTAGGTGTCTATTTTTCCGATGTATTCTGTTGGGGTTTGATGTTTCTGTATTTTTTTAATATTTGGGTAAAATGAGTAACATGGTATATGTTACGTTAGCCAAATATGCAAAACGTACTATAAAACTGTCTCTTCAATATTTTTTATCTGTTACTTACATACAGGGTGTCCGAGAAGTCTACGTCAAGCCGGAATCAGGTGATAATAGTTAACAGAAAAATGTCAGTATGGACAGTTGTATTCAATTTAACATTGTTGTGTCTTCAGCAAATGATCTTTTCAATACTCGATGACATAGTGTAAATACTTCCTCAAAAAAGTTGAACAAGACTACAGTGGCATTTCCGAGATATTTATAAAACTGTAGCTCGCCCCCTATTACATGGGACTTAAACATAACTGGCGAAATGTGGGTGTACTATAGGTACACCTCTGCCCAACCCTTCGGGGAATCAAGGCGTGATGTTATGTTATGTTCTTTCTTACCGGCGTTGGTGATTCGTAAAATGTTCATGAAATTATTCGGAATCTCCGACAACATGAGTCTGCACATAAGTGGCGTTAATCTCAAAGAGCAGTTGAACCATCGCTCCACAGTTGCACTCGCCATGATCATTATAATGCCACAAAACAAAAAGTCGTCTATTATATTTTATGTAGATAGGTAGGCACATTATACGCAATAGAAAAAAATGGACATCCCTAGTATTGACAAGCTAAAGTAAAATAATGGCGTAGTATAGTCGGAAACGTTAAAGTACTAACTATTCTTCAAAAAACTCCCATTGTAAGCAATAATTAAATGTTAATTAAAAAATAAATCTTTATTTTAAATATTACATGCTGTTCAACTTTTTGAGACAGGAGATAGTTCGCAAGAGTACTGTCCGTGGGCAATCTCTTTAAAAAAAAGTTAAAATTTGTAGCAACATAAACTAACGTCACAGACTGTTGATTTTCTCGATTTTTTATTAATGTCCGTAATTTATATATTTTAACGTTATATACAACTATTGTGACTATCACCCGATTCCGTCTTGACGTCGCCTTCTGGGACACCCTGTTAAAGTTTGAAATACGGTTGATCAAAAGGCAGTTGCTTGATGCTGACTTGAGAGGACCATGTATCGAGTAAAGTTTGAATGCAATGCTTTAAGAAAAGAAGTAGATCTAATAAGTGGATTAATTGTATGGAGGATTATTGCAAGTTACACTCAGTAGCAAACAAAGATGACTGCTGATAGAAAATAAAATGGAATGAAAAAAAAAACCTTCCTCTGCCTAACCCTTCGAGGCACATCGGCGTGATCTTATCAGTTATGTTATGTAAAGTCAAAGCATTTCTAACAAATAGGCACATAAAAGGAACTTTTAAACGTCAACATTTACATTGAAATAGAATTGATTCAAGTCGCCCCTTCCAAAAGGTAGTTTCATATGGAAGAATAGGCAAGAAACTCCAGCATTACTCTTTTAAAATGTTTAACAATATTTTGTATAAATTACTTGTTTATTAATTTATAAAGACGATGCACCAAGAATAAAATTACTATACCACAATAGGTAAAAAGAATGAACAATTAAGCAAATACATAAATTAATTATGTGATAGATGCATGGTGCTCACATATTTACAAATATGTAAATATGCAACTATTGATCTGAATAAGTTATCTGCATGATTTTTTCAATATTTGTACCTTTTACACACAATATAATATATTTACTGTATAAAGTACGATATTATTTTAATTTTGTGAATGTGAGGACTATGTTATTGTATTTTATTTTTTTCTTTCAGTTAGTTATAATTACGATCTGGCTGTTTGAGTACTTTATGCGGCCCACCCAAATGTCCTTTCTATGTTCGTCGAATCGTTAAGCTCCTTAGTTCTGAGTTGAGCTGCATGATTACTAATAAATGCGTGCACTGACTGGACCGTCCACTCATTCTGTGTGGTTCTTTCCTCAAAAGACCATTTCAGACACCAATCTACATGGTCTTCACATGACCTGACTCAAGATTATGTCTGAACTTTAATAGAGACTGTGACCTCTAAGTATGTTTCGGCCTTTCTTCTCTGATAGGAAACGCCGATCTCATCTAGTTTTTAAAATAAGATTGACGTGTAAGTGTTTGTACAAACCTACCAACAGAAATAAAATCATTAATCATGCTCATCGATTTTGCACCTCGCCACCACATCCATATAATTTTACAAACCAGACTCTTTTTAACAAAATGCCTGTTATTAATTTGACATTAGTATAGATACTATGTCGAACTGAAGCCATGGTTTATAGCCTCATAAAGCTTAACAGCCAGAACGCATAGCGTGCGCCGCCCATCACAGACCGAAATAACGGTGACTCCTAGTTCTGCTAATTGAAAATTTAATACAATAGGTAGAAATGTACGCTGAATTACGTTGACGGGTTTAGTTGTTTGATGATATACGGACACAATATGAGGTTGTAAACTTGGTGACAGTTTCTGGGAGACAGGCTTAAGTATTAATACTGCTCAAGGGGAGACAGGCTTAAGCATTAATACTGCTGAAGGTGTTAAAGTTCCACCAACATGCACTGGGCCCGCGTGGTGGAAAAGGATCCAATCCCTCCACAGAGAGGAGGCCTGTGTCCCAGCAGTGGGAACGTTGTATTCATGAAATTACTACAGCTAATTGTGCTGAAGAAGTATTTATTTGATTTGATGAATGTATGTAGTATTTATTTGTATGAGGAACAGGGTGTTAAGTTCCTCATCTTATATAGAAAAGGGAAGATCCTCCGAACAGACGAGTGTTGTGTCTGGTGAGCTAAAGCCCTTTTCTTCAGATTTCTTCTGTGAGTAATCAGTCAGACCATTGGTTCAGGTGGTCTATGGGGTCTACTCTCTAAGTCCCTGAACGAAGATACGGGCCCAACAGAACATAGTTGATCCGTCAAAACAACCGTGTTGTTGGTTTTTCTATTAGGAATGCAATACAGGAGTCTGGATTTGCGTCGTTTTTACGGCAATATGCTCACTTATAACATGGGACTTAAAATATTACTGGCGTTTGTAAAAATACTCCCTGGGTTGTAAGGGAAAAAACAACTGAGACATCTAACTTGCCTTCTTTGGGTCGTCGGGCCCATATTGCCAACTATTTCTGTCTATTTAAAAACCAGCTAAAAGTAAGTAAAACGTTACAAAAGTGATTGCATGTCAAACAACCATCAGAGATGCACCGCACCGCATACGATTTATATGGAAATGTTGATGCGAAAATTGTTACAATTTATACTTTTTGAACAGTACGCCTGTCAATTTTATTCACGCGATGTACGGTTAATGTTTCAGGCTGTCAGTTATAAAATCGCGTACTTATTTATTATATGAAGTATAACATGCTGACTTTTGCCCGCGGCCACGCTTGCGTTGTTATCGGAAATTTAAATAAAACGTGTGGAGTCGGGGGTCAGGAACGAAGTTCGTTACACTATTTCTTCTACTCAGAATGTAATTCTGAATAAGTTTGTATTGATTCCATGTGCTGTCCCTCCGCAGAGCGAAAGTCTCCATCATAACCTTCGACATTTCTCTATGTTTTTCCTTTTCTGCCTTGTCTGTCATGAGCCCTTCATTAAGCCAGCGTTTTCTAGACCTTTTGTAGCGCTGTCATCCACTGCGTGACGACTTTGGCTTTCATGTTTTTCTGCCATAAAATATTGTAAACCTGAAATTGTCTTTTACTCGCGGTGGCTTCTTTTCATGCAGAGAAAAAACGGGCATTAATCACCACTCTTGCGTTAACGATTTTAGTGTATGCAGTCAGCAATTTTTTGTGAACTCAGAATATGAAATTTAACACTTGCCAAAGACTGCTTTAGCATTACGGAAGGCTAGGCTACTAAAGGCTTTTTCAATGTGGCCCGCAAAATTCAATGTTTCTTTGCAGAAAACGTGCTGAACGTAAACGCAACGTATTTTTTAATTTCTTAGACTATCTATCACCTTAAGTTACGCTAAAGTAGTTTAGATGCCAGATGTTAGTTTTACAATGAAAGTATATATGTAAATAAACCTAAATATCTTTTTGTTCCTTTTGATAAAACCCCTTAGCCACCATTCACGAAATCCCCACATATAAAGGCGCATATTCTCTTCCCGAATCCACCAAATAAAATCCATCCGATGAAAATAATGCAACCCGTTGAAACCGGCAGTTCAAACGATCAGTCAGATCAATCCGTCTGTCAGTGTTCCAAGCCGTTACGTGCAGTGAATATTTCAGTCTGTCTGGTATTTCTGATAGCCTCTGGTGTTCAGGAAACGCCTGTTGACTGTTAAATTTTATAGTTTTTTTTAAAACATTGTTTTGATACAATTTTGTGCTTACTGAAGCTATCTATCCTACACGCAACGTGTAGGATAGATTCAATTATTTGTTGTTGTAGCTTCTTGTGAGTGCCGATTTCACCATCGAAACTGAACGCGATCAGCACTTTTTCAGTTCAAGAGCTGCCAGTGTCAATATTCCATAACAATTTTGACAGTGACAGCTCTTTGTCGCGTTTTAGATGTGCTGAACGCGTTCAGGTTCATTGGTGACATTCGCCGTTAATGTTTTCAGACTAGTTTATTATGTCCAGTGTTTAGTCAGTCGCGGTTCTGTTTCCTGCCTGATTGAGGCCTCTCATATTCAAATCATCAAATGCATTTAACTAGTAATAGCCGATGTCTGAAGGCAAAACCTGTTAAATCTAGATTTCAGTCTTGACATTGTCTTAGATTTTCTCATAATTTACAGTTTCCTTGCTGGCAGAAAGTATGAAGCCCTAATAGTGTATTGTAGTGTAGATTCACTAGCTACGGGGGTGTAGCACAGGAAAAGACACATTATCAAATAATTATATTATTATATTTAGTTTTCACGTCAACAGTTTGTTTGTGTTTATCGGTCAACAGTCTAAACGCACTCGCGAAAAACTCAATCTACGATAGTCATTTACCTTCGCGCCCTTCATTATAAAAACTGAAACAACATTCCTATTAATCAGATGAGCCTCCTTATGCATGCATTAACATATTTACATATTATAATTTTCTAGCTTCAGCGAGATCTAATCTGCCTTCAATTTCAGTAGTACCCAATTATTTAACATATTGAGTGAATGTGTCCCAGCATAATCTTGTATACCCCTGTATACAAGATTATGCTGGGTGGCATCAAATCGACGCACAAACTGTTACCATGGATTCAGTACCTACATGATTCTGAACCCCACTGCGTTGAAATTTTTCGTCGGTTGTTAAAAATAGCTGTTCAGTACATTTTTATCGCATATGCATTGCACTTAGGGATTGCAATCCCGCAACTCACTCAATCCCGCGGGATTGATATGCGGGATTGATCAATCCCGCGGGATCCCGCATATTTGAAATTATTCACAGTAGTTCAACTTTTTGCCCCGTTTGTATGTAAGATAAAGTATACATTTTTCGATCTTATAGGGCTATAGGGTCGAAAAATTAATACTTTATCTTATTTAAAATTATGTTATAAAATCGAATTGAAACTACAGGTTTTTGTTTAAAAAATCACAAATTATTAATTAAACATGTCTTACATTATGCAACAAAAATTATTTGTTTTCTAACAAAATAACAATGAAATTATAATTAAGTACGAGTAATTAGTAATCAGCCTTATTAGACCTTAATTTTTAAATGTATAGCATCAAAAGTTGTGTTAAATTTTACCCTTACATCTAACAACAGTTTTATGATGTTTGTAATTCAGTCTTAATAGTCTTATTCATATAATGACTAATGCACGCAAAACTTCACGAATGTTTTAGCGGTAAATTTAAATTTGCGGGATCCGCGGATCCGCGTTTTGAAGGTGCGGGATCCAGCAGATTAATAAGTGGAGCGGGATCCCGCGGGAATGCCGGATCCCGTTTTGCGGGATTGCAATCCCTAATTGCACTTTTCCATGAAACAGCAGTTTTAGATTTTGAAAACCGACGAAAAAGGTATACACTAGGGGTTTATATAATGGGAAGTCGTCGAAGTCCCTGCCACCCTGTTTTTTTAAATCTTCTTTTGGGAACTTACTGAAATAAATGAAATAGGATAGCGGTTTTTTCTTGGTGTGCCGCAATGATATATATGAGAGATAAAAAGACGTAGATAGGGTTATACGTGTTGCATAAGTGGCACGGCAAAACTTGGCTAGTTAAGTAAGTGGCGATTTCATCTATGAAACTGAACGCGTTCAGCACATCAACAACGCGTTCGAAAGCTGTCTGTTTTAAAATTGTTATGGAATATTGACATTGACATCTTTCGAACTGAATTCGAAACTGACATGTTTCGAATTCATAATTACGACATGCCGTGCTACTTCAACCGGTCTTCTCATAGTGCAACATTTTGCCATTTTTGAAGATCGAATGTGGTGTAGGTAACCTGTCTAGGTACCTTCATGGGTATGAGATACAAAGACTATACACTCTCCTCAAGTAGCACGTCAAAACTTGGCTAATTAGCCTTGTTACGTATCGTCTTGTCTCTTTTTCGCTCCCGCTAATTACGACATGCCGTGCTATTTCGATCCTTTATCTAATAGTGTGACATTTTGCCGTTTCTGAAGATCTAATGTTGGGTAGGTAACCTATCTATCTACCTATTTTTACTAGTAATACCATTTTTGTGCCCCACTGTTACTGTAATGTCGGCTAAATGTGACATTTCGAGTTATAAATCAATATATAATATAGAAAATATCTCTACACTTCTTAAATCGTTCATAGGATTCCTAACATGGTATTCCCTGAAACTACGCCTTGATCACATGTTTCTAATAAATACTGAAACCTGCCGATCTTTATTGACAACAGTTAACAGTTCTGCCTACCCCTCTAGACGTGCTTATGTGACGCCGCCGGCGATAAATACGTCCAAATCGACGCGTAGGCGACGTGAAGCTTTTAAGTTTTAATGTATTTCTTGGAATATTCGTTATTGAATATACAATAAGGTAACGTGGTTGAAATAGAGCAATCCTGTTATTATACACAGCAGCATTATTTCAACCGAAAAACGTCAATTCTTTCACTGCTGGACATAGAGAATGCCTTGTGGCATTAAGCCGCCTATGTACCACTTAACATGTTTAAATAAATAATTAGGTCTTCTTGGGCATTGTTACTACTACCGGTCCTGTCTGCGCTACCCACATCCACGGCTTTGCCCGCGTGGTATGTCCTTCCCCAGGGTTCGAAGTACGAGATTTCATCAAAATCGGTCTAACTGCTTCGGAGATTAGCCGGAACAACCAAACAGAGAGACAAAAATTTAAAAACGTATTTTTTGTAAAAGTACCGTATCAATTTTCATGCATTTAGTAGAAAGCTGTTATTTTGACGTTACAAGTAGAGACTTCTACTATTTCATTTATTTTTTATAAAGATGCCATATTATTGTATAGTATGCCATAATAGCCCACCCAAAATGTGTCTATATACCTTACCTGCCCCTGCTTCTACCACACAAGTCCACCTGCTCATTCATTCCGAAGCTTGGAGTTGGCTCAGTTTTACCAGATCAGCTTAATATCTGTAACCACATCTACTGCTTACTTTATCTATGGAAGTCAATGGAGATGCTCTATACCCTTCCAATTGTGAAGTATAATCGTAATGGAAAAATTCAGAAATACTTTGTAGATAAGTTTCTGCTTGCGAGATTTAAGAGTAAGATTTGATTTGAATGTTGTATTAACATTTTGATTAAATTCTTATGCATTTGATTTATTTTACGATCTTTGTTCTGTTCTTTTTCTTTTTGAGGAAATATATTTTAATGAATTGTCAGTTTTATAATGTAGTTTGAGGCAAAAAGTTGGATTAGGTCAGCATTCCTCCAAGGTCTATGCAGAAAGTCTTATTGATAAAATATTCCTTATAATTCTCATAGTTATATAAATACTAACGAATATTTCATTCAAAGGGTTATCGTATTACCCAGAAACTGGGTTGTGGAGGTTAAATAGGCAGTCGAACCTTTACTGGCACATGAGAAATTTCTGCTTTAAGATTATCTACGTTGGCACCGTGGTAAACGATGAAGCAAAACATCGTGAGAAAAGGGCAAAAAAAAGAAAGGGCATGTCCTAGAACCGAAGACATGTAACATCTTCCAACCCGCACTGGGCCCGCTTGGTAAATTGCAGCCCACTCCCTCTCGAAGAGAGGAGGCCTGTGTCTCAGCAGTGGAAACATTATAGGCTTATTATGGGTATGGTATTGCGCATGTTCTGCAAACGTCCAAATGTATTTTCCATGACAACTCTGGCTGCCACATGCTTAAGGTTTTAATTAGCTTGCAAGGTGTTTGGAGCAGCGTCTAAAATCGGAGTCATCAGCCATGGTCTTTGTGGATAACCAGTGTCTCCTAAAATGATGATCAATGTATTTGCTAGTTTTCGCTTAGCTTAATGCACAATGTAAAACCAATGAGTACAAAGGCTCTGGAGGTGGAAGCAATGGTATCAACTTCACCTTTCCATTTGCGCAACTCAATCCATTGGCTTCATATGTTAGTTGCGCGGTAAACTCTTATTTCGCGATGTAGGATATTGCGTGTGATGCGTACTTCGGATGTGGCAGTAAAGTTGCCGCCACAATGTTCAGGTTGGGTTCCAGTCTAACCGGATGCAGCTGAACACCAGTATTTTACATGGAGCGACTACTTATCTGACTTGCACTATCCAGTTAATGCCACGTAGAAACATATCCGCCTCAAACTGTAAGATAAACACACAAGAAACCCCATCATAGCTTCTTTGAAAGACATGCTATGCTACCAAAAATATTCAAAATATCTTTGACAACTCTTATTCGGTAGAACGAGACAGACATCACCTTTGGTATTCACGAACTCAGGTATTCAAACAGAGTAAGGTTATTTTTAGCTGCCTAAAAATTATTCTGTATATACTCTACTATTAGTTATTGACTAATAATGAATGGGCTAGACTAAACTATGAGCACGTTGAGTTTATCATAATAATTGGGTTTAGTTTTTAAAGTATTCAAGGATTCGATACTCAGGTCTGGCAAAGTTCAACTATCTGCTGGTCTTAAGAACATATTTGTTCAACGTTGAATTAAGCAAAGCCAATCGCTTGGCCACTTCGACAATTCGGCCTTTTCACACACACGATATTTATTTTTGTACATCTTTGACAGCGGCTACGGGTAGTATATGAGTAAGCCCGAAAGTCTCACAACCAGTATTACCAAGAGGTATCGGGCTACCCCGTAACTGGGTTATGGCGCTGTGAGACATATCACCAGTATCGGCGAAGTGTTGATATCGCTACAGTTTATTGGAAGTGCTTCCACAAGTAACGATATTTATGTATCAAACTGATTCCGAGAATGTCCAGTATCCACTCTGCTAACAAGCTCACTGACTTGCTAATCTTTTTAACACTTAACAACCTGGCCTCCTTGCATCATTTCCCCAATGCTAGTAGTTAATACAATGACATCGTAATTCGTACCGAAATTGCGACCGCAAACGAAGCAAAAGGTGTATGTAAGGATAATCATAAATCTTTGTTTATCTCAACATCATATTGCAGGCACTGGTTAATAGAATGTACAATTTTAAATAGAGAAATGTGCGTGTGCATGTGCGTGTATGTGTGTGTGTGTTCGTGTGTGTGTGAAATGTGTCCTGAGTTACAGATCATCCGGCTCTCTTAGATAGGACATGTTAATTTACAAAACGGTTAGAGTCAAGATGTATATTATAAAAGTTTAAAATTGCAATTTAGTTTTTAAGTAAAAGTAGAACCTACAAGGATCGCAGCAGGTGAACTTCTGTAGTTTTATGTATGTGTATACCGACCGCTAGCTTAGCAGCCCTTAAATAATATCATCATGATAAATAAAAAGCCATAACCTTGACCTAGAAACTCGCATCTCCTCGAAACTCCTCAAACAGATCATTTACAATATTTGCTCGCTCCTAATACCAGAAACCAAATATGATCTTTCGTAAAAATCTTTATCTTTCATTTGTCAAACCAGATCATACATGGATGGGCTTGGGACTTGGGTGGTTTTATGCCGAATATTCTATATCCCCGCTCTTTCCATTAACGTTAGATTGATATGGACTTGTGATCTATTGTCGGATTACATGTAATACCTTTTTATTGTGCCTGTGTAATATGTAATTCGGTAGGCTTAGGTTCGTGGATTTATATTGGGAACGTGTATTTACACGTGTGATGAATTTTGTGAGGATGTTTTTTCGTGGTGTTCGTTCTACAATACTTCGGGACAGCTATAAGAATAAACGATGAGACGATAGGAGGACTGTGAAAAATGATAAATGGCTATAGAAAGAGGGTGATGAGTAATAGAGCAATATGGAAGGAAAAAAAAAACTGTCACACCGACCCCGAATAAGTTGAGACATGAGTAGGAGAATGTTGAGTTTTCAAACACAAAACTACCTTTTGAGATAAGTAAGTCTCGAATGATTTTAATCACTATTTGAGCACCTGCAGCCTAATTGCGTAACACATTTTCGTAAACGATAACGACTAATCTGTTGTATTTTGACAGTTCAACAACATTCATTACGTTATTTTTTATGCAGATTTTTTTTTCGAAGTTATGAATCAATGTATTATTAATCTCTTTCAAAACGATTCAGGTTCCGATTGATTGTGTATATGCAATTAGGGTACTGTTCATTAAATGCTCGTCCTATATCCGTCAAAGCGGTTACTTAAAATTAATCCTTCTACTCTATTTTGTCATTCACTGACGTCAGTAACCTTTGAGGCTGCAAGCATTCCGTGCACAGTCAAAGTGTGATTGGGTCTTTATGTCACCGGGTTTTAGATTGCAAGTGTAGCATTGTAGGATTGTGTCCAATCTTTGACACCAGTTAGTTAACTGTCCTACTGGGAGACAGGGCATATTGTCATAGTTGAGTACGGAGGTAAAGCTATTGGATTGGAAACTTCACAGGTGACATAAATGTCAAAAGTTATAAGTATCCCTAACAACAAAAACAGCTTCGGTGTTTTTTTTCTTCCAGAATTGTCAAGCAGCCTCACAGAGATTTGAGATCGATCCGATCAACGGTCCGTTTCTCAAATGTGGTGATCATAGTTATTTAGTGGAAATAACAGCCACTAGGACTTCTACATTCGATATCTACTTATTGGTCTTCACAAGTATTGCAAATTCATACCTATTTCGAACAAAACTCGGAAAAGATGGATGCATAATAGAACTACCAGCGACCAAATTATACACAAACTTTTCTGTGCATTTACCGGTCGCCGTCGATAAGCAACCTTGATCCTTTTCTATCCTCTCTCAACAACTTAATTCCCACTTTTTCCAATATCAAAACTGTAGCTATTACTGGACATTAACATCGATGTAAAATCGATGTCACTTGACGCTCGCTCCCACGACTACCTCAACACTCTTCCTTTCCACGGATTTCTTCCCACCCATACTTTTCCGACCAGAGGAAACAACTGCGGTCTCACGAGTCTTCGATACGACTGTTACTGATAATTGACACTCCTTTTCAGTCCTACAATAACATTAATAAATTCTTTGCTAACATAGGTAAGAAACTTGCGGATAATATTATCAACGACCATACTTCACCCAGCTCACCTTGCTCCCACAATACCTTTTCTTCATCATCTTTTGTTTTGGATCACACTGATATTGAGGAGGTCAAATCTGAAATAGAGTCCCAGATCCACTGCAGCCACTTGATGGGATGGTATCTCTCCTGCGGTAATTAGGAGATACTGTAACAGCTTCTAGCTCCAGTATTAAACCATATATTAATCCTCTGTTTTAATACGGCTGTTTTTTCCGTCGGCCTTGAAAATTACTATTATACACCCTCTCTTTAAGGGTGGCGATGGATACCGTTTTAATAACGATCGCCCTATAGAAGTACTACCCGCGATTTCGATGATTCTTGAGCGCCTAATAGCGCTTGGTAGGTTTTCTCCTTCTCAGCAATTCGGGTTCTGGAAGAATAAGCCAACCTGTGATGCAGTTCATGAAGTAACGAATTTCATAGTAGAGAAAATCAATAGCCACAAAAAGGTGCTTACAGTGTTTCTTGATCTCCCTAAGGCTTTCGACACAGTTCCCATTTCCACCCTTTTACTTAAACTAGAGAGAGCAGGCGTCAGAGGACTGCAACTTGATCTTTTTTGAAGCTATCTGACAAATAGAATGCAAGTGGTGAAAATTAGTGACCATTTCAGCAACGAGCTCCAAATGACAATGCCAGATCCTGCCCCAGTTATTTACAGGAAATGTCAATTAATGAAAATAGTTGTAATGATTGTAGGACCTTTTCGTAGTACATTGTTTTTCATTAGAACTTGCCGATTACAAATCAATGATAAAAGGAATTCAAACCCTGAATTTCCTACTGCGTTACTTATTGCGTATGATACACAACAAAAACAAAGTTTTAAATACCTGTAAAACAAAAACTCATATTGCGATAATATTAATTATGATAATGCGTAACGTATAATGTTGTTTAAATCGCTTTTAATATTTATAAACTGCACCTAACCTATAATGAATGTCATTATTGTTTTAAGATTTTAACAGAAACCGCAAGTTCTACAGACGTTTGGACAAATGTTTAGTTAACAGTAATAAATAAGCTTTAAGATGCTGCATATTGCAGGCTTGTAAATGACTTTTTGATTTGAGTGGGGCAAAGTTCTATATAGTTTCTGGCATTGTCCTTTGTTGTGCCACAGGGCAGTATACTTGGTCCTACGCTGTTTCTCATATTTTTAAATGACCTCTGCAGTCTCAACATCACAAATGCGAAAATTATGTCTTTTGCTGATGATATAGCTCTTACCTTTTTCGCTAATTCATGGTCAGAACTTCAGATAATTGCACAGAATGTTTTTAATTCTGCCTTTGACTGGCTTCGATCCCACGCTCTAACACATCCAAGACGAAATTGATGACGTTGTCTATCTCGCCGACCTAACAACCAGATATTCCCATCACTTTAAAGGCTCACTCCTGTAACAGTACACATTTACACACATGCCAATGTTCAATCATTGATACAGTTGATAATATTAAGTACCTAGGCATTACTTTAGATCGATATCTGAATTATAAAACACATAAACTTGGTAACAGACAGGGTCATAAAACTATATTTTTTTAACTCTTCGACACGTAGCTAAGCAGTCTCTTATTCGCAATGTATATTAACCCTTATGTCAACCTTTTATAACTTACTAGCTGACCCGCAAACGTTGTTTTGCAAATAAAAAATTTTTTTTTTTTTTTTTTGAAAAATAGATGTTGGCCGATTCTCAGACCTACCCTATATGCACACAAAATTTAATCAAAATCGGTCAAGCCGTTTCGGAGGAGTATGGCAACGAAAACTGTGACACGAGAATTTTATATATTAGATTGTATTTATTAGCTGCTGGAGTGGCGCCACATAAACTGCCCTTAAACAAATTTAAATTCTGATTCTAACCGCAGAACTTTACAAAAACTGTAGTGTCCTCAACGTAAGGCAACATTTCATTCTGCAAACCATTCTTTTCCAACACTTAAAAACCCCTCTTAACACTATTAGCAAACGTCGGAAAGATATGATTTGTCCTGTTCCACAAACTCAGTTTAAATACACCAAGGGATTTTTCTACTAACTTGGCTTTTACTTTTACAAGAAAATTCATGCGTCCTTATATATCTATAATTTAGAATAAAACCTACGACGAGACTGAAAAGTTCTTATCACCTGCATGAAAATAACCCTATTTCCTATTATTCAAAGTTCCAAATGCTACTCATTCACACACACACACACACCCTCACACGCACTCACTCGACTCACCACACTAAACTTCTCATTTTAATTTGTCTTATTTAATTTAAATTTTAGGAGTTGTTTTACTTTATATTATAAGATCTAAAGCATAACATGAGTATTGTGATATCCCAATTGGGAGTCTAAACTGTCTTTCCTTAATACAGATTACTCAGTGATCTAGCTAGGTGAGCAGCGATTCACCCAACAATTCCTTGTACCTGATCCATGTAATCAATAATGCTTAGTAGTTTGTAAGTCCCTCATGTACTACAAACCCTTTATGTACCTAAATAAATTATATTATAACACAAACTAGGTCAATCCAGTTAAAACTAGTTAAAGAGTAAATACTATATAAGGCGCTGCTCAATCCAATTCTAATAGGATTTACGTAAAATTCATGGACGACATGCTTCCTCAAAAGGAAATAACATATATTGTTAATATCGAAGACTGATGTCACCAAAGTAAAAATAAAAGTTCCTTAAAGCTAAAAAGGTTCCTAATAAAATGTTTGAGTTATTGTAATGGTTCTACATGTCACGATGATTTTGTATTGGTTGGTTTCCATTGCTACTTTATTATATTTGTTCAATATTTTGTACCAGCTGTGCCCGCGACTTCGTTCGCGTGCATAAATAATAATGTGTGTCATTTGGCTACGGAACCCTAGAATGAGACGAATTGAGAACTTCTTCCTTTTTAAAATCGGTTATAAAGATGCCTCAAAGAATCCTCAATAAAGATATTCAAATATTCGGTTGAAGACTGAGTGAGAACTTGAAATAACTTGAATTACCACAGAACTCCAGATCAGCATCTACTTGAAAGTTTGAAACTACTTTATTTCCGACAATGTTATTACAAAAAAAAAATTGTATTTCAAAAACTTGGTATCCATATACAAATGAGTGTGTCACTCTTCTGCGGGAAATATTAACACCACGATTCAGAAAACAGCGACATTTGCATTTTTTTTCAACGCCATCTTGCCCGCACGGAACAAATATTTGTATGACCCACAAATAGTTGTTCCGGGTCTGGGTGTCTTGTGTATGTGAGTTTTCATGTTTGTGAACGCACCCACGATACAGGAGTAATTCCTAGTGTGGGGCAACGTTTTTAAAAAAGAAAAAAATCTATTACTTACAGTGGTTACCACGAAATTCGCTCTGCATACAATAAACGTTTTTTAAATCAAACTGTAACAAATTTCATTTAAAAAAAAGTTGTTGTGATTTAAACTAATTAATAATAATCAAACATTGCATTCTTTATCACTCAGAACACCACATCAATTATTATCTTACATTATCACCACTTTTTATTTGAAATTCTTTTGGCGCCACTAATCAACCACCAACGAAAAGCAATTTTTATAACATTATAATTATTATCATTAGTTTTTGAAATAACAAAGTGTTGCGTGTTATTTATTATGGTTATCACATATATTCGTTAGTTCCATATTGCGTCAATAGCTGTCATTATGTGTATCTATGTGCATTACGTAATGAAAAATTCTTCTTGAACACTCTAAATTGATGATAATATCTTTTGATTGAACGAAGCGATTGCGATGAATAAACAAAACTAATAATTTCTCGAGTTATACACAATATTTTAGTATAAAAGTTAACCATATTAGTCTCGAACTTTTTACGTGATACATGTTCTAATGAATCTCTCAAAAGACAAAAAGATTAAAATTCCAAAAATTATAAAAATGGCATGTGTTCATCCCAAAACACCCCAACTATTTTTCTGTGTAATATTTTCAATGTACAGAAACGCCTCGTCTACAGATTTGTTATATGTATAGATAGATTAATATGAAACATTGAACGTTTTTTCTTAAATTTTATACAACGTGGTGTTGATACGTATCGAATATGCAAATCGAAGACATTACTTACTGTGCAGGAAAACATCGTGCGTGATGAACTTGATAGTCTGAAATCGCCGAAACACGGTGAGCAAGCATGGTCTTCAATGATCATTCTACGTCCTTTAATGCGTTTAGAGTTTTCACCATCTTTTAGAGAATTTAGTCTGTCAAGTTTATGTGTATAAAACATTGATATTAAAATTACATAAAAAAGAGATCAGAGCAGGGACAGGTCGCTAGTTTAACATAAAATAGTTGGACTAAGTTCTCCAACAGAGGTTTGGTATAAAACGTCTTATTAATGTTTTTAAAAATAATACTTGAATGTTTTAGTCAAAAGGTATTTGTGTACTACTTAAATTAATTTTACGACTGGTGAGTGGTCCACGTGTTTATAATAAAGTGTAAAGGTCGTGACGTCATTTCGTGCTGTGAGTATGTCATGTAGTTTAGGAGCTCTTTCTTTGTTTTACTTTGTTGTTTGGAAACGTCTAGGAGTAAGGGCTTAGTTTCATAGTTATATTAAGACGCTGACAAGAGGTAAAGCGCGGTCATTGTCGGAATGCATAGAAAAGAAAGAGAAGCCCTATGACACAAAACTTGTAATTAATTGCAAAATATGAAGCAATTATCTATTTACTCAAAAATGAGTTACGTAATCGAAAATAACAAACAGCCAAGTTCTGTATTTAAATATGGTACGTTATTGTTATTAATTTTACCAAATTACCAGATAATTTTGTTGGAAGATCATTTCAAGAGGTTAGTTTACATTTTTTTTTTGTATTGAGAGAACTTTTCAAAGACGTGTTTTGAATACAACAAGATTCTCAGAAATGTGATCAAGATTAACATAATTATATTTTTTCCGGTACCACAAAGTTATATAGTTTTTTTTTTTAAAGAGTCAGTCCTATTTCGTTCATTTGCCTCTTGCCAGCGCCTTAAAGGTCAGTTTGGTAAGACCAAATGAGCGAATACATTCTACCAAATTCTTTGTGTGTATACAGAGCGTTCTTTTGTTAATCTATCCTTACTAAAATGTTAAGAATATCAAGAGAATTATGCTCTTGTTCTATGTTCGTTAGGTCTAAGTTCCTTTGTAAATTAAGACGCATTAACTTCAGCATGGATAGATGGGAACGTTAGCTGTTGTTGAATATAATCAAATAGCACCCAACCAAATAACAAAAGTTTCAAATCATCTTAATCCACTCACAATAATTAACAAGACGTACACAGTTTACCTGATCAAAGACTTTATTGACTGGTTTCTGATCGCTTGTTTCAGACACACATGTTTGAATTTTACATCACCTTACCATTGAAAGTGTAATTTTAACTCCAGTTAACTCCCATTTAATTGCACTCCATTGGTTTTCAAGCAACAAGTTCAGTTCAGATCGAGTATAGTGCAAATGGAATGGTGAATGCGTTTAAACGTTGATTGATTTGAATGAAAACTCGGAAGTTCTACAGAAATTAACGAACTGGAATTTCATAAAGCGTTTGTTTTTAATTTAACTTTTATGGTGATGTAATTTAAAAAAGGAAGAGCGAAATGGGTTGTATTTGGAAATTTGATTGCAAAAAAACGAAATTCGCGGTTCTATTCATTCTTTTAATGTGCAGTTTTATGCATGGCTCTTTTAATTCGGCTAGCTGATTCGCAGACGAAAAATAAAACAATTATTAAACAGACCTGGAAAAAGAATCACCTGAAGCCACTTGGTTTTGCAGCTGCAAGTTATCCAGCAAAGATTCGTCAAATGAATGAGATCCGTGACTCCCATCACCAAAGGCGGACGGACCACGGAGCTAAGCGCCAATCAAGTCGCCTTTGCTCTATACATTTTCTAGTGTATGCTGCCTGACTGCCTTCATTTATTGTCCTTTTGTGGCCACTTTTAAGGCTAATAAACAGCCAGAATGGCCTTATCGAACTTACTTCTGAATCTTAGTTAACAAAACTTAAGTCCAGAGTATTTTTAAACCCTATCCTGCTATAACAAAAAATAGCAATCAGTTCGTCGACCCCTCAAGTACACCGACTCACACAGGTTTCCCTCCATTTCCCTACCAACACTAACGAAAACCTGACACATTTTTCTCGACCGTACGCGAAAAACTAAATAGATATCGTCTTCAACCGTTTTATATCTTCACTGCAATAAAGTTGATAGTAATTTGTTTGCTCTTTTAAATAGATATAGATATTGTAGCTATTGAGAAAACCGTTTATTTTTGGAAGAATGCTATAAAGTTTACCGTCTCCCCGTCGTCTGTACATTTAAATTGGTTTAAATAAGATTCCGTGGTTTATTTTTATCGATTAAGCGTTTGTTTTGGTGAGGCTGGCGGTAATTTTGCTGTAACTGTACGTACCTAGTAGTTTTAATTATTTTATGGTTAATAATGTTTTTTTTTTCGTTTTGTTTCAGGTAAGTGCTACGCAACTAAGTTTTATTAGCGACATATGGATTATGTTAAGTAAGGCATAAGATGCAGTTAGTGACCTAGCAGTTGACTAAAAAACAAAACTGGCGTAGATAATTCCACTTGAACGTTCCACCGTTGATGACCATACTAAAAAATGCCACTGATGCCGCAATCAACGTGGCTACGTACTGGAATCAAACAATATAATGTAAGTAGTTAAATCAACCTACCGTCGAAACGAAAAGAAGAAGTGTATAAAAATGTGCAAAGAAATTCAAACGCATTTTGTCGGTAAAAAAAACTGTCAATTGCGAGTCTTAATCGCACACGAAGTGTTCCGTACCGCAAGGCAAAAAAACCCGTTTCTTGTATGCAGACCATTTTAATTTTTATAGACAAAAATAATTCTTGTAAAATTATTGTGATGAAAGAGTATTCTCATTCTGCTAATTCACTCACTACATTAAAACAAGCCAATTTACTCAAAACATTTCTTGCTCTAATAACGTTTCCCTTTAATTTGAAACAGTATAAAGTTTCAACAGTTTCCCGGAACGTACTGATACGTATCCCAGTACAGGAACCACGGTGTTAACTTGCACAGCGACGTGCAAACATCACGGTCACGTTCTATTTTGCACTAGATAAACACTAGCTTTTCAATGTGACTTTGCTTGTTTCGTAACAAAGTATCGTTAACTTTTGCTTTTTATCGGATTGCATACATTTAGATATTTTTGCATTACATTAATATATCTTCAAATCCATACAGCCAAATTTTACAAGATACCACAATGTAAAATCCAACAGTGTGTTTACTCGACGCACTGTTGACGCGACTCGATGCGCTCTGTTGGATTCTCAATGCTCGGTTCAACACCGAGAGCTGAAAATCCAGTGCGCGAAAAAAAACCGCCGCGATAAAGCTGAAAGCTGGACGGTAATTTCGTGTTTAGGCTATCAAACACACGATGCAACCAATCCCTAACTAGTTAAGCGTAAGTCGTTTCGAATACGGACCGCCGCATTATGTGGAGATGCCTAAGAGGGCCTGGCCATAAATACATTTTGTAAAAATCGGCGCAGGTACTCGTATTATACCTCAAACTGTAGCTAAGAAGTTAATCTACTATATTATACATAAATTATGTATGTGGTCGGTACTGGTTTATAAAAAAGATCATCTAAACACGATCATTCCTAAACTGTGATAGTTTAGGAATGATCGTGTTTAGATGATCTTTTTAAAACGATCTGAATTTGTATTTTTTTCAAGATTATTTTCTAGCCACCTAGCAATGAAAACTATACAAGTATTATTTAACCATTAACCATTACAGAAAGCTTATACTATGTACTTTTGACTGATATGCATAAAAATGCTATATATGTGTAAATATATTTACTAGAAATATTTATCTCGTGACATATCATTTTTGCGTGCCTGGAACTTTCAAGTAGAGTTTTGACAGTTGCCGAAATTTGCCGAAGGTCTGGAAATTATGTTATTTGATAGGAAATTTAATATTATAATAAAATAAGAAAATAAAAGTTGCAATTTCGTTGCACAACATATGTTAATCTATTATAGCATAAAACAGTAAAAAATCCTACAAATACGTAGGTGATGCTATTTGACTACTTGCTTAATAGAGGTCTTATTTGTGACATTTTATTAATTGCGGTTTACGTTAAGATAATGTATCGAGTGTTTCCCACCACTTTTTAGTTAACATACATAATAAATTATCAATTATACATATCGTAAACCGCATAACCACACAATGATAATTCGTTCGTTCTACCACAATTTTGCACACGTTTCAAATCAATATTTTTATATAAAATAGGGAATCTGAATACTCAATAATTACATACTGTTTTTCGTTCGTCATTGTCGTTACTTAAAGTGTAGTAACCTAACCATCTACCTTCTCGCAACAATGAGTGAATTCAACTGTACCAGACGTAACTTATGTCTTGTTTTAATTGAAAGTGACGGGAATTATGTTGTTGCTTTAACAAGTTATATACGGAATAATTTTACCAACTTTTTGAGGCAAATATCGCTAAGATTGTAGCAAGTGTGCAAAAAAATCTTATTACAAACTTTCGTCAACGTTACACAAAATCTGGCAGAAATAACCAAATATTTTTAAACAAGAATAGCGTTTGGTTGGACGTCATATTTACTGTGAATCTGGAAGAACCTACTTGTGAATCCGAACCTTCGACATCGACAGGAAAGCGAGGACGCCCTTCGAAAACCTACGAAGACAGTTCCGATAGAACACAAAGACGAAAAAACAAGGATTTGCTTGAAACATGTGGCCTTGATTTTATACTGAATTCATATCTTCAGGGATTGAGATCTCAAGGGGAAACCGAAGAAGCATTCATTGTCGAAATTTTACGAGTATTTCCCATGGAAAAAAAAAGTGATATACGTCAAAATCTCCTAAACGAACCGGCACATTTAACAGCGTACTCTAAAGACGAAGCTCTCAGTATTTTCATCGAGTTGGACCTTAATATGGCACAGTATGAAAACATGAGGAGTTACTTAATCGCGAAGAATTGCTTATTATTTCCATTATACAAATCAATTCAGGAAGCTAAAGGAAAGTGCTACCCACCAAGATCAAGCGTAGAAATTAATAATATTAAAGCAAAGGTGAAACTTCAAGATCTGCTGGATCACACTATTGCAAGAATTTTACAAATTAATGGTGTATACAAAGTTGGCAAAACACATTTAATGCTTTATTCTAAATGGGGTTGTGATGGTTCAAGCGGACAAAGTGAATACAAGCAAGTCTTAGTTGAAGAAAGTGAGTTAATTTCTGACACTAATTTATTTATAGCTTCATTAGTGCCTCTGAAACTTATAAATATTAATACAAATGAAACTGTGTGGGAAAACCCTGTTCCATCATCAGTAAGATTTTGTAGGCCCATTTTAATAGAGTTTTCAAAGGAGACACCTGAAAAGACAAGAAGTGTAGTTAATGAAATTGAAGCTCAAAAGGACGCTCTTACACCAACTTTAGTCAATATAAATGGAGAAGGGATCGAAATTAAACATACATTATTTTTAACCATGGTTGACGGGAAAGTGGCTCAAGTTTTGTCAGAAACTTCATCAGGTGCTGTGTGCACTATTTGTGGTGCAAGACCAACAGAGATGAATAATTTAGAAAAGTGCAAAATAAACCCGTTGATGAAAATGCTTATCAATTTGGGTTATCGACATTGCATTGCTGGATTCGATTTATGGAGTTAATTTTACATGTATCCTATAATCTAGGCTTCGAAAAATGGTCTGCTACAACAAACGAAAACAAAGATTTGAAAAATCAAAAGAAGGCATATGTACAAAGAAGGTTCAGAGAAGAACTTGGTTTAAATATAGATAAACCTAAACAAGGTACTGGTAACAGCAATGAGGGTAATACAGCTAGAAGATTTTTTCAAAATTATCAGTGCAGTGCAGAAATTACTGGTGTGGACGAGGAATTGATTAAACGATTTTATGTTTTACTTCAAGTTATGTCAAGTGGAAAAGTTATTAACGCTACAAAATTCGGTCAGTATGCTTTGGATACAGCACAAAGATATGTTAATAAATATATGTGGTATTATATGCCATCATCTGTCCATAAAGTCCTAATTCACGGTGAAAGCGTCATTCGGCATTATTCAGTGTTACCCCTAGGACAACTTTCCGAAGATGCGCAGGAATCAAGGAACAAAGACTATAAACGATTCAGACTTCATCATGCTAGGAAATGCTCTAGAATAGCTACAAATGAAGATGTTCTACATACACTTTTGTATACTTCGGACCCTTACATAACAAGTTTAAGAAAACCATCTAGTAAAAAGTCTATGGAACTTATAGATGAAGCTTTAGAGTTAGTTGAATAATACAGTGTTTTTTTTTAGTTAAAAGTAATGGTACATAATAATAGCAGAAATCATTTTAAGAGTTTAATTTGTGTTTATTATAGCATTTAAGGTCATATTATTTAAATATAGTCATAAATTTCTGAACATTTTTCAACATTTCAAGTTTGCTATTTTTTTTTAGACAATAAACATATGATTATATCCATTAATTGTATATTATTTAAAAGTACATTTATTCAAGAATACACAAAAAAAATCAGCAGCAAATCTATGAAAACATGGAAGTTATGGATTTATGACCCGAAACCGACTCAATCTCCACATAGTGCGCCGGGCCATTGAAATACGAATACTGTAACATAGAGCAATGTGTATTGTCTTTGGGCCTCACAACGAGAAATGGTCAAAATTGAATACGAGCCTGTTGGCTACTTTGTATGTGTGCGTATTTAATGTCATTTTATTTGTTGTAATGTGCGTTTTGTTTGTGAAGAATAAAACATGTTTTCTTTCCTTATTTGGCTATGAGCAGCACGATACTTTTGGGGGGAGCGTCGTAGAAGATATTTCTAGAAAAGACATCTAACTTTATCTACCGCAGCTTTGTCTGTGTGTTAGTACAGATATTTCATAAAAAAATCTAGGATAAAAAGTAGTGTTATGTTGTTCATTAGGGTCCAGTTTCCGTTAAATTTCAAAACGATCGATTCAGTTGAATAGGCATGAAAACAGACACGAGTTAGTTTCGCATACATAATATTAGTATGAATGAAAACGTTTCCAATATACATATACATAATACTCATTGTCCTATGTAGTTTAATAACAGTACCTATCAAGTAAGCAAAACCAACCAAGTAAGGAACTAATTAAATCACTGTTACGGATATCATATCTAGATTTCATAGAAATGTTCCCAGGCCGTCTTTAATACTGCTCTTTATTGTCAATTGAAGATTACTTGAGAGATCGGCCATATTGATTTCAACGTATTGTCTCCAAGAAAAGTGCCAGGAAGTTAGAATGTACATGGTCTTGTGAGTTGATTATGTAAACACAACAGTTTTGTTTGTTTGTTTGGCATCTCGCAGGTCAACCTATGCGGTTGTCGTCTGCTTAAGCGGACTTGCCTGTGGATTCCCTAATAAATTAAGGCCTCCAGCCAGGACTTAAACTTATATACTAACTAAAACTAAGCGACAACGCTAAGGGCACCCCCTGTGGGGTACGAACCTCGGCTTAGGGCGTCGCTGGAAGAAGGCAGCAAATGACTAGCTGGATCAGGATTGGTATTATTTACGGACGAATTTAAAGCTACAGGCTCAGCGGCGCGGGCTGGCTCGAGCAAGGGTCGGGAGGGGTAAACACAACAGTAATAGAAGAGCTCCTTTTATAGGAGTTTGACTGGGAAATATGACCACCATAAGTTTTCTGTCCGTTTTTATGGTCATCATCATCATCAGCTTTCTGTCCTCATGTAACGTTATCTCTTAATTTGGCAAGAGTCTTCGGCTCCTATCTTCAACTTCCTTTAAAACAGACATGTTTAAAAATTAATGATGGCAATAGCCTTACAAAAATTACGCAATAAAAGTGATTTTTCTTGTTGCACTGGTTGTACAGTCGACTACAAAGAGATGTATACCTTTGAAAGTTACAAAAATATATATCCTTTGTTGATGTTGTCATTGTTTGTTACAAATATTTTTAAACACGATGTATGACAGATTTATGTTTCAATAAAATGTGCCAAATTTATGTATATAGCAAGAAGGATACTGTAATGTGTACGCTTTGAAACGAATTAATGTGTTCGTCTTTGGTTACAATGATATTTATACAGGTGTGACATTCTATTTTCAAATTTTAGAATAGTACGGAAATATTTGTTTTCTCCTTCATTTCGTGCATGACGTCATTTTCGTGTCATTTGTTTATATAAATTGACCACACTTTATGTTCGCCACATGTTTCCATTACTGTATATATATACCTACTCATAAAAGAGAAACTATCGAATCATAAAACTCATTTATTTAAACTTAAAATTGTTGTCTTGCTAATAATAACATAACTTATAAATAATATTCTTATTAAAAACATAGTAGATCTACTTCACATTTCGGCAAAAAATATAAAAACTTGTTCAATATTTTGAATACCCTCCATTAGCATTGATTACGTCTTGCAAACGAGTTCTCATGGAATTTGCTGCATTCTCACAAAAGTTCGACCCACGAAAGTAATCCCATAATTCGTGGACATGTTGTGTCAGATTGTCAATCGTTCTTACTTGAGATGGCTCCCAATTTTGGATCATAACACCTCACACGTTCTCAATAATATTAAGGTCAGGAGACTTGGGACTTAACCTTATCAGCTCAATATTGTGTTGCTCGTAAATCCATCTTTGAACTAACCTAGAGTTATGGATGGAAGAATTGCAAAAACGTTTCTAAATGTAGGGATTAGAACATCCCTTAACATTTCTATGTAATTATTAGCATTCAGAGTAGAAATTTCAACCAGTACCCCTGGGCCTGAAGCGGAGACCCATTCCCAAAAACCTAATGATAATCGGCCACTCCGTCTGTTAGGCAATACATTTCTCTCCTCATAACGAGTGTTATCCATTCGATATAGGAAACGCGTCCATCTGCATTAGTTGTGAATGTCTTTTCATCGACAAATATAACTTTGTTAAAGTCGTAATTTAAGTATTTATTGACAAATTGCAATCTTAAAGCTTTGTGCCGATCAGTCAATAGTGGCTTCCTGGCGGGGATCCTGTGACGTAGGCCCACGCTACGTAGCTGTCTTCGAATAGTATTAGCACTAACATTCAATTCCCCCTCTAAAGAAGACCCTCTAAAGAGTTTCGATTGGTTTTGACAGAATTTCTGAAATTTAAAATTAGAATGTCCGCTTGTATACACATTACAGTAACGAAAGGTGAACACCATGATTTGTTTTGGAGCGTACACATTACAGTGTCCTTCTTGCTGTATATATCAATTTGGCACATTGAGTGAACACATATAATCGTCATATTTCATGTGTATAATTATTTGTAACGAAGTATGTATACTTCTTTCAATGGGTAGATGTTTTTGTAACATTAGGGGGCATACATCTCTTTGTAGTCGACTGTACATGTGCGAACATACAGAGAGGCAGTCGTAAATAATGTAAAATACATCCGATTAGATTGGAAGCCGACCCCAAAACCGAAATATCTTCAAACTTAAACATCTCACTCCATCAAATTCTCAAGAACTATTTTAAAATAACTTTCATTTAAGCAATTTTACTACAGTATTCCGAAGTGCCACTCGAAATAGTTCTCGACCGAAGTTTGGCAGGTTTTAAGATGTCTAGACTGAACCAAAACCGAGTGTTTCTATAACTGTTCGTGTGCCAGAATATGTTATCAATCTTTTGTGCCGGTATTTGGGGCAGTTAGAACAGGAGTTTATGAAGGAATTGGGTCGGATTTAGATATACAGTTAGGTAATGTTTCATGGACGAAATTTGGATGTTGTGGTCTATTTGTAAGACTGTGTATCTATAGGAATATGTGTCTGGTTTAGATCATGTGTAAACAGCTATACGAGTAGGGGAAGACCGAAGAAACGATGGATTTGTGAAAGATGATGTGCCTAGAAAAGGAGTTACTACTGAGATGGCGACTAATAGAGGAGTTTGGAAGAAAGAGACATGTTGCGGGCTACCCCAAATATAAAGAAAAAAAATAAGAAAGAAAAAACGTTTCTTTGCTTTAATCATGACGCAGAGAACGAACACAAAAAATAACAAGTTGGGGGGAAAATATGCGTCACATCCACGCGGCCATTGGCAGAATAATGATGATGACGTAGAAATAGAACTAGTTGTGGTTGGTTTTTGAAAAGGTATTTTTTAATATTTAGAAAAGTAATAATGATAATCGGACGCAATAAAACCGAGTTACGTTAACTGATTTTTGTATAAAAGGGTCCGAAAATTAGATGATAATAATAATGAAAGCACATAGGTACGCAGCAATATAATAAAGAGCTTTTAATTAAACTAGAAAGTGGAAAACTCTTTGGTATTCTAAGCGTAGCTTTAAACAAACGTGACTCTAATGAAGCCCGCATAAAAATTATTTTAATGGAATAACTGCGGAAATAGCTGCGAAGAAGAACTTAACTGGATCTTGAATTCTTCTTAATAATACGAGCCAATTGTAATCCGACTACAGGGCAAAGGCCTCTTCTCATACAGAGAAGGCACGAGCCAATGCTCGTCGTACCTTCTCAATATAAACACGTTGCTCAAGACGAGTCAGCGATTTCAGACTTATATTATCCATTAAGTCCAGGTTTCCTCACGATGTTTTCCTACACAAATGTCAGTAATTTCCTAGATAAACTCAGAAAGTACATATGAATTGAAAAAGTCACAATGGTGCTTGCCCCGATTTAGATTCTTCTTACTTAATAAGAACAAATGAATCTGGAAAATTCTCAAAAGTAACTGGTACAATTCCAGAATTCTCATGAAGACGACACGAATAATATGAAACGTGATACAAAATTCCGCGAACAGACAATGTCGCAGTCTTAACACAGGTTTAAAATTAAATTACAAACAGACTATTCTATTCTGTCGACCAAATATCAGGTGCTTTTGCATTGCACATTTGCACCGAAAGTTTACATCATCTAAATGGATTTATGCATTTTCTTTAAATATGAAAGCAAGTGTTTTATTAAAAATATTTTGCTACTTATCGCACATCACACTGCTGGGCACAAGAACTCGATTGTCGTCAACTCTCATCCAGCTGTTACCAGCCACTTTGGTTCTTTGCCGGATCAAGTACTTTAGCATTCCATTGCACGTTTACATTGTCATCTATTAGAATGTTCAAAACTATGGATATGAATTCAAGTGCTTTAATGAATATATTTCAAGCCAAACTTCATTATTAGTAAGTTATTCTCGAATGACGTCGTTTCCCAAATTCTCCATGTACAAAGCCGCGTGCAGAAGCTAGTATTTATAAAACATGCATTCACTGATAGATACAACACAGATCTTATGAATGGAGCGGAGCGTTAGATGCGTCCGTCAAGGTCGGTGAGTCGAGCCAAAGTAAACATTCTCATTGATGAATTACATTTTTGAAACTTACGCGCAGGCGCATAAAATTCTCGCTTTCTTTTTTTGACCCACCCACGTTTTGTAAGATGAATTGATTTTTCGCTTGCATTTGATCGTCTCCTAAATATCTAGTTACGAGAATAAAGAATGTATGTTATTTCTATTTTACTACAAAAAATATAACTACACTGTTATTTTATGATTTGTATGTTTATCTTGTAAGGTTCTAAGTGTAAAGTAATTTATTGTAACTCTTCCTGTTGTTAGTCATGGAATGAGAAAAATATGATGTTGAAGGCGAAAGGTTAGTGAACTGTAAATATTTATGATATTTTGCACGTCGAATGCCGATCGCTCAATGTGAGTTGTGAGTTATTCTTAAGAAGCTGTGCCAATTTATAAAACAAATTGAGCTTGGAATTATCCCATTGGAAGTGTATGGGTCTTATAACAAAAACTTCCTCATTGGGTTTTTTTCCGTTAAGATCGTTTTATTGCGATGATTTTAGATTGTATCGTAAGTAGTTCCCACCACTAACATAGGTCAGTGTTTTCTTAAATTAATTTCGATATAAGCTGGTCCACTTTCACCAAAGAAAACACCAGAGAATAAAAATAATCCTCAAGAATAAGATCTCTAAAACTTCAACAAAGTCCATCAGATCAAAGAAAATTGACGATCCAGAAAAAAAAAACCTTGTATCCGTCAATGATCTACGAAACGTCAATTTTACCTATTAACCTTGTCTATTCGAGTCGCTGTCTACACTTGAAACACTGCTTCTCTCACTGTACCTAGCGTAAACATAATCAGTTGCTGTCGAAACAACCTGTTCTGCGTTCCGAAACCGCTCCGATATTCTATTTGTGATTATAAGCGTTTCGATATCGATAGAGAACGGAATGTTCTTACAGAGGAATTCGCATGAAGTGTGGTCTTGTTCAAAATGAAGATTGACCACAACAATTCTTAGCGCTCGATCAGGCAGACAGGAACGGCGCGGTTACGTCTGAATGCGGATTCCGCCCTATCTGAAAATACGCGTAAACTTGTTCACAGCCTGGACAGTCAGCCTACTTGACATATCTGCTGTCTGATAGCAGAAAATTAAGGCGGGAAGAGGAAAATTTTCATAACAATGAAAGTCTACATTACTCACTAAAAGGGTACCTGTTTATACTTACGCTAAAGTCTACGCTAAAAACGTATCTGGGTTTAAAAAGTATGATTAAAAAAAAAAAAACTCGTAGCTATCTGAAGATAAGTGTGACGTAAAATATTATGTAAAAGTCATTCACATGTCAAATTCTGTGTCGTGTAAGAATCACGCCAAACGGTGTTCAGCCGAAATCCGTTCGTGGACGGTTACAACTGTATCTGTCTAATCGTTTGTCGTGATAAACGTGAATTTGTTCATTTGTTTTTATTCAGAAATCTGCTTTTATTAGCTAGCTTACTGTGCTGTGTTTTCAGATCAAGATACTGAAGTATTCTTGCGTATGTAAATGTGTCAGAACTATATTGGTTTTACCTGACAAGCTGTCAAGTTTCATAGATTTTGTTTTAGTCTCGGATTGAATTCCTTAAAAGATTCTGTTACCAACTTCAAAATTAAATCTCCGGTATGTGTAGACGGTCTCCCTGTTTCAAGATTTCAAGATTTGCCAGAACGGAAAGTTCCCCAGTTAGACAAAGTTATATGGTTCAGATATGGCAAGCTTGGAAATAATACAAACACCAACCTATTGTGAATAACCCAATGCCTTTAGATATCGCATGACGTATAAAATTATCATCAACCTCTCTGCATTTCCTATTTTAACATTAAAATATGCTAATATTCGAGGAAAGTATCTCCTAGTCTATTAAGAATTCATTTTCGCGAAAGGTATAAAGTGTTAAGATGTTACTTGAGAGTGTAGCTACTCTAGCTTCCAATTATAAGGTATTTTAATTGGTGTTTGAATCTTCTGAAAGACGCTTGTACGTTATTAGTACTATTAATGATTCTAGTCATTTTAATTTGCTGTTGCGTCTGGCACATTTTATCTAGAAGCTGTTCTGTTTATATTCCATGTTTCGATAGAAAAGGGAAAATAATATTATTCAGATATGTCTCCTGTGGAATCCGCCCTAAGAATGGCCACTAAGACCGTCATCTTCATATCCAACACTGCAAAAGTATGCTTTTAAATGCAATTCTTCCCTCTTAGCCTTTTAGTCGGTGCTAAATAAATTAATTTTCTTTCTTTATGTCTCTTCTGTGTCAGCCTTATTTAGGATGTATTTATTGTCGGCGGTGCATGTCTTCTCATAAGCTGTCACCTCAGTAGCCCCTCCCTTTCCAGCCATATCATCTTTCACACAATCCATCCGTGTACAAGGAGTGGCAAAAGTTATGTCATAATGTGAAATGGCTGCCATTTGCTTGAAAACAATAAAAACTGATCTGTTTTCCCGGAAAGTTTATTTTAAAAGTGGTAAATTTATGACACTAACTCGAAAATATTATATCGACCAAAGGACCACCTCCTGAGTTGATTGATGACAAATCCGAACGATTTTCAAACAAAAAAAAATGCATTTAGCAGATTTTGCGTGTGCACGTTTGTGCTCGTTTTTACGGAATTTTGAATTATTGATCGCAAAACATCTTCCACATTGGTGATTTCTTCTTCAATGTTGGTTTTTCAAGACTTGCAAAGCTTGCGGTTTGTTGTGGTAAAGATTTCAAAAAGCCCAAAAGAAAGAAGTATGTCGCCGGCAGGTCTGGCGATCTGGCCGGCCAGTTCAAATCCCCAAAACGGGAGAACACACAGCCCCGAAATTGGTTTTTCAAAATCTCCAGCGATACATACAGTCACACTGAGCTGTGTGACTGTATGTATCGCTCCATTGCATTGTCAACTAGTTCTCTATCTGTCTACAACATACATATCAAATCTCATTGAGATTATGACGCCATTTGCAAAAATATAGCATATTCTCATTATGACGTTACTTTTGCGCCACCTTTTAGTATCGTTATACCTGAAACACTTAAAGAAAAAGCAATGTTAATCGGCACTTCAAACCGATATTACCAAAACAGAACCCAATTTAAATCCGTTGGTGTCACTTGTGCAGGCATTGGCGCCACCAGGAATTCAGCTTACGGTATTACCTAAGAATAGCCTGGCCAAATGGCCGGCCGACATCAATGGAATGGGCCAAGGTTTACAAGTGCTCAACAGGTGGAAATTGTAGCCTGTAGGTGTGGTTAGGTGTTGTTTGTTTAAAGATATGCCTGGAATGATTAGGCCTGAATTCTTAAACAATACTAAACTTAGAAATGTTCTTTTGCCTTCTTTTCCGGAGGTTATCGACTCGATTGTGCTTTATTTTGTTTCTGAACACTCGTTTAAAGAACAATGTTTGCTGCTTACATTGATAACTTTGTTGAATGGATAATTATTGCAACCTTATCGAGAACCTGACGAGCCAAGAATTAATCTTTCTACAGCTACATTAGAAGTGACAGTGACAGACTTAACACCGAATTCAAATTGAGTTACATAAATAATTTGCATCATATCTTCGGCCCAGAATCGTCTTCGGCTGAATATGGAACTCTACGCTTATTTATTTTTATTACTCTTTGCAATATTTTTATTTGCCCAAATCTAAATTCGAGTAACTTTTATTTGGCTTCATAAAATGCACAGTTTGTTTTATTTCGACATTCAAAGCTCCAGACTTAGGCATTGAATTCCTTAGAATCTTATTCACAAACAATTCTTATTTAACGACAGACATTAAAACCAGATCAAAGCTATGTTTGTATTTATCACATTACATTAAAAACTCAATCGAACTCACGTCACGGCGGCCATTCTTCGAAACTACCAATCATTCATCGAATTTATTTACCAAGCTCTCTCGGTAACAGTGTTTGATGTGACGTAATATCGCCCGCAACACGCATGAACCAACATCATGAGCACGGTATCGGGAGCCTCGTGATCCCCAATACCGTGACGTGTTTAAAACATGAAATAACCCTCCTTATGAATCAACAGTGCTTTACCGTATGCACAATATCAACGACTTGGCTGTTAGCCAAGAACCATTTTTCAACGTAAGATCTGGCACGGATGAGACGATTTTCCGGCGTAATTTTTTCTGAATGATGGAATTTTGACAGGAGTCTCGTGATTGCTGTGTGTGGGGGTTAGTGAACTACGTAATGATGGAGCTTTAGTTAAGTCAGGTATTTTTGGGTGCGTAAAATTTGATTCTTCAATGACGGCTAGTTTTAATTGTTTTTTGGCGTCATAGGCGTTCGAAATTTTGAACTTTTTGACTGCTACTATTTCTGTGCCAAATTAATTTGTGGTGGCACCTAGAGACTAAAATACTTATTTTCTCATCGTTGTAATCGAGGAGGAGGACATTACCACCTAGTTTTATAAAGGCAAATGAAAAATGAAATCATGATCATACATTGTAATTTCAAAATTCATTCAATAAAAATTAAAAAAAATATTTCAGTCTTTCTAAGGGTGTAAAAAATATTTCAGGGTTTTTAAAGGTGTTACCCAGTAACTGGAGTATGGAGGTCAGATAGGCTGTCGTTCTATGTAAAATACTGGTATTCGGCTGCGTCTGGTAAGACTGAAGGCTGACCCTTGATGATGATTAACTAAAATTTTAAAGATTTCGCAGTTTGTCGCACGGTTTGCAGCAACCCTTATTCTGCTACTACTATCTCAATCAGTTTCGTCAGTAAAACGACTTATACGAGTATAGTCGCCCACACGTTGCTTATAATCGCGATGTTTATTACTGTTGTTGATGTTGTTAATGTCTGTATGCCGTGACCTCCGTTTTTTTCGGGAACACGATGACACGTCGAGAGTACGCAAAATGCATTTTATGAAAATTGTTTTTTGCTTGTTTTTTGCAAGAGCACATTAATGTGATTTGATATTTAAATGCAGTTTATATTTTTGCTTGGTCAATGAACTGCTTTTGATTTTGTGGTCGTTTGAATGTTTAGGATGCTTTTTCTGATAGTTTATCTAAAGGCGGAAAACTTATTATTCCGTAATGGTAGGTACTTGTTTGTACTTAATAAGTTTTTTGCTATTCAAATTTTGTTTGAGTGATCTGTTTTTGTCGTGCTAGTGAATACGTATTAAATTAATATAATATTGCCATTAATCATCTGTGTTTTTTTGTTGTATTTATAGTCATAAAAGTCATGCCATACTAAAGCGGCAGTCTTGCTTATTTTATCATTGTAAAGTTTGTGACAAAAACACATGGGTATAACGTTGATGGTGGAACGATTGATTGATGTGACGGCTTTTGCGCAAAGTGATGTTGATTCGATTCGCTCTTTGAACAAATTGTACATAGGATCTTATGTAGATGTGGTAAATCAAACATCTGTTTTCTTGATAAATTTAACATACGCATAACAACTAAACTGAGGATGTTATTATTAAACCAAACAGTTGGTTTAATAATAACATCTTCTTTATTGAGTGTAAAAAATTATACTCTGAAATCCCGACAACGTGCTTGGACCTCGCACAATGAAGGGTTCCGTAATTAGAATGAATTTATCTACACATACACTCACGCCTTCTTCCCATGGCGGTAAGCAGTAACCACAGAACGTCACCTGCTACGATCCTTACATACCTCCTTTTAGCTCGTTTACGTTCATACATCTGGTCATACACGCACGCCGGTTGCGAATATAATAATAGTGTTTTATGTGTGTGAATACTGTGGAGGTATTGGTAAATTTACCATGTTATTTCAAGACTATAGACTTCTTATAGGTTTTTCTGTAATCTATAAGTATAGAAATATTTTCTGTATTTTTTTCAAAATTTTAGGATTAGTGGTATAGAAGATAAGGGGATGGCTAATTTTCTTCTATTATACAAAAAAAAAACCTCAAAAGAGACCCTCACAGTAAGCATTTGATAAGGCACACGCTATAGTGTGCAAAGCTCTTTTTTCACTCCTTATTTGTCTCCCAAACAAAAGTGACTGTCATTGCAAAATGCATTTATTTACGTAACACGTCCGCGTTTCGTTACCGAAATTGATTATGCCATGTGTACCTAATTTCAAATTAATCGATCCATTAGACTCGGAGCAAATTGGCTGTGATAGACGGACAGAAACACAAACGAGTGATCCTATAAGATAAGGGTTCAGTTTCTCATTTGGACACACGAAACCCTAAACATAAACTTCAGTTACATATTAGGCACCCGACCTGCGTGTCACCTTTCCTCCCAACCCCTGTTCACAAAAACTCTAAGTGTAAACTAAAGTGGTGTCACATGCCAGTCTCATGGCAATTAATGTGTTTGTTTTTTCTCTAATAATATCTGACAATTGTATTTCTAGCCACATTTAACTTGTATGACGATGAGAACTATTACTAGGTTTCGTAGGAGGTGGGCTTATTGCGGGAATATTGCAGCGACATTTCGACATACTGGAACAGGAATGGCAAACCTTTCTGCATCCGCGTAACGAAATAGAGAATAACTTATACATGTTTGTGAAAAGCTAGATTAAATTAAAACAAAATTTACGTTCAGGCAAATAGATTTGGATTCACATTATTTTGCGCCATACCTAAATCAGTAACAGTACCTACAGGAAAAATTCTGAAAAAAAGTTATGCGTAAAAAGTTGATGAAATGAAATGAAATTGTTTATTCTGTAAATAGGATAAAGGAAAAAAAAATGCTAGATGGAGTCGACATTTCCTATCTGCTTACTCCTAAAAAGAAGAGAAGTTCAGACATAATCTTGGCCAGATCATGCAGCCGAATGCAGATTGCTACCTAAAATTGTATTTTGAGGAAAGAACCACACATATTTATTGGGCCCGTCCAGTCAGTGCAAGCATTTATCAGTATTCGTGAGCTCAACGACTCTACGAACAATACCAAAGAAAGGACATTTGGGTAGGCCGCATATAGTACTCAAACTAACAGTGAAAGAAAAAAATAAAGTATTTAATGGTCTGTTTTTACAATTCGTACTTAAATCAGTTTATCTGTCGAGTGCCAATCTTGCCACAGGTTTGCCAGCCCTGTACTACAATCTTATTTATTGCTTAAGTTGACTCAAGCGGGTGACGAAAAGATCACACATGTTTCCTCTTAGTATTAAATTAGAATATAAATAAAAACAATGATATGTTGAGGTAGGTGAAGTGTCAGTCACGCGATGCATCTCGGTTCTTATGATTCGGGGTTGAAATATATTTGCTGTCCAAAACAGAGGCTCTCACCACGCAATGCAGGAATTTCAAACTCGGTCTAACACCCCATTTCTAAATGGAGAATTTGAAGTTGGGAACTTGTCATACTCTACCTCATAATCCTATTCCTTCGATGATGCTCGCAAAATTAGTTTTTGCAAATAAATTTTAACTCAACTTCAGATTATCTACTCAGTAACCACCCTGTATGAAAGGCCTCCTGGACGGCCATTCTGTAACCTTCTAAACGTGAAAACTTAGGTGAAGTGAGCGTGGAGTGAGCTGTCAGTGAAATTGATGCTAGGGATTGACCAAGACAGGATGACACTGACAGCTCACTCCAAGGAAGGCTTCACGGTGGGATTTTTACAGAATCGTCACGCTGGTGGACATTAGCATTTAATTTTAATTGTCACAATGACGTTTGTTATTAACCTCCTCCAAGTTTTCTTTTACATTACGACAGCGTTTTTCACAACTCGACTCGAGCACAATTTGCACCGAGCTTTATTATCTCAACAACTCCGCCATATAACACTATCTTCAAAACTCTCATAGTCGGTCAATAAACGTCCATAAAATGACATTAACTACGCAAATAAACCGCGAGAGAACTCTAAACATTAATTATTTCACCGTGCATTACTTCAAATGAGTAATATGGACATTTTACATCTTTCCTTGCCAACGAAAAGTGTACCTTAACTTGTACAGAATAAAGTTGCAGACGTGTTGTGATTTTGTTTTAGGGAGTGTTTAATCAAATTATGCGTGCTAGTTTCCTTGAAATATGCGTTGTTTTGATTATGCGCTGAAGTGTCAGTAGCAAATCACTATGACGTTGGCTATTTTACAGTTATTAATAGTAATTACTATTATGTGTTCTGAATTTCTGATAATATTAGCTATGATAAATTAATGTAGGCACAGTCTCGCGATTTTACTTGGAATGTTATCTGATGATGCACTATGTAAACTTAAAGAATGGGTTTAAGAAGAAATGCCTTAGGTATTTTGAAACAGCAAAGCAACATAAACCCATATTATAATCGTGTGACTGTACTACCACAACCGTCTGAATAGAAGCTGAGGCGAAAACTGAGGCGAATACCGTGCGGGAAACAAACGAAACTCGCTTGCTACGTTTTTGTAAACTAACTTCAATGGAGGCCTTCAAACTAACGCGGATAGTCTCATGACTTCTATATCATTAAAACAACAGACGCTCAGCCCGTCCCGTTTCCCACGCGAGATTCTCCTTAGTATGACCAGTTTCACTGAAAAAAGTTATAACTTCTATGTATTCTTTCACTTTGTGGGTCATACAATATACTTTCATAGTAACCCACAGGTGTACGTATAAATCAAGAAAAATATTCTGCATTTCAAAGGTTTCTTTGTTTACGGAATTTCTCTTTGAAGTTCTGGATATTCCTCCGAATATATTGTGTCACATTTGAAAATTCCATTGCTCATATTTAACAACACGTAAAGGTATTTGATTGAATTCTTTTGTAGGTTCCTAACCTAATGTCGGAATATATTCGCTACACAAAAAGATTTTTTTTTTGTGTAGCTCTAATTTTTTGCTGGGTTCTTTGTTTCAAGCACATTTTTTGCAGTAATAAATCACCAATTTTACGGACAATGGTTACTATTATTTTGTCTCTTTTTCCCCGTTCGCAATATATTATATAACAGATATATTATCACAATAAACTATAACTTTTCCGGGATGGGGTTGATTTTATCGATTTAATCGTTGCAATCGTTCTTCTATGTTAACAACTAGCTATAAACCACCACGTAGGCCCAGTGCAGGTTACTACCATCATTATTTTTCTTATATGGTATTCCTTTAAAACCTCATAGGTAGGACATGCCTTTCAAAATCAAGTCCGTTTAAGCAGACGACAACCTCATAGGTTGACCTGCGAGATGCCATTCCCAAAAAAAAAAAAAAAACATGCCTTTCGAACTTGAACTCGGTTTTTTTTTTTAGTCTACCAAACTATTAAACAAACAAACTGAACAAAAGCAACTGTAACGAAAATAAAAGCAAACTTACACCATTTAACCTAAATAACATTCAAGTCACTCCAATCCCAAGAAAAACATGCTATCAATAATGACGGATAAACGAAATTACAAGCATACGAATGCGTCAATTAAAACAAAAACTTTCGTCTATGTAAATATAATGAGTGTGAAATTCATTTAGAAGCTTACCCAAGGTTCTCCTCATTCAGACGTAATTCATTTATTTATTCAGGAGTTGCCAAGCGTTTCTACGTTAATTTAAGGCTTTTAAAGTAATTCTATTTTGTAGGTGTTGGTGTGTTCAAGTATGTTAGGAATTTGGGGTTTGAATAAGTATTATAACTAATTTGATAATCAATTCATATTGCCTTATAAACTTCTTCTGGTTGTATGAAACCTAAACGACCAAGTGTGTGTTGGACCACGCACAATTAATGGTTCCGTAGTTGGATGAATTTATCCCAAGAATACTTAACATTGTAGTTGAAAAACATGTTCCCCCCATACATTCCAACTGCAAATGTAATGGTTGATTTCCTTTTAACTTCGTTAAAGAAACTACTGCCGTAATTTTTTTAACATATCCAAAATCAACTATTTAACTGGTAGGTTAAGACTAACAAATTAGCCCTTTAAAGCTTAATACTACGCAAACGGATCCCTGAATCAAAAAATGGTTATCATTCACCTGCATTTATTTTTTTTTTATTTTTTTTTTTATAAATGGCATCTCGCAGGTGAACCTATGAGGTTGTCGTCTGCTTAGACGGACTTGCCTGTGGATTCCCTAATAAATTAAGGCCTCCAGCCAGGACTTAAACTTAAATACTAACTAAAAACTAAGCGACTACACGCTAAGGGCACCCCCTGTGGGGTACGAACCTCGGCTTAGGGCGTCGCTGGAAGAGGGCAGCAAATGACTAGCTGGATCAGGAATGATATTATTTAGGGACGAATTTAAAGCTACAGGCTCAGCGGCGCGGGCTGGCTCGAGCAAGGGTCGGGAGGGGCGTAGATTTGGGCGTCGCGGCGGGCCTCGGCGGCGAGGACGGTAGGACGGCGATCGGGTTTTGGGCTTTTATTCACCTGCAATATTTTTTAACGACCTTTTCAACGACACACCACACCATGGGATAGACGAGAAAAAATAAACATCCCAACTTTACGTGTAGAGGAGGTAAATTTTTGTTTTTCAAGAGATATCTTGTCACTTAGTCGGTGTGACCATGCCAAATTACAGTTTTCTACTACTAAGAGTCTGAGCTTAGCTGCGGACAGACGAGCGGACGGACGGACATGCGAAACAATAAGGGTTCCTTGTTGACTATAATACGCAACTCTAAAAACAGCATCATCATTAGCAGCCTTGTCCCAAACTACTGGTAAATAGGCATACTTATTTTGTGCCATGATTCACCCGCGTTTCTCTGGAAGTCATCATACACTTTGCTGTTTGTTGGTCTATCTGTAATAGGGGTGATGACATTTTTTTATTTCTATCTCAAAAAAATGTTTGTTTCCACATAGTGCAAAAAATATTACAAAAAGTGAAAAAGCTTAAAAAACTGCTTAGTTATAAACGTTTTAAAATAAGTGTTAGACAAGGACAGCACTATCGTAGAAGTGACGTCACGACTATGTAACTTCATACTAGCGCGACAAGGACGGGTATAATCCCCTCCAAAAACTTTTAAAGCGTTTATCTTCTTCATATTTACATCGATTTAACAGATTTTTCTGATTATCTCATTTCTACTATGCCTTCTTTGAAATTACATTATTTTTACGAACTTTTTAGATATTAGTCATCATCCCTATTCAAAGGTTCTTGTCATACATACATATACGTACAGATAGGTACTCATTGTTTCAGGAGGACGTGATAATGTAATGATTGTACATCATTGTGAAATCGTATCCTTTTTCGCCCTTTAAGGCGGATCAAAGGATAGCCTGTTCTTTGAGTGACATTTGCCAATTTGTACAACGAGCATGGACTCTTGATATATAAAGTAGGTACCTACGTCTAACATACATTTATTTATATGCGGCGTCTCGATGTTACCAGAACAGCTGAGCAATGTACTGCTAACCCGCTAATGTATATCGAACAGAATTACACCGTTGCAAGTCTCTTGCTTAACCGCTGATTAATTTGTGTTGCAGACATCTTTCAACCAGCTTCCGATACAGTAATGAGCGTTCCTAAATTAACTAACGAGTAGTCTATATAGTCTAAAGGAAATTATGATATTAGTTTTTTTTAACATAAACGAAGGGTAATCATCTTAAAAAAACACGTCTGCCACAAATAATCTTATTTAGGTCCTTTATATAAAGCTAGTTGCCCATTCCAAAGCGTAGTAGGTACATAGTATGGAGAAGAAAGGGCAAGAAACTCCATGGACACTTAAAAAAAATCTTGTCACAAATATATATGTTACGTCATTAATGTTGATCTTAATTATGTGAGAACGATGTACAAAAACCGTACACGTTAAAAGCGTCCAGAGTGAAGCAAAAAATAAATAAAAACAATCCAAAAAATAATTATTAAAATAAGCCGTGGCAGCTAAGAGATGACCAGTCCCAACTGACGGCGCCCGTTCACCAACATGCCGGCACAATTAGACCGCCTAGCTCAAACCTAATGCACGCAGATGTTTCAATTGCCCTCATAATCATAATAACATATTGTACGTGCACGGAAACGTTCCAGCATCCAAGATTAAAGAGATTCACCCAAAACTAGGCCATATGTTCGTTATTATCTAAACAATTATAATATTTTCAACCTGAACGTTGCACAACTATTGACAGAAGTGGGTTGTGTATCGCAATATTAATGGCCTTAATATTGTATTAAGATTAAGATTAAAGATTTCGATATGTTTAAATTACTTTGTGGGGATAATGGACGGTGTGTTGGAGAAATTGGAAGGTATGCGGAGTTTGGATATGAAAGGAGTCTTCTGGAAGTCTGATATTATAAGAATGATAGAGGAAAGTGCATCGGCTTTGCCACCGTCTAGTGAGTTTATCGGGACATAGAGTGATACCCTTTTGGATAGAATGTGCCTTTATCCTCCGCCTTTCTCCAATTCCTTCTCCGGTTTTCATTTGGATTTCAAAACGAGAAAAAAGTAACGACGTATCACACGACGTATGTACATAAGAAATTCAAACGAAACATTCTAACCGCCGGTATGCAGCGTAACGCGACGACGGGTGTGCTATTCTTCGACATAGCGAAAGCCTTCGACAAAGTCTGGCACAACGGCTTGCTATACAAGCTTTACCAACTAGGAGTGCCAGATCGTCTCGTGCTCATCTTACGAGACTTTTTGTCGAATCGCACCTTCCGCTATCGCATCGAGGGTGCACTCTCGTCCCCTCACCCTATTCGCGCCGGTGTCCCTCAGGGTTCCGTCATATCTCCTCTAGTTTTCACGCTGTTCACCAGCGATATCCCACAGAGTAAAAAGGCTCAGTTGGCTCTCTTCGCCGACGACACTGCCGTTTACTATACCGGTCATTGTCCCAATGCTATAGCTCGTACTCTCCAAACCTCCGCAAACGTCTTAGGCGCTTGGTTCCGGAAATGGAGAATCGAGGTCAACCCCGATAAGAGTCAGGCGGTTCTCTTCTCGAGACGTCGTCGACTCCCTCCCCCACTTCCCAGCCCGATCACTATGTACGGTAAGCCGATCCCCTGGGAGAAGCAAGCCAAATACCTAGGCGTGATCCTCGATCAAAACCTTACCTTTAAGGCTCATATTATGGCGGTTCGCGCGCGCGCCTCCTACGCTCTTAGCAGGCTCCACTTTGTACTGACAGCCCGTAGTAAACTGTCACTTAAATGCAAGCTGCGCATCTACACCGCAGTCATCCGTTCCATCATGACCTATGCCTGCGTTGTATTTGCGCACGCTCACCCACGTCATCTCCATAAGATGCAGACCCTCCAGAACCGTTTCCTCAGAAAGGTCACGGGTGCCCCCTTCTATGTCCGTAATATAAATCTCCACATCGATCGTAAAATGCCTACCATAAACCAGTTCATGAAACGCTTATCGAAGCGATTCTTTGACTGTGGCATTAAACACTCCAACCCCTTGATTTCAGCGGCCGCCCGCTACACTCCCTCCCGCATTAGCAGTATTCGCCGACCAAGGCATACTTTAATCGCCCCCGACGACGCCACTACCCTCCTCCAGGAGAGTAGTAAGGCCACCAGCACACTACATAAGCCCAAAACCCGATCGCCGTCCTACCGTCCTCGCCGCCGAGGCCCGCCGCGACGCCCAAATCCACGCCCCTCCCGACCCTTGCTCGAGCCAGCCCGCGACGCTGAGCCTGTAGCTTTAAATTCGTCCCTTAATAATATCAATCCTGATCCAGCTAGTCATTTGCTGCCCTCTTCCAGCGACGCCCTAAGCCGAGGTTCGGACCCCACAGGGGGTGCCCTTCGCGTTGTCGCTTAGTTTTAGTTAGTATATAAGTTTAAGTCCTGGCTGGAGGCCTTAATTTATTAGGGAATCCACAGGCAAGTCCGCTTAAGCAGACGACAACCTCACAGGTTGACCTGCGAGATGCCAAACATTAAAAAAAAAACATTCTAACATCTATTCAGTCTACCTTGGTTGCATTCTCCAGGTTGTCAGTCTAAAGTCAATCGTCGCTGTTTAGTTCATGTTACAAATTTTTTAAGTTAAAAAATATAATAAGAACTACACGGCAACCTACTTGATCCAAAATACTTGATCAAATCATCATCACAGACAATTAGATTTCATTACTTGATAGCTTTAGCGTCTCTAAACACAAAGTGCTAACCAAAACCCATGTTCTCATTCAGCAAACAATAGTAAATCAATCACATTTATTTCATGACCCTTATCGCTTCGAGCGGCCTTATCGTTTTGCTGACTAAAATTAATTAAACGTAGTTCTGTACAGTGCTTTGTTTCCCTCCAACTTGGTAATTTGCGATATTCTTCATAAATTGGGGCCCGAGTCATATGCATAAGCGGGGTAACTTGAAATATATCTAGGAATTAGAATCATATCGCGGTGGTGGATGTTTAAAACTTGGTTTTTCTCCTAATCTTCTCGTCTCTTGACAATAGTAGGTACCTATGTAAGGTGATGATAGTAATTTCCGAAATCCTGAAATATGTTTATTCATAACAATGGGAACCCCTGTTGTATTAAAATTTTAATACACTTTACGAGTAACAAGGTTAGGTTCATGCAAATTGTGTTTTAACATGTTTCTTTAGCTTTTATCTCGGCTTTGTTTGCCAAGATTCATACTTTTTGGGCCTTTAAGCGTTGTATCTCTTTCATTATCATCATCATCTTTTAGCCGTGAAACGATCAATGCTGGACATAGGCCTCTCCGAAACGTCGCCACATCGAAAGGTCCTGTGCTTTTCGCATTGCCTTTACCTTACTGCTAAGAACAAAATGAACTTTCTCTCCTTCATGCAGCTTAAGTCGAGGTCTCATGCCTTGCACCCCTTGCACACAGTTGAAAACTTTCGAATCTTATTGTGCTGGAGAGTTCCGCCAGCTTATTGGTATTCGTCCGAGTTTCTTGGATATTACTTGTACTATTTAATTATAGGGAACTTACCATATTGACTGTCGAGGCTTTAAAGAGGAAGAAACGAAAAATAAAGTAGTGAAAGTTCTTTGCGAATTATTTTATTGCACTATCAGTCCCTTTGTACATACACGTTTTTCTTGCTGTGAAAAAACTACGGTTAATTCGCCGTGTTTAGGCACGGTCGCCAGTGTTGTATGGATCAGTATGGGAGCTTGTTCGCAGACACGTTTTTCTACGGCGCGGTTAAAGTATACACTGTCTCGTACAGAAACCGAGCCGTGTACCTGGGCCTTACTTGCAAGCTATCACTAACATCTTAAGGCCCAAAAAATGGCGACGATTTAAGTACTATTCCGTGGCATCGAGATTTTGGTGATCAATAGATAGATTGCAGCAAAAGTTTTTTTTCTCGCATGTCTAACTGGTGTAATATTTTAACAGAAAAGATTTGTTTTTTTGTGTTTGTTTGTTACGCTTTCACACTAAAACTACTGAAAATATTAGGATGAAATTTGCCACATGTGTAGACAATGACCTAGATTAAGATATAGGATACTTTTAATTTCGATATTCCTCTCTTTTTGTTTCTTCTTCCCTTTCATGTATGTAGGTACTAATTACCTTCTAGGAGTTTTGGGCCTCAACTCGTTAGTTATCAACAGCTCACAGTAGCCTGCAAAACTCTTAGAGGACTCATCGACAGTCCCGAACTCCACGATCTTTTCTGTCGGCTATTTGTTCCCGACAAATACATCGGACATCGACAAAGCCGTCGACGCAATCTGTTTGCGCCGCCATTATCTAAAACTGTCGCCAGAGCTGAGTCCCTGTGTGTCGTACCTTAAGGATGCTTAACGACCTCCTGACCACAAATCCTGAATGTGATCTGTTTGCTGATGAATGGAGCAGAATTATGCGTGTATGTCTGATGTTTGGCGAGAGTAAGTATGCTAGGTTGTCCTCTATGATATGTTAGTATTTGAAATATCATTGTTTTCTAATAATTCAATCTGTATGTTAATTAATGTAATTGGTGTTACCGTTTTAATTAACAATAAACAAATTTCCACGGAATCGAGATTTATGCGGATGAAACCACGGGGCGCAACTAGTAGCTAATACATACATAGAATAACTCACGCCTTTTCCCATGGCTGGTAGTCAGAAACTGCAGAACGCCCACTGCTACGATCCTATCGATCCTTCTATCAGTTCTATCTATAGCTAATGCCTCAGTTAAAATATGAGCCAGTCTTGTTTGAGCTGGCCTAGCGTTTCAATAGAATGCGAGGCCAACTTATACTTGTTTTGTTAACACTGACGTTGCGGCTTACCTGTATAGTATTATCACCACTCCTATTCTACTATTTCATGTCAATAAACATAACAAAAAAGTACTGACACATCGATCAATAACAAAACTCATATCAGTCCACTTCTGCACATGAACCTATCCCAAGGTTCACGTTACATTTAATTTACGAGAACATGTCCCTAAATGTTTCACAGGTTATTTCGGCCTGACAGTGTTGTGGTATACAGTATGATTGATGTAACAATAATGGATCTATGCATACACTGACGGATTCGTTGCATGTGTCAATAAAAGAATGATGAAGTATACCAGGCCACTCAGAAAGTATTGCGAAAAAAAGTTTTTATGTATGAGAAACTGGCCAGTTATAGTCTATGTTAAAAATATGATTATTTGTTAGTAAAAATTGGTACGTTCCAATTTCAAAATTACCCTCCACATTGTTTGCGTGCTAATTTAAATTATCGTGTCTCATTAAAAAATGGATCTGCGCCGGAGACATTTTGGCGCTATGTTTTTTATGATTTCAAGTGTCGCCTGAAACTGGACGAATCGTACGTTATACTTCAAATGGCATTCATGGATGAAGACCCTTTCTGAGGCAACCATGTATCGTTGGTATAACGAGTTCAAGCGCGGTCGACTAACTTTGGGGGATGAAGAAAGAAGTGGTCGCCCTTTGACGGCTGTTTCGGAAGAAAACGTGCTAGCAGTGAAAATTTTAATCCAAGACAATAGGCGAGTTACGTTAAAGAGATTCAGCACATACTGCAGGTTGGATCGGGAAGCCTTCACGAAATTCTAAACGTGATCTTCGCATGAGGAGGATAGCTTCACGCTGGGTGCCGCACAACCTCACTGATGCTCAGAAGCAGGCTCGGGTGGAATAGTGCTGTGATATGATAAACAAATTTGAACGACAAGAAAGACATCATTACAGGTGAAGAGTCTTGGATTTATCAACACGATCCAGAAACAAAGCGCCAGTCGATGGTTTGTGTGTCTCAAAACGAGTCATAGCCTACCAAAGTACAGCGATCTAGATCTAGAATCTCGGGGGGAAGAATTTGATCGCGAGCATTTTCAATTTGACTGGCCTTCTTGGTGTCAACTCCTTTTAGGAACCAAATAAGCATCAACGATGGTATACTACCAAATGCTTGGCAGAAGTTTTTTCTGTTGTGAGTAACAAGCGACCAAACACAGGGCTCCGCGGGCTACTGCTCCACCACGGCAAAGTTCCTTCGCACACCGCAATCTTCCGACAGCACACCGGTCAAACTCCTGGGTCTCTCTTCTAACAGCCCTGTCCTAGCACCGAAAATAAAAAATCCGCTCAAAGGGATACAATTTTCGTCACCGGAAGATGCGCTGGTCCACACAAGCATTGGTGAGGAACAATTTTTGATCAGTCTTTAACCCAAATACATTAAGGGTCTACGCAGTAGGTACTTAAAAACTTTGTTCCAAACATTCAGTATCTATATTGCAATACCAGGCAGCAATTTATAATAGTAACCTACAAGTACGCCTGGCGAGGCGTTCATCAATGTGGTCGGAATGTTATGACCTCGAGAATTCCGCAATAGTGCAATGCAGTTCGCGTATCTGCAATAGTCTGTCACTTAGCTTTAATTTGTGCTATATTACGATGGGTTCACACGGCATGAAGATGGATAGTTCCTAGTCGTAAATGTGCCAAATTAGAGCTTTAAAAGGGTCTTCTTCACGGACAGTCTTGTCATAGGTATGAGTGAGAGAACAGTCTTTTGATTTATTGCTTACTGCATGTACAGGTTTTGGAAAAATAGTGCAATCATTGTACTCTAAAACAATTACAACTATTAAAAAGTGACGGACAGTTTTTTAAGAAGTACCTGCTCTTAATGCTCGTCTATAAAATGCATTCTATGCAGTCAGGCCAAGTAAGGAAAAGTTAATATTGGTATCAATATGATAGAAAATAGAAATACTTATAGTTGAGACGATATGAGTAGCTTAAAATACAGCTAGGTTACAATAATATATTATTCTGCAGTGAGCCCCAAACAAAACAGTTAGTCTGTATCTGTAGAGTAGAGAGGTGCTTTCAGGTATGATATGGTACATGTGTATGTGTAGTGTTTGTGTGTTACGGAACACAATCCTGATATATTAATGATATTTGCTCGTAATGTTTGATGGCCCTTACTAGTAAACAATAAAAATGCATTGAAAAAAGCCCTTGTAAATTGCAGTGTAGGTACAACAGAATTCATAGTTCAAACCACATTTTAAACAGACCCACTAAACCAAAAGACACACGATTTGTCTTTCCAACAAACTACCGTTATTTACAATCCTCGCGTGACCCAAACCGATGCAGTAATAAAAATAAAATTCAATACATCGAGTCTTTCATGCTTAAAACTTTGTGCTACTATAAACTATCTTACCATAAACGTCTATTTCTCCAACATAACACTTTGTTATAGTTCCCGAGTGACTGATAACAAATTGTCGAACTAAACCTAGTATATTTTGTATATTGCAAATCAGAGCTTCCTAGCGAATGTTAGAGGCTTTATTTAGTGCAGTGTGTTGCGAGCCTAAAAATGTATTGGATTACTGTTTTTGAATTTTATGGTCGTGAGGGTATTTTTCGTTTGGAGTATACTGAGTGTTTGGGTACGACATTATACAGGGTGATTTGAAAGTTATTGCTAATTTTCATATATTTTTTTTATTATAATTGTGCTATTTTATAATTTGCAAAGCTGACAAATTAATTATAATGTGATTTTAAGAACTTAATAAAGTAAAAAAGACTAAACAATTAAAAATCAAATCAAATGCGTGTATGACCAATTGTATAAACGTAAACAAAGCAAAATGAGCATGTAAGGATTTCAGCAGGTAGCGTTCTATAGTTTCTGCCTACCCTCATTTGAAGATAGACACGTCGTATATATATAATTATGTATGTATGTAATGTGTAGTGTTAAAGCAGTGGTGGCCCGGTGGAAGTGCCCGACTTACCAGTTGTAGGTTCGAACCCAGGCAGGCACTTGTGTATATTATTTCATCAGCAATGCTCTCAAAACTGTGAAGGAAAACATCGTGAGGAAACCGGCTAGAACTAAAAATTCACACATTTGACATCCTCCAACCTGCACTGGGCCCGCGTGATGGATTACGGCCTGCTCCCTCTCACAGAGAGGAGGCCTAAGTGTCCCGGCACGTACAGGCTGTTCAAGTGTGTAGTATGTGCTTGTATGTCAACAAAATCAAACGAGATTCAATCAATATCTTATAAGAGTCTCTGTTGAACTGTAAGCTAATAAAAATGTTTGAATGAGTTTGCCACAAACTTGAACCTCAATCGAACTTCACAACCTTGAGTAAATAATCCTTGAGTATTGTGGTCAAGGTTGGAAAAGCTTTCCATGGACATGGACTTAGAGCTTAACATACAAAATAACACGCCTGTATTTCCGGAAGGGTAAGGCAGAGGTGCACTTACATTGCGCCGGTTAAGATAATGTCTTAGTAGTAGAGGATACGCATATAAGAGATAGGCTCGCCTATTGCCATCAACATGGCACAAATCTAGACTCCGGGCTGCTATTGAGAAATTCCTGATGGGAAACCTAATAATCCAGGACCTCATGCTCATCATGTTTGACATTTAAGACATAAAATACCATCTCATCGTTAATGAAAGAATTTACTTCCCGGTACCGGTTTTGGAAATTCTCTCAAACCTTCTTACACCTTTTCCCGAACGCGTAAATAATCAAAAATCCATTGCTGACTCACCTAATCCGAATAAGATACAAACGAAAGTGCTGTTAAAACTCGATAAAATCGACTTCGCCCCCTAAAATCGTAACTCGTGTAACAAAAGGGTACTTTTTTATTCGCTCCATCCAACGTCACTAAAAAGGTTCTTATTAGTACCCGTTCTGGCCAATCGGGTACGAGTATCTGTATATCGGATTTTTCGTAATTTCCGAAGAGGTTCCCTCGTCGGAATGTATGAATAGGTTTCTAATAGATCGGATCGATGTTCGAATATGTGTTGTGATACTTTTTTCCAAGTGATTAAATCTTTCAAAGATTATTGTCGATCCGTCTTTTTAGAACATTTCGTGTGTATTATCAAGTTCAAGAGATATTTATGAACTTCGTGAGTTAGTAGACAATGTGTACTGTGTTGTAATTGGTTTCAAAGTCATTAACGTTTGAAAGAGTTTCTATGCATTGCAATCAATCAATCTGCCACTAACGTTTTTCCAACTCTGTTGGGTTAGTTTTCCAGTATAACCGGATGCAGCTGAATGCCTGTTATTTAAATTGAGCTATTGCCTATTTGACTTCCACAACCCAGTAACTGGGTAACACGATACTTCTTGGTAAGACTAGTAACGACTGTCAAAGATGCCATGACGAATGACAGCCGATCTTAACGTGCTTTCCGAAGCACGGATGGGTCTCGATATGTAATGGATGGTCACCCATCTCATCATCTACAAACCGACCAAGCCAAGCGTAGCTTAATCGATCGACCTGTGCGGCTCTTATTATATCGCCACGAGCTCCTCCAATCAATGCAATCATGACCTTGAAATGTCTTCATGTCGTTCAATTCAATTTCGAGACCTCGGCAATTCCTTCCCTTTCACGAGATTTTGATTGCTTTTATAAAAATTCTATACCAATAAGAGACATCTCGATGAGAAGCTCAATGAAGCCTACATCTCCCTCATATGTGACATTTGTTTCCGGCGTTTCTGGAGATAAATCAAGTATGGCTGCCTTATCGACGACAATACGCGAAGGTTATTGTGGTCTCTTTTACACAATACTGTCTTTAAACACACATATGTGAGGCCTCTCAAAAACTTTTCTCTGCACGTAAAACTATCAAAGTAGTAGCTGCTTCGCGTGAACCTCTGTCCTGTTTATAGCGCCCTGGTACTTTTTAAAACTTTGACACTAAAATGTCTGCACGAATGAGCGGTATTTTCATTGTATTTTGGTTTTATGATCAGTTTGGTATTTTTAGGTTTTCTGCACACGCGATATTTAGCTTCGAATTTATGCCTGCCTAGTAACAATGGTTGGTCGTTAGTATGTACAATATTTTTATTGTCTCTTAATGTAACCCGGACTAAAAACCAGTTAGATTCAGAAAAAGTTACAGTAGTGAAGTTTTTGCTTCCACATTAGTGTTTTTTAAATTTATTGGCATTGCACATTGTGATGGGGTTGAAAGGTTCTGGTGTGGCGACCGCGTACCGAAAGACGTAACGTTGGAAGACCTTCCACAAGTCGCTAGATATGAGAAGCAAAGGTCAAAGTGGCGACACTTGGGAGAGGCATATGTCCAGCAGTGGACGTCTCGTCTTTTGAAATGATGATGATGACAAATAGAGATTAGCTTAGTACGGAAAGTACTACCTTATGACGAAATAGGCCAAAATGAAAAATATACCAAAGAGAAATGTTTGTTTGTGACGTCGAATAGTCAATTCAGTCAAGATTCTGAGTTCACGGGAAGTAGCCTGTAGGTTTTGATTCCCTTGCGAGTGTCGAAAATTTGCGGCATAAACGGCTGTATCTTTTGATTGCGTTGGCTTATAAGTTTGATTTTTTCAAATCTCCAAGGGACAGTAGACCTGAGTATTTGATATAAATTCCAGCTTGATACCTCCCACGCGTTCCTGAGAAAAAGGGTCTTGACAGACAGACATACGGACGGACAACAAAGTGATCCTATAAGGATTCCGTTTTTTTCTTTCGAGGTACGGAACCCTAAAAACATTTGGATTATGTTAAAGCTTTTGTAAGGTTCATTACTTGTTTAACAAGCTTAAAATATTTATGTACAGGGTGCATCAGAAAAGTGCTGTCAAAGTTCAGGGTGGTACGGACCATAAAACTGAACAACTTCTCCATGGGACCAAAATCGTCATCGCGAAAACAAAAATCTGCTGTGCCAAACATTCAGGGTTGAGTAGGTATTGAAGTTTTGTATGGCGAAGCTGATTATTTGGATGGTCTGTTACCACACCCTTAATTATTTATTTGTTATAAATGTTTATTTCAATTAACATACTTGGTTTACATTATTTGATTTGGAGACTCCTTTTAAGCAAGGAAATGCTTGTGTTAGGAGACTCCGCTCTTCCACTTATCGTTATACAAAATATTTAAAATTGAAAAACATGTATTTCAGATAGGAACATGCAAGTAGATTTAAACAATAATAATAAAAAAGGAAAATAGGTGCGTTTGAGTGAAGTGTAGTGTAAGGTATGTGTGTGTATAGATGAGTGTATGAGGATGAGTGAAGGTATACAGTGATGAGTGTGATTTGATTAATTTAGGAACTATGGTCAACCCTGCGAACAGTGTCTTGGGATCGGAAGTAGTCACAGCCTCTTCCATTAACCGTAAACACCGCAGAATTATTACAGTCAGGAATTGAGTTAAGCTTACTCAGCAGATTATCGTTTTAAGCGAAAATTTTACATAGGTTAAATTTCTACATTTACATCTGTTATTTTTATGGTGTACAGTAAAGAGAATTCTATTTATTCGTTGATACCATGGACTCAACTTCATCATAGCTTTTAGTTTTAAGCCAATTTAATACCCTATATTTGCAGTCATGCAGTTTCAGAGAGTATATGCTTAATTCTTTGTTAATAAGGTAGCATCGGTGGGATGATTGCCACACATACTGTCTTTTAGCAATAGCAGAGCTTACTGTGACGGTTAAGGGAACATACGGTAGGGATTTGTGTTTTTATGACCATAACATTCTGATTGGGTAGACAAAATATAGATGAATGCGAAAGTACGAACTATCGGACGGCTGACACTTCCATAATGGGACTTATAATAACGTATAAATGCGCCTGATCGGTTAAGGTTGTTCGCGAAATTAAAATGTTCTTACGTTTTAATCATTAAAATCATCAATACAACCATCTAAGTTCATATAATGCTGTTCAATGACAATTTCATAAAATATCAATCAATAGAATTACATCAACTTAAGAGAGTTGCATTGATGATTTTAATGATTATATTTGTTTAAGTAAATACATACTTGACCAGCAAATTGCAAAAACTTAAGAAAATTTTAAATTTCGTGGGTAACCTGGCGCTATTTCCTTAACGAAGTGTGTTCGGCTGTTTTTGGGTACTCTCGAAATATTTTCAAAATGGCTGACCAAACTTAGGTAAAAAAAAACGCTTATGATTACATACAGGCAGTAGTTTTGCAACTTTGACAATCATTATGTTTGTTTATAAAGTATAGACTTAAATCGAAAAATAGAATATGGAAATGTTCTTTGAAACTTGTGTTAAAAATAGTTTTAAAACCTTTGTGGATTATGGTGTGGCTTTTAGACAAACATTTCTTGTTAAAGGCTTCGGATACACCTACAGAACAATCAAAAATGAAAATCACAGCTTGAGTAAAAACTATACCTAGTTTTAAAAGTAAATATATAACTGTTCTTCAAACGAACTTTATTTATCGCCTAAAATATTTTCTATTGTGCAGAAAACACCTTGTATAATTTTCTGCTTATTCAGCTTTTGAACGCCATTATAAAATTAAGTCTTACAATTGAACATTAAACGAACAAAACCCTCTTTGTTACAGGTAAGACTCCAAGCTGATTACTATTCTTTCCCCTAAAAATAAAAGAAAACCCTTAACGACCTATGTACACCGACGCGGTAAAATTTATGGCCCCCCATAAATTTTGTGAGAAAAATCCTTCAACACAAAATAATGTGTTGTTTTCCGCATTATGTTGTATAACAAATATATTATATAAAATGGCAATTCGTAAAGGGACTCCCTTTATAGCGACCGATAAGGTGGTGTGAATACAATGTGTCGGTACTATACAGTGTGTTGTTGAAATTGTGGTAGAAAATGGCGGATAGTTTACTTAGTGAGTATGAGAATAAGAGAGCGGTTAACGGTAAGTAAAATATTTAGTAATTATTTTATCTTTAACAAGCGACCCGCCCTGTCTTTGTTCGGGTACAATCTACTCACATGTCAAAACATCGAGATTTCTGTACTATATCCAGATGATACACTTAATCTAAAGAAATCCGTTGCGTAGTTTAGAAGAACAACGTGGTCACGCAGACAGACACCAATAACAATAGGTACAGATATTCTTAACACTAATTCTAGCCAGGATTGTGTAGATACGAAACGCCACTAACTGAATTAATACTTTTTTTATTTTTATAAATGGCATCTCGCAGGTCAACCTATGAAGTTGTCGTCTGCTTAGACGGACTTGCCTGTGGTTGCCCTAATAAATTAAGGCCTCCAGCCAGGACTTAAACATAAATACTAACTAAAACTAAGCGACAACGCTAAGGGCACCCCCTGTGGGGTACGGACCTCGGCTTAGGGCGTCGCTGGAAGAGGGCAGCAAGGGACTAGCTGGATCAGGATTGATATTAATTAGGGACGAATTTAAAGCTACAGACTCAGCGGCGCGGGCTGGCTCGAGCAAGGGTCGGGATGGGCCTGAATTAAAACAAGCAAAGCTCAACTTTTATACCACCAAAACACTACTAAAACCAAAACATCTAAGTATTACTCAAGTATCCACTTTGTTGTGCAGGAATCTTATTAAATATTTTCGTATACTAAACTTAAAATTAATTTACAAAAACACTAACCTTTAAAACGTTTAGTTATTAAACCTGCCTTTGTATTAAAATGTTCTTAGGAACAGTTTTTCAGTGACTTATTTAATTATACTTTCTAAGTTACCTAATAAAACGCCTGTTTTCCAGTTCTTAAACTTTTAATTGATCGGATAAAGTTGTTGTTTTGAAGAATTTGCTTCTTTAGACCATTAATTAAGATTTAGAAGATTTTTTGTTGAATTATATCGTAGTGTCGTAGTGTGAGGCATGCGGAAGAATGAGGAAAATGTCGTAATGACAGTTAGAGTATTAGTGGATGGCCATAAGAATAGAGGAAGACCAAAGAAGCGATGGATGAGCTGAGTGAAAGATGGTAGGGCTAAAAAAGGGGGTGACTGGAGAATTATGGAAAAAGGCATCTTGCGCCAACCCCAAATAATTGGGATAAGGACAGGAGAATTATGATGATGTCGTACTGTTTCTTGGAAAAGGTGAATTGATCAATAATGTGATTAATATCGGTACTTATTTCTTTGACAATGATAGAATAATAAGTACTACTTAATAGCAGTAATATGTGGAGTTGGTTGCTGGGTTGTTTGACATCTACTTAATAAAAATCTTAAGACCATTCATTAATTTACTGACAGACAAGGCACAGTGCATTAATTACTTACATAAAGCACAGCCTAAATCGCAGGGTCTATCTAGCTAGAAGCATGAAATTTTGCAGAACTGTTCCTTAACTAAAGAACGCGATCACCTAAGAAGCGTTTTTGAAAATTCAAACCTTAAGGGTTAGTTGGGGAAATCACATGGGACATATGGCTTGTCCTTTAAATAAACCTCTTCGAACTCAAAATACTTAAAACCTTGCTTATTCTACAGTAATCCAGTTTTGAGTATCATTTTAAAATAAAAACAAATCGGTAAACAGTTCAGATATAAAAATTTAATACCGGTACCATTTTAAATTCGGTACACATTCTAAACGAGAACACGCTGTATACAGCGTCTCAGCGGTTTTACGACACATAAAAGTTTTAGTTTTAATTGTTCGTTTACTGTTTTTCTTTTTAAGCAATTTGTATTGGGCAATCGTTACTCCAATGTTTACGGTTTCTCATTATTCAAGTTGGTTTATCGTTATTATATTATGTTGTCCATACTTTTTACTTAGAATTGTATTAGTAGTTAAATGAAGTCGTAACCGGATAAGTAGATTGCCATTTATTAAGTCGTTTATTTCTTATACTGAGAACATATATACAAGTTAATTTAAAACAGTCTCGCTTAAGTACTTAAACTTTCTTTACCGGGTCTTATGATGCATATTTTGTGGTAAATTTTCTTCACGAGTTTTCTGCAGGTTAACTAAACAAATAGTATCCCCGATGATTATTCGATTATACTATTTAAACCCCTTTTTGTATTTATTTGTGTTTCATGTCATTTTATTTAGTGTAAATATGTAGTTAGTTGTAAAAAAAAATATTCAACCCTGAAACATTGAAACCTTTCAGATTCTTTTCACTTATCATTAAAACACATTCATGATTTTACGATATATCGATCGGTACCGGCCGATAAGTACCGATGTTTATTTATTAACCCTTCTTTGGTTTACGATTAAATTTTGACGATACCTAGCTGACGATCGATGGGTTGAGTTGTACATCTGTACAAACGAACCCGGAAAAACATAACCAAGTATAGTTCTCTTGCCGCAGCTGGGCACACCTCTCTAATTATGCAACTCTCAAAAGCCCTTTTTATTGTTTCGTTGGCGATTGTAGATGTCGTCAAGACATGGTGACATTTAAAGGAAACTGACTGATCATTCGATTTCAGTCATATTTAATTCTGAATGCAACCTCTTTTCTGTGAAAGAGAAGGACCGATTATATGCTGTGCGACTTTTTATGTCCAAGTTATCTCATGTTAATCGCCCTACGCAGCCCGTTAGTGGACAGTGACGGCTAAGACTAACTTTTAAAGTACTTATAACTTACTGAAGTATATTTCTCTTACGAGATGGGCACACCTTGAACCTTGAATCATGCCATTCGCATTGTTTTGTTTAGTTTAGGAGTTTGGTAGATCAAATGATTTAAGTAAAAGTAATTCTGAATCCAGCCTCTTAGACTTCTTTCTCATAAAGAGAAGGACTGAACATTATGCTGGGCGGGCGCTGCCCAACCGTAGGACACCATAAAACTGTCAGAATTTTGTTGCACGCAGTTAGGTGTATTGGTACAAGGTAATACACAAGACAGAAAAAAGAGTAAATTGTCAATTTTTGATCTAAAAGAAAAATCTAACATATGTCATAAAAGTTAAATAGAGCAAACATCATTCATGATAAACATATCGTAAAACAGAGCTCAAAAAATATTATTCGTCGCTTAATTCTCTAAATTTTAATCGTAAACTATCATATTTTATGTAATGGTATTGATAGGAATTCAATCAACTAAATAAATACTTACCTAAAAAATATTCCAGTGAGCCGTGCATAATTTTTAATTAATTTAAAACTGCAAAATTTCATGGTCATTCGATTCTACTAACATCAACAATCGCATCGCTATTTTGAACCTTATTTGTAGCCGCGATGCGCTGTTGTAAATTACACAAAAATTTGCGTCCCACTTCTCTCACGTTATTTTTCCTACACAGCCCGTTAGTTGGCAGCGACGTCTAAGATTAACTTTCAAAGTACTTATAAATACGTGCAGGCTCCTTTAACTTGACCAAGTAATCTCCTCGCCTCACACGTTAAACGTCTATTTACCGACTTCTAGTTAGATACGTTGCGTAAAGGAAGGTTTAGATTGGGTGTGATGTATTGTACAAAAGCTCTTTTTCTTTGTGGTCTGTATAGTGTTTGCCCAGTGTGCGTGGGTTTGATAAGGGTAGTGGTGGGGGAATTGTCATTTTGTTTTTCTTTTCTTTATTGTGGAAAACGTATTACATGGGATGAAACTGTGTGAAATTTTGAAGGATATGAAAGCTTGGTGTTGCGATATTTTTAAATCTTGATCTATTTTTTTGGTGATGGTGACTCAAACTCAATGCATTTATTTAAATCAAACCATTTACAGGCACTTTAAGTCGGTCAGTCAGATAGATGAAGCTCGTTGCCCATTCCAAATAGTAGGTTCCAATGGAGAAGAACAGTCAAGAAACATCATGGATACTATTTTAAATAAAAAATCAAAAGTGAATTCCAGTGAGATTTTATTAAATAAGATCCCTGAATAGAATCAAGTTAAGAGATGCTAACGTGGGACACTCACAAAGATTTGCGAAAATAAAAATAAATGTTATTTATAGGTACTTTTTTAAACTAAATCTTTTCAAAGTACTCACCACTAGCTTATATAAAAAAGATAGATTAAAATTTTCACTGCTAGCACGTTTTCTTCCGTAACAGCCGTCAAAGGGCGACCACTTCTTTCTTCATCCCCCAAAGTTAGTCGACTTGAATGCGTTATACCAACGATACACGGTTGCTTTAGAAGGGCCTTCATCCATGAATGCCATTTGAAGTCTATCGTACGATTCGTCCGGTTTCAGGCGACACTTGCAATCGTAAAAAACATAGCGCCAAAATGTTCCCGAGACAGATCCATTTTTTTATGAGACACGATAATTTAAAATAGCTCGCAAACAATGTGGAGTAAAATAAACAATATTTTCAGACTGGCCAGTTTCTCATACATAAAAAAAACAATACTTTCTGAGTGGCCTCGTAACATGATTGCGTGGTTTTCAGCTCAATCAGAGCAACCTGCTTTTCCGAAAGATAAACAAAAAAACTTACATAAGAAAGTTGAAATTAGCTTCAATTCGTGGATTGTTGTCGATATTTACTGAAAACCAGAAGGAAAGGGCGGAAATCGAAAATAGTGATACAACGTGATGTTTGCCAGATAACAAAGTTCATCTCACATCCTACATTTTTCGCTAAACTCAATCTCCAAACCTCATCAAACATCCTTTTAAAACTTCCTTCTGAATGGAAAAACCCAAAAAAAAAATTTGGACAACAAAACCAGGACCTCATGCTCAGCAGTTGCGCTTGTGACCATTCGACCAATGAGGCAGTCAATTTAAACATTTATAGAACAGTAGATGTAAATGACGAAAATCGAGTACTAAACTTAACGGTTGACAGAAAACCAAGTTCATTCAACAATCTCCATTTCTCGCTAAACCTAATAAAAACGTAAATAAATGTCCTCTTATCAGGACAAAAGACATGAAACCCACTCAAATGCACACGTACACAAACTCCTCGATATGTCATCCGATACGCAATAAAGCTCCCTTCTAAATAAACGTTGTAAACACGAAAAACATGAACCTATATTAAATTCCTAGCCGTGAAATATTGTCCGTTGCAGCGGTTTAAATATGCCCACAGGGCTGGGCAATACAGAATACCCATAGGATATTTCTGTTATGGGGCGCGGGTAAAAGTCGTTCGGGGCTTTTTGTCTACGGTTCTGTTTAAAAATGGAACTTTGTATTCGAAAAGGTGGTTTGGTGTTAGACAACATTTGGGATGCTGTCAGTTGTTTTTTTGTCTCTGACTGTTTGTTTCCAAATAGCGCAAACTATATTACAAAAAGTGTAAAAGCTTAAAAAATTGCCAAGTTATAAACGTTTTATGAAAACTGTTAGACAAGGACAGCACTACCGTAGAAGTGACGTCACGACTATGCAACTTCATACTAGCGCCGTACATTGTCAGTACCGCGCGACAAGAACGGCAATAATCCCCTCCTAAAACTTTTAAAGCGTGAATCTTCTTCAAATTTACACCGATTAAACAGATTTTTTCGATTATCTAATTTTTACTAAGCCTTCTTTGAAATAACATTATATTTATGAACATTTTTATATTAGTCATCATCCCAATTACATATGTACTACGTAACGTTCGAAAAAATAACCCTTTATTAATTTTTTGGAATTGGGCTTAGGGTTTTAATTTTATTTGACAAGTTTTTCTTTAAGTAGGTATCTAAAAATTTCACAGTCAAATATTTTTTTATTGAGTCCCGTGAAATCTCAATGAATTGTAATTTGGCACTATAATTTTGATAACAAACTAACAAGGCAATATTATGTTTTTTTTTTTAAATATCCAGTTATATTTAATGACTGTCTTTTTATATCATTTTAGAAACAAATCCTTAGATTAAATACAAGCATATTAAATTACTCTGTCCCATTTGATTGACATTTCGTGACAAACATCATGATGCAGCCTATTGTAAGTTGTTTATAATTAATAACTTCAGAATACAACATTGCTTATTTAATGTTAGGTATCCTATCATTATAATCTCGAAAAGTACCTACTTGATTACGGAAACTCCTTGAAAATTCCTCGCGTCGTTGGGAAACGACTTAATATCCTATAATATTGTTAATCACAGGTCGCCTCCGTTAACGTTTTATTGTGTATTTGCCTTAAAACTGTCAGAAATCTAAACTGAAAGCACAAATTTTAATTAAACTTTTTCTACTCGTAAGTGCTTTAGCTAGTTAGTCTTCAGAGTCTGTCAGTTCAAGTCTATCAAATCACGAATATAATCAAACATCAAAACTTTTAGCTTTTTAATATTAGTAGGATAAAATATCGTATGTAAAGGCAAGTTTTCGCTAAAATTCAATTTAAACTTGGAACGCTTGCGATCAAATGCAAATTGGCCGGATGTTCGGTCACTTTTATCGGTTTAAAAGTCTGACGCTTTCATCTAAGTGGCACCCCTAGATCGGCATGTGCCTTCGCTTGTTGGGTAATGTACGGTTTTATTTACAGCTGTTTTATGCCTTTTAGCAAGAAATAATATAAGTTTGTCTAGGGCACTAAATACCTTTTTATTTTTATTGACGCTATAATGGGGCTACTTTTATCATCTTTTGAATGAACTAAGTAGAATTCTAAGGGGTTAGTTTTCTTAGTATCAAAGTTTCACTATCAGTTTGGCTTCCCGCAACTTACCTACACATTTATCTAAGTATCTACATACATACAACAATATTTATGATATTTTATAGAAAAATACATAAGTTGCATATAAAAACACTTAAACATAACTGGCGAAATGAGGGTGTATAGGTACAACTCTGCCTAACCCTTCTGGGATTACAGGCGTGATGTTGTGCTTTGTGCATATTAAAATTTTGTCCAGCTAATGGGATGTAAGTGACATCCCTACACCGAAGACCTTATAGGTGTACACTTACTTGCAAAATAAAGTACACACGTGCATGTTCAGATAACCGGGTTATGTTGTAGCAGATACTCGGTTTTATTTTGTAAATAGATTGATGCTGTTCAGTAGCGTCCTTGTTTATTTTTATTAGTGGTGGATGAATAAGTGCCATTCAAAAACTTGGTAACTTAGGTATCTTTTTTATGCCTGCTCTTTGTTACTCAAACTAAAGCCACGGTAAAAAGTATTTATTACTTTATCCATGTAACGGGTGTAAAATGAGAAGCCGATGGTCAATTGTACTCCCCGTCATTGTAATGATATATTTTTTTGTTATGTGAACCGTCTGGCTACGGAGATATTGAAGGTCAAAACTCCAACGTTTACTGAGGTTATGTTTTTTTTTACGAAAACAAGTTTTTAATGTTATAGCACAACTTTAAATACCCCTACGCTGTGTTACATTGCGCATTACCCCAAACAATAAGTATTATCAACAAAAATAAAGTAGTTTCTCAGCAATTATTATTGTTGACGGCTATAAGATGGGTCTTTTCAATCTCTGTATGAGCTTCACAATCAACCTAAAGCAATACAACCTCTCAAATGACACGTCACTTAGTTCTACACTCGGTCACAAAAAATATAAAACCACTATCTCACCTGTTGGTTCGCGTAGTGTTGATTCGTTCGACGATGGTGCACGCTTGCCTAGACGTAACCCATCCACTTGTGACGTTAATATTCTTTCCTTTCTTAACCAATAACTGAACATTAACGTACATAATCGAATCTATCAGGAGCCCTGAACGTCACTTACGTACAGAATAAAGTGCTCCGGTGTTGTGATCACAATATGTCCCCTATATCCGGTTTTGTTGGCCTAGATACGTGGCGTGTCGGATTTTTTTCTTTTATTTTCTCGAGATGCACATCGCACGTGCTTATTAGTAACGTAACTCAGTTTTTCTGTCCCCATGTGTAGTTGTTATTGGGAATGTTAATTTAACGCTTTCCGTGGAATGGGCTGAATTGAAATGTATGCAATTGCATTTTTTTATTACAGACGATGTTCAATCTCGGTTTCTTAAGGACTTTTGAAAACTTTTTAGGCGCATTTTGCTCTCTTTTTGAAGAGTTAATAAAACTGAACCGTTCACGCTCATGTCGGTGACGCTAAATCGTGTATACTCGACACTGAATAGCGTATACTTTTTATTTTCAAAGAATGGATTATTTATAACCTTTTTCATACTACACAGAATCACATAACTAAGAGTCTACCAAGCAAACAGAATCTTCCTAATGCTTATAAACACCAACTAACCAATAACACTGCTCCTAAAAAAATATCGATACTGAAGAAATATTAACGTTGACGGCTCGCAGCGTTCGAACAAAATCAGGAGAAGTGAACTCTTCCGCTCGAATCAACCCCTCAGATGTGCAATGATACACCCTGTTCCTTTGCAACAAAAGCATTGGAGTTACTGACACTGCAGTTGATCGATATTTTAAAGTTATAGCTTTAGGAACTAGCCGTCACACACAAATAGAGATTTGAAAAAAGTTCGGCTTCGTGGCTATAGGCCGTTGATCTAGTGGTCGCAAACGCTACTGCGGGGCTCGATTCCCGGATCAGGCTAAGTGTTATTTGGTTTTGCCATCTGAAATTGACCCCCTCTTCTTCCGAGGGTTTACTAAAAGAACTTCATGCAAAGAGTATTGCTGCGTCCAGCTGACTGATAAAAACACCAATCTGCTTTCCAAGCATCCTGTCCTCCCAATTTTCGATTGACTGATATTAAGTACAGTGATTGAATGAGGTCTTTCGTCGGGTCGGGTAAAACACCTCTGCCTTACCTTTCTGGGATTACAAGCGTGATGTTAAGAGCTATGTTGATAGTCGAAACTAACTGCTTCACGCAGCAGTGGGTTGTTCTTGATACTTGGGCTGTCGAAAGCAGATTACCCTCGCTTTTCGAAACTAAACTAGGCTTCCAAAACAAAACTGTTTGTTATAAAAACAAAGCCTAAATCCGTCCCAAACCAAAATACCCAAACTCGTGATCTTACATAAAAATATAAAATTACCAAACTATTGTTTGTTTTACTAAAAGTTTGTTAACTAATTTAATTAGCGACGTGCTCCCTGGTGTCTGACTTTACTTAATTTCTTAATTTACAGCCTCGGTATTCAAGTCCTTGCTATATTTAAACTTGGTTTATTGTCCAAATAGTTTCGCAAGTTAGGCGGGAAACTGTCAATGGATTTTACTTGTTTAAGGGAATAGAAGATGTCGATGTAGCTTTGTTTATACAACACTTTAGAATGATGCAAGTTTTAATAGGTGTCTTGATGGGGAGATGCCTCTGCCCAACAGAGGGATATTACATTATCAGCCTATAATTATTTCACTGCGATCTACCAAGCGGGTCCAGTGCGGGTTGGTAGATGGCACATGTCTTCGATTTTTTGGTTCTAGGACATGTCAGTTTCCTCACTATGTTTTCCTTCACCGTTTTGAGAGCAGTAGGTAATGAAATTATTTACACAAAGTAAAGCCCAAGCTTGGGTTCGACCTACAACTCGTAGTCGGGGGCCGGTACCACTGTGACCCCACTGCTCTTCGATCAGCAGCTTCTTTCTTCGTTCAGTGGAATAATACAAACTCAAACTCAAAGCATTTATTTCAAGTAAACCAATTACAGGCACTTTTGAATTGTCAAGGTCGTTCGGTCTGAAAAATGAAGCAATTTGCTCATTCCAAAGCTTAGTAGGTACAGTCCGCGAGGCCTAAGCTGAGCTCTGCATTTGTGAGTGCACATAGCAACGCGTCTTTTGCTTGACAATCGACCAATCGAACAATCGGTCTGAGGTGTTGTACGATCGCGCGATCACATTGGTGCCATTGGTAATCACTCACACAAATGCAAAGCACAGCTTAGGCCTCACGGACTGTACTTATGGAGAAGAACGCATCAGATATGCTTAGACAAATTAAACATTTAGTCATTCGCATTCGTTTGTTTGAATGTAGTCCTTGTAACCGAATTTCGGCCATGGCGCTCGATCTTAGCGGAGACTGGCCATCGACGAGGGAGATAAAGTGTGTGCGCAGACACAACCGGAAATCCGACACGACCGGAGAGAGATCAGGCGCGTTTGAAAGTACTATGTACCTGACCTGAATGACACCACATATAATAATAGTTCCCCAAATTCCCTAAAATTAGGCTACATATAATAAACTAGATAGTATATTTAACGAGTGGATGGGTCACATTGTGCCCCACATGTTTACGTGCCCCCAGAGGCAGGCCTGACACTTTTATGATGCCCATCACTACAAAATAAATTGGATTTCAGCCAAACGACTACTGTTTGCACTGCTGGACAGTATAAGTTTATTTTTTATGTTATCGTTTGCGAAAATGGACTGGTAATTCACCTGATCACGTGATGGGTTGTGGTTTTCGCCTCCTAAAGATATCTTCAACACTTTGTGCGAATTCCAACATTTGTCCTTACGTCTTCCAATATTCGTTGATCTTTCGATCTAGGTTTAACAAAACACGTATGTCTTTGATCTTTAAATATGTTGTAATTATCATGTTTGCCGACTAAACCCCGATTCGTTCAACCAACTACGTTGAGTAGGTAAATCGTGGGTTTCATTCATTAATAAGGTAATCGTTATCACTTACTTTCACAATCCGGGTGGAAGAAAGAATTCCTAATCCATTGCTTCATATGTTTGAAAAAAAAATCTGCTTGACAACGTAATTAACGCAATGAATGTTGTCGAATTGTCAAAAATGAAAGACCTTGTCATAGTGTTGCGGAATTATTTCGCGGATTGCATTTTCTACTCTCGGCGTTGAACTGAGCATTGAGAATCTCAGACTGCATAATGTCGCGTCAACAGCGCGTCCAAAAACTCACTGCTCGATTTCCAACTCTCGGCACTAACCGGTGTGTCCAGTGCGCGAAAAAATCCCGCCGCGAAATTTATACGTCCTTGCGAACGAGGACCTATCTAATTCCACAAGTGGTCTTTAAAAGCTCGTTCATTATCTGTATGCGAAGAGGTTATTGACCGGCAATGTGTGACACTTACAAAACCTTGATCCAATAACCCTGATCACTACGCTGACCAACAAAAATTTCATTTAATGATAAATCTCCTGAAATCCTATGTTTTGTTTTCGTAAACCAATTTCTCGTTGACCTTGTGAGAATTAAATGTTTTATTGCACTACAACTGGTATAAAGAATAGCTTCTTTGCAACACCCACTCTGTGAGTAAGCGAGATGATGAATCATGAGGCCATTGCCTGCTTGATTTATAGTGCAAAACATACAAATCAGTGCCAGTTTTACAGTGGTAATCATTTTTTTCTTGCTAATAATGTCGAAGTTCCAGGTTTGGGTCGTTAAAGACACTTTACTACTGTTATCCTTAAAAGCCCAAGTAGGCCTTTTAAGGGTAACTTGGAAGGCTTCATGCCATCGATAAGGTTGCCTTTTATGCATTGATGTCTCGTAGATGCGTTTTCAAACATCAACAAAAAATGGAACCCAACAAATAATCGTTTCAAGTTGAATTAATTAAAAGAATTCATTTACTATCCGTGCCATTATCAATTATTTTACTAGGTAGAGAGAATAATCATCAAACGAAAGACTTCCACTACTGGACAAAAATTTAACCATTTTATTACTAACAATCCAAAGATGTTATGGAAGAAAGAATAATTATATCATCATTTTTGTAACACCTACTTAGTAAGAGAAATGGTTTGAATCAAAATGTTTCATCATTTATAAGACCATCATCTATCTATTTGATAAATTGTATTTTATTTTATTGCTGTTTTGTTTTCACTTTTATTTTTAAACATTTAGTGGGAATAGCATTCCAAAAGTTTTATGATTATTTCATTGGGAACTACGGGGTTTTGAAGAACCAAGAAATGTGATTATTTGTTCGGGTTTTGGGATACATGTATAGTTCGGTTTGTTGGAAATGTAACTGATGAGATAGGAAGGTACTATACGTTTCTTTTCAAACTAAAAAGTTTGGTGAATGTGGTGATAGGTGGTTTATAAAATGGTTATGAAGAACCACCATGCTTTCTAAAGACAGTTGCTTCTAAACAAAATCAACAAATTTAGTTTCTTATGGGTAATTGAGTTATGACATTGATTGATTCGTTTCCTATAAGTCGGTAGCTCGGCTTGATGTGACTGACTAGATATAGTTACTAAGTTCTTAGAAATTTCATTATTGTCCAACACTTTTCCAATAATGTAATTTGTGAAAAGAAAGAAAGATAAGTTTTGTTTTATATAACAAAATAAATAAAAAACTGTATCCGAAACGAAACGATTACCGATGTCATTTTTATTGCCCAAATTATAATCGTTGCTAGGCCCCTCGATATACCAATGGGCCGGTTTTAATTTCTATTTTTAATTAACCTATTTTCAAGGCATTGTCTGTAGGGACGTTCACAGACCCCAGCAACGACGTGCGACGCGATTTGCGTCAAGCGACACGTGCGCGCGGAAGTTTCCGTCCGTCACGCGTGTCGCTCCGCAAGTCGCGTCGCGGTGACTAGTAGCACGCTGTAAACCACTTCTTTCATTTTCAGTTTTTTCCGTAGTAGCCGTCGCTTGTGCGTTTAGCTCGTGGCCACGGGGTCAGTATCGTTCCCAATCAATCTGCCTGGCCTTTTCCCATCACAATATTTTGGGGTCGGCTCCCAACGTAACCTCCCCCCGACCCTTTGTCGACGAAGTGCCAGCCCGCGCCGTAGCTGAGGCTGTAGCTTTAAAATCCCCTGACAATAATAATCATCTAAATTTTATCCAGCCTGTCCCATCTTTCTGTTCTCCCACCAGCGCCGTCCTTTTTTTATTTTTTGTTCCCGGGGTGGAAAATCCTCATGGATGTCCTCCGCCCTAGGGCGGGTGGAGGGGTCTGTCAGACTCTTACTGACTAAAAACCATCCCGGTGTTCCATCTCACACCTACGCCGGGGTCGCGGGAACACATTATTCTTCCACAACCCCGGCTGGTGCCAGCCCGCTTGCGCGGGCCCCGTCTCGGGCGGGGGAAGTGAAGTGTACTCCCCCCGCAACGTCTGTGGTCGGCGCGCGAGGAACACTACGCGCGCCGCCTTCTCGGGTCCTGATGTTGGGGGGCGACGGATGTCCCTGAATCCGTCGCCCCTGGACCCATTTAGGGGGGCCGGAAGAGGGCGTTGTCCGCCCTCCTCCGACGCCCGGTGCGTCTGCTGCGGGCCGGGTCGAGAGTCGAGAACTCTCTCTCCCTTTCCGCAGCCTCCTTCCGCTAGATGACCGTCTCGCAGAAGGAAACCACCGCGTCCCAGGACTCGACGCTGCCGACCATCGAACTCACTACGGTCGGCAGCGACAGGTCACTGCCTACTTCTGAGATGAGGGCACGGCGCGGCTCCTCCCAAGCGGCACACTCTGCCAGCGTGTGCCACGCCGTGTCCTCCCGGCAGTCGACGCACTGGTGACACCGGGCGTCCGGCTCCCTGTTTATGCGACACAGGTACTTCCCGAAGCAACCATGCCCCGAGAGCACCTGCGTCGCCCGAAACGTCAGGGAGCCGTGCCTTCTCCCGAGCCAGCGGTCGAGCACTGGCCGGATCGCCTCGATGGTGCTGAGGCCGGCGGTAGGTCTTGACAGCCTCACCCGCCATTCCGCCACCAGGACCTCGCGGAGCTGCAACCGACATCGGTTGCATCGGTCGCTCGCCTCGCTCCCGCGCCGCCTCGCGCCACCGGTACAGTGACGCGAGCACCTTCGCCTCCAGGTCCCAGGGCGGTGATCCGGCCAGTGCACAACCCGCCTCGAAGGAGATCGTGCGATACCCCCGAATGACTCTGACGGTCATCGCGAGCTGCGGCTTGCGCAGGACAGCTATGCTGCCGGCCGTCAGGTCAGACGCCCAGATCGGCGCTCCGTAGAGCGCCATGGATCGCACGATCCCCATATAGAGCCGCCTACAGGCGGCGCTCGGGCCCCCCAGATTGGGAAGCAGCGTTGCCAGCGCCCCGGCCGCGCCCAACAACTTGGGCGCCAGCCGCCGGAAGTGGGGTTCGAAGTATTTCATGGTGGGCTCGACAGCGATCCGGACCCCCCCGACCACATCCGGACCCCCCCGACCACACCAGCGACGTTCTAAGCCGAGGTCCGTACCCAACAGGAGGTACCCTTAGCGAGCAGTCGCTTAGTGACGTAAGTTTTTCGCCCCCCGGGCTGAAGGCAGCCACAGGGTAGTCCAGTTAAGTAGTCACGGCTACTCGAGGTCAACTACAAGATGCCATATACAAAAAAAAAAACAGTCTAACCGGATGCATCTAGTATTTTACATGGAGCGACTCCCTATCTGACCTCCACATCCCAGTAACTGGGTAACAAGAAACCCCTTGGTAAGACTGGTTGTTAGACTTTCGAGCTTCTAACGACCCGTGACGAGGAATGACAGCCGGGACCTAGGGCTTAAAACGTGCTCTCCGAGGCACAGAAGGGTCTCGATATGTGTAAGGGATGGTTCCACCCGCGAACCGACCGCGGCATGCGTAGAGCCCCTGAGACAGTGTTTATCATAATAATTATTTAAGATTAGGGAGATGTTGGTCAAAGTTTAATTTTATGAAGACGTTCTTTGGATCGGACGATACAAGATTCACGCATTATTATCGTTTTATTTTTAATTTTAAGAATTTCATGGCTTGCTTTAGTTACAGTTTTAATAACAAAACAACTAAACTGACAAATTGCATAAAAATCGTTTAAGTACATTTAAGCACCTACCAAACAGAAGCGCTGACTTTCGTGTGTGCTAAATTATTCTGATTGCTTGGATTGCTTGGTTTAATTTTGTAAAAAAAAACATGTGTATTTCTTACTTTAAAATGACCGTGCCAAAGTTTAAACAAAACAAGCATGCGCTTTAATTCGATGTGTGTAACGTAGTAAAATGTGTACAGAGAAGTAATTATGTCTATGAAACTCGAGTTTGTTTGTGTGTTTTAATCAGGAAAAAGTGGAGCATTTAAAAATGTTTTTTTACAAGGTACTCCCATAGTTAAAGTGCTGAGTTCTACGTTTCTTTGCTAATGTTGACCTTATAAACTTATAAGAGAAAATTTTAACAAAAAAAGTATTTAATATTATTTCCAGTTTTGGATAGTTAAGTATATATACGCGTACAATAATATAAAAGTGCGTAAACCTCTCAAATTTTTATCTAAAAAGTCTCGTATAAAACCGTCCACCATAGAGGTAATTTGGCAAAAACTCGCTATAAAATGTATAGTAAATTAGGCAATGTTTTTTTACGTCCTCTCTTCTCTGTGCCAAGTACGTGTGACACTCGAAAAGTTTTGCGAAATTAAAAATAAATGTTCTATAGGTACATTTGTTTTATTAAATCTTTTAGAAGTACTCTCCACTAGCCTCTATACAAAGTTTCATGCTTCTGCATCAGTTTTCGAAACACATTTTCCGCCGTAGACACCTCGTTTACAGCCTGCTGGAATGCTGACAGCACATCTATCGGCGACGAAAATTGTATCCTTTTGAGCGGATTTTTTATTTTCGGGAATAGAAGTCACACGGTGCTAGGTCAGGGCTGTAAGGAGAGTGACCTAGGAGTTTGACCGGCGTGCTGTCCAGGAAGTCCCTCGTTTTGAGCGCGGTGTGCAAAGGCGCGTTGTCGTGGAGGAGCAGTAGCCCGTGGAGCCCTGTGTTTGATCGTCTGTTGCTCACAACGGAGAGAACTTCTGCCAAGCATTTAGTATTATACCATTCAGCGTTGATGCTACTTTGGTTCCGTAAAGGAATTGACATCCAAGTAGCCAATCAAATTGAAAAAGCTCGCGATCAAAATCTTCCCCCCGTGTCTAGATCGTTTCACTTTGTTAGGCGTTGATTCGTTTTGAAACACCCAAAGCGTGGACGTTTCAAACACCCAAAGCTTCGTTTCTGGATCGTATTGACAAATCCAAGACTGCAGGCTCGACATTACCTGTAATGTCGAGCCTGCTTCAAATTTGTTTATTATATCACGCCGCCATTCCACCGGGACCTGCTTCTGAGCATCGGTGAGTTTGTACTCAGCGTGAAACTATCCTTCTCACGCGTAGATGCACGTGTAGAATTTCGTGAAGGCTTCCCGTGCAGTATGTGCTGAATCTCTTGATACGTAACTCGCATATTGTCTTGGATAACATTTTTCACTCATAGCACGTTTTCTTCTGTAACAGCCGTCAAAGGGCGACCACTTCTTGCTTTATCCCACAAAATTAGTCGACCGCGCTTGAATTCGTTATACCATTATACCAACGAAACTCAGTTGCCTTAGAAGGGCCTTCATCCATGAATGCCATTTGTCATAGTCTATAGTACGATTCGTCCGGTTTCAGGCGACTCTTGAAATCGTAAAAAATCATAGCGCGAAAATGTTCCCGGCGCAGATATTTTTTTTTTATGAGACACTATAATTTAAATTAGCTCGCAAACAATGTGGAGTGAAATTTTGAAATTGAAACGTACCTATTTTTACTAACAAATAATCATATTTTCAAAATAGACTGTAACTGGCCAGTCTCTCATACATAAAATATATTTTTTGCAATACTTTCTGGGTTGCCTGGGATAGTCGGCTCTAATATATTTGATTACTCTTGCGTTTATTTGCACTTTCTCACATATTTATCATTTCACGTTGCTAAGTTACTTTGATATGATAGATAGAATTCAATTATTGATGTACTAGCTACTGCCCTCGACTTCCGCCTGAAATTTCTTATTCCCATTGCATTGCATTGCCTGCCCGCGCTGTAACTCCGTTTTCGTTTAGTATTTTTTTGTCCTTTTTTCGTTTTCTTCGCTCGCATCCTTACTTACATAACGCTACAGCCAAAAAAAAAACGATATCCCAAACCCCAAATACCCCATAACCGGGAATAGGGAGTTTTTAGATCCGACTGGTAGGCAGTTCCCGAGATTAGCGCGTTCAATCGAAAAATAAACTCATTTCTTTTTGGTAAATGTCTAGGTGATTATGTCCATGAATGTTTTTGTATACTAATGGATGTTTAAAGTTGATAGAGCGTGCGTTCGTTTATCAGTGGTCATTTGAATGCATAATTTTTTTACGATTTTTTAAATAATATTCCGGGGTTGAATCTCGGTTGGGGCTTGGACTAGGGTGGTAATGACTTTATAACAACAAATTATAGTCATGCAATTTGTCGATTTCAAACATGTTTTGTTTTAATAGTAGTCTTCTCACAAAAAATAATTATGTGAGCAGCCGATTTGAAGTGATGCGCGCGGAGAAACATTTCGTCAATTCATTTTAATTGAAGTATACAGACATCAGGGAAAATAGATTTAAGTCCCTAGAGCTTTTCACAACAAACTTTCACCCATTAATCGGCGCCCGACCAACTGAGAAGACGTCGATTGCAATAAATCGAGATGGATATATGAGATTGTTTTATAAGTTAACTTAATCAATAATTTGACAGTACTGTAATTATAGATTGTTTTGTAATGTATTCGCCTTTAAAAAATATTCGCATTTTTTTTCTCTGTGTGGGTATAATTATTGGTTTGCCAAACACTTCCTAATATGCCTTGATCACACATATTAGTATTGTTAATGTTGCTCAAAGACCATTAAAGGGTTATTTATAACAATTACTAACACAACCCCTTATTACTTAGAAACTTTTTGTTTGTTTGTTTGGCATCTCGCAGGTCAACCTATGCGGTTGTCGTCTGCTTAAACGGACTTGCCTGTGGATTCCCTAATAAATTAAGGCCTCCAGCCAGGACTTAAACTTATATATTAACTAAAACTAAGCGACAACGCTAAGGGCACCCCCTGTGGGGTACGAACCTCGGCTTAGGGCGTCGCTGGAAGAGGGCAGCAAATGACTAGCTGGATCAGGATTGGTATTAATTAGGGACGAATTTAAAGCTACAGGCTCAGCGGCGCGGGCTGGCTCGAGCAAGGGTCGGGAGGTGCGTCGATTTGGGCGTCGCGGCGGGCCTCGGCGGCGAGGGCGGTAGGACGGCGATCGGGTTTTGGGCTTTTGTAGCGTGCTAGTGGCCTTACTACTCTCCTGGAGGAGGGTAGTGGCGTCGTCGGGGTCGATTAAGGTATGCCTTGGTCGGCGAATACTGCTAATGCGAGAGGGAGTGTAGCGGGCGGCCGCTGTAATCAGGGGGTTAGAATGTTTGATGCCACAGTCGAAGAAACGCTTTGATAAGCGTTTCATGAACTGTTTTATGGTTGGCATTTTGAGGTCGACGTGAAGATCGATATTACGGACATAGAAGGGGGCACCCGTGACCCTTCTGAGGAAACGGTTTTGGAGGGTCTGCATCTTATGGAGATGACGTGGGTGAGCGTGCGCAAATACAACGCAGGCATAGGTCATGATGGGACGGATGACTGCGGTATAGATGCGGAGCTTGCATTTAAGGGACAGTTTACTACGGGCTGTCAGTACGAATTGCAGCCTGCTAAGAGCGAAGGAGGCGCGCGCGCGAACCGCCTTAATATGAGCCTTAAAGGTAAGGTTCTCATCGAGGATCACGCCTAGGTATTTGGCTTGCTTCTCCCAAGGGATTGGCTTGCCGTACATAGTGATCGGGCTGGGAAGTGGGGGAGGGAGTCGACGACGTCTCGAGAAGAGAACCGCCTGACTCTTATCGGGGTTGACCTCGATTCTCCATTTCCGGAACCAAGCGCCTAAGACGTTTGCGGAGGTTTGGAGAGTACGAGCTATAGCGTTGGGACAGTGACCGGTATAGTAAACGGCAGTGTCGTCGGCGAAGAGAGCCAACTGAGCCTTTTTACTTTTTGGGATATCGCTAGTGAATAGCGTGAAGGCGACAGGAGATAGTACGGAACCCTGAGGGACACCGGCGCGAATAGGATGAGGGGACGAGAGTGCTCCCTCGACGCGATAGCGAAAGGTCCGGTTTGACAAAAAGTCTCGTAAGATGAGCACGAGACGATCTGGCACTCCTAGTTGGTAGAGCTTGTATATCAAGCCGTTGTGCCAGACTTTGTCGAAGGCTTTCGCTATGTCGAAGAATAGCACACCCGTCGTCGCGTTGCGCTGCAGACCAGCGCATAAGTGCTCTATGATACGGTGGACCTGTTGGGTGCCCGAGTGTTGGCTACGGAATCCAAACTGCTCGTTGGGTATGAGGCTCTTTGCTTCGGCGTAGTCTTTGAGACGCTTATAAATAAGCCTCTCGTAGATTTTGCCGAGGACATTGAGTAAGCTAATAGGGCGGTAGCTGGAGGGCTCAGACTTTGGCTTGCCTGGCTTTGGGATACCGATGACGGTGGCTTCTTTCCATGCTTGTGGGAAGATGTTGTTGCTCAAGGCGCCATTGAAGATGGCGGTCATAAGCATTATTATTACTTAGAAACTGTTTCGACTTCACCTGTTATTAGTAAAACTATTAGCAAAACGCATAACTGGAGTTGTTGATGTTAGTAGGAAGTTAAGCATATTCCATTTCGGTGTTATTTGAAAGTCCAATATTTAATGCTCGTTCTGATATAAGGAATGGTTTTTGATTTCACTTTCTTTTCATTTTTCAAACTCGCATGTGTTCTGTCTTTGTTTTAGTGTTTGCTTGGCCGTATGACAGTTTTCATAAGTACCAACAGATTTCACCCTGTTTACCCATACATTTGCTGTCAGGCATCTACTTCACGGCCACCCACGTCGCCGTCTGATCCAAAAGCGCCGTACATTGAATACGACAACAAAAGTTGAGAGACTTTGGTTCCATCAACTATTGTTACAGGAAACGAAAGTTTAAAAAAATTCGCTACTCGTAGAGGCTATTTTAATGCACCCCGAGATTACACCAACTGACTGAGCTCATCCAAGGACGAACCATTTTTAGACTCATTAAAAAAAACATAAAATGTTAATCCACCCCACTAAAGTTCTCAGCCGTCTTAAAAAGTCTTCATAAAGGCAGTACTTTAAAAAAGTCAATTAGCATTTTTAAACGCTGAAATGACAGTCCTTCGTAAAATATGGAAGATATTTTATCCGGCAAGTGAAAGAAAGCTATCCAGATGCAAACTCGAACAAATATGGTAATGTTACTTTCAATACATTTTCTGCTTTTAACGCATCACGGCATATTTGAAAAACCTAAATGAAATCTCATAAACTCTAGAATAAACACAATATTGCCGTAATATAAAATCTTCCTAAGAAATATAATATCGTTATACATACACTTTATAGCATTTATTTAATATACTACACTTGGGAGCAAATAAATCGAGCCACTACCTTTTTTCACGTAAAATGGTAAATATTTTTGGGAATATGGAACGTATCAATTCGAACTATATATCGCCTAAAAGTCAATAACCAAGTTAATAACCTTAACAATGAGGGTAAATTATTGAATAATAACCTTACTGAATGATAAATTATTGGCTCTGCAAGAAAAATGGTAATTTTGATAGAAAATTTAGTAGGGCTAAAACAGTCCATAAAAACAAAATTATTGCAAAATAAATATTCGTAATAACTGGTATTACCCCCCCGTGCCCTGATGCATTCTTGTAGCCTATTAGTCATCGATCTGATCAGAGTTACGATGACATATTGTGGTATGTTCTCCCACTCTTCAAGCACAGCGACTTTAAGCTCGGGAATGGATGAAACAGCGGGAACCCTGGCTCGGACTCTCCGTTTTAGCTCGTCCCATAGGTGTTCGATCGGGTTCAAATCGGGACTTCGTGCTGGCCATACCATTTGTTGAATCCCGATCGCAGACAAGTATTCCGTAACGATCTGCGCGGTATGAGGTCTCGCATTGTCATGCATAAACAAGAAATTTTCTCCGACAAAACCAGCATACGGCATTACGTGGTCTTCAAGAATGTCAGTTATGTATCGGTCAGCTGTTAATCCACGTCTACCACTGCCATCGTTGGCGGGGTCGACGAATACGTTTTTCCGTCTAGAGAAATTCCTCCCCACACCATACAAGAACCACCACCAAAACTCACAGTTTCTCGAATGCAACATTGGGCAAATCTTTCACCAGGACGTCTATACAGTCGGTTTCTCCCGTCATTGCTAAAAAGACAGATTCTTGACTCGTCAGAAAACAAAACTGACCTCCAGTCTTCTAACGTCCAATTAATGTGTTCTCGAGCAAACTCCAAGCGAGATCGGCGATGAGCTACAGTCAATTTTGGGCCAGTTGCTGGTTTGTGTGATGTTAAATTTCGTTCCTTTAGTCTTCGTCTCACTGTCCACCTACTGATTGCGACACCTCGAACGTCACGTAACGCTTGCTGTAGCTGAACAGCATTAAGTCCACGGTCGCGCAACGAATTGGTTGCAATAAAGCGGTCGTCACGTTCTGTTGTTGCCCGTGGTCGGCCAGTTCCAGGTCGCCGAACAAAAGCACCAGTCTCCAGATACCTGCGGTATACCCGCTGTACCTTTGAACGACTCAAATGAAGTCTGCGTGCCACTTCACGTTGTCCGTGTCCAACCTCAAGTAAAGCTACAACTTGGGCAGCTTCCGTCGGTGTAGTATCCATTTTATCAGGTTATTTTGATTACACAGACACAGATAAAGACAACAATAACAAGTAATATGGGTATGATTAACAAAAACCTCAAATTTAATCTTTTCTTAACAGAGTACAATAAAAATGTCATAAGCAAATTAAATGCGATATTTTTATTCTACCCTTTAAACTTTAATTAAAATGAAATTTTGACAACTAACTACCCTCATTGTAAAGGTTATTAAATACCCTTTTAGGCGATATATGTTTCGAATCGATGCGTTCCATAATACCAAAAATAATAACCATAATGCGTGAAAAAGGAAGTGGCTCGATTTATTTGCTCCCAAGTGTAGATTCAACGTCTATATTAAAATTCTTTGCTTTGTTCATCATCTTTATTTTCTCATTTACAATATTCTTTTGCATTTATTACCTCTAAATTTTCTTACAAATAACATTTATGTTATGTACAGCGTACGAAACACGATCAATTTTTACATCAGTTTCTCCAATGAAGTCCGACTTACGTTGGACTAATCGTGCAATCAAAACACAAATAAGCATCTTAGAATTCTTACCAAATTACTGATTGACAACGATATAAACTGCCTGACTCCTATCGTTACGTAGGAGAGGAAGAGGATGGTTGCGTTGAGTGAAAAGGCATCTTCAGGGCACGCTCGTTTCATCATAGACCTCATCCATCGCTTTCCATCAGGCATATTCGAGGTCAAGAGCAGGCCCATTCTGTAATAATAATAATAATTCAGCTACTGAAAGTAACTGAAACTTTCAGTAGCGCCATCAGGATGGAATTTGGTATGGACAAATGTGTGGTCATGCATGTAAAGCGAGGGGAGATTGTGGAATCCGTGGGAACCCAACTCTCGGATTCCATAAACGTCAGAGCCCTCTCCGCATCCGAAACCTATAAGTATTTGGGTATGTCGGAAGCGTTGGGCATCAATGGTACTGACATGAAGCAATCGTTGAAGGAGCGCTTCTTTGGCCGCCTGAAGAAAGTGTTAAATAGTCTTCTGTCAGGCGGAAACAAGGTGCGCGCCGTTAACGGTTGGGTCATGCCAGTTTTGATGTACTCTTTCGGCATACTCAAATGGACTCAAACCGAACTCGACGCCCTGGATAGGAGGGTCCGTACACTGCTGACTGCAAACCGAATGCATCACCCACGGTCATCGGTAATGAGACTGTATATCCCGCGAAAGTGTGGTGGTCGAGGCTTTTTAAACGCTAAGACCCTACACAATCGCGAGATATGCAGTCTCAGGGAATATTTCCTAGAAGCCGACGTGGGGATGCATCGTGATGTGGTCGCGGTGGACAAGGGCCTCACCCCGCTCTCCTTGGCTAAAGAGAACTGGCGCAAACCTGTAGTGCTTGACACTAATGATCGCATGGAAGTATGGCAGAGTAAGGAGCTTCACGGACGCTTTTTCCGGGCCCTACATGGACCCGATGTAGATCTTTTAGCGTCCGTAGCCTGGCTGCGTTTCGGTGACCTCTTTGGAGAAACCGAAGGTTTTGTCTGTGCAATTATGGACGAAGTTATGATGACGAACAATTACCGGAGATTTATTGTGAAAGACGGCACGGTTGACATCTGTCGGGCATGTCACCGTCCGGGGGAATCAATAAGACACATTATCTCCGGTTGTTCTCGTCTGGCTAACGAAGAGTACTTGCATAGACACAACCTTGTAGCCAGGATTATCCATCAGCAACTTGCTCTGAAATACAGCCTTGTGGAATCGGAAGTGCCGTACTACAGGTACGTGCCCGACCCAGTTCTCGAAAATGGAAATATCACATTGTACTGGGATCGATCCATCATCACTGACAGGACTATTATTGCCAATAAGCCTGATATAGTGGTGGTGGATCGAGTACAGCGGCGCACAATGATTGTTGACATAACGGTCCCGCATGACTGTAACCTCGTGAAAGCCGAGAAAGATAAAGAAATCAAGTATCTTGATTTGGCTCGCGAGGTTGTCGACATGTGGGATGTGGACTCAGCAATCATTGTGCCGATAGTCGTGACAGCCAATGGCTTAATAGCCAAGAGCCTCGACAAACACCTGAGGAGGCTCTCGTTGGGCAGCTGGATCAAGGGCGTGATTCAGAAAGCGGTACTTCTGGACACGGCTCGCATTGTCAGGAGGTTCCTCTCTCTGGAGCCCTGACCGCCGGTAGCTTGGACCCTGTTCCCGATACCGGTGGGATACTATTTTTTATATTTTTAAATGTTTTTTAATTTTTTTTTTTTTTTTTTTTTTTTTTTTTTTTCAGATTTTTTAAAAAATATTTAAAAATGTAATTTATAAGTTTGTAAAATATAATAAAGGAGATAATAATAATTAAAACGTTGTTATCGTGGCTGCACGGCGACGCTTTGCACGATTACGCGAGACGTACTACTTTTATAATATTATTTTTAAAGTGCTGTGCTGTCCCACTGCAGGGCAAAGACCTCCCTACACTCATACCATTTCTCTCTTCTGACTAAAGCTGCTAAGGACCAGTTCTCTCAGGGCGTATGTAGGTACTTAAATGTTGCCAAAATGTCTACCTCTTACCTTTAAGGAACATATCAAGGCGGTTCGCGCGCGCGTCTTCTTCGCTCTTAGTAGACTCCAGTTTATACTGACAGCCCGAAGCAAACTGTCGTTAAAATGTAAACTGCGCAGTCATCATCATCAGCATCTATACCGCAGTCATCCGTCCCATCATGACCTATGCCTGCGTTGTATTTGCGCACGCTCACCCACGACATCTCCATAAGATGCAGACCCTCCAGAACCGTTTCCTCAGAAGGGTTACGGGTGCCCCTTACTATGTCCGAAACATAGATCTTCACGTCGACCTTACGAAATGCCAACCATAAACCATTTCATGAAACGCTTATCAAAGCGTTTCTTCGACTGTGGCATCAAACATTCAAACCCCCTGATTTCAGCGGCCGCTCGCTATACTCCCTCCCGCAGTAGTAGTATTCGCCGACCAAGGCATATCTTAGTCGCCCCCGATGACGCCACTACCCTCCTCCAGGAGAGTAGTAAGGCTACCAGCACCCTAATTAAGCCCAAAACCCGATCGCCGTCCTACCGACCTCACCGCCGAAGCCCGCCGCGACGCCCAAATCCACGCCCCTCCCGACCCTTGCTCGAGCCAGCCCGCGTCGCATATCTTAGTCGCTTTAAATTCGTCCCAAAATAACACCAATCCTGATCCAGCTAGTCATTTGCTGCCCTCTTCCAGCGACGCCCTAAGCCGAGGTTCGTACCCCACGGGGGTGCCCTTAGCGTGTAGTCGCTTAGTTTTTAGTTAGCATTTAAGTTTAAGTCCTGGCTGGAGGACTTAATTTATGAGGGCAACCACAGGAAAGTCCGCTTAAGCAGACGACAACCCAATAGGTTGACCTGCGAGATGCCAAACAAACAAACAACAAACCCGAAATGTCTATTAGGACAAAAGTGCTCATTTACGGCAAGTTATTCAATTCATACGTAAAATATATTTATCTAATACATTGCAAGCAGTAGTATCAGCACTCCAGTCACGTCCCACAAGTTTTATTTATCACTGTATCATTGAATCTTTGTGACTAGCATGGTAGAATGGTAGAAATATCAGAGGACTTATAAATCGAGACGTGTTATACAGGGCTGCCACGCGAACGTATTATTTATACAGGACCGTATTAATAAACAAACAGACTGACGCTCTCTCTTCAGTATTTGATGTCCGTTTGTTGTTTTGACGGGTCCTGAGCTGTTGATAAACATGTCAGGTTTATGATGTTACGGTTTGACAGTTTCGTTTGTGATGTGGCTTGCAGCAGCCTTAGCTACCGTTTTAAGATTAAGAGTTGTTTATTTAAATAGGATTTTAAGACTTTGTTTAATGTGTTGAGTGTTCTAGTTGGAGTAGCCAGAAAAGTGCAACGTAATTATTTGTTTTAGACTGGTGCTGTATTTTGTAACTTTGGAGGAGAAATTTGTTCTCATCATGAAAGGTTTAAGTATAATTGTAGCATATGTACCAGAGTTTCATACTTTATGGGGTTGTTGAAAGTATTTATAATGTGAAAGTAACAAAATATTTTGGGTGTTATGACAGCACTGTTCAAATATCAAATAAATGTCATAATACTTGTCCTTTTTCACATTTTAACGATAGTAGCAGCCCTACCCTAGTGCATAAATAAAGGAACCTTTGCAGTCTCCGGGGATTGGTAGTAATTCTTCTGGACTGTTATGTATGGCTTGATTATGTATTTGTTTATGTATTGTGTGTAACGCCTATGAAGTGATTGGGGCCTTGCTTTATGGTTGCATGTAATTGTGGAAGATAGATAGAGTTGTAATGTTGTGGGAGCCAGAGATTGGATGTAGCGTCCCCCAGTCTGATTATCACAGCTAAACTAATGAACAACCAGATATTGGCCGAATTAATCACAAAACGCTTGATGTTCCTGTAACTTGGTGTACCTATCAGGCAACAGAAAGACTTAAGGAACGTCTTACAGTTAAGAGTAGCTTTAGAGTTAGCTTTGTTTACACCGGATCCCGGGATATATTTGATCACTATCTAATAAAGTCAATATATCCTGGGATTGATTTTTCCCAGTTAACGTCCATTCAACCTTAAGGTCTTATTGTGATTATCGTTAGTGAATTTGAGAAATAAAAATACAACAAAACAATATAATTGCTGGTTTCTTCGTCACTAAAACGTAAAAAAAAAACAACGCGTTGCACTCCGCGAGTGCCTGAGTGATAACTTGAAAATTAACGTTGTGCATTTTTGATATTTTGCAATGTTTAGGGAATCATTTTGTACGAAGTGCTTTAATTATCATTATAAAAGAAGGTACTATCATTTATATGATAGAATACAATATATATTTATTGCGCTATCGTACACAAACGTGACAATTTATATTACATTAAAAAGTTTATCGCTCAGAAAAATCAAACAATAAAAATCAAAAATCAACAATCATCCGTCTTACGAATTTTCAATCAGGTCACGTGTCCTGACGCGAGTTTAACATTTTTACACATTACAAAAAAAGTGTACAACGCCGCTAAAGAAATTTTCACTTTAAAAATAAAAGAAATTCCGCAATCCAGTCTCATTTCCTGTGTCTTGAGTCCTTTAAATATGTAAATGGAAGGAAAAATGATCTTCAGTAATATTAAGAAACATTACATTTAAAAATCTTCGCTCAAAGAGCCACTCTGGCTCTCATTAGTGCTTAAGATTCTCGCGAATTTCGTCTTAATTTCTTATTCATAAACCTAGGGGAATACTTTTGGTCTGAGGTTGTTTAAATTATCGGAAAAAGTAAGTTTTTTGAATGGTTTTGTTATTTTTCCTAACCTCAGGCTTCCACTGGGGTTTCATCTTGGGAATAAGCACGTAATCGACTTCTTCAGCAGTGTCCTGAAAAGGCCTTCTAATTTGCATCATACAATTCTGTCTTCGCCTTCCGTTTTCAGAGAAGTCAGTTGATTCTTCAGGTACCTGGTTGGTTTATCTGAAAGTAAGAGCCAGTTAGCTAGTTACCTAGGCGGCTTTCTTGCGTCATGACACTGGTGTCATGACGCAAGAAAGCCGCCTAGGTCAATCTATGGCGTTTTGTTTTGTATACGGAACTGTTCAAATGCACTGCATAAATGTTTAACCAGTGCGCAATTTTTAACCAGTGCGCAAACTATAACTATGAATTCAATAATTTCCACGCTGGCTAGAAAGTTGGCGTAGAAATTTTTCATCGATTATAAAAAACAATATTAGTTGTTCTACACATTTTGACCACCTTTCTAGCAGTTTTGTTTTGTTAACTGACGAAAAATTTCTACGCTCCAGTCTAGAATCTTGTGCTGAATTCAAAGTTCTAGTTTGCGCACTCGTTAAAAAGTATCCTTTATACCACATCACGATCAAATGTCACGTACAATAGGGATATTTATATATGGCGACATATTTTTTTATCTCAAAAAACTGTAACATTGTGATGCTGAAATTTAAGTTTATTTAACTCCTAGATCATTTCAACGTACAGAACCACGCCGATTGTAATAAGAGCCGATTAAAGGATTAGTCTGTAGAATAGCCATCGTAATTCACCTGAAGACTAATAGTATTATAGTTCGGTTACCAATCCGCTTGTCTCGACCGTTCGTGATTATTGAACTGGCTGAGTTATTGGTTCGAGGTTTTGCGATTTTGTTGAATGGCTGGCAGTATTTACTCTTTAGATTTGGTTATCGAAATGATTTATTAGGTAGGACTTTTTGGCATACTTGTTTCTGCTGCGTGTACACAGTACTATGATTGGCTTTGTTTCGATTTATATAAGGGGTGAGTGTCAAATTGCTATACTTTTCTAGTTGTTTACCTTCAAAAGTATTCCAATAGTGCATTCTCAAAAGCAGCGCATTCACAAACAAATTTGAATGACTTAAAACCATTCGTGAGGATAAGGTACCTCTTATCTCATGTTATCCATCCTTCTTTCGCTTCTTCTTTATCGCTTTCTTTGTTATCCATCCTTCTTTCTTTTTTTTGGCGCTGCTATCGAGTTCTAGGAAACAGGACAACGTCTGGCCGGTAACCACTGAACGAGTTACGATAAAATTTGACAAGGAGATAGATAGCATTCTAGGGAAGTACATAGGCTACTTGTCCCGGTAGCACGTTTAAGTGGGATAATTTCCGACATTCACGCTGACGGAGATGCGGGTAGAAGCTAGTAGTATAAATTAGAACGAATGCCGTGAGTTTGATAAAACTCTCCGCAATTCGAGATAAGTGTTACATTGCAATGACGTAATGGTTTCACGTCGGACGTCAATACATTTGCTCCTGCTACAACCTCGTTGAATCTGACATTATGGTGGCAACGTTATGAGCTGTTGTCATATAATGTGAAGAAAAGTAACTTTATGAAACAATACTTTAAATCCTCGGCGATTCTTGAACCTTCATAAAGGCCTCACCTACCTGAATAATGATGATGATCCAAAAAATAAAGCACGAAATTCCAATTTACGGTATTTCACCCAGATTTTTCGACCTTTTCAGGCTATTTTCAAAGCTGCCTTCATTGTCCTTTTATTTCGTCTCGACTACATTATTGTTACTCCAGCGTCCTGAGTTTTTAAAGGCTTTTATTTCGCGTCGACTACATTATTGTTACTCCAGCGTCCTGAGTTTTTAAAGGCTTTTATTTCGCGTCGACTACATTATTGTTACTCCAGCGTCCTGAGTTTTTAAAGGCTTTTATTTCGCGTCGACTACATTATTGTTACTCCAGCGTCCTGAGTTTTTAAAGGCTTTTATTTCGCGTCGACTACATTATTGTTACTCCAGCGTCCTGAGTTTTTAAAGGCTTTTATTTCGCGTCGACTACATTATTGTTACTCCAGCGTCCTGAGTTTTTAAAGGCTTTTATTTCGCGTCGACTACATTATTGTTACTCCAGCGTCCTGAGTTTTTAAAGGCTTTTATTTCGCCTCGACTACATTATTGTTACTCCAGCGTCCTGAGTTTTTAAAGGCTTTTATTTCGCGTCGACTACATTATTGTTACTCCAGCGTCCTGAGTTTTTAAAGGCTTTGATTTCGCGTCGACTACATTATTGTTACTCCAGCGTCCTGAGTTTTTAAAGGCTTTTATTTCGCCTCGACTACATTATTGTTACTCCAGCGTCCTGAGTTTTTAAAGGCTTTTTTTGTTTACCTTGAATCTATCTTATTTAAATGGAAGGACAATGGACATTTTAGGATCAGCACAGATGGACTAAGTTGGTTTTCTTCACTTTAAATTAGTTTTTCGAAATCTGTTTGATTTTCTTCATTTTTTTAACACATCTGAGAAATGCTATAAGATTAAGCTATTTCATTTACACATAAACTCACGCTTTCTTCCCATGGGGGTAGACAGAAACTACAGAACACCACCCGCTGCGATTCTTACATACTGTTTTTGCTTCGTTTAAACAATGTCATGTTTTATAATTTCTCAAAGGTTGAAATTCACCTGCGTTTTCACCAGTACGTCGGTCAACAGGACAAAATATGACAGCATAAAAGCCTTCGCAATTCGTTAAAACTCTACAGCAATTAAAAATCTGTACAAAATAGCAGAAACACACCAATCGAACTAAATCCAAACAAAAAACCTTTACTTTTCTCTATTTCCACCAAATAAAGCTTCGTTCTCGTTAAATCGCTTAATTGTTGAATTCATTACTTAACTGTCATATTGTTTGTACCGGTATCAATCATAAACTTCATAAGCTTTAGTATTTGCTGAACAAATGTTAACTACTCCTTTGTGGTTCTTGTATTCAAGTGTTAAGAAATAATGGCTTTCGATTCTTGTTTTTCTTCTGTTTCTATTGTGCAAATAAGTTTAGCAGAATACCTACGTGACATCTTATAATTATGGGTCAATAATCGCTTAGTTCAGTGAGTTACCGATTCAAAAGGGACTGATAAGAAATAATAAGTCCACATGCAATATGCCCCGCGGTTTCATCCGCATAAGTCTCGATCCTATAGAGATATCGGGATTAAAAGTTTCCTATATCGTAATCCAGGTCATTTTCTACCCACGTCTCAAATTTCATTTAAATTCGTTCAGCCGTTTTAGCGTAAAAGCGTAAGAAACAAACAATCAAGAAAATGTAATCTTTCCTCTTTGTAATATAAGTTTAGTTTAGTTAGGTTAGACTAAAGCATAACAAATTCAAAAACATTATTTTATTCATACGAAGAATCTTTTTTTTTTTTTTTTTTATAAATGGCATCTCGCAGGTCAACCTATGAGGTTGTCGTCTGCTTAGACGGACTTGCCTGTGGATTCCCTAATAAATTAAGGCCTCCAGCCAGGACTTAAACTTAAATACTAACTAAAAACAGCGACTACACGCTAAGGGCACCCCCTGTGGGGTACGAACCTCGGCTTAGGGCGTCGCTGGAAGAGGGCAGCAAATGACTAGCTGGATCAGGAATGATATTATTTAGGGACGAATTTAAAGCTACAGGCTCAGCGGCGCGGGCTGGCTCGAGCAAGGGTCGGGAGGGGTATACGAAGAATCGTTTGTAGGTGCACTTATATTGTTTGAAGTAAGTATCCTGCATACAAGTCTGAGAGTTAGCTGCCATAATCTTTATTAAATCACACGTTTTCAAAGAGAGAATATCACACATCCTCATTATAAAGTTTTTAAATCTTGTCATTTACCACAAGTTCCCAGATTGCTCAAAATTCTTGCTAACGCCACAAAATATTTAGTATCAGATTTACTTTTTTTGGAATGGCATCTCGCAGGTCAACCTATGAGGTTGTCGTCTGCTTAAACGGACTTGCCTGTGGTTGCCCTAATAAATTAAGGCCTCCAGCCAGGACTTAAACTTAAATACTAACTAAAAACTAAGCGACTACACGCTAAGGGCACCCCCTGTGGGGTACGAACCTCGGCTTAGGGCGTCGCTGGAAGAGGGCAGCAAGGGACTAGCTGGATCAGGATTTGAGTGATTTTGGGACGTATTTAAAGCTACAGGCTCAGCGGCGCGGGCTGGCTCGAGCAAGGGTCGGGAGGGATTTAGTATCAGAAGAAGTTCGGCTCCTTATAACGAGCGACAATTTACGCACACATAGACACGCTTCACGTACAGCGAGTGCAAGCGCACTCGCGACCAGCGTTTGTTTGAGTTCGCCGCCGAATTTAGTGACGTGGCGCGCTAAAAACTCCATTCTTATCCTTGCGCCTTCGGACGATCAGAAAAGCATCTTCACCTACCACCATTGAAAAATAGTAGTGTCTACGATTGCCAAATAATATACACCTTCTGCGGGTATTGATTACACCATTATATGCGCCTAGATTCTTAGCATTGAATTTCAACAACATACATTGTTCTTATGGCACGCCACGACGTCATAATCGCGAACAAAAAATTCGTACAATAGCGATCCCGTTATGACATCACTTAGGGTCATGTGGCACTACGATAGTATCGGGTAATGGCTTTATGACTGAGATAATCATACAAACATGCGTCGATGAGAACGATATAGACAATTATTTCGCACTTTATTTTATTTTCACCTGTTCAATTGCAACAAACAACTGTTCAATTGTTAACTGGCCAAATGCGGGTGTAACCCTCTCTGCCTAACCATTCTAGGATTACAGGCGTAATGTTATGTATGTTATGTTATGTTCAATTGCATTTTATTCGATTCGTTATAATCAATATTCTAATAATTTTAAAATGTTTAGTGTTATATAGAGTTGAGTTTATTTCTGTAATAAATTGTTTTTTTTGTTTTTATTAAACTCGGTAAAGTAAAATAATGATTTTTAATTCCGCGTAAATTACTTCATATTGACGTAATTGTATGACTATAGAACTAATAAAATCTTCTTCGGCTTCCCTCCTACGAAATGTCAAGCCTGGCGTCTCAGACATTGCGTGCGCCTATTTTCTCTCGTTGTATGGAACCTGTACGGACCTTCTGTACCTATATACTTCGTCCATGTCCGTTCGCTTTGAGGGATCCGTATATTTGCCGAACCTGGTCGCAAATACTCCCACCGTATCAGCGACTTTGATGAAAGGTGTATTGACATTCAATGATCATACTCAGAGGGATTCGAATTGAGACTTACACAAGAAGGTTTTTTGACTTTGCAAAGATTTGTAGTTGGTGGTTTGTAGGTATTACTAAAGGATTGATAGAAAAACTATTGTCTTCTCATACCCACATGTCGTTGTTTGATAATAGGAGTTAGTCAGTTAGATGCAGATGTCAATCGTAGATCTTAAGAGGAGGCTCCCTAAAATGTATGTTAATGTGCATTAGTATTCTGAAACAGTCACACATACAATCAAAATGGAACTTGATTACACGATTTATTGGATCGTTTTCTTTCCATGTACAAGACAGCTATTTAGTTGTAACTTTTTTTTAAATCATGTCTTTTTATAGAGATGATTTTTTAAAAAATATGCTCGGCTTGTACGACTAAAATAAATATTATTAGTAAGACAATGTAAGTTTATTATCTAGAAACTTTAGTTATAAACGAAATAAGAATTGAGACTTACGCCATTTGGTTTCTTGCTTGAACAAGAGCGCACGCGATATTCAACTTTATTAGTGACGCCAAGTTTAGCGTTCACGCATCAATGTTATTGCAATAACTGATGCTAACGCATGAGTAATAAAGCTCCGTTTAGCACGTAGCGGAGCTTGCGTGGAAATTATTTAAGAGTGCCTGGACTTAAATAGTTACGCGTAGTCTGTTACCCAGTTACTACACGCGTGGCATGACAACCAACGAAACGAGTTTAGTCGACGGAAGAATAGACAAAAGACATGAATAAAAGAAATCTGTAATTTTGTCTATTCTGACAAAAGTGCTACGCGAGCTGGATCGTTGAGGTCGAATATGCAGTCGCTCCATATAAAATTATAGTATTCAGCTGCTTAAAATTAGGCAGAAAGTCGACCCCAACATAGTAGTGAAAAAGGAAGGGGATAAAAAAAAAAACAATGTGTTGGCTGCCATCTCTTAAACAATATTGCCCCAGTTCCACGTTCCATATACTACCTGTTTTTTTTTAATATGAATTATGTTTCAATCATCCTTTTTTTTATTTTTGTTACAAAATAATTCGACTAAGTCACGATTATTATTGTAAAACGCCCTTACGTGAAATATGACGTCGCATTTTCTTAGCATTAAATATGAATGATTGGTTTGAATACAAATGAATTACTCGTATTTATCAATGAAACTTAGATACCTAGACACATCGAGGTTATATTTTGCACGGTAAGCAAACAAAATTGGCAACCTCGCAAAAGTAAAGATTCTTCATACTGGTGAGAATATTTGACCCCATTTAATTATGATTGATGATATCTCCGAAACTGTGCATTTTTGGACCACCTATTCTAGGAGCTTTATTATTATTTTTTACCTACAGAATATAACCCAAGAGGTATGGGATATTAAAAAAAAACAGGTTTAATAGGTAATATTGTCACACTAAATAATACCGTCCGTCTGTATCAACCCTTAACGTGTCGAAAGCGAACAACCGGACAGTCACACGGCCCACAGGCCCCTTTTAAATAATGTTTTATCAATGGTGTTTATATTTACTTAGGACTAAGCCGAATAAGACGTGACCTAAACTGGTTCAAAGGGTAACGTTACCTATCGAAAGGTACTATTCAAGGCACCATTCCTTTTTTGCGGTCAACTTTATTGAGGTAGAATTGAGGGTGAGGGTGAGGATGATATTTCTCAGTCGCAGCCCGGAGTCAGGATTTGTGCCCAGTTGATGGCAATAGGCTCGCCCTTTATTACATGGGACTTCAACATAACTGGCGAAATGTGGGTGTATTAGAGGTGCACTTCTGCCTAGCTCTTCGGGGAATACAGTTTGTTAATATTATATGTGTGTTTAGTGAGATAAATGGGTCGTTTTTCTTTGTGCGACGTATTTTCCCTTAAGGTTGTGCAAAAAGAAAGTTTTATTGGACTCATTCCAAGGCACGTTTCACAATTATTGTTTTACACTTATTTTTTAGGCTTCCGTTCCTAAAGGGTGCCAACGGGACCCTAATGCTAAGGCTCCGCTGTCCGTCCGTCCGCCTGTTATTTGAAAAGAAGAATTAAAATAAATACAGAACCCACCCTATGCGATTCCGACTCGCACTTGGCCGCTTTTTGGCCTAGTGTACGTGTCAACTTAGTTTTACAGATGTTAGGATTAAGTGGTCATGCACCAATTCTTTCTCATAGAGTAGTTGAGAAGTTTTACTACTTAACTAATGAATGCAAGACTTTCGAATGATAGCTTGATGGTGTTCAAGAGTTTTGTTACGTTAAAAATGGAAGCGAAAGCGAGTATGAAGTGTTTGATTCATTGTCGGTTAAAATGTAAGTAAATATCGTCCTCAGTTCAATGTTTGTAAATGTATGAGCATCATGTATCTATTAACAGAATTATAAGATCTGTTATTGCTTAATTTGCAAATTAGTACTTTACCCTTTTAGGGATATGAGGAACAGGGTGTAAAGTTCACTCATACTCGTGGAAAAGGGAGGATCCTCCGACCAGATGGATGTCGTATCTGGTGGGCAACTGCCTGATGATTGTTATGTGGATGAATTTAAGTGCGATTTGTATGAGTGATATATGTCTACGTGTTAAACAATACATAAATAGTAATATATAAATTTAGTATTATGTATTTTTGTTGAGTTTTTAATATATAAATATAAGTAAATGAATAAATACAATAAGTTGCCTACAACCCTACTTGTAAAGTAATTTTAATCTAGGTACATCGTCATCGAATCAATTCTTAATTTTCTTGTTATTTGTGACGTTCAAGTTTACTGTGTTTATGGTATAATTGGATACGGGGAGTCTTACGCCATAAATTTGCACCTATAGAAACTGCCTTGTGTGTGTGAGATATGATTTCAACTTTCGTTTTACGGTCCATGAGTTCATATTCTAAAAACTAGATGAGGTCGGCGTTTTCTATCTGACTACTCTGAGAAGAAAGGCCGAAATAAACTCAGAGGCCACAGTCTCTTTTAAAGTCCAGACAAATAAGGAACTTCGTTCCAATCAAAGTTTAAAACCTAGCAGGCATAGCATAGTTGCTATAATGTGTTCCGATTTGTAGGGAACCGACATTTCAACTTTGTTGTTGTCGGTAACGTACCGGAAAACCCTTTCGGTGTTGCAGATATATTATATAGCTACCTACTACTAGGTATGCATCAGGTGGGCAGGCGTCTACTTAACCACGTCAAAGAGTTAGCCAGTGGTTGGATAAACACCTGCTTATCTTCATGATCATGCATAGTGAGGTTTACAAAAGGATGTTAATTAATTTTCGTTCGATGTAGCACACAGCTGAAAAATACAAAACTAATCACTGTAATCAATTTCTTCTATTAGGGCGCTGACAAGAGGCAAATGTTGTTTAAAGCCTAGCCAAATGGCATTCGTTTCGTAGAGATTCTTTTTCTACAATAGCTATCGTTTGATTATGATACTACGCTATGACGTATGATCATGTGACATTTCGAAAGCTTAAATAAACCCCATACATTTTTTGGCTTTTCTACTAGTGTCATCGCTGATCGAATGTTACGAATTTTACTTTGTCTAGGCCCTCAGGACCTCATTCTGCGCACCCGCAGCGTGACCACCATAGAAATCGAGTGTCGTCGACGGAAGAATAGGCAAATTGACCGATGAATAAAGGAAGCTATCATTTTGTCTCTCTGTTTTTTGTCTATCTCTAATTTTGTCTATGTCATTTTGTCTATCTGTAATTTGTCTCTCTGTCATTTTGTCTCTGTCATCTTGCCTCTTTTTCATTTTGTATCTCTGTTATTTTGTCTCTCTGTCATATTGTATCTCTGTCATTTTGTCTCTCTGTCATATTGTATCTCTGTCATTTTGTATATCTGTCATATTGTCTATCTGTAATTTCGTCTCTGTCATTTTGTTTCTGTGTCAATTTGTATATCTGTCATTTTGTCTATCTGTCATTTTGTCTCCCTGTCATTTTATCTATTCTTTAGTCGACAAAACCAGCTCATCCTACGCGTGCAGCCGTAGCGCTCGCGTCCAACGAGGCTGTACACAACTCAATGAATATTGTAAACTGATACAATTCATTTCACAATTCCCAGAATTCCCTAAATAATGCGGCTATCGTCATCCGATACCCTAACAAGATTATAGCTTCCAGTAAACATCTTGGCATCGTTTGTTTTAGCACAAAATACCCGGGAACCCGCCTATTGTTTGACAAAACACCAAATAGTTACGTGTAAACATTCAAAATGTGTTCATTAAACAACTTTGTGACGGCAATAATATTAACGGCGGTTTTCCTTCTACAGGGTAGGTAGAGTTGTTTATCGCAACCTTTAACCAGTTATGCTCAATTTTCATGTTCCGGTTGCAATTCGTTGATCTGAATGGGAATGAAAAGTGTCCATAGTTTCTTGCCTGGTTTTCTTCATAGGTACCAAATACGCTTCATACTTCTGACTGACGGACTCCTTGACAATTCAAAAGTGCCTCTAAATGGATTAATTGAAACGAATTGAGGTTCACGTTTGAGTGAAATCTTTGACAGTCGCTTCTTGTAGTCAAAAGCCCGAAAGTCTGACAAGAAGTCTTACCAAGGGGTATCGTGTTACACAGTAACTGGGATGTGGAAGGTCAGCTAAGCAGACGCTCCATGTAAAAAATTGGTACTCAGCTGCATCGGGTTGAACTTTAAGCCGGCTCCAATATACACTTGGGAGCAAATAAATCGAGCCACTACCTTTTTTCACGTAAAATGGTAAATATTTTTGGGAATATGGAACGTATCAATTCGAACTATATATCGCCTAAAAGTTAAGTTAATAACCTTAACAATGAGGGTAAATTATTGAATAATAACCTTATTGAATGATAAATTATTGGCTCTGCAAGAAAAATGGTAATTTTGATAGAAAATTTAGTAGGGCTAAAACAGTCCATAAAAACAATAAAAAACAAAATTATTGCAAAAAAAATATTCTTAATAACTGGTATTACCCCCCCGTGCCCTGATGCATTCTTGTAGCCTATTAGTCATCGATCTGATCAGAGTTACGATGACATATTGTGGTATGTTCTCCCACTCTTCAAGCACAGCGACTTTAAGCTCGGGAATGGATGAAACAGCGGGAACCCTGGCTCGGACTCTCCGTTTTAGCTCGTCCCATAGGTGTTCGATCGGGTTCAAATCGGGACTTCGTGCTGGCCATACCATTTGTTGAATCCCGATCGCAGACAAGTATTCCGTAACGATCTGCGCGGTATGAGGTCTCGCATTGTCATGCATAAACAAGAAATTTTCTCCGACAAAACCAGCATACGGCATTACGTGGTCTTCAAGAATGTCAGTTATGTATCGGTCAGCTGTTAATCCACGTCTACCACTGCCATCGTTGGCGGGGTCGACGAAGACGTTTTTCCGTCTAGAGAAATTCCTCCCCACACCATACAAGAACCACCACCAAAACTCACAGTTTCTCGAATGCAACATTGGGCAAATCTTTCACCAGGACGTCTATACACTCGGTTTCTCCCGTCATTGCTAAAAAGACAGATTCTAGACTCGTCAGAAAACAAAACTGACCTCCAGTCTTCTAACGTCCAATTAATGTGTTCTCGAGCAAACTCCAAGCGAGATCGGCGATGAGCTACAGTCAATTTTGGGCCAGTTGCTGGTTTGTGTGATGTTAAATTTCGTTCCTTTAGTCTTCGTCTCACTGTCCACCTACTGATTGCGACACCTCGAACGTCACGTAACGCTTGCTGTAGCTGAACAGCATTAAGTCCACGGTCGCGCAACGAATTGGTTGCAATAAAGCGGTCGTCACGTTCTGTTGTTGCCCGTGCTCGGCCAGTTCCAGGACGCCGAACAAAAGCACCAGTCTCCAGATACCTGCGGTATACCCGCTGTACCTTTGAACGACTCAAATGAAGTCTGCGTGCCACTTCACGTTGTCCGTGTCCAACCTCAAGTAAAGCTACAACTTGGGCAGCTTCCGTCGGTGTAGTATCCATTTTATCAGGTTATTTTGATTACACAGACACAGATAAAGACAACAATAACAAGTAATATGGGTATGATTAACAAAAACCTCAAATTTAATCTTTTCTTAACAGAGTACAATAAAAATGTCATAAGCAAATTAAATGCGATAATTTTATTCTACCCTTTAAACTTTAATTAAAATGAAATTTTGACAACTAACTACCCTCATTGTAAAGGTTATTAAATACCCTTTTAGGCGATATATGTTTCGAATCGATGCGTTCCATAATACCAAAAATAATAACCATAATGCGTGAAAAAGGAAGTGGCTCGATTTATTTGCTCCCAAGTGTAGTTGTTTAAAGTTTTTGTTTATTTAGAATAAGCACACCAACAGCACATTCATTTACAATTCAAATAAAATAACAAAATTGGCATTTTAGTAACCGTGCAATAGGGATGATCAAGGTAGGCATAGTAAAAATGAGATAATCGAAAAAATCTGTTAAATCGGTGTAAGTATGAAGAAGAAACACGCTTTTAAAGTTTTTGGAGGGGATTATTCCCATCCTTGTCGCATGGTACGGACAATGTGCGGCGCTAGTATGAAGTAACATAGTCGTGACGTCACTTCTACCATAGTGCTGTCCTTTTCTAACACTTCTCTTAAAACGTTTATAGCTTTGGCAATTTTTTAAGCTTTTTCACTTTTTGTAATTATGTTTGCACTATTTGGAAACAAACAAATTAATTGAGATAAAAGTAAAAAAAAATTCATCATCCCTATTAACAGGTATGCATGACATTAACATTATGAATATTAGAGACAACGAGAAAAATAAAGTGTGTCTAATCGACCTAAATTTAGAACAATACCATAACAAACCAATTTGAGCTACATAGACGCGCAATGTTCGCTCTGTTTAAATAGAGTACGTCTGCATGAAGCAATGGAGAAAATCTCATGGAGAAAATATCAATAGGGTAGTAATCTGTCATGTTGGACCTATGAAACCGCTTATAAGTTTCGTTCCACTAGCAAAGCACAAATCTAGATACCGGGCTTTTCCACTAGCCATTCATAGTTCACAGTACATTTGGCCTATTTTGCGCAGCCGTCAGGCACACATTTCCTCTGACCGGTTACACCGGAATACACTTTTTTTTTGCAGAATATGGTTTGAGCTTATCAGTGTGTGCTAAATAAATGTATTTTCTTTATATTATACTAGCTGTTCCCCGCGCATTCGTCTGCGTTCCAGGATTAAAAGCCTATGTCCTTACTCAGGTCAAGGTCTATCTGTATGCTAATTTTCTTTCAAATCCGTTCACTTCTTTTGGCGTGAATGCGTAACAAACCAACAAACATACTTTCGCATTAATAATATTATAGTTAGAATACTAGCCTGCGAATTTGTCCTCGTGAAATTTTGGTTCGGTTGCTCCCGACGCATACCCGCCCATGCTATTAGGTACTTCGTTTCGCTTAGCGTTATTTTATTATTGTTTATGTGTTCTCTTTATTTTCCTTTTTTTAAGCTCATAAGGGTCGTATAGTAGTGTTAAATCGCCTGTCCCCTTCCTCAGGAATTGGCCTATGAAATGCCAAAAAGATATTTTCAAATCTGACTAAAAAAACTAACTCTTCAACTTTATTAGCAGTATTAATAGATATTTAAATACGCTTAGTGAGGACGCGTACGATTGATCACGACATTGGTCTTGCTTTATAATAAAAATTTGCAAGCAGTACCTATTGCTTTGACGCGTGACGCCATACCTAACCTACGCACAGCTATTGTTGAAAATATAAATATTAAATGACGTGCAGTTGAAATACCTCCAAACAGTACAAAACTATCCTGGAAACACCTACACGAATGATCGGTTAAAAATAATAGCAATCCGATGAAATAAATCTTGTACGTTTTTATTCCACTTCAGAAAACCGCTGAATGACGTCTAGCATATTTTAAAACTAACGTGCTGTTGACTGACAAAATAAATTCATCCTTTAGAATGTTGATAGTTGATTGTTGTTTTAATTCGTACAAAAATCAGACTTTTCATTGCGAGAGATGTGCTACGGACGATATTCAAATCAAATTAAATTATTCACCGAGATCACCAGTAATTCTTAAAAATAGCAAGCAAACATTATAAATACATTATTCGATATTATGGTAAGTATGTCTCTTTTTATTGAACGTTAACTATGCAATAACTTAACTGTAAGGTTGTGGCATATACATGCACGAAATAAAATAATAAAAAAAACAACAAAACAAAAACCACCCAACAAAATATAACTAGCAACGAAAACAACGTAACGTCAACAAAAAATAAAACAACATTACATAACACAAAACAACAAACAACACAACACCAACAACACACACAATACACACAACACACATAACACACACACATAACTTCCCAAATCAATCAATCAATTTTACTCTTGCCTGCCTTCAATCTTCGAAGATCATTTTGGTCCATACTGTATGTAAGACTGACGAATAATTTCAGAAAATATTGATACAATCACTATCAATTTTATTCAGTTCATTAATTAAATCGGATATTTTAAAGCATTCATAATGAGCCAAAATAAATTGACACAATAATATTTAAACAGAAAATATTTACGTGATTTTCATCGTTGATTCACTGAAAGTTCATATCAAAATACTGACAAGCGATCCAGACATCGTAATAATATGCACGGTTTTTAAAAGACAACAACTTACTGCAATTACAGTTAAATCGACGAATTACTTTGTTTAATTATTCAATAATTAAACAAAGTAATTTGGGTTAATTCGTCAGTTCAGTTATTCGTGTGGAATGTGGAAATAAATGAAACGGGTGTCATTTTATTTTAAGGCAAATGATGGATTATATGCTAATAAGGTTTATGTTAATGTTGATTTTATGTTCATTGGTGTGTAAAAACCTGTTGTGTGCGATGCTTTTTGAGTGGTGGCTGGTATTAGCTGAACAATAGTAGTCGTGGATCCAGTTACATAGATGAGGCCTATGTCCAACAGTGGGCTGCTAATAAGTTGACGATGATGATTGGTAACGGCCTACGACCTACAAATCGTAAGTCGCGGCCGTTACCACTAGGCGACCACTGCTCTGGAGGTAAAGTACCTACTTACTGGCAGCTTTGCAGCAATGTCAAAGGCTGTTGTAAGTGGTAGTTAGAAACCTTGGAAGGATATCAGAAGGTCAATTCGGGTTCGAACCCAGACAGTCGCTTTACTTTTTGTAAATAATTTCATCACCGTTGCTCTCAAAAGGGTGAAGAAAAAAATCGTTAGAAAACCGAGATATCCTGGAACCAAAAAATTTAAGACATGTAAGACATACACCTCTGGGGAGTCCACAAACCCTAGCAAATGTTTTACAACAATGGGGATGATGACAATTTTTTTATTTTAATCTCAAAAAAATGTTTATTTCCAAAAAGTGAAAATAGTATTACAAAAAGTGTAAAAGCTTAAAAAAACTGCCAAGTTATAAACGTTTTGAAGTAAGTGTTAGACTAGGACAGCACTATCGTAGATGTGACGTCACGACTATGTAAATTCATACTAGCGCCGTACAATGTCCATACCGCACGACAAGGGCAGGAATAATCCCCTCCAAAAACTTTTAAAGCGTGTATCTTCTTCATTTTTACATCGATATAAGAGATTTTTTCGGTTATCTCATTTTTACTATGCCTTCTTTGAAATTACATTATTTTAACGAACATGTTTAATAGTAGTCGTCATCCCAATGTATCGAGCCTAAAGGCAAGAATAATTAAAAACTTTGTATTCGTTCAAAAGGTTTTCAGGCCAGGGGTAGTTTTATTTAGCAAATTTTCGGTAAACTAAATAGTTTTCGGAAGTGCCATTTTTGTGCAATATCGGTTAAAGCAATCACATTTCAGAAGTCTCGCTTGTCGGGAAGTGCAACACAATATGATTCTCAGAAATATGCATAATTATAGAGTTGCATTTAGACATTTTTAGACCACATTTCACGGAAACCTTTCGTGGACCAGAATAATAGTCCTGATTTTTCAAGTACTTTTTTAGCAGAAATAATATAATTACCTAGATTAAACAACAATCTAATTTTTTTTTCACAATTACACTCATAATATTATAAATAGACGACACAGTATGAGCTACCCCTCAAATTAATAAAAACACTTGATTTGTCGTTTGTTTATTAAACCTCATGACGTGTATATTTTGAATGTAACTTTATTATGGAATTGATGGTAATGTGACTTCTGCAACCCGCACTGGGTCCGCGTGGTGGATTACGGCCCACAGACTGATACGAGGCCTGTCTCCCAACAGCGGACACATTATAGGCTGATTATGCTTAGTACCTTACCTTAAAAGTACATATTTCACCTATTAAACCCTATACCTTTCATTCTTTTACTACACCAATAACGCCTTATTCAGAAAACCCAAGTATATTAAGCTGCCTATTCAAAACTGAACAATGCCTTTTTTATGAAGTACCCTCATAAATCTGACTTCGAAAATGGAGGGCACTTGAAGCCTACGAGTCTACTACATCAATTGATTTCGTAACGAGTCGCTCGAAATATTGGTAAATAAATATTGAGCCCTTAATTTTATGTTTGAAGTGATATTTGTCGTGTTAAGGGTGGTGCTGGAATTGGTTTTGCTTTACTGCCGAAAATAATGTACGAAGTTGTAAAATATCATTGACAATTGATCGAGGAATTACTCTGTGATGATATCTAGATTTTTTTAATACCCACGACATTGAAATATCAGCCTATTACGGTTCCTCTGCAGGGCAAAGGCCTCTTCTCAAATAGAGAAGGCACGAGCATTAATCACCACGCTTGCCAAAGATGGGTTGGCGATTTCAGACTTATATTGACTATAAGTCCAGGTTTCCTCTCTACCCACGACATGTTTTGTAGGAATACAAACACAAGTATGCGTGTTAGTTTATATGTATTATCATTATCCCTGCTCCTTCCTTGCTTTCCCTCTTCTAACCGACTTCAAAAAATAATGTTCTCTACCTAAACAAGCAGTTGGCTGTCTTTCTGTCAGTCCTGTTTGCTAACAATAAAACACTGCGATCAGCAATGCGGCTGCCAAAAGGGATGTTTATGACAATGACAATTTTTAATCTAATATGTAAGACTTATTCAGAACTTATTTCCCACATTATGACCCTACAACACCCACACTTCACACGTCCGAAGCTCCACCGTCACCAAAAATTTCAATTTTAAGTTTACCTCACTGAGTGCTTAGCTTAAAGTTCGGCATCCCTTACTTAATAGTAAAGTTCAGTCGGAAGGCTACTTTTCGCGTTTCTAACTTAATGTTGTAACTTTAAATCGACGTAGGACTTACGTGTTACGTTTTCATAAATAAACAATTTTCGGAGAAAGCTGCAAAGAGGTTTCAGGAGTGTATGTTAGTACTCACAGGTATTGATAGAGACCTCTGAGTTTGTTTCGGTTTTTCTTCTCAGAGGATACGAAGCACCGACCTATATAAATTTTACTTATTATGACGATTTACAGAAATAAATATCAAATATCGGTGTAGCCATCAATCATACTTACCTATAGTATCCTTTAATAGTTATATCCCTTTTCAATAATATTTAGTTGCTAATTAAGATGCAGAAAGGCAAACGGCATAGTTAAGTCCAGTAAACTGTGATAGGCTAGTTTCCAACGCAGAACAATAAAACTTTCCAATCTCATGTTAGTTTTTTTGAATAGTTGGCTAATACCCGGTTTAATTTGCCGGCCGTAAGAAATGTTCAGTTACGCGGGCTACATTGAAATAATCACCCTAAGTAGAGAGTATTTTTACCTTACGAAGCAACGCGCGCTTTATATGTGGTTACCAAGTGTACAAACCCGCTTTGAATGTGTCTGTGAAGACGATTAGTGTTGATACATAACACACACACGCGCACACACAATTTTCCGACTTCACCATTGTTATGGACGGTAACGAGAGCTACACATACAAGTAAAACGCGCGTCGCTTCCTAACATTATTTAAAGTAGCGTTGGACAAAATCTCAACTTCAAATTCTCAGTTCAGAAACCGAGTGTCATAAAACAACAATCTATCAGGCAATTTTATAAGTTGACGGAAATTTAACAACATAAAATTCCTTCTACAAATACAAGTCAATGCTAATCCTCTCCTAACTTATATTATAGTTCAAAAGTAGGCCACAGTTCTAACATCATTTCTCGACGGCTCATATCAGGTCCTTTGTATTACATGCACTCATAACGTCGGATAACGTTCAAGAATTTAATATAGCATGCGTGCATTCGCGGCCGAGCACAAGGAGAACAGCGATGTCCTTGTTTGAAGGGATTTATGGGACAAATGGTGTGTGTGGTGTGGTTATGGGGGTGTATATTTGAAGCTATTAAATGTTGGAATTGTCTTGTGGGTTATGTTTCTGTGTTAAAGTCTTGGGTTGGGATCTTTTGTTGAGTTTAAGGTGCTTGCTACAGCATTGTAAATTATTGCAACATTTGAGCGAAAGGGGAAAAGATTGGCAGACCGAAGGGTAGATTTGGATAGTTCTCAAGGTTGGAGTTAACATTTTTAAACAAAATCTTCGTGTGCTTTAACCGGAACATTCCAATAACGTGCGTCCAAGTGATTCACAAACTACGCCACGTGGCAATTTGCTGGATAACAAAACGTAATATCTACGAAGCGTTCGGTAATTACTGCTGGTGGTCGTAATAACTACCGTGGTCTAAATATGGTGCTCGTCGGTCAATTTTGTAGTGATGGGGAAGAGAATTTGGTGGGTGTTGGTAATGGTAATGCAGTATTTCATTATTCTTGCTGCATCTTGTTAGGCACCAAATATGGTTGTAGAAAGATTGCAATGGTTATCATTGCAATATTTCTTCGTCATCAGACGAAAGTAACTATGTCTGATCATGTGATTCATAACATAACATCACGCCAGTATTCCTTAATGGGTTAGGCAGAGGTGCACCTATACTACCTACCCACATACCCCCAGTTTTGTTTAAGTCCCATGTAATAGGGGGTGAGCCTATGGCCATCAACTGGGCTCAAATCCAAACTCCGGGCAGCTACTGAGAAATTCCAGATGAATAAACCCACTAACATTTTGCCCGACCCGGAAATCAAACCCAGGACTTCAGCATTCAATCACTGCTTAATGTTGGTCAATCGAAAGTTGGGGAGGACAGGATGCTTTGTAAGCAGATTGGTGTTTTAACGTTCAGAAGGACGCACCAATACTCTTCTTTTAGCGCACATTTGGATGAAGAGTGCGTAACATATTCTCACCTAGGAATTGTTGTTTTGATGTCTTCAAAACAACAATTCCAATATCAAAATAATGATACTTGGTAACTTTACTACCGTAGTAAACTTACTAGAAGCAATGCTAGGATTGTCTTTGACCAAGACCGTTAAGAAGACCGAGAAAAGACACGTCTTTTCTCAAAGTTCTAAAATTCTAGACTCATAATAGGTACCATATATATCAATAGGTACAGTAGAAGAAATATCTAATGAACGTTGCGTAAGAGTAAGCTTTTTTATGCTCGAAACTGCACAAAGATAAAAAAATAAAAAGGTCAAAATCCAATGTTAAACCGAAAGATAAGCATAGCATAATAATCAGCCTATTATGTTCTCACTGCTGGGACACAGGCCTCCTCTCTGTGAAAGGGAGCAGATATTTAATTAAAATACCAAATTAAAAGCGACGCCCACCGCATTTGAAATAATTGTCACTATTCCCAGATGAGTTAGGTCCACTGACGTCATATAGGGCAATTTGTTTTACGTCCTGCGAATATACGGGTCGGCTTCATAGGACTCTGGTAGCTAGAGGACTTAGTTAATTAAATTACGTTTTAAAGCTTGTGTAGTATCTACTGGTTTTAATACTCGTAGAAATTTTTGTTTCCGCTCCTAACCGCCGCCTATTTATCTGCAATATCGAAAAGAGCCATCGCAGCATCATCACCCTCTAACGTTCCCACTGCTAGGACAGAGCCCTCCTCTCTGTGAGAGGGACTGGGCCGTCATCCACCACGCGGGCTCAGTGCGGGTTGGTTAATGTCATATGCCTTCGAATTTTTGGCTTTAGGACATGCCGGTTTCCTCACGATGTTTTCCTTCACCGTTTTTAAGAGCAGTGGTGATGATATTATTTACACAATTAAAGCGCCTGTCAGCGTTCGAATCTACACCTAAAACAAGCTCAAATATTATCTTTCAAATCGGAACACAACAACGCTGCTTGTCGGCAAGAATTGGTATAGTGGTAGCACCTCCTTGGATGAGCTGTAATTTCTACTACTACTGAGCCAGTCTGCAAAATCTATCACGAGGCTGATGGCCCAGTGTGCGCCAGAAATATCGTTACTCGTTGTAAGCTATCGTATGATATCATTTATTTGGGGTCAGCGCAAAATGTATTTTATTTCCCTTACTTGAAAGAAAGAAAGAAAGGATCACATGCATAGACGAGTACCATTACTTTCAGACTTCCTCTTATGTATGTAATCATTCTTATTCTATCCATTCGTGTAACATCAAACATCCCTCTTAGCATTCTCATTTCAGCTCCATGCAATGTCTTTATCCCTTATTGGTGCCGATTCTCTTGTCACAAATGCCTCTAAACTAGACTAAAAATCACAAAAATTTGGTTTAATTCTGTCAAATGACGATTTTCCATTCTGAAATTGACTATAGTGACACAACTTAACTATATTTTAGTTTGACAGCACTAAGATTGCACTGAGTTATTAATTTAGTGAAAATGGCAATTTTGCTATTCTGAATTTTACGTTTTTTTTTACAAAAAAATTGATTGTCTAACTAAATCTGATCATGAATCTGACTATTTTTAATCGCGATTAAAAAGGTGTGGAATAAAATTAGGTGGCGTGGACTAAAATTCACACCAACACCTCGACTTCAGACGTGCAAAAACGGTACTTTAACTTTATTTTTCTTTTTTTGCTCGTATCTCGAAAACGGTGTGTCCTATCACAAAAATAATGAAAATTTCGACCCCCTTTGTGACTCTGAAACCACCAAATCTCTACATTTAGATATTTTAATTTTTTATTTTCCACACAAAAAGTCAAAACTTCCATTTAAAACACGTCGAGGCTGCCCCAGGCTGCCCTCATCCGCCCCGACAATTGTCGCTTTCAACAGTCCCGACAAGGCTGAATGTCTTGCTGACAGCCTAGAGTCCCAATGTTCTCCCAGCTCCCAACCAGTAGACCAAGCTCACCTGAACAAGGTCGACGCTGAAGTCGAAGACCCTGATGATACTCTGCCTCCCGTCACTCCAGACGAAGTGCACGACATCATTAAAGGGCTCCACGCTCGTAAGGCCCCCGGGTCGGATGGTATTACCAATAAGGTATACAAACTCCTCCCTGCCCCGCTAATAATGCTTATGACCGCCATCTTCAATGGCGCCTTGAGCAACAACATTTTCCCACAAGTATGGAAAGAAGCCACCGTCATCGGTATCCCAAAGCCAGGCAAGCCAAAGTCTGAGCCCTCCAGCTACCGCCCTATTAGTTTACTCAATGTTCTCGACAAAATCTACGAGAGGCTTATTTATAAACGTCTCAAAGACTACGCCGAAGCAAAGAGCCTCATACCAAACGAGCAGTTTGGTTTCCGTAGCCAACACTCGGGCACCCAACAGGTCCACCGTATAGTAGAGCACTTATGCGCTGGTCTGCAGCGCAACGCGACGACGGGTGTGCTATTCTTCGACATAGCGAAAGCCTTCGACAAAGTCTGGCACAACGGCTTGATATACAAGCTCTACCAACTAGGAGTGCCAGATCGTCTCGTGCTCATCTTACGAGACTTTTTGTCGAACCGGACCTTTCGCTATCGCGTCGAGGGAGCACTCTCGTCCCCTCATCCTATTCGCGCCGGTGTCCCTCAGGGTTCCGTACTATCTCCTCTCGCCTTCACGCTGTTCACTAGCGATATCCCAAAAAGTAAAAAGGCTCAGTTGGCTCTCTTCGCCGACGACACTGCCGTTTACTATACCGGTCACTGTCCCAACGCTATAGCTCGTACTCTCCAAACCTCCGCAAACGTCTTAGGCGCTTGGTTCCGGAAATGGAGAATCGAGGTCAACCCCGATAAGAGTCAGGCGGTTCTCTTCTCGAGACGTCGTCGACTCCCTCCCCCACTTCCCAGCCCGATCACTATGTACGGCAAGCCAATCTCTTGGGAGAAGCAAGCCAAATACCTAGGCGTGATCCTCGATGAGAACCTTACCTTTAAGGCTCATATTAAGGCGGTTCGCGCGCGCGCCTCCTTCGCTCTTAGCAGGCTCCAATTCGTACTGACAGCCCGTAGTAAACTGTCCCTCAAATGCAAGCTCCGCATCTATACCGCAGTCATCCGTCCCATCATGACCTATGCCTGCGTTGTATTTGCGCACGCTCACCCACGTCATGTCCATAAGATGCAGACCCTCCAAAACCGTTTCCTCAGAAGGGTCACGGGTGCCCCCTTCTATGTCCGTAATATAGATCTTCACGTCGACCTCAAAATGCCAACCATGAAACAGTTCATGAAACGCTTATCAAAGCGTTTCTTCGACTGCGGCATAAAACATTCTAACCCCCTGATTACAGCGGCCGCCCGCTACACTCCCTTTCGCATTAGCAGTATTCGCCGACCAAGGCATACTTTAATCGACCCCGACGACGCAACTACCCTCCTCCAGGAGAGGAGTAAGGCCACTAGCACGCTACATAAGCCCTAAACCCGATCGCCGTCCTACCGCCCTCGTCGCCGAGGCCCGCCGCGACGCCCAAATCGATGCCCCTCCCGACCCTTGCTCGAGCCAGCCCGCGCCGCTGAGCCTGTAGCTTTAAATTCGTCCATAAATAATACCAATCCTGATCCAGCTAGTCATTTGCTGCCCTCTTCCAGCGACGCCATAAGCCGAGGTTCGTACCCCACAGGGGGTGCCCTTAGCGTTGTCGCTTAGTTTTTGTTAGTATATAAGTTTAAGTCCTGGCTGGAGGCCTTAATTTATTAGGGAATCCACAGGCAAGTCCGCTTAAGCAGACGACAACCGCATAGGTTGACCTGGGAGATGCCAAACAAACAAACAAAAAAAAAACCCAGGCTGCCTCCGGCTCTAACAAAGACGTTGCCTAAACCAAAAGAAAAAAAAACACGTGCACTCGCGATTGTCAAATTCGATTATATGTAGTTGTGTCAAAATTATTTTTAAATTTAGAGATTATTTTTCGCAGAATAGCTTCAAGATTTTCATAGTAAAATGTAAGGAATTTTAGTGATAGTTTAGTTAGTTTAGTTCGGTGTACAAGAGAATCGGCACCATTGTGTAATAATTTCCACTACAAAAATCATGCCTGAAAACTAGGTAACCACATACTCCTATACACGTGGTCGAGTTCAAAATTCACTCAATTTCGGATAAACACAGTGATTTCTTTAATGCATCTTTTATTTCATTATTAAGCATATCTTTATCTCAGTGATAAAGAAAAGTCTCACCACGGCCGTTAATTGCAGCGGCTGTGAACAGGGTCACTAATTAGGGCGCCCTTTCATCAACGCGCCTGATTGAGGTCGCGATGATACTGATATACTCACGTATGGCTTTTGTTAAGGGCTGAAAGGGCTACGAATGGATGTGTTTTTGAGAATGTTGTATTTTGTTATTATGTACAGTGAGGGCCAGAATTTGCCAGATGGAAATCATCATCATCATAATCATTTCAGAGGAAAGACGTTCACTGCTGAACATAGGCTTCTCCCAAGCACCGCCACTGCGACTGGTTCTTTGCTTCCTGCATCCAGCGGATTCATGCGGCCTTTACCAGGTTATCGGTCCACCTTGTGGGAGGCCTTCCAACGCTACGTCTTCCGGTACGCGGTCGCCACTCCAGAACCTTGCCAAATAGGAATGAATACACGCATTCTCAAAATTTACGATTCCGAATGTATATTGTTACAGTGGCCAATTGAGAAAGTGGCGAATCGGGAAGTAGTCAATTTGATAATGATTTATCGGTTTCTATAAATAAGGATTAATTATTGACAATCTCATCATCATCATCATCAGCCTATTTTAGTCCACTGCTGGACATAGGCCTCCCCTAATGAGCGCCATAGCGCCCTGTCTTCAGCTTGACGCATCCAGCATCTGCCTGCAGTCTTTCGCAGATCGTCATCCCACCTGGCCGGAGGGCGTCCTACACTACGTTTGCCGAGTCGCGGTCTCCACTCAAGAACTCGTTTACCCCAGCGGTTGTCGGTTCTTCGCGAGATATGGCCGGCCCACTGCCACTTCAGCTTGCTAATTCTTAGAGCTATGTCGATAACTTTGGTTCTCTGTCGGATGCATTCGTTGCGAATTCTATCCTTCAGAGAGACTCCGAGCATAGCTCTTTCCATAGCTCGCTGAGCGACTTTGAACTGGTGGACCAGCCCTATCGTGAGTGTCCACGTCTCAGCTCCGTAGGTCATGACGGGTAGGACGCACTGATTGAAAACTTTAGTTTTCAAGCATTGCGGTATGGATGACGAGAAGACTCGGCGTAGTTTCCCAAACGCTGCCCAGCCTAGCTGGATCCTCCTCTTGGCCTCCCTCTCAAAATTGTTTTTACCTAACTGCAGAATTTGCCCAAGGTAAGTGTACTCGGAAACAATTTCGAGAGGGTGGCCATGTACGACCACCGGTCCCGGATCAATGAGACCATTGATCATGACTTTGGTTTTATCCAAATTCATGCCGAGACCGATGCGTCGCGAGGCTGAAGCTAGGCCGTCCAGCATCTGGTTCAGCTCCTCCAACGACTCCGCCATTAAAACTATGTCATCAGCGAATCGCAGGTGTGAGATGTAATCGCCGTTTATGTTAATGCCCTTACCTTTCCAGTCCAGCGTCTTAAACATATCTTCCAACGCACTCGTGAACAGTTTCGGGGATATAACATCCCCCTGTCTCACTCCTCTGCGCAGTTGGATGGGTTTGGACTGCTGGTCCTGTACTTGGACACTCATGGTGGCGGCGTCGTAAAGACATCTCAGTACCTCGATATAACGACAGTCTACTTGGCATCGCTGTAAGGATTCCAGAACAGCCCAGGTTTCGACAGAATCAAAGGCCTTCTCATAGTCCACAAAGGCCAGACACAGGGGCTGATTATACTCTTCGGACTTCTGTATAATCTGCCTCACTGTGTGTATGTGGTCTATGGTGCCATATCCTCCGCCAAAGCCGGCCTGTTCCGGTGGCTGGAACTCGTCGAGTCTCCTGGCGAGACGGTTCGTGACCACTCGTGAGAACAGCTTATAGACGTGGCTCAGGAGTGAGATGGGTCTGTAGTTTTTAAGGAGGGCTTTATCTCCCTTCTTAAAAAAGAGCACCACCAAACTCCCGCTCCACGCCTTTGGAGTTCTCCCACTGTGAAGGACAGCGTTGAAGAGGTTCAGTAGTTCCTGTATAACAGGAGCTCCTCCGGCTTTCAAAAGCTCTGATGTTATGCCGTCCTCACCGGGGGCTTTTCCATTTTTAAGCTGTCTCAGAGCTAACACGATCTCGTCTTGACTGATGTCTGGCAGTTCGTTGGTATAGTGGCGTGTCAGGGTGGCTCTGGAATCGTGGTGGTCTCGTTGGGAAAATGGGGCATGTGCAGCGTATAATCGGCCATAGAAATCCTCTATCTCGGCGAATATCTCCGGCTTCGACAATACAGTCCTCCCGTCGTGCGTTTTAAGCTTCGTCAGGTGGCTCCTGCCAAGCTGCTGAGTGAATACTTTGGACCCTCGGTTTCGCTCTATTGCCTCTTCAATGAGGCGTGTGTTGGAGCTCCGAAGGTCGCGCCGCACCATCTTCGCAATTCGCTTGTTCAGGTCTGACCTATCTGACGAAGTCGCTTGGGTGGTTTCCCGTCTTTTTGCCAGCAGCCTGAGAGTCTCATCCGAGAGTTTGGATTTCCTGCCAGTGCGCTGCTTTTGGCAGAACTTGATGCCCTCGTCTCTCAACGTTTCGACCAGATTGTGTAGGGTCTCGTCGGCGTCATCAGTGGGATCCAAGGCAACGAATCTATTTCCGAGAGCCTGCTGGAATTTCTCGGTGCCTGCCATGATTTGGGTTGGGTTGGGTCGGAGCGTGGACTTCAGCAGACGGTTTCTTTCAAGCTTTAAGTTGATATTCAGAGAGCCTCGGAGCAGTCGGTGATCAGATCCGGTATTGAACCTGTTGATCACTGAGACATCTCTGAATATGTGCTTGCTATCCGTCATGATGAAGTCGATCTCATTTTTTGTCACAGTGTCGGGACTTCGCCACGTCCACTTCCTTTGGGGCTGTTTCTTAAAGAAGGAGTTCATTAGGAACAGCCCCTCCTTCTCAAGGAAGTTGACAAGCGTTTGTCCCCTGTGATTCCGAACTCCGTAACCATGCGGGCCTATTCGGGATTCGTTGCCAGTCCGGGTTCCCACCTTGCCGTTAAAGTCCCCCATAACAACGTTGAAGTGAGCCTTAGTGGTGTTGTGTAAGGCTTTGGATATGTCTTCATACATATCCTCCACTTCATCATCCGAGTGTGCCGAGGTCGGTGCGTAGACCTGAATTACCTTCATGCTATACCGCTTGGATAGCCGAAGGATCAGGTACGCTACCCTGTTCGACACACTGGAGATTTCTTGAACGTTGTTAGTGAGGGCCTTATTAACGAGAAAACCTACGCCACCCTGAGATGTTCTATCGCCCTCGCGAAAGTAGAGAAGATGACCCGAGTCTAGGGTTACGGTGTCCTCCCCCTCTCTACGGACTTCACATAACCCCAGAACATGCCATTTAATGTTCTCTAACTCCACTTCCAACTGCGCTAGATGATGGTCGAGCCTCAGAGTTCGTCCGTTATACGTCGCCAGGGTCAATTTTTTCAGTAGTGAATGGTAGCCTACCGTAGCCCGGGGATTCCTAGCACCCCCTGCCCCGCCGTTACCATAGCCGCTACCATGGCCAGGAATAGCGAGGCGGCCGGGAACTGGGGGCCATTTTTTGGCTTGTATCTTCATTTTGGGGTAATGCCCATAATCCCCACGCTGGGCATGCGGGTTGGGGATCGCAGTTTGGTGATCGAATTGTTCTGCAGGGGGCGCTGCTGCCCGCCCCCCGGTGTATGTCCCTTAGTCGCCTCTTACGACACCCACGGGAAGAGTTGGGGTGGTGCAATTCTAGGCCGGCACCACACGGAGAGTGAAGAATTATTGACAATCTGAATTAGAATAATTTTCACGTTTTTATCACATGTCAACTGATTATAAATGATAACCAATCAAATCACCTGATATCAATCTGATATTTGAAAACAATCAAATTAATAATAGATTTGCCAATCAGATAGAAAAACATATCTGTATCATTAATTATTTTGACCTAAATATATTTACACTTTTCTTCTGATTGTACACAAATCAGTGTGCGTGCAAACATAAGCAACCATATCGATGAACATAAACTTTTTTTTCCAATAACTAGAATATTCTCCTAATTGAATGGGTGTGGAAATCGGTTGTTATGTGTGCTTTCCCTTATTTTGAGCAATTTTCAAATAGGCAAAACAACTACATTCACATGCTAAATAATTACATGCATTTCTTAGTTAGTCACCATAGTGACAAGTTTGTATTTTTTGACACCAACATTTTTGTTGAAAAGCTAAAGTCGACTAGAGATACTGTGTATCTGCCGATTAGTTTTAGACGTCAAATAGCTAGACTATTAGCTTTTATTATTAACCCAGACATAAGTAGTATGTCGAAGTCACCTTTAGTTAGCACCACTATTAGTAATAGTACTAATGTTGAGGTGGTTAGCTCAGATAATTTAAACTAGTTTGTAAGACAACAGAAGGTACCAATAATATTATAGTTCCACTTAAAAACAAAAAGGTATTTTCTAGCACTACAATAGTTAACTGTAGAAAAGGGGCTAAGCAGAAATCCTGGAAATTATTTCATCAAAATATTCAAGGATTTAACTCCAAACAATTGGAAATTGAATTGTTTTTAGAAAAAACAATGTTTGACATTATTTGCATAACTGAGCATTGGTTAAAAGATTCTGAAATGTTAATTAATTACGAGAATTATAATGTGGCCAGTTGTTTTAACCGAAAATCAATGCTGCGTGGTGGTTCACTAATCCTAATTAAACGTTGTATAAAATCAAAAGCTCGTAAAGACATAGTTGAACTATCGGTTGAACATAGCGTTGAACTGTCTTGTGTTGAGCTAGATAAGCATGTTATAGTGTGCGTTTACAGACCCCCAAATTATCAAAACTTCTCTATATTTGAGTCAGTAATGGAAGATGTTTTGGCTAAACTTGCAACTGGTAATAAATCAGTTATTATCTGTGGAGACTTTAACATTAATATTTTAGAAAATAATTCAAATACCAGTAGATTATTGAATTTGTTTAAATCATTCAATTTGTTAAATGTGTTTGTGGAACCAACCCGAACAACTACAACTTCTGTTTCATGTATTGATAATGTATTTTGTTGCTGCGACTATTTAGATAAAGCTATCGTTAATTATCTCCCTTCAGATCACAGCGGTCAAACCGTAACTTTTGAGTCCAACATAGCGATACAAAAAGTGCAGATACAATCGAGACCAATAACATCTGTCAATTTAAATAAATTTAAAAGCACTTTAATTTGTAAGTTAAGTAATCAGGACCTTACAATGAATAATGTTAATAGTTTGTATAAAGAATTCTTTTCGGTAGTTCAAACCGAGTTTAATAATATTTTTAAGAAGAAGTCTAAAAGTATCAGCCCTAAGTTTTTATTTAGTGACTGGGCAACTAAAGGACTTAGGAAAAGTAGGGAAAAACTTTTCGAGCTGTATGGCCTTAAGCCTTATATTAACACGGAAACTTTTAATAAGTATGTTGCTTCTTACTCAAAAATTTTTAAGAACACTTGTAAGGCTGCTAAAGCCTTATACATTAGCAACAAGGTAAAATCAGCAGACAATAAAATAAAGACGGTTTGGAAAATTATCAATAATGAAACGAACAGGATCAAAAAGCAAAATTCTGATTACACACTGGAGACGTCACGTGGTCTCATTTGCGATAACAAAAAAGTTGCTCAGGAATTTGTGAATTTCTTTACCAGTGTCCCACTAAAAACCACTGAAATCTTAAATTCTTCGCCCTCGCGTGCTTTTGATTTAATGAGGGCGAATGTTTCTGCCTGCCCGATTGAATTTAACTTTAAGCATATTAACCCCTTAACAGTAATAAAATCTTTTAAGCAAATCAAGATCAAATTGACCGAAGATCTTTGGGGAATGTCTATTAAAGTCTGTACCTCCATAATTGAAACTATAGCACCTTACTTAGCCTTAATATTTAATTTGTGTGTGGATCAAGGAGTCTTCCCGGATCTAATGAAATACAGTAAGGTAATACCACTTTTCAAATCCGGGGACAGTAAAGACACTAATAATTATAGACCTGTGTCCGTGTTGCCGGTTTTCAGCAAGGTTTTTGAAAAGATAATACTTAATCAGATGCTCAATCATTTTAATACTAATAAAATCCTTCACGAGCAACAGTATGGTTTCACCAAAGGGCGTTGTACGACCGACGCTGGTGTTACCTTATTAAAACATATTTTTAACGCGTGGGAAGAGGCTCAAGACGCCATAGGAATCTTTTGTGACCTCTCCAAGGCATTTGATTGCGTCGATCACGAAACCCTGCTTTTGAAACTTGAGCATTACGGACTTGGAAAACTTGCGCTCAGTTTAATAAAATCTTATTTAAATGATAGACAACAGCAAGTTCAAATAAATGGTGTCAATTCACTTGGTTTAAAGGTAAAAATGGGTGTTCCACAAGGCTCGATATTGGGTCCTTTCCTCTTTTTAGTATATATTAATGACCTACTCCATTTATTAATAAATCAACCACAAATGGTGTTATTTGCTGACGATACTTCCTTAATTTTTAAGGTAGATAGACGTGCTTCAAATTTTGACGACGTAAATAACGCCCTACTGCTGGTCCAAAATTGGTTCACGGCTAATAATTTAGTACTAAATGGAAATAAAACTAAGTGTATAAGATTTTCTTTACCAAACGTCAAGAGTAGTGATTGTGAGATAGTATTGAATCAAGAGAAGCTAGAATTCGTCGATAAAACGGTTTTCTTGGGGATCACGCTCGACTCAAGGCTACAATGGGGTCCTCATTTAACATCTCTAGCAGGACGGCTAAGTTCAGCAGCTTACGCTGTCAGAAAAATCCGTCAATTTACTGATGTAGATACCGCGAGGCTGGTCTATTTTAGTTACTTTCATAGTATCATGTCTTACGGTATTTTGCTTTGGGGACGGGCTGCAGACATCGAGTCTATTTTTATTCTGCAGAAAAGAGCCATCAGAGCCATATATAATCTCCGCAGGCGCGATTCTCTAAGGGAATTGTTTAAGGATATTAACATCATGACTGTACCTTGTCAATACATCTATGAAAACATCATGTACGTAAGAAAAAATTTACATCTTTACAGTAAAAGAGGTGAAAGACATAATTATAGTACTAGAAATCGGGACCTATTAGTTCAGCCAGGTTTCAGACTGGCTAAAGTAGACTCATCTTTCATGGGGTACTGTCTAAAATGTTATAATAAAATACCTCCCCACATACTTCAACTGAATGAGACAAAATTCAAATCCTTTGTCAAACGCACACTATTCAGGCAGGCATATTATAGGTTGGAGGACTACATAACTGATAAAAATGCCTGGCTTAATGCCGGTCCTGCTCCACACCACAACTAATTAATTGACATTCGAATCACTGTTGAAGCTGCTGAAGATAGTAAGAATTTATTTGCATTATATAAACTCAATCTCCTTTTTATTATATAGATGCATTGCACAGATGTGAGTACTTTGTACTATAGAGCTACCATTTACCGGGTAATGTCATAGATTGACTTGAATGTGCCTTGGCGGCTGATAGTATGTCATGCTCACTCAAATGTCTCGCTGACGGTGGCGCGTGTGTCGGATCATTTAGCTCCCTTCAAAATGGTTGAGCTGAATGGTGCTGATCCATGCGTCATGTTCGTGAACGGGCGCCGTCAGTTGGGACTGGTCATCTCTTAGCTGCCAGGGCTTATTTTAATAATTAATTAGCTGGATTGTTTTTAATTATGTTTTGATGCACTCTGGACACTTTTAACGTGTACGGTTTTTTGTACATCGTTCTCACTTATAGTGAACAACATTAATCGATGTAACTAAGATATATGTAAAAACATTATTATTTAAAAGAGTGTCCATGGAGTTTCTTGCCCGTTCTTCTCCATAGGTACCTACTACGCTTTGGAATGGGCAACTAGCTTCATATTTCTGACTGACCGACTCCTTGACAATTCAAAAGTGCCTGTAAATGGTTTAATTGAAATAAATGATTTGAGTTTGAGTTTGAGTTTGAGTTGTCATGGTATGGGCATTTCGACGCGGAGGAATAAGCAAAAGTCGTGAGGAAAATTTTGAGTTTATATGAATGTGGGTGGCTATACGAGCTGAAACGATGAATGGCCTGTGTAAAGGTGATATGGCTGGAAATCGAGATGACAACGAATCAAGACGTATGGAATGAAAGACGTACTGCACCGAGCCCAAATAAATTGGGATATGGGCGAGAATGATGAACAAATGAAAACAAACAACGGATGCTGGATGCGTCAAGCGGAAGACAGGGCGCTATGGCGCTCATTAGGGGAGGCCTATGTCCAGCAGTGGATTAATATAGGCTGATGATGATGATGATGATGATGATGAAAAAATTGTAAAACGCAACTCAATTTAAAATAACGTCTTAACAACTCGAGGTGCAGTTCCTCGAGCACGTATCCAAAAGCACAACCAAGCCTTACTTTAAACCAGACCCTGGCACGAAAAACGCTAACATCAAAAAAATAAATATCCCAATCCTCATCTTGACGAAAAACCAAGAAAACAATGGACTTACCGTGTTAATAAACCCATATCCAGGCCACGACCCGGGTCTTTATTCACAGTAACACTTAGATATTTATTTTTAGCCAAAAGTATTGGCCGCAAAGTGTTGTTCTGATACATATAACATAACTTAACGCTCGGTTTTCCAGAAGGGTTTGATGTGGACCTACAGTAGACCCACATTTCGGCAGTTATGATTAAGTCCCGTTTGGTCGGGGGCGAGCCTTTTGTCATCAACCGGGCACAAATCAAGGCTCTAGGCTGCTACTGAACAATTCCAGATAAAAATACTTTGCCCGACCTGTTCATCGAACCCAAGACAGTAACACTTGGATCCTTATTTTTAGCCAGAAAGTAATGGCCGCGAAGTATTTTTGTGATATGTTTATTAGTATTAGCGGGTCGGCTTTACGGTTTGTACTACGCTGAAATGGAACTGAATGTATAAATTTTTGGGAGGCTTGTTTGTTAGTTAAAAAAGTTGTCATTGATCGGTTTGAGCTTTTTTTTGTTTGTTTTATTGTGTTGTGTTGAGTTGGTATTAGACCTATTGGAGGGTCGAAGCAAGTTGGCGCCACGGTTGGGTTGTAAAAGCTCGAAAATGTGAACGAAGTTTTAGAACTGAACAATAGTGAATATGGTACAAGTAAAATAACAGCTAACATGAACGCTCGATTCTTCCGGCGACTCCTGTACAATTTTGAGGCCGAATCATGACTGCCGGTTCAATAATGTACCTATTGAAACCAAATAAGAACCCTATACATAACCTTTACAACTCTCTGGTGACTATGTACTCAGTCCTTCCCTGCATGAGAAAGCCTTTTCATATAAACACCCACCTGAGGGACAATTTCACGTAATTAATAAGAACGTTCACAGTCTGATTGAAGTCTCAATTTGTCAAAAATACCTAAATTTTCATACACATTTGAAAAGTTTTTTACATTTGATTGTCGCCGAGGTGAGAATGCGACTAGATTTTGACAGTTTTTAATTACGGGACTTCTGTCCTCACACCCTCCTAATCCCGCTACCATAACTCAGCAACCCCACAATTACCAAGCCCTGAAGCAGTGCTTCATGTACCAAATTGACACAGTTTGCCCCACGTCACACAACCCTTTTGTCGTCGATGCAAATTGCAATGATGACCCAACTATTTACACAGATTTTTGGTCAATGGAAGTGTTGCGTTTGGGATGTGCAAATGCGAGAAATAACAATACCTTAAAACATTGCTCCTTTCGAGCCGCGGCTTAAGTTATAGTTTTGCCTTTTACGTTAGTTAGTCTGATTGCCTGGAGTCTGGATTTGTGCCCGGTTGATGGTAATAGGCTCGCCCCCTATTACATGGGACTAACTGGCGAAATTCGCGTGTACACCTCTGCCTAACCCTTCTGGGATTACAGGCGTTATGTTATGTTATGTGCACTCTGATTGAACTTGGCTGAGCGCAGTTCACCGTTGGACATGGTAAGGCATTTGTACAAGACGGTCTATTTGCCGTAGGAAGTTACATGCTATGTTTCCTGGTTTGCGATCTCCACTTAAATATACGTCCTGTACATGAGCTATCGGTCTTTTGATTAGCATAATTCAACGTTTACCCAAACTGTCCAAAATTACAAAAATTCGAAGTTTAAAAACCACTTTGCAAAGTTTAGAAACAACATTGCAAATAAGCTAGTAAGAATTTTGAACGAGATGGATGTTTTGCCTCCGTAGGACATCGTCACCACTACGAATCGATTTCTGTAAAACAATAATCAGTTTACAATAATTTTACCATAATAGTAATCCACCCTACCTTTGTAGTCACATCCAGCATCTCTATACGAGAGAAGTCCGTTTAATTAAGCGAGCCCCAAACCTCGGTGTCGTTATGTTTGAACTATGGTTACCGTTCTGTTGCTTATTAACTATAAAGGGACTCTTACTCGTGTAAGTCTACACAAGTGATTTAGGCTTTAGGACTGATGTGGCTTTAGAGTTTGGTTAGTAGTTATATTCAAGTGGAGCAGTCATAGAAATAATATCGTAGTATGTTTTAAGGGCAGGTACTCTCGTTAAAGACTTATTACGAGATTGCCGAAATAAGTGCCAATTTCAACAATGAAACTGAACGCTTTCAGCAAAACTAAAACGCGTTCAAGAGCTGTCAGTGTCAAAATTGTTATGGAATATTGACAATGACAGCTCTTGAACTAGGTTTAAAAGTGATGATCGCGTTCAGTTTCATTGGTGAAATCGGCACTTAGTCTTTGGCGAGAGAGCAAAAATGGTTATGCTTTTAATTTTGATAGTTCGATAACATTAATTGCGTTTTTAACCTTTTTGAGCAGTTGAGTTTTAAAAACTCATGAAGCAATGGATTAAGAATTTCCTTCAAAACTCTTACTTTTTACTTTTTTTAAGTATTGATTACCAAGTCACCATGGTGATCGAGATTTTAGATTTCCTGTGTTTTAAAACTCATCTACATCTCACAATCTAGACATCAAACCACCACCTTTTGTCTTGAAAAAGTTTTATTTATGAATATAACATAAATGTTCCAAGGATAAACAACAGAGTGTAATACATCATACCTACGCAAAAAAATTACGACAGAACGTCGGACTTCATAAGTGCTCTCGTGACCAAACCTTATAAAAAAATAACTTACGACATCCTAAAAATATAACATTTTCACTCAAAATATTCCAGACACTTTTGCTATCAAAATTAATGTTCTTTGTTGTGGAACAATAACCTAATTTCTTTTTCTTTTTTTTTCAGGTACGTACTGACTTATTAAAGAAAAATGGCGGCTTTTTTGTGAGATAGTAAGTACTTATGGTCGTGGGAAATACCGCAATGGAACAGTACTGGTGTGAAAAGTGTTTGCATTTTTAGGGTTCTGTACCGAAAGGGTGCCAACGGAACCCTATTAAAAAGGCAGTCCGCTGTCACATGTCAGTACATCCGTCTGTCATAGGGCTGTATCTTTTGAACCGTAATACTACTAGACACTTTAAATGCTCACATGGGCACTTCTATGGCCGCTATAACAACAAAGATTACATCTAAATAAAGTAATAAATTAAAGGCTAATGCCTAAGCAAAAATAACAATAATAGTAATGGCTAAGGCTAATGGTTAATTTTAGGCTATATGGTATTTCCTATGCGTGTCCCAAATATTTTTTTTTTAATATTTTTTTTTTTAATATTTTTTTTTATTACTAGAGGATTAAAAAACATCTGTAGTGGTAAATATAAGACGGTGGTACGGAACCCTTCGTGTGCGTGTCTGACTCGCACTTAGCTACTTTTTGTAATAACGAAATGCTTTTAGCTCGATACTATTCGGACTATTTTTTATCCATTTTAATGTTTTTCGCTGAGGCCGACGAATTTTTCGTGAAAAGGATGGTTGAAGTTTTAGCAGAAATGCGAATAAAGTAAATAAAACTGTAGGTTGAATTTCGTGGAAAATAGAAAATAAAAGCTATTAACGAATTTATTAAATTGTTAGTTTATTACTACAAAATTAATTCTCTTAACCTGAAGTAACAATACGTAAAAATAATATTTTTGTAAAGTCCCATCATATTACAATATACAAAACTATTTCAGTTGCTCCTCATTACAGAAAATATTTTATTTCGCTAAACTAAACACTAACGTAATACTAAATATACCAGTCACGTCTTAGAAGCTTAACATATCCGCGTCCCAAAAACTCTAGCTTTAAGACCTAAATACACAAAACTGAAACTACCCTCCCCAGCTTATCATGACAGGTGATAAATAAATATTATCTTAACTAACTACCTTACCTTTTATCTAACAACGAGAATTAAACCTTCAACAGTTTACCTTCAAATAATCCTTATACCGGAGGCCTAAGGGTCAACCCAGACAGAGCAGCGAAATTTTCGAGCAGGTACGATTACTAATATTAGAAATATTCGAACAAATAACCTAATTTCAAAGAAGGCATAGTAAAATTAGATTATCGTTTTTTTTTAATCGATAGGATTTTTAAAGTATGGAGAAGCTACACGCTTTATAAGTTTTTGGAGGGGATTATTCCCATCCTTGGCGCGCGCTACGGACAATGTATGGCGCTAGTATGAAGTTACATAGTCGTGACGCCACTACTGTGATAGGTGCTGTCTTCGTCTAGCAGTTATTTTAAAATGTATATAACTTGACAGTTTTTAAAACTATTTCACTTTTTATCACATTGTTTGAACTATTTGCTAACAAATATTTTATAGATTTTAAAATAACAATATTGTCAACATTCCTATTCACTAGGTTTTGCCCGCGGCTCCGCCCGCGTTAAGGTTGGAAATCTTGTCACGGAAACGTACTAAGTGTGTGCCAAATTTGATCGAAATCCGTTTAGCCGCTAAGATGTGGCAAGTTAGCAGGCAGAGTTTTTTGCATTTTGGAAATGTAAAAAAAAACTGTATCGCAACTTAAATGCAGTTCATAATAACGTGAAAAAGATTTTTTCTTTTAGCGTGTGCTCGAGCTTGCTCGCGCATATTTTCACTCATAACTTGTCAGTAAAGAAAGTCTTCAATCGGTTTCCTAGTCTCGTCTATGCTAACCCTTAAACCGTCGGAATGATTAAGGCCCGTGTACAATACAAACGGATCGATACGAATTACGAGTGCGATCATTGTTTGGGATTAGTACGGTTCGTTAACATATTACAGATGGTCGTGTGATCAGTAGGCTGTGTTTGGGTCCAACGTTTGAGGAATTTATGTTTAATTCACCATTTAGTGATACTGATTTTTTGTGAGGGATCAGGCCTAGAATGTTAGTGAGTCCATGCCCCGTTTCCAACCGCGCAAAACTCAGCTATAAGAAAAGCCCCAGTTAATTATTAAGTTTAAATACTATAATGTTTAATTATTATGCGTCGTCTTCTCCTTAAAAAACTAGATTTAATATACCTGTCATCATTCATTTTGTAGTAACGCCAACGTTTGGTGCCGAAAACGACGTTCACTGAATTTCCTCCAAGTTTAGGGAGATGACAAACCACCGAAATGATTTCGGTACCAATTTGTCGTTCGCATGCGACATTTCCACAAGGGAATCTAAAATTGTATTCCCGCTACCTACATTTGTTCCTTCACTTTATCATTTAATATTTTTATCGCGAATTTGCCTGAAGTTATTCCTTTGGGATAGCACTTTGACATAGCCTGGGGATTGCACGAGTAGTGTTAAGGACTTAAGGAGTGTACCAAATCCAAAGTGTCCAGTTTGGCTTGGTATTTTTAAGCAGTGTTGTTTTGCAGAAGAATCTGCTCTACTTCTTTTTTCGTATACGGACTACGCAAGCCCATGCAGTGGGTACAAATATTTGTTAGTCAAACAAGTATTTCAACGTTTATATCTTTAACTAGCTGTCCCGACGATTTTCATGATTTCTTCCAATGTTATGGAAGTTATTCTGCTATTCGGGGTGCAGACAAATCCAACAAATCAAAGATTATGATAATCGTTTCAGTTATAAATGGTGTTATAAATGGTGTAGCTAACCCGACTTAGTGTTATTTATATATATTTATTTGGTGCATGTACATAATAAAGGGTTACCTTTTCAATTAATATAATACCCAAGATGTACCGGACGTGAATATAATTTGAGCATCAGCTCTTTTGGAGGTATTTTTCCTGGTCCCAGTTTTTGATACCGATATCGTTACGAAAATTATTCGAATCGACCCACCTTAACCAGCCCTTAACAGCCGGGACCATTAAGGTGATATAATATTACAATTGTCGCGAATTAAACCTTCGTTATCACTATAGTTACGATATTACCGTATTATTTACAACCTCGTTACGTTAGTTATTTTGATAATTAAACTGCCTCGTAAATTGTTAGTTACTGGGAAGATTTTGGTAGGAAATGTGTGTTTTTGAGTGAATTATGGTTATTTACACTGGTTTAAGTTAAATCTATTAATTCGTTAAAGTAGACGTTTATAAGTGCTTAATAAATATGGCTTGTCTTCGTAATTTTCATTTTCATGCCTGCTAAATAAGATAGTTTTCATTCGTCGTTTTTGTTTTAAAACTACATGCGACTGAACATCAGTTAGGATCTCGCACGCCATTAGTCACAGGTCTAACTCTGCATGTTTAGAGTTAGAACTAGTATAGACATTATTGTATAGACTCCATCGATACCAATAACCAACCAAAATATTTTATGCTTTTCATTTCAAATACTTTTACTTGTTTCTGTATTAAAACTTAGATTAAACAAAAGAACGTTTCGCGCGTGGTCCCAGTCGTCTGAAGAAATGTGGCTCATGAAACTGGGACCGTGGTCCCTGCTGTCGCTAGTACTTCTAGATGCTACTGAATATTCCGCTCTGCTTTATGGTTAATTGAGACCATATTGAATTTCTTCGCCGTAAGTTTTCTAGTCGTGAATAGACAACTCTTCCCTTTACTCAAATGGGTGTGTCTTAAAAGTCAGATAAAGCAGCTGAATGGGCAGTAACTTGTTCTGCTGCCGCTCTTTAACTGCGGTTTCCAGTACAAAATTTCTCCATTGCCCGCTCATGATAGAGGTAACTTTGTCAACAAAATACAAGAACCCTACAAACCCTCCAAATAAAAATAAGTCGTGAAGACAAAGGGCTCGTCATTTTAGATCAACCACATAAAATATGGCCACAAAGCCCTCCAAAACGGACTATCAGATAATCTTATTTTTATGTTCGCTGAATAAAATCGGTTCGGCACAAGCTGTATCAGTTATCCCGCCATGCGAAGTTTATGAAGTGGAGACAGAATGCTCACTATACACAATTCTTGATAAAATGCAAAAAGAGGTATATTACACAGAGTGTAGGTACAACGATTATGTTCATTTTATGATATGTTTAAAATTTTCACATGTCTTTTACTAGTGATGCCCGTTTGCTTAGGCCATCTCTCGGTGTCGATAAGTCACCGTATATGTTCTTCTTTAACTCAGTGGTCAGAAACGCAATGTGTCAAAGCGATAGCATTATTGAATAGAAAAAATTTCCTTGCGTTACGATATACCTACTTATACAAAATTGGACTTGCACAAGCAAATACTAACGTGTGTGAGATGAATTGGCAGTATGCGAGCCATTCGTGTCACGCAGACTTGTGCAATCTAAAACTTGCGCAAGTATATCGTAATGTGTATGGCTAAAGTTAGTTGCCTTTAGGGCCAAAGTGTGTTCTCCTGAACAGACCATAGGCTGTTTCAAAAGTATCTGTAGTTATTCCGACGTTTCGCAATCTCTTGCTTATTGGTCCTTCTGCCCTCCTCTAATCCTCATCTCTTTTGTGACTCAATAGAGTTACGCGTCCAAGAGCCGAAACAGATCCGTTTTGTGCAACCTTGTGCTTGTTTATTGGAAGGAATTCTTTGGACATCGATAAATGTGTTGTCAGTATCGTCCCTTGTGTGTTTTCTGAGGCGCGAGATGTGAAAATTGCCAGAAATCGACAGTTTGATAGTACTCACGAATGCGACGAGTCAACATTTCGCAACGGTTTAACAAGATCTAGAAGAACAAGCCGTCATCTAAATGTTTGCTCTCTAAACGTCGGAGACTGAAGTTCTATAACAGAGCTTGTTTTTAGGTAGGAGCAAAATTTTAGAAAATTTAAGAAATCGTCACGTTACGAAAAACGATAAAATAAATAAACGATATGCGCCATCTTGGATTGAAATAATTAAAATGAAAATGCAAGATGCCCCCTCGATGCGTCTTTTTACTGTATTTGAGAAAGAGAGAGAGAGATAGTTTGTATGATTTCCGTGGGTGCTGAAGCCAAAAGCGAGGTCAAAATTAAAATCCAAATTGGCGACTTTTGAAAATTAAAAAAAAATCGTCATACGATGTAAATCTCCACATCGAAAAACACTCGGAGTTAAAGCAAAAGCGTAAGGAACTTCATTCCTGATGGGGGTCCCGCAACCCCACAACACTTATTTTTTTATTAATAAAATTTAGCGAGGCTAAAGGAGTATGTAAGGATTTAAGATGTTGGCGTTCTGTTGTTTCTGCCTGCCCCCATGGGAAGAAGGCGTGAGTTATGTAAATATGTAAGTTAAAGGTTTTACCAGCACCTTCTGTATACAATCGCGACAAGTTGTGTTGCGCGACGAGCGGTGCCTTTGTGTCGCGTCGCGTGTCTTGCCTGTTTTATAGGAGGAGAGGAGGAACAAGTAAATAGTATTTGCTTAGGTGGAGTTAGGGTTATTTGGGAATGTTAGTTAACATGTTTTGGGCCTATATGAATAGAGTTAGCAACAAAACAGTTGGTACATATACAGGCTAAATTGAATACATGACTTTATAACTGTCTTGCAGTTTTGAGTATTTTGTATATGGCCTACGCAAATTTCCTGTAGATTTGGTTCGTCGTGAGTTGCCTAAAATAGGGTTGAGCTACACGGTGACTGATGCATGCATGTCGTCTGTTGCGACAGATCAAATCAAAGCTGCAATGGCTCTTTCTTCACAAGGCCCTGATAATTTTGAACTTTAAAAGAGACCTTGACCTCTGAGTTTGTTTTGGCATTTCTTCTCAGCCAGCTAGGAAATGGCCGCGCCATCTTGTTATAAAATATTGACGTGTAAAAGCGTCTTAACAGATCCACACTACATACAGAAATAAACATTTCATTTCATATCTATACTCTATTCTATAAAAAAATGTTGAAAAAATAAACAAATGGGTCTGAAAACGTGGATGGGAAATTGTAATGCCACTTACAAATGGAGCGATTTCATTGTTTGAATACTGAAGCATTAGATTCTAATTTTAAATCACAAAAACATTTTTTATTTGACAATCGAGGTTACTTTATAACCTCAATTTTCATCGACGAGTCGATACATCGGCGCCTGTTGCAAGTAGTTTGCTTTTAATAGACTTAATTTTCTATCTATATGATTCTTTTTGTATGGTAGCATAACGTTAATGTGACAAGAGCCATACAGAGAATCTATTTATCTACGTATTATGTTCTGTGCCCTTAAGAAAGTTTTCTACAACTTTTTATACCAATGCCATCCTTCATTTTATCACAACCAAGAGTAATCTGAACTCACCGAACTCCAAGCTACCAATAGCTTGTCTAAATAACTCAACAGATTTAAATAAAAACAGACAATAAAGTTAGATGGAAATCTTCAGTAAACGTTTTATTGGGACCGCGGTCTTCAACCCTGAAATAACCGATAACGTGATGCTCCTTACACGAGACGTTCGAGAGACGATCGTGATACGATGTGAAATCGTTCGCGTTTTATTAACAACCATGCTATCTTATTTGCAGTCGATTTTCCTGATTTTGTAAGGCACTGTTCCCACTGCATCATGCCGACAGAAATAAAGCTTGTTGAAGAGAAAGAGCAATCAACTTATTAAAAAAAACATAGACGATTAAAACGATTAAATTTAGCTCCAAATTTAGACCGATTTCGGTCACGTTGTACAATCTCAATTGAGATCAGCCAGGTACGTAGGAGATATTATAGTGCAGTAGAGTGTGCGCAAACGCAGGTGCACTCTCTGTTCTTTATTCTTATAATCCGATGGGACGCCAATCCGAAAGGACCGGGAAGAGACCAGGCGCAGGACCAACGGCATTACGTGCTCTCCGAGGCATCCGGGCATCTCACCACCAACTTCTAAACTCCGGGCTGCTACTGAGAAATTTCCACCCAATAACATATCGCCACGCTCAGCGGTCGCGCTTGCGACCTCGAGACCAACGGGCCATTTTTGTAAATTCTTCCCCTAAAGGGGTTAAATAGGGAATCGGGTTTTAGCCGATGAGAAATCCCATTGAGCGCACGGCTTGATTAACAATACAAGTCACCCTTTGACCAGCATGCGTACCACTAGAGAAACGGAAGAAACGGTATACAAAATAACAGATTTTAGAAGAATTTCGACGTCGCGATGTCAAAATTCAAGAAAATAATGTTTTTTTTTTTGCTAAGAAAGTGATTTGTCTTGTCTTCGTAGAGTAGAGATAGAAGTGGTCATGCTACGCATCCTGTAGTGCTATTCTGTAACCATCTCACCGTGAAACATAGGTGAAGTGAGCGTGGAGTGAGCTATCAGTGCCGCTGATGCTAGGGATTGACCAAGACGAGATTTCACTGACAGTTCACGCAAGTCTTCACGACACACAGTCCTTTAGAGCGTTTACACATGATACACAATGTAAGCACAACAAACTGTTTCCCATGCTGCACAAGTTAGTGATAGAAGAGATAGCGCTCCGGAGCTTCGCAAAATCCGCGCCGACCGGTCTCAAAAACAAATGTCTCCAGCAACCGCCGTAGACACGTTCCAGTAAAAGGGAAATTCGATGTTATAGCATTCTTATTTCATTTAGTACACTCTGTGCAAGTTTGAATGCTTAAAATACAGAATATTAACAATAAATAACTTCGAAACAGACGTGACCTGTTAGACTGACGGATGCGCGTTTTTTGACAGCCAACTGAATCAGATCCATGGCCAGACGAGCGGGTAGCATCACGACCAAAGATCTCGACACAGTGGCGTGGTGGGACTGTGGAAGTTTGGAAGTTTCGCTATGAGTTAGTTAGGTATGGTTTGCGGCTCGTGCAGACTGGCGCGACATAAAGCCGTGTCGTTGTGTCGCGCCTGTTTGTCGGAGGAGGAGCCTTTAGTCAGTCGCTCGGTGTTTGTCATTGGTCAGTTCTCTATTAGCAGCTTCTTAAATGGCCAAAGTTTAAATGCATTGTGTGTGTGGTTGATACCAGGAAAGAAGCTAAAAATCGTCTTATATAATAACTAAAAAATAACCCTTATATCGTCTTATCAGTAAGCAAAAGTCTGAACGCACACGCGACATGGAGTGGCCATCCGTGAATATATGATTAAATACCAACTTTTTCCTCACATAGTACCTAAATTTTTTTGTTCTTTTCGTGCCGTCTCCCCTGGGGCATGGTCGAAAAGGAGGCCAGTGTTTGTTTAACAAAAGTTTAGTTTCTGTTGTTTTGATGGTAGTTTTGAAGGGACTCTAACTGTTATTTATGTAAGATGTTGTGAATCATGAAGTCCAAAATTAATTTCGAAGATTGAAAGATTTCCCCAAGAATCTGCTTTTAATTGTAGAGAAGATTAATGTTGTTACTTACAGTATTTTGTGTTTGTACATAAATACACAAATAATATTTAACTATCAATTTATATTTTTTTATTATGTAATTGCATTGCATCTGTTTATCCTATTAGGGCTGATCCACGCGGACTTAATAGCATACGCATAATCAGCCTATAATGTTCCCACTGCTGCGACACAGGCCTCCTCTCGGTGAAAGAGAGTGGGCCGTAACCGATTGGCGAATGTCACATGTCTTCGAAGTTTTAGTTCTAGGACACGCCGGTTTCCTCACGATGTTTTCCTTCACCGTTTTGAGAGCAGTGGTGATGAAATAATTTACACAAAGTTAAGTGCCTGTCTGGGTTCAAAGCTACGACCTACAACTCGGTAAGTCGCGGCCGTTACCACTGCCGCCACTGCTCTGGTCCCAATAGGTCAATCTTAAGGCGGAGATTACTTGAAAAAGGTGGTTTCTTAATGCAGTATATCTCTTAAACCGTGAATAAAATAGACGAAAGAAAAATATATGATATTTTCAAGCCTTTTTTTACAACAGTGATGGAACTCAAAACATAATTAAATATACATTAATGCATCAAAAAAATCTTCAAACACACCTCTTATTTGTCTATAGAAGCAGTTTATCCCTTCATTAACCGTTATAATTATAATTAAAAATATACCATAAAATTACAAATGCAAAATTGCATTCAGTGGTGGATTATTTATTATACATATCAAATTTTATTCGCATTTTTACCTTTAAATTACCAGTATTGTGTTATCGCACTTCTCTTTCTTTACTATGCAGTCTGAGAGTGACCGCGCTTCAGCTCTTGTCAGCGTCTTAATAGGTTTTTCATGAGCGAAACGTCTTTCGAGAGCTCACTGTTAATTTCCTAACAAAAACATCGAATACGACATAAACAGAATCAATAAACCATTTTCAATCGCACTAATTAACCATGATCGTGACTTCATAAAAGCTCTCAATTAACCCGCACAAAATGCTCTCATAATTAAAATCATAACCCAACAATAGTACTATCAAATTACTGAGAATACCGGACATAATTAAGCTTAATAAAGCCAAATAGTTTCCACCGCGGATAAAACCACAGTTAATGGAACAATCTAGCCTTTTGGTCGAACGTAAATTTTAAATCAAATTATAGCATGCGAAGCTGCGGTATGAAGTTATAGTCTTTGCAATTCGCGTTCGCTTCATGTGACATTTATGTCATTGTCATAAGGTCCAAACTTTAACGATTGACACGCTCTCGCGATTTGCAACGAATAGACCACAATACGGCCGTAACGACATTTTGTCCGGAAAAAGGTAGTTCGGACCGGGCGTAATCGCTTTAAACTGGTTTAACTTTTCGGTTTTAGAACAATATAGTTTGGCGGCATAACTCGATTGTGGGTGGTTGAAAGCGACGTTCTCAGAAATAATGTTTGTGGCGGATATTTGTGAATGCGTGCTACGTTTGTGAGCCGTTTCCATAAAACTTGTGTGGAGAGTTTGAAATTGAATTTGTTTACCACATTTTTTTTAATATTTTTAGAATGTGGAGTTGTTGCTGAAAAAATACTTTTCTGTGTTATTCTGTTTTCGATTACAAATTCTCAGTAGCAACTCGGAGCGGAGTCTGAATTTAATTCGCGTTAAATCGCAATAGATTCTTACCTTCATGTTACATGTTAATTAAACAAAACTTGTGAAAAGGTGTACTTTACGTACATTTCTGCCTACCCTTTCAGAAAATACAGGCTATCTTGATAATACGTTATGTTTCTCACAATATGTAAAATTCTTGAGAACGTGAAAAAGGAGATAAGTTTTATGAGTTGACGTGACGCGTTCCGGATTGTTTATCAGCTACGACCCTGAAGCTACGTCGCGTAGCAACGATGAAGTTTGCTACGCCGTAGCGTCAACAGGCATTCGCTTTCATTCCATAGAATCAACAGTTTCTTGTTGATATTTCACAGTAAATTATTACTACGAAGCCTGAATTTTATTGAGGTCTGTCTTCAGGGATTCATGAATTGAACATTAATGCGTAGTCCTGAATAAATGTATGAGCTGTTATGTATTCATAGTACGGTACAACGGAGTGACACCTATTGGGATTTTATTCAGCAGATATAACTCATGTATTCTATATGTTGAATGGTTTTTTAAATCATCTATATCCAGTTTTTTCATGATGATTACCATGATGAGTTTGGTCTTTTGTCAATATATTAGTGAGACTACATCTTAACCTCATGGTTTCAAAACTTAAAAAGGAAGGTCTGGTGCTGCTCTCACCAGACAATGTTTGACCAAGCTCTCACAATTTTATCAATAAAACTATTCAAAAACACAAATATACACAGTTACATTATCAACCGATTTACAGTACACGCACTCACACACACACACACAGTATACAGTATTGCTGTACTCGTAAGTTAATTAAAACGATATAATAAACTATTGCCGCCATTTTGACGACAGTGATAATGGTTGTCAGGGCTGTGCACTTTTAGTTTATGTTTATTGAAGAAAGCATTTACATAAGAAATATATCTTGTAAGTGACAAAACATAATATAACAATAAGAGGAATACTATTTAGAGACAAAAATTGAAAAGAGTATGCTTAGATGGTTTGGTCATGTTGAGCGGATGAATGAAAGGAGACTAACAAAAGGTATTTACAAGGCAGATGTGAGTGGAAACGCCGGGAGGGGACGCCCTAGGAAGACATATAGTGACCTTATTGGTGATGTTCTTCAGAAAGGTCAGGTGCGAAGTACTCTCAACCGGCGCTCGTGTATGACCAGATGTATGAACGTAAACGAGGCAAAAGGAGTATGTAAGGAACGTAGCAGGTGGCGTTCTGTGGTTTCTGCCTACCCCCATGAGAAGAAGGCGTGAGTTTATGTATGTATGTATGTAGGAATACTATTTTGACTCGGCTCGCGAAGATGTCGCCATGTGGGATGTGGACTCGATCGACTGTGTGCGATCATTGTGCCGATAGTCGTGACAGCCAGCTCTCATTGGGCAGCTGTATCAAGGGTTTGATTCAGAAAGCGATACTTCTGGACATGGCTCGCATTGTTAGGAGTCTCTCCGGAGTCCTGATTGCCGGTAGCTTGGACCCTGTTCTCGATACCGGTGGGCATTTTTAATTTATAAGTATTTTACAATCTCCACTCAAGCCGGCCAATAAAAGCAAGCGCGAGGTGAGAAACAAGACTTCTCCCGGGTGGTAGGGTCTGTTGGGTCGCTACTGCTCAACAGTCCGCCACATGGTTGTGCTGCGGGTCTATTATTATTCCACCATGACCAAAAATGTTCACGTGAAACCCCAGAAACACTACTCATTTATCCGACCCTTTTCCCGCAACACAATGCACTCTACCCTGCTGTACCCCATTCACAATGCAAAAAGGAACACAGAAACAAACAATAAATTTCCCAGAAAGCGTGACAACCATAATAGGTTCTCTTTTTACAAAGCAACGCGCAGGTGTGAACTGCACGCTGATTGGTCGGTTTTTGTTTTGAGTACAATTGTTTTAAAAGAGGTGTTCGTGCACTTTGTTTTGATACGCAAGCGATTTTAGTGAAAGGATCTACTGTAAACTTTGCATAACTATTGAAGAATATTGTTGCTCCTGGCTAAACTGTTAAATGGTTTTATGAAGCAAATAAGTATATTCTACGCTTCTTATTCTTTTCTGGTTTGTGTTAGACCAGCTGGGAAATTGCGTAATACTATTAGTACCAATGACTTTCATTTCGACAGTTTAACAACACTCAATGTATTGAGCAGACCATTTTTTTTAAATATATGAAGCAATGGATTAGCAATATCCTTCAAAATGATTCAGATTGTTAATAAAGTGTGTTACGCAATTAGGGTGCTGACTAGAAAAGATGCTAAAACGCAATCCATGAAACAGCAATATCGAAGGGGATAGCTCAGAGATTAATCTAGCAAGTCTAGCAACTCAACTGCCCTTTTTTTTTTGTTCCCTCTCGTGTTCGTTCAGTTACCTGTGCCAGGGGCCACGGTATCTCTTACGAACAACCCGCCTGCTCAACTGCCCTGACAGTGTTATAAAGTACAGCACCTGAACGTAAAGATGACACATAGGGCTTTTGAAGGAGACTGTCTCACAGAGCCGACGGTTTTAAAAGCAGCTATTACTGGCTAGGAACTACTGTACTTGGAAAAGGACATTACATCGATAATTCTTATCCCAAAAAAAAAGGTAACTATCTTCGGCCGAAACATCAGGCACTGATAGTTAACAATACAACTGCCTCGTTGGTCTAGTGGTCGCAATCGCTACTGCTGAGCATGAGGTCCTGGGTTCGATTCCCAGGTCGGGCAACGTGTTATTGGATTTTTCTATCTGGAACTTCTCAGCAGCAGCCTGGAGTCTGGATTTGTGCCCGGTTGATGGCAATAGGCTCGCCCCCTATTACATGGGACCTAAGCATAACTGGCGAAATGTGCCCAACCCTTCGGGGAAACAAGGCGTGATGTTATGTTATGTTAGTTAACAATACAAGAATAGTGTTAATTGACAACCAGCTGTCACCAAAATCCCTCGAAGCAAATCGCAAACTCAGCACAAAGTGCGTAAAAGTAAGACGAAGATAATGCTCGCAACAAGAGCAATAAATTGCCCGGAGCAGTAAATAGGAATAAATCGATGAAACCCGATCGCGTGGCAAAATATACACATGCATATACAGCGAGTTATGGGGGAAAAGAGGGAAATATGCGTGAGGAAATGTATTGTTATTCTGAATAGAAGCCGAGCCCGATGGTTTTTCCCATAATTCTCATATTTTAGGGCTACGTTTTCCAAAAATTCCTTCTTAGTTTTCTATTCAAAATAAATGTTCGCGCATATTGTGTAGTTACTAGGTACTAAGCTAGTACATTAATTAATAACAACACGAACTAAAATGAATCATAAATTGACTATGTAAAAATGTATGTAAAAAAAAACATAAATTGCAAATATCAAAAATCATTTATGAATACGGTATAGAAAGTTTAATTTCTTCAAATAATAAGTAAAGTTTACAAATTTATTTCATATTTAAAGAAATTAATTAATAATTTAAATAATGCATGCGAAATGTAAGTGATATTCAATTCAAACAAACTTTGTAAAAATTAATTCATAAATTACATTATACCTACTACAATTCACAACTCATAATCTAAGAACTCTATAATAGTACATTATGGTACTAGTGTGTAACATTGGTGATTGGACAGTAATTATCAATACACACGTGTATCATACGACGTTTTTCAACACTCTTGTGAATAAAATATCAATAAAATCTCATTTTATTCAAAAAAAGATCGTGTTCAATAGAACAAATAAATTAATGTTCCTATTGTTTGCTCATTTCATGCAACTTCTTATTTAAATAGATAATTTTAACTCGTACGTGTTAAATAAATAAAACTTTCACTCAAATATAACTTTTGTTTTCTCTGTAATAGAAGAAAACCTTTAATTCCCCATTATGTACATGGCAGAATAGGCGCAAACCCTATGCGCGGAAAATAAAAAAAAAACCTCATCCCTTTAGTCTGTGTCCGATCGCAATGCGCGCGCATAGGAAAACTGATTATTTTTCCCGCCATAGCGAAACATTTTTCACAACTCGTTTTCACTATTGAATTTATAGTTATTTATTAATTTAAATGTCTACAAGTACTAGTTACGAAGAAAATGATTTAAGAACAACGCCACTCCACCAAAATTTAAAAAAAAAAAACTATAACTCACTAGTGAGTTATAGCAATGAAAAAGTCACAGTTTGATTCTGGGTGTCATTCTGTGCCTAATTGCGGTGACCATAGAGCCACTTTATGAGCAAGTGTGTTGAAAAAACATTTATCTATATTATGGTTTTTAATGTACTCGGAATTTTATTATACAATTTAAAGCACATGTGATAAAGCTGTTAAAGGATGTGAGTAAAAATTTGGCAGAGCGGGAGAAATCATTTGATGATTTCCCACCGAAAAAAAAAAGGGCGTCCCCTACCAACGTTTCCACTCACATCTGCCTTGTACCTACCTAACCATAAAACTACTAGTATAAATAAATGTATGTGCATAGGAGGAAAACTGTAACACTGTAACCCTCTTCCGCTGACCTTTTTCTTATCAGTAGGGGTCGTTGTCATTGCAGGGTTAAAACAGATTGCATGTAAATATATGTTGCTGGTATCTTTACGTGCGTTTGTGTTCTTGGATGAGTGGGCATAGCATTTCAGGGCAATCTAACGGTGGAAATTATGTGTAAAAAGGTGGGGAAAGAACAGCAACTGATTGTAGATTTTCTTTTGTTTTCGTTTGCCTCACTTGTGTGTCGTGTTGGGCTGTTTTATAGTTTACTAGTGCCGGGGGCCCCTGCTTCTCACGGATGCAATGGCGTCATGTTTACAACATTGAGATTTCTGACCTATAACTAAGTTAAATCCTAATCCTAACTGATATTATAAATGCGAAAGTAAGTGTGTTCGTTTGTTTGTTACCTTTTCACATCTAAACCACTGAACCGATCATCATGAAATTTTGCATAGACGTGGTCAGAGGCACAGAAAAGATTATAGAGTACCTTTTATCCAGAAAAAAAGTACTGTTCCTGAGAGAAATAACAATTACTTTCGACGGTTACTATTGCTTTAGGACGCTAGATGGCGCTACGTGTCTTTCGAAACATGATTGAATGATTTTAGTAGTGAGTTAAGAGTTATTTATTTAATATGAGTACGTGAGTTTATGTTGGATACTTTTTATCCTGGTAGTACGTTTCCTTGGGATAATTTCCGACCTCCACGCGGGCGTAGCCGCGGGAAAAAGCTAGTATTAATATTAGAGAATACAATACAACACGGATCCCAGCCGTTTTCTGATCCCGAAAATCCCGGGACTATACTTAGCTAATCTCGGGATTTTCGGGACTGCCACAAACAGGTCTGGTTTGTACTCCGTAGCGCTTTGACAATGACCTGGCCTAGATTCAATTAATTGCATTTATTACACTAAAGGAAAAGTTACAGCTGGAAATTGATAAGATTATGAAATCCCCAGAACCTGAAGTAAAAATACAAAATGAATCGGGGTTGGCAAATAGTATTACCCCTCCCGACCCTTGCTCCCTCCCGACTCTTGCTCGAGCCAGCCCGCGCCGCTGAGTCTGTAGCTTTAAATTCGTCCCTAATTAATATCAATCCTGATCCAGCTAGTCCCTTGCTGCCCTCTTCCAGCGACGCCCTAAGCCGAGGTCCGTACCCCACAGGGGGTGCCCTTAGCGTTGTCGCTTAGTTTTAGTTAGTATTTAAGTTTAAGTCCTGGCTGGAGGCATTAATTTATTAGGGCAACCACAGGCAAGTCCGTCTAAGCAGACGACAACCTCATAGGTTGACCTGCGAGATGCCATTTATAAAAAAAAAAACAAATAGTATTAGACGTGAAATGAGTCTCTTTGAAAATGGAGGAGTTCGTGGATATCACTTCGAAACAGCACATAGGTATCTATTGTCTATTCCTCCTACCAGTGTAGAACCTGAACGAGCGTTTTCAGCTGCTGCTTATGTTGGCAATAAACTGCGAACAAGGCTGTCAAACCTTGGATGCATTGATATTTCAACGATAGTATTTTGAAAATTCGAAATAAGTTTTTTTTGTCTTTTTATTTCTTACAAAGTTTCTTTGTTTTGTCTTTTTTTCTTTTCTAACTGTATTGTGATTTGTGTTGTGGAATAAAATTAAAAATATGTTCTTAGTAAATTGCTAGTTTTTTTTTATAATTTTAGACCAATTAGAAACCCCATAGTCTAATCCCGGGATAGCCCCTGGATCCCTTTATTACGCATCAAGAATCCCGTAATCCCGGGATCGAAAAACATGCTCGGGATTGTATTCTCTATTTAATATATTATACTGAAACACACACACACACATAGACATGAACCTTCTGAAATAAATGTTCTAAATTATGGTGAATTCAACATCAATAGTGGTCCCAAAACAGGGCAAAAATCGACTTTAATGTTATACCTACTATAAACTATGCTATTATGTTTAGATTTTGTGGAGAGGTTTTAAGCAAAGTTGATAGTGAATTGCTCTGCCCAAGAAGCATTGTGAGTTTTCTATCTGTCTGTTTGGTCCGTTGTACCGGCTAAACTACTCGTATCTTACCAATTTCGGTAAATCGGACTCTAGAGGTGACTGGACTCATTGAGTTGGTGGACTCGAGAAAGCTTGATTATGAGTCGATTAAACCGCGACCATAACTTGTGCCTAAATAAAAACATAAACCACTTTAGACAGTTCAGAACCTTTTACTACCACACAGACTTAAGTATTCTAATAAAAACATTATAATATTAACTAAGTTAAGTACTCCAAACCCACGCGCCTGAAAAAAATATCCTTTCTTTGCAAAGGTTAAGAAAAAAACATCCAAAGGCGGTTTGGGGGCAAGCTGCTGCGTAAGTGAAAATATTGTAACCGAGAGTCTGAAAGTCAAAGGCGCTAATTAAAAAGAGATGTTGTGAAAATCTTCATTCGAGTCCCTATGACTAAATGACTCTCATGTTATATATTTAAAAAAAACTTTACAAACAGCTACCATAGTGACATTATTGACTGCAGGATCTCTCTGGTTGGTTTTATTTATATTTCGATGATTGATAACATACTTTAAATATAAAGAAAGAAAATAGCACTAATTTCGCATAAACCTAATTAAAAGCACACAATACTTTATGTAAAATAAAATATTAAGTGTTATCCATTCTAAGAAATTAGCAGGAGTAGGTTATACCTTAAAGACTGCGCAGCGCTACATAGACCCAGTTCAAAATTCCAAAACTTGCCAGTCAACTATCGCCTGACGCCGGTTTTCAACTGGATCTGGGGTAAATAATGTGTTGATACTTCAATGAGTCCAGCTTACCCTTGTCAGCCTGCCCCGCCACCAAACTTACTGAATGACTAATCTTTCAATCACAAAATTGACCCATTGCCGTATAAGAACAAGAATAGGCTCATAATGCCATTAGCATCCATTTGCCAAAGACGTGACTCTAATTCCCAAATCAACCTCGTCAACCAATGAAACAGTATTTTCTCTCCCCATTTTCGTATTCAACCCTGGAGCGGATGAAAAAGAATAATGGCCGTTTGTTTTCTTACTTTTTTTCTTAACCCTCTGCCTTGAAGTCAGTTTCCAGTGTGACGTGATCGTGATTACAAATAGTCGTCCTGTTAGCAGTGTCGTGTCGTGTCTTGTTTATTTAAATGGAACTATTGACACAGTTAGACCTACGAGTCTTCGACACGTGATGATACATTGCGATTTGTCAATCTCCTTATTATCACAACGCACATAACCGCTTCTTCTTTGCTTCGAACAGCAGGGCTAACATGACAGGCGCGACAACGCTATCTATCTCGATTTGTCGAAATTTGTCTACGAATCTGACGTTATTAGAATGCCTTACATGACCGTTAGACTCGAATAAACTCGAAAAAGGCTCTTTGACATTTCTTTATCTCGCGACGAGATACCGATGTAGCAAGTTATAAAAAACAAATATTTTTTATCATTGCAACATCAACGGTCGATTTTACTCATGGAATTAGTATGTACTATAATGATTTTACGTCTACCTCTTTTAATTTGTGTTTTGTTTCTTGTAACCCACTTTTTTACAATTTTTTATTTACTAAAAATAAAAAAAATAGTGGCATATACCCACAACCTCCTAGATTTCGATAATCACCATAATTGGCAAAGATACTAGTTATTACTGCACGTGATGCTCATCCATGTAATAGTGCTTCCCTCCGCCACAGTTTTTCTCGCGGTCGCCGAAAGGAACTTCGTTCCAATGTAAATAGTAGTTTATAACTAAGTTTTTATTAATATTATGTTTTATAATAAAATGACAGGACACAAGTTGAGGCATCGTTTGTAAAACAATCTCAACTTAGCTCCACAGTTGTTCTGTGGCTCATCCGAGTATTCCCATCGAGAAAAGAGAGTCGTCCAAAGATGTAAAAAAGTACACGACAGTGGAAACAAACTCTCTCAGTGGCTTCGGGTCAAATCACATCGTTACCTCCATTATGAGGATCATTAAATTTTTGCCCAAATTATTTCGTGGATCATGAAACTCTGCGCTTTCTTGTTGGAAGCTTGATGAGATAGTTAATCGAGTTTTCTTTTGTTTTGAAGATTCTACAGGGTGGCCAACTTAGGTGTATAATATCTTTTTTGCAGTCGCTATTTTGATTCGGCGTCAAACACAAGAAATTAAAATATTTTTAAAGAATAAATTAAAAAATTGTTTTTTTTATTTCTCGTAATTTCGACAAATTTTTTATAGAGAATTTTAACGACTTTATTACCATAATATTGGCTGTTTCTAATCATTTAATTTGTTAACAAACAATATTCTCAATCGGTTGAAGCATAGTTAAATAAAACAAAGTAGAGGTAGTCTTCGTCCAACATTGCTAACAAGAATACAATAAATTGCACTAACAAATATCGCATATCTTCTACAACTACACATCTGTCCCTACAAACGATATCGTCACCAACAATTTATTTCCTACTGTATTTCTCTTCACTCACTATATCTTTCACACAAGTGAACGTTATTTGATGTTTTATACGGACAGTTGTTGGCTGTCGACAAATTGTCGTCTTTTGACATTGGTGCAGCTGTAATGAACGTATTCAGTGTGCAGCGAGCTTTAGATGCAGGGTTGGCAAGAGATTTTAAGTTGAATCGTGAAATTTTTGTTTTAGTTTTATCATTAACGCATTGTTGTATAATTTTTATGTTACCTATAATTTTGTAAGCGCACATCGCATTAATTTTTATAAATTGTTTTTATAATATGTGGAAAATCTCGTGGGTTATGCGTGCATTTACTCACTCTGTAATTCAAATTTTGTGTAATACGAGTACTGTAATGTGTAACTGTTTATTTTCCCAAATAAATAAAATAAAAATTAAAAAATCGTGAAATGTTAATCATTCAATCACTTGAATGTTATATAACATAAATTCAATCATTAGCGGGTGCTAACCATTATATAGATCAATAGGGTTGATGACAATTTTTAAAATTTTATCTCAATAAATTGTTTGTTTCCAAATAGTGCAAACATAATTACAAATAGTGAAAATGCTTAAAATGTTTATTGCCAAGTTATAAACGTTTTAAGAAAAGTGTTAGATAAGGACAGCACTATCGTAGAAGTGACGTCACGTCTATGTAACTTCATACTAGCGCCGTACAGTGTCCGTACCGTGCGACAAGGACGGGAATAATCCCCTCGAAAAACTTTAAAGGCATGTATCTTATTCATATTTACACCGATTTAACAGATTTTTTCGATTATCTCATTTTTAATGTCAGTCATCATCCCTATTCTATGACACTTCCCAATACTATTTCCACCGCCGACTGTTATATGTTAAGAAAAAGATTATTTATTTACTTATACAAGGTTAAATTTTGGTCGTTCTGGAACCGAAAGCCATGAACTCGATCATCGAACTCGAAACGATTGAGACCATTATTAAAAAAAAAAAAACAAAAAAAAAAAATACGCATTGATGGCAAGAAAGCGTTACTTCGAGTTCTCCTTATTTCACAATAAAAAAAACAATTAAATAAAATTTTCGAGTTTATTTGTTATTTTTAAATAATGGTCTCAATTAATTCGATGATCGAGTTCATGGCTCTCCGGTCCAGAACGACCTCAATTTAGCCGTGTATACAGACTTACCAACTTAACACATACAAAGAGTTAACCCAAAGTCTTTGTCATAATATAGGTATAGATCGCGCATGTAATGATATTATAGAAAAGCGTGTAACTATCAATTAGCGTTCTAAAACGTTATACAAAAAAAAAAACATTAAGGATTATAAATAGCTCGTAAAGTCTTTTTCGGTAATTACATTTACCCACGTAGCAAAGTGATACGAATATGTTAAATATTTCCTTGCGCGCGTTGTAAAAGTAGTCAAACATAAATAAAGCGGTACAAGTATTGTAATAAAATACTTCAATTATAAGGGCAAAGAACACTGGCCACAGTATCTTCTCAAAGTTTAAACCCTCACGCTAAATGCTTAGGTTGTATTTGGTTATACTATAAAAATCATCAACAATCACCATTAATAATCTTATTTGTCTCAAAAAGTATTCCTTCGTGGAAAAAAATAGATTCCTCATTCGAGAGCAAACTGCAAAATCATGTTTACATTTTAATATACATAAAGTGGAGAAAAAATTCCGTATCGAATGCAATGTCTTATTTCTTTGAGCAATCATGTGTTTTTTTTATAGTTATATAATTAACTAAATTAGAAATGTTATGGTGGTATCAGGAGGTGTTCTGTATTTCCTGCCAACCCCTGGGAAGAAGGCGTTAGTTTATTTATGTATCAAATATATAAAATTCTCGTATCGTTTTTGTTGTTTGTTTGGCATCTCGCAGGTCAACCTATGCGGTTGTCGTCTGCTTAAGCGGACTTGTCTGTGGTTGCCCTAATAAATTAAGGCCTCCAGCCAGGACTTAAACTTAAATACTAACTAAAATCTAAGCGACAACGCTAAGGGCACCCACTGTGGGGTACGAACCTCGGCTTAGGGCGTCGCTGGAAGAGGGCAACAAATGACTAGCTGGATCAGGATTGGTATTATTTAGGGACGAATTTAAAGCTACAGGCTCAGCGGCGCGGGCTGGCTCGAGCAAGGGTCGGGAGGGGCGTCGATTTGGGCGTCGCGGCGAGCCTCGGCGGCGAGGGCGGTAGGACGGCGATCGGGTTTTGGGCTTATGTAGCGTGCTAGTGGCCTTACTACTCTCCTGGAGGAGGGTAGTGGCGTCGTCGGGGTCGATTAAAGTATGCCTTGGTCGGCGAATACTGCTAATGCGAGAGGGAGTGTAGCGGGCGGCCGCTGTAATCAGGGGGTTAGAATGTTTGATGCCGCAGTCGAAGAAACGCTTTGATAAGCGTTTCATGAACTGATTTATGGTTGGCATTCTAAGGTCGACGTGAAGATCTATATTCCGGACGTAGTAAGGGGCACCCGTAACCCTTCTGAGGAAACGGTTTTGGAGGGTCTGCATCTTATGGAGATGACGTGGGTGAGCATGCGCAAATACGACGCAGCCATAGGTCATGATGGGACGGATGACTGCGGTATAAATGCGGAGCTTGCATTTAAGGGACAGTTTACTACGGGCTGTCAGTACGAATTGGAGCCTGCTAAGGGCGAAGGAGGCGCGCGCGCGAACCGCCTTGATATGAGCCTTAAAGGTAAGGTTTTCATCGAGGATCACGCCTAGTATCCTCTAGTATAGTGATCGGGCTGGGAAGTGGGAGAGGGAATCGACGACGTCTCGAGAAGAGAACCGCCTGACTCTTATTGGGGTTGACCTCGATTCTCCATTTCTGGAACCAAGCGCCTAAGACGTTTGCGGAGGTTTGGAGAGTACGAGCTATAGCGTTGGGACAGTGACCGGTATAGTAAACGGCAGTGTCGTCGGCGAAGAGAGCCAACTGAGCCTTTTTACTTTTTGGGATATCGCTAGTGAACAGCGTGAAGGCGAGAGGAGATAGTACGGAACCCTGAGGTACACCGGCGCGAATAGGATGAGGGGACGAGAGTGCTCCCTCGATGCGATAGCGAAAGGTGCGATTCGACAAAAAGTCTCGTAAGATGAGCACGAGACGATGTGGAACTCCTAGTTGGTAGAGCTTGTATATCAAGCCGTTGTGCCAGACTTTGTCGAAGGCTTTCGCTATGTCGAAGAATAGCACACCCGTCGTCGCGTTACGCTGCAGACCAGCGCATAAGTGCTCTACGATACGGTGGACCTGTTGGGTGCCCGAGTGTTGGCTACGGAATCCAAACTGCTCGTTGGGTATGAGGCTCTTTGCTTCGGCGTAGTCTTTGAGACGCTTATAAATAAGCCTCTCGTAGGTTTGCCGAGAACATTGAGTAAGCTAATGGGACGGTAGCTGGAGGGCTCAGACTTTGGCTTGCCTGGCTTTGGGATATCGATGACGGTGGCTTCTTTCCATGCTTGTGGGAAGATGTTGTTGCTCAAGGCGCCATTGAATATGGCGGTCATAAGCATTATTAGCGGGGCAGGAAGGAGTTTGTATACCTTATTGGTAATACCATCCGAACCGGGGGTCTTGCGAGCGTGGAGCCCTTTAATGATGTCGTGCACTTCGTCTGGAGTGACGGGAGGCAGAGGATCATCAGGGTCTTTTTAATTTAATTTTATTTGAGATTGGTTTGCTCTTGACTCTAGTCTAGGTCAGAAGTGACAGAGGCAAAGTCTGCGATGGAGTGAGCTTACCCAGAAGAAGCCTGTTCAGACACACAGACGCAGGTATCGAGTTCCACTCTTTTCCCGTGCGCATTATGAAGGATGTTTGAAAGCGCTTAGTGCGAATTGGTGGAATGTCACCTAAATATGGATGGTAATTAGCAGTACGTCTAGAGGTCCGATGGTAGAAGGGGGCAGGTGGGATGAGGTCGTGGAGTTCTTGCGCACACTCACCGAAGTACAGTCTATAGAAGACCGACAAGCAGGCAACCTTGCGGCGATGAGCTAAGCTGTGATGCTTGGCATCCACCAGTGTTACGTCGCCTATGAGCCCCTTAGCTCTACGTTCCACTGAGTCAAGCGCGGCAAGTTGGTATTTAGCTGAGCCATCCCAAAGGTGGCCGCAATACTCCATGCAGGATCGGACTTGCGCTTTTTTGTTACCTAACTCCTCCGAAACGGCTGGACCGATTTGTATGAAATTTTGTGTGCATATCGGGTAGGTCTGAGAATCGGCAAACATTTTTTTTTAAAGAAGCAAATAATGTTTGCGGTCAGCTAGTTTTTTATATAATTAGAGCTAAGAAAGTTAAAAGAGGCTCGTGGCTAAATAATAACAGCCGCAAGGGTTAAGCCTTAAGGTTAAGCAATGCTTGTCGAGGTCGGTCCGTGGACGGGTGGTCACCCAATACATACCGAAATCCCTCCGTGCCTCGGACAGCACGTTAAGCAGTCGTTCGTAGATCTTTGACAGCCGTTACGGGTAGTACGAAGTCCGAAAGTAGGATGTGGAGGTCAGGTAGGCAGTCGCTCCTGGTAAAATACTGGCATTCATCTGCATCCGGTAGATTGGGAGCCGACCCCGACATAGGTGGGTTATGGTTAAGCACACGATGAGCAAAGAAAAGAAGAAATTATATCATTCTTAATAGGAGATTGTCGTCGCATCTGATGAGTTGACTTGGAGTGCTCTGCGCTGCATAGCATCGCAAAGAAGTGTTTAACAGCGTGTATGTATGTAGCGTATATGTATCTTCGATCAATAAGAGCCCTCTTAAAACCCTTTGATCAATAATTAAAGGCGTTTAAGAGGGCTGACAAAAGCTAAAGCGCGGTCATTGTCAGACTGCATAGAAAAGAAAGAGAAGCGCGATGACGCAACGCTGGTAATTTGTTGCAAAAATTAAGCAATTGTCTGTTAACAAAAAATCTTTTGAATGGACTAAAAAAATTAAACACTATTACGTTAATTATTAGTTAAGTAATCATGCTGGTAGAATAATCTGTCAAAAAACAGAATCATTGCTTTGTTTTCTTTTACATCTACTTAAAATTTTAATTAACCGTCTGCTGTTAACAAATAATTAAATGTTGTTTGTTTGTTAATTATTACGTTAGTTGTAAGGTGGTTATTAAGAAGCTGTGAAATTGATTTGAAATTCAATTATTTAATGTAGGTTCCTACTTTAGTGTGAAATTATTGTTTCAAAATTTAATTGAAATTTTCTCGAGTATTTTATTTTTCGTTATTACTTAATTACCTCCTACAGCATTTATTTGAAAAGTACATTATTATTCTTCAGTTGCGCTTCACTCTAGCTTAGCACAAAGGCTTCTGAAGTACATAAAAAAACAATGCTATGTTTACATCAATACATTTTTTTATACTAGCTGCTCCCCGCGGTTTCACCTGCATAAATTTTGATCCCGTGGGATTATCGGCATAAAAAGTACTCCATGTGTTAATCCAGGTTATAAACTATCTGTGTGCCAAATTTCATCGAAATCCGTTCAGTAGTTTTTGCGTGAAAGAGTAACAAACATCAATCCCTACTCACAAACTTTCGCGTTTATAATATTAGTAGGATTGTCTTGATCAACATCACTGCATTTTCTCTCACAGCTTCACTCAAACAAAAAGCTCCATTAAAGTAGAGATATATGAATGAAAACAATGCCCACATCAAGTCGGGTCAAGGTTTCACAAAAGCTCTATTAAATTAACACGATGTTAAATTTCCTCTTGTTGCCCTATTTGCTAACCCTAGTCACATTAGGCCGTCAACACCAGCACACAATAGGTACGGTACAGTTAGCGTCAAAATTATCATGACGAACAGACCGTTCAAAATGAACAAAACAGTTAAGAAAATAAATTTTAACTTATCTCTATTGTATAAAGTTCTAGTTATAATGACTTTTGTCGTGTTTAGTTTGCTCTTTCTACAAGATTGTATAGTGTTTGTCTTAGTTATTTAGTGAAGTACTTAAGTGCGTTACACTCTGGTAAAAACCCATTCCTTAAAAAAAGAGGCAGTAAAACTTAGCCGAGTGTATGTACGCGATTCAGCGTCATCGACCGACAGGAGCCGAGTATACCCGATTCAGCGTCACAAACTCGAGCGCGACCGTGCAGTTTCGTTCACAGTTAAAAAAGATTTGCAAAGTGCTACTATAATTTGAGTAAAATCTTAACTTGAGAACAGCCTGTCCGCGAGGCCTATGTTATACTTTTTTTAAATAAGCTAACGTCTATTTAATTTAATACAAACTTCATAATTAATCAATTCAAACAATCTTAATAATATCCATCGCGTTATCTATGTTTTGAACTGAAGCACACAATTTTTTTTTTAATATGAAGACAATACAAAACAATCCGCAAATTTTGTATTATCAAAATTAAAATGATGGTTATTCTAACTGTGTTACTCAATTACGGTGCCGATCATTTTGAACGCTCTGCTCATCCCTTCTGCTCCACTGACTGTACTTGTGACGTCCATTGTTCTCACCGATCATGTTAGGTGGTTATTATGAGCCGTTTCAGACTATCTGGGTGCAGGCATCAGTTCAGTTACAATAGACGTGTGTGGGAAGCCGATCGCTTTCCACAATCGCTTTCGTTTGAATGAGTTTGTTGGTGTTATATTGATGAAAATATAAGCGTTAGTTTTTTTTTACATAACATAACATAACATCGCGCTTGTAATCCCAGAAGGGTTAGGTAGAGGTGTAGTACACCCACATTTCGCCAGTTATGCTTCTTAAGTCCCATGTAAGGGACGAGCCTTTTGCAATCAACCGGGCACACATCCAGACTCCGGGCCGCTACTGAGAAATTCTAGATAGAAAAACCATTAACACTTTGGCCGACCTGGGAATCGAACCCTATGCTCAGCAGTAGCTCTTGCGACCACTAACCATCAAATGACTTCTCCCGCTCTGGGTGGAGCGGAAGGACTTTTACTGAATAAAACCCATCCGAGTTCCTTCAATTGCCTGTGCCAGGGCCACGGTTACTCTTTCGAATTACCGACCCTGAGGCGTCGGTCCTATCGGACTTCGTCATTTTGTGCTGACATCTCTTTGAGGCGCGCGTGGAACACGACGCGCCGTCGACCCGGGCCTGGTCCTTACCGGACGGCGAGCTACCCATTGCTCGCTATCGGCAAGCCCGCGCCTACGGTGGCCGGGAATCAGCTTGCGATTCCCGACGCCGTACGTATAAACGGACGTACCGCGCATTCAAATACAGAATCTTATTACTTAGTTAGTTCAATAAAACTTACAAACAATGCTTAAATGCTTATCAGTTAATTATTTTATAATTAAACAACGCTAACATTAAAAAATACAAAGGTGTTATAAGAAATAAAGTTAAATTACAAGCTTCATTATTTTCTACAACTTCATTATTACTAATTTGCAACATTTCCTGTAATTTATTTAATCGGAGAAAAGGATTGCTGTGTAAAATAATCTTTTTACTTTATGGATTATATTATATTATTAAAACTTATTTAGTTCACGTATTAAATTATTACATCCAGTAATTGATCTCAAAAATCGTACTCCGCGCCATTTTCGGAACAGTAGGTAGCGATGTATCATAAAAAAAATACTGTGTCAAAAGGCCAAACTGTTAATATGAATAAATACCCAACAACATAAAAATAATTTTAACTATAGTTTCAACGAAAACATCGAAATTACTTATAATTTCTCTTGCAGCATACTCTGCGAGTTCGATATCACAAGCTGGCTAATAGACGGCGTTGATCTTGCCTATATGGCAAGATCATCCACTTTACGGTGAAATAACAATTATTTTAGTAAACAGTTACGCTTTGATTATTTTATGATCTTTACAGACGCTTTCGCGGCGACATATGTTTTTTTTTTCTGATTTTGCATCACTTATCGTTGCTATGAAGTTGCTGTCAGATGTAAAAAACGGTGGAAATATTGTATAAAACTGACAGGTGCCAGGAAGCGGTCTCTCAACGGAATGAATCGTGTATGATTACTTAATATACACAAAACTGACCTCGGCCGAAACCGAAACAAAACAACAGAATTAATTATGTCAGCTTTATCTTGTTATCCATTTGAACTGAATCTCATTTGATCTATTTACAATACAGAAAATCCGTAACTACTTATATAACTACAACAAAATCACAACACATACTCCAAATAAAAAGGAATTTAATAAAACTATCCATCAGGAAAAAGGTCAAAACCAAATTGACCCAATGAAAGGGTCAAAAATACAATAATGGCACAGGGGAGGCGAGGGTCAAGTCGACACGAGTTTCCAAGTGACCATCCCTCTGTGGGATACATACGAAATACTAAATGAACTACTGTAGTGTGACCATGGGAGAGGATAGGATAGATTGTCTTTAAATACAGGGTGGCAGGACATCGACGCGCATTCCGTTAACCATGGATTCAATACATGATTCTGAACTTCCTTGCGTTTAAAGAAAAATACTGCAAATTCATAGAAATGAAATACCTACGCGGTCAAAATGTATACCTACGCGGTCAAAATGTATACCTACGCGGTCAAAATGTATGGTACAGACTTTTTATTTAAACCGACGAAAAACTTCTACGCTATAATAATGTGCTGAATTCATGTTTACAGTTTTCGCGTCGTCCGTATGTGTCCCTGCCACCCTGTATGCATCTGTTATTTTTTAATTGTAGTAATGATACAAAAAAACGATACACACAATTGATACAAAAAAACGATAAATTGTGTGCTAGAAAATTAAATTCATTTATTAAAACTAGGCTGAGGATCAGTACTTTTAAAACGTCAAAAAGAAAGGTGATTGATTGAAGATTCTTGATGTTTTGATTTCTTGTAAGGTAGCTTTCAATGCCAATGTTTTAATTTTTACGTGTTTATAATTATTAATCTGTCGCAGGCAACAACCGTCGACTAAACTAGTGTTAGCTTGTAAAATTTACTGTGTTTTACACCTTTGAACGTCCTTGAACCTTGCCTGTTTGCTGCGTGATTGCATATATATTAAACACTATGTATATTGTCACAGAAACACGTATATATAAAAAACACATGTTAGCTCGAATACTTATTACTTAGAACCAAACAAATATAAATATCGTGAACTGTTTTCATTGTAATTGGAAAAGCCATTCATGAAACACAAAACGTCTATAAATGGAGTAAGAAAATCATATCTTCGTCCCATTGTTAGTAGCAATTCAACATTTCCTTTGTTCTTCAAAATAATGCAAAGTATAAATAAAATTTGCGTAAAGCTTTATGTCGGTAGTTACCCATACGACATATTTATTCTCTCGTACATGTTGACAATCTTGGGTTTGTATAACTTCGCCATATTTCCCCTTGAGGGGCAATCAAAATTTAAGGCACCACGGTATTTTGATATCACAATAACGTGGTACCTTAAATGTTGAGTTTTATTTATTTATATATTTATTTATTATGGGACAATAAACAGCTGCAATATGAAATGTTATAGAAGTAATATTAACAATATTGCAGCCCACTACATTATCCGCATGTTAACAAAATTTATATAAGGTAAGAAGTGTCACTAGGTAAGCATTACTCAGAAATATTAAATTAACAAAAAAAAAAAAAATTTCATACCTTAAAATTAATTAATTATTAAAAAAGAAAAAGGAAAATACATAATTTGTTCGAAAAAATAATAATTAGGGATTGTGTGTTATTATCACAAATCATAATTTAAATAAGCAAGCAACACAAAAAACAATTGCTTAAAAGTTAAGCAAGTAACAAAAACTTGATAGTGAAACTAAAAAGATACAACCTTGTTAATTCATTAACGAAATGTGCAAACACAATCAGCATATTGTAATATTATGCTAAATGGGATTATCCCAGAATAATATACTTACAAAACCAGGCTGCAATCAAGTTAATCCTCCGAACCGAAGCATTACACGACCTTAAAACATGGAAAATGTCAACAACGTACAAGTAAATTACTCGAAAGAACGCTCAAATATGAAAAACACAAAAGGAGGACATGGAAAACCTCAGGGATTTACCTCTATACCCAGGTGCGTCTGCCGGACATAATGCGGAATGTCCGGATACAAAAGAATATCCCGCCTGCAAATCCCTGGAAAATTTTAAGACGCTTTTAAAAATAACATTGTCCGGTCTCGCGAGGCTGTTGTGGTGACCCTACTCGCTCCGGACCTTGTAATCCGTCTTAAGTCTAACATTTTTATGTTATTATTGACACGCTAACTCGATTTCTTCATACAGTGATACGTGTTATTGGGGTATTTTTTAGGGGTTTGACATTTTTGGGGATGAATGGACAAGACTAATATTGGGTTCGTGAACTTTCATTAGTAAATAAAATAACCTCCAATAGTAAAAACAAGGTTATCATCGTTTATGAGTTTAATATAAAACACAAATGCAGACTTCAGTAGCAGCCCGAAGTCTGAATTTGTGCCCGGTAGATGGCAATAGGCTCGCCCCCTATTACATGGGACTTAAACATAACTGGCAAAATGTAGGTGTACTATAGGTACACCTCTGCCCAACCCTTCGGGGAAACAAGGCGTGATGTTATATTATATTAAAAAAATACTAATCCTACACTTTAATCATTTATAAACACCTGTGATCTATTTACTTTCTTGAGCTAGGGTTGTCAACAACTGAAAAAAAAAGTTTTTTTTTCTTTAGAAAAAAATGGCCGATTGTATAATATATAGTTACTACTATGAAATGTTAGTTTTTCACGTCACTTTTTTCCTTTTGTTTTGTTGTTCTATGTTGGCATTACCTTGCCAGTACTGTCAAATTTCATCAAAGCCATAAAAATACACTTCAACCACTTCTTAAAATAACATTAGAATTCCGCAAAATTATCCTACACAACCAACCAAATTGAGAGCTGAAATTACCACAATATGTGAACACTCACGCACTAAAATTCCTTACATCTGCAAGTTGGCAGCGACTTACATCCATAACGATTAACTACAAATCTTTTGCTCCACTTTCGGCCTGTACGTCTTGTCGTTAATTTGTCGACAGAGGCATCCTTGAACGATCAGGAGACATACTTATCACATTGAAATAAATAAAACATAAGTGGGAGCGGGAATTTAACTTGACAGCTGTCAAAATAAGTAGAAACTCATTTAAATAAATAGGTTGCTGAGTGCATTAACAGGGTCTTATAATTTAAGTAAGGCTACTTATCCAGAAAGTAAGTTGCCCTATTTATGTCGTACCTCCAGTCTCCCTGACAGATCATTATTTTTGGAAGTTTTTCGACTTGTGTGCTTTGTCGACAGCATCCTTAAACGCGCAGATGACATACTTATCTCAATTAAATAAATATCTACACGGTATGCAGGTGTGAAAACTAAGTTTTTATTTTGTTGAGAGTGATAAATCTCACCGTATTTTTGACAGCCGTCAAAACACACTTCTTATTTAAATGAAAAAGGGATACCTTTTAGAATGCCAAGATGTAGGCCAATTAGAAAATTCGTTGCCCCGTTAGTTTACGTGTTGGTCTCGAATCTACATGTCAGAAATGACTATAATCGTTTGCTCTAAATATGAATTAGTCAGTTTAGTTTCGATTGCTATCAACACGTCAAGAAAAAGTTTAGTAAACCACGAATTTTTTTAATCGATATCCCGCTGTATAAGTAATGTCAAAACAGACTTAATTTATTAGTTCCCGACTCCGTAAAACTGTCGGTTTTATTATGTTTGTCGTGTCTCCTTAACTAATTGTCATCGCCATTTGGAAGCTGTATCGCGTTGTACGATTTGTCAATAGTTTGTCGACGGAGAGATTGCTGATTGTTGAGACGACATACTTATCTCATGAGTTTGGAGTATTCAAGAATGAAGATAAATATGCGGTTTCTCAGTGTGTGTGGTTTGCTTGTTAAGCTTGTTATCCATACTACTAATATTATAAATTCAAACGTAACTCGGTCTGTGTGCTTTTCACGCTTATACTACGGTACGAATTTCGATAACATTTGGCAAGATGATAGATGGCGTCCTGGGGAAGGATATAGTTTGCTACTTTTTGTCCCGGTAGCACGTTCTCGTAGAAACTGGTAAGATATAATTAAGAGCAACGAATATGCCTGTCGATTTTTGATGTGAACAGTCCCAGAATGATAATATTAATCGGTTGAAGGTCACTGAACGATACGTAAGTTTTATTGTTATTTTTATTCTAAAAGATCCCATGTGACTGCGCTGTGTTGCTGTGTTGCAGCCGCCTTCGTATTTACGCTTCTGGGAGTATGCATCCTACGTACCTACCCCAGGTAGTCAGCCTCGCTATCTACCTGGCTGATTGGCTAATAAGTTGCTCATCACAACCTGAGCTCTGTTCGTACATGATTTTTTATCGGTTCAAAAAAAATATGTTTTGCCATACATTTTGACCGCGAGTTTTTTTATTATTAACCGATGAATAATTTCAACTTCAGGGGGTCCAGAATAATGTACTGAATTCATGGTTTCAGGTTGTGCGTCGATGTCCCTTCCACCCTGTATACATAATGTTTTCACTATTTCATGGCCTGGTCTATTTACGTAAAACGTGTAAGTTGTTAAAAGGGTAGCCAAACACTGCTGTCCACTGCTGAACGAAGGTCTCCCTCAAGCATCGCCACTTCAACCGATTCTGTGCTTTTCGCAGCGGATTCCTGCGACCTTCACGTGGTTATCGGTCCACCTTGTAGGAGGTATTGTTGTCTTTTGGTACTCGGTCGCAACTCCTGAACCTTTCGGCCCTATCGGCCATCTGTTTTGCGAGCAGTGTGACCTGCCCACTGCCACTTAAGGTTGGCAATTTTTCGGGCTATGTCGATCACCTTTGTTCTCCTGCGGATCTCTTCATTTCTGATTCGATCACGTGGGTAAACTCCAAACATTGTGTAGACTTCTAACTCCCGCCCAAATCGCACTAACAAATTGTATCAACTCGAATCAGTCTGTTTGCTGCGCATTTGAAGAATGATGATAGCAGAGGTGTCATGGCCTAAGTACTTATTTTCCATTCGTTAAAATATTAACTAAACAAATCGGTAGAGGCAGTAAGGTGTACCTACTATGAAAGTCTGAAATGTAAATATAATTGTGTTTACTTTCGTCCCAAACATCAGCCGCGCGATTTGCCAAGGATTATAGGATCATAGCCTTGGAAAAATTCGCTCTTTTCAAACCTCTTAAGATTAAGTGACGAAATTGGAATTCCTTAAATAGGTCAAGTGTGAGCTGAAAATTAATTTAGATTAATGATGTTTTTGTTTTTGTTTTGAAGTTGTTTTTATCTTGGGGTAAAATTTTAATTGATAGGTCGAATATTTAGAAATAAGTTACCGTGTTTCCGAGGTGCTTGGTTAATTTGTCAGTTAAGAGTTTGCAGTAACGTCCTGTATGTACCTATTTGACAATAAACTCAAATCCCACGAAACATGAGACATCTACAGAATATAATTTGAGGAAGGTTTTATGTAGAATTTCATAATACCTGACCTACCAACCGCCTATAATTAATATTATCTATCCATACAGACACACAGGACATTAATTTTCGCTCAACAGTCAACCCAAAAAACGCGAAACAAAAATACATAATTATGAGTCGCGACATGTAACATTTTCACCCCAAGGCCGGGGCGGGGGCGGGTAACCCCGTTAAAACTCATCATTACAAAGTTCCAATTTGTTCACGTGTACCTTTGAAAGTACACGGATTGTAATTATTTGTGTAACGGAGTTATGGCGGTGAGAGAGAAGTTAATTAATACTTTTTTAGCATCTGTGTCTGAGTTTTGAGGCTCTAGAAAGTATTTTTAATACTTACACTTTTTTTTCATGGGAGACAGAAACTAAAGATCGTGCGTCGATTCTTAATTAATCGTAAGTATATATCGTTTCCTTTGTCCACCTATAAACATCAAACTCAAAGCATTTATTTCAATTAAATCATTTGCAGGCACTCATGAATTGTCAAAGAGTCAGCTAGTTAGTCAGACAAGTTGAAGCCAGTTCCAAGGTTGAAGCCATTCCGACACGTTATTATGGAGAAGAATACCCATTCTTCTCCAGAAACATCAGAAGAACAGTCTGAATCTGATTGGTTGTAGGTACTTGCAGTTCTGCGCACCTAACCTTTTAATAGACAATTACACCTCGATAGAAATACGTAGGTCATACGTGCTGGTGTCAGCAACACCACGTCAAAGCGCGTATTTTGCGTACAGAAAACTTACAACTACTTGCTACTTCAAACAAATTAAAGCGATGCGTTACTGACCTCGAAACGCGCCATGCCCATGTAATTTCTTCGGCGCCCATACTTTACTCTCAAATTATAACTTTCAACCTCAAAACCCCAGAATTTTTAACAAACCAACTTTATCAAAACTGGTTAACGAACTCAATCCCATGAAACCTGCTACTGCTAAAAACACTCGCCTCCAATTCCCTAAATTTCACCCCGCTACACTCATCCGATCCAAATTTCACCCGCTTATCATTAAAAACTCACAAGCAACAATAAACACAGCCCGTCTACCCATTTTTCTATGCCATTGTGAGCTACGTAACGAAGCTGCGTGGGTACTTATAAAGTAATTTCTTGTACACAAGAAATTAATTTAAAAGTGCCCACGCAATTATACTTGGCGTACGAGCACTTAAAATTGAATATTTGTCAAAAGTAAGCTTTGAAGTGTTAGTTGTTTGGCGCTAACTGTTTGTTAGAATGTTGTATAACGGGGTTGAAATAAGAATTCGTTACGGTTGCTTTAAGAAAGGCTGGAATTGAATAGCCTGGCGATATCTTCTGCAGGGTGCATTGTTATTGGAGTAGCCAGTCCTTGAGATAACTGCGAATGGCATGGAACGGCCGTCCCTTAGGATTGACGAACTAGATAACTCGGTGATGGATGGGCTTTGGATGCGAACGCCTGCAATTAGGGATTTTGTTCAGCAGAAAACTGCAAACATTGTGAGTTATGCTCGTGTTATGTCAGTGTAAAGAAAACTAACGCAGCGCTTAAAACCCAAACTTATTCCTTTATTCAAACATTTTCTATATCTTCATCTTCGTGTTGCGTTTTCTTTGTCTACGACTCCGCGAGTGCGTGAAACACGACTTAATTAAGAATTAGACTTGAAACACATGTGTGAAATGTCGTGTCGCAATTTAGATTTCAATTTATTTATCTTCACATTAAATTATAAAGCTGTGACATTCTCCCAAACTCGAAGCATTTATTTCAATTAAACCAATTACAGTAACTTTTTAATTGTGAAGGGGTCGTTCGGTCAGTCAGTAATATGAAGCTAGTTGCCCATTCCAAAGCGTAGTTTCTATGGAGAACAACGGAAAATAAACTCCATGGACACTCTTTTTAATCAACATGTAATCTCTGGCTAAGTAAAACACGGTGACTCGGATGCCAATAGAAACACCGGGTTGTGACGGAAATTTTCATACACTGATCTTATTATTGGCAAGGTCAGGTGTGTAAGACTCGCAACCGGCATGCGTTTTTGGCTAGATTTATACGTGGACGACACAAAAGGAGTATGTAAAGATCGTAGCAGGTGGCGTTCTACAATGGCTGCCTACCCCCATGAGAAAAAGGGGTGAATTTACGTGCGTATGTTATAAACGGACTATATTATGTATGTTTTGTAAACAAAGCTTTATTAAATTTCCGTACACAACTGTGTTAACTACTCGCACGCCTCATTTTAACAAACAACCTAAAAATTGTAGGTACTCGTACAGTCGGCGACGAAAATATTAAAACTGTGTTACGTGTCGGTTCAAAATAATCAGAAACACTGTCAAGAATATTTAGAGGGAGTTAATGAGGCAAGGGGGGTTTCAGAATAAACACTACACGACAGTGTGAAAGGTAAGTCCAAAAGAGTAAAATAAGAAGTTTTTCTGGCAATTTTGAACCGTCTGTTCATGCCTTTATATTTTTGTCGCTCACTGTAGGTACTACCCCCAATTCATCACGCACAATGGCAAGGGGGGTGTAGGGATGAGGTGTCATATGATTTTAACCCCTCAGTGTTAAATTAACGGTTCGTTTGTGATAATTTGTACAACTGTACGAAATAACAGCGGGGTTTTTCCCAGCCTTTTATATTTGTTTACTTTTTTTTTTGTTGTGAAAATGACCTGTCGGAACTGTAATTAATGAGTGTGTGTGTGTTTTTGCGGGTAGATTGTCATTCTTTTTTTTTTTTGCTGGTAGGTAGGTTAGATGATCTGGTTTTTGATTAATATTTTATGTAGAACAAATGTTTTGACGTGTGATGTTGTGTCTTTGTTTGCTTGTAGCTATGACAGGGAAGTGATTAATCGAATGTCAACCGTTTTTATCATCCCAGGATATAAACAGGGTGGAAGGGACATCGACGCACAACCTGATACCATGGATTCAGTACAGAATCCTGGACCCCCTGGACTTGAAATTTTTCACCAGTTATCAAAAAAAAACTGCTGTTTCATAGATAAGTGCCTACGCGTATAACCTACGCGGTCAAAATGTATGGCAGAGCGATTTTTTTTTAAATAACCGACAAAAAATTTCAACGCTCCCTGCGTTCAGAATCATGTACTGAGGCCATGGTATCAGGGTGTGCGTCGATGTCCCTTCCACCCTGTATACCTATTAACTGTAAAAATAACACTTCGAGCCTTAGCAGCAGCAGTCTCTTCCTGCTTTATACAATGATGTTATAATCAAAAAGTGGTAGATAGATTATACACGCTCAGGTGGCTCATCAAAACTTGGCTAATCAGTAATTAGCCAAGTTAAGTATTGATTTGTCTCTTTTTCGCTCCCGAATAATTATGACATGCTGTGCTAGTTCCACCTGACTTCCAATAGTGCGACATTTGGCCGATCTTTGAAGAAAATTAGAGTTTTCTACTAAATGTCTCTTGTTATTTGTGGGATGAGGACACATAGTACGTCATAGGATGAGGGGCACATAGGATAACACATTGGATAATCACTATCGCCGATGAGCTTCCTCACAAACTCATTATCGTTAAATCTCCTCCTGAGCATCTACTGAGCCTCCTAATGATTGAGCTTTCTCTATAAATCCTTTCATGTCTACTTCGAATGAAGAACATGTAATAGGTAATCATTTTAGTAGCGGATTTAAATGCGCTTTGTTTGTTTGTTTGTTTGGCATCTCGCAGGTCAACCTATTGGGTTGTCGTCTGCTTAAGCGGACTTGCCTGTGGTTGCCCTAATAAATTAAGGCCTCCAGCCAGGACTTAAACTTATATACTAACTAAAACTAAGCGACAACGCTAAGGGCACTATAAATGAGCTTTCTAGGTCTTCCTATTTTTGAAGATCGGATGTCGACAAGGTAACCTACCTACCTCTTTGTACTTATATTATCTTTGGCTTCATAAGTGTAAGATACAAAGACGATGCTCCACAAAGCTGTTTTTAAAAACTCGATATGGGCATATCGTGTTTTAAAGATTTTGGCGGCCTAGTAGGTTGCGTAAACTGTAGCTAGATGATGACTCATGAAGTTCTGAAGTCCCAATGAAAACATTATTCCAACACATTTGTTTGTTTTAAAATTATTGCCTATCATTTAAATGTCTATGCTTGTAATAATAAACGTTAGAATATTAAAAATACAAAATATTATCTCAAAATGAATCCTATGTCTTAAAGCACTCAACATAAAATGTTCAACAAAACCATTTAAATGTCTTTATCCTGGCCACATTTCAATTTTCTTATACATTTGTAAATCCTCGCAATAAAGTCTTCATACACTGCGCTCAGCTTAAGCTACCAGTCATAAATATAGACACAAAATATTAACGCTAAAATTAAATTCAAATAAAACTGGAAATGCTCTTAACCCTTCAACAGGCAGCATTATTCAACATGCAAACATTAAAATTAAACCTTGTTTAAAGCTGCATAAAGTAGGAAATTCCCAAGTAGATGATAGTTGTTTAAGCGCAAACATATATTTGAAATTAAACCTTAATGCATACATGATACAGTGGATAATTAAGTAAAGTTAAATTAATATAAAAACCTCTGTGATGCAAGGGATAAGTGTCAGTAATTTCAAAGACACACGGTTGGATTTTCTTCAACACAATCACCTCATTGTACGATTGGCGGCGAACGCCACCGGAGCGGGAAATTCAAATAAGGAACCAAGGAGTCGTCGTTAGGGCAAAGTTTCGCAGGACTTATAGTTTCAGACCAATTTCGGTGTTCTATAAAGGGTCGATTTAAATTCAAATTTCTGTGCCCTTCTATTTGTAACTTGTTGACTTTGAAAACGAACCTATAGCCATTTTATTAGTTTATGTTAGAGTAAGAAATTCATATTAAAATTTATTGACTGGTTTAAAACGTTCCTTTGTATAACCAGAACCCGATATTAAATGGTATAAAATGGAGAGGTTTCCGCATGTTTGTGTTTGTTATTTACTTTGTGAGTGCTAACATGAATAAATTCAACGCTTTGAATGGCATATGAATATTTCTGTTGAAAATGACGTTTAAGTAAAACAGTTATCAAAGAAAGAGTTCGTTTTTGCACGACATATACTTAAGGTCACTGACACTTTTGCTCAATCTCTACTTATTTATACAAATAACAAAAATTGAAGCGCCTGTTTGTAATGTCAAAATAACAATAATACGGTACAATACAATTTTTTTTTGAATTTTTGTCTGGCTGTTGATCCGGCTTATCTCCGAAACGGCTGTGTCGATTTTCATGAAATTTGGTATGGGGAACCCTGAGAAAGTTACTTTTTAGAGTACTTTTTTAACGACATACCACGCGGGCGAAGCCGTGGGCGGTAGCTAGTTGTTAAAAAAACAGACGTAACATTTTTGGTTAGTTTATTTGTGGCAAAACTCTTACGAGCTCGGAAGTATTACCGTCACAAATGCTTTTGACGTTAAAAAGCATTCCTGGGTTTTGGATTTGGATACTGACTTGGGTGCACAAGTCATCATAACACAATTCAGTTTTCTCCCTGTGATGGCATCGCATCTTCAGTGCCCATTATTAAGTATCCATCCATCCTACCTGAATGTGTGTACCATACATAGTCGATGGTGGCATCAGATATTTTAATTTATATGTTTTTTTAAAACAGGCTTTACAAACTAACATTTACAAGGTATAAAACAAATTGTTGCTGTTTGCTTACTTGTCTTTTTGCCACTTTTTGTATATCATTTCTGTAAAAATCTCATTGTGTGTCATCCCGTCTTGGTCAATCCCTAGCATCAGTGGCATTGACAGCTCACTCCACGCTCAATTCACCTCAGTTTTCACCGTGATATTATTACAGAATAGACCTTGTGATATCGGATATTCGTATCTATTTTTCCATCATCATTCTTTTTATTTTTTTTGTTGGTAGGTAGGTTAGATGATCGGGTTATTGATTAATATTTTATGTAGAACAAATGTTTTGGACTTGTGATGTGTCTTTGTTTTCTTGTAGCTACGACAGGGAAGTAATTAATCGAATGTCAACAGTTTTTATCATCCCAGGATTATATACAGGGTGGAAGGGACATCGACGCACAACCTGATACCATGGATTCAGTACAGGATCCTGGACTTGAAATTTTTCATCAGTTATAAAAAAAGAAACTGCTGTTTCATAGAAAAGTGCAATACCTACGCGGTCAAAATGTATGGCAGAGCGTTTTTTTTAAATAACCGACAAAAAATTTCAACGCCCCCTGCGTTCAGAATCATGTACTGAGTCCATGGTATCAGGGTGTGCGTCGATGTCCCTTCCACCCTGTATACCTATTAACTGTACCCCTCAGTTTTCACCGTAATATTTTTACAGAATAGACCTTCTGATATCGGATATTCGTATCCATTTTTCCAATTCCAGCAACAAATTACGGTAGGCTGCATCGGTTGATTCAATAAATATCACATCAATCATACCTGTCACTGCTTCACCCAATCACAAAACGAAAACCTGAAAATCATTCATTCTTTTTTCTTATGACGTCCTTAAGTACCCTATGAATAAAAGGGGGGTGAAATCTCAAATCATGTATTTAATATTCGGACCCTAAGCAGCTACCGTTTATCATAAATAACAAGTGATCCGTTTTAATGCCGTTCACTGTAACTGCTCCTAATATTGTTTCCCGTAAAATAATCGCATGCATTATTCATGGCCCGAAATTGTACCATTTCGTTACTGCTCTTAGATTGATGGTCGTTGAGCTTTGCGGCCATTTTGTAGCTATACAAGGGGTAGCGATTGGTTGATTGCGAAAAAAAGTTTGTATGTACGAGGGCGGCACTGAAAATTTCGGGAATCAAAGAAGTGACACAACATTACTATTTAAAAATGTATTTATTACTTTTCGAAGTATTCTCCGCGAAATTTGACACATTTTTCCATATGATGGAACCAATCATTGAAGCAACCACCCCATTCGGAAGTTGGGGTCTCCAAAATGGCCGTTTTGTAGGCGTCCACAGCTGCTTCAAGTGATGAAAATCTCTGTCCACGCAATTTATTCTTTATTTTAGGGAAAGTATAGAAATCATTAGGGCTTAGGTCGGGGCTGTACGGCGGATGGTCTAATAATTCTATGTTTTCTTGCTCTAAAAACTCTTTTGTTCTGTGTGCGGTGTGAGAACTCGCATTGTCGTGATGGAGGATGATGCGGCGGTTGCAGTTCTCTTTACGGAGTTCAGAAGCGACCTGTGGCAAACAAATGCTAGCATAAGATTCTGCATTAACCGTTCTTTGTCCCTCAAGAGGAATAGTCGTAACATGGCCTGTTTTGGAGAAAAACGTGGCCACCATTTTTTTTTTGCAACACTCCGTGAACGAACAATTTTTGTTGGCTTTAACTCATTTTCGAACACCCATACTCGTGACTGGTTTTTTGTTTCGGGTTCGTACGAGTATATCCAGGATTCGTCACCTGATACGATGTTGTATACAGCATTTGAGAATCCTGTGTGGAATCTTTCGAGAGTTCTGATGCACCAGGTAACGCGAGCCGCTTTTTGCTCTTCACAGAGCGAATGCGGTATCCATCGGGAAAGCAATTTTTTTACACCTAATTGTTCATGCAAGATTATTTGTATTTGACTCATGCCAATGTCTAAAGTTGCCTGAATTTCGCGGTATGTCACATGTCGATCTTCCTCAATCAGCTTACGCACAGCATCAACGTTTTCTTGGGTGACTGCAGTTTTTGGACGACCTTGACGGGGATCATCACTGAGCTTGACACGTCCACGTTGAAATTCAGAAAACCAGCGATAAATTGTGGTTTTGGATGGGGCTTCGTCACCAAATGCAGAAATCATCCGGTCAACACACTGCTTTTGTGTTAAACCACTTCGAAAGTCATAATAAATCATCGCTCTTGAATTTTCTCGAGTCAATTCCATTTTCTCAACGACTAAACAAGTTTGACAAAACCTTGTGACCGAGAATCTTTTTTTAAATAAATAAGTGATATTCGATTTCTAAAACCAAGGAGTTTTCAATTAAAAAGATTTTAATATGACAGGAACAGTGGAAATATTCTTAGTATATATACTTTTAGTGCAGCCCTCGTATGAGAGACTGGCTAGTTATAGTCCATTTTGAAAATATGATTTTTTGTAAGTAAAAATAGTTCCAATTTCGAAATTTCCCTCCACATTGTTTGCTAGCTAATTTAAATTATCGTGTCTCGTTAAAAATAGATCTGCGCCGGGAACATTTTCGCGCTATGATTTTTTACGATTTCAAGTGTCGCCTGAAACCGGACGAATCGTACGATGAAGGCCCTTCTAAGGCAACCGTGTATCGTTGGTATAACGAATTCAAGCGCGGTCGACTAACTTTGGGGGAGGAATAAACAAGCGGTCGCCCTTTGACGGCTGTTACGGAAGAAAACGGTCTAGCAGTGAAAAAATTAATTCAAGACGATAGGCGAGTTACATATCAAGAAATTCAGCACATACTGCATGTTGGATCGGGAAGCGATCACGAAATTCTACACGTGCATCTTCGCGTGAGGAGGATAGTTTCACGCTGGGCACAACCTCACCGATGCTCAGAAGCAGGCCCGGGTGGAATGGTGCCGTGATATGATAAACAAATTTGCAGCAGGCTCGTCTCAGCGTGTTAACGACATCATTACAGGTGATGAGTCTTGGATTTATTAATAGGAGAAGAAAGAAAGAAGCATCAACACTGAATGGCATACTACCAAATGCTTGACAGAAGTTTTCTCTGTTGTGAGTTACAAGCGACCAAACCAAGGGCTCCGCGGACTACTGCTCCACCACGACAACGCGCTTTCGCACACCGCGCTCAAAACGAGGGACTTCCTGGACAGCGCGCCGGTCAAACTCCTGGGTCACCCTACTTACAGCCCTGATCTAGCACCGTGTGACTTCTTTTTATTCCCGAAAATAAAAAAAATGCTCAAAGGCATACAATTTTCGTCGCCGGAAGATGCGCCGTCAGCGTTCGAACAGGCTGTAAACGAGGTATCTACGGCGGACTGATAAAAGTGTTTCGAAAACGGGTCGCATGAAACTTTGTATAGCGGCTAGAGGAGAGTACTTTGAAAAGATTAGTAAAAAATATTTACCTATAGAACATTTATTTTTATATTCGCAAAACTTTCTGATTGTCCCACGTATTTAATCTTAGTAAAACGATAAAGCCTTGTTTTTATTAACATTCAAATAACTTACGAACTTAAACACACTATTATCTAATCTATTTTCGATTCAAACTTAATACGTGGGATCTACTTCGAATTCCGAGCGGGTTGCTGTGAAATTAGAGCTTTAACTTAATTACATCCGCGATTGTGTTTTACCTACTGATCGTATCAGGGGTGTAAGCTTGCTGTGCTAGCCCCCGGAGATGAGAGATAGCGATATACCACAGTAAACAGTAAATGAGTACGAATGTATGTGCAACTGCGAAACAAGACACTTTAGTGTGCAGGTGTTATGTTTTTTGGGTGGGTACCCTGCATTTAATTATTTTAATGGTGTTGTTTTTGTTATTAGTTAAGTTATTATATAAATGTTATTTGATATCTAGCTTTAATTTTTGAGAAACTACTCGTACTTACTGTTTTATTTGTTTTAATTTATTATGTACTAATTTTCATTTAATATGTTGAGTCCCTAAACCTGACTTGGTTTCCGTACGTAATTTTTGGGTGACCACTGAAAATCAGCGCTGTGCTGTAGGTCCACTATAGCACAGCATCATGCTGAGTGGAAGCCTTCTTGTCACAGTCAGCCGAGTATTAATGTACTGCGTTGTAATAATAAATCAGCTTTGTTTTTTGTTTTTGTTTTGTATGCGATTTATTTTGTATGTACGTGTTTCTGTGAGAAATAAATCTATTTTTCTTTCTTTCTTTCTATATGGTATCAGTGTCGTTATATATGGTCTTGATGACTTGTTCAAATGGGTTGTCTACTACCACAATTATAACCTCTGAAAGATTCTTCTAATAGTTACTGTTGTGGGCTGACAGAAATCTTTTTGAAACATGGCAACCTAAAAGATCATGTCAAAATAGTTGGACCGCGTTTTTCAGAAATGTGTGCGAAATAGCAGTACCTCCGCCGTATTGTATTTCACCCCTTTTGTTCTATATCCCCATTATACCTAAGGGAATGGGTTGAATTTGCTCGTACATACTAGTAAAATTAACAGCCTTAGCTTTTTTCAAAATCATACCAATAAATTCAGCAAACATCATAAATATGATAAAATATCAACTAATTTGTCAACTATCCGCCTAAAGTTCATGTTTCAACCCTCACTTAAACCTTCGCAGTCGAGTCGCGATGATGAATATTCATACAGAGCGTTATTACGTTTATTCAGCGTAACAGTAAGTTGTTTGTTGCAATTAATAGCGAGCGACTAGCGCCATTTTGTTTTCGTTTGAGAAATACAACGGTTGGTTGCAGAAAGAGAATTTTTAGAAATATCGAATTGCCCTTTTGGAATTAGAGAATACTGCTTTTGTCTTCAATTTAAATCTGATTAAGAATTAACCGTTTTAAAATTTGTGGCAGCATCTACATCGCCACATACGAACTACGCATCAACTAACGTTACGCAAAATCCTGCATCGCGCAGGTAGAATTTACCTAACAACTGGCATATATACAATGTCAGTTGCTCACCAGACACGACCAATGAATAATAAACAACAAAAAAAAAAGAGACTTCATTGCCAAGAAGCAGGCCCAACGTGAGGCCCGTATTTACGGGTCGCCGTATGGCATTTGCGGTCGGGGGGCGAAGCCCCGGCATCGCACGCAACGCCCCCTTACGGGGGCGCCGCGATATAGCTCCGAGACCAGACACGACACCCGACTGACTGGTCGGTGGATCCTCCCGTTTAATGAGTGAACTTTACACCCTCTTCCTCATCTTTCTTTGAGTCATATTCTAAAGTCGAAAAATTACAAATTGTGACAGGTTAAGAATTACTCGCAATATATGGGATATTAAAATTAATAAAAAAAAGCATAATACACCTTGTTGATCTAGTTTTGGCCCACGGACATTCTAGACCTTCATTATTTACAAAAATTTGACACCATACCAAATCCCGCTAGTAACTCCTCGCCTGCTATACAAACCGTCATCTTAGCATCAGCCGTCCCGCTGCTTGCAAGCGTACTAATGATTTACCTCCCTCGTCGGTCCTATGATATAAGTCCTAGTCCAACGTTGTCGTATTTTACACGAAATAAAGCTCTTGTTCCTGTATTTCGTACTACTTCATGATCTGACTCTGCAATACCTAGTCGCTAATACGTAGTAAATAATGTTTTACACCGCCCCGTTCATCCTTTGATCTAAGCCTCAACAGAAGTCCCAAATAAATTACATAGTCGTCGGATTATAACTTTAAATCTACAGATCTGTTTAATGGTCTTCCTCCTCTTAATACTCACCATTTCATGGTCTACAATAGTTATTAATCATCATCTTAATCAGCCTATAATGTTCCTACTGCTGGGACACAGGCTTCCTCTCTTCGAGACAGCCTGTAGTCTACCACGCGGGCCCAGTGCGGGTTGGTAGATGTCATATGTCATTGAATTTTTGGTTCTTCTAGGACATGCCGGTTTCCTCACGATGTTTGCCTTTACCGTTTTTGAGAACAGTTGTGATGTGATTATTTAAGCAAAGGAAAACGCCTGCCTGGGTTCGAAGTCGGGGCCGCTGCTCTCTTCACAGTCAATAATCCTATTACAAACCGTTATCTTAGCATCAGCCGTCCTGCTGTTTCCTAAGCGCTACTAATGATTTAAGTACCCCACACTTCCGTCTGGCTGGCTTTATTGGGACGTTAAAACCAGAGATTGATAGGTTTTTCTATCTCCAGTACGCCAAAATTGGAGATGATACGTTATTGGGTTCGCTCGTTAGTCGGTAATACCATATCCAATCCCGCTAGTAACTCCTCGCCTATTATACAAACAGTCATCTTAGCATGAGCCGTCCCGCTGCTTGCTAAGCGTACTAATGATTTACACCCGCATGACGGGCGGCCATTTAATTGCAGTACACGTCCGCTCTGATGATCTATGCCCCGACGATAGTCTAATGTCGGCGTATTTGTGAACTCATTACTAGTTAGAAATAGACGGAGTAATGTGTCCGTAATCCGCGATTTGCATAGCTGTCAGTGTTGATTGTTGAATGTTTTGCTTGATTTTGTTGAGTCCAGTAGTTAGTCGGGGTTGCGGAAGAATCATATGTCAATCAATCAAGCCTTTATTTTGTTAAACAAAGGTATGATTACAGGTAATAAGATGTTTAAAATATGTGCACTATGTTTTGCCAATGTATGGCGTACACAAATAACATAAACAATCAATTATAATTAAGGGCGCATGTCAATAGATTACATAAAAAAATAACCCGCGACCCGCGACCTCGACGTAGGTGTGAGATGGAACACCGGGGTGGTTTTTAGTCAGTAAGAGTCTGACAGACCCCTCCCGCCCTGGGGCGGGCGGAGGACATCCATGAGGATTTTCCACCACGGAACAAAAAAAAGGGTAAGTAGTTTGCACTGGTGGGCTGTACAGATTTATGTTTACGTAAAATTACGAACCGATTGTCAGATAGGATTCGATAGGATCGGCAAAAATGTCGAATTTCCACACAAAGTTTCATCAAGTTTCAGGTGTTTTTTTTTTAATCCTTCTTTAGAGCTTATTTTCGCTGTAAAAGGACCTCTTCAATATTTTATGATTTTAGACCCAGCAGTATAGGTTATGCGTTGACTGTCATTGAATTTAAAATGCTATGCAACGCGGCACTGAAATTGTTTTAAGTAGTCTTCGTTTTTGGAATCCACAGGCTTACCTTGCCTAATTACTAATTACTAAGAACCGACGAATAAAACCGCAAACCGCAGGAAGGAGGAATTACTTTTTACCTACTGTCATTCTACAATGTCAGTAGGTACCAATTTTAATTTTTATTTTGTGTGGGATAATTATCATCAAATGACTTCTCCCGCACTGGGCGAAGCGGGAGGGTGTGGAAGACTTTTACTGACTAATACCCACCCGTGTTGCTGCAGTTGTCTGTGCCAGGGGCCAAGGTATCTCTTTCGAACCACCCGCGACCCTGGCAAACATTAGGTAACAAACATAGTTTTCTAATAGATATATTTTCTTAATTTCCAGAGTAATGGCAACAACTACATGGCGGGCGAGCCGCGTCGCAAACGCGAGCCGCCCGCGCGACCCAATCACATTCTGCTCTACACCATCATCAACCCAGCTTATCCCATCACTGTGGTAAGTGCCTACACGTGTAGTTACTGAGTAATATAATAATTAAGGTTTCAATTAAGATAGAGCTCTAGGAACTAATCAGCGCAGCAGGCTGCAGTTCAACGTCGCGAAAACTTTCTGATTATGTGGACATGCAACAAAATATTTCCAACTTAAGATTGCACTGGTCGACGGCTCGAACTCGTTGGTGGATGTGGCTAATATGCATGTTTTATTTATTTAGTGAAATGGACGATGATTTATAACGAAAAACGCGTATAGATATTATGATAAAACTACTGAATGTACTCGTATTTATTCAAAATAATTTGAATTCTTGAATAAATTATCTAACTCTGTACGGTAACAATTTTGCCAGTTTCCTACAACAAGAGTTATTGATTTACGCTCAAAGATGCGTTGAAATATGGAAGTTTTGACTTTCATAACTTTCAAAATATGTACTTGTTTCGACATTAAATGTAGTTTTACATTTTGAACGTACACTGTCAAACAGACGTAATCAACATATAACGTTTGACTGGAAGAATGACCGACTAGCGTGTCCTTAATATTCGTCTTCTAAGACACGTTTTTTTAGACTTACAAAACGCTATACACTCTTATAGCAGGTCAATACTAGACGAAAAGTGAAGTTTTATGCTATTTTTAACCAACTTCAAAAAGTAGGACGTTAAATCAATTTGACTGGATGGTTTTTTGTATGTATGTTCAGCGATATCTTCGCTTTTTTGTTTGTATGGAAGAGTATCTTCCGAGGCGGTCCCGTTTAAATTTGGTGAAGATCTGGTGAAGACCTTCAGAGATAGACATTAAAACTCCTCAATAACGAACAGAGGTCATTTTATAAACTGAACATCATGGAAAATTGCTGGTTAGATACCTAACAGTATCCAACTGATCACTACACTACAAATTTTGGAGAGATATATCGTAGAAAATACCCAATAACGTAGCTATTTCAAGAGTAAAATTCTTCAAATACTTCAATAAAAATAATTGTTGTATCTATAAATCTCGATTCAAGTCTACCGCCTTTACGATCAATACCCAATTTCTCCTCAAACCGAAACCAATTAATACATCTTGTAATAACAAGAAACACAAAATAACTTCTAACAAGAAATTGGTCCGAGATACTCGAAATTAATCGGTTCGTATTGGTACATGATCGGTAAAGTTCGTCGAAACCGATACTATAGGGACAGCGTTATTTAACTGTTAAATGTACTATGATAACTTTGATAGGGTTTTGCCCGATTCCTATACTGTTTGATAATTCTGATGTTGAGTACCTATTAGCTGGCAAAGTTAAATAGACAACAAACAGTTAGTCGTGGCGTCATTCTTACGGGAATGATAAAATGATATGCTAAGACGAACACGAGAACTTGGGGCTACCTTAAGTCCTTCAACGAAGAGACGGGCCCGTTCGAAAGTAGTTGATCCGTCAAATCAAGTGTCAAAAACCATTTTAATTCCGGAGGGGCAAATACATCGGGAGTAGGGACAGCTGTCAAAATTCTTGCTAAATCCTTCAACGAAGATACGAGTACGGCCCGTTCGAAAGTAGTTGATCCGTCAAAACCAGTGTCAAATACAATTCAAATCTTTTAGTTCGGGCTCCATACTAATCTTATGTCCGTAAGTGATACGGAGTAGAAAACGCCTGACTGATTATTGTGTTAAGAATGTATATATTTTTTTTGTTTGCATTCTTAACCACAGTCAGCTTAGTTCTAGGGTAAACATTTTTAATCTAGACTTGCAATCCCTACTACCATTCCGCAAGTACCATTCAAGTTTGATTGTTCGCAAGTTTTCATATTGTTGCTACTATTAAAACTGTATTACGTTTGTGCCAGTCTTTGTAGTGGGCACTTGATGTTGCGTTGAAGAAGAAATGTTGGTTAAGTTTTTATTAGTTTACTTTTTATTGTTGATCGTGTGTTTAAATTATCTGTGGTGCATTGAAATGACTGTGTTTACCTGTCGTGGGTAAAAGACGGTGAAAGGATATCGCTTAGTTGATGGGCAGCAATATCTTCCTGACTGCTTTACAAAGACCTGCCCTGCTTGCCCATCTATTCTGTGAGAATCTCAGCATGAAAACTAAGGTGAAGCTTAAAGTGAACTGCCAATAGTGCTTGGCTTGCTTGGTGCTGCTAAGCGTGGGTATGTTGACTATTTATTCTGGCTCCGATTTTTTTTTTATTACACGTTCAGCTATGATCATTTTCGGTCTGATATGGTCATCATTCAAACCACGAGCTTTTTATACATGTCTGAATATGACTGAAATTCAAAATATCCAATATCCATTTATATCTCTTCCGAGTGCAGAAGTATCCACGATTGATGTTACTTGCAGTTAGTCTCACTACCATCGCAGCTAACTTACACCTAATTCTGAAATACGAAAATCTAGCTAAAACCCCATGATATAACTAACTTATTTACCAACAACAATGTTAATAAGTCTTAATTCTATCTTTCTCTTCATCTGCTCCAAAACAAAAGGCACAACTTCAAACCCATCCACACAACTTCACGTTATCAACACAAAGAAGCTGAGCAGACCTACATAAGCATATCATGCTTGAACAATTTTAGGTTGGCCACGTATTTCTGAATTACACGCTCTATGAAACTTTATTGGCGGTTAAACTTTCAGTTTGGATTGTATAGGGATTAGTTTAGGAGATAGGTATATAATGTAATCGTTAACGTAGTTTTTGAGAAGCTTTTTAAAGAAGTATATACTTTATATTTATTAACTAGTTTCTACCCGCATCTCCGTCAGCGTGTATGTCGGAAATTATCCCACTTGAACGTGCTACCGGGACAAAAAGTAGCCTATGTACTTCCCTAGAATGCTATCTGTTTCCTTGCCAAATTGTATCTAAATCCGTTCAGTGGTTTAAACGTGAAAAGGTAACATATAAACAGAAGTAACTTTCGAATTGATATATTATAATTATCGTAATGAATGTGCCGATGGGTGTTTCAGTAGACGAGTAATGTAATAATACAGGGTAAATTAATTACATGCCAGTTAAAATGTCATAAAATGAGGCTTGGCCTCTATTGTAAAGGAAATTATAAAATAACTTCTCGAAAAATATTTAAGTAACTAATATCTTGTGAAGACTAAAAACAGACAACTCAATACTTTTCGCAAAAAACTAAAATGATTTTGCATTATTGCGCCTGACGATGCAGTTATTGGCAAAGAATAAATAAATTATGTAAGCAAAGGTGGTGAAATAAACTTCAATGTCCTCTTAATTTTCACACAATTTCTCAGAAAACTTACAAGACGTTTTCAGCAATACAATATAAACACACAGCGATCTGCGTGTATCTTTCTGAACCAGCCGTATGTTTGCACCATACTTCTCATCTTATTTTGAGTTGCGAGGCTATAAAACTGTATCAAGTAAAAGTCTGTAACCATACGTCAAGCTTATAATTAAGGAGGTTTGCTTACTGAAGAGATGTTTAGATGTTTTTAGTCGAGGTGCTTTTATATTCACTTGTATTATCCCATCCATAATACCGGGTTCACACGGTTCCAGTTTGGTTAATCAAATGCTAAGTCGAAAGCGATTTGAAACCGAACAGACTTAATTTACTTTTTTTTTTTTTTACAAAGTTTTTATTAACAACTGATTTTTTTAAACTACAATCTATTTTTGACAACCCTTATGTTTGTAGACGTATATAAATACGTTCACCGTTATTACATTGGGGTAAGCAGAAAAAAGTACTTACAGAACGCTACTTAGGTACTTTAGATTATTACACAAATAGATACATACATATAAATTTTGCTTCATCTACAAATTGCAATAAAAGAACTTCAGTTTAAAAAGTGAAAAAAAAAACTCGTTCTTCGATTCCTAGGACCTAAATAAAGATTAAGTTCAATTAATTATTCGTAGTAAAATCAGTAGATTACAATACATGTAACATTGTTAAAGATGATAAAGTGCTAGGCTACATTTTTTCCATGTCTTATACTTTCGGCTAAATAAACGCTTTAAACGTTATTTGTATTAGAAAATATCTTTAGACCATTTTAAAAATCGCGTACAAAAACATCTAAGCTCATCGCCCACCACAAAACTACCCTTAGAACTGTATCGAGCGTGCACTCCATATTTCAACACTTCCCCTAGTGCCACCAAAGTTAAATTAAGATGTTTTCTTCTAAAGTATTTTTATCCCACGAAGCACGCGCGCTTTACTTGTTAAACACGCTGTGACCGTGTACACGAGTAGCGTCAGCACAGAACACACACATTCCCGATTTCGCCATTTCCCCGACGGTACCGAGAGCTCCTGCGCTTACACACACACATTCACAACGTGTTTGTATACTTGGTAACCGCAAGTAAAGCGCGCGTCGCTTTGGGAGATAAAAATACTAAACGAAAATTTGGCTCTGTACCATAATACCATTTTGAAAATGGTTAACACTTTCATAGTCGCCCATCCACATATAAAACGACCCTTAAAATTCTACCGAGCGTGAACTCCATACTTCAACACTTTCATAGTGCGAAGCTAAAGTAGTTACAGTTTTATGGATCATTAGCGAGTTCAGGTCGTTACATACAATTGTTAGTAGAATTGTTAGGCGATAGATATCCAGGTGTTCGAAGTGTTTCTGAAGAAGTTGTGACTAAAGGTGAAAGAGTTTTTTATTGAAAAAGTATAAGTAAGGCATCTTTAAAAATGTCAATTCGCTTTAGAATGGGCAACTAGCTACATACTTCTTGACTGGGGGCTGACTCCTTTGGGAATGCAAAAGTGCCTGTAAATGGTTGACCTAATTGAAATAAATGCTTTGAGTTTTTGAGAATAGTCGAAGGAGCTGGTAGTACTTAGCTTAACTACTGAAATTCGAAAATCCAGAAATATTTGAATACTTTGGCTTAGCATGCCTGATGCTAACTGTTATTCAAAGAAGTCTGATTTATGATTAGAAAGGTCAAATTTTTCGGGGCATTGGTGTCACGACCACAAAGAATGTCTAGCCAACCTCTCTCTCTTGGAATTTCTCCAGTATTCGTCTAAGTTAACGTTAGTCAGCAAGGATTTACAACATTAATCTTCTCAACTCAAGAATCTGCCCCTCTAACCGCTACAGACACAAAAGGCACATTACTATTACGAAACAAACAGTACTGTACACTAATTTGAGCCTCAATGGTACGAAACGAAACGTTGCGACCTGTTGCGTTGCCATGCGATTGTACGCGCCATTACACCGACTAGCAATGGAATGGGATAGTTTTTGAACTTTGGCACTTATGACCCCGCGTAAAACGGGGAGCGGAGAGGGTTGTGATTTTCATGTGTTTTGTTTTGTGTAGGTACAGGGTGTTTTGGGGCCGCGGTTAGATTTAAAGGGGGCTAATAGTAATCATTTCGAGATAGTAGACCTTATGATAGTTTTGTCATTTCATTCATAATGAAAATGTTGTAAACGTCTTTCCAAAAGCCAATTTTGTTAAAGATGTGACTAGTCAAATAAGCATTAACCCTCTACTGCATGAATTATAAAAAACATGAAAAAAAAAAAAATATGGTTGTTTAGGCTTTATTTGGGGATAAAAAATATGACAAAAATTAAAATAAAAAAAATAAGGAGGTCATATATGGGTTCGTATGCACTCAAACAAGTTTGAATAAAAAAAAGTACAGACATATATGGGTTCGTATGAAGAATAAAGGAACAAATATAAATTTGAGTGTTTAATATAAAATAAAAAGTACAACAATTTTAATCATGAAACGCGCATAAACAGTTTCGTTTGTCATTGTAACACAAGAATACCATGCATTTTTTACACTTTGTGTAAGTTTTTTGGCCACAAAATTGAAATTTTTGACGGTTTTTCATCCATTCTTCATATGGTCTACTTTGTCAATTCTCACAGAGTTTAAAGGTACATCTTGATGTCTGGTAGGAACTTTCCTTATTTTCTTTGGTATAGTTGGTGTGCCTGGATTGGATAAAGCAGGACTTCCGTGCCTGGAATCAGGCGTTCCATCTCTACCGTGATTTCCAGGACGCCCTCTTTTTCTTGCCATTACGGTTTTACCAGATTTGCGTAAGTGTTCTGAAACAGCTTGCTTGAAATCAAAGAGAGACATGTAAACTTCTGGATTGTTTCTGCGCCAAAGTATCCAAGCATTTACAACACACATGTCTACCATGTGAAATGAAATGTGAAAAAAAAATGTCATGCCATTCATGCAAAAAATTAATAGCGCATACGAAACCATATATGGTACCGCGGATAAATGGTTAAGTTTGATTAGAATGCATACAAAACCATATATGGTTTCATCAAAAAAGCCTGTGATTGAAATATGCAAAAAAGTGAACATTAAATCACAATTATATAAAATAGAACAATAATAGCACCATATTTCGTTTTTTTATGAAACAAAACTTACCTTTATCACGTAGAAAATCTTTTTTGAAAAATGTGTTTTCAGACACCGAGTTGAACTTTACACAAGCGCTAAATAAAGTGAGATTATAACCAAAATGACGTTAGACCATAGACAGCAAAATATATTTTCGTATTGTCAACATAATAATCAAAATGTCCACTATGCGTTTAGTTTTTGCTTGTGCAATATAAAGTGTTTTTTTTTTATTGAATCTGGTGAACCATATATGGGTTCATATGCAGTAGAGGGTTAATTTCAATTTGACTTCATGTTTCCTAAAAGTTTTCTCATAGTCTGTCTGTTGGTTAGAAAGTTATTTCCCTGTTCCGAAATGCTTATTACTTTTTGCGACATATAACTGGGGTTGACTTTATTCTACAAAACAACCTGTATATTTATTTACTACGCTGAGTCAGCAACGCTACATCCCATTTGGAAAACTTTATTTTGCGGAAAAGTTTTCCTGAACAACTTTAGGGTAGTCGAAAAATTAAGTTGTCGAGTTGGGCAATTGACAAAATGGGATGAAGCTGAAGTGTTGTTCTCGTTGAGGATGAGCATGTAGACACTTTTGACAAGTTGGTTATCTACGAAAACTGACTGGCACATGTAATGATATGTAGGGCATGTTTTAGTGATGGATGTTTTAACATCAAGTTTTGTCGACGGGAGAGTAGACAAGAAATGAAATCAAACGTTTTGTCGATTTTATCTTTGTCTATTCGCCTGCAGGTTGGTATTGAAAGACAAAAACAAGAAACATTGAATAAGATGTACATTATAGTGGGGGAGCCCGTTAGGGGATTTTGGGATTTACTTCGGGACAGATTAACATAGAGGGGGATATCTTGCACGCTCTTGAGTACCTCCACATAGGATCGTGCGTCTAAGGCAGCCGATCAGAATAGTAAAAAAAAAACGATCGTCGGAAATACTCGAACTCGTCAGGTTAAGGTAAGGTAGATTAATTACATGTTGAAAAGTGTGCATTTCTATAATCTTGACGTTTTGAGCGTGACGTTTAAGAGTGGGAGGGTCACAAACTGGCAAAAAAGAAAACATCACCTACACATTCTCGAGCGTTTTTTTTTGTATAATTCAAGAATAACGGGAAAAAATTCTCCCGATTTCAACAAGCCGAAGCAGCACAAATCGTCAATAAAGTTTCGTGCGTGCGCACTCCGCGCCTCTCTTTCTTTTTCTCGATCTCTTCTACGAACGTCATACAACAGTGCTAGAATTGAAATCTTCCATATGATCATACAAGGTACGAGATACATCACAACCCTTCTCGTTGAATGTTCTTAATTACGATGCTTGTTGCTTGCCACCATTTCAATCGGAGTTACTGCAGCATTTATTTCGAACAAGAAATACTGCCTGCTTGTGGAGGAGTGCACACAATCCAAACAGCATCGACATGTCACAAACACCTTTGATTACGGATGGTAGATTTAAAACATATTTTCTGTTCAAAACCTTTATAACACGCTTTCGTCGACGAAATTGATGACCAAATAGCACCAGACTTGCAGTACGACGATAATCACACGGAAGAAGATGAAGATTGAAATATAATGTATTTTTTTTTTCTATCCCGCCAAAAGATACACTGGTGAAGCTGGATCTGATAAACCCGGCTGCGACGTCGTTGAAAAATGTCCCATAGATAAATATCACCCGCCTCTCCACTAGTCCACCAGTCGAAGCTCGCAATCCTTCCCTATCCTAAGGGCACGTCTTCCCTACCGCGCCCGGTTGATGAGGCTTTAAGGGCTCATGCCAATCTTGGGGTTCATTCATTTAATCAAGTCTGGTTAAACCATGCTGGGGTCGGTGCATTCATTCATATATTAAAAATAAAAGAAATATGTTTTGATTGAATGCTATTTTCCGTGCATTTCATTTCACTTGTCACATTTTGTGATTAAAACAAAAAAAATATAACCCTCTTATTAAGAAAATATCTCTAAATAATTGTCAGATTATGGGTCAGCACGATTAGGACATGAAGTTGAATCGCCTGTTTCGTCTGTATCTGACGCGCTCGAGTATTTCAAAATGGCATTTTCATTATGCATTTTCATTTTTTTTTTTGCTGTCCGAATCGTCTGTCGTTTGAATGGGAGCTTCTTTCGATTTCAATTAACATCCCCTCTGAATATGTTACGCATTCGTTTTTTTTCCTCCTCTTTCTACCCTATCGTACAGCGACCCCCACCAAGCAAACCAGCAGATTACCATGCCTCCAATAACACAGACACGTGGGACGTGGGTCATATATAATACACAATGCAGTCTTGACGCGCTAGAGTATTTCCATGTGACTATATTATTTTACGTTCAGACGCTCCCCCCCCCCACCGATGAAAGCGTGTACACACAATGTCATCAAGCTATACATTTCCAGTATACGCTGATATAGGATTTCTGTACACTTTTTTCTTTCTACCATGTAATCTTCAAAATACAATGCGTCTCAACGACGCTCAAGTAAATCACAATTTAGCATCTTGGGCTCCGGGATACTATTATAAAATTCACATAAAATAATCTAAGTAGTCAAAAGCCTCGTATTCATTCGAAAATTAGTGTGTTTTATTTAATAATGTATAATGCTTGATACAATACACATTGCTTAAATAAAGCTGGAGTGCTTTCAGTCTTTCAAATTGTAAATAGAAATAAACTGTAAGTATTTTTTTTTTAACAATTCCAAATGGGCTTACAAAAATAATGGTCTTCAAAAGGAGAAAACGAATGTATATTGCTGTTGTACCTAAATAGATAACGGTACGAAATGGACTATCTACAGCTTTACCTCCGGGCCACCACTGCTCTCCTGAAAGCAATATCAATAAATCTGCTATCATGTCTGTGGCAGCTAATTGCTATGGTTGGTTGAGTGAAACTAGTCGTATAGAAAGACAACAGAAGGTCAGTCACAAAGGAACCGATAGACATAAATACCTATTATACCTACATCGAAATACTTCACTCTCCACTGGCTCGTTACTGAGGGGTACTGCCACGATGAACTAGTACAAAAAGAAAGTACTTATATAAAATAAATGTGGTCAGTTGTCGCAAGTGCTACTTCTGATCATGAGGTCCTGGGTTCGATTCCCGGGTCCAGCAAAGCGTTATTAGGATTTTCAATCTGGAATTTCTCAGTAGCAGCAAAAGGCTCACCCCCTGTTACATGGGACGTATACATAGCTGGCGAAATATTAGTGGAAACCCCTTCGAGGAATGCAGGCTATATCACTTATAGATGTTACTTTTCTCTCATTCTCGACCATTCAATAACAACACCCGCGCGCATACGTTGTCTTCATGTTGGACAACATACATATTTTAATAAGATCAAATCATTTATTTCACTGCAAACGTGGGTATAGTATTGGTGTTCATAAAATAAAGTTCTCCATATTTTACCGTCACATGGGCATGCAAAGGTTTCCAATTCCAAATAAAACAATAAAAAATACATGGCCGACATTTGGAATAGTAAAAATGTCAGCGGAAATAAAGAGTACCAGGATCACAATAATTATGTCAATCAGAGTAACAGTATGTCAATCAGCTAGTGAATCATCATTAAGAAAATCGTCAACGGCGTAATAAGTTTTCATAATTAATATTTAAACTAGCGCCCTTTTAAATTTCAATGTAGTTATAGTTTTTTAAATATTAGATACTCTATTATTGTAAATGCTTGGGCAAAACCAAAAAACTTTTTAGCATCTCTAAATAGCATAAGCTTTAAGAATAAAGCACAAATCCATAACTTTCACCCTATCTTATCTATCTTCCATAGCCTCCACTTCCCATACTTACAATATTATGGTAAAACATCCCCCATACATTACTGCTGTCGACAATTTGTCACTGCGCGAAGTTATGGAGACTGACGCAATGGCACAAAATAGTTATTTACAGAAGGTCGGCTGACGAGTGACATAGACATGCTTCATGTACAGCTAGTGCATTTTTTTGGTGGCCTGTTCCAAAAGTTCCTAATGAAAATGTAAACAAAAACAACCTGTGGATGTCAATTTGTAATGCCACTTACTAACAAAAAGAATGTGTTGATTTGGTTTTGAATACTGAAACCCGAAATTAAAATTTTACAATTCTGGTTAATTTAATAACCTAAATAAAAATAATAAAGAATAAGGTTTGTTGACACTTTCATAAGATGGTTTTGGAGCGGATATTACGTACGTATGCGTCTAATGCGTGTGCGCCTGTTTTCGCTCGTTGATTATAGAGCCGACCTTCTGTATCAACCTATTTTGTGGCCGTGGGTACTAATGTAACAACTAATCGATCACGGGTTCGATGCTCGCTCGAGGTATGCATGTTTTGATGGGGTTCAGATGTTGTTTTTGAGGGTGGATGTTGTAGGCTTTATTTATGATAGATGGATTAATTGCTCGCAACCGTTGTGCGTGTACGACGAGATGTATGAACGTAAACGAAGCGAAAGGATCGTAGCAGGTGGCGTTCTGTAGTTTATAGCTACCCCTGCACGCATCGCATCATTCGGTTTTGTCGACGGAAGAATAAACAAATTTGCAGACTTCTTTTATTCATCTGTGATTTTGTCTATACTTCCGTCAACAAAATACGTAAATAAGTCGACGTATTTTGTTTCTAAGGTGATCATGTTACGCGTGCTGTGGAAAGAAGGTGTGGGTTTATGTAAGAAGCTGTATGTATAAATGTACATACAGTCCCAGCAAACACCTATCATTTTTTTTGTTGCGAGGGAATCATCAAATGACTTCTCCCGCTCTGAGCTGGGCGGGAGTGCGTATCAGACTTTTACTGACTAAAACCCACCCGTGTTCCTTCAGTTGCCTGTGCCAGGGACAACGGTATCTGTTTCGAACAACCCACGACCCTGGCTCCTCCTCCTTCGCGAACATTACTTCTTCGCAGAAGGAGGTGACGGCTTCCCATTGACTCTCGCTCCGTATAATGGCCTGGACAAGGGCCGGACGCGAATCCCCGCCGCCGCGGCGCCGCGGCGGAGGATAGGTGTGGGCGGTGCTCCGCCCAAGCCAGGCAGACCTCCACCGTATGCTCCACCGTGTCTTCCGGGCTATCCACACAATGGTGACACCCGGACGTTTCCTCCCGCCTTATGCGAAACAACAAGCTCCCAAAACAACCGTGTCCGGTGAGGACTTGTGTCAGGAGGATGGTGAGGACGCCGTGGCGCCTCTCCAACCACTCCTCAAATGGGGGACTCACCGCCGCTATTGTGGCGTGCCCAGCACTGGGTTGCGACAAGCGCATCCACCACGTCGCCATGAGATCCTTGATTTCTCGCGGCAGCGGAGTTCCACCCCGGCGTTTTGCCTCCTCGCGCCACTCCCATACTTGCGCGAGGGCTTTTGCCTCCAGATCCCATGGCGAGATAAACAAACAACTAATCAAGCATACTGCTGTCAAGGGACTTTTCTTCGTGTACATTATGAATGGTTTTGCTAAGTTTATCTTTCAAATCATCTAGACGGTGCCATCATTGCGCATTTATTACGAGAATACTTACTCTTGTATATTACGACAGTTTGTTAGTTACAGTATAGCAAGAATCTACTATTCCTTATTATATTGACGTTAAATGTTGATGCACTGATTATAGCGACGCACTTAGTTACTACACAAAATACTTTAGTAAGTTAGATACCAACATGACTTCATAACATCACGCCTGTAGTCTTCGAAGGGTTAGGCAGATGCGCACATACATCTACATCTTGCTAGTTATGTTTAAGTCACAAATAAAAGAGAAATTCCCAATAATACTTTGCCCGACCTGGAAATCCAAGCAACCAGTCACCACCTCATGCTCAGCGGTAGCACTTGCGACCACAAAAGACCAACGAGGCAGTCCAATGGGGATGATGACAATTTATTTATTTATCACAAAAAATATTTGTTTCCAAATATGTAGTGCAAACAATTTCATAAAAAGTGTAGAAACTGAAAAAGTTGCCAAGTCATAAACGTTTTAAAATAACTGCTAGACAAAGACAACACTATCATAGAAGTGACATGAAGACAATATAACTGCATACTAGCGCCATACATTGTCCCCAAGGGAATAATCCCTACCAAAAACTTTTAAAGCGTGAATTTTCTCCATATTTCCATAGATTTTACTGTTTTCCGAATATCTTATTTTACAAAGCCTTCTTTGAAATTACAATTGAATATGTTCGAACATTTCTAATAATAGTCATCATGCCTACTAGATGTGTTAATTAGGTGTGTACGTGTTATAAATAGACTACTTTAGTCGCCCGATTAAGCAATTAATACACTTACGCATATGGTTGGACGGTGCTGTGTATGTAAACAGGGCTATTCACATTAGCTACTTAGCCCCGCGATGGAGTGTACAAATGGATTGAGCGATATTACTCTATCGGTAAGTCGCGAGTGTGGATTAACACGTTGCCACACGTGCCCATAGTAGTAAATGTTTTGAGGGCACGGCATAAAGATAAACTTCGGGTGCCACCCACCAATAAAACTAAAATTATTTCGCTAATTGTGAGTATATTTGTACGCCATGGTTATGTGAGGATATGCTGAAACAAATTAACTGTAACACCTTATGTACCATATTCTTGCAAATAAATATATTTGATTTGATTTGAAGGCAATCATTGGGCCGGTATTGAGTTCAAATCCTTGCATTTGTTTGACTTAATTGAAATAAATAATGAAAGAAATAAAAGGTTGTATTTTTTTTTCCTAATACTTGCCTACACAATGTACAGAAATAAGTACTTCGTTCACACAAGACTAACTTTTCTCGATATAATTCTAAGTTGTTACATATTAAACTACGCTTCAAGGAATTTGTTTCGCTCGCTGTTTTATTTCTAAGCTCTGTCATTGTCATGAATACAGTATCAGACTTTTTCCGTATTTTAATTTGGGGCTGTTTTGAGGAAGTATATGATATTTTTGGGGGTTGGTAAAGACTTGGACGCATCTTCATTTTAAATCTGTATAATTGTGAGTGTTGAGATTTTGAAACAATGTATTTTCGGGGCCAATAAAGAAAGAAATGTGGGGCGAACAAGGAATATCACATGTGGTGAGGCGAATGTGCACAAAACGTAGGAATCGTAGGAATCGTAGGAAAGGTTCTAGTGTTATGTATTATTAGGACACACTTTGGCAAACTAGCCCACCTGATAATAAGTGATCACAGCACCCTATGGACACATGCCAGAGGCATCGCAGGTGCTTTGCCTACGCAATGTAGTCGTATCTTTGTTCTTTATCGAGTGAGAGAAATATTGTGAAAGAATTAGCCAGTGGCTAAGAGGATGTACGACGAGATAGTAGAAAACAAATCGTGGCTATTAGAAGCAAAAAACCAGAAAAGACTGGAAATTACTGGAGGAGGCCTACACCCGTCGAGGGGTCCTTAATTAATTAATCTTTTACCAAAAGTACATATCTTTTTATAATTATTTAAGGAATCATATAGCCTTTTTTATTAAGAGAATGTACGGCTCTGACTGTCCCGTAAGCGATAATTACAATGTTTAACCACAATCATTTCAAATCTGCTGCTCCATACCATAATAATGATCGCAAAATTCGACAAAAACGCAGGGAACAGTTTTTTTACCGGATAAATGCATCTTTTATAATTATTCAACTTATTATCGTTTTTTTTTTTTTTTTTGTCGGTAGTAGTAGTCCAAACTCAGGCTTTGCCTATGGGCAATATAATAGATGTCAAGAACACAACGCGAAGAGCAGAACGCGTTAAAAATACCATCCTGCACTTTATAACACAAGTAGCGGATGTTGGAGAATAAACAGCCAGGCAGAAGTGGGAGTGGGCTGTTATCACGTTGAATGCACCCAGAGAGATGGGCAAAGATCGTCACTCACTGGACGCCTGATTGAGGACATCGCCGTTGAGGTAGACCGCGGTGAAGATGGTGTGACGATCTAATCATTTTTGTCGAGGCCAACATGGCCAGAGATCGCACTATATCAAAAGGTTTGGAGGGAAAAAGTGGAGGCCTTTGCCCAGCAGTAGGGCTAAACATAATTCTTTATTATTCGCCATTGCACATAACATGCTCCTTCGAAGATGTACACACATTATTATAATGTTTTCGTTGACCCTTATTTCCTAACGTAGGGTTATCTTATAAATATAAAGTTCTATTATTAAGTAGTAGAACATCGGAAACATGTATCTAGTAAATAATGGTCTTGTTTTTGCGAGGTAATCTTTAAAGGCTTCCTGAATTCCTGTAAAAACACACTTAAAACGAAACTTGCCAAAGTAAACGAGAACAGGTACTAGTTATCTAAAAGGTAACTATTGTAGGCCGCCCATTGTATGTTTTTAGTATGATATTTTTTTTTTGTTATGTCATTTTGTGGTGTACAATAAAGTATATATAAATAAATAAATAAATAAATCCACATTAAAACTTATCCTTAAAGCAAAAAAATATCACATTTTACCTACATCCCCGTCTATATTTTCCCATGAACTTACAGTCATTTTACCTCAGAATGTGCCAAAAATACACCACTGAAATTCAGAACATTTCTCTTTAGAAATAGGATAACGCAGATACCAGCTCCTAGTACAAAATAAAATAACTTGATATCTACTATTTTATGATAATGTCGACAGACGTACTAACGCCGGAAAATGTGTTCCTATTGCTGTGTTACAATATTAGTCTTTGAACGTGACATTTATCTGAATATTATAGAACCTACAACTGTTCTACTAAATTTTACATGACGCCTGTTATCCTTGAAGTGTTAGGCACACCTGTTTTTTTGGTATTTCGTTTCACTTACTGACTACGAGCTTAACTAACTTTGAGCAATTAAGGACTCAAAGTGGACCCGCTCGCACTAACTTTATCAATTCACCTATTGTTAGCTGCTGTAAACGTTTCTTAATCGATTTTCAATAGAATTTGTACTCTTATTAATACGTTGTAAAGTTTAGGAATCCTCAATAACATCCTTCAAAAGTTAGAGGCGCCCAAAGTAAACTTTGGAACTTTATATGAAATTGGAAAACTCAAATTGATACATACCCGATTTCTGAAAACTTCGACATTCTTCACCTCAATAAAAACTAAAATAGAACCTATAGAATAGAATACACCAAGTCCATCTTCCAAATCTCAGCACATTCTCTGTCCATCAAAGTTTCAGAACAGCCATCAAACTATCACCGACCGTCCACAATAGTTCGTCCAATAAAACTTAGCGACAAACTTGTATGAAATGTTGGCCCACATTTTATTAGCTTGTACAACGTGGTATAACTGAGTTTGTTTTACTACTAATGTTTCTATTGCGTTATGTTGCTTTATTGTTGCTTCTTGACTTGGGGGAAGGTTGGGATTTTTATAATTTCTGCACCATACGGGTTTTTGGAGCACTGTTAGTAGATTTAGTCATTTGTAGGGAAATTTTTAGAGGCGGGTCTTTTGGGATTCGTATTTAGGGTGTTATAAATAAATGATTGCTTGCAAATAAACCTATAAACTCCAACAATATAATGGAGTCTTTGTTTAGCTTTCGATTGTTTCTTAAGCCTAGATCAATTCAAATGAGGAAGTAAGGACGAAGTAAGAGTAGCTTAGTTAGGTACACACGAAGCAATAGGAACATAAAGGCTTAATTAAAAATCTTTCAAAACAGATTCTCAAACATCGTAAGAAGTGTAACAATACGGCTTATTAACACAACAATGCTCAAGAGCCGACTGTTAAAAACTGAAAGTAAAAAACTCGAACTTGTCGACATCAGTGCTGTATTAAAGTGTCGGAAGGTTCTTCTTCAACTTCACAACTGGATACAAAACTTTATAGGTATTTGGTCAAAGAGATAAGTGACGGGTTACTATATCTTACTGACGCTTCGTGGCCAGTTGATTGGAGAACTTAATATGGCTTTTTACTAATTTATAAATGAAGGAGAAAAAGTAGATGATGTACTATGGAGGCGGGTCATCTGCTGACCCTCTAATCCGCTGGGAAAATAATCATAAACGTTGATCGCCCTTGTTGAATATCTGCCTCCTAGTGACCACTGTCGGCGGGTCCTCTGCTGACCCTCTTATCCCCTGGGAAACTAATCATAAACGTTGCTCGCTCTTGTTGAATATCTGCCGCTTAGTGCCCACTGTAATTGAGGATAATTGGCAAATTATCTGAAACATTAACTAACCGATGATTATCCCTTAGTCGGTTAACGCACCCACGTTTGCTGTCAAAATTAGCTTGGTCACTCTAGGCCAAAGCAGTCCCCTGTAGGATGATATAAACCTCTCCAATTAGCATTTATAACCCTCTCCTGCAAAACTACCTTACCCAAAATTTGCTATTAGCCATATAGTTCAATGTCGTGCCCTGTAAGACCTAAACCTCTATTTGCATTTAAAAATCTCCCCCAAAACTAACTTACGTAAAAGATGGGTGACACGTTCTGGTTTCTGCAACACCACATCAATGCGCGTATTTTGCGTACGGCCAAAACTGACTATCAGTCACATAGCCCAAAGCCGTCCCCTGTAAGATCCAAACCTCTCTATAAGCATTAAAAAATCTACCCCAAAACTAACTTACGCAAAAGGTAATACGGGCTGGTGTCTGCGACTCCACATCAATGCGCGTACTTGCGTATTTTGCGTACGAGCAAAAATTTGTGATGATGGATGGATGGATGGATGTTTATTACTCTTTCACGCAATAACTTCTGAACGGATTTGGATGAAATTTGTCACACAGGTAGTTTAGGACCTGTATTAACACACACTTTATCCAGGTAGTACGTCCCCGTGGGATAATTTTCGAACTCCACGTGAGTGAAGCCGCGGGCTAAAGCTAGTCTTCCATATAGTTTAAAGACGTCTATATGCATTTTGGTCGTGCTCCAAACCACAACTAAATAATTAACATTTGAAATACTGTTGGAGCTGCTGAAGATTGTAAGATTATATTTCTATTATTTAAACTCAATCTCGTGTGTATTAAATAAATGCATAGCATAGGTGTGAGTACTATGTACTATGGAGCTACCATTTACCGGGTAATTTTTCATATTGACTGTCCCCTGGCGGCTGATAGTATGTCATGCTCACTCAAATGTCTAGCTGACGGTGGCGCGTGTTGAATGATCCAACACACGCGCCACCGTAGCGCCCTTCATAAAGGTTGAGCCGACTGGTGCTGATCCATGCGTCATGTGAACGGGTGCCGTCAGTTGGGACTGGTCATTTCTTAGCGGCCACGGCTTATTTTAATAATTTATTTTTTGGATTGGTTTTATTAATTTTTTGCTGCACTCTGGACGGTTTTTACGTGAACGGTTTTTGTACATCGTTCTTACATATATGATCAACATTTATGATGTAAGTTATATATTTGTGACAACATTATTCAATGGAGGTTCTTGCACTTTGCTCTACTTAGGTACCTTTACCTACGCTTTGGAATGGGCAATTTAAAAAATCTCCCCCGAAAATAACTTACGAAAAAGTGACCAACAACAATCAGTAACAAAAACAACTCGTTTATAAATATAGGAACCGGATAAAAAGTTGGAATTACTCTGGTACTGGGATGAAAGAGTTTGTTAACATGATTGTGTTATTTTATGAGATTTCCTCTCGATGGAGCGCGCCACAAGTTGTGCGAAAGTTTTATCCATTTTCATGACAAATTGCCATTGGCTTGGACTTAAAAGAAAATTGTCCTGTTTTACTTTCGTCGTTTAATATCTATCTTTAGAAGTCTATTTGTGAACTTTAGCTTCTGAATGAAAGATCAAAGACGAAAATCTGGATTTATAAATAGCATAAATAAAGTCGCTTGACGTGTCTTGTCTGATTATCCGCTTCGTACTTTTAGTGCGGTTTTAACATTTAGAGAATTTGTTCTGGAAGGTAATTTGTAATGTAAATATATGACTTATTTTACTAAGACAATAAGAACAACAGTTTGTCAAAACATCCAAGATTTCTGTGCGATCTTGGATGTGACAGACAACATATCGTTGGCTAGATATACATAAATAAACTTGTTGTGGTCTACCATGTAAGATTTATATATTAACGCATCCATGGTTCAGGAGAAATTCAGAGTATGAAATAACGTTGCTTATACTTGCGGTTGGTATGCGTTAGTGGTTGACTGAAGGACGCTACTGCCCAGCTCCCATTGCCTAGATGGACGTAATAACTTAGTCGCAGGCACCTACCACTTACCTAAATGATACCTACGTTTGAGGAAGCCGCTTAGAGCACTTTATGCTTTGCAATGCTTGTATAGCTCTCTCAATATCTTCTCCAATGTCGATACGAAAACTGTAGGCCTAGTGTGAGTTTATTTAAACCGTCTCTATCTTACGCATCGACCGCGTTTGGCGATCGATCGAATGGTGAAGGGCCAATCGCAGCGCCGAACGCGGTCGATGCGTAAAGTCGAAATGATTAAAATAAACTCACACTAGGGCCTCTGAAAACCTCAAAAGGAAGTATTGTACTCATCATTATGAACAACTATTACTATGGGACTAACCGTTATCACGAAAAAATAAAATCTGCTGTTTTCTACATTCTGCCGAGTTAAGCGAACATTTGGAGCACCCCCCCGCATCTGAAAAGAAAGAAAAACGCATATTACGAAAATAAGACGACCTAAAATACACGCACAAAGTAGCCGAAAGCCTCGTTCCCAACAATGAAAAAATTGACAATTTGTCCATTGTTTGATGTCAGAGCCAAACACCAAACTATAGGAACAATTTTTTTTTCAAATTGTGCTTTTCTATATGCGCTACGTATAGTACAAATAAATTTATTTACTTTATTTTTTTGTGAGGTTTCTTTCTGTTATTTTAATAATAACACAGGTTACAACTCCCATCTCTGTAAACAAAACCAGTCAAAAAGCTTTGTATCCGGGATTATATGTGGCATACTATACATGTGTTGGCAGGACTTCGATGCGCAACCTGATACAATGGATTCAGTACATGATTTCTGAACCTCCCGGCGTTGAAAATTTTCGTCGGTTGTTAAAAAAAAGAGCTGTTCCATACATTTTCTTCCTTTTCTATGAAACTATTTTTTTTATAACCGACTAAATCTTCTACGCGAGGGGGGGTCTAAAACCATGTGCTGAATTCATAGTTTCGATTTGCGCGTCGTCCCAGCTACCTTGTATACGAGAACTAAAGTAGAAATTACTCCTTTTTCTTTGTTTAGCCTATACTGTTCCACTCCTGGGTGCGTCCAGGTCATCTCGCCACCGCTTTCTGGGCCAGCCTCGGCGGCGCCGTCCATTATCATTATTACTCCTTTACGTCTTTTAAACAAAACTAATTAATAAAACTTTCTCTTACCCAACATTGTTCCAACTGTGTCACAATGTTGTCCACGAGCATAGTCGCAAGTGGACAAAGGGCTGCAGTCGTCGACAAATGCGTTCATTCAGCATCGATTACTGCATAGCGACAATGTGGGCCTAACTGAGCCATTGTGCACTTGACTGTGTGTTTATTACAGCTTATTTCAAGCTATGAGGTCGTCTATTTGTGCTGGATTTTGTAATTAAATAGGTTTCCACATCCTTTTGCTTCCTTGGCAAAAGCAACTTATATAGCTTTGAAGTCAGTGCCAACTGATAAGGTGTTCTATATTAGAAGATTACGTTTCCGCACTAAGTCCTTCAAATGGAACATTGTGCGTGGGCCACGGCGGCGGCGGCCGTCAGTTGTTATTCCAACCAGCCCACCTCCCTCAAGAACGTGTCTGTTGAGAACATCTGTGTAAGATCTGGGTGCCCCGTACAGTTTCTGTACTAATCAGGGTAACGCCTGTGAACTCAAAAAGCACATGCGCGCCGGCTTGGGGGGCGTGAGGGCTCAAGGCTCTCTCCTTCACGCGCTCCGCCTCCTCCTTCGCAAGCATTCCATTCCCTCTCGCTCTGTACCATGGCCTGGACCAGGGCCGGACGCGAGAGATCGCCGCCGCCGATCGCCTCTGCGAGTATACTGCGGTGCTCCGCCCAAGCTGGGCAGACCTCCACCGTATGCTCCACCGTGTCCTCTGGACGATCCACACAATGGTGACAAGGGCGTTTCCTCCCGCCTTATGCGAAACAGGAACCTCCCGAAACAACCGTGTCCGGTAAGGACCTGTGTCAGGCGGAAGGTGAGGACGCCGTGGCGCCTCTCCAAAGAGGGGACTTACCGCCGCTATTGTGGCTTGCCCAAACAGCTTTGGTCCTAAGATACGCGTTTTTACAAATCGTGTCTTTGTGGATTTTTGTGCCACATATTTTTTGATGGTCTCATAACCTTAGAACTAAATATGTTACGGATAAACCCATGTTTGTATAGCTGTAGTATATATTCCAATAGTTTTAAAAAGTAATAAAGTTTATACAGAAACACTATTGCTTGTATTCCGAGCTCGCTTACCGCGTCTAGACTAATATTTGTATAGCTAACAGACCATTTACCAGACTGTTTGTGTATGGATGGTGTTAATTGCACCTGTGACACGATATATTAATTATTGTGTACTTTGAGTGTTAACCCTTAGTTACCTACTGGTTAAGAAATTAACAAGCATGTTCAGGTGTACAGCTGGCCGCAATTCAGTGGTATGACTTTCACCTTGAACTGACACGCGTAACACATTTTCGTAAACGATTACGACTAATATGCTGTATTTTGACAGTTCAATAACATTCATTGCGTTATTTACATTGTTGAGCAAATTTTGATCGAACTTTTGAAGCAATGGATTAGCAATCTGTTTCAAAACGATTTCAGACCGATTGATTGTGTATTAAGCAATTATAGGGTTTTAATTTACTACTGACGTGCGGTGTACTGTACCTTCTACATCCAGTTCTTATTCTTTACATTAATTTTAAGTCACACAGACAAAGATCATCTCTGCCTTTAAAATACTAGTTCCAGAATACATTTCTACTATTTATTTATTTTACTTTAACATGTTCCTTCATTGGCCAATTCAATTAGTAACTATGGTTTCCAGAAACCTTGATCTCTAAAACTCAAGAAAAACCGACGTTCAGTAAGCTCGGAAAGTTATCCAACTTTCTTGGAATTCTGAAGGCGCAACGAAGTCCACCAAAACCGAACTTCGATGAAAAAGATAAGTTAAGTAAACACGAAAACATACACAAACTTTTACCACAATATTAAAAGCTTTATTGCTTTGCTTGTAAAATAAATTACTGCCAAGAACCCCATGTTTCTGGAACAACACTTAATTTATAAAGCGAACCTTAAAAAAACATAACGTAATGAAAGAAACCCACAACGTTTGTTTTAATCTTAATCTTTTAGGGGTGCTCCACACTCGTTTGGGTCCGCGTGATTCGGCACAGCCAGGCGGAAATATCGAATAGGTATATATTTATATATATTCGGGGAAAAGCCCGGCTTTACTTTTTTTTACACCTTTTATATTGTATTTTGTGTTTCATGAACTGTTGCCAACGAAATGATTGGCCGACCCTACATGATTAAGTGAGGGTAGATGCCGAACGAGGTTCTCCGATCAGCACGAGCCGATTGAGAGCCTACTATACCCAATTGCTTTAACCTAATTGCTAATGGACTTTGTTGTTCAACATCATCATCATCGTCAACCACACTCTTCTCATCCAGCACCCTTTTTGGGTTGGAAATCACCCAATGACTTCTCCCACTCTGTGTGGAGCAGGAGGGCGTGTCAGTCTTATACTGACTAAAACCCACCCGTGTGGAACCAGCTTCAGTTGCCTGCGCCAGAACCATGGTATATCTTTCGAACAACCAGCGACCCTGGCAGGCATCGGCCCTATCGGACCCCGTCCACCGTCCGTCCGATCCAGCACCCTAAAAGCGTAACACAGTTTCAACCACAATCCGAGAGTTTTGAAGGATATTGCTAATCCGTTGCTTCATAAGTTTCGAAACTTCGTCGGCTCAACAAAGTTAATAACGCAATGAACGTGGATGAAATGTTAAAATGAAACCCATTGCGATCAATTATCATTTCAATTGTTATGAAACTACCCTGCAGGTTCTATTCTACCCGCGATTGAAACAATGTCGCCGCTCATCTCGCCGCCGGACGACCGACACTTCTTCTTCCAGTCCTTGGACGCAACTGTTGATCAACAAATACTGCCAAATTGAATGTGCCCATCTGAATAAATCCGTAGCACCCAAGTTATCCCCGCGTTTGTTCTGATCTTAATCTTTTATGTTTTACACTCATCGACAATTTAAAAGGCCTTTCATGTTTCTTTTTACATAAGCCGGTCAAGTAGTATGACAGATCTTAAAATTGGGGTTCCGTTAATAAATGACACACTTCTTCTGCCGTATGGCACACCAAATAAGCATTAAAAAAAAAACAATTCACCCCAGTTACGTGTGGCGAATTAACTCCTTGGCCCGTTTGAATTTTTGGTTCTATGCTTTAAAACTTTCCTACTTGTGACTTGCCGTCACAAACTTGTTTTGCTTTATTTATTATCTTTTACACCCGGTTTCTTAATTGAGATTTTTTCAAGAATTTTCAAACTCTACTTTAGCATTACTGAATTCAAAAATTCTTTGCGAAAACGTAAAAAAATGAATTTCGCGGGTTACTTTGAAGGAAAAATAGTTAATGCGAAAGTAGAGTTTGTCAAGTTCTCAACTTCAAATTCTCCACTTAGAAACCTTTGTTTGTTTGGCATCTCGCAGGTCATCCTATGCGGTTGTCGTCTGCTTAAGCGGACTTGCCTGTGGATTCCCTAATAAATTAAGGCCTCCAGCCAGGACTTAAACTTATATACTAACTAAAACTAAGCGACAACGCTAAGGGCACCCCCTGTGGGGTACGAACCTCGGCTTAGGGCGTCGCTGGAAGAGGGCAGCAATGACTAGCTGGATCAGGATTGGTATTATTTACGGACGAATTTAAAGCTACAGGCTCAGCGGCGCTGGCTGGCTCGAGCAAGGGTCGGGAGGGGCGTCGATTTGGGCGTCGCGGCGGGCCTCGGCGGCGAGGGCGGTAGGACGGCGATCGGGTTTTGGGCTTATGTAGCGTGCTAGTGGCCTTACTACTCTCCTGGAGGAGGGTAGTGGCGTCGTCGGGGTCGATTAAAGTATGCCTTGGTCGGCGAATACTGCTAATGCCAGAGGGAGTGTAGCGGGCGGCCGCTGTTATCAGGGGGTTAGAATGTTTGATGCCGCAGTCGAAGAAACGATTTGATAAGCGTTTCATGAACTGTTTTATGGTTGGCATTTTGAGGTCGACGTGAAGATCTATATTACGGACATAGAAGGGGGCACCCGTGACCCTTCTGAGGAAATGGTTTTGGAGGGTCTGCATCTTATGGAGATGACGTGGGTGAGCGTGCGCAAATACAACGCAGGCATAGGTCATGATGGGACGGATGACTGCGGTATAGATGCGGAGCTTGCATTTGAGGGACAGTTTACTACGGGCTGTCAGTACGAATTGGAGCCTGCTAAGAGCGAAGGAGGCGCGCGCGCGAACCGCCTTAATATGAGCCTTAAAGGTAAGGTTCTCATCGAGAATCACGCCTAGGTATTTGGCTTGCTTCTCCCAAGGGATTGGCTTGCCGTACATAGTGATCGGGCTGGGTCAACTTAGAAACCGGATGCACATTCTTTTTTATTTATGTTAAGCCGTAAGACATTGCGATTTAAGTCTTATGTCATTGGTATAAAGTTACATTATATTGTTTGTCTAGAGTCATATCTAAACTCACGGCATTATTTTCGGTATGCTTTATCCAATCAGACAGTAAATTTTCTGCAAGTAAATGTTGTGCTGCTGTGATTGGCTGAACAAAACAACAACAACAAATCAAGTAACTTAGCATGATATGCGAAATCAGAATTGGTTAATATTATTGAGTCGTAGTACTATAATGGTGACCCCGTGTTAATTGCCGCGACTTACGAGTTGTAAGTCATAAGTTCGAACCCAGGTTCTTTCCTGCCAGGGTCGCGGGTTGTTCGAAAGATATACCGTAGCCCTGGCGCAGGCCACTGAACCCTAAATCACTCAAATCCTGATCCAGCTAGTCCCTTGCTGCCCTCTTCCAGCGACGCCCTAAGCCGAGGTTCGTACCCCACAGGGGGTGCCCTTAGCGTTGTCGCTTAGTTTTTAAGTTAGTACATAAGTTAAAGTACTGGCTGGAGGCCTTAATTTATTAGGGCAACCACAGGCAAGTCCGTCTAAGCAGACGACAAACTCATAGGTTGACCTGCGAGATGCCTTCCCAAAAAAAAAAAAAGCAGGCAACTGAAGGAACACGGGTAGGTTTTAGTCAGTAAAATCTTGACACGTCCTCCTGCTCCTCTCAGAGCGGGAGAAGACATTTGATGATTTCCCGCCCAAAAGATAAAGACATGCGCCTTACTTAATGTAAATTATTTCATCACCACTGCTCCCAAAACGGTGAAGGAGAAAACCGGCATGTCCTTGAACCAAAAATTCGAAAACATGAGACATGTACCAACCCACAATGGGCCCGCATGGTCGATTATGGCCTATTCCTCACCGAGAGTAGGCCTGTGTCCCGACATTGGGACATTATAAGCTGATTATGCTTATTTATAATATATCTTATCGTGTTTTCTCACGAATTTTACATAGAGAAAGAGGCAAAATGTTTATTATTTAAACGAGTTTTTGAAACAGATTTTGTACAGGGCGAGCCGGCTTCTGTAAACTTTATCGGCTTTCACAACCGTGTGCCGTGTTTTCTATCAATTTCCTTGCTTTGCGCGTTTTCTTTTTTACCGGACTGTGCTTATTCTATAAGTTGTTTTTCGAGGAAGCCCGGAGCTGATGTGGTTTTCCACGGATTTTATCAGATATTTAGTAGTGTTTCGTGATGCTTGTTTTTATGTAAAGATTAATTGGGTCCGTAAGCTTGATTTTTTGAATAAATATTAAATTTTAGTTCAGACAAGTTCTAACTGTGTATCCACGGGTGGTACTTTACCCAACCTGGTACCTTACTTAAATGTACAGAAGCACCGTTAGGTCCTTTTCAACTTCTCCAGTATAACCGGCGTCGGTTACTCGGTTATGAAATGTATGGGTAAGCAGAGTCCTTATTACTAAGCTTTCATTCTTAGGTAACTGTACCCGGTACGGAAACCGACTACCGAGCCGGAGCGTGTGAAGCCACTAAATCTTAACAATCTCACAGACTAACAATGTTCTCCACTAGTAACAGTATGATAAAACTATGACGACAAAGTGCAAGGCAAGTTTAAATACTCTGCATAAATACGGAACAGTATCGTTTTCCGTTCCAGCAGTAGTGGTAGTGTTAAGTAATCAAACGTCCCGCTGTTTATCGCCTTTTGTTGCGATCCGTTGCGGACCGTTGTGGTCCGTTCATTGTTTCCGTTCGCGGAGTAATAAGTGAATGGAGCTGTTAAACAATTTTTTATTGTAGTGTGTCTAAATTAATCATATCTTGCAGAACTTTATTAACTAATAGACAGCTAAGGTAGTTGTTGCAATCAATGGTAATTGAATCCTTATGCCGTTGTCATGAAAGTCAAATGACGCCCGCACGTGTTTCACAACGACTATCCCTAAAAAAGTCATGTCCAGTCAAGTCCATTAATTGAAAATATAAAATAAAATTAGCATACCAAAAAATGGATTCCACCCTCTTGAAGTAATCCTTCTCCCTATAATTTATCGCAGCCACAACAAAGATGAGATGTGCCATTCTTGTGTGGTTTAATAAAAACGTGAGTATTTTTCCATACTCCTTCAAATCCACCTATTTGTAGCCTGTAAACAAAGCTACATTTGTAGGTATACACCATGAGAATAAAATCCTACACAAAAGTGTGCAAAGGTTACCGCACATTGTAAGTCCATTTATTACATACTCTGTAACTCGATTGTTTCCAGTCGGCCACCGGTCGGCCGACTGGCCGGTACTCGTCTAGCCGGCTCTCATTCGAGTTACAATCGAAAACGTTTAGTACTACGAATGCATTTGACTGATGAGATTCTTTTTGTTTCAGTCGGTTTTAAATAGATTTGTTTGTTTCTGTTTGCATCCAACTTTTGTTGCTTAAAGTCTGACACCTTCAGCTTATCAGTCCATTGAAAAGGAAGAAACGCACATTACCCAACACCCCAATTAGAATACATATTATACGTTATAATCATTAGGGACAAATTTGAGGTCATATTCAAAATCTACGCACGCACACGTATACCCTTCCATAAACGTGTGCGACTGTGTGCGTGCTTTATTTACGTAGTTTTCATTATTTTTTTATTTTTGGGACAAAAAATTACCTAAATATTAAAAATTACGAAAGTCGATGCCGTAAACGATTCTGAACAAACTAATTGTATAATGTGCATTAAATCAGTTGAATTAATTGCTTTTATATAGAGGGACACGGTTTATTATGGTTGCTATATACCCATGCAAAAGTGAAACGAGTTTTTATACCGTAATATCCAGCATAAGGTTAATGATATCTCACATACCCGGATAAACTGAAAAGAACCACAAAGGAACAACGTATTCACCAGAATTTTCCAAAAATCTTCACCCAAAATATTCTCAAAGCTTTCAACTAAACCATATCACGGTAAATATCAATTTTATAGCTCAAAGGAGTTCCCGATAACACAGCGGTAATGATAAGCAGACATCGTAAATATAAAGCACGCTTGTACTAACGTGAGCTGAGATTCGATACTTTACTAGTGACGGGATAACACCCCGGGATTTTTGGGAACGGGATTTAACGGTGGTTATATCTGAATTGTGTTTTTAAAATAAGTCGGCGCTTGAGAGAATGTGGTGTAAGGTCTCTATGATAAATTTCAGTCATGTGTTCGCTTGCTCTAAATTTTTCATGAGATTATTACCCTCTTTTTGGGGCTTCACCGCAGTCAGGTAAAAACTCTACATTTCTAATTTGTAAAGTGACGTTATCACGACCTGTGTAAAGCGTTTTGTTGACATTAATATATTATTATTAATGATTGGTATATTATTAATGATAGCGTAATAGTGTTTCGGAGCGACTAATCCAATTATAGTCAAGATTTATAAGCTTTGACAACGTAAGTCAGTAGCTACGAACTATCTAAGCCAATCATGAATTTTAAGTGGGTACGAGATAAGTTATTGGATATAATACATTTCAATATTGGTAGCTTCGGCAACTTATTTAGAATTGGCTATCACATCGCATAGACACGGTAACAAATAACAGAACTTTTGACATCTACTTTGAATTTCCGAGTCAACTTGAAAGTTCAACTTAAAAATAAAAGTTCCGGGGATAAAGTCGTTTCGCAACACTATCTGTGTGCTTATCCCGGACGGGCCGGACTTCCGGCTTGTGACGTATCTCTTCGAGCTTGTAGTAAGCGGGAGTTAAATTATTATGTGCATACTTTGATGTCTTGGTTATCGGTAATGAGATTATGATGGCAACATTTTGTGGGTAGGGTGATTGATAAGTAGTTATTGGTGAGAACATAACCATTGATTACGTAACCGACCCGTTAGCATTAAACAGTTGTTTAAACAAACCACGTTTTTTTGAGTTCACCATTCATTTCTAACCAACGTTTAAAAAACCAAACGTTTTTGAATAAGTAAGTTGAAAATGACCGAATGTGATCGAATGTTGAATGACCGAATTCGATATTTTTCTTGTGAATTTCGAATGTCAACGTCATTCAATATTCAGTGTCAAACTCAATTCATTATTTTTTCGTTGTGTCGTGCTAGTTTTCTTAAAAAATCAGTGAATATGGAAGATAAACGCAAACGTACTGTAAATTTTACCAGTGACGAGAAATCAGTACTTACGGAACTCGTAATAAAAGTACAGAGTCATTTTAGAAAATAAAAAATCGGACGCTACAACAAATGCCGAAAAAGCAAGTGCAAACGTACTTCCGAGAGCTTAAAGAACTGCTGGGAGAATATCAAACGTCAAACAAAAAAAAACAATCAGCAAGAAAGGTCTTTGTGAATGGAAAATGTTTAGATAATATTGAGTAACCTAACTTTTCAAGCTCATCGGTTGCTTACTAAAGTAAACGATAGTTTTTAAGGGTTACGTACCTCAAAACGAAAAAACAGAACCCTGTCTATCTGTGTGTCCCTGTATGTCTGTCTGTCAGTCGGTCAAGACCCTTTTTCTCAGGAACGCTTGAAGGTATTAAGTTTTATGTAATAAGTAAGTAAATATTTGATCTGAACTTTAGGTACATCATTATCATCTTAACAAACCGAGCTCTTATGATCGGCGGGGAAATTGCGTAACACTCTAACGAAAATGAATAGAACGGAATGGCTTTGATTTTGACAGTTCAACAACATTATCTGCGTTATTTACGTTTTGTTGAGCAGACAAACTTTTCGAACATATGAAGCAACTAGCACTTCGCCCGCGACTTCGTCCGTGTGGATTTCGAAAACAAAGAAAACGTTGCCTATGTTCATCAGACATCATTTCGGCTTCTAATGGTAAAACAATTCTTCAAATCGGTCTAGTAGTTTCGGAGCCTATTCAATACAAACAAAAAATCAAATCTTTCCACTTTATAATATTAGTATAGATGTATTAGCAATATACTTCAAAATTATTTAGATTCTGATTGATAATGTTTTACGCAATTAGGGTGTGGGTTTGTGAAATAATTATTTCTATGTACCGTATCGACATATCGTAAACGTAGTAAGTATTGGGAACTTTAAGTTGACAGTGTGTAAATAGTTTCGTATCTATCTTTAGTGATATTCTGTAACCATCTCACCGTGAACTCAGGTGAAGCGAGCGTGGCGTGAGCTGTCAGTGCCACTGACGCTAGGGATTGACCAAGACGGGATGACACTGACAGCTCACTCAACCCAAGTCTTCACGGTGAGATGTACCTATACATATACCTATTCAAAATGTAGCGTATTTTGCTACTATGTCCTACTGCGAAGTAGAGAATATGAGATGTAGATTATTTACTACATGGGTTTTTTGCATTGTAGGTGTTGACAGCCGGACAGATGCTGACCATGTTTAACCAAATACCGACACTTTGCGACACCCCATGAGCTCGTATGAATAAAAAAACCGGCCAAGTGCGCGTTGGACCACTCACAATTAAGGGTTCCGTAGATGGGGTGAATTTATCCCAAGATTAAACTTAACACTGCATTTAAAAAATATGTTCACCCATACGTCACGGTCAATTCTCCAACTGCAAAGATAAATATGATATCGAAAAAAAAAAGTGATAAAACTACTCATTAACGATATTCCTTTTTAGAGCTCCAAGGTACCGTAGACTAACGTATTTGATATTAATTTTAACTTGATACCTCCACGCGTTCTGTTTTGTAAGAGTGTTGGTCGTTGAGGGCAAAGTTTTATAATTTAAAAATGTCCCCAAAAGTTTCATCCATACATGATAGTTGAACCCCCGGGATATGTCTATGTATTTCCTATATTTTGGGACATATGGGTCTTTGGATTTTATACAGTAGTTATACCCTGGAGGAGTGTTAGGGAACAGGGATGAACTCACTATTGATAGCAGTAATCACACGTATGGTCAAGTGTACATGGTACAGTTTTGCAAAATCTTGAGTTTTTTACTATCTCTGCCGGGAATTATAGCCTCCTAAAATAATTTCCGTCCCCGATCCCGGGATATCGGACAGCACTATCGTCGGGAAGCAATGGCGGCTAATCCCGGGCGCCGTCCGGTTACTTATCTAACGAAGCCTTCGAGTAATCTTGTATGTTTTTCATACTGTTTGTTTTAGAAGATAAGTGTGTAATTCGTATAAAGCTGTACAAGGATCTTTTGAACCAACGCCGCCATCTTGTTTTAAGGGTCCCGTACCCATAGGGTGCCAAATGAACCCTAGTACTAAGCATCCGCTGTCCGTCCGTCCGTCTGTCAGCGGGCTGTATCTCATGAACCGTAAATTCTATTGCCGCTATAACAACAAATAACAAACATTTTATAAAGTTCAAAATTTAAGGGGTCTCCATACAATAACCGTGTATTTTTCGGCGTTTTTTGCCTTGTGGTACGGAACCCTTCCACTTACACTTGGTCGGTTTTTTAACTTTTTTTTAAATACATTACACAAAACAATTTCACAAATGTTTACCAACAGCGGCGAACTATTAACGTCATTTGAGCGCCAAGAGATTCTTGTAGCAGTGTAGTATGTATGGGAAGATGTTGTGTCTTGGTGGGAGAGGAACTTGTGAAAGATCTCTTCTGGTGGATTCTCCTTTAAGCTATTGCTGTCCCTAAGCAATTTTGCTTGGTATTCGTTTGTCGATATTTGTACCGCAAGGGTTGTCGAGGTTGCTCATCAGTGGGACAGTGTAGGATAACTTTCGTGCCGGTAAATTCACAAGCACTATTATAACATAACCCCTGTAATCCCTTCAGGGTAAGGCAGAGCTGTACCTACCTATAGTAATCCCACATTTCGGAAGTTTAGTTTAAGTCCCATGTAATAGGAGGCGAGCCTATTGCCAACAACGGGGCACAAATCCAGACTTCGAGATGCTACTCAGAAATTCCTGATAGAAAAACCGAATAACTCTTTGCCTGACCTGGGAATCTAACCTTAAACCTCATGCTTGGCAGTTGCGCTTACGACCACTAGACCAACGAGGCAGCGGCGATTTAATAATGTGATAATAAAAATAATAAAAAAATAAATAAAAATAAATAAAAACTGCTGGGACACAGGCCTGCTCCCTGTGAGGAAGAGTGGGCCATAATCCACCACGCGGGCCCAGTACGGGTTGGTGGATGTCACATGTCTTCGAATTATTGGTTCTAGGACATGCCAGTTTTCTCACGATGTTTTCCTACATGCATCGTTTTGATAGCAGTGATGTTTTTTGTAATACATACACATAAAAAAGAGCATCGTCGTGGCCCAGTGATAACGGCCGCGATTTACGGCTTGTAGGTCATAGGTTCGAACCCAGACTATTAAATTATTTCAAACCACTGCTCTCAAAACGGTGAAGGAAAACATAGTGAAGAAATCGGCATGTCCTAGAACAAAAACGAAGACATGTCTGTGACATCTAACATGTAGCCGCGTTGGGCCACGAGTTCATTAATTGTTTGAAGTAATTTTCGTTCGTCTAAAATTGGCTAAACGGTATTGTTTTGCAGTATATTGTACCAAATAGGCGGCGAGGCTGACAGAAAAACTCAATTTCGTATTTGTAATATTACTGTAGTTTCCTTTGTCTAGAAATAAACTCATTACTTCATATTTTCCTTCTCCTCAAAAATAAATAGTCACTTTAAAAACAAGAAAATAAAACAAAGTAAGAAAAACCTAATTTGATTAAAGTCATTCTAGACGTCGCGATGACAAATTGTGAGAAAATGTTATTTGCGGAGGACAGTCTTGTCTTTCACTCTAGACTGGAATAGCTGTCTTTTGAAATGTGTCTCCGTTTGTTGATGCTATTTTGATCTTATGATGGAAACGGTAGGTTTTTCTTTGTAAACATCTTATTTTCGTAAACGTTGTCTAAAAATATTGTATGAAAATCTTTAGTAACTTTCATTAATGTGCTTGTAAATCTCATGTGTTTGGTTAATAAATGCACATACTGTCGACGAACAAATATTAACGTTTAAAAATTATTATGTAAGAATGACCTGAATAATAAATAATAATAATTAAAATCTTTATTGATACAAAAACCTTTGACATTGTTCAAGACTAGGGTACATAGCTTGATTAACTAAAGGTCACATAGATAAGATAAACCCTGACTCCTAAACTAGGTGATCCTGTGACTTAGGAGTCAGTGTTCTGCTGTCACTGTGGTACCAAAACCTTTTATGTTGTGTTTTAACATTACAAAAATTGTCATTAAGATTTCAGGTTACAAAGTACGTGTGTTAAAATTAAAATTAATAACAAAGGAATATTAAGGGATGACTTTTAAGGTGTAAATGTGTGTATGTGAGTGAGGGTGTGTATGTTAGAATGAGGGTATGTAGGTATGTAAGGGGGTGTATGTAGAAGTGTGTATAGCATAATGATTTTACATCTACAAAATTCCATTACACCCTGATTGTCACTGTAATTCTGTCTAGCAGACACATTTCTCTTCTCTTTTATGACAATATAAAAAGCACCTGTACCAATTTCACCCCTCTCTTTATTTCGCTCCCATCGGTTATCGAACATTTTCTATTGAAATCACCCGAATTAGGATGACAGGCACTAAACTCGGATCTCCTTATTGAATTTTTTTAGGTTCGCAGGATATTCCACACCTCAAAAGCTTCAGGAAAGTGACAGGTAAAACCTATCTACGTCTAAGTGGACGTTTTATTGTAATATTGCCTGAAAAAATCTGAAATGTTATCCGTTTTAGGCCCAAGGTTAATGTGAAATTGCTTTTATAATTTCTTACCTACCTACATATTTTTTCTTGACCGAAACACAGAAACTAACTAGTAGAAAGTTAAATATATTTGATCGTGACAGAACACCTACTTGTCACTACTAACATTAGTTTCAATAAATGACCGTTTACTGAATTAAAGTGTATCATCATCATCTTAACATAGCTGCATAAATATTCAGTGAAATAATATTTCTTAGTAGACTCTTAGGTTTGTCAATAATGGACTGTCCAAGTTTAAGCCTATGGTCACATTAAAAACAACACAGAATCAAATACCCAAAGCATTACCATAATCTGACTCTATTACCGCGATACGGTGATAGCGAAACTTCATGTCGTTTCACTCCCTTTCATCCCTTCTCACCCCCATTTCAACCCGTTTCACCCCCTCTAGCTAATTCACTTAGTTATCATACATAGTTTTGAAGTTATCTCGTTACGGTGCTCGCACCGTTCGCTCGTACAGTTTCAATGATTTTTTTATTTAATTTAAAATTATAAATAGAAGGAAACTCGCGAGGGGCTGTTCGTGTGAGAATATTTTTTCAGATGATAGTCGCTACGGATATGAAGTTATTTTCTATGTTGTATGTTTGATGTTGGTTGTATGGTTTTGCTTTAACTAGCCTTTTTTTTTGAGTGGGAAATCACCAAATGTCTTCTCCCCTGTGGGTGGAGCGGGAGGGCGTGTCAGACTTTTACTGACTAAAACCCACCCGTGTTCCTTCAATTGCCGGTGCCAGGGCCACGCTTACTCTTTCGAATTACCCGCTACCCTCAGGTGTCGGCCCTATCGGACCCGTCATTTCCTGCTGACATCTCTTTGAGGCGCGCGTGAAACATGACGCGCCGTCGACCCGGGCCTGCTCCCTACCGGACGGCGAGCTACCCATTGCTCGCCGTCCGCAAGCCCGCGCCTACGGTGGCCGGGAATCTGCTTGCGATTCCCGACGCCCAGTGCGTCTCCTGCGGCGACTAGGGGCGTGAGGGAGCAAGGCTCTCTCCCTCACGCGCTCCGCCTTCTCCTTCGCAAGCATTACTGCTTCGCAGAAGGAGGTGACGGCTTTCCATTCCCTCTCGCTCCGTACCATGGTAGGTAATACAGGAAAAATCAAAGAGATAGGCAGCAGTAATATCGAAAGTAACTCAGAAACTGTTATTTTCAATCGAACTGTGGCAATATTTGCTTTCAGCGGATGAGATATTGAAAGTTTAAAGGCGGTGTGTAAAATTTTCTGGTTCTGTGGACGTTTGGACATTTAAATAATATTGCTATCTTGTAGTCATAAAAATATTAGCTGAACCTAAAGCTACCGTTTCTAGAAGAGCGGTGGCCGTCACATAACGCCGCAGTGGCGGCCGTAATGAAAATAATGGTAGCGGGGTTTGACTGTACGGTATCATAACCGCTCTCTAGGAAAACACAATTACTTGCTTTCATAAATATTATATCTTTCATCAATGACGTTTCAGTGAGGTCGCTGGTAAATTTCGGACGTTATGGAAGTGTCTTCTAGGAAACCGTAGTTTTACTAAACATATCTTACCTACAACATACCGTTTTCTACATAAATCTATCCTAGTAATTCATTACTTTAAATAAGTCAACAAATACAAATATGGAAGTCTTACAGGTTTAAAAGAAACCTTGTAAATGCACGCGACTGTTAGGTTTTGTTACAGATAGTTTACTCATTGCCACTTCTGTTATGAGAAATAGACTAAGATTTTTTTATAAGTAACGATTCATGCCCGGTTTCTGTTGTACCTACTCAGATAAACTAGGTACCTACCTATTTATTTATTTATAGATTTGACAATGTTAGGTTAACTCGACTTTCTTTCTTCACATAGGCCGCTTGCTCCACAAATCAAGTGCCGATTTCACCTATGAAACTGAACGCGTTCAACACATCTAAAACGCGTTCAACAGCTGTCAGTGTCAATATTTCACTGAAAATAATGAATCTTAAACGTAGTTTATGTGCTGATTGCGTTCAATTTCATTAGTGAAATCAGGCCTTATTACGTTTAGCGCTAAACATGTTTAAAATATTGTTCTGTTTCTGTTAATCGTTTAAAGATGATAGAGACAAATGATGTTTTAATGTGTTTAGCACTACGAGTAAATGCATTAAGAAACGCAATGTACCTAGGTATACCCTGATTTTTTGTTTGCTAGACCAAAATTATAGCTGTTGTTAGTACGCTTAACTGTTATGTTGTCAAAAAACGGTCGATCGACCAAAACTCTAAAATCGTTTTAAAATTGAGATTCCCCGTACAAACATCAGTGTTTACAGGTGAGTGCGTGGCCATATTAGAAGCGTGTTTATTTATAGAGGCTCATAGCATAAGTTTTGGTGTCATCTTTACAGAGTCACTTAGTTGCTTGCAATATCCTTTCAAGAGCAAACTGCACAGTCCAATCCTGTTGTTTGTGATGATTTATGTACATATTTCTATGATTAAAACATTTTTTACGTGTTTGTTTCAGTGTTGGTACTAATACTTGTCAACAAGTTTTACTTTAAAATCAATTATTTACAATCAACTTGTTTGGAAAAAAACCTAAGGTTTTTAGTCGACATCGGCACCTTTACTGTTAAGAAAAATAGATTAGAATAGAAGAAACAGAATCTTATATATCGAATCGAATCAATACGACTATAAAGCCTCGATTGAGGATATCTAAGATACCAATCCTAGGGAGGTAAACAACACCACTTTTTATTGTTAATAAGATAAACTTATGACAAGGACGAAACTATGAAACTGACCCTGTAAATGAACGGGGCCCTAAAACACTAATATACTGTGACCCTAGTTATAATAATGAATGCCCGAGTCTTAGTCTCATAGATACGACTTACACATGGGTACCTACTAATAAGGTATACAATGTCTTCCATGTGGGTCAGGTCAAAGGATCTAAATTAATTTCACTCTCTGCCATTCTGCCAACCTTATATAAAGCTAGCTTCTGCCCGCGACTTCGTCCGCGTGAAATTTATTGTTCCCCCGCCCCACCCCGTCGCGTCGCATCGCCATTCCACGCTTTGTCCTAGCGAGCATGATGTTATAGCCATAGATTAATAAATAAATTATTAAAGACTGTGTTGAAGAAAATTTTAATGATTCTCGGGGAACCATTGCCAACATCATCATCGTGAACAACACACTTTTGACATTTGTCTGCCAAGCACACACTTTGAACATAGAGTCGGTAGAATAAGCCTTTAGTTAGATGGTGCTAGAGATTATATCATAATGATCACTAAACGTTGACATCAGCACGATGACATCAACCTAATCTGTAACATCAACAGGTGTTAAGCGTACGACTACAGCCATCGCTAATAATGTTCTCTCTGTTTTAATTAGAGCGACACTCCGCGCTATCTGTACCGACAGACGCCATTATGTGAGCACAAAGGGTTATGAGTGCCAGATAGTGGAAAAGGTGATTGTCAATGTTTCGGACACTATTCTCAGTTATCTTGTTCACAAAATTATTAAATGTTTTTCGTCACTTGACAAAGATTCGTCAATCAGCAAGGCCAGTGTCAAAACAGCAAGCAAACTTCTAGTGCAAAGTTTATAGTATGGTTATTTCGAAAGCTTTTGGATCACTGCAACTCCAAGGGTGATAAAAGAATGTAGGTATGTCTAACTCAAACCCTGTTTTGGACATTATTAATGGGCTGAGGTATTTTCTCGTTGTCCAGTAAGGAATCCATATTTTGATACAAAACCTTTCTTGTGTTCTGTGAACCCCCCAAGGTTATTAAAGCCGTGAAGACGTAGCCAATAACGTCCTTACCGTTAGAAATTAATCTGGACATGCTGCAGTGTATCTAGTCGGGACAGGCGGCTATTATGTATATTCTGACGATCACACAATACTGGTTTATACGGACCAGATACCATGGGTCAGTGGTGTTCAAATGTTGAGAATGATTGAAATTTTCGTTGTAACTTACGATATGAGAAAATACATTCGCTTTTTGTGTTTGCAAAGAGGACTTATTCTTTCTCAGTGATAGGTAAATGCCTGGAATTATAAGGAAAAGACTAGCTTTTAGTTTCAGCTGGACAACTAAACACAGTTCTGCTGCGTGTCGGAAAAGTTTTGGCGATGCGCAGATCCCGGTCACCAGGATCTGCGCCTAAACTCTTTTCACAAGAAAGTTTTCTTCTACTGTAGTTGTAATTTTTGGGCGAGACGATCTGGACAGGTTCCGTGAAAACTGGAAGGAGGATGCGTGGGCTCGCGAAAGATGTAAGGAGTGGAGGCAGGCCTTTGCTCAGGAGTCGGTCAGAGTTTGCTAGTAGAAAAAAAAATATCTTTAGGATTCATGAAGGGCGTTTGACTACTGCTGCGTGATGTTATTTATTGTAGTTTTATTATGATTATTCACCTCTTCATTAAAAGTGGCTCAGCCTATTGCTATACGTCGTCACCATTAGGCTAGGGCAGTCCACTGCTATAGCCTCTTTAGTCGTGCTATCTAGATTCCGGCTACTTTCGTTCAGTTAGAAGTAAGAGAAAGAAGGAAAGATTGTTTATTATGCACAAACAAAACCCACATTAAAAAATACCTAAATTACACACATACAAAGTAGCCAAAAGCCTCGTATTCAGAATAAAAAATATACATAAAAAGTTTTGCAATTTTGTCCATTGCTTGATTGATGTCACAGCACCAAAGACAATACACATTGCTCTGTGTGTGTTGCGCACTGGCAAATGACAATAAAACAAACAATCCAAACAAAAACAAGATGCCGATTGCAAAGTGGAAGAATGACTAATTTTGTAACAAACAAACAAAAGTATTATGAACGATAATGAAGCAGTGCGTCGCATCTGTGCAAGAACAGGTCGTTGCTCAGCAAAATGCTGTAACTTCGGACGAACCTATTGTCAACAGCGCTGATTTTCAGCAACTACCTGCTGTAGTTACTGGTGTTTATACTCTATGATGATGCTATAATCATCTGCCTATCCTCTCCCTAACTATGTTCCCGTCTAACCAAATCAACTGCAGCTGAATATCAGTATGTTAGATGCTCTGTTAAGTGTAACTTACAAAATTATCACATACGAACTTGTTACTCATAACAGAGGTTCAGTGAGTCCGTTAATTGACATTGTAATAAGATGTCGCGCTTCTTCAACTCGTCGTTATAAAGTAAACTTTGAACTGTGAAGTTTAGTTGAACTTGCTACCTTTAAGAACGGAAAGGTTGGAGATGTATGTTTTATTTTATAGTTAAGTGTAATGGGATAGTTGGTTTTGGATTTTAATAAAGGACGAGTTTCAATATGGAGTTTATGAACCCGCTAGGTTTTTAAATGGCTGTTGAAATTTTTGAGTAAATTACTTCGACATATTATATTTGTTTACCTAAACATTGCAGAAACTATATTCTGTAACAAAGAACCGATCTCGATTTATTTGATTCCCATCAGGTTCAAATAATGATTGAGTACCACTGTAAGTTACGCCCGCTATTCCCTATTCACTGTAAATCCACCACAACTACAATTTGGCAAAGGAAGATTTTGCTTGACGTTCCAAAATTACATCCAATTCTTCATAGTTTGAGCACCGCTGTCTGCTTTCAATGGCGGCAGAGAGCGTCAAAGCATACGACAGTTAGTTACAGCGATCGGGGATAATCGAGATCAGCTGCACTTTGCACCTGTATGTAGATAGCTGTAGGTACGTGCCGATGTATACAGGGATTTGATCTTGTGTACAACAGTCTTGTGTGTGAAGATATATCCGTTCATTTGTCACGCAAAATTTTGGCCAATTTTGCGCGTATTTCACGGGTAATCGTGCGAAAAGACAACCCAACTACTGTACTTATCACAGTCAGCCTCAAAAAGATGTTTTCATCGACAAGAATTCAAAATGTACTATGATTGTCTACAGTACATATACCTTATTATTGTATTAATTTTCAGGTACAATTAAGGACTCAATGTTTTAATATGTCTTGTTGCTATATAAAATATATAATAATAAATAAATAATAAATAAAGTTTATTTCATAAACAATCTGTACTTAGATTAAATTACAGTTAAATGCTCTTCTAAAACAAAAGTACACAAAATTTTAGCTTCTGGAGCCGAACTAGGAAGGAAACCCCTTGCGTAACAATAGAGTTCTTAAATGAGAGACTATAATTTTTCCTTTGTTTTAAAATGCTAGATTTTAAAACAAAGGAAAAATTATAGTCTAATGTTATATTATGGTCTGCACCTCTCTTTGTGTTATGTGATATGGTGAATGAATGAGTGTGAGAGGGTGTGTCTATATGTGAGTGTGCTTTTGGTTTTTTTATGAGTTAATACATGAATTTGTGAGATACGCGGATAAAGTGATTATTTAAATAATAAATATATATTTTAGATAATGAGCTTTGCTAACATAAATAATAATTAAGTTTCTAACTTGGTACAGATAGAAATTGCTCAGTCTCATCATATGTGAGACCTTGTAGGCAGGTATTCCGATACCTTTTTCCTGCAATGATTTGTGTTGAGTGGATACATATTAAGATTTTCATTGAGTTTATTGTAGATAAAGGGACCAAGGAAATTAAAGAATTTTGTACTAAATTTAGTGCTGGAAGACCTGTGTTGTGTACAAACCATATAATTTCTGCGTGTATTTAGAATCTGGGGGTCGTAATAAGAACAAGTGTGCTGCATAATTATTATTTTTAATATGAATAATTGTGTCACAGTTAGAACTCCACACAACTGGTTATTAATTGGAAATTAATATTGATACAATATTACCGAAAAAAGATAGTAGAACATCTCTGAACAATGTTTTAAATACAAATTGTGTACCTAATTGCGTCATCTTTGCTTAATGTAAAAACAATTTAATTAATCATTAATCAACCATTACTGACTATATCAAAAAATTATCACTTGTATTCGACACACTACGGCACTATCCTAACTAAATTAACAACCACATACACACACACACACATTGTTGTTTATGTTGTTAAATCAATACATGCACACTCCATACAGTGAGCGACGTTAAATTGAATTTACCACTTCGAAAACCAAAACTGAGCAAACTCCCTAAATACTTTACCCCTAACAGGACCAAATTTAGACCAATGCGCAACTGGCGAAACACTTGGCTAATACATTTAGTATTAAGGCCCATCGTCCACGACGCCACTCAAAAGCTAACATTTATAACTAACACACCCTCACTCACATGCACACATTAACACCTTAAAAGTCATTCCTTAATATTCCTTTGTTATTAATTTTAATATTAACACACATAGTTTGCAACCTGAAATCTTAATGACAATTTTTGTAATGTTAAAACACAACATAAAAGGTTTTGGTACCACAGTGACAACAGAACACTGACTCCTAAGTCACAGGATCACCTAGTTTAGGAGTCAGGGTTTATCTTATCTATGTGACCTTTAGTTAATCAAGCTATGTATCCTAGTCTTAAACAATGTCAAAGGTTTTTGTATCAATAAAGATTTTTTATTTATTAAACGTTCAAATCCTAAACTATAGAGAAGCCAGAATGTCACAGCACTAGTAAAGTTTCAATGGCGGTCCGTACACGGAGCGACTTTGTCATCATCATCAGCCTACTACATCAGTTCACTGCTAGACATAGGCTCTCCAATGGCACGCCATTGAGCTCCATTCTCAGCAAATCTCATCCAGCAGCTCCCAGTCGCCTTACGAAGATCGTCGCTCCACCTAGCCTGAGGACGTTCTACCTTACGTTTGCCGATTCGCGGTCTCCACTCAAGAACACGTCTACCCCAATGGTCATCGGTTCTACGATTACTATGGTCGGTCCATTGCCACTTCAGCTTACTTGTTCTGCACGACGCGACTTACCAACACGTTATTAACTAGATTGTGATTGGTTGCGTCGTGTACTGCCAGCAATTTAAATACTAATGCTGTGACATTCCGACTTCATTGGTGATTTGAGGTAGTAACACGTTACTTTTGAGTACTCTCGTGGACGACAGGCCTAAAAATTTCATTCAGAGGTCCAATTTGTATCGCCATTGAAACGGGTGGCCGTAATTACTTACTTACAGCCATTTCTGAGACATGGGTTTCAGTGTAAGGATACCGTTATTTTTTGGACAAGGCGGTAAAAGAGAAGATAATGTTTAGGCGTGTTTATTTGTTTAGATTATTGTCATCAGGCAGCTGGAGCCACCATTTTCAGACTTAAAAGAAATGAGAAGGTTGCTATTTATGGGTAGGCATCGTAGAGCGATTACTAGACTTAATTTCTGAAAAGGGTTCTCCCTTTCAATCATTGACGTAATTGCTGAGCCAGGAAAGTTAGGATCAACAAGACAAAGGTAAATTCGGTTAGACTTTGACCGCCAAATCTAGGGATCCAATTTCCTCAAACTGGTGATAATCAGGATATCGGTTAATGCGTTCTCTGAAGTACTCATAGGTTACACTTATTGAAATGGCAGCATGTTGCATAGGGCTGAAGGGTTTTGCAGTGGTGATGGCCTAACAAAACTGCCTGATGGAATGGCTTCTCACAAGGATGACCCAGATGGATGGCACAGTACCGGTCGATGTGGCGTAGGTAGGGAAGGCCTTCGTCCAACAGTGGGACCTCTTTCGGCTGAAATGGTGATGATTAACGACAGCTTAAAAACATCCACTCCTTTAATCGCCCTTTCCAAAAGGCAATAAACTTTCAATTGTATTTTTCTCCGCGTAACTTTTCCTTTTGCCCTTAATTTTTTTTCCGGCTAATAGAATTTAACAGCATCATTTGTTTCAGTAGATAAACGTAGAAATACTTGAGACAATGATGTTAGTTTGTGTTTTATGTTTTTATTCGGAACTGAGGCACGTTTTCGGAACGTTACTCACTGTCGGATAAAGTTAGTGTTTTGTAAATGTGAATAGGACTTTATAGTGTTTGCGTGATAGTTTTTTGAAGTGTGTTTATAGCTTTATGCAGTTTTTTGTTTGCATTTTAATATGAAGATAGAAAATTGATAACGTAACGAAAATAAGTATGAGTAGGTACCTAAGTGCCATTCAGTTGATAGTTTAATGTATTAGTTTTAATTTAGAGGAACTCTCAAACATAACAGCTACTATAGCTGTTTCATAAATTCGAAACTAGGACTGTATTTCTCTTCGAAATTATTCTTTATTTTGTTTGTATCTTTTCTAGGTAGTCCTGTAGGTACCTCTATATAACTGTTTGGCTACAAGACTCTTAATATCTTTCAGTGTAGTCTCTAGTGTCTAGTTATGTTTTTCTCATTTTCCTTTCAACATCAATATAATTCTAATTAACAATAAAAAAAAAAAACGATCCGGATTGTGTAATAATAGTTGTTACAACTGTAATAACATTAGTAGTTTACAAGTTGCTGGCTCTCCGCCTACACATATAATTATTACAAACAATATTCACTTATGTTCCCCGCGGTCACATGGGACTTGTAAGAATGACTGGTAATATTGATTATTAGCTTTTGCCCGCAATGTCGCCTGCCTAGAGGTCGGAAATTGTCGTACTAATGGGATAAAAAGTTTCCAATGTCCGAAGCCAGGTCTACCCGTGTGCCGAATTCCATCGAAAGATGTAAAGCTGACAGACAGACGAGAGTTACTTTTGCATTTATAATATTAAAAGTATCAATTCATTGCAGACATGCATGCTGGCTGAATGTGCGGTCAGGGAGCGAAAATGTTAAGGGTATTTGCGGTTGAGCGCAAGTTCCAAATTCATTGTCGTCACATGTGTTGAAATTATCAGGCACCTCTCGCAAAACTCCGTTTTTCTCTCAGGTGGGTTTGAATAATTAAGGATGTCACGTTCTTCTTCGTTTGCTAAGTCGTCAGTTGTTTGAAACACATACATCATAACAAATTACCGTACCTATGACGTTTTATCAAAACCCTCAAAACGAATGAAACTGTCAAACAGGTTATGTCTGACAGTTTCATTCGTTCAAAACGTCTTATGTAACGGAGAGATAAAACCCTAACCGGCCTTTAAAGTAGCAGGTGACTTTATTCCTACGTTAACGCTTTATTCGACAGTTAACTACTATCTCACCGTTGAAAAAAATAGAATCTTGTTATCTATCAAAAAGAGGCTATCTGGTTGTTTATCAGAGGATCGAAAAACCGACCCTAACCCTGGCCTATAGGCCCGGGCAACCCGCTGAAACTCCTTCGTGCTGGGGATTGGGGTTTGCAATTATCCCCCATAAACGAGGAATTCCTAGTAAGCGCGAGTCATAAGCTCGCGTTGATTACGTCCCTGCCCTTTGTACACACCGCCCGTCGCTACTACCGATTGAATGATTTAGTGAGGTCTTCGGACCGACACGCGGTGGCTTCACGGCCGTCGGCGTTGCTGGGAAGTTGACCAAACTTGATCATTTAGAGGAAGTAAAAGTTGTAACAAGGTTTCCGTGGGGGAACCTGCGGAAGGATCATTAACGTTGCAACGCTATGCGTAAACGTAAATACAATCCAAAAACAAACGAAACACACAGAGAGAATCGAAACGCGCGCTTCTGCTAGCCGAAACGCGCGCTTCTGCTAGCCGTTGCGCGACGCGTAGTGCGCCGTCTGTATGTAGTGTCTGACGACACGACGACTGACGGTGCGCTTGCGTCGCGCCTCTGGCCGGCGTCGTGTGCGTCGTTCTCGCGTCGCGTCCTCGCACGGTATGTAGACTGGTCTAAAAACCCGCACCACGAGTACCGTTGGACGTGTTCGTCAATACATTCGTCCCTCATACTGCGGTGGGATCCTAAAGATGCTTTAGTGGGTCGAGCAAACTAACTGCTAACGCGCGACGCATCTTCCTTCCGATGTGCGACCACCTTTAGTTATTTTCAAACACATTCCTTTTCCTCATAGCGGGCGCAATGCCACCTTTTTTGAACCGTCATTTTCGTTAAAAATGTTGACAATACGTATTAGACAAAATAACAAGTGCATGTAAAAAACTGTCTTAGGGTGCTTTTCATTGTCATTTTGTACACACTGTTAAAAATAATTAATTTAAAAAAAACAAGTCGTCTAACTGATTCTACAAAATTACATACATACATACCATTCATATACCCTGCCATGCCATGTATATTAATAAAAATTCTTTCTAACAAGCAACAGTAGTAGGCACTAGGAAACCATAAATGAATGGAGTAATTCGGAACTCGGTAAGCAGTGAGCATAAAATTTTATAATACGTTTCCGCTCTACTAATTCTCGTTAAGTAGTATTATTATTATGTAGTATCGATGTCGCAAGGAATACGTTTTTGATGATAATTAGGAATTTAGTGAGGAAATGCTCGATTAGTATGGCTTATGGGGCCCCACCCCATAAGCCATACTAATCGAGCATTTACAGTAACAAGCAGCATGGCTAGCTTGTTACTGTAAATATTTAGAAGGTTGGATGACTTACTGTATTTTTGCCACAATATAAGGAAACTATTGCCTTTTAAATTAAAATTGTCTGGTATTCGAATTGTGAACCTTGCTGAAATGATAAGATAATAAAGTCTTTCACAGCGTTTAAACATCATTGTGACATTTTGAAAAAAAAAAGGTTATGTTCAGGTTGTTATATTTAACATTATGTTCAGGTACTATTGCTACAAAATAAATAAAATAAGTGTCAGCACCACCATTTTTCTTTTAGCACAAAGTCAATATAAATATTTAATAGTGTCATAAAAAATATTGTTCACGAGTAGGTAGATACGTATTACTACTCAGTTAAATGTATGAAAAAAATTCTCCGTAAGTAGGTTAACACTTAAAAAAAGTCGTAAATTATGCAGACACTTTTTTTATATAGTTGTTAAAGATAATATAGTCGGATGTCATAAAAAGTTGTATGTTTCTATTAACGAGCTGTAGTTTTAAATTTTACGCAGTTTTAATTTTCTCAACATTTTTCTGCACTCTTTTTTATGTGAAATTTTATATTCAACGTGTTATGTATCATCTCCGTTCGTTTTTACACATCTCTTAAATTTTATGGTATTCTGTTTCGCCGAAATTATGGGGCGAAACTTTTTTTTACTTTGACTTTATTTTAGTTGATGACCACAGTGGACGGATTATTATTATACTAACCTTTTTTGTTGACTGTCCTAGTTAAAATATTCCTGCATCATTGGATATTTTGAAACATAATATTAAAAAAAAACGAGATATGAAAATTATTGAGAAACAATTCTTATCAAATTAAAGGGCTTGTATTTCAAGGCAAGATTAGATATCGACATTCTATCTGATGAAGTTAACTAAGGGCTGCTTTCAGAATAAATAAAACAGTTTGACAAATTAGAGGATCCTAAGAACGCTTCGAAACATGCTGGTCCTGCTCCATAAGACTATCTCGAGGCTAGACAAAATCAAACTGGTTGCTTATTGAAATGTATAATTTTAATTTTTTGTTGATTTCACATTCCGTAATTACTTTAACTCACACTTTTACAATATTTGTAAACATGTGAGCACCATGGATCTATCACATAATTAATTTAGCAGCAATATATTGCAAAACATTTTAAAAGAGTAACGGTGGAGTTTCTTGCCCATTCTTCTCCATACGAAACTACCTTTTGGAAGGGGCTACTAGAATCAATTCTATTTTATTGTAAATTTTGACATTCAAAAGTGCCATATTAAGTGCCTATTTGAAATAAATGATTTGACGTTGACTTTGGCAATCTATACAAAACTGTCATAACGAAATTTTTATTCCACAGATTAGAGAAAGTTAGCAAAATCAGCCTAAACATAATAATAATTATTCTTCTCACGATGTGCGTAGTTTAATTATATAAATAGTTCTCACAGCTGGTTGTTAAATTGATATATCAACCATAATCCTATTAAAATTATCGCAACCAATAGCTCAATAAACTGCATTACTGGTATAAATACAGCGTGTTCACATTTCGCGCATAACTCATCGCTAAGCTGCGTTTATTCAGATAGTTAATTGCTCCTAAACGCAAACACCCTTTGTAATTGGGGTGTGTTATTAAACTGGTAATGTATTAAAACTGGGGTTATTATCTAGTGTTTAATATAGTGCTATTTATTTAGAGTTATTTGGGGACTTCTATACCTATTGAATACCTAATGTTTATACATGTTGGCGATTGCCTTGCTACGTAATTAACAAAGACCCTTAAATAACCCGATTTCATTCCAGATTTTTCCCATTTTAGAGTTTAAAAGCTTAAAAATGATACGTGATTAAATATCTTTGCTAAGCTTAATATTTAAACTGACATCGGGTACTGTCAAGGAAACGGATGGTTAAGAAAATGGAACACAATTAAAATTATATGTATATTCAAAACTTTATTTCTTCTGTTCTGATTTCCTGACTGTACATGAAGATTTTAATCCCTCGATATAGTGTTTAAAAAAACGCGTTGATTGGAAAACCCATCTTTGCTCGTCGGTTAAAATCAGTATTTAGTCTTAATATCAGAATCAGAATTTTATTTGCTATGAATGTAGGTACAGGTATAAGATGTTAACCACGACAATCAAACTCAACTATCATTCATATGTATACCTATGGTACACCACTGACTACCTGCAGTATTGTCTCTCCTTCTCCCTTTAATCCATCCAAAGGCTGTCTTTAAAATATCGCTTTTAGCGATAAGACCGCCCATTGTGTCACCCAATGTAAAATTTCTACATCCATGTGTGTTTTTTTTATTTCTAAGGTGAAAATAATAAAGAATATTCTGTCTATCTATTCACTAAAATATATCTCATAAAACATAAGAAATGCTGAAATATAAATCCAACATCACCCAAAACCTCCCAATAAAGTAATTACAGCACTCCAACTCCTTGATTACCACTCCAAACCCTTCTAAAAACATTAATCTCGCTACCTAATTTGTTTATCTGAACTGTAAATTGTGTAAGAAGAAAAATATCTCGGCAACGTGACATCAAAGAAATGTTTCATTAAACCTGCTGGTATTAACGGAGAAAGGATCGTTGTGGCTTCAAGACTTGTTGTAGCGAGAGGTTGCAAGTCACAAGCGAAAGCGGCAGCGGGAGAAAGAAAAGATAAAGGAAGAAAGAAAATACGTTTAATACGGGGAAATATGCGTCACATCCACGCAAAACGGCTATCGCTCAGCATTATGCCGTGAGCCTATGCGAGACAGAACCCTAGCGCTGGTTTCCAGCGACAGCCGCGCGCTGACGCGATGACGTCGACCGGTGCAGCAAACGATTATTTGCGAGCGGAGCGATTGAGTTACGTAAAGCAGATATAAGAGACAGCAGGCGCTAGTAGACCGGCTCTTATGCTGGTTTGGTAATCAATCTGCCTAGCATTATACCACCATGTAGGGGTCGGCTGCTAGTGTAACCCGATGCAGTTGAATACCAGTAGCCTCTACAACCCAGTTTCTGGGTAACACGATACCCTTGGTAAGACTGGTTGTCTGAGTTTTGGGCTTGTAACTACTGTCAAAGATTGACGAAGCCTGCTGTCAAGCAGACTGTAGGCTTTAGGCAAAGGCTGTAGAACCAACCATATAAAAACAAAAAATGTGGTATTAACGGAGGAAGGATCACTGTGGCTTCAGGACTTGTATGAGAGGTGTATATTAAGAGCGGAATCGGTAAAGTAGATGAAACAAAAGGTATCAAGGTATGAGAGGTAGCGGACGCCATAAGAGCCTTGTAACAAAACGTGGTTGAGCTGTGTAAAGTTTTTTTTTTTTTTTTTGACAATCTCAGTACTTTGAGTCGATGATCTATGTGATGATGGATTCTTCCTAGCGCTTCAAAATTTTGTATAACAAGTGAAGATAATCAAAACGTTCCAGTTCCAAAGTATGTACCATAATAGTTAAGGAGGTTAAATGATTGAAGTAACCGTAGAATGGTTTCTAGGCTGGTTATTCATTTGAGGTGTAAGCTAATAAAATTGATAGACACCTAAGTTGTTCGGACTCAAACGAGTGATATAGCAACAGCGGTTTGACGGTCGAGGTACCCGTTACTAAGCCACCATGGTCCTCTCAAATTGATTGCTTAATCCTGCGGCTGACTGTGTCCAGCGGACTAGCCTAGGCTTTGTAGTGCGGCTTGCCAGGCTTTATGGGGGCCTGTCACATAGATACCTCTTATATTACTATTAATATGGTAGCGTGCGATGGGATCAAAGACATACGTCAGTAGTCACCCCATTTCTAGCCATATCCATAGCCATCGTTTGTTTCCCTACTTTTATAGCCATTCACATTCAATCATACTTCAAAACTTTTCCTTTTAACCCATTCCTCTATCACATGTCTATGCCTGGCCAACCGATTTACCTCATTTAGAATTAATATCGTATCTAAACATTTAAATTAATCATCATGATACTGTTTTGTAATTCACGTTTATGTTTTCATGTGTCATACTGCTTTTGGACACAAACCGAATTCATTTTGACATTAGAAATAACGTTCAACAATTGTGACCAATGTGAATGCGTTTCAATATGCGCTAGTGTTGCCATTAGTTCCACAATTCGCCGTCTAGTAAATTATTGGATAAAAGTACAGTTTAAAACAAATAACTAGTGTATTTGGTAATACTCTCGAATGGTTTTGTGGTTATTTAAAATTGGATTTGTTGGAATTCGTTTAAAATTTGTGTACTTTGTGTCGAGTTTCATCCACAATTAATTTAATAGTTTCGCGGTGTTCGTATAAGTTAATGTATTTTTACTGAAAAATTAAAGCTTTTATTTTATTCAGATTTGAGTTTTAATAATATTATGTATTTGCTTTGAATTGATATTATTTCTCAGTGAAAATTTAGATTTTTTCCGGGACAAGTCTACTAACGCAAAATTTTTGTGTCGGAATGGCCGATCATATAGACTCAGATAGACTCACTCATAAATACTCAAGTCCGTCTAAGCAGACGACAACCTCATAGGTTGACCTGCGAGATGCCATTCCCAAAAAAAACTCATAAATACAGATATTTTGGAAATACACTCATACGCATTAACTCACGCCTTCTTCCCATGGGTGTAGGCAGAAACTACAGAACGCTACCTCCTACGATCCTTACATCCTCCTTTTGCTTCGTTTACGTTCATGCATTTGGGCATACACGTACGCTGGTTGCAAGTCCTGACCTGATCTTTCTTAAGTACATCACCAATAAGATCACTGTATGCCTTAGCCTTAGAGCGTCCCATCCTGGGGTGTCACCTCACATCTGCCACTAATTTTGGTGATCTCGACTAGAAAAGCGACATCGTACCACTGACTCTCCATTGGCAAAATTGTTAGTATTTGGTTATCTTGTACATTATGACATGTCGTAATCTCCTATTATTTTGACATTTCTTTAGGAATTTACGAACTTTGAGCACAATCGTAATGGCCTTTGGTATGATTGTCGTAATCGCCAATAATTGCAGACTTGGCCACCTGTTAATTATTATGTTCTTAGGAGTACATTTACTTAAAATCTTTTCTACTTTTTGTTTTTTATTTTATTTCTCTGGACGAATACTTGCAACTAAAAAGTTATCGTGTTTGCAGATATTAAAGTTACGCCTACAACATACTTACTTAAGTAAAATGCCTTTTCCTAAGCGGTTACATTGCTCAAAGGGGTGCTTCTGACTCCCCAAGTATAAATATCTCCTCCGTGCTCTAACTAATTCTTCGGAGCAAAACAATATGTGGGCGTAACAAGTATGCTACACCATCGTCAGTTACCAACGTGATAAGTCCCATGTAATAGGGTCGAACTAACTATAAAGTTTGTATAAACTTTATAGTTAGTTCGACCCTAATAAAAAATAGCTGACAAAAGTTCACAGACAAAAGCAAATACATAAATCCTAACTTCCTAACTAATATTATAAATGCGAAAGTAAGTTTATTTGTTTGTTACGCTTTCACGCCAAAACGGCTGAACGGATTTGGATGAAATTTTTCAAACAGATAGACCATGACCTGGGTAAGGACATAGGCTTTTCATCCAGGATCGCAGACGAAGTCGCGGGCAACAGCTAGTATAGGTAATTATAATTACACTACCAACAGCTCATTACTTGAACTTTGAGTTTTGGATAACTTTTTGTTTTGTTTTATTATCATTAAAATTCGATACCCATCACGTCTGAGAAGTTTCACCGGCTTATTTAATTTGATCACGTATAATGGGGATAGTATTTTCAATTATATTTACTTTAGTTAGGTATTATAATAGAGCTATAATAATATTTTAAAGAGGGAAAAATTTGTTTGTGCGTTTGATTGTTTGTTTGTAAGTATGTATGTAGGGGGTAATATCTGGAACTACCAGTCGGATTTGAAAAGTTGTTTTTAAATTGAATAGCCCTATTCTTCAGGAATGCTATGGGTTATTTAACATTATGCTATGGCCCTAAGGAGCCGAGCAAAAAGAATAAAAGCCAGTAAGAACGTTAAGCGAAAACGAATTCACTAATTGACGCGGTGGGCGCATTAAAATGTACGAAAAAAAAAAACATTAATTTGAGTTCAGAAAAAATAAATCCAATGTTGAGATGAGAACACATTACAACACATACTTTTAAAACCCCACATAATTGAAAAATATCGAAACGAAAATATCAGTTTTTCGTTGTATCTCGTTGCTCATTTTGTATTTAATAAAAAAGAAAATAAGTGACCACTGACACCCAGCCCGATCACTATGTACGGCAAGCCAATCCCTTGGGAGAAGCAAGCCAAATACCTAGGCGTGATCCTCGATGAGAACCTTACCTTTAAGGCTCATATTAAGGCGGTTCGCGCGCGCGCCTCCTTCGCTCTTAGCAGGCTGCAATTCGTACTGACAGCCCGTAGTAAACTGTCCCTCAAATGCAAGCTCCGCATCTATACCGCAGTCATCCGTCCCATCATGACCTATGCCTGCGTTGTATTTGCGCACGCTCACCCACGTCATCTCCATAAGATGCAGACCCTCCAAAACCGTTTCCTCAGAAGGGTCACGGGTGCCCCCTTCTATGTCCGTAATATCGATCTTCACGTCGACCTCAAAATGCCAACCATAAAACAGTTCATGAAACGCTTATCAAAGCGTTTCTTCGACTGCGGCATCAAACATTCTAACCCCCTGATTACAGCGGCCGCCCGCTACACTCCCTCTCGCATTAGCAGTATTCGCCGACCAAGGCATACTTTAATCGACCCCGACGACGCCACTACCCTCCTCCAGGAGAGTAGTAAGGCCACTAGCACGCTACATAAGCCCAAAACCCGATCGCCGTCCTACCGCCCTCGCCGCCGAGGCCCGCCGCGACGCCCAAATCGACGCCCCTCCCGACCCTTGCTCGAGCCAGCCCGCGCCGCTGAGCCTGTAGCTTTAAATTCGTCCCTAATTAATACCAATCCTGATCCAGCTAGTCATTTGCTGCCCTCTTCCAGCGACGCCCTAAGCCGAGGTTCGTACCCCACAGGGGGTGCCCTTAGCGTTGTCGCTTAGTTTTAGTTAGTATATAAGTTTAAGTCCTGGCTGGAGGCCTTAATTTATTAGGGAATCCACAGGCAAGTCCGCTTAAGCAGACGACAACCGCATAGGTTGACCTGCGAGATGCCAAACAAACAAACAAAGTGACCACTGACAACGGATCTATCAAACTGATAGACAAAAGAGTGATGACTGTTGTGAATCGTTGTTAACAGTTACGTTAAGAGTTGAAAAAGTAAATTGATAAATCATTATTTGTGAAATTTTCCATAAAACGATGTGTGGATTGCGTGAAAGACGATAGGATAATATGCCCCTCGTTAAAATATTTACTTTTCACATTATATTTTTATTGCGGCGTTATAAAAATATTTTAAATGCCTGCAGACACTTTTTTGGCACCTAAGAGTACACGAATTAGAATTCCAACTTATCAAAAAATCGTTTTTGTACATATCCTGCTGCGATTCTTTCACGTAGATAATAAAGTCGCGGACAGAAGCTACTCGTAGTTTTAAATATGTATTTACTTTAGAACCAGCAGGTAGTAACTAACACCCACTATGGACCAAAAAGTTGTCTTTTGAGTAAATTTATACCGTTCTAAACCGCTTTAAGCTTATTACTGGCCCCACAACAAAACCATTATCAAGGAAATAGTAAGAAAGCAATTAGTTAGCGACAACGGTGCAAATAACTGAGACTTTTAGACTAAAAAACATTGTGGCTACGTTAACGTAAACAAGGACAAAGTAAGTTCTACAATACGGCCGATGAATCGGACCGGTCCGAACTTTGTGCAGAAGGGTGCGCATTGACATTTTTTACCAACTTCGCAAAAAAGAGGAGGTTCTCAATTCGTTTATTTTTATTGTTGTTACCTCAGTACTCCGTCATTTATAAACTTGAGGATGTTTTAATAACTTCCTTTCACTGTTATTTACTAAGCAAGTTTTGGTTTACGAATTTGTGTGGGGTAGGAAACACAACTAAAAAGAAAAAAATATTTAAAAAAAAAGACAACCAACTTCCAAAAAAAACTTTACTAAGTGAAAAATAACTTTAATTTCGGAAGTCGGCGGCATTTAACAAAAAATAATAAACCAAAGACACCGACTTCCGAAATTAAAGTTTTTTTTTTCAGTTTCTAGCGTTTTTTTGGAAGTCCATTGTTTTTATTTGTGATAAAGTTTTGTAGAAACTAAAATGGTGACATGAGGGTAGTGTGAGTGAAAGAGCTTGCGCGAAAGTTCCGAGAGCCCATGTTCAGAATGACCATGATTGCTAGGCCGTAATTGTAGCTACGTTAAAACAACTTGGTGTTATTTGCACTGATGGCAAATACTCCACAAGTTCTAGTAGGGTGTACTGCTTACAATGTTGTGTTAATTTAAGGATGCCTACACACATGTTCGACTCGGCATGATTCGGCATCAGCGGCGGCAAAATCGAATATTTTTCGTTAAAAGGCGCTCGGTTTATCTCTCTGTGGAATGCACTCCCCCTAAGAAGTGAGAATGAAAAGGATGGCAACCAACCGATTCTCCTGTAAAGTTAAAGTTCGTTAGCACATTCGCAAGAAGCTGTCAGTATCGTCATAACGTTAATGTTTTCTCATTGTTTGTCTTATTTGTTTTTTGTATACCTATTCATATATTTATGTATACAGGGTGCCCAAAAAGTCGTGGATCAAACGCAACTAGGGGTTAGATGGGGTCATCAGCTGCAAAAAATTGATCTACGGTAGGGCCTTAAGGTCAACCCCTGCAGATTTATAATTTATCTTGTGTTTTATGAGAAAATTGACTTTTTTTACTAATTCTTATCAAAATTCGAAAAAATCTACATCCAGTATCTTTTTTATAATTTTCACTAGATTGGTACTGATGAGTCCTTGCGTTAGACATCCTATTTAAGGTTGTTTATTGGGTGTGTTGAAGATAATATTAAGTTTTACGAAATTTGTTTTTCTACAAAAACTTTTTATTTACTTCGGACCCCACTGTGAAAAAAAAATACTCTACCGAAAAGTGACCCTGTGTTACAAGTTTTGGCGCATTTAATAGGGATTCTGAAAAGGCCATGAGTGGCTTTAATATCTTTCTAGGACGAAAAAACAAAACAACGATTGTGAAATAATTAAACAAAACATTTTATAATAAACGCTCAAAATTCCTGCCTCTGACCATAATACATAATCTACACCGTCTAATGAAATTCCTACGTAATCTACGGAATGCACCTCTGTTGTTGATAACTTGTACCCTAGCAAATTCGAGCTTTTGTCGTAGTTCTTGTTCGCTATTGTTCTCTCCTTGGTAAACAATTTCTTTAAAGTAGCCCCAAAGAAAAAAATCTCATGGATTTAAGTATTAAATAAATAAATTAATTGTGCTGAGCCAACCTGAGCATGACAAGCGAGGATAGATGCCGATCGACTGCCTTGTTGGCCTGGTGGTCGCAAGCGACACAGCTAAACCCTGAATGGATTCCCGGGTCGGGTTAAGTGTTTCGGGTTTTTCATCTGAAATTTCTCAGTAGCAGCCTGGAGTCTGGATTTGTGCTCGGTTGATTGCAATAGGTTAGCCCCGATTACGTGGGCCTAAACATAACTGGCGAAATGTGGGTGTACCATAAAAACATCTCTGTCTAACTCCTCGGCGAATATGCTTATGACCGCCATCTTCAATGGCGCCTTGAGCAACAACATCTTCCCACAAGCTTGGAAAGAAGCAACCGTCATCGGTATCCCAAAGCCAGGCAAGCCAAAGTCTGAACCCTCCAGCTACCGTCCTATTAGCTTACTCAATGTTCTCGGCAAAATCTACGAAAGGCTTATTTATAAGGGTCTCAAAGACTACGCCGAAGCAAAGAGCCTCATTCCCAACGAGCAGTTTGGATTCCAACCCCAACACTCTAGTATCCACCAGGTCCACCGTATCGTAAAGCACTTGAGCTCTGGTCTGCAGCGTAACGCGACGACGGGTGTGCTATTCTTTGACATAGCGAAAGCCTTCGACAAAGTCTGGCACAACGGCTGGTTATACAAGCTTTACCAACTAGGAGTGCCAGATCGTCTCGTGCTCATCTTACGAGACTTTTTGTCGAATCGCACCTTCCGCTATCGCATCGAGGGTGCACTCTCGTCACCTCACCCTGTTCGCGCCGGAGTCCCTCAGGGTTCCGTCATTTCTCCTCTAGCCTTCACGCTGTTCACCAGCGATATCCCAAAGAGTAAAAAGGCTCAGTTACCTCTCTTCGCCGACGACACTGCCATTTATTATACCGGTCACTGTCCCAACGCTATAGCTCGTACTCTTCAAACCTCCGCAAACGTCTTAGGCGCTTGGTGGTCCATTTCCGGAACCATGCGCGGTTCCGGAAATGGAGAATCGAGGTCAACCCCGATAAAAGTCAGGCGGTTCTCTTCTCGAGACGTCGTCGAGTCCCACTCCCCCTTCGCAGCCCGATCACTATGTACGGCAAGCCAATCCCATGGGAGAAGCAAGCCAAATACCTAGGCGAGATCCTTGATCAAAACCTAACGTTTAAACAGCATATTAAGGCGGTTCGCGCGCGCGTCGCTTTCGCTCTTGGTAGACTCCACTACATTCTGACAGCCCGTTGCAGACTGTCACTTAAATGCAAGCTGCGCATCTATGCCGCGGTCATCCGTCCCATCATGACTTATGCCTGCGTTGTATTTGCGCACGCTCATCCACGTCATCTCCACAAGATGCAGACCCTCCAGATCCGACTCCTCAGAAAGGTCACGAGTGCCCCCTACTATGTCCGCAATATAGATCTCCACGTCGACCTTAAAATGCCAACCATAAACCAGCTTATGAAACGCTTATCCAAGCGTTTCTTTGACTGTGGCATAAAACACTCAAATCCCCTGATTTCAGCGGCCGCCCGCTATACTCGCTCCATTACCAGTATTCGCCGACCAAGGCATACTTAAATCGCCCCCGACGACGCCACTACCCTCCTCCAGGAGAGTAGTAAGGCCACCGGCATGCTACGTAAGCCCAAAACCCGATCGCCGTCCTGCCGTCCTCGCCGCCGTGGCCCGCCGCCGAGGCCCGCCGCGACGCCCAAAACCACGCCCCTCCCGACCCTTGTTCGAGCCAGCCCGCGCCGCTGAGCCTGTAGCTTTAAATTCATCCCAAAATCAAATAAATCCTGATCCAGGTAGTCCCTTGCTGCCCACTTCCAGCGACGCCCTAAGCCGAGGTCCGTACCCCACAGGGGGTGCCCTGAGCGTTTTCGCTTAGTTTTAGTTAGTAATTAAGTTTAAGTCCTGGCTGGAGGCCTTAATTTATTAGGGCACCACAGGCAAGTCCGCTTAAGCAGACGACAACCTTACAGATTGACCTGCGAGATGCCATACCCAAAAAAAAAAAACTTCGGCGAATACAGGTGTGATGTTATCTTTACGTAGATGCCGATCGAAATTTGCCGATCGGCGCGAGCCGAAATAAAAGTATGTAGCAACTGGCTGGCTTTGTTGTTCAAAAAATATTGCAGAATCGAATATGCTGACCCGAACATGTGTGTAACTCCCCTTAAGTCTTTAGTTAAAAGTTGTTAAAGTAACGTTCAGTTACTCTTCTATTTGAAGTTTTTATTGTCATCTAAAAAATAGTGCTCGTGTTTTAAGTTCAGTTTTCTTAAACGAATTGGACGAGTTCAATTTAGGAAACTCTTAGTCTAAGTAAGCGGGTGGTATTGAACACAATGTTGTATTTCTTTTACAAAGTAAAAACTAGTTTGTAAATGTTGTGTTTATGTAACTTAAATCTTCACTAAGAAAGTTTCACGTTGGTACAGCCAGTTTAGGATACTGGGCCAATGACTAGACCGCCGGGGCCCTGGTAGACTACAGGCTACTGAATATACATATCCATAAGCTGTAAATGTTAAAAAGATTGAAACATGGGAATCCGTGTCACTGTGGATCCTAATCTGGACGCCAGTTTCTTACAAAGGATCATAATTGTATGCATTTTTCTTAAAACTAATTCTAGTTTGAACCTATTTGAACCTTTGGAAGAGAAAAATAAAGATTTATTAAGTCTCTGAGTCTAAAAAGAGCATGCTGTATATTTCGGGCTAGATTTAGGTATATAATAATCTTCAAATATCAACAAAAGTGAAATAAAATAACCTCCTCCTTCTTAGATAAAAGGTGGTTAAAGAAATCTATTTAACAATAAAATCACAACGCATTCCACCACTTTTAGGGTTCCCAACCTCGAATGGAAAAAACTCAAACCTTATAGGATCGCTTTGTTGTCCGTCCGTCTGTCTTTTTTTAAATGTTTTATTTGAGATGGGTTTGCTCTTGACTGTAGTCTAGGTCAGAAGTGAGAGAGACAAGGTCTACGATGGAGTGAGCTTACCCAAGAGAAGCCTGTTCACTCTAACTTTGAAGAGATTCGGGTTGAATGCGTTCGGGATCACAGACGCAGGTAGTGAGTTCCACTCTTTTGCACGGCAAAATGAAGGATGTTTGGAAGCGCTTAGTGCGAATTGGTGGAATGGCAACTAAGTATGGATGGTAATTAGCAGTACGTCTAGATGTCCGATGGTAGAAGGGGGCAGGTGGGATGAGGTCGTGGAGTTCTTGCGCACACTCACCGAAGTACAGTCTATAGAAGACCGACAAGCAGGCAACCTTGCGGCGATGAGCTAAGCTGTGAAGCTTCGCATCCACCCGTTTTACGTCGCCTATGAGCCTCTTAGCTCTGCGTTCCACTGAGTGGAGCGCGGCAAGTTGGTATTTTGCTGAGCCATAACAAAGGTGGCTGCAAGAACCTTTTTCTCAGGAACGCGTGGAGGTATCAAACTGGAATTTATATCAAATATTCAGGTCTACTGTCCCTTGGAGCTGTGAAATATCAAATTTACCTGACCAAGATTAGGTCTGGACTTTAAAACAGACTGTGACCTCTGAGTTTGTTTCGGCCTTTCTTCTCAGAGTAGTCAGATAGGAAACGCCGATCTCATCTAGTTTTTAAAATATGTTTGACATGACATGACATGAAAATAAATCATTTATCATTTAACGCAATCAAAAGATACAGCCGTTTATGCCGCAAACTTCCGCAAATTCGACACTCGCAAGGGAATCAAAATCTACAGGGTACTTCCCGTGAACTCAGAATCTTGAAATTTGGTATGAAGCAACGTCTTATAGCACAGATAAAGGAAAAAAATGCGAAACACGTGGAACCCTCGGTGCGCGAGTCCGACTCGCACTTGGGCGGTTTTTAGAACTAAAAATAGTATTATGGCAAAAACTTTGACATACTTACAAACTAAGTTGGTATTGTTTATTTGCTTTGAACTTAATTAAGAATCAGGCGCCACCTGGAACCCGACTAGTTCGAGGTGGCGCGGAAAAAGAGTTCCTGGAAGGATTTGGAGGAGGTCTTTGCCCAGCAGTGAGACAATATATGCATGCAAAAGAGAAAAAAAGAAAAAAATTATACTGCAGCACGCTCACGCATGACCACTATAGAAACTAATTTTGTCGACGGAAGAAAAAACAAAATTACAGATGAATAAAATAAATCTGTCATTTTGACTTCCTTCGACAAAAGTTGGTTATGCTAAGCGTACAGGATAAATTATTCTTTAACATAAAGCAGTGGTCGCCTAGTGGTAACGGCCGCGACTTACGAGTTGTAGGTCGTAGGTTCGAACCCAGACAGACGCTTTACTTTGTGTAAATTATTTCATCACCACTGCTCTCAAAACGGTAAAGGAAAACATCGTGAGGAAACCGACATCTCTTAGAACCAAAAATTCGAAAACATGTGACATCTACCAACCCGCACTGGGCCCTCGTGGTGGATTACGGCCCAATCCCTCTCACAGAGAGGAGGCCTGTGTCCCAGCAGTGGGAACATAATAGGATAAATATATGATAAAGCTGTATAGAGTTCTAAGCAATATGTTGTGACTGTACTCTTCATAATCTTACTGAAACAATACTATAAAGCACCATAATCTCTCAAGGAACCACATAAATCGCAGTACAACCTTATAAAATGCAGCACAACTTTGTGTTTAATAAGGCCTGTGAGTCCTGTGACGCTACTATTAAATATCTATCACCACTACCAGATGTCTTTCCTGTACACAAGATTTTTGATTTACGGCTACAGGACTAGCGGTTTTAGATTTCATGTATGTTGTGATTGGAACTGGTGAAATGAGGGTGTAGGTACTATATACCTCTACCTTACCCCTTCGGAGAAAGCTGGCGTGATATTTTAATTAATTAATTGAAAAAGTAGTTGAAATTATGCACGTAGAAGAAACAATGAATTTTTCAATCATATCGTGTGTGTTTTTTTCTGATAGGTTTCGTCGTGATTTTCTGATAGGTTTCGTTTCAAATATTGCTTCCGTCAGACGTTTTGTTCTGACAACGTTTTAAGGCTCATTCACACTGGCGCGAAGCCACAGCGCGACACAAAGGCACCGCGTGTCGCGCGACGAGCGGTGTTTCTGTGTCGCGCTGTGGCGTTGCGCCTGTTTGCGGTAGCCTATAGGCAATAGTTGTCCTATACTAATATAGGATTTAACTGCTGACCATTCCAATTACTTGCCACTGTACTTTCTTATCCCTCTATCTATCTTCACTTTGAGAATTCAAAATATACTGTTCTGAATAAACTGTCACAAAAATTTCTGTAAATCCCGACCACATAAAATTCTCTTTTAAACCGCCATGTTCATAGCCCCGAACATTCGCAAGAAGAAATTCCTAACAACGTTCATCGTTATCACATGCCTCTAGGCAAGTAGGGGGATGTAGGGTGCATGGCGGGGCGGGGCATCAAATACTCACCTGACGATACCTACCGGTTTAATGATGAGGTTGCTCCTGGCTCCTCTCCACAAATACATTTAATATTATTTAAGGACAATAAAAGTATGAAATATAAAAAGGTGCTTGAAAATTGAGTGTGGGTCTGTAAAGGTACGTGTGTATTGATTTATTTCGTACATTGTGTTAGTGCTTATCGGATTTTGTTATGTTTGTTTAATAAGAGCATCGTCTTCATCTCTAGATTAAATAAACCAAACCGAAGTTCAAATCATTTATCACATTTCAAGTACAGTATCATACTGTAAAATCTAATTTCCTACTAGATTTTTGGGCGTCAGATCAGGAACCGTTGTCAAGACGAGCTGGATATGTCTTAATGTCTCTGGGTTTGGTAAATGTGTATGTCTTCGATTTTTTGGTTCTAGGACATGTCGGTTTCCTCACGATGTTTTTCTTCACCATTTTGAGGGATATTATATATTTACACAAAGTAAAGCGCCTGCCTGGGTTCGAACCCACGACCAACAACTCGAAAGTCGGGGACAATACCACTGGGCCACCACTGCAATCTAAGTAGTTACACAATGATTTTTAACGACATACAGCAAGAGAAGTTAAATTACTAAGTAGTGAAGACTTGTAAGCTCTAACTTGAAAGCACACATCCAATTAGATCGTAACGCTCGATAGAAGTTATAAATAATGGCTTATTAAAGATTTATCGTTTACAAGCTATTACGGCGACCCATTAACACGTAAGTATGAAATATACGCGAGTCGATGAAGACGAGATGGGCGGTAGTTGGAAGTTTTAGCGTGTAGTGTTGTAATGTTTGAAGTGCCTTCCTTTTGACTTTGTTGTAGGCGGCTCTTCTTCTTCTGTTTCGGTCTCGATGGCACGACAGTGTTATTAATTTTGTTGGCTCAAAACTTCGCCTCTCCACGTCATCGCACACGGCTGCATTTTTATGGAGCACAAAGTACAGCATAGGAGGTGGAGCATTGTTTGCACCACAGGTTCACATCCATACCCTGCTGCCTTACCGTCGATATAGCACCATTTTTTTGTTGTAGTCGGGTGCAAAAGGTGTAGATAAACATTTTTGTATGTCTTTTATAATACAGTTTTATTTTAAACTTGGTAGGTAAACTTCACAGACGCGATGTGTATTTATAACAAAAAACACGAAAAAAAAGATTTGATGTTTTTTTTTTGTTGGTTAACGAACGCTGTTAGTGTTGTTAGGTACATGAAGTATGATGAACATATTTAACTGTCTGTTGACCCAACAAATAAAACGTAATTTTTTGGATATTAATAGGGACCCATCGCGTCTGCGGAGTTTAGCTAGCCAATTTAAAATAACCCTGTATCTGATGGCATTACCAACTTGAAATGTTTTTAATTTATTGTATTTATGATTTGTTTTTTTCTTTGTTACAGGTAAGTTTATGTTTCGTATTTCAAGTCTGACATAATAGTATTGCCGCGCCATTAATGTAAGTAAGATAAATATTTAATATTTTTCTTATTATCAGCAATAATAAATTTCAAAAAACTGTCAAAAATGTTTGTGTGTGTGTAGAGGTATGTTTGACAGTTTGAGACTGACATTAGAATGCGAACCTTCTTAAAATGAAATGTGGGATTTACCCCTCTGCGCTATGCATTTTTAAAATATACTGAAGAAAATTAAGATAAGAAGGCTCAATCAGTCAGTTCAGCGGACGAAAATAGTCAATTGCAACTGCAATCCAAATGCTGAACAAAACTCTTTTATTTTCTATATTCCGAATTCACTAACAATCCAAAAGATCACAACAACAATCCGAAAGAACTTTTAATATGAAATATGTTTAGCTTATAAATCAAGGAGCCTCGCGAAGTATGTTAAGGGCGAACTAATAAAACGCTAAAGTTTTCGCATCGTGCGAGTTGCGTGTGAGCGTGCGAGTGAAACTTGTACCTCGTTGTTGACACGACTGTAAGTACAGCGGGTTCGGAGATGAAACCTTTATGTTGGAGAATGTCTTTTGTTTTTCCGGCGTATCCTACGCTTGCCGATTCGTGGTCTTTAGCTCCTCTCAAGAACACGTCTACCTTAAAGGTTATTGATTACGGCTCATAAGGCTGGTCTATTATATTGCCACTTCTGCTTATTTATTCTGTGGGCTATGATGTCTGGTTTGGTTCTCTGTCAGATCACCTCATTCAAGATTCGTACCCTTCGTTTAGTTTTAGTTCAGCTTTCAAAGGTCTATGTGAATAATCCCTCACACACACGATATGACCACTTCAAACTCAAAGTTAAGATTTTGAGTACGAAGTATTTTTACTTCAATTTATTTTAATTTAAAAAAAATCCGCAACACTTTAAATTTTCACAAGAGTCCGTCAGTCTCAAAGAAGAAACTTCAAAATTAGTAAAGTAGTTCCCGTCAACTTCTCTCATTCTTTTAGACTCCATACAAATAAATATTCTACAACCTTCTATAAAGCTTGTTACACAAGCAAAGGTCCCGTGTGTCCCATCAGCCGGTTACTTACAGGGTGTTTAATTTTAAATACTCGCCGCGCCGCGCCTCGCGATATTTTAATTACAAGCTACCGATAAATTATATGGGCGTGCCTCCTCCCGTCCGAATGGATAAGAACACTTTAATTTTGTTAGTGGCGCTTTCGTGTAAATAACAAGTCTAAAATTAGACTTGCTTAGTCTTTCGGTAACTTAATTTATTGGTGACGAATTTATATACTGAAACTCAATAATCATACGTAGATTTTTTAAGTTTTTTTTTTTAACTCGAGAAGTATTTTTAAACTTTTAATAGCGGAGCGCTGTGTCTACAAATGATAAATAAAATACAACCGAATTAAGAACCTTCTCTTTTTTGAAGTCGGTTTAATTCTGTTTTGGAGAATTCTATAGGCGGTATTTCCAAGTGCCATTTGATGGGCTGTCTACTTTTTTCCACTGAAAACCCTATTGATATGACCCCACTGATATGATAGCACAGTGGAAACATTCCCTTATAACTTCTGATAACGGCAGCTTGTTAAAACTTGCCTGTTCAAAGTTTATGTCTGATTGGAGATACGAAGTTGGAATAATTTACCTTTTCATCGATCTATTGGTTGGGAGAGCAAGTGTATCTTTGCAGGCAAATTAGTAGAATACGTTCAGACTCACGATTTAAATTTGTAATTGGTTTTCGGAGTTTGAATTGGTATGTTCTGATTACTAGTTGTTAGTTTTTAGTTGTAATTATCTACTGAATATCCAACCTATCATCTTATAGGGGTTTGTGATAGTTGAAAGGTCATCTTCAATTGTGACCAGTTAATGGTTATAGCCTCGCCCACTATTAAATGGGTCATAAAAATTACTGGCGAAATGTGGGTGTACCATAGGTACCTACAGCTCTGTCTATCCCTTCGAAGATTACAGGATTAATGTTATGTGGTGCGTCATCTTCTATCTTCGGCAGATGGGGATTTCTCTTTCTCTTATCTGTATTTAAAATGAAGGCCAGAATCATAATTCTATAAGTCAAACGATGACCAGCAGCATCATTATAAACCGTGAAAACGGTAAAGTAGTCTCTTGACTTTTAACATATTTTAAACTTGGAACGCTGAAGAATGGAAATATGACAATATCATTCTTATTTCACGTGTGTTTAAATGTGTCGCCTCCAAAAATTCTAGTCCCATTGCCACACAAAACAATGAATCAAAACTTTCTAAGAATCCGAGAGGATGTGTATTTATTCCATCTTGTATTTCTTAAAAGCATTTTAAAACAATTGCTTCCAAAAATACTACCGAGGTCCGGTGCGGCTTGTCAATTTTGACAGCTGTCAAGTGTCAAATTTGACATGTGTTATGCGAGGGCGTTGGATGTTGTTATGCGAAACTAGTTAATTATATCTCGGTTTAGTTGCGATAGTTTAGATGAAATATTTTATAAATAAGTCAGAAGTTAAAAAAAAAAAAATGACATTCACAAGGTAATCGGTCCACATTGGTTTCCAACGCTATCTCTTCAGGTACGCCGTCGCCACTCCAGAATCTTTTGGCCACAATGGCCCTCGGTTCTTCGAGCAATGTGCTCTGCCCACTGCCTCTTCAGTTTGGCAGTTCTTCGGGCTATGTCAGTTGCATTGATTCTCCTGCGGATCTCTTTATTCTATCACGCAGGGAAACTCCAAGCATAGCTCTCACCATTGCACTTTGGCTAACTTTCAGGCCCTTTCACCTTCAAATGAAGTGACCACTGTAACGGCCCCGACATAGGAGTTGTAGGTCGTGGGTTCGAACCCAGACAGGTGCTTTACTTTATGTTAATACGTAATTATATCACCGCTGCTCTCAAAACGGTTAAGTTTCCTTCACTGTTGTTTTCACATCGTGATGAAACCAGCGTGTCCTAAGAACAAATATTCGAAGACATATGACATCTACCAACACGCACTGGGCCCTCGTGGTAGATTACGGCCCACTTGCTCTCACAGAGAGGAGGCTTGTGTCCCAACAGTGGGAACGTTATGGGCTGCGTTTTGCGACTGACGACGTTGGCCGGTTGTGAACGACGACGTACCTATTTATTTCTAGAAGATCATTTCTTAGAAATGAAAACCTCTACGTAAACACAGTCTTGATTAAAACATACACAAACGCAAACCACCACTCACACTTGACAAAAAATGTTCGCACATACAAAATAGAATTCCATTTTTCATATCGGTACTTTTTCTTTACTCTCCGATACGGACGAGTGTCATACGGCGTTAATAACTGTGAAATTAATAGTCTTTGAAGTAACCATTTTATATTTAATTACGTAGAGAGAGTCCGGAATTGATTTCATGCATTTATATTATAAGAAAGGGTGATAAAAGAAACTGGATAAGTACATGATTCTGCGTTTAATCCGCGTATCTCAGATTTGAGGAACATATAGGGAAAATCTCGGAAATGGTTCTCTGAATAAGGTTTTTTGCTGAGGCCATTTATTTGCAGACAAGCCAATATCTCTTTTACTCCGGTTTCTGAAAGCAACATAACATTAATATGTTGCTGAACGATTTTTTCCTTTACCGTTTAGACTTAAGATAGGTGTGTTATCTTAAACAGCGTGAGGAAACCGGCATGACCTAGAATCAAAATATTTGAAGACATTTGTCATCCACCACCGTGTGCATTACGGCTCACTTTACAGAAAGGAGGCCTGTGTCCCAGCGATGGGAACTTTTAACGTTGATTATACTTAAACTTGCTATAATTAAATATCAGGGAAGATGTGAGTGGAAACGCCGGAAGGGTACGCCCTAAAAGCACGTATAGTGACGTTATTTGTAACGTTCTTCAGAATGGTCAGATACGTAGTCTGACATGAGTCTTAGTGTATGACAAAAGGCGTTTTTTTTTGCATGTTAGTATGTGTTTCTATGTTAATGCTTGTTATAATTGAATATTATATCAATAGCTCGTTCTCATCTAGATCAAACATTAGATAAGACAATAGATTTACTGATTAACGTCTTGATTAGGCTTTCAGAAATAATTACACTAAAGGTAGACCCACGCTACATTATGTACTTAGTTTCGTGGTTAATTAAGCTAAGATTGACGTTAATTAGGACTAATTAGTGGCTAGAAATTCGATTGTTTCTATACATTAGGATGGTTAAGTCGTCACTGTAATATTATAACTCGACAAGGTCCAGCACGACTGATGAGCAGTAGGCTCCTAGGATGTATCCTCGAATCGGGTAGTTATTACAACAAAAAAAGAATAAGCCAAATAGGTGAAGCCGCTTTGAAATGTTGCGCGGACAAACATTGGTGCCAATGGATTTTTATTTATATAAATTTATTAGAGAGACTTTTGCTTTTATTCGGTTCTAGACAGGGTAGCAGCGACATCGACGTGCAACAACGCGCACAGCTGTAGGGGAGCGGGGGCTAGTTGTAACAATTTTTAGTTTTGACGTCAAAACATTGATAACTTTCATATATCACTTTCACATGAGAGGACATCTATTCAGATATCGATTAGAATGATAATTGGGCATAAATGGATAACAGATAATTGTATAAATTACTTTTTGTGAATGTAGTAGCATGTTACAACTTACACCGTTCTTGGGGTAAGTTGTAACTGGCGTGGAGCAAGTAGTAACAACATAATAAAACAACATTTTTTTTTTATGATTTTCGGCTTTTATTGTCAATCAATATGAAAAATATTACTTACAACGAATTTATTACAAACTGATGAGGTTAGTAATGTTTTTTTATCAACATTTAGAGATCTTAATTTCTTATCGCTTAGTATCAAACGTAGTACTGTCGATTTCTTCTTTTTCATGTATCTAAACAGCGGCACATGACAAAGGTCAAACATTTCTAAAACTTCCCTTGCGGCAAGCTCGTTGTCGTCGTGACACTTAGCGGCCCTTTCTGACTTTCTCTTATATTTGTCACCCTAATACACAAAAAGATATTTGATTAAGATTAATCTGTTAGGTATGCAATAGGTAAAGCATTTGGCCTTTGTGGAATATTGTACATGTTACTTCAAAAAATATTTTGTCTATATAACTAAAAGCGTAGATAGGTGCTTACATAAATACTTGAAAGGGCAAGTTGTAACATGTTACAATGCGCCCCGAAATTTCGTTACATCTAGCCCCATGACAAAATTTTTGAAATTTTTGAAAAAATAAAATGTTATTGTCAAATGAACGTAGTTACATATGATAGCTTAATTAAGTAATATATTGACTACACAAATGAATTCGTAAACATTTCAAAACGAAACTGTAGTAATTTAGAATCAATCTCTACGAACTTAATAATTTTATGTTACCTGGCAAAAATGGTGCGCCTGCTCACAACCCCTTATTGCGCTCTCCCGCACCTCGCTGGCTGTACTTACGTCCTAGGCCCGTTATAAGGAACAGATTAAGTGTAAATTCAAAACAAAATATTCAAAACCTGCCGAGTAATTAAACTGTAACTACTTACCCCTGTTACTACTAGCCCCCCGCTCCCTTAATCATGAACTCAGCACATGATTCTAGATAACGCAGAAACTTTTCGCCAGTCATGAATAAAATATCTGCTGTTTCATAGAAATGGCACCTACGTGGTCAAAATTAATGGAACAGCATTTTTTTTTTTATAATTGACGAAAAATATCAACGCATGGCGGTTCACAATCGTATAATGTAACATGTTGCGCGTCGATGTACTGCCACCCTGTATAACGGGTGGTGATGCGTTTATGGGGAAAATTTACAAATAGAAGAGATGCGGTTAGAATATGGATGAACGCGTCCAGATATTTTTGATAAGAGAGAGAACCATAAGAGTAAAGTCACTTACCTATCAACGGCCACGTTTCTTGATCCTTGAGCCAAGATTTCTTGAAACAGTTGCCAGCGGGGATGCACGTTCACCGCGAAATATTCAGCGGATTCGAATTGTTATCTTGCGGGTTATTTATTTTGCATTTAGCAGATTTTTAATACGCGGCACTCATGCGATGAAAAAGGATTCTACAATAATATTAGCAGGGTGCGGGTCACGGGCGCGCTCAAGGTGGTTTTGTTTGACTGACTTATGATATGAGTGAATCCAAAAATGGCAAGTCGTGTGAACCAATGAAGGGCAAGTGACAACACTCTAGATTCACTCACAGACCGAATGGTATCGGCGCGAACACCGGGTGTAAAAAGAATCTTAACTAAGCTGAGAGTCACTTGTTATCCCCGTCATTGTTATTTTTTTTTTATACTGGATCATACCTACCCTTCTGGTTACGGAGATATTAAAGGTCAACATTCAGACTACATTGCGCACTACCGTAAACAGCTAAAAATAAAATTCGTTTACCAGCAATTATTTTTGTGCAATGTTACTAATTTTGATGTACGCGAATGCGTAGTTGACGGCTATGTGATGGGTCCTTTTACTCCCTGTATGTTTCTAAGTACCTGCGCGTTTACTGTGGCAGTATTCGTGAGACAGCTGTTCAATGTAGTCAATCAATAAATTAAATGTATTCAAGTCTACGGGACCTCTTCAAGTAGGTACAGTCGCATGCAAGGTACAGTACAAAACAGCTTTTTTGTGAAAAGTTGAAAACACAGCAGAAATGGGTTAGAATTTCATTTGAAATCAAATACCGAATAAGAAAACATTTGAAACGACTACACCAAAACATTTTTTAAACCTTTTTTTGTTTTATATTTTTGGAATCGCCTCCTAATAAAGCCTTTTATTTTGATACATGGTCAAAGAAAACATTTTTTAATAACCTTACTTACGATATGTCTAATACGATACGATCTAAATGATACGTCTAAAATCCAAGGTTTTATAAACACAAAACCAACTAGACCCGTCAATAGACACCTTCGAGAGTACAAATATGCCCACCTACATAGATACGCAGGAAAAACAAATTCCTGTCTTCGCTGTCGCGTAGTCGGGTAACAAGCATTTTTCGTTCTGTTACCTTAACGATAACTTTAAATTAGGTACATACCTCAGCAGATACAAAAGATCTCCAAGGAGTCAATTTTATTTTTATTTTGTTTTACTCAAAAGCAACACCAACAGCTGTATACACAAAGCTTATGGACAATATTGTAGCTCACAACGCTGTTCCCAGATTAACTATACGTAGGATACTTAACAGTGAAATAATAATCGCTAGGATTTTAATGCACCCATTATTCGCCAGTTATGTAATAAAACCCCATGTAGCAAGGAGCGAGCCTATAGCCGGCTTCCAGTTTAACCAAATTCACTTAAGCTACTACAATGTACTGAATAATGCAATAGCTATGCTGATGTTATTCGCTCGTCCTAAATTAAATGAAGCAACAATAAATCATACTGTTCTCTCATAGTATTTCAATAGCTGTACCGTTACAAATTTATATGGCTGAACTAAATAAACATTTTAGATCTCAATGTGAAGTTATTGCTTCCTTCTTTGTGGAAAATAACTCATAAGTTAAACACTAGTTTGTAGTTTAAACAGATGTCGGAATGCTTCATCATAATCATTTGCAGTCTTGTTTTACCCACTGCTGAGACTAGGTCTGTTCTCTTTTGTGCCATTCTTTCCTTGTATGTGCGAGTCTCATCCGAGTCTAACCCCAGTCTTTGTGTGTCGTTTAACTATCTTAACACAGTTTATTTTGTATGTATTTTAATATGTTCTTATAGTGCCCTTATCTGGGTCAAATAAATTTATTTTCTTTCGATCTATCATCTACCCATCTGCCAACCCTCCTTCTACTAGCTCAGTAAGGGTTTCATGCCCTAATTTTTCTTTTAAGTATTTTTTTTTAATTTCTACTTTTTTTTTCCTTTTTTTTACAAAAATTTTACACATTAAATATAGGCTAGTTATGAATACAAATGAGTTAAGCATCTGTAGCCGAACTAGGCAAAACCTGTATTTCGGCTATCAGCGCAAATCCCCTCAGATAATATTACACTAATCATAGCCATTAACAATATTTTTTACAAGGTATGTCACAGTTAGTGTTATTTTATACATAGTTATTATAAATTTTCAATGTTATTATAATATGTAGAGTATGAATGCGTGAACTCTCATTGTGTCGGATGAAGTGTGAGTGTATGAATTGAGAGAGGGTGTGTGGGAGGTGTGTGAAAGTGTGTGTAGCCCATGAGAAGTTTAGTATTTGGAAATATGTGTGTTTGATCTGTGTGAAGTATCAATCCAACAGTTTAATGCTAACGTAATCATTGTGTTATATGCAGCAGAAATTCAGTCTCTTCATATTTTAGCTTTCGTAGATATTCAGACACCTTTTTTTTGGCATAGAATTTTTGTTAGTGGGTATATATTTAACGCCCTGTTCAATTTATTGTAAAGAAAGAGCCCAATGAAGTTCGCGAAGCGTTGGCTAAATTTACTTCTAAAGAGAGTAATTCTGCCACAAACCAAGTCAGCTCTTCGTTTTTGGTGGATTCGTGCATCATATACCTGCTTGCTATGCTGTAGAAGAGTGACACTTATTATAAATAACTGTCTAACAGTCATGACTCCACAAAGCTGATACAGTGTAGCAGTAGGAAAATAAAGCGACTTAAAATGGCTATCCTTTAGAATTGCACGTTGGGCGACCTCTAATGGCTTTCTGCTGCTTTGCAAAAGCTGCAAAAGCTGACCAATATCAATTTCTTTATGTGAAAAAACTACAAATTAACGATTTTCAGACGACTTTTTCCTTCACTTGTGCTGCGAAACCTTGCTTCTTGACAAATTTCAAGATTCTAGGAAAACGGGAATTACCCAATAGGTTCTGATTTATTTGCGAGTATCAAAATAATAATAAAGTAGTTCACATGGTGAAGATATATGCCCAAGATACAGGCTGTGCTTGGTTTGGGACCAGCGATATCTCCATATTGTAACTTTTGAATGAGTAAATAATAGATTTTTTACTTTACTTTACATGAAGTGACGGTCTATCTGACCTCCATAACCTTGTTACTGAGTAAGTACCTTTTGGTAAAAATTGGATTTCAATTAGAAATCCCGTAGACACCTCCTCGCAAAACTGTACCGTGTCCACTTGAGTTCATTCGGCAGCAGTCTCGCAATCGATAGCACTATCTAGCTGTTTATTTGGCAGACATCTGCCACAGAATAGTAGGTACAGAAGGTCGGATTTATATAACCAGCGATAAAGCACGCTCACATAGTCACACTTCACGTGCAGCGAGTGCAAGCGTCGACTGGCATTCAGCTGAGATAAGGGCTGATTTGACTTGGCTTTTGGTCGTCCGACAGGCAGTTACTGAATTCAGAAGAAGCTTAAAGCCTCCTTCAAAGTTACCCAATTAGGAAGAAGAAGGGGTTGCGATACGTTCGTCTCTGTCACACTTAAAGCTGCCGACGGATTCAGTAATTAAATGAATGTAGTGTGTACTGTGAACCTAGATGACTTCATTCAAAAGCCAGATTTCAGGCAAGTGGAATAGACTGAATCCGCCGTTTGCGTCTGTGTATGTGCGCTTTGTTTTCGCTCATTGTAAGGAGCCAACCTTCTGTACCTGTTTATTTAGTGGCACTACCCAACTGTATATTTTATAAGACATCTGTCCTGCTGGTCGGGACCACGACAAGCGGAATATTTTACGACAAGCACTCGAAATCTCGAACTGAATTGGTCTAGCGATAAAGTTCTGAGATAAAAGTGTAGAGGGTTTCGATTTGCTTGTTTTCACAATCGGGTGTCTATGAATGATGTTGCTAACATTATTATGTGCTTAATTCTCAAAAGCAAAGCGTGTAGATTGTTTGTCATTTCATTCCAGAGAAACCCCAAGCATTGCTCTCTCCATTGCACGCTGAGCTACCTTGAATTTGTGGATCAGGCCTTTGGTGAGTCCACGTTTCGGCTCCGTACGTCATTACGGGCATGACGCACTGGGTATAGACCCTGGTCTTAAAGGATTGTGGGATCGATGACTCAAAGAAATATCTTTGAGTCATCGATCCCACAATCCTTTAAGATGTATGCGCAGCTTCCCGAATGCCGCCCAGTTGTATAATTTGGCCTAGACATATGTATTCTTGCACAAACTCGAGGGTAGCGCCATTTACGATTACTTAAGATAACAATATCTGGAAGCTAATTAAATATTTCTTTCTGAAGTTCAAGATTCTTTATCCTCATTCACGGTGTTTGAACGATCGTATTAAAACACTTTTATTTCTTTTCTAAATGATTTTAATGGATTTTGCGCACTTTGACTTTAAATAGCTCCATATTATTATGATCGGCTGTGATTTGATTGATGATAGAGAGGTGATGTAAAAACTCTATAAGATGAACTGAGATAGGTACTCGATTTTCGAATAATTTAACCCCAGGTCGACCGATGACCTGGTGAATGCCAGAAGCTTAAGAAGGGTCGTTGAGGTAACGCTCAGGCCTATTAGCAGTGGATGCCTTTCGACTGAAATGATGATGATGAACATAATCATCATCTGCCGAGCTTGTTCCCAACTATGCTGAGGTCGGCTTCCAGTCTGACCCGATGCACCTGTATTTTACATGGACTGCCGAACTGACTGCTACATCCAAAACTGGTTGTCACACTTTCGGGCTTCTGACGACCCGTAACGATCGCAAAGATCCACGAATGACAACCGAAATACACGGATTAACGTGCTTTCCGAGGCATGGAGGGTTCTTGGTATGTAACGATGGTCACCCATCCACGGACCAACCGCGGCAAGCGTAGCTTACCTTAATTAAATTTTCTTAAACGATTACGACTAATCTGTTTGATTTTGACAGTGCAACAACATTCATTGCGTTATTTACATTGTTGAGCAGAATTTTTTATCGAACTTATGAAGCAATGTATTAGATCTGTGTCAAAACGATTCAGATTCCGATTGATTGTGTATTACGTCATTAGGGTACTGATTGATCGACCTGTACGGCTGTTATTACAAAGCCACAAGCCTAATATAGGTACCAACAAAATATGGGTACTAAATGGTACCCATATTTTGTGGTTAGTGTGATGATAATGTTCGTTCCTCCTGTATAGGAAAAAGCCTTTGCCCATTGGGACAGTTACAAGCTAATAATATAAATTGCTGAACTTTGTCATACAAATTCTATTCACCGCAGTAAAATTACAGACAGTTAATACAAATTTCCATTAACAAAATGTTATAAATTACATTATAAAATAATAAAATGGCGCTGCAGAACGTAACGCGCGTCTCGGGAACGCTAAAATCACGCTTAATCATGCCACAGAGTACAATAAGGCGATGACTGATTGCAGCGTTACAATGTTATACGGGGCGTTTTTATTTTATTCTTCACAGGTGGCGAAAGTACGAGTGCTTGAATAGATTACATGTTTTAGGTATATAGTTTTGTAACCTTTTTTTTCATTCTAGATCCTTGTATTTTGGTCAGCTGCAAAACATCGGATCAGACATCGGATTTGTCGCATAGAAATGATAAATGATTTTATTTCTGTAGGTAGATTTGTACAAACACTTACACGTCAATCATAAGTAGAAGAAATTATTTTTATTCATTATTCATTTGGGTTTTAAGACGATAGTTCTGAATAGATATCAATTCATTGGTTTGTTTGCTATAAGATCGTTTGCTAGTATGCCAATCAATCGTCAGGCGCTAACGCAAGCAGACAACAAACTATACATCGACAACAGTGAAGTACTCTGATTTACAGAGTATTCATCTCAAAATTCATATAAACAACACGATTTCACATTGAATTCAAATTTGTGAAGCTCAGAATACGTATTGCTTCGTAAAAAATCTTATGAAATGTAAGTACACATTTTTGAGGCGTACTGGAGCGCTGAAATCACATCGCAGATAATAAAAGCTTTGAAATTGCGACAGATAACCTAGCTCTGGTCTCGGGATATGTAAAGCGGACTTTTTATACAAAATGTGGTTATGATTTTGCAGGTATTAACAAACCACAGTCAAACCGTGAAAGCGGTTTTATGGGGCATAGTATTTAGTAGGGCTATGCGGCATTAGGTTTGATCGTAAAACCGGTATTATTCCGGTGTTAAAAATGTCAAAACCGTGATACCCGTGCTTCTTTTTTTAAACTGTAAAATTATATTTACAAAGGAAATTATAAATAAACATCTGCCAAGCAACGGAAACTAATTAGTCACACTAAAAAAGCTCTTTGTCAGCAATTTTGTCCTTTACATTCTTGGAAAGGGTTTCTCATTGCAGGATGCTACCACCCAGTCGTCGACATTTTCTCTAAGTAACGTTTGTCGATGTTGATCTGGCTGTCATACTGTTATTTATAGTCTGTCACATCTTTTGTAACTGGTGCCTACATATGCAATCAAAATATTTTAATAGTGTAGTAACTATTACTATACTCTATAGGCGTTTCTTCTCAGAGTAGTCAGATAGGATGCCGATCTCACCTAGTTTTTAAAATATGATTGACGTGTAAAAGTGTTTGTACAAACCTATTTACAGAAAATAAAATAATTTATCATTTACTTTCTATACGTAGACCGCTACTCAAGCACAAGTTGGGGTTTCGAACCAAGTAAGCAACTAACATTGAATGAATACCAGGACCTACACGTATGATGTTAGGGTTGGTTTCTAGTCTTCCTGGATGCATCTGATTACCCGTATTTGACATGAAGCGACTTCTCTGACCTCCTCAACCCTCTGAACACGTTACTGGGTAACGCGATACCCCTTGGTAAGTCTTGTTGTCAGACTATCCGCCTTTTACTTATCTGGGTTACTGGGTCTGAAATCGGCAACTCTTTGTTTAGTAGTAACTAATGTTCATTTCTTCTATGTATGAGAAGAGCAACAGTTACAAGCCTGGAAACGTATACCATAGTAATTTAGAAATCTTCCTCCATTTTTGTAACCACAGACTACGAACCACAGCAGTGTTACAATAAAACATATTCACAACAGCCCTATCAGACATTCAGTGTCGACCTAGTTTTAAAATAAACCGTATAATGTACTCGTTGCCTTATTATGGGATTACTAACGGGGAGCAGCGCGTATAGGAACGAATAGTATTGTTGTACTTTTAAGATGTTTTTTTCTTTTTGACATACATAAACTCACACCTTCACATGGGGGTAAACAGAAACTACAGAAAGCCACCTGCTACGATCCTAACGTGCTCCTTTTCTTCTTTTACGTTCATACACCAATGCGGTGAAATGGCGTTACACATTTATAGTTGGATGGCTTTCATTTTGACAGCTCAACAACATTCGTTGCGTTATTTACGTTGATGAACAGACAAATTTTTCTAACGTATCATGTAGCAATGGATTAAAAAAACAATTCCTTCAAAATGATTCAGGAATGGAACTGGTCATACACGCTCTCCGGTTGCGAGTACTACGCACCTGACTTTTCTGAAGAACATAGTTTTTTCTTTTCTTTTTGGGTATGGTATCTCGCAGGTCAACCTGTAAGGTTGTCGTCTGCTTAAGCGGACTTGCCTGTGGTGCCCTAATAAATTAAAGCCAACAGCCAGGACTTAAACTTATATACTAACTAAAACTAAGCGACAACGCTAAGGGCACCCCCTGTGGGGTGCGGACCTCGGCTTAGGGCGTCGCTGGAAGAGGGCAGCAAGGGACTAGCTGGATCAGGATTTATTTGATTTTGGGACGAATTTAAAGCTACAGGCTCAGTGGCGCGGGCTGGCTCGAGCAAGGGTCGGGAGGGGTGTGGAATTGGACGTCGCGGCGGGCTTCGGCGGCGAGGGCGGTAGGACGGCGATCGGATTTTGGGCTTACGTAGAGTGCTGGTGGCCTTACTGCTCTCCTGGAGGAGGGTAGTGGCGTCGTCGGGGGCGACTAAGGTATGCCTTGGTCGGCGAATACTGCTAATGCGGGAGGGAGTGTAGCGGGCGGCCGCTGAGATCAAGGGGTTTGGGTGTTTGATGCCACAGTCGAAGAAACGCTTAGGTAAGCGTTTCATGAACTGTTTTATGGTGGGCATTTTAAGGTCTACGTGGAGATCTATATTACGGACATAGAAGGGAGCACCCGTGACCTTTCTGAGGAAACGGTTTTGGAGGGTCTGCATCTTATGGAGATGACGTGGGTGAGCGTGCGCAAATACAACGCAGGCATAGGTCATGATGGGACGGATGACTGCGGTATAGATGCGCAGCTTGCATTTAAGTGACAGTCTGCAATGGGCTGTCAGAATGTAGTGAAGTCTACGTAGAGCGAAAACGGCGCGCCCGCGAACCGCCCTAATATGCTGTTTAAACGTTAAATTTTGATCAAGGATCACGCCTAGGTATTTGGCTTGCTTCTCCCAAGGGATTGGCTTGCCGTACATAGTGATCGGGCTGGTGAAGAACATCAACAATAAGGTCACTATTTATGTACTTCTAGGGCGCTTCGTCTAAGCGTTTCCACTCGCATTTTCTATCGCACTTTTGTATGAATAGTGATAAAGAAATAATTTCCAATGTCGTATAGGCTATTTAAAATACCGTGTTCTAGAAAAAAGGAATTTTAATTTCAATGGCTGATAATGTCTAAAAAACTCTTACGCAACCAACCACTCACTAAAGACTATTAGTAAGACATTCTAATCATTGGCATAATAATAAATTGGCAACCACAGGTACATTTTGTGATCCATTTCTTTACATTTTCATTAGATACGTTTAGAACAGACCATACGCTGTCATTGTTTTGAGGGATATACTGGAAATTACAGCAATTATTTGCTCTACTGTGAAAGGAGATTGTCTGGCGCAGTTAGTTTATATTTAAGCTTGCAGAACTACTGTTAGTCAGGTTTCTTTCCTCAAACCACAACAATTTAGCAAGCATTACCTGAAAATAAACCCAAAGTAAGTATATACCATTAATGTTTCAAAAGTCATCAGTTTTATACAATGGCTATGCCAAATCCAATTTTACATTTAGGTATAGAAATTGGCAATCCACGTAAATTCAGCATCGCTTTGCGGTTTTCCAATTATTTATGCGGTAACCAATAATGATGTTTGGTTAAAATAAACTAATAATTTGATTAGCTGAGCCGCCGTAAATGATTAATTACGCGCTTTTGTTGTTAACATTAATTTGTTTTACTGGAAACCACCACAGTTAATTTTCATTGTTATTAGGCGTAGTTTTAAGTGACGACGTTTTAACCGTTTGGTATCGTACGTCTTGATTGCTATACAACAATTCCTAGTAAATCGAAAACTTCTATAAAGTTGAAAACTAACTAATTGCCACATAGGCTCGAGACTGCGCGAGATTTTTTTCGTTCCGTCTGACCCTAACTAGGTCGGCTATACATCTCAATAATAAGTTTCAGTCTTCCTTCTCTCTTTATTTTTTGTAAGTTCTTTTCTTCGTATAAGGCTAATAAAATTTATTTAATTGTTTTATTTTGTTACAGGTATGTACCAGGTTTTATTTACATCCAAAACAAGTACTTAGAATATGGGTATGTAATACGTGAATCACGTTTCGGAATTCCTTTTTATCTTAGCTGATCATGTATTCTTCATAAGACAGACTCTCTGGAGAAAGAATGTAAGCATAGGCAGCAGTGTTTTTTTTTACTGTTGCTACTACATATGACTTAAGTAGAAGGTTGGAAGATAGTCGAATATTACTGCTGCCTTTAAAATAAATGAGCGAGTGCGAGACGCGAAGACCACAAATAGCATGAGGGTTTTCGTGAAAGTAAACGCCACAAGTTGACGCCACTTTGACAAGAGATCTTCTATTTCTACAATGAGTATAATAAACTTAGCTTTTGCCCGCGACTTCGTCAGAGTGAAATTTCATAATCCCCGCTTATCAGCGCTATGACTTCGTTTTCGCTTAGCGTTGTTTCTGCATTTTTTTTCGGCTCCTAAGGGTCATAGAATGATGTTACATAGCCTTAATTCAAATCTTCCTGGTAGTTCCAGAGATTACCCCCTACATACAAACTTACAAACAAACAAATTTTACTTCTTTCTAATATTAGTTTAGATATGATGACGTTCATCATTTATTTCTTTCATTCGTTTACATTCAGTCACGGCTAAAGAAAACATATTATTCGTTTTGACACTTTTGACAGGTGCCTGTACGTGACGTCTCAGTGCTGCCACCTAGTGAACGTAATTTCAGAAAACCCTCATTGTTAAACTATTGATTTTTGAAGTAAGATAATCTTAGTCGTCAGTGGTGTATGGTTTCACCGTAGGTTTGTATATGTCTGCCAAAGCAATGCGTGTAATTATAAGTTTGTAAACGTGTACTGTTGCACGTTTACAAACTTATAATTAGAGAAACATGCGACAACTTGAAGTTAGTTTACAGCTAACATAGTTCACACGATGTAATTCGAACCCATAACCACTTGTTAGCGTCTCCTTCCTACATTTCCTTACACCAAACTCGACATGCGATCTTTTCCGATTCAAAATCATTACCAGTTACGTTTGATTGTTTTTTTAATAAGGAAATCGCGTGCGTGAATGATGCAACGCCTCGACGCGTCCGCACGCTTGAGTGGTCGCGGCGAAAGTGAGCTGATTCTATAATATATGGATGTGTAGGGTATTTCCGGTGTTCAGTGTCGGGTAATATGAGAATTGTTTGAACATGTTCAGTTGGATTGAGTCTTGTGCACGGAATCTAGGATTTCCTATTCCGCTCCAGTGTTTGCTACTGGTTCTAGGAATTGTATGTATCTCGTTTGTTAGATACTGTCTTTGAGGCAGAATCTTTTCATCTTTGCCTGTGTTTACCCTCCATATCTACTTCACTGTCTATTTTATTATAGCCAACAGCATTCAAGAAGCACCTTATTGTGCATCAGTTATTTTTATTGCTTCATATGTTTGAAAAAGTCATCTCCTCGACAACGTTAAAACGCAATGAATATTGTTGAATTGTCAAAATAAATAGCATTGGGATTGACAATATGTCACGCGATTAGGCTGCAGGATTCTTTAACTATCATCCTAATCATCACAGTTAACAATCATGATTCTTATTCCATGCTCTCTATTTAAATAGATTCTGCACATTCACTAGCAATTATCTCATTAACAACACCCACAGGAGTGTCTTATTCCTCGTCGAATAATACGTCTGAAAAGAGCAAGTTATCTTTAGGTTAGTTCAGCGAAAAAGTTAATTCTACCCGTTCCTATAGTTTACACAATGTGCGACCTTTAAAAATTCTTGCCGCACGCGGCGTCTAATTAATCTCAGTAAGGCTTCAGTCTCCATCAAGTTAAGGTAAAGAGAAGTTTCTTTAACTGTTTTATGTTCTTCTTGTACTTTTTCTTGCAAGGTTTTCTGTGCTCTTGGTGGTTTAAGTGCTTCGAAACTTAGCTAGCGGTTGACCTTGCTTGTCTTGACCGAGAATTTGTAAACGCTTATGCACCCAGCATAAGAGTTAAAATGCTGGGTAAAAGTCTTTACACATATTTTTTTGCTTCCTATTTAATCGTTGTACGAACGTGTCGTAACATGGGAAAGGGACGAGAAGTTGTTGATGATGATGATGAGTTCATCGTTTGTAACAATAAAATATTAGTGATGGCTTATAGTTTTTTCAAAACTAATTTTGCCTTTGATTTTCACGGCATTCCAAAATAAATTCTGATGTCGTCGATTCAATTCTACTGGCATACACTAATGTGTTAAAAACAATCATTTTCGGGGCTACAAATTCCAATTCTCAAACACATTACCAGATCAAACCTTATACTCTCAAATCTCGTTACATCCTAAAAAGAGTTCCTGTAGACGATCGATGGCAACAAGTCACACTTGAGGACCGTGCGAGCGAGACAGCATGTTTACCGTAGGTACATGAACGGATTCGCTCCACAGCTTATTAAATGGAGGGTAGATATCAATCGTCGGTCGCCAAACATTGCGTTCGTGACGTGCTCAGGGATGATAGCCAGATTTGATCTGGGATTTAAAGATGGTGTAGACATTTTTAATGGAGGACTGACATATTGAATATTTTAGAATGAGAAAGTTCTTCAAGTGATTGTAGACTTTGCTGTCATATGACATACATATTAGTTTTGAAAAATTCATGACCAGTGATACTGCTCATGAATTTACAGATAACGTAAGTTACTAGACCAGACTGAAGTGATGATGAATGGAGCGAACTGAAATGTCCATTTAATCTTGCCATTTTAGTTCCAATAGAGCGCATACAGTCACACTCAAACTGAAAGCTACTGCATAATATTAAACGCTATATAATATCCAATTACGAGACTCGACACATAGCTTTGGATATTAAAATAACGTTCCACTTACAGATGAATTCTACGTATCAAGCAATATCAAGTTTAACTTAAAGATCGCAAAAGCAGATTTCAGGCTCATAACTTGATAATACAATAGTAATGGCGTCGTAAACTGGATCATATACCAAAACTACGAGAAATCTCTACCTTTATGGTATTAAACTTGGAATATAACAAGAAAATGCGAAGGATATCACACCAGAAGCAGATTTTGACTTTGTTTACGTAGATTTCGATGATTTACTGCCGAACCCAACAACTTGTCTATCTCCAATCAATCTCTGGTTTTAACGAAGTATAACAGCCAAAGTATAACGTGTTGACAGCTGTTGGTTCAATTCAACAGACAGATAGTACAGGGACAGATAGTATTGTACTGGTCTATCATCAATAGCGATCTGTCTTAGGTCAATTGGTTTGGCCGTTGGAAGGCAGGGCAGAAAAACTATGGGTGCAGAAGGATGCTATGGTTAAGTTTTGGTACAGGGGCTAAAATTACTTAATCCAGGAGCCCATCCTGTAGGGTCGTGACAATATTAGTTGCGATAGAACCCGTTGTGAATGAGTTCGTTATAAACGTAACGTAAACGTAATAAAATTGGTCTTTGAGATATGACAGTTACACTCGTAATTGGTTAACTTGTCCACCATTTGGGCACTATCCCTTATCTCTTTTTGGAGAAGTAAAACAGATGATTATAGATGCTAGTTTACTAGATAAAACTGCAGACATGCTTAGCAATAGTCAGAAATGCGAGAAAATATCAGAAGAATCCGTCGAAAGATTCAGTCAGACCTGTCTATAAATGGCATCCTTAATTCTCTAGATTGATGTCCTCCTCACATATCGGGGTTTACGAGTCAAAGGTCGGTTTGTTCGGCTCGTCTCGATTTATTTTTTCATCTGTAAATATTTTTATGGAATTGGTTCCGTGCCCGGATATGTTGTGCGAAGATATCTCGGAGATTTTGGGCGGTTTTTCTCTAAATCCTGGATGATATGTGTGAATTGGTAATTTGGCTCTGATAACTGATAGACGCGGACAAATAGGGAAGCTATGTTTGGGAAGTTTTAAAGTTCATTTTATGTTTCTTGGTTCGTGTTGCAAGCCAATCCTCCTTATCTCGACAAGCTTACCGTGTTCATTACTCGTATTATAGGAACCAGTAATGCCCGTTTACAGACGCGCTGTTGGATTTTAAACTTTCGCCACAAAGCCGAGCGTTGAAACTCCAACAGCGCGATGTCATTTAGGCATTTATAAGGTGTCTTCTAGTGTTAGTGAAAACGAGCATGAGTCTTTGTTCCTTTTCTATGTTCTCTACTAAGTTGTAGTAAGTTGTGTTTTAGTTGTAGTAACTTCTTTCGCTATGATTTAGTATCTCAAAACATAAACTCAAAGCACTTATTTCAATTAAACCATGTTAATGGTTTAATTGAGTCGGTCAGTCAGAAATATCAAGCTAGTTGCCCATTCCAAAGCGTAGTAGGTACCTATTGAGAAGAAAGGGTAAGAAACTCCATGGGCACTATTTTTAATAATATTTTTACCAAAATAATAGTAACATCGTTAATGTTGATCTCATGTGTGAGAACGATGTACAAAAACCGTAAATGTTAAAAGCGTCCAGAGTGCAGCAAAAAATTAATTAAAACAATCCATAAAATTAATAAATAAAAGCCGTTGCAGTTGAGAGATGACCAGTCCCAACTGACGCGACGGCGGCCGTTCACGAACATGACGCATCTGCATTTAATTTAAATCCTAAAGAACATATTAACGAAATTTATCAACATAAATAAAGATTTTCATTTACTTACAAAATTCAGAAGCGAAAATCCAATCTTCTCCAGTTCTGCCATTCCCATCACAGTTAAAAGTATATTAAACGCACACATACTTCTTAAAAACAGATAATAAACGATGTTCAGCACTTTATTAAAAGGAGGGTAGATACGAATCTACTTATCAAACGTTGAGTGCGATTGATGTCTGATCGCAGACGTTAAGAGTATCGAATCTCCTTGCATCGGTGTTTTAAGAGGAAGCTGTTCGCTTTTATCTTAGCCCTTAAATAAAAGTCTTTTAGATTGGATTATGTGACTTTTGACAGCTCAATTAATAGAGTTTTGTTTAATTGATTCATTAATATCACAAAAATATAGATTGTAGAAAGATATCTACGGCGGCGGTGATGTCAAAATTCAAGAAAAGAAAGACTTTTTGTTAAGAACGTTATTTGTCTTCTCGACGTAGATTTGAGATAGATTTATCTAATATATAAAATTCTCGTGTCACAGTTTTCGTTGCCATACTCCTCCGAAACGGCTTGACCGATTTTGATGAAATTTTGTGTGCATATCGGGTAGGTCTGAGAATCGGCCAACATCTATTTTTAAAAAAAAAAAAAAAAAAAAAAAAGAAGCAATACAACGTTTGCGGGTTCAGCTAGTCTAATATATAAAATCTAATATATAAAATTCTCGTGTCACAGTTTTCGTTGCCATACTCCTCCGAAACGGCTTGACCGATTTTGATGAAATTTTGTGTGCATATCGGGTAGGTCTGAGAATCGGCCAACATCTATTTTTCAAAAAAAAAAAATTTTTTGCAAAACAACGTTTGCGGGGTCAGCTAGTTTACATTAATATTTTGTATTTTTTTTTGTATTGGCGTGGCTAGCTGACGTATGGCAATTAATTTAATGTTTTGGTAATTTGCTTACAATTGTTTAGAACCCAGTTCTTCTAACAGAACAGACAACTGTGCTGCTGGGGAGTTTGTTGCGCCACTTCTTATTCCCAGCTAAAGCACTAGGAAGTGGTGACGGGCGGGCGTTTTGGGGGACTGTCTTATGTAATTTTGACGTTCGAAAAGTGCTGATTCTTCCCATCATGACCTATGCCTGCGTTGTATTTGCGCACGCTCACCCACGTCATCTCCACAAGATGCAGACCCTCCAAAACCGTTTCCTCAGAAGGGTCACGGGTGCCCCCTTCTATGTCCGTAATATAGATCTTCACGTCGACCTCAAAATGCCAACCATAAAACAGTTCATGAAACGCTTATCAAAGCGTTTCTTCGACTGCGGCATCAAACATTCTAACCCCCTGATTACAGCGGCCGCCCGCTACACTCCCTCTCGCATTAGCAGTATTCGCCGACCAAGGCATACTTTAATCGACCCCGACGACGCCACTACCCTCCTCCAGGAGAGTAGTAAGGCCACTAGCACGCTACATAAGCCCAAAACCCGATCGCCGTCCTACCGCCCTCGCCGCCGAGGCCCGCCGCGACGCCCAAATCGACGCCCCTCCCGACCCTTGCTCGAGCCAGCCCGCGCCGCTGAGCCTGTAGCTTTAAATTCGTCCGTAAATAATACCAATCCTGATCCAGCTAGTCATTTGCTGCCCTCTTCCAGCGACGCCCTAAGCCGAGGTTCGTACCCCACAGGGGGTGCCCTTAGCGTTGTCGCTTAGTTTTAGTTAGTATATAAGTTTAAGTCCTGGCTGGAGGCCTTAATTTATTAGGGAATCCACAGGCAAGTCCGCTTAAGCAGACGACAACCGCATAGGTTGACCTGCGAGATGCCAAACAAACAAACAAAAGTGCTGATTCTCAGCCGAATTTGAATAAATGACTGTTGATTTGATTTTGATTTGATTTGAGATGTGGTCATGCCATGCATGCTGGCGTTATAAGCCGAACTTTATCTAGAACTTAATGTAAGCACCATCATTTATGGCCATCGTCTTCATCATCATTTCAGCCGAATGACGTGCACTGCTGGACATAAGCCCATAGGTGCTTCTCGCATCCAACGGATTCTCTCGACCTTCATCGGTCTACTTTTTTGAAGGCTTACCCACGCCATTTGAGTCGGATGAGCCTCCAACAGTAATGCATCTTCTGTAAAGTCTAATTCATTTAATAAATTAGGTTAGGACGTTGATTCATACGTTTGATGGTTGTTTTATTTTTGTTAAAAGCTAATTCAACAGCAGATTCATTCAATGATCAGAGATTCTTACATCCAAAAATCAGGAAGTTAAGAAAAGAATCGCCCTTTATAACTAAGCCAGTTAATAAAAAGTCCCTTCACGCTCCACGTGCGGGTCATAAAAATATTTTACTACCCTCACTTTGAACTACATCATATGTAGGAAGTATTGTTATGCGGTTAGGGGTTCGCGGTTCTGTGATAATGTTAGCGCCACGTGTAAAAATGTGGTTACACGGGCAACATTTTCAGGAGATGTTGCTGGCAACATTTGGTGGAGGTAGTGGAGGAAACTAATTTTATAAGATGCGCCATATCGCTCAATATCATCATCGTCATTCTGCCAAAAGACGTCCAATGCACATTATAAATAAAGAGCTAACTCTTTATTTATAATGTGCGTCTTATTTGTGCAGAATAATCTTTTTTTAATTATTTGTTTTCTCTTCGTCCAGCTACGATTTCTACGATATTAGCATCGCAGTAAGTGAGTTGCTTGGTGTTGCCGTGACGTCAGTGTTTATCATAATAATTGCCAAGACTTTCGCAATTTTAGTCGTGATGCGCGCACCGATGAGTTGTTAGTTGCTACGGGTTTCATATGTGTGGTTTTTATGGGGTAAAGTTTTGGTTTATTGGCGTTATGTGTGGTTATGGTGTTATGTAGCGACTAACTTGCTTTTGGAAACTAGAGTTTAGATTTGCCTTGGATATCGGCGAATTGGCACCGTCAAAGGTTACTTTAAAAGAATTTGTCCAGTCTCGATGATAACCAACATGCCTGTTCCTGCCATCAAGCAGTATTGCTGTGTTCTGCACACTAATTGCGTAATTCACTCAATTACTATTCGAATGATTTTGAAGGAAATTGCTAATTAATTGCTTCCTTCGAATGATTTATCTGTAGATTCATTATTTCTTGAGTTTTTTCAAAAGCGGTATAAATTTTTCAATAAAATGGCTTGCTTACGTATACCTAAACAAAACGCCGCCTCACGGCTCGTTCACACTGGCGCGACGCAGCAGCGCGACGGGCGGTGCCTTTGTGACGCGCTGTCGCGTTTCAACAGAACTTTTTTTTTATATATAAATTGAGATTTCGATTTGCTTTTACATTTTACTAACTTTTTAAATCTATTTTAACCTCTCCCATCTATTCTTACCTTAATAATAAGAAAATATTATTATAAAGGATATAATATTGAGGAAAGCAGTGGTGGCCCAGTGGTAACGGCCGCGACATACGAGTTGTACGTCGTAGGTTCGAGCAGAGACAGGCACTTTACTTTGTGTAAGTTATTTCATCACCACTGCTCTCATAACGCTGAAGGAAAACATCGTGAGGAAACCGGCATGTCTTAGACGCAAAATTTCGAAGACATGTGGCATCTACCAACCCGCACCAGGCCCGCGTGGTGGATCTGCCCACTCCCTCTCACAGAGAGGAGGCCTGTGTCTCAGCAGTGGGACTGCGTACTGCCTCGTTGGTCTAGACCAACGAGGCAGTCGCTGAGCATGAGGTCCTGGTTTCGATTCCCAGGTCGGCAACGTGTTATTGGGTTTTTCTATCTGGAATTTCTCACTAGAAGCCCGGAGTCTGGATTTGTGCCCGGTAGATGGCAATAGGCTCACCCCCTATTACATGGGACTTAAACATAATTGGCGAAATGTGGGTGTACTGTAGGCACACCTCTGCCCAACCCTTCAGGGAAACAAGGCGTGATGTTATGTTATGTTTATGATGTTATGTATTTGTTCTTGATTTTTTTTGTTTATTTGTGTGTACAACCCCTTACTCTCTGGAACTACCGGTAGAATTTGAAAAAACTTTTTTAATTTGGTAGCGTAATTGTTGAGGAAGGCTACGGGTTATTTAACATTAGCTATTACCCTTTGGAGTCGTGCAAAAAAAAAGTCTGAAAGAAGTCCGCTCTGTGAAAACGATGTGATAACGCGGCCAGGTGATGCCGCGGGGTGGGTGGGAACCAGAAATTACACGCGGACGTCGGAAGTCGCGGGCAGAAGCTAGTTAGTATGCATATATTTTGCTCACTTTAACAATCTTAACTAAGCTCTCATATTACCATTAAAGCTCCCCACAGCTTTCTGAAACAAAAATACGGCATAATTTCACCTTAACCTATTTTTTTTGTTATGACGCTAGCGGAACCATCTCCAGGTAAACAGGGTGTGCTTTTGGCCATTTGTGGTAAGGCCTAAGGGTTAGGGACGCCATGCCGAACGGTCGTCTCTGTGCGCTTTGTGGTGTCTTTAGTCTAGTTCACGGTGTTTCATTTGTTTGTTGTTTTATTTGTTTGTTATGAGTCAGTGTGTGTCGCAAATTAAAATAATTTAAATATAAAACTTATACTTTAACAAAATGGGGTGCTCACAAGGCGCAAGAGTGCGTACGCACGCTGAGCGCGTGCGCTGTTGTCAGGTGTCTATAGCTGAACCACTGCAAATTCGTGGAATTGAAATGCCATTCGATTTTTTGTTTGTTTGTTTGGCATCTCGCAGGTCACCCTATGCGGTTGTCGTCTGCTTAAGCGGACTTGCCTGTGGTTGCCCTAATAAATTAAGGCCTCCAGCCAGGACTTAAACTTAAATACTAACTAAAACTAAGCGACAACGCTAAGGGCACCCCCTGTGGTGTACGAACCTCGGCTTAGGCAGCAAATGACTAGCTGGATCAGGATTGGTATTATTTTGGGATGAATTTAAAGCTACAGGCTCAGCGGCGCGGGCTGGCTCGAGCAAGGGTCGGGAGGGGCGTGGATTTGGGCTCGGCGGCGAGGACGGTAGGACGGCGATCGGGTTTTGGGCTTATGTAGCATGCTGGTTGCCTTACTACTCTCCTGGAGGAGGGTAGTGGCGTCGTCGGGGTCGATTAAAGTATGCCTTGGTCGGCGAATACTGCTAATGCGAGAGGGAGTGTAGCGGGCGGCCGCTGTAATCAGGGGGTTTGAATGTTTGATGCCACAGTCGAAGAAACGCTTTGATAGGCGTTTCATGAACTGTTTTATGGTTGGCATTTTGAGGTCGACGTGAAGATCTATGTTTCGGACGTAGTAAGGGGCACCCGTAACTCTTCTGAGGAAACGGTTTTGGAGGGTCTGCATCTTATGGAGATGACGTGGGTGAGCGTGCGCAAATACAACGCAGGCATAGGTCATGATGGGACGGATGACTGCGGTATAAATGCGGAGCTTGCATTTAAGGGACAGTTTACTACGGGCTGTCAGCACGAATTGGAGCCTGCTAAGAGCGAAGGAGGCGCGCGCGCGAAGCGCCTTAATATGAGCCTTAAAGGTAAGGTTTTCATCGAGGATCACGCCTAGGTATTTGGCTTGCTTCTCCCAGGGGATCGGCTTACCGTACATAGTGATCGGGCTGGGAAGTGGGGGAAGGAATCGACGACTTCTCGAGAAGAGAATCGCCTGACTCTTATCGGGGAATGCCATTCGAGCGTTTCGCAAGCCCTTTATCCCTATCCGGCGACAACATTTGCCATTAGAACGATAGCTGAGGACACGAAATACTTCGAAGGGTAATCAATTTTTGGAAGGGCACGGCAAAAGAGGCAAGAGATTTACAAAGACCGGCTAGTAGCGAGACCTCAGACGAAGACATCGAAAAGTAAAAACAGAAACAGTTATCACAGCAGAACAAGGACATGGATGATGGAAAAAGCCGAGAAAAAATTCACCAAGGAAGCTCGACCTGAATCAACTCGGCTGCGACGTCAATAAAAGATGCCCTCCCATAGATAAATACCACCCGTCTCTCCACTATTCCAATGCAAATTTTAGGGTGCACTACTCGATTGGCTCTTCTCCTTCCTATCCTAAGGGCACGTCTACCCTTACCCCTAGTCTATTCCTTGATATGCAATGGTCATTGTAGCACCATGAAGCATGAGGCTTCAGGGGCTAGTGCGAATCTTGGGGTTCATTCGATTAATCGAGTCTGGTCAAACCACGCTGGGATCGGTGCATTAATTCATTCATATGACGCTAGCAGAACCATCTCCAGGTAAACAGGGTGTGCTTTTGGCCTTTTGTGAATGTAGTTTTTGACCCTTTTTTTGGAGGAAACGGATGAATACGACGAAATAAATATGAAAGTTGGTTCGTTTACTTTGCTCGGTGCTTTCGATGTTGGAAACTGGTGGTTATTGTGTCGTTGAATTGGGGTTTGAGGGTCTGTTTCCGTTTCGTGACTTTTGGGTATGGGTCTGTTTAGCTCGGTGATTTGAGCCACTTTGTTTAGTCGAGCTGTCTGTCTAAACACTGACTACCGCAAAGCAATGTATGTATGTTTTTCATCTGTCCCCTCATAACTTCTAAACTTCTTATCGTAATTTAACAAATGGGGTTATGTTTGGAAGCGTCTTGATTGTCCGCTGGTTATAAGCTAAATGACGTCACAATAAAGGAATATGGCGCCCTCTAGAGGACGTAAGTCGTGAACTAAAAAACTTTATAACTTTGTAAGCGTTTCTGGTATACAGACATGCGACCACGGCTTTGCCCTGACCTTTTTTGTACCTATGTCTTGCTTTCCGTCTGAAATATTTTCTTGTGTAGTACTTTTTAGAGCGTGATTTTTCAGTAGTCGTGTTTCTTGTGTTAAAAAACAAGACAAAGCTAGGATAAGTTTTAGTTAAAGATATACTCGTGTGTATCTCTGCATGTCTTCCTTTTATTTCGGCATTTGTTTACATTAATATGCCTTAATTTTATACCTAACTAAGCCCCTGCATGTCGATTTTGTAAAATTCTCACCATGAAGACTTGCGTGGAGTGAGATGTCAGTGTCATCCCGGCTCGGTCAAGCCCTAGCATCAGTAGCACTGACAGATCACTCAACGCTCACTTTACCTAAGTTTTCACGGTGAGATGGTTACAGAATAGCACTACTGTATTCTAGCCCTGGAAAAGTGGTGGTAATAGAAGTAAAATACCGCAAACCATTCTTAAGGTGTTATCAGTTTTCTACTGTCCCCGATGGGATAAATAAAATGTTCAAGCCTTTATTTCAAATAAACCAATAACAGCCACTTTTGAATTGTCGGTCGGTTAGGACGTAAGTTAAAGATGAAGCTAGTTAGCCCATTCCAAAGTGTCGTAGATACCTATGGAGAAGAACGGGCAAGAAACTCCCATTCCCATGTAGTAAGGGGCGAGCCAATCTAGACTACGGGCTGGTACTGAGAAATTCCAGATGGAAAAACCGAATAACACTTTGTTCGATCTGAGAATCGAACCCATGGTCTCCTGCTCAGTAGTAGCACTTCCGCCCACTACTAACGAGGCAATCAATTACTCATGACCAATTACTTGACCTTTGTAAGGCCAACATTAGAAAGACTAAACCTAGTTCTGCTAAGAAATTATATAAAAGACCACAGACTAATCCCCAATGACTACCCACTCCTATTTCATAACACTTTCACATAAAACATATTGATATAATAAAGATTTCCAATAAACTACACTCGTTCGCTTGAAAGTCACGCGCCGGAGTTTACACTGGCGTGGGATTGAAATCTTTTGTAATAATGTCGGTTAATCTGCTTCGTTTACTTTGTACTTTATTATAAACTCGGGTTCCTGGTGGGTTAGATAGGTTTTGGACGAAAGAAAAAATTTTTATATCGCACTAATAGGATGCACATTAAAATATAAACATCAAATAAAAATCTAAGTAGCCAAAAGTCTACTTGTATTGACGGTTATTTTTGAAATATATTACTTGACAAACTATGTCTATGTCTTCTTAAGAAGGCGGTGGTCGGGTCTAAAATTGAGGTTCCCGAAAGCGCTGAAGTCATTAAGCGGTCCCTAAATGACGGCCGTTGTGAAATGCAGATGTTTGACGTAAAGGCGTCAAAAAACGCTCTCGATATTGACGGCCGTAATTTTGCAACATTGCGAGACGGCACCGCTATCTTGGGAATGCAAGCTTTTACTTATCTTTTACGTGAGGTAAAAAAACGACGCCTACATTTTATGGAATAAATCTGACATTATCTATAATCTCCCCCAGGGTGAATGGTATCTATGATGAATCCTTATTCATTAAGCAAAAAGTGCAATAAACAAATCCAACGAGGGGTTCGTTTTTAAATACATATTCATGTGGCCAAAAAATTATGTAGGTAATATTTTACTTTGTTACCTTTTCATAACATCTTGTTAAAACTCAAGGACGCAATAAAAGTGCGACGTGCACCTCGACTAAGGTATTACACACCACAAAATATAAACAGAAACCCCAGTATAGATAATGCTACGTGTGAAATAATACAACTTCAATCTTAAAATAGGATATGTACCTCATCATAGTTCCTACACAAATGTGGTTGGAGCGTGGTGTTGCAAGACTATCCTCTACTTAGGTCCTACATACAAATTATTGCATGTTATAGAAGACTTCTGTTAATCAGGTCAGGACTGTAATGAATTTCCACTTGAATTGCCATCAACCTTCCAAAAGATCTGCTCAGTTTGCCAGTATAGAGCGAGCGAGCCAACAAGTCTCAAGGTCAGCATTTCCTTTTCCAAAAGCAAAATGTTGGTCGAATTTTAACAAAAACAATAATGGCAATATAAATGGGTGAAAGAAATAGTTTTGTTAGTAATTGTAAATGTTTTTTTTATGAAAGAAAATCAGGTCTTTGTCCAATAATCAACTTTTTATTGTACGCTTGTTCAAAACAATTCATGTGCACCTTAGTTTTCGTTGATTTTACAGAGTTGACATTCTGTATCTTGTCTGTGTCACCACAGGGTAAGTCACCCCTCATTAAAATAGCCACAGTGGAAGTTTGGCAGTGAATGCTGAGCCATCTCGTGTAGGTATTTATGTACCTGCCAGAGAACAGTTTGGGTTCTGGGTCTAACCTTTTTGGTTTCAAAGTTTTGCGGCACGTTATTTAGTTAGTCACATTACGTATTGTTAGCTCGCATATGGTTCCAGCCATAAGAAACTACTTCGGTCACCGGTATACATATCATTATCTTTTTATCTGCACGTGTTTCTGTGACAAATATACCAATTTTTCTATCTTTCTTTATTTGTACGAAACCAGTATTAGCTGGCCTCATGTTTATTCTATTGAAAGTCCGTACTATGCTAGGCCAGCTTTAGGACAAGGTGTTACCAATGCAATTCTAATAATCAGTCATGGGAAAGTTTATATTCTGCAGTTTTAAAACCAATTTGATAATAATGATATCGGTAGGTGCATAGCTTACCAACCCGCACTGGGCGCGCGTGGTGGATTACGGCCCACTCCCTCTCACAAAGAGGAGGCCTGTGTCCCAGCAGTGGTAACATGATAGGCTGATTATGCATTATGCAGGTGCTTAGATCTAAATCATATTATGATTCAGTTCCAATGATCAGCATCTACCAAAAATTCTATTGATCGGTGTTGGAAGTATGTTATTATTAATCAGTCAAATAAGCCTTTAGCAGTCCACTGCTGGCCAACCCGCACTGGCCCCGGCGTGATGGATTAAGGCCCTCCTTTTACAGAGGATGCCTGTGTCCCAACTGTGGGAACGTTAAAGGCTGATTATGCTGGACATAGGCCAGCCTAGCGCTGTCCTATGCTGGAAATAAGCCTGTACCTAGATTTTCCACAACATCAAAATCTACTAACATGTGTAAATTATCATGGCATGGTTAAAACCATTAACTCCAAGCACCTAAACATAACTTTACACACCAAAACATTCCACTAAAACATTCTTCCATCTACAATGAAACATCAATATTTTCCCTCTTAACATATCCCATGTCGTCACCGCTAGCGACCCTTCTCACGGGTCACGTTTACACGTGTCGGGTTCGTCACGTTCACGTCGCGCCCACGTCACGTTTACGACACATAGTTGTTGTTATGTGTCATCGGTGTAGGTGATTGGTGTTTATGATAGTAAGTTATTGTTATTATTTTGTTGTGTCATCATCGTTGTGATGATCTGGGCTCATCAAGGGTAAATAAAAAGTAAAAAGGTTAGTTTAATCCCCTCAGGGTAAGGCGGAGATGTACCCACCTATAGTACTCCCACATTTTGCCAGTTATTTTTAAGTCCCATGTAACAGGGGGAGAGCCTTTTGCTATCACAACCCGACTCCGGGCGGCTATTGAGAAGTTCCTGATAGACAAAACCAATAACACTTTGCCCGACCTGGGAATCGATCCCAGGACCTCATGCTCAGCAACATAGTAAGTAAAGCATAGTTATTGTGTAACAGGAACCGGTCAAGGGGCTAAGGGTATAAATGATTTACTCATTGGGGACCTAGTGAACTGCAGAACATAAAAAATTGTTCTACTGAGTCGCTTCGTGCCAGTCTGCGGAAGCTTTAATAACGTCATCAGCGCGATAAAAGCATTATCAATGAGACGATAAAATAATTAATCAACTCGAACTCATAAGCGCATTTGCGCCAATGCGATAGCGCTAAAGGTATAATGAGATTGATAATACCTTTATGAAACACACTACCACCCACACAAATGACACTGCTATGAGATCAGGTTTAGAGACTGTATTTTACGAACGCTCTTGTTCTTGTTTTACTGTCAACTTCGAACTACTTTGATATTAATTTTAAGGCATGTATTTAATCGAAACTGATAATTCCCATTTTGCGCTCCCAAAAATATTATTGAGTACTTTAATATTGATGATTGCGTCTCTTTTTGTGAACCTGAATAAAAATGGCCAAGTAACTGCGACCAACTTGGATGTAGCGCTCGCCGGCAGTTGCCGCGGCACTGCTCGCTTCGCTCGCTCGGCTCGCACGCGGTTGTTCACACTTCTAACTTAACCTCATCCATTTGGTCGAGTGCCGCCCTACCTTAGTTACTGCGACTACTAATTCGGCTCGCGCGTGGTTAGTTTCAGTTCCAACACGTGACCCGCTTGGTTTACGTGTTGTTCGTGTTGGAACTGACCAAACGGTCGGGGTACCCTAGCTTAGTTACTGCGACCAACTGTGAAAAAAGCCCAGAAAGTTAAAAGAGTTTTATTTTGTAAGTACGCATCATTAAAAGCGCGTAAAGTTTTTATCAGTTCATAATTTTTTTAAAGTGTCCATCATAAAACGGTGAAAAAGTTTTTAAAGGATCTTTTTCAGATCTACACCGACTTCTTTGAATGGATTGACTGAAAAATTACAGAAGAAACTTCAGTCTAACTGTATACTCTCGCCTCGTCTCGTTTTCTGTGCATATTTTGTTGTCATCTTCAATACATACAGACATCTTCTAATTAAATAACTAATCCCACATGTTCTCGAAGATGCAAAATTATAAATGGCTTCTAGATTTCAGTTCGTCGATACAGATCAGCGGTAGAAGTTTAATTACTTGAAGATTTACCTCCGAAGCTCGGCTATATATGACCTTGTGACGTATATGGAAGTTGGTGGGGATAAGTTGTAATAGGATTTAGTAGGGTTGCGGATAAGAGATGTTGTAGCGTTCTTATCAGTTGATTACTGAGTGAAATTGTCATAGCTTTGTTTGTCTATGAAGAACGTTAATGTATTTGCTTTAAATATTTAATGCTATCAAAACAATTTAACTGCATTTCTCCAACTATGATAAGGTTGGCTTCCAGTCTTTCTGGATTCCGCTGAATACCAGTATTTTACGATGGAGTGAGACTGCCTATTTGATTACCTGCCTAATTGTTCTTGTCATTTTTACAAAAGCGGCAATTTTTCTTTCTTTTCTTTTGGCTTCGCACGGTTTGTGCATTCAGCCAATGTCACGTTTAGATTATTACGAAGGAAACAAAGCTAGGGAAACGAAAATGTAATAATTATAATAAGTTATCACGGGATTTAGGGATAAAATCTATAGGATTAGTATTTATAACGGTGGTCCCATAATGAATAATGAACTAAAATTACAACTTAATATTATTTAAAGTAATGAAAGATACTATACATTTATATACAGGAAAGCAATTTGTACAAAGTAAAGAAAGTATTGAGGTAGGGAAAGGAGTACGAAGGGACAAGAGGTTACTGAGAAAGGATGAACGGTCATATAAGAATCAGACAGGAGAAAAAAAGTGATCTAAATCACCTACGTCTGTGCCACACAGGCAAATGGGGTCGTCGATGATATAAAGTTTGGCAAGATGGGCTGGAGAGCAGACATGACCCAGTCTCATCCGTATGGAGGTCTCCATCTTGCCAAACAAAAACAAACAGCAGAGTAGAAAAATTGCCACTTGGCAGGGCAAATTTTTCTACTCTGCTGTTTGTTTTTAATTGTCATTTGCCAGTGTTGTAAAATTTACGCAATGTATATTGTCTTTTTTCCCTGGCCCTGACATCAAGCAATGGACAAATTGATAAAATTTAATTGATTGAATACGAGGCTTTTGGTAACTTAGTACGTGTATTTTAGTGTGCTTTGTTTGTGCAGTATAAACAGTTTTTCTTTCTTTATATCTGATCTCCACGCGATAGCCCTTGGTAAGACTGGTTTTCAGCCTCTTGGGGGTTTGACTGCCCGGAACAACTGTCAACGATCTACGAATGTCGGCCAGGACAAAAGGGTTTACGTGCTTTGCGAGGCAAGGTGGAGTCTCGATATGTGTGCCATCGATTCATGCAGCTGTTATCATTTAGCCACGAGCCCCTTTACTTGTTTGCTATTCTGAATTCCAATTCTCAGGCAAATTCATTCGGTCGTTTACGCGTGATTAAATGACAAATGATTTTATTTCTGTAAGTAGGTTTGTTTGATTAGATGAGTTAAAAAACTCAGAGGCCACAGTCTCTTTTATAGTCCAGATATAATCTTGATCAGATCATGTGAAGACCATGTAGATCGGTGTCTGAAATGGTCTTTTGAATCTGTCCACCCAATCTGTATGGACAGATTGGGTGGACCTGTCCAGTCAATGCACGCATTGGTCAGAAATCGTGCAGCTCAACTCAGAACTTAAGGAGCTCAACGATTCGACGAACAAAACCAAAGAAAGGACATTTGGGTAGCCCGCATAAATTACTCAAACTGCCAGATCATTATTAAAACTTACTGAGAAAAGAAAACACTTTTCAAAAAAGCTTTAACCCACATAGTCCTCACTTTCACAATAATTAAAATATTATTGTATTAAATAAAATTCATAAATTTTTAACGACCATGTAGATTGTTTGATTGATGTCTGAAATGGTCTTTTGGGGAAACATCCACACAGAGTGAGTGGACCTGTCCAGTCAGTACACGCATTTGTCAGTAAACGTGCAGCTCAACATTATTAAATTAGAAATATAAAAATATCTTCAATAATAGATTATATCAAAATGCTTCTGTGAACTTCTAGTGATGAGGAATATCTTGCTATGTCGCGGAAACTAGAGTTCTTTCCCAGATAGTATTTTTATTTTATTTAGAAAACTTTCAGCTGGAATACAGATAGTTAAAACATTATTTCGTCCATTTTACAAGTTACCAGACATTTCAGCTCATTATGAACATTATTTTGTCGACTAGTGAACAATAGTTGGATTAACTATACGTACGTGGCAAAAGCATGTTGTTATTTAAACCGCATTCAGGTATTTATTCCATACTAGTATTAGTCGACTTCGTAATTATTTACCACAATTGACTATGAATCCCAGTAAATTGAAACTTTGCTAAGGTTTAAACTATCAATATTGTCATATTGAAAAATTTTACCTTGTTGTTTTATAAAGTGCAAGTAATATTCAACCTTAGGTTAGTAAAGCAATTTCGAGGTCGTCCATATCTACTAAAGCCGACCCAGCGCAGAAAACCAGGCATAATGTCAATTTCGCTAAACCCGCTTAACGGCATGTAATTTATTAACGTTTAAACATTCCCAATCTTATCTGTGGTCTGTAAACTGAATAAGATTATAGCCTTACGTGACTGACACGGTACCAAGGACTCATTGGTACCATCTGGTACTTTAGTAGGGAGTAGCATGTTTAAACTGGGAAAGGGCCCATTAATATGCCTGCGTAGTACCTGAAAAGGTACGTTAATTTACCGTTAGACTTGTAACTGAATAGTAAAGTGATTTTCTTGCTTTTACTTACTCCTTCATTGCAACGGATTCGTCTCCAAATTGAATGATAGTTTTTTTTTTGTCCACTTTAAAAGCCACACAACATTTGCAAAATGAAAACAAAAAAAAAATCCAATCTAATGGCGAATTTTACCGACGAAACTGAACGTGATCAGAACATATAAACCGCGATCAAAGGTTTTTAGTGCCCTGATTGTTGTGGAATATTGACATTGTCAGCTCTTGAGCGCGGTTTAGTTGTGCTGATCGAGTTTAGATTCATTGTTGAAATTTGCCCTAAATTAATCGGGTCTACCTCCCATCAATTTTGTACTGTTTCTTCTGCATAACCTAATTTTATCCTTATTTTGTTGCAGGTACGTACCAGCTTTTTATCTCCCTCCAAAAACTCTCGGTACGTCTTTTACTAAATTCCTCAGCCATAAAGCTGCATATAATCATCGTATCAGTACATAACAATCTGACGGCTGTACGCAGTCAAGTGCAGGCCGGTCTAACTTCTAAATCTTTAAAGTTGGGACAAGTTGGAGATGCTCTTAACAAGTTGGAAACTGCATGCGGCGGAGAATGCAGGATGACTTTTATATAACCGTTCATCGGAGGGTAAGAGGCTTGTGATTTCAGAATGTTGAAGAGTCAAACTCAAAATGCAGTCTTTTTACTTTTGAGTTGCTGCGGTTACTCCCGCAAGGGTAGATATCATTTGCTTAACATACCTAATAGTAAAAGAGTGACTATAGAGTTTCTTGCTTGTTCGTCTTCATAGATCCCAATCCAGACCTTAATACGTATTGGAATTGGCAACTAGCTTCATCTTTCAGACTGACCGACTCCTTGATGATTCAAAAGTACCTGTAAATGGTTAAATTGAAATAAATGCTTTGAGTTCGAGTCAATATTATAGCATTTGCTTAGTGCAGACTATAACTTAGAACATAGGAACGGCTCTATGAGGATCAATCTCACGACCCAAAGTGTCGCTTAAAGGTAATCGCTTCGACTCTGCCACTGGAAAGTGTAGCATACTCATAAATAGGCTGTTATAACTTACAAACATACAAACATAAAGTCACACCTTTTTCCCTTGGGGGTAGGCAGAAACTACAGAACGCCGTTTGCTACGATCCTTACATACTCCTTTTATTTCGTTCTACTTATAATCACTAACTTGTAATCAAGTAACATGATTGTTTTTTTTTTTTAATGAAGATGGCGCAACGCTTTTTCGTTATCTGACGATTTCAAAAAATTTCTAAATTGTTACTCCTACCGTAAGCTGCGTTCAAGAACTTCCTTCCAAACATTTCAAGTGTGTCTGTTTTCGTTGATAAAATTCAGTTGAATTCAATTATCGTGTCGAAATAAATAACATTAAACCTTAGTTTTTTTAAAGATATCTTATAATAACGTAACGTACGACTAATTAATAATTAAGCATCTATGACTTTTTGAGAAAAAGAAAATACAAGATATTCCTATTGAAAAAATAAGGCAGTCGACTCGCCATCCATTTTTCAGGAATACCCATTAATGTATATTTATTTATTTATTTATTTAACCATTTATGTACACACATATAAAGACAAGAAAAAAAAAATAAAGATAACAGAAAAGTACGTACAAAGGTAATGCTTATTTCTAAAGAAATCTCTTCCAGCATACCTGCAGTAGGAGAGTATATGAGAGATGCAGACAACGTGTGTAATAAATAGTAAAAGGGAAAACAAAATACATAAAACGAAACAATTCACTAATTTAAAAATAAAAATACTAAATCAAAATATACTTACTTATATACTTCTAAAATAAATAACACTTAATACATATAAAAATAAATACATACACATAAATTAAACAAATGCAACTATGTTACAGTGGAAAGATAGTGTTCTTTCACTCTCCTCTTAAACACCACAACAGTTTGACAGTTCCTTATGTCAGGTGGAAGTGAATTCCACAACCGAACCGCGTGTACAGAGAAAGAATAGGAGTAGAAGTCAGTAGAGTGGGGAGGGGTTTTTAGGAGATTTTTAAGGTGCGACCTGCAAGGCGCATCAAAAGGACGGGCGAAGGAGAAGCGTTCCCGCAGATAGGATGGCGTTAAAGGGTTGTGGAGTAAGTTAAATAGCAGACACAATATCCGAGAGTTCCTGCGAAGTCGAATAGGGAGCCACTTGAGTATCTTGCGAAAGTTAGAAACGTGGTCATACTTTTTAAGATTAAAAACAAAACGAATGCAGATATTTTGCAAACGCTCAAGCTTATTTAAAAGCTCCTCGGTGGCATCCAAATAACAGGCATCAGCGTAGTCTATGATGGGCTGTATGAGAGTTTGAGCAAGGGAGATTTTAGTGTTCAAGGGCAAGAAGCTCTGGAGGCATTTCAACGAATGGAACGTGTAGTGCACCTTGCGACTAACTTGAGCAACATGAGCAGTCCACGATAAGTAAGAGTCCAAGGTCACCCCCAGATTTTTTACCGTTTGTGCGTATTCTATCTGAACTCCATTCAGACAGAGTGGAGACAGCGACGCAACATCGAGCCTATTTCGCATATACCTGCCGCCGATAATTATGGCCTGAGATTTCTTAGGGTTGATCTGCAGTCCAAAAGACCGCGACCACTCGCTAATCAAATCCAGGTCTCTGTTCATAGCAGACACGGCGGCTTCCGCATCTTGCGTCAAGATGTGATCGTAAAGCTGCAGATCGTCGGCATAGAGATGGAAGTGCGAAGAGATGACACTGGTGACAGAGTTAATGAACATAGAAAAGAGAAGAGGAGAAAGAACGCCACCCTGAGGCACACCAGCGGTAAGAGAGCACCATTCAGAAGAAGACTCTTCGAGACGAACTCGCTGAGAGCGTCCTTTTAGATAGGAATCGAACCAGCCAATAGTAGAAGAAGAGAAATTGAAAGATTTAAGGATACCCAGAAGGATATCAAAATCGACAGAGTTGAAGGCACTGCTAAAGTCCAGAAGTACAAGTAAGGTGAGAGATTTGTGGTCCATAGCCCAGCGGATGTCATCGGTAACCTTCAGAAGAGTCGTTACAGTGCTATGACCAGGTCGAAAACCAGATTGAAAAGGACTAAGAAGGTCATTCGAAGAAAGAAAGGCAGAAAGTTGCTGATGAACAATGTGCTCAAGCACTTTGGAGAGATAAGGGAGGATAGAAATAGGTCGGAAATCAGTCGGTGAGACCGGGTTGGAGATTTTGGGTAAGGGGATGATATGGGCTTGTTTCCAGGCCTCAGGAACAGTACAAGAGAACAAGGAGAAATTGAAAATGTGGGTCAAGATGGGAAGTAGTGTGAGGAGAATCGGAGAAATCATTCTTGAGCAAAGATTATCATTACCTACTGCAGTGGAAGAGATAGCAAAAATAGATTTTTTTACCTCACTTTCCCCAACAGGACTTAATTCGAAAGAAGGACACTGCGCCACCGGCAAACAGAATAGTTTATTTAAAGTAGCTGATTATAGTATATCTATACATATTATAAATTAAAGCCGCTTTTCGTGTCTGTCTTTGTGACCGCTTAGATTTTCTAAACTGCGCAACGCATTTTGATGCGATTTTTATCATCATGTAGAGAATTTATCCCGAAAGGTTTATGTGTCTATCTCATCGATACATATATATATAGTTATCTTCTTATACATCTTTATAAATAAAAATGAATGGCTAAGTGTGTTGCTTAGCGCAAAACTCGCGAATGGCTGGACAAATTCGGGTTTTTTTTTTCAATTATTCGTTAAAGTCCAAGGAAGGTTCTCTGAAGAGAAAATTTGCGCTGATAAATGTAAATGCCCCATTTTTCTTTTCCCATAGAAACTGTTCCTAACTATCAATTAAATGATAATGATAAATGATTTTATTTCTGTAAATAGGTTTGTACAAACACTTTTACACGTCAATCATATTTTAAAAACAAGGTGAGATCGGCATTTCCTATCTGACTACTCTGAGAAGAAACGCCGAAACAAACTCAGAGGTCACAGTCTCTTTTAAAGTCCAGACATAATCTTGGTCAGGTCATGTGAAGACCATGTGGATTGATATCTGAAATGGTCTTTCGAGGAAAGAACCACACAGAATGAGTGGACCTGTCCAGTCAGTGCACGCATTTGTCAGTTGTCATGCAGCTCAACACAGAACTAAAGGAGCTAAACGATTCGACGAACATTACCAAAGAAAGGACATTTGGGTAGGCCGCATAAATTACTCAAACTGCCAGACCATGATTAAAACTAATAATTTAAAAAAATATGCATTAAAAAATACAACAAATCCACAATGTCTTCACATTCACAATAATTAAAATAGTATAATCCTTTACAAAGTAAATGTCATTGCATATATAAAGTGCATCAATGTCAAAGTGTAAATAAAATATGAAAATAATCTTGGTCATATCATATGAGGACTATGTAGACTGGTGTCTGAAATGGTCTTTTGAGGAAAGAACCACACGGATTTGAGTGGACCTGTCCAGTCAGTGCACGCATTTGTCAATCATCGTGCAGCTCAACTCAGAACTAAGGAGCTCAACGATCCGACGAACAATACAAAAGAAAGGACATTTGGGGAGGCCGCGTAAAGTACTCAAACAGCCAGACCATCATCATTAAAAGAAGAAAAAAAAAATGCAATAACCTACATAGTCCTCACATTCACAAAAATTAAAACAATATTATACTTTATACAGTAAATATATACATGTCATTGTTTAGATAATAAGGTACGTATATAGAAAAAAAAAAAGATTAAAAGAAAAAAAATGTAAAAATAGCAAATTCTATTATATTGTCAAAACAGAACGACGTCTGTCGGGCTAGCTTGTTTGTATATATTTATAAATAATAATGAATGGCAAAATGTGTTACTAAGGGCAAACCTCGACTAATTTTTTTCATATATTTGTTTATGTCCGAGGAAGTTTTTTATGAAGAGCAAAATTGTAAAAATTGCGCGAAACAAACACATTTTTCTTTTTCACAATTAAACTGTTTCTAGCTGTTAATTCTATTCTATTGACGATACAGAACGACGTTTGTCGGGTCAGCTAGACATAAATAAATATCGATGTTTTGTCGAGACGTAAAAAACATTCACGAAGCAAGTACAGAAGTGGCAATAAATTAGAATGTCTGATAAATACTAGATAAGTTTATTATTCTCATAAATACTGAAAATCACTTCATTTTCAGTTCATTACGCTCACAGGTGTTCTTAAAATTTTCCATTTGTATGTTTGGCATCTCGCAGGTCAACCTATGCGGTTGTCGTCTGCTTAAGCGGACTTGCCTGTGGATTCCCTAATAAATTAAGGCCTCCAGCCAGGACTTAAACTTATATACTAACTAAAACTAAGCGACAACGCTAAGGGCACCCCCTGTGGGGTACGAACCTCGGCTTAGGGCGTCGCTGGAAGAGGGCAGCAAATGACTAGCTGGATCAGGATTGATATTAATTAGGGACGAATTTAAAGCTACAGGCTCAGCGGCGCGGGCTGGCTCGAGCAAGGGTCGGGAGGGGCGTCGATTTGGGCGTCGCGGCGGGCCTCGGCGGCGAGGGCGGTAGGACGGCGATCGGGTTTTGGGCTTATGTAGCGTGCTAGTGGCCTTACTACTCTCCTGGAGGAGGGTAGTGGCGTCGTCGGGGTCGATTAAAGTATGCCTTGGTCGGCGAATACTGCTAATGCGAGAGGGAGTGTAGCGGGCGGCCGCTGTAATCAGGGGGTTAGAATGTTTGATGCCGCAATCGAAGAAACGCTTTGATAAGCGTTTCATGAACTGTTTTATGGTTGGCATTTTGAGGTCGACGTGAAGATCGATATTACGGACATAGAAGGGGGCACCCGTGACCCTTCTGAGGAAACGGTTTTGGAGGGTCTGCATCTTATGGAGATGACGTGGGTGAGCGTGCGCAAATACAACACAGGCATAGGTCATGATGGGACGGATGACTGCGGTATAGATGCGGAGCTTGCATTTGAGGGACAGTTTACTACGGGCTGTCAGTACGAATTGCAGCCTGCTAAGAGCGAAGGAGGCGCGCCCGCGAACCGCCTTAATATGAGCCTTAAAGGTAAGGTTCTCATCGAGGATCACGCCTAGGTATTTGGCTTGCTTCTCCCAAGGGATTGGCTTGCCGTACATAGTGATCGGGCTGGGAAGTGGGGGAGGGAGTCGACGACGTCTCGAGAAGAGAACCGCCTGACTCTTATCGGGGTTGACCTCGATTCTCCATTTCCGGAACCAAGCGCCTAAGACGTTTGCGGAGGTTTGGAGAGTACGAGCTATAGCGTTGGGACAGTGACCGGTATAGTAAACGGCAGTGTCGTCGGCGAAGAGAGCCAACTGAGCCTTTTTACTTTTTGGGATATCGCTAGTGAACAGCGTGAAGGCGAGAGGAGATAGTACGGAACCCTGAGGGACACCGGCGCGAATAGGATGAGGGGACGAGAGTGCTCCCTCGACGCGATAGCGAAAGGTCCGGTTCGACAAAAAGTCTCGTAAGATGAGCACGAGACGATCTGGCACTCCTAGTTGGTAGAGCTTGTATATCAAGCCGTTGTGCCAGACTTTGTCGAAGGCTTTCGCTATGTCGAAGAATAGCACACCCGTCGTCGCGTTACGCTGCAGACCAGCGCATAAGTGCTCTACGATACGGTGGACCTGTTGGGTGCCCGAGTGTTGGCTACGGAATCCAAACTGCTCGTTGGGTATGAGGCTCTTTGCTTCGGCGTAGTCTTTGAGACGCTTATAAATAAGCCTCTCGTAGATTTTGCCGAGGACATTGAGTAAGCTAATAGGGCGGTAGCTGGAGGGCTCAGACTTTGGCTAGCCTGGCTTTGGGATACCGATGACGGTGGCTTCTTTCCATGATTGTGGGAAGATGTTGTTGCTCAAGGCGCCATTGAAGATGGCGGTCATTAGCATTATTAGCGGGGCAGGAAGGAGTTTGTATACCTTATTGAAAGAAAGAAAAAAAAAAAAGAAAAAACGTTTATTTAAACGTTTAATACCATCCGAACCGGGGACTTAAAATTTTCCACTTTAGTTACAATCTGTTATAGTGGCGATGTCGACCCACTTTTAGTTCTAATAATTTATTTTATTAAGTGCTAACTTTGTAACTTTTGTGAAGTGTTTTTCTTTATTTTTTCATAGCCAAGCTTTTAACACTGATTGAAATACTTAGTTACTGACTTTTATTTACAAATGGAAACTTTCGGCTTCGCGCCAAAGGATCATTGTGCAGCTATGTAATGGTAGTCAAATAAAAGTACATATTTCTAGTTAAAGTCAATTATGTAGGCAGCCGCCGACCTACTGGATAATTGCGTAACACACTAACATTCGCAATGGCTTTCATTTTGACAGTTCAATAATATTTTTTGCGTTTACGTTAATAAATCTGGTCATACACGCACGCCGGCTGTGAGTAGGTACTACGCACCTGACCTTTCTAAAGAACATCACCAATAAGGTCACCATATGTCCTCCTAGGGCGTCCCTCCCGGCAATCCCCAAAAGATCCTTATAGTTCTTGTAACTATCTTTTATTCGAGTTATTTGTAAGTAAAGCAGCTTCAAAATTCAGGTGAACCTCCAAGGTCTCATAAATGTCCACTACACATTCGTATTTGTGACAAGAAAGACTGCATGGCGGCCACTAAAACCCACATGTCTTATGTATTCGTCACTTTTGCTTGTAAAACTAAAACTATGCTGATTTACCCAACGGTGTGTTTTTGTGAGGTGTGTAAGAGTAGGGATGGAACGTATCGATTATACAAGCTGTTTTTTTATATCCCATAACTCTAGAGTTATATTCTGTAGGTAAAAATAATAATAACCTCATTAAATTTGGTCAAAAATTGTCACCAGTATGACGAATCTTCACTTTTGCGAGGTAGCCAATTTTGTTTGCTTACCGTACAAAATAGACCCTCGATGTGTCTAGGAATCTAAGTTTCATTAATAAATACGAGTAATTCATTTTTATTCAAATCAATCATTCATATTTAATGCTATGAAAATGCGACGTTGTCATTTTTCACGTAAGGGTGTTTTACATTAATAATCGTGACTTTGTCGAATTATTTTGTGTGAAAAAAAAAAAAAAGATGATTGAAACATAATTCATTGTTGATTCTTTGATATGGTCTCAATCATACCCTAGAGTAATGGGATATTTAAAAAAAACAGGTTGTATAAATGTTGTTGGGATTCAGTAGAGGTGCTTGTGACTAAATTAAAACAGCTGCAGGTCGTTCGAAGGTTAAGCTACGCTTGGCCAGGTCGGTATGTGGATGGGTGACCGTCCATTTCACATCGAGACCACTCCGTGTGTCGGAAAGCATGCGAAGCCGTTGGTCTCGGCTGTCATTCGTAGACAGACAAACTTTGTCAATCCAAAAAAGTCTGACAAGCAATCTTACCAAGGGGTATCGTGTTACCCAGTTACTGGGTTGTGGAGGTCAGATAGGACAGTCGCTCCATGTAAAATACTGGTATCAAGCTACATCCGGTAAGACTGGAAGCAGATTCAACATAGTTGGTAAAGTGCTAGGCAGATTAATGTTTTAATCGATACTTATTTCCTGTTTAAAAGACATTAATATTCGCTTGTTTTGTATTGGTTACTCTGCTCTTGCCCTTTATATTTATTTTCTGAATATGTGCGTTGAGGCTGGCTAAGTACTTTCATAACATTAAATAATTTTATAATTCTGCGTAGTGGTTTTCTCCTGCAAAACAACAAATTAAAAATCATTGCAACTACAACTAAGTGCTTTTCCACGGAGCTTTTAATATAATTACTAATTAAAAGCTTTGCTACTGGGAAATAATGGATATTTTCATTTAATTTTATATTTATGTAAACTAGCACCTAGCTACTGCGTGTATTGGTTTTAATTTTTTCTGGGAAAACCTCTGGTACAACTGGTAAAACTATGGAACGACCAAATAAAGTGCGCGCAAGATAAGTCTGCGCGCGTGTTTGACCGTCAAGACTATATCCCTGCCAGCACTTTAAATCACTTTCGGCAAAATGCTGGCTGTTATTTACTATTGAAAACACGGAACACTGTGCACTCTATTGACACCTGATGTAAACGTCGAGATGGTGGCAAACGATTATTTCCGAATTTGGACGCGCGCAGACTTATTTTGCTCGCACTCTACCAATAAACACATTTAACAATACTTTATCCGTCTATGCCTAACAGAGGTTGCGTATTTTATTTGTAGTTTGAAGTAAAAAGAACATTCAACGAATTCATGAATACGAAATCCTTTCAAAACAATACCATTTTCGTTAGACAGCTTAAATAGCAAAGAGGAGTGATCGTATAAAATCGATTAAAATTATACCGATCTAACTCCCGATTACCCTAATCGATTCCGTTCGAATTTTAAAAGGAAATCTATGATCGAATACATAAAACATTATCTTAGTGCATTTAATTCTTCGTTTATATTTTGAAATTCATAAGCTGTACATAATAAAGAGCATTCTACTCTAATCTGTTATATTCATCTCAATAGAGATGATGACTAATATTAAATGTTCATAAAAATAATGTAATTTCAAAGAAGGCATAGTAAAAATGAGATAATCGAATAAAACCTCTAAATTGATGTAAATAAATAGAAGATGCAGGCTTTACAAAAAATTGGAGGAGGAAACCCGTCCTTGTCGTGCGGTACTGACAATGTACGGCGCTAGTATGAAATTACATAGTCGTAACGTCACGTCTACATATGAATATATAAAAAAACATCATCCCCATTGTAGCTTTCGGCTCATCCGCCCCGACAATAGTGTCGCCTTCGACAGTCCCGACAAGGCTGAATGTCTTGCTGACAGCCTAGAGTCCCAATGTTCTCCCAGCTCCCAACCAGTAGACCAAGCTCACCTGAACAAGGTCGACGCTGAAGTCGAACGAAGAGCCTCCCTCGCTCCCATCGAAGACCCTGATGATACTCTGCCTCCCGTCACTCCAGACGAAGTGCACGACATCATTAAAGGGCTCCACGCTCGTAAGGCCCCCGGTTCGGATGGTATTACCAATAAGGTATACAAACTCCTCCCTGCCCCACTAATAATGCTTATGACCGCCATCTTCAATGGCGCCTTGAGCAACAACATTTTCCCACAAGCATGGAAAGAAGCCACCGTCATCGGTATCCCAAAGCCAGGCAAGCCAAAGTCTGAGCCCTCCAGCTACCGCCCTATTAGTTAACTCAATGTTCTCGGCAAAATCTACGAGAGGCTTATTTATAAGCGTCTCAAAGACTACGCCGAAGCAAAGAGCCTCATACCAAACGAGCAGTTTGGTTTCCGTAGCCAACACTCGGGCACCCAACAGGTCCACCGTATAGTAGAGCACTTATGCGCTGGTCTGCAGCGTAACGCGACGACGGGTGTGCTATTCTTCGACATAGCGAAAGCCTTCGACAAAGTCTGGCACAACGGCTTGATATACAAGCTCTACCAACTAGGAGTGCCAGATCGTCTCGTGCTCATCTTACGAGACTTTTTGTCGAACCGGACCTTTCGCTATCGCGTCGAGGGAGCACTCTCGTCCCCTCATCCTATTCGCGCCGGTGTCCCTCAGGGTTCCGTACTATCTCCTCTCGCCTTCACGCTGTTCACTAGCGATATCCCAAAAAGTAAAAAGGCTCAGTTGGCTCTCTTCGCCGACGACACTGCCGTTTACTATACCGGTCACTGTCCCAACGCTATAGCTCGTACTCTCCAAACCTCCGCAAACGTCTTAGGCGCTTGGTTCCGGAAATGGAGAATCGAGGTCAACCCCGATAAGAGTCAGGCGGTTCTCTTCTCGAGACGTCGTCGACTCCCTCCCCCACTTCCCAGCCCGATCACTATGTACGGCAAGCCAATCCCTTGGGAGAAGCAAGCCAAATACCTAGGCGTGATCCTCTATGAGAACCTTACCTTTAAGGCTCATATTAAGGCGGTTCGCGCGCGCGCCTCCTTCGCTCTTAGCAGGCTCCAATTCGTACTGACAGCCCGTAGTAAACTGTCCCTCAAATGCAAGCTCCGCATCTATACCGCAGTCATCCGTCCCATCATGACCTATGCCTGCGTTATATTTGCGCACGCTCACCCACGTTATCTCCACAAGATGCAGACCCTCCAAAACCGTTTCCTCAGAAGGGTCACGGGTGCCCCCTTCTATGTCCGTAATATAGATCTTCACGTCGACCTCAAAATGCCAACCATAAAACAGTTCATGAAACGCTTATCAAAGCGTTTCTTCGACTGCGGCATCAAACATTCTAACCCCCTGATTACAGCGGCCGCCCGCTACACTCCCTCTCGCATTAGCAGTATTCGCCGACCAAGGCATACTTTAATCGACCCCGACGACGCCACTACCCTCCTCCAGGAGAGTAGTAAGGCCACTAGCACGCTACATAAGCCCAAAACCCGATCGCCGTCCTACCGCCCTCGCCGCCGAGGCCCGCCGCGACGCCCAAATCGACGCCCCTCCCGACCCTTGCTCGAGCCAGCCCGCGCCGCTGAGCCTGTAGCTTTAAATTCGTCCGTAAATAATACCAATCCTGATCCAGCTAGTCATTTGCTCCCCTCTTCCAGCGACGCCCTAAGCCGAGGTTCGTACCCCACAGAGGGTGCCCTTAGCGTTGTCGCTTAGTTTTAGTTAGTATATAAGTTTAAGTCCTGGCTGGAGGCCTTAATTTATTAGGGAATCCACAGGCAAGTCCGCTTAAGCAGACGACAACCGCATAGGTTGACCTGCGAGATGCCAAACAAACAAACAAAAAAATGTAGCTTTCGGTACTTTTGTTTATTTGATGGGTTACTAACAGGAAAATAAGAACATGTAATTAGATGAGCACATATTTAATTACTCTCAGAGCAGGTACAGACAGACATGAGTTTTACAATTTATGACACGTAATTGTGACAGGTGTGTTCTATGATAGCTGACACGTACAGTATAGTGACTTTGACGTTTAGTTAACAACCGTCAACAGAATCTACGGTATTGAATTTATTTGAATTTACCTATTAATCTATCTTAAAATATATACTGTATTTAAGAGTAGTATTTTTTACGTTCGATGATTGAAAAAGCAAACTTTTTTTTTTATAATTTTTTTATTTTATTTTATAAATGGCATCTCGCAGGTCAACCTATGAGGTTGTCGTCTGCTTAGACGGACTTGCCTGTGGTTGCCCTAATAAATTAAGGCCTCCAGCCAGGACTTAAACTTATGTACTAACTTAAAAACTAAGCGACAACGCTAAGGGCACCCCCTTCGGGGTACGAACCTCGGCTTAGGGCGTCGCTGGGAGAGGGCAGCAAGGGACTAGCTGGATCAGGATTTTAGTGATTTAGGGACGAATTTAAAGCTACAGGCTCAGCGACGCGGGCTGGCTCGAGCAAGGGTCGGGAGGGGCGTGGATTTGGGCGTCGCGGCGGGCCTCGGCGGCGAGGACGGTAGGACGGCGATCGGGTTTTTGGGCTTATGTAGTGTGCTGGTGGCCTTACTACTCTCCTGGAGGAGGGTAGTGGCGTCGTCGGGGGCGATTAAAGTATGCCTTGGTCGGCGAATACTGCTAATGCGGGAGGGAGTGTAGCGGGCGGCCGCTGAGATCAAGGGATTGGAGTGTTGAAAAAGCAAACGGTAAATATGTATGTAAAGTTGACTAACTGTTTTTTGTTTATCTTTTGAATTTTTGGGTATGAACTGGAAGGGCTGTGTTTGGAAAATGAAGGCAAGGTGCTTTGAATTTTCAGTTGATTAAATGATATTTTCACCGGTACAAACAGTCGCTACGACTAAACCTGCTGAAATTATTTCCAATCTAAAAACAAATAGAAAAGTTACAAAATCGATACCATATTCGATTCTCAACAAAACATCGATACTATCGATAAATCGTAGTCGACAACCTACGTGAACCTACCCTGCAGACTTGTTGAACTTATATTCGTTTTGAATTATTCAGTTGTTTGACCTCGTCCTCTCTTGCTCGCTAAAAGGATAAACTCTTGTAGATGCCGCCATTTGTTTATGCCTGTTTTATTTTTTATAGCGTCTCGCGTTTTCGCGGAATGATTGATGACTGTATTTTGTATTATGTTCTAGTTGGGGATTGTAAGCCGTCACCTGTTTACGTTTGTAGGGTAAATGGGGATTTTGTTATGTTTTGATAGGGGCCCGGCTAAAGCGCGTAGGACATGGTGTAAAGCTTAATTTAACGCCACGAAATCCCTATGCAAATCAACCCAAAAATCGATGACTCTTGATGGGATATTTAATGCGAAAATTAAAATGTTATTTCAACGATACAAACCATAATTTCTATGTAAAGGTTCGATTGGATAATACCACATTCTAATTACCGATCAATCGTTAACGAAGCGCTCTCTAAGGCAGGGTTTCTCCTGTTTGAAAGCTGTTTCTAATTCCTTTTATACTCATTTGTGGTGTTCTGTAGTTTCTACAAAAGGGTTCCCTACGGAGGAATTGGTCACAAATCGTGCCAATCGAAAGTATTGTAAATAAAAACATCAGAGAAAGAAAAACACTTGTAAACAAAACTTCTTATAATCCCACTCCTCACCTATTAAACAAGATAAAAACAGCTCCTACTTCTCAACGTCTTCCCAATCTGTGCAGGTAACGTCTGCTTTGGGAATTGACAATTCCCATCGACTCCTCGAACGAACAGATTTGTTCGAAATAAGCACCGCTTGCGTTAGAGGGTTAGACGGAATTCATACTTTCATCGAATTGAAACAATCGTGTGTAGGTGGTAGCTATTGAGTTTTTTGGTGTTTATATATGTAAGAGGAAAGATGCAGCGGTGGGCTAGGAAAGTATGCGAAAAAATAAAAATCAAGTGGCTTCTGCTCGCGGCTTGACATTACAAACAGACTCTTCAATTTTATTTATTTCTGTAGATATAGGAAAAAAAACCGGCCAATTTTTGTCGGACCACGCACAATTTAGGATTCCGTAGTTAGAGAACAAGCTTAATATTATAATTGAAAAACATGTTCACCCATACATTGCAACTACAAATTATAACACTACTGCCGTGAATTTTGTCACTTATCCAAAAGCAATCATTTACCTGGCAGGAAGGGGGGGGGGGGGGGATCAGACTAACAAAAATTTGCACTTTAAAGCTTATTATTTGCAAACGGATCCCTGATTCGAAAATTGGTTTTCACTAACCCACAATATTTTTTACGACCTATCCATCGACAAATCAAGCCATCGGCACACCAAGGGATCGAAGAGAAAAAAATATTCATCCCCACTTTACGTGTACCCAATTTTTTTTTGGGTACCTATATGAATACCTATGCCAAATTACAGCTTTCTGGTTCAATGAGTCTCTGAGCTACAGCGGACAGACGGACGGACGGCAATGGCGAAACTTTAAGGACTCCTTGTTAAATACGGAACCCTAAAAACTGTGATTTTTCGAAGACTTCATTTGGTAAAGTTTTAATTTGTTTTGGACTAAAACAAGTCAGTAAGGCCTTTAACATTCCACTTTCCTAAACAACGCCTGCTGAACATGAATATACTATGCATGAACGATCAAAAAAGAAAATTAACAAAATTACACTTGCTTAACGAATAAGTATTTTTAGTAATAGTAGTTTTATTAGCATACAGAAAAAGATTAACCCTCCTGTACTTGCTAGTGCCGACAGCACGTTGGTATTCTGAGAAACGACTATATCCCCAAAATGTATATTATTTCTCCTATTTAAAATTGCTGTGCTTTTCCACAAAAATCTCGCGTGCGAACAACCAGACCAAGACAATTTTGTCGTATTGGAGTTAGGAAAACCTATCTCTGATTTTAACGTCCCAATAAAGCCAAAGTATGCGTCTCTATAACGTGTTGACAGCTATTTGTTTGACAGGGACAGATAGAATTATACTGTCTGTCATCGATATTTTTTTTGTGTATGGCCTCTCGCAGGTCAATCTGTAAGGTTGTCGTCTGCTTAAGCGGACTTGCCTGTGGTGCCCTAATAAATTAAGGCCTCCAGCCAGGACTTAAACTTAAATACTAACTAAAACTAAGCGACAACGCTAATGGCACCCCCTGTGGGGTACGGACCTCGGCTTAGGGCGTCGCTGGAAGAGGGCAGCAAGGGACTACCTGGATCAGGATTTATTTGATTTTGGGACGAATTTAAAGCTACAGGCTCAGCGGCGCGGTCTGGCTCGAGCAAGGGTCGGGAGGGGTGTGGATTTGGGCGTCGCGGCGGGCCTCGGCGGCGAGGACGGTAGGACGGCGATCGGGTTTTGGGCTTATGTAGCGTGCTGGTGGCCTTACTACTCTCCTGGAGTAGAGTAGAGTAGTGGCGTCGTCGGGGGCGATTAAAGTATGCCTTGGTCGGCGAATACTGCTCATGCGGGAGGGAGTGTAGCGGGCTGCCGCTGAGATCAAGGGGTTGGAGTGTTTGATGCCACATTCAAAGAAACGCTTCGATGAGCGTTTCATGAACTGGTTTATGGTAGGCATTTTAAGATCGACGTGGAGATTTATATTACGGACATAGAAGGGGGCACCCGTGACCTTTCTGAGGAAACGGTTCTGGAGGGTCTGCATCTTATGGAGATGACGTGGGTGAGCGTGCGCAAATACAACGCAGGCATAGGTCATGATGGGACGGATGACTGCGGTATAGATGCGCAGCTTGCATTTAAGTGACAGTTTACTACGGGCTGTCAGTAAAAAGTGGAGCCTGCTAAGAGCGAAGGAAGCGCGCGCGCGAACCGCCTTAATATGAGCCTTAAAGGTAAGGTTTTGATCGAGACTCACGCCTAGGTATTTAGCTTGCTTCACCCAAGGGATTGGCTTGCCGTATATAGTGATCGGGCTGGTGTCTGTCATCAATGGCGTCTTTCACTAAATATAGTTTATTGGGTTCAGCCGTTAACTAACTACTTTCTGCTTAGATTTTAGGTTAAACAACTCAAGCTTTTAGATTATATCGTGTAAACCTCTTGTATTCATAGCATCAGTTAAGGTAAGTGTTACCATCACGTAGAAAATGAGAAAAAAATCTCTGCCGACATAATAATATACTCCAGGGAATGGCGTCGGAATTTTTACAAAATTATGACTCTCGGAGATAAGAAATTGGATTTTCTATTAAACTTTCTTATTTTGTGTTGCCAAGTTTTAGTAGAAGAATTAGGGTAGAGTGTATACTGTATTGTTTTAGGCTAACGGTGCACAATAAAGTTACTTTAAATGTCGAAAGCTGTGTTCTCGGATTCCACGTAACGGAGAAAAAAATATGTTAACACTCGATAAAAACTTCAATGAAAATATGTTTTTTTTTAAATCATATTCACAAGAAAACAGTTTAATTTTCAATTACTATGGAACTACCTATGGTTACTAACTATCGTTTAACCTTACCAAGTTACTGTTAACGGCAAGTTAATAGTTACTACTGCTTCAACAACAATGTTTGACCTTTCTCTTGATTACCGGCTTCTCTCACGCTAACTTGAACTTTGTTTAATGGAAAGACTTTGAAATACTTAAATTAGTTGTTTTAGATTTCACGGAAAGAAAAAAGAAAACCCGTAATTAATATTATAAATGCGGAAGTAAGTCTGTCTTTCTGTCTGTAACCTTGTCACGCCTCGACAACTGGAAAAATTCCGGTATTTGCCACACAGGTATACCATGACCTAGATTAGGATAAAGTATACTTTTGATTTCGGAAGTAGGTACGTTACCAAGGGATAATTACCCTAGGCGAAGCCGCGGGCAAAAGATAGTATAATATTTCTATGAAAAGTTTTAAAGATAATATGTCTTGAAATTTAAGATCCTTTCAGATCTTAATAAGGTTTTGTTAATTAAAAACTTAGAAAACCATTGTTACGAGGATGCTAAAATCTATCCTCAAAACACCAAACAAACTTCCGATAAAACGTTGCCAGAGCAACTTCCTTTTTATATTTGAACAAGAAAAATACAAATTCCAACTTGTATAAAACGCATTTATATCACTAACTTGTTGAATACAAGGAGAGGGTGACACGGTGTGAAATATTAACCCGCGTTCAACTTGCGTGCGAAGGAGCGCTTTTAACCACAGCCTTTATGTGATAGAGATCCGGACATGAAATGCTTTTTTTTATTTTTCTGAAACCCACAATCCATTTATTTCAATTAAACTATTTACAGGCACTTTTGAACTGTCAAAGGAGTCCGTCAGTCAGAAATATTCTTCTTGCCCATTCCAAAGCGTAGTTCCTATGGATAAGAACGTGCTAGAAACTCCATGGACACTCTTTTAAATCAAATTATTGGTGACATCATCCATGTAGAAATTATAGCTGTACATTATATATGAAAGATATTTGACCTATTGACTGAGTTCATTTGGACCTTGAGTTCATTCGGACTTATTTAAATATGTTATGTTGGTTTTCGAAGTTTCCGTCGATTTGTAGATCGATGAAATGGTTCTGGAAAACATGTATTTCTATAGAATTTAAACGTTATTTCTATGTCCGGAAGATGCAATTTCAGAAATCATAATCTGAATAGCCTTTGTTCAACTCTGTTGAGGTTGACTTCCAGTCTTACCGATGCAGCTGAATACCAGTATTTGACATGGAGTTATCAGAAGGTCAATTCTCGTAATGAAAAACATTCAAAATCTTGTTTTCAATCTCATTTCAGCGACATTCAATGTCATAAACTTGTCAAAAACTTGTGGAAATTACAGGTATTTTTCACAGATGAGATTCAATTAGAATACGAACGTTCTTAAAAATACGGGGATGGGATGATGACATTTTTTTAAATTTTATTACTCAATAAAGTTTTTGTTTTCAAATAGTGCAAACAATATAATGAAAAGTGTAAAAGCTTAAAAAAGTAGTAAAGGTGTTAAAAGAAGTGTTAGACAAGGTTAGCACTATCGCAGAAATGACGTCACGACTATGCAACTTCGTACTAGCGCCATGCAACGGTCGGACCGCGTGACAAGGACGGGTATAATCCCCTTCAAAAGCTTTTAAAGCGTGTAGCTTCGTCAACATATTTACATCGATATAACAGTTTTTTTCGATTATCTCATTTGTACCATGCCTTCTTTGAAATGACATAATTTCAATAATCATCATCTCTACTTTTACACGCTTAGTAGTTTAAAAACGTAAAATGTTAAGCACCACATACTTAACTCTAGTACACAAAACTCCACAATATTTATCTCCTCATTTAAAGGTAGTCTGTAAAAGGCGTTGAGTTTAAAATTTCATGTATGTTATGATAAAGGGGGCCCCTTTATAATTTAATGGCCGCTTTCGTACAGGATGGAGTGGAGTGTAAACGGTTTAAGTGGGTTCCACTTTTATGGCGTGGGGTTGCTGGGTGAATGGGGTCACTTCAGTCTTTTAGTTGTGGTAGAATGGGACAGGTCTATGAGGGTGTTGGTATGAAGTGACAATTGTATGTTATTAAGGAATAGATTTTGGCTTGATTGAAAACTCATGTCAATAATTACCTTATTGGTATTAAGTGACTAGTGTAAATTGTTGAAGCTTGGTTTTTGTTTAATTGAAGGATTTTTCATTCTAGTAGAGTTCTTCAACATTGGAACATACCAAAGCACGAGACGACAATGAATAGGTGTGCAGAGCTGTAACTTATACTACGTTTCTCCGGTAGACCAACATTAATGCCATTTACGGGACTCAGTATCAAATTCCAGTCTGCTACTGGAAATTCGCTGACAGAAATTCCACTAACAATACTGCCATAGCTAGCCCTTGAAACCGATACCTTCATCACAGCAGCCGCATACTGCTACGACTAGACCTACAAGGCAGTCAGACTCAGAAAGGCAGAAGTAGGTAGTTAAAAAAACGTCAATGTCAATGACATTGGACAGGTTGGGTGACTCAATCTTAAAACGAGATCAATCAGTTAAACGCTAAAACAAACAAACACGACTTGCAGGAAAGTGATAATAGCCGATAAAATAGAACTCGTTTTTTTTTTTTTTCAAAGCCAACTCGATTCAGAAGATTTGTAACTTTTTCAACTGAGATCCCGTTGATTTATTGAATCTTTTGATTTTATTTATGTTCGTTCACGACCTTTAATGACTGCTAGCTTGTTGTTCATTAACATGTAATAAAAACTAAATGTAATGAATGTTGTTGTGAGAGCAGTGGTGACCCAGTGGTATCGGTCCCGATCTCCGAGTTGTAGGTCGTGAGTTCGAACTCTGGCAGGCATTTTACTTTGTGTATTAATTTCATCACCACTGCACTCAAAACGGTAAAGAAAAACATCTTGAAGAAATCAGCATGTCCTAGAACCAACAATTCCTAGACATGTGTCATCTATCTACCAACTAGCACTGGGAACTAGTATGATTATGGCTGTGATGCTATAAGGAATGTTTGTTGAAAGTCAACAAGGGGAGAAACTAATAGTAATCAAGCGTAATATATCAGTCAGAAATTGTATTTTGGACCTCATTATTAACTGCTAAACGGTCCCCACATTATTCCTTGAGCAGCCAATTAATTCTGAAAAGACAAACAGACATGCGTATACTCATACAAAATCCGACCCATCTTGTGCTCACTGTATCTAATTAATTTTCCAACATTTAAAACTTTCATACGAGTATTTGTTTAAGAGACGTGTTTACACTATCAAAGTTAAGCGACGAATGAAAAGTTGAAAACTGCTGCGCGTTTCGAATTTAAAATTTGAATTTAGAACGTTCACGTTAACCGCCGACGTTTATGAATGCGTTCCGAAATTAGCCTTTTAATAGTCTCTTTTGTGTTCGGATCAGGGAGTCTGTGTAGAAATAAATTATGTTAATTTCGTTGGTTCGTTGGATTAAAAGGAAAAACATGTTTTTGTAACAATATGTGGCAGCAGTTACGGTTTTCTATAAAAAGTAGACTTTGATGATTATTACGAGTACCGAAATAAAACTTTTCTTTCATTGTGAGGTACTTAACTATTGTTTTTACTATAATAGTAACTTGGATTTTTTATGACAACAGTAATTTTTGAAAAGCACTCTGTAATCGATATGGAATAATAAATGTTGCAATGGACTGAAATTTCACGATTTTATGTTACAGTTTAGTATTTGGATTTAAAATGTTCAGTTTACGTTTATTTTGCAATACGATTGTGTGGTTTTAGCATAAGCTATTAATTTTATGTGTATGTTTATTTTATTTTCATTTTAGAACTGGATTTGCTTGTCAGGTTTATTTTTGGAATGTGTTTCTGTTTTTATTTATTCCGTAACTACCAATAAAGCATTTAAAATCAGTCAGTACTTTTTCGTGCAATTATTTTTATAAACACTGCAACGCTATAAACATTTCACTGTAAGACATTTTCTGGATTGTTAAAGTCATCATTGTTTCGTTGCGAATCTAAACTAATATTATAAAATAAAAAAGGTTTCATTTTTGTACCTACGTTTGTTTGTTACGCTTTCACGCTAAAACGGTTGAATGTATTTAGATGAAATTTGACACTTTGGTAGACCACGACCTGGATTACAACATGCGATACTTTTTATCCTGATATTCTCACAGGATCGAGAAATATTCGGGTGAAACCGCGGGGCGCAGCTAGTTAAGGATATATGCCTATTCGTCCTATATCTCTCACTATTTAACAATTACAGTTGCCTCTAACACGAAAATACACGTCCAAATGTATTTTCGTGTTAGTGTAATATAACAATTACAGAACATTGCAAGTCTACATCTCATCATCTTACGCTTTAGTGCTGTAACAGTCAGCGGAGTAAACTAGGTTAATGTGCTCATAAAGCAGTTACAGACTTCGCCTTGAACTTGCATTCGTTCGACGATGAATAAAATTATGTTACCGTCGAACGAATGATTTTGAAGGAAAGAATGTGAAAAATGGATGACGATTTCAGCTGTATTAATTATTATACTCGTAGCTACAGACAAACGTTATTATGAGATAGTCCAATAGTCCAGTGTTTCACATTGAAAAATTTCATTTTGAATACGATGCTTTACGCAAGAATAAGGAATAATCCATGTTTAGTTTGATGACTAAGGGTGGATTTCACCAATGAAACTGAACGCGATCAGCATATAATCTACGTTTAAGAGCTGTCAGTGTCATTCTTTTCTATGGGATATTAACACTGACAGCTCTTGAACGCGTTTAAGATGTGTTGAACGCGTTCAGTTTCAGTGGTGAAATCGGCACTAAGTACTTCTCGCTTGGCCACTTTACCATTTCATCACTACAACAAAATACCTAAACCAATGTGTCGTTTCGTTAACTTTTGTAAATGTGGGTGTAGGGTATTCATTCCCGTAAATTATAAGTAGAAGATTTTGGGCTCTTTTCTTTCATGAGCCGTTAAAAACTTAAATGGTGGCTCTCATTTGAGGCATAATTCAAGAAGGATGTTCCGAATTCAAACGTTGATTTGAAATTGAAGACAACCACAATTAAAAAGCAATCAAGCCAAACTTAAACTAGTGAAGATCAAATCAATTCAACTTAGCCAATCAAACCTCCAGCATAACTGCCGTCAAAGTGTTTGATGAAACTAACGCCAACGTTGCACAAATGTCTGATCAAACGTTGGCGGTCGTTGCAACGTTTGGTCAAACGTTCATTTGGATTCATCGCTGGAGGCAGTGTCTTGGAGGCTCAATCTTAGCTCAGCCGACCGCTTTTGAGACCGCGTAAATGGTTGTGGTTGGGTCCCAGTATAGGGTTAAAATAAATCTCAAGTCCTATATTAATATCAACAGTCGCGTCGGAAGAAGTCGTAAATTTTGTTTGCTTAAAGTTCAATAATGTTAATTAAGTTTAAAATGGTCGGCGCCCGGCTCATGACAATGATAACTTGTCAATCCTTGTTTTTGACTTGACTTTTTTCAGTGAGGGAGATTACGGTGACAAATTTGTATTTTGTTCATAGAAAAATAAGCTACTCGGTTCTAACGAAATTATAAAACACTAGCTGCTCACCGCGGTTTCACCCGCATAAATCTTGATCCCGTGGGAGTATCGGGATAAAAAGTACTCTATGTGTCAATCCAAGTTTTAAACTATCTGTCAAGTTGTCAAGTGTTTGTGTGTCAAATTTTAAAAATAAATATAAAGATGATTATAATAAGTTGTTTAAAATTTGCAAAATACTTCCGATTAGCTTAGAACATAAATACCTACTTCTTGTTAACAGTCATGGCAGCTGGGAGCGTTACTCGCTATTTACCCATAACCACGCAACTAGGATGGTATCAGCAGATAAATTTGATGTACCTAGAGTAACCCCTTGATAAAAGAGTACCATACCTTCTCAACCAATTGCCTGCTGATATAAGCAGTCAGGAAATAAAAAGTAAATTTGCCAAATTACTTAAGCAGTTCTTTTACAGGAGTCTGTAAGCGATGATCTTGGGAAAGTGGTATATTGTTGACAGATAACAAGTTATTAAGTAGTTTTGTTAGATAATAAGTAATTTGATATGAGTGAAAAAAAAAAAGAGAAGTCTGTATTCACTATTCATACAAGTTAACATATTATTGTTTTTAAACTTTATAAGTGTAATAAGTGGGAATTAAGTGTACGCACTAATAAACCTTTTGTTCCGTTCCCGCAGTCAAACCGTGAAAACGGTTTTGCGGGGCATTGTTCTTAAGTTAAGACTGTTACAAACTTTGTTAATGATCAATAAAATAATAATAATAATAATCTGTGTGCCAAAATCCGTTCAGTAGTTTGTGCGTGAAAGAGTAACAAACATCCATCCATACTCACAAACTTTCGCGTTTATAATATTAGTAGGATTCATCAAAATAATGGCTGAACCTTCCGTAGAAAAATCTTCCACTGCGCAACTCGGCTTATCTGTCACCACTTCACCATATTACCCGGTCGTTAATATGGCAAGATTTAGCCTGAAATACATGTGAGTGACAGTAATACGCTCTACACATCCGAACATATTCTAAAATTCGATTAAACGAAATTGTTTCAATCCGTCATAATCTTACATTCATATTGTATTGCAAAAACCTGATGCCAACTCCCTAACTAGGCATGGGTCTGTATTTTGGAGTCTAGTGAATTAACAATAATATAAATTAATACGATGTCCCATACTTACGGTTCCCACACGTAGAAAATATGATATCTCATAAGAGTAAGCGATTTTATCAAATGGTTTGCTTAGCTTACATTGTCACCCCGCCCTGACACAGCACGCTCGCGGTCATGTGTGCACATTGAAGTTGCTTTGACTTTGCTGTTTGTAAAAGCGACTATATCGCGGCCTCCTTACGTGGAATATTATATCTTTGAAGGTGCTTCTTTGTAGAGAAAACAGGGCAAATATGAATGTTTAGATGTGAGGAAATTCTAAGTAAGTTGGTGATGTAATAAGAAACGGGCATTATTATCTACTGGACTTCAACATAATAATCTTGCCCTTATACCAATATATTTGTTGTCGGCGAAACAAGTACTTTTTCTCCATATTTCTCTTTTAGTCCTCATCTCCCTATCTAGCCATAGCTCACTCAAAATCTTCTTCACCACATTTTCCTGACTGACTGTTTGATAATAACAATATGAGAAGACCGATTAAATCAACTAGATACTTTCCGCTTGATTTAATGCTACGTGCTACGAGAAGCGTAGCAGCGCGTAGCCTTGTAGCATACCCGCTACGTCGTAGCAATCACGCAGTGTAGCACTTTGGACCTTTTCACAGCTGTATTGACCTCATTTTTTTTTCTTTGTTGTTTGTTTGTTTGTTTGGCATCTCGCAGGTCAACCTATTGGGTTGTCGTCTGCTTAAGCGGACTTTGCTGTGGTTGCCCTAATAAATTAAGGCCTCCAGCCAGGACTTAAACTTAAATACTAACTAAAAACTAAGCGACTACACGCTAAGGGCACCCCCTGTGGGGTACGAACCTCGGCTTAGGGCGTCGCTGGAAGAGGGCAGCAAATGACTAGCTGGATCAGGATTGATGTTATTTTAGGACGAATTTAAAGCTACAGGCTCAGCGGCGCGGGCTGGCTCGAGCAAGGGTCGGGAGGGGCGTGGATTTGGGCGTCGCGGCGGGCCTCGGCGGCGAGGACGGTAGGACGGCGATCGGGTTTTTGTTTAGTTTTTGTTTACATCATGATCTCAATAAATTTAAATAAATAATTTTAATCGCTGCATTGAAGTTGGTACTAGTTTCTTAAATAAATTCATACATTTATTCACTTACAGAAAAAGCACAGCCTAAATCGCTAACGTCTAGAGCATGAAATTCTGCACAAGTGTTCCTTATACAGTAAAAGTGAGCACTAAGGAACGACCACACCTTCTAACGGGGGTGCAACTTTGTATGGAAGTACGACAATTTATCGATGGAAAATCCCATCGAGAACACGGCTTGCAGTTTTTTTTTCTATTAAGCAGATTAGCATTTGATACCTATGGAACGGCTTTTTGTTTGTAGCAAACTGAAAACTACTTTGCATCTCTCTAAAGCACTCACTACATTTCACATAACATAACATCACGCCTTGTTTCCCCGAAGGGTTGGGCAGAGGTGTACCTATAGTACACCCACATTTCGCCAGTTATGTTTAAGTCCCATGTAGAGATGGGCGGGTGGGTAAAAAATGGGAAGGTAAAAATTGGTAAGAAAGGATAAAAAAGGTTAAAAAGAAAAAATACCCTTTTTTATCGGGTATTAATAAAAAATACCGGGTAAAAAATGAGTACTGACATTAAATTATTTAAATGGCTTCGCCGTGAAATGAATACTGTTTTTATATAATGTAATTGGCTTCCTCATCAATACCATGTTAATTTTGACCTTGACCACTGAAGATAAAATACTGATTTTAAATAAAACGAAGTTAAATATATTTTAAATCTTTAATCAACATAAAATATCAAATTAAATAAACTGTTTAGAATTAAAACAAATATAGTTAACTAAATGCTGCACACTACCTTAAAAAAATACAGATAAGTAACATAAATATTTATATATATATATATATCTATATATATTTGTGTTACTTATCTGTATTTTCAAAACAAAAAAATGAGTAACAATCAGTTAGATTTTTAGTTTCAGAATACAATAATTACAATGCAACCTAGACAGTAAAAATAAAATATTAAAATTGCACTCTCAAATAGTTTGATACTCGTATAGCGCAAATATTCAGTCTTCATTAATACCTTTAATTTAAGGAATATCAACAGATCAAAATCACATTGTCTAAACCCTTTTTATTAGCTAACATATCACAATTCCATGTAAGTAATTTTGAAGGATTAGTGTTAGTCATCATCATTAAATTAACTCTACTAAACTATTAATAATTAACATAACAATACTAAAATTGACTAAACCTCTCTTTTAATTTAGTAGGTCCTTATGGCACGATGTGAGGTTACTTTTAGTTCTCATTATTACACTAAACAAAAATTATAATTAGTAAAAATTCACACTCGTATTTTAGTACTCTTAATATTAATTTCAGTCAGGTCATATCTATTTCAATCCTCATTACTGCTACTATTACCACCACAGTCCAAAAATATTATATCATGCCCTGGTGATCTTCTTGCTAAGATATTTTCTTCTGCAGTGAGATTGTTTCGATCATCGTCCTGACTTTCATCTTCACTAGATTGGTTTTCTCCAGACTGGTTAATGTTCTGAATATGATCTGGAGTCATCCTATATTCAGGAGATTCACTATCTTCAGATCCTACAATTTCATTGTACTTGTGGAGTAGATCCCAGTTATAAGATGCAAAAGCAAGTTTAGCTGCCCTTTCGGACGTCAAACGGTTTCGTTTCTTTGAATATATGTGGCCATGCTTGCTGAACGATCGCTCTGTAGCTGCAGATGTGCACGGGGCAGTTAAAATACGTACTGCTATTTTGCTCAGATTTTTACACGAGCACAGTCCCTTCCACCATGTTACGGGACTTATATCTTCTACTTTTTCCCAAATGAAGCGCTTCCTCCAAAATCCATCCCTGGCTTTGTAATTAGCCAAATCTGTGACTACATCAGAATTGTGATTTTGAGCCATTATTTCAATAAACTCCATTGCCTCCAGATATTCATTTTCGTTTAATGCCAATCCTTGTGTTTTGGGGTCTAAAAGGTAGGCCGCTAAATGTATTGGTTTTATACAGTATTTTGTTCTTTTTTCCACTGAATTCAAAATGGTTTGTTTGTCCTCATTGCTTATGATTGTTATGTTGGGTAACATGAACTCCAATTTTGACTTCACGTCTTTGAATATGGGAAGACCTTATGTATATTACATTCATTTGCTTCTAGTTTGAAAATAGGCTCAGTAACTGGTTCCAAAATAGCAATGCAATCTTCTATCATACTCCAAAAACTATCATCTAGAAGAGTAGATTTGGTCTCTGAAGGTATCACTGCGTTTTCGTGAATGGCCAGAACCAGTAGGGCTGCTTTTGTTTTGTTTAAACTTTTTAAGGAAGCTACGTGGCTACCCCATCGTGTTTTGACTGGTAATTTCAAGGTCTCTCCGGTTTTCTTTTCTTTTATAATTGTATTTAGCAGTGAGTTCGAAAGCTGACTCTTTTGTATTGTTTTTACAACATCTATAGCTAGTTCAATAAATCCTTTAATAACTGCACATTTAATGATGTATGCACAATTAAGAGGCACTACTTGTGGAATGTTGTTTTTTACTAATTGGAAAGCTTTTTGAAGATTTCTGGCGTTATCTCCAATCAAAACTACAAATTTTGATTCGCCATAATCACGCATTACTTTTATAATTTCTTCACTTAGGTACAAACTGGTATGCCTGTTATCTTCTGTGGATAGACTTTTTTACAAAATAAGGTTCAGGATTTGAAATGACAAAGTTTATTACTCCTTCGTTATTGACATTGGTCCATCCATCACACTGCAAATGCAAATAACTTGTAGTTTTTAAACAATCAATCACCTCTTTTTTAATTTCAGTGTACACTTTATCTAGAAGCGTAGTTGATAAGTTCTTCCGTGATGGTAATTGAAATAATGGTTGCAGGTCTTCAAAAAAGTCTATCCACAATGTATGTTCCACCAGGCTCAAAGGTGATCCAGAAATGTATATTGCTTTTGCTAATTTTACTGTCAGCCTTTCGATGTCTTCCTCTTCCGTTGATTGCCTTTGTGATGACGACGATGGCTGATTCAGACTTTGATTACTATTTTCTGAATCAAGCAAAGAAATATGGGGCGCTGGGTGCGAGGATGTCGTTGCTTTAACAGGATCGTTAGTAGTATTGGTGATATTTACGTCATTTTGATTCTTCAGCTCATTTTTAACAACAGCTGGACACTTATCACATTTGATTAAATGACCGCCCATTTTGTTGACGTTTGCTATTTTATATTTATGATCACAATACTTGCAAATCACTGATTTGCCCACACGATAGTGTTTCCAAATTTCATGTCGTTTGTTTATGACTTTTCCCATTATCTAAACAAAAAATGGTGAATTCAATGAAGTAATAGAACAAAACACATTTGACATAAAGCTTTATTTAAGTACAGACATTAACAATTAACATTGTGTAAGAGATATTAATTAAAACATAACAACATACATATAAATATAATATTTATAAAAAAATACAACAATTACTTTAAATGAAACTTATTTTAATTTTTTACCCGGTATAAATTAAAAATGGGAAGGTAAAAATGGGTATAAATGGGTATTTACCCAAAGTATGGGTTTTTACCGGGTATAGTCCCATCTCTAGTCCCATGTAATAGGGGGCGAGCCTATTGCCATCTACCGGGCACAAATCCAGACTTCGAGCTGTTACTGAGAAATTCCAGATAGAAAAACCCAATAACACGTTGCCCGCACACTTTAATTATAAATGAGAACTGATTTTATTTCTGTAAATAGGTTTGAACAAACAATTCCACGTCTTCTAAAAACTAGATGAGGTCGGCGTTTCCTAGCTGACTACGAAGAAGAAAGGTCGAAACAAACTCAGAGGTCACAGTCTCTTTTAAAGTTGAGAAATAATCTAGGTCAGATCATATGAAGACCATGTATATCGGTGTCTGAAATGGTCTTTTGAGGAAAGAACTACACAGATTGAGTGGACCTGTCTAGTCAGTGCATGGATTTGTCAGTAATCGTGCAGCTCAACTCAGAACTTGAGACGCTCAGCTAATCGACGAACAATACCAAAGAAAGGACATTTGGTATGGCCGCATAAATTAGTCAAACTGCCAGACCATGACCAAAACAAAGTGAGAAAAATAAAACGATTATACGTAACGATTTGAGTGTATATACATTTAATTTAGTGCCTTACTTTTCAACCCAAATTCATGCCCCAATAACACATAAACCTATATAAAGATAAACAGAAGACCTTATCCTGATGTTTACTTAGGTTTAAGCCCAAGGCAGCAGTATCAATAAGATGTGGGCTTTATGTAATCCGGGTGGCAAAAAATGGCTAAAGAGGTCAAAAACGACATTACTAAAATAAAGTGCACACTGTGATTACTTTGTGGGTGGGTTTAGATTTGCATCGGAAATGTCCTAGCTGTTATAATGGAAAATACTTTTTTTAAAGTGTTTCGATAGGTTAATTAACGTTTAGTTTGTAGTTAGGTTTTTCTACTTGAACAGACAGCTGTGCTGCTAAGGAGTTTATTGCTCCACTTCTTCCCAGCTAAAGCACTAGGAAGTGGTGAAGGGCGTGCGTTTTGGGGAGTGTCTTTGTAATTTTGACCTTAGTTTTTTTTTGATTATATGACTATTTTTTGTTAGTGGTTTTTCAATACACACATAAAGTGGCTCTTATTACACCGCGTTAAGGTCATAATGCAGTGTATTAAACACGCGTGCTTTTTACTAAAGTACCGCACTCTGTTTTATATTTAACTTTTTTTCATTCATCTCCGTAAAGAGTTTTTATGTCTAAATACAACACCCCAGAAAATTAAAACAACGAAGCTATTAATAATACCAATACCATAACACAAACTGTAAAAATGCCAACAAAAACTGTACGGTATCATTTGGAGAATTGTCTCTCACTAACTGTTTCAATAATTAAAGATAATAACAATACGAGTCTGTTTTTTCTTCGCAAGTGTGTTGTAAAACGTCGTGGGTCACGCGTGTGCATTGATCATTACCCACTCGGCTCCCTTATCGCGCTCGCCTACGACTAGCGCGATATAATAAAACCGCCTCGGAGGGGCTGACCAAAAGAGCACACTTGTATCACAATGTACTATTGACGTTAGAAAAGTGTTGATTATATGACTTTTCTTTTGTGTTCTTTATTATTTGATTTCTGTTATTGGTTTTATGAATGAGCCTGTAACTGTCAAACACCATAATACCAGGGTATCAGATATACGAGAAAAAGTCTTTGTTAAAAGTTGATCTTTCACTCCCTTCAAGTTAGTCTTTTGTTTAAACTAATACCTTGTGTGTTTCTTATGATATTGAGAAAGCTAGGTACAGTTTAATATTATATTTGTAATTTAGTCATGTATAATTTTGTTTATTTCTGTTGCAGGTATGTACCAGTTTTTATTTCCAAGGCGTTAAATAAGAAGATTTAATGGTTCGTAAATAAAATATATTATACATAAAAGTAATTACAACAGTAAAAATTAGGTAATTTTTAAAGAAAGAACAATTAGGTAAATAGCAAAACTCTTAGTAAATTGTCTACTTACCCTAAGTAACTCAATTATTACAACAAAGAGTCGACTGTCGGCCGAAAAAACGAAGCGTCAAATCGTCGCATTAGGGTTATCGCGCCATCTCTGACAATTAACAAGACAAGAAATTGGGTGACTGACAAAAAAACAGAGGGGAAGGAAGGAATTCGTTTAGATAACTATCTGGCTTTTAAATGAACGGGATTATTGTGTTTTTTTTTTAAATTATATTTTTCGGTGTGTAGTTTATATTGGCTTTAAGGTGTAATTGTTTTAATTTTTCGTCTAGCTGAGAGCTTGTTTACGATTTGTTAATGGGTAGTTGATTAAATCACCATGCTAGTCATGAAATTGGCTATCGCAGTATGCTCTTATCAGTACTTACTTGTTTTTGGGTTTGTGGGTACTCTCGACCCACAAACCCAAAAATGTCTATGTAGATCATCACCATCATCATCACCCACAGCCCGACTTCACCCACTGCAGAGCATAGGCCTCTCTTTTCTTGTGCCAATGCCTACGTTCCTGTGCCAACTTCATCCAATCCAAGGACTGGCAGACGAAGTGTCGGTCTTCTGTCGGCGGGATGGGCGAACGACATTGTTACCATCGCGGATACACACTTGGCAGTGGGAATTCATTCGCTCGAAGACTGAAAATGCATTCTGTTTCGTCTGCTGCCGCTGTGGGCTTCGAAACAATAGATGTCTTACTGCACGCACAGCATGAGCTCCATAGAAACGAGTTTTGTCGACGAATGAATAGACAAAATGGCAGATGAATTAAAATAAATGTGTCATTTTGTCTATTCTATCTGTAATTCTTCCGTCAACAAAAGTATGTAATTCTACGCTTGCTGGTACAATTTTGTTGTATTTCTTTAAAGTTTACAAGTTCTGAATGATGAGATTCTGGTTATATGCCTGATGATAACCAATGAGCGAGGTCCGCGATGTGATGGTGGTAGGACGATCGGCGCTCCTGGCGGCGCGAAGTGGAAGCGCGGGTGCGGCATGTCTACGCAGGCACCGTTGTAGTAAGTCCTGCCGTGCGCCATGCGGCGGCGGCGATATATTCCTATCCGCGGAAACCACAAACTGACCGTCCTCAGCATAAAACACTCCTCAGGGCTCTTCAGTACCACTAGCACCTACCTACATTTCTGACATGTCTTTGCACTAAGGTATAAACTAAAAATCTACTTAAACAGATCCTTAAACCAACCCACCAACTTAATAAATAAACTTTGTCAATACAACCAGAACTAAAGCTTGAGTTAATCTCGGAAACTTGGCTAACAAGTGTTACAGTTTCATTAACGCTGTGTAGGCATTAATTTACATGCAAATAGGTGCGTGACGTCACCGTGTCACCGTGACGTCATAGTTACGGTAGTGTTCAGTGGAGGAGGTTTTGTCAATGTTGTAGGGATTAGGAGTTCGTTTATATTGGGTTTGAAGTTGATTTGATATTCTGCTAATTTGTTGAATGATCCTTTGTCTTCTCCAACCAATATTCAAACTAAGTAACATCGATTCAACTAACTGTAACTTTAATTATAAGACTATCCAGTACTTTTATGGCAGAGTAAAAGCTTCAGAGTTTTTGATCATAATTATAACTCTCTATTGAATGTACTTATAATAATTCATTCATTCATTCACAGACAGACAAATGACAATACACAGCTTATACCGCTAGGTCTATAAGCATAATATTTTGCACAAGAGCTCCTTATGTGTAACGAAAGTGCACTAGGTAGGATTTTTTCATGGGAAATCTCAAAGGGCGAGCTCTCAGCTTATTACAATTTAAGTTTCCTATGGTTGAGTTTTTCATAAAAATTCACCTGCCCTTATTTAAATTGGTTTGGGGACAGCGCACCATATCAAATTTTCTTGAGGTTATTATGTTTTTGCTTTGATATTGTGATTTTTCTTTATGGTAATTTATAATTATAATTTCCATAATGTAGCAACTATTAAATTAAAGCTTCAAATTCAAATTATAATCACGAACAGCCTTGACGAAAACACTTGAAACACGAAAATAAAAACATTGAATTCAAATTCGGAACAGCTCAGTCTATTGCTATTCCGCTCTCGTCAATCGGGTGGCTATAATCTGCACTACATTACACTTAACGCCTGCTTTATAGGGCCACCAATTTACCTGACGAGATTGTTTACCTAATTCTGACGTAATTATTTTTGCAGTGTGTGAAATCGGTCTGTGGATGATGATGATGTTTTTGTTTTGCTTATCTGGCTCGTGGCTAAATGCAGCCGCACGGGTCGATCGAAGGATCGCTTGCCGCGGTTGTTCCGTGGATGGGTGACCATCCATTACTTATCGAGATCGTTGTCAGTCCCGGCTGTCATTCGTGGATCTTTGACAGTCGTAACGGGTAGTCAAAAGCCCGTAAGTCTGCAAACAGTCTTACCAAGGGGTATCGTGTTACACAGTAACTGGGTTGTGGGGCGAACCAGACCTCAACATATAGGTCGGAAAAGGCAGGCAGATTGATTGAGTTTTAGTTTGATGTAGGTACTTGATAAGGGTTGGTAATGAATTATAGCGGGGTTATTTGAAACTAGATTATTAGATTTATCCAGCCAGCCATTCAATTTAAAGATATTCCTTTTCCTTTTTTTTTTCTAAACGTTGCCCCACACTTGGAATTACTCCTGTATCGTGGGTGCGTTCACAAACATGAAAACTCACATACACATGACACCCAGACCCGGAAAAACTATTTGTAGGCCATACAAATATTTGTTCCGTGCGGGAATCGAACCCGCGACACGCAACGCAGCAGCCGATCGCTCAACCACTGCGCCAACCGTGCCGTTAATACTTTACACTCCTCTGAATGTTATATTTCTTGACTGATTGCTGTCTGTAAAATAAAAATAGTGTTTCTTGATAGTAGGTACTATGAAATGAAAAACATTAGTCATTTAAATTTTTTCGCAATTGCCCTTACCACTGTTTGTATAAAAATGTCGTACACCTCTGTGTAATGTATGTAATTTTTATGCTTGAAGTATTGTATAGTATAGTATTTGTAAATAAATCATTTTGTTTTCCAAGTAATATTCAACAAAGTCACAAAATATAACCGAAAAATTAATTAAACCTTCCTAATTCGATTTCGATTTTAAAACAAATCCTCTGGGATATGCCTTTGTAGGGTCGCGTTTGAAGTCTATGTAGGTGACGGTAATGACCAGTGACGTCACTCGTACACCCCACGGCATTACACTGAGGGATCGTGTAATTTGAACATTATTAAAAGTAGTGAAATTAAAGTGTAATGAAAATGTGACAGGGTAAAAGAGAATTTTAAATTATATTTGGGTAATATGAAAAGAAATTGGATTTATGCCCGATTAATGGCAGCAGGCTCGCTTCACAGGCTAAACAAGAATGTACAACACGCTTCAGTCTACCCCTACGAGCAATATAGGCGTTACGTTTACCGAATCAGGTACAAAATTCAGAATTTCTGCTGTGACAGAGCGAGAACTGCGCCTGGACTTAAGTCTCCCGCAAACAGGACCGACGCCACAGCGCGACACAAAGGCACCGCTCGTCGCGCGACACGCGGTGCCTTTGTGTCGCGCTGTGGCGTCGCGCCAGTGTCTACGAGCCTTAAAGCGAAAATGAACACACAATTTCGGGGTTATCGCACGCTCCTTCAAGTATCAGTTTACCCCCATTAGTTATCGATGTTACCGTGAAATTGTCAGTTTGAGTGTATAATGTGGCCACACTAATTAATTAGTTAGGTATCTAGTCTAATTATGTGTACACCACCGGTGACCATACCACGGGGTTTAGTAGGACTTTCTCGAATTTTATGGGTTTGTTAAATTGTTTTAGTGAATTTGTTTAGGTTGGTTATTTTCAGGTGACATTTCTAAGGCTTTATTTTGTGAGTATTGGTAAATAGGGATGATGACTGATATTAGAAATGTTCATAAAAATAATGTAATTTCAAAGTATGAATAGAAAAAATGAGATAATCGAAAAAATCTTTTAAATCGGTGTAAATATAAGGAGATACACGCTTTTATAGTTTTTTGAGGGGATTATTCCCGTCCTGTCGCACGTTACGGACAATGTACGGCGCTATTATTAAGTAAAATAGTCGTGACGTCACTTCTACGATAGTGCTGTCCTTGTCTAACACTTATCTTAAAACATTTATAACTTGGCAATAATTTAAGCTTTTTAACTTTTTTTTTTAAATTTTGTTTGCACTATTTGGACAAACAATTTATTGAGATTAAAAAAAAAATGTTATCATCCCTAGTATAAAAGGGATAGTTCTTTCATTTGGTTTGGAGTTCGAGTTGGCTGGTGTAGCAGTTACCAATGTTCAGGCAAAAATAAAGAAAAAGGCATCAAAAAGGCTCTGTGCCTTTTTGTTCAAAAATTTAAACTGAAAGGACGTGTTTTTTTTTTTTAAGAAGTCAAGGACAAAGTCAAATAATTGATTTCAAACAGGCACGCACATAAAAGGCACTTTTGAACTTCAAAATTTACAAGAATAAAGAATTGATTCTAGTTGCCCCTTCCAAAAGGTAGTTTCGTAGCAAATGAAGAAGAATGGGCCCGAAACTTCTCAGTTATTGTAGAAATCCATAAAAACTGTAGCGTTCACTTCTTAACCAAACATTTTTTACCGTACACTTGCAAGACTTTGATATCAAAACTTTATACGTATTAATCATCCGATACTATCTCATCTTATTAGACGAAATGAGGTAAAAGGCAACTCAAAAGAATCGAAGACTAACTTTAAAAAAAAAGTTAAAATATCTCATTTTCCGTTCAAAACTTTGCAGCCCACGTTTAGCGGTTACATCGATAGTGAGTCCGTCGGGGCTCATAATTGAGATGTATCCCGACATCCCGGACCGTCCAGGGATAAACCAGGATCGTGCTCGGACGCTCGCGTATTTTATCATTTAATAAATAGTTGCACCAAGTTTTAATTACAGTCTGACTAAATAAGCTGGGCGTTTAGGTTAGGCAGATGCTATATTAAGCTAGTTACTGGGGCGAGTTTTTGGGATAGTGGTATTCATTTGTGGTTTCGTGTGTGTTTAAAAGAAGTCGAGCTGAATTAGTCGTTATAAATTTTCTTATACTGAGAACACCAGCTATGTGTCATAATGTAGTTTATCTTTATCGATACTTCCACAATCGTAAGTAGGTAAGTTTTCTAGCGGTATAGTTTTGTAAACTAAGCTGACTGTATTTTAAGTATTAGCAATGTTATTTGTTTCTGTATTAACAAAGTTGTTTAACGAATACAGGACCCTTTAAGGGTTTGTGCTGGCTCTGAGATGCTAGTACTCACTCCTTGACTAAAAGAAAGAAAGAAAGTATTTATAAGTATTTGTCACACGTGCTATTTAAGTACAAATAATAATACAAAATAAGATGCCACAAGGATGAAAAAAAAGAGACCAAAAAGACTTAAACATACTTAATTATATTTTTCTCTGTTGTGAGTTTCAAATTCCAAGATTTATTTACCGATTGTCCCTTTCACTTCCAAAACTACGTACTATCACAAAAAAAAAACGTAGAAAACCGTATGAATATAAATTACATTTTATTGTCAAGTGACTCGCCCCATTTCTATGGCCCCGTTGACACGTGCGTATCTGTTGTATTATTCAGTATGAACGAGGCACCGTGCGTCATGTTTAGTTTTCAACTCAAAAAAATATATTTGGGATGGATCGCTTCGGAGGATAGAGAGCGGATGGATCGCCAAATAGGATAGTGGGTCTCGGGGATGACGGGCTTTGATGTTTTGGATATTGATATAAACGTGTCCTTTTTGTTTAATACGGTGTTTCGGAGGTAAATGTTTGGGGGGGAAGTGTCAAGATCAGCTGTGTTTCTGTTTTGTTATTTGGGTAGTGGTAGGTGGTTTGACTGAGTGCTTATGACAGGTTACATACTCTGTTCAGTTATGAAGACTATGAGAATATATGTATTACGATACATGCTTAATATGTGTTTACGAGCGATTAGTGTGTACCTACATTGCATAATATGCTTGTTATGAACGTTGATTATTCTTGTCAATAGTGCAACTGTATTTAAATCCTTGTCAACCTTTATTTTAACTTGTAAGGCTCAGCATAATCAGCCTTCAACGTCTCACTGCTGGGACACAGGCCTTCTCTCTGTGAGTGGGAGTAGGCCGTTATCCTCCACGCGGTTCTAGGACATGCCAGTTTCCTCACGATGTTTTCCTTCACCTATTTGAGATCAGTGGATGTTGAAAAAGAAACTAATACTTGTTAACTTGTTGCCTCAAATAGTCACTCTCTCTCTCTCTGTCTCTCTCCCTATTTTTTTTTTGTTTGTTTGTTTGGCATCTCGCAGGTCAACCTATGCGGTTGTCGTCTGCTTAAGCGGACTTGCCTGTGGATTCCCTAATAAATTAAGGCCTCCAGCCAGGACTTAAACTTATATACTAACTAAACCTAAGCGACAACGCTAAGGGCACCCCCTGTGGGGTACGAACCTCGGCTTAGGGCGTCGCTGGAAGAGGGCAGCAAATGACTAGCTGGATCAGGATTGTTATTATTTACGGACGAATTTAAAGCTACAGGCTCAGCGGCGCGGGCTGGCTCGAGCAAGGGTCGGGAGGACTCTCTCCCTATCTCTCTCTGTTGTATTTATACTCTGTTGTCCTTTCATGAAAGAAAGAAAAAAATACATTTATTTTGCTCACTAAAATGCAAACAGTGGAATGTAATACAAATAAAAATAAAGTGTAAAGTGTAATGTAAGAAATTAGCAGGCAAGTGTGCCTCACGACAGCGCCAAAAAGATTCAGCAAAATGCCCGAAAACTAGTGCCTGACACTGGTTTTCAACTGGAGCTGAAGTGTGAGGTGACGGATATAAATCAGTTTTATACTGCAAAGAAATGCTGCAATGCGTGAAAGCGTGTGTGCATACTTGAATTAAATAAATTTGTGTCAGATTAAAAAAGTATCGAATATGTTCATAAAATAGTGAGATATTAAATCAAATTGCAAAACAAAACAAAAACCATTGCTTTTTTATGAAAATCTAGTAATATTTCATATCGATAAAGTTTGTATCCACGGCGGATCTGCACATATTTGTCCCAAATTTGAAAAGAGATAACGAACTGAATTGGATGCTTCATAGTTCCTTCCCGTGTTGAATATTGGTCGAACGGTCTCGCCAGGATTTATTGGACCAATCAAACGTGTATACAGTGCGTTTCGTTTCGGTAACGGTACGCCGCACTGCCTTGAACTGAATCTCTGGGATTATACGAGTATTCTTATCTAAAGTTATGGTAATTTTCGCTGCTTGCTGAAGAATTAAGTGAAGGACTAGCGAGACAATTCCTCTATGGTTAAGAACGACCGTATTCTGGTTTCAGGCTCAAGTTTTTTATATTGATTGTCTCAGAGATAAGATTGCGACTCGGTTTTAAACGTTTTACAATACGGGAAATGGCCTGCAAATGGTGACAGTTTAATTCGAAAAGCAATGTTAATACTTAGAAATCTGTGTATCGATCGTGATTCGTCATCTGCCGATACTTTTCTCCCCACTATGTTGAAGCTGGCTTCCAGTAAAACTGGCGACAGCTGAATACCAGCGTTTTACATAGAGCGACACATGCCTGATCTGATCACGATAACTCAGTTACAACGTAATTCGAAACCTCTTGGTAAGACTCGTTGTTTGAATTTCTGACGACCCGTAACGACTGTCAGAGATCCACGAATGATCCACGAATGACCAGGAACAACGGCTTATCGTGCTTTCTGAGCCAAGGCGTGTTATGTGAAGATGGTCACCTATCCACTTACCAACCGGGCCAGCGTAGCTTAACCTGATCCATCTGCTGGCTGCAATAACAGCCAGCAACTGGCTGACTGTTATTTTAATTGTGATTAAAGGCTCCCACAAACAGGCGCGACGCCACAGCGCGACACAAAGGCACCGCTCGTCGCGCGACACGCGCTGCCTTTGTGTCGCGCCAATGTTTATACCAAAATATTAATCGGATATGAATAATACTTCACGACTGATTTAATTATTGATAAGAAGTGACTTTGTCCGAAAACAACGGATAAAACGTGTTTTCGGACAAAGTGTCCTGAAAACCCTGCTAGAATTAACACTCTATTGTGTTACCTCGGATAGCATTGATAAATTTGATACCTGTCCCGATCTTTCGCGAGATATTTCTTTGCAGATTTGTAAATAAAATATATGTATTGTAGCAGCCGTCACAAATATTGAAAATATGGGACAACATTCCTGTGAAATATGAAATAAAGGAACGAATTTCTATTTTCTTGTTGAGAAAGAATTATCGCCAGTGAAATACATTTTTAGAACACCAGCTATTGTTTAATATGTTTAAAGTTACTAATAAATAAAATTGAAACTGAGCAAAATACGAAATGTTTTTCAGCTAATATTTGTATGCATCAAAGTGGTAGAGTCCGACCGAATTTCGTTTTCGGTTTAGATTTTCGGCCGAAAATGCAAATCGGTCCTTATTCGTTAAAATTTCAGCCGCAATTTTCGGTCCTAGACTAACAATAGGCGCAAATAGTGCTGGGTCTACTCACAAAATTCGAAGATTTGAATGACACTTTGTACGGTCACTTTCCAAATCCCATAGGTAGTAGGCCCGAAAAAGAAACAAACAAAAAACCTTCGGATTCACAATATTATAACCGTGTAATTGTAAATCATATGTTAAGGTTTTAAATGTAATGTCATTTTTTTTTTTTTAATTGTTTTACAAATATATATACATGTGGGTTTTTTTTAACATGTTGTATTTTTTATCTTAATAATTATGTTCTCGCTACTGAGGTGAAAAGTTGAATGTGTTACACGAGACCGCAAAAACCAACTTTGCTCTCTTGTTGCACAAATAACTATTAACCATCCAATACGAAGTTTAAAAAATCAAAAGCCATTCATCAACCTAAACGTAGGTTGAAGAATGGATCGTTCAAACCCAATAAATAATTTTATTTTCAAAATAACCAATAAATAAATACATATTTTGTTCAAAACTACGTAAAAGCTAATATATTCGACCGTTATTCGTGTCACCTCGCATTGGGCACAGAGTTATTGTAAAGACATAACATTAACTTTAATGAAGAGCTTTCCAGTATTGTTCAAAATTCTACTAATATTTTGAAGGACGCTGAGTTTGTATGTTTGTTACTTAATCACACTTTAACGGCTGAGCGGATTTGGATCCTCCCGACCCTTGCTCGAGCCAGCCCGCGCCGCTGAGCCTGTAGCTTTAAATTCGTCCCAAAATCAAATAAATCCTGATCCAGCTAGTCCCTTGCTGCCCTCTTCCAGCGACGCCCTGAGTCGAGGTCCGCACCCCACAGGGGGTGCCCTTAGCGTTTTCGCTTAGTTTTAGTTTAAGTCCTGGCTGGAGGCCTTAATTTATTAGGGCAAGCACAGGCAAGTCCGTTTAAGCAGACGACAACCTCATAGGTTGACCTGCGAGATGCCATACACAAAAAAAAAGCGGATATGGATAAAATTTGGCACACAGGTAGACTATAGACTCGTAGTTTAAAATATAGGATACTTTTTATCCGGGTCACTATAACAGTTTTCCTTGAATGCGAGTGAAACCGCAGGCAACAACTGGTTTATTACAATTGAGTCATTATTGTTCTTTATTTACGCAAGAATGTCATTGAAGTACACCAATTAAAATACAATTCACATTCTCATTAACAATTAAACCCAATTAGAAGAAAAAATAACTCAATTAGTTTATCTTTCATAACTTTTTCAAACTAATAGAAATACCTATTTCAGCGTGGAAAAATGTTCAAGAAGCTCTCATGTTGTATTTTTAGCTACTCCATATTTATTTATATTTGACATTTTAGGTCGGCTTTAAATATTCTCATAATGAGGTAATTTGGGTTCTCTGGAACATTCATTGGTGCATGAAGTATTGAGAAAAAAAGGGGGAAAAAAAAGGGATTCTATAATTGGATCTAGATGAATATTGTAAAATTGCTACAGTGAAGTCTAGTTTATGAATAGTTGTACTTAATTAATGTCCTAGCTATGAGCCTAGAAAGGCTTTATTTCCTTTAGTTTGAATAACTGAATTAGTGGCTAATGGATGCCTATCCATCCTTGCACAGCTTAGTATAAGCAGCCATAAAGTTCCCACAGCTAGGGCACAGGCCTCCACTCTGTGAGAGGGAGTGGACCGTAATCCACCACGCGAGCACACGCTGTTTGGTTGGATAAAGTACCCATATACCATTACAACTCCTCTCACTCACCTCTACACACCCACCCACACTGCACACCTAGATATGCTTTGATGGTGCTAGCTTGTCTTCCTGTTTGTTTCTGTGCATATAGTGTAGCTACTAAATTGTAAATCCGTAATTGGCTGTAAGATAAGTTAATTGTTAAAGAGCTGTGGATTTTGTGTATAAATAAATAAATAAACAACAGGTCGGATTAAAAAAAAATCTTTTTGCATTTGATAGTCCTATTCTTGAGGAATGCCGGGGTCGGGGGAGACAAGAAATTTCTAGTCGTGGGCAGAAGCTAGTCCAGAGCTCATCCTTTAAATCCCAACTGCCAGAAGCCGAAATTATGTCTGATGAACATAGGCTTTTTTTTTATTTTTTTATTCCACGCGGACGAAGTTGCGGGCGAACTGCTAGTCACAAATTAAGAAAACCAAGAATATAACTCTTATTTCTTAGCTTTCACTAGACTTCATGAATTCGTGCGTATTGCACCAATGAAACTGAACGCGATCAGGACTGATACACCAAGAACTGCCAGTGTTCAAATTCCATAACTATTTTGACACTGACAGCTCTTGAACGCGGTTCAGATGTGCTGAACGCGTACAGTTTCATTGCTGAAATCAGCCCGAAGTCATTTATCTCTAAAGGAAAATATTTTTAAAAAGCAGGTTTAACCTACATTCTCCGTAGCACACACATTTTCACTAAACATAATCAGAGTGACAACATCCCAAGAATGATAATGGAACCCTAATATGAATATATTATTTCCACATGACTTCATACGGAACCCTTCGCACGCAATCAACCCTTCAAAATCACATAGGGGTAGTTCTGACCCTGTGTTATTATGTTGATATGTTTGATATTAAAAATATGACGTGTTTAGGTGTGAAAATATTATTATGTGTTTGTTGAAAAAGATCATTTTTGTCCGGTTCGTGTATCCAGTGTATATTATAACAATTCGTTTTTTTTTTACAATGTTTAGAGAATTGCAAACAGGATGGGTTGCTTTGGATGAGCTCGACGGATTTTTTGTTGAGTATAGTACTAGCCTATTATTGTCCCACTGCAGGGCAAAGGCCTCTTCTCATACAAAGAATCTATCACCACGTTTGCTCAGGACGTGTTCGCGATTTCAGACCTAAATTAACTATAAGTACAGGTTTCTTCACGATGTTTTAGACTTCGCCCCCGACGACGCCACTACCCTCCTCCAGGAGAGCAGTAAGGCCACAAGCACCTTACACAAGCGCAAGTCGCTTAGTTTTTAGTAAGTATTAAAGTTTAAGTCCTGGCTGGAGGCCTTAATTTATTAGGGCAACCACAGGCAAGTCCGTTTAAGCAGACGACAACCTCATAGGTTGACCTGCGAGATGCCATTCAAAAAAAAAAAAGATGTTTTGGAGTGCCTTAAAGTGCCACTGACAATTATGGCATACACAAGTAATTGATGTTACGTCGTTGTCGTAGATAAAGTTAATACACAACACTTAGTTAATTTACATATTTATTATTTATATATTTTTTGATTGAGTATATATATTGCTGTATCTGTCCGCGACATCACAGTGGGCCCTATCAGAATACCAGCGCTGTGACACTTATTTTTAAGTGTCGCAGCACTATGCTGAGTTAGAATGTTTTTATTTACAATTTACTTTAGTTTTATTTATTTTTATGTATAAAGGAGTGTGTTTAGTTTATTTTGTGATACTGCGTATGCGTATGCACTACGTACTGCATTATGCGTATTCTTTTTATGTTATCCTTCACCGATGTCAGTAATTTTGTTGAGTAATTCAAGTTATGTAGAGCGGCTTTTGCCAAACTATATTTAAATCACCATTTTACTCCAGCTAGATAATTATAAAGAAAGATATTTCTGTCGCCTTTGAACACCAAATTATTTACCGATGCGTTGCCACCTCAGAGAGTTAAGGCTCATAGAGTCTGGCGCGACACGACGAAAGGCACTGCGGTGTCGTCCGATGAGCTGTGCCTCTGAGTCGCGCGCGTTTCGCATCGGTGTCGCGCTTGTTTGAAGGAGCCTTCAGAGACAACGTTGAAATATTTCAACTCATCAGTACCTTACCATAGTAACTCCGACCTAAAAACCTTCTCTGATCCTTGATCTACGCATTACACGCAAAACACATTAAAATGGAACCCTAAACATAAAAAAAACAACATCAAAATATATGGATGTATCAAAATAACCCACACTTCATACACATAACTACGTTAACTATTAACCCAGTTCTGGTCCCACACCTGCACTTCGACGCATACCGGTGACGTCGTAAACACGTGACGTCATTGTGATTTAACGTTTAAGACTGAGCCAGGTCTATTCACCCGGATTCGGATTTTCTCGTAGTTTTATCCCTTTCTGTTGCTCGGTAACATACTTTACCATCATCACTCTCATGCCCTTGTCTAACCATATCATCATTCCCACAGTCCGTCCATCGTTTCTTTGGTCTTCCCCTACTCTAATTGCCATCGACATTCATACTCAAAACTTTTCTCGCGAAATTTTCCTCATTCCTCCGTTGCACATGACTATACTCATACCATGACAACCAATTTCCAGTTCAACTTATGTACCCATTTCTTATTCCATCCATTCAACACACATCCCTCTTAGCATTCTCATCTCATCTGTATGCGATTGGGATGATGACAAATTTTCTATTTTTATCTCAAAAAACTGTTTGTTTCCAAATAGCGCATACTATATTACAAAAAGTGTAAAAGCTGAAATTGCCAAGTCATAAACGTTTTAGGATAACTGTTAGACAAGGACAGCACCATCGTTGAAGTGACGTCACTATTATGTAACTTCATACTGGCGCCGTACAGCGCGACAAGGACGGCAATAATCCCGTCCAAAAACTTTTAAAGCGTGTATCTTCTTCAAATTTAAACCGATTTAACAGATTTTTTCGATTATCTCTTTTTTACTAAGCCTTCTTTTAAATTACATTATTTTTATGAACATTTTATGTAGTAGTTATCATCCCACTTGCCTTATATTCATCGCTATTGTGGCCCAACATTCTGATCCAGAAAGTTCTAAAGCAAGAAAATTTGCCTGCGCCCGCGCTCTTCGCCATTCCGTGGCTTTGTTTCATTGTTATAACAAAAGAGTCACATCTGACTAGTCTTTGCCCAACTATCTTTGGGTTCATTCTAGCCGGATGCATCGGAATACTAAAGACAGTCTGTCTGGACTATACCCCCTTACCACCAAATATTAACATTAACAATTGCTATGAAAGGACAATCAGAAAATCAGAACTTCAAGTTCAAAACCCGATCGCCGTCCTACCGTCCTCGCAGCCGAGGCCCGCCACGACGCCCAAATCCACACCCCTCCCGACCCTTGCTCGAGCCAGCCCGCGCCGCTGAGCCTGTAGCTTTAAATTCGTCCCAAAATCACTCAAATCCTGATCCAGCTAGTCACTTGCTGCCCTCTTCCAGCGACGCCCTAAGCCGAGGTTCGTACCCCACAGGGGGTGCCCTTGGCGTGTAGTCGCTTAGTTTTTTAAAAGTATTTAAGTCCTGGCTGGAGGCCTTAATTTATTAGGGCACCACAGGCAAGTCCGCTTAAGCAGACAACCTATGACCTGCAAGATACCATACACAAAAAAAAACAGAACTCAAGTTTAATATCGTAGAAAATGTCAAAATATAATAATAACCTATCAATTCTGAGGCAACAACAAAATGCCAGAAACAATAAAATACCAACGAAATTTGACGTCCAACAAACGGCTAACAATTATGCAAACGAGACGTCCGCACTTCGCCGCTCACGGGACGCAACGCAACTGATCATAACTCGTCACGCGACGGTGTTGCCACGTGCCTATCACCTGTTTTATGTATAGAGTTGTTTTTTTTTTTCAATTTTTGTTGGGTTTGTTGAACTTTTGACTGACAAATAGTCTTCGAAAAAAAAAACAAATGTCAGCGGTATAAAAAAATATTGTTGTAATTTTCCCAGTTAAGGGTTAGGTTTATAAAGCAAACTGTTTAAAATAATTCCTCAGAAGATATTTAGTAAAGTGACGAGATTAATTAAGCTTTCCTGTAGTTTACAACTATCTTTATTTTGCCAATTAACATTTGATGATGAATATTGGAAAGTAGGTAAACCTTAATAATGTATCTGTTTTCGTAAAGGGGTGCCTTTCTGATATTTATAGCTACGTTTTATTTATTACCTTCCTTTGACACACATCTCTTTTCCCAATACACTTAAATAAACATTATTATAGCGTCAAAGCTTATTCGGGTGCATATGAGTTTCTTGAAGGATCTAAACATTCACAATCATTCCGCATTGTAGAGAAAATGCGTCGAGCCGTGAGATTTGAATGTTCCTGATATGAAAACATGTTACATATGTTTTTTTTTGCGTTTGGGTGAGTCTGAAAACAACAGTAATTATTCACAACTGTTTCAAATAAGTCCTAAGAACGAATTTCACCAATGAAACTGAACGCGATCAGCACATCTAAACCATGTTCAAAAGCTGTCGTTTCCTCGTTGTTGTTGAATATTGGTACTGACAGCTCTGACACGTGGTTTAGAAATGCTGATCGCGTTCAGTTTCATTCGTAAAATTCGTTCCTAATTTACGCGTTTTGATTGGCTTGCGAAAGACAGAAGCGGTAACATACACGTGGTTTAGACGTGCTGTTCGCGTTCAGGTTCATTGGTGAAATTCGTTCCTAATTTACGCGTTTTGACGAAATGAGAATAGTTCATAGTATTGTAGCTAGACAGTAAGGTGCGGACTGCCCACAGCACAACACACCTGGACAGCTGGTGTCAGCGAGGGAAATTACATTACTAAGCAAATTTAAAATAAATAGGCACGTAATAGGCTTGCCCCCTATTACATATGACCTAGGCATAACTGGCGAAATGTGGGTGAACTGTAGGTACACCTCTGCCTAACCCTTCTGGGATTACAGGCGTGATGTTATGATGTCTGCTATGTGACAATAAAAATAAATTAATTTCCCTAACTGTACCATCGTCCATCGTATTTTTTTTCTCAGTTATTGCAGTACTAAGTATTACCACATTAGGTAGACTACTTCTATGTTTCCCTGGCCTAAAAATTAAATTTGTTTCATCATAAACGTAGACTTATGTATTAAAAAGCAACAACAAAATATTTTTCATCTATTTCAATAAAACAGTGTATGCCCATCTGGCGTGACGTCATTCGCACGACGTCACCTGCACGCGACGTTATTCTAGCGTTCATGTGGAACGTGGAAAACAAAAATTAAAGTTGTTGGCCTGGTTGCTACCCTGTTATGGAATTGTAACTCATTAGATATATTTTTCGAACATATGAAGTAAGGGATTAGCAATATCCTTCAAAATGGTTCAGATTGTAATTGATAGTACTTTACGCAATTATGGTGCTGCGTTAGAAAGAAATAATGAAAGAAAAAAATGATAAAACTTTATTCTGCACAAACAAAACGCACATTACAAAAAAAATACATAAATTACATACATACAAATTAGCCAAAGGCCTCGTATTCAGCATTTATAAAGTTTTGTAATTTTGTCCATTGCTTGATGTCACTCAGCACCAAAGACAAAACAGGACATAGGATAGTTTTTATCCCGGCAGTACGATCCCGTGGGCATAAGCTAGCAATATCAAGTAAAAGTTTATTGTAAAGGCTTGTGCGGACGACACGCGACACGTATCGCACACGCCACAAAGACACCGCGTGTCGTCTAAAGAGCCTATTTGAAGGAGCCCTTAAGTGTCTACAAAACTAGCAATACTCTCGAATATAATTGAGCAGAAAACTTGACGAAATCCGGATCCGTTTCAATTCAAACCAATATAAATAAAATGCAAACTAGTAAATCAGTTATCTAAATAAACAGTCCGGGTAAAAACTGTTATTGAATTCTTCTACTACTAATTACTCTTACACGCGTTGTCTACGTCTATTATTATAAATACTCTCTTATCGCAGGTATGCTGGAAGAGATTTAGAAATAAGCATAATCTTTGTACATTTTTTTCTGTTCCTTTTTTTCTCGTCTGTTTATGATTATAAACCTTTAAATAAATTCTGACACCATCAGTGGCTTAAAAAAAAAATTCAATTGTTTTTCTTAAGTTCGAATCAACTTTTGAAAAATCTAGTCAAGAAGAGTCAGACTCGGAGCCTTTTTCCAAATATGTCGAGGATGGCTTCCAGTCTAACCGGATGCAGCTGAATACTAGTATTTTACATGGAGCTACTGCCTACCTGACCTCCACAACCCAGTTACTGGGTAAGAAAGAAAGAAAAGAAAGAAAGAAAGAAAATAACGTTTATTTACGGTAAACATGACGCAGTGATCGAACACAAACACCAAAAAGAACAAATCGGGGGAAAATATGCGTCACATCCACGCAAAACGGCCATCGCTCAGCTTAATGCTACGACCATATGCGAGACAGAGCCCCAGCGCTGGTAACACGATACCCCTTGGTAAGACTGCTTGTCAGACTTTCGGGCTTCTGACGACCAGTCTTAACGACTATCAAAGATCTGACGAATGGCAGCCGGGACCAACGGCTTAACGTGCTGTCCGATGCATGGAGGGGGGGTCTCGATATGTAATGGATTTTCACCCATCCACGGACCAACCACGGCAGGAGAGCCGCTATAATCATTTTGCCACGAGCCTTTCTCATCTACAGGATACAAAGCAAAAAATCTTCTTAAACACTTCAGGGACTTGCAATGGCCCCATAGAATATTATAGGCTCTAAAAACCAAGGGCCCGTCAAAATGTAAAACGATAAACAAGCGTATGTTGCAGTCGGTAAAGCAATATTAGACATTTTGCGTAATGCCTATATCCGTCGTAACGGTTTTGCGGCTGAGCTGAGAGTTAACATAATGTGTTGTTAGATCGTTTTATGTGTTGTAGCAACGTGATAAAGGAAGTATGTGTTTTTTTATTAGTTCCGCTGTGTGTAAAATCAATTTTATTTTTTGTTCCAAATATTATTGAAGGGAGGCAACTTGGCAATTTTAGCTTAGTGTTTATTCTATTCTCTTTTTATTCTCCTTGGATAGGTATAATTGTTTATCATCATTGTAGGAATTAGACTAATCAAATTGATATAATATCTGTCTGCCTTGTATTTTTGTACAACCAAGTTTTTAACCTTGCAATATTTTTCTTTTCTTTTGCCTTTAAAATAAAAATTACATAACATAACATCATAACATCACGCCTTGTTTCCCCGAAGGATTGGGCAGAGGTGTACCTATAGTACACCCACATTTCGCCAGTTATGTTTAAGTCCCATGTAATAGGGGGCGAGCCTATTGCCATCTACCGGGCATAAATCCAGACTTCGGGCTGCTACTGAGAAATTCCAGATAGAAAAACCCAATAACACGTTGCCCGACCTAGGAATCGAACCCAGGACCTCATGCTCAGCAGTAGCGATTGCGACCAGAATTCGGTATTTAGAGCAATTCATTTGTAATGCATCCTCAAAGAGGAGTCCAGCTGCCCTGTAAATGTTGTCATAACATAAGTACAGTACAACTATTTTCTTAATTTCCCTCGGCAAACTTCGTGTTTTGTCAGTCGTCGGATTTTTATCAGTTGCCCGTTGCACTTGGTGCAGACCGGGCGCTCTCAATCGACTTGGAAGTATATAGATTTGTTGATACAAAATGGGAGGAAAGCTGCTTAAGTCACGCAGGCACGACAGATTGCTCACGGACATTAAGATTTTTTTTTTAATAGCCTACGTCTAAACATTCATTGGCTTACCTACATACCTACAGTTCATTCCATTAGGTTCCATTAGAGGTAGGTGTTGTGTAGTGTGAAGTTCCTTTCTCTGCATAGCTGCTTAGTAATTTAATAAATTAACTTACAGGCACAAAAATACTTAAATAAATAAAAGTATACATAAAATTGATATGCTTGTAAACACACAAAGCAAAAGTGTCGTGACGTTCAAAACGTTAGTCGTTCAAAATGTCCGTCTAGCTCTCATTCGCCAATATAATATAATATTGTGTAGAGTAAAACTGCGACAAGGAATTTTGTTCCAAAATAACTATCAAAACCGTTAATTTACAGCATCTCGTTAAGTAAATTACAAAGTATACAGTTTGTAGACCAAATAAAAGTAAAACTTGACGAAGAACTCAACATTGTTGATCATTTAACTCCTTCGCGTAAATTGAAGAAGTTAACTGAATTTAACTGTGATTATCGTTGGCGTAATCATCTTGTTTTTCAAAGTGGGTTTCAGCTTTTAATTTTGATAAATGAGTAGGTCAATCAAATTAACTTTACACATTTCATTGCTGGACATAGGCTGTTCCAAATGCCTTCATAAAAATAAACAAAAAAAAATACACTAAAATAAAAATCTATAAAGAAGTAGGTACATTATATGATAAAAAATTAGGTAGTTCACTATGTGCTGGCCAATAATTATATACGAATGATTCATTATTAAACAATTAAATCAGTGAATGAAATGCACTGACCTCAGCATGGTTTGACCAGACCCGATTAATCGTTGAAACATGTTTTGCACTAGCCCCTGAAGCCTCATGTTGCATGGTGCTACAAATTGCATATCAAGGGGTGGACCGGGGAGCGCCGTAATGGTAGGGAAGACGTGCCCTTAGGATAGGGAAGGATTGTGAGCTGTACCGGATTTGCATCCTAGAGTGGGCATTGGACACATTGTAATCCTCAAAAATTATATTTGAATATACAATGATCTCTCAAAACGTTGAAGGAAAACATCGTGAGGAAACCGGCATGTCCTAGAACCAAAAATTCGAAGACATGTGACATCTACCAACCCGCACTGAGCCCGCGTGGTGGATTACGGCTCACTACCTCTCATAGAGAGGAGGCCTGTGTCCCAGCAGTGGGAACATTATAGGCTGATTATGATACAATTTAATAAACTTTATTGCACGCATGGAAAATAAAAACGCAAATAAAATGACAGTATCTGAAACCTATCACTGTTATTTAAAAAGGCCAGAGACTGCAATCACAAACCACACATGGCTATTTGCACCCAGAAAGGTGGGACTCAACGCCGCATGTATGCCAAACTCGTAACATTTTGAAATTTTCCACACTGAAAAAGGAAATAGGAATGAATACAAATTCCAATACAAATAGTCTGAAAGCATTCCAGGCGGTGTTACCAACCCTACTGTTTTAACAGTAGATCTACTGTTTTTCAATGGCATCCCTGATTTCTGTTTTAGTCCATATTTCTACTGTTTTTGGGTTCCGTACCCTAAGAATGCCAACGGTATCAAAATATTAATTAAAGGAATCCATACAAGAAACGTGTTTTTTTCGCCGTTTTCTTGTGGTTCGGCTCTTCGTGTGCGCGCCCGACTCGCACTTGGCTTTTTGTTTGTACACAGGGCTACATTTCAAGCTATAGATTTCCGTTGTAAGCTGATCTCGCATTTTATAGTATTTCCGTACAATGAGAGATCAGCGTATACTGGAAACGTGTAGCTTGATATGCAGCCGTGGTTTCTTGCTTTTACGTGTGGGTACGCACAAGGTCAACCGTCTACTGATTCTGGTACCCAAACTTTTTGACATTAATTAGGGTTTTCAAACTTTTTTATTCATTTTCTTATGCTGCACAGTAGAATAGAATTACTGTTCTGAAATTACTATTTACCGTTTGGTTTTTATGGTTGATTTGGTGATTTTTAGTTAGGTGGGGTTGGCAACACTGGTTCCAGTTACATCGAATACGAAAGTCGTAGACAATAAATCAACATCGGACGTTTCGCTTAACGTCTAGTTCCGGGCTTTCTCCCGGGGTGTAGCCGCGTAGTTACCCCGTCAGCAAATATGTGTAAGCGAGAATGTGACTTTTGTTGGAATTTCTTTTATTGCTTGTTTTTTTTGTTTTCATTCATTCTAAGCTAAGTCTATGTGTGATAATATGAAGTAAAAGATGGATGCTGGTTGTGTGTTTGGTTTGGTTTCAATAGAGGGTGCAGACCATACCACCAGCATCCGTAACAATGCTACGAAATATACGAAACGGAAGATAAAATGACTGATTTTAGCAAGATTTCTACGGCGCGATGTTAACATTCAAGAAAAGAATGTTAACATCAGTTAAGAAAACTATTTCTCTCTTCTCTACGTAGAGTGGAGATAGCAGTGGTCATGCTACGTATGCAGACCACCACTTTTTTTCAAACTTTTTTGTCCTCTTTCTTAACAAAGGTCTCCCCTAAAGGTTTCCACAGGCATTGATAAAAAAATGCGGGTAGGTATAACGAGTGAAGAAGCAAAGAAATCTGAATCCTTTAAAAACAATAAACTTTTCGGAATCTCTTTCTATCCATACTACATCCTAGACTTACGAATAGAAATATCACAAACTCAAAGTACAGGAATCAAAGCACAATACAAACAAACTAGCAAGTAGCAGACAATATATCAATACTGGACATTTCGGTTTACGTCTAGCCCTAAGTAGCCGGCGTGGCACACACACCACCGGACCGTTCGTACAAAATAAATATATTAATCCCCCCACCTTCACCAATCTTAACCTTGCTGTGTTCTGATTAAATCTTTAAATTATGAAAATATTTCTCACTTTTATGTTTTGAAACTTAAATGGTTTACCTACTATGTTCGATCGTATCTGACTATTTATATGTTCAGCACATAATATATTACTTTTATTATATTCGTAATAACAGGCGAAATTTTCTACTTCCACTTTTCATCGAAATAGATACGACAGACAGATACACGATTTCATTACAATAACAATATTGTCAACCACTCAACATTCACATTTAATATAACCTTATAACATTAAAGTATATTATATTATTGTCGTATACCGTTCCCCTTTCTCTCGCAAGGGTAGTGAAACCAGAAATATCCGGTTTTTTTCCAATTTCTATGGGGGCCTGGCTGGGGTAACTTCGAGAGATAATGATTGGGGGTAGATGTTTCCCTTTGACATCGCAAAATAGATTTTTCCTCTCGCTTACTGAGCTCGAGACATTAATTCTATATTTTTATATTTATGATGTCACCTCGCTTTGTGTTGGCGAGTTGGTTTTGTTTGGCAGATTTTTATTAAGAATTTTATGAATCTCGTATTTGATAATCTGCTGTAGAAAGGTTTATCTTTATTGTTATAAATTCTTCATCTGATTTCCAGCAAAGGCTGATATTTTGTTCTGGTGGTGGCGACGGTTTGGGGAGGCCAATGTGGCAGCGGTGGACTTCTTTCGGCGGAAATAATGACGATGATGATGTTTCTAAATGCAGTTCCCTCCACGAAATGCTATTTCGAATCTATAAAGACAGCTTTTTTTCAATTTTCGAAACTTTCTAAATATCCTTTTAAGTTCGGGAACGGTCTAATTGGACTCTGCACACAAAATTCGTCTCGGTTCGGGCAAAAAAGTTCCTAATAAGAAATATACGAAAGTAGGGTGGGTAGTTTCGAAAGATTGAGTGCCTCGAGCTAATCAATCATGTCCAAAAAGGACAGGAACTTTCGAAATGTGTAGCTAGAAACCTGGTATGAATTTTATGTTTATTTTTTTGGGAAATATTTTTCTTTAAAAATTCGCTTAGTGCGTAGGTATCGAGCTAATTCGTGGTACGCTACGCACTTAAAGGAGTTATTTAATCTAAGGACTATTGAGTTTCTTTTACGTTAGTCTTGTAAGACCAACACTGGCGACGGTGCCTTCAAACGGCAAATAGTTTTTCATGGCAAGAAAAACGCGTGGACAAAGGACCTAAGTGTACGTTCAGTTTTCACGTTGATTTACAAACTATACAAATTATGTGTGTCTTGGTCAATCAAACCAATTTAAGTTTAATCCAAAACAAGCAGCATTGAGGGCTACAACACTAAATCCGTAATATCTAAACAAAAGGTATTTAATTTGTGTCTCATCTCAGATTGCTATCCTTAAAAGGCCGAATCTTGAAGCGAATGACCTTATAAATGCGACAGCTTAAAAACGTGTTCTCCTGTACCAATATTCAGAGCTTTTGGCCTGTTACAAGGACAAAGTCTAGGTTTTTGTTTCGCTGGAATTCTCTTTATTGCTTCAATGTCTGAATGTTTGGCGTTCTTTGAGAACTGAATTTAAGCTGTAGGAGGTACAAATTTAAGTGCTGACTCTTGTTAACTCTTAAAAGGTTATTATTATTGTTGCAAAACGGGTGTCGAATACAATTTTGTTCCTAATAAACGGTGTACCTACTTTTACCGTTGTGTTTGCACCTTTAAGTCAAAAATATGCTTTACAATAACTGAGGTAAGCTGTGTAAAAGTTGCAGCCAATACCTAAGATAAGATAACTTAAAATCTTCAAGATATAACCGTTAACATTATAGCCGATGGTAATCAGGCAAAAAATATGTATCAACTTACGAGAATAAATTAAAGATGATGTTTGATAAAATTACTCTGCATTTATATGTACCACTGTCAAGTTCTCCAACCTCATCATCTGCCCAACCTTCCCCCAACTTTGTTGGGAACAGCTTCCAGTCCAACCGGATGCAGCTGAATACCAGCACCTTACATGGAGCGACTGCCTATCTGACCATCACAACCCAGTTACTAGGACACCTTGGTAAGACTGGTGACAAATTTAGTTCAAGTCGTTATTACAAAATAACATCAAGAATCTACCTATAAAAACGATTCACCTCCTCCAACCCTAGACTTATTTCCGTTTTCCAGTACTTAATAACGCCTCATTAATGTCAGGGAGGGCATTTTTAACCCGTTTCCACCCCATGAGAGAGAAAATGAGCCTCTGTTTACCTCCCTCCCGCTCAACTTCACAAACAATCGTTTGTGCACGGAGTAATTAAAAAAATGCTCTTTGCCGTTTGTGGTGATTCGCAGGGCTACAGGCGTGTTCTGAAGCTCGCTGTGGTGGAAATGGTTTTCAACGTTTTGCCTTTCTTTTTGTGCTGACATGACCGGAAAGGCAGAAATTCGTTGACGCGTCTCTTGGGTGTTAGAAAGGTGTTCTCGTTTCGTGTTCGGTTTTCTGGGCCGTGTTAATGGGGGAGAACATGACGTCCGTTTACGAGTCTGGAATTGTTTAAATTTAGGGATGAGTAAAACCTTTTTTTTTTGCTGACATTTAAAACTTATTGGTACTTTTCTTTTGTATAGATTTTAATTGAAGCAGGTATAAAAAAACATGTTTTTTTTTTTCTTATACCAAAACTAGTGTCCATTGAACCGCCTCGAAGTATCATATATAAGAAACCTAGTTATGTTTCCAGTAAAGAACTGTGCCACCATTGTAATGATGGAACACTACAATATATTTCTTTACTAGCTGCTCCCCGCGGTTTCACCCGCATAAATCTTGATGCCGTGGGAGTATCGGGATAAAAAGTACTCTATGTCTTAATCCAGTCAATCAACTATATCTGTGTGCCAAATTTCATCCAAATCCGTTCAGAAGTTTTTGCGTGAAAGAGTAACAAACATCCATCCATACTCACAAACTTTCGCGTTTATATTATTACCTATAACCTATCTTAACAGATCTTAGACTGCACCTATTCGATAGTGTGGCTATAAACTATTATTATTATATTGCCTACTGCTGAGCATGAGGTCCTGGGTTCAATTCCCTGATCGGGCAAAGTAGTATTGGCCTTTTCTATCAAGAATGTCTCAGTAGCAGCCCTGAGTCTGGATTTGTGCCCGGTAGATGGCAATAGACTCGCCTCCTATTACATGGGACCTAACAATAACTGGCGAAATGTGGGTGAACACCTCTGTCTAACCCTTCAGGGATTACAGGCGTGATGTTATGTTACGTAATATCATATTTAAAACAGAATAAATATTTTGAATGTATGTAATCCTAAAATAGAAAGACAACAAGACAATAGAAAAGGACTTACTTCTTACCTACTTAATTAACTCTAGCATTTTCACAGTTAGTTCGGATTCACATTATAATTGCAACATACAATAATACCGCGTGAACATATAAAGAAAATGTTGTTTGATATCGAACAACAATATGTTTTACAGAATAACCCGCGTTTTCTCTTATTACGGCAATAAATAATAATAGTAATAGACATCTTATTTCTATCGTTTTCGCTACAATAGGACCGCGTAATATTTACAAAAAAAACTAGATTCACACGCGTTTGTTCGTTAAGTAAGAGTGGTGGGCCCAACCCCAACTTGTAAGTGAAAGCGATTAAATAGTAGGTTTCGAGTACTGGTATCGAATATGTATATGCGGGCGAATCTGCTACTTAAGAGGCTGACAAGAAAGAGAAGCGCGATGTTTGTTTGTTTGTTTGTTTGGCATCTCGCAGGTCAACCTATGCGGTTGTCGTCTGCTTAAGCGGACTTGCCTGTGGATTCCCTAATAAATTAAGGCCTCCAGCCAGGACTTAAACTTATATACTAACTAAAACTAAGCGACAACGCTAAGGGCACCCCCTGTGGGGTACGAACCTCGGCTTAGGGCGTCGCTGGAAGAGGGCAGCAAATGACTAGCTGGATCAGGATTGGTATTAATTAGGGACGAATTTAAAGCTACAGGCTCAGCGGCGCGGGCTGGCTCGAGCAAGGGTCGGGAGGGGCGTCGATTTGGGCGTCGCGGCGGGCCTCGGCGGCGAGGGCGGTAGGACGGCGATCGGGTTTTGGGCTTATGTAGCGTGCTAGTGGCCTTGCTACTCTCCTGGAGGAGGGTAGTGGCGTCGTCGGGGTCGATTAAAGTATGCCTTGGTCGGCGAATACTGCTAATGCGAGAGGGAGTGTAGCGGGCGGCCGCTGTAATCAGGGGGTTAGAATGTTTGATGCCGCAGTCGAAGAAACGCTTTGATAAGCGTTTCATGAACTGTTTTATGGTTGGCATTTTGAGGTCGACGTGAAGATCGATATTACGGACATAGAAGGGGGCACCCGTGACCCTTCTGAGGAAACGGTTTTGGAGGGTCTGCATCTTGTGGAGATGACGTGGGTGAGCGTGCGCAAATACAACGCAGGCATAGGTCATGATGGGACGGATGACTGCGGTATAGATGCGGAGCTTGCATTTGAGGGACAGTTTACTACGGGCTGTCAGTACGAATTGCAGCCTGCTAAGAGCGAAGGAGGCGCGCGCGCGAACCGCCTTAATATGAGCCTTAAAGGTAAGGTTCTCATCGAGGATCACGCCTAGGTATTTGGCTTGCTTCTCCCAAGGGATTGGCTTGCCGTACATAGTGATCGGGCTGGGAAGTGGGGGAGGGAGTCGACGACGTCTCGAGAAGAGAACCGCCTGACTCTTATCGGGGTTGACCTCGATTCTCCATTTCCGGAACCAAGCGCCTAAGACGTTTGCGGAGGTTTGGAGAGTACGAGCTATAGCGTTGGGACAGTGGCCGGTATAGTAAACGGCAGTGTCGTCGGCGAAGAGAGCCAACTGAGCCTTTTTACTTTTTGGGATATCGCTAGTGAACAGCGTGAAGGCGAGAGGAGATAGTACGGAACCCTGAGGGACACCGGCGCGTATAGGATGAGGGGACGAGAGTGCTCCCTCGACGCGATAGCGAAAGGTCCGGTTCGACAAAAAGTCTCGTAAGATGAGCACGAGACGATCTGGCACTCCTAGTTGGTAGAGCTTGGATATCAAGCCGTTGTGCCAGACTTTGTCGAAGGCTTTCGCTATGTCGAAGAATAGCACACCCGTCGTCGCGTTACGCTGCAGACCAGCGCATAAGTGCTCTACGATACGGTGGACCTGTTGGGTGCCCGAGTGTTGGCTACGGAATCCAAACTGCTCGTTGGGTATGAGGCTCTTTGCTTCGGCGTAGTCTTTGAGACGCTTATAAATAAGCCTCTCGTAGATTTTGCCGAGGACATTGAGTAAGCTAATAGGGCGGTAGCTGGAGGGCTCAGACTTTGGCTTGCCTGGCTTTGGGATACCAATGACGGTGGCTTCTTTCCATGCTTGTGGGAAGATGTTGTTGCTCAAGGCGCCATTGAAGATGGCGGTCATAAGCATTATTAGCGGGGCAGGAAGGAGTTTGTATACCTTATTGGTAATACCATCCGAACCGGGGGCCTTACCAGCGTGGAGCCCTTTAATGATGTCGTGCACTTCGTCTGGAGTGACGGGAGGCAGAGGATCATCAGGGACTTCGACGGGAGGGAGGGAGGCTCTTCGTTCGACTTCAGCGTCGACCTTGTTCAGGTGAGCTTGGTCTACTGGTTGGGAGCTGGGAGAACATTGGGACTTTAGGCTGTCGGCAAGACATTCAGCCTTATCGGGACTGTCGAAAGCGACACTATTGTCGGGGCGGATGAGAGGAGGCATAGAGACCTCTTCTGAGGAACGCAATTTCCTCTGTAATTGCCAGAAGGCTTGATGAGTGGGCTCGAGTTCGCTGAGCGTCTTGTTCCAGCCCTCGGAGCGAACCTCCCCTATGCGTTTCTTTACAGCACGCTGTAAATGGCGCATGTGGGCTTTGTTCGCGTCACAAGGGAAGGAGTCGTAGGCACGGATGGCCGCGTTCTTCTCGGTTATCAGGTCACGTACGTCAGTAGGTAGTTTCCAGCGATGGTCTTCCATCACCGGAACTTCCCGTGAACAATCCGTCAATACGGATTGTACGTGCTCTGTAAACGAGTCGATTGCGGCCGTCGTGTCGGCGACTGACACTAAGTGATCGGGGATGGTGTCTAAGTGAGGCGACGTGGTGGATTTCAATCTTTCGCTTACTTTCCTCCAGTCGGTTATCGTCTGGGTCTGAGGGGGGCGGTTGGGGTCGATCGGGCCCGAGTAGGGTGCAAGATGCATGACTACAGGGCGGTGGTCAGAATTTAGCTCGTGGAACGTCTCAACCGATTGCAAACGGAGGTTCACATTCTTGAGCAGCGCTACATCGAGAACATCGGGAAGGTGAGAAGCGCGATGACACAAGGCTGGTAATTTATTGCAAAAAATGAAGCAATTACATATTTACAAAAAAAAAAAAAACTGTTAATTGGACAAAAATTATAAAACGATCTTACGTTAATATGTTGCTTGTAGAATAAACTGACAAAATTTCAAAATGATTGCATGTGTATTAGTAGTGTGTTGGTTTTTAATCGTTACAAGAAATTTTTAGAAGTACCTTCGTGAATTTTTTCTATCGTATCAAATTAGTTGTATTAAGATTTCAATACACTATCTAAGTTTTAGAATTACTCTTAAGAAATAAAAACATTAATTAACAGACAGACAAGCCTAAACCGCTGGGTCAAAAAGCATGAAATTGATTGACATGATTTGCGCAAGAATCTCTCAGAAATATAGCGAAGGTGAGGCACTAAAGAAAGAACGAATGATTTTTGGTTTTTGAAAATTATCTTTGGGCACACGGATTGTATGAAATGAAATTGCAAGAACGGCTACAAGATACCTAAATTTACGTGTGCATGACGTATCATATGAAAGATTAATCGAAATTGTCCACAGTGGTTGTATAATGTTTTTTTTTACTAATATAATACATATTAAGCGGCTGATATAAATGCTATTAGAATTAAACTAAACAAGAATCAGCCATATTACCAGTTGCATTTGGGTGTCACCACTTGATTTTGTATTAACTAATGTCCATACATCACACAAAACCTACCCGTATTTCAGAAAACTTAACTTGTACCTTACATAACCTATTCAGCCATCTAAAAAGTAAAAGTACGTTAAAAAAGTAGCCAAATAAATTCGCTTATAACTTGCACCACACGTCAAACACGCGGTTTTTCCAACAGTTAGCGCGAAAACTTTCACCGCACGTCTTCGAGTTTCATTGCACCTAGCAAACATACTCCAATCCCCGTCCACTCCAATATCAACCTTAACTCCTTAAACACAAAGTATATTACCGCCGCACAGTTTTATTTGCACAAATCTCTTACTACTTAAAATTGCAGTAAGGAAATATAGGTCTTATTTAAATATGATTACAGTTGGTTTCAAGGTGTTAAATTACACGGAAGCTAATTGCGCATGATTATGCATAGTAGATATTCATTTCTTTTCTATTAACTTGTTTGGGTTCAAAAGAATTCTTGAAGTGACGTAAGGTGACGTCAATTTTATTTTGATGACACTGATTGCAAGTATATAAACTTTAAGGTCAGTGGGTCAATCAACTATTTTACCCACACTTTGACTGTCCCCGACACTTAACTATAAATGTACCGTAATTGAAAATATTCATACACAAAGGATGGGCACGATTGTATCTAAAGGTGCGTATCCATTTGAGCAGGCTCAGGCCGAGCAGCCTCGACTTCAAGCAAACCGAGGCTGCTCACTCCGAGGCATAGGCTCGAGGCACGACAAGGTGAGGCATGTCGCCTCACTTTGATCAGAAGCCAGTGTAAAGCAAGAACGCGATTACACCAGCCGCGCGTAGAGTAGCTGCTGCTTTAATAGTCATTACATGAAAAAAAGAGAGTACAACAAAACACCATACAAAAGAGGAAGCATCGATGGTGGATAAAACAGTTATATCGCAATAGAATTCAGCATGGATGTTACCAATTACTATTGGACATAACGGAAGATGATGATCAATTTCGTTGTCCATTGTGACCTCAGGCGAAACGCTCGTCTCCACCAAGTGCACGGCTCGGACTGAGGCTTCTTTGAGTGCGCCAAAAAAAACGACAAAATATGGCTCGGCCCGCGGCAACGAAATTGCTTCACGGCGCGGCGTGCCTCAGGTCGAGCGGCTGCCTCGCCCCGAGTCTGCCTTAAATGGATACGCACCTTTTGATTGTTGAGGTAAAAAAATTATTGTTGAGAGAAAAAGACGGTATAACACAGTTTATACAACACTGTATTACACACTACCCATATATTAGTTGATTGACCAATTTCTCTCCATAACAAAGATTATCCTATCTATTCCTGATAGGAATGCATGATTTGATTCCACTGCCTGATACTTATAAGCTGGAAAAACACGCAAATCTTGATGTTAAGTACTTTTCACAGACTTATCTGATGTTCTAGTGAAGTCTTGCCGCGTCCGCCTTAATAGCATAGGTAAGCTAGAAAGGCCCTACCACACACGCACCTACCTTCTAAGAAGATTGAATAAAGAAACTAAGGTTGTTACCTAAGTGTATTTATTTAAACACTGCTTAAACACGTCATACATTGAATGCTCTATTCCTCCCCCAATGTCATCATCCTCATAATAATAATCAATCCAAATAAAAATACTCCATCCAACCACCTTCTCCTCCCCTCCTTGCCGGTCGCACCATATCATCAATATTCATCCGGCTAGCCGTACTCCTAGAAGGGAGCCGTTAATCAGCCATGCCGAAATAGTGGCGGTAAATTAAGCCGTTCAATTCCGGACTGAACCGCTTCGGAGCGGTTCGAAGCGGTTACAACCGGATAAATAGGGTGGGGGCACACCGGCTCTTGAGATAATGGAGTGTGGTCGGTTAGTGGAGGGGAAATTTTACGGTGTTATACTGTGTTCTGGAAATAGAAGTTATGGGGGTTGATAGTGTTGGTTATGTTATACATGTGAACAGGGGTTTATGATGGACCTGTTTTTAATTGATGCAATATTCAGACAAAGTGAGTGTCATACGGTCAGGCCGCACCGTAAAAAGGAAAATTTTGGTCCGCACTGATATATATATATATATCAGTGCGGATTATATATTATAGAAGACTAAGGGAAAATACAAGTTATTCCTGTTTTACAACGGAACTCTAAAGGTTCGACCGCATTGGTCGTTCTCTATTTTAGGGTGCAAAACATACGTAAGACCTAAAATTAATCAACTAGAATCAATTAAATTTAAATGTAAATGTTGGCGTTCGAAAGTGAATATATTATTTGAAATAAAAGCATTTACTTTGACTTTGGCTACTTTGAATGTATAATAATATTGTTATTGGCCGGCTCTGCAACTCATGTTCGTCATCATCATCATAATCAGCCTATAATTTTCCCTCTACTGGTACCCAGGCCTCCTGCTCTCGAGAGGGAGTGGGCCGTAATCCACCACGCGTGCCCAGTGGGGGTTGGTAGATGTCACATGTCTTCGAATTTTTGGTCTAGGACATGCTGGTTCCCTCACGATGTAGTCCTTCGGCGTTTTGAGAGCAGTGATGATGAAACCATTTACACGAAGTATAGCGTCTGGGTTCGAACCTACGACCTACAGCTTCAACTAAGTAATCTTAATTTAGTCAATTACCCAAAACACAACAGTGCCTACCAGTAAAGTAAACATTTCCAAATAAAAACGTCGAAACTAATTGGTTCCATCACTCCCTTTTACAATTCACACAGGCGAGCGAACTAAAAGGAAAAACATCACGCTTCACTCGAAAAAACACTCGGCATTAATTACATTTTCTTAATTAAGTTTTTCTCCCGGTGTGCATCAAGCCTTATTGGCGGGACTGTCCTTTCTGGAAACGCTATATCGTACGGAACCAATACTGTAGCGTATCGGTCGAAACGTTTAGATCGTTTACTATTTTGAGGCTGGAAATATCGGCAATATTCTTAGATGATTTTTAATTTTTGACCTAGGTTTTCTTTAATAATCTGACTGTACTTACTAATATTCAGTTAAGTAATAATGAGAATAATCTGTTGTTATTGGCAACCTTTAGTAAATAATTTAATTAAATTCTATAACAAATAATACGTATAAAAAGTAAAAGAACTGTCAGGGATGAGCCCATGCATTATATTATTATCATAGTTGGAGTTGAAAAATTAGGAGAAATATAAAAAAAAAATTAACAGAATAGTTTTTTAATTAAGTACGCTTTTCTCCCGGTGTGCAGCAAGTCTTATTGGCAGGACGGTCTTCATGCTGACTGCAACCGCTATTACGTGCGGATCCAATAGTGTGCCGTATCGAGTGCAATGTTTAAATCGGTTATTGAGTCTTTTGCTGTTCTGTGGCTAGATTTCGTCCTTGCATTTGTGTTATTGAGCCTTTCGGCGAATAGTTTCATTTCGGTTAGTCAGAAGCTGCCTTACCAAGCCTTACCAAGGGGTAACACGAGGTCAGATAGTTAGTCGCTCAATGTAAAATACTGGCATCCATCTGCATCCGGTTAGTCTGGAAGCTGACCACAACATATTTAGGTAAAGACTTGGCAGATTGATCGATTGATTTATGTTAATGGAAACTAAATTAACCTTACCATTTACTTTGTATGTTTTAATTTTGCATCACCTGAGTGTAGACTCGCAGAAAACGTCTGTGGCATTTTCTAAGTTCATATTTGTGAAATATTATTTTTATTCTGAATAGGTATTGTTTGTTGGTGTACCATTATAATCTTAGCACAGATAATAACCTAAACTTTATTTATCTTAGTTAGATTATAAGGATTAAAAGAAATTAGTAAGAATCATAATCGTATGTTATGCTGTGCGATAGTAAAGGATATAATTACATCCTGCAACCGCTAATCTCTTTGCTAAGCTGTCCGACATTTTCCTCTTTCCAAGCTTAATGCTTGTAATATGACTAGGCAACTTAGCACAATCTCCATCTTTACATAACCTGACCAAACAAGACTGGACTCCAGCCTTTGACTGAAGGATATTAATTTACTCCACTTTATCGTCTGTGACACAGCGATGAAAAATTACTGCTTACTTTTCGGTTTACTGTTGTAAAAAGTGCTTGTTAAGTTGATAATATTCAGTTAGCTTTTGACTCTGTTTTATGTTTTAGTAGAGATGAGTAGGTAAGTGGGAATCAAAACAAATTTAGCATATGACACATAAAATGGCAATTGATCGCAATGGGTTTCATTTTGACAGTTCACCACACCACACAGACATGTTCATTGCGTTATTCACGTTGTTGAGTAGAGAGAATTTTTGAAACCTATGAAGCAATGAATTAGCAATATCCTTCAAAACTCTCTGATTGTGTTTAAGTTCCCTCTCGCTGAGGGGAGGCTTGTGTCCCAGCAGTGGGAACATTATACGCTGGGTATGCTTACTATTATTAGCCTATTAACAATGTCTACAATGTAGTTCCTATAAAAGACCTATTTGAATGGTAAAGAGCTCTCTAGAGCTGTTAACTGTAGACGTTTAGTAATAACATTAGTGATTCTGAAGCTGTTCGCAACTAACGCTTGAGTGGAGTTCAACTGTGCTTTTAATAGTCCCGTGGGGTTGGAGTTTTCTTAAGCTGGCTTAAATTTCGAAAGAAAACTTGATAAAATATACACTTACATAATTTCTGTATATCGTATTAAATTGGGAGAAATATTAAACTGATCCTCTAAAACCCTGCTGACCCTAATGATGTATGCTTTTAATAATTATTGAGCTTCTTTTTAACTTTCCGGACTTTTCTCAAAGTTGGTCTCAGTAACTAGGACACCGCAAATAGGTTAGGTTAAAACTACCTACCAGCGAGAGACGAGCGAGCGCTACATCCAAGTTGCTCGCAGTTACTTGGCTTTTTAGACTAGGATCGGCGAAGGTGTACTCTGGGTAAGTTCACAACATCATTAGAAGTTGACAATAGAATTATTTATACCTGTTTTTATATTGTTCCATCAGTTATAGGTTCCCTATCAGGTCATCTTAGGTCAATCTTTCATATGCGACTTTCTTATTAGACCAAGGTGCAGTCCAACTTATGCCACAAGATGGTTACAGTCTGTGTTTGTTAAGTTTACCTAGCGAAACTGAGGAGCTTATTTCTCAGATCCCTACGGTTAAAGAACTCATTGACAATTACAGTCTGAAACAATCTCAATGACAATTACCGTGATACTATTTATAACTAGTTCAGGGGTTAGGGTGAAAATCCCCTCCCGGCCCTTGCTCGAGCCAGCCCGCGCCGCTGAGCCTGTAGCTTTAAATTCGTCCCTAAATCACTCAAATCCTGATCCAGCTAGTCCCTTGCTGCCCTCTTCCAACGACGCCCTAAGCTGAGGTTCGTACCCCACAGGTGGTGCCCTTCGCGTGTAGTCGCTTAGTTTTTGTTAGGATTTAAGTTTAAGTCCTGGCTGGCGGCCTTAATTTATTAGGGCAACCACAGGCAAGTCCGTTTAAGCAGACGACAACCTCATAGGTTGACCTGCGAGATAGCATTACAAAAAAAAAAAAAATTTGGGTACAAAGGTTCCGTAACAACCTGATTTTATTAATCTAAAAGATTAGAAACCCAATAAGTATTTCGTTGCACAAGCAACGAAATACTTATTGGGTTTCTAATCTTTTAGATTCATGGAAAACTAATTTCCACGAAAAAAAAACAACCGACATATTATGTCACCAAAAAGGGAATTATTTTAGGTTCACAAAAAGAGGCACTCTTATAATAATAGAGTTTCCATTAGATAATATTTTTAGAAAATCCCCATGAGAACTATTTGTGGTTCAAATAGATACATGCCTTTTATTCTCTCTTGGCAATTGTTGAAAACTATTTAATAGAAACCCAGCGATTTTGCTGCTCTTACACAAATTGCATCTGAAGTTCAACAGTGCGTATAATAGTCCCATGGGATAAAGTTTACTGAGTGGTGATCAGTTGGTATTTGCTGCTTATTCTATGGTTTGAATTGATAATTTTACATTTCTTACAATTACAAAGGTCATGGTGAATCGGTAACTAATTCCGATAACTAATTCGTTATCTAATCTATTAGATTAATCTGAGGCATTTGTTGTAAGCATTAACTTTAAGTCAGCTTTGTGAAGAGAAAATAAATGATAAATTTTAATATGTAGGTAAATAGAAAAACATAAAATGAAAAGAGACAACTTCCGATATTAATATTATGTTTCACTTTGTAGTGTTATTTTGGAAGTCGATTGTTTGTTTCAGTTAGAAGTACCTACCCTTAATGATGTGGCCAAACGTGAACTAACTTCATGAAACACCACCGTCTCATGAAATTACCGAACACTTCATGGAATGATCAATTCTAAGAACTGGACACGACACCTATAATGTTCCACCTAAAGAGTTCCTTTGATTTCTCCAGGATCCCATCATTAGATCCTGACCTGATGATAATGGGACCACCTGGGAAGTATACCCTTTCAAACAAAAAAAGATATAACCAAATCGGTCCAGCCGTCTTCGAGGAATCGGGGAAAATATATTGAAAAAATTCTAAAATAAATACTAGTGTACAATTTGATAGACGGCTGTTACTCTTTTGATAAAACAAAGTCCCGGTTTAATAATATCCCGGTCCTTTGGAAGGCGTTCGAAGGACCGAAGCCAACTCGCAGAGTCCTCTTAGAAAATTTAAAATGGAATGAGGCATCAACCGACGATAATCCTTGAATGCACTGTGCAAGTGCACCCAAGGACAATCCCCGATTGGTGTCGTCGGAATATTGCAAGATATGGAAAAAATAACAATGGGTTTGAGTGGAGAAGATGGACTGGTTACCAAGAACTATGAAAGGGCTATGGTTCCTGACTGACCAATGTTTTATACATAAAATTCACGGATAAAATGGCAGGGGGTGACTAGATTATTACTATTATAAGTTTATTTTTATTTTATACTAACTAAACTTAAGATTCTAGACAACCACTGTTGAATATTGTTTTTCCAATTATTGTTACAGGGTTTCTAATTTACCTTGCCGATTGTTCCTACGAAGTAATAATATAATATAATAATAAATAGTTTATTGATACAAATCCTTACAATATGCTTAATGTCTAGCTAAGTTCACAATAATTAAAGGGGCACAAGAGATATACCAGATTGGTTTTTTCCGCGGCTTCGCTCGCTCGGAGGTAGGAAATTGTCCCACAGTAACGTACTACAGGGATAAAAAGTATCATATGTGTTAATCCAGTTCATATACCTGTGTTGTTTTTGCGTGAAAGAGTAAAAAACATCCATCCATCCATCCTCACAAACTTTTGGAGTAGGATTGTTCCTCACAAAATAGTAGATTGCCCAAATGTTCTCATCTGTTTAAACATTACGTTACATAAAGTCTGCAAAACTGCATAACATTTTGTCGGCAGTTGTTCTCGTCTAACAATTGATTACAAATGATGTTGAAGTTAATGTGCTTGTGTGAATTAGGGGGCTACCCTATTGCCATCTATCGGGCACAAATCCACATTCCGAACTGGCCTGATGAGTAACGATAAATTTTTACTAAGTTTATTTGATAACAATATTAATAATGGATAACTTTTGTTTCAGGTAAGTGCTGTATTGCCTATGCTATGCAATATCGTAACAAAAATATCGATAAGTAAGTAAACTTGAGATTGTACCTACTTTCAAAGCATTAAATCTTGCTCAGTATTTGGTGTAAGCAGTAACCCTGTAGAAAACACATTCCAAAGAGATGAGGATAATGAAATTCCAAAGTGTTCATTAATTCTGATCACGTAGATAATGCACTATGCATAAAGCTTCGTTCAATAAATTACTTTTGTGTTCAATCTATTTAACTTGAAAATTATTTCATGCATTTTCCTTATGTTATTTATCTATGATTTTCTTCTGTATCTTCTTCTGTTGTCTTCCAAACAGCTTCTCAAATTAAGCAACACTTCTAAGAGTTAATCTCTTGAGGAAGTTCAAGGCTAGGGTCCGAATGCAAGCGATGCGCGGTTTTTTACCGCGAGTATAAAAATGATTCAATTGTTTTTTAGCTGCAAAGGTTATTAACATGCGAAGATGTGGTGAATGAGTTATCTAATACATACCTAAATACTTAAAAACCCAAGAATATCAGCATTTTAAATATAATAGACAGATGATCAGATGAGATGATGATGTTAATCCAGATGGCAGTTTCTGTGTGAAATAATGGTACAATTCTCATGGTACAAAGCAAATAATTTATTATGTAATATGTGTTTCTCTGAGAAAAGTAAGAAATGTTTTAATTTTTAGATATCTACAGTGTAAGAAATTTTTTTCGCTCAAAAAGAATACAATTATTCACTCCTATGAGGAAAAACATAAAAATTAAAATAAGCGACGGTTTCGTTGTGAAACTAAAGTTACGTCAAAAACTTTTAATTCATACATTATTCAGGTGGTGTTTTAGTAGCCTTTTATAAGTTGGAAGTGATTCCGACTACTTCATTACTTTAGGTATTGAGTTAAAGAGTTCAGCGCCCTCATATACGACAGTCTTTTAAATAATGGAAATGTACATACATGTTTAGGTTAGGTTATCTTGGTGCGGGAAAAGTGTGATCAAGATCAGATGAAAATAAAATTACTTTCTTCAAAAATGCGGAAAACATTTGTATATACACGCATCCCGCAGCGTAATGATTTGGTCATGGTATAACAATCGATTTAAAAAAAAATATATATATAAAAGGAATAAAAAAATAGTAGGTTTTATGACTGAAAAACAACGCTTATTTTGCTCAGAACATTTACGAATCGCTCTTCACTTCGTCGGAAGCGCGTGGCGGCGCGTGCCTTTCAAGTAGTACCTACGTTACGTCTAGTGGATTACTATTGTTTCTCACGCTTTCGAATTGGTGCATATTTTTAAAATAATACAAAATAAACTAAAACTTCATGACTCGATAGTACTACTGGGGGCAAATCGTTCTGCCGCGGGAAAACAAACAATCAAACATTATAATTTCACCGTGTATGCTACAGAAAATAGCTATTACTATATGATGGCATAATGCTACGCTGTCCCAAACAAATTGGCATAAGGGCAAGAGAATGATGTTGATGAATAAATCACGACTCGCTAACGCCGCCTGCCGCTTGCTGTCTGATCAAAGCCTTACCAATAAATGCCGCCTGCTAAGTAGTCCAATAGGCCTTCAATGGAAATAAGAAAATATTTTCCCTATTTTTATCCCTGGCGCACCCCTAGTCGTCGACAGAGCATCAGTCGCCCCTCAAGCCTGATATTAATTCCGTTTCCTTATTTCTTTTTATTCGGTTTTTCTGCAATACTGTTAAGTTAGGTGTTTACTTGCTATACGGCGCCTCGGCCTGGAGGTGGCCCTCAACAAGTCGGAGGCCATGGTGTTTCATGGCCCCCGGCGGGCGCCGCCGGCCGGATCACACATTGTGGTCGGGGGGGTCCGGATCGCTGTCGAGCCCACCATGAAATATCTGGGATTGGTGCTCGACAGCCGGTGGGACTTCGGACCCCACTTCCGGCGGCTGGCGCCCAAGTTGTTGGGCGCGGCCGGGGCGCTGGCAACGCTGCTTCCCAATCTGGGGGGCCCGAGCGCCGCCTGTAGGCGGCTCTATATGGGGATCGTGCGATCCATGGCGCTCTACGGAGCGCCGATCTGGGCGTCTGACCTGACGGCCGGCAGCATAGCTGTCCTGCGCAAGCCGCAGCGGGCGATGGCCGTCAGAGTCATTCGGGGGTATCGCACGATCTCCTTCGAGGCGGGTTGTGCACTGGCCGGATCACCGCCCTGGGACCTGGAGGCGAAGGTGCTCGCGTCACTGTACCGGTGGCGCGAGGCAGCGCGGGAGCGGGGCGAGCGACCGATGCAGCAACAAATCGAGCAGCATCGGTTGCAGCTCCGCGAGGTCCTGGTGGCGGAATGGCGGGTGAGGCTGTCACGCCCTAACGCCGGCCTCAGCACCATCGAGGCGATCCGGCCAGTGCTCGACCGCTGGCTCGGGAGAAGGCACGGCTCCCTGACGTTTCGGGCGACGCAGGTGCTCTCGGGGCATGGTTGCTTCGGGAAGTACCTGTGTCGCATTAACAGGGAGCCGGACGCCCGGTGTCACCACTGCGTCGACTGCCGGGAGGACACGGCGCGGCACACGCTGGCAGAGTGTGCCGCTTGGGAGGAGCCGCGCCGTGCCCTCATCACCGAAGTAGGCAACGACCTGTCGCTGCCGGCCGTCATGAACGCGATGGTCGGCGGCGCAGAGTCCTGGGACGCAGTGGTCTCCTTTTCCGAAACGGTCATCTCGCAGAAGGAGGCTGCGGAAAGGGAGAGAGAGATCTCGACTCTCGACCCGGCCCGCAGCAGACGCACCGGGCGTCGGAGGAGGTCGGACAACGCCCTCTTCCGGCCCCCCTAAATGGGTCCAGGGGCGACGGATTCGGGGACATCCGTCGCCCCCCAACATCAGGACCCGAGAAGGCGGCGCGGGTAGTGTTCCGCGTGCGCCGCTCACAGACGTTGCGGGGGGAGTACACCTCACTCCCCCCGCCCGAGACGGGGCCCGCACCAGCGGGCCGGCACCAGCCGGGGTTGTGGAAGAATAATGTGTTCCCGCGACCCCGGCGTAGGTGTGAGATGGAACACCGGGGTGGTTTTTAGTCAGTAAGAGTCTGACAGACCCCTCCGCCCGCCCCAGGGCGGAGGACATCCATGAGGATTTTCCACCCCGGGAACAAAAAAAAAAAAAAAAAGGTGCTTACTTGCTAGCTGTTTCTTTTTAGGGTTCCGTACCTCAAAAGGAAAAAAAACGGAACCATTATAGTGATGATCACTTCGTTTTCTGTCTGTCTGTCCGTATGTCTGTCAGTCTGTAAATAACCTTTTTCTCAGGTATGAAGATAAAATTAATATCAAATACGTAAGTCCACGGTCCCTTGGAGCTCTAAAAAAATCAAGCTTTTTAATCAACGTAGTAAAAAATACAGTGATTTATGCGACATATTTTGATACTCGCAAATAAATCAAAACCTTTAAGGTGCTTCCCGTTGACCTAGAATCATGAAATTTGTCTAGAAGCAAGGTCTCACAGCGCACGTAAAGAAAAAGTCCAAAAATGTTCATTTTAAGTTTTATCTCATAAAAATAACTTTTTTGCAATTACAAACATTTCAGTTGGAGAACTGACTGTGACGTATATCGATGTTTCGGAGAACATGTTTTTCAACTATTGTACGGTCATTGTGCGTGAACATGCAACCATTGTACGGTCATTGTGCGTGGTCCGATACGCAATTGGCCGGTTTTTGTATGTGTTCCTCTAATTTATGTTTTTCTTGGGAGTGGGCAGAAGTTCAAGTTGTAGTTATTTTTTAGTGCGTTAATAGTCCAGCAAGGTCGTAAGTTTAAACCTCTGGTGTAGTGGTAGGAATACTAAATATTCAGCTTGTTCTTTTTTTCATCTCCAAGGCAAAGCCCTTCCCCATTAGTTTTATCAAGTTCTCTTTATGAGCTTTTTTTTTTAGCAAATTTTCGACGTGAAGGTGAAACAGAAAACAAAGCAGCTTTTATCGAGCTCAAGATGCATGACTATCGTCACCGTAGAGGTATAGTTAAATAATAAGTTGGCTTTACAGGGATCGACGAAGAGGTAATAATTGGTCTAGATGACGTTTTGCAGTTAGGTATGTTTCTGAAACATCTCAAGGTGAAAAATGCTCTTCACCACACACTGACCCCTGTAACGTACAGCAAAAAAAAAGTTTCACATAAACCTACATGGGTACATGGGCACTTACTTATGAAACGTCGGAAGCTAGGTGCACGGTTCCAATTGATCATTTCCTATGGAGAAGAGCACACCTCGGTTACTCTTTTAAAAATAATTGGCTTTTACAATTTTTTCAAATTACAGTGTTAATAGGTATGGGTGGCCTGTCAACAAGTACCAGGTGCTTAACAAATAGACAATGGTCTACAAATCTACAGTCTACAGGGCATACAGCGTTCTCACATTCACACAATATGAAAGAATCTAGTAAGAAAAATAAAGTAGTAAAATTAAAAACCTATTTAAACCAAAAGACATGATTGCCATTTCAACTGCAACAGATCTGAATTAATATCCTGTACGCAAAAGCCAATAAAGAGTTGAAATTAGAATGTTGTAGGAATATTAATGTAAAATAATGGGAAGATTATGTCAAAGAAGTATGTAAAGAATAAATATATCATTATAAAAAAAATGTAATTTGAAAATAATATATTTATAAATAAATATTTCGTTGGTCTAGTGGTCGCAATCGCTACTGCTGAGCATGAGGTCCTGGGTTCGATTCCTAGGTCGGGCAACGTGTTATTGGGTTTTTCTATCTGGAATTTCTCAGTAGCAGCCCGAAGTCTGGATTTGAGCCCGGTAGATGGCAATAGGCTCGCCCCCCATTACATGGGACTTAAACATAACTGGCGAAATGTGGGTGTACTATAGGTACACCTCTGCCCAACCCTTCGGGGAAACAAGGCGTGATGTTATGTTATTTAATTAGGGAGCAGTTCATAGATATTTGCATAGTAATGCCGTTTATGGGGTACCAACTTCCTTGTCTTCGACGTTGTCTTTAATCTTGTAATATGCTTTTTTGATAAGGAGACGTTTGATGTTTGATGTGGGTTTTGAACTTTCCATCGCTAAGTTCTGTAACCGACTTTGGCAATTTCATTTTATAAAGTGTATAAGCTCACAACACTTTCAATTTTTTACAAAACCTCGGTAAATTTAAAAGATATCAACATCATTCAAATCGAGCTCTTCAAACGGCGTGCTATCTAAAACACGTGTACTTAATAAGTTATTATTATGATAATACTCATCAGTGCTCGGTTGTTAATCAGATTACATTGTGTTTTCTATTTGCTGACGTGTTGTGCAATAGGACGTGGACTATAAGCGACAGCGGTCTTAGAAAATATACAAATGTTTTTCATCATCATTAGTAATATAAAGTGGCTGTGTTTTTATCATCTAACGGATATTTCTATATCCGTTAGATGATATAGAAATATCCGTTTTTTTTTCGACTTCTGTCGCTAGTCGCGTTTTTTTTTTGTATGGCATCTCGCAGGTCAACCAAATGAGGTTGTCGTCTGCTTAAGCGGACTTGCCTGTGGTTGCCCTAATAAATGAAGGCCTCCAGCCAGGACTTAAACTTATGTACTAAATTAAAAACCAAACGACTACACGCTAAGGGCACCCCCTGTGGGGTACGGACCTCGGCTTAGGGCGTCACTGGAAGAGGGCAGCAAGGGGCTAGCTGGATCAGGATTTATTTGATTTTGGGACGAATTTAAAGCTACAGGCTCAGCGGCGCGGGCTGGCTCGAGCAAGGGTCGGGAGGGGCGTGGATTTGGGTGTCGCGTCGGGCCTCGGCGAAGAGGATGGTAGGACGGCGATCGGGTTATGGGGCTTACGTAGCGTGCTGGTGGCCTTACTACTCTCCTGGAGGAGGGTAGTGGCGTCGTCGGGGGCGATTAAAGTATGCCTTGGCCGGCGAATACGGCTAATGCGGGAGGGAGTATAGCGGGCGGCCGCTGAAATCAGGCGATTTGGGTGTTTTATGCCACAGTCAAAGAAACGCTTGGATAAGCGTTTCATAAACTGGTTTATGGTTGGCATTTTAAGAACGACTTGGAGATCTATATTGCGGACATAGTAGGGGACACCCGTGACCTTTCTGAGGAGTCGGTTCTGGAGGGTCTGCATCTTGTGGAGATGACGTGGATAAGCGTGCGCAATTACAACGCAGGCATAAGTCATGATGGGACGGATGATTGCGGTATAGATGCGCAGCTTGCATTTAAGTGACAGTTTGCAACGGGCTGTCAGAATGAAGTGGAGTCTACCAAGAGCGAAAGCGGCGCGCGCGCCAACCGCCTTAATGTGCTGTTTAAACGTTAGGTTTTGATCAAGGATCACGTCTAGGTATTTGGCTTGGTTTTTCCAAGGGATTGGCTTGCCGTACATAGTGATCGGGCTTGGAAGGGGGGGGTGGGACTCGACGAAGTCTCGAGAAGAGAACCGCCTGACTCTTATCGGGGTTGACCTCGATTCTCCATTTCCGGAACCAAACGCCTAAGACGTTTACGGAGGTTTGAAGAGTACGAGCTATAGCATTGCGACAGTGACCGGTATAGTAAATGGCAGTGTCGTCGGCGAAGAGAGCCAACTGAGCCTTTTTACTCTTTGGGATATCGCTGGTGAACAGCGTGAAGGCTAGAGACGATATGACGGAACCCTGAGGGACACCGGCGCGAATAGGGTGAGGGGACGAGAGTGCACCCTCGATGCGATAGCGGAAGGTGCGATTCGACAAAAAGTCTCGTAAGATGAGCACGAGACGATCTGGCACTCATAGTTGGTAAAGCTTGTATAACATGCCGTTGTGCCAGACTTTGTCGAAGGCTTTCGCTATGTCGAAGAATAGCACACCCGTCGTCGCGTTACGCTGCAGACCAGAGCTCAAGTGCTCTTCGATACGGTGGACCTGGTGGATACTAGAGTGTTGGGGTCGGAAACCAAACTGCTCGTTGGGAATGAGGCTCTTTGCTTCGGCGTAGTCTTTGAGACGCTTATAAATAAGCCTCTCATAGATTTTGCCGAGAACATTGAGTAAGCTAATGGGACGGCAGCTGGAGGGCTCAGACTTTGGCGTGCCTGGCTTTGGGATGCCGATGACGGATGCTTCTTTCCACGCTTGTGGGAAGATGTTGTTGCTCAAGGCGCCATTGAAGATGGTGGTCATAGGCATTATTAGAGGGGCAGGTAGGAGTTTGTATACCTTATTGGTAATACCGTCCGAACCGCGTGGAGCCCTTTAATGATGCACTTCGTCTGGAGTTACGGCAGGCAGGGGATCATCAGGGTCTTCGACGAGTGGTAGGGAGGCTCTCCGTACGGCTTCAGCGTCGACCTTGTTCAGGTGGGCTTGGTCTACTGGTTGGGAGCTGGGAGAACATTGGGACTCTAGGCTGTCAGCAAGGCATTCGGCCTTGTGGGTGCTGTCGATAGCGACGCTCTTGTCGGGGTGGATGAGGGGAGGCACAGAGACCTCCTCGGAGGAACGCAATTTCCTCTGAAGGTGCCAGAAGGCTTGGTGCGTGGGCTCGAGTTCACTGAGCATCTTGTTCCAACCCTCTGAGCGACCCTCCCCTATGCGTTTCTTTACAGCACGCTGTAAATGGCGCATGTCGCTTTGTTCGCGTCACAAGGGAAGGAGTCGTAGGCACGACTAGCCGCATTTTTCTCGGTTATCAAGTCACGTACGTCAGTAGGTAGTTTCCAGCGATGGTCTTCCATCACCGGAACTTCCCGTGAACAATCCGTCAAAACGGATTGAACGTGCTCAGTAAACAAGTCGATTGCGGCCGTCGTGTCGGCGACTGACACTATGTGATCGGGGATGGTGTCCAAGTGAGGCGACGTGGTGGATTTCAGTCTATCGCTTACTTTCCTCCAGTCGGTTATCATCTGGGTCTGAGAGGGGCGGTTGGGATCGCTTGGGCCAGAGTAGGGGGCAAGATGCATGACTACTGGGCGGTTCGCTAGTCGCGTTATAAAATTCCTATTATATACTCACCGGCACGGAAACATGGCGCACACGTGTGAATTTGCCAAATTTGCATTTTAATATATTTTTAACAATAAATTAAGGGTAGATGCATTCAGTAAGCATCTATTATGCTTTTAGAATCTAGTAATTAAAAGATCACTACACCAACATTTAAGTTTAAATAAAACGCACAATTACACGAAAAAAGATTTTCACACTGTCAATTTAAAATACTACAAAATGAAAAATATGGTAACTTTCTTTACGTCTTGTTATAATTGTCTATACGTTTTAGTTTCGAGTGTTTCCTTCTCAAGCCCTGATAGCCGCCTGCATTCGATCTGGCATGATTTGGATGACGTTTCTGACATCAACTTGCGGTATGCTGTCCCAAGCGGCTAGTGCTGTATTTCGGAGCTTGTTAAGAGTTTTACGCGGTTTTGAAGTCGACTGTATCCTTCTTTTAAGCATGTCCCAGATATACTTTATTGGATTTAATTCCGGGTTACGGGCTGGCCAAAGAAATTTTAGAATATCGGCATCTTGAAGGTATCTTCTACGCAATTTGCGAAATGCGGGCGTGCATTATCATTCATTAGGATGAACTGTTAATATCCAATAAACTCGTAATAGGGCATTACATGTTCCTGAAGGACCTGCGCGATGTATCGCATTGCAGTTAACCGGTTGTCGACGATAACCAACACCTTCGCCGATTAATGCTACGGCTTGTGCAACATGTGCTGGTGTTGTTGGCATTTTATTGGTTTTAAAGCATTATTGGGCGCAATTGAATATCCTAAAAGTAAACTCTTAACAAAACGCTAAATTAAAACTGTAGCTTTTTCGCTCAAATGACACGATTCAACCAAAACTTAAAATTAACGTCACGGTGCACTCAAAAATAATGAATCACCCTCTTGAACTAAGGGTATGTTTTGACATATCTGAATAAGAAACATTCATTGGAAACACTTAAACCTTTTGCTATCGCGAGATAAAAGCTTGGCCAAAATTCCGTGCCGCTGAGTGTAATTTTACTTTAATTTAGAACGAGTAAGCCGCTATCTAGTAGAAATCATGCACTCGATCTTTAATTCGTTTAGGATACGTTGTTTACGATTGGGTCCATGTAATCTTTTGGGATTTGTCTAAAGTCACTTCTACTTGGTAAAAATTGGAAGTAATTTATTATTTTCACACACATCGTTACCGCTCTTCAGTTACACCACAGCCCCCGTCCACGATGCAACGCAACAATCCGCCCGGTACACTGCGTTGCAAACAAAAGTGCCCAGTTCAATTCGACTAATGGAGGGAGATAAGCTCCCTCGCATTACCGCTCCGCTCCAGCGTTCTCTCCAGGCCGAGTGTGTGCTCGAAGTATGATAATGCTCGCTAGTGTACGATTATGTGATGTTTAGGCAGATGGGAGGTCTGGATTTGACAGGGTTCAGAGAAGTCTCTTTTTACTATACGGGGCAGCAAAAAAGAGAAATTAATTTGACAGTCTATTTTGACTTTGGAATACAAATGCAGTTGTACTTTTTAAGTGTCATTAGAAATGTCAGTATTTAATGCCAATAACGCCTGATTTAGTCACCTTTCTTTGCAAATAAATGATTCCGATTCTCATTCCCATATTTCGAAGGGACAGACAAATAGGAGAAACTTGTTTCTGCAACCAAAATGTTTTTAGTGATTCAAAGACAAATTGGTAATGGCGACTAAAGTATTGCGAAATACTTTAGTCGCCATTACCAATTTAAGATAGCAGTCTTCCAGTATCTTTTATGTTCAGCAGTGGACATTTCCGTTGTAAACATTGCACTTACATTAACTTGCTTGGCTTAAGGTACATCATTGTTTGTATTTTAATGCTATTACATGCTACTTTGTCTAACTAAAAGAACGGTAAGCTAAAAGCTTACAAACTGAGAGCCAAACCCCGTATTTATAAAACGTTACAAATCTGGTCGCAGTCTCATATCAACGACAATCATTGTCAAAAATCTTCATGAAATATATATTTTACTAGCACTTCGCCCGCGACTTCGTCCTTGTGGATTTAGAAAAAAAAAGTTGCCTATTTTCATCAGACATCATTTCGGCTTCTAATGGTAAAACAATTTTTCAAATCGGTCCAGTTGTTTCGGAGCCTATTCAATACAAACAAACAATCAAATCTTGTCTCTTTAAATATAAGTATAGATGAGAGATTCGACTGTTCCAAACAATACGGGAATTGCGTCTGTTGTATTGCAAAAGCTTCATCTCTACTCCCAAAGCACGAATAGTCACCTGTTCCAATGCTTAATGCATGATTCGACGCACACTAATCGCTCGGTAACATTCCGTACAGATGCAAGGCACGTCCGCACGCTTCAAGTGTCGGCTTCGACTGGCGTGATTCGTGAATGAATTGCGATGAATTTTGCTTGTAATTTTGCGGGTAGATGGAGATACTTAGAGTTGCTTTGTTCTGGTTGGATAAAGTGCGTGAGATTACAGAGAGACAGGCCAGTTATAGTCTATTTTGAAAATATTATTGTAGGTCAAAATAGGTACGTTCCAATTTCAAAATTCCCCTCCATATTGTTTGTGAGCTAATTTAAACTATCGTGTCTCATAAAAAAATGGATCTGGGTCGGGAAGATTTTCGCGCTATAATTTTTTACTATTTCAAGTGTCGCCTGAAACCGGACGAATCGTATGATAGACTTCAAATGGCATTCATGGATGAAGGCCCTTCTAAGGCAACCGTGTATCGCTGGTATAACGAATTCAAGCGCGGTCCACTAACTTTTGGGGATGAAGAAAGAAGTGGTCGCCCTTTGACGGAAGAAAACGTGCTAGCAGTGAAAATTTTAATCCAAGACAATAGGCGAGTTACGTCTCAATAGATTCAGCTCATACTGCAAGTTGGATCGGGACGCTTTCATGAAATTCTACACGTGCATCTTCGCGTGAGGAGGATAGTGTCACGCTGGGTGCCGCACAACCTCACCGATGCTCAGAAGCAGGCCCGGGTGGAATGGTGCCGTGATATGATAAACAAATTTGAAGCAGGCTCGTCGCGGCGTGTTTACGACATCATTGCAGGTGATGAGTCATGCATTTATCAAGACGATCCAGAAAAGAAGCGCCAGTCGACGGTTTGGGTGTTTCAAAACTAATCAACGCCTACCAAAGTGAAGCGATTTAGAAGCCGGGGGGAAGATTTTGATTGCGAGCTTTTTCAATTTGACTGGCTACTTGGTGTCAATTCCTTAACGGAACCAAAGAAGCATCAACGCTGAATGGTAGGTATACTACAAAACGCTTGGCAGACGTTTTTTCTGTTGTGAGCAACAAGCGACCAAACACAGGGCTCCGCGGGATACTGCTCCACCACGACAACGTGCCTTCGCACACCGCGCTCAAAACGAGGGACTACCTGGACAGCACGCCGGTCAAAGTCCTGGGTCACCCTCCTTACAGCCCTGACCTAGCACGGTGTGACTTCTTTTTATTCCCGAAAATAAAAATAAACTGCTCAAAGGGATACAATTTTCGTCGCCGGAAGTTGCGCTGTCAGCGTTCGAGCTGGTTGTAAACGAGGTGTCTACGGCGGACTGGAAAAAGTGTTTCGAAAACTGGTGCAGACGCATGAAACTTTGTATAGAGGTTAGTGGAGAGTACTTTGAAAAGATTTAATAAAAAAATATTTGCTTATAGAATATTTAATTGTATTTTCGCGAAACTTTCTGAGTTTCCCACGTATGTGGTCCTTCCTCATAAAGGTACGGGTTTTCGACTGGTCACCACGCAGTCTTTACACATTGGCTGGGGCTCTGTCTCGCATAGGGTCATAGCATTAAGCTGAGCGATGGCCGTTTTGCGTGGATGTGACGCATATTTTCCCTCAACTTGTTCTTTTTGGTGTTTGTGTTAGATCACTGCGTCATGTTTACCGCAAATAAACGTTTTTTCTTTCTTTCTTTACAATGGCGCTACACATTTGTCCACAGGGGGACTTCAGCTCGAGATACAGACAACTCACTGCACTCCAAATTCCACAATAGCTTTCAACCACATATTGCTTCAACTGTGGGGTATAGAACAGTCCCACCCCTGACACTGTCTCACTGAGTAAACACAGACTCCTAATTATTGAATACTAGCACTTCGCCCGCGAATTATCCGCGTGGACTTCGTAAAAAAAAGCTGTCTTTCTTCATCAGACATAATTTCGGCTTCTAATGGTAATACAATATTTCAAATCGGTCCAGTAGTTTCGGAGCTTATTCAATACAAACAAACAATCAAATCTTTCCTCTTTTTATTATTAGTATAGACTTAATTAGGCATTTTCCCTCACTCTCTACTCGTCTGCTGTGAACGACACAGGGAATCCTAGTGTGAGTTCCAGGAATCAACGCATTCGAATGTAATTTATCAAACAATAAACAATTTCAATTTCATCAATTTCAATTTCAATTTCAATTGTAAGCCATTTGTCATACTGGCCTGTAATCATCCCCCTGCAAGAGTAAAGGCCTTTTCCTCAATAGAGGAGGAACAAATATATCGCCTTGCTTGGCTCAATGATACGTGATTATTTATAAACCTTTATATTCCTACTTCATATTTATTTTTTCTCTGATAGTTAGTCGGTGATGAGTAAGTTTAAATGAGTAAGAAAGTATTATGTAGGGTCATTAATTATTGCCAGATTCGAACCCACAACCTTGAAATTTTGAAGCAAATCCACTCGTACTTTTTGTATCTGTACTAAGTTCATTCGCAAGGTGCCATACGATTTTAATACTTACCTGAAATTCATGAGCAAATTGTGCAATAAATATACGTAACTCATTATTGTTGCTACTATTTATTTCTACTACCTTATGGTCACATTATCTAAAGCCTAACCTTACGACAATTACAATGATAAAGGTTACATATCGCTCATATTATTCTCCTAATCACCAGCCAAATGTTGACAAGTTTCTCGAAATAGGACAAACGATAACGGTGTCTCGGCTAGTCGGCTTATCGCTAGCGGAATGTTTTAGTCACAGTAACATACTGACTGCGAAATAAAACACACGAGAACTATATGTAAATAAAATTGCAATAAAAGTGAAGAATAATCTGACGACAGGAGTAACAATAACAAAAGAAATCGAACTGGAACAAGACGCCTGACAGGTCGTTATAATCTCAAAATGGATTTTACAAATAAAGTGGTAATTGTGACTGGTGCTAGTTCAGGAATTGGAGCAGCATCAGCTATCCTTTTCGCGAAACATGGAGCAAAACTCACACTAATAGGCAGAGATGAACAAAGACTCAAAAACACTGCAGATAAGTGTCAAGAAGCCAATGGACTCCTACCGTTATGCCTCAGATTAGATCTTACAGATAGCGGAAGCTGTGCCACAGTGATAACTAAAACAGTTGCGTACTACCAAACGATAGATGTTCTAGTTAACTGTGCTGGTAAAATGCTTATGGGATCTTTATTTGATGATAGTATAGACACGTTTGACGAAATGATAGACATTAATCTTCGTGTACCGTACAAACTAACTCATCTAGCGTTACCATACTTAGTGAAAACTAAAGGGAACATAGTGAATTTGCACGCGACGAAATACACTAAAGTTATACATGGCTTTTTACCTTATGCCGTGTCCAAATCTGGTCTAGAAAGATTTACCAGGAATGCAGCTGTTGAATTGGCATCTGAAGGAGTTAGAGTGAATGCTGTTCAGCCCGGTTTGACAAGGACGAATATTTTGAAGAATTTGGCAATGGGAGAAGATGAGATGCAGCTCACTTATGATGGTTTATCGCAAGAGATGAAGATCTTGGATCCTAAGGAGGTGGCTAAGATGGTAGTGTTCGTTGCTAGTGAAGTGTGTCCTAATCTGAATGGTTCGGATATTGATCTGAATGGTGCGTCGTCGTTTATTTGATAGAGTCTTCACTCTCACGTCTGGATTCTGGATTGGGTGAAAGTGAATGGTGAAGACCAAATTGATATGTGAGAAACATTGTTGTTTTGTTTGGACTGAGGAGAGAAAACTGTGAAATAATGAGATTTTACTAATTAAAAAAAAAGCTCGATTTCGTACGAAGTGATTTTGTATGGAAGGGTTTTTTTATTTCTTTGTTCACCTTTTAAACACTTAACATAATCAGCCTATAATGTTCCCACTGCTGGGGCATAGGCCTCTGTGAGAGGAAGCGGGCCGTAATCCACCACGTGGGCCAAGTACGGGTTGGCGGATGTCACATGTTTTAAAATGTTTGGTTTTAGGACATGCCTCAAAACAGTATTGAGCGTGGTGATGAAATAATTTACACAAAGTAAAGTGTCTGCTTGGGTTCCAACCCACGACCTTCAACTCGTCGCGTACTCATATAACATAAAAATCTTGTCGTGATTGACGTGAAAGCTCGAAATGAATATAATATATATTAAGAGTAAGTTTCAGAAAAATAATAAGAATTCTGTTACTGGTTTTTGCTGTCTTGATCAGCATGTCGATTCTGTAAAATCTCACCGTAAGCTGTCAGTGTCATCCCGTCTAGGTCAATCCATAGCATCAGTGGCACAGCACACTCCACACTCACTTCTCCTAAGTGAACACTGTGAGATGGTTACAGAATAGCACTGCAGATGTCTGAGAAAAAGTGCTCCAATGCTCATACTACTTGTCGCACTAGATATCACAGCTTTAATTTTTAGTTATTATTTAAATACATTCCAAATGTTTTCTGCCATGATGATTTTTTGTAGATTTCTTATCGCTGTTTGTGCCATGCAAACATATCTGCCCATATTTATCTATCATATTACAGGTGTGTACTGATATTACATTGTTATCAAATTAGAGTAAGACATAAAAACAGCAAGCCAGATAATGGTATTTTCTCTATGTTAGATTTTTTCCTGGAACTGTACAAAAATTCGTTGTCCTGTTTGTCGTGTCGTAGGTGCGTTTAATACCTAGACCCGAAACAACAACTTGTAGATCATACAAATATTTGCATCGCTACATGTAAACGTCAAATAACTGACACACTGTTCTGGTATATATAATGTATCGAACCTAAATCATCCACAAAATTGGCTTCATTATTCCGCGACCAACGTTATTGATATGCAGCGCTCGATCAGCATTGACGGACAGCCAGACAATGACAGTAGCACGATTATAGAGGCACATTACATTACCTTATCGAGAGCCACCGCATCTGTCAGGATTACTGGATTACCAGTCTGGTTAGTGTCGAGATTGACCAGATCATGTCAGAATTAGCTGCTCGGTGATTTAGTTTTGATTTTGTTTTTGAAACGTAATAATTTAATCTTTAAAAAGGTTTATTTTTTTCAAACCAATCGGATGGAGGTCTTATCTATCTACTAAACTATGATACACTTGTCTTTGTCTACTATAAAATCATTAAATCATAGTGTAGATCATCTTTATTTTTCTTTGAAATGAAGCAAAGACTTAAAAATTCACGCGCTTTTTCGTAAGAAGTTTGCCGTATCATCACAACGTTAATGTTTTCCCATTGTTTGTCTTATTTGTTTTGAGCATATTCGTGTATATTTTGTATACAACCTGTTTTTTTATATACCATAAGTCTAGGGTTATATTCTGTAGATAAAAATAATACTAAAACTCCTAGAATAGGTGGTCCAAAAATGCATAGTTTCGGAGATATCATCCATTATAATTAAATTAGTTCAAAAATTGTCACCAGTATTACGATTCATTACTTTTACGAGGTTGCCAATTTTGTTTGCCTACCGTACAAAATAAAACCTTGATGTGTCTAGGTATCTAAGTTTCATTGATAAATACGAGTAAGTAATTCATTTTTATTCAAACCAATCATTTATATTTAAAAGCTAAGAAAATGCGACGTTGTCATATTTCACGTAAGGGTATTTGATATTAATAATCGTGTCTTTGTCGAATTATTTTGAAACCCCAGTCTCTTAAATTAGGCTTTTTCAACGCAAATGGCGTTTCAGGTCAACGCGATGAGATCGCCGCTTTCCTCCGCGACCATCAGCTTGACATCCTCCTCATACAGGAAACCTTTTTAAAACCTCATCACCGAAACCCGAATATTGCCAACTATAAACTAGAACTATAAACTAGAAATAAATAAATAAAAAATACTTTAGGAAATCTTTGTATTGCATCCCTATAGACCCACCTCCTCTCTTCTCCCATCTGGAGACCTCCATCTGTCGGCTCGGCATGACCGGTCACCAACCGATCACCATCATCTCAGCCTATATCCCACTAGACAATGGTCCGGAGGATCCCATCTCGCTTCAAAAGCACTTCTTTTCCTCTTCTGGGGATCTTGGCGGGGGATCTCATTGCCAAGCACCCGGCATGGAACAGTAGCACGACTTCAACCAGAGGTAGGATCGTCTCTAAGTCAGGCGAATCCCTTAACTTTGACGTCATCGCTGCAATGAGCCCGTCCCATTTCCCCGGAAATCGAAATCACCTTCCCGATGTACTCGATGTAGCGCTGCTCAAGAATGTGAACCTCCGTTTGCAATCGATAGAGACGTTCCACGAGCTTAACTCTGATCACCGCCCAGTAGTCATGCAACTAGCCCCTTACTCGGGCCCGTTAGATCCCAACCGCCCTCCTCAGACCCAGATGATAACCGACTGGAGGAAAGTAAGCGAAAGACTGAAATCCACCACGTCGCCTCACTTGGAAACCATCCCCGATCACATAGTGTCAGTCGCCGACACTACGGCTGCAATCGACTTGTTTACAGAACACGTCCAATCCGTATTGCCGGTTTATCACGGGAAGTTCCGGTGATGGAAGACCATCGCTGGAAACTACCTACTGACGTACGTGACTAGATAACCGAGAAGAACGCGGCTATTCGTGCCTACGACTCCTTACCTTGTGACGCGAATAAAGCCCATATGGGCCATTTACAGCGTGCTGTAAATGCGCGTGCCCGACAAGAGCGTCGCTTTTGACAGTACCGACAAGGCCGAATGTCTTGCCGGCAGCCTAGAGTCCGAATGTTCTCCCAGCTCTCAACCAGTAGACCAAGCTTACCTGAACAAACTCGACGCTGAAGTCGAACGGAGAGATTCCCTCCCACCCGTCGAAGACCCTGATGATCCTCTGCCTCCCGTGAGTCCAGACGAAGTGCACGACATCATAAAAGGGCTCCACGCTCGTAAAGCCCCCGGTTCGGACGGTATTACCAATAAGGTATACAAACTCCTTCCTGCCCAGCTAATAATGCTTATGACCGCCATCTTCAATGGCGCCTTGAGCAACAACATCTTTACACAAGCGTGGAAAGAAGCAACCGTCATCGCTACCGCCCCATTAGCTTACTCAATGTTCTCGGCAAAATCTACGAGAGGCTTATTTATAAGCGTCTCAAAGACTATGCCGAAGCAAAGAGCCTCATTCCCAACGAGCAGTTTGGTTTCCGACCCCAACACTCGAGTATCCACCAGGTCCACCGTATCGTAGAGCACTTGTGCGCTGGTCTGCGGCGTAACGCGACGACGGGTGTGCTATTCTTCGACATAGCGAAAGCCTTCGACAAAGTCTGGCACAACGGCTTGTTATACAAGCTTTACCAACTAGGAGTGCCAGATCGTCTCGTGCTCATCTTATGAGACTTTTTGTCGAATTGCACCTTCCGCTATCGCATCCAGGGTGCACTCTCGTCTTCTCACCCTATTCGCGCCGGTGTCCCTCAGGGTTCCGTTATATCTTCTCTAGTCTTCACGCTGTTCACCAGCGATATCCCAAAGAGTAAAAAGGCTCAGTTGGCTCTCTTCGCCGACGACACTGCCGTTTACTATACCGGTCACTGTTTCAATGCTATAGCTCGTACTCTCCAAACCTCCGCAAACCTCTTAGGCGCTTGATTCCGGAAATGGAGAATCGAGGTCAACCCCGATAAGAGTCAGGCGGTTCTCTTCTCGACACGTAGTCGATTCTCCCTCCCCCTTCCCAGCCCGATCACTATGTACGGCAAGCCGATCCCTTGGGAGAAGCAACCTTAGTAGCTAGGCGTGATCCTTAACCAAAACCTCACCTTTGAGCAGCACATTAAGGCGGTTCGCGCGCGCGCCTCCTTCGCTCTTGGTAGACTCCATTTCATACTGACAGCCCGTTGTAAGCTGTCACTTAAATGCAAGCTGCGCATCTATACCGCAGTCATCCGTCCCACCATGACCTATGTCTGCGTTGTTTTTGCGCACGGTCACCCACGTCATCTCCATAAGATGCAGACCCTCCAGAACCGTTTCCTCAGAAAGGTCACGGGTGCCCCCTACTATGTCCGCAATATAGATCTCCACGTCGGCCTTAAAATGCCAACCATAAACCAGTTTATGAAACGCTTATCGAAGCGTTTCTTTGACTGTGGCATAAAACACCCAAACCCCCTGATTTCAGCGGCCACCCGCTATACTCCCTCCCGCATAAGCAGTATTCGCCGACCATACCCTTATCGCCTCCGACGACGCCACTACCCTCCTCCAGGAGAGCAGTAAGGCGACCAGCACTTTACACAAGCGCAAAACCCGATCGCCGTCCTACCGTCCTCGCCGCCGAGGCCACCACAGGCAAGTCCGTATAAGCAGACGCCATTCCAAAAAAAAAAAAATATTTTGTATGAAGAATGAAATAAAAGGATAAATGAAACATGATTCATATGCCAGTTGATTCTTTGATCTGGTCTCAATCATACCCTCTAGGGTGAGATATAATATTTAAAAAAAGCAGGTTGTTTTTATTATGTATGTTTTTTGGGCTTTGATTTAATATGGTATAATATATTTTATTTATAGTTTTTAATAGGTTTAAATTAGGTGTAAGATATAATTTAAATTCTAAATCGTATTTGCACCCACCACTGTTTGTCTCTGCATCACCCAACTGATAGAAAATGCCTATGGCATTAAGTCCGCCTTTGTACATTTCTGTGCTTGAAGCATTAAATAAATTAATTAATATAGTTGATAATTTTTAACATCTGGCAGTTTTGTTTACTAAAACACTTTTGTTATCAGTAAACTTATCAGGAGCACTAAAATTAATTAAAATTCCATATCAGCTGATAACTTTACTATTGCATAACATTTTCCAAGCGTTGGGTCTTTGTTCATAATCATAATTCCAGCTGAAAGACCGCCTATGTCCACTGCTGGATATAGGCCTCCCCCAAGCAGTGTACTTGATCTTGGTGCTCAAATTAAAGTTTCGGAAATAAATTGAGTGATAACTTTAAAACTGACATCTTAAAGGAAACTGATTAAATCCGAGTTTTTCTTATAAAGTTTCATCTTATTTTACTTGATACAAAACACCGGATATTGCTTCGATCTTATTTTCGATCATTTTGCTTTGCGCTTAGAAAGTGCCCAAACATAATCTAAAACATTTAAATGCCGTGGAAGCAATCATGGGAAGAAAAACTCAGCCGCGAGTTAGCTTCATCAATCTTCGACCACCATGCCCGCTTTTATTAACAAAACAACTTCTCGTAATCAAATAAGTAAAACTTTGGATGAGCTCTCTTTATCTCTTAAGTTTTAACTTTTAATCAACTTGAGAACACCACAGTCTTTGAGAGATGCACAAGATTGAATGAAGGCGAGTTTTTGAAATTTAGAAGCGGAGTTATTTAATCGTTTGTTAAATAACTTTTATTTAACTAAACAAATTTGTATTATGCTTTGAAGGGTCAAAGGCAAAGAAAAGGCCTTCCTTACTCCCTCCTGGAGTTTGGATATGTGCCCGGTTGATGGCAATAGGCTCGCCCCCTATACATGGGACTTAAGCATAACTGGCGAAATGTGGGTGTACTATAGGTACACCTCTGCCTAACCCTTCTGGGATTACAGGCGTGATGTTATGTTATGTTATGTAATGGAATAAGGTAAAGAAGACTAGCTTAGAATCTACAATCGGGCATATTAGGTACGGAAAAGATTTCTGTCCATACAGGAAGGTTCGAAATTCATTGATGCAGTACTAAAACACCACTGAGCTAGCCACCAAAGCTACGATAGAAAACGAATAAATATCTGAACGATGAGGACCATAATTATGGCGATATCGTCAATAAAACTTTTAACAGCCATCTATTACTTCATATCAAGTGACAAATTATTCAAAATCAATCATTTCTATAGTTATCACTATCCATATTCTAGGAAAACTTTGCACCAAGTCGATGTTAGGTACTATTTAAACGTGATAGGTATGCGGGTAGACGAGAATTTAACGAGATTTTCTTCTTTAATTATGCTCTCGGCGTGTCATCAATTGATACATGATAAATGATTTTTATTTCTGTAATTGGGTTTGTACAAACACTTTTACACGTCAAACATTTTTTTTAAACTACACTTGGGAGCAAATAAATCGAAATGAAAAGTTTACTTAAAATGGGTCGTATTTCATGCTAGATCAATTTCTGAAAAATCTATGCCGCCATAGGGTTCTACTCCGTTCATACCCATTTTTTTCAAGACGGTATTAAATTTCATCCGGTTTGTTCTGCTGTTATCAGACTAAGATTATTATAATAATACCCCACTACTCTGCAGTGGGGTATTTATAATTGATTGATTGATATTGATTCAATTACTACATTTTTATGAGTTCAATTGCACCCGTTGCATTTTGCACAGGAACCTACCTATCCTAGCTAGCTTTATGTTTGAATCTTAATAATTTTAATTTAAAAATTGAACAGTATTCATTGCGTTATTTACGTTATCGAAAAGACGAAATTTTCGAACATATGAAGCAATGGATTGTAAATTTCCTACAAAATCCTTCGGATTGTGATTTCTTCGGAAATGTTTGGGGTTCTGTTAGAAAGATGTGTGGTTTCGGATTTTAGGCTTGTGGCGTATTCTAATGATACAACCACAAGCAATAACAGTCTCATAATCCTGAAAATCAGTTTCTTAGAAATTATTTACAGTCTCAATTACAGCAACATTGTTGACTTAGTTTTTATGCACGTTTTGCCTATTAGAGGTTGCAATAATCGTTAATTTTAGTTTACCAAGCTTCCAATATCTGGATGCTATAAATTTTGTTCTGACATATGTTTAGTAAAATAGTTCAGTTTGTTGACCTATTTATTTGTGGTTGGCTTATAGATTGAAGAGTTACAATTTGCTTCGTATCTTATTTTGAGTTATGACAAAGTTCAATATCAAGGCAAACGGATGAATGTGTTTTATTGTTTTATTATATTGTGTTAATAACAATTAAAATAGAGAACTCATAAAACAAAAGCCAGCTCAGCAAGATGCGTATGTCTTGTCATGTCTGATTTGGATGAACAAAAATAATATGCTTAAACGGAAACTGATTAAATCGGGTTTTGTACCTAATTAATTAATGAATAACCACAAAACAAACGACAATTTATGTTGTAATTAAGAGATTAGCCTGGAACTCAATTTCTCAGCAATTACTAGCCATTTCCATAACGTTTTAATATCGTTCCGAAATCGTTTACCGACATCCTTAGCCCGACAAACCTATCAAAACCCAATAACTTTAGCGGTCTGTCAGACACGGATCGATTTACAACTATATCACATCCATCATACGGTATAATATTGAATGGCAAGCGTTTACATTGACTAAAGGTTGGCGGTAAAGTTGGACTAAAGCCAAAAACGGGTACCACTTTAGTAAGACACTTCTAACGATGTACATTTCGTTGTATACGGTGCTTTTATCTTTGACTCGTGAAGATTGCGGGGCTCAACTTTAGCTGGTTCCTTAGCTAGTTAAAAATATTCTGTTACTAATAGTTCGTGTAATTTATTAGTAATGATTGTAACGCTTTGTTAAATCTAAACATTCCTTCCTGTCTCTTTATTTTGTTTACAAAATTTTCATTTGGCTTTCTTTAATACTGATTAATTACGTTGAATTTGTATGTTTTTATTTTAATAATGGCATTGACATTCGTGTTGTCGGATTGCCGTCAAATTGGTTGTGTTATATATGATTTTCGACCAATTTTAATGTTTGGTGGTGCTAAATCATTGCACTCAATTAAATGTACATTTCTGTTTATAGCTACTATTTTTGTGACTATATTCTCGGCTATTACTAGGGTATAATTTTCTATTGGTGAGATGACTGGTAGTTTTAAAATTGTATCTAATAAATTGACTGTATTTTCTACTTTCTCAAACACGATATCAGTAATAGCCATAATAATTTTACCATTGCTATGTTTCGATATGTAATTTCATCTGATACCAATGAAAAGCTATGTTTATTGCTAACTAATCCTGATTTACTTCAGCCTTCCAATATTTCTGATTACTGTTAGGGTTTATTGTTATTTCGTTGTTTATTGTTTTGATTGTGAGTACATTAATCACAGTGCGCTTTACGATAATCTTGTGTTATAAATTTTTCTTTGATTAGTATTTAATACTATTGTGTCCTTCAAACAAGTTCTCAGTCTATTTTCAAAGATATTATTACCGTCAAGATGCATTTAGTGTGTCCGTTATCAGAAAATGCATACGTCGAAAATAAAAATAAATGTACAGCACAGAATGGAACTCTATAAATTGAATCAAACGGATTGATCACATCGATATAAAAATAAAAAGATAAATCGCGCGGGTAGTCGACGAAAAGTTTAAATTTCCGGACGTGCTGCTCGCGGGCGTCATTCTGTGATCGACACGCGGGCCGGGAGGACGTGTCGCGGAAATTAACTTTAACGTTCACGCGTATCAGATTGGCGTGATAGTAGAATAAAAAAAGATGGTTTTCAATACACTATCGTGCCAATTGGATCGCGATATTGCAAGCCTGCAACTACGATACTTTATTTCGACTTGGATTTTTGTGTTGCTGAACTAAAGAACGACTTATACGAGTAGCTCGGCTAGGAAAAAGCTAATTGGAAGTTTTTTAACTACTTTTTGTTGAAGACATGCATTAGAAAGCCGTCTCTTGCATATAATCTTGCATTGCTTTGTTCAATTATTTCTGTGTAACTAATTGTTCGATTTATATAAAAGAAACCGGATTTTCTTAACGTGCTTATAAGATGTTTGTACCTATGCCATATATACGGTCATAGATGCTCTCACTTGAGTTCACAACAACATTGTATTCAATGGCAATAAACTTCACTCGTTGTGACCTTAACCTATGTTAGGAAGCGTGTTTCCTCTCAGCTGTTACGTACGGTCATCAACTTAAGTTGCATAACAAAATTACACTTACAAAGAACCCTTACGATTGTACCGCAGTAAAGTGCAAAATTGATGCATTGAAAGATTGATGATGTCTAAGAATTCCGTAGTCTAGCTCTGGGTAGTCTGCTTCGGTAGCAAAATACTGGTTAAAGTCAAACCACTGACACATTATGTCATGCTCAAACTCAAAGCATTTATTACAATTAAGCCATTTACAGGCACTTTTGAATTGTCAAGGAGTCGGTCAGTCAGAAATATGAAGAAAGGGCAAGAAACTCCATGGACACTTTTTTAAATAATGTTGATCTTACAAATACATCAGTTTCATAATGCTCATTATACTTGCGGGAAAGCATGCCAATTTGGACAAAAGCGAGAGCATGGTAGTTTTAGGCATGCTTTTTATGAGCCTAGTATGTTGACAATGGGCTATCGACTTTTTTTGCCGCCTGTACAACATTAACCTAAAATGGCGTACCTTAAACTATCTTGCTTGTGATAATAAGCTTGGAATATAATAACTGTTTTAACCATTTCGAGAATGTGGGACGCACGATAGGGCATAATTGATCGGAAGTACAGTTACTTTTAACCGACTTCAAAAACAGAAGGAAGTTCTCAACTCAATTTTTTATTGTTTGATTCCTCAGAACTTCTTCATTTATAAACCGATTTGAAAAATTCTTCATTTGTTTGAAAGGAATTTGTATAGTGTTCTCATATATATTTATTCATGTTCTGAGGAGTGGTTATTGAGTTAGCTTCAATAATACGTATTTTTTCCATTTAGTGTATTGATGATGTTATATCGGTTCCGATCATTGTTATTTACTTAGCAAGTGAAGGTATACGAATTTGTGTGATAAGAGATAAATTAAATCTTTATCATAAAAAAAAATGACTTCGAAAAAAAACACTACATAGTGGAAAATAACTTTAACGAAAGTACAAAACCGACCGACCGATACCGACTTTTGAAATTAAAGTAATTTTTCATTTTGTACTGTTTTTTTGTAAGTCGTTTTTTTTTTTTTTTTGTAAATGTGGGCTTTGGAGTTGAATAATGTGCTCAGGGCTCTGTTTCGGCTCCCTCGATATTGCAGTGCATTTTGGCATGTATGATGACTGATGACGCCAGCGTAGATGATTTCTACGCAATTATGCGTAAAAAAGTTGGTGCGGTGCAGTGGTGCGACGAGTAGGTACGAGAGAGCCCGAATAGCGTCCTAAAGATGATTGGCGAGAGAACCGAGACTGTTTTGCTCAGTAGGTTCACTGAACTCCATGTGTTGCGAGACCGATGAGCATACTGAGCAGGGGAAGATGGTGTGCCTAGATCTTTTTACTTTTAATTTTGTTTGTTTGTTTGGCATCTCGCAGGTCAACCTATGCGGTTGTCGTCTGCTTAAGCGGACTTGCCTGTGGATTCCCTAATAAATTAAGGCCTCCAGCCAGGACTTAAACTTATATACTAACTAAAACTAAGCGACAACGCTAAGGGCACCCCCTGTGGGGTACGAACCTCGGCTTAGGGCGTCGCTAGAAGAGGGCAGCAAATGACTAGCTGGATCAGGATTGGTATTATTTACGGACGAATTTAAAGCTACAGGCTCAGCGGCGCGGGCTGGCTCGAGCAAGGGTCGGGAGGGGCGTCGATTTGGGCGTCGCGGCGGGCCTCGGCGGCGAGGGCGGTAGGACGGCGATCGGGTTTTGGGCGTATGTAGCGTGCTAGTGGCCTTACTACTCTCCTGGAGGAGGGTAGTGGCGTCGTCGGGGTCGATTAAAGTATGCCTTGGTCGGCGAATACTGCTAATGCGAGAGGGAGTGTAGCGGGCGGCCGCTGTAATCAGGGGGTTGGAATGTTTGATGCCGCAGTCGAAGAAACGCTTTGATAAGCGTTTCATGAACTGTTTTATGGTTGCCATTTTGAGGTCGACGTGAAGATCTATATTACGGACATAGAAGGGGGCACCCGTGACCCTTCTGAGGAAACGGTTTTGGAGGGTCTGCATCTTATGGAGATGACGTGGGTGAGCGTGCGCAAATACAACGCAGGCATAGGTCATGATGGGACGGATGACTGCGGTATAGATGCGGAGCTTGCATTTGAGGGACAGTTTACTACGGGCTGTCAGTACGAATTGGAGCCTGCTAAGAGCGAAGGAGGCGCGCGCGCGAACCGCCTTAATATGAGCCTTAAAGGTAAGGTTCTCATCGAGGATCACGCCTAGGTATTTGGCTTGCTTCTCCCAAGGGATTGGCTTGCCGTACATAGTGATCGGGCTGGGAAGTGGGGGAGGGAGTCGACGACGTCTCGAGAAGAGAACCGCCTGACTCTTATCGGGGTTGACCTCGATTCTCCATTTCCGGAACCAAGCGCCTAAGACGTTTGCGGAGGTTTGGAGAGTACGAGCTATAGCGTTGGGACAGTGACCGGTATAGTAAACGGCAGTGTCGTCGGCGAAGAGAGCCAACTGAGCCTTTTTACTTTTTGGGATATCGCTAGTGAACAGCGTGAAGGCGAGAGGAGATAATACGGAACCCTGAGGGACACCGGCGCGAATAGGAAGAGGGGACGAGAGTGCTCCCTCGACGCGATAGCGAAAGGTCCGGTTCGACAAAAAGTCTCGTAAGATGAGCACGAGACGATCTGGCACTCCTTGTTGGTAGAGCTTGTATATCAAGCCGTTGTGCCAGACTTTGTCGAAGGCTTTCGCTATGTCGAAGAATAGCACACCCGTCGTCGCGTTACGCTGCAGACCAGCGCATAAGTGCTCTACTATACGGTGGACCTGTTGGGTGCCCGAGTGTTGAGGCTCTTTGCTTCGGCGTAGTCTTTGAGACGCATATAAATAAGCCTCTCGTAGATTTTGCCGAGAACATTGAGTAAACTAATAGGGCGGTAGCTGGAGGGCTCAGACTTTGGCTTGCCTGGCTTTGGGATACCGATGACGGTGGCTTCTTTCCATGCTTGTGGGAAAATGTTGTTGCTCAAGGCGCCATTGAAGATGGCGGTCATAAGCATTATTAGCGGGGCAAGGAGGAGTTTGTATACCTTATTGGTAATACCATCCGAACCGGGGGCCTTACGAGCGTGGAGCCCTTTAATGATGTCGTGCACTTCGTCTGGAGTGACGGGAGGCAGAGTATCATCAGGGTCTTCGACGGGAGCGAGGGAGGCTCTTCGTTCGACTTCAGCGTCGACCTTGTTCAGGTGAGCTTGGTCTACTGGTTGGGAGCTGGGAGAACATTGGGACTCTAGGCTGTCAGCAAGACATTCAGCCTTGTCGGGACTGTCGAAAGCGACACTATTGTCGGGGCGGATGAGAGGAGGCATAGAGACCTCTTCTGAGGAACGCAATTTCCTCTGTAATTGCCAGAAGGCTTGATGAGTGGGCTCGAGTTCACTGAGCATCTTGTTCCAGCCCTCAGAGCGAACCTCCACTATGCGTTTCTTTACAGCTCGCTGTAAATGGCGCATGTGGGCTTTGTTCGCGTCACAAGGGAAGGAGTCGTAGGCACGGATGGCCGCGTTCTTCTCGGTTATCAGGTCACGTACGTCAGTAGGTAGTTTCCAGCGATGGTCTTCCATCACCGAAACTTCCCGTGAACAATCCGTCAATACGGATTGTACGTGCTCTGTAAAAGAGTCGATTGCGGCCGTCGTATCGGCGACTGACACTAAGTGATCGGGGATGGTGTCTAAGTGAGGCGACGTGGTGGATTTCAGTCTTTCGCTTACTTTCCTCCAGTCGGTTATCGTCTGGGTCTGAGGGGGGCGGTTGGGGTCGATCGGGCCCGAGTAGGGTGCAAGATGCATGACTACAGGGCGGTGGTCAGAGTTAAGCTCGTGGAACGTCTCTATCGATTGCAAACGGAGGTTCACATTCTTGAGCAGCGCTACATCGAGAACATCGGGAAGGTGATTAGGATTACCTGGGAAGTGAGTCGGGCTCATTGGAGCGATGACGTCAAAGTTAAGGGATTCGCCTAACTTGAAAACTAACCTACCTCTGGTTGAGGTTGTGCTACTATTCCACGCCGGGTGCTTGGCATTAAGATCCCCCGCCAAGATGACGGAGTCACTCATACCGAAGAGGGCAGTGAAGTCCTTTTGGAGCGAGATGGGATCCTCCGGACCATTGTCAAGTGGGATTTTTACTTTTAAATTTTAGTTATAAGCAAAATTCTTGTTACTAACAAAACAACTTTGCCTCGCCTATGGACTTTTTGGTCTGTTTTTTTTTTAAATATTTGTTTTATGAGCAAAATGCCATTTGCACAGAAATATCAATAAGATTTTGTCCGACTTGATATCGAACCCTCGAGTCTCAGCAGTCACGATAGTGGTCGCAAGTTCGACAGGAAAACTAAAGCTGGTGAGTTTAGCATGCAAATCAAATTAAATGAATAGAATTTCATTTCATATAAACCTAAATGGGCACTTAAGAAACATCATAAGCTATACGTGCAAAACCGGTAGTTGTCCTTTTGTAGGAACCAGCAAAATAACGTATGCATAGTTTTTCGCTTCCGTGGGGTTTGTGGCTAAATAATAACAGCTGCACGGGTGGATCGATTAGTTAAGCAGCTATCCTTGCCGCGGTTGGTCCGTGGATGGGTGACCATCTTTACATACCAAGACCTCTCCGTGCCTCGGAAAGCACGTGAAGCCGTTGGTCCCGGCTGTCATTCGTGGATCTTTGACAGTCGTTACGGGTCGTCAGAAGCCCGAGAGTGTGACAACCAGTCTTACCAAGGGGTATCGTGTTACACAGTAACTGGGTTGTAGAGCGTAGCCGACCTCAACATAGGTAGGAACAGGCTTGCATATTGATTGATTTATGTTATTGTGTTATCGTTGTATGTGGGTATCGTGTTACCCAGTATCAGGTCAGGTCAGGGCAGCAGTCGTTCATGTAAAATAATGGTATTTAGCTGCATCCGCTTAGACTGGAAGCTATCCCCAACATTTAAGCATCCCGCCTCGTAGGTATAGGTTAGGTTTTCTTTAGACTTTAATTTAAAAGGCTACTAAGACGTCGAAGTCGGTTTCGTGTAACTAAAAGAAGTTCTATTGATTGTCATTCAGTACGGCGTTCTATGTTTTACTTGAACCGCATTAACTGCCTCGTTGGTCTAGTGGTCGCAATCGCTACTGCTGAGCATGAGGTCCTGGGTTCGATTCCCAGGTCGGGCAACGTGTTATTGAGTTTTTCTATCTGGAATTTCTCAGTAGCAGCCCGAAGTCTGGATTTGTGCCCGGTAGCTGGCAATAGGCTCGCCCCCTATACATGGGACTTAAACATAATTGGCGAAATGTGGGTGTACTATAGGTACACCTCTGCCCAACCCTTCGGGGAAACAAGGCATGATGTTATGTTATGTGCGTATTCACGGGCCCTTGCCCCCCTCCCCTGGATCCGCACTTGGCTATCGCCGTGCTTAACTGCAGCAACTATAGTTTCATTTTTAGAAAATCGTTCCAAAATGAACTTTATTATTCAATTCGTAAAACAGTGTGAAAATGTGCACAAAACGTGTCTTATTTATCGAACGATAATACATTAGCGTTGTTAATACTGGTATTATCATTTTGACAGCTCTGTTATCTATGTAATTACGTTGAATAAGACAGATAACCCTGTTACACTTTTATTTTATTTTAAATTAACGTTTCGGAGATAATTATTTTTGCGTGAAATTTATTTGAATGGGGAAGGCAACTGTCAAAATGGCGCTGTCTCAGCTAGTTCCCAAAACAAGCCAATAATGCAAGGCGTAAGTCGGTTCTTATTAATTTTTGCGAAAATTAATCATTGCTACATTCCTAAATGCCCGAAAATTAGAGTCTACCATTTTCCGAAATACCCTAAACTTAGCAGATTGTGGCTTAAAGCTATTGGAAGATAATTATTTCAATCACAACAGAGTTCGAGGTTATGTCGGAAACATTTTAAAGAAAGTGATGACTAGGAATGAAGCAATATTTAAGTTTTTCAATTCTGACATATGCCATATCGAATAATTATTGATATAAAATATTGAAATCAATGAAAATAACGAAATGGTGGAATGAAACCAAACTCATGAATGAACACGAAACGGAATGAATGAACGAAATGTCAAATTTATTGTAGGCTGTAGGGACCTAGCTATGTTCACGCCATCTACAATTAGCTTTGACCGACCTTCCCCATTTATATGGTGATGAACTGCAGGCCAGTTCTCGTACTTAAAAAACGTTCATCTCATCTCATCTCAGCGACAATCAATGTCAAAGACTTATCAAAAATGTGTGTAAGTAAATTGATTGTCTAATAGACAGATTGAAACTAAGATATGAATGCGAACGTTCTTAAAAATAGGGGAATTGCTCTCTGGTCTGGCATATCATTAATGGTTTATTTAGTTTCTGATACTATTGTAGCGTTGTAGTCGATTTCCCTACAGATCAACTAAAACGCACTAGTTCACTACACACACACCTACAATCACTAGTTACGGTTCACGAGAGTGACATCCCTAAATCTTTCAAATTCCCACCACGTCACTCGGTGTCGTGGTATGGATTGGGCTATAAATATCCCTGCTTGACGCCTAACGTGCCCTTTAAATAACCCCGAGATAAACGGGGTTCCAGCATTAGGCTTCGCTGCTAATCTCCTGCCTACCGCTGACTGACGTCCTCGCTGCCTCCGCCCTACCGCTGGAGAGACGCCAGTCACGCGGACTACACACGCGGCCGGTACCGCCGCCTGACCTGCCATCCACGTGGCTCGTGGGTGCCGAGACCCCACGCCCGACACGTGTTGAGGCCCATGCCGAGCGGACCGTGCCTACACGCGGTCGTGCATCCCTGCGTGGTGCTGCCCACGCCTGGTGACCTCTGGAGTCGCTCCTCTACCCTGCTGCCTGCCCTGTGACCTCACGCCGGACCACGTGCTGCGGCGTAGCCAAGCCCAGGGCAGTAACGTTCCTTTCCTTCTACGAAAGTGACCAGTGAACAAGTGCTTAGAGACCTTAAAACACACTACCCTGAAATCTGTGTCTCAGAAAATAAATGTGTAAAGTGACCCTTTGGTTTCATTAACTAACTACCAAGAAACCCGCATGCCACACTATGTTTACTGTATCATTACTGATGATTACGACTGTATTTCCTAAACTTTATATTTATTATTTTACTTTATATATTTTTTACTTTGATAGGCAGAAACGTTTCTGTCATGCATCAGTAAACAACAATTAATGACGGAATGCGTTCCTGACACCTGTCAGTTATAGGTATAAAGTCCTTTAACGGTTCATTTTCATCTGAAAGCAACCTTATAGCAACGAGAATAAAGATCAGTGTGATGCGAGTCAGAAGTCAAATCAGTTGAAAGGACTACAAACCCTGAATAGAAAAGAATATCTACGTGTTTTACGAATTTAAACCTTATTAGCTCCAAATCGTGTACAAACGACAGGTATCCAGGAATAAGTTCTCTCGGTGGCCGCAAAATAGTTTGCTTACATTTTTGCTTCCCAAATGAGAAATAGTAAAACTTCGGGATTTACTGAATCGCTCGCTCAATCAAACACCAATTCTGTTTGTAACTATTGCTCGCTTATTTTCTGGGTCTCTGCCAATCCTCAGAGAAAGTTTGATAAAGACATACAAGCACATAATATAACTGCTACAACAAAGACCTACTATTTTTTTCACAAAATATAAATTGAAAAATAATACAACTTGGTCGCTATAATTAATTACACACATTTTTGTCATTATTTCTGCAACCAGACATAAATTGATTACTCCCGTCAGTATACCTACAAATAGGTGCAGAATTATTTGTTCACTGTTAAAATGTCACATATCTCGTAAATTAATTAAAGTTGGAATTGCAGTGCACGTCGATGGACGAGCGGATCGTTTTAGTTGCGAATTTATTGCAGATGAAATGATTCAGCGCAAAATGATACTGAACTTTGAAATAATTTAGCTATGTTCCGGCAATGTGCCAGGGTTCGCTCTCGATTAAGTCTTTGCCATTTCACTTGGTGTGTGTACTATCAGTGGTCGGTTTTTGGCTGCTGAACAGACTTTCACAACATATCGGCTAAATGTTTTTTCGGTATTTTTTGTTGTGGTTAAAAACTTATTAAAACTTATTTGTTTCATCATCATCATCATCATCATCAGCCTATAGTAGTCCACTGCTGGACATAGGCCTCCCCTAATGAGCGCCATAGCGCCCTGTCTTCAGCTCGAATTTCTTTATTTGTTTACCTATATTATAATTAGAGGCGCATTTATATAAGCTTAAATTTTATAGGTACTTAGTTGTGCGTAATTTTCATACGAGCACTACTTAGCTAGTATTTACGTCAACCTACAAGCTTCTTGTTGAGTGACGTAAATACTAGCTAGGTTTTAAAATTAGGAAACTTGTTCAATTTATAGCCTTCTGTCGTTAGCTAATAATAAATATCACTGATAATTTGTTACAGTACGTCATTTATGACAAAACAACATTATTCCGAACGAAACTTAACTAATGAGCCTCCAAATAGGTTCTTTTCATACAATTTCAAATACTTTTCACCTTGACGCTTCTAAAGAATCTCTTTTTTAAAGAAAAAAAGCTCCGACTCTGCGACAGCGAAATAAAGAGGAAGCTCCATTAAACTTCCCTAAAGGTTCCCAGTTCGGTCTCTTTTATGAAAAATCTTAAATTCCGCTTTATCTTTTCTTGTGTTTCGTTATAACTTTAACGTTGTACTGAACAAAACGTTTCTGGGTTATTGATTTCATGAATATTTTAAAGTAAGATGGTAGAAAGTTTCTTTCTATTTTTTTTATATATTTTAATATGTCAAGTTAATTATTTTTGTTGGCAAGGCCGATTCTATTCATTACATTAAAAATATCAATATGATTTCGACGAAAACTCAGTTTCATAATAAATAACTGTTTCATTCAGTAAATCCTGTGTCGATGTGGGAATCGTCACATAGGGAGCAGAACTCTACTGCCGTGTGATACTGATAATAATGACACTTTTTTGATAACATTTGCATTAATAAAACACTATGTAACATACATTTATTTTCTGATTTATTCCGAATCAGTTTATGAAGCTGTTTGATTTAAGTATTTATAAATCCAATTTATCACTGACGGTCGATTGCAAAACTCACTTTAGTCCCGTATCTTAGTACCTTACGTATGGCAAGCGAAACGTATTACAATATCATTATTAGTTATTACTGATGCTGCTTTTAAAATAGGTCATTTTAAGCAGCAGAATAGCAAGATGTTAGTTTTTTGTTGTTCAGAGAGCAAAGACTACGTTTTTATTACTTTTTTTTTTTCGAACCTCGTCCATTTTTTATAACTGAGAACAAAAGAAATCTCTTAGAATGCTTTGATTCAGAATCGTAAAATATATAAAAAGTCTGTTACACAAGAGCGTGAGGCGCCAAAATTCGTCCATCAACGATTACAAACTTTCCTCAGCTATAACTCAAATCCTAAATATCGTCACTGCTGAAGATTTAATAATATCAAACGCGAACACTTCATAACGATTTTATTTATTAATTTTTATTACGCTATATTGTCTCCCAGCTATGATTTGTTAGTGCATTCAATTAACGATAAAAAGCCGCCAGTATACGCTAACGTTTTGCATCTTTAAGCGTCGAACGGCTATTTTAATTTCGATTATTAATAGCCAGATGTCGCTAGTTTGAATTTGAATTAAGAAATTTCTTGTAGATGTAAGACCAGTAATTACAGCGTTATTACTATTATGATAATGTAATAGATAATTGCTGTATTAATTTATAATTAGGACAACGTTTATGTTGGGTTCGCGGAAGTCGTTAAAATCATTTATGAAAGGGGCTGTTAATTGTGGCCTGAATTGTAAATTTTAGGTGTTAAGTTTATTTTCTTTTGATAGGCTTTCAATTTTTTATCGCAAGTGATTATTAACTTTGGAAGTTCCGTGTTCCGTAAACAGTGGAAGTGAGATGATGAATTGAGAAGAAAGTTTTTCCAAAATTAATAAACATATTAGGTTGGGGGAAAAGTCTTTTCGCATTATAGTATGTATGAACTTGTAATAAAATCTCTTTGGCTATATATACTATTTGTATCTGGCTGGTTTTGGTATTATTGAAAGTTAAAATTATAAAGAACATAATTCCAAATTCAAATTAGGAAAATGTGTGATTTTTATTAGTTTTACGTACTGTCAAGATGAGTGAATCTAATGAAGAAATTCGATACATTTAAAAATTTTACTACAAAAAAGGTAAAAATGCAACGCAAGCCGCGAAAAAAATTTGCGATGTTTATGGACCTAGTGCAGTGTCTGTGAGAGTAGCACAAATTTGGTTTAAGCGTTTTCAATCCGGAAATTTTGATGTCAAAGATGCACGTCGCTCTGGTCGCCCTATTACTGATAAAATGGATGCCATTTTTGAAAAAGTGGAGCATGATCGGCATATCAGTTACGACGTAGCTGAAGAACTGGGAATTTACCACAAAACAGTTTTGGCGCATTTGAAAAAAACTGGGTACACAAAAAAGCTCGATATTTGGGCCCCTCACGAGCTCACTGAAAGAAACCTAATGAACCGTGTACTCATTTGTGATTCTTTATTACGACGCGCGACGTAATGAAACCGAACCATTTTTGAAGAAGCTGATAACTGGTGACGAAAAGTGGATCACGTACGACAAGAACGTGCGAAAAAGGTCACAGACTATGGCGAAACCCGGGTTATCTCGCAACAAGGTGATGCTGTGTGTGTGGTGGGATTGGAAGGGCATTATTCATTATGAGCTGTTACCACCAGGCAGGACCATCGATTCTGAACTCTACTGCGAACAACTGCTGAGATTAAAAAAAGAAGTTTAGATAAAGCGGCAGGAATTAATCAACAGAAGGAGTGTGTTTTTTCATCATGATAACGCTAGACCTCACACATCTTTAGCCACTTAGCAAAAATTAAGAGAGTTTGGCTGGGAGGTGTTAATGCATCCTCCGTAGAGTTGACCTTGCACCTTCAGATTTCCACCTGTTTCGGTCTCTTCAGAATTCTTTAGGCAGTGTCAGGTTAACATCACGAGAGAACTGCCAAAACCACTTGTCGTGGTATTTTGATCAGAAGCCCCAAAATTTCTATAGCAATGGGATCATGTCCCTACCTACAAGATGGCAAAAAGTTATCGAACAAAATGGTACCTACGTACTTTAGTTAAATGCAAATAAACTATGTTAAAAATGTTTTGAATTTTCTTAAAAAATGCGAAGAAACTTTTTCCCCAACCTATTATACACATTTACTTAACAAACGTTTATTTTAATGCAATGCTTTTTTTACATTTTCTACTTGCTGTTTTCTTAAGTCTTCACCTTCAATGCTTGGTGCTTTTTATAAATTTTATAAAAGCTTTTTTCATTTTATTGTAGTCAAAACTCGAACTTTTATGGACGGTTTTTGGTAATAATTAATTACAATAAATTTAGTTTCTTTCGGTCACCACTCGGTCCTCTCCTCCTTTTAGACGAATAACTAGTAGATCACACACGCTATGCACATGGGGCGCCAGTCTAACTTGTTATTAGTAATTTTTAATTGTTCCGCGTTTTTTTTAAACTGAATAAAGTTTTTTAATTTTTTATCTCTGGATATCTCCTATTTCATAGAAGGATATTTCAGCATACTATATTTACCTCTTTGGTCTCGTGGTCACAAGCTACTGCTGAGCATGAGGTCCTGGGTTCAATTCCTTGGTCGGCCAAACTGTTATTGAGTTTTTCCATCAGGATTTTTTCAGGCCGGAGTCGGAATTTGTGTTCGATTAATGGTTAATAGACTCGCCCTAAATTACGTGAGATTATAACATAACTGGCCGAATGTGTGGTGCTATTGGTGTACCTCTGCCTAACCTTTCGGAGAATTCAGGCGTTATGTTATGTTGTCGCCAGCCAATATCTGTCCGTATAAAACATCAAATAACGTTCACTAGAAAGATATGGTGAGTGAAGAGAAATACTGTTGGATATAAATTGTTGGTGACGATATCGTTTGTACGGACAGATGTGTATATGTAGTTGAGGTATTTGTTAGTGAAATTTACTGTATTCTTGTAAGCAATGTTGGACGTAGATTATCTCTTTAACTATAGTTTGGTCAATTTAACATTAAGCGAAAGATCTTTCAAGCACTTCAACCGATTTAAAATATCGTTAGTAATAGTTTGTTTACAAATTACATGATTATTGTCAATCAATATGGGCGAGATTTTGTATAGGTATGCATGTTATGTAATATTTTACCCGCGATATAGACGAATAGTTTCATGAAAAATAGAACATCTCGCTTTCTTCCGCTGAGAGACAGCTATCCGCTTAAATATAGGCTGATAAATCAAAGTACAGGATATGAAAGCACGCTGATTAGTTGGCAAGTGACGAGACAATGGCGCTGGTTTTATTTAGTTGCGATATTTAGAGTGTGCCAAACCAAGTGGAGCGGAATGTTAGTCTTCGAGAGGTGCGTGGTGCGTGGGTTGAGCGGGAGCGGGTTAAGGCACGAGCGTTTTGAGGAAAAGGATGAGCCTTTTTGGAGTGAATGCTGGCAAGGTGAAATAGCGGATTTGGTGTGATGAAAAATGAGGAAATAGATCTTGTAACTGTAGTGTTCGTTGCTAAAATGTAGCTTGAATAGAAATAAAGAATTTATATTGAAAATTACATGCGAAGGTACAAACAAGATGTTGGTTGAAAAGTTTAGTAAACGCAGCACTCTTTGCTTTTTTGCACAAAAGAACGGGCCTTTTATTATCTTGATACTAACTTTAGTTTAGACTGATCATCTACTGTCTCCTAACTTATTTGCGTCACTGAAGATACTCATTCTCTTTTTATTTTCGTAATAACATGAAAAAAACATTGAATATTACGTTTCAGACTTAAAAAATCCTTCTACTTCATTTAAAACATGAATCACTACCAAACTCCCTCCATGCGACTAGCCACGCATTCTCTAATGTCAACCACCACGATGTATAGGCACATTGTTTTGTTTAATTACATTGTCTGTGTCTCATTATTTTGATTATAATGTTCCGTCACTGATATAATGTTGCGTCCACTGCCAAACTGGTATTTGGAGCGATGAGGTGAATGATATAGGGGAATGTTGATAATTTTATGATGTATTGTGTGATAATTTGGGTTGAATTAATCACAAAGATGTATTTATTATTCAATGTGTTATTACCTAACTCCTGGGTCCTGGGGACTGACGTCCTTAAAAAGGTGGCCGGTGCAGACTGAATGCGGAAGGCAGGATGTTTTGGCGCAGCTTGGGAGAGGCATATATCCAGCAGTGGAATGCGATAGGCTGAGTTGATTGATTGAATGATAATAACTTGATTAGTCTACTCTTACTAGCTAACACATACTAGTCAGTTTCCAAATCTTGGCTCATTTGTTTTTGCCTCCGTGAATGTTTCCTATTTGTTAAGTTAATGTTATGAGGGAATGTATGGAAGGTTGGGGGGGGGGGGAGGGGTTAAGAAGTATGTAAGGATCGTAGCAGTTGGAGTTCGGTAATTTCTGAACCCTCACGGGAAGAAAAAGTGAGTTTATGTGTATGTATGTGTAAGTTAATCTTAAGCACCTCTGACTTACGGTGAAACTGTGAAAGAAAATATTGTTAATAAAATGTTAGTTTTTATTTATAATCATTTTGTCTGTTTAAAACTCATAAAAGGCCAAACTGGAGTGATTCCGATTGTGTGAACTAACTTGTTTGGAGTTATTCAAAATGCAGCGAATAGTCGCGTGCCGTCTTAATCATACAAAACAAGCTGCGCGCGCATTCGTGACCCGCGTCCCGCGCGGGATTTGCCTGGCCACAGCTGTACTTGTTAATTTTCTGACATATTAATGGTCTGCTTGCCATTTTTGATAGGACTCCACAAATATTTCATAATTTTATAAAATCTCACCAAAATCGCTTGCGCCTATAACTTAGACCACTCCCAATCAAAACATTTAGGTAAGTAGCTTTATTTAATCACATGTCATTGTCTCCACTACACATGGCGACTTGGACGGACTTTGCGGACATACATTATTGTGATTGTGATGTCGCATCCATCATTGCAGTAAGAGAGGTTAATGGCTTCAATCATTAAAAAGGGTTACATTATTTACAAAGTTTTTTCTTATAGTAGGTATTCTGAACATCAAAAATGACCACTGCTAGGCGGGCGGGCATAAGAACTACTTACCACATAATTAAAAAAAAAAAACCGTAACATTAAGCAAGCTTACTTGTATTTCTCGAAGGGTTTGGCAGAAGTCCTACTATAAATAACTAGCACTTTGCCCGCGACTTCGTTCGCGTGGATTTCGAAAAGAAAAGAATTTGCCTATGTTCATCAGATATAGTTTCGGCTTCTAATGGTAAAACTATTTTACAAATCGGTCCATAAGTTTCGGAGCCTATTCAATACAAAAAAAAAAACAATCAAATCTTTCCTCTTTATAATATTAGTATAGATGGAACTTCTCTAGAACATTTTGTAACAATAAATTGTTTAACTACAGTCGAATGTACCTGGAACTAAACATTATTTTGTAACAACTCACCTGTGTTCTTAATTAAATTATATGCAAATAAACATTGTCTATTCTATTCTATTCTAATTTTATTAAAACTGAACTTGTAATGCTTAGAGTTCATAACCTCACCAACATCAACCCTAGTTTTACGCCTTAGATGTTTACACAGGTCATTGCCTCCAAACCCACCATCCGCTCAACATATCAACCCTCAAATTTCCGAAAAAAAAAACACGAACTCAATTTCCTCTAACAAAAACGAAACGATGAAAACTTCAGCAGTTATTAAATTACAGTATATTTTTATGAGCGCTTACGTATCGCCTGATAAATGAAGTTTTTATGATAATAACGCTCTATCTCTTTGTTACAGGTAAGGAAATATGCAAGTTGGGCTGTTTTGAGCTTCGTGATAAGTAAGGTTACGCAGAAGGTTCAGTTTGTCATTATTCATTTTACTTTTCATTCTTGCATCTATGAAATTCTTTGTTTTAGTCATATTGTCGTATAAGACCTTTACGAATTTTGTTATTTATAAAGCAAATCACTCCAAGATGTTTTCTTATATAATCTGAATGGTGGTAATGTAAGTAAAACACACCAATAGAAGGGTGGGTATTGGCAGAAACAGAGAGACGGGCTAACAAAAGGTATGTACTAGGCAGATGTGAGTGGAAACGCCGGGAGGGTACGCCCTCGGAGGACATATAGCGACCTTATTGGTGACTTAGTACTCGTAACCGGAGTGCGTGGATGACCAGATGTATGAACGTAAAGAGCAGTGGTGGCCCAGTGGTAACGGCCGCGACTTACGAGTTGTAGGTCGTAGGTTCGAACCCAGACAGGCGCTTTACTTTGTGTAAATTATTTCATTACCACTGCTCTCAAAACGGTGAAGGAAAACATCGTGAGGAAACCGGCATGTCTTAGAACCAAAAAATCGAAGACATGTGACATCTACCAACCCGCACTGGGCCCGCGGCGTGGTGGATTACGGCCCACTACCTCTCACAGAGAGGTGGCCTGTGTCCCAAAAAGTGGGAACATAAAAGGCCGATTATGAACGTAAACGAGGCAACAGTAGTATGTAAGGATCGTAGCAGGTGGCGTTCTGTGGTTTCTGCCTACCCCCATGGGAAGAGGGCGTGGGTTTATGTATGTATAAGCCCAGCTGTAGGTGAAGTCGGTCTGTGGATGGTGATGATGATAAATGCCAACATCTGTAGGTGATTAATCCGAGGTTAAGAGATTAACGGCATTCTTCTTCGTAGAAAGGTAACGCAGAATGACTTATGAAATGTAGTTACAACATCTAGTCACCTAACTAATCATGCCAGCGAGATGATCTAAAATTTTATTCGGTCCATTATTAATTATCTTTCATTTCTCCGAGATAATTGCGTAATACACTTACATTAGGAATGGCATTAATTTTATTTATATTACTATTAATTAACACACAGTTAATTACATAGGGATACGTCATAATTATAATTTGAGGACAAAGGTTACTTACTGCTTATTTCTTAGAAATTAAGATGTATTGAAATTTTGGCAGTTCAACAACATTCATTGCTTTTTTATGTTGTTTAGCAGACAAATTTTTCGAACATATGAAGCAATGGATTACCAATATCCTTCAAAATGTCGAGATTGTGATTACTAGTGCGTTACGCAATTAGGGTGCTGTTCTGGATCAATATAAATCCAATGAGAGGGTTAATTGGTCAAAATTAGTTCAATATACACGTTGTACTACTCGTATGTAACATACGAAGCCACACTGATTAACAAACATATGACAATTCTTCTAAAGTTTAGAAGATACAAGGCCAATCGTACCTTTCCTTCTACCATAACTTTGTTGCCGCTCACTTCCCTCCGAGACGCGCGTCGTCGCTGTAAATCAGCCTTTCATCCTGACGCTGCACTCACAGCGGAGACGCCGTTATACATTCTGACACAGTTACACTATTGTGGTGTTAATATGTCCGTTTGCTTCTTAATTAATGTAATTATGCGCCGTCACTGCTCTGACTTGTAACATATATGACAAATTCCTCTACAGTTTTGAAGGGACTAATTTTTTTTAAAGATGATTATTACTTTACTTCATGGTTGAACCATTTCTTCTTTAGCTCACTTCCATATAAATCATAGCGTTTCATCCAAACGCTGCGTTCACAGCAGCACCAATCACCGTGATACATTTTAACACAGATACAGTAACATTACTGTGGTGTTCATTTTGTCATGTATGCTTACTTGTTAGGCTGTTTGCTTGGTAATTAATGTAATTATATTTACTTCTGAGCCATCACTGAGCTTACTTCTAACATATATGACAAATTCTTCTATTGCTCTAAAGGAACTACATTTTTAAAAGAGGTTTTTATTTTACGTCACCTTTTACAATTTAATTTTTAACTTACATCCCTACGCGACACGCGTCGTCGCTGTAAATTATAGCGTTTCATCCAAATGCTGCGTTCACAGCAGCATCGTAATATATTCGGAAACAGTAACTTTACTGTGGTGTTATTTTTGTCATTTTATTACTTACGTGTTTGTCTGTTTGCTTGGTATTTTAATGAATTGTTTGATAAAGGCATTTTGGGCATCCGTGTGTAAAGCATTGCACTGGTACTGCCATGCTGCATCATCTTACTGCTGAGCAAACACTATGACCTCCAGCTATTCCTTACAGGGGTTAATAAGAATTCCGGGAACTTGATTGTTAAGCATATCGATTAACAATCAAGTCCTACATATTACTAGTTTTTGCCCGCGGCTTCGCCCGCGTCGAGGTCGGCAATTATCCCACGGAAACGTACTACCGGGATAAAAAGTGTCATAGAATATATTAATCCAGGTTATAAACTCACAAAATGTAGTACTTACATAAAAAACTAATTCTTTTAACTCACTCATAAAGTTTCTAATAATATAATTCGATCATGATTCGAAAGACACGTAGCGCCATCTAGCGTCCTAAAGCAATAGTGACCGTCGAAAGTTTTTGTTCTTTCCCTCAGGAACAGTACTTTTTTTCTGAATGAAAGGTAGCCTATGTCCTTTTCTGTACCCCTGACCACGTATATGCAAAGTTTCATATTGATCGGTTTAGAGGTTTAGGCGTGAAAAGCTAACAAACAAACTTACTTTCGCAAGTTGGGATTCTGAAATGACTAACAAGGCAAATAGACGTACAACCTACCTACTCAGTAACGACGTTCCTGAACTGAAGACGCCTGTTGTGGATACCAAATCACCATTATGGAAAAGATCTGCTGAAAGACGTCCACTGCTGGACATAGGCCTTCCCCGATCATTCATATCCGTTCCTGTGCTGACCACATCCAACCAAAGGATTCTCGCGACCATCTTTACTGGACCATCGGTTTCACTTTTAATTGATATCATTAAGTAAGTGTGTGTATGAGAATGTTCTTGCCGATCTGACAAAATTATAATTATGGTTGTTGGATTACAAATTCCTTAGGTTAATTTGCGTGTGTCAATTACAGACTGATGAATAGTTTCAACCTTAATCTGCAAACATTTTTGAAATCCACTATTTCGTTGACACTTAATACGTGTTGGCAATACAACATCATTTCTTTTAAAAGTAGACTACCCAGCCAATTCCCATATTTTGCAAACTACATTAAACAACATACCTTTACCGCACAAAAACACTTTCATCTAAATTAAAAATGTTGGAAACAAGTGAATTAATAATCTAAATTAGTTTAAACCACTGGCCTTGCCTACAAAGTAGCCAGCTTCAAATATGTCACTTTAAAATACGATTATAGTCTTTATCGCCTTCAGAATAGCGATCAATTCGTAAATAAACTCTACTTTGTTTGTAGTTACTTAGGGAGTTATGGGACTGTATTAGAAATACATCTTTTATTGGATATAAATACTGGGATATTTCTATTACAGCTGAAAACGGTTAGATTTTTCAATCCTGATCTATTGATTGTTGGTAAATATTTGCTGTAAACAGTTCAGACTACTACGTCTGTGCTAATATTATTGTAATTTGTTTGCACAATCTCGGATACAATATTAATAGAGAGAAAGCGACAAAAGTTCCAATATCAGAACCTAATATTTTTCTAACATGAAGTGAATATCTTTTGAGTAATCGGTATACGTCTCTGCTGTCTTCAAACATTAAAGAAATATGATGTAGCGACCCGCCTCTGCTTCGCACGGTTTTTCGAATTGATACAACTTTGAGATTTCTTTATTATATGCAATTTCAATTTTAATGTGCTAAAACCGCAATCTTCAATGTCCCACACACAGCACAGACTTTATTAACTCTTCCTTCTTCGTTCAGTCTATTTATCTGTGGAATGCGTTCCCCCTGGAAATCAGGATGGCGACCAACCGATTATCCTTTAAAGTAAAAGTTCACGAGCACCTTCTTATGAAGCTGACAGTATCTTCACAACTCAAATGTTTCCCCATTGTTTGTCTTATTTGTTTTAGTATGTTCGTGTATTTAATTAGGTATACAGGATGTCCCGTAAGTCGACGTCAAGACGGAGTCATAAGAGTTAACAGATAAATATATATATAAAAAAATGTAGCGAAAAGAGTTAAAAGATGTCCGTAATTTTTAAAATACATGGCAAATATTTATTTTTATTTTTCTGGAAACTATTATAGACTGCTGTACCCTAATTGCGTAATACAGAATCGATCGGAATCTGAATCGTTTTGAAACAGATTGCTAATACATTGATTCATAGTTCGAAAAAAATATGCTCAACAATGTAAAAAACGCAATGAATATTGTTGAACTGTCAAAATCAATCAGATTAGTCGTAATCGTATACGAAAATGTGTTACGCAATTAGGCTGCTGAACTATCACCCGATTGCGGCTTGACTTACGGGACAACCTTTATGTATAATATTGATAGTGTATAATGGGTATATGTGTATGTTATAATTAATATATATTTATTACTCAATTTTTGTAATAGCAACTACCACTGTTTGTCTCTCTCTGCATCACCCAAAGGTTGACTGTGTACTTTTTTTTCTTGAAGTATTAAATAAATAACTAAAATAAAAACGCATCAAAATCTTTTGCGTAGTTAACGGCTCCGTGCACGAAAAAAACAGTTTTTGTCAATTTCTTGCCTAGTTGTGAGACAACTTGAAATAATTGAAACAGTATGTCTGTGTGACTATAAAAGTACAGTTTTCGTGGCGCTAAGCCATTCGTGTCAGACGCAGTACCTGTTTTTAGTTTCATCACTTTTGCGCCCTCGAAAATATAGTTTAGTATTTGATTTACTAAATGAAGATATTGTATTAAAATAAAAATTTCCACAATATTTATCAAAATCTGTCGATTTCATGCACGGCCCCTTAAGAAGAAAAACGCGGTAGGACACGAAAAGAAAGAAAGAAAGAAAAAAAGTTTATTTGCGGTAAACATGACGCAAAAAAAGAACAAATACTCAAAAATAGAAGGTTGTGAGAAACAGGCGTCACATCCACGCAATACGGCTATCGCTCAACATAATGCAGAAACTTTCTTTTATAGTATTTGTAGAAATAGATGTGTGGAAAGAGCGACAATACAGCCTAGTTAGGTTAGATTAGATATATAGACATAAAATCAATAATACAAAAAGTTCACAAGTACTATGTTGACTCATTTTTTATCAATGACATAAGTACATAAAGGATCATATCAAAATTAATGACAAACAACCAGTTTTATTTACAAAATCACATAAAGCACTTCTTATTTTCACTTAAATCACGCATTACAGGCCGCACCATCTAATAACATATCCGAACCATTTAAACTTGGGAATATATCACTAGCTGTCAAACATACCAACAACGCTACTTCTTTGGGATCTAGCATCTTTCCATCAAACGCGGATTCTTTCAATTTACTATTAATTTGATCCCTTAATTCTGGATGATGAACGATAACTTTCGCAAAAATATTCGTCTTTGAAGGTCCTGGACTGATGCAGTTGATTCTTACGCCTTTAGGAGCTAACTCAAACGCAGCTTGCCTCGAAAACATTTGTAAAGCTGCTTTTGATATAGTATACCCCAAAGCTCCAGGTGAAGACCGTCTCGACAACGAAGATCCTATATTTACTATATTACCTTTTGTTTTCACTAAGTACGGTAAGACTAACTGTGACAGATGGTATGGTACTCGAAAGTTCACATTCATCAGGTCGTCCAATTTCTCCATAGTCTTGTCGGACAGAAATGATAACGACAATTTGCCGGCACTGTTCACTAGTATGTCTATTCTTCCATATGTTTCCACTGTTTTGTTAACTGCCGCTTCGCAAGCTCCTTCATGGGCCAGGTCCAGTGGTATGAATAAAGGAACTACGTTGTTTACTGCCGCACATTTGTTGACTGTTTCCAATAATCTTACTTCATCTCGTCCAACTAGAGATAGTGTAGCTCCAAATTTGGCAAATGCTATGGCTGTTTCTGCTCCTATGCCAGAACTAGCACCTGTTACTATTGCCACTTTTCCAGTTAAGTCTATATTATCCATTTTGGTGATTTTTTCTCTAAACTTGTTAACTTTTCTTTCTGGATTAAAAATACTTTCGTGAACTGCTGTTTTTTTTTTACATTTATCGCGTTTAATAATTTGATTATAATTGAAAACACGTCTGTATATGACGGTGGTTGGGTAAATACTGATAACGTTATCAGCGTTTATCAGTCTGTTGGTGTCTTATTTTGTTAACTTGAGACCGAGTTATTACACTTTATGTATTTTATAACCTTGATACGTTATGTTATTTTTTATTTTCGTGCATATGTGTCGTCACGTGATTTTCTTTCGATAGCGCATAATCATTTACTTTATTTAATCCGCTAATGACATCTTGTCAATGCATTTTTTTTTCATATTTTCTCCTATATTTTACTTTAAAAATACATTTTGTTTGCAAGTTTTGTAATTTGTTCGCATTATATAAGTTTACTAACTTAGTTTTGTTGATTTCTTTATCAATGACAAAGATTTCACTTCTGAATCCTTCAATATTACCCCAAAAAAAGTCTAAAGAGACACACTACTAACCTTTTCATGACCTTCTTCATACAAGAATAATTACAGCCCCATTTCGTATCATACAAAAAGTGAGGTATGATTCCAACATTTGTGAAGGCCAAGATTTTTTCCTGAATATAACCTGAAACCACACGACCGCGAACAGTGAGGCTTACAAACAATGCTGAGTTTTCATCAGCGGCACACATGAAGATTTTTGTTGTTTTTACAAGTAAATACAGGCTTAGCATTGTTTGGGAAAGTAGGTGCTTTCATATGAAATGCTGCAAGATAGTAGGAAGGATGGTTGAGGTGAAACAGTGCTTGGTCGACACTCGCCTGTTAACACTTGATTGTTTGTTAAATACGTTCTGGAGATATTTGTATTTGTTATGGCTTGTCTTCATCACCTCCTGTTAACTAATACGTTAGATTTTTAGGCGATTTCTGTTCTACATAAATAATAGATCATATACATAGTGCCCCTTCGGCCACTTATTTACACGTATTTTTTCAAATAGGATCTGACAAAAACACAAGTGCTTGTACTAAGTTAGTGGACGGAATCATGTTTTCTAAAAGGTTGAGATGTCAGTACCTACCCTCTTGTGACAAAGGTTAAGAAATAAAATAAGGAACACGGAGCGCGGGGTTCGGATTTGTTCCCGGTTGATGACAATAGACGCGCCCTCTGTTAATTGGGACTTAATCATAACTGGCGAAATGTGGGTGTCCTAGAGGTACACCTCTGCCTAACCCTTCGGGAATTACAGGCGTGATGTCATGTTATGTTGTTATGTGTGAAATAATGTATTGCGCTGTAACCAATGGCTGTACTTATGGAATTGTCAAATTTAAGATCAAGGGTGGCGATGACATATTCATGTTTGTATAACCTTCAATCGTAATTTACTTAACACCAAAAAATAGCGTAGTAACAAAAAATCACATGTTTATGAATGAACAAATAACATCAACATACCCAAGTACTTATGTGTTTACTACTCACACATTAAGGGGACGATGAACATCGCACGTTGTAGAAATTCGAGGCCGGATTCGGAATATTGCTATCTCTGTTTGACAAAAGAAGGGAGTGAGGGGCGCGGTGCGCAGCCGTGTGTGTGTGTGACTGTGTGAGTAGAGAGATAGCTATTATGAGCTGTACTGTACTAACTGTACCTTCCATTCGTAACGACTCTGAAGAATTTCTATCTATTAGTAATTAGGTATGTTCATGATTTGCGTTGTTTTTGTTGACGACTTTGGGGAATGGTTTGTAAATCTACAGACTAGTAATGCGTTTTTTTGAAATTTCTTTATAATGCCGGTATCTCAACATAATTATAAGAATATTTCGACATCTAGGCCTTGTAGAGAATATCAAGAAAAGTACCTAGGTATATGCTGTTGGTGTTCTTGAATAAATTATATAAGGTACTACTTATGGTAATTATACATCGTCATCGCGTGTGGTCTTAGGCACCGTCCTAATAGAACGCGATTGCGCGATCATTGCACAGCGAAAACTGGTGTCCTAATTGATCATCGCGCGAATTGACTACGCGACGAAATAAAATGGCGGCCAGACGGCCGGGCCGGCAAGGCGAGAGGGGCGCGGGCGCGGTGTACCGCTGCGCCGACGCGATTCGCGCGAATTTCATTAGGACACCTATTCGAATTCAGTATGTTTGATCGCGCGTTCGTACGAGCTAAGTTCGCACGAAAAGGTTTACAAACATTTTGATCGCGCGACAGCGTCGTGCGATTGTCAGTTAGGACACCTATTCGAGTTCAATATGTTTGATCGGGCGTTCGTACTAATAAAATTCGCGCGAACCTGCGATGATCGCGCATTCGCGTTCTATTAAGACGATGCCTTAGGGGGAACCGGCCGACGTTGTACGTCGAGTAAATACAATCTATAGGGATATATATAATTTATTCCCTTTGTCTCCTCTTTAAAAAAACTAAGGCTTTTTCTGTCTTATTTATGTACTTATTACTTTTACTAAACTAAAAATTGTTACTAAATGTATAAACAATGAATATAAGTCAAATAATTAAAGTATCAAATAAAAAATATTCCACTTATTTATACCTGTTTACGTGATACGTGTACATCAATAACACCGTCCTGAGCTAAGAACAATAAAAATAAAGGATTTTGAATAAATATTTATCTTGTTATGTTCTTCATAAATATTGCTATTACCATTGTTATTGTTGATTCATCTATTAAAAAAAAAACGAAACGTAATAAAGTCGGACAAACGTTACAGTACCAATAAAGGTCCAGTGTCCTGGAGATAATTTTTCGCGCACTGGATCTTCAAAGCACTGCTTAGCGCTGAGAGTTGAAAATCCAACAGTGAGCAGCACTCTGTTGTAATTATCAATGCTCGGTTCAACACCGAGAGTTGAAAATGCAGTACGTGATAAAATTCCGCCTCGAGATATTTACGTCCGTGCGAACATGGTCTAAAGAAACGCAACGAAGTCGCGGGCGAAGTGCTAGTACATAATATAATGATAAGTATAAAGTAAGTCGGAAAAAATCCAGCCCTCTGAGAGCTATCTTGTCGTGCGCTGTCTAAGCCGTATGGTGTTGGTGTAGACGTAATACACGATGATAATGTATCGTGGGATTGTTTGTCATAAACAATTCTAAATAAAAGTCCGCGACAGCATACATTTACATTTTATGTGGAAGCTTAATAGCTTCCACATAAAATGTAAATGTATGCTGTAGCCAAAATAGTGAGCCATAAATGAATGCTTTTATGTTTTTACAAATCACATTTTAGAGAATTTAATCAATTCTCATCAAAATTAATACCTTTATCGCTTTTGGTGTTTGATGTAGATAAACTTTGTCTTTTACACTTATTAATTTGGACGGATTGTTTAAAAGTTACCACTATCCGAACGGAGGATACCGCGCGCAGAGCGGGACTGTGATGTTTCACAGCCAATCCGCTGAACTGTGTTTCAAGCCTGGGGAAAGTAGCCTATGTACTTATAGGCTACTTTTCATCAACACTCCACATGGGCGAAGCCGCGGGCGGAAGCTAGTAAGAAATAACGTTAGAAAAGTCCGTATTGTAATGTTGCGTATCAACATTTTTATCAAATTTACTGCATGTGTACTAAAACAATTTACTTGTTTTATTTTTGTAATATTTATTTTCTTAATTTGCAAAGTATTTCTCACACATAAATTAATTTTGACTTCGTAATTGAATTACACAAAGAAAATTTCAGTTGATGTATCAATGGTTAGGTTACTCGATACCAAATATAAGGCTAATCTGAATCCAAGTTCACAGCATTTACAAGTCAATAGTGTCAAAACATATTACAATACAATTATGCAAATAATTACGCAAGCCCAGGACCATAAAGTAATCGTCTAACACTGACAACAAACACGGAAAACCCCGGCGCGCGGCGGGCAAAACGTTGCGGTAAATCGGTTATGTGTGTGCTTGTCCGAGGGATACACATCTACTACCCTGAGCAGTACGACCACGCACACATTGTCATTTGCTTGACGCGAAAGCACTACTAGCTATTGAAAAATTGTGCTAAATTTTTATGTGTTCCGTAATACCAAAAGTAATGAATTAAAACTCAATCATTTTTCTTTTTTTTTTCGACTTTTTGCAACAAGATAATATAAGCTATGTTTCTAATACAACAACATTACAGATATTGTTGTTTAATAGTACAGAAAAAACGATAAGAAAACATGTCATTTACGCTGTAAAAAAGTGCGAAATCCATTAGCTTAAACTTCATTTTAGATAAGTATTTTGCAAAAAAAGTATGTAGGAACCTAGATAAATACTGTCTTCATCCTAATATAAGCATAATGTGGTGGAAATATGCTTAAATTGAAAATGGTTTCGGTATTTGGACTATTCAGACGTTGCCCTGCTCTTAACTCGTCATTCGTTACACAGAATAATACAGAAGGTCGACTACATATAACGACCGAAAAAACACGCATACGACGACATACACCAACACGCTTCACGTACAGCAAGCACCGGCACATACTCGTTTATGTGTGTGTGCGCCTGTTTTCGCTCTCTGTATATAGAGCTGGCCTTTTGCATTATTCTTGTGGTCGTTACGTCACAACGAGTTTCCGACATCACAATATTATTGTATAGGTTTTCCTCATACGAATATATACTACTTACTAACCTGTTTGAAATCTATTTTAATATACCTGTTTTTTTATATGTGTTGATGTGAATCGTGTGCGTTCGCTCTTACATAATGACTGAAGTAAATGTTTTGTAATTTAAAATCTTTATATTTGTAGTTTTCGTGGGACAACCATTTTTTTATTTAACGTAATATCTCATGAATATGATTGTAAACAGAAAAGGTATACACACAGTTTATGTGATTTAGTCAGAAATGACAATACAGCGCAATTTAGGTATTTCAATAATGTTATGTAGCAAATTGCCCACATCCCAAACAATTAAAGCATTGTGTACAAAATCTTCTATTTTGATCTCAATGTCACATAGCAATTTACTATATTTGGATACAATCAATGGACATCAATTAAAATGAAATTACCTTCAAAATACGAATTTTTACTCCATTAACTTTAATTGTTATATTATTTGGTTGCTTACCGATCTGTAACATTTATGTTTTTGATAATAATCCATTGTTGTTTAGATCATACACGACAACTTCATAATTTTGTTACATCTTAACTTTAATAATTTCCAAAAACCGAACCACATTACTGATATCACTGTATATCACTTAAGAATGTCATCAATTATATTCGTTCTTGTGATGTCACTTCACCATGTTTGTTGTTATGTTTGTCATGACACTAAGCACCTCCAGACGCTGCTCCATCAATTACTAAATTAGCACCTGTAAGGTTTGGGCTAATATCACTCGCAACAAATAAAATCATTCTAGCTACCTCCTCGGGCTCTATTATCACATTGTTGGGCACTGTCTGAGCAAGCTTCTCATACGCGTGAGGCATATCGTCTTCTGGCACATTTAAATTCGACAAAATATTAGTTCTGGTCAATCCTGGACGAACAGCATTCATTCTTATTCCTTCAACTACTAATTCTAAAGCACCAGCCTTCGTGAATCTCTGCAATGCATCTCTGACCATCGCAAACTGTAGGAAACCAGGTCTCACTTTACCGGGAGCACCAAAAACATTCACGATATTTCCTTTAGTCCTCCTCAAATGCGGTGTACATAACTGAGTCAATTTGTAAGGCACACGAAGATTCAAAGCTACTAGATCGTCAAAAACATCCATATTCGTATCAAAGAGCGAAGAAACACTAGCTTTTCCAGCACAATTCACAAGTACATCAATCCTTTTGAACGACTGCACTGTTTTTCTGACGACTTCATCGCAATTACCGTCGATTGTCAAGTCGTAGAGGAGGCACAAGGGTCGTATTCCTTTTGCGGCTTCGCACTGGTTCGCAACGGCGTGTAATCTTGTTTCATTTCGTCCAACTAGTGCGAGTGTCGCTCCGTGTTGTGAAAACAGTTTGGCAGTAGCTGCTCCGATACCGGAACTGGCGCCGGTTACGATAGCGATTTTGCCGGTAAAATCCATTCCGTGGGACCGTTTGTGATGGTGGTCGCTGTGTGACTGTCGACGTACGTCGCTCAGCCTTCGAATATCAGCAAACTGGTTTCTGCTGTTGATATAGTTTAGAGTCCTCAAAGTTTTATTATTATTCCATAGTTTTTTTTATTATTTCTACTAGTTTTAATTAATTAATTATTCAGCATGTTTTACTGAGTCATCGTAAATAAGGAAGATATTATGCAGATGAACATTTAAGTATTCAGGGAATTTCTCATGAGAACATTCTGTTTTTGGATTAATTCGATTCGTGAACACTGTGAATTGAAATGCAAAAGGCATAAACCCAGATAAATCAACATTTAAATAAAGGATTCAGAAAATCTACATACTTAATTTCAATGCACATGTTTTTTTCGTAGTGGTTGAGAACGTTTGGTTCGTTTATTAACAATACATCATAAATTATTAACATTAACTCGTAAATTGAATACATTTATCACTTTTAATCCTTTTAATATGACGTAAAAAATTATAAAGATTAGTAGGTATGGTATTCTATATCGACTTGATATTGTGTTACAACAAATACAGAGAAGAAAAAAGAATTCTTCGTGTTGTTTCCCTTACTCTTCGTCACTTGGGGTATTTTCTCTTCAATTCTCTCCTGTCAAACGCTATTCACTCCCTTCGTAGAAAGTCGAAGATCGTATTCGTAGAAATATCCCGCATTACATTACATTAAATTCACTCACCACCTCTGTAGTTCAGCCACTTAAAAAAAATCGGGTAAAATAGGTTTTGTTAAAAAAAATCGTAGTTTGAAATACCATTACCCCGTCTAAAACTCACTTCTCCACCATACAGCTTTCCACAGTTTCAACACAGTTAGTGTTTTCCAACTTTTAGTAGCGGACACGAGTTCAGGAAAGTTCCTGAAACCTAGGGAAACGTACAACATTAAATGCTGAAATGCGCAAAACGGCATGTGAAATAACAGCTTGTGTGGCATACCACAACAATGAAACAATTAATTCTACATACAGAATTAATTGTTTTCATGTCAGTCCATCTCTTTAGAGATGTCAAAAGTTTGTACCCTAACCTGCAAGCGTATAATGTCATCGGCATCATCAATAATGCTCTCTGTTTGATTGAGGTTTTACCTTAGTAGCTAATAACCCTTTTTTGCAGTCGGGCAAATATACTCACATACTTTTTCTGAACACTGATTTAGCTATGATCACTTTTGATTCACATTATGATCAGTGCATTATCTAATTCTAAATTGTCATTATCAAAAACGAGGATGTTGAAATCCATTTTCCTTAAACCTCTTTGTCATCATTTGTGGCAGTTATGCACAGAAAAAGGTGTTATGATGATGTGTCTTTTTACACTCACAGTTTTCTTTTCTTATACTTTGCTTTATTCAAAACTTTGACAACCTCAGCTCCATTAGACAACACCTGAGCACAGAATCCATGTTAGTAACGTAGCAACGTCCTTCACCTCGAACTGAGTTAATAACAGAGCAGCCTGCCAGTCATCGTGATTATGTCCATGTCGCAGATGGATTGTCGAATCCGCTGTTTTACAAAACCGCTAGTTGCAAACGACTTTTAGCGGTTTTACATTATTACTGAACTTGACGCTTAATTGCTTAACCGTTTTGCGTTTATCAACTCAGTTTTTCAACGATTACAACTTTAAGGGCATTTCGAACATAAAGTTATCAGAGTTTTATGGAAGTCAGTCCTAAAAGTACTAAATAGCCAAGTAACTGCGACCAACATGGAAGTAGCGGCCGCAGCTGCTGCGGCACGGCTCGCTTTGCTCGCTCGGCTCGCGCGAGGTTGGTCACAGTTCTAACCTTACCGAAACTAAACCAATTGGTCAGGGTGTCCTAGCTTAGTTACTGCGTCCAATTCGGGATTAGAAGCCACATCAAACGCTTATTGTGACTGCAGATAAGCCATTCTGTATTATGTCTAAACGGTGGTAGCAGTTTAGGTAAACGTAATGCAATGGCAATCCAGCTGAACGTTGTTCAGTTGTTTTACAAAACGGAGCTGTTTAAAACAACAACCTAGCTGTTTTGTAAAACAGCGGATTCGACAATCAATCTGCGACATATTTATTTCGAATAATCCAAATATAGAATTTAGGACCGTGTCGATTGAAAGCCGGTTCGGTTTTAATTGTAGTCTAGGGTAAATTACACTTGACATTTCATCCTTATTTTGTACTTGTGAGACGTGAATATTTATTGTCTGTCTGTCTATGTATCTACATAGACAGTTTATGGAACTTCATCTCAACAGTTTGGTATATTCTGCATGAACTAAATACTGGCCACCCAGATGTGTCAAACTATCAGTGGGCTTTTGTAGTTAAAGACGTTGTAGACTCAAGATCAATGATTTAAAAATCACTACACTTTTGCTTTGTGAATTACGGAGCAGGTGTATTAAGCAGTGCTAAAGTCATAAATTTTCCGAAACAAAATAAGGATGGCGCTATACATCCTGTATAGCTCCATCTTTCTATTCCAATGGAACAGTGATGTCACAAATACGTCCTAATACGGTCTCAAGACGTTAATGCCATTTCTCTGACTCCTTCATCGCTCATCACACATCCTTTAAACGATATTTCTTTTTGTATTTATGGCTTTGTAAAACATTGAGGATCACAGCCTTATTAGACAATACATTCACATAGAATTCTATCCAGTCATCATGACTTTGGTTAGTCATATTCAATTTTATTGGAGTTTGGACCCTGACAGATATCGGCGTAGATTTTTTTAACCCGAGTTCAATGTTCTACTCTGTTTTCCTCATGGACTTGTGTATTTGCTGTGATATAATTGGGTGTATGCTTTGATACTCTAATTAAGCTTTTTTTGTAGTTTCAGACTTTGTACTTTATAATTTGGCTGTGTGAAGTCAATATGATAATCATAGTCAAAAAACTTTGTACTGTTTTGATTGATTTCCTTGCGGAATTTCCGTGACTAGGTAACAAGTATCCTAACAGCCAAATGTTCTTTGGTCAGAAATCGATGCGACGGGAAGGGGAGAGGATGTTAATTTCAAGTCTATCAGAATATCCAATTCTGTAAATGTCTAAAAAATTGAAAACTCAAAAGATCCTTCCAGGTTTTGTACGTTCTTGTCCAGCACTGTTCAAATGAATTCCCAGATTATAATTTGCGGAATGAGTCAACTCCAAAATGTCCAATTTGTCTAGTTTCCAGGTCGATTTCCTATTTCAGGAAATGCCAAGAACGTGATGAATTGGAATTCTAAATTGGTCCAAGTTCATACTAACCCACTTTATGTATTTTTTTTATGTTAGCCTACGCTGTCCCACTCCTGCAGTTAAGCAAAGGCCTCCCCCAAATCCTTCAATTAAATAAATTACGTCAAATTAATTAAATGATCTCAATTATTGTAAAGGTTTTCGCTGGCTTGTTTAAATATACTGCTGTAACAATCCAGCATAAAAAAGTCTAATTTACTTCTTAAAGTTATGCTTAGAGTAATTTTAAATTATCAAATGGATATCAAAATGGACACATTTAGTTGTCTTCCATTATCCTACAGTTTAACCCATATCCCTCTTATAACCTAACTGATTTACATCCGTTACCTCACAATTCAGGTCCAGTTGAAAACCAGCGTCAGGCACCTTGTGTGCCTTTTAGTCTGAACTAAATAAAAAAAAATCTTTCTTCCTTTCTTTCTTTATCTGTCGATCAAACTTATTAAGTTCGGTAACAGTAGAAAGGTAATTGTATCTCATTAGCGACAATTGAGCTCATCTTGGACAATTGGAGTGAACTTGACATGTTACGCTATTTTTGGCAAAACTGTCGCCAATATTCAAACCATGGGAATCGAATGCATTCTTAATTAAATCCAACTACACTACAGTTACAGTACTTTATCTACCAACTGCAGTCGACCAGTCATAAATCAGTATATATTGCTGAGCACGCGTATTGTGACGTAAACACTCTCTAAACTAAACCGATCCGCAATTTATAGCTTCAGTATTGACGGGTAGTTTTGTTTTGACTTTAAGCGCTTGGGGTTGAAATTCATCTGCATGGAAAATTTGAAAGGCTGTTCCAATTTTATTTTCGCGAATTCCATCTCAAACTCAATATGAGTGTTGGATCTAGTAGATAGCTCACATTATAGTCAGAGGGTTATTTATCCCTTAGACTATTACCGATAGATAGGTCTTAAACAAAATAGTGTAGTCACCGAAATTATTATGTCACCGTCTAAAACTGTTTGGAGAAATAATGACATAATAATTGTTACCGAAGTTTTGGGTTTAGGAAATTCTTGGCGAATTCTACACGACGTTTTTTTTCCACTGTTTTTACCATTAAGGTATACTTACCATGGATTCAGTACATGAATCTGAACCCCGGCGTTTTTTTTTTGTAGGTTGAAAAAATGCTTATAGGTAAAAATTCTAAAAAAAGTCTAGAATCATGTGCTGTATTCTTGGTTACAATGTTTGCGTCCATGACCCTGCCACCCATACATATAACATTAACTTCACTTCAAATTACAAATGTCACTCAAAAACAACACCCAATCCAAACATTGCCAGCAACAATCCCAACGACCAACGTACACAAAACTGTAAGCGACATTCCCGAATCACATCCGTTCCCACTTGTGGCTAGAAACCGCGAAGTTTGCACTTGCCCCGTTGTTGCTTGAAGCCGTTGTGAGGCTGAAATTCGGTCATTAAGGGCAAGCGAGGCTTCATGTTTAGAGTCTACTTTTGTGCGAATTTAACGTTGCAGCGAAAGCGATTTTGGAGTTCCTGTGGGTTCTTTATGTGGGTAGAATTTGGGTTATATGGTGGGTGTGTTTGTTTTAAATTCTGGTTGGATTGTAATGCATTATACAGACTTTTAAATTTTAAACAAGTGGTCGTAGTTACAAGTCCTTGTTGTATGTTATGGCCAGTTATTTTTTTATTTTATGAATTAAAACACAAGTAAATGCACAAGTAAAAAATTAGGCATAAGCAAAATCAGCCTATGTTTCTTCTGCTGGGACATAGGCACCCTCTCTTCGAGAGGGAGTGGTATGTAATTTAAAAAAACCGCTTTTAGGCTGACGCTTAAAAAGGTGGCAGAGCCTTATGGGACTGGACAGTGAGTCCTGGTACCACCTTGCAGGCTTGCTAATACATAGTTTTGCGCATAGTCTATTCTCAGAATATACAAGGTGACAGGGAAATTCGAACTATTCTTAAGGGTCATCACCATTATGGTAGGGGTCATTAGCAATAAATGAAGTCCAATTAACTGGGGGTCAAAACTGGATGGTTACCAAGCTGTGACGGTTTGTCGATTTTTACTAAAGAACTTTGATTCCTGATATTGTGTGTTTTGGGCAAGCATTTTTTATAATGATCGTTAATTATTCAGCTTTCAGAAAGCGTCAAACAAAGGTTTAGACTGGAGTGGTTTATCATAATTTATTGTTTTTGGTAATAAGTCAGAAAATTTCTAAATCCTCATAATGTCCTCTAGTATAACCCTTTTCGATAGGATGAATGAAAGGAGACTAACAAAAGGTATTTACAAGGCAGATGTGAGTGGAAACGCCCTGGGAGAACCTAATATTTATAACCTTATTGGTGATGTTCTTCAGAAAGGGCCATAGTACTCGTAACCGGCGCTCGTGTATGACCAGATGTATAAACGTAAACGAGGCAAAAGGAGTATGTAAGGATCGAAGCAGGTGGCGTTCTGTGGTTTCTGCCTACCCCCATGGGAAGAAGGCGTTATGTTTAAAACCCCTTTCAAGGAACAGGTAGAATTTCCCTGTGACCCTATATGTTGACGATACGCCAAAAAAAACGAGTTATGTCATAACATCCTACCTATTTCTGGCACCAAAAAACATTGCTGTGCACCGGTTTAAAAAAAGTATGAGTAATGAAACTACAGGCACATGGAAAATGTCAAATTTTGAGTGGCAGGCGCACTCGAAATGACAATATTAGAAGTGGCCATGTGCCATTTCCGTCACATACTGAACTTAAAACAAAAATGTATGAAATTAAACTTTACTTTTTAGATTACGTAAATGAACATTGTCAAAAGCTTTTGGGAAGCGGAAATTCAAAAAACGGTCGCCATATTACTTGTCACAGCTGCTGCAATTATGTTAATTAGCTTCACTAACGCTTACAAAATATGGCTGTAATAATTTTTTTTTATTAATTGTTGTATTACAGCCAAATTTAGAACAAAAATATTGTTGTTCAATACACATTGCCATTTGGTATCAGAAGAATTTTCATGTAGTTTCAAGTCAAGAAGCTTAATAAATATTTTTCAATTGTCTTGATGCTGACGTAAATCAATTGTTTACAAGCACTCTTCTTCAATACTCATTATGACGTGTCTCTTTCGTTTCCTAAGGAAACTATTGATGATGGCGGTCAAGAAAATGACGGCTCATAGACTTGAACCTTTCAAAAAAACGCTGTCTTGTAAGGATGATTGTTCATTTTTGGCCGCTAATGGCGGCACTCTTTTCAGGACACTCAAACTTTATTTTCTACAAAGAATTCGTAAAAAATGTTCATCTAGTTTCCTCTACACCTAAAGTTCCTTTTAAAAAAACAATTCCTTACCTCTTCTAGTTAACCCGATGCAAAACTTAAAACATTTCAGTATTTCCACCACGATCTGTAACACTACGTGCTCATAATCAAAATTCATCAAGCGAACGACAGTATTACGCGACTGTCGGCCATTTTGAGTTTCTCTCATTTTCCCGCGCACACTTGGCTTCAAAGAGTTGACGGTGAAGTTTCATTGTCGAAAAGTTAAAACCTTTTTTCTTTGGGACTAAACTGCGGGAATGTAATTTATGATGCTTGAGAAGGCATATTTGTTTTGGTTGCTTGGTTTCCTAACTTGATTTTCACCTCTCTTTTCATTATTTTGGAGGAAAATATTGTCTTAATATTATTATTTGTGTCCTTTTGGTCCTTTAAGTAGGTTTTTTTTGCTTCATATCTTACCAGAGAAGATCAATGGACGAGAAAAAAATAGCCCAAACCTCTAGTAAAACATTGCGAGGTGCAGGTAGTGGGGCTTAGCGCCCAGTGTGCGCCGGGCGTTCGTTTTATTAAGTATTACTCATGTTTTTGCACCCAACGACAAAAAGGATTTGTTGATAAATTGCACTCACTGTTCAATCACTGTTTGTTTCTGCATCCACCCTAAGGTTGACTGGTAGAAAATTACTATAGCATTAGCTCTGCATCGAATAATGAAAAACGTATTTATCAGTAATATAATAATTATTTCTAGATTACATTTACATATTTTTTCGTAATGACAATCAATTTGTCCTCCAAACTGATCCTTTTTTTTTTTTTTTGGTTGTCGTCTGCTTAGACGGACTTGCCTGTGGTTGCCCTAATAAATTAAGGCCTCCAGCCAGGACTTAAACTTATGTACTAACTTAAAAACTAAGCGACAACGCTAAGGGCACCCCTGTGGGGTACGAACCTCGGCTTAGGGCGTCGCTGGAAGAGGGCAGCAAGGGACTAGCTGGATCAGGATTTGAGTGATTTAGGGACGAATTTAAAGCTACAGGCTCAGCGGCGCGGGCTGGCTCGAGCAAGGGTCGGGAGGGGACTGATCCTTTGTTCTTTGCTCATCTTATAAATATAAAATAGTTTTTATTTCATCAAACATGCCATCAGCTTATTAAATATTCGGGAAGGTTATATGGTAAATCCATTCAGGCTAAAACCTCGACAGAGCCAATGTAAGTACTCAAACACAATAAATAAATATTAAATAATCCATACCAATTTTATAAATTCTAAAGTAACTTTGTCTGTCATGTTACTTTTTCACGCCTAAACCACTGAACTGGATTTCGATAAAATTTGGCAAGCAGATAGATGGTATCCTGAAATATATAGGCTACTATTTGTACCGGTAGCACGTTCCTGTGGGATAATTTTCTACATCCACGCGAGCGAAGCCGCGAGCAGAAGCTAGTAATACATAGAAATAAGTCTTTCAGCAACTCATTTTATTTGGATTCTTCAACACAATCGATTCATTTGCAACCCCTCCAAAACTTCATTAAACGCCACATTCTTTTAGCCCCAAATAGCTCTTTCCTACATATTTGAATCCGGACAAACGACCCGATTATTTAATACTACCCCCATTACGTATTAATTGTTTCGAATTGTTACCCCGAGGGCACTTAATTTTGTCCCTGGTAGGGATGGGACGCGCTTTGAAATAGTCGTCAAAATTCGACTTATTGTTTTCTTTTTTCAAGTTTTATGGAATGCCAAAGCCGGCCCAGAAAGAGGTAGCGTAACGATCTTGACGTGTACCGTGTGGGCTGGTTCGATGTGGCGCATAATAGTTCCCCTTCTATCTCTATTCTACGAAGAGAAGACAAATCACTTTCTTAATAAAATGTGATTCTGTTTTAAGTTTTGATATCGCGCTCTACAATCTTTCATTTTGTCTCTCGTTGCTATAATGGCCACGCTTCGCAAGCAACAGTAGAACAAAAAAATTGACAATTTATGATTTAAATAGATGGAAATGGATGGTGTCACTCAATTGCTGCATTTTAATCCACAGTTATTAGGTATGCCAAATGCTGTTTTAAGTCTTGATTTAGGTAATAATTTAATAAAGTAGGTACTAACTGCAACATTGAACTTTTCATTCACGGTTAGGTTTACCTTGTAGATAAAAAGAATTCACGTCAAGTTCATCTTTAGTAAGGTATAGAATAAAAAAAGATATTCATTGATTTCCAATCCACATATATTCAAATATATATTAATTATATATCTTTTGTTGTCAGATATCCAGCTTGGTAGTTGCCCATACACGTGCAATACACGAGCGGCACGTTTTCGACGGCTGCAGCACTAACATCGAAATGTAAAAAAACTTTTCACTCAAGTAATACCCGAGGCACGTCTTGTTATAACTGTGTAGCGGTGCTAAAACTGTAATAACTTGTATCCAAAATGTAGGTCAAAAGGTAATTTATCTAATAACAGTTTTCCTAACACCCCGCTGTGGCCATGTTAATTCGTTTTAAAACATTATTATTTGTGACGGAGTTCACAAATAAATTAATCTTCGCAATTTGTATGCAAAACTCGGGTGACAAAACTTCTTAATTTTGTGATTCATGTTTATTATTTATTACTTTCCGTTAAATAATGTCATAAATTCAAGTTTATGTACGGAATAAATCGTGTAGATTTTAAGCGTTTCTCGATTTGATTAGACTCAAAATTGTAACCGTACAAATTGATGTCTTTAAAAATCGATAGTTTCAATGACTTCACCGCAATCGACGAAAAGAAAATAAATCGTTTGATCATGATATTTTATTATATTTATTATTTGAAACTGGGGAAAAGTATGATCATACAGTAGGCAGTAGGAAGCTGAGGAAACAGTTTCAGGTGTCACCAGCAGCTGACACCCAAATTAGAACAGAAACCCTCGGAACAGCCGTATCGTTTACAGATATTCTAAACAGATTAGGAGACCTAATCTACTAAGTACGTTCCGAGCCCTATTCTCAAACAGGGCAATTTAGTTACGAGGCAGGGCAAAAAGTTTATCGTTCCAACTCTTTGAAGGCACGTGAAATTGCCGCTGTGAGTATCATGTTTAGCTCTCATAGGATAGTTGTGTAATCATGCAAGATATGGAGCTACTTAAGATCACTTATTTAAGGAAAAGAAAGAAAGGAAGGAAAATTGTTTCTTCTGCACAAATAAAACGCGAATTACAAAAAAAATAAAACCCACATACAAAGTAGCCAAAAGCTTTGTATTCAAGGAATATAAGTTCGTAAATTTTGTCTATTGCTGGATGTAGTTTATATACATTGATAAAAGCAATGTTCTTGACAAGATCGACTCGATTCTTCAGATGTCCTCATCAACTTAAATTATTAACCGATTAAAAAAGGAGGTTCTTTATTCTTTATATAAAGTTTGGCATCTCGCAGGTCAACCTATTGGGTTGTCGTCTGCTTAAGCGGACTTGCCTGTGGTTGCCCTAATAAATTAAGGCCTCCAGCCAGGACTTAAACTTAAATAGTAACTAAAAACTAAGCGACAACGCTAAGGGCACCCCCTGTGGGGTACGAACCTCGGCTTAGGGCGTCGCTGGAAGAGGGTAGCAAATGACTAGCTGGATCAGGATTGATATAATTTTGGGACGAATTTAAAGCTACAGGCTCAGCGGCGCGGGCTGGCTCGAGCAAGGGTCGGGAGGGGCGTGGATTTGGGCGACGCGGCGGGCCTCGGCGGCGAGGACGGTAGGACGTCGATCGGGTTTTGGGCTTATGTAGGGTGCTGGTGGCCTTACTACTCTCCTGGAGGAGGGTAGTGGCGTCGTCGGGGGCGATTAAGATATGCCTTGGTCGGCGAATACTACTAATGCGGGAGGGAGTATAGCGAGCGGCCGCTGAAATCAGGGGGTTTGAATGTTTGGTGCCACAGTCGAAGAAACGCTTAGATAAGCGTTTCATGAACTGGTTTATGGTTGGCATTTTTAGGTCGACGTGAAGATCTATGTTTCGGACATAGTAAGGGGCACCCGTAACCCTTCTGAGGAAACGGTTCTGGAGGGTCTGCATCTTATGGAGATGTCGTGGGTGAGCGTGCGCAAATACAACGCATGCATAGGTCATGATGGGACGGATAACTGCGGTATAGATGCGCAGTTTACATTTTAACGACAGTGGTTCTTTATTCGACCCACACTATGTATTTAAGTTCGCGATTTTTTCAAATACTTATTAATCTATTTAATTTTTTTTATCACGTAGATCGTATTCTCTACATACATTTAGGATGATTTTGGTACACTGTACACAATACATTGGGTTATTGTCATTTAAACTTGTTGAATTATATTGTTTCAAATCTAAGAGAACGGAGGTTTTTTTTTTTTTGTATAATGATTGCAGCTTATTTTGTGAACCTTCAATAATTCGTATTTTAGAGACCTTAAAATACCAAGTAGTTACTATAGTAACTGCTATCAACTTGGATGAACCGCTCGCCGGCTGCTGCCGCGGCACCGCTCACATCGCTCGCTCGGCTCGCGTGCGGTTGGTCACAGTTAAAACCAAACGGCCAAACGGGTTAGCCGTTTGGACGGGGCACCCTTAATATGTTACTCTGCGACCACAATTTCTATTTTGTTTTAAATTCATCACAATTTATATATTAAAAAAAAAACACTGTTCCTTTCCAAAGCACATGCCATCTAATCTCTTCACCACCCTTGGTTGACTGGTAGACAATTCCCAAGGCATTAAGGCCGCCTTTGCACCTTTTTTGTGTTCGAAATGTTTAAATAAATAAATAAACTATGAGAATAGCTTAAAAGTTAAAAGGGGGATCAATTATTAAAAAATGGTGTGCGCAAATAGAAGCGCAAAAAGTTTCCATCGTAAGAAAGCCAATAAGTTTTTAGAGGACCAGGGGGATAAATCAAACACATTTCACGGCGTCTGATTCAGTAAGCCGGCTTTGGAAAACTTGAAACAAGGCTAGGAATCTTGAATCACGAAAGGTTTGAAATATGGTCGTATTTGTAACTTTTTCCTCCTAAGTCTGAAGTTGTGTTACATATTCTCCTGGTAAAAGCTTTCTTCAAATATTACGTAGGTGACAAAAAGGTGCAATTTGCAATAACGTAACAAACATGACGCCTTTTTTTTAACGTGTTGAAATTCTCATGAATGTCCTCCACCCTGGGGTAGGTGGAGTGGTCTGTCAGACTATTACTGACTAAAACCACACGGAGTTCTGCTGCTACCTTTAGCCGGGGTGCTGGAGTGCTTGCGCATTTCGTCACGCTCCCCCGGCTAGGTGTTGGCCCTCATGAACTCATACGGACCCCATCACCCACCCGCCGCATACGGCCGCGATTCCCCTAGAGATAAGCGCGTGCGAAACACGGTGCGCCGCCGTCGCGGGCCTTTCACTGTTCAGGCAACAAACTCCCCAAGTCTGTTGCCTGCAGGCTTCACCCTCAGGCGGCCGGAGATCGTTCCGCGCCCTCCGGCGCCCGGTGCGTCTGCTACGGATTGAAAGGGAGGTTGTAACTTCCCTCTCCCTTTCCGCCGCCTCCTTTGCGATCATCACTTCTTCGCAGGAGACGACGGCATCGCACGCGCACTCACTTCCGACCATGGACTGGACCATGTTCGGAAGCGACAACAACGGCCAGGCAATGCGCACAACAACTTTCAACACAGTCTCATAGGACAGCGACTTTCAGAAGCACTTTCCGATACGATGCATCTAAGGTATGGAATACTAATATCCCACTTCCACTAAGGGTTCTGGGCACTATCCGCACGTTCAGAACACGTTACGGACGTATCTGATAGATTCGCAAGAGAAACTTGGTATAGTCGGCCCTAAAGGACCCTAAAAGTACCTACTAGATAAACATAAACTCATCACCGGCCTAGTCTTTTCCCAAATATGTTTGGGTCGGTTTCCAGTCCAACCGGATATCCATAACCCAGTTACCGAGTAACACGATATTCCTTGGTAAGACTGGTTGTCAGACTCTCGGGCTTCTGGCTACCCGTAACGGCTGCCAAAGATCCACGAACGACAGCCGGTACCAACGGCTTAACGTGCTTTCCGAGGCACGTAGAGATCTCGGTCATCCATCCACTTTCCGACCACGGAAAGCGTAGCTGAACCTGATCGATCCACTCGTGTGGAGTTTATGACATAGCCACGAAACTGAAAGAAATACAACGCAGACGCCTCACTTGCTATCCTATTTCTTTATAACTTATTATTATTCCATCAAGACATGACACAAACGAACTTAAGTAGACTCAGTTATCTTCAAGCTCGTAATCGAGTATTGGTGAGCAGCATTCCAAGTGGGAGCATGCTAAAAGGCTCGCTATAAAAGCTAGTAAAAGCCACTTGTGGATAGAACGTGTGGCGACTGGAGATGAGAGTTTTGCAAGTTTTATAGGACTAGTGTAAATATAGGTCAGTGTTGTTGGATGTGCTATAACGGTTGTAAAAAGACAACAAAGCCGAGTCGCGTGCACTCCCCGTCTTTTTTTTTTGTACTGGACCAACCTGTGAACCTTCTGCTTACGGAGATAGAGAAGATTAAAGTTCCAACTTTGAAAGACGTTTTTTTTTTACGAAAACTAGATTTTAATGTTATGATAACAAAACTTTAAATACCCGTGCCACGACCCCAGTACCGTTGCATGCACTCATAATCACAATGTTTTGCGTGCGCAAACAGCAAATTTTCACATAGAAAATAAAAGTCGTTTCGTTTGATGTACAGAATGCGTAGCTGATGGCTATGTGATGGGTTTTTACACCCTGTATGTATAATAATACCAGCCTATTGTTCCACTGCAGGGCAAAGGCCACTTCTCATACAGATCAGGCTCGAGCATTGATCACAAAGCTTGCTCAAAATGGATTGGCCATTTCAGAGAGAACGAGTTTGTAAAAATGTTCAACGTTACCCAACTTCGAATTCATATCAGAGAATTCGAAGTGCTTACACTAGCTCTAAGACAAATACCATTGTTTACGAGCCTTTTTAGCATCCTGACTGCTCCCGAAGCAGGAACAGCAAACTTGCAAACAAACTTACCTCTTTACAAAAAAGCGTTTAAGTATGACTGTATATTAAATGCAGTTTCTGTGAAATGTCTGTTGTGAGTCTGCTGGCATTGGCATAGTCTTAAAAAATACGAAATCCTATATTCTTCTTCCATGTACAGCTACACTGGGATCTTGTCATCAATATCATCCTCTGGCCCTTATCTCAATCTATTTGGGGTCGGCGCAGCACGTATTCTTCTCTTCTCTTTCTTCTCATACTTCTCTATTAGTCGTCCTGTCAATCCTGTCCAGCCCAGGAACTTTTGATAAGCACAATAAATACCTACATCGAAAATAAAGGCTCGTATATTAAGGCGCGACGCGACCGACAGCGCGACATAAAGGCAACAACGCGTGTCGTGCGACGAGCAGTGTCTTTGAGTAGCGCTGTCGCGTCGCGCCTTTTTGTGGGAGGCTTTAAATAGGTATTGGCAGGGAATTAGAAAGGCGCAGGCGTGAGTTTATGTCTGTATGCATGTATGGTATTATTTACTATTTTTCTGTCGTGATTTTTATGGATCGTGTGTGGGCAAAAATATTTGTTTATTTGTTCATTTACCGGTAAAAAGAAAACAAAATGTTAAATCTTTGATAAACCATCTACAAAAATACCTAACTCCATCACCATGAGTCATGAATCAATACGACAAAATTTTACCAATAGCAAAATTAGTCATCAAATACTGATGGAATGTAATCAGTATTTGATGACTACTTTCTTATTAATTATTTCCAATTCTAGTCTCTTCCCTAAAAAAATACAAAAACGAACTAAGTATTCAAAATTCATTAGCCTATTTCCAATTAGTCGCCATGTCCCAACACTACAGGCAAGTGATTTATATCCGACCCAACAATTTAAGGAATTTGAGTACGTTTTACAACAAATTATAGCCAAGTCGGTAATTTATATTTGTTTGATATTTATTGAGGGTAGGTCCACGAGTTTGTAATTGTACCGCCTTCAGAATTTCAGTTATAGTTGTTTCGTTGACTTGCAAAATGTTAATGGGAATATTTTTGGGTAATTTAGATTCTGAGGTTCTTTGGGTTATAGTTTCCATATAAATAATGTTATTTATAGGCAATTAAAATGGTTAGTATTCAGATAAATGGTGTCTTAATTTATTTTTGTGTACTTACCCACTAATAAATATTTTGTTTAATTGGGTCAATCAAATTCGTCAGATTTGGCCGAAGATGGAAAGTATTTTTATACTGACTGAGTCCTAATATCTACATAAGTTAATCGTAATCCCCTGAATCATAAGTACATCAAAATATAAGTTAATGGCGAATCTGAAGCTATACAACATTAGTTTAGGTTATTAACTAAAGGCAAATATATCGTAAAAGGTTTTTTTTATTTAAGACATTCTTGTTTTAAAACAACGTTATTTTTATTTTATTTATTTGGGAAAAACAAACACTTGTACAATTCGTAGTAATAAATGTATCAATCCAATTAAATTTATTTTCGATTTGTACGATAGTTTTCTGAGTGAAAATGAGTGAATACGAGCCTGGTACTAGCCGGACCAGCTCCGAACTCTCATTTCCATCACCCAAGAAAAACACTCCAAAAGAGGACTTCTTTCATCGTCTGAGAAACAGATATTGATAAAAGTGTTAAAATATGGTAGAAAAAACACGGCCCAAAAAAGAATAGTGAAAAAACAAATGTACCTTTTGAAGTTTTCATATAAAATGTAATTATATTTTAAAATAACTTCGTTAAAAGTGCGTGTGAATAGGCTTTGGTAAGATTTCGATATATATGCTTGTAGCCCAGTACAATAAATAAAATGATGATTTTAACGTTTGTACCCATGAATCACGTGTTTCTTTAACTTTTATTTAACTACCCAAAGTAACGGAGTATGTCAAATATGAGTTTTACAGTAAATTATTACAACAACAACAGCATAACAATAAACAACTTATTACACAATTTTTTTTCTTCTGGTGTGATTGTTGTTAATGCCAAATTTTTTAAATTTGTACCTGATTTGAAACCTCACTGTATCTTAAAATCCTAAAACCATATTCTGCGCTTACACAAACATCTTTTTTTACCTGTCAAGCAGCTTGAATGCTTTAAAATTACCGCTTCTTTCAGCTGTTGGCTAAACAAACTAAAATCTGGCACATTCAGCTCTTTCGCTGAGGTTCCACGGCAAACATGGGAAGCGGCTGCGATTTAGCGCGTCTGAGATCAAAAGAGGGCGGGGTGACAACTAAAAGATGGCGGTTGGGACAGTGCTTTAACTTTTCTCCTAAGTTTTTCATGACACTGAAGAATTCAACGGAACGGTTACGATCGACTTACACGTTTTTAAATGTTTATGAAAGATCTTGTACCTAAACAAAAATTGAATCATTTAATCTAAATCAAAATATTTTATTTTACATCACCCTACATGGGCACTTATGAAACGTCAGAAGCTAGGTGCACGGTTCCAATTGGTCGTTTCCTATGGAGAAGAAAGAACTCCACGGTTACTCTTTTGCAAATATTTGACTTTTACAATGTTTTCAAATTACAGTATTAATAGGTATGGGTGAACAGTGTTGGCCTGTCAAAAAGTCCCAGGTGCTCAACAAATAGAAAATGGTCTACAAATCTACAGTCTACAGGGCCTACAACGTTCTTACATTCACAAAATATAAAGTAATCTAATAAATTAAATTTAATTATAAAATAAAAACCTATTTAACCCAATGTCGGCCATACCCTTCTTTTCTGCCCTCAAAGTACTATATAATATCAATTTGGTTGAATTTTTATAGTATTGTCATCATGCTAACTCAAGAACGAGGTCTTAACGCATTATTTGATCTGTTTTAGTTCATCCTGCATGCCTACTCGCACTACTGCATTCAGGTTTTCAAATAATCATCCACTTCCAAAAAACGTAATTGTCAAAAATCATGACTACAAAAAGTACTGACTACGTTAAGATATTTTAAGGCAGTCAGGATCAAACAGTGTGCGATTTAACTTTCATCAACCACTTTTTTCTATCACTAGCTGTTGCCCGTGACTTCGTCTGCAATTCAAGTTGAAAACTAGCCTATGCCTAGTGTATATGTATGCCAAATTTACAGTAAGAAACAAACATACTTGCGCATTTATAATAACTACAAATTCTGCTACATGCATTGATAATATTTTTTGTGGCTGCGACTACTTAATGGCTTTATCATTGTAAATTATCTCCCTTCTGATCACAGCGGTCAAACCGTTGCTTTCAAGTCAAACACACCTTTACAAAAAATTCAGATGCAATCTTGACAAATAACGCCCAGCAATCTAAATAGATTTAATAATAACTTAATTTGTAAGTTAAGTATCGGGTCCATAATAGAAACAACGTAAACGAATTATATGAGGAATTCTTTTCGGTTGTGAGCACCGACTCAATAATTAAAGAAAACAAACAAAAACAATTTGCCCCAATTTTTTATTCAGTGACTGGGCAACTAAGGATATTAGGAAAAGTAGGGAAAAATTGTTTGAGCTGTATGGCCTTAAGCCGAACTCTGAAACGTTTAATAAATACGTTGCTAATTACTCTAAAACTTTTAAAAAGACCTGCAAGGTAGCTAAAGCTTTGTACATTAGCAACAAGATCAAAACAGCCGATAATAAAATAAAGACGGTTTGGTAAATTATCAATGACGAAACCAACAGGAATAAAAGACACAATAATGATTTCATACTTCAGACTTCAAATGGTCTCGTAAGCACTAACAAACAAGTTGCTCAAGAATTTGTTAATTTCTTTACCAGTATCCCACTTAAAACGACTGAAACCTTAAACTCCTCGCCCTTGCGTTCTATTGACTTATTAAAAGCAAACATTTCATTTTGCCAGATTGAATTTAAATTCAAGCATATAAACCCCTTAATAGTAGTGAAAGCTTTCAAGCAAATCAAGATCAAACTAACAGAAGATCTGTGGGGAATGTCTGTTAAAGTTTGTACCTCCATTATTGAGACTATAGCGCCGTACTTGGCTTTAATATTTAATTTGTGTGTGGATTAAGGAGTATTCCCGGATCTAATGAAATACAGTAATGTAATACCACTTTTCAAATCCGGGGACAGTAAAGATACCAATAATTATAGACCCGTATCCGTGTTGCCGGTTTTCAGCAAGGTGTTTGAAAAGGTGATGCTGAATCAAATGTTAAATCATTTCGACACCAATAATATCTTTTGTGACCTCTGACCAAGGCATTTGATTGCTTCTACCACGAAACCTTGCTCTTAAAACTTGAACATTACGGACTTGCAAAGTAAAACTTAGTAAAATCTTATTTGAATGATAGACAACAGCAAGTCCAAATAAACGGTGTCTATTCACTCGGTCTAAAAGTAAAAATGGGTGTACTACAAGGCTCGATATTGGGTCCTTTCCTCTTTTTAGTTTGTATTAATGATCTACCTCATTTGTTTAAAACCCAACCACATAATAATAAGGTGTTATTTGCTGACGATACTTCGTTATTTTTTTAAATTAATATGCGTGCATCAAACCTTGACGACGTGAATAACGCCTTACTGCAGATCAAAAATTGGTTCACGGCTAATAATTTAGTATTAAATGGGGAAAAAAATAAGTGCATAAGATTTTCTTTACCAAATATCTAAAGTACTAATTGTGAGATAGTATTGAATCAAGAGAAACTAGAATTCGTCGATAAAACTGTTTTCTTGGGGATCACGCTCGATTCAAAGCTTCAATGGGGTCCTCATTTAACATCCCTTGCCGGACGGCTAAGTTCAGCGGCATATGCTGTGAGAAAAATCCGTCAATTTACTGATGTAGATACCGCGAGACTAGTCTATTTTAGTTTCTTTCATAGTATTATGTCGTACGGTATTTTACTATGGGGACGGGCTGCAGACATCGAGTCCATTTTCATTCTGCAGAAAAGAGCCATCAGAGCCATATATGGCCTCCGCAGGCGCGACTCTCTAAGGGAATTGTTCAAAGATATTAACATCATGACGGTACCTTGTCAATATATCTATGAAAACATCATGTACGTAATAAAAAATCTACATATTTTTAGTAAAAGACGTGAAAGACGCATTATATCACTAGAAATAGGGACCAATTAGTTCAACCAGGTTTCAGGCTGGCTAAAGTAGACTCATCTTTCATGGGGTACTGTTTAAAATGTTACAATAAAATTCCTCCCCACATACATCAAATAAATGAAACCAAATTTCTCCAATTATCTTGTATTAAACGCACACTATGCAGCCGAGCATATTATAAGTTAGGGGACTACATTGCTGATAAAAATGCTTGGCTAATCGCTGGTCCTGCTCCTCAAGGACGCATCAACTAATTGATTAGCATTTGAAAATACTGTTGGAGCTGCTGAAGATTAATAACAAGAATCTTTGCATTATATAAACTCAATATTTTAGTACTGTATAATTGCTGCCATATTATGTGAGTACTATGTACATGCTTTAAAGCTACCATTTACTGGGTACGTTTTTCATTGACTTGAATGTGTACACACTTTAATGTTTCGCTGATGGTGGCGCGTGTGTTGGATCATTTCGCTCCCTTCAAAATGGTTGAGTTGAATGGTGCTAATCCATGCGTCATGTTCGTGAACGGGCGCCGTCATTTGAGACTGGTCATCTCTTAGCTGCCACGGCGTATTTTAATATTTTTTTTATTTTTGAATTGTTTTCATATCTATATAACGGACGCTTTTAACGTTCTGCATCGTTCTCACATACATAATTTCAACATGAATGATGTAACCAATCTATTGTAAACATAATTTGATTTAAAAGAGTGTCCGTGGAGTTTCTTTCCCGTTCTTCTCCATAGGTACCTACTACGCTTTGGAATGGGCAGCTAGCTTCATTTTTCTGACCGACCGACCATGACAATTCAAAAGTGCCTGTAATTGGTTAATTTGAAATAAATGCTTTGAGTTTGAGTTTTAGTAAGGATAAGGATTTTCATTCCTTAATTAAAATCTTGAGCATGCTCCAAGAAGGAACTTGACCTGATAATAGTACCAATTGTATCATTCAGAATGAAATATTTAAGTCGAAATCGATGTAAAATCTTCCACTTTGGCAAGTCCTCCAAGTAAAGTGCTGATGAAAACGTGAAAGGGTTCCAAGATCTGATAGAATCAATTACAATTCCTTCTGTTTATAAAATATTTCAACTGTCGATCTTATTTCAAGATGTCTTGACTTTATTGGATAAATACCAGAATCGAAGTAAAGGCTCCTTCAAGCGCGACACGCGACGCGACACATACGCGACAAAGGCACCGCGTTTCGCGCTACGAGCGGTGCCAGTGTGTCACGCGCGTTTCCCTTCGCGTGTCGCGCCTGTCTTTACGAGCCTTAAACCTTCCTCCGTTCAATAAATAATTCCATGACGAGTTAATGTAATTGGAGTAGTTTTACTCGAAACTTAAGGAAACTACTTCTTGAATAAGGATTCAAACTATTCTGTTTAAATCCAGAATGTGATATATATATACGTGTGCCAAAATTCATCCAAGTCCGCTCAGGCGTTTATGAGTGATTGTGTAACAAACATCTTTACAAACTAATCGGATTAACTGACAGTCTTGAATGAACTGTCTTGTAAAAACTCTGAAAATATGGTCTCCATATAAAAACACTTTACCCATGTTTATTTCCACAAAACTTGAAAACCTACTACATCATTTTTAGCCAACATTTCCAGTGTCCGAAATTTCTTTATACACAATCTGGTGTCACTATGACACTCGGTGCAAAACATTTGGGTTTCGTTTCGCTCCGAGCACGTTTTTGCACACTCTTTGATATCTCACGCAACACCACTTTTGCTACATGTTTAGGCACTTTGATACCAAGGACTCTTTGAGAACAGTTAGTGCAATCTCGTGAAAAAAGAGGGTAGTAGAGAACGGGGAGATTTAATGAGGTCAGTGTGTTGAAACTAATAAACTATAAAAGTTGACATTGTAATTTTGATGAGATTTCGAATAGAGAGAGAACCTGGCAATAGTGATGTGGTACTTTGAAATCCCGGAAAATTAAAAAGGCGTCCCGAGATTTTCAACTGAAAGTCTTAGAAAGAAAGAAATTAATTTTATTTGACCCAGTATAAGGCACCCAATATTCACACAAAAACAGAGAAACTCCTCACGGCTGTGCCAAAGGCCTTGTCCCAGCATAAATGCCAGACAACTAGTGCCTGACGCTGGTTAGAATAACTGCTGCTGCTGCTACCAGCTGGTTATGGTGGATAGGAGCAAGCCCATTTATCGGGGAACGATTTCTAAATCCTGGTAAAACTACTTAACTTCAAACTAGATTTAGAAATAGGACGTACTTGCGACTACTCTAATAAATCCGGTCAGTATTATTTTCAATAAAGAAAGTACCTGTTGTGAATACTCGTTGGTACCTTCGAGAGCCAATTAGTGGCCTATTGTGAAATATGATATAAGAGGCAATTCACAAACTATTTATGTTAAGAGGACTCACAAAAGTGGAGGTTATAAGACGAAAAGAGGACTCACACCGCCTTATTACAAAACACTATCTAACTTCAGCCCGAGTCTAAACCTTCGAGCCAGTTTTTGTATTTCGAACTTAATGCCGACTGTTGTAAAGTTCTTAATACTAAATTGACAACCTAAGACCTAAGATGTCAGTTTTGGAAAAGGAACTGTATTTCGATTTCTGTTAGGTCCTTATTTCAAAAACAGGCTAGATGGTATAAACCATGTCTAAAGAAAAACCTTGTAAAAATACCGTATACTTAGAATAATAACGCAACCGTATAGGTATTTGTGGGGTTGTTGAATTTTGACGATGAACTTGGGACACTAAGAAAGTTTTGCGAAAATAAAAATAAATGTTCTATTCTATAGGTAAATATTGTTACCTATAGAATAGAACATTAATTGAAAAAGCTCGCGGTCAAAATCTTCCCACCACTTCTAGATCGCTTCACTTTGGTAGACGTTGGCGCTTCGTTTCTGTATCGTATCGATAAATCTAAGACTCATCACCTGTAGTGATGTGGTAAACACGCCGAGACGAGCCTGCTTAAAATTTGTTTCATATTCCAGCCGGGCCTGCTTCTGAGCATCGGTGAGGTTGTGCGGCACCCAGCGTGAAACTATCCTCCTCACGCGAAGATGCAAGTGTAGAATATCGTGGCTTTCCGATCCAACCTGCAGTATGTGCTGTCTTGGATTAAATTTTACACTGCTAGCAGGTTTTCTTCCGTAACAGCCGTCAAAGGGTGACCACATCTTTCTTCACCCCCAAAGTCAGTTGACGAATACGATACCGATAACGATACACGGTTGCCTTAGAAGGACCTTCATCCATGAAAGCCATTTCATGTATATCGAATGATTCGTCCGGTTTCAGGCGACACTTGAAATCGTAAAAATTCATAGCTTGAAAATGTTCCCGGTGCAAGTCCATTTTTTAGCGAGACCCGATAATTTGAATTAGCTCGCAAGCAATATGAAGTGAAATTTTTAAATTGGAACCTATTTTTACTAACAAGTAATCATAATTTCAAAATAGACTATAACGGGCCAGTCTCTCACACATAATTTTTTTTTTCGCAAAACTTTCTGAGTGGACTTTGACTTTTGATCGACTTTGGCGTGGTTTTTTCGGTTTCGGTTCAGTTGGAAGGCGCTACTCCGAAGCTTGACTTGTTGACTAGTTTACATGTCAAACTCGTAAACCCACGTCTCGTCACCAGTAGAAATGCGTTTCATGAATGTTGGGTTGGAATTGACTCGTTCTAGCATGTCCTCAGCGACGCTTATGCGATTGAGTTTTAGGAGAAAATTCAGGTCTTTCGGGACCAGCCGAGCGGCAACATTTTTCAAACCCCGATTATTTAAAATGGTAAGAATTGATTCGTGAGACACTGAACGTTCAGCGGCTATCTCTCTCAAACTTGAATGAGCATTTTCAGTCACTATTTCCTTCACTTTTACGATGTTAACTTCAGTTGAAGACGTTGATGGCCTCCCAGAGCGAGGCAAATCTTCCATCACATCTCGACCGCTTTTGAACGATAAAGTCGATTCACCGTCAAGCCTTATGTAACAATTTCAGTGACTACGAACACGAAATTCATCAATGACAACGTTAAAACATGCTTAAATAACCGTAAACCTCTTAAACATTCACGTAATATAGCAATTTTAACATAAACCAGTGTACCATAGATTAGTGCAGTAATAAATCTTCTCTGTAAGCATGTGCGGGTACGGTAAGGGCGCACTCGTAACCGTTGATAATTTATTAGATTATCTCCAGCAGGGAGATTAAAAATGTGCGCTGAATTAATGGCTAATTGTTTTTAAAAAAGGTGGGAAGAGGGGTTTTTGTTTTGGTCCTTTTTTTTGTGCAGGAAATCCATGCCAGGGGCCACGGTATCTCTTTCGAACAACCCATGACCCTGGCAGGCATCGGCCCTGACGGACCCCGACAGTGCTGACATCTCTTTGATGAGCGCTTGGAACACAACGCGCCGTCGACCTGGGCCTGGTCCTTACCGGACGGCGAGCTACCCATTGCTCGCCGTCCGCAAGCCAACGTCTACGGTGGCCAGGAATCTGCTAGCGATTCCCTACGCCCAGGTGCGACTAAGGACGTGAGGGTGCAAGGATTGCCAGCCGGTTATTCTTGGATTTGTTATGGCCTGGGTTCAAAATGAGTGTTAACTGTGGTTGAGTATCGTTACGATAGGGGTTATTCTAAGAACACCTCAAGCGTTGGGGTTGGATTCGGTCTGGTCTTCGGCAAAGAATACAACTCCCTCTTCACCTCTTCACATAAAAATGAACGGAAGGTCACTGTTAGTGTTAGTAGACCTTTCACCTAATGGTGATATGCCAATAAACTTCAATATCTGTGACTTAGACCGTTGAATGTATCTATGAGTATAGTTTTCAATGTTTTTGTTGGTATATGGGCATGTGCTAGCTGACGTGTGCCTTGAGCTATATTGAATTTTTTGTATTTCGTAATATTAATACTTACTGTTGTATTCAATCAAGTTCATAAAACTAACGAACATACATCTGTGATGCTGGGGAGTTTGTTGCGCCACTTCTTCCTAGCTGCTGAAGGGCTGGCGTTTAAAGGGACTGTCTTATGTAATTTTGAGGTTTGAAAAGTGCTGAACTCCTCTTGACACTCAAAAATGGAACTGTGCTATTACCCCCTGAATTCGTTTCGCCACTTATTTCAACAACATATGAACGCTTTTTTAACATGACGATTACAAGTGGTACCGAAATCCTTTAAACAGAATTAATAATTTAATTTTATTTCAATGTGCATTGAAAAGAGGTTATATCCATTTTGTAACTGTGATATATTTTCTAATATATCGTTATTTCGTGGTTACCGTTGCGGTATTTAGAATTAGTAACTACGGTTTTGTGTTGTGTTTTGTGTGATAGGAAATTGTGATTGTGTTTGAACCGCATCAGTGGACTTGTGGTCACACACAGTTATGGCCGCCAAACGTGTGTTGTTTTCGGCCTAAAACAATGCTAGGTTTTGTTCACAGCTATGTTTATAAGTATAGTCGGTTAGTAAAAACGACATTAACTGGTATGAAACACAATACTTTTGTCAAGGTCCTCACACGACCAAAGTAGCAATTTGACTTTACCAATGCCTTTATTTCGTAAAAGTAAAAGCGGTTTTGGACCGATTTTGGTTTTGGGTGGAGACCAGGGTATTGTCGCGCAGCCTGGAAGAAGCCTTTGTCTAGCAGTGGACTGCACTAGGCTAAGTTGATTAATTGATTGATTGACAGCTTCAGCAGCGGTTTTCGGAGGTGAAGTCTACGCCAGTAGACTTCACCTCCGAAAACCGCTGCTATTTCAGGCTGCGCGACAATACCCTGGTCTCCACCCAAAACCAAAATCGGTCCAAAACCGCTTTTACTTTTACGAAATAAAGGCATTGGTAAAGTCAAATTGCTACTTTGGTCGTGTGAGGACCTTGACAAAAGTATTGTGTTTCATACCAGTTAATGTCGTTTTACTAACATTCTAATGATTACATGGCAAGGTAGTATAATATGATATAAAGCATAAGCATAAACTTATTTAATCTAGTCAGTGGGTGCCGTATTGTTCTCCTAGATAGGTTACAAAATAACCTGTGTTTAGGAGAAGCAGTTCCGGTCCCAGTCATAAATGGTTGACTTAAATAACACGAGTTGAATATGTCTATTGTAATTACCACTTATCAGAAACATTATCATTGAAGACTTCAAAAAAAAATATTTGATGCTATTTAGGTCAACGAATTACAGCTATCATTAGCTATATAAGAACTGATTTCAGGGTTTCAGCATAAGAAGGAGAACAGGGAGTGAGTTTAAAAAAAAAAACCTTAAAAGATTTTACTCACTAACATATTCAAACACACCCTTAAAATGACGTCATTATGCACCAAACCTAAGTGCGTGTTCAGACCCCGCGAAATTTATGCGTTTGTCGCGCGTCACGGCGTTTCCGCAACGGATAGACGGACGCCCGGCTAATGTACGTCCCGCGGATAATTTACGAGTCACACGCGATTTGCCGGCTTAATTACATGTTGTGGTTGTATAATTAGTGTGGTAAGTGCTTTACAATGTGATCAGAGTTTTTTTGTGCGACTTTTTTGCTGTAAAGACGGAATCTGCGCGTCTGTGATTTTGTAATCAGTGTAAGAATTCTAGTTATCTTCATTCGCCTTGTGACAGCTAGAGTTGGATGGAAATTTCTCATTTGGATGCTGTGGTGCTAAGATCATCCAGTTAGTGGACCTGATTGTCCAGGTTGTGTCGTTTTGATGCCCCGCTATAACATAGGACACCCATATTTCGCCAGTTATATTTAAGTCCCATGTGATACGCAGGTGAGCCTGTTGCCATCTACCGGGCACAAATCCAGACTCCGGGCTGCTACTGAAAATTTCTGTTGATAGAAAAACCCAATAACACTTTGCCCGACCTGGGAATCGAACCCAGGACCTCATCCTCAACTGTAACGCTTGCGTCCTCTAGAAAAACCTTATTTATAACTTGCAGCGTTCTTGAATATAAGAATATTATTTTCCAAAATGACAAGAAATTATGAACAAGATAGCCTTCTTCTTGAAAACCAGTGAATTTTCCTTATTTTTCATTTCGTAAAATTTCAATACAACAGCAGCCGTTTGAAACGTTCATACGATATATCTTGAGTAACATATTCTGACAGAATGCTCCTATATTTCATGCCACATGTTACCAAGATGTTTGTTCAAAGAGAAATCCTTTAAAATTTTGTTTTAATCTTGTTAATGGAAGAGTTGGGGCGTTTTAAGGGTGCGTTTGGATAGGACAAGAATAATGTCCCTTAACCTTGTGTGTAGTACAAAATTAATGTCTGCCCTTCTGCCCCTAATCGGCTATTTCTGATCCCATTTTTGACTGTACAGGATATTATGGGTTATGGCAATCATAATATGTTGGTGCTTTTCCAAGTCAAAAATAAATTATGTTTTTAAACTAAATGAGGTCGGTGTTTCTTATCCAACGGCTCTAATAAGAACATCGAAGCAAACTCAGAGAGTGCGGATATTAGTTCTTGTACGATGCAAGGTCTTTATAATTAATAAATCGTGCATCAAAAACAAACACGTAGCAATGGAATAATTAAAAGCAAAGTAGAGTAAAAGGTAAAAGTCTTTACGACTTATCTAACACGAAATCAGAAAACAACCTATCACACAAAACTCGATACCTCATTAACACGACACCTACACCAACCAACAATAGCACGTTCTCTGCTTACCCCACAATGCAATACATTTCCTCTATGACGTTACCGGCGGCAATTCATCACGCCTCTCTATAGTGTCGGTGACAGATCGATGTTGCAATTTCCTGCCGCTAGGTGGCGCACATGCCTCTTTGCTTTGAATTTAGAACACGCATGTATTGATAGATGACCGATGGGAGTGCAGTGAATGAGAAGTTTTGTGTGTTAGGGTAATTTGTCATGCGTTTTTTATTATTGTAGTGGTGGTGGCTAGTTTTTCTTTACTAATTTATGGTTTGCTTTTGTTTCAGGTAAGTGCTGAGTTTTCTTGCTACTATTCTACAATTATGACTACAGGAGAAATAATTTTAGAAGAGGTAAGAGGGGAGGAAGGGAGATGGAAAGAGGGAAAGTGTATGTCATAAGGATCCTAATAATTGGAAACATTATCTTAAAAACGTACTATTCCTGCATATTACAATTCAGAGGGTGCTGTATCTCCGATTACCCATCATCCAGGTCATCATTGTACATTGTACACTATTATTATAGCCTTTATGACCACATAAATAGCGAAGGCATGTTCATTAAAGTGGTGTGGACGGCTAACCACGGTTAATGAAATATTGTCGCTTTTAATTAAACGGATACCATGTTAATGAGATAATCTTTTGGTGTCGGGGAGAAACCTTCAAAAGGCGCCCGGGCTTTGGGGATTAGCCCGGGGAGTGTGGGATTTTTACCTCACTAAAACCACCCCGGTGATCACCATCTGCACATGGAAGGGGTTCCGTTCCCTCTCAAAAGACCGAACCGAAACCCCCTCTTTGCAATGCCTCTTAGGGCACATCTCTTGGGAGACTGTAAAGGGGTCTCCCCGTTACCTAACTGTGCAATTGTGCAAGGCAGCACGTGACCAATATGCGCCTACTTCCCTGAGGTCACTCAACAGGCGGGCAGAGTCCCCACTCTGAGCGCCGCGACCCCAAATTCCCGCCAGCGTTAAATGATGCAAGCGGAGTTTCGGCGTTTATGTGTCGAGGCGGTTGCCTCCCCGATGCCTTCTTCTCCTAGCAGGATCAGCCCTCTCACGAACCCGCTCGGCAGCCTCCTTCTGGACCATCACAGTCACACAGAAGGACGCCATTTCTCTCCAGTTTTCCGACTCTGCCAGCATAGACCCAACTACTGCTGGTAGAGCCAAATCTCGCCCGATCCTGGCGATTAGGACCTGTCTTTCAGAAGCCCACGCCGGGCACTCCTCGAGCGGTTGCTGTGCAGAATCCATGCCACCTCTGCAATGGTGGCAATTTGCCGCGGCATCTCGCCCAATCTTGTTCAGGTACTCACCGAAGCAACCGTTGCAAATTTGCTACCTGACTATCTTATTACCATATCATCGTTCTACAAAAAAAAACCTAAATACATTGACAGACAACGCACAGCCTAAACCGCTGGGTCGAAGCATGAAAATTTGCGCAGAGTTCCTTAAAACAAAGGTGAGTAAGGACTGAGTTTTGGACATTCATCTCATATACGGGTACATGAGGGATCAAAGTTTGTAAGGAAGTTCGTCATTTTTGAAGTTAGAAACGGAGCAACATACTTAGTACTGATTTCAGCAATGAAACTGAATGCGAAATCAGCACATAGGGTTCTGTTTATAAGTAAAAGTTAGTTTTATCGTCGTTTTTACTCCTCAGTTTGTACTCTTGAAAATTTGTCGGTGGGAAGTCTTATGGGGGCCACACGGCAACGACACGGTAAGTTTAGGTATAAATGATTTTATTTCTGTAAATAGGTTTGTACAAACACTTTTACACGTGAAGCATATTTTAATCTGACTTCTCTGAGAAAAAATTGCGGAAACAAACTCAGAGGTCAGTCTCTTTTAAAGTCTAGACATAATCTTGGTCATGTGAAGACCGCGTAGATCGGTGTCTGCAATGGTCTTTTGAGGAAGACTTATAGTTATCTCGTTGGTAGCCTACAAGTGTAACGGTGACTCTGCTGCCTATTTTCTTGACGCTTTCTCTCAGTCTTAAGACGATGGAGAGAGTACCATCCGCACTTTATTGATATCCCAACCTGTCGCACTCGGAGCTTCGCCTCCACATTTATTATGCGCACGGCCACCAGCGTCTGTGTTCCCTTCCACATTTAACCCGTCTGCCTTCAAAGCAAGAGTGGACAGGCATCTTCTTGGCACGCTCGTTCCATCATAGACCTCATCAATCGTTTACCATCAGGCGTGATCGTGATCAAGAGCAGGCCCTTGCAGCAAAAAAAAGCGTAAACATTAAAAAATTTAAATTTCCACTATGACAGAAACGGTTCTTTCTCTCAACAGAAACAAGTCTCAGTAATCCTCAAATCAAACTAAATCGAAACTGTAGCCACTAGCCACACTGAAACTCCGTGAAGTGTAACTAAAACTTTGATCTGCCCAGAAGTTTCAGTCCGTGCCTCACTAGGATCTATCCACACAAAAAAAAAATACAGAAAGCCAACTCCATACATACAACAAGCCTTGCGACAACACGCACCCACGTATGTTGTTCAAAACTTATGTGGTGAAAGTGCAAACAAACCCTATTCGGTAAACCTTTATAAAATCACTCATAAAAAGGAATTAGTAATACATGCATTTGTTTTACAGTAGTAGTACTCGTACATTAAAAAAATCTGCGCCGAAAATAGGGATTATGAACCTCAATTTTCAGATGAAAATATGATTTAAACTTAAAATTTCGGGTTAACGTACTCAAATAATCAAATCATAATCAGCCTATGATGTTCGTACTGCTGGAGCTCTAGCCTCCTCTCTGTGATAAATGATAAATTATTTTATTTCTGTAAGTAGGTTTTTAAAAACACTTTTACACGTCAAACATATTTTAAAAACTACACTTGGGAGCAAATAAATTGAGCCACTTCCTTTTTCACGCATTATGGTTATTATTTTTGGTATTATGGAACGCATCGATTCGAAACATATATCGCCTAAAAGGGTATTTAATAACCTTTACAATGAGGGTAGTTAGTTGTCAAAATTTCATTTTAATTAAAGTTTAAAGGGTAGAATAAAATTATCGCATTTAATTTGCTTATGACATTTTTATTGTACTCTGTTAAGAAAAGATTAAATTTGAGGTTTTTGTTAATCATACCCATATTACTTGTTATTGTTGTCTTTATCTGTGTCTGTGTAATCAAGATAACCTGATAAAATGGATACTACACCGACGGAAGCTGCCCAAGTTGTAGCTTTACTTGAGGTTGGACACGGACAACGTGAAGTGGCACGCAGACTTCATTTGAGTCGTTCAAAGGTACAGCGGGTATACCGCAGGTATCTGGAGACTGGTGCTTTTGTTCGGCGACCTGGAACTGGCCGACCACGGGCAACAACAGAACGTGACGACCGCTTTATTGCAACCAATTCGTTGCGCGACCGTGGACTTAATGCTGTTCAGCTACAGCAAGCGTTACGTGACGTTCGAGGTGTCGCAATCAGTAGGTGGACAGTGAGACGAAGGCTAAAGGAACGAAATTTAACATCACACAAACCAGCAACTGGCCCAAAATTGACTGTAGCTCATCGCCGATCTCGCTTGGAGTTTGCTCGAGAACACATTAATTGGACGTTAGAAGACTGGAGGTCAGTTTTGTTTTCTGACGAGTCAAGAATCTGTCTTTTTAGCAATGACGGGAGAAACCGAGTGTATAGACGTCCTGGTGAAAGATTTGCCCAATGTTGCATTCGAGAAACTGTGAGTTTTGGTGGTGGTTCTTGTATGGTGTGGGGAGGAATTTCTCTAGACGGAAAAACGGAACTTGTCTTCGTCGACCCCGCCAACGATGGCAGTGGTAGACGTGGATTAACAGCTGACCGATACATAACTGACATTCTTGAAGACCACGTAATGCCGTATGCTGGTTTTGTCGGAGAAAATTTCTTGTTTATGCATGACAATGCGAGACCTCATACCGCGCAGATCGTTACGGAATACTTGTCTGCGATCGGGATTCAACAAATGGTATGGCCAGCACGAAGTCCCGATTTGAACCCGATCGAACACCTATGGGACGAGCTAAAACGGAGAGTCCGAGCCAGGGTTCCCGCTGTTTCATCCATTCCCGAGCTTAAAGTCGCTGTGCTTGAAGAGTGGGAGAACATACCACAATATGTCATCGTAACTCTGATCAGATCGATGACTAATAGGCTACAAGAATGCATCAGGGCACGGGGGGGTAATACCAGTTATTAAGAATATTTTTTTTGCAATAATTTTGTTTTTTATGGTTTTTATGGACTGTTTTAGCCCTACTAAATTTTCTATCAAAATTACCATTTTTCTTGCAGAGCCAATAATTTATCATTCAATAAGGTTATTATTCAATAATTTACCCTCATTGTTAAGGTTATTAACTTAACTTTTAGGCGATATATAGTTCGAATTGATACGTTCCATATTCCCAAAAATATTTACCATTTTACGTGAAAAAAGGTAGTGGCTCGATTTATTTGCTCCCAAGTGTAGATGAGATCGGCGTTTTCTATCTGACTACTCTGAGAAGAAAGGCCGAAACAAACTCAGAGGTCACAGTCTCTTTTAAAGTCCAGACATAATCTTGGTCAGGTCATGTGAAGACCATTTAGATTGATGTCTGAAATGGTCTTTTGAGGAAAGAACCACACAGAATGAGTGGACCTGTCCAGTCAGTGCACGCATTTGTCAGTAATCATGCAGCTCAACACAAAACTTATGGAGCTCAACGATTCGACGAACATTACCAAAGAAAGGACATTTGGGTAGGCCGCATAAATTACTAAAATAAAAACTGCCAGACCATGATAAAAACTAATTTTAAAAATTAAAAATGGACTGAGATATAAAAAAAAAACCAACAAATCCACACTGCCTTCACATTCACAATTATTAAAATATTATAATACAAAGTAAATTTTCATGTCATTTAAGTATGTTAAAGTGTAAAAATCCGAGAATAAACTTGGTCAGATCATATGAGGACCCTGTAGATTGGTGTCTGAAATGGTCTTTTGAGGAAAGAACCACACTGAATTGAGTGGACCTGTCCAGTCAATGCACGCATTTGTCAATCATATGGTGCAGCTCAACTCAGAACTAAGGAGCTCAAACGATTCGACGAACAATACAAAAGAAAGGATATTTGGATAGGCCGCATAAAGTACTTAAACAGCCAGACCATGATTAAAACAACTGAAAGAAAACAAAAATACAATGACCCACATAGGCCTCACATTCACAAAATTTAAATAATATTATACTTTATACAGTAAATATATACATGTCATTTCTTATGTAAAAAGGAACAAAATATTTAAAAAATAATAATAATAAAAATATTTAGAAAAAATGCTAAATAATATTAAACATCAAGATTTTCTGTGTAAATTCATTGGAGCAGCTCAATCCCAAGCCTTCCTGTCCTTGTGTTGTGTGTGTCTGTGTGGGAGGGAGTGGGCCATAATCTACCACGCGGGCCCAGTGTGGGTTGATGGATGTTACAGTTATGTCATGAACACGGCGTAGTAGCTGCCAGGTGTGGTGCAAAAATCAGATGCTGATAATTGGGTTTATACATATTTGGTTGTATTAAGTTAGCTATCTGTCCCATAGCAATCATCACATACACCTACAAATCCTGGTCGTAGACAAATAATTACGTAGTTGTACAGCTTCGCGCTCTTCCAAATCTCTAGTGTGAGAAAAAAGAAGAAGTCGGTTGTCAAAAAAAAAAACGAAGAAATAAATAAATAATAATTTCACGACTTACCTACAATTCCCCCAATGTAAAACTAAATAGAAACTGTAGAGAGAAACTGTGGGAGTCGTAAAACTTTTGGTCTGTCCCTCCAATGGACGGATATTTCGAATAGTGAGTCTCTCGATCCGTGACTACAGTTCACAGATCGAGAGACTTGTAGCAATGGTAGGGTTGAACTATGAGGAATTGTTTGAATTTTATAGTTATTTTTCGGTTGAGCTTTATTTTATTGGTGGAATGGATTGAATGTGAATGAATTATAAACTGTTTCGTTTTTCTATGAGAGCAGGTGGAAACCACTGTATGCGACGTGTTACGATCTTTACATACCTTATCCTTAGCACAAACGTAACTACTTAAATCAACGTGTAGTTGCATAATCAGCCTATAATGTTACCACTGCTGGGACACAGGCCTCTTCTCGGTGAGAGGGAGTGGGCCATAATCCACCACGCGGGCCCAATGTGGGTTGGTAGATCTCACAGTCATGTCTTCGATTTTTCTGTACTAGGACATGCCGGTTTCCTCACGATGTTTAGATTCAACGTTTAGAGAACAGTGGTTATGCGTTACGTCGCCTTCCAGTCTGCCCGGCACACTAAAGCCCCATTATCCGACTTCCCTTCTCTTTCATCTGATTTCATTTATCTGGATTCTGGCTTCAAGCCCAGAAAATACTGCAATTAAAACATCTAAAACTTCCAATTCTTTCTATCCTTATATACATATAACAGTACAACGAATACATAACATAATTAGTAGTTACACTGTACATTTGGCAGGCGCTCGTCTTTCGGCGCCCAGATAACCAGACTGATGAGATTGTCTTGGCACTAGTACGTACCTGTTGGACTTGCTTCGGTTTGTAAGTTAAATGACGGGTTCAAGGGATTTACCTAATGCCAAGTTGAGACAAAAGTTGGGTTTTAGGTTGGATTAATAATTTTCAGGCCGCGTTAACACTGCAGAAACCAAAATCAAATCAAATCGCGTGCTCACATTGGTGCGATCGGTAATCACTCACACAAATGCAAAGCGCAGCTTAGGCCTCGCGGACTGTACAGTGCGGGTTGGATGTCTTTGAATTTTTGGTCTATGCCGTTTTCCTGATACGTTGTTTCCCTGTACAGTTTTTAGAGCATAGAATGCATGGAGAAATGCATTCCTGACTGTGTTTGAATCCACGATCGACAAACAAAAATGACAGGCATTATTCTAAGACAAACCTCGTCCAAGTTTTTTTCGAAAACAATTTTATTCCCGAAACAAGTTGTTAACTATAGAAATCCGAAACGGATTAACTCAAGTTACCGAAAAACTAAAGTACCGATTAACTGCTACCGGACACCAGTTAAATAAACAGGATTACATGTATCCGTTAAGTGCTGGGGATTTAAACTACTTAATGTTGAATATCGCCTCCCCAGTGCCAGTCCGGTTTTAGAGTTGTTCGAACCACTCTGAAACCGGAATTGGTTGATAATAAAAGATGAAATGGGAATCTGCTGGATGCACGAAGTACAGGAACAGTTTTTTTGTGGCGACACTTGGTGGAGCCTATGTCCAGCAGTGAACGTTATTAAGCTGAAAAGGATGATGATGAAAAAGAGATTTTACTGTAACTGATATAAGGTCTGAATCAGAAGAAATTCAGACCGTATCACCTGGTTATTATTGTGGAAGGGATCCTAGAGGAAAATAACATAAGTTTTTAAGTTTATTTTTATTTATTTCAAAATCAACAGGTTTAAAAAAATACATTTTAGAGGCCTTCTTTTAGGTTTTAGGTATGGAGATACCTGTAACAGAAGACCACCCTCTTCCATACGTCTATGTGTATACATACAAAGCCTGTTAATGACAGAATTAATAACAAAATAGCTGCATTACGAAAAATAAGAATTGGGGTTTATTTATAAACGATGACCAAAGTTAAGAACGTTTAAACTTCAAAAATTTATGGTTTGACAATCGCTAATGATAAGTTAGCTTTGAACAACGTTTATAAATAATCGAACGAACATCGAACTAAGATTTTTTTTAAATTAAGAGGTGCAATAAAGGAGCCTGTAGGAGAGAGGGTAATAGGAACAAAGGATTAATAATCTATATACTATAACTTATAATAAAGCTGAGAAGTTTTTTTTTTTTTGGGAATGGCATCTCGCAGGTCAACCTATGAGGTTGTCGTCTGCTTAAGCGGACTTGCCTGTGTTTGCCCTAATAAATTAAGGCCTCCAGCCAGGACTTAAACTTAGATACTAACTAAAAACTAAGCGACTACACGCTTAGGACACCCCCTGTGGGGTACGAACCTCGGCTTAGGGCGTCGCTGGAAGAGGGCAGCAAGGGACTAGCTGGATCAGGTTTTTTTTTTATTTTGGGACGAATTTAAAGCTACAGGCTCAGCGGCGCGGGCTGGCTCGAGCAAGGGTCGGGAGGGGCGTGGATTTGGGCGTCGCGGCGGGCGTCGGCGGCGAGGACGGTAGGAGGGCGACCGGGTTTTGCGCTTGTGTAAAGTGCTGGTGGCTTCACTGCTCTCCTGGAGTAGGGTAGTGGCGTCGTCGGGGGCGATTAGGTTATGCCTTGGTCGGCGAATACTGCTTATGCGGGAGGGAGTATAGCGGGTGGCCGCTGAAATCAGGGGATTTGGGTGTTTTATGCCACAGTCGGAGAAACACTTGGATAACTCATGAACTGTTTTGTGGTAGGCATTTTGAGGTTGAAGTGGAGATTTATATTACGGACACTGAGCAGTTTGTTTGTTTTAACACGCATAATATCTGGAACTTCCAGTCGGATAAAAAGTATTGTTTTTCATTTGATAGCCCAATTCTTGAGGAAGGCCATTTAACATTACGCCACGGCCCTTAGGAGCTAAGCAAAAAGAAAGTAATAAAGAACGCTAAGCGAAAACGAAGTAGGCAGGCGACGGGTTGGTTCTGGGAAACAAGAAATTTCATGCGGACGAAGTCGCGGGCAGGCGGTTAGTCATTTTATAATGTCACGATCTAAACTGAAAGAAGCAGACAACTCTACTCAACTGCGAATCCATCACAACCTTTTTACGAACTCATTATCTCAATTTTAAAAGTTAATTCAGACGTTCCAAAATGTTTTAACCGGGCATTCGGCCAAAGTTAGCAGGCGGCGCTGGCGCGGTCAACGCGAACTTTTAAGTCCGCGTTAAGTTGTTTTAAGCTCGGTAATACACCGAATTTCAGTTAGGAAGTGTGTTTAATATATTTTTTTAAAGGATGAAGTAAGTGGGTAGGCTTTTGATGAATTGGGAAGGTTTTTGCTGTAGAAATAAGTACCTACCTAATGAGTGTAATTCCTCAAACGAAGCAGAAGAATATGTAAGGATCGTAGCTGGTTGCGTTCTGTAGTTTCTGCCTCCTACCCCGATGGGAAGAAGGCGTGCGTTTATGTATGCTTTCGTGTTACCAGCTTAAAGCAATTCAATTTTCATTTTACAAAAGCGGACAATCCGCGCGATCTATGAAATGGTTCCTCGCGAGTCTCTTAGAAACAAATTCAAAGAAATTGATATACTAACTCTGCCTTCTCTTTATATCTTAGACAGTATTTTGTATGTTCGCAAAAACTTAGGACTTTTTAAAATAAGAAGCGATTTCCATAATATAAATACACGTAGTAAAAATGAAATTGTTATACCCAAATTTAGATTAACTAAAACAAGCAAATCATTTCTGATAAACAGTATCCGCTTTTATAACAAGTTGCCAAAGTCGGTTACAGAAATTAGTGATGGAAAGTTCAAAAACCACATCAAACGTGTCCTTATCAAAAAAGCATATTATAATATTAAAGACTACTTCGAAGACAAGAAAGTTTGGCAATAATTCCTTCTGCACATGTGGCTTCCCTGGTACCTCATAAACGGCATCACTATTTAAATTTCTAATAACTGCTCTCAAATAATGGTGTTTAATTTTTATTTTGTAATATTAGATATTGACTTTTTACATAACTCTGACCTAATATTATCATTATTTGACATATACATACAATTGTTAATTAGTTTTTGATTTTACTTTATTAGATTATTTTATATTTTCAAATGTGAGAACGATGTAGGCCTTGTGGATTGTAAATTTATAGACCATAGTCTATTTGTTTAACATATGGTACTTGTTGACAGGCCTACACTGTCCTCCCATACCTATTAACACTGTAATTTGAAAACATTGTAAAAGACAAATATTTTTAAAAGAGTAACCATGGAGTTTCTTGCCGGCTCTTCTTCATAGGAAAAGACCAATTGTAACCGTGCACCTAGAATCTGACGTTTCATAAGTGCCCATGTAGGTTTATGTGAAATAAAATATTTTGATTTTGAAAGCCTGTCTTGCTTGCGTTTGTAGTCGAAAGGGTATTCAATGGAATTGACATATCAATGATTAATCTTAATTATGATTCTTAAGCTGGCATGGCTGTTGACATGCATTTTGTGGGTCAGTTAGTAGAATAAGAAGGAAATTATAAATTATCATTTACGTTAGATTTGCAACCAATTTGTGCGCTAACTCCCATAAAACTTTATGGTATCATTACCTACTGCTATTAAAAACTTTGCCATAAAGTTAGTTTTGACAGCTGCGCCAAGAAGGGTTTCGACCGACCCTCAAACTTTATTGTTATTACTAGAATAATAACCCAAAACGTGACAATAACTTGGGCCATCTTGATAACAGTCTTGTTTCATTCTGCCATTATAATATTCAGCAACAAGTTTCGACCAAAACATTGTTTCGGATATAATCTCTGCCTACCCTCCGGAAAACAGAGTAAACAAACAAGTACCCACAAACTTACACCAGAAAGTCTGTTGTATCCTCACGTACCGTACGTGATCCGAACGAGATTTAAATTTAGAACACGAATCCGATCGAAATTCAAATCGAGGTACCCTATTGGATTATGGACGACCAATCGTGTAGCTAGGTTGCATGTGTGCGACGTTACAAAGGCTTTGGTTTAACGGTATTTTTCGAAGTGAGAACGTTTATTTTGTCACGTTCTTTTGTGCCTGAAAATGGTGTTAAAGTTTCTCCCGAGTTTATTTCGATACGACATGTGCTAAAACTGCTTGTGTTTTAAGTTAAGGTAGTAATAGAAAAAATCTAACAGAAATACTCGAGCCGGTAATCGAACCAAGAGTAAAGCACTCGACAGTTTGCGATTACGGAATAAAAGACAGTTCTCTTCCATAATCACGCCACAAATCAACATCTTAAATAACATAACAGTTAAAACGGCCGTCAATTTGTCATAAAATACCCTCAATTATTGAAGCTACATATAGCTTCGATTAGCGTCAACGTTTTACGCGTCTGTCGCGTGACGTGTGTCGTCGTGACTCTATGCACAATGCACACAAATGTTGTTACTGTTCAGCTAGGGTTGTCGAACATTTAGATGTACATACATGCATAACATCACGCCTGAAATCCCAGAAGGGTTAGGCAGAGGTGTACTTATAGTACACCCACATTTTGCCCGTTATGCTTAAGTCCCATGTAATAGGGGACGAGCCTATTGCCATCCCAATAACAAACAACAAACCCAATAACACTTTGCCTGACCTGGGAATCGAACCACGGACCTCATGCTCAGCAGTAGCTCTTGCGACCACTAGACCAACGAGGCAGTCTCGGCACATTTAGATGTGGGTAGTTTAAGCATAGATAGAAGAAGGGTCGTGCAATTTGACAATATGAAACCTGCCTACCTCAATAGAAAAATGTTACCAGTTTTTTTCTACTTCTATTGTCCCACTGCTGGGCAAAGGTCACCCTTATTACCAGTTTGTGAAAAGAAAAAAATAACTATAAGGCGGATCGTACTTTTGACACAGTCTTACAATACATTTAATACTAAACAGTCGCCTCTGTAGATAACAAAAATGAGCAAAACCCAAAAAGAAGAAAAGTCACATCCACATAAAACACACACACACATCACAACAAATCACATCACATCTTAATCTCTTTTTATACAATCTCATAACGTAAGTATGCTGAAAGAGATTTATTTAGTAATCTACTTATTTTACTGTTCCTTTCTGCTTGTCTGTTTAAATGTGTGCAGTGTAGAGATTAGGTTAGGTTAGGTTAGGTTATACTATTTGATGCTTGAATGCAACCATAGGAATACGTTGGTACATAGATAACGAGATAATCATTAATTTAGACAGAGACTAGAAGAAATCAACAAAAACAAAAAACAAACTCTTCACCTATATCATAAAAAAATTTACAAAAAATTTACTTTTACAATATCTCCGGAACCAAAAGGATCCCAGATATATGTGCCAGGCCGAAAAAAAAAACGTAATAACAGAAAAAACAAGTGGCTTCGGTAGGGTCTCTTCAAATCCGTTAGGCATATTCTGCAATAGCAGATGCGTTGCCATTCCAGAGACAAAAGCTGATATGTATCGTGTACTCTATCGCAATCCAATCATAGCCAAAGGTTCACCAACCCTGTTTTAGAACACTATAGCCATTGTCAATCAAATCTCTTGCAGCACCTAACCGTTTGATGTCCCCGTCAGTTTTGACTGTCAGTAACGGCTTTCTGATTGTAAATACCATCGTTTGATATTTTATACTTTTCATAAAACGTGTTAAAATCGTGATGTTCAAATGGATTGTCGTGTTGCGTGTTATTTATGGATGAAAGGGCTGACATATTGGTAATTTATTGTGAAACAGTTTTCAAAGGCTGAGCTAACATACGTGTATTATTCATAGCTAATTGAGGGAACCATTTTGGCGAAATGACTGAGCGATAGGATAGATGGATAGATATAATTTACAATATTGTATTAGCAAGTGCGCTACTGATGAGCATGAGGTCCTGGGTGCGATTTCAGGGACGGGCAAAGTGTTATTGGGTGTTTCCATCTGGAATTTGTCAGTAGCAGCCCGGAGTCTACATTTGTGCTCATAGTCAGCCTATAATTTTCCGACTGCTGGGACACAGGCCTCCTCTCTTAGAGAGGTAGTGGGCTATAAACTACCACGTTGGTCCAGTGTGGCTTGGTAGATGTCTTCGAATTTGTGGTTCTAGGCCATGCCGGTTTCGTCACGATGTTTTCCATAAAGTGAAACGCCTGCTTGGGTTCGACCCACGACCTTCAACTCGCTGTTACCACAGGGCCAGGACTGCTCTGATTTGTGCCCGTTTGATGGCAACAGGCTCGCCTCCTATTACATGGTTCTTAAACATAACAGGCGAATGTAGGTGTATTATACAGTACACCTCTGCCTGATCCTTCGGTGAATACAGTCGTGATGTTATGTCATGCATTAGCAGTTGAGCTTTGCGAAGCGGGGAAGGTACTACCACCATACCTATTTCTGCAAGTAGCGTTGCTTTGTTCCAGTTTGAAGAGTTATATCTCCCTGCAGGATGTAACATTCCTTGGTCCACTTGGAAGTCCCTAAACCCTCTACGAATCCAAGTGGGAACTGTGGGAAGGTGTAAGTCGAACCGCGTAAAGTGGGTCTACTTCGACGGAACGCCAGGGTGTGGATGTGGAGCTGAGTCATAAACTATGCTCCACGTTCTATCCTGCCCTCTGTGCCCAAAACATGCAACCAAAATTACGTCTGCGCTGCCACCGATAACGCCGTGGAAGTAAAGTTTTGGGCCAACAGAATATGACAAACCTTGACGCTGAAGGAGAAGTTTGAAGGGTATGGGTGCCTTTACAGCCACGTGTGACATTTCAGCTCGTCTCTGGCAGGGGAATGCCTCTGGGTATTGCCGATGTTCATAGGTGTTGGTAACCACTTGAATTCAGATGGTTCTCGTATAAAGACAGATTGGTGATCGTCATTGGTTGTTATTAGCAGAAAGGAAGACGCAGCTGCCTATTAAAATGTAAAATTCGCGTATTTAGGGAGACACACAGGTGAAAAACATGTCAAGCCATACGCGTACTTGCTCGTACATCAGTCACCAACTATAGCACATAGTTAACTCCTTATACCATATTCTTAAAACCGGCCATCAGTAACTAGTTTAAAATATCGACCCAATAAAAGTATCTCCACATAAAACCAAGTAACAAAACTTCCGTAATATATTCTAAAGATATTCATAATGATCTATACCCGGATATCCCTCGTGAGCATAATGCATCGCCATCTGATAGCGCATGCATTAACCCTAATGCATTCTAAATAACGTCTCGACGGTTTGTTGTGCATTTACTTGATAGCATTGTTAGGTTAGACGTTTTGATATGTGCGGCTGACAGATTGCGAGTATAGATTTGTTTGAAAATGTCACCAAGAGAAATGTAGCGACTTGTGATTCTGTTTTGTTTTTAGAAGACTTATGTCATGTTGGCGCTAATTGTGAAATAATACCTAATATTAAGATTAATATAATAGTGAAAAGACTTTCTGTACCACAGAACTTTTATTGGCCAGTATATTAAGAGCGATTTTTTCTAAAGAACAGCTCTTGATCGCGTTTCAGAACTATTAATTGCGTAGGGTTTCATTGGTTAAAATTGCCCTAAAATAATCAGCCTATATAGTTCCCACTGCTGGGACACATGCCTCCTCTGTGTGCGAAGGAGTTGGCTGAAATCCACCAAGAGGTCTCAGTGCGGGTTGGCAGATGTCACATGTCTTCAAATTTTTGGTTCCCGGACATGCCGGTTTCCTTCGCCGTTATGAGAGCAGTGTTGATGAAATAATTTACACAAAGTAAAGCGCCTGTCAGGGTTCGAACCTACGATATACAACGCGTAAGTCACAGCGGTTTCCACTGGGCTATAAAATTGCTCTAAATTCGCCCTAAGTGGTGACTAACCTGAAAAGCGCTAAAATAGTGAATCTAGGCGAGTCCTAGAGTAATGGTTCAACTGTCTTGTAAACGGCAACGAAATCAGTAAAAAAAAATTTAACAACCCTAATACTAATTTAAGTTAAATAACTCGATTTAAATCGAACAACAATACCAGCGTGTAATTTTTTCGCTGCAGTAAAAGTGTCTTGCCTCATACAGAGCAAGTGCGAGCAGTGAGCTTGACAACTGGATTCTCTCACTGCGTATTAGCTCTGCCACATGAACCTGTAAAAATATACCCCCTTTTTTTTGGTGGCATATCATCAAATGACTTCTCCCGCTCAGGGCGGAGCGGAAGGGCTTGTCAGACACTTACTAACTAAAACCCACCCGTGTTCCTTTATTTGCCTGTGCCAGGGGCCACGGTATCTCTTTCGAACAACCCGCGACCCTGGCAAATATATATCCTTAAGAACTCGATCGGAATCTACACGAAACGAAGCATAATTTGAACAAACACGCACACTTACGCACACCACACCACCACACTAGAAGGATCCCGTAATTAATATCAATTAATGGCAAAAACTTGTCAAAATATAGGGAAATAAAAGGTATATTTGACAGATTCGGACTGAGATTAGTATGTTGTAATAATACGGGAATCCCCCCTCTGGAATTATCTAGTCCCCATTCTAGAAATCGTTCCCCGAGCCCCAAGATACGGACTTAATTAACTAGTTTGGGGCTCACTGGCAAATAATGCTTTCTAGCCTAGCTATAATAGTCTGAAATCGCCAACCCGTTGTGAGCAAGTGTGGGGATCAAAGCTACCTTCTCTGACTGAGAAGGGGACTTTGCCCTGCAGGAGGGCAATAATAGGCTGGTTTCATGTAATTATTTAACCTAGCTGTAGGTATAGGCAATATTTTGGTATTAGGTAAGCCACTCATTTGATCTCAACTTGTATTAATAACAATCAACTATTTATATAATCCTTAAAACAAAGCAGTTCATCGTAGTCTATAAAATAAGTTGGTTATCAATATAAACCCGAAGCTCCACGTGCAGCAATCGGATCAATCAACTCCCACTCGATTGTAGAAATAGAATACATTTATGAAACAGTATGCACTACCCACCTTTGTTATATTTGATAGAAGTGATACCGTTCTATTTTCAAATATACTTCCATTATTAAACATAACTTTTTTGTAGCACTGTAAAAAAGGATACCTACTACCTAGTCGCGCTAAAAATAGGAAGTTTCTATTTTAAAAACCGTGTGACATACATTCTTTATTGGTTCGTTTTATAATACTTACGTTAAACATGGCAGCCAGATCAAACTCGAAATAAATGAATTCAGTATGTCAGTTTTTTACCCGTGGTGATCAATACTCGAGCCTTGTCTGTATCAGAAGAGGCTTTTGCAGTGTAATTAACAATTATTATTTTACTTTAGAACGTTTGTCTTTTCATTTGACTTCATACGCTAAAGTTCTAAACCGAGTTTCTTTGGACATATTGCTATAATCGCCATGATTGACTAAACGAGCTTGCCACGATATAAATCATAAAGAATTCTATGACTTATATGTATGGAAAAACTTTAAAACAGCTTTCCACAAAATATCCGACCCACCGCATCCGTATCAAGCGCCAATAAAGTAAAAGTTAATTAACGGAAAACCTGATACCTAAAAAAGGCATAGTTTTCACAGTCAATAACAAAATGTGGCAGGTAATTAATATAGGAAAAACGAGCCAACGTGCAGTTGTGAAGGCGAATCAATTTGCCCATCGATGCGTGCCGGTTTGACATTTAATTATTGCAACGGGTAAGATGAATTGGCGCCCAACGCGGGACTGGTAAAATGGCGCAAATTGTTTGTTTCGATTTGACGCTGTTTGACGTTTGGTTATATTGTTTATATTTTCGATGGTGAAAGTAACTTTCCTTTGGTGACTGGGTTCTTAAGTGATATTCTTGTGAAAGAGTAGAAACTTCAAGACAGCGGGCGCTACAGTCCTTTGCTCCGTTCACCTTCACACATCTGAAGGTCCATTTTAAAACATCCAAAATCTAATCGCAATCTCATTCAGAGACAATCGATGTCAAAAACCTGTCATGAATGAAGGAAATTTAGAGATATTTTTGACAGATTGAGACTGGGATTAGAATGTGAATGTTATTAAAAATACGGGAATTGCCCCTCAGATGGTCACACAATTGCATATCTTTCAGTTTGTGTGATCTAATTTGTTGGATTCCTTTCATTCAATAAATTAGGTACGACTATTAGTAGTTTGGCCTAATACCCTAACGAATCACAAATGCCAAATCAAGAGCTTTAGTATTTCACGGAATGTGGGCCTAGTTGAATGATCCGTTTTATAATAGAATCGGGAAAGCCATCAAATTGAGAATCTATTTCATGTCGATTTGTACCAGTTTGACGTTTAATTATTGCAACACGCAAGTTGAATTGGCGCCTAACGCGGGCTGAAGCAATGTTTTGGCGGGAATAGAATTGTGCTATATAATCAGCTCACGTCATAATTTCTATGTTTGGCTGTTGTTGATACTGATATTGATTTTTCATATTGGATTGGCTTTTTTGTATTGGCAACACAATCACGATCGAAATATTTGTCTGCTCGTCACCGTAAATAACGCGATGAATGTTGGTGAATTGTCAAAATGAATGTCATTACCACTGTAAGTGAATTATGCAATTGTCCGTTATTCTAAACTTGCCCAATTTACTAGAAATGTATAAAATAATAAAACCTTTCTGCAAATACCGTCAAAAGAAACGACAAACTCCTTAGTAAAGCAGGATATGCTATCGGAAACAATGCCGGTGGCACAAGATAGAAGGCTTGAAATCCGATTAAAACAAAGCTTTTGGTGCAACCGATATCGATTGTTTGGAGGAGGCATTTCAGCTTGGATAAGTCGTAAGCCAATGAGACTGGTTGACCGAATTCAAGGCTGGTTACAATTTTGAAAGCAAAGAGAAGCCTATGCCCAGCAGTTGCAGTTGGTGCAGATCATGGTGATGATGACGACAAACTTTCAACGAAGAGTGGTTAAAAAAAAAACAAAATTGTAATAAGATCCCATTAGTTGGATCCGAGGAATTTGATGAATCAAAGTTCTTTTCCGTTAATGTACGAAGAAATAGGATTGTTTTTTTATTTTTGCACAATAAGGTCTAATCTAGCACATTTGTAAGTATAAAATTAGAATGATGCCCCAAAATTGATTGAACCCTCGGCCATCATTCTAATTTATACTTTATATAAATGATATAAGACTGACATTGGAAGAAATCTTTAAAACGATCTGCACCCAAATTGCGAATATAAAATCATTATCAATCAAAATCTGAATCACTTTAATTAAAGGATATTGCTAATCCATTCCTTCATTATGTTCGAAAAATTTGTTTGGTCATCAACGTTAATAACGCAATGAATGTTATTGAACCAAAAGGAAAGCCATTGCTACTGTTAGTGTGTTGCAATCACCACGCTGACCAACGGCTTATTACCATAAACAAACACACTGCACATTCACAAACATTTGCGTCCACATAATGCAATGTAACTGAAAATCCTTTACTAAACCAGAGATTCCCAGTTAGAACAACGCGAACGGATCCATACATAAAACATACCCAGATACGAGAGGATTTAAATTCAATTTACTGTAAGTTCGACTACCCACATTGTGTGCCACTTATATTTAGGTTAGGAATGCACTCGCTGCTGAATCTTGTGGATAAATCTGTCTTAACAACTGTAGTCGTCTGGTAACACTCCTGGAATTGTCTGATATGTTAATTCAAACATCAATTTAATAGATGACTTTATAGGCCTGTTGTTGACACTTGTGATTATATATACTTAGCAACAATCTCTTTCTATGTTCCTTTCTTTTAAAATCTTCTTTTTGCTCTTTGCTCTTATATTTTCTTTCTGCTCTCATAGTCTTCACTCGTTAGAAATCTTTGGGAAAATCGTCTCTGCTCTTTATTATAAGGGTATTACATTTTACCCTTATCCTTATGTATCCCACCATCATTTGGTGGTATAACAAGAGCCTCGGTTCTTCGTTTATTTCAAATGGTCATCGTCATCATCAGCCTGGCATTTTCCAATTTTGTTGAGGTTGGCTTCCAGTCTAACTAAATCAAGCTGAATATTAGTATGGATATTACATGGACCAACTGCCTATTTGACCTCTAAAACCCAGTTGCTAGATAACACGATGTTCCTGAGTAACACTGGTTCTCAGAAATTTTGGCTTTAGACTACCCGTAACGACTGTAAAGTCATAAGTGCACTTGACATTATAATATACTCCAAAAGTTGCACCACTTTTTAAGCGATTAGCATAAAAAGCAAGCCACATGTAAAACTTTTATGAAGATAAAAGTAAAAGAGTACTCCCTTCTCAAACATGGCTGGTGTAAATAAAACATTTGAGAGACGGACGTTCTCCCCGAGACTTTTAATTCGATTAGCTACTACCCACACTCTGCAACTCTTGTAGTGGCTTTGATTGTTTATTTCCTTTTACTGGATATTGGTTGGATTTAGCTACTTTTAATTCTTTGAAAGTCAACTTATTTATTCTGCCGCTTAAGCTTACCCTTAAGGGTAGCCCGTGAAATTCGCTTCGGCTCTTTAATGAAGGAGTCATTTAATGGGACTATCGGGGGGCACGGTAGTGCCCCCGCCAAGTCGAGCGCATTTCAAACACTGCCGTACCATCCTTTACTGGAACCATTTCGCCGCATTTTCAGGCACCTATTTGAGAACCACTAGATAAGACCAGAACGCAGAAGTTTTCTTCATCCAGTAAGCTATAATCACATACGTAAAATCCAAAATTTCAAGTCTGTAGGTCATTTGTCCGAAGTTAAGCGAAAGCAAAGTTTCGCATTTATGACACTCACTCACTCGTGATCATCAGAATAGAACTAGTACTTCCCATAAACTCAGACAGCTGGAATTTGGTACAGAGTTAGGGTTTAATGGCCACATAAAGGGAAAACTATAAAAAATAGGATAATCGAAGATCTGGAGTACCTGATGACCCTGATTAGAAAACACAAGAGCCCAACCAAACTATTAGAAATCGACATACCGCCTTTACAAAAATATTCAACTTGGTGGGCCGCTTCATTTGATGTCAAAAATCGAAGGTCTGAAGTATCTGATGAAGAACCCTCAGCTGGTCTCAGCTGTATCAGAGATATGGTAATGCCCCCTTCTACTTGATAATGCCGTCTTCTATTGGTACATAAACTATTGGTACATAAAAAAATCGACTGTCATTGCAAAAACCCAGCGTAGTGGAACACATCTTCTAATTTAATCTAGCCTATAGTGTCCCACTGCTGGGCGAATGCCTCCCCTTCTGCTTTGCCCACGTTTCTACAAAAAGAAGTGAAATCCCACCAAAAACATTCTGTAAAAAACTAGCCAAGTCTCGATGGAGCTGCTTGTTTATCTCTAAAAAGTATGAAATCTAGACAAAGTCGTATCAAGTCTAAGGTTCCTTACTGCGATTTCTTTATTATTATAGTTAATGTTGTGTGACTTGGAAATTGAACATTCTTTATTTATGTTAGTGGGTACAAGTCAACTTTGTTTACACGTAATGTTATATCTGTTGTAACTACCTATGTTTGTTAAGCGAGATAATAGCCCATACTGGTATTGGTAACTTTTTTACAGAATGTTTTTGGCGGGATATGAACTTACTAGGGTTTTATTGATGATTTTAATCATTATAATTCTATAAATATTTGTTACAACGTACGACCTGACACTGACCTGCAAATTGCAAAAACCGTAAGAAAATTTGAATTTCGCGGGCAACTGGCACTTCGCGCTAAAAGTTTTAAAGGGTAGTTTGAAAAAATGGGAGCATAAATTGTAAGGTACGTTTTATTTTTAAACTTGGTACTTAATACTTGCATTTCTGAGATTCATTTATCGAGTGAGACTTTTTGAGGTGCACATACCTACATATCAATCAAAATCAAAAGTATTTTATTAATTCATAGTGTTCTAAGAATCAGGACTTTTTGAACGTTACATAAGACTGTCCCTCAAAAACGCCCACCTTGACCACTTCCTAGTGCTTTAGCAGCACAACTGTCTGTTCAGTTTTAAGAACTTGATTCTATACAAAAACATTGAATTAAATTATTTTCCATGTGTCAGCTAGCACACACCAATATACCAACAAAACATTAAAAACCAAAAATAAATACTAAAAACGTAAACAGAACTTAATACCTAAATAAATGCCTCCAGGCATAAGGGGCGTGCCCGTTTACATATGCAATGCTGCATACATATGTTCATATAGCTGTAACATGAAGTCACAAATGATAAACTAGGACCTTCGAAGTAAAATAAATAAACAGTTAAATTAAATACAAGGTTAATTACTAATAACAATAACAAAACCATGTTCAGCAAGATGACCTGTCACTACAAGCAGCACCCGTTCACGAGCATAACGCAAATATCAGCCATTACCCTCCTCTTCATATTCGAGGGAAGGAGGAAACCCGAACCCCGACGCTACCGCAAGCAGTGACATCTAAGGGAGCATGAAATACTCGCTCCCGGTTGCTCAGGCAACGATAATTTGATCAATTGTCGAGGTCGCTAGCTAACCATATATTGCAATACAACTCACAAAGAAATTAAAACATAATAATAACCAGCAGGGGATCAGATCAGGGGTCCGACAGGAATAAATCTTAAAAACACATTGTAATGAGTAGATTGTGTAAATTATAAATGAAAATATGTAAAATATTTGACCGTTAAGCCAAATATATTTTTTTAATAACAGGAACTCATATTCAACTAGTCAGTAGGTAATCTAATTCTGGAGAATGACCATAAATATTTAAAAAAATCTTCGATCTAAAAATATAAATATATACAATGTCTTGTCTTGCTTTTAACTTTTTTATGTTGTTGTGTTTCTTTAACACTTTATAAAAGGCGTAACTGAAATTGTGTTGGATTTAAAAAGGGTTGCATTGTACCTACGCATTATTATGTATAAAATTGCGACAATACCACTCTCCATACCACTTTCCTTGTCCCAATTTAATAAATGCAAACTCATTCCGTATCTAGACAGATATTAAAAAGAAAGCCTCTAGTATAATATGAAACATTCTTAAGTATCATATTATACTAGAAACTTTTTATATCTCACATCCGGCTGTTCTCTGAGACAATTTCATCAATAAAACTGAACGTGATCAGCACATATATGACGCGTTCAAGAGCTGTCAGTGTCAATATACTACAGAAAATAATGACACCATCAGCCCTTAAACCTAGTTTATGTGCTGATCGCGTTCAGTTTCATTGGTGAAATCCTCCCTTAAGCGGATTATTCGCGTTTTGCGACTGACATGTATGTTATAAATTAATGTAAGTTTCTGGTTAAGAACATAATTAGCATTGATTTCTGCTTTATCTTTTTTTTTCGAATTCTTTTATAACTGTTTTCCTTTGATGGAGTAAGTAATTAAACCTTTATTTTGTTAAATATTGTTATGCAACCCCTTCTAGTATTTGTTAACATATTAATTTTTATTTTTCTCTTTCAGGTATGTTCAGTTCAGTTTTTTTCAGTTCAGTTAGTCATAGCTTTTAAGGTATTGTTGCTAATAAGTAATAGGCAGACTTAAACCAACCCTAATAAATCAAGGAAGCTAAATGGTTTGCCTTCTATTTTTTCTTTTGAATCGAGATCATGAAAGAGATTAGTTGGGTACATTCGAAAGATTGTCGCTGCCTGCTTAAAAACAGATTTACAAGATGGCAAAAACGTCGCTTTCCATTCGAACCCGACGCTTCTCAATACAAGAACTCCGTATGAAATTTTCATGAAAGCAATTGCCCCGTAACGAACAACCAGACCCACCAGTTTCTAGTGAAAACTGAAACAGATAAGATAGGTAGTGTCTTAAGTTTCTAATTAAATGTACATCACCCTGTTATATCAGTGCATATCTGATGCAGTCGCGTTGGTTCTTATTTCGAGCACAATAGAGCTCTTTTCTCATTGTTCGGCTACGTTTAGCTGGTGTCGAGTAGTTGTGTAAGGGTGGGGTCGTTTTGTGCTTCGGCGCGAACTAATTTATGAATACTTTAGTGGATTATGATTTTAAGATATAGGGTTAATTTTTGTAGTGGAGTTCTTGGGTTAATTAGAAGTAGAAGAGATCTGGATGGCTTAAAGTTTTATTTTATGCTGCATTATATATCCGAGCTGTTTTTGTGCTGACTAGTAGTGTTCCTTAGATATATACTTAGAATGATATTTATTTCAATACCTCAACAGTTACCTACTAATCTGATATTTTAGACTTGCCTTAACCCAATTTCCTACATCTTATAAGTCCTCATTATCAGTAGTTACGAGTAATAGAAGTACTTAGAATGATATTTATTTCAATACCTCAACAGTTACCTACTAATCTGATGTTTTAGACTTGCCTTAACCCAATTTCCTACATCTTATAAGTCCTCATTATCAGTAGTTACGAGTAATAGAAGTCGGGAGATATCTGCGACAATTTTTTTTCGCACCTCACTTCTAAGAGGCTGCACCTATTTAGCTAATTTGTTTTTGTTGTATTTATAGTTGTCAGGACACTGTTTGAATGAAAGAAAGTATTTGAAAAAACCATTAAAAAAAAACCTTCGATGCCGCCGGGTCGGGTAGCTATTCATACGATTAAATCAATATTTTAAATATCCAATCATCCAACGTTATTAATATTACCTACACTTTTCTGGTTGGCCACTGTAGATTTTGGTTGACAGAACAGAACAGTACAATTACGTTATATTAAGCTCTGGCTGGGATACATGTCACAAAAACAACTTGTTATCTTTGCTGTTTCCCGCTCACAATGTGACCCGACCTCTAAAGATTGCGGATCTAACATAATTTAATAAGTTTATTTTACTTGATTTAAGTTTCGAGTCGTCACTGGAGAGATGACATGAGAGGATTGTGCATTTGTTATGTTGCACATTTGAGAACTATCTGAGGGTAGTCGTGAAATTATTCAACAGTCTTCATTATAACGAATTTTGGAGTGAGAGGGAATCGTGTTGAGATGGAAATTAGTATTGCATGTGTGTTCCTGCTTTTGATTAATGAATTTTGTTTGTTTGTGAGTGTACGGAGATTAGATCTTGAGTAGATTGAAGATTGGGACGCGCGTGTATACTGAGGTGATGTGCTAGATATACATAATTATGTACATTTGTTACAGTAAAACTAGTCATTTGAAATACGTGCACGTGTTAGTGCACTTTTGTTTGTAGATCTCAATAGTAATATGACAGTTATGTGCTTGAGAACACTAACTTATACTATTCCATTGCTTGTCAACAAATAAAAAGACCATCATGAGATAATTAGGACTTACTAACTTCGAGCTGCTGGCAAAAAGTGAACGTAGGTAATTTCTTCTCAAATTTCTTCCTTATTATCCTACAACGGCACAACTTAACCGCTACTTGGCATCTTAGATAAGATAGTTATCATGTAGAATCAATGTGTATTAAACTGACCATAGCAGTCAGTATAAATGGACCCAAGATACTCGCAGCATCTCGGCCACAACTTCCAATGCTACTAAATTGAAACGTCACTGTACGTTTCAATTTAGTAGCCTCATTGTATGTATTTCATTGGAACTTCCTAACTGTACTGCCCTCCCTAATTTGGAGGGGTTGCGTTCATTCTGTACTGGATAAATGGTCTACATATTTATAGTAAAGACTGAAGAGAGTGGTTCATTGTCCTGAGTTCTGCAGGCTTGAGTTCGAGTCTCCGACTTTAAGGTCCTTCGAATCAATCACTACATATCAGCGTACAAAATCAGCCTATTATGTTCCCACTGCTGGGACACAGGCCTCCTCTCTGTGAGAGGGAGTGGGCCGTAATCCACCACGCGACCAGTGCGGGTTGGTAGATGTCACATGTCTTCGAATTTTTGGTTCTAAGACATGCCGGTTTCCTCACGATGTGTTCCTTCACCGTTGTGAGAGTTTTCATATCAGCATATTTCTACTCAACTTTCCCAAAAGGTAACATATAAACCCATTCTTTTTTTCGTTAGACTTGAAATGGGTGGCCATGAATGAAATGGTTTATAGAGCAAGAGAGCTAGTTAGAATGTGTAGGATCAAAGGGCGTTGGTCTTAAGTTGAAGAAAATGCTTGTTCAGGGTGGTGAAACTTGAAACTTATTTATTTCAAACAGCTTTGTATCAATAATTTTGGAACGTATTGAAAACAGAGAAAACAAATCAGTGTTTTACTTGGCACCTTTAATTAAATCAGAACAGCTTGGGGGCTCATGACGTAACTATTTTGCAACCATCCATTTGCAATGTCGAAAATAAACAACAGCCATCCTATAAAACTAGATCACTATGTATCAGCACGTTGTCGTTCCGTCTGATTTGAAGCGTCGGGACGCAGCGAGCGGGTGTTGCCGACAACCAAATTAAAACAAATGGTTTTGCGCTACCAAGTTTAGTGTGCCACCCAGCTTTTATGGATACTATGAGTTTAGAAATAGTGGAAGGATGCACCTAACTTGAGATTTCTAAAACTGGTAGTGAGATTTGGTTTATAGTTTAACGTTTCAAGTTATCTATGAGTTACTTAACTATTTATTTTACGGCCAAAATAAAGCCTTGCCTATGTGAATTCAATCCTAATATCTGTGACACTGATTCGATATATTCAACTAATGCTACAAGAAAATCTTGTGGCTCCTAAATTACATAGCTGTTGTACTAGTATTCTGTGGTTCAAGTGTGAGTAAAATTGTCACCAAAATTGTATTGAAAGTGTGAGTAAAATTGTCACCAAAAGTGTGTTGTCGTTGCCAGCCTTTTGGGCACTTTTCTTTTTATGTTAGATTGTACACACATTTCCTGTGTTATCTCAGTGACTGTCTCTCGGAGAATTTGTTTTAATGGTTAAAGGTTCATTGTCATTAGCCTGTTAGCATAGCCCCACAAAAAAACGTCAGGAAAATCCGAGGATTGGGGGGACCAATCAATGTTTATCAATGTGTCGATTGGGTTGAGTAGAATGGATTAATAATTAAAACAAATTGTTCAGTTGTAAATCGCTCCTTAACAAATTTGCCGTATCTACACAAAATAATTTTCATGAAACAACTGTCATATTTGCCGCCAAAACAAAATGGCGACAACAAAAAGTTGTATACCTCCAAGTTGCCCACCCTGTATATTGTATTTGAGATTTCTTTATAGGCATTTAAATAAATATAGAGGAGAACTTGGTGGCTGTAGTTCCGATCTTGCCCGGGCGCCTAACGATCTTTGTACCGTTGTTAACCAAATATTCATTCCTCCAAAATTAACCATTTTTTTCACAATTATTTTTTTAAATGGACGACAAAGAGAGTTATAACCAGAAACACTGAAACCGGTCTAGTGGTTGCAATCGCTACTGCTGAGCATGAGGTCCTGGGTTCGATTCCTAGGTCGGGCAACGTGTTATTGGGTTTTTCTATCTTGAATTTCTCAGTAGCAGCCCGAAGTCTGGATTTGTGCCCGGTAGATGGCAATAGGCTCGCCCCCTATTACATGGGACTTAAACATAACTGGCGAAATGTGGGTGTACTATAGGTGGTACACCTCTGCCCAACCCTTCGGGGAAACAAGGCGTGATGTTATGTTATGATGTTACTGAAACCGGAAACGGTGTTTTCTTCGTTTCCGGTTTCAGTGTTTCAGTTATTATAAAGCTTGTAAAAAAATCGAATAATCTTTCGTTTGGAATGGGGACATATATTTGTCCGTAAACTCCTAAAAGCCTGGGTCACTATACTGGTGTATATCACAAGATAGTATCTACAGCGGTGGTCGCATCCTGCAACAGGGAGCTTAGTTTATTTGGACAAAGTTTTAGCAAACCAAACTTTTCGTGAACAATTTTAATATCTAGTATCATTCTGTTGCGTGTATGTACAGCCACACTTACTAGTGGTCAACATGGTTATAATTTGAAAGTACCTTATGATTATTTTTTTACTTATGACTTGCTTTTTTTTCGACAATGTTATTGCCAACATTCTGAATTAAAATGACAGTTCGTAAAGATAACATGCGTCATGTGGTCGGATAGGAATTTGTTTAAAATGTTCTTACAATTATCGCAACTTGGCCGTACGTACGAAATTGTAATATACCATCAGGCCACGCAATCCCCGGTGGAGATACCAGAGGTGTATTACTATACATACATAGGCACAGACTCCCCCAGTGTTTGAAACTAAAAACATCTAAAAGTAATCTCAAACACATCTACGAATTCTTACCATTACCTACCTCATGACATTATTATATCAAGATGTCTTATAACCTACTTATTTCTGCCATAACAGTACAAGACTGAAATAAAATTGTGTGTTATTAAACTAAGAACTAACATAACATTCTGTGACCAGTAAAAGCAGAAATGCAACAGTAGTTTATTGTATAGATTACAAGGAGCGATGTCGAATGTTCTGCTGTGTTCTGGTCGCACTTTTCACGAAGCTCTGGCTTTTAAAATTGTTGAGACGTTTAATATAATGGTGTGGTGGATTTTTGTCGTATGTAGGTTTACAAAAATATCTTTTATATTTTTGCAAACCTGGTTGGTGTCATGGTTTTGTCATGTTGAGATGATGAATGAGAGACGACAAAAAAAGTATTATTATGACCCGACTCCGGCCTGATGTCGACTTACGGAACACCCTCTATGAACGGTAACGAAGCAAAAGGAGTAAGAAAGGATCGTAGCAGGTGGCGTTCTGTGGTTTCTGACTACCTCCATGGGAACTATACTATACTTATATATTTGTATGAGTATTGTAAAATGGGCGAATGACTATTGTGGATTTATTAACTTTTTACTAAAGTATTTGACTTAAATTTTGTCGTTTTATTTAAATGGGTATAAATAATTTGATCTTTGAGAAACATTCAAAAGTCCAAACTCAAGGTTTGCCTATGTGCAATGGAGCGCAGTACTCTAGGCTTTAAATTGACGGACCATATTCGCAACACCACACTGCACTCCAAAACACAGATTACTGACGTTGCTCAAAAAGCCGCTAAGCTGTAGTGGGACTGGGCTGGCCACGTCTGCCGTATGCCCAATGAGCTGTGGGCTAAAATAACCACTATGTAGAGCCGTGACAAAGCCAGAAGGCGTTGCTACAGACCCCGTAGAAGTTGGGGGGTCGAGCTGGAGAAAACAAACGACCAGTGGTCCACTTTAGGCCTGGATCTAAAAAGCTGAAAGAGACATGGGGCCTTTGCCAAGCTTTAGGTTGATGCAGGCTAACAGCGTCATAAGGACCCGAGGTGGCGGCACGATATGTTCCACGCTCGCCCCTCTTAGACGTTGCGGGGGTAGTCAAACACCTCACTCCCCCCCCCCCACCCGAGGAGGCCGGCACCAGTCGGGGTTGCGGTAGAATCGTATTTTCCTGCGACACCGACGTAGGTGTGAGATGGAACACCGGGGTGGTTTTTAGTCAGTAAGAGTCTGACAGACAAGGGTGTAGGACATCCATGAGGATTTTCCAACCCGGAAGCAAAAAAAAAGTCTGACAGCTTCAGTAATATAAATAATAATAATAACTAGCTAATGCCCGGCTGCGTTACAATGCCTTTTTTTAGAGCGAACCCAAAGCAACAAAAAACAAATTGATCGTTTTTGAGTTTTAGCGAGACTAAGGAACAGCAATATATTTTTAAATATAAGATTAACCTGTGCCGTCAAAGGCCTCCCTTTCATTTTTCCACTCAGCTCGATCCTGTTTTTTTTATGTTAAACCTATAATAAGTAATATTGCATTGTATTTTATGTACAAGACACAGTTTTACACCTGTATAACTATAATTTGTAAACACATCTCGATCAAGTTAAAATAAAGCTGACCTAGGTACAGGATTCTTACATAAACAAAGCCCTCTAAAACACTTTATTAAAAATCACAACGCCACTTTAAAAGGAGGTTTTATAACTATCTCACTAGGGGTGATCATCCCCTTTTCTCGCCGAAAACAGATAATTAAACACATCTGCCTCACCCACATTCACCAAATCTACGATTTTTAATTAAAAACTTTTCTTTAATACCATCGTTTTGCTACCCTAAGCTAACCGTTAATGGTTTAATGTTTTTTGTTCAGCATTATATTTTTATTTATCTTCATTTTAGGCCATAGGTGGTGACTGTGCTGGTGCTTCACTTTGTGTAATTTAATTCATCTCCACGGCTCTCAAAATGGTAAAGGAAAACATCGTGCGAAAACCTCCTACCATCATCGTGCGGGCTAGTACCAAACATTCAAAGACATATGAGTTCAGTTCAAATCAGCACCAGGCCCGAGTGGTGGAGTGGGGCCCACTCTCTCTCACAGAGAGGAAGCCTGTGTCCCAGCAGTGGGGAACTTTATAGGCTGATTAGTGATCTTCAAGAGTCTTTACCTAGCCTAGAAAATGAAAAACAGTTTCCACAAGAAACTGCATATTCCAAAAACCTATAAATATTTATGACCGTCGTTATATGAGATCACGATTTAGTTTTCTCGAGATGGCAATCTTTTTACGACTCTGTCATAATAAAATCATCTTTATTTTGATAGTTATAATGCTTATTATAGCGTACATTTATCGGCAGATAGCGCAAGATATTCGTTCCATATCGATTAGGTTATGATCGGATTTATAGGTGAGATTAAGTTTTACTATCTGGATGTGGTGTTTGAGGGTTATATTATTCTGTGACGTGCCAGCATATGTGCAAAGTTTAATTTTCTGCAAGCATACTTCAAAATAAAATTAAATGAATTTGTCTATTGTGTTAATAGGATATCGGAGCCATTTCACGTCATATGAAAAACAAATAAATTTGATGGAGACGACATTTCCTGTGTCAAAACCCAGGGGTCAAAGTTTCTTTTAAAGTCCAGACATAATCTTTGTCAGATCATATGAGGACCATGTAGAGTAGAGTGATGTCTCAAATGGTCTTTTGAGGAAAGAACCACATCAGAGTGGACCTTTCCAGTCAGTGCAAGCATTTGTCAGTAATCGTGTTTATCAACTCAGACTTTAAGGAGCTCAATGACTCGAACATCGATACCAAAGAAAGGGCATTGTGATAGGCCAAATAAGGGACAGAAACTGCTATACCAAAACATCAGGTCGGTTGTAAAGTCCAGACTCTGGCTTACTACAGATAATTTCCTAATGTAACATCCAAACACACCGACCGATTCGGGGATCCTACTCAAGACCCCAAAGTTAACATTCGTTTTTAGATCAAACGCGAAATGTGATTGTACTATAAACTTCTCCCTCCCCCGTCGTCCTTTGGTGAATTAAGATTGTATCAACTGCCTAGCCCTTTTTTCAACATTTCGGGTTCGGCTTCGAGTCTTACCGGATGCAGCTGAATACTAGTATTTTGCATGCTCTATCTGACCTTGACATCCCAGTTACTGGGTAGTACGATTCCCCCTAGAGAAAACTGGTTCGAAACCTGACTTTCCATTTCATACAAATGGGAACACAGGTATTGGTTTCTGATACAATTTGCGGTTAACACATATTTCTCGAATTTACACACATAAGGAATGACGAAGCGTATCAGTCAGGCAATATAGAATCAAAACTTGCGATTCAAATATAACACGCTGAGAGGTCAAGCGATCCCCAACATGACTTGCGTGAACGTATAACATTTCGCGATGACGATGACGTGCCGATTTGTTAAAGAAAGTTTGTAGAAATTTGTTAGAGGTTTTCTGAAGAAATTGGGAAGATTTTTTTTATCTGAAAAGTGGTAGAAGATGTTATTTATTTATTTATATTAATTATTTAACCATTTATGTACACACATATAAAAAGACAAGAAGAATAAAGAGAACAGAAAAGTACGTACAAAGGTAATGCTTATTTCTAAAGAAATCTCTTCCAGCATACCTGCAGTAGGAGAGTATAAGGTAGATGTAGACAACGTGTGTAAGAGTAAAAGAGAAAACAAAATACATAAAACGAAACAATTCACTAATTTAAAAATAAAAATACAATGTAAATATAAAGTGCATATAAATACATATAAATATAAAGTGATAAAAATAAATATGTATTTATTTTTATCACTTTTATGAGCCTTCCACCCTCTCGCCCCTAGCCGCCGCAGGAGACGCCCTGGGCGTCGGGCGTTGTCGTGTGCTGACATCTCTTTGAGGCACTCCACGCGCGCCTCAAAGAGATGTCAGCCCAAAATGACAGGGTCCGATAGGGCCGACGCCTCAGGGTCGCGGGTAATTCGAAAGAGTAACCGTAGACCTGGCACAGGCAATTGAAGGAACACGGGTGGGTTTTAGTCAGTACAAGTCTGACACGCCCTCCCGCTCCACCCAGAACGGGAGAAGTCATTTGATGAATACCCACCCAAAAAAAAAACAAAGGGCTGTAATGAAGGTGACCCAGGAGTTTGACCGGCGGGCTGTCCAGGAAGTCCCTGCTTTGAGGTTGTGCTGCATCCAGCGTGAAACTATCCTCCTCACGCGAAGATGCACGTGTAGAATTTCGTGAAGGCTTCCCGATCCAACTTGCAGTATGTGCTGAATCTCTTGATACGTAACTGGTCTATTGTCTTGGATTAAAATGTTCACTGCTAGCACGTTTTCTTCCGTAACAGCCGGCAAAGGGCGACCAATTCTTTCTTCATCCCTCAAAGTTAGTCGACCGCGCTTGAAATCGTTATGCCAACAATAAACGATTACCTTAGAAGGGCCTTCATCCATGAATGCCATTTGAAGTCTTTTGTACGATTCGTCCAGTTTCACTAGACACTTGAAATCGTAAAATCATAGCGCGAAAATGTTCCCCGGCGCAGATCATTATTTAATGAGACACGATAATTTAAACTAGCTTGCAAACAATGTGGAGAGAAATTTTGAAATTGGAACGTAGGTAGGTACCTATTTTTACTAGGTACCTTTTTTACACCTAATCATATTTTCAAAATACACTATAACTGTCCAGTCACTGTTATATAAGAACTTTTTGTCGCAATACTTTCTGAGTGGCCTGGTATTTTTAACTAATTTCCCTTGTAAGTCTCGATTAGATTCGAAACAAATAAAATGGGCCATCAGTCCAGACGCACATAAATCTAGTTGGTAGTTAGCTAGTTACGTATAATTACCCGGATTAGGTTTACTTAGTTCCATTTCGTTGATTTTAGCTCTTAACTCTTCGATGTTATTTTGGCTTTCTAATAAGGCAGCTTCAGCTGCCTCCTTCAGCTCAATTTCCTTCTGTGTAATATTAATATACATATACACTTGGGAGCAAATAAATCGAGCCACTACCTTTTTTCACGTAAAATGGTAAATATTTTTGGGAATATGGAACGTATCAATTCGATATATCGCCTAAAAGTTAAGTTAATAACCTTAACAATGAGGGTAAATTATTGAATAATAACCTTATTGAATGATAAATTATTGGCTCTGCAAGAAAAATGGTAATTTTGATAGAAAATTTAGTAGGGCTAAAACAGTCCATAAAAACAATAAAAAACAAAATTATTGCAAAAAAAATATTCTTAATAACTGGTATTACCCCCCCGTGCCCTGATGCATTCTTGTAGCCTATTAGTCATCGATCTGATCAGAGTTACGATGACATATTGTGGTATGTTCTCCCACTCTTCAAGCACAGCGACTTTAAGCTCGGGAATGGATGAAACAGCGGGAACCCTGGCTCGGACTCTCCGTTTTAGCTCATCCCATAGGTGTTCGATCGGGTTCAAATCGGGACTTCGTGCTGGCCATACCATTTGTTGAATCCCGATCGCAGACAAGTATTCCGTAACGATCTGCGCGCTATGAGGTCTCGCATTGTCATGCATAAACAAGAAATTTTCTCCGACAAAACCAGCATACGGCATTACGTGGTCTTCAAGAATGTCAGTTATGTATCGGTCAGCTGTTAATCCACGTCTACCACTGCCATCGTTGGCGGGATCGACGAAGACAAGTTCCGTTTTTCCGTCTAGAGAAATTCCTCCCCACACCATACAAGAACCACCACCAAAACTCACAGTTTCTCGAATGCAACATTGGGCAAATCTTTCACCAGGACGTCTATACACTCGGTTTTTCCCGTCATTGCTAAAAAGACAGATTCTTGACTCGTCAGAAAACAAAACTGACCTCCAGTCTTCTAACGTCCAATTAATGTGTTCTCGAGCAAACTCCAAGCGAGATCGGCGATGAGCTACAGTCAATTTTGGGCCAGTTGCTGGTTTGTGTGATGTTAAATTTCGTTCCTTTAGTCTTCGTCTCACTGTCCACCTACTGATTGCGACACCTCGAACGTCACGTAACGCTTGCTGTAGCTGAACAGCATTAAGTCCACGGTCGCGCAACGAATTGGTTGCAATAAAGCGGTCGTCACGTTCTGTTGTTGCCCGTGGTCGGCCAGTTCCAGGTCGCCGAACAAAAGCACCAGTCTCCAGATACCTGCGGTATACCCGCTGTACCTTTGAACGACTCAAATGAAGTCTGCGTGCCACTTCACGTTGTCCGTGTCCAACCTCAAGTAAAGCTACAACTTGGGCAGCTTCCGTCGGTGTAGTATCCATTTTATCAGGTTATTTTGATTACACAGACACAGATAAAGACAACAATAACAAGTAATATGGGTATGATTAACAAAAACCTCAAATTTAATCTTTTCTTAACAGAGTACAATAAAAATGTCATAAGCAAATTAAATGCGATAATTTTATTCTACCCTTTAAACTTTAATTAAAATGAAATTTTGACAACTAACTACCCTCATTGTAAAGGTTATTAAATACCCTTTTAGGCGATATATGTTTCGAATCGATGCGTTCCATAATACCAAAAATAATAACCATAATGCGTGAAAAAGGAAGTGGCTCGATTTATTTGCTCCCAAGTGTATTATACAAATGAAACTATGACACAGTGGAAAGATAGTGTTCTTTCACTCTCCTCTTAAACACCACAACAGTTTGACAGTTCCTAATGTCAGGCGGAAGTGAATTGAACAAACAAACCGCGTCTACAGAGAAATAATAGGAGTAGAAGTCGGTTGAGTGGGGAGTGGGGTTATGTATAAATAGGACATAGACATGCTGAAAGATGCGATCGAGTCTTCAAATCACATAAGAAAACTTGTGACTCATAGCCTTTTTTTACCGGTTAAAAATAGAGCTGTTAGGATACACTAAGACTAACGCATACATTACCGTCGTCCGCGACAGCACCTGTTCCACCAGCGGAGATTAACGAGAAACGAGTAGTGCTAGCAACTAAAAACGAGTTGGCGAGCAATGAGCGGCGAGTGCGCAACGGCGGATTACTGGCGGGTAGGCGTATGTACCAAGCGTGAGTGTTTCAGCGACTGTTCTGCCCGCCAAGCGAGCGTCGCTGACCAAGTACACTTTCTCGCCGGCGGTGTAAACAGTCAGCAATCAAATATAAATATTATGTAAAAGTAAAAGAGACATAATATCCACGAGAAAAGACAATATTGTAGTACGTTTCTTGAGAGAGAAAATCGTTGTAGCTAATCGTCCTGCGTCATGTTCGTGAACGGGCGCCGTCAGTTGGGACTGGTCATCTCTTAGCTGCCACGGCTTATTTTAACAACTTATTTTTGGTGCACTCTGGACGCTTTTAACGTGAACAGTTTTTGTACATCGTTCTCAGCTATAGGGTCAACATTCATTATGTAACTAATATATTTTTGTAACAACAATATTATTTAAAAGAGTGTCCATGGAGTTTCTTGCCCGTTCTTCTCCTTATGTACCTACTACGCTTTGGAATGGGCAACTAGCTTCATATTTCTCCTTGACAATTCAAAAGTGCCTGGAAATGGTTTAATTGAAATGAATGCTTTGAGTTTGAGTGAGTTTGAGTTTCGTCGGCGGTGGAGCAGGTGATCTCTCGGAAGAAGCAAGTAAAAAAAACCGATTCGTCATCCGTCATATATTTTGTGTCGTAAAAACAGCAAAGTAGCAAGGACGATAAAACGCACGGAAAGTGTTATTCTACCATATCCACAAAAAACATGGCAAAAATCAAAATTCATTTCTCTTTCATGCTCTGAATGGTACGTACACAAATAGACATCGTTCTAGATTATAGACTAAATTAAAGTCCTATTAAAATGTTCGTGTCAAATAATACGGACTGATTGTTTATTAATGCAGCTCTCTGTTAGCAGAGCTAATAGACTCGATGCCAATCTGTCTCGTGTCAAAATATGCATAGAATTCAGGATATGCTATGGAAATAGCTGATGTTTAGGTTAAAATATTTCAGTGTTAGGTTTTGAAATAATATAATATATAGTTAAATTGTCTAAGTCGACCATTGGGATATATTATTTATTATACTGGCAACACTTGTATGGAACGAATGACAGTTCTGAGATGACGGTTGAGAACACGGGGCGGCACTCGGCCTATTTGCTCGGGGCCAGCATCGAAGGCGGACGGATTACGTGTGGTCATCAATATAATTATTCATGTGACTTTTATTATATGTTTTATTATAATCGCTACTTAATTGAAACTAATTATTGTAGTAGATTGTTCTATTGGAGGAGTTAAATAATATTGTTATCTACCCAAAGAGTTTTACTACTATTGTTAAAAGATTGTGTCTCCCAACTTTTTAATATTGGAAGAAGATCTATGGCATACTTGCCTTGAAGTAAACTATTCAGCCGTCATATTCGTCTCCCTATTGTTTGGATTCATTCCTCATGAGGCTCTCAATTGCTACTATGATCATCTCTTAAACCCAGGGGTCAGCATGTCTTTTTCTTCCCAAGTCAAATCATTTATTTGAAGTCATTCAAGGCCAATTTCAAACGTCAAAATTTGTAAAGAGTAGTTCTTTTTCTAGTTGCAAGAGTTAGTTTATTATGGAGAAGAATGGGCAAGAAACTCCAGAGCTAGTTAGTTAAAATATTTTTATTTTTATATCCACATGAATTATACAGAGTGTACCCGTAAGTCGACGAGTCTAGGTTGGTCATAAAAGTTAAAAGAAAAATATACGTATATATATATAAAAATAATAAAAAGTTAAAATTTGTAGCAACAGGAGCTAAAAGACCGTCACAGGCAGTATTAATCTCTATTTTTTTTTATAAGCCCTTTGTTTTTAGAATACCTAGTAGAGATTAATTTCATTATTTTTCTGTTAACTATTATGGCTCCCTATATCTATCCCTCCCTATATACATCACCCGATTCCTGCTTGACGTCGACTTACGGGACAGCCCTGTATAATTACAATTCAGATATGTTTTTTCTCGAAGCCCAAGTATTTTTCTAAAATAAAAGTAGGCAGTTACTTCTTTTAGCATTATCATAGCTATCTTCCAGTGAAAGTCTCGTAAAGCCACTCAGCACTTTCGGAGATTAGCCGGAACATACAGACAGACAAAACGATAAAAAAAAAAAAAAAAACCTTATATACTTTCATGTGCATTTAGTAAAAAGCTGTTATTTTGACATTACAAACAGACACTTTAGTTGTATTTATTTGTATTTGTGTTTGGTATGTATAATATATTGTAACGACAGATTAAAAACAGGGCTTATAATAAATTAAATTCAAACAACCTTAGTTAATTATTTTAATTAGTAATCAGGTAAAGTAAACACAGCATACGTTATAATTTCGTCATACGAAAAGGAAATTAACAATCATTAATTACTTTAAATAAATATTGAACTACATTCATTTTACTAAGTACAATATAAATCAACGGTTAGGTATACTTATCGGGTTTTAATAATCAGCAGAGCAGCAATACAAATGGAAACAAGTATAAAGTTTGACGGAGGTTCGACCTGGTCAGTTGTCCTTGTGAAAAGAGAGCGATAATGAGACGTGCAAGCTGATTTATGCACAATTTCCCCGTCGTCGCGTCTTGGAGTGCGTGGAGGGGCTTGACAGTGGTGAGGGCACGCCGACAGTGTTGCCAGCGTCTTAGCGGGCCAATATAGTTGTAACAGCTCGGCCGTCCTGAAACAAAGTGTCCACACGATGTGAATTAGTTAACTTTCTAATAGATCTATAAGATCTTCTGTATCTAATTGACTATCAGCGTCATCACTATCAGAACCAACAACAGCTACATACGGCCTCAAAGAATCTACAGCCACGACTGTACTAAATTTCTTGTACCCTCTAAACCCTTTTACGCTGTGGATCATATACCGGTCATGACCAAGCGACTTAGTTATTTTATACGGCCCAGCATACGTAGCATCAAGCTTCGTATTTACTCCAGACTGACCACATCCTTTTGGATTACGCCATAAGACCAAGTCCCCTTTCTTGTAGATACGACCTTCTTTACGTTTCTTATCAAATTGTCGTTTCATTAATTGTTGTTTACGTTTAATGTTAGCAGTGGCCTTTGCTCTTCTATTGTCTAAATTTAAATTGCTTTCGCTATTTTCCAAATTTGATACTTTACTCTTATGTTTGAACATTAAATTAAAGGGGGCTTGACCTGTGGTTTCATGGCATGTGTTGTTTACACCGAAAACTACATCAGGCAGGCAACAGTCCCAGTTACTTTCCTCACTGCTAGTTCTTAAACCGTTTAAAATTGTTCTATTGACTCTCTCAACCTGACCGTTAGCTCTTGGTGTTGCAACTGCTGTCAGCACATGTTTTATAAGGTGTTTAACTGCAAACTCTTTAAAATAACGGCTACAAAATGCAAGACCACGATCGGACACTATGGTGGAAGGGAAACCAAATAATGAAAATACATCATGTAAAATATAAATAGTTTCAGCTGAACTTAAGGTGCGTGTTGCTCTGGCAATAACAAATTTTGAAAAGGAACATGTAATTACTAAAATGTATTGATTGAGTTTACTAGATTTCGGAAAAGGCCCTAAGTGGTCAATATGTAGAGTATCCATTGGCACCTCAGGTTTTGGGATAGGATTTAATTTTCCTTCCAGTTTTCCATAATGTCCTTTCCGAAAAGCGCAATCCAGACACGAATTGACATATTTTTTAATGAACTTTGTCATTTTAGGGAACCAAAATTTTTCTTTTATTGCGCTATCGCATTTCTTTAATCCACTATGCCCCATATTATCGTGGTATTTTTGCAAAAGCTTCCAGCGAGCATTACAAGGGACTAATAAACGATCCCCATATAAAGTTTTCTTATGCAAACGTTCATAACTTATTGTGTAATTATTCAATATGTCTGGATTGACATTAGGTCCACGTAATTGGTTGATAATGTTACACAGCTTAGGATCCTGCATTTGGACAGTAAGAAACCAATCATCAGCAGACAGAGCATAAACGTGGGCATCTACTGGGTTACGGCTCAGCGCATCAACGTGCCTCATTTTGTCTCCAGCCCTATATTCTATTTCTAAATCGAACTCCTGAATCTGCAGCCACCAGCGTGCAATTCTCGGAACTAAATCTTTTTTGACAAATGTGTGACGAATAGCAACACAATCCGTTAATATTTTTACTTTGATACCTAATAAATAAACTTTGAACCTTTTTAACGACTCAACGACTGCTAGTGTCTCCAATTCGTAACTGTGATAATTCTGTTCTTCACGGGTGGTTGTGCGGCTAAAGTACATTACAGGTTTTAAAGAGTTATCTGCTTGACGCTGAAGCAAAATTCCTGCAACACCGAACTTACTCGCATCCGTATGGAGTTCTGTGTTCAAATCTCTATCATATATCGCTAAAACTGGTTGCGAGACTAAACTAGACTTCAGAGCTTTAAAAGCTTTATCTTGGGCTTCTCCCCATGACCAGGTAATGTTTTTCTTTGTAAGGTCTGTAAGGGGTTTAGCAATAAGGGAAAAGTTACATATAAACTTTCTAAAGAATGAACAAAGACCGACGAATTGCCTGATTTGGTGAACATTAGATGGGGTAGGAAAATTACGCACAGCTTCTATTTTTTGATCACCTGGCTTAATACCATCCTTAGAAACATAATGACCGAGATAATTTAATTCAGTTTGAAGAAAAGAACACTTTTTCATATTAAGTTTTAGATTGGCCTCACGTAATACTTTCAAGAGAAGTTCTAGTAGCTCTAAACCTCGTGGAATATCACTGCTGGGTAATAAGATATCGTCCATGAATGCCAAAATATGGTCACCGTCACCCATTTTATTAACCTTATTAATAATTTTATTCATTAAACGTTGAAAAACCGCAGGTGAATTGGCTAAACCAAACGGAACCCGAACGTATTCATATTGCCCGTCCGGTGTAATGAAAGCAGTTTTGTGGATCGAATTTTCGGAAAGTGGCAATTGATGATAAGATTGTGACAAATCTAAGCTAGTGAAGAAGTTTTTTCATGATAATTTAGAAATTTCTTCATCAATTATAGGCAAAGGAAATCTATCTTTAATAGTAACTGCATTCAAAGCCCGATAATCTACGCATAACCTTATATCTCCATTTTTCTTTTTTCTAATACAACGGGTGATGCAAAATCTGAATTCGATTCCCTAATAATGCCGGCTTCTAAAAGATCTTTAACTTTTTCACGAACAGTTGAAAGTTCTGGTATTGAAAGTCTATACGGGCGATGATACACAGGCTTATCAGTGTTCAATTTGATTTCCATTTCTGCTAGGTCTGTAAGTCCTAATTCCAACGTATTAGACGCAAAACAAGAACTATATTGAGACAAAATAGTAAACAAACGTAGCTTATAGGCGTCACCTATATTACCCACGTTTATGTTTGCAAAGTTAACACCACCAATACACATATTCTCAGCACATAAACCATCATCAACTAAAAGTATATCCTTTTGGTCCAATTTTGTCGCATCTGCATCAGCAAAATTCGGTACGAAACCATCAACAGCTACATTATTTCGGCTTCGAAGCCCAGCATCAGAATTGGACCAACAACAAAGAAAGATTTTACTCACCAAGCCAGCTACAGCTTCTTGCACTATTTCGGCACAGCATTGCCCTCTTGCCACCACCTGGCCAGTTGCAAACTCCACAACTTTCGAACCCAGGTTGTAAACTCTGAGCAAACCCTCGGAGCCCTCCACCACAGACGCCGGGATAATGTACTCATGATCTGCGAGGTTGAAGTAACGAGGATTAGTATTTACAACTCCCTTTGATCCACCATTAATTAGCACCGGAACCATTGCTGCTTCGTTGGGTAGAATTGTCAAACTATTTTTAGAAACGAGGTCTATTCTTTGTTCAGAATTTTCTACGACTATGCCTTGGATATCATTGTGATGTTGGGAAAGGGTCACAGAATTCCCATTTATAACGAGGGATACATCCTCTCTATTAATCACAGGCTGCCCTAACAATACATCGATTTTCCCCAGATCGACATGAGTAACTAAAGCACTCGTTTTTACTGACAAACCATCCAAGGAAATATTGATTTTTATTTCGCCCAGTGCGGGTATTGGACTGCCCGTAAAACCTTTTAAAATTGTACCACTTGGTTCGATAATACACTGTAATAACTTCGCAAAACTATAACTCATGACATTACTTTGTGCTCCAGTGTCCAAGTATGCAATGGCCTTAAACCCATTAACCGTTACGTCTTTAAAGTATAAATCGTTATAGCTTTGTATAACATTCACTTCTTTTATTTTATTTGAGTCAATATGAACATTCTGCCTACAAAATCTTGCAATATGCCCGGTCTTCCCACAGTTTTTACATAACCGAGTGTCAGGGTTAGTGCAATCCCTAACCAAATGGCCTTCATTATTACAGCGATAGCATTTAATTGGACTGGACGAGGAATGATATGGTTTTCTTTCAGACGGCTTCGATGTATTGATAGCGTTAGGAGAATGTCTAGAAGCACGTTGATCATTCTCACGAAATCGCGATGTTTGCAACTGGTAATTTTCCATTGATACCAAAAACTGACAATACAACTCTTCTGGGTTTGTACTTTTCATAGCCTTAGCACTAGCTTGTAATTCAGCGGGTAGGCCGCGAACAATACACGAGACCGCGGCACTGTCATCAAACTTACATCTACGGCACAATGATAATTTATCGTAAAAGTATTTACTCATAGTCTCTTTAGGTTCTTTCCTACGACCGACTAACTCTTCGATTAATTCCGCAAATTCAAACATCCTAGGAAACGTACGTTTCAAAAGTTCCTGCCACTCGCACCACGTTAGATCGTAATTATCTAACCTATTATACCAACGTCTAGCTGAACCATCCAATCTAGTCTGCATATAATACGAGCGCTTTGACTCATCCCAGCCATAAATATCACCCAACTGGTTGATTTTCTTCAGCCAAACAAATACGTTATTATCTTTATCATCCGGGTCAAATAACGGAATTATTATATCGCCTTTAACACTGTCACTTCTATTTTCACGCGTTCTGCGAAAGAATTTGTTCATCATACCTTCAACTTTTTCGTTTACCAACTGTTCTAGCTTACTGCTCGACGATTCTCCGTAGGAAGACGGTACTGCCCGCTTTGCTGCAGCTTGCACATCAGAATCATCAGATTCACTGCTACTGCGTACATCTCGATGTCTCTTCATGATGAGCGGAGTAATCCCACTTCTGAAACTGTAACGACAGATTAAAAACAGGGCTTATAATAAATTAAATTCAAACAACCTTAGTTAATTATTTTAATTAGTAATCAGGTAAAGTAAACACAGCATACGTTATAATTTCGTCATACGAAAAGGAAATTAACAATCATTAATTACTTTAAATAAATATTGAACTACATTCATTTTACTAAGTACAATATAAATCAACGGTTAGGTATACTTATCGGGTTTTAATAATCAGCAGAGCAGCAATACAAATGGAAACAAGTATAAAGTTTGACGGAGGTTCGACCTGGTCAGTTGTCCTTGTGAAAAGAGAGCGATAATTTTTTTTTTTTTTTTTTTTTTTTTTTTTTTTTTTTTTTTTTTTTTTTTTTTTTTTTGTATGGCATCTCGTAGTTGACCTTGAGAGGTCGTGACTACTTAACCGGACTATCCTGTGGCTGCCTTAAGCGGACTCAAAGCCTCCAGCCAGGGGCGTAATACTACTTATATTATTAAGCGAACGCTCGCTAAGGGCACCCCCTGTGGGGTACGGACCTCGGCTTAGGGCGTCGCTGACGGGAGGACAGCAAGATGGGACAGGCTGGATCAAGTTTAGTTGATTATTATTAATCGGGGAATTTAAAGCTACAGGCTCAGCTACGGCGCGGGCTGGCACTTCGTCGAGCAAGGGTCGGGGGGAAGCTGATTTATGCACAATTTCCCCGTCGTCGCGTCTTGGAGTGCGTGGAGGGGCTTGACAGTGGTGAGGGCACGCCGACAGTGTTGCCAGCGTCTTAGCGGGCCAATATAGTTGTAACAATATGATGTATAGATAGGCGAAGACGATATATACTTAGGCTCAGCAGTGGGTGGAACAAGGTTGCCAGTGATATTGATGATGATGACGTGATGACGATGTACCGGGAATAAAATTACAATACTAAGGTCGAATTTCACCAAACATTTATACCTAGAGTAAGTATTATCCTAAAAAAAATAGAAGTTTCGACAGTTTTTCCATACTAGAACTACTAGACTAGGACTTACGTCAATTTTATTCTACAGATAAAAGATATCTGACTTGGGTACTTCTTTTCCTTACTAAACTGAGTCTGACATTTTAAAATGTTGAGTTCCAAACTCAACATTTTAAAATGTCAGTCTGTTTGTTTATTAACGCAACAATGTATCACTGGCACTAACAGTGCACTAAATGTCTTTTGATGACTGTGTTGGTTTATAGCACTGTTGAAGTGGCACTAGTTACGTCTCTTGTGTCGGCGGAGTGATGTTATCTTGAGATTTTCGGAGTATGGCTTTGATTGTTTCACTTTGTTGCTGTCAGTGCCTGTATTAATTAGTTTGTAATTGTCTAAATGTTAAACAAAGGCGCCTTTATAGTTAGACAGTTATCGTGTTGGTAGGTAATTTATAGGTTATATCGGTCAATGTCTCCCATACCTGAACTACTTATTTGAAAACATTGTAAAAGCCAATAACTTAGTTTCGTGCCGGCTCTTCTCTATAGGAAACGACAACAATTGGAACCGTGCACCTAGCTTCTGAAGTTTCTTAGGTGCCCATGTAGCTTTTAATAAATAAAATATTTTTATTATTTACTCTAACGTTATCCGCCACGTGGTGCTTTGATAGTTCACTGACAGAACTTTGAACTTACATACTATTTTCGTATAGCAAACTTTCGTGATCGCACAGTTTTGACGCCATTAATTTTTTTTTTTTTTTTGAATGTATATGGCATGGCTACGAGGCCTTGACGCCATTAAACTTTTTGGTTAATGTTGCCAATAAAATTGTACAAAATATTAACAAGAATGAACTTTATTATTGGTAGAAAAGTGCAATAATAAAATCTGCCTGGTTAACCGGTAGTAGGACACTAACGGGAATACGTAAAAATAAAAAATAAAAATAGGAAACAAAAATTGTTAATTCTGCACCAACAAAACGCACATTACAAAAAGTTGAGATAAATTACACACATACAAAATAGCCAAAGGCCTCGTATTCAGCATTTAAAACGTTTTGTAATCTTGTCCATTGTTTGATGTAACTCAGCATCAAAGACAATACACATTGCTCTGTTTGTGTTGCGACACTGGCAAATGACAATAAAACGTAAAACAAACCTTATTTGTACAAAAACAAGCTGCTCCTGTACTTCTTATACCTTGGGTATCTATAGAATTTTGGTAGGGTTTCCTGTCGGTGCATGGCTAGATCTATGGCCCTCGTGTAGTGTGGTGTGTCATAGTTGCCATCAACCGGGCACAAATCCAGACTCCGGGCCGCTACTGAGAAATTCTAGATAGAAAAACCCAATAACACTTTGCCCGACCTGGGAATCGAATCCAGGACCTCATGCTCAGCAGGTAGCTCTTGCGACCAAAAAAGTAAATAGTACCTATATTCTAGAAATTGAAATGTAAAATGGAGACTGCAGTTGCTTTAAAAACAAAAAAGTCAACTTATTTGACAAGAAAGGATATAAGAAATTTACTAGTGTCAAGAATTCCTTCGTAGTAATTCATGAATAAGAACACTTCATCAAAAGCATAGCGGCTCATACTAAATTATCTAAATCACACGAAACATCGCCACTGACAAATTTTAATGTATTATAACCATAAAGAATAAAAATTTGTTAGTTCGTTGGTCTAGTGGTCGCAATCGCTACTGCTGTGCATGAGGTCCTGGGTTCGATTCCCAGGTCGGGCAAAGTGTTATTGGGTTTTTCTATCTGGAATTTCTCAATAGCAGCCCGGAGTCTGGATTTGTGCCCGGTTGATGGCAATAGGCTCGCCCCCTATTACATGGGACTTAAATATAACTGGCGAAATGTGGGTGTACAGGTACACCTCTGCCCAACCCTTCGGGGAAACAAGGCGTGATGTTATGTATGTTATGTTAAGAATAAAAATTCTCCCAATTGAGAAAATCATTCATAATTAATTTTGCACCTGTTCTCTCCATTCTCCGTGTTTAATCACAACATTGTATTTCCAGTCGTTCTCAAACTTTGCAACGCACGACCCCGAGATGACGTCACATGCGTCCCCCATGACGTCACGGCATAGCTCGCGCCGCCATTTAATATGACTGTATCGTCACCAATTTGACGTTAAATTGGCCGTGCGTATATGATAAGGGGCATTTTGGATGTGATATGTGTTGTGAAGGTGTCGTGATATTGTTTTGTTTCGAGTCACCTTTTCTGTGGGATAATAATTCATTGTGAACTCTTGGGAATGCTACGTAGAATACATAACATTACACCTGTAATTCTTTGTAAAGGTTAGGCAAAGGTGTACTTCTTTCGGGCACCCACATTTCGTCAGTTATATTTTAAGTTCTATGTAATAGGTGCGAGCCTACTGCCATTAACCGGGCACAAATCCGGAGTCCGGGCTCAATATCAGCTCGGAGTTAGTTTTTATGCCCAGTTGATGGCAATGGCTAGTAATTCCTGATGGAACATCCTAATAACACGTTGCACGACCTGGGAATCGAATCCACGCTACGTAGAAATGAGTTATTAATGAATCCTATCTGCCATTGAGTACTGATAATCAAACTTTTTCTATTTGAAAATTCTTGGATAATTATTAGCGAGAGCGTATTATACATGAATTTGTAGTCGTTTATGTCTTTTCCACACAGTCGTAAATTTACTTCTTAACATGAGGGGTAAATGCATACCACACATATAATTGTTTCACCATGCTATGTTCAGCCATGTTCATTGCGTTATTTACGTTTTTGAGAAGACGAGGTCGCTTCTACGATAGTGCTGTAATTGTCTAATAGTTATTTTAAAACGTTTAAAACTTGGCATTTTTATAAGCTTTTACACTTATTTTTTGCTTACACTATTTGCAAACAAATATTTATTTGAGTAATTAATATAAAAGATGTCATCATCCCTATTAGGGTGCTGGTCTTCCCAATGGCAGAGAATTTAAAAAAAATGCTATCAACTCATACTGGATAGTTCAAAGTACCGTTATAAGCTGACAAAATTACGCTGCTGCCGAAATCCCCTAAATTACCAAACGAATGCTATACTCTCATTCCAATACCTCCAAAATTAATGCCCCACTTTGAGAACCTTTATTAAAAAGTAAAGAAAAACCCACAATCTAATTTCATCTTCGATGGTGCCAATATATTCAGAATATTAAAACGTATTTATCACATTGGTTCCAATCGCTACGTTTCTAATATTCTAATAATTCTTTCCTTCTTATTAGATTTCTTTCACAGAATATTTTATCTGGAATAACCTTATTAGGAATGGTAATGAGTAAGAATTGATCGGCAATTTATTGTTAAAGATGATAATAATTTTTTTGGGTGTGACTGAGGCTATATGTTTTGTGGCTGTAAATGTATTGTTAATATATTCGATAGTTTTGTTGGTTTGATTTTTTTTTATTCTTCACACGTTGCAAAGGGTTTGAAATATTAAATTTAAAAGAGGATGGTTATACTGTAAACCATCGTTTGTGTGAAACTTATATGGCAAGAATGAGGGCGAATTGAGATGGCGGCCAATTACAGTGCATGGAAAAGAAGACTTGCTGTACCTTCCCCAAACAAATTGGGAATATTGGGATACGGGCGGATGGATAATGAGGATCTTGATGAGTTGCGTTAAGGCGCCCGCAAACAGGCGCGACGCCACAGTGCAACACAAAGGCACCACGTTTCGCGCGACGAGCAGTGCCTTTGTGTCGTTCTGTGGCGTCGCGTCTGTTTGTGGGAGCCTTTAGTAAATACTTACATATGGAAGAACTTGGCTATAGATCATTTTGGCAAATCGATAGGTATTGGAAGTCTACAAACAAAAATTTGTTGTTCCCACTACCAGGCTCAAGAAAATAGGTAGCTCATTTAAATGTCAATGTATACGTTTTTATAATAAACTTCCTAGCCACATTCAAGGACTTGAGCCTTAATAAATTCAAATCTTTTATAAAGCGGAAATTATGCCAGAAAGCCTATTTATTATACTATCAAAGACTTTTGAGGACAGGAAGGCTTGGGATTGAGCTGCTCCAATAAATTTACACAGACAATCTTGATGTTCAATATTATTTTGCAATTTAAAAAAAAAAAAAAAAATTATTATGATTTATTTAATATTTTGTACTTTTTTACATACACAATGACATGTATATATTTACTGTATAAAGTATAATATTATTTTAATTTTGTGAATGTGAGGACTATGTGGGTCATTGTATTTTTTTTTCTTTCAGTTGTTTTAATCATGGTCTGACTGTTTGAGTACTATATGCGGCCTACCCAAATGTCCTTTCTTTTGTATTGTTCGTCGAATCGTTGAGCTCCTTAGTTCTGATTTGAGCTGCACCGTCATTGACAAATGCGTGCACTGACTGGACAGGTCCACTCAAATCAGTGTGGTTCTTTCCTCAAAAGACCATTTCAGACACCAATCTACAGGGTCCTCATATGATCTGACCAAGTTTATTCTCGGATTTTTATACACTTTGACATACTATATAATGACATGAAAATTTACTTTGAAAAGTATTATAATATTTTAATTATTGTGTATGTGAGGGCAGTGTGGATTTGTTTTTTTTTTTTTTATATCGCAGTTTATTTTTAATTTTTAAAATTAGTTTTAATCATGGTCTGGCAGTTTGAGTAATTTATGCGGCCTACCCAAATGTCCTTTCTTTGGTAATGTTCGTCGAATCGTTGAGCTCCATAAGTTTTGTGTTGAGCTGCATGATTACTGACAAATGCGTGCACTGACTGGACAGGTCCACTCATTCTGTGTGGTTCTTTCCTCAAAAGGTCATTTCAGACATCAATGTACATGGTCTTCACATGACCTGACCAAGATTATGTCTGGACTTTAAAAGAGACTGTGACCTCTGAGTTCGTTTCGGCCTTTCTTCTCAGAGTAGTCAGATAGGAAACGCCGATCTCATCTAGTTTTTAAAATATGTTTGACGTGAAAAAGTGTTTGTAAAAACTTACAGAAATAAAATCATTTATTATTTATCATTTATCATTTGCTAAAGACCATAGAAGCCGGGTATTAGTCGATTAAGTCAAGTCAGCTTAGACAAAAACAAAATTAGTGTTTATTTTTTAAAGATATGTAAATAATATAATAATAAGAAATAGATTTTTACATTCTGTGATTACTTTAACGCACACGCTAAAGGAGTTTTTTTGTGTTTTTTTAAAGCTGTTTGTAAATATGCGAGCAATTTACCTAAGAAAAGATGAGATAAGATTAGATTTCATTGATTAAAAATGGTTGTACAATCAAACACTTACAAACAACACCATACATATACACATCCAAAGAAAGATTCAACTTGTATTATGGATACCAGCATTCTCACATTAATGAAATACATAGGTTACATAGGTTGCATCAGAAGACAATGTTTGAAGAAAGAGTGGCGCAGTATACAAGAGAAAGCAGCGAGTAGAATGTGTATAAGTATAGTGATTTTGAAAAATAAATGAGGAGGAAAGATTCTGACTGTGTTCGTGTCTGAAGGATCATCCATCGCACCAGGTTAGCGTGTGTCTAAAGAAGTGATGCTTAACTTGATAGCTTTATTAGATTTTCCGTTTCTTCGTAGCTCTGCGCTTGTCTCCAACCTTATGACTCCAACTTTCAATTCTTGTAAAGTAGTAGGATATATGTAGCAACGTTTGTGTATTCTATACAGTCGACTCCCATCCATTTACACTTGTCATTGCTTTATTTATAATTCCTTTTACCTATTGTGGTACAGTAGTTTTATTCGAGGTATAAACACATACGATTATATAATTCATGTAAGTATGCAAAATATTGGAAAATATGTAACAAAGAGTAACGGTGGAGTTTCTTGCCCATCTGTTCCATACGAAACACCTTTTGGAAGAGGCAACAATTCATTTTGTTTTTTGTAAATTTCAGACGTTCAAAAGAGCCAGTTTTGTTTTTTTATTTGTACATTTTGACATTCAAAAGTGCCTTTTATGTGCCTTTTTTAAATAAATTATTTGACTTTGAATTAGTCTTATAGCATTGGTCTCACTTGTCACAAAACGTCGACTCATCTCGTCACCGCGACTGAACGAATGAGCGAACGACTTTTTACAGTACTTTCTTCACAATTGCTCACGAGTTCGTTCAAAATGGCTTGCTCAGCTCAATTGTGATTGATTGAACTCTATCAATCAGTTCGATTAATCCACGTTTATAGAGGGATAGCTTTCGATCATTATGTGGGTGGAAGGATATGCGTGTGCAGTTTTTTTGTTGAGATTGTAAAGTGCGTGTTAGCAAATTGCAGATCATTTTGCACTTAATTTCCTCGTCTCGTCAACAGCTTGCAGGGAATGGAATGCAAGACCGTGTGTTTTGAGTCTGATTTCTTAGTATTTTACGGCTCTGACGCTTGTACTTGCTAAGTATCTACAACACAGGGAAAGACTACATCAAAAGTGCAAATGTAAGCCTCATTTATAAAAGTATTGTATAATACCGATGTATGAACTTAAACGAAACAAAAGGAAGTATGTAAGGATCGTAGCAGGTGGCGTTCCGTAGTTCCTGCCTAGCCCCATTTGTAGGAGTGAGTTGGTTTTTTGTATAAGACTGCAAAGACAAAGAGAAAATATGAACTGAATTCGTAAGTACCATTCACATATTTCTACTTACAGACCGAAACAATTCAAAGTTGAGATACACCAGAACTTTTAATTCAATATTGCAATAGCTTTCAAACAAGTAAAACGTATTTACTACTGCTGCCGCTACTGCAGTTGTACACTCGTTTGTAAAATGTAATTTTTCTGGAACAAACGACAAATTATCACTTTGGCAACGTATTCGGATAGTTGCCAATACGACTCAATTGCTTTTACGATATGTTGGGTGAAAACTCGGGAGTAGAATGTGTGAATGGAGTGATCATGTGCTTGCAAACTGAGAGTGCGGTAGCATTTAACCAACTTTTTACCCGACTTACTTTTTATTAACAACACAATGCGGTTACTAATGACTTTGGCAAGCGCTGTGATCAAAACGTGTGAAACTCATCATTTGTAGTGATAGGATTACTGAACATAAGCCTTGAGTTTTCTGCCATCATATTTTCGGTATCTTGAATATTATAACGTCAATATTTTCGTCCATTACAGTGATCTACGAGGAGATTAGTATTGTCAAAAGGACGTTCATGGGGCTTATGTGATTAATTACGCGAAATACATCACATACACACTGACAGAGTTATTATTTTTAGTTTATGTACCAGTGCGTATTTTTTTTTTGGGATGGCGTCATGTCGACGAACGCATGTAGACATTCATTTCGTGCTGTGACTAATTCAGTGAAAAAGATCAAAAAGGTGATTTGTGGGTGCATAAGCCCTCCATTTATTAGCTTCTCCGTGGAATAAAACGCTCGAATTAATCCGACTATAATGATACGCCGTATTTCAGATTAATGATACGTTACGGCTACGATCATTGTTATTTGCGTATTATTTTGCGTTTTTAAGAATTCGGCTTGCCATTCTATTGTATTTTGCAGTATTTTAGGTAATTTGGGAGACAACAGAAATAAATTGTGTGTAATTGAACTTAAATATGTGACTAATCCAGATGATTGTTTTCTCTGAAGTTTCTCTTGGACGCCTGTTGAAAATTAAAATTAGCGAATGACACAGATTTTGACCACAGTCTTGATGTGAAAAATATCACTTTTACACTAAACTGTCAGTACCAGCCTTTGCCTACCTGTCTATTTCTGAATAAAAATTTGCTCCCACCGCTCGCCGTGCTAATAAAAAATTCATCTACATTAAAAACAAAAGACAAAATAAAAAAAATACAGTAGAAAATCCAATAGCTTTTAGCTGTCACGGCATTTTTAAATAATTGTTTTTTTTGATAAGATTTATTATACGATGTAACAAAAAAATCTAAATTACAATATACAAGCTAACACTAAAATAAATATGTAATGTACAAATGTATACAAAAAAAAGAGGGATAGAGCTCATAGGGCATCAAAAAATACGTCCGCATCGCTGTCAACGGGACAAGTACCCAAAAGGCTGGCAGCATTGCCACGTTGGATGGCAATGCTTATCCTTTGGGCAAAAAATTGGCCAGCCCTCTGGTCACGAGAAGTGTCGACCAAGCGTTTGGCGATGTCCCGAAATAACTGATGAGCACTCTGACCCCAAGGACCTAGTGTTTCAACCCCAAACGGTTCAAACATATAGCTCCCAATAAGGTTGTTATATTTGCGCCGTTTGAGGTTTTCTGCTCCTGCAGCAGCCGCCCCGGCACAGCCCGCCGTGCTAGGAAGATGGGATGGCGCGAGGGTGTCGACACAGGTTGCATCCCACACCAAAGGCCTACCCAACTTCCAAGGCATTATGGTCATTCCATCTGGCCTCTTCCCATCGTCACGTGCCAAGCCATTGGGTTCTAAAACAGCTGGCACCCCGGCGGTGACAAGAGCCCGAAGGATGATGTCATTAATGCTGGCGTGCCGTGACATACGACCAGCGCTCTTGCTGCAGGAAAGGCCATGGTGTCCGAGGCAGTTGACTGCTTCACCGCATTGACAGCGATGCGGAGCCCCGCAAGGAGCGCCCAGACGCAAACAAGTAGCGAGCCGGAATGTGGAGTCACAGAGCAAAGTGCCTATGTTGGATGACGGTAGCGCCTGAAGCCAGAGGCCCGACTCCCATTCACCCACAGCCAGCAGGCGGGCACGCTCGGCAGTATTGGTGGACGTATTAATAAGATTATTCCGTACCAACCTGCAGAGCGGCTCATCCCACTGTCTCTGGGAAGACGGGTTCTCGGGCAGGACCGTATCCGGGCAAGCCACTTTCCAGGCGTGCACTGCATCGGTCAAACACGGCACTTCAGAGTCAACCTGAGAACGGGCTAAGATTCTTGTGGTTAACTTTTGGGTGCTATGGACCGAGGACAGGAACGCCGGTAGGCTTACACTGGAAATTTTGCGGACGCCGACCCCACCAAAACGAATGGGTAGTGTGGCTTGCAGCCACGCACGGTCGTCCAATGCCACATTTAAAATGGATGTTAGAGTATTTCGAATAATATGATCGATTTTTTCTAAAAGGTGTGACTGCTTCCATAAAGAGGAAGAGCGGAGAAAATACATAACATTTGGACCGAAACAGCAATATCTGATAAGGGTAAATTAATTTTAGAAAGTCTCTCCGAAATATCGTAAAAATGTTTAATTTTTTCGTCGACGAATTGTGAAAAGCTGTCTTCTAAAATTGGGGAACCTAGGAGATGTAGTGAACTTTTTTCCAAAATTTTGATATCTGGGGCTAATGAATTGAATTTCTGTATGGTCGATTGTCTGTCGGTATTGTCACAAAGGTAAATTTCGCATTTTGAGTTGTTGAGTTCGAGGCCGATGGATTGGAATTGCTGCTTTAGTAATTGAAGATCTTTTAGAACAGTGTCTACGTCACCTCCTAGTGTTCCATCATCTAAATACCAGACATTGAATTTTGAATTTAGTTGTTGTATTATGGGATGAATAGCCAAACTGAAAATGACTGGCCCAAGAGGATCACCTTGTTGGCATCCGACTGCAGATTCCAAAACGTTATCTTTATATAATAATTTTGATGGTTTCCTGTAGCACTGCCACATAAAACCATAAATTTCTGGTAACTCCTTTTTTACTTCAGCCAACAAAGTGTCCCTGTTAACGGAGTTGAAGGCGTTCTTAATGTCAACCTTGAGGATAACCTCACCTTTATTTGAATTTAAAAACTAGATAGGGCATGTACGGCAGCCTCGCAGCCCCCTTTGGATCCAAAGCCAAGCTGTAGGGGCTGGAACTTGTTGCTTAGAGTTTCGCAGTACAATTTGCAGCATATTTTGGCTGCCGTACGCCTGTAGGTGCACCCAACGGCAATGGGACGAATGCCGCCGTCCCTCTTGCGCAGGGCACATAAGTTGGCCCCGTACAAGACATCGACGACGGAATCATTCACACCACCGTTGAACATCAGGTTAATAAGAGCTGCAAGCTCCTTCAAAAGTGACTCACCAGCTTCCCCGGCGCCTGAGCTCAATAAATCTTTTAAATGCTGAGGAGTCAGGCCGTCGAGGCCACCGGCGGAACCACTTCGGAAGGAGCCTACGGCTGCAATCAACTGGGGGGCAGTAACATTTAAAGGAGTTGAATCCGGACCGGGAGGGAGGGGTGGGTCGGGAAAGGTGAGACCATCCGCAGGCGCTGGATGTTTGCTATCCAGGGCTGAAAGCGTTTCTGGAGAGTAGGGCGCCACCACATCGCTACTGAAAAGTAGCCTGGCCGCTCCCCTGATGTCACCTTCACTTAATTTGGATTCTACATGTGAACATAACCCTCTTTGTGAAAGGTTACTGTGGAAAGGTAATTTTGGATCTAAAATGGTTGTCGAATTGCTACAGTTGTCTTTAATTAGGTTTGTCAATGTTTTTTTTGTTGCCAAATCTTTTTGGACATGCAGAATCCTATAAGGGAAGGCGAGTAGTTGCTCCCAGGCGTTATAAGAATTCTCCTGGGTCGCAAGGCGGAGACATCGCGTCAAACTTAAAGCAACAGACCGCCTTGCGCCCCGGGGAACTCTCTTTAAAACAGGGGTAGAATTTTTTAAATTTGAAAGGGTTTTCCAAAGGGTTTGATCTAAATGTGTTGAAGTTGTGGCTGGGGAGCACAAAGGCACACTATGGGGTTTGTGAACCTTGCCATAGTGTATCCGCAACCCCCGTTCGCCTTTAAAGAAGCGTGGCTGGGAGCAATGAGGACATCTCACCTGAGCATCGAGCGATGTGGCAGGTTGACTGGCACTTATTCCGGCGTCACTACAGGTGGCATTTAACATAAGTAAAAATAATTAGAAAAAATACACAAAAATAAATATTTACACTGAAAAACACTATAAAAACGTCCACAATAAAACTAGGAATTGTCTATCTGACAAGTCATGTCACCAAGTGCTTGACAGCTGCGACGCAGACGCGCGGGCCTAGGGCGCCGCAGCGCCACGCGTGCTCGCCGTAGGTGAAGGTATGTATCTTTCGCGCGTGCAGGATGGAGCCTTTCCGCCTTGAAGATCGTTGCAAGGGAGTCTAGCCCCGCGAGGCGTCGGACTTCTAGACAGGAGCACTTTTCAAGCAATTTTTTTGAATAAATTTGCGAAAAAGGCATGGAACTAATAAGTACTAATATATTATAGTACAGCAGGAATGACTTTAAGCACTGAAATGTTGGGCTTGAAAGCAAAACGGACTGACCAAACGGAAAGAGTTGGTGTCAAAATCAAAATCAAAATCAAAATATTTTATTTCACATAGACCTACATGGGCACTTATGAAACGTCAGATTCTAGGTGCACGGTTCCAATTGGTCGTTTCCCATGGAGAAGAGCCGGCAAGAAACTCCATGGTTACTCTTTTAAAAATATGTCTTTTAGGTGTATTTTCAAAGTGAAGAATTTATCGCTTTATCGCCTCAATATAGCAGTAGCATTCAAAAACGGTGAATGGTCACGGAAATATCTTAATTAAATATTAATTTATTAGAAAATAACTCGAAACGATTTCAAGAGCTGTCAGCTGTCGAAAAAAAAAAATTTTTTGAATTGTTTTTATTTATGTTTGCTGCACTCTGGACGCTTTTAACGTGTTTTTGTACATCGTTCTCACTTATAAGATCAACATTAATGATGTAACTAATATTTTTTGTTATTTAATATTATTTGGAATAGGCAACTAGTTTCATATTATTTTCTGACTGACCGACTTCTTGACAACTCAAAATTGCCTTTAAATGGTTTAATTGAAATAAATGCTTTGAGTTTTAGTTTTGAAATAGAAGCAGAAACTTTACACACAACAACAAATATAAAGTCTGAATAACATTCCCCAAAGGAAACTGCTGTAAGTACTTATTTCAACACCAGTATGCTATATAGTAAACCTATACCGTTTTAAGGTGTATGTACACGAGCAACTTTAATTGCACAATTCTGGGCAAAAATACATAGGTACACAAACGTGACGACTTCTAGCAACTTACTGCGATGACAACCTGTAGCAATATTAATAAACTAGTTTTCGCTTACCGTTGTTTCTTTTTGCTCAGCTCTTAAGAGTCCTTGAGTAATATTAAATAGCCTTTATCCTATCTCAAGAATTGGGCTATCAAATGCAATGTTCGTTTTTCAAATCTGACTGGTAATTCCATAAATTAGCGCGATCATGCTAACAAACTAACTCTTCAGCCACCTTCAGCTTTATTATTAGTATAGATAAAGAAACAGGATTTTCGTATAGAGTTACCGTCACAACACACGGAGCTATATTGAGCAACTTAATATAAAAGACAAAATATTCATTAGCAATACAGAATATTAGGAAGCATGCTGCAAGCAGCAGAGGTACATCACCTGTTTAGGTCGGCTTTTAGTATAACCGGATGAAGCTGAATACCAGTACTTCACGTGGAGTTACTGCCTGTGCGCCCTTCACAAGACCCCTATATTAGGAATTAGAAAAAAATATACCGAAACAATTTATAAATTTTTAACTGAACTGAAATTGTCGGCATGGAATACAAAGACCAGGCAAAAGAAAACAACAGCTACTGTTGCCGGGCGATAAATACAAAAGTTGCCCGTGTAAGCAGAGCTTTAGAAGCGAAGGCGATGCAGCGTGACTCGAGTGCACAGTATATGTTTTTATAAAAGGAGGCAATGCGGCGTGAATCTTGAAATCCCATCCGAACCCTGTCTTGAAGCACAATAAACGTGCAGCTTATGGTTGAGCCGGCTTTAGTTATAGGAGATAGCGATTTAAACTTGCTTGGATCCTCTGCAACATGTGCAGTCTCATTCATCTATCCATCCCTACATGTCATATTACTTAGCTAACAGAAAACGCCGATTAATACTCGTAACAGTCCGGCTACCATACGTAGATACGAGTATATGATAGTCGTTATGTGTAGTCAGAAGCTCGAAAGTCTGCCAACCAGTCTTACCAGGGGGTAACGTGGTCCCTAGTAACTGGGTTGTGAAGGTCAGCTTAGCAGTCGCTCGATGTAAAATACTGGTATTCAGCTGCATCCATATAAGTTGGAGGAAGATCCCAACAAAGGTTTTTATCACCCGCTCTCGCCCCCGTCTGTGAATTGATCCCACAAGAGCGTCCGCTAATGTCACGGGACGACCTCGCCTGGCTTCTGTGAAGTTCGTGTGTTGTGTGATATGTACTGTGGTGCTGGCTAGGGTTTTAGTATAATTTTACTGTTCCGACTTTTCTAGAGCTTCGGAACTTTTGAAATGAAAACGCTTACTGACTTGACTTTATTATGGACATAACCTTTGCTTGGACGACCAACGAAAATAAAATAACTTCACTTCAACTAGCATTTAAGCTTTACAAATAAACCATGATATACAGACACTTTTGAATTGTCAATGAGTCGTCGACCAGTCAGAAAGATGAACCTACAGATGTTGCCCATTCCAAAACGTGGTAGGTTCCTATGGAGAAGAACGTGCAAGAAACTACATGGACACTCTTTTAAATGAAAAGTCAGCTTTAATTTATTTCTGTGATTGATCGATGAGTAATTAAAACTTTATTGCAAATTTGTAAACGCACATTAGTAGAATTAATTTTCTAGCAAAAACTTGGTGTAAACAATAGCATAAAATCTTAGCAGCATAATCAGCCTATAATGTTTCCACTGCTAGGACAGTCCTGGGGGTCTGAAAAGCCACTGACAGAATCAATAATATTATGAAAATGTAAAATGGTCACACTGTTTGACAGTTTTGTATGGAGTTTAGGAAATTAATCGATTTTAGAGGAATTGCTTGCAATGTGGTATTTCTAGGCTCTCTTTCTATACAATATTCAATTATGTAATGTATTTTATACCGATGCAACAGTGAAATTAACCTTCAGCAGCTCTGAAAAACGCGAACCGAACCTTACCCACGGCTGCCCACGTTGACACATCACATTCTAATCCTGACTACACCCACACTTCCGTAACTAACATAATTAAGAACACATGTCACACGAAAATCTTGTAATAACAAAAAACTAATCCGTGTCTCCTCGTCGACACTAAATCAACCAGCGAGACACAGAATGTTACAGAAGATCGGGTCTAGAGAAAACACTCGCACGCACACATAGACGTATACGTGCGGCGAGCTCAAACAAATGCCGGTCGCGAGTGCGCTTGCACTCGCTGTAGGTGAAGCGTGTCTATGTGTGCTTGCGTTTGCGCTCGTTGTTTGAAGTAGCCCTTCTGTAACTATTCTTTTCACGATCTTCGGAGCGTTCGTTTAAAAAGACATTTATAATTGTCGTCAGCTTCGTGCTAGCTATTGTAGTAAATAAATAAATATATTTTGTAGTGCTGTTCGTTATAAAGTCGGAACGACAAATGGTGTTGGGGTATTTTAAAGCTGCTGGTGATATTGAAATGGTAACAGCTGTTAGCTTTACATTTACAAAGAAAAGAAATGCTATGCTTTTGTAATTTTAAGTTATATTTTGCGCAAAATATTTATAACTATACAAATAATTGACTGTTCATGCGTGTGTGTGTACATGTAAGGGTTTGTGTCTGCATGTGTACTGCGTTTAACTGCTTTATCAAGGCTTCGGTTTCGTCGTATGATAATTTTAAAATAGCAGATGTTAGTATTTTCTTACAATTCGCGGTTGAGCAGTCCCTTAGGTCACAACTTTATTGTAAAAGTTGGGATGGGACAAATGGGTACAGCGTCTAGCTAGTTCGGATTTAGCATTTGGTATGGGTACTCTGAAGACACGCTTGTTTATTATGTTGCTATATCCAGCCCGTTTTTTTTATGTTACGTGAAATTTAAGAGTTGCTTGGAGTACCAATATTTGTCGTTCCCTGAGGACTTGAATCTCCTGGTAGACAAGGTCTGCAGACAGTCTGAAAGGTTTTTTTGTGCAACCTTGATCAGTGCCCGTTGCGCCCTCGAATGTGCTTTTACCAGTGCGTCCCCAAATGCAGATACATGTATGATTGACTGGCAAAGTGCGTAGTAGACCAATCGCAACATATCAATAGGTTTACAGTCGCGAAGTTTTTTTATCTTTTTTTTTTCTTCCTCAGAGAGAAACATTTGCCCTCCCTTGAGCAGAAAACTAGATCCGCGCCTGCCGCCTTGAAAGCCGACATATTTAAAGGCATTTGAGACATTGCAGCTTCGATGGGAATGGCAACGCACATGCCATGCAGCTGGTCTTCTTAACAAGTTAACTAGTAGTTGATATATTGGCGTGGCTAGCGGACATAAATAGCAAATAATTTAATTTGATGTTCTGTGCACCTACTATTGCATAGAATGAAGTTTTTCTAACTTTACAGACAGCTGGGCTGCTGGGGAGTTAGTTGCGCCTCTTCATCCCAGCTAAAGCACTAAGAAGTGGTGAAGGGCGGGCGTGCCGGGGTACTGTCTTATGTAATTTTGACGTTCGATATTGCTGATTCTCAGCTTAATTTGAATAAATTACTTGATTTGATTTTAAAAACTTCGCCACGGTGTTTTCGGTAGCAGCGTAGAGGTCACTTGTATGCCTTTTTTATTACAAATGTTCTTACGCGGCAGTGACCAAATATCATCAGGGCTTATCTAATCTTAATATATAAAATTCTCGTGTCACAGTTTTCGTTGCCATACTCCTCCTAAACGGCTTGACCGATTTTGATGAAATTTTGTGTGCATATCGGGTAGGTCTGAGAATCGGCCAACATCTATTTAAAAAAAAAAAATAACAAAAAAAAAAAATTAGCAAAACAACGTTTGCGGGGTCAGCTAGTAGTATATATGTGCAACAAATAAACAAGGGCAACCTCATAAACGGCATCACTATGTAAATTTCTAATAACTGCTCCCAAATATTAGTGTTTATTTATATTTTTTATTATTAGATTTTGACTTTTTACATAACTCTGACATAATATTATCATTATTTTGACACTATATACCTACAATTTTTAAATTAGTTTTTTTTATTTTACTTTATTAGATTATTTTATATTTTGTCAATGTGAGAACGTTGTAGGCCTTGTAGATTGTAAATTTATAGACCATAGTTTATTTGTTAAACATATGGTAGTAGTTGACAGACCTACACTGTCCTCCCATACCTATTAACACTGTAATTTGAAAACATTGTAAAACACAAATATTTTTAAATCCATAGGAAACGACCAATTGGAACCGTACACCTAGAATCTGACGTTTCATAAGTCAGGTCGGTGTATGTGAAATAAAATATTTTGATTTTGATTTTGCTTCTTGAGTGCCAGTAACACAAAAAAAAAACATTTATAATACACAACTAAATCTAATATAATCGCAATAACATTTCTGTTAACGTGCAAGCAGGAAATTGTGTGTCGATAAAAGTAAGAGCGTTCGATATGTGTATCGAGTGTGTATCAAATCTCTCGGACGCAAATAGTTCACAATTAAACCAGCAGCTATTTTTGACAACGACGAGAAACAGCCCATTGGTATGTGTGGTGCAAGTTATTGGCGATAGGATTGCCGATATTTTAGATATAGAATTTAAAATAATCACATATATTAATTCGCTTGTTGCATCTAGTATAAATGGAGGCTGATTGCAACAAAATACATATAATAAATTACAAAGCATAAGCATAATCAGCCTGTAATGTTCCCAATGCTTAGAGAGGCTTGGTGGATTGTCTCTCACTGAGAGGCCTATCTCTCAGTGAGAGACAATCCACTACGCGGGCCCAGTGCGATTTCAAAAATTGTTTTACCATTAGAAGCCGAAATTATATCTGATGAACATAGGCTACTTTTTATTTTCGAAATCCACGCGGAAGAAGTCGCGGGCGAAGTGCTAGTAGGTTTATAAAGCCAATGACTTTATTGCGAATTAGACGGAATAACTATACATAAATATAAAGTCGCTTTTGGTGCTTCAAACTACTAAACAGATTTTGATGCGGTATTAACCAACATTTAGAAAATGAATTCTGCAAGATATATGTGTATACATTACCTAATATTAAACTTACATAATCCTGATGTATTGACAAGTTACAAAAATCGAGCGAAGCAGGGAAGCGGGTCACTCTCTCCTGTAACTTGGAACACACCCGAACCGATTGCGTTCATAGGATGCCCGAGACAAACGCCGAGTCTCGCCAACGATCAATCACTAGTAAAACGAACTCGTTTCCTGGTGTCCATCACATGCGTAACTATTCTTAGTTCATCGAATTGAACTTACGCTTTTTTTTTGTACGTAGGTTGTGGGTTAGGATGAAGATGCGATGTTCTAGTTACCGTTAATCCTATTTAATATTATAAATGCGAAAGGTAGTTTGTTTGTTACGTTGTCATGGCGAAACGGCTGAACGGATTTGGATGAAATTTGGCACACAGATCTGGCTAAGGATATACTTTTAATCCAGGATCGCAGACGAAGTCGTCCTTCAATCTAGCTACTCTCTCTTACTTTCTCTTATTTTAGGTTAAGTTTTAAAATCTAAATCCAATGAAAAGCAATACCATCATTCTCTTCATTCATATTCATATCACTTTTTTTTTTCGGGTCGCAGCAGCATTTCTGCTTCTTCCGTTCTTTTCCGTTAGTCGTCATCTCGGAAGTCAAGATAAGCAATAGAATACTCTTTAATTAATACTGCACGGTCTCTAACTATAACGGATGTAAAGAAACACTTAACGAAGCCAAGAGCCACTTGTAATCCCTTCATTGTAATCAGTTGGAAAAACCCAATGACACTTTGTCCGAACCCAGGACCTCATGCTCAGCAGTAGCTCTTGCGACGCGCTGAGCTCCTACTGTATGAGCTGCTCATCGCTGTAAGTGAAGGTTATTGGGCAGCCTTTACTAGACCATACCTGGGAACCTTCTGGTTACGGACATATTGAAGGTCAAAACTACAAGTTTTACTGACGTATTTTTTTTTTTGTGTATGGCATCTCGTAGTTGACCTTGAGAGGTCGTGACTGCTTAACCGGACTATCCTGTGGCTGCCTTAAGCGGACTCAAAGCCTCCAGCCAGGGGCGTAAAACTACTTACATTACTAAGTGAACGCTCGCTAAGGGCACCCCCTGTGTGGTACGGGCTTAGGGCGTCGCTGACGGGAGGACAGCATGATGGGACAGGCTGGATCTGGATTATATTATTATTTTCTGGGGAATTTAAAGCTACAGGCTCAGCTACGGCGCTGGGCTGGCACTTCGTCGAGCAAGGGTCGGGGGGGACAGTTACGTCGGGATCTTCGCGAGGAACCTCGGCGGCGAGGTCGGAATATCGGTCTGTGTTTGTGCACTGTACTGGTGGCCCTACTGCTCTCCTGAATGAGAGTTATGTGGTCATCGAGGTCGGTGAGCGTTTTTAATGTTATAACACAACTTTAAATACCTCCACTACGCCTGTACCGTTACATGTACCCATAGGTAATCACAATGTTTTGCAGTAACAGTGCCATGTTACTTAGTTTGATGTACAGAAGGCGTAGTCGACGGCCATGTGATGGCTCTTTTAACACCCTTTACGTGATTCATCAAAAGTTGTCTTGTAGCTTTGAGAGCAAGGTACTTTGTCTATTGAGAATATTGGACGAGGTCCTTTGATTCGTCTTCTGATCTCATAGCTATGAGTATCAAGAGTAATGATAAATTAAGCCAATTAGCAAGGATGGTTTAGCGGGACTGATTACTCATCCCTCTTGAGGCTCCTTTGAAAAACTTTTAATAAAGGAAGTGAAGCTTTTTTTAATTTTCTCACTAATATTGATCCTTTAAGGATACCCCAGTACATTATGTATCATACATAATATATCCATCCAGCCTATTGAGCCACGTGCCCATAAGTAAGCATTAACGTGTAATATATTACTGGACGACATGAAGGGGCTGCCCACAATAGGGCTGTGAAGTCTCCCCGAACAATCAGTTCAAGATCCATTGATCAAGATTGTAATTAATTTGTAGAAGAACTTTTTGGGACTGGTTATTGATTTGTCAAAGATGGTTCGAACTTAGAAGAAATCAGTGTAGAAGGTACCTATTCTTTAAAAATAAAAATGATAAGCGGTGCTTATTCGTGAAAAGTGGTACAGGTCAAAATAACTCTTCTCAAAAGGTTTTAAGGGAAACAAAATTAATGAATATTGATGAAATTTTAAAAATATAACACTAGCATACTTTTACGTGAAATAATTAAAATAGACATACATGACATACTAAAATAATATTTACAAAAAGAATGCAAATTCAAAAGCGCATGACGAAGCAGGCTGACCATAAAATTTTAAGAGCACCGAGGACTAACTACGTTAGAAAGACGATCATATATGAGGGGGCTGAACTCTATAAACCTATACCTAAAGTAATTAAGGAACCGACATCACTCCCAACTTTTAAGAGGCTACTAAAGCACCACCTGACTTAATTTTAGTTTCCAAATGAAACCGTCGCTTAACTTAATATGTTATGTTTTATGTATGTTTTAATAAATGTATTCTTTTTGACCGAAATAAACTTCTTAAACCGTAAACCGTAGATTACAACAATTTCGTGTTATGGTAAAACTTTTTGATGATCTCGTAAAGAACTTCGGAGATAGAGAAAATAATTCTATACTAAATGGACAACAAATAACCCACTGTTGTTTCAACCCCCTAAGGCCGTGTGTTTCAACCGCCACCGCACCGTCTCGGGTCCACCGCACGGCGTTACCTGCATGTCGATTCTGTAAGAATCTCACAGTGTAGACTTGCGTGGAGTGAGCTGTCAGTGTCATTCCGGTTTGGTCAACCCCTAGCATCAGTGGCACTGATTGCTCATTCCACGCTCACTTCACCTAAGTTTTCACGGTGAGATGATTACAGAATAGCACTACAGGACGTCCCGTTCGGTTCCAATAATCTCATTAATCGTTGACTTCCCATTGACGTTGTGTGTTGGCTTAACAGTTTAAGTGTATCAAAACTGTTTACTCCCCAAAAAAACTACATAAAAAAACATTTTCGGAAGTCGATGCTTGTCTTATTGTTTTTAATCTTTTACGTTTTACATATTAATTCCTTTGTGTCGACTTCTACGAGTGCTATTCCGCTTCCTTCCTATAACTTGTGTAGTACTAAACAATGCAAAAGCACCCACCGGTGTGCCAGCAGCTACTCCACGGTGGTCTCTAATTTATTTAACGACCGACCGCGCCGAGAAAAGTGTGTATTGTGTGTTTAATAATAATTTGTTCAGCCGTGCGGTTTGGTTGGGCCGTTTATAGCGTACGACTAACTAGAACGGACTCACGACGACTTCTCGTAAAAAAGAAATAATTATGGAAATACTTAGATAAGGTAATTAAGACCTCTCTAAACTTATTAACGACTTTTATTGCAGAACTGTATTCACAACCTATATTAACAAATAAAAAATGGTTATGATTATGATTGAAACGACATCGATAAGGCTCCGATTCTGACAGTTTTTCGAGTGAGAGACTTGATATCGGCTCAAAAAGATGCAAGAAGTCAATACGGCAAGTAATCATGACTAGTAAATACGGATTACAATATTGTTTCAATCGAAGCCAGTGCCTAACTTGTTTTAATTTGATTAGACATGAACTTTTTCCGACTAAAACCACCAGACACTTCTTTGTTCTATGACTAAGCTCAGTTTCTCAGATTTACCATCGTATACGCACCTCGTATCCAAATCGTATCATTCCAACTGAACTCCCCCATTCCTCCAGACCGCGGATTACCCCTAAATAATAAAAAGGATGCTTTATTCCGATTCGTTAGCCGGCCGCAGCTAGAGACCGGCGAATAGTACAGTCTGAGCTATTTGTAACAGCCGCTATACAGTATTTATGTGCGGGCAAATATTTAATAGGTGTTCTTTCCTTTTTAGCCATTCTTTTGTTGTGGGAAACGACTGAGTTACATGTGTACGAGTCCCGCGGGGTATTTGCGTAACGCACTAACAGTGTCAATGGATTTCATTTTGACAGTTCAACCACATTCATTACGTTATTTACGTTGTTCAGCAGGCAAATTCTTCGAACATATGAAGCAGTGGAGTAGCAATATCCTTCAAAATAATTGAGATTGTGATTGATAGTGTTGTTGGATGTATTTAAATTTCCCGCCTTACAATCAACATGTATGGATATGAGTATAGTCTGTGGCACACATCTTATAAACTTCTCAATGTTTTTGGGTATAGCGAGTGTTAATACTTTTATTTATCGCCTTACATTTAATTCAAGAATTACAGTAAATTACGTTAAAGTTATCAAGTGTGTTACGCAATTAGGGTGCCGGACATATTGGGCTTTAGAAAGAGACGGTTTGATTGAAAATTCGTGCACACTGGTGTGATGCGACACAAAGGTACCGTAAGTCGCGCGACGAGTGGTGCTTTTGTGTCGCGCCTGTTTATCAGAGCCTTAAGAGAGACGACGCTCCACGAAACCGAACTTTTTCTAAACTCGATGAAATGTTTGGAATTAAGTACCTTCAGCTGGGTAATTGTGTACAGTATTTTTACCTCCCGAAGCGACACGTGCTTTACTTGTGGTTACCAAGTGTACAAAGACGTCGTTTCAAACATAGTGAATTAACAATTTCAACTTCGAAGTCCTCCGGATTATGATTGAAAGATTTGTTACGCATTCACCTCACTTTGCCTCACATTTGATATGGTGTATCAGAAAACAGGGAATGAAAAGGTAAGGTACTCTTTCTGAAATCATTATGAATGAGAATGATAGTCAGGAACGATGAAACTCGGGGTCTCTATTGACAATTGCTTAACATTTTCGTTCTTCTTTACGTTCACAAAGGTAGGTTAGATCAGTCTCGTTTAGAAAGATAGGTAAGATTAAACATCTTTCCATTTCATTTTGTATGAGAAGTGTATATAGGATGACTGGTAATTAGTAACCGATATTTAAACACATGGTTGTACTCATCATAACAAACAATTTTCGCAAGGAAACGATTTTTTTTATTTTACCAAGAGCAAGACCCTAGTGACCCCAGAATAACAGCTGATAGCTCGCGTGTGATCCGTACGGTTGTAAAATGAATGAAAAAAGAATATACATGGTAAAAGTGTAAAAGTTTTGTTTGCAAAAAGTAAACAAATTAAATAATAGCTGATGGTGTATTATTCTTGTTAGGTACTCAATATTTCTATTGAGGTGATTGGGGTCATGCGCTTGGTAAATAAATAAAATGTTTTTTTTTGGGAAATTTGTTTGTTATGAGTGCAATCGTGTGTTTAAGTATCGGTCACTAATTACCAGTGATATACACTTCTCATACAACATTAAATGGAAAGATTTTTTATCGAACGAGACTGATCTAACCTATCTTTGTGAACGTAAAGATAGGTTAGATCAGTCTCAGTCAAGAACGAAAATGTTAAGCAATTGTCAATAGAGACCCCGTGTTTCATCTTTTCTGACTGCCATTGTCATTCATAATGATGTCAGAAAGAGTACCTTACCTTTTCATTCCCTGACTTTTACATCATAGGAGTGGCGTTTTGTAGTTTCTGCCTACCCCGTTGGAAAGAAGGTGTGTGGTGTGTCTGTTTTGTTCTACGTAATATATTATTTTGTATTCTAGCATAGATCTATTCTGTATTTATGACTGTATCAATATTTAGTAGCCTTCCCGGGGAGCCAAGGTGTTGCGTAAGAAAGTAAATCTGAATCTCGCTTTGTTTTACTATTGTGTGGGGTGTGATTGAGTGTCGATGGGTAGGCGGGGTTGCCCGTAGGAACTTACCGAAAACATATGTCTGCTCGAGGAAGTAGAAATACATATTTATTGTTAACAAAAAACATATGCAAATCAGGCAGCATTACTAAAAGTACGATCTATCTGTCACGTCAATGTTAACCACTAATGGTGAACTATGACTGTGTGTACATCCTGTGAATAAATCAATAAAGCAAAAACTTGATGCCTATGTTTGCTGTTAAATCATTTTTATTTTTCTTACCATTATCCTGTTATTATACTTACCTAAAACTAAACTTTTGATAATTTATGGAAATCGCTTCTGCTGTGCTTAAACTAAAATAGATATTTCCATATAAAGAGTAGGTACTGTTCAGCATTTCAATGATGTAAGAGAGAAATTAGGTTACCTTTTAGTGTTTTATAAAAATAAAAATAAAAACTCGAAAACCTGAGTGAAAAAGTAAAAACCACTAATTATGAAATAAGATTATATTATTTCTCTTAATTATGAAGTAAAAATCGTCCTGACACGACAATTTTTCTCTGAGACCCAATTCCCTAACAAGATGGGCATTGTCCTTTAAAAAAAAAATCTCATATAAATTGTGAATAGTTAGATCTTAAAAATTTAGGGTTAATTGAAAAAGTAACATTAACAGTTTGCTCACTCGCGGAAAGGAAAGTTAAAGTTTTTTTTTTATAAATTTCATTACCGCAACGCGAGCCATTATGCATGTCATGTCACCTTGTCTAATTGTTGTTTTCGTTCGTGATTCTATCATAATGTATCGGTAAACACTAACTTTTTAGCTCTGTGCAAATAAAAACTGACTTTTAATACTGCGACGATACATAGATATGTTTTGTCAAGAAGAAAAAGTTCTTCTCGTCGTACTAAAATTCAACTTAACTTCGTACTTTAGTCTATAAACAACCGAAATACACCCTTATTTACATATAACTTGAATCTGGAATTAATCACGTGACTTAAGGATCTGGCACCCTCGTCAAACATTAATGCTGGAGCCTATGGGATGGTTAAGATGAGTCGAGTGGGGTGCTAGTGTTAGCGAGTCTGTTTGCAGTTTCAAAGGGCGGTGCGGTTGGGTGGGGTGGACATACAAAGGGCAATTTTATGATCGATTACATACAAATAGCATCCTGCCAAGAAGTCCCTTTTAAGCCAATTTTGGTGTTTCAAATCACAACTGTTATTAGTAAACACAAAAAGGCAACACGGTAAATTGACGTAGTGCGTCAATCAGCTCAACAATCAAGTTCTCCTGCTGAACATTCTACGCGATCTCAGTCTGGATGTGGTTCGTTTCGTAATACCTGAAGAGATATGAGGAACAGGGTGTAAAGTTCACTCATACTCTCAGAAAAGGGAGGATCCCGTCACGCTGAAGTAGTTGCACGAAGGCTGCACTGACGTTCATACTCGGGGTCACCAGTGAAGAGATATGAGGAACAGGGTGTAAAATTCATACTGTTGATAAAGGGAGAATCCTCCGACCAGATGGATGTCGTATCTGGTGGGCAACTGCCCGATGATTGTTGTCGGGAAGTTGTATATATGCTAGCTGCGCGGTAAACTTTGATTGCGCGATGCAGGATTGACGATGTGACGTCAGTGTGATGCGTTGTTCGCATGTGGCGGTGTAGATGCCGCCACATGCCAAACAATTTTTTTTAAGTTTACTTCTGGTACCTTACTTCAATTTTTTATGCACTTTTCATAGTCGGTTTTCTCTGTTAAAACCACTACACTGTTCCCTTCACTGTGCGTAAAACAAATCCCATAATTCTTGTCCCATAAAATTTTTATGAACTGAAAACTGGAACGACTAACAGCACCCGTTACCCTGAAGACCTTCAAACCACAACCTCGATAGGTAATACTTTATGCCAAGCGAGTAGATTCCAAGGGTTTGTAGTAAATAAGTTAAAGGGTTGTTGTTTTATTAGCTCCTGTTTGAAGGCAGTGCCTGGCAGCCGTTGCCACAGAATTAGCTTTAAATTAATTATAGCTTTAGGTACTTCTTGCTGTTTTGGTCTTATTGGTGGCGTAGTTTGGTTCATTATTTAATCATAAAATTGTTTGACAGCATCCAATTTCTTTTTGGATAAACTTGTGCAGAATTTGTTTTATTCAAAATCTAAGTAACCTTTTAACCGTTACTTATTACTTTGGGTAGATTGGTATTATTATCTGTAAAGCTCTTTGTAAACGGATTTGTCGAAGTTCCCCTTCAAAAAATTACAGCATTACACTTAGCCGCTTCAACTTTTGTTAATGATTTGACTACTATCAAAAATGTTAATTAATTAATAAGTAATGATGATGATGATGTGGTGATGTGTATGTTTAATGATGTTACTAAGAAAAGCATATTTACAAAAATTAACATAATTGGCGGAAAAATTGGCGAAGTTACTTTATCCTTGTCACGCAAAACTATACCTGAATGGCTCGAAGTAACTGTTGCGTTCCTGTCTTGTGACGTCTGATGCTGTCTCTTTCTAGCGTCGACTTAAAAACACATAGAAATTAGCATTTCTTTGAGATATTTTAACAATTTTGTTTTGAGGCCACTTAATATTGCCGGTCCTGCTCCACGCCACAACTAATTAATTGACATTTGAAACACTGTTGAAGCTGCTGAAGATAGTAAGAATTTATATGCATTATATAAACTCAATCTCCTTTTTATTATATAGATGCATTGCACAGATGTGAGTACTTTGTACTATAAAGCTACCATTTACCGGGTAATGTCATAGATTGACTTGAATGTGCCTTGGCGGCTGATAGTATGTCATGCTCACTCAAATGTCTCGTTGACGGTGGCGCGTGTGTCGGATCATTTAGCTCCCTTCAAAATGGTTGAGCTGAATGGTGCTGATCCATGCGTCATGTTCGTGAACGGGCGCCGTCAGTTGGGACTGGTCATCTCTTAGCTGCCACGGCTTATTTTAATAATTAATTAGCTGGATTGTTTTAATTATGTTTTGATGCACTCTGGACGCTTTTAAAGTGTACGGTTTTTTGTACATCGTTCTCACTTATAGTGTCAACATTAATCGATGTAACTAAGATATATGTAAAAACATTATTATTTAAAAGAGTGTCCATGGAGTTTCTTGCCCGTTCTTCTCCATAGGTACCTACTACGCTTTGGAATGGGCAACTAGCTTCATATTTGTGACTGACCGACTCCTTGACAATTCAAAAGTGCCTGTAAATGGTTTAATTGAAATAAATGATTTGAGTTTGAGTTTGAGTTTGAATTGTTCTGGTTTCGAAAAATCTAATAAAAAAATACAATTTCGCATTTCTTTCGGCATCTTTCACTCTAAGGGAAACGTCTGCACACTAAATGAATCAAAAGTGAAAAATAAATTCATTCGTGAATCAATACAACGAGATGGATTTTCTTGTCATCTTTAACTCGCCCATCGAATGCTCGAAAATGAAATTATTTTATGTATGACATTTTCTCAGTATCATGTGAACATTTAATGAAACAAAAATGATCACGTCCGATATCAGCTTTAGCAAGGTTTTTGCGAAGACTCTTGTCGTGTGGGAAAATACTACTTAGGAATTTGTTAAAATGTTTTTTTTTCCATATTTGTCCCAATATAATTTTTCCAAAAACTGTGACACTTATTACTCTGAGCATCCAGTATTTAGTCGCCTGCAGTTCTTACCGTTAGGCGCTCTCAGTAGCACCCCACCCAAACCCCCTAGGGATGTCCCTTAACACAACCGCGTGGTTCCGGACGAGATTGCGTGTGCGTTTTATTATGTAGCTCCGAGTCTTCAAGTAAACTACCAACAGGAACTTCTTGCGTTTGTGTGTTTATAGTAGTTTTTACTAGTTGTACACGTGCCCCGTTTGAATTCATGTGGAGCTTTAGATGTTTCTTGTGGCTTTTTTATCTTTAGTAATTCTTTAATCTTTGCTCGCTCTGTGGACTAGCGAAGATATAGGTTGTAAAATATATAGGTGTAACAGGTTTAACAGAATACGCACGTGTTTTTTAAGCCAAATTTTTGTCTGAGTAAAGCAGTAGGAATTCATATCCATAACACTAGTATTGCGTTTGTAAAGCCTTCCCCCATTTCATAACTAAAACCAGAATAGCATTTAATCCATCAAACTGCGCTCTAAATCGCATATAGGCTCCGCTCAGGTTTCCTTAAACGCTTCGTCGTCCTTTTTGCATTCTTGAAAGATTTGTCAACTCTTGTACTAGTTCAGTGTATTCGCTGAATGCGGACGAGCGACAGCGCGATGCTGTAGGGTTCCAAAACAAATTGACAGCGGCTTCTATGGACCTTGAACCAGTTGTAGCCCTGATTAGCCTCGATCTGTTACTAGATGTTCTGAAAATATACCGCATTCGAGTTGAGCGGACCTCACCAACACCACCTAGCTATGAAAGCAAACTTAGCTTTATCAAGAAACATCGAAACTGGGATTTGTTGTTTACAAACAGGAGCTGTGTCTTTCTTTTCAATTCTATATCATATCACAGCCACTTTCTCCGAAACAATAATATTGAAACGTGGTAAGTAGATGTGTGTATTCTGTGAACCGCATTAAGATTTTCACAAAAATAGAAAAATTAATTTTGGGAGTTCCCGCCCATACTTAGAACTGAATATTTTTTTTTTTTTCATCAACCCCATACGTGTGGGGTATCAATGGATAGGTCTTCAACAATGATATTGAGGTTTCTATCATATTTTTTTTCTAAACTGAATAGTTTGCGCTAGAGACGCTTCCAAAGTGGTAAAATGTGTGTCGTCGCCCCCGTAACTTCTAAAATAAGAGAATGATAAACTACTGCTTTAAGAAGTTTAAAAAAAGTCTGAAATCGCCAACCCGTCTTGAGCAAGCGTCGTGATCTATGCTCAAGCCTTCTCTGTATGAGAAGAGGCCTTTGCCCTGCAGTGGGACAATAATAGGCTGGTATTATTATATATTAAACTATTGGTTAAATAAATTTAAAAATACTTATTGTTGTATTTACATTGGTTTTTAATAGCATTTTACTTTTAAACTGAGTAAAAAAGACACATCAAGGGTCACATTCGGTCAGAGGTGGTGACAAAAAAAGAAATAAAAAATAAAAAAGCTTTTTTTTTATAAAAAAAAATTGTCACCACCTCTGACCGAATGTGATAAATTTTTCATAACCATCTGTCAAAGTGTGACCTTTGTGACAAAATGGCTGCGCCCGTATTAGCAAATAAGACATAAAGAGTCCCAAGTAAACGTCAAGAAGTAATGTCACATGTCGAGAGAATTATCTCACGCCACCGTGCTAGCACTAAGACATAACGTTCTTATCGTCCAAAATGTGATAAATAGCGTGAGTCATGACATGTCACAGTAGGCCATGCTCGCCCTGCAGGTGAATCCGGTCAGACTGGAAGTCGGTCCCTACAAAGTTGGGAAAAGGCTAGGCAGATTAAGGTTAGATTTACCCAATTAAACGCGATCAGCACATGAACTACGATTAAGAGCTGTCAGTGTCATTATTTTCTATGGAATATTGACACTGACAGCCGTAGAAACAGCTTAGATGTGCTGAACGCGTTCAGAAACATTGGTGAAATCGGAACTAAGTGAAGATTTAAGACAAAGCGCTCTTTGAGAAATATTACAACCAGAAACAAATGACTACATTATTCTGAGATCAGCTCACCCTATCGCAGACCACTGCTGGCCCTAGGCCTCTCGCAGGCTGGGCCATAGCACCCGTTCCTGCGCCTCAAGCAACCAGTCTGTTTCTGCCACCTTTTTAAGGTCGTCGGTCCATCTGTACGTCGGTTGCTCTGAGAACGTCAAAATAACACTCTTTTTTTTGGTAAATAAAACTGTTGTGTTTTTTTTTCATCAATAAATGCGCTAAACACATGAGCTAGACTCTTAATTAAATAGTGGTTCTCACCTTAACTTCTATCTACAAATTATCTCCGGTGGAGAACAATGTAACGTCTAATACTGTGTATCCTTCTTTTATAGCCAGAAGGACCCATCTACTCCAAATGGCATCAGTCCTTCAATAGAGCTGGCCCAATTGGCAATAAAAACACAAAAAATAAAATAATTATAATTTACATAACTACCACTCTGCCTTATCCACTTTGACTCTGAATCTATTCTACATACAAGAGTTGCACAGTAAAACAAATGCTTTTTGACTAACCAAACTTTAACGAAGTATTTTTGTTGTGTTCACTTCTTGTTATCCACCGGTACAAAGGTCTGCCCCCCTTCCTCTCATCCCCTTAAGCCCTATCTGGAGGGTGGCATCAAAAATGCAACCCCGAATGTAGAGGCAGCCTGAAGGTTGGAAGGATGTGCTTGAAAATTTAAAGGCTTATTCCTAGAAACATTGCCTTTTTAGGGAATAAAGTTTCGGTAAGTCTAGATTGTTGAGACAAATCGGTTGAGTTAGGTTAAGATATTCAGTTTTTTTTCGATGGAAAGCATCCCAAAGTTTTCTGAAAAATATCCGTATCGTTTTCACTATCTACCTGTGTAGCTTGCTTCTGTTGGTATACATACGCATCAAATGCATAATTTATTCCAGTAGGTAATACTCTAGCATAATTAGTTTATTAAATATGAAATACCTCTAAAACGCTATAATCCTAAATAAGTAAACTAAACGAAATACCCGATGTAACAGGTGAGGCTACTTATTTTAACATCGTTAATCTTTTACCTCCCACGCGTCCGTTCCATAAGACTTCAATCCTAAAAATAAAAACAAAAGCGATGCATTTCCCCCACTCCTCCGGCTTACAGGCTTGATAGCCTTACCTACCGTCCTTTTTTTTCGTATCGCAGCTAAACGCCAGGTTAATCCTCACTGAGACTGGAATAAATCGCAGCATAGACGCCTTTCAGTCTGTCTAGTTTTTTGCCTAGATACGACGTGAATGTGATTAAGTTTTAGAGCAATCGAGCGGAACATGGTATCGTTTTTGTGTTAGCACTGTTAGCAGGTTCGGGAATAAGTGGATCGACAAAAAAGTCTTGGAAAACTTAGTGTTATTTGGGAATCTTTTCATCTTTCAATAATTTTAAGATAGAGGCTTTTCTTCATGATATGATGATTTAGTAATAATAAGATTTGCTATAAAAACATTGTATTAATAATTTGTTCTCTTTCTTTTCAGGTATGTACCCCGTTACCAAAAGCTTGGAAAACGGTTTTCAGTAAGTAACTCTTTATCGGCTATAAATCTGTCGTGAGTATTGCGAGTAAATTAGAAAAGATTATAAATTATCTTCTCTCAACACGATTACATCCTGCTTTAAAAAACAACATATATTTTACAACTATGCGACGAAAATATAAATAAAAGCAAAAAGACAAATTGCAACCGTCTGACCTGCCAAATACACAGCAGAAGTATTTATTGCAATGGAAACGGTACTAAAATAAGATGCGTCTACGCATCCCGCGAGTGACGAAAATAGCCGAACGATGACGCGACAGAAATAGTTCAACACGTGTCATTTGTCGCGAGGCGTTGTGACTTGTCGCACAGGACAGGCGGGCTGACTCATCGGGGTTGCAAGGAAAAAGAAACGTTGGTTTTTCGTACGGTATTTAAATATAGTCCCTACTTCGTATGGTCTGGTATTTTTTATCATACGAGGTATCAAGTGATATACCTTTGAAGAAATAACTGTCGCCTCATATGAAGTCAAATCTAATGCTATTTATGTCAATACAAGGTAAGATTTCAATATGTAAAACTGTACCTTTGTTGACAGTTGCCAAAAACAAAACAATAAGAAAACCTGCCTAGTTTTCGATGCATTATTTTCGCCCACCTTTTACTAACGTTCATGGTAAGGCGATTATGAGAACTTCTATGATTCCTATGATAAGTGATTCAATCCGCGTACAAACTGTATCCTGAAATTTAATGCTGTTTGACCATAAAAGATACTCGTGAAGTGCGTTTGATTTGTTGTGGTAGCGTGCTTTAATGGCCACATAATGTTTACTACCTCCTTTGTACCCTATAAAAATTTGTAGGCCGAACATTACCACAAATAATGCACATAAGTAGTACTGATGTTAGGAACTTTATAACTAGTGACCCGCCCCTGCTTCCCACGGTTTTTATATTCATTTTTTATGGTAATGTCTAAATTACATTTAATTAAATTAAAACGATTTTTTATATAAAATCACATACACACAATAAAATAAATAATAAAACTAAACGTAAAAAAAAATTAAACACAAACGCAAGTCATTCAAAACAAATAAAATTGCATAACCGGGAAAAAACGTTTCTGGCGATAAATATTTTTTTCCCAAAAAGTCTATAGCCGTATAAAATAAAGTGTACGGTTTTTTAGTTTTACTCCGGCAGCCCTGCACCTCACCCACACATAGACGCTCATAGAATGTCAACTTCAAACGTTGGACGCGCAGTCTCGCGGGGAATTCTACTAATTCTGTGTATTTAAAAAAATTCTAGGACGATATAAAATTATTGTTGCATACTTTTACGGTGACATGTTTACGTTTGTGCAAATGAGAACATGTTAACATTGTTTTTATTTCTACTATAAAAGCATGTTTTTCAAGCAGTATTTTTATTTAATTTCCTATTAGGGTTTACAATACTGCGCATTTTGATGTCAGTATGTTATAAGATTTGCGAAGTAGTTTCTTTTCAACACATTATTAACCAAAATATCCCCAGATTGTGTTGATGAGTGTATTCTAAGATTGTCTAGTATTGTGTGCCTTGCTTTCTACTTGACAGTTTCAGATCGCGGTAAAATTAGAGCTTTCATTTCTGGTAGTTATCGGAAATTGATTCTACTAAATTGGCTATGGTTTATGTGAAGGAGACTTCATTTCTACCAATCACTGAATCTGTGTGGTATAAATATGCTAATAAATATATAAACTCACACACACCCCACCTCTGCCCAAATCTTCGGGGAAACAAGGCGTGATGTTATGTTTATGTTCAAATGTATACAAAAGTAAACATAACAAGAATGAAAGAGCTCACAATATCAGTCAATCAACTCGGTCTATCACAGTCCTCTCCTAAGAAATAAATTATGAAAGAATAACGTTTATTTGGACACAGTTATGCCCGGTTTCTGAAGTTTCCAGATAAACTCTCACTAACTATTGATTCAATAAAGTTATGCATACGATAAACGTCGGTTAACTGTCACTGGGTTTCTGAATACGCAACAAACCATTCAATAACTATGTAGCTGATAACCACTTTCTTAGTGGCCACTAGATGGGTCTGTATTAAGAGATCTTGTCAAAAATTGATTTTACTATCATAATTCGTTTTTATTACTAGTTTTATTTATAGTCATATTTTTTCGAGGGTTTATAAGTGCCTTTACACTATTTTAGTTTAAAAATATGTTAGGTCGCTATTTATGGACGGATGCATGAACGACATCATTGTCATTGTCGACTTAAAAAAAGTTTCGTTTGACACTGACTTTCATTGTTTTGTTGGGGTTGGTATTTTTGCTTTTCGTTACATTTGATTTCAAGAGTATATTTGTCTTTCCAATCGTTTGTGCTTAATTCATTAAATTAAATAACATGGAATCCGGAAAACGCAGTAAAAATTTTACTGAAAGAGAGAAGATGCTTCTAATCGAAGTGGCCAAAGAATTTGTCGCTACAATCGACAATAAAAAAACGGACGGGACTTCTGTCGAGGCCAAGAAACAAGCTTGGATTGCGCTGACAAATAAATATAATGCTGTCTCGGAAACTGGATTTAGGACTGAAAAGCAGTTACATGCTCTATACGATAACATAAAGAAAAAAGCGAGAAAAAATATGAGCGATGATAAGGTATGTTGTATCCCGTCGTGCTGCTAGTGTACTTTTTACCTATTTGGTTAAAGCCCTATATGTATATTTTAACTTCACAAAGTACAAAGCAACCCCTAAGCATACAAGCTGTAATATCACAAGATACCAATAAACCATATTGATTACGTTTCAGATGCTAACTGCATAGAGTAATAATATTCATTGACTATTATTTTGTTACACAATAGTGCCAGATTGTCATTTATTTACGTTATATTTTAATTTCAGTCCGAGATGTACAAGACAGGAGGTGGAACATTTTGTCCTAAGACAACCCCAATTGATGAGAAAATTGTGGCTTTATTAACTCCTCAATTCAAACCATTAGATAATGAATTTGACTCATCCGCACCATATTACAGCTTAGGTAAGTCCAAAGAGTTTGTCCTTTGAATTGTAATTATCTTTAATTTACACATATCAGTATCTTAACTTCATATCAGTGTTATGGGTTTAACATAACTAAACATCACGCCTGTAATCCCAGAAGGGTTAGGCAGAGGTGTACCTATAGTACACCCACATTTCGCCAGTTATGTTCAAGTCCCATGTAATAGGGGGCGAGCCTATTGCTATCAACCAAGCACAAATACAGACTCCGGGCTGCTACTGAGAAATTCTAGATAGAAAAACATGTCATGGGTTTATACAGTTCAATTTATTCATTACAGATATTGAAAAAACACAAGTACTAAGTAAACAAGCACATTCTGGTACTTCTCAAGACATCATCATAGTACCAAATCTTCCTTTGTATCCATATACACAGGAAGATTTGGCGACTGAAACTCAAGCAACTTCTAGCAAGAAATTAGAATGTTCCAAAAGACCAATTTCGCCGTGTATGAAGGATTTTGAAACACCAAAACTAAAGAAGATGTGTTTAACTGAAACAAAGAAAAAAAATATAAATAACCTCAGTGATTCTATAATAAAAAGAAAAAATCAGAAGCAAATTAATGAAGATGCCATAACCAGTAAAAGATTAGAAATATTGGAGCTTCAACGACAACAAGAAGTAATGAAATTGGAAAAAAACAAAATTTTACTGGATATCGACATTGAATTAAAGACAATTCTTCTAGAAAATGCAAGAATGGACCTAGAATTTAAAAAGAGGAATTTTAATTTATGATGTTTTATATCAGGTATATTAACATTCTTCTTTTATAAATTCCATGTCCACTGTTGCATTTTCTAAAAGAATTATCTTAAATTTGATATGTCTCATGTTTGTAGTTATCTCATCAATTTTTTTTTACTTGAAATATAAATTAAATAAACAAAGATATGTTTAATTGTGTTTTTTTAATTTGTGTGATCATAGTATTTGAAAATGTTTATAAAAGGAACCTTAACCAACCTAAAATATTGTTCCAACAATAACCGACGAAAATGGTTTCCTTCAGAAGAAAGGGGTTGTTCAATAGATTCTGTAACAATATCTTCTTCAGGAGCAGAATCCATTATCACAGTATCATTTTGCTGTAGAGCTAAATTATGTAATACAGCTGTTGCAACAATTACAACTAATGTGTGATCTAATTTTAATCTCAATTTTTGAGAAAGGCATGCAAATCTTCTTTTCCACACACCAAATGTCCTTTCCACTGTGTTTCTGGTTTTAATTTGTGCTTCATTGTACAGTTTTTCCGCATTTGTAGCTGGATTTAAAAATGGCGTCATCATGAATCTTCCACAAGGATAAGCACTGTCTCCCATGAGGTGACCATCTATCTCATTATTATCCAGGCGCGCTCGCAGGAATGAATTATGATACACGGTACTGTCATGTGTTGATCCATGCCAGCGAGCATCTATATCACGGATGTGTAACTTTGCATCACACACAACTTGTACATTAATAGAAAAGAAACCTTTTCTATTTCTAAATAGTTCTGCTTGCTCACCTCCAGGAGATTGAATTGGTATGTGCGATCCATCTACACAACCAATTACATTTGGAAATCCAGCTATATTAAAAAATTGAGCCTTGACTTCTCTTAGGTCTTCAAAATTTGGCATACCTATATACCTTGCAGCAAGTTTTGCTATTTCCTTGCTTACTTTATAAACCACTCTTGACACAGTGGTTTTGTGAACGTTAATGTCATCACCAATCACTACTTGAAAAGTACCTGTAGCGTAAAATCGTAATGCGATAAAAATTTGTTCCAAAACAGACAATGGATATTTGCGATGAGTAACGGGAGATAGAGCAGGGCTGATGACTTCACTTATGTGTATCACAGTGTTCTTATCAAAGCGATATCTCAATTTAAATTCTTCATCCGAAAACATTTCGAAAGGATTCCTCCTACGTCTTAAGTTTCTGGGTACTGATATATTAAAAATAAACTCCAGTACTTCCAAATCAGACTCTGATGAGCTACTCGTATTCATTATGCTAGCACTCATTGTATTCTCGTTTTAATATTTTAATATAAGCTTTCACTGGCAACGTATTGCAAAAATACACGTTTTACTTGTATAACCTAAAATTTGATAGAGTTTGCTATGAAATTAAACGTCAAATATAGTTATGGAGCCGATAAACGGCACACATTGGTCAGTTAAGATAACCTAAGTTTAAACGGAGTTTATCTTTTATTGCGGAGTTCGGAAACGCACTTTCACAAGTTGTCGAACCAATAGCGCTAATGAATAGATAAACTACCGATACAAGTACCTCAGAAACCGGGCATTAGTGAAGCGCAAAATATAAATTACAAAATAAAAAAGTAAAAATAATGTTTTAACAACAATAACTGTGTGCCACGGCTGCGCCAAAAATACTCATACAAAAATAAAAACTATTTTATGACAACAAAAATGGCTGATCTCCCCGTACGAGTACCCTAACTTTTATAAAAACAAAAATAGAACGGGTAGTCTGCTAGTATCGATTGCAGTTAAAATAGTAAGTCTAGACTGCACGCCTCATTCACTGTGTGGGTCACGAGTTCAGTTCAAAAGTTGGCTTTTTAAAATATTGTGTAACTGATAAATAAGTTTTAATGTTTGTGTTTTGTCATAGTATTTTTATCTCACGAAACGACGCGCGCTTTACTTGTGAACCAATAGCGTCAGCACATAATACACACACGCAGACGGACACACACACTTCCGACTTCGCCATTGTCTTGGACGGTACCGAGAGCTCCTGCGCTTACACACACTTTCACAGGTGTTTGTACACTCGGTAACAAGTAAAGCGCGCGTCTCGCAAAGGCCCTTTCTCATACAGAGAATGCATTGATGACCAATCTCGCTCGAGGCGACTAGTATTGATGTAAAGTCCATGTATAGAGGTAATGAGAAATAGGGTGCTCACTCATTCTCTATAGAAAAGGGAGGATTCTTCGACCAGACCGGTTTTGTGTCCATTGGTCAATCGCCCGACAACTGATGTCGGATTGTACGTATGCAAGTCGCGCGGTAAACTTTGCTGCGCGATGCAGGATTTTACGTGACGTCAGTATGATGACGCCACATTTGTTTCCTCACGACGTTTTTCTTCAGCGATATAAGAGTAGACGAAAACATAAAAAAAAGGTGTACGGTCTGAAAGAAGAAATGGCTAGAAAGGGGGTCTACAGAGATGACGACTAATAGGAAGAAAAAGACATATTGCCCCCACCACAAATAAATTGGACAAGGACGAGAGAATACATACATACATACTTAACTCACGCCTTCTTCCCATGGGGGTAGGCAGAAACCACAGAACGCCACCTGCTACGTTCCTTATACCCACCTTTTGCCTGCCTCCACCTTTTGCCTCGAATACGTTCATACATCTGGTCATACACGAGCGCCGGTTGAGAGTACTTCGCACCTGATCTTTCTGAAGAACATCACCAATAAGGTCACTATATGTCCTCCTAGGGCGTCCCCTCCCGGCGTTTCCACTCACATCTGCCATGTAAATAACTTTTGTTAGTCTCCTTTCATTCATCCGCTCAACATGACCAAACCATCTAAGCATACTCTTTTCAATTTTTGTCACTACATCTTCTTTTAAACCACACCGTTGCCTTATCACATCATTCCTCAGCCTATCATTCAAAGTCACACTACACATGCTCCGCAAGGAACGCATTTCCACAGCATTTATTCTGCTTTCATGCTTCTTTTGCCACACCCAACATTCACTTCCATACATAAGCGTAGGCACCAGCACACTATTGTGAACAGCCAGTCGTGCCTTCTTGGGCATCAACTGGTTGGTCACAATTGCATGTGTAGCACCATTCACTTTATTTCCAGCATTCACTCTCCTTTCGACATCTCCATCCATCTTTCCATCCCTTGTAAACAGACTCCCCAAATATACGAACTCTCTATCTTGCTCCACACTCTTACCATTTATTTTCACATAACACACCGATACATCCTCTTCTCTTTCAAACACCATGACTTACCGAGAGAATAATTTACTATTGATGTTCACACAGTAAAATTGAGTTTTATGATTTCCTTCACCGATGTCAGTGAATAGCTACTGGTGGATGCGTAAAAATGTGGCATTGCCCATGCTACATTTTTAAACAAACAAAAATATGCAAAACCTTTCAAATGTAAATCTCTTTTATTCATCCCCCAAAACCCCTAGATGGCGTTCCCTAGAACAATTCCAAGACAATGACTATAGTAGCAGAAACGTAGCTACCCAAAAACTGGGTCAATCATAAATTTTCAACAACGCTCTCATTAAAATGGTCATCCGCGCGAAAGTTTCGAAGGACCATCCAAACTTGAGACGTTAGCAAACATCTTGGAATTGTTAGTTTGGTATACAACAATGCTTTAAGTAAGGACAAAAGGTCTAGTCCAAGTAAGTCCCGAAATAAGCGCCTTCAGACGGCGAAGTTCACCAAAGGATGTGAACGCGATCAGCATATCTAAACCGCGTTCAAGTGCTGTCAGTGTCAATATTCCTCCCATGTTAGGTACGACACGTTTTCTTTTTCCGTTCTCCCCGGTATTTTATTTTTATCGTGGAGGCTTTATGGGTAATCAATCAAAAGAGAATCATCATCATTTCAGTCGAAAGATGTCCATTGCTGGAAATAGGCGTATGATCATGACACTTTTTTATCTGGTACTGTTACCAAGTTTTACTTCTGTACTGTGTATTTTCTTATACTGTGGCACGGCGCAGCAACAAAGTAAGTAAGGATTTAGACAAAGCGGGTTTCCTTAACTTTAGTCACAAAAGGTAAGAATATAAAAGGGAAGTGCTTGCATTTCTAGTGTTCTGTAGTTTCTGTTAATATCTTTATTTTGGGGAAGGAGTTTGTTAGGACGCCATTAAAGTCTTGGAATTGTGAGCGTCCTTTTTAGGAAATGGTAAAACTATATTGGTATAGTTTTCAACTTTAGGTAAGCACTCTTGACTTATACTCTTGACTTTTCTTGTAGATATTACACATACATATTTAAACTCAGCAGTGGTGGCCCAGTGCAAACGGCCGCGACTTACATGTTGCAAGTCATGGGTTCGAATCCAGACAGGCGCACTTTGTGTAAATTATTTCTTCACCACTGATTTCAAAACAGTGAAAGGAAACATCGTGAAGAAACCGGCATGTCGTCGAACCAAAATTTCGAAGACATGTGACATCTACCAACCCTTACTGGAACCGCGTGGTGGATTACGGCCTTCTCCCTCTGGAGGAGGCCTGTGTTTCAGTAGTGGGAGGCTGATTATGATAATTTAAACTCACGTTTTCTTCCCATGGGGGTAGGCAGAAACTACAGAACGCCACCTGCTACGACCCTTACATACTGCTTTTGCCACGTTTACGTTCATTCGTCTAGTCATACACGCACGCCGGTTGCGAGTACTACGCACCTGACTTTTCTTGCAATACTGGGAGAAATATTTAGATGCAGGTCTTCTAACGATCTAAAATGGCAAGCTCGTCCCTCCATTTAAAATTTTATTTTTCAATATCAAGGTCTAATCACCTTTCTAGTTTCTCGATTTGCCACCTTCAGAAGCACGAAGAATCAGACCCGAAACTCTAGGCCATAATAATAAATTTTTGTTTTGTACCATGCGGAAATCGAACATAGGTCTGAATTTAACCTTTGAAACTGTTCCAGCCGAAGGCTCTTCTAGTTGTCTCAATGAGATAGTTATTAACTTCGATAAAATATATAATTTTCATTACCTACCTGATTTAACTTTAAAAGTCATGTAAACACACTTCATAGAGCTCTTTAAACTTAACTTAGTGATCGCAATAGCTACTGCTGAGCATGAGGTCCTGGGTTCGATTCCTAGGTCGGGCAACGTGTTATTGGGATTTTCTAACTGGAATTTCGCAGTAGCAGCCCGAAGTCTGGATTTGTGCCCGGTAGATGGCAATAGGCTCGCCCCCTATTACATTGGACTTAAACATAACTGGCGAAATGTGGGTGCACTATAGGTACACCTCTGTCCAACCCTTCGGGGAAACAAGGCGTGATGTTATGTTATGTTACCTTGCATTATTCTCTCACTTTCCCGCGGGCCAAGTTACCAACACATTAATATCTGGCTTCCAACGATACGTCATCCTGGACACTTTACTTGCAACTTCGAGGAGCCGTAAGGAATTTAACAGGAAGATTGAGAGCCGGTAGCCAAACTTGGAAAGTTTTGTGCATAGGTGTATATTGGGAAGCTGACTCATATGTTTGGTGGTAATTTGGGTTGATGATCGGTATAATTTAGGGCCCGTGGGTCCGTTGTTTATGATGTTACTTAAAGGTAACGTGTTATAATCTCAAATCATCAAAGAGTAGCCAGAATATCACAGCAATAATATTTCAATGGGGCTAAAGGGGTATGAGGAACAGGGTGTAAAGTTCTCTAATACTCTATTGAAAAGGGAGGATCCTCCTACTAGTGGCGTGTCTGGTGGGCAACTGCGACCGATGTCGGGACGTTATATATATGCTAATTGCGCGGTAAACTCTCCTTGCGCGATGCAGGATATTGCGTGACGTCAGTGTGATGCGTAGTTCGCATGTGGCGGTGTAGATGTCGCCACAAGGCAACCAATCACAAACTCGGAATCTGCAATGTGTTGTGGCGCAGACTGAGAACGGCCTATGTCCAGAAGTAGATTGCGATTGGCTGAGTTGATTGGTTGATTGATTGAAGTCGCGTCGTGTACGAACCGCCATTGAAATCCTGGTGAGTAGCGTGGATGACGGGCCTACATAATGTGCATAGGTGTAAGGAAATTCGGAAGCTGACCCTAAGTTTGGGGAAACTTAGGTTACTGATAACATGGAAAGGTATCTTCTTCTTCCCTTTTTCTTTGTCGTTCCCTCAATTCTGAGAATCGCTACCACATACGCAGTGCAGTGTGGACCGCTCGGTAGATGCTGCTTCCAACAGCCTTCTTGATCGTGTGTGAACATCTTGCCGGTGCTCTGCCTTGAGCGCGTTTTCATTCCACCCGCCCCAGCATCATAAGCATTTCCAGGCCATTCTTAGATGAAAGCATAATATGTCCAAAAAAGCTGAGGGCGCGCTCCTATTGGATGAGTATACGAAATGCAAAAATAAAATTGCCATTTAAAGCCAGATTAGGTCAGATTTAGTGGAAAACCCATGACAAGAAAAGATAAAATCATGAAAGTGATAGTTTATTAATTTTAGAGGATAAGGAAGAATCACTTTTTGATTTTCAGTTGCAGTCCCGTTGCAAGACTGACGAAAACCTCACCCGTTAATAATAATTACTGATGAGAATTTGAAAATAAATTTCAAGGAATTAAGTTCAGCAATATTCACAGAGCCGTTCTTGTTGCCAAAACGGGAAAGATCCTCGTAAACCATTCATGTTCAACATGCAGAGTTAAAACTTATGTTAACTTATAATATCGGCTTTCATGTCGTAACTGCAAGCACAAACTATAATTTTCAAATGAGTAAGTTTGTGGGGAAGCGCGGCCGGACGTGGCCCCGGCTTCCGATATACGTAGGTACTAGCCATGTCAATACCAAAGTTTATTGTATAATACAAATCAGTGTTATATCACGACTTTATTCCCCGAACGGTTAGGCAGGAATTTACGGTACTTTTCGTATCTTTTAAATCGAGGGCGAGACCATTGTCATTAATCGGGCAACAATACACACCATGACTCTACGCTCAGCTCATGTGCTTTCAACCACTGGACCAACGACGCACATTTATTATTATCAAAATTTCGTCCCCTATTTAACACTATTGGGAGGTGCACATGCAAACATTCTGGGGTTCAACATGGTCGTGGGTAAAGATTGTGGTGGTTGAACGTGGACTATATCATTACTTCCTTAGTTGGTCCCCTTCGTTCTACGAGTACTCGGATGTAAAAGCACTAACTTAAAACACGCTTCTAGAGTTCTTGAGCCATCGAATTAGGTTGTCCGTTGTCTGTTAGTGAATTATTAAATTTAAGATTTTAATTAACTTATAGTTCTTAGCGTGTGAAGGGGGTTCTGAGATCTTACAATTACGAAGTTGATGCGCAATTGTTGACGACGCCATTTGCTTCGCTTAATATAGCAACGCCTTAAGAGCGGTCACGGTTTTCATATGCAAACTATACTTCACAAAAACCTGGTATTCTACTCCTTTGTTGGGATACTAATACAGCCACATAACCTCGTCAACTATCGTTTTCCACTAACCAAGTTTGCCGGGAAACGAGTGCGGACTCCGGGCTCCGGACGTGGCATCCGCAATACAAGCCGAAGTTCCACACTAGTTTATGTTCTATATCAGAGACAATGGATGAGGTTTTATGTGTTTACTAGAAGTTATTATGTTTGCTTGTTTGTTCATGGTCGTGTGGCCGCAGATGGTGGAGGCTATGTATATATTATGGATATGACTTGTGATTACTTGTTGGTTTTTAATAGCATCGGAAAGGATAGATGTTTTTAGTATGTCTGCATTTGGATAACCAAAGGACCAAAGAAACCATTAACGGATTATTGTGAAAGGCTGTGTGGCTAGAAGGGCTATGTACAATTAGATGTGTAAGTAAGTAGAGAAGCTGCGCCGACCTTAAATAAATTGCGAAACTGTTTTCTTCTTCAAATCTTATACACACAAAAAAACAGAAAAAAATAAAGGAACAGCAAAATTCGTACAAAGATGATGATTATTGCTAAAGAAATCTCTTCCAGCGTTCCTGCGATAGGAGAGTACATAACAGATGTGGACAACGTGTGTAAGAGTAGAAGGGAAAACTAAATACATAAAAACAAAAACAATTCTCTAATTTAAATATAACCATACAATATGCTCGTAAAGGGTCTCTTTTTTCACCAATTTCAATATGGTAATGTATCTATAATCTTAGCAAAGAGTTTTTTATGTTCAAAAGTGGTCAACATTTTATGAATATAATTAACTTTGGGAGATAAAATATAACGAATAAACATTTAACTATTTAAGTAATTTAATTAATTTTGACAATAAATCTGTAACAAAATCACAAAAATATTAATTCACAAATTGTTAAAATTTTTGTAACTGCTTTAACAAGTGATTAATGATTTATTCGTTCCTCGCAAATATGTTATAAAACGTCTTATGACATACGTGCGCTTTGATAATGACAGCCTCTGTTTTCTTGTAGCAAAGCCTCGTCTGAAATTTTCAACTTACCGCACTTATATCATAATGTACTATTCTACTTCTAAAATAGACATAACATAACATCACGCCTTGTTTCCCCGAAGGGTTGGGTAGAGGTGTACCTATAGTACACCCACATTTCGCCAGTTAGCAGTTAGTACCACTAAAATATATATAAATATATTTTTATTAAAACAAAAAAATACAAATTCAATTATGACACAGTGGAAAGATAGAGTTCTTCCACTCTTATTTCAAACACTGCAACAGTTCTGCAATCTTCGGTTAATCTGATAGGATTCATACGCTACGTTTACAGATTACCCTTTTTCACTCAAGATGAGTCGGCTGTTTATCATCCCTTCAATAGATACGGACAGTAAATTTCAGTAAGGTCTAAACCAACACATGCATTGCCCTAATTGGAGGGATTTAAAAGAATTCTAGTAATATGCACCAATCATCATTTTTCTGACCATGTCACTTGGGGCAACACGTTTTCTCTTTCTCTCCTGTCAACCGTTACGCTATCATTCACTCCCTTATCTTTCATATAATTCCTTACACAATCCATCCATCTTTTCTTTGGCTTTCCTCTCCTTCGACATCCATCAACATCATTCATATTTATCACTCTTTAAGTCACATGTTCTGCGTTTTTCTGTTGCTAGTAATATGCAGCCATTTTGCTAGAAATCCTAATCCTAACTAATATTATAAATGTGAAAGTAAGTTTGTTTGTTTGTTACGCTTTCATGGTAAAACGGCTGAACGGATTTGGATGGAATTTGCCACTCAGGTAGACCATGACCTAGGTAAGGACATAGGCTTCTTTTCATCCTGGATCGCAGACAACGTCGCGGGCAAAAGCTATTAATATTATAAATGATTTTTGTTTGTTGGTTACCTTACGTTCTTGTCTAAAGCACTAAAACGATCATCAAGAAATTGTTGTCGGGGGTAGAGAAAAGGACACTTTTCATCCAGAAAAAAATTACTGTTCCAGAAGGAAAGAACAATAAATTTCGACTGTCACAATTCCCTCCCGACCCTTGCTCGAGCTAACCCGCGCCGCTGAGCCTGTAGCTTTAAATTCGTCCCAAAATCACTCAAATCCTGATCCAGCTAGTCCCTTGCTGCCCTCTTCCAGCGACGCCCTAAGCCGAGGTTCGTACCTCACAGGGGGCACCCCCTGTGAGGTACGAACTTTTAGCGTGTAGTCGCTTAGTTTTTAGTTAGTATTTAAGTTTAAGTCCTGGCTGGAGGCCTTAATTTATTAGGGCAACCACAGGCAAGTCCGCGTAAGCAGACGACAACCTAATAGGTTGACCTGCGAGATGCCATTCCCAAAAAAAAAAAAAAATCACAATTGCTTTAGAACGCTAAATGGCGCTACATGTCTTACGAATCACGATTGAATTATGTCATTAGAAACTTTTGTAGTGTGTTAATATAATTTAAAAAAAAATATGATATTCATTTTGTAAGTCTAGAGTGAACTCCAACACCGTATGGTCAAACACCACGAAGGTTGGCATATAATATGTGTAATTCAGAAGGATTTACAGGATTTTTTTGACCTCCACACGGACGAAGCTGCGGGCAAAAGCTAGTCTATTAAAACGTACTAGAAACAAGAAATCTCTTTTGCCGTAAACAAAAGCAAAGGATTAAAGCACGTTCTAAACAAAATTTACAACAGTTTTAAAACGAATAAAACCATACGAATCGTTAAAAATGCAAACTCTATAAAAGGTTTGTTTTCACAGCCATATGAATATTGAAGTATTTTTAATGGAAATATAGGTACAGAGCGATTTTCGATGAAAAACTAAATAAACTATCCGTTCACAGTTAAAAAAGCCCGATATTTTAAAGCATTTTTCATTATTTATCCTTTACATGAATTCCTGCAAAATATTTTTGAAATGCCGAAAAAGTTTTTGCAAAAGCTGCAAGTATTTTTGCAGTGTTACCCACGGAGTCTAAATTTTACGAACGAACTCATGATTTATTCCTCTATTTGATCATAGATCCGATTGCACACAGACAACTCCTCTTCAAAACCACTCTGTATATTAGGGGATTAATCTAGAATTTGATCTAACTGAGAATTTAAAAATGTCATTTATATTTTTCCATTCATTCGACCATCAAATACTAAATGGCTGGACGATTTCGGGAACCTCGGGATTTTTATTACAGGACGGGTCTTATCGTTCATATTCGGACGAATCCGGACGATCTCGGACGTCCGAGTATTCAATATGTTGATACCACAAGGGAATTGAGTATTTCGTTTGTATGATTCTTCTTTGAGGCGTATTTTACGTTCAACGTGAAATTTCGGGAGATTTATTAATGTTTATCGTTTTCTCGCCGACTTATGTGTCTGCCAAGCCAGAAATCAAGTTCTGTCAAGTCAAGTCAAGTCAAGTCTTTATGGGCCTGTTGCTGATACTCATAATTCTAATATGATCTTTCCTTCTTTTAAATCTTTATTCCGCTTATAGTCTTCACTCGTTAGAAATGCGACAAAAATTTAAAATAGTATGCTTTGATATATATGGTTTGGTGGAGGGGACGCCCTAGGAGGAGATACAGTGACCTTATTGGTGCTGTTCTTCAGATTCTCTGTCAGTTCACCTCAGAGAGACTCCAAAACGAATCAGACTTGCAAAATATTTTAATTCCCATAAAATATCCCTCTTATTTTGAAATCAAGGAGTTATAATGAAGGATTAAGGTTGTAAAGTTATCTGTAACTTCGGAACTTGGCTTCGACGCCCTTCGACGATTTAGGAGCTGTCGTTAACAGCACTTGGCATTGAGACATAATTCTAATGGGCCGGATTACGATTTGATTTTGTTTCGGAACCAACCCTTAACCTTTTTTAATAGATTTTAGATCTTGAGAGTGTAGAATAAGGGCAGGTTTTTGAATGATGAGTTAAGTATGGAAGTACGTGTCCAACTCTGGACCTTGTTTATGAGGTTTTAAACTTTAGGTTATTATGCTAAGTTTGGTTTTTGAATGGTATGTAGGGAGTTCAAAAATCTTAATTGTTGAAAGTCGAGTTTGTTGAGGCATTTTTGTTTATTGAGCTTTTAAACGATTATGTTGATTCATTTAATTCAATAAATTCACTTTGTTCTTAGGGTCAACTTTAATAAAACAGTGTTGTTAGATAATAAATGTTTTAGCAAACAATAATAAGCAGGGCGCACTATAAGTTTCAGGAACTATCCACTTACATACTTAAACAATATTTTAAAAGTAATTACAACATTTGAAAATGGAACTATGTGGCTGTAGAATACAGTTTGTTCATCTGACTGTCAAATGTTTTTACATTGTGGCTCCCTTTTAAAAATGTCTTGTCTTTATCACCATTAATTTAACGCGTGAAAATTTTTGTAGTAAGATTTTCTACGTTTTTAAGCATAATTTGACAGCTCAGCAGAGCCCCGCTCGGCTTCGAACTGCTTTTGGCGATGAAGCACCATGCAAGACGACTATTTATAGCTGGTTTGCAGAATTCAAACGCGTTCGTGTCAATCTCAGTGGCGAACAAAAACATGATGCTGTGCAACGTACGGTCGAAACAGACAGGCATGTAACCTACCATGAGATTCGGGCATCTTTGCTTAGTTATGAGTCAAATACAATAAATCCTACTCAAACATTTTGGTATGAAAAAGCTGTTCTCGCGGTGGATCCCACACAATTTGACTGAGGCTTTGCACGGTGCCAAAAATGTTTTTAAGATTGTTATGAGAATATTTTGAGAATTTATATAGATATTTATAATCTTTTCTTATTCATTCCAGAAGTTTTAAGCGTGCTCCACGTAATCCTGTGAACCGTCTTATCTAGTTGTCAAATTCACAGTACCGTGCGTGTTGATCCTAGGTTCAACTCCCTATTTGGGCTAAGTGGCGTATCGTAAGGGTAAAATATATTTGCTTACAGGTTAGAAGTTAATATAGGCGGATACTAAGAATTTCTACCTAAAATATAAAAAATAAAGTCACAATGTCTGTCCGTGTGACCGCGTGTGTCTTCTAAACTGCGCAACTGATTTTGATGCAGTCTTCACCATCATTTAAAGAATTTATTCCGGAAGGTCTATCATTACATAATATTGAACTTAGGTACATTTGATAAAGAAATCTCGATGATTCGCTAGTTTTCTACAATTGGAAATGAATTAATGCACATTACGAAAGTAGTTTGTTTAGAATCGATTTCTGTAATATCTAAATTCCAAAAATAATTAAAACTACGTAAATTACAGTCACATTTCCGTTGTACAGTTAAAACAAACCAAAATGGACGAAGTACAAGGCCTTTGTATGCGACTGTGTGCGTGCGTAGTATTGTTATGTGACCAAAATTTTAATAACACTGAATTATGAATATAACATAATATTCTGATTGGAGTGTTTAGTGATGTTCGTTACATTAGCCGAATTTAATCTAAAGAACACTAGAGTCCAAAATAAAATTAACGAGAAATACAACTATAGTTCAGCGAGGGTTTTCTCAACAATTCAGTTTAGTAATTAATTCATTTAAGTGCAAAAGAGAGACGCTGCTCTAATTGTGCAGTCTAAATTGAAGAAATACTGCAAATTACGTTGTATAATGCTAAGTTAGCAGTGACTGCAGTGAGACTGCTTAATCACGAGAACTGACTGTTTTTTGAGCTAAACGTGGTAGAAATATAAGTGTTAAATGGGCTACTTTGAATTTCGATTGCAAAATGGCGGTCAGAAATTATTAGTCCTTAAGGTTCTTTACCAATTATTCAATTCCTACTGTACTTAGTTGTATCTTACATTACTAACATTGGTGAAGGAAAAAACCTGGACGTACAAGTACAATATAATACGTCTGAAATCGCCAACCCGTCTTGAGCAAGCGAGCTGATCAATGCTCGTGCCTTCTCTGTATGAGAAGAAGCCTTTGCCCTGCAGTGGGACAGTAAAAGGCTGGTGTTATTTCGTTTATTTATTTAGTTCCTTATCTAATACGTGTTTAAATAAGTATAATAAACATTTAAAAATAAAAATAAATGTAGCCTACCGGTATTGGGAACAGGGTCCAAGCTACCGGTGGTCAGGGCTCCAGAGCCTCCTAACAATGCGAGCCGTGTCCAGAAGTACCGCTTTCTGAATCAAGCCCTTTGATTAAGATGCTCAACGAGAGTGTTGGTCGAGGCTTTTGGCTATTAAGCCATTGGCTGGCACGACTATCGGCACAATGATCGCTGAGTCCACATCCCACATGTCGACAACATCGTGAGACAAGTCAAAATACTTGGTTTGTTTGTCTTTATCTGCTTTCACGAGGTTCCTGTCATGCGGGACCGTTATCTAAATAATCATTGCGCGCGCTGTAATCGATCCACCACCACTATATCAGGCTTATTGGCAACAATAGTTTAGACTGGTGTTATTATTATTATTAACCGTCTACTTTGTAATATGATTATAAAATGGTGGTCAGAAATTAAGAAACCGCTCGTCGCGCGACACGCGGTACCTTTGTGGCGTGTGTAGCGTCGCGCCAATTGACGAGCCTTAATGCATTACCTTCAGATAGTTAAAAGACTTATTGATACATGACGAGCGTTGAACGAAAGTCATAAAATATGTATTTATTGATTATGGAACACCAACAGCATATACATTTAACATTGGTTTACAAAAGTGTGTAGGAAAGTTATTATTGGTTATTAATATTCTGTACGTAAATAAATAAATAAAAAACGTAAATACCTTTTTCGCGGAATAAAACTTTAAAGTTTGTTGTTTTAATCCATATTGGAAACAGTTACACTATTTGGTTTTTTCAATTCCTAAAAATAACCCCCTAGCGACCTATCTCATTACCCAATAAGTTTTCTTCTCTAACCAATACAAGAAACACCCTTCATTCTGTAAATACAAAATTCCGAAATACTTTACTCAAATTAAAACCACACCAGTGCTTCCTAATCAATACAAATGAGGACACAAACATAAAGACAGACACGTCACGCAACAAAAACACATGTAATTATATGTCACACTAATCCATGCAACACTTGCTTCGTAAACGCGTTTAATAATTGTCCTGTCAACAGATGCTGCAACGACAAACTTAAATGTGTAGGTTTAAAACCCAAAATTGTTTGAAAATAAGTCTTAAACAAGAGGGAATACGGTGTGAAGTGGATTTGAGTAAATGGTGCAGTTAAATTTGTCACAATTCGAGGAATCTTTTGATTTACACATCTGTGACCTATGTTTTGACGTTTGCGGAGCTAGCTATACGTCAGCCGATTGTGATTTACGATTACAAATTCATATATCTTCGTGCCAGACGATTTTGAGCAATATTCCATAGTGTATAAGAACATCAGTAAATGAAAAATTCAATATGTAGAGTTTTTTTTTTGCACCGTGTTGAAGGATTTTTTGTAATAAGAAAGATAAATGGGTTCTTTGCCAAATGTTAAGTAGTCATAAGTCCTAATAGACGCGATAAGCCTGAATTCCTTAATCTCCGCCGTCCTTGTGAAATATAGGTTAACAAGATTTTTGGGAGTATCACACCAACTATTACAAAGGAAAATGTTTTTATTAAAATGTTTCATGATTTTGTTTGCCTGAAAAAATGTTACACTTATTTGGAATTTTGTCCTTACTCAAAATAGCTAGTTGTCACGTTTGTGGTTTCTTCAAATTAAGCCAGTTACTTATAACGACTTTAGGCAAGATCTGTTAGCACGAAGCGAACGTAATTAAAATAATTTTGCAACTTTGACAAAATTAGACTAATTTTCAAGGATTTAGGGGAGCAACAATTTTATTTACCTGTCTACTGGTCGCAATAGCTGGGTGGGTACTGGGTTCGATTCCCAGGTCGGGCTAAGTGTTATTGGATTTTCTATCTAAAATTTCTCAGTAGCAGCCCGGAGTCTGGATTTGTTCTATTGGTGGTTGATGGCAATAGGCTCGCCCCCTGTTACATGGGACTTGAGGATAACTGGCGAAATGCGGATGTACCATAGGTACACCTCTGCCTGACCCTTCTGGGATTACAGGCGTAATTATAAGTTATATTTACAATTTTATAATATTTCATAGCTGTTTTCGTTTCAAAGTAACAGTCTTTTATTTATTCGCAAATATGGATGTAAATACTTAGATCTATGTAATGATTATTATATACAAAGGTATACAATTGGGGCCTGTGGCTAAGTAACAAAAGCCGCACGGGTCTATAGATCAGATCTTTACACACCAAGACCCCTCCGTGCCTCGGAAAGTACGTTAAGCCGTTGGTGCCAACTGTCATTTGTGGATCTCTGACATTCGTTACGGGTCATCAGACAGTAGCCCGAAAGTCTGACAACCAGTCTTACCAAGGAGTATCAGTATTCATCTGCCGACCTCAACATATTTGGGAACAAGCTACACTGATGATACAACGGTACACAATTTGGTATCAGCATAATTATCCTTTCAACTGTGGCGGCCATTTTGGCGAATAATTCGCATCCGTCAAGCTACTTCTGGGTGGTCCGGCGTGAAAATGGTGCATCTGATTAAAATGACGACATCTCCTAAGCTTTATATGGGAGCTGCTTAGAAGTTATGTCGTTGGAATTGTTATTAAATTAGCTAACGGAATATGTATGGATAATATTTTATCATTAATCATGCAATGACGGTTAAAGCTAACGTTTGTGAATGGATAAAACTAATCTACGTAGTAGAAATACAATGAAATTTAATTTCACTTATTTCCTGAATCAAACAGTTTTTTTATTTTCTTATATAAAAAAAACACTGTATGCATTACATGCCATAAGGGGGTAGGCAGAAACTACGGAACATACTGTATGCATACTATGTACATTTTACACCAAGAGTAGGGCAATGGGCAACCCTATTCTTCTAGTAGTATAGTCGGCTAAAAAGTATTCTACCTCTAAGATTGGAATCCGTTTGCATGTCGTAGTTTACAAAACTGATACACCACTTTCTTTGCAGTACACAAGGCATACTTTGCACATGCGTGCTCTATCTCCATCTTCATATACCATCAAGAAAAGTGTTCTCCATTTCACGTTTACTTTCACCATCTTTATTATATTCGACCCAAATTAGTTTCGGCGGAGGTGGAGCAGTTTCAGCATCGTATCGTAAAGAGTAGACACAATTTACTTGTATTATACGTCGTACAGAAATATGCAGAAATCACAGCTCACCTGCCCTACTTAAAAATGTGATTGTTTTAAAGTCACTTTTCTTTAATGTCATTCACCTTAACATCGCGCCTAGTTATCCCGAAGAATAGAGACAGAGGAGTAGTCTATCGATAGTAAACCCACATTTATTTGATAAAAAGTAATTTTAGTTTTTCTAGATAAGGATTCAGGGTTTAAGAAATAGTTCTAACTAATATTATAAGTGCAAAAGTAAGTTTTTTTGTTTGATTGTTTGCTGCACTCTCACGTCAAAACGGCTTAAAGAATTTGGATGTAATTTACTACATAGATAGTCCATGAGCTAGGTAAGGACAAAGGCTTACTTTTCATCCTGAATCGCAGACGAAGTCGCAGGCAACGGCTAGTACAAAATAATAAGAACTTATTAACCTTGTTGCTATGTTGCCATTTCTCAATAATCGACCCAAATTAGTTTCGACGGAAGTGGAGCAGTTTCAGTATCATATCGTATACTAGACACAATTTACCGGTACATTAGACGTTGTTCAGTAATATTCAGAAAAGCATAGCTTGTCTACCCTCGGGGGATTAGAGTAGGAAGTGTACTAGGATGAAAAATGTGATTGTTTTAAAGTCACTTTCCTTTTGTGAGGTAAGTGTTAAGAGAGTAAAGAATTTCAGTATTTTTAGGAAAGGTAGAAAATGGTTTTCAATTTTAGATGGTGGGATTTTGCTTTAAAATAACATTTTCTTTATAGAACTAATTTCAATCCGAATATATATTTCCCAAATTGATTTTAATGTCGTTTTCCAATATCGCAAGCTATAAATTACTGTCTATTATAACTATTTACGATATTTAAAAGTTATGGAAAATAATACGAATCACCAAGATATTTTATCAATTATTTATATTTCTTTGTCTACATCAAGTTTAATATTCTACAGTGTGGAATGAATGGGAGATGTGACGGTATGGTATAGAGTCTACGCCATCTTTTAATAATATCACTTTTGAGTATTCTAATATTCTTAGGTAGAACAGTTTCACTCATAAAGACACAATTTATCGATACATTAGATGTCGTTCTGAAATATTCAGAAACCCATTTGTACCCACTCTAGAGAGACCAGGATAGTAAGATAAAAAACTGAGAATAAAATTGTATTACCTATATAAATGTGAGTTTAGGGGAAAGTTTTTCTTCTGGTGGGAGGGAGTGTTGAAATTTTAAAGGGTACAAATTCTAAATCTGACTTTTAAATATACATTGGCTGTACTTACAGTTAGTATGAGAAAAAAGTGAGTGATCATTTAGCACTACAAACTTACCAAAATTCGGGACGAATTAAAGAATTTTCTTTTCAGAATCTGTTGAAAGGTTTTTTCTAGAAATAAGAAATATGGGATTAAGAAACTGTTACATTTAACCTCTGAAAAAGATAAAACCTGTGGGGACAAACTCTTTTAGAATTGATAACAAGAATCCTACAAGAATATTCTCAAGACCCAAAGCAAAGTACTAAAACCTAATCCTACTGCCCAATTCTCACGAAAAGTACAATCACCAACGAAAAGTTTAAACGCAACAATTTATTTATTTATCACACTTTACCGAGCTCCGGGCGAGCGTAGTGCGTGAATTTTTTAATCACGACGAAATAAAACCATGGTACTGTGAGAACGAAACTGGCCGGCCCCCGAAAATGTGTGAAAAATTAATAAGCAACCACCGATGCTGAAATTGTTCTCTGATTGCGAAGGAATAGGAATGTTTTGTGTTTTTGTTTTGTTTTTGAGTGTAAATACTTTTTTCTATGAATTTTACTGAAAATCAGAGTTTTTTTTTTAATTTAGATTTAGTAAAACTGCGATGCTGTCTAGTGTGATAGATGTGTGAGTGGAGGTTTTGCCATATACAGTGCAGATATAATAGTGCCAACAATAATATCCATTACAATTGCGCATTGTGTTCACAGTGAAAATGTTTATAGATTCATGAAAATAAATGAATAATAATTTTAAAAATATTGCACAGGTTTAATTTCAATGCACGTTTGTTTGTTTATAATATGTAACTAAACAGATGAATATTGAAGGACAATACAATAAAATACGACATCTTTTATTATTATTATGTCGTTTATTTATTTTTATCCTTATTCTAATACATTTTTAAATATTTTTATAAAACAACTTTAAAAAAAAAACATTTAAAAATATAAAAAATAGTGGTCCGCCGGTAGCGGGAGCAGGGTCCAAGCTACTGGTGGTTAGGGCTCCAGAGACAGGAACCTCCTCACAATGCGAGCCGTATCGAGGAGTACTGCCTTCTGAATCAGGCCCTTGATCCAACCGCCTAACGAAAGCCTCGAGAGATGTTGGTCGAGGCTTTTTGCCATCAGGCCATTGGCCGATACGACAATCGGCACAATGACAGCCGAGCTCACATTCCACATGTCAACAACCTCGTGTGCTAAGTCGAGATATTTAATTTGTTTCTCTTTCCCAGCTTTCACGAGGTTCTCGTCATGTGGAATGGTAACATCGATAATCATTGTGATAATAGTCCCTGTCAGTAATGATAGACCGATCCCAGTATAACGTGACAAGGTCATTTTCGAGAACTGGGTCGGGTACATACTTGTAAAACGGTACCTCAGAATCTACAAGTTTGTATTGCAAAGCAAGTTGCTGGTGAATAATCCTGGCTACTTGGTTATGCCTGTGCAAGTACTCGCCGTTAGCCAGACGAGAGCAACCAGAGATAATATGTCTGATGGACTCACCTGGACGGTGGCATGCCCGACACACGTCAACCGTCCCGTCCTTCATAATATGTCTCCGGTAGTTATTCGTCAAGATAACTTCGTCCATAATTGCACAGACGTCCATTATTATTATCTCCTTTATTACATTAAAAACCTTATAAATTACATTTTTAAATATACTTTCAAAACTCTGAAAAAAAATACATTTAAAAATATAAAAAATAGTATCCCACCGGTATCGGGAATAGGGTCCAAGCTACCGGCGGTCAGGGCTCCAGAGAGAGGAACCTCCTAACAATGCGAGCCGTGTCCAGAAGTACCGCTTTCTGAATCAAGCCCTTGATCCAGCTGCCCAACGAGAGCCTCCTCAGGTGTTTGTCGAGGCTCTTGGCTATTAAGCCATTGGCTGTCACGACTATCGGCACAATGATTGCTGAGTCCACATCCCACATGTCGACAACCTCGCGAGCCAAATCAAGATACTTTATTTCTTTATCTTTCTCGGCTTTCACGAGGTTACCGTCATGCGGGACCGTTATGTCTACAATCATTGTGCGCCGCTCTACTCGATCCACCACCACTATATCAGGCTTATTGGCAACAATAGTCCTGTCAGTGATGATGGATCGATCCCAGTACAATGTGATATTTCCATTTTCGAGAACTGGGTCGGGCACGTACCTGTAGTACGGCACTTCCGATTCCACAAGGCTGTATTTCAGAGCAAGTTGCTGATGGATAATCCTAGCTACAAGGTTGTGTCTATGCAAGTACTCTTCGTTAGCTAGACGAGAACACCCGGAGATAATGTGTCTTATTGATTCCCCCGGACGGTGACATGCCCGACAGATGTCAACCGTGCCGTCTTTCACAATAAATCTCCGGTAATTGTTCGTCATCATAACTTCGTCCATAATTGCACAAATAAAACCTTCGGTTTCTCCAAAGAGGTCACCGAAACGTAGCCAGGTCACGGACGCTAGAAGATCTACATCGGGTCCATGTAGGGCCCGGAAAAAGCGTCCGTGAAGCTCCTTACTCTGCCATACTTCCATGCGATCATTAGTGTCAAGCACTACAGGTTTGCGCCAGTTCTCTTTGGCCAAGGAGAGCGGGGTGAGGCCCTTGTCCACCGCGACCACATCACGATGCATCCCCACGTCGGCTTCTAGGAAATATTCCCTGAGACTGCATATCTCACGATTGTGTAGGGTCTTAGCGTTTAAAAAGCCTCGACCTCCACACTTTCGCGGGATATACAGTCTCATTACCGATGATCGTGGGTGATGCATTCGGTTTGCAGTCAGCAGTGTACGGACCCTCCTATCCAGGGCGTCGAGTTCGGTCTGAGTCCATTTGAGTATGCCGAAAGAGTACATCAAAACTGGCATGACCCAACCGTTAAAGGCGCGCACCTTGTTTCCGCCTGACAGAAGACTATTTAACACTTTCTTCAGGCGGCCAAAGAAGCGCTCCTTCAACGATTGCTTCATGTCAGTACCATTGATGCCCAACGCTTCCGACATACCCAAATACTTATAGGTTTCGGATGCGGAGAGGGCTTTAAGGTTTATGGAATCCGAGAGTTGAGTTCCCACGGATTCCACAATCTCCCCTCGCTTTACATGCATGACCGCACATTTGTCCACACCAAAGTCCATCCTGATGGCGCTACTGAAAGTTTCAGTTACTTTCAGTAGCTCCATTAGTTGCAAATTGTTGGGGGCAAAGAGTTTTAGATCATCCATGTACAGAAGGTGAGATATAACCTGACCACCTCTCCTCAGCCGATAGCCTAGACCTGAATCCTCCAGCAGTGTGCTTAGAGGATTCAAGGCTAAGCAGAACCAAAGCGGGCTCAAACTATCGCCCTGAAATATGCCTCGCTCGATCCTTATCGGCTCGCTATTCCTCAGGATATTCCGACATCCTGGATAGCGAAGGACCGTCCTCCATCGCCCCATACATGCCATCAAGAAGGTGCGCAGAGTTGCATCTACTTTATACAACTCCAGCACCCTCATGAGCCACGTATGTGGCACCGAGTCATAGGCCTTCTTGTAATCTATCCAACATGTCGACAGATCCTTTCGGGAACGTCGAACCTGTTGGCTAATGGCCATATCAATGAGGAGTAGCTCCTTAGTACCGCGAGACCCGTTCCTACATCCATTTTGAGAGGCAGACATGATGGAGTTGGTGTCTATATGTTTGTTAATTTTAGCTCTCAAAATGGATGTAAGCACTTTATAGACCGTCGGTAAACACGTGATCGGCCTATAATTTTTGGGTTCCGCGGTGCTACCTGATTTATGGAGCAGGTGGGTAACTCCTGTTGTTAGGAACTGGGGTAGCGAACCAAACTCCAAAGCCGTCCGGTACTGAGCCGCCAAGCGAGCGTGCGATCTTGTGATCCATTTGATCCAAAAGTTCTGCAGTCCGTCTGGCCCTGGAGACTTCCAGTTAGGCAACGGACGGACTAATAACAAATTAAAAAAATTAAAAATTAATTAATTCAATTATTATTATTATTATCATACACATTTAAAACAAAATACCTTCCAAACTCGATCTCTTTTAGCATAGTTTATTCTACTAACAGAATGTAAGTTATTGACTAACAATATTGTTCCACTTCTAACTTCAAACATACCGTTCTCATACTCGTTCCAAAGAACGTTTATATGTTTGCAACCAGTGTTTCTCATTTAAGTGAATATTGTACTCTGTTTTGAGAAATAAATGTCTTAAACCATAAAAGCCTTGTATATTTCTTAATCAAAATCAGCCTTGATAAATGGAGGGTTGAAAGAGGACATAATACATAAAACCCACTTCAAAGGTATGAAATGTGGTCATCATCTTGACTAACATCGCAGATTTCCCGAGATATAAATCTTAGTTTATTTAAGATATATCTTAGGTAACGTTACCTTCCCCTACGCTTAGACAGAGCAGGTATTTAGGTTTACAACCAATTGTTTTTTTTTTGTTTGGTGTTTTGTGCAAGATTTTTTGATGTTAAGATATAACATGACATCTAAAAAAATTGTCCTTTTGAAATATACAGCCAGGGGTGGAATAAAATTAAATGTCAATTTTCATAGGTCGCAGTTACTTGGCTATTTGGGAAATTATTTCAGGATCACAAAAAACGGCATACAAAAAATATTAAATAACTTGGCTATGTATTTTAAAAATTACGGTCATTTATATTAAAAAAAACGAGAAAATCCACTGCCTGTGACGGTCTTTTAACTCCTGATACTAACCGACCCGACCTATCACCCGACTTCGTCTTGACGTCGACTTACGGGACGCCCTGTATATGTATCTCTATTACTTACACGTACCCTCAATCATTTGTACGTTTCTTGAGCGAGAAAATCGTTGATAGTCGCTTCCTCGTCGACGGGCGAGGGGACAGGTGCCTAAAGTCTCTTTCACACTGGTGCGACGCCACAGCACGACACAAAGGCACCGCGTGTCGCGCGACGAGCGGTGCCTTTGTGTCGCGCTGTGGCGTTGGGCCTGTTTGTGGTAGCCTTAAATGCCAAGCGATGACCCTGACTTTAGGGGTGGTGCCTAATGCGCTGTTATCAAGTTTTGTGATACTTTTACCACGAATATAAAGGTATTAACTGATTAAATGGTAATTTGTGAGTGGTGTGGCGGAACTGAAATTGCAATGCTTGAAATTGCTGTCTGTTTTGTGTGCCAGATAGTTCGCTTTGTCTGTCCCTTAGTGTAATTAAGTATAGGTAGTATAGTTCAACATAACATTGGAATTTTTGTTTTATTAGTGCCCTCAATCGGAGCCATATAGGGCACAACTGCACAGCCCGACTTCAGCAACTAGGTCATCAGGCCTCTTCGCTTGTTCAAATCTCATCCAAGTCAATTTAGACCCACGATGGCGACAATGACACTGGTAGCTAGGAAAAAAATATTATAAAAGCACCATTTAAATAAATGTTCGTAAAAGGTGTAAAAAAAAACAAATGACCCTCATAAATCATACGTGACCCTAATTCCTATAACGAACAGAAAAAAATGACAGAGGTGGGAATTATTAGCACATCAATAATGTATTTCACTCCATTGTGACGTTCCTTCTTGGTAAAACAGGGTTGACAGGACAAATAATTATTTTAGAGAGGCTTAAAGTACTTGAAAATTAATTTTTAATTCACTGACAGACAGCACATAGCCTAAACAGCTAGGTATAGAGGCATAACAAATAAAATAATGCGCCAGAGTGCCTTATATAACGAAGGTGAGCACTGAGGGTATGATTTTTCAAAAATCGGAATGATTTGTGAAAATTCATCATGCCTTAATAATTAAGGGATGGAAGTTTGTATCGAAGTTGTTAATTTTGGCGATGGGAAATTCCGTCGGGCGCACGGCTTGTAAATGAATAAATACTGAAATATACCTACGATGGATATACCTATGGTTTGGCCATGTTGAGAGAATGAATGAAAGGAGACAAACAAAAGGGTATTTACAAGGCAGATGTGAGTGGAACCAACGGGAGGACATACAGTCAGAAAGGTCAGGTGCGTAGTACTCGCAACCGGAGTGCGTGTATATGACCAGATGTATGAGCGTAAACGAGGCAAAGGAGTATGTAAGAATCGTAACAGGTGGGCGTTCTGTAGTTTCTGAATGCGGTAGGCATTCAGAAACTACAGAACCCATGGGAAGAAGGCGTGACTGTATTCATGTAATGTATACCTATATAGCTACGTCAGGCGCACCCTGTGAAGTCAACTCCGTTACCACCTTGCTGACTGGCTAATATGCTTACCACGGCGTATGTCCGCGGCTAAGTTAGTGAGTGGATACAGCTCTAACTGAGACAAGCCGGATTATTACTGGTTGCTTAAAACCGACCACTTTCCGAATTCTGTATCCTCTGACTTTCATCGCACCAGAAGAAATTCGAAGAACTAGAGCCAGCCGCATCGAGAGGGAGAAGCTACCGGATGACCCACGCCACCCAATGAACAACAAAAAAAACCCCCATAAACATTTTCGTGGGTGCACGAGTTCAGCCGATGCCAACTCCTACAGTGGAAGATGTGATCTTTGGCAGGAACTGCGTAAACCTCCTGATTTTTATTGAACCATCAGAGAGCCCGAATTACCATGAAAAACCTAGACGTTGTACCCAAGTAGGCCGTAGCAAGGACAACCTCACGAGTGGGTCTTCCTCCGGTGTGTATGCGGCGTCTTTTCACAGACGGTGGCTCACCTCCCATCTTGCGGCGCATGCCCTGTTACCTGCGAACGTAAGGACCTAATGACTGTGTCTGCGACCGGTTAAAAAACGATTCATATTTCTTCGTGTTATTTTTGCCATCGACTCGATCGGCTAATAAGAAGACGGCATTAGCTATTCTCATTGTGTGTGATTGCAAAACTTTTTTGACTCAGTAGTTACTTACTATACCGTCTGTGAAGCCATTAAAACATGGCCTTCCATAGATAAATATTACCCGTCTCTCCACCTAGTCCAATGCCTACTCTAGGATGGATATCCGATACGGCTCGCAATCCTCTCCTATCTTAAGGGCACCTCTTTCCTACCATTACAGCGCCCCCTTGTGTACTTCTTGATATGCAATGGTGACTGTAGAACCATGAGACTTGAGGGGCTAGTGCAAATCTTGGGGTTCGTTCTCATCATTCAATTCTTAGTTTGTCCCTTGTCACTGTTGAAGTTTACTTCGTTCCAAATTTCAAGGACAAAATCGCAGAAGTGGTATAATATTCATCTTATCATTACTTCCGTTTAAATATACATATATATGGGCCGTAGAAGGAATATAAAATAGGACGAAGCGAGACTAATATAATTAAAATAAAACTTTGGGACGAAGAAATCATATTGTTTGGGACGACTCAGGATTTTTATGTAGGACAAAATCAGTGGGCCATACGAACGACGAATAAATCCCTTTACAAAGTCCGATTGTACAGCAGACAGTACAGTACAGCAGGCTCCACTTTGTACTGACAGCCCGTAGTAAACTGTCACTTAAATGCAAGCTGCGCATCTATACCGCAGTCATCCGTCCCATCGTGACCTATGCCTGCGTTGTAGTTGCGCACGCTCACCCACGAAATCTCCATAAGATGCAGACCCTCCAGAACCGTTTCCTCAGAAAGGTCACGGGTGCTCTCTTCTATGTCCGTAATATAAATCTCCACGTCGACCTTAAAATGCCTACCATAAACCAGTTCATGAAACGCTTATCGAAGCGTTTCTTTGACTCTGGCAAAAAACACCCAAATCCCCTCATTTCAGCGGCCGCCCGCTATACTCCCTCCTGCATAAGCAGTATTCGCCGACCAAGGCATACCCTAATGGCCCCCGACGACGCCACTACCCTCCTCCAGGAGAGCAGTAAGGCCACCAGCACTTTACACAAGCGCAAAACCCGATCGCCGTCCTATCGTCCTCGCCGCCGAGGCCCGCCGCGACGCCCAAATCCACGCCCCTCCCGACCCTTGCTCGATCCAGCCCGCGCCGCTGAGCCTGTAGCTTTAAATTCGTCCCAAAATCACTCCAATCCTGATCCAGCTAGTTTCTTGCTGCCCTCTTCCAGCGACGCCCTAAGCCGATGTTCGTACCCCACAGGGGGTGCCCTTAGCGTGTAGTCGCATAGTTTTTAGTTAGTGTTTAAGTGTAAGTCCTGGCTGGAGGCCTTAATTTATTAGGGTAACCACAGGCAAGTCCTCTTAAGCAGACGACAACCTCATAGGTTGACCTGCGAGATGCCATTCCAAAAAAAAAAGAAACATCCGAAAAATCATCATCAGAAAAAAAATATCTCCCAGAATCATATTGCGGTGCCATACAAGAAATAAAAACAAAATAAAACGTAGTTTCATACAAGTGAATCAATTTGGCACAGTCGTAGCTAACCTGTGGAGCCTGTGTAGCGTCAGCAAATCAACTTAAGTGCTACACCAATTGAATTTTATTTGCTGATTGTACCGCTACACTTGAACTACGAAAACCGTGCTTACTACTACGACATAAAGGCTGTGTTAGTGTCCAATTGTCGCCATCGACGTGTGTGGAAAAGCATATAATACGCAAAAAAGCAGCTTCATAAATTATTTGTCGAAAAAATGGCCAGTGTATCAGCTTTTTTTATTGTTTTCCTTTGTGTGTGTTTTGGTTGTCAGAGGTTTTTAAACAAAATTATTGTTGTTTTGAATTGTGATGGTGAAAGGATTGTTGTGAATGTGATAACAAGATTATAATCTGTAGCGTTTTGGTAGCTGTTGTTTTAAACATGTGATATATATTTTTTTTTTTTTTTTTGCTTTAAAAATACACTATTGATTTAGATAAACATGTAATGATACACATTTAAAACAAAATTATTGACAACGTTGATTCTCCTGTAGAGCCTTTCAAATTCGTGGAACGAAAAAAAAACTTTTACAATGAACTGCATGCATTATTGTTATGCATTTCTTTTTGAACGTCAAAAAATCTCTAAACAATGTTCTCCCACTAACTACATCGAAACATTTATTTTAAAAAATATATCGCATTTTTTTTTCACGGATCTAGTTTTTGATGCTGTCGGTACAACAAGTCGTACGTAAGCCTCTCTGTATATTTCTTTGATCTCAATATTTGTTATATTTCAAACTCTGTCAAGTGCTCGCTATCCTACCGGTTTTTCTTTATTTAACTGGTATATTTTTACGCTTTTGATGTGAGTCTGAAGTAACTTGATTATGTTTGAAAAATGATGGTGAGCATAATTTAATTAAGTACCGGGTTTTCGGAAAGAAAAGAACTTGTTTATACCAAAAAGCGTTGGTTGCCTTTTATCATTATGCTCTCAAAATCAGTATAGGCGTACTCAAAAACTTCAGGCTGGTGAACCATTTATGACTGCCGTCTTTGAACATTCAAAGACCGTTTCCGATTCAGGTTCGTTACACCATTCAAGAACGGCTGGACCGATTTTCATGATCTTTGATTTGTTGGATTTGTCTCTGCCCCGAATAGCAGAATATCTTTTAAACATGGGAAAAGTTCACGAAAAAAATAATGGTGAAGATAATATTCTGCGGCGGTACGATGTTCGCCGGGTCGGCTAGTTACTATTAAACTAGAAATACTAATACTATAAAAAAGTGTAGCTATCAAAAAACTATCGCTTATTCCGTGAGACTTACAGCGCCATCTATACGATAGTGCAAACTTAGCAGTTTCTTTCCCCTTAGCGAAATGTTATCATCTCCCTTCTTTGCACTACGTCAACATTACTTGATGTGCGTAGGGTGACCATGAGAGGGAGAAATGTAGTATATATTTACTAATATGGCTTGACTGGCTCGTTGGACTAGTTGTCGCAATTGGCACTGCTAAACTGGAGGTTCTAGGTTCGACTCAACGAACGAACTTCTGTTTTTTTTTTTATCAGGAATTTCTCAGTAGCCGCCTTGAGCCTGGATTGCATTACATGGGACTTAAACATAACCTGGTGCTTTCTAGGTGTATGTATGGGTACACTTCTGCCCAAACCTTCAGGGAAACAGGCGTGATGTTATAGTTTCGTGGTTCATATGATGCGGTGTCTGAATTGAATGCGAATCGCACGCGACTCAACGGTACCGAACGTCGCGCGAAACGCGATGTCTTTGTGTCGCGTCAATCTGCACAAGCTTAAAGACAAAATTAAATGAAACGAGAGACGATGAAGGATTTTTCTTTTTCGTTTGGGATTTACAATTAAGGTATTACAAAAAAAAAAGTCGCAGTAAAGTCTTGAAAATTAAACAAAAAGCAAATTGACACAATTTTCCATTTCATACAACTGTCATAGAATGACAGTTTTGATTTTTGAAATTCACTATGAACTTAAATTGTCCGTTCATCCATGGACAATTTAAGTTCGTAGTCAATTTGCTTATTACAATTAATTACCGTGACTTTACGCGGCCTCAGTTTTTTTTTTTTTAATTTTGTTTTGCTTCCTCCACCATTTTGCCAACATCATGGTCATCCTATCAGCTAGCAAGCATCCAGTAAAAAAAAATATGCCGGCACAGCTCTTCGATGTCTGCTCGTTTATCTTGCACCCACTTAGGCGCGAAAGCAAATATGCATTAAATATATTGATTTTGTAAACCAACGTGAGTGAATATTGGTAGAAAATTTACTTACCGATCGCATTTCCTGAAAGTCATTCGATTTGAATGAAAAAACAACATAAAACATACATAGTCAGTCATTTTGCAGTAAATGCACCGCAAACGATAAATGCACCGCAAACGATGGTAGGTTTAATATTAAATTATTAATTAATTAGTAAAATTGTAAGTGCAACTTGACACATTTATTTCGCCATAAATTAGCACACTTATAAAAAAAAACAATCGAACTAAATAAAACAACTCTACAAAGTGAAATATAACTTTAATTTCGAAATTCTTTGGATCTGTGTTTTAGTTTTTTGCCACCGGTTTCCGAAATTAAAGTAATTTTTCACTTTGTAGTGTGTGAAAAAGTTAATCATTTTTAACATTTTAGTTTTGGTATCTACTCCACACCAATTTGTGTACTTACCACTTCCTGTTAATTAAACTACATTGTCAGGAAGTATTATAACATTATCAAGGTGCACAAAGTGGATTTAAATACGTATTACCGAAGCTAACTCAAAAACTACCCAAGCAAAGTTACTAAAATTTCTATGGGATCACGTGGTCACGTCACCCTTTCAAACAAAAAATATAAGAACCTCTTCCTTTCTTTCCAGACAGTGATCTTTTGTCCGTGGAATGTAAGTGACGTCTGACAGTTCTAGTACCAATAGAAAGACCGTCAACAATTCAACATTTACTGTCAGGATAAGATTTGTTCTAGGTATAAAGTTGTGGTGAAATTCGCTCTGTGTAAAATCGGATATCCAGGAGAATATAGGCCATATACATATTATTATAGGGTATCCATAAAGTTATGTAACACCTGGTTTATTTGTAGTTGAAAACTTCTCAAACTCTGCTCTGCTTTGCTTTGCTTTACAGGTTATTCCTTAAATATAATCCGCGCTATTCTCTTTTTTTGTGGACTAAGTACGTTGGCAGACGTACTGGCAGTGTTACTTCGCATTTATAATATTGTATGGATTAGTACAGATTTGAACTAGTCCTCCCCTAACTTCTTGAACCACGAATTTGACAAGATCACCGTCCCAAAGTCTCCAGTTCGTCTCCCGAGCGAGCGTCAGTTAGGCATACAATTACCCAACAGTCTCCGAGTTGAAACTTACTGTTACCCTCAAAGGTGCTGCTTCATTCCCGATGCATTGTTAATTTGACGGCGAGCTTACTAGTGTGTAGTTAATTTAGACAGTCTTGTGGGTAGTTTGTGTTGTGTAGTTTGTGATAGCATGGAGAAGTAACGCACTAGTCTAGCTGAGGCAAATTCCGCGCGGGACGCTGCATCTGTTGTTTTAATGAGTAGGAAGTCATACAAAAATCTAAATCAAAAGTTATTTATTCAAATTAGGCTGAGAATCAAAACTTTTCGAACGTCAAAACTACATAAGTCAGACCCCCAAAACGCCCGCCTTCACCACTTCCTAGTGCTTTAGCTGGGAAGAAGAAGTGGCGCAACAAACTCCCCAGAAGCACAGCTGTCTGTTCAGTTAGTAAAAACTTGAATCGGTATGCAAAGTAATAAACATTACGCTGCACAAAATATCAAATTAAATTATTTGCCATATGCCAGCTAGCCACGCCACTATACCAACAAATACACTGACAATAAACTCAAGCAAAAAAATTAAAATGTAAATAAAACAAATACAAAAATAAATCCGTTCAACAGTTTTCGCGTAAAAGGGTAACAAACAAACATACAATAAATTCAAATTTCTTGCCCTATTTAACTTGGGATAATTTTACAAAAATACTTTCTACTTTCGTTACAAAAGGAATTCGTGTGCAAAATTTCATGCGTAGGCCTACCTAGCAGCTAGGCTATGCGGCTTCTTTCAGAGAATAAATGAATTAAAGGTTTTTATTAAGTAAGAGAAAACACCTTTAAATCTATCTTAACAGGTCCAGACTTAGTTTTGTAACGAAGTCGTTTTTGTTTAAATTTTATTTGACTTCAATTGCGTAAAAAAAACCACTAAGTATAAAATGTTACCTAATAAAATAGATTCTTCACAAGCGTATAATTAAATTAAAACCAACCACGTAGGCACTAAAAATACGTGGGAAAATTCCGTATTCCCGAAAAACGTTTTATTCTTCGGAATTCCCATAAATATTTCCGTGTGTAAGATAGCGAATTAAAAATGAATACCTCTGCTAGCTAAAAAATACGTTCGGGGCATCCCGTGGGGGGTTTTAATTATTACAACCCCCGCGAGATGAGGGGCTAAAATTAATTATTACAATGAGCTTTGTTATATGTTATTTTTGGGAGGTTGTTTTGATGTTAAAGTTGTGTTTTTGGAGGGTAGTTGTTAGTAGAGAAGAGAGAGATGAATACATCATGAGAATATTTGACTAGAGTTATTTTGCGGTAGCACCCATATGAAAACTGACTTACAATAATTTAGGAGGTTCTTAAATAGGGATGATTTTTGATGATTAAAAATTTTCGTATAAATAATGTAATTTCAAAGAAATGCAGTAAAAATTAGAACATTTTAAAAACCTGTTAATTTGATGCAAATATGAAGAACATACATGCTTTAAAAGTTTTTGGAGGGGATTATTCCCGTCCTTGTAGCGCGGTACGGGCAACTTATGGCGCTAGTATGAAGTTACATAGTCGTGACGTCACTTCTACGATAGTGCTGTCCTTGTCTAACACTTGCCCAACACTTATTTTAAAACGTTTATAACTTGGCAGTTTTTAAGCTTTTACACAATTTGAAATACTGGTTGCACTATTATGAAACAAAAATTTATTTGAGATAATAAAAACAAAAAGCTCGTCCCTTTTCTTCTTTTCTTTGAAAAGGTATATAGAGTAGTACTATAGAGTAGTCCCAAATTCTGATGAGTGGTTTTTGAGTTACCTTCAATAATACGTACATATTTTTCCGCTAAGTGTATGTTGATGATGTTATATAACTACGTAGTGTAGGTACTTATACGAATTAGTGTGTGGTAGGTACCAGTATTAACGGTCCCGACTTACGAGTTGTATGTAGGTCGTGAGTTCGAACCCAAGCAGGCGCTTTACTTTGTGTAAATAATTTAATCACCACTGCTCTCAAAACGGTGAAGGAAAACATCGTGAGGAAACCGGCATGTCCTAGAAACACAAATTCGAAGACATGTGACATCTACCAACCCGCACTGAGCCAGCGTGTTGGATTACGGCTCACTACCTCTCATAGAGAGGAGGCCTGTGTCCCAGTAGTGGGAACGTTATAGGCTGATTATGCTTATGCTAGGTGCCAGTATTAAGAAGTGAAAAATAAAAACATTATTACAAAAAACATTACAAAGTGAAACGTAGCAATGATTTCGGAAGTCAGTGGCAAAAAACGCAAATACAAAAGACACCGACTTTCGAAATTAAAGTTAGTTTCCACTTTGTAGTTTTTTATTTTGGAAGTTGGTTTGTCTTAAAACTATCAACTTCATCATCATCATGCTTATCATTACCTATTTGTCTTCTACCAACTATAATAGCCATCTTATTGGTATACAACCCATTTCACGCCAAAATTGTCTGCCTAGTTGGTCTAGTGGTCAAGCGCTAGTGCTGAGCAGGTCCTGGGTTCGATATCCTGGTCGGGCAAAGGGTTATTGGGTTTTTCTAACTAGAATTTCTCAGTAGATGCCCGGAGTCTGGATTTGTGCCCGGTTGATGGCAATAGGCTCGCCCCCTATTACGTGGGACTTAAACATAACTGGCGAAATGTGGGTGTACTATAGAAACACCTTTGCCGAACCCTTCTCGGAAACAAGGCGTGATGTTATATCTATCCAAAATCATCTTTCACACAATCCATGAATAATTTCCAGTGTCTTCCTCTATTCTCATGTGTACTCAAAACTTAACACCGTAACAAAGGCATGAATATGTCTAGTTTTCAGAGATTTCTCAACAACATGTATTCATATTCAGACAATTTCTGTATATTCAAGCCATCTCGCTCTGTTGCTCTGCTGCATCCAGACAAAATTGTTTCTGATAGTTGTATTCTTTAAACTTTCTGCTTCTTCTCGAATGAATTCGTGTTATAAAGTTGAAAAGTTATTGTTAAGATTTGGTGCAAGCCTCTTTCCTTGAGTGAAATCGTGTATTTATTTTTTCGGGACCTGCTCTTTCGATTCGATTCTGAATGACCACCTGCATAGATATTACCTGTAGTTCGATTCGCTATTCGAGTCGATTGTTAAAGTTCGTTTAAAGGGAAAGCTACAAAATGGTAGAAATCGTTTAAGAGGGAAACAAATTATGATTATTAATTATTTCGCGAGAGCAGTGGTGGCCCAGTGGTAACGGCCGAGACTGACGAGTTGTAGGTCGCAGGTCCGAACCCAGACAGGCGCTATACTTTGTGTAAATTATTTCATCACCACTGCTCTCAAAACGGTGAAGGAAAACATCGTGAGGAAACCATGTGCATGTCTTAGAACCAAAAAATCGAAGACATGTGACTTCTACCAACCCGCACTGGGCCCGCGTGGTGGATTACGGCCCACTCCCTCCTACAGAGATGAGGCCTGTGTCCCAGCAGTGGGAACATAATAGGCTGATTATGCAAGTATTTCGCAACACAACTTAGTTGCTACTAACTGTAAAATATACATGAAATAATTTACTAAAAACCGGTCAAGGTCGTGTCGGACCACGCACAATAAAGGGTTCCGTAGTTGGCTGAATTTATCTCAAGAACAAACATAATATTGTAGTTGAAAAACATGTTATGTAACCATTACTAGTTAATTGGTAAGGACTACTTAGCTGAGATAGTTTTCCTACTGCCGCGAATTTTGTCACATATCCAAAATCAACCATTTAGCTGGCAGGTGGGGAGACACCTGTCTCTAACAAAAATTTGCACTTAAAGCTTAGTACTTTGCAAATGGATCCCTAAATAAAAAAATGGTTTTCACTCGCTCACAAAATTTATTAACGACTTTTTCGACGACACCCACTATGTGATAGGACGAGGTAATAATAATTTATTACAACATCTCGTGTTAGGGGAGGTACGCAAAATATATGTTTTTCAATATTTTATTTTACCACTTTGTCGGCGTGGCTAATAGACCAAATTGCTTTCTAGGACTAAGAGTCTCTAAGCTAAGCTGCGGAGAGACGGACGGACGGACCTGGCTAAACTATAAGGGATCCTTGTTGACTACGGAACCCTTGTAAAGTACGAAGTTAGTTAACATTTTGTAGCTTTCCCGTTAAACGAAACTCAGCAATCGAATCAAATACTGAATCGAACTGGTATGAATAGCTGTGCTGAGAATGTTTTCTTGGATTCGGCTGACCTGACTTTTGAGTTCAAATTTCAACCTGTATTTCAAAATCGTATTCAAGTTATGGACAAACACAATCAATGCCATCGACACTCTTATACAGAAGAGTGTACAAGTTATCACAGATCCACCTCTTCCGATGTAAACATAATTTATCTTTGATCAACAAATATTTTCAAAGCTCTTCATTTTATCTCTCAAGTCAACAGAGATTGATTGAATTTTGGCAAGTCAATAATTTAGAAAGGTTATCGATGTTGGTTCGGCCAAAATTATTGGCACACCATAGAAAATATATTTAAAAGATGATTGAAATGTCTTGTGCCAAAGTTTGTTATTATGTATCACAATTATTATTACGTAGCAATAAAGAACCTGCACCCCAACTGCTAAACTCACTTTCTTTCACAATCCGCAGGATTTTGTAGGGAATTTGCTAATACATTGCTTTATATGTTTGACAGTTTCCTCTGCTCGATAACGTAAATAATGCAATGAATTTGGTTGAATAGTAAAAGCGAACTATCCCTTAACTCATTTTTTTTTTTTTTGTATACCACTTTTACCATTTTTTTTTTTTTTGTAATTGAAGATCGGAATCTCCTAGCACGGGTATATCTTTTACTTAAAAGGAGGTTCCTATGTAAGATTTACTGTAAACGATGTACAAGATTATGTAATAAACCTTTTTGTATTAAGTAACGGGTTAGAGGTTCCAAACCTGGCATGTTTAACAATGACTTTTTTTAATATGTAGGATCTTATCTAATTCAAGCTAATAAATTATCACTAGCTTTTATCACGTCGTCAAGCTGTACATGCAGTTAAAGTCAAATATGTTCGTTATTTCTCTGTGTTATGTTAACGTGTCATATGAGGCAATTACTCTGCATTTTCCAAGAACACACTCGGTGCTAGCAAAACAGCAATCTCCTTTCTCCCAATCAAGTTTCACGATTTGCACGGGAATAAAAGCAGTTCATACATTGCATTACATTTTATTTTATTGCACCATTTGTTTTCACTTATTACTTACTAGCTTCTGCCCAGTGCCCGCGAATTCATCCGCGTGGGAGTCTTCGGACGTCGGTCGTTAGATTTTTGTAATGTGCGTTTTGTTTGTGCAGAATAAACATTTATTTCTTTTCTTCTTAGTTTTTAAGGTTGACAATATAAAAAAATTACCGACACATTTTTATGTAACTCCCTTGGCGCGTAGCGTGATGTTAAACACCCTATAGCCTTCCTCAAGAATTAGTAAAAAAATAACTTAACAGATACAAAAAATTACTTGTTTTTTTATCCCACTGGTAGTTCTAGAGATAAGTTCAAACAAAAAAAAATAAGTTTCAGCTTTATTTTATCTGTATCCACTTCTGTTGCCACAAAAGGGTCAAAGGAAACGCTAGCAATAATATCAACAAGAACACACCCGCAACGAATATTTTTTTATTAAAACTACCGCCGTCTAATGTCAAATGCAAAATGTTATTACGGCCCCCAGTGTACAAAGATTTCAATTCCAACAAGTGGGTAGCGATATTGCGCCCCCGTTGTATGAACACTTCCGTGCATTGTAAAGTGGTGATAGGTTTTATATTGGTTCTGTTGGATAGTTTATCTTCTTTTTTTTGTTGTCATTGAAAATAAATTGATTTGTTTCTAATGTTTTTCGTTGTTGTTTTTTTTTTTTTTTAAGTGGGTTGTGATCGATTTGCGTCAATACTTATTGAAATGAACAGAAATCAACAAATTTGAATTATCTGAAATTGAGAGTTTACTTAAACTGTCAATTTGATCCAACAGTCGAAATATGTGTGGCAGCTACGCAGTGTCCCAGCTGATATAAGCGACTGTGAATTTACGCATGGCTACATATCAAGCTATCATTTCCAATATAAGTTGACTTCTCACTTTACAAAAATTCTATACAATGCGAGGTCAGCTAAAACTGGCCATGTATAACTTGATGTCTAGCCGTGGGTACTAATATGAATTTTCCAATTCATATTATACTTACTGAGTTTATTTTGGACATTACAGACATCGGTGAAGGAAAACATCGTGAGGAAACCTGGACTTATAGTTACTTATTAAAAATCTGATAGCGTCAACCCGTCTTGAGCAAGCGAGGTGATCAACACACGTAGCTTCTCTGCATGAGAAGAGGTCTTTGCCCTGCACTGAGCCAGTAAAGACATGGTATTATTGAAGTGAAAACTTTTTTAGCCGCGTAAAGCGATTTTTGGTAAAGTCACTGATATGCTTTATGTGACGTGTAAACGCGCAGCGGCCTGTGTACATTTTGGGGGTTTCATTTTTCTCAGCAGCCCCCATGACTACCAATTTTTATTAATATTATTTATTTAGGTACCCAGGGTTAAAAGGGCACATCAAGTTTAAGAGAGAAACAATCACACAGACTTGACTCAAAGTGACGGCTCTATGAAGCCTTACTTTACTTAAACTCAATCCCGTTTATTTATAAACGTTGTTTAAAGTTGCGCGTATGACCATGTATGGAACTTAAACGAAATAAGAGGAGTATGTAATACGACATCTCGAGGTGTCGCCGTGCCATTAAACTCTCGCCACGATGATATCGTATACCCAATGACTATATGGTTATATTCTCTTTGCATATACCACACCTAACGCATACCGTAACTACCTATTACATCTACATAAAGTTGTCACCTTGTGTTAGTGATGTATGTATCTCATTCTGCAAGTGATGCAACACATCTCTCATTATTGTTGGCATTATAATATTATTCTTATACCTGACATATAGACGAAGACAATAAATAGTTGTCACGCTCAATATCGTTTCGAAACGAAAGTTAGAATAGATTGACATTTCATTTTATTGCTTTCATTAGACGTAGCAATCATGAAGTTGCAAATTAAATTAATTACTCACTCTTGTCCAATCATTAAATCAAAATTAATTATTTTATTACTATCCTCTACTGAACTGCTAATAAACTAATGTTTATTAGCGAACTCGATTTTAATTTGTTTATAGGTTATTATTGCGGTCGAAATTATAGTTAAGCTACAAGTGCGGAAATAATGTTACGCACATGTATCATACAACGTTCTATTAAGCATTCTAATATAGTGCGAGGAAAAAAAAAGTGAAATAAAAAAGGTTGGCATAGAATGTTGAAACACATGGACCAAATTAAATGACTAGATAACTAACTGTGCAAATATACTATACAAAAACAAAAGAATCGCTTAGGCGTCGAAGTACTCGTTCGCATCGCTGTCATCCGGAAACGTGCCCAGCAGAAGACTGGCTGCTACGCCACGTTGAATGGCAATGCTACTTCTTTGGCCAAAGAAGAATCCAGCCCTTTGGTCACGTGGAGGCGACACAGGTGCGACGCCACAGCGCGAAACAAAGGCACCGCTCGTCGTGCGATACGCGGTGCCGAGACAGTCGGCGAGAAATTTCCTTAAATAGGAGTTTCGACCCCAAACACCTCAAAACTGTAGTTAGGTAAGACCACGGAATAGAAAAAACAAGTGGAAGTGCCCACGCAGCTATCATGCGCGTGTCACAATTATGCGGTTTTTTTTAAAAATACTAACAACCTTCGTCCGTTGTAATAAGACTTAATTTTGTATAATCAACAAATTCAACTTTGACGAAAAGATTATTTATTGTTCATACAAAATTAAGACTTAATACAACTGACGAAAGTTGTTATTCATTTACATATTTAGCCGCATAATTGTGACACAAGCGGGTTAGCTGGCGGGCACTTCCACGAGTTTTTTTCTATTCCGTGGGTAAAACAGTAGTAAAGGTTATATTTGTACAAATTTAAACTCATTGGTTTTCTAGCAAATTGTATGGTCTTACTTACAGTATGTTCCTGTAAAATTTCTTTATTTTTTAAATTCGAGCTACAGGAGGGTGGTGTATGTAGGATTAGCAGATTTACTCATATCGACTGCGAACTTATCAAGCAATGAGTAAAATGGCGGGCTTATTTTAAATAGATGCGCGATCAGCATATCTTACTACTGCGCATGTGCAAATAGCTGCCACGCCAAATCGCAAAAAGGCCCGAGCAAAATATACGTTCAGCCATACATGTAATGTATATTTAAAATTAATTTATTGATCGAAATCAAAATCTAGAGTACTTTTTTAACTCGTTTTATTGTACTTTTTATATTAATGATGAAAAACTTTCCTCAAATAATAAAAACTGAAAAGAACGCTGGGGCTGACGACGAAGTAAAATTTTTTTTTTTGAAGTACTGAAAAGTAAAAGGCACAAGTGTGCAAAAGTGGTACTTACCGCACACTTTTGCTGCTTGGAAAACGCTCATTTCGAGCACATACATACATAAACTCACTCGTTCTTCCCATGGGGCAGAAACCACAGAACGCCACCTGCTACGTTCCTTACATACTCCTTTTGCCTCGTTTACGTTCATACATCTGGTCATACACGAGCGCCGGTTGAGAGTACTTCGCACCTGACCTTTCTGAAGAACATCACCAATAAGGTCACTATATGTCTTCCACATATAGTGACCTTATTGGTGATGTTCTTCAGAAAGGTCAGGTGCGAAGTACTCTAGGGGCGTCCCCTCCCGGCGTTTCCACTCACATCTTCGAGCACATTCATTGTAAAAATATTTAAATGTTTACAAGCCATGTTCTCGATGTGGATTTCCTATCGGCAAAAATGACAAACTTCCATACAAACTTACACTCCCTATTTAACACCTTAAGGGGATGAATTTTAAAAAATCATACGATCGCGTTCAGTAACATTGGTGAAATCTCACTAAGTAATTTTCAAACAAGTTCCTTTCTTGTATAGCGGGCGCATGACACCTTTCAGAACTGGCGTTTTTATTCAAAATGTTGGCAATACGTAGTCGGAAAAACACTTGTGTGCAAACAAAAATTTACCTTAGGGTGCATAATATTTTCATTCCTTGATTGCACAATACCAGAAAAAGACTGCCGTCAAGGCGAATCCGCCAGGCCAGCCCGCGAAATTCAAATTTTGAATTGGAAAAAATGAAAAAGAAAAATATAAATTTCGCGGACCACTATAGCGCATCACCCTTTTGATGACAGCGACGAAGTTCTACAATGCTCGAACTTTTTCTGAAACTAGCTGTGCTATTTTTACGTCCAGGCACTTTATAGTATATGTACGTGAAAGATTATTATTAACGTATTGTCTGTCTGTTTGTTACAGGACGTCATCCACACAATCAGCACACCACACGGACAAGTACAGAGGATCGTCGTATTTAAGAAAAACGGAGTACAAGCTATGGTTGAATATCCTTTACAATAGTAATTAAATCATAGTGTTGTAAGTTAATATTAGATTGCATGTGGTTATACGGGAAATATCCGGAATTATTGCACGAGTTTTGGCCAACGGAAATCTGGAAAACAGAAAATCGACAAACTTATTGCATGTTCTTTGTTTAATGTATTGCGAAATTACAAATATGGACATGCCTATGTAAATTGGTACCGACAACTGTAAGCTTACCAAATACTTAGGTAGGTACGACTGTATAATATACCCGGTCAAGTATTTAAATTGTTAATAAACGTACATAACAATAAAAATTAAAAACGAACGGTGTTAAATCAGCATCAATCAAATACAACAATACGTGGTTATAATAACTGAAATTCTTCAACAATATTTTGATTTACCTATAGCCAATGCCCACACAGTTTTAAAGTACTTGAAAGGAAAATAAGGTACGCTCCAACATCCAGTGGACGTAGACAAGAAGGAAGTGGATGTTAATATCTCTTCAATCGAAACAGTGCGTAGTCAATCACTATAGATATAAACTAGAATGTGCGTGGTTTGTACCAATAATATATAATGTGTTTATTTTCAATCTCTTCGGTAAAACGAGACGAATACATTAAAATGAGATTCGTATATTTTTCCTTAGCTTTCTGAAGGTTTCACTGAGAGCGGGGGGGACATAAGCGGAGCGGTTGAACATTTACGAAGTGTGTATTTTTAATACTCGTTCTAGTTCATTGACTTGTCAAACTCAAACTCAAACTCAAATCATTTATATTTGCTCAACTGTACTTACTACAAAATACTAGATTCGCGTCATCATGTGGAAGAAGTCAAAGACGTAATGTTTGTTGCTTATCTTGCCATAAAAAGCATTAACGTTTTCTCTAATTTAAAAATGAGACAACATGTTGCAAAACTTTTATAGCACAGTTACTTTAAAATATTTACCAACACATTGCCAACTGAGTTTGCGTTTTATATTTTAAATAAAAACACTAGTTTCCGCCCGCGTGGTATGTCTATACCATATTTCATCAAAATAGGCACAGCTGTTTAGCCGTGAATGCGCTACAAACAAACAGACTCACACTCGCATTTATAATATTAGTTAGGATTTTTATAGTAATGTACTACAACTTTTTCCTATATATTAATATTCCACCTCGCTCTCCGTTCTCAGTGGCACCTTTTCCTCAATCTTGAGATGCTGCCCGGCGCACCCAATCTGAAACCTCACATAAATAAACACATTGTAGGGATATATCCTCGAAACTCGTTTTGTAGCGACCATACTTCAGGATTGTTTATGGTTTATCAAATGAAAGTATGAAGTGAAGCGATTTTGTTTATTTCCTTAAAAGTTTGTTATGTATATGTCAAATTCTCAAAAAAAAAACTCAAATTTTAGAACGACGGTTTCAAAATTGAGAATTTGATGTTGAAAACATGTCACAGTCTCCTCCAATGTAGCCCGTTTAACATTTGTTACTTATTGGTAAGGAATCAATATTTCGCGAAATTATACTTTTAGTAATGTCAAGAGCGGTGGTGGCCCAGTGGTATCGACCGCTACTTACGAGTTGTAGGTCGTTGGTTCGAACCCAGACAGGCGCTTTACTTTGTGTAAATTATTTCATCACCACTGCTCTCTAAACGGTGAAGGAAAACATTGTGAGGAAACCGGCATGTCTTAGAACCAAAAATACGAAGACATGTGACATCTACCAAACCCGCACTGGGCTGCGTGGTGGATAACGGCCCACTCCCTCTCACAAAGAGAAAGCTTGTGTCCCAGCAGTGGGAACATTATGTACGTTTCTTTGGTCTTCCTCCACTCGTAAAGCCATTCACATTCGTACTCGAAGTTTTACTCACGAGATTTTCCTCATTTCTTGGCATCTCATGCTCATATCACGACAACCGATTTTCACATAACTTTCAAGTCACCGGCGTCATTTCAGACTTTTTCTTGTATACTCATTTCTCATCACCATCATCGATTCTTATCTTTAACACCACATTATGAAATAGGTTTATTAAGACATTTTGATTCAAGTAGAAATCGTCCCGGCCATCATAGCCGTAACAGCTACAGGCAGTACGGATGTCAGACAGATCAGACTTATCTGAAAGTGAACTGCTCATGTATGGTAGCCATTAGCCCTTAAATGCGCTACTGAATATGTGACTTATCGGTGGCTCATACCATAAAATCCAGCACTCCAAAGACAATCCGAAGGATTTTGAACGAAATTGTGAATCCATTGCTTCATAAATGTTAAAATGATGCAATGAATGTTGCTAAACTGTCAAAATTAAAGGCATTTCCACTGTAAGTGTGTTAGACAATTAGCCCACGTTCACACGGACGTGTGAATATCGCGGCGGCATTATATCGCTCACTGGATTTTCAACTCTCGATGTTTATCCGAGCGTCGAAAATCTAACAGATTGAATCCCAGCGCGTCGAAATAACACTTCGTTAGATTTTCAACTCTCGCTGGTAAGCAGAGCGTTGAAAATCCAATGAGCGATGGATTACGTGTGTTTTCTCACGAAACACTGGTGTTTGCCTGCATTCAGTTAGTCTAGAAGGCGACGTTAACATATTTAAGAAAAGACCAATATAATTATTGAAGTAGTAATTCACAATTTCTATTTGACAAGTCTATCACTCTGAAGTCTTCATTAAAAATAACTGCAGCTTCTGACATTACAACTGTCAAAGTCAAAGCATTTATTTCAAATAGGCACTAAAAGGCACTTTTGAACGTCAACATTTACATTTAGATAGAATTGATTTTAGGCGCTCCTTCCAAATGGTAGTTTCGTATGGAGAATAAGGGGCAAGAAACTCCACCGTTACTCTTTTAACATGTTTTACAATATTTTGTATAAGTACATTAATTATATTTTTATATGTGAAGACGCAGTACCCAGAATAAAAATATTATACCACAATAGGTACAAATAATTTAAAATAAAAACAAAGACAGATAAATCATCACGTGATAGGTACTACATGGTGCTCGCATATTTACAAACACTGCAACAGTAGGTATATGATTTTCGTAAAATATTAACTGGGAATCAGTCACTGTGTGATAGTAAAAATAATAAATTATACAATTCAATAAGCAACTAGTATTATTTTGTCTAGCCTCTAGATTGTCCTATGGAGCAGGACCAGCATGTTTCCAAGCATTCTTATCTAGGATATAATCCTCTAATTTGCAAAATGCTTATTTACTAAGTGTACGTTTAACATGAGTTTTAAACTTTCTTTAATTTAATTGCAATATTTCACAAGGTATTTTGTTGTAACATTTGACACGGTACCCCATAAAAGATGTATGTACTTTAGATAGTCTGAAAAATGGTTGATCTATTTTATTTTTATTTCTAGTGTTAAAATTATTTATATCACTTATTTTATTAAAAAGATGCAGATTATTTAACTGAAAGCAAAACAAACATTCAAAGATGTTTAACTAATAAAAATCTTTATGTATTTTTAGTTCAGCGAGTTTTACGACTACAAAAACACCTGCTGTAACGTGTTCTAAATATGATGTGTCCATTGTTTCTTAACGTCATTCATGGTTAAAGGAAATTTACCGTCTTTGCTTTTTCCACGGGTTATAAAGGTTAAAAAAATAGAACAGCAGCTTTTTGCGACTTCTGTTATTTAATTATGTTTCACTTTGTAGTCGCTTTGTTCAACTTCGCTATAGGTGACTGAAAAACTACACAAGCAAAGTTATCAATATTGATATGGGAGCACTGCGCGGATTTTCTTTACCCAAAGAAAGATGAATCACGTTAATAATCACGGAGAAATCGATGAACCTGCATATGTAAATTAAAAAGGTATTCGCTGAATACATAACCGCCTCCTTTGCTTGAAGTCGTTTAAAAACTGAACGTGACATCACGCTAAGTACTAGAGTTGAAAGTCCAACACTGTTTTTTCGACGCGCTGGGATGCACTCTAATAGATTCTCAACGCTCGACTCAACACCGAGAGTTGAAAATCCAGTTCGCGATTAAATCATGCCGCGGTTATTTTTACGTCTGTGCGAACGTGGACTAAAACATAGGGTTTAGACATTGGTCAAATGCGGATGTACCTAGTACCTCTTTCAACCACCTCTGGGTATTCCGGCTTGATGTTATCATCATCTGAAAGATATAAAGAAAGAAAGAAAGAAAGAAAGAAAGAAAGAAAGAAAGAAAGAAAGAAAGAAAGAAAGAAAGAAAGAAATAAAAATGCTTTATTTGGGATACGCACAGAAAATACAAACCGTCACATCTGCGACTGCCTATATGACCTTCCCAACCCAGTTAGTGAGATACGGTTTAACGACTGGTTGACAGACTTTCTTCTTCACCACACACCACTTACGACTCGATCCAATTTTATTGATGTCGGAATCTCATTAATAACATTTCTGTCATATTATAACATGTAGCGTTTACGACTATATAATATCATGTTTTATGTACGGACATGGCATTTTATGGCACATTACGCGGTAAAAATATTGTGTTTTAATTAGTAATTAAAACTTCTTTGGTTAAATGAGGGTTCTCAGTCTATTTTGTTAGTTAATATTGGAGATCCCTCATCAAGGCGCTACCCCAAGCAAAACCTTGCGATAGTGTGTTATTCAGTGGATTTTAACTCATTAATTAAGAGTAATAAGCATAGCATAGCATAATGAGCCTATAACGTTCCCACTGCTGGGACATAGGCCTCCTCTCTATGAGAGGGAGTGAGCCGTAATCCACCACGCTGGCTCAGTGCGGATTGGTAGATGTCACATGTCTTCGAATATTTGGTTCTAGGACATGCCGATTTCCTCACTATGTTTTTCTTCACCGTTTTGAGAACAGTGGTGATGAAATTATTTACACATAGTAAAGCGCCTGTCTGGGTTCGAACTCACGACCTACAACTCGTAAGTCGTTACCACAGGATCACCACTGCTCTAAGAGTAGTAAACTATATTTATAAGCACATTATTAATGCTCGACATCCAATCATCCACTGCACGTTCTTATTTGTTTTTATGTGCTTCAAATACATTTAAAACCAGTTTATTTAAGTTGCTCTAACTGACGTTCTAGTAATTGGAGGATAACACTAATGAATAGATAATTTTAAAATCGAAATAATCCACGTTTTAATTTATCTAAGATCGCTATTCTTTTTTTTATTAAAATAATCAACTCACTGACTGCCTCGTTGATCTAGTGGTCGCAAGAGCAACTGCTGAGCATGAGATAAATAAAGTTTCTCAGTAGCAGTAAGTTTCTTAGGTAGGACACAATATATCTATGTGCCATATTTCATCCAAAAGAGTTCAGACGTTTGGGCGAAATTTAGTTTCACATTCACAATATTGCATCTGATGGAGAAGAGGTATGAGTTGTCTGAAATCGTAAGCGTGGTGATCAGAGCTCGTTTTTTCTCAGAACGAGAATGGGCGTTTGTTCTGTGTATTAGTCACGAAATTTTCCACATGATAGCCGTAAAAAACCACATGAAACGGGCGTGATCATTAAATGCCAATATTACGGTCAATAGCCGAAAATATATAAAAATATCATCGTATTGAAATATCTATTATAACGATGACTAATGTTTAGTTTAACAGAACAATTTAATGTGAGAAATATTTCTGTAATGCGCCGGAGCACTTTTCTTAGCGCATCGTTGATGACGGATTGAATTTCAAAGACTTGTCATTTGTTAAAATAGCCGAATAAATTATTTTTGACAGTTTGTCATGCGATAGTTCACATGACAGAATGTTTTTCAGGCCTCCTCACAGGTTTGCTTTTAGAAAAAGGTTAACACACTAAATGAAAAAAAAAAAAAAAAAATGTCGCCAATATTAACAGAATCATGTATTCAAAAGATTCTCGAAACTCTTTTTCAAAATAGCACCCAAGTATTTGAATGCTATTAATAAAATAAATATAAATAAACGGGTGACTGAAATCTGAATGATTTACGGCTTAAATTGTTACGGCTTAAAAATGTATGAGTTATTGGAAACACGTGGGCGTTCTGACAGGGCGCGTATCACACCGTTTTGTAATGATAACAAATAATTTCATGTTTGTTAGGACTAAGGTACAGTATTAAAGGAACGAATGAGAATTAAAATGATACATGATTTATTTGAAAGTTGCACTCCGATTCCGGAGGACCAATCGAAAAGCCTAACGCGGTCGATGAGTAAAGTCGAGATGGGAAAAAGAAACACACACTAGGACCTCAGATTGGCCTTTGGCAATCGGAGCTGAACATCCGATTGGTGAATGGCCAATCGGAGCGCCGAACGCGGTCGATGCGGAAAGTTGAAATGGTTAAAAGAAACTCACGCTGGGGCCTCCGAGCCAAATAAGCTTAAATTTTCACAATTATAAAACTGCCAATTTTGGTTCCTTTAATTTTTTTTTCTTTTATATTGATTGTACTACCAAGACCAAACATTTCGATGCGAGAAAACGACCACAAAAATTTCAGCTTGTAGTTGTAGGTATATACAGTCAGAGACATTAATTATTTAGGAGATTGACAAACGTTGCCGTCAGTCAGGATTTGAATTTAGTACACTCATTTAAAGTTGATTGCCAATTAACAAAGCTAAGCAATCATTTTCCCTGAAAGAACAACAAGATATTAATTACATTATTTTTCATAATTATTACGTTGAATTTTCCTACAACAAATGCCATTGCCTGTTACAAGTGTAAACCACGTCTGATTCATGAAACACGAGTTTGTAAACGTTTGATTCATGTCACAATACATGTAAACATAATAATAGCAATGTCGTTTATATTTGTGTATATGTTAAGCATTAGTGTGATAGTTATGACTATGCTTGTTGCGGTTGGCTCCCAGTCTTACCAGGTGCATCTGAATGCCTGGAGCCTGTCTGACCTCCACAACCCAGTTACTGGGTAACACGATACCTCTTAGCAAGCCTGGTGGTCAGACTTTCAGGATTCTGACCACCCGTAACGACTGTCAAAGATCTACGAACGACAGCCAGAACCAACTGCTGAACGTGCTTTCCGAGGCAAGGATAGGTCTCGGTATTTAATGGATGGTCACCCATCCACGTACTGACATCGACAAGCATTGCTTTACCTTGAAGATCGACCCGCGCGTCTGTCGTTTACGTGTGGATAGCAATGTCGTTCATGTTACGCGTCGGTGTGATACAAGGAATATTATTAGTTGACACAAGGCCGATGGAGCATTGACCCACGTGATAAATAGTTACAATTAAATAGTTTTTTTTTAATGGCTCTCATTAATAAAATGTGATAGGATTCATTTTTTGCCGTGTGTGATGTAGATTATTGGTAGTTTTTTTTTAATAGTTTATTTCTTGTAAGATTTGAGGGGCTCGTGGCTAAATTATAGCAGCCGCACGGGTCGATCGAAGGTTTACTAAGCGACGCTTGCCGAGGCGGGTCCGTGGATGGGTGACCATTCATTACATATCGAGACCCCTCCTTCCCTCAGAAAGCACGTTATACCCTTGGTCCCGGCTGACATTTGTAAATGATAAATGATTTTATTTCTGTAAGTAGGTAGAACAACATTTTTTACATGTCAATCGTATTTTAAAAACTAGATGAGGTCGGCGTTTCCTATCTGACTACTCTGAGAAGAAAGACCGTAACAAACTCAGAGGTCACAGTCTCTTTTAAAGTCCAGACAAAATCTTCGTCAGATAATGTGAAGGATCGATATGTCTGAAATGGTCTTGGGGAAAGAGCCACACAGATTGAGTGGACCTGTCCAGTCAGTGCACGCATTTGTCCGTAATCGTGCAGCTCAACTTAAAACTAAGGGAGCTCAACGATTCGACGAAAAATTTCAAAGAAATTACCACAACCGCCAGCCCAAGATTAAGATTAAAACAAAATGTAGAAATAATTTGTTTTATTTTTATTAACATTTTGTGTTTTTTTAAATATATTTCTTCAATTTTTACGATTTCGGCTTGACATCGACATAAGGGACAGCTTGTATATTAAAAGTTCATTAGTCGATGTCTGACTCGTTCTACCGAAATAGGGTTGTCGAAGATAATTTGAATATTTTTGGTAGAATATGCCATGTCTTTCAAAGAAGGTATGACGGGGTTTCTTGTCTGTTCTTCTTCACGCGAAACTACAGTTTGGGGCGGTTTTTGCTTGGCATTAACTGGATAGTGCAAGTCAGATAAGTAGTCGCTCGATGTAAAATACTGGTGTTCAGCTGCATCCAGTTAGGCTGGAACCACAACATAGATGGGAAAGGATTGGGCAGATTTTTCTCGCAACTGACTGGTAACAGTTTCGCTTCGCCAACATCACCACTTTTGGCATTCGGTTGGTTGATCGCCAAGTTTTTTTTTCCTTTTTTTTTTTCTTCAAATTTTTCTAAAGTACCAGTAGCTACGTCTACTCTTACAGCAAATTTTATACAGGATGTCCCGTAAGTCGACGTCAAGCCGGAATCGGGTTTTGTCATAATACATAGTTAACAATATATAAAAAAAGGGCATTTATAAAATAAAAAAAACGTGACTGTCTTTTAACTACTGATGCTACATTTCTTTTTTAAATTTTCTTTTTATTATGTAATCCTGAATAATGCTTCTGAAAACTGTTGCTTAAAATTTACAGCCAACTGCTCCAGTCCTGAAGGTATTTTTTTCTCCCAAACAAGTATTCAAAATTAATACTTTGATTTTGAATTAAAAATAATTTTATTTATATTTTTTAACATTTTCTTTTAAATATTATTCTATTTTTACGATTTCGGCTTGACATAGATAAAACTTCATATTGCATTAAAAATCATAAAAAAGTAAATATCTTAATAAAAAGACTTTACAGATATAATTCCCCCTAATCTTGAATTCGAACAACGAATCCGTGGAGTAGTATTAGTAATAAAATCTTTGTTTAATTACACTTTCTCTGTTTTTTTCAAGGGACTTTTATTCAAATGAGTTCGAAGTTTTCACCCAAATTAGAATATAAGTAGCGACGTCTGTGATTCCCGGGTGCGGACTTAGTAATGAGCGGAAGCGATTTTAAAACATAAAGCGAAATTATATAAGATGTAAATAGATATAAGTTAGAGATTATATCTATAGTCAAAGGCTTTTTCATCTTATAATATTATAAATACCAAACACACAGGTCGACCATGGTTTGAGTAAAGCTGGACGAAGTCGCGGGCAACAGCTAGTTTCTAATATAAGTATGGATTTTCTCCCATATGACCGGTAAATAGTATCCAAGCAGTTGGTCAGAAAGCCCATAATCAAGTTGTTACGTAAAGTACAGAAAAAAAGACCTACTTTATTTCGACAAAAGATCCTAAACTTTTCCCCGCAGATTCGAAATAGCCTACAGCTAAATGTTCTGTAGTGATACGACAAGCAGTATCGTATTCACTTTACATTATTTAGATTTAACTAGGTTTCAGTAATCAAGTTTCATAAGCAAACAAGGTTAACCAGGCAACGCTGTGGCTATCCAATTAATTGATTTATTAGTTTAGTTAGCCTTTGCTCAACGTTTAGTGGTAATGGCGAATGTTCAAACGGATTTGAACTTCAATAATGTGCTTATTTTTCAAATACAAACAGCAGTTCTAGGTGTTGAAGTAGTCATTTGATTTGCTTTTACGACAATCCATTTACATACATTATTGACAAGTTTTTGATATTAATTGTCAGTGAGATGAGATTGCAACTTGAATTTGAACGTTTTTTAAGTACGAGAATTGGTCTTGTGTACAAAATATGTATGTAATCACTAAATGATTAGGTTGCGTACCTTTATGTCACTTTTAGGTAGTTATTTTACTTGCACCGTGCCTAAAACACGTACTTTATATTGTTGACTAAAAAGGTGACATGATTGTGACTGAGAAAATTACTTGTCGGAAGTGTACATGACGGGGTAGGTAAACATTTTGGATCCCAATTTCGTCAGGCATGTGATAGCCACACATTACTCATGAACACTAGAATAACGACGCATTTCCAAAGAATAAACACCAGTAAAACAGTGTCGAATCACGTCGGATGTGCTAACAAATTGGTTTATTATTATGGAATTTTATTCTGAAATAAAAAGTTTATTATTATAATATATTATTATAAAATGTTCTTTCCGCTTCCGCTTTTCACCATCCGCTCATCCTTATCTTTGTAATATAAAATGGCTTTCGTTCTGAAGATATTTGAATAATACCGATGTCTCCCCGACTTAATCGTTCAATAACATTATGAGAAACGTCATCCGATTTTATTATCGTCAAACTTTTGTCTTTGAAGACAGACAGAAATCAAATGGCCCTCAGAACAATGATATAAAACTTGTAGATTTTTCTGGAATAGACACAATTAATAATGTGGACTGGACTGTACTGGATGCCAAGCAACGTTCGTAACAGTAGCGGTCATAGAACGAGGGAGAGAAACGACATGAGACTGAGTTGGTACCTCTACTGTTAGAAATCTAGTCATATAGAGTACACTGTCCCTCTCGCACTTTTTATGACATGGTCAATACTATGAGTCTTGTAATTAAGCCGTGTAAGATTGATGCTGGTTTAAATAACCGATTTTATGTCGTTGAGTTATCCGATAGGTTTTTTTTAGGATTTGTGTTTATGTATCTACTCTACACTTGACTTGAGAGAGGAGATGCCCATTAAAGGACTGTCCTTCATTTAAAACCAACCTTGTGTAAGAGCGAACAGAACAAAAAAAAAACAAATTGCTTAAGCCGATTTAGGGAGACTCACGAACGGCAATTGATTTTTATATAAGTAGATTAATCAACACTTATGTTTCTTATTTTTATTGACTACTTATGAAAATTTATAATGTATATTTGTGTGTTATGCAAACTGTTTCCTTAACTCCTGGCCACAAGTTTGAAAGCGTAGAATCGGCAACAAGAGCTAAAGAAGCGCTACACGGCTGCGACATATACTCCGGATGCTGCACACTCAAAATAGAGTTCGCAAAGGTTAGTGTGAAAGACTTACTTATTTCTATAGGTATAAGGAATGACCCCGGTTGTATTCCTGTTTGAGCTCCTATTTTTCGGGCACCTATGCATTGAGCACCAAAAGTTATTCCCATTTTGCCCCAAAACTAAGTGCTCAAACGGGAATAGGTACTTCTTTTCTAAAAACCTCATTTTAAAGCAGTTAACATTAGTTATACAGTTTGTTGACAAATTGTTGAATAAGCTACCAGAAACTGAATGTTATATAATTAGTTTTGTGTGTTGAAACTTTTTTGAAGAGATGAAAAGGAAATAGAATGATATGAAAATACGTGGCTTGTAGTAGAAATTGTATTTGTTGGTTTCAATCCCCATTCGGATGCATTATTGTAGTGAATTTACTTGTAACACAAGCAATTAAATTAGTTGAAGAGGCATAACATAACGTCACGCCTTGGTTCCCCGAAGGGTTGGGCAGAGGTGTACCTATAGTACACCCATATTTCGCCAGTTATGTTTAAGTCCCATGTAATAGGGGGCGAGCCTATTGCCATCTACCGGGCACAAATCCAGACTCCGGGCTGCTACTGAGAAATTCCAGATAGAAAAACCCAATAACACTTTGCCCGACCTGGGAATCGAACCCAGGACCTCATGCCCAGCAGTAGCGATTGCGACCACTAGACCAATGAGGAAGAGGCATATATCACGTATAAAAAATAACAAGCTATCTCAATATCAATATAACTTTTCTTATAGAATTCTCCAAGACATCTTCAAAAGCACGCACGTATTAGAGGAAGCTACACAGTTCTTGTCCATCGGTCAGTAACTGTATCCGCCAGAGGGTGCTAAGTGAGCTCTCAACTACGAAACGTTTACATTGGTGTAAAGTTACCGCCACTTATATAGGTGTGACGAGTTTTTGGTGCTCGGTGCTCCTACCCTGAAGACGTTTTTAAGTGACAATGATTGTGGGTAACTTTTGCTTTTGCAAGGGGATGAGTTTGAGGGGTTGTAAATTTCACCTCTTCGCAATAGTGGGGGGATATTTAATGCTTTATACTATTTTACGTAGCGAATTGTGTACGAAACATATATGAACTTTTAAATTGCATTATTGGGCGTTTTAATGAAATATCAAACCAGCTTATAAATGTCTATGACTGAACATGATCCCTTCTATAACCAAAAAATTATCAAAGGCACCCAATATTTAGAAAAAATATTAATATCATGAGGTGTTTTGTACCTAATGATATCTCAAAAAGATATGGATAAGACCGTTTTCCCGTAGTTATAAAAAATATTAAAGTACCAGACCTTACTGCCTCGTCTCATATATCCATTCTGTATAACGTGCAAAAGTGCATAACCATTTTTACCATATTGTGAGTTTAAAATTTAAACCATAAGACCCCTCTGGTACCATGAAAAACTTTCGTAAAATAAAAAAGGCTTACAAATTTAACTAGACTCCTATTACAATCAGACCAATCGAAACGAACTGTCCAAAGCAGGAACGACACACAAAAGAACGGTGTTGCTGCAAATTTTGCTTACTCGCCCCTTTTCTCTGCGAGCGAGGATTTGGCGCGCGAAATAAAAAAAAAGCTTGGCCGCTGCGACGCCCGCCCCGTGTCCGGTGCAACGACAGGGTTGTGGAGGCGACCAGGCATTTAGCGGGATAGTTCCGCTAACGTAATTTATTGCTTCGGATGATCGGTCTGATCACGGACACCGTAATTGTAGATTTTGGCAGTTCTGATAATTTCCTACTTGAAAGGCTTCATTCATAAATTGACGTAGGGTGTCAGTTTGATTATCCATTTATTTCTCTGACTATACCGGATGTAACTTTATTATGTGAACGGAGTAGAAGACTAGTGCGTATTTTTTTTTAATTTTGAGAACTACACATTTAAAGTAATGTTTTTATATTAGAACAATATCAACAGTTATTTAGATAAAAAAATAGAAACCGATTGAAAAATATCGAAATTTATGCGCACGTGCCGCTCCCGCGTCCCGCGCGCTATCTCTCTAATTTCAGTGCTCTCAGCCACCTGCGATTAATCGCGGCATGACGTCGATTTGTTTAAGTTGCTACGAGTAGTACTTCAAATGTGTAGAAATTATTGCTAGAACAATTGCTTTGTTTGTTATTGAAAAAAAAAAGAAATATGCCACAAACTGCTACTCCTTTCACCTTTTATACCCTTTTTTTTAAGACGGTAAAAATGTCATCCGGTATATATAGCACACCAAAGGAAAAATCAAGGAAGTAATCTTACTACTTCAAAATGCTACGTATCGTACAATAGGTTTTCATAATGTATTTGATGATTTGTATAATTCTATTTAAATGTGTAGAGCACTCTGCCCACATGAGACTGTTGTCCAAATCAAAAGGGCTTTGAAAGATTGAAAGATTCTTTGGTAAAGATACTATGTAGTTATTAAACGTGTTTTCGCAACCTAAGTTTTTCAACTTAACTTTTTCCTCATCCCTCTGTTTTTATTAATAAAGAGTTTACTGGAGTCTTATACTTGAAACTTGACCAATCATACTCAGAACTGTCAGGACTATCCGTATAGAATCTACAGTCTCAGTCAACCTACCCAACCGTTAGACAGGAGCTTCATTTGACAGCATTGTTCGAAATAGCATATCTTTTTATTCGATTTCCGTTCTCTATTATCCATAGGAAGGATACGATGAAGTTTTTACATTCTTTGTTATCACGCTGCTTTTAGGTTCTGACAATGGCCGAAACGGTAACTATGTTAGGGGTGAGTTACAATTTGTTTTAGGAATTTTGTTGACTTAAGGTTGAAATTAGGGGGTGAGTTTGTCGAGCTTTTGGGACGATTGTTTGTTGGCAAATTGTGATGAATTCGTTTTAAAATGTAAGGGTTTTTTGAAGTTATATTCTCCTTGCAGCTGTTGTTTTTTTTTTTTTTGTAATTCTTCTGCGCATGTGGAAGCTGTTGTTTGAAAACTCAATCTTTATCAACGCTTACAAACGCTACATCTTTTTTTTTCTGCTTTCATGCAAAATTATGATGATTATGGACCTTCCTATTCCACTCATTTTCTTTGTTTTTTCTTGCGTTATTCCGACACGCTCCGACAAGTCTATTCCTATGTCTAAACAAGCAACATCAAATTTTGAAAATTATTTTCAATCGTTTCATTCGTATCGAAAATTCGCAACCAACCACTAGTCCTATTTAGCAATTCAGAAAAATGAAGATCCGCGGCACTTTACCGACACGCGCTGTGGCCGACAATCCAATAAAAAAGTCGTTCCCATTCGAATTTCGAATTCGAGCTATTTGTTTGACAACCGTCGCACTGTTTGGACGTGTGTCGCAGAAATTGGAACTTTCCGTAAAATTTTGTATTTTTATTTAAAATTCGATTTGTATTCGTTACAGAGTTTGATTCGATTGTTTACGGGATTTCAGTTGCAATGAGGTTTGCGACAAAGTTGTGAGTCCGGTAAAAATATTAAATCTTCTTCGCTTTTGCGTCGTCGGATCGACTATTATTGTCAAGTCCTATTGTCAGTACCTACACTAGTTTATTTACATACTAACTTCTTCCCGCGACTTCCACGTAAAATTTCTCGTTTTAACAAACGTGTAGTATGGATTTGTGTCCGGTTGATGGCAATTGGCTCGCCCCCTATTGAATAAAAACGAAATTGCCCTTATTTCTTCTGACCCTTTGCATCGTATTATAATTTCTGCTTGTCAAGACTTATTTATGCAAATTACCTATTATCAGCTGCCAGGTCTGACTGTCTTGCAACATAAGCCAAGAGAGGGAAGAAGAAATAAGGCCCCTCCCGACCCTTGCTCGAGCCAGCCCGCGCCGCTGAGTCTGTAGCTTTAAATTCGTCCCAAATTAATATCAATCCTGATCCAGCTAGTCCCTTGCTGCCCTCTTCCAGCGACGCCCTAAGCCGAGGTCCGTACCCCACAGGGGGTGCCCTTAGCGTTGTCGCTTAGTTTTAGTTAGTATTTAAGTTTAAGTCCTGGCTGGAGGCCTTAATTTATTAGGGCAACCACAGGCAAGTCCGTCTAAGCAGACGACAACCTCATAGGTTGACCTGCGAGATGCCATTTATAAAAAAAAAAGAAGAAATAAGGGATAATAATAAATAATGATAATAATAATAATCTCTTCTCCTCTAGAGCTGTTCTTCGCCAACCTTTTGGTAGATCACTCTCCCACTTTCTCAACAGTCTTTCTCATCGTCTTTTTACATTCCTTGGGTACCATTCCGTGACCTTTTTGGTCCATTTTTCCGTCTTAGCTTTCCTCATATAACCTGTCCATTTCCATTTAAGTGTTCTTGTTTTTACTCTAATGTCTGCCACTTTGGTGATATTCCTAGCTTTCGTGGCTTTCCATTTGCATGGGAAACGCCCCCTAGTATTTGGGACTTAAACTTAAAATGGGCGAAATGTGGGGGTACCATAGATAAACCTCTGCCTAGCCCTTCGGGGATTACAGGCGTGATGTTATGTGGAGCGACTGTATTTTTTAAACAATTTCATGTTAATGTAAGTTTATGGGCCTATAAAAGATTTTCACAAATATACTAGGTTGCCCTAATATTCAACACTGAATTGGCAAGGCCTAAAACGATTTGTGTTTATATTTTTAACATAAGCTTATTAGCATACATTCTGTCAAAAAGTATCGGTAATGTATGATTTATTTATGGTTCCTTATTCCTTTTTTGGTTTTGTTGTTGGATTGGCGTAACTTTTTTCCATTTTGGCGTGGAGTTTGAGTTGCATCTGTTATTGCATTTTAGATCTAGTGTGTATTGCGAATTTCATAATGGACAACAACATCGAACAGTTTCTCTTAAATTTAGCATTGCCAATGTAATTTCGTGTTCGGAGTCACTGAAAATGTTACAGTGTGGCTTACGGTGAATCGACTTTATCAAAAACACGTACTTGTGAGTGGCACAAAGCGTTCAAAAGCGGTCGAGATTTGATGGAAGATTTACTTCGCTCTGGTAGGCCATCAACGTTTTCAACGTTTAAAAGTAATAGTTTGAGAGATAGCAGCTGAACTTTTCTGTGTCTCACGAGTCTATCCGTACTATTTTAAATAATCACTTGGGTATTAAACATGTTGCCGCTCGGCAAGTCCCAAAAGACCTGAATTTTCTCGGATGCTATGCTAGAACGAGTCAATTCCGACCCAACATTCATGAAACGCATTGTTACTGGTGATGAAACGTGGGTTTACGACTTTCAAATGCAAACTAGTCAACAAGCTTCGGAGTGACGCCTTCCAACTGAACCGAAACTGAAAAAACCAGGCCAAAGTCGATCAAAAGTCAAAGTCATGTTGACTGTTTCTTTGACTATCGCGGTGTTGTACACTCGAAATTCTTGCAGGAAGGTCAAATGGTAAATAAAGAATATCACCTAGAAAGGCCAAATTTGTGGAAAGCAGATTCTTGGATTTCGCATCACGATAATGCGCCTTCGCACAAGGCCATCATTGTGAACGATTTTTTACCAAAAAATCAACAAATACCATCGAGCAAGCACCTTAGTCACCAGATATGTCTCCAGCCGACTTCTTTCTTTTTCCTAAACTCAAATTATGACTTCGTGGTACCCGTTTTCATTCGGCAGAAGACATAAAGGAGAATTTGCGGCGAAAACTGAACTCAATTCCGAAAAAGCGTTTAAAAAATGTTTTTTTTATGTTTGGATTATTTGCTGGCGTGTAAGTGTACTAGTGTACTAGTGGCTCAAACTTTGGAGGCGAAAAAATAAATTTGGATGAACAAGAAACATTTTGTGCATAATTGATGTTTTCCCAGTACTTTCTTGAAAGAGTAGTAATTATTTCATCTTTTGCAATAAAAAATCAATAGTTCATTTCATTCATTGTGTATTGCGGAAACTTACCATTCACATACCTATTAATCCTATTAATAAATCATTCTTTAATGTATCTATAACCTTGTATTTTGCTTTCATTATCCTTAACTTTTTATTGTGACTTTTGTCTAGATAAGGCTTTTATACGGGCTTGTGACGTAATTATAAATTAGCAAAATTTTTGGTTATATTCCCAAATAAACGGGATGACAGACAATGCACAACCTAAACTGCTTTGTCGAGAAACATGAAATATTGCAAAACAGTTTATTTTATAACGAAGGTGATTAAGTGTTTTTGAAAATTTATCACCTAAAAGTGTTACTAAGGAAGGTTTTTCGAAAATTCATTATTTAAAGGGGTTATGTAGGAAGGTTTTTTGTGAATTCATCACCTTAAGGGGTTATTGAGGAAGGTTATTGGAAAATTCATCACCTAAAGGGATCACTAAGGAAGGTTTTTTGAAAATTCATCGTTCAAAGGGGTTATGTAGTACGGTTTTTTGAAAATTCATCACCTCACAGGGGACAAAAGTTTTGATGGAAGTTTGCTATTTTTGCCGATGGGGAAACCACGGCTTATAATCACAAAAATCTAGATTTCTACCATTTAAATCATATTCTTGGCCAAGTCACGAGCTTTCGCGTCGTCTAATCTGTTGTAACGAATCGCTAAAAGCCCTCGTGTTTCAGGAGGTCGGTGTTAGAAGCCCGTTCCTGTGCGTTGTTAGGGCTGCTAGCAGTTTTCGTGCATCACAAGGCAAAAAGCGGTTGGGTTATGATTGAAAAAGTATGTAATATAACATCATCATAGGTCAGGAAGAATTATATCAATGAAACTGAGCGCGTGCAGCACATCCAAAATCCAAACCGCGTTTAAGGGCTGTCAGTGTCAATTTTTTTTTGTGGAATGTTGACACTCACGCTCTTGAACTTGCTTAAGAAGTGCAGTGCACGTTCAGTTTCAATGGTGAAATTGGCACTAAGTGCGGATTTCACCAATGAGTTAAATGCAAACTCCGGACCGCTACTGAGAAATCCCTACTACTAAAAATGACCTGCAGGAGTTTGCAACATTCCTTATCATAATCCGCGAAGAAACTTTTGTTAAACATCGTCAAAGGCTCTACTTAAATACCTTTACAAAAACATTTCAATGGCGCCAGGAAAAAAGTGACTATACAATTTTCATAAAAGATCTCACAACGTGTTTTGCGACTCAACCTTTTAGAAATGTAACAAAAAAAAACATAATGTAACTTTCACTTTCTGGCACGTGGCAGCCCTTACAATTCGGCCCTTGTACAATCGATCCCTGGTTCCGTACACAACATAATAGGGTTCACAATGGACCGCTAAACGTTCCATTATGTTGACACCCCTCGTCTATGGGACACTTAATAGGATATTTTTAGGTTGTATGTTTACTATACAGGTTTTATATTGTAAGTCAGATGAGGGTAAAAAAAATGTGTTATTTGATTCATAATGGTGAAATGGTTCACAAATAAATTAAATAAAAAGTTTTAATATTGTGTGCTAGTTTTGACTCTTTGTATCTGACAGGTATCGATTTTATTGTTTCGCTATCAATTATTATATTCTTAAATCTATACTATCATAAGTTAAAGCCGTTTTGCGTGTCTGTCTGTGTGACCGCGTTATTCTTCGAAACTGGTCGACGGATTTTCGATGCAATTTCATAATTTAGATGATTTATTATGGAAGGTTAATGTTTATAATACATAAATATGGAACTGACATACTCGTATATTAAAGAAATCTCGATGTTTTGTTAAGTCGTAAAAACCGTTCTGGTCGCTAGTTATATTCATAAATACATGTCAATAAAGAAAAATACGATAGGGACAGTACAACTATTTTCTTAATGTCCATCGGCAATCTGTCGTGCCTGCAACTTTAGCGGCGTTCCTCCCATTTTTAAAATAAATGACATTAAGTTAAAGAGTATTAACAACTCTATATACTTCCAAGTCGATTGAGAGCGTCCGGTCTGCGCCAAGTGCAAAGGGCAACTGATAGAAATCCGACGACTGACGAAACACGAAGTTTGCCGAAGAAAATAGTTGTACTGTAATCAATCACCATTCTTAATGCCTAATCCCTCAATCGCCTTACCAACTCCCATTGGAGAAACACCAAACACACAATTAATTACCCCATACAGCTTTAGTTTACTGCACTTATGTTTAATACGGCTTAAAATAGGGATGATGACAATTTTTTTATTTTTATGTCAATAAATTGTTTGTTTCCAAATAGTGCAAACATATTTACAAAAAGTGAAAAAGCTTAATAAATTGCCAAGTAATAAACGTTTTGAGATACGTGTTGGACAAGGACAGCACTATTGTAGAAGTGACGTCACGACTTTGTAACTTCATACTAGCGCCGTACATTGTCCGTACCGTGCGACAAGGACGGGAATAATCCCATCCAAAAACTTTAAATGCCTGTATCTTCTTCATATTTACGCCTATTTAAAAAAAAAATTCGTTTATCTCATTTTTACTATGCCTACTTTGAAATTACATTATTTTTATGAACATTTCTAATATCAGTCATCATCCCTATTCGGCTCGCATTTAGTAAAAACGATAAACGGATAACATTTATAACATGAAAAGTGGGTAGAAAGAAAAACTCGACTATTTAACATCCGATTAAGTTGAAATAAAAAGAAGAGTCAGTTCGCTTCGGTCCGCGGACACGTAAGCTTTTCCGGGGAGGGTTTTTGTAGGGTTCCGTGTTTAAATAGGGTTTTTGTTGGTTTTAAATAACAATTATATTAATGTAAATGTCGGTGTACTAAAGGTAGTACACCTCTGACTAATCCTTCGGGAAATACAGGCGAGATGATTAATTAAGAAACTGTACAAAGTCCACGTTCGCACGGACTTAAAAATATCGCGGTGGTATTTTATCGCGCACTGGATTTTCAACTCTCGGTGTTAAGTCGAGCGTTGAGAATCTAACAGAGTGCTTTCTAGCACGTCGAAAAACACACTGTTGGATTTTCAACTCTCAGCGCTATGCAGAGCGTTGAAAATCCGGCGTGGGATAAGATCCTGCCCCGATATTTTTAAGTCTGTGGGAACGTAGACTAACATCGGCAATAAACTTTCTCATTTCAGGGTAAGTAAACCTCAATATCAAACAGAGAAACCCCTTGGGAGATAGATAATGAATAAGAAAAAAAAACGGTGTTTTAAGACTTTTGCAATGAAAACCATATTTGAATAGAAAAGTAGCAAACTAGCAGTGTACGCTAAAAAACTTCAATGGTCCCTTTATGTTAAAAACATTTTAACTTAGTAAGTAGTAAAAACATTTTAACTTTAAGTAAGTATGTGCAGCGTGCGAGGCACGCGGGTGACGGGTGAACTTGAAATGCACCCGTGCAGCGCACGAGCAGCCCCCGAGCGGCGCATTCGTGGCGCATTCGCCAGATGTGGACACACCATCATGGTTATCGTGGTTACTGAATTTACAAACACTTGAAATTCTCTCAGCCCCTCTTCATAATAAGTTAATCCAGACCGACCTTACCTGAAGGTTATTACGAATTCATGAAAGTAATTAACTGTGTTATAATCAACTTTCAACTTTAACAAGGTTGAGCAATGACAGACAGTACTTTAACAGAAAACATTTTTTTTTTTTAAAGATAATTAAAAATGTTGTATACATAGGCTTAAAGTAAGTATGATAGTAGATAATTACTTTCCATGTTATCCTTCATGTAAGAAATAGTTTAAAAAAATAACTTGCCTAAAGAAAATGCAATTTATTTTCGTACGGAACCTTCAAAATATTTCGTCATTTTTCTTTAGCCACTCAAATGGGACAAGAGTTACATGTTAAAATTCTAAATGATGTCGAAAATGTTGCCGACCTCTGCATACGAATAACCTTTTTTTAGCATGTAGTCGTTTTCGATAGTCTGTTACTTTGTGACTTAAAAGTTAAAAGATATGTGCTGTTTTAACTTAAGTGTTTATGGTGGACTAGCTGTTGCCCGCGACTTTAAAAATATCCTTCCTATGTCCTTCCTCAGGTCATGGTCTATCTACGTGCCAAATTTCATCTGGATCCGTTCAAACGATTTGGCGCGCAAGCGAAAAAAAAAAAAAACAAACAAACTTATTTTCTCGTTTATAATATTAGTTACGATTAGGATAAGAAACCACGATTTGAATGGACAAGGGATTAAAATGCATTTATGTTGGCTTTAAAAAAAATAGTTGGTACTACCTACTTACGTGGGACACTCAGTTTTGCGAAAATAAAAATAAATGTTCTTGTAATTTTTTTTTTAAATCTTATCAACGTACTCTCCACTAGCCTCTATACCTACAAAGTTTCATGCGACTGAACCAGTTTTAGAAACACTTTTTCAGTCCGCCGTAAACACCTCGTTTACAGCCTGCTCGAACACAAACAGAGCATCTTCCGGCGAAAATTGTATCCCTTTGAGCTGATTTAATATTTTCTAGAATAAAAAGAAGTCACACGGTGCTAGATCAGGGCTGTCAGGAGTTTGACCGGCGTGCTGTCCAGGAAGTCCCTCGTTTTGAGCGCGGTGTGCGAAGGCGCGTTGTCATGGTGGCGCAATAGCCCGGGGAGCCCTGTGTTTGGCCGCTTGTTGCACACAAGAGATAAAACTTGCCGAGCATTTGGTACTACACCATTCAGCGTTGATGCTTCTTTCGTTCCGTAAAGGAATTGACACCAAGTAGCCAGTCAAATTAAATAAGGTCGCGATCAAAATCTTCCCCTTGCTCATAGATCGCTTCACTTTGGTAGGCGTTGATTCGTTTTGAAACACCCGTCCCAAACCCAAACCGTCGACTGATGCTTCGTTTCTAAATCCAAGACTCATCACCTGTAATGATGTCGTAAACACGCCGAGATGAGCCTGCTTCTAATTTGTTTATCATATTACGGCACCATTCCAACCAGACCTGCTTCTGATCATCGGTGACAGAGCCATTTGAAGTATATCGTACGATTCGTCCGGTTTCAGGCAACACTTGAAATCATAATAAATCATAACGAGAAAATGTTCCGGCGCAAACCCTTTTTAATGAGACACGATAAATTAATTAAGCTCGCAAAATGTGGAGGGAAATTTTGAAATTGGAACGTACCTATTTTTAATTACAAATAATCATATTTTCAAAATAGACTGTAACTAACTGGCCAGTCTCTCATAAATAAAAACTTTTTTTCGCAATACTGTCTGAGTGGCCTGAGACAGTTTTTTTTTTTATACGAGTATTATTTTCCCTGAAAACCACTCGCTAGTTGTTATTTTATTTTCATGAAAACCTCGATTTCTGACTAAAAACTCGGTAAAATTAAAATATCTAATTAAAATAGCTTTATAAAAATGAAAATAACTAACCTAACTAGAAACAGAGAAAGTCATTTATTAATTGTCAAAAATAAATGTACCATACTCTACGTTGACATCGTGGTGGGGCTTGCGCGCTCCTGAACTCTGGGTATGTGCCGGCAGTTTACTTTGCCAAAACAGGTGAGAAGCCAGACCAAAAGAGACGCAAAAACCCGCAGGCCAGCATGTGGCGAGCTGTTGGGCAGTAGCGGCCTCACGGACCCTATCTTCCGGAAGAAGTCTTGTTCCTCACCTCGTGCCATAATTGGCCGGCTGGAGTAAACACTAACGAGGAACAGAGCTTCCACCTCTTTCTTGCCTTTATTGGCCGGCTAGAGTGGAGATTCGCAAGAGCAAACCTGCTCGGAGGAACGAATTATTCCAGTAAGATGCTGGTAGGGATCTTGACCGTACTTCTGGCGTTATCCTAATAGTCTTGGAATACCTCTCCAGTTCTCAAAAACCTCAGGAAGAGTTGCCCCCCGGTTGCTACGTCACTATGCTAGCAACCGTTTTCGGGGGCTCATTATTGAGTGGCAAGTCAGTCACCTCTGCCATTTTATTCGTGTATTTCATAACATTGATCAGGCAGAGGACACAGTCCTTCCACAGTTTTAGGTAACCAATCCACGATAGCCACTCAAACCCGTAGCCCAATATGTTTTGTTGATGATATCTAGATGTTCTGCAATAGTCGTGCACCAACCGGGGGTTGTCCTTGGGTGCACTTGCATAGTGCTAACAGGGATAATCATCTATGCTGAAAATTGTCGAAGGGGCCTCTACGAGTTGGCTTCGGCCCCTCGTACGCCTTTAAAAGGTCCGGGACCCTAGGTTCCCGAGATTCTACGTCCGAAACATAGATCTTCATGTCGACCTCAAAATGCCAACCATAAAACAGTTCATGAAACGCCTATCAAAGGGTTTCTTCGACTGTGGCATCAAACATTCAAACCCCCTGATTACAGCGGCCGCCCGCTACACTCCCTCTCGCATTAGCAGTATTCGCCGACCAAGGCATACTTTAATCGACCCCGACGACGCCACTACCCTCCTCCAGGAGAGTAGTAAGGCAACCAGCACGCTACATAAGCCCAAAACCCGATCGCCGTCCTACCGCCCTCGCCGCCGAGGCCCGCCGCGACGCCCAAATCCACGCCCCTCCCGACCCTTGCTCGAGCCAGCCCGCGCCGCTGAGCCTGTAGCTTTAAATTCGTCCCAAAATAATACCAATCCTGATCCAGCTAGTCATTTGCATGCTCTCTTCCAGCGACGCCCTAAGCCGAGGTTCGTACCCCACAGGGGGTGCCCTTAGCGTTGTCGCTTAGTTTTAGTTAGTATTTAAGTTTAAGTCCTGGCTGGAGGCCTTAATTTATTAGGGAAACCACAGGCAAGTCCGCTTAAGCAGACGACAACCGCATAGGTTGACCTGCGAGATGCCAAACAAACAAACAAAAAAAGGTTCCCGAGATAAATGAAAAATATAACATAAGGCAGCTTCGGAATTAAAAAGAAATAAAAAACACGTAGGCCTTTGTAAAATAATTAATGATTATTCTAAGGTTTTAATTAGACCCATCACAATAAAGACTACGAAGGATTTGTGAGAAAATCAAATACCGTAGATTAGTCAAAACTATCATCACAGAGTTTACGAATACTATATCATAAAGCGAAAGCATCACAACCGACATTACAAAGCCCCATTCCGCTGTAAAGCGATACATGTATTATAGAGAGCGAGCCATTTCCCCTCAGACCGCTGGAGTGCAAAGTACCCCTCGCGGTAAGCGCTGGATTGTCTCAGCCTTTGTGAGGCAATCGGATGCACGCAGGAATGAGGCAGACGTGGAACTGTAGGTGTGTTTTGTTGTATATTTTCTTGGAAAAAGAAGGAATCATAAGCTGGACGCGATATCGCATCCAGCTTATAATCTTTGCCTCGGCTTCACAAATAAATATATTATTAATGTTTATAAAACATTGTAGAACAGTTTAAACGAGTAACGGTGGAGTTTTTTTGCCCATTCTTTTCCATACGCAACTACCTTTTGGAAGGGGCGACTAGAATCAATTCGATTTTAATAAATGTTGACGTTCAAAAGTGCCTTTTATGTGCCTATTTGAAATAAACGCTTTGACTTTGAGTTTACGTTCTGTTAGGACGGCGGCCTGTGGGTCCTTTGAAATGAAAATGTTTGTTACTATATAAACCTAATCTAATTTTAAAACTGTTTTTTTAATCTTCATTAGATATCGCGATACCGTTCACGACTTCGGAGTTTCGCTAGCTAATTTAATTTGACCCTGTAGTTCATTCCATATAAACCAACGACCAACTTATCTCTGCAATTATTTCTGGCGCTGGTTGTAAACCAAAATCTAAAAGTTAATAAAAACGATCGTACCTATGTCCCATTAAAAATCTTAGTTCGAAAAACGGCCGTTGTACAGATAAGTTGGTCGAAGTATAAACTAAGTAAGCATAGTCAAATGTGAACCACAGATTCGCATTGCGTCGACGCGACGGTCACGCTACGTGAAACAATAAAATCTGGTTCGAATCCCTTATAAAACCAGCCAACCTAATATTACTATCGTTTCTGACAAGTTATCAGTCAGGCCATAGAGTAGGCAATTATAAAATACGAATTTTATCTCTTCACACGGACCATAATGGATGTATGGTCTAAATTAAAGTTATCAACCAACTTGTTCGTTTCCTGCTTCATGTTTACCGCAATTTTTTTTTCTTTTTTATTAGCTGGGAAGCGCCAGGGTACTCCGCGAATTTCAAATTTTCATACGTTTTTTGCAATTCGCGGGTTGTATGTTGAACAAAATATGATTCGCGACCGTATCCGAATTAAATTATAAAAACCGTCAATACAACCCTCCTAAGTTCGTACCTACCATTAAATGACTGTTTAATGAAAATTTCCTTTAATGGGATTAAATGAACTTGGAGGGTTGTTTTGATGATTTTAATGATTCTGTTTCTTGTTTGTGCGCTAGATTAACTTTTTTGTTGAATGAATTCATAGCAGTTGTGGAAGAGCAGTGGTATCGGCCCAGACTTACGAGCTGAAGGTCGTGAGTTCGAACACAGGCAGGCATTTTACTTTGTGTATTGAATTTAATCACCACTGCTCTCAAAACGGTGAAGGAAAGCATCGTGAGGAAACCGGCATGTCCTATAACCGAAAATTCGAAGACATGAGACAATCTACCAACCCGTACTGGGCCCGCGTGATGGATTGCTCCCTCTCACAGAGAGACATAGAAAGGCCCACGCCTTTCTATCATAATATCATTATATTTTAGGAAGGCATCATTTGATTTAGGACTAGCTCTAGATTAAAAGAAAGACTAGTTTTACCTACAATTTATTTAATATCTTCGTCTAAGCGTAGGTATCGATGACAGAGTTCATATAACATGTTTGGCCCAAAATTGCGCTACGCGTCATCACCTCATTATTATGCATCATGTTTGTTCTTCATGATTTTCAACGTACAAAACCCCAATCGCTTATGTCACTCCCCGCTCTCGCCCCAGCTTATGTTATCCCATTGACTCTACAGCCCCAAACAAAAAGGGTTGCCAGTAAACGCCACAAGATATATTGGAATAGCTTGCATTGCGATAAATACCTACCCTGCATTTGTAATAATGCTATGAGTTTAGGGTTCCGCTTTGAAAGGATAAAAACGTTTGTCGACCTTTAAAATCGTATGATTTTTAACCCGACTGCGCGGCGGCAAAGACAGGTTATGTTTGACGTTTTCTTTTACACCACCGTAAAATAAGTTCTGGGTATTTTACAATGGTTATTTGGCAAAAAAAAATGGGAATTTTCTGGTTAGATTTTAGATACTGTAGATGAAGATAGCGCATTTTCGGGCAGTGGGGCCCTGAATTTTTATTTTATTTTACTTTGAACGACCTGGTGATCGAAACCAAGACTCGGTCAGCCATGCTTGAGACAGCTACACTTTCGGGATTTAGGTGTTGAATTGGTTTAGAAATTTATCTTTTAAGATTTATTCCCCTAATTCCTAATTTTATAATCAACTGAAGCATCTTTCAAATATTTTCTTACTCAATCTATTACAACTATTATTTTTTTATTACAATTTTAATTATAATATTTTTATAAAAAAATCGAGGTGTTGATTTAATAAACGTGGAAATTACAAAAGAATATGCCATCGGTTTTCGGACTAAGCGGGCATTAAATTCGATTACACTATTATTTTCGTTTCGAATAAAGCGAGTGACCGAAAAGTCGCCAACATTGCTTTGTTTTGCTCTCTGGTCACTGTAGTATGTTCATCGACTGATCTCGGTATTGTAACGTACAATTCGACCCTAACTACATAAAAGATGAAATTATACTTTGAACAGATAGTTTAATAAATGAAATATAAAATACACGTCGGAATATAAAAATAACACAATACGGTTCACGCGACACTGAAGTTAATAGGCTTGAATTGAAGTCCGGAGGAGGAGGTGGAGAAAAAAAGGTCTTCAGGCTTCGAAGGGACACTTTAGAGTGCCAGTCTCCTTCGACAAAGCTCGACGTAAAATCTCCAGGCGGATGGTTACTCAGCAGAGTGCAGACGTATAATTGATAGGTGTTTGTTGATAAAACCCGGACGCCGTATCCTCAGGCAGATGGTTAGTGAAACGGGTCCAGACGCAGAATCCGAGGCAGATGGTTAGTGAAATAGGTCCAGACGCGGAATCTGAGGTAGATGGTTAGTGAAATAGGTCCAGACGTGGAATCCCCCTCAGGTGCTTCAGACTTTTCTTTTATAGGAAAATATGCCTTTTCCATAATTAATTTTAGATGATTTTTCGAAGTTTCTAAATTGTTTTTCTTATTCTGACATCTCATCTGCCAGTCATAAAACCAGCCTGTGTGTTCAGCCAAGACGTATTAAAACCTCCACGATCGAGAATGAGCGTGTCCTTATTAATTATTATTCATTGTAGATGTCGAAATTCAGTTAGTAATCGGTAATTATATAGAAAATACAATATTTCAGCTAAACCTATTGATAAAAATAATTCAAGTTATATAAACCAAAAAGTAATCTTCATAGACTAAAAGAGAAAATTTAATGACAGTTTGACAATTGACTTGTGTCACAACAATGGAAAATGTAAACAATGAACGATTTTTTAAAGATATTATAAAAGAATTCGTTTTAGAACGATTCGTAAAATGCTAGCAAATAAAAGGATATGATACGGGACATGAATGGATGAATGATGAACAATGTTGTAAGTATAAGTAGCATATACTATAGTATTCAAAAACCATTGTTTTAAGCCGTATTTTTTCGCTAAAGCTGTAGACAGACTATCGCTCTACAAGGTGTAATTGATGAAACCTCAAAATTGGTAATTGTACTCATAATTATAAATAACTTTTACAAAAAGGACAGGCCTGAAATCGAAATCTATTGCTACCATTACGTTTGCATAACTCAACAGATTCTCGAAGTCAGTGATGGTCCCAGACTCTTTTCAGATTTTCAGTTGTATGAATAACGCCTAGTACAGTGCAGTCCTGTATTAGTGAAAAACTGTGTTGACCAAACTCAAAAATGTTTTGGCTGATGTGCGCACTGTAACTGGGGTTTCTCAGAATTTTCAGTAAAACCTTAAAGATTATTTATCTTTTTTTATTTGTTTCAGCCCGAGAGATTGAACGTGTTCAAAAATGACCAAGATAGCTGGGACTACACACGTAAGTACCTTTTGCATTATTATATTTACTATCAATTTACAGTATGATTCCGATATCGTTTCTTCCAATAAATCAATTGTTTTTGACTCATGACGGTAGGTACACTATGTGGTGTGCAACGCTACGAAGTTCTGTTGGCGCTTGGCTAAAATTGCCACCATCTTGTTGTTGTCAATACAATTTCTGTGACAATATCACAAATGTTTACCAACAACGCCCCCCTGTCAATGTTGTTCAGGCACCAGAAGACCTTTTTAACACCACTCTTTAAGTACTTTTCAAGTTGTCACAAGATATTATCCTTCTTTTGATCATAAGCGTCACTAAAGGATGGATACTCAATTGTTAATACAAAATGGAAAAGCGATATCTGTACCATAATGTGAATTTTAAATACGTTTTTTCTGCGTGCCATATGTTTAACCTCAATGTAATATTCAAGCAGAAGAACTTTCTACTGCCACATAATTTCCTTATAAACATACAGCACAATATTTGTAACTAGAGCGATTTACCTTTTACTGACGGACGGGACGGTTACAAAAACGCACCATTTTGTTTTTTACTTAATGCAACGAAGGGACTAGTCACATTTACAGGAGACAAGCTTATCGTGCTGAAGTACTGAGAGCAACAGCGCGTCTATAGACAATCACGCACGCAAAAACACATCCAGCAACGCTGGCAAAAGTTATGCGTTTCGTGTCTTAAAATTCAAAAGCACAATAGGCGTGTCAAGCATGCTGTATCTTCAGCCAAAAATACGACAATGAACATACGTTATCATATTTTCAACACCCCCATCTTACTTATATAACTAGGTTTTATTATAACTAGGTGTTTTGCCAAAAGCTCAGCACATTAGTCTGGGTACTAGGGATTATCTATGGAATAATATACGGTGACGCATTGCAGGCGGAGAACGCATTCTTGCGTCCGTGCGTTGAGTTGTCGCGTGTGTTTTCCGTATTTTGGAAAATTCGGTAGAGAATCTATGTGTATATATATTATTTTTAAGTTGTTTGTATTATTAGTGTGCTTTTCATTTTAATTAGTGTGGTTAATTAGGTAGTTGTATACAACTGTTTAAGGCATGTGAGCTTTTTTGTTGCATGAAAATCGATGTTAATCTTCCAGTAAAACTATACAGAAAGTACACACTGTAAAACTATACTTCATATTTTATTTAAAAAAATGTAGGTTCATCAATTATCATAATAACTTGTGTAGAACTGTGCACTAACTGAATATACATACAAAAATAAAAATATTCGTTTACAAAACAAACTCCAAATACACACACGTATCGACATTTTTCGGGTTTAAACAACTAGGTTTTGCACCATTCCAATACCAAGTCATGATCGTTCATTTTTTATTCAAAAACAAATAAATACCCAACCATAAAATCTATTTCTCCATTAAAATGGGAGGCTGTTTCATTTAAATATTAAAGGAAATCAACTTAAAACTCTCACAATGGGCGGTTAGCACGTCTAAAAGGCGCCTTTTCATATGCAAAAGAACCAGATTTATCCGGTTACCGCCAGCTCTGAGTACAAGTAACCGTCTCGAATAGCAAGACGCCATTTTAGAATTGTAAAGTTCGGATTTAAAGTTTCATTTTTTTATTACAAAGGGCGGCAGCTTGGTTCGTTGTTGCGTTCTTAATTTAAATCTGGCGTTTCAGGGAAGTATTTATTTTTAATATTTTTATGGTGATTTGACACTTTCAAAATGGAAGGAAAGGGTTTGCCGACAGCTGGTGAGGTTAAATTGAGGGGAACGGGTTATATTAGTTTTTGAAAGAGGGAAACTATACGTTCTTGTAATGCCTAAGATTAAAATTGGCATACAAAGGTTAGGTAACATAACAACCAAGTGTATTACCTATCTTAACTTAAACTTGATCTACCTATGTCAAAGATACGTATAATGAGTATAAAGTTAATGAAAAACAAACCTTAAAAGTTAATGCGAGACCTAATCGGCGATGGCGTGGCCAAAACCGGAACTAACGCCTCCACCTTTTAATCAATTTCGCAAATGTTTGCAACAACAGCGTCCCCAGTGCACGTAAGTAAAGTGAGTACCTATAAAATTTATTAAAAATGACCCTTATGACGATGCCTAATAAACATCACTATGCTTGCATGTAGGATATCTAATCAAATTGTCGAACATCTACGAGTAATGCCCTCCTCGTTAGCACTAGATATCTACACTTGGGAGCAAATAAATCGTGCCACTACCTTTTTTCACGTAAAATGGTAAATATTTTTGGGAATATGGAACGTATCAATTCGAACTATATATCGCCTAAAAGTTAAGTTAATAACCTTAACAATGAGGGTAAATTATTGAATAATAACCTTATTGTATGATAAATTATTGGCTCTGCAAGAAAAATGGTAATTTTGATAGAAAATTTAGTAGGGCTAAAACAGTCGTTAAAAACAATAAAAAACAAAATTATTGCAAAAAAAATATTCTTAATAACTGGTATTACCCCCCCGTGCCCTGATGCATTCTTGTAGCCTATTAGTCATCGATCTGATCAGAGTTACGATGACACATTGTGGTATGTTCTCCCACTCTTCAAGCACAGCGACTTTAAGCTCGGGAATGGATGAAACAGCGGGAACCCTGGCTCGGACTCTCCGTTTTAGCTCGTCCCATAGGTGTTCGATCGGGTTCAAATCGGGACTTCGTGCTGGCCATACCATTTGTTGAATCCCGATCGCAGACAAGTATTCCGTAACGATCTGCGCGGTATGAGGTCTCGCATTGTCATGCATAAACAAGAAATTTTCTCCGACAAAACCAGCATACGGCATTACGTGGTCTTCAAGAATGTCAGTTATGTATCGGTCAGCTGTTAATCCACGTCTACCACTGCCATCGTTGGCGGGGTCGACGAAGACAAGTTCCGTTTTTCCGTCTAGAGAAATTCCTCCCCACACCATACAAGAACCACCACCAAAACTCACAGTTTCTCGAATGCAACATTGGGCAAATCTTTCACCAGGACGTCTATACACTCGGTTTCTCCCGTCATTGCTAAAAAGACAGATTCTTGACTCGTCAGAAAACAAAACTGACCTCCAGTCTTCTAACGTCCAATTAATGTGTTCTCGAGCAAACTCCAAGCGAGATCGGCGATGAGCTACAGTCAATTTTGGGCCAGTTGCTGGTTTGTGTGATGTTAAATTTCGTTCCTTTAATCTTCGTCTCACTGTCCACCTACTGATTGCGACACCTCGAACGTCACGTAACGCTTGCTGTAGCTGAACAGCATTAAGTCCACGGTCGCGCAACGAATTGGTTGCAATAAAGCGGTCGTCACGTTCTGTTGTTGCCCGTGGTCGGCCAGTTCCAGGTCGCCGAACAAAAGCACCAGTCTCCAGATACCTGCGGTATACCCACTGTACCTTTGAACGACTCAAATGAAGTCTGCGTGCCACTTCACGTTGTCCGTGTCCAACCTCAAGTAAAGCTACAACTTGGGCAGCTTCCGTCGGTGTAGTATCCATTTTATCAGGTTATTTTGATTACACAGACACAGATAAAGACAACAATAACAAGTAATATGGGTATGATTAACAAAAACCTCAAATTTAATCTTTTCTTAACAGAGTACAATAAAAATGTCATAAGCAAATTAAATGCGATAATTTTATTCTGCCCTTTAACCTTTAATTTAAATGAAATTTTGACCACTAACTACCCTCATTGTAAAGGTTATTAAATACCCTTTTAGGCGATATATGTTTCGAATCGATGCGTTCCATAATACCAAAAATAATAACCATAATGCGTGAAAAAGGAAGTGGCTCGATTTATTTGCTCCCAAGTGTAGATCATTCATACATGAACTATATCGGGATTCAAATGCGGTTAGAGTCCACATTAGTAGTGATCAATATTATTGCTAATAGTTGATTTAATACTGTCGAAAGTAGAAATGCATTAGTTACCCATACGTCAGCGTAGAGAGTTGAGGGCTCTGTCTATGTTATATTCTATACTCGACAAACCTACTTCTCCTTCTTATCTGACCCCCCATGTTCAATACTTATGCTCTGCTCATAGTAAAAATCTTCGTTCCACCAACAATCGTCTTCTACGATGTCCTTCTCACCGCTCTGGTTTTATTCACTCTTCTTTCTTTGTCCAGGCGGTATTTCTTTGGAATGCGCTCCCTCTGAACATCAGGATGGCAACCAGTCGGTTATCTTTCAAAGTGAAGGCTCGTGAACATATTCGTGAGAAGTTTGTTAAATCATCTCAACGCTGATTTGCTGGATTCGTTTTCTCATCTACCTATCGTTATTTCTCCTGACAAAGTTTAATCAGTTTATATGTATGTATTTAAGTATTTATGTTTTAGTAGTGTATTCTTTTTCGAGTTATCTATCCCCTTTGTTGCACCTGCCATGTTTTGTCTCTGCATCACCCTAAGGTTTTCTGGTAGAAAATGCCTCAGGCATTAAGTCCGCCTTTGTACAGTATTTTTTTACTTGTGCATAAAGTTTTAATAAATTCAATAAATTAAAATTAATTAGTTACTAGAAAATTTTGTGAAGAACAAAGTCGTCACAAGTTTCAGAATATTTATATTATTAATTTGTTAGTCTAGTATCCCAAAATATCAAGTAATAATTAAAATCGAGATCAGTTAACAGTTGTATGGGGAGATCGACATCGAAAGTCCGCAAAACATAGCAAAAAGTTATCCTTAAATGCAAGCATTTCCAGTTTTAAAGCCTGAAAAGTAATTCATTTTCAACAAAAAAACAAAAATCTATTCATCTGACCTAAGAGCACTAACGTATCCACAATGAGTTTCCCTTCTTAACGAAGAGGAGCGTGTTCTGAGGAAATTGCGATCGTCGCGTCGTTTAGTGAAAGTCGCCCGCAGCGACCTCTACCACACGACTAAGGTTCCATTCAATATTTAGGCAGAAGAACCACAAGAAATAAACTGAAATTTCAAGCACATTTATAATAACACACATAAGGCATATAGTGACCTTATTGGAGATGTTCTTCGGAAAGGTCAGGTGCGTGGAACTTTCAATCTGCGTGATTGTATGACCAGATGTATGAACGTAAACGAGAAAAGATCAGGTAATGAACTGTAGTTTCTGCCTACCCTCATGAGATAAAGGCATTCAATTTGTACCTTGCAACGTCATCTCATCCGAAAATAATCTGTTTCTAGACCGTGGCCTCCCTCTCCTTCTACAGGATTAATTTACATATTTGCTCGCATAAACTTGTAGACGTTCAGTGTAAGAATTTTGGACACAGGACTATTTACCTCGGGTATTTATAACACTGTAGTTTGTTAATACCGCAGTGTCTCAATATGAAATTCTTTGACCAGTGCGTGTTGCCAGTGATGACATATGGCACTGAAACGTGGTCGCTTACAATGGGCTTTATTAGAAGGATAAAAAGTCACCCAGAGGGCAATGCTTGGAGTTTCCCTACGTGATCTAATCAGAATTGAAGAGATCCGCAGGAGAACCAAGGTATCCGACATAGTCCCTAGAATTGCCAAACTTAAGTGGCAGTGGGAAGGGTACATTGCTCTCAGAATAGATGGCCGGGGCCGAAAGGTTCTGGAGTGGCGACATCGCTACGTCATCCGGTATGACGTAGCGTTGGAAGGCCTCCCACAAGGTGGGCCGATGACCTTGTGAAGGCTGCAGAAATCCGCTGGATGAGGGAAGCACAGCACCGGTCGAAGCGGCGGTGCTTAAGGGAGGCCTATGTCCAGTTGTGGATGTCTTTCGGCTGGAATTATGATAGTTTGTTGGTGCAGTAGGTTTTGGATAAAAGTCAGAATAGATACCCATTCTCTTGTCATATTTATTTATTAATTATTCCACTTGGGTCCGATTTTCAATCGACAGATAACTTTTATCGCAAGAATAAAAATGGCGGTTTAATTATTTCTATATAATTCTATGCAACGGCTGTCTTCTATAGAAAATCTGAAGATTGAAGAATCGGTTCCTAATGAGGCTGGTCCATTCTTTGTCAGAAACCTTCACTACCCCACCCACACAAAGATAGTGATTTCAAGAATCTATGGAGATATGAGGAACAGGGTGGAAAGATCTTCCTTCTCCATAGAAAAGGAAGGATCTTCCGAACAGACGGGTGTTGTGTGTAGTGGGCTATTGCCGTCAGTCTCGTTGTAATCGCGACACCCAACGTCGCTGTCTTCACGAAATCTCGGTTGTCTGACACTGCCAGTGAGACCCCTTGTTACCTAGATGCTTGCCATCAGTTGTCGAGATGTCCATAATACTTATCGCGCGGATAACTCTGCTTGCGCAATGCAGAATTTGCGTGACGTCAGTGTGATGTGCAGTTCGCATATGGCGTTGTATATGCTGCCACAAACCTACCGCTCGTATCAGTTTTCACGGTCAGTAACACACAGCACAACAACAGTTTGTGACAATAGCAGATGCCGTCAGCAATGTGGTTGCAGGGCTGACTGCACGAGGGTCTGCGTTTAATTAGCACCACTCGTGAACCCTGTTCGAAAATTCAGCTTAACGGAAGTGAGCTGTCATACCACCTGTAGTGCTATTCTGTGACCATCTCGTCATTAAAGCGTAGGTAAAGTGAGCGCGACTGAGCTGTCAGTTTATTTGAGTAGATTGACCAAGACGGGATGACACTGACAGCTAACTCCACGCAAGTCTTCACGGTGAGAATGTTTCATCTCAGTTTACAGCCGGTCTATTCTGAAAAATTCTCACAGTGAAAACTTAGGTGAAGTGTGCATGAAGTAAGCTGTTATTATGTATTCCACCTGATGTTATGGATCCCTAGGGATTGTGCTCGTGCAGTGCTTACTTCCTCTAAGTTTTCACGGTGAGATTTTGCAGAATATCACTACTGTTTTGACACTGTTGACAGCTCACTTCAAACTTGCTTCACCTTTTCACGGTGAGATTTTTACGGATTGGATTGGATTGGGGGTTATGCAGATTTCTTGAAAGAGTTGGTCTTCTGAGCTGTCTTATGTGCACATATTACCTTTAGAAACGTGAGGATCGGGTGCTTAGAGTAGGATGCTAAGTAGAGAAAGGCTTGCGGCAGTGAGCAGATTGTTCAGATTAGCGGTGTGGGTATTTTAGCTCAGTTCTTTACGTGTTTAAGAAATTAAACCTTAAGAATTACATTATGTAATTTGTTTTAAGGATCTTATTTGTTGAGCTTCAGGTAGGTATATGACATCACCTCGTACAATGGGATATAAGAATCTATAAACGCCAAATAATAAATATAATTTGAGTTTTTGTTGTTCCTAAATTTAATGAAATACTCGTACCAAGCAAAACATATCGATATCTCTACAACCTAATTACATTCTCCAACAATAATTTACACACAAAAGCAAGAATTCTTCCACAAAACTCTTGAAAAACAAGTTAATTAATCATGCCTTTTGTAATGCAGAAAATCGTTCACAAATACTCCGTTTTCGCTATTAATCATTGGGATGGACTCAAAACTTAATAGCTGGAGCTGTTCGTAATGACTAAAATGCTTTGAGAGTAAAAAGGAATCAAGGGGAAGGTGTAATTAAGAAATGAGTTCTCTTGCTAAAATTGTGGATTGGAAGAAAGTACTTAGTCTTTCGATTAAGTACTTAATACTTTATTGATTTTATGCACCTTCTTATGAGTTAGTGGTATAATAATCAAAGCCGATAATACTTTTGGTAACCTTATTTTTTTTATCTTTTCTTTGACTGCCTCGTTGGTCCAGTGGTAGCAAGAGCTACTGCTGAGCATGAGGTCCTGGGTTCCATTCGCAGGTCGGGCAAAGTGTTGTTGGGTTTTTCTATCTAGAATTTCTCAGTAGCAGCCAGGAGTCTGGATTTGGGCCCGGTTGGTGGCAATAGGCTCGCCCCCTTTTACATAAGACTTAAACATAACTGGCGAAATGTGGGTGCACTATAGGCACACCTCTGCCTAACCCTTCTGGGATTACAGGCGTGTTGTTATGATATGTGTATGTTGTTCTTTGAAAAAACTGAAGGTATTATGATTTGGTCGCACATAGAGGATTTTATCGTGCATAGAGTCTATGTTCCCTGGGCAGGCAAAATCGGTAGGATTAATAAAATTAACCATCAAAAAGTTCTACCCAACTTAAACCAAACCTTTTAACTGAAACTTATTCAAATTTTAATCCTATAAACTCAAGATTTGAAAAGCTCAATAACGCTTTTTCTTTACCTGATAATGGAATCAGCCATGATGGCAATCTTTATGCCATCTTTTTCAATGAAACCATTGAAAACTTTCATCCTAATACATAAAACAGAAGGCTTTTAACTCTTTAGGATGCGGAACCCTAAAAATCTCAGTGGGGAGTGCCAAATGTTGATGCATTTTGCATACATTTTCTGTCGACGTGAATTTTAAATCACTTACCGAACTGTTGGTTCCCTTCGGACTATGGTAATCGTATATTTTCACATTGATTAATGGAATTTTTCAATGGATTGAATTTTGGACGGATTTGATATGTTTTTTTTGCTGGTAATTGGAGATTCATTAGAGAACTGGAGTTGATCTTTCAGATGGCGGTTTTTTTTTCTGAATTTGATCGTCTTACCTTTTCTTATGGTTGTTTTTTCAACAGAAGCTTGAGACTATATCTCATTGCTTCTTCACTGATATTAACTTACCTTGTTACGAGATAGGCCAATTGTAAGACACGCGAATTATAAGTTCAAGCCATCGATTTTGTTTTGATGTCGTATCGCATGATAATCCTACCTACAAACATGAATTTAAACTTCACTTATTAAACGCAAATTAAACTTCAACATGATTATATACGCACGTGATTATTAGCATTCTAATTTTACAGTTACCTACTTTTCTGCCTTGTTAATTGATGATAATGACCAAAAAATATGCTTACTTGCAAATAAGCTTAGTGTATCTTCTTAGGATGTGTGCGTTGTCTGAAAGTGAATGAATAAATTAAAGATTGTTATTAAATAGATTTATTTTGTGTAGAATATTTGAAGGATAATTGGAGGATCTCCAAGCGAATCTGTTGTCGCTTTGATATAGAATACATCAAATAAAGCGACAACAGATTTCCGAGAAGACCTCCTCCAGGCCCCACACAGAGCTGCTTCATCTAATTCCCACATGAGTTCGTTTCTCCGATAAAAGGAATCATGTTAGTTGCACGGAATTGCGTTAGGAACTCCTCGTGCACTGATTTTATTACCAGCTTCCAACTATCGATAGCGCTCTGTGTATGGAGATTTTAAATTTTATCAAGTTTGCTGCTGCGTCGACGTAAATGTTATTATGTATGACTAATAAAGGCTTGTGTTTATAAATATTTTGATAGTAGTATTTTTTGGGAGCCGGTACCGTTGGACTTGGTGTAATACCGGTACCAGAGAATTACCTGTACTATTGGTATTTCTAATCAGTATCGGTACTGTACTGGTACCAAATAAATATTTCCGAAAGTTAGAGTGAGAAAACGGATAAAGTAAGTAAAAATTATAGTAAATAGGCATTAGAAAAGTAACTTCAAGGTTGCCAACCGTACCAGGTTACTCGCTGGGTACCTGAATTTGGTACCGGTACTTGTATGGTGGAGTACCGGTACCCAGGTATCGAAATGGCAGGATCTGCTATGTACCGGTACGGAACCTATACTTTTGGTACCGATTCCAAGCCTCGGTTTCAACACGTATATGACAAGTTTCGTTCGAGGGAAGCTCAATTAATTATTTCTAACAGTGCAATACTTAACAGAGTTTTGAGGCTTTTTCTGCATAATGCCAGTAGTAAAAGATCAAAACTTTTTTATGTTTTTGCTTTATTGGTAAACATTTCGACTACCACCGGACATTGGACAAGGTACCCCATGACCATTTCAAGTCCTTGAAAAATAACTTTATTGTAAAATCATCTTATTATTAGACAACTATCATTAGTCATGTTGTAATACTTATATTAATTATCATAAGTATTTACTACACACGAAAGACGCCATTCATTCTAAGAATCTATACTATCTCAATTAAGACCATCGAAAATCGGGTTCATCAATGATAAATGGTTGTACAAACACTTTTACACGTCAATCATTTTTTTTAAACTAGGTGAGATCGGTGTTTCCTATCTGACTACTCTGAGAAGAAAAGCCGAAACAAACTCAGAGGTCACAGTCTGTTTTAAAGTCCAGACATCTTGGTCAGGTCATGTGAAGACCATGTGGATTGATGTCTGAAATGGTCTTTTGAGGAAAGAACCACACAGAATGAGTGGACCTGTCCAGTCAGTGCACGCATTTGTCAGTTGTCGTGCAGCTCAACACAGAACTAAAGGAGCTAAACGATTCGACGAACATTACCAAACAAAGGACATTTGGGTAGGACGCATAAATTACTCAAACTGCCAGACCATGATTAAAACTAATAATTTAAAAAAAATGCATTAAATAAAACAAAAAATCCACAATGTCTTCACATTCACAATAATTAAAATAGTATAATCCTTTACAAAGTAAATGTCATTGCATCCATCAATGTTAAAGTGTAAATAAAAATATGAATATATATAAATTCGAATAGCTTAAAAAATCCAACGTTTTAAGACACTCCTATTAAAACGTCAACTTTGGCAATTTCGGAATCAAACGAAAGAAAAGTTTATCAAAAGAAAATCGTCTTTACTAAGGAAGATTTTTGCGAGAATTAAAAGTTACTTTCGTTGCAATAAAATCTACTTGAAGGCCATTTACCTGGCACCGTTCTAAAGGCAGAAGTTTGTAGATTGTTGGTGTGTCGTAAAAACACACCGACTCTCAAATATTTGTAAATTCATATAGGTAGTCCTTTCATATACCTAGATATCAGTAGAAAATCAAAATCATTACAAGGATGGGTTGTCAGGGTAAACTAAAATATTTAACGTGAGATTGTTTTGGTGTTTCCTGTCAGAGCAGTCGTATCTACCTCACTTAGTTGTTTTTTTTTTTTACGTGCTTTACAAAAAAACACTACAGAAATAAACATTATTTTCATCCAACTATGCTTTAATTTCATGACAATCACACTAAAAACTCAGTACAAAGCGAGTCTTTAATGCTCTAGAGCAATAAAAATGTATGAAATTTCATTATTGCACAGTTTTTTTTATCGCACCAAAAGGTGACAATCTCAATGGATTAGCTCTATTCAGCCAGCCGATATCAATACTTTTTTTTTACGTATGAATTATTCGTTTCTATCCTACTTGTTCCAAATTTAAATATAAATTTGCCCAACAAAACTCTCAACCTTACGTTTAATAATTGCTCAAGTATAACTTTTAATTTCAATAATTAAACTTCTATTTTAACTGTTTGATATGAGTTTCTTTTATCTACTATTCCTATAGGTAATAGTTGAAAGAATAGCAGATTATGCACCTCGCCTTAAATAATTTATATTGCCCTCGTGCCTGTTAGATTAGAGCCCGAGCGTTAGCAATAATAAATTACTTTGTGCTCGATGCAATAATCTACTATTACGAGTATCATTAACGGCACAGGTTCTGTCGGTATTTTCAGACATTTTAGTTGCGTTCAATCCCAGCACTAAAACAATAAACTACCCTCCTTAAGCCAGCCTAAGCTCTTTTAAATTGTGCATCGTTGGAACAAAATATAAACGCCCTACTTTTAACTTCACAACCGTGACTTTTAAGATCCAATCCCCTAATGCGCCTTCACATTAGACACAACAGATAAGTAAAATAAAGTCGTATCTCTTAATCTCAGTGTGCACATTCCCTAAGCTTGGCTCGACGCACGGCGGATTGAGGAAGCCCTCTCTGGTCGTTAGAGCAGTCATTTCAGAAATGCATTGTTATATGTATCGCTAGTTTATAGGAACTACCCGCGCTTCAACAAATCTAATGCGCGTAGTTTTTCCTAGATCTGGAATCTTGGCGCCCAACATGGGACTACATTTTTGCTTTTTATTACGAATTGCATTGCTATTTTTGGTATGTTTTCGTATTTATTTATTTATGTATGTGGTTTTAGAGTAAATTATAGTTATTTTTTGTGTGTTCTTTCATTGCCTTTCTTTAATATATTCATATTAAAGAAAGGCAATGAAAGAAAGGGATTTTGATTCGTCATTTCCCTCATGGCTCGTTAGAGCATCCATTAAGTCTGTTAATGGGAGCTGCTCTTCAAAAATTGGATTTAGGTTATTTTATTGTTTCATGGCTATGAGTTGTAGGTTATTTTGGAGCCCAACGTGGGACTCCATATAGTATATGGCTATTTCGCATTTTCTACGTTTAATCAACAACATAAGTTTTAATATTAAAGTAACGTACCTTCGATTTATTGAAATACCTTATTAAATATATTAACAAAATATACTACTTATTTCTCATTACCTATAACTAATTAACGTACAGTTATATGTAATAACCATTCATATTTTTTTTTTCCTGGGACGTCTAATGAAAGATATTAATTAACGGATTAATAAGATAAAGGGAATATAGGGGGAGGCTGTAATATCCGTAATTAGCGATGGAGAAAGCTTCTAATGAAGCTTTTACGCTAATTTGAAAGAGGGCTCGTATAAAAAAGTAGTATTTTCTATCATCGGAAAATTTTCTATCACAGATGTGAACGTGCCTGAGTTTTTTATGATCCCGATTCCTTATATTGAACCCGCTTTTATATAACGTAATAATCTCAAACTACCCACTAGACCAATGTGACTTGCTAACCAGCTGCAGGTAAGATTCCAAGCAAAAATTAAACAACTAGAATGGTTTAACGGTTAAAAAGCTGCATGATTAATTTAAATTCAACTTGAATTATAACTTCCAACTTTCTTTCTTTACCTTTGCTTAAAGGAATTTATAATTAGAAGTGAATTTTCTTTACGCCAAGTTAGAACAACACACTTGCGCTGAAATGGGAAGGTTTTTTAGTCACTCTTGCTGTATCATCCCCAGATTTTCCAGATATCAAAACCATGGCTTTATATATGACTAGCTTCTGCCCGCGACTTCATCCGCGTGAAATTTCTTGTTCCCCCGACCCACCCCTTCGAATCCCATCACCTGCCTGTGCTGTCACAATTAGGGCTATCAAATGCAAAAAAAAACCGACCGAAAGTTGCAGAAGATCATCATCATCATCCACAGCCCCACTTCACCCACTGCTGAGCATAGGTGTCTCTTTTTTTGTGCCAATCTCCACGCCTCATCCAGGTTCTACCCTCGATGGCAACAATATCGTCCGCCCATCTCGCCGCCGGACGTCCGACATTTCGTCATTCAGTCCTTGGACGCCACTCAGTCACTGCCTTACTCCACCTGCCATTACTGCGCCTTGCCAGGTGACCTGCCTAACTCCATTTGACTTCCATAACTCGTTTTCCGATATCAAAGACACAAACAACAAAGTACAAAGCATTTTTACTTTTTATAATATTAGTAGGTATAGATTTCATCATAAGAATTCCAGAATTGCATAAGCAAGTCGGCTCACACTAAGTTGAGCTTCAGAAATCAAGGTGACGTACGTAACATATCTTCAACAAAATCCTTACCAAAGCCCTTATTAATACCTTCACACATTCCAATCCCAAATTCTCGAAGTATTTACGAAACAAATATATAATAGCACAATAAATCCAGGCAGTACCTAGTGCTGAACAAATGTTTTGATTGTGCATCCAATGCTGCAATGTTCGGTAAACAAGACTGCTTGCCAAGTGTACTAGTTATGGTTCCACCTATTTTTGATGTTTGTTTACATGGATGGTGCTAAGATCTTCTATATTTCCATGTGAAAATATGTACCTAAATAAAAATATTAATTTTGTAAAGATAGGGTAAAATTATAACGATTTTAAATTTAAAAAATATGGGTCCATACTATGTCCCGCCAAAAGGCATACAAAATACTTAAGTAATCGAATGTTAATTAACAAAATATAAACAAACAATTAAGTCAATAGATGTTCAATTCATGGCAAACACTAATAGTTAATAATATGTTTAAACAAATGTAAACAAAAAACAATTTTTTTTTAAACATAAATGCAACAAAAAATCTTACTAAGGAATATCATCTTCATATGGGAGGAGCCACATTTCATTTATAGACAGATTTAAAATTATATAAATATTATTTTTATTGACCAGTAAAATATTAATTAAATATATAACTAAAATTAATGAATATTTTACTGGTCAATATTTTTTTTTCTATATTTAAATTTTTATATAATAAAATAGCCAATTAAATGTCAAAGTAAATAGTAACAAAAATGAAGATATTTCACACAAGCCAGAATTATTTATCAGTCAGTAATTCGTGTAATAGGCCTTCTATAACAACGGGGTTTTTAACCTACTTCTTAGTTTTTCTTTGGTTTATTCCCTCCAATATTTTGGCAACGCATTCTAAAGGATTGGCGCCAAACAGATAATACTATACTTGGCTTATCCTCTTTGTCTTTGGCTTCAATGTGACTCGTCTGAATGATTCTTTCTTATTATTCTTCTTCTGATTACTGACTACACATGTTCTTGATACAAGAAACAAGAAGCCAAACTATATCTGTCCAACGATCAGATATATTGGGTATAAGTATTCAATAGCTATGCAATCTGTATGAAGATGTTCTGGTACACGTTTGGTAACATGGTCGGGTTTGCTTGTATCTTGTATCTTCGTATCATTCCCTTCTTCAAAATCTTTTCCTTGAATAGCTACAGATTCCCAACAAGATGAAACAATTGAGCATTTCGTATGTTGCTTTATTAATTGTGTAATATTGCTAGGATGCAGAGGAGCTTAAAAAAGTTATTGCTTTGTAAGTTAGTACAAGCCACGTTAAATAAAATCATGTAAATCCATTACCCGAGAGTCCATAAGTCGAGATAAGCTCTCACTATATTTGAGAAAGAGTTAGTTTGATATTCAGAGGTGCAATACAGCTAAAAAACACAATTTGAACAAAACCAAAGTATGTATCTGTATCTAGGTTACATAATTCTGTGACCAGTTTTGTTGAAAGACCCATTTTCATTCAGAATTGTATGATGTGTCAAGTGGACTTTTCAGTCCCATTCTGCAAGTAATTAATTCTAAAGATAAGGACCATGCGCTCATTAAGTAAACTTAATTAAAATGCCTTCTCTTCTTTAAGACGGAAGTTATTGTACTCTGAAATGATTAATTGCTAGTGGGTAGTTTGCAGAATTTATGCGCTGCGTTGAATATTTAAATTGTTTTAACCACTTGCCGTGAATTAGGTCCTTTAAAGACTACAAAGACATTGTTGCCATCGTGGGCAAACCCTGGATGAGGCTGGCACAGGAGCGTGGGGATTGGCATTAGAAAAGAGAGGTTCCATTCCCAGCAGTGGGTGAAATGGGGCTGTGGATGATGTTAATGAAGACCGCAAAAACAAAACAACGTTAAGACGTGTTTAGGTTTTAACTTCTTAGTATCGGGATAACCATCTACGTAATAAAAATAACACAATTCTTATAAGTACATACTTACACCGCCACAGGACCACCTCCACCACCGCCGATACAAGACGTATATATAGCTCCATCGATTACCCACACTGAAGTAAGATAAAAATAGTACTGCTACAAGAAGTGAAGGTAGAGGCCTCCTGCGCATTTACCCAGGTCAGCGCCATAAAAATCAATTCGTCGTTCTTCAACATTCATTTTATCTCAGTCACTTGTATTTTTCCACAAAAGTCCTTTTGACTAGTAAACATATTTTAACTCTTCGTAAAATTATTCAGTAAACGAGCCAACGTCTACATGTATAAAATATTTATCAAGAACTGCCTTGGATTATTTGGAAGTAGCTTAAAACTCCATTTTAATCCTTAACATATTTGTTACGCCTCCTTGTTAAAACTTTTCGTTGGTAATTTAAAACGAATTTACAGGTTCTCTCCTAGAAATTTCCTGTCCCCAACAAGCAAAGCATATCAGCAGTGTATCATATATCTACACTAGATAAACATTTAATTTTTTTTAAAACCTTTAAAATGTGTTGAGATAGCCGACAAATTTTAAGTAAAATTTTGTATTTCTGACATCCCCGCCATCTTGGAATTATTCCAAGGACTTCACACAATTGGTTTGAGCATCTTTCCTTTGGTTAAATATTGGCTTCCCACTTGTTACCTGTTTTTGGGTATTTGGAACTGTATCATCCGAAGAATATTAAGTAGGTACTACGAACTTAACCTTATCGTGCGAAATTTGGATGTGCCCCTAATTGTTGATGTGCAAAAAAAAGGATTAGGTTAACAGTGGAAATCTTCGTTTTGCTTCATGAATACCATTCTAATCATTCTATTCAATTTTAGTACGTAAGTATTGTGCCAACTTTGACCTAACATAAACGCCATATTCCCGCCAAAACACCCAATTCAATCGTTGTCTAATGAATGAACAACTATCCAAAAACTTCAAAGACCGAACGTTCATTCATTCGATGACTACCACGGAAACTTTATGAATAGGTTCCAATTCAAAGAGATCTTAAAGGTATGATTACTACGACGTAGTAGGAAGGTAGGTCAGGTGACCAAGGAAATTGCCTGACCATCCTGAGCTATTGTGTATTTCCCGACAAACGGTTTGTTTAATGGCGGCCGTGACGTCACAAGGGGACCGTGAGTCGGAACCGCCATTTTCTTTTTATGTTGTGGCGGGCTATTGTTTTGTGCGTAATATCTTGTGTATCTGGGTCCGATGCGGTGGCAATAGGTTCATAATTCTTTTACGACTTGGATGATGAAGATTATTATTTTATAGTCAAAATAGGTTTTAATTTTTGATGTAGTTTAAGATGCTATTTATAAACAGGTCATTCAAATAAAAACAAATACAGTACGTGCAACACAAACGCATACCTTTTTCACTGGTAGTGGTACCTGGGGTAGGCAGAAACTACAGAACGCCACCTGCTACGAACCTTACTCCTTCAAATAATTACCTTTTTTCGTATTGGGGAAAAATATTAACATAATTAAATAAACCGAGATTGGTGTAATACCCTAAATCTTTTACCATATACCTAACCGCCTTGTAAGTTCCATAGACAAAGCAAGTAATTCGTAAGCGGTACGCATGGTTTGGGAAAGATACCGGTATTCAGGAACATCTGGTTAGATTGGGAACGATACTTACTGAATGAAAAAGCTAGGATGTAGGTTTATAATTTAGAAGATAAAGTTTTTGGAACTATTGCAAACTTACAATGTCTTTGAAAGGTATGGCAAACAAAGAGCAATAACACCGACGAAACGTGGTCGCTCACAATGGGCCTGATTATAAGGCTAAAAATCACCCAAAAACCAATGGAGAGGGCTATGCTTGGGAGAGGCCTATGTCCAGCAGTGGGCTGAAATGATGATGATGATGAACACCGAACCAGAGCTAATGAAAACATCAATGAAAGTTGTAAGTGGTAATTAAGAATCTCGATAACCACAACCTCATTTGATGAAAAGCAGTAATGCGGTCGACGATGGTAATCGCTTAAACCAACTTACTCGAAATTTGAAGAATCCCAGGTTGTGCAAACTAAGCTCACGTTCGCACGTACGCTGAGCTTCGAGAGTTGAAAATCCAACAGAGGGTTTTTCGACGCACACTCTTTTAGATTCTCAACGCTCGGCTCAACACCGAGAGTTGAAAATCTTCATCGCGATAAAATACCGCCGCGATATTTTGACGTCCGTGGGAACGTGAGCTAAGTCACTAATAGTGCCATCTAATTCACGAATTGCATACCTACACAGAATGTGCAAACGAATTCACGAATACGCCTTTTAGTAAACAGGGGTATTACCGTATTACAACAGGCATAATTTCTAGTACCTAATGATGCTCCGCTGTGTTACCATTTGGTATCATTTTTATTCCATTACATAAGCTTCCTCTGAAAATGTATGGGGTATGGGATAAATGGACGTGGATAAAACATTTCTCCATATACCGGCGCGATGCAAACGCTAATATTGCGTAATAACAGTCCTGTAGTTACATATACAAGAAAAAAAAGAGGTTAAATTTGATTGTTTATAAAAAAAAATCACTTCAAGACACATACATCAGTGCAGCCCTGGCTCTTGTACCTACTAGGATTACCTGTATTAAAAGATTGTTTGTTTTTAAGATTGTATGTAGAGGGTAAATCTCTATACAGGTCGGTTTTGAAAAATGTTTTTGCATTTGATAACTCGATCCTTGAGGAATGCTGCTTTATTTAACATCACGCCATTACACTTAGGAGCCAAGCAAACAGAAAACAATATCAGAAAGAACGCTAATAAAAAATGAGGGGATATCGCGGGCGCGTGATGTACGAGTATTGCGACGGGGTAAGTCGGGGGAACAAGAAATTACACGCGGATGAAGTCGCGGGGAGAAGGTAGTTACTACTTCATGACATATATAATTTTTCTGGAGCATAAAAAGTCCCTTGAGATATTAAATTGCCAAAACAACTTTACTATTTCACATCTACTGAACTCCGTTCCAATTTGGGTACACCTAATTGCTTTGCAGTTCGTGCTTGAGAAAAATCAAGATATAGCTTAAACTAGCAAAAGCAAAATTAGCATGTACGAGTATAGTTCCAGTGCTGGGACACAGTAAAAAGATTTTTACCATTAGCAGGTAATTTCCTTATTTAAAAACAATTTTAATTTTCTTTGTCATGAATGGACCTGGACAAAAGCCAGCATAATCTGCCAGCATTAAACCAGAACTAGATGAATAAATTTTATTAATGTGCCAAGTTTTCGTCGATTTGATAAATTTTCTTTAATCAGTAAGGGAGAAAACTATTTTTTTAAATCAGATACCAAAGTCACTAAACACATATTTTTTGGTCTTACTTAAAAGTATTTTAACGTTTTAAGAAAGACTATCTTTGGCAAGTCCGGCTCGTATCAAAATCAAAATATTTTATTTCACATAAACCTACATGGCTAACCTACATGGCTACATGCCTGAAAATATACCTAGTCGCTTCGCCTACTATTTTTTTTAATATTAATAATAGTATTTAGGCCTCCAATATAGTAGGATACTATATTTTAGGGTTGGCAACCCTAGCTACAACTTAAACAGACTACGTACTAACGATCCATTTTTGAAAAACCTTCCATAATTCATATTTGTGGGCGAGGGTTCGAGTCTCATTTCTGATGACAGCTGGTAATGTGAATACGTGAATTTTATTTTAGGAGTCTAAATTTTTTTTATGTATTGTTGGCTCATCCATCCTTCCCGCCCGTATGTCTACTCTTTTAGTATTCATGACGCAACCGTCCGAGGTCGATATTGACTTCCACTATCCTCAATATTTTATTCAATTATATGGCGAAACCCTTTGTTGTTCTGTACCCAACACTTGAGATTTGTTCTGTAAATTGGCTTTAATTAATTAATAGCCGCCCTGGAGTAAACGGGAATTGAAGGTGTAATGTAAAGTTGGAGTAGGAGAATATTGGATGTTGGAGGGTAGTTTATTGTTAAATGGAATTTCTTTGTGAGAGAACCCTTTCGTAAATATTCTCGAGCTCGCGTCATTTGACTTGAAGAGATATTGGGAACAGGGTGTAAAGTTCACTCATACTCTTGGAAAAGGGAGGATCCTCCGACCAGAAGGATGTTGTATCTGGACCAAATCCTGCATCGCACAATCAAACTTTTTTCCCGACTATTGATGTCGGGAAAGAAGTCTGATTGCGCGATGCAGGATTAGTGTGACGTCAGTGTAATGCGTTGTTCGCATGTAGCGGTGTAGATGCCGCCACAGTCATAAGGTATACATTGGAATTATTCATGTGTCGTAATATGTGTATTTTCAGAACAGAAACTCTGAAAATTACAAAATAGGGAAAATAATATAGAAAACCCTGTGTCCACTGCCAGGCAATAAAAATCTGACTGTGATCATTAAAAATTTCGAGGAAAAATAAACTCAATGAAGTACTTACTAGCGCATGAAAATAAATATCGAACTACCGTCATTTACAAATGAACAAATATAAGAGAATATAGTACCCGACCGGAATTGTTTGCTCAGAAGCATGGTAATTAACATATATACGTGTGAAGAATAGCTAACAGGGTTTGTAGAGCATTCCCTTTTAATTAAAAGAAATATATAATTCTGCAAATAGCGATGGCAAAGCGTTATGGGCGCCCAGCATGGGACTCGTTTGGAAAATTGTTGTAAGTCTGACTGAATGTCGTAATAGCGATGACGTAATTTTTTTAAAATATTTAACCCAAAAAAATATTTGTTTCCAAATACTGCAAGCAACATTATAAAAGTGTAAAAGCTTTAAAAAAATGCCAAGTTATAACCGTTATAAAATAAGTTTTTGACAAGGACAGCACTATCGTAGGAGTGACGTCACGACTATGTAACTTCATACTAGCGCTATACATTGTCCGCACACCGCAACAAGGACGCTCCAAAAACTTTTTATGCGTGTAGATGCTTTATATTTAAATCGATATAAAATTTATACATGCCTCCTTTGAAATTACATTATGTTTTAGAACATTTTAGTACCTATTAGTCATCATCCTTATTGTAAACATAAAAAAGGGGTTCGTACATTTTTATTTGGAAATTGTTGTTGCTTATTGCAGGATTAATTTATTTTGCTTTGTGTTTTGGACATCAATTGATTTGATCTGACATTTATCTGTTGATAAACTGTTATATTCTTTTCTCATTTCATTAACTTGTATCATGAATTCATCAGCCATTTAATTTTAAACACCCTTATATTTATTCACATTTACCTTTTAAAATAATCATTTTTTTTTTGTATTCTATATGGGTCAAGGACCTGAAATAAATGAATTTTCTTTTATTTATTTTATTTTTTAAAAGCCTCCCTTTTCATATCATGTCGTAAGTAATAACTTTGAGAGCCGTAAATACTTCACAGTTATTATGATTAGTTCTGTATTCGCCTCACCAAGTTTCGCCTCCCACCCGTCCCCAAATCTCCTTTTTCGCCATTCTTTTTAAAAATATTTATTAAATGAATTAATAATGTTTCGCCTCATTATCTAAGAGCCTGTTTTCCTCTCGTTAACTCTTCATCTGCAGAACTGCCTAATAAATAATCCTGAGAGACGTAGGTATGTCTTTTATCTTAACTTCCTGTTGCTCATTAGAAAAAGCGTTTGAAGTTTCATACAAACAGCTGCTGTTCCATTATTTAAATAAAACATTATCGGCAGCCATCTTTAAAAATAAAAAGCGGTCAAGTGCGAGTAGGACTCGCACGCGATGGGTTCCGTACCACCATACAATCTTTAACACTACAAATTTTTATTTTCTTTTCTTGTTTGGGTATCTTTAATTTTGAACTTTATTTTATTTGTTGTTATAGTACACACTTGGTGAAAATTTCAAGTGTCTTGAGACTTGCATGTTCATAAGTTCACTGCCCTGTGACAGACGGACGGTCAGCGGAACCTTCGTAATAGGTTGATACCTTTTGGGGTACGGAACCCTAGAAAACTCACTTCAATAATGAAACAAGGCAGCCTTATTAAAACTTATAATGAAACAACGTCTTAAATCTACGCTTTTTTGCGCAAAAACTTTAACGAAAACATAAAATAAGTCAACACGGTTTTTCCTGCTTGTTTTTCTTTGAAGGCCTATGCTGAAGATTGTTTTGTAAAAATACAATTTTCACGCGTTTAATCAAAACGAAACGCATACTAATATGCAATTCCAACTTAAGTACATGGCATCGCCCGCGCGCGATGCATGGTGCAATTGGTAATCACTCACATAAATGCAAAGCTCAGTTTAGGCCTCGCGGACTGTATAGCATAATAGCATAGCATAATCAGCCTTTTATGTTCCCACTGCTGGGACACAGGCCTCCTCTCTGTTAGAGGGAGTGGGCCGTAATCCACCACGCGGGCCCAGTGCGGTTTGGTAGATGTCACATGTCTTCGAATTTTTGGTTCTAAGACATGCCGGTTTCCTCACGATGTTTTCCTTCACCGTTTTGAGAGCAGTGGTGATGAAATAATTTACACAAAGTAAAGCGCCTGTCTGGGTACGAACATAGGACCTACAACTCGTAAGTCGCGGCCGTTCGCCGCGACCAGTGCTCTGTGTGCGGACTGTACCAGCCTATTATTGTCCCACTGCAGGGCAAAGGCCTCTTCTCCTAAAAAGAAGGCACGACGCTTGCTCAATACTTATATTGACTAAGGTTTCCTCACTTAACTAATGAACTAGGAACATTGAGTTTCCTAGTAACTGCTACGGAAGGCCTCGAGAAAATTAACGCAACATTCAAATGCAGACCCATAGAGCTGCGAAACCTTGATTTCCCTGCGGGTAGGAATCGAATACTTTCCAATTGTACTGCCTCCAATCCTTGTGTAAGCATATTGGGTAGATAACATTGGTCATGAGAAACGTAAGTAAATGCACCCACATGATAGTAGGTATAACGTAACATCATGTCTGTATTTTTCGAAGGTGTAGGCAAAGACGTAAGTATTTCGCAAGTTATGTAAGCCCCATGTAATGGGAGGCAATACTGTATCATTTTAACCGCGCACAAATCCAGACTTTGGGCTGCTGCAGAGAAACACACACATATTTAGCAGTTTTAAATCCGCGCGGCGGAATATGCCCCATTCCCTCTCACAGAGAGAAAGCTTGTGTCCCAGCAGTGGGAACATTATAGCTTAATTTTGATTTATCAATGCGCCATCCCAGCTCGCAAAAAGTCCATGTTCTTAAATGTTTAAAAATCGATGTCTGGCGCTGGCTTTACATTCAAATTCAACGATGCTGTAAACGTATCTACTTTCGAATTTAAACGTATAGCATTTCCCTCTTCAAAGTAAGTCAGCTCCGATAAGACACTCAATTTATATTCATTACGAGTTATCCCTGAGGGCGCGTTACCTCATTTCCTAATGGTATTATTTATTTGAGGTCAACACCATGCGACGACGTAGTAACTCGACCCTTCGTCACTTTTTAAGGGTTAAATGTAGAGATTATTGTTTTCTTAGGACCTTTGACCTGTGTTTGGAGGTCGAGAGTGCCTTGGGGTGATTCTGTGAAGGTTTTGTCATTTATGTGGTAATGTAAAGTAAAATGGAAGCGGTTTTGGTGGCCTGTAGTAGTAAAGCTCTTGGTATGAAGGAGCCTTCTATACTTATTTCTCTTTTGCAGCCGTTATAGTTTGATTATGTTTTATCACTGGGTGATACCCCTTGGTATTGATGGTTGCCTGATTGTTGTTCGATTATTACACCTACGTGTTACAAAAAAAAAACTTTGACTTTTCATTTTCGTCTGCCAGCTTAACTATGTCACGTAACATCCAGTGCCATCTTTCAAGGGAGCAGAAACAAGCTGCATACAAGGCGCTCCTAACATATCGTATATCGAGTCAATCTAGAGCAGTCTCCTCCGTCACGTATTATATTATAAGGGTAGCGAGCGAAAATACTCGCCCTTGGGGAATGACAAGTGATATACAGGGTTATCAGCATTTGGAGGGTTGACTTTTGTATGGTAAATGGGGCGAGCTTCAGTCCGAGAGACATGACTTGTCCCCACCATCCTCACCCCCAGGATTGCACGCAAAGTTTTAAAAGTAGTTTGATTCCTAGATGGCGTCGAAAAACTACATTAGTGAGTCGGTGATGCTGCCATCTGTTGAAATATTGGACGAAGAAAAATTGCCAGCTCAATAGCCAGACTTAGGGAGGTGTCATTTCTTTGTAAAGGATTGGGTATCTGTACGTAGTATTATATTATCTGTGCCCCTACATACAAACTTACAAACAAACAAAGTTTTCTTCTTTATAATGGATGGTATGTTGGTCATCGAGCGTGAATTTTGTAGTATGTGTGGTCAGTGCCAGGGTCATTTTTCTGTTATAAATAACGGATTGCTTTTGACTAAAATAACAAAAGAAGGTATTTTTGTTTTAAGCCCTCATAATATCAACCAGCTCGTCATTTTATGCCTTGTTTCATAATGCAAGTGCTGTAATTTACCAATTCAGTTTTCGAACGTTAAATTCATTTAAGCTTAATTGTGACTTAAGCCTACATCGACCGCACTGATTAAAATCAGTCGATTGACAACCCTAGCTACGAGATAAAGGATGTCTGATGTAATTCCATCACCTAAATCCTTATCATGTCACATTAAAAACTAGTGACGATTGATTTCTATCTACCCTCCGTTCTGACACATATGTACGATGGACAAGTGTTAGTTACCACTTTTAAGATTCGTTGAACGGTATCAATTAACTAGCGATGCTCTTAGTCTTTTGTTATTGTTTTTTTTAAGAGAATGATTTTATTTTGCTAATATGAGTACAGTACATGGTGATATAGGTAATAGGTTCAGCCATATTTTACCAGTAGGCATGCAAACGTTAAAAAATGAAACAATGTAACCACTTAACTAATCTACTAAACTTTAAAAAACAGAACAAAAAAACAAGAAACACAAAATCAAAAATAAATCTTATTTTAAACATTATAAAAAGTATAAAATAAGATTAGTCTCAAGTTTCAGTTAACTTATTTTTTTCAGTCAAGAATTCTGTAACGCTATAGTATGCTTTGACTGTCAATAAGCTTAAAAGGATTTTTTTAAATAACGATAATTATTATATTTTTTAAATAATAAATATATAATTTAAACAACGCAATTTAACACAAACAGGGTTTATTTGCGTTAAGAGACGTTTAAATGTCAAAAATGTATGGTTAACTAGAAGTTAATTATAACTAAACTTTAGGCAACGTTAACAAATAAACCCCAGGTAAATATAATATAAATTAACGACTAGTTTTTCAGAATCAGAATCAGAATGCTTTATTTGTAAACATAGGTCAAATTACAACAGAGTGTGAGATGTTACAGATAGGTAGATCTTCTATGTTTTGAATTATGTATAAATAATAACATTGTCAACTTTTTACTGTTTACCATACATTTAACTTATAAAATATCATTAAGTGGTAGAATTACGTAAACTTTCACATCAGTAAGAAAGTCAATATTAAAAGGCATACAAATTTAAAATACAATCAATTAAAATAAATGTCAAATAGATTAATTTAAGTGTCATATTATTGTTAATGTCAAACAAGATTCAAGATCCTCAAAATAGGTGAGGTGTTGTACAATTTTCAGAGGCAGTAATTATAGAATCGTCATCTAGATAGTCCTTTAGTGAGTAATAGCATTTATTTATCAAAATTCTTAATAGTTCTTTTTTGAAATTGTCCAGATTTAGCGTAGTAGAATCTATCGTTCTTTGACCTGCAAACGACATGCAACATAACTTTTTTTCTGCTAAGTTTATATGATACCACTCAACATCTGTCAGATATCACTCAACATTCGATTTTATAAAAGATGTTTGGCTAAGGACAAGAAATATCATCAGTTACAATAAATACAGGGTGTAAAAAAACCCATCAAATAGCCGTCAACTACGCATGCTGTACATCAAAAGTTACATTGCAAAAAGTGATTGCTGGGGAACTTTATATTTTGTTGTGAAAATACGCAAGACCTTGTGCGCATATGAGTGCATGTAACGGTGCAGGCGTCGTGGGCGTATTTAAATGTGTGTTATATTATAATAAACTAGTTCTCGTAAAATAAACGTCAGTAAAAGTTGGAATTTTGTAGTACAGATGACTCTCAGTGTCGATAAGTGTCTTTTTACGACCGTAATAGGGAGCCCAGAATATATTGTCATTGAATTTTAACTGACTGACTGACGACAAAACTTAGCCTACTCCACAAAAAATTTGTTCCTTAGATCACGTATTCATGTAAATCTAAAGATTCTAAAAACCCTTTCTTGGTTTTACCCTTGAACTACCCAATGAGAAGAGAGGTTGAAGTTAGTATACGAACTAAGTTGCAAGGTACACTTAGCTTAAAAAGATCTTCATATCACCATGTATCAAGTTTTTTTGGCCATACTGTACGACAATGGAACCTTGTCATCTTGGTCACAAGTGTGGGACGAGTATTTGAGTTATCCCCTTTTAAAGTAATCCCTCTTGAGTGCATGTCCCGTCCTTTTTAAGATTTTTTAATCTGTCGGGCCTAGAATCCGAATGTACAGCTTCTGTTCAAGATATTTGTCTGATCATCATATCAAGTATATTGTTAGAAATGGGTAGGTTTAACCTTACGTAAAATATTGGGTTTCGTAAAGATTAAGACAGTAAAGTTTTTTTTGTTGTTTTATTATTATTATTAACTTTCTGGCCATTGTAAATCAAGAGGTTCATTTTCTTCGATTATTTTACTCAAGTCTTAAAAAACTTTTTTTTTGTCTAGTTTTTGTTTTCCTAACATCTAATCTTCTTAACGGTTACCCAACACCAAATGTGCCAAATAATTTGCTACCACTAACCTCTTCCCGTTTATTTTTATTTTTTGTCTATCTCTCTGCTCATATTCGTCATACATCATTGTACTAAGCGTTGAGTTACACTCACGGTAGGTAGGATTACGGCTTACGGTATATTGACGATAAAAATTGGGTCAGCAGATACAGCAAAAAGTTGGGGTGTCGTATTCATCCACTGATATTTTATGCTCTCTGCGGTATATCCAATCTTTCTGATATCTGATATTTCTTAGTAAAACAATTTGTTTATTGTTCCATCTACCTACGTATAGTCGGTTGAGTTCGATGATTTGGTGAAACTTTTTGACGGCTGTCAATTATTATATATGTATAGATAAATAAGTTTGTAGGTACCATTTAAATTTCATTCGATCTATATCTGAATAATTTAATCTTTATAATGGACTTGCTCGAATATTTGTTCTACTGCAATAAGTAAGGCTTCGCACACATTGGCGCTTTCAATCTTTAAAAAAAGGCCAAGTCAAAGTCATAAGTAAAGAATAAAAGTATTCGATTTTATTTTTATTTTTAAGTAAACATGAAGGACCTTATTAAAGCATCGACACGTACTATTTACGTTGAAAAGATTGCATTTTTTTTTCATAAACTTCATTTAAAAAAAAAATACACCAAATTAAGAACACGTGTTACAAAATTTAATAAAGACAACAAACACTAAATAATAACTTAAAGTTTGTAATATACAAAGTTAACAAACTAGGTGGTAGACCTGCATCTCGGATTACATTTGATCCCCATAAATAAATTATGATCATTTAGTAGCCATATTTAAGGTTGTAAACATTATAAGATTGCCATGTACGTGGGAAGTATGCATAATGTATAGGAGAAATGTAAGTGTAGTGTGAGTGTGGTGATCAGGTTTTACTCACACATTTCCAACTACCCTCTACAAAACAATGCTTGAATATAAATTAACTCGGTCTAAATGACCTCACTACAATGTTATCTCAACCGAAACCGATTGATGGAACATGAAGGGTTAGGCAACAAATAGCCCGGCGGTAACTCGAGTGGGGGTAGGAAATAGCCCAGCGTTTGACGGGTTGAGGGCTCTTCTTACCTCTTAGGGTTAAAATGACTTCGTGTACGTAGTAAATAGATGGACGTGTGGAGAGGAATTTTGGGATTGAAATGATTGGAATTTATACTGTGTATTTTTGAGGAAAAATAACTTGAAAAAAAAAACACATACATAACATGACCTGTTTATTCCCAGAAGGGTTTGGCAGAGGTGTACTATAGGCATGCGGTCTCAACTCGAACAAATTATAATTAGTCTTGCAAAAAAATCATAGATGGCAGCATAGGTAACCATTATGAAATTAAAAATCAATAAAATGTGATAAACGGCAGAATTTTGGCTGAAGTAAAATTAGTAATAATCAAAACTTCCTTGTTTATTGCTGATTTATTTATTTACTCATAATGCACGTACTTCCACGAAAAACATAAATTAATCCTTTAACTTCAATTCGAACCCATAAAAAGATAAAGTAGCCAGCTGTTAATCATTTTGTTTAGATGGCGTTTTACTCAATTTGTCCTGTCATTACAGAAACCACTTAAATCGTTACTAATTTAAATCAAACAACTTTTTTATCTATTACTTTACATATAAACATAAAAGAAATCTAATGACATGTTTTTCTAAACCCGGAACTATAAAACTTTATACTAAAAGGATTGCAAGAAAAGTTTTAAAAGCAGGTTGACTCCCAGACGGCGTTTTAAGACTACAGTATGTGGCAATAAGTGAGTTGCTGGTGCTGCCATCTGTTGAAAATTTTGACGAATTAAAATGTCCAGTTCAATAGCCAGACTTAGGGAGGTGCCATTCCGTTGTATGGGATTGGGTATCTGAACGTAGTATTATATTATCTGTGTTATAGGACACCCACCTTTCGGCAGTTATATTTAAGTCATCCAGACTCCGGGCTGCTACTGAGAAATTCCGGATGGGAAAACCCAATAACCTTATAATGGTCTTAAATTATTGACTTTTAGAAAAAGACGGGCTTTGTAGAGATTGCGCGTCTCTCCAGCAGGCGTGACAATATCAACTTTTGTGCACTGAAAAATAGACAAAATTACATTTCTTTTATGCATTTGTCTTTTTATCTATTCTTCTGTCGACAAAACTTTTTGGAAAGCAGGACCTCTTCTATCTCAACTCTTCGAAGAGAAAATAAATCGATTTCATAACAAAAATTCATTCTGTTCTTGCATTTTGACATCACGCCGTAGATATCTTTCTAAAATCTGTCATTTTTTCTTCCTTTTCTTCTGTTTCTATAGTGGCCACGCTATGCATGCAGTTGTAGAACTAAAGTAATACTTTAGCCGTCTTATTCATAATAAAGCCATTCATTCGCTTTATTAACACCAGTTAAAATGAAGTTTGACAGCAAGGGACAGAACAGTTCCGATGGCTAAAACAGGTTTAATTAATAGGCGAATGGCTTTACTATGAATTAGACGGTTGGTCTTTATAGGATTAAAGTTGCTATGATTGTGTAAAAATAATTCTGTGGTTTATATTTTCGTTGACTACACATCGATTGTAATATATACCTGTTTTATTTAGTAAACGCATTTTGTAAATAGAAAAAGCGAAATAAATTTTTTATTTTTGTTTTTTGCATGTATGAATTGTTTATTTAATAACTTTTTCCAAATAAATAGGGACACAACAAGACACAAGATCACAATTCAAAAAAATCGTGGAATTTTATCAAAAAGAAATATGGAGAAAAATACAGCATGTATCAAAAAGGGGGGAGAAGTTGTAAGTTTATGCTTTCTCCACGGGACCGACTCCGTAATCTCCAAAAAAATATCAACTGTCCCATACAAAATGAGGCTGCATCTACACCGCCACTACGCACTACACTGACGTCACGCAAAAACCTGCATCGCGCAAGCAGAGTTTACCGCTCAACTAAACATATATACAACGTCCCAAACTCAATCGTCGGGCAGTTTCCCACCAGACACAACACCCGTCTGGTCGGAAGATCCTCCCTTTTCTTTTTAGAGGATGATTGTACTTTACACCCTGTTCCCTAAAGCTCTATTAAAACTTCAATAATTACTCGACCCAAGTATATTTATAGTCGTATGGGACAAGTGGACAACTGATATTTTGATGACCCCTCATCACAATCGCGAAAAAAATATCAGTTGTCATGGAGAAAGTTGTTCAGTTTGATGGTCTGTACCACACCCTCCATATAGTTTACTTTATTTTTTCGATGAGGCATCTGATAAGGTTCGCATGATGTTTAAACACGGAACACATTATGATATCCAACTGGTCATGAAACACAGATGCATGCAATGGGCTTCAGCAACTATGGTACGTACTGCTTACATTAATACTATTAGTGTCTCAGTTTCAGTAGTTTCAGAACGTTTCAGAAGGACGCCATTGTTGAAAAATGCGAAAATTTATGCGGAATTTTTGTATGAATGTATTCATTAACTTTTCTTAGATGTTAGATTCAAAAGAAATAAGTAATTTCATTCTCCTGTCAACTTCTATTATAATATAAAATGAAACTTTAACACAAAGAAAATGCTTTTACAAAATTGAATTTAAGGCTGGTTATAGACCGGGCTATCAAACTTCCACGGGCACGCGTTTGCCTTCGGAAAACCTACAAATACGCTAAAAATTGCTTGTTGTTTTTTCCTGAAATGCATGCAAATGACGTTCCGTTGACAGTCATCGTCATTGCTTTGAAATTTAATTTTTATAATACAGAATATCCACTATACCGTTTAAATACTGCTAACATACATAAGTACACTCTACGAAAAGTTGAAAGTTAAATTCTAAGTTGGCCGCTACATTGTCGCGGAAAAAAGAAAGACAAAAATCAGCATGATGTTTTTTTCCACCGCGGTTTTTCTAATCTTTTTCGAAGTTTAATTGCAGATTAGATATCATCACACTTATCATTTTTTTCAGCTACTTCTTTCAGCTTTCAGACTATGCATTTAGATACATTTTAAGAACGAATCTGCTATTAAACTTTGTTGTAATCTTATGACTTAAATGAGCGACTAAAATTACCTGTTTGACAGAGCCGCGAGATCGCGACTGCGTCGGACGATTAAAAGCTGCGAGAATAAAAGTTGCCGGCGATTAGCGGTCAGCTTCCAACTTCGACTGTACTACCTCAGCTTATGATATTAATGTTATTGTTTTAATAATATCTTTCATGCACATATAAGACTAATGACAAACACACTCTGAAAAAAATATTTAATTTAAATGTTACATTTTGTATATCGTTTTGATCACCGAACAAACAGACAGAGTAATCAAGAAACACAGACACATTTGTCTCAATCACGATATACAAAGCAATGTTACAAACTTTCGAAAAGAGATTTTTTATGTTTATTTGTTGTAGCTTTTTTTTCTGTAATGAAATTGGCATGCACCGTTAACGCTACGCGTGGTGACCATAGATAACTTTTTGTTGAGTTTTTTGAGAAAGAAATAAAGAGTGTGTTCGTCTTTTATATGTGCAGGGAAGGCACTGGTGTGGGTTGTCGATTGGTGACTGCGGACACATCCCATAACCACGGTGAGTCTTAACTTTAGATTTTTTATTTTTTACGGCTTGAAGTTCATGAATTTTGATTAAAAACCATATTTCTTTTGAGTTCTTTTTCTTGTGGCAGTTTTAAATTAAGTTTATAACTGATCATTGTCCTGCACCCTATTAATCACAATCTGAATCATTCTGTAGGATATTTCTAATCCATTGCTTCATATGTACGAAAAATTTGACAGCTCAACAACGTTAATAACGCAATGAATATTGTTGAACTGAAGACGTGAAGGGCGGGCATTTTGGGGGACTGTCTTATGTAATTTTGACGTTCGAAAAGTGCTGACTCTCAGCCTAGTTTGAATAAATGACTTTTGATTTTGATTTTGCTTAAAAGTATCCGAGCTCTCAGGCTGCACCGGTAAAAAGAAAGCCATTCCAAAAAAACGTTGGCGTTGACCGCATCACATTTTATCTCTAGAACCCACGGGTGATTATTTATCGCGCACTGTTTAGCGCAGAGAGTTAAAAAACTAGTGCGCGAAATATAATCGTCGCGTTAAAAAATAGCCGGTGATAGGTAGGCTTGAAACTCAAAGCATTTATTTCAAAAAACCAATTACAGGAATTGACAAGGGGTCGATCAGTCAGAAAGATGAAGCTAGTTGCCCATTCCAAAGCGTAGTAGGTACCTATGGAGAAGAACTGGCAAGAAACTCCACGGACACTATTTTTTTATAAATAAATAGTTGTTACGTTAGTAATTATAGTTAATCAATCTGTCTATTATTATGTACTTAGCATCATATTGCATTTTTTTGTACTTTTTCATGCCTTCTGGTAAAATATGGCTGTAACTAATTATATTTTTATGTCACCTTGCTTTGTACCCATATTTGCAAAAATATAAATCTCTCTCTCTCTCTACCTTAATTGCGTAACACACTATCAATCACGATGTGAATAATTTTGAATTATATCGCTAATCATATGCTTACATTGCTTCATAAGTTCGAAATATTTGTCTGCTCAACAACGTAAGTAACGTAATGTCAAAATGAAAACGAATACTACTGTTAGTGTGCAATTACCCCGCAGGTGTGCAACTCTTAAATGAAGGTATAAACACAAACAAACCTTTAAAAAAAAATTAAAAAAAGTGACTCATTTTGTATGGACGTATACAACGCATTAACAATCACTGCAGTAATTTCAGTCTAAAATCTGACATATGGCAGGACACACGATAGTTAACTTACACTACCTACAATATGTATGAGCTCCATGCAGGGAACACTAGTTTTTAATGTCACAGCTCAAGTAAATGCAGAAGACTCACAGTTTTTTGTTTTAATGAAGTAACTCCTACAAGCTGCATTACAGAGAAATGAAATGAAATTGTTTATTCTGTAAAAAGAATATCTGAAATACTTATAACGTCCTAAAAATAAATAAACGCGATGGAATCGACATTTCCTATCTGACTATCCTTGAGAGGAAATGGTGAAACAAATTTAGGGGTCTCAAGTATTTAGTGCTCCGCAGCTCCGGCCTGAATCCATACCATCAATGCCCGTGGAAATCTTCTGCGCCTGACTGACAGACAGACAAACGAACGCTAGAAATATCTTTTAAAAGTCATATTTTCTATAAAGGTTTGGAAACCTAAAAAGACAAAGAGTTGCCGTTCTCCTTTGATGAAAACTACACGAAATTGCGATGTTTTACAATTTTCTTGCACCAACCCACCTGGGCCCGCGTGGTGGATTACGGCCCACTCCCTCTCACAGAGAGGAGGTCTGTGTCCCAGCAGTGGGAACATAATAGGCTGATTATGTTGCACCAACATTCTCTAAGACATTTCACCTTCTGCCACCCCAACCTGTCACTTACACCACAGAAGGCCACGTCCAAACATAGACAGTATTGATTTGCCAGTCGATTGAATTAGTTATTACGACCACTGTACGAGCTGTTTGCCTGATGGAGCGACGGACTCTCGGACGGGAGTTTTCGGCCCAATCGGTTTTCTACAACAACTTTAACAGACCATCCTACATACAATTTTTTATGTTTTCTGATCTCCATTGGATAACAACATGTGGTGTGAGAATGGATGTTGAAGTTCGGCAACAGATATTATGTGAGTTATTGCATCTATTACTGTATTTGGAGGGAGACGAGCTTGAAAGAGCTAGAGAGAGAAGAGTCTTGGTATGCAAAGATGGTCACCCAACCACGGACCAACCGTGGTAAGTGTAGTTCAACCTGATCGATGCCGTGCGGTTGTTATTACCTAGCCACAAGCTCCTCTACGCGAGAGGCAGCTAAGAGATGACCAGTCCCTGCTGTCGGTTAATTTATTTATTTATTTATTGTTAAGGCACTTCAACGACCTACTCACTAAAACATACACAAACAAAAATCACATACAGTTTTAGGTATAGTGAATACGTCACTTACAGAAGTGCACAGCACTAGCAAAGACTTGTTAGTTGTAATGGTTACAGGTTGTAAAATGAGTTATGTTCACAAATACTTACGATGGGAAATACAGATAAATTTAGCAAAAAATAACAAACAAGGAAATGGAAGTTGATACAATTAATAAAGATATACATATATAATAATGTGCGGCTCACGATGCACAGACGTCTTGAGAATCCGAGCTGGTTAAAATGTTTAAATTACGTTACAAGTGATAACAAAACTGAAAACATATTAATTTGTTAAAATGTTTTAAATAAAGATAACCTTAATAAATTTTAAATAATCGTAGTGATTATTTAAAATTACTTCTTCAGCCAAATAGGATGGGCAATACTATGTCAAGGAACTTAGAAGCAATTTGTTTTTTTTTCTCTCATATTCATTGATTAAGATTTGCCCGTGGCTTATACTAGGTATTATTTCCGATTTGTGCCCGGTTGATGTCATGCTCACTCTAATGTTTCGCTGATGGTGGCGCGTATGTTGGATCATTTAGCTCACTTCAAAATGGTTGAGTTGATTGGTGCTAATCCATGCGTCATGTTCGTGAACGGGCGCCGTCAGCAGGGACTGGTCATCTCTTAGCTGCCTCTCGCGTAGAAGAGCTTGTGGCTAGGTAATAACAACCGCACGGCATCGATCACGTTGTACTACACTTACCACGGTTGGTGCGTGGTTGGGTGACCCTCTTTACATACCAAGACTGCTCCGTGAAAGCACGTTAAGCCGTTGGACCCGGCTGTCATTCGTGGATCTTTGACAGTCAGTACGGGTCGTCGGAAGCCCGGAAGTCTGACAACCAGTCTTACCAAGGGGTACCGTAATACTGGGTGGTGGTAAAATACTGGTATTCAGCTGCATCCGGTTAGACGGGAAGCCAACCCCAACTAAGTTATGAAAAGGCTCGGCAGATTGATTGACTCTATTTGGCAGTAAATATTGAGCATCAAAAATTTGTCAAAATTTCGGCTTTTTAGAGCGTATTTTGGTCTCTGTCCGTGTATGACAATCCCTTTCTAATGCTCAATGTGTCATATTTACGGCTAAATGCTGTACTTTATAAACCACTGTGGATTATCAGCGCGCTTACATTTGACATTCTTGAAAAATGTCAAAAATGTGTAAACAAAAAAAAAATGTACAAGTAAGTCACTACATGAAAAAAGGGAAGATTTATTATTTTAATTAGCTGTTGCCCGCGACTTCGTCTGCCATCCAGGATGAAAAGTACCCTTGCCTCTGAGGTCGCGGGTTATTCTACAGAGAAAACCGTGGCCCTGGCACAGGCAACTGAAGGAACACGGGTGGGTTTTAGTCAGTAAAAGTCTGACACGCCCTCCCGCTCCACCCAGAGCGGGAGAAGTCATTTGATGATTTCACATCCAAAAAAAAAAAAAAAAGGATGAAAAGTACCCTATGTCCTTACCCAGGTCATGGTCTATCTGTGTGCCAAGTTTCATCCATATCCGTTCGGTCGTTTTGGCTTGAAAGTTTCACAAACATACAGAAAAACAAACTTACTTTCGCATTTATAACATTAGTTCTATGGATTAAATACGAAACTGCAGCAACCCGAATAAGATTGCTCTGCGAAAAGCTAGCCTTGACATACTGTATGAAAAAAACATTGGTAGACTATGGTTGTTATTGTTGCGTGTTGCACTTTTTTTTTACTATAATAATAATACCAGCCTATTTATTATTGCCCCACTGCAGGCAAATGCCTCTTCTCATACAGAGAAGGCACGAGCATTGATCACCACGCGTACTTGATTTTAATTAAGTCTTTTTCTTGTTACTTTCATCCAGTCTAAACATATAAATTTACCGTCTTATTCATAATAAACTTAAAGATAAAGATAATTTTATTTACTAACCATTATTTTTTTTCTTAAAGATCCATGTGTATTTGTTATATAATTTGGAACTAGCATGGTTGCATGGTATGGAAGATCTTTATTGTGAGTTTATAAATCTCATATAAAGTTACTTATATTTACACTCAATGTCTAATGTGATTTTTAGAAGTAATAAAGCTTGTTTAGTTTTGACAAACTAAAAGTTTCCGTTTTAAATGTTGTGTTCATTGTGCACTAAAATGTAAATTACCGAAAACTTTCTGATTCAACAAAGAAACAAAACAAAAACATCATCAGCACAATCAGCCTATAATGTTCCCACTGCTGGGAAACAGGTCTCCTCGCTGTGAGGGGGAGTGGGCCGTAATCCACCACGCGGGCCCAGTGCGTTGGTAAATTTCACACATGTCTTCGAATTTTCGGTTCTAATACATGCCGGTTTTCCTCACGATGTGTTCCTTCACCGTTTTGAGAGCAGTGGGGATGAAATAATTTACACAAAGTAAAGCGCCTGTTCGGGTTCGAACCTACGACCTACAACTCGTAAGTCGCGGCCGTTACCACTGGGCCACCACTGCTCTCCGATTAACAATTTCAAAGTATTCATTTGAATTATGGCAGTATTGAAAACCTTTTATGCCAACATCGATTCGCTTTGAAATATGAGATCGGAACAGTTTTATTCCGTGTTATTAAAAACTCTTAGTTAAGTGCATCAATATAATTTTGAAGACAAAAAGGATTCTGATTGCATTAATAAACATTATTTAATGATGAGTAAGAAGAGTCATGGGTCAATTGAATGTCATTTCATTTTGACAGCTGTCATTCTGGTCTCAGGCGACATCTTTAAATTTTGATGGAGGCTTCATAGAGGCCTTTGCGTGTTGGTGCTGGCAAAAATTCTCAGCCAAATACCAATCACCCGGGAATTTATAGACAATTCGAGCTCCAGGTGTAAGCCGCAGTCAATTTTCTCTACTAAAGGTCGAAGTAAATACTTCTTGTCACTAAACGGCTATGAGAAACAGCCTTTCTTAAAGTATCCGGATTCCAGTGTAGCAAGATGCGCCAAAAACCAGTACGTCAACCATTATTATTTTATTTTTTTCGTTGTTGTCAGACTAAAAGCTGTGTTCATACGAACGAAGATTTTGTAGTCTGTGGTCTGCCTCCTGCCTGTTTTCTATGACCTGATCCTTAAAAAAATAAGTAAGAGTAGAGAGCCCTTTAAGAATACATATGAGGGTGTGAGTGAGAGACATCAAGCCAATTACCATTGACAAAATATTTGCAAAAGAAAAATCATCATAAAATTGTTTTTGCAGTACCGAGTCAGAATAATCAGTATAGATAGATCAGTATATCCAAAGAAAGCACGCAAAATAGTGTGAAGGCACCTTTGCTTTTTCCAAAAAGGCGAGGCAGTTTCTTAAAAGCCGAGTATTTGTATGGCAAGGCACTTTAAATACCACACCCTAGTAACGCCACAAAATGAAAAACAAGCGTCAAAAGGTATATCCTCCAAGAAGTAACAACAGCTTAAAGTCTGACAACAACGTAAAGCTTTTGCTTCTTAAGAAAGCGGTTAACGGACGCACAATAACGGCTGTCCGATTACTAAAAGTTGTTTGACACCATGTGGTCAAATACTGGTGAAAATTATAGATTTTCATGACGGGACCGCTTTCCTAGGAAACCCAAGCTTAAATTCTCTGCTCCGTCCGATCCTGTGCTCGCATCCCGTACCCGCTACAGTATGTTAATGGTAACAAACTTATTATATTTATCGTTATTTCTCCGTTGTCCTCAGTATCAGATGACGTGCCGCCCGTACAGAGAAGTGCGCCTCTCCTACAGTCTCCACAGTACACCGGCGGGAGGCCACAGCCTTACAGTAAGTAGAATATTTTGCCAGTGTACCCATAGAAGACAGAAATATAATATAATTGTCCTACTCTATGCAGCTGTTGGTTGTGTTTGGTACTTTGGGACAGCCAATTTTGTGTTGACATACGTCAGATGGTGTTAGGTATAAAGGTAAGTACACTGTGATTGAACAAGAATGTGACGTCTGCGTTTAAAATAAAAAGACTTTTCTATTTTTCAAATGTTTGTATTCATGGGAGTTTTAACGGTATGTTAAAAAATCTAACAAATACTACTAAATTAACTACCGATAGTTTTTGTAATAAAATTGTCACCTTTGTTAACATTTTGCAGTAACAATTTTCGGACTACAATACACCTACTCATGATCATTTTATATGGTCTCAAATCTCTTCCTAGCACTAGGTAGGGATGTATGCGACGTACAACTTTCAGGAATGCCGAACTAGTTTCGAACTCAACCGTAGCCTTAATCAAGAGCTTTTCATTCGACGGACTGCTGAAATTATGTCAGATAGTTTCGTGTGAACAAAACCTGAAATACTCATAAATATGTAAGTACCGTAGGTTATATCAATTTTATGAAAGCATCTTTCTATCTTTGAGTTGACAAAACTAATCTAATAATTTCAACACTGTTATCATGACAATGAGGAACTTATTTGAAAGTCCTGAAACCACATTTTGAATCAAATTGATACTTACACTAAGTAAAATCTGCCTAGTCCTTTCCCAACCATATACATGTATGTTGATTGTGTTCCAAACCGGATGCAACTGAATACCATTATTATTATAATTACACTATAAAAGTACAACATTACCATGTACAGACAAAAAGCAAACTTATCTCTAGCTCTTCTTGTACTACTGCTATGAATTCTTTTGTACACTGTGTCATTTTTTAATTAACAACTAAGCTCAAAAATCTTTCATCAGGCGGGGAGTAAAAGTAGATTCTCTACTTCACCTTTTGCAGCATAGAAAATACGATTCATTCCTCATATCAACTTGTCCCAAAAAGCGAATGAACTATTTACCAGAACCAAGTTCTAACTTAGCTGCGAAAAGTACTAAAAAGTTTCACAAATTGTCTAACTTTTGACTAGATTGTCACAGTTTCCAGAATGTTCGCCAAAATGAACGGGAGGGTCGTTTTAACTGGATGCTAGTTTTAGACTAGTGGGCTATGTAAGCAGAGAAAGCTTAGTTATTGGCAGAACATAGTAGGACTCTGGTCGATTGATTTTAGACGAACTTTTAGGCTTTTATTTGGGAAACGTTGAACCGAGATCGACAATGATAAAAATGAACACATCAAAATTATATGTCTAACTTTTCTTAGAAAGAGTAAATAATCAAGCTGCAATTCACGAAAAAAACGTCAAATAGCTTATGCTATTTAACGTTTTGCGTGTATAATGGAGAAAAAGACTATGTGTGATGATCATGAGTGTCAGTGGAGTTCTACCGTTTCTGGGAAATGGAAATCTTGAAATACTTCAAAACAAAATACCGATTACAAAAACTCTTTGAACTTCAATCAAGTTTATTCTTTTAACAACTGCAAATGACTCAACTTTTGTATGTGAAATATTTAATATTTAATTTATGCAGGGTGTTCAGTCAGTAGACCAGACCACGTCAGGCCGGAATCGAGTGCTAGGTCATAATAGTAAACTGTAAAATAAAAATAAAAATCTTTACGAAATATTTTAAAAATTACGGGCATTTATAAAAATAAAAATCTTTACTAAGTATTTTTTTAAAAAACGGGCATTTATAAAAAAAAGGTCTAACCCACCCGACCGAATATGACCCGACCTATCTACCTGACTCCAACTTGACGTCGACTTACGACGACTTAAAAAATAACTTTGATAGGCGCGTTTAGGTATTCAATACAGTCCGAAAGGCCTAAGCAGAATTTTGCATTGGTGTAAGTGATTATCAATCGCACCAATGTGATCGCTGATCAACGCGAGGGACTGGGTAACACGATACCCCTTGGTAAGACCGGTTGTCAGACTTTCATGATTCTCTACTCATACCGATTGTCTAAGATAACATCTCGAAATAGTGTGCAAAGAGACGTTTCTCTGTGTCGTGTTCGCACATTCTTACGCTCGAACACGACACAGACACAGACGGACGCGTCGCTATGTGCACTCACACAAATACAAAGCTCAACTTAGGCCTCGCGGACTGTAGCTGGTCTCGTACCAAAGCAAACTCGGTCTTAGCGAACTGAACTGGCACTTGCCTGGCCATATCTGCCTAGTCTATTCACAACTTTGTTGAGGTCGGATTCCAGTCTAACTGGATGCAAGAGGTTACATGGACAAACTGTGACCTCAGTTAATAGGTAGATAACACGATAACCCATTGGCAACACTGTTTGTCAGATCCAGGGCCCAGAACCAAGGGCTCATTAAATAATATAAACCACGTTGCAGAATAACCTTGACGTTGACCCTTGCCTAAGCCATTTTGTCGTCAACCATCGAACACGAACAATGAATCCTGAATATTGAGCAATCAAACTTAGTTCAGTTTCAGCGGAAAAGGACACGTTACACTGAAAACAAAAACCCGGGAAACTAAAATGGAACGATATTCAGACTTAAAGCCTCATTGTTCTCTTGCGAGAAGGAGATGGTGCTACATGTCTTGTATAGCTCCATCTCTCTCTCACATTGGAACAATCATGGCTCTATAATGGTCATAAAGCGGTCTCAAGTCGCTTAACAAACCATTTGACTTTTACTGAAGCCGATGTTAGAGGCTTCACTGGAGTCAAGGTTCATTTTTGTTTCATTCAGCGTTCTCACTACTCCGAAACAAATATATTACGAATTAACTTTTATCTGCCCCTTTCATAGATTTTTTTGATAATTTGGTAGGTGAATGAAACATGCCAAGTGCCGAAATCCAACATTGTTGTATCGGTTCAATACTGAATTCACTTTTCAGCTTGGGTTTATTTTGTTGTTCATTCGTTTTGAGATGAACAAAAACTGAAGCGTCTGATATCGGCTTAGCAAATTTATTGTGTATGTAATCGCTTCATCAACCGCTACCGCTTCGTTTATAACCTTTCCACACTTTCAAATATCCACGTTCAGTTATCCAACTGCTCAAGAGAGTGTCCAAACCTGCCGATACTGGGAGGCTTACTCTGAGTTTAAGGTTTCTAAATCGCGAGGCTTTATTGTAATGCTCAACTTTGAAAGGGTTCATTCTGAAATGATCAATTTTGGAACGTAAAGTTTTTAAACATACAATTGATGAATGCCTTAGGAATAAGGAATAATCTAACTTATGAAGGTACATCTCTATGTACTCTCTCTATGTCTTGATCACTGATTTAAAAAAATGGGTAAAAGAAAATTGTGTGTACAGGCTTTATTGGTTAGGTCAAACTCAAACTCAAGGCATTTATTTAATTTAAGCCAATAACTCTACCAAGTACCAGGTCGCCACAATGGGCCTTATTAGAAGGCTAATCGTCACCCAAAGGGCCCTACGTGATCGAATCAGGAATGAAGAGATCTGCAGGAGAACCAACCAAGACATCGACGACGACATCGTTTACACCACCGGTGAGCATGAGGTTAATCATAGCCACAAGCTCCTTCAAAAGCTACTCACCAGCTTCCCCGGCGCCTGAACTCAAAAGATCCTTTAAAACTTGAGTGGCAGTGCAGTGGGCAGGGCACATTGCTCGCGGAACAGATGGCCGATGGTGCGGAAAGGTTCTGGAGTGGCGACCGCGTACCGGAAGACGAAGCGTTGGAAGGCCTCCTACAAGGTGGACTGATAACCTTGTGAAGGCCGCAGGAATCCGCTGGATGCGAGAAGCACAGAACCGGTCGAAGTGGCGATGCTTGTGGGAGGCCTATGTCCAGCAGTGTACGTCTTTCGGCTGAAATGATGAAACCAATCACAGGCACTCAGAAAGATTAAGCTAATTGCTCATTCCAAAGCGTAGTAGGTTCCTATGGATATTAAAAGAAGTATAAACACATCCACAAATGGACACTCATTCAATGCGACTGTGTTTTTCAAAATATGTTTTGGGATCTAATTACGCCAACACATAACGAGCTAACATCTAATCAATAATCGTAAGTAACTGAGGAATCAATGATCCTTCTACGTATTGCCTTGAAATTAGTGAATAACCACAAACTTATGTATTAACTGCCTCGTTGGTCTAGTGGTCGCAATCGCTACTGCTAAGCATGAGGTCCTTGGTTCGATTTTTGCTTGGTTCGTTTCGGGCAAAGTTTTATTTGGTTTGCAATCAGGAATTTCTCAGTAGCAGCCCGGAGTCGGGATTTGTGCTCGGTTGATGGCAATAAGCTCGCCTCCTAAAACATAGGACTTAAACATTGTCGAAATGTGGATGTACTGTACTATAGGTGCACCTCTGCCTAATCCTTCGGGGAATACAAGCATGATGTTATGTTTTGTGTATTTCCATAGTATTCGAATCTTTCTTTCCACAATTCCAGTTTCAGTACAATGTGTATATTTTGTGTACCGACAAAACCAAACAAAGTGCCGCTAGAAATACATGCAAATAATAAAATATGTACACAAAATATCTGTGGACATTCTCGTGCAACGAAAGTGCTAAAATTTTAAAATTCACGAGTTTTGCATACATATCTTAAGGTATTCATCTTTTTGGTTGCGAATTTCGCGTTTCAAACATTTAGTTTGAATATTATTTCTTCGTGGTATTTTGTACTGATGTAATGTGTTAACATTCTGGTAGAAGCTGTGGACGTTTTGTATTTTTGAAATGTTTAGCGGGGTCCAGACGTGCTTAATGTGTAATAATATTATGTTAACTAAATAATAAATATAAATAATAAATTTATATAATATATTATTTATTATGTGGACGGCACACAAACTCAATGCGAATACTATGTATGTGTTCGACTGCGAAAGCCTTCGTGTTCACGCAAAAAACCGACAACTGATGGATCAGAGCGAGCGCCGCCGCCAGCCCGCGCGATGCATGTGCTAATGCTCGTAGTGCCGTCTACACGCAGAGTTCTTGTTACATTACAGGATACATTACACATTATACACGTCTGGACCTGGCTTAAGCATCTATTTTGCAACAAATCAACTAGTAGCATGACGCAAAACCATCGCCGAAAGTAAATAAAGATTTGATATTTTTCAGGAACACTTTTCCTAAAAATGTTGCAAATATATAAATCGACGTAAGAGTTCCCCATACGTATTTAATCCTCAAAAATAAAAATGAAAAAATTCTTAAAAATACTCTAAGACTCATCAAATAAGGTAATCTTCTTGTTACACTATAAAAATATCGTAAAACTCCCTGTAAAAAAATATGAAATTTTGCAGAGAATTGAAAATTTCATGCATAAAAGATTGCGGATCACACGTTACCAAATGAGGCATTTTGAATAAAAGCGTAATTTGTTTTAAACGATTCAGAAACGGGGCTTCAGTCGACCTCGGCAATTGAATTGAATTCACAACCTTACGTTTCGAGATTAAAAAGGTATTCAATGGTTCCGTCGGTGGTTGGGATTTGAATATGAAAAGGTTTAAATGTATGAGTAGTATTGAATATCATGAAAAAAGCAACACATTACAGTGGTATTTGGTCGCACTTTACAGAATTCTCTTATTTTCGAGTTTTTTTTTAAATATTTTTCCTTTATTAAAGTTCTAGTTTTTTTTTACTGCTGTTTTCTACCCGTTAATTATTAGCAGCAGATCTAACATTAGCATGAATGCTAGTATCTTTTTTTAAATTTTATTTACTACTTATTCGAACTTATAATAAAGAAGACATTCTTTAAAACTCGTATAATCGCATAAACTAAACATATTTGAAACATTACTATTAAGCACCCACCTATTCTCACTCTTGCTTATAACAAACCTGTAAAAAAACATTACTGTTTTACACCTACCTATTCTCAGCGTTGCATAAAACAAACCTGTTAAAAAAATACTAAACTAGAAGACCTCTAAACGAGCGTAGATAAAAAAGAAACATCGTCATTTAAAAGCGATAGAGTGAAAGGCGTCCGTCCCCGTTGAAATCCAGCGGCGGAATGGGAAATAAGGTAGGTACCGCGTACCGGCGGGAATTGCAATAACGCCCAGGGTTGCAAGACGATAAAATTTCAAATGCCGCAGTGTGGCTGGCAATACCGTCGACTGTTACTGTTAAACATGAAATTGCGCCATGTATTTTGGTGGAAATTAGATTCTATGCTAACTGTATGTGGTGTGTTTTCTAATAATATAGTGCTCAACCCCTAACCCGCTTATCAGAGACAGCGGTTCGAACACATATTTTATAATATTTTCGTTTTATATTTTGACAATATTGGTACCGATGTATGGCTTGATTTGAACGAAGGTCTCTGAAAGCCAAGACAAATCTCATTTGCTTCGGTGCTTCACTATGATACTACGTTGTGACCTATGATCACGTGACATTTCGATAGCTTATGTCAATCCCATTTATTTGTTGGCTTTTCTACTAGCGTCATCGCTAATCGAATTTTATTCATGTAACTTAGTCTAGGCCCTCAGATTCGCTATCGCTTAAATATCGTTTCTTTAGAACTTATTGCAGATTCGACCAGAGAATACAAAGTTCATGCGATGACACTAATTGACTATGATAACAGCAGTTTTTCTTACTCAGTTATCAAACTTATAGCACTATATCAATCTGCCTAACGCTTTCCCAACTTTTTTGGCGGCTTCCAGCCTGTGGATCCAGTACTTTACTATCTGCCCTCCATGACCCAGTTAACAAGTAATACCCTTTGCTAAGACTGGTTGGCAGACTATTGGACTTCTTACTGTAAGTAATCGAACTAATAGCACTATCGAATATAGAGATTCCAGTTAAGAATACCATAGAAACCATGCATTTATTATTTATGTAACGTTTATTCAGAAATAGAATTAACCGTCCCATGTAAGGAACACCATACAACCACCTACAACATGCACCCACGAAATCGATCCGTGGCAACCCTGGCATGGGCTGACGTACACCGGTGTTGCTAGCTCTAAATAATTCATAAACTGCCAGCAGGGCTATTGCGTATCTCTGTTGACAGCTTAGAATGATGATCACTTGGCAAAGTGTTTAACGATTAGCTGTCAAACAGTTCGTTTCGTATTGGCTATCTTCAGTGAATAACTAGGATGACGTCATAGGCACCCAGCATCGCTGATAGTCACCGTAACACATTTTGACAGATGTTTTTGTATCGATAAGCAAAAGGTTGCGATTGTGTAAGCGTAGTGGACATCAAATTGATAGTCATTTAGTTTGTAGTGGCTTTCGTGAAAGACACTACTTAAAGGTAGTGTTTAATAACGTTTTGTGATAATCACCGAAGCCGGTACTTAAGTGAAGAGTGTAAACCTTACTTCTTTTGTTGTTTTATTGTGATTCTTGTTCGTAGCAAACGACTATCAGACTATGGCACGCCTAATATTGCTGGCATTTGCTGAAAAACAGCGACAACAAAGTCGTCTGCGAATTGAGAGACGCCGCTTACGCGACGTTAGTGACCCATTACAGTTGCCAGAGAGAGAGTTTATTGCGAATTTTCGTTTAAATAAAGCTGGATTCCAACAGGTTTTGGAAGAACTCCGGCCTTATCTACCACAAGCTAGACGAAAAACAGCTGTTCGCAATGAACTAAAAGTAAGTACCTACTTACCTGCTTACTTAGGTTCTTACTTCTAAAGTTTTGTTGTGACAATGTAATTTACGAGGCGAAGGACAGGGTGTTGTGGCGCTGCATGGGAGAGGCCTATGTCCAGCAGTCAGGAGTGCGATAGGCTGAGTTGATTGATTGATTATCTACTTGTTTGACTAAGCAACTTTAAATATTTATTGTCTGTTGCAGATCTTGGCTGCGTTAAACTTTTACGCCAATGGGTCATACCAACGTAATGCAGGTGCCTCATATCTTTTTAACATGTCCCAGCCGACATTAAGTAAGTGTCTACATGAGGTTACAGATGCACTCAATGTCCGGGAAGTACTCTTGAACTACATAAAGTTTCCTTCATCTCAGCGAGAGAGGGAAATCATTATGAAAGGGTAGGTTTATTGAATATTTTAATTCTATTTCTATTAATTATATTCAAACTATTATAATAATACAAATAGAATATTATTTAATTCTATTTGTATTATTATTATTATATAGTTTAATTTGACCTATGACTGGTTTCAGATTTATGGAAAAGTTTAGCTTTCCGGGCATTATTGGCTGCATTGATGGTACACATGTGGCCATAATCCGACCTGCAGATCATGAGGAGGAATATTTTAATCGTAAAAATTATCATTCTTTGAATGTTTTAATAGTAAGTAATAGGTAGTCATTTATTATCATGATGTTACAAATGTTATTCATTGACAAATCATCATGTATCATAATCATTTCATATTATGTTTAACAATTGAATACCTACTTTAAAATTAAAACTTGTTTCAGGTTTGTGATGCACACCTTAACATACTGCATGTTGATGCATCATTTGGTGGTGCATCACATGATTCCTTTGTTTGGAACCAATGCCCCTTAAAAGGTCTATTGGAAAGACTGCAAAGGAATAGAGAGTGCTGTTGGCTACTAGGTATGGCATTATGATTATTGATACAATATTTTGGCTGGTTATTGATAACAGAATGCTCATCATGTATGTGTTAATAAATAATGTGTTATGTGGAATATAACACAACGAAAATATGTGATTTATTTTATTAATATTTTAGGTGATTCTGGATATGCACATCGCCCTTGGATGATGACACCAATCCTCGGCGCGGCTGTGGGTTTGCCTGAGGAACATTACACTGAACTTCATTGTAAAGTCAGAAACACTGTTGAGCGTTGCATTGGAGTTCTGAAAGCACGTTGGCGGTGTTTGTTAGCACACAGGGTACTCCACTATGACCCAGTCACAGCAGCCAAGATAGTGAATGCGTGTGTTGTTCTACACAACATTGCCAATGCACGGAATATTCCAATGCCTGAGACTAACAGTGATGATGATATTTACAATGATTTACAGAACCAAGTTTTTGGAGAGGTGGCAAGTAACAATGCCACTAATGATGACAACACTAGGGATATTCTAGTCACAAGATTATGGAATGCTAGGCACAATTTATAATTGTGCCTGGCATTCCATCATCCATATATACTGGTAACTCTGAAAATGAATTGCCCACCAGACACAACAACCGTCTGGTCAGAGGATCCTCCCTTTTCCATAGACTGAGTGAACTTTTTACCATGTTCCTCATACCTCTATACTGGTATCTAACTAGGTTCTCCTTGCGACTTCGTCCTCTTTATATTATTCAGTACTGATATTTTGTGTTTAAATTTTTTATTATTATTTTGGGTTTATTTTACTGATTGTTTTATGTGAATAAAGCTCAAGGAATATATAATGATAGAGATATTATTTTCGATTGTGTGTAATGTTGATCCTATTATTCTAAAATCCTTAATTACTTGTATTAATATTAGGTTTTTATTGATTATTTTGTGTGAATAATGCTCAAAGATATTGATTATTTTGTGTTAATAAAACTCAAGGATTTAGAATGCTAGAGAATTTTTTTCTATTATGTATAATGTTGTTCATAATAATCTAAACTCCTTATTTACTTGTATGAATTTTAGTTTTTTATTGATTATTTTGTGTGAATAAACCTCAAGAATTATGGAATACTAGAGATATTTTTATATACTACTGTGTGTAAAGTTGCTAAATAAAAAAGTTGAAAGTTTTAATATTATTTTTAATATTTACATTAATTTAGAAGCGGCATTGTGCTTACCAACAGTTTCTGTAAAGCAAACAATATTAAGTATAAATAACAATTAGCCTTGGACTTAAATAGCCGCCAATAACAGCATTCTCTAATAAAAGTTTATAACAGAAAAATAAAAAATAAAACTTGTGGCACTAGAATTAAGGTAGGTAGGTAGGTAGAAACTAAATGAAACTTCAAAACAAAGATAAAGAAGTTGTTGCAATTTTGCCAAATTACACAAACAACTTATCTAGTAAAAATTAATTCAAAATCAAAAGTATACTTAACTAAATATTAATATGTAATTAAAAATGTTCATACAACATATTCCTAAAATAGATACTTTATCTTAGATGATGTACATAGCTATGTACTTTATCCTAGACGATGTACATGGCCATGTACATCGTTCCCTATCTCCCTTAAACACTGTACCCCCGCTTCCACTGCGGCTGCAAGTCGGTTTACATCATCCCGTATCTCCCTCAAAGACTGGAAGCCCGTTTCCACTGCGGCTGCAAGTCGCTCTTCAGCAGCAACGCGTCGACTTTCGATATCATAAGCCCAGCGTGGCGGCCTTTCTTCTCGACGAACTGTAATTTATATAATTTTACATTGACTTCAATTTTTATAAAAAAAACTGCTTTATAAAATATTATACTAACTGTGCCTTTGTGACCTCGAGCTTCGGGCTGGTGGTGTAGAGTGCTGAGTTTGTCCTAAAAATAAAATAAGTTTTTAATTTATAGCCTACTTTTAAGGGTTCCATACCTAAAGGGTGCCAACGGAACCCTTGTACTACGCCTCCGCTGCCCGTCTGTCTGTCAGTGGGCTCTATCTCGAAAACCGTAATAGGTAGACAGTGAAACTTAATCAGTGTGTATTTGGATATTGCCGCTATAACAACAAAAAATGGCTCTCCATCAAGAAACGTGTTTTTTGCCATTGTGTTATGGAATCCTTCGTGTGCGAGTCCAAAAAAACCGGTTTTTTTTATTTACACCTATGCTGGTGTTTGATCACAATATTTTCGTTTTAAAATATAGGTAGGTACTTACTATTTACTCTCGACGAATCCTCGGGTTGATCGTCTGACATATTCTGCGTAGGAGTGACTTCAGTATCGTCCGCCGATAGTGGCTGTGTCTCATAGCTCGCCGATACTGATGACATTTCTACGGCGGAGGGTGGGGGCGTAAAAGTCTGCGATTCGGGATGGAGCCCTGATGTTGATGGAACCTCTTCGTCAAGCCATTCGACTTCCATTACAGGCTCTGAAGCTATATTTTCAGAGCCTGTAATGAGAGAGTAAGGAGGTGAGGCCGGAGTGATGGTTGTTGATGTACTGGGAGCAAGATCGGGTGCTGCAATCTCAGAATCAGCTGCCTCAGACTCATCTACTGATGGTATCTGTAAAATATTGAATGTTTTATATAGGCACTTAAGTACCTACACACACACTCTATGTGAAATTTTGGGATGAGTAATCATCCCAAAATTTCACATAAAGTGTTAGATTAGAGAATGATTAGTTATGTACCCATGAAAGAATTTAATTATGATTAATTAAATAGCCATGAAAGAAATTAATATGATCAATTCTGAAACTAACATAAAAAGGCAGGCGCACTCCACGCAATCCCTCCACCGCCACTGGACCTATTAGTGCAAGCACTCTCTTCTCTAACTCATTTAGAGGAACAAGCCTGTTAGGTCCTCCACCGGTTGCTGATGCATTCCTCCTTGAATCTGCAGCTTTGCCCTTCGTTTTCGCCTTAAACTCTATCCAGTACTAAGATAGAAACAAAATAAAAAGCTTTTATAATGTTGTCAGAAAAATATAAATGCCTTCACTAAATCAAGCAAAACGAATAAACGAATGAAAACTTAAGTAACATAAACAAGCAAGCTATTTTTAGAGTATGTTTTTTTAAGTAGGTACTTGTTGAGTCTGGGTTCTAAGTGGGTTATTTTTATGGGCCCTTAAGGGTCTCAGGGTCATGTGACAAAACATTTATGTGGATATGAGAATGCAATATTATGATGAAACAAATTTCGTACTTATATAGACTATTTGTACTAAGAGTTTACATGATTACTGTGGATGGAAATTTATGTAACATGGGAAGTAATATTATAAATTGATAGTGTGTTTCTAGAGGATATTTATAAAAATATAAACCTACTCTTCTCCATTGGTCTGGTGTTTTAGTGGTTCCATCTGCTATAGAGTTGAGTTGAAGCGATACGGACTCCCATACTTCTCGGGTGACTCGAACACCCTGTGGCCCTCCCGGCAAGCGACCCAATGCTATGTCACGATGGGACTCTGCAAACTCCACAAGTAATTCCATTTGCCTTATGGAAACTCTTCTTCGTGCAGGCATCTTAAAAATAGATAGGTATTCTACATCATTCACGCTCTTCATAAGTTCAAAAGCTTAGAAAATGATGTTCTTAAACTTCACTAACTTGCACATTGTAAACCTCGTTTATAATGTGCAGGTTAGCCTGTTAGTAGAGCCTATTTATTTACTTACCTTTAATTTAAGAATTATAGTTCACAAAGTTACACTATACTATCACAAGTCAACACACACTATGAATTTACCGCCAGATTCACGTTTCAAGTGTAAACTAACCGCATAATATAAAATGTTCCTTAACATAAAGTATTGCAACGCTCAAAAGGTGTTACTCAACTTAGCCGCATAATAGTCGATAAAAAATAGAGGCGTCAAGTGCTGAGACGAAGAGCACCGTTCCCGTTCCGTAAGCCACCGTAACGTGATATCCACCTAATGTGATACGCAATACCAATGTTATGAAATTCTCAGTTGTCATCAAAGTTCGGTGTACAACTGAAGCCCAGTTGGTCACTGGCAATAAAAAAGATAGCCAATAGGCCTGCAGCTCGGCTCGTAGCGTGCCCTCAATGATTTTCTTGCGTAGGTATCTATAATATGTACTTTATGTGGAGGGAAAAGGCAGGAATAAATGGAGTTTCAGAGGAGTTAGAATTTAGCTTAAAACTATTTTTATTAAATGTGCCTTTGAAACCTTTCAAAATTTACTAAAAGATCATCACAATCACGCTGTTTGATTGCTTCTGACTGTATAAATATGGAGTGTTATAACAATACACAAAACAATAGACTTTTCCGATCTTCAAAAAAACAGTTATGTTTTTTTGTGGTTTTGCCCTAAAAGATTGAAATATTCAATGCCCTATCTCCGTTGTTTCTTAAGAAGGCAAAACAGTAGGCATTCTCTCCCTGACAAAACAACAATTGGGTCATGCACCTCGATAAAACACTCGATAAAATGCGTTTTACCTAAGTACAGTAGGCCGCACGTCAGCATGACACACACAGTGACCACTGAGCATTTTGATCCGGAGCTGGCCTAGTGTGGTAAGGAGTTTCAATAGAACAAGAGTCCAGCTTACGCTGGTTTTGTTACCTCAGACGTCGTCCTATCGTACAAACTTACGAGTTTTTTTTTGCGTAGCACGCACAATATTTTAAATTTACTAACGTTCTCAACTTCTGAGGGTTGCATGCTAGATTCAACCACTTCAGATTAATTTACAAAATAAAACACAATAAAAAAAGAGGAAAACAAAAAAAAAACACATTATTCAGGTATACGGCTTCTCTGCATTCGAGAATTGTTTTGTTTACTCACGTTCTCAACTTCTGAGGGTTGCAAACTAGATTCAACCCCTTCAGATTCATTAACAAAACAAAACACAATCAAAATGCCAAATAAAACCTTTCACTTTATTCCGTTATATGACTTCTAGATGGCTTCCGAAGCAAAACAAACAAAAATCTCAGTTGTAATGAAATATTCAGTTCCGTATTTCGTCTTATTCTTTCACTGGCATTCGGAGAGGCAGTTAATTAAAGATCAACGTAGAGTAGCAAAATTATCGTACATAAATAAAAACGTCAGGAACGAAGTTTCTTACGCTTTTTCTTCGACTAGAAAATGTTCTTAGCCTCCGTTTTGTATTTTAATTGTGACCTCACTATCGGCTTTAGCACCGTCGAAAACCATGAAACCGACACCCATGATAACATGCTTTAAAATGTTAGCAGCCGCCAGCTTGGATTTTCATTTTGACCTCACTGTACAGGGCGTTCTGTTTTTTTTTTAAATGTACTTTTGTTTCGTATTCATTGTTGTGTTTCTATGAGGATCATGCTCGAGCATTTATTTCGCTGTTCTATTTACGCTAGCCCTTATACGATCCTCCTTTAACACAACCGTACTAAAATCGGGGATGGATGCAACGTTTTTCGCTCACACCTGTTTGTATGCCGTTTAAAAATGGATGGTACATGTTTTTCACCCCTTTTTTCATCCACCTGTGATTGTAAACATATCGTATGGTGGGCTCAGATGGGTTTATTATTTGTCGTTTTATACAAGTGTGGGAATGGGTTTATTTCTTTATTTATAAATTACTACACTTACAAGCTATTGGTCAATACTATTAGTTTCACGTACAATCATAGTTCAAATTACATAAAATTAGGCAAAACTAAATTAATTTAAACAAAATTAGATGAAATTAGACATAATGGGTTGGTTTGGTTTGAGTTGGTGTATCTGGTTTAGTGTTATGCTATTAAATAATGATGTTGTCACTTTTTTCTAGGTAACTGCACGTAAGGAGTTAATCATAATTATGTCCCTTTATCTCGACCTCGATATAAACATAGGAGTCTTTAAAATTTTCCAAAATCAGAATGTGGCTCTGATGTTGATAAAGATATTACTGCTTTTAAATTAACTTTATTTATTTCTACACCTTTAGTCACAATTTTTCATCGCAAATTTTCATATGAACTCAACGTTAATTTCAAACTGGAATACAAAAATATTTCATTTTGTTTTATTTTGTCCAAAAGAAACATTTAGCGATGATATTTTATAAAATGTTGGGAAAAGAATATTATATTCCCGGCAGCTGTAATGTACAAACGTGGATAAGCGTATGTCGAAAATATGAACACAAATAACTTTAGGTCTTGCAGTTCATGGTTGAACATTAGGGCAAGCTTATTTAGCCACAACCTTTAGACACGATTTGGCATACGCTTTAGTAGATTCATAACTTTTCCAAAAAGTACAATCTCAGTCAGATAGGTAATGCTGTACACTCTTTTTGTACTTGTACCTACTTTTCTTCCTTCTTTCAATAAAAGGATAACGACCTACGGTAGATAAAGCATGCACTCGCATAAGAACACTTCTCCAGTATGACCAATGCCATTGGTCATACTGACTATGATATTGTAAATGAAGAATCAGAAAACCTGGACACTATTGTCAACTAATAAGTAAGATAGGCGACGAAAGAGAGAGCTTATCGAGGAGGAGATGAACAATGAAGAAGAAGTAGACTCCTTCTTCATCGTTCCCTCAATGCTGGGTCTTCTTCAGTGTGGACTGCTCGGTACATTTGCCTGACTACAGGGGCGACATAAGGAACTAAATAAGTAACAGGAATAGTATTGTACTTATATTACAAAAACGTACCTGTAGTTTTTCTTATTAAACTCACGACAACTGTCCTTGTTCCTTCTTTAAAACAAAACACAAACAACACCAAAAAACAGTAAACACCAAATTGACATTAGCGAAAACATTAATATACATATTATTATATTACACCTCAGCTATATGCGTCAACCACGTGTAAAGCGAACGCTTTTAAGTAATTAAGCTCGTAATGGCGTCTCTTAAAATGTTAATTGATATCTGTTAATGGGGTTAATGTGAAATATAAAACACATTAATGTGGATTTTAAACATTTTCAGTGCTCCGCATATTGGTGTTGCAATTAAAAACTTTTATAAACGGGTTTTACGACAAAAATCTCAATATAACCATTGAATGGGTTAACACTGCTTTTATTCATTTGGTCTACATTATGATGTCCCTTACCGTACCTTTGTATACTCAATACTGATATGTCGTATCTGTAACAATTTTACTGTGTATACATACATAATATAATAAATAAATAAATGTTGTGATTCCTAAAGTACTACACTTAAAACTTCAAAATAAGTAATCACGCAACACCTTTAGAAGCTTTTGACGTCGAACCAAAGAAATTACTTCACACATTAATGTCTCAAGAACAATACACATAATAAACACTCGGACCAAATCACCAAAGACTTGGTTTGATATCCCGGCTCATCGACAGATGCCCCGACAACAGCTCCGCCTACAACCAGATCATGCAGCGAGGACTCATGCAGCCAACATAGCCAACATTCTTGCGAACATTCGCAGAACGGTGTGTATAGACCTGATTGGACCTAAAACCCGTTTGGATGTTTAAAACCAGCTAACTTTCCCGTTGAACTTACACGAATGTGACTTAGACGTGATCTCGTCTATTTAGACGACAGCATGATGTTTAGTGCGAACTTTGTGCGCAAAGGTTGTTTAAAAGCATGCTTTAAGAATGAAATCACTGTGACTGATAACAAACCTTTGTGTATGGAAGTTCTTTATGATTAACAAACAAACCTATTTGAAGAAGCTTGCAAAATATTTTTTATCAAATTAGAAATTCCTGTTTCTATTAACACCTAAGTAATCTAACTAAAAAATCTGATATATTTCATCGAAAAGAAAAAGTTCTGTAGCATCTTAATTCTATTTCCGTATAAGTATGTTTGTTTGTTGTTACTAAAATGTTGTGTTAGTACTAATGCTGTTTATCCCTATAATATATATTTCTGTGTGTTCACATAATTGTAACAGAGACACTACTGTACTTGAAGAGAATGATTTTGTAACAATCACAATATTGATTCCGAAATTATTTAATCAAGAATTCATTATGAATTGCATTCATTACATATAAAACATTAATAAGTTTGATATATTGATCGTATCATTATTAAATAAGTGTTACATTCATACATACTAAGATTATCTACATAATTATACAGTACTCGCAATAAGACATTATTTGTTCATATTTTTACATCTTTTATCATATTTACGCAGCTAAGAATTTTCTGTTGAGACTAATTTCTTAGCTGAAAATCACGAAAAACTGGTTTTTATCTACTAGCTTCACAACAAACGATATTGAGTTGACTTATTTTTTAATATTTCATGCCCGAATACAGAGCCAAAAAAATACGAGAACTTAATTAACTAAAGCAGTATTAGTCTTTGCTCTCAAAACCAACTTCAGCAGTTGCTTTTAAGCCTTTGATTTCTTAGCCACGTAAATACATAGAAATTAGCACATACATAGCTTACAGTACATATAAATTATTGTCATGCAGCTATACAATAAAATACACTGTTTTCCTACACTTGACTTTCATTTGAAACCTACCCTGCATGTTGATAGCACCTGTGTGTTTAATAGCAGAATAGCACAGCATCTTGATCGCACTCTTGTGAAGAAGATTCGTGTTCCTTCATAGTTATTTTGTTTTAGATCTCGTGTCGTGGTAAAAAGATAAGAAACTGATTGCAGCGCTGACGTATAGGAGAATCGTCAAACGTATAAGTTTATTTTTTACAAGCTCTGATTGAAAGTTATCAGGAAAATAGCATTAGCTATTCCTTGTCAGATGTTCGACCCTCCTCAATGTTCAGTCTTAAAATGTACTCACCGAAATCATCTATTCCCTGTGATTATTTCAAATAGGAAATGTTACCAGGAAACTTGCGTATTTAGTATCATATCGAATTTAATCAATTCTTCTGTTTGTTAAGCCGAGATGATTCTCATTCCGGAGTTTCTATACTAACACGTTTTACTTTTATTTTCCACAGATATGGACTACGGAAGCGGCGGGCCTCCGCCACCAGGGATGATGAAAGATCGACACGGGCCACCACCGCCACATCATCCGGTAATTAATCATCCCCTTGTGTATTGCCAACCTTATTAGGTATATCACTAAATGGATAAAGGTTTGGTCCAAAATTAGAAGCTGTTATGACTGCCATGTTGGTCTAGTGGTCACAAGAGCTGCTGAGCATGAGGTCCTGGGTTCGATTCCCAGGTCGGGCAAACTTTGTTGGGTTTTTATGTAGGAACGGAACGTTATGGATAATAGTGAAATGAGACGTGAAGATGAATGACAGATGTGAAGCATAAACGAGTGACAGTGATGAATGTACGAAATAGTCAAGGAGTAAAAGAGATAGGGAATGAATGTTTAAAAATGTAGAATAAGTAGACAGAAAGCAAGAGTAAGACGTTACAATACGAGAAGTAAAGACGGAAAATTATAAATACAAAAGTTAAGAAGCAATCAGCAGTGTTATTGAACATTTATTGAGCATATCCCACATTTATCTAGAATTTCTCAGTAGCAGCCTTGAGTCTGGATTTGTGCCCGGTTGATGGCAATAGGCTTGCCACCTATTACATGGGACTTAGTCATAACTGGCGAAATGTGGGTGTTCTTTAGGTACACCTCTGCCTCACCCTTCTGGGATTGCAGGCCGGATGTTATGTTATGAAGAAGTTATTAGTTTTCTCATAAATTGTTGAAAGTCGCGATGACCTTGAATTTGTCAGGCCCTTAATAAATTTTTCTTCAAGGAATATTGGCATGATCATTAAGCTAGCATTGATGATTGCAGTTATTTACATCGTTTTGACTCTTGTCTCCGAAACCTCTTTTTCCAAGCTTATTCGAATTTGAATTAGTTATCTTATACTACATTTGATCTCGCGATTTCCGGAGTTCATAAAGTTTATTATAATCATCATCATTTAACCCGGAATCACCCATTACTGGATAAAGGCCTCCTTTTTCTTCAACCATACTTCCAGCACGCGTAACTTGAACCCCATAGAAACGGATTTTGTCGACACAAGGATAGACAAAATAACAGGCACAATAAACAAAATGACAGATTTCATTACAGTTCTGTCATTAGATAAAGTAGACAAAATGCCTATTCTTTCGTTGACAAACCCGTTTCTATGGTGGCCATGCTACGCAATCGTGAAAATAGACAAAACAATAAATCAGCCTTTCAGAAACCAGGATTTTGAGGAGGAAAAGGTGTGAATTATGAGGGAGTGAGAAAAAAAGTAGGGACGTATTGTTCTCATTCCATCAAACATCGTTTTCGTTTTCCTTACCAACGATGTAATTGAATAATTTGCTTATTTACGAAGGCAAATTGAAAGTAATTAATAATATGGAAATGGTATTGTTTCGTATTAATTAATATCGTTATTGGACGCGGATCATTTTGTAGGCGTCAACTGGCTTATTTTCATTTCCTTAATTGATCACGATGGACAAATAAAATGTATTGGAGGGACGGTGATTATGTAGATTCTTGTGGGCGATATTTGCGCGAGAAAAGAGTAGCAAAGCAAATAATTTTAATGAAGAATAACTCCACTTTGACTACCTCATTTATCTAATGGTCGCAAGCACTACAGATGAGGATAAGATCCCTGGTTTGACTGCCAGGTGTGCAGAGCGATCTGCCAGGGTCGCGGGCTGTTCGAAAGAAATACCGTGGCCTTGTCACAGGCAACTGAAGGAACATGGGTGGGTTTTAGTCAGTAAAAGTCAGACACGCCCTCCCGCTCCACCCAGAGCGGAAGAAGTCATTAATTGATTTCACACCCAAAAAAAGGATGTGTAGAGCGATATTGGGGTTTTCCGTCAAGAAATTCTTAGAAGCAGCTCGAAGTCTGGATAGGTGCATGGTTATTAAAATATGCTCGCCTTTTACACAGATTCGATCAGAGAGACATTTTGTTACTATTAAGTTGTAGTGTTGCAGATGTTACGGTTCCCCCGTAGCGAGACCTGTGTCATACATCTGAAGAGATATGAGGAACAGGGTGTAAAGTTCAATCATACTCTTGGTAAAGGGAGGATCCTCCGACCAGATGGATGTCGTATCTGGTGGGCCTGCCCAACGATTATCGCCGGGAAGTCGTATATATGCTAGCTGCGCGGTAAACTCTGATTGCGCGATGCTGGATTTGTGTGACGTCAGTGTGGTGCGTTGTTCGCATGTAGCGGTGTAGATGCCGCCACACATCTACCTAACCCTTCAGAAAATACAGTCATGATATTATGATGGTAATCTTCTTACTTCCAGCGTGACGGTCGTGGGTACGGACCAGAAGGCTATGGGGGCGAGGGGTTCGTCCCGCCTCCGCCTATGCACCACCCCAACATGCCGCCACAGAATCAGGTAATTATGACCCTATAGGGGGTGAAATAGACAAATATAGAGCAGTAGCAACGGCCGCGACTTACGATATGTAGGTCGCAGGTTCAAACCCAGACAGGCGCTTTACTTTGTGTAAATAAAATCATCACCACTGCTCTCAAAACGGTGAATGAAAACATCGTGAGTAAACCGGCATGTCCTAGGACCAGAAATTCGAAGACATGTGACATCTACCGGCCCGCAATGGGCCCGCGTGGTGGATTAAGGTCCACTCCCTCTCACAGAGAGGAAGCCTGTGTCCCAGCAGTGGGAACATAATAGGCTGATTATGTATGTTATGTAGGGGGTTAAAGCATTACCCTGTATCTTTAAGTAAAACAATTCATTATAACATTTACAAACACTTCTTGAATGGTTATTATGAAGTTGAGTATTGTCTGATATCACTAAAGGGACCCTGCTGCAACGTGTACTTTATTTTTGTATTTTATTTCATCACCACTACTCTCAAAACAGTAATAAACTGTCCTAGAACCAAAAATTCGAAAATATACGACATCCACCAACGCGCACTGTAATGGGTCCGTGTGATGGATTACGGCCTACTCCCTCTCACAGAGAGGAGACCTGTGTCCGAGCAGTGGCAGATTATGCTGACATAATAGGCTGATTATGCATCATGTAAATTTTTCGTCTATACTTTCTGATGCCACTAAAGTATTCCCTGCTACCGCAGGGCGGTCCCCCGCAGCAAGGCGCCGTGATGATGGTGTACGGACTGGACCCTCAGACTGTGAACGCTGATCGACTGTTCAACTTGTGCTGTCTCTACGGGAACGTTGTTAGAGTAAGTATCACTAGACTTAGTTAAGCTTGCCTTGGGTAAAACTTAGCTGTACTTGCTCACACCTCTGCCTAACCCTTTTAGGATTACAGGCGTGATGTTATGTATTATGTGTAATTCATACTCATCTCGAATGTATGTTTCAACATTTTAACGCAAAACTAATCAGTTGTAGAGTGACGTAGAACAGTTACAGAATATAACAACATTTTTGACAAAAACGTGATAATATCATCAAGTTTCATTCAAACTTTAAAAACTCAATAAAACAATTTCCTCTGAAGGCTCTGTAACGATCATACTCGTTTTATCTTTATGTAATTAGAACTCCTGTAATTCCAGATAAAGTTCTTGAAGACTAAAGAAGGCACGGCGATGGTCCAGATGGGAGACGGCGTATCTGTGGAGAGATGTGTGCAGAACCTCAACAATGTAACGGTTGGGGACTACACGTTGACACTGGCGTAAGTGTTGTTAATTGATCAACATTCCTCAGGACCAATTTCACACGTTCAAGAGCTGTCTGTGTCAAAATAAAAAATAAATTTTATTTCACATAAACCTACAAGGGCATGGGCACTTAGGAAACGACAGAAGCTAGGTGCCCGGTTCCAATTGATCGTTTTCTATAGATCCGGTAAGAAACTCTTTTAAAAATAATTGGCTTTTAAAGAGTTTTCAAATTACAGCGTTATTAATTATGTGTACAAAATAGAAAATGGGCTACAAATCTACAGTCAGAGCAGTTAATAGACATCTACAGAGTGATGCCGTTAATGAGGTTCTGGGGAAGCCACATGCAGGGACTTAAAACACCTTTATAAAGGTTACAGAATTATTAGGTACATTTAGAATTAATAACAGAATCAAATATGTAATACTTAAAAAAGGGTTTTTCAAAAACACTTACAAAAATGTAACAGTGATATATCTGTAACCGATGTAAAAGTGTTAACATTGTTAAGATAGCATCAATCCCGACTGGCTTGAGCTGCTATTGTGGTAACGACGCGACTGTCCGCCGTGCGTTGTTGCGGTACCGTGCAATTATACATAAAACAGCCTTTTTCTATAACACATATAAAAGGTTACACTTTGATACTATTTTTTATTTAAAACAGTTTAAAAAATAGTGTTCAAAACACTTATTACGGTTTACGGTAACGGTTTGAGTCCCTGACCATATGTGCAGAGGGAATTATTGCCAATCTTCCTAGTCTTCTAGACCCGGTTAAGATCGCGTTCAGCTTCATTCTTGATTTCGCCCTTAGAAGTACATTCCGTTCACAGTTATATCCTTGTACATTGACAGTTCTGTCAAATTCACAATGATCTTTATAAACGCAGAATAAGCTTGCTGTTGGGTTAGAAGGAGGTTGGGGTAGGAGAGGGGGGGGCGGTCAATGCCCCATTTTATATCCAGGCAAATCACTGTTCATTCCAAATCGCAATAAAGCCGCCTATTGTATATTTTGTACTGTTAGTTTGTTTTTTAATGTATTTTTGTGGTGTACAATAAAGTATATATAAATAAATAAGCTAACCAATATTTCTGGCAGCAAGTAGCGTTGCTGTGTTCCGGTTTGAACGGTATGGGTGCCAGTACAGGCGTGATTTTATATTTTTTGTTACTTCACCATAAATATTTTTACAGGTTCTCAAAACAAGCATACCTATCAGAGGTAATGAACCCGTACCCGCTGCCAGATAAGAGCCCCTCGTTCAAAGACTACGTGGGCAACAAGAACAACAGGTTTTTAACTCCTGCCTCCATACACAAGAACAGAATACAGCCGCCATCAAAGGTAATTACCTCTATTATGTGTTACAAAGACCTGGACATTTTTTTAAAAGAAATCCTTAGATTCAACGGTACATGGATGTTATGACGCGTGGCCGCCATCTTGTTTTTTTAATACATTTTCTGTGACAATTTCACAAAAATGTTTCTCCTTTTCAATATCATTCAGACGCCTAAAGATTCTTGTAGCACTCTGTTTGACAAGTGACACTGAGCTTACTCTTAAACTGGCAACAAATAAAAAAAAAATACCTACGTACTTCATTATGTTTATGTGAGTGTGCTTTTCATAATATGAGGGTGTGTCTGTCAATGTGAGGACTATGTGGGATTTTTTTCAGTTAGTTTTTAACGGTTGTCTGGTAGTTTTGAGTGCGGCCTACCCAAATTTCCTTTCTTTGGTCTAGTCTTTGAGCTCCTTAAGTTCTAAGTTGAGCTGCACGATTTCTGACAAATGCGTGCACTGACTGGACAGGCCCACTCAAACCTGTGTGGTTCTTTCCTCAAAAGACCATCTCATTCGTACACTTATCTGCATGGTTCTCATATTATGTTCTCAAGATTACGTATGGACTTTAGCGTCTGAATTTATGTATCGAGTTTCACAACCGATATCAATTTCATGTATTATTTATCATAACTGAAAAAGTACTTAAAATACATTATCTGAATGTTCCAGGTGCTGCACTTCTTCAACACGCCGCCCGACGTGTCGGACGAGCAGCTGCTACAGGTATTCAAGGACTACGGCGTCACTCCTCCGCACACCATCTCCAAGTTCCCGCTCAAGAGCGAGAGGTCAGTGCATGTTCTTGAGTTATTAATTACAGATTTTCTTCCGTCGTGTCGTAGCGAGGTAAAAATCTCAATATTCACGTTAAGAATGGAGACCGCGAATCGGCAAACGAAAGGTAGGACGCCCTCAGGCTAGGTGGAGCCACGATCTTCGCAGCTGGATGAGAGTTGCCGAGAGTCGAACTGAATGACGAGCAGTTGGAGAGGCCTATGTCCAGCAGACTGGACTGCTGTAGGCCGGTGATGGATGTTAAGAATGTGGGTATCGGTAAAAAGGAGTGAAGAGTTGCGGAGGTGAATCGAGACAAAGCCTTGAAAAGGAATTCAAAGTAGAGTTACTGTACTTTGTTACCAACAAGGTACAGTCCGCGAGGCCTAAGCTGAGCTTTGCATTTGTGTGAGTGCACATAGCTACGCGTCCTTTGCTCGGTTTAAACCGGTTTATACAATCGGCTTGAGGCGCTGTGCGTCCCTCGCGCGATCACATTGGTGCGATTGGTAATCACTCACACAAATGCAAAGCTTAGCTTAGGCCTAATGGACTGTATAACGCTATAGGCTACGGTGGCTTTAAAACGGAAGACTCTAACGAGAGCGTGCCGTTACGTCACGACCAACGACCGATTCGTCGCCGTCTGCCAAAACATTCGTTGCCGCCGTACCGAGACCGCGTCCGTGTATTTACGAACACAGCACTCGGCCGTCTTCGGTGACGGCCAGCTACACGTTCGAAGCGTTCGGCCTGTGGTCAGATAGGCCCCAGCCTTAGTTTCCTAAGAACGCTGTGAAAGGTCCCACAATAAAGCAAGGGTTTCCTCGAAGACCGTTTCCGCCACGTTCATAGCGGACGTCATGAAAATCTGTCTTTTTCATCAGTATTTGCCTCTTTTTTCTTACTAGCCTACACTGTCCGACTCCTGCGCAAAGGCCTCCCTCCACTCCTTCCATCTTGGACATTCTGCATTTTGGACATTACGGCAGCATGCGGCGCTCACCGCCCTTTTAGGAAACAGTACTTTAACGGCTGTACAAATACTGAGCGTTTTTTGACACCTTAATGTCATGATCTGCTTACTTCTTTTCCGGAGAAATTACATTCATGTCAAATACATGAATGTAATTTCTCCGGAAAAGAAGTAAGCAGGCTGATGTGGCAGTATGTTGGCCATGTTTGTCGAAGGCCCGAATCGCCGGTAAAGCCGACGATGCCTGGAGTGGAGACCGCGTATCGGCAAGCAAAGTGTGGGTCGCCCCCCAGCTAGATGGACCCGATGACCTTAAAAGGTGGCTGGGGCAGACTGGATGAGGAAGGTGGAGGACAGGGTGTTGTGGCGCAGCCTGGATGAGGCCTATGTTCAGCAGTGGACTTCGATAGGCTGAGTTGATAACATTGCACCTGCACCTTAATTGCGTAACACACTTTAATCACAATCTGAATCATTTTTAAGGATATTGTTAATCCATCGATGTAAATAAAACAAACTCGGGTTAGTTACACCATTTATAACTCAAGAACGGCTGGACCGATTTTATGATTTTGATTTGTTTGATTTGTCTCCGCCCCGAATAGCAGAATAACATTTTTTTTAACATTGGGAAATATTCACTGGTATCTTTATAAATGAAACAAATCTTAGTTTGAGATAAATCATGTTTTAATGAAGGGAACCAAATGATTGTGAAGTTTATAAAAATGCTGCTTACTTGAAGCCACATAATTCTGTGAAAATGCCTGTGAAGGAGTCTGTTAAATCAGTGCTGAATAATTACCTATAATTTATTTAATATTCCAGATCGTCATCGGGCCTTATGGAGTTCCAGAACATTTCGCAGTCCGTCATGGCGATAATGGCATGCAACCACGCCACCATACAACATCCAGGTAAATATACCACCAAATCGAAGTAAACTAAATAAACAGTCAAATTACCATTCACAATAACAATACCATGGTCAGCAAGACGACCTGTCCTGACCTCAAGCAATGCCCGTTCACGAGCATAACGCAAAGACCAGCCGCTACCCCCTCTCCCGCGCCATACTTGAGGGAAGGAGGCAACCCGACCCCGCCGCCGCCGCAAGCAGTGCCACCCGAGGCAGCACGACGAGCTGCCGGTTGCTCCCACCTGCGCCGCCAGCAATCCTCTTAACATAACATCACGGCTGCATTCCCCGACGGGGCTTGCAGAGGTGCAACAGCAACAACTAGCTCCTATTTCCCGACCAACTGACCGACTCCTTGACAATTCAAAAGTGCCTGCTAATGGTTTAATTGTTTTTTTTATAACTATTGTTTAACTTATTACACTATACGGGGTCAAATGAAATAGCGACTCCGCAGCAGGATGGGTATCCATATACAGGGTGTCCCGTAAGTCGAAGTTAAGCCGGAATCGTGTGTTACGTCGGGTCATGATAGTTAACAAAAAAGTATAAAACTAACTTTGCTATGTTTTTTAAACAAGAAAATTTACTGCCTGTAACGGTCTTTCAACTTCTGTTGTCACATATTGAAGAATTAGAAAAAAAAAAAACCTGGCAACATTCTTTCAGCGGTCGAGTATCACTTTACTCTGTTCTCGCACTCGGCGGCTTTGACACCTTCATTTTTATCCTGGTTGGCGAAGCAATGGCATACCTTTTGCTAATATAATTCAAAAGGCGGTATCTTCTTAGAAGATGAGTAAATAAAAAACAAGATTAAAGGTAAATCTCAGCTGTAACCCTTGGCGGGTTACAGCTGAGATTTACCTTTTATCTTAAAAGTTTTCCTTTTATTAGGGTTCCGTACCTCGAAAGGAAAAACCGGAACCCTTATAGGATCACTTTGCTGTCCGTCCGTCCGTCTGTATGTCTGTCACGACCCTTTTTCTCAGGAACGCGTGGAGCTGGGTTTATATCAAATACTCAGGTCTACTGTCCCTTGGAGCTGTGAAAAAAACAAACTTCTAAGCTAACGCAATAAAAAATATACAACCGTTTATGCCGCAAATTTTCGACACTTGCAAAGGAATCAAAACCTACAGGGTACTTCCCGTAAACTCAGAATCTTGAAATTTGATACGAAGCAACGTCTTATATCACAGATAAAGGAAAAATTGCAATAACCTCAAATTTTTACTTACATCATATAATAAAAATATTTTGAATAATTTTAAACTTACTACCCCTCTTTCCTCATGAACGCGTCTGTATTAAATTGAAATTGGTATCAAATACTCAGGTCTAATATACCTACACATTTGTACGGAACCCTCGGTGCGCGAATCCGACTCGCACTTGCCCGTTTTTTTTTTTTTTGTTGAAATTGCAGTTCTGTTTTATGCCGTAGTTGATCAATACTTTGGAAATTATCCTTGAAAAAATCTTAGGTGGAACAAATTTCCAAAGTTAATAATCAAATTATTGATTTGAAATTGATGAATATTATTCAGTAAAATATCATTCCTACAGTCGCGAATCGCATTATGATCAACATACGACGTAAGCCAGAGCTGGCATTTTATTCGCAAAAATACCAAAGAAAGTTTAAATTTCGCGAGCTTCAGCTGAGGATTCACGTTAAGGGATTTGACCTATTTTCAAGTTTGCAGGAAAATCTTAAAAGCGATAGCGTGGCTACGCCGCTTCCGTTCTATGCCCTCTAATTAATATTTTAATAAAATATTTTCAGGTGCAAAATTCCCGTTTGTAATGAAGCTCTGCTTTTCATCGTCGCGGCAAATCGGCCAGGGAAAGGGCCAAAATCCAAATAAGAGTCAAAATCAAAACCAGGATCAGAACAACCAGAGACAAGGCCAAAACAATGGAATGGCTGAACACGATTACTAGTAAGAAATAAATTCACTAATGTAAAAAAAAGAATATTATCAAGTGTTTAAAAAGACATGTACATTTTTTTTAAAGGTGACGGACCAATGTTGTATCGGATTGATATTTTAACTGGCAACCTTGGGGTTGCCGTATTGTGCATTAGTTTTCGTTGTTGGCAAGCCAAAGATTAAGTGTTACCAGCGGGGAAAAATGTATGTTAAGTTTTTCGGTTATTCGTAGTTTATGCCGAGTATTTGTCTGCACAAAGTAAGTAGTTAGGGGCAAATATTATAGTCAAATTTGATCCTCAATCTCAGGATATTCTGCCATTTTTGTTGTTTATTATTTTTTAAATATTCTATTAATTGTGTATAGAATATCGGCCTAGTAAAAATAAGGCTCATTCTAAATATAAAAATATGCAATTTTTTTGGTTCTTTCCTGTTCTAGTCAAAATTCTATCGCATAATATTTCAGACTGACCCGGTTTTGAGAGGTTTTTTAAAAATAATTTCCTATCGAAATGTCAATGTTTCTTATTCTTCGATAGTAGGGACCATAGATTTTAATATTGATCATCTCTATATTTGCTTATGTTTTAAAGAAATGTGTGTTCTGACAGGAGAATTGGTGAAATTTTGAAACACTATATTTGGTTTTAAAAAGTCCACCTAAACATTCATAGCATTATAAGGACATGGGTTTTTTTTTCTAATAATCATCTCCCGACTTATGTGTGTGTAGGTACGTTTGAACCCAGGCAGGCATTTAACTTTGTGTAATTTTTTTCATCAACGCTGCTTTCAAAACGGTAAAGGATGGAGGAGGTGGTTGTGACATCCACCAACCCGCACTGGGCCCGCGTGGTGGGTTACGGCCCACTCCCTCTCACTGAGAGGAGGCTGCAGTCCTAGCAGTGGAACGTTATAGGCTGAATATGCTGATATAGCATCAGCTTGCATGTGTTATCTACATGTACATTCCAAATAATTAAATCGATTTTATCAGTCTGAACACACAACAAATTTAAGAAAAAAATGCTTTAAGTACTGACATTCTTAAAAATTTAAAGAATTATTTTTAAAAGCAAAAATATAGAGATATCAGCTTTTATACAGTTTTAATGGGTCAAAATATAGCAACATATTCCACTGAACGCATAAGAATAACCTATTGATATTAATTTATAATCAGTTTCTCATTTAAAAAAAAACTTTAATGAATATAAATGAAGTTTTACTTTTTCGAAATGTAGGTACCGAATCTATTAATTCGTCATAAAACCTTTGATCGTCACTGTATCACCAACATCAAGTGTTCAATCGGGCTCGTTTTTTCAGATGCAGCTAAATACTGCTATCTGACCCTCCACAACATTACGGGGTAATACCACCAACATTAATTGTTATACTTTAATTTTTTTACACTTTTCTATATCTGAAGTCCTAAGTTCAAAACGTTGCTATATTTCGACCTGCAAATTATTTTGATGAAAAAGTATCCTCTATTCTTATAGTAAAAGATTGTACACATAATTTCCTAAAAGATAATTTTAAAAGATTTTCTAAAGAAACCAAACTTTCTACTTAGTAAAAAAACCATGACAAAAATTTGTCCTTTTTCTATAAAAAATTGCTTTTTTTTCTGCAAAAAAAAATCTGCTTTTCTTTCCTTGACTTATCTAAGCCAAAAATTAAGCCAAAGTCTATTGAAAAAGTTAGAACTTTAAAGATATAAAACATATGTAAAGATAATACTGTTGTATGTACATATGAGTGCTGTTAAACATATTTTGCATCAGTCCACTGCTGGACATAATGTTGGGGAAATGACTTTTGTCCAGTAGATGGCACTATATAATATTCTAAATAATTTCATAGTAAAGTATTTAGGCAATCATTGTTAGTTATTTTAAAAGATATACTTCACGTTTTTTCACACAATAAAAACTCCGGAATTTGTCCAGCAGATTAGTTGTTATGAAAGTACAATCAGGTACTCAAGTGTCATGTTCAATAAAAAATATAATAATAATAATTAAATGAGTGGATATGAAATGGCAGTGTTAAATGTTTAAGAAATTTTAATTAGTTTATTTCAATTTTAAATTGTTTACGCGAGATTTAATTCAACTATTTTTGTTATGCTTTATTTTAGTAATGTATAATTACATACTTAAATATTTTTTGGGTTTACCTCGACCCACAATGCAGAAAAATTATAAAATATTCTTTAACAACAAATACTTCTTTCAAATCAGTATTCAGCATGAAACAAATATTTGAAATGCAGAAAAAGGGATCAATTGCTGTCGAATTGACTTTAAGTGACCATAATCCAATTTTCCCTTGATTTTAAAGAAATTTTTCTAACGGCTTTTTTAATTTCATAAAAATCCTTCTCTTCTTATCCCAGATAAGTAGAGAAATTGACCTTTTTTGAGGCCTGCGTTTAAATCTCGCGCTAGCAAGTAATAAATAAAGTATATAATTGTATCTATTGAGAGGGATGACATATCTTATGTGGATAATAAAAGTGTTTTATGTGCTATGTCAATTTATAAACAGCTATATAAATATATATATGTATGCGTGTAGATATGTATAAGTGTATTTCTCATGTACACTCGTGCACAACACCTTATATTTTTTGTGTGACAACACAATGCTTTTAAGCTTAATAATAATAGATTTGTACTTAAAATACGCTGAATTAGATTTATAGAATAAAATAAAAATATTATTGTAAGATTGAGCCTGTTGTGCCCGATTGTACAGTAGCCTGTCTGATCGGAAATGTCAATTTATTTTTAAGTTACGTCTAGCGTACGTCCGTATGTGTATAATATGCTTCGAAACTACATATCACAGTGACAAATAATAAAATTAGAGAAATGTATAAAAACACTAAATACTACATGTCTTTTTCACTAAGTCACAGTTTTTGCTCAATTTTCCGTTTTTTGTTTTTACTTCTAATTATTTTTTCTTTTTTAAATCCTTTTTCTACTCATTGGTTGACAAAACATTCGGTTAGGTACTTAACAACTCACAGTTTGGCCTTAAAAGATAGAATTTGAAAAACGTAAAAAATATTATCCTTTAGTTTTGAGTTTTTCTAAATATTTTTCTACTTAACACATTTCATACAGTATACGGGCATTAATATGACACATTGTGTTTTCGAATGAGCACTCTCAAAAGGATAGTGAAAGTGACGGAGGTTAAGAAAGTCGTACTTTTTCATCAGCTCGATGTACATATTAACGGTCGTTAATCTCCCTTGAAAAAGCAAAGTAAAAAATCTTTCCAAGTCTTTTTCGGCCAGAGCTGGAACTTCAAAACATTCATTACTCACTAAAAACTATTTGCTTCTAGCTAACGGCGATGAGGTGGCGCACACACACACACATATCAAGACGGACGGCACACACACACACAGCACACCACTACGAGTGCGATGGGGGGACATGGGGGATTGCCGTCATAAAAAAAATACGAAAAATTCACCCGCTTTCACCGCAAACCCATATTCGAAAAGTTACCACACAAATTGGGAGGCGGGCGAATTTCTCGTGATGGCAATTTTTTGAATAATTCCTTATTTTTACAATTTGTGATCTAGATCACTCTTATAAAGACATTAACAGTTAGTTTTTTAATATAATTTTAGACACAGTAACATGTTTTTTTTCTTCATATTATTACACATTATTACATTTCCATTTATTTCTTTGTTTTCTTTTTTTGTTTAGAGCGGAGCTATGCTCCGGTGAATGCGTCTGCATTTCTTTTGTGGACTTAGCGGTTTAGGTATCGATTAAGTAATATTCCCATTAAATTTGATTAATTAGCTTTTAGTTACTTATTATTTTACCAGTGCTGTTTTCATCCTCAAATAAACTGCATACCTAGACGTACCTAATTGTGACGAGTCATGAAGATAGCACTATTTCCCGTATTAGAGACGATTTTTTGTTGAAAAAAAAATGATATTAGTTTGTGAGCAATGTTGAAAAAGTACTTATTTTTTCTTTCTTGTTCCCTTTTCTTGAGCGCGCGAAAACGGACAAGGAAATAATGTCCGCGCGCATTTGTAATTTATCTAAAAAAAACTTGGTTGTTTTGTAAAACGTGACAGTTGTGAAATGTACAAGAAATTTAAAAAAGAGAGTATATTATAGGAAAAATTGTTTCATTTATGGTTTTTACTAGACCACGCTTATGTGCTTGTTTCTTAAGTTTGCACCAGTTTAGTACGTAGTGGCGTACTATAGACGATTTTTAAAATGTTTTATGAACCAAAAGTATCTAAATGTAAGAAATAGTTTAGCACTCTTTAGGTTACTAGTAAGTGTCATTGCAATGTCAATTATATTCGATTAGTGGGGAAAAAACAGTAAAGTTTTCTAAAAATATTTCTTAAAAAATATAGTAATGATTCGACTTAAAATTTGAGTAATAAGCCTTGCACAAGGATCTAGAATAATAAGGTCAGATGATATTGGAGACACCATAATCACGCTGTTTGAAAAAAAAAACTTTTTTGTTTTTGTGTCTAGGAATAGATGTTTGTATGGTGTGACCTTGTGGTAGCTCGTCTATATAACTGTTTATGAATAGCAAAACTTAGTCTCCTTTCCTTTAAATTACTTTGCAAATCTTCCTAGTGAACTACTAATGTCAAATTACATAAACAGTGTTATAGCCAGCGTTCGACTAGCCCTAAATATAGCTGAATTAAATAACTGTTATCAGGTAAATAGATGCATATCTTTTTCTCTAGGAATATTTTCGAATGGAAAAAAACTAAATGTTCTAGAATTAGGACCTCGATGTCGTGATAGCTTCTTTTGTGTTGAATGTACAGAGAAAATATATTCAAAAAAATGTTTTTTTTAAACATTGTCAATGATAATTTAATCATTTGTTGTTGTATTTCTGACTAAATGACACTATTCTACTCTAATGAACGCAATTATCAAATTACACATGTTGTAGACACTAAAATTGACCATGAAAAACTAAATTAAATTATTAAAAACAATAAATTTGTCTCAAGTCAGTTTTATTGCCTATTCGCGAAATTTCGCTAAACGATGCTTAACAGAACACGAGAAACAGCACGGTGGCACATGGTGAATATATTGTATTTTCTTTTCATTTTTAGCCTACATTTTATTGGAATTAGGTCTTGTAGTTACATGATAAACATTAAAATACATGTCAACACAACAAAATCTTTCATTTCAAACACAACCACTGCAGAAAACATGGCAACACAGGTTTTCAAACCAACTATAATTTTTTAAATTGGTTTGTTAAGCTTGTGTTGGCGACTGTACATCCTACTTACGTATGCCTGTCAAAACCATTATGCTTTTTATTTTCTTTACAAACGACATTTATTTTTCACATTACTACTGAACGAGCTATTTCTCTATGACCTCTTGTCAATTTAAATATATTTAGTAATCTTAAAAATAGTTACTGACGTAATACAGACTTATATTTTTCTTCCTAACGGTGAGAAGGTTTTTTTTTGCAATCCTATTTCAATGACTTTCAAGATGGTATTTGCTAACATGAAATTGCTCAATTTCACTCTTACGAATGCAAATCAGGTGAAAATAATAAACTTGCACACAGTTTATTGACGCATTTTATTCTACATACTTAGCTTACGCGACACGCCAGTCTATCAAAATACTGCATCAGTTTTCAGTAGTATGGAATAAAATCTTTGGCTAATAAAAGATTCTCTCTTGGCCGGTGGCCCACTTATGCAAAAAAAGCACCCAATTTTCTCTGAAGATGAAAAAAAACAATTCCTTTTTTTATTCAAAAACTAATTTTTTGGTCTGGTGATTTGTAAATATTTTAAAATACTAATTGGGTAGTCCTGATCTGCATGCGAATATGGTAGGTTCATATACTAGTTTTGCACAGTTATAGATAGATATTTAGAAGCCCTTCAGATCGACAAAACAATTAAAACTGATGCAGTATTCTACGTTATTAACAAATCCTACAAACGTCACAAAATGCACTTCAATATTTTGCACAACACAAATAAAAATAAATTATTTATGTATAAATATTTTAAAGTATGGCGAGAAAAATATGTTGATATGTAAATAGTAAGTATATTATTTAATTCTCAAAAAACATTAGTTTTATTGTACATTTTTAGAAATATCAACAAAAAAATATATTATAGAGAGCTGCACTCGAGACGCAAGAAATTGTAAAATTGTATAGAAAAAAATAAATAATGTTTTTGAAATTATAGTGTTATTTATTTGTTTTAAAATGGTGTATAGCTAGATCCGAGCAAATTGATGACCCTGAGTTCGATCCCACATTGTCCTAGTCTTTTCCCAATTATGCAGCTGAATACTAGTACTTTACATAGAACGACTGAATATCTGACCTCCAATACACAGTTACTGGGTAATACGATACCGATTGGTAAGATTAGATGTTATAATTTCGGGCTTACGACTACCCGTGAGCGACTTTCAAAAGATGTGCGAGCCGGGACCAACGGCTTTACGTGCTTCCCGACCTGTAATCGACCCGGGCGGCTGTTATTATATAGCTAGGACCCCCTTTTGCCATGGTTTCGAGGCCCATGTGGAATAAACCCCTCTAATTTGGTTTGTCCAAATGATAATTTCTGGCGGCAACTTAACTTATACCGGTTTTACACCCGTTATAAGTTATCACACAAAGAACCTTCACGAAGTCGAGAGTTGGGTACTCGTTCATCCCGTTAATTTAATGCAATAAAACGCCAAAAATAGTCAAGAAATAATAAATAGTCACCAAGATTAAGAAAATAGTCGCATTATGATTCCGAAGTTATATAGCTATAAGTTAGTGAGGATTGGGGGGTGAACGTCTCCACACAATCCTCACCTCAGTGTACGCAAACGACTGGGAGTATCGACTTGGTTTCAATTCCAAAAACTAGTCGTAACGCTATGCCAAATCTCGAAAATAGTAATTAAGGGATTCCAGAGATATAAAGGTGTCTTGGTGAGGATTACGTGGTGAACCTTTCTCGCCACAATCCTCATCTGATTACCGCGAAACGCTTACGTTTTTTTATTCGAATTCGGTGTCAAAAAATAGTCAAGAAATAGTCGTCTCCAACCATGATAATTTCGACCTGGTTTACTATAAAGAAGTATGTTTACTATGTTAAACTTCTACATACATTATGATTTGGTACAGTCGCGAACACAAAAATCGCAAAACTGTTTTATTTAATATTGTTGTACATTACTTATATTATGTTTCCAAATTCAAAATTTTTTTTCTTCTTTTTTTTTTCGTTGTGTCCTGCTATTTCATTACTAGTCATTTCCTTCCGGTGACTTAGGCAGAATTTAATAACCATATGTAAATATTACATAAGTAAATATATAAATGAAATTCAAAATCCTAACCTCGTATTACATTTAGATTTTTTATTCGATTCAACCATCATTCAACATAAAACATGTCATGAATCGAGTATTTTCCTCACATCGCTTTTATGACGTCACCGAGTCTGGCTACGCCTCGTTTTTATGTTTATAAAGATCAGTATATTTTTCTTTTGCATTACGAAAATATACGTCAAGTCAGCAAAATTTACACGCACTTATCATGCGATTATGTCCTTTAGTAAAAATGATAGCGAAAATGAGAACGAGACCGTATGGTTGAGGTCATGCTGGAGGCTCTACGCGGGGTTCGTGTGGTCCATGGCTCTTTACGTGGCACCGGTGTGGATCGCCCGGAGGACGCGGTGGAGCATACGGTGGAGGTCTGTCCAGCTTTGGCAGAGCACCGCCATGTCCTCGCGAAGGTGATCGGAAGCGGCGATATCTCGCGACCGGCCCTGGTCCAGGCCATGGTACGGAGCGAGAGCGAATGAGAAGCCGTCACCTTCTTCTGCGAAGCAATAATGTTTGCGAAGGAGGAAGAGGAGCGCGTGAGGGAGAACATCTTGCGCCCTCACGCCTCTAGTCGCCGCAGGAGACAACCTGGGCGTCGGGAGTCGCCAAGAGATTTCCGGTACCGTAGGCCGGGCTTGCAGACGGCGAGCAATGGGTACGCCGTCCGGTGAGGACCTGGCCCGTGTCGACGGTGCGTCGTGTTCCACGCGCGCCTCAAAGAGATGTCAGCACTAATCGACAGCGTCCGTTAGGGCCGATGCCTGCCAGGGTTTTTCGAAAGAGATACCGCTGCCCTGGCACAGGCTACTGAAGGAACACGGGTGGGTTCTAATCAGTTAAAGTCTGACACGCCCTCCCGCTCCACCCGGTTACGGAGATATTGAATGTCAAAGTTCACATTTTTACGAAAACAAGTGTTAAATTTATAAATACGACCACGATTCCTGTATTGTTGCAGGTACCCCTAAGCACAGTGCGTTACATTCCGCACTACCGTAAACAGCTGGAATTAGTTGATAAAACGGTTTTCTTGGGGATCACGCATCGATCACTAATAAAGAACTAGATACACAATCAGCGATAAAAAGTGTCCTCACCAAACGCGCACCTATTTGAACATTCGGGTGCGCTTTTAATCTAGTAGCATTCGAACTCTCGAACGGTAAACATGCCTCGTTGCGCGTTTAAAAACTGTTAAAATAACACATCTAGGACGCTAAAAAGGATGGAGTTTCATATTTTCGGTAAGTTTTAATATTACCATTATATTATTGTTATCACTGTATTGTAAATATTGATATTTTGTCAAGAAATCGTCGTAAAACATTTTTTTAAAATTAATTCCTAATAAACAGCAAGAGTTATAAAGCAGCTCAGTTGTAAAGACTCTCAGTTAACGTATTTAATCACACTATCGCATGCCCACTTAAATTGTTCGGGTTACGTGCGTTGACTCTGTTCCATTGTTGGAGACGCTATTGTTTGGTTTTTATTTTATTATTGTATGATCGTTTTGTTTTTTGTATTATGTGACTACTTTACTGCTTTTTTAGCTTTCCTCGAGATCCAGTCAGGTGTGGAGAATGGATATCAGTTATAGCACGACAAAGATCCGAAGAATTCTTTCCCAGACCCAAGGAATCGTTGTATGTTCGAAGACTTTTTGAAAGTGATGACGAGTGATGGTGAGTGTGACTACGAAAAGAATCACAAGGCTATACAATACACGGAAAAACAAAAAAATCTATCGAAAAGACGACTATATAATAAACTCATTTTATTTCCAGGAAATTAATAACATAGGTTAATTAATTGTGTTAGCCAGTTGTGTCCGTATTTTTTTACATCATTCTGTGTATTTCTTTTTGATTTTACAAGAACTTTCTGTACTTACTTTTTATATTTAGTCACTATTGAATTTTGATATAAGTTGTTTGTCATGCAATATCTTTATTATTTTATCACAAATGAAAGAATAAATAAATAATTATACTGTATAATTTTTAGTTTTATAATTATTTTAATGTGGTGCCTATCCAAAACCATATTTACATTCAGGTAAATTACAATCATTACACTTATATAACATAGAATAAGAGATGCTATATTACCTACACCAACTTTTTGATGCATAGACGAAATTTAAAAAAAACATTTATAATTACATTACAAACAAAAAAAAATAAACAGTTCGACTCCACTCATTCCTTGTCCTGGCTGCGATCCTCGGTCGTAAAATTTAATTGCTTTCATTTGGCACTTTGTATTTCCGACTTTGAAACATGCGTGTAAGGTTGAATTTGTTTTGATGTATGTTGACCAGCGACAATCGCTCGTAAAAACGTATTGCTTTTTGTACATAGCTTTGTGAATACAACTTTAAGCGTAGCGTTTAAGGTTGACTTTTCATTAACGTATATTTATTTCAACTTGAATTACGTAAACATAATTTGGCGACAGTTTTAAAAGAACTTTTGTATGGGCTTATTCTTCCAGTCGTATTCCACTGTTCCTGCCATGAAGATTGGAGCTTAATTTGTGGGAGATTCAACAAATCATACCCCTGATGGGTATTGTGGGTGAGATCGGCTACTGTTGATGAGCAAGCTCAAACTCAAACTCAAACTCAAAGCATTTATTTCAAATAAACCCATTACAGGCACTTTTGAATTGTCAAGGGGTCGGTCGGTCAGAAATATGAAGCTAGTTGCCCATTCCAAAGCGAAGTAGGTACCTATGGAGAAGAACGGGCAAGAAACTCCATGGACACTCTTTTAAATAATATGGTCAGCATCTTTGGACAAAGCATCAGCGCACTCATTGCCCTTAATGCCACAATGACTAGGTATCCAAACTAACTGAACCTCTTTGTGATTACTAACACAGGATCATAAGGACTTTTTTCTCGACCGATCACCATGTTCGGCAAGCCGATCCCTTGGGAGAAGCGAGCCAAATACCTGGGTGTCGTACTAGACGAACACCTCTCTTTTTCAGAGCACATTAAGGCGGCTCGTTCGCGCGCCGCCTTCGCTCTAGGTAGACTTCACTTTGTCCTCAATGCACGTAGCAAATTGTCACTAAAGTGCAAAATGCGTATCTACACAGCGTGCATCCGCCCGATCATGACTTATGCCAGTGCAGTCTTCGCACACGCCAAGCCCGTTCGCTTCAATAGAATGCAGACCCTCCAGAACAAGTTCCTCCGTAGGATAACAGGCTCCCCCTGGTACGTTCGCAACGAAATCCTCCACGTAGACCTCAGGATTCCCACTATCCGTCAGTTCATGAAACGCATTTCAAAGCGTTTCTTCGAGACCGCCGCGAATCACCGCAACCCTCTGGTTGTGAAAGCCGCTAGTTATATTCCCTCCTCCATTAGTCATGTCCGCCGTCCCAAGCATGTCCTCACCGATCCCGATGACCACATAACTCTCATTCAGGAGAGCAGTAGGGCCACCAGTACAGTGCACAAACACAGACCGACATTCCGACCTCGCCGCCGAGGTTCCTCGCGAAGATCCCGACGTAATTGTCCCCCCCGACCCTTGCTCGACGAAGTGCCAGCCCGCGCCGCAGCTGAGCCTGTAGCTTTAAATTCCCCGATTAATAATAATCAACAAAACTTGATCCAGCCTGTCCCATCTTGCTGTCCTCCCGTCAGCGACGCCCTAAGCCGAGGTCCGTACCCCACAGGGGGTGCCCTTAGCGAGCGTTCGCTTAATAATATAAGTAGTTTTACGCCCCTGGCTGGAGGCTTTGATTCCGAAAAAAAAGGACTTTTTAATTTTAAAACTAGGGAACTGTGCAATTTACTTTTAAAAGGATTTTGTACTAAGGCTTGCAGACAGCTAAGGGCGTCAGTGAAAATTACGGCTTTCTCGATATTTTGGTGTGACTCTATAAAAAGGCAAGCTTCCAATATAGCCACACATTCACCCGTGAATACAGAAGACTCCTTAGGACATTTAAATTGTAAGACTATTCTAAGACTATTCAAACCGCAGCTCCAGTGTGGTTAAGATTTGATGATTTCGAAGCATCCGTAAAAAAATAATTGGAAACCATTCCATCGTTCGCCCACCACCGCATTGAAAGTCGAATTCACTGACGGGGATTTTTTGGATATACCAATATCAAAGACAATTTTTGGAATATTAAGTTATATTCCAAAAATTGTCTTTGATATTGGTAAACTTGGGCATTAGGCAACTTCATAGGCAACATTAAAAAGGGGAAGTCTGGGATTCTGTACAATAGGGCATGCTAAATTTTGAATTTGCCGAAAGGCGTTTAGGATTAGGGTTTTAATTTTACTCAAGTAACTGTAGGAATATTTGGCCTAAAATGCTCACTGAAATATGGGGGATGAGTTTTTTGCGAGAGAAAATTACTGCCGAACTTTTCGCCGCAGATAACGACAGGCCATGGCTTAAAAGCCACTGATTCAATGAATCCAGAGAGAGGCACATAGATGACACATCGTTAACAATGGAGGTATCTGTCACGTACAAAACAATGTCATCGGCATTTTGTAAGATCGACAATTATTATTCAGGCAGGAACCAATATCAGCCGTACACAGGTTGTAAAGTATGGGACTTAGGACAGAGCCTTGTGGGAGTCCCTTCCATGTGTGCATTTTATCGAATTCCTCTCCCTGGACTCTCACGACCAATGAGCGGAACAACAGTAGCTCACATATGCATTATAATTATCATCTTAGCTGGAAGACTCAGCTGTTGCAGTTTTTGCCTGAGTACCAGGAAGAAGTACATTGTCATACGCAGAGGAGATGTCAAGGAAAGTGGCAAGAACGGATTCATTTTTCGATAGACCTAAGCGAATATTCGTTACTAAAATACGTACACTGTCCATTGTACTAAGCCCTTTGTATTAACCAAAAAGCTATTCGCCTAAGGCTATTCGGATCATCTGCATGTTTGCCTGGTTTCAGCAATGGAATTATTATTTGTAAATTCCACTGATCTGTCTGGGACCCAACCTTGAGTATAGCAAACATTTAAAATATTTAAAAAGTAGGTTTTCGCCTTGTCGCCAGAACGAGTTATAAATGAATAAAGCACGCCATCAATACCAGAGGTGGAGTCCCACACACCAGCACCACATTCAATTCCTCCAAAGTAAATGGTGCATCAAATGGGACCTCTGATACATTTCACAGGGAAATACTGGGACATTCAGAAGGGAGTGGAACATATGGTGGAGCAATCTTGTCAAAAAAAAGTTCAGCTGTTTCCCTAGTGATTGGTGGGAGATAAGGACTGAACTTAAGCCAACCTGCACGTTTCTTCTTGCGATTGGTTCTGGCATTAATGTGGCAATATGCCAATAGATTTTGGTGCTCATATCCGTATTGTAACATTTCTCGGCCTCGTTCCTATTCCTGATTGCCTAAGGGCACTCAGGGTCTCACCAAGGGGGTGAAGGGATTTTATTATGGGCACTGTTTTTCAGCGGAAAGCAGGAATCTACACTGGAGGTGATGGCAGTAACTCTTACTCCGACCAAAACTTATTTTGAACTTCAGATAATTATTAGCGTATTCCAAAAGTTCAAATTCAAAATGAAAATGATGTCCGGAAAAAATAACAAACAATATTCTAGTTTCCCGGTTTGTCAGATAGTTGAAGTTTACAAAGCAAGTTAATAAAAATGAGGGAAATTTATTTATAATAAAATAATTGTTTACTGTTGTTTTTTTTCCTAACCAAAAAACATTTGTGTACCACTTAAAATTTTCCCAACCTAAATAAAAAACATTTGTGTACCACTTAAAATTTTCTACCACAATCATCCATTTACTACCATTTTGTAGCGTTCCCCCTAAACACGCCTACAATCAGATATGAGTTGACAAAAAAACCCTCTCGCACGGATCTGTGAATCAGGGCTGCCATTTGTACGATTTAAATCGTATTTGTACGACTTTTTGCAGATTTCATACGAGTACGATCGAAGCATCGAAATCGTACGGAAAACATACGATTTTTTACATTCGATCCATTTATTTTATTCAATTAGGTCTGGCAACAAATTAACAAACTTTTGTCTCAAAAGAGTAAGTATCTAGAGCAGTGACAGAATAATATAAATAATGAAACGAACGTGCTCAGCCTGCCAAGAGTGTTGAGGGAATTCCCTTTTATTCTAATTTCCAAACTAAAAACCAAACTTAGAAATAGTTTGGCCAACGAAACTGTCAATGCCTTGCCTTGCTGGCAAAGCAAATGATAAGAGTCACCGGAAACTGCACCGATTTTAAACCAACAGATGACATGATTATACTAATGAATACGGAAAATTTATACAAAAAAAGTGATTTCATTACTATAATTTAAATTTTCATACTATTTTCATTACATATCATTACTTATTTCGTAGTATTTTTATTGTTAATTTTGTAATAAAAGTCAATAAACGGATGAATAATAATGTACGATTTTTTGTTTCGAATTTTCCTTGGGTATACGACTTTTTTAATGCTGTGGTACGATTGTAGAATTTTTTCACCTGGCAGCCCTGCTGTGAATAGCGTTTTGCCAGTCCTACGGTTCTGAAATCAGGTTATAGAACAAAGTGTCATTGTCGATACGGTAGCGAATCGTACGTTTGTGAATAGCACTGCTGGTTTCCTCACGATTTTTTCTTCACCGATGTCACTAATGTCCAATTTAGACTCAGAGAGTAGGTACATAAGAATTGAAAAAGTCACATTGGTACTTGCTCGGATTTGTACCAACAACCTCGTGTATGAGAGGCGAGGCTATAACCACAACTATAATTTTATTCTAATAAGTTTAAACCCGCTTAGGTTAAACTAAACTTCTATTTTATTCTAAAGTCGCGGAGGATGATTATAAATCATCCACTAGCCACCACTACCGCGTCTGTCCGAAAAAATAAAAAAATATGCACTAAACCCTTACCAAAATTGCGCTATTTTTGCAGAAAATCGTGTTTCTAAAATCCACTAAATTCCGCTAATTTTTGTTCTGAATTTTAATGGAAATAAGAAAAAAAATGTGATAATTTAAAGGCTTTTCGTTTATTTAACCAACATAAGGTACTAAAAATCAACTAAATTAATCAATTCCACTACGTCTTCATGGTCCTCAGCCGCCCCAGATGCCGATGATGAGCCTACACCAGATGCTGTTCCTTTTTTCGCAGTTTTGGTACAGTCTTCAATTTGATCCCACTCAGATCTATATTTCTGGCTGTAAGCCTTCTTCCTCAGTGGCGCCACCATTAAAATTTTCACGAAACGAAACAAGAAACAACACAACTGACCGAAGCTAATACGAAAATCCAAAGCTTGTTTTGTACAAATTTTCTTATTTGTTCTTCTTATTTAGTAAACCTTAGACGAACAATATTATAATGCAAAGCGACTGCGACTGCGAGAGAGCTAGAGTCTGTTCGGAAAGAGATGTGCCGCGTCGTCGCTAAATCACGGGTGATCCCCTGCAAAAGTGTAGCAAAGAAAATAAAGAGCTAAAGCATTTTGTAACTTCCCGCGTGGCTGCGTTTTGTTCTGTGGTCTTGGAAATTCATCGCCGCTTATTCGCTATTTAGTGCTAGGTGCTGTATGTTAGATTTCAGTGTTATATTAATGAAAACAGTGCTAGATCTGGCATCGGAATTTTTCTCCAGATTTCACTAGATATTGTTTAGCGCTTAGTTATGAAAAAAAAAAGCGCTAAAGACCCTAGAATTGCACTAGATCTAACGCCAAATACGCTAAAACGTCAACACTGAAAAACACTGGACGACACGTCTAACGATGCCTATGCCTGATGATTGACCGCTTAAGATCCTTTTTTTGTTTTTTTTTGTGTATGGCATCTCGTAGTTGACCTTGAGAGGTCGTGACTACTTAACCGGACTATCCTGTGGCTGCCTTAAGCGGACTCAAAGCCTCCAGCCAGGGGCGTAGAACTTCTTACATTACTAAGCGAACGCTCGCTAAGGGCACCCCCTGTGGGGTACGGACCTCGGCTTAGGGCGTCGCTGATGGGAGGACAGCAAGATGGGACAGGCTGGATCTGGGTTATATTATTATTGTTCGGGGAATTTAAAGCTACAGGCTCAGCTACGGCGCGGGCTGGCACTTCGTCGAGCAAGGGTCGGGGGGGACAATTACGTCGGGATCTTCGCGAGGAACCTCGGCGGCGAGGTCGGAATATCGGTCTGTGTTTGTGCACTAGTACTGGTGGCCCTACTGCTCTCCTGAATGAGAGTTATGTGGTCATCGGGATCGGTGAGGACATGCTTGGGACGGCGGACATGACTAATGGAGGAGGGAATATAGCTAGCGGCTTTCACAACCAGAGGGTTGCGGTGATTCGCGGCGGTCTCGAAGAAACGCTTAGAAATGCGTTTCATGAACTGACGGATAGTGGGAATCCTGAGGTCTACGTGGAGGATTTCGTTGCGAACGTACCAGGAGGAGGATTTACTTCAATTCTCCATTTCCTAAACCAGGCGCCAAGCTTGTTGACTTGGGTTTGGAGAATGCGAGATATCGAGTCTGGATCGCGGCCGGTGTAGTAAATGGCCGTGTCGTCTGCGAACAGAGCCAACTGCGCCTTGCTGCACTTGGACATATCGCTGGTGAATAGCGTGAATGCTCGAGGAGAGATCACAGAGCCCTGAGGGACTCCTGCGCGAATAGGGTGGGGGGAGGATAGCGCTCCTTCGATGCGATAACTGAAGGTGCGGTTCGACAAAAAGTCCCGTAAGATGAGCACAAGACGATCTGGCACACCGAGTTGGTACAGCTTATATAATAAGCCGTTGTGCCAGACTTTGTCGAACGCTTTCGCTATGTCGAAGAAGACAGCACCGGTCATCAAACCTCGTTGGAAACCGAAGTTGATGTGTTCTACTATACGGTGGACCTGTTGTACGCACGAGTGTTGGGTTCTAAAACCAAACTGTTCATTGGGGATGAGGCCCTTTGTCTCGGCGTAGTCTCTGAGGCGCTTATAAATAAGCCTCTCATAGATTTTGCCGAGGACATTGAGCAGACTGATGGGGCGGTAACTAGTAGGCTCCGACTTTGGCTTGCCGAGCTTCGGGATACCGATGACGGTGGCTTCTTTGAATGCCTGTGGGAAGATGTTGTTGCTCAAAGCACCATTGAAGATGGTGGTCAGTAGCATTATCAGGTGGGCAGGGAAAAGTCGGAATACCCTATTGGTGATTCCATCTGAGCCGGGGGCTTTACGAGCCTTAAGACCTTTGATGAGGTCGTGCACTTCGTCAGGCGTGATGGGGGGCAGTGGATACTCTGGGTCTTCAACGGGAGGGAGGGAGGCTCTATGTTCGATTTCAGCGTCGACCTCAGAGAGGTGAGCTTGGTCTACTGGTTGAGAGCTAGGCGAGCATTGGACTTCTAGACTGTCGGCTAGAAGCTCAGCCTTGTCGACATCATCGAAGGCGATGGTCCTGTCGGGACCGATCAGGGGGGGCATGGAGACTATTTCTCCGGATCTAAGCTTCCTCTGGAGTTGCCAGAAGGCTAGGTGGGTGGGCTCTAGTTCGCTCAACATCTTGTCCCAGCCGGCGGTACGCAGCTCCTCTATGCGTGTTCTTACAGTACGCTGTAAGTAACGCATATGGGCTTTGTTCGCGTCGCAGGGGAAGTTGCTGTAGGCACGGACAGCCGCGTTCTTCTCATTCAACAGTTCGCGTACATCGTCCGGCAACTTTCAGGACTGATTGTACGTGAGCTGTGAATGAGTCGATCGCGGCCGTCGTGTCAGCGATAGAGTCAAAATGATCGGGGATGATCGGTGGGATGACTTGGACCCACCAATTGGGGGACGTGGTGGATTTTAAGCGATCGCTTACTTTCCTCCAGTCCGTTACCACTTTGTTGGGAAGGGGTTGGGTGGAATCGGGTAGACCTATGCGGGGGACCAGTTTCATGACCACTGGACGGTGATCGGAAGCGAGCTCTTGTACCACTTCTATAGAGTCCAACCGTAGGTTGACGTTCTGTAGGACGACGACGCCACGTCGAGAACATCGGCGGTGTGATTGGGATCGGGGGGAAAATGAGTGGGAGTCATCGGCGCGATGACATCGAAATTCTGAGACGAGGAGAGGTTGAACAAGTGTCTCCCTCTGGAAGAGGTCCTGGTGCTATTCCAGGAGGGATGTTTTGCGTTGAGATCACCCGCTATGATAACGGAGTCACTCAGGCTAAAAAGTACAGAAAGATCTTCAGTAAGGAGTTGGAAGTTCTCCGAAGTATTAATGGGGGGGAGGTAGGCCGAAACTATGGTGATCGGTTGATGACCTGTCGTGCCAAGCCGACAGCAAGACACTTCTAATCGTGAGAGTGTGGGAGGGTCTATGGGAATGCAGTATAGCTCCTTTTTGTAATAGATAAGGGTACCGCCCATAAGGCAACGCGTCCTGTCATTGCGAACTGTACGATAGTTTGCAATTGACGGATTTCGGTAACTAGGTTTAAGGAACGTTTCCTTAACAAGGAGGATGTCGATGAGGTGGTCGCGGAGGAACTCGCTGATTTCAGCGCGTTGACGCAGGATGCCATTGGCATTGAAATAACCTAGCTTTAGGGATCGGGGTTTGGTTCGCGCGAGGATTCCTTTATCCATTATTAGGGTTGGGTTGATTTGAAAAGGACATCAGGGCTTGCGTAATGTCCGGGTACGCATTATATATGCTTTGGATCATAAATATGTTGCCGGCATTTCTGGCGGCAACGATTTCGCTGGCCATTTTCCTGGCGCGAGGGGTAAGGAAGGTCGTAAAAGTGCTAGAGATGACGTTAAAGGCGTCCTACGCCAATGGTAAGCTATTTTCTTCATTCTCATTCGCTCATTTTTAAGAAGATGACGAGCGTGTATACTGGGCACAAGGGAAGCAATTTGAGCATTTATTGTAATTTATATATGAATAAATGTTTATTAAAGTTAACTCCTCTGTTTTTTTACTATCACTTTATCCATCGAGATGACATTTACAGACCGGCCGGCCGGTAGGCCGTAGATTTACTATAATGTAATTCGAATCGTAGTACGATCTTACTACGATTCGAATTCAAAGTCACATTACTTGCATTTAAAATAAAATGCTGATAAAAACTAAAATTGCATTTTTTCGTATTTTATATGAAAATGCACTAGTATTGTATCTTTCCAAAATCACCATTAAACAGGTTATCTTTTATGTTTTTTGTACAAAACTGTCACATACTTTTTTTTCACCACTGTAGGATATAGTTATGCGAAAACAAAATCGTTCTGTGAAAATTTAAACAAAAAATAATATTTCTTGAAAAATTGTTTTTGATAGAAAAAAGTCTTATCAATGAGTAAAGTAACTATTCTCGAATATATTTATGTAAAAAAAGCACTAGAAAAAAAAGTTTTCATTACAATATGCAAAAATCTGTTTCAAGGTAGAGATTTTTCGGAATTTTTGTAAAAACTGAAAATCCGTAAGAGTTTGCTGAACATATATTGTGTTGTTTTCTTAGGTATTGACCCAATCTATCACCCCCTGCAATATGTCGTGCTATTTACTGGAGATCATGTACGAGGGCGGCACTGAAAATTTCGGGAATCAAGGAAGTGACACAACATTACTATTTAAAAGTGTATTTATTGCTTTTCGAAGTATTCTCCGCGAAATTTGACACATTTGTCCATACGATGGAACCAATCATTGAAGCAACCATTCCATTCGGAAGTTGGGGTCTCCAAAATGGCCGTTTTGTAGGCGTCCACAGCTTCTTCAGGTGATGAAAATCTCTGTCCACACAATTTATTCTTTATTTTAGGGAAAGTATAGAAATCATTAGGGCTTAGGTCGGGGCTGTACGGCGGATGGTCTAATAATTCTATGTTTTCTTGCTCTAAAAACTCTTTTGTTCTGTGTGCGGTGTGAGAACTCGCATTGTCGTGCTGGAGGATGATGCGGCGGTTGCAGTTCTCTTTACGGAGTTCAGAAGCGACCTGTGGCAAACAAATGCTAGCATACCATTCTGCATTAACCGTTCTTTGTCCCTCAAGAGGAATAGTCGTAACATGGCCGGTTTTGGAGACAAACGTGGCCACCATTTTTTTTTGCAACACTCCGTGAACGAACAATTTTTGTTGGCTTTAACTCATTTTCGAACACCTAAACTCGTGACTGGTTTTTTGTTTCGGGTTCGTATGCGTATATCCAGGATTCGTCACCTGATACGATGTTGTAAACATCATTTGAGGATCCTGCGTGGAATATTTCGAGGGTTCACAGAGCGAATGCGGTATCCATCGGGAAAACAACTTTTTTACACCTAATTGTTCATGCAAGATTATTTGTATTTGACTCATGCCAATGTCTAAAGTTGCCTGAATTTCGCGGTATGTCACATGTCGATCTTCCTCAATCAGCTTACGCACAGCATCAACATTTCTTGGGCGACTGCAGTTTTTGGACAACCTTGACGGGGATCATCACTGAGCTTGACACGTCCACGTTGAAATTCAGCAAACCAGCGATAAATTGTGGTTTTGGATGGGGCTTCATCACCAAATGCAGAAAGCATCCGGTAAACACACTGCTTTTGTGTTAAACCACTTCGAAAGTCATAATAAATCATCTTTCTTGAATTTTCTCGAGTCAATTCCATTTTCTCAACGACTAAACAAGTTTGACAAAACCTTGTGACAAGACCGAGAATCTTTTTTTAAATAAATAAATGATATTCGATTTTTAAATCCAAGGAGTTTTCAATTAAAAAGATTTTAATATGACAGGAACAGTGGAAATATTCTATTCCCGATACTTTTAGTGCAGCCCTCGTATATGGAACCCTATGGAACCCAATTGTATAACAAATAGTTTGTATTCTTTTGCGATAGTCGAGTCCTAAAGTTTATTAATAGAGAACAAACTAACCGGAAACTGCTGCAAAACGCCTCGTAGCGGTGAGAAATGGAACCAAAATTATTAAAAACGTAATGGTGGCTGCTTGCGGTCCATTGCTGACAACATTATTTATAAAACCGTATGAAAACCTTCAAAAACTAATAAAATACTCCAAGATTATTGATAAATTTGACCAGGTATGTGGAATTTAGTGGATTTTGTCGTATTTTTTTGCCTTAAATATGAATCTTTGATATCTGGAGTCGCAAAATGGCTGCCATTAAATACGAAATATCAAAGGAAACTATTTTTTTGTGACTAAACTTGAATGTTTTTTTGTGTATGGTGGTAGTAATTTTGAAATTATCGACAACTGATAACGATGTAAACATTGGTAAATCTTTGTGATATCAGAAGTATTTGCAATTTTAGGTCATTGGGATTACATAAGACGAATTATGAAGCAATGGTTGATCCATCTAGGGAATGTATCGAAACATGATTTTCTTTGAGTAGTAAACATTTGTTTACAAACTTTTCAATCTTATCATTAGCAGAATGTTAAAAGTAGGCCAAAACTAGGCTAATGTTATTTTGACCAACAAATTCAATCCAACTTTGAGAACTAAGATTTATCAATAAAAGTTCTAAATGCAAGTTCAGTGCTTCTGCAGTTATCAATCATGAATAATATAAGTTGTGGAAAACTTCACACAGGATAATAACATTTTCAACTAGGTACATTGTTATAATTATATTACTTCCTGCAGACCTGAAAGAGGAGAATTAACCTTGTTTTGTTATTATATACCATAGAATCATGTGCAAGCAGTAATATGTATAATTATTTTAAGTTGTCACAAACATACCTAGATCCCATCATCAGGATACATAAAAATATCAGATAGAATTAATATGAAATTGTAGCAGCTTATACCAAGGTGGTAAAAAAGATTATCTATAGATATTTTAGTGATAGGTGCCAGTTTCAAGATCATAATTCTATCCTCATATTCTAATGTCCAATCCGTAACCTTTTCAGCATGAACCAGTGTTGCTTCATATGCAACAACAGGGCCGGCCTCTCACTTAGAAATGCTTCGAGCCTGTTTGGAGAACATGTAAGTATTAAATTCCAAAATATAAGAAAAAAAGTACTTAAAGGAAAACATTGTGAGAAAGTCTGATTTGTTGTTGTTCAGCTTTCCCAAGTAAGTTTTTCATGTTCTCTCACTCATGTCAAATATAATAAACTAAAAAATTAATATGTCCTGCCATTACCTACAATCATTTCATCTAGACTAGGTTTTTTTTGCTAGATTTAAATGACAGCTGCAAACAACTGTGATTTTTATTTGCTAGACCAAAATGGCAATTGCAATCAACTTTGATTTTTAATTAGCTGGACCATTTTTTTTAAATCGATTTTTTTAATATTTTGTAAGCATGGAGCATAGTGTTGTTGCTCATTCATAAAGTGTTCTCATAGATATGTTGTCATTAAAAAAAAACAAGGTTGATTGCAGCTCTCATTTTAGTCTAGCAATTAAAAAATCAGATGATAAATTCATCTATCATTAATCTTATCCTTTACATATTTTCAGAACACGTTACAATCGGGGAAGAAAGTATCGGAAGTTGTGAGTGAGATTGTGGGCAAACCGGTGCTAGAGAACAAAGTACATACCAATATACTGTGTAAGAAATGCTTTAAGACATGCTCTGAGTATGATAGCATTCAAGTCAGGTGATTTTGAACAACATTTTAATAATATTACGGAAACAGGTTTGAATTGTACTAATAGTAACTGCCTCATTGATCTAGTGCTAAGCACAAGGTCCGGGGTTCGATTCTCAGGTCGGACAAAATGCTATTGAGTTTACATCTGGAATTTCTTAGTAGCAGCCCAGAGTCTGGATTTGTACCCGGTTGATGGCAGTAGGCTTGCCCCCATTGCATGGACCTTAAACATAACTGAGGAAATATGGGTGTACTGTTGGTGCATCTCTGCCTTACACCTATTACAGGCATGATTTATTAATGTGAACAAAAATGCAAAATTTGGGCATTTTGGGGCAGAATGAGGGTCGCCCTCCTGGCTAACTCCTTGCTACGACACTGCTAAGTGGCCAAAGCAGTAATATGCTGGACTTTTTTATATTTTTGTCCAAGATCCTCGTTAGATTAAACTTAACTTAGTTATCAAACATTGTCTGATTTGTTAATTGTTGCACCAAACAATAGTGTTAGACAAACAAATGAAATACTGCACAGTAATTTAATTTGGTAAATAAAATGTTTATATATATTCATATATTTCAGATTACAAACAATAAAAACGGATTTACAAGAACAATTCAAATTATCATTACCTAATCACAACTTAGACTATGAAAACTATGAGCAGAATGTATGTTCACCTCCGAAACCCAAACCACTCCTGGGAAAGAAGTTGGTGTTGCCAGCATCAAAATTACAACCAATACCACCGGATTTGCTGCTCAAAGTGGGGAAATTGGCATCATTCACCAAATCTAACATGATTTTACCACAAATTAAGGTAAGATAATACTATTTTTAACCATTGCTGAGCAAAGCGAAAAATTCTTCTTTTATTTCTAAAGCTATTGAAATGTAAATGTATATATTGTCCAGATATACATCCAAAACAATAAATTAATTGGGACTTAAGCATAACTGGCGTAATGTGGGTGTACTATATAGATACACCTCTGCCTAACCCCCTGGGATTATAGGCGTGATGTTATTTATGTCTTATACAGTAAAGTCACATCATCTAATCATAGTAAAAATACACAGCAATATACAGCCTGAACTGGATCTAGAAGCAGGAAATTTTGCGCAAGATTTCCTCTCATAGAAAAGTGAACATAAAAAAAGAATTAATGAAAATTCATCCACGCAAAGGCTTAAATTGGGGATGTGAGTTTAGGACAGGCAAAAATGCGAGTGTTTAGGTAACACGGGCTGGTGTACGCAACTCCACGACAATGCGCGTATTTTGCGTACAACAACAACAGTGTTTACAAGTGATGTGTTTTTATAATTGTATCATTGCCAGTGATTGTACTAGGTAGTGCAAATTTACGGTCATCAACCTCCAACAATATCATAAGTATCGTTAAGCCCATGGAAATCCTGGAATTCAGAATTTTGTAATTCAGCCCCCTTATTACATTGGAATTATTAATGACGGGTGAAATGTCTGTGTTCTATTCGACACCACTGCCCAACCCTTTGTGGACTACAGGCTTGATGTTGTGTTAAGTTAATTATGTAGTTTTTATTCTTTTTTAATGTATATGGGGTGTCAAATGAGAAACAAATACTGAATCTAATTCAATACTTCCATTGTTTAAGCTATCAACCGGTAATAAATTAATTTAAACCTTCATTTCAGCCGTCCACAGCCTCAACATTAAATCTTAAAGTAACTGTTGGATCATCAGTCCTAACACAAACAATAAAAACAACAACCAGTAAACCTATTGAGAAATCTTCTTTAGACTCAAATTCCATTCTGACTTCTATCTCAAACGCTTTGAAAGATGACCTGGAAAATATGGTGACTACTCAAAGTAATATGAACTCTATGAACCAAAATAATTCAATTATGAGTTTCAGTGTGAACTCTTTGCCTAAAGATTTTCTTTCTGGCGCTATTTTGAGAAAAATTGATGAAAAAGATGATGATTATGAAAAGGGGGCGGAGACGAATGAGGATCATCCTATGGAGATTGATGAAGGTATGTTGTTTTCTGTCTATTGTTTGTTTGAACACGCTAATCACTGGAATTGCCAGTCGGATTTGAAAAATTATTTTTGTGTTTGATAGCCCAATTCTTGAAGATGGTTATAGGCTATTTAACATCACGCCACGTCCCTTAGGAGATAGAACGCTAAGCGAAAACCAAGTAATAACGCGGGCGGGCGATAATTTTACGCGGACTTAGTCGCGGGCAGAAGTATATTATGAAAAGAATAACATACATAACATCACGCCTATAATCCCAGAAGGGTTAGGCAGAGGTGTGCCTATAGTACACCGGCATTTCGCCAGTTATGCTTAAGTCCCATGTATTAGGGGGCGAACCTATTGCCATCAACCGGGCACCTATCCAGACTCCGGGCAGCTACTGAGAAATTCCAATAACACTGCCCGACCTGGGAATTGAACCCAGGACCTTATGCTCAGCAGTAGCTCTTGCGACCTCTAGACCAAAGAGGCAGTAAATATAATAATAATAATATAATACCAGCCTATTATTATCCCACTTCAGGGCAGACTTAAATTTAAAATAAAAAATAACCGTCGACAAAATTAAGCTTAGTTTCCCTCGGGTCAATATGTGCACATTATGATGACTCCCAGTGTATTGAAGTTCAATTAAGATTTCTTCGCTAAGAACTAGCATGTACTTGAACTAAAATTGCGAATACATTTGACATCTGCCAACCCGCGCTGGGGCTGCGGGTGGATAACGGCCCGCTCCCTCTCACTGAGATGAGTCCTGGGTCCCAGCTGTGGGAATGTTATAATCTGATTATGTCATGTGGTGCTCAAAAAGTTTCATATTGTATTTTATCATTTCAGATTGTTTGTCTGTGGTTCCTGTATCATCTGCTGATAGTGGAAACTTAGTATTACAAGTTGAAGATCTACAGGTAATTTAGACCTCATTATTTTATTATTATTTCTGTATTTTGTTGAAGCATTTACTTCTGCTAAGCAAGAGGCCCTGGGTTCGATTCCCAGGTTCGGCAGAGTACTGGTGGTGGGTTTTTTCTATCAGGATTTTCTCAGTAGCAACCCTGGGTCTGGATTTGAGCCCGGTCGATGGCTATGCATGATTTTATGTGTTCTTCTTTCTGGCAAAATGTGAATATACAGTAAACCGCACGTCAGTGGCAACATTCTGAAAATGCTTACAATGCTACGTCGGAAAGGCGCTGTTAATTTCAACGGGCATAGAACATTAGTGGTACAACACGCCGGTCCGTCTCCATTGAATTTGTGTAGTGTCCACTCTGAAAATCTCTTAAGCGATTGTGAGACCAGAGGACCTAGACAAAGTAACATTCGATTAGCGATGATGCTAGTCGAAAAGCCAAAAAATGTATGGGGTTGACATACGCTATCGAAATGTCACGTGATCATAGGTTATAGCGTAGTATCTTGATCGTTTCTGAGCGATTCTATTTTTACAATCGCTATCGATTCACTTTGATACTATGCTCTGACCTATATGAGAATTCGTGGCGTTAAAAAATGTTTTGATCATTGGATTATTCGTTGGCGTAAGTGTATCGTTTCTGAAGAGATCATACTTTGAAGGCGATAAAATAAATTAAAATTTTATGTTTTGTTAGTGCAAATAAAGGGTCATTCGTATGAATGTCTGCATAGCAACAAGCAGCTTTGTCAGTGTTTATGTTTAGAAACAGTTGCCTCTTATAAATACCTAGGACTAGTGATAGATAACACATTCACATGGAATCTGCATGTTAACACCGTCTGTAATAGGCTACGTTCTATTTTGGGCTGATTCAATTATTGGTTATGGCTTGGGTGGATATGATCGTACGTTCCCTACACACTTAAATAAGATTAAGATCTTGCAGGTAAGGTTACTAAAACTTCTTGTAGAAAAAAAAAACTAAGAAGAACTTAAATAAAAATTACGAAGAATTGTTCAAAATTTGTAAAGTACTGCCGATCCATGTTAAAAGTAAACTAAATGTAGTGACTGAACAATTTAATAAAAAAAACCACAAAGTAGAACGTAAGCATATGTACCCAACTTGTTTATCTAAGAAGAAGACCTTTGCTGTCCCAAAAATATCAAACTATTTTGGTAAGCGCACAAGAAGGTACGTAGTACCAACGTTATTCAATGAGCTACCCCCAAAACTGATATCGCATGTTAAATCTAAGGCCCAACTTAAAAAGGTTCTACAAAAACATTATCTCTCAATGTGTCCATGATAATGTTTGTAACAAACTATAGATTGGCGAAAATGCCTATTTGTAAAATGTGTTTTTTTTTTTTATGTGATTGTATATTTATTAGCTATAGTTTATTTACTTAGCGTAATTAATTCAACACAAACACACATTAATTTCAAAATTTGTAATTTATTGTTAGACGAGAACATCTGCCGACAAACTGTTATGCAGTTTGGCAGACGATATGTAACGTTATGTTTGTACAGATTTTAAATAAATAAAAAAATGTATTAAGTGTCATTTCCCGGTACTTTCTTGACAGAGTATTTTATTACCATTATTTAATCTCATTTTCTTCCTTTTCCAGTCAAAATCTGACCCTACTGCCGAAGTGAGCGAATACCTAAACCTGCCGTCGCTAGATGGCACTGATGAAGAAAATGACGCAACGAAGTATATCCTCGGCAAGTTGGAGATACTCAACGAAGAGGATGAAGACGATGACGACGATGAAGGACGTAAGTGTCTGCCGACTAAGGAGTCCCCGAGCGTGAATGTCAACACCCGCGAAATTTTTGTATGAAAAATCAGTCATCGTCATCAGCCTACAGCAGGTCTGCTAGGCCTCTCCAGTTGCACGCCATTTAGCTCGATTCTCGGCAATTCTCATCCAACTGATACCAGCCACCCCACCTGAGGACGTTCTACCTTACTTTTGCCGATTCGCGGTCTCCACTCAAGAACACATCTACCCAAACGGTCATCGGTTGTAAATCTAAAATTACCGGCCCATTGCCACTTCGGCTTGCTTTTTCTGTGAGCTATGTTGTCTACTTTAGTTCTCTGCCGGATCACCTTATTCCGGATTCTATCCCTCAGAGAAACTCCTAGCAGAGCTTGTTCCATAGCTCGCTGAGCGACCTTAAAGGACAATGCCAGAAACTATATAGAACTATGCCCCACTCAAATCAAAAATTCATTTACAAGCCTGCAATATGCAGCATCATTCAGGGGTTGAATTCCTTTTATCATTGATTTGTAATCGGCAAGTTCTACTGAAAAACAATGTATTATGAAAAGGTCCTATAATCATAACAACTATTCACCAATTGATATTTCTTGTAACTATCTGGGGCAGGATCTGGCATTGTCATTTATGGACCAGCCATACCGTGAGTGTCCGGTTTCGGCTTCTTAAGTTATAACAGGCAGGACGCACTGATTGGAGACTTTAGTCTTTTGTCTCTGCGGAATACGCGACGAGAGACGAAGCTTCCCAAACGCTTCCCAGTCCAGGCGAATTCTTCTGATAGCCTCCTACTCTAATTTGTTCTCACCAAACTGCAGAGTTTGCCCGAGGTAAACGTTTTCTCGAACAACCTTGAGAGCACCGCCATTGGCAGCAATCGGTCCCGAAGTGACGTGTTCGTTGAACATACCCTGGGTTTTGTCCAAGTTCATCCGGAGACCAATATGTATAGAAGAAAACTGGGCCGTCCAGCATCTGCTACAATTCAGCGATTCATCCAGTATGACGATGTCATCTGCAAATCTCGTGTGTGATGTATTCACCGTTGAATAATCAGTCAAAAACTCATAATAGATACCTGTCAAAGGAATTATCTGCCCTTTGCATGATATTAGTAACAGGTGGATAATAATGTTGGTAGTGTAATAAGTTACTGTTTTTATTACATTTATTGTACCTAATTGCAATGCTCTACTCTTATGTGCCAAATACAATAAAAAACTGACTCGTTGGTCTATTGGTTGCAAGCACTATTGGCGAGCATGAGGTCCTAGGTTCGATTCCCGGGCCGGGCAGTGTTGTAGGGTTATTGCAGTTTTAAGTTACAGCCATGGCAATAAGCTCATAAGGTAAATGAGATTGAAACAGAGAATAAGGGTATACTATACAGCTCTACTTACCCCATTGGGTAATTCAAGTGTGATATTATACTGATGTAATATTTACTTTTAATTACAGACACAATAGTCGTAGACAGTGAAAACGGCTCAATTCTCCGTATGGTTGCCGGACAGAAGTTTATCTATGAGGGCGGGGAGATATCGTTGGTGATGCCTGATGATGAGGAGCAGCAAGACGGTGATGGTGATCATCTCGAGAATGGTGATAGTCAAGGTTGGTGATTATTTATGCCCATTTGTTGCCGGCGAGCGCAGAGGTAGCCCAGTAGTAAAGACCGCGAGTTACAAGTTGGGCGGTAAATCGTCAAATGAATTCTCCCGCTCAGAGTAGGAAGTAAAGCGCCTCCCTGGGTTCGAACGGGGTCGCGGGTTGTTCGAAAGAGATACCGTGTCTCCTAGCACAGGCAATTGAAGGAACATGGGTGGGTTTTAGTCAGTAAAAGTCTGACACGTCCTCCCGCTCCGCCCAGAGTAGAGGTGGGTAACTCCGGAGGTACTGATCCAAAGGAGCCAGTTCCGAACGCGGATACGTAAACCTTATTTATTCTTCACTATCCTTACCGGCACCGCGGTACCAAATGATTCCGGAGCGCGCGTTCACTGTTCTCTCGCTCAAGTCACTCGGAAGTACTCGGAACACGTCGTATCGCTATAGTACCTTGGCACTATGACAGTAGGGACACAATAACAGTACGGTGCGCTCTTATTTCAATTGACTTAAAGTTAAATATGGATAGACTGGCACGCATAAAACGTGATTGTTGTGTCATTGTAGAGTCGCTCAAAAGACAGACCACAATAATTTTTTAACAAAATTATGTACGTATTTTATTTATTTTTAGAGAATGTTTGTATTCTTCTGCAAACTTTAACAGACCATACTATCGCATTAAGTATGCACTTGTAATGATAGTTGTAAGGGAGATTTTAATAAATTAATTAAAAACAGTTTTTAACTAATAACTGTTATTTATTTAAATAAAATACTTCGGGGAAGGAAGTAAAATAAAAATAATAAGCTGTACGAAATTTAAATCATAAAATAACCAACTGTTCGATTATTCAAAATGTGCCAAATGATCCAGTGAAGCAAATGAATAAAATGTTCTGCGAAACCGGGGAACCAAAATGAGCGAGTGAGTGCCGGTGCCAAATGGTGCCAAAGGAATAAATAAGGTGAACCGGTACCGGACCCGGAGTCGGAATAAGTGAATCAATTCACTTGCCGGAAGAATTTACTCTACTTGGCCTGTCCATAGACACTAACATTAATTGGAAATCACATATTAAAAAAACTCGATCTAAACTATCCAAATTTGCATATGCCCTTCGTGAAGTCAAAAAGACTACTAACCTTGAAACTGCACTAGTCACCTATTACGCCTACGCTTATGCATGGCTCAGTTACGGCGTGATATTATGGGGAAACAGCACAGATGCACCGACCCTCTTCACACTGCAAAAAAGACTATTAAGAATATTAGTAAATATAGAAGACACCGACAGCTGTAAACCTCATTTTCAAGAACTTAAAATACTCACCCTCCCCTGCCTATACATTCTAGAAATTTGTTCGAAAGTACCAACACTTTTACACCACGAGAGAAAATATACAGTCAAGATACATATTACGCCATAAAAACACATTAAACCTACCAAGCTCTAAGCTAAAAATGCACTCAGCAAGTACCCTAGTCATGTCAATGAAAGTATATAATAAATTACCGGAAATAATAAAAAATGAACAAAAATTTAATTCATTCACAAACAAATTGAAACAATTATTATTATCTAAATGCTATTATAATATCAATGAATATCTAAATGAAAAATTCTAAATGACATGTTTCATAAAATAGTATATATTTAATTTTTAATTTTATTACTTTTGAATACCTTCAAATAAGTAATCAAAAAGCGTTCTTCCTCTCTCTACTTACTTTATTTTATTCTTTTGTTGTGCCCTTACAGGGTCCATATTTTTGTACCTAGATTTAAGCCCTTTGTAACATCTTTTTACAATATGGAATGCAATAAATAAATGATTATGATTATGATTAAAGATTACCCACTGCTAGCCCAGAGCGGGAGAAGTCATTTTATGATTTCCCACCCAAAAAAAGGGGTGTTCAGAATCATGTACTGAATTCATGGTAACGGGTTGCGCGTCCATGTCCCTGCGACCTTTTTTTTTGGGTACCTGCCTGATCTCGCATTGTGTAAGATTTTCGTACAATGAGAGGTCAGCTAATACTGGAAACGTAAAGGTTGTTATGTAGCCGTGAGTAAATAATTTTATGTTTTTCAGATTCTAATGATGAATCTCAGATCGAGTTACAAGTATCTGGCGACGAGGAAACTGCGAACGCTATTATTGCTGCTGCTCAAGAACAAGGTATTTGTTTTTTAATGGTTTTCATGGTATTCAAAGCTTATTCTATTAGGAAAAAAAATAACAAAGGAACCTACCCCTTGACCCCGTCATTGTCTCTTTTTGCACCGTCTGCAAGATAATAAACCCTTCGTGTTCGAGTCCGAGTCCCTCCCGACCCTTGCTCGAGCCAGCCCGCGCCGCTGAGCCTGTAGCTTTAAATTCGTCCCTAAATCACTCAAATCCTGATCCAACTAGTCCCTTGCTGCCCTCTTCCAGCGACGCCCTATGCCGAGGTTCGTACCCCACAGGGGGTGCCCTTAGCGTGTAGTCGCTTAGTTTTTAGTTAGTGTTTAAGTTTAAGTCCTGGCTGGAGGCCTTAATTTATTAGGGCAACCACAGGCAAGTCCGCTTAAGCAGACGAAAACCTCATAGGTTGACCTGCGAGATGCCTACCACGAGCTAACCTTAGCTTACTTTCATACTAGCTTACCGAGATAAAAAGTAGCCTATATTATAATCCAGGTTCACAAAAAAAACTCACAAAATATATAAATTATATTAAAAAAAACAACTCTTAACTCACTACTAAAGTGTCTAATAATATAATTCAATCATGATTCGAAAGACACGTAGCGCCATCTAGCGTTCTAAAGCAATTGCGATTGTGAGCATCGAAAGTTATTGTTCTTTCCCTCAAGAACAGTACTTTTTTTTGTATGAAATACCCCTACTTTCGCCTCTGTGAAAATGTGAACTGTCTACCTATTACGGTTCATGAGATACATGCCCGCTGACAGACAGACGGACGAATGGACGGACAGCGGAGGCTTTGTAATAGGGTTCCCTTGGCACCCTTTGGGTACATAAACCTTAAAAGCGATTCTATTTTTGCAAATAATACTATACGTATTTTTTTGTTATGATGAAATATGTTGCATTATTATTACCTGGGATCTACCCAGGGCGTATTAAAATATATAAAAATAATAATAAAGTATGAAAATAAATATACAATATGTAACAAAAACCCTGTCCGATCCAAAAATGCGTATTCCTGGTTTAACACACGTACTAGAAAAAGTAGTAAAAAAAATCTAACCCATAAAAACCAAAAGCTATTGATTTTTTTATTTTTAGTTACCATGCGAAATGTAACACTAAATATGGTAAATTTTCATAAGTTGACAACACTCCACCGGCCGGCGAAATCTTTTATTTTTTGCCTATTTTATTTCAAAGGACACCGCCCTGCACTAGCCGCGCTGTAGGTACTCATAATGAGTCCTCGATCCTTTGATGTAGCCGACTGGTCGCTACTTGTTTGGACACTTCGCCAGTCTCACGTGGAAATAGCTTGCGATCGGATGTCCGTACGTATCACGTGCCGCTATCGTATCGCGAACAATGTCGTATACCAATCAGGAATATTTGAATATGTTAATTTTTATTTGTGAGTGAATGTGTGATTCGGAAATGGAAGTAACAGCTCGGATTGTGGAAGCTTTCGAGTCACTCAAATCGTACACATGTGCGCTGCGAAGAGTACGTGCAAATTTATTAAAAAGGTGTCGAATGTGTACTAATGTTCTAGATAGATAGAGGTATGTAACAAGTAAATGTTTTAATAAACTGATACCTACAGTGGGTACATTGCCAAAAGCACATCACATTAACTCAATAATAATTGTTTCTTGATAAACAGAAGGTCAGAAATCGGGGTCATTGTGCGTAAGCCTACAATAAAATATCTGCTGATACCTACGCGTAGGCAAAACGTAGATTTCTTTAGTCCTACGTTTCTTTGGCGGCATGCGACAAAGGACCGCCGCGCTCAGGCGGCTTCTTTGACACGAAACTGTAGGTGAACTCTGGTGAACCCTGTCGAGCGATCAATGTTGCCTTTGGTATGATTATTTTAAATTAATTGTTTTCATTGGGGAAAAATAATTATCTCGTATCCATTAAATGATTACGTATTTGTGTACGCACTACGATACCAAATAATACCCTTCAGGATCGGACAGGGTTTTCGTTACATGCTGTATAAGCAATACGTCGTCTACATCAGGAGTCTTAATGTTACATAAGCGTGAGTATGCTGGCGAGGAGATGGAAATAAATGCGTGTAAATAATATTCCCACAGGTCTCTGATCAGTGATCACATTAGGGAATTAAAAATATCATAAGAGACTTTCCACCGAGTACGTGAATCGCGAGCGCAAATCAATCGACCACTGCATTTCAAGGGTAGTCATAATGATCACTATCACAATATCACAGTCGCCATATATATATCAATGCCGGCTTCGATCGGTCTGCCCGATCCCTTTTCTTTTTTAAAATCAATTCTGGTAAGATTGGCGTCGTTAAACCTTGAGACGCGCCCTCACATATGTAAATATGTATTTGTGTTGTGCAGGCGGTGCCTTCATAAAGGTGGAGTCCGGCGAGATGTTCCGCGTGAAGTCTGTGTGTAGCGCGACGACGACGACGACGACGACGACGACGACGACGACGACGACGACGACGACGACGACGACGACGACGACGCAGCACGACGCGGGGCTGCACATCGTGGCGCAGGAAGGGAACATGTTCAAGTGCTTGCTGTGCGAGAAAAGTGGTTAGTCATTTACACATACATAAGAAACCCATCAAATATAACTTAAGAGCTGTTGTTTAGATGATTTGAATCTATAGCTATCTACATACAGGTTTCCCGTATGTCGACGTCAAGCTGGAGTCGGGTCATAAAAGCTACAAGAAAAAAAACAATGCAACAGGAGTTAAAAGACCGTCACAGACAGTAAATTTTCTCGATTTTATTTATAAATGCCCGTAATTTTTACAATACATAGCAAAGATTTTGTTTTATATTTTTCTGTAACTATTATGACCCGTATCACACGACTTTGGCTGCCTCGCTGGTCTAGTGGTCGCAAGAGCTACTGCTGAGCACGAGGTCCTGGATTCGATTCCCAGGTCGGGCAGTGTTATTGGGTTTAGAATCTAGAATTTCTCAGTAGCAGCCCGAAGTCTGAATTTGAGCCCAGTTGATGGCAAATCAAAACCCCCTATTACATGGGATGATGGGACTTAAGCATAACTGGCGAAATATGGGGTTTACTATAGGAACACCTCTGCCCTAACCCTTCGGGGATTACAGGCGTGATGTTATGTTATATTTGACTATCGACCTTCGCTTTTCGTGTCTGTCTGTTGTGTGCACGTTGTTCTTCGAAACTGCACACTGCAGTTTGATGCGGTTTTCACCATCATTTAGAGAATTTATTCCAGATAAGTCGTCAATAACGTGCGAAGCAGTTTGTTATTAGTGATAAACGAATGTTTTGCTTTCAGCCTTTTTCGACCAAAAATGCTGTTTAGAATAGAATAGAACATGTTTGTGTGCATAGAATATAGGTAAAGAGATAAGTTGTTAAACAATAATGCTGCAGTTTCGGTTCCCGAAGTTTGCAGAAGGATTACTGACCCATCCAACACCCAGTGCGAGTGCGCTGCTTCTGATCAGATCACGCTCACTTGCTGGAGTGTCCTAAGTGCTCTTGCACCTGCCCTTCGTATGACCTTAAGAATGCCACTGATTCTGCAATCAACGTGGCCACCTACTAAACTCAGAAATGGAATTCGTAATAAAAAATGTAAACAAAGAAATGTCATTGTCAAAGTGACTTTTCAGGGGTAGTCAAAATTTCAATAGTCATTCTAATAAATAGTTTTTTTTTTAAACACGGATTTACGCGACAACAAAATAAACAAAAACAATAAAGAAAACTAAACAATAAATAAAATCTCACATCACTACAAACGTCAGAAACCGAATGACTGTATTACTCCCGAGTGACCAAAAAAAAATGTCGACCAGTCAAAGTCAAAGCATTTATTTCAAATAGGCCCATAAAAAGGCACTTTTGAACGTCAAAATTTACATAAAAAATAGAACTGATTCTAGGCGCCACTTCCAAAAAGTAGTTTCGTATGGAGAAGAAGTGGCAAGAAACTCCACCGTTTCTTTTTTAAAATGTTTTACAATATTTTGGTTACATTAATTATATTTCTATATGTGACGACGATGCACATATAAATTAATCACGTGATAGGTACGTTGTGCTCACATATTTACAAACAATTGTAAAAATATATGATTGTCCTAAAATATTAACTAGGAATAAGTCAGTGTGTGAGTAAAGTAAAAATAACAAATTATACAATACAATAAGCAAATAGTATGATTTTGTCGAGCCTCTAGATTGTCCTATGGAGCAGGACCAGCATGTTTCCAAGCATTCTTATCTACGATATAATCTTCTAATTTGTAATATGCTTGTTTAAAAAGTGTTTTTTAACTTGAGTTTTAAACTTTCTTTCATTTAATGCGGAAGGTCGGGCAAAGCTAATTGTAGATGGCGTGACCATAGCTAGGTCCCTACGGCCTACAATAAATTTGACATTTCGTTCATTCATGAGTTTGATTTTATTTCATTATTTCGTTAATTTCCGCGATTTCAGCATTTTAAATCAAGTACTTGACGTGGAAAATGTCAGAATTTTAAACCTTGAATATTTCCTCGTAATCACTTTCTTCAAAATGTTTCCGACATAAACTCGAACTCAAAAAAATCTCCACGAATAGGTTTAAACCACAATGTTCTAAATTTAGGGGCTTTCGGGAAATTGTAGACTACAATTTCGGAGCATCTAGTAACACAAAAAGGCTTCAATTTTCGCTAAAATAAAATAAAATCACATGACGCCTTGTATTATTGGCTTGTGTTGGGAACTAGCTACGACAGCGCCATTTTGACAGTTGCCTTCCCCATTGCAATATTTCACAAGGTATTTTGTTGTAACATTTAACACAGTACCCCATAAAAGATGTATGTACTTTAGATAGTCTGAAAAATGGTTGATCTATTTTATTTTTATTTCTAGTGTTAATATTATGTATATCACTTATTTTATTAAATAGATGCAGATTTTTTCTAACATACATAATATTTTCATAAATGAACTGTCAAGGTACAGTATATTAATCTTCTTAAATAGTTCCCTAAGAGATTCGCGGCGACGTAGATTGTAAATGGCTCTGACAGCTCTCTTTTGCAAAATAAAAATGGATTCAATGTCAGCAGCCCGACCCCACAGTAAAATGCCGTATGACATAATGCTGTGGAAGTAGCTAAAATAAACCAAAACGCGCGGTTTCTACGTCGGTTAACTGGCTTATCTTTCTAACAGCATACGCTGCCGAGCTTAGTCGCCCCGCGAGAGATGTTATATGGGGTCCCCATTGTAACTTCTCGTCTAGCGTGATTCCTAGGAAAACCTTTTGATTACTAAATTCCAGTTTTCTCCGTTCAATATGATGTCACATTCGCTACTTCTAACATTAGGTAATTTAAATCGAATGCATTTGGTTTTTTTCTCATTTAGTACCAAATAATTTGCCGTAAACCAATCTTGGACCTGAAGAATATAGTTATTCACGTCGTCAAGATTTTGTGACCTTCGTTCTATTTTAAAGATCAATGAAGTGACATCTGCAAATAACACCATCTTCGGTTGATTTTGATGTAACTGGGGTAAATCATTAATGTAAACTAAAAAGAGGAATGGACCCAATATCGAACCTTGAGGAACGCCCATTGATATTTCAGACCCTAATAAGTTTGTGCCGTTTGTTTGTACTTTAACCTTTCTGTCTTTCAAGTATGATCTTTGCAAATCAAGAGCTTCATTCCTAATCCCATAGTGCTCAAGTTTCAGCAGAAGTGTATCATGGTTTACGCAATCGAACGCCTTAGAGAGATCGCAAAAGATTCCAATGGCATCTTGTGATTCCTTCCAGGCGCTAAAAATGTTCTTTATTAGGGTGACACCGGCGTCAGTGGTACAACGTCCTTTAGTGAAACCGTACTGATGTTCATGCAAGATGGAGTTTTTATTAAAGTGATGTAACATTTGATTGAGCATCAACTTTTCAAACACCTTACTGAGAACTGGCAGAATTGACACGGGCCTATAATTATTGAGCTCTTTACTATCACCGGATTTGAACAATGGGATCACTTTACTATGTTTCATAAGATCCGGAAAGACTCCTTGGTCTACACTGGTGTTAAATAGGGCGCAAGGGTTTCGATGAGAGATCTACAGACTTTTACAGACATTCCCCAGAGATCTTCTGTTGATTTAATTTTAAGGCAGCAGAAAGCGCGGGTGAGGAATTTAAAGCTTCAGTAGTTTTAAGTGGAACATTAACAAAAAAGTTTTCAAATTCCTGAGCTATATCTACATTTGAGTTGATGGGGCCACGTGCAGTCTCTAAATTAAATTCAATATTACGCTGTTTTTTCCTACCTGTTTCATTATTTATTATTTGCCAGGTAGTTTTTATTTTATCATCAGCTGATTTTATTTTATTACTAATATATAGAGCTTTAGCTATTTTGCACAACTTTTAAATAATTTTGAATATCTTGCAACATACTGATGAAAGCCTGTATGAGTCACATGTTGCTTTAGGCCATAAAGTTCAAATAGATTTTCTCTACTTTTACGAATGCCAGGTGTGGCCCAATCACTAAATAAAAACTTTGTATTAATACTTTTAGTCTTTAGTGGAAAAGTTTTATTAAATTGCGTGTTTAATAGTGAAAAGAACTCGGCGTAGAACTCATTTGGGTCACCTATATTATAGTGGGACGCACACTTGGATAATACCATATGATTCTCGTGTTTAAAAAAAAACATAATATAAATTAATAAATGAAACGTTTTTTGAGCTTCTGTCTTATTGCCAGTATCATAAAAAAAAATTGTACGATTTTATTCCAAACACTTATATCTTTGGATCTTAGTTTACGGCACTTCAAAACTGAAAACTGTGTGTAATAATATATTATACTTGTTTAAGATGTGCCTACAATCTTAGCACTATAATAATGTACTTTTCTATAAACTACACAGTTGAGATCATGATTTTAAACTGACAACACCTGTTTACATTTTTGATCTCGAGTTCCATTTCCAAGTTTAGGCTAAAACTATATAAACAACAAAGAGGAATTGTGCTATCGACACGAAAAGAAGAAGTAGGCAAAGCTATTTTTTCGCCCAAATTGGGACGAGAAAATGGCTTTGACTACTAGCAAGCGAAAACTGTCGATTGCAATAGTGTAATTGATTACTTAAACTGATAGATTTTGATTGTATCGGGCTTGACCCCCGTGTCGGACAAAGTGTTATTGAAAACCTAATAACTTATTTGGTTTTCTAATTAAGAGATACTCAGTAACACCCCGAAGTTTGTAAACGTGTTCAGTTTGGTAGCAATAAGCTCGCCCCCTATTTGACTTGAGCATAACTGGCGAAATGTGGCTGTACCATCATCACACACTGCGGAGAATAGAAACATTCATCGATACGCGTGGCATCCCTTTTCCGTTGATCACCAACAAGTGCCGCGGCTCTAGTACGCCCGCCGCGCGTGCCCGCCCGCCACACCCTGCGCTCGCGCACACACGTCTATCTTTAATGTCACGATCGCGCGTGCCCGCCGTTGTAGTGTCGTCTCATTTTATGGAATACACTATATTATTCAAGAAGTACAGACATTATCATTTTGAACCCTCAACAACAAGCTTTAAGTTATATTAATCTAGTATTTTCTTGACAGATGAAACACCTTCAAGTGTTGAAGATGCAGACACGATGATGCGTCACTTAAAATCGCAGCACGACGCGAGGATATACCTGTGTCGCTTCTGTGGCGCCGTCATGAGGAAACGCACGGAATATGCGACGCATATAGGTATTTATATAAATAGCTATAAGGTATTTTTAACTACAAATCGCAGCACGACGCGAGAATATACCTGTGTCGCTTCTGTGGCGCCGTCATGAGAAAACGCACGGAATATGCCACGCACAAAGGTATTTATACAAATAGTAATAAGGTCTATTTTCACTTGAAATCGATACATGACGTGTTCTGCGGCGTCGTCAGGATGAAACGCATGGAATATGCCACGCTTAGAGGTATCAAAATCAAAAATCATTTATTCAAATTAGGCTGAGAATCAGAACTTTTTGACGTCAAAATTACATAAGACAGCTCCCCGGCACGCCCGCTCTTCACCACTTCCTAGAGCTTTAATTGCGAACAAAAAGTCCCGAAACACACTCGCCAACAGCACAGCTGTCAGTTCAGTCAGAAAAACTATATTCCAAACAATAATAGGTATTCAAAGTAATAAACATTACGAGACACAGAACATCAAATGAAATTATCTGCCATATGTCAGCTAGCCACGCCAGTATAACAATAATAATGAAGCAAAAAAATAATTAAACAAAACACATACATAAATTAAAGCTTCAAGCCGTAAAGGGCGTTACAACTTACATATGCAATGCTAGGACCATCGAAGTAAAATAAATAAACAGAACAATTACTATAACAATAACAAAAACATGGTCAGCAAGACGAACTTTCATCACAAGCAGCACCCGTTCACGAGCATAACGCAAAGATCAGCCATTACCCCCCTCGCCATATTTGAGGGAAGGAGGAAACCCGACCCCCGACGCTACCGCAAGCAGTGACATCTAAGGGAGCATGACGAACTCGCTGCCGGTTGCTCAGGCAAGAATAATTTATGATCAATTGTCGAGGTCGCTAGCTAACCACTTATTGCAATACAAATCATTAAACTAATGTCAACAATTAATGAAGATAACTAAAAAGAATTGTCTTATAAAGTCAAATAAAAAAAAAACAATTATATGAACTCATATACCCGGTCAGTAGGTAAGCTGATTCTGGAGAAAGAACATAAACATTTTCACGAGTTAATCACAGTAAAAGGTTGGATTTTACTTGAGCTGTAAACGCATTTAAAGGCAAATCTAGAAAAGAAGAGGGTAGCTTGTTATACCAAGCCCAACAATTGAGTTATGAACCTTATGAAGTCGACGAAAGGGAGCCCCTAGTTTGTCCTTATTTCTAGTGTTAACATTGTGAAAATCACTGTTTTTAGCTGTTGGCGAAGATGAATTGATTCAACCGTGAGAATACCTATATCTTAAAAAAAATATCTAAGTGAAACATTGGCTCCTGGCTGGTAAATTGCTCGAATAGCTCTTTTTTAATGACAAACATATTATGAACATCAGCGGATTTGTCCCACATCAGAATACCGTAGGACATAACCAAAAATAGACAAACCGAGCTGTATCAACGTCAGTGTATTGTCTTACTTTTCTGACGGCGTAGGCGGCTGAACTGAGCCTCCCCGCTAGAGTTGATATATATATATGGGCCCCACTGAAGTTTGGCATCTACTGTTATGCCTAGAAAAACTGACGAATCTACAGTTCCAAGCAGCTTTTTATCTAAGACGATGTTAGGTTCTAGATGTGTAACATTTGGTAAGAAAAAATTTACACATTTCGTTTTCTTGGTATTAAGTTATGTTGTTTTATTTTTATTGATTTTGATTTTGAATGTTTTATTTTTTGGGTATATTGGCGTGGCTAGCTAACATATGGCAGATAATTTATTACGATGTTCAGTGTCTCGTAATGTTTAATACTTTGCATACCTATGTTGTATAGAATTCAAGTTTTATATAACTGAACACACAGCTGTGCTGCTGGGGAGTTTGTTGCGCCACTTCTTCCCAGCTAAAGCACTAGGAAGTGGTGAAGGGCGGGCGTTTTGTGGGACTGTCTTATGTAATTTTGACGTTTTTAAAATGCTGGTTCTCAGCCTAATTTGAATATATGACTATTGATTTTGATTTTGGCATTAAGAAATAGGTTATTTGACGTAAACCAATCCGTAACCATCGAGAGTGCACTATTTACGTCGTCGAAATCTTGTCTACATCCTCAAACTGTCCTTCATTCTACATCTGCAAACAGCACAACGTCACAGATATGATTTATAGGTAGAATATAATAGTGAGTCATTTAAATATACTAAGAACAAGAATGAACCCAGTATTGAGCTTAAAGGTTCACCTAACTAAACTGGTAGCACGGAAGATTTCACACCATCGACATCTACACATTAGAACCTATCATGTAAATAATAATTTGTTACGTTGAGAGCTTAGTTTTGGACACCATAATGACGTAGTTTACGCAAAAGCGTGTCATGGTGCAAGAATTCAAAGGCTTTAGAGAAACACAGAAACTCCAATAGCATTTCGCGAGTTCTCCCATGCGTAAAATATGAGTTTCAGCAGAGCAACACCCGCATATGTAGTAGAAAGACCTTTTGTAAACCTATACTAATGGTTCTATCTGTACAGAAAGAACCATTAGTATAGATTTACACACTTGTTTTTTTTTACATATGATTGATTTTTTTTGTATAGATACCTACACAAAAGTATTTTTGTGGATCTATACTTATATTAATTAGGTCTATTTTACTTCAAATCACACGCGAATGACATGAGGAAAAGAACGTAATATGCCACGCATATACTAATAGTGATAAGGTCTATTATCACTTGAAATAGATACACGACGTGAGAATATCGCTTCTGTGGCGCCGTCATGAAGAAACGGACGCAATATAATAAATCATTTATTTCGGACAACTAAAGATCGAAAAAAAAAAAGATCCATAAATTGTTAGTAACAGTTGCACTTAAAAACACTATTGTTAGTAACTTAAAACTAAAGACGAATTCACCAGAAGAGACCACCCACCAAACTAGACATAACGAGATATAGAGACCAGGGTATAAGTCTTCTCACAAATTGCCTTACTATTGGTGAGGAAGTGTCTGCCGCCACAGCTTTCAGGATGCTATTGTGACTGCCTCTTATTCTGCTCAGCAGGAGTGAGGCCGTTTATTTGCGGATGATGGCATGAAATCCACCGGTATGGTTTACCGCAAACATTTCTGAGGCACTGCAGAAACGAGGCAGTCGCAACAGCATCCTAAATACATTATTGTATTGGATGCGTAGAACATCCAGCGACCTTTTCGAGAAGATTACACCGGTAATCTTTGGGTCAAATCTTCGTGCCAACATATTACCCCTGACCGCCAGAGCCCTACGCTCCCTTTCAATGTCACCATGGTCACTGAGGTTGTCGGTAAGAACGTGCCCAAGATATTTAAACGCAGTGACTCTACGTATTGGCGTACCGTTAATGGTGAGTTCGACTGTACTATCCCGGCGTCCCCCCGCAACCCCAAAGACCATGTATTCAATTTTTTTTGCATTATAAACCAGTCCATGTGCAACGGCGTAGGTCTCACATACTTTGAGTAACTCTACGATCGCCCTCGGCGACGGGCCCAACAGCACCATGTCATCTGCATAACTGTTCTCTGCGTAACTTCGTTTTAAGTAAGTATTATCAGTAATAAAATGAAAAAAGCATTGTCACAAGTACCAGCGTCATCCACTGGAGTGGCACAATTTGTATGCATATACTTCACAAAATAAATGATACTGTAACAGGAGACAATGATATCTGAGTAAGGATTAAATATTTAAAAAACAACCGGCCAAGTTCGTGTTGGACCTAGCATAATGAAGTTGACCTTGTTTTTTACAGAGCTCCGAGGGACCGTAGACGTATTTGATATTATTTTTAAATTGGTACTTCTACGCTTTCCTGAGAGAAAGGGTCTTGACCACTTGACCGCGAAGTAATCCTATAAGGGTTCCGTTTTTTCGTTTTGAGGTACGAAACCTAAAAATGATTAAAAGTTTAATGAGTGACGGGATTTTAAAAATATTTATTTTGTTTAAATAATAACGATAATGTATGCTTGTTACGATAAAACTGATTTACGTTCGTAAGACATCTTCGTAACGTAAGATTCCGTTGAAAACCAGCGTCAGCCACTAGTTTTCTGACATTTATGCTATATTGAGCTTATTTGACGCAACCGTGGGGCACACAATACTGTTCTAACGAAGATTTTACGTTTTATTGAATAAAAAGTTGTGTGTAAATCAATTGTCATGGTATAGGTTTGTGATGAAAGGAATGGGGAAAAGTGGTGAGTAAAGTTTTGAGTATGGCTGCGTGAAAGATATTATGGCTAGAAAGACTATCAAGATGACGATACTTAAGTATGGAAGAAAAAGACGCATAATTGAGGTCGGCGCACTCCCTCGAATAAATTGGGATAAGCGCAACAATGAATGATGATTGAGGTGTCAAAAGTATAGTATTTTCCTCGGAGTAGGCATTGAACTGGCGGAGAGACAGGTGATATTTATCTATGGGAGGGATCTTTTAACGACGTCGCAGCTAGGTTGATTCAGGTCGAGCTTCACCAGTGAATCTTTTGAACAACTGCTTTCTCGGCTCTTTTCTGTCACTGTTCTGCTGTGATAAATGTTGCTGTTATCAATAGAATAGAATAGAATACTCTTTATTATGTACACCTTAAAAATTACAGACATTATCGTAGAAATATTATTATATCAATGTCGTCGTCTGAGGTTTCGCTACTAACCGTTTCCGGTTTTTGTAAATCTCATTGGCAGCGTTCTTGATCTTTCGCCGTGTCCATCAAATTTTTTTCCGAACAACGTTTGACACTCCAACGATAGCTCAGAGCATGCGTGTTTCATGCGTATTGTCGCCGGATAGTGACAGAGGGCTTGCAACGCGGCAGACTCGGATTTCCTAGAATTTGCAGTGGTTTCGGTTTGGCCTACGGGTACCTGAGTTGATCACTTGAATCTCGAAATAACTAAAAGTAGAATAGGCACTCACAAAAAAACTCAGCTTTGATTTCATCAATAAATGTTTGTAGCACTAACTTGAAACGATTTTGGAACACTATAGAACTGGTAAACGGCTAAATAGCGCGAAAACGGGCGGAGATTAAGACGTGCCGAAGTCTCGCAGTCCACAGGTTTCTTGATGAATTGTCGGCAGCAGTGTCCAGGGCGTGGTCAGCTCTCATCGTTGTAATGTCCAGCTCAGACGCGATACAAGTTCGGCTCTTTCACGGCACAATTACGCCTACTGTAAAAGGGTTTGTCTGTAGGGTGTTACAAGTGGAGTGTATACTCGGACACGTGCAGTTTGGGATAGGGACTCCAGCCAGCTAAGTTTGACTGGGGACTAAGAGCTTGACCTTTTTTTTACCGTCGCTCTGGGGCCGGCTATGTGAAGCACACCGTTGCGTTGGAAAGCTTGTGGTACGATAAATTGTATAAGAGGTGTGCTCTTGCAATTGATTATTGAAAAATTATGTTTATTTAGGTAAACAAAATAATAACTTTTAATTTTATTAAGAAGAAAACTTACGGCTATCATCACATTCAAGTAGTCAGAAGTAGTATGTAGAAGAAAGCCATTTACAAGTTTCCACTTACATAACTTATGTATAAAATTCACAAAACTGTACAAACAGCGTAAGAGTTAAACATAGAAACAACCGAAGATAATAAACAAAAATTCTAAGTTACACAACAGTTACACTTCAAAGAAAAAGTTACTTAATATTTGTTCGTAAGTTGTCATACTTTTGTACAAAAAACTGGGGAAAACCTCGAACTAGCCATATAATCAGATTATTTATTAATTTCATTACAATTTCAATGACCTAGGGTTTGGATGTATAATTTCTGAGATATCCCAGTTATGGTGAAAGCGGGGAAATCTCGCTATTTAGGTTAGACAACGATTGAGGTGCAGCGCATATTCGTAATTCCCGCCCTTTTACACTTAATATGAACACACTGCCTCACAACGATAGCTTGAAATAATGTTGAATGCGCACGCGGCTTCAAATCAACGTAAAAATACGGATAGATCTGACCAGATTGGCCTGCAACGGGTCAGGATATACGCTGCAGGCTCGAGATCAGGAACACACTTATGCCTCCATTGCAACTTTCAACTTTCAATGAATAAAAAAAGAAGTTCGGGTGCCCGGCGTGTAGTGTAATAGGTTAATGGCTAGTCAAGGCAATAACTGTTATGGCAAACACTTTTTGTACGAATTCTAAATTGAAAACCTTCCCTTTGCTAGAATAAAAAAAAGTAGTTGATTGATCTCACCAGATTCAGGGCTTAGAATACTTTGGCAGGCAGGCAGTTCCTCGCATGTTGCACTGGCTCATGCGTTTTAGATCAGGTGTGTGCACCTGATCTAAAACGCATCTGTGGTACAAAGAATTTTATTTCGCGACACAAAGCACATCGACAGAAACACTGAGAAACACTTTGGTTTGGATGCCTGATGCTAGAACACGTGTTGAATATGCAGCGAACGCGCCGTATTATTTAAATTTTTGTTTTGTCGGATGACAGTCGACACGACCTTACTCTATGAAGTTTCAGGAGCCAACGTAACTTTTTAAAGTACATACTTTAAGAGAAAAAAAGTGGCGGCGTTATTACCGATTTTGGCCACCCGCGAAAATAACCTTGTCTTGACAAAGTTTTTTTTGTGTCTGCCAAATAAAAATATTTCGTTTGTTCCATTCCAGCGACGCACGCCCACGACGCTGCCGGCCCAAAGCCCGGCGCCCACCGCTGCGGCGCGTGCGGCAAGTGCTACAGCTCGCGCACGCTGCTGGCCGAGCACGCCAACCTGCACTCCGGCGCACGGCCCTACGCCTGCGCGCTGTGCGGGAAGGCCTTCGCCTCCAAGTACACGCACCAAGCGCATCTGAAGACTCATGCGGTGAGTATACGACAACATCTACCTACACAAGTGCTACAGCTCGCGCACGCTGCTGGCCGAGCACGCCAACCTGCACTCCGGCGCACGGCCCTACGCCTGCGCGCTGTGCGGGAAGGCCTTCGCCTCCAAGTACACGCACCAAGCGCATCTGAAGACTCATGCGGTGAGTATACGACAACATCTACCTACACAAGTGCTACAGCTCGCGCACGCTGCTGGCCGAGCACGCCAACCTGCACTCCGGCGCACGGCCCTACGCCTGCGCGCTGTGCGGGAAGGCCTTCGCCTCCAAGTACACGCACCAAGCGCATCTGAAGACTCATGCGGTGAGTATACGACAACATCTACCTACACAAGTGCTACAGCTCGCGCACGCTGCTGGCCGAGCACGCCAACCTGCACTCCGGCGCACGGCCCTACGCCTGCGCGCTGTGCGGGAAGGCCTTCGCCTCCAAGTACACGCACCAAGCGCATCTGAAGACTCATGCGGTGAGTATACGACAACATCTACCTACACAAGTGCTACAGCTCGCGCACGCTGCTGGCCGAGCACGCCAACCTGCACTCCGGCGCACGGCCCTACGCCTGCGCGCTGTGCGGGAAGGCCTTCGCCTCCAAGTACACGCACCAAGCGCATCTGAAGACTCATGCGGTGAGTATACGACAACATCTACCTACACAAGTGCTACAGCTCGCGCACGCTGCTGGCCGAGCACGCCAACCTGCACTCCGGCGCACGGCCCTACGCCTGCGCGCTGTGCGGGAAGGCCTTCGCCTCCAAGTACACGCACCAAGCGCATCTGAAGACTCATGCGGTGAGTATACGACAACATCTACCTACACAAGTGCTACAGCTCGCGCACGCTGCTGGCCGAGCACGCCAACCTGCACTCCGGCGCACGGCCCTACGCCTGCGCGCTGTGCGGGAAGGCCTTCGCCTCCAAGTACACGCACCAAGCGCATCTGAAGACTCATGCGGTGAGTATACGACAACATCTACCTACACAAGTGCTACAGCTCGCGCACGCTGCTGGCCGAGCACGCCAACCTGCACTCCGGCGCACGGCCCTACGCCTGCGCGCTGTGCGGGAAGGCCTTCGCCTCCAAGTACACGCACCAAGCGCATCTGAAGACTCATGCGGTGAGTATACGACAACATCTACCTACACAAGTGCTACAGCTCGCGCACGCTGCTGGCCGAGCACGCCAACCTGCACTCCGGCGCACGGCCCTACGCCTGCGCGCTGTGCGGGAAGGCCTTCGCCTCCAAGTACACGCACCAAGCGCATCTGAAGACTCATGCGGTGAGTATACGACAACATCTACCTACACAAGTGCTACAGCTCGCGCACGCTGCTGGCCGAGCACGCCAACCTGCACTCCGGCGCACGGCCCTACGCCTGCGCGCTGTGCGGGAAGGCCTTCGCCTCCAAGTACACGCACCAAGCGCATCTGAAGACTCATGCGGTGAGTATACGACAACATCTACCTACACAAGTGCTACAGCTCGCGCACGCTGCTGGCCGAGCACGCCAACCTGCACTCCGGCGCACGGCCCTACGCCTGCGCGCTGTGCGGGAAGGCCTTCGCCTCCAAGTACACGCACCAAGCGCATCTGAAGACTCATGCGGTGAGTATACGACAACATCTACCTACACAAGTGCTACAGCTCGCGCACGCTGCTGGCCGAGCACGCCAACCTGCACTCCGGCGCACGGCCCTACGCCTGCGCGCTGTGCGGGAAGGCCTTCGCCTCCAAGTACACGCACCAAGCGCATCTGAAGACTCATGCGGTGAGTATACGACAACATCTACCTACACAAGTGCTACAGCTCGCGCACGCTGCTGGCCGAGCACGCCAACCTGCACTCCGGCGCACGGCCCTACGCCTGCGCGCTGTGCGGGAAGGCCTTCGCCTCCAAGTACACGCACCAAGCGCATCTGAAGACTCATGCGGTGAGTATACGACAACATCTACCTACACAAGTGCTACAGCTCGCGCACGCTGCTGGCCGAGCACGCCAACCTGCACTCCGGCGCACGGCCCTACGCCTGCGCGCTGTGCGGGAAGGCCTTCGCCTCCAAGTACACGCACCAAGCGCATCTGAAGACTCATGCGGTGAGTATACGACAACATCTACCTACACAAGTGCTACAGCTCTTACAACTTTTACTGACGTTTTTTACGAAAACAGACATTTTAATGTTATAACATAACTTTCAATACCCCCACCACCCCTGTACCGTTGCATGCACCCTTAAGCACAATATGTTGCGTGTGTTACATTGCGCACTACCGTAAACAGCGATTTTTCTCACCAAAGATAAAATTCTTTTCCTAGCAATTATTTTTTTTCAATGTTACTGGAAGTAAGTGTGTTACGCACTGGAGATACAACTGGTATACATGCCTTTATATAATACAATATTAATGTGTTATATAAACTAAATCATTATAATTTCGCTCTCAGGTTCGCCCGCGTCCCTACAAATGCACGCAATGCACTAAATCGTTCCTCACGCAACAAAATCTGAATCAGCATGAGAAAACACATTCAGGAGTCAAGGATTTCGTCTGTAATATATGCAGTAAGTAATATTCGTCTCTTTTCTTGGGTGAACTTTAGGTGCACCTCTGCCTAACCCTTTGGGGAATACAGGCATGATGTTATTTTATGTAACATAAGAATACATAACTTATTACCGATTTCACCAATGAAACTAAACGCGATCAGCACTTTTAAACCCAGTTCAAGAACTGTCAGTGTCAATTTTCCATAACAATTTTGACACTGACAGCTCTTGAACGCGTTTTAGACGTACTGATCGCGTTTTGTTTTCTATTATATTTAATACTAATATTTATACAGGTTGAATAGAGAACCTGCTTGTATTTTTTAAGTGCTGGTTTTACCAATGAAACTGATTGCGTTCAGCACACCTAAACCGCGTTTAAGAGCTGGCTGTGTCAATATACGACAGAAAAAAAAAATTACACTGATGCGTTCACTATTACTATGCGAGTTCATACATATTTTTTGTAAAGCAAAAGGGTATTTTTTTTGGTCTCGATTAAATACATGCCAATAATAATAAGAAAGATATGTATATATCGGGATAGGCCCTCATCAGCGATATTACACTTGCACTTTGTAAGTAGGCGTGGATTGTCGGGCGAAGAAAATAGAGAAACTAGTAACAGCACAATCACTTTATTTCACTCACAATTTCTTATAAAATAATCACCATGAAATAACCTGAAGTCAGAGGTCCGACATATTAAATGAAAGTATGAAATATAGCAGTAACCAACTTATTTATTCCAACCGCTTGTTAATTAATTAAATAGATCGCTATAATAGCTCTAGGCGCTACAGCAGGCGTACCGGGCCGAGCCTGCCACAAGAATGATCCCTTCCAACGCTGCGCACTCGCTTACATAAAGTGGCCTGAGTAGTGGGGAGAGTGGGGAGGTGAATGTGCCACTTTGCACAGCGTAACTCGGCCCGCTGCACTTGTCGTTTACATAGATCACGCCGACACGGCCATACTGACGTGCGGACGTCCTCGTACGCGTAGTCTCATCAAGCATTATCTAAAATGACAGAACGTTAGTACTAATGTTCGTTCATCCTGACTAGCAATCTGGTCTGCATCATCCCTTCACAGTTTGCCACTTACTCTAGACCGCTCGACATCGAGCCTTCGTTATTTATCCTAATACTAGCAATCTGGTCCGGTTCACCCCTGCAGAGTTTGCAACTAATTCTGGACCGCTTGTTATTAAGCCTACAGGACTTTAGCAATCTGGACCGGTTCACCCCTTCAGAGCTTGCTACTAATTCTGGACCGTTCATTTTTGAACCTTCAGTACTCATCATTTTTTTTCCTTTTTTTTTTGTTCTCTGGACCAGTCATTGCGGACTCTACAGGGTTACCTCATATGCTAATTATTAGTTTTTATTTGACTTTTAATAATAGACACAACTTAGACACTCCACCGAACGCGTAGCAGGCCTGTGTAATGCCGACCGAGTCTCAAGTCATAAAGCCAGCAAATCGTCACTTCAATGTGCATAAGCGTTCGGTGTTGTGTCATAGTGTCATGTCACCGAATGTGTCTTAGCAGACACATAATTCGTGTTCATGACACTAAACTAGCAGCGACAACTATGAAATCTAAATAACAATAATTTTAGTATTGAAGCGCCGTCACGACCAGACTGACATTCGCGCGTCCTTCTGCGTCTCCATCCTCATATGTCGCCGTCAGTAACCGCGGGCCCATTTTTCTGTAAAGAGAATAAAACTGGTAGAAACATTACTTTTACGCTCGTCCATCAGTGACACACAATACAATGTTTTATATTCCCACAAACTCAACCTTTAGGAGCTGACCCGGACAACTGAAATAGGCGTCCCACCAACCAGCTATCTCGCCAAATAACATGGACCGGGCCACCCATCGGCGTCGCTCCGATCACTCACTAGTACCACCCACACATATCTTCATTGATCTCATAGCCTCTCAGACTAGACGATCACTTTATAATAATTATGATCCAGAACATCAGCCTGCATATTCCAGTTCTATAGTCCACCCAATGACACACATCATAGGACGTCAACCTGCATGAGTCTGTCCCTTATATATTCCTTTTCCGATGCCGAGAGGTTTCCAAAGCTGGTGGTTAACGTACGTGAACTACAAATAGACAATACATCACTGCCACCACCCGACGACACCCATTCCACTCGTCAATCCCGGACTGCCGCCATCTTGGCCTCCTTCAAGCTACCAGTCAAGGTGGTAGCTACATCCACCAAGCCCTCACATTCCCCGGGCATGGCACGCAAACGCTCACGACTATATTTGTATGCTCTAAGACACACAACAAAGGGAAGTCGGTACTCCCTGCAAAGTGACCCATCTGGCATATTCAATGAAGAAGGTATCGCCACTATAAAACGGTCTCATTTTTCCCTTTGCGACGCAGCAGCTCTCCCAATATTCTCAGATGCTATCTTACAAATTTCAACAAATCTAACCGAAACCCAGACTCAAAATATGAAGCCAGACTTAAAAGCCGCGCCCGAGTGCCGAACACAAGTTCTGTTCGTGTGTACCATAGACCTTGCACAATCCGACCGGTAGCAACAAGGTGCAACTTTACACCATGGGCACCATAACATTGCACTGTCTGCGCCTATACAATACCTGCTCCGATCCGAAATGATCCGCGAAGTCGCACCGAAAAGACAGACAGCATCCTTTAAAACTAAAACTGCACCAGCTGCATCCAACTAGGAAGTGCACTCGAAAAGGATGCATTTAGTGGAAGAGTTAACAATGACAAGAAAACTCCTTGCTATCGATTTCTCCACTAAACTTCCCCGCGGTGTCTAAATGTACAGTATGCCATTGTGCAGAAACCCTAAGCATCGGATGGAGTCCCCGTACCTATTGAGCTCCGAACAATCCCTTGAGGCCCAGCACACAATGCAGGACTTACTTTCGCACCCACCTAGCCATCTCAGGGAACCAGAATTGCTCACAAACCCCAGCAAGGGCTTCATCCGCACCGAGGAATCCAACCTCTGTGTGAACACGACTTATCAAAGTCCATGTTAGTGACCCCGGAACGAATGGAAGCCAAAATACACACTTACCACACTCAATTCTCCTGCACTATACTAACCCACGAACGTCGCAAGTGTGAGCCAGAGCCTGACTGCTTCGCCCACCCATGATATCATGGATCTAGAGTCGCGGCGGCCCCACCGATGAAAGCCAACACAGATGCAATTTAACAAACTACACAATTTTTCCTGCCAGACCATGGGACGTGACCATGCACCAACTCCGTAATTCGATTTCGGGGACAGAAAACCTGCATGCTCTATGCCACTCCACGGCCCATGGATTCTATCGAAGTCATAGACCCACAAAAAGGCCCACCTCACGTGAGCACCTGGAACGAGGCCGATCACTGAACTAGATGCCTTGACAGAGCTACGATCTGTAAACACAGTATACGCCCGGCGCTGGAAACCTTCAACAGCTTCAATGACGGCCAGGGTCTCCAACTTGCAAAAACAACACTGCAATTCTGTATCAGTTATTCGTCGGCTAAAGTCAGACAAGACATAAGAAACAAAAAACTTACTTTATATCAATATTGCCTCGTACCCTCAGAGCTCGGTGTTTAGTTCCATCAGTGCGTTACAGTCAAATAATTATAGTCAGAACCAGTTCTGATGTAAGTAATTCGATCACTTTCTTGTGGATATCTTATGTCTGTCGATTTGATAGGCCCTTTTTGATTTGATTCAAGGTTCAAAACGTAAAACACGTGAAATATGGGGCGAACGAGCCAAAAACTAAGCTCAAGGACCTACAGATCGTTCAAAATAAAATGATTAAACTTCATATTATTTCACTATGATTACCTTGCACCTACAGTCACATTTCACAAAAATACATCAGTGACACAATCGCGGCTGTCGTAGGAAGGATCACATTTTACTACCGCGAGTGCGGACCAAATTATAGTACTCTTTGGTGCGGACAGTCAATGGCGAGAGAACAATTATTTTTTCAAGGTGCAATAATATAATAAGCTATCTAAAGAGGTAAAGAATGCAAACTCGTTGGGTATTTACAAAATACCCAACCAAGAAAATCACAATCTAAATTATCAAATACTACTCCAATAAACAGACTTGCCCTGCTGCTGTTTTGCTTTATTGTGGCACCGGGATCGCATTCCTTATCTACGGTAATTATTTCTTTTGCGGGTGGATCGAAAAGTTTTAAGTTTTGTGTTAGTTAATAATGTTATTTGAGTACGAAAAGAAATGTTATTACTACTTAGATGATAATTAGATTAGCAGCTTAGTTTGTGTGTCCAAGTTATATTTAAAGTTTAAAAATGTTCTCAAGTAAGTGAAATCTTTGTAAGTTCTTAATGAGAAATAAATTTATTTAGTCATAAACACCAGTCGTAATGCAACGCGGTATACCTGCCATAAAGAAATCATAATCCTTTTGCAATATCTGAACTAATGCGAGTTTACCTTCACCATGTAGGTCAGTATTAATGTTATATAAGAATAATGAATCTCTTCAGTAACGTTAACTTCTTTCCCCGAATATAATGTAATTTTGTCAATATCTGTACGTACATGGATACCATTATCTAATAGATCTCTACCTATAATAACTGGTTCTGTAATTGAGTTAACAGGCACAACATGAAACAAAAAAAGGACAGTGACGTGTTGATCTTCACCACGGCTCAGTATTCTGCGATTCATATTTAACGTTTTCTTTACCTATACCTAAGGTAACCTATACGTAAGGTAAACTAAATCACAGCGCATAGTGCCCGGAACTTATTGAAAAAGCTAAAAGGTACAAACGAACTAGCACATTATCTATTAAAAAGAAAAGGAACGAGCTCACCGGATGATGTGGTTGTCCATACACGTAACAGGTGAGACGGTTCGTATCACGACTCTCCGGTGCTGGTGCTCGATTCGAATTCTTCACTTCGTTCAAAGGTTCGTACTGCCACTTGCTTCAATCAATTGATTTTTGGTCCGTTGTGCTTCAACGATGAGATGTGTCATTATCACGATCAAACCGTATCAGTTGCGCAGTTGCGGTGAAATTTGAAGTTTGCGGTTAAGCGATTGCCGGAAGTCGTGATAGCAAAAACTCCATATTTTGAATAGATTAGACGTTGGTCCACACTTCACTGTCGTCACTATTTTCTTCAGGTTTTTGCCCTTCGAATCCCACTTCTGATATCGGGATAGGCCCTCATCAGCGATATTACACTTGCACTTTGTAAGTTGGCGTGGATTGTCGGGCGAAGAAAATAGAGAAACTAGTAACAGCACAATCACTTTATTTCACTCACAATTTCTTATAAAATAATCACCATGAAATAACCTGAAGTCAGAGGTCCGACATATTAAATGAAAATATGAAATATAGCAGTAACCAACTTATTTATTCCAACCGCTTGTTAATTAATTAAATAGATCGCTATAATAGCTCTAGGCGCTACAGCAGGCGTACCGGGCCGAGCCTGCCACAAGAATGATCCCTTCCAACGCTGCGCACTCGCTTACATAAAGTGGCCTGAGTAGTGGGGAGAGTGGGGAGGTGAATGTGCCACTTTGCACAGCGTAACTCGGCCCGCTGCACTTGTCGTTTACATAGATCACGCCGACATATACGCGTTACTTCGTCTGTTTACAAATAATAAGTGACTAAACAAAACATCCATTAAAATATCATTGTTTATTTTCCAGACAAAGCCTTCAGTACGCAACACAACTTGGAAGTGCACGGCGTGGTTCACTCCGGGAACAAGGCGTTTGTGTGCAGCGTGTGCGGCAAGGCGTTCGCTAGGAGAGCTGAGTTGAGGGACCACATGCGGATACACACGGGTATTTCATCAAAAGATATTCAGCCTATAACGTTCCCACTGCTGGGACTGCCTCTCCCTCTTTGTGAGAATGGCACGGCTTACTCCCTGTAAGCCGTAACCCACCACGCGGGCCCAAAGCGGGTTGGTGGATGCACGTCTTTACAATGTTTTCCTTTACCATTTTTTTTCTCGTTCGTGTAACGTTCACTTGTGAGTGACAAGGCTAACTTTTATGTATCTAGGTACGCGAGTCAATTTTGCTATAATCCCCATACTCGCTCCGCCATATTTGCAAGATTTTGGAAATCGAGGATCGATTAATAGCAAAAGATTTATGCCATTCTTAACTCAAAAAGAAAGATCTAGTTTACGATAAAAAATTTCCTCTTCACCTACAGAAATACAAACTTCTTCAAAGTGTGACGTGAACGTGATTTAACCAGGTCACATAACATGAACACTGCTTTGTCTCATCTACGAAGAATAGACATTATCTTTTACTACATAAAGTGACATAAATATATATTATTCTTTTTGAGATCTTTCACTTTGTCTTTAGTTTCTTACGTATCTCGTCTCGTGTTGTCTTGTGTAGTTCGCGAACGAACTAATGTCATAAGAGCGCTCCCACAGACGAACTACGGGAAATAGTTCCCAGATCCCTCGCTTCTATGTTCCTTAGTTCGTTCGATAAGACCGACTTGTAATAGCGAGAATTAGCGAGAGCGCGGAATCCGTCGCCCGAGCTAGACACGTCACTACTACCGCTCACTTACTTACCGCATAGAGTAGACATGTGCTTCTTATCGTTCGTTCAGTTGTTGTTCGTCAAGCGAGCGAACGATCTGCCTTTCTCTGGTTCGAGACGGGAGCTGACTAACTAAAAAACGACCTAGTTCGCTATGGAGCTGAGTACTGTTAAGCACAAGACTAATCTGATAGATTACTCGAACTTCTACTTTTTTTTCAAGATTATTATACTACACTCAGAGAGACTATTACTTACAGATGTACTATAGGTACACCTCTGCCTAACCCTTCTGGAATTACAGGCGTGATGTGATGTTATGTGTATTATAATAAAAGCTTTTCTTACCCACTTTAGGCGAGCGTCCATTCTCGTGTGATATCTGCGGGGCTCGCTTCACTCAGCGCTCAAACTTACATTCGCATCGCAGAGCGACGCACTTCGACGACAAGCGATATCACTGCGAACTGTGTCCGAAGAGGTTCAAGAGGAGGAGGTATGTACATAGAGAGTGCTACAAGGGTCTTTTGGTGCTAGGATGGCATTGACGGTGTGGTGCTGTTGGCATTTTTTGCAAATTGTATGGAAAAAACACATTGGCCGCGTTATTTCTGATTTAGTCAGGCGCCAAAAAAAATGCCAGAATTACAAAATGGTGGCGTTACTTCCGATTTTAGCCACGGGCCAAAAACACAATATGGTGGCGTTACTTTCGATGTTACCACTTTTTAAATCCGGGGACAGTAAAGACACCAATAATTATAGACCCGTATCCGTGTTGCCGGTTTTCAGCAAGGTGTTTAAAAAGGTAATGCTGAATCAAATGTTAAATCATTTCTACACCAATAATATCTTACACGGTCAACAGTATGGTTTCACCAAGGGACGTTTTATGACTGACGCCGGTGTCACATTACTAAAACACATATTTACGGCGTGGGAAGAGGCTCAAAACGCCATAGGAATCTTTTGTGACCTCTCCAAGGCATTTGATTGCGTCGACCACGAAACCTTGCTCTTAAAACTTGAACATTACGGACTTGGAAAACTTGCGCTTAGTTTAGTAATATCTTATTTGAATGATAGACAACAGCAAGTCCAAATAAACGGTGTCAATTCACTCGGTCTAAAAGTAAAAATGGGTGTACCACAAGGCTCGATATTGGGTCCTTTTGACTGTTCCTATTCTCGTTCTGCATCGTTCTCACATGCATAATTTCAACATGAATGATTGTACCAGTCTATTGTAAACATAATTTGATTTAGAAGAGTGTCCGTGGAGTTCCTTGCCCGTTCTTCTCCATAGGTACCTACTACGCTATGGAATGGACAACTAGCTTATTTTTTTCTGACCGAACGACCTTGAACATTCAAAAGTGCCTGTAATTGGTTTATTTGAAATAAATGCTTTGAGCTGAGTTTGAGTTAGCCACGGGTTAGATATACAATATGGCGGCGTTACTTCCGATTTGAGCCACGGGCATTTTAGCTATACACTTGTAGACGACGACATATCTGCATCCACTGCCTCGCCGTAGAAGTGACGTCACAACTATGTAACTTCATACTAGCGCCGTACATTCTCCGTACCGCGAGACAAGGACGGGAATAATCCCATCCAAAAACTTTTAAAAACGTTCTTTATATTTACATCGCTTTTACAGTTTTTTTTCGATTATCTTTTTTGAAATAACTTTTTTACTATGCCTTCTTTGAAATAACTTTTTTTTTTCTAGTATTTTTGATATTAGTCATCATCCCTATTGGAAAATACATAACTGAAAATAAAAAAAAGAAGAATTACATCAGCTACCTTGACCCTGGCTATTTCTGCCGTAACAGCTGCGCAAAGGGTCAAATTAATTAATTATTCTTTAAAAAAAGTAACTTGTTTATAATGCATGAGTTTGAGTAGTTTGTTACTCTTTTTTACATTCAATATATTACAATATCACTGATTTTCAGCAGGCGTCAAGAAAATAACGAAATGAAACCATTTGCTCAACAGATTACTGGAATACCACATAAAGGCGTCGCACACTGGCGAGCGGCCACTGAAGTGCGGCATCTGTCTGCTGTCGTTCGTGTACCCCGAGCATTACAAGAAACACGTGCGCATACATAGCGGGGAGAGGCCTTATGTTTGTGAGGTAAATATGTCGCCACTCATCATTACTTCCAAGTTTGTTGATGGTAACAAAAATAACGTATAAATGTTGTATTGTAGAACAGGTGGGAAGCTAATTTAAAAAACCAAAAACGATTTTGTACATAAATGATTTTAGCACGGGTGGCCCAGTGGTAACGGCCGCGACTTACGAGTTGTGGTGTGGCTTGGTTTGGCTTGGGTTGGGTCAAAATGGTGAAGGAAAACATCGTGAGGAAACTATAGCATAAGCATAATCGGCCTCTAACGTTCCCACTGCTGGGACACAGGCCTCCTCTCTATGAGAGGTAGTGGGCCGTAATCCACCACGCGGGCTCAGTGCGGGTTGGTAGATGTCACATGTCTTCGAATTTTTGGTTCTAGGACATGCCGGTTTCCTCACGATGTTTTCCTTCACCGTTTTGAGAGCAGTGGTGATTAAATTATTTACACAAAGTAAAGCGCCTGCTTGGGTTCGAACTCACGACCTACAACTCGTAAGTCGGGACCGTTACCACTGGGCCACCACTGCTCGTTTCTCGTGAGGAAACTATGTTAAACCGAAAATTCGAAGATATGTGACATCCACCAACCCGCACTGGGCCCGCGTGGTGGGTCCCTCTTACAGAGAAGGCCGCAAGCTCAACAGCGGGGGGACATGATAGACTGATTAAAACAAAACAGGTTGAAAAAATCTCTAAATAGTCAACAAGGAACATTACTAATTCGTTTCTCAAAAACTGTCAACTAGCCTATTCCGGCAAAATTTTCTAAGGCTATAATGATCTCGCCATTCAAGCGGATTAAACATGAATTTAAAGAACACATATATTATATTGTTTTTTTGTGTTTATGTTCGCGACACTTCTTGTTGGTAAACGGACAGCAAGTTATAGGACCTCGTTCCCTAGTGATCCGCTGTGTCGCTATATCCATTGCAGTGTCACTGTGTTGCGGTTGGATACCGTTACTCGTTCTAGAGCATTGTGACATTGTAGTGTTAGACTCGAGGTAATATTTTTTTCCCTAATGATTGGAGGACTGAGGCGCTGTCGGAGAGTATACGTATATAGGTGTCCGTAACTTTCCTGGTTTCTATAGCATACGCCGCTTGTATAATGCCCACACACTCCGCCTGATAGACGGTGTTGCACATTCCCAGCGGACTTGATATGTTTATGTTGAGGTCATGTGAGAAAACTCCGACTCCGGTCCAAGATCCGATCTTTGAGCCGTCGGTGTGTACTCTCATTTCATTTGGGCCTTAGTAGTCACACTGTTCTTCTGAGAGTATGATGTTGTGCCCTATTACGAACTCTTATTTCCAGGCAGTTGACGGCGTAAACAGAACTGCCTTGCAATTTCGTATTATGAACTCGTCAACCAAGCCAGTCAGCGGTCACGTGATACCCTGGCCGACTATTGCCTGGCAATACCGTATTACGAACGTTCAATTAACATTTATTTCCGTATTAGAACTGTCAAAAAGTAACCTCACAATCCATTCGGTTTACGCTGGTGTTTAGAAGAGCTTTTATTGAATTGTTTTGGGTATTTTTGGAAATTATTAGAGTGTTTTCTAGATAAAATAAGTGTTATCATGTGTGACGAATATTAACTGTTTGAGTTCCTGGTTCTTTGTGAGGAGTTGAGGACTTATATCATCGGCATAGCCAACAGTAAAGTAGCCTTTGTCATTTAGTGTTCTGATGAGGCTGCCTACAACCAAGTTCCACAGAACCGGCGAGAGAAAGCCCCCTCGCGAGCAGCCCTTCGCCACAATGGCCTATGTAGTGTCATTCACTGTACCTGTACAGCTCTCAGTTTGAGCAAATTGGTGATCCATCCGCTCAGGGTCGGGTCTATGTTGTGTCTGCCGAGGGCCATGTTGATGCTACCAAACGTGGTTTTGTCAAAGGCGCCCTTGATATCAATGAAGACGGCTAGTGCTGAGCATTAATTTGTGGTCCACTGCCCATTCAATCTTGGATACTACGCTATGTAACGCAGATTCCGTTGACCTGCCTGTGGAGTACGCATGTTGTTGTTTGTGAAGTGGTTTTGTCTGAAGGGGTCCGTCTCGAATGTATCTATCACAGAGTCTCTCGAGGGTTTTCAGTAGGAAGAATGTGAGGCTTTGGGTTGTGTGTAGTCGGATTTACCTGGTTTAGGTATGAAAATGACTTTCACTTCGCGCCAAGCTAGGGGTATGTGTCTGAGTGCTATGCAGGACCGATAGGTCTCCATCAGGCATGGTGTCAGTAAATCAACCCCCCATTGTAGGAGGGCTGGAGAGATGGCATCCGACTAATAGGGCTGAAAGATGTTGATGGCCCACTTTATCCGGTCTTTTGTTACTATACTGTGGGCTCTAGACCAGTCTTGATCCGGTGGGGTCCATTCTGGTTCAGCATCCCACACCTTGTCCCCTAGGAGTTTGCAGTCTGGGAAGTGAGTTTCGAGGAGGACCTTACTGGTTTCATGGTCAGTTAGTGTGTATGAGTTGTTGGGTATTTTCAGCGCGCCGAGGGTTCAGTTGCTTCCTTACCCTTGCGGCTTCATTGTTGGTTTCGATGGATTCACAGAATTTCCGCCATGCTGTTCTTTTGGGCAGTTCTGATTTGTTTTTTGTATATATGTTGGGTCTCTTTGTATAACTCCCAGTCATCCGGGAGTCTAGTGTTTTTGGCTCTGTTAAATTGCTTACGTAATGCATCTCAGAGTTTACTAAGTTCTGTGTTCCACCATGGGTTCCTATCGCTGTTGGTTTTTGGCGCTTTTAGTTTGCAGCATGCAGGATATGCTTCGGTTAGATATCCTGATAGTTTGTTCACGGTGTATTCTAGTGGTGCAGGGTCTCTTATAAGGTTACTTGTGACAAATATCTGCCTAATAGGAAGGCCAGGAGGCGTTTATACCCGGGTACATTATTGCGCCGCGGGTTCCGCCTTGGCACTGGTTTACTTGTGTTGGTAGTTAATGTAAAATGAATCCTTCTGTGGTCTGAGCAAAAAGGCTCGTCGGATAGGTGCCGGTTTGTGATAAGGTTTGTCGCATTTTCTGTTGCAAGGGTTTGATCTATGATTGTTTGTCCTCGGACTGTGACCCAAGTGGGTTCAGAGCCACGGTTAACAATGTTAAGGTTAGTAGATAATAAATAGGTGGTTAGTACCTCTCCTCTGGAGTTCGGTGCGTCGCTGCCCCAGAGAAGGTGGTGAAACTTTGAGTCGGTGCAGATTGTACCTGGTCGGCCATCTCTTTTGACGGGCAGTTTGCGTCCTCGCCTCGCATGTATACCGAGGCCAGTACAACATCGGAAACGTCGCCTTCGGTCTGGAGCCTGACAGCTTTCAGATCTCTGGAGCAGAACTGAGTGAGTGGTGTGTGGTAGGAATTTCTTTGGGTATGTAGGCGCAGGTTCTTGGTTTGTCTGAATTGTGTGTGTTGAGAATTAGCTTACCTCCTATGTTGCCGAGGCCGCATATTCTATTGTTCCTGATCCACGGTTCCTGGATCAGTGCGATCGTTCGGGGTTTTACCTCCAGTGCAGTGAAGGCAGTGGGATGGAGTTAGTCGGAGATGGATCCATTGGACGGTATCTCCGCTACCTCCACATTGGCCTGGTCGGTGTATAGGTCGCCCGGCGACGAGGCAAGGAGCTGCTCGTTCCAGCACGGTGATTCGGGCGATGTGGAGTTCTCGACATCGGCCATTGCCTCACGGGCCATGATTTCCTCGAGTTGGGTGATGTCAGAGTCAGTCGTCTGTGTCGGTGTCGGTACTGTCGCTTTCACTTCTGTACTGTCGGTCTTTGTGTCAGCGGGCTGGGTAGTGGACTAGAAGCGTACGTATATCAACCCAAGAGGATACGATATCCGTCGCGTCTGTTGCGTTCGGGGGTTTTTGCGCCGGGTTTCCCCTTCGCGTACTTGCCCCTGCCCGCCTGGTTTCGCATCCGGCCGGTTTTCGCGCTGGGTTACCCCTTCGAGAACGAAGTGATCGCGTACTGTTTTGTCGGCGTCCGATCGCATTTCGCGCTGGCTAGTGCCTTCGCAGTCCTGCTTTCGTTCACCTTCTTTCTCCTCCCGGGTCATGATTTTTCCGCGCTTCTTCAGCAGTCGTACTTCATCAATTGGGAGGGTGGTAGAGATGCCAGGCCCGTCATCCTTTGGGCACGCCACAATAGCGGCGATAAGTCCCCTCTTTGAGGAGTGGTTGGAGAGGCGCCACGGCGTCCTCACCTTCCGCCTGACACAGGTCCTCCGCCCGGACCCAACTAGGTAGTATTATTCACTTTCCGCATTTTGTCATGTTTGGGGGTGGGCTTTTTTGGAATCGAAGTTACCCCTCCTCTGGGACCGACGGGCCATAGGGGACAGGAAGGAAGACATTTGGTAAGAAAGTGTGTGTGTTTTTTTTTTTGTGTCACCCTAAGTCTGGGATTATGCCTATGGATTTCGGAAAAGGCAGGATGTGGGGATGGCTTGGTAAGGCTCATAGGTTCATGGGTGAGAGGGTGCCTAGTTTACCCTTAGCCTGGGATTTGGCCTTCGGGAACTTCTCTTGTCCGGAATCGCTTACAAAGATGCTCCGGTCGCGGGATCGAACGGTCTAGTCGGTCCCGCAGCCGGAGTTGGGCTATCCGCAACTTCCCACCCGCTCGGTTGCAAGAGTAGAAGTGCCTGGCAAACTAGGTCGCCCCACCGCGGATGTACGCATACATTCGCGTTGGAGTTATCCAGCTCGCCCCGAGCCTATTTCCAGCAATGGACGTCTCCCTACTGATGATGATGATGACGCTTTTCCTTACAGATCTGCGGCAAATCGTTCAACTCCCGCGACAACCGCAACACGCACCGGTTCGTCCACAGCGACAAGAAGCCCTACGAGTGCGTCGCGTGCGGCGCCGGCTACATGCGCAAGCAGCTGCTGTACGCGCACATGAACACCAGCGTACGTAGCACGCACTTCATTATACAACACAACACATACAACAAGCTTTATATATTTACATAAACAGCCACTCACACTCAGGCACCCCTTCACCCGTCTATTAACAGAGGTCCTAGGAGTTTATTTCAACCATCTCGACTTTACGTCACGTTTACGTTACGTTCGTGAACGGGCGTCGTCAGTTGGGACAGACAGGTCATATCTTAGCTGCCACGGATTATTTTAATAATTCAATGTTTGGATTATTTTTATAATTTTTTTGCTGCATTCTGGACGCTTTTAACACGATATAAATATGGACAGTACGGAAACTACGAAAAAACGTTCGAAACGGCACACTCACACAGAGGTGCGCATTGACGAAACACCAAAGCGAACGTCGCGGTGCTCTCAGTTGCAGGAGTAATTTGTCATCATAGGTGTAATTTTTTTTTTTGGGGTATTCGCAGGCGCAATCTTAATTTTGACTTCAAATCGAACGTAGGTAATTATTTTGACAAATAAGCCAAGTTTCGGTACTTTGCGTATTTATACTGAGCTTTTAACGTGTGCGTCATTTTAACATCGTTCTCACATATAAGATCAACATTAATGATAAAACTAATATTTTTCTTACAATATTATTTAAAAGAGTTTCCATGGAGTTTCTTGCCCGTTCTTCTCCATAGGTACCTACTAAGCTTTGGAATGGGATACTAGCTTCATACTTCTGTTTAACCGACTAGCTGTTGACCGCGTTCGGCGCTCCGATTGCCCTTCACCAATCGGAAGTTGCGCTCCGATTGCCGAGTCGAGATGGTTAAAAGAAACACACTAGAACAGGACCAGGCCACTCAGTATATTTTTCTGTATAATTTTGGAATGAATAGTGGGATGTTGACGTGTGATCCCAACCTTTTCCGTAAAACATCATGCAAAACACTGACACGTTAATTAACGGTCGCTTAAGCCAATGGGGTCTCAACTCCAACAAATTATTATTTGTCTTGACAAAAAATCATAGATGGCAGCATAGGTAACCATTATGAAATTAACAGTCATTAAAAAGCGATATACGGCAGAATGTTGGCTGAATTATGATTGATAAAAGTCAAAACTTCTTGGTGTAGTGCTGATTTATCTATTTCCACTCATAATGCACGTATTTTAGAAATATTATAAAAAATAAGCCTTTAACTTCAGCTCCAACCCTTTTAATGATAAAAGTAGCCATCTGTTAATCATTATGTTTAGAGCTTTTTGCAAAAGATGGCGTTTTACTCAATTGGTCCTGTCCTGACAGTTTCCAATATTGTTACATATTTAAATCAAACAACTCTATTTTTTTCTACATAGAAACGTTAAAGAAATCTAATAACCTGTTTTTCTGAACACGGAACTATAAAACTTTATATAAAAAGGATTGTACGAAACTTTTTAAAAGTAGGTCGACTCCTAGATGGAATTGTAAAACTAGTCTCTGGCAATTAGAGACGAAGAAAAATTGCCAGCTCAATTGCCAGACTTAGGGAGGTTTCATTTCTTTGTATATATTATCTGTGATTAAGCTCTGGTCAAACTGAGGCTAATGCCGCGCGGGATGCGACACGAATTTTGACCACGCCGATTGTGACAACTAACTTGAATTAAGCTGTTCAAATGAGCATGCATGACTTCTTAATCATTTAAGTAATCGACGACACAGTCGCTTCCCACACGAAATTCGCTTCAGTTTGAACAGTCCTAAAGCCGCACTCAGAGATGATCTTACTCTGATACGATAGACGATCAAAAATCCTTGAATTATAAAATCAACAATTGATTTGTTAATCCTTTCCTTTGCAGGGACATTTGGCGGAGTCGATAGTAGTCAATCAACCTAGGGTTATCAAAGTTACTGAAAATGTAAGTGTGTTTTTATTATTTTAAACTAGATTTCCTGCGCCCCGCGTTTTCACCCGGATAAGTCTTGATCCCGGTGGAATATCTGGATTTAAAAGCCTTTGTCCTAATCCAGGTAGCATTGTCTACCAGTGTACCAAATTACATTCAAATCCGTTCAGCTGTTTTAGCGTTAAAGCGTAACAAACTAACATACAAAAAATCTCTTTCTTGTTCTCAGGGCACCGACCAACCAGCAGAAATTACCCATATAGAAGCGAAAAATAGTAAATTTGATGCGGTGAGTGAAACACCTTATCATACCATTCATCGATAAAAATTATCATCATCATTCCATCATTCACCCTAAAGACATCCACCGGTGCGGGGCTTTTCGTGTTCAGCGTCATCCTGCGACCTCCAACAGGTCGTTGGTACACCTTGTGTGAGCGTTTGTTGATAAAAGCATAATCAGCCTATAACGTGTACACTCCTGGGGCACAGGCCTCCTCTCGGTGAGAGGGAGTAAAATTACTGTCTGGGAATCGAAATGACGTCCGCTACTCGCTCGCAACTGCTTCCTGAAACGATTACGATTAATCGTTATTGACGATTATCGGCATAACATCACACCTGTAATTCCAGAAGGGTTAGGCAGAGGTGTACGTATAGTACACCCACATTTCGCCAGTTATGTTTAAGTCCCATGTAAAAGGGGTGAGCCTATTGCCATCAACCGGGCACAAATCAATACTCCGGCCTGTTACTGAGAAATTCTTGATAGAAAAACCCAATAACACTAACACAAACCCAGAACCTGCTCCGCAGTAATTCTTGCGGTCACTAGACCAACGAGGCAGCCGGCATTTAGCGAGTAATAGCATAATAAGCCTGTAGTGTTCCCACTGCCGGGACACGGGCTTCCTCTCTTCGAGAAGGAGTGGGCTGTAATCTACCAATCCGCTATGAATAATAACCGTCGATAACTTAACGTTTATCCAAGACCAACACGATCCACACAGTTAAAAAATATATGACTTATTAATAATATATCAATTTAATTTCTATGACATAACTAAGGTTTTATTTCTAGATGTTTGAAGCCAGTGAAGAATTGGAGGAGAACGTAAAATCTGTCGGTAAGTCTTATTTTATCCTAGTCTTAAAGTTGTGCTTATCGCAAGACGCAACTACGCGCGTCGATTGTTTTAATGACTAGAACGATGACACGCGACTATTCGCTTCTTTTGGAACACCTACACAAGTTAGTTGACACAATGGGCTTGAGCGAATTTCGTCCCGCCTCCCGCGCATGGTTCGTTTCAGTTTGGTGAAAATAATTAAACAGGACGGTAGAGACTTCGCCACACAACCTGTTACAATGGATTCAGTACATGATTCTGGACACCACTGCTCTGAAACTTTTCGTCGGTGTAAACAAAATGTTACATACATTTTGACCGCGCAGGTCACTTATGCTGGAAACAGAAAGAAAACAAAAATTGTTTATTCTACACAAACAAAACGCACAATACAAAAATTAAATTACATAAAATACACGTACAAAGTTGTCAAAAGCCTCGCATTAAACCAATTAAAAATTTGACATTTTGTCCATTGCTTGCTGTTAGGGCCAGGCCAGGGACCAAAGACAAATAGACACTAAACGTTGCGTAAATGTTACGTGTGTTACTACACTGGCAAATGACAACAAACAAATAATCAAAACAAAAACAAAATGCCTATTGCAGAGTGGAAAAATTGCTACTTTAGGTAGCAATAATAAGAACAATAAGGCCTTGCGTCGCATCGGTGCAGGAACAGCTGTTTTTTTATAACCGTCTAAAACGGATGATGCAGAATCATGAACTGATTCAGTTTTTTTTTTTGCCAATAATGTAGGTGCAAGCATATCTGTACATTACTATAAGATCTCCATGGTAACAGGTTGTGCGTCAATGCCACCCTGTAGTATATTCTAGCGACATTGAATTAAAATCAGAGACAAACAATAATTTATTTTATTTAGACAACTAACTATTTACACTAGGTACGGCAATTAAATAGCTAACTCAATAAACATTAAATATAAAAACAAAAGGACACTTAGGCGTCAAAGTACTCATCGCTGTCGGCCGGAAACGTGCCCAGAAAACGGACAGCATTAAGTTAATTGTTATAAAGTGCACAATAGACACAAACATGTCATATCAGAGTACATGATTGTAAAAACATCAATATGTATGTTTTCAGTGAAAGCGGAGGCGGAAGTGAATCTAGAAGACGCCAAGTTCTACATAACGGAAGATAAGAAGTTAATATTACAAGATAGTGGTCAGTATTTCTTTATTTTGTCACTAGCGATCCTTATCGGCTTCGCCCACCATGGCCCACCATTACATGAGACTCATACATAGCTGGCGTATAAGCATATGCTATTATAATAAGTATAAGCTAATTAATACTTACAACAAAGAATTACATAGATAAAACTAGTTTTATTATCTTGTAACATCTTCTATACATACACGCATACCACATAAAAAATAAAATAAAACAGTACATAAAATAACATTTTAGTGTTAGTTTTTAATGCCAAAATAACAGCTTTTTCACTAAATGAATATGAAAGTGTATCCGGTACTTATGCACAAACAATTTTTTTTTTGTTCTTATGAACAAAAAAAAAATTGTTTTCTGTTTCTGTGTGTTCGGTCTAATCCCTGAAACGGTCTTGCCGTTTTTGATGAAATTTGGTAAGCTTTGAACTCTGGGGAAAGGCTACTTTTTCTCGTCAACACACGCGGGCGAAGCCGCGAGCGGAAGTTAGTAATAAAAAAGAATGAATTAACGTAATTATTTTTATTTTGTATATATTTTTTGACTTAGTACTCTTTTCGATTTTCAGATAAAACAACATTAAATCTAATACAAGAGGGCGATGAGTCTACGTTGCTGACGATACGTAAGTTACAGTACAATAAAATTGATAAATAACGGTACAAGGATATTTTGCAGCGTGGCGAAAATCGGCACTAACGCCTCCATCTTGTTATTTTAATACAATTTTTGTGACACAATGTTGCTTAAAAAACGGTTCCGTTTAGTGCGGGATGGAAGAACACTCGATCTTCCTCTCCCTTTCTACAGCTTCCTTTCCCAACTGTTTCGCAGAAGGACTCTGTATTGCCGACCATTGAACGAACCACAATTCCAACCTAACCTGCTTGACCGGAGTACCCCCAGCTTAGTTACTGAGACTAACTGTGAAAAAAGGGCAAAACGTTAAATAGACGCTTATTTGTTTAAAAAAAAAGGGTGCATCATTAGAAGACCGTAAAAGTTATTAGAAAATCAGATAAATGATTCCCTTTTATTAATTCCGTTTTATTTTCTAAATGCCACAGATAACATAGGAGAGAGAGCTGAAGGCACTATACTAGAAGCGGTAGATGCCGATCAACTTGGGGAACAGACTGAGGTCAGTAATAAAGATAACATACATAACATCACGCCTTGTTTCCCCGAAGGGTTGGGCAGAGGTGTACCTATAGTACACCCACATTTCGCCAGTTATGTTTAAGTCCCATGTAATAGGGGGCGAGCCTATTGCCATCTACCGGGCACAAATCCAGACTTCGGGCTGCTATTGAGAAATTCCAGATAGAAAAACCCAATAACACGTTGCCCGACCTGGGAATCGAACCCAGGACCTCATTCTCAGCAGTAGCGATTGCGACCACTAGACCAACGAGGAGTAATAAAGATCTAGTAACTTTTATTTGCTCCATCTCTACTGCTTGGCAGAAGGTCCTCCTAGGTTTGATTCCCAGGTCGGGCTAAATGTTGTATTTTTCCATCGGGAATTTCTTAGTAGCAGCACGGCGTGGTCCGGATGATGGCAATAGACTCGCCCCCTATTACATGGGACTTACACATAACTGGCGAAATCTGGGTACAACTATAAGTACCCTTCTGCTGAACCCTACAGAGATAACAGACGTGATGTTATGTTGATACAACTTAATAATACTTTTAAAAAAAAAGTATACATAAATATAGTCGCAACCATAATCTGAGAGCTGTGGCGGAGAGCTATACTTCAAATACATTTTCTGTAGAGGTTGCTCAGTGAGAAAACATGTTTTCTTGTCAGGTCGCCCTCTGCATGGAGTGTGCATCATTTTTACTATTTATTTTTATATCAGTAGTTGTTTTGTAACTAACACTATCGATCACTGTTGTCCGAAATAAATGAATTAAATTTTTATTTTTTTTCAGATTGTGGCAAATGACGAAAATGGCGGGATGGTGCGTCTTATACAAATCAAACTGCCGGACGGGAACAACGGATGGGTCGCTATTAACCGCTAACGCGTGACAAGGATAAAGGACTGCCCTTAGGCCAAACACCACACAGTCATCATTATCTAGCCTATGTTGAGGACAGCTTCTAGTCTGACCTGATAATAATAATTGATGGTTTATTTCAAATTTACATTGTCAAAATTACATAAGACAGTCCCCCACCACTTCCTAGTGCTTTAGCTGGGAACAAGAAGTGCCGCAACAAAATCCTCAGAATCCAGTTCTCCTAACTGAACGGACAGCTGTGCTCCGTTCAGTTAGGAGAACTGGATTCTGTACAGTCAGTAATTAACATTATGTATGAAACCCAAAACATTGAATTGCATGCAAATTATATGCCACATTATGTCAGCTAGCACACGCCATTATACCAACAAAGACATTGAAAACTATACTCAAGCTCAGTGTTGGCCCAAAGTTAATCTGATTAACGATTAAAAATTAATGATTAAAAATCATAATCAAAAAATTTGATTATGATTAATTAATCATAATCAAATTTAAAATGATTAAGATTATTAATCAGCAGCAGTAATAATATACTAAAATGGAATTCTGTATAAAAAAACTTAATTCAAAATTTAAACATTCCTTATTCCAATTTCACAGCCTTTTACTGCGTAAATGCCGGCTAAAGCTTCTCACTCTCCCACTCTCTCGTCTTTTATAGCACTAAACTACTAATAAGTATATGTTTAACACTATCTGGCTGACAGACGCTCGCTCGCACTCGGTGGGCGATATTTTTTCAGATTTTGCAACTTTTTATGATATTTTATATATCTTTGTTTCACTCATTGATTAACTCAAAAACAAACATGAATTGTGATGATGACTCTAATAGTAGTGGTGTTTTGATGGATGTACTAGTTTATAATCAAGTTAATCAATTAATGATTAACGTCAATAATCATGAATAAGATTACTTTTTTAATCATGATTATTCTAATCATGATTAAAGTAATCTGATTAAAATTAATCAAATTAATTAATTGATTAAAAAAATAATTGATTAATGCCAACACTGCTCAAGCTAAAATAAATAATAGAAACGTAAATAGAACTTAATACCTAGGTGAAGAAAGTTAACAAATAAGGAAGCGCCAGTGCAGATCGTTTTTTTTATTTTGCACATTACAGGTTAGTACAGTCCGCGAGGCCTAAGCTGAGCTGTGCACATATGAGTGCACATAGCTACGCGTCCTTTGCTTGACAATCGTCCTGAGGCGCTGTGCGTCCCTCGCGCGATCACATTGGTGCGGTTGGTAATCACTTACACAATTGTAAAGCTCAGCTTAGGCCTCGCGGTGTGTGTCATGATTTCATCAAATAATCATTCAATAGGTTGTATTGTTGATTTTAATTATTATAATTCTGTGAATATTTATATAAATATATGTTACGGTAGCGAATCAAATTTTCATAAACATACAACCGACGACTTAAGAAAATTTGAATTATCGCTACCTGAGCGCATTAACCTATTGACCGCTCCAGTCTGTATTTTACTTGGAGCGATGGAGTGATATCTAATGATAACAAAACAAAATATCTAGCTTGTGCCCGCGGCTACACCCGCATGTCGGAAAATATCCCGCGGGAAAGTACTACCGGGATTAAAACTACCTATGGGTTGATACAGCACCCTTTTTGCGTAATACACAATCAATCTGAATCGTCTTGAAACAAATTGCTAATCCTTTGCTTCATAAGTTCGATAAAAAAAATACTTAGCAATGTAAATAACGCAATGAATGTAACGATAACGACTAATCTGTTGCATTTTGACAGTTCAACATGTCAAAATGCAACAGATTAGTCGTTATCGTTTACGAAAATGTGTTACGCAATCAGGCTGAGGGTTATAAACTATGTTTGCCAAATTTCATACAAATCCGTTCAGCCGTTTTTGCGATTATCCGGTATATATATCCAAACAAACAGACAAAAACTAAATTTCCAGCATCAGACTTGTTCCTACACCTCGTAGCGATGACTTTTTTCAGAAATATTCAGTTTTGACTTTGTTACAATTTTATTGTACTTATGTATAGATAAATTGATAGTTTAAATAGTTTATTGTAACTCGACTCAAGTATCTTTTGGCGCTCGAATGACATAATGATATGCAGGTAAGCGTAATCAGCCTGTAATGTTCCCACTGCTGGGACACAAGCCACCTCTCTTCGAGAGGGAGTGGGCTATAATCTACCACGCGGGCCCAGTGCGGGTTGGTGATGTGATGTTGATGATGTCACATTTCATCGAAATGTTGGTTTTAGGACATGGAAGGACAGGGAAGTCCTGTTGGTAAATATATATATGTGAAATCGTTTAGTGAAAGGTTATGAAAAAAAAAACAATATGGCGGTGATACACCTGATTATAGAATCAACTTTGAAGTTGTTGAGTCAACATGAAGTTGTTAAAATCTTTTTTTTTATTTGTTTTATCGTCATTCTATTGGACATCGATAAACATTACGTCAGAAGTTTGTTTGTTAATTTAATTTCACCTTAAAGTATACAATGTGTAACTGAATAAATGCATTTTATAAAAGTAGTCCGTACGGAATCGATTTCTGACATTTTCAATATACTTAATGTTAATTACGGTCACACTTCCGCTGCACAGCCAAAATAAAGCAAAATAGACGAAGAACCTACTACGCTAGACCATCATACGATTGCGACTGTGTGCGTGCATAGATTTGTAATGTGACCACAATTTTCTCCAAAAATCAGTAGAACTAATTTAATTAATAAACTTATGTAATATTCTTCATAGTAAAAAATCTGTTTTTATTATGATGTATATATCTATATCATAATATTCTAATTGAGGTGTTTGGTGGTGTGCGTTAGTTCCGGGACATGTTGTGTATTCGTCACTTTGGACGCACGCTTCGCCACAAACTCGACTCTAAGTAAGGCCTCGTTAACACGGGGAGAGTAACTCGACCGTTGAGAAACGAGTATGTATGATGCCTTATGTAAATGATAGATTGACAAAAGTAGAAAATTGTTCAAATCAAACAATATTTCAAACAAATAAAATTTTCTATTATTTTGTGGCATTTATTTTATCATTAAGTTCGTATTATTTATGAATGCAGTCAGATTTTATTGTTAAATTATGATCTTATTTAATCTATGTATACTTATACTATAAATATGCGAAATTTGTGAGTTTGTATGTAGGAGGTGATCTTCGGTACTTACTACTGATCTGATTCCAAAAATTCTTTCACTAACGAGCAGCTACAGGATAGCAGAGTTTCATAGGATATATTTTATGTTAAAACGAGCTCATGCTCGCGACCACTGCGATCTAGAATGTAATGTAGCCAATGTCCGTACCTATAGCGGTCTTGTCTTGTGAAGAAATGAAAATCAATCTGTCAATATGTTTGAAGATCTACCCAGCATCTACTTTCTTCACCCTATTTTATACATAGACATTTTTAAATTAAAATCACCTTATCCGTACGAATTTCCAAATATTTTCTTTCATTCAAACCTTGTCCTGACAATTAGAAAGAGGACAAAAAAAAAGAATTACCCAAATAGGTGCAGCCGCTTTAAACTGATGAGCGGGCGAACGTTGTTGGCAGTTGGTTTTTTATTTTTAAAGAGATAAAAAATTCACGAGCCGAAGCCGGTTGTTTTATAAAATACTGAAATATAACTTCAACTCTTTCCTATGAGTCTTGGTATTACTATACCTGAATAGCTTTAGCGTGGCAATGGCGTTCATTGGACAATCACTTTGTCAAGCATTCTTTATTTCTTAAACAATATGAAGTCCGTTAACAAGATGAATCAGTACGGCGGTCACGATTGCTAGGCCCTTTTTTTCTCGGTGGAGTCGAATTGTTAGAAAAATGTAGCCCAAGTAAATAATCTTAAAAAATTATGTATTGGAAATACCGCAAAGCGGAAATTGTTAATAATTTTGTAATTTGTATATATTATAGGATATAATTGTAAATAATATGCAGTGTATTCTTTATGGAATAAAAATATTTTTTATATGATCTAAGTCATTTGTTTTCTTAATTTTAGAAAATGCATTCTAGTTTTATACTGTTTCTTCTTTATTTATTCCTTTTTCTAAATGGGTTCTCACCAATCTTAAGGTCAGAAGGGTTTAGAAAGTGGACTCTATAAACAAGATTCAACCAATCAAATGACTAAATGAAGAAATCTGTGGCCTAAGTCAAATTGCGGCGTTCTCTTTGGGATATATGGATTGTCAATAAAATAGAGAGTTTTACTTATAATAAAACTTAACCTATTATTTTTTCATCAATATCCAGAATCCATCTTGAGTTAAGCACATGTCTTTCAGCCTGTTGTCAGCATTTCCTTTGCCTCTCCGCTTGTAGCGCCCTCTATACTTACCGTTGGTACTAGGTATTTTCAGCGCGCATCGGGTGATGGCCCGATTTACCGTCATTATGGAACTCATGATGCACCAGGTAGACCTTACCTGGATTCCGGATATTGATGAAAAAATAATAGCTAGGTTTTGTTTAGGCAGAACTCTATTATTTGTTTTGTAACAGTATCCGGAAACCATCTTGAGTGAAAATAGATTCGTAAGCTTATTTTACCTGTGATAGCTACTTCCATACGGGAGGATCTACTATGCGAAGCTATGAGTTCTTCGGTTCATTATTGGTAAAGATACAGTAAGAGTTAATTTTAACCAATAACGGTCCGTAAATTATAGGAATCTGCCATTAATTACTTTTATTTTATTTTAACAGAGATATCTTCATCAACGAAACTAGTGCTATCAACTCGCAACAATGTAAGATTGTGAACCCTGCGGCCTGATGCTAGCAGTATATGTGTAGCCACATGTCTCGATACAAAAGATATTATTTTCGTGCAAAATGTAGGTAATGATGTATTGCAATAAAACTTTATGGTTCCAAATAGGTGGTTTAGCAGATTTATATCACAGTGTAAATGTGCTAAATATCGAGGTACTTGATCCGCATCACGGTATTTGTAATTCATTGAATGCGACTTACACCATCGCTTCCACCTGCGCCATGCTGGTCTGTAGGTATTGATTATCGAGCCTCTCCAGCTTGACATAAGGAGTTTTTATTTGTCCGTTAAAATCCTGCGGCGGGTGCGTCCCTGTTCGAATTTGGGTCGTTGTGTTGCGTGTCGTGAGGTCCCACTCTGGGTAGGCCTTCAGCCGAGAAAGAACATCCACCTCCGCATTGAATGTGCTGTCAGATGAATGTTCAGCAAGAAGTTGTCGAGTTTGTTGGAGCAGTTTCTTCGATTTTGTGCCGCCCTCCTTGCTTTTATACAGCAGTTTGCAGCAGTATCTGTGCATTTTGGAGTTGCTGTTGGCTCTGACGTATAGCTGCGTAAACAGTGGACATCTCTTGTCAGTTGGCATGCCACATGTCTTTTGTGAACTCGTCCCAGTTCCCACAATATCTGTATCGGTGAACTCCGAAATCAACATCCGATGTCTGAAGCGTCTGTAGTCAACAGGTGTGTCACCGAGCTCCAGTGGGTCGGCATCGAATTTCGTATAGTTTGACACCATCACTCCATCTCTGACCAAGCTGGTTGAGGGATAGGTATCAGCCGGTACGGGTGTTTCACCGACAGCTGTCGACTGTAGTATTGCAGAGTGTGACAGCGAAGGCGACCTCTCCCAATCACAAACGTGACAAAGTTGAGTCTCCCCATTAGAGTTTATTACTGTTTGAGGGACCACTTGCTTCTCTGGATCTGTTGGTGAAGTGCTTTGCGTAGCGATAGGCACTTCGGCTCCGACAGGGACTTTGCGTTACGTTTTGTGACCCATGTTATGCCGAAAAACTAGAGGCATTGTGTCAAAGCCAGTACAGACTTTTCAAAGATAATTGACCAGCCCAGTATTTGCAGAATGTTTATCATGAATGCGATGTCTTCCAACTACGATTTTTACTAATTTCATAGAAGGAAATCGTTCGAGTATTCGACGCACCTGATTTTGTGACTTCTCAGGAACTCCGCCACCCTTCTGGGTTTGTTGTTTTCAGGACGTCGTAGGTTTAACACGTTTGTGGTATTGTGGTAACGGAAGTATTGTTTTTAGCACTGGAATTCGTATTGTGTCAGACGGAATTTATCGATAAAATGTTCGTTAAGTAGGCCACTTCTTGTGATAAGAACTCAAAGTGTGCCTAACTCACGGTTTGGGAGTCCCTTGTCGCTCTGCGTTTCTTAGGGCTGGTTTACTTCTAGTAGCAGAAACACTGTCACTATGTTGTATACTTGGTGTCTGAGAACGAACCCATTTACGCGATAATGAGCTGTCATTAACACTTTCTGGCTCTAAATTGATTAGACTTTTCCGTAATAACAACGGAGAGGCATACTATTAAAAGAAATGAAAAGTGTAGTCGGGGTGGGTCAGGTTCAGTTAAAGAGCTTTGTTACACGATAGAACTTTTATTATAAAGATTGTACAAGCGCGCCATTTGCTTTCTTAAACACTACTCTCCTTCACAACCCTTAAAATCCCCTGTCCAAAGACATCTTCAACCTCGTTGGTTCTAACATAAATCAACGACATAGACAAACTCTATTGTCTATGAGCGCGTTCGGAAACGCGATACTTAGCCTGGCGAATACCGCCGTGGCGGAACACCTTTGCCTTTGTGACCAGAGACTATATAACCATCCGCTATACACTCCCCCTCGGGTTCATGAAAGCGTCCTCGCTCAGGAACGTCAGAAACAGGCTGAATATGACGAGGCCGGCCTCGGTTACGCTTTGGCATAATTGGAAGAGGAGGCGCGTCATCTCTATTGACAAATCTCGTTAGTTGGGGCTCGTGGAACCTACCTAAGACATTGCCGGGAGCATTAAGTTCACAAACTAAATAACTGGTAGGACTAGCTTTTTTAAGGATCGTGTAAGGGCCATCCCTTTTTGGCACAAACTTAGCCGACAATCCTTTACCAGCATTACTCAATACGTACGACTTTACTAAAACCTGATCACCGACATCAAATTCTTCAGGTTTGCGACCCTTGTCAGCATAGTCTGTCCTGTTCTTTCTCTACCTTATCCCTTATAGAAACTAAAGAGTCTACAAACTTCTTAAGGTAAGGTGTGATTTGTGGAACAAAATTATCTTTCTGTAAAACAGCCCTAATATCAAAATGAACGTCAATGGGTGAACGGAGATCTCTAGCGAAGGTCAGAAAAGCTGGTGAAACACCTGTTGTATGACATTTAGCTGAATTCATTGAGAAACGAACCGATGGTAAATGTTTCGGCCAAGAAGAATGTTCAGTGTCGACCAACTGAGCCAGCTGTACCTTAAGATCTCTATTTTTCCGTTCGGCCGGGTTTGCCTCCGAGTGATATAAGGTAATAAATCCTGTTTAATCCCCAAAACAAACATGGACTGTTGCATAACGGCTGAGACAAATTGTACCCCATTGTCCGAGACAGTACGGCGCGGCAAGCCATACCTGAGGAAGTACTCCTCGATTAGTGTACGGGCACAGGCTTCTGAAGTGGCATCAACAAGAGCGAAAAGCTCGACCCACCGAGTAGCTGTGTCCTCGATTAAAAAAACGTATTTCTCCCCCTGCTCTCCAGGAGGGAGCGGGCCAAACAAGTCGATCGCCAAGACCTCTCCCCTTTGATGTAAAACTGGGTTCCGTAAAAGGCCTGAAGGCTTCAAGTTCGACGACTTGTAGCGCTGGCACGTCGCGCAAGACTTAATAAAGTCGGCGACATACCGTCTCATTCCAGGGAAGAAAAACCGCTGTGACAGCTTGTGTAAGGTTCTATCAATACCTTGATGCCCAGCAATAGGAGTGTCATGGCATTCCTTCAAAATTTCGAGTCGTAAACTCACAGGAACGACAAGCTGTGGTTCCTCAACATCGACATCAGGATTGTACCTGTAAATAACTCCTTGCTGCATAAAGTGCCTAACCTCGCTCGGACCAGCGTTATTCTTCTAATGCGTCATTACTTTCAAGAACACTGATTATTTTCTTTAATTCTGGGTCATCTAATTGAGCATGTCGCAGATCAGTGGGAGTTCTAGTGGGTAAATCAACAATGACTGAACAATGTGGTATTTGTGACCTTTATTGTCTTCTTCGCAGGTAGGACGACTTAACGTATCGGCGACAACGTTGGCTCTGCCTGGAGTGTATTCGAACTGAATGTTGAACTCCTGTAACTTTAGTGCCCACCGAACTAATCTACCAGACGGCGACTTCAAACTCAACAATAGACATGCGCAAAACAGTGCGTTTTAAAGTGATGTCATATGACATTACTTACATTTCGTACCGAGGAAAGTTGCATTACACCATGACTCCAAACATGACGCGAAATGACGCGCCACACGCGATGGCTATTGTAATGAAATCTCGCGTTGTAGAAGATATACATCATTTCATGAGATACCGCATTAAATTATGATGTGATGTGACAACCGTCAAGCGCAATGCGCCCTCGCGTCGCCGAATTGCACACTTGCTTTTGTTATCATTTTCATAAAGTCGATTTTCCTTCATACTTAACCCCTTCTACGGAATAATTAAATCAAAAGGGCATTCCAGGCTGACTGGCAATAAACATGGATTGCGATATTGATTATTGACCATGGCTATGAATATTGGGTAATATAAATCTATTTATTTAGAGTTTCTTAAAATATCATGTAACACCTTATTAATTAATAATTACACAATCATATCAGTGTCCTACAGTAGTACAGTGCGAGTCATGTCATGATTTAAAACATCATGTAGGCCTAGGCAGTCCGCGGTGTCAATTAAACGTAAACCTTAACGCATCAACAATACGGTTCTATATAATAGTTCACTTATTTCGCAGCCAGCCGACCGGCGCATGCTCCTTCTCACTTGCTCACACAGCGAAAATTACCGACATAATACGAAGTTTACGAACACCGAACAGCGCGCCGCGGCCCGCGCGTCATGCGTCATGTTTGAATGTCATGTGCCATGCTTAATTTGGTCGAGTCTTGTGTAATGCTACATTACGCGGTCGGGATATATGACGCGCAATGCAACAATCGCATTACTTACAGAAGTCTACTCAACAACCATTTCAGAGGTTGATGGTCACTACCTATTGTAACTTGTTGACCTTCAATATAACCTCTGAACCGATCAACTGACCACACTACCGCAAGAGCTTCCTTCTCGGTAGTGCTGTAATTACGCTCGGCTGGGTTTAAAAGGCGGCTTGCATACTCAATAGGCCTTTCATCCTTTCCCTCACCTTGCAGCAGTACTGCACCGAGAGCGTAACTGCTCGTATCTGTACGCAAGTCAAATGGTTTGGAGTAATCAGCTTGGACAAGTATGGGCGCAGTCGTTAAACGTTTTTTCAGTTCCTGAAACAACTGATTTTGCTCAGAGCCCCATACCCAAGTCTGATTCTTCTTCAAAAGACGTGTTAAAGGTTCAGCAACCTCTGAAAAGATCAAAATAAACTTTCTAAACCACGAACAGGTCTGAAGAAACGTTTTAGATGCCGTAGAGTGCTTGGTGCATGAAGGCACCAAGCACTCTACGGCATCTAAAACCTACTGGTGAGCTACTAACTAACAGATGAAACATTGTCATTAGAATATTATGAAGTCGTAGCGTAACTGTAAAATGTATCTTGGAATCTCTTTATTCAGTTTTTTACAAAAATCTCAAAAACTAGACGTTCTAGGTCAAAAACAATGAAATTTTCATCTTCCCCTTATATAAAACCCCCCTGGGATTTTGCCTTCAGACCTTTAAATGACCTTTGCCAAAAAATATTGATATTGAACTGTATTTTGGATAATTTGTGGAGTTAATCACTCTAAATATTAATGACGTCACTACAATGTTATTTAATCAAACTCAAAGCATTTATTCCAAATAAACCAATTACAGGCACTTTTGAATAGTCAATGTCGGAAAAATGAAGCTAGATGCTCATTCCAAAGCGTAGTAGGTACCTATGGAGAAGAAAAGCAAGATACTCCACGGACACTGTTTTAAATCAAAATATGGTAACAAAATGGCGTGATGTTTTGTAGATTCCTCATTACAGACATTAATTCATTAGGCGGTTCTGGCGACAGATTGGTGCAATGGTGTCATGGAGCACCTGGTTTTGTACCCTTCAACGGCCAAGAACGGCCGGTTAACTATAATAATAAAGAAATCGCAGTAAGGAACCTTAGACTTGGCACGACTTTGTCTAGATTTCATTACTTTTTAGAGATAAACAAGCAGCTCCATCGAGACTTGGCTAGTTTTTTACAGAATGTTTTTGGTGGGATTTCACTTCTTTTTGTAGAAACTTGGGGGCAAAGCAGAAGGGGAGGCATTCGCCCAGCAGTGGGACGCTATAGGCTAGATTAAATTAGAAGATGTGTCCCACTACGCTGGGTTTTTGCAATGACAGTCGATTTTTTTATGTACCAATAGTAGAAGGGGGCATTACCATATCTCTAATACAGCTGAGACTAGCTGAGGGTCCTTCATCAGATACTTCAGACCTTCGATTTTTGACATCAAATGAAGCGGCCCACCAAGTTGAATATTTTTTGTAAAGGCGGTATGTCGATCTCTAATAGTTTGGTTGGGCTCTTGTGTTTTCTAATCAGGGTCACCAGGTACTCCAGATCTTCGATTATCCTAGTTTTATAGTTTCCCTTTATGTGGTCATTAAACCCTAACTCTGTACCAAATTTCAGCTGTCTGAGTTTATGGGAAGTACTAGTACTATTCTGATGATCATGAGTGAGTGAGTGAGTGTCATAAATGCGAATCTTTGCTTTCGCTTAACTTCTGACCTAAATGACCAACAGACTTGAAATTTTGGGTATGTGATTATAGCTTATTGGATGACGAAAATTTCTGCGTTCTGGTCTTATCCAGAGGTTCTCAAATAGGGGCCTGAAAATGCGGCGAAATGGTTCCAGTATAGGATGGTGGTGTCAATATTCCGTAACAATTTTGACACTGACATCTCTTGAACGCGTTTTAGTGTAGATTTCACCAATGACACTGAACGCGATCAGCACATCCAAAACGCGTACAAGAGCCTTTTTATATAGTTTATGTGTTGATCGCGTTTAGTTTCATCTGTGAAATCGGCACTTAATTGTAATAGTCCGTTATCAATTAGGTATGTATACTAGGTGTAGAGCTGGAGCATATTGCAATTTTGTGCTGAGTCTCTAACGGTGATCGCACATCTGCCGGAAGATGCGTCATAATCGCCAAGTTGACAATACAAGATAAAACAAATGTGCGGTCACCCCAAGAGGTGTCCTCCTAGTTATTTAATTGACTAGGTCTGCTAGTAAATTAGGTTTTAGTTTATGCACCAACATCCTATATGTGAATAAATTAAACTGATTTGAAAAAAGTAGGTATTTAATGTAATGCAAAATTGAAAGTACAGTTATCAGGAAATATTGGAAATTGAGACTTACATACAATGGTAGTGAATCTGGGGCATAGCGCCAATTGCACCAATGTTACTGAAAGCGTTCAGCACATGTAAAACGCGTTCTAGAGCTGCCAGTGTCAGTATTCCATAGAAAATAATTAAGTCACTTAAATAACTAAGTTAATGAAGGAACCAATTTTAAATAGGACATTTAAGAACAAAACTTCCTCTACAAATCATTCCTTTCAAATTAATAGTACAACCTGGCGTTCACGAAATGTTCTGAAATAACTTGCTTCCCAATTTGCCAATAAACCAAGACTTGGCGAAGCCTCAATAACCTAATTATGTGATCGCTTTGGTTAGGAGAAGGCCATACGGATCGTGGCGCCAACTCGCAATCGTCGTATTCATTTAAAATGCGCCTATATAGTGAGTGAGTAATGCGATGACTTATAACTCTAAGTTTAAACATACTAAACACTAATTATAATAAGATCACAAACTTAAAATCTAAGAAAGGCACAAAAAAAATTGAATATAAATTCCTTTAGAGTAAAAATATTCTTTGTTGAACATAATGCAATAGCTGACAATGTATTTTCTTCTTTTTTTTCTGCCAAAGGATACATAAATTATAAGCCTAGTTTATAATAAGCTACAGATTTGTGTGGCAGTTATATATGAATACAAAAAAACGAGAATAAAATTACATTTTATTGCGTTGAATAAAATGCGTACCTATGTTAAAACACATATATCTGTATGTAAATAAATTGAATATCTAATAATAGGTAACAAAGTATAACTTTAAATGAATATTACGAATAATGAATATGTCCCATGATGTAAGACAACTTTGTTCTACATCTCTTCGTCATTGAGAGGCATCATTGGCTAGACCAAGACGTCCGCTCGCAAGCAACCGCACGCATACGCAAATGGACTTGAAATGGAATAGACGCTCTAATGAATGAGAGGCAAAAGATCTTTGTAGCAGTGTAGAAAACTAGTCAATTTTAAAATTGATTGTTGAAAAGCGTTGTTTTTTTTTCTGTGTTATTTATTTTAACGTTTTATAAATGTCTGTGTTGTATCTAAAAATTGTCTGTGTTTTCATGATCCAAATGTAATTCAAATATTTGGTACGCAAAGGATTTGATAATTATATCAGAACATCAAGCATGTGTTCTAAGAAGGAGAAGGCAGATATATAAGTTTATAACTAAGCACTTTCTTATATAAAGGGTACATTCATGGGTGTTTACGTTTCCTAAAATACAATTTTATCAACTTTATGTATATTTTTTGGTGATCTAATAGCATCTATGCGTATTTTTTTGCAAAAATACGAACACTACTTATGATTATTAATTTTAGGATTATTATTATCAATCAATGCAACGACTTTGCATTCCTTGTTTAAAGAAGTTACTTTAAATCTAGATTTAACAAGTTTATAGGTATATAGGATGGTGATTTGAGATGGGGGAGATGGTAAAATTTAAAAGTGATGGTCTCCAAAGAACTTTTTTTTACAGTCACGATTTTAAATATACCACTATTAACATCTCGGCAATAATATCTGATTTCTTGATTCATCCATTATTTATATCTGTCGTCAAGATGACGTCAAATATACAGGTTAATCTGAATACAGAGGTCATTAAAAATATAGATTCCTCATGTCCAGGTGTATCCGAACATACAAAAACGTGATATAAAAACCTACATAGCACATATATTCCGCGATTGATAATTTTCGAAAATAAATATATTTTAAATCAAGTATTACGAGGGCTGCACTAAAAGTATCGGGAATGGAATATTTCCACTGTTCGTCGTTCGGTCGTTGAGAAAATGGAATTGACTCGAGAAAATTCAAGAGCGATGATTTATTATGACTTTCGAAGTGGTTTAACACAAAAGCAGTGTGTTGACCGGATGATTTGTGCATTTGGTGATGAAGCCCCATCCAAAACCACAATTTATCGCTGGTTTGCTGAATTTCAACGTGAACGTGTCAAGCTCAGTGATGATCCCCGTCAAGGTCGTCCAAAAACTGCAGTCACCCAAGAAAACGTTGATGCTGTGCGTAAGCTGATTGAGGAAGATCGACATGTGACATACCGCGAAATTCAGGCAACTTTAGACATTGGCATGAGTCAAATACAAATAATCTTGCATGAACAATTAGGTGTAAAAAAGTTGTTTTCCCGATGGATACCGCATTCGCTCTGTGAAGAGCAAAAAGCGGCTCGCGTTACTTACTTGGTGCATCAGAACTCTCGAAAGATTCCACGCAGGATCCTTAAATGCTGTATACAACATCGTATCAGGTGACGAATCCTGGATATATGCGTACGAACCCGAAACTAAAAACCAGTCACGAGTTTGGGTGTTCGAAAATGAGTTAAAGCCAACAAAAATTGTTCGTTCACGGAGTGTTGCATAGAAAATGGTGGCCACGTTTGTCTCCAAAACCGGCCATGTTACGACTATTCCTCTTGACGGACAAAGAACGGTTAATGCAGAATGGTATGCTAGCATTTGTTTGCCACAGGTCGCTTCTGAACTCCGTAAAGAGAACTGCAACCGCCGCATCATCCTCCATCACGACAATGCGAGTTCTCACACCGCACACAGAACAAGAGTTTTTAGAGCAAGAAAACATAGAATTATTAGACCATCCGCCGTACAGCCCCGACCTAAGCCCTAATGATTTCTATACTTTCCCTAAAATAAATAATAAATTGCGTGGACAGAGATTTTCATCACCTGAAGAAGCTGTGGACGCCTACAAAACGGCCATTTTGTAGACACCAACTTCCGAATGGAATGGTTGCTTCAATGATTGGTTCCATCGTATGGAAAAATGTGTCAAATTTCGCGGAGAATACTTCGAAAAGCAATAAATACATTTTTAAATAGTAATGTTGTGTCACTTCCTTGATTCCCGAAATTTTCAGTGCCGCCCTCGTATAAGGGAACTACTTTAAAAAAAATCTTTCTTTATTTTTACAGGACTTTTTTACAAACATTTTTTGCATTTTACAATTTCATAAATGAAATGATCATTTGTAAAGGCATATAAATTTGTGGCAGCACAAATATGTGACATCGAAGGAACAAATTAATTACCTGACGATACAAGCGATGACAAAATATCGGATGCTCCATCGGCTTACGTAACTCATCGGTGTACCTAATTCAAATGGTTGGTAGAGCACAAACACTCAAAACAGAGGGTTTTTATAACACAGACGAGTGAAGAATTGGCGCCTATAAAAACGAATGCCATCAAATCAAAATAATTTGGCAATGGAGACGAGATGTTAACGCAACTTTCGAAGCATTTTTGTCGAAATGTTGGCATCATTACAAAGGAGGTGCCAGTAACAAAAACTTTGGCTGAATGCACAAACTGTGCGAAGACAAAAGAAAAAAAAAACTTCGAATACGTCAAATTCAAAATGTGTCAACGTCTCAGTCAAATGTCAGATACAAGAAAAAACCGATAGATAGTATCCTCTGACTAGTCTAAAGTTATCTGTGAAAAAAAAACCGTTGCTACCGACGCAAAGAGTACTACAATATTTGTGCCTCCAGAATAATACAGGAAAACGCATTTAGTGTAATTTTCTTCAATGAGGGAAATCAGTTTTAAGATTTTAATTAGTATCATGACATGTTGCGATAAAAAAAAAAAAAATATGATTGGTATTTAGACTCTGAAGCAACTTCACAAATTATGATTGTTTACAAAAATTACAAATTGTCACTGGTCAGGGAGTTACGCTACTGACGAGTTGTAGGCCGAAGGTTCGAACCCAGACAGCCGCTATACTTTGTGTATTTAATTTTATCACCACTGCTCTCCAAACGGTGAAGGAAAACATCGTGAGGAAACCAGCAAGTCCTAGATAGAACAAAAAATTAGTAACGTCCGTCAACCCGCACTGAGCCCGCGTGGTGTTTTACGGTTACGGCCCACCCCCTCTCAAAGAGAGGAGGCGTGTGTGCCAGCAGTGGGATCATTATAGGCTCATTATGCCGATGTTATTAGGCTGAAATTGGATAGTTCAAAGATCGGTTGAATTTACGTTACGTTTACGTTAACGTTTCGTGCTTGGTCATCTGTAGTACTATTCTGTAACCATCTCTCCGTGGAGAGCGTGGAGTGAGCTGTGTGTGCCACTGATGCTAGGGATTGACACTGACAGCTCACCACGTAAGTCTTCACCGTGAGATTTTTACAGAATAGACACGCAGATGTCACATACGTGCCAGATAGGACGGAAATTTCATCAAGAGTCGATGAATTCCACAAAACACAAACATAATGAAGTCATCTTACTTCTTATATCGTACTTCTTAGCGTGTTGATGGCATTCTAGTCGGCACAGAATTTGGCACCGAGTTTGGCGCCATCAGTTCCTGTATCGTGCAGACTATAAGACACATTGTTTGTGGAACAGTACCACACCACAGATACGGTTTCTTGTTCCCAGTGCTTTAGACTAGGAAGTGGTGAAGGGCCGGCGTTTTGACGGACTGTTATTTTGACGTTCAAAAAGTGCTGATTCTCAGCCTAGTTTGAATAATTGACTTCTGATTATGAGTTTTTGAATGCATTTTTATATCTGTGGTAAACTGAATTTGTGACCTCTATGAGGAGCTATAATATATCAGTCTTTGACGAAACTACTGCATTTTAATAATTGCCCCATCTCAAATTGCCATCCTTTCTAAATGTATCTACCTAACATTTTATAAAGAATTTTCTAGATTATACATGCCTACTATTTTATGCAATGGCCGTCGTTCCAATGATCAGTTTTTAATCCAATTAAAAAAGAAGAATAGCAAAGTATGGACGAAAACAAAACTTGTATTGCTACTAACGAAACAAGAATGAAAAATTGGTTGAGGCGCGTTGCTATGATTGACTATATTATGTTAACACACGTTCCTGAAATTTAGGTAACTGTCCGGCGAGTTGCCGTTGACGTGACTAATGTGTGTGCATGAACCTTTAAAAACACAAACACAGAAGCGAAACTTTTTTGTTGAACTTTTATTTATTTAACACTTTACTGCACAGTCACATCATTGAGTAACACTTGCACTACGAAAATCGCTCTTACTGCTACGACATAAAAGCGCTATCAAAGTGTTCACCGTACACCACATAATACAAAACAGGACAAGGACATTATGAGTTATATTACTAAGATCCGCTATAAATGGAGAAGAGGTATTCTTACTTTTTATTTCAATACATTTCACAAAATACTTGCTCACAAGCTCACCAACATCGCCCCACTGTCCATTGACAGGAATGACGTTTCATTCGAGCGTCAAAAGATCCTTTTAGCATTTTAATTTGGTATCAATTAAGGCTATATTATCTACTTTGTATCAGTTTCCGTATGACTTCCATCTCTGCATACCCTATATTATTATACTGTTTGAGGAACATAGTCATTGCAATAGCAATACGGGTTCAAATGTGGGTGAGTGGCACTTATACAGCTTGGCTCGTTTCCGTACCTTGAATACAAAAGAAAATATCCATTAAAACCCAGGTTTTATTTTTTTAGGCCTATTAAGTGTCAATTCCAGAGAATCCGGTTTCCTTTTGTTAGACATTACTGAAAGGGACATTACAAACGAAGAACTTACCTTAAGAGTCATAGATGATTATTTTGTGTTATGTTTGTCGAAAATTTGCTAATTCGCACACGCAGATAGTAAACTGTCGTTAAGTCGTGTTAGTTGGTTACAGACACCACTAGTACTGGATTTTCAACTCTCGGTGTTGTACCGAGCATTGACCATCAAACAGAGTGCATCGCGTCGCGTCAACAGCGTGTAGAAAAAACACAGTTGGATTTTCAACTCTCGGCGCTAAGCAGAGCGTTGAAGATCCAGTGCGCGAAAAAGTTCCTACGATATATTTTTACGTCCGGACAGAATACTATGCTTTAATACTTACGCATTCGTTCTAGATATATCCCTCGTATTGATCAAGAATTTATCTTCTTTTTTGAGGTATGTCATTGAGGCTTCATAAATGCCATGACCTGGACCGACTACCACCTGCAAAGGAAAAAAAAATTGCACATAACATAGCATTGTTAGGGGATAAAGAAGATTAGTCATTTGTGACCCAAGCCTGACACGAAAGAGACATACTCGTATCCCGGTTTTTTGATATATTAAGTGAAACAAAAATATATAATAGATTTTATGGTTTAACGTCCTTTCCGAAGCAGAGGGGTCTCATTAAATAATAATGATTTTTATTTCGAATCTAAGAATCCATTGAGTGTTAGTAACATAATATTAAAACAACTTATTATCTAGTGTTAGTACCAATCACCCTCCTCACAAACTGCTTTACAATTGGAGAGCTGAAACTCTCCGCTACAGTTCTCAGGATGCGGTTGCGACTGTCTCTCACTCTCCTCAGTAGTGTGTTTTCTTGCGCATGATCGCATGAAAGCCGTCGGTACTTACTTACGCAAGCATTTCCGACGCGCTACAGTAGTGTGGAAGCCTCAACAACATCCTGAAACCATTATTATACTAAACGCGCAGGACATCCAGCGATCTTTTGGTTTAATTGACCAAATAAATTACTCGTGTATAGACTCTGGCAGTAAGCCTTGAAAATAGTAATTTTTAAACAAGATCCGTACACCGAGCAAATCTACGAGCCAACATGTTGCGACGAACGGCAAGTGCCCTGCGCTCCTTCTCTATATCTACGTACGTTTCTCTATCTATGTAATGGTTGAGATGGGTAAGTTGCGTGGCTAGCTGACAAATAATTGTATTTTGATGTTCTGTGTCTCGTAATGTTTATTGCTTTGCATACCTAAATTATGGATGATGACCATTTTTTTTATTATCTCCAAAAAATATTAGTTTCCAAATAGTGCAAACAATATTACAAAAAGTGTAAATGCTTAAAAATTTACAAGGTTATAAACGTTTTAAAATAAGTGTTAGACAAGGACAGCACTATCGTAGAAGTGACGTCACAACTATGTAAGTTCATACTGGCGCCGCGAATTGTCCGCACTGCGTACCGCGCGATATGGACGGGAATAATCCCCTCCAAAAACTTTTAAAGCGTGTATCTTCTTATTCTTAATATCTCATTTTTATTATGCCTTCTTTGAAATTACATTCATCATCCCTATTGTATAGAATCAAGTTTGAACTGACAGCTGTGCTGTTGGGGAGTTTGTTGCGGCACTCCTTGTTCTCGGCTAAAGCACTAGGAAGTGGTGAAGGGCGGGCGTGCCGGGGGACTGTTTTATGTAGTTTAGACGTTCGAAACGTGCTAATTCTCAGCCTAATTTGAATAAATGACTTTCGATTTTTGATTTTGAATGGAAAGCTTAATAAGCGTAGCCTCGATCTACCCGAACTCATAATAAGTGTAGTATAATACAAGTGCCACAAACCTTTAACTGATAGTTTTCTTTCGATATCTTAGTGTTGGCTCCGAATTTGCCGAGGTAACCGTCGCTGTCTTTATTCGAGACGAAGGAGAGCATTTTGCTGTTCGGTCGCTGACTCATCACCCATTGGATTTGGGTCAGCGTGCGAGGGCTACATTTCGATCTGAAAGTTAAAAAATCAATGTAAAAAAATTTGAACGTAGTTCTTTTTCGAGTCCCGTAGACAATTGCAACAACGGAACCTTTATGATTTCTTTAATGTCTGTTTGGATGTAAATTAGCCATTTTACTCGAAGTTTGCATGATCAGCCTATTATGTTAGCACGGCTGGGACACAGGCCTCCTCTCTGAGAGAGGGAGTGGGCCGTAATCCACCACACGGGCCCAATGCGGGTTGGTAGATGTCACTTGTCTTCGATTTTTTGGTTCTAAGACATTCCGGTTTCCTCACGATGTTGTCCTTCACCGTTTTGAGAGCAGTGATGATAAACTCGAAATTTATTTGCACTATATCGATAAAAATTGTAAAGAAGGTGTATTATTAAATGTGGCAATCCACATGCATGTAACCGAGTGATGAAAAAAATATGTATTGCTCATAATCGTGTGGTGTTTTCTTGGATCCCATAATTTAAAAGATTAAGTATGCTGTTTGTAACCACTTTAGCGCCACGAGATGTTGCTATTAAGTCAGTATGGTCTTATAATTAAGTCAATAGTTTTTGGAGATATGAGATACTAGTCGTTGCCTGCGACTTCGTCTGCGATCCAGGATGACAAGTAGCCTAGGCCTTCCCCAGGTCATTCTCTACCTGTGTGCTAAATTTCATCCACATCCATTCAGCCGTTTTGGTGTGAAAGCGGAATTGTTCCTCGTAGACACTTTTGCAAAATTCTGGCTTCTGTTCCATGGAGATCAACATTCGTTTTGTACGGCAAAACAGAATAGTTTTTAATAAATAGATGAAAAATTGTAAAATGTGCTTTCTTATCTATTTATTTAAAAGGAGAAAGTAACATACTGACTGAATGAATGACTCACTGACTGACATATTAACGCAATTTTGCACATCGCTGCCTTTTAATTTAATGTTGCTGAGCAATAAGAAGGGACTTTTGGCAATTCGACCTCTAAGGGGGTGAAAAGTTTAACACGCAGTCCTTTAACACAAAACTCAGTATTTATTTTTGCCATACTGACCGCCGATTGAGCCAAATTTAATATTATTTCAAGGTTATAAGAGTAAATTTTAAATGCATAAAATAATGGTCACCACGATTTTCTTAATAATAATAGTTACATAAAAAAAAAATGGTCATATAATATATTACGCTTTTAACTCAATACAATTGGAGTGTTCATACACTCCAATTACAGTATTGAGTTAAGAGCGACCCGCGAGATCTCATGGCTTTGCGTTAATTATGTTACACATTGTAAATAAATTGAAAATATCACGCTAGTATAAAATTACCTTTGACTTTCCGTCAGCTCATTGATGTAATTGACGAAGGCATCAACGGTCTTGTGAACCATACCGCTGTCTGTCACATTCTTCCAATTGACACATGCACACCAGTGGGGTTCGATACCCGCTTCACTACACGACCTGTTCTTAGGAATCTGGAAATAAAAAAGACAATGAGTAGATAAGTTAATTGACTCCACGAGACAGTTTCGATCTACTGTGGTGTATATAAGCAAAATGCTTCCTTTGCGTCTTAATTTTATTTTTATTATGTAATCCTAGCTAGTAATGTAGACAATAAGGACATTTTAAAACACTGTTTCTGGCTTTTTTTTTTATCTTATCTTCAAAAGAAGGTAAGATTACCTACTCAACATTCGACCTTCAGAAACGGCACTATTACAATAGTGACGTTTCTGAAGATCGAATGTCTAAAATATTGTAATGTGACACAAAACATCGTGTATCTGAAATGCGTTATCATTTTTAAGGGTGATCTTCATGACAGCTGTCCCATACAAAACTTCAATACTGACTGGAACCAAATGTCGTTAAAAAGGATTTAAAAATTTATTTCATTTTCCTTGTTTGCAAATGTTAGTCGTCTAGCTTTTTAGTGTCTTGATTCGTGCTTTTTAAGTCACACAAAATAAAAATTAAAGCACAAAATAGATCTCAAGATACATCTGGATAATACGATACCACTTGATAAGACTGGTTGTCAGAGTTTCGGGCTTCTGACGACCCGTACCGACTGCCAAAGATCTACAAAGGACAGCCGGGACCAACGACTTAACGTGGTTTCCGAACACGGATTCGATGTGTAATGGATGCTCACCCACCCACGGACCTATCTCGGCAAGAGTTGCTTAACCAACGTTTACCATCAATAAAAAAAAAATTAAAAAAAAAACACTTACCGGTTCCAACAGCGTCATTGCCCTCGGGAAGTCAGCGCCGGTTACTTTGAAAGGGTTCATATGTTCTGACCAATCAAGTGCGTCCAATATAGTAGCATGGATATCGTGAGGCGTGGTCAGAATGTTGGCGTTGGCTTCTAGCTGCGCTTGCGCGTTTGGACGCATACGTTTAAACTTTTCCGGTAAACGAATGCTCATTAAGGGCAGACGCTCCTCCAATTTGCCTTGCAGTGTGTCCCGGACTTTTGCAAACCTGTTGGGTAAAAACAAAAGAAAACCAATATCATGCCTGGATAAAAACGAAGAGGGCTGGCTTAAAAGGAGAAGAGAGTGAGGGCACTCTCTTCTCCTTTCAAGCCAGCTCAAGTGACACTGTGCGGCCACTTGGTGGGGGGGGACTTTTGTTTGTTTAAGGTTTGAAAGTTTAGAAGATAAAAAAAAACAGTGCTGTCATAAAGTAGTTTTCTCAATATAACACGAGTCAAATCAATCAATCTTCAGCCTATTACTGTCCCACTGCAGGGCAAAGGCCTCTTCTCATATGGAGAACTGAGAAGGCTCGAACATTGATCACCAAGCTTGGTCAAGACGGGTTGGCGATTTCAGACTTTATAATTATAATATAAAGTACAGTTTTCCTCACGATGATTTCTTCACCGATGTCAGTAATGTCCAAGATAAACTCAGAAGAATAAATATAATTAATCTTTACGTCACCAAATAATCTTAGGTATACATTTGAAATAAAAGTTTCAGTGGCAATTCATAAATATAATACTCACACTCAGTCCGGTTTTATCAGATATTTGTGTTCTATTAAGACCACTTTTATGCAGCGCAATAATAGTCGCCCTCGCCTCAATATTAATATTTGCCTGCATTTTGAGAATAAATACAATACTGCTATCTATTAAACCACACGTCACTAACCAACAACTACAACCAATCCACAACGTTCATTCCGATCAAGTTAAACATTCGTAAAACTCAAGTCTACCTGACAGAAATCTAAATTCCTTGTTTAGTTTTCTAAGATCTACCTGTTTTACTTTACGTTATGTGGACAAAGTGAACAAGATAATGAATATTATATTTCTGTCCCATTACTTCCAATCGAGCAAAAACTTACAAAAAGCCTATAGATTTTTGCGTGAGATTTGAACTCACATTCGCGCATCTATCTGCACGCGCTTAACCGCTAGACCATCTTGACTCATGTTAATAAGTTGAAATTATGAATTACAATCACTTGTTGACGACAATGAATATGCTTACGACCTTCTATTCCCAAGAGAGACACTCTTGGAAATAGAAGGTCGTAAGTCAAACTAAACGTCAAGCTATTGCTTTGTGAGAATGCCTATGGACTTTTGGTCGCCACTGTACATATGAATTGAAAACTCACATTGGTATTGCTCCGGATTTGAACCCACAACAATAATAACCAAATCAATATTTTCTCGAACCAGCAGCACCAATATTTTCTTTGCACCTTCCCGTGGTTGCCACCCCGTTCTTGGTCTAATTCCTTAAGAAATAGACGTAACAGAAACCTCCAGGCGCCATCACAGCACATCCCTTCCCATAAGTCCCTTAACCCCTAATTTTCCCTTCATATGCCCCCCCCCCCCCACCCCTGACCCTTCTGGTCCACCGGCTGCCTCAGTAAAAGGCAAGCAAAGGGCTAAAATCACGAGGAAGGAGCGTCGGCAAACACGCTGGAACTAGGGAAAAGGCTCCCGCAACAAACAGGCTTCTGTCGCTGGGTCAGTCAAATCGACTAGCGGCCAGTCAACCGCCAGCCAGTGTCCCGGAGAGAGCTGAAGGTGCCACTAAAACACAGCGACCCGGTCGGATGGATCAGGCCGCAGCCAAGCGAGCCCTCAACGAGACTTTGACACCTCGGGAAGAGCATAAGCGGCCGCGCCTTGACCAATCCAAACGGGTCGCCCAAAGAAGCTACGCCCAAGCTGCCAGCGCTAACCTCGACACTTGCGACCGCACGGGGTCCTCAGCAAGGACGTATCGGACCAGGTACTCGCTGCTATCCAGAAGCAGATCATTCTCGAGGCCTGCTACCCCAAGCAAGACACTCCAGGGCCGACATTCAACGCCAAGCCGCTGTTCGCCGGGGGTGTACTGAAACAGTGGTGCGGTAACGACCACACCTTAGCCTGGCTAAGGAAGACTGTCTCCTACCTTTCTCTCCCAACTAGCATCTCGCTAGTTGTCAAGAGTCAGTCGGAGATTCTAAAGCGAGCACGATGTGGTGTCGTGACCCAGACGAGCAGGGGGTCTTCGGACAGCCGACCAATATTGGGCGCGCTCTCAGCTACCAGAACCCCTGGGTCGACGTCAAGAGGTGGGTGCTCTTGCATGCCGACAAACAGGCTGCTGCATGGTTCGTGGTGGTCGGTGTCCCTGAAGACCAAATTCCGACCCTGATGGAGGCTGGACGCCGTCTCTTAATTGGATTAGGGACGGTGTACGTGAAGTTTCAGGGTCGGAACGGGAGGTTCACCGACGTCCCCCAGGGTTGGGACCCCGCCACGGGAACCATCGGCGAGACGCCAGCACCAGCAGGGGAGTCCACTCCCCCACGCAGCCGAACCTGCAATAGCAGAGTTGGCCGCTCCTGCAGCCGCCACCGTGGTCGCCGTTCCTTCATCGGGTGAGGAGCTGGACGACCATGCAGGCAGCAGGACTAAAATGACACGCGACAATTACTCACTCTCGCGTTTCTAAGTCACGTCCATATCTGTCACTTTTCTCGTTTTCTGACAGCGATGCCATATAAAATACTACGCAACATATTTACGATTATCGTTTCTTTGGGAAACTTGTTTGTAATGACGAGTGCAACCATTTGTTAAAGTATCCCTCACTAATTACCAGTCACTCCTATTTAGGAGAGCAGTATCGTGAGTTCGAACCCAGACAGACGCTTTACTTTGTGTAAATTATTTCATCACCACTGCTCTCAAACCGGTGAAGGAAAACCAAAAGTTCGAAGACATGTGACATCCACCAACCCGCACTGGGACCGCCTGGCAGATTATAGCCCAGTCCTTCTCGAAGATAGGAGATCTATGTCCCAGCAGTGGGAACATTATAGGCTGATTATGGGATATAGGGATTGAATATACATAGGGATTGAAAGTTTGAAATAAAATTCGTTAAAATGCTTAGTGCTCACTTTCGTTATTTAAGACGCTGACAGGAGGTAATGCGCGGTCACTGTCGGACTGCATAGGAAAGAAAGAGAAGCGCGATGACACATCGCTGGTAATTTATTGCAAATTATGAAGCAATTATCTATTTACTCAAAACTTAGTTAAGTAATCCCACTACCCTGCTAGTTTCATACTTCGCACTGTACACTTTTTTTTTTTATCTTTATTCTGATTGTTTTTCTCATAATTTTTACCTGCTTTGTGTGCCTTTTAGTCTGTGCTAAATAAACGTTTTTTCTTTCTTTCTAATCGATAATAACAAACAACCAAGTTCCTTATTTAATTAATTTACGTTATTGTAATTAATTTTACCCACCGTACGTGATAAGTAATGCAGATAGTTTTGTTGGAAGATCCAAGAGGTTATGTTTGCAAATTTTTAAAGAAAACTTTTCAAAAATTTGTTTTTATTATAAGAGGGTTCTCGGAAATATGTTTTTTCGCTCCTTATACACTTTTAGATTTGTTTTTTTTTTAGAAGACAATCCTACTTAGAACATTTGCCTCTTGTCAGCGCCATAGGACACACACAAACGATGCACATCCCTGGTGCGCAGGGTTCGGGCTAGCTCCAACGGCATCCTGAGGGCATTCGCGCAGAGGTTCGATTGCCAGTACCTGAACCATTGCTGTCTGGTTCACATACTGACCAATCGAGATCTGTAGTCTCTTTGTGTTGTGTATGTATTTATTTTTATTTTGTGCCTAATGCCTGTGACCCTTTGTTGGTCGAAATAAACGCTTTCATTCATTCATTCATTCATAGGAAACTATTGTTCAAAATGCCATGTTTTTGGACCCAGCGGTTTAGACAGTGCGTTATGTCAGTGAATTTAAGATTTTTAGTAAGTAGATTATGGTACCCAAGCCACTGCTTTTTTTATCTTTCTTCGCTGCTTCTTTTTTTTATGTTTACCTTACCTCGGTCCATGGTCTCCAAAGACGATAAGGAGTGTGTTTTCGAAGACGTTCCTCTGCTCCAGGGTCCGAAGGAGGTTCACCATTGCATCATCAGCGACCGAAATCATGCTGTCATCGTGAGTGATGTCTGCCACAAATGTGAAACAAAACCGCTTGCCGTCCAGACTCAGGAACTGTTAAAGCCAAAGTCAAAAGACAAATTTATTTATTAGTAATGATCTGCAGGGTCAAATTAAATTAGTCAGCGAAACTCCGCAGTCGTAATGAGTATTTAAACGTAAATAAGATGTAGAATAAAAAACGATATCTTTTATTGGATCAACGACCGTAGGTGGTTAAAATCTCAAAATTGTAGTTATTAAAAATCATTTTTGTTATTGGAAACTTCACGGACGTCTCGGCTCTTCTTTTTTTTTCTTGTCGATGGTACGTTGTTTTTACAAGCTTTTATTATATTGTTTGAGTTGCCACGTTGATTGCGGCATCAGTGGCATTCTTTAGGTCATCCACAGTGCAAGTAAACAAATCGGATTGATAGAAATCAGATTTTTATCTTTAGCTAAGTAATTTATTTTATATTTATTTATTATTAATAGAAACTATGCAGACGTCATGGGTAACGATATCTTAACACGAAATAAAAATGATTTGATATTTTATTTAGGTGTCAACCACCGCTCGTAGTTTTGTTACTTGAAGTAATGAGTTGGGAAAATCCTACTTATATTATAAACGCGAAAGTTTGTGAGTATGGATGGATGTTTGTTACTCTTTCACGCAAAAACTACTGCACGGATTTGAATGAAATTTGGCACACATATAGTTTCTAACCTGGATAAAAAATACTCTTCCACGGGATCAAGATTTATGCGGGTGAAACCGCGGGGAGCAGCTAGTATAAGATATATTTCGTTACTTCGTCGTGGTTGAAAAAAAATAGTATTAAGATTTAAACTTAACAAATAAACCACAAAAAAAATGCGACTTTGCCAGCCCGCGCGATATGAATGCTCGTAATAAATACCTGATCAGTAATATTCATCATCAGTTGGAACTGTGGCGTGTCTCCCACGCAATATTTAGATCGTGGTTTGAACCATTTCTTTCCGTTTTTGGATTCCTCAAGGTAGAAGGAACGTAGGTAATGGTCGGCTGGTTGGTGCCGAAACCCGTTAAAACGGTATTGGAAGGTCCCTATCCACGGCATGTCTTCGAAGTACGCGGTGCGGTATCTGAAACAGGGAATGAGAAGAAAAATAATCATCTGAAAATTATTTGAAGAATGATAAATGATTACATAGAGGTATGAGGAACAGGGTTTTAATTTCACTCATCCTCCATAGAAAAGGGAGGATCCTTCACCAGACGGGTTCCTCGTTGTAATCGTGATGACTCCGATGAGATGGTAATAATATTGAGGGCGCGCTAGCTGCGCGCGCCCATGTTGTTGGTTGCTATGGAAGTTTCTGTAGGCAGCGTCGTCGATACCCTACGTCACTATCTTCACGATGCCTCGTCGGTCACCGCCCCGGTGAGACTCTTGGTTACCTGGGGGAAAATCTTCGACGCTCCTACAGTGTAGGTGATTGGTACCCGCCCGTCCTGCTCTCAGATCTAACCGATCACAGTCCGGGCTATGGGGCCGTCGTGAGTGAGGGAGCGGTAATGTATTGTGCCCGACGATTACACCCGTTGGAAGTCGCTACGTCCCCGTTAGGGGGCCCGGCGAACGGAACCGGGTTATGCCCCCCGGCCGCGGAGGCTATACGCTGGCCCGTAAAAACGGGCCCCTCACTTTGTTGGCTACAGTGGAGGGTAAGATCTGAGGCCCGTGAACGAAAGTCGTGACGTTGTATATATGCCAGTTGTGCGGTAAACTCTGCTTGCGCGATGCAGGATCTTGCGTGACGTCAGTGTGATGCGTAGTTCGCATGCGGCGGTGTAGATGCCGCCACAAGCACATTAAATAACATGAATACAATATATAATAGATACTGTGAAATTTTGCTGTTTGTGGTGGTGCGCAATGTAACACGCCCAACACATTGCGCTTTCGAGTGCATGCAACGGTACAGTTGTGGGGATATTTAAAGTTGTATAACATTAAAAACTTGTTCGTAAATTTTGACCTTCAACATCTCCTTCAATATCTCAGAAGGTTTCCAGGTATGGTCCAGTACAAAAAAAAATGATTGCAATGACACTTAACGAAGCCGAGAGTCACTTGTTAAATGTCTTTTTACACAAGTAATTTGTTTACAACGCACTACGCATTTCTTTTTATAGCGTCTGTGGCTTCAGCTAAAGATATGATCGCTTACCCATCTTTCTTAAGCTGGTAGAATATGAAAGGCATGGAATCCAGTGTGCCGTTGTTTTTAGCTGTCTTCCGAACATCGGGCAGTTCCAGTTCTGTCTTCCCAGTAAGTATCGGGAACAGGGCGGCCGGCGTACCATCGCCGACAATGTTGTATCTGTAAAATTCATTGCAATATAAAAATAATTTTATTCCAGAAAATCCACAATTGTAAAGAAAACACACACAGCCGCACGGGTCGGTATCCGAGGTTAAGCAACACTTGCCGAGGTCGGTTTAAGGATGGGTGACCACCCATTGCATACGCTACGGTTTCCTAGAATACCGTTTCCGTCACATTCATAGCGGACGTCTTGAAAAACTGTCATAAACACCAGAGGCCCTAGGGTGAGTTTCTTTTAACCATTTCGACTTTACGCATCGACCGCTTCCGGCGCTAAGATAGGCCCTTCACCACTCAATAGTTGCACTCCGATTGCCAAGGGCCAATCGGAGCGCCGAACGCGGTCGATGCGTAAAGCACGTCGCTTCGTGAGATAAAAAATACTTTAGGTGTTTCATAGTACGATATTTGGCGCCGGAATAATAATGCCAGGGGGCGTTGTTGGTAAACGAAACAAGATGGCGGCTTTTGTTCCGATTTTGGCCGGGCGCCATAAAAACTTTGTAACTTTGTATCGGGTGTTTTATTAGAGGGGGAGTAATTCCCAGTAAATAGGGCCGGTAAAAAATTAAGCTTACCGTAATTTAGACCTTCGCATCAAAACACATTAATGTTTAAATTTCTTGTTTGATGTGAAGGCGTCTAATAAAACACCCGATACAAACCATAAAAAATCAGCCAACAAGAGCTAACTTCATGGATATTTAAAGATTTTTTCTGTGTCCATTTCAATTTAAAGTTCTCCGCCAAAATAAAAACACCATACACATACTCGTAAATACCTATATTTATTATTTACGAGAGAACCTACCCATCGAGTATTGTTGCTTTGACGTGATTCTTGAGATGATCGTAACTCTTGGGCATTTTTCGTATAAACCCGTTTTTGGAGGTGGAGTCGAAGCCGAATATAAGTACATTGAGTGTGTCTTCTCGATCTGGTGGTGGTTCTATCCGTGGTACTGACTTACGAAACCCTAAGGAATATCCTATCCAGGTTGAGCTGAGAATGCTGCAACAAAAAAGATAATAATGATTTGCAAGAATACGGATGATGACAAATATTAGAAATGTTCGAACAAATAATGCAATTTCAAAGAAGGCATAGTAAAATGAGATAATCCAAAAAATACGTAAAATCGATGGAAATATGAACGCTAAAAGTTTTTGGAGGGGATTATACTGCCCTTGTCGCGCGGTACGGACAATGTTTGGCGCTAGTATGAAGTTACAAGGTCGTGACGTCACTTCTACGATGGTGTTGTCTTTATTTATTTATTTATAAAGGTACACCAACAATTTGCATTTAAAAAATATCAAATAACACTAGATACCGTTTATGGGCTTATACAGTTGCCAATAACAGGTGAACCAACATTCTCAAATACAGTGAAATCTTAAGGTAAAAACGCAATGAATAAAATTATTGTGGCACAAACTATACAACCTATGTCTTTGTCTAACAGTTATTTAAAAACGTTTAGAACTTGGCAATTTTTATAATATTGTTCGGTAACAAATACTTTTTGAGTCAAAAATAAAAAGTTGTCATCATATTAGTTGACAAAACAGCAAAGTAAGTTTCCGTCATAATCCACCAGATATCTGGTGTGCAAATCTTAATTGAAGGTTGTTAGTATAATAATAATTAGCCTATAAAGTTTCTACTGCATGGACACAAGCCTCCTCTCTAAGAAAGGGAGTTGGCCATAACCCACCACGTGTCTAAAATTTTTACTTCAACGTTTTGAGAGCAGTGGTAAATTAAGACTATTAAGTCGGGGCCGTACCACTGGGCCACAATTGCTCTTGCAACTGAACAAATAACGAATAAGTATCCTCTCATACACAAGTTGTGGGTTTAAATCAGGGCAAGTACCATGTAACTTATTCAATTCAAATGTTCTTTCTAGATTCGACATCACTGACATCGGTAAAGGAAAAATTCTTGAGGAAACCAGCAGCCTAATTGCGTAACACATTTTCGTAAACGATTACGACTAATCTGTTTGATTTTGACAGTTCAACAACATTCACTGCGTTATTTACATTGTTGAGCAGAATTTTTTATCGAAAAATCTTGAGGAAACCAGCAGCCTAATTGCGTAACACATTTTCGTAAACGATTACGACTAATCTGTTTGATTTTGACAGTTCAACAGAGAATTTTTTATCGAACTTATGAAGCAATGGATTAGCAATCTGTTTTAAAACGATTCAGATTCCGATGGATTGTGTATTACGCAATTAGGGTACTGGACTTATAATTCATATAAGTCTGAAATCGCCAATCCGTCTTGAGCAAGCGTGGTGATCAATGCTCGAGCCTTCTCTGTGTGAGAAGAGGCATTAGCCCTGCAGTGAGATATAGATAACTAGATAACGATAGATAACTTTTCAGAACAATGTATGTCCCTGACAGTTTTATGCACACATCTACCTACCATCACACGGAATACAGCGGTGATATTAAATAAAAAATAAAAAACAATAATGATGCACCTTACCTCTCTTTATGTGTCCCCGTACATTTTATTTTGACATGGTCACTTAGATCCAGTATGTAAGGCTTATTACCCGCCACTTCTGTGGAAGCCCCCAAATAGTACTTACTGTCGCTCACGTGTATAATATCTTGGTAGTTACACACTATATCTGACGTCGTAGATAATATTTCATCTACTACCCTACATTCGGAGTGCTGGAAAAATCAAAACTTATGGTTAATGTTGCTTTTGTGTGCGCTCTCGCGTCGCGGCAGAGTGCACGAGCCTTTAATAATTTTGAATGAGAATTACTATTTTGAAGAGGAATTTGTTCGAAAATTGCTTAACATTTTCGCTTGCTGACCTGACCATACATAAGGTCTAAATTTGTATACACAATCTTGTTAGATAATTTACATGTATTTCCACTTGGACCGTTTGTAATCCTAAAGGTCCAAAATGATTTTGGTTGCAACGGAATTTGAGCTTTGTCGTGTATGATATTGAGTGTGAGTTCGGTGTTCCCAAAGCTTGATAATTATGTGTGATTCTAAATTAAAATATTGATTGTAAATTGACGAATAGCGCTACAAGGTTATTTTGGCGCGTGGCTAAAATCGGAACTAACGCCGCCATCTTGTTTTTTGAATACGTTTCAAGTGACTTTTACCAACAGCGCCCCTTATATAAGTTATTTGAGCGCAAAAATATCCTTGGAGCAGTGTACTTACATAACACTTCACCCAGTCTTTTCCATTGCAGCTGATTGGAGGATAGTATTTGTCGAATTGCATCACCTCTCTTGCAAAAGGATCGAGCTGCGGGATCTCGCATCCACTTCCTTTATCTTCCTTCAGGGCTTCCTCGATCTTATGCTCTATATATCTAACAGAGAGAGACAAATACAGTGCTTGGTCAGGCGATTTTAATCCTTCAAGGAACAGGGCACAGAGAAGCTATTCGACTGCTGGGAGAGTGGCTGTTTGCGGAGTTTATACGCGCAAACCGTCATGTTGCTACTGACGACGGATCAATAGATACGCAGATATGCGTTTACATTCCAAACACACGCGCGTAAAGCGTAATAAACGCCCATTTCAATAAAATTGTAAGTAGGCAGAGTTGGGCCATTTTTGACTTACCTAGTAGTATAGGAAGATAAAGCAATTCGAACTATAGTTCCACTATGTTATAGTTCAAATTGCTTTATTACATGAAATCGCCATAAAATCAAAGTGATTAATAGATAAGCGAGACACAACGATACCCGTATTAGTATTAGACAATCCGTATTAGTATTAGCCAATAACGACACCGAATTGATATCGATATTATCGCAAGCCGCATCGGTACCGATACCGGCCGGCACTCAGATCTGAATGCACCGTTTTTATGAGAAAAAATATTATGAGGTTTTGTTGCTAAGTGCAACTTCAAAATGATGCTGACAATAATGTTGAGCGACTTTTTTTGCGAGTTTGATGTAAAGATTTAAGAGAGATGCGCTAAGTACCCTGCGAAATTCACATTTTCTTATATAATATAATCAATACAAATCTCACGCCCATGCTTCTTCGAACCTTACCGCTCAAGCACGCGCCACCACGCGCCAGTAGGGTCTAGGGTCATCAAAATAACCTCTTTTAGCGCGAATACATAGACTCAAACGCTTGGTAAAAATTTCTACAAATTTCCGCACTTTCTCCGCAGATATTCTGTCCTACTACCGGTTAAGAGTTGCCTTTGGTCGGGCCTTCCTACGGAGCCCTCAAACCTTTGGGCGATTTTTATCGAGCACTGGATTTTAATGCACTGCTTAGCGTCGAGAGTTAAGTCACTCTGTTGGATTCTCAATGCTCGGCTTAACACCGAGAGTTGAGAATACAGTGCGCGTCAAAAAATCGCCCGTGCGTACCTGGGCTGCCACTCTTACCACACGAGCTGGCTCGAGCGTGGGTTTACCAACGCTTCTTCATGCCAATACTTGTACGGGGTTGTGCTAAAGAAGCTTTCGGGCTGACAAATTTTAAATACGAGACACGTATGCTATTTTAACCCAACACATGAGCTGTGTTGAGGCGATGAACGTGTTACGTGGGCCCGAAAAATATAACAATAATTGAATTTAGATCAAGCTCATTTCAGCATATTGAACTAAGCTTATGCAGTAAGTAACGCATTGGACGTGCTACATGCAAAAAGCTTATTAAATCTCAGAGGGCCTAGACAAATGGCATTCGCTTCAGAGCAATTCTATTTCCAGAATCGCTATCGCTTCACTATGTTACTACGATATGATCTATGATCACGTGACATTTCGATAGTTTATGCCAACCCCACACAGTTTTTAGCTTTTATATTAGTATTACTTCGTCTAGGCTTTCTGATCCGCTTGACAACTGACAAGACACATAAAGCAACAGTAAATAACATTAATTAAGGCAAAATTACCCAGTTCTTCGCTTCGGTTGAATGGAGCAGTAACTTAAGGCCGACATTACTAATATGATAATTTTGGTCATTTACACAGCCTTATTTACACAGTGCAATTTTCTGGAACGTTCAAGAGCAATAATTGCCATGCCAAGTTCAATTATTGCCATTCAATAATTGCATGCCACTTCTGTTTACCCCAAGGAAATTATTGCATGCAAGTTTGGCCTCGTCGTAACGCAGAGTTGCAAGCCCAAGTTGTGCAATTGATTCAATATTTTATTCAATTATATTGAACGTCTTCTCAAGATTTTTTTAACTTGTTTCGTTCGCTTAAGTTTAAATAATAGAAAAAATTCATAACAGAATTGGTGCGATTTTATTTTACGTGCTGTTTGCCCCTATACCAGTTTTGAACGGCACTAACTTGCCCGTATCGTGCAACAATAGAGATGATGACTACTTAATCTCAAAATGTTCGAAAAAATCATGTAATTTCAAAGAAGGCGTAGTAAAAATTTGATAATCGAAAAAAATCTATGAAATCGATATAAATACGAAGAAGCTACATGGTTTAAAAGTTTCTGGACGGGATTATTAACGTTACATTGTCGCTACGCTAGTATGAAGTTACATTGTCGTGACGTCACTTCTACAATAGTGCTGTCCTTGTCTAACACTTATTTTAAGACGTTTATAACTTGGCAATATTTAAAGATTTTACACTTTATATATTATATAATTTGAAAAAAAATTGAGATAAAAATAAAGAAATCGTCATCATCCATATTGTACGTGTTGTTTAGACGGTGCCAGTCAATTGTTGCATAAATTTTTGGTACGAAACAGGCTTGCATCACTTGCACCGTGTAAATGGCGCTTAATTTTCAAAACCGTCACCATGCAACATGCACTAACATGCAAATAAGTCATGCAGAGTTAACTTACTAAGAACTATCTACTTACTCAATCACAGAGTTTCTGAAAAGATAAAACAAAAGTAAGGAAAAAATAAATGAAAAGATAGGGAAAGAAACATGAGATACCATGCTTCGAGCACGCATGCGCGTTACACACTTAAGACATGTAACATTTGAAATACAACAAAATACAAATGTCGTCTGATTGTCCTACAAGACGGTAAGGTAGGACATTCACGATCGACGTTAAACCATTAGTAAGTCATTGCAATGTAACTCTTATCTCAGTACCTAACTTATTTAGGTATCAATTAAAATGATTGCCGAAGTATTATCAAGTCCACGACAATAATTCTAAATTACACGTTATTACAATTAAATAAGGATAACATTGCAACTGCATTGCTTTGTTTGCATTGACTTTCAAATGGAAAGAGTAGTAGTCTCTCGTCTCTTTTCGTCATTCAAATTTGATCGTGAATGTGCCAACAAAATCAACGCCCTAAATATGAAAGAAGAGAGAGAAGTCCGATAAAAATGATTTATGATTCTATTTTTGCGTTTGTAATGGCCTGAGTATGTCGGTTACTGCCACATAACACAGAGACGCCTCAGAGGATGCTGCTAGAAGCGGCATTGTCAACACTTTACACATAGACTAAGCGTGTCACCGTCTCGAACTCCATAGGAAATCAATGGCAGTCCGCGACAGAAGATTACCAGTCAAGGCACGTTTGGCGCTACGAATGTTATTAGTACTGCTCTCTCGATGCGGCTAGGCGATTCTGTGTTCTGTGGGTACTGCAGTTACCCGCACCGTGAAACCACATCATACGAGTTCATTACAAGTGCGAGTAGATCAGTACCTCAGTATCTCGCATTCGAATTATTGCAACTTTTTTATTTTAACTGCCACTCGTTCGCCATTTCTTTTTCAGTATCGGTACTGTACCTGTACCAAATAAATATTTCCATAAGTTACAGTGTGAGAACAGATCTAATAAGTAAAAAGGATAAAAAATAGGCATTATCAAAATTACATCAAGGTTGCAGCGTACGAGATTTGATAAGTACCTTACTTTGGTACAGGTACTTGTTAGATGAAGTAGCAGGAGTAGCAGCAGGTACCGAAATGGCAAGAACTGCTAAGTACCGGTACAGAACCTGTACTTTGGTACCGGTTCCAAGCACCGGCCACAAATACTTGCCAGTGTCATGGCGTACTTTACCCGTGTGAACGGTCGGTGCCAGCTGAGCTACTGGCATGCGAGTACATAATCGCAGCTGTCTACTTTCAATATCTAACAGTGATTGCATATGCTGCTATAATTTTTTCAACTCTCAGAAACCCTATTAAACAGATTGGCAGGGACCTCGACCTGCTACTATGGATTCAGTACACACGGCTTATAGTACCTATAAGCCGACTTCGCATTGTATGTCCGTACAATGAGGTCGGCATATACTCGAAATGTATAGTTTGGTGTGTAGAAGAGTGTACATGATTCTAGACCTGGATATTGCATTTTTGTAGAAAATAGCTGTTTTTTTTTTAATATCCCACGAAACATTTAAACGCAGTGGTGTCCAAAATCATGTGCTGAATCCATTGTAACAGGTTGGGCGTGGATGTTGCTGCCACTCTGTATAATATAAAGAAATATGGCATGCACAATGCACATACAGAAATAATATAGTCGTTTCGGTGTGTAATGCTACACACTATAACATTCTATAAGCCCTCCACCGATTATCCAACTTGATGGTACATTTACACAGAGAGTTTCTAGTCTCGTAATTTCGAGGTGTCCGTGCAAATGACCCGTATAATACGGCCGTGCCCGAGCATGCTCTACGCTGTATAATTTATGCTCCACGCACTAATGGGCAAAGCATACATAAGCTACTCAAAATTCGCGAAGCAAAAACTGTTTTTCACGTCAAAAATAAATAATTTTATAAAACTAGATGCGTTATTTATTATCTAGAATGGAAATAAATGCGAATAATGACATTTCGACCATGCTACCGACATAAGAAATTGCCGTAGCCACCAGTCGATATAAGTAAAAAAAAAATGAAAATGAAAATACCCTGTACTTTACTTACTTAATTTGATTTTATTCATGTATTTTGTTGACTCTCAAGCATCGCAGTCACGATGACATTTGAATGACGTAAAACCATTAGTAAGCCAGTACAATGTTACTCTCATCTCATTGTAATAAAGGACAAGTTGGAATGATTGCCGTGAGTTTGATAAAACTTCGGCAATCATTCTAATTTATACTTTACCTTACCGAGATAAGAGTTACATTGCAGTGACTTATGTACTTATGGTTTTAAGTCGATCGTGAATGTCTTGCCTGTACTACATACATATTTTCCGCAAGGAATTATTAGTCAGATTTAACGTGAGAATGAAAAATATTTCTACTCGTAAACATTTCCGGTAATTTTTATGGTTTCATATAATTATTTGTTTTGATTCTGGTAAAGTCAGGGAAATTAAGCTGTTAAGGAGATTGAATACCTGCTTAAATTGACTGTGTTTAAATCACACTGTCATTCTTTGACAGATGTGTGAAATTGTTGTAACACGGTAAATTATTAACTGTATTTTTTTGGGGTTAACAACATGACATAGAACACTTTTATTTGCACTATTGGTTCTAAAAACTTGGTCAATAATGCGTGAGCAGAGCAATACAATTGAGATAATCGAAGACAAGAAAGAAAACTAAATGTGAAACATGAAGACGTTTTGAAATGTAGGTACGGTCCAGTCAGTCAGATAATTAGGCATCCGACCTGTGTAGAAGGTTTTACTGCAATAGTATCCTTTTTTCTATTCTTTATTTATTTAAAGGCTTTTGCCCTAATCTAGCTATTACACGTAATATAATACTATTAATACAAATACATACATTATTGCGTAAGCGAGGGAGATAGTGATGCAGCAACCATTTCATAAATCAGTTTCGCTTCTCCAGAATTAGGTGTAGATAATATTCTAATGAATACTTCTTTTTGGTGAAATGCATTGTACCAATACTATGTTTTAGCGCACACCGTGGATACAGTGTTATGGAACTAGTGTGTATACATCTTTTGGAGGTGACTGTTCGTTGAGTTAAATCACTATCCACTAATATCAACACACACACCCAAATATACAAACCTAAATATATATAGTTAAATAAATATATAATTTACACCCAATTAAACATTTCTAAAAACATAACATCACGCCTTGTTTCCCCGAAGGGTTGGGCAGAGGTGTACCTATAGTACACCCACGTTTCGCCAATTATGTTTAAGTCCCATGTAATAGGGGGCGAGCCTATTGCCATCTACCGGGCACACATCCAGACTTCGGGCTGCTACTGAGAAATTCCAGATAGAAAAACCCAATAACACGTTGCCCGACCTAGGAATCGAACCCAGGACCTCATGCTCAGCAGTAGCGATTGCGACCACTAGACCAACGAGGCAGACATTTCTAATAATTTAAATGAATATTAAACTGCTACTTAGCCCTCTTACTCTCTCCTAATGTTTGCTGTGCCCGACAGGGTCCATATTGATCTTTTATTAAGTTTTTACCATCTATGTAACACATGGAATGCAATAAAGTATTGAGTATTGAGTATCATAAATGCGAAAGTAACTCTGTCTGTTAAAACTCAAGCTCAAAGTATTAATTTCAATAAAATCAGTAGAAGGCACTTTTGAATTGGCAATTGGTGTCGGGTATGCTATGGAGGAGAACGGGCAAGAAACTCTCACTCTTTTAAATCAAAATATTGGTTACATCATTGCGTTAATTTATCAGCGAACCTAATGAAACATAGGTTCACTGCGCTAAATGCAAACGACAAATGCAAGAGAATGTATTTGTTTTTTTTAACTAAAATTTAAGGTGTGCCTGCTTAAATTATGATTAACGCAAGTTACTCTAAGTCAGGGTTAAGTTGCCACACTCGACTTAACATTTTGGTCTCTCAATATAATTAATATAAAATTGTGAATATTCTAAGCAATAAGTCCAATTTATCAAGGCTGCCTAAATCTTTGATTAATAAAGAAGTTTAATCTCATTTATATAGGGCCGGCGCAGAGCCGCTGGATGCCGGAAGCACAGAATCGGTCGAAGAGGCGGTTCTTAGGAGAGGCCTATGTCTAGCAGGGGGACGACCTTCGGCTAAAATGATTATGATTTTCGTTTTGAAACACATTTGACGCATCCCGCTTCAGTTTAAAGTCATTTTTGTGACAACTAAGACCCGGCTCCCCTACAATTACTCCTTTTAAGGTACTGAGTTAGAACCTATTGAAGAGAAGGCCCTCTTAAATGTATGTTAATTTGCATTAATATTCTGTAACAGTCACACATACAATCTAAATGAAACTTTAGAATAATTATGATTAACTGGATCTTTTTCTTTCTACGTACAAGACAGTTGCGTAATTTTAATATTTCGCTCGATTCACTTTTTATTCGAACTTCAGGTCTTTTTTAAAGATTATTTTAAAAAAAAACAAGGTTGCTCGGCTTGTACCTATGTCTAAAATAAATATTAACAGTGAGACATTATAGTTTATTATCCGGCAACAAGATATTTTTGTCTCTAGTTTATTACTTTAGTTATAAACGAAATAGGAATTGAGACTTAGCCTTTTGTTGGCGCTCTGGAATTTCAACTCTTGGTGTTGAACCAAGCATTGAGAATCCAACAGAGTGAATATGCTCTGGCGGCTGATACTGTGTCTTGCTCACTCAAACATCTCGCTGACGGTGGCGCGTGTGTTGGTTCATTTAGCTCGCTTCAAAATTGTTGAGCTGAATGGTGCTGATCCGTGTTCGTGAACGGGCGCCGTCAGTTGGGACTTGTCATCTCTTAGCTGGCACGGCATATTTAAATAATTTATTTTTTTGATTGTTTTTATTTATTTTTAACGTGTACGGTTTTTGTACATAGTTCTCATAGGTTCAACACTAATCACGTAACCAATATATTTGTGGACCGCTACATGCGAACAACGCATCACACTGACGTCACACAAATCCTACATCGCGCAATCAGAGTTTACCGCGCAGCTAGCATATATACAACTTCCCGACATCAATCGTCGGGCAGTTGCCCACCAGATATGACATCCATCTGGTCGGATGATCCTCTCTTTTCCAAGAGTATGAGTGAACTTTACACCCTGTTCCTCATATCTCTATACTGGTGACCCCGACGTGATCGTCAGCGCAGTCTTCGTGAAACTTCTTCAGCGTGACGTCATCATCATCACTCCCGCAAGTCACACAGCCAGCCAGCAACCACGGCTTGAACGGTTGTCCTGACCATCAGCATGCAGCGCAAGCGCGTACCTGGTCATCACCCTCAGCCTCATCAGCAACCTAGGCACAGCACACTGCACATTCGGCCTGTCCACAAGCAGAGCGCTAAATCTCCCTCTCCTGGTCGACACCAGCAGTCAGCCACCCCGACTCACTGGGGCATCTTCGCAGACAGTTCCGAGCATCGCAAGATACAAGACTTAGTCCACTATCGACGCCGGTCTCCGGAGGGGAGCGATGTGGCGGCAGCTACACCGCTACATGCGAACACCGCATCACACAAATCCTGCATCGCGCAATCCGAGTTTACCGCGCAGCTAGCATATATACAACTTCCCGACATCAATCGTCGGGCAGTTGCCCACAAGATACGACATCCATCTGGTCGGATCATCCTCCCTTTTCCAAGAGTATGAGGGAACTTTACACCCTGTTCCTCATATCTCTAATATATTTGTAAGAACAATATTATTTAAAAGAGTGTCCATGAAGTTTCTTGCCCTTTCTCCTCCATGGGTTCCTACTACGCTTTGGAATGGGCAACTAGCTTCATATTTCTGACTGGCCGACTCCTTGACAATTCAAAAGTGCATGTAAATTGTTTAATTGAAAAAAAAATGCTTTGAGTTTGAGTTTGAGCGTCGTCAACAGCGCGTCGAAAAAAACACTGTTGGATTTTAAACTCTCCGCGCTGAGCAGTGCGTTGAAGATCCATTGCGCGAAAAAATCTCGAGGCAATTTTATTACGTCTGGGCTGACGCAATTTAGTTTCGTACTCAAAGAAAAGCGTACGCGATATTTAACTTTCTCGCGATATTAAACTCCAGCTTAAGCACTAGGAAGTGGTGGAAGGCGGGTGTTTTGGGGGGCTGTCTTATGTTAATTTTGACGTTTCACAAAGTGCTCATTTTCAGCCTTAGTTTGAATAAATGACGTTTGATTGATTGACTAACGGAGCCCGTACAACATATCCGCTAGGTAGGTGCGGGTATTTTAATTCAAGTTTTAATAAAATGAGTAACATTGAAATAACTAAATAGAAATAAGATGTTCCCAACGTCAAAGTACCAACCAAGTAGCGAAAATAAAAATCAATTGCCAAAAATGTTTGTCCGCGCATCACTTCAAAGCGGCTGACCTATTTGGCTACTTCAATTTTTTTTATTTTTATTGTCAGGACAAAGTTTGTATGAAAGATTTTTTTTAAATACACCGGGAAAGTCGGATGCTATTTTTGTATGAAATAAACCCCGGACACGATCAGTTTCTAATAATAATAGCACGCATAAAAAAAATTCTTAGCCATTGATGCCAATTCAGATATATTAAGGTGTAAATTGAAATTAATTATCTTTTAAATAAACCATCGCACTATTTTAAATAAACGTTCAGTTATGATTATTACGGTCTCGCCCTCTCATGCACGAGGTTTGCATTTGTGTCAGTGCACATAGCGACGCGTCCTTTGCTAGCCAATCGGCCAATCGGCCTGAGGCGCTGTGCGTCCGTCGCGCGTCCACATTGGTGCGATTGGCAATCACTCACACAAATGCAAAGCTCAGCTTAGGCCTCGCGGACTGTACCAATGTGGTTTTTTTAATTCATTTGTCCTTTCTTGGTTTATCTTGAACATTACTGTCATCGGTGAAGGACCTCGTCAGGAAAGTTGGACTCATATTTAATTTAAGTCTAAAATTGCCAATCCGCCTTGAGCAAGCGTGGTAATCAATGCTTCTCCCTTCTCTGTATGAGAAGAGGCCTTTACGAAACTAACATTCTTATAACGGGTGTAAAAAGGTTAACAAAGCCAAGTGCCACTTGCGCTCCCCGTCATCGTTATAATTTTTTTGTACTGGACTATACCTGGGAACCTTCTGGTTACGGAGATATTGTAGGTCAAAATTCCAACTAATACTGAGTTTTTTTTTTTTACGAAAACCTGTTTTTAATGTTATAATTACACTACCATTCACTCATAAGCACAATCTTTTGCGGGTGTTTTGCGCACTACCACAAACAGCAAAGGTCATTGCCCATTTCAGGCCCACAGCGGACAGTAGACTACAGAAAAAATACTTTATGCATTATTTGGTATAAAAAACATGTATTTGCTTTCTTATAAATGAGCGCCATAATAATCTACCCTATTTGCAAAAACACCCCTACCCTAATTACGAAAAAAAAAAGAAAATTAACCTAAATAATTACTTTTTTTTTTTTTTTTTCTAAAATTGTGGCGTCAGTGTGAAAATTTTTTTTAGATATCCAATATTATTAAGATTTTAAAACATTCAATTTTTATAGTAATACTTTATGTCCATTTTGGGCCTAGGACACTATGGAGGGTGGGCATTCCCCTTTTCTCACCAAAAATTAAATTCCTTTCCCAGTAATTACTTTTGTGCGATGTTACTTAGATTGTTGCACAGAATGCGTAGTTGACGGCTATGTAATGGGTCTTTTTACACCGTGTATTTTCTAGCAGTAGGACCCAAATCATCTTTGATATTGGATGGTAAAAAATCTGAAGGCCCACCTGGTGGCAAGTGATCACCGTGGCTTAAGGACATCAGTCGATCTATTCGGTAAAAATCCCACCGTGAAAATGTTGGTGAAATGAGCATCACTTTATAGTGAATTGTAATTCCATCTGATGCTAGAATTTGGCACTTGTCAATAGTGCCAAACCCTAGCGTCAGATGGGATGTCGATCTTCACCTTAGTTCACTTCACCATAGTTGCATGATAAAACAAAACAAAAAAAGAAATGTATTTGATGACCCCACAAAGAAAACATCAAAAACATTTATTTTTGGTTTTATTTGTTTAGTTATCGATACTCATCACGTCTGAGGAGTTTTGCTAGCTAATTTACGCGTATACATGGCGCTGAATCGCGTATACTCGGCGCTGAGTTGTGTAAACTTGGCTCCAGTCGTAACTGCACACTTCTATTGTGTGGTCATAAGAACACACACTTTTTTTTTACTCTATTTCACTTCTAATAATTGGTCTTAAGTTATGTCGACTTGTCAGCATCAAAAACAAAGCTTGTATAAATCCCTGCCATGGTCTATTACAGTGGAAAAAATGTTTTATTTTTCTATCAATTGGCATCAACGACTATTTTCAAAGAAAAACAAAAAATACCCTTACCTGTTTGTATAATTAACATCTTTAATTTTATTCTTTTTAACCACAACCGAGCTGCTTGCATTACTACTGACAGTGAAGCGTGCATTTCTAGACAAAGACAGAAAATAAATAGAACCACAAACCAGAAAGAGAAAAAGCATGCTACTAGGCCTTACGGCCGGCGAAAACCTGGCATTTTCAACTTAATTTCAACTTGTGCAAGGTCGGTTGTGCTGCGCTTGGCCAGGTCTTCGCCAGCCCTTAAAGTATCAATGGGACTAGAGTGCGCGCAAGATAAGTCTGTGCACGACGTTTGTCCTTTAAAACACGTAACACAGCACTCTCTTTACACTTGACATAAACGCATTCAAGATTGCGCCCAACGATTATTTACGATTTCGGCCGCGCGCGGACTTATTTTGCGCGTACTCTAGCTGAAACTTCAGCTGCGAGTTAAGAAAGTATCTATAAAAGTCGAACAAAAGAAATAAATAGAAAAGCTGGTATCAGACGCTTCACTGATCGATTCATTAATTAATTATTTTTTTACTTTTGATTCATTTTGTGTTCAGACGTTTCACTTCGAGTAAAATACTACGAATGAAAATGAACAAAAAGTTAAGCGTCTGATGTCGGTTTAATAGCTGGAGTTTTTGAAAAAGTCTGTCATGGTAACACTCCTTAAACTAAGTAATAAGTTTTAAAACTAACTGACCAAATAAGTATAACTACAAACTTTAAAAAAAAAAGCGAAGAAATAGCGTCTACGATCGAAAAAAGCGTTTTTCATGGTTAATTAAGATTCATAGTACACTAAAATGAAATCTATTTGAGTAGCTTTGAAATACACAACTCTTTTACGATTTTAACTACAGCATTATACTAATATACTCAATTATATTATGAAACGATTTAAATATTAAGATTCGCCCAACCGCGTCAATATAATTATATTCACGTTTCTGTTTCGTTTTCACACCTCTGCTGTCACAATGACGCAGTAAATCTGACTTGATTGACATGGGAATGCTGTTTAATAATGTGTGAGCTCACTGTTCTCACTATGAACAACTTTCGCGTTACTAAGTACGGGGAAGAATCTGCCGATTTAAATCTTTGATGTAATGAATGAAGAATTCGCAAGCGTTTATTCCGATATGGGAGAATTTTCATTACGATGAAATTGCTGGGCTTTTGGCTTCTTAACTAGTAAAAACATCAAGTAGGTATTTTTATGGTAAGCCTAGACTTACTGCAAATTGCAATTACTTACAATTTACGGCCGAACCCAATAACGTATCTATGACCAGTTTTGGCGTAGGTACTGTAGAAAGAAGAACCTATCCATCTCTGGTTTTAACGTCCCAACAATGCCGAAGTACGTCCCTATAACATAATGACAGCTATTTGTTTGACGGGGATAGATAGCATTATACCGTCTATATTCAATAGCGATCTGTCTTTCACTGAAAATAGGTTACTGGGTTCGTCCGTAACCGTAGTGATGAAACGGATAGTGGTTTGGCCGGATATATGAAAATAGGCCGGATACCCGATTTTTCGAATATTTGTCTCTAAATTGTGTTAATTTTGCGGTTTCGTCTGCGTGTATATTTTTTGGCCTGTCGTTAAGTTCTAAGCTAACCTAACCCATGGTTCCCTGGTCCATGGTCGGGGTGCCCTAGCTTAGTTACTCGACCAACTTTGAGAAAAGGCCAGAACGTTCAAAGAGGCACATTTATTTTAATAAAGCGTACATCATTAGAAGCACAAAAAGTTTTATAAGTCACATTTATTTTAAAAAAAGCGGACATCATTCAATGGTCAATAAGTTTTTAGAGAAGTAAAAAAAAATTGTGTTTCATAATTATTTCATCCAGGATGATATATATGTAGCCTATGTCTTTATCCAGGTTCGAGGCTACCTATCGGTCAACCGAACGATCAGTTCTATGGTTTAAGCGAGAAAGGTTACAGACAGGAGTTTTTTCGCATTTATGATATTAGTTTGGATGCAGCACTCACGCTTTCATAAGTATATCGGGTGTAAAAAGACATAACGAAGTCCAGAGTCACTAGTTCTCCCCATTATAGTATTTGTCTATTCTGGTTACGGAGATATTTAAGGTCAAAATTTCAACTTTTACTGACATTTTTTTTTTTAAGAAAACAAGTTTTTGCTGTAACAATGCACAATGTTTCACAAATTTTCACCCAAAAAATAAAGGTCGTTTCCTAGCAATATTTTTTGTGAATGTTACTTTACACCCTGTTTAAATGTAAATTGTTGTACATGTAAATTATTCTTGTTTTCAGTATTTAGCCATAGCCGATTTTGTACGTAAGTATAAGCAAAAAAACTGGCTAACATTAGCAATTAAAATTAAATCTGTACGATAAAAGAAAATTGCAGACATTTTTAAACCGCGATTTTTAAAGCCTTTTCGATTTACCCTGAAATAAACATATACATACTCGAAGGGCACTTAAGTTTCGTCTTCTTAAAACAAATTCTGCCGATATGAGTTAAAATGACAGCTAGACTGCATAAGACCTGAGCGACGTAGAATTGAGTTGTGTTTGAATATCCGGCCGTAAATCTGTGGTCTATTCTCATGTCAACTTACATCATTATTAATTATTTATTGTTATTTTGTAAGATGTTTTATATTTTAGTCAACCAATCGAAACCACTAAAATGAGTGTTATCATTATTTCATAGTGTTATCATTACCGGGACCCTTATTGGTAAAACGTTTGATATGACAATCTTTCATTTTTGCAATACAACTGAATCTATTGCTGGTACAAATAAAATAAAACTTTGCTCTGATTGCTGTATAAATACACATTCTGCTTTGAAAATTATATCAGCTCAACTCAACAGCAAAAATTACGCAATGAATACTTGTTGAATTGCAAAAGCGAAACTAATTCTCATCTCAAAGTAAGGTGCTGATCATAGAATTGTTAATGTCGCGTATTAAGTGGAAACTCAGTTGCACATCATTGTCGCCCGCGACTCGCAATAACAATGTAGTGCAACTTTTAACTATCATGAATACGGAACATTTGCATGTTGCCAGCAACACTGCAACATGCCATGTTGCCAGCAACATGTTTCCCGCAACACGAAAACATGTTACTAAAACAAGCTTGTTTCCCATTGAATACGGGGCTTAACACATTTCGAAACTAAGACAGAGAAACATCATCTACAGCTTTCCAAAGAAAAGTGTGCGCTTCGGGAATTATCGTCTATCTTCGGAAATACGAACACGCGATGATGAGATCTAATATGAAGCTGTTACAGCCCCTATTTACAAAATTTAAGATTAATAACTCTATGCAATGCCAAAATACTTTTCAACACTTTTGAGTGACAAATGACGATCTGAGACCGGATTAGGTAGCCCTACAGAGGTTAAACTTCATACAAACGCGAGTTGATAGGTGGAACCCCCCCCACCCCCAGAGGCAATGCTAGGGGAGGAGGGTTACTACATGACGCGATTTTCGTGCTAATCCGGAAACACGATGATTCCCGAAGCGCAAATTTTCTTTGGAAAACTGTACTAAAGTTAATATCCTACAAATGGACTTACCTCCTTGTAATATCAAGATCGGGTTCCCGTTGCAAATTGTCATTTAGAGAAACGTAATAAATTATACAGATTATACTTATTGTTAATATAATTAACTGATTTCTTCGTGAACGATACCATCGCTTCACCACCATCACTGACATCTGAAACAATTGAAAAAGTATACATAAAACAAAGCTTCTATTTCTTAAGGCGCGTGGCGGTTTTCATCAGTATATTTATAAGAAATATATTATTTAACTGATCCTCTAAAATCATTTTTGACCTTCTATTGATGGACACACTTTTTTAAATAGTTGAGCCTCTTTTTAAGTTTAAGGAATTTTCTTACAGTTAGTTGTAGTAACCAAGTTAAGGTACCCCGACCAAACGGGGTAGGTAAGTTTACAACTGTGACCAACCACTCGCGAGCCAAATCGGTCGCAGTAACCAAGGTAGCACCCGACCAAATAGTAAGGTTAGGTTAGAACGTGAGGGTTCCAGAGGGTGACGGTGTAGGGGATATCCGTCGCCTCCATTCCCCAGGACCCGAACTGGTGGCGCGTAGTGTTCCAGAGCGTTCGTGGCGCGCCTCTCTACTGGGTACCGGTACCGGGGGCAGTTCAACACCACACTGCGCTGCTATGGGACGCGGCCATTGGAAGTCACACTCAAACTCAATTCAAAGCATTTTTTTTTTATCATTTACAGGCACTTTTGAATTGTCAAGCAGTCGGTCAATCAGAAATATGAAGCTAGTTGCCCATTCCAAAGCGTAGTAGGAACCTATGGAGAAGAACGGGCAAGACACTCCAAGGACACTCTTTAAATTAATATTCTTACAAAAATATTAGTAACATCATTTTGTTGAGAACGATGTAAAAAGACGTACATGTTAAAAGCGTTCAGAGTGCAGCAAAAACAAATAAAAACCATCCAAAACTTAAATTATTGAAATAAGCCGTGGCAGCTAAGAGATGACCAGCCCCAACTGACGGCGCCCTCGCACTCGTAGCCCGCGACGAGGGGACACCGGAGTGGTTATAGTCAGTAGGAGTCTGAGAGACCCCTCTGCCATCCCAGGGCGGAGGACATCCAAAGGTTAGAACTGTGACCAAGCTATATCCCTCTTGCTCGCAGCTACTTGGCTATTTAGTAATTTTAGGACCCATAAGTGGACTGGCAGGTGGAGTAAGGCAGTGACTCAGTGGCGTCCTAGGACTGGAAGACGAAATGCCGGTCGACCGGCGGCGAGATGGGCGGACGATATTGTTGCCATCGCGGGTAGAACTTGGATGAGGCTGGCACAGGAGCGTGGAGATTGGCACAAGATAAGAGAGGCCTATGCTCAGTAGTGCGTGAAGTCGGGCTGTGGGTGATGATGATGATGATGATGAAATAAGAGTAATTCAAGGTTCACAAAAAAGAGGCGCAATCATTAAATTAGACTGTTCAAAAATAATTTTAGGCAAGCAGCGTGGAAATTGAAGACTCAAATTACCTGCGAACGTAAAAGTCTGAAACACATCCTGCGAAACTTACAATACAACTAAACCACAACGACTTGTCAAAAACTGTAGCATGTTCTACGCATTACATAGTACATAATATTATTATACAGGCAGATTAATTTATTTATTCAATCTCAAAGCATTTATTTCAATTTAAACATTTAAAGGCACTTTTTGTCAACGTTCCTAAGGAGGAGAAGAACGGGCAAGAAACTCCACACTCACGTCTTTTATTAAAATACATTGTTACAAAATATTAGTTATTTAGAAAGAAAAAACAAAAAAAAAAACATTTTATTTCGATTATCACTGACTCATAACAGAAATAATATCCATACAGTCACATTACATACATTAAATACACAACATTAATAATTAAATTCAACTCAATTCAATCCAATTCTTATTAATTTAATTGAATTCAATTGAATTACAATAAGTCATACAAAATAAAACAATAATAAGAATAATCATAATAAATAAACAATTTAGGTACTGTAAAGGATATCGTCTCCGTTGCCGGAACAATTAGCACACCAGCAGCCTAATTGCGTAACACGTTTTCGTAAACGATTACGACTAATCTGTTTGATTTTGACAGTTCAACAACATTCATTGCGTTATTTACATTGTTGAGCAGAATTTTTATCGAACTTATGAAGCAATGGATTAGCAATCTGTTTCAAAACGATTCAGATTCCGATTGACTGTGTATTACGCAATAAGGGTACAGGTATGTAGGCAAGGAATTTATTGTGACGTAGAGGTACAATATTGTATTATAAGTATATATATATATATATATATATATATAGGTATATATACGATTTCAAACTAGCCTTTTCCCTAAGGGACGAAGCTACGTAGGGAATTGGGTCTTCTAACCCAAAAATGTGACAATGAGTCGTGTTTCTCTAAGACTTAGCAGCGGAGTCCATTGTAACGATTCCAAGTAGGACGTAATCCAAGGATGCACCACTGGTTCAGTCACACAAATATTGAATATTCTAGCGGAGGTCATTAAGACGGAGTCATAACACCGCGATTATTATTAAAGGAGGTTTGTTAGTCGCATCAACCAGCCACACGTCGCTTACAACTTACTATTCTATGCTTACAACAGTGGGAGATGATGGCGCAATCATACCTTTCCGCGAGCGCGGCCAGCATTTTGTATGTAAGTTGAATTTACAATAAATGTGAGAAAGATATTTATTTGGGATTCATTGTAGGAGACAAAGGACACAATAGAAATCACAATAACACAAAAGGCTCTTTTAAGTTTGCTTCTTCAATGACAAGAGTAACGGAATAAAATACACGTGCTATATGTAAAACTTCTTTAAAAAAAAGAATTAAGAAAGATTTCATGTGAGGGACAGAGAGAGATATCTTTCTTCTCTCTCGTGTACCATAATGTGCCTAAACGTGACTCGTCCTTGAAATTACACTCTAAATTCTCGTCCAATTAATAACGAATCGCGCCGCCTTAAATTTTTCACTTCAATAAAAATAGAGAATTAAATGTTGAAATTAGAAAGACAAACACATTTGGAGACAGATCATTCATACTATTGTAGTAAACGCCGAAAAAAACACGTTTCTAGTATGGAGACCCCTTCAATTTTAACTTTATTTTCCTTACATTATTTGTTGTTATAACGGGGATAGAAATACACACTCTGTGAAACCTTCAAGTGTCTAACTATTACGGTTCATGAGATAGACGGACGGACAGCGAAGGCTTAGTAATTACGATTCCCTTTGGATACGAAACCCTAAAAAAAGTATAATAACTTCACATTTGTTGAATATTGAAGATAAGAAACAAAGTGAGTTACTTCAGTTATGCAGTTTTATCAGATACGAGTGACGCATAAAACGACGCAGAGCTCATAATTAAGCATTTCGATGGTATCTAGGCCAATCGTTTGATAAGATACTTGCGTTTAAATAGATATTCATGCATTTTTTTTTATTACTTGGAATAATAACACAGAACATCACGCCTGTAAAGGCTCCTAAAGGCACGACACGCGGTTCCGTTGTGTCGCGCTGTCGCGTCGCGCCAGTGTATACGAGCCTTAATCCCCGAAGGGTTAAGCAGAGGAGTACACCAACATTTTGCCAAGTTACGTTTAATTTATGTAAGGGCGAGCCTATTGCCATCAACCGGGCACATAATCCAGACTTCGGGAGAGGGAAATTCCTATTGGAAAAACCCATTAACACTTTGCCCGACTAGGAAATCGAACCCAGGACCTCATGGTCAGCAGTAGAGCTTGCAACCACTACACCAAACACGCAGTTTAATTCCCTTACTTGAAATTTGTTCCAAATGAACACAGATTAAAAAAGTTATAGAACTTTAAAAGTCGCTTTGAAGCAGAAGAAGCTATGTAATTGATAGTATAGTCCGCGAGACCTAAGCTGTGCTTTGCATTTGTGTGAGTGCAATCTGCCAATCGGACAATCTGCAGATCATATATAGACGCTATCGGAATTTTTGCAATGGCCTCTTATGCAGCTTACAATAGCGCATGAAAAGTTTGATTGAATTGGAAAAAGCAAAACATAATCATAAAACGTTGTGGAATACAAAAAAAAGATTACTAATACTAGAAAAAGATCATCATCACCTCTAGCCTCTAGCTCCTAAAAAATCACCCAAACCCATAAACTGCAGTGAGGTATGTAATTTTTTTGGCTACCATAGGCACAAACCTAGCGTCTAAAATTATCTCTACCACACAACCAGTTACTCCACCCAAAACTTCCCCTCATAACTCTTTTGTTCTCCTTGCTTTTGATGATCGGCCTGAGGTGCTGTGCGTCCGTCGAGCGATCACATTGGAGCGATTGGTAATCACTCACACAAAAGCAAAGCTCAGCTTAGGCCTCGCAGACCGTACTTTCCCGGACGAGCTTTTCCAGTTCAGAGGGATACAGATGAGCTGTCCTAGAATCCATTTAGAAACACTCATGCCAGCATCCGCCGAACCTAAACCCAACTATGTCCTGTTCAGCTTCCAGTCTTACCGGATGCAGCTAAATACCAGTATTTTACATGGAGCGAAAAATCAAACAGCAGCCTCCTAATTGCGTAACACATTTTCGTAAACGATTACGACTAGTCTGCTTGATTTTGGAAGTTCGACAACATTCATTGCGTTATTTACATTGTTGAGCAGATTTTTTTATCGAACTTATGAAGCAATGGATTAGCAATCTGTTACAAAACGATTCAGATTCCGATTGACTGTGCATTACGCAATTAGGGTCCTGAATTCATATGCTGTGAACAGCACACTAATAAAGAGTTGAAATTAGAATTGTAGGATTGTATCCATCACTGCCTCAGGATCGCGGGAAATTCTAAAGAGATACCGTGGCCCTGGCACAGGCAACTGAAGGAACACGGGTGGGTTTTAGTCAGTAAAAGTCTGACACGCCCTCCCGCTCCACCCAGAGCGGGAGAAGTCATTTGATGATTTCCCACCCAAAAAAAGAAAAAGCATTGTATCCATCATAGGAACAACCTCAGCTACCGTAGTTTTACCTTCGATCCACCATTCGGCTGTTATGTAGCCACGAGCCACTTTAGAAACACCCTGTATAAAGTTATAGTTAATATATTTTCGCTATCGGTAAGGTCAGTGGCAGTACACTACACATATGCTCGTAAACATACACTCACACTTTTATATTTTATTATTTTGCTATATTTGAAATTTATTACCATATTTTATTTTATCGTTTTATAATAATAAATATATTAAGTATGTAACTTTATTATTTACTATTGAATCGAAATAGTATTAATATGAAGATTTTGTAAAGATTTTTCATTAGATTATTTAATTATATTGATATCTTTATGTAGTTATGTTTGTAGAATAAATTAACGGAATAAAAAAACAGGCTAGATTTTTGAGCCGGGGCAGTGAGTGCAGGTAGTTTAAATTAAACTTGTAGCTTTCGATCATCATACGAACCTACTCGTACATCGATTTTGTGAACTGCATAGAGTTGTTTATCTTTAATTTGCAAATGATAATACAAAACAGGCTTAAGTACTTCCATGGTTGTAACAGCTCTATAGTAGATCTTGACTGCCCCGTTGCCCTCGTGGTCGCAAGCGCGAGTGCTGAGCATGGGATCCTGTGTTCGATTCCCAGGTCGGTCAAAGTGTTGTTGCGTTTTTCCTTTAGAAATTTCGTAGTAACAGCCCGGAATTTCAAGATTGGCGGTGTGATACCGTACACGCTAATGGCCGATTCCTATAGTTTACGGACCGTTATTGGTTAAAATTAACGATTATTGTATCTTTACCAATAATGAAGCGAAGAACTCATAGCTTCGCATAATAGACCCTCACATATGGAAGTAGCTATCACAGGTAAAATGCATACGAATCTCTTTAAATTCTTAGTTTGGCAAAAAAATGCTACCATTGGTAAGCAAAACGATTCGTTTTAGTTTAGGAACCGAGCATAAGTCGTTGGTCCTGCGCCTGATCTCACTCCGGTTGACGTAATGCATGCCGCTGTCTGCGCACGCACTTATGCACTATGACATCTCCCGCGCCAATGGCTAGTCTTCGTTGATATCGGCTGCCATGGCCGAAAGACGGTCTCGAGGACTATATAGGTATTAATAAGTCACAATAGTTACAAGAAAAAAAAATGCTATGTATTTTAAAAATTAAGGGCACTTAAAAAAAAAGAGATAATCTACGGTCTGTGACGGTCTTATCCTCGTGTTGCTACAAATTGTAACTTTGTATTTTTTCGTTAACTAATATGTATAACCCACTATCTCACCATCACGCGTTCGTATTTCCGAAGTTAGACGATGATTCCCGAAGCGCATACCATTCTTTAGAAAAGTGTATGATCATCGCATTACAGAGGCGCATGAAACTATATTGCAATGTTTGTATTATTTTCTCTTCCAAAAATATTTGAACATCTTGTTTTAAAATCTAGCATCCTATCGTATATTCTAGTTCTCACGTAGATTAACATTTACTTTTGCAATATTATTTTCATGGAAAACATAACATAACATCACGCCTGTAATCCCAGAAGGGTTAGGCAGCGGTGTACCTATAGTACACCCACATTTCGCCATGTATGTTTAAGTCCCATGTAATAGAGGGCGAGCCTATTGCCATCAACCGGGCACAAATCCAGACTCCGGGCTACTGAGAAATTCTAGATAGGACAACCCAATAACACGTTGCCCATCCTGGAAAACGAACCCAGGACCTCATGCTCAGCAGTAGCGATTGCGACCATTTGACCAACGCGGCAGTCACGCCAGTCATTTAAGTAACACTCGTAACATTCATTTAGCGATGATATATGTAGAAAATTTCCTGTGGGATATTTCCAAAAAAGCTAATTCGTTCTTCTAATTGCAAGACAATCATTTATTATTATGAAAGTTTTTGACTCTGAAGCAAGTCCGGATTTGTTACAAAATGACAATGGCAATAGACTCATCCCCTATAAAATGGGTTTAAACTTTACTTTCCTAAAAGTTTACTTGTACTAGTACACCTCTACCCATCTCTTCGAGGTAATTGATGATGCGTGATGTTATGTTCAAAGTATTGTGTCAATGGGCGTAAATGTTGAATGATATATGACAGACATATTACAGTCATGATGGCAGTCACAGTATCACAATAAATATCAGAAAACCTACTCTATTTAAAAAAAAAATTAAATCAGTGCGTTCATCGAAACGATTATTACGACCTAAGGCAAGTGGTAAAGACAACCATGAATATAACCTATTTATATATATGCAAACAAAATGAGATGTTGTTCGTTGGTAAGCGAGGTAATAGTACGAACTAGTTTTTTTTTAATCGATAAGGTTGCCTGGAACATTTGAAAATTTTTGGGAAAACTGAATGTGAACTTTCGTTGGGATTTTATGAATTTATGAAATTTTGACACGACGTCTGTTGCGTCAGGTTGTACTGAATAAAATAAAATAAACTCATTAATTCAAATACAAAGCGCTAAGAACCAGCACTTTTAAAGTGCTACAAGAATCTTTTGGCGCTTATATGTTGTACATATCTACAAATGATTTGACTTTGAATTCATATTTAGAAAAAAAGCGAAAATAAAAGAAGATACTCCGTGCATTGGACCTTCTGTCTCAAATACTCTGTGGCGCTATTCGACGCGTTATCGACAATGCCCTACAATAGTTTAAAACGTTCGCATTTTCATAATATTCTACAATGAGACACGTCAAACTAGAATATGAAATGAAGGACTAGTATGTATTGTGCCCGATTTCATACAAAACATCTGAATATGGTTTTTCAACTTTTATGTTTTTCAAACTGTCACAGTAGGAGTTTGTTACATGAGTAATCACTTTTTTTACTGCTGAAAGGATTTAAAGATTTTAAAAACTTATCTTTGCAATGTATACGCTCATTAATTTAGGACCTATTGTATAGTTGAATGATTACATAATTATGTGAGTACTATGTAAATACTATAAAGCTACCATTTACTGGGTAGGTCTTTCGTTGATTAAATGCAAGGCAGCTGAGAGTACGTCATGTTCACTGTAATGTTTCGCTGATGGTGGCGCGTGTGTTGGATCATTTAGATCCCTTCAAAATGGTTCAGCTGAATGGTGCTAATCCATGAGTCCTGTCCGTGAACGGGCGCCGTCAGTAGGGACTGGTCATCTCGTAGCCGCGAGGGCTTACTTTAATTTAATTAAATATTTGAATTGTTTTAATCTTTTTATTACGGACGCTTTTAATGTTATGCATCGTTCTCACATGTATATTTTCAACATTAATGATGTAACCATATTTTGATTTAAAAGAGTGTCCGTGTAGTTTCTTGCCCGTTGATTTCCATAGGAACTATACTTTGGAATGGGCAACTAGCTTCATCTTTCTGACCGACCGACCTTGACAATTCAAGTGTTAGGTTGTTCGGTCTTTTTTTCAGAAACTGCACCCTAATTGCGTAACACATTTTCGTAAACGATAACGACTAATCTGTTTGATTTTGACGGTTCAAGAACATTAATTGCGTTCTAAATATTGTTGAGCAGAATTTTTATCGAACTTAAGAAGCAATGGATTAGCAATCTGTTTCAAAACGATTTAGATTCCGATTGATTGTGTATTACGCAATTAGGGTGCGAGTCGAGGTATCAGGTTGTAATTAGGGGCTTGGCCCTCAATAGATCAGATAATTTTACAGTGAAAGCGTTATTTAAATCTTGGCAACCTGCTTTACATTAAATGTTTTTGGTGGGATTATTTATGATCTCTTATTAAATTACTGTGTTTTATTCAGTTGGAAGGCTGCCCCCCCCCCAAAGAAATAAAAGCTGTTCAATGCAAGACACGTCCTAATTCGGTACTATGAAAAATGAGGGCAGTGACTTTTATGAGGACCACAGAGACCTTGATAAAAAGCCGGAAGTAACTAAACGGAAATAAAATCATGATATTGATAATGTACGACACTTTTTATGATTTAAATACATTTAAATAATCAAAATAGAGCCCGTGAAATCACATGTGACTTATACGTCTCACAGTCGACCGATGATTAAAAGTGTTTGGGCGTTGGCAAAGCTTAAGATGTGACGTCATTTTAACTGCGATGTCGCCAAGAAGTAGTGGAAAAAAGTTATGCGAGACGAGGTGATCATAAAAAAAAGCGTGGTGTACCTTTTTTCCTCGGTAAAAAATGCCTCATAGAGGGCAAGAGGTTACAGACAATGGCGGAGTCTGGACACCGTATTTATAATAAAGCATGCAAGTGTGAATTCTGAACTACTACGTAGATACTACATCTATTTCATGCGCCTAAGTTCAGCTATTCGAAAGTGATGCACTTACCATCGAACAGCATTTCCCCCGACCCACCTCTTCGCATCGCCCCACCTGCTCGCGCTATTACTTCGTTTTCTTTCAAACTTTTTTTTTAATTTTTGCCCGTTTGTGAAGTTTTGCCAAGCAATTAAGATAGATAACATTTAAAATTATTACCAAATTTCTGCGAAAACAGCAATTTTCGGAGTGCCTCTCCGTGCAGTCCGAAACAAGACGGTGCCGAACCAGGTTTAGATCAGTCCGATATCGCCTATCAGAAAGCTGAAAAAATAAAAATAAATACATAGTTAATAACTTTAACACCATTTAGGTATGTAAACCAGCACCTTAACTGAGCAACACACTATCAGTAGCAATGTATTTCATTCTGACAGTTCAACAACATTCATTGCGTTATATCCGTTGGTAACAAAAAAAAAAAACTAACTTAAGCAGCAATGGATATGCAATATGCTTCAAAATGATTCAGATTGTAATTGATAGTGCTTTACGCAATTAGGATTCAGTTCGAATCATAAAAAAAAACTAAATAGACGCCATAGAAGTGCGCGCGGAACTAGTTGGCCGCGCCTTAGGTGGCGACAGGGGTGAGGGGGCGGGTTGCCTACTGCTCGCAACGCACATGAGATTAGACAGTGATGACCACGGAATAGAAAAAAGAAGTGGTAATGTTGTATGAACAACAAATTCAATTTTAACGAAAACCTTATTTCTTGTTCATACAAAATTAAGACTTATTACAACTGACGAAAGTTGTTATTAATTAACATATTTTTCCGCAGAATAGTGACACACGCGGGTTAACTGACGGGCACTTCCACTTGTTTTTTCTATTCCATGGTGATGACCAATCTCGACATATCGTGAACAATAACTGTTCAATTATTGAAAAGAATAAATAAAAAACAATTGACCTTTTTGAAGTTTATATTGTACCTACATCTAATTATATTGTAATTTATAGTAAAATAAACCAAAAACAAATTATATGAAATTACACTGTATTGTTTAAGTTTTTCGTCGGACTTTAGTGCAAAAAATCAATATTTCTATCGAACCCAACGAGATTTGTAAATAAAAAACCATCCACATTTTAACACTTTTTTCGCTTAAAACAGCAATGTAAATAAAACTCGTAAAGGCTACCTAATCAGCTGTTTTACTGAAGTTCACTTGCAAGGTCAACGCCGGCCTAGCTATGTTTTGATGCCTATTCGATATCAAACGCGCCGACAAAAAGACCCCGGCCCACGGTGGATCGAAAATCGGCTGTAGAAGGATCGTTTATAGAACAGTAATGATCAGCAGAAGTCATTTCCAGCAAAAAAAATAACATTTAAGAAATCGAGATCCTATGTCTTCTGCAGCCGATTTTCGATCCACCGTGGGCCTAACTATAGCTACGCCGACAGATATAAATCTAACAGACGCGTCACATGAGGCATTTTATTCGTTTACAAAAGTTAATGTCCCATTTACTACTTTTAATTTAGATTTATTATAAGGGATAATTATTATTTTTCGAAACCTTCATCGATTTATGTGAGAAAGATTTAAAAACATTATTGGTAGTCACGTAATTTTTCGATGAATTTATAATAACATTAATTTTAGTATTGAATGCAAATCAAAAATGTTAATTTACTGTTTCTTAAAAAAGTACATCCATTTTCGCAATTGTTGTGTGAGTAGGAACAACTAAATGTGATTGTACAGTCTATCATTTTGTTGATCTGTGTTCGGTAGGTAACTAGTGAGTAGTTGAAATATAGGGTATTCAGATCAGTAATCAGATCTGAATACCCTATATTTCACTGTTGAACCATTCAAGTATCCCTATGACTATTCAACATTCAGAATTTCTATTCATGACGAATGTTAATTTATTCAGAATCATCTATTCGAAGTGACTGTTGCATTCAGATTGAAATGAGACATCTATTCAAGATCGTCACCTACATGGTTAAAAAAAAAAAAAACGCATACATAATCAGTTACTAACGACTGATTGTTTACATAACAAACACATAGTCATTCCCGTGAAGGAAGTAGATCATATTCTTTTCTACCCATCATGTGCCTCATCATGCCAAAAAGTTATAGTTATTAATTTACATCAGAAAAGAGCATATAGTATTATGAAAAATTACTTATAAGTTTATTTTATTTTATTTGCTAATTGTCTTATTTTTCTAGTGCGTGAACAGGCTCGTGACTCGTACGTACATTTTATTAACAGGAGTGATAGAAATAAAGCAACTGAAATATAATTGATAGTTTATTCATATTTTTTTATGCAATTTGCTTAAAATATCCTTAACACATCTATAAATATCATCATTAAATACATTCCCCACAACATGTTGGGCACATATATTGGCACTACAATCACATGGTAAATTTGTGAACTCTTCAGCGTCAAAAACTTGTATTCGTATTATTTTACTACGATGACCCGTTGACGGTTTCTGTATAAACGAGTACACAGCATCACTTCTTCGTCTTTTATTATTACTATTAGTGTTGTTACTATTGGTGGAAGGCGATGTTTCATCAAATTGAAATGGTTTTTCTCTCTCCAAATAGTTGACCACTTTCTGACGTAGGGTTTGTTCAGCAGGAATTGGTGAGTATGAAGAATTAGTCGGGAAAATATCGCTGGACATCTGAAACAAAGAAATAGATATTAATTAAATAATACTTAATACAAGAATACGAAGACAAATGAACTATCCTAGAATATAGATCCCTGTGAAAATATTTAAAATTTATTTACATTACACATTTTAAGTTTTTATTAATAATTTAAAATATTTTCTAATATTTTACTTACCGACATCGTAGAGCAGATAAGACGATTTGAATGTGATTTTTGGTATCTTGGATTGGTTTATATACAAGTACGGATTTAAAAAATAATTATAAAATGTCTCACTATATGATTCAATTTAATCTTGTTTTTATATATGTAAAGTAATCCGAAACTGACGGCTCCTCTTGTCTCCATATGGCTAGGAATTTGGACACGTGCACAAAGATACATTTTCAATCTACAACAGACGAGCGTTATAACCGCTGCGTTTTATACGCTTAATTCATTGAGCGTTAACATGGGTTAAAATTTATTATATTTTTAATAAGGTTCAAAACTTAAAGATAAAAAAAAAAAACAAGCTTATTCTTATATACCGAAATATGAGATTCCTACTTGTCATATCTCCACTCCGCCACATGTCTAGGAGTTAATGCGAGCGTGCAAACCGCAGCGTTTATACCGTCGTCATCAAAAAAAAAAACATTCAGCGAAAAACAACAACCTTCAAACATGTTTTTCTAATTAAGTATAAAATTCCCTATTATTGATTTAAGTAAGTATGTACATAAGATTAAAAATCACTTATCATTCGTCTTTTATAAAACGCTGTAAATTTAAAACCTTAACCGCTACGATTTATATGAGTATGCTCGTGTACACAATTGATATTTTTTGCCGAGTATGCAGTTTTACAAATTTGGATTGAATGACGTGATTTTAGGCCTATAAAAACACTTCGCAAATTAGTCTCCGACACAATTTCTCTCTGGAACGAATCCTCTCTACAAGGAATCAACGCTCCGAGCTCCTAATCAAGCAACCTGACTAAGCAACAATCAAGAATGTAAGTACAAATACATATACATATCTAACTATTGAATGATCAGAGTAATGTATTAATTTATATAATCGAGTATTAAAATGTTGACCCTCAGTACTTTTATAGTTAATAGTTAGCACGCTTAGCTCAGAGACTGAGTGATGGTTTTCTATGCTTCAAGTTCGATTCCTGCATAGATGAAATGCTATGTATATTATTCATCTATTAAAATAGATTTTTTCAACACGGTCAGCGTAGTTGCTGGCTTTGTGTCCTGGATTCCATTCCTACACCAATCAAATGATATTTTTATCTGAAAATTATTTAACTGATCGTAGGATCAGTTCCTTTTCAAATGTATGAATTATGAAGTTAATGGATTGACTGCAATAAACTAATATTTTTTTTTTTTTGTTCACAGGTCGAAACTACTCAGCAACGACCTTTTCCTCTCCAGCGATGACTCTGAACAAGAGGCAAGGCCGAAGAGAAAGACAGAGGAAAGAAAAACGAAACGGGAAAGGTCCAGCAAGTTGAGTGAAGAGTCAACAAGCGCAAAAAAATCTAAGCCGATCATTTCGCCAGTAACACCGCCAGCTCGAGTTACAGCTGGTGAATTATTCGGTGACGACAGTGATAATGAAGAAAGCGTCACCCCAACACAGAGATTCCACAAGACTGGTAATATACCACCACTATACTCTTATTTCACTAGAAGGATGGCTAAGGGATACTCTCGACAGATAAGCGAGACTAAAGAAGGAAAATTTTATGTAGAAGTGAAAATTTACAATACGGAGGAAATAAAAAAAATTATGCCTATAAATAGATGGCGCTCGGCCATAACTACCATTAAGATGAAATTAGATGAAAATAAAGAATCTTGGGCCCACATAACGGAGTTTGTTAAAGCAACTCAAAAGGACTTTAAAAACTGTGCTATCACCCACATGGGTGCCTATGATACTTAACGTCTTTATTTGATTAACTAGCTGTCAGTCAATATTAGCTTAGGTACTTACTACAGATTGTATTTCTTTTATTCATATTTACATAATATGTTTTATTAATAATTGTACTAAGTATATTTGATAAGTATTATACTGTAATATTAATCAATATTATATAAGTAAGTAATCTCGTCATTGGTTTTCTTTTCACAGTTACACACCTCAACAGCAAATCGAGATCTAGAAAGTCAATAGCCTGTCATAAATGCAAAATTGAAATACCAGAAAATCAGTATTCCTATCATAAAAGAACGAATATACATAAAGCAAATTGTTTATTGAATACTAAGTTCACAGATATTCATATTATTGCAACAGCATTCAAAAACAGAATTATGACCTACAGATTGAATGTCACTCAGGAAGACGAGTACCTCGGTTTAGAGGTGTTCCTGGCTGATCATCTAATAAATATAACAGAATTAATAAATATGTCACTTAATGAACACAATTGCATAAAATTGAGTTTTGAATTGTTCGCCTATTTTATGTTATCAAAATCAGACGAACAACAATTAAAGTCGTTTAATACTAAATATGAAATTATATATAAGAACACTAATTTGAATGAATTATTAACCAAAGTAGTATATAAACTAAATAATAAATTAACCGAGTTCCAGCACTGTCAATCTGGTTGGACATTTGTTTCTATGAGTCATCTCGAAATTAATATAAACAAGTATTCCCCTATGAGAGGAGGGTCTTATATAGAACTGCCGTTAGCTGTTAGTCACTCGAAAAGTTGTATAAATATTAAAAATAAAGATAATTGTTGTTTACTATGGAGTATAGTTGCTGGATTATACCCAGCTAAAAATAATGTATGCAGAACAAGTTCATACCCTCATTATACCTCTGTTTTAAATATTGAGGGAATGTCATTTCCTCCTACCATAAATGATATTAAAACGTTAGAAAAAAATAATAGCAACATCAGTTTAAATATATATGGTATGCAAAATAATATTGTGACTGGACCTCTTTATATAACACAAAATCGAAGAAAAAATCATCTGAATTTACTTTACATCGAAAAAAATTCTATCGGACACTACTGCCTAATTAAAGATTTAATACGTCTAGTGCGTCGTCAAGTGACTCGTTCTAAAGGAAAACTTTATTTATGTGATGCATGTCTACAACTATTTAGTAATGAAAATAGGCACAAGACTCATAACTGCTCCAAGATTTTGACTATATTACCTGAAAATAATTCTGTACTAAAGTTCAAACATTACGAGAGGCAGCAAAAAATTAATTTCATAATTTATGCTGATTTTGAATGTATGCTAATAGATTGTAATGAAAGTAACTCTTTTAATACTCAGAAACTAAAAACACATCAACCTTCATGTTTCGCTTATTATATTTGTTGCACACACGATGATAAATTAAACAAGTTTGTCACATATCGAGGTACAGATTGCGTGGAAATATTTGTTAAATATTTAATAAAAGACGTTAAATATATACATAATATATTAAGTATTAAAATGCCAATGACTCCATTATCAGTAGAACAAGAGATAGATTATCAAAATTCGACTACATGTTACATATGCAAACAATTATTATTGAATGATAAAGTCCGAGATCATGATCATATTACATCTGAGTATCGTGGGGCAGCGCACCCCCATTGTAATTTAATGTATAGAGTTTGTTCATTCATTCCTGTTGTCTTTCATAATTTGTCTGGATATGACTCACATTTATTTATTGAAGAGTTAGTAAAGTATGAAGGTTCTATTAATATAATACCGAAAACTAAAGAAAAATACCTTTCAATAATAAAAGTAATAAATACGGAAAAAAACAATCATCCTATACAAATAAAATTTATTGATTCCTATCAGTTTCTTAGTTCTAGTCTAGATGCATTAAGTAAAAGTTTGTCAGAAAACGATTTTTTAAACTTATCAAAAGAGTTTACTGATAAAAGACAATTTGATTTAATGCGAAAAAAAGGTGTTTATCCATATGACTATATTAATTCTTGGTCTAAATTTGATGAGACGAAACTTCCTATAATGTGTTATTTTTATAACAGTCTGTGTGACAAACATATAACTAATGAAGAATATTTACACGCTCAAACAGTTTGGAATATTTTCGAAATAAAATCTCTTGGTGAATATACAGATTTATACATAAAATGTGATGTGCTTTTACTATGCGATATATTTGAAAATTTTAGAAAAACAAGCTTACATTACTATAAGTTGGATCCCGCTCATTATGTAACGTCACCGAGCTTAAGTTGGGATGCAATGCTTCTATATACCGGCATCGAACTTGAGTTGATAAGTGATTTAGAAATGTACGAGTTATTAGAAAAAGGAATTCGTGGTGGGCTAGCACAGTGTTCTCTACGTCATGCCGTAGCAAACAATAAATATTTACCACATTTTAATGAGCTCGAACCAAGTAGTTATTTAATTTACCTTGATTGTAATAATCTATATGGCTATGCTATGATGAAGAAACTTCCTATCAAAGAATTTAAGTTTTTGAGTCTGAAAGAAATTAGGAAGTTTGATGTAAATGATGTATCAGATGATAATGATTACGGTTATATTCTGGAAGTAGACTTAAATTATCCAAATTATTTACATTACAAACATAAAGATTTACCTTTTGCGGTTGAAAAAATTGTACCTCCTTATGGGAAATCAGTGAAATTGGTTGCAAATCTCTATGATAAGCAAAATTACATACTTCATTATGTTCACTTGAAAGAATGTTTGAACAAAGGTCTGATTTTAAAAAAGATTCATCGTATACTTAGCTTCAGACAAGAATGCTTTCTCAAAAAATACATCGATCTGAATACTAGTCTTCGTCAAAGTTCCAAAACTGCTTTCGAGAAGGACTTTTTTAAATTGTTGAATAATGCCATATTCGGAAAAACTATCGAAAATAAACGTAAGCAGGCCGATGTAAAATTAGTAACAAAATGGATAGATACCAGAAATAAAACAAATAAGTATCTTGGTGCTGAAAAATTGATATGTAGACCAAATTTAAAAAGTATATCAATTTTTTCTGAAAATTTCGTAGCTGTAGAATTATACCGTGAAAAGGTAGTTTTAGATAGACCTATTTATATTGGATTTACTGTTTTGGAATATTCAAAGCAACATTTATACCAATTTCATTATGATTTTATTAAAAATAAATATGAAAACAATGCTGAGTTATGCTATACGGATACTGATAGTCTATTATATTTAATTTATACAGATGATTTTTATCATGATATGTCTGATGATCTTACCAAGTTTGATACCAGTAATTTTGGAATGAATAATCCATATCTTATACCGCAACTTAATGCTAAAATTCCTGGATTATGGAAACATGAGGTTGGTGACGATTTAATTACAGAGTTTACCGGTTTAAGAGCTAAATTATATTTTATAAACAGTGTAAAGACTGAAATTAAAAAAGCCAAAGGTGTTTCTAAGTATGTAACTTGTAACTTAAAATTGAATGATTACAACAATGTACTGCTGACAAATAAAGTGCATAGGTGTAAAATGAATATGATAAAATCAATTAAACATGTTTTATACACTCAGCAAGTAGATAAACGAGTTTTAGAAAGAAACGATGACAAAGTTCAAGTATTACAGGATCAAATTCATACATTACCCTGGGGGCATTGTGATTCTATGTTTGTAGATTATTCCAGTGATGTGTAATCTGTAATTGTGTATAATTTTTATTACTAATAGTAAACCATTTCACGCTGTTTGTACACAAATTAGATTGAAATTGTTACTTTGTTGTAAATACCTATTAATATAAAATTACTGTTTAATAAATGTTTAATAACTATGAGCATTATATTTTAATTTCATTTTCATTCAATTTCATAAAAACATACCACCTTTTAGTAAAATAGTATACATACTCAGGTAATTTCTTATTACCTCACATCTTATATACGCATGTCATTTACATTTACCCTACATTTTCAAAATGAAGTTCATCAAGCAAGCACAGACTTTAGAAGTTAATAATATAAAAATAGAAAATCAATCATGTAAAGTCAAACATAGTGGACTCTTACCAGATAATATTAGATGTGTAATATGCGGTCCATCTAACTGTGGGAAAACTAACTTAATGCTTAATTTAATATTACATGAAAATGGTCTCAAGTTTAAGCATATTTACTTATACTCGAAGACAGCTTTCCAGCCAAAATATTGTTTTTTAAAACAAGTTATGAGCTGCATACCGGGAGCTAACTTCTTTGTCTTCTATGATAATAAAGAAGTCATACACCCAAATGATGCTTTAACTAATGCAGTCATGATTTTCGATGATTTAGCATGCGAAAATCAAATCAATATTCGTAATTACTTTGCAATGGGGAGACATAAACAGATAGATTGTTTTTACTTATCACAAACCTATTCCAAAATACCTAAACAACTTATACGAGATAATGTAAACCTTTTAATAATCTTCAAACAAGACAGGATAAACTTAAAACATATATACAATGAGCACGTAAATACGGATATCGAATGGTTTCAATTTGAAAAACTTTGTGCTGCTATTTGGAAAGATAGATTTGACTTTTTGTTAATTAATAAAGATTGTCCTCTAAATGAAGGTAGATACCGACAAGGGTTTGATATATTTATATACTTTTAGAAAGTGAATATAAATACCAACTAATTGCAGATAATATATCAATCGCAATCTGATATCTGTAAATAGCAGATGGGCTATTATTAAAATAAAATAAAGAAAACATGATGCAGATTAATATTAAAGAACAATTGATAAAGTCAGTCGATAATATAAAAAATAAAATTAAAACAATTCAGAATGAAGAAGATACAGCTCATTTAAAATTTAAGAAGGTCTTCAAACCAATAACAGATCCACTAGAAACATTAATTAAAGCGAATGATGTAATTAAACCAATATTTGACATTTCAAGAGATGACAGTAACTCGCTTGAAAGATATAGCTCATCAGCAGATTATGTTCCAGAGTATGAAAGTTTTAAAGAATGTTTAAAAGTAGATTCAAATGAGGATTCTGAGTGTTATAAAGACGTTCTTTCAAGAAATCCTTTTAAAGATTCTAATGATACACTGATTTCACTGAATAAGGAAGATATGATGGAAATCTATGATAATATGAATGTCCCATTTGGGATACGAAGTGAAAATAAAAAACTAATGATGGGGAATAGCAAGGTTACGTTTTCTCTTACAAATAAGACCTGTAATTCACCCAAAACAAATATAGTCACTATTGATAAAAGGCCCTATGAATTAACACCAGGTCTAAAGGAACTTTTGGTACGCAGTAAACCTAAACTTAATTTGGTCACTGAACAAGATAAAATGGTCTATAAAGATATGCTTCATAATACACACGCGCATAGACGAGACTTTCATCCTAATGGTCAAATAAAAGGTGATAAAAGTTTAAAATATCGTGAAATTATTAAACCTTTGTTTTCGCAAAATAGTTATGTTCAAGATGAAGGAGAGATAATGAAGACAAAAAGCGGTGGCTTTTTACCTAAATTAAAAAAATATAAAAGTAATACCGATTACGTTTACTGGGATGACCCGAATGAACTGATTGAAAGGTTGAAACTTCTAATTGCTTCAAAAAGTGCTGGTAATACTAATCATGACAATGAAATTATATCAATTATAGAAGAGTTAAAAGAAGCTGATATTATAAAAGACTAGAAAGCTTTGGGATGTTCTCAGTTATCAAAGTTGTATGCAACATGAATGAACCTAAAAATAATAATTCTGTTCGTACGAATATAACTGAAAGTAACGTAAGTGTGGAACTTGTTGAGATTAAAAATACTACTGAAGAGCAAATCGAAAAACTGAAAGTTAATACTTGTGTGCAAATAGATCAACTGAATAAACTGATTTCAATTTTAAACGATAAAGTAAGAAAACTTGAAAAAAATATTGTGTTGAAAGAAATTTCTGGAAAATTAAATAAGCATTATGAGCAAAGTAGATGTCATAAATGAAATTCATAAATGTGCTAGAGTCAACTTTCCAAGAAGACAGGTCATACTTAAAGATATCGATGATCTCTGGCAAGCAGATTTGATGGATATGCAAGCAATTTCAAAAGTGAACGGTGGAGCCAAATATATACTAGCAATCATAGACACTTTTTCTAAATATGCTTGGACAGTTCCTTTGAAACAAAAAAATAAGGAAGAGGTGTCAAAAGCATTTGAAAGTCTATTGCTTAAAGGACGTGTTCCAAGAAATTTGCAAACAGATCTAGGAAAAGAGTTTTATAATAATAAACTCAAAAATATTGTTACGAAGTAGAATATCAATCACTATTCAACGTATTCTACTAAAAAGCCTCAATTGTTGAAAGATTAATAAGGACATTAAAAAATAAATTATACAGAGAATTTAGTCTTAATGGTAATTATAAGTGGATTAATGGAACGCTCAACAAAATTGTACATGAATACAATAATACTACTCATAGAACTGTGGGACAACCTCCAGCTTCTATAAATCATGACAATAAAGCAGACATACTACAAAGATATATTCGTATGGCCGTATGTAAGAAAAACACTAAGTGTAGAAAGTTAAGTGTTGGTGATTTTGTAAGAATAAGTAAATACAAAGGATGTTTTGATAAAGGCTATTATCCTAATTGGTCAACAGAAATATTTAAGATAAAAACAGTACAAGAAACTAATCCGTTAACTTACTTGATAGAAGATGCAAGATGTCGACCGATACTAGGAGCGTTTTATGCTCAAGAACTTCAAAATACCAGACATCCTGATTTGTACTTAGTTGAAAACGTATTGAAAAGAAAAGGGAATCAAGTTTATGTGAAGTGGCTCGGACTTCCTACTAGCGAGAACAGCTGGATAGATAAAACAAATGTATTTTAAGGGCGACAATAAATAAAAATAATATGTATTTAAGCAAATACACATATTTTTCTATTCATTACGTATTTGTTCTTGAAACAAAAAAGACTTATGTTTTTACTTATTAAATACGTTTCTATTACTTTGTGGGAAAAAAATAGCAATGAAGACCACACAAGTTATTACAGATAATAAAAAAACAGTTTCATCAGCATTGAAAAAAAACATCAATAAAGTAAAAACAGGAGCTGGTTTTAATAAAACTCTTAAAAAAATTGTTACCCATACTAAAAAGCACATTACGAAATTAAAACCCTCATGTAAGAAAACATTGATGGAATTAGCATACGCAGCAGCTAAAGAATTTATATCAGATTCACCAATAAAATTACCCAGGATTATACCAGTACCAAAAACTGGAGGATTTCTTCCTTTAGTACCAATATTTGCTGGATTATCTGCTGCTGGCAGTTTAGCAGGAGGTGCTGCTGGTATTGCAAAAGCAATAAACGCATATAAAACAGCTAAGAAGCAATTGTGTGAAGCAAAACGACACAACAATGAAATGGAGGCGTTATTCATTGGAAGAGGATTACATCTCAACCATTACAAAGATGGTTTAGGAATTTATATAACAGAGAAAAAAAACTGAAATCTCGGCTACCTAAAAGAGCTTTAACCAATATTGATATAATGAAACACTCGAATAATATTCCATTCTTTCGAGGTGTGTTTATGAGAGATAAATTACCAGATGAAGTATTACCGATAGAATGTGGAGTGATCAATCTTGACTCTTCTGAAAACTCTGGTACTCATTGGGTAGCCTATGGCAAGATAAATGAATATGTAGAATATTTTGACAGTTATGGTAACTTAAAACCTCCAAAAGAATTTATGAAGTATGTCGGAAATAATATTCAGTATAATTATGAAAACGTTCAACGTGATCATTTGTATAATTGTGGACACTTGTGTTTAAAATTTCTTAAGTCATTTTGGAAAGACAGTAAACTAACATAGCAGAGAGTTGTTATTATTTTTATTAATGCCAATGAATGTCTTTGTAACGTAATAAGAACGAGTTATAAAAGGTTATATTTTGGTACTGTACACACATTCTTAGATTGCCTGTGATGATAATCACTACTCACATTTAAAAGAATAATTTAGCTAAATTTAATAATAGTAATACTACCTATTTTGTTAATTTTGAATAAAACAACATGTTAATTTTTAATAAAACGTTTATCGTGAGGAACGCATGTAATATTTCACTTCCTTTTTCCAAAGAAGCCAGACGTGTCAACGCGATAAAAATTAAAAGACGAATTACAATTACTAAAGAAAATAAAAGATTTCTCAGACACATTGGATTAAAATTAAAATTATAACAACATGCTTCAAATAACAGATTTAGTGCAACATGATAACTCTATTGAAAGTTATGAGATCCATAGCTACAATCCGTATAGTACCAGTTTCAAAGAAAATGATGAAATCAGAATACCCATTCATCATCAAGATTTGTATGTATTACCCTGCAACAGTTCCATTTTTATAGAAGGGTACGCAAGTGTATCTACTAAAGATCCAGCAGGGAAAACAATAAAAAAAGATGTTGATTTTATAAATAATCCAATTTCATATTTGTTTCAAGATATTAGGTATGAAATAAATGGTGTTGAAATTGATCGCATTAAAAATGTTGGTATTACAACAACCTTAAAATCGTTTGTCTCTATGAATGAAGGTGAAAGTAAAGCTGCAGCAGTCTGGGGATGGAACTTAGGTGGTATGAAAATAAGAAACGGATATTTTAGTGTTATCGTGCCATTGAACCGAATACTAGGATTTGCAGAGGATTATAACAAAATAATAATCAATTGTAAACATGAACTTATATTACAACGAAGCAGCTCGGCATTGAACTGTGTGCTTATAGACAAAAATGATAACGTAGAAATAGATATACAAAAATTACAATGGCGTGTCCCGCATATTAAAGTTTCTGATCGTAATAAATTGTTATTGCTTAAAAGCCTGGAGAGAGATCGTTCTATACAGATAGCATTTAGAAATTGGGATTTGTATGAATATCCATTACTACCAAGAACAACGAAACATTCCTGGTCAGTAAAGACAACTTCCCAGCTAGAAAAACCGAGGTTTGTTATATTTGGTTTGCAAACAGCTCGGAAAAATAGTAAAACTAGAAGTTCTTCGATATTTGATCACTGCAATGTTAGCAATATTAAATTGTATTTGAATGCTCAATACTATCCGTATGACTCACTTAATCTGAAATTTGATGAAGGTAAATACAGTATATTATATGAAATGTACGCTAATTTTCGTCAGTCGTATTACAACTTAGGCATTGATCCATTGCTTAGCTTAAACCAGTTTAAAGAAATTGCTCCGCTTTTTGTGATTGACTGTTCAAGACAAAACGATTCACTTAAAATTGGACCAGTTGATGTGCGATTAGAACTTGAATGCTCTGAAGATATTCAAGATAATACATCTGCCTATTGTTTAATAATAAACGATCGACTGTTTGAATACAAACCGTTGAGTAATATTGTGAGAAAACTATCATGAATGTCATTGTAGATGTTCAAGGGTTTAAGAGTGAAGGAAACGAGTTTATTCCAAAAGAAATAGCATTAATGTACAAAGGACAGATACAAGTGCTGTTGATAAAACCGCCACGATCATTTTATGACTTGACGAAGAAAGAACGGTTACAAGTGGCATGGATTGAAAAAAACAGAGGAATAAACTGGAGCGAAGGCTTTGTACCTTATTTTAATTATAAAGCATATTTTGCCAATTTTTTTAAAAATAAATCTTTGTTTACTAAAGGAAACGAAAAAGTGTTATGGTTAAAAGATATATTCCGAATTAGTAATGTATACAATTTAGAAAGTAAAAACTGTCCAAGTTTGGTAACTTTATATAACAATTATTCAGATTCATCTGACATTGTAAGTTGTATTCATCATACCAACATATGTGCCTTAAAAAATGTGTTTTGTCTGAATAAATGGTGTGAAGAAAATAAAGTGTTCTGTAAGTAAGATAAGATAAGAACGATTCATGATTATATAATATTAATACTACTTATAAATCGAAAGGTGAATGTCTAATCTATTAAATAACCTGTTTTCTATTCTAGTAAAATGTAGATAATAGTAATGTAAGAAATGTATCATTACTTAAAGATGTGTCCAACATAATATTTTTATTATTATGTAGAAATAAATATTTCAATTTATCCTACTTATCTGTTTTATTTCTTAAACACTAGCAATATTAATATAACTGCTAACCACCATCGAAAGTTCATACTGAACAGTTTGTTATAATGAGCAGTTCATATTGAACTGCTCGGTTTATTTACACACATGAACGATACTGTGGAGTATGCTACACTACTACTATACAGGATTTTACTGAAAAACAAAAATTACTGTATATACAGCTCTAGAATATTGTTAGTAGACCATTTTATATCTTGATGAAGAAATAGTGGTTACAAGTCATAAACTGAAATAATGATGTAGGTGACGATCTTGAATAGATGTCTCATTTCAGTCTGAATGCAACAGTCACTTCGAATAGATGCAATTGAATACAATTAACATTTGTCATGAATAGAAATTCTGAATGTTGAATAGTCATAGGGATATTTGAATGGTTCAACAATGAAATATAGGGTATTCAGATCTGATTACTGATCTGAATACCCTATATTTCAACTACTCTAGTGCGGCATAATTCAAAGAACGTCAGCACAGTCCATTACTTTTCGATGTCGCCGCCGATTATGGAATTTTTGCCAGTTCCTAGATAGATTTCGTTGATCGCAATCGGGTGTGCTGTTTGACGCTAATTGTGATCTAATCGTAATTTTAAAATAATAAGTTTATTTTCTGTTTATTTGTGTGTGTGTGTGTGTGTGTGTGTGTGTGTGTGTGTGTGAGTGAGTGACTTTTAAAGGCTCCCACAAACACAAAGGCGCAGCGTGTTGCGCGAGCGCGATGAGCGGTGCCTTTGTGTCGCGCCTGTTTGTGGGAGCCTTTGTACGCCTTCCGGACCTCAACAAACCTTTAGTGCCCGTGAATACAGGAATATGCTCATGTGCTATGGCGAAGCACGTGGGAACGCACGTCAGGCACTTCGTATTTATGAGAGATATCCAGAAGACAACCAACTACAGGATTCTCGTTTAATAACACGAGCGTTCCAACGTGTCTTGGGCAATCACCCTAAAGTACCACAGCACGAAGGAGCTGGCAGGCCCGTTAGACTGAGTGTTGCGGACCAAATTCTGACAGTCGTGCGGCAGAACCCGCGACTGGCAATACGCACGGCAGCTCGTCGTTATGTGATGCAAAATCACAGGTCAAGTAGCTAGCTGTGAAAGTTCTACAAACCCTGAGAGTACAAAATAACTTGTGTTTTAAGAATTTAAAGTTTACTCGTTCATAATCGTGTCCACCTGACAGGTGTCAGGCATACATTCATAATGGCCGGAATATAAGCGTGGAACTTTGCCATCAATATCCGACGGATACTGGATTTTTAATAAACTACGACATATAATATTGCGTTAAGATGGATACTTAGATACTTTCTATGCTTTTATTTAAAGATTGATCAAAAATATCAATAAACCCAGTTTCTTTGTAATTTCTTGTAGTTTTTCCTGCAAAAAAATATTATCTGCAAAATAATTTATCAATTGATCAATAATATTTCGTTTATGAACGACGATGCCCGAATCTACGTGGTTTTACAAGCCTCACATCTAAGTGCCCGCTTACATATAAGATAAGTCTATGTTCGGCGGGGTATCCGACTATCCGGCTTATAGAATGGCCGGATATTCGCTATCCGGCCAATAAAAAACACGTGTAGGTGTAGGTAGTAATGTATTTATAGGAGACGTGACCTTAGACGTGGTTGTTAAATAAAGCTCTTGGACTTGGACTCTTGGAACTAGATAGTTAATGAATGTTAGTGTGGATGGTTACAGGAGCAGAAGATCCATAGAAAATTGTATGGATTATTTGAAAGATGATATTGGCTAGAAAGGGGGCGACTTTTGAGTTGACAGTTATAGAGATTTATGGAAGAAATGTTGCGCCATCCCCAAATAAATTGAGATCAGGGTAGTATACTGAACAAGGCAGTTTTTTGCTCAAGCCGATATCAGACGCTTTACTTTCTGTGCATCTTTCAATAGAAGTGAAATGTTTGAACACAAATTGAATCAAAAGTGAAGAATTAATTTATTTGTGAACCTATCTAACGATGATGGATTTTAGCACTCACCTACCAAATGATTTAAAAATGAAATGAAAGGAGCAGATGCATGTTCAATGTCGACAATGTCAATGCAATGCAAAACCATCATTATAATCTAATGGTAATAGTCACTATGCAGGTTCCCTGACAGGCTCCTGTACAAGGAACTCTAATACTATACTAGTCTGGTCTTTATCATTTAACCAATAAAAGCACTAGATTACTTACCTTTCAAACAAAACAAATTGGTTCAGCCGTTTGGGAGCTATGATGCAGCAGACAGGCAGATACAAATATACAGGTTAAAGTTAAACTTATAACACCCCACTATTTACGTCGGGGGTTATAAAAAAAAAGTAAGCTCTTAATTAAGTAAGTAAAAAAGAAGATTGTTCACAAGTTTGAAGAGAAAAAGACTAGTACTTAATTAAATGATTGGAAACTGACAGAAATTTAAAACTTCAGTTTTACATAGAGTAAAATATCGTACAAAACATTGCTTTTATAAATAAGGTAAAAAAAATATGTACATATTACAATTTTTCCCTGAACGTATGAGGACGTTATTATCACCGTTCAATGTTGCTGAGGTCAATTTTCGAAAGTCAAATTAATCCGATATCTAGGTAGTCGTAAATTATTTTGTTACGAACTATTTTTTTTTTAACTAAGTATAAATGTAAACAATATTTTTTTACTCACCCGATTAGGGAAAATAAGAGCACTGGCTACACACTCGGCGTAGATTACACAATGAGATTCAGTAGTATTTGCGATGTATGTCAATTTTACGACGGATGTTTAATAGCTAAACTAGTAATAAACATAAACGCATTCGAGATAGATTAGTTAATACCACATTACCGATGAAAATGTATTTAAAACAAATCGATCTTTTTGACAGCACTTTGAAAGCTTTGACATAATTGACAAGAGTTTACGAAGAGAGCTACACACAAGGTACGCAGCGTTAGTTTTCGTTTTCATAGCAAATAACAACATAAGGAAATATACTGTCATTTCACAAAGATTTCCGAGAGTTTATTTGTATCTACTTGTTACTATTTTTTGCGTTTATGTTTGTGTGCCTATGACTAGATGTATGAACGTAAACGAGGCAAAAGGAGTAGGTATGTAAAGATCTCTTCTGTAGTTTCTGCCTACCCCCATGGGAAGAAGGCGTGAGTTTATGTATATATGTTAACTAAAAGTAATGTATAAAAGTGATGAGTGAGAACATACCCCATCTTATCATATTCCTCATCTTGGTGGATGAGAACTCCAGTGTTTCTGTTTCTTCTGCACCCCCCATTAGTAAACCAGATATACATCATACGCCGCTAGAATTAGTCCTTACAAAAATTTCAATTTCTGATTTAAATTATAATATTTTACAGTCTAAATACTTTTTCAATAAAACAGACTATGAGGCATGTGTTCGTGGTCTACGTAAAGTAAACTGGGAGGACTATTGTCATTTGAGTTGTAACGATTATGTTCTGACATTTTACAATATACTATGGGATAATATAGATAAATACACTCCTAAAGGTAAACCTAAGAATAATTGTTATCCACTTTGGTTCTCAGCTTTGATGAATAGAAAAGCATAAATATAGGACTCGGTTCAAACGGTTCAAAAACCCTCGGGACTATGATACGTTTGTTTGCCTACGTATGCGAGCTGGGAGAGTTATGGATGTCTGTTTTAAAGATTATATAAATAGAATTGAGAGTGAATTAAAAACAAATGTAAAAGCTTTTTGGCGTTACACTAAGTCAAACAAATCTTTCCGAGGTGTCCCTAACCAAGTTTCGTGGGGTGATCGTGTTGGTGTGGGTGGTAGTGGTGTGGCTGATCTATTTGCAGACTATTTTGCATCTGTCTACGGTGCTAATCAACAGAATAGTAAATTGTCTCCAGGTTACTCCTCGTCTACTTACAGTATGTCTTCCATTGGCATTACTGAAAATGACGTTAGAGATAGCATCAAAAAGTTAGATCTCAATAAAGGTGCTGGTCCGGATGGACTTCCTCCTATTTTTATTCGTCTCTGTATTGATGCTCTTATATACCGCTGTAGATAATATACAATAAATCCCAGGAAGGTACATTTCCTGATTTATGGAAAATCTCACACATTATCCCAATACATAAATCTGGTAGTGTGAATGACGTAACTAACTATGACCAATCTCTATTATATCACAATTTGCAATGTTTGAGGGTCTTATATACACTGTAGTTTATTCCCACTTCCGTCATATAGTGAGTTGGAAGCCGTTCTACTATGTCTAACTTACTTATTTACACTACTTTTATTAGTAACACCTTTGAAGCTTGGGGACAGGTTGACGCTGTTTACACGGATTTAGCAAAAGCCTTCGATCGCGTTGATCATTCAATTATTTCTATGACATTGCATTGCGCTGGTATTCATGGCTCTCTGTTGCGGTGGTTCGAGAGTTAGTTAATTAATGGTTCTCAAATAGTTGCCTTGGCTTGTTATGAATCTGTACCTTTTTCTCCTGGCTCTGGTGTTCCGCAGGGTTCTAAGTTGGGCCCTTTGCATTTTTTTGCTATTTTTGAATGATCTTTTAGAGTTAATAAATTTCGATTGTTTAGCGTACGCTGATGATTTAAAAATATACTGTAGTATATCGGACCTAAGTGATTGTATGAAGCTTCAGAGAGATCTTGATGTCCTTCAACAATGGTGCTGGAACAACATAATGACGCTCAATGTAAAAAAATGCCAGACTATTACATTCACAAATAAAATTAACTACATTAAATTTGATTATCAAATTGATGGTTCGGTACTGAGCAAAGTATCGGTCATCCGTGACCTAGGGGTCCTCTTCGATACATCCCGATCTTTCCGCGACCATATAGATAGTATTGTATGTAAAGCTAAAAGAATGCTTGGCTTTATAATCTGTATGTCGAAACCGTTTCGTAATTACAGTAGCATTATTTTACTTTACAACGCACTAGTAAGGAGCTCCTTGGAGTACTGTTCCACTATTTGGTCTCCCTATTATTCAACTTATACAAATAATGTTGAATCTGTTCAGGCCCGTTTTGCTAAGTATTTATATATGAAGAATGGGATTCGAAATGCTATACCTGATTACAATAACAGGTTAAGGCACTTTAAAATGATTAGTTTAAAAGAAAGACGTAACCAGTCTGACTTACTAATACTCCATAAAATAATTAATGGCGCCATAGATGCTCAATTGGTAAACTATTTTAACTTTAGACCCAGCCGACGTAGTAAGCGTCGTCATCGTATTTTTGAATTGCCCACATCCACCTTAAATACCACATTTAATAGCCCCTTAACACGTATGGCAAGGCAGTAAAATGAAAGATCCAACTTGACGGATTACCCGATTGATATTTTCTGCATGAGTTTCGCATCATACAGACGCTCCCTATTTAAACAGTGCGAACAGTGCACGTCTATGTAGCTCAAATTGGTTTGTTTCGGTAGTGTTCTAGAATTAGGTCTTCTAGACACACTTTATTTTAACTTTTGTCTCTATTAATATTCATAATGTCAATGTCATGCATACCTGTTATTTGCATGGTAACTGAGATGCTAGTTTTATGTGTTGTTTAATTTGAATTGTTTAAAGTGATTGTGCTGTTGGTGTGCTTTATCTAAATAAATAATACCATCTGTATTTTTTACTTAGGTTAGCAAAAATAAATAAATTAAAGATCTTTGATTTCTAAAAGCGCCATCTATTATCGTAAACAGATAACAGTCCCAAGAATACTTTTGTAATAATAATCATTTTCATCACCACCTCCTTTTTTACCAAGTTCTTTATAATTTTTGGCATTATTATTAATTTGATTTATTTTCAGCTGTAAAAGGTCACCTTTAGAAATGGAGTCACTATTTAGAAATGGCTGTTTCAATTCAGAAAAACCAACAATAATTTCGCAGCGAAAAGGAAACTGTAATCAAACCGAGGCCAACCATTATCTACTAGGCAATGCACAGTAGTTATCTACCTAATTACGACGTGACGTATAATCACAGTGTAGTGTAGATTACGTTCACATAATGTACTGTGTCTCGTAATGTTAATTACTTTGCATACGAATATAATCAAGATTTTTCTAACTAAACAGACAGCTGTGCTGTCGGGTGCCCCAATAGACGGGACATAGCGAACAAAATCGTAATCCGATACTTAAGTCTTATTGGTCATCATAGGCAGTGCTTCCAGTCCTGATCCCAAAAGTAAAATTACAGTGTTGCCGGTTAAAAAATACAGAAGTTTCTAAAAACAATACAGCAGATTTTAAAATCGATTACAGTAAAATTACAGAAAAAAAATGTTTAAATATTGATAGAAAAATTTTCTTAGAACCTTCACTGTATCTTTTGATAGCACCCAGATCGGCAATCAAAGAATAATCGCAAACAGTGCAAATGCATTTATAAGCTGACTTTTTATCACGCTTTAACCACATACGGAAGTCTTGTATTTGGAGCCATTCATCACGGAATTGTTGCCGATATTTCTTTTTAGCTCTTGATCTTGACGGACCATCATAACTACGCACATTACTTTCCTCACTGCTTAAGCGCATTTTTACAGTAATATCGCTATAATTTTTTAGTACTTTATTTAACATCACCCAAAACAATTATAAATCTCAAATAAAATGTATGCCTTGGCAAAACAAGTTTATGAATAAGTAAGACGAAAAATCCAATGTTCTTTTGTAAGACAAAGACGACTACTATTGCTAGTTGCGTAACAGAGTGCTCTACTGATCTGTGGTGCTCTACGATAGTTCCGATTTGCCAGGGAATTCCCCGCAACTTTATTACAAACCTACTGTCTGTACATTGTCTAAGGATAAAGATCAGTGGGTGTAGATTAGCTGCGTTTCGTTTTAGGCATTAGAATTGATAAATCTATATGAAAATAAAATACAGTGTATGGAATACACTGTATTTTATCATTACAGTATACAGAAGAAAAGCCTAAAATGCAGTAAATCTACTGTAATTACAGTGAATCTGGAAGCACTGGTCATAGGGGAGGTGGTACGTTTACGTCCGCATGTCAACACTGTCGGTCTCGTTCGTGTCCACTAGAAGAAAAATATTTTCTAAGAAAATGTGCCGAAGGACGGAATGACGCATTACGATATTGCAAATTTCGTTATTGTAAAACGACTAGACCTATCTTTGGTTTATTTTCGTAATTATTTTTTCTATTTACTCAGTAATTATAATTTTCATAGATACTTTTAGAACATTTACTCATTTTGTAATAAACGCCCTCTTTTGCTGAGTAGCTTTACTAATGCCTTGTAGATTTTGTCATCGATCATGTTAATGAGGTAAATAATAAATTGAATAACACTCAAAATGTAGGTACTGTTTGAACATAAGAATGTATTTTAAATTTAAATGTAACTGGAACAAGTACTTTTCGTTCAAGTAGGTTTCTATGAGTAAATAATGTAGAACGTGAAAAGTGGATACGGTTTGTTCAAATAAACCGTAGAAGAAAATTAGCTTCCATCTGCTTCGTAATATGTATGTTCGAAGCATTTTTGAAGAGGAGACATTTACTTCGGAAAGACTGGCCTTTTTTTTAAAACTTTAATTATTTATTTTTGCAACGTCACACTTTAGGATCTCGTATACGTTGCATGCGGCCGGCTACCATTGAGAAAGAATTAAATATCATGTATTTGCAGCAGCGCAATGAACCCCAAAAGGGTCAGTCAACCCTTAGGGTCTCAGGGCAATTGCTCCCCCGCTGTCGCATAACTTCCAGGTCCCTAATTGGCCAGCTCCCGTAGGTCAATGCCCTATGGGCCCCCTCCTCAACCTTTCAGATTTGCTAGTCCGATCCAATATCAGCAGCATGGCCCCACTAACACGCGAAGAATGATAGGTGCAAGACCACCTAATTATAGCCCCCGTAGTAATGTTTTCCGGGTACCGAACCAAAACGGTTCACCATCAGGTCCTCAACCTATGAGTGCAGTTCATCGTTTCACCCCCAGACCTTGGCCTCCAACCAAAGGGCTAGCAGGTCATGATTGGAATAGGTTAGGAAACCCGCCGCCAACAAACTATTTTAGAACTCGTGAAATGAATGTTAATGAATGTGCTACCTATGACGACTCATATTAAAATAACTACCAAGAACCGGCTTACGATTATTACGCTGACTAAAATTACTCGGACATTGAATTTGCCCGCGATTTCACCGATGATGCGACTTATTTTATGACTGCGGATAACCAATCACTTGACGATCCTCAGCCACAAGGAAAGGCCAATCATGCTGAACGGGATTTTCCGGAGACTTTAAACTCACCAAAACCAGGGTAGAATTAAACCTACAGGCGCAGAGACGGCGACCATACATACGAAACACCCTCTGAAACTTTTGATAGACACCAGTGCCAATCAATCTTTAATATGTCCCGAAGCCGTTCAAGAGTACTTTGACGATTACGCCCCGAACTTTGACCCATTTGAAGTGACCAATATACAAGCGACAAGCAGGACAGGATCGACTACCCAATGAAATTGCCGTGTTTTGCAAAATTCAATGACACCGATAATACTCGTATGAAGTTATTCATTTATGGGTTTCACGAATACTTTGACCGATTTATAGGTTTAGGTTGATTGAGTAGCTGGGAGGCCAGCATAGATTTAAGAGAAGGTCAATTATTGACTCGAACCGCGGCAAATCCTATCAAAATGTACAACTCATGCAACGTATATATTTTAAGAGGATAAAATTCCAGCGGGGACTTCTAAAGTTATCCGCATCCCTGACGACATTGCGGAACGTGACGCTTTTATTAATGAACAAATACTTTGTAATTACATAGTTCACGAATGCGTTACCACTATTGCCAATAACCGCGGCTATTTAGAAATTGAGAACCCAACACGCGCACTCAACAAACATCAACTCGCGGCAAGGATGTAATTTCACGATTACGAACAGATCACCTAAACCCAGAGGAAAAGGCTAACCTTATAGCTCTTTGTTCTCGTTCCGCGGACGTTAGTTCTGCACCCTCAATATATTGAGGGTGCAGTACTAACTTTTACAAATAAAGTCAAACGCCGGATCAGGTACACAGACGTAGTGCCAGTGCATGCAATAAGTTATCGGTACCCATTCGTACATTGCCAGAAAGTTATGGACCAGATAGGGAAAATGTTGAAACAGCGTATCGTACGACCAACTGTATCTGCCTGGAGCTCCCCTATTTGGCTAGTGACAAAGAAGATGGATGCCTCCGGAAAGCTAAAGTTGCGTATCGTGGTTGATTTCCGTCCCTATCCCTAATATGCTAATATTAACGGCGTCCTTGACAAATTAGGGAAGTGCCACTACTTCACGACCCTCGATTTGGCAAGTGGCTTTTACCAGGTTGACATGGACCCTAACGTCGTTGAGAAAACCGCATTAAATGTAGATCATGGTCATTTCGAATTTCTTCGTAAGCCAAAGGGATAAAAAAAATCTCCGTCAAAGTTTTAACGTGTGATGGATAATGTCCTCAGAAGGCTTCACAACGCGATATGCCTCGTGTATCTTGATGACATCATCGTATTCAGCACATCCCTTCAGGAACACGTGACCAATCTCGAAAGAGTTTTCCAGGGACTTCGAGAGTCTTACTTCAAGAAATAAATACTAAGGAAGCTATGTCTCGAATAGAGAGTCTACTAAGGCGGAAGACATCGTAGAGAACGTACGCCTGAAGACGAGGTACACGCCGAGGGTGTAGTTACTGGAGTCGCACCGCAACGTCAACTTCAAGGCGTTAGCGGTTCGCTTACCAAATTGCTATCTGCCCGTCATCATGGAAGAAAACATTTGGCCGCATGACGTTGTGTTCCGTCTTTTTCGCGGACGAGTACCACAGGACAGCACAAGAACAAGCTAGGGAAGTGCTACTAATTTGGAACCATAAACAAATCATCCATTCGCGAAACTTTTTTGACAGAATAAGAATGAGAAAAAGCGAGAAGTACGTCACTTTTATCGAAGTATACCAAATACGGTCAACAGCTGTTAGCATATTACAAGCCCTCTTGCAATACTGTACTCACCTTGGCGTTCCCATGACTATTATCGCAGACAATGGAACTGAGTTCAGCAACCAACTTTTCATGGATTTTACACGGCTTCACAAGATCAACCATCATAGAATATTATATTACTCACCTAATGACAATGGAAATATTGCACGATTTCATTTGACCTTATTAGAACACCTCAGACTCCCCAAATTACAGTACAAAGACGAACCGACAGTTAACCTTATGCCCTATGAAATCATCGCCTACAACAGTTCCATACACAGTTTCACAAGATGACATTTTGACCACAGAGACTGCAAGGACATTGACAAATGACAACAGCTGTTACAACATTAGCTATATTCTAGTTCCCAAAGGACGCATGAAACAGGCATATGACATTTTCAACTCCTAATCACTCGCAAACCGAACAGCATTTATCGAGAAAAGAAATAAAACCCGAAAACCCGAGAAGGCATTCGCACCCCAACAGCAAGTATTTGTAACAAACCCTCAGCCAAACAGTAAATTTGTTACAGGATTCTGCTAGGAAAAATTAAAAAACCGGGATCGTTCTTCGTTGATAAACAGACAGTTTCCGTTTTTAAATTTCTAATCTTTTCTAAGAATAGTTACGATATAAAAAGGTTGTTTGCAGTACCTACCTAACAAACACGCACAGGCTCTTATCCCATCCTTCGCATTCCTAGCAAACAACGAGTTGACATTCATGTACATGGAGGCTGAGTGCCCGAAAGTAAAGAGTAGCATGTCGGTTCTGTAAAAATCTAACCATGATGACATTCGTTGAGTGAGCTGTCAGTGTCACCCCATCTTGGTCAATCCCTAGCATCAGTGGCACTCCACGCTCACTTCACCTGTGTTTTCACGTGGAGCTGGTTAAAGAATAGCACTACTGGTAACTCTGCGAGGATTAAATCACCCCCCCCCATATCCGTACCTAATCTGACTGCATCCAGGAGTTGATCACCAATCAAGTTCTGCTAGACTCCTGCCAGCTCACTACAGTTACCCCGATGAGAGAGGCTATGGAGAAACTCGATGATCAACACTACGACCTGTCATTCCCTCAACATACGAAAGTACAACTCATTAGCCAACAGAATGACTACACATCCCCCCAAGGAAGTTATCTTGCTACAATTCCCGTTGGATGTCGACTGAAATCTCAAGAGTTGACCATGCAAATGTCTATTATGATACCAAAGACCAATCACTAAAAATGATGAAAATACCCTATGATTCTGGGAAACAAGTTACTACAGCTACTCATTTTAATTTGATATCCGTGGATCTTCAAGGACTACACGGGATCCAGGACAAAATTATGATCCAGACCCCCGTGCAAATGGACAACGTCCAAACAGACACCTATCACACCACAATCCCGTTCTACGGTGTGCTCCTAAGTGCAGCCATACTTATCAGCATCTTAATAGCCAGGTGCTACTTAAGCAAATGTAGAAATGCTAGGAAAGTGGATAAAAAGAACCAACAGCCTCCGACCGTAGTTCTGGACAAGAATGCAGTTCCCGAAAACATTCCAACACCACTTTCACTCAACGTGCTTAAGTAGTCGCCGGTCTAAGGGTATTACGTATTATTATTGGTCTAATTGTATTATGTAAGGGTATTAAGAGGAATAACGTAGCGCTAATAAAGGAAAATCGCCGACGTTGCAGTTACGCAGATACTCGTAGTGGTTGACAACAACTAATCGCCGATCAAAGAGTACTTTATTTATACGGATACGATGCAGCGTTGACGTCAATCGATAGTGCAATCTAATTTTAATGACACTTTTGTTAGAATACGCAGTTCATATTCTTACTTCGATGTGGAATGAATATTAGGTTAATTGATTTGTAATTAATTTTAATAATTAAAAGTTATAAAATTAAAATTATTTCCTTATTCTTTTCGATCCATCCTTCGGTTGTCGTAAACGTAATTGCCGCAAGCCATTTATCATCAACTCACATTAAAATAACGGGCTGCTACTGAGAAACCCAATAACAATTTTTGGACCTAACGATCGAAACCAAGAACCAACGCTCAGTTACGACCACCAGTTTATCAGTTAGACCAACGAAGCAGCTCACTTCAACATTTATAAAAAGAGTCACACAAATAAGCATGACAGAGACGACACTCTACAACACTGATTACTTTATTCCACGCTGTTAATTTCACAAATGTTCACCAACAACGGCTCCTTGTCATTAACGACCAAACTCAATCACATAAGACAGATCGCTACTAATGATAAACAGTGGTGCCGATTCTCTTGTACACCGAACTAAACTATCACTAAAATTCCTAACTTTTTACTATGAAAATCTTGAAGCTATTCTGCGAAAAATAATCTCTAAATTTAAAAATAATTTTGAGACAACTATAATCGAATTTGACAATCGCGAGTGCACGTGTTTTTTCTTTCTTTTGGTTTCGCAACGTCTTTGTTAGAGCCGGAGGCAGCCTGGGTTTTTTTTTTTTTTTTTGGTATGGCATCTCGTAGTTGACCTTGAGAGGTCGTGACTACTTAACCGGACTATCCTGTGGCTGCCTTAAGCGGACTCAAAGCCTCCAGCCAGGGGCGTAAAACTACTTATATTATTAAGCGAACGCTCGCTAAGGGCACCCCCTGTGGGGTACGGACCTCGGCTAAGGGCGTCGCTGACGGGAGGACAGCAAGATGGGACAGGCTGGATCAAGTTTTGTTGATTATTATTATTCGGGGAATTTAAAGCTACAGGCTCAGCTACGGCGCGGGCTGGCACTTCGTCGAGCAAGGGTCGGGGGGGACAATTACGTCGGGATCTTCGCGAGGAACCTCGGCGGCGAGGTCGGAATGTCGGTCTGTGTTTGTGCACTGTACTGGTGGCCCTACTGCTCTCCTGAATGAGAGTTATGTGGTCATCGGGATCGGTGAGGACATGCTTGGGACGGCGGACATGACTAATGGAGGAGGGAATATAGCTAGCGGCTTTCACAACCAGAGGGTTGCGGTGATTCGCGGCGGTCTCGAAGAAACGCTTTGAAATGCGTTTCATGAACTGACGGATAGTGGGAATCCTGAGGTCTACGTGGAGGATTTCGTTGCGAACGTACCAGGGGGAGCCTGTTATCCTACGGAGGAACTTGTTCTGGAGGGTCTGCATTCTATTGAAGCGAACGGGCTTGGCGTGTGCGAAGACTGCACTGGCATAGGTCATGATCGGGCGGATGCACGCTGTGTAGATACGCATTGAGGAAAAAGTGAAGTCTACCTAGAGCGAAGGCGGCGCGCGAACGAGCCGCCTTAATGTGCTCTGAAAAAGAGAGGTGTTCGTCTAGTACGACACCCAGGTATTTGGCTCGCTTCTCCCAAGGGATCGGCTTGCCGAACATGGTGATCGGTCGGGGGGGGCAGGGGTTGCGACGCGGCTTTGAGAAAAGAACCGCTTGACTTTTGTCGGGATTGCCTTCGATTCGCCATTTTCTAAACCAAGCGCCAAGCTTGTTCACTTGGGTTTGGAGAATGCGAGCTATCGAATTTTCATCACGGCCGGTGTAGTAGATGGCCGTGTCGTCTGCGAACAGGGCCAACTGCGCCTTGCTGCACTTGGGCATATCGCTGGTGAATAGCGTGAATGCTAGGGGAGAGATCACAGAGCCCTGAGGGACTCCTGCGCGAATAGGGTGGGGGGAGGATAGCGCTCCTTCGATGCGATAACGGAAGGTGCGATTCGACAAAAAGTCCCGTAAGATGAGCACGAGACGATCTGGCACACCGAGTTGGTACAGCTTATATAATAAGCCGTTGGGCCAGACTTTGTCGAACGCTTTCGCTATGTCGAAGAAGACAGCACCGGTCATCAAACCTCGTTGGAAACCGAAGTTGACGTGTTCGACTATACGGTGGACCTGTTGTACGCACGAGTGTTGGGTTCTAAAACCAAACTGTTCGTTGGGGATGAGGCCCTTTGTCTCGGCGTAGTCTCTGAGGCGCTTATAAATAAGCCTCTCATAGATTTTGCCGAGGACATTGAGCAGACTGATGGGGCGGTAACTACTAGGCTCTGACTTTGGCTTGCCGAGCTTCGGGATACCGATGACGGTGGCTTCTTTGAATGCCTGTGGGAAGATGTTGTTGCTCAGAGCACCATTGAAGATGGTGGTCAGTAGCATTATCAGGTGGGCAGGGAAAAGTTGGAATACCCTATTGGTGATTCCATCTGAGCCGGGGGCTTTACGAGCCTTAAGACCTTTGATGAGGTCGTGCACTTCGTCGGGCGTGGGCAGCCTGGGGCAGCCTCGACGTGTTTTATATGGAAGTTTTGACTTTTTGTGTGGAAAATATAAAACAAAAATATCTAAATGTAGAGATTTTGTGGTTTCAGGGTTACAAATTTTGTCGAAATTTTCATTATTTTTATGATAGGACACACCGTTTTCGAGATATGAGCAAAAAAAGAAAAAGAAAGTTAAAGTACCGTTTTTGCACGTCTGAAGTCGAGATGTTGGTGTGAATTTTAGTCCACGCCACCTAATTTTATTCCACACCTTTTTAATCGAGATAAAAAATAGTCAGATTCATGTTCAGATTTAGTTAGACAATCAAATTTTTAGTTAAAAAACGTAAAATTCAGAATAGCAAAATTGCCATTTTCACTAAATTGTTATTAATTGTCAGTGCAATCTTAGTGCTGTCAAACTAAAATATAGTTAAGTTGTGTCACTATAGTCAATTTCAGAATGGAAAATCGTCATTTGACAGAATTAAACCAAATTTTTGTGATTTTTTGTCTAGTTTAGAGGCATTTGTGACAAGAGAATCGGCACCAGTAGATTGTTATTATAGTGTGAAAGAATTTATTGATAAAAAAGTGTCAGATAAATATGGTTAGGTACTAAGTTTTCGTTTGGAATATTACTCTAAGATTTTATTATTGTTAAGATTTTGTTAATGTATCGTTTTTATTTTTTTTTAATATTTGTATGCCAGTGACATGCCGAAACATGTAAGATCATAATTATATTTATAAGACCTAAATGTACCATGTTTTCAAGCAAATAAATATATTCTATTCTATTCTTCCACTTTTATCTGTCCCTGTGAAACAAATAGCTGTCAACACGTTCGCATATTTTGGCTATCGTGGGAGGTATCGTGGGACGTTAAAACCAGAGATTGATAGGTTTTTCTTACTCCATTACGCCGAAATTGGAGATAGGAACGATATTGGGTTCGGCCGTTACGTGCCAAAAGATCCTTGTTTAAGCACGCAAGATTACTCTGCGCGCGAGTTTGACATTCAAGACTAAGTCTAAACCTGCCAGCACTTTTAATCACTTTCGGCAGATTGATGACGATTAAATACTTTGTAAAACACAGCATACCTACTCTTTCGACACCAGCAGGCCAATAGAGATGATGACAATATTTTTTATAGGTAAGTATTTAAGTTTCAAAACATAACAAAAAAAATGGCTGAGACGGTGCACAAAAACCTTTTTATTTGTCATTTGAGAGAAAAGATCTCATAAAAAAAAACTATAATTTGCAGCTACATAGCTGAGTCTGAGTCATTCTACGAATATTATAAACGCGAAAGTTTGTGAGTATGGATGGATGTTTGTTAATCTTTTACGCAAAATCTACTAAACGGATTTGGATGAAATTTGGCACACAGATAGTTTATATTTTTTATCCCGAAACTCCCACGGGATAAAGATTTATTCGGGTGAAAACGGGGGGAGCAGAGCAGCTAGTAATATGTAAAGAAACAGTGCAAAAAGTAATGAAATATAAAATCTTTAACGGCATGATATTCATACCTACGTACACTTATTGTTTAGTAGATGTTATAATTTTAGCATTAATTACTACTGTATTATAAAATATAATTATACGTAGATAGCATTGGAGCTGCAAACAATATTATAAAAAGGGAAAAATACTTTAAAAATTAACAAATTATAAACGTTTTAAAATGACTATTAGTCAAAGACAGCACTATCATAGAAGTGACGTCACGATATGTAAGTCTTAATACTAGCGCCGTACATTTTCCGTACCGCGCGACAAAGATGGGAATAATCCCCTCCAAAATCTTTTAGCGTGTACTTTCTTCATATTTCAATCGATTTTACTGATTATTTTCGGTTATCTCATTTTACAATGCCTTCTTTGAAATTACGATAAGTATTTGTTTGATAATTTCTAATGTAAAAAAAGTACATAAAGTTCAAATTCAAGTCACAATCTCATCTCAGCGACAATAAATGTCAAAAATGTATGGACAATTATTGTATTTTTGACAGATTGCAACTGAGATTAGAATGCGAACGTTCTTTTAAATACGGGTTTTATCCCTTTGGTATAAAAGTCAAGATGGCGGCAAACGATTATTTCCGATTTCGAACGCGCGTAGTCGTAATATTTGCGCGCACTCTACCATTATCACCCCGTTGTCAATGTCTTTAAAGCGCCTAAATATCCTTGTAAGCACTACCTCCAGCACCGTTAGCTTGCTAGTTCTAATACACCGACACAGCACCGACACCGACGGCACCGACACACTTAAACTGTAGTTTACTGTACCTAGGTCGGTGGTAGGACGTATTAGCGATGACTGTTTTGTATGGATGTGAGTTGAGTATAATATGACACATCAAATTCAGTAAATATTTACCATATTCTTTAGGGTTCCTTACCCGTAGGGTGCCAACGACACCTATTACCCGCTATTACCGCTGTCCGGCCGTCTGTCACAGAGATGTATATTTTGACCCGTGGGCCTAGTGTGAGTTTATATTAACCGTCTCGATTTTACGCATCGACCGTGTTCGGAGCTCGGATTGGCCCTTGGCAATCGGAGCGCAACGATAGAATGGTGAAGAGCCAATCGGAGCGCCGAACGCGGTCGACGCGTAAATTCGAAATGGTTAAAAGAAACTCACACTAGGGCCTCGGTAGTGCTATTCTGTAACCATCTCACCGTGAAAACTTAGGTGGAGTGAGCTGTCAGTGCCACTGATGCTAGGGATTGACCAAGACGGGATGACACTGACAGCTCACTCCACGCAAGTCTTCACGGTGAGATTTTTACAGAATCGACATCCTGGAATAGGTAGGCCTTTGAAATTTCCGTATATTATGTACTACTACGGCCGCTATAACAACAAAAATTAAAAAGATTTAGTATTCAATATTGTACGTTGGGACGGAACCCTTCTCAACATCGACTCGCACTTGGCCGCTTTTTACTGAAATTGATTATTATACATAATTTGTTTATAAAAAAGTTTGTAAACTATTTTCGGTTCATATTATTATGTCGAGGTGTGTCATTTCCTGCAAAAAACATTTTTGAGTTTCAAATAATTACCATAGGTTTATTTAAATTGTGGTTGTCGATAGTAATAATATTAAGAACCACTGGAGCAGTTGTACTACAATAACCGCCTATAATGCAACATTATAAAGGCGCTATAACTAATGTCAAATACTTACCATGGACGTGCGGTTCTCTATACTTCCCGAACGAAATTCACCAGGAGTTTTGCTACACATCTAAACTTTGGCACACGAGTACCTAGACCACGACCAGCGCGGCAGCGGGGTAATTGAGTAACACTCTATCAGTAGTAATCGCTTTCATTTTGACTGTTCAACAACCTTCATTGCGTTATTTACGTTGTTGAGCACACAAATTTTTCGAACATATGAAGCAATGGATTAGCAATATCCTTCAAAATGATTCAGAATGTGTTATGCAGTTAAGGTGCTGGATTAGGATATCAAATACTTTACCATGGAATCTAGACTACCAATATTCCCATGGAATCTTAAATTAGTAATCCTCTCGGACTTTTAAATTAGTAATCCTCTCGGACTTTTAAATTAGTAATCCACGGCGCGGGCCTAGTGCAGGTTGGTGGATGTTGCGTTATCATCGGGTGCCTCTCTACCTCCGCCGCATCGTTGGGGCTTATCTGTCGGGGAGGAGTTTCACCTACATGGGACGTGATGGCGGAAACCAGCGCCAAGTGTCGTGCGGTGTTCCACAGGGATCGGTCGTAGGACCGCTCCTGTGGAACATCGGGTACGACTGGGTGCTGAGGGGCGAGCTCCCGCCGGGCGCTGACCTGACGTGTTACGCGGACGACACGCTGGTCACGGCCCAGGGGAGTTCGGGGTGAGTGCAGAAAACCTCCTCGTGTGCCTGATAGCTGCTAATCCCTTACGGATACGTTCGAGGGGAATAGCATTTATCGGGCCGGTGCACCCTGGGCATGGACAATATTCTCTTTTGAAAAAGGGTTTGGGGGTTTTTTCGGAGAGTGTATTGTCTGTGGCGAATTTCTGCGGGGGGGGGGGAGCAGTAGGCTCCATGATGAGAAACAAGGGAGGTGGGTTACTCCTGATCGATCGATCGTCGATTGACACTGGATGCAACCCTGCCACAATGGTGCAGGCGCACCAACGTGGCTGGCGTTTCTCCTCCAAGAGCTGTCTTGGGGAGAGATCTTTCGGCGGGTTCGCTGAGTCGGGTTGGCCGGACAGCGAACTGAGGCATGTTTAATGCCGCCGTCGGGGGCTTGGCTTAATTGCCTGGCCCAGAGGAAGGCTACCTCTAAGATAAAAAACCACCCAATCTTAAACTCTGAAGCGCGGTGAGAGGATGAATGGCTGGAGGGATTCCAGTCGCGAGCGCTTCCCCTGTAGAGCACCTGCCGCACTCTGCAGTATGTAGGCTTACCGGGCATCTAGGCTCTGCCCGGTGGACGTTAAAAACCTATATCTACTCGTGGGATTTAATATGGAAACAGAACAACAAAAAAACAACAACAGAAACAAGAGGAACAAGTACAACAAAAATTGCCGATCGTTTTGGTCGAGAAGATGGGTGTGGATGTGGTGTCAGGCTCTGACAGTGCATCTGAAAGGTTGAGTGTGGTGAGCGTGTCGAGCGTAAGCTCGAAGCGCAAGACCCAAGCTACTGTAGAAGAGATGGCTGAGTGTCCGTCCAAATTTTGGATGGCAGGCCACTATTATAGCGAGGAGAACCTGTCGGCCCCCATGGGGCCAACGGGCACAAGAGGGCAAGGTCGCGCAAAGAGCAGAACTTCAGCTTCTGCGACGGCGCGAGACTCTCAGGGACGCTTTCTCAAGCGCCCCGACACGCCGGCAGCCAGCGAAGGAAGCGACTCGGGAAGGGAGCAAGTGGAGGACGCTTCTACCCAAAACTCCCCCTCTCTGGTTGGCACAAAGGGAGAAATTAACTCCGCCAGAAGAGACGAGAGACGGGCAGTGACTCTAGACGAGGTGGCTGAAATGGCCAGTCAGGCCAGAGAGCGGCGAGCTGCTCGTTAGGCCGCTGCAGAGGATCTCCCAGCGGCGGCCCTAAACCGCCAGGTATTAGACAGCGTGGACGTGGTTCTGAAGGTTGCCACCAAGTCTGGCAACTTGAAGGGCACGTTCACGCGAGCTCTTAAAGAGGCAGCGGGAGCAATCAAGGAGGCGGTGGGAGTCCTGCTTAATCGCACGACCTCAGAGGAGACGGCAAAGCTACAGGAGGAGAATAGCCGTCTCCAATCAGAGATGGAGGTGATCCGGCGGGAACTCGCCGCTTTAAGGGCAGACTTTTATCGGCAGCAAGAGCGTGCGACTCCTGCACCTTATGCGCCCATTTCAGCACCTTGCGCCCACTTCAGCACCAGGCTCTCTGCAGGCCGAGTTGGTTGCGGAAATAGCCCGGACCGTCATGCTCCAAGTAGGGGGCATGATGAATGCCCGCCTCGAGGGGTTGGAGTCCAGACTCCTCCCGGCCCAGACCCTCCGGCCGCCACTCGCAGCGGACAATCGGAGGAAAGAGGGGACCTCAACGATAAGGCTTCCGCAAGTTGCCAATGGGTCCGCGGCTGGGGCCAAGAAGCCAGCGGAGGTGGCCAAAAAGACTACGGAGGCGTCTAAAAAGACAGCGGAGGTGGCCAAAGAGCCTGGGACTGGGGCCAAAAAGCCAGCAAAGGGGGGCGAAAAGTCCGCTGAGGGGACTTCCCACCTAGAGGGTGCCGCAGAACCTGCGACCGCGGCCGGGACAAACACCGAGACCTGGTCCATGGTCGTTAAAAAGGGCCGTAAGGGCAAGAAGACGCAGGAGCCGGAAGGCCGGGTCGCCCCGAAAAGTGTGGGGCCACCCAAAATCCGAACCCCACGCTCTGCGGCTGTTACAGTCACTCTACAGCCGGGAGCCGTGGAAAGAGGCGTCTCCTACAAGGCGGTCCTAGTGGAGGCGAGAACCAAGTTCAATTTGTCTGAACTTGGTATTCCGTCCATCCGCTACAAAATTGCCGCCACGGGAGCGCGGCTCATTGAGGTGGCGGGTGCCTCAAATGGCGAAAAGGCGGACGCCCTGGCCGCGAAACTTAAGGAAGTCCGCAATCCGGAGGACATTCGGGTCTCCAGGTCCATGAAAACGGCTGAAGTGCGCGTTGAGGGTCTGGACGACTCGGTGACCTCAGAGGAGGTGGCAGCGGCTATTGCCCGAATCGGAGAGTGCCCAAAGGAAAACCTGCGGGCAGGTGAAATTCGCCATGATGCTGGCGGGCTGGGCACGATCTGGGTGCGGTGCCCTGTAGCGGTGGCAAAGAAGGTCGCCGACGCATGTCGTTTGCTTGTGGGGTGGGTTGCGGCGAGGGTTAGGCTGCTGCAACCCAAGGCCATGCGGTGCTATCGATGCCTGGGCATTGGGCATGTCCGGGCCCAATGCACCGCCGAAATAGATCGCAGGAAAGCCAACGGAGCACAGACCTGGCGGAAAAGCCTGCAAGGCACCCAAACCCAGATTCAAGAGGACTAGGGCTGTCGGAGGATCTGCGCCCCTCCCACAGCCTAGAAACCCAGCAGCCGACTCGCGGCCCAGGGAAGGAGGAGCCGAGGAAATGGAATGCCACTAATGGCACAAATTCGTTTCCTTCAGGCTAATATCAATCACTCTGCCAGAGCTCAGGATCTATTGCTCCAGAGCATGGCAGAGTGGTTGATCAACGTGGCTGTGGTCGCCGAGCCATACTGGGGTCCCGCCCAGGGATAACTGGGTGAGAGACCTAGATAGTTTGGTGGCCATTATTGGCGGGGCTCTCGTCAGCCCGTCTCGAGGGCACGGCTTGGTAGCCGCCCTCGCAGATGGCGTTGGCGTCGTTGGGGTGTATTTTTCGCCCAACAAGAGTCTCGCCGACTTCGAGAGGTTCCTTGTCGAGTTGGGTGCCGTCGTGGGCCAGCTCCATCCTCGCCCGGTGCTGTTGCTCGGGGATCTCAACGCCAAGTCTGCGGCGTCGGGATCCCCGGTGACCAATGCTAAGGGTGAGGCATTGGAGGAGTGGGCGATCACGACTGGCCTGGTCGTCCTGAACCGGGGCTCGGTCTACACGTGCGTGCGGCAACGGGGCGGGTCCATAGTGGACGTGTCGTTCGCAAGCCCTGCTGTCGCGAGCCGTGTCCACGACTGGCGTGTCGCCGCGGAGGTGAAGACGTTGTCGGATCACCAATATAACCGATTCGACGTCTCCGCCCAGACCGCTGGCGGCCGCAGAACCTCAGTCCCCGATCGGACGGTCCGCGCTGGGCGCGTAAGCGCATGGACAGGGAGCTTCTCCAACGCCTTTAACACCCTGCCCTGGAGTTGTATTCGGGAGGCCCTGCGTTATCATCGGGTGCCTCTCTACCTCCGCCGCATCGTTAGGGCTTATCTGTCGGGGAGGTGTGTCACCTACATGGGACGTGATGGCGGAAACCAGCGCCAAGTGTCGTGCGGTGTTCCACAGGGATCGGTCGTGGGACCGCTCCTGTGGAACATCGGGTACGACTGGGTGCTGAGGGCTCCCGCCGGGCGCTGACCTGACGTGTTACGCGGTCGACACACTGGTCACGGCCCGGGGGAGTTCGCACAGGGAGGCAGCGTTGCTCGCGACGGCGGCGGTCTCACTGACGGTGAGCCGCATACGGCGCCTCGGCCTGGAGGTGGCCCTCAACAAGTCGGGGGCCATGGTGTTTCATGGCCCCCGGCGGGCGCCGCCGGCCGGATCACACATTGTGGTCGGGGGCGTCCGGATCGCTGTCGAGCCCACCATGAAATATCTGGGATTGGTGCTCGACAGCCGGTGGGACTTCGGACCCCCCGGGCTCCCATCTCACACCTACGCCGGGGTCGTGGGAGCACAAAATTCTTCCGCAACCCCGGCTGGTGCCGGCCCGCTTGCGCGGGCCCCTTCTCGGGCGGAGGGAGTGAGGTGTACTCCCTCCGCAACGTCTGTGAGCGGCGCACGCGGAACACTACGCGCGCCACCTTCTCGGGTCCTGATGTTTGGGGGCGAAGGATGTCCCCGAATCCGTCACCCCTGGACCCATTTAGGGGGGCCGGAAGAGGGCGTTATCCGCCCTCCTCCGACGCCCGGTGCGTTTGCTGCGGGCCGGGTCGAGAGTCGAGATCTCTCTCTCCCTTTCCGCAGCCTCCTTCTGCGAGATGACCGTTTCGCAAAAGGAGACCACTGCGTCCCAGGACTCTGCGCCGCCGACCATCGTCCACCCCACTTCCGGCGGCTGGCGCCCAAGTTGTTGGGCGCGGCCGGGGCGCTGGCAACGCTGCTTCCCAATCTGGGGGGCCCGAGCGCCGCCTGTAGGCGGCTCTATATGGGGATCGTGCGATCCATGGCGCTCTACGGAGCGCCGATCTGGGCGTCTGACCTGACGGCCGGCAGCATAGCTGTCCTGCGCAAGCCGCAGCGGGCAATGGCCGTCAGAGTCATTCGGGGGTATCGCATGATCTCCTTCGAGGCGGGTTGTGCACTGGCCGGATCACCGCCCTGGGACCTGGAGGCGAAGGTGCTCGCGTCACTGTACCGGTGGCGCGAGGCAGCGCGGGAGCGAGGCGAGCGACCGATGCAGCGCCATATCGAGCAGCGTCGGTTGCAGCTCCGCGAGGTCCTGGTGGCGGAATGGCGGATGAGGCTGTGACGCCCTACCGCCGGCCTCAGCACCATCGAGGCGATTCGGCCAGTGCTCGACCGCTGGCTCGGGAGAAGGCACGGCTCCCTGATGTTTCGAGCGACGCAGGTGCTCTCGGGGCATGGTTGCTTCGGGAAGTACCTGTGTCGCATAAACAGGGAGCCGGACGCCCGGTGTCACCACTGCGTCGACTGCCGGTAGGACACGGCGTGGCACACGCTGGCAGAGTGTGCCGCTTGGGAGGAGCCGCGCCGTGCCCTCATCACCGAAGTAGGCAACGACCTGTTGCTGCCGGCCGTCGTGAACGCGATGGTCGGCGGCGCAGAGTCCTGGGACGCAGTGGTCTCCTTCTGCGAGACGGTCATCTCGCGGAAGGAGGCTGCGGAAAGGGAGAGAGAGATCTCGACTCTCGACCCGGCCCGCAGCAGACGCACCGGGCGTCGGAGGAGGGCGGACAACGCCCTCTTCCGGCCCCCCTAAATGGGTCAAGGGGCGGCGGATTCGGGGACATCCGTCGCCCCCCAACATCAGGACCCCAGAAGGCGGCGCGCGTAGTGTTCCTCGCGCGCCGACCACAGACGTTGCGGGGGGAGTACACCTCACTCCCCCCGCCCGAGACGGGGCCCGCACAAGCGGGCCGGCACCAGCCGGGGTTGTGGAAGAATAATGTGTTCCCGCTACCCCGGCGTAGGTGTGAGATGGAACACCGGGGTGGTTTTTAGTCAGTAAGAGTCTGACAGACCCCTCCGCCCGCCCCAGGGCGGAGGACATCCATGAGGATTTTCCACCCCAGGAACAAAAAAAAAAAAAAAGAAGGTTGGTGGATGTGACATGTTTTCGATTTTTGGGTTAAGAACATGCCGGTTTCAACACGATTCCTTCGCCATTTAGAGAGCAGAGGTGGTGAAATAATTTACATCAAGTAAAGTGCCTATTAGGGTTCGAACCTACGATCTAGAACTTGTTATCACTGGGCCCCACTGCTTCGTGTGCTTATAGAGAAAGATGCATGCATATGCCACATTATTGCACGCAAAAAGAGAAGTCATGAGATATTGAGTAGTAGAGTGACCTTGATTCATAATCATTTCACTAACGGCCAAACCCAATAAAATATCTATCTCCAATTTTGGCGGACTGGAGATAGAAAAGTCAATCAATCTCTGGTTTTAACGTCCCAATAAAGCCAAAGCATGCGACCTTATAACGTGTTGACAGCTTCACACACAGTTGACACACACAGGGACAGATAGAATTGCACTGTCTATCATCAGTAGCGATCTGTCTTAGGTTATTGAGTTTGGCCGTAAGGAAACATCATACAATATTACTCTTAAGCCCGGGCCGTTACCACTGCCACCACTGCTTCCAATATTTACATAACCCAATCTTATTGTGTCGTATGGTCGTAACACTTTGAATACTCTACGAAACAGCTTTCGCGGCCACGTCGCGTTACCGCATAAATAATTGATGTCAATGAAGAAGCTAAAACAAGTCACATACGTGACACACGACAGTAGTAAGTAGTACCTAACACTTGAACTACGAAAATCACCTTTATAACTACGAAATAAAGGCCCTGTCCATGTTAAATCGTAACCATAGACGTGTGGTGACTGCATGTTCAGTTGACCGCACGTCGCTGGCCTAGCGTAGTTTCAATTGGATAAGAAGCCAGCTTATACTGGTCTTAGGTGCAAAGCGTCCGACCAATAGTAGGTATTTTAATTTTCACAAAAGCGTTTGACACTATCAAATTCCTAATTTATACTTTAATCTGTCAGGAACATTTTAGCATTCATGGTTTTAATACAATAATCTTATTGTTATTTTATCAAAAGAAAATTCTTAAGTTAGAATTCCACAATACTAGGAATGATCTGCTAGATACTTACTGATTTCCTCAGGGTAGTGTTGTTGGTGAATTGACAGGAATCAACCCCAAAGGTAGGGTACAGTAGACTTTTGCATGGAAAATTGAAATCTCAGCGTGATTAAAATTTCCTTTTCAAAACAATGAATAAATGGAATTTAAATCAACTAATACTGCAAGTGAATAAATAAACCTTTAAATTGTGACTATACAAAAAAAAACATTGATAAAACGGATGTTGTGAGCCACGCTATTACTTCGCTTGTTTTTTTTTCTTTTTGCTGTGCTCGTTAGAGTATTTTTAAATATCGTAAAGCCTTCCTCAAGAATTTCAGTAAGAAAAATAAATCAGTTGACCGAATAGCCACAGTTAAGTTAGTATGCTTTGCAAATTTCCACAGTATTATGCCTTCGACTGCCTCGTTGGTGTAGTGGTTGCAAGAGCTACTGCTGAGCATGAGGTCCTGGGTTCGGTTCCCAGGTCGGGCAGTGTATTATTGGGTTTTTCTATATAGAATTTCTCAGTAGTAGCCCGGAGTCTGGATTTATGCCCGGTCGATGACAATAGGCTCGCCCCCTATTACAGGGGGGACTTAAGCATGACTGGCGAAACGTGGGTGTGATGTGGGTGCACCTTTGCCTAACCCTTCTGGGATTATAGGCGTCATGTTATTTTATGTTATTATGCCTTATGGCGTTCTGCTGTGGGGATCAGCAGCTGACGTAGATTACATTTTCATTTTACAAAAGAGGACAATCCGCGTGATCTATGAAATGGGACCTCGCGTGTCTCTCAGAAACAAATTCAACGAAATTGATGTACTAATTCTGCCATCTCTTTATATCTTAGAAAGTATTTTATTTGTTCTCAAAAACTTAGGTCTTCAAAATCAGAAGCGATTTTCATAACACAAAAACACGTGGTAAACTTTAAATTGACAAATCAATATGAAATTGACAGACTTGTCAATGGCAGTAACCCAACAGCAACCTTATTGCAACGGCAATAAAGATCACAATGTCCTTAGGCGGCGGTGATCAACCATTCATTGTCGGCTTGTTTACTATCCAATAGTAGTCTTACGTTCTCAGGGTACAATATTGACAAAATTAAAAATTGCAACGCATATTGCGCTCTTGCCCGCGACTTCGTTTGCGTTTCAGGACTAAAAGTAACCTATGTCGTTTTCCAGGTCACGGTGATAGACCGTGACCTGGAAAACGACATAGGCTGACTGCCAAATTTCATCTAAATTCATAAAGCCGTTTCAGCGTGAAAGCGTAACAAACCAACTTACTTTCGCGTAATTTATGACTTTCGCTTTATTAAGCGACTTGACATAATATAGAGATTTATTTAGTATATGTATGTAACTTTAATATTAATGTTAGTATTAACAGTTGTTGTTGTTACATAAAACTTCCGAAATAAATTATTTTAATCATGGTGAAAACCATATCAAAATTCGTTCCGCAGTTGAGAAGATCAAAGCGGTCACACAGACAGACGCGAAAAAACCGTCAATAATTTATAATAATATGTACTTAAACATATATGTATAGATTCGGGAACTAATTCACACACACACACACACTATGGGCGTATCCCGAAATAAATGCTATAATAATAATAATAACCATAGCAATATGTTTTCCGTTGTACCTTCCGCATCCGATACTGATTATATAATTTTCCACAACAGGTCGAGAGGTCTGAATACAAACAATGTCATGGCCCAGTGGCCTTAGAGTTACGATAATAGCGTCAGTATGTTTGAACATTCGCTATGACATAACGTGTGTGCTGTGCCTTTGATTTAAACAACAATGTTTTACGTAAGTGATATTCTTTTGTTTTTGCTGACGACTTCAAATGGTACTTAAATTGTGGTCTTCTTCTTCGTGTCGATAGCACGATGGAGTTAAGTTTTTTTGGCTCTGTGGCAGAGGTCACTTTGACTGCATTTTTGCGGCACAAAGAGCAGGATTAAAGGTGTAACATAGTTTGCGAAACAGCTCCTCATCCACGCCCTGTACGTGTATCATGACTACCTGGTATAAACGAATATTGTTGACAGAAGAATAGACAAAATTACAGACAAATTAAAGATATATGTCATTCATTTTGTCAAAACCCGGCCGTGTTACGTGGGCTTCTGAATTACCACCCAGCAGACTAATTGCGTAACACATTATCGTAAACAATTACGACTAATCTGTATGATTTTGACAGTACAACAACATTCATTGCGTTATTTACATTGTTGAGCAGATTTTTTTATCGAACTTATTAAGCAATGGATTAACAATCTGTTTCAAAATGATTCAGATTCCGATTGATTGTGCATTACGCAATTAGGGTGCAGGTATACTCTACGAGGTTGGAGTTACATTATAGTTGGAGTTACTTGGGATGGGAGGTGATGTAATTTTTTTTTAAACTAATTTTTTTCATGCTTCTCGCGGTAGGAGTAAACTGGCAGAAATCGATAGGTAAAAAAAGCGTCATGTCCGAAAGTTATTAAAAGTTATTATTATTATTAAAGTTATTTTCAAGTGTTTGTTTTTTTTTTAAATACAGGGACAGCTATTTTAGTTTTTATATTCAAAAAGTTTTGAGATTTGAAACTCGAGACCGTAAAGATAGCTCTATTAACAGCGAAAGGAATAATTACGTAACACATTAACAGCTTAGTAGAAATGACATTCATTTTGACCGTTCAACAATAACCATTGAGTTAATTACGTTGTTGAGCAGACTATTTTTTCGAACAGATGAAGCAATGGATTAGCAATTTCAATTAAGTTTTTTTTTTTTTTTTTAATTTCACGTTCACTTGACAAAAAACATAAGTTTAAAAACTCTGTTGACGAGACACAACCTTTGGGTTTATTGGGTTTGGCCATCATTTGATTTGACAGCTGATTTCTATTATAACTTTGAAGTGTACAAATAAATGTGTGCATTATGCAAGTACATTTCAATATACTTAATTGTATGTAAGTAATCACTGTCCGCTATCTCAGAAACTTAAGGCCCATTGAAACTATGCAAGTTTTTCTGCTTGTGGCATTTAATCAAATTGAAGTAGTAATTTGGGGCGACACGGTTTGTCGACTATATGTAGACGTAGCAAGGGGGTTGGCTTTATTTTTAGGTCAATGAATCAGCGTTGCCATCCAATGTGACAAACTCCCAGCCTTTTGGGCACTTACAGCGATGCGAACGAACTTTTTGATGCCCAATGAGCTTGTCCCTTTCATATTTTTTACATTTATAAATATTTGAGTGTTATATTGTATTTGATAAGTAAAATAAATATGAAGATTTCGTCGACTGGTAAAGTACCCAAGAGACTGGCGGCATTACCACGTTGTATTTCAATGCTTAGCTTCTGGCCAAGATAAAAGCCAGCCCTTGTGTCAGAGGAAGTGTCAACTTACGGTAAGGCGTATTTGCAGTCCGGCCGTCGAAAGATATGTCAGTGCGACCATTGGAGTAACTAATAAAGAACAAATTCGCTTAAACGTATTCCTTTGTATGAAACTGACAGATGTCAAGAACGCATTCATCGACGGCCGGGCTGTCATTGATCGAATTTAATGCAACTGTCATGGTGCTGTAGCAATAATTATTAACTGAAGTTTTCTTTTCATTTTCAAGTCCCGTGTCTATCAATTTAATATTCTATTAGCCCTTCCACCCACTAGCGATATTTTTCCACGGCGACGCACACTGGATTTTTAACGCACTGCTCAGAGCCGAGTTAAATCCAACAAATTTTTTTGACGAGCAGGGTTGCATTCTATTGGATTCTAAATGCTTTTCCTAACACCTAGAACTGAAACTCAGAGCGGGATAAAAAGTTGTCCGTGGGAACCGGGGCTTACTTTAAATGACGTTTTAGTATTCAATAATTAATTTTGCAATTAAAATATATTCTCCTGCCATATTGGTGAGGTTCTTCAGAAAGGTCAGGTGCGTAGTACTTGCAACCAGAATGCGTGTATGACTACATTAATAAACGTTAAAGAAGCAAAAGGATTATGTGAGTTTGTAGCAAGCTTTTGCCCGCGGCTTCCTATAAATCATACGTGAATGTACTAACGGGATGTACTATCTTTTTTACCCTATGGTTGATCGTCACTTTCAAGTCATGAAAGCTCCCACAGACAGGCGCGACGCGACTCTTAGTCAAAAATTTCCATGAAGTATTCATAAAAATTGTTCTACTGGAGTCGCGTCGCACCTGTATGTGGGAGCCTTAAAACGACACGTTCTATTGTCTATAATTTCTCCGTAGTAACCAGGACCCCGGATTTGTGCCTGATTGATAGCAATAGGCTCGCCGCCTATTACGTGGGACTTAAACATAACTGGCCAAATGAGAGTGTACTATAGAGAGTCGTGATGTTATGTTTGCGTTAAGTTACATAAGATATAATGGTAGTAGGTGGGTATAACCACTGATGGCCTTTTCAATTATAGTGAACGTACATATCTACCATATAGCTATTGTTCGATATTTGAGTCACATCACGCATCACTGGTTGAACTGAATCCTACGTTCATTGTGCGTAAGTGTTGCTGTGGGAGGGGAATTCCATATCAACCTCAATCTGAATCATTTTGAAGGATATTACTATATCCATTGCTTCATATGTGCGAAAAATGTGTCTGCTCAACATTAAAAAAAATGGTATTAGATGCTGTTGAACTGTCAAAATGAAAGCCATTCCTGCTGTTAGTGTCTTACGCAATTATACCCCACGCCGACGAGGAAGCGACTAAGCTATCAACGATTTTGAAGCCTATGAAACCTACAAAATATTGTTAGTCCCGTGTTAGTAAAACGGATATATTGATAGTTGCTCGCTGACTGTTCACGCCGCCGCCCGGCGAGTACTCGTTTGTCACAGCGATAGGAACAATCAATGAGAGTACTCGCTCATCGACGCTCGCTTGACAGGCAGAACACTCGCTGAGAGCCTCACGCTTGGTTAAACATACGTATACCAGCGAGTTATGACTCGTCGTCGTCGCGCACTCGATGCTCGTTGCTCATCAACGAGAACTCAAACTCATAGCATCTATTTCAATAAAACCATTCACAGGTACTTTTGAATTGCCAGTCAGAAATGCTAGTTGCCCGAATGCTTTGGAATCAAAGCGTACTAGGTACTATGGAGAAGAACGGGTATGAAACTTAAACAAAAATATTAGTTACAACATTAATGTTGAACTTATAATTATATGTGAGAACGATGTAAAATAGACGTACACGTTAAAAGCATCCAGCAGCTCAACCATTTTGAAGGGAGCTAAATGATCCAACACACGCGCAAACGTCAGCGAGACATTTGAGTCAGCATGACGTATTGTTACTAGACGCAAGGGCACATTCAAGTTAATCAAATACATTTATAACCCGATAAATGTAGCTCCATAGTACTCCCACCTCGTTTTTAGTGGCTAACTAATGATAAATGATAAATGATTTTTATTTCTGTAAGTGGGTCGGCGTTTCCTATCTGACTACTCTGAGAAGAAAAGCCGAAACAAACTCAGAGGTCACAGTCTCTTTTAAAGTCCAGACATAATCTTGGTCAGATCATGTTAAGACCATGTGGATTGATGTCTGAAATGGTCTTTTGAGGAAAGAACCACACAGATTGAGTAGACCTGTCCAGTCAGTGCACGCATTTGTCAGTAATCGTACAGCTCAACTCAAAACATAAGGAGCTCAACGATTCGACGAACAATACCAAAGAAAGGACATTGGATAGGCCGCATAATTACTCAAACCGCCAGACCAAGTTACGATTAAAATTCACTGAGATAATAAAATATAAAAAAACAAAAGTAAAAAATAAAATGACCCACATAGTCTTAACATTCACAATAATAACAATAAAATAATACCTAGGTAAGTATTCATGTCATTGTTTATTTTACAGATCATATGAGGACCATGTAGGTAGGTGTCTGAAATGGTCTTTTGAGGAAAGAACCATACAGATTTGAGTGGGCCTGTCCAGTCAGTGCACGCATTTGTCATTAATCGTGCAGCTCAACTCAAAACGTAAGGAGCTCAACGATTCGACGAACAATACCAAAGAAAGGACATTTGGGTAGGCCGCTTCAAGTACTCAAACTGCCAGACATAAAAAATTATGAAATAACTGAGATAGACAAAATATATAGAAATAATACCCACTAAGTCCTCACACGAAATTAAAATAATAATAATATTATACAAAGTAAATATTCATGTCATAATCATGAAATTTCAAAGTGTATATAAAATAAAACAAAAGTTACGTACCAAACAAAAAAAATAACACACTCAGTATGCAAAAATTGGAGCAGGTCAGTCCCAAGCCTTTTTGTCCTCAATATAGTCTTTGACTGTATAAAAAGCTTTCTGGCACAACTTACGTTTAATAAATGATTTGAATTTATTAAGGCTTAGATCTTGAACATGGCTTGGAAGTTTATTATAAAAGCGTATACATTGACATCTGAACGAGCCACCTATTTTCTTGAGCCTTGTTGTAGGTACAACAAATTTGTGTTTGTTCCTAGTATTTATAGTATGGATATCACTGTATTTTTTAAACAATTTTATGTTTTTGTGGGCATATAAAAGATTTTCATAAATATACTGAGAAGGCACAGTCATTACATTAATTTCCTTAAATTTCTCTCTGAGAGAGTGTCTCGGACTTAATTTATAAATTGATCTAACAGCTCTTTTCTGCAAAACAAATATAGTCTGCATGTCGGCGGCATTTCCCCACAAAAGAATACCGTACGACATCACACTATGAAAATAACTAAAGTATACTAAACGGGCTGTCTCTAAATCAGTTAAATTTCGAATTTTTCTAACAGCGTATGCTGCGGAGCTTAGCTTTTTTGACAATTTATCAATATGTGGGCCCCACTGAAGCTTAGCATCCAAAGTTAATCCCAAGAATACTGTGCTGTCTTCAAGTTTCAATTCTTCGCCCTTTATCAACACATTCGTTTTCACCTGCCTAACGTGAGGTAGTGTAAACTTAATGCATTTAGTCTTCTTTTCATTAAGAAGTAAATTATTAACATTGAACCAGTGAACTATTTTTGAGACCGCGTTATTTACATCGTCAGTAACCAGCTGCTGACGTTTAAGTTTAAACAAAAGTGAAGTATCATCCGCAAACAACACTATATCATGATTATCCTTTATGAGGTAAGGCAAGTCATTAATATAAATAAGAAACAAGAAAGGACCAAGAATTGAGCCCTGTGGAACTCCCATTGTTAAGATAGATCCGGGAGATCTTTCTCCATTAACTTCAACGCTCTGAATCCTTTTACTCAAGTATGAAGTAAGAAGATCCAGAGCGGTGTTTCGGATCCCGTAGTGACGGAGTTTCCTGATTAACGTTTCATGAAGAACGCAATCGAATGCCTTGGACAAATCACAAAAGATGCCCAAGGCATCGCATTTATCTTCCCAAGCATTATAAATATGTCCTAAAAGTTCAAAACCGACATCAGTAGTTGAACGACCCCTTGTAAAACCGAATTGTTTGCTATGTAATAATTTGTGTCTGTTAAAAAATCTTTGCAGTTGGTCTAAAATTAATTTCTCAAAAATTTTACTAAATGTAGGTAGTACTGAAATAGGTCTAATAAATTGTAACCTAGCTGTAGGTAGTATTTGAAACAACTCATGTCGTCTCAACTTGCTGGCTTACTATATTACCTGCACATGTAACATGTCCACCATAGAATAATATAAATCTGTAATTTTGTCTATTCTATCTGACATTTTGTCTATTCTTTCTGACATTTTGTCTATTCTATGTGACATTTTTCTATTCTTCCGTCGACAAATGTTGGTCATGCTATACGCGTGCTGGACAATAAAATATTTTCTATTTCTATTCTAACTCTACACTTGTCTCGTTACTCGCCGTCGCAGAGGTGGGACAGGTGCCCACGATATGTACCTAAACGTATCGTTGGTCTAGTGTCTTTGACTTTCAAAAAGTGATGATTCTTATCCTTGTTTGAATAAATGAGCGTGAGGTCCTGAGAGCCTAGACAAATGGCATTCGCTTCGGAGCGATTCTATGTTTACAATCTCTATTGCTTTTCTATGATACTACATCATACTACGCTATGATCAATGATCACGTGACATTTCGGTAGCATTTGTCAGCGCCATACATTTTTTGGCTTTCCTACTAGAGTCATCGCTAATCGAATGTTACTTTGTCTAGGCCCTGGTCGGAGAAAATGATTGTCGATAGCTAGTCAATTCCTTGCCAGTTACTTCAGACAAGTGTACACCATCGTCGACCATGCCAACAGCTGAGATGGTGGTCAAACGCAGGCCTATCAACTGGGTACCTAAGTAACCACAAAATACCGTCTTCCAAACTAAGCTAGTTATGCAATTAAAATCGGTGCTCTTACGGCCAAACCCAATGACAGATCGCTACTGATGTTAGACAGTACAATTCTGTTTGTCCCTGTCAGACAAATATGGACGTTAAAACCAGAGATTGATAGGTATTTCTATTTCTAGTAGGACATAATTGGAGACAGATAACTTATTAAGCCGGCAATACATGTTGGTCATAGTTGGCCGAGCGACGGCGAGTACCAACATATAGACAGCTCATTTGTCGAGCCTCGCCATTGCTCGTCAACGCTCGCCTAGCTGGCCGAGTGCAGGCGAGTGCCAACGTGTATGCAGTTCGTTTGGCGTGCCTCGCCACCACTCGTGATCGCTCGCCACCACTCGTGATCGCTCGCTACGACTCGTCTCACTTCGGATCAGTGTCGGTTTTTCTGCACAAATCAAAGGTGCTCGCCTTGTATCAATTTGCCTGCGCTTGCGTTGGATGAGGCTTGGTCAACATGTAGACAGTAGCACTCGCCTTGTATCAATTTGCCTACGCTCGCGTTGGATGAGGCTTGGCCAACATGTAGACAGTAGCACTCGCCTTGTATCAATTTGCCTACGCTCGCGTTGGCTGAGGCTTGGGCAACATGTATTGCCGGCTTTAAGTTCGGCCGTAAGTGGAATAGATACCTCATTTTCTTCTGGTAGACATGTTACAGCGTCCTTACAGATGGGTATCGAACTAAGGGCATCAGTAGTGATGTTCTGTAAACTCACCGTGAAAAGGTGCTGTCAATCCGTAGATACCTTAGTGTATCCTAGTGTAAGGTAATATGTTCACTTCGCCTAAATTATCACGTTGAGATTTTTACAGTATAGGCCGGTAGGAGTCATTCCGCACCTGAACAAAAGTTATATGGGTTACAGGGAAATTCCATAACGAAAGGGGTTATACTAGAGGTCATCAGCAACAAATGAAGTCCAGCTAAAACGAAGTAATAGCGCGAGCAGGCGATGCTATGCGATGGAGGTTTTTTTTTTGGTGTGTGAAATGATCACACGTGAGGCACACGAGGAGGTTTCCTGTCCAAGCACAACGGGGTGGATCAGGGGAACAAGAAATTTCATGCAAACGAAGTCGGCAGTCGCTTACCGTTGCAATAAAAAATAAAAAAATTACTTGTTGTTAAATGTTAATGTTCTGTGCATGATTTCATACATGATGTTTTTTTGTAATAGCAGAATAAATGCTGTGGAAATGCGTTCCTTGCGGAGCATGTGTGGTGTGACTATGAATGAAAGGCTAAGGAATGATGTGATAAGGTAGCGGTGCGGTTTAAAAGAAGATGTAGTGACAAAAATTGAAAAGAGTATGCTTAGATGGTTTGATCATGTTGAGAGAATGAATGAAAGGAGAGTAATAAAAGGTATTTTCAAGTCAGATGTGAGTGGAAACGCCGGGTGGGGACGCCCTAGGAGGACAGCCGCCCAGATGCCGCCCAGATGTATGAACGTAAACGAGGCAAAAGGAGTATGTAAGGATCGTAGCTGGTGGCGTTCTGTGGTTTTTGCCTACGCCCATGGGAAGAAGGCGTGAGTGTATGTATGTATGTATGTTTAATATCCACTACTTATGTTACATTTGCATGCTAAATTAAGGCAGAATGTACATGGATCCTATTATTAATGTATCAACTTATTTTTATGTACTTACATTCTAAGCAAATAAAGACCTTATTCTATTCGTTTTATAAAACGAAACTTTGTTTCTCTTTCCAGAAAATGATCCTTCTGCTTCTAACAACCCTGATAACAACGGCGACTACCGAGAAATGTTACGGGATAATCTTCAACAACAGATGCTATGCGGTCGACATCCTAAAGGAAGGGATCAACAACATCCACCAGCTGGCTCTGAACGACAATGACAACACATTGTACTTCACTTTCGATCAAATCGCGAGAGTACCAATGAGAGGGCTCGGATTCTTTAACTTAAACACGAAAGTGACTGGCATCATTGACGGTATCAGAAACGCTACAGGACTAGCCATTGATCAAAGAAGAAATAGAATTTATGTGGGTGGTGCTGATGGTCTCTTCTTCCTTAATGAAAACAAAGTTCCAGAGCAACTGCCTGTACAAGAAAATATACAATACCTCTTCTTCAAAGATATAATCTTCTTCATTAATCGAAGGCGAGAAGCGTATAGATTTGACAATGGATTTGTCAGTCCAATACAAGAAGTGAACGGAATAGCCGTAGACAAACTAATAGTTGATGATGAGTATAATATGTTTTTCTTACAAAACAGAAAACTATCTAGAGTGAAATTAGGAACTAGAGCAGTAAATACACACGAAAGATTCACAGTTGATGCCATATCAACTGATTTTAATTATAAGCCGTATATAAGTACAACAAATGGTGTTTATGTATATAATAAGTATAAATATGCTTTAGATAAAGTTTCTAATATTGTTAATTTGAGAGAATTAGTGTTTAATAGGCAAGGAGATCCGATTTATGTTGTAATTGATAATATAGTGAAACTGAATAATCCTATTCCGTACATTAGAGAATGATAAGAAGTGCTAACTTTATGAACAATAACAGTAATTAATTTATTTATAAACAAAGTGTTTTATTGCGTCATCTCCCCTGACCTTTTGTTATTGGTTAATTACTAATCATTGAAATCATGACATATGTATGAATACATAAAAATCATAGCCGCATACGATGTATGAAAGTTCACTAAAGAACGGCTCGACCGATTTGGTAGTTTTAAGGGTTCCGTACGTCCTAATGAGAAAACAAAACCCTTATAGGATCACTCCTGTGTCTGTCTGCCCGTCTGTCACATTTGCACCGAATCTACTGGTCTGATTAAGTAGAAAGGTACGTACACATGAATTTCTGTGACCCAAACACCTATTTGTAAAGAAGTAAAGAAATGAATTTTAAAGGGGGTAACTTTTTGGGATTAACCTAGAAAATTAAAAACAGAAGTTTTGCAAACTGACCGTGTGTCAGTTTGTCTTTTGTGTACAATTTAAAAGTAAAACCGTTTTGAAGAAATGTGAAAATGCAGAAATTCTTTACTTACAGGTAACAGGAAAACCTGTAAGGAGTATATGGTGTTAAAATAACGTGGTAAATCTTTTTAATACTTTGCGTACAAACTAACATTTGCTGTTGGAATGTGTGGGAGAATATGTTTTTCAACTATACTGTCAAGTTAGTTCTTGGTAAATTTTTGATTTTGGGGGCACGGTAGTACCCCGCCAAGACGAGCTAAAAACAAAAAGCAGGGGCACTATCTACCTTTTCTCGAAGTGTTTCGCCGTATTTCCATACCCTTGTGGCGGCATCTACACCGCCACATGCGAACAAACGCATTAATCCTGCATCGCGCAAGCAGAGTTTACCGCGCAGATAGCATATATACAACTTCCCGACAACAATCAGCGGGCAGTTGCCCACCAGATACGACATCCATCTGGTCGGAGGATCCTCCCTTTTCCAAGAGTATGAGTGAACTTTACACCCTGTTCCTCATATCTCTTCACCCTTATAGCTACGGCCTGGACAATGCTAGAGAGCTCAAACTCAGGAAAAAATGTAGTTAGCAGATTTACAAAATCCTACTAATATTATAAACGCGAAAGTTTGTGAGTTTGGATGGATGTTTGTTACTCTTTCACGCAAAAACTACTGAACGGATTTGGATGAAATTTGGCACACAGATAGTTTATACTCTGGATTAACACATAGAGTAATTTTTATCCCGATACTCCCACGGGATCAAGATTTATGCGGGTGAAACCGCGGGGAGCAGCTAGTGATTTATATTATTAGAAACTTTAGTAACGAGTTTTTTTTTAATACAGGTACTTCATGTTGTGAGTTTATAACCTGTATGTATGATACTTTTTATGCCGTTTCCGTGTGATAATTTCCGACCTCCATGCGGACGAAGCCGCGGGCACAAGCTAGTAAGTAATAATTGGATGATTTCTTGACTGATTTACTCAATCACAAAAACTTCTAGGGCAATTCGCGAAGTCCTACAAAGCTTAAATTTGGTATGCTGGTTCGGATTTGCACACAAACTACTGAAAAAAAGTATCTTTTACCCTCCAACCCCCTTAAAGGAACGTGCGAGGTGCACGTCTGTATTTCTTATGAATAATAAGTATGGCTATATCCATTATTTATGGAAGTTAGATAAGCATGTAAGAAACTTGTTTTCGTTGGCTATGAAGAAAGTAACAAAATTCTTGTTATGGGGCCTTTACAGCCTTCAGGACCAACAGACATCAACCATAACAATATGTGTTATTCAAAATCGTACTACGTTTCAAGTTCTAGATATGGACCAGTTAATCATTTTTGGTTGTGTTATTCAAAAATACTAGACGCTGTGACGCTGTCTATTGTCAACCCTGCTGGTTATTTGCTTCAAAATAAATAATGTTTGGTGTACGGGAATTCGGGATTGGAAGCATTTATCAGAAAGATTTAATCGAGTGGTTATACGGAAGCATGTGCTGTGTATGAATTTTGGAAAAAAAATGTTACTGATACTATCGACAAGGAACTTGAAAACGAAATTCGCAAAGAAGCGTCATTTTGGAAAATGGTTCTTCAAAGGTTATTCGATATCATACTTACCCTAGGAAAGAGTTCTTTGGCTTTGAGAGGACATCGAGAAGACTTAAGTCAGGAAGGATACCAAGGAGATTTTCTGTCCTTTGTAGAGCTATTCGCCCGATATGATCACATTATGCGGCAAGTTTTGGATATGCCCAAAGGTAATAAAAACTATTTCTAAGTTTTTATAATTTTATTTTGTTTATTATTATTAACTGTTTAATATCAGGACTTTTTTGAAATTGTGTTTTACTTAAACGTTTTTAGGATCTACAAGATATCTAAATGCAACAATTCAGAAAGAAATGATTGAGAGCTTGTGGACCAAATTCGAAACCCATATAATAGAACAAATTAGGGCGTCACCGTTTATCGCCATCATAATGTATACGACACAAGATATATCGAAGGCTAAGCATTGTTGTGAGTTATGTAGTAATAACCAGATCGGAAAATGGACAGCTAATTGATATAGAAGTAAAAGAAGTGTTAGAGGCTTTGACGTTGACACCACTGTAAAAAAACTAAATCCGACTAGATGGTCCAGTAGGGTCAATACGATATCTGCAATAAAACTTTGTTTTTTTTTATATTATCAAAGCATTATCAGCTAAAGTTCTAAAGGGTCCTAATAATGAGCGTAGTGAAGATAAGATAAGATAAGATAAGATAAGAAAAGATAAGAAAGGATAAGATAAGATATATTTATTAGCTCAAACATGTGTACACATACAAGAATAAAATGCATGCAGAATAACATAAAAAAAAAAAGTTTCAGACATGTTTGCCACATAGTATGACGTGCAAATATTATGAATGATGATGATTTTAAATTAATTTCAAGTGTCACTTTTTAGTTTGTATTGCTCTTTATAATACTTTGGAATCATATTCTGTAATGTGTTGCATGTAAACTTAAATAAATATAATGATGATTTTAAATTAATAATTTCAAGACAAATACTCAGTAACGGAAATCACAACTGCAAACATGAATAAATTATAAATGACAATAGTTAAAAAAATCAATAAAAAATATATATTCAATAGTAAAGTGTCACTTATTAGTTTGTATTGCTCTTTATAATTCTTTGGAATCATATTCTGTAATGTGTTGCATGTAAACTTAAATAAATATAATAATCTTCGAAATAAAAACTCAGTTGGGTTTCTGCAATAAAACAGTTTCATTTATTTCTTTCTATTTACAAGATAAGATTACACAAGTCAGTTGGAAATAGCCTTACCTGCAATAAAAACAGAAAACAACATTAAAAGTTTTTACTCGGTGATTTACAATTTATTGTTCATTACTTCAATAAATTATGATAAGCACAATTAGAGTAATCTTGAATGTTCGATATTTTGTTCGAATGCAGACCACAGAGCAAATTACCATAGAGTATTTTTATGTTTTAGTATGGTTGACGACAATCGATAACTCGAGTCTATAACTCAGTCGGAAACGCGGCAGATTAAAACTTAAGAAAATGACGTCTCGAGGAAATGAGAATCGTCGTTTTCTTTATATAAATATAGTAGACATTTTTCGTCGCTTTACAAAAAATAAACGCCTGTAGTGCTATTCTGTAACCATCTCACCGTGAAAACTTAGGTGAAGTGAGCGTGGAGTGAGGAGCTGTCAGTGCCACTAATGCTAGAGATTGACGCAGACGGAATGACACTGACAGCTCACTTCACGCACGTCTACACGGTGAAATTTTTATTTACAGAATCGACATGCTGTTTCATAGAAAAGTGCAATAAGTACCTTCATTATTTATGAATAATCGAAAAAAAATTCAACGTAGGCATTTCAGTTCAGAATTATGTACTAAATCCATGGTGACAGGTTGCATGTCGATGCCATCTTTTATAAAAAAATCTTTGTGAGCCTGTACATACGCGGGTCCAGTGCGGATTGGTATGTCACTACCTTGTCTTCGATTATTTTGTTCTAAAATAGATTTGCTGTTCTCTACATTTTGATGAGTTATGCGTACATAAATGTAGGTATAGTCCGCGAGCCTAAGCTAAGCTTTGCATTCATGTGAGTGATTACCAATCGCACCAATGTGATCCAGGGCGATGGTCCGATTGGCCGACTGCTGAATTTTTTACCGTTTTTTTAGTGGGTTGTGTAATTACTTGACCCTCATTACAAACATAACATAACGTCACGCCTGTATTCCTCGAAAAGTAAGGCAGAGGTGTACCTATAGTACACCAACATTTAGCCAGCTATGTTTAAGTCCCATGAAATAGTGGGCGAGCCTATTAATATCAACCGGGCACAAATCCAGACTCCGGGCTGCTACCTACTTAGAAATTCTAGAAGGGAAAACCCAATAACACTTTGTCTGACCTTGGAATCGAAACCAGGATTTCATGAGGCTTTCCTTAATTCAAAGTTAGAAGAAAAAAAACCATGTAGGAACTTATAAAAAATATTTATTCCTATCGAAATAGGTAGGTAGTAGGCACATTAAAAACTAAGTTTAAAAAATAGCTTAAAAGTATTTTTGTTAAGTTATCATCAGGTAATTATAAACTCAAACACAAAATGTTTGTCAAACGTCATTACAAAACAATATAATAGGCACATTAAAAACTAAGTTAAAAAAATATCTTAAAAGTATTTTTGGTAAATAATGATCAGGTAATTATAAACTCAAACAAAAAATATTTGGCAAACTTAATGACTATCATTACAAAACAATGTAATAGACACATTATAAACTAAGTTAAAAAAAAAATGCTTAAAAGCATTTTTGGTAAATTATGATCAGGTAATGATTATCTCAAACACAATATAATTAGCAAACTTAATGACTATCATTAAAAAACAATGATAAAAATATGTTACTTGTCAAACGGCTTATCCGACGATAACACTGACGTGTGATCGACTGTACTAACATACATAATGTCATAGGTAAGTTCGATTCACTTTATCAAAAAACATTTTTTGTTCAAAGAACAAAAAAAAAACAATAGAACTATAAATACGTTTTCTGTAACGGATAAATGGGGGGCCATTTGGCAAGTTTATTTAGATCTACATGAAAATCGATGGTGACCATATTTGATCCAAAATTTGTGTAATTACTTTTTATAAAAATAAAAATAAAACATGTGTCACTTTGTTCGTGCACGGTAATCTGCGAAACCACCCAACCGATTTCAATGTTTAGTGAATATACAGGATAAGTTTTAAACCAGTGCGCAAAACTGCAACCATGAATCCAGCTCATGATTCTGGACCACTAACAGAGACATTTTTTGGACTGTTATAAAAAAAAAACAGCTATTTCATAGAAAAATCCAATACACATACGGTCAAAATGTTCTAAACAGCAACTTTGTTTTTTTTACCGACATAAAATGTCTATGCTATGTAAATGTCGAATACGATTGGTTCCAGCTTGAAAGATAGGATAGTTTTGGACCCGATATGTGGCTCTTCGTGCCAAGCAGGCCTCTAAGTTGTAAATATTTTCTTAACTGTCTACGTGAAGTCGTGGTTCTTCTAAAATCTAATTTGCGCAACGGATTTTGATGCAGTTTGCACCATTATAAGTTTTTTAAATACATAAATTAAACTTATATACCTAATATAACAAAGAAATCTCAGTGTTTCATCAAGTTCTAAAAACTATGCCAAGCATCACTAATATCTAGCTGTGTAAATAGATCACATGACGTAGGTCATTATTATCTATTTATTTAAATCTAAGATTCAAGAATAATATTCTTCACTTTTCAAAAGTTCTCGGTAAACTTCAAACAGATCCTCTACGACGGCTAAAACTGTCGGAGCCATCTTAAACAGTTCTTTCACAAATTCTTCGCAATCTCCATATTCCGGCAGATCACAAAACATCTTGTATACAAACGTGCCGTTATACAACTTACTGTACTTAGTAGATTCATACGGTGAACCGCATAGAGTATTCAAATAATTCATATGCTGGATACAGTACTGGAGTTCCATTAAACTGTTGAGCGCTTTTCCGTCGAAAATTCTTTTAGCTTCAACTTCATCGTATTGGAAATACTTGGCTGTTGCACCTATAACTTGTAAATACTCCTTCCAATCCTTACAACGTGTGTCTCCATCGAACACAAAGCTCAGCTTGACGTATGACAGCACAACCGCATACACTTCTCTGGTCACGTCTTTTCCTTTCAACTGCTTTCTGCGAGCAAAGTACACTAGTGCAATAAACAATACAACAGAATCTGGTCGTAGTTTAGATAAAACTTCAGTGTTTATATCATTCTCAGTAAGAAAATGCTCGAACAGCTTTAAATGCCTCACATGATCCCAACCATTTTCGAACACAGACACACTGCAGTTGTAGCTTGGCTTACGAACATTCGGGTCAACAGAATATATCTCTTTATATGCGCTGTCATCCTGGTACACCTTAAATGTAACTCCTCTGTAATTTGTCAGTAAGTTATATGCATATTTTATTATATCAATTGATAGGAGTAGACTGTCTTCAGAATGTATATCTAAGATGACCCAAGATCCTTCGATAACTTTGGATTCGTACAGATTGATATAAACTGGCGACACGTGTTTACATACCACTCCTTTTTCGAACCATTCGGGATCTTGACTCACTATCGGCATATTCGAATTAAGTAGATACTCAGTGACATGCCCAGCTTCGTCCTTTCGCATATTCGTTAGTATTTCATGATAACTTAACCAAAATTTGTTGCGGTCTTCATCATTACACAATGTTTTTAAAATTCCGTCTCTCGCTTCTTGCTCGCTATGTTTCGAGAGCCACAGAATCAGATGTTTTATTTTCGTGTATTGAAGGGTACTTAATACACCCCAAGTTTGTAATAGTGAATCGAAAAAGTCTATCGGAAATACTGATGAGTCAGTTAAAGCAACAAAAATGGCAGTTTTCTCTTCAGTCAGGGAATTCTTTTGGAGAAAATCCTGAAGTTTGTACTGGCGACATTGGATTGACTTCGTTTTGTCATCGAATTTAATTGTTGTGGATGGTATATATGGAGCTTTTCTGAAGCAGTATTTTACATCAAAACTAATGATGGGACATTTCAGTTTTTGAGCTAAGGCAACACACTCATCTTTGGTCTCCGTGACGCAGAATGCGAAATTTATGCCCATTTCATTCACCATTTGCACAGTGGCATCTTTTAAAAGTATAGGTGGTACATATGCGCAGTTTGTATCAAAATCGAAGATTACATGTTGAAACTGTTTTATTTTCTTCTCTATATCCGTATCACCGCCCTTAAATACTATGTAGCATTTGATATTAGCATCTTTGTACATTTTAAATAGCCTTTTCAAGAACTGAGCGTATTTATCGGCTTCACAACCGAAGACGTAGGGGATCCCGCTCTTTTCATACAAGTTGAATAAGTAATTCTGTCCGTCAATGACAACGGGACAGTTTCTTAGAGAACATTCTTGTGTCTCCTCGGAGACTATATACCGCGGGAATTGGATGATCCTCATTTTGATTTCTGAAACATAATTAATTAAGGGTTAGTCAGTGCTTCTCCTCGAACCGAGCGCATCAAGACGTGAGGGGTGCGAAGCGACAGGAAATCGAAGAAGTTAAGCCCCGTTTAGAGCTCGGGCGATGCGACTTGCGTTAAGCGATACGCGCGCGCGTCATTTGTATCCCTCTGTCACTGCCACATGTCGCTTCGTGACTCGTGGCATGTTTTAAACAACTTCTTCCATTCGTTTTTTCCGTAGTCACTGTCGCAAGACGCGTGGTTAATGGGTTACTGAGATGATAAAAGTTCCTAAGATTACAAAAGTTACTCTCATAGTGACAGTAAATTGAGGATTTGTTCTAAGAGATTAGGGCGACGAAACTTATTATTAGGTACACCTATTACAATGCCTATAATATGCTGATGCGGCCGCCGAGGCACTGCAGCGCATCGGACATGTTTGCTAACACTTGTCATTATTGTATGCAGTTTGCATGTCGAGAAAAATAGGTACAAGGTTGAGTAACAGAGCTTTTCTAATACCTGCGATGAAATAATAATAGATTTTTATGAATTGAACGACGTAAATGGTTTTTAAGACTACAATTAAATGAATTGCGTTTTTTTTTAAATAAAATTTTGAATGATTATAATAGCCTATAAGTTTTCATAAATTTATTAAAAGGAATACAAAGAAGTAATGTATCTTATTCCTCGTTAACCTACTACTAGTATAAAAAGTATTCGATGTGTTACTTCAGGCACAGATAATATAATTTTCTACGTAAGTTATATTATATTATCTGTCCAATCCCATACAAACAAATGCCACCTCCCTAAGTCTGGTCAAATTTTTCACTCACTTATTGCCAGACACTGTAGTATAGTACCACGCTATCTAGGAGTCGATCTACTTTTAAAACGTTTCAAGCAATCCTATAATATAAAGTTCTTTTACATTTATTTCCATGTAAAGTAATAGATTAAAAAAAAAAGTATGACTTAAATTTGTAACGATAGTGGCTACTCTGATGTGCTCAAATTGAGTAAAGCGCCATCTATTGCAAAGAGCTCTAAACGAAATTATTAACAGATCATCATTTTATGGGTTCGAATTGAAGTTCAAAGGCTTCATTCATGTTTTTCTTGAAATACGTGTATTATGTATTTAAGCAAAAATCTGCATCTATTTAATAAAATAAGTGATAGACATATTAACACTAGAAATTAAAATGAAATAGATCAACCATTTTTCAGACTATCTAAAGTACATACATCTTTAATGGGGCACTGTGTTAAATGTTACAACAAAATACCTTGTGATATATTGCAATTAAGTGAAAGAAAGTTTAAAACTCATGTTAAAAAAACACTTTGTAAACAAGCATATTACAAATTAGAGGATTATATCCTGGAAAAGAATGCTTGGAAACATGCTGGTCCTGCTCCATAGGACAATATAGAGGCTACACAAAATCATACTTGACACTGACTTATTCCGATTATTTTAGGAAAATCATATATTTTTACAATGTTTGTAAATATGTGAACACACGTGATTAATTTATCTGCCTTTACCAATTGTGGTATATAGTATTTTTATTCTTGGTGCATCGTCTTCACATATAAAAATATAATTAATGTATATATCGGGATAAGCCCTCATCAGCGATATTACACTTGCACTTTGTAAGTAGGCGTGGGTTGTCGGGCGAAGAAAATAGAGATACTAGTTACAGCACAATCACTTTATTTCACTCACAATGTCTAATAAAATAATCACCATGAAATAACCTGAAGGCAGAGGTCCGACATATTAAATGAAAGTATGAGATATAGCAGTAACCAACTCTTTTATTCCGACAGCTTGTTAATTAATTAAATAGATCGCGATAATAGCTCTAGGCGCTACGGCAGGCGCACCGGGCCGAGCCTGCCACAAGAATGATCCCCCTCTTCGCTGCGCACTAGCTTACATTAAGCTGCTTGAGAAGTGGGGAGAGTGGGGAGGTGAACGTCCCGCTTTGCACAGCGTTACTCGGCCCGCTGTACCTACCGCTAACGGTGACGCCGACACGGCCATACTGACGTGCGGACGTCCTCGTACGCGTAGACTCATCAAGCATTGTCTAAAAAGACATAACGTTATTATTAATGTTCGTTCATCCTGACTAGCAATCTCGATGAGCAAAAAAATCCAGGTCATCCCTACTGACTGTGCAACCAACTCTGGACCGCTCAATATTGAGCCTTCAGGACTTATACTAGTAAACTGGTCCGGTTCAGCCCTGCAGAGTTTACTACTAATTCGGGACCGCTCGTTATTGAGCCTTCAGAACTTCAGCAATCTGGTCCGGTTTACCCCTTCAGAGTTATAATCTTCTGGCCCGGTCCAGCGACCCTTCAGAATTATAACCGCCTGGTCCGGTCAAATGACCCTTCAGAATTATAACCTCCTGGTCCGGTCTTACGACCCTACAGAGTTATAATCTCCTGGTCCGGTTATAACAAACCCTTCAGGATTGTTACTGCTTGGTCCGGTCATGAATGACCCTTCAAGATCATTCCAGTTTACACAGTTTTTTTCTTCTCTTTTTTTTTTGCTCTTTTTGTCTCTCTTTTGTCTCTCTTTTGTCTCTCTTTTGTCTCTCTTTTGTCTCCTTTTTAGTCTCTTTTTAGTCTCTTTTTTTGTCTTTTTTATTATGTCTCTTTTTTTTGTCTCTTTTTTTTTGTCTCTTTTTAGTCTCTTTTTTAGTCCGGACTAAAATGGTCCCTGTAGATTATATAATCAAATGTATTAAAGTACTTGTCTCAACAATCCACACATGCTATGTTCATTGGTAGTTTCACTACCACCAAAGTCATTTACTTTAGAGCCTATAACAGAAACAAACTATTTTAATCTTAAGAATAGACTTGACTTAGACACTCCACCGAATGCGTAGCACGCCTGTGCGATGCCGACCGAGTCTCATGTCATACGGCCAGCAAAATGTCACTTCAAGGTGCATAAGCGTTCTGTGTTGTGTCAGAGTGTCATGTCATTGAATGTGTCGCAGCACACACATAATTCATGTTCACACACACATAACACTCTAAACTAACAAACGACATCTATGAAAACTAAATAACACTTATTTAAGTATTGAAGCGCCGTCACGGCCAGACTGACATTCGCACGTCCTTGTGCGTCTCCATCCCCTTAAAGTCACTGCGGGCCCATTTTTCTGTAAAAAGAATAATACAGGTAGATACATTACTTTGTACGCTCGTTCATCAGTGACATACATTACAACGTTTTATAACCCACAAAATCAACCTTTAGGAGCTGAGCCGGACAACTTAAATAGGCCTCCCTTGAGCTAGTTATCTCTCCAGATAACATGGACCAGGCAGCCAATCAGCGTCTCTCCAATCACTCACTAGTACCACACATATCTCCATTGATCTCATAGCCTCTCAGATTAGACGATCACTTTATAATATGACCCAGAACATCGGCCTGCATAAGCCAGTTCTTTAGACTACCCAATAACACACACCATAGGACGTCAACCCGCATGAGTCGGACCCTTACTTTATCTCACAGATTAGTACCAATTTTACGTTTAATTACGTTTCTTCACTCTCAGAGGCCGAGAGGTTTTCAGAGCTGGCGGATAACGTACGTGAACTACAAATAGACAAAGCATCACTAAAACCGCCCGATGACGCCCACTCCATTCGTCAATCGCGGACTGCCGCCACCTCGGCCTCCTTCAAGCTACCCGTCAAAGTGGTAGCTAAATGCACCAAGCCCTCACTTCCCCCGGGCATTGCACGAAAATGCTTACGACCATATTTGCATTCTCTATTAGACACACAACAAAGGGAAGTCTGTACTCCCTGCGAAGCCCAATCGAACCCAGAGGGGGGTCACATACAATAAAGTAGGAATCACCACTGTAGAACGGTCTCATTTTTCCTACTATGACGCAGCAACTCTCCCAATATTCTCCGATGCTATCTTACGAATTTCACCCAAATCTAACCGAAACCCAGACTCAGAATATGAAGCCACACTTAAAAACCGCGCCCGAGTCCCAAACACAAGTTCTGTTTGTGTTACCCTAGACCTTGCACCATCCGTCGCTAGCTGCACTTCGAGAAGCTCGCCGCGCCAGGTCCCACCAGATTCACTTTCGATTATAACAAGTAAGCACCTCAATGTCCTCATGACTCTCTCTACCCGAACACATGCCCTGCCAGAACCGTTACAAACAAGGTAAAACTCTACACCATGTTCACCATAAAATTGCTCTGTCTGCGCCAATACAATACCCACCCCGATCCGAAATGATCCGCGAAGTCGCACTGAAAAGACAGAGCCTATTTTAGTGCTTCATCTGCACCTACTGCATCAAACTAAGAAGTGCACTCGAGAAGGACTCATTTAGTGAAAGAGTCAACAATGACAAGAATACTCCCTACCATCGATTTCTCCACACAATTTCTCCGCGATGTCTAAATGTACAGTATAACATTGTGCAGAAACCCTAAGCATAGGATGGACTGAGCCCCGAGCAATCCCTTGAGGCCCAGCAGACAAGTGTGAAGTTCAATCAGTGCGTTCCAGTCAAATCATTTTAGTCAGAACCCGCTCTGATGTCAGTATTTCGATCACTTTCTAGTAAATATCTTGTCTGTCCATTTGATAGGCCCTTTTAATTTGATTCAAGATTCTTAACGTAAAACACGTGAAATATGGGGCAAACCGCCAAAAACTAATCTAAAGGACCTACACATCGCTCAAAATAAAATTATTAAACAATAATTTCACTATGATTACCTTACACCTACAGTTACAATTTACAGGGAAACGAAACTCATGAATATTAAACAACTTCCTGCATATTCCACCAGAATACTTAAAAATTCTAAGTAAGTTCATTCACACAAAAATACATCAGGTACACAATCGCAGCAATAGTAGGAAGGATCACATTTTACTACCGCGAGTGTGGACAGTCAATGGCGAGAGAACATTTTTTTTTTTTTTTTGGGGGAGTGCAACAATGTAATAAGTGATCGTTCTGGTCGCTGTGAACGCTTTCAGCACACTCCGCTAGACGACCAGTCGATTTATTGAGTACGGCAGGTGCAGCCTGGCACCTTGATTTATATTTACTCTCAAAAATGTAAGTGACCCATTAGTCGCATTGACATTATAAACCCCGAAGACGCAGTGACTGCATTCGAAAGGGCTGTGGTAGAGAACCCCAGGTACGCTTCCCACCAGGCAAGATCGGAAGACTCTTCATTTTAATGGAGGAGTGGTACCTTCACCTTCCCTAGGCGACACATTATTGTTGTCCGACATGCACGCGAATGAAGTCGGGGGTACAGCTAGTATACAGTATAGGTTCGAGTTATCGAGATACCACTGTATTTGTATTCCCTGAAACAATGTGAAAATCAAACACGGTACATTTTATATAATCATTTTAATACAAACTATTTAAATTAAAAATAAGAATAATTTGTCTTTGGTTTAGGCAAATATTTCACTTAACTAGAGAGTTAATCTTATCATCGTGATATACTATTAAATGTAGCACACAACTAAATGTACCGTGTTTTATTTTCACATTGTTTCGGGGAATACAAATACAGTGGTATGTCGTGTACTTTGTAAGAGCAATCAATGAGTATATTCATTAAACTTTCTAAGTAACACATCCGTGTACCTTAAGATTGTTTAATGTTTGGGCTCTTGGCATCAAAGGAAGTTTAGAATCGGTCAGTATTTAGTTTTGTTATATATTTAACCTTTTATGTTCTCTCATAAATAAATAGACAAGAAGAAATGAACAGAAAAATAGTTACAAAAGATTATTTGGCTGAAACTAGCAACATCATTATTACTAAACGGAAACGAAGGACTTTAACTCTATGGACTATGTAAATCATTCGTTATTCTCATAACAGTAAGGTTGTTGGTTGCCTGCCACTGGCAAGTCTGTTAAAATCAGTGATGTTTCTTGGTTACTGTGTCAGGGGTTAAATATCTGTGCAATGACTGTACGGGCACAATTCTACCGTATTTTTTTTCGCGCTCTGGGCGGAGCGGGAGGGCGTGGCAGACTTTTTTTTTGCAGCCTGGAGGCTGGATTTGTGTACGCGGTTAACGGCAATAGGCTCGCCCCCTTTACATGGGACAAAACCATAACTGGCGAAATATGGGTGTACTATAGGTGCACCTCTGCCTTACTTTTTGGGGAATACAGGTATGACGTTATGAAGGCCTGTCCAGTAGGTCGATTCGGTGAAAATCTCTCCGTGAAGACTTGCGTGGTGTGAGCTGTCATTGGTGCCGATTCTCTTGTCACAAACGCCCTCTAAACTAGACTAAAAATCACTAAAATTTGGTTTAATTCTGTCAAATGACGATTTTCCATTCTGAAATTGACTATAGTGACACAACTTAACTATATTTTAGTTTGACAGCACTAAGATTGCACTGGGTTATTAGTTTAGTGAAAATGGCTATTTTGCTATTCTGAATTTTACGTTTTTCACCAAAAAATTTGATTGTCTAACTAAATCTGAACATGAATCTGACTATTTTTAATCGCGATTAAAAAGGTGTGGAATAAAATTAGGGGCGTGAACTAAAATTTACACCAACACCTCGACTTCAGACGTGCAAAAACGGCACTTTAACTTTCTTTTTCTTTTTTTGCTCATATCTCGAAAACGGTGTGTCCTATCACAAAAATAATGAAAATTTCGACCCCCTTTGTAACTCTGAAACCACCAAATCTCATGTAGATATTTTTATTTTATATTTTTCACACAAAAAGTCAAAACTTCCATAGAAAACACGTCGAGGCTGCCCCAGGCTGCCTCCGGCTCTAACAAAGACGTTGCGAAATCAAAAGAAAAAAAAAACACGTGGACTCGCGATTGTCAAATTCGATTATAGTTGTGTCAAAATTATTTTTAAAGAACAATGGCAGGTGCCCATACATCATTTTATTTGAAGTAAAAAAGCTTGTTACATTGATGAAAACTACCGTAAAATGTTCGTAATAAGTTCCTGGACTTATATTAGAAAAGATTTTCGTCAAAAAACTCCGTTGTTAATAAATAATGAGACTTTAGTCTTTTTGGCGGGAATTTTGAATTTGAAACAACTTTTATGTATTAAAGTTTTTTGTCTATCGTCAATCGTGTGAATTTATATATATTTTTATATTTCACTCAGTTTCTTGAATAAATGATAAAATAATGAATAATTTAATATAGAAATAAAACAAGTCATCTGTAACCCAAACATAACAACAGGTGGCACAGAAGTAGGTGACTTAGATCACATTTTTTTCTCCTGTCCCATAAATGACCGTTCATCCTTTCTCACTCAGTAACCTCCTTTCCCTACCTCAATATGTTCTTTACTTTGTACAAATAGCTTTCCTGCGTATAAATGTATAGTAATCTTCATTACTTGAAATAATATTAAGTTGTAATTTTAGTTCATTATTCATGATGGTATCACTGTTATAAATACTGATCCTATAGATTTTATCCCTAAATCCCGTTATAACTTATTGTAAATATTATAATTTCGTTTCCCTAGCTTTGTTTCCTTCGTAATAAACTAAACGTGACATGCTGTGCTGAATGCACAAACCGTGCGAAGCCAAAAGGGGAAAAAAACAACGGATCGAGAGCAACTGTCACTGTCAGTGTTGCTAACAACGCAAAGTCCGAGTTGCCATTTTAATAATTCATTCGGACAACTAAAACAAAAAACTTGTTACCTCTTTCAAACGACGACATAGTAAATAAATAGGTATTGCGTTTAGGTCAATTTATTTATACCACCAGGCACCTCCTAGTACATACTTCTTAGACGTATAACTGCAGTCCACAGCTAGAAAAAGTTCTAGATCGCGGGAAAAGCATTCAGTTGGCAACATTGTTGAGATAAAAAACAACAATTTTAAAATTCATATTTACCGCTAAAAACCAAAGAATGAAACGCTCAATATTTATTAATCACGGAGTTTAAAATATAAAAACTTTTAAAGAATGTATTTAGGAATTAGGAACGAACATTTTACAATATTTTTTATTTATGTAACAAGCTTTTATTGTTCAAATAATTAGCCGCCATTGTTCTTTAGAGATTTTTTTTCGCAGAATAGCTTCAAGATTTTCATAGTAAAAAGTAAGGAATTTTAGTGATAGTTTAGTTAGTTTAGTTCGGTGTACAAGAGAATCGGCACCAGTGTCATCCCGTCTTAGTCATCCTAGCGTCAGTGGCTCTGACAGCACACTCCACGTTCACTTCACCTAAGTTTTCAGGTTGAGATGGTTACAGAATAGCGCTACTTGTGCAAGAGTGCGCGCAAAATAAATCTGCGCGCGTGTTTGAGCTTCAAGAAAATATACCTGCCAGCAGTGCCAGCACTCTCAGCTTATTGATATCGATTATTTACTTTGGAAAACACGAAACACAGCACACTCTCTTGTCACCTATACGGTAGCTGGAGCCTTTAAAGTAGTCTTTACTTAGGCCCCGGCTAGCCTAAGATCAGAACTTGCCAGGTTTTTTAAAAGTTCGTAATAGGCCCTGTTCGATTCAGAATACGCGACGTGTAGAGTCAATATGACATAGTTTTTTTTAAAATACTTACAGAATAAATACTCCTTTGTTCAAATGAATATCTAAAGCACCGCACAATTTACAACTCTGGACGTTTAACGTTCGCTTTATGTTTACCGCTGACCGTCAGAAAAACTAAGAAATATCGAGAAAAATTAAGAATATTATGGTGCCGATTAAGCAACAATCACACGCGATTGCAATGATGTGAATGACAATGACGTCGCAGTCGTCGCATAAGGCACTATTGGCACTGAGAGTTTTTTTTTTTTTTTTTTTTGTGTATGGCATCTCGTAGTTGACCTTGAGAGGTCGTGACTACTTAACCGGACTATAAACCTATGGCACTGAGAGAGTGATTTACACAGACTAAGTAGTGATTTAGCTGTGCGGTAGGTGGTTGGGGAAACCCCCACGGACCGGCAAACTTTGGCTGCATTCCAAATTGGGATGTAATCGATTTGAGCGGGCTTTCGTCCATACCGAATTGGCATTAGCGCGATAACGATGTCCCATGAATCGTCATGGATGACGTCATGACCTGCGCCATCTTGCGATAACGCCGACCATGCCGTAGAATAAGATCACTGTGAGCGATTTGTTCAAATTGATGACAGCTCTTAGCTGTCATAATCATGATTTCTAAATCGGAACGCAAATTATCGATGTGAGCGGTGTCAGCGATTATTGTCTAACTCGGAATGCGGCCTTTAGAGGGAACGTTCTTACATCTATAAATCTATTACCATATGAACAGCAAAGCAAAGCTACGACTGTTTTGAATCCCATAACTCTAGGGTTATATTCTGTAGATAAAAATAATAGGTATTATTATCTACAGATATATAATTCTGTAGATAATACTAAAACTCCTAGAACAGGTGGTCCAAAAATGGATAGTTTCGGAGATATCAACAATCATAATTAAATTAGGTCAAAAATTGTCACCAGTATGACGAATCTTTACTCAATACCGTAAAACGGGGTGAATAGGGATGCAGGGGTGAATCGAAACGAAACTTTAAAAGGGATTTTAATATTATAATGATAATGGTTGTTGCTAAAAATGTCTCGTATCTATTTACTGTATTATAATTAACGATTAAGTGCCCCTATTGGCAACAAACTATATTATTTCAATGTTAAAATCCTTTTTAAAGTTTCGTTTCGATTCACCCCTGCATCCCTATTCACCCCGTTTTACCGTTACTCAATTCTTTATTGCGTTCCACAATGTAGACTTAGGTGGTAAACATTTTTATGGAAACAATCGTGGACCCTGTCGATTTCGGGCGCAGCAAAAGTATCTTATAATCTAACGTATTCTAAAAACATGGACATGAACTTTATGATAAACATTATTTTTCGAGTTTCAAGGATTTATCATTTAAATACTCGTTGACACTGTAGTAACATTTGCTCAATAATAACTTTTTAATCTTATTTGTGAGTAAATGCAGTTTTTTTTTCATTTCTTATTGATTCGGGTAACATATTGTTTTTTTTTTATTTGACATAACCAGAGGACTTGTTGAATGTATTTTTAAGCGGCATGATGGTAGGTTGAGTCATGTTTTGTGTCGGAGTGTGCATCTTGTTGGTATGTATTCTCGTTTAGTGTAAAAGGCTTGGTGTTTGTGAGCGAATTTGCATTTTTCAAGTATGTTTAAACAAGGCAGCGTTAAGATATTTAGTTCCATAGAGTGGGGTTTGCAGCTATCTATCTGTTGTATATTTATCAGGATCCGGATAAGTTATTTTTGAACGGTGAACAGTGCTAGTGCATTTGTATTGTACTGTATCCCCACATTATAATGCCGTAGCTAAGCCATGCATAAGCATAGGTATGTAACTAGAGCAGTCTCTAAATTTGTGTTTTTTTTGACTTCGCGAAAACAGTATAAGAATTTTTGAATTTTAGATTTTATGTTTTGTACGTGTGACTTCCAATTTATGTTTTTGTCTATAGTTATTCCTAATCATTTGAATTCATTGACTGTTTCTAATAAATGGTTATTAAAAGAAAAGAGTACATTTAGAGGATTTTTTTGGTGGGGGTGTTAAGTTATGAGGTTCTTCTTCTAAGGTCCGGTTTCTGCTATAAATTTTGGGAGATCATTGATGTAAATGGGAAACAAAAGACATCCAATAACACTTCCTTGTGGTATTTATGCGCTAATCGTTTTTCTGTCAGAACGGAACTTTTGAAGTTCGTTTATAAAGTTATTATAGTATTCTATCTCCACTAGCTGTGCTCTCTTTTCCAGATAAGATTTGAACCATTCATATGATTTACCACGGATCCCTAATCTGTATAATTTATTTAATAAAATATCGTATTGCACCTTATCATAGGCTTTGGTCATGGTCACGCATTAACCCTACGGCGTATTTTTTATTTTATATTATGCATAAGGCTTCCTGTATAAATTTGTAGACTGCTAATGTTGTAGATCGATTTTTTCGAAAGCCTTTTTGGCATTCATAAAAAAAAAAAAATTTTCGCAGAAGTTGTACTCGCGATTGCACGATTGCACATTGCTTTCTCGAACATCTTTGAAGCTGAAGGCAGTTAAGCTATTGGACGGTAGTTACTTAGCTCTGTTTTGTCATTTTTCTTGTGTAAAGGTTTCACTAATGCTATTTTCAGCTGGTCAGGGAAAACCCGTCTGCAAATGGTTAAGAAATTTATAAAAAGGTAGTGTAAGCTCATCAGCGCATTGTCTGAGTAAACAGGGTGCAAGTTCGTCTATGCCGTGACTTTTTTTTAATTTTTAGTGTTTTTAGCATACGAAATAAATACGTAAGGGTCTGCTGGAGTGAGGAACAATGTATTTTCGGTGTGTGAAAGCACTGGTATACTTTTAGACTCATCGTTTGTTTGTATTGGACTTATTTTCTTTTAAGTATTTTTAATAATCTCTTATTTTTGCAGGACGTTTTGATGCCCTTGGTTAACCATTTTTTCTTGATATTTGATTTTAATTTAATTTTACGTAAGGGTATGTATTTGTTTAGGATATTAGTAAGCGTATCATTGAATGCTTTATAGTTATCGTTCATACTTTTGTCTTGTTGTTCCAGTCTATGACTTTGGACCCCTTGCGACGGGTCTGATAAATGCGATGACACAGTTGCGATGACGCCCAACAACACCGCAACCTTGGCCGCTACGTCGTCGACTTGTCAGCAAAAGCCCTGACGACTGGCCCCTCCTCGGGTTCCTCTTAGCTTGACCGTGGTGCCCAAACCAAGGTTACTGAGCTCCTCCGCCTCGTCAATGTGGGAACCCACAGGGGGGGGGGGGGACACAACCCAACCTAACCTAATGTTTCAGTAAAATAAATTCGTAAGAAAAATAGTACGTCATTAAAATAATATGACCCTTATCACATTGTCAAAAATATGTATTAGATGAAATTTATTTCAAACCCAAATACCAATCAACCAACCATTTGAAAATAGAAAATCAATGAAAATGTCGATCATTCTAATTTATACTTTATTGCAATGGCATAATAGTTACATTGCAATGTGATGATGAATTTGGCGGCGTGCGACGTGGTCAAAGGAGTAGGTACCTTTTTGAAGATGCTGCAAGACAGCCGCTACTAGAACCGCGTTGCGTAGCTTACGCGACGAGTCGTCGCCGCGATATCGCGATGCGACATCCCAAGAGAGTAGGTATTAATTGTGATGCAGTCCCAGTTGAGCTCATTAGTAGACGATCTTCGTCAGAGGACGAAGGCAGGTCTGTGCATGTTTGATGAGCGTGGTGTCCTAGGTTCGATTCCCCGGTCAGTCGACATAATTCAACCTAACCTAAGTAGGTACCTAAGATTGGCCACACAAGCACGCACGACGAAACTGGCGAATTTGGACGTGCTATGTGACTTAGGTAGGCGTAATTAAGATTTTTTTACGGACTCTTAGTTTCCAATAAAAGTCATTTCGTAAAAGTAACATTAACATAATATACTCCTAAAGTTCTTTTTCGCCTGCAACACATTTTTATGACTTTTTAGAGGAAGTGGGTGGATTTGGGCGTGTTTGCTGAGCATAAGGTCCTAATGATGGGTTCTTCATCAGATGACGAGGACCTTTGGGTATAAATAATATAACGAAAGTCCAATGACTTTCGTGATCGGTTACCTACAGAAAATGTCATACTGCAACGCACGCGCACAGTAGGTAGGAACTCACTACCTACATACGCAAGTCTGTGCCGGCTCGCCTAACGACAACATTGATAGGTACCATTAATATCAAGTAAAATTAATGACTTATCTGATGATTCTTATAAAAAAATAACAATAGGTATATTTAGGTAGACTTTTTGTTCATTTTTTCATGCTGTTATTAATTTATAGGTAGGAATCATTACGAATTAGCTTACTTATTCTTTCCGATGAGGATTGATGACACAGGATTGAAGACATGTGTAGGTAATCACTTGTATCTTACAAGTGATTACCTACACAGCGATACAGTAATGTGTACCTAATTGTTAATTTACTAATGTCCGTTTATACAATCACTAGACTACAGATTCCTAAATGAATTACCTACTTGAAGATTTAAACCTAAAATTCAAATTTTAAATCACCTTGGGGCTGATTTTTCAATAGTAAGTAAGTACAGGTATAGCACAATAATTCGTCAGAGAACTTATATCGGACGTAATAATAATACGATGGTTTGATATATTTTCTACACAATTGCTGTCGAGCCGCCATTTTTATTTCTCATTTAAAAGTTTCAAATCTAAAAGCCAGAGCTAGACCACGGGGCGCCGCTTAATTTTTGATAGCAATTAGGAACTTGCGCGCGCTCTTCATAAGTAGGTAGGTGGTACTAGGCTGGCGTTCACCTCGCGTGAACTTAAGCAAACAGCTGAGCTGGTAGCTATTTCTAATCTTGTATGCAAATGTATTGTTGTGTGAGTTGTACAATTAAAGGTTAAAAAAACTGCACAAAAAAGCCCGTAATATTTACGAAAAAGAAGACGAAAAGTTTCAACTTTGTGCCCAAAATAATCTAAATAATGAACTGAGGTTGCGCGTCGATGTCCCTTTCACCCCGTATTGGTGCAGTCGTCCTGTATAGGTCGACTAGGTAGATATAGGTCGTCGGTGGTAACATTTTGAACTTGAGCTGAACTCGTAGTAAAGAAAGAAAAATAGGTTTGTTTGTGACTGAAACTCATAAGAGGCGGTTATTTACATTGTTGAGCATATTTTTTATTGAACTTATGAAGCAATGGATTAGTCTTTATCTGTTTCAAAACGATTCAGATGCCGATTGATAGTGTATTACGCAATTGCGTAATAAACAATCAATCGGCATTACGGCTTCCACCTTACCATCCCGTCTTGAACCCCATAGAAATGGCTTGGGCATCCATAAAAGGTTACGTGGCGAAAAAAAAGTCACAAATAATAAAACTAATATTATGAAACTAGTGGAAGAAGAAATGAATAGCATGGGTGAACAGGAGTGGACTGCACACTGAAAAAATAATAATTCACGTGAGCGATAATGAATCAGATGAAGAAGATTCGGATATGTTTTGTGAATAGAGTGATTCGAATCCACTAGTAAGGGAGATGTTTTTATGGAAGGTGTGGCCCCATTGTGAATATAGTTTTTATTTATATTAAAGTTTTTTATTTACATTTATCCTATTATTACCTAACCTAACACATACATTATACAGCATGTAACGAAAACCCTGTCCGATCCTGAAGGGTATTATTTGGTATCGTAGTGCACAAATACGTAATCATTGGATACGAGATAATTATTTTTCCCCAATGAAAACAATTAATTTAAAAAAAATAAAAATAATCATACCAAAGGCAACACTGATCGCTCGACAGGGTTCACCAGAGTTCACCTACAGTTTCGTGTCAAAGAAGCCGCCTGAGCGCGGCGGTCCTTTGGCGGCATGCTGCCAAAGAAACGTAGGACTAAAGAAATCTACGTTTTGCCTACGCGTAGGTATCAGCTGATATAATATCAGCTGATACCTACGCGTAGCGTAGCGCACAATGACCCCGATTTCTGACCAAAAATCAAAAATCAAAATCAAAATATTTTATTTCACATAGACCTACATGGGCACTTATGAAACGTCAGATTCTAGGTGCACGGTTCCAATTGGTCGTTTCCCATGGAGAAGAGCCGGCAAGAAACTCCATGGTTACTCTTTTAAAAATATGTCTTTTACAATGTTTTCCAATTACAGTGATTAACAGGTATGGGAGGACAGTGTAGGCCTGTCAACAGTTCCTTCTGTTTATCAAGAAACAATCATTATTGAGTTAATGTGATGAGCTTTTGGCAATGTACCCACTGTAGGTATCAGTTTATTAAAACATTTACTTGTTACATACCTCTATCTATCTAGAACATTAGTACACATTCGACACCTTTTTATTAAATTTGCACGTACTCTTCGCAGCGTACATGTGTACGATTTGAGTGACTCGAAAGCTTCCACAATCCGAGCTGTTACTTCGATTTCCGAATCACACATTCACTCACAAATAAAAATTAACATATTCAAATATTCCTGATTGGTAAACGACATTGTTCGCGATACGATAGCGGCACGTGATACGTACGGACATCCGATCGCAAGCTATCTCCACGTGAGACTGGCGAAGTGTCCAAACAAGTAGCGACCAGTCGGCTACATCAAAGTATCGAGGACTCGTTATGACGCGGGCGCTGTCCTTTGAAATAAAATAGGCAAAAAATAAAAGATTTCGCCGGCCGGTGGAGTGTTGTCAACTTATGAAAATTTACCATATTTAGTGTTACATTTCGCATGGTAACAAAAAATAAAAAAATCAATAGCTTTTGGTTTTTATGAGTTAGATTTTTTTTTGTATTTTTTCTGGTACGTATGTTAAACCAGCACCCTAATTGCGTAATACACAATCAATCGGAATCTGAATCGTTTTGAAACAGATTGCTAATCCATTGCTTCTTAAGTTCGATAAAAATTCTGCTCAACAATATATAGAACGCAATGAATGTTCTTGAACCGTCAAAATCAAACAGATTAGTCGTAATCGTTTACGAAACAGGAATACGCCTTTTTTGGATCGGACAGGGTTTTTGTTACATATTGTATATTAAATTAAATTAAATAACCTATGAAATAAACACGAACTTTATAATCACCAAATCAAAATTAATTGACATAAAATAATAAGTATTAAAAATGTTAGAAAACGAACAATTTTTGGTTGATTGCGCATTGTCCACTCGACTGTACCATGCGCAAGTCCGGACTCGCTACTATATTCAAGGTGGTCACAAAGTTTGGCGCGGGCTGTATCTGTCAGTATTTAGTTTTTATTTATTTAACCTTTAATGTACACTCATAAATAACTAGACAAGAAGAAATGAACAGAAAAATAGTAGTTGTCCTCTTAAATCTGCTTTCTGTTGTAAGCTTAGTTTTTAGCATGGGAAAAAGAAAAGGGGAATAAATGTATTTAAATAAATAAAATAAAATTCGAATACAAATGACTTCGAATTTAGTTTGAGGTAAAAAAAAAAAAACATTACTTGGGCATTTTAAATATAGTAAATATTGTTCTTTACGTTAAGGTTGATGTTTGCTTAGCGGCTATTATGTTATTTAAAATGCGTGTTTATTTCAAGACTCTTTAATTGAGACTAAGTGTGGTGGGGACATACAGGCGTTAATAAACACTTAACGAAAACATAATTATAGACATAACATGCCGTCCACCAAAAGGACGTTGTTCTTATAAAAATCTAACATAAACATTATACTCTAACATAAATTAACTTAACTTTAACATTCATCAGAGTAGCAATGGGTAAAGGGCATAACTTTGAACAACATGTCTTCCCTACACTGTTGCCACTTTTTATGATGCCACTTTTTATGATATATAAGACTCTAGTTATGCTACTTTGTCCGGGATGTTTGTCTACAACACAACCCAGAGAAAATTTGCCAGGCGGCAATCCATCTGTCTTTATTAAAACACTATCACACACCTTGAATTCTTCTGCTTTCTTTAACCAAATGGGACGTTGTTGCATGGTATTTGTCTTGTTGCCAACGTCGTCAGAAATCGCCAAGCAATTTTTGAGTATATTGCTATCTGGTGTTAGTACTTCTATGCAGTCTGGCACAATGGCCACAATGGACACAATGGCCTAGAATTGAGACAAGCCTCTATTTGGCACAGCACCGTAGTCATTTCTTCATAGGTGATATTGGTGGTGAGCACGCGTTTCAAGTGGTGTTTTACAGATTTTACACCCGCTTCCCACAACCCTCCAAAGTTCGGTGAGTATGCTGGTATGTAATGCCATTGTGTTCCTTCCAGTGCCAGTGTGTTTGATATGTCACCTTCAAATACCAGATTTGCTTCTTTCCATGCGGCCCTTAGTTCTTTGTTGGCACCAACGAAATTTCGTCCCTGGTCACTCCATATATCGCTACATTTTCCTCTTCTGGGAACAACCGCGTTTACTACATAGTAGTGTCGGATGCTTTTTATCATAATCGAAACAATGTGAATTACTTAGGCGTCCACCTACTCTAATTATGTTATTTTTATCAAGAAATATACTAAGACTAGATATTGCACTTGTAGGTTTGAATGGTAAGTTACGTTTCAATGGGGATGGCAAGTTAAAGCTTATCTCAGATGGCGCTGCGTACAGTTGTTCTCAATGGCGTCAGTATGGCATTTCTTGAATCGTGTAAACAAACGATTAAAACGAACATTGTGGGCGGTTAGTGTACTTTATTTGATAACATGGACGCGAAAATGTATTCTACTTGGAGCTTGCTTGAACTTAAAGCCTAGTTAAAGAGAAGAGGGGCGTCTGATAAACGTAGAAAAGCTGATTAAGTGGAAAGGTAGGACTCTTGAAAAAAACTTTTTAGGAGCTGTTTGCCTAGACCTAGTTCAACGTAGACCTTTGAAATCAATACGCTTACAATGTTTGAACGAATAATTTTATAATTAAATAACTTGTTAGTCGTTAGTATGCATATTTATTATAAATTTTTAAATTTTATATTGTTGGTGAATACTGTCATGTTTTGTATGTATATAAGTTAAAATTATTGAATCAAAATTCAGGATTATATTTACAACAGCTTAACTAATGCATAACTTTACTTAAGTAATAGTTCTTTTTACTTTTGGAGTTAAAGAGAGATGAATAATTGGTTATATTTGTCCAGGTAAGAGCTGTATGACAAAAACTTTAACTTTAGTTCACCACAACTCTCTCCAAATCCAACAGAACCCTCTATCATACTTCTACCATTGGAGATGTACCATGACATAAATATTAACTCTATTTTACCTCCGCTTGAAAGACAATGTATTAGAATATTTTGAAAGGTCAATATTTCTTATTGGTTTTATTTTATGTGATGGTAGGTAGTTCCTATTTTACTAATACGAAATATTTCTATCATTTTGAAGATTCAACAAAACAGATGCATCAGAAAAATTCTATGAAGACAGATTCCTCATATTGATAAGATCCGCATTTATCAATGATCACTTTTATATAAAAGGATTTGTCAAGAAGACAATGAAAAAACTCGGAAATGAAAAAAGGGTGGCATGGCATGGCATGGCATGTAAGCAGAAACGGACTTATTAGCCCTGAATCTGTACCTTATAAACAGAGTCAAAATGGGGAATTACTATTTAAAATAACCTGCCTATATGATTTACAAGTACAAGAACAAGTGTACTGCAGTGGCAGAAAATTCTGTAATTTATTTAGATTGAAAAAGATGAGTTGTTCATAGAAAACATATTATAAAGTTAGATTATTACAATAACAATATAAAGGCTGAAATTATGAATAAATACCTGTATAAAGATTATTATAATATAATAAAGATACCTAAAAGTTATTTATGAGTTTTATTTGTGATACACTCTCGAGAAATAGAAGGATGTGGGTTTTGATTGCTTGAAAGATGTTGGAAAAGATTCTTTTGAATGTTTCTATTAGAATGTCTTTCGTCTCTCACACTAGCACTGGCTGGTATCCTTTTCTGGTTCCATGAAAAGAGACTTGGTACTGCTTCTTTCTTTAAAAGTTTGTGTACACAGGGCAAAGCTTAAAACAAGATGAACAATGATAAGTATTTAAAGATATTATGTAATGTTAACAATTTAGGTATATAGATACTAGCTTAAATAGAAGAACTATGGTTTAAAACACCCACCTGTACTCACACTTAATGTTTGGTAATAATTTTCATGAAAATGATCTCGACATAACCTCGTAGTCATAGTAGGCTCAGTTTTTAATCCCGTAAGCAGCTATCCACTTTCTTCTTTTAATACGATTTATTGGAAATTTGTGTTGGCCTACGTTTTAACACCCAATTACACAACACTTTGTAATTTCTATGTTATTTGTGAACATATTTTATAAGATGCTATACAATTTGACAGATAATTTGGAACAATCGTATACAGCGCCACTTTGACAGTTGCCTTCCCCATTTATCGTATTCATCAGGAAAAGATTCCCGCTGTACAAGGCGCGTCAACATCTGTGTTGACGCATACAATTCGCTCACTGATAACGGTCCTACAGTGCGATCCTGTCGATGTGTGCGTGAGTTACGAATGAATCGCAGCACGTAAGACCCGGTACGTCTAATACGATCGTAAGATGAAAACCTATTGAAATGAATGACACTATTATTATTTTGCGTAACGTCACTTACCATGACTGTAGTTTGTGATTTTAGTTCTGGTAGATCTGTAGCGGCGTAATCACAATAAGAAGTTGCGCCTTGTTGAGACCACATCGACTCAGGATGTTGTAAGAACGGCGGACCGTTCCACCATATACTACTGTCACTGAGTACGTCAAGACTGAGGCCGCGTGAGACTAAGTCCGCTGGGTTATTGTTACTACCTACATGAGACCATACAACATTACTGGTAATTTCATTTATTTCAACTATTCTATTTTGAACGAATGTCTTTAGTGAATGAGGAGACATTCGAAGCCACCCAAGGACAATAGTTGAGTCTGTCCAAAAGAAAGTTTTATGAAAAGTCAAACGTAATGCATCAATAATTTTTCCATATAAACGTGCGCCTATTAAAGCCCCGCATAATTCAAGTCGCGGTATACTGATTGGTTTTAACGGCGCAACCTTACTTTTGGCACAGAGTAACTTAATTTTCACTGGTGAATTCTCAGAGTAGGTACGCACATAAGCGCACGCACCATATGCACATAGCGACGCGTCTGTAAAGATGTGTAATTCTATGTATTGTGTGTGAATACCTAGTACATGACGTGGAATACGTAATTTGTGTAAACTCTGAAGAGTATTAGTAAATTTCTCCCAAGTTAATATTACGTCATTAGGTACCGGATCGTCCCAATTTATTTTACACAACCATAACTTTTGCAATAAAATTTTTGCTATTATTATTGCTGGTGCTAAAATACCTAACGGGTCATACATCTGCGCTATAACAGATAACATTGTTCGCTTCGTTAATGGTTTATCACTATTAATTACTCGTGTTGTGAAGTGCAATTCATCATTTTTATTGTACCAGCCCATTCCTAACGTTTTATTTTGACACTGGTCTCCCAATGACAACCTTTTAGATATGTCATGGTCAGTTATATCTAAATTTAATATCCACTTACGTAAAGGAAGACACGCCGATTTGAGGGTACTTGTTACCTTTTCGCAAATATGTAATAAACTATTTAAGTCGTCATTTCCTATCAATACGTCATCTACGTAAAAATCATCCCTGATCACGGCAGACACCTGTTCATCCTTACACTCACGCGCGAGTTGATTCAGACACCTCATGCTCAAATAAGGTGCAGACGCCGTGCCGTACGTCACGGTGTTGAGACGATATACACCTAATGGGTCTAACGGATGTTTACGCCATAGAATAAGTTGTAAATCACGTTGATCTGGCTGTATTAAAATTTGACGATACATTTTTTCCACATCGGCACATGCTACGTGTTTATACTGCCTAAAGCGTAATAATATGGAAAAAAATTCGTTTTGAAGCGGTGGCCCAATAAACTGAATATCGTTCAACGACTTGCCTGAAGATGTCGCTGCGCTCGCATCGAACACTGTGCGCAGTTTAGTCGTACTACTATTCTCATTCATAACACCGTGATGCGGCAAGAAATAGTGAGGGGAACTATATGTATCTACGCGACTCATATGTCCGAGACTTTCGTATTGATTCATAAAATCAATATATTTTTCCTTAAATTCCGGCAAACGAGAAAACTTTCGTTCAAGAGACAACAAACGTTTTTCAGCTGAATTATAGCTCTCTCCGAGAACCACAGGCGATTCTTTTAACGGAATACGCACAGAAAATTTACCTTCCTGAGTACGCGTTGTCGTTTCAACGAAAATGTTCTCGCACATTTGTTCGTCGGCACTAAGGGCATTTCCCACGTTTGGAATCTCTTCGAGTTCCCAGAATCGTTTTAATTGTACATCCAGTACTTGCGAATGATTACATTGAACCTGATTAATGCGCAGGCCATTATTATTATTGTACAAAGGTCCAGATATTATCCACCCTAGATTAGTATTTTGTAAGTAAGGTCCGTTTTTCAACTTAATTTTACCGTCACATAATAGACCCCAAAACTTATCCGCGCCTATCAATATGTCAATATCCGATGGCGAATGAAAGCTCGGGTCAGCAAGTTGGATATTATCTGGAATAATAATACTATTTATGTTTATATTAGAAGCCGGTAACCTATTAGCAATACAAGGCAGCACTAAACATTCAATGCTAGTGTGATAATGCTTCATCTTTGAACATAATTTTATTTTACATGTGTGGGTAGACTTTGTTATCGAATGACCCACACCGGTAACTTGACAAGTGGACTGTTTTATAGGTGCGTTTAATTTATCGCATAAATTCTCCGTTATAAAACACTGTTGGCTACCATTATCCAGGAGTGCTCGCACAGTGTGATACTCGTTTTTACTATCTGCAATATCAACTAATGCTGTGGATAGCAGGACCGTGGGTAACACGGAATATGTGTTTGTACCAAGTGAAACCGAACTATCCGTAGAAGTATGTAACGAGGTTGAGACATTGGAGACGTTAGTGGTGATCGGTTGCGATTGTGAACTCGCCCCGCCCACATGTAATGCGCCGTCTTTGTCTACGCTATCGACATGAATTAAACTGTTGTGTTTCTCAAGATGACACAGCCTACATGGACCGAATTTGCAATCCTTGACCGCGTGACCTGACCGTAAACAATTTTTACAAATATTATTTGTGTTAACAAAGTTAATCCTATCTTGAACAGGTAAATTAATAAACTTTGAACACGTATACAGCGAATGATTACCTTTGCAAATTTCACATACGCGCTGGCGCTTGTTAGTTTTCGTTTTGTTATTACTATTATCCCCAGCGTGCGTAGCGACGTAACTATGAGTAGGTTGTTTTTTGTTATGCGTGAATACATTATTTTTGTTGTCATGTGAATGTTTGCTATGGTTCACCTTAATCATTTCTAACATATCCGCCCTGTCCTTGAGAAATTTAAGCAAATCATCTTACTTCAAGGATGGCTTCGTATCAGCATGATAAAGTGTCCCTTTAACCTGCTCCCATTCACGTTCGGTACCTGGATCTAGTTTAGAAACAACCAAATATATTATCAACGTATCCCACGAATGTGTTTGTTCCCCCAGTGAGGTAAGTGCACGTATGTTTCTTAGTATAGTGTCTATTAGTTTCCTAATTTGTGAAGCCGATTCCTTATTTATGGACGGTATTGTAAAGAGGGATTTGACGTGGTGGTGTTGCAATAATCGTGGATTATTATATCGATTTTGAAGCAGGTACCACGCGTGACAGTAATTGGTGGCCGTGAATTCCAATGCACTAATTACCTGCGCTGCACTATTCGTTAATGACGATCGCAAGTAATGGAATTTCTGTACACTATCCAAATCCTCACGATCATGGATCATGCTACAGTATGAATTCTTAAATTCCAACCATTGATCGTACGAGCCGTCAAAGGTAGGTATTTTAATGTCCGGTAACTTTACACTAACTTTATTCTTTGTAATAATACTATCATTATTTTCAGGTACATCTATCTGCAGCAAGAGTTTGGCGGAAGCTACGACCTTATAGTATTGATTTTCAAAACGCTCTCTCTCTTCCACTCGTTTTGGAAGATCAAACTCGTCTGTTTCTTCCTCTATTTTATCTTGTAACTCACTATAATTTTCTAACAAACTCGAACTGTTTTCAACGCGTAACTTTAACTCTAATAATTGTTGCTCACTTAACGGACTTGTACATTTTTTAACATAATTTTCTAGTATAGTTAACCGACCTTTGATCACTGCTCTTTTCTTTACAAAATCCGCCATCTTAGGCTCACTCATATTAGGGAAAAATAAGAAGCAAGAGTACTCACTGTAAACTTTCTGTGTTGCACGGATGCCACCGGTGCGACGTGCCGCGGCCCGTGAGTTTACGGCTTACGGCTTTCGGGCTTCCACTTACCGGCTATGTACCGCCTCTCAACAACTGGAATTACAGTACGAAATTAACACAAACCGATTGATAGGATGGGGAATTGGGTAGGAAGTTCAGACCTGCCACTCCTCCTCTAATCCTCTTGATCAATAAGTTTTCAACTCCGAGTGAATTCTCTTCATGAACTCGTATATTAATGCGACGAATGTTTGAAGATTCTTGAATCCACTACAGGCAGAACTGGAACTCTTCTTAATTTGGCTCGGATGGACCAATATGTTAGGGCGCGTTTTAGCCCCGCGACTTCCACGCGGTCTGATAGCTATTCTGCGTCCTATAGATATAGAACTCGTATTTTATGCGACGAGTGTGTGTGCGGTGGATCGAAATTAAGCACGGCAAAATACTTTTAACTTACAATTTATTACTATATATATTGAACAAAGGTTTGCAAAAGACTCAATCAGGTTTTCCTATATTAAAAACAACGTTCCGTCCACCATCACTTTTTTCCATCTATATATTCTGTCCTCACAAACTTCACACCTATATATCTGCTGCCCGGCGGTTCCGTCCCCCCGAGGAGGCGCCACCGTCAGCGCTTCATTCCGGCCGGTTAGAGCCTCACACCACCCTTGTTAGATGGCGTGGGCTGGTCAATAAACATGTACCAAGTCTACTATCATCCTTCTATGTACTTAGGATCCAGTAGTTTATGTTACTGTATATGTTAGTATGTATGAAAGCTCGAGCAGGTGTTACTCTCGCGGCGTTAGGCAGGTCATCCATTATTTGTGTCCTTGATCTCGCCCTGAGTATAGCACATACTAGACACTTGTGTATGCAGGATTTTATGAGTGCTTTGCCGCGTATAATCCAATACTTTGAGCTTATGTTACTTAACATAAGTTGAACACCGCCATGCAATGTGTGGGAATGTGCATCAGCGATAATCAAAGAAACCTGACTCTTCCCCTCTCTGCAAAAGGCGTTGAAATGTATCGGCGTCTTGTTTATGTAGCAAGACTTGCAGGTACATTTTTTGTATATCCCTTACATAGCAACCACGATATAATCTCGATCTCATTACAATATCTCTAAGGTCATCTTGCAATTGAAGACCTACAAGCAATTCATCGTTGAGAGAGACGTGATTCGAGCCTTTAGCTGAAGCATCAAACACGACGCGTGTCTTCGAGGTTTCGTTTTCGACGCGGACAACGGCGTGATGAGGTAAGCACACCGCATTCTTATTCAGTTTTTCAGGTATTTCTTCCATGTAATTTTAATTTATATATTCTTGCATGGCCTTTTGGTAGTCTTCTTTTAGTGTACCTAGTACTTTCTAAATCTTCTTTCTAGGAGTAGTAATCTATGTCTTGCTATTTCTTTTGTGTTTTCGTTAGGCGCTATGGGATTATCGGTTTTAAAAGTTAACTTTACTATGTATCTTCATTTGTTTGTTCTTGCATGAGTATATTCATATATTGTTTCACGTAGCTTTTCTTGTCTTGTTAACTTTCTTTTCTTTTCAGTGTCAATTTCCCAAAGAGATTTTAACAGGTTCTCTACTTCTATTTGCTGATGAAGGACCAGAAAAGATTCCTCTTGTAAATTGATTTCTCCAAACAGAACAAATGTTTCTTTGATTAATTGTTGTTGCGCAATGTGTGTCAGTAACAGCATTGGAGGGGATTCTCGTGGTCAACTGTTTACTCATAACTTATGCTTGTATGTTGATCTCGAAGCTTTGATTCCATCGAGAACCAATCCTTAGTTGCACCACGTGATCGACATTGGTTCTTGTAGATCCCACCCCAATGATATTTCCTCTTGCTGTATGCCTGGTTAGTTTTAGCAATTGAGCCGCCTTCTCGTTAATGAATGACGCCTGCGAACCTTGGTCCACTAGCGCACGTAGAACTGTGTGATTATACTCGTTCCTTGCTAAAACTGTTGACGTGGCCAGTAGTGCTATACTTGTGCTTTGTTTGGCACAGTGATGCGACGCGATCATCGTGTTTACTATTTCGTCCTTCTCTTCTACACTGTGCTGTGACGCTTTCGGTTGTTTAGAGTCCTCAATCTGTATCGAAGCCGAATCCTTATTTCGGTATAGTAGAGTATGATGACGCCGACTGCATATGCGACAGGTCATTTGCAATTTACATTGATATGCGGAATGGCCTGGTACCGAAAATCAATCAATCAATTTTTATTTGTAAACATAGGTATACATAAAAGGTCTTAAATATACATATTATTGTAGTCGAGCACTATGTTCTACCAATGAAATTGGTATACAAATAGTAGTTTTAATATTGTGAATTAAACAGTTGTTAAAAAGCAAAAGTTCAAATGAGTACTAGTTTTAAAACAAGAATAATAATTAAATAAATGTCAGTTAAATAAAGAACTGTCAATTTAATTAAATTTTGCATGCATGTCAAGGGAAGTTAATTTATAGGAAATTTATAATAATTTGTCATTTAAAAAATCTTCAATAGTGTAATACGTCTTGTCTCATAAAAACAAAAACAAATTACTTTTAATTTGTAGAAATTTTCTTCATTCCGTATACATTTCGGTAAAGCAAAGTTTGTTTGACTTAACATATTCAGATCTCTCAGCAGGTTGCAGTTTGGTTAAATCCTTACAATGGCATAAAGTGTGTTTTTCTTTACACAGCACGCATTTTCTATCTGCCGACGATGGTGACGTAGTGGTGGCAGCAGTAACCAGCACCCCAATTGCGTAATACACAATCAATCGGAAACTGAATCGTTTTGAAACAGATTGCAAATCCATTGATTCGTACGTTTGATAAAAATTCTGCTCAACAATGTAAATAATGCAATGAATGTTGTTGAACCGTCAAAAGCAAACAGATTAGTCGTAATCGTTTACAAAAATGTGTTACGCAATTAGGTTGCAGGTGTGAACGTTCCTTTACAGGTTTTTCTCGGGTGCCCGATGTTGACATTATTAGTTCTAACGTACGGTATCTTGATTGCAGAAATTCCTTCAAATTATTCCAGCAGCCTAATTGCGTAACACATTTTCGTAAACGATTACGACTAATCTGTTTGATTTTGACAGTTCAACAACATTCATTGCGTCATTTACATTGTTGAGCAGAATTGTTTATCGAACGTATGAAGCAATGGATTAGCAATATGTTTCAAAACGATTCAGATTCCGATTGATTGTGTATTACGCAATTAGGGTACAGGTAGGTAATTTATCTTCTTAATTTGTGCTAGCATCTTGTTCCCACTCTTTATAAGACTCAGGGTCCATTTTCTGTATCACAAGAAAAATAATTATAGGATCCCATGAGCATATTTAAATTTTGTAAGTTATTCAAACAATACGTTGTGACGTCTAATAAAATATTTATTTCATTTGCAGATTGATTACTTATTTTCTTTTGACAAAATAATTTCTTTAACACGACGAATTGAAATCAATCTTTTATTTCCGTACCTTGTTTTGAGAACACTCCATGCTTGTTTATAATTACTTTGTGTAATTTGAATAGGCTTCAATAATGTCTCGGCTTCCCCGGTGACACTGCTCTATAAATAGTGCAACTTCTGAACATCACTGATCGCCGTGTTTTCATGCACTAATGAAATAAATAGGTCCTGGAACGTAGGCCAATCTTCCCACTTTTTTCCCACTAAAACTCGGTAGTTGTATCCTTGGCAGCCTAACGAGTTGATCATTATTAGTACCTACTTGTAAATGAGTCAGTTTTCGATGATGTGGATTGCGCGGACGCTGCATTTATCGTCAACAAAAGGTCTTGTAAATCGGCTAATAACACACGATATAAGTCATCGTAAATAAACAAATCTTCGATAGCAAAGTAGAGTAATGTTTCTTTTTGTTCTTTCGGTGTTGTCTTCACTAATTGTTGATGAGTTTCCCTGAATGTTGTCCAATATTGTTCTATACATCTGATTCTTGCCTCAACGTAACCTTTTTTCAACCTGGTTTTAGGGAATTTCTTCAAATTCACTTGTGTTTTTTGTAATAATGCAGCTGTGTCTTCTAAAACGTTAATTAACTCCGCAGTAGTACCTACTCGTAGCACCTTTTTATTTTTTGCTATTATTCACTAATCACCTCTGGAATGCTGCTCGCGCGTTAATTAATTAACCGGCTCGATTTAGACCACTATGTTTTTTCACGTTAAGGTTGATGTTTGCTTAGCAGGAATTTTGTTATTTAAAATGTGTGTTTGCTTCAAGACTCTTTAATTGCGACTAAGTGTGGTGGGGACATACTTTTTTTTTTTTTTTTTTGAATGGCATCTCGCAGGTCAACCTATGCGGTTGTCGTCTGCTTAAGCGGACTTGCCTGTGGATTCCCTAATAAATTAAGGCCTCCAGCCAGGACTTAAACTTATATACTAACTAAAACTAAGCGACAACGCTAAGGGCACCCCCTGTGGGGTACGAACCCCGGCTTAGGGCGTCGCTGGAAGAGGGCAGCAAATGACTAGCTGGATCAGGATTGGTATTAATTAGGGACGAATTTAAAGCTACAGGCTCAGCGGCGCGGGCTGGCTCGAGCAAGGGTCGGGAGGGGCGTCGATTTGGGCGTCGCGGCGGGCCTCGGCGGCGAGGGCGGTAGGACGGCGATCGGGTTTTGGGCTTATGTAGCGTGCTAGTGGCCTTACTACTCTCCTGGAGGAGGGTAGTGGCGTCGTCGGGGTCGATTAAAGTATGCCTTGGTCGGCGAATACTGCTAATGCGAGAGGGAGTGTAGCGGGCGGCCGCTGTAATCAGGGGGTTAGAATGTTTGATGCCGCAGTCGAAGAAACGCTTTGATAAGCGTTTCATGAACTGTTTTATGGTTGGCATTTTGAGGTCGACGTGAAGATCGATATTACGGACATAGAAGGGGGCACCCGTGACCCTTCTGAGGAAACGGTTTTGGAGAGTCTGCATCTTATGGAGATGACGTGGGTGAGCGTGCGCAAATACAACGCAGGCATAGGTCATGATGGGACGGATGACTGCGGTATAGATGCGGAGCTTGCATTTGAGGGACAGTTTACTACGGGCTGTCAGTACGAATTGCAGCCTGCTAAGAGCGAAGGAGGCGCGCGCGCGAACCGCCTTAATATGAGCCTTAAAGGTAAGGTTTTCATCAAGGATCACGCCTAGGTATTTGGCTTGCTTCTCCCAGGGGATCGGCTTACCGTACATAGTGATCGGGCTGGGAAGTGGGGGAGGGAGTCTACGACGTCTCGAGAAGAGAACCGCCTGACTCTTATCGGGGTTGACCTCGATTCTCCATTTCCGGAACCAAGCGCCTAAGACGTTTGCGGAGGTTTGGAGAGTACGAGCTATAGCATTGGGACAATGACCGGTATAGTAAACGGCAGTGTCGTCGGCGAAGAGAGCCAACTGAGCCTTTTTACTCTGTGGGATATCGCTGGTGAACAGCGTGAAGACTAGAGGAGATATGACGGAACCCTGAGGGACACCGGCGCGAATAGGGTGAGGGGACGAGAGTGCACCCTCGATGCGATAGCGGAAGGTGCGATTCGACAAAAAGTCTCGTAAGATGAGAACGAGACGATCTGGCACTCCTAGTTGGTAAAGCTTGTATAATAACCGGGAGCTTTACGAGCTTGGAGCCCTTTTATGATGTCGTGCACTTCGTCTGGAGTGACGGGAGGCAGAGGATCATCAGGGTCTTCGACGGGTGGAAGGGAGGCTCTCCGTTCGACTTCAGCGTCGACCTTGTTCAGGTGAGCTTGGTCTACTGGTTGAGAGCTGGGAGAACACTGGGACTCTAGGCTGTCAGCAAGGCATTCGGCCTTGTCGGTGCTGTCGAACGCGACGCTCTTGTCGGGGCGGATGAGGTGGGGACATACAGGCGTTAATAAACACTTATAGACATAACAGTAGTAGTATAAAATCAACAAAAATATCACAATCACTTGCCTAAAAATAATAATCATAGTAAATAGCTACTCTTGTCTATAAAATAATCAACACAGTAATCATAATCATTCATATCTCCAAAATATGTAACAATAATTAACTTATACTCGGAAGTTTTTAACGCCGAATAAATTGGCATCTCGATGTAAAACTTTAAGGAGTTTCAATATGGTGGGGTTGTTTCTGCCTACTGCGCTATTTATTGGTGCCAACCTTCTACTAAGTTGTTATTTCCCCCCCGATCCTTGCTCGACGAAGTGCCAGCCCGCGCCGTAGCTGAGCCTGTAGCTTTAAATTCCCCGATTAATAATAATCAACAAAACTTGATCCAGCCTGTCCCATCTTGCTGTCCTCCCGCCAGTGACGCCCTAAGCCGAGGTCCGTACCCCACAGGGGGTGCCCTTAGCGAGCATTCGCTTAATAATATAAGTAGTTTTACGCCCCTGGCTGGAGGCTTTGAGTCGGCTTAAGGCAGCCACAGGATAGTCCGGTTAAGTAGTCACGACCTCTCAAGGTCAACTACGAGATGCCATACCCAAAAAAAAAAAAAAAAATACTAAGTTGTTAGTTCGGTTACGTTTGTCTGCACCATACTTGAATCAACTTCGGTCGAAGCCATTGTGACATGCATTTCTTAAATTGAGCACTTTTACTGTCATCAGGACTTTGATCGGCAATTTAAAACCACCTTTCAATTATTTTGTTCTCGGGCAGTAACGGAAGTACTGCAATAAGTGCGACCTGACGGTGCAGGATTTGAAATTTAGTAAATCACGTCCCTTCCTCCATACAGCTTTATTAAAATGGTAATAAAAACCATGGAGATTTCCTTCTTTAAAAACTTCCATTTTACTATTTTTTGTGCGAGTACATACTTTGTTATTTTTTAGCACTCTAAATATCCTAAACATGCTGTACAGAAAATATTATAGTTTTACTAAGATATTAAAAAGAAACTACTTACATGTGCTCCAATTTACACTTTCATTAACATCACCAGTTCTCAACATGAAGTTCACAAGTAACTACAATAACCAAGTAGATCCCTTTGTCGAATTCTGGAGTGGGATCTTGCATGAGCCAATGAGAGCTCGACAAAAACAATGTTATCTGCGCTTTTGTTCCGCAGCTGCAAGGGCGCGCGCGGCGCCGGCGCATCCTTTTCAACGTCGCTCCGTTTATCATAGTTCTAGGAAACTTAATTGGAATGTACGATACATATAAAACAATAAACATGTAATTAACCTAATTTTTTTAGGCAAAATTGAGGGCATTAATATTCACAATAATCTACTATTTCGATCTAATTCATTATATAAAAAAATCCTACTTGAAAACAAGGTCTAAATCCTTTATATTAATCTATCGGGTACCAAGACTAATCCACCAATATTCCATAAACTTTGTTTGTTGGGTAAAAGATGCCGCGATTTACAAAGAAACAAGAAAAAACGGTGACTGTGAGCAATAATTTTGACTTATTTTATTCAACTATATTAACGGGGACAGTGTACCGGGACAACGCGAAATATTTTTAAATATTTAATTGAAGTACCGCTGTCCCCTTATGACGGGGACACGGCGAACTGGAATAAAGGCCTTTTACCTGGTGTCTCGCTGGACGCTAGTAGGTTATACGAGAATAATATTTATTTGTTTAAAAACATAGTAAAATACAAAATAACAAGAGCATACATGTTTCTGCTTAACAGTTATAAGCGTACAAATTTTCAGAAGCATATTTAACATTTATTGTCAAAGAAGTCTTTGAAACTATAAAAACTATGACTACACAACCATTCATGCAAATTATTTTTGAATAATCTTATATTTAATGTCTTGAGACTACTTGGTATCTTATTATATATACACACATAGCTAAACAACTTTTATTATATTTAGCTAGTCTCGGAAGGATATCCAGTACGAGCCTGTGGGGGTCTCGTCGGTTTCGAGGATATAAATCTTCTGCATTAATAAACAATTCCTTATGCTTCCTTACAAACATACATGTTTCATATATGTAAAGAGACGGTAGCGGCAACACCCCAAGCTTTTTAAATATCGGCCTACAGGATTCATCAGGTCGAAGACCGTGTATTGCTCTAATGCATTTTTTTTGTGCAATAAATGCTCTATTTTGTTCTGTGTATTACCCCACATTATCAAGCCATGGCGGAGCACCGATTCGACGTATGCATGGTATGACGTTATTGCCGTTTTAACGTTTGTTATATTTCTGACTTTTTTTAAGACCATATACGAACTTATTTATTCGTTTGGAGACGGTATCAATATGTGCTTTCTAGTTTATGTCTTGATCTAAAGTTATGCCTAGAAATTTAGTTTGTATCACTTCATCAATTTTATGTATATTCATTTTAACATTGTACTCGTATTTAGCATTATTAGATTGATTAAATTGAATATAAACCGATGTTTTAAGATTTATGGATAAATTATTTCTATTTAGATATTCAGTTAGTATTTCATTAGTGTTATTAATATCAGTCTCATGATCATCAATCGTATTGTTTTTCCTATCACTAGTTACAATAATAGAAATGTCATCAGCAAATAATATACATTTATGGTGGGTTATATTAATTATATAATGAATGTATAAGAGGAATAAAATTGGGCCTAACACACTTCCTTGTGGGACACCATATCTGTTGAACTTGAGTTCGGATGAGATGTATCATGCCATTGTTTATATCCACTTTTGTAATGGTAACCCGCTGTCGTCTGTTATTTAGGTATGTCGATATCCACTGAAGCACTATGCCTCTAATTCCAATGATATGAGACACTAGGTCAAAGGCTTAGTGTTGCCTAGAAATACTTACTAATTATATCATTTGAATTATTCGTTTTCTATCAATATATTTTATCGTTTCTCTTGATACCTGTTTTCCTATATCCCTACCACCTAACTTTAATATGGTAGCAGAGCGTTGAACGTTGCATATAGATTCAAAGTTGCGTGGGAAGCTACAAAAGTTTTTATTTCCTAGTAGGAAAGAATATATAAAAAGATATTCTAGCCGAAAGTGTACCTAGACAAATCCATCAAAAATGGACAAGGCTATAGCTGAAGCCTCAAAGGTACAAATAGTGCACTTAAACGGAAACGGCACCTCCAGCGTATTTGCAGAGAATGCCTGATGTAGATTGCGCAGTTTTCATATCACCACCATGATATGCATCGCTATAACATTCCAAACTATGAACATTGTCTGTATTGTAACGTATACCTTCGTCCATAGTTCCTTTTTGGTATCGCATTATTCTTTTTACGTTCAGGATGTTCTCTTTTGTCGGTTTCTCCAAATTTCGCGACGCCACGCTTACTCCATAAGCATTATCAGACCTTGTGCTTGTCATCAAATAAGACAAGGCACCCACAGCTTCAAGGTAGGGAAATGTCTTCGTAGTTGCTTCCTCAACCTAAATATATCATCTCTAGACTCATTTTGTATATGTGTATCACGACGCGGTACAATACTTTCTAATTTAATATTATTATTTTTATTTTAGTTGATGATGAAGTGTCATCAACATCACAGTCAGACTCAGCAGTATCAAAATTAACAGAGTCATTAATTGGATCAATCGGTACATGATTTGATACAACAGTTTCTTGACCGTGTCCAATCTGTGAATCTTCTTCTGCTATGATAGGCTGTGTCTCTGGTGCAATAGAGGGTATTGGTATATAAAAACTGTTTTTGTCTACCCTAGGTGCCTCCACTGCTGTCTGATCTATAGGTTTTTCTATGAGATTCATCAAAAATCACGTCTCTCGATCTGATAAGCCTATATATTTTCTTTAGACCATATTCGATAGCCATCATCACCATCATATCCGATTAGTATGCCTTTTTCAGAGAGCAGTGGTGGCCCAGTGGTAACGGTCCCGACTTACGAGTTGTAGGTCGTGAGTTCGAACCCAAGCAGGCGCTTTACTTTGTGTAAATAATTTAATCACCACTGCTCTCAAAACGGTGAAGGAAAACATCGTGAGGAAACCGGCATGTCCTAGAACCAAAAATTCGAAGACATGTGACATCTACCAACCCGCACTGAGCCCGCGTGGTGGATTACGGCTCACTACCTCTCATAGAGAGGAGGCCTGTGTCCCAGCAGTGGGAACGTTAGAGGCTGATTATGCTATGCCTTTTTCAGCTTTCCGATTCACATCAGGCATTCTCTGCAAATACGCTGGAGATGCCGTTTCCTGGTATAGCAAACGGCAGAGCACCGTTGCAATATCCTCGACAGAGACCGCGGAAATTGTAGCAGAGAGTGAAACTGCCAGAGAGATTATTTGTTTACAGAAGATATTAAAAGAGCCTACTGGTGTTAACTGCCCTGCAACCTTAGGAGTTGACAATGAAAGTGCAATAAAGCTGGCGAAAAAGCCTACAGAATTTCACCAGAAGACAAAACACATCAGGATAAGGTCTTTCTTCGTCAGAGAATGCTTACAAGATGGAAGCATGACAATCTGCCATGTGCCAGCAACCAGACAGATCGCTGACATGCTTACAAAACCGTTAAATGAGCCCAGACTTGAAATGCTAAAGATGGCTGGCATTATCATCAACAGGGGTGGATGTTAAGGAATGCATACTCCTTATTTGAACTCTTTGGAAGTGTTGCCTAGCAATACTTACTGTTGATAATTATGTCATTCGAATTATTTGTTTTGTATCAATATATTTTATCGTTCCTCTTTTATACATGTTTTCCTATATCCCTACTACCTAACATTAATACTGGTCGCCTCCTTCTCAAAGCTGTACCGCCCCAGTTGTACATATAATTTGTCCTAGTTTGTCTCCAGTGTCTTTTCAAAACTCCAATGCAGAGCTCGACCACATTGCGAGTGTGGACATCACACTGCGTGACCCCGGGGCGTCGGAAGGATCGTCATCAGAAACCGCCTTTGAACGGTCAAAGTCAATTCCGGAGTCTTCTACGAAAATGTAAAAATAATAGTAGATAAATTATCAAGAATAAGGCATTATGATGACATTACACATTTTACATTATTTGATTGACATTATGTGAGAGGTTATGTCAGATATTATAACTTTTTTCTGTTACCTAGTAGCCAGCACACTTCGCCTTAAATTTTGAACAGGACATTGATTCCGAATATGGGAATCATGGCTGGCTCCCCCGAATGGCGCATCAATATACTGGATGCGTAGGTGCCGGCATACACACCTGCAAGTATTGTAAATGTTTTAATTACAGTATCCTATATTACAAACAGTAGCAAGTTTTGGTAGTGGAATTACAATTATTTTACTACCAGCAGAAGTTTTAATATAAATATAGTTCAAACAATGTTATAGCAATTGTGATAAGAATAGGTATAATTAGACTCACCATGACTATGATAACGTACTTACAATCAGTACATTCACGCTATGGTACAGTTTTCTGTTGAAATATGCTTCCTCATTTTCATGAAGATGGATTATGGCAACATGAGTACCATCAATGCATCCCACCACACCGAGAAATTGAAATTTATGCATCAATCTGAAACCAAATAATTAGTTTCTTCATTATTAATATTAAAAGAGCATGTTACGAGTTTTTTATACCGTTACATGTCATTGGATCAATTAGCCGATATTCTGAACGATTGCTAGCTGTCATTTTTAATCTATGGTAGATCATTTTAGTTACTGTGGTAGATTCTGCTTTTGAATTGTCAAAGTTTTGATGTGTCACTTTGCGACCAATACTTGTTGGAAGAAATGGCTTGTAATTTGTTAATTTAAATCCTGTTGGATCCATAATAATTATTGGCCTTGAGATGCCGTATCTATAATCTAAAAGTCCAGGAGGTGGTAAGGATAGACTGGTCTTTCGAATTTCCTGGGGAGTTACGATTATTTCGGAGAAATACTTGGCTTGCATCTTTGGGTGTGCGTTACGATTTGAAATTATTGTTTACACTGGGGAGGAACGCGGTGATTTTGTTGGAATAAACGGTTTTTGTTGGAATAAATGGTTGAAAATTTCGGGAGGGCCTGCTACCTGATGCAATAATAATAGCAATGATAATTACACCAATACTAGTAACAATAACATTAATAACAATGATAGCGTTAATAATAATTTAACTTCTTAATCTTTAAGCGAAAAACTTTTAAGCTACCTACTGGCTGTAATAAACTATAAACGTGCAAGGTTATGTTTGTTTCATTGATCTAGTTCCCCTGCAGATTAAAAGTCTTCTTCGATGTGGCTATCTGGATATTTAAATACAGTGTGCAGCTCCACGGCGCCCGAAATTCTTTGTTTTACTGTTTTAATTTTCTTATAAGAGAACACACAACTTTAATTTTGTTCATCATACATATCTTTTACCTTACATTTGCCTATGTGGGCCAATACAATATTACACTTCGTCGCTGCATCCTCGAGATTTACATGATTCACTAGGTAGTATACTCCTCAATGTACTAGACATCGCACAATTTTTAAATAAAATACTAAAAAAAATAAAAATGAAAATTAGATATTAAACGACTATACTACGAGTATAGTGTAACGCCACACTGCCTCAGCCGATCACAGCGCGCCATTCAAGCCAGCCAATCCTAGTCAAGCCAAGCCACCGCCACAACTACTGGACTCCTCCGGTGGGGGAAACGCTATATAATGCTCTGCGAGCTCATTTTCGGTCTCTTGGATTGGCTTGTGGTCGTCACGCAAGCTCGTCCTACGGAATTTTCCATTCCGTTGAGTTTGTTCCGCGCGGACCGTCATTAAAATTTTTATAATTTTCTGACTACCCGGTTTTTTTGTACCGACGCGGTCGCGGAGACCATACCCCAGCGATGCCGAAGCCCGGCACGCGCGGCTCGTTGGGCTGCGATGCCGGCTCACCGGAGTCCCGCCCGGCGCTGGATAGGACGTCGTCGATGCCGATCATCGGTGTTGCGTCGTCCTGTGCACCGCCGGCCGGCTCCACAAGGAGCGAAGAAACGAAAAAGAAGACTTCCAAGAAGAAGAAGGAAGAGAGAAGAGGAGGGGGATCGAGCGCCGCTGCTGCTGCCGGCCCACCGACGTCACTGGCGCCTGCGCGCGCTGCGCCTTCGCCGTCGTCGAGCCGACCCCACGCGGTAGCGATCCGTCCCGCCGCGTTCCGCCCGGTGCCCATCCAGGCCCCGGGGCCTGCCGCTAACCCAAGTCGCGCGCCGCATGCGCGCGCCGTGGCACCGCCCGCGCTTGCTCCCGCACCCGCGCCCGGGCGTTGCGCTGCATATGCCGCCGCGTACGCCGCCGCTTACGCCGCGCGCCCCGCCACGCCGCGCGACAACCCCGCGCGCCCCCGCACACCGCCCGCGCCCCCCCGCGCGCCCCCTGCACGCACCGACTCGCCGCCGCGATTCGCGACTCCGCCCGCGCCTGCCGCAGCGACTACTGTGACCGCGCAACCGAATACCAAAGCTGCGCCAGCTCCGCGCACCGCCGTGACCGGCGCCCGCTTCTCGCTGGCGGGACCGGCAATGGCTGAGCGAGAGCGGCCAGTTAAAAATCCTGCAAGCACCATGACATCAGCAAGGTCAGTACCAAGCGCCACCCATACGCCCGACTCACCGGCGCCTCCTCGTGCATCAGCATACGCTTCGCCCCCGGTTATGTCGCCGTGTTCGTCCATAGGATCGAACATGTCGCTGGCATCCGCGGGCTCGACCGGAAATGGCTGTGCGCGTGCCTGTTTCGAGTCCCGGCTCGAACCCAGAGGCCAAAGAATACGTCGACGCAGGAGCTCGAGTGAGACCGCAGCGGAGGAGGGGAAGCGGCTCTGCCCCGACTCGCCGCGGCCACCGCGCGAAAGCGCGCCGCGGAGTCCGGACCCGCCAGCGTCGCCTACTTTTGCCGCCGCGGCGCGCCGCTCACCCCCCCCGCCACCTGCGTCACCATCGCCGCCACCGTCACCGACCGCGGGGGTTAGGCCACCCCCCGCCCCCGCTACCGCTGCCAACACCCCCGATGCACCCCCCGGCGCCGCGACAAGAACGTGGCAACATAAGCCGGGGCAAAAGAAGCCCAGGTACCCGCCGCTGGTGGTTGAGAAGCTGCCAAACTGGGCCGCCCATTTCCGGGCCATCAGGGAGAAACTGGGCCGGCCTCCTAACGCTCGTCCATACGGAGGTGGAGTTCGCTTCACCCCAGACAGCGAGGAGGAGTATAGGCTGGTCCAGCGATACCTGACTGGCCTAGAGAAGGATAGCGGCGTCAGCTGGTTCGCTTACTCACTGCCAGCAGAGAAGAGCCTGAAGATCGCCATACGGGGACTACCGGCGGATACGGACCCGAAGGAGATAGAGGAGGAGCTCCAAACGCTGGGATACCAGCCGGAGTATGTGCGCCATATCAAGGCCGCACAAGGACGACCCGGTTGCGTATTCCACGCAATCTTAAAAAAGACTCCGGACGTCCGGGCCATTTATGACACCACGACGTTCATGTTGATGCGTGGTGTCAAGATAGAGGCCTGCCGCGGAAAACGAGGACCCGCCCAGTGCCACCGATGCCAACTGTTCAGACACAGCTCGCATCAGTGTCACCGCCCGCTCGCCTGCGTGCGCTGTGGAGGGGAGCACGCGGCGAGAGACTGCCCGCGCCCGAGGGAAGAGCCGGCCACCTGCGTGAACTGCGGTGGCCCGCACCCGGCGTGCAACATCAAGTGTCCGGTGTTCCAGAGAGAGACCCGGAACAAGCGGGCGGGCACCGCCGCCATAACGGCCACATCACGCCGTCCCAAAGTGTCCTTTGAGAGGCCACAACAGATGCCAGAAGAGGCCCAAGGCACGACGCTCATGGCGGCGGCCAACGGGCCCTCAAACAAAGAAGCTACCTCCTCTGGGCGGAGGAAAAACAAGAGACGCGGGGGAAAGGGCAAGGGGAAGAAACCCGACCCACCCCAGGCGACCCAAGAAAACCCAATTGCCACCCCTGCCTTCAACGAGGCACAGGTTGTGATTAAGCAGCAAACTACCGCTAGCACCGCCACGGCGCTGCGGACAACAAAGGAACTACCCAAGAAGGAGTTCCTAAAAGAATCCAGTGGCGGCGCCACCGACGCCAAAACAGCCACCGAAAAGTCGGATTTCACAACCTGTGCCATCAAACTACTGATGGACCTGATAAAGGCCATCAGGCAGGGACAGGATGTCGAGTTGGTCATCCTGGATGGCTTGGCCGCACTACTGACTCTGTACCACGGCTAGGTCACCCAGGGCGGCCCAAAATGGGACGCCGGCGGCCTTCTGGCATAAGGCCGCCCCCCCTCCGCCACCTCCTTCGGGACACGGAAGACGTCACAAAACAAATCCGGATCGACCTCCAGATAAGCCGCAGCCAAGTTACACGCAACTTATCTGTGACAAAAAGACTCCACACTCACAACACACACACCCACTGCGTAACGTGTTCTAGGTTAATATAGGCACGTTACGTAGATGCAGACAGACATACATGTCTATACAGGCACCCAAACTCACGCGTGTACGCGCGGCGCGGGCCGCGAGTCACGCAAACATTGAACGGTGTTACACAATTACAATACCGTTCACACCCACATGTCGGCCCCTTAGCCCGGACAGTAACGGCTAGCTCTGTGATCTGGACGGGCGGGGGCCACTCACCTACTCTGTAGGCGCGTCGAGTCGGCATCTTCGTCGCTGGTCGTTGTCGCCGGGCCTCCCCTAGGTAACTAGGGGTCTCACCTGGCGGCGACAGACCGCCGAGATGTCGTGAAGAAAGCGGCGCTTCACTATAAGCGTCGCGGCGCTCCTACAGAAACAAAATAGCAATCACTCACACGGGCGCGCGTTGCCCGCGCGCGCCCGAAAATCCACTGCCATCGAAGCAGACCCAATGAGAGGCCCGTATTTACGGGTCGCCGTATGGCCTCCGCGGGCAGGGGGTGAATGCCCCGGCACCGCACGCAACGCCCCCTTACGGGGGCGCCGCGATATAGCTCCGAGTTCGTCAGTCGGCCTCCAGCTCTCCAAGGGAAAACAACTAGAAACAAGAAGAATAAAATCTGAAGAAACCTGGGAAGAAATCTTTCATTTCGTCAAAAACCTTCATACAGTCCACAATAGTCTGGTCCATCGAGCTGCGGTTATCAAGAACGAAGAATCTGCGGCATATTTCGGTCCATCAAGCCATCAAGCAGCAGATTTAGAAGTACGAAGAATCCGCCGCGGCAAGAGCGAAGAAAGGAGAGCCGACTCAGGTTTGAACCCAACCCAGGTTTAAACCCGACCGGTCAGCCGAACCGGATCCGAACCGGAACCGAACCGGAGCCGAACCGGATCCGAACCGGAACCGAACCGGAGCCGAGCCGAAACCGAACCGGAGCCGAGCCGAAGCGGAGCCGAACGAAGCCGAAGCGGAGCCGAACGAAGCCGAAGCGGAGCCGAACGAAACCGAAGCGGAGCCGAACGAAGCCGAAGCGGAGCCGAACCGGAGCCGAAGCGGAGCCGAACCGGAGCCGAGCCGAAGCCGAAGCGAAGCCGAACGTGCTGACCCGAACGTGCCGACACGAACGTGCCGACCCGAACGTGCCGACCCGAACCGAACTGAATAGTGCGAAATTTCGAGTTTGATCAAGAACACGAAGAAAGATCAAAACAAGATGGTAGTCACACGAAGCCAAGGTGATGCGGCCGAAGTTGAAGAAGAACAGAGACGCGTCCAGGAACGAGAAGCTCGCAGCAGAGAAGCGCAGCTGATCGAACAAGAAAGACAAAGGAGACTTTCACTGGACCCTCCAGCGTCACCATTCTGTAGGACAACAGAAGCCAGCACAGCGGGACCTTCCGGACTACAAGCCACCAACACTGTGAAACCAAGAAGAACCGGATCACCAGCCAGATCGGTTAGGACACAGCGATCAACCACGAGTGTAACCACCCGACTACGGATGGCAGAATTGGAGGCAGCTGAAAAATTAGCAACAATAAGAAGAAAGGAGCTGGAACTAGAAGCGGATCTAGTCAAAAAGAGGCTAGCGGCCGAAGTAGCCGTGATCCATGACGAAGAAAGCGTACACGAAGAACCCACTCCACCACGTGAGGAACCACATCGAAAGGTGGACGAATGGCTGAGGACAAACCCCCTCGACTCACGGGAAGAGGAGGGAACCCGGGACACGAGAGAAGAACCCAAGCAGATACGCTTCGAAGTTCCACGAGCAAGATCGCCGACTGCCACAAGAAAAGACAGCATCGAGTATCTGGCCGCTACATTGGAGAAGATGACCAGACCCAGGTCTCGACATACCGACTTACCGGTCTTCTCCGGAGCAGCCAACGAGTGGCTGCCATTCCAAGCAGCGGTTCGAGATACGACCAACATGCACCAGGTGTCAGCAGCAGAGAACATACAGCGACTGAGAAGCTGTCTCAAAGGGGAAGAGAGGGACGCCGTGGCCGCACTCCTGCACACGGCCACTGATCCGGACGTCATAATGAAGACCTTAGAGCAGTGTTTCGGGAGACCAGAAATCATTATCGATCGAGCTCTGGAAGACCTCAAGAAACTCCCGAAACCTGGCACATCAGCAGCTGAGCTAAACAGTTTCGCCATCAAGCTACAGAACATCACCTGCGTGCTGAAGACAATCGACCGAAGGGGCTACCTGTACAACCCTATGATGACGCGAGAAGTATTGGACAAGCTCAGTCCACATCTTCGATCCCGCTGGTGCGACTACGCCTACGACCACGAAGGAACGACGGACCCGGAGATCGTCGTCATGTCACGCTTCTTAATGCGGGAGGCGGATAGAGCATTGCGATACACTTACGCACCATCCACAAGCACAGCGAGTCAGAAGAAGGAGACTCGACCCATCGTAACGCTCAAGAAGAAAGCAAGCGTCTTCACCACAGTGGAAGGAGCAAATGAAGAAAAGGACAGGTGCCCCAAATGCAACCAAGCTCACGCTCTGACGCAGTGCCCAAAATATAAGGCACTCACTGTGGATGAGCGATGGCAATTTCTGAAGGAGAAGAAGATATGCTTCAAGTGCGCCCAGAAGCAACACAGGCGCATGAACTGCAAGGCAAAGGCGTGCGGCGTATACGAGTGTCGCCGCCCGCATCATGCGACTCTCCATCAAATACGAGAAGCGAAGGCAGAAGACCCGAAGACGGATCTAACAAAACCAGAAGCAGTCCTGTCCATAGCCACCCGATCAGCCGTGGGACCGCGAACCGTTCTACTGAAGATGTGTCCTGTCGTCATCTCCGGACCACGGGGGGAGGTGAAGACCTACGCTCTCCTGGACGAAGGAGCTACGATCACCCTCATCGACAAAGAACTAGCGGCATGCATCGGAGCAGAGGGACCCTCGCAACCTCTTCACTTGAACGGGGTCAACATGTCACAGCAGGAAACAGAGAGTCAGCTGGTGGACATTCAAGTCAGAGGTCTGAAGAGCGGCGATAACTACAAGGTCAGAGCGAGGACCATGAGGAATCTCCGGCTTCATCAACAGTCAATACCCGACACTCTGTTGGACTATGAGCATCTGAGGGATCTGATACCAGAAGAGGTGTGCTACGAACTGGCACGCCCCGGAATCTTAGTGGGTACAGACCATTGGGAATGCATCGTGTCCCGCGAGCTTCGAGTCGGCGGCCCTAACCAACCGGCCGCATCTAGAACACAGCTGGGATGGGTGGTGCACGGAACCGCACCTCGCAGAGCCATCCATCAGGAGGGGAATGTGTTGCACGTCTACGAGCCCGAACGAACGACGAGAGCAAGCAGTCAAGAACTCCACGACTTAGTTGAAGCCCACTTCAAGATCGACGCGCTGGGCATACAAGGGAAGCCGAGAGTCAAGGAAGCAGATCAAAGAGCCATCAACATAGTCGACAGAACAATAAAGAAGATTGACATTGGGTACGAAGTAGGACTGCCGTGGCGAAGAGACGACGTCACCCTGCCCCCAAGTTACGGTCAAGCGTTCCGCCGGCTGAAGAAGATCGAACAGAAGATGGACGCAGACCCACAATTCGCAGACGAATACTCCAAACAGATCGACAACCTCTTGAACAAGGGATACGCAGCACCGTGCGATGGATCGGAAGAAGCGAGCGCCATCTGCTGGTACCTGCCTCACTTCGCGGTGCAGAACCCGAACAAACCAGGCAAGCACAGGCTGGTATTCGACGCAGCGGCCAGAAGCAACGGTGTGTGCCTAAACGATGAACTACTGGAGGGACCCGACCTACTGCTGTCACTACCAGGAATATTGTTCAGGTTCCGGGAAAAGGCGGTGGCGATCACAGCAGACGTGCAAGAGATGTTCCTGAGAATTAAAATACGACAGAAGGATCAACCGGCGCAACAGTTCCTGTGGCGAGGCGACGAGCGAGAAGAACCTCCAAGGAAATATAAGATGACCAGCTTGATTTTCGGCGCCGCGAGTTCCCCGTACATGGCCCACTTTGTCCGCAACCACAACGCAGACACATACGGGCAGGAATATCCACGAGCACTGGAAGCGATCAAGAACAGTCATTACATGGACGACCTAGTAGCCAGTTACGAGAACGCGGAGGAAGCGTGGGAGGCAATCGAAGAAACAAGAACGGTGCACGCCCACGCAGGATTCACGCTACGAGGATGGAGCTCCAGCGACAAGACGGTACTACGCGACGTGCCGGCAGAACTACACGCCACCTCTCCCACACAACTGGGGGGAGAACAGCCTGAAAACAAGATCCTGGGGCTGTATTGGAACGCGGAACGAGACGAGCTCGGATTTAACACGTCAATGAGCCGAGTTCCAGACCCAGTACGAACAAGAGCTCGAGCGCCGACCAAGCGTGAAGCCCTGAGCGCCGTAATGTCAATATACGACCCGCTCGGATTGCTGAGCCACTACACCGTGCGATCAAAGATCATACTACAGAACTTGTGGCGACTCCAGACAACGTGGGACGAGCAAATTCCCGAGGAGGAAAACGAGCTCTTTGCGTCCTGGCTAGCACGTCTCCCCGAGCTTACCCAGCTCCGACTACCGAGGTGTTACCTAAGACAAAAGTATGAACGCATCGACTTACACATCCTGTGTGACGCCAGCGAACAAGCTTACGCAACAGTGGCCTATTGGAGGATTAGGAACGTCGACGGGAGCCTGCGCGTCGTGTTGGTAGCAGCCAAAGCTAAAGTAGCACCGCGTCGAGCGCAAACGATACCACGGCTGGAGCTACAAGCGGCGGTCATCGGGGCGAGGCTCGCAGAGACCATAAGAAAAGAACATCGAATCGACATCGGCCAGATAACCTACTGGACCGACTCAGCTACCGTGGTGCATTGGATCCATCACGATATGCGACGTTACACACCCTTCGTCGCGCACCGGCTGGGAGAGATCGCGGAGCTGACCCAAAAGGAAGAATGGCGCTGGCTACCCACCGCCTGCAACGTAGCCGACGACGCCACCCGTCTTGTTGACACGCCCATTTGCACGTCAGACAGGTGGTTCCAGGGACCGGACTTCCTGCTCCTGCCAGAAGAACAGTGGCCCACAACGTCAACGAACGAGCCGGGAGACGAAGAGGTTTTTCACGTCAGCGAAAAGACAGAAAGAAACAGTTGGCTACCTGACCCGGCCCGCTTCTCGAAGTATGAAGTGTTATTGAGGGCCACCGCTCGAGCCATCGCCTTCACCGACATCTGCCGACAAAGAGCAACGAGGATGGAACATCGTCACATCCAGCGCGCCGAGAACGAACTGATCCGGCAAGCACAAGAGGACAGTTTCGGCGAAGAACTCAAGAAGATCCGGTCCGCTCGCCCACTTACTAAGGCGAGCCGGCTGTACCGGCTGGATCCGGTGATAGAAGACGGCATCCTCAAGGTACGAGGTCGCATCGAGGCCTCCTCCGCACCAACTGAAACAAAAAGACCGATCATCTTAGACGGTCGCCATAGATTAACCAAGCTCCTCGTACTGCGGGAGCACTGCGCTGCAGGGCACGCCAACCGAGAGCGCGTGACGAACGACCTACGACAACGGTACTGGGTTATACACTTGCGACCCACGGTGCGCGCTGTCGAGAAGAACTGCGCCTTCTGCAAGAGGCGGCGAGCGACGCCACAAACGCCAGCTACAGGGGACCTGCCACTCGCCCGCCTTGACCCTTTTCATCGGCCGTTCACTAACTGCGGGGTTGACTATTTCGGCCCAATGATGGTCAAAGTGGGGCGCCGTCGAGAGAAGAGGTGGGGTGCACTATTCACGTGCCTCACATCCCGCGCCGTGCACATCGAACTTGTCGCATCGCTCTCCACCGACTCAGCAATCATGGCGCTGAGACGGATGGCTGCACGCAGAGGCTGGCCGAGAACGATGTACTCCGACAATGCGACCAATTTCCGCGGGGCCGACCAAGAGCTCCGCAACGCCTACGCCGAGTGGATGCCGGTGCTGCAAGACGAGGGGCTACTACACCGGATGGAATGGCGCTTTATACCTCCTGGTGCGCCCAATCAAGGCGGCGCATGGGAGCGTATGGTGCGCTCAGTGAAAACGGCCCTCAGCATCACCCTACGAGAGAAGGCACCAGCAGAAGAAGTCCTGAGAACTCTGATCACTGAAGCCGAGTTCTCAATCAACGCAAGACCGCTGACCCACGTCAGCGTGAACCCTAGCGACCCAGAGGCCCTGACCCCCAACCACTTTTTGTTGGGGTCATCAGGGGGACTGCCGACGACAGGACCATGCGACGAAGCGGACCGAAGAACCTGGCGAGTTAGTCAAGCACTCGCTGATCATTTCTGGCGACGCTGGCTACGCGATTACCTTCCCACATTGGTGCCTCGTGGTGAGCCACAGAATAACGTGCGACCGATGCAAGCTGGAGACGTGGTCCTCGTGGTCGACAACACGCTGCCCCGAAACACCTGGCCAATGGGAATTGTCGAGCGCACGCATCGCGGACCGGACGGCGGCATCAGGATCGTCGAACTGCGCACCAGGACCGGCATCTTCCGACGCCCCGTGAGCAAGCTCGTCGTCGTAATGAGGAATGAAGAGGCTACGCGAGCTGCGCCGGGGGGAGAACTGTAACGGACGCCGAGCCCGCGTTATAATTTAAGGACTGTTATATGTAATGAAATAGTAACTTGTAAGGCGCTATCTTTAAGTATGTATATTGCTAGTGTAACGGACGCCGAGCCCGCGTCATAATTATAAGGAATAATAGGTGTATCTTTAACCCTTAATAAGGCGCGAGCCTGTGTGAAAGTAACTACAAAATTGAAGGTGAATTTAGAGTATAGAGATACCGCTGATTTCAAATAAATAAATAAAAATAAGGGGTGGGGCACGGAAACCCCCTTTTTTTGGGTGGGAAATAATATCCCCTTGCCCGATCATGTCTGTACACTTTGGGTCGAGGTGGGAAAATAATTCCCTTTGCCTGTTTAGGAAACGAACTTTAACCCCAGATTTGTGGTTATTCAGATACTAGTATTACCCCTGGCTTCGGTTGTTATAATTTATTTTTTAGAATAAAATAATTATTTATTATATTTTGATAAATGAAAAGGACGAATATGGAATCATATCTTTACTAGTAACATTAAATTTTCTCATGAAAAAATTTATACTTCTAAAATATGAGAAGCACCTAAAATTTCCTCAAGATGACTTTCGATAATGGAATCTTCAATCACATTTAGGTTATCTGCTGGGCTGGTAAGGTAACAGCGGCTGTCTGATAGGCATCATCGTCAGAGTCTATGTCAGACAAATCAGACAGGTTGTCCACGATGGCTTCCAACTCCGCCTTGCTTTGAATTCTCTTATTTCTCCTAGTCATGGTCTATGAAGTCTGTAGATAAATATACAAATTATGAACGTGTCATTCACAAAAGCAGCCATAAACAGAAATAAATATATATAGAGGATTTGGGACAGACAAATGTATTTTTTATATAAATAGTTACGTATCTAAGTGCAGTCGCAATCGTGCAAAGGGAAATAATTTCCCACTTTGTAATTTGAACATTTTACGGGTAAAGATCGCTAGAATCCATATGCAAACTATACGAAACACTGCTGGAATAATCCATTTATACGAAATACAAAACATATTCTACTTACAGAAATCTTTGTTGAACTATTTGAATATTTTTCTTCAAGGACTCCGAAAAATAATCGTCCTAAGTCACTAATTTCACGTCATGTCATTTTGAACTTGACATAACATCCACAAGGTGATATTATTATCAAAAGTATTGACAGTTTAGAAATTTTAAATTAACCAAGAAGCTGCTTGGTATACTTGCGTTCTTAAAAAGGTTTAACGTCATGTTAAATTAAATACTTTTCAAAAGAAGCCTTGGTGGGAAACTATATCCCCTTGCCTTATTAAGGGTTAAGTATGAATATTGTAAGTGTAACGGACGCCGAGCCCGCGTTATGATATGTGTACTAAAGTAAGTGTGTATAATGTCAGTTTGTTAATTAAGGTCAAATCACATGTTTGTTTGTGATTGTATATTTCCCGCGTGGTATTTTAATAACACGCGGCGCGTAAACTTTTACCGCGCACACAAGGAACTTTGCGCGGCGAATTCCCGGCCCCTGATTGGTCAGCCAATCAGAGCAGTGTTCACTAGGTTTTGAGAACACATCGCATCTCTATTGGCGGAGATACCGGCCTCTGATTGGCCAGCCAATCGGAGACCTTGCCTCCATTTTTCGAGGTAGGGTCGCGCGCTCTGTTGGAGGGAGTAGTGGCGAGAGTGGTATTTAAGGGAGAGCATGGGGTCAGTTCGTCAGTCGTTGTGAAGGTGGTCTCTGACTTTCTCTATAACAGGACTTTCAGGGTGGTGGTCGACGGAGCGCTGTCTAGCGCCCGCCCGGTGCTCGCGGGTGTGCCGCAGGGTAGCTGCGTCTCGCCGGCGTGCTACTCGCGTTACACGGACGACATCCCCACCACGCCACACACAACACTCGCGCTGTATGCAGATGACGCCGCGTACATTACTACATCGCTCAATGCGAAGTACGCGGCGGTCAAAATGCAGCGCGCCCTCGAACTGCTTCCGGAGTGGTTGTCCAAGTGGCGGCTGTCCGTGAACGTGGGTAAGACGCAGGCCATGGTCACCGGGTCCGCGCCTCTCCCACCACCCCTGAAACTACAAGGAGCCGACATCGAGTGGACGCCCCGGGTCAAATACCTAGGGGTCACCATCGACCGTCGGCTCACGATGGGGACGCATGTCCACAATGTCGCCGCGCAGGGTAAGGTCGTCCGCCATCTCCTTAAACCAGTGCTCTCGTCCCGCATCCCGGCGCGCGTCAAGCTGGGCGTGTACAAGCTGTACATACGCCCGATTTTGACGTACGCCGCTCCCGCTTGGTTCGCCCTCACGAGCGAGACGAACCGCAAGCAGCTCCGCACGCAGCAGAACCAGGCGTTGCGGACCATAGTAGATGCCCCTCGCTTCGTGAGGAACGATGTCATCCAGCGGGACCTCGGTATTGAGAGCCTGGATGAGTTTGTGCGGCGACTCGCGAAGGGAATGTTCGCGCGTGCCGACGCTTCGGACCTCACGCATGTCAAAGACATCGCGCCCTGGCACGCGCGCCCCCCCGACGCGCGACCCCTGCCCCGCGACCTGATAGCGGACCATGCCCCCATCGCACCGGATTGACGCCCGGGTAAGCTGTACTCAGGTTACACGCAGCTTACCTGTGACACTTTGACTCCACACACACAACACACATCTGTTGCGTAACGTGACCTAGGTTAATATAGGCGCGTTACGCAAACAAGCACAGACATCCGCCACTATACAGGCACCTTAACTCACACGCGGAGGCGCGGTGCGGACCGCGATCCGCGTAGACACTGGGCGGTGTGACACACTACAATACCGCCCACACACTCATGACGGCCCCTTAGCCCGGACAGTAACGGCTAGCTCTGTGATCTGGACGGGCGGGGGCCACTCACCTACTCTGTAGGCGCGTCGAGTCGACATCTCCGTCGCTGGTCGTCGTCGCTGGGCCTCCCCTAGGTAACTAGGGGTCTCACCTGGCGGCGGCAGACCGCCGGGATGTCGTGAAGAAAGCGACGTTTCACTATAAGCGTCGCGGCGCTCCTACAGAAACAAAATAGCAATCATTCACATGGGCGCACATTGCTCGCGCACCCAGCCATCTTACCGGCCACTGTAGCCAACATTATGAGGGGCCCGTTTTTACGGGCCAACGTAAAGCCTCCGCGGCCGGGGGGCATAGCCCCGGAGCCGCTCGCCGCGCCCCCTTGCGGGGACGTAGCGACTTCCCACGAAGTTCGTCAGTCGGCCTCCAGCTCTCCAAGGGAAAACAACTAGAAACAAGAAGAATAAAATCTGAAGAAACCTGGGAAGAAATCTTTCATTTCGTCAAAAACCTTCATACAGTCCACAATACAGACATACATGTCTATACAGGCACCCAAACTCACGCGTGTACGCGCGGCGCGGGCCGCGAGTCACCGCAAACATTGAACGGTGTTACACAATTACAATACCGTTCACACCCACATGTCGGCCCCTTAGCCCGGACAGTAACGGCTAGCTCTGTGATCTGGACGGGCGGGGACCACTCACCTACTCTGTAGGCGCGTCGAGTCGGCATCTTCGTCGCTGGTCGTTGTCGCCGGGCCTCCCCTAGGTAACTAGGGGTCTCACCTGGCGGCGACAGACCGCCGAGATGTCGTGAAGAAAGCGGCGCTTCACTATAAGCGTCGCGGCGCTCCTACAGAAACAAACAAGAATCCACACACATAGGCGCACGTATCTCGCGTGCGCCCAGTATCACCCGCCAAGAAGCGACCAAAATGAGAGGCCCGTATTTACGGGTCGCCGTATGGCTTCTGCGGTCGGGGGGCGAAGCCCCGGCACCGCACGCAACGCCCCCTTACGGGGGCGCCGCGATATAGCTCCGGGCGTTTCGGTCTCTTGTTGCTGCGATCATACTATTAAGCTGAAACTCTGTTAGATTGTGTCAAAATATTAAATTGGTGTGATTACTATTCTGCCTTTTCTATTTATGCCCTTCTGTTACATCTCAGAAGTGGGATAAATCTAAAAAGCCATGAAGCGTAATCATGCTGATGCGTCAAGGGTAGGTAGGAGTGAATCCCAATGTGAAGAAGCATCCGAAACAAGCGGCAATGAAGATGACGTCACATCACCAGACCCACCTCCAGCCCGGAAAATTCTTAGAAGACTTTTAGAAACCGAGGTACGAAAAGCAATGCGCGAGTTAAGCGAAGAGATACCCTCTATCACCACAAGAAAAGAACTCCGCGCGGCCTCATTGATACCCGAGTTCGACCCCGACAGTGAAGAATGCACTACTGCGTCAGCATGGCTCAAAAAGATTGATCAACTTGGCGAGATTCATGGCTGGAGCGAAACTACGAAATCATTTTACCTGCAGGCCAGATTAAGAGGTCAAGCTAGAAGATGGTACAATCGGCTTGAGGAATACAACTACTCCTGGCTAGATTGGAAGCAGATGTTGATGCGTGCTTTTCCCAGACATCGCGATTTCGGGAATATGCTAGAAGAAATGATGACCAGGAAGAAACAAGTTACGGAATCGATGACGAAATACTACCAGGACAAAGTGGCCATGTGCTTCCGGTGTAAGTTGTCCGACAATGCGACTATTTCCTGCATCATTCGTGGCCTACCACTATCACTCCAAGCGAATGCGAGGGCTTACCAGTGCGAGCGACCCGAAGAATTATATGAAGGCTTCCTTTGTGCGCTGGATGACTACCAACCGCCGACAACATCAAGCGTAACACGTGCGCCAAATAACGATGCCTACAATCGACAAGGAAACGATAAAAAATATACCCCTATCAATCCGGACGTCGACCCGTGTCCACGCTGTAAAAAAACTGGCCATATACTACGTAACTGTCCATATCCAGATTCACGAACATGCTTCAAATGTGGTAAGCAAGGCCACATTGCTACGCGCTGCGTAATCACTTCGAAAACTACGACACAAGCCAATGATCAAGTCAAAGAAATCAAACTTCTACAAAACTACAACCAGATTTATAAAAAAACGGTTAAAATTAACGGCATATACGTTAAATCATACATTGACACTGGCAGTCAAGTCAACGTGCTCTCTACTCATGTGTCAAACCTGCTGGATCTCAAAATCGACCCATCCAACACTGTCCTCAAAAGCTTCTCTGGAGAACATTTACCCAGCCGCGGGGAAGTAGCTTTCCAGCTGGAAATTGATGACATACTTGTCCCCTGCAAGGCTCATCTATCAAACGTGGATATGGGGAACATAAATCTGTTGGTTGGGCAGCCGATTATCAACAGCGACGGTATGACTTTGGTGGCCACCCTCAAACAAGACATCGACTTTACAAGAAACATGGATGTGATTGAAGAGCGCACTCGCTTCAAGGTCGTCACTGCAGAAAAAGAGTGCCTGCTGCCCGGACTTTCCATCATCAAAGTTAACGTGCGGGACAATGATGAAGACAACGATGTCGTCACTGCGCCACGACATTATGAGCTGCGAGGTGTAACCTACTCAATTCCTGCCACCCTGCTACGCGGCCCCGTTGGGTATATCAAGATCTTGAACAGTGGCGCTCAAAACATCAACTGGGAACCTGGCGAAGTACTGACCAGAGCAGACAGTTGCATCTCTTCGCCACTACCTAAAGTTCAGGTTAGTGTACAAAATTACACTTTGCCATCAACTTCCGCAGCCAAAGCCAATAATTACTATAGCCAATCAATTGCGTCTCTATTGCACACTAGCCTAGCCAATGTTAACACTATTGGGGGAGTAAACGTAGATGATATCAGGTCGGGTAAATTAAATAAAAATGATTACGATAGTTTAATCACTTTATTGACGAATTACAGTGATTGCTTTGCGAATAAAACACAAGACTTAGGTTGTACAGATTTATTAGAAATGAAAATAAAATTAACAAGTGAACAACCTATATACCGCCAATCTTACCGTTTGTCTCATAGTGAGTAGGACATAGTTCGGTCCAAAGCCTCCGATTTATTAGACGCAGGTATAATCCGCGAGTCCGAGTCATGTTTGCTTCTCCAGTTATACTTGTAAAGAAGAAGAACGGCGACAGCAGGCTCTGTGTCGACTTTCGGGCGCTTAACGCCATTACAGTCAAAGATAGGTATCCTTTGCCCAACATCGATGATCAGGTCTCAAAGTTAGCCGGTATGAATTTCTTCACTAGTCTTCATTTAGCACAAAGTTATCATCAGGTTAGGATCGCCCCTGAAGACATACACAAAACAGCTTTTATAACACCGCAGGGTCACTTTGAATATACCCGTGTTCCATTTGGTCTGGCTAACGCACCGTCTGTTTTTATGCGACTCATAAACAAGATCGTAGATTCTATACGAAATTCCAATAACGTTTCTAAAGGCGGTAGTATGAAAACTCGAAACGACTTTTCGAACGAATATGAGGTATTGGCATTTTTTTGACGATTTGTTGCTACCTTCCGTCGATGTGCAGTCTGGCTTAGGTATTTTAGAGAAGAAAAATCAGAAAGTTTAAAGCTAAATATGCGTAAGTGTTCCTTTTTACAAAATAAAATCACATATTTAGGGCATGAAATTTCGTCGAATGGCATTCAACCGGGTGAGTCAAAATTGGCAGCAGTGTCGCAGTTTCCCATCCCTACTGACTTTCACGAGATACGTCAATTTATTGAGTTATGTAGTTATTTCCGTAAATTTATTAAAAATTTCGCAATAATGGCGCGCACATTAACAGATTTAACAAAGGAAAACGCTGTGTGGAATTGGGGCAGTGAACAATCTAATAGTTTTGAACAATTAAAACAGTGTTTGTGTACAAAACCCATTCTTGCTTTATATGACCCTGCACTGCCAACGGAGATTCACACGGATGCATGCAAATCGGGAATCGCAGGCATTTTGTTACAAAAACAGACTGATAATTCTCTACGCCCCGTTATGTATTTTAGTAGGGTAACTAGTAAGGAAGAAAGCATGTATCACAGTTACGAGCTTGAAAAGCTCGCCGTGGTCGAATCGCTGCGTAGATTTAGGGTGTACATTGTAGGTAAACACGTTAAGATCGTCACTGACTGCACGGCTGTTCGTGCCACCCTAACCAAACGTGACATTATTCCGCGTATTGCCAGGTGGTGGTTGTCAATCCAAGATTTTGATATGAGTATAGAGTATAGAACCCAGTCGATACAGTGAATGTCAATCGTCTTGAAGTATCAGACTGGTTCTATACCGTCCAGTACCAGGATGACAAATTAAAGCGCATCATTGACCAGCTTAGGGATGGCTCAGCTGCTACTGATCTAACCAACAATTATGTGTTTTTAAATGATAGGTTACATAGAAAGACATTGCATGGTAATCGCCTCGTAGTGCCAGCATTAGCTCTATGGAGGCTGGTCCAAATGCACCATGATGATATTGGGCATGTGGGTATCCAAAGATGTATGGATTTGATAAAAAAAGATTACTGGTTTCCTAAAATTACTCGCTTTATTCAAAAGTATGTTATGCATGCTGCATGTCTTCATTGTCAGTCTCGTTTCGCGGGCGCCAGGCATAGCACGTAAGTCGAGTCCTATTTTGCACGTACACCTACCGTGCTGGGAGGGGGCATTATTTATAATGGCATCCAATATTGTGAAATGTGCAAGTTGTAATGTGGTGATCAACGAGGTATTGGCGTTTATTTGTAACAAGCTTGACGTGATGAATGAGCAAAGTATTAGTCAGATTTGTGCTAGTGCTTTCGATGACACTGACATATTGGCTGCTAAAAATTTGTTGTTCGACTCCATATCGACTACAAAACGTAAGAAGATCAGAAGAAGACAAGGGAAAACGTTAAGGGATATCGATGACATCCTCTGCGTGCTCAAGGAGACTGATCCAGAGGATATTCCTACTTTCGTGGCACGAGATCTGCATAAATTGCCGCCGGTACTATTTGACCACGTAGATGTTACCCGCTTACTAAAAGACTTGGTGACAATGAGAGGTGAAATGCAACGAATCTGTGATGAATACGTAACTGTAAAAAAGTTTGAGGAACTCGAATTGGAAATGAAAGTGATCAAAAATGCATCGATTGTGAACAACATAACTCTGAGACGGGGTATTGAAAGAACTAGATTATCGAGCTTTGAGTACGAGAGTGGACCCCCAGAATTATCTCCACAGCATAACATCCTGCCAATGGAGGGTAGTGTAAAAACACCGTGCGGTATTTTCAACGGGCGGCCGCTCGAACTCAAGACAGCTGATAGTGAGCCAAACGTCGCACGCTAGCTGCCGCCGACAACATTGGTGAGTCATCCGACTCCGTCTGTTGTGCCCGCTACTGCAGTACACACAGCTCCCACGAATGGAAATAATGGATGTGCTATTGCAAAGAAAAGTTTCCCTGATGTGATACATGAAGGAGAGTGGAAATCCCAGGAGCAGGGTGAGAGATGGACCCTTGTTCAAAGAAAAAGGCTTCAGAATCGCTTTGTAGGAAAAACTGGAAAAGCTACGGTTGGTGCTGATTCTAAGTTCAAGGCAGCAGACAGTAAGTTACCTCTTTATATTTATAATGTGTCAAAGGACGCGTCCGTGTGTGACATCATAACCTATGTTAAGAGCAAGACGAACATTGACGTACGCTTAGAGAAAATGAATAAGAAATCGATGAAAAATTATGATGCTTATAAGGTGTATGTCCCTAAAGTGTAAAATGGATACATTTTTGACAGATGACTTTTGGCCAGAGGGAGTAATATATCGCCCTTTTGTGGAATTTAGTCGACGTACCGTCTCCGTGAAGAATTGAGATTTGGCTAATTGTACACCCACACAAAGTAAATGATTAACAAACATACACTTATTAGCTTTAATTGTAAAAATGTCAAGAGATCAGTTGAATGTGTGAGAAAACTTTGCCGCTCGGCGGACATTGTGGCACTACAAGAGACCTGGCTGCTTCCTCACGACTTGCCTTTCCTGGGTGATATTGACGTCGCTTTTTCATACACGGGAAAGTCCGCTGTGGACACGTCTGTAGGAGTCCTCAATGGGAGGCCTTACGGAGGAGTAGCTCTGCTGTGGAGGAAATCTGCCTTCCCGTCGGTGTCTGTTATACAGTGTCGTAGTGTGCGTCTCGCGGTGATTAAGGTGAAACTTGACCATGAGCGTACAATTATAGTATTTTCGGTATACATGCCTACAAACAAAAGTGAAAACCTGCCATTGTTTTCGGAGTGTCTCTGTGAAATATGTGCAATAATTGAAAGCAATAATGTGGAATCTGTATTCTTGCTGGGTGACTTTAACTTGCACCCTGGCGGTCTATTTGCGAAAGAGTTATTAGATTTCTGTGCGGAGCAATCGTGGTCGTGTGTAGATATGGAACTGTTGCCGAGTGACTCATACGTTCCTGTGCCAGTTGTGCGTACACAGTCATGGCTAGACCACTGTTTAATAACAAGCGCCGCGCGATCATCAGTACTTAATGTGTCCGTCATATATGATACCTACTGGTCTGATCATTATCCTATATCAGTTCAATGTAATTTTAATGTTATTTTGCCTAAACGTAATAATCTTAGTAAAGTTTGTAGTCGGGTAAAGTGGGGGGAAAGGGATCAAACCCAGATAGAAAAATATTTTGATTATTGAAATTCAAGTCTCAGACAGCTAGATTTTCCGTCGGAATTTGTTAATTGTGCTGATACGCTATGTAATAATCAGGACCATAAGTTATTATTAAACAAAATGTACCTTGATATCGTTGGTATATTATCTAGGGCGCGGAACTAAGTTATAGTGTACCTAAACGGAAGTACAATACAAATGTACCTGGCTGGAACAAGTATGTGAGTAGTGCCCACAGGGAGGCTCGACTTTGTTTTCAGATGTGGCTATTTCAGGGTAAACCTAAATCCGGACATATTTATAATGAAATGTGTAAATCTAGAAAATTGTTTAAATCAAAATTAAAATACTGTCAAAACAATGAGAATCAGATCAGTATGGACATTATTGCAAAACATCACACTGAAAAGAAATTTAATAAATTTTGGAAGTCAACAAATAAATTAAACCCAGGGTCGAGCCTTCCTGTGAGTGTTGGTGACGCTCATGAACCATGCGACATTGCTAGCCTCTTCCAGCGTCATTTTAGGGTGGAGTCGCCGCTTGGGCCGGCGGCGCAGGTGCTTGATGCTGAGTGTCAGCACGGAGACGTTAGTATCAGCTTTACATCCAAGGATATAGCCGTCATTATTAAGAAGATGGTGAGAGGTAAATCTCCAGGTCATGATGATCTTAGCATCGAGCACTTGAAGCACGCTGGTGTGCATCTACCGAGGGTACTGGCAATGCTGTTTAATCTGTGCATCAGACATAATTACTTACCTGATGATCTCATGTACACGGTGGTAGTTCCGATCGTGAAAAACGAAACGGGTGATGTGTCGGATGTATCTAACTATAGGCCTATCTCGCTCGCTACTGTCATAGCCAAGGGGCACTGCCGAGCCCCCCGATTCAACTACAATGTTAAGTTGTAACGTCTCCAACTGCAAATGTAAGTATGTAACCGCAAACAAAAAAAAGTACAAACAAAAAATGTTTGCACTTATTTCTTTACTTCTGCTTTGAGATCTTGCTTCTTGCAAAATTTCATGATTCTTGGACCACGGGAAGTAACCTAAAGGTTTTGATTTATTTACGAGAATCAAAATTATGTCGCACAAATAGCCGTATTCTTTAATTTCGTTAACATCGATTTTTTTTTTTTTTTGGAGCTCCAAGGGACCGTAGACGTATTTTATATTTATATCAACTTGATACGTCCACGCGTTCCTGAGGAAAAGGGTCAAAGAAAAGGTGCTGGACAGGCTGCTTGACAGACAGCTGGAAAAGCACCTTCGCATACATGATGCTCAGTTTGGCTTCACGCCTGGTTTGTCGACTGAGAGTGCTATTCTCTGTCTCAAGCAGACTGTACAGTACTACACGGCTAGAAATACTCCTGTGTACGCTTGTTACCTAGACCTCTCGAAAGCCTTCGACTTGGTAAATTATGACATCCTGTGGCACAAGCTGCGCAATGAGACACAGGTGCCGAGTGAGATAGTGTCGATATTTAGGTATTGGTACAGTCATCAGCGCAACAGTGTGAAATGGGCGGGAGTATATTCTGACGTGTACGGGTTAGATTGTGGTGTGAGGCAGGGGGGGTTAACCTCGCCCCGCTTGTTCAACTTGTACATGAATCAGCTGATCGGCGAGCTCAGCAGTGCTAATGCGGGTTGCTCAATAGGCGGAGTGCCTATTAATAACATCAGCTACGCGGATTTTATGGTACTGCTGAGACCGTCGGTTGGGGGGTTGCGTAAACTTCTGGGCATTTGTGAGACACATGCTGGGGCTCATGGGCTCAGGTACAACCCTAATAAAAGTGAGTACATGATTTTCAAGGCTGGTACCAAATGTTTCTCTTTTATACCTCCGATCACTCCTTGCGGTGCTAGGCTGAAAAGGGTTAACCATTTTAAGTACCTGGGCCACTGGGTCACAGATAACTTGTCTGACAATGAGGATATTGATCGGGAGCGTAGGGCGCTATCGGTACGCTGTAACATGTTGGCACGTAGGTTTGGACGATGTACTGAACAAGTTAAGGTGACCTTGTTTAAAGCCTATTGTCAGTCTTTTTATACGTGCAGTCTATGGGTCAACTATACGCAGCGAGTTTACAGTGCCATGCGCGTACAGTACAACAATGCGTTCAGGGTACTGCTAGGGCAGCCGCGGTTTTGCAGCGCTTCCACGATGTTCGCGCAGGCGCAAACTTTTATGATATTATTAGGAAGCGGAGCGCCTCGCTACTAACGGCCGCTTTCTATATTCAATCCCAATCCATAATTTACCAATCGAGATTGGAATTTGAATCCATTTCCTACTTTTAGTATTTCAATAACCGATCGAAAAGTCGATAAACTGATCTTTTTTTAAAATCCATCTTTGGGAGGACGGATCGGATTTTTAGATTGGTATTTGTATGAAAGTGACAGCTATGCTTATTCTATAACCGATCTCTGATTTTGACAAATCGATTTTTGAACGCTATTGATCTTTAATTGCGATCCCCAAATTTTGACCGATTGTACTGTGAAAAGGTAGAGTAGTTAATTATATTCTTTGGTGAAAAGGTTTATAATGGAAATGTTTTCAAGTGATAGTGATAGTGATAGTGATCTTGAAGTATTAGCTCAGCTATCGGACTGGGATAGTAGCGATAGCGAACAAGAGAGAGCCGTGTCCTCAAAAACTTTTCAGCGAATAAACTTCATGGCAAGTTTAACCGACGCAGAGTTTACATTCAGATTCAGAATGGACAAAGTATCAGTTGAATCTGTTTTGATTGAAATAATGCCCTTTATCAAAGTGAAATCAAGACGGTAAGAAATTTGTTTATGTCCACTCTAATTGCTTTAAACATAAAAATAACCTTAAAAGAACGGATACTTACAACACAACTATTGTATATTTTTCAGGAATAATGGGATACCACCACTGCATCAACTTTTATTGGCACTTCGATTTTATGCATTGGGGACAATGCTTAATTCAGTGGCAGACTTTGCTGGAGTATCCATAGCATCAGCATGTAGAATAGTGGCAGACATATCTGCTGCTATCGCTAGATTGTATAGCAAATACATTTTTCTGCATTCTAGAACAACTGACAAATTTTATAACATAGCTCAATTTCCTAGAGTATGTGGTGCTATTGACTGTACACATGTACACATTCAGTCTCCATGTAGGTATTTACAAGGCTTTGATTTGTTATCAATCAAACAGCTATATTTTTCATTATAAAATGGTTTCTATTTCAGGTTCAACAATAGGTGAGGAATATAGAAATAGGAAAGGATACTTCTCAATCAATGTCCAAGCTGTTTGTGATGCAGACCTTAAATTGATGAATGTTGTTGCTCGGTGGCCTGGTTCTGCTCATGATGCTACTATTTTTAATAATTCAGTATTAAGAGGTATATATTGGGTTTATTGTTCTTTCTAATAACTTTTAAAATAAATGATGTAAGTATCTAACTGTCATTACAGCCCAGTGTGAAGATGGCATTCTTGGAAATCGCTGGTTACTCGGGGACAGTGCCTATCCAAACCGGCCATACTTGCTCACACCTTTGTTAAACCCATCAACAAGCCAGGAAATAAGATACAATGAGGCACAGATAAAGACTAGAAACACAATTGAAAGGTAAATATAAAACTTTGACTAGACTTTAGATTACTAAGAAATTCAGTACCTATTCATTAGATTATTTACTTCTTTTTATTAACAAACTTCATTAAAAGTTATTTGTATTTGTTTGTGTAGGACATTTGGAGTCTGGAAACGTCGCTTCCCAGTTATATCATTGACCATGCGCTTGTCATTATATAACATACAAACAGTTGTAATTGCTACAGCTGTTCTTCACAACATCTGCAGAAATTATAATATTGAAGAAGTACCTCCGGAAGTGGAAATTCCAGATGAAAATGATATTCCTGTGACATCAGAAAATTCAGACGGTTTCCAAAATGATATTAGACATAGACAAGGATTAATTTTAAATTATTTTTAATAGTTATTTGATTCACATAAGTATTAATGTCTTGAGATAATTTGTAAATTGCTTTTATTAGATTTACATATTACCACTTTAGTCTTAAGGGTCTTTTAGTTTTAAAATTAGTTAACAATGAGTTGCAGGAAATAAAATGTAAATTTTTCAAAAGAATTGTGTAATTAATTGCATACATAAAATATATTTACAGTACAGGCACATTTACATTAAAAACTAAATACTTAAAACGAAATTATGACTAAATGATATAATTTTAAAAATCCTCTCCCTTCAGCTTCCTTATCTCTAATTTTAATTTTACATTTTCTAACTTAATTTTTTCCAACTTATTCTCTAACAACTTTTTCTTAACAATATAATATTCAGCCAATGCAGTATTTCTAGCTTCACGACCATAATCTGGCTTCAGTAGCTTCCGTTTTATACCACCTGTAAGACAAAAATGCATTAAATATAGGAAATCAAAATGTTATATATTTAATAAAAAACAATTTATAACATTACTAGCTTCAACCTTTTAAGTGTTATTGAGCAACAAACATCCTAACTTTCAGATTTATAATATTATTATAGTAGGATATTACCACTGGATCTAAAGTTTCTTTTTTCTTTTGGTAACATAGGAGTACCAATATTGCCCAGCATTACCAACTCATCCACAATGCCATTGGCTGGCACTTCATTGCCCATGGACATTGGATTTTCAGTGGACATCTGTGTATAATCCATGGATGTGGAAGGATTATTCATGGGCATCGGACTGTCAATCAATAGCATTGGGGAATTGTGATTATAAACTGGCACAATATAGGCTGTCTCAACCCTCCCATCACCATCACCACCACCAATAATTTCAGGCACAGCATCACCACCAAACCTCACTGAGAGACCTTCTCCAGTGCTGCCCAATAAAGCTGCCACTCTATCCAGGATGTCATCAGGAGGAAAGTACCCTGGTGGCCCGCCTCCAGTCTGGAACATATTATGACATAATTCAACATGTTCTGGACTACATTTACTACTTAACTATAAGTAAAACATATACATAATGTAATGCCTGTATTCCCCAATGGATTGAGCAGCGGTAGTACACCCACATTTCACCAGTAATGTTTTTATGTGCCAATGGCCATCTACTGGGCACAAATCTAGACTGGGCTGCAACAGAAATTCCTAATAGAGCAACTCAGTAACCCCGCACAACCCGGGGATCAATCTCAATATTTCATGCTCAGCAGTCACTCTTATAACCACTGGAGTCTAGTGACTAGACCAATGAGCAGGCAGGGTTAATCCAAGTTTCGTATTTGTCTATTTTATCAATTTTAAACTTAATTTACCTTGATCCGTTCCATCCGTATTAAAGTAATGCGCTTTCGTGAGTTCTTTTTCAAGTTTTCCCACTTAAGCCGCAGTTGTTGTGGTGTACGGCGACAGGTGCCTATAGAAGCGTTGAAGATATCAGCAATCCGTACCCATTCTTCCGCCTTAATCTTATTATTGGTGGCATTGGTCTTTTTATTTGTAATTATATTGCTCCCCTCAATTAAGGAGAGCAGCCCTTTCGTCTCTTCCTTGGAAAGAGGTTTGGTTTTATTCTGCAAACAAATAAAATAAAGCTTAGTAAGTTTGAAGTACGAAATGGCGCGAAATGCCGCGTCCCCACGCATTTATTTTTTACGGCTAAATTCAAACATATTTGAGTATACGTGAATGTTTATTGCACAATTATTAAAGCAAAACCCCATTACGACGAAAACTCCAACATAAAAGGTAGAAACTGGACGAATGAAGACATACTCTAGTAACAAACTAACTAAAAATGTTAGTTGAAATGGGTGAATTTGTTTTACCTAGTAATTACATGTTGGTTCTTTGTGGGGTATGGCTTCTGGGTTTAAGAGCTACGTTATAACTATTTACTTACAGTTTCTGGCTCCATTTTTCACTTTACTTTCGAAGAAACAAACAAACTTGTTGAGAAGAGAATTGAGAATTTTGTCAATGTCAAACTGACGCTCCGTTTTGATTGACTGACGTCCCGTTCCATTCCTCATCAACAAAACATTTAAGTTTTACTAATCTCGACGAAAAGTTAAAATACTTGACCACTGCAACTTCGCAAACAATTGTGTATGTCTGTGTATGCAATTTCTTATCACTATACTTAAAATAGATTAGCTTTGATAAAACAACCACCTTTTTAGTCGTTAATACCGCTGATGTACTTTTACTGCAATTGCGTGAAACAAAACGTTAGAGAGGGCGCAAATTTATGACCTATCCCTTTTTTTTTATGGATTTTTAGACGAGATCGACTTATTGAAATACAGATTCAGCATCAATCGAGAGATCAGATAAAATCTGGATTGCTACCAATCTTAAATTTACGATCGTTTATAGAAAGCGGCCGTAAGTCGCTTCCGACGCAGCACTAACAGTATCTTGAGCGTATTGTCTGAGCGGTGGGACTCAGTCGTGTTGGAGAGGTGGGTGCACCTGCATGTCAGTTCGTCACCATTTACTATGTGATTATTGTTGTAACATTATAATTAAATGTTACGAATGAATCTAAATCTGCAATATTGAATTTTAATCTATAATATTTATTGTTCTGTAGCTTAATTTTATAATTTTAATTTATTTTTGTTTTAAATGAAATTATTATTAATGTCTGTTGGTGAATGTAATGTATCCTCTGTGCCTATATTTATACATTATTTGTGTTCTGAATATGGGAATAACTTCCTGAAATAAATGATGATTATTATTATTTCGTTTATTTATTCTTATCCTTATTTAGATACATTTTAAATATTTTTATAAAACAGTTTTAAAAAAACATTTAAAAATATTAAAAAATAGCGGTCCGCCGGTAGCGGGAGCAGGGTCCAAGCTACCGGTGGTTAGGGCTCCAGAGACAGGAATCTCCTCACAATGCGAGCCGTATCGAGGAGTACTGCCTTCTGAATCAGGCCCTTGATCCAACCGCCTAACGAAAGCCTCGAGAGATGTTGGTCGAGGCTTTTTGCCATCAGGCCATTGGCCGATACGACAATCGGCACAATGACAGCCGAGCTCACATTCCACATGTCAACAACCTCGTGTGCTAAGTCCTAAGTCGAGATATTTAATTTGTTTCTCATTCTCAGCTTTCACGAGGTTCTCGTCATGTGGAATGGTAACATCGATAAATCATTGTGCGGCGCGCTAATCGATCTATCACTACTATGTCAGGCTTATTAGCGATAATAGTCCCGCCAGTAATAGATATTAATAGATAGTAATAGACCGATCGCAGTACAACGTGACAAGGTCATTTTCGAGAACTGGGTCGGGCACATACTTGTAATACGGTATCTCAAAATCCACAAGTTTATATTTCAAAGCAAGTTGCTGGTGAACAATCCTGGCTACTTGGTTATGCCTGTGCAAGTACTCGCCGTTAGCCAGACGAGAACAACCAGAGATAATATGTCTGATGGACTCACCTGGACGGTGGCATGCCCGACACACGTCAACCGTCCCGTCCTTCATAATATGTCTCCGGTAGTCATTCGTCAAGATAACTTCGTCCATAATTGCACAGACGAAACCTTCAGTTTCCCCGAAAAGGTCACCAAAACGTAGCCAGGATACGGACGCTAGGAAATCTACACTAGGCTCATGAAGAGCCCGATAGAAACGCCCGTGAAGCTCCTTGCTTTGCCAAACCGCCTTGCGGTCATCGGTAGTAAGTACTACAGGTTTGTGCCAGTTCTCTTTAGAGCGGGGTAAGCCCCTTGTCCACTGCGACCACATCACGGTGCATACCAATTTCGGCTTTTAAAAAATATTCCCTGAGACTGCACACCTCGCGGTTGTGGAGGGTCTTCGCATTTAAAAAGCCTCGAACCCCGCACTTTCGCGGGATGTACAGTCTCATAATCGATGATCGTGGGTGATGCATCCGATTTGCGGTCAGAAGTGTACGGACCCGCCTATCCAGGGCGTCGAGTTCGGTTTGGGTCCATTTATTATTATTATTATTAAAACGGTACGAATATAGAAAAAATCAAAAGTAAAAGTTAAACAGCAAATTAAACATCAACAATATCTGTGAAAACTTATTGTAGCAGCTCAATCCCAAGCCTTCTTTTCCTCAATCTAGCCTTTGACAGTATAATAGGCATTCTGGCATAATTTCCGCTTTATAAAAGATTTGAATTTATTAAGGCTTAGTTCTTGAATGTGGCTAGGAAGTTTAATAGAAAAACGTATACATTGACATTTAAACGAGCTACCTATTTTCTTGAACCTGGTAGTGGGAACAACAAATTTGTGTTTGTTCCTAGTATTTCTGTTGTGGATATCACTGTATTTTTTAAACAGATTAACATTTTTATGTGCATACAAAAGATTTTTATAAATATACTGAGAGGGCACAGTCATAATATTAATCTCTTTAAATTTGTCTCTGTTGTTTGCACTCAAAGCTGATTGGTCCGTTCGAACTCAGGTAGTCCATGTAGTAAACCCGTTTTTGGGTTGACTGCCCCACTCAGAGTCGCCTAACGGTTACTTAAACGGATCCTTAGTAAAAATTAAAATAGGTTCACCCTCAGAGTCAGTCAACGGTTCATTAGCGACCCTTAATGACAATTAAAGTTAAGTACAGCAAAACCTTTACTTAACTCTTTAATGATTGATTTTTAAATTTACGTTTGGGGTTATATTTTGACAAGTAATTTCGCTTTCGCAATAATAACAGCAATAATATTTGATTCGGTAGAATTTATTGAATTTGTGGACTATGACAGAAGATATAGAGAAGTAGGACCGAGGCGGTATTTACGAGATGCTTCTGATCCCTTTAGCAAATACTCAATTCAATAATTTCATGCACGACATAGATTTACACCTGAATCTGTAAAAAATGTAATATTACCGTTGCTGGCATCCGACCTCAGGAAACCAACAAATAGAAAAAGTTTTTTTCTGCAGAATATTAAAAAAAAACATCTCTAAATTGTTTTACACAAATAAAACCGAATTTGACAATCGCGAGTCCACGTGTTTTTTTTTTTTCTTTTGGTTTCGCAACGTATTTGCCCTACCCCGTGAATTTTTGTTAGAGCCGGAGGCAACCTGGGGTTTTTATTTTTTTTATGTATGGCATCTCGTAGTTGACCTTGAGAGGTCGTGACTACTTAACCTCGGCTTAGGGAGGACAGCAAGATGGGACAGGCTGGATCTGGATCATATTATTATTATCTGGGCAATTTAAAGCTACAGTCTCAGCTACGGCGCGGGCTGGCACTTCGTCGAGCAAGGGTCGGGGGGCAACCTGGGGCAGCCTCGACGTGTTTTATACGGAAGTTTTACTTTTTATATAGAAAATTTAAAATAAAAATATCTACAACTCTACATGTAGACACACACCTTTTTATTCGCGATTATAAATAGTCAGGTTCATGTTCAGATTTAGTTAGACAATCAAATTTTTAGGTGATAAAAGTCAAATTCAGAATAGCATAATTTCTATTTTCACTAAACTATTAACTCAGAGACATCTTAGTGCTTTCAAACAAAAAAAAAAAATTAGTTAAGTTGTGTCACTTTAGTCAATTTCAGAATGGAAAATCGACATTTGACAGGATTAAATCAAATTTTTGTGATTTTTTGTATAGTTTTGAGGCATTTGTGACAAGAGAATCGGCACCAATATTTTTAACATAACATAACATCACGTCTTGTTTCACCGAAGGGTTGGGCAGAGGTGTACCTATTGTACACCCATATTTTGCCAGTTATGTTTAAGTCCCATGTAATAGGGGGCGAGCCTATTGCCATCTACTGGCACAAATCCAGTCTTCGTGCTGCTACTGAGAAATTCCAGATATTAAAACCCAATAACACGTTGCCCGACCTGGGAATCAAACCCAGGACCTCATGCTCAGCAGTAGCGATTGCGACCACTAGACCAACGAGGCAAACCAATATTTTTGCACCATCTAATTCTAAGATATTTTTCACCGATCACTGCGTGCGTCGTTCTAACACGCACACGTTTTTATTCATATTAACATTTTGGTACTTTGATATTTTGAGATACAACGCTTTTATATATGTTCCGAAAATGGCGCGGATTGTAATTTCTATGATTAATTACTGAATGTAATAATTTAGTACGCGAAATAAATACGTTTTTTTTGTATTATATCGTTTGGTTTGTAATTTGTATTATTTGTAACTTATTGATAAGCATTTAAGCATTGTTTGAAAGTTTTATTGAACTAACTAAGTAATAAGATTCTATATTTGAATACGCGGTACGTCCGCCCATGTTTGAGCTGGTGAGTCATGTTTATTAAGGCGGGTGGTAGAATACGAATGCTCTGTGGTGATATCGCGATGAAAATATCTTTACAAGTAGCGTCTCACATTTCTGTGGCCCATTTAAATCCACTTAGTGGCTTACCTACCTACCCAAGCTACCCTACCTTAACATACTCTGTGGAAAGCTATCAAAGGATATATTCTAGGCACAAAGTTGAAAAAATCTCGAAAGACTTGGTTTCAAGCCAATTCTCACCACTTAACCTTAACATAGATTAGAATGTACCGTAGCGAATGCTGCAGGCACTTTGTGAACTTATGTTTATTCATAATCAGCCTATAACGTTCCCACTGCTGGGACACAGGCGTCCTCTCTATGAGAGGTAGTGAGCCGTAATCCACCACGCGGGCTCAGTGCGGGTTGGTAGATGTCACATGTCTTCGAATTTTTGGTTCTAGGACATGCCGGTTTCCTCACGATGTTTTCCTTCACCGTTTTGAGAGCAGTGGTGATTAAATTATTTACACAAAGTAAAGCGCCTGCTTGGGTTCGAACTCACGACCTACAACTCGTAAGTCGGGACCGTTACCACTGGGCCACCACTGCTCTCGTGTTATGTTTATTATACATTTCTAATAAGATGCTGGCGAAATGTGAGTGTACTATAACGCCCGACAAGAACTTCGACGCCACGCGCCAGTTGTTTGTCTTAGAATATTAAAGCACATAGATGAAATAAAAAAATACTATTATCTTTAATTTAATAAAAAAAGGCCCGTGCGAGTCGGACTCGCGCACCGAGAGATCCGTTAAACCTGTAGGTATATGAGACCTGATTATTTGATATCAATTTCAATTTAAGACCTCTACGCGTTCATGAGGAAAGGGGTAGTAAGTTTAAAATGATTAAAACTATTTTTATTACTTATATGATGTAACAAAAAAATTACGGTTTTCGCAGATTTTCCTTTATCTGTGCTATAAAACGCTGCTTCATACCAAATTTCAAGATTCTGAGTTCACGGGAAGTACCCTGTAGGTTTTGATTCCCTTGCGAGTGTCAAAAAAATTGCTGAAAATTTGCGGCATAAACGGCTGTATCTTTTGATTGCGTTGGCTTAGAAGTTTGTTTGATTTTTTCACAGCTTCAAGGGACAGTAGACCTGAGTATTTGATATAAATTCAAGCTTGATACCTCCACGCATTCCTGAGAAAAAGGGTCTTGTCAGACAGACAGACGGACGTACGGACGGACAACAATGTGATCCTATCAGGGTTCCGTTTTTTCCTTTCGAGGAACGGAACCCTAAAAACGGCCAAGTGCGTGTCGGACTACGCACAATGAAGGGTTCCGTAGTTGGTATGAATTTATCTCAAAAACAAACGGTTTGACGGTTCAAGAACATTCATTGCGTTCTATATATTGTTGAGCAGAATTTTTATCGAACTCAAGAAGCAATGGATTAGCAATCTGTTTCAAAACGATTCAGATTCCGATTGATTGTGTATTACGCAATTAGGGTGCAGCAGCCTAATTGCGTAACATATTTTCGTAAACGATTACGACTAATCTGTTTGATTTTGTCACTTCAACAACATTCATTGCGGTATCTACAGTGTTGAGCAGAACTTTTTATCGAACTTATGAAGCAATGTATTAGCAATCTGTTTCAAAACGATTCAGATTCCGATTGATTGTATATTACGCAATTAGGGTACTGCACCCTAATTGCGTAATACACAATCAATCTGAATCTGAATCGTTTTGAAACAGTTTGCTAATCCATTGCTTCTTAAAATCGATAAAAATTCTGCTCAACATTAAATAGAACGCAATGAATGTTCTTGAACCGTCAAAATCAAACAGATTAGTCGTAATCGTTTACGAAAATGTGTTACGCAATTAGGGTGCAGGTACAGGTAGGGAATTGTTAGAATGTCTTACTTTTATATTGACTGCAACAATAGCGGTGTGTCGCATGTCGTAGCTTTGCTTTGCTGTTCATAAGGTAATAGATATATGTATAGATAAAAGAACGTTCGCTCTAAAGGCCGCATTCCGAGTTAGACAATAATCGCTGACAGCGCTCACATCGATAATTTGCGTTCCGATTTAGAAATCATGATTATGACAGCTTAGAGCTGTCAACAATTTAAACAATTCGCTCACAGTGATATATTCTACGGCATGGTTGGCATTATCGCAAGATGGCGCAGGTCATGACGTCATCCATGACGATTCATGGAACATCGTTATCGCGCCAACGCTAATTCGGTACGGACATAAGCCCGCTCAAATCGATTACATCCCAATTCGGAATGCAGCCTAAGTTTACTGGTTCGCGGGGAATTCCCCAACCGCCTACCGCACAGCTAAATCACTCTCTCAGTCTCAGGTACCGCAAGCGAGTAAGCGACGTCCACAGAGCATCTTATAATACGACGTCATTCACGTCATTGCAATCGCGTGTGATTGTTACTTAATCGGCACTTTAATATTCTTCATTTTTCTCGATAATTGTTAGTTTTTCTGACGGTCAGCGGCAAACATAAAGCGAACGTTAAACGTCCAGAGTTGTAAATTGTGCGGTGCTCTGTCCAGAATTCCAGATATTAATTTGAACAAAGGAGTATTTAATCTGTAAGTATTTTTTTTTTTTTCTATGTCATGTTGACTCTACACGTCGCGTATTCTGAATCGAACAGGGCCTATAACGAACTTTTAAAATACTTGGCAAGTTCTGATCTTAAGCTAGCCGGGGCCTAAGTAAAGAGTACTTTAAAGGCTCCAGCTACCGTATACCTAGCTGGTGTTATATCACGGGGGTTTTTAGGGGAATAAAGTGCACGCAAACAAAGTCTGCGAACGGCCGGAAATAAGCGTTTGCCACCATCTGGACGTTTCAATAAGGTTTCAAGAGAGTGTGCTGTGTTTCGTGTTTTCCAAAGTAACTAATCGCTATCATTATGCTGAGAGTGCCGGCACTGCTGGCAGGGAAAGCTCAAACACGCGCGCAGATTTATTTTGCGCGCACTCTAGCACAAGTAGCGCTATTCTGTAACCATCTCACCCTGAAAACTTAGGTCAAGTGTTGTCACCTCAAATATTATCATGTCACTAGATCCAGTGTAAAATGTCGCCATATTTTGGAAATTTGGATTGAAAAAAAAACCACCCAGTTCTCGCTATTTTTATTAAATTAAAATTAAAGTACGTTATATGTCTGAATAAAAAAAATAAGAAATTTAGTAACAGTCAAAAGATCTGACTTGATATTTAAATTCAAGATTTTGAAACATAATATCTTCCATTACATCATAATCAACAACAGACGCGACGCCGACGTTCGCGCTGAAGACGTAGTTGGTTGTGATAGATCGGTAATGAGTACTTTGCGTTTTTTGCCGACAGCCTCAATGACATCGCTAGTCAAAGTGAGCAAAACGCTTTCAGTTCGTCACCAGGTAGAGGTTTAAGCCAGCTTTTGAATTCATCATGCTCCTCTCAATCTTTTCTATACTTTTGCGTATTTTATTGTCTTGGACGATAATTCCATTCTTTATCAAATTTAATATTCTGAATTTCACTATTATCACTCCGACGATGAAACTATACGATGGACACACTCTTCAACTAACTTCTTTACTGTTCTTTCACTGAGAACGTGCAATTTCCTACCAACTTTAGTCGAATTCAGTTAAAGAATGATAAAACAAAAACAAAAAAGTCAATAACTCAGTTTTTGTGACTCCTCAACCACATAGACTAAGTTCAGAAAGATACATAGGTATTTTCGTCTCAAATAAGTGTTCCCAAATTCCATATTGAAAAATTGTCAAATATCAAAAAAAAAAATTAGTCGCTAAACGATGAAAAAATGTCGCTAAGAGCTCTGAAAAATCACCAGATCTAGTGAGAAAATCACCAAGGTGGCAACACTGAGGTGTAAGCTTTGGTGAAGTGAGCGTGGAGTCAGCTGTCCCACTGATGCTAGGATGACCGAGACGGGATGACACTGACAGCTCACACCACGCAAGTCTTCACGGAGAGATTTTCACCGAATCGACCTTCTGGACAGGCCTTCATAACGTCACACCTGTATTCTACGAAAAGTTAGGCAGAGGTGCGCCTATGGTACACCCATATTTCGCAAGTTATGGTTTTGTCACATGTAAAGGGGGCGAGCCTATAGCCGTTAACCGCGGACACAAATCCTGCCTCCAGCCTGCTAAAAAAAAGTCTGACACGCCCTCCCGTTCCACCCAGAGCGGGAGAAGTCATTTGATGTTTTCCCAACAAAACAAAAAAAAGTGACGGTAGAATTGTGCCCGTACAGTCCTTGCGCAGATATTTAACCCCTGACACTAACCAAGTAACATTTTAACAGACTTGCCAGTGGCAGCCAACCAACAGCCAACCTTACTGATATAAGAATAATGAATGATTTACATAGAGTTAAAGTCCTTCGTTTCCGTTTAGTACTAATGATGTTGCTAGTTTCAGCCAAATAATCTTTTGTAACTATTTCTCTGTTCATTTCTTCTTGTCTATTTATTAATGAGAGTAAATATAAGGTTAAATATATAACAAAACTAAATACTGACCGATACTAAACTTCTTTTTATGCAATGAGCCCAAACATTAAACAATGTGTTACTTAGAAAGTTTAATGAATGTATTCATTGATTGCTCTTACAAAGTACACGCAATAGAACAAAGAACATTTGGTACTAACAAATGCAAGTGCTAAGTAATAACCATAAAAAAATATGTTAATAATAACACTAAGGTTGCCTGGAAGAGATCGCAGAATGCGATAAGGCCGCCCATTGTATGTTTTTAGTATGATATTTTTTTTTGTTATGTCATTTTGTGGTGTACAATAAAGTATATATAAAGAAAAAAAAAAAAAACACGTCACAAAGAAGTTCTAAATTCGTCTGTTCTTAGGAATCCGTAACCAAATGGCACATGGAACGGGACTCTTATCTTTTCGTCCTGTCCGTATGTCACACGGCTAATTTATTCGGAGGGTTATATTTTGTGAATGAGGAATCGTACGGAAGATGAAACACAATAGCCGTTTAAGTACTCGGTACACGGGATGATGGACTGCGAACAAGCCCTACTGTCACGGAACTCAATGACGAACTGTCTAGCTACCTATTGTGGCACTAGCGGTGGGTAACTCCGGAGGTACTGATCCAAAGGAGCCGGTACCGAACGCGGATACGTAAACCTTATTTATTCCTCACAATCCTTGGTAAAAGTTTAGTATCGTTTGGCAGGAGGAAGGGGTGGGGAGCTGGTGGGGGGGAAGGAGGGGGGTGCTCCGTCCCCCCTGGTAACACTCCCGTGAAAAGGTAACGCACCGTTCTTGAGAAAAACTAATTATTGTAACCTAACCTCAAAACACTTAAATGTCGCTTTTCTAACGTCTCCGGCGCTGCGGGAAGTGCAACCCCTTCGCCCTTGCGTAACAAAGGATAGGCACCCATGCTCACCTCCGCAGCTTCGGCTTACTGGTCGCCTCCGGCGACCAGCCTCAGCCGCTACGATTCGCACGGGTGCCTATGCTTTGTTACAGCGGGCGGGGGTTGCCCTCCCTTCGCGCCTCCGGATTTTTATAAACACTCTAGGGGTAGGAGCCAAAAGACTACGTGGAGTCGGGGTGCCCCGATTCGGTTTTGGAGCAATGTCGACCTATTTTAACCATGAAGTGGGGGTGCACTAACTTCTCACAACTCTGGGAGGAACGGAATGAACGTAAACAAATGACACTGACACATGACGCAAATAGCGTTTTTTTTTTTTTTACGTTCCGTTTCATCAATTTTGCACGACAGTTTACACCACAGACAATACACTAGTACAGATTTGGTTGTCAATCGCCGATTTTAACGTTTCGTTACGCTGTAATCTAATTTGAGGTTAGAAACATTTATTATTAATTTCTCGAAAAATACGCATTACCTTGTAATAAGAGTGGTAGCATTATAATAAGGGAACCCATCCCTACCATCTTCAACCCTTTTTACCCCAAAACTCCTGCCAAACGATACTAGATCCAAGCCCAATCCTTACCGGCACCGCGGTACCAAATGATTCCGGAGCGCGCGTTCACTGACTGTTCACTCTCGTTCGGTACTCGGAACACGTCGTATCGCTCTAACTAACCAACTGTTCAATTCAAAATGTGCCAAATGATCCAGTGAACCAAATGAATAAAATGTTCTGCGAAACCGGGGAACCAAAATGAGCGAGTGAGTGCCGGTGCCAAACGGTGCCAAAGGAATAAATAAGGTGAACCGGTACCGGACCCGGAGTCGGAATAAGTGAATCAATTCACTTGCCGGAATAAAGATTACCCACCGCTATGTGGCACCGCGTCGGTGCCAAAAATCAGAAAACAAAATCCAAAATGACAGCCGTAACCAGAGGTGTTTATGGGTAGCTTTCACACGGGCAACTGTATGTAGAACAGTAGGTCTTTGGAGAGGCAAGTAGATGGTAGAGAGGTTCTAACATCGTTTATAGTGAAGTATTTTCTTAGTTAAAACAAGCTTTTAAGATAATTGTTTATTTATTTGGGATATCCAACGACAGTGCACAGATACAATACAAATCACAATAATGTTATATGTACTGATAATTTCACAAGTCATTTGTCTGTTTTTGATTAACATTTTTAACAAGTGATTCTGTGAACGCTTTCAGCACACTCCGCTAGACGACCAGGCACCTTGATTTATATTTTCTCTGAAAAATTAAACAGACACATTAGTCGCATTGACATTATAAACCCCGAAGACGCAGTGACTGCATTCGAAAGGGCTGTGGTAGGGAACCCCAGGTATGCTTCCCACCAGGCAAGATCGGAAGACTCTTCATTTTAATGGAGGAGTGGTACCTTCACCTTCCCTAGGCGACACATTATTGTTGTCCGACATGCACGCGAATGAAGTCGGGGGTACAGCTAGTATACAGTATAGGTTCGAGTTATCGAGATACCACTGTATTTGTATTCCCCGAAACAATGTGAAAATAAAACACGGTACATTTTATGTAATCATTTTAATGTTATATGCATACAAAAGAGCAGTGGTGGCCCAGTGGTAACGGCCGCGACTTACGAGTTGTAGGTCGTGGGTTCGAACCCAGACAGGCGCTTTACTTTGTGTAAATTATTTAATCACCACTGCTCTCAAACCGGTGAAGGAAAACATCGTGAGGAAACAGGCATGTCTTAGAACCAAAAATTCGAAGCCATGTGTCATCTACCAACCCGCGCTGGGCCTGCGTGGGGGATTACGGCCCACTCCCTCTCACGGAGAAGAAGCCTGTGTCCCAGCAGTAGGAACATAATAGGCTGATTATATGCATACAAACTATTTCAGTTAAAAATAAGAATAATTTGTCTTAGGTTTAGGCTAATATTTAACTTAACTAGAGTTCATCCCTTGCGGCGAGACGTTCCCTTTGAGTTATTGTGTACTTACTGATTATTCAGTGGTTTGTTCTAAACCCCAAACCCCTAATTAGTGATTCTAGTGAACACCACATTGGCGACGAGTAAAAGCACAGTAAGTCAAATTATGCATACGTCAGAAAGGATTACGGAAGTCAGCGACAAAATGTTTTCACGATGAGTTTTGAAAAAAAAAGTGATAGTGAGCTTTAAGGCTCGTACACACTGGTGCGACGCGGCAGTCGCGCGCGATTCTACTCGATTACATCTGTAGAACAATATCGTGCACACAGTAGCGACCAAAGGACCAAAGGACCATTTTGTATGGCGTCGCGGCGATTTCGCGGGCACGACAACTCTTAGCGACGCGACACAAGACAGTATAAATTTCGCCACGATCTTCGTCAGAGGACGAAGGCACGTCGGTGCGTGTTTGCCGACCGGGGAATCGAACCCAGGAGGATTCGATTCCCCGGTCGGTCGACACAATATCGCTGAATCGCCACGCGTCACGTCGCGCCAGTGTGTACGAGCCTTTACGAAATTCAACACTCGTTGATACATTTTTAAATGTGAAATACTTAATTTCGACAAATGTAATTACGTTTGCAAAGTTACTTACAAATCTATGCACGATCTGTCGGCGATCAGCTGAGGGATGTGCTGCATTGAACGATAAAATGAGTAATTTCGTCACTAAATCATAAACTCATAAAGAAAACCGTGTGTCGGAATGTATTACTCGGATTATTATTGTCGGATTATCTATATAGATTTCTAAATTTAATTTGGAAAATACTCAAATCACATCAAATAAGTATTGTTGACCAAAACTGTTCGCATAAAATGTACCAATCGAAAGATATTTTCGATCGAACAACGAATGTACCAGCAATAATATTTTATCGTTAATACCAGTTTTAACCAAGAACCCCTTGATATCTTCGAAGTTATGTAAGTTATTTTAACTTGGCCTATTGTTAAAACTTAATGTAGGTAAAAGTGTCACGAAATCTGTTATGCCAAATCTAATAGGCATCTTGCACTGGCTATTGTCATCAACAAAAATAATTAATTTATTACATTTCCGGGCCTCATTACGCCATAACAAGTGAAGTGCTAAGTTACTTACAAATGGACCCTTGTGCGACTTGCTAGCTAGAGGTTTCTTTATTTAAATGTTATGTAAACAATACCCACAGAGCTCTTGTTGTTTAATACTACATTACTGGGAGTGGTACAACGAGACATATTTTAATGTACCCAGAGCTCGTGTCTCTGATCTTGACGTAACTGAGAAGTATTCCCCAAAACAAATAAGTTTTGAAAGGCACATTTTTCTAAAGTCCATACATAATCTTCGTGGTATTTTGAGGAAAGAACCACACATAATGAGTGGACCTGTCCAGTCAGTGCACGCATTTGTCAGTAAATTTCATGCAGCTCAACACAGAACTTACGGGGCTCTAGGATTCGACGAACATAACCAAAGAAAGGACATTTGGGCAGGCCGCATAAATTACTCAAACTGCCAGACCATGATTAAAACTTAAAAAAAATAACTTTAAAAAAATAAACTTTGAGCATAATACTTTACAAAGTTAATTTTCATGTCATTGTATATATTAAGTCCATCAATGTCAAAGTGAATAAAAATCCGAGAATAAACTTCGTCAGATCATACGAGGACCCTGTAGACTGGTGTCTCACATGTTTTTTTAGGAAAGAACCACACTGATTTGAGTGGACCTGTCCAGTCAGTGCACGCATTTGTCAATCATGGTGCAGACGGACAATACAGAAGAAGTCCTTTCTATGGGTAGGCTGCATAAAGTACTCAAACAGCCAGATCATAATTAAAACTAAAGAAAAATACAATGATCCACATAGTCCTCACATTCACAAAATTAAAATAATAACTTCATACAGTAAATATATACATGTCATTGTGTACCAATGTAAAAAGGTACAAATATTGAAAAAATCGTAATAATAAAAATATATAGAAAACTGCAAAATAAAATTAAACATCAAGATTGTCTGTGTAAATTTATTGGAACAGCTCAATCCCAAGCCTTCTTGTCCTCAATATATTCTTTGACAGTATGATGCTTTCTGGCATAATTTCCGCTTTATAAAAGTTTTGAATTTAATAAGGCTTAGTTCTTGAATGTGGCTAGTAAGTTTATTATAAAAACGTATACATTGACATTTAAATGAGCCACCTATTTTCTTGAGCCTGGTAGTGGGAACTACAAATTCGTGTTTGTTACTAGTATTTATGTTATGGATATCACTGCATTTTTTAAACAGATTAATATTTTTATGTGCCTACAAAATATTTTCATAAATATACTGAGAAGGCGCAGTCATTATATTAATCTCTTTAAATTTGTCTCTGGGGGAGTGTCTGGGACTTAATTTATAAATTGAACGAATTGCCCTAACGAGTTGGTCTAGTGGTCGCAAGAGTAGCTCTTGCGACCACTAGACTATTGTTGAGCATGAGGTCGTGGGTTCGATTCTCAGGTCGGGCGACGTGTTAATGGGATTTCTCAGTAGGAGCCCGGAGTCTGAATTTAGTGCCCGGTTGATGGCAATAGGCTCGCCCCCTATTACTTGGGACCTAAGCATAACTGGCGAAATGTGAGTGTACTGTAGGTACACCTCTGCCCAACCCATCTGGGATTACAGGCGTGATGTCATGTATGTATGAATCCGAAGTAAAGTGTGAAAATTCTTGAATTCAGGAAAAGTGTAGCTCGACTAAATTAAAAAAAGAATATTTTGATACTTGGTAACACATAAACAATAGAAAAAAAAACATATCTAGCAGAAGCAAACTCCCTAGAAACTGCAGTAGAACGGCAGTTGAACAAGTTCCACAATAGTCGGAGCACAAATGCAATAACTATCGGTCTATAATAAAATTGGCACACAAAATCACCAAAGTGTAGTGTATAGTTCCTGCCCTACAATTCATCCATATTGCATAAAAAGTGGTTTTAACATAATTTCTAGAAACGCTGCAGAACAAAGGCAAAGTTCAAAGGCAAACAATAAAAGAAAAAGTTCTAACTTCAGTAAAAATCAGAAAATTGTAGATTAACAACCTGTTTTTTTCCCGTAACTATAGGGTTATATTTTGTAGGTAAATATAATACTAAAACTCTTAGAAGGTGGTCCAAAAATGCATAGTTTCGGAGTTATCATCAATCATAATTAAATTAGGTCAAAAATTGTCACCGGTAGGTATGACGAATCTTTACTTTTGCGAGGTTGACAATTTGGTTTACTTACCGTACAAAATAGACTCTCGATGTGTCTAGGCATGTAAGTTTCATTGATAAAATACGAGTCATTATTTTCATTTTTATCGACATGCTTAGATTTAATACAAACTGTAACATAGTAACATAAATAAAGTATTTACAAACGTTGTAGAATTTGGTTTGTCAGACCACAGCGGAATTACAATACAAATGTCTATACCACATGTATCCACATCCCAAACAACTTGGTACGCAAATAAGAGATTATTTAACGACACCGATATGTCAATGTTTAAGTCAGCATTACAAGTCATAGACTGGAAGAACAAGACCTGACCAGCAAAAACTAGCATTGGTGAAACCTTTACACAAGAAAAATGACAAAACAGAGCCAAGTAACTACCGTCCAATAGCTTTACTGCCTTTAGCTTCAAATATTTTCGAGAATGAATGGCACACCTGAGAAAAATATAAAAATTTTGATGAATGCCAAAACGGCTTTCGAAAACATCGATCTACAACATTAGCAGTCTCCAAATTTATACAGGAAGCCTTATGCATAATATAAAATAAAAAAATACGCCGTAGGTTTAATGCTTGACATGACCAACGCCTATGATAAGGTGCAATACGATATTTTATTAAATAAATTATATAGATTAGGGATCCGTGGTAAATCATATGAATGTTTCAAATCTTATCTGGAAAAGAGAGCACAGCTAGTGGAGATAGAATACTTTAATAACAATATAAACGAACTTCAAAAGTTCCGTTCTGACAGAAAGGCGATTAGCGCACCAATACCACAAGGAAGTGTTATTGGATGTCTTTTGTTTCTCATTTACATCGGTAATGTTGTTGTATTAGAAACATAGCTCATATTGTCAAGTAACGAATAGTCGAAAAAAAAAGGAAAAATATTCAGTTTTCATTAATCATTTTTGGCATTACGGAATACATCAAAATTTATCATAAATTTTCAATAGCTAGGAGTGCTATCGCGTCAAGCAAATGTCAATGTGTGCGTCGTCGTACTGCTCAGGATAGAAGATGTGTATCGCTCGCACAAGCACACACATAACCGATTTACCGCAAAGCCCGCCGCGCGCCGGGGTTTTCCGTGTTTGTTGTCAGTGTTAGACGATTACTTTATTGTCCTGGGCGTGCGTATTTTATTTGCATAATTGTATTGTAATATTTTTTACACTATTGACTTATAAATGCTGTGAACTTGGATTTAGATTGGCCTTATATTTGGTATCGAGTAACCTAAACATTGATACATCAACTGAAAATTTATTTGTGTAATTCAATTACGAAGTCAACATTAATTTATTTGTGAAAAATACTTTGCAATTAGAAAATAAATATTACAAAAATGAAACAAGTAAATTGTTTTAGTACACAATAATGCAGTAAATTTGTTAAAAATGTTGATACGTAACATTACAATACGGACTTTTCTAACGTTATTACTAGCTTAACGTTATTAATTTTGATGAGAATTAACTAAATACTCTAAAATGTGATTTGTAAAAACATAAATGCAATTAATTTATGGCTCACTATTTTGGCCATAATAGCTTCCACATGTATTTCAAGTTGCATCTCCATCTATTTTGTTAATGCCTGAGGGCACAGAAGTTGTGGGAGAAAACATAAATGTTGAACCATTCTTGCAAGTACTTTCAATACCAGACCCAGAAGATCTTGTGCATCAACCAACAACTACACAACCCATTCAGCCAGCAGAACCAATGACAGCTACTCAGTCTCGGAGACGGCGGCGTCGATCAGCGCCAATGTCTCAGGAGATGGCAAGAAGAGCTCTCGTTGAATCAAGCCGCTTGCGAGCAGAGGCAACACAAGAAATGAGCACGCATTTAAATAACATTGAAAACGTTCTTTCTCGTATAGCAGCAATCTTAGACAACATAAACAATAGGTAATTAGTTTCAGCCTTACATTATATTTAAAAACACAAATGTAGTGATGGCGACAAATATACTTACATGCATTTTAACAATGCAACTGATAATAAAATGCTTCTGATAACAAAAAAATATACTTATATTATGCCCTTACGTTCTAGGTTACTTGTCGGCGTGCCCACAAATGAGCAATGAGCTGTCTTCTAGTAGAGAGGCCGTGTTGCAGTTCAAGATTTTGGGCCCTCCTAGATGAATGCGCCCCTGAAGTGCCATCTGACATAATTTGAGTAGAAGGTTGCAATTGTGCTTCTTGCAAAACTTCTTCAGAATCCAACTCCTGCACAGGGACATTGGCTCTATTGCAAATGTTGTGCAGTACAACACAAGCATTTACAATAGATGCCGCTACTTGAGGTTCATAATGTAGAACCCTATGCACAAGTAGGCATCTAAAGCGTGCTTTAAGAAGCCCAAATGTTCGTTCTATCACATTACGAGTTCTCACGTGCAATGCAGTGTAGTACGCCTCAGGTGAATCTGGAGGAGCATCTATAATAGGAGTCATCATGGTCTGCCTTAATGGATATCCAGAATCACCTACAAAAAATAAAGGAATTCATAATAGACTTTTAGATGTTATGTGAAAATCTTTGTACATATGTATTTAGAACAATTTATTTTTGTATTTACATACCTAAAAGCCAAATGTTATTTAACCCCTCCAAATGAACTTTTAATGGATGGTTGGTCCATATGAATGAGTCGTGAGTTGCTCCTCCATTGCTGGCATCCACACTAATAATTTCCATGTCTGAGTTGCATATCTAAAATTGTAGTCATTTTGTTAATGTACACATTTTTCACAGGGGATTAGCTTCTGTGATCCATGAAAAAATAATGTTATCTTGTTTAATCTATTGTTCTTGTTTGGCATTTCATTTGTGTACCTAAATATATTATTTGCTTATTATTATTACTTAGTAGTACTCAATTATTGATGATAGTTTTTATATTGATAGGTTAAAATAATATATTTACACAATTCTAAATAAAAATACAAGAAAATAATTGAAACTGGGTTTGGTGAGAATAAAATATGTAGTGCTAAAATAAAAACATAAATCATTGTTGTGTAAATGTGCTGCAATTTTAAGGTCATGTCTTTTTCAATCATCTTTTTGTTGTCTTTTATGTGTGTGTTACATTAAAATATGATTGCAATGTACATACTTAATAAAGATACCTACCACTTGTACATTTAAAGAATGGTATTGTTTTCTACAATAAAAACGTTCTTCATGATGCTTTGGCCGTTTTATTGCGACATGGGTTCCATCAATGCAACCCAAAACCCCAGGCATACCAAACTTGTTAAAAAATCTGAAATAAGTAAAACAGAGTTGTATGCACTTTCTAAGTAAAATAAAGTACCTAAGAACCTACTAAAATCAAGAGAACTGTACCTAAAAACCTACTAAAATCAAGAGAACTTTACTGTACGCAATCACATTTACGCCGTTCGCTAGGACTAGCTGGGAACTTTATATATTTTCGACGAAAATATGGTAAATTTAGGCATTCTGTTATTTGTGCGATTGCAGTAGATACTGTTTGCTGTGCAACAGAATGTGCAGCGATATCACCCGTTGGTCTTTGATAGGAACCATTCGCGTAAAAAGATAATGCTATTAAAATCTGAAAACGAGTAGGCATAGCATCAAGTATATTATTGTGATAATTAGCCTAATAAATTTGAAGTGTGAATTAGTAGGTAGGTACTTACCTTGACCTCAATCGACAAATCTGTCGATTTCGTAGGGCGTGGCATGAGCGCTTGTAGCTCACTACAAAGCTCAAGTGCAAGCTCTTTAGTGAGCCTATAACGTTTAACAAAAGCGTTATCCGGCATGTCAAATGGTTTAATCAAATTTCTCAATATATTTCTTTGAATTTTAGCATGTTGTTTAACGCTGTTGCAACGACTATCTTCCTCGAGAAACTCAAAAACTTCATCTTCATCACACATCTAAAATAAAAGGTAAACAGTGTGCTTAGATAGGATTTTCTATTTTTTACAATACATTGAAATAACGTCAGAATGATATTGTATGCACATTTTTACAATAACTTACGTTTTTGTATTCAAATTAAATTAAAACAGGTCAATAAAAGTTAGTTTCACAAGCCTGCAAATGACGACGGCAGGGCAGTTCAATTGTCGAATGTTTTAATGTCAAAAAGGACGTGATGGTAAGGATGAGTTGCAGGTCAGCGTGCTGAAAGGCTGTCACGTAGTCGCTCACCGGCTTAGGTCACGTGATCGCTGGCTCGCCTGCTACTTAAAGCGCTCATGGTACAAACTAGCAAAGCAGGTTATTTTTCGTCGAAAATTGACCTGCTATAAGAGTTTATGGTAGGCCCCCTGGCCGGCTGGCCGCCATTTTATTTAGTCGCGTCGTCAATTTGCGCGGAGATCAATTAGGACCCCAGTTTTTGCCATCGCGCGTACACGCGATGGTCACATCGCTTACTCGCGCTATGATTAGGACGGTGCCTAAGACCACGCGCGATGATGATGTATAAGTACCATAAGTAGTACCTTATATAATTTATTCAATAACACCAACAGCATAGAGATACTTTTCTTGATTTTCTCTACAAGGCCTAGATGTCGAAATATTCTTATAATTATGTTGAGATACCGGCATTATCAAGAAATTTCCAAAAAACTCATTACTAGTCTGTAGATTTACAAACGATTCCCCAAAGTCGTCATCAAAAACAACGCAAATCATGAACATACCTAATTACCAATAGATAGAAATATCTTCAGAGTCGTTAAGAATGAATGGAAGGTACAGTTAGTACAGTACAGCTCATAATAGCTATCTATCTACTCACACAATCACACACACACGGCTGCGCACCGCGTCCTTCTTTTGTCAAACAGAGATAGCAATATTCCGAATCCGGCCTCGAATATCTATAACGTGCGTTGTTCGTCGGCCCCTTAAGAAACAAAATATTACAAAAATAAGACCCGTAAATTGTTTCAGTAATATACACAATGCAGTAAGTTTGTTGAAAATGTTGTTACGTAACATTACAATACGGACTTTTCTAATGTTATTTGTTACTAACTTCCGCCCTCGGCTTCGCCCATGTGGAGTGTTGATAGTAGCCTATGTTCTTCCCCAGATTTCAAACACAGTTCAGCGGATTAGCCGTGAAACGTCACAGCCCCGCTCTCCACCCGCGGTGTCCGCGGTGTTTAGTACTTAGTTCGCAATAAACTTTTGACTTTGACTTTGGTGACTTTTGAACCATCCGTACAAATGACAAAGTTTATCTACACTACATCAACGCCAAAGGCGATAAAGGTATTCATTTTGATGACAAATAACGAAATAAACTGACTAATTGGCGAAATGTGGGTGAACTATAGCTACACCTCTGCCCAACCCATCGGGGAAACAAAACGTGATGTTATGTTCTTGTTAACTAAATACTCTAATATGTGTATTGTGAAAAAAAAATGCAATTCGTTTATGGCTCACTATTTGGCTATAATAGCTTCCACATAAAAGGTAGATGTATGCTGTCGCGGACTTTTATTTAGAATTGCTTATGACAAATTGTTTGTCATAAACAATTTGACTTTGGTAACTTTTGAACCATCCGTCCAAATGACAAAGTTTACACTGATCAACGCCAAAGGCGATAAAGGTATTAATTTTGATGACAAATAACGAAATAAACTGACTAACTGGCGAAATGTGGATGAACTATAGCTACACCTCTGCCCAACCCATCGGGGAAACAAAGCGTGATGTTATGTTATGTTCTTGTTAACTAAATACTCTAATATGTGTATTGTGTAAAAAAAAATGCTATTCGTTTATGGCTCACTATTTGGCTATAATAGCTTCCACATAAAAGGTAGATGTATGCTGTCGCGGACTTTTATTTAGATTTGTTTATGACTAACAATCCCACGACTTCGTGTACTACGTCTACACGAACACGATACCTACGGCTTAGGAAGCGCACGACAAGATGGCTCCCAGAGGGCTGGATTTTTATCGACTTACTTTATACTTATCATTATATTATCGACAAATCACACTAAATCTTTATAAATTATAGTCTGTCTGTTATTATTCTGATGTATAAGCTGTATTACTGTTAATTTTGTTAGGTTTTCATCAAAATTGGTTCAGTAGTTTTTACGTGAAAGAGTAACAAACATCTATTCATCCATCCTCACAAACTTACATGTTTGAAGTAGGATAGAAAGGTTAGTAGGATAGTAGGATTTCAAAGACGATACGTATTTTTTGTTGCTGTGGTTATTTTAGATTGATACAGTCTCAGTATCGTTACAAACCGTTGTAGTCGAAAACGAGACCGTCGGATACATAATTATTTATTAATCAATTATTTACTTTTAAAAGCTTGTAAGTTCCCATAACGGTTTCAGCTTACTCGAAATAATTCGACAATAACCACGTTCTAACATTTACTAAGAACTGCACGAGTCATTTACGCCAATATGTTGGTAATAGCAACTTACGAAAATTCAATACTTTACGCAAAACAGTTTTGTATTGATACTTTTCTTGTCATAATTTTTGTTTTGAATTTCCCTACAATAAAGGTGCTATTCATATTTTTTTAAATCACACTACGAAAAATGAAAAATAAATTACTAAGATGTATCCCAACCCGAATGACGCATTTGATATAACAATCAAAAGTCCAATTTTACTGACTTATTGCTTGATTGCATCGACTCAGCCCAAGAAAATAAAGACATTTTTTTCTTGGTCTGAGTTTCGCACTAGTAGGTACCTAAGTTTATTTTTTATTTACCTTGCCTTGTTTGTGCCGTTTCTTTAGACCGCAAAAAATTTATGGTGTTGACATAAGCAATCGAAACGTCACGTGATCATAGGTCATATCATCATTGATTATTTATTGTCATTAAACAAATAACCAAAGGTTTTAGCGTAGTATCTTACTGAAGCGATAGCGGATAAAATAAATTGACAATCGTTTTTTGATTACAACAGTATCACAATAGTTATGCTTGCTACTTGCTTTAAAATAAGTCAATATCATAAATTTTTGAAAGTTTTTTTGCAAGTTTGTTTACGCATAACATGACTTTGAGAGTGAGGGTATAGGGAGTACACCTGTGTCTGCGCACACACTTGTGCGCGTTACTATACAAGGTAGCAGGGACATCGACGCACAACCGGTTACCATGGACTCAGTACATGATTCTGAACCGACAAAAAAAACTACTGTTTCATAGAAAAGCGCAATACCTACGCGGTCAAAATGTATGGCAGAGCATTTCATACTTCCTTTATTTTTTTATGTATGGAATAACATAACGAAAGAAATGTTCATACAAAATCCTTTTTTAGATTTTTATTATTCTTAGCACAAAATGCTATTATTTATATGCACCTAGAATAACTGTCTTTTATTTGGCGTAACACTTTATTATTTGACTTGTATTCATTATTGCTTAGAGAGCAGTTTTGGCCCAGTGGTAAGGGCCGCGACTTACGAATTGTATGTCGTAGGTTCGAACACAGACAGGCGCTTTACTTTGTGTAAATTATTTCATCACCACTGCTCTCAAAACGGTGAAGGATAACATCAGAGATACAGAAGAAGCCTTAACTTTTTTAAGTGGAGACCATAGGAATAAATAATCTTATACCGGCTTTAAATGAATGAAGACAATAATAATAATAAAATATCCCTATAATTTATATTTACACGTCGTCGTCCGGTTCCCCTGAAAGAACGCGCGCGGTGACGATATATAGGTATCATAAGTAATTTATTCAAGAACACCGACAGCATATAGATACTTTTAACATTGGTTTACAAAAGTATTTAGGAAACGTATGAAGAGAAATGAAGAACAGGGTGTAAAGTTCACTCATACTCTTGGAAAAGGGACGATCTTCCGATCAGATGGATGTCGTATCTGGTGGGCAACTGCCCGATGATTGTTGTCGGGAAGTTGTATATATGCTAGCTGCGCGGTAAACTCTGATTCCGCGATGCAGGATTTGTGTGACGTCAGTATGATGCGTTGTTCGCATTTGGCGGTGTAGATGCCGCCACATCACTCCCCTCCGGAGACCGGAGGTCGATAGTGGACTAAGTATTGTATCTTGCGATGCTTACCAATGTCAGTTGGCAAGCATCGCAAGATACAAGACTTAATGGTTCCAGGGGGTTGGAACCGGGTGTCGCATAGTTCCCGGTGAGGCGGAACTGTCTGCGAAGATGCCCCAGTGAGTGGGGGTGGCTAACTGCTAGTGTCGACCAGGTGAGGAATTAAGCGCTCTGTTTGTGGACCGGCCTAATGTGCAGTGTGTTGTGCCAAGGTTGCTGATGAGGCTGTAGGTGATGACCAGGTATGCGCTTGCGCTGCATGCTGATGGTCAGGACAACCGTTCAAGCTGTGGTTGCTGGCTGTCTGTGTGACTTGCGGGAGTGATGATGATGACGTCACTCTGAAGTAGTTGCCCGAAGCTGCGCTGATGTTCATACTCGGGGTCACCAGTGAAGAGATATGAGGAAAAGGGTGTAAAGTTCACTCATACTCTTTAGAAAAGGGAGGATCCTCCGACCAGCTGCACGGTAAACTTTGATTGCGCGATGCAGGATTTGTGTGATGTCAGTTTTTTGCGATGTTCGCATGTGGAGGTGTAGATGCCGCTGCTATATTTTCTCTACAAGGCCTAGATCTCGAAATATTCTTATATGTTGAGATACCGGCATTGTAAAGAAATTTCCAAATAACGCATTACTAGTCTGTAGATTTACAAACGATTCCCCAAAGTAGTAAACAAAAATAAAGCTAACATGAATATAACTAATTACTAATAGATAGAAATATCTTCCGAGTGAATGAATGGTAGGTACAGTAAAGTACAGTAAAGCTAATAATTGCTATCTTTCTACTCACACAGACACACACACACGGCTGCGCACCGCGTCCCTCGCTCGCCTTCTATTGTTAAACAGAGATAGCAATATTCCGAACGAATTTTGTACTCTACTCGAAGTGTTATTACGTGCTTGTTCCGTCGGCCCCTTAAAGCTGTATTATTAACAGAGCTCAAACACAACAATGCTTTACTAAACAAAAATAAAAGTGTAAAAAAAATCAATTTTAGCGTCTTGGCTACGAGCTTTCGATAACAGGCATTAAAACGATTGAAAAATACATCAAAGGAATTGAAACCATTATAATAAATATAATACAATTAAGACTACATGAAACCATTGAATAAATTCAAAGTTTTCTTTGATTGATTAATTTCGTTGGAAAGTGGATACCTCATTTGTCAGTATTTACAGAACCTGTTCGAACATTACTTCTTTAAAAAAGCTCATGAATGCCAAATCACGGCATGTTGGCTAAAAGAACAAGCACTTAAACACCCTAAAAATCGTACTGTGCTGCACGACGGACAAAGTAGGTATTATTGCATTCAAAACACAAAAGCCTGACAGACTTCACAAAATAATTTTGTCTGACCGAAAAAGAGGCATTAGCTATAGTGTGGACAGTTAAACATTTTAATATGTAGGTACAGTAAGCGTTCAAACTGTATGTGTTTAAATGACACACACCACAAAGATCGCAGTTTTGCACGGCACACACTAACGTAGTCGCGCACTCGCATCGCACTGCACGAAACAAAGATATATGTTTCCGCCGCTTTTGTTAGACACGCATCATGCGCGTGATTATGGCATTGCTAAAATTCGAGGCAATCTAATATGAACTGGTAGCAGTAGGCGCCAAGCGTTGGATTGAGAAGCTTTTGGCTTAGGTTCTGATTTCATATGTTGCAGCGCAATTTTATTGCCATTGTTTTGTTTTGTTTCGCAATAATAACAATAAGGAAAAAAATGCTGATTTTTATTACCTTTGTTATTGCAATATAGGGTTAAGAAAAAAAATGCTTTACAAGTGATCACAAAAATAAAAAAATATTTATTTTGTTATAATATTTTACATAAAAATAACTAACCGATACGATTATTTATAATAACTTCTTCAGCCAAATATGATGTGCAATACTATGTCAAGAAACTTAGATTAGAATATGTTATGAAATTGATACACAGCGCTTACAGCCTGACATACAGATACTTGAGGGCAGACTTAGTTCCCTTTACATTTAATATGTGGGTTCTCAGAACCAAATTAAAGAACATATCCTTGCTGCTAATGAGTTAGTTATGTGTCAGTGTACTTGTCAGAAGGTTTCAAACCCTGATGCTGTCCAGTCTAAGTTAACGGAGGACCCATCCCAGACTGAGAGTTTGTCTCAAGACTGTGTTCTTAACCAAGATATATCTGATATAGTGCAAGATCTATCTCAAGTGGTACAGCTTGATATATAGTATAGAGATAGTAGCTGTCCGTCTTTAAGTAATCATCATTGTTATCATTCAGTTATGTTCTCAGATAGTATAAGAAGAGGTTTAGGTAAATTAATTAATAACAACCTGAGTTATTCTACTCAAAACTATTATACGCCAGGGTCAACCTACAAACGAATAATGGCATCAGTAACAGGAAATGAATATAATCCTGAAACCAACATTACTGTATTTGTAGGTAACAGTTCTAAGGTCAAAAAAAAATTAAATCACTGACTGTGTGACAAAGTTGTTACAGATAAAATGTAGTAAAATAATATTGTATGCTTTCCCATATTTTGAAAGACTGACAAATAGACAAAACAGTTATATTCATATGCTTAATAAGCATATGCACTTTTTAGTTAGTCATCACAGTGACAAGCTTGTGTTTTTTGACACCAACAGTTTGAAACTCTAAAATCGACTAGGGATACTGTGTATCTGCCTGTTAATTTTAGACACATAATAGCAAGGCTATTAGCTTTTATATAAACTCAGACATAAGTAGTATGTCGAAATCTTGTGTTATTAACACCACAATAGTTAGTAATAATACTAAACATAAGGTGGCGATCCTGAATAAATGTAGCTCAAATGCTATAAGTAGTTCTACAAATTGTACGAAGGATGTTCCATGTCCCTAACTCACTACGAGCTCACCGTCTGGTGATGACATTGAAGTCTTGAGCTTAACTCCGGATAATCATTTAAAATAGTTTGTAAGACAACAGAAGGAAGAACATTCTTATACCTAACAACAACAGTATCTTCTTGCTCATCTGTAATTATGGAAACGACAATGACATTGTTTGTTTTACTGAACATTGGTTAAGGGATTACTAAATGCTAATTAATTATGAGAACTATAGTGTGGGCAGTTGTTTTACCCGTAAATCTATGCAGCGTGGAGGGTCTCTAATATTGATTAGAAATTGTTTAAAATCTAAGCAACGCAATGACATAGTTGGTTTATCAGTTGAACATTTGCATCGAACTGTCCTGTGTTGAGTTAGATAAGCATGTTGTAGTGTGCGTGTACAGACCCCCTGATTATCAGACCTTTTCTTTATTTGAGTCAATAATGGAAGATGTCCTTGCGAAACTTGCATCCAGTTTCAAAGTCGCATTTATTTGTGGTGATTTTAATATTAATATTTTCACAAATAATTCAAATAGCAGTGGATTCCTAAGCCTATTTAAATCGTTCAATTTATTTAATGTTTTTACTTAACCGACTGATTAACTCCAACTTCTGCTACTTATATTGATAATGTCTTCTGCGATTTTGATTATTTAGAAAAAGCCATCGTAAATTATCTGCCGTCAGATCATAGTGGACAAACGGTAACTTTTAGGTTTAAAACACCTTTACAGAAATTGCAAATACAATTTAGACCAATAACTACTGGCAAATTAAATAGATTCGATAGTACCCTAAATAATAAGTTAAATGTTCTGGGCCATAATATGGACGATGCAAATAAATTTTATGAGGATTTCTTTTCATTAGTCCACACTGAATTCAATAAAACTTTTGAAAAGAAACCAAAAATATAGGGTAAATATTTTTTGTTTTCTTTAATTTATCTCTAATAATTTATGTTTAGTGACTGGGCAACTAGAGGTATTAGGATTAGTAGGGAAAGACTGTTCGAGCTGTATGGCCTTAAGCCTTACATTAACACTGTAACTTTAAATAAGTATGTTGCTACATATTCCGTTTTTTTTTTAAATACCTGCAAAATTGCTAAAGCCCTGTACATTACAACAAGATCAAATCAGCAGAAAATAAAATAAAAACAGTTTGGAAGGTTATAAATAACGAAACTAATAGGAAAAAAATACGAAACACTGAATATACATTGGAGACTTCACGTGGTGCCATAAGCTCTAACATAGAAGTAGCTCAAGAATTTGTAAATTATTTTACTAATATACCATCTAAAACTACGGAAGCTTTAAATTCCTCACCCATAGTCTCAATTGATTTGATAAGAGCGAACGTTCAGGCTGCCCGGTTGAATTTCAATTTAAACATATTAATTCTATGATAGTTATAAAAGCTTTTCGGCAAATAAAAATCAAGTTGACCGAAGATCTTTGGGGAATGCCCATCAAAGTTTGTACATCCATAACCGAGACTATAGCACCATACTTAGCTTTAATATTTAATTTGTGTGTAGATCAAGGAGTCTTCACGGATTAAACGAAATACAGTAAGGTTATACCACTTTTTAAATCTGGGGATAGCAAAGACACCAACAATTATAGACCAGTATCCGTATTGCCGGTATTCGAATAGGTAATGCTCAATCAAATGCTTAATCATTTTAACATCAACAAAATCTTACACGAACAGCAATATGGTTTCACCAAAGGTCGTTGTACGACTGACGCTGGTGTCACTTTACTAAAACACATATTTACAGCGAGGACGCCCAAGATGCCATAGGAATTTTCTGTGACCTCTCCAAGGCATTTGACTGCGTTAATCACGAAACCTTGCTCTTAAAACTGGAGCATTACGGAATAGGTAAACTTGCGCTAAGTTTAATTAGATCTTATTTAGAAGACAGACGGCAAAAAGTTCAAATTAATGGTATCAATTCACTTGGTTTAAAAGTAAAAATGGGTGTTCCACAAGGCTCGATATTAGGCCCTTTCCTCTTTTTAGTATATATTAATGATCTACCCCATTTATTAAAAAAACCAACCACAAATGGTCTTATTTACTGACGATACTTCTTTAATTTTTAAGATAAGTAGACGTATATCAAATCTTGACGACGTAAATAACGCCCTGCTGCAGGTAAAACATTGGTTTACTGCTAATAATTTAGTATTAAATGGGAAAAAAACAAAATGCATAAGGTTTGCTTTGCCGAATGTTAAAAGTACTGATTGTGACAAAGTATTGAATCAAGAGAAACTAGAATTCGTTGATAAAACGGTTTTCTTGGGGATCACGCTCGACTCAATCCTGCAATGGGGTCCCCATTTAACATCTCTTGCAGGACGGCTAAGTTCAGCAGCATATGCTGTAAGAAAAATCCGTCAGTTTACTAATGTAGATACCGCGAGGCTAGTCTATTTCAATTACTTTCATAGTATCATGTCTTACGGTATCTTATTATGGGGACGCGCTGCAGACATCGAGTCTATTTTTATTCTGCAGAAAAAGAGCCATCAGAGCAATATATGGCCTCCGCAGGCGCGATTCTTTAAGGGAACTGTTTAAAGAAATTAACATCATGACCGTACCTTGTCAGTATATGAAAACATCATGTACGTAAGGAAAAACTTACATCTTTTCAGTAAAAGAGGTGAAAGACACAACTATGGGACTAGAAATAGGGACCAATTGGTTCAACCGGGTTTCTGGCTGGCTAAATTAGATTCATCCTTCATGGGGTACTGTTTAAAATGTAATAATAAAATATCTCCCCACATACTCCAACTGAATGAAACGAAGTTCAGAACTTGTATCAAACACACGCAGCCAAGCATGTTATAAGTTGGGGGATTACATCTCTGACAAAAATGTTTGGTTCAACGCTGGTTCTGCTCCACAAGGGCGCCTAAACAATTGATTAGCATTCGGAAATATTGTTGGAGCAGCGGAAGATTGTAAAAACTATATTTGCACTGTATAAATTCAATCTTATAATATTGTATAATTGCAAAGCACACGTGTGAGCACTATGTACCTACTATAAAGCTACCCTATACTGGGCACGTCTGACATTGACTTGAATGTGCCCTGACGGCTGAGAGTATGTCACGCTCACTCAAATGTCTCGCTGGTGGTGGCGTGTGTGTTGGATTATAAAGTTCCCTTCAAAATCGTTGAGCTGAATGGTGCTGATCTATACGTCATGTTCGTGAACGGGCGCTGTCATTGGGGACTGGTCATCTCTTGGCTGCCACGGCTTTTTTAATATTATTTTTTCCGATTTTTTTTTGTATTTTTTCTACATCGTTCTCACATGTATAATTTCAACAAGACTGATGTAACAAATTTTCTGTAACCATATTATTTAAAAGAGTGTCCATGGAGTTTTTTGCCCGTTCTTCTCCATAGGTACCTACTTCGCTTTGGAATGGGCAACTAGCTTCATATCTCTGACTGACCGACCCCTTGACAATTCAAAAGTGCATGTAATTGGCAGGGACAGTTACCGTTACAAAAAAAATACCGGTATAATAACCAAAACATTTCATTCTTTCTCTTTATTTTCGTTACAAATATCGTTAAGTCATGGGAATTAACGGTATCAAAATAGCGTTACTAATAGCGCTATTTCGCCAAAATCTAGCAAGATCTGATGCGACGTTGCCAAACCGAAACGGACGCCGCGTGCTATGCGTTCGGTTCTTGTATTGTAAGCGGAGCGGCAACCACTAGCATTTATCGTTATTGTTACGCTTGCGACGATCGGAAAGATACGAATACGAGACGTCACGCGCTCCCGCGTGTTTCATTTCATAATCATACGGCACACAAGCATCGCGTACGCCGATACGTCTATTGCCTGTTATTTTCAACCAATAATATTTTACCTAATGCAATTGCTTTAGTAAAAATATTATTATGGGCCGAAAGAAGTGCAACAAAGTGTACCGATATCTCAAGGTTTTCAAAGAAAACAATGAATCAACTAATATACAGTTTTTTTTTCTATACCTTTATATATTTTGACATAAACAATAACATGAGTATTTACTGTTTGAAGTATTATATTATTTTAATTTTGCGAATGTGAGGACTGTATGGGTTATCGTTTTTTTTTTTCAGTTACTTTTACTGATGGTCTGGCAGTTTTAGTACTTCATGAGGCCTACCCAAATGTCCTTTCTTTTGTATTGTTCGTCAAATCGTTGCGCTCCTTTAGTTCTGAGTTGAGCTGCACGATAATTGACAAATGCGTGCACTGACTGGACAGGTCCACTCGATCTGTTTGGTACTTTCTTCAAAATACCATTTCAGACACCAGTCAACATGGTCCTCAAATGATCTGACCGAGATTATTTATTATATACACATTGACATTGATGACTAAACATATATTATATATATACGTTTTATCACAATCACAATGATATGAAAGCTTACTTTGTAATGTTATTATAGTTATTGTGAATGTGAAGACAATGTTTTTTTTTTAAATACATTTACGTCTTTTTTTCTCTGTTAGTTTTAATCATAGTCTGGCAGTTTAAGTAATTTATGCGGCCTACCTAAATGTACTTTCTTTGATAATGTTCGTCGAAACGTTGAGCTCCTTAGTTCTAAGTTGACCCGCATGATGACTGACAAATGCGTGCACTGACTGGACAGGTCCACTCGATCTGCTTGGTTCTTTTCGCAAAATACCAATTCAGACACCAATCTACATGATCTGACCAAGATTATGTCTGGACTTTGAAAGAGAATGTGACCTTTGAGTTTGTTTCGGCCTCTCTTCTCAGAGTAGTCAGACAAGAATCGCCGATCTCATCTAGCTTTTAAAATAGTATTGACGTGTAAGTGTTTGTACAAACCTACTTACAGAAATAAAATCATTTAACATTTACTTGCATATTATGCAATAAAACATTAAACGTGATGTTTACTTGCAATGGTTGTTGTGAAAAATAAATTTAAATAACATTAACTTTAATCTGAGCCACCTTGTTGCTAAATATATGACAGAAAGGGAGGAAGTCCTGTTTCAGAATTACTGTTTTGTTAATGCTGTATTTCTAGATTCCAGAGTTAATTCCACACTTCCCACAGTTCAGCGAATTAATACATATCATAACTTGATTCAACTTCACAACAGTTTACCAAAACTTACTAAAAACAAACGAAACTTACAAATACGTGGGACTATGGGGTTCTTTAAGTTTTTTTTTTAATCTTTTCAAAGTACTCTCCACTAGCCTCTTTACAAAGTTCCATGCGTCTGAACCAGTTTTCGAACCACTTTTTGCAGTCCGAAGTAGACACCTCGTTTACAGCCTATTCGAACGCTGACACCGCATCTTCCGGAGATGAAAATTGTATATCCTTTTGAGCGGATTTTTTATTTTCGGTGCTAGGTCAGGACTGTAAGGAGGGTGACCTAGGAGTTTGACTAGCGTACTGTCCAGCAAGTCCCTCGTTTTGAGTGCGGTGTGCGAAGGCGTGTGTCATGGTGGAGCAGTAGCCCGCGGAGCTCTGTTTGGTCGCTTGTTGCGCACAACAGAGGAAACTTCTGCCAAGCATTCAGCGTTGATGCTTCTTTGGTTCCGTAAAGGAATTGACACCAAGTAGCCAATCAAATAAAAAAAACTCGAAATCAAAATGTTACCCTGCGCTTCTAGATCGCTTCACTTTGACGCAACACCCAAACCGCTGACCTGTAATAATTTCGTAAACACGCCGAGACGAGCCTGCTGCAAATTTGTTTATCATATCACGGCACCATTCCGCCCGGGCCTGCTTCTGAGCATCGGTGTGGTTGTGCGGCAACCAGCGTGAAACTATCCTCCTCACGCGAAGACGCACGTGTTGTATTTCGTGAAGGCTTCCCGATCGAACCTGCCGTATGTGCTGAATCTCTTGATACGTTACTTGCCTATTGTCTTGAATTAAAATTTTCACTGCTAGCACGTTTTGTTCCGTAACAGCCGTAAAAAGGCGACCACTTCTTTCTTCATCCAATTCAATCCAAAGTTAGCCGCTTGAATTCGTTATACCAACGATACACGGTTGACTTAGAAGGGCCTTCATCCATGAATGTCATTTGAAGTATATCGTACGATTCTTCCTGTTTCAGGCAACACTTGAAATCGTAAAAAATCATAGCGCGAAAACGTTACCGGCGCAGATCCATTTTTTTTATTAGACAAGATATTTTAAATTAACTCGCAAACAATGTGGAGGGAAATTTTGAAATAGACTATAACTGGCCAGTCTGTCATAAATAAAAACATTTTTTGCAATACTTCTGAGTGGCCTGGAATAATACTAATAATACGTTTTGTAGCTCAATAAGAGCTACAAAAAGAAAGCTCTGGTGAATTGGCAGTGGCATCCAGGTCCGGCAACAAAAAAGGACAATTACAAAAGATTTCATAAACAACAAATATTTAGAAAAGCATGATGATGATTTATCAGTCCGCTTGGTCAGAGAAAACAATAGTTTTACTTTAATAAATATATAGACGAAATAAATACTTTTAAAATAAAACCGTTACTTCATTCTACTAGCAAAAATTTTTGATTACTGGGAAACCGAAAACATAAGTTTCTATTTTAATGTGAATGATAAATTATCAATTATTTTATTTCTGTAAGTAGGTTACACTTTTAGACGTCAATCGTATTTTAAAACCTAGATGAGATCGGCGTTTCCTATCTGACTACTCTGAGTAGAAAGGCCGAAACAAACTCAGAGGTCACGTCTCTTTTAAAGTCCAGACATAATCTTGGTCAGATCATGTGAAGACCGTAGATTGGTGTCTGAAACGGTCTCTAGAGGAAATAACCACACAGAATGAGTGGACCTGTCCAGTCAGTGCACGCATTTGTTAGTAGTCATGCAGCTCAACACAGAACTTAAGGAGCTCAACGATTCGACGAACATTACCAAAGAAAATACATTTGGGTAGGCCGCACAAATTACTCAAACTGCCAGACCCTGTTTAAATTTAACTTATTTTTAAATACTTTGAAAAAATAAACAACATATTCACATTATCTTTACATTCTCTAGCCTGAAACACAGGTTCAACCTAGTTCAGGCAAATTAGCAACTTTGCTCTTTTTAATTGTTATTATAAATGTGTCCCTTTTTATTTAAATAAACTTTTTTATTATTCACAATAATTTAAATATTATAATAATTCACAAAGTAAATTTTCATGTCATAGTATAGTTAGAGTTAGCAGTTGCTAGTGGATAGACTAGATATGGGCGTAATGTCGTATCAATGATTCCGATATCAACATACACAACTGCATGTTGACAGAAAATAGCTTGTAGCTATAGTCGACCCTTAAACGTTAACACCGAAAGATGCTTGTCTCTCGGCCGTCATTGTTAGAAAGAGATAGGCGTAAAAATTACCGGTAAAAGAATAGTAACTTTTACCGGTACTAATACTGGTAGTTAGATAACGTTAACTGACTAATGGGTTTCGTTATTAATATCGTTACTTTTTTATCGTTAACATAACGGTAATTGGTATCGTTATTTAAAAAAAAAAATGGTAATTGGGTCCCTGGTAATTGGTTTATTTGAAATTAGAACATTGAGTTTATAACCAATTTGTTTTATTTTGACGTGTGAAATAACCAAAAAAATTGTTAAGTTGATTTATTTCACCATAAATTATTTCACCATTAAAGCTTCGATCATGAATTTCCAAAATAAGTGATTTTAATAAGTGGTTATTCAGGGCAGGCTGTTTACATTAAGTATAACACATTTTATTCGGCTTTATTGAAAATAGATTACATTTTGGGGATAGCTTAAATATTCTTTTAATTTTAATTTGCGGATAGCTTTCAAGAAAATATGATTGAAACTAAACCTCAATTTAAAAAAAAAATACAGGATAAACTATTCCGGAACTTAAACGTTCTTGTTTATTACGTTATTTTTTGCTAGGTTTCGGTGATGCAATCTTTATAGCGTGGAGTACACGGCGAACAGTTTTTAATGACGTGTTGATTAATTCAGCAAAATGTTCGGTTGGTATCAAACCATTTGTTTCATATTCATTCACCATGTAAAGTCCCATTTAAATAAGTCTTCCACTTCATAAACAAGTGCTCCGACTAGCAAGGATTCCCTCTTCCTCACATCTCTTCATCCACAGACTCACAGTATTTCTCTAGAACAAAGAATGTAATACTATTAGACATCTCTAAGCAAAATACTATAAACTATAATAATTAAGACAAAATATCAAAAATCCAAGACTCATCACCTGTAATGATGTCGTAAACACCCCGAGACGAGCTTGCTTCAAATTTGTTATCATATCACGGCACCACTCCACCCGGGCCTGCTTCTAACCATCGGTGAGGTTATGCGGCACCCTTCGTGAAACTATCTTCCTCACTCGAAGATGCAAGTGTAGAATTTCGTGAAGGCTTCCCGATCCAAACGTACCGTAACTGGTAACAGCCGTCAAAGAAGGGCCTTCATCCATGAATGCCATTTGAAATCTATCGTACGATTCGTCCGGTTTCAGGGCCAACTTGAAATCGTAAAAATCATAGTGCCAAAGTGTACCCGTCGCAGATCCATTCTTTAATGAGACACGGTAATTTAAATTAGCTCGCCAACAATCTGAAAGGAAATTTTGATATTGGAACGTACCTATTTTTACTTTAAAATAATCAAATTTTCAAAATGGACTTTAACTTTATGAGTGGCCTGGCCTGGTAGAATACTTTTTAAACCTGGTAGTAGGTTAACGAGGAATAAATTAAACTACTTCTTTAAATTTATTTTAATAAATTTATTAAAAATTATAGGCTATTATAAGCATTCATAATTTTATAATAAAACATCGCAATTCAATTAATTGAAGTCTTAAAAATCATTTACGTCGTTCAATTCTTAAAAATAAAAATCTATTATAATTTCATAATTAGTTATTAGAAAAGCTCTGTTACTCTACCTTGCACCAATTTCTTCTCGACATGCAAACTGCATACAATGCCACGATAATGGTCAGTCGATTTGGCCAGCCACAACGCTTAGAATGCCGATGCGATTGCCGCGAGGACGACTAAGCAATTATGCACCTCTCTTTCTGAGGATGACATGGAAGCGAATACGAGTGTTAGCAAACATGCCCAATGCGACAGACGGCAACAAGTGACGCGCGCGCCTGTCGTTTGACGCAAGTCGCATCGTTCGCTCTAAACGGGGCTTAAACTCTTCGATTTCCTGTCGCTTGGCTTCTCTCACCCCTCACATCATTATGCGCTTGATTCGAGGAGAAGCACTGACTAACCTATCATTAATTATGTTTCAGAATACGAAATGAGGATCATCAACTTCCCGAAGTATATAGTTTGCGAGGAGACACAAGAATGTTCACTAAGAAACTGTTCCGTTGTCATTGACGGACAGAACTACTTACACAACTTGTATGAAAAGAGTGGGATCCCCTACGTCTTCGGTTGTGAAGCCGATAAATACGCTCGGTTATTGAAAAGGCTATTTGAAATGTACAAAGAGGCTAACGTCAAATGCTACATAGTATTCAAAGGCGGTGATACGGATATAGAGAAGAAAATAAATCAGTTTCAACATGTAATCTTCGATACAAACTGCGCATATGTACCACCCATATTTTTAAAGGATGCCACTGTGCAAATAGTGGATGAAATGGGCATAAACTACGCGTTCTGCGTCACGGAGTCCAAAGATGAGTGTGTTGCCTTAGCTCAAAAACTCGAGTGCCCTATCATCAGCTTTGATATAGAATTCTGCTTCAGAAAAACACCTTATATACCATCCACAACAATGAAATACGATGACAAAACGAAGTCAATCCAATGTCGCCAGTACAAACTTCAGGATTTTCTCCAAAAGAATTCTCTGACTAAAGAGAAAACTGCCATTTTTGCTGCGTTAACTGACTCAACAGTATTTCCGATGGACTTTTTCGATTCACTATTAAAAACTTGGGGTGTATTAAATAGCCCTCAATACTTGAAACTAAAACATCTGATCCTGTGGCTCTCGAAGCATAGCGAGCAAGAAGCTAGAGACGGAATTTTAAAAACATTGTCTAACGATGAAGACCGAAACAAATTTTGGTTAAATTATCATGAAATATTAACGAATATGCGAAAGGACGAAGCTGGGCATGTCACTGAGTATCTACTTAATTCGAATATGCCGATAGTGAGTCAAGATCCCGAATGGTTCGAAAAAGGAGTGGTATGTAAACACGTGTCACCAGTATACATCAATCTGTACAAATCGAAGGTTATCGAAGGATCTTGGGTCATCTTGGATACACATTCTGAAGACAGTCTACTCCTATCAATTGATATAATAAAATATGCATTCAACTTACTGACAAATTACCGAGGAGATACATTTAATGTGTACCAGGATGCGAGCAAATATAAAGAGATAGATTCTGATGACCCGAATGTTCGTAAGCCAAGCTACAACTGCAGTGTGTCTGTGTTCGAGAATGGTTGGGATCAAGTGAGGCATTTGAAGCTGTTCGAGCATTTTCTTACTGAGAATGATATAAACACTTCAGTTTTAGCTAAACTACAACCAGATTGTGTTGTATTGTTCATTGCACTAGTGTACTTTGCTCGCAGAAATCAGTTGAAAGGAAAAGACGTGACCAGAGAAGTGTATGCGGTTGTGCTGTCATACGTCATGCAGAGCTTTGTGTTCAAAAGAGACACACCTTGTAAGGTGGGGTATTTACAAGTTATAAGTGCAACAGCCAAGTATTTCATATACGATGAAATTGAAGCTAAAAGAATTTTCGACGTGAAAGCGCTCAACAGTTTAATGGAACTCCAGTACTGTATCCAGCATATGAATTATTTGAATACTCTATGCGGTTCACCGTATGAATCTACTAAGTACAGTAAGTTGTATAACGGCACGTTTGTATACAAGATGTTTTGTGATCTGCCGGAATATGGAGATTGTGAAGAATTTGTTAACGAACTGTTTAAGATGGCTCCGACAGTTTTAGCGGTCGTAGAGGATCTGTTTGAAGTTTACCGAGAACTTTCGAAAAGTGAATAATATGCTTTGTTATTCTTGAATCTTAGATTTAAATAAATAGATAATAATGACCTACGTCATGTGATCTTTTACATATTAGTGATGCTTGGGATAATTTGTACAAGTTGAGGAAATATCGATATTTCTTTATTATTTTAGTTACGTAAGTTTAATATAACGTATGTAAAAAACTTATTATGGTGCAAACTGCATCAAAATCCGTTGCGCAATTTAGAATCTAGAAGAACCACGAGCTCACATAGACAGTTAAGAAAATGTTTACTACCTAGAGGCCTGCTCCGCACGAAGCGCCACCTATCGGGTCCAAAACTACTACTAACTATACTATCTTTCAAGCTGTAACCAACCGTATATACATTAAATAGCATATACATTTTTTGTCGGTAAAAAATAAGTTGCTGTTCAGTACATTTTGACCGCGTAGGTACTGCATTTGTCTATGAATCACCAGTTTTTTTTTATAACCGACAAATAAGTCTATGATATGGGGTCTGGAATCATAAGCTGGATGGTTAAGGTTTGCGCACTGGTTAAAAACTTATCCTGTATATTCACTCAATTTCATTGAAATCTGTTGGTTGGTTTAGCAGATTATCGTGTACAAACATAGTGACACTTGATTCTTTAGTTTTTCTTTTTTTAAGTAAGGTTCAAAGTGTAGTTCTAAAGAAACTTGGCAAATGTGGGGAATCCGTTACAGAAAACGTATATGTACCTATGCTCTATTAGTTTTTTTTTCATTCGAAAAATGTTTTTCGATAAAGTGAATCGAGCTTACTTACATTATGTATGTTAGTACAGTCGAGCGCACGTCAGTGTTATCGTCGGATAAGCCGTTTGACAAATATCATGTTTTATCATTGATTTGCAATGATAGTCATTGAATTTGTTAAATATTTTGTGTTTGAGATTATAATTACCTGATCATAATTTACCAAAAATACTTACAAGCTATTTTTAAACTTATTTTTTAATGTGCCTACTACCTACTTATTTTGAAACTGAATCGAGCGTACCTATGACATTATGTATGTTAGTACAGTAGAGCGCACGTCAGTGTTATCGTAGGATAAGCCATTTGACAAATAACATGTTTTTATCATTGTTTTGTAATAATAGTCATTGAGTTGCCATATATTTTGTGTTTGAGATTATAATTACCTGATCATAATTTACCAAAAATAATTTTAAGCAATTTTTTCAACTTAGTTTTTAATAGTCCTATTTTTGTTTTGTAATAATAGTCATTAAGTTTGCCAAATATTTTGTGTTTGAGATTAAAATTTACGGAAAATACTTTTAAGCATTTTTTTAACTTAGTTTTTAATGTGCCTACCTATTTTGATAGGAATAAATATATTTTTATAAGTACCTCCATGTTTTTTTTCTTCTAACTTTGTATTAAGGAAAGCCTCATGAGGTCCTAGGTTCGATTCCCAGGTCGGTCAAAATGTTATTGGGAATTTCTAAGCAGCAGCCCGGAGTCTGGATTTGTGCCCGGTTGATATTGATAGGATCTCACCCTATTACATGGGACTTAAACATAGCTGGCTAAATGTTGGTGTACTATAGGTACACCTCTGCCTAACCTTTTGTGGAATACAGGCGTGATGTTATGTTATGATTGTAATGAGTGTCAAGTAATTTCCTAACCTACCTACAATAAAACTAAAAAATTCAGCAGCATACCAATTGGACAATCGCCCAGAGTCGCTGTGCGTCCCTCGCGCGATCTCGTCGGTGCGATTGGTAATCACTCACATTAATGCGCGGCTCAGCTTAGGCCTCGCGGACTATACATTCATTTCGCTTAACTCGTCAAAATGTAGAAGATTTTTATACAGGGTGGCAGGGACACGCAACCTGTCACCATGTTTTTTTCAATTCAGTAGATGACTGAATACCCTGCGTTGTAATTTTTTGAATCGATATTCTGGATCGTAACATCGTGAATCGATTCACGATCTTAATCGTATTGCATTGAATCGATCTTTTTAAACTCGAAAGATCGTATCGTAATTTTATAAAAATAATGAAAACACATTCTGCGTCCGAAATTATTTATTTTAACATGATATGTTTACTATATGTAGTGTTTGGGATCTCCAGGAAAACTTCAGTAGTTCAGAATAATCGTTTATTACCCAGAATTACACTTTATATATTACGCGTCTTTCTCCCTATTCTCGGAATCGCCATCTTCCTTTTTTTTTACCTTCCTTTCACTCGTTCAAAAACATACTTTTTAATAGTTTAGAAACGCTTAGGTATACTGCCTATTGAGTACACATCATAAGATTAATCCTACATATATCTATTACAAAGCATGTCACGGACTCCGTCGGCCGTGGGTTCTAATCCCTTTCATCAAATACTTTAGCAGATATCAGTAATATCCAGTGAGTTTCCAAATTATTATTAAAAGAAAGAATAAAACAAGCTTTACATTACAGGTTCCAACTGTCTACATTTGAACTTTAAAAAATATGATCTGATAAATGTGACATTGGCTGAATGCAAAACCGTGCAAAGCCAAAAGAAAAAAAAAACGACTATCTGTCAAAGTATTTCCAGCTAGAGAAACAGACGTTCTGAAGTGCTATTATGTAACCATCTCACCCTGAAAGCTTAGGTGAAGTGAGCGTGGATTGAGCTGTCAGTACCACTAATGCTAGGGATTGACCAAGATGAGGTGACACTGACAGCTCGCTCCACGCAAGTCATCACGGTGCGTTTTTTACAGAATCGACATGCTGAAGGGACCGATGTTGCAACAATTGTCAGATACTTCAATGTCGAACAGCTTAAATCCGGCCAGATTGCAGTCCTGGTGGCCCATTAGGCAATTGGATCTGATTAACTAGCAAGCAATGGTTCCCTCAGGTACTGTTTTAAAATATCGTCCAGTCCTTCTTTTTGAATATTTTGATTAGATTGTGAAACTAACTGGCCATTAATATTCCCAAATGTTTTCATTTTTGAATCGGGGGTATAATATAGCTGAAATCGCCAAAATTGAACTCTTCCTATTGCAGTATTAAAAAGAATGAAAGAAAACAAATCCGAGACCGCTACTAGACTCGAAAACATTATTGCGTTATCACTTATCTTCATACGATCTTATAGGCATACGATTTGATCTGAGCGAAGATTGCATCCTGGTGAATCGATAAAAAAATCGGTAAACGGTATGGCCATGAATCGATCTTCTGGATAATCGATTCAGATCACGTAGACACCGAGCGGTGTTCCACTATACAATACCGCTCACACCTACCGACAGCTTCTTAGCCAGGACCGTGACCGGCTAGCAATACCCTATCTGTAGAAGCGTCGAGGCGGAACTCCTGTCACCTCCTGTGTCCTCCCTCAGGAAACTGGGGGTTTGACCGTAGTGTAGAAAACGGCACTGTGAAAGTCGCGTAGCGCCTACAGTAACATAAAAGCAATCATTTACATGCGCGCGCGCGTAATTAACGCGTGCTCAATTACCATAGCCAGGAGAAAACATAAATTGGGTCCCGTAGATACGTGGACATCTATACTGTAAGTGTTAGGAATCGAACCTAACACAACACCTTGCACGCGGTCTGCACGCGCAAGCTTCGTGATCAGCGCGTCATCGGCAAGCTGAGGCGCGGCGCGGCGGCGACATGGCTCGGCCCGACGACGGGCCAACGGACTCCATCGCGCCGGACGATACTCCTAATTTAACTATTACTTACGATACGACGATACTACAAAAAGAGAACGTTACGTTTCCGCACCACGCGCCTTCTTTTAAACCTTCAATCGGTCGACAGCTGATCGCGTGAGTTCTTTATGATGTCACCTCGACATCCGATGAGCTCTCCTGATGCTCTGATGCCTCGTCAGGTCCAGAAGATGGTCCCAACTGATCTGTAGCAGTGCCTTCCAATAAAACGCCTAAGCCTTCCAACAAACCAAATAAATAACTTGGTTGCACTGCAGACAGAGGCACCCAGTTCGCGTGTTTCACACCGTCTGTCGACATAGGGACCTAGTTAGCATACCTCCCAGTAGGTGTTGACATAGGCACGTTGTTGGCATTTCACTCAGAACAAACAAACAATACTTGCCTCCGCACTCACGGGTATCTAGGGTACCATGCACTTTGAAGCAGCACATGTGGTCTTTCCATAGCCACCAGCCAGAAGTTGCAGCTTATAGCGGCCATTGTCTAAGACTCTAACTACGCGGTAGTTGATAACGAAGACTTGGCCGAACACGCTTGTCTTGATCGGCTTGATTTTTGCACAACCGTTCGCCGTCCTTGGTCTCCTCATCTCAACCTGTCAACCTTGTCAAACCACTGATCAAAACCAAACACACTTGGGTTGAAATAAGAAATAAAAAAGTATAGATACTTCCTATGCGTATAATGAGAAACGTAAAATCGGGCTTCTTAGATTCATAGCTCTCTACATCACTCTTACTCAGGTTTCAGCTACAATAAAGGAACTCGACGAATATAAATAAAGCCTTTCTAGTACAGAAAAATGCCTAAGAATAATCTGTGGTAAAAGTCCTTTAACATGGAGTATTCCCATCTGTCCCCGAGTATCTGAACCGAACGGGGACTGTTGGGAATTTCCCCGAACTTATAAAAGGGGAATAAAAAGTTTTATCTGCCCCTGAAATTATTTTCTAATTAAAGTATCTGTACCCGAATGGACATCCAGACCTCTCTTTATTTAAGAATTCCTACATCAAAGCTTATTTATATGCCTTAAAAATAGTTTTGTCTTATAGTAATTATTATTTATTATTATTATTAAACGTTTATTTTAGACCAGGTCCATAATTTGTTAGTAACAATGTACTTAAAACTAATGTTAGTAGTGAACACAAAATTAAATTAAATTATATTAAATTACGACATGAAGCCGCACCCACCTTTGCATCATGGGGGACTCCCACCGATCAGTAAAAACACCCAGGATAGTGTTGGTACTGCCGCGAACGCGAGCGAGTAGGGAGGCGCATCTCTTCCTAACTATAACGGCAAAGCCAACCATCCGCGCCTCAGCAAACATCCCTGACGCACTGCAACGCCATGGCAGCTCCAACAGTACCCTGAGTGCATTATTATATTGTAATAGTAAAAGTAAAGATTTATTTGTCAAGTAAGACTAGATTACATAGCAAGGTGGTATAATATAAAGCACAAGCATAAACTTACTTAATCTAGTTAGTGGGTGCCGTACTGTTCTCCTAGATAGTTTACAAAATAACCTGTGTTTAGGAGAAACAGTTCCGATCCCCGTCATAAATGCAACACTTATAGCATGTGTTAAATATGTACATTCATTACAGCAAGCTAATAAATGAGACACAAATTAGTAAAAAAACTTTTTAAAATAAACTAAATGGCTAATTGGTTATTGTTTTTATAGTGTTTAGTTGTATTGTTAGATGTTTTCATTCTTAAAAAAAATGAAAACAATTGTAATCGTCCAAATGCTGGAAGGGGACGCCCTAGGAGGACATACATAGTGACCTTATTGTGTATGACCAGATGTATTAACGTTAACGAGGCAAAAGAAGTATGTAAAGAACATAGCAGGTGGCGTGGTGTGGTTTCTACCCATGGAAGAAGGCGTGAGCTTATGTATGTATGTATGAAGAATTTTATGAGTGTGATTAGACAAGGGCGTCGCCAAAGGGAGGGCAGAGGGCGTCCGCAGGTGGCGCTCTACGATGGACGCCATCATGCGCGTGCGAGGCCTCACGACAGGGGATGCTGTGGCCCGGGGTGGGGTCGTCTTTGCGGTGCCCGGAGGACACGGTGGAGCATACGGTGGAGGTCTGCCCAGCTTGCGATGGCGGCGATCTCTTGCGTCCCGCCCAGGTCCAGGCCATGGTACGGAGCGAGAGGCAATGGAATAGGTGGGTAATACGGGCTGGTGTCCACAACTCCACGTCAATGCGCATATTTTGCGTACGGTAATGAGGGAATGGAAAGCCATCACCGCCTTCTGCGAAGCAGTAATGCTCGCGAAGGAGGAGGCGGAGCGCGTGAGGGACGCAGACGACGCCCTGGGCGTCGGGCGTCGTCTGCAGGTTCCCGGCCACCGTAGGTGCTGGCTTGCGGACGTAGAGTAATTTTGATATTTCGGCTTTAAGACACAAAATAAACGAATTTTATGGTGTGAAAAAACAAGTCCCAACATTGAGCCTGCTTAATGAGCTGAAGGAAGCAATTGGATTTTTTGATAGCCGTGAAACCCTTAGATTTTTTTACACAAGAACGGGTTTTGTCTTTCAAAACAATAAAAATTAACCGGCTTTACTTACAGAAAAATATGATATTTCGGCATGGAGACACAGATTCTTGAGAATAATAAATCAAAAGAAACCAGAAGATAAACAGATTATTTACCTTGATGTGACGTATGTACAGTAAGCGTTCAAAAGTGCATAGGCACGTTAAGAGTCGTATTGCCGTGTACTACTCGCGGTACGAATGTATGTGTTTAAACGACACACACCATAAAGATCGCAGTTTTGCACGGCACACTCCGACGCAATGTCGCGCACTCGCATCGCACTACACGAAACAAAAATATATTTCCGTCGCTTTTGTTAGACACGCATCATGCTAGTTACCTTTACCCTAATTGCGTAATACACAATCAATCGGAATCTGAATCGTTTTGAAACAGATTGCTAATATATTGCTTCATGAGTTCGATAAAAAGCCCGCTCAACAATGTAAATAACGCAATGAATGTTGTTGAACTGTCAAAATTACAACAGATTAGTCTGCTGGCCGGTTTATGGCATTGCTAAAATTCGAGTTAATGTAATATGAACTGGTAGCAATAGGTGCCAAGCGTTGGACTGAGAAGCAGTCGGCTTAGGTTCTGATCTCGTCGGAGGAGGGCGGAGAACGCCCTCTTCCGGCCCCCCTAAATGGGTCCAGGGGCGACGGATTCGGGGACATCCGTCGCCCCCCAACATCAGGACCCGAGAAGGCGGCGCGCGTAGTGTTCCGCGCGCGCCACTCACAGACGTTGCGGGGGGAGTACACCTCACTCCTCCCGCCCGAGACGGCAAGCAGACCAGCCGGGGTTGCGGAAGAATCAGGTGTTCCCGCGACCCCGGCGTAGGTGAGTGATGGAACACCGGGTTGGTTTTTAGTCGGTAAGAGTCCGATAGACCATGAGAATTTACCAAGCCGAAAAAAAAAAAAAAAAAAGGTTCTGATCTCATAAGATGCAGCGTAGTTTTATTGCCATTTTTTTTGGTTTGCAATATTAACAATATAAAAAAAATGCTGTTTTTTTATTATTTTTCTTATTGCAATAAACCCTTTATTAGAATAAAAAAAAATCGTTACAAGTGATAACAAAACTAACAACATATTTATTTGTTATAATATTTTACATATGGATAAAAAACCGATACGATTATTTAGAATAACTTCTTCAGCCAAATAGGATGTGCAAATAACTTCTAAGTTCCTTGATATTAAATCAAGGAACTTAGAAGTTATTTGTTTAATTTTGACATGTGAAATGTTCGAAAAAATTTATAAGTAGATTTACCTATTTCACCACAAACATTAATAAATAAAAAATTAAAATTAAAATCTTTTATTTCGGACCCATAACGTCCATTTGGTTAGTTTAAAAACGACTTTTATTAGTATTACGCCACAGTAGCATGTAGGCATATCCAATGTCCCAGTATAGGGCTATCCACGGAATGGTAAAAAAGAGTGGAAGTGCCACACAGCTATCACGCGTGTGTCACAATTATGCGCTGGTTCGCAACACCGGCTCAGTCGCGATTTGCTACTCGCTGTGTCACAACGTCTCGAACAAACCGAAAAATACTACAAACATGCCGAATTGTGCAATTTTTACGTGCGAAAATGATAGCAGGCCAAAAAATGTATCTCACGGAGGTGTTTCTTATCACCGGAAAGCATAAAACTTTGATATTTCAATAAAATTGATTTTTATTGAAAAAACATATTTTTTACTTTGATGCGAACTAAAAACTATCTTGTATCCATTCCTTAAAGTCTAAATCAACTTGCTTGCTGTCTTGAATTTCATCGCATAAATTCTAGAACTTTCGACGCTACTCGTTTAGGTATGCGATACAGTAAATCCATAGTTCGGTATCGATAAAATATGTATAACTAACTTTATCGCAAATAAAGAAATGTACCAGAAATTAGTGTCAAATTATGCTTAAAAATGATAGTTAATATACAGCATGTAACGAAAACCCTGTCCGATCCTGAAGGGTATTATTTGGTATCGTAGTGCGTACACAAATACGTAATCATTAATGGATACGAGATAATTATTTTGCCCCAATGAAACCAATTAGCTTAAAAAATTAAAAATAATCATACCAAAGGCAACACTGATCGCTCGACAGGGTTCACCAGAGTTCACCTACAGTTTCGTGTCAAAGAAGCCGCCTGAGCGCGGCGGTCCTTTGTCGCATGCCGCCAAAGAAACGTAGGACTAAAGAAATCTACGTTTTGCCTACGCGTAGGTATCAGCTGATATTTTATTGTAGGCTTACGCACAATGACCCCGATTTCTGACCTTCTGTTTATCAAGAAACAATTATTATTGAGTTAATGTGATGTGCTTTTGGCAATGTACCCACTGTAGGTATCAGTTTATTAAAACATTTACTTGTTACATACCTCTATCTATCTAGAACATTAGTACACATTCGACACCTTTTTATTAAATATGCACGTACTCTTCGCAGCGCACATGTGTACGATTTGAGTGACTCGAAAGCTTCCACAATCCGAGCTGTTACTTCGATTTCCGAATCACACATTCACTCACAAATAAAAATTAACATATTCAAATATTCCTGATTGGTATACGACACTGTTCGCGATACGATAGCGGCACGTGATACGTACGGACATCCGATCGCAAGCTATCTCCACGTGAGACTGGCGAAGTGTCCAAACAAGTAGCGACCAGTCGGCTACATCAAAGGATCGAGGACTCGTTATGACGCGGGCGGTGTCCTTTGAAATAAAATAGGCAAAAAATAAAAGATTTCGCCGGCCGGTGGAGTGTTGTCAACTTATGAAAATGTACCATATTTAGTGTTACATTTCGCATGGTAACTAAAAATAAAAAAATCAATAGCTTTTGGTTTTTATGAGTTAGATTTTTTTTACTATTTTTTCTAGTACGTATGTTAAACCAGGAATACGCCTTTTTTGGATCGGACAGGGTTTTTGTTACATATTGTATATATCATCCATAATAAGTACACACATGTCAGCCGAAAGAGGTCCAAAGTCGTAGTGAGTGAAACCATAACTTCATGACATATGTATGTACGTATGTACATACATATGTATATTCTGGCAAATAAATCAATCATTCATTCATTCGCGGCTGGACGAATATTTCAGTTAAAATAAATATTTAATAATAATAAAGTTTTCTTATAATATTTAAGTTTTCCCAAAGATCCTTTTACCAAGGAGAAATGCTACGGGAAGACAAAACTAGATGCCGACTAAAACAAGTTCCCTATGCTCAGAACATGTTGATGACGAAAATTTTAAAATGTCAAAAAAGGCTACAGATACTTAAATGATAACGCAATTCCTATTCATATAATTTTAATTTTTCAAGTACGTGCAATTTATGACATATTATTAGTTATTACAGTAACAAACATATAGCGCCATATAGTGCAACTCATCCAAAGCACTACGATGAGCGGCTTCATAAAATAGAAGACAGCAATTACAAACGATATCTGTGGACAAGTGACGCCATCTACAATCGTCGTGTGCGACATTCTGTGCCAGCACCACCCCGCTAGTTATGTGCACCACAACTACAGATGACTACGTGTAGATATTGTGCACACATGTTAACTATAAGCCTTTATAAGCAGAGCTGCCTTCGAACAAATCATAGCCCTGGCTGGAGGCCCTAATTTATTAGGGTAACCACAAAAAAAAACATCAGTCACTAGCTTGAGGTTTTGAGCCCGGTAGCCACGCAGCCAGCTCTGATCCTTAGTTCGAATAGTTTTCTGATACGGTAGCTTAGCAGTCTTCAGGAAACTCGTCAGCTATCATTTCGTTTAACCATTTTACCTTTTATTCTAATCCGACTTCGGTCCATTACTCACCTTATTTTTTTTTCACACAGTTGTATGTGAATATGACATCTATTTCAATGACTTTAGCGTGCTAAATTGTGTCATTTGGTTACAGCGCCCTCTATCGTTGAGTAGTTGAACTCCTTGTGGATTGCTCGAATTTTTTTGTGAGTTGGAAAAATGTCCTTATTGATTTTGACATATAAAATAATACCAACATTCAGTAGTTGTAATAAGACTTAATTTTAAACAACAATAAATAAGATTTTCGCCAAAATCGTATTTATGATTTCTAGCCAATTAAATCATCGTTATCTGTGTACATATTCATTTGTAAATGTGTGAGTTTGGCGACACTGGTTCCCGAAATTAGGAAGTATAAGGGCACTTCCACTCTTTTTTACTATTCCGTGGGGCTATCCCACCTATCTGCTGTAGCATTCAGAATGCTGTTGCGGCTGGCGCGCACCCAGCGCATGATGGAGGCGCATCGCTTGCCTATGATGGCGTGAAAGCCATCTAGTCCCGCCTCTGCGAACATGCCGGAAGCACTGCAGTAGCGCGGCAACATTCTAAATGCATTATTGTATTGAACGCGCAGAGCGCTGTATGCCGTCTGCGTGTAGTTGACCCACAGACTGCACGTATAGAATGACTGGCAGTACGCTGTGTAGCGTTTACTTTAGTCGTGATTTTGCAAATCTGCGAGCCAACATATTGCAGCGGGCAGCCAACGCCCTGCGCTCACGCTCAATATCCAGACTGTCTTTGAAGTCTTCGGAAACCCAGTGGCCCAGATACATGAAAGAAGTGACTTGCTAAGGGACTTCCGCAAAGTTTCAACTGACTTACAATTGGGTAAATTTTAGTGCCCGCCTTAAAGGTTACTTACTACCTGACTTTTCTTGACATTGTATCTGAGCCCACGAGCCTCCGCGTACCTCTCACATTTCGTAAGCAAGTTTTTCATTGCATTAATCGAGGGGCTCAGCAACACCATATAATCAGCATAACTAATATTGTTGACGCATAGTCCGTCTACGTAACAACCCTGGTAGGTGTGGCTGAGCTCGATGATCAACCGGTTTATGTACAGATTGAAGAGACGAGGGGAGGTCAGGCCACCCTGCCTCACCCCGCACTCCATCCTATACACATCCGATAACGAGTCTGCACACAATTTGTCTGATTGTTACACCAAAACCGTAGGATTGATATAACTTCTTTATCCACTGAAGTATCATTCGAGAGTTTCTGCCACAGCAAGTCGTACGACACCAGATCAAACGATTTGTAAAGATCTAGGAAACACGCATAAACAGGCGTTCTCCTAGACGTATAATACTGGACAGTATGCTTGAGAGACAGTATGGCAATTTCCGTGAAGAGACCAGGTCTGAAACTAAACTGCGTATCATGCAATTCGATGCGGGTAGCCATATGCCTATCAAGCACCTTGGCAAAGACAGTAGCAAGATGATGAATGATCACGACGTACGCGCCTAAGTGCAGACGTGTTTTGTGTTATTTTACCCAATTTTTTTAGTTTTAATTTAAGCAATATTGACACTGAAGTGTATTGACAATAATTTGTAACAAGTACTAAAGTGGAGTGGCAGTTGCTACAAGAGTTTGAATTTTGTCTAATAACCAAAATAAAAATGCCTAATAATTGCGGTGCTTGTGGCTCAGTAATAACAGATTTATATAAGGAATGTTCCAATGTAAAATGCAACGTAAAATACAACTTAGCATGCCTAGAAATAAATAAAGAAGCGATATAAGAATAACTGGACTTGCCCGGAATGCATTTGTTCGAAACCGAAAAGAGGGAATAGTGATATTCCAGTCATGAATACACCTGACTTCAAGATTAACACTGCTACACCAATTAGCAATGTAAATTTGCTGCGTGGGAGTCAGACTCATTTTACACCTACAATTAGAGATTCGGATTCTGTACTGCTAGAGGAATTGAGAGAATTTCGATCAGAAATGGTAGCTCGCATGGACAGCCAAGCAAAGACTATAACGCTCTTATTGAACCAGTTTTCTCAAACAAAAACCGAAATGAACAACGTAGTTAAAATGATGAGGGTACTCGAGGAAAAAGTAGAGGCTAAGATAAACCAGAAACGACCAACTCAAGAGGTAATTAAGGAGTCATCCGACAATCCTCCTTCTATTCCTACTTTAGCAGAAATTGTGAGGCAAAGAGCAGTTCTAACGTACGCGGCCCAAAGAAAACGTCTTCAACAACTGTGGGGCCACGAATTCGGCTGGGCTACCGGTAAAGACTACGTCTATTATTAACCCACTGGCCGCTAAGGAACTGAGGATAGTGAATCGGCCTGGACAACTGTACGAAATAAAAAAATAACCGGCCACCTAAAGATGTGAGAGTAGGAACAAATACGGAGTTGAAGGCAATCCAAGCCACAGAACGGAAAAAGCACCTGTAGGTCTGGCGGTTGCATCCAGAAACTACGCTGGAAGCCATAACCAGTCACGTGAAAAACGTATGGCCCAAATGTTCCTATCAAAGTCGACAAAATCAAACACAAAACCGAGCGAGATTATTCGTCGTTTAATGTTGGAGTGCCTGAATATTGTTTTGAAAAATTAAACTAAGCAAAATGTTGGCCCATGAACGCGGAATTTAGTGAGTGGATTTGGTTTCGGAAGTCAACCAAAACAACACCAAATGAATAACATTGAAATATTCTATCAAAACGTCAGAGGTCTGCGAACGAAGTTGGACGAATTAAAAAATAATATAAATTCTTAAAATTCTGACTTAAACGCAATCACGGAATCTGGTTGCAGTGATTCTATACAAGATCCGGAAATTATCCCGCCGGGATATCACAATCTTCGCTGTGATCGAGCGGATGGTCGCAAACACGGAGGCACGTTTTTAGTGGCCACACACCGGTTCGAGCTGCGGCAAGTACATGTTACAGACGTTTCGATAGACAGCTGTGTTTTTGAAATGGTTTGTGCGAAGGTATACTTAATTAACAGATTTTTGTTTTTGTGTTCGGTGATTTATATTCCGCCTGGTAGTTCAGAGAATGACTACATGATTTTGTTTAGTATAATAGAAAAACTGTGCACTAGATATACCATTGTTTAAATCGGGTAGTACATCTGACCCTACTAATTATAGACCTATTTCAGTGCTACCTACCTTTAGTAATTTTTTTGAAAAACGTATTTTAGATCAAATGCAAAGATTTTTAATAAACTCAAATTATTGCATAACAAACAGTTTGGTTTTACAAAGGTTCGTTCGACTACTGTTGCCGGAGTTGAACTTTTAGGCCATGTTTATAATGCATGGGAGGACAAGTGAGATGCTTTGGGCATCTTTTGCGATTTGTCCAAGGCATTTGATTGTGTTCTTCATGAAACATTAATCAGGAAACTGCACCACTACTGAATACGGAACGCCTCTCTGGTTCTTCTTACTTCTTACTTAAGTGATAGGATTCAAAGAGTAGATCTGTAGTTAGAATGGGGGTCCCCCAGGGCTCAATTCTTGGCCCATTTTTGTTTCTTATTTATATTAATGACTTGCCATACCTCATAAAGGATAATCATGACATAGTGTTGTTTGCAGACGACACTTCACTTTTATTTAAACTGAAACGTCAGCAGCTGGTTACTGACAATGTAAATAGCGCCCTCGCTAAGGTTTAATGTTTAATGTTAATAACCTACTTCTTAACGAGAAAAAAACTAAATGTATTAAGTTTACGATACATCATGTTAGACAAGTAGAAACTAGTGTTCTTTTAAAGGGTGAAGAGTTGAAACCCGAAAACTCCACAGTATTCTTAGGCATAACTTTGGATGCCAAGCTTCAATGGGGCCCCCATATAGATAAATTGTCAAAAAAACTATGCTCTGCTGCATACGCCGTTAGAAAAATTCGTAATTTAACTGATTTAGAGACAGCGCGTTTAGTTTACTTTAGTTATTTTCATAGTGTGATGTCGTACGGTATTCTTTTGTGGGGAAATGCCGCCGATATTCAAACAGTTTTTATTTTACAAAAAAGGGCAATTCGTTCAATTTATAAATTAAGTCCCAGACACTCCCTCAGAGACAAATTTAAAGAGATTAATATAATGACTGTGCCTTTTCAGTATATTTATGAAAATCTTTTATATGCACATAAAAATATTAATCTGTTTAAAAAATAAAGTGATATTCATAACAAAAATACTAGGAATAAACACAAATTTGTTGTTCCCACTACCAGGCTCAAGAAAATAGGTGGCTCGTTTAAATGTCAATGTATACGTTTTTATAATAAACTTCCTAGCCACATTCAAGAACTAAGCCTTAATAAATTTAAATCTTTTATAAAGCGGAAATTATGCCAGAAAGCCTATTATACTGTCAAGGACTATATTGAGGACAAGAAGGCTTGGGATTGAGCTGCTCCAATAAGTTTACACAGACATAATTGATGTGTAATTTGCTATTTTTACTTTTGTTTTCTTATAATGTTTTTTTTCTATATACGTACCTTTTTATCTAAACAATGACATGTACATATTTACTGTATAAAGTATAATATTGTTTTAATTTTTGTGAATGTGAGGACTATGTGGGTCATTGCATTTTTTTTCTTCTTTTAATGATGGTGGTCTGGCTGTCTGGCAGTTTCTGGCTTTTGTATTGTTCGTCGGATCGTTGAGCTCCTTAGTTCTGAGTTGAGGTGCACGATGATCGACAAATGCGTGCACTGACTGGACAGGTCCACTCAAATCCGTGTGGTTCTTTCCTCAAAAGACCATTTCAGACACCAGTCTACATAGTCCTCATATGATATGACCAAGATTATTTTCACATTTTATTTACACTTTGACATTGATGCACTTTATATATGCAATGACATTTACTTTGTAAAGGATTATACTATTTTAATTATTGTGAATGTGAAGACATTGTGGATTTGATGTTTTTTTTAATGCATTTTTTTTGTATTATTAGTTTTAATCATGGTCTGGCAGTTTGAGTAATTTATGCGGCCTACCCAAATGTCCTTTCTTTGGTAATGTTCATCGAATCGTTTAGTTCCCTTAGTTCTGTGTTGAGCTGCATGACAACTGACAAATGCGTGCACTGACTGGACAGGTCCACTAATTCTGTGTGGTTCTTTCCTCAAAAGACCATTTCAGATATCAATCCACATGGTCTTCACATGACCTGACCAAGATTATGTCTGGACTTTAAAAGAGACTGTGACCTCTGAGTTTGATTCGGCGTTTCTTCTCAGAGTAGTCAGATAGGAAATGCCGATCTCACCTAGTTTTTAAAATATGATTGAAGTGTAAAAGTGTTTGTACAAACCTCTATGCAGGAAATAAAATCATTTATCATTTATAAGGAAATTGTAGTAATAGGTGATTTTAATTTACATTCGTGGCCTTTGAATGTAACTAATTATTATGAATGTTTCGTGTCGTTTTGCGAATTCACTCAAAGTAATAATGTACCCAATTGTTTAAATAGGCAGCTGGATTTGGTTTTAAGTTCAGGTTTTAACGGTGAGGTGTCGGTAGTAGTGGCGGACGAGCCACTTGTACCGGTTGATGCGCATCGCCCGCCGCTCGCGATCCGCGTGCCGCCCGCGAGCGCGGCAGTCCCTGCCGCCGCCGCCCCTGCTACTTCCTCTGCTCGTGCGCCTGGTTCATGTGAACGTAATATTAGACTGCAGTGGAACTTTTACAAAGCATGTATGAGCTGAGCGATTTAGAAGCAATTTTGGATTTATTTTACAGCACACTTTATAAAATTTTGGGTGACTGTGTTCCCAGGAAAAAACTTAGGCCACAGTCGCGGTACATTTATCCGGAATGGTACACGAGAGAAATAACAGAAGATTTAAGAACTAAAGCAAGACTTCACAAGATATTTAAAACAACTAAACTTGGTACGGATTATGAAGAGTTTTCTAAATACAGAGCGCTTATTAAAAACGCTTAAGAAACTGCTCACAAACTGCATCAACATAAAATCCAGTGTCAGTTTGCTAAAGATCCTAAGTCATTCTGGCAATACATACGATCGAAGAAAAGTGCAAGATGCAAGAAAACTATTATGAAAGAGGGTGAGCATCTATCGGATAACGAGTGTGCTAAACAGTTCGCAATTTTTTTGAATTGGTTTACAGCGGTCAGCCGCCGCGGTTAGACGCTCAGGCGGCAACCTCGGGGGCTCGAGCAGTGCGCGGGTACAACTTGACGCACTGCGTCTGGATGACGTCATAGATGCGCTTGAGCGCCTGAAACCGAAGCGTGCAGCGGGCCCTGATGGTATACCGGCATTTCATTTTAGAGATTGTGGTAGGGTGCTCGCGGAACCTCTACTTTACATTTATAATATAATAATAAAATAAGTTTATTGACACAAAATACCTTTGCAAACAATAACAATACAAATACATTTCACAGATACATACATTGTATTTTGAGAAAAGGCTGCACAAATAGTTTAAAAACCCTGTCTCCTAAACTAGGAAAACCCTGTGACCTAGGAGTCAGTGTTCTACTGTAACTTCGTGTACAAAAGAGACCTTTATTTATTTATGTGTGAAAAAATAAGCAAAGGGGGCGATAGCTGTGAGGGTCTGAGGGATGTAGTGTGGTGTATGAAAGGGGTGGGGTGTTTAGTGGGAGGATGTGTGTGTAGTCGAGTAAGGAGATAATTTTGAAAATAGCATCAAGCTTAGGTAATTCGCCGGCGCAGGTGAGATTCGAACTCAGGGCTTGCCATAATCGCTCCTAGCCAAGCACGGTAACGACTAAGCCATATGATAAGTTAGTTGAAATTAGGAACTACTATCAATTACAAACAAAGTGAGTGTGTGCGCGTACTTATAGAAGAAAGTCGTAAATGAAACGTGGATTATTAAAGTAAAGACCAATCCGGATGGGTATATTGATAAATACAAGGCTAGGCCAGTGATAAAGGGCAGAAGAAGGATATTGATTTAAATTAAATTTTTAGTCCAGTTGCTAGGAGCACCTCGATAAGAGCCGTCTTGAGCGTAGCTGCAAGGGAGAAACTGAAGCATACACAATTCGATGTGTCTACAGCCTTCCTTTATGGCACATTAGACGAGGACATTTACATGAAACCGCCTGAAGGTTATGCTGACGAGCGGTATGTCTTAAAATTAAAGAAGAGCTTGTATGGACTAAGGCAAGCCCCACTTTGTTGGAACAGATGCATCACATACTACATCGTAAAGGCAGGATTTAAGCAGAGTAATTCTGACCCCTGTTTGTTTGTAAGGAGACACGGTGTTAGAGATAATATTGTGTCTATGATAAGTTTAAAAAGAAGTGTTCTTCTATCACTTGTACATTGTCAGTCTACAGAGATGACAAGAAAAATAAAATGTTGATATCCTTTCTATAAATGCTTAATATTTAATAATAGTTTCTTCTATATTAAATAGGTTATGGATCCAGTATAAACGTAAGTAAAAATGAGTCACATAAATATTGAACCACTAAAAAGGGAAAATTATGACACATGGCGAATAAAAGCCCTTCTATTAAAAAGGGGCCTATGGAATTACGTCTCACAAAAAAATTAAAAGACCTATTAGTGAAGGTGACGAACTAAATTAATATTTAGAAAAAGATGTCTTGGCACTAGCAGAATTATTTTTGATCATCTCACCGAGCGAACTGAAACAAGTGAAGAACTGTCAAACCAGCAAAGATATCTGGGACACATATATCTGGTATTTACTACAGCAAAGGTCCTGCACGAAGGGCAAGTCTTTTGAAAGAATTAATCTAATGAAAGAAAAGGATAATATAGTAGATCAATTGAAAAAGTTTATGGACATCGTCGATAAGCTTGCAGATATGGACATAGAAATTAATAAAATCTTCTTAGCATTATGATGCTCTATAGTTTGCCTCAATCTATTGAAAATTTTCGGATTGCGATCGAATCCAGGGATGATCTACCAAGTCCTGAAAACTTGAAGATAAAAGTTATTGAAGAAGCTGAAGCAAGTCGAAATATGGCTAGTACAAGCCCAATAAACATTTAGGCGTCAATGAGAGCTTAGTTTAGAACTTAACGAGATATAAAGGCGCAACAGCAGTAGCAGTTAACACTTTTGGCGAAAAAAGAGCGTAAATAAGTAAAATATTTCACTTCGAGTATAACACAGAGTTACGAGGACGATAACAGGATGAGTCTAAAGGTTAAAGACATACAGCAGGATTTTTTTACACTACAATACGGGCAAAGAATCTTTTGTTATAGGTTTAAGTGAATCTTACAACTATAAGATCTAAATAAGAAGTAAGCATTAACTACAACCCCCCAAAGTGCTATGCAAGCGATAATAAACCCTTGTCAAGAACCAAAAGATACACAAAAGCAATAATTACCGCTACCAGTTCTACAATGGTGCTCAGAAACTCTTTTGTATCACCAAATTCCTAAAGAAGTACAAAACTCTCTTATGTTACTTAAAGTCAAACAGTAGGAACTTTTTTTGCTATCATAGAACTTCTAGTGTTTAATGTGACTTGAGTATAACTTAAGGTAGAGTATCAGGGCTTAATACCACTTCTGTACCCCTAATTTGTTCACTTGTAGTTGATTTCATGGCGACGCAACTTAAAAAAATCTAAAACAGTCAAAAATGCTTGGAAACTTCAAAGCAAGACTGGTGGGAATAGGCGAAAATTGTTGGGAGAATTTCATAATCGTTTGAACTACTCTGTTTATGTTGAGGATCCCAAATTAATACAAGAAAATGTGATTGTGAGTAACACTAGTACTACAAGTAGTCAAGTGGGAGTTTTCTGCCAAAATGTGGAATTGGGTTCTGTACATGAGTTTTTTTCACCTAAACTACAAGACAGATACTGCTGCATGCCTGACACATGACAATGATATTGTAGAAGTTAAAGAAATTCAGTCATTACCTTAATTCGATGTTATTCATATTGATGGTTTTAAAATTAAGAACAAACTCGTTATATCACCTTCCGATTAAGTCACCGTATCTATGTACTCATTTGAGGATAAGGCTGACACTCGTGAAGAGATTTGATATTAATTAGCAAGAGATGTAAAATGTAAACAAGTGTATTGAGCATGAACATTCACAATATTTTTTTCCTTTACTTCACGCAGAAAATATCAAATTAAGCGCAATATATCAACCACATTTATTTTATTCTCATCATAAAGATTGACAATACTAATTTGATTAATTCAGAAGACGGGTTGGTTGTGAGTTTCACCATATAGTTCTCAAGGTCTGCACTGCAAACTGGAAAGAAAAAAAAATGAAAAAAAAATTCAAATAACTTAAACCCTTTGTATTAATAACCTGTATTAATAAACTGATTACCACAATAACAGCCAAACATACCAATCGTTGCATGAACACATTCAAATCAACTTCTTTTTGGCTGGATTGTTTACTATTGGTGTCTTTTGTCTCTTCATCGGTATCTGTATTAACCAATAAAAAATCTAGTTTGCGTTCAGGTTCCTCACAATTTCTTTAAAAAATTAAGTAATCGAATATGTACATGATTTTACTTTACAATTTAAGACTGCAATCTTAAATTGTAAAGTAAAACTATGTATATACTTTATTTTATTGTGGTTTCGGGCAGTTACTACAGATCCCTAAATTCATTTGCCCACCATGTTTAGGTTACGAATTGATTAGACTAAGTTTAGAAAAACATAAGAAAACATGGTTTAATTGAAGCATTTTGCTTAGTTGTGTTCTAATACTGCTAGTACGATACCTTAAATTAGAACAGGCAACGTTTTATTCGATTATTACAAAAGTTTTATGTTACTCCACGTCTAATAAAATATTTATTTTCAGTAAATAGACAAAATACATCAGGCGCTTGAATAATTTGTTAATAATACATATACTTATTCACAGTGTACTTACCTTCGCAGTAAAAAGTCAACTTCTGTGTAAACTAAGTTGAAATAAAAGATTACTTTTAATTTCACTTTCACAAACGAATGGCGGCGTTTTGGATCCGACATATATACGCATACTGTTCGCACATAAAAACTTAGAAGTATATTTAAATTGTTGAAAAAAAATACTTGACGTGGAAAATGTTAGCACCTGAGGCCATTTTTATAGTCTTTGTTGTTCTATGCTAGTGCTCAAAGCGTTTATAATCACCTATTTGCCACCCTCTTATCGATTAAAAATATATTGAGCGACATTGTATTTCTATTTCACCGCTAAAGAAGTTAGTATTCTCCCATTTACAGCACTCTTAGCACCCAAAGAGTTAATAAACGATATTTTATTCTATTGTACCACCAAACTCATTTGGTGGTACAATAGAATAAAATATCGTTACACATGAATCGCTGACACATGAATAAGAAAGATTCCGAAATCTTGATAAGGATGAGAGCAAATCTTTAAAGTTAGTATCAGAGAACTTTATAGCACGAATTGAAGGTCGGAACTTAATATCAAGGAAAGACCAGATCTTTTTTTTTTTTGGGAATGGTATCTTGCCGGTCAACCTATGAGGTTGTCGTCTGATTAAACGGACTTGCCTGTGGTTGCCCTAATAAATTAAGGCCTCCAGCCAGGACTTAAACTTAAATACTAACTAAAAACTAAGTGACTACACGCTAAGGGCACCCCCTGTGGGGTACGAAAATCGGCTTAGGGCGTCGCTGGAAGAGGGCAGCAAGGGACTAGCTGGATCAAGATTTGAGTGATTTAGGGACGAATTTAAAGCTACAGGCTCGGCGTCGCGGCGGGTCTCGGCGGCGAGGACGGTAGGACGGCGATCGGGTTTTGCGCTTGTGTAAAGTGCTGGTGGCCTTACTGCTCTCCTGGAGGAGGGTAGTGGCGTCGTCGGGGGCGATTAGGGTATGCCTTGGTCGGAGAAGACTGCTTATGCGGGAGGGAGTACAGCGGGCGGCCGCTGAGATCAGGGGATTTGGGTGTTTTATGCCACAGTCAAAGAAACGCTTGGAGAAGCGTTTCATGAACTGGTTTATGGTAGGCATTTTAAGGTCGACGTGGATATCTATATTGCGGACATAGTAGGGGGCACCCGTGACCTTTCTGAGGAAACGGTTCTGGAGAGTCTGCATCTTATGGAGATGGCGTGGGGGGGCGTGCGCAAATACAACGCAGGCATAGGTGATGATGGGACGAATGACTGCGGTATAGATGCGCAGCTTGCATTTAAGTGACAGTTTACAACGGGCTGTCAGTATGAATTGGAGTCTACCAAGAGCGAAGGAGGCGCGCCCGCGAACCGCCTTAATGTGCTGCTTAAAGATGAGGTTTTGGTCAAGGATCACGCCTAGGTACTTAGCTTGCTTCTCCCAAGGGATCGGCCTGCCGTACATAGTGATCGGGCTGGGAAGGGGGAGGGGGAATCGACTACGTCCCGAGTAGAGAACCGTCTGACTCTTATCGGGGTTGACCTCGATTCTCCATTTCCGGAACCAATCGCCTAAGACGTGACCGACAGTGACCGGTATAGTAAACGGCCGTGTCGTCGGCGAAGAGAGCTAACTGAGCCTTTTTACTGTTTGGGATATCGCTGGTGAACAGCGTGAAGACTAGACGAGATATAACGGAACTCTGAGGGACACCGGCGCGAATAGGGTGAGGGGACGAGAGTGCACCCTCGATGCGATAGCGGAAGGTGCGATTCGACAAAAAGTCTCGTAAGATGAGCACGAGACGATCTGGCACTCCTAGTTGGTAAACGGTGGACCTGGTGGATACTAGAGTATTGGGGTCGGAAACCAAACTGCTCGTTGGGAAGGAGGCTCTTTGCTTCGGCATAGTCCTTGAGACGCTTATAAATAAGCCTCTCGTAGATTTTGCCGAGAACATTGAGTAAGCTAATGGGGCGGTAGCTGGAGGGCTCAGACTTTGGCTTGCCTGGCTTTGGGGTACCGATGACGGTTGCTTCCCTTTTATGATGTCGTGCACTTCGTCTGGAGCGACGGGAGGCAGAGGATCATCAGGGTCTTCGACGGGTGGGAGGGAGGCTCTCCGTTCGACTTCAGCGTCGACCTTGTTCAGGTGAGCTTGGTCTACTGGTTGAGAGCTGGGAGAACATTGGGACTTTAGATTTTGAAAAGACATTCTGCCTCTTCAGTACTGTCAAAAGCGACGCTCTTGTCGGGGCGGATGAGAGGAGGCATAGAGCCCTCTTCAGAGGAACGCAATTTCCTCTGCAAGTGCCAGAAGGCTTGATGGGTGGGCTCGAGTTCAATTAGCATTTTGTTCCAGCCCTCAGAGCAAACCTCCCCTTTGCGCTTCTTTACAGCACGCTGTAAATGGCGCATGTGGGCTTTGTTCGCGTCACAAGGGAAGGAGTCGTAGGCACGAATAGCCGCGTTCTTCTCGGTTATCAAATCATGTACGTCAGTAGGTAGTTTCCAGCGATGGTCTTCCATCACCGGAACTTCCCGTCAACAATCCATCAATACGGATTGGACGTGTTCTGTAAACGAGTCGATTGCAGCCGTCGTGTCGGCGACTGACACTATGTGATCGGGGATGGTGTCCAAGTGAGGCGACGTGGTGGATTACAGTCTTTCGCTTACTTTCCTCCAGTCGGTTATCATCTGGGTCTGAGGGGGGGAAAGACCTGATCTGCAACTGAGCGAAGCTTTATACGTACCATCACTAACTACAAACCTAATGTCAGTTGGAAAAATTACAGACATTGGTGCAACAGTTTTATTCAAACAAAAAAATGCAACTGTAATGTATAATGGTCAAATAATGTTAAGAGCAGAAAGAAATGAAGACGGTTTATATTATGGTAAAGAAAACAAACAAGATAAAGCTAGATTCTGCAAAGCAAATAAAATTCAGCAATGGCATAGAAAACTAGCAATCATCTCAATGAGGGGCAAATGCGAATAGCTCTAGATAAAAGAATATGGAAGGATTGGAATTTAATAAAAATGACACAGTTTTTTTAACCGGGACTTTGGCAGCTACAACACTAAACAGACTAATGTATAGAAAACATTATCCAAGTACTTGACAACAAAGATCAAATAGGTACACTATTTTGACCTTAAGGTCAAGGTCAAAATAGTAGCACCTATATTGATCCAATTGGTGAAAACCAATGTCGAGTTGACATCAACGGAAAATCTATAAAATGGTCTGGACATCGCAATTTCTTGTAATAAAAAATTTCTGCGTATGTCCGTGTCCCATTTTTAATTGGGGTCTTACCGGTAAAGAAGATGACTGAATGCCATTCTGCGGTATTGAAATTACGACTTTATGACGCAATTTATAATGTTAAGTCGGTAAAGCATATTCTACCAAGCAATGCGCATACAAAAATAGCCCTTCATTGAAAAACATATTTTGGATATGACTGTACTCGTACGATTTAGTGACATGGCACAGAGTTGTTGGTTAAAATTGACAGTTTCATGTACGCCTTGATATTCTCTTAGATCCATTAATGATAGTTGACGTTTCCTTGACAGATGAACGCCGGTTAGTTACCCTGGGCAAACGAGTGAAATCGACGTGTACTCCAACAGCTGTCTGAAAAATTGTGCTTTTTCAGAACGAGTACAAGATGTGAAGTTGTTGAAGAGTTTACTTTCATCTCTACCGCCAACACTACACACTACTCAGTAGAACAACATCTAAGCTCAGCTGGTTCAGCGACAATTCGACGACAACCTGCCGCGATACGATCTGTAGTTCATCATCATCATCCCCCCGCTCCGATTCCAATCATGGTAGAGATTTCCGAATTCACGTCCTCTGCAGAAATACGTTATTTAATTTTTGACCAGCTTTATTAATTAATAAAATAAGTACCTGTAGGTTATAACTAAATAATATTCCTTTTTATTCTATTATAATCGAGAAGTTAACTTATTTTCAATAAAAATTATACTTATGTATTCAATGATTTTAATTTTGGCATGTCATTGTTATTATCATAAACTTCCTATAAGTGCATTAGCAGCAAAGTGTTTAATCCGGTAACCTTTTAATCAATAATGTACCTCGACATTATATTATAATAAAAATTTCATTTGTAAGTTAAGTAATCCGCTAACTATTTACTACTTCCGAAATGACTGAAAATAAATTAAAATACACCATACAATCTAACACTAAAATAGATATAATTATGTTATGTAGAAGTAAACATGGAAAAAAAGGAAAAAGCTCATTGGGCACCAAAAAAAAATCAGCATCGCTGTCATTGGGATAGGCCCAAAAGGATTGCAGCTTTGCCACGTTGGATGGCAATGCTGATTCTTTGCCCCAAAAATAGGCCAGCCCTCTGGTCACGTAAACAGTCAACCAACCGCTTGGCGATGTCCCGAAATACTCGATGAGCACTCGGACTCCACGGTCCTAGTGTTTCAACCCCCAACGGCTCAAACATATAGCTCCCAATAAGGTTGCTATATTTGCGACGCTTGAAGTTTTCTGCACCTGCAGCAGCCGCCCTAGCACAGCGGTCATTCCGTCTGGCCTCTTCCCATCGTGGCGTGCCAAGCCATTGAGTTCTAAAACAGTTGGCATCCCGGGAGTGACAAGGGCCCGATGGATGATGAATGCTGGCATGCCTTGACAAACGACCAGCGATCTTGCTGCAGGAAAGACGGGACTCATTCACCGCACTGACAATGTCTGACATTTCATTATAATAATGTATAGACGCAATTATTTGTTAACGACTGCTGGCAACACAAAGTAGGCATCCGCCGTGTATGACGTAGGTATTGTTCGAAATGAAATGTGTTAACTTTTGGATATAAAAACTTTTACTATTTCCTTAAATAACAACGTACTTCATGACCTAGACAATTCTTCTAAGTAAACAGAATCAGGAAGTCCCAAATAATCTTGCCAGATATATGAAACCAGAGATATAACACAAACACAGAATTTTGATTATGATTACTAAATTGAACTTACTATACAATTAAAAACTAAGTTAATGTTCCTATGGACTAGAACATAGTTAGGCCAGGCCAAGACGCAGAACTACAGCAAAGAAAATAGGTAGAATTACCTAATCAGATAGAAAAAACATGAGAAATAAGAATAAAGTCAAAGTCAAAGTCAAAAGTTTATTGCGAACTAAGTGTACAATGTTGATGTTATTTTATGATAGCACTTATGACTTAGCAGCCTTTTACAAGCATTGCAATTTTATCATTCGCCTGCCCTTATCATCCTAAATTGGCATGCATTAAACATTATTATATCATAATTATTTCCTTATATTAGTATAATTCGTTTGATAAATTATAGTTATGTCAAAATTAAAAGTCAATGAGTCTAATAAAAAAACAGCAATATTTATGTCATCCTCTTCAGGTAGTGCAAATTAAAAATATCTTAAGAAGTTAAATAGGATAGACTTAATCTTATTGTTTGTATAGGACAGATCGCCACTTTTGTACATGAGAGAAACACGTTATTTTAAGCAAAACATGACATGTTATTAATTAATAGGTAACGGACACAACTTTGACACACTCTTTCTAGAAATCTTATCATTAAATTTTAAATCAGCCACTCTTACACATTTATAATTTCCTGGATAAACCTTTATTATTCTAGCAATAGGCCACACTAAAGGTGATGTATTCAAATGCTTTTCTAGGACAATAGCACCTTCTTTCATATTTGGTGATTCATTATGCCACTTGGGACGACTAAACAGCTGAGTCAAGTAATTATTTGACCAGGTTTTCCAGAAGCATGTTTACCACCTGCCTAAATCATAGACGGTTTATAGGGACTTCTGTTAAATCACCCTCAGGGGAGCTGCACACAGCCGTGCCAATCACAAAATGACCAGCAGTCAAATACTTGCCTTCATTTGGGTTCAGTGAGAGCAAAGGTCGAGAATTCACAACACCTTCTATTTGCTTCGCAACTGTGTTCAATTCTTCGTAGGTCAAACTTAAGTTGCCTACTAATCCTTTAAGATACTCTTCACCCCTGCTTCCCAAAAGCCACCAAACTCCGATGAGTAACTATTCCTAGTTATAAATAGAAATCTAATTTAAATAAGAATATACAAACGGTTCAATTCCTTGATACTAAAATAATTTACTTTGAATGATGATCTGTTGCGTTTTGATGTTTCACCCATTCCGTGCATATTAAGCGCCTCTTGGCGCATTATGACCTGAGAATGTAAAATATTCTTTTAGAACTTTATAACTATACTATATATATATTTGCGCCACTTCTGCGCCTGAGACTGTACACCTCGTGGTTGTGGCTTCGCATTTGATGTATAGTCTCACCGATGATCGTGAGTGATGCATACGGTTAGCGGTCAGCAGTGTTCGGACCCTCCTATCTACGGCGTCGATGCGTATGCTAAAAAAGTACATATAAACCAGCATCAAGTCGCGCATCTTGTTTCGGCACGAAAGAATACTAATTCAGGCGACCAAAGATGCGCTCCTTCAACGATTGCTTCATGTCAGCAACGTTGATGCCTCTTCCGCTTCTACCCAAATACTTATAGCTTTCGGATAAGGAAAGCGATCTAAGGTGTATGGGATCCGAAAGTTGAATTACATAATCTATTTCCTCGGATTGCATAATCTCATCTCGCTCTACATGCAGTCGCACATTTGTCCACACCAAATTCTATCCTGATAGCGCCATTGAAAGTTTCAGTCACCTGCAGTAGCTCCATCAGTCGCAATTTGTTGTGGGCAAAGAGTTTCAAGACAGCCATGTGGAAGGTTGGATAAGACCTGACCATCTCTTTTCAACCGATAGCCTAGACCTGAATCCTCCAGTAGTGTGCTTATAGGGTTCAGGGCTAAGCATAACCACAGTAGACTCAAACAGATGGGATTCAGTGATCCCCACATGCATAAGTGCATTGAATTATTTTTATTTATCCCTTGGAAAAAAAAACAATTAATTATGTTATATGTTATTAATTAGTGGAAGAATGTGAAACTTCAATTGCATAATGCATAAGCAGCCTATTAAGTTCCCACTCCTGGGATACAAGCCTCCTCTCTGTGCGAGGGAGTGGACAGTAATGCACCACCGGGCTCAGGGCGGGTTGGTAGATGTCACATTTCTTCGAATTTTCGGGTTCTAAGACATGCCGGTTTCCTCACGATGTTTTCCTTCACCGTTTTGAGCGCAGTGGTGATGAAATAATTTACACAAAGTAAAGCGCCTGGCTGGGTTCGAACCTACGACCTAAAACTCGTTAGTCGCAGCCGTTACTGGGCCACCACTGCTCTCCAGGTGGAAAACTGACCTGTTCAGGAAAACAGCATACAACTTTTAAGTCAAATATTTGTTTTGTTATTTTGCTTTTTTCTTATAAATCCGTTGCGCGACGTGGAGTCAAAACATAGGATCATGATGTTATACGAATCCACGGGGTTAGATGGAATTTTGTCAGTAAGGACTGGTCTTAAACCAGCTTTGTAACCTGACCAACGGGCACGTAGCTCTGGACTGTAAAAGGACAAAGAAAAACATTGGTTAAACAGAAGCAGAATGTATTATTTATTTTTGACTAGCGCAGGAAAGCTTATAGGATCATTTGCAAAAAAATTATATAGGTATGAGAAAAAGGATTTTCAGTCATCCTCTATAGAAATAATCTACAGGAAGAATCCTCTGACCAGACGGGTGTTGTATCTAGTGGGAAAAAGCCCAAATACGGAGAAGACAAAGACGGAGACAAACAGTCGGGACGATGTATATTTATGCTAGTTGTGCGTTAAACTCTGCTTGCGCGATGCAGGATTTTGAGTGATGTCAGTGTGATGCGTAGTTCGTCATGTAGCGATTTAGATGCCGCGACAATTTTAATAAATAAAACGGAAATACTGACTGCCTCGTTGGCTTAGTGGTCGCAAGGGCTACTGCTGAGCATAAGGTCCTGGGTTCGATTCCCAGATCGGACAAAGTATTATTGAGTATTTTTTCCATCAGGGATTACTCAGTAGCAGCCCGGAATCTGGGTTTGTGCCCGGTTGATGGCATTAGGCTCGCTCCCTTTAATGTAAGACTTAAACACACCTGAGGAATTTTTGATGTACTATAGGCCTTTCACTTTGGGAATTACAGAGGTAATGTTATGTTTTTTAAAAACCATTTCCAAATGAAGTTTCCTGGGAGAAAAAAAGGCAAAACAAAACAAATGACCTAAAGATAAATTTCAGAAACAAGTTATATTTTTAAAGAACTAGCTGCGCCTGCGGCTCCGTCTAGTTCATGACCCTAGCCAGAGAACATAAAGTACCTTCATGAATAAAAAAAAATGCCTTTACGCCTAATCCTACCGAATCGAATGTGCAGCAACCTGCACCTTAATAAAATTGCGCACCTTACACAATTCCAACTCTTAACACAAAAGTGTTAGACAAGGACAGCACTATCGTAGATGTGACGTCACTACTATGTTACTTCATACTAGCGCCATACATTGTCCGTACCGCGCGACAAGAATAGGAATAATCCCCTCCAAAACATTTAAAGCGTGTATCTTCTTCGTATTTACATGGATTTAACTGTTTTTTTTTTCTATTATCTCATTTTAACTATGCCTTCTTTGAAATGACATTATTTTACGAGCGTTTTTAATAGTAGTCATCATCCCAATTTGTCATTTTATGTGTGTAACGCAATCACCCTGCTGAACATGTGCGTTACTTATTAAACTGAGAATAAACCAACCTCTTCACATATTTGCCAGTGCAATCGATTTTGACATGGTCGCTGTTGTTGAGCGAAAACTTTTCCTTTCCAATAACTTTGGTTGGGTGGCCGATGTAATATTTTCTTTCATCAACGTAAAGAATATCTCTGTATATACAGACTATATCTTTTACAGTTGTAAGGATTGCTTTCGTGACGTTGCATTCGGATTTCTGTAATATGACATTTGGAATTAAGTTATTACTGCCTCCTTGGTCTAGTTATCTCGAAGCGGCTGGCTATGGTCCTGCGAATGTTTGGAGGCGCAATGGAGTCGGTTTAAGGCAACCACTAATAATTCGACACGTCTCATTTAGAGCCCCACTAGGTCAGCGTGGGTAGAACGGTTTCATAAACTAACTTATTGTTCTATGTTCGTTTTTAGAATATGTTATATGACATATGTTCCGTGGGTCCAGCTAGTCCAGCGAATAGAAACGCCTCCACAGCAATCTATGGCGAGAGCTGCATAAACCTCCTGATTAATTTTATCTACTACCTGGGCATGCGTTACCGTTGCAGACTTGAAAATCTTTAAATAGACTTCGAACCCAAGTCGGCCGGAGCAAAGACAATCTCCACAGATTGGGGTTCACAGACGGCTCCGATCTCAAATGCGTATGCGGCACCTCTCCATAGATAATGGCCCACCTTCCGTCCTGCGCCGCATGCCCTGACACCTGTGAACTTGATGATCTTATGACTGCGTCAGTTAGCGGGGTTCGCGCATATGAATTTTGGGCCAAAGAGGTTTGAACACTTGGCCATCGATACGCTAAGAAGAAGAAGGAGATCTAGTGATCGGGTTCTTATACAGGTTGCCCTCTCTGTGCGAGAGATTGGGCCGTAATCCGCCACGTGGGCCCCGTGCGAGTTGGTGTCTTGTCTATCGCTATTATTCTTAATGTTCACTCTTATCTACTTACAAAGCAATTGACCCAGTTTGTCCCTTCACACGTCACGATCGGATAATTTTCAATGAACCTCGCTACGTCTTCGTTAAACGGCTCGAGCTGTGGAACTTTGCAGCCTCTGCCTTTATCTTGTTCCACATTATCCTCTAAGCCCTTTTTGACTAGCCTAGAAGTAAGTTGATCAGCATTTACAGCGTATTTAGCGTACTAAAAACCATCATGCTTCATGGGGCTACAAAGACCATTGAATATCAAGGAGTAGTCCGGAGAGCGCCGTAATAGTAGGAAAGACTTGCCCTTCGGATAGGGAAGGGTTGTGAGCTATACCGTTTATGCATTCTAGAGATACGTTGGACTGGTGGAGAGCCGGGTGATATTTTTCTATAGGACCATTTTGTGTGCCGAATCCAAAAAAAAACCTTTAAAAAATGCTGATTTGTGAGCAATGTCGAATATCTTATTACCAGGGACTTAAAAACATCTTTATCAGTGCAACAGAATTTTAAGTGTTGCTGCTTATTTCTGTTACACATATTAACATATAAACGTTTACACTTTGATACTGTAACATTATTGTATCTGTTACATTTATAAATATGTTTCTTTCCAAATAGTTTAAGAAAACAGTGTTAAAAACAGTTATTACTGTTACAGTTTGAGTCCCTGCTTATTACGACTAGTTTATAATAAAGTACCTGTTGGTAGCAGTCAAATCCTCAATGATAACTTTTGCTCGTTCCATCGTATAGAAGACTATTGGGCTAAGTAGCAGTACCAACAGGACACCAAGAAATAATCGTCTTGAGCGCCAGAACATCTTCGAAAAAGGTAACTTCTGCAAATAAGTGGTTATCGCTAAAGCCAATCATCAAATACGAAATTTAAAATCTACTCAACCCTGCCTAACCCTTCGGGGAATACTGACGTCAATGTTGCTATATTAATAAAAATATCTGTTAAATTCACTGACAGATAACGCTTAATCTATACCGCTGGATGTATAAGGATATAATTTTGCACAAAAAATCCTTAATAACGAAAGTGAGCAATGAGAAAGGATTTTTCAAAATTCATCTTTTATGTGGTTAAATAGATGATGAAAGTTTGTATGGAAGATCGTCAATAGGGATTATGACATTTTTTTTAACCTAAAATAAAAAGTTTTTTCCAAATAGTGCAAACAATTATAAAAGTTTAAAAGCTTAAAAACTTGCCAAGTTATCAACGTTTTAAAATACGAGTAACTGTTAGACAAAGACAGCACTATCGTACAAGTGATGTCACGACTTCATACTAATGCCATACAATGGTCGTACCGCGCGACAAGGACGGGAATAATCCCCTCCAAAAACTACCCCACACAAATTCATTTGCCTTCACTTGCTAAGTAATGAACAGTGACAGGAAATTATTATAACATTATCAACATACACTTAGAAATTGAAAAAATACTTATTATTGAAGCTAACTCAAATACCACTCGGAATTTAACTAAATTTATACAGAGTTCTGAGGTAATAACACACATAAAAGCAAACCACCGAATTGAGAACTTCCCCCTTTTTGTGTCGGTTTAAAACAACAGCCAAACGGATCGATCGAAGGTAAATCCACGGCTGCCAAGGTCAGTCTTTGGATGTGCTGCCATCCGTTACATATCGAGAGAACTCCGTGTCTCGAAAAGCACCAGCACGTTAAGCCGTTGTTCCCGGTGGTCGTCTGTAGATCTTTGACAGTCGTTACAGGTGTCACCAAGCCTAATCTGACAACCAGTCTAAGCAAGGGGTATCGTGTTGCTCAGTAACTAGTGTTTTGAAGATCAGATTGGCAGTCGCTCCATGTAAATACTGGTATTCAGCTGCATTTGGCTACGCTGGAAGGCCACTACATAATAGTCAGGAAAGTCAGGAAAAGGCAAGGCATATGATGATCTCGATGCTACCACTCTCGAGTAGAAGTACTACTCAATCTACAGGGTGGCTGGAACGTCGACGCACAACCGGTTTCCATGAATTCAGTACATGATTCTAGACACCCCCTTTTTTTGGGTGGGAAATCATCAAATGACTTCTCCCGCTCTGGGTGGAGCAGGAGGGCGTGTCAGACTTTTATCGACTAAAACCCACCCGTGTTCCATCAGTTGCTGTGCCAGGGCAACGGTATCTCTCTCGAACATCCCGCGACCCTGGCATGCATCGGCCTTATCGGACCCCGTCAATTACTGCTGACATCTCTTTGAGCCGCAAGCCCGCGCCTACGGTGGCCGGGAATCTGCAGGCGACTCCAGACGCCCAGGGCGTCTCCTACGGCGACTAGGGGCGTGAGGGCGACAAGCTCTCTCCCCCACGCGCTCCGCCTCCTTCTTCGCGAGCATTACTGCTTCGCAGAAGGAGGTGACGGCTTCCAATGCCCTCTCGCTCCGTACCATCGCCTGGACCAGGGCCGGACGCGAGAGATAGCCGCTGCCGATCGCCTCCGCGAGAACACGGTGGTGCTCTGCCCAAGCTGGGCAGACCTCCACCGTATGCTCCATCGTTCTAGACACCCATGCGTTGAAATTTTTCTTCGATTGTCATAAAAAAGAATGCTGTTCCATACAAAAATACCCGCGACGAATCCGTTTACATCCCTGACAGCCTCTGTGTGCCTTAATACCATTTCTCTAAAGTGAATAGGTATTTTCCCGGTCGTTCCATCGAAGGCTTCATCCATTGCTTTCAGCTAGGCGAGACCAGAGACAAAAGTGGCTAATCAATAAAGTAAAAAATGGGTCATGTACCAGAAAAGTGTGTTACAAGTTTTTTCGGGACCAACATCTTAATCGCGAAAAAAATATCAACTGTCGCATACAATAATTTAATACCTACATACTCGTCCCAAAGTGATCGTGAGTGTGCGTGTTCATTATGATAGTCTGCATCATTACCACCATTCTTAAAATTAAATAAAACCTTTTCTAATAAACTCTGTAAACTGATATTACAAAGCGAACAGCGAATTATGTGAGTTCTTGTATTTATGTGAATCTCTGGAAACTTGTTTATAAAATTATTTGACCACTTGAAAGGAACATTGTTCCAGGACAGCGGCTATATATTTTATAAACATATTCCAAAAACATTACTTGAAATGAGATATTGGTCAGAACTTGTCAACTTGTCGTGAACAGAATACCGTCTTCATATGTAAATTGCACCTGTGCGAAGCCGGCGTGGGTTGCTAGTGAATAATAAAAGGAGAAAAAAAAGTTTTTAAGAAACCTGAGGGACCGAAAGGGCACGGTTCACGTAAACAAATTTTGGATCTAGATGGATCATTGACTTGTCAATTCAGCTGAAAGACATCCACTGCAAGACACAATATATGCTTCCCCAAACCGTCGGCTCATCGACTGGTTCTGTGCTTTTCATATCCAGCGGATTCCGGCGGCTTACACCTTCGACATTTAATTAAAAGAAGACAAAGTAAAAATCGTACCTTGGTCATTTGCTTGTAAAATATTTGTTACTTATGATATTCATTCGATTCTTGTAAAATGTCAAAGAAATCAAAGTCACAGGTCCACAGATAGAACAAAATACTGTTTTTATAGGAGAAAACCATTATAATCATCATCGCTTTCATCGTCATCTTTGGGAATACCAAAAGAGTTATAAAAAGCATCAAACAGGTATTTCATAAGTAATTTAAAAAGCCATTTGATGAAGGCAACAATAGAAAATTTGATCGCCGCTATAATTATTACTAGATTGATAACCATGAAAAAATATATATGTATATTGGTTCTAAATAATGATAGCACTGCGTAGGTTCGTTTCCATTATTGCGAAAATATATTAAATCAAATTACAAGAAAGATGGTCTGGCACATGAAAGTTGAAAATGCAAAAGGGCGGCATAATTAGATATATTATTATGCTAAGGGCCTATTTTTACTTTTATTTAATAATAACATAGCATAACGTCCCGCCTATAATATCTGAAGGGTTAAGCAGAGGTGTAGCTGTAGTACACCCACATTTCGCCAGTTATGTTTAAGTGCCATGTAATAGGGGGCGAGCCTATTGCCATCAACCGGGCACAAATCCAGACTCCGGGCTGCTACTGAGAAATTCTAGATAGAAAACCCAATAACACTTTGCCCGACCTGGGAATCGAACCCAGGACCTCATGCTCAGCAGTAGCTCTTGCAACCACTTGACCAACGAGGCAGTTTAATAATAGAAAAATAATACCCAGCCTGCCTCAGCCCCCCCCTTCCCACTTTTCTTTCACGACAGCTCGAGTTAAGTACGATGACAAAACCGGAATTAACGCTGCGAATACAATGTCCTAAAATGTTTACCAACAACGCCTAAAGATCCTCCCCTGCCAATTTCATTCAATCATTAAAAGATCCTTGTAGCTCTCTACAGCCCATTCATAGTTATTTCACCTCTGACAGCTGCAACCCTACTACATACAACCTTATTGTAACGAGAATAAAGATCACTTTGATTTTGACAGACTTGTCAGTGGCAACAACCGAACAGCAACCTTTTCCACAGGAAAATAAAGATTACTTTGATTTTTACTGTAATGCAAATTCGAGGTAAAATAAGCGTGAAAAGAATGTAATTCCATGATGCGTTCAAACAAGGATCTTTTGGCGCGCGGCCAAAATTGGAACTACGCCGCCATCTTGCATTGTTCATACATATTGACGGAAGATTCTCGCCACGGTATTCTTGGTTAGCACGTGTGTTTAAGATTTTTTGTTGTTTTTATAGATATTGTTGATATTTTTGTGACTTGTTTTCCTATAAGTGTGTTGTCCTTGTGTTTGTAAACTGGTTTGTATTGTCCGTCCGCTATGGCAATTTGCAGACGTTGTCTGTAGTGTTACAGAGATGGATATTTCTCAATGTTCCCAATCCCAATCGCTACTAAATCAGTCATTCCGCAAACGTCCCGGTAACTAAGATATTTTGACACCTTCCCCTCCAAGCAAACAAAAGAAAAGCCAAATTGGTCGTGTCAAATATTCGGCCATAGATAAGGCATAGTCCACGTCTCCCGTATAGAGTTACCCAACCCAACTCAGGAACCACCTTACACCCAGTTAATTTTGGAAAGTTTTTAATTAACAACAACATCAAACTCAAAGCATTTATTTCAAATAAACCCATTACAGGCACTTTTGAATTGTCAAGGGGTCGGTCAGTCAGAAATATGAAGCTAGTTGCCCATTCCAAAGCGAAGTAGGTACCTATGGAGAAGAACGGGCAAGAAACTCCATGGACACTCTTTTAAATAATATGGTTACAGAAAATTTGTTACATCAGTCTTGTTGAAATTAAACATGTGAGAACGATGTAGAAAGACCCGTAATAAAAAACATAAAAATCAGAAAAGAAAAATTTAAAAAAAAAAAAAAAAGGCGTGGCAGCCAAGAGATGACCAGTCCCCACTGACGGCGCCCGTTCACGAACATGACGTATGGATCAGCACCATTCAGCTCAACCATTTTGAAGGGAACTTAATGATCCAACACACACGCCACCACCAGCGAGACATTAGAGTGAGCGTGACATACTCTCAGCCGCCAGGGCACATTCAAGTCAATGACAGACGTGCCCAGTATAGGGTAGCTTTATAGTAGGTACCACATAGTGCTCACACGTGTGCTTTGCAATTATACAATACTAAAAGATTGAATTTATACAGTGCAAAGACAGTTTTTACAATCTTCAGCAGCTCCAACAATATTTCCGAATGCTAATCAATTGTTTAGGCGCCCTTGTGGAGCAGAACCAGCGTTGAGCCAAGCATTTTTGTCAGAGATGTAATCCTCCAACTTATAATATGCTTGGCTGCATAGTGTGCGTTTGATACAGGTTTTGAACTTCGTTTCGTTCAGTTGGAGCATGTGGGGAGGTATTTTATTATAACATTTTAAACAGTACCCCATGAAGGATGAATCTACTTTAGCCAGCCTGAAACCCGGTTGAACCAATTGGTCCCTATTTCTAGTCCCATAGTTGTGTCTCTCACCTCTTTTACTGAACAGATTTAAGTTTTTCCTTACGTACATGATGTTTTCATATATATATTGACAAGGTACGGTCATGATGTTAATATCTTTAAACAGTTCCCTTAAAGAATCGCGCCTGCGGAGGCCATATATTGCTCTAATGGCTCTTTTTTGCAGAATAAAAATAGACTCGATGTCTGCAGCGCGTCTCCATAATAAGATACCGTAAGACATGATACTATGAAAGTAACTGAAATAGACCAGCCTCGCGGTATCTACATTAGTAAACTGATGGATTTTTCTTACAGCATATGCTGCTGAACTTAGCCGTCCTGCAAGAGATGTTAAATGGGGACCCCATTGCAGCCTCGAGTCGAGCGTGATCCCCAAGAAAACCGTTTTATCAACGAATTCTAGTTTCTCTTGATTCAATACTATGTCACAATCAGTACTTTTAACATTCGGCAAAGCAAACCTTATGCATTTTGTTTTTTTCCCATTTAATACTAAATTATTAGCAGTAAACCAATTTTGTACCTGCAGCAGTGCGGTATTTACGTCGTCAAGATATAATGAACGTCTACTTATCTTAAAAATTAAAGAAGTATCATCAGCAAATAACACCATTTGTGGTTGTTTTTTTAATAAATGGGGTAGATCATTAATATATACTAAAAAGAGGAAAGGACCTAATTTCGAGCCTTGTGGAACACCCAATTTTACTTTTAATCCAAGTGAATTGACACCATTAATTTGAACTTTTTGTCGTCTATCTTGTAAATAAGATCTAACTAAATAGCGCAGGTTTACCTAGTCCGTAATGCTCCAGTTTTAGGAGCAAGGTTTCGTGATTAACGCAATCAAATGCCTTGGAGAGGTCACAGAAAATTCCTATGGCATCTTGGGCCTCCTCCCACGCTGTAAATATGTGTTTTAGTAAAGTGACACCAGCATCAGTCGTGCAACGACCTTTGGTGAAACCATATTGCTGTTCGTGTAAGATTTTGTTTATGTTAAAATGATTAAGCATTTGATTGAGCATTACCTTTTCGAACACCTTACTGAATACCGGCAACACGGATACTGGTCTATAATTGTTGGTGTCTTTGCTATCCCCAGATTTAAAAAGTGGTATAACCTTACTGTATTTCATTAAATCCGGGAAGACTCCTTGATCTACACACAAATTAAATATTAAAGCTAAGTATGGTGCTATCTATGGTCTCGATTATGGATGTACAAACTTTGATAGACATTCCCCAAAGATCTTCGGTCAACTTGATTTTTATTTGCCGAAAAGCTTTTATAACTATCATAGGGTTTATATGTTTAAATTGAAATTCAACCGGGCAGCCTGGAACGTTCGCTCTTAATAAATCAATTGAGACTTTGGGTGAGGAATTTAAAGCCTCCGTAGCTTTAGATGGTATATTAGTAAAATAATTTACAAATTCTTGAGCTACTTCTAAGTTAGAACTTATGGCACCACGTGAAGTCTCCAATGTATATTCAATGTTTCGTATTTTTTTCCTACTAGTTTCGTTATTTATAACTTTCCAAACAGTTTTTATTTTATCTTCCGCTGTTTTGATCTTGTTGCTAATGTACAGGGCTTTAGCTATTTTGCAGGTATTTCTAAAAATTTTGGAATATGTAGCAACATACTTATTGAAAGTTTCAGTGTTAATGTAAGGCTTAAGGCCATACAACTCGAACAGTCTTTCTCTACTAATCCTAATACCTCTGGTTGCCCAGTCACTAAATATAAATTTAGTGCAAATTTTTTTTGTTTTCTTTTCAAAAGTTTTATTGAATTCAGTGTGGACTAATGAAAAGAAATCCTCATAAAATTTATCTGCATCGTCCATATTATGGCCCAGAACATTTAACTTATTATTTAGGGCACTATTGAAACTATTTAATTTGCCAGTAGTTATTGGTCTAAATTGAATTTGCAATTTTTGTAAAGGTGTTTTAAACCTAAAAGTTACCGTTTGTCCACTATGATCTGACGGCAGAAAATTTACGATGGCTTTTTCTAAATAATCAAAATCGCAGAAGACATTATCAATACAAGTAGCAGAAGTTGGAGTTACTCTAGTCGGTTCGGTTAAAACATTAAATAAATTGAACGATTTAAAAAGGCTTAGTAATCTACTGCTATTTGAATTATTTTCCAGAATATTAATATTAAAATCACCACAAATAATTGCGGCTTTGTTACTGGATGCAAGTTTCGCAAGGACATCTTCCATTATTGACTCAAATAATGAAAAGGTCTGATAATTAGGGGGTCTGTACACGCACACTACAACATGCTTATCTAGCTCAACACAGGACAGTTCGATGCAATGTTCAACTGATAAACCAACTATGTCATTGCGTTGCTTGGATTTTAAACAATTTTTAATCAAGATTAGAGACCCTCCACGCAGCATAGATTTACGGGTAAAACAACTGCCCACACTATAGTTCTCATAATTAATTAGCATTTGGTAATCCCTTAACCAATGTTCAGTAAAACAAACAATGTCAAACTTTGTTTTCTCTAAAAACATTTCAATTTCTAATAATTTGGAAGAAATACCTTGAATATTTTGATGAAATAACTTCAAGGCATTCTGCTGACCTTCTTTTTTATAATGACATCTTTTTGAGCAAGAAGATACCTTGTTGTTGTTAGTTATAAGAATATTCTTCCTGGTACCTTCTGTTGTCTTACAAACTAGTTTAAATGATTATCCGGAGTTAAGCCCAAGCCTTGAATGTCACCACCAGACGGTGAGCTCGTAGTGAGTGAGGGACATGGAACCTCCTTCGTACAGTTTGTAGAATTACTTATAGCTACATTTGAGCTACATTTATTCAGGCTCGCCACGTGATTTTTAGTATTATTACTGACTATTGTGGTATTAATAACACAAGACTTCGACATACTACTTATGTCTGAGTTTATATAAAAAGCTAATAGCCTTGCTACTATGTGTCTAAAATTAACAGGCAGATACACAGTATCCCTAGTCGATTTTAAAGTTTCAACAAAACTGTTGGTGTCAAAAAACACAAGCTTGTCACTGTGATGACTAGCTAAAAAGTGCATATGCTTATTAAGCATATGAATATAATTGTTTTGTCTATTCGTCAGTCTTTCAAAATATGGGAAAGCACACAATATTATTTTACTACAATCTATCTGTAACAACTTTGTTACACAGTCAGTGATTTCATCTTTTTTGACATAAGAACTATTACCTACAAATACAGTAATGTTGGTTTCAGGATTACATTCATTTCCTGTTACTGATGCCATTATTCGTTTGTAGGTTGATCGCGAACATAGTTCGTGGTGGTGTTAATAGAGTTGGTAGAAACCGCGTGTCCGTAGAGTTTGCTTCCCCTCAGGATGCTAACTCTTTCTTGGTTAACACCCTGTTACCCAAGTACAGTTATACTTCCTCTATCCCTACATTCAACACCACAAGGATGGGAGTAGTAACAGGTGTTCCCTCTGATATCTCAGAAGATGCTATCGCTAATAGCAGGTCATGCTCCAAGCATGGTAGACAAAAAAGCCATTAAGACTGTTATGGCTGAAAAATCCATGCCTTATGCTGAGGCTAGCAAATTAATTCCAACAACTTCCCGCTCCTATGCCAATATCACTTAATCTCCAATTTCGATTCTTATCACAAGACAGTAACCCTTAAGCCTAAGACACATGTCCCACTTTCTCCATCCTATGACAAAGCTGCTCATCAGCAATTAATTAGTTCCCCCCAACATTTACAGCCTAATGGCTGCGCTCTCAATAATAATGTATCTTCTAAGAACAGTACTTCTTCTATTATTGAATTACTTATAAAACTGTTACCTATTGTTATTTTTTCTTCTACTTCTAATTCCCAATCACCTCTTACACATTAGAAATGGCGTCTCGCCAAGTATGTCTTCATTGGGACGTTAGGAGCGTTTGGCATAAAAAGCATGACCACATATTTCTTTTAAATAAATACAAGCCATTGGTTTGTTCCATAGCTGAGACTTGGCTTACCCCAAGTCTCAGCTTCCGTATGCCACATTTCAATATTCTCAGATGTGACAGACCAGATGGATATGGGGGGGTCGGCCCTCTTAGTCAATAATCGGGTCTCACTTTTGCCCTTTACTTTGCCTTCATTTATGGGTGATAGAGCATTACTGCAGGGAGGGTTGAGGGCTACACAGTGTTTTCAATATACATTGCACATCCTTACCATATTTTTTTTATAATTTTAAGAGATATTTTTGCTAGTGTCCATGGTCCGATACTGGTCATGGGTGACTTTAACTGCCACCATTTCAGATGGGGGTCTGAACGCTGTGATGCCTTTGGTGTAGCCTTAGTTGACATCTTGGATGACATGGATCTCTGCGTTTTAAACAACGGGTGCTCAACACGACGATCTCTTCCAGGACAGCAAAAGAGTTGCGTAGATCTTACGTTTTGTTCGATTGAGTTAGCAGCATCGACTCACTGGGAATGCACAACCTTGTCACATAGTAGTGATCACTACCCTATAGTCATCTTTTCAATCTTTGGTTAACAAATTTTATTTAGAAAAAAAATCCCCTCCGCTTTTGAAATATAACCTGTCCAAACCAGATTTGACAAGATTTGCATTATAATTGGAGGGTAAAATTGATGTTCTTCCAAATTTAAATTCCAATTTATCAGGTCCTTCTGGTGATTGCCATGCCAATAGTTCATATGAGGGTTTTGTAACAGCTATTACCTCTAGTGCAGATTCATGCTTTCCATTGAAAAACAGTGCCCGTAATAAAATCCCCTAACCCCCGTGGAATGCACTTCGGCGATTAGGGATAGGGAAGGATGAAGTGAGTTACAATTCAGATATGAGCACTGAAAATCTGTTAGCATACTGTCAGCTTAATGCCAGAACCAAATGTTTTCTTCGCAAAAAGAAACGAATGGGTTGGGTCAAGTTCTACACCTCTTTATCTCCGTCTACTCCAGTTTCAGTGGTCTGGAAAAACATAAATAGGTTTAGACGTGGGTGATCATCCTCTTCACCAATCGCTAGGGAAACAGCTGAACATTTTTTTGACAAAATAGCACCAGTTTATGTTCCACTTTCATCTGAATGTCAAAACACACCCCTGTATAATGTAACAGAGAATCCTTTCGATGCGCCACTTACTTGGGAGGAATTGAATGTGGTACTTATACATGTCCGGGACTCTGCACCCGGTACTGATGGCGTGCCATATTCTTTCATTACCCACTCTGGTGAAAAAGCTAAAATCTATTTTTTAAATATTTTAAATTATTGTTATAGTCATGGTTGGGTTCCAGATCAGTGGAAAACACAAATTATTATTCCTGTATTGAAACAAGGCAAACACGCAGATGATCCGAATGGCTTTAGACCAATTGCTGTATATTCAGTCCTAGCCAAATTACTAGAGCACCTTATTAAAAACCGTCTAGAGTGGATAGTCGAATCGAGGGACTTACTGCCTAGCCATCAATTTGGTTTTAGGAAGGGACTTACAATAGACAGTGTTAGTATTTTAGTAGCGGGCATCCGCCTAGCCTATTCTAAAAACGAATCCGTTGTTGCCACTTTCCTGGATATCTCTTCTGCGTATGACAATGTACTTCTTCCCGTACTCAGGCAAAAACTGCAACATCTGAGTCTTCCGGCTAAGATGATACAATGCATAGGTTAACTTCTGTTGTACCGTTCAATGGTTCTGAGAGTCCAGGGCGAGGAGTTCGATACAAGGCATACATGGAAGGGACTCCCACAAGGCTATGTCCTGAGTCCCATACTCTACAATCTATATACGGCTGATACTGGGTCCTGCTTAAACAACAATTGTCAGATATTACAATACGCCGACGACATTGTTCTAAATGTGACAGATTCCTACATAGTTGACGCTGCGTCATCTTTATGCCTCTCTCTGGATTCTTTGAATCAGTGGCTTTTAAGCCGTGGTCTGTCGCTTTCATCACCAAAAAGTTCGGCAGTAATTTTCTCTCGCAAAAGACTCATTCCTCATATTTCAATAAACATTTTAGGTAACAATATTCCTGTAGTTAATTAAGTTAAATTTTTAGGCGTTATTTTAGATACAAAATTTACTGGCAAACATCACATAAATTATCTTATAAAAAAAGTGTGAAAGAGTTATTTCAATTTTAAAAGTTCTTGCGGGTGTTTGGTGGGGTGCTCATCCCTACACCATGAAATTTGTTTATAACGCCTTAGTTCGTAGTGTATTGGACTATGGTACACATCTTTTGATTCCTTGCAACAAAGGTGATTTGGCAGGGCTGGATAAGGTACAGTCCAAGTGTCTCCGAATCATCTCAGGTTGTATGAAGCCCTCTCCCGTTAACGCATTGCAGGTCGAATGTGTTGAACCTCCTCTAGCCCTAAGACGGCAATATTTGGCTTCCCGTTTTGTGTCTGGACTAATATGTAGATCCTCCCATCCTCTTATAGGAAGACTGGACGAGTTAGATGCCTTATGTAGAAACTCAAATTACTGGGAAAATACAGAAATTCCCTTGATCATAAAATCCTTTCGACAAACTCTAAATTTAGGTGGCCCGATCGTCCAGTATCCCAGATTACCCCTTTATAATTTTCCTTTTGAAGTTTTAAATTTTATCCCAAAAATTTACTTCGATATTGGTATATCCAAAAAAACTCCGTCAGCCAATTTGACTTTCAATGCGGTGGTGGGCGAGCGATGGAAAGGTTTTCAATTATTAGACGCTTCGAAACTTACCGATTGTAGTCACACTGGCGCTGCAGTCTATTACCAAAGCTCCAAAATTATCCTTCAATTTAAAAGCCCTAAGGAGTCTTCTGTATTCACTGGTGAGTGTGCTATATTGGAAGCGTGTCTTTTTGTAGGGTCACACCATAATATTGAGAAAGCCGTTATTTTTACAGATTCCCTTAGTTGTTTGCAAGCTGTAGTCCAAAACCCCTTTTTTGCACAATTGCACAGTTCACTTATTTTAAAATTTAAAAACTCTTTAATGTCCTGCGCTACTAATCAGAAGGATGTTCACTTAGTTTGGATCCCTAGCCATTGTGGCATTAAGGGTAACGAATGTGTTGATGCTCTGGCCAAAGATGCATGTTCATCTTTATCGTCAGATCTCACGCACAATTCTTATCAGGGTTACGACTTATTGTCCCTTCCAAGACAGAACCTGCAGTGTTCCTGACACGAGCAGTGGAATATGTCCAGCAAAAAGAAATACAGTTTTTATTATGCTGTGCAACCGACCATCAAACCAAAACCGTGGTTTTTCGCTCACAAAAATGTATCGAAAACTATCATTACTGTTCTCTGTAGAATCCGCCTAGGTTTTTGTTGCACTCTCGTATTTTTTAATAATATCCATGTTCGTGACTCCTCTCTCTGCGAGTGCGGGTTGGAGGAGGGCACCCTGGATCACATATTTTTCGAATGCTCTAACAACACCCCCCTCTAGATTTGTATAAGCGTCTCCCAAAATTTAAGATCCCTCTACTGATTAATTTTTATCTTTTTATTTTCGTTTTTAAACGTTTATTAAACGACGAAAAATTGTTATTGTATAAATTATGAAATTGTCATTACTTCACAACCCTCGATTTAGCGAGTGGATTTTACCAAGTTGAGATGAGCCCAGATGATATTAAAAAAACCGCATTTAACGTAGAACATGGCCATTTTGAGTTCTTACATATGCCAATGGGATTCAAAAATTCACCATGAACTTTTCAAAGGGTAATGGACCATGTTCTTAGGGGCCTTCAAAATTCTATCTGCTTAGTATATTTAGATGACATAATCGTGTTCAGCACCAGTTAACAGGAACGTATTGTTAATTTAGAGAAAGTTTTTAAAAGACTCTAACTTTAAAATCCAGATGAACAAGTCGGAGTTCCTGAAACTAGAAACGGCCTATCTTGGACACATAATCAGTGAATACGGTATTAAACCGAATCCTGATAAAATCACAGCCATTCAACATTCATTTCCAACTCCTAGGACAGCTACAGAGATAAAAAGATTTTTAGGGTTAATAGGCTATTACAGGAAGTTCATCCCCGATTTCGCAAACGTCACTAAGCCAATGACTCAATGTCTAAAGAAAGGGGCAAAAGTAACATATGACGATATTGACTACATTAATTGCTTTGAAATATGTAAAACCTTGCGAACCAATGACCCGATTCTTCAATATCCCGATCTTAATAAAGATTTTCTGCTTACAACTAAAGTTAACACCTGTTAAAAACAGGTGTTATAATATACCCCCCATCGGAATTATTTTATACATTCGCAATGTATAAAATAATTCCGATAATCCAAGAAAAGTTCAAGAACTATTAATCTTGTGTTATCCAAAGTCGAAGAAGAGAATGTAAAGGAATATCTAAAACAGCAAGAAATTATTCAGAAATTTCACGAGGGTAAAACATATCATCGTGGTATTAGTGAGAGTTATCTGGCTCTGTCCCGTAAGTTCTATTGGCCTAAGATGAGAGAGCAAATTTCTAAATACATAAATTGTTGCAATATCTGTGGGCAAGCCAAATACGACCGAAACCCCATTAAGCAAAGATTCTGCATAGGTCCACCACCTTCAAAACCTTTTGATATAATTCACCTCGATTTGTTCACCGCCCAAAACGAAAAATATCTGACTATAATCGATATTTTTTCTAGAAACGGTACAGCAGTTAGCGTAGTCCAAGCCTTTTTGAAATTTTGCTCTCATCACGGTGTTCCTATAACCATAGTTACAGATGAAGGGCCCGAATTCACTAATCAATTATTCACGGAATTTACCCAAGTTCATAAGATTCACGACCATAAGACTATGGCCCATACTCCCAACAACAATGGGATGGTAGAACTGCTACATTCTACCCTGTTAGAGCATTTAAGAATTTTAAAATTACAACACCATGGTGAACCGATTGTTAATCTCATGACAAATGCTATACTGGCGTATAATAGTAGCATACACAGTTTCACAAAATGCAGACCACTTGAAGTTGTCACTGGCCATACAGACCCCCGCGACCCCTTAGATATAGATTTATCTGTGCACTTGCTTCAACAATACGTGCAAGAGCATCGAGATAAGATGTCTAAAGTGTACGAGTTGATTAATTGAAACCTCTCTGCTTATGCCTACGGAATTAGTAGAGAATAGAAATAAGGATAAATAACCCGAAAAGGTATACGAACCAGAACAACAGGTATTTGTTAAAAAACCCATTAGCTAGCAGACAGAAACTTGTACCCCGTTACCGTTGCCAAATCACCAGTCTTAAAAGAACACCTAACACGAAACAATTGTTTCAGAATACTACTGACGATATCGCTACACCTGGTCCGAGCGGAGGACATATTACTTGAGCCCCTAGAAGACGGACCTGGATTACTTCCTTTTAAATTGGGAACAACAAAAGTTATATTCCACTATCATGCGTTTCTTCTTTACATTGATTTGGAGGACATTCAGACAAAGATCGATTTAGTTTAGTTACAGTTAAGTGAATTTAGTTCATTAGTTAACAATAAAACGTCCTTTCTTTTTGAACCCCATATTAGCTACCTCACGGACAAACTTGAAAAGATATCCTTACAGTTAGAAAGTTTTAAGCCTAGTCGAATTAAACGAGGAGTCATTGGTGGGTTAGGATCAGTCATTAAGAATATTTCAGGCAATTTAGATTACACTGATGCAATTAAATATTATAATGCCATCCAAGTTTTAGAAGATAACGACAATAAACTAGAAAATGAACTTAATAGTCGCATAAGTTTAACTAAAGAATGGATGTTAAAGCACACTAATGTATTAAAAAATATCGATGAGAATCAAAATATAATTGCTAAAAAACTTAACCATATTATAATTCAGGATATCTCCAAACAGGCAAACGATAATGTTTAGACATTATCAAATGAATTAAATAAAATTGAGTTCATGATAGCATTCATACATGCCTCAAGCGCTGCCCATTCTACTATTAGTTAAGTTAATCTTAAAAATATGTTAAGTAAATTAGGGTTATTATATTCGAAAGAGGAAATCATTGATATTGATCTTCGAGAATATTATAATATTTTAAAGTTAGGTTCATATTATACTGATAAGAAAAAAGTAATAGCCATAAAGGTGCCGATTGCCTTACCAAACACCTATATCTTTTACAAGTTATCCATCGTTCCTAACAAAAATAATTTGGCCCTTATCCCTTCCTCACCTTACATAGCACTTCAAGGTTCATATTCTATGTAGATAGAGGCAGAATGTCCGAATTTGAGCACATGGTACCTCTGCGAAGAGAACATTGGATACAAAATTATTGATAAACCAGATTGCGTACAGCAGCTCATCACTCACCAGCAGCAGAATTCTTGTACATTGACATCAATCACCTTACACAAGCAAGCTCTAGAACAACTTGCCCAAAGACACTACACACTAAGTTTCCCGGCACCAACAAGAGTACAGACATCCTGTAGACAGGAACAATTCAGAACACTTCAAGGAAGTTACCTGGCTACAATACCAAAGGATTGCTTCATAAAAACGACGGAGTTCACCATCGCTAACTTTAATGACCAAATAAAAGGGCAAGTACTTAAAATCCAGTCACCACCGGATCTGAAAACCATATCAAGGACGGAAGAATCAATGGTACAGCTCAACTCAATCAATCTCGAGAGTCTCCATGATAGCTACAAGAAAGTTTCAGTGCAGGTTCCAGTAAGACTCAATCAGATCTCCGATGACAGTATCTATCATACCACTATACCTATATATCTATTACTAATAAGTGCAGGTGTACTTGGTATTGTCTTGACGTATCGGCGATATTATGCGAGAAATAAAGGTAAGAAAATTGACACCACATCCACTGAAACAGATGCAGGACATACCTGCTCCAGTAGAACCCAGAAGAAACATACGGCCTGCTGAAATAAGAATCGACCCGAATCATCTATCAGCAACATTTTTAACGGCAGTTAACAAATAATTGCTGTTCTACGGGGAGAGATGTTACGCTACGGTGTAATAGAAGGCCCGATGAGACTATGCGGCGCCTAGACGGTGTGATAGACGGACAAGTGACGTGACACCATATCAGTTACACCAGACGCCGAAGCTGCATATTTCGTGAGAACGAAACGTATAACCGATGTGCAATCCTCGTTCCGAAAATAGCATTCTTGATTCAACCATCGAACAATTATCACCTACTTAGAATTAGTTTTTGACCTACTATTGTAATTTTTTATATTAATTATACTCAGTATTGGGAACAAATTGGTTTCTTTTACATCCTCCGGCTTCAGCCTTCGTAATTCGCTGCGTAAAAGTGGATGTAAATCATGTGATAACACAAATATATATTGAAACCGGACTAAGTGTGAGTGTTATCATTTAAATATTTCATATTCTACTAAATTGAAATTATTATTTGTTTTAATTAGAGAATGATGAGTAAGGTGTTTTAAATATAAATTTTGCTTAGAGATGTCTAATAGTATCATATTCTTTGTTCTAGAGAAATACTGTGAGTCTGCGGGTTAAGAGATGTAAGGAAGAGGGAATCCTTGCTAGTCGGAGCGCTTGTTTATGAAGTAAATGCTTATTAAAATAAGCCCTCACATGGTGAACGAATATGAAACAAATGGTTTCATACCAACCGGACATTTTGCTGAATTAATTAAAAGCTTAATTAAAAACTGTACGCCGTGTACTCCACGTTAAAAGGTTGCATCGGGATGCACCCGAAGCCCTGTTTTTTGAAGTTCACCCTGAATATTATAATTTAAAAACAAATTGAGGTTTAGTTTCAATCATCTTTTCTTAAAGAAAATGAATACTTATGCTATCCTCAATATGTTACCTATATTCACTAAAGCCAAATAAAATGTGAAATGCTTAATGTAAACAAACTGCCCTACATAGCCACTTAATAAAATCACTTCATGAAATTCATGATCGAAGCTTAATGTTAATGCCGAAAAAAATATGCTTTTTTTTTACATCTCACATGTTAAAATAAAACCAATTGCTTCTAAGTTCCTTGATATAGTATTGCACATCCTATTTGTCTGAAGAAGTTATTATAAATAATCGTAGCGGTTATCTTTATGTAAAATATAATAACAAATAAATATGTTTTAATTTTTGTCATGACTTCTGACGCATTATTTTTTCTTAACCCTTTATTGCAATCACAACAAAAATAAAAAGCTGCATTTTTTTTAATTATTATTATTTCAAACCAAAATAAAATTGGCAATAAAACTGCGTTGCATCATATGAAATCAGAACCTGAGCCGACTGCGTCTCAGTCCAACGCTTGGCGCCTACTGCTACCAGCTCATATTAGATTAACTCGAATTTTAGCAATGCCATGAACCGGCCAGGTCCCGAGCATAATGCGTGTCTAACGAAAGCGACGGAAATATATTTATGTTTCATGTAGTGCGAAGCGAGGGCGAAGCGAGTACGCGACTTTACGTCAGTGTGTGCCGTGCAAAACTGCGATATTTGTGTTGTATGTCGTTTAAACACATACAATCGTAACACGAGTTCACAGCAATACGACTCTTAACGTGCCTGTGCACTTTTGAACGCTTACTGTACATTCGGTTTAACCGTGTTCGGCGTTTTTAACCAAAATTCGGCACTCAGCTGAAATTTAGTTCAAATATTAAAATAAATTATTAACTAATTAGATCGAAAATATTAAAATTTCAACTGTTTTGAGTAAAATAATAAACTTTAACCACAAAAAAAAAACAATCTTTTATACTGTTTGTTATTTGTTACCTGTTTAACAGTTAAATGTATTCTTATCATAATGAGAATTTTGAAATCGTAGTACACACTGTGTAAATTTAAAGTGTCCACATAATCCAGTTCAAAATATACAGCCCTGTGACAGACGACGACGATGAGTACAGAACGATGGACAGACGGATGGCTATCGGAGCCTTTAGTTATAGGGTTCCGTGGGCACCCCTAGGGTACGCAAACCTAAAAACTACTTTAAAACATAAATATAAATGCATCGTTCTAATTGGCAGGTTTTACCTTTCATCTAAGCGTTTGCTCTTGATCCCGTTATTTAAACTTTCACAAGAGAATATAGACCGTATGACACACAAATGATACCAGTGGGGCTTGATGGCAATACTTTGTTGGTATATTGTGGATCTAACCAACAGCTTAACAAAAACAGAAAGTTTTAAAACGTAATATTATCATTAATTACGTACAGGGGCGGATTTTTATGTACTGTGGAGATCCATCAAGACGTTGCGGCAAAAATGGGCGCTAATGAAGTGCTGGACATCTTTAGCAGAAAACATAAAAGAAAACTGTCTTTACTGAACATTTAATTTTTCTATTGTTTTGACACTTTCATAAACCTTCATATACATACTTGAACTTGTAGAAATAAACCTGAAGTAAATTTTTTGCCCGCCCGGCCCTTGTGCCCCCCCCCCCCCCAGAAAAAATCCTGGATCCGCCCTTGATTACGTACCCTCCACAGCTATCCACCGCCATAAACTTGGGTTGATCTTCTTCATTGAAATTGATTAAAAGTTTTCTGTCAGGTGTGTTGCTAGATCCAGGTTTTGATAAAACCGAGTATAATGACTTACTTTTCAGATAATCAGTCCAAAAGAGTAATTGTGTGGCCGGGTCACATGCGATCGGTAGAGGGTATTCGCTATAATTACTCCTAAAAAAGAACTGTATTTTCCTGGTTGCTATGTCAAAGCTGGAAAAAGAGTAGTAACCGTTTGTGTAATTCAGCAAACAGCAACCTGTTGTATACTGGATCGTAAGCTACTGATGAGATAATACCCGAAGGAATGACTTCTTTATGCGTTATTGTTCCATTATTATTGTAAAACACTAGTTCCTCCAGTCCACCCAGGACGATATCTGAAACATGAAAATACAATTTTCTAAGTTGATTAAAATATTAAAGGTGCTTATCGTTCCCAAATTAGGTACTTGCGTGCTAGCCAGTCTGTTTTCCACACGAGAACTACATACACGCATTCTACAATTAAGTTTATTTCCTGTTTGTTCAAACATTACAATTAAACATTAAAATATTTTATTCCTAGATCAGGTAACTCACCAAAAAAATTGCGTATGGATCCTATAGGTTTGTAAATACTATCCATATCAAAGTTACTTATTTATGAAGAAATATGAGTAGTGCAGTATTATATACCTGCAATTTTTATAATAACACTCTTTCTTTTTTCTTTTTGAACACCCAGTGTGGTTAATAATTGTTCCGTTATAAATTCGGATTCGGGTCACAAATAGAATCCGGGCCGGATGCTGGAGGTCCTCGGTGCGGCCAGCGGCCCGACCGCAGACGCTTTGGCTGAAATGCTTGGGGCGTCCCTGAATGCCGATAAGGCCCGAGTGTCCAGGCCCACCAAGTGCGCTGACATGCGCATCCTGGGTCTGGACGACTCCGTGACGGAGGAAGAGGTGGTGGCCGCCGTCGTTAAGACTGGGGAGTGCTCTGCCGAGCAGGTGAGGGCAGGCACAATTCGTCCTGACTGCACGGGAATGCGCTCTATTAGGTGAGCTGCCCCGTGACGGCGGCCCAAAAAATAACCGGGGAGGACCGAAGGTTCCTGGTGGGCTGGGTTTCAGTGCAAGTGAAACTGCTGGAATCCAGACCTCTGATGTGCTTCCACTGCCAGGTGGGCAACCACGTGGGTAGTGCAATACACCTCGGAGGTGGATCTCAGCGGTCACTGCTTCCGTGCATCGCCGCGCCGCACTGCTTCGTTTTCGGTTCGCGTTTGGTTGGGGGAACCGAACCCTCGCCGAGTTCCGTAACTCCCTGGCGGAGTTGCGAGTCGTCGTCATCGGGTTCCGTTCCCTCCCCGTGCTCGTCCTCGGGGACTTCAATGCCAAGAACGTGGCTTGGGGTTTCCGTGACACAGACACGCGGGGCAGGATGGTGGAGGACTGGGCTCTGGAGCCAGGGCTAGTCGTCCTAAACCGGGGTTCTGTCCCAACGTGTGTGCGGATGCGGGGTAATAATAATAATAATAAGGGACTATTTAGTCATTATTATTACTCCTAGTATTTCTTAATTATTCACCAGCAACTTGCTTTGAAATATAAACTTGTGGATTCTGAGGCACCGTATTACAAGTATGTGCCCGACCCAGTTCTCGAAAATGACCTTGTCTGGACAATGGACTATTATCGCTAATAAACCTGACATAGTAGTGATAGATTGATTAGTGCGCCGCACAATGATTATCGATGTTACCATTCCACATGACGAGAACCTCGTGAAAGCTGGGAAAGAGAAACAAATTAAATATCTCGACTTAGCACACGAGGTTGTTGACATGTGGAATGTGAGCTCGGCTGTCATTGTGCCGATTGTCGTATCGGCCAATGGCCTGATGGCAAAAAGCCTCGACCAACATCTCTCGAGGCTTTCGTTAGGCGGTTGCATCAAAGGCCTGATTCAGAAGGCAGTACTCCTCGATAAGATAAGATAAGATAAGATAAGAAAATATTGATTTGCTTAAAAATGTGTCATACATACAAGAAAATACATGCATGCAAGATGGTAACAACATTATTGGGTACAGACATGATGTGACGTGCAAATGTCAAGAAACTATTACAATTTAAAACATTCTCTTTCAAATAATAAAAGTAACAATAAATTAGGTAATTAAAGAGTAATAGTAATAAATTTAAAATTTCAAAAATCATGTCAAAAAAAAAGAATAAAAAGATCCAAAAAATAATTAAACTATTCCATTGTAAATTAACAAACACAAACAATTAATAATCAACTCAAATAAGCTACTATGTCAATACAAATCTTTCCTCTAGGAACTCGTTAATGCTATAGTATGCTTTATTTACTAAATATGTCTTCAGTTTGCTTTTCAAGTGAACAGAGTTAAGCTCCTTCCAACTTTTAGGCAACTTATTGTAAACAGTTGGTGCCATACGAAAAATACTTTTACGCGTATGTGCAGTCCTACAGGGAGGTACACATAGTTGGGTTTGGTCACGCCTATTCCTGGGGAACCGATCTGCTCTGCGCGGGAATAGTTTAGGATTGTTCCTGACAAACATAACGGTTTCAAGGATATACAAGGATGGCAATGTTAAAATTTTATACATATTAAAATAGGGTTTGCAGCTGTCCGTAGTTTTCAAATGAAACATTGCTCTAAGGCATCTCTTCTGTGCTTTAAATGCTACTTCTCTATTAGTCGAGTTACCCCAAAAAATAACACCATAACTGAGAACGGATTCGGCCAGACCATAGTAAGCTGTTAATAACGCTTCCCTATTGACATTACGTGACAGCCAGTATAATGCATAGGCACTACTACTAATTCTCTTACTCAGAGATACGGCTCGCATTGTGAGGAGGTTCCTGTCTCTGGAGCCCTAACCACCCGTAGCTTGGACCCTGCTCCCGCTACCGGCGGACCACAGTTTTTTATATTTTTAAATGTTTTTTTAAAGTTGTTTCATTAAAATATTTAAAAATGTTGCAAAATAAGGATAAAAATAAATAAACGACATAATAATAATATATATGGCAGCACCGTGTCAACAAAACGTCTGAATTTCTAATTTTACCTATTAATATCAGTGAAAGTAATTTTGACCAAGTATGACAATTGTTTTTCAATAGAAACCAAACCTGAAACTTGAAAATTACAATAAAACCAAAAAAGAGACCATACCACATAAAAATGTAAGAAAATTTATCAAAAACTACAGAATCGGAGGTGACATGACAGATGTCACCTCCGATAAAATATCATGAACACGAACGAAATTGAAAAATGAGGAAAGTATGTTGACAAGATCAGCCGCACGTCGAACACGCCCACCACCTCCGGACTCATCGCTCAGCTCCGCCTCGCCGCCGCCGGTACCCAGCACTACTGTGAGCGCTGTGACGACACCAGGCCGCGTTGGTTGCGTCGAGCTCGAGCGACGAGTTTTTCTCCCCGCCCAAGACACCACTACCGTCGACGAGGAGGACTCCGGCCGCCGGACGGCTTAGGACCTCAAGGCCCACGGGCCTCTGATAGGGTCCCAGCTCCCGGCGGAAGTGTGCAGCGCATGAGATGGACACGATCCATCAATGAAAACGTCATGCGCTCATACTATGGGGCTACAGAGGGGGGAAACAATCTGACCGCGTACCGTGTTCGGATGCTCTCTCTTTTTCAGGTGCTTGAGCCAGCTGTCAACGTTTCGGCACAACGACTGTCGGATCAGGTGCGGGTCATCCAACATAATCATATGTTGGATGACACTGTGCTTGATCACCTGCGAAGTGAAATGCAGAGTAGCCATTTCATCGCCCCCCCGTCGCAGACTGTTGTGGTCCACACAACAGTCTGCGACGGTCCAACACAAATCAAGCTGACGAGGGAAGTGATGATAAGGCTACAAACGTAAGTACCCAGTGCAATGAAGAATTGAGGAGTGCTTTGGAGTGTGCGATTCGGGAATATCGGTTCATGTCGCCCGAACTTAAACCACGCTTACCTCGTTTGCCCATGCATAACAAAAATAGGGCGCTGGTGACGGTCCTGGATTCGCAGTTATCAAACTATTTTGATGACTGCGAAGACCTCACCGATACTCATTCGATTCTGTACTGCGCGGCTGTAGCGGCATGTCGTATAGCTCACGTCAAATTTCCCAATGACTCTAGAGCTACGCGACCGAAACCACCGGTACCAGCCTGGCAGTGCAGAATTGAGCTGACCGTATTGGTCGGGCCAGAGCTCTCATCGACAAACTAATCTGCTTCAGAGACGGCAATACTCGTCCAAGAGTGATGCGCTTTGTGAGGCGGGCGTTCTCAGGTACTGGCATAAGCTAAGAACTATCTGTCCTGCGTCACAGAGCGCATCGACTTCCTGAAGCAGAAAGTGTATGCATGGGCTAACCGTATTCGTAGGTATAAGCGGCGAGTAGAGCGATACACTCAGAATCACACCTGCCAGAGCGATGAAAGGTGGGTTTATAGGGGTTGGGAGCGACCGAACCAAGGTATGGCTGACACGTGCCTAGGGATTGCAATCCGGAAAAACGGATCCGGTAATCCGGCGGATCCGGCATCATTTAATGGTTACCGGATCCGGTACCAATATACCGGATCCGAAGACCGGATCCGGTGCTAGCAGTTTGTGGGAAAATAATATAGCTGTTGCATGAGTAGATACTTTAAATGCGTTGTGCGTAGTGTTCATGCGTGCGAGTCGTTCGTCGCCGAGTCGCCCCACTACGCTTCGCCAGTACCCTAGTTTTTAAATCCCATGTAATAGGGGGCGAGCCTATTGCCATCAACCGGGCACAAATCCAGACTCCGGGCTGCTACTGAGAAAATCCAGATAGAAAAACCCAATAACACGTTGCCCGACCTGGGAATCGAACCCAGGACCTCATGCACAGCAGTAGCGATTGCGACCACTAGACCAACGAGGCAGTCGTAGCGTAGTATACTTTATATTAGTATATCCAAGCTATAAAAAGTTTCATAACATGTCACTTTCAAAACCAATTCAAAATGAGGAGGATTATGATGGAGAGAGTGAGAAAACTATATGGCATTACTTTGAAAAAACGCAAGAAGACAATTCTGTAAACGCAAAGTGCACATTGTGCTCTAACATATTAAAAATAAGTAAAGGTTCTTGCAAAGGTTTAAAAACACATTTGAGAACAAAGTATTGCATTTGCATTGATCAAAGTTCTGAAAGTATCCAAGTAAAACGTCCGTATTCTGTTTCATTCTCTAAACCATCTACATCAAAAACCGATTCAGCTAATATTAATTGTGAGGAAGAAATACCCAAGAAAAAGTCTAAAACAATTGGCAGTTATTTTAAAAAAGAAAATTCAATTGAAAAGATGATCTCTAGAATGGTCTGTAAAAATGGTGTGCCTCTCAGTTTATTTTGTACATCGCCTGATTTGAGATATTTATTTTCAAAAAGTGGATTTCAACTTCCTCATTCACCAAATACTGTAAGATCAATAGTTACAAATTTCGCAAATACCGTTCAATCAGATTTTGTAATTGAGTTCGAATATCTAAAAAATCAAGGAAAAAGATTCTCTTTGAGTTTTGACGAATGGACTTCCCAAAAAAATCACCGATATTTGTACCTAAATTTACACCAAAAAGAAAAACACTTTAATCTGGGCTTGATTAGAATTCATGGTTCATGTACTGCGGAACATACAATCAGTTTAATAAAACACCGCTTAAAAAGCTTCGGTCTTGATGCTGATACTGATATTATTGGCATGAGTACTGACGGCGCAAGTGTCATGGTCAAAGTAGGTAAGCTTATGAATTGCTATCAACAACTTTGCTTTGCACATGGGTTACAATTAGCTGTGATCGATGTTTTATACAAAAAGAATGAAGAGAAGGCAAAACACCACCTAGCAACAACGCCAACAACATCTAATGAATCAGATACAGATGACGAAGACACAACGAAAGATGATGAACAAGGAGTTACAGTTACTATAACGGATCCTCGTCATGCATATCTTTGTAAGGCTGAAGTAATTGCTAGTTACATTGATATTCTTGAAAAAGTGCGAAAATTGGTAAAGCTGTTCAAAAGATCGCCTACTAAATACGATATGTACCTGCAAAAGTATGTGAAAGAACATACAGGTAAAGAATTAAGTCTTATTTTGGATTGCCGCAAACGTTGGAATAGTTTTCTATCTATGATGGAAAGATTTTATAAGCTGAAAGTGTGTATTGATAAAGCTTTGATAGATGTAGAATCTGAAATTAAATTTAGTGACATTAAATGGTCAAAAATAAAAGACTTGATTGATAGTTTGCAGCCATTTAAATTGGCTGTAGAGGCCTTGTGCAGAAGAGATTCGACCCTGTTAACTGCAGAAACAACATTAAAATTTGTTTCAGAGAAGTTGCTCACTCATGACACAGTGTTAAGTAATGAATTATATGAAGCACTGCATACAAGGATTAAAGAACCTACACTACTAAACTTTAATTGTTTCCTTGTTGTCTATTTGTCTTAACATTGGTTAGGAAATAAAGTCGATTTTATATATTTGTGATTATTTTTTTATAAACTACCTACATTTATGTGCAGTGACACTTGATTAACTCACTTATTTTGTACTAAAAAGCGAAAATCATCTTGATTTAATCAATCCGGCCGGATCCGACCGGATCCGGCCGGATTGATGGGAATCCGGTCGTATCCGGCCGGACTGAAAATGACGCCGGATTGCAATCACTAGTCACGTGCCTGCCAGATGATGCTGCCATGTGTTCTTTCTGGCGCAGAATCTGGTCCGTGCCTGTCCGTCACACCGAAGGTGACTGGACTCGGGAAGTCCTGCAATCCAATACCAGAAATGGGGGCTATTACCATCTGCCCCCAAGATGTCGCTCGTGCAGTCCGTCCGTTGCCTAACTGGAAGTCTCCAGGGCCGGACGGACGGCAGAACTTTTGGATCAAATGGTTCACAAGATCGCACGCTCGCTTGGCGGCTCAGTACCAGACGGCTTTGGAGTTTGGTTCGCTACCTCAGTTCCTAACAACAGGAGTTACCCACCTGCTCCATAAATCAGGTAGCACCGAGGAACCCAAAAATTATAGGCCGATCGATTGTATAAAGTATATGCAACTCTGCGCACCTTCTTGATGTCATGTATGGGGCGATGGAGGACGGTCCTTCGCTATCCAGGATGTCGGAATATCCTGAGGAATAGCGAGCCGATAAGAATCGAGCGAGGCATATTCCAGGGCGATAGTTTGAGCCCGCTTTGGTTCTGCTTAGTCTTGAATCCTCTAAGCACACTGCTGGAGGATTCAGGTCTAGGCTATCGGCTGAGGTGAGGTGGTCAGGCTATATCTCACCTTTGTACATGGATGATCTAAAACTCTTTGCCCCCAACAATTAGCAACTAATGGAGCTACTGAAAGTAACTGAAATTTCAGTAGCGCCATCAGGATGGAATTTGGTGTGGACAAATGTGCGGTCATGCATGTAAAGCGAGGGGAGATTGTGGAATCCGTGGGAACCCAACTCTCGGATTCCATAAACTTCAGAGCCCTCTCCGCATCCGAAACCTATAAGTATTTGGGTATGTCGGAAGCGTTGGGCATCAATGGTACTGACATGAAGCAATCGTTGATGGAGCGCTTCTTTGGCCCTCTGAAGAAAGTGTTAAATAGTCTTCTGTCAGGCGGAAACAAGGTGCGCGCCTTTAACGGTTGGGTCATGCCAGTTTTGATGTACTCTTTCGGCATACTCAAATGGAGTCAGACCGAGCTCGACGCCCTGGATAGGAGGGTCCGTACACTGCTGACTGCAAACCGAATGTATCACCCACGGTCATCGGTAATGAGACTGTATATCCCGCGAAAGTGTGGTGGTCGAGGCTTTTTAAACGCTAAGACCCTACACAATCGCGAGATATGCAGTCTCAGGGAATATTTCCTAGAAGCCGACGTGGGGATGCATCGTGATGTGGTCGCGGTGGACAAGGGCCTCACCCCGCTCTCTTTGGCTAAAGAGAACTGGCGCAAACCTGTAGTGCTTGACACTAATCATCATCAAAGTGTTTTTTTATGATTTTTGAAAAATATTTAAAAATGTAATTTATTAGTTTTTAAATGTAATAAAGGAAATAATAATAAGCTGGCAACACCGTGTCAACAAAACGTCTCGTTTTCTCATCTACGTAATTTTAATTGTTAAAAGTTTTTTTTTGACCCAATATAACAAGATATAAGTAAAACCTGAAACCTGCAGAACCACAGAAAATTCAAAAAGACACCAAACTACAACATTAAAAGACATGAGGTGACATGACAGATGTCACCTCCGGTAAAACAACATGAATCTGAAGATAGAAAAATGTTGACGAGATGAGCCGCACGTCAACCACGCCCACCACCTCCGGACTCTTCGCCCAGCTCCACCTCGCCGCCGCCGGTATCCAGCCCCACCGTGAGTGCTGTGACGACACCGGCCGCGGTAGTTGCGTCGAGCTCGAGCGACGAGTATTTTTCCCCGCCGACGTCGCCAACTCCTATTCGTCGGCAGGGGAGAGGCCGGCCACCGATGAGCTTGGGACTTAGGGGCCATCCGGCCCCGAGCCGGGTCCCCGCTGCGGGTGGTTGTGTGCAGCGCATGAGATGGACTCAGTCTATGAACGAGAACGTCATGCGCGCATATTATGGGTCTACAGAGGGGGGAACTCACCTCACTGCATACCGTGATAGGATGCTGTCTCTCTTTCAGGAACTAGAACCAACCGTCAGCGTCTCGGCCCAACGACTGTCGGATCAGGTGCGGGTCATCCAACGCAATCATAGGTTGGACGATGCCGCACTTGATAGGCTGCGCTCAGAGATACTGAGCAACCGTATCGTCTCGACTCCGGCAAAAACCGCGGTACAAGCGTTACAGAATGTAGTGCCATTCTGTAACCATCTCACCGTGTAAGCTGTGCCGAACGGCACGGTACGAGCGTTACCGTAAAGTGAGCGTGGAGTGAGCGGTCAGTGCCACTCGTGCAGAGAGTAGTTATATTCTTTGCACTCGTGCTACTGATGCTTGGGACCAAGACGTGATGACACTGACAGCTCCCTCCAAGCAAGTCTTCACGGTGGGATTTTTACAGAATCGTTATGCAGTTTGGATTCCAGGAAAGGGAAATAGATTATAAAGTGAGCGTGGAGTGAGCTGTCAGTGCCACTGATGCTTGGGATTGACCAAGACGTGATGACACTGACAGCTCACTCCACGCAAGTCTTCACGGTGAGATTTTTACAGAATTGATATGCAGTTTCGATTCCAGCAGGGCTAAAATGCCAGACGCGACAATTACTCACTCTCGTATTTTCTCGTCGCGTCTATACCGTCACTTTACTCGTTTTCTGACAGCACTGCCATACAAAATATTTGACTTGTTCAGTCAAACTTGATGTTTTCTCGTTAAACCCTAACATGACCACCTAATTTATCTCGCATTTTGACAATTCAACATGAGAAAATCGTGATTTTCTCTAATTTAGTCGTCCTCGATTTTGGCGACGAGAAGAGTAGACAAAATTATGAAACAAAAAAAAATTAGAATATCCAAAATAACATGGCAAATTCATAATTATACTTATTTTCGTTTTAGTTCTATTAGACAACATGAAAAAACTTAATTGAAATACTGATTTGACATACCTATATGATTTGATTGAATTGAATGAAAAAACTTAGTTTTAAACAGCCTACTATACACATTGAAATGAAGTTCCTTTCGGTGGCCGCGAGAGAAATTTTGGCGCAGGGAAGCACTATTACGTAGATGAGCATCAAGTGCAGTAATAATAAGTCTTAGTTTGTCAATTTTGGTGATTATCGAAATCTAGGGAGTTATGGCTGTACCTGCCTACGCAACATAATTACGAAAATCACCAGTTAAGTCCGCAAAGTTGGTGAGTAAAAGCAATATCATGTGTTTTATGGTGATTGTTACAATATGTCGAATAGTAACCTTCAGCCGATTTATCAATTGTGGTGGATTATCTATTGAGTATAATAAGTACCACTAATTGTATAGTTTAATTTTAGCATGCCAAAGAAAAACAGTAAAAAAGTCGGTTTTATATGGAACTAAACAAAAATTAAAAGAGGTGGACGTTAAATCAATGCAGAACATACTTATTCCATGCGTAAAATCGACCGATGTTGCAGTGATAAAAATGATTTGTTTTTAATAACTTGCTACATCGGTTTCTCGTAGCGAGATACAGAAGTGTCAAAGTGCCTTTTTCGAGTTTACTCGAGCTTGGCGGTCATGTTAGGTGTAAGGATGACGTCAAAATCGTAGACAAATTTCGAGAAATCGAGATATCGAGCTTTCTCGCGCTTGTCATGTTAAAGGAAAGGAAAATAGATTTTTCATTTTTTATTCTAGTTTAGTTTTCATAAAAATCGGCCCTGAGTCGTTTAAGTTGTTTCGCAATTTCTAATGGTTTTGTATTTAACCATCTACGCACACTTAAAAAAAAAAATGTAATTACTAACATTAAGCTAAGTTATACTACAACTAACATTGTATGGATTTTATCTGAATTAAATATTTGAAGTTGAAAAATACCAGCCTGTATATGACACCGTTTCGGTACCTATTGTATACAATTGATAACATCGCATGTTTTCAAAATATTTTTAATATTATGTACAACTACGGAACCGCCCGGTAGTATCTACTGACGTATCAAAACATTCCGATCTCTGTGCTTTAAGTATTTATGATAGATAGATAGATAGATTCATTTATTTGCCTGAAATATGGTATCTTACAGATTTTATAACACATACATAATAGTTCTTCATATTCCGCCTACTAAATTCGGCATGCAAATTTTGTGACAATAGTAATAGTTCTAATTTAATCAATATAAACAAAATAATTAGATTCCCATGTCAAAAAAAAAAAAAAACTAAATCAAGATTTGTCTACATATCAAATTACAAATATCATAAATTACAAATTGTATATAAGTCAACTTTCAAATGTCAACAAAGGAAATAAAATTACAAATGTCTTAAATAAAATTATCACATTTAATTTTCATGTCATGCAACTTTTATATTAATGACGTAATCATATTATATTTTTTGAATTATTTGAATGTGAGGACTGTCTGGGTCATTGATTCAGTTTTATGATTTTTTTATTTGTTTATGTAAACTTTATTGTACACCAAAAAAAAACATGACAAAGAATAAACGCCCATTACGTGAAGTTCACACAAACAAAAACAGTTTTTCTAAATTAATAACTATCAAGTGATAACACACTATCTGCGTTTTTTTTTCATGTTAGTTTATCGATACCCACCACGTCTGCAAAGTTTCGCTAGCTAATTTAATGTGACCCTTTAGATATACCTACAGCCAGTTTCTAAATTGAGAATTTTTGATTGATCACTTACCAAACTCTGCCTGAACATATTTTTGTTGCTGATTTAAGTTTTCTTCAACTTTTATCAAACTTTGGGAATTCGTACTTAAGTTACTCAAATTGGACAGATGGTGATTGGTAAATGATGTTTATCTTCTGCAGAATCGCGTCAATTTTGATTTACAACTAAGAAAAACAGAGCACAATGCTGAATGCGTTGTCAAAACAGTTGGAAGTAGAAAACAAACATTGGGCTGCTTAAACTAAAGCGTTAGTGGATCAATGGACCCGCAACATCGCACAAAGCCCAATTGCCTGGCAGCTGTGAGGGTACCAAAATTTTTTTTTTCATCGTGGTTCCTTTAAATGTAAATTTGTCAATTTAACTAACAATGTAAACCAACATTGGATGTTGTTTTATTAACTGGTAAATTATCTACAACACAGTTTCATTAATGGCGCTAGCTCTATCATTTTAAGAGTAATTTTTGTTTTTAGACCGGACCCGACCCTTTTCACTGATCCGTATTCTTCAACTATCCATGAGTGTAGATCAGCATGTACTAAAAAAACAACTAAGAAGAAACTCTTTTTCGTTGGCCATGAAGAAAGCCTTTTATACCGGACAATGCTAAAAGTAAGGGTTATGATTTTAACATGTCTGTGTAGTACAGTACACCACCATCGGTTTATAACCGCTAAAATGTAAATAAAAGGAGCAGCACGATATAAAAAAGAAATGAAATCGGACCAAAAATATGTCATGTCAAAGCGTAGAGTGCCTTGTATTAGGGGCTTGGCTCAACATTAGATCTGATAACTTTTTAACAATGAACGTGTTATGTAAGTCTTAGCAACCTACTTTACATGAAATGCTTTTGGTGGATAACACATTCTGAGTACGGAACCTTCTACACACGAGTTCACCTCACACTTGTCCGGTATTTTTGTGCAATTCGATCTAAAGGTGTATTTAATAATAATCCCTCCACAATCCAGTTTCGAGCTGCATACAAAAGGTTAGTTGTTCATGGAGAACCCAAACACATTGATACTGGAAATTACACATCTCTTGAAAATATAAGCATTTTAATGAAAAGTCTATAAATATATGCTAATTTACCCCTTCTGGACATTCCAGTTCTACGCGACTTACAGAATTTACTGAGCACTTAATTACATATATTTCAGGTTTTATTGCAACTATAGTAGCAAAGAGAGTGAAATGTAAAAAAAAATGATGTCTATGATTAGCGCTGCATCAAACACAATTACAATTTTTTTTTTTTTAAGATAACGGTGATCTGCATTATCCTGCCGCTAATATAGTCGTCGTTTGTGAAATTGCTGAAAAAGTATTTAAGCACAAATTAACACAATTGGGAAGTGTACTATCAAAACGAAATAATATTTTACTACAACTGAATAATCAATGTCTTCGTCAATGTATAGGAAAAGAGTTCGTTAAAGAATATGGTGTTCCTTACGATCATTCGCCTCTAGATGGTCATAGAATCCTTCTAATCAAAGCAATTGCAATTTTTGCAATATTTAACATAACATCACGCCTTGTTTCTCCGAAGGGTTGGGCAGAGGTGTACCTATAGTACACCCACATTTCGCCAGTTATGTTTAAGTCCCGCATGTAATAGGGGGCGAGCCTATTGCCATCAACCGGGCACAAATCCAGACTTCGGGCTGCTACTGAGAAATTCAAGATAGAAAAACCCAATAACACGTTGCCCGACCTGGGAATAGAACCCAGGACCTTCAAATTCATGTTATGTAAACCCCTCAAGCAGTCACGATGTATCGCCGTGAGTTATCCTTCGGCATGTGCGTGCTTGGCTCTTAGCATGCATGGTTTTACATGGAAGTGACATCGAAGAAGCGAGGTAAACAGCGATCGCGAGGTGTCGCAGTGAGGCATCTTCGGCATGTAATTACCCAAAGGAGGCGAAGTATGTTGTAAGACTAACTTTTATTGCTCACTAGCTGCTCCCCGCGGTTTCACCCGCATAAATCTTGATCCCGTGGGAGTATCGGGATAAAAAGTACTTGGCACACAGATAGTTTATAACATCCAGGCTATAAAATATCTGTGTGCCAAGTTTCATCCAAATCCGTTCAGTAGCTTTTGCGTGAAAGAGTAACAAACATCCATCCATACTCACAAACTTTCGCGTTTATAATATTAGTTGGATTTAATCAACAGTAAAAAAAAATATAAATAATAAAATCGTTTATTTATATACAAGGGACACATTTACAATCGATACCGTAACAATTAAAAAGAACACAGTTGCTAATATGCCTGAACTAGGTTGAACCTGTGTTTCAGGCTAGAAAGTGCAAAATTACTTAATATAATAAATTAACAATGAGTACAAACTAAAAACTAAATGAAAACTTAGGTAGATAACAGTATAATAGCATGTTGGTGGATCTATTTGCAGACAACAAGCAGATCTTCTGTGTGTGCATAATCAATGGTTAGTAAATATTTATGTATAATTTGTTCACAGCTATAATTATTTAATTTATAGATACTTAGTTTTCTATTTAAATGGGCGTAAGAATGTAAAAAACCTTTATACAAAGACATGTTTCGAGGTTGCATTAGATAAGCATACTATGTCATTCCGTCTCTTGTTAGTGTTGATAGCATTGAAGGTAAGCATAGTGTGCTGTTTTAATACTAAGTGCATAATGAAAAGCTGGCGAACCGTTAGTACCTTGCATGATTTATATAACAGATCTGCTGATATCCCAGCTCTACGCTCATGTATCATCCTTTCAATGCAAGCTGACACTTTTCAGATCGCAATTGAATTCTGGAAATTACAATCATTTTCCGAATTATAAGAAAATGGCTGAAAAATTCAACAAAACTGCGATTAATTTCAGTTATGTAGAAAAGCTAGATATTTTGATTCAATCTTTTCAAGACAGATTTTCGGAGTTTAAAAAAGTGAAACCTCTGTTGGACATATTCAGCAATCCTTTCACGATTTCAGTTGAAAATGCGCCAGAGTCAATGTAATTAGAAATTATCGACATTCAAAACGACCAAGATTTACGCAACAAATTCAACGAAGGAGACTTGCTGAACTTTTACCGCTGCATTGATAAAAATACGTACAAAGAGTTGCGCATAAACGCTTTGAAATGTGCCAGCTTATTTGGTTCTACCTATATATGTGAACAAACCTTTTCAATACTAAATAATAATAAAACAAAAAATCGAAACCGCCTTGCAAACGAAAGTTTGGAAGCAGTTTGACATGTTGCTACAAGTAAATTTGAGCCAAATATAAAAAAGATTGTAAGCACTATGTAGTGCCACGCTTCAAATTAATAAATTCATTTTCAAAAATTAATACATTATTATCAATTCTTTATTGTCTTTAATTACCTATACTTCTGGCGGCCCGCCATCAGTTCATAATTTGCCCGAGTGGCCCCTAGTCTTAATAAGTCTGTGCATCCCTGCATTACACAAAATCTTTAGGTGCCATCTTATTCATCCAATCGAAACCTGATTGGTATCCTACCAAACGAGCGACGGACGCCCCGACCGAATGCAAAGGTAAAGTCGAATACTGTAAAATGTTTTTATGAATAATTTAGGTGAAAAGAAATAATTTTTGTAATGTGACACATTACCTTATTATTTTAAGTACCTACTTACGCGAAATATTAGTTCCGAAAACAAAGTTTTTTTTTCTAGAAATTTAGACATTTCGGGTTAATTTTTTTTGTTTTTACTGATTCATAAACCTAATGCTAGCATTAGATTTATAAATCGACGCCCCACCGACTACCTAGTGTCCTGCTGTTCGAAGAAAAGGCATATGCCTAATACCTACGTACAAACACCTAATACTACTCTTTAAGTCTCGTGCACACTGGCGCGACGCCACAGCGCGACACAAAGGCACCAAGTGTCGCGCGAAGAGCGGTGCCTTTGTGTGGCGCTGCACGCTGTGGCGACGCGCCTGTTTGTGTGAGCCTTTATCGTATTCGGTGATCGCGAATTTTCTTCCCAAACTAATTTCATAAAGTCGAAGTCAAAACGTTTATTGCGTACATTTGCTAAATTGATCTCTCTGATAATTAGACTAACAGCCCTGTATAACTTATTGCGCCAATTGAGCCATCCACTAACGTCGTCCAAACTAGACCTACTTATAAGTCCTTAGGTGACAATAACTTCCAAAGCTATGGAGCAACTCACATACCAACAACAGTCGTGATGGTACGGGTATAAGCAGAGATGTAGGTGACAGTCGTGCGCCTACAATTTATCGTCGCACGAAAACCATTCACATGGAAGTCCTACCAATGAACGAAATTGCTCGAATTTAGAATTTAGTAATCATTGACTCAAGTACAGAGAAAAAGTACATTTTACCTGAAAAATTTAGTCCGACCGCATTTCGTTTCCGGTTTTCGGGTGGAATAGTTATGGCGAACGCAACGCTGCACATTTGGTTTCTGTTGGCAACACCAACAGAACGGTTTTGTTTTAAGCTTGTCAAAAAAAAATACTGACAGGTCCAACCTTTTCCCACCATTTGCTATGTCGTCTATGGATTTGGATTAAAACTTTTTCTTTCGGGACTTGGTTTTCTCCTTTATTGTGTCGTCGTTATAGTCGTTTGTTTTGTAATTATAAGAGATAAAGTAACTCAATAAAGTTATGTAGAATGAAAGAAAAAACTTTTATTTGCGGTAAACATGACGCAGTGATCGAACACAAACTACCAAAATAACAAGTTGAGTCAAGAAAGAGTCGGTGTTTCTATATTACTGAACCACCGACCCGCCAACGTATAAAAAAAAATTGCAAATCAATAACCATTCATTTTAATCCATCGTCACAATATATAAAAGCAGAATTATGGTGAAAATCAAGATTTTAAAACATGCCTGTCAGAAAAGTATAAGGTTTCGTTTTTGGTTTTCTACCGAAAATACTAATTTGCAGCCTAATGGGGAAGGCAACTGTCAAAATGGCGCTGTCGTAGCTAGTTCCCAACACAAGCTAAAAATACAAGGCGTAATGTGGTTTTATTTTATTTTAGCGAAAATTGACGCGTTGTTGTGTTCCTAGATACTCCGAAATTGGAGTCCGAATTTCTCGTAAGCCCCTAAATTAGAAGATTGTGGTTTAAAGCTATTCGTACAGTTTTTTTTTTTGAGTTCGAGTTTATGTCGTGAACATTTTAAGAAAGTGATTACGAGGAAATATTCAAGAATTAAAATTCTGACACTTTCCATGTCGAGTACTTGATTTAAAATACTGAAATCACCGAAAATGACGAAATAGTGAAATAAAATCAAACTCATGAATGAACATAAAATGAAATGAATGAACGAAATGTCAAATTTATTATAGGCCGTAGGGACCTAGCTATGGTCACGCCATCTACAATTAGCTTTGCCCGACCTTCCCCATTGCGTAACGTTTTCGTAAACGATTACGACTGATCTGTTTGATTTTGACAGTCAACATTCATTGCGTTATTTTCATTGCTAAGCAGTTTTTTTTATCGAACTTACAAAGCAATGTACGAGCAATCTGTTTCAAAACGATTCAGATTCCGATTGATTGCGTATTACGCAATTAGGGTAAGCCTGAATTTCATTTTAACTTTCAGTGGAAAAAAGTAAATTTTCGGTCGAACTTGACTGAAAAAGGACATCTTGACTGATAAAATTACTACATGAGCAGACATGATTAGGTCTAATGATAGTCGTCATACAAGAAACTCTTCAACTCTTCTCTTGTGTTAAGTATTTACAACATTAAATCCAATCTTAGATCTAGGCTTTTAGCGAAGTAATCTGCTAAGCTTTTCTAAAAACAAAACAAAAGAAAGAAAATGCGTTTAATGAAATTACAGCAAAAAAAAGACACCTTAAAACTATAAAAAACAGCAAACAAAGATAGTAATGCCAAACGGGCCACAGCTCAGCATAATGTCAGAAGACTACACAAGGTGTACCATCTGACGCAGTTTTTTGCTGCAACCCACGAGCGCCATACGCTAGAATACTAAACACAGAGAAGTGTCTGTCTGCTTTAAACAATTAAATAAATAAAAAATCTAACAAGCTCATACAAAACTTTTTTATTGTGTTGTACGTGTGTTTTGTGTTTGTGTTGTGATTAATGAAACACAAAAATAAAGACCTAATTTCTGCGTATTTCCTACATACATTAAAATATTAAATCTATAAATTAAAAAGTACCCCACCACGTATAAGGCAAAATCCCACGTATAACCCTCGGATAAAAGTGACAAGTGCGTTGCCAACCTTAGCGGTAATATTGAAATGTCCCATGAGATAACGGCGTCTCAAAACAAAATAAATACTTCAATCGCCAGCTACACTATACTATACTAAGGAGCAGTTAACTGAAGTGGAGAACTGTAGCCTGTAGCATACAGGCTCATAGCAAAACTAGGCCATTACAGCCGATTATTCGTCTTCCAGATCCAGTACATCCAGGGAGGAGTGGTGGCCCTGAGGGAGCAGTGGTGGCCCAGTGGTAACGGCCGCAATTTACGAGTTGTAGGTCGTAGGTTCGAACCCAGAAAGGTGCTTTACTTTGTGTAAATTATTTCATCACCACTGCTCTCAGAACGGTGAAGGAAAACATCGTGAGGAAACCGGCATGTCTTAGAACCTAAAATTCGAAGACATGTGACATCTACCAACCCGCACTGGGCCTGCGTGGTGGATTACGGCCCACTCCCTCGCACAGAGAGGAGGCCTGTGTCCCAGCAGTGGGAACATAATAGGCTGATTATGCACATCCAGTCTGTCCCAGCCACCTTTTTGAGGTGGTCGGTCTATCAAGTTTGTGTCTGTATACACACGTTACGCTGGCCTATACCTATGCGGTCTTCAATCCATGACTCGTCAGCTCCGCTTGTAGACCCTACTGCCACTTCAGCTCTTTTCCAGATAATTTCAATCCGGGTCTTTCAAAGAAACTCTGAGCATAGCTTGCGGCTCCCATCTGTTAGCTTAACATCATCTGACTTAGCTATTACCACTAATGTTAGGGTCACAACCGGCAGCCAGATGCAGCTGAGTACCAGAATCTTACATGGAGCGACTGCCTATCTGCCCCCACGACCCAGTTACTCCACGGTTAGCCGAACGTTGTGATTATATTATTGTGTGCAAACTAAGTCCCAACGAGATGCTTTCACGCAAACAGTTAGTAAAAGTTATAAGCTGGTAAATTTGCAAATATGAGTATTTATTAGCTTAGGAAAGATGATAGTAACGTCGTGAGAGAAGAAAACTAGAAGTGTTTGTTTTGTGCGGTCCAAGTCATAAGCGAGTCGGCTAGCTGGCACTTTTTAGCATTATCGTTTCTGATGAAAGACGTCCACTTGTGGACACAGGCCTCCCCAAGCGTCGCCAAATCGACTGGTCCTGTGATTGGAGAATCACACATCAGCGGATTCCCGGGACCTTCGCAAAGTCCACCTTGCCGTCCAAAGCTGATGTGTTCAACAAATAAAAATAAAGTTTTACAATGTTGTCTACTGCTTGATGTTAGGGAAGATCACAATTAAATCGTTATGGTCTCACTAAGACCATATACATTGCGTAATTGCCCAGCATGCCGTATTTGAATAGTTCCCTGTACTATTCAAAAGAATTTTGCCTTTATCACTGTAATATTTTGCTAAATAATTATTAAACTATGCGCAGTTGATTTTCTACTGCGCTCCTAGCTTTTTTGACACATACATAGTGCAAAGACTGAAACGAACAAAATCCTTTCGTTTTCTCATCTCCAATTTGGGCTTTCTGAAAAGAGACAAACCTATCAATCTCTGGTTTTAAAGTCCCAATAAAGCCAAACCCTGTAAAAAGTAAAAAAGAGCTGATAATCTTCGAACGGCTGAACTTATACTCGAATCATAGCCAATAACACTCTCGATCATAATGATCTTTCAAAAGAAGTGTTTCAGCCGTTTGAGAGCTACGATGACAACCCTCTGGCTCCATCGGACTTTACAATAAAAGAATTAGTGGACTGTATTAAAATAGGTACAATACCATTCTTTACAATATCATCATATAGAAAATAATATAAGAAGAAGCCCGTAGTGGAGTGCGTCTGTGAGCTGAATGGTTTGGAGGGCGCGTAGCGGCCGTCGCGTACGGGTTCTGTACAACGATACGCCGCACCTTTTCACCGTCCATCTCGCGCGTGCGCCGACAAAAAAGAACCCGGTACTTTTTTCTTCTGGATTTCTTCTGGATTCATTATACAAAAAGATATTTATAGCTAAGACCCTACATTCTTTTTTTAGGTGCATTATTTGTTTTATTAAATTGCAAGAAAAAACAAACAAACTCTCAAACACAAGCCGATACTAAGGATAAATAACTTAAGAATCAGATAAGATCACATAAATGGGATCACACACCGCCTGTGACCTGCACCGCCGCCGCACCTAACTGATCGATATTCAAACCGGCGGCGCCCGCGCACGATCGTACCTTACACAACACGCTAGACGCTAAGTAAACCGAACGTTGCAATTATAGTGAAGGAAGCATCAAACCGTCTGACGTCACTGGTTGACTGACTGACATACTTCACGCATTTATACACAGCACCCTTCTTTTTGTTATCATGATCTGTTGTGGTACTGTTGGAGTTCTGGATCCGAGAAATGGCGTTCTGAACAAAATGTCAAAAAAAATTCTAAATTGAATTAATAGGACTGGTGCGACAGTTGGTTGGATATAAAGGTACAAATGACAATGCCGGATCCTGCCCCAGCTATTTACAGAAAATGTCAATTAATGAAAATAATTGTAATGATTAAAGGACCTTTTCATAATACATTGTTTTTCTGTAGAACTTGCCGATTACAAATCAATGATAAAAGGAATTCAACCCCTGAATTTCCTATTGCGTGACAGATACACAAAAAAAAGGCGAGCAGCACTATGGGCCGGTACGCAGACGGCGAGTCGGCAGGGCGCCCCGCCTTCCTGAGCAGGACCAGACGTCCTATCTTCCACAGACTGGGAAACTGGCCCCACTCAAGGCACGCTGTGTAGAGTCCCCTCAGTTGGGGCTCCAACTCCTTCAGAGAGAGGGCCAAAGCCAGGCCGTGAATTCCATCGGGCCCCGGAGCCACGTTCTTGGCCCGGAGCCGCATCACGGCCGCCCTCATCTCTGCCTGTGTCACCCCTGGGACGCTGATGGCGTTCTCCATCTCCTCCTCTGCAGACTCTGAGGCTGCGGGCAAAGCCATCGGCGGCGGAACATGCTCCGCTCTCGCCGGGAAGAGGGCTGCTACCACTTCCTCCAGCAGCTCGGGTTGGAGACTCTCCGTAAGTGGGGGCGCCGCGGCTCGAAGTTGCCCTCGAACCGCTTTATACGGGCGCCCCCACGGATCCCCGTCCAGAGTCTCCAACATCCTCTCCCGGGATCGCGTCCTCGCCTCGTCGATGGCCAGCCACAGAGTCTGCTTTGCCGCGCGGTACACCTCGTACAGCGCGGCCTCCTCCTCGGAGGATGGGTTGCACCTGTGGCGGCATCTACACTGCCACATGCGAACAACGCATTACACTGACGTCACACAAATCCTGCATCGCGCAATCAAAGTTTACCGCGCAGCTAGCATATATACAACTTCCCGACATCAATCGTCGGGCAGTTGCCCACCAGATACGACATCCATCTGGTCGGAGGATCCTCCCTTTCCTAAAGGGTATGAGTGAACTTTACACCCTGTTTCTCATATCTCTTCACTGGTGACCCCGAGTATGTACGTCAGCGCAGCCTTCGTGCAACTACTTCAGCATGACGTCATCATCATCACTCCCGCAAGTCACACAGCCACCCAGCAACCACGGCTTGAACGGTTGTCCTGACCATCAGCATGCAGCACAAGCGCATACCTGGTCATCACTTTCAGCCTCATCAGCAACGCAGACAGTTCCAACTCACCGCGAACTATGCGACACCCGGTTCCAACCCACTGGAACCCAACTGGCATTGGCAAGCATCGCAAGATACAAGACTTCGTCCACTATTGACCCCCGGTCTCAGGAAGGGAGCGATGTGGCGGCATCTACACCGCCACATGCGAACAACTCATCACACTGACGTCACACAAATCCTGCATAGCGCAATCAAAGTTTGCCGCGCAACTAGCATATATACAACTTCCCGACATCAATCAACGGGCAGTTGCCTTCGTTTTCTTCTTAAATAATAATACATCACAAGAACTTCGTCGACGTCCATCGTGCACAGTCGCCCCGCAAAGTGCTAAAAATTGGCACCAGCTTCGACCGTGGCCGACAACCGATTATTAACCGAAAGTGTGAATCAAAGGCGCCAACATCCGATTAATATACGGATCTGACACCCGACAAGTGAGAATGAGGTCTAAGAGTTAAACGTCCAGTGTGCGAAAACTTATTACGGTCGTGGGAACTCAAACTCAACTCAAACTCAAATCATTTATTTCAAATAAACCCATTACAGGCACTTTTGAATTGTCAAGGGGTCGGTCAGTCAGAAATATGAAGCTAGTTGCCCATTCCAAAGCGAAGTAGGTACCTATGGAGAAGAACGGGCAAGAAACTCCATGGACACTCTTTTAAATAATATGGTTACAGATTTTTTTTTTACATCAGTCTTGTTGAAATTAAACATGTGAGAACGATGTAGAAAGACCCGTAATAAAAAACATAAAAATCGGAAAAGAAAAATAAAAAAAAGCCGTGGCAGCCAAGAGATGACCAGTCCCCACTGACGGCGCCCGTTCACGAACATGACGTATGGATCAGCACCATTCAGCTCAACCATTTTGAAGGGAACTTAATGATCCAACACACACGCCACCACCAGCGAGACATTTGAGTGAGCGTGACATACTATCAGCCGCCAGGGCACATTCAAGTCAATGACAGACGTGCCCAGTATAGGGTAGCTTTATAGTAGGTACTACATAGTGCTCACACGTGTGCAATGCAATTATACAATACTAAAAGATTGAATTTATACAGTGCAAAGATAGTTCTTACAATCTTCAGCAGCTCCAACAATATTTCCGAATGCTAATCAATTGTTTAGGCGCCCTTGTGGAGCAGAACCAGCGTTGAGCCAAGCATTTTTGTCAGAGATGTAATCCTCCAACTTATAATATGCTTGGCTGCATAGTGTGCGTAGGAACGTAGGCTTACGCACCTAAACGAGGCAACAGGAGTATATGTAAGACCACGTTCGCACCGATGTAAAAATAAGTACATACGCGGCTCTCTTCACCACCGCCGCGGATAAAATGGCGGAAGAAATCGTTGCTGCAAACGGCAACGCAATTCGCCTCATGGAAATTCTCAGCGCGTATCCCGAGATCGCGCAAGTTCTACACTCACTCAAATATTAATTCTCAATGCATAATACGAGAGTAAATAGTAACAAACCCCGATCCCTTAAATTAGGCTTTTTCAACGCAAATGGCATTTCAGGTCAACGCGATGAGATCGCCGCTTTCCTTCGCGACCATCAGCTTGACATCCTCCTCTTACAGGAAACCTTTTTAAAACCTCATCACCGAAACCCGAATATTGCCAACTTTAAACTAGTTCGCAATGACAGGTCTCGATGTCACAAGGGTGGAACACTCATATACTTTAGGAAATCTTTGTATTGTATCCCTATAGACCCACCTCCTCTCTTCTCCCATCTGGAGACCTCTATCTGTCGGCTCGGCATGACCGGCCACCAACCGATCACCATCATCTCCGCGTATATCCCACCCGACAATGGTCTGGAGGATCCCATCTCGCTCCAAAAGGACTTCACTGCCCTCTTCGGTATGAGTGACTCCGTCATCTTGGCGGGGGATCTTAATGCCAAGCACCCGGCGTGGAATAGTAGGACAACCTCAACCAGAGGTAGGTTAGTTTTCAAGTTAGGCGAATCCCTGAACTTTGACGTCATCGCTCCAATGAGCCCGACCCCCTTCCCAGGTAATCCAAATCACCTGCCCGATGTTCTCGATGTAGCGTTGCTCAAGAATGTGAACCTCCGTTTGCAATCGATAGAGACGTTCCACGAGCTTAACTCTGACCACCGCCCTGTAGTCATGCATCTTGCACCCTACTCGGGCCCGATCGACCCCAACCACCCCCCCAAGAACCCAGATGATAACCGACTGGAGGAAAGTAAGCGAAAGACTGAAATCCACCACGTCGTTGATTGCGGCCGTCGATACGACGGCCGCAATCGACTCGTTTACAGAGCACCTACAATTCGTATTGACGGATTGTTCACGGGAAGTTCCGGTGATTGAAGACCATCGCTGGAAACTACCTACTGACGTACGTGACCTGATAACCGAGAAGAACGCGGCCATCCGTGCCTACGACTCCTTCCCTTGTGACGCAAACAAAGCCCACATGCGCCATTTACAGCGTGCTGTAAAGAAACGCATAGGGGAGGTTCGCTCTGAGGGCTGGAACAAGATGCTCAGTGAACTCGAGCCCACTCATCAAGCCTTCTGGCAATTACAGAGGAAATTGCGTTCCTCAGAAGAGGTCTCTATGCCTCCTCTCATCCGCCCCGACAATAGTGTCGCTTTCGACAGTCCCGATAAGGCTGAATGTTTTGCTGACAGCCTAGAGTCCCAATGTTCTCCCAGCTCCCAACCAGTAGACCAAGCTCACCTGAACAAGGTCGACGCTGAAGTTGAACGGAGAGCCTCCCTCCCTCCCGTCGAAGACCCTGATGATCCTCTGCCTCCCGTCAGTCCAGACGAAGTGCACGACATCATTAAAGGGCTACACGCTCGTAAGGCCCCCGGTTCGGATGGTATTACCAATAAGGTATACAAACTCCTCCCTGCCCCGCTAATAATGCTTATGACCGCCATCTTCAATGGCGCCTTGAGCAACAACATTTTCCCACAAGCATGGAAAGAAGCCACCGTCATCGGTATCCCAAAGCCAGGCAAGCCAAAGTCTGAGCCCTCCAGCTACCGCCCTATTAGCTTGCTCAATGTTCTCGGCAAAATCTACGAGAGGCTTATTTATAAGCGTCTCAAAGACTACGCCGAAGCAAAGAGCCTCATACCCAACGAGCAGTTCGGTTTCCGAAGCCAACACTCGGGCACCCAACAGGTCCACCGCATCGTAGAGCACTTATGCGCAGGTCTGCAGCGTAACGCGACGACGGGTGTGCTATTCTTCGACATAGCGAAAGCCTTCGACAAAGTCTGGCACAACGGCTTGATATACAAGCTCTACCAACTAGGAGTTCCAGATCGTCTCGTGCTCATCTTACGAGACTTTTTGTTGAATCGCACCTTTCGCTATCGCATCGAGGGAGCACTCTCGTCCCCTCATCCTATTCGCGCCGGTGTCCCTCAGGGTTCCGTACTATCTCCTCTCGCCTTCACGCTGTTCACTAGCGATATCCCAAAAAGTAAAAAGGCTCAGTTGGCTCTCTTCGCCGACGACACTGCCGTTTACTATACTGGTCACTGTCCCAATGCTATAGCTCGTACTCTCCAAACCTCCGCAAACGTCTTAGGCGCTTGGTTCCGGAAATGGAGAATCGAGGTCAACCCCGATAAGAGTCAGGCGGTTCTCTTCTCGAGACGTCGTCGATTCCCTCCCCCACTTCCCAGCCCGATCACTATGTACGGTAAGCCGATCCCCTGGGAGAAGCAAGCCAAATACCTTGGCGTAATCCTCGATGAAAACCTTATCTTTAAGGCTCATATTAAGGCGGTTCGCGCGCGTGCCTCCTTCGCTCTTAGCAGGCTCCACTTCGTACTGACAGCCCGTAGCAAACTGTCCCTTAAATGCAAGCTCCGCATTTACACCGCAGTCATCCGTCCCATCATGACCTATGCCTGCGTTGTATTTGCGCACGCTCACCCACGTCATCTCCATAAGATGCAGACCCTCCACAACCGTTTCCTCAGAAGGGTTACGGGTGCCCCTTACTATGTCCGAAACTTAGATCTTCACGTCGACCTTAAAATGCCAACCATAAAACAGTTCATGAAATGCTTATCTAAGCGTTTTTTTCGACTGCGGCATCAAACATTCTAACCCCCTGATTACAGCGGCCGCCCGCTACACTCCCTCTCGCATTAGTAGTATTCGCCGACCAAGGCATACTTTAATCGCCCCCGACGACGCCACTACCCTCCTCCAGGAGAGTAGTAAGGCCACCAGCACGCTACATAAGCCCAATACCCGATCAACGTCCTACCGTCCTCGCCGCCGAGGCCCGCCGCGACGCCCAAATCCACGCCCCTCCCGACCCTTGCTCGAGCCAGCCCGCGACGCTGAGCCTGTAGCTTTAAATTCGTCCCTAAATAATATCAATCCTGATCCAGCTAGTCATATGCTGCCCTCTTCCAGCGACGTCCTAAGCCGAGGTTCGGACCCCACAGGGGTTGCCCTTAGCGTTGTCGCTTAGTTTTAGTTAGTATATAAGTTTAAGTCCTGGCTGGAGGCCTTAATTTATTAGGGAATCCACAGGTAAGTCCGCTTAAGCAGACGTCAACCTCATAGGTTGACCTGCGAGATGCCAAACAAACAAACAAACAAACACCGATGTAAAAATATGGGCGAACGTCGACTAATACACGCACGCTAGTTGCAAGTACTACCTGACCTGACCTTTCTGAAGAACATCACCAAGAACGTCACTATATTAAGTCCAGGGCATTCCCTCCCGGAGTTTCCACTCACATCTGCCTTGTAAACCTTTTGTTAGTCGCCTTTCACTCATCCTCTCAATATGAGCAAACCATCTAAGCATACGCTTTAAAAAAATTGTCACTAATACCTAAATTAGTATAGCCACTCTTGGAGGGCGAGAAATAAATAAATAATGTTGTACCTACATTATAGAAATAGTATTATTTATTACACATCGAATATCATCTAATTACGACAAGGTCGTATCGTGCTATCAAAATCAGAACTGTAACTTATGGTTTGCTGTTTATAGTCGATAAAAACGGATATCGATAGAATTAAGTTTAACAAAACATAAGCTAACATAACATCACGCCTGGAACACTTGCAGGGTTAGGCAGAGGTGTAACCTATAGTACACCCACATTTCGTCAGGTATGTTCTAGTCCCATGTAATAGAGAGCGAGCCTATTGCCATCAACCGGACACAAATTCGTACTTCGGGCTGCTGCTGAGAAATTCCTAATAGAAAAATCCAATAACACTTTGCGCGACCTGGTGCTCGAACCCATGAACTTATGCTCGGCAGCAGCACTTGCATACACTAGACCAATAAGGCGTAAAGTGTAGATACTATTGAATCATTTGTTACTGCGGTTTTTTATGCCTACAAATCTGTTGTCAGATCTTAACAAGTCATTATTTAATTTAACGTTCTGTGTCTCGTAATGTTAATTACTTTGCACACCTACTAATGGCTAGAATCAAGGTAATTTTCTAACTGAACAGACAGCTTTCCCCTCTAAAGCACTAGGAAGTGGTGAAGGGCGGGCGTTTTTGGGGGACTGTCATAGGTAAATTTTACGTTCAAAAAGTGCTGATTCTCAGCCTAATTTGCATAAATTACTTTTGATATTGATTTTAAAGAGGTCCTCTACTAAAGAACTTTCGTTTAAAGTACTCGTGCAAATTCAAAACCAAGTCACGAGACTGGTTGTTGAGAGTACATCCTCTTTTAGACATGTTTACGAGTTCACACGATAACACCAACATCGCGTAAAGCGTAATCAAAGTCCGGAATTAGCAAGCCAAGGTAAACGAATATAACAGAAACAGTCCAAAAGTAATCGCCGAGTCAGAAAATTTAACGAGAACAACTTTTAAGAAGCGCTTTCAAGTAACGAATTCATTAGCTTATTGTATAATTTCTCAGTAACTGGGTTGAGGAGGACAGGCAGTCGCTTCATCCTACTAATATTATAAACGCAAAAGTTTGTGAGTATGGATGGATGTTTGTTACTCTTTCACGCAAAAACTACTGAACGTATTTGGATGTAATTTGGCACACAGATAGTTTATAACCTGGATTAACACATAGAGTACTTTTTATCCCGATACTCTCACGGGATCAAAAAGACACGGGAGCAGCTAGTGTAGAATCCTTTAGACAGTTGCGGAAATGCAAGTTAGATGATGAATGATAAATGATTTTATTTCTGTAAGTAGGTTGGACAAACACTTTTACACGGCAATCATATTTTAAAAACTAGGTGAGATCGGCGTTTCCTATCTGGCTGGAGGCCTTAATTTATTAGGGAATCCACAGGTAAGTCCGCTTAAGCAGACGTCAACCTCATAGGTTGACCTGCGAGATGCCAAACAAACAAACAAACAAACACCGATGTAAAAATATGGGCGAACGTCGACTAATACACGCACGCTAGTTGCAAGTACTACCTGACCTGACCTTTCTGAAGAACATCACCAAGAACGTCACTATATTAAGTCCAGGGCATTCCCTCCCGGAGTTTCCACTCACATCTGCCTTGTAAACCTTTTGTTAGTCGCCTTTCACTCATCCTCTCAATATGAGCAAACCATCTAAGCATACGCTTTAAAAAAATTGTCACTAATACCTAAATTAGTATAGCCACTCTTGGAGGGCGAGAAATAAATAAATAATGTTGTACCTACATTATAGAAATAGTATTATTTATTACACATCGAATATCATCTAATTACGACAAGGTCGTATCGTGCTATCAAAATCAGAACTGTAACTTATGGTTTGCTGTTTATAGTCGATAAAAACGGATATCGATAGAATTAAGTTTAACAAAACATAAGCTAACATAACATCACGCCTGGAACACTTGCAGGGTTAGGCAGAGGTGTAACCTATAGTACACCCACATTTCGTCAGGTATGTTCTAGTCCCATGTAATAGAGAGCGAGCCTATTGCCATCAACCGGACACAAATTCGTACTTCGGGCTGCTGCTGAGAAATTCCTAATAGAAAAATCCAATAACACTTTGCGCGACCTGGTGCTCGAACCCATGAACTTATGCTCGGCAGCAGCACTTGCATACACTAGACCAATAAGGCGTAAAGTGTAGATACTATTGAATCATTTGTTACTGCGGTTTTTTATGCCTACAAATCTGTTGTCAGATCTTAACAAGTCATTATTTGTATTCTCACGGTGGCATCACAATTCATCTTCGCCAAAATGTTATAGATTAGACAAAATATACACTTATACACTAAAAACAGTGATTTTCACAATGTTAACACTAGAAATAAGGATAAACTATGTGCTCCCTTTCACCAGCTTCATAAGGTCCATAACTCATTTGTTGGGCTTGGTATAACCTTTTATAACAGGATACCCTCTTCTTTGCTAGATTTACCTTTTAATGTGTTTAAAGCTCAAGTAAAATCCAAAATATGTTCAAAGGAATACTGTTTCATCAATGACTACATAAACGATAAGAATAGTTGGTCGCTGTGATTAACTCAAGATATTTTGTATCTTAATACTCCAGTATTATCTTACGTAATGACAGGTTATATCGGTTTAAAGAACTTTATTCTCATAAAGACAATCGTCACTCACATGAGAACATTAAATATTATTATTAATTATACATCAGTGCGGGTTGAAGAAACAAAAATTGGAAGCGAGTTCACTTCATTCCTAAGATAAGGTGGTGGCACAAGTTAAAAGTTTTTGCTGTACGAGTATTAAGCAAAAATAAACACAACGCAATCAGTATAATGTTTCGTCATTGTAAATAAAAGTGAATAATTTATTTTTAAATATGTTAAGTGAAGTCTTTTACATGATTTGGCACTTTGTTATAAAGCTGTGGTCCCCCATAAGTAAGGTTATTTTTATCGTAGTTAGTTCTTACTCTAGACAATACCAAGTGGCAAGCACGACGAGATGAGTATTTGCTTATTTCACCTTCTGTGTGAATGTAATGCGTGAGTGAATGAGTTTGTGAATTATTTTATAGATAAGTATGCATGTGTTATAAATGTAAAGTTGTTTGATGTTTAATAGCTTCGTCTCTTTGTAAATAGATTTTGATGGTGTTTAGAAATCATGATTGTGTAGTATCTTGATTATTTTCTTTGACTATCCAATTCAATTAATTTAAGTTAATATTTTTATTTATTATTGACATGATCTACTCATTTCAATATTTTTTAATGACTTGTATTGTAATTGGTGGTTAGCTAGCGACCTCGACACGTGATCATGTTATACTGGTATAAGGAACAGGGTGTAAAGTTCACTCATCCTCTAAAGAAAAGGGCGGATCCTCCGACCAGACGGTTGTCGTGTCTGGTGGGCAACTGCCCAATGTCCGGATGTTGGATATTGCTAGTAGTGCGATTAACTCTGTCTGCGCGATGCAGGAGTTCTCGAGACGTCATGCCACCCCAATATTATCCTCGCCTGAGCAACTGGCAGCAAGTTTGCCATGCTCCCTTAGATGTCACTGCTTGCGGTACCATCGAAAGTCGGGTTGCCTCCTTCCCTCAAATATGGCGAGGGAGGTGATGACTGATCTTTCCTTTATGTTCCTGACCATGGTTTTGTTATTGATAATAGTAATTGTTCTGTTCATATATTTTTCTTCGATGCTCCTAGTTTATCATTTGTGCGTACATAATCCAGAATTGCATAAATAAGCTGTCTCGCCCTTTATGCCTGGAGGCTTCTATTTTGGTAGGTATATAGTTTTAGTTCACTTTTTTTTTGTTTCAATACTCAATACTCAATACTCAATACTCAATACTCAATACTTTATTGCATTCCATATGTATTACATAGATGGTAAAAACTAAATAAAAGATCAATATGGACCCTGTCGGGCACAGCAAAAATTAGGAGAGAGGAAGAGGGCTAAGTAGCAGTTTAATATTAATTTAAATTATTTTAAATATTTAATTGGGTGTATAATTATATATGTATTTAAATATTTATTTTTAGGTTTGTATATATATAGTTTGTATATTAGGTATTTTAGTACATATATTTCATAAAAATAATGCTGCTAATTATTTTGGAATTTTAAATAGTATTTCAATAATGATTAAATTACGTTATTATTTATGTATTCGTATTTTTTATTGTATTTATTTCACAGTGTTTGTTGTCTAAGAAAGATAATAATTTTATTTTGCAATTGATTTGTCATCTAAAAACTCCTTTACTGAGTAGTACGACTTAGATTCCAGAAATTGTTTCAATGTATTAATAAATGTATTTGTTTTGCTTATTTTTCTAATATCGTTAGGTAATTTATTATAAATTTTTATCGACATGACTAAAGGGCTGGATGAGTGCATTTTGAGTCGGGATTGAGGTATGTTTAGTTTGTTTTTGTTGTGTCGAAGGGTGTATCTTGTTTGGGTTTCTTCGCATTTGGTGTAAAAATCTGGGTGCTTTCTGACAAATTTACATAATTCTAAGATATATAGAGAGGGAAGTGTGAGTATTTTATGTTTTCGGAAGTATGGTTTACAGCTATCTGTTTGTGCTATGTTTTGTATTTGTTGGTATATTGGCGTGGCTAGCTGACAGTAGGCAACTTATTTAATTTAACGTTCTGTGTCTCGTAATGTTAATTACTTTGCACACCTACTAATGGCTAGAATCAAGGTAATTTTCTAACTGAACAGACAGCTTTCCCCTCTAAAGCACTAGGAAGTGGTGAAGGGCGGGCGTTTTTGGGGGACTGTCATAGGTAAATTTTACGTTCAAAAAGTGCTGATTCTCAGCCTAATTTGCATAAATTACTTTTGATATTGATTTTAAAGAGGTCCTCTACTAAAGAACTTTCGTTTAAAGTACTCGTGCAAATTCAAAACCAAGTCACGAGACTGGTTGTTGAGAGTACATCCTCTTTTAGACATGTTTACGAGTTCACACGATAACACCAACATCGCGTAAAGCGTAATCAAAGTCCGGAATTAGCAAGCCAAGGTAAACGAATATAACAGAAACAGTCCAAAAGTAATCGCCGAGTCAGAAAATTTAACGAGAACAACTTTTAAGAAGCGCTTTCAAGTAACGAATTCATTAGCTTATTGTATAATTTCTCAGTAACTGGGTTGAGGAGGACAGGCAGTCGCTTCATCCTACTAATATTATAAACGCAAAAGTTTGTGAGTATGGATGGATGTTTGTTACTCTTTCACGCAAAAACTACTGAACGTATTTGGATGTAATTTGGCACACAGATAGTTTATAACCTGGATTAACACATAGAGTACTTTTTATCCCGATACTCTCACGGGATCAAAAAGACACGGGAGCAGCTAGTGTAGAATCCTTTAGACAGTTGCGGAAATGCAAGTTAGATGATGAATGATAAATGATTTTATTTCTGTAAGTAGGTTGGACAAACACTTTTACACGGCAATCATATTTTAAAAACTAGGTGAGATCGGCGTTTCCTATCTGACTACTCTGTGAAGAAAGGCCGAAACAAACTCGGAGGTCACAGTTTCTTTTAAAGTCTAGACACAATCTTGCTCAGGTCATGTGAAGACCATGTGGATTGGTGTCTGAAATGGTATTTTGAGGAAAGAACCACACAATACTCAACAATAACAATACTCTATGACAGAGAATGAGTGGACCTGTCCAGTCAGTGCACGGATTTGTCAGTTGTCATGCAACTCAATACAGAACTAAAGGAGATATTCGATTCGACGAACATTACCAAAGAAAGGACATTTGGGTAAGCCGCATAAATTACTCAAACTGCCAGACCATGATTGAAACAAATAAAATAAAATAAATATTGAAAAAAAAAGCAACAAATCCACATTGTCTTCACATTCATAATAATTAAAATAATATAATACTTTACAAAGTAAATTTACATGTCATTGTATACATAAAGTCCATCAATGTCAAAGTCTAAATAAAAATTCGAAACTAATCTTGGTCATATTATAAGAGGACCATGTAGACTGGTGTCTGAAATGGTCTTTTGAGGAAAAAACCACAAGGATTTGAGTGGACCTGTAATGTATTATGTTAATATCAAATCCAAACACATAAAAACCTGTTAAACTTGACCATTCTTTCTTGACTTGAAATAACTTAGAATTATTTGAAATCTTAACAAAATCTCTTCAAAAAGAAAAAAAACATAATCCAAATCCCTATCGACACATTCCACAGCACTATCACTCCATCAGATTTCACAACCGGCGCACGAGCCGCTATTATGACAATCGATTCGATTGCAAACCGTAATCGATACATCGGTATCCAACTGATCGAGAGCAAGGTCTTTATTCAATGAGTTTATTTAATGAAATTACACATCTTTTCGTTCGGCAATCCATGTTTTATTACAGCAGTTAATTTTAACTGGACTTAACTTTATGGTTTTATGTTTAACTAGTGACGGTCATTAAGTAAGGCCAGATGTTGGTAAAATAACCAATTGCAGCGCAGCTTGTTAAAGTTCGACTACTGGTTCGCGTTATTTTGCAAAAGATGCATTTATCCTTGTTAGATGGATGTTCCGGAAGACGTCAATTTCAGTGGTACGCAGTTTTGTCAAGGAGTCGGTCAGTCACAAAGATGAAGCTAATTGCCAATTCCAAAGTCAGCCAGTTTGACAAATTCGCAAAGAACAAAGGGCAAGTGACTTCATGGACCTTCTTTTGACCCGGCGCGCGGTGCGTAAGGTTAAAATATGTAACACGGAGCGTAAGGTGGGTGTAACATACTCTGGTGAAAAAAACCGTTACTCTATTAAATTCACACAAAGGGGTCGTGTGAATTTAAAAGGGTAATGTGTTTTTTTATCATTATTTTAATGATTATTAAATAATCAGTACTTCTTCTTCTCTAAAACAAAAAGACAAATTAAAACAATTCTTACATTTTGTAAAGTAATCGACAACAAAAACAATTTGAACCTATATGTATAGCGTAAGATACTTACTCGCCAATTTGTAAAGTTGAACTTGCGTGAAGAGGGTTCAGTACGATGAATATATTACCCACCAAAAAGATCATGTAAAATAGGCTGCCAAGCCTTACATAACCCTTTCACTGTTAAAAGTTTTCAGATCTAATTTAGAGCCAAACCTCTTAATTTACAAGGCTTAACACTACAACCCGTACATCTAGGACAAAATTTACGGCCTGCCGTTTCGCGACCGTATCGCCCGCACTGATTCCTTTGGGTTTGTACAGGGTGGAATTTTGTAATGCCATCTGAAGGGAAAGTACTCTTAATACTGTAGATAGAAAATTTAACTTACTCAAAGATAACATTCCTTTATTTTTGAATAGAAAGACAACTGCATTCAAAGATTTTCGAAAATTCGCTTGCCACATCCGGGAATCGAACCGACCAAAATCTGTAAAAATTCCAGCCTGTACTGTTTTGAATCGATCGTTAGGATCAATTATAAGATGAAATCTCTTTATCACACTTGATAAATTAAATGAGAGGAAAACCATGAAATCTGGACTTATAAATTCAATGAGTCAAGTTGTGTGTCGTACATTGTGTAGTTCTTCCTGTATATTTTCTACTTTCTAGACTTCACCTAGTAATAACTTAATATAGTTATTGGGTTTAAAAAGTACAAGTGAAGTCCAACAGACTCAGTGTTTTTGTAATAAATATAAAATGATAGCGCAAATAAAAATGTTAAGCTGCGACATAAATCAATGTTAAACATAAATAACTCCATCGAATCGACACCCTCTGTAGACTTGTTGGGTAGAAGCCTGGATTTGTCTATGGAAAACAGCTATTGCGCTGAGGAAATGAAGGAAGAAATAAAACTATTAAAATCGAGTTTAGAAAGCACGAAAAAATTGTAGGATACTATTAGCTTAGAGAACTGCGATCTGAGAAAACAAATAATTAACCTGAGTCAAAAAATGGCCATACTATAACAGATTTGTACAAGTCCTCTGTCTTCATTCCGGAAAAATATGTCCTCCAGACTTACAAAAGGAACGAGACGGCGACTCGTCGATAGTCTTTCTAATATTAATATGCAATGTAAAAAAACGTGTGCAATTCATTCATGGAAAATTGAAGTAAAAGACTTTTCCTCTGAATATTTAGAAAAGATTATTGAGTGTATTGCAAGCTTAAGCTTCAGTGAGGTTTATGAACTAAATGACCCAAATTTAGCGTATGACAATTTTATAGGCATATTTAAAATCTTTTACGACCTTTGTTTTCCGGTAAAATTGTAAAAAAGACTATTAATAAAATGCAAAACTGGCTGTCTAAAGGCATATGAACGTGAAGCAAAATAAAACGTAAACTACTTTGGCAATACCGTCAAACCAAAACTGAGAACAATTAAACCATAAACACTTCCGATACAGCTCGATATAAGAATTCTAAGACTATCAAAGTATGTACAAAATAATCATTATATTAAGACATCTAATAATAAAAGCAAAGCAACTTGGAAAATAATTAATGACAACAAAGTTTATTTCCCTCATGAACCAATAACGAAAATAATTCACCATAATAAAGAAATAGTAAATACTAAAGACATCTGCAATGCATTCAATGATTTTTACACGGATCAAATTACTCCAGGCTGCAATGAACTACCGGTACAAATAGACAGAGTGAATCATTCGATTTTTTAAACTCCAGCTACACCAGAAGAGGTATCAAGAACGATACAATCTCTCAAAACTACTAAAAGTACAGGAAATGATAACATAACAACAAACATTATCAAAAAAGTCCATCAGATTATTTGTTATCCACTATCTAGTATTATAAACACATGATTTGAAAAAGGAGTCTTCCCAGACAAACTTAAAGTAGCTATTATTAAACCGCTGTATAAGAAAGGGGAGAAAACTTTAATTAAAAATTATCGACCAGTGGCATTAATACCGAATTACCGATATTCTCGAAAGTCATTGAAAAAATAATACATCACCGAATGTACAATTTCCTCGAAAGTAAGAATGTAATTGTCGATTAACAAAAGGGTTTCAGAAAAAATAAGTCAATAAATGCTGCTATTTATGATTATCTCAAAAACATTATGGCAAGTGTTGATAACATACTACCCATCTGTGCCCTGTATATGGGCATGACGAAAGCCTTCGATCATGTTGATCATACTATACTTATCGACAAACTAGAAAGATATGGAATACGCGGCAATGGTCTTGATCTTATCACATCATATTTAAACAACCGGCAACAATACACAGTAATAACAAATATAAATATTAAAACCAAGCGTGAAATCATATATCGGTCAAAACATAGAACGGTAAAGTACGGTGTACCTCAAGGGAGTGTATTGGGTCCCCCACTATTTCTGATGTACATAAACGATCTTCCAAAAAGTATCAATCACCCAACAATATTATTTGCAGATGATTGTACAATAATGATAAAAAAGATGAGTCCTACAATTATGAACGAGAAATCAAAAACACGCTCAAGCAAACTGTAAATTGGATACAGTCTAATAATTTAAAAAATAATTTAGAAAAGTCGTGTATAATGCATTTTAGTCAGCGACAACGACAAGAACTACCGGTTAATATAAGTTACAATGGCTATTCAGTTAAAAAAACAGATACTACAATTTTTTTTGGAATATACAGGCAACTTACGAGGAAACCGCATGTCGAAGAAATTTGTAAAAAACTTAACCGTTTTGCTTTTGCTCTTCATAAGCTGTCCAAATTTGTGAACCGTGACGCCGTGCTTATTGCCTACCATAGCTACGTAGAATCAGTTCTTAGATACGGAGTCGTTTTCTGGGGTAACTCGACAGACAATTATTACGTTTTCATAGCACAAAAAAAATGCGTACTTGATGTATGTAATCTACACTCAAGGGACAGTTGTAAACCATATTTTGATCCGCGGTTTAAGAAAAGGGATTCGAACATTCTTTGTGTTGATCGTAGTAAAACAGCCCTCCTACGTAAAAGTATTTATCGAATGGCTCCAGTAATTTTCCATAAAATTCCACGACAGATAAGAAATCTTAATAATCATATGTTTTTAAAGAAACTGAAACAATTTTTTATTCATAAAAGTTACTACTCCACAGCTGAGTTTATGCTGGACACCACTGATATTTAGATAATTGTAATATTAGGTTGGGCAAAAAGTTTCTTCGCATTTTTTTAGAAAATTAAAAACATTTTAACATAGTTTATTTACATTTAACTAAAGTATGTAGGTACCATTTTGTTCGATTACTTTTTGCCATCTTGTAGATCCCAGTGCTATAGAAATTTTGGGACTTCTGATCAAAATACCGCGACAAGTGGTTTTGGCAGTCCTCTCGTGATGTTAACCTGACACTGCCTAAAGAATTCTGAAGAGACCGAAACAGGTGGAAATCTGAAGGTGCAAGGTCAGGACTATACGGCGGATGCATTAACACCTCCCAGCCAAACTCTCTTAATTTTTGCTGAGTGGCTAAAGATGTGTGAGGTCTAGCGTTATCATGATGAAAAACCACACTCCTTCTGTTGATTAATTCCGGCCGCTTTCTCTCAAATTCTTACTTTAATCTCATCAGTTGTTCGCAGTAGAGTTCAGAATCGATGGTCCTGCCTGGTGGTAACAGCTCACAATGAATAATGCCCTTCCAATCCCACCACACACACAGCATCACCTTGCTGCGAGTTAAGCCGGGTTTCGCCACAGTCTGTGAAGCCTGACCGGCCTTTGACCACGACCTTTTTCGCACGTTCTTGTCACCAGTTATCAGCTTCTTCAAAAATGGTTCAGTTTCATTACGTCGTAATAAAGAATCACAAATGAGTACTCGGTTCATTAGGTTTCTTTCAGTGAGCTCGTGAGGTACCCAAATATCGAGCTTTTTTGTGCACCCAGTTTTTTTTCAAATGCGCCGAAACTGTTTAGTGGTCAATTACCAGTTCTTCAGCTACGTCGTAACTACTGAAATGCCGATATTGCTCCACTTTTTCAAAAATGGCATCCATTTTATCCGTAATAGGGAGAGCAGAGCGACGTGCATCTTTGACATCAAAATTTCCGGATTGAAAACGCTTAAACCAAATTTGTGCTACTCTCACAGACACTGCACTAGGTCCATAAACATCGGAATTTTTTTTCGAGGCTTGCGTTGCATTTTTACCTTTTTTGTAGTAAAATTATAAAATGTATCGAATTTCTTCATTAGATTCACTCATCTTGACAGTACGAAAAACAAATAAAAATCACACATTTTTCTAATTTGAATTTGAAATTATGTTCTTTAAAATTTAAACTTTCAATGATACCAAAACCATCCAGATACAAATAGTATAGCCAAAGAGATTTTATTACAAGTTCATACATACTATAATGCGAAAAGACTTTTTCCCCAACCTATTATTACATTAGTTAATTTTATTCTCCTCATTGGTTTAGAAGTTGTTAAAAGGGCTCTTTTGTTTTCAATGTAGATTAAAGTAGGTATTTTTACTCTGTCTTATGTACTTATTCTTACATCTATATTATTATTAAGTTGACATTAGTAACTGTGTGTTAGTAAGTGAGGAATTGTGTGTTAGTATGTAAGGAATTGAACTATTTTATTTTACATGTGTGTCTGCGGTTTCGACACAACTGATTTTATTATTATTTGTATGCTCTCAAGTAAAATGTAGCGAACTAACCATCTTATTATAACATCCTATTGTTATCAACCCTACAATTACGAATTAATCTGATTTGATGTGTCCAAGAGGTTTTATTTTATATACAGATCTGCAGTCCCCCCCCCCCCCCCATTTTAAGGGTTGGAGGGTGAAATTTCTTAAAAAAAAAGGTGTTGTGTTCAAATTCTAGCCTGCATACCAAATTTAAGCTTTTTAGGACTTCACAAATTGCCCTAGAGTTTTGGTTATGCGAGTAAGTCAATCAGTGACGAAATCGACGAATTTTCAAAGTTATTCAAATTCAAAGTATGCAAGTCAGATACATAAAACTTAGCGTGTTTTATAAGACTGCTAACGACATTAATTGTATCCTGAAGATTTGAGCTCACTGTTACTATCCAGGCTGAAGCTATGAGGGTGAGAAAATACGACGAAATGTTTCGAGAAACGGTGTGGCGGCATCTACACCGCCACATGCGAACAAACGCATCAATCCTGCATCGCGCAAGCAGAGTTTACCGCGCAGATAGCATATATACAACATCTCGACAATAATCATCGGGCAGTTGCCCACCAGATACGACATCCATCTGGTCGGAGGATCCTCCCTTTTCCGAAGAGTATGAGTGAACTTTACACCCTGTTCCTCATATCCTAAACTGGTGACCCCGAGTATGAACGTCAGCGCAGCCTTCGTGCAACTACTTCAGCGTGACGTCATCATCATCACTCCCGCAAGTCACACAGCCAGCCAGCAACCACGGCTTGAACGGTTGTCCTGACCATCAGCATGCAGCGCAAGCGCATACCTGGTCATCACCTTCAGCCTCATCAGCAACCTTGGCACAGCACACTGCACATTCGGCCGGTCCACAAGCAGAGTGCTTAATCCCTCTCCTGGTCGACATCAGCAGTCAGCCACCCCGACTCACTGTGACATCTTCGCAGACAGTTCCGACTCACCGCGAACTATGCGACACCCGGTTCCAACGCACTGGAACCCCAACTGGCATTGGCAAGCATCGCAAGATACAAGACATAGTCATAGTCCACTATCTAACTCCGGTCTTCGGAGGGGAGTGATGTGGCGGCATCTACACCGCCACATGCGAACAAAGGCATCAATCCTGCATCGCGCAAGCAGAGTTTACCGCGCAGATAGCATATATACAACTTTCCGACAACAATCATCGAGCAGTTGCCCACCAGATACGAAATCCATCTGGTCGGAGGATCCTCCCTTTTCCGAAGAGTATGAGATAACTTTACACCCTGCTCCTCATATCCCTAAAACGGTAGGTTATGCTTTTTGTTTTTGGCTCATCTTGGCGGGGGTTTCTCCCATACATTTCAACTGTTATTTTAAGACTTCTTATAGATTTTCCTGTAATCTGTAAGTTAAGAACTAATAATTGTGTTTTTTTTTTTTTTTAATTTTAGGTCAGTAGTTTAGGAGATATGTGCCAAATTTTAACTTCATGAGTCCAGTAGATTCGAAGCAAATTATCTGTGACTGACGGACAGACAGACAGACACACGAGTTATCTTAAAACGGTTCCGCTTTTTCATTGGGACGTACGGAACCCTTAACACAACGTAAAGTATTTTTTCTTCTTATAAAAACAAATAAAAAAAAGCACAAAAAATAAATAACAGAAAAAAAACAAAGACTTTTAGGGTCGGGGACCTCGTCAGGGGGGGAGTTCCATAAGCTTTTTCTTAAACTAAGACGCACAGCCGTATTATAACGATTTACCACCAAAATATAATTCGTTCATTCATTCATCAGCCGAGAGACGTCCACTGCTGGATATAGGCCTCCTCCAAGCATCGCCACTTCGAACAGTTCTGCGCTTCCCACATCCAGCGGATTCCTGCGGCCGTCACAAGGTCATCGGTCCACCTTGTGGGAGGCCTTCCAACGCTACATCACCAAAATATCGATAGATTTATATCATGGTCTAGGTTGCCAAAACCCACGGTTCCCTGTCGTTTCGGGCGACACAGGTACTCTCAGGCGCGGTTGCTTCGGGAAGTACCTGTGTCGCATAAACAGGATGGCGCACGCTTGGTGACTGCGTCAACGTTGGGAGGACACGACGTGGCATACTGGCAGAGTGTGCCGCATGGGAGGAGCCGCGCCATGTCCTTGTATCAGAAGATGGAGCTGACTTGTCGCTGCCGGCCGTCGCTCGTCCGGTGGTCGGGAGTGCTGAGTCGTGGGATGCGGTGATCTCCTCCTGTGAAACAGTCATTTCTTAGAAGAGGGCTGTGGAGTAGTTGAGGAAGATCGAGACCACTCTCCCGATCCGCAGCAAACGTGCTGGGCGTCGGCGGAGGGCGGACAACGCTCTCTTCCAGCCCCCATAAATATGTCCAGAGGGACGGCGGACTTGGGGCCGTTTTTAGTCAGTAAGAGTCTGAGGATTTGTGCGGCACCCAACCTTACGCTCGTAGTGCGAAGCGCTCAAAAGATTGCGTACCCAACTAAAAGCCGCAGGATTTGGCAAAAAAGAGATTTATTGATCCTGCCCACATCCAATGTGAATGCAGCCTGCAACATTGGCAAGATAAAGAACGCCATTGAATGCCACGATTACCGTAGCCACTGTGTGTTGCTTAAAGTTAAGGATTGATTAACGTCTGCTTAACCACACGGTTTTGACGTTTAAACTTTTTCAAGAAATATTTGGATTTTTTTAGTTTTAGAAATTTTGTTTAAAAAAACCCTTCACTGCATAATGCTAACACCAACAGGTATAAGAAGTACAGGAGAATTAAAAATGATAAAATAAAGATTAATCAGCGTATGATTGTGAAGAGCAGTGGTGGCCCAGTGGTAACGGTCGCGACTTACGGGTTTTAGGTCGTAGGTTCGAACCCAGACAGGCGCTTTACTTTGGGTAAATTATTTCATCACCACTGCTCTCGAAACGGTGAAGGAAAACATCGTGAGGGAACCGGCATATCCTAGAACCAAAAATTCAAAGACATGTGATGTCTACCAACCCCCACTGGGCCCGCGTGGTGGATTACGGACCACTCCCTCTCACAGAGAGGAGGCCTGTGCCCCAGCATTGGGAACATAATATGCTGATTATGAGCATATGATTTGCACAATGCTGGGGCACAGGCCCACTCCAGCAGCCAGAGAATGGGCCGTAATCCACCACGCAGGCCTACGGGGTTGGTGGATGACACATTTTTTTTTTGTTCAAGTCCTCAAAACTTTTTCCTTCACTGTTTCGAGAGCAGAATTAATTAATTTAGTAATTATTTAAAAGCAAGTAAAGTTTGTAACTGCTTAACTGGACTTTTAATTCAGTTGCGAAAATCGCTTCGATAAGAATTTTAGATTTTCCTCGTTTTAGAATAGCTGCGATGATCGCCATTTATAACCGTATTTCATTAAAGGGCGCTCCTTGATCAGCTGTCAAATAATTTCAGCTTGTATTTTTTGTCAAACACAAAGCATTTATTTTAAATAAACCAATATTACAGGCATTAATAATACAACACATACACAACAGGCATAAGGAATTATTTTTAATTGTCGATGTCAGAAAGTTGAGACTGATATTAAAATTTGAACGTTCTTAAAAATATGGGAATTGCCCCTTCGGTCTCTTCTCATAGAGAAGGAACAAGCATTGATCACTGCAAACTCAAACCCATAGCATTTATTTCTATCAAGCTTCCGCCTGCGGCTTCGCCAGTGTGGATGCCGAATTATCCCACGGTATCGTGTTACCGGAATTTTAAAAAGTAGCCTATGTCCTTGCCCACGATGCCATCTATCTCCTTGCAAAATTTCATCGAAATCTGTTAAGTGGTTTAGGCGTAAAAACGTAACACAGACAGTGTTACTTTCGAATTTATAATATTAGTAATGTTGCCCAGTCCAAAGCCTAGCAGGTTCCTTTGAAGAACGGACAAGAAGAAGGACATAATTGTTACAAAATATTGGTTACTTCATTCATGTTGAAATTATACACGTGAGAACCATGTAGAAAGTCATGCACGTTATAAGTATCCGAAAAAAAAATTACAAAAAAAAAACATCATAAATTTAAAATAAGCCTTGGCAGCAACACTCGACACTGGCAACAATGGCTAAGGCCGCTTGCCACAACCAAAAAAAAAAGAAAAAAAAAAACCTTGGCAGCTATGACATGACCAGTTCCTACTGACGGACGGCGTCCAATCACGAAAATGACGAATGGATCAGCATCATTCAGTTCAAAACTTTTGAAGAGAAATAAATGATCCAACACACGCGCCACCATCAGAGAGACATTTGAGTGAGCATGACATGGCATATTATACTCTCAGTCGCCAGGGCACACATTCAAGTCACTGTACGTTGGCGATTCGCTTATTTTTTCCCACGTTCAGTGAATGAATGAGTGAATGAAAACATTTGTATGTAGACACAGAAACATACGCTTGGTCATCAGTAACAGCCCAGTTTATATTATGTTTTCCAGCGGCGCGCGGCGTAAATTTTTTAATAAAATTGAGATAGTTACAAAATAAAAAAATTATAAGTTAAGTATTTACGAGTTAGCCGATATTTAAATATTGGTATGGATAACAGACTTAAAATAATATTTATAATAGGTACATGCATATAAAAAGAAGGAAAAGGATCATAGGGCATCGCAGGCAACAGGAAAATAATGATTTTGATCGTGAGCTTTTTCAATTAGACTGGCTACTTGGTGTCAATTCCTTTACGGAATCAAAGAAGCATCAACGCTGAATGGTATACTACCAAATGCTTGGCAGAAGTTTTCTCTGTTTTGAGCAACAATCGGACAAACACAGGGCTTCGCGGGCTTCGCGGCCTACTGCTCCACCACGACAACGCGCCTTCGCACACCGTGCTCAAAACAAGGGACTTCCTGAACAGCACTTGGCACTTGGCATTGCCATACAACGTGGCAATTCTGCCAGCCTTTTGGGCACATTTCCTGTTGACATCGATGTGGACGAATTTTCGATGCCCAATGATTCTTTACCTTTTTATATTGGTTTATTATTTAGCTTGTATATTATGTAAATTCAAATTTAATTAATACATTCAAATAAAACGTTTTTTTCACCTTAGTACTTTTGGCGGGTAGTATCGGATGGCAGGAGTTTTAGGGTAAAAAGGGTTAAAGATGGTAGGGGTGGGTTCCCTGATTATAACGCTACCACTCTTATTACAAGGTAATACATATTTTTCGAGAAATTAATAAAAAATGTTTCTAACCTCAAATTAGATAAACATCGTAACGAAACGTTAAAATCGGCGATTGACAACCAAATCTGTACTGTAGTCTGTGGTGTAAAATGTCGTGCAATATCTATGAAACGGAACGTAAAAAAAAAGCGCTATTTGTGTCATGTGTCAGTGTCATTTGTTTATTTTCATTCCGTATAATTCCGTTTCTCCCCGAGTTGTGAGAAGTTAGTGTAACCCCACTTCATGGTTAAAATAGGTCGACACTGTTCCAAAACCGAATTGGAGCACCCCGACTCCACGTAGTCTTTTGGCTCCCACTCCTAGAGTGTTTATAAAAATCCTGAGGCGCGAAGGGAGGGCAGCCCCCGCCTGCTGTAACAAAGCATAGGCACCCGTGCGAGCCGCACCGGCTGAGGCTGATCTAAGAGTAAGCCGAAGCTGCGGAGGTGAGCATGGCTGCCTATCCTTTGTTACGTAAGGGCAAAGGGGTTGCACTTCCAGCAGCGCCGGAGACGTTGCAGAAGCGACATTAAAGTTTGGTTAGGTTACAATAATTAGTTTTTCTCAAGAACGGTGCGTTACCTTTTCATGGGAGTGGTACCAGGGGGACGGAGCACCCGGGGAGGGTTGAGCATTCGAAGCCCGGAATGTTACCATTTTATAAATATTGTTTATTTGTATTTATTTTGTTGAACACTTGTCTAGTTTTTATGCGTATGTATATTATTTTAATCTTAGCGTTTGCTGCACCGGTCGACGTCATTCAATGCATGCTTTCACTGAAAACCAGCGCTGGGGCTCTGTCTCGCATAGGATCGTAGCATTAAGCTGAGCGATGGCCGTTTTGCGTGGATGTGATGCATGTTTTCCCCCAACTTATTCTTTTTGGTGTTTGTGTTCGATTACTGCGTCATGTTTACCGCAAATAAACGTTTTTTCTTTCTTTCTTTGTATGGAGCCTGGACCTGGGCTATGCTTAAAAACAAACAAAAAACAACAAACAACTGTCCAATTACCTTAAAATAGCTTTGTTTGCCGTTAAAACTCAAGAAATTACACTTGAAGATGACAACACACGACAAAAATTCGTCATATTTATGGGTAGGGCTGTAATTTTGATTGATGAATGACGTTTGACTTAACGAAAGTGACTGAAGTGACACAATGGGGAAGGCAACTGTCAAAATGGCGCTGTCGTAGCTAGTTCCCAACACAAGCTAATAATACAAGGCGTGAAGTGGGTTTATTTTATTTTAGCGAAAATTGACGCGTTATTGTGTTCAAAGATACTCTGAAATTGGAGTGCACCATTTCCCGAAGAACCTAAAATTAGAAGATTGTGGTTTAAAGCTAGTCATAGAGATTTTTTCAAGTTCGAGTTTGAGTTGGAAACATTTTGAAAGAAAGTGATTACGAGGAAGTATTCAAGGTTTAACATTCTGACACTTTCCATGTCAAGTACTTGATTTATAATACTGAAATCACCGAAAATAACGAAATAGTGAAATAAAATCAAACTCATGAATGAACACAAAATGGAATGAATGTGGTTTAAAGCTAGTCATAGAGATTTTTTCAAGTTCGAGTTTGAGTTGGAAACATTTTGAAAGAAAGTGATTACGAGGAAGTATTCAAGGTTTAACATTCTGACACTTTCCATGTCAAGTACTTGATTTATAATACTGAAATCACCGAAAATAACGAAATAGTGAAATAAAATCAAACTCATGAATGAACACAAAATGGAATGAATGAACGAAATGTCAAATTTATTGAAGACCTTAGGGACCTAGCTATGGTCACGCCATCTACAATTAGCTTTGCCCGACCTTCCCCATTGTGATAGCTGGCCGATTTATGGTTTACTGTTATTGTTTTTATGGACAGTATAACTAAATCCGCCATTCGACATGTTGTAAGTCGATAAAAGTAATTGTTAATTATCAAATAACTACACAACTTTATACATTTAAATGTATTGTGTATCTGTATTTTTCCCGAGTTCTACCGATTCTTCTCTTTTTTTGAGGTAATGTACATAGACCTAGCCCATTTTGAAACAGCTTCTTTCACATGCTCAATTTGTATGGAAATTATTGCCAATGCAGCCACTAGGAGCCGCCGCGCGCGTCTCTATGGTGATAGTCAAAATCCTTGAGTAAAATTACATTATATTGAAAACCGTGCTTGATACAGTTACACATCGAACCACCGATCACTCTGCCTATCCCGTAATGGCTTAAGCGTGCTAATATGCAACGATTTAATGGACATCACGATGCGCCGGCGCATCTCCTACATTATGCGAAATTATTCGATTATCGCAATCGAATTGCAATCGCTATGCGTTTTACCGATTCATTACTTATACACGAATTTATGTTTAATTTAGAACGATTTTATTAAATAGTTGTTTCGACATTCTGGAGTGGTTTTAATTGGAGTTGTAGATTTGTGTTGTCTAGACTATTCATTAGTAATTTTATGTGACAAGTAGACTGACCTAGTCTTCCTCTTTCTTTTCTTTTTTAAACAGCATATTTTTTAAATAAAATAACATAACACCAATACTGTAATCTCCGAAGGGTTAGGCAGAGGTGTACCTACAGTACAACCATATTTCGCCAGTTATTCTTAAATTTTAAGTCCCAAGTAATAGGGGGCGAGCCTATTGCCATCAACCAGGAACAAATCGAGACTCTTCTTTGATAATCTACGAAAATTGACAATGTTAGTGGGTGTCTTGACACATGTGCTAATTTCATGGTCACAGTTCGCACTTCGATGTCCTTTACACGGATTTAACGGAAAGTGGCGGTATCGCAAGTCATTATTAAGGCGGTTTCCTTAGATGTTCGGTGGCACGAGCCTTGCGGTAGTTTTCAAAGGATGGACTATAAATTATACTTACTTACTTACACACGTAATTACTAAAAATTACAAATAGAGATTACGTGTGATCGCCTCAGGCCGATTGTCCGATTAGCCGATAGCCAAGCAAAGGACCCGTCGCTATTTGCACTCACACAAGTGCAAAGCTCAGCTTAGGCCTCGCGGACTGTACCGTTCTTATTAAGAACTGTAAAGTTTCCCGGACAAACCGGAGTCCGAAGAAGCGAGTGGCCATCGGGTCGTGTCGCCGCCGCACCGCACCTCGGCTGGCCGATGATGCGATGATCACGCTGCCTGCGCGAAAAACAGAAGCGGAGGTTATTTTGTTACGGTATCTTGTTTATATATTTTCCGTTAACGTTTTTGTCGTACCTTGGTGGGTTTCCGTTTTTAACCTCATTTTGTACTAGCACCACTCTTGGAGGCTATTTCAAAGTATCCCATCCAAACTCAAAAAAATAAAAATCAACTGTCTCGCAAAAACTCGAAAAAAAAGAATGCCTGAGGATCAGCCGAAAAAATCAAAATGTTGTGTCACTTGCTACTAAGTTCACCGGGTCATCAAGTGTGACATAAATATTTACTTGATTGGATACTTAATTAGTGCATACAAAATAATTAAGAGCAACAGCTCTGTCACGTTGTTATTGTGAAATAAGATATAGGCTTTATTTCGTCTCTTGCATATTCATTTCAGTTCGTGATCTAACTGACAAGAAGGTAGAAATAGTCTAAGGGCGGTTGCCCACGGCGGCTTTTTGCAGCGATTCTGTAGCGAAACCATCGAAAAAGACGCGATGCTATAGCTGACCTCATGCCGAAGACGTTTGTAAGAAACTGAGCAAGTCAGATGCTGTATAACCTATCGCTTAAAGCAAGCAATAATACACTCCGGACAGCTTATCACGGACCTAGCTGTTGCGCCTATTTATAGGTTCGGAGTAAAGCCCAAAAACGCTGCAAGATCTATGTCGAATCTGAAAACAACAGACATTTGTGAGCGTTAGTTTAAGTCATTGAAAATACTGACCTTCCCCTAGTTACAATGACGGGAAGGTCAGTATTTTCAGTGGCTATTAAGTTCAAAAACTAAACACCGACCCTGAAAGTACGAAACAAGAAAACATTTCAAACAGAAATCAAGACATAGTTATAAAAGTAGTCAGGGGAATGCCGTGGTCGCATGTCTATATACAGACATGCGACCACGGCATTAGTGGGTGTTCCTGGTACCCACATGGTATACCATGTAGGTACCAGGAACACCTACCACCACCCTAAAATTAGAATGGCATGCGTTCTTTTTAATCTAGTTCATGACTTTATGTCTTCCAGAGGGCTTCTTGTTCAATTTAACGTAACGTCATATAACCTATAAACAGCGGACGATCAAGACGCTTCCATCAACACCTCATTTTTCAAATTATGATAAGAAGTTTAGAAGAAGATGTAGTGACAAAAATTGAAAAGAGTATGCTTAGAGGGTTTGGTCATGTTGAGCGGATGAATGAAAGGAGACTAACAAAAGGTATTTAAAGCAGATATGAATGGAAACGCTGGGAGAGGACTACCTAGGAAGACATTATATAGTGACCTAATTGGTGATGTTCTTCAGAAAGGTCAGGTGTGTAGTACTCGCAACCGGCGCTCGTGTATGACCAGATGTATGAACGTAAAAGAGGCAAAAAGAGTATGTAAGGATCGTAGCAGGTGGCGTTTCCCGTGGGAAGAAGGCGTGAGTTTATGTATGTTTGTATGTAAGTTTAGAAGTTAAGATGGAACCGATGAACATACATACATACCGCAAAAAAATCATAACCCTCCTTTATGCTTTGCCGTAGTCGGGTAAATATACAAATGCATAAATAGTTAGGATTTCATTCCACTTTTCTGCTTATCAACCGACCTACGATTTGCTATCGCAACATAACCTTTCACTAGGTCAACTATTATTAATAAATAAATAAAACAAGTATATTCAATTAAACCGCTATTGATCGCGGTAGCAGTCACGATTTGGATCAGCACGATCAGTTGCGTACGCGCAAGTTGTCGATAAATCATATGATGCGAAGATGTAAGTTGAGCAATAGCAGCCGAGAATTGGAGAGGTCCTATTACTCCTGAGTTAAGGCTGTGTCTTAAGGCGAGGTAAGAAGCAAATTTTTAGGTAATTGATGATAGCGCAACGTTGCAACAAATAAGGTTCTAAACAACGGTATGTTTGATGTTTGTTGAATCAAATGACCACCAAAATAAAAGGGAAATTGCAGTTTTGGTGTTAGTTTTGGTTTTTCTTTAGTTGAAGACATGCTCTTTATTATCATTACATAAAATACGATACTTTAAGCTCAACATTCTGAGAACTATGCGACGAAAAAATTTTTTTTGGGTTCTGTTTTACGATTGTTTTCCCATGATAGGTACTATTTCTTTTTATGAAACATTTTTGAATTCGTCTCTTATTTGAACTTTTGATGATACATTCTTTTTCTGACTTGCAATTTAAAATGTACCAGTCTAACTGTGCGACAAAAAATGAGCGTTTTTCGGAGTCCTACGTTTGTGCAGCGCCTTCATTAAACGATTCGAAGTATCTTTGCAGTATTAAGTGTCTAGCTGTCACGCTTAGCGCCCGGAACCCTAATACGTATAGCTGTACATTGGCTGTACGTACATTATGGATCATTTGGCTCGTGGCCGTGGGCGAAATTGGAACTAACGCTACCATTTTATATAGGAGGTGGGTTAGTTACACCATTTGTAACAACAGAACGGCTGGACCGATTTTTATGATGTTTCTTTGTTGGATTTGTCTGCGCCTCGAATAGCAGAATAACTATTTAACATGGAAACAATCACAATAATATTTTGAGGCAGCACGTAATTCAAACGATAAATGATTTTATTTCTGTAAGTAGGTTTGTACAAACACTTTTACATGTCAATCATATTTTAAAACTAGACGAGATCGGCGTTTCCTTTCTGATTACTCTGAGAAGAAAGGTCGAAACGAACTCAGAGGTCATAGTCTCTTTTAAAGTCTAGAAATAATCTTGGTTAGATCATATGACGACCAAGTAGATTTGTGTGATTTCTTGTCTTTGGTTCGCTGCGTCAGCTAGTTTTTCAATACATTTCATTTATCAATTTCACATATTTTTACCAACAGCGCCCCCACGTCAAGCATCGGTCTAGCACCTAAAGATCCTTGTAACACTATAACAAACTAGGAATAACAATACCTTTCTTTTAGGTAACACTACAAAATCCATTGTTTCATAACCTACGTTAGACAATTCGCCTGGTCGGATGCGAAATTGCGAAATTTGTTGTACTTCACAATAAATGGGAATTTTATTCAAACACATTGCAGGATTGTAGACTACGATTTGTAATTAAAAATTACAAGTTCCGCCCGTGGCCTTTTAATTTTCCTTTTGAGGGTTCCGTACCCAAAGTTACCTAGGTATTATTTTATCATCTAGGGTCATTTTATTTTTTACTTTTGTTTTTTTTATATTTTATTATCTCAGTTAATTTTAATCGTAACTTGGTCTGGCGGGTTGAGTAATTATGCGGCCTATCCAATGTCCTTTCTTTGGTATTGTTCGTCGAATCGTTGAGCTCCTTATGTTTTGAGTTGAGCTGTACGATTACTGACAAATGCGTGCACTGACTGGACAGGTCCACTCAATCTGTGTGGTTCTTTCCTCAAAAGACCATTTCAGACATCAATCCGCATGGTCTTAACATGATCTGACCAAGATTATGTCTGGACTTTAAAAGAGACTGTGACCTCTGAGTTTGTTTCGGCTTTTCTTCTTAGAGTAGTCAGATAGGAAACGCCGACCTCATCTAGTTAAAAAAAAAATGTTTGACGTGTAAAAGTGTTTTTTACAAACCCACTTACAGAAATAAAAATCATTTATCATTTATCAAAGGGTGCCAACGGGACCCATGGGGATGCATTCAAGTCAAAAAAGCCCGAAAAGGCTTTGATTTTTCCTATCATCGACCATAGTCGAAAAATCGAAGTCTGCACAAGCATCGTTTCTTAAAGTTTCTCAGACATTACAGGGATCACAGAGTAGCGTTGAACCTTTGACTAACGCTAGAAACCTGGCGTTGCCAGCTATGTCGAGTCAAGATGCAAACCAAGATCTTTCACATCCGAGGGGTAATTAATGGATATGACGGTACCATTGAAAATAAGAGGTAAAAGAGAGCTAAGCGCCACGCTACTACGCTAGGTTCCAGTTACAACAGCTTGACACTTTGAGGGGTTCACTGGCACCCCAAAACTATCTGACTAGTTTTTTATACTTATCATCTAAGTCTTGGTTTACATCTGCGATAGCATCCGATAAACATAACACCGGCAGAGCTGTATACAATTGAAGATCATCAGCTTAAAGATCATACAAACACCGAAGGCAGTAAGGAATATGGCGCAAGAATACCGCCTTGTGAAACACCAGCATCCAGGACGCGCCAACTTGATGAGCTCTCATCAAGGTGAACCGACTGCTGACGTCCCCGGAGATAAGAAGCCTTGGTTAACTGGTAGAGAATTGCTGAAGAAGTCCGCCTTTGTACCAATATATGTGCGATATGTTTATTTAAATAAATAATATTATACTCAATTTCCTGCAGGGCTAACATGACAAGCGCGAGAACGCTATCTATCTCTATTTGTCGAAATTTGTCTAGAATTCTGACGTCATCCTAATGCCTAACATAACCGTTAAGCTCGAGTTTACTCGAAAAAGTGACTTTCACATTTCTTTATCTCGCGAAGAGCTACCGACGATGTTATAAGTTATTAAAAACAAATAATTTTTATCATTACAGCATCTAGTTTTACACGTAGAATTAGTATGTGGTACATAATACTGATTTTACGTCCACCTCTTTTAATTATTGTTAAGTTTCTTGTAACCGACCCTTTTAACAAAAATCAAATGTTTTCTTTGTCATGCTAAAATTTTAATACAAAATAACGGAAATTATTTTTTTTGGTTTGGAGTGGCACTTATTATGCTCACTAGATAATCACCACAAATGACTAATCGGCCGACGATCACAATTTGACAAAGCGAAGGTTGATATTGTAACAATCACCATAAAACCCATGATAGTGCTGTTAACCACCACCTTTGGGAAATGAACTGGTGACTTTAGTAGTTATGTTGCGAAGGCTGGATATTGCCATACAGCCATTACTCCCTAGATTTCGGTTATCACCATAATTGGCAAGGTGACTGATTATTATTGAATTGATGTTCCTCTACTTAGTAGTGCTTCCCTCTGCCACATTTTCTATCGTGGCCGCAAAAAGGAATTTCGTTCCAATATAAATATTAGTTTAAAACTTAGTATTTTCATTATTATTATGTTGTATAATAAAAAGATGACAAAAAAGTATAATTACTATGAAACTGCCATGAAATTGGAGATATTTTTCCGTATTTTGCTTACTCTTCTTGCATCAAAATTGAAGACGTATAAACTATAGAAAATCTGTGAATATCTTGTGTCGAATTATCAAAGTTCGAGATAACTTAAGTGCCATGTTACGTGTGTGTGTGTGTTGTTTTGTTTTCGAACTATGAAAAAGAAACTTCGAACGAGATTCGAACGGTGCAGTAAGTCAACGAGATCCACTTGTTCCACCAGTGTTTAATGGCCCATTAACACAACTCGTAATTGTTAGTAAAACCATTCCATGGTCATTGATGTAGTTATCAAAAATTGCACGGAATTTTATGTAGGCTTATGTTTTTTTGCAACTTGGCTTTAAAGCCTTGTTGCTAAGTCATCTGTTCGCAAGACTTACAAGCGCTACTGTTAAGCTCGAGCCCTAAGTTCGATTACTGGATCAGGAAATAATGGAGGCATCATCGCCGATTATGTAAAAAAAATGCATATAAGGGGTTATTGACAGCAGACTACTTTAGTCTGGTCCACCGCGGAAAGCTACAATGTATCTAAATATTTGCTATAAACTACGTTTAAAGGATTTATTTTTATAACTAGAATTCATTTCAATACTTTAATTTTTATGCTAGTTTTATTGATCTCATGCGTTCTTTTTTTTGGTTTTCTTTCTAGGTGCTTTGCACGCCTAAAGGTAAAATATGGTCATACCAAGACTGTGAATACAAATATAACATCTGCATATTGCTTACCCTCAGTTGCAAATTATTTTTAATTCAATTGGGATGATATCAGACCTCCGTGTCCCCCACCACTAATACATATAGGCAGTAATTAATAAAAAAATTCACTAACACTAGATTTTCATCTTTCAGCGCTGAGCCGAGCATTGAAAATCTTGTGGTAGTGAAAATAAGCATGAGGTCTGGTATGTATATGCTCTATGGGGCCTACCCACGATGCGCTATTTGGGACGTGACTAAATGGGACAGTTCCAAAAGCATCTGATGAAATATGTTTTAGAGCATTTTAATTGAAAATCGAGCTATAGAGCTGTAAGCACTGAACTACTTTCAAATATTTTGAAATTAATTGTTCACAACTTCGCACCATGAATCAATGCAGTCCTACGCAGATATCAGTCACCTTAAATTAGTATTAGATAAAGAATACTGAATCTTACTACCGGAACATAGGGTTTAGTTTCCATTGCCTTAAAAATCTTTTACTACCTATTGAATAGATTCTGATTCTGACATTTGTATGTATTTATTTGGGTTCAGTATGTGCTGTCTTTTCAATGACGGTCGTGACAAACACGACCTGTCTAGAAAAGTTCTAAATTTATAACATACAAGCAAGAATATCATCCCATGTAATAGGGGGCTAGCCTATTGCTATTAACCGGGCACAAATCTAGCCACCTAGCTACCACTGAGAAATTCCTGATAACTAACGAGGCAATCAGTGAGAATTATGAGAAAATTAAAGGTCAATTAGATATACATTTCAAAGAATTAAATAATCAGTAGGTAGGTTTACTAATTACGTAACATAAGCCACTCCCATTTGCATTTAATCAAACAAAATTTAATCAATCCAGTCCGGATTAAAATCCAAAAAAAATTTATTATTTTGCATTTTAGCATTATACTTAGTATACCTACTTACCAACCTGGTGCCAATTCAAAATATTACCGACGACAGACACACAGACAAACAGACGTAGTGTTTCATAGCCACTGTTAATCTTCTCACGATGTCGCTCAATTGAACATGTATATATGAAGACATCCAAATAACTGAGTGTTACATAAATTTAACAAGATTTTGACATTTACATGTTTTCACTAGCTTTTGTCTTTTACGATACTTTCACCCATATTCCACTCGCCTCCCAACTCCGTCCAGGAGATCTCAAGGCGTGCCTTGGAAGACCCTCAAAATCGGTATTCATGTCAGATTAAGGAAATTATGAGGTCCCTCGGTGTGAGTCGAGGTGATAAGTCACGAATACGTCAATATTCAAAAACTCTTTAAAAGACATTATGGAAATCGGATAAAATACGCGTGTTTTAGATAAAACTTCATTGTTGATTACTTCCATGAAACCTCAAAGTAGATGCTGTACGTACCTTATACACGTATTTGTCAGTTGGTTCCTCAACTCTGACTGAAAGACTGGCTCATACAACAGGACTACGATAACACCGAATCTCTGCTGGCATACATCGCTTAACATATCAATATTTATTATTCAATATTTAATTGGAACACTAAACGCTACACAAACAAACACCTCATAACACTCAACACACACAAACCCATACAACACAACTAACATTTCACTCACAAACACGAACACACACACCTCTCTCCCATTCACATCCCTACTCTTTCGAAATTCCTGCATCCATCCATCCATCCATGCTCAAAAAAATCTAAAATTACTTACTCAGCTAACTCACATCTTTTTTTTTTATAGTAGATTCGCATCGACACTCGTCCATCATTCATTTAACTTACAGTACAGCTCTGTTGAATCACTGTCTCCTAAGATACAGGCCACCCCTAGTTTAGAAGACAGAATTTAATGTTTTTGGTAATATAGACAATTATTTCTTTCTCCCTTTGTGTTCATTGTTAGTTGATTAAGTCTTAGCATATACTACTATACAACCTGTGTCTATGTATATATTTTTGGATCAATAAACTTATTATTATTATATTATTACTAGTTTTCCATTCCTCCATTTCATTTCCATTCTCTATTAGTCGTCATCTCCTTTCTCATCTTTATCTGTACATATAATAAATTGAAGTCACTTTTCGTGTCTCTCTGTGAGACCACGACGTCCTTCGAAAGTCCGCTTAGAATTTTCATTCGATTTACACCAATAACTTATACAATTTATTCCGGAACGTTTGCCCACCGACAATCTCTGACAGACACAAATTAAGCCACTGGGTCTATAAGCTTCAAATTTGGCTCAAGAGTACCTTATGTAACGAAGCTGAACACTATGGAAGGATTTTTTTTTATTCAATCACTAGAGGGGTTTAATCGGGGATAAAAGTTTGGGGGATGAAAGTTCGTCATTTATTTATTCCGGTGAAAATCCCATCGGCTTGTTCCAAAGATAAAAACAAAGTCGTACGCAGGTTCAGAGAGATCATTATGTAGGTATGTTTTCGTCTTCGAGCCGCGCGAAAGATGCAGTGAGTGAGAATAATTGACTTCCACGTCGTGGGTTTAATTTTGAAACAAAATTGACTGTCTTCGAATTCCGGATCTGCGTGCTACTTTTGAGCACAATTATTATCTTTACTCTTCCCTAGTAACTATTTATGTTATGGTAAGGTACTTCCTTAGCTAATCTGAATGACGGTGAAACGAAAAACATCGTGAGAAAACCAGGATTTAAGTATTCTTCGTCTTTTCGAAATGAGTTAAGCCCAGTAGATGGTCACGTTAATCGTGCTGCATTTTGATAGGTTTGTGGCGGCATCTACACCGCTACATGCGAGCAACGCATCACACTGACGTCACACAAATCCTGCATCGCGCAATCAGAGTTTACCGCGCAGCTAGCATATATATATAGCTAGCTTCTCGACGGGCAGTTGCCCACCAGAACACAAAATCCGTCTGGTCGGAGGATCCTCCCTTTTCCAAGAGTATGAGTGAATTTTTCACCCTGTTTCTCATATCTCTACCGGTTTGTTTTTTTTTGGGTGTGAAATCATCAAATGACTTCTCCCGCTCTGGGCGGAGCGGGAGGGCGTGTCAGACTTTTACTAAACCCCACCCGTTTTCCTTCAGTTGCCTGTGCCGGGTCCACGGTATCTTTCGAACAACCCGCGACCCTGGCAGGGAGAGAGAATCAGCACTTCCTAAACGTCAAAATTACATAAAACTGTCCCCAAAACGCCCGCCCTTCACCACTTCCTAGTGCGTTGGCTGGGAAGAAGAAGTGGCGCAGCAAACTTTCCAGCAGGAAGGCTAGAAATAACTTGTAGATATATACTTAAATACTCTATCTGTGTCTGTAATCTGTTATTAATGCTAGTTTATTTAACCTCTGTATGCAAAGAGACCTTTGCCCTGCGTTGGGACAGTTACAGACTGATATTGTCAATTGATTGATTAATACTTAGATTAGCACTTACGTCTGTCGGTAGAGCAGTTTATAACAGGTCAAATTAAATTTGCCAACTCCAAAGCATAAGCATAATCAGCCTATAATGTTCCACTGCTGGGACACAGGCCTCCTCTCTGTGCTGTTAGAGGGAGTAGAGAGATCCAACACGCGGGCCCAGTGCGAGTTGTTAGACGTCACATGTCTTCGATTTTTTGGTACTAGGATATGTCGGTTTCCTCACGATGTTTTCCTTCACCGTTTTGGGAGTAGTGGTGATGAAGTTATTTAAGTACACAAAGTAAAGCACCTGTCATGGTTCGAACCTCCGACCCACAACTCGTAAGTCACAGTCGTTACCACTGGGCCACCACTGCTCGTTATGTTTTTTTTTATTGTTTACTAGGGACCCTTTTAACTTGTTCGTCTTTCTTCACCGTTCTCACACGTATATTTTCAACTGAAATGAAGTAACTCATAATTTTTTTCGTCGTGTAAAAATATGCTGTTTCATAGAAGAGTGCAACGCGTATGCTGTCAAAGTGTATGCAACACTTTTTTTTTAAACCGAAGAAAATTTTCAACACAACGGGGTTCAGAAGCAATATACTGAATTCACTGTGTATGCGTCGATGTCCCTGCGGTGCTGTATATTTTGTAACACCTACCTTGTACCTGTGGACAAATAAACGTACCTACTTGATTTGATTTGACCGCTGCTACCTTGTTTACGACTGGCTTTTATATGTAAAACGGCGTGAGGTATATTCGCTCCCCCCCTCCTGATCCAGCTTGTCCATTGCTACCCTTTTCCAGCGACGACCTAAGCCGAGGTCAGCTTGCGCGGGCACCGTCTCTGGCGGGGGGAGTGAGGTGTACTCCCCCCGCAACGTCTTGTGAGTGGCGTGCGCGCCGCCGCGCGCCGCCTTCTCGGGTCCTGATAATGGGGGGCGACGGATGTCCCCGAATCCGTCGCCCCTGGACCCAGTTAGGGGGGGCCGGAAGAGGGTGTTGTCCACCCTCCTCCGACGCATTCGATCGAATCATCGAACTCACTACGGTCGGCAGCGAAAGGTCACTGCCTACTTCTGAGATGAGGGCACGGCGCGGCTCCTCCCAAGCGGCACACTCTGCCAGCGTATGCCACGCCGTGTCCTCCCGGCAGTCGACGCAGTGGTGACACCGGGCGTCCGGCTCCCTGTTTATGCGACACAGGTACTTCCCGAAGCAACCATGCCCGGAAAGACGACAACCTCCTAGGTTGACCTGCGAGAAGCCATTTACAACAAAAAAAGAGCTATATTCCCATTGACACCGTTATTAAAGAAGTAGGTTAAGACCTAATCAGTCGTTAGCCTTTCCCCAACTATGATAGAATCGTCTTCCGATCTTACCAAATGCAGCTGAATACCAGTACTTTACATGGAGTGACTACTTAGACAACTTCCATAACCCAGTTACTGGGTAATACGATACGCCTATGTACGGGTTTCTGACTACCCCAAACGATAGTCAAAGATAGTGAACGACAGCCGGGACCAACGGCTTATCGTGCTTTCAGAGGCACGGAGGGGCTTCGAAATGATGGTCTCCCATCCACGAGCTGACTTCTGCAAACGCAGCTTATCCTTCGATCGACCCGGCGGTTATCATTTAGCCTTGAGCCCCTCTGGATATTATGACCCACTTGCATCAGAAATGCTCTGATTCTGTTAATCGTTTGAAGGTGACAAAGACAGAAAGATGATTTAAATATGTTTAGCGCTAAAAGCATACATTTTGTGAAGTGTGGGTGCTTCTTCTTCTTTAATCGATTCCTCAAAACTGAGGATCGTGGTCACTGCACCCGTTTAAGCATACAATCTGCCTACATTGACTTGGTCTCGGTCCAAAGTTGCCATCACCCAATCTGAAATTTGCTTGAGGACGTAGTTTCTTTTACTTGGTCATACCATCGTGTTGTCGCGACCAGCCTCGTGCTCTCTGTCCTTCGGTATTGCCAACAATTACCAACTTTCAAGCCTCCCCTTCGCATTATTTGGCCAAAATAAGTCAAAATACTCTTTGGACAAACTGTCAAAAGAGTATTTTGACAGTTTGTCAAACCAAAAAAAGATAGCAAATCCAAATCAAGTTTGTCAATTTTTTTTTAACCACGGATATCAAGCGGGTCTTGATATCCGTGGTATTGGGAGCGTCCGCCTGAAGCACCACATTTCGAATGCGTGTATCGTCTTTCTCTTGCTCGGATTTTCCGTGTCTTAACTCCATAGAGGAAAATCGGGAAAAATTGTTCTCTGACTGATGGCATGATGCAATAGGGACCGACGCTTGGGTTAATAAGTTTCGTCATATCATAACGGCCGTCTTGAAAATGTGTAATTTTCACCAGAGTAGCCCGAAAAGCCATGAAAGCGTCAATGTAGCCCACGAATTTCGAATATTGTTACGTTATTTTTGTATGTTGATTTAAATATGATTCGCGGCCGCAAGAAATATTTATTTACAGAAGTATAAACATTAAAATCATCAATACATTTGTAAAAGTTCATATTACCCTATTGAATGTCCATTTCAAGAAATCATGACCATTTGAGGCCAATTCTAACTTAAGGAGTTGTATTGCAGATTGTAACGTTTAAGATTCTGTAAAACCATTATATTTCTTACGGTCGCCAATCTTATTGTTATCAACATACAGCCTGACTCTTACCTGCAAATTGCGAAAAATGCAAGTTATTTGAATTTCGAGGGCTACTAAGGTAGCGCGTCCCCATCAGGTAAAAAAAAACGATTTGTATTTGGACATCCGGGATTACATGGTCATTCACCGCTAACTTAACAAGCCAAAGCTTAAGTGCTTGTTTAATGATATATCTGATATTCTAAGCTACTAAAACATGAGTGATTTAGTTCTAGCTCGGCTTGAAGTGGAGCACACCTTGGTTTATAGCTTTTGGACGAAAGTTGCTGAAACGTTGGGTAAGGTGCTCTACATTAAAATAGAAAGAAACAAATCAGTCCGCCTAGCCATCCCCCACGTAGTAATAATACTAACACCAGTGTAGTAGTTTTTTCATTCTTGGTGCATCGTCTTCACATATAGAAATATAATCAATGTATTAAAAATATTGTTAAACATTTTTAAAGTGTAACGGTGGAGTTTCTTGCCCCTTCTTCTCCATACGAAACTACCTTTTGGAAGGGGCGCCTGGAATCCATTCTATTTTAAATGTAAAATTTGATGTTAAAAAGTGCCTTTTTTGTGCCTATTTGAAATGAATGTTTTGACTTTGACATTGACCAGTATATTATATGGAGCGACTACCAAACTGACCTCTACAACGAAGTAACAAGATACCCCTTATTAAGTCTGATATAAAAGGAAACATTCTACATGTATATAATCACGATAATTTAATAAACAGAATGATTAAACAAAGTGACTGTGAAACTGATCTGTGAATCTTGTTCTTGTTAAACAATAACACGACCCATGCAAAAACACAATCGAGAAAACTTTAAATTTGTACATAATGTTGTCAGAATTTATTTGTGTTGACTAAGTAATAAAGGAGTTGAAAGGCGGAAGGCAGGCCTTTTCTCTGCAGAGGGACAGAAACGGCTTATAAAAAAGTAATAAAGATCGCTTTCCGTATCACATGACTAGCAATGAAGAGTTAAATCTCTCTGATAGTATTAAACCATCAAACAAACTCACAGGCAACTGAAAGAACACGGGTGGTTTTTAGTCTGAATCTTTTTGAATGACAATGCTAATCAAATGCTTCATCATGTTTGAAAAAAAAACTGCTCGACAACGTAAATCACGCAATAAATGTTTTAAAATTGTCAAAATGAAAGTCATTGTCATTGCTATTGTCGTAAGCAATAAGGAAGATGCCAATTTTTTATTATTTTGATCTCAAAAAAATTTTTGTATCCAAATATTACAAACAATTTTACGAAAAGTGTAAAAGCTTAAAAAATTGCCAAGTTATATACGTTTTAAAATAAGTGTTAGACAAGGACAGAACTATCGTAGAAGTGACGTGACAACTATGTAACTTCATAATAGCGCCGTAGAATGTCCGTACCTCGCGACAAGGACGGGTGTTATCCCCTCCGAAAACTTTTAAAACGTGTAGCTTCTTCATATTTACATCGATTTAACAGTTTTTTTCAATTATATCATTTTTTCCATCGCTTCTTTGAAATTACATTATTTTTACGAACATTTTTAATATCAGTCATCATCCCTATTACCCCGCAGATATAAGAAAAGTAAACAAACAGAAAATCGAGCCACAGGCGTGCCAAATCACTTTTCTGACATTGACCCTAAACTTCCTCACAACGAAGTAGAGCAACATTCTAACCATCTCACTAAGCAGATGCGCCAATCACTACGCACACATAGAAAAAACATCTATGTACGTAAGTTAGGATGTACATACATTACATGTAATAAGTAATCACTTGCACTATGGTATATAAGCGGATGGGAATCAATACGGATCATCATTCGGGCAACATCGGCCGTTCTCGTGCGGTGTTCAAATATTTAAAGTTTTCGAAAATCGAAAAATACCGTTGAGTGAAGTGTTTTGTGAGGTTTGATTTAGCTATTTTTTTATTTGGGCACAGGCTATCTATTCGTTTTTTTTTTATTTGGCACAGACTATCTATTCGGATTTTTTTTTATTTGTGCACAGACTATCTATTCGGATTGACATAACTTCAGGCCTGCATTCCCCGAAGGTATAGGCAGAGGTATCCACACCTACAATTTTCCCAGTTAATGTTCAAGTCTCATGTCATTTCCATCCACCGGCCACGAATAAGACTCCAGGGTGCTACTGACTGAGAAACACCTAGTAAAAAACTCAATAACACTGCCTGACCTGGGGATCGAATCCAGGACACCACTTTCAGTATTTGTGACCACTAGACCGACGAGGCTTAAATGTTTGCAGCATTTATTATTTATTACGTATTGCGGCATCATTATGGGTTATTTTCCGGAAAGAAAATTATTGTTTATTCTACAGAAATTACTTCTAAGAATTATATTATCAGATTAGCCCATACAAAAACCCATAAAGTTTATGATAAATTTAAGTAATAACGTTCAATTTATTTCAGATTATTCGTTTTCGTGTAAGAAGTATCTGAAATACCTCATAACCATGAAGGTAAGGAATTAAGAAATTGTTTTATATGATTAATATTTCGTTTATTTTTATATAATAATTGAATTTTTTACAGGAAAACCTTAGCCTTTAAAAAAAAACAAGCAATCGTAACTTTACCGATTCGTTAAGGCCATATTGTAACTGCAAAACCTATGATAACTTTTGTAAAACTTCAGCTCGTTCCGACAAAGGAATAAATAAGGTTTAAACGTTACCTCCACCTAAAACTAAGTTAATTTTGAGACACGTCAGGCAAATGAATTGTTCATCAAATTGACTACTTTTATTATCCATATATTCAAATCACCTACCCACCTTGTACCTACAACTTGGACGAATTAACATGGCACCAGAGATATTATTATATCGTTTTTAAGCCAATGTTTAGGAACTTGTAATGTCAAAGTATGGTTTAATATTAAGATTCTAAACAAAATACAGTTTTATCTACATTATTAAATAATTTTATTGATACCTACTCAACAAATGTCATTTGTTATTTCGCCCAAGTTGCACTTACTATTTCTATAATTTTGGAAAGACGCGGCAGTTTCATACTTCATTTGTTTTTAACCAACCGTACTTCTAAGAACACTGGGATGGTGACGGAGGAGGTTTCAAGTCGACGCGTTTATGTTTACCGTAAAATATCATACGAGAAATCGCTGTGTGAACAGCTGCACCTACAAAAGTGAATCATAATTTTCAGATCCTCTTAATCAGCGCCCTAGCTGTGGTCTGCATGGCGGAGCCTCCAGTAGACAACAGGTACCTTCCTCCCCAGGCGGGGGGCGGAGCACCCTCGCAGTTGTACGGAACCCCCGGAGCACCAGGCATTCAGAGGCAGACTGATGCTTTGTTCAGGTAATTTAATAGTAGATAATTCAATAAAGCAGTATCTAATGTCACGGGCGCTAGCTTGAATCCCGAGCGCAACGAAGGATTCTGGTGCTTCCGAGCGAGGACTAGTCTGACTCTATCCTGAGTGCAGTGAGGGATTCAAGCTAGCGCCCATGCAAGCACGCCCTAGGAGCCCTAGACGAAGACATTGGACACCTTTATATCCGCGGAGAATACTCTACTTTAATAAAAGGAAATCGAATTTTTTTTAAGATTTTTTACGAATTTTTAGGTTCCAAATTTAAATAACATTAGCGACCTGCGGTACTTATAATTAATAACACTACAATATTATTCTATAATTCTATTGACTTACTGTTAATTAGGTTTGCATGACATTTACGAGCAAAACTTTTTTGGCGTGGGATTTTTTTTTTGTTACTTACTCTGTTTTTAACGCCGATCACCGGATTCAATCCTAAACTTTGAAGCATACCGATGCCTCAAAGTTTAGGATTGAATATTGACATTTTGATCATCGGTCATTCTAACATACCCAAGAATGTGAAAAAAAAAAAACAACTTTACTCAGGGCTGACTCTGAAAATTAAAAAAATAATTTTAAAACAACTGCTGTTCCATGAAAATGTGCATAACAACATACACGATCAAAATGTATGGAACAACTGTTTGTTTTTCATACTTTGTTGTTCTCATGTTAAAATTATTTATCGTATATGAGTTGGTATCTATAAAAGTTTCTTCACGTGTTTTGTTTGGAACTTATAACGGGTGCAAATAAATGCTTAACGAAGCCAAGATTCACTGGTTCCTCACTTGTTCTTCATTTGTTTATGCTGCACCATGCCAGGGAGTCTTCTGGTTACGGAAAAATTGAAGTTTTTTTTTTTTATCTCAACCAGTTTTAAATAAGCACAACGTTTTCGAGTAGGTATTACATTGCATAAACAGCAAATTTTCAGCCAGCCAGCAATAGGGATGATGACATTATTTTTATCTTTATCTCAATAAATTGTTTGTTTCCAAATAGTGCAAACAAAATTACAAAAAGTGAAAAAGCTTAAAAAATTTGCCAAGTTATAAACGTTTTAAGTTAAGTGTTAGACAAGGACAGCGCTATCGTAGAAGTGACGTCACGACTATGTAACTTAATACTAGCGCCGTACATTGTCCGTACCGTGTGACAAGGGTGGGAATAATCCCCTCCAAAAACTTTAAAAGCGTGTATCTTCTTCATATTTACACCGATTTAAAAGATTTTTTCAATTATCTCATTTTTACTATGACATTATTTTTATGAACATTTCTAATATCACTCATCATCCCTCACAAAGTTACTTACTGTGATGTAGGTACAGAATGCTTAGATGCCGGCATCGTGATGGGTCTTTGACAACCTGTTTCTACTTCTACTTATCTATCTACTTAATCCTTTATTCTAGAAGCCGTGGACCATCCCGTGATGGTACTCGTCGTCCTTCAACTCAATACGGTGCCCCTGGACAAGGAAGCCAGCCTTCGTCACGATACGGTGCCCCTGGACAAGGCAGCCAGCCTTCTTCGCAGTACGGTGCCCCTGGACAAGGCAGCCAGCCTTCTTCGCAGTACGGTGCCCCTGGACAAGGCAGCCAGCCTTCTTCGCAGTATGGTGCCCCTGGACAAGGAAGCCAGCTCTCTTCGCAGTACGGTGCCCCTGGACAAGGACGCCATCCTTCTTCGCAGTACGGTGCCCCTGGGCAAGGAAGTCAGCCTTCTTCGCAGTATGGAGCCCCCTCATCGAAATACGGTGCACCTGCGGCCCAGTTTGGAGCCCCCTCTTCCCAGTATGGAGCTCCCTCATCGCAGTATGGCGCCCCATCAGCAAATGCTCCTTCTCAGCAATATGGAACGCCTGGATTTGGAGGTGCTGGCGGTAAGTCTTATTTCATGATAACGGTTTTTAGGTGTTCTGCCACCATGACTGGTACCAGCCTATTATTATCCTACTGCAGGGCAAAGGCTTCTTCTCATACAGAGAAGGCACGAGCATTGATTACCACGCTTGCTCAAGAAGGGTTGGTGATTTCAGACTTATATATATAAACCTACAAGTTTAGGTTTTCTCACGGTTGGAGTTCCTCCAACAATGATGATGTTCTTATAAACATAGAAAGTACCTACTAAGCGTTGAAAAAGTACAATGGTATTTGCCCGGATTTGAAGCCACAACCTCGTGCATAAGAGGCGCGGACTTAACAACTGGGCAATCACGACTTGTTCACGAGTTTGTGCACATCACGCCTGTAATCCCAGAAGGGTAAGGCAGAGGTGTACCTATAGTACAGCGACATTTCTTCAGTTATGCTTAAGCCCCATGTAAAAGGGGGCGAGTCTAATACCGTCAACCGGGCACAAATTCAGACTCCGGGCTGCTACTGATAAATTCTAGATAGAAAAACCCAATAACACTTTGCCCGACCTGGGAATCGAACCCAGGACCTCATGCTCAGCAGGCCCACACTGGATGGAGTGAGCTACTTCCAAAGAAAGAAGAAAAAAGGCGTTTATTTGCATTACAGCAAACAAAATATCAGAAAACTATGCTAAGCTCAGCTCTGAAAATTTAAAACGACCACAATGTCATTTTAAATTTTCGACCTGACGCAGATTTTCAGCACGAGTGCCATAACTGCTGGAATAATAAACACATAGGGAATTACATGTGTCCGTTTTAATCAAATAACAGAATAAATTAACTCATACAAAGAGCAAATTAAATTTTGTAACGTACATCTCGTAATTAATGGAAACTACGAGTACCTTGTCGACTGATATTTTAACCTAATGTGCTATTCTTAGTAAACATTTCGTGCCGATAGTAAATAAAAAAGAACCGTTGTCCAAGGACCAAATACATTTATCCGTAACGACTATATTTTACAGGTCATTCCCAGGGTGGTTCTTTCGGAGGTCACTCTTCCAGAGGTCAGGAGCAGGGCCGTCAATACTTACCCCCTGGTTCCGGAGGATACGGTGGTGATGACGGCAGCAACGGGGTGAGTTTTCAACTGTTGTAACAATTTTGGCTTATTATTGTTCCACTGCAGGACCTCTTTTCATAGGGAGATATTTTAAAACTAGATGAGGTCGATGTTTTCTTTCCGACTACTCTGACAACATTCATCGAAACAAACTCAGAGGTCACAGACTCTTTTAAAGTCGAGACCTTATCTTGGTCAGATCACGTAATAAGTGTTAAATGACACTTCTACATGGTCTTTACATAAGCTAGCTGCAAATCAATGCAGGTGTGGCTCCTTTCAATGGAAAGGATAAATCTTACTGCATAGCTATTCGACAGGCTATCGTATCGAAAATTACACATTTTGATAACCTGAGGCCCTAGTGTGAGTTTATTTTAACCATCTCGACTTTACGCATCGAGCGCGTTCAGCGCTCGGATACCCCTTCACCATTCGATCGTTACGCTCCGATTGCCAAGGGCCAATCGCATCACCGAACGCGGTCGATGCGTAAAATCGAGACGGTTAAAATAAACTCACACTAAGCCCACTAATTTGCCATACCCCCGACAGCATACAACTGTCGGCAGAATTGCGGTCCTCAATTTGAATTAAACTGACAAAATTTTCGCGTTTTGTACCTCTAAACAGCGTTTTGACGACTCCTACGATGACATTTATCGATGTTAGATTCGGTACGGAAGCGTAGCGAATGGTTATGGATAGCTTTGCTGGTTGATTTCTCCTAGGCTGGCTAGATGGCTACAAAGGGTGTGATTATAGATATGGCGACTGATAGAGAAGTAGGTACAAGTAGGAAGAATAATACAAGTTACGCCAACCCGAATAAATTGGAAGAAGAGCAGGAGACTGATGGTGATTTTTGATTTCTCCTAGCTTCCTCGCACAGAATGAGAATGCCTTTAAGGTACTGCTAACAAAACATTTCTCTCCCTTTCCAGGAGCCCGCTAACTACAACTTCGAGTACATGGTGAAAGATGAGCAGTCTGGCAACGACTTCGGTCACCGTGAATCGAGACATGGAGACAGGGCCGAGGGAGTGTACTACGTGCAGCTTCCCGATGGCAGGAAACAGGTAAAGCCACTTTAGTTATTAGTAAATAAACTGTTACAATGATCTTTCAGGGTCTGAATGAAGTTGACAGGTAGGAGGCGCTGCGCTCTTGGTAAACATTTGTGCAATTATTTTGTGAAATGGATTGAAACTACAAGGTAAGTTCCGATTTTGGCCACGCGCCAAAACATCCATGTTTTGCTGTTAGCAGCTCCGGATTTCCGCCTAGACCTACAAGGCCCCGACCTAGCGGCCCAGCTAACCCGACTTAAATCAGCTAGGTTGCTTAGATCGTAGCAGGTGGCGTCCTGTATTGTCTGTCTACCATGAGATATTTCTCAGTGAGTTTGTTTATGTTTACTATAATTAGTATTGTTTCAGGAAGGTAAGTTGGGTCAAGTAGGTTACTTCTGTGATAACTGATAAGGAATACGTGGAAATTATAGTCTTTGTTTACAAACGTCGATTAATTATGACGACCGTTTACATAACCATGGTGACATACTTACATAGACTGCATCATTTCTGATGTAAATTTTTAGCTACTAGTTGCAACTTGTTCTTTTTGGTGTTTGTACTCGATCACTGCGTCATGTTTACCGCAAATATTTTTTTTTCTTTCTTTCTATTACTTATTAGTCGGTTAAAAATTATATTTTCTGTGCTAGTACATTTTATTTGCCAAATTTCCAAAGGATGGGGGGTGAGCTCAATTGACAAGTGCCTAAGAACCCTGGGTCTCTAGTTCCGGGCCTATGAAATGTTCCATCGACACAGAAGTGCGTGAGCAGAGAAGTTCCGGCGGGTGCCTCCATAAATCTTCGAAAAAGTCGCAACCATCATCTATATAGGCCTTTCTATCATCCACAGACTGTACAATATGAAGCTGATCAAGACGGTTACAAGCCCAAGATCTCGTACGAAGATACCGGACTTGGCCTGGGAGGCTATGGCAGAAATAGCCAACAATCTGGCTACAACAGCGGCTATCAGGCTCAGGGACAGGGATACTAACACCAACTTACCTATACCTAGGGAATGAGGTTCAGGTCTAAAAAGTATGATTGACTTTGTTTAAAAAGTTTATGGTATTTTTTAGGCTGGCAGTATTTTAATCAATTACCAACTTTGTGTCTTCATGTTTGAGTGTTTCTACGGAAAATAGTGAGGTAAAGAATATCTAGTATGAGACGGTAATTGAAAATTTTATGTCTTGGACCTGATAAAATATGTAAATTGTGAAATATCTGACAGTTGATATATTTTATCTATGATCGCAGTTTGGCGGGAATCTTTTTCAGGTTTGTGAAAAACGAAAATTTTATTCGTCATTGTTGTGCCTTATTTTTTAGGAAAATATATTTCTCGTTAGTAATCTACATTTTAAAGGAATCTATGCTATTGTTTTAAGTAGTGTGGAAGTGGAAGAGTAATATTTTCGTTTTTGACAAGGTTTTTTTTTATTAGCTTTTAGACGACGACATACGCTGTATTTAAAGGATACGATTCAATAAAAGACTATTGTACAAAACGCTTATTTAGTAGTAGATAGTGTTTAGAAAGATGAAATTGCGATTCTTAATATTATTTCTCATTTTCCATCTTTCTTTCAAAGAAAAAAAATGTCAATTGTTTTCTATTTTTTCGTTTGCAAACTGATCAGAAAAATGATTGTATTCAATATGTTTGATTGGAATTGACGGATATAATTATTTTTATGCGCAGTTTCGTATATTTTACGACTAAAAAGGCCAGTAATTCCGAAGGTAATAATTACGCATTTTTAAACGCTACATCTAATTACTTTTCTTCCTTTTAATATTTAAAAATAGTACCTACACATGACGAATAATAGAAAACGACATAATAATTATTATTGTGTGAAAATCTTGCTATGTATTATATTTATGTATTCATTTAACTATTCTAATACTTAGATTGCGTAACTCATTATTTTTTAAATAAATGATTTTATAAAATTACTTATACTGTTTTAATGACATCAACAAATACTCGTACTACCATGAAACTGAATTAAACTTTATTTGCATTACCTATAGTTCATTTTCTCTTGGAACCATAACACTATTGTATGTTTGTTTATCATATTCTAAAAATAACTTTGTCGACAAGGCTTTAAAATTACATTTGAGCTAGACATGTATAGCCAAAAAAGAGACGAAAGAAATATATAGTTTTTGAATCGTTTTAGCATTATTTTATCTACCGGTTTATTTTATTTTAACAGCCTCGTAGATCTAGTGGTAGGTTTGATTCCCAGATCGGGTAGTATAACTGGGTTTTTCAATCAGGATTTTTCTGTAGCAGCCCAGAGTCTGGATTTGTGCCCGATTGATGGCAATAGGCTCACCCACGCGAGTCCATTGCCATCAAAAGTCCCGAGTCCCAAAGAGCTTTAACACTGGCGAAACGTTAGTACTGTGGCGGCATCTACACCGCTACATGCGAACATCGCATCACACTGACGTCACTCAAATCCTGCATCGCGCAATCAGAGTTTACCGCGCAGCTAGCATATATGCAACTTCCCATCAATCGTCGGGCAATTGCCCACCAGATACGACATCCATCTGGTCGGAGGATCCTCCCTTTTCCAAGAGTATGAGTGAACTTTACACCAGGGTGTAAAGTTCACTCAATATCGTTCATATCTCTTCACTGGTGACCCCGAGTATGAACTTCAGCGCAGCCTTCGTACAATTACTTCAGCGTGACTTCATCGTCATCACTCCCGCAAGTCACACAGCCGGCTAGCAGCAACCACGACTTGAGCGGTTGTCCTGACCATCAGCATGCAGCGCAAGCGCATACCTGGTCACGACCCTCAGCCTCATCAGAAACCTTGGCACAGCACACTGCACATTCGGCCGGTCCACAAGCAGAGCGCTTAATCCCTCTCCTGGTCGACACCAGCAATCAGCCACCCCGACTCACTGGGGCATCTTCGCAGACAGTTCCGACTCACCGCGAACTATGCGACACCCGGTTCCAACCCACTGGAACCCCAACTGGCACTGGCAAGTCTTAGTCCACTATCGACCTCCGGTCTCCGGAAGGGAGTGATGTGGCGGCATCTACACCGCTACATGCGAACATCGCATCACACTGACGTCACTCAAATCCTGCATCGCGCAATCAGAGTTTACCGCGCAGCTAGCATATATGCAACTTCCCATCAATCGTCGGGCAATTGCCCACCAGATACGACATCCATCTGGTCGGAGGATCCTCCCTTTTCCAAGAGTATGAGTGAACTTTACACCAGGGTGTAAAGTTCACTCAATATCGTTCATATCTCTTCACTGGTGACCCCGAGTATGAACTTCAGCGCAGCCTTCGTACAATTACTTCAGCGTGACTTCATCGTCATCACTCCCGCAAGTCACACAGCCGGCTAGCAGCAACCACGACTTGAGCGGTTGTCCTGACCATCAGCATGCAGCGCAAGCGCATACCTGGTCACGACCCTCAGCCTCATCAGAAACCTTGGCACAGCACACTGCACATTCGGCCGGTCCACAAGCAGAGCGCTTAATCCCTCTCCTGGTCGACACCAGCAATCAGCCACCCCGACTCACTGGGGCATCTTCGCAGACAGTTCCGACTCACCGCGAACTATGCGACACCCGGTTCCAACCCACTGGAACCCCAACTGGCACTGGCAAGTCTTAGTCCACTATCGACCTCCGGTCTCCGGAAGGGAGTGATGTGGCGGCATCTACACCGCTACATGCGAACAACGCATCACACTGACGTCACACAAATCCTGCATCGCGAAGAGTTTACCGCGCAGCTAGCATATATACAACTTCCCGACATCAATCGTCGGGCAGTTGACCACCAGATACGTCTTCCATCTGGTCGGAGGATCCTCCCTTTTTCAAGAGTATGACTGAACTTTACACTCTGTTCCTCATATCCCTTCAGTACTTATGCCTTCGGGAAATACAGGCGTCATGTTTTAATGAAACAAGTCGCAAGTGCTACCGGTCAGCATGCGGTTTGATTCCCGGGATGTGTATTGTTTTTTTGGGTTTTCCATCTAGAATTTATCAGTAGCAGCCGGAGTCTGGATATAAATTATGCTCGGTTGATGGAAATATGTTCGCGCCCTTTTGGGACTCGCGACATAAGTGGCGAAATGTGGGTGTAATATACAGGATGTCCCAGAAGTCGACGCCAAGTCGGAGTCGGGTGATAGGTGATCATAATAGCTAACCCAACAAAAACAAAAAAAATGTAGTAACAGGAGTTAAAACACCGTCACAGGCAGTAGATTTTCTCGTTTTTTTTATTCTGAGTTCCCGTAATTTTTAAAATACATAGCAAAGATTTTATTTTATAATTTTCCGTTTAACTATTATGACTTGACCTATCACCCAATGCCGGCTTGACGTAGACTGGCGGGACAGCCTGTATGTACACTTTTGCCTAACCCTTCTGGGATCAGGCGTGATGTTATGTTAGGTTTATTTCATATTGTTGAATGGTTTATTCAAATTTTTTGATGGCGCTAACTTTCTTTTATATCTTTCTTATATTATCTGTGGTTAAGAAAAAGCAATATCCTTTCTTTTGGCATAAAGGCCTAGTAGCCATGCCATAAACATTAAAAAAAAAAACTATATACTTTCTTTAGTTTGGTGGTTTAACGGTTTAAATAAAACACAATGTTAAGAGTCAAAACAGATTTATTTAAAGAATAGTTAACAAGTAATGTATAAAGAATTATTTTATGAAAAGCGGTGCAGAACCTGACTGTGCTAAAATATTGAAAAATATTTGATTTAAAGAAACATCAAAAATGAGTTCAATCCAAATCTGAAAAGAGAAAAGAAAGGCGGTATTAATATCTCATGTGTATAATCATAGCAGCTTTTATGTAAAGGGGTTTTCTGTAAAAATAGTACAAATAGCTGCTGGACAAAGACGGCATTATCACACAAGTGACGTCACGACTAGTAACTTTATAAAGCCATACATTGACCGTATCGCTCGACAAGGACGGGTATAAGCCGTGTAGATTCTCCATATTTCCGCCGATTTTACAGATTTTAATAATCGGTATCAAAAAATGAAGGAGATTCTCAATTCGTCTGTATACAGACAGGGTGGCGGGCGGACTCGCAACCTGTCGCCATGGTTTCAGTACATCCGCGCTTCTTGATCCCCTGCGTTGTTTTTTTGTCGATTGATTAAATTTATTTAAAAATGCTGTTCCATACATTGTTGCCTGGTTACGTTTCTCTTTTACTGACTGTAAACTGTAAAGCCATGGAAATTAATTGTTAAGTAATTATTTTGGGGTTGAAACCCTCGGGCCGTGGGGTCCGTGCGCTCATGGTCTCTTTAAGGAAATTTGTAAACGGCTGGTTGACACTTCCCGTGAACCAAGGGCTGGCTTTTACCTTGGCCAGAGGCTAAGCATTGCCATACAACGTGGCAACGCCGCCAACCTCGCTATTTTTTAAATTATGAATGTTTTTTTTTTTTATATTTTGTAAATTTTCTTAAATTACTGTGTGTATAATATAATAAAAAATTATCTCCTATGTAAAATTAAATAAATGATAAACAAGAACAAAGTAAATTGTTACCAACTTAAGTTGACCGTAATATTCAAACCACAACTGTCATTTTCTGACAGTTGTATGAAATGGCTGATATGGTTCATGCACAAACTTCAGCCACGTCAACGTAAAGCCGCCGATCAGTCACGTCAATTGCAGGGACGTATGTGAACAGAGCGGGTAAGGGATGATGACATATTTTTTTAATTTTTAACTTAAAAAAAATTGTGTTCAAATAGTGCAAAGAATATTTATTTTAAAAAGAGTAAAAACTTAAAAATTGCCAAGATATAAACGTTTTAAAATAAGTATTAGACGAGGACAGCACTATTGTAGAAGTGACTTCATGACTATGTAACTTCATACTAGCGCCATACATCGTCCGTCCCGCGCGACAAGGACGGGAATAATCCCCTCCAAAAACGTTTAGAGCGTGTAGCTTCATCATGTTTACATCGATTTAACAGATTTTTTCGATTATCTCATTTTTACTAGGTTCTTTGAATTTTTTTCGAAGATTTTTAATATTTGTCACCATCCCTATTCTCGTATTTTTAAGAACGTTTGCATTATAATCTCAGTCTCAATCTGTCAAAAATAATAAGAATAAATAAAAATACAAATTCACATTTGATTTTCGCCGCGGTGAGACTGCGGCTAGATTTTGAACGTTTTTAATTACGGGATTTGGCCTTCAGATTGTCAGTCTAGTCATAATGTCGTTCTGGTAGCAACACAATTATTATTGACTTGCCGGTGACGCGACGCCGACTAAGATGCGCCGGTAGTGACGTCACAGATGTGTGTAGCAAACGTCCTACAATTTCAACGTCACAGTAACGCTGCATGAATTGAACGCATTTTTTCCAGAGCCTCCTGTGTAGTAATTTTTCGTAAGTTTTCAAAAAACAATTGTAGTATTTTATTTTATTTTATAACCCATTAAAAATTTCAACGCTAGGGGTTTCAGAATTATGTTCTGAATCCATGGTGATAGGTTTGCAAGTCTATGTCCCCGCCGCCCTGTATACAGACGAATTGAGAATCTCCTCGTCTTTTTCAAGTCGGCTAAATAATCTGCAAAATCGATGGAAACATAGAGAAGCTACACGCTTTAAAAGTTTTCGTAAGGGCTTATTTCATATTAGAGAAAAACGAACAATGTATGGCGTTTGTATGAAGTTACATTTTGTATGAGGTCTCAGAATCATGTACTGAATCCATGGTAACTGGTACTTTTTAAATTCTGCTCCCTGGTGTCAACTGGTCCCTGCCACCCTGTATTGTTTGACGTGACTGATCAGCGACTTGACGTTGACGTGTGTGACGTGTGTGCATACACTTCTCCATCAGTCGTCATTTCGGTAGTCACCTCCTTTCTGACCATATCATCTTTCTAGCCATATCATCTTTCACAGTCTATCCATCGTTTTTTGGTCTTCCCCTAATTTCTTTTATTCGTCTGTCATTTTGTCTATAGCTTCGTCGACAAACTTCGTTTCTAACGAGGTCACGCGTGCTGGCCATACATGTAGACTGTTTACCGTCTCATTACAAAACACGATCAAACTTTAGCCAGAGACTAAACATTCGAGCAAGTTTTTGTATTTCGAACTTTATACTCTAGTAAAGTTGTTGTCAGTTTTGTAAAAGGAACTGTATTTCGATTTCGGTTAGGTTCTTATTTTAAAAACAGGCTTGATGGTTTGAGCCCAAACGAACTGATTTAAAAGGGTCGTTTAAACTTACCGGGTCATCACATGTCGGTGTGTTCGGGACATAAAACGCCAAAGCAAGTGGTGCAGTAATCGATGCACGGACGATCAGATACTTTGAGCGCCTCTCCCTTTGGACAGAACTGTATTACACTGGAATTAAAATGAAAATATGTTAGGACGCGTCCACATTATAACATGTAATTTAATGTTTTATGACATAGCAGTCATATTATAAAACAAAATATGTTTGTTAAACAGATACGTACAGGGTAAGTTTTCAATCATTATTGTGTGTAAAATATTACAATTAATTAATAATAAAAATCAATGAAAACATTCAATTGAAAATGCTCGAAAAAATCCTATTTAAGGAAACACGTGAAAATGATAATGACCTTGAGGTTAATAAAGTTAATCATAAATTTACTATGTTCTAAAAATATTGAATATATAATCCATTCTGAATTATCTCTTAAAATTCAGCAGGTCTCTGGACACTAACCCTGTTTGAGAGATTAGCAATGTTGCATATGGACGTGTTTTATATTACAAAAGTTTTATATTAAGAAGCTTACAAGAGATATATTGCGGTCACTGTCAGATTGCATAGAAAAGAAAGAGAAGCGCGATTACACAACGCTGGTAATTTATTGCAAAAAATTAAGCAATTATCTCTTTACAATAATTTATTATTTATTTATTATTAATTTATTTAAGATTGGACTAAAAATAAAAATAAAACACTGGTAGAATAATCTGACAAGAAAATCAGAATGATTGCATGTATAATAATATGGTTTTTAATCGTTTAAATATTTTTTGAGGTATCTTCGTGATTTAATTTCTATCATAAATGAGTTGTACCTTGTTTTCAACATAACACTATCTAACTTGCATGTATCCTGAAGAATATAATATATTTTTCTGATTGTGTTTACTGCAGCGGATCATATACATTTAGGCAGTATAAAACTTGCATTTAAGTCCTGCAGTCCTCTTCATTATGTAAGATAATCTATAAAACTTGCGTTTAAATCCTGCAGTTCTATTAGTTATGTTAAATAATCTATAAAAATTCCGTTTATGTCCTGTACTCACCTTAATTATGTTAGATAATCTATAAAACTTGCGTTTAAGTCCTACAGTCCCCTTAATTTTGTTAGACAATCTATAAAACTTGCGTTTAAGGCCTGTAGTCCCCTTAATTATGTTAGATAATCTATAAAACTTGCGTTTAAGTTCTACAGTCCCCTTAATTTTGTTAGGTAATCTATAAAACTTGCGTTTATGTCCTGTACTCACCTTAATTATGTTAGATAATCTATAAAACTTGCGTTTAAGTCCTACAGTCCCCTTAATTTTGTTAGACAATCTATAAAACTTGCGTTTAAGGCCTGTAGTCCCCTTAATTATGTTAGATAATCTATAAAACTTGCGTTTATGTCCTGTACTCACCTTAATTATGTTAGATAATCTATAAAACTTGCGTTTAAGTCCAACAGTCCCCTTAATTTTGTTAGACAATCTATAAAACTTGCGTTTAAGGCCTGTAGTCCCCTTAATTATGTTAGATAATCTATAAAACTTGCGTTTATGTCCTGTACTCACCTTAATTATGTTAGATAATCTATAAAACTTGCGTTTATGTCCTGTACTCACCTTAATTATGTTAGATAATCTATAAAACTTGCGTTTATGTCCTGTACTCACCTTAATTATGTTAGATAATCTATAAAACTTGCCTTTAAGTCCTGTAGTTCCTTTAATTATGTTAGAAAATCTAGAAGCACCCTTGGGTAAGGTTGTTTGGGGTCACCTGTCTAACTCGATGCAGCTGAATATTATTTACACATACTCCGCGTTTATTTTCAAGGTTTACTGATATTATTATGCTTGTATGTATTACTTGCTGAATATACAGTTACCACAGGTAATATTTACGGGAAAAAACCGGCAAAGTGCGAGTCGGACTCGCATACGGAGGGTTCCGTAACGCAAGGCAAAACAAGGAACAATAAATATTTTGCTAAAATCAAAACTGCTCAACAAGGTTAATAACGCAATAGATGTTGTTGAACTGTCAAAATGAAAACCATTGCAACTGTTAGTGTGTTACGCAAATATCCCGATATATTTGAATCGGCTCCTTTATTTTCTCGCCATCTTTCTAAAATGTGTGAATCATACCCGTAGTCTCCGGACTGCATCCACTTGGGGTCGTGCTGCGTCAGTGTGTCCCACTTGCCGCGCGGTAGACCGCTGATCGTCTCCGCCTTCACTGTGCGGACCGCTATGATAGGGGCCGGGAGGAAACCTGGACCGAAACCAATTTGCAAGAATGAAGTAGGAACGAATTAAATCTGGTTTTAATTATTATACAGGGTGGCGGTTTAGTCACTTGCATCCGTCAAGGGGGTGATTCTACTCGTCATTTTAAACAACTTTCACTACGAAACTCTTATCCGATTCGTGAAAAAATTTAACAAATTCCTATGCAACAGTAGACAGACTATTTCGATGCATACGTATGTTTTTTTTTATTTTATTCGGGTATGAGTTTCAGAGCAAAAGTTGTTTGGAATGACGATTAGAATCACCCCCTTGACGGATGCAAGTGACCATAAGTGTCTAAATCGCCACTCTGTATGGATTAGGTTGGTAATGTTCCTAACATTGATCAACCGCGCGCGAGCCGAGCTAGCAAAACAAGCCGTGCCACGGCCGGCTTGAGGCCCCCCTCAGGCCGGCCGTGGCGATAAGGTAGCCGGCGAAAATAAAATTTTCTTACGTTTTTTTGCAATTTGCAGGTGCAGTGTCACGTTGTTTGTTGATTATATGTCATTAAGCACGAATATGATGCGTTTACGTAAACGGCCAATATTAAATGTACCTTTCGCAATGACTTATTATAGGCGGTGAATGTTTTCGTAATAAGAAGTGCACTTAGTTTCAATAAGCTTCCTAGGGATCTTAATGTCGAATTGTTCTGCACCAGTGTGGCGACCTTAAGACGGCTTTTGGCACAGTAATTTTTAAAGGATTACTAATCGACTTTCACCTTAACTATAACGTACCTTGCAAAGCAGCTTGAAACCCAAGAGTAGGGTTACAATTGACATCGCCCATCAGCTTGCGATAGTTCAGGTCACCTTTAAACATGACGGCGACTGCAGTTTGGAGCTTTCTGTACAGATTGGGATCGAGGCTCTTCATGTCTTTATAGCAGTGGGGGTATGTCCAGTAATCTTCATCCTGCAATAGATAGAATAATATAACATCACGCCTGTTTTTACTGAAGGGTAAGGCAGAGGTGATTTGTACACCCATATTTCACCAGCTATGTGTAAGTCTCATGTAATAAGGGGCGAGTCTATAAAACAAAAAAATATTATAAATTGTTAGTTACAGATTTGTACTTTAAACACTATTGTTAGTATCTTAAGCTTAAGACGAACGAATCCTTATTCCGAAGGTGATTAAGCGTTTCATACGAGTATGAACATTACCTTTTTCGAATAAGGTTCACAATTTAGTACATTACGATTGTTCCAGAAGCAATAAGAGAAAATGGCAAAACGAAACATTGAATTTGTTGCCTTATAAATCTAAAAGATTGCATACATCAGCATACAAAACATCATTCACCATTAAAAAAAAAAGATGGCGGGTTTATTTCACACGAGCTACTAAATAGTATATGACCCCGTGCAATAATGGACTACTTAAGTCACACGGGTCGTAATGTACTATTTCTTGTTTATTATGCATCTGTGAAGGTCGCTGATTGATTTTCGGTAGGATTAAAAATTTACTACTTCAGTTACAGAAAAGCGTGAAATCAGTTTTATATCACTGTGTTTAGGTCACACAGTGATATAAAAGATATGTCATTGGTTCATATTGGTTTGGTTGGTTGGGTGTGATTTAATAATTATGTAGTTTTCTGTGCATTATTTCAGTGTTCAGCTTTAACAGATGAAGAGATTTGATACAGGAAAGAATTAGAAAACTAACGATATGGTTTTAGCAACGACTGTATGTAAAACAAGGGACTACAGGACATTCAGAAAAAGTATGGGCTTCGGTAATTTTCGTGTTTCCGAATTAGGACGAACGGCGCGCCAAAGAGTAACCCCCTAAAGAGGCAAAGCTTCTAAGATTTATACTGCCGCGATTTCTAGTAGTGCACCTATCTTTGCCCGTTTGAATGAAGTTTTGTTTCTGTTGGGTTACCTACTCTGGTCGCAGATCGTTATTTGTCATACAGTCTATTGGAATTGCATAGAGTTGTTGAACTATATTTTTTTTTGACAGTTATACATAATAGGCCAAATAGTTTGTAACAACTCTATATTAGATTTCATCATCGCGTATCCGTATTTCCGACGCTATACGATGTATCCCGAAGCGCATTCTTTTCCTTGAAGATCTGTACATACCATAACGAGAAAAACGCCATCTTGAACAAACTGCTTCCATTGCTGACCGAGTGTTCTCAAGTTATCCGCATTTGTCATCTTAGGTTCTCCTGCTTCCACTTCGGTGGCACCTGTTGGGGATAGGGTTTTCTTTGTACCAGAAATCCTTGTTTTCATTTGATATTACATCCACATAAATATCGACTTTAATCGTGTATAAATTACGTTTATTTCAGAATGACTGATACAATATCGACTTTAAACGGGTAAAAATTATGTTTATTACAGAATGACTGATACAATAGACTGCACGTCACTAGCGTCGGTGACAATATTTAGACCTTGAGCTGGCCTAGCATAGTAAGGAGTTACAATCGAATGCGAGGCCAGCTTATACTGGTTTTGTTAATTCTGACGTGGGCCGTGCTTAACTATTGAAAAACGCATTAAAAAAATTGCAACACAAAATGAACTTTATGAGTGGGTTTTAAAGTTACTTTTCCATAAACACATCTTTGAAAACTAAATATCGAACGCAGGATAGACATACTAGGTTTATTGCGACCATGGTCGTGGAAACGGAGTTTATGAGGTCAGTTTTGTTTTTCAATTTGAAAGGTGGGTAAGAGTTGTGGTAAGGGGTATGGTATACAAATATTGATAAACCTTTTTTTTAAAGAAGCTATCAAAGTAGTCTCTTGGCCATTCTTCTTCATAAGAATCTACCCCTCGGAACAACTAGATTCAATTCAACTTTCTTGTAAATTTTGACGATCAAAAGTGCCTAATAGAAACAGACAACTAACTTACAGTTACTTTTTAATAATGTTGCGAGTTTACTAGCTAGTAACTCACTTTTCATCACGCTATAAGTATGCCAAAAGCCAAGCAAGTTATTATGCACGATGCACACGCGATGAATAATTTTAAGTTCGGAAAAAACTGAACGTCCGGCAGGACAACATTTGTCGGATCAGATAGTTTTACATAAATATATCAAGTTTTTGTCGCTGCGACCATGGTCGTAATTAAGATTATAGTGCTACACTACTGGCAAAACTTTACAGACATGGCTATCGATTTAAAATCATGATAGAACAAAATAAAAGCATAATTTATATTTTCTTTTCTCATACTTCGTGGGTCTCGCGGCCATTGACCCCGAACAGCTATAGTTACTTAAAAATTAAGAGATTTTGATTTGATTTATTTAAAGGCTTACCCGTCGATGATGGTGCACTGAATTGACTGCTACAGCAAGCGTCTATCACAAATCTGGAAGAATACTTAAATTATTAATAGAGATGGGATATTTGCATATTTACCTAAAGTTAATTTTTCACTGTGAAAGTACGGAAGTGGCTTCTTAATTATTATTTTTTTAATGACGGAACACCGGTAACACCGGTAATGCAGTCGGGTGAATAGAATCGAAGCGACTTAAAAAAAAACCCGTGACGCTTTACAATATTAGGTAGGAAGCGCATTCCATATTAGCCAGCCTCTCTCCAAACTTTAGGTAAATATGATCTCTTATTATTAATAACAAAACACAGTATATTTATACTTTTTATTGCGTCACGAGGAAGGAAATTACAGACAACTTTTGCAACATATCATTCGTCATCATTTCTCTAGTATTTTCCGTACTATCTTGAGGTCGGCTTCCAGTCCAACCGGTCGAAGCTACCAGAACACCAATATTTTACATGGAGCGACTCCCTATTTGACTTCACAACCCAGTTACTGGTAACACGATACCACGCGGTAAGACTCTTGTACGTCACGAAAATTCTGGTCAAAGTCAGCCCCTCCCGCAAATAACCGACTTTTTACACAAACATCACCCCAGTTTTGAGGAAAACGTTGGAATTGCTCTGTTCACAGGACAGCATTCTGAAACGTTTACTACTTGCCGTTTAAGACGATGAACTACTATTTCGATACAAACACTACAGAACAGTAATACATTTTTTTTTTCGGGAAATGTTTAAGGATATTTCCAAGTAGGGCTACAGTAGGGACCCCGACATTTGGTGCTGGCATCTCTTTGAGGCGCGCGTGGACACGACGCGCCGTCGACCCGGGCCTGGTCCTTACCGGCGGCGAGCTACCCATTGCTCGCCGTCCGCAAGCCCGCGCCTACGGTGGCCGGGAATCTGCAGGCGACTCCCTCTGCCCAGGGCGTCTCCTGCGGCGGCTAGTGGGGGCGTGAGGGCGCAAGGCTCTCTCCCTCACGCGCTCCGCCTCCTCCTTCGCGAGCATTACTGCTTCGCAGAAGAAGGTGACGGCTTCCCATTCGCATCTCGCTCCGTACCATGGCCTGGACCAGGGCCGGACGTGAGAGATCGCCGCCGCCTATCGCCTCCTCGAGGACACGGCGGTGCACCGCCCAAGCTGGGCAGACCTCCAACGTGTACTCCGGGCGAACCACACAATGGTGACACCAGTTTCCACCCGCGTTATATCAACAGGAACAGGTACCTCCCATAACAACCATGTCCGGAGAGGTAGGCATACGTCCGGTAAGTTTTTTTTGTTTTTTACTATTAGATACCGATATAATAGGAATAAAACAAAAAACAACTGCGAGCGACATCATTCATCATTTCAGCCGAAAGGCGTCCACTGCTGGACATAGGCCTCAGCCAAACGTCGCCAAATTGACCAGTTCCATGCTTTTCGCATCCAGAGAATTTCTGCAGTCTTCACAAGATCATCGGTCCACCTTGTGGGAAGCCTACCAACTCTGCGTCTTAGTGCTCATATACACGAATGGCTCGCGTCAACGGCAGAGGCAACTGCAGTCGTCGACAACGTGCCGCTCATGTATTTGAATACGGTGCTCACACGGTCGCACACTGCAAATTTCTTTCCCGCATAAAATTAAATTGAAGCAACAAATGACTTCATCGTCTAAAGTAGCGATGGGCGAATCCGAGATGTTTTAACAATCGAAAGAATCAGAGTCGTTAGAATAAACCATCGACTCGCCGTTCTAAACTAATTCAAAGAATTAGTTTGGATTCGCAATCACAACGCAAGTCAAGAACTCGCAAGTAAGATACAAGTCTTAGTCCACTATCGACCTCCGGTTTTCGGAGGGGAGTGATGTGGCGGCATCTACACCGCCACATGCGAACAAACGCATCAATCCTGCATCGCGCAAGCAGAGTTTACCGCGCAGATAGCATAAATACAACTTCCCGATAACAATCATCGGGCAGTTGCCCACCAGATACGACATCCATCTGGTCGGAGGATCCTCCCTTTTCCAAGAGTATGAGTGAACTTTACACCCTGTTCCTCATATCTCTTCAAACGCACCTAGCGCCAGTCGCAATAACAGACCGAGTCAGACTCGAGTCCAAGTCGAAACAATCGAAAACCATAGAGATGTTCGAACAATCGAAACAATCGAATAAAACCTCTCGCCATCGCGCATCGCTAGTCTAAACACTGTTTAGATGTTGCAACTTTTATTGTTGCTACAACTTATGGTGTGCTTACCATTATTATTATTTCCGCCTCTGTACATTTGTGCACTGTACATTTATATAAATAGCACTTTCTGGCTTTTAACAGGACGGTAAGCTATAATTATATAAAATAGTAACTTACTGAAAATCTCTAGGTGTCACGTCTGAGATAAACCATGGCATATTCTTAACGTGGAATCTAACCTGAAAACAAAAAAAAACCTATTTTACTGCTCGAAAAAGTTTTTATCATTTTGATAGTATAATATGAATACCAGCTTATTAATCGAACCACCCATTTATTTCAAATAGGCACAGAAATTGCACTTTTGAACGACAATTTTTACAAAAAAAAATTTAATTGATTCTAGTTTTACCTTTTGGAAGGGGCACCTAAAATCAATTATATTTTTTTTGTAAATGTTATCGTTCAAAATTGTCATGTATGAGCCTATTTGATATAAATGTTTTGACCTTGACTTTTGACTTCGTTTCCAAATAAATTTGATAATTTACTCATTTCTATAAAACATGTACAGTACAGTCAACCTCGTAACTGCTTTACGTCCAATAAATAAAGAAATTAGTATGAGCCTTGGTTATTTCTTAATTTATGGCTATGTCTTACCTTTTGCACAAGTTCCTGCGCTATTAAGAAATGCGCTAGGCACAGATCCGCAAACAGTTCGTACCCAGCGTTGTCGCAAACGATATCTGTCGACAAATACACAACTTTTTATAGGTAGATAGTATTTTTATCTCACGAAGCGAGTTACAGTCCGCGAGGCCTAAGCTGAGCTTTGCATTTGTGTAAGTGAACATAGACACGTCAGCCTAGAGCGCTACGCGCCCTTTACAGGCGGTTAATACAATCTGCCTGAGACGAAGTGCGTCCCTCGCGCGATATCATTGGTGCGATTGGTAATCACTCACACAAATTCAAAGCTCAGCTTAGGCCTTGCGGACTGTACCAATGTAGAATATACTTTAACGTCACTGAGAAGATAAGAACGACAATTAAATGGCTCACACAGTGCTCCACAGGGCTCGGTCGTGTAGGCCCTCTCCTGTGGAACATCGGTTACGACTGGGTACTGAAGGGTGAGCACCAACCGCAGAGGGCGATGGCCGTCAGGGCTATCAGGGGGTCGAGAGATCGCATCACTATACCGGTGGCGCGAGAAGGTTCGGGCGTGGGGCGGTGGACCGATGCAGCGAGATATCGAGCTGCGTGGGTCGCAGCTCTGCAAGGTCCTTGTGGCGGACAGGCGGGACAGGATTCTGCGCCCTTCTGCTGGCCTCGCTACCCTCGAAGCGATCCGACCAGTGCTCGACGAATGGCTCGGGAGGAGGCAAGGCTCCCTGTCGTATCGAGGAAGCAGGTGCTCTCGGGGCATGGTTGCTTTGGAAACTACCTGTGTCGCATAAACAGGGAGCCGGACGATCGGTGTCACCACTGCGTCAACTGTCTGAAGGACACGGCGTGACATACGCTGGCAGAGTGTGCCGCATGGGAGGAGCCACGCCGTGCCTTCGTATCAGAAGTCGGAGCCGACTGGTCGCAGCCGGCCGTCACTCGTTCGAAGGTATTTTGGATTGATTCATTATATATACTTTTTTTTTATGTATTTTCGTGGTAACATGGTCATGGTGCACATTACGCCCACGGAGTTTCGTTAGCTAATTTAATTTGACTTAGTATTTTATCGTAATAACTACTTGCCTAATACGCAATAACAATTATAATCTTATCAATCCTACGCAGAGCAGTGGAGGCCCAGTGGTAACGGCCCCGACTTACGAATCGAACCCAAGCAGGCGATTTCCTTTTTGTAATTTATTTCATCACCACTGCTCTCAAAACGGTGAAGGAAAACATTGTGAGGAAACCGGCGTGTCCTAGAACCGAAAATTCGAAAACAAGTGGCATGTATTAGAACCAAAAATTCGAAGACATGTGACATCCACCAACCCGCATTGGACCCGCGTTGTGGATTACGGCCAACTCCCTCTCACAGAGAGGAGGCATATGTCCCAGCAGTGGGAACATAATAGGCTAATTATGATGAATCTTACCAAACATTACAGCTTGAGGCACGGTCATCTTGGCAGGGCAGGGTATTTGCTTAGGAGCCTCTTCATTCGTCTCGACTTTTGTTTCGGTAGCAGCATCGTTCGAGTCATCTTTCGCAGCATCGTTTGACTCATCTTTCGGAGCCTCGGGCTCTGGTGGGACCTTAGATACGTACGTTACGACGACAATGTTTAACAAGCGACAATGTTTTGGGGAAGCGTTAAAGTAGCCTGCGAAATTCTAGTTACTAGTGCACGAAAAAAACCGTGTTGGTCAATTTCTTACCTAATTGTGAGACAGCTTGAAATAATTGAAACAGTATGTCTGTGTGACTATAAAAGTACAGTTTTCGTGGCGCTAAGCCATTCGTGTCAGTCACAGTACCTGTTTTAAGTTTCATCACTTTGGCGCTCTCGAAAATATAACTTACTTTGCCTTTGATTTACTTAATGTAGATATTGTATTATCATAAAAATGAAATTTTAATTTCGTTTAAAGAATAGGTGAAGCTTAATGTGTGATTTTCAAATTTCTTAAAACGGTTTGTTTAATTTTAGAAAAAATACATTCCTGACTGGTTTTTTTCGAAAAATAGGTGTTTTCAAAATTATTTTTCTTCTATGCTTTGTATCAAAGTTGAAAATAGTGGTTCAGCCACGTGCAAGTAGACCATGTAATGACGTTGACGATATTTTTTTATGTTCAACATCAAAAGTGGTCTACGGTAACAAAATGATCAAACTTTAGTCTACACGTAATTTTTTGGAAAACTTGTTGCGAATATTTGTGATTTTCCATGAATACTTCATTTATTTGAAAAATCTCTTTCAGCCACATTCAAAACGAAGAGTTCGACTTTTCAAATCACAAACTTTGTTTAAATTCTTTTTCCCTTTCTCGCAAAAAATGCACAATATGATCAAAATCGGTCGATTTCGTACACGGCCCCTTAAGTTTTTTTGCAGCTTGCTGGTCAGTTGTATGTTGATCAAAATATTATTCACGACCGTAAGAATTTTAATTGTTTATTTATTTAACTATTAACTATGGATGAATAACATTCAAGCTTTAACTAAATTCACATTTCATATCACTATTTACCCGAGGACACAGCTATTATGAAAGGATCAAAATCATGCTGTTTACACATGTTATTAAAGTTGATACTTGCACGCACTATAAATGAATTTTGCCTGTAATTCGTAGAGGTAAATGGAACACGCAACGGCGCGTTACATCGCTTCGATCTTCCAATCAATAGAATCATAAAGTTAGTATTGATTTCGTGGAAAAGTCATTCAATTTGAACTGAGAGAGAAGTATTGATGATGTCGTTTTGCTTCTGGGAAGTTTGTTGCGCCATTTCTTCTTTCCAGATAGAGAACTAGGGAGTGGTGAAGGGCGGGCGTTCTGGGGTACTGTCGTATGCACGGATAAAAAAAATAAGTGGAAGTGCCCACGCAGCTATCACGCGCGTGTCACAAGTATGCGGAAAATATGTTATATAATAACAACCTTCGTCCGTTGTAATAGGACTTAGATTTGTATGAACAACAAATTCAACTTTATCGAAAAGCTTGTTGTTCGTATAAAACTAAGACTTATTACAGCGGACGAAGGTTGTTATTATTTTATATATTTTCCGCAAAATTGGGGGTTAAATTACAGGCACTTCCATTTGTTTTTCCTATTCCGTAGTTGTATGGAATTTTGATGTTCGAATAGTGCTGATTCCCAGCTTAATTTAAATAAATGATTTTGTTTTTTGATGTTTATAATAATTCTGTAAATACATACGGTCGCGAATCATATTTTGATCAACATATTATAACAACGTCCTACTGACTTTCAAATTGCAAAAAAAACGGAAACTTGAATTTCGCGGGCTGCCCTGACAGTTTCGCCTAAAGTGGACGAAAACAAAGATACAAAATTTATGAATGACAACCGGAAGAGTATTGTTACACAGCGTCCGTTCACAGTTCACCTTTGGTTTTGCATCACTGTCAAAATGACAGTAATCTTTATTGCCGTTGCAATAAGGTTGCGATTGGTTTGAAAAATGTGCTGTGAAACTCACAATGTTTGCTGCTGTAAAATAACTGTGAATGGACTGTTCAAGGATCTGTTGGCGCTTCAATGACTGTTGGTATACATTTGTGCAATTGTTTTGTGAAATTTGAAGAAAAAACAAGATGGCAGCATTAGTTCCGATTCTGGCCACGCGCCAAAAGATCGTTGTATATGTGTAAATTATAATTAATTAAAGTAAAACATGAATATTTTGTGCAATATCCTTTTTGGAGTCTTAAAATATCAATAATGTTTCGTATGCATATTCCCATAAAGTTGAGAGGTTGCCTAATATGGAATGCGCTTTTGTATCGAAAATATTATCCCGCGGTTCCGGATATTTATTTACTTACTTTCAAAAGTTTTTTTTTATATGGCGCTTCCATACTAGTTGTGCATTGCCAGAGCTCCTGGCATCCCGAGATTTTTTCACAAAAAATATTTTTAAGAAGTTACTTTAGGTAAACATGCATCCGAATACCCGATCTCTAATAATGAATAATACTTACTTCTGGATGACAGAGCGGCAATCCCGCTTTCGTCGCTAGTCTATGACAACTGCACTTAGCCTTGAATGTCGTCGCGTTTTTTGCCTGTAAAACATACATAAACTTGAATACACAATCTAAGATAATTTACTTGTCATCTGCTTAGCCCATTTTCTCATCTGTACACATAGTTGAGAAGTCTACCGGACGCAGCTGAATACCAATTTTTATTTTTATTTTTTTCGCGGAGCGGCTGCATTTATCTGAACTTCACAACCCGTGGGTAACACGATACCTGAGTAAGGCTGCTTGCCAGACTTTCTGGTTTCTGACTACCTGTAACTACTGTCAAAGCTCTACGAATGACAGTAACCTAAGGTCAGAATCTATATCTACTTACGGCCGAACAGAATAACCTGATCGCTACTGATAATAGACAGTACAATTCTAGCCGTCCCAGTCAAACAAATAGCTGTCAACATGTTAAAGGGTCGCATACTTTGGCGTTATTGGGACGTTAAAACCAGAGATTGATAGGTTTTCCATCTCCAGTACGCCAAAATTGGAGATAGATACGTTGTTGGGTTCGGCCGTCATTCATCATTATTTTTCATTTTTATTTCATACATTTTATAAAATGAAGTCGGTTTTCGTGTGTCTGTGTAACCGTGTTGCCGAATAATATAATGGTGCCTCAAACCAACACAACTTGCTTCACTTCATACACTTGGAAAAGGGGTGATGTCAATTTTTTTTTTCTAAAAAAAAAACGTTTGTATCCAAAGAGTTCAAACAATATTACAAAAAGTGTAAAAATTTAAAAAAATCCTAAGTTGTAACGTTTCAAAATAAGTGTTAGACAAGGTTAGCACTATTGTAGAAGTGACCTCACAACTTCATAACTTCATACTAGCGCCATACAAGGACAAGAATAATCCCCTCCAAAAACTTTTAAAGCGTGTAGCTTCTTCATATTTACATTGAATTAATTAAACAGATTTTTTTCTATTATCTAATTTTTACTATGCCTTCTTTGAAATAACATTATTTTTTCAAACATTTTGATTATTTGTCATCATCCCTATTACAGGGTGCTTCAAACCAACACAACTTGCTTTCACTTCATCCACTTGCAGGAATTGCTCCTAAGGAAGTTCGAAGGGAAATTGCTTGTGCCACTGAAAAGCTGAAGCAGCAAACAAACGGCATGCACTTAACAACGTAACGAAGCTGAGGGCGCACTGAAGAGTCGTAACAGCTTCCTCAAGTCGACCATCCCACTACATGTCGGTAGTTCCAGTAGTACGATTTAAACTGTGGCTTCTCAAACATTTGTAAAACCGTGCGAAGCAAGGGTGGGTCGCTAGTATATGTATAAATAATAATAATAATACATACCGCGGTAACACTCGAGAACATTTTTTCAGATCTTTTCACTACTTGGTCAGCAATTTTATTGGCGTCATCGACAAGCACCTGAAAAAAAAACGTAATTTATAACGTCACAAAGGTCTTTCTGCGCGTGGCGAAAATTGGTACTAACCACGCCATCTTGTTTTGACAATACAATTTCTGTTGCAATTTCACAAATGTTTACCAACAGCGCCCTCTGTCAATGTCGTTCAACCGCCAAAAGATCTTTGTAGCACTCGATTTAGAATCTTTTAAGACTGCCTCGTTGGTCTATTGATTGCAAGCGCGACTGCTGAGCATTAGGTCCTGGATTCGATTCACGGGTCGGACAAAGTGTGTGGGTTTGCAAGAAATTTCTCAGCAGCAATTGTGACCGATTGATGGCAATAGGCTGAATGGGGATGTTGAAATTTTTTTTATCTCAAAAAATGGTTTGTTTCTAAATAGTGCAAACAATATTACACAAACGGTAAAAGCTTAAAAAATCCCCAGTTATAAACGTTTTAAAATAATTGTTAGACAAGGACAGCACTATCGTAGAAGTAACGTCACGACTATGAAACTTCATACTAGCGCCGCGAATTGTCCGTACCGCGTCCCGCGCGACATTGGCGGGAAAAATACCCTCCAAAAACTTATAAAGTAATATATCTTCCTCATATTTACATCGATTTAACAGATTTTTTCGATTATCTCATTTTTACTATGCCTTCTTTGAAATTAATTATTCTTACGAACATGTTTATTAGCCATCATGCCCATTATATATAACCAAACCATGGGGTCTCAACTAGAACATTTTATAATTAGTCTTCAAAAAAAGTCAAAGATGGCAGCATAGGTAACCATTATGAAATTAACAATCATTAGAAAGCGATAAACGGCAGAATTTTGGCTAAAGTAAGATTAGTAAAAATCAAGACTTCCTTGTTAAATGCTGATTTATCTATTCACACTCGTTTTCCAACAAACAAACATAAAATAAGCTTTTACCTTCAATTCGAACCCGTAGAATGATAAAAGTAGTTATCTGTTAATCGTTTTGTTTAGAGCTCTTTGCAATAGATGGTGTTTTACTCAATTTGTTCTGTCTTTAAAATAACCTTTATAGTCACAAATTTAAATCAAACAACTTATTTTAATTCTATTTCTTTACATAGAAACATAAAATCAATCTATTAACATGTTTTTCTGAAACCGGAAGTATAAAACTTTATTTTAAAAGGATGGCACGAAACGTTTTAAAAGTAGGTCGACTCCTAGATGGCGTTGTAAAACTACTGTCTCTGGCAATTAGTGAATCGCTGATGCTGCCATCTGTTGAACCTTTTTATGACGAAAAATTGCCAGCTCAATTGCCAGACTTAGGTAGGTGTCGTTTCTTTGTATGGGATTGGGTATCTGTACGTAGTATTATAATATCTGTGACCAAACTAACACTTCGGGGGTAACAGGTGTCATGCTATAGTTGAAACAGAAAAAGTATGCACTTCGATAATTTTCGAATTTACGTTTATATTTTTTTTTTTACTTTTGGCGTAAGTAACTAAAACCAGTCGACAGTGATGCGGATAAATTTTTCGACGCCATATTTTAGTTTGTTTATAGATTTAGTCAAGTTAGTAGTATAGTTTGTTAGTTAATTTAGTATAAGAAGTTTATCCCGTGTATAAATTGTATCCTCTTTAATAAATGCATAAGTAAAATCATACTTTACCTTATCCTTCAAATCCAGTATCATCTGGAACGGATCAGAGCTGATTATAATGGGACCAGCGGGGGCGGTGGCTTTCACTTTTTTTCCTTTCTTTTCCTTCGCGGGGGGAGAAGGGGGCGGGTTCAAACGTAACTTCTCCGTGGCATCCTTAGCTGCCTGTATGATGTCCACTTGAGAACCTAGGGACAAGGACAGGTCGCATCTGTTGGCCCATAGACATATCTGAAATAGAAGATGACTTTAGTTGTAAAGGCTGCACAGCAATTGCGTAAGTAAATTTCAATCAAAATCAGAAGGATTTCGTTGGTTTTTTTTTTTTTTTGTATGATTGTGACATTAATCGATTTATAATGTTTGGAAAACGTCTGCCCAACAACGTAAATGGCGTAATTAATTGGGATAGGAATGGTGACAATTTATTAATTTTTTTAAGCTCAAAAAAAAATGTTTGTTTCCAAATACAGTGTAATCCGTTTATTAGGACTCCGCATTTAATGACCAACCGCTTATTATGACGTAATTACACAGCGAAGTTTGGTTTTCATATAAAATTATTTATTACAAAGTCGGATATATTGACTTCGCATAGAGTGACATGTCGCTTATTTTGACCCATTTTTAATAAATTGTGTCCGTTTATAGTGACCAACATGATTCCTAACACCTTCGGCAGTGTTCGGGAGAGTCACGTGATACCCGACCACGTTCGGCGCGTGCATGTTTTTGTTTTTAGCAAAGAGTACTATAATTAGACGGGTAGTTTTTAGTCTCAGTGGATAACTGATAGTTGAAGGTCACGCATTGATTGTTAGTGATGTATGAAAAATGAAATATAGCAATATTTAAAATGATGATTTGACGATGGCGATGTCTTCTTTACACAATAGTATTAGAGACAATAGTGTTATTACAATATAACGAAAAAATTAAAGCAAACAAGCATAACTGATTTCATAGGTAAAAATTGAAAAAATACATTTACATAATGTACCTACTACGTGCAATTTTATTTTGATTTATCTCTATTTTGTTTCTCTCTATTAAAATAAATACATACTTACTAACAAAAACAGGAGATTGTTTATTTTCTACAAAATGCTTTTTATGACGTCCGCTTAATAAGACGTATTTGTTAATTCACTTCGATATAAACGGATTCCACTGTACTTAGTGCAAACAATGTTATAAAAAAGTGTACAAACTTAAAAAGTTGAAGCACCGACTGATTAGGTACCATCCTGATGTTCAGAGGGAGCAAATGCATAATCAGTCATGTTTATAATCAGCCTATAATGTTCCCACTGCTGGGACACAGGCCTCCTCTCTGTGAGAGGGAGTGGGCCGTAATCCACCACGCGACCAGTGCGGGTTGGTAGATGTCACATGTCTTCGAATTTTTGGTTCTAGGATATGCCGGTTGTTCACGATATATTCCTTCACCGTTTTGTGAGTAGTGGTGATGAAATTATTTACAAAAAGTAAAGTGCCTGTATGGGTTCGAAGTAAAATAAACCTTTATTACAATACCTATGTTCTTTTCTTTAGGCCGATAGAATTACCTTCAGAATAAATTGCATTTTTGGCTTTTAAATCTATTTAAGTACTTTAATCTTATTTCGCAAGCTTATAGAAATAAACAATTCATTACTAATTACTGAAATAAAGAATTATTATTATTTCTAGAATTTCTCAGTAGCAGCCCGGAGTCTCGATTTGTGCCCGGTTGATGGCAATAGGCTCTCCCCCTATTACATGGGACTTGAACATAACTGGCAAAATGTGGGTGTACTATGGGTACACATCTGCCTACCTTTTCGTGTAAATACCGGCGTGATGTTATGGTATGTTAATTAAATATTTTTCAAAACATCATTACTTACCTTCAGAAGAGTATTAAAGTCAGCTTTTCGTTTGTCCTTCTCAGACTTGTTAATCATAGTCACCATTCTATCAGCGACTAAACACATTATTTCTTCATTATTCCTAAACGATTTGTTCTTTTGTTCTTCGAAATAATCAAATTCCTTCAACCCATTTCTGAAATAAGAGATTGAAAATTTATATAAACGCCACCTAGTGGTAAAACATTCAAATACATTCACTGTAAAATATTTGCTACCAATTTCGTCTGTTTTATTTTACACCAACTAGTTGTAAAAAGAACACCAGTTTTCAACAATTGATAGGAGATGGCGCTGTTACAAATATAATTTTGTTACCACAATGCAAACGAGTTTAAATGTTTTATTAATCGTTGCAAGTTTGTTTATAAAACTAAGTATATAGTAACATATACTTACGTTAATTCACAACCTTCCTTAAGCTTTCGGTAAACGTAACACTCGGTAAACATCCATGAGTTCAGAAAATACTTCTTGTTTTCCTGACTTTCGATCCAACAGTTCCATTTTTCAGCATTCGGTGACTTCACCATTAGCAGGTCGTACTCTTTATTAGTAACTAAGTCATTTTTCAATTTAGCAACCGATTGCATAAATTTTTGAACATCATCTGGTGACTAAGAAAATAGAATAAAATTAATTATAACTGCTGCCCTAAAACATTACATAAATTTCTTGTTATAACATAAAATAAATGACTCTCGGCAATACTGTAGCTTCCCATTAGTGAACGAATTTTCAGAATCGGTTCAGTAGTTTCGAAGATTACAAACTCAAAAGTTTTCCTCTCTAGAAAAATCAATAAGTGAAAGTAACCATGATAATAGAATTGCCGCCAAAATTGTATTGTGAAATAAACAATGATGTAGGTACTTCAAATTATGACTACATACTTTATTTATTAGTTTTAATAAAACCCTAAAAATGCTAATATGGAAAAGGGATACTCATTCATTTTTATGTAAGTTGATTATTAAAAAAAATATAAGAATACGTACCGCAGCATTGGCACTTGCAATCTTCGAACCTTCTCTTGACAAGTAATCAATGATTTTTGTTAAAATTATAGGCAGCCTCTCTTTCAGCGAATAATAAGCGAAACTCCTTGAAAAAGGAAAGAAATGTATTATTTTATTTTAAAAATACGGAAATACTACTTAACGTAATAAAAAATTAAAGATGATATTTCCGACCTGATAGCATGTAAAGTTCTAAAATTTGTAGAAACAAAAATAAATTTAATCAAATATTTTGAAAAAAAAAAAAGTCAAAATGCATTTTAAACATTGAAAAAGAATCGTAAACATTTAAAAAATTAAAATGCAAAGGTAAAAAGATACCGCCCGAACAGGGACTTGAACCCTGGACCCTTGGATTAAAAGTCCAATGCTCTACCGACTGAGCTATCCGGGCTCTGACAAGGTTGCTGAAATTCTTGAGTACATTCCAAAAGCATGATGACAGGAGGTCACGTGGTTACAGCGAACTATTAAAGTTGATATTGATAATCAACTTTGATGTTAATATATAAAGTTCATAATGCTTTAAATTAAACTTGGTATGAAGATGAAACAAACGACCGCTGATTCAACTAAAAACGCACGATTTTAAATCAAATTGGATTGAGATAAAGCTGAAAATCTCTTAATATCTAAGGAGTACTAAATAATTACAACAGCTTTGATTAAAATTGCTAACATTTCGCTGAGCCAACATTTCGTGAAAATGAAAGCATTGCATGAAATAGTAAGTTAATTTAATACTAACTGGTAAATGATCTGAATTGTTTGACAGGCAAAAATATTACTACATAATTTTTATATAAAACATATATGCGCATAATCTAAAGTACCAAATAGTTAATTGGAAAATATTGGTAAGCACTGTTTTTCTTTTCATTCCTATAAAAACATATGTATTACCTAGTAACCATTCTTACACTTTCACTTACATTACATACTTATATTTATACTTTCAAGCAACAATACATTCTCCTAATATATTTTTTTGTTATGTCTTGTAAATAATAATAATAATTCAAATTAAAACATATTTATAAGTGATAAATATTTATTTTATAGTTTTAACTGTACATAATAAAACTGTCCTAACCACCTATAGATATTTTTTTAATCAGGAATAAATATATTCAATTCTATTTGATTTAGTATGGATTATGATGGTTCAAAAACAATAGATTATCCTAAGCGATAATGTTAATGATTATTTCATGGGAAAATGATCAGCTGATCGTCATAGACGATCCACTAAGTGTATCATACGCAGAAAGGTAATACATACTTTCTAAACGTTCCCTGTAGCGGAAAATTCATCGGCGCACAAGTGTCCAAAAACGGGGAAGGTAATTTCAAAGGTATAAATGGGCCCCCGTAAATAAATTCGGGTTGCGTATAATAATCCTCATTATGTTCTGAATCTTCACTCACAATGGCATCGCCAACAATTTTTGAGTTTTCAATTGTTGCTGTAGTAGGTGAGCCAGTCTTAGACTGACCAAGTTTTGGCGAACTCATTTTGTTGTTATTTTTGTATAAAATTTATGCCATAACCGAATGGATGTTATTTATTTTGAGAAAGCATTCGAATGTTGTGATTGTGAATTTGTGAATTGTGTTGACATTGCTGCGACATTGACATTGACAGTGGGGCGTTTGCGAAGTACGCCAAGGACAAAAAGATTTTAACACGTTGTCTCTTGCTGTAAAACCTTGGATGAGCAAAGTAGAAATGATTATATGCAGTATTAGTTAAGCTAACTTTATTTTTAAACATTCATAGCTTTTTTTTTGTAACCTTCGTTCCACACGTTTTCAAAGTTAACATTCCAGTTCACTAACCTGCCATAAATTCCACATGCTTCCGTGTTCAACGGAGTCAATAATCGCATCACCGGTAAATTCTCCATGTCAATCAAAATATCATTGTTATAGTTATCGTCATCAAATTCATCCATAATTTCTTTCCAGATGAACATAAACAACAAAAGTAAAAACACTCTTTGCTGAATAAACGAACTAGTTGTTGTCGACACAACGAAATACTAACGCAGAACTAAAAATAGTTTTGTCACTTTTAGCTGATTTTCTACAACAAGCGTCCGTTTATTTTTACTTCTTAGCACGGAACTAGCCAACTAGCATTGAATGAAAGTTGAAGAATGAAGACAATAAAAAATTAAGCTACTATCATCCATATATAACTGGCGTAAGAAAACATGACCTTGCTTACATCGATTGCGCTTGCTTATCAATATCACAAATACTAGATGGCGTTAAAAGACTCTCTTTCAACGCCATCTAGTAGTTGGAAAAACTTAAAAATGGCCGTCTTCTCTGGAAAACCTACAGTCTGGACTGTAGCTTTTCCACAAAAGAGGGCCATGGACTGTGACTGTTCGCAGTGCCTACCTATCAGACCTTGGGGGCTCATTTTACACAGTTTGCACAGGCTTAGTGCTGACTAAGGCTGTTCAAACCTATGGAGTCTATGGAGTGTGATCGCATCTACTCGCATTTTAATGTCATGTGCTAGTGGAGTAGGGCTTCCCATCCGGCAATACTGGCTTCCAATGCCAAGTTATTTTCCATTCCCCTAGGTAACAGGATTACGGGAGGGATTTGCGGCACTAGAAATTAAAGACTTTGTAATGAGAATGCAGTTGAGGACAAAAACGACGAAGAGGTTGTTCAATAGACTTGTGTAAGTAATGCGATTGTTGCATTGCGCGTCATATATCCCGACCGCGTAATGTAGTATTACACATGACTCGACCAAATTAAGCATGGCACATGACATTCAAACATGACGCATGACGCGCGGGCCGCGGCGCGCTGTTCGGTGTTCGTAAACTTCGTATTATCTCGGTAATTTTCGCTGTGTGAGCAAGTGAGAAGGAGCATGCGCCGCGCCGGTCGGCTGGCTGCGAAATAAGTGAACTATTATATAGAACCGTATTGTTGATGCATTAAGGTTTACGTTTAATTGACACCGTGGACTGCCTAGGCCTACGTGATATTTTAAATCATGACATGACTCGCACTGTACTACTGTAGGACACTGATATGATTGTGTAATTATTAATTAATAAGGTGTTAAATGATATTTTAAGAAACTCTAAATAAATAGATTTATATTACGCAATATTCATAGCCATGGTCAATAATCAATATCGCAATCCATGTTTATTGCCAGTCAGCCTGGAATACCCTTTTGATTTAATTATTCCGTAGAAGGGGTTAAGTAAGAAGGAAAATCGACTTTATGAATATGATAACAAAAGCAAGTGTGCAATTCGGCGACGCGAGGGCGCATTGCGCTTGACGGTTGTCACATCACATCATAATTTAATGCGGTATCTCATGAAATGATGTATATCTTCTACAACGCGAGCATTTCATTACAATAGCCATCGCGTGTGGCGCGTCATTTCGCGTCATGTTTGGAGTCATGGTGTAATGCAACATTCCTCGGTACGAAATGTAATGTCATATGACATCACTTTAAAACGCACTGTTTTGCGCATGTCTATTGTTCAAGAAACCAACAACAATGAAGAGCTTTTTCCATCCGATCTTATGTTGGTTGCAACGAAGGAGTTGGAGTTGACTTGACTCTACAGCGTCTTGAGTTTTCCCGTCACCATCTCGAGATGTGATGTGAATCGAAGTGAGAAAATGCTTTCGTTTGTTGGAACGTTTTAAATGAATAAGCGTGGTGATCAATGCTCGTGCCTTCTCTTTATGCGAAGAGGCATTTGCCCTGCAGTGGGACAAGCATTTAAGCTGGTATTACTATTTAATTAACAATATCTTGGAGCAATTATATTTTCTTATTTTTGTCGATTGTCGTTGACGTTGTTTGGCCGCCTATGTACTGGAGATTGTGATCTGTAAGCTTTACCAACCAAGCCAACATGGGTGGCAAATAGAAAAGGTTCCTATGAGGAAAATTCAAAATTTCAATGAACATTTTACCGACTCGGGCGGCCTTGGCTTTGAAATCTTTGTGACGTCATCGACATCTGCTTGAATTTTGATAAGTCTCCAGCACGCGTACCATAACCGGGTTTTGTCGACGGAAGTATAGATAAAATGACAGATAGCATAGTCAAAATTACAAAAGGAATAGGAAAATGACAATGATTAGACAAAATTACAAAAAGAGTAGAGATTATGACCGATTTATTTTATTCATCTGTCATTTTGTCTATTCTACCGTCGATTAATCTCGTTTCTATGGTGTAAATGCTACGCGTGCTGATCTGCAGACTTCTCTGGTCAATGCAAATAAGGGTCTATGACTTCGCTATTTACGTCGGTAATTTCTGAAAGTGGTATTTTCTGTTCGATAAAAACAATTATGTGCAGGGGTAAAGAATGATGGTTTTTTCATATTTAAATTCATAGTGAAAGAAAACAAATACAAAATATAATTTAAAAAGAGTTTTATTAAAAAAACATGGGAATAAGTTTGTACTTTTGTAGTAACAACTTATGAATACATAAAATCAGTACTTAGTGTACAAATAGTAAATAATTATTAAAAATCTTAATTACATAAAAGTCGAACCACAGTAGATAACTTTGAACTTTTTGAGTAAGTAATGCCTACTTGTAAATCAAATTGAAAGCAATTCTAGTTTAATTACTTTTAAGAACATTAAAATAACAATTTAGTATTAAAACATATCCATGAACAAAATAACTAGACAAAATAAAAAAAAAACAAAAACCATTCTTAACTTGATTAACTCATTTGTACCATAATCAGCCTTAAAAACTAGGAATATTAAAATTGGTTCAAAACTAGGAATATTAAAATTGGTTCAAAACCATTATTAAACAAATGCGATGCAAAAATCAATCTTATATCAAAAGACATAAGGTCTACACGAGACCTATGGTAACAATTATTAAAAATTCATAAAACAAAATCATAATTTTTCTTATATTTCATAAAGTTGTCAGAGAATCAAAGATCTTACAAGCTAAGGAATGGGTGCCAACGATAGAACACAATCAAAATGCCGCGTTCCACCAGTTAAAATTAAAAATACGTGTTACACTGATTTGTAAATCAATGGGGTGTTACCTTTCACGCGTGGCCAAAATCGGAACTAACGCAGTCATCTTGTTTTTTCAACACATCTTACAAAACAATTACTAACAGCACCCCGTGATCAAGTTATGTACGTTAGGTACATAACTTGATCACTACAAAATCAAATTCACAATAAAAATTAGACGTTTTTAATGTCTAATAAAATCCTGGAAGCAATCATAATAATATCAATACTAATCAGTAAGTACTATCATAGTCATCAGTTATAAATGAAAATAATCACTATTCGTGAAATAAATTATTATTCAGTATACAGCAAACAGCACAGTCAGCTGCTGAATGTGAGGAACTTGTAAATGTATGAAAAATTGTAATGTTTCTGGTTTTTCATAGCACTTACTAAACTGGGCAGTTCACCATTGAACCTTAAAAATCAGGCGGGATCAGATGTTTGGTGTGAACAATCATATACAGGGTGGAAGGGACATCGACGCACAACCGGTTACTATGGACTCAGTACATTATTCTGAACCGAAATTATTCTGAAACTGCATTGAAATTTTTAGTTGGGTTATTAAAAAAAAATGCTCTGCCATACATTTTGACCGCGTAGGTATTGCACTTTTCATAGAAAAGTGCAGTTTTTTTTTGATAATTGAATTTTCAATGAGTCAGCTTATTTCAAGACTTCAACTTTTGAATTGATGTTTACACCCTTATTTTTAATCGTTGCTTAAAGTTAACTAATGAATAATGTCTACGACGTAACCATTTCTTATTGTGTTTTAACAACTCCTAACTTTAAGCAATTTTTATAATTAAGGGGATAAAGTGTAGGAACATGATTACACATTTTGTTATACCAGTCAAAATCTTATGATACAATTTTATGGAAGTAGTCATATTTTATCTTACAGTACTAAATGAGCGATTGTGTAGAAATCTAGTCTTGAGGTATTTTTTTTGTATTAGAATAACATACTTTTTAAAAGAAGACATTTGCAAAACAATATAAACTAAGAAAAACTTATAGATCCATTTCCACACTACCGCTTATTTTTTAAATGTGGCCAATCCAAGATTGTGTATGATTACTCTTATACATAGTCAGTCATTAATAGATCAGTCAAAACACCTATTTTTATGCTTCTGAAGTTATAAAAGGAATTTTGTAAAAGCAAGTATAAAAGAGAAACCATGATGTTAAAACGTGATTAAAAAAGTGCTTAATAGCTGTCAAAGTTTATAATAGTTCAAGAATCATGATTATTTGAGTACAAAATTATGTCATATTAAAATAATCTTACAATAAATAATTGTGATTATGTTATAGAAAATACAATAAAAGATTTTTGGAAACACTAAATGTGAATTTCACCAATGGATTTGAATGTGATCAGCACATCTAAAACGCGTCAAAAGCTGTTGTGTCAATATTCCACAGAAAATAACGACACTGACAGCCCTTAAATCTAGTTTATGTGCTGATCGCGTTCAGTTTCATTGGTGAATTCCACACTTAGTAGTTTTTTCTTAAGATGTAGGGAAATAGTACTTTTTTACAATCAGGAAAATGTATTGAAGACAATCGCAAGGGGCGTTTTTAAAAATCGTTTCTAAACAATTCTAGCACTCTTTTTTTATAAAAGATGTACTTGTTTTTCATATATGATCAAAATGATCATTTATGATACTTATAATAATTCATGTTCGTCAAAATATAATCCTATTCAATTTGTCATAATTAAAATATGAAATTTAAAATTGTCAAAACCAGTTTAAAAGTAATGGTGATCATGATCACCATGATGATGATGATGGTGGTGACCAAATCGAAGTCAATTATTTTTAAACAAAATGAGAATCAAAGTTTTATTTTTTACACATTGTTGTTAGTGGGTCAATTTATATAAAAAAATATCATTATCATCTTTCAAATGATCATTCAGTTACAAAATAATCTTAAACATTAATAAATCTACTTTCAGTAGGTACATATTCATACATTCTAGATGGTATTTACAAACTATGTTTTGGCCATCTAGATCATTGTCATTACAACAATAACAATTAAACAGTATTCGTCAAATCAAGGGTGTCATGCATTTTTGTCAACAATAAATTGTTTGGTCTATGGGGGCACTAATTTCATATTGACCAGTTCTCTTAGGCCAAGATTAACAGAGCTCACTTTGAGATTACTTTGCAAAGCGTTTCAAACGAAGATACCTTATTATTACGCTGCTAATTTTCATATTCGTTCAAGTATGAACGTTACACAAATACGAATAAAGTTTATTATCGTATGAGACAAACTTAGCAAAGTATATAAACGAGAAAACTTAGTTTAAAAATGTATGAGATCATTGTCTATGCTAGATTAATCCCAAACTTTACAAGAAACTTACACCCACATTCTAAGCCCCAGTAAGTAGACACGGGCGATTTTTTTTTAACTCTCGGCGTTGAACCGAGCATTAAGAATCCAAGAGCGTGCAAACCAGCACGTCAAAAAAATACAGTTGCATTTTCAACTCTCGGCGTTTAGCAGTACTGTGTCCAGTGTACGATAAAAATCGCCTTTGGTTATAAGGTCTAAAAGACAAATTAACTGTCGAACTCAAGTCCGTTTTTTGGCAATTCCAATCAGTCAATCTTAGCAGCTAACATGAGTTAGACAGTTTTAGCACATTTTTGTGTTGATTAGTCTTACAGAGGCACTAGCTCCAATGGGTACCTTTGGGTAACATCAGCATCTTCATTTTTTAAACTTGGAATAGGATGATTATTACATAACAGCACAGTGTGTAATAATGCCTTATGTTAGGGCGAATTTTACCAATGAAACTTAATGTAATCAGCATCAGTCATCTGGAATAATGACACTGAACGCTCATACACACAGTTTAGGTGTGCTGATCACATTCAGTTGCATTGCTGAAATTCGCCCTAAGAGGTAAAACTGAATTATTTTTAGAATCGTCGCCTACCATTGCTCTTGATTCTCGTATTTTTCAGTGTGATGGTTGTTGACTGCAGCGGTCGGCCATTGTTGCTGCTTCGAAGTACTGGGCAGTATGTGCTGAAAAAAAAAAAAAACTGTTTTAGCCTCCACCTTCTAGAACACTCCCAATTCAGTGGGTACCTATAGTCTGTTCCAAAAAATATACATTTAATACATACATACACACAACACAATACATGCATTCCCCTAAAGTTATGGTAAAATTCGTCCGAAGATACGGCCTTTGAAACAATTTATGTCTAACAGAGTTGTAACAGCATGGAATATGCTCCTAGAACATGTTGTGATGGCTCCCACACAAACAGACACGGCATCAAGGCTTCAAGAGCCGATTGGACAGATTAAAAATATCGCAAGCTTTTTGAAACACACATCATTAAATTAGCTGCTAGTGTGTCTTACCAAATAATAATAATAATTACTAAATGGATAAGAAACTGTATCTGTGGATGCCAATTTGAAGTCCCACTTGAACTCAATATATAGTGTAGTATTCAAATAAATAATACCCATATTTCAAAAAGAGTCATGTTGGAGTTTCTTGCCCATTCTTCTCCATACGAAACTTTAGGAAGGTGCAACTAGAATCAATTCTATTTTACTTAATGTAAATGTTGATGTTCAAAAGTGATTCAGTGCCTATTTGAAATAAATTATTTGACCATTTCATAATGTTATTCAAAATGGTTGTGTTGTGATGTATTGTGTAATGAGATAATATGTTGAAACTTGCAAAAAACAGATGAATGTGTTACTAATTGCCTTTAGGAAGTGATTGATTAAGAATTTAAACAGCAAACCCTGCTCAGGAACAGGGTTTGTTAATTTGTTTACATTTTCATGCAGTCTAGAAGTGGTCCAACAAGCAAAGCTGTGTGAAGTTGAGTACTAGAACTCAATTTGTATACTACCCTGTGACTTGTTGAAAGTATGAAATTGTTTGCCACAAAGTCTTTTCCACTATACAGATAATATGCTATTCTTTCTCCTGTCAAGCCAACCAATTAGTGATACCAATGCTTAACAACAATTACTAAAACTTCAAAGGCCCTAGTCGAGTTTCTTTTAACCATCTCGACTGCGTAAAGCGCTCCAATTGCCAAGGGCCAATCTCCAATCAACTTCAGATTGGTGAAAGGATAATGGGTTCGACGAACGCGGAAGTCGACATGGTTACAACTAGGGCACTAGGGCCTAAGTATAGTAATTTAAGATTGATAAAGTTAGTGAATGCATGCATAATCAGAGTCATTACTTACATGGTATGAGCATTATCTCCAGATGCTCCACACGTTGAGCACACATGAGACCTCAATATCGGACATGTGACAATATTCTGGTTGCCAACATTCTCCCTCACAGCATGCGTCATATAAACCAATGGGGTCTCTCCATTCTTACGACAAAATGTGCACATCTTACTCGGCCTCGTTTCTTGATGTTTAGATGAACTAGGACCATAGTTTGGCCGACTAGGCACCCTGAACGGCGATGTTGGCATACGAGGGGGTGGTACTTTCGCAGAGTTCGGCGAAGCTGGCAGAGTCGGCGAAAACTTCGGCGACGCTGGCGTGTTGTAATTTGATACAGGAGATAATGTTGAAACTGGTGGCTTGAATTCAAATCCTCGTTTCTCAGTGGGAAATAGTTCATAGAAAACATTCTGTGAGTAGTTCTTCTGTTCAACGCGAATGCTAGGCGGTGTTGGTGGGAATAAATGATGTTCAGTATCTGATTGCCATATTGTGTTGGGGGATTCAATGTCATGTTCAAATGGTTTGAGCGTTGGCTCTAATGTTGGTGGCACACGTTCAGGATTGTCGAATATCTTTCGTCCTATTATTGGGCGTTGGCGTCTGACGATAAACGGAGTCTCATAGGCTTGTCTGTTGGTGTCTGAGCGATGTGACATGTCTAGGAAAGAGTCCGGAGATGTAGAATCTGTTGAGCTTGAGGAACGGTTGACTGGTGTTGACTGCCTGAACGGTGAACATAGATTCGTGTTGGGTATTGAGTTTGGAGACCGGAAAGCATCTGGAATTGATATATTTTGTGCATTAGTGGTAGATATTCACACATGAGACAAGATTTCTAACTATTCAATAGATATGGTAGCATAGAATACTTTAGTGACACTAATGTTTACAATCCTACTTGATATAGTCTTTGCACATTCTCATTGCCTCCTAGTTAACATTTTGATATTAACTAGGAGGCAATTGTTTACATAAAATACCTAACAACTTCGCAGGTCATTCATTTGTTTGTTTGACATTATAATTATTTGATGACATATTTTTAAAAAAATTGTCTTCTGTAAACTTCTCACATAAATTTTAATTATCCTTTTAAATGTTTTGTTTCTGCTTGCAATAATTTTATATGTAATGTAATGTTCTACACAATGTAAATTGTTATAGAATGAATAAATGAATGAATTATAACTTTTCAATTGTAGGTACTTATGTTTGTTTTGGTTGGGTGTGAACACTTACATAATGAAAAAAGAAAAAGACATTCTTACACGCTTTCGAAACAGTCATGGAAACATTTCATACAATTGAAAAAAACTATGAATGTAGAAAAGTTTTAAGTTCACCATTTTCAGCAATCCGGGGGAACAAGCGGTTTATTTCAGTCATGTAATCGTACGTACTCTTCGTATTATACATTTTTGGATCTGAAATATCACCAAAACAATAATAAATAAACAAAAAAAAAACACTATTTACATTTTCCCGTAAAGAAAAAACATCAAATCATCCATTTTGTAAGTTTAATGGAAGTGACGTTATTAAAAAAAGTTGTCAAAATGGTCGAACTAGGTTCCTGTTAGAGTTTTACATAAATTCCACTACTTTTTACTTGTTCTAAATAAAACTACTATTTAAACGTAATTAATGAACCTATATTTACCTATAATGTTTAAAAATATTATTTCGTAATGAAAAATTGCTTGTTAGATGAATTATCGTATTTAAGTAGACTCGACGTAAAACAACAAAAGTAGGTACAAACTGTAACTTCCTGCAGGTAGGAACATTTTAGTAATTAATAACAGAATTAAGTAACTTCAAGATGTTCAGTTATTTAATTAGTATTATTAATTAAAAATAACAATTCCACTTAGTCTTAGCTGTAATTTAGACACTTTAAATACTCGCCTTGATCAATATCTACCTTGATTCTGATTGGATATTCTCATTAAAAGGAACTCGATTTCATTAAAATAGTTAATATCAATTAGTAGACATGCTAGCTTTTTACACCTCGTTAATGTACGTAAAGCCCGTCACAGACGTAGCTTTAATATATATTAATATACCGAGATATATATTATAGTATAGCAAACTACCACACACGAGAACTATACTATAATATATATTTTGCCCTTACCTCGCCTTTGCAAGCGCACGGTTTTAAAGGCCAAAATATACCGAGATATATATTTCGACATATTTTGGTGACGTCATAGAAATATATATTATAGCTGCGTGTGCGGTCAATCGAAATTGAGTATAGAAAATATGTCGTAATATGCCTTGCTATGATTCATATTAATATATATTATAGCTACGTCTGTGACGGGCTTAAAAGTGAAGCAAAAAACATACGAAGACCGCTCTCTCCGTTTACCTAGCAGCTACGAAATATGATTACCTAAGCAAACATACAAAAACAATAGTTTCTAATAAATATAACAAGAAAACCAAACTCACCGATGATAGAGCACATCTAACTAACAAATACGTCTTCACTTCGCAAGATTCGCCGACGAAATGACACCCAAAATAAAATTGTTTTGGACTTTCGGCATCGCACAAAGGATGCCGACAACCATGCATGTTCAGTGGTTAGAAAGTTACGTTGGTACCGGGTTCGATTTCTAGCCTGACTTGTAGTTTTCATTTTGTTTGTGAAATGAGTGTATTTTCATTTGTCTATTAATAGTAATACGCACTAAAATACAACGCGAACCAAGATAAATAACCTAACATCACCTTTTGATAATAAAGTACTTAAGCAAAACTCAGTACATTTCAATATTTAATGTAGGTAGGTGGAAACCTTCTGTTTATAATAGACTGCAAAATTACAAATATCTAATCAACAACAGACGATAGTTCTGCACAATTTGTAAAAGTGAAGCTACATTTTTGACAAAAGAAAGCCGCCACGCGCGCGGCGCTTTGGCTTGTATCAAAGAGATGCCGACGAGTAGCCCAATTGTTACTACTAGACACTAGATGGCGTTGTTTTAACAAAAATGTTTTGAAATGATTGAATTTGAATTGATGGTTGAAAAAAATAATTGAATTGATACGTTTCCATCAATGTTTTAAGCTGATTTTGTTTTTTTATTGTACCTAACATATACATAACATACCTTATATTCGATTTGTAACTTAGTTCCAGTAATACGCAAAAGAATACCTTCTAATAATAAAGTAAATGCATTAGTAGGTGTAATGCGACCAAGTTTAGAAGGGAAAGAACCCGAAAAATTGGTTGTGAACACAGACATATCACACGGACACATGAGTAAAGAATATGGAGCCGATGATGTAGCAAAGGATCGTACACACTGGCGCGACGCTACAGAGCGACACAAAAGTACCGCGAGTCGCACGATAAGCAGTGCCTTTGTGTCGCGCTGTGGCGTCGTGCTTTTTTGTGGGATCCTTAAAAGATAGCCCAATGTCAGAACCGACATAACTCACTAGGGCCGCATTCCGAGTTAGACCATAATCGCTGACAGCGCTCACATCGATAGTTTGCGTTCCGATTTAGTTATCACGACTACGACCGATGAGAGCTGTCAACAATTCGCTCACAGCGATATTATTTAAGGGCATGGTCGGCGTTATTGCAAGATGGCGCATGTCATGACGTCATCTATGACGATTCACGGGGCATCGTTATCGAGCTCACTCTAACTAGGAACGGGTGTAAGCCCGGTCAAATTGATTACAGCGTAATTTGGAATGCAGCCTCAGTCTGCCAATCACGTCATCGCGCCCTCCCCCGTCTCACCGCTCACATACGTCAGCCGGTGATTAGCATTTAAGATTTAACAAGATAATTCACGCGGATCAAATCGCGGGCAGTGGCTCGTAATTTCTCAGAACTCGTCTGGGTAATTACCTCCTCCATGGTACTACTAATAGACTATAGTTATCTATTTCTAGGGTATGAAGGAACTACAGAACGCCACCTGCTACTACCCTTACAAACTCCGTCAGCTACGTTCATACACCTGAGGGGTAATTGCGTCTACCAGTAGCAATGGCTTTCATTTTGACAGTTCATTGCGTTATTTACGTTGTTAAGCTGACAAAATTTTCGAACAAATAAAGCAATGGTTTAGCAAAATCCTTCAAAATTATTCAGATTGTGATTGATATATATATACTGAGGAATCCTTCGACCAGACGGGGTTGTGTCTGATGGGCAACTGTCCGACGATTTGACTCGTTGTAATCGCGACGCGTGGCGTGTAGTGCCGCCTGCCGGGGATGTGCCCCTCGGCCGCGGATGCAACACGGTGGTCCGTGTTTGAGCGCGCGCTAGCTACACGCGCCCATGTGAATGGTTGCAGTTATTATTTCTGTAGGCGCGCCGCGCGCTATAACTACGTCGCGTCGCTTTCGTATCTCTGCGATCTGTCACCGCCAGGTGAGACCTCTATTTACCTAGGTGAGGCCCAGCGGCAACGACCTGCGACGCTCATATAGAGTAGGTGAATGGTCCCCCGTCCAGTACTCAGAGCTAGCTGATTACTGTCCGTTCTAAGGGGTCGTCTACTCGTCGTCGTCAGTGTATGAACGGTATTGTAATATGTGTAACACCGTTCAGAGTCTTTGTCCGACGATTGATGTCGGGACGTTGTCTATACGCTAGTCGCGGTAAACTCTGCTTTCACGATGCAGAATTTTGCGTGACGTCAGTGTGATGACGTGGCGTTGTAGAGGCGCCATACAGACATTACAGCTTTATCTCTGGAATGGCAACGCTGCGATGTTTTAGATAGTCCAGATGTCTATGTGAGGAAGTAGTCACATCAATCAGTTGGAAAGCCCTAAAGAAATAAATAAATAAAAAACTTCTTTCTAACTTTAACACATTCACTGTCTACAAAGTAGCAATAGTCAAATAATCAATGTAATGGAATGGGAATGGGTTAAGTATAGTTCATTTGGTTAGTATAGTAACGACTTTAGGCTCGTACACACTGGCACGACGCGACAGCGCGACACAAAGGCACCGCGTGTCGTGCGATGAGTGGTGCCTTTGTGCCTTTAAAAAAAAAAAAACAGTCCGAAATGCAAGAACATGTTTACTACAATGGTAAGTGTGTTTTTGGGATAAATTCATGCCAATTACGGAACCCTTCATTGTTCGGGGTCCTACACACACTCTTGCCCGTCCGTTTTTTTTTGTAAATCAATTAAAGACACAGATAAACGGATGAATTATTGTAGTACATTAAACACGAACCACGAAAAAGTATTACTTGCAGCAATTTTACACAATTATTGACTTCTCCATTACAAATTTCTTATTTGCAGCACAGGCTGGATTTGTGCTATTTTGAGTCAAAAAGAAACTATTGCTGTTCATGGGACATATGTATAAGGGACATACATACGACTTAATTACCTATAAACACATATTCTTAATTTCGGACCAGTGTACTCACAATCCACAACGTATTAGTAACAATGACTTAAGAACTATGTTAGTAAAGTTCTTACAATAAAAACAACTAAAAAAGACGTGGCCCAACACACGTTGGCACGTGCCTCTGCACATGTTCTGTGCTCTGCACTCAGTGCCTTACAAAGGGACTGTCCATTTTGTCACATAAAGTTTTTAGGATGCTGTTGGAGCTTCCGCGCAACCTACCCATTATTGACGCTGTTCTTTTCCTCATAACACCATGAAAATCGTCAACACGGACATAGGTCATAGACTCATAGAGCTCGACTACAATAATATGTATATTTAAGACCTTTTATGAATACCTATGTTACCAAGAAAAAAAAAGATTGATTGATAAATAAAAATTAAATACCTATAACCTTACTTACATAATTTTAAAATGACAAGTAAAATAGATTTCATAATTATAATATACACCTATTCATACCTACATAAACTTACGCCATCTTCTCATGGGGGTAGGCAGAAACTATAGAACGCCACCTGCTACGATCCTTGTATTTTACTATTTTGCTACGTTTTTATTTTTATTGGAGATGGGTTTACCTTTGACTCTAGTCTAGGTCGGAGGTGACAGAGACAAAGTCTACGATGGAGTGAGCTTACCCAGAAGAAGCCTGTTCACTCTAACTTTGAAGAGTTTCGGGTTGAATGCGTTCGGGAACACAGGCGCAGTTAGTGGGTTCCACTCTTTTGCCGTGCGCATTATGAAGGATGTTTGGAAGCGCTTAGTGCGAATTGGTGGAATGGCAACTACGTATGGATGGTAATTAGCAGTACGTCTGGATGTCCGATGGTAGAAGGGGGCAGGTGGGATGAGGTGACCATGGTCGTTGAAAAAAACCTTGCAAGGATTAATAAACAATAATAATTTTGGATACCTAAGTAATAGCTTATTTATGCTGGGTTAATATTAATAACATGTTACCTACTTACATTTTTGTTGAAATAAAATAATATGGCATTAATTATCTATCATCCATGGATCGACTACTGATGAGGCAACCTCCTTGCTTTCAAACCTTCGACCTTGACAAGTTCAAGATGGCGGCTATTTAAAACAAAATAAGAACAATAAGGCTACATCTCCGTTGCAACATGGCGTAATTACAAAAGCTCGACGACCACCCACAAACCAGATCGGAAAACACCATGCGTTTTAGTATTACTGTGTGTTTTGGGACAAAGATCTGGTTTTTGTAGATCGGACAGAAGATTTTTACCTATTCTTTAAAAAGTTTATTGCAACTTAAGGACAAAAACTTTTTACTCTGTCTGGCTGTTACTTTTTCAAGCCTTAACGGCTGAACGGATTGGATTTCGATGAAATTTGGCACACGGATAGTCTATGACCTGTCCCAAAGGATACGTTCCACCTCGTTAGTTCATTCTCTTACGAACTAGGGAGGCCGAAGAAACGCTGGCGTGATGACTTAGAGGACATCTCTTTCGTGGAGTTGGAAATTATCCCACGGGGGCAAACTACCGGGATAAAAGTCCTATGTCTTAACCCAGTATATGATCTATCTGTGTGTCAAATTTCATCTAAATCTGTTAAGCCGTTTTGGCGGGAGCGTAACGAACAAACAAACAAACTTTCTCATTCAAAATATTAGTTAGGATTGGCCTTAGAAGGCAACACAGGGAAAAGTGGAAAGCTGTGTGGAAGATCTTAACCCAGCAGTGGAACAATAAAGGTTGTATAAATAATTAAATAAACATTATCGTGGGATAAATTCCGCGGACAAAAGCAAGTGTTTCTGTTGCGTCATTTATAACACCACATGCGACCTACGCAACATACTGACGTCATTCATAATCCTGCATCGCACAAGGTTTACCACGCGACCAGCATATATACAACGTCCCGACATCAATCGTCGAGTTGTCGCCCACCAGATACAGCACCCGTCGAGGATGAGTGAACTTTATCCACTGTTCCTCTCATCTCCAAATCCATTAGTTAAATGCCTACTGCCACTTCTTTGTAGTTCGTCTGATCTATGAAACTAACAAATATGTTACGGGATTTAGAGCAAGGTCAGTTGATCGCAATTATGTTCTGATTGTGTGTCCGGTATCTTCCATAGGCGATGCGAGGTACAGGCGGAAGCGATTTGGCGATAGCGGAAACTTTGGTAGACCGCTACAAGGATTTTGGGGCCCTAATATTATTGACATGGGGGTGAGGGGGTTTTGTTAGTAAAAATCTTGAAGCGTTTTAAGTACATAAAATAAAATGTAATTTTCAAAAAAAAAATTTGCATACATTTTTGGCATGTTTTTAATATTGTTTGTCGTTGAAATGAGATTGCGACTTGAATTTGAAAGTTTTTATGTGCGAGTATGGGCCTTCTGTTCTGTGCTCCTAATTATGTATATTCGTTTTGTTTAAGGTAGCTGGGACACAAGCCTCTTTTATGAGAGGGAGTGACACGATGTTTTCCTTCACCGCTCAAGGTTTTAGGTACTAAGTATCATTTATTCGAGTAAACTTATCTTTTTTAGATGCACGTGTTTCAGTAGGAGACCAAAGTTCAAAAAACGCTCCACGCTTATAAATTGCGCTGCCTTATAAGACATACAATAAGCGTTTTGTTTATTGTTTTTATATTTGTTTGACGAGATTGATGTAACGAGATGAATCTGCTTATAATTTTAGTGAAGAAAGCAAGGCCACGAGTCTGTGAGGAACATGACAGCTCTATGAGGCTCTATCTATGGCACTCTATGGTTTGTTATGTAATAGAAGTCTATTATATTCTCGTTTGTTAATAAATGTGTGGGGCGATTTGAGAACATTATGCAGAAGGCACACCACAGATTTTTAATAGCTAAGTTAAACGAAACGTAATTTTGAACTATTTTTGAATCGAAAATACAACTATAGATACCATATTGCATTTTGGTTAAAAGGTTTGCGACAAACACAATGAGTGTCACCCATAGATATGAATAAATTCTTAAAACATTGCAAACATTTTGTGAGTGTGTGATTAACAAGCAAATGACAAAATTGCAAAAATTTTATTTTTATTTTGTGTTCTGAATTCGAGGCTTTTGGCTACTTTGTATGTATGCAATTTATGTTTTTTTTTTTGTAATGTGCGTTTTGTTTGTGCAGAATAATTTTTTTTTTTCTTTTTTTTACTATTTTTTTTTTTTTATTCGCCGAATTTCCCCCTCTCGTTCATGCTATCAAATGTCATGTCAAATTGTTTAATTGGCTGTTGTAAACACTTTCAATGTCTACGAAGAAGACAGAATAAAATGTAGCAATCAACACGTCATCATATCATGACCATTATCTGCCTTTGTTTGGTTTGGATTCCAGTCTTACTAGATGCAGCTAAGTACCATGTATTAAACATGAGTCGACTTTCTAACTTGACCTAACCTCATCAACCCAGCTCCCTAGTTGCGTAACACACTGCATTATACTCCATAATCAGCCTATAATGTTCCCACTGCTGGGACACAGGCCTCCTCTTTGTGAGAGGGAGTGGGCCGGAATCCACCACGCTCAGTGCGGGTTGGTAGATGGCACATGTCTTCGAATTTTTGGTTCTAAGACATTTCCTCACGATGTCTTCTTTCACCGTTTTGAGAGCTGTGATGAAATAATTTACACAAAGTAAAGCGCCTGTCTAGGTTCGAACCTACGACCTACAACTCGTAAGTCGCGGCCATTACCACTGGGCCACCACTGCACTCCCACGCGTAACACATAATTTATCACAATCTGAATCATTTTGAAGGATATCGCTAAGACATTGCTTCATATGTTCGAAAAATTAATCTACTATGTAAATAACGCAATGAATGTCGTTGAACTATCAAAATGGAAGCCATTCCTGATGTTAGTGCGTCACAGTCCGCGTGGCCTGAGCTGTGCTTTGCATTTGTGTGATTGATTACCAATCGCGCCAATGCACAGTGGTTCCGCCATAGGTCGTAAATCCATAAAACTCATATTCGAATTTCCAGAAACAAGTAACATATTTCGATAGACCATTAAACGAGCTATCTGGTGGTATAAATATGTCACCTATTTGTTTTAATTATCTTACTTTTTGACCTCGGAAGTGAACGCATCGTTACGTTGCACTCGCTGTTATCGGTGACTCATCATTAAAGTATTTGGTTATAAGTGAATTCTCGGAATTCTTTTGATTGTGTTGTTGTTTTGTACAATGGAAATTCAAGAGCAAGGTATGTTTGTCACATTTGATTGTATTTTGAATAAATTGTCAATATAATATTTGTACTATTTACGTGCTACGCCATACATAATTTATTGTATATTTTTTCTAATATAATAACTTTGCTTAGAGCTACAAAATTTTACAAGATTTTGCAAACATTCGCAACTATCTTAAATAGTAGTTGAGACTGTATATTTTAAAAATATTATACTGTTATTTGCGCCATTCTGCGCTGACGGCTGCTATAAAGGGCCTACGCCTGGGTAGACACAATCGTAGCAAGGCCTACGAAATTCGCAACTAATTTCAAACTTTTCTTTCAGGTACTTTAATCAAGTGTTCCTTCTCAAGGATGTATATCTTTGAGATTTGGAGTACTGTGAGTGGAAAAGCAACCAAAAAACACCAAGGTATATTAGAAGTTTTGCTGTCTTCATTCAGTGATCTCGAAAATATAGACTTTAAGGATTTAGATGATCGTATACTGTGTTTATGTAAAAGTCTTGATTATTATTGGAATCAAGTAGGTAGGAGTCTTCCGTCCACAAAGTTCTTATTCACAGATCTCAATTAAGTGAATATGCTTTATTGTCCATCGGGGAACTTTCCGAAGAGGCAGCTGAAGCCAACAACAAACATTTTAAGGCTTTCAGAAGAGATCACGCTCGAAAAATGTCGAGAGAACTTACAAACTCAGATTTACTTAACAGACTTTTACTTAGCTCAGATCCTTATACGAGTATTACTGGCCTTCGGAAACTTCCCCGTAAGAAAAAGAGCGCAATGTCAAATCAAATTTTAGATTTATTGCAAGTCTAGCTAATTTAAAATCTGTTATGAAAGTTCCAATTTTAAGTCGATTTCATGTAAAATATCTATTGATTTCCATTTTTATTTTTTCATTTATCTATTTAGTTGTGTCTTTTTGACACATAGAGAATACACCCCAACATGAAGAGTTTCGATTTATTGTCAAAAACGCTTCAGAACGGGGGACAAGCACACTTAATATATTGATATAATTTATTTTATTATTCTTTTCGTGTTAAAAATTATCAAATATAAATCATTATGTTTTAATTGCTACTTGAAACACTTCCCACGAAAAAAAGCATTAAATAAGTTTTTCAGTATTTATGACCGCCTTTGTTCGGCGGCGGTACCACTGTGCAATGTGATCGCGCGAGGGACGCACAGCGCATCAGGCTGATTGCCCGATTAGCCGATTGCCAAGCAAATGACGCATCGCTATGTGCACTCATACAATTGTAACGAATTACTCCGATACTACTGGTCAATACGACACCCCTTGGTAAGACTGTTTGTTAGACTTTCGGGCTTTTTACGACCCGTAACGACTGTCAAAGATCCAAGAATGACAGCCGGGACCGGTACGGAGGGGACTCGATATGTAATGGATGATCACCCATCCACAAATCGACCACGGCAAGTATAGCTTTAAGTCGGGATCTTTTACCTTCCATCGATTAGAAAGAAGGAAGAAAGAAAGAAAAAGCATTTATTGGGACTCTCACAGTACATAGTTAAAAGTTAAATATAGACACTCTTTTAAAATTAATTTAAACTAACAATAACAAACAAATAAAAAAAAAATAAGTTCTGTACGAGGCCAAAAGGCCCTCATCTCAGCATAATGCTGCAACACTTAAAATTAACTGTCACAGCGCTGGTATTCTGATAGGGCCCGCTGTGAAGTCACGGACAGTTACAGAAACCCAAGAAAAAAAAAAATTAAGCTCCGACGCAAACCGCGTGTCAGGACCCGATGTAACATTTTTGTGTCTGTGGCACTCTATGTCTCTATGTAAGATTAACAGATTGATTTCGTAAAAAAATGTAACAGTGTGAGACTTCTGTGAATTTTTCATATGAACCTGTCACTCACTGTCAAATAAACCTCACCTCAAGTGTTGTTGCTTATTGATCATGTATGATACCATGATTACTATCTTCGATTGTTTGGGCGTGTATGCTTACAACTTCATAACTCCTACTTCTTAGGTTATGGATGTGGGAAAATTAATAATAGATGTGGATGACTGCATCGTTGGTTGAAAGCGCTACTGCTGTTCATGAGGTCCTGATACTACGCTATGACCTATGATCACGTGACATTTCGATAGCTTATGTCAACCCGTAATACACTTTTTGGCTTTTCTCATCGCTAATCGAATGATACGAATAATACTTTGTCTAGGCCCACAGGGTTCTATTCCTGGAGCGGGCATAGTGTTATTGGGTTTTTCCATGTGCACGCAACGCTTGACCGGGTTTTGTCAACGAAATAATAGAGAAAATGACAGATAAAATAGACAAAATGACAGAATTCATTTTATTTGACTTTCATTTTGGCTATTATTCTGTAGACAAAACTCATTTCTACGAAATAAGTTACCTACCCATGACGCCCGTTATACCTAAGAGTTTTTAAAGCTTCTAAAATCCTTCATAACTTGGATTTTTATCTTTTATTCCAATGGTAGTAAGAATGCAACCCACATATGTCGTACAAAGGTTTTTACATCTCAAACGAGGCCGCTTCTGACATTACGATTGCCATACGCAGTGTATACTGCCACAAAAACACTATTTTAACCCAAATTTTTTGTTCGAATAGTCTGTAAAGGACATGAAATCACTTTGCAAGGATTCACAACTATTATTACTAGTAGGTATACCTACTCTACCTGCAGCTTGTCAAAACGCCACCCTTTCAAAATCTCCCTTTCAACATCCATCGACTAAGGGCGAATTTTGTAAACACAAAAAAACACAACTGAAGTATTTGTTTTAGATGTCGGTTTTTTTCATGCTGATCGCGTTCAGTACATAAACTAGGGTAAGGGCTGTCAGCGTCATTATTGTCTGGGATATTGACACTGACGCGTTTTAGATGTGTTGTTGAAATTATTGACACTAAGAACAAGTCTGTTTCAAGGAGTCCAGCTCATCCAATGAGGGTTTACTGAAATGAAGTCACAGTGGCGCTAACTGGTGGCGTGAATTTTCATCAAAACCCTCATTCTTAACTTCCCAGCAATTTTTTTTGGACAATGTTAATGTACTTTGTTTTACGTAGGTATAGAATGAGTTAATGGCTGCTTTGTGATGGGTCTTTTTACATCTCGTATAATATGTGTCTTACCTACCCTGTTCTGAAGGCATTGAACCAGGCTGATCTACCTAAAACAGTTTTTTTTCAATAGAACACAATGCACATAAGATATTAAGTACGTAATCAGAATGCATGATACATATATATATAATTGAATACAAATAATAAAGACAGGAAAAGGAATTGTAATAAATAACAATAACGGTATCAATTAAGAGTCTTTTGTTAAATTAATAAATGTAGTCTTTGTTTAGCATCGATTGAGAAATAAATAAAAAAAGTGGAACAATACATAGTTTTGTACTCGATTAATAGATCTCCAGCGTTCATTTAAAAAGTAGGGCTCGTTAGGTACCTACTTATATTTCACAGGTCATTAATCCAATCATTTCAGCTATAAAATATTTCGAAAAGATTACAAAAAAGTTATTTATTGGCTCCATAAGCAGTTATTATCTGGCATCTTTAAAAAAAAACATTATTCACGATGACGAAATATTCTTGGCGTGCTTTGTTTGAAATTCGAACGTGCTCTATGTGTCCTTGGAGGAGAGATGTCCGCCATGATTGTGTTGTGCTCTATTAACGAGTATAGACCAACGATTTAATGTAGATATACAATGGTATTAGTACTCAACATTTGGGAAATACTCTCCGGAAAACTTGAGTAGGTAGGTACTTTTAAGTTTTGACGTACAAACGTCTTTAAATTTGCTGTCATAGTAGGAGGCCATTCAAAGGAGGGAAACAGTTTTGGTGTTGCGTCTATCATCTTCATAGAAAATATAATTACATCACTCGATAGCAAAAAAAACAAGAATCTATTACGTCGAGTCGGGACTGTGACGGCACGACTTCTGCCCACCTCAGAAACAATTACTCGTTACGTTCACGTTTTCACGTAAAACAAACGGCCGTATCCACCACACAGCCACACCCATTAGCACTGGAGTACCAGTGTTATAATGATGCTCTGTGGAAAATTAATCTGTGGTGGGAAATTAATTTTTAAGCTTACTGACTTACTAACCTCAATTGACCGTCCTTAGTTATTTTATAACTGTCATGCTTTGACATATAAAATGGCTGGCGTTGGATAAAATTGCTATGAAACGGTAATTTCCCTCACTGAACCAAATACGGTATGTCGAGGTTGGTATACTCGACGATGTTATGTTGTGTTTCCTTAATGATTTTAAAATTCGGGATCATTTCAGGTCGACGTCATCCCATCAACGGTTCAGCGAAGTCATAGTCTGACGCTGATAAACGACAAAGATGAGGCAATAATTTGAGGAATCTGCACTCGAACATTACACAACTTAATAATTTTAACCAAGACGGGAAGTAATTACCGTGATAGCGAAGTAAGCAACGAATGTATCCTTTCCTCTAGCGCTTCTACTACCGTAGAAGGGTTGAAAGGAACAACAGGCCTCTGTGAGACGTCTGACCGAGCCCACATGGGCCCCGTTAATTAACAAAAGCGGATGTTCAATAATTTGCGAAGGGGCAAGCCCGTGTGACAGACAATCGGCTGGATGAAACAAATTTTTAGGCGATAAATCATCTTGTAGAATAGAATAGAATAGAATATATTTATTGTAAAAACATGAGTATACTTCAAATAATATGTGCAAGGTCTTAAAATAACAGGTAGTTCTGCATGTCTTGGCATATATGGCGTACAAAAACAACATATTTTTGGTTTAGAATAAATCAAAAATAGAGAAAATTATTTCAGTCAACACAGCAAACTATAAAAATTAAATAACTTATTCATAATGCTAATAAAAAGTAGAAAAAATAAAGAATGTATCTTTTTTTCTCCGATTTTAGGGTCAATCGTAGTCGGATACCCTATTGGCCACAAAGATATTCCACAAGTGCGACGACGCATGTGTCCAAAAAAGCGCAACAGTTGAATCCGAGAATGCAAAAATATTTCGAATTCTAAGGCGAGTTTGACAAGTACGGCTGTCGCCGAAAACCAGCCCAGGCTCTATTTTGCACACGTTATGGCCGTTTTGCGCGATGGTGATACACATTTGCCCCATTTGTTTTATTTTGCGTGTCGTTGGTCTAGTGACATATTTTGATACTCGCAAATAAATCAAAACCGTACTTCCGGGTACTTTCCGTTGACCTAGAATCATGAAATTTGGCAAAGAGCAAGGTCTCACAGCACAAGTAAGGGTAAAAGTCCGAAAATGGTTGTTTTGTAATTTTATCACATTAAATAAATTCCTTTGAAATATCAAAATTACATTTTCATTTGGACAATTGACCGTAACGTTTATCAACGTATAAATTATTGAACTACAAAGTAGAATTTGTTTTTGGTATATTTTCATCCCAACTTCGGAAACCTTCATTGTGTTTGCACTCTTCATTACCTATCCAACTTTTTGTCAGGACTTTTGATATTTCGAAATGGTGGTTTTTTGTATGATACTAACACTATATGCGTCTGAAAACGAGTTTGAGTGTTGTGGAATTGAACTTTTACAATATAACATTATAATAATAGCCTTATATCGTACGCCAAGCTCAAACCCCTTTGTTTTCCTACGTAACTTGGAAGTAATGTTTTGCAACCTTCGAAATAAATAAAAAAAAACAATTAGTGATAGTAGGTGATCTGAACATTGATATATTGAGCAAAACAATCGATAGAAATAAAAAATGCGTAGACGAATTGACTAGGATTGTAAATAATTTCGGCTTAACACTATATTTATACTATAAAACAACCAACAAGAAGAAGTTCATGTCTGGACCAAATAATAAGTAAATGTAAGGACGCAATATGTGAGGTTATATCACTGGGACTGTCGGATCACGAAACAGCTCAGATGATATCCATACAAATAGGCAATAAAGTTCCATCTCTACGCTTTCGTACAATTCACAAGCGTGATTTTAGCGCCGAAAGTAAAGAAAAGTTCTTTAGCTGTGTATCCAGTTTAAAATGGACAGACATTTTTTTTTTAATCAGGAAGCTAACAGTGCATTTAATCACTATCACGATACGCTTGTCCTGTTCTTTGATTTGTGCTTCCCTAAACGAGATCAAAATTAACCTAGTGAAAAAATATACGAAATGGATTTCCAAAGGTATAAAAAAATCAACTAAAACCAAAAGGAACCTGCGTTTTAAGTACTACTTCTCATCTGACAAAGACAGTAAACTGAAATAACTTCATAACACGCACTACATAGCTAGGGCTAAAAATAAATGTAAGGCGTCATGGGACATAATAAAATATAATTCTAATAATAATCAAATTCAGGAATCAAACATTAAGGATATAGAAACTGAAACCGGATGACTAACAAACCCCACGGACATTGCCAATAATGTAAATGACTATTATATTAATTTGACGAACAACGATTTTGACATTAACACGAATAATTATGACATTGATCCTATTAATTCTAGTATGTTTTTAATGCCCACTAATAATGGTGAAATACAAAAAGTAATAAAATCACTCAGAGATACAAATTCAACAGGTTATGATGAAATACCGACAAAAATAATAGAATACATAGGCCCTATTATTACTCCGGTACTCGTGCATCTAATAGACACATCATAATCCACGGGAGTGTTTCCTGAGAAATTGAAAATGACAGCAATTAAACCAATACATAAAAAGGTAATAAAAAACTTGTTGATAATTACAGACCGATAGCCCTGTTGCGCGTTATATACGCGATTAATAAGTTTTATCGATAAGTTCCAAATTTTGAAACATGAACAGCATGGGTTCCAAAAAAGGAAATCGACAACCACAGCGGCATTTAACTTAATTAACCTAGTTACTAAAAATATTGACCATTAAATCCCGACAACTGTTATATTTTTTCACATGTCAAAAGCCTTTGACTTTGTATCGCACGAGCTACTACTAGCATATGATAAATATGGAATACGCGGTAAGGCAAATGCATGGGTAAAAAGCTACCTTACAAACAGATCGCAATTTGTAGAAATAAGTGTTGATAAACCAAATCAAAACGGTGAACTGAAATTTAAATCTAGACTAGGTTACAATTGTACAGGCGTTCCACAGGGCAGTATTTTAGGCCCCCACTTTTTCTGCTATATATAAATGACCTGACAGAAGTAACTGATCATGCCTGTATACTCTTTGCAGACGATGTATCCGTAATTATCCCTAAAACTACAGAAAACTATAATGATGAAATAAGTAGTACCGTAAGCAATGTAATAACTTGGATAGAAAAGAATAATCTTAAATCTAATATAGATAAAACCAAATATGTACAATTACTTAACAAAAACTGGAATAAAATTCCTGGATTGGTCGTGTTGATATGATATGTGGAAAACTCAGTAAGTTTGCTTATGTTCTGTGGCGTATATCTAACCTAATAAGTAGACAAGCCACATTACAGGCTTATCTCAGGGAAACTCGGTGCATCTGGGTCCAGATGCACCGAGTTTAAACCGAAGAGTTTACGTCGCACAAAAGAGGTGTATACGTGCGATTTGTAATGTAGACCCACTTACATCATGTAAACCACTGTTTAAAAAACTGAGAATACTTACATGAACAGGTAGTATTGAGGAAATATGTAAATTTACCAAATCTCACCCTGAGATGTTTGATAAACTTGGAGATAAATGTCTGTTCAAAACTAGATATCCCAATCGATTAATTATGCCTGGAACGAGAACGGAGCTAACCAAATTAAAAAACTTCCAACGGTCCGCTTCAGAAGGGCTTTACACAGGTGGCTTATTGAGAATCCCTTCTATACTTTAGAAGATTTTTTTCAGTTTAAATGTAAATGAACTAATTGTACCTGTACCAAAATTTGCATGTCATTATTTTATAATTAAATATGCCAAGCTACTGTTCTACTACCATTTTAACAACTTTGTAACCATATTTATCTGCAAATAAATCTTTGACTTTGACTTTGACTATGGATATATGTGTCCGAAATAAAGTTATTCTATTCTATTCTATTCTATTCTAGGAAGCCAATTACAAATCCTCACGTATAGACTCATAATAGTTAATTATGGTGTGAGCACAAAAACAAAAAACACATCGCCTTGTTTAAATTAAGAAGCTATATAAATACTAATTTTACAATTTAATGACTGAAATAAAAGTGAAAATAATGAAAACAAAAACAAAACAATATAACCTTCCGCTACTAAAAAAAATGAGATTTAAACACCTTCTGGCCGAATTTTATCTGGATGAATTTTGATCGACTTTGTCGTGTTTTTTTCGGTTTCGGTTCATTTGGAAGGCGCCACTCCTAAACTTGTTGACTAGTTTGCATGTCAAACTCGTAAACCCACGTCTCGTCGCCAGTAATCAATGCGTTTCATGAATGTTGGGTCGGAATTGACTCGTCATAGCATGTCCTCAGCAACTCTGTGATTGAGTTTTTGGAGAAAATTCAGGGCTATTGGGACTAGCCGAGCGGCAACATGTTTCACCCAAGTGATTATTTAAAATGGTACGGATCGACTCGTGAGACACAGAGAGTTCAGCAGCTATCTCTCCCAAACTTAAATGAGGATTTTCAGTCACTATTTCACTTTTGCGATATTAACTCCAGTTGACGACGTTGATGGCCTACCAGAGCGTGGCAAATCTTCCATCACATCTCGATCGCTTTGTACCACTTATAAGTACGTGTTTATGATAAACTCGATTCACCGTAAGCCTTCTGTAACATTTTTAGTGACTCCGAACACGGAATTCCATTGACGACGCAAAATTTAAGACAAACTCTTTGTTCGATGTTTTTGTCCATTATAAAATTCGCACATAAATACACACTAAATCCAAATATGATCTAATCAAAAACAGCACTGTATATAATCTAAATAACAGATGTAGCTCAAACTTCGCGCCAAAATGGAAATCAATTGTGCCAATCAAACAACAACCAAAAAAAAGAGTTTGGAACCTTATACAAATCATCCATCCTCTGTACTTTTTTGACAGAATGTATTTCATACAATTATTATTATTGCAGAAAAAATAATAGCAGTAATAATGTGTGCGTGAGTGCATTATTAACCATTGCAACAAGATGAATTAATTTCTAGTGATGTAATTACGAAATAGTATTACGTGGCGATCGTCAAATGAACTGATTTGGGTAATTAGGTACCCATTCGCAATGATAGAGAATAAATTATATGTTATAGGTGTTTCTGACAGAACATTACGTAACAAACATTTTGACTGACTGACTGACTTCATCATTATCATCATCATCATTATTGGCAGCCTTGTTTCACCCACTGTTGAGTGTAGGCTTCTTCCCTTTTGTGCCATGTTTCCCTGGTCTGTGCGATGCTTATCCAGCATATCAATTCTGGAAAAATCTGTCCGTGAAGACTTGCGTGGAGTGAGCTGTCAGTGTCATCCCGTCTTGGTCAATCCCTAGCGTCAGTGGCACTGACAGCTCACTTCACGCGGACTTGACCTTTGTTTTCACGGCGAGATGATTACAGAATAGCACTACTGATCTTCCACACGACTTTCTTACTACACCAAAAACATTGGGTTTTAAAATTGAGAGGATTTCCTTCAACGATGTCAGTAATGTCCAAGATAAACTTAGAAAGTATATCATCACAATCAGCCAATATCGTTCCAACTGCTGGGACACAGGCCTCCTCTCTGTGAGAGGGAGTAGGCCATAATCCACCCCGCAGGCCCAGTGTGGGTTGGCGGATGTCACATGTCTTGTCATGTCAGAAAGTATATATGAATTGTAAAAGTCACATTGATAAGTACTTGCCCGGATTTGAACCCACAACCTCGCGGATGAGAGGCGAGGCCTAAACCACGAAAGATTTCTCATTAAAATACAACTAAAACAAAAATCTATCTAATTCAAGAGCGTACTACTATGTCCGCTTTCCGGTGCACCAGACCTGCAGCTGTCCATACAGGTCCAGTGCCACAGGAACTGGCAATCATTCACTAACACCCTTAAAATGCTGTTGCTGCTCCCCCGAACCCTTCGCATCAGGGATGTTACCCGGGGACGAGAAAAAAAAATGACTTTGTATTACTAAAAAGCACGCCATTTGGGCACTCCGTCATCGGCACAATTTTACTTATTAAAATAAAACTGTCAAGTTGACAGCTGTCTGCTGTCGGCTTCAGTCTCTGTTGATTTACAAACGAACGGAATGACATGTGAATGAAATTTACGAAATAATGTCATACGTAGTATCTCTAAGTAGTCTGTGGTCAATCCGAGTGTTCAATCCAATGGGGAAGGTCGGGCAAAGCTAATTGTAGATGGCGTGACCATAGCTAGATCCCTACGGCCTACAAAATTTTTGACATTTCGTTCATTCATTTCATTTTATGTTCATTCATGAGTTTTATTTTATTTCACTATTTCGTTATTTTCGGCGATTTCAGTATTTTAAATCAAGTAATTGACATGGAAAGTGTCAGAATTAATATTTCCTCGTAATCACTTTCTTCAAAATGTTCACGACATAAATTCGAACTCAAAAAAATCTGTACGAATAGCTTTAAAGCACAATCTTCTAATTTTAGGGGCTTACGAGAAATTTATTTATTTATTTATTTATTTAAACTTTTCGAACCCAAAGAGGTACAAAGGCGGACTTAATGCCTTAGGCATTCTCTACCAGTCAACCAAGGGTGGTGAAGAGATAAGATGGCAGGTGCTTAAGTTGAAGGGGACGATAATGGAAGAAAAAAAATTCGAACTCCAATTTCTGAGTATCTAGGAACACAATATCGAGTCAACTTTCGCTAAAATAAAATAAAACCACATCACGCCTTGTATTTTTAGCTTGTGTTGGGAACTAGCTACGACAGCGCCATTTTGACAGTTGCCTTCCCCATTATAACGCAATTGTACATCATAAACAAAAGTCGTTTTAAATTGTTTATCGATAAAACTAAAATTATTTTCGAATTAATCTATTTTTCTACGGATTGGTGCACGTGTACCTCGAGGTATATTTTTGGTGATCTCCTTTTTATTAAGTATGTAAGTAGTGCCGGCGTCGCATAAATTCCCGGAAGGTATTTCTTAATGCGAGACTAATGTCTGTGAATGCAGTCGAAGCAATTATCAGACGCTTAGCACTGTCGCTGATAGCATCTTTTCCTTTTTCCTATGGCGAGATTTAGTAATACCTTGGTATCTTGAGTAATTAAACGTTTACCCCATTAAAAGTTCCATTACATGTAAACGAAACCGATTTTCACATACTACAATGGTGTATAAAGAATTAATTCGGATACAATAGAGTTGTTGCATTTAGAATAAAATTATTATGCAAGTGAGTTGAGATCGGGAGTATATTCGAGTTTCATCGATTTGAAGGTCTCTCTCACGGACTTAGAAAAGTTTTTAACGTAGGTAACAGCACCTCTATTCTGTAACTATCGCACCGTGAAAACTTAGGTGAAGTGAGCGTGAAGTGAGCTGTCAGTGCTACTGATGCTAGGGATTGACCAAGACGAGATGACACTGACAGCTCACTCAACCTAAGTCTTCACGGTGAGATTTTTACAGAATCGTCATGCAGGCTCTTATAATTAAATTTGTTATTAAAACTCCAAAGACGTGTTCATGTGATAAACATCAAAACATGATAAAACAAAAAGTTTTTCTTTGTCGTCGATGATACCCCAGGCAGGCACAACACACGGCAGCTATATATATATTAATTTACATTAAATGTATAGCTTTAAATTCCATTGACATTAATATTATTAGTAATTCATCAAGATGAAACAAAATAAAACAGATGTTCTCAACACATACGTCAAGTTATAACACTACCAGCGGTCGTTGACATCTATACCCTTGACGTCACGATTTCTGCTATCTAATTTAATTAGACCCTGTATTTTCTGTGTTCCAGAAGTGTTTGGTAAAGGTTAAGACATCTCTCTTATTTTTCATTCTATTATTCACGTAATTGTCAAAGCAGTTGAGCTAATCTACTTGAAAAACTGCTTGACAATGGCAGCCGATCGAGTCATTCAAGGCCAGTCAAGATCCTTCTCCAGGGTTAAAGAAGGCCGGTATCGGTATCTATACTTAAAACAAAATGATAATTTAACTGTAAATAATATTTATATCCAATGTTTAGGAACTTGCTATGTCAAAGTATTGTGTAATATTAAGACATTAAATAAAATAAAGTTAGAACTGTAATTATAAATAATTATTTTACAACTTTCAACAAACGCCATTCGAGTCAGTTGTATTGTTAATTCGCCCGAGTTGTATGTATTTTGTCCGGAAAGCTTTACAAATCTACACGTTTGTACAATCAAGGAATTCATACAACATGTTAAGCTCCGAAGGGTAAGATTGATTTTGTTCTTTATTTCTGTCCGACTAGGTACTTTATTACCACCATTTTGAATGACATTGACTGTTCAAAAGGTGGACTTATGCTCACTATGAGGGAAATGATTTTTATTGATAATCGCTGGCCAACCAACGTCTGTTTTCTTCTAGTCATCCGTAAAAGAAAAACATCGCAACATCTAAGATTTCCAAACAAAACATTCTCTATGGTAGACCGACGATTTCGGGAATGTGCTGGATGTGGGCAACACAGAGCCCCAGGTCATGGCTTATTACACTAACAATTCAATGTCTATAATTTATTAATTCGACAACAGTCATTGTGTTCATTACGTTTGTCGAGCAGGCGAATTATTCAAACATAATTGTGAGAAACTGTTCACCGCTGCACTGGAGGATGTCTTCAAGGTTCTGGACTGGAAAGGGGTTGGCATCAACATCAATGACGAGTACATCTTTCACCTTTGGTTTGCTGACGACATAGTAGTCATGGCTGAGACCATGGCGGACTGCTCGATGACCTCAGTAGAGCTTCCGAAAGAGTGAGTCTTAAAATGAACATGGACAAAACAAAGGTCATAGCAAATGCCCATGTAACACCCACTCTCACGAAGATCGGAGACGCTACACTCGAAGTCGTGGACGAATAGGATAGGAATTTCCTCCAAAGTCCTTTGGATGGTGAAAGAAAGTCTGTACGCAATTTGAGTGCAGCGGTTTAATTGCGTAACACACTAAAAGTAGGAATGGCTTTCATTTTGACAGTGCAACAATATTCATTGCGTTATTCACGGTGTAGAGCAGAGAAATTTTTCGAACATATGAAGCTATGGATATCCTTCAAAATTATTCCGATTGTGATTTATAGTGTTTTACGCAATTAGGGTACAGGTTGGTGTGGCAATCTTTAGAGTGGCATGTATCACAACGACACAAAGTCACAAAGGCACCGCTCATCGCGCAATACGCGGTGCCTATATGTCATGAGTCAGTGTGTACGAGCCTTAAAAGGATGCAAGCATTTAACTTGTACCTATCTAGATGTTTAGAAGAGTCTGTAGCTCTGTTTGTAAATGGAAAAAAGGTTGTTAACTTTAATAAAAAATCCTAGCTATCTAGGATGGCTGATTCACAATACCGATCCTCTCTAAGTACACAAAAACTAGATGAGTTAATAACACATTTGGTACCAATTTGTGCAGAGATAGTACTCACTATCAGCCATCGAGAGCAATTAACTTACGACCTTGGATCATTACGAACACGCGGCAGGAGTGCGCAACCATTTGATGGATTGTTAAATCTATTTAAAGACGTGGTAGTTGTAGAGGCAAGTAGCACTCAATATCCTAATCATAACTGTTATTATAATGCGAAAGAGAGTTTGTTTGTTGGTTTATACGCTCTAACGCTAAAACAGTTGTACGCATTTGGATGAAATTTGGCACATCGGTAGACCATGACTTGGAGAAGGACATAGGCTTTTCATCTCAGATCGCAGACGAAGACACGGGGTAAACCTAGTAGATATTAAGTACTAGCGACCTGCCCCTTCTTCTAAAGGGTACGACAGCGACATTTCAAAATATTAAGATTTCTGTGCTATTCTCAGTTAAAAGCAGTTTAATAAGGGTTCAGTACAATGATGCTTACCGAACGCTTGTGAAACTGACAAGGTACTGCAGTGCCTCGAGCATGTTTGCCGAAGTGATCGTCCCGGAATTTTACGCCATCATGAGGTCGAGGGTCGCGTCTTTTTAGCAAATTTTGAGACGCTATAATATTTTATTCTTATATTTATTGCATGCATTATGTATTTCCGTTATTTTAGTTTTAGGCTTCACATTTTTCGTATTTTTCTCTTCTTGTTTTCACACTATTGTCTACATTTCTTTTTCAATTCTCCTTTCGCAGGTCTGCTGGAAGAAATTTCTAAAAAATAAGAAATAAGCAGTTCCTTTGTACTCAAATTGTAATTATGTCGCGTCCCTTTGTATTTACTGTGTGTACATAAATAATAAAATAAATAAATAAAGACAAACTTCAAGGCGGCTCTGAAGTGCGCAACTCGATGCGCAGTTCCTCACCCCTCACCCGCCCACTGACTGGTGTATATTATATGTAACTGCGCAGCGACGCGCCTCATGTTCCGAGCCTTCATTAAGATATATTTCCAGTATAAGCTGACATCTCATTGTACTGACATCCTATACAATGCGAGATCAGATCAGTTAGCTGCGCGGTTCATTTGTTTGCCAATCACGCATCCGTTCGTATTGTAGGTGTGTGTCGCAGTGGATGATCCTGCCTACATTTTCATAGAAAGCTAATTCGCTGTTATCCAAAGCCAGTAAATAAGGTAATGAAAAGCGAAAAACGGAGTTTTAACTTTCATGAGTAACTTACAGCTCCTTAGTCAGTCCGTTTCATTGAAATTCGTGACTCCTTCTCATACAGTTGGGAAATCCGAATCTGTAGGAGTTACGGGGAAACTAGGAGACAGTCTTAGGAACCTCTAGCTCTTTTTTCTTGAAACCAATATTGGCATATCGACGACATCAGCATGTCGATTCTGTAAAAATCTCACCGTGAAGACTTGCGTGGAGTGAGCTGTCAGCGTCATCCCGTCTTGGTCAATCCCTAGCATCAGTGACACTGACAGCAACTCCACGCTCACTTCACCATAGTTTGCACGGTGAGATGGTTACAGAATAGCACTAGTTTTCTGTTCAAATTCATCTGTTTTAAGTAAGGATCATTTCATTGTATCGGACAAACAACATGTTTGTAAAAAAATAAAAATAAACAATATGGCCCCAACTTCTTGTCTCAACTCGAACAAATTATAATTTGTCTTGAAAAATTATGTCATAGACGGTAGCATGTAACCATTATGGAATTAACAATCATTAAAAAACGATTTATGGCAGAATTTTGGCGGAATTATGATTGGTAAAAGTCAAAACTTCGTTGCTTAGTGCCGATTTATCTATTTCCACTCATAATGCACGTATTTTAAAAATTAAATAAAAATGAAGCCTTTAACTTCAATTCGAACCCTTTTAATGATAAAAGTAGCCATCTATTAATCATTTTGTTTAAAGCTTTTTGCAATAGATGACGTTTAACTCCATTGGTCCTGTCATCACATTTTCCAGTGCTGTTACTTATTTAAATCAAACAACTTTATTTTTTGATAGTTTTTTACGTAGAAAAAAAAACAATAAAATGTTTTTCTGAACCCGTAACTATAAAACTTTATATCAAAAGGATTGCACGAAACGTTTTAAAAGTAGGTCGACTCCTAAATGGCGTTGTAAAACTAGTCTCTGGCAATTAGTGAGTCGCTGATGCTGCCATCTGTTGAAAAATTGGACGAAGAAAAATTGCCAGCTCAATAGCCAAACTGAGGGAGGTTTCATTTCTTTGTATGGGATTGGGTATCTGTACGTAGTATTATATTGTCTCTGCTCTAAACTAATACAAGTGGCAAAAAGTTTATAATGGGACACCAGATTGCTCAAATATTGGACGAACAGTTCTCGTAATGTCCAAAAAGGAAATAATATTTTAAGGGTTCACAGAGTTCAGTGCATCACCTTGGTTGACTGGTAGAAAATGCCTCAGGCATTACGTCCGCCTTTGTACAGTTTTGTTTTAACTTGTATATAAAGTTTAAATAAATAAATACATAGCAGTTGAGAACCCCTGTAAATTCCCGCAATAAATCATAATTTGATAGCTACATTTCGGTTGCGCAAGCGCCCATACCTTTGTAAAATTAGTGAGTTACCGATCATTACTATACTTTACTATTGTAACACATTCATTAAGAGTCACGATTAACATTTGAAGATAGTTTTTACAATAGCATTTGACTTAATTGGGTAAGCAGAGAACGCTCTACTTCTAGTTGCTTAATTTGAGTTATGTAAAAATATCAGTGAATCTAATCAGTATTCGCTCCTTATCAGCAACAATTTCGGTCAGTGTAATACTAATCTAACAAATAATCCCAGCCTGTTATTGTCCCACTTCAGAACAAAGACCTCTTCTCATAAAGAGAAGGCACGAGCATTGATCACCACGCTTGCTCAAGACGGGTTGGCTATCTCAGACTTGTATTCATTATAAGTCCAGGTTTTCTTACGATTTTTGCCTGCACCAATGTCAGTGATGTCCAAGATCTCGTAAACCTTAGAAAGTACAAATAAATTGAAAAAGTGACGTTGGTAGGTTTTGGATTTGAACCTACCGCGTGCATAAGCTGCGATGCCGTAACTTTAATTAACTACTTAAACATAACATCACGTCTGTAATCCCCGAAGGGTTGGGCAGAGGTGTACCTATAGTACACCTACATTTCGACAGTTATGCTTAAGTCCAATGTAATAGGGGGCGAGCCTATTGCCATCAACCAGGCACAGATCCAGACTCCGGGCTGCTACTGAGAAATTCTAGACAGTAATACCCAATTACACTTTGTGCGACCTGGGAATCGAAATTCACCACGATGTGTTTACCACGATTAATTACTGTTTTTTTTGTTGTTGTTGAGTGATTGCTTCAAAGATTTATTTAGATTTTTTTTCAATTGTTACCAGGATACCTTTTAAAATACAAGCGTTATAGTTAGTTCAGCCATAGCAGTGTTCATATAATAAGTGTTTTCAGTGATGGTATCTGTTAAGTGCAGGACGATAGAAATAGAGCTTCAGTACTGAATTTATATACTTTATTTCTTGTACAAAAAGTTGGCAACCCTAATCACGACTATGGACACTATACGTATAATACCTTTTTACCCGAATACGGCAAAGTCAAAGGAGGTTATGATTTATAACAGGCTTGACTTTATGTATAAGCATGTTGATCTGGTCATCTCATAACTCCTAAACTACTCGTTGTAATTTGTATACATCATTGTTTGTCAAATCTCTTTTATCTGCATGTTCTCTTACTTTTTTAGGCCTCTCTAACCAAGGTTTTTCCATCATTCCTAGACCAGATGACATCTGATCCAAAAAAAAGCCCACTCAGTTCAACGTACCATAATATCTACGTGTTTACCATTCGGAGATGACATTCAAACTATCACGTTCACAAGATAAAATTGTAAGGTATGACCTTACAACATGATCTTATGGACGTTTCAGGAAGGTTGCTGATTGGCATCAGTAACTCAGTAGAAACAATGAATCATGGCTTTGTCGAAGTTTTGATGTATAATTGTTGGTTTCCTACTGAGGAAATGCAAAGGTACGTAGCCAAGCTTAAAATCAACTAATGGCGGATGATGCTGTTTAATGTCCGGTTTCGTGGGTTCTCAAAAGTCCTGTCTCAACTCTCAAGGTCTGATATTATTAGGTCGTAGGTTCGAACCCAGACCGTCGTTTTAGTTCGTAAATTAGTAAATTAATCATCACCACTGCTCTTAAAACGGTGATGGAAAACATCTTAAGGAAACCGGCATGTCTTAGAACCAAAACGAATTTTTGATTACAAAAACAACTGATATCCACCAAACCGTAATGGGCCCGCGTGGTAGATTGCGGCCCACTCCCTCTCACAGAGAGATCGGGTTAGCTAGTTTAAGATAAAACTAAAGTACGCCTGTTAGAAGGAGAAGGAATCGGTGTTAAGGGCACTCACATCTCGCCCTATGATTTAGTTCGAGAGAGTAAGGCTCGTCTCTCCTATTATACGAGTATCGTCACCCTCCCCGCTAACTGTCGTAACCAACAATTGATATTTTTCCCGGGCAACCGTTTTTCGGTCGGGCGCTACAGTCATGTTACTGTATCTGCGTAAGTTGTGGCTTTATTAATGTATTAATACCTTTTTTATATTGCTCTTGGCTTACTCTTCAAGTTAGTAGTTGCCCTAAAGCTTTAAGGTATCTATTTATTTAAATATATTCATTTGAAGCAGATACGTCACTCTGTGAGAACTTTGTTTTACACCTTGTGTCTTCGACGACACTTACAACGTGATTATTTGGTATAAAAAAAATATAAATAAAACTGATTCAATAGCGTATAAATTTATTAAAAGTAATAAAAATATTCGTTCGTAAGCTTAAAAGGTACAAGTTACGTTTCAGATGTTACAAAAAAAAAATGTATTAGCATTTTCTGCAATTTAGCTATGTACTTTATATATTAAACTATAAGTAATGAGATGAATTGAGACTTAAACATTATTAAAATATATTTATTTTACACAATAAGCACACAAATATACAGAGGCGGACTTAATGCTTAGTATTAACTTTTAGCAACTAGGTCTTAGTTACTTTATTCCACAATCACAGTCTTTGCAAAAAAAGTGCAGTCAGTCAATCAGTCTTATTTATTGAACATAGGAACTAGAAATCGTCTTAGGTAAACAACGTCTTAATATTACCGTAAGAGTTATGCGCTACTATTATTTGCACTATTTAGGAACAAATATTTTTTTGAGCTAACAAAAAAAAACATCATCCCTATTAATAGCAAAACTTGATTTTCATTCAATTCTGCTTACATCAATATTGCAAGGCGTGATAATATATGAGTACCTACGTATTGTCAAATAGCCCTAGTTTAGAGGCCAACTTTGCATGTCAAGATTTCATTTACGGTAGTATTATGTAGCTCATAGTTTTGCCATATGACAAATCATAAGACTTTTGCAATACATATAGATTGTTTTACTTTTTGTTAATTAACACTGCCGCGTTACTATTTTTTTTCCAACGAAATTGTACACAGCATAACACCCCTTTTTCCCGAGTGTTACGAAGTCTATTTTCCTTATGTTCTTTTTAGGTCGAATTTCGTTCAGCACATTTAAATTGCATTGAAGAGCTATCAGTCGTCAGTGTCATAATTTACATGGAATAAGTACCTACACGCTGACAGCTCTTGAACGCTATTTGAATATGCTCGGGGTCAGTTTCATTGGTAAAATTCGCCCTAAGTCTTAAGCAAGACTAAATCCACAGGAAAATAGGCTTCACTTCCGCAAAATCTGCGTGCTCTAAGCATGCGCCTAAGAGAGTATAATTTATTGAGAGAAAGCCTAGATTTCCTACATCTGCTTGAGACTTATGCTCTGACTTATATACGGTGAAAATAATATCAAACAGACCATGAGAAGCAAAAAAAAAGATACTTTTTGTAGTACCACTCTTATTAAAAATATTGTTCATCATAAGTGCATTACAATTTTTAACAATTCACTAAAGATTGCAATGGAGCTCCCATTTAAATATTTAAAAATGAAACTGCGTAGATGGTTGACAGAAAATTGTATAGTTTTCTAGAATTTCTGCAACATAAAGTCAAATATATATTTTAAGTTTCCTAAAGTTTTATGGTATAACATTTATTTAGTTTAACTTAAGAATTTAAGTAACAAAGACAATTTGTTATTATAAGATTTACAGTTTTGTAATGTTTGTATATTTATTTTAACTTATACCTTATTTTAATGAGTACTTAGGTGCAAATGTGAAATTAATTTGCATGCCCTAAACAGGCAAAATAGGGACTGTAACATTAAACCACCAACTTTTATAACTGGTAACACCTGTAATTATTTTATGCAAATAAATGATTGTAACTTTTATATTTATTTTCCGCATTTAAGCATCTAATTTTACCTCAGGGTCTGAAGGAAAGCCCTCGCGCACGTATGGGAGTGGCGCGAGGAGGCAAAACGCCGGGGTGTAACTCCGCTGCCGCGAGAAATCACGGTACAGCGGACAGAGCTCCGGCGGGATCTCATGGCGACATGGAGGGTGCGATTGTCGCAACCCAGTGCTGGGCACGCCACAATAGCGGCGGTAAGTCCCCTCTTTGAGGAGTGGTTGGAGAGGCGCCACGGCGTCCTCACCTTCCGCCTGACACAGGTCCTCACCGGACACGGTTGTTTCGGGAGGTTCCTGTTTCGCATAAGGCGGGAGGAAACGCCTGGGTGTCACCATTGTGTGGATCGCCCGGAGGACACGGTGGAGCATACGGTGTAGGTATGCCCAGCTTGGGCCGAGCACCGCAGTGTCCTCGCGGAGGCGATTGGCGGCGGCGATCTCTCGCGTCCGGCCCTGGTCCAGGCCATGGTACGGAGCGAGAGGGAATGGCAAGCCGTCACCTCCTTCTGCGAAGCAGTAATGCTCGCGAAGGAGGAGGCGGAGCAGGTGAGGGAGAGAGCCTTGCGCCCTCACGCCCCCACTAGCCGCCGCAGGAGACGCCCTGGGCGTCGGGAGTCGCCTGCAGATTCCCGGCCACCGTAGGCGCGGGCTTGCGGACGGCGAGCAATGGGTAGCTCGCCGTCCGGTAAGGACCAGGCCCGGGTCGACGGCGCGTTGTGTTCCACGCGCGCCTCAAAGAGATGTACCAGCACAAAGTGACGGGGTCCGATAGGGCCGACGCCTCAGGGTCGCGGGTTATTCTACAGAGAAAACCGTGGCCCTGGCACAGGCAACTGAAGCAACACGGGTGGGTTTTAGTCAGTAAAAGTCTGACACGCCCTCCCGCTCCACCCAGAGCGGGAGAAGTCATTTGATGATTTCCCACCCAAAAAAAAAAAAAAAGGGTCTGAAGGAACTGAAGGAACACGGGTGGGTTTTAGTCTGTAAAAGTCTGACACGTCCTCCTGCTCCACCCAGAGCGTCATGTGATGATTTGCCACCCAAAAAAAAATGCGTATAATTGAATTTTACTCTACTATTTTCTCACTTCGAAAGCAATACAATATAGGTACATACTTAGATTATCAATCAACAATCAATCAACTCGGCCTATCACCGTTCACTGCTGAACATAGGCCTATGTTATTTAAGCCACATCCAGCCTGTCCCACAGCCACGTAGACTGTCACTTTCGGTAAGTATGTATGTAAGCATAAAAATAATTACTTACCCAATCCCACATGTCCAATACGTCCGTCAATTAGAGCATAAACAAAAATCGACATCAAAGTGTCGATATTTAAAAAAAAACAAGGTCGGTATTTTTTTTACAATAGGCTGTTTAAAGATGCGCTCTCAACATAGCAGCATATAAAAACAACATTGTGCATAAACTGTATCAGTGCGTTTACAGAACTGGGGCAGTGCGTTCCATTCTATTTTCAAATTCGCGCGCCATTTCTATTGCGTACCTAAATCATAATAGTTCTTTACTTTTATTTCCATTGTTTTTTAATTGTGTTGTTGAATTTGGATAAAAGGTAAATACATTGTGTTATTTTATTAGTGATTATGTTTATTTAAATCGACGTATTTTTAATTGACCTCTGCCTAACCCAGGGTGAGTGACGCTTTTTAATTAGTAGTTTCGGATAATAATATACATTCTACATGGTATGAAGCGGGTTAGTATTAGAATAAACCCAATGAGTACCAAAATAATTCAAATAAAGAATATGATCGGATAACTCCAGCCTATGTTTACAAAGAAAATAACAGCAATAATGTAAAAGAAGCAATGACATGAAGTGTAGAATAGATTATACTATATTCTGTTGTCTTGGGGTATTCTAAACTATAAATCCTAAATACAATTGGCTATACGCTAGCCCCCTATTTATCATGGGACTTGAGAGGCTGACAAGAGCTAAAGGGCGGTCACTGTCAGACTGCATAGAAAAGAAAGAGAAGCGTGATGACAAAACGCTGGTTATTTATTTAATATTTAAAAAATGAACCATTTATCTATTAACAAAACTTCTAATACAAAACGCTGGTTATTTATTGCAAAAATGAACCGTTTATCTATTAACAAAAATCTATTGATGGGACAAAAAAAACACTATTACGTTATTAGGTTGCTTGTAGAATAATCTGACTGTTGAGGATGGCTTGATGCATAAAATGGTAAACACAATTTTCACTTCCTTTTGACGTTTTTTTTTTGGCTCTTGTTTTTATTTCTGCTGTAATTGTAAAAAAAAAACAAAAGGCAGTAAAAAACTGTGTTTTCTAATGTTGCATCAAGCCATTCTCAACACTTACAATAAATCAGAATAATAGCATGTGTGGGTTTTAATCGTTAAAAGAACATTTTAGAGGTTTTGATTTACGTGTTTTTTTTCCATTGTATCAAATTAGTTGTAAGTATTAAGTTTTCAACACTATATAACTAACATATATCCTGAAGATTGTCATATATTTGATTTGTTATTTTGTTTAAAGCAATGGATCAAATACTTTTAGGCTTTTGCGTTAGGTCCTGCAGTCCCCTTAATGGTGTACTATAGGTATACATATTAGATATTCTGACAAGAACCTATCTACTTCTAACACAAAACTTTAAATTCCCTATTACTTAAATAAATAAAAAAACAACAAGGTGCAACCGAGGTCTTAAGGCCAATATACCCGTAATTAAAACGTTCTGGCCACATCATCGTCCTAAAGAGGCACTCTATGAAAAAGATCTGTTTAGGTCCAAGGGTTTAGGCTTGGCTATAATGAGTCAGTCAGTGATTGAGCAAGGATTTTTTTTTAAGAGTTCTAGCTTAAGCCCGCGGCTACGCCCGCGTTGACGTCAGAAATTATCCATAAAGGAACGTACTACCGACATAAAAAGTATCCTATGTGCTAATCCAACTCATAAACTATCTGGGTGTCAAATTTAATTTAAATCCATTCAGTAGTTTTTGCGTGAAAGAGTAACAAACATCTATCCACAAATGCATCCATCATAACAAACTTTTGCTATTATAATAATAGTAGGAAGTAGGTTGTATTGTTAAATAACCGAATTACATAGTTTAATAAAATACGCAACCTCAGTAAACGCATTTTCTTTCTTTCCAGCTCGCGTAGCATGGCCATTTTTTGTCGACGGTAGAACAGAGAAAATGACAGATTTCTATTATTTGTCGGCTATTTTGTCTATTCTTAAGTCGACATGACCTGTTTCTATGGTAGTCACGCGTGCTTTGCGTGTGCGTGTGTTTATAACATAACATCACGCCTATATTCCCTGCAGGGTAAGGCAGAGGTGACCTATGGTACGCCCACATTTCGCCGGTTATGTTTAAGTCCCATGTAATAAGGGGCGAGCCTATTGCCATCAACCAGGCACAAATCCAGACTCAGGGCTGCTACTGAGAAATGTGTTAAATGTCACACTTTAATAAAACTTGATTCAAAACAATACTCACCAGTTTTATGAATGACTAGCTGCTACCCGCGGTTTCATTCGCATAAGTCTTGATCCCGTGGGAATATCGGGATAAAAAATATTCTTTGTCCGAATCCTGCATGTCGTGGTGACTTTCGTGGAGTGAGCTGTCAGTGTCATCGCAACTTGGTCAATCCCTAGCATCAGTGGCAATGACAGCTCACTCCACGCTCAATTCACCTAAGTTTTCACGGTGAGATGGTTACAGAATAGCACTACTGGTCATCGCCCACCCATTTGTCAAATTTTATCCAAATCAAAACCGTTCAGCCGTTTTAGACTGAAAGCGAAAAAACAAACATTTAAAGAATCTAATCTTTTCTCGTTGTACATAATATAAACATAGTTTTGAAATATTTTATTTCTCAGTAGCAGCCCGGAGTCTGGATTTGTGCCCGGTTGATGGCAATAGGCTCGCCCCCTATTACATAGGACTTACCTAAGCATAACTGGCGAAATGTTGGTGTACTGTAGGTACACCTCTGCCTTACCCTCCTGGGTTTACAGGCGTGGTGTTATTTATGTACACACAGTAAAATACAAAGGGACACGATATAATTACAATTTGAGTACAAAGTTGTTATGTTATGAAATATTTAATGATAGGTCTATGGACCATCTACATCGCGTCTATGGTAACAATCTGACTTGGCAGCACCTTTATGCCGTAGCCGTAACTGCGATTTTAGTCGTTCAAGTGTCGCAGACAATTATTTTTCGAGTAACAGCAGCAACCCAACAGCAACCATATGAAAACCAGAATAAAGTTCACTTTGATTTTGACAGACATGCTAATAAAGATGAAGATCACAGTAGTGCAAAATCAGAGGTAAACCAACTGCCTGGAAAGAAAGTACAAATAAGAAATTAAACATAACATAACATCACGCCTGTAATCCCAGATGGGTTAGGCAGAGGTGTACCTATAGTACACACACATTTCGTTATTTATGCATAAGTCCCATGTATTAGGGAAGAAGCAGAAGTTAAAATCAAACACAAGTTACTTTGGAACCGATTCGAAATTGTATAAAACTATTATCAAACTAAAAAATGTCGTCGAAAAATACACCGTATCGTTGTCGACTGGTAATGTACCCAAGAAACTAGCGGCATTGCCTCGTTGTGTTATATTGCAACTAGCCTCTGGCCAACTTACTAGGAAAATTCGCGAAATTAGGGGAACATGTCCTTTTAACTCAAAATACTGGGGAGAATTCAAGTTTCCGCAGTATATTACAAGACAACGATACAGAAGAAAGTTCCATTAGTTTATTGATTCAAATGCGAGTTGGACCACATACAGAGAATTTGGATTTTTATGGACAGCAAAAAAATCTGTTAGTATTTCATGGTATTTCTCATAGAAACTGAAAAACAAAGTTATTTCTGCAGTTGTAACCAAAAATATCCCGCTGTTGCCCGCGACTTTGTCAGCGATCAAAGATAAAAAGTAGTGTGTGTCCTTACCCAGGTCATGGTCTATCTGTGAGCCAAATTTCATCCAAATCTGTTGAGGCGTTTTAGCTTCACGCTAACAAACAAACAAACTTACTTTCGTAAAATAAAAATAAAAAATTTGCTTATAAATATCTAGCAAAATACAAATCGTAGTGAGCAGAGGTGGAATGAGCTTGAAGTGAGCCGATTCCATTTTGGCATTGTTGACAGCTCACTTCGCCTAAATTTTCACGGTGAGATTTTTGCAGAATGAACTGACAGTTTCGTAACGATGTTTATCAACATAAATAAAGAGTAATTACTACATAATTAACAGTTTTAGTTTAAGCCGTTAAAGTATGGGAAAACTATAATCTGATCGCCATAAATCTTCGCCTAAACTTTTATGTAATTGTTTTAATTGTGAACGCATTTTCTAAGCCATTACTTACATAAGAGATAAGGCAGCCATCTTGCGTGGGAGAGGGCCATTGTGTTCATGAGATGGTAGATGGCCGAGGGTTAGATCGCTGATTTAGAAATTTAGAAGGTGTAGAGATACTAGTTTCTGGTTTCTCAGTTACGAATGTACTTATGTCTGGTTTATCCAACGCCTGCCGAAATACTCTTGAAAAAATTCCCATGGGGGTAGGCAGAAACCACAGAACGCCACCTGCTCCGATCCTTACATACTCCGTTTGCCTCGTTTACGTTCATACACGAGCGCCGGTTTCGAGTACTACGCACCTGACCTTTCTGAAGAACATCACCGATAAGGTCACTAAATGTCCTCCTAGGGCGTCCCCTCCCGGCGTTTCCACTCACATCTGCCTTGTAAATACCTTTTGTTAGTCTCCTTTCATATATCCTTTCAACATGACCACAACACCACCTTAGCATACTCTTTTAAATTTTTGTCACTATACATACATAACATCACGCCTGTAATCCCAGAAGGGTTAGGCAGAGGTGCACCTAAAGTACACTCACATTTCACCAGTTATGCTTAAGTCCCATGTAATAGGGGGCGAGCCTATTGCCATCAACCGGGCACAAATCCAGACTCCGGGCTGCTACTGAGAAATTCTAAATAGAAAAACACAATAACACTTTTCCCGACCTGGGAATCGAACCCAGGACCTCATGCTCAGTAGCTCTTGCGACCACTAGACCAACAAGGCAGTCACGATATTTTTGTCACTATATTTTATTTTAAACCGCACCGTTGCCTTATCACATCATTCCTCAGCCTATCATTCATGGTCATACATTGTATTCTCCGTTAGGAACGCATTTCCGCAGCATTTATTCTACTTTCATGCTTCTTTTGCCACACCCAACATTCACTTCCATACATAAGCGTAGCCACCAGCACACTATTGTGAAAAGCTAGTCGTGACTTTTTGGACATCAACTGGTTGGTCACAATTGCCCTTGTAGCATCGTCATCTGTAAAAATCTCAGCTTGATAACTTATTAAAGGTGAATGTGACCAGACATTCCACCTGATGCTAGGGATTGACGCTATGGACAGCTGACTTCAAGGTCACTTCACCTAAGTTTTCACGATGAGATGTTAACAGAATAGTTCGGAATATATCTTCATCCAAGGATTTATTAAGACATATTTTGATTACCTAATTTTGTCTTTCGAAAGTTGTTTTGACCTATGATTCTCTTTTAACACATTCTAGGTATTCTAGTGATCAATTTATCATTTTATTTATACATAATATTTTTTTATTTATATTATTATTTTTGCAGGTGTCGCATAATCTCTCTACAATGGTGCACTATAAGGTAAGAATTAACAATCAAATAAAACTATATACATATATTAGATCTGAGAGCAGTGGTGGCCCAGTACTAACAGCCCCGTCTAAGGAGTTGTAGGTTGTAGGTCGTGGGTTCGAACCCGGGCTGGTGATTTACTTTGTGCAATTTATTTCATCATCACTACTCTCAAAGACGGTGAAGGAAAACATCGTGAGGGAACCGGCATGTTCTAGAACCAAAAATTCGAAGACGTGTGACATCTACCAACCCGCACTGTATCCGCGTGGTGGATTATTGCCCACTTTCACAGAGAGGAGACATGTGTTCCCCTCCTCAGAGGGATTATTGACTGATTATGCTCTATTAGGTGTAAATGCAAAATATTGGTATGAATGTAATATAATGTAGGTAAAGGTACGTTCAATATTCATTTAAGAAAAAAACAACACTGATTGTTTTATTAAACTGACACTTTTTTTTTCATGACTGCCAAACTTACCGAATTACCAAAAGAGTGCTAGTTCTTGCACTTACCGACACATTTAAGCTTAGTATAGTTTACCACACGTCAGTGGAGTTCGCAGTTTCAATAGAATCACTTATACCTACTGGCTTTGTTATCTTTGAGACACTGACGGGTCGGCTGTACCAAAGTTATTAGTCCATTTGCATAAAAAAAAAAAAAAAACATGTTTTAAATTAATTTATTTCATGTCCAGAGTCCGCCATTTCAACAAGTAAATATACTTTTTAGGGTTCCGTATTATAAGAGTGCCAACGGGACCCTAATACTAAGCCTCCGCTGTCCGCCCGTCCTCTCATGAACCGTACTAAGTAGACAACTGAAATTTTCACAGGGTGTGTATTTTATGTAAAAGTAAAAATACAAGAAACGTGTTTAAAAATATATTTTATTGGTCTGAGGTCTTAAGTCTTGTACGGTGGTACGGAACCCTTTGTGTTTGACAATTCAAGAGTGCCTGTCAATGGTTTAATTGAAATAAATGCTTTGTGTTTGAGTTTTGATTTTGTGTGCAAGTCCGACTCGCACTTGAACGGTTTTTTATTATTAAATTACTATCGCCAGTTTTGACTATGACTAGGCTCAACCTATGAGTATGTACATGATCCTGTTAGAGCATAGAATCGAGCGAAAATGTTACAATTACGTAAATTTATTGTACATGGGAAGAAAAAGATCAAATAAATCATACACTAAAGCTACATTTTGATTGTACGAGTATGTGTGACTGTTTCAAAAAATTTATGCAAACAACATACATTTTAGGGAACCTCCTAGGCTAGCATTGTGATTGTTATAGGTTATATTTAATAAGATAATCACCCTACAACGGGCCAATCCTGCCAGTCTTTCGGGCACTTTTCTTGATGACAGCGATGCGGACATTTTTTTTTTGATTATTTGCCCTCCTTTTTATATACATGTAGATATTTTAATAATTTTTTTGATTCTGTAAATTTATTTATTATGTAAATATATCTTAGAAGATATCATCTTATTCAATAATATATCAAAAATTATTATAATATTAGGAACTTTATTTCTTTTTAAGAGAATACATGATGATTCTATGTATTATATGTATAGTCTAGCCTATCTAAGTAGACGGTCACTTTATCATCAACCCTAATCACTTGGGGATTACCAGTAGCGTCATGGTTGGCCTACCCACGGAACCCACGGAAGTAGTTATGGGCAAATTACAGACAGATCTTATGTAGAAATGATAAAAAATTGCATGAGTATGTAAATACCCATCCATCTGTATGCGTGCAGTCCTCAAAAGATGTTGTCTCTGCATCACCCAAAGTTTGATGGATAGAAAACACCTACGGAATTAAGACCACCTCTACATTGTGCTTGAAGTATTTAATAAATAAATTACATTATTAATTCGACATTGTCTATACTACTATTTTTGTTCCATAAAATTGTATCGATGTGTAGCCACACAACACATGAACACATATTATATATTTTTTTAACAGTGACATGCTCTAGATTTTTTTTTGCTTGACTGAATGCCACAGGAAACAAACTAAGTTATCTAGCACAATATTTTATGGTACCTGCAAACTAGTTATCACTAAAATTAACCACATTGATCCCGGGAAGTTTTGGTCTGTAATACACACTTATGACTGATATCAACACAATTAACTCATCTGTATAAGCTGACTCTCCTACATAATCAGATTCTAGGAAACGATTCCGGCACAACCTGCATTTTGTGTCCCTACAGTTTTTTTTGCTACGAATAGCCTTTTCACACTTATTTTTTGCGTTACATCTTTGGGAAATAAATGTACACGGGGGTTAGTACATCCTGGTACAGCAAACAGAGGCATATTTAGAGAAAATTAAAATTTACTGAATGTTAGGTTACAAAATGTATGGAATTGACAGTTTTTAATGGCCATGCCGACGATGCGCCACCTATCGTGAGCAACTGGCAGTAAAGATCCCCATTTCAAAATTTCCATCCACATTGTTTGCGAGCTAATTTAACCTACCTACCTACAAAGATTTAATCAAAAAAATATTTAAATTATTTATTTTTATTAAAACTTTCTGAGTGTCCCACTTACATGTTTTGAGATTAACTATACCTGTGGCATAACGTCTATCTTATTCGTGAGTTTTTTTCGACCTACATCTTCCTTTGTCCGACGGGCTCGTGGCTAAGTAAGTGGTTTGATCAAGGTTAAGCTACACTGGCCTAGATCAGTCCGGTGTGTAGTGGAGTAGGAGGGCGTGTCAGAATTTTACTGACTAAAACCCACCCGTGTTCCTTCAGTTGCCTGTGCCAGGGCCACGGTATCTCTTTCGAACAACCCGAGACCTTGGCAGGCATTGGCCTTAATGGACCCCGTCAGTTTGTGACACGCGCGTGCGGAACCCAACGCGCCGTCTAGCCTGGCAGGTGGATGATAACTCATCCATTCCATCTATTTCATAACAATACCTCTCCGTGCCTCGCAAAGCACGCTACGCCGCCGTCCCATCCGGCTGTCGTTCGTAGATCTTTGACGTACATCAGTAGCCCTAAAATCTGACAGCCAGGCTCACCAGGAGGTATCGTGTTACCCAGTGGGTTCTAAAGGTCAGTAAGGCAGTCGCTCCACGTAAAATACTGGAATGCAGCTTCATCCTGTTGGACTTGAAGCGGAACCCAGAATATTTGTGAAACAGCTAGGCAGAAGTAGACTTCTTCTGTTGTATCGGCACTTAAGAATCAGAATCACCTCATCAATCAATTTAGCCTTTCACTGCTGGACAAAAGTATCTCCTAAGTTGCGCCACGATGCCCTGTTCCCCGGTTGCTAGCTGACATAATTATTCTTATTCATACATATATAAACTCACTCGTTCTTCCCTCACTATATCACTCACTATATTTCCTCTTAGTACGTCCCCTCCCGGCGTATCCACTCACGTCTGCCTTGTAAATACCTTTTGTTAGTCTCCTTTCATTCCCCTCCCCCTCACCCTCTCAACATGACCAAACCATCTACGCATATTCTTGCATGGCTGGCTAACCAGACGTTTATTACGCCTGGACAGAGTTGCCTGCACCTGGCGACGGGAACCATCCCAGGACACTGCTCGCTAAACAAACACCTTCACAAAATAGGTATTACGGACAGTCCCCTGTGCAGAGCTTGCACATGCGCAACGGTTTCGTCCGATTCCATGGACAAAACCGTTGCGCATGTGCTCTTTGAGTGCACAGGCGTTACCCAGATAAGAACAGAAACCCTCGGGATACCCCGATCTTTCACAGATGTTCTCAATAGACCAGAAGGTTTGATCGGCTTCTGGAGGGAGGTGGGCTGCTTGGAATATTAACCACCGCCGGCCCCCATGGCCCACGCACAATGGTCCCCATGAAGGACTAAGTGCGAAAACCAAATTCTCTAACATAGAACATAGAATGTAATTCCTTCAATAATTGTTGGATAAAGAGGATGAGATATAAAATTGAAACATTCTAAACATAGACGAATATTTTACCAATTTCCTTTAGCAAATGATTGTGTCAGAATTTAACCAACATCAATTGCGTAACACACTTTCAATCACTAAATCGTTTTGAAGGATATTGCTTCATGTTTTTGAAACATTTGTCTGCCCAACAACTTAACATTTTTTATTTTTACTGTTTATTAATTATAGAATAAAACCAAATATAAACCGAAACATCACAAAAACCTCAATAGGTTTGTCCGGATGTTGTTATTTTGTTGTCTTTAAATATCGATCGACTCATCGCGTCTGCGGAGTTATACGAATACTCGTACGAAAAACAGCTAGTCAATTTAAAATAACCCTATCTATATGACATTGGGTAAAAACAGCATTTCAAAATTGTTACAACTTGGATGGAATTGCGTTCATCAGGCTATGCGACAACTAATTGAGCGTGCGGCGTATTGTGAAATAGTTTAAATAATAGTTCGTGTTACTACTCGGAATTGTACATTGCTATAATAATACGTATGTAATGGCAGCATACAATATGGTAGTATACAATCAGATAGTGTATAATCAAGAGGAAAGAACTCTTATTTGGCAAACATGTATTCAAATGTGTCTTTAAAAGACATATGTTGTGCATTCTGAAGTTATAAGTACTTTAAATAATTTAATGTTCTTAGTAAAAACTGACTTTAGGACCGAGTATAAGTTGTAATGTATTAAGAAATTTACGGAAGTTGGAATAACGTTCCAAATACGAAAAGTATCTCGAAGGCTTTTGTTTAAATTAAAGTTAGAACTAGTTTTGTAATGAACAAGCTTATATATAAAAATAAAACTGATCATTTGAGGACCGTGTAGTTATGTGTCTGAAATGAACTCAAACTGCCACATTATCATTAAAAAACGGAGAAAGAGAAAATATATAAAATGGGTATATTTCTATTACTACACAATTATTAAAATAATTATAACCTTCATAAAGGAAATATTCATGTCATTGTGTATATTATAATAGGTAATCATCAAAATAATGTCAAAGTGTTTATCTCGTATCGACACGAACTATAAACAAGGTGCCAGGGATATCGACGCGGCAATTGATACCATGAATTCAGCACATAATTCTAAACTCCAAGCGTAGAAAATTTTCAGCAGTTAAAAAAAAAAACATCCGTATTCATTTTTAAATAACCGAAGAAAACTTTCAACATTGTCCATGGTTTCGCGTCCATGTCTCTGCCACCCTGTATATGAGAATAGAATAGCTGGTGGCGCAGTCAAAACACTAGTCAATCAGAAGGTGGTAGCGATCTTATTCACAACCGTTTGATACGCTTCCGCGCTGAATCGAACACCAATCGACGTTATCGCAGGTATGTCTTTTGAACGCTGTTCACAAATACGAAAATAGTAGATTGACTCTTTGAATAGTAGATTGCTCAGACAAATTTTTCGAACGTATGGTGTAATGGATTAGCAATATCCTACAAAATAATGTGTAATTATGTAACACACTAATAGTAGCAATGGCTTTCACTTTGACTTTGACACATGCATACGCCGCTCGCCCAGCCCCGGGTGAGTGGGTTTGTGAAAAGCTAATATTACCCTCTCGCTCTATCTTTTGTTGTTAAAGTAGTGAGAGTGAACCGAACTTATTTCTTTTGAGTAATTGATGGTAGGGGGAAGAGATGGGACTAAACCTATAAGCGTGCAGGTTATCGAAAATGTGTAATTTTCGAATCGACAACCAGTCGAATGGTTGTAAATAGTGAAACTGGGGGTAATGGCGTAACAACCTATATCAGTAGCAATGGCTTTCACTTTGACAGTTCAATAACATTCATTGCGTTATTTACTTTGTTGCGCAGACAAATTTTTCGAACATAATGGAGCAATGATTTAGCAAAATCCTACAGTAGCCATGGAAATGATTGAGATTGATAGTGCATTACGCCATCAGGGTGCAGGTTAACGAAAATGTCTCAATTTTAACTCGATAGCCTGAGGAATAGTTGTGAATAATTATAGTTGATAGTCGTTTATTTTCGCTTCGAGCGGACGGTACTGTTGCCATCGCGGGTAGAATCAGGCTCCAGGCGCCAGCGCAGGAGCGTGGAAATTGGCACAAGAAAAGAGAGGCGTATGTTGAGCATAGGAAAAGTCGGGCTGTGGATGATGATGATGATGATGATGGCCTACATAGATTTAATACCAAACGCATCACTTGGTGCATTTTTAATCGGATGGTGACATAATTCTGGTTGTAACCGCTTTGAGATGCCCATCATTGTCGCAGTGGGTGTACATGGAGACAACATTAAACATTTTTATAACATTAACAGTTAGGCCCGCTTGTATAACAAATCACTAAATACGTTTACTGCTAAATATATTTAAAACATCATTCTATCTCCGTCATCTTCAAATGATTGTCAGAAACAGAAACATAAATAATTATTTTAAATCAGTGCCGTCGAACATTTGAATTCCCTGACTTATTTCTTATTTATTGTCCGCCGACACCGACAGACGAACGGCCTCGGCTGTCCGTCCGTTCGTCTGTCGGTAGCGGGATGAAAATTTCAACTGTCTACCTACATATATGTAGACAGTTGAGGTTTTCACAGTGTGTATTTCTATTGGCTCTATCAATCAACAAATCATAAGATGAAATAAATTTAAAAATGAAAAAGGGGCCTCCATAAAAGGGTCGTGTTTTTTTTGCGTTTTTTGGCATTGTGGTACGGAATGCTTAATGCAAAGTCCTACTCGCACTTGGCCGATTTTTTCTGAAATTACAGTAGGCCGCCCGTCGCCGTCGTCGGTGTAACACTATAGGTCACAAACTAAATCATTTTGAAGGATATTGCTAAGCCATTGCTTCACACGCTCGAAAAATTCGTCTGCTCGACAACATAAAAAACGCAATGAATGTTGTTGAACTGTCAAAATAAAAGCGATTCCTACTGTCAGTGTGCTGATCTAGAGTAGCCGTACTATGCTAGATCGGCTCAAAATCAAACAGTTATTTCGTTTTTTTAAACCGCTTTTGTTATTTTACTATTAGCTTGACCTGTATGTGTGTATGTAACGAAATCTTTTAACTCAATTTTCACCTGCTTCTAGGATTCTGATTTACTTGAAAATTTGCACAGGGGTCAAGGGCCGATGACAATACAATAATCTCATAACTTTATATTAATGTCCTCACTAGGATCATCAGGATAAAATAATAAATTTAGATTAGTGAGTACTTAGATCTATTGTGGAATATAAAAGATATCAAAAACCGAAGCGCTTGGTTATAAGTATTTTATTATTATTGTCGTCTTGAGGCTAAAAATTCAGAAAATAAATTATAGTTAAAAAAAACACGTTTTAACAGCAAACGAACTTAAAAATAGAAAATATTTTTTAGGTATATGAGAGTTTGTGTTACTGCAATATAAAATCCAACAATCGATTATCATAATTAATTTAGAATAAGATTAATGTAAATTTTAACTAAAATTCAAATAAAATATAAATGTGTGGGGTGCTTAATTATATTTTATTATCATTCTGTAGTGCTATTCTGCAACCATCTCACCGTGAAAACTTAGGTGAACTGTGCGTGGAGAGAGCTCTGTCAGTACCACAGGTGCTAGGGATTGACCAAGACGGGATGACACTGACAGCTCACTCCACGCAAGTCTTCACGGTGAGATTATTACAGAATGGACATGCTGGAATGACCGTCAGATTCCAAACTCGCTGTGCGTCAGTGATGAATGAAAACTTGTATAATCTTTTTCAAAAAAATTGAGAGCTATATTTACGGCTGGTTACAATCAAAAATCAAAAGTCATTTCGTCAAACTAGGCTGAAAATCAGTACTTTTTCAACGTCAAAATTACATAAGACAGTCCCCCAAAACGCCTGCCCTTCACCATACAGAGCATTAGTAAAGCACACTCCATGTAAACCTACACTTAATTGAGAAGAACAAAGAAATTTTTCCGTGGTCAGTGTAGCATGAGAAATGATTGTCTTGAAAGTGAACTAGTGTACACTGTGGCGTCGCTGTCTTTGTTCCATTATTTAATATAATATACTAGTTTTTTGCTAGCGGCTTCGTCTGCGTGGACGTCGGAAATTAATCCACGGGTACGGGCTACCTGTCTGCCAAATTTCACCGAAATCCCTTCGGCCGTTAACGCGTGATAGACGTACAGTTTGTTTGCATTGTAAAAATTTGTAAGTATATAAGGATTATTTTTAATGAAGAGATCCGTAGAAAACCGTGGTAACCAATGTAGTCCAAATAATTGATTATTTTTTTTACTTGATAGTCCTAGTTTAACATTTGTGCTTCAAGTTACGGTTTTGTGACCATAATCGTCGAATCCGACTCAGCTGGACAGCGTTCTGGAAGCTACGAAATATCTTCTCGACCCACATACCGCAGAGTCTCAAGACGAAAGTCAATGACCAGTGCGTGTTGCATTAATGGGTCTTATTAAAAGGCTCTAAGTCACCTTGCAGTTTCCCTACAGAATCGAATCTGAAATGAAGAGATCCGCAGGAAACTAACATAGCCCGAAGAATTGCAAAACTTAAGTGGCAGTAGACAGGGCACATTGCTCGCAGAACAGATGGCCGATGGGGCCGATAGGTTCTGGAGTGGCGTCTGCGTACCGTAAGACTTAGCGTTGGAAGGCCTCCCACAAGGTGGACTGATGACCTTGTGAAGGCCGCAGGAATCCGCTGGATGTGAGAAGCACAGAACTGGTCGAAGTAGCGGTGCTTCGGGGAGGCCTATGGTCAGGCAGTGGACATCTTTCGGATGAAATGATGATGATGATGATTCCACTTCCGGTCGATCATCTTTTTAACTACTGAAGCCAGCTGGCACCACAGATGCCTAAATACGATTAGCTGTAAGCGAATTTAAATTAAAACATCGTTCTATTTCTGTCAGTCGTTTGAAGGTGATAGAGACAGAATGATGTTTTAGTGGTTTACGTTACGGCTCCTACAAACAGACCGCGCCTTCGTGCGTGCGATTCGCGTCGCGTGTCGCCCGTCTCACGAGCCTTTATTGGATGTTATATTACCTATTCGTAATCTTAGGAAATCCTCTATCATATGAAAAACCGTAATACAATCTTTAAAACTTGTCATTTTCCAAATCTAATTTCTTGAAAAAAAAATCGTGTAAGTAATAACCGTCTTAGACAGTGTCAACTAAGTTATAGACTTGAAGTAGTCACGCACTATTGTCGTTCCAGAAAAAATAAATAAACAAATAAGAAAAAAAAACTATAAATTTTAGCGCGCGCCCAAAGAGCAATTCATTGATCGCAGAGTCCACAACATGAATTAAGTTGCATCGCGTTGAGGTACCAGTCATTTACCTTTAGACCGTTCCTACGAAACAAAATGTGAAAAAAAAATCTGCTCGACAACGTAACTAACTCAATGAATATTGTCACTTCTGTATTTCGGAAAGCCCTTCGCTGGTTCGCATTGGCTGCAACGCACGCACGGTACGGTACGCGACGGATTTTGGTTTACTTTGAATGAATTCATAGAGCACTGCGTACACTGATGGGACGAAAACCAAACAAAGCAAACCAAAATCCGTTGCGCGCAGTGCGTGGGACGTGGACGTTCACCTTTAGTCGTTGGTCCCGGCTTGATCAATGTACAAATTTACTCCTTTGACAGTCTATACGAGTAGTCAAAAGTACAACAACCGCTCTTATTTAGGGGTATCGTACTAACTAGTACGTAGGTTGCAGATCAGATAGACGGTCGTTCGATGTAAAATACTAGCATTGTACTGCCATAGCCTCATCCGGTTATACTGGAAGCCGACCCGAACACACTTGGGCAAAATTGTAGGCTGCTTTTGCCTTTTTTTTTAAAGCAATCGATGCCAGCTAGCACACGTTTAGTTTGGAAGCAACCTACCTGTTACAAGAATCTTTCTGCGCTCAAATGACGTTGACAGGGGGCGCTGTTGGTAACCATTTGTGCAATTGTTTTGAACAAGCAAGATGGCGTCGTTAGTTCTGATTTTGGCCAGGCGCTAAAAGAACCTTGTAGCGCTATATTACTGCCAAATGAATTTGATTCGGCATTCAGAACGGTTTCTGCCAAATTATATTTTTCTTAAATGCACTTAAATCATCTCCAAGCAATTTGATTCAAAGATACATACGTTAATATTGCATAATCCTGGGACCGTTGGGCAACCATAGAGGCATGGGAAAATGGGAGTAACTCCTTATTTATTACGTGGGAATTAGTTTCAAGAATACGTAACTAATTATGCATGTCGGCCAGTGAAAGGGCTTGTCGGTCATTTAGTACCTACTTACAGCTTACTGGGTCCTTCTTATGAAGTACAAGCTATGTGTCCGATAACAATCCAACAGACTCAAAGAGTTTTCTGCATCACTTGGCTAGGTGCACATCGTCCGTGCGAGGAGTACGGAACGCCTAAATGATTTTGGAGTCTATTTTCAAATTAGGTCAAAAGTCAATGTCGTTAGTTTTACAGTGGATCTTGTCTCACGGTTAGCTTCAGGATAACGAAAGAGTAGATCGTTTGGCCAACCAAGCCGTGGCAGATGGAATTTATGTTAATAATGCTACTTTAAATACATGTTTTAAAGGATTAATAAAACAGCAGTGTACACAATCATGTGTGAACACTTTAACCAGAGGTCAACAGAAAAGGGAATTTGGTACAAGACAATCCTATCACAGCTTTCAGTGTATAATAGCGATAAAGACATATTTTTATTATAACTCTAAAAAATATTTGTGTCCAAATAGTGCAAACAATATAATAAAAAGTGTAAAAGCTTTAAAATTACCAGTTTATAAACGTTTTAAAGTAGGTGTTAGGCATGGACAGCACTATCGTAGAAGTGACGTCACGACTATGTAACTTCATACTAGCGCCATACATTGTCCGTACCGCGCGACAAGGACGGGAACAATCCCCTACAAAAACTTTTAAAGCGTGTAGCTTTTTCGTATTTACATAAATTTAACAGATTTTATCGATTTTCTCATTTTACTATGCCTGCTTTAAAATGACATTATTTTTCGAACTATTTTTTTATCAGTTATATATACATATAATAGGGATGCTATTGGACTTATCAAAATCTGCTAAGCAGAAGTGGTTTAGTAATGGCACTGAGACTTCGTTCCGGTCACATTCCTTCAAAAAAGTATGGTTTTCTAATTCTGATCTGTGTAACCTTTTTCGTTTACGCCATCCAAATGTGAAGAATGTGGAGTCGAAGATGTGCAAATTTTTTGATAGAGTGTGTGTGGGATGAAGCTTTACGATTTAATTTACGAAATTGCAGAGTGTAATGCTATCCTGGCTTGTCCTTTATCGGAACAAGCTAGGATACTGTAAGATGGAGTGATCACGACGTTGATCCAATGGAAAATTTGTTCATTATGATGGTATGTACCACACCCTTCTGATACATGTTGTACATTGACAAGAATTCATTTGATTGTTAACATTTTTGTGTTCTATGTCAGTGTGTAGCAAAGATTCAGTACCCAATATTTTGTGACTGGCATTAAAAGTAGACGTAGCGTTGGAAGGCCTCCCACAAGTTGGTCCGATGACTTTGTGCAGGCCGCAGGAATCCGCTAGATGCGGAATACAAAGAATCAGTCGAATAGGTTGCTTGCGGGAGGTGTCCAGCAGTGGACGTCTTTCGGCTGAAATTATGACTCAATGATACAATGATAAGGAACAAAGGTTGTAGACAGTTAAATTTATTCTTATCAATGTATAAATCTTTTTGAGGAGACTGACTATACCGTTTCCGTTGAATGCTAATTAAAGTCGCCTTTCAAGCTTCCATTCTTACGTTTTCAGGTTTTCATGGTGACTATTCTGGCTGCAGTAGCGACCAGTGAGCCTCCGGTCTCCGGGTACAACTATCAGCAACCTGCCAACCACAACAGTTATAACTCTCCAACCAACAGTTATTTACCACCTCCTACAGGTCAGTATTGCCAAAATGCTTTAAGAGTGACCAACCATACCGTACGGCATATGGCGTTATGAGAAAGTTCAGCTGTATAGAGCCGTAAAGCGTCATCACTGTTAGACAAAACGGCTGTTAAAAGAAGCTCAGTGATCTTTCTTTGTTGTACTGGATCATAACTGGACACCTTCTGGTACCGGAGAAATTGAAGGTCAAAGTTCTATCTTGTTTTTAGTTTTTTCACATAACAAAGTTCTGAATGTGGGTTTTAACTTTAAATATTCTCTCGACTTCTGTACTGTTGAATGCACCCATAAGCACAATGGTTTGAGTGCGTTTCCTTGCCATATACAGTAAACAGTGTTTACTGTATATGGCAATTTTTCTCCCTTTTGCGAAGATAAGACACATCAATTTCTTAACAAAACGTCATTCTTCTTTTTTAATTTTGACATCGCGCCTTAGAGATCTTTCCAATATCTGTGATTTTGTTTGTCTTCCGTTTCTTTAATGGCCATGCTACGAATGCAGATATAAATGTCGTTGTCCAGAAATAGTTTTTACTCAATGTTACTTAGTTTACAGAATGCGTAGGTCACCGTAGGACCCATCACATACCCTTCGCATGTGGTGGGTCCCTATTTTAGTCACAGAGACCGTCTAGGATCATTTCATTTTCCGTCCGTCCGTCTGTCTGCCTGTTAAGCCCCTTTTTCTCAGGAACGCGTGTAGGCATCAAGTTGATATTAATATCAAAGACGTAAGTCTACGGACCCATGGAGTTCTTAAAAAATCAAGCTTCCAAGCCGACGCAATTAAATAATACGGACATTTAGGCGACATATTTGATACCCGCTAATAAATTAAAACCTATAGGGTACTTTCCTTTAACCACAGATAATATAATACTACATACAGATACCCAATCCCATACAAAGAAATGAAACCTCCCGAAGTCTGGCTATTGAGCTGGCAATTTGTCTTAGTCCAATTTTTTAACAGATGGCAGCATCAGCGACCCACTAATTGCCAGAGACTGTAGTGTTACAACGCCATCTAGGAGTCGATCTACTTTTAAAACGTTTCGTGCAATCCTTTAAATATAAGGTTTTATAGTTCCGGCTTCAGAAAATATGTTTTTGGATTTGTTTTATATTTTTATGTAAAAAAATAGTTGTTTGATTTAAATAAGTAACAATATTGGAAACTGTGATGACAGGACCAATTGTGTAAAACACCATCTATTGCAAAAAGCTCTAAACAAAACGATTAACAGATAGCTTCTTTTATCATTTAAAGGGTTCGAATTGAAGTTAAAGGCTTCATCTTTATTTAATTGTTAAAATACGTGCATTATGAGTGGAAATAGATAAATTTGCACGAAACAAGGAAGTTTTGACTTCCACCAATCATAATTCAGCCAAAATTCTGCCGCATATCGCTTATTGTTAATTTCATAAGGTTACCTATGCTGCCATCTATGATTTTTTTTTAAGACAAATTATAAGTTGTTCGAGTCTCAACCCCATGCACATAGTTTTTTAAATAATTGATGAATTTCAACGTTCATAGATCTAGATGGGTAATTTGTTGAATACGAGGCTGTTTATGTCTATTTTATTATGTGAATCTTATTTGCGCAGAAAAAATGTAATGAAATGAATTGATAGCAACTGTTTGCACGTCGATGTCCCTTACACCCTGTAAATGCACCAGCTAAGATGGATTGTTTGTGCGAAAGTTTATTTGGTTTTGGTCCATAAAACTATGCTTAATATTTTTTTCATAGGTTTCACATCGCCAAGCAACAACTACCTGCCTCCAACCTTCGGTTCAGGATCGCAGAACTCCTTCGGGTCAGGGTCACAGAACTATGACAACGGATATGACCACGGGAATGGACACAATCATGGACACGGTCATGACAATGAAGTGGTGAGTGCCCTACTTTAAGTTCTTTTAAAACTGAGAAGAAGCCTGCGTGAAAATCAGGATACCACTGCGTGCATCGATTGTTTTAATGGTAAAAAAGTCACGCGACTGTTTGCGCTAGTTTGAACACCGCCATAAAAGTAACATGAAACAATCGGCGCGAGTGAATTTCATACGGAATTTTCAGAATCAGCACCAATGACATCATCCGAGATATTAGCATTCCTTAGTTAATGACGCTTATTAGTTTCAATTAGCAGCTTAGTTAACACTAACAGACTGCCTCGTTGGTGTAGTGGTCTCAAGAGCTACTACTGAGCATGAGGTCCTGGGTTCGATTTCAAGGTCGGTCAAAGTGTTATTGGGTTTTTCTATCTAGAATTCCTCAGTAGCATCCCGGAGTTGCATTTGTGCCCGGTTGATGGCAATGGGATTGTTCCTTATTACATGGGACTTAAGCCAAACTGGCGAAATGTGGGTGTACTATAGGTACACCTCTGCCTCACCCTTCGGGGATTACAGGCGTGATATTATGTTAGTCTAACATAAGTAGGAGAAAACGTGTGGAAACGTCTCAGAAAACTGACTGACTGCCTGATTTGCCTGCCAGAAAGCCTGATATCTGCAGTTAGCTTCCAATAACATAATATATTTATTGATGTTACCAGTTATAACAACTTAGATGTCTTAGACTTTAACTAAAGGTGAAGTGTACCGTAAGTTACTGGCTGTGATATTAGGAATCCCACGCGCAACGTTAACAGAAATTCGAAAATGCAACTATCTTGTAGCATAATTAGTATCACCCCATAGATTTTTTAAATGAAAGCTTAAAAAAACGTAACTTTACATCCGTGTTTATTTACGTGACGCTAACTTCGCGCGTTCGTGCTATAGGCCAACGGGCATTCGTCTTCAAAGTTAAATTGACTTTGTTCATTGACGAAAGTGTAAAACAACACTGCTTATCATTACAAAAGTTTAATAAACAAAACATTAAAACTAATTAGTCTTCGTGCGTATATTGTAGATATGATAAGAATTGATTGGCCTTAACCTATAGACATCGTTATCAATACTATAAAATATATCTCCATAATCCCCGAAGATCATGCTGTTGGGAAGAAAATCTAAGTTAGCGACCTTCCTAGCTGTTCCGTTGTAACAATCAATTTCATGAATCCCATTATCGGATAATCCGTATGTCTTTTCACCTTCAACGAAAAAAGTATACACAACACGCAAATCCTTATTTTTAACCACTTCTTGACTATTGTAAGCACAAAAAACACCACACATAGTAACTATATGGACATTTTTTTCATTATCCACGTCAAATTCCATAACCGTCTTCAAGTTGCCAATTTTAACAGCAGTTTGTCCGTCATTGAATATCTTGTATATCATATGATCATTCGCATCTATTAAGTACATTTCATTGTTTCTTATAACTATTTTGAAAATGTTCATGTTGTACAAGCCAATGTTTATAGCGACGTTATACAGTGGATCATATTTGTATAATCCATCGTCTGATCCGAAATAAACTTCACTGGTGTCGGGGTCCACAGCAGTAGCTTTGTTTCTTTGTATGCCTTCGATTTTCATTGCTTGTTTCGTCACAATATTTACGTATGCTCGTCTAGAGTTCTGTACTACGTCGTCCATGTACATAAAAAACAGTTTTCTGCTGGAAGAGTCGTAGGCTAGTTCTTTAGGGCTTTGAAAAGCGTTCGTGAGGAGTTCCTTTCTGTACATTCTCGTTCCTATTCTCTCAATGGGCGTATCAGTTAAGTAAATCGTAAATTTCGCATCAACACACACGAGAATAGCGACAATTAATACTTTGTTGGTCATGTTTAAGCGTGCGACACAAACTGAATCAGCTTTACAACTGGTATTGTTAATGTTTTTATTAGTTATCTTTACTTTACCAACTTTTTTTTTGCCGTTTACTACTGTGTATTCAATGAAATTTAGTTCATGTGCCTCGGGACTAAATGCTTCATTTCATTTCAGTGTTTTTTCCTGTATGTTTGTTTTGTCTGCACGCTCAGCTGACTTCTCTGTAAATGAGTGTAATGAGTGTTGTAAACAAGTTTAGAGGTCGTCTGTATTTCATGTGTAAGGATTTACTCGACGTATCCTATGTGGTCATTAATTGAGCTTGTTAAGCTGTGGTATGAATAAGTGGAACTTCTTGACTGATTTAGTGGTCTGACACTTTAATTTTGCGACTCGTTTTTGAATGTGGCTAGGTTAGGGTTAGGGTTTTCCACATTTAGCCAGTTATGTTTAAGTCCCATGTAATAGGGGGCAAGCTTGTTGCCATCAACCGGGTACAAATCCAGACTCCGGGCTGCTACTAAGAAATTCTAGATAGAAAAACACAATAATACTTTGCCCGACCTGGGAATCGAACCCAGGACCTAGTGCTGAGCAGTAGCTCTTGCGACCACTTGACCAACGAGGCAGGGGAATAATACATCCACATTTCCAAAAGTTCCACGTCACAGGCTAGCTTATTGCTAAAGGGTCAATTTAACATCAAAAATCTCTCGTTCCAGCCCAAGTCCTATGAATTTGGATACTCAGTGAAGGACGCTCAATCTGGCAATGATTACGATCGTAAGGAAAGTTCTGATGGCAATGTTGTACGTGGAGAGTACCGAGTGCAGTTACCCGATGGACGTACGCAGATTGGTAAGTTGTTGACAAACATCTTGGAAACATAACATAATTACCCTGTGTTGACACCCACATAGTACTACAAGTATCTTTTTACAGGCGTGTTGGTGAACATTTAAGAAATTATTTAGAGAAATTGTAACAAAATGTATAACATAAAATGTTTTTGGTGGGTAAAATATTCATCTTACGAGAAACGCTCCACGCGAGTTCAACGGCCATTGTCCGGTTTTTTTTTCATCTCTTGGTTACGTCTATGGTCATCATCATCATCAATATTAATCCATCCTTCTCTTCCTCTCTCCCTTTTAGACATATCATCTTTCATACATCCATCGTTTCTTTGGTCATCACCTGTTCGTATTGCCATCCAATTATATTCAAAACTTTCTGACAACATTTTCCTCATTCCTCCCGCTTCACATTGCCCTTACATGGTCGTTCTGGAACCGAAATCCATGAGCTCGATTATCGAACTCGAAACGATTGAGACCATTATTTAAAAAATATAACAACAAAAAACACGAAAAATCATTTCTAGAATAATGGTCTCAATCGTTTCGAGTTCGATGATCGAGTTCATGGCTTTCGGTTCCAGAAAGACCTAAATTTAACCGTGTAGTCTAAATAATCTTCGAGTAGAACGGCTGTGTGAATGAAAGTACTAAATCTTCATTTTACAGTAACATACCACGCTGACTGGCAGACAGGATTTCACGCGGATGTCAGATATGAGGGGCAGGCAAAATACCCAGAGCCAAGCTACATCAGCAGACAAGGTATAGTGTTCCTTATACCAACAAGCCGTGTGTCCGATGGGATTTCTCATCGGCTACTTCTCAGGTGCTTTACGGGATGAGTGCAAAAAAACGATGATACAAGTCAAAGTAGATAGCAGTTTTCTTATTTTTACTTTAAAAATTACGAATTTTCATATTGACTGTCCCCTCATTCAAATTAGTTGTTGGAAATCAATGGAGTTACCTAGCCGTTACGTTTGATCCTGTATATGAACTCTTGTCCATTTTATGCTTCAAGGTTTGCCTGGCTGTCGGTAAATGAATTCTGATAGTTAATTTAAGATTTTTATTAAGTAGTGGAGTAGCAAAATAGTGTCTGTTCATAAAAAAATATCTCTTTTTTTGATAATTGTTTACACAGTCCGATCTTTTTCCTGCTCGAGTTATTATTATAGCCAATGAAAGAAAAAAAAGTATTTTCACTTAACTTTATGCAGAGAAAGAACACAAACACAAAAAATAACAAGTTGGGGAAAAATATGCGTCACATGCACGCAAATCGGCCATCGCTCAGCATAATGCTACGACCTGTGCGAGACAGAGCCTGTCGCTGGTTTTCAGCGACAGCAGCGATACTGCACCGGTTGACGTGATGACGTAAACCGGTGCAGTATACGAAAATATATAAAAAAAACTATGAAATAACATAAATACACTGTGCCTAGTTCTAAATGTTTATAAAATTTAGAAACATTTTATTTATAAAATGGTAACATTCTGGGCGACTCACGCGTCACCGTCTTTTAATAATCTGTGCGCGCCGCTGTCAACTATAGGTTTGTCGTTTTGACAAAGGTACAGCTACATATTACGTTATAATTAAACATGGCGCATCCGGTGATTAATTGTTATAATGGAGTTAATACCAACAAAAAGATGTTTTGGGTGATTGTGTATCGACTAAATATGAATTACCTACTTTACAACTTTTTCGTTTCTTTTCAGGAGGATACAATTACAAAGCCCCCACTCCCAATGACTTCAGCGGTTCGCTAACCGGTTTCCATGGCAACCAGGGTTACAAACAACCATCGACCGCTTACGGACCTCCCGGTTACCATTGAGTTAACTAAATATTAACCAAATGGTTACCGCAACCAATGACTGCTGTTTTCAATTTTTATCCCTTATGTTACCAATGTACCTATGTAAAGTAAAAAAATAAGACTAGATTCATAATACATTTTAAGTATAAATAACAGAATAAAAAGTGAAAATAATGTATGAAGGCCAAAATAGTTACAAAACGACACTTTATTTGGGTTTCTTAATAAAGTTGCAAAATAGGAAATTCGCCACACGAGAAGTAGCTCCAACGAGGAGACAAAGAATTTTGAACCATTTGTATTGACGTAAAACCTTATTTAGAAGTGACTGTCTAGTACCTACAAACTGTATTTGTACAAACAAACATTTATCAGTACTTTTTATGCTTCCATAATTCATAGGATGAAATAAAAGTCAACGCAACCAAAAGATTCGGTAATTATGTCACATATTCTGATACTCGCTAAATCTGCATGATACTTCCGTTGCACTTAGTCCAAAATCCAAAACTCCTATAGAAAAGGAACCTGCGGTTTTTCTTGAAATTAAACATTTACCAGAAATCTTTTCCAATTTTTTTTTCCATATAAACTTAATTAGGACTACTACAAGCATTTTCAATTAAATAATTTACAAATCGGTCCAGCCGTTATCGAGTAATTCGCTTCCCAACGAACAGCATCTCAACTTTCATCATTAAGTGTGGGAAAAAAAGGGTCTCACAAAAATAAAGGCAAAATACGAATATTGTTAATTTGTAGTTCTTTCACATAAAAATAAGGTTTCTTGTTATTATAAAGTTACATTTGCAGTTGGAGCATCGATCGTTATGTAGACCGATGTATGTTTAAACATGTTGTCCATTGCATAGTTAAGTTTGTCTTTTGAAAGACGAAACTTCCAATGCGGGTCGGATTGATCCGGTTTACCCTCTTGTTACGTGTTTGTCTCAAAGTCATTCGGTTATCTACAATTTGTGTTCAATAATACTGAATCAATGTTTAGCTAGCGTACCCAATGTGTAAAATTTTTGTGGCTACTCATTGATACAATACTCGTAATTAGGAACAAAGATTCTAGACAGTTGTTAAATGAATTCTTGTCAATGTTTACTTTATCTTTTTAAGGCTGACTGTACGGACACGAAATCTTTGTTGCGCGGTTTTTATATTAAATATTTGTAGTAAAACTACATTTTGTTTTATTTATTTTTATTTTAAATCATTATTGTTAAGACTGCAAAGAGGATTTGACGGCACGGTTAGCGCAGTGGTTGAGCGATCGGCTGCTGCGCTGCGTGTCGCGGGTTCGATTCCCGCACGGAACAAATATTCGTATGACCTTCAAATAGTTGTTCCGGGTCTGGGTGTCTTGTGTATGCGAGTTTTCATGTTTGTGAACGCACCCACGATACAGGAGTAATTCCTAGTGTGGGGCAACGTTTTTAAAAAAGAAAAAAAAAAGGTTTTATATAACGATTAATCTACGCGGACAAAGGCTCTTTCTTTTCCTTAAGACCTGTGGCGGCATCTACACCGCCACATGCGAACAAACGCATCAATCCTGCATCGCGCAAGCAGAGTTTACAGCGCAGATAGCATATATACAACTTCCCGATAACAATCATCGGGCAGTTGCCCACCAGATACGATATCCATCTGGTCGGAGGATCCTCCCTTTTCCAAGAGTATGAGTGAACTTTACACCCTGTTCCTCATATCTCTTCAAACCTAATAGGATTGCGCGTGCACCAACTACTGTCAATTCTATTTCACACAATTATGTACGTTTGAACGTATGCAGCCTTGGTACGGTGACGTTACGCTTTGCGCTGTTCCGTGGGTGGGGGACCATCGTAACATACCAAAACCCCTCCGTGCCTCGGAAAGTACGTTATGCCGTTGGTCCCGTCAGTCATATTTGGAACCTTGAAAGTCGTTACGGGGCATCAGAAGCCTGCAAGTCTGACATCTTACCAAGGGGTCTCGTAATACCCAATACAAGGGTTGTGGAGGTCAAATATCACCCCTCCATTTAAAATACATGTAGGCGGCTGCATCAGGTGAGACTTATAGAGGTATGAGAAACAGGGTGTAAAGTTCACTCATCCTCCATAGAAAAGATGAGAACCTGCCCAAAGATTTTTTTTTTGTATGGCATCTCGCAGGTCAACCTGTAAGGTTGTCGTCTGCTTAAGCGGACTTGCCGGTGGTGCCCTAACAAATTAAGGCCTCCAGCCAGGACTTAAACTTAAATACTAACTAAAAACTAAGCGACTACGCGCTAAGGGCACCCCCTGTGGGGTACGAACCTCGGCTTAGGGCGTCGCTGGAAGAGGGCAGCAAGGGACTAGCTGGATCAGGATTTGAGTGATTTAGGGACGAATTTAAAGCTACAGGCTCAGCGGCGCGGGCTGGCTCGAGCAAGGGTCGGGAGGGGCGTGGATTTGGGCGTCGCGGCGGGCCTCGGCGGCGAGGCCGGTAGGACGGTGATCGGGTTTTGGGCTTACGTAGCGTGCTGGTGGTCTTACTACTCTCCTGGAGGAGGGTAGTGGCGTCGTCGGGGGCGATTAAAGCATGCCTTGGTCGGCGAATACGGCTAATGCGGGGCGGAGTATAGCGGGCGGCTGCTGAAATCAGGAGATTTGGGTGTTTTATGCCACAGTCAAAGAAACGCTTGGATAAGCGTTTCATAAACTGATTTATGGTTGGCATTTTAAGGTCGACGTGGAGATCTATATTGCGGACATAGTAGGGGGCACCCGTGACCTTTCTGAGTAGTCGGTTCTGGAGGGTCTGCATCTTGTGGAGATGACGTGGATGAGCGTGCGCAAATACAACGCAGGCATAAGTCATGATGGGACGGATGACTGCGGTATAGATGCGCAGCTTGCATTTAAGTAACAGTCTGCAACGGGCTGTGTGGTATTTTGTTACATCAAAAACACATCTTATTATCTATTTATGTATTTAACACCTGAGGAGCTATTGTGCACAGCAATTCTTTCTATGATTCAGTAGGTACTAAAGCCTTTATGGAAATTGTATGACACTCATTTAACTTACATTTGTTTATCTGATATTGTTGTACTGCTGAAAAGCAAACCTTTGCTACTTTTGTCTATTTTCCACACCCATTTATCTCATTTCATGTGATCTCATATTATTTTCCTTTTATTGAATGTTGTGACATTTTGTATCTAACATTGTCATCTGTCAGTTTTTATTTTTCTAGGGTATAGAGCTAAGAGGTCGTCTATTTTATTGTAAAGGTATCGTAAAACTAGTGTTAAGCCAGGTTCTCACTGTAAGCCATCTTTATTGTTCCTGGCCGATAACCAATTAAGAAGTATTTGGATTGAAAACTAAAAAAGTCACTTCTAGAACGTTATTTTTTTTTTGAATGGCATCTCGCAGGTCAACCTATGAGGTTGTCGTCTGCTTAAACGGACTTGCCTGTGGTTGCCCTAATAAATTAAGGCCTCCAGCCAGGACTTAAACTTAAATACTAACTAAAACTAAGCGACAACGCTAAGGGCACCCCCTGTGGGGTACGGACCTCGGCTTAGGGCGTCGCTGGAAGAGGGCAGCAAGGGACTATCTGCATCAGGATTGATATTATTTAGGGAACTTCTAGAACGATCGGCCAGGGGCTATATAAGGCAACCGATACTTTTCACCAGGTTCTTTTAACTTCGTCTTTTGACTCATTCTTTTGACTCGCCCTTCTGGCTCGCTCTGTTGGCTTATTTCTTTTCGTACTTTTTCTTACTCTGTCTATGTTTTTCTTAAAGCTCCTTCAATATAAACATTTCAAAAGTTAAACTCAGTGAATTTCATTTTATCTTGTGTTCATGAAGGTGTTCGAACTCTCCCGATCACCTCCGACCCTCCCGCTTGAGTCTGCAGGTTTGAGACGTGTTGCAGAGAACTAATAAACGTGGCGTGAGACGCCGCCGCCTGATGAAACACCACCCGACGCGAGCTCCCTCGACACGGGCTGCGGGCTGGTGGAGAGGCTGCTGCGAGCTCCCACTCGACGGACTGCGGAACGGAGGAGCGGCCGACGCGACCCGATTCAACCGTGAGCTGCTTCGCGACCGTGAGCATGGAGAGGCTGCTGCGACCTTCATCTCGACAGTCTGTGGGCCGGAGGAGTGGCCGACGCCTCGAGCTGCTGCACGACCGTGAGCTCCCTCGTGTTAGACTGCGGGCCAGAGGATCGTCCTATGCGAGCTTCGACTAAATCTTAATTTAATATCTTTTTCTACGTAATTTTGTATTTCATATTTTAAAAATTATAATAACTTGTAACCACGTTTAGCCAGTCGGCTAAACGTTACGTTACAGCTGTCAGAATGTAGTGGAGTCTTCCAAGAGCGAAAGCGGCGCGCGCGCGAACCGCCTTAATATGCTGTTTAAACGTTAGGTTTTGATCAAGGATCACGCCTAGGTATTTGGCTTGCTTCTCCCAAGGGATTGGCTTGCCGTACATAGTGATCGCGCTGGGAAGGGGGAGTGGGACTCGACGACGTCTCGAGACTCGATTCTCCATTTCCGGAACCAAGAGCATAAGACGTTTGCGGGGGTTTGAGGAGTACGAGGGACCGACCGGTATAGTAAATGGCAGTTTCGTCGGCGAAGAGAGCCAACTAAGCCTTTTTACTTTTGGGATGTCGCTTGTGAACAGTGTGAAGGCTACAGGAGATATGACGGGACCCTGAGGGACTCCGGCGACACGGTGCGATTCAACAAAAAGTCTCGTAAGATGAGCACGAGACGATCTGGCACTCCTAGTTGGCAAAGCTTGTATAACAAGCCGTTGTGCCAGACTTTGTCAAAGGCTGCCCAACGATTGATGTCGGGATGATGTTTATATGCTGGATGCGCGGTAAACTCTGCTTGCGCGATGCAGGATTTTGCGTTTGATGTCAGTGAGATGCGTAGTTCACATGTGGCGGTGTAGATACCGCCACATCATTCCCCTCCGGAGACTGGAGGTCGAGAGTGGGCTGAATCTTGTATCTTGTGATAATTTCTAGTGCCAGTTGAGGTTCCAGTGAGTCGGAACCGGGTGTCGCATAGTTCGCTCGCGGTGAGCCAGAACTGTCTGCGAAGATTCCTCAGTGAGTCGAGGTGACGCTGCGTTATGCGCCAGTGCGTCGGATAAATGATAGATGATTTATTTCTGTAAGTAGGTTTGTACAAACACTTACACGTCAATCATATTTTAAAAACTAGATGAGATCGGCGTTTCCTATCTGACTATTCTGAGAAGAAAGGCCGAAACAAACTCAGAGGTCACAGTCTCTTTTAAATAATGTTCAGACATAATCTTGGTCAGGTCATGTTAAGACCATGTGGATTGATGTCTGAAATGGTCTTTTGAGGAAAGAACCACACAGAATGAGTGAACCTGTCCAGTCAGTGCACGCATTTGTCAGTTGTCATGCAGCTCAACACAGAACTAAAGGAGCTCAACAGTTCGATGAACATTACCAAAGAAAGGACATTTGGTTAGGCCGCATAAATTACTTAAACTGCCAGACCATGATCAAAAGTAAAAAAAAAACATTAAAAAAAAACGAAAAATCTACATTGTCTTCACATTCACAATTATTAAAATAATATAATTCTTAATGATGCATGATATAATACTTTACTTTATTTATGGATGTGGTACAAAGCCGGGTTGTGTTCGACTGCTGGCGTCGACCAGGAGAGGATTTATGGGCTGTGCTTGTGGAGCTGGGAGGCCGGAAGCCATCGCAGTTTCTTCGCCATCTGCAGGGGTTAGCTTGACCAACTGTGCCCCTGGACTTTGTGCGCACGATTTGGAGTGTTATACGCTTGTATGCCTGGAGATGGAGTATCTTCTTCAGGGCCAGCTTTGTCTGCCAATGACAAAAACCGTGAGCAATGAGTTTTTAAACTTTAAAATTATATATAAAGGGTAACTTAAATATAATTTTAAAAGTTTTATCACTTCTAGAACTTTGTGAGGACCTGTGTCGGCTGGTTGCAGGGAACCACGTAATGCGTCTTCACGAAGGAACATGTGATCAGTCAATCACTTGGAGTAAAAATTACTCCTGGGAGTCTTAGCTGTTCGTCGTACACTAATTTGGCGGTAGAAGCCTGGACATCCCTTTTGAATGCGCTCTTTATGCCAAGCAATACCCACGGCAAAGTCTGTCCACGTTTCATTGGCATGGCACATGATGGACGCCTTGAGTTGCCTGTGAAAACGCTCTAGCATGCCAAAAAAAATTAAAGGTGTTCTAATGGAGCCGACTCGTACTTACGGCCTCTGTCCGGGTAAAAGTCCAATTACACTTTTGACTTAAACATAACTGGCGGAATGGTGGATGTAATACGTGAACCTCTGCCTAGCCAGTCGGGGAATGCAGGCGCGATGTTATGTTATGTTTAAATAAATTTAACTTAGATATAGCACATGTTGACTTGTCAGTAGATAGTACGCGTACGGAGTAGAGGTGGGTCGCTAGTTTTACATAATATATAAAAAAAAATGATAACATGCTTTGTTATCAATTGTATAAACTAGGTACCGACACGACCGATATTTTTAAGTGTGCGTGGATGGCTAAATCCAAAACCATAAGACAGCAAAAACAAGTCAAATGAGTCTCAGGGCCGACTGTGGTAAAAATTAAAACGGTTTCATTCAATGTTTGACAAAAAAAATTCAACCCTGCTGATTTTTTTTTGTGTCGCTAATAAGAATCGTCTGGGAATTAATGTCATACTTGACATTAGTTTGTCGCTTGAAGTTACCGCAGCAGTTTATTGTTTCATAAATCATTAAAATCTAGGTAGTCGACTCCTGGCTAGGCTAGGATACATTTATTTTTAACAAAACCGGTTCCGATACTCCTTTTTGTTTCACATCTGTCTTCTTTCACACGCAAATATAGAAAATGCACCCTGTATAACTGCAAGATAATTCTACTTAGAGCCCCATCAGAAGTTCTCTCGGGTTATCTTTATGTCTAATGCCTAATTAAGCTAATAATAATTTAATGTTTGCGAATAAACAGCGTTTTGCATTTATATCTCATGAGTGGTCAGCAGAGGTGGACGTAGCATACCTCTATTAAAACAACGTTGTCTGGAGTACTTAGTGTATAGAATGCAGGGTGTATTGGCGTTACTAGTACTCTACGTGGGATTGGCGCAATCCTTCTCGTGGGGTGAGTACGAGAATTAGAAGGAATGGAATAGGTTATCTTCATTTTTCATAAATATGAAAGAGAAAGAGAGAGTGTCTTAGTGTTTGTGTTTAGTGTTTAAAGGACAATGCCAGAAACTCTATAGAACTTTGCCCCACTCAAATCAAAAAGTCATTTACAAACATGCAATATGCAGCATCTTACAGCTTATTTATTACTGTTAACTAAACATTTGTCCTAATGTCTGTAGAACTTGCGGTTTCTGTTAAAACTTAAAAAAATAATGACATTGATTTTAGGTTAGGTGCAGTGTATAATTGTTACAAAGCGATTTAAACAACATATACGTTACGCATTATCATAATTCATATAATTGTAATGTGAGCTTTTGTTTTACAGGTATTGAAAACTTTTTTTTTGTGTATCATGTGCAATAAGTAACGCAAAAGGAAAGTCAGGGGTTGAATTTATTTTATCATTGATTTGTAATCGGCAAGATCTACTAAAAAACAATGTATTATGAAAAGGTTCTATAATCATTACAACTATTTTCACTAAATGATATTTCCTGTAAATAGCTGGGGCAGGATCAGGCATTGTCATTTCACCGATTTTTTGGTCTGATGATGTGTTCGTAACTCATAAATTTATGAAAAAATTCGGAGTTTTAGAGGCACTTCGTGATTTGTTTTTGTGGGAACACAATTATCGTTGCCCATTTCAAAGTGTAGTAGGTTCTGATGAATAAGAACAGGCGTGAAACTACATAAAAACTCTTTTAAAACGTAATTACGTATTAATTAAATAAATAGTGATCACCTTTTTTTCAGTTCTTTCTTGTCTGATTATTTAAGTGTGTATAAACATGGTTAAATAAAAACCATAAATCAGATTACCTCCGCTACATCCTTAATTCCCATAGTCAAGTTTTGATATTGAAATAACATTCTTATAATTTTAGTTGACAGTATGGTTTGTCGTTCGGTTAAGGGTTATCTTTGCGTCAACCTAGGTACCTAATAGGCAAAATATTATTAGGGTATTATTTCTTGGTGATAATTTTCTGATATGTAACCTAATCTAGGAATAAAAATTGGATTGTTTGGATTAAACAGTAAGGAGGATTAAGTGCAAAAAAAAAAACCTGTTTTGGGGAATTGTTAGACGTAGTTCTCGTGTGAAAAGCAGTCTGACGAGAATGCAAGTAATGGAAAGAAGAGGAAAGCCTAGGAATGACAAGATTTAAATTAGCTTAGTAATATTTTTTTTTTTTGGAAAAACAAACATTTGCACATTAAGAATAACAAAAAGTTAGGATACAGCAATGTTACAAATGTGAAATCAACCACGTTCTCCACAGATACACATGAGACAATTTGGTAAATTTTAAGACCCAGAAGCGTTATTAACAATAAAAAGAGGAATATCAATGGTAAAGTCTTCATGAAACTGTTAATAGTGCAGCATAAGTGGAACAACAGTGTCACATTAATTTTGCAGTGTGTTAAGCAACATGAGTCTAAACTTTTCTTTTGGTAAAGCAACCAGATCCAAACTGCATAAATTCTTATTAAAATTGCTTGTAATGCGACGAAGTGGCGCATGCATTTGTACGACTGGAAGTAGTAGCGAATACAGGTCGTGCGCGCACCACGCGCCCCTGCCATGTTCTGGGAACTGTATATATAGTAATATAATTAGTGCTTAAATTCTGTGGCCGATTTCATCACAAAGCCGTACATGCTATAAGCATTATTAACAATTTTATTAACATGTGCATCTAAGTGAAGTTTATCGTCAAGTAGAATTCCCAGGTCGCGGATCAGACTCTCCCTTGCCAGAGTTTCACTGTGTGTGTTTCTGTGTGTAAATATATTTTTATTTTTAGTGAAGCTAATACAACAACATTTAGTTATACTGAGTTGGAGTTTGTTTTTAGTGCAATAATAAATCTGCGTAAAGTAAGAATTTAGAATTTAGAAAGCACAAGTCAGTATCATTGACAAATATGATAAATAACAAAGGGCCCAGTATCGAGCCTTGAGGCACTGCTGATGTAACAGTGATAGAATTGGAATGGAAACCATTTACTACTACTTTGTGAGTTCTATTTGTAACATAGAAAGTATACCAACGAAACAAATCCCCACGAATGCCATTAAAACCTAATTTGTTCAAAAGTAATTTATGATCGACCTTGTCAAAGGCTTTACGGAAGTTAGTATAAATAGAGTCCACCTGTACAAGTGCGTGTAAATTATTGAATAATTAATCAGTATATTCAATCAAATTAGTAGTTGTGGATCTTTTCTTCACGAACCCATGCTGTTGCTTAATAATCTGATCATGAAAAATCGGATACAGCTGATTGTGGATAAGCCTCTCGAAAAGCTTTGACAAGATTGACAGAATGGAAATGGGACGGTAGTTATCAATTTCATATGTTGGACCAGATTTATGGACAGGGGTGATATTGGCTCGTTTCCAAACCTCTGGGAAAGTGCCTTGGCTCAAACATCTATTATAAATAATATGTAGTGGGAGACTTAAAGCGTCAGCGGTATTTTTAAGGAAGAATGGCGGGACACCATCAGGCCCTGGGCCTTTAGAACAATCTAAGGATTTCAATGCACTGTGTACTTGTTCAATACTGATCACAAGATTGCTATCGAGATGACTATTCTTAGCTTCGTCGAAGTTCTGCTGCTGCATATCGTTAAGAGTGGAAGGCTCATAAACAGAATGGAAGAAGTTTAAAAATAGATCACAGATTTCATCTGGATTGTTGGACGACTGTCCCTCGTAATGCATAGTTGAAGGAATGGAAGCTATGGATTTACGGTTAGATATGAAAGTCCAGAAATGTTTAGTGTTAACTTTTATGCTATCCTCAACTGACTTTATCTATACGTAATAACATGCTTTAGGTTCAGTATGAAATCTCGTCCTATATAGTGAAAACTGTTCGTAATCTGATAAATTTTGATACATTGTTCATTTACACCACGCTTTAGTTTTATTTTTTAAAATATGTATCAATGATGGTGAGAACCAAACCGGATATTTAGAAGACTTAATCGATGTTAAAGGAACATGAGCTTTAATAACTCTGAAAATAACTTCATAAAACGTATTTACTGTTTCTTCTGCAGACTGCCCCTGTAATAATTCGCCCCAGTTAACTCTGTCCAAATCACCATTAATTTCTTAGTAATTCGTCTTATAGTAATTGAGCCTCTGTATAGATTTACGTGTCATGGCTCGTCTAACTAAATTGAAAGAAGCTAATTTACATAGGGGTGGGTGATAAGGGTCTGAGGTTAATAATGTGTCAGTGGGTGTTATAACAGAACACTCATTAACACTGATTACTAAATCCAAAAAAAATCCGCTTGAATTTTTATATTACTATACTGGTAGGCATTAAAATGGACATAAAGATGCTCACGTGTCTATAAATTGGAGAGTTGCTGCTATTTTAATCTTGTATGGTAGAACATGAACCTCCAGCAGCCAACCAATAAATTCCGGGGAGATTGTAATCACAAAACAGATAGAAATTTTGAACACTTCCACTCGCAACAACTGCTTGCAAAAGCTCCAAATATGAAACATAAACACTTTCGGGTGTTTTTGGTGGAATGTATGCTGAACATTTATGATATCGTACTTTCCCCTAGTCGCGCTCGGGATACGCAAAATGACATGCTCAATGTATTGGTTTAACAAGATAGAAGACTCAATTGTGACAGATCCCAGTCCCTTCAGCATTGCAATAAGGGTGCCACCACCATCCTTCTTTTGAGTAGCCTTGCGATCCCGATCACATCTATATACGGAATACCGTACCAATAAACTCAGAGTCCAGTATTTCAGGGGTTAACCAAGTATCCGTGAGTATTATGACATCGTAGCAGTTGGATATATGTTCATAAATAGAACATGCAGTTTAGTGCGAAGCCCTCTACAATTTTGATAGTATATGATTAATTCAAAGGTGTACATCGAAGCAGTAATGTCAAACGTTTGAGCAAGAATACGAGTATAAGCATCTCTTTTCAGAAAGTGACAAAATGATAATTTTATGATGTGCAACTTCAAGTCACGTATCATTAAAATTAGGAATAGAAATAAAGTAAAATTGTTAAAACTCTCTTTTACATAAACATGTAAGTGTAGAAGATACACGTATTGCATAATATTGAAAAAAAATTGACAAATTACGGAAAGCATGAGAACAACATACCGTAAAACTGCAACATTTATGAAAACGCATACATTAGGCAAACGAGATAATATCATTATTTCCACGTTATCAACATTCAGTACGGAAACAATTAAAAAGTACATAATCGTAAGGTTAATAAACACTCCATTATAGAATTCTTTATTCGTCCCTAGCGACAGAATCGTTCTTAGTGGTAGATTCGTTCTTAGTGGTAGTGGCAGCAGCCCCCGGTTTGATTTTACTAAGATCTTGGTGAGACCGAATGGCGAATGACTTTGATTGTAATTTTTTACGAACGAGTATAGTGCCATGCTTAACCCACACAAATCTATAGTTATGAAATGTAGCAACATTCTTACATTCACGAAATAATTGTTTTCTTTTTAACGTGATATATTCATGCGTTATCACGCAATATACGTGAGGCCAATTTTAAGACAATGTTTTTTGGTTTGTCATTCTGGTGTGCATGAGGAACCCGATGTATCGAGATAATATCCTTGATGTTTATATTAAAATTTATTTTAGAGCCTATTTTTTCCATCGTCGACAGCAGATTTTCATGGCGTCTTTCAGGCACATTACACATCTCCAAGTTGCATTGCCTAGCATTTTGGGCTAAGTAGTCTATTTTCAACATGAGATCATTGATTAAACTCTTTGTGTCATCCTCCTTCCTTTCAATGCGCGTTTTTAAATCAATCTGTAAATCAGACAAAAACTTAACGTTGCTCTGGACGGCAGCTAAGTCATTTGATAAGCAGTCGTATTTTACATCCAGTTCCGTTAGTTGATTCGTAAGCCGAGATTGTTCCGCGCGAATAGACCAAATTTCGTTTCTAATTTCCGATGTTACCACGGTAATAACAGCAATCTCGCCTTTAATATTCAGGACGTTATCAGAAATAGTACTTATTCGTGCATCAAGCTCCTTGCGCCACTCTGTCAGCGTGTTTTTAAAGTCTAGTGATAGCATTTTAAGCGCCTGCGTAAATTCACATTCCGGTTGTTTGCGCTTGTTGCGTACAGACTCATTTTGTTCGCCACTAAATTCAAGCGCCTTACATCGGGAATCAGAATGAGAGAATTTGTTGACGGTAGTATTCATTTTATCGTGTTTTGTATGTAGCGGAGCTCGAACCGGTGACCACGGCGTGCGATACAGTGTAGCTGCTTAAACTGCCCCGCCGGAGTTACTTTAGTGTCGAAAGTTGTGATCGTTATGCGCTGGGCGTAAAATTATGCGCAGGCGACAAACGGGCCGCGGTGGTTAGCGAGCGCTTTGCGGATTGTCGTAGGTCAGGGTCAAAGTTCGTTAAACACTTTTCAAATTTAAGATTTTTTACCACAGTTTAATATTAATATAACTTTGATCCACTCAAGCGGATCGCCACAAAAACTTCACAGTTCGATAGGTCACTTCACTGACTTTAAGTAAACAGTATATTAATTATACAATTCCCAATTTTTACTACTTTACTAATAAAAAATCTGAGGAGCAAAAATAACAACGTTGTGTCTTTACCAATAGCGTAGGGACGAGTTGAAGTTGAATTATATTTAATATTTCAGATATCGTGCTGCTGCATGGGCATGAACTACAATTTTATAATGACGGAAAACTAACGCACACAGAAGACATTTAAAATAAGAATTTTACTATCAGTAGAATAGCTTACGATCCAGTACACAACAACGTGCTGTTGGCTTACTAAAACTATCCGAACATCGCTGTTTCTAGCTTTGATATAATAACTAAGAAAATTGAACCTTTAGTAAGGATAACCGCAAACGTGGCAGCGTACTGTTATAACCGGGTTCCGGATTGGGTTTTTAAAAAAGAAACCACTTTTGGCTAAAATAAACTGTATATTAAATTAAGACACGAATGCAAAGTACAAGTGCACTGTAGGATGGTTGGGAGACGACTGGCGTGCTGGACTGTGTGGAAGGGGAGCGAGGACTGAGAGGATGCTGCGTCAGCAGCAAGATTGCAGCATAGACTGCTGAGTAAGCCAGAAGGGGTACAGACTAGGGATGTAACAGTACGTAATGTGTGTGGGGCTTGCCTTCGACCCACGCACAGAAACAATCTTTTGGGTTGAAAATATTATAAATAGTAGTTATACATACAGTTTACTCGTTTGCATTAAAACCTGGATCTAAGAACACATTAAACGGGAATCTTTTAATGTCGACAAAGGATGCTATTAGCAATATTGCCGTGGACAGCTGTGGAGGGTACTTTACTTACAAAAGTAATAGTTTTTCAACTCGGCAAATACGCGATTGAACTTTGTGAAAATGTATAGTTATTTACAAATTGCAGGTATATCTACTGGACGACAGACAGTCATGTGGAGAAGGCTCGATTTGATGGCTCCGAGAGAAACTTTGTAATTGATTTTGACACTGTTGACCAAACGCTTGGCTTGGCCATTGACCAAGATAAAGCAAAAATGTATTGGATTGAGGAAGTACGGAAAAAAAGCGGTTATAATGAAATTTCTGTCAAAAGTGCTGATTTGAACGGAGAGAACAGAAGAACATTATATATTCATACACACGCGAGTCTAATTGACGACCTAAAGACCATTGACGAATTAAAGACCATTGACGGTATCCAATGATTTTATTTACTGGGGAGAATGGGAGCACAAGATCTTTTGGCAATTACCAAATACTCCATCGCACGACAGACATGTGAAACCTAAAAAATCTATTGCTTATGATGATTTTTGTTTGAATTGTAATTTTGCCGCCAACTATAAAACACAGGCAAAGCAAAGCTGCGAGGCACTAAAAAGTCGGCCATCAAATTACTCAGTAACCAGCGACGACGACTCCTTCAATGATTCTACAGACGTAAACCTGCTTTGTGTCCATGGTACGAAAACTAGTGGGGAATCTCGTTGTGAATGTACACCGGGTTACAGCGGTGAGAGATGCGATGTTTCAGTCTGTCACAACTATTGTTTCCAAGGAGATTGTAGTGTCAGTGCCGAGGGACAACCTAAGTGCAGGTAAAACATGTCCATCTCATTACCCCGCGTCCTTATAAAGCGATGTTCGCGCGTATACGCGATCGTTGCGTTCATATTATGTCACTTTTTGTTCGGAAAACCGGGAAACGCCTTCTGTTGGCGCGACCACGCGTTCTGGTTTACTGAACAAAAAATTATATGAACGCGACGATCGCGTATTCGCGCGACGATCACTTTTAAATAGGACGTGACCTAAGTTATTAGTTACACACAGTCAATCGCACATCAGCGGGAACCTGTGGTGGTAACACTTGTACTTGTGTCCACATTTTGCAAGTTATCGGTACTAATGAACAAATGAGCCACTATCACCACTGACTGCCTCGTTGGTCTAGTGTTCTCAAGAGCTACTGCAGAGCATGAGGTCCTGGATTCGATTCCCATGTCGGCCAAAGTGTTATTGGGTTTTTCCATCTAGAATTTCTCACTAGCAGCCTGGAGTCTGGATGTGTGCCCGGTTGATGGCCATAGGCTCGCCCCCTATTACAAGGGACTTAGGCATAACTGGCGAAATGTGGGTGTACTATTGTAACACCTCTGTCTAACCTAACGTTATGTGATGTGAGCCACTATCGTGAATTCCTGACTTCAGAATAGCGGCACCCCAACGATTTTGCATTGCATCATTGCTTCGACTGTTGTTCATGTCCCTCAGCTCGGTGACGGATTTAACAGATGTATGTGTCGTATGTTAATATCCACTTGTATGACATGTACCCGTACGTTTCGGTGTGATTTCGGTGTCTGCTGACGCTAGGACCGGATTTTCGAAATTCCTAATAGTGAGGACTCTGACATGTTAACAAGGAAATTAAACATATGCTTTTGATCGTTTTTAAAAAGCGCTTCAGTTCTTTTTAAATAAAGCTTGGAAATGTTCGCAGCGTGTCGTTCGCCTGTTACAACAAGTCGCAAATATTTATTGGTTACCGTGTTAACTATCCTGTTTGTAATCTTCGTTATTTCAGGTGCATTACCGGTTACTCTGGGGATTGGTGTGAAGTCAATGCGTGCCATATGTATTGTTTGAACAACGGTGTCTGTTCCCTGACGGAAAAGAGTGAGCCAGTCTGTCAATGCACAGGAAAATATGAGGGCAAACAATGCAATATTCCTATCTTTCTTGTCGAATCTTTCCAAACAGTTTCCATGTTGAGGGATATTCTTAATACAGGTAAGAATCTTTGGTATCCGTCTAAAGACCGATCAGTGCATGATGAGTTCTATCTTCACATTCGTCTGATTAGAACGAAATCAGAACTAACGCCATATTATTTTTGAATACATTTCAAGTGTCATTTTACAAAACCATTTCACAAATGATTACCAATAACGCTCCCCGTCAATATCTTCTTAATCAATAGAATTCTTAGTAATACATAATGTGTAATGCATCTGAGGGGCAATTCCCGTATTTTCAAAACGAACGCATTCTAATCTGTCTTAATCTGTCAAAAGTACAATCAAATTTTTGACAAGTTTCTGACATTCATTGTCGCTGAGATGAGATACTCGTATCTCAAGTAGATATAGGTAACTTGAACGTTTTTAAGTACTAGAATTGGCCTCAGATCTGATCAGACTGAGTGATGTGGCAGGGATTTATTGGTTCAGATTGATAATTTTATGTACGCTTGCCATGATATCTCTTTGATGTTTACGTCTCCTCTACAGATGTAACACCAACCGGTTTTGGACTCTGCACGAATGAGTGAAGTCGACATGTGCTCCAACTGGTGTCTGAAAAATGGCGCTTGTACGCAACGAGCACAAGATGTGAAGCCGTTGAGGACTTTACTTTAGGACTAAGACGTCCTCATTGGGTCTAGTTGAAAACCAGCGTCAGGCACTTAGTCGTCCGGCATTTATGCTGAACTGGGCCTATTTGGCGCAGCCGTCGCACACAATACTATTTTCTTCTGATTTGTTTTTTTTTGAGTGAATATTTTGTGCCTGGGTCAAATAAATTTATTTTCTGTCTATCTTTCTTTCTTTAATTTCACCTCTGCCACCACCACTATGTACTACTCAGTCGAACAACATACATTCTCAGCTGGTTTAGTGATAAGTTGGCGACAACCTGCCGCAAACAATGTGTAATATTCATCATCATCGTCGGTCGTAATTTCAGAATTTACTTCCTTCCTCTACGGGGATACTTTATTTTTATTTTTGACTAGTAACAACACTCAAAGCTGGTTTTTTAATCGACGGATAACTTTTATCAGAAGATAAACTATGGCGGTTTGACATATTTTCTATACAACAGCTGTCGTACCGCAATTTTTATGTCTCAGTTAAAAGTTTTCAGCAGATTGAAAGAATTGAATTATTTTTATTCTATCATTTACATTACATTAAGTTTCTCTCCTGTACCACTAAATTATAGCTTGTGTATTTTTAATTTTGCATACAACGTCTACTCAGACATTTTTAACAAGAGTTCCTTATACATCGAAAGTAAGCACCAAGGATAGATTTTTGAAAATTCATCCCCGAAAGGATGAAAGTTCGTTTTTGCCACAATTTTTGACACATAAAGAATGGGCAACAATATCCAAGCTTACTCCGGCGCTAATGGCCTGTACTGCACAGACCTGGCCACTCACCCAGTGGCACGTGTCAGAAACGGGATCAGAACTATACGTATAATTATTTAATTAAAGTACGTATTAATACGGTGTGTAGAAAAAAGAATTTAAATGAGATAAATTTAAAATTTAATAACCCCCGACACAAACAAAACCTTTAAAAAGTAAAACAAATATGTATTGCCCCAAGTCCCCAACACAACATTGGGAAAGCATTGTCGCGTCGGGCATTCCCCGATGGGAATGTTATGATCAAAATATTACCTACAGTTTCAATTGAGCTTAAAGGGCCAATACATATTAGGTTTACTTTTTATAGGTTTTTAATTGCGTCGGGGTTTTTATTAATTTTTGTTTGTGTCGAGGGTATTTTAAATTTAAGTTTTATTTCCTTCTTTTTGAACTTAATATACTATAAGTAGGCACGCTACGATCGACACGTTCCTGGCATAAATCTGTACGTATGTTTCCCACTGTGAAGCAAGTTACTAATTTATCCTAATTTCTGTTTGCTACTCCATCATCAGACTCTGCTTACCATCTTTCTGCAACATATTTGAGACAATTGCAATGAGCCCGAACACGATACTTGAACTGCTGTATTTTGATGAGGGAGTTGGGTATCCTGCAAATTCCAGGTGATGCTGATGATCAATGTTCGTGCCTTCTCTGTACGAGACGAGGCATTTGACCTGCAGTGGGACAATCATAAGCTGGTATAACTATTTATTTAACATTATCTTGGAACAATGATATTTTCTTGTTGTTGTTGACTCTTGACGTTGACGTTGTGTGGTCGCATAGGTACAATATATTGCGCTCTGTAGTATTATATTGCAATTATATTACTTCAGTCGCATATACGGGCCAGATCGCAATTAATGGCAAATATATAATTATATAATAATTAGTTCTTTGGAGAGTTCATAAAAACTGCGAAAAGTAAAGGGAATAGAACGCCACCCTGTAGTACACAGGCAGAATTATTTCTCCAGGAAAACAAGGTCTCTCCTATGAAAAACGTTGTCAACGACCGAACAGGTAACTACGAAACCAGTCAACACCGATGGAGACATATTAAGAGAACATAGAATGCCAAGCAAGACATCGAAATCAACAGTAATAAAAGCTTTACTGAAATCTAGCAAAGCTAAGACCTACCAAAAATGGCCGGAAGCAGCGAAACATCTAACAGGTTATATACAATTGCCGAAAGAACTAATTTACGTAACTATGACATCTGTCATTATTTAAAATCCACGTGCGGATTGCGGCAAAATCTTGATGAAATTGAATGAAAAGTGCAAAACTTTACGCACTCAGACACTATTGTGTTTTGAACATTGGAGAGGAAGACTTTCGGAAAACACAGAACTATTTGGAATTAGTCATGTTTGTTAGAGAAAAGTTAATAAAATTGAGTCATACTAATTTTATATTTTGTTCACCAACGTTTAAATAATAGCAACCTTAAATAACAGTGGTATAAATTTAGTTATATCAGACTAGCACTTCGCCCGCGATTTTGTCCACGTGGATTTTGAAAAAAAAAAATTGCCTATGTTCATCAGATATAATTTCGGCTTCTATTCGGTAGTAGTTTCGGAGCCTATTCAATACAAGCAAACACTCAAATCTTTCCTTTTAGTAACTAATAATAATATACCTAATAATAATATAATATTATGACCAAGACCAGATTCTTCGCCTATACAGATTTTTCGAATAATTCACAACAGTCAAAATCTCCGTTTTTTTCGTTAACTACCTTAACATCTTCAACCAAAACAATGGAATGGTCTAATGAATAAATCTGATACACTGACTGTAAAATAAGTGGAATTAATTTACAAGGGAACAATAACAGATGTTCGTTACAGAAAATTTCATACAAACAGGCTATGAGAATTTGTAGCTCATTCCGATTTTTTGTCCAGCTGCATTTTTTTCTAGAAATACAAAGAGAGGAGGAACAGGTATTTTCGTAAGAGTAGGACTATAATTTGCAGAAATGTCTGACATAGCAAAACAATGCGTTTCAGGCATCTCTGAATGCTGGGCTGTGGAAATAATAGCTGATAAAATTATTATCATTTGTATTTATAGAATCCCCAAATATCACTACGAAATATTTGATGATAAATTGGAATATATTTCAAATAAAATCTGTCTATCTTCAAATAAGAAAATCTTCCTGTGTAGAGATTTTAATGTTGATGTTTTGAAAACGAACAAAATTACACTAGAACTTGAATAATTTCTTATGAAGTACAATTTTAAACTAGCGCTACTCCTACTAGGTTAAAAAGTCAAACCTGTTTTGACAACCTTGCTCATAACTATAGAAAAGAATGTAAGTTGACGTTGTAGATCTGATCCTTTCAGATCATACATCTCAAATTCTTAAAGTAGCTTTAAGTATTAGTAATAAAAAAGCAGGACACATGTATGGAAAATTTAATTACTTTTAAGAGGCATCTCAGAGAGAAGCTTAATTCGCGTCCTTAGCTTCATGCACTCGCATGAAGCTAAGGACGCGAATTAAGCTTTTGACAATTTCATGGAAGATTTCAAACTTCTGTGATATAATGTTTTTCAGAGAAAATTCTAACTATTAAAACTAGGAAAAAACTAAATGAAAATCTGGCGAAATAAAAACATGTACCAACAAACAAAGGCTAAATTCAGACTCAAAAAATAAATTAGTCCTTAAAAACTACACTAAAATTTATAGGAAAATTATCAACTTAACACAAAAAATTATGATTTCATAAATACCGCTCAAAAAAAAAACTGGCAAATTTTAAATAAATCAAAATTTTGTCTGCCGTTGAAGTCAGTAATATGCGTGAAAAGGGATAACTTCACAGACCCCGTGGACATTGCAAAAGAATTCAATGATTACTCTATTGACACAATTGAGAATTATGTTACAGCTAATATCACGTTAGATCATACAAATATAAACAATCAAACATTAAATTCACTATTCATGCAACCTGTAACAATTGACGATATAAAACAAATAATTTGCAGCCTTAAAAACACAAATACTGTTGGATACGATGGAGTTTCCACAGAAGTGTTGAAGTTTACCAAAGAGCACCTCCGTTAGTTCATATAATTAACTTGTGCATAGTTGATGGCATTTTCCCGAACAAGCTCAAAAAAGTAATACTAAACCCCTATTTAAAAAGATGATAAAACAGATTTAAAAATTTATAGACCTATTGCAAAAATTCCAATTATGTCTAAAAAAAAACGAAAAAATAATCTATAACTGTTCATATGCTTACTTCGAAAATTAAAAACTACTATTCATATGGCACTATTTGCCTTGCTAGCTAACATCATGGCGTCTGTCGATAAAAGAAATCCAGTCTGTGCAATTTACACTGACATGACCAAGGCTTTTGACTATGTTGACCATAAGATTTTGTTGCACAAATTAAATACTAAGTTATGGTATAAAGGGAACATCTTGAAGTTATTAAAATCATACCTGAGTAATAAGTTTCAATGCACGGAAATTTCTAGGATATGTCCTAAAACTAAATTAGAAACCAAATATATATCAAAACCAAGGTAGTGTAGTCAAGGTGGTGTAAAAATGGCGTCCCACAAGGTAGTGTATTGGGTCCGCCACTTTTTTTATATATAAATGATCTCCCGAAAGCAACAACCAACAAAATGGTTCTTTTTCAAATTACAGTACAGCTATAATAAAATGGAGTAATTTAAATAATTATAAGATGAGGTGTCTGGCGCAGGGAGCATGTTATCGGTGTAAGTTTAAATATACTTGTGTATCTATATGTATGTATTTGTATTTTGTTTTATGAGATTGTGATATTTGTCTTGACCGACCCGGTCGAATGCAGATAGGATCTCAAATTCCCATTTTTTTTTGACGTTGAGCGACGCATGTGATCTCTGGATCAAATCTCTACGGGTTGTTTGTATCAAGCTTTTGACTAATTTGAATTGATTCTGGCGCAGAGAAAATTCTCGGTGTACGTTTATTTGTCTATGTTTGCTATGTATTTATATGTATGTGTATTTTGTTTTGTGAGATTGTGATACTTGTGTATTTATTTTCTGCAGGTCCCCATCCCCCAAGTACTTCTCCCTGCTCTCCCGGCTCCAGTTGCTGCCGACCCTGTCAGTGTGGTGGTAAGTATGTACTGCTTATTTATTCTATCTTTATTTTTATTTCGTTCTAAAAGATTGTGATATTATTTTATGTGTATTTTCAGGTCTGTTGGGGTTTTGAGAACCAATGAAAGACATAGTTATAATTTCCACTTATTAATTTATTCGCTTTATTCGGCAGGAGAGGTGTGTGTACGTTCTCGCTTAGTCCAGACGGAACACTAGCGTCTTAACTATATTAAAGTTATGCATAATGTAAATATGTATGAAAGAGAAAGACTCTCAAACTACTCAAGTGGGACGGATGTATTTTGTCGTATTCCAACACGCCCCCTCAAAATAAATCCTCTTTCTCAAAATAAATTATCAAATAATATTTACAATAATAATATCGCACACCTTCCTTATCTGGGAGTACAATTGTTTAAATGGTCCACCATTCGATGCACAGGATTAGGAAAAACCCAGGAAAACCTAATCAGACCAAGTGATTCTTATCTATAATTAGATTCTTTATAGTTAACAAGTAAATCTTATTTACTCTATAAAATTATATTATACCAAGTTTCGTTTTCATGTGTGAAAAACGCACTGTCGGTAATGACTTCGTTAGTATGTCAGCTAGCTGATTACCTGTGGAAACATAAATAATTTTAATAACATTTTTCTCTACCTGTTCTCTTGAAAAGTGATACTTTATATCTATATGTTTTGATCGTTTGTGACTCGTAAGATTACTTGCAATGCTTATACACCCATTATTATCCTCATAAATAGGAATTGCATTGGGTAATTCAATGTTACTTTCTGAATGGTATAATAAAAACTGGTCACTAACGATTTTAACCACAGGGCCTCTCTAACAGCTTCAAATAAAGCCATATACTCGGCTTCAGTGGATGAAGCTGCAACTGTGAGTTGCCTCTTTGTGTTCCAGCATATTGTGCATTGTTCAAATAATTTAAACAAGTAACCTGTTGTACTTTTGCGACCTATTTCATCACTTCCCCAATCAGAATCAACAAAGCCAGTCAATATGTTAACTGTATTGTCACTCCGCACGTAAGTTAACTTGAGATCCATTGAACCTTTCAAGTAACGTAAAACCCTTTTTAAATACAACCATAGTGTACTGTTGTTTTTGTTAGCAAATCTACTTAGGATGTTTACACTAAAGCTCAAATCAGGACGAGTGCATACCATTATATACATCAAGCACCCGATAAGGTTTTTACAAGGTGCCTTTGTTGTTTCATTTGAATTCAATGCGGTATAATCTATTTTAGTTTCCAAAGGTGTATTGACAGTTTTACAATCAATCATGTTGAATTTTTCTAAAACTGTTTTTATGTACATTTCCTGGTCTAATGTTACTTTGTTATTATATCTTTCGACTCTGATTCCTAAGAAACAACGGATATCTTTTAAGTCTACCATTTTAAACTTGTTCATTAAATAGTTTTTAAAACTATTCATGGTATTTATATGGTATTTATATTAGCCGTTGAAATTACAAGATCATCGACATAAAGTACAACATAAATGTTTTCAAGAATATCACCCGCATCTAGAATGTAAATACAACGATCAGCTGATGAGTATCGAAAACCCTTCTCTATTAAAGCTTTTTCGAACATTTGGAACCAACAGCGTGCAGACTGTTTTAATCCATACAATGATTTGTTCAATTTGCATACTAAATCATTTGCATTTGGGATTCCTTCAGGAGTTTTCATAAATACCTCTTCTTTTAGTTTCCCATTTAAAAATGCAGTTTTTACGTCCATGTGGTGGACTAATAAATTAAATTGATTTGCAAAAGCTAATATGAATCTAAAACTGGCGATTCTTGCAACTGGTGCAAAAGTTTCATTATAATCAACCAAATATTCCTGGCTAAATCCACGAGCTACTAAACGAGCTTTATATCTTAGTGGTTTTCCAAATTCATCATTTTTTACTGTAAATACCCACTTACAATCGATGATATTTCTATTTTGGGGTCTTGGTACCAGTGTCCAGGTGTCATTTTCAGTGAGTGATTTAATTTCCTCATTAATAGCATTTTCCCATAAAACTTTATCATTCCTGGATGCTATTTCTTTATAAGATGAAGGTATTTTGCACATTAAAGATTTAGTGTATAGCAAATGGTTCATAGAATTATCATCTTCATTTTCGTTATAAGATACGGTGGGCAAGTTTTTAATCCTTTCACTTTTTCTTTGACTGTTTGGAGTCAGTTTATTTCGAGATAAAGTCAACTTATTTTGAAATGAAGAACTGTTTTGATGCTCTGTTTCACTTACAGATTTATTAGGTGGTGGACCTAATGATTCTGGTATTTTGTCAGTTTGTTTACACATTTTCTCTACGTTGTGGTTGTCAAAGTTATCAGAGTTAATACAATTTTCAGGCAAAACTCTGTCAGACTTCAATGGTCTGTTTAACAAGAAATTAATCTCATCAACTATCACATCTCTGACTTTTACAAACTTTTCGTCTACCACATCCCACACCTTATAACCATTCGGTTCATAACCAATTAATATCCCTTTCAAGGATTTTTCATCGAATTTGGTTTTCCTAGTTTTATTTACAAAATAAACAGTTGAACCGAAAACCTTTAAATATTTAAGTTGTGGTTTTTTATTATGCCACAATTCAAATGGTGTGTTAGCTGTTTTCAGTGCTTTTATTGGGCTTATATTTATTAAATATGTAGCTGTCAACACAGCCTCACCCCAGAACGTTTTGTCTAATTTAGCACCAGAAATCATGGCTCGACTTCGTTCTGTTATTGTTCTTATCATTCTTTCGGCAATACTATTCAAAGCAGGGGTATGCGGCACTGTTAAGTGGTAACTAATACCTTTTTGCACACAGTACTTTTTCATTTCATTTGACAAATATTCACCACCATTATCACAATACAAATTGACAATTCTCGAACTAAAATGAACTTCACACTTTGCAACATAATCTTGAAACATAGCAAAAACATCTGATTTATGAGCTACTAAGTATGTCGCACAGTAGTGTGTGTATTCGTCAACAAAAATTACAAAATAGTTTTTGTCGTCAAGTGTTGAAGGAGTGATGGGACCACACACATCAGTATGCACGTTATATAGGGGTCGTTTTATAATTTTTGACTTTGATTTACTAAATGGCAAACATGCTTGTTTTCCTTTTATACAAGCTTCACATAACTTATCATTTGGTGTAACATGATTTATTTGTTCATTATCAGAATAAAATTGTTTGCCTTTTATTTGCACAAACTTGGATTTGCCCATGTGGCCAAGCCTTTGATGCCATAATTCATAATTATTATTGTTTACGACCATATCTGATGAGCTTCTAGCATTTAAAGCACATTTTTCAAGTGAGAAAGTAATACCAATTAAATTATTCAAAGACTTACCCTTTGTTACCATCTTACCCTCGTTGTATATTTGCACACCACCGTTGTTGCCAAAAACAATGGTCATTCCAGCTTGTTGCATTTTCTTTACCGAGAGCAAGTTGTAAGGAATTTCGGAACAGAAAAGGACATCCTGTAGCATTCCCTTTATACCCAAGTGGCTGGTTACTGCAATATTTCCCTTCTTCGTTGCTCGTATATATGTTCCATTCTTAGCAACTGAGATGTTTATTGGTTTTTTCAGCTCTATAAAGTTTCGTGCCAGATCTTCTCTATTAATTAAATGATCTGAGGCACCCGAGTCCAAAATAAATGTAATCTCGTTTTGAGCTTCACGATCATTTCCACAGCCTCCGACCATAAAAGCAAATCCTGAGATATTGGAATTTTCAGTATCCGTAATGTTTACAGTTTGAACTGTTCTGTTGTTTTCGGAACGTTGTTTCGCCTAAAAAAGAATTGTTATTATAGCAATAATAACAATTCTTTTGTACATGACCCTTTCTTCCGCAACAATGGCATTTTATTGGTTTCAGTCTCTCAGTTTTCGGTTTGAATGAGGTTTTATAAAACTGTCGATTCGAGTACCGTCGCATGTTTGAATTTCTATAGTTTTGTCTGTCTTGAGTTTTCGGTTTTGTTGTAGTTTCAGCTTGGAGAACTTTCATGCTTGTATCGCGTCTTTCATTGATTAATTTTATTTCGTGATCAAGAAGTCTAGTTTTGACAAAGGTTAAGGTCAGGTTGTCTTCTGCTAATGTTTCAATCGCTGTGACGACACCATCATAGCTATTAGGTAATGTCATAAATAGATGTGTTACCTTATCCACTTCTTCTAATTTTGCACCTGCAGCGATTAATTCGATTAATAAGTCTTCGAATTCTTGGAAGTGTTACGTCAAGGGGTTTTCTTCTTTTAACTTGAAATTCAATAACCTTTTCCTCAAAGCTAATTGAGTCGCTATGCTTTTCCTTTCGTAGATGGAATCCAGTTTCATGAATATTTCCTTCGCTGTATTTTCTTCACTTGTAAGTCCCAGCAATGAATCCGATAAATACTCTATTATCGTATTCTTAGCGATTCTCTGTCTTTTGTGCCACTCACTGTCCGGTTCTTTAGGAGTTTCTTCATCAATTATATTAAGCACTTCAAGTTCATTTAATAAATTACGTATTCTAAGTTTCCACACACTATATTTGTCCCCGTCAAACGGTTTAATATTTCTTTTCATTTTAAGATTGTCCATTTTATTAAATCACTTAAAGAACCACTAAAAGTTACTTAGAATGTTGTTTAGTCTAAATCACTGGGCCCATAACCTGTTGGGGTTTTGAGAACCAATGAAAGACATAGTTATAATTTCCACTTATTAATTTATTCGCTTTATTCGGCAGGAGAGGTGTGTGTACGTTCTCGCTTAGTCCAGACGGAACACTAGCGTCTTAACTATATTAAAGTTATGCATAATGTAAATATGTATGAAAGAGAAAGACTCTCAAACTACTCAAGTGGGACGGATGTATTTTGTCGTATTCCAACAAGGTCAACCTACACCATAACCCAGTCGTGGTTGAGTGCTTGGGCGCCACGCCGAGCTGCAGCGCCGCGACGGGCTGCAGCGCCGCGCCATGCTGTGCACCACGGCGCAGCGCAGTGGTGCTTCACTGTACTTGATATTTTTATAGGCCTTTTTTCACCACTCCTCGTCGTGCTGCAGCGCCGTGCGGAGCTGCAACAGCGCGCCGAGCTGCAGCAGCGCGCCGTGCTGTGTACGTACGGTGCGCTACTGTAGCAGCGTACAAAAGCAATTATAAATGAGTGAGGAGAATACAGGCATGATGTAATATGTCGCGTGACGAGGAGTATGTGAGCTATCAGATGTAAAATAAAATGAAACTTATTTCAAGAATAAATGTATTATTTTTCTTCCATATGATTTGTTATTACGAGTATTTTCCATAATGAAATCCTATTCCAAAACATCGATGTTTTCGTAGTGTGACTGAGTCCCTTCACTACGAAATACCTAATTTTACTTAATTCAGAGGTTGATCAATCTTTGTTTTTTTTTCATAAAACTAGTAAGTATTTATAGTAATTGGATAATATGGTTCATTATTGTGTAGTTTTGACTAGTAATCAAATTCTAAAACCTAAACTACCATGTGAAATTAGCTGTCACAAAAAAGTTGACGATTTGTTCCCTCTTCTAGGAAATCTTATCATTACACAATTTTATTGGCATATTTTTACGACAAATGGGTAGATATCGATCAATAAGGGATCCTAGTTTTTTTATTGAAACAACCAAATATTACTGAGATGAACGTTTACAAAGTCATGCGTTTTATTGCGCAAATTCAGAAAAATGGCTCCGCGCGGTATGAAGTTTGAGTTTCAATATTATGAAAGTGGAATGTAGGACTGTCAAACAAACGCTGCTGTTAGATTACTTGTCTATTTATAATGTAACGAGTAAAAGATTTCGTGTATATTGGTATAGTAGTTTTATCACAAACCGTAAATCCCCGGGAACAAACACACTTTCAAGCTAGTTCTCTGTTTTACATTGTTTATGAGCATTGAGCATTGTTTATGTGTAATATGATGGTCTGTTTATTCAAGAACCCAAAACAGTTTACGTTACGTGAATAAAGGCAACAGAAACACGAGGAGACCATTTTTCGTGAGTAAGGTCAAAATCCTCCCCGGGCCCGTTTAGGCCCGCCGCCGGGGCTTGACAGATCATTTCTGACACAGGGGCGGGGGGCGAGAGAGGGTAAACCTTTGCATGCCCATGTGACGGTAAAATATGGAGAAGTATATTATAAAAACACCTATGTACTAAACCCATGTTCGCAAAGGAATAAATGATTTGATTTCGATTTGATAACTAAATAAAATAATAAATTAGTTTGTCACTTCATTTATTTTAAATTCGGTTTTTAACTTGAATCACAGTTAGAATCAATAAGTATACATTTGAAGTCGATCATGTTGGGTACTTGACTTGAATAGAAGCTGGTAGACCCGACAATCGTTATCCTGACAAAAATTCAAAATCGTCTTAGCAGCCATCAATCAATTTTCCGAGCATCTATTGCGAACATTTCAAAACAACAAATTGACAAATTGAGACTCTCTTAAGTGATGCGGTTACCAGCATTTCAATTTTATTTGTACAGATTATTATTCTTCTACTGTTTGAACTATTTTACTTGGAAAATTTTCAATGAAATAAATGCCATATTTCCTATAAAAAAGAATGTTGCATTTTTATTGACCAGTCACAAAACATATGCTAATATCGTTCGTATTAATTTTATTACTGTTCTATATTGTATCTACTTATTTTTTACTACCAAGACTCCTTGGTGCCTAGGAAAGGACGAGCCGTTTGGTCCCGGCGGGATTCCTGGATCTTTGACAGTCTTTACGGGTCGTCAGTAACTGGGTTGTGCAGGTCAGATAGGCATTCGCTCCATGTCAAATACTGGCATTCACCTTCATCCGATCAGACTTGAAGCTAACCGAGTAGTATATGATTGTACTTATTTTTGTCAAATCTTACTGCTGGATTTTATACCCAACATTTATTGGCTGTAGGTGATGAGATACTTATGCCATCACGAAAATAGTCAAGACCCAACGACTAACATTAATTTATTTTTAATAATTCATAATAATACATGATTCGGGTTTATAAACAATTCAGTGTTTCTCTTTTATTAAAATAACAACATTTATTAAACGATAAATAGTTAAAAAAAATAGGCAGACTCGATTTTAAGGGAGTTTACACACGAGCGGAGAAACGCTGCGTTTTAACGCTCGGCGGTCCAGCCGCCGGCTAGTGTATTCAGGCTTCCTTTTTAATACTTGTTTGATATTTAACGAAAACGTAAAATCTTATGTGCCATGATCACATGTAGATTTGATTACATTTTTAAATACATTGGATACAAACATTAGACACTCATTTTGAAATATTGAAAGCTTTATCTGGGAATATTGATCATTACAATACATTTTTAAGTAACTAAACCATTTCATTTCAGTTGTTTAATTAATCAATTACAATAAGAAAAGTCAATTCAACGTTTAAATGTTCCGTGACAATTATATGGACATTTTCAGATTAGTAGAATACGAGAACACATCGTAGTTTTTTTCTCGGAACAAAAAAATACTGCAAATTCTTGAGTTGCTATATTATTGAGGCTCATAATAAATAACACTTTAAGTTACAACTTAAAAGTCTATTTAAAGCCCCACTTTGGGATTAAAAACCAAATATTATTAAATTATTAATTACAAATTCGTTTATCAGTTAAGAATCGGGTTAATCATTTCTACATTCGTCTGAAAGTAAGGAGAAGCGTAAAACCGGCCAACCGCAGCGTTCGACGGCGCAGAGTGGAACAACCCTAATTAAAAACTTAATTATTATCAGGAACATCCAGTTAAGTATATTCGACGCTTTGTGGTTTGTTGGTCAGCTTAACCGGCCTGAAACAAGAGAAAAATGTTATATTAGTAGTTGAAAGTATTGACTCAAACTCAGAGCATTTATATACCTACATACAAAACCTCACGCCTTTTTCCCATGGGGCTAGGCAGAAACGACAGAACGCAAACTGCCACGATCCTTGCATACTCCTTTTGCTACGTTTACTTTCATACATCTGGTCATACACACGCCGTTTGCGAGTACAATACCACAAATCTGACCTTTCAGAAGAATATCACCAATAAGGTCACTGTAATCATCATGTATTTCGCTTTTGTTAGCCGCCTTTCATCCATCCTCTCAACATGACCAATTATCTATGCATACTCAAAGCATTTATTTCAATTAAACCATTTACAGGCACTTTTGAATTTTGCTAGAAGCCGGTCAGTCAGAAAGATGAAGCTAGTTGATAATTTAAAAGCGTTGTTGGTTCCTATCGAGAAGAACGGGCAAGAATCTCAATGGACACTCTTAAATAAAATATTTGTTTTGGTAACTACTTTGAACTCTAAAGCTATGGGGCAAAGGCGACTGAAAACTGAAAAATGTCCCACTTATTTACCCTTATATTGATATATAACCCACTTGATATTTTGTAGAGGTTCAGTTTATGAAACCTGAGAAGTGAATTTAGTTTTATAAACACTTTGACGCAGGTAGTTTCTAACTTTAACTTGGGCACCATTTAAAAAACGGAAATAAAGTGAACTTTACCAAAAAGGGATTAATTTCCAGAAGGGAGACAGTATCTGACAAGCAAATTCAAATATACAACTACTGTATCTATCAAAGTTTTAACTTTTAAGGTTTTAAATACGAATCCCGACTTAAAGATAATACTAATACCAGCCTATTATTGTCACATGCCGCCGGTTTTCTTAAGATGTTTTCCTTCACAGTTTTGAGAGCAGTGGTGATTAAATAATTTACACCAAGTAATGTGCCTGCCTGGGTTCGAACCTACAGACCTACAAACTCGTTAGTTGCAGCCGTTACCACTGGGCCACCACAGTCAATGAATGAATGAATTTAAAATTGATCCTTACTTTAGCTGGATAAACGAATGTTTTAGCGAGTTGCGATCCGAACACGTTGGTTGCTTGGCAAGAGAACTCTCCCATATCACTCCAGCGCAGAGACGATATCACTAGCTCTCCTGAACGCAGCACCTGCGGAGTAACAGTGGTCATTAATAAAAAGATAAAAACAAAATGCAATTCAACAATAGTGTAACATAATTGTTCACAATAGAATTAAATGTTAATGTAATGGAAATAAACAAATGAGTAGATTCAAATTATAAGGGCCACAGATTTAAAATTAAATTTATAATTTACATAATATAATAACACAAATTTAATCAAAAGTGAAAATGACAATGCCAGATCTTGCCCCAGCTATTTACAGGAAATATCAATTATTATTAATGAGAATAATTGTATTGAATAAAGGACCTTTTCATAATACTTTGTTTTTCAGTAGAACTTGCCGATTACTAATCAATGATAAAAGGAATGTAACCCCTGATTTTCCTATTGCGTTACTTATTGCGCATGATACACAACAATAAAAGTTTAATTACCTGTAAAACAACAACTCATATTACGATTATATTAATTATGATAATGCGTAACGCATATGTTGTTTAAATCGCTTTTTAACAATTATAAACTGCAACTAAACTATAATCAATGTCATTATTGTTTTAAGATTTTAACAAAAACCGCAAGTTCTACAGACATAAGGACAAATGTTTAGTTAACAGTAATAAATAAGCTGTAAGATGCTGCATATTGCATGTTTGTAAATGACTTTTTGATTTGAGTGGGGCAAAGTTCTATAGAGTTTCTGGCATTGTCCTTTAATTCAGTATTGAACCAATCCAAGGATGTTGGATATCGGCACTCGGCATCTTTCACCCGCTTACAGAATAATCGAAAAATTTATTGAAAGAAGCAGATTGTCGGTGTCCATGTCGTGCGAGCGTAGGACGAAGCAAATAAATATATATAGATATATTAACTAATAAGTGATTAGATTTCCATGGAGTTTCTTGCCAGTTCTTCTCCATAGGTACCTACTGAGCTTTGGAATGGGAAACTAGCTTCATATTTCCAACAAAACTATTAAGACCATTTTTTAATTTATTGTTTTGATGCTTTTTTTTGTAACTCTAAACTAAAAATAAAAAATCTTGTTGTTTTTTTATTTTTATTATCTCATAATACTGTATGTGCACCCAACGTTACATAAAATATATTATAGAGAAATAAAGTTTTCTTTCCTACCTTCATCCTACTATCCTTCCTAATAACGGCGCCTTTATTATCCCTCCAGATGACATGTGGTTTGGGGTGTCCCTTGACCCGGCACGGCAGTACGATGTTTTTGCCTATCGTGTCCACGTACATCTCATACGTCACCACTATACGAGGTTTTAAGGGATAAAGCTTGGCACGTTCCGATAGTACAGTGGTGCCATCTGTGGAGGAGAAGGAGAGTTAAAGTTTTAGTATGCAAGAACACATGAAAAAGTCGTACCCATTCTTACAGAAAGTGAACTTGGTTTCGGTCTTTCTTCTCAGAGTAGTCGGACAGGAAATAACGAGCTCATCTGTGTTTTATTTTAACCAAGTTACAAAAATAAATATAATTTTTATTATAATTGACCTGAAAAAGTCATACCCAGCGTCCTCACCAAAGCGTCGTAAAAATTATGGCGTACGAACGCGACTTGATTGATCGCGTAAAAACGTCATAAACGATCGCGCACTCGCTTGACCATCGCATTCATTTTGTTGTGTGAATTTAAACGCGAGGAGGCCGATAATGGGCGCCTTCCGGATTTCCGAAAAAAAGAGTGACATATGAACGCGATGACCGCATATTCGCGCGACGCGGCGCTAGGTTATGATTTTTTTTTTTTTCCGTTTTTATCCTGCGATCAGTCTCTCCGACTATGAGCAGATGAGATGGTTCTGTTGGCATGTGGGGCTCTACTCCCAGTGGAGTTTGCCCTATTTATTCGAAGTCAATCTTCAGACTGACTGTTCTGGTCGAAAATGTCCCGCCGCTTTTTCAATCGGCGGATGCTCTCTGGGATGGTTAGCTGCCCCGCGAGCTTATTTGGATGCTTTAGCAGTCGGGATTTGTAGTTGTCACCATGCGTACTTATCTCCTCGTAGACCATCGGAATGTTGAGGATTTCATGGATCTCTGCTGTCTTGATAAACCATGGTGCGTTGGATATTTGTTTTATTATGTAGTTTTGTGCCCTTTGTACTTTCATTATGTTGGAGGCACTGGCTGATCCCCAAAGTTGGATGCCATATGTCCATATTGGCTTTAGTATGGTTTTATATATGAGGAGTTTGTTTGACTGCCGTTTAGGGTGATCGGGTCACAGTCATTTTTACGGAGGGTAAATGTGATGTGCACCGATTTGGATACGTTGGCGGCAATTCTCCATTTGGCAAGCCATTCTTCAGTTTCATTTAAACTGGTTTGCAAAATACGAGATGCTTGTGTTGGACTTTTGTGCGAGGCAAGTAAGGCAGTGTCATCCGCGAAAGTGGCAATTGATCTCAGAGCTTTGAGGCAAGTCGGAAGTAAACAAAGTGTACAGTACGGGTCCAATAACCGAGCCCTGGGGTACTCCTGCGGTTATTTCATGGAAACCCGAGGAGGACTGATTTTCTCTTACTTGAAATATTCTGTTTGTAATGTAGGATTTTAGTACACAATAGAATGTATGTGGTAATAAGGTTTTTATTTTGAATAGCAACCCTTTGTGCCAGACTCTGTCGAAGGCCTGTTGTATATCAAGAAAGGCAGCTGAGCAGTACTCTTTTTTCTCAAAGGATTTTCTGATCGTCCTGCACACTCTATGGACTTGTTCTATGGTAGCATGTTCTTTCCGAAATCCGAATTGGTGATCTGGGACTTTTCTTTAAGGACATGTAACATTCTATGTAGTAGGGACTTTTCGTAGAGCTTAGACATAATTGGTAAGAGACTAATTGGTCTATATGAGGTGACTTCATGTATCGATTTACCAGGTTTATGGATCATTATTACTTGTGATACTTTCCATAAATCTGGGAAGTAGCCTACTCGTTGAATGGCATTAAAAAGTATAGTCAAGTACACGATTCCTTTGCGAGGTAATTCTTGAAGGACTTTTTTGTCAATAAGATCATAACCTGGAGCCTTGTTGTTGTCCATTAAGTTTATATTTCTATATATCTCTTTAGGCGTTACTAGCTTCAAGGGTAGATCCAGTTGAAGGTCTTGGTTGAGGACAAGGTCAATATCTGATTCATCCGCGTTTGGTCTCGGGTTATTAGGCTGAAATACATTGCTGAGGTGGTTCGCAAATGCATCAGCTTTGTCCTGTTCGGTTCTAATCCAGGTTCCGTTTGGATTCCGAAGCGGTGGTTTGTGGTGCAAGGGTCGATCCAAGTTTTTACAGGCTCTCCATAACGAATAGTCAGTCATTTTTGTAGCTTTGAGACCTTCCAAATACGTATCTAGAGCGACACCATCTGCTTCAATTATATGGGTCTTTAGCTCTTTCTTAGCTTTGTTTAGTTCCGTTTTGTCATTTGGATGCCTACTTGTGTGCCATATACGCCGTAGTCTTCTTTTTTCCATAATTTTTGACCGTATGGTTTCAGAATAAACTTTATTTTGATGTGAACGTTCTTTACCTTCTGGTGTTGACTTCCAACAACTTTCTTGGATTATCGAGGTGATATTTCTCGCAGCTACGTCGATGTCCAACTCAGTTTTTAATGGTATTTTGAGGTTGATTCCATCCTCAAGCAATTCCCGAAACGAGTGCCAATCTGTGCGCTTGTTATATAATTTCGGGTTTATTTCAGTGTTGAGGACGGTGGTGCCAATCGTCAGTATTACCGGAACATGATTTGAGTTAGCGTCTAGGCTTGTCTCTACATGGTGAAAAAGCCTGGATAAACCCTTCAAAATGAAAAAATCTATGACATCCGGGAGTTTGTTTGGGTCTGTGGGCCAGTTGGTTGGGTCTGTTGTAGAGATTGTCCTGAGATGGTTTTTGTCTATACTCTTTTAGAGCTCTCTTCCTCTTGTGTTAGTAAGTCTGGAGGCCCAGTGAACATTTTTGGCGTTCCAGTCACCTTCGGCTATAAAGCGGGTGCCTAGAGAGTATTTTAATACTCATTAAATTGTTCCTCTTTCAGCTTATGTTTGGGTGGACAATAAATAGCTGATACATTAAACGTTCCATTTCGATCTTCTATTGCGATGGTTGTTGCTTGTATGTACTCAGTTTTAAAACGTGGTTGTTCATAGTGTTTGATATTGGACCTTACTACTATGGCCGCTCCAGCGTGTGCAGTGCCGTCCGGGTGATCAGTGCAATAGATGTCGTAATTGTGTATGTTAACACTGCTGTTTGCGGTTGTGTGAGATTCTGGCACTAATAGTATGTCTATGTTGTGGGTGTGTAACAGAACTTCTACCTCTACTTTATTTGGAGATAGTCCCGCTGGGTTCCACGTTGCTATCTTGAGGGAAGTCATTGTGACATCTTAGTGACTAGGGTCGTTATGAGATTTATTAACATACTCATTTGTTGTAGGATAAGATGAAATTTTTCTGCTTGTCTTAAAAGCATCTCTTCAATGCAATGTACTTTGCTTATTGTGGCATCATTTTCATCTTTGGAGGTTTTGTCGGCTTTTGCTGCTTCAGCATATGGCTTTTGCATGTTTTGCATGTTGTTTGGTCTTGGTCGTGGTTCGGTTGGGTAGTGCGCTGTCGTTGGTCTGGTCCATTTATTTGGAAGGGATGGGTAGTTTTTGGCATCTGGTTTTGGAATTTCTCTGGTCTTAATGTGTGGTTGTATGTTTGACTTCCTTGCTAGTATTTCTCTGTATACTTCGCACCCTTTGAAGTTTGCAGGATGAGCACCTTGACACAGGGCACATTTTGCTGGGGTGTTTCGATCCTTCTTTGGGCATTCTGATGTTTTGTGTGCTTGTGCGCATTTCACGCACCGGAAAGGCCTCATACAGTAGTTTTTTGAGTGTCCATACTGCTGGCATCTTTGACACTGCACTACTGAGGTTCGTTTTCGTGGGTCTTCTATAATTACTGACTGATGGTGTATGTATTTAATACTTTTTAAAGTCTTGTTGTTGGGACTGGGTTGGAGGTTGGCGAAGAATGTAGATGTTGGTTTCTTTTCTGGGCCAAACTTTACATTTACTATCTCCCCAATCACAATATTTCCTGTCTCTTCTAGTGTTTCTTTTATCACGCTGCTTGGTGTAGTATGGTGGAGGTTCCTTATTACTATTCTACAGGGTCGCTTATCCTTCCTGTTAAATGTATGTCCAATTTGTCCTTTTTGTCTAACAATATCTATTGTGGTTTTGTAGACGTCTACATTGGCGCAGTTAATTCTTAGTTGGTTCTGATTAATGATTTTGTAGTGGAAGTCCGCTTTGTTGACAACACTCTCTAGGAGCTCCGTTAGCTTGGCAAGGTCTTCGATGCCATACAGGATTATGGGTGGTGGCTTGACAACTTTTTTAGCTGTCTCAGTGTGTGCTATTGTTGTGTCTTCTTCCTGGTCTACTGGGAGTCCACAAAATGTGTTCTTAACTATTATTTTCTCGGGAGATGGTGAGGATACTTTCTTCCTTTTGGCATTTCTTAGGACTGGTGCTCTCTGCCAGGTAGGAGGATTGGCGTCTTTGTTGCCCGTACTATTTTTAATTTCGATTAGCTGTGTATTTTCGGACTGTATTTCAATGTTAGTATCCCTTATCAAGCTAAGTGATAAACTTCTTGGTCTAGTCTCAAACAGACCGGGATGAAAAGCTTGCTGGACCAGCTTCTTATTACTCTTACTCTCTTTCAGACCAGTAGTATTTACTGGTAAGGGGGCCTGGGTACCCACCCTCTTACAGTCTTACAGTCTTATGAAGTTAACATTATTTATTAACATAATGTCAGGCTTTTATGAGGCCACGTTCTAACAGAAAACGATCGTAACGCTGTTTCATTTGAATGTGACATAGTCCCGCAATTCATAAAGTTGTATTTGTACGTCACAATTCATGTTAACGATCGCGTATTCGCGCGACAGTCGCATTCAGTTAGGACACAGGGTACCGACCAAACCCAAAAACAGTTTGCCCGAACTGAGAATCGAACCCAGGACATCTCGATCAGCAGCCACTTGTGACCGAGTTAGCTACTAGATCAACCAGGTCATTTCCTCAGAAGTATGAAAAATAAAATAATTAACTTTCTCACCTGTACCATAGACAACAGTGGTCGCCCTGACCGTCTTGGAGCCGGCACTGACCAGGCACGTGTACACATCGTGGCCCGTCGTCCTCGTTACAAGCAGGGTCGAATTGACCCGCGCGACAGAACTCGGGTTGCTATCTATTAGCTCATTTGATTCCACGTCGTACTGTAAAAGACAAGTTAAGTTTTATTTGTGCTAGTAGCTTCAAAGTAGTCAGTAGAGACAAAACTTCTAAGAACAGCACTTTTTTACCTATATTAGGTAGGGTTAGCAAAGGAGGATAAAATTGAATAAACACCATCGTCAGCTTTTTAATAACTATAATTTAATAAAAGTAAGTACACAAACTATTTTTTTTTTGTAATTTTTAGTTTTCAATAAATCGTCGTTCTTCTAATTGAATAGTAAATTCTAAATGTAACATGTAACTTAAAACTTAACCAAATGATAAATTATTTATTTTCTGTAAATAGGTTGGTAAAAACACTTTTACACGTCAATCATATTTTAAAAACAAGAGATCGGCGTTTCCTATCTGACTACCCTGAGAATTAAGGCCGAAACAAACTCAGAGGTCACAGTCTTGTGGCGGCATCTACACCGCCACATGCGAACAACGCATCACACATATCCCGCATCGCGCAATCAAAGTTTACCGCGCAGCTAGCATATATACAACTTCCCGACAACAATCATCGGGCAGTTGCCCACTAGATACGACATCCATCTGGTCGGAGGATCCTCCCTTTTCTGAGAGTATGAGTGAACTTTACACCCTGTTCCTCATATCTCTTCAGTCTCTTTTAAGTCCAGACATAATCTTGGTCAGGTCATGTGAAGACCATATCGATTGATGTCTGAAATGGTCTTTTGAGGAATGAACCACACAGAATGAGTGTGCCTGTCCAGTCAGTGCACGCATTTGTCAGTTGTCGTGCAGCTCAACACAGAACTAAAGGAGCTAAACGATTCGACGAACATTACCAAAGAAAGGGCATTTGGGTAGGCCGCATAAATTACTCAGACTGCCAGACCATGATTAAAACTAATAAAAAATGCATTAAAAAAAACGACAAATCCACAATGTCTTCACATTCACAATAATTAAAATAATATAATACTTTACAAAGTAAATTAACATGTCTTTGTATCCTTAAGTCCATAAATGTCAAAGTGTAAATAAAAATCCTAAAATAATCTTGGTAATATCATATGAGGACCATGTAGACTGGTGTCGGAAATGGTCTTTTGTGGAAAGAACCACACGGATTTGAGTGGACCTGTACAGTCAGTGCACGCATTTGTCATTCATCGTGCAGCTCAACTCAGAACTAAGGAGCTCAACAATTCGACGAACAATACAAAAGAAAGGACATTTGGGTAGGCCGCGTAAGTACTCAAACAGCCAGACCATCGTTAAAAGCAAAAAAGAAAAATACAATGACCCACATGGTCCTCACATTCTCAAATATTAAAACAAAATTATACTTTAAACAGTGAATATATAGATGTCATTATTTATCTAAAATGTACGAATATAGAAAAAATCTAAAATAAAAGTTAAACAGCAAATTAAACATCAACAATATTTGTGTAAACTTATTGGAGCAGCTCAATCCCAAGCCTTCTTGACCTCAATATAGCCTTTGACAGTATAATAGGCATTCTGGCATAATTTCCGCTTTATAAAAGATTTGAATTTATTAAGGCTTAGTTCTTGAATGTGGCTAGGAAGTTTATAATAAAAACGTATACATTGACATTTAAAAGAGCTACCTATTTCCTTGAGCCTGGTAGTGGGAACAATAAATTTGTGTTTGTTCCTAGTATTTATGTTATGGATATCACTGTACTTTTTAAACAGAATAATATTTTATGTGCATATAAAAGATTTTCATAAATATACTGAGAGGGCACAGTCATTATATTAATCTCTTTAAATTTGTCTCTGAGGGAGTGTCTGGGACTTAATTTATAAATTGAACGAATTGCCCTTTTCTGTAAAACCAAAATTGTTTTAAAATCGGCGGCATTTCCCCACGAAAGAATACCGTACGACATCACACTATGAGAATAACTAAAGTATAATACTAAACGCGCTGTCTCCAAATCAGTTAAATTACTAATTTTTCTAACGGCGTATGCTGCAGAGCTTAGTTTTTTTGACAAGTTATCTATATGGGGCCCCATTGAAGCTTGGCATCCAAAGTTATGCCTAAGAACACTGTGGAGTTTTCGGGTTTCAACTCTTCACCCTTTATAAGAACACTAGTTTCTACTTGTCTAACATGAGGTATAGTAAACTTAATGCATTTAGTTTTTTTCTTATTAAGAAGTAGGTTATTAACATTAAACCAGTTAACTACCTCAGCGAGGGCGCTATTTACATTGTCAGTAACCAGCTGCTGACGTTTCAGTTTAAATAAAAGTGAAGTGTCATCTGCAAACAACACCATATCATGATTATCCTTCATGAGGTAAGGCAAGTTATTAACCCCCATTCTTACTACAGAACCATGTGATATTTTTCCATTAACATCAATTCTCTGAATCCTATCACTTCAGTAAGAAGTAAGAAGATCCAGAGAGGCGTTCCAGATTCCGTAGTGGTGCAGTTAGAAGAACACAATCAAATGCCTTGGACAAATTGCAAAAGATGCCCAAAGCATCGCACTTCATGTAATAGATTTCTTTTATATTTATATGTAAAGTAATACATAAAAAATAAAGTTATTTGATTTAAATGAGTAACTATAGTGTTTACTCTGATATATTTAAATTGAGTAAAGCGCCATCTATTGCAAAGAGCTCTAAACGAAATGATTAACAGATGGCTACTTTTATAATTTTATGGGTTCGAATGTAAGTTTAATTAGGGCTTCATTCATGTGGAGGCGGCGCCGCCCGCCGCTGCTGTCTGTACCGGCTGCCAGGACCAACCTTCTCGCCAAAGCACCATTGACCCGTGCAATTCGGGTGATTAACGATCTTCACGGGAAAATCTATGTATTTACAAGCCATTTGAGTGAATTCGCAAAAATACTATTGTTTGTTTTATGTTATAGTGTAAATTAGTAAATTAATTAAGTACTAGTATTTCTAAGTTTTTCATAGTTTTTTAATTTATATTGTAGGATAATTTTAAGACCTCGCTATCGCATTAGGTATCACCTGTAATGATAGTTCTAAGGGAGATTTTAATAAATAAATAAATAAATGTTATTTCTAAAAAATACGTGCATTATTAGTGTAAATGGATAAATCAGCACTAAACAAGGAAGTTTTGATTTTTACCAATCTTACTTACGTCAAAATTCAGCCGTTTAACGATTTTTTTTCAAGACTAATTTTATTTTGTTCGAGGTGAGACCCCATGACATGGTCTATCTAAGAGGATCGGGTGATCTGTAACTCAGGGCCCTCCTACCTCAGACACCTTTATCTAGATAGTGAATTTTATTAACCAGCGGCTGTAATAGGATGTTGAGATAAATAAAGATCTAAGATTATTATGATAACGCATGTGCTGCCATCTAGTAGCAAGTGGAAATAGTTAAAATTACAAGTAACATAGCAAAGCAGTGTATTATTGTACACCCACCATTTCGCCTTTTTCTTTTCACGAATAAATTAAAAATTATGTGATTGTGTGATGTGTTTTTCACATAATCTGAACTAAATAATGTCTGGACTTAAAAAGAGACTGTGACCTCTGAGTTTATTTCGGTGTTTCTTATCAAAGTTTTTGGAAAGGAAACATGGACCTCATCTAGTTTTAAAAATTATTAACGTCCAAAAGTGTTTGTATAAACCTACTAACGGCTATAAACATCATTTATACAAAACGGGACAGTTTATTTACTAACTAGCTGTTGCCCGCGACTTTGTCTGCGATCCAGGATGAAAAGTAACCTATGTCCTAAAGTAATTTCATCCAAATCCATTCAGCCGTTTTGGCGTGAAACGATAAAAACAAACAAACTTACTTTCAGATTTATAATATTAGTTTTGATTTACTAGTGGGGTCGCCCCTGATTAGTACGGTTTTAAGACTCGACAAAACACATCCATAATGTATAAAACACATCAAACTTCCGGAATAGATTCTCTAAATATTCGGGAAAACCGCATCAAAATCCGTTGCGTAGTGTAATTAACAGGAAAAGTTTCTCTTCTCACCTCATAAACCGGTGCATCATTCTTAAACCAGTGTATAGATGGCGCTGGCGCGCCAACCGCGTCACACGTTAGTTCGAGCACCTCGCCGCTGATGTGTGCGTACGTCGCTAGAGGGCGTTGTGTTATTGTGAGAAAGCGGCGGGCTCCGGACTGCTGTTTTGTTGGGGCTACTGTAATTAAATACATGAAAATAGGATCATAATCAGGAGTCATTTATTCAAATTAGGCTGATGATTGGCTTGTTGAACGTCAAAATAACATAAGACAGTCCCCCAAAACGCCCGCCCTGCACAACTTCCTAGCAGGGACTTCAAAACACATGCAACCTTCATAAATTTTCCAGAATTATAAGTGTTACATTTTGATTTGTTAACAGAATCAAATATGTAAAACTTTTGTTATACATACACACTTAATAAAACATATAAAAGGTTACACTTTGATTCTGTAACATTATTGTATCTGTTACATTTATTAATGTGTTTCGTATATAACAGTTATATTATAAACAGTGTTAAAAACACATAATACGGTTGCCCTGCTTCCTAATGCTGGTAAGAAGAAGAGGCGCAACAAGCTCCCCAGCAACTCATATGTTGTTAAGTTAGACGAAACTTGATTCTTGAAAATATTATTATAACCTATAATAGAATAGTATAAATGTATCTTTATATCTTTAATCTTAGTGTTTTATATTGTTTAGTGTATAACTATGTAGTACCTACATATGTATATACGTTTTTTATGTGTGTAATATTGTAAAAACTCGTATGCCACTTTTAGCGGCGGATGTGTCCTGAACATAACTCTAATATCGGGCTTCGTACCAATTCCACGAATAAATAAAAATATTTGTGTTTCTTTTTACATTATTATGCATAGTATGATAATATCTATAGTGTTAATAATGAAAATTAAAGCAGAAATAAATAATGTTCAGTTCTGAAGTCAGAGAGAGTACTTAAGATTGCTTTTTTGTGAAAGAATAATAAATTCCTCTACTCGGACGTACCTAATGAGGAAATAATAAAAAAAAGCAATACATAGTAACATAATTTTACCTGAACTTTTTCAAAAGGTAACTATCATTTTGTTAAAGAACATAATATATTTGCTGTTAAAGAATAAACATATCGGTAGTAAAATTTTTAACAGTTACCGCTACTCGACAACAGATGACGTTACCAATACCAAGTACGAAAATTTAAAAAGATTCTTGCTTTTTGTTTTTTTGGTCCGTACATCCGAATGGAAAAACGCACTGCTATAGGATCACTAGTGTGTATGTCTGTCTGTCTGTCTCCGAATATAATGGACCGATTAAAATGTTTGGTTCCCTACATATATGAATTTCTGTGACCCAAACGTGTAACTTAAAAAGCAGGGGAAGATTTCAGGGGAAGCCAATAATTTCAGGGAATAAAATTTCGTAAATTGTACCGTATGACACATCAAATGAAAGGGCTCACTGTGAAGGTCTAATTTTTTTACCATTTTAAAATAAATTGTTTTGAAGCTATTTAAGAAAATTTATGAAAATTTACCACGCCCCCTCCCCCTTCCTCCTTTTATCTGACACTACGAAGCTTTTAAAAAGCAATTAGTGGTTCTATACGTACAGATTACAGGAAAACCTAATAAAATCTTAAAATAAAATGGTAAATCCCTCAATGTTTTCCGTACAATATTACATTTGCAGTTGGAATGTATGAGAGAATATGTTCAACAACTACAACGTTAAGTTTGTTCACAAATACGGAACCGTCTATGGTGCGTAGGCTGACACGCACTTGGCCAGTTCTTTATTATATTAAATCAATTTTGAGGTTTAGTGAAATAATTGTCAGTGTAACATTGTTCCACGGGTACCTGGAAGGGGTAAAAACAAGTATGAAAAAGAACTTTACTTACCATTATGTTCAATACTATTATCTAAGTTAGACAGTAGCCTCATGTGTTTGTTGACATTCGCCGATCGTCCACAGCCAAACAGAACCGTCGTTGCAAACAAAAGTATCAGAAACATGTTTATGTTTATATATTACTAATTAATAGTGCAGAGATTCAAATAAAGGAGTTATCTGAAACAATAGAAAAAAATACGTTAGTTATAATGAATTCTTTCGTGACAAGCCGTGTGCCAGGGATGGTCCCAGCTGCAAAAATGCCGGAATTCCGTGGATACAAAGATTCTTCCCCTAGGTTTCCCTTTTAGTAGATGAATTTATAAAAACACCTTTCCATGGACGGATTTCACCAATTGAACTGAAGATCACCACATCGTAACCGCTATATTGACACGTTCAGCTCTTGAACGCGGTTTAGATGTGGGAATAGCTGGCTGACTGACTAGACCGGGTATCGAATTTAGAATTTCACACTAAGCTGATGGGTTTGCGACCACTGGACTTACCGAGTTAGAAAACACACGCTTTTAATATTATTTATAGCACTACAAGGATCTTTTGGCGCGTACCCAAATTTGAAACTAACGCAGCCATTTTGTTTTGTTAAACAATTCCTGTGATAATTTCACGAATGTTCACCAACAACACCCCCGTCGATCGTCGATGTCATCCAGACGCCAAGATATCCATGAAGAACTCTATCTTTATAATTAATCAGTCATTTTACCTCTGAGTTTGCATTACTGAGTTGACTATAGGGTTCCTGTTGGGTTACTGCCATTGACAAGTCTGTCACATTCACAATGATCTTTACAAAGGTAACAATAAGGTTGCGATTGGGTTGTCGCTGTTAGAGTTAAAATAACTGTGAATGGACTATACCACCAACTTGCAGGTAGAAACCATAAGGTAAATCGCAAACAAAATTCTAATTTAAACTCTTCGGTATTTTGTCCTTCAAAAACAAGATTTTTTATCTTATCTTTGAACAAAATGTCACGGAAATTGGTGCAACAGTTACGGATATCTTGGCTCAAATACGTGGAACTTTTGGAGGCGTGTCTTTGCTATAAAAAAGGGTCTTCCAAAAGTTCAGTGATTCATGCGACAAACATTTTTACGCGTAAAAATGTTATAAAGTGTCCGTTGAAAAGAATTTTTATGTCCTTCCGGCTAGCAACCGCTTTTGAGTCCCAAATTAGGGTGGAATGAACAATTGATGTCTGTTTTGCCTTAAATGCTGTATGATGTTTAAATATTGAGTTTCTATGTAAATATTAAAATGGTAATCTTAGAAAAGCCGATCTTAGGGATTTCATGCTTTAAAAAATCTCGGTTTAATTTATTTACGTACGATTTGTTTAAAACACTTTTCTTGTTGTCTGTCGACGTTAAAATGACATAGCCTGTTAAAAAAAAACATAACCATTATGGAAACCTGGACTTATAGTTATTGTAAGTCTGAAATCACCAACCTGTCTAGAGCAAGCGTGATGATCATTGCTCGTGCCTTCTCTCTATGAGAAGAGGCTTTGCATTGCAGTGGGACAACTATAGGCTGGTATTATTATAATAATATCCTCAATGAGAAGCTTTTATCTAGTTAAAATCTGTCTGTATTTCTACATAAACTCAAATTACAGAAACAGATTAAAGTATTAGTCTCAACAATCAAAAGAATAATAAGTAGTCATTTTGACGTAATTAAATTAAACGATGCCATTCTTTGCATATCAGTTCACACAATCTAAGTACATGATCAAATTTATCAATGAAGTTTATGACGTCACTCGTAGTTTCGCTGTTGATAAAGTAGAGGCGCTTGCGACTTTGTTTGCGTTCAAACTTAAAACTTCCGCTTTGTCACGGTCAGCGGGTTTACGAAAATAAAACATTGTGGAGCATATCTTTCAGAGTTTTTGTACCTGTATACCCGATGAAAAAAAAAACATCTTGAAAAACATAGGTTGAAAAAGGTGAACGAAGTTGTAGTTTTTTTTTTCAGATTTTGTCTTGCAATAAATTAGTTATTTCTTGCAAGACAAAATCTGACACATTTAAAGTAAACTTTTCATAATGTAACAATAAAAACAGTAATATTGATAATACATTATGAACCGATTAAAAAACATCAAAATTAATGCGCACGAGCCGCTCGCGCGTCTTTCTCTTTAATTTCAGTACTTACAGTCAGCTGCAATTAGTCACGGCGTGACGTCACGTTGTTGATGTTGCTAGTCTTTCAAATGTGTACTTTTATTGCTAGATCAATTTATTTGTTTGTTATTGTAAAAAAAGACTAAATCAATCAGCTTCTAATTCGTTCACCTAATAAAACCTATTTTTTAAAGACGGTAAAAAATTCCATTCGGTATAATGTGTTCCAATGCTTTTGCCGTGTTTTAAAAAAAAAAAAACATTCATGGAACTCGTGATCCGTTGGTAAATTGTACCTAACAATGTTTTTTTTTTTTGGACTTTTTCTCTATTATCTATAAACTCACTTTTGCAATAAATTTTTACCATCACATCACTGTTATATACAGATTTCAAACCAGGATTTTGTAATATCTTAATTTAAAAGAGTGTCCCTGGAGTTTCATGCCCGTTTTTCTAAATAGAGATTTACGTTTTGAATTGGGCAACAAGCTCCAACTTTCTAACTAGACGGACTCTTTGACAATTCAATAGTATTTGTAAATGATTTCATTGAAATAAAAGCATTGAGTTTGAGTTTCAAGCTGGTCGGGCGATAATTGGTGAGCTCACCCTGCTAACACATAAACTTCTTCTTTATCGCAGTCTGCACGTGTTGCGGCAGGAAATAAAGATTGAAATAGCTAGAGATAACTGACGATTACACTAATAACCGTCACCGAATTTTTGTTGGAAGGTAAGCTAAGAAAGGTAAGATGATTGAAACCAGCGGGGTCATTGCTTATCACACATAAAATGACAACTGATCGCAATGGCTTTCATTTTGACAGTTCACCAACGTTCTTGCTAAGCAGACAAATTTTCGGTTTATTCAAAACCAGCGGATCGGGATTGACTGTGTGTCCATAGAGACTGTTTCTCGAATAAAAATTAACGCAAAATTTATGTGACAAATTGTCAATCGTGCGTACTTTGCTGCGATTGGCTGTTGTTGTATTATACCATTCAACCAATACGCAGTTTACGTCAGTGCGCTTGATAATTTGTCACATTAAAAAAAATTATAACTTTCGTTCGAGAATCTGGCCATTAATTATTGTTTATTTGTTCAAATTCGTTGGTCTAGTGGTCGCAATCGCTACTGCTGAGCATGAGGTCCTGGGTTCGATTCCCAGGTCGGGCAACGTGTTATTGGGTTTTTCTATCTGGAATTTCTCAGTAGCAGCCCGAAGTCTGGATTTGTGCCCGGTAGATGGCAATAGGCTCGCCCCCTATTACATGGGACTTAAACATAACTGGCGAAATGTGGGTGTACTATAGGTACACCTCTGCCCAACCCTTCGGGGAAACAAGGCGTGATGTTATGTTATGTTATGTTGTTCAAATCATAGAACCAAACAAATCAGCTTCACCAAGTCGTATTGTAACTATAATAGTGGGACTCGTACGAAGGTTAAGTTACTCTTGCTGAGGATGGTCCTTAGATGGGTGACCTTCACATACTAAGATTTCTCCGTACCTCGGAAAGCACGTTAAACCGTTGGTCCCGGCTGTCATTTGTGGATCTTTGACAGTCGTTACGGGTCGTCAGAAGCCCGAAAATCAGTCTTACTAAGAGGTAGCGAATTATCCAGTTACTGGGCTGTGGCGGTCAGACAAACAGTGATAACATGGAAACTGACCCAATTTTGTTGGAAAATGGCTGGATAGATGATGAGGTGGCATAGTAACTGTAAAACTAGAACTAAGACCGAATGCAGCTTACGTATAATTAGTTTCGTAGCAAGCTTACTGAAAGAGCTCAAACTTAATCGTAGCGAAATTTAAAGACTTTCAATGAGATTAAAAATGTACCTGCTCCTGCTGAAACACCAATAGTTTACTGAAATAATGGTCGCTCTTCGACTAGAGACATCTCTTTTACTTCTCATATCTGAATGGTTATCAATCAGTGTTCGATGAATCTTATTTCAATTTTCAGGATCGTCTCGTTGCTATTTCATTTGACACGGATATTTTGGCGCGTGATGAAAATCAGAACAAACGCAGCTATCTTGCTTTTTTTAAAACAATTTCTGTGATGATAAAAATGTTTACCAACAACGTCACCCTTTCAATGTCATTTTAGGCGGCAGAAGATCCGAGCAGCAGTCTAACTAACCAGCTACTGCTTGAACTTTAAATATCTATTCAGCTAACGCAAACAGGTGACTCGAAGGGCAATCATCAGTTCAATCTTTTCACGCTTATAGAGACTGGGAAAATTGGTGTACATTATCACCATCGTCATCATTATTCTCTTGATTTTATCCTAATTTATTTAGTGTCAGCGAAAACATGTCTTTTTGGTTGATACAGGATGGGTAAATAACAGATAGGTACACTTTAATTTAAAAAATTTAGTCTATGAAATATCACAATTATTAAGTTTTTTATGGCCGGCAATTAAGTATGGAAAATAATGTCACACAAATGTCCACCTCTAGCATGGCAGATGTAAACCCGTTTCGTTTTTCATGACATTTCCGGCGTTATCTCAGTGACTGTGTCTCAGATATTTTGTTTTAATTGTTGAAGGTTCATTGGTCTGTTAGCATAGACACGTCCCTTTAGATAGCCTCACAGAAAAAAGACAGGACCTGTTCAATCCGAGGATCTTGGCGGCCAATCAATGTCACTGTTTCTCGACATTAATTGACCTGACTTTTCAATGTCTCGATTGGGTTGAGTAGAATGTTTTAATAATTAAAACACATTGTTAAGTCGTAAAGCGCTCCATAGCAAAGGACAATGCCAGAAACTCCATAGAACTTTGCCTCACTCAAATCAAAAAGTCATTTACAAGCCTGCAGTACGCAGCATCTTAAAGCTTATTTATTACTGTTAACTAAACATCTTTCCTAATGCCTGTAGAACTTGCGGTTTCTGTTAAAATCTTAAAACAATATTGACATAGATTATAGGTTAGGTGCAGTTTATAAATGTTAAAAAGAGATTTAAACAACATAATATACGTCACGCATTATCATAATTATTATAATGTTAATATGAGTTTTTGTTTAACAGGTATTTCTAACTTTTTTTGTTGTGTATGCGCAATAAGTAACGCAATATGAAATTCAGGGGTTGAATTCCTTTTATCATTGATTTGTAATCGGCAAGTTCTACTGAAAAACAATGTATCATGAAAAGGTCCTATTATCATTATATAACATAACACATAACATCACCCCTTGTTTCCCCGAAGGGTTGGGCAGAGGTGTACCTATAGTACACCCACGTTTCGCCAGTTATGTTTAAGTCCCATGTAATAGGGGGCGAGCCTATTGCCATCTACCGGGCACAAATCAAGACTTCGGGGTGCTACTGAGAAATTCCAGATAGAAAAACCCAATAACACGTTGCCCGACCTAGGAATCGAACCCAGGACCTCATGCTCAGCAGTAGCGATTGCGACATTTCCTGTAAATAGCTGGGGCAGGATCTGGCATTGTCATTGGCCGTATCTACACAAAATAATTTTCACGAAACAACTGTCATATTTGGCGCCAAAACAAAATGGCGGCAAAAACTTCTCTATCAGTCGTCATCTCGGTAGTCACCCCCTTTCTCAGCCATATCATATCATCTTTCACACAGTCCATCCATTATTTCTTTGTTCTTCCTTTACTGTCATCCATCCACATTCATAGGTTTTTTTTTTAATGACATCTCGCAGGTCAACCTATGAGGTTGTAGGCTGCTTAACCGGACTATCCTGTGGATGCCTAACTAAATGAAGGCCTCCAGCCAGGGCATAAAACTTATAAGGTAAGCGACTACACTCTAAGGTCACCCCATGCAATTTGGAGCAAGACCTGTCTTGCTCCCTGCAGCGGCTCGTCCACGTTAATTTTCAAAACTTTCCGAACTACTTAGGGTGATGCGATTATTTAATTACGGAATAACGAATCAGATAAAGCTAATCCTAGCTTACTTTAAAATTAGGGCAGTAGTATTTTAGTTTTTGACTCATCTGATGAATGAAGTCATGAATGAAGTCACGTGTATCAGATAAAACAGCGGTGTGTATAGAATTAATCGTTGTACAATTACATAATTATAATTTTGTTAGTGGTGATAATACAGTGACTCATGGGTGTGTCACAAAATTGTCATCGTCAGTGACTTTACGTGTCTTTATCTAGCGAGTTATGACCCTGGATACACATATATTCTGTAAAAATCTCTCACCGTGACAGCTTATTTGAAGTAGGCAGTATAGTGTCACCCTTAGATAACGTGGAACGTCAGCTCACTTCACCTACGTTTTCACAGTGAATGTTTTACTGAAAAGGCTGGCAGTTCCAATACAGGTTGCTACGGACATTGACGTTCAATTTTACGTTGAATCTTGAATCTAGTACATGGTTTTAGACCTCCAGCATGTATCTCCGACCCCAAATAAATTGAACTAAGGCCAGCAGAATGATGATGATTTTAGACACCTAGCGTAGAAATTTTTCGTCAGTTATTATACATACATTTTGATATTGATAATGCACTTTTGTATGAAACAAAGTATACAATTTCTACGCTGTGGGGTCTAAAATCAGGTGTTGGATTCATGGTTACTGATTGCGTAACGATGTCCATTATAATAATAAGCGTATAATGTTCCCACTGCTGGGACACAGGCCTAATCTCTGTGAGAGGGAGGGGGTCGTAATCCCAGCGCGGGCCCAGTGCGTGCTGGTAGATGTCACATGTGTTTGAATTTTTGCTTCTAGGATATGCCGGTTTCGTCACGATGTTTCCCTTTACCGTTTTAAGAGCAGTGGTGTTGAAATAATTTACACGAAGTAGACCGCCTTCAGGGTTCGGACCTACGAGCTACAACCTGCGCTGGGCTACCAATGTCCCTTACACAGAGTATATTATGGCAGTAGGTCTAGCCCAGCCACTTCAAATTAATTGCCTAGTTGTAAATCTGCTGTTAAACCGTATGACAACGATAACCAATCATTTGTGACAAGGAAACAAATGCTAAAGTATGAACCACTTATGTTGTTTTTATACCTGAAAACTATTGATATAATTTTAATAACGAAGTACGCACTGATTTCAGCTATAAAATACACAAAGCTTTTGCGTGATATTTATAATAATTGTGTACTAAATGTAAAAATTGTGTAGTAAAGCTTTTCCTACACGATACCTAGTATTTAAATTCACCACAAACTTAAATACGTACGTAAAACGTACATCGAGAATTCTGTGTTATAATTATCTAAGTAAAATGTTAATTCTCATCATTGTCTCGGTATTATGTTTTTGGGTGGGTTCCTGCATTTAATTATTTTTACATGGTGTTTTTTTTGTTGTTATTTTATGTTATTTATAATTTTTGAGAACCTACTTACTTACTGTTTTATTTGTTTTAATTTATTATGTCTATTCTGTTGAATCCCTAAACCTGACTTGGTTTCCGTACGTAATTTTTGGGTGACCACTGAAAATAAACGTCATGCAGTGCTTTGCTGTGGGTCACCTATAGCACAGCATCATGCTGAGTGGAAGCCTGATTGTCACAGTCACGGCGTGCCGACTATTTATGTTCTGTGTTCGTAAATATGAATCTGCCTTGTTTTTATGTTTTGTAATCGAGCTATCTTATCTTTCTGTATGCACATGTTTCTGTGACAAATAAATCAATTTTTAATTCTTTTCTTTATTTCGTTTACTAAGTATAGGTACACATAAACCGCATCAAAATCCATTGCGTAGTTTATAAAAACCAAGCAGTCACACAGACACAAAAAGCGACTTTGATTTATAATATGTATAGATGCAATACTAATACCTAGAATGAGATAAAAAGCTGAAATGTCATCAGATTTTATAAGAAATTCCCCTCGCTGAGTCAGTTTGTCTGTCTGAACACGATAAACTCAAAAGCTACCGAATGGATCTTCATACGGTTTTAACTTATAGACGGAGTGATTCATGAGGAAGGTTTAGGTGTATCATTCATGAAGGCTTTGTGTAAGTTGGCTGAAATTTGGCGATAATTGTTGAAGATGTCGGAAAAAACATGCTAACATATCCTAAAAAATGGAATTCTAGGTACTAGTTGTGTCGTTGGTCTAGTGGTCGCAATCGCTACTGCTGAGCATGAGGTCCTGGGTTCGATTTCCAAGTCGGGCAACGTGTAATTGGGTTTTTCTATCTGGAATTTCTCAGTAGCAGCCCGAAGTCTGGATTTGTGCCCGGTAGATGGCAATAGGCTCGCCCCCTATTACATGGGACTTAAACATAACTGGCGAAATGTGGGTGTGCTATAAGTAGGTACACCTCTGCCCAACCCTTCGGGGAAACAAGGCGTGATGTTATGTTATGTAGTTGTGCATCGTCTTCACTTAAAATTGAGTAATTATTGTACAAGTACAAAGTATTGTACAACATTTTAAAAGAGTTAAGTTGGAGTTTCTTGTCCATTCTTCTCCGTACGAAACTACCTTTTGGAATGGCCAACTAAAATCAATTCTATTTTATTCTTGTAAATGTTGACGTTCAAAAGTACCATTTATGTGCCTATTTGAAATAAATGATATGACTTCGATTTTGTCTTTGATTCATTTCCATTCCATTCCTTAAGTTTTATTTGTTTGTGGTTTTTCTCGGCAGAAAAGGATATGGTTGTGGATGATATAGTCGACCTCCTCGATCTCCTAATTGATTTATCTTCCTAAGGTTTAAGAATGCCACTTTTCATTAATAATATGAAAACGCTTATTTATCTACATTCCGTGCTCCCAATGAGCAAAACTGACAGACTTCCATACAAAGTTTCACCCCTATTTAACTACGATATCCTCTCTCCTTCCCATTTAAATTAGGCTGAGAATCAGCACTTTTCGAACTTCAAAATTACATAAGACAGTCCCCTAAAACCCCGCCTATCGTCATTTCCTAGTGCTTTAGCTACGAAGAAGAAGTTGCGCAACAAATTCTTCAGCAGCACATAGGCATACGCAACTCTTGCGCAGAATTTCACGTTTCTGATACAGTGTTTTACGCTTCTGACGCGCCCTCCCGCTCCACCCAGAGCGGGAGAAGTCATTTTACAATTTCCCACCCAAAAAAAAAGTGGTTTACGCTGTGCGTTGTCTGTTACTAAATCAATTTAAGATTTTTATTAAGTCTAGCGACAGTTACTTGGTTTCAACTCTAATGAAGTTTCAATTTACTGAGAATGATTGTTACAAGTGGTAGAGCAATCAGGTATTACTTTAACATTTTAACTTAATCAGTGTGCACAGCCTTTAAAAAACGTGCTTATTTTTGTCAAATGTTATATTTATTAAACACTACATGACGATGATTGACAGTTTCCGGTATTTAGGTGCACAAGAAGCCTTAACCTCCGTCACTGTATTTTTTTTATAGGTGTGTTAATTCATTATGTAACACAGTAATGTTTTTTTCCCCTCTTTAAATCAAATCTCTGACAAAATATTGTTAAGGAACTTAGTTTATGTAACACAATAACTTAATTTTTTTAATGAGATGATAAGGTTCGGAATCTTTTGTGTTAATAATTAACAATTGTCTAAGATAGTGACATTCTGTAAGTAACAACGTATGCCACACTTTTACGCACAAACATATAATTGTCTTTAAAAACGATAGAGGTTTTTCTACAATTTTAACATAACTTGCGAACAAATCACAAAAAAAACACACTATATTATATCCATATCTAAGTTAAAAAAATAAATACCTGTCAAAACTCCCACCAAACGTATCCGTCAAAACCCTCTCACTTTAAAAAAAAATACAAAAAAGTAAAAGCCACGATCACAGCCGAAATAAAAAAAATCGGTTCTAATTTTGAATTTGAATCACGATATCGCTCTGTTTCACGAGCCTAAACGTCTTTTCACATGAGACCATCGGTCGAAATGATCGGTGAATGAAAACTGTTATTAGTGAGCAGAAACTTATATAGGCGTTTGCGGCAACGCAACTGATCGGCGGCGGCGGCGCGGCGCCATGAAAATTTTAAATCGCACTCACATTGACTTTGTAATGAACAAAGAAAGTTCGATGCGATTTATACTTACAGGATTTACATGCCGTTTCCTTTGCCCGCAATTTTTTTGCAACTAGATGTTTTTGTGTCACGAAAGGTTAACCAGGAAAAATATTATAATTTAATATATTAATTTCATTTTAACCAGAAAACCAAAATGTAAAAACCCTTTCAAAAAGTGCAACAAAAGAGGAAAAGTAATTTTTGGTTTCTGATCTAATTGTTGACATATTTTGACATAGTTTGATATTTCGTGACTATAGCATAAATCTAGGGTTTTCCAATACGTTAATTTTATCGAGTTGATTTTATTACTAGTAGGAAGTTAATGTGCTTGTTTCACTTAAAAACGATAAAACAAAAAATAGTAAACCTATACTTACAGTGAATGTAAGTTTCCATTTACTAAAAGATTATTAGTTTTTGCCTGAAAATTAAAGATACCTCATGCTTGTAAATGGGACATGCGGTGCTAACCTGTAAGAAATTGTTTCACTAACCTTAGATTATGGTGGTTATTACTTTAACTTTTTACAGTGTAAACAATTATTGGTTGGCCAATAAAGGAAAAATTAAATAAAATAAAATACTTAGTCGAAAGTCTACGGATGTGTCATCAACTCTCATCAATCATCAAAAAAAACTTGGTTTGTTTCCCATGGATTCCATTATACTAAAGGCCTGTTTCTTAGAGTCGGGCTCCCCTATTTGCCAAAGAAAGAACGAGAGATAATGTTTATTTGGACATAGTTCGAGAAACACAAAATATCAAATAACAAAATAAAAAAAGTGAAAATAACGCTTATAAAAACACCCACATAAATAAAAAAATCAAACAGATTTTTATATGAAATCATCTTCCAGCGTGCGCAGTCACTTCTTACTTTACTCTACGAAGAGAAGACAAATCACTTTCTTAACAAAACGTCAATCTTTTCTTGAATTTTGACATCGCACCGTCGAAATGTGTCTACAATCTGTCATTTGGTCTTTTGTTTCTTCCGCCTATAAAGTGGCCAGGCTCGCATTCATATAAGTTAATCGAAACTAGAGATGGGGACACAGGCCCTTACCTTGTCAACTAGACCCGCGAGTTAACGTTTTTTTTTTTTTTTTTTTTGTGTATGGCATCTCGTAGTTGACCTTGAGAGGTCGTGACTACTTAACCGGACTATCCTGTGGCTGCCTTAAGCGGACTCAAAGCCTCCAGCCAGGGGCGTAAAACTACTTATATTATTAAGCGAACGCTCGCTAAGGGCACCCCCTGTGGGGTACGGACCTCGGCTTAGGGCGTCGCTGACGGGAGGACAGCAAGATGGGACAGGCTGGATCAAGTTTGGTTGATTATTATTAATCGGGGAATTTAAAGCTACAGGCTCAGCTACGGCGCGGGCTGGCACTTCGTCGAGCAAGGGTCGGGGGGGACAATTACGTCGGGATCTTCGCGAGGAACCTCGGCGGCGAGGTCGGAATGTCGGTCTGTGTTTGTGCACTGTACTGGTGGCCCTACTGCTCTCCTGAATGAGAGTTATGTGGTCATCGGGATCGGTGAGGACATGCTTGGGACGGCGGACTTGACTAATGGAGGAGGGGATATAACTAGCGGCTTTCACAACCAGAGGGTTGCGGTGATTCGCGGCGGTCTCGAAGAAACGCTTTGAAATGCGTTTCATGAACTGACGGATAGTGGGAATCCTGAGGTCTACATGGAGGATTTCGTTGCGAACGTACCAGGGCGAGCCTGTTATCCTACGGAGGAACTTGTTCTGGAGGGTCTGCATTCTATGGAAGCGAACGGGCTTGGCGTGTGCGAAGACTGCACTGGCATAGGTCATGATCGGACGGATGCACGCTGTGTAGATACGCAATTTGCACTTCAGTGACAATTTGCTACGTGCATTGAGGACAAAGTGAAGTCTACCTAGAGCGAAGGCGGCGCGCGAACGAGCCGCCTTAATGTGCTCTGAAAACGAAAGGTGTTCGTCGAGAACTACACCAAGATATTTGGCTCGCTTCTCCCAAGGGATCGGCTTGCCGAACATGGTGATCGGTCGAGGGGGGCAGGGGGTATGACGCGGCTTCGAGAATAGAACCGCTTGACTTTTGTCGGGATTTACTTCGATTCTCCATTTCCTAAACCAGGCGCCAAGCTTGTTGACTTGGGTTTGGAGAATGCGAGATATCGAGTCTGGATCGCGGCCGGTGTAGTAAATGGCCGTGTCGTCTGCGAACAGAGCCAGCTGTGCCTTGCTGCACTTGGGCATATCGCTGGTGAATAGCGTGAATGCTAGGGGAGAGATCACAGAGCCCTGAGGGACTCCTGCGCGAATAGGGTGGGGGGAGGATAGCGCTCCTTCGATGCGATAACGGAAGGTGCGATTCGACAAAAAGTCCCGTAAGATGAGCACGAGACGATCTGGCACACCGAGTTGGTACAGCTTATATAATAAGCCGTTGTGCCAGACTTTGTCGAACGCTTTCGCTATGTCGAAGAAAACAGCACCGGTCATCAAACCTCGTTGGAAACCGAAGTTGATGTGTTCGACTATACGGTGGACCTGTTGTACGCACGAGTGTTGGGTTCTAAAACCAAACTGTTCGTTGGGGATGAGGCCCTTTGTCTCGGCGTAGTCTCTGAGGCGCTTATAAATAAGCCTCTCATAGATTTTGCCGAGGACATTGAGCAGACTGATGGGGCGGTAACTACTAGGCTCTGACTTTGGCTTGCCGAGCTTCGGGATACCGATGACGGTGGCTTCTTTGAATGCCTGTGGGAAGATGTTGTTGCTCAGAGCACCATTGAAGATAGTGGTCAGTAGCATTATCAGGTGGGCAGGGAAAAGTTGGAATACCCTATTGGTGATTCCATCTGAACCGGGGGCTTTACGAGCCTTAAGACCTTTGATGAGGTCGTGTACTTCGTCGGGCGTGACTGGGGGCAGTGGATACTCTGGACCTTCGACGGGAGGGAGGGAGGCTCTATGTTCGACTTCAGCGTCGACCTCAGTGAGGTGAGCTTGGTCTACTGGTTGAGAGCTAGGCGAGCATTGGACTTCTAGAGTGTCGGCTAGAAGCTCAGCCTTGTCGACATCATCGAAGGCGATGGTCTTGTCGGGACGGATCAGGGGGGGCATGGAGACTATTTCTCCGGATCTGAGCTTCCTCTGGAGTTGCCAGAAGGCTAGGTGGGTGGGCTCTAGTTCGCTCAACATCTTGTCCCAGCCGGCGGTACGCAGCTCCTCTATGCGTGTTCTTACAGTACGCTGTAAGTAACGCATATGGGCTTTGTTCGCGTCGCAGGGGAAGTTGCTGTAGGCACGGACAGCCGCGTTCTTCTCATTCAACAGTTCGCGTACATCGTCCGGCAACTTCCAGCGACGGTCATCCGTCGCTGGAATTTCCCTTGAACAATCGTTCAGGACTGATTGTACGTGAGCTGTGAATGAGTCGATCGCGGCCGTCGTGTCAGCGATAGACTCAAAATGATTGGGGATTGGGTCCAAGTGGGGGGACGTGGTGGATTTTAAGCGATCGCTTACTCTCCTCCAGTCCGTTACCACTTTGTTGGGAAGGGGTTGGGTGGAATCGGGCAGACCTATGCGGGGGACCAGTTTCATGACTACTGGACGGTGATCGGAAGCGAGCTCTTGTACCACTTCTATAGAGTCCAACCGTAGGTTGACGTTCTGTAGGAGCGCCACGTCGAGAACATCGGCGGTGTGATTGGGATCGGGGGGAAAATGAGTGGGAGTCATCGGCGCGATGACATCGAAATTCTGAGAGGAGGAGAGGTTGAACAAGTGTCTCCCTCTGGAAGAGGTCCTGGTGCTATTCCAGGAGGGATGTTTTGCGTTGAGATCACCCGCTATGATAACGGAGTCACTCAGGCTAAACAGAACAGAAAGATCTTCAGTAAGGAGTTGGAAGTTCTCCGAAGTATTAATGGGGGGGAGGTAGGCCGAAACTATGGTGATCGGTTGATGACCTGTCATGCCAAGCCGACAGCAAGACACTTCTAATCGTGAGAGTGTGGGAGGGTCTATGGGAATGCAGTATAGCTCCTTTTTGTAATAGATAGGGTACCGCCCTTATGGCAACGCGTCCTGTCATTGCGAACTGTACGATAGTTTGCAATTGACGGATTTCGGTAACTCGGTTTTAGGAACGTTTCCTGAACAAGGAGGATGTCGATGTGATGGTCGCGGAGGAACTCGCTGATTTCAGCGCGTTGTCGCAGGATGCCATTGGCATTGAAATAACCTAACTTTAGGGATCGGGGAATATGCATATACAGTGCTTCGAGGATATTTATATCGACAGGGGGGCGTTATTTGTAAACAATTGTTTTGTTTTTAGAAACAAGATGGCGACATTAAATCTGATTTTAAACACGCGCCAAAACATCCTTGTACCGTTGAATTTTCTCCTTCTGAAAGAGTTCTTCCTCCTAATTAATATTTGTTTAAATGCCGATTTTACCAATAAAACTGAACGCGATCAGCATTTCTAATCCGCGTTCAAAAGCTGTCAGTGTTATCTTATCATTGTTGGGGAATATTGACACTGACAGCTCTTAAAAGCAGTTTAGATGTGCTGACCGCGTTCTGTTTAATCTGTGAAATCAGCCCTAAGTATCCCTAATCTAGAGAATGGAATGCATACATACTGTGCAATTTTAAATTGATTTCGTACTCGTTACTAATGTGGTATGCGGCGATAAAATATTCATACTAAAACTTTAGGTGGTTACAGATTGTTGTTAAGTGAAATTATCGACCGATTTTTCGATTGAATCGCACTGGTATATAATCAATGATCGCCCTAGGAGTGAATGACATTTAATAAAAAGCGTATTAGTGCAGTGAAAAGGCCTCTCTCATACAGAGAAGCCATGAGAATAAGTGCATACAAAAGAAATAGCCCAACACTCAAAAACACAATTATACAGGGTGACCCGTAAGTCGACGTCAAGCCAGAGTCGGGTCTACATAGTTTACAGAAAAAAAAAAGTTAAAATTTGTAGCAAGACCATCAAAGGCAGTTGATTTTCTCGATTTTTTCATATTAATGGCCGTAATTTTTAAAATACATAGAAGGTTTTTTAAAATATTTTTCAGTTGAGTAACTATTATGACTTGACCTATCACCCGATTTCGGCTTGACGTCAACTTACGGGACACAGCCTGTATACTAATAAATTACATGAACAAAAAAATGCAATGTGCCAAAATACACTAATCAACATATTTTATTGAAATAAAGTGAAAATACTATGACTAGTGCGATGTGTTTCTCAAGGTTGCACCACATCAGCTGGTTGGTCCAGCTCAGCATGTGTCAATCAAATAAACACCTACTTGCATATAAGATGACATAACTGGCAATATGGGGGTTTATTCTTTGTCTTCCCTTCGTAATCTGCCTACCATTTCCAGGAAAAAAGACATAGGTGTGATTTTTTGTAAGTTTACAAACATACTTTCTGCAAATAAAACATCGTGAGGACACCTGGACTTTATAATTGATACAAGTCTTCTATCACCAACCCGTCTTAAGTAAGCGTGGTGATAGATGTTCATGCCTTTAAAAAAAAAGCCTTCCCTTCTAAATGGGTGTGTCTTGCAGGCCAATATTTAAAGAACTTGGTTTACTACCGCTACCCTCTCTTTAAATCTATGAAATATGCATGTTTGTTATGAAGCAGAATGACTTATTTAAAAAGCAAAGGATGTGTATCCTCCAAACCAGCGAGATACTCACAGGGTTATATTAAATGGCTTACCAAGGCTGGCATAATATATTAAAAGCTGTTTAGTCACGTGTAATCGCATATATAATCAAAACTCCAAGTGAATTAAAACACTTCGATCTTAGATTGTTTAAAAAAGGACTACATCTAAGTATAAACACCAATATTTTTTACAGCATTAAAGAATTTACTTACGGGAAACATTTCGTTATGTAACCAATTATATTTGCATGCTATAATATAAGCAAACAGTTGAGTTTTTCTATCTAGAATTTTTCCGTATCAGCCTGGAGTCTGGATTTGTGCCCGGTTGATGGCAGCAGGCTCGCCGCCTATTACATGGGACTTAAGCATAACTGGTGAAATGTGGGTAGCAGCTGTAAGGCGTGATGTTATGATATAAGCAAACGTGTATATTATGTAATGTATTTTAAAACAACTTTATATACCACGTTATAAGCAAATCAATTTTATTTCTGTTTTTGTATAAGAAGAGGTCTTTGCTTTGAAATGGGACAATAATAGGCTGTTTTTTTTCTGCCCAGCTCTTTTGCGAGTACAGTCGTGAACATACAGAATTGATTGAACGCACACCATTGCTTGTGTTTCTCGATGCACGCTAAATTGCCCCTGATGCAAATGTAATTAAGGCAATAATCGTTCATTGAAGCCGTCAGTTGCAATGATGCAGATGAATCAGCTCTGTGTAGGTATGTACAGAACGTAGGTATAGCTTTGGTTGCTAGGGCCCTTTTGTTAAGGGAAAAATAATAATGGCCAAAGTGATAAATAGGGTTTTCCATTAGCCTCAACCGAACTAGGCAAGCTTGTTTCGTGGGTACCAATATGGTGGGTTAACCATTTTAAACATTTATTTTGATAACATATTCGGTAATGTTGAGGTAAAAGGAGTATGTAAGGATCGTAGCAGGTGGAGTTGGCGCGCCCACGCGTGCCAAGCGATCGCCCATTTGCGCTATTACTGTGCACGCTAAACGTGGTAGCCAATAGAATAGACTTGTTTTCTTGTACACTGAATGACTTTACTCTGGCGACTTCTAGGATGTGTTATAATTAAATTAAAATTTGATGTTGTTTGTTAATTTTATTGTGAATTTAGTTTATAATTAATAGTATATTTGTACTTAACCAACGCATTAGGGCAACCTATAAAGATAGATTTAAGGTTTTATAATAAATAAATACTTCGTTTTCGCTTAGCGTTCTTTTAGTCTTGTTCGGATCCTGGGGTTTGCAGCGTGGTGATCAATAGCTTCCTCAAGAATTGAGCTATCTACTGTAGATTTTTTTTTTTATCCGTCCGGTTTTTCCAGAGATTTGCTCGATGAAACAAACTCTTTAGTCTTATTATTAGTAAAAGATAAATGTTACGCGAATCATATTTTTTCAACATACAGCCTGATTCTGCTTAAAAACTTTTCAAGGTAGCACATTTATACTACATCAGCTATTTATTTACGCCCAAAGATGACTTAAAATTTGTGTTGATTTATGGAAGTTTCGATGCTCATAACACGCGTTCAGTTCGTACGCGTTCAGTATAACAATTGATTTAGGATGTTGATGGGGCTTCCGCGCTTTTGCAGCGCTTCGCAGATGTTCGCGGAAGCCCGTGTTGGTGATTTCCATGCCATAATGAGAAAAAATGCGGCGTCAATAATGGGTAGGTTACGCGGAAGCTCCAACAGCATCCTAAAAACATTATTTGACAATGTGGACAGCCCCTTTATTAGGCACTGGGTGCAGAGGCACATGCCAACTTGTGTTGAGCCACGTAGATATTAGTTGTTGTTAGGTTAGTTTGTAAGTTTTACTAACATAGTTTTTAAGTCGTTTTTACTAATACTATATGGATTGTGTGTTAATTAATGTATGATCCGAAATAAACGTAATAATATATATATAAAACTTCCAAAGTATTTTTTTTGTTCAGATTATGCTACCATACAGCAGCCTAATTGCGTAACACATTTTCGTAAACGATTACGACTAATCTGTTTGACTTTGACAGTTCAACAACATTCATTGCGTTACTTACATTGATGAGCAGATTTTTTATAGAACCTATTAAGCAATGGATTAGCAATCTGTTTCAAAACGGTTCAGATTCCGATTGATTATGTATTAGGCAATTAGGGCTAGATAATGGCGAGACAAATTGAAAGATTTTTTAGTTTTGAACAAACACCGTCAGACAGACGAGTAATCACCATACTACGTTTGAATGGAAGTATGATCAACTAGCGTGTCCTTCAAAGGTTCAGTTGTTGCACTTGGGCAAATGTCGCTAAAGGCGAATTTTACGAATGATACTGAACGCGTTCAGCACATCTAAAACAAGTTCATAAGCTGTCAGTGTCAAAATTGGTATTGAATATTGACACTGACAGCTCTTGAACTGGGTTTAAAAGTGCTGATCGCTTTCAGTTTCATTGGTGAAATCGGAACTAAGAGGTTTTATGTGCGTTTGTGTAACCGAGAGCCAGTTTATTTCGTCTACATGCACGGCATTTTAGATTTTCCTAGGCATCATCACCATCATCACCGTCTTCCTGCTCTTCTACCATGTGACATGGAGTTTTCATCTTCCAATGTCCCCTGAGACTTTCTGTTTTTTTTATTATTTATTTTTTAAATCATTCTATGAGTGTGTTTAGTTTGTGTGCTGTGCGAGTCCCAATAGATACGTTTGCTTAAAGGAAGCAAACGTAACGTATCGTAACGATCTATTGGGACTCGCACAGCACTTCCTTTGTGTACCCAAAATGCTGCTAATGTCTTTGGAGGCATCCCATTTCTGGAATCTTTGTGCTAGAACGTTCAGATTATAATAATTTTCATGTTAATGCGCAATATCGAGGTCGAAAACCGTCGATGCTGGACGTGTATATTTTGTCACTCTCCAATAATCAACATTACAGGCCTCCTCTCAGCGAGGGGGAGTGGGCCGTAATCCACCACGAGAGCCCAGTGCGGGTTGGTTGATCTCATGTCCTCGAATTTTTAGAACCAAAAATTAGATTTTTTCCCCTTATGATGTTTTCCTTCACCGTTTTGAGAGAAGTGGTGCTGAAATAGGTACACAAAGTTAAGCGCCGATCAGGGTTCAAACCTACGACCCACTCGTGAGCCGCGGCCGTTACCACTGGGCCACCACTGTGCTCCATGTCGCTAACACCGACTTTATGACGCTAGTAGGTACACTAATTTGGTAAAAAAAAAAAAATTATTTTGTACCATTGCGAGGTAATGGCATACACACACTAATAATAGCGATGACTTTCTTTTTGATAATTCAACTACATTCATTGTGTGATTTACGTTTTCGAGCAGGCGAATTTTTCAAACATATAAAGCAGTGGATGAGCAAATTGTGACGCAATGTGGGTGCGGTTTTTAACGGCTAAAGTTAACTCCTGGCTATTCGTGAACGTAGGAAATAGTTATGATATTAAGAGTGTAGTAGAAGTACTGGCTAGTACTTTCCACCTTGTAAAAACTAATTAACCGAGATGACCACTAATTAAACCAAGTATGTATGTATGTACAGTCAGGGAAATAAATTACTAAGCCAAGTGACCCCGTCCGTCCCAAGTGTCGTTTCTTTGGTATTGCTCGTCGAGTCGTTGAGCTCCTTAAGGACTGAGTTTAGCTGTAGCTCGTAATCGTGAACGATTACTGACAAATACTTGCATTGTCTTGACTGGAATAATGCAAATAAAAACAAAGTTAAATACTAAAGGGTCTCCATACAAGCAACGTGTTTATTCAACGTGTTTATTCGGGGTTTTTTGTCCTGCAGTACGGAAGCCGACTCGCACTTGGCCGGTTTTTTGACAGTAATATGAAATGGCTACAATTTCAATTTAAAACTTTAAGTAATATAGATAGTATGTATTACATAATGGAACACTTTGGCCCATCAATGTGAGGTTAATACGGTCTCGCAGAGTACTAAGATACGTCGGATGGGACCCGACGGTTTGAAAATGTCAATTGACTTACAAAACGACCGCAGATAGTAATCGATTACCTACCTATTTAAATCGCCGGCTGTAAGGATCGGATTTTTTAATATAATTTAAAATCGCGGTATACAGGTGTCGCGTAAGGCGACGTGAAGCCGGAGTGCAGTGATAGGTCGTTCGGGCCATAATATTTAACTGATAAATAAATATAAAATGAAACATTGTAGCAACAGGAGTCAAAAGATAATTATCAAATTTCGAAACCGTTCGCTTTTGCTGCCATTCGTCGATACGTTTTACACACGTAGGCATTGATCGCATGAAAGCGTTACTTCGAGTTCTCATTATTTCACAAAAAAAAACCAATAAATTTGATTTTTCGTGTTATTTTTTTTTTTAATAATGGTCTCAATCGTTTCGAGTTCGATGATCGAGTTCATGGCTTTCGGTTCCAGAAAGACATAAATTTAACCGTGTATAATGCATAGCAAAAAAATTTTTTTGTTTTTTTATTCTGTTAAGTATTGACCTATCACCCGATTCTGGCTTGACGCCGACTTACGGGACATTCTGTATATCAATTTTTATATTGATTTAACAGCTGACATTTTTACTGAAACTTAGAAAATAATGGAAGAACCTTTACTAACATTATGAAGAGGTAAAATTTGTTTGTATGTTGGGGGGTAATCTTTGGAGCAACCGGTCGGATTTGAAAAAAAATTGTTTGCCCAATTCTTGAGAAAGGCTACTTAACATCACGCACCCTTAAGAGCCGAGAAATAAGAAAAAAAGTCAGAGCGAGAGAGAACGCTAAGCAAAAAGAAAATTAACTAATAGCGCGGGAAAACAAGAAATATCACGCGGACGAAATCGTGGGTAGTTTGTTCAGAAAATAAAGAAAATATTACCTTTTTTTGCAATCACTGAAACCTGACCTCGAAATTAATTACTTTGTAACATCACTAGGTTTAGATCGGGGCTTCGTCCACGTGCAGGTTGAAAACTATCAATCAATTATATGTTAGCCCTTAACGGCCTATTTAACTTTCGACAAAATTAAAAAGGCGTAACAAATCAAACTCTTAGTTTTGCTTGGAGAAAACTAAATTTTGGGATGTACCAACTAACATGTACCAATCAATATACATGTTATTTCTCATAACAGCAATAAAGCAAAAAATTAAGAATAAAATTTAATAAAAATAAAAATAAAAAAGTAAATAAAGCGAAAGCTTGATGAGCTTCTGAGCATTTAAAGTTTCTCAAAAGGGGCAAAGATTTATCCACTAAACACGACGAAAGATTTTTCAACAAAGACATCGACGCGTTACCGACGAAAACATTTCAACGCTTGGGGCCTAGAATTATATTGTGAATTGTAATTGATGACCCTTAAGGCTCCCGGCAAATAGGCGTGACGCGACAGCCTTTGAGTCGCGTTGTCGCGTGGCTCCAGTGTCTACGAGACTTAACACTGTGTATTTGGAGCTAAGTTTTCATATACACGAGCGGCAGCCGTCGACGCGTCTACGGCTGCCACCGACGAGTGCCCTCCAACTACCCTCATCGGCGCTAACCGAACCGAAACCTGCAGTTTGCTCTGCATATAATTCACAAAACTCATAATTTTATTTTCAAATTAGATGACCTAATTTAAATGTAAATATGCACCAAGAAAGATCACGAATGTAAAATTAATAATTAAATGTTCTTTAAATTTAACAATATCGATATACGTTAGAGAGGTTCACTATGGAACGGACGGTATTCATGGTCGTACAGACTGTCGTATAGAATTTCCAGCATTTTAACAAAATATTGGATATAAAACTAGTATAAATCCAAGTATAAAATCGCAATAGTATATGCTACTTATACTTACATCAATAGTATATGCTACTTATACTTACATCATTAGTCATCATTCATACATCCATTCGTGTCCCGTATCCTTTTATTTGTTAGCATGTTACGAATCGTTCTAAAACGATTTCTTTTATAATATCTTTAAAAAATCATTCATTTGTTACATTTTCCATTGTTGTGACACAAGTCAATGGTCAAACTGTCATTAACTTTTCTCTTTTAGTCTATGATTTATATATCTTGAATTATTTTATCAATAGGTTTAGCTAAAAATTTGTAAACAACATGGATGTATTAGTTTTTCCGTACAGTTGCAATTCAAACAAAATTTTAAAATGTACCTATAAAAGATAGTAATTAAAGATTAAAATGTGATTCTTGTATTTTTGTTATATAAAAGAATTCAGTTTATTGATATTTCGTTCGAATGAATATGCGACGTGTTGAACGCTCGATCAAACAAACATTCGATATTTTGAACATTCAATATATCGTACACTCAATACATCGAGTGTATTGAGTGTACGATATATTGAATGTTCGATTTTTTAACTATTCGATATTATGAACGTTCGAGTATTTAGACATTCGATTTATAGTGGTCGATCAATTGATATTCTATTTTTTGTCATTCGATTTGGCATAGTACACCCCTGGAAAAGGAATATTTTGCCTATAAAAGAAAAGGCTGACATCTGATGAGGATTCGGCGTCCGGGCTTCGTCAACATACCATCTGTTCATCCATCAATTCTACGTCTGCACTCTGCTATATAACCTTCTGCCTCGAGACTTGTCGAGCTTTGTCGAAGGATACTGGCACTCTAAAGTGTCCCTTCGACACCTGAAGACCCTTTTTCTCCACCTCCTCCTCTTCTTTCCTTCACGAAGCCAATCTATGAAGATCCTTCATCCCCCTCCTCCGGACTTCAATTCAAGCAATATTAACTTCAGTGTCGTATAAACCGTGTTTTTTGGGTTTTATAGTCCCACCTGTATTTTCTATTTCATCAATTAAACTATCTGTACCAAGTCTAATTTCATCCTTTTATGTAGTTAGCATCCACTATTACGTTACAGGTGACAAAAAAAAGTATTCATCTCTGCTGACCTGAATTTATTGCCATTTTTATTCTTATTTAACTGGTAAAAACTACAATACAACTATATCTATAACATAACATAACATAAACTCACGCCTTCTTTCCATGGGGGTAGGCAGAAACCACAGAACGCCACCTGCTACGATCCTCACATACGCCACCCCTTCTGCCTCGTTTACATTCATACATCTGGTCTTAAACGAGCGCCGGTTGCGAGTACTACGCACCTGACATTTCTGAAGAACATCACCAATAAGGTCACTAAATGTCCTCCACTCACATCTGCCATGTAAATCCCTTTTGTTAGTCTCCTTTCATTCATCCTCTCAACATGACCAAACCATATTAGCACTATGAAATAATAACTGAAACTATGTGGTAATTAAAAAAGATATTTATTAGGGGTGGCACAACATGTCTTTTTGTCGTGAATACGTCTATACGTAAATTTGCTGCCAAAGTGGGAGGAAATTCAAAAATCTGATGAATACAAAGTGGTCCCCCCATTTTGTATTCATCAGATTTTTGAATTTCCTCCCACTTTGGCAGGCAGTACATTTTAGTGTAGTTGGTACATATCTCATCTACATAAAAAATATGAGTCAAATGGTTTAATTAATGAATCAAAGAATTTGCTACGTTGAGTTAGTACTGTGACGGACGGTGGAGGGGGAAGGCTCGATATTAGGTCCTTTCCTCTTTTTAGTATATATTAATGATCTACCCCATTTATTAAAAAAACAACCACAAATGGTGTTATTTGCTGATGACACTTCTTTAATTTTTAAGATAAGTAGACGTTCATCAAATCTTGACGACGTAAATAACGCACTGCTGCAGGTACAAAATTGGTTTACTGCTAATAATTTAGTATTAAATGGGAAAAAAACAAAATGCATAAGGTTTGCTTTGCCGAATGTTAAAAGTACTGATTGTGACATAGTATTGAATCAAGAGAAACTAGAATTCGTTGATAAAACGGTTTTCTTGGGGATCACGCTCGACTCGAGGCTGCAATGGGGTCCCCATTTAACATCTCTTGCAGGACGGCTAAGTTCAGCAGCATATGCTGTAAGAAAAATCCGTCAAGTTACTAATGTAGATACCGCGAGGCTGGTCTATTTAAGTTAATATCATAGTATCATGTCTTACGGTATCTTATTATGGGGACGCGCTGCAGACATCGAGTCTATTTTTATTCTGCAAAAAAGAGCCATTAGAGCAATATATGGCCTCCGCAGGCACGATTCTTTAAGGGAACTGTTTAAAGATATAAACATCATGACCGTACCTTGTCAATATATATATGAAAACATCATGTACGTAAGGAAAAACTTAAATCTTTTCAGTAAAAGAGGTGAAAGACACAACTATGGGACTAGAAATAGGGACCAATTGGTTCAACCGGGTTTCAGGCTGGCTAAAGTAGATTCATCCTTCATGGGGTACTGTTTAAAATGTTATAATAAAATACCTCCCCACATACTCCAACTGAATGAAACGAAGTTCAAAACCTGTATCAAACGCACACTATGCAGCCAAGCATATTATAAGTTGGAGGATTACTTACATCTCTGACAAAAATGCTTGGCTCAACGCTGGTTCTGCTCCACAAGGGCGCCTAAACAATTGATTAGCATTCGGAAATATTGTTGGAGCTGCTGAAGATTGTAAACTATCTTTGCACTGTATAAATTCAATCTTTTAGTATTGTATAATTGCAAAGCACACGTGTGAGCACTATGTAGTACCTACTATAAAGCTACCCTATACTGGGCACGTCTGTCATTGACTTGAATGTGCCCTGGCGGCTGAGAGTATGTCACGCTCACTCAAATGTCTCGCTGGTGGTGGCGTGTGTGTTGGATCATTAAGTTCCCTTCAAAATGGTTGAGCTGAATGGTGCTGATCCATACGTCATGTTCGTGAACGGGCGCCGTCAGTGGGGACTGGTCATCTCTTGGCTGCCACGGCTTTTTTTTTAAATTTTCTTTTCCGATTTTTATGTTTTTTATTACGACCTACATCGTTCTCACATGTTTAATTTCAACAAGACTGATGTAACAAATTTTCTGTAACCATATTATTTAAAAGAGTGTCCATGGAGTTTCTTGCCCGTTCTTCTCCATAGGTACCTACTTCGCTTTGGAATGGGCAACTAGCTTCATATTTCTGACTGACCGACCCCTTGACAATTCAAAAGTGCCTGTAATGGGTTTATTTGAAATAAATGCTTTGAGTTTGAGTTTGAGTTTAAGCATAACATCACGCCTGTAATCCCAGAAGGGTTAGGCAAAGGTGTACCTATAGTACACCCACATTCCGCCAGTTATGTTTGGAGAGAGAAGCAACCCGATTTTAGGGTAACATTAGAAATGTTCGTACAAATAATGTATTATCAAAGAATGCATAGTAAAATGAGATAATCGAACAAATCTGAAGAAGCTACACGCTTTAAAAGTTTTTGGAGGATATTATTTCCGTACGGATAATGTATGGCGCTAGTATGAAGTGACATAGTCGTGACATCACTTCTATGTGCTGTCTTTGTCTAACGGTTCTTTTAAAACGTTTTTTTCTTGGTAATTAAAAAAAAAAAGTGAAAAACAAACGTGCGTATTTTACTATTCCGTTTGATTGAAATTCAGTTATATGGTAAATTATAGACGTCAGTTGTGAATTTACAACACTTAAGGAAAAACACATGTAAGTATATGCCGGAAACTATGGGAATTAATTTTAATAATCATACGTAGTGAGAGCAGTCGTGGCGCGTAGGAATCGGCTTCGACTTTGACAGACAGACAGGCACTTTACATTGTAAATTATTTCATCAGTACTAAACGGTAAAGGAAAACATCAACACTTCAAAGACATGTGACACCTACCAACCCGCAGTTCACCCGATATGCAGAAGATTGATGGGTACGTAGGCTTCGTCCTCCCAAATAAACTATAACCTTATCTTAAATCTTAAATAACCTAAAAGACCTCACCATTTTTATTGACAAAGTCGATGATATTCTTACACATTTATTTCTTTATAATGAACAGAATAAATAACAGTATTTTTTACGAAAACACATTAAGAAGACCTACTTACAGCTCAAACAATGTATGAAACTCAAAATGTTAGTACAAAAAAAATCAAGCAAAAGCATAATTGAGGCTGAACTACACAATAATGAAATGTTAAATAAGTTTCTGGGTAAAATCTTTAAAAATTCACAAGGCTTCAAGCCTTTTCGAATGTTGTGTATATTTTATAAGAGCTTGCAAGCTCAGCATACGAGCAAATGTTCCATATGTATGCAAAGTCAAATCTAGTGAAATAGGGAAATATCCGTGTCTTTCTTTCTTCTTGAGGACCAAAAGCTCACATCGACCGCAAAGAACTTGTTAAAAGTTACAAAATCAATATCAATAGAAAAACTTATGTAAAAATTAAGTAATAAGGTCAATTTTCGTCACAAAAGAAAGGCCTATTTTAAAGTTCCAAGTAATACACGTGTCTCTTTTCGGACGTGACTTTTTGACACGTGCTACGGACTCAAACTCAAGCTCAAATAATTTATTTCAGTAAAACCATTTATAGGCACTTTTGAATTGTCAAGGAGTCGGTCAGTCATAAATATAAAGCTAGTTGCCCATTCCAAAGCGCAGTAGGTACCTATGGAGAAGAACGGGCAAGAAACTCCATGGACACTCTTTTAAATAATATTGTTGTTACAAATATATTAGTTACATCGATTAATATTGACACTATAAGTGAGAACGATGTACAAAAACCGTACACGTTAAAAGCGTCCAGAGTGCAGTAAAAATAATTAAAACAATCCAACAAAATAATTATTAAAATAAGCCGTGGCAGCTAAGAGATGACCAGTCCCAACTGACGGCGCCCGTTCACGAACATGACGCATGGATCAGCACCATTCAGCTCAACTATTTTGAAGGGAGCTAAATGATCCGACACACGCCCACCGTCAGCGAGACATTTGAGTAAGCATGACATACTATCAGCCGCCAGGGCACATTCAAGTCCATCTATGACATTACCCGGTAAATGGTAGCTCTATAGCACAAAGTACTCACATCTGTGCAATGCATCTATTTAATGAAAAGGAGATTGAGTTTATATAATGCAAATATATTCTTACAACCTTCAGCAGTTTCAACAGTATTTCAAATGTCAATTAATTAGTTGTGGTGTGGAGCAGGACCAGCATTAAGCCAGGCATTTTATCAGTTATGGTATTTTATTATAACATTTTAGGCAGTACCCCATGAAAGATGAGTCTACTTTAGCCAGTCTGAAACCTGGTTGAACTAATAGGTCCCGATTTCTAGTACTATAATTATGTCTTTTACTGTTAAGATGTAAATTTTTTCTTACGTACATGATGTTTTCATAGATGTATTGACAAGGTACCGTCATGATGTTAATATCCTTAAACAATTCCCTTAGAGAATCGCGCCTGCGGAGATTATATATGGTTCTGATGGCTCTTTTATCCAGAATAAAAATAGACTCAATGTCTGCAGCCAGTTCCCAAAGTAAAATACCGTAAGACATGATACTATGAAAGTAACTAAAATAGACCAGCCTCGCGGTATCTACATCAGTAAATTGACGGAGTTTTCTGACAGCGTAAGCTGCTGAAGTTAGCCGTCCTGCAAGAGATGCTAAATCAGGACCCCATTGAAGCCTTGAGTCGAGCGTAATCGCCAAGAAAAACGTTTTATGGACGAATTCTAGTTTCTCTTGATTCAATACTATCTCACAATCGTAGTGATTGTCTTGACGTTTGGTAATGAAAATCTCATACACTTAGTTTTATTTCCATTTAGTATTAAATTATTAGCAGTGAACCAATTTTGGACCAGCAGTAGGGCGTTATTTACGTCGTCAAAATTTGAAGCACGTCTATCTACCTTAAAAATTAAGGAAGTATCGTCAGCAAATAGCACCATTTGTGGTTGATTTATTAATAAATGGAGTAGGTCATTAATATATACTAAAAAGAAGAAAAGGACCCAATATCGAGCCTTGTGGAACACCCATTTTTACTTTTAAACCAAGGGATGTGCACCATTTATTTGAAGTTGCTGTTGTCTATCATTTAAATAAGATTTTACTAAAATGAGCGCAAGATTTACAAATCCGTAATGGTCAAGTTTCAAAAGCAGGGTTTCGTGATCGACGCTATCAAATGCCTTGGAGAGGTCACAAAAGATTCCTATGGCGTCTTGAGCCTCTTCCCACGCGTTAAAAATATGTTTTAATAAGGTAACACCAGCGTCGGTCGTACAACGCCCTTTGGTGAAACCATACTGTTGCTCGTGAAGGATTTTATTAGTATTGAAATGATTGAGCATCTGATTAAGCATTATCTTTTCAAAAACCTTGCTGAAAACCGGCAACACGGACACAGGTCTATAATTATTAGTGTCTTTTCTGTCCCCGGATTTGAAAAGGAGTACCGTACTGTATTTCATTAGATCCGGGAAGACTCCTTGATCCACACATAAATTAAATATTAAGGCTAAGTAAGGTGCTATAGTCTCAATTATGGAGGTACAGACTTTAATAGATATTCCCCAAAGATCTTCGGTCAATTTGATCTTGATTTTGAGACTGCTCTGAAATACGGGACTGCTCTAAAAACGGGACCAAAAAGAAATTTCTTACAAATTTACATTATTTTTACTTTCAACGAAAAGTACAGCTGATATCAGACACTTCACTGGATTGAATTTTCAATTTTGTTTTATTCCAAGTTCTTACGACTCCATAGAAATGAACGTTCATCTGCTTCTTTGGTTTCATTTTTCAATCATTCGGTAGGAGAGTGAAAGATGCTGAGAGTTGAAATCCAACCCAATTACGCTTAAAAATTAGCGAATAATCAATCTGTCTTGCACAACCCAATTACTGGGTAACATGATAGCCCTTGGTAAGACTGGTTGTGGAATTTCTGGGCTTCGGACTCCCTATAACGACTGTCAAAGATCTTATGATGATCATGTCCTAGTCGGTGCCAGAATGGGAATTGTATAAATGATAAAATGAGGAAGTGCTGTACGACACTTTCTAGTTTTTAATTAGATTTAATTAAATTGATTTATTTAAATAGCGAAAAAAGAATAGTTTTTTCGTTTTTTAATGCAATTCAAATTAAAAAAAAAGTATTACTATAGAAATCCTAATTCTCCGTTTTTATTTGACATCGATCCGTAACAAATCCGATCTCATGAATTGTTTAGCATCTAAAAATATCTGTAAGGTACTCGTATGAACTACTTTTTCATTGTTCCATCTGAGGTCATATTATTACATAATTTCCCTCCACATGTATGGAAAACGTGTCTTTTATACATTTTTATATGAAATTACCTATTCAGAAAAGTGTATTGCGCAGTTTCGTATTATTTCAATATTGTAAGTATCATTGAGGATCAAAATACCAGAAAAAAAAATACGGAAAAAAAAAGGAGCTACACTTTCTAGGAAATTAAGCATCATATGTCACTCTACAGAACGCTCTGTCTGTGGACTGGATGATTTTTATTTTTTTTGGGAATGGCATCTCGCAGGTCAACCTATGAGGTTGTCGTCTGCTTAGACGGACTTGCCTGTGGTTGCCCTAATAAATTAAGGCCTCCAGCCAGGACTTAAACTTAAATACTAACTAAAAACTAAGCGACTACACGCTAAGGGCACCCCCTGTGGGGTACGAACCTCGGCTTAGGGCGTCGCTGGAAGAGGGCAGCAAATGACTAGCTGGATCAGGAATGATATTATTTAGGGGCGAATTTAAAGCTACAGGCTCAGCGGCGCGGGCTGGCTCGAGCAAGGGTAGGGAGGGGCGTAGATTTGGGCGTCGCGGCGGGCCTCGGCGGCGAGGACGGTAGGACGGCGATCGGGTTTTGGGCTTATGAAGCGTGCTGGTGGCCTTACTACTCTCCTGGAGGAGGGTAGTGGCGTCATCGGGGGCGATTAAGGTATGCCTTGGTCGGCGAATACTACTAATACGGGAGGGAGTGTAGCGGGCGGCCGCTGAGATCAAGGGGTTGGGGCGTTTTATGCCACAGTCAAAGAAACGCTTCGATAAGCGTTTTATGAACTGGTTTATGGTAGGCATTTTTAGGTCTACGTGGATATCTAAATTTCGGACATAGTAGGGGGCACCCGTGACCTTTCTAAGGAAACGGTTTTGGAGGGTCTACATCTTATGGAGATGACGTGGGTGAGCATGCGCGAATACAATGCAGGCATAGGTCATGATGGGACGGATGACTGCGGTGTAGATGCGCAGGTTGCATTTAAGTGACAGTTTGCAACGGGCTGTCAGAATAAAGTGGAGTCTACCAAGAGCGAAAGCGGCGCGCGCGCGAACAGCCTTAATGTGCTGTTTAAACGTTAAGTTTTGATCAAGGATCACGCCTAGGTATTTGGCTTGCTTCTCCCAAGGGATTGGCTTGCCGTACATAGTGATCGGGCTGGGAAGGGGGGGTGGGACTCGACGACGTCTCGAGAAGAGAACCGCCTGACTCTTATCGGGGTTGACCTCGATTCTCCATTTCCGGAACCAAGCGCCTAAGACGTTTGCGGAGGTTTGGAGAGTACGAGCTATAGCGTTGGGACAATGACCGGTATAGTAAATGGCAGTGTCGTCGGCGAAGAGAGCCAACTGAGCCTTTTTACTCTGTGGGATATCGCTAGTTAACAGCGTGAAGACTAGAGGAGATATAACGGAACCCTGAGGAACACCGGCGCGAATAGGGTGAGGGGACGAGAGTGCACCCTCGATGCGATAGCGGAAGGTGCGATTCGACAAAAAGTCTCGTAAGATGAGCACGAGACAATCTGGCACTCCTAGTTGGTACAGCTTGTATATCAAGCCGTTGTGCCAGACTTTGTCGAAGGCTTTCGCTATGTCGAAGAATAGCACGCCCGTCGTCGCGTTACGCTGCAGACCAGCGCATAATTGCTCTACTATACGGTGGACTTGGTGGATACTCGAGTGTTGGGGACGGAAACCGAACTGCTCGTTGGGAATGAGGCTCTTTGCTTCGGCGTAGTCTTTGAGACGCTTATAAATAAGTCTCTCGTAGATTTTGCCGAGAACATTGAGTAAGCTAATAGGGCGGTAGCTGGAGGGCTCAGACTTTGGCTTTCCTGGCTTTGGGATACCGATGACGGTGGCTTCTTTCCATGCTTGTGGGAAGATGTTGTTGCTCAAGGCGCCATTGAAGATGGCGGTCATAAGCATTATGAGCGGGGCAGGAAGGAGTTTGTATACCTTATTGGTAATACCATCCGAACCGGAGGCCTTACGAGCGTGGAGCCCCTTAATGATGTCGTGCACTTCGTCTGGAGTGACGGGAGGCAGAGGATCATCAGCGTCTTCGACAGGAGGGAGGGAGGCTCTCCGTTCGACTTCAGCGTCGACCTTGTTCAGGTGAGCTTGGTCTACTGGTTGTGAGCTGGGAGAACATTGGGACTCTAGGCTGTCAGCAAGACATTCAGCCTTATCGGGACTGTCGAAAGCGACACTATTGTCGGGGCGGATGAGGGACTGGATGAAACCAGAGATGCTATTATATATTATTTATGTTGTATTTTGTACTTATTTCTTCTTCTCATTTGTATTCCTAGTGTTTATCAGTGGAAACTTGTACATGGCCTTCAATTTTGGATCGTTTAAGCACACTGTATAAGTTAGCTGTAAGTTTCCCGAATAAAATAAAATAAAATAGGCCCCAGGCGTTAAAAACAGTTCCATTCCAGGTTATTTGCTCTTAAAGCAGGAAAATAATGCCAATATGTCAGGTGATTTATCAAGCGATTCATCAACGAAACTGAACGAGATCAGCACTTCAGAGCTGTAATTGCCAATATTCCTCAACAATTTTGACACTGACAGTCTTGAACACGGTGTAGATGTGCTGAACTCGTTCAGTTTCATTGGTGAATTTTAGTTTATTTAGGGCTAGCTGGTGTGTAAAATCAATACCTATATAATGAATGGTTATATTTAATGGTACAGACATACATTTGGGACGAGTAGGCATTCAAGTTTTGTATGGAACAGCTGATTATTTTTCCGCAACAAGGATGTTCCCATGGTTGGTACATGGGACAAAAATATTTAGTTTGATGGTTTGTACCACACCATTAAGTATGACCCGATATGACTACACATGTCTGATACACGCTGTACCTACACACATTATACAGGATGCATCCTAACCTTGTTGACAGTGAGTAGGTACAATTTTACCTTGACCGCGTACCCCATTTGAAAGTAATATGTATGTCTGTGGGAAAAAAAAGATATTCCAAATTACGCAGCAATCCAAAGAGGTAGAATTTAAATATCAATTTGAATATAGAATGATCGATCGTTTCTCGAAAGCTCTTTTTATTTTCGTCCGTGTCCGGCCTGACGACGCGCGACGGAGCTTCAGAGCCTTTTGTCGCGAGAACGGTCCCCATATGTGTGGATCCTTTAAACGGTGCTTCACACGCTTTCATGTAGGAGGCATACAAATAATAAAAAATTCGAAGTGTGTAAAATTTCAAAGAATATCTAGATGACAAATTTTAAATGACTTGTTTCACAGAACAGTTTTTTTTAGTTTATTTGATTTATTATTACTTTTGTATACCAACAACTAATTAGTCAAATTAAAGCATCTTCTTTAAGGCCTTCGTAACAACTTTTAACATTAGGTATGGAATTCACTTAGTAAATTAAGAATGTTATTGATAACTCTGTTGAAAAAACTCTCTGTTCTTAAAGTAATTCAATAAACAGTATTAATTATATGAAACTTGGCAGTATTGATTAATTTGTACGTACTAATTAATATGACGAGAGCACAAAATAATTGCTACATTTGTTCCTTTAACGATTAGTAGGAAGTACTAATAGCAATAAACATTGGTGTGCAGGTAAAAGAAAGATACTGGAAAGATTTTTTAGCCAGTCAGCAATGTTTGTAGCCAGGTTGCTCGCGAAATACAAATTTTCTAAAGATTTTTTAAATTTGAAGGTCAAAGCGTCATTACAACCCTCTAAAATCATATTATCCTATTGATTGACGTCCTGGGTTCGATTTCCAGGTCGGTGTTATTGGGGTTTTTCTATTTAGAATTTCTCAGTAACAGTCTGGATTTGTGCCCGGTTGATGGCAATAGGATCGCTCCCTATTACATGGGACTTAAGCATAACTGGCGCAATGTGGGTGTAAACCACTCATATCCCAGGTGTAGGTACACCTCTGCCTAACCCTTCTGGGATTACAGGGGTGATGTTATGATTGATATTTAATGAAATTAGGATTATTATTATTATGATCTTAGAGGGTTGTACTGATGATTTTGAAGGACCCACTTCAATACTTTAAACACTATAAATCGAAATCTGAATCATTTTGAAGGATATTGCTGCTTTAAAATTTATGTTCGAAAAATTTATCTGCTCAACGAATGTTGTTATTTTTCCTACCGTTAGTATGTTTCAAAATTACATTAAAATTACAGTATAAGGTGGCCTCTTATTCTATTGAAACTCCGTACTAGACCAGCGCAAGATTTAAGTGTTACCATTGACGTGCGGTCAAATGTACTAGTTCGTGAAGGCTATTATAACTTTCGTCAATACTGTGCTAAGTTGAAAATAATAAGCTTTTTATATATGCGACATCTACAAGAATGCCTTTATAAAAGCATGCTAGTGTTCGTGGAAATGGCTTAAATCCGATCCAGCCTGTCTTGTGCTGCGCTCTCGCAGCGACGCCCTAAGACGAGGTCAGTGCCCTAAGCGTGTAGTCGCTTGGTTTTTACGCCTTATGTGGAGGCCTTACATTAAAGAGGTAACTACAGGAAAGCCCGGATAAGCTACAGCCGACGACCTCCGAGGTTGATTTGCGAGACGCAAAAAAAAGGGAAAATGTTATGTCCCCCATTCCGCAAAACTGTTTCAGGGTATAATAGTCCCTAATAGGCTTTGCGAGCAATTTCTTTACTTATTTTTAATTTGATATTGTTTTTGCTTGCTGTGTATATCGCTTAATATTGATCACTTGGCGTGTATGTTGGCTTGTGTTAATTTGTTAACGATTGTAGATAGATCAACTAATACATAAAAATAAAAATTACGTCTGACAGCAGCAACCCAACAACCACCTTATTGTAACGAAAATAAAGATCATTGTGATTTTGACAGTGATGCACAAACAAAGATAAAATGTCTGAAAGGACTGTAGGCATCACTACACTTCATAGTAAATAAAGCTCACCTACTTATCAGCCTGAAAACCTATCTCTTTTGTTGACCTTACCATAGATTTATATGGAATGGTACAAGGAAATCGGATAGACCAGCGTAAGTGCGTACGTGATGACATACACGTAGAACCATAGACTACGCTTGACAGCAGGGGTGTTGAACCTATGGCGAGGGCCACACCGAAGGACCGTGAGACGAAGGCAGGACGAAGACGCGGGAATAGCACCCAGATGGAAAACGACACGCATGCGTCTTGTCCTTTTATACAAAAACACTGTTTTTGGTTTGTGACAGCCCGCTTAGCGTGAACAACTTTTTTCGACGCTAGAATAATATAAACAAAATGACAGGTAGAATAGACAAAATGACAGGTGGAATAGACAAAATGACAGGTGGAATAGACATTATGACACATACAATAGACAACATTATAGATTTCTTTAATACATCTTTTTTATAAAAACTAGTTTCTAAGGTGTTAATGCCGCGTGAAGATCGCGATGAAGAAAAATTAAGATGCGTTAAAGGGACGCCGCGTCTGTTTCCTGTCCTCTTCTCAAGTCCCATATGTGTGACCCGCGCCTTGGGCAAGGGAATGGAAATTCTGGTCACGGCATTGATTATAAATATAGAATCGTACAGACCTACGATATTTATATTATTAAAACAATAACTATCTTTTTTCACAACATTTGAGTACAGTGCACTGAAACATTTAATTATATTTCTATACGTATTACTATGTATAACATCAAAAAAAAAACATCTTCAGTATCGGGTTTATATATGAGCAATTTATGTTTTTTTAGTTTGCCTTACGATGTTCTGGCCTCAATCAATATAGTGAAAGTAAAAAAGTCAAACTTTATTTTCTTCAAGTATGGTAATAAATAAAAATGGCGGTTAATGAAACTTTGCGCTGTATTTAGTACCTAGTAAGGTCATAAATACAAAAAAAAAAAACTATTATAATACTTAACAAAACAGTAATTGTTTGAAGTACAAACATCTTAAATTTACTCTACATGACATATTGTTAATTGATTGCACAAAATAGAGAGGATTGAAAGGAAAAAGAGAAGTCCTTTACCTAGCAGTGAATCAAAAAGTTAATTAGGGTAAAAAAATGGTAAAAAAGACGAATATTGCACAACATAAAATTTACAGAAAAAGTTGTTCTGTCACAGATTTTAATACAATCTAATTCTAAAATAAAGATACAATAAAAAGATACGATAAAATAATTATTTATAATCTTTTGAACGCTTACTTGAAACGGTTCGCCGTCCCTGATAGTCTGTGACCGGCTGTTAAATTGTAGGCACGAGGCGAGAGACACGTAGTCCCTGATATAATATCGTTGTTAATAATTGTAGGTTGTAGACTTGCGGCACTAAGTACTAAATTGTCCCAAAAAGTTTTATAATACACCTAGTAGAGGTTTTAGTATGTACTGGTCCCGACTTACGAGTTTACTTTGTGTATTTAATTTTATCACCACTGCAACTGCTCTCAAAACGGTGCAGGAAAACATTATGTCTTAGAACCAACAATTTGAAGACATGTGACATACACCAACCCGCACTGGGCCCGCGTGGTGGATTATTGCCCACTCGCTCTCGAAGCTCGGAGGCCTGTGTACCAACAGTGGGAACATTATAGAAGTTGTGGATACAAATCCGGGCAAATAGGTACAGTCCGCGAGGCCTAAGCTGAGCTTAGCATGTGCGTGAGTGATTACCAATAGCACCAACCTCGGGCTGGTTGTCCGATTGGCCGACTGCCAAGCAAAGGACGCATCGCTAGGTGCACTCACACAAATGAAAAGCTCAGCTTAGGCCTCGCGGACTGTACCAATGACTAACAAATACTCCAGTTACCAAAGAGTACCCCATGAAGTGTTCATTTCTTTCACTCATGTAAAATTGAGGTATTTCGACGCATGATTGGTAAGAAAGTTCACTGAAAATACATGAGAAAAAGTTAGGATGATCATAATAATAAAATACAAAGAATACTTTCAGCAAATTCCCCGGAAAACTTCACATCGAAATTTCGTCTGTCTACAGTCTGAAAAGAGGTTAAGAGTAAATATATACTATAGAGCGCGTTTCATGGTTCTAGGACATGCCGTTTTCCTCAGCTCCCTCAGAAAGTAGAGCTGTTGAAATAATTCACAGAAAGTAAAGTGCTTGTCTAGCTTCGTACCTACGACCTATATCTCGTAAACCGCGGTCGTTTCCACGGAGTCACTAAGCATCACAGAATATAAACTTTCACACATAAGTTTCATACATCTGAACTTTAACTTCCAAAGGACTATGGACCTTCTCCTAATTATTAGTACCCTATATGGACGCTTATCTTAAGCGAACGAATTTTCTGGTAAAATCTTAATTTGAAAGGCCTACTCCGCGATTAAGGTCTGTTCAACATTCCTATATGAGAGTCCATAATGCTAGAGCTCGCTCGCTTATTTTGGATGCACACCGACTGAAATACATTCGAAGAGGCTGACACGCTAGTGAGCAAGCGGAGCAATTGAACAAACCTTCGTTACCGTTTACACCTTGTCTTATACATACTCTAAGCCACCACTAACACAGGTTAACGAAAGTCAATCACTCCAATTTTAAAACAAAATGGCAGGCATGTTTACATGGATCTTTCAACGCCGCTTGCGCATTTACCAGAAATAAAACAATTAATTCACTAAACATTTATATTAAAAAATGTTTGTTTGCCTAAGTCCAGATAGGAGTTCGGCGTTGAAAGCTCTCTGTATCTGGCTCCTATCTTGTCGGTATTTGTTTGTATTTCACCATTCTATTCAGAGTTGTACTTGAAATGGAGTGTTCCATGTGGCCTAGAATGAGATAGCATAGATAGTTATTTTTTGTGCCAGTTTTTCCGTCTTTTTTATTGGTATCGATAGAAAATTACTATTATCTTTGGCAATTTCGAAGTGTGTTGTTAATAGCTTAGCGAGACTATTTTATTATCTAGAAACACGTTAGGTAGGTAACAGTTATTTTAAAATTTTATTTAATTAAATTATAAACATTAAATTGATAGTAATAAACATCACTCTCTATCTAAAAGACGTTCAATGTAACATTCGCCTCCGCCACAAAATCTAGGAGATTTTCTCCTAAAATTCGTAAATATACTAGGATTTACTCATTATCCTTATCTATAAATAGTTTTACTTTATCTTTTAGTTAACGATAAGAGCAGGTCGCTGACCTTTACAAAGAATTTAGTTTTATATAAAAGTTAATGCAATTACGAACTCTTACCTACTCTCACAAAACTCTAGTGGTAAATAGCATCATGTATCACAACTCTGATCTCCAAGATACAGGCGCCGCCTAGTTTGGGGTCCGCCGTAAAGATAAAAAGCAAGATCGCTAACAGTTACAGACATACATTAGGTTAAGTTAACAAGGTAATAATTGTAACATTGATTCAATAAATATTACATTATATGAAATCAATTCTATTCATTCGTGATTGAGGTATTCCTCTCATAGTACTGATTTCAACCGCACTTGACCGAAGGTTTACTGTCAGACGATTTTTTAAAAAGATTAATAAAAGCATAATAGATTTTTATTCTTTTATCAAAATTAAAGGGGTGTCATGCAGAATGTATAACGAATATACGTATTCCATACCTGTACTAATACATTCTGTCAAAAATGTATCGGGAATGGATGATTTGTTTATGGTTCAACATATTTTTTTATTGTTTTTTTGTTATTCTAACAATAACACAACTGTTTTCCATTTTGGCGCGGAGTTTGAGTTACATATTCTGTTATTCAGATAAGTTATTGTGCTATTTTTAGTTAGATCATATCTAGAGTGTGTTGCGAATTTCAGAATGGAAAAAAACATCGAAAAAAGTGTTTGTCTTAAATTTTGTGTCGCCAATGGAATTTCGTATGGTACGGTGAATCGACTTTATCAAAAAACACGTACCTGAGAGTGGTCGAGATGTGATGGAAGAATGGCCTCGCTCTGGTATGCCATTAACGTCTTCAACTGAAGTTAACATCGTAAAAGTAAAGGAGATAATGACTGCAAATCCTCTTTCAAGTTTGAGAGAGACAGTTGCTGAACTTTATGTATCTCACGAGTCGATTACCATTTTAAATAATCACTTGAATTTATGAATCATGTTGCCGCTCGGCTAGTCCCAAAAGACCTGAATTGTCTCCAAAAACTCAATCGCATAAGAGCCGCTGAGGACATGCTAGAACGAGTCAATTCCGACCCAACATTCATGAAGCCTAAAAGCGTTTAAAAATGTTTTGATGATCGGATTATTTGTTGGCGTAATTGTATCGTTTCTGAAGGAGCATACTTTGAAGGCGATAAAATAAATTTGATGAATAACAAACATTTTGGGTATTATTGATCTTTTCCCGGTACTTTCTTGAGAGAGTAGTATTATAAATGCGAAAGCATGTGAAAGTGTCTGTCTGTCTTCAACCTACATCAGCTTGGAACTGTGTTTAATAAAATTATTACATACAAAATACACGCAGACGATACACGGGGAACTAGTCTAGGCTAGTCTTTTATTTTATTTTTATTAATTACAGGAGATCAGGTGACTCGCTATTACGGAATCGTTTTGATTCCGCGAATGGGTTATTAAGAGAATTCTGTTGGAGGATGACGACCCGAAACCGTGAAATGTAAAAAAAACAAAATCTGAAAAGACCAGCTTAGAAAATACCAAAATCCGATACATACCAGGCCACTCAGAAAGTTTTGCGAAAAAAGTTTTTATGTATGAGAGACTGGCCAGTTACAGTCTATTTTGAAAGTATGATTATTTGTAAGTAAAAGGTACGTTCCAATTTCAAAAGTTTCTCTCACATAGTTTTCGAGCTAATTCAAATTATGGTGTCTCATAAAAAAATGATCCTGCGCCGGGAATATTTTCGCTTTATTATTTATTACGATTTCAAGTGTCGCCTGAAACCGGACGACGAGTGTGTCAAGACGAATCAACGCCTTCCAAAGTGAAGCGATCTAGAAGCGGGGGGAAGATTTTGATCGCGAGCGTTTTCAATTTGACTGGCTACTTGATGTCAATTCCTTTACGGAACCAACGAAGCATCAACGCTGAATGGTAGACTACCAAATGCTTGGCAGAGTTTTTTCTGTTGTAAGGACTAAGCGACCAAATACACAAGGCGCCTTCACACACCGCGCTCAAAACGAGAAATACAATTTTCGTCGCCGGAAGATGCGCTGTCAGCGTTCGAGCAGGCTGTAAACGAGGTGTCTACGGCGGACTGGAAAAAGTGGTTCAGACGCATGAAACTTTGTATAGAGGCTAGTACTTTGAAAAGATTTAAAAAAAAAGATTTTTTAAAGAACATTTATTTTACTTTCGCAAAACTTTTTGAGTGTCCCACGTATGTCTCAGAGTTTGGTATTTTCTGAACCAAGAGCTACATACCACGGGTTCGGGTCGTCATCCTCCCACAGAATTCTCTTAATAAACCATTCTCGGAATCAAAACGATTCCAAAATAGCGGAATACCTGATCTCGCATTCTGATGTAAAATTAGCAAATGTTTTCATAATACGTCCATAAATTGAGATTCTAAATTCTAGCAGGCATTTTTAGTACATACTATGAATGATTTGTGCGTTACTAAACGTCTTAATATAGGGCCAATTAACGGGTTAGGTGGGTATGCCCATTTTGGGAGTTGAGCTTTTAGAATAGACAGAGCAGTGGTGGTCCACTGGTAACGGCTGCGACTTACGAGTAGTACCATTAAAGCTCCTGTCTGGGTCGTTACTCAGACAGGAGCTTTACTTTGTGAAAACTATTTCATCACCACTGCTCTCAAAACGGTGAAGGAAAACATCGTGAGGAAACTGGCATGTCCTACAACCAAAAATTTTAAGACATGTGACAAGGCCCAACCCCCGCTCAAAGAGAGAAGGCCTGTGTCCTAGCAGTGGGAACATTATAGGCTGATTATGCTAAAGCTTAGGTCAAGAGAACTGTCATTCTACCGGATTCTATTGACAGCTGTCAATGACACTTCACCTCAGTATTAACGGTGAGTCTTTTTTACAGAATCAGTCGCCTGGGGCGAATGCATGACTAAAATCACTCGCGCCGCTTCGTTTGTGTTCACCTGTATGGTGGTGTCCAAACTGGCGCGAATAGTAACGTGGCTTTTTAATCAATCGAACAATCGACACGAGCAGTCGCGTCCCGCATGTCGCGCAGGATTCGCTTCAGTTTGAAAAATCCTTAACGTTGTTGGTCTTTAGTAGAGCCACTATTTATATTTTCGATATAGTCGCAGGAATTATTACTATGGTGATGTGTGTTACTATAACCTGAATGCAGATCTCCTACTACATTCGATTTGTCTTCAATCTACGTAAGTATGATCATGTGTCTACGCACCGATTGCTTTTAAAATGGTAACCCATACGTCAGCGTAGAGAGTTGAGGGCTCTTTATATTCTATACTCGACACACCTACGTCTCCTTCTTCCCTGACCCCCCATGTTCAATACTTATGCTCTGCTCATAGTAAAAATCTTCGTTCCACCAACAATCGTCTTCTACGATGTCCTTCTCACCGCTCTGGTTTAATTCACTCTTCTTTCTTTGTCCAGGCTGTCTTTCTTTGGAATTCGCTCCCCCTGAACATCAGGATGGTAACCAGTCGGTTATCTTTCAAAGTGAAGGCTCGTGAACATATTCGTGAGAAGTTTGTTGAATCATCTCAGCGCTGATTTGCTGGATTCGTTTTCTTCTACTACGACAAAGTTTAATCTGTTTATATGTATGTACCCATATATGTATATAAGTATTAATATTTTATTCCTTTCCGAGTTATCTATCCCTTTCGTTGCACCTGCCATGTTTTGTCTCTGCATCACCCTAAGGTTGAATGGTAGAAAATGACTCAGGCATTAAGTCCGTCTTTGTACAGTATTTTTTTACTTCTGCATTAAGTTTTAAATAAATTAAGCAATAAGGCCGATCAATACTAATATTATAAAGAAGTATTGTTTGTTAGTAAGTTTGAATGTCGATTTCTCCCGATCGGGGTTATCTCTATAACTACGAGTCGGATTTTAAAATTATTTTTGCATTTTTTAGATAAATTCTTGATGAAGGCTATATTTGACTGTACGCTAGGGTCTCCTACGTAGCCACTCAAAAGAAAAAATGTCAGATACTACGCTAAGCGAGATCGAAGTGATATTAGAAGTCGGCGTTTGTCGGGGGATCAAGAAATTTCACGCGCTCAAAGTGGCGGGCATTTTATATAACGGACAATAACATAACATAACATCACGCCTTGTTTTCCCCGAAGGGTTGGGCAGAGGTTTACCTATAGTTCACCCACATTTCGCCAGTTATGTTCAAGTCCCGTGTAATAGGGGGCGAGCCTATTGCCATCAACCCGGCACAAATCCAGACTTCGGGCTGCTACTGAGAAATTCCAGATAGAAAACCCCAATAACACGTTGCCCGACCTGGGAATCGAACCCAGGACCTCATGCTCAGCAGTAGCGATTGCGACCACTAGACCAACGAGGCAGTTCAACACAATCACAACAATCAACAACAGCAACACATTTCACAACCACAATCAACGACAATCATAACTTATAATAATATATATTCGAAAGTAAGTTTATTTGTTTGTTACTCAATCACGCAAACGCGGCTGGACGTATTTGGATGAAATTTACATAGGCTATTTTTCATCTTGATCGTAGACGAATTCGCGTGCAATAACTAGTGCAATATATTTGGCAAAAAGCTACATAATAGTCACATTTTACTACTTACAAAATTGTTGAATTGTTGTCCGTTTTATTAATAAAACGGACAACAATTACTTCACCAGCCATAATTACTTACTTCGGCAGCCATGTTGAATTTATAGGTCAGCTAAGTGCATCTTCAGATAATTTTAAATAAACTCGTAAACTTATACAGAGTTAAGGAAAAATCCTAAAAGTTACGAAGAAAAATTGAAGGTTAAATGGAAAGCTACAAAATGAATGCGTATGACCTTAGTGGGTAGTTAAATATACATGAGAATTCTGTGAAGGAACGTTGCAGTACCAAAAATATGGGGAAAACACTAGTATTTTTTTTAAGTTACTCAGAATTTCTCGTGCAAGCATTGTAAAGAGGTGTGTATACGTTTGTATACACACCTCAGTGTTGAAATGTCTGCAGGCCCCTAAACTGTGAAGGAAATAAGCATGTCCTAGAACCGAAAAGTTCTAGGACGTAATGTGACGCGCCTCGTGTCCCAGCAGTGGAAACATTATTGTTGATTATGCATCAAGTTTTAGCTGCCCAAGTTTAGAATTTCGGAAGGAGTTCTACTGCGACAATCTCAAGACGAATATAAAACCATAAACGTTATAAAAGTACAAACGTTCAAATTTAAGTCACGATGTCAGTTCAGCGACAATCAATGTCTACATAATCAGCCTATTATGTTCGCACTGCTGGGACAAAGGCCTCCTCTCTGTGAGAGGTAGTGAGCCGTAATCCACCACGCGGGCTCAGTGCGGGTTGGTAGATGTCACATGTCTTCGAGTTTTTGGTTCTTAGACATGCCGGTTTCCTCACGATGTTTTCCTTCACCGTTTTGAGAGCAGCGGTGATGAAATAATTTACACGAAGTAAAGCGCCTGTCTGGGTTCGAACCTAAGACCTACACCCCGTAAGTCGCAGACGTTACCACTGGGCCACCACTGGTCATCAATGTCTAAAACACGTCAAAATGTATGTAAATTGATTATTGACAGAATGAGACTAATAATAGAATGCGAACGTTCTTAAAGACACGGGAATTGCCCCCACTGATATCAGACGCTTCAGTTTAGTCTTTCATTAGAAGTGAATCGTCTGAACACAAAAGGAATCAAAATAAACATAAAAAATTCATTAGTGAACCATTTCAACGACGGCACTCGGCAACACTCACCCACCGAATGATCGAAAAATGAGAGCATATGAACGTTCATTCCTAAATAATTTTGTCGGTGTCGTGTGAACGAGGAGTGAAGCAAAAACATTCACTCGAGGAAATATAGCGTCTGATATCAGCTTTACTTTTCCACAGAGGAACTATTCCTTGACGAAAAGTGACGAAATATATTAAAATATTCGGATCATGAACCTATAAGCTAACAGGAAAATGATCACGAAATATAATAAAAAATAACATTTTGTTTCGTGCGTAATACATAGATGTATTATTTATACATTTATGTGTATTTATGTTCAGCCATCTTATTTTAGTGATCGTTGACTGTGTTTTGACCGTTTCTTTTTATATTTCATTTGGTTAGCGGATTTAATGTGGTTTACTTGTTAAATCAAGCTCAAACTCAAAGCACAGAAATTCAATTAAAAAAAGTGCTAAATTGAATTTATAAATTTGAATTATTAGTAACCTAAGTTAAAATGTATGAGACCATTCACTTTCAAGAATTCAAATAATTTGAAAATACAATGAATACTTTTTAGCTGAAAGTAAATGACGACTTTTAGTTCCTTTTTTGAAATGCAAACGCAGGGTTTTATAAATAGACTTTGAAAGAGTAAACACCAAGCTCAAGAACTAATCGGCTGGTATAGAAGTGAGTGAAAACGTTTTTAAAAGTGGTTCGTTTTTTGCCACTATCTTTTGAAACTATTCGCACATTTAAAAAGGTACAACTTAATCAAATACAATAATTATGTAAATAACATAAAATTTATTAGGTTTTTTTTTCGTAGTTCGACTCTTCACGTAACTAGGGGCTGGATATTTTTTGAGTAAAAATAAATGCTGCCAGCCTTTTTGCACTTTTCCTTTTGACAGCGATGCGGACGAATGAATTGCCTTATTTAACACACTTGTATACAGGATGTCCCGTGTCAGTTAAAATTTGTAGCAACAGGAGTTAAAAGACCGTCACAGGCCGTAGATTTTCTCTTTTTTTTTTGTTGAATACCCGTAATTTTTAAAGCACATAGCAAAGATTATTTTATTCGTAAATATTGGCCTGTAATCGGTTTATATGTAAGTAAATAAATTAGAAACGTACGTTATAAAAATCTCAAATTCATTCACTGACGAAAGAAGAAGCATGCAATTTTGCAAAAGAGTTCCATAAAAATACAAGTAAGTTTGTACTGAACTTCATAATTTTTGCAGATAGGAAATGCCATCGGGCACACAAACAAAAGAAAAGAATGAAAGAAAAATGCGTTATGCATAACAACAACAAAATAACACGTTAAAATACAAGTTGTTAGTAATGGATATTATGTCTACGTTTGTGTAAATTATTTCACAACGTAAAACATCGTAAGGAAAAACCCGGCCATGCCCTAGAACAAAAAATCAAATACATGTGATCTACCAACCCGCACTGGGCTCGCGTGTTAGATTACGGCACACTCCCTCTCACCGAGAAGAGGACTGTGTCCCAGCAGTGGGAAAAATTATGGGCTGATTAAGGTTATGGTGTTTTCTTTAAGCTCTGAGGTGTAATTCGTTATTTAGAGGGGGAAAAAATGATAAAAACTAGCATTTAAAGCACGCCATTGGACATAAATATACATAGTTGAAGACCCAGTAGTTTCGACTGTGCGTTGATATGGTCAACCAGTCAGTCAGCCATTTTCTCCTTCTAAATACCTTAATAGATAGTTAAGCAAAGCAATAAACTTTTACTTGTTTTTTATTTAACCCTTTTCTGTTTTGCTGTACTAAACGAAAGTGAATTTATGAGGAACAGAAGCGTAGTATCTGTACGACCTGTTGATGACCAGCCTGGCCAGCACAGGGCTTTGGTCAGATGGGACCAGGGAGCCTTTGTTTATAACACAGCAACCCTGTTCCAACGGTATATTTCGCATGACAAAAGAGTTTTTTTTTTGTCAACGGCATCTCGTAGTTGACCTTGAGAGGCCGTGACTACTTAACCAGACTATCCTGTGGCTGCCTTAAGCGAACTCAAAGCCTCCAGCCAGGGGCGAAAATTTTACGTAACTAAGCTACTGCTCGCTAAGGGGGGTGCCCTTCTGTGGGGTACGGACCTCGGCTTATGGCGTCGCTGGAGGGAGACAGCAAGATGGGTCAGGCTGGACCAAATTTTGATGATTAGTATTATCGGGGGAAAGGGATTATTCTATGTACATAGGTTCATATATACTAATCGACGGACAATCATCGCGATCTACAAAATGGTACAACGCCATCTATCGTGGCATCGATAGTTAATTGACAAAACAGTGTGCCTAGGGTATGTTTAGCTTAGTCGACACAGCAGTGCAAACAAGGTTATACAATATCTACGAGGAATAGTTCATTATCCATGAAACTTAATAACTGACTTTAAGACTGTACCAATACCTATTGCATATTAATGGTTTTGATTATTATGATAAAAATATAACTCTTTTTGTAGCTTTCATTATCTTGGCCTTGATTTGCTTTCGGCTTTATTAAATGTGTAAATAAAAATTGCTCTATTTCAGCCCACATTATTCCAATAACAATAATAATTTACTAACAATGTCTCCTATCTTCAGCTTTACAACTCGGCTGAGATGACGTCAGCCTATTAACAATCCGACGTGCTACTTCCTACCGTGCCCCGAATCACGCCATTCTTTATCTGCGCGGGATTCGCCTAGTACAGAGTCACAGAGTATTTGTAACATGGATACTTATGGGCTAACCATAAATTACGTCACACATATTTTAATGATTTTTGGAGTCCCCCCTTGTGTAACGGTAGTAACATTGCTAAAGTTTGGTATATTTTAAAGTTTTTAGAATTGAAGTTTAGAGTGTTAAAACTGTTTAGATTTACACATGTGACGTCACGAATCTTAGGAGTTTCAACATTTCACACTTTCTTCACAAAAGTTATGGATGGCCCCTTAACTTGCTACGGTTGATTGCGACACACACACCTACAAACATATTGAATCAAAGTTTACGTTAAGCTTTTGACAGTGGAAGCAGAAAAAACTAGCGAAAAGATAGTATACCCCGGTCTTCAAGGTCGCGAGGTGTTCAAAAGAGATATCGTGGCCCTGGCACAGGCAACTGAAGAAACACGGGTGGGTTTTAGTCAGTAAAAGTCTACCCGGAGCGGGAGAAGTCTTTTTATGATTTCCCACCCAAAAAAAAAGAAAGGCGTGAAAATGTACTAGGCAAACGGAGTTAGTTTTGCGTTTGCCTAATTTTCTAATATAGCACTTCGCCCGCGACTTCGTCCGCGTGGATTTCCAAAAAAATAAGTTACCTATGTTCATCAGACATAATTTCGGCTTCTAATAGTAAATCAATTTTTCAAACCAGTCCGGTAGTTTCGGAGCCTATTCAATACAAACAAAGAATCTTATTTTTCCTCTTTATAATACTAAAAGAGGAAAAATAAGATTGATTGTTTGTATTGAATAGTACAAATAATATAATACAATATAAATAATACAATATACAATAATACAATATTATTAATAATAATATTTAATATTCTTATGCTAATATAAGCTTCTGTTTGCTACATATTCTGTGCGCACGTGACGTCATTGCGTCTAGTATACGTTACGTCGACCACGTGTATCCGGTATGATGTGTGTGGGTTCGCAAATATCCGGACAGTCCCGATTTAGGCAACTATGGGGAAATATTTCGTGAGCCATTGGTGACAATTCTCTTTTCACAAATGCCTCTAAACTAGACTAAAAATCACTAAAATACAGCACTAAGATGGCACTGAGTTATAAGTTTAGTGAAAATGGCAATTTTGCTATTCTGAATTTTACGTTTTTCACCTAAAAATTTGATTTTCTCACTAAATCTGAACATGAATCTGACTATTTTTACTCGGGATTAAAAAGGTGTGGAAAAAAATTAGTTGGCCTGAACTAAAATTCACACCAACACCTCGAATTCAGACTATTATGTAAATACCTCTACGCGTTCATGAGCAAAGGGGTAGTAAGTTTAAAATAATTAAAAATACTTTAACTATATGATGTATCTAAAAATTTACGATTCTGCAATTTTTTCTTTATCTGTGCTATAGGTAAGACATTGCTTCGACGGAAGGAAGGAAGTACCCTGTAGGTTTGATTCCCTTGCGATTGTCGAAAATTTGCAGAAATTTGCGGCATAAACGGCTGTATCTTTTGTTTGCTTTGGCTTAGAAGTTTGATTTTTTCACAGGTCCAAGGGACAGTAGACCTGAGTATTTGATATAATTTTTAGCTTGATAACTCAACGCGTTCCTGAGAAAAAGGGTCTTGACAGACAAACAGACGGACACGGACAAAAAAGTGATCCTATAAGGGTTCCGTTTTTTCCTTTCGAGGTACGGAACCCTAAACATTAGCATGACGTGTTCGAACACCTGTTTCGAACTTACTGCTAGAGTTCAAACGGTTCAATTATAAACACCTTGAGAGTGAATGGTAGGACATTGTGTATTTTTTGCCATTTGTACAAAGGTACTCATGTTTTTTGTGAAGATACTTATATATATCATTGAAAACTTATTGGATGACCTCATTGACAGTGCTTTGAACTTTGGACTTGACGTAAACTTTGATTGTTCAAGAGTGTTATATTATTTTAACTACCAGTTGCCCATGGTTTCATTTCAGATTTGACCAAAACTTACAAAGGATTGAAATGGTTTGGAAGCAAAGAGTAAGACCCTTTGCCCAACAGTGAGCCACTATGTAAGTTACCAAAAACTGAATAAATCTAGTCTACATTTATGTGCGTAAATTTATCAAAATCAGTTCAGCTGTTTATAATGAGTGACCAACAGCCAACCAATTTAATTATACAGATTAGTGACAGCTTTATCAAACAATCGTTAATATGTCTCGGAGAAGGAGCTTCGTATAATTATCATAGAACTTCACTTAAGGTAAGTTCGTTTAATCACATACTTAATTATACGGATTAGTGAAAGCTTTAACAAACACTAACTATAATTATCATTTGTCCCAAAAACACAATCAGTGGGGTTTACGTACAAATACGAGTAGGGATACTCCACAAAAAATTCAGTTAAGATATCAAAATGTGATATTTATTCAATGATAGCGGAGCAGCACGCGCGTCTTATCTCGTATCAGACAGTTCAGGGTTCCTCTTATCTTAGGTCAATATGGGAATTGAAAAAGATTTGAATAAGAACATGAAAAAATTTACTTGAAAAAAATATTCTGAAGTTTAGTGTGGAGCTGGGTAATGGGCTGGTCCTGGTATGGGTAATACAATGTTTTATCGACACTATGTATTTGTGTTTATTATTTAATTATAGAGTGGGAGGCCTTTTTATATGTCGCTAATTTAGTTAAAATCTGTTTCTAGTATCTATACACATTACAAAACTATTTACGTATATTATGTCTCGTTGGTCTAGTGGTCGCTATCGCTACTGCTGATGAGGTCCTGGGTTCGATTCCCAGGTCGGGCAACGTGTTATTGGGTTTTCTATCTGGAATTTCTCAGTAGCAGCCCGGAGTCTGGATTTGTGCCCGGTTGATGGCAATAGGCTCGCCCCCTATTACATGGGAACTAGACATAACTGGCGAAATGTGGGTGTACTATTGGTACACTTCTGCCCAACCCTTCGGGGAAACAAGGCGTGATGTTGTGTTGTTGTGTTTATGTACTTACGTAGAAAAGGGATCCCTTTATCCCGTCTACTACGCCATGTTATAATTGCTTGCCCGCCCCCTCTATTAAGGCGATTTTTCTTTAGACACCATTGATTGTTTTTAACATTTAACATTAAAAAAAAACTACGCACCTCCGGCATGGGTAAAAGTGTCAATGTAGTATAAAAACGTGTATTGGTGTCTGTTAAGTTAATTATTATGGATATATTATGATCAGGGCTTAATTATTATGCGAATTTGTTATTCTTTTGACATTTATGTTTTAATACCATAATGCGATAATAAAGTTATGCTTTAGAACGTTATGTTTGAACATTATTATGATTAGTGTTATGCTTAATTAAACATGTGTAAGCTTTTATCGGTTGTTAATGTTATGCGTAAATATAATTAAGATAAATAATTGTGTGCTTTGTTATATTATTTCGTATAATTTTATGCAAATGGATAGGGAATCAGTAGAAAAGGCAATCCTGATTGAGAATTGAGTTTTCACACAAGAAATCATAACGCAGAGAGATTTACGTTTTGCCTTTTATTTATGTCTTTTTTAATAACCAACATAAGTATATTCACTTTTTTTTTTGTAATAACATAACATAACATCACGCTTGTATTTTTCGAAGGGTTAATCAGAGGTGTACCCACATTTCGACAGTTACAGTCCCATGTAATACACTTAAGCATAAATCCAGACTCCGGGCTGCTACTCAGAAATTCATTTGGAAAAACCCAATAACACTTTGCACCAACCGGGAATTAAACCCAGGACCTCATGCTCAGCAGAATCCAAGAATCGTCCAGAAAAAAAAACCTACACAAATTAGGCTGAGAATCAAGCACTTACAACTCTACAAGGTACTCAATACAATCGGAACCAACGCCGCCATCTTGTTCGATAATATAATTTATGTGACATTTTCATAAATGTTCACAATAACGCAGCAAAGTTGCAATCAATTTCATTCTGGCGTCAAAAAAATAAACTAAACATATTTAATTTGGGACACTACCGACCCGTTACAAAATTAAAAATGAAAGATTTTGAGACTAACAAAATTAACATTTAAAAAAAGATCTGAGCGACGACCTGTGTTCGAAATTCAGACCACGGACCACGTGGCAAAATATATTAAGCAATTAAAAGACAATGAGAATGTCAGAAGCGTGTAGTTGAATGAATTGTACAATCTTCTATATTTAGTTTATCTGCAATGGAGCTAAAATGATTTATAGTAGTATTTAGATAAGAATTGAATACGCATATTACTCGTGTCGGGACTGGTTCGTTTGATAGTTACTGTCAATGAACTTAAGTGTCAAAGTAATAGGAATACTGAACATAAATTGAAAGTTCAATAAATACATCATTGAGGAGAAAACGTGTTTATTGAAAACCAGCTTTTACAGCACATAACACAAAACCAATTTAGGGGTAATTTCGGCAGTTATGTTTGAGCCCCATGTAACAGTGGGCGAGCCTGTTGCAATCAAGCGGCCCCCAAATCCGAAATTCCGTTTAATCGTTTGAAAATGACGGAGACATGATTATGTAATAAGTTCACATAGTTACAGGAAAAGTTTTTGACCAGTGCGCAAACTCGAAATTGAAAAAAAATACAGTTTCTTTTTTAAACTGACGTAAGTTGTCTATGCCAGGAGATCTAGAATAATTTGCTAAATTCATGTTTACAGATTGCGAACTGGTTAAAACTTATCCTGTACATAAACTCAAGTCTTCTTTCCAGGGGAAGAAACTGCAGAACGCCACCTGCTACGATCCTTACATTCATAATCCATTTGATTCGTTGACGTTCATACATCTGAGAGTCAATACCCGTATTTTTAAGAACGCGTTCGCATTCTAATCTCAGTCTCAATCTTTCAAAAAAAAACAATCAATTTTCATAATTTTTTGGCAAGTATTTGACATTCATTGTCGCTGAGATGAGATTGCTACTTGAATTTGAACGTTTTTAAGTACTAGAATTGAGAATTGGCCTTCTTGGTCATATACGCATGCCGGTGGCGAGTACAGCGCACATGACCTTTCTGAAGAACATCACCAAAAAGGTCAAAATGTCCTTCTAGGCCTTTCCCTCCCTACCCCTCTCTTCACACTCCTTCTCACCCCTCCCTTACCACTGTGTCCTGTAAATAAATACCTTAAGTTTGTCGCTAAACACATTATGTAATTTCTGGATGGAGCACACGGGCTCAATTCAGACACGAAAGTACATGCGTCAAAGTCAAAGCATTTATTTCAAATAGGCTGCACTTTATACGTCAACATTTACATTAAATAGAATTAATTCTAGGCGCCCCTTCCAAAAGGTAGTTTCCTATGGAGAAGAATGGGCAAGGAACTCTACCGTTACTCTTTTAAAATGATTTTGATGCACCAAGAACAAAAATACTATACGACAACACATGAAAAGAATTAAATATAAAGCAATGACTGGTAAATTAATTATGTGATAGATATTATTTTCTTAAAAATGCGTTAATCCGATTAAAGATATATTCGTTCCAGAAGCTAACAGATTACAATCCTCTTAACTAAATATAATTATAATCTTAATCACAACAATTCTATTATTAGCCCTATTGTTATAAGCTGTTGATCTGAGATTATCGGAACAAAGCTCAACGTTCACGGTATATACAATAATATAGATGATAATGTGTCTAATTATATGCGTGGGAGTGATGTGGATGTCGTGTGTAATAAACTAATAAGACTAATACGAGTAGGCTAGATTGGGGATTTAATGATATACACGAAAATGAATCTTCAACTGCCAGTTTGTTACGTTCTAAATTTAAAAAGATGAAATAAGACATATTTTTTAACAATAGATTTGCATGATCTTAAAATGACATTCGGGATCAGGATCTACATGTTTTGCCATTTAAGTACAGTGTAATAATAGTTAACAGAAGAAAAAAAAAACAAGTGACATTTTGTAGCAACAGGAGTTGAGAGACCGTCACAGGCAAAACATAGATTTTATCGACATTTAAAGTAAATGCCCGTAATTTTTAAAATACAGTTTTTTTTTTTTAATTTTTTGTTTAGAATATAATCATAGCTCTGGGTTACTTAACCCAGAGCTATTTTCGTACAAAGCAGAAATCATCAAATAACTGTATGATAATCTTATTTGTTATGGGAATCAAGAGTGTGAGGGATAAGAAATGCTGAGACTACTCATCATTTTCGGGTATCTTTTTTGATTTCACGAATGGAAGTAAGCGTAAAACGGTAGGTTTTTGGCGCGTGTCCAAAATCGGATCTAACGCTGCCATCTTGTTTTTGATGACTTATATTAGTGCTCATAAAAATAATGTAATTTCAAAGAAGACAGTAAAAGGCAGAAGATTCACGGTTTTACAGTTTTTGGAGGGCATTATTTCCGTCCTTGTCGCGCTGTACGGCGCTATAGTGCGCGCGGAACTAGTTGGCCGCGCCTTAGGTAAGTGAGCTGTGAGACGGGGGAGGGCTCGATGACGTGATTGACAGACTGAGCTACCTAAGGCGCGGCCAACTAGTTCCGCGCGCACTATAGTATGAAGTTACATAGTTGTGACGTCACTTCTACGATAGTGCTGTCCTTGTATAACACTTATTTCAAAATGTTTATAACTTGTAATTTTTTTTAACTTTTACACTTTTTGTAATATTGTTTGCACTATTTGGAAACAAACATTTTTTTCTCCTCCCAATTCATCCCTATTCCACACATGATAAAGAGACAGATGATAAAGACACAGAGAAACATGATAAAGAGTAGCAGACCAAACATTAATCCCTAGCTGAATATAACTAAATTGAAATAATTCTTTATCCTTTTCGTGCTAAGCGACAAGTCAAGAATAGTATCTCGTTCTGTCACAAGTTCTCACACTGACTCATACATAGATAAAATTTGACGCGTAGGTTGTTAAGCCCGCGCCTCCATATTGATAAGCAACATCATCAGACACAGTACAGAGATGAATTGGTCTTAAAAAATCATCATAAAAAAAAGTGTTAATCCAAAACAAGTTAAATGTAAATCTATAAATATTCACTAAATTCCTGATGTATTCATAGACTAGCTTTCAGACATACCAACACCTTATAAGACCTGATTTTTTTCCAAAAACTCAATCGCATGAGTCGCTGAGGACATGCTAGAACGAGTCAATTCCAACCCAACATTCATGAAAAGCATTGTTACTGGTGACGAGACGTGGGTTTACGAGTTTGACATGGAAACTAGTCAACAAGCTTCGGGGTGGCGCCTTCCAACTGAACCGAAACTGAAAAAAACACACCGAAGTCGAAATTCAAAAGTCATGTTGACTGTTTTCTTTGACTATCGTGGTGAAAAGGCCAGATTTGTGGAAAGAAAAAACTTGGATTTACTTTTTACGAAAATGCACCTTGGCACAAGGCCATCATTGTGAACGAATTTTTGACCATAAAATTTAATAAATACCATGGAGCAAGCACCTTATTCACCAGATATGTCTCCAGCCGACTTCGTTAATTTTCCTAATGTAAAATTTTTATTTCACCCGTTTTCTTTTGGCAGAAGACATAAAGGAGAATTCGCGGAGAGAACTGAATTCAATTCCGGAAAAAGCGTTTAAAAAATGTTTTGATGATTGGATTATTCGTAGGCGTAAATATATCGTTTCTGAAGGAGCATAGTGAAGGCGATAAAATAAATTTGGATGAAAAACTAACATTTTGTGAATTATTGATCTTTTCCTGGACCTTTCTTGACAGAGTAGTATATTCTTGGAATAAGAAAGATCGCGAAGCTGTAAGTAGTTATACATAACATGACGCCTGTATTCAACGAAGGGTAAGCCAGAGGTGTACATATAGTACACATTTCGCCAGTTATGTATAAGTCCCATGTAATAGGGGGGGAGCCTATTTCTATCAACAAGCCACAAATCCAGACTCCGGGCTGCTACTGCTAAATTCTGGATGGAAAACCCAATAACACTTTGCCTGGCCTAGGAATCGAACCCTCACGACCAGCGGCAAGCGCTTGCGACTAGACTAGACCAACGCTGTAGCTAAAAAGCTAGAATAGTCATGTTCAAAGTCTGAAAAATCCGACAAAACGAAACCAATAAAAATTACATTAGTAGTTAGTACACGGTCGTGTAGGTATCAATAAAATGATATATTATTATCCTTAGTGATAATGAGCGCCGCCGCCTGCGAAGACACTTGATTACATATTAGCACAAGGGTTTATCGGTTTTCTTCTTACAGTCATTTAGTTCAATAGTGACATGATGTTATTTCATACTTCGTATATCTATACTAATCTAATAAAGCTGAAGAATTTGTTTGTTTGATCGAGTTAATCTCTGGAACTCATTCACTCATTCACACAACACATCAGTCGGATTTGTAGAATTGTTTTTGCACTTGAGAGGCCAACTCTTGAGGAAAGTTATAAGCCTGGAAAAAGTTAGGAAGAACGCAAAGGGAAAACCAAATAATAGGGCGGGCGGGCGATGCGAAGTGGCGCTGGTCGGACGTAGGAGTTTTATAAAAGTGTGGCTGTTATTGTATTGTAGTTGAAGTCAAAATCGGTTGAACGGACTGTTAAAAGGTTTATTCATATGCCAGCTGATGCAACATGAAAGGTGCATGGCTCAGCGTATTCTGTCGCGGCTAGACTGTGCATAAATTTTTACATTGTTTTTTTATGTTATTCGTTCATAGAAGTTGTTTGAAATTGTTTTGTGGCGTATTGAAAATGGTATGTGTGGCTAACGAAACACGTGGTTGTCATTCAAGAAGAAAGTTCTTTAAAGCACCCAATTTTACTACCTGTTATTTAAAAAAACCTACATGTTTCTTGGGTATCTTTTTTCTTTCTCTATATTTCTGGAAAAAGAATAAATAAACGGTTTGCTTTAGGTAAACGTTTAATTCCCCCAAATACCATAACCAGCCTATAATGTTCCCACTGCTGGGAAGCCTTCCTTTCGGTGAGAGGGAGTGGGTCGTAATCCACCACGCGGGCCCAGTGTGCGGGTTAGCGGATGTCACATGTATTCGAAGGTTTGATTCAAGGAAATGCCAGTTTCCTCACGATGTTTATCTTCACCGTTTTGGGAGCAGTGGTGATGAAATTATTTTGAATCTAATTAAATCAAACGTTTATTTTCTAGAAACACATTTTGGTAACGGTCAGATCTTATAGCCTAAGTGTTATTGTGTTCTGCCTGCAAGCAAGCGTAAACAAAATAAAGCACCTGTAAATAACGACACACGTTAAGGGGGAGGGAGAGGCCAACAAAGTGTGACATCGTGTGACAAGGGGGGCGGACGAGCCATAAGCTTCGAGACGTCACATTTATAAATCTAAAGTATTAAAACTCTTAACTTCAAATCGAAATGCTACCTACTCTATCAATTATTTAAAAATAAATTCCAAAATATGTGACATCATATCAGGGGACGTGACACAAATAAGGCCACCTGTGACAATTGCGGGGGGAAGCATACAAATAATAAAAAAATTGTGACGTTATTTAAGGATGGTCCCACAGGCATCTCTTTTTTTTCTGATTATCACTCTGAACTGGATAGCCTATAATTATTGACAGGTAAAGAAGGTAAGTTTTGCGCCTGATTTGAGAGAAACTTTTTTACTTTTAATTTATTCTTTATAAGTCCTAAGCAGTTATCTTAGAACGGAAGTGCGAGTAAATATGATAAGTACGTCATGTTAAAAAACATATGAAACATAAACTCACGCCTTCCATGGGCGTATGCAGAAACTAATGAACCACATACTACGATCCTTGCATACTCCTTTTGCCTTGTTTACGTTCATACACCTGGTCATCGAGCGCGCCGGTTGCGAGTACTACGCACCTGACTATTCTCAAGAAAATCATATGATATATAAATAATTAATAAAAAGACGTTAAAAGCCTGATTCGTTAAAACACTGAATTAATTATATCCTTTTTTAATACTAACTGACATAGATCCTTAAATAATTTTCAGAATATGGCAGGCAAAAAAACAGCATGGTAGGTGCTTGTTCTGCTTAAATTAAAGCACACAGCACAGATAATTTCATTGTTGGTCCTCGGGCCTACATTCATCTCCATGTGAAAATTTAATTACTACAAATATATTAACTAGCTGCTCCCCGCGGTTTCACCCGCATATATCTTGATCCCGTGGGAGTATCGGGATAAAAACTAGTACGGTACGGGTACTCTATGTGTTAATCCAGGTTATAAACTATCTGTGTGCCAAATTTCATCCAAATCCGTTCAGTAGTTTTGCGTGAAATAGTAACAAACATCCACCCATGCTCACAAACTTTCGCGTTTATAATATTAGTAGGATTATTTGGAGTTATAGGAGTTGTAGGTTGGAACCCAGACAGGCGCTTTATTTTGTTTACGCTTGCTTGCAGGCAGAATACAATAACACTTAGGCTATAAGATCTCACCGTTACCAAAATGTGTTTCTAGAAAATAAACGTTTGATTTAATTAGATTCAAAATATTTTCATCACCACTGCTCCCAAAACGGCGAAGATAAACATCGTGAGGAAACTGGCATGTCCTTGAATCAAACCTTCGAATACATATGACATCCGCTAACCCGCACTGGGCCCGCGTGGTGGATTACGACCCACTCCCTCTCACCGAAAGGAGGCCTGTGTCCCAGCAGTGGGAACATTATAGGCTGGTTATGGTATTTGGGGGAATTAAACGTTTACCTAAATCAAACCGTTTATTTATTCTTTTTCCAGAAATATAGAGAAAGAAAAAAGATACCCAAGAAACGTGTAGGTTTATTTTAATAACAGGTATTAAAATTAGGTGCTTTAAAGAACTTTCTTCTTGAATGACAATCACGTGTTTCGTTAGCCACACATACCATTTTCAATACGCCACAAAACAATTGCAAACAACTTCTATGAACGAATAACATAAAAAAACAATGTAAAAATGTATGCACAGTCTAGCTGCGACAGAATACGCTGAGCCATGCACCTTTCATATTGCATCAGCTGGCATATGAATGGAGGATGTTACGACAGACGGGCGAGGAATGTGTGAACTCGTACGATATCATGTGACTTACGGATAACAAGACGCAAATTTTCTAGGGCAAGTGTTCCATAGATACTTATTAGTAGCATATCGCGTGATTTTTTTGATAAACAGGTGACATATGGACTGGGACGCTTAGCTTGAAAGGGTAATGTCGACGAAAGAATAACCAATTGACAGATGAATAGACAAAACGACAGATTTCTTTTATTCTTCCGTAATTTTGTTTATTCTTCCATCAATAAAAATAGTTGCCACGTGTGCAGAGGATAGATAGATAGATAGATGAAACAATATTTCAGTGCACACAAAAGAAAAGCACAACATACAAGAGCATAATAAAATGATGAAAAATTACAGTAATAAAAATAAACAAGGTGCCAATATACAGAAAAATAAAAACAAACCCAAAGAAATAAAGTAACACAATGACATCCTTTAAATCAGACAACGAGCAAAGTGCGGTGTTCTTCCCAAGGTTGCACCAACTGGGGGTCCAACTCAGCACGTGACAGGCAAATATACCTGACGCTGATATTCTGCTGGATCCCTGCAGTGACGTCGAGCAGGGACGTCCACAGGAGCAATTCACGTATTTTAAGAACGTTCAGGGACCGTATTATGAGGTATTAATGCCAACATTTTCCAATGTGAGAGAGAAACGTAGCTATAAAAGGCCGATAGCACCATCCCGTTTTCGCAGTGGAATAATTATGGTATTAATACTTCAGAAAACGGCCCTAGTTTCTGTCCAAAAAGTTTCCAATTCACATACGTTTTTGACAAGTTTTAAACATTGACATCAACTAGATTTTGAATGGTTTTAAATACGAGAATTGGCCTTCAGATGTATGAACGTAAACGAGGCAAAGCGTTATGTAAGGATCTTAGCAGGTGGCGTACTGTAGTTTGTTTGTGAATGTGCTAATGTTGCATGGAAGACGATTTTGAGTATGAATGTGGATGGCTTTATGAGATCCAAGAAACGATGGATGGACTGTGTGGAAGATCATAATTATCAGGGGTATATAGCATCAATACTGGTACCTGTACCTTGAAAAAACAAACGTATTATTTTTGTACCCAATGCTTTACTACTACGTAAAATTTTGAAATAAATGAAAAGCAACTTTCCCATTACAAATATATCTTAATAATCATAAAAAGTTTATGAGAAATAAGCGAAAAACTAAAATAAATAACATAACATAACATCACGCCTTGTTTCCCCGAAGGGTTGGTTCCCAAAGACCGAATATATCTATTTAGTATCCATTTAAAACTAGCTGTTCAGGCCCGGCGTCGCCCGGGGATGAATTTGTCCCTGTCTATTCCAAGGTTGCCTGGAGGAGATAGCAGAAAGCGATAAGGCCGCCCATTGTACAATTGTTTTTTTTTTTGTTATGTATTTTTTGTAAAATTGCATATAAATTTCCGACTTTCCCGGTGGATCTTCCAAAAAAAACAAATCTTTCATACGAACCTTATCCTGAGAATTAGCCAAACAGGTGTAGCCGCTTTGAAGTGATGCGCGGACAATCATTTATGGCAATAAAATAAAATAAATAGATAGATTAGATAAAAACAACAAAAAATCGTACGAGCAGCCTGACTGTGTTGCTCCAAATAGCACTCCTATTGGTTTAACTTGGACGAAACAAAATTTGATTCTAAATGTATTTTGTTTTTTTAAATAATTAGCAACTGAGCCATGTTTGATGATATCTGGTTTTTTGAGGTACCTATTATGTAGTCCCAAAATAAAAATGTTTATGAAAATTGCTGGACACACCCACCCAATAAACATTTAGGCGTCAATAAGAGTTTGTTTAGAACTTAACGAGATATAAAGGCGCAACAGCAGCAGCACTAACAACTTTTGGCGACAAAAGAACGTTGACAAGCAAAATATTTCACTTAGAGTTATATCACAGAGTTACAAGGGCGATAACAGGGTGGGTCTAAAGGTTAAAGACATACAGCAGCAATTTTTAACTCTACAATACGGGCAAAGCATATTTTGTTATAAGTTTAAGTGAATCTTACAACTATAACATCTAAATAAGAAGTAAGCATTAACTAATAACCCCCCAAAGTGCTTTACAAGCGATAGTAAACTCTTGCAAAGAACCAAAAGTTGCACAAGAGCAATAATTACCGTTACCAGTTCTACAATGGTGCTCATAAACTCTTTTGTATCACCAAATGCCTAAAGAAGTACAAAACTCTCTAATGTTACTTAATGTCAAACAGTAGGAACATTTTTCGCTATCATAGAACTTCAAGTGCTTAATGTGACTTGTGTATAACTTAAGGTAGAGTATCAGAGCTTAATACCACTTCTGTACCCCTCATTTGTTCACTTTTAGTTGATTTCATGGCAACGCAACTAAAAAAATCTAAAACAGTCAAAAATACTTGGAAACTTAAAAGCACTAATGGGAATAGGCGAAAATTGTTGAGAGAATATCATAATACAACAAAATATGATTGTGAGTAATACTAGTACGTAAGTGGGAGTTTTCTGCTAAAATGTGGAATTGGGTTCCGTACATGTTTTTCCAGAAAATGCGTGTGAAAGTGGTGCTACAACTACAAGCGATTATGAGGAAGTCCTTTGTGAAAATATGGATCGAGATTCCGCATACTCCGTCAACGAAACGTCCGTTGAAGAAAATACTGACAGTGAGGACGAATCCATTGATGTTTTCAAAAATTCTGTATGAAATCGGTATATTTTTGTGAAAATTGCAAAAAGGCACTTGTTTATATATATGTTTTACCATTAACACCTATTATTCAGAAACCTATCTATAAAGACCATTGTTTACAACAAAAAAAAAAACGTTCTCAGGTGTATGAAACTCGGAGGACACGGTGGAGCATACGGTAGAGGTATGCCCAGCTTGGGCGGAGCACCGCAGTGTCCTCGCGGAGGCGATTGGCGGCGGCGATCTCTCGCGTCCGGCCCTGGTCCAGGCCATGGTACGGAGCGAGAGGGAATGGAAAGCCGTCACCTCCTTCTGCGAAGCAGTAATGCTCGCAAAGGAGGAGGCGGAGCGCGTGAAGGAGAGAGCCTTGCGCCCTCACGCCCCTAGTCGCCGCAGGAGACGCCCTGGGCGTCGGGAATCGCAAGCAGATTCCCGGCCACCGTAGGCGCGGGCTTGCGGACGGCGAGCCATGGGTAGCTCGCCGTCCGGTAAGGACCAGGCCCGGGTCGACGGCGCGTTGTGTTCCACGCGTGCCTCAAATAGATGTCATCACAAAATGACGGGGTCCGATAGGGCCGACGCCTCAGGGTCGCGGGTTATTCCACAGAGAAAACCGTGGCCCTGGCACAGGCAACTGAAGGAACACGGGTGGGTTTTAGTCAGTAAAAGTCTGACACGCCCTCCCGCTCCACCCAGAGCGGGAGAAGTCATTTGATGATTTCCCACCCAAAAAAAAAAAAAAAAAGGTGTATGCAACTGGAATGGTATGCATGGTTTTTTTAAATATACAACCTGTGGGCGAATACTCTCCCCGTTCTCATACAGTGACATTTTCTTCTAGAAAATTTCCCAATAGAAACGACGAAGACTTTCGAGCCATGAAATATGGTGCTCATCATAAAGCTGATTCTCCACTATGAGAACTTCTAATCGACATACTTGAAGACTTTCTTGTGGGACCTTCGCTGCATCTTATTGATCTTGTAATAATGAAAAGGCTGCTACACTCACCATGTGTGTAGCAGCCGTTTCATTGGTGAGTTTTGTTTTATTACCTAAACTACAAGACAGAAACTGCAGCCTGACAAATGACAATGATATTGTAAAGGTAAAAAAAAATCAGTCATTACCTGAATTCGATGTTATTCATATTCATGGTTATAAAATGAAGAACAAAATCATTATATTACTTTCCGATTAAGTCATCGTATCTAAATATGTATTCATCTGAGGATAAGGCTGACAATCGTGAAGAGATTTTGTAAGAAGTAAGAGATGTAAAATGTAAACTAGTGTGTATTGAGCATGAACATTCACTATACTTTTTTCCTTTACTTCACGCAGTTTAAAATATCAAATTAAACGCAATATATCAATCACATTTCTTTTATTCTCATCATAAAGATTGACAATACTAATTTGGTTCATTCAGAATACGGGTTCGTTGTGAGGTTCACCACATTCGGGGGATTTCTCTATGTCTGCATGCTAAAAAAAAAAAACTTTGTATGAAAAAAATAGAAATAACTATACCCTTTGTACTACCAACCTAGCACTGACTGATTAACACAATAACAGCCAGACATACCAATCGTTGCAGGAACAATTTCAAATCAACTTCTTTTTGGCTGGCTTGTTAACTAATAAGGTTTTTTGTCTCTTCATCGGTATCTGTAGTAGCCAATAAAAGTCTAGTTCGCGTTTAGCTTCCTCATAAGTTCTTAAAAAAATAAAGTTTATGTAGTCTTCAATTGTAAAGTAAAACTATGTACATACTCGATTTCTTTGTGGTTTTAGGAAGTTACTACGGATCCCTAAATTCGTTTGCCACCATGTTTAGGTTACGAATTGATTTGACTAAGTTTAGAAAAACATACGAAGACACGGTTAAATTGAAGTATTTTGCTTAGTTGTGTTCTGATACGTCTAGTACGATACCTTAAATTAGAACAGTCAACGTTTTTTACGATTATTACAAAAGTTTTGTGTTACTTCATATCTAATAAAATATTTATTTTCACAAAATAGACAAAATAAATCGGGCGCTTGAATAATTTGTTAAAAATAGATATACTTATTCACAGTGTACTTACCTTCGCAGTAAAAATTCAACTTCTGTGTACACTAAGTCCAAACTAAAATATTACTTTTAATTTCACTTTCACAAACGAATGGCGGCGTTTTGGATCCGAAAAATATACGCATACTGTTTGCACATAAAAACGAGTGTAGAACGAAAGTAAAATTTAGGTTGATGAAAAAAAACTTTATGTTAAAAATGTTAGCACCTGAGATAATTTTATAGCCTTTGTTGCTCTATGCTAGTGCTTAAAGCGTTAATAATCACCTATTTGCCACCCTCTTATCACTTAAAAATATAGTGAGCGATATTGCAGTTCTACTGTACCGCTTAAGGAGTTAGTATTCACATATTTACAGCCCTCTTAGCACCCAAAGAGTTAAAATGATATTTTACTCTATTGTCCCACTAAAAGAGTTAATTTTCGCCTATTTACCACGTTTTTATCTCTTGTCGTTTTAGTTATCGCTATTATAGCTCTCTTATTGCTTTATTATACCTCTTAACCCATTCTATAACTCTGCTTTACCACCATTAAACAATCTATGGTGATAAAAAAAGTGTGCCTATTTCGGAGCTATAGTAGAGTTATAGCGCGCTTTAACTCCGAATGCATAACACTTATTTATAACTTTAGGATCTGGTTAGCGCTCTAATACATTTACTATAACTCTTGTCTTAGCGCTTAAGTGTTAGTTGGGCAGTTTTGATTAAGTATACCAGGCCACTCAGAATGTTTTGCGAAAAAAAGTTTGTATGTGAGAGACTGGCCAGTTATAATATTTGTAAATAAAATAGGTACGTTCCAATTTAAATTCCCACCACATCGTTTGCAAGCTAATTTAAATTATCGTGTCTCATAAAAATGGATCTGCGACTAGACTTCAAATGGCATTCATATATGAAGGCCCTTCTAAGGCAACCGTGTATCGTTGCTATAACGAATTCAAGCGCGGTCGACTAACTTTGGGGGATGAAGAAAGAAGTGGTCGCCTTTTGACGGCTGTTACGGAAGAAAACGTGCTAGCAGTGAAAAATTTAATCCAATACAATGGGCGAGTTACGTTTCAAGAGAATCACCACATACTGCAGGTTGGATCGGGAAGCCTTTACGAAAGTCTACATGTACATCTTCGCGTGAGGAGGATAGTTTCAAGCTGGGTGCCGCACAACCTCACCGATGCTCACAAGCAGGCCCGGGTGGAATGGTGCCGTGATATGATAAAAAAATTTGAAGCTGGCTCGTCTCGGCGTGTTTATGGCATCATTACAGGTGATGAGTTTTGGATGTATTGATACGATCCAGAAACGAAGCGCCTGTCGATGGTTTGGGTGTTTCAAAACAAATCAACGTCTACCAATGTGAAGCAATCTAGAAGCGGGGGGAAGAGTTTGCGTCCCATGTAATATGGGGCAAGTCTCTTGCCATCAACCGGGCACGAACCCAGACTCCAGGCTACTACTGAAGAGTTGCTGATGGAAAAAACCCACTAACACTTGTGTCTGACCTATAGAGCGTTTGCGACCAATAGATCAAAAATGCAGTCTGTTTTATTTATTTAAATTCCAACTATCATTACAGGTCTTAGTCTAATGCAATAGCAAGTCACACACACACACAACATTAAAATGAAAGCACAATTATCGTTGAGGAGATCATTGTTTGTAGCACAGTGTAAACAATAGTACTTTTTCGAATTCACCCCAGTGACATGTGAATATATCAATTTCGACCTGAAAATAGCTGATGGTGCGATTTGTTCGAGTCAGAGGGGTTTTGGCCAGCAAGTTGGTCTAGCTGATGGTACGACCAGCTCAAACTCAAAGCATTTATTTCAAATAAACCAATTAAAGGCATTTTTGAATTGTTAAGGAGTCGGACAGCCAGAAATATGAAGCTAGTTGCCCATTCCAAAGCGTAGTAGGTACCCATGGAGAAGAAAGGGCAAGAAACTCCATGGCATCAGTGGCGGGGCTGTCGTTTCCACACATTTGTGCGTAAAATGCAACCGCTGCAACACTCCCGACTCAGAGTTAACTGGTTTATTATTTTGTAACTAGCTTCCGTCCACGTGTTCGTAGAACCTCCCCGTCTCCGTTTTCACTTAGCGTTCTTTTTGCTAGTGCCTGTAATTGGTTTAGTTATATTATTTGCTAGTTTACCGCTGATCAAGGCACTACATTTATTGCATCAACCAGAACGCAGAATATGAACAAGATAAGATTGTGAACATGAGGCGCACGCGCACCACGTTGTTTTTACTATAAATACTACAAAATGTTCTTAGTAGGTCGCTGATCCATACACCTGGTCTATTGCATCAGCTATGAATGAAGGACGTTACGACAAACAGACATGCTATTTTTGTGTACGGGGATCGACTACGGAATATGAATAGAAAAAAACACATTAGTTAAAATAAATGATCCACGCGTATTGATTATTGCGTCAGCAATTGGAGGACATTACCTTACGACAGACAGTAGAAAAGTATTTATTTGTTTAAGGCGGAAGCGCCCGGTTTGGTAAGGCATTCAATAATGACTATTTCAAGAAATCATGTTATATGAAGCCAATTTTAGTTCCTCTAACTGAATAGACAGCTGTGCTGCTGGGGAGTCTGTTGCGCCACTTCTTCTGCCCAGTTAAAGCACTTGGAAGTGGTGACGGGCGGGCGTTTTGGAGGACGTAATTTTGACGGTTTAACCCTCCAAATCCGTCCTGATTCTTAGCCTAGTTTGATAAAATAACTTTTGAATTGATTTGATTTGAATTGTAACTTAAAGAGTTTTATTGTTGATTCCAATGATTATATCTGTATTATACTTAATGGTCGCGACTCACATTTTAATCAACACACAAAGTGGTGTCTCTTGGACACTTTAAAAAACGTAAGAAAGTTTCAATTTTGCGGTTTACCTTAGGGGAACTCTTATAACGTCAGGGAAATTTGTTGTTCATCAAATTTACTACCAACATAAATTTGTACGTTTATTCAAATTACGAGTACAACTGTCATTCTTTGACAGTTGGATTAAAGGGCTGTAACACGACTTATTGACGTAGTGTGTAATTTTGTTAAACAACGAATTTTCCTGACCGTACCACGCTGTTCCGTGAGTGACGGAAGCTCATGGAAGTGACGTAAGAAGAGCGTGATCAATTTTTTGTGTAGATCAGTGGAACAACTGTGTATCTTACTGTGTTTATTGATACGGGGACCGTAGTTTGTTCCATAATTTTATGGGTATACAGTACAGAAAAAAATAAAGAAAATATTTAATTGCACACAGTTCGTGAAACACAAAATACAAATGACAAAATAAAAAAATAACAACAATAATAGTGTGTGCCTCACGACTGCGCCAAAAAAGTACACGTGCAGCATTGCATACGTTAGCATTCACGTCCTTTATGCCTGCAGGCTTTTATTTAGTGATGAAGTTCTGTTTACGTTTTTATTATTTATTTCTGTTTGAGTATTATGCTTTTCAATATTTTTGTTGGTATATTGGCGTGTGCTGGCTGACATAATCATGGCAAATAATGTAATTAAATGTGTTGTGTTTTCCAATAATAATGACTGACTATTGTATAGAATCAAGTTCTTACAACTGAACAGGCAGCTGTTCTGCTGAGGAGTTTGTTGCGCCACTTGTTCCCAGCTAAAGCACTAGGAAGTGCGTTTTGGGGGACTGTCTTATGTAATTCTGTCAGTCAAAAAGTGTTTATTCTCAGCCTAGTTTGAATAAATTACTTTTCATTTGATTTGATTTGACTTATCAGATAAGCCTTTGTTTTATTTGGGTCGAGCAGGTAGGTATTGAAGTTTTTGTGTATCGGACAGAAGATAATTTTTAGGCGATTACGATGTTGGTCTCATAGAGGAAGTGGTTCAGTTGATGGTCTGTACCGCTCTCTTAAATATGACCACACCTTTCTTAATAGTTTTGCCAACCGCAAAATTGGTATAAGAGCAGAAAAATGATGATGCTAATGATTATAGTCCGGTTAAGTAGTCACGACCTCTCAAGGTCAACTACGAGATGCCATACATAAAAAAAAAATGCTAATGACGATAGGTTTAATAGATACTGACTTAAGACATGAATACCAAGTGTACTCTGCCTAACCCTTGAGACACTCAGCACGTGTAGCGTGGCCAACATAAAACGAGTTTTGTTTCAGGGGAAATAGACAAAAAGACATATCATTTTGTCTATTCTCCCCTCGAGAAAAAGTACTAGTAGTGCGGTATATCTTGTAGTGCATCTCGACGGGCACTAGCTGGCCGGTGCGAGCGCGAACTGGAGGAGGTTCTCAATTCGGTTGTTTTTTATTCAATGTTTGTTAACTGTGAACTCCGTCATTTATAAACCGATTTGAAAGATCATTTCTTTTGTTTGAAAGAGTATTCTTATAGGGTGGTCCCATAAAAGTTTAGTAAAGCTCGAAAGAGTGGTTTTTATACAAAACCAAAGACGACTTCCGAAAATAAAGTGTTTTTAACTTTGTAGTGTTTTTTGGAAGTCGGTTGTGTTTTTTTTTGCAATAAAGTTTATTGTACCTATTGCATAATCAACCTATAATGTTCCCACTGTTGGGAAACAGGGTTCCTCTCGAGTGAGAGCTAGTGGGCCGTAATTCCCCACACAGGTTACAGTTTTTGTACATTTTTTTAAAAATAATAACGAAATCTAAAAATGAGTTCTTAGTAAGCCCCATACAATCAGTAAGCCTTATCTTTTGTTATAACTTTTGCATGGTTTTGTGATTGAATCTCTTCAAGATAAACGTTTTAAATAGCGATAAAGCGTCATCTTTATGTTTCATTTTTTATCGAGCCAATTATTATTATTCACGTTTCTGTCGTCACGAAATTCTTCAGCGCTTGACCGCATGCTCCAATTCACAACATTTATATTTGGCTAGATTTGTAGATTTACGCCTTAAATCATAGAAACAGTAGTTAGTCATTTTATGTGTATTACCAGTGTTATAAAAAAAAATCTTGTAATTATAATGTGGTTTTATTTAAACAAACGGCTTTGGTCATGAGTCGAGATTTTTTACTGTTTTTCTTGGGATTCCCCTGTGAGTAACGGTTGAGGTTATTTAACGAAAAAAATAGGTACCAGATATACTTATTAGCATATTAATATTATATTAAGTACGTGGGTAATTAATTAAAAAGCGGGAACGACCACAGTGACTGTGTGTGTGTGTGTGTGTGTTTACACCAAAATCACATCTTATTATCTTTTATCTATTTAACACCTGAGGAGCTGTTGTGCACAGCAATTCTTTCTATGATTCAGTAGGTACTAAAGTTTTTTTTTGAAAATTGTATGACACTCTTTTAACTTACATATGTTTATCTGATAATTGTTGTACTGCTGAAAAGCAAACCTTTATCTACCTCTGTCTATTTTCCACATCCATTTATCTCATTTCATGTGATCTCTTATTATTTTCCTTTTATTGAATGTTGTGACATTTTGTATCTAACATTGTCATCTGTCAGTTTTTCTTTTTCTATGGTATAGAGCTAAGAGGTCGTCTATTTTATTGTAAGGGTATCGTAAAACTCGTGTTAAGCCAGGTTCTCACTGTTAGGTACATCTTTATTGTTCCTGGCCGATAACCAATTAAGAAGTATTTGGATTTGAACCTAAAAAAGTCACTTCTAGAAGATCCGCCAGGGGCTATATATGGCAACCGTTACTTTTCACCAGGTTCTTTTATTTTATCTTGTGTGCATGAAGGTATTCGAACTCTCCCGATCACCTCCGACCCTCCCGCTTGAGTCTGCGAGTTTGAGACGTATTGCAGAAAACTAATAAACGTGGCGTGAGACGCCGCCGCCTGAAGAAACACCAACCGACGCGAGCTCCCTCGCAACGGGCTGCGGGCTGATGGAGAGGCTGCTGCGAGCTCCCACTCGACGGACTGCGGGACGGAGGAGCGGCCGACACGAGATGATTCAACCGTGAGCTGCTTCAAGACTGTGAGCACGGAGAGGCTGCTGCGAGCTTCAACTCGACAGACTGCAGGCCGGAGGAGCGGTTGACGCCTCGAGCTGCTGCACGAACGTGAGCTCCCTCGTGTTAGCCAGCGGGCCAGAGGATCGTTCTACGCGAGCTTCGACTAATTCTTAATTTAATATCTTTTTCTACGTAATTTTGTATTTCATATGTTAAAAATTATAATAACTTGTAACCACGTTTAGCCGGTCGGCTAAACGTTACGTTACATGTGTTGGCTAGAGATAATTAACAGCAGCTTTTGAAAAGATAACTACTGAAACTTAAACTTTGTTCCGTTAAGGCTCGTATACACACCGGCGCGACGCGACAGCGCGACTCAAAGCCACCGTGTGTCGCGTGAAGAACGGTGGCTTTGTGCCGCGCTGTAGCGTCACGCCTGTTTGCGGAAGCTGTTATACGACAGATTTTACTGCCCACACGCTTGAGACAGGAAGTTTAACTTGTGAATTCTTGTTTTAACATAAAGTATCTTATGGCACTCGTCACAAAACTATAGCTTTCCATTAGTCAAGGAATCGAATTAATAGTTCCGCCGATTACCCTCTACACACAAGCTCTCATATACAGGGTGTCCCGTAAGTTGACGTCAAGCCGGAGTCTGGTGATAGTTCAGGTCGTTCATAGGTTCAGGGAAAAAACTTCGGAATGTATTTTAAAAAATACGGGCATTAATAATAAAAAAAACGAGAAAATCTACTGTTTGTGACGGTATTCTAACGCCCTGTTTAAAATACCTACTAGACTTTTATTTCTGATTACTGTTATGACCTATCACCCGCTCCGGTTTGACGTCGACTTTTGCTGTTTTATTTTTTATGGATAACCGAGTTTCTGAACAGCAGTTTGACTACTTATAAAAATATATAATAAATATAATATTATATTTATAGGCACGTTCCTTACATAAACATATATGTAAGGAACTATGTCTAATTTAAAAACACATTGTACCTTTTCATAAAAGATAATTAATGAAATAGGATACTTTCATTAGAAATCCATTCAATATTTTGCCTTGGTAGGTATCTACAAAATAGCAAGGAATCATTGTTAAGTTGGATACTATCATGATAATTATATACATACATACAAAACGTCACGCCTTCTTCCCATGGGGGTAGGCAGAACGCCACCTGCTACGATCCTTACATACTCCTTTTTCCTCGTTTACTTTCAAAGATCTGGTCATACACGCGCGCCGGTTGCGAGGACTACGCACCCGACCTGTCTGAAGAACATCACCAATAAGGTCACTATACTATATCCCCCTAGATCGTGTCCCGACGCGCAGCGTTTCCAGTCACATCTGCCTTGTAAATACCATTTGTTAGTCGTCTTTCATTCATCCTCTCAACATGACTAAACCAAGCATTCTTGTTTAAATTGCCACTACATCTTCTTTAGTAAATCACGATAACTATCAAAGCTTTAAGGTAAGTACTTGTTACGCGTGGTCAGTAAGCTAAAGAACTTTATTGACCTGTTTACTAGTTCCAGCATCAAAATTCAAAACGTTTGAGGAAATAGGCCTGTTTTAAAGTCAAGATTGATTTAAAAAAAAACATTTTTGTATCAATATTTACTTTAAAACACACAAACGCAACACACAAAATTATTTCTATTTCTACTTAGTGTAGCCAATTATTAATGAATAGCTAACTGACTATACAAATAAATACAAAACCAAAATGACGATGAATGAATTTCTGATGACTGCCAGCATTGCCACGTTGAATGGCAATGCTAATTCTAATTAATAAATTTGACTTACCCGCTAACCAAAACTGAGCATACAGGTCCAAATTCCACTCACAAATTATTTCAATTTTTTATTATTTTATCACTAACTCTAAAACCACGAACACACTGCACGATAAGGCTGCGTACACACTCATAGCAATCGTGTAAATCGTACTGGAATCGCGATTAGTACGAATCTTTTCTTTTATATGACTGAGCGAAACGAGTGAGTCATTGGGCAGCGAATGTCAATGATTTTATGTATTATTTTGTTTAAAATGTTTTTGATATTAAATTATTTTTTTATGTCATGTAATTAAGATTTCTAATCTACTTTTGTAAATAACTAGTGTACGCACGGCTACATATGGAGTACAAGCTGACTCCTTATTGTACGAAAAGTTTATACAATGCGAGGTCAGCTAAAACTGGAAATTTATAGCTTGATATGTAGCCGTGTGTACTGCCATTTTAAAAAAAATCAATATTGTAAATAAAAAGTATGTATGTTTATCTTCAACGCTTTCACTGAAAGCGTATTGCAATCTTCTGTAAGAAAAGTTTTTAACTGCTTACATTTAGAAATCGAGAAAACAAAATGCAGCAACTACTTCAATGAGAATAAAAATCTATTTAATTTTATTAGACACATATGTGGTTTGATAATTAAATACTTGAATCATTACGCTTATTAAGAAGTAAGATAGCGATTTGAATTCGTATAGTAATTATAATAAACTCGATAAAATGCTAGTCAAGGACGTGACATGTGAACACCCCTTTATCAATAGTTCTAGATAGGTTTAATAGATAACATTAATTTTATTGTCATTATTTATTACAATAAATGGTAATTTATTTATTCACATAAACTGGGAAACATTTAAAATATTATATTTCTTCTTCGCCGGTCTAGTATTTGCAAACGCAACTTCAGAGTGGTCAAAGTTAAATTCAAAATCAGATGTTTAATTTCGTAAATGAACATAAATGGCACTTTTGAACGTCAACATTCACAAAATAATTCTAGTTGCCACTTCCAAAAGGTAGTTTCGTATGGAGAATGGGCAAATCATAAAAAAGAACATTAAAATTATTGTCATTACGTAACTGACAGGATATTGCCCATATCCCTTGCCGCCATCTTGGTCAATCCAATGAGCGATGGCGCGAACTTTCAAGTGTAACCTTGACCACCACGGGGTTCAAGATCAGCGGTGATTGGTTGATTGTCTCGTTAGAATGCAGGACTAGGGTTAATGATACTTGGTCCCCTTTAGTCTTTTGTTAATTTCTTAATAAGGATGATGTTTCTTTTATTTGCGAGATGGGGAGATAATTAGAGATGGTTGTCTGAATGCATATGGTTGTTTCTGGTTTAATTTGGTTATGATTGTTTAAAGTGGGTGCAGAAATGTCTGATTATTGAATTTTTTAAAGTAAAATGGTTCATGAAAGTTTTTTCCAATATATAAAATACATATTATTATCTTCCTTTATTAATCAGGTCAGGTTAAGATGCTATAGCAGATGTTGAAGAAACTACTCAATTGGATTACGGGAAGTGTATTAAAATCGATGCTGAGCATGAGGTCCTGGGTTCGATTCCCAGGTCGGGCAACGTGTTATTGGGTTTTTCTATCTGGAATTTCTCCGTAGCAGCCCGAAGTCTGGATTTGTGCCCGGTAGATGGCAATAGGCTCGCCCCCTATTACATGGGACTTAAACATAACTGGCGAAATGTGGCACAATCAAAACAATAATAGCATTTTATTGTAAAATATGTGCTGCATTACAAAATGAAACGACTTTAACCAAATTGTTTCTACAGTTCAACACAATGCAATGTATGTAAAATCAAAAGCTTTTGAATTACTTACTCTCATATGTATACTTCTAGCGCAATAATTAAGTTATAATAATTCTGCAAAACTTTGACAAACCCAGTTCGAAAATTAAATTTAAGAGCACGTGTTCTTCCGATCACCTTCGGACAGATTCAGTACAAAAACCCATGTCTTAAATCACTCGAATACTTGACGACCCGTCATTAAAGTAATAAAATTATCTTTTATACAAAGATATTGTAATTTACGACCTCCGTCCACAAGGGATCTTGAACCTTGTCTCATAAACAGAAGGTTTCATTTACGGTGTTAGTTTTGAGTCAATAACTTATACTCGTAATTCAAAGTAATGACGATTAGAATTATGTATTAAAACTGAAGTATAATGTTCTTGTAATTTCATTTCAAATTTTTGTTTAGTGATGTCGTATGTAACGGTTTTTTTGTATCGTTATATCTATGTAGCAACAACCAGTAGAGAACTTCTCTAGGAAGGTGGAACCTACTTTGATTATGAGGTAGACACGAAAACTAGAGGTGATCTAGAATTCTTGACAGCAAATCTTTAACCCATTCTTGCTTAGATACTTTTAAGGATCCTCAAAACAGGCGGGACGCGACAGTCGACATAAAGGCGCCGCCTGCCGCGCGGTGATCGGTGCCTTTGTGTCGCGCTGTGGCGTCGCACCTGTTTGCGGGAGTCTTGATGGTATTGGACAGCACACCTAATAGTACTATCTGGAACCCACAGCATATGGTTACCTACTTACAAGACTGCTGATGCATCACTGACCTTTGAAAGTTACAAAGTTTTGTGTCTTAATTGTAAGCTGCAGTAATTCGAAAGATGTTATACTTAGTTGTATTTTTCCGTTCGAGGCGTATGAGATCTAAGAACAAAGAAAAAGTTTGACTGGGTTAAGGTAACAGGTTCCAAAAGCTTGATTACCTTTTTATCGATAAAATTATTAGGCAGCAAACATCCCTAGCGATGTATTTCGTTAGTTGCTCAGCAATTACCAAAGTGCTTATTTTAATGCCCCATTCATAGTCTAAAGATTGTGTTCTTTAATAAATGTATCGAGTTGTATTACAAATTATGTAAATTCTGTTAATTATGTCTATTATTGATGACATTATCTTACGAGAACAGTGGTGGCCCAGTGGTAACGGCCCCGTGTGTCAAGTTGTAGGTAATGAGTTCGAACCCAGGCAATACTTAACTGTGTGTAAATTATTTCATCACCACTGCTCTCAAAACGGTGAAGGAAACCGGCATGTCCTAGAACCAAAAATTCACATCTACCAAACCGCACTGGGCTCGCGTGATAAATCAAAATCAAAATATTTTATTTCACATAAACCTACATGGGCACTTATGAAACGTCAGATTCTAGGTGCACGGTTCCAATTGGTCGTTTCCTATGGAGAAGAGCCGGCAACAAACTCCATGGTTACTCATTTAAAAATATTTGTCTTTTACAATATTTTTTTGTTACAGTGTTAATAGGTATGGGAGGACAGTGTAGGCCTGTCAAAAAGTACCATATGTTAAACAAATAGACAATGGTATATAAATTTACAATCCACAAGGCCTACGACGTTCTTACATTTACAAAATATGGAAATAATCTAATAGAATAAAATCAAAACCAATTAAAAATTGTAGGTATATATATAATGTCAAATAATGAAAATATTATGTCAGAGTTATTTATAAGTCAATATCTAATAATAAAAAAAATATTAAACACCATTATTTGGGAGCAGTTATTAGAAATTTACATAGTGATGCCGTTTATGAGGTACCAGGGAAGCCACATGTGCAGAGGGAATTATTGCCAAACTTTCATGATAGATTATAAGCTCACTCTCTCTCGCTTAGCGGAGGCCTGTGTCCCAGCAGTGGGAAGATTATAGGCTGATTATTATGTTCCTAGTGATATTTCGTTATTTGGTCAGCAATTACCAAAGTGATTATTTTAATGCCCCAATCATAATGAAAAGTTTGTGTTGTTTAAGAAATTTATCGAGTTATACTACAAATTACATAAATTCTTTTTAAAATATGTATCTATTATTTTCGTCTACGTCTCAAGTACGTCTTTTTTAAAATAGCATAACAGATAAATATGGGTTTAATAACGACGGAGGTATCCCGGATAACAACATAATGTACTATGCATATTACAAAAAAACAATGTCAGTAATTAAATGGCAACCCAAAGGACTTCATTTTAATCCATTCCATTCTATCTGTATCCAAGTTTCCACTGTATCAAATATGAACTAAAAGGAAAAGAAAACTATTACTATAAGAAATCCACATAAACTTGCCAAAAAAAACTTAGGATACCGCAAACACTTGCAAAATCAGAAAAAAGAACACTTACGAAAAAAAAAATATAAGGAACAAAAAATCCTCAATCGTCAATTATAATTACGAAATAAAAACTTTTATGATTGCGTAACATCACTGTCAAGAAAGCTTGGCATTTATACGAATGAGTCAGTGCGGCGACGTTTAAAAAAGGAGAAAAAAACATGGCCGATAAAAAGAGCGCGAAAAAACTTGTAACTGGCAGGTGTGAAGGAGGCGACGAAGGACGTGAAAGTACGTCTTTATAGTGTATTAGAGTTCATAAATTATGTTTTCTTAATATTCATTTTTTTAGGGTAAAATTCCTTGTTTGGGAATATTTTGTAAGGTAACATGGAACGCAATATGGCTAAGACGGTAATAGGCGAAAAGTTGTGATCATCCATAATTAAATCCATTGAGCAAACAAATGAGGTTTTCTGAGGGATTGTTTTTTTTAAGGTTTATTAAGTGAATGTTAATAATTGAAGGAGCTAGAGAACGCAACCTCAATGTATCCATAAATTGGTACAATTATTACTTATATGAATGCATGCATGCATTATCTGGACCCAAATAAACTAATATTATAAATGCGAAAGTAAGTTTGTTCGTTTGTTACAGTTTCACGCCAAAATAGCTGAGAATGAAATTTGGTGCACAGATAAACCCGGCTAAGAACATAGGCCACTTGTCATCCTGGATCACAGACGAAGTCACGGGCAACAGAAATAAAGAAGAAACGTTTATTTAGCACAGACTAAAAGGCACACAAAGCAGGCTAACAGCTAGTTCGGAAATGTCAAAAATGTATTGGACTATCCAAATCAATAGCGTAACACACTCTATGTAGTAATCGCTTTCATTTTGACAGTTCAACAACATTCATTGCGTTATTTGCGTTGCTGAGCGGACAAACTTTTCGATCATATGAAGCAATGGATTAGCAATTTTCTTCAAAATTATCTAGATAGTGATTAATTGTGTGTTACGGCAATTAGTGTGCAGGAAATCGTAGTTCACTGCTGCCTCTACCAGGCTGCGCCACAGCATCCTGTCCTCCGCCTTTCGATTGCAGTCTACCTCAGTCATTGTCTTAAGGTCGGGCCATCTAGCTAGGGAACTTCCCACGCTACGCAGATACGCAGCGAGCTGTCGAAAACCTCACATCAATCCTGTAGTACTATTCTGTAACTGTCTCACCGTAAAAACTTAGGTGTAGTGAGCGTGGAATGAGCTGTCAGTGCCACTGATGATCAAGCCGCGATGACACTGACAGCTCACTCCACGCAAGTCTTTACGGTGAGATTTTAACAGAATCGACATGCTGTTGAAAGTCATTATATAAATACGAAATGCTTTGAAATCAATCTCTACTCTACGAAAGAAAGACAAATATTTATATCTAAACGAAGTGTCATTTTTGACAGCGTGGCATAGAAATCTTACTTCAATCCCTAAACTCACTACACTCACTCACTCACTCTTTACTTGATCCTTATATGTCTGCTGTAGTCATGCACTAGCAGTAGTGCTCCCAACCACAGACCAACGAGGCACTCGAGGCAGTCAATAAGTACAAATTAAAACTATCTACGGAACCACGACCAACTATATTCTTAACGTTATTATACAAAGCATTTCTCCACTGCGCAGTAAAGTTTTTTTTCGAAAAAAAGGTAATAAAAAAGCTTCGGAGGTGTAATATGACGTAAGCTTAAAGAACTGGTTCCTTGCTGACCTTAGTATACGCAAGGCTGCATGACTGTCCGTTTGTTCGTCACTTGAACAAAATGCTCAACAAGTAATTGAATCCAACCGATTCAATGGATTTTTTACTTATCTGAGGTTCTGAGAAACGTATGTACACATATCTACACGTACAGGGTGGGCAACTTGGCGGTATAAAACTTTTTTGTTTTGGCGGCAAATATGACAGCTGTTTCATGAAAATTATTTTGTGTAGATACGGCAAATTTGTTATAGCGTTTTACAACTGAACAATGTGTTTTAATTATTAAAATATTCCACTGAACCCAATCGACACATTGAAAATAACGTGTCCGGGTCGATTAATTTCGACAAACGGTGTCACCGTTGATTGGCTCCCAGGATCCTCAGATTTAACAGCTCCTGACTTTTTTTGGTGGAGCTATCTAAAGGGACGTATCTATGCGAACAGGCTAATGAACCTTTAACAATTCAAATAAATTATACGAGACACAGTCACTGAGATAACGCAGGAAATGTGTGAAAATATCATGAAAAACGCAATGAAAAGGGTTTATATCTGCCATGCTGCTAGAGGTGGACATTTGTCTGACATTATTTTCTATAATAATGATGGCCCTAAAAACTATTTAAAAAAACTTAATAGCTTTTATATTTCATAGGATTAACCCTGTATTTAGTTATGCATGCCTGCATGATATCTACATATCATGCAGGCATAAATAACTAAATACATAGCCTTCACGAATACGAATAACTTAGAATAGGGGTAATCGCCCGTAAATACAAATTAAATTAAATTATTTATTGCAGGGTTAGATGTAGAAATAAATCATTCAAATGAATGTCTCGGGTTTCAGAGCACTTATTAAGTTATGTTATTATTTAAATTTAACATACATTATGCCTATATATATATACCTAAGTTTCAACATGTCGTTTCTTTGAAAGTTTTAAGCCTCATCATCTTGAAAAACTTGTTGTCATTCACTTTGTTTGCAAAACGACTGCGGTTATACCATAATTATTTATATACTTTATTGTACACCAAAAAAACCTAAGAAAAAATAAAAACAAAAACTACAAAAATATTGTGGGCGAACTTATCTACAAATTTTTCGGAAAAAAATGCATTCATATAATATGACGCATTTGCAAGCAAACTCAGACACGTAAGCTAGTGCCATTACCTTGATCTTGACCTGTTTTATTTTTTGTCAGCAACTTGAAACTCGTCAAAGAAAAAATAAAGCTCAAGAAAGCCAGACACACCTCAACTTATTATGCAAAAACTTTCTTAAAGGTTTTTTGTCTGTATTTTTTTATGTATGTATGTATCGGGTTTTTGAGCGATAACCTTGAAGGATAAGGTTTCGGAGGTATAGGTGGTCTTTCGTATCGGTAAGTTCCATTCATGAGGTCATTTTGCCGATCAAACAAAGATTATTTACCTAAGAAAATTTTAGCTTAAGAGGGGTTTTCACCAAATAGAGTTGATTTATAAAATTTTACTATGAAACTATGGATGGTCTTTCTTTCAATCTCTTGTCTATGGAATAGACAGTTTTGGACATTTAAAAATGAACTACATACTATCACTATCACGTCAAGAAAATGGACACCGTTCTGAAGTTTAGTGATTTAGAATTGCGATTACCAATGCATCAAGCAATAAACGAAATTATTAATGTAGCCACCATACTTGCTACTCAAACTAAGTAAAAAAATCTAGCTGTACAGCAAAAACTGTTGGTAGAAGATCCCAGAGGAGTTCTTTCACAAGAGGCTCCACAACTACCAAAAACACTGAAGGACTAGCACTTAGTTACCAGATTTTACTTTTCCCCCTTTAAATACAGTGCCTCAGTGTACAATGCCATCTATATACCCAAAAGGAAAGCAAACTAAAATATGTAGATTAAATACTAACAGATATAGGTCAGATAGTTGCATCTGATGTACTCCGCTTTGCATTTACGTCAACGAAGGAATATGCTAAAAGATTGGTTAGACTTTGAAGGCTTTGGACTTGATTTACACAACATACATTATCGGCCTGTAATGTTCCCACTGATGGGACACAGGACTTCTCTCTGTCAAAGGAGTGGGCCATAATTCATTAAGTGGGCGTAGTGCGGGTTCCTGCACCGTTTTGAGAGCAGTTCCGATGAAGTTATTTACACAAAGTGAAGCGCTTGACCGCCTCAAGGTCAAAGTGTCATCACTGGGTGATAGCTTGACCTAGAGCTGGCCAAGCGTAGTACCTTTCTTTACTCATGAATAATTGGCCAGCTTATACTGATTTTATTACCACTTATGTGCGGCCTACAGCACCAATATCGGTGCACCTACAGTCCGGCTGTCAAGACAATGCGTTACTGACACCTGTCAGTGCAGACAATTCGATCGAATTCGCAAAACAAGTATTCGTTTTTATGAAAGACTTTCTGCGTTTAAGTTTAACTATTACAAATGGCTTCCTATTCATTGCATTCGTAAGCAAACTAGCGCTTTTTAAACTTTCATGGGAGGTTCTGTGTGTTTAACGTACTATCACGCTTCCTCAATATATAGCTTTTAGCCTATACTAAACGCCTAGTCGTCTTACTATATATCACTTTTAGCTACGCACTCTCTAATATTCCGGTAACTAGTTAGGGACATATATGTTTGTTGAAAAAGGAACATAGTCCGAACTTACAGCGTACATACCTATCAACTATGATCAATGAATGTATCACCATAATAATGATAAGGCTGCATTATAATTTTAAACTTATTCACTAAACAGTTAGCAGATACACATACCCGCAAAATGGAATATTAGATTTTTATAACAGTAAGTATAAACTTACTGTTATAACAATCTGATATTCCTTTTCATTGTCCTTGCAGTAGTTCTTTACCATTTGCAACTTACTTACATAAAGCATTTGTTACAAATATTTTCATGTGCATGAATAAAACAGTCCTTTTTTTACAGTACCTGTTATAAAGTGAGAATGAATTTCACCAATGAAACTGAAAGTGATCAGCGCATCAACCACGACAGAGCTAACACGAAGAGCTGTCAGTGACATTTTTGTTTTCGAATATTAACACTGACGGCTCTTGATCGAAGTAGACATGAAAGTGAAATTTGCCACTACTCCTACTAAAACGTATGTAAATTCATGAGTACTTTCAAACCCGGATCATGAGTCATTCCCGGAAAGATGACAGATAAACTCAGAGTCAACCTATATATAAACTCTTCCAATCCACGTGCGCATATAAGGAGGTCCTACAAACGTAACTATGCACATTTCCAATTAAAAAACTCTACATTTCCTAATAACGATCTATCTATCTTTACCATCTATACCCACTGTTAAAAACCCACTCAGCGTTACCTCCCATCATTCATACACGTGGACTATTATAGACATATTAATACAACACGAGCGCAGAATTAATTAATGACAATTATAAGCCACATAATATGGACATATGGCCGTATCTGTCACTGAGTAAGAACGCGAGCATTGGGTCATCACCTTTATTTTATAGATTAATCGATGTTTTAAAATTGTGTTGTCGACCGGTATGCCACGAGTAACCTCGTGGCCACGAGCTATACGCTCAAGCGACCCGCGTCTTGCGACTGCGACTGCATACAAAACAAAAGAAAGAAGTTGCTTTTTTTTTGCAAAAAACATAAAATATATTTGTTTCCAAATGCGAGCCGTGTCCAGAAGTACCGCTTTCTGAATCAAGCCCTTGATCGAACTGCACAACGAGAGCCTCCTCAGGTGTTTGTCGAGGCTCTAGGCTATTAAGCCATTGGCTGTTACGACTATCGGCACAATGATTGCTGAGTCCACATCCCACATGTCGACAACCTCGCGAGCCAAATCAAGATACTTGATTTCTTTATCTTTCTCGGCTTTCATGAGGTTACTGTCATGCGGGACCGTTATGTCAACAATCATTGTGCGCCGCTCTACTCGATCCACCACCACTATATCAGGCTTATTGGCAACAATAGTCAGTGATGATGGATCGATCCCAGTACAATGTGATATTTCCATTTTCGAGAACTGGGTCGGGCACGTACCTGTAGTACGGCACTTCCGATTCCACAAGGCTGTATTTCAGAGCAAGTTGCTGATGGATAATCCTGGCTACAAGGTTGTGTCTATGCAAGTACTCTTCGTTAGATAGACGAGGACACTCGGAGATAATGTGTCTTATTGATTCCCCCGGACGGTGACATGCCCGACAGATGCATCACAATAAATCTCCAGTAATTGTTCGTCATCATAACTTCGTCAATAATTGCACAGACAAAACCTTCGGTTTCTCCAAAGAGGTCACCGAAACGCAACCAGGCTAATGACGCTAGAAGATCTACATCGGGTCCATGTAGGGCCCGGAAAAAGCGTCCGTGAAGCTCCTTACTCTGCCATACTTCCATGCGATCATTAGAGTCAAGCACTACAGGCTTGCGCCAGTTCTCTTTAGCCAAGGAGAGCGGGGTGAGGCCCTTATCCACCGCGACCACATCACGATGACGTCGGCTTCTAGGAAATATTCCCTGATACTGCATTTCTCGCGATTGTGTAGGGTCTTAGCGTTTAAAAAGCCTCGACCTCCACAATTTCGCGGGATATACAGTCTCATTACCGATGACCGTGGCTGATGCATTCGGTTTGCAGTCAGCAGTGTACGGACCCTCCTATACAGGGCGTCGAGTTCGGTCTGAGTTCATTTGAGTATGCCGAAAGAGTACATCAAAACTGGCATGGCCCAACCATTAAAGGCGCGCACCTTGTTTCCGCCTGACAGAAGACTATTTAACACTTACTTCAGGCGGCCAAAGAAGCGCTCCTACAACGATTGCTTCATGTCAGTACCATTGATGCCCAATGCTTCCGACATACCCAAATACTTATAGGTTTCGGATGCGGAGAGGGCTCTAAGGTTTATGGAATCCGAGAGTTGGGTTCCCACGGATTCCACAATCTCCCCTTGCTTTACATGCATGACCGCACATTTGTCTAAACCAAATTGCATCCTGATGGCGAAAAATACTGTAAGTTTCAGTTACTTTCAGTAGCTCCATTAGTTGCAAATTGTTGGGGGCAAAGAGTTTTAGATCATCCATGTACAGAAGGTGGGTGCCTCAGCCGATAGCCTAGACCTTAATCCTCCAGCAGTGTGCTACGAGGATTCAAGGCTAAGCAGAATCAAAGCTGGCTCAAACTATCGCCCTGAAATATGCCTCGCTCGATCCATATCGGCTCGCTATTCCTCAGGATATTCCAACATCCTGGATAGCGAAGGACCGTCCTCCATCGCCCCATACATGAAATCAAGAAGGTGCGCAGAGTTGCATCTACTTTATACTCCAGCACCCTCATGAGCCACGTATGTGGCACCGAGTCAAAGGCCTTCTTTTAATCTATCCAACATGTCGACAGATCCTTTCGGGAACGACGAACCTGTTGGCTAATGGCCATATCAATGAGGAGTAGCTCCTTAGTACCGCGGGACCCGTTCCTACATCCATTTTGAGAGGCAGACATGAGTTGATGTCTATATGTATGTTAATTTTAGCCCTCAAAATGGATGTAAGCACTTGATAGACCGTCGGTAAACACGTGATCGGTCTATATTTTTTGGGTTCCGCGGTGCTACCTGATTTATGGAGCGGGTGGGTAACTCCTGTTGTTAGGAACTGGGGTAGCGAACCAAGCTCCAAAGCCGTCTGGTACTGGGCCGCCAAGCCAACCATTTAATCCAAAAGTTCTGCAGCCCGTCCGGCCCTGGAGACTTCCAGTTAGGCAACGGACGGACTGCACGAGCTACATCTTGGGGGCAGATGGTAATAGCCCCCATTTCTGGTATTGGATTGCAGGTTCGCTCGACTTCCCGAGCCAAATCACCTTCGGTGTGACTGACAGGCACCGACCAGATACTGCTCCAGAAAGAACACATGGCATCATCATCTGGCAGGCACGTGTCAGCCACACCTTGGTTCGGTCGCTCCCAACCCCTATAATCCCACCTTTTACCGTTTTGGAAGGTACGATTCTGAGTGTATCGCTCTACTCGCCGCTTATACCTACGAATACGGTTAGCCCATGCATACACTTTCAGCTTCAGGAAGTCGATGCGCTCTGTGACGCAGGACAGATAGTTCTGAGAGCTAATATCAGTCCCTGAGAACGCCCGCCTCACAAAGCGCATCACTCTTGGACGAGTATTGCCGTCCCTGAAGCAGATTAGTTTGCCGATGAGCGCTCTGGCCCCACCAATACGGTGCTCAATTCTGCACTGCCAAGCTGGTACGGTTGGTTTCGGTCGCGTAGCTCTAGAGTCATTGGGAAATTTGACGTGAGCTACACGACATGCCGCTACAGCCGCGCAGTACAGAATCGATTGAGTATCGGTGAGGTCTTCGCAGTCATCAAAATAGTTTGATAACTGCGAATCCAGGACCGCCACCAGCGCCCTATTTTTGTTATGCATGGGCAAACGAGGTAAGCGTGGTCTAAGTTCGGGCGATATGAACCGATATTCCCGAATCGCACACTCCAAAGCACTCCTCAATTCCTCATTGCACTTGGTACTTACGTTTGTAGCCCTATCATCACTTCTCTCGTCAGCTTGATTTGTGTTGGACTGTGGTAGTACCACAACAGTCTGCGACAGGGGGGCGATGACATGGCTACTCTGCATTTCACTTCACTTATTATTATTATTATTGCCTCTGGCCAAGGTAAAAGCTAGCCCTTGGGTCACGGGAAGAGTCAACCAGGCTTTTGGAGATTTCGTTGAAAAAGCCATGAGCACTCAAACCCCACATCCCGAGAGATTCAACCCCAAACGGCTCGAAAATATAATTACCGATAAGGTTATTACTTTCGCCGCTTTAGGTTTTCCGCAGCCGCAGCAGCAGCGACAGCAAAGCACGCCAAGTCAGGAAGATGGGATGGTGCATGAGTATCTACATTTGTTGCGTCGCACACTAAAGGCCAACACACCTTCCATGGAAATAAATTCATCCCGTCCGGTCTCTTGCTATCGTCGCGTGCCAAGTCATTCGGTTCTAATACAGCTGGAACGCCGAGGGTGTCAAGAGCTCGTCGGATGATGTCGTTAATGTTTGCGTGCCGCGCTAAGCGACCCGCACTTCGGCTGCAAGATAAGCCGTGGTGTCCAAGACAGTTGACAACTTCGCCACAGTGACAGCGATGAGGAGAACAACAAGAGAGAGCAACAAGAGAGAGGAGAGCTCCAAGTCGCAGGTGAGCAGCGAGGCGGAAAATAGTGTCGTCGAACAAAACAAACTTAATAAATGTTTTTTTTACCATTGTATATACAATGGTGGACCATTACGGAAAGTTGTAAAATATTAGATTTCGTGCATGTACAAAATAAAAAATAAAAACGCAGTGGGTAGATGGAACTTACCAAATACTACTTTTTACCATTTTTGTGACATCTGTATGAAATCAAATATTTGAATGTACACAATGGTTCCAATTAAATCAATATGGTCACAATTATGTATTTAATTTGCGTAACAATAAACGTTTTAAAATAGATGACGTCTGAAAGACACTTGTCAAATTAATCATTAAAAATCATGACGAATTTAATATGTATTGTTCTAATATAAATAAGGATGTGTTTAAAACTTTTAATCAACGTCATAAAGCTATTGTTGTATGTACTAATTGTTAATATAAATACAAATTTTTAACATCTATAGGTACTTATTAGATAAAAGTAAATTTTCTTGTCAGTCTGTATGACCGCGTAGCTCTTGTAAACTAAGCAAAAGATTTCGAACCGGTTTCCACCATATTTTTGATATTTTACCGGAAGGTTTAATTGTACAATACATTCCTATTTAACTAATAAATAATAAAAATCTTCATGTCAAGTCTTAATACCGTGGGAGGCCGGGGTGGGTTGCGAAATCACCTCAACCTTCATTCCTGAATCTACATGAACATGAACTTAAAAACACCTTCATAAATGTTACGGAACACTTACAAAAGTGTAACAGTAATATATTTGAAACCGATATAATAGTGTTAACAGTGTTAGTAAATGTATCACGTAAATCAACAACGCGCGGCGGACAGACAGCTAGACGCGGTCGTCTCGCTGTCTGTCCGCCGCGCGTTATTGCACACTTTAAAGACTAACAACTAACACCAGTGACTTGACACCACGTGAGACATGTCGAGAGTTGTTTTAGGGCCTTAAAAACATGAATAGAATAGTTTTGTACTAAAGATTTTAGGCACCGACAATGGGTTTATTTTAAGGAGCGTTAAAATAAAGTATTTTTAATGTTCTCGCTTGGTTGTTGTCGTATTGGTATGAAACTCCACGGACACTCCGTTAAATCAAAATATGATTTCAAAATATTGGTTACATCAATCATGTTAACCAGAGGCCCTAGTGCGAGTTTCTTTTAACCATTTCGAAATTACGCATCGACAGCGTTCGGCGCTCCGAATGGCCGTTAACCATTCGAAGGTTGCCAAGGGCCAATCGGAGCGCCGAACGCGGTCGATGCGTAAATTTGAGACGGTTAAATAAACTCACACTAGGGCCACAGACGGTTTCTGGCATCTTAAACGTATTTGAAGTTTAGATGACGGAACTCTCAGTTGAGGAGAAACTTTTACCCTGAATACTTTGTCGAATAAATACTAATTTTATAGAGAGTTTATCTAAAGACCTGAGAAACCGTAATTCCTTTTCCTTACCTACCCTACCTCCAAAACTATTACAGCATTATGCTGAGAAAGCTGGAGTCCTTGCACAGTTCTTGTTTTGATTTCATTTTTTGTTCCTTTTTTGACTGTTTGTATTTCATGTTCGTGTCCCAAATAAAATATTTTCTTTCTTTATTTCAAACCAGTCCTACGCAACAACACGACCAGTTTCGTCAGACACAGCGTCACAAGACTAGCTAACTAATCAACTCTGCCAGTGTCAGAAGTCAATTGTGAATGCATTTGAGACAGCTTGGCGACTGCAACTAAACTGAGTTGCATAAGCACTCAATTTGTGGACTTTGTATTGCTGGAAGGCCGGTTGTAGGAGTGCGTTTGGGAGCGCGTTTTTTAGCGATAGGAGATCGGATTATTGGTCTATTGGTCGCGAGCGCTACTGCCGACCAGGGCGTCCATGTTGGGCAAAGTTTTATTGAGTGTTTCTATCGGGAATTTCTCAGTAGCAACCCGGAGTATGAATTTGTGCCCGGTTCATTGCGAAATGGGACTTATTACTATTGACACACCTCTGCCTATTTCTACTGGGATTACAGGCGTGGAGATTAGGCTACGTTTACTGAATGATTGCAATAAATTGTCAAAGTAAAAAGGAGGAGTAGGATTTTGACCAGTATGTATATATGAATGCATAAACGAGTATGTGGTAACTACTTATTATAATTTGACAAATGAGGTATTGTTGGAAGCATCTTGATCGTGCACTGGTTATAGGCTAGACGAACGTCACATTACGACCACGGCTTTGCCTTTACCATTTTTTTAACTTTGTCTTGATTTCTGTTTATATTTGCTTGTTTTGTGGTTTATAGAGCGTGATTGTTCAGTGATTTCCACAACCACATTACAATCGCGAGCAGTACAGCAAAACAGTTACAGTACGCAAAATTCAAAAGCGTTTTTTTTTCGTGAAACAAATATTGCAATTTCGAGAAAATACCTTATAAAATAGTAGTAGTAGTCTATACCAATACTATAGGGAAAATCAGTTTTTGAATCTTGCGTGATTTATAACGATAACGATTTATTTACACACACTTATACAGACAAGAAAAAATAAAGAGACCAGAAAAGTACGTACTAAGGTAATGCTTATTTCAAAAGAAATCTCTTCCTGCATACCTGAAATAGGAGAGTGTATGATAGATGTAGACAACGTGTGTAAAAGAGAAAACAAAATACATAAAAACGAAACAATTCAGTAATTTAAAAATAAAACGTACAATGTAAAAATTTACTTACATACATACTTCTAAATAAATATCACTAAATGTATATAAATATAAAGTGATGAAATATATATTATGCAAATGCAACTATGACCCAGTGGAAAGATAGTTGTTCTTGACAACTAAATATTTAAAGCTGATGTGTTACACATATTGACGTAGGTAGGTGACCCTATTACTAGCTTTTTAGAGTAGTCAAAAGTCAGCAGGAAAGTCTAGGTCTAAAATGTTTGAGGAAATTAGTATTCCAGAAGTTTAGGTGTAAATACGCCTTTAATCTGCAAAATACCTACTGAAATTCTGCATCATATACAGGGTTATTGGTAATATTTCGTCTATCCAATACGGGGATGTAGGCGAGGTCATTTGCAACCAAATAACCTCTTATGACTCCTATGCAAATGTCAACCATTTTCGATAAAGTCCATCCGTGTTTTTGTTTTGCATAAATCGACCGTTTTAGTCAAAAAACCTGCTCAAAATTATAAATCCCCCTACATACCCTTAATTGCCTACATATTACCATTAACCTGTGTGGAAGTGTAAAAAAAGATCCGCAGGTGAACCAAGGGAGCCAACATAGCCCGAAGAACTGCCAAACATAAGTGGCAGTGGGCAGGGCAAATTGCTCGCAGAACAGATGGCCGATGGGGCCGATAGGTTCTGGAGTGGCGTCTGCGTACCGGAAGACGTAGGGTCGGAAGGTCTCTCATAAGGTGGACCGACGACCTTGTACAGGCCGCAGGAATCCACTGGATGCGAGAGGCACAGAACTTGTGCAACTGGCGGTGCTTGGAGGAAGCCTATGTCCAGCAGTGAACGTCTTTCGGCTGGAATCATGACTAGATGTGTATCCCAATAATGTTGATAAAATAGCAACGAACATAAGAATATCTCTTCCTTATCACACCTATAATTTTAAACAAGTAGGTAATTTATAAACACTGAAATCCAACGTACAATATATCTGCATACCGAGGATACTGATGACAGAAATGATAACATTCTGACTGAGAATGATGTACAATATTTGTTACGCATATCAAAAGTATAATTTAGATAAGTCATAATCACGTCAACGCCGGCTGTCGCTGAAAACCAGCGCTGGGGCTCTGTCTCGCACAGGGTCGTAGCATTATGCTGAGCGAGGCCGTTTTGCGTGGATGTGACGCATATTTTCCCTCAATTTGTTCTTTTTGTGTTCGTTATCTGTGCAAATAAACGTTTTTATTTATTTCTTCCTGATAAACCTTGCTATTGCCATTTATTGCGTCTCTTGTAGATTATGGGAAAATGTGTATTTCAACATTTTTCTGATTTTTCCAGTAAAATTGCATGCTGTTGATTTCCGACATGATGATGATGATGAATGGTTTATAGCAAAGGGGAAATATTTAATTGATTCTAAAAAACTTTTTTCCCGACTTTATGTTTCTCTGTGTGTGTTTTGATTCCATTCCCCGTGATTTCTAAGCCGTGGTCCCACGTATTTGAGAAAAACAAAATAAAGTTAATTTAAGGTTCAATTAAATACACGCCATCGCAAAGTACAAACCCATTATGTCCTAAAATCGCATATGTGTAGCCTGCCTAACAAGCCCGCATGGCAACGGAAAGGATGCCGGGCAATATGCCCGAGACAAATGAGAGGGCACGGCTTATGTAACTCGTCTGTTTTATATAAGTACTCCAGTTTATATGTGAGTTGTGTGAATATATGAAGACTAGCTGGCCCCGCAAACGTTGTTTTGCTTCTTTTTTGAAAAATATATGTTCGCCGATTCTCAGACCTACCCGATATGCACACAAAATTTTATACAAATTGGTACCAGCCGTTTCGGAGGAGTTTGGTAACAAACACCTTGTCGCAAATACGATATTTTTAAATATTACTAGATATAGATTGAGGGTCGAGAAGCTTTATCTAATGTTTCTACTTCTATCAACTATGCACTAGGGACCAGCCCTTTCTTCGTTCTGGTGCAACAATGGCGTCAGACACGGAAAGCTTTATCGTTTTGTATACTAATGTCCTATGAGGATATTTAACGCTACTGCTAAGCATTAGATTCGATTTGGGTCGACGGATTGTTATTGGGTTTTCTAATCTCGAATTTTTCAAAAGCAGCCCGAAGTCTGAATTTCTGCCCGGCTGATAGCAATAATGGCGAGAGCAGTGGTGGTTTCGTTTCAACGGACATGACTTATGTGTTGAAGGTCATAGATTCGAACTCAGACAGGCGCTTTACTTTGTGTAAATTATTTCATCACCACTGCTCTCAAAACGGTGATTGAAAGCAACTTGAGGAAACCGACATGTACTGGACCCAAAAATTCGCAGTGACATCTACCAACCCTCACTGGTCCTGCGTGGTAGATTATGGCGGCCCGTTCCCTCTCACCGAGAGGCCCTGCGGTGGGATGATGGCTGATTATAACACTCCTTGGTAGTGTTATTTCTCAGGAAGGGCTTCTCTTATAATTAACTCTAATACCCATATAATAGGTAATATTATCAATCCTTTTATATCTTCACATATTCATCATCATCTTCACGTTTGTGCCTTATGGAAATTGGGGTAGATGTAACATGTTTCTTTATCAGCTGTCAAGCTATCATTCACATTTTTTTTCTTTCATATAATTGCGCACACAATACATCCATTCCTTCTTTAGTCTTTCTCTCTCTCTCCATCCATCAACACTTATATTCATCTCTCTTTTACTCATGTCTTTCATCCCTCCACATCACGTTCACGTGTGCCCTTTTACTCCATAACATCGTAATTAAAACCTCTCGTTAACCAAACGAGAGTTAAACAATTACAAATTCTAATCACGCAGTCAAAAGTCGATAAACTCTGGCGCGTCGATTAAATCGTCTCTCGCGCATAGATTCGATTACGATTACGGTCGCCTGCGTCACGATGACGTATGTGCCGTCCTCGACACACATTAAAAACGTGAGCTTGATCAAATTCTTTTCACATACACGTTTAAATGGCTTATTGTTACTTAAAAAGGGGCAGACAGAGACGCAAGTAAGGAATACCCACAGAATAAACTGACAACTTTTTCCCATGTTATAGTCTGAAACTGCCGCGTTGGTCTACATAGTGGTTGCAAGTACTAGGTATTGCTGAAATCATGCCTTTGGTTCGATTCCCGGGGTCGGGCAATGTGTTGTTGGGATCCATCTGGATTTTCTCAGTAGCAGCCCGGAGCCTGGATTTGTGCCCGGTTGCTGGCAATAGGCTCCGCTTCTATAAAATGAGATTGACCATAACTGGTGTAATGTGGGTTCACACGATAAATCTGGTCATCCTAATATTTTTGAAGAATAACTCCAGTTTGGAAATACTCAATGGCATGGCGTTACTCAAGCATCAAACTCTAAATACAAGCGGGCAGCAGTCGTGCTTGCATATTCTTGATCAACGAGGCACTCCTGATAACTTGTAACTTTCCGGTTCCTGTAGTTTACATATACTTTTTAAACAAGATGCTGATGGTTTCAATGTAGTATAATACTACTTACCACCGCTGTAAGGGATAGATTTAATTAAACCAGTACCTTCTTAAACAAATACAAAGTTTATTGTAATACACAGAAATTAAGGTACAAAACATCAATTGTGGCAAGCCACTAATTAAACCCTTCCCACACACTTAGGTGTTCACACAAAACTGGTTCTGCGTTCCCAGTTGTATCGGGGTTTACACCTGCAATGAGACTAAAACAATAACTCAGAGTAGCTTTCGAGTTGAACTTCTTAATAACTTCTAGCTCTTCGAATTAGTATCGACCTATTATGGTTGTGCTCATAAAGGGATCATAACGTTTATGCAAAGCAACCCGAAACACAATAATCTATAACAACTGGTCTTCCTACCTATTTCTTACATAGGCCTAACTCTCTCATAGTTGAAATCATGACAATTCAGTTGAACGCAGTGTTCTCTCTGTATATTCCTTTCAAATGACGGGACTAAGAGCCTTGGCGTCGAACACAGGACAACGTGTTCACACGCATAAACGCGACCTACGGGTATAAACGGTGACGCTATCGTTACCTAGAGTGACGAGCTTCCCTCATTTACCATCAGACGGTTAAGTAAGGCCTTCTTCACCAGCAGATGGCCACACCTCAAGGATCAATTCAAAATCATCTGACCATGAGACTACACCAAGTCATCACGTCTTAATCTCGCATCAGAACTATTTTATAAGGCTAGCATAATTAGCCAGACAAGGTTCAGGTTCGATAGGACTCCTAGGAAACCCACCGGGTTATTTGGACACAATCTGGTCGTTCCAGACTGGTCCCTCTCCCAAAACGTGTTCCTCGTTGTCACGCCTTGAAGGGACTAACCTTCTCGCGTTCTCGCCCACTTCGACAGGACAAACCTATCGACATCCATCGAGAATCTTCTTCCACAGACTTATTAGAATTCTCATCTATTTGTGCTTGCTCTGCGCAAGCCCACGAAAGGTGTCGCTGGTAGTTGCTTTAATTATGTATTTTTGCAACGTCACAAACTACACTCTTTAAGCAACGAAGTATAAATTATTTAGTTGACTCGCAATAATTGTAACAATTTTATCAGAAGGCGTCTTTAGTCCAATGAAAACCCTGTAAATCGTAGTACAATTTCAGGGCAAACTCGCTGTTCAAAAGCTGCCAATATAAAAGATTATCTTTCAAAAGATACCACTATTATCCCAATATCAAAAAGATATGAAAAGATAAAGGAAAGTACAAGATATTGGCGGCATTTCCACAATTGATCAAAAGATTAAGATAATGTTGTCACCGTGATTATAAATATAGTACGCATGGCTGTGTGATTCACAAGGAGGGACCCCGCATTTAAAGCGGAAATGTGTGTTTTATAGGTACACGTACTTACGTAAGAGGCGATAACTGGTATCCATAAATAATGTATTTATTTAAACCCCCAATGATAAAAAATATGAATAGATATTCTAGTATCAATGTGAATCTTTTTGTGAGCCTCAAATAATATAAAAAGCAACTGCGACCAACTTGGATGTAGCGGTTGGTTACGGTTCTAACCTAACCTAACTAAACCATTTGGCCGGGGTGCCCTAGTTAAGTTACTGCTACCAACTTTCAGAAAAGCCCAAAGTTAAAAACAGGCTTAGTACATTATTGAAAAATAAGCGTATAAGTAGGTATATATCATTAAAAGGTCAATAAAGTTTTAGGCTTAGAGGATCAATTCAATATTTCCCAATAATTAATGCACTTATCCTTTAAGTTGCACTTATCCTTTAACCTATCCACAATTGTTTTTCTAAGAGATATTCCGGAACACCTAATGTGAGAAATGCGAATCGGTAGATAAAATTAAAGACAAGGAAATAATGACAGAACCCACAGATTTCTTTTTCTAAACCAAACACAAATAATCTACTGGGATATCCGGTTAAACAGCTTTCCAACAAAGAAAAATAGCTTTGAGACAACTAACTCGCCTAATTGTGTGGAGTGTGGAGTTGTGGAAGACTTACATCAATTATTGATGGACTGTGTACGATAAGAGTCTCTTAGAAATGATCTGTTTGGGGTCTTGAGGTGGAACCGACTAGATATGGGCACATACCATAAAATTCTGTCTCAACCAAATGGTCATGGTGCGAAGTGTCTGTTCAGCTTCATGGTCCAAATGTAATGTCCAAATGTATTTAGGATCCGAGGACTTTTATGACCGAAATACGTAGGACAGTCCCTCCCACGCATTTTGGTCATAAAAGTCCGTTACTAAGTAAAGAATTTTGGGATTCAAACACTAGGGCATTTCGGGATCGACAAGCAGTTGGTTGACACTTCACGTGACTAGCAGTGGCAACTTTTAGGCACTTTTAGGCACTTGTCCTGTTGACGGCGATTCGGACGATGTTTTGGATGACTTATGAGCTCTTCCCTTTTTTTTTGAATAAAGAATAAATATAAAAAACTTTGGGACGCTTTTAGCCGTATCGAGATTATCTTAGGACATAAATAGATATAGATCGTCTATCAATTTGACAAAATCATCAGAATATACCCGGTACTTCCGTGTCTGGAATTATAATCAACTATGACACCACACTATTCAAAATTGCACATTATTCCGAAATTGGTCATGTCTATTCTCAGCAAGCTCAAAAACCCCAGGCGAACACTTTGAATGCCTGAAAACTGGCATAATCTAATTTTTTATCTAATTCATGTTGTTCATGTCTTGTTTCAAGTAATTGGGCGAGTAACAGTTTTTTTTTTTTGGGTGGGAAATTATCAAATGACTTCTCCCGCTCGGGGGGGAGCGAAATGACGTATCAGACTTTTACCGACTAAAACCCACCCGTGTTCATTTAGTTGCCTGAGCCAGGGCCACGGTTTCTCTTTCGAATTATCGGACCCCGTCATTTAGTGCTGACATCTCTTTGAGGCGCGCGTGGAACACGACGAGCCGTCGAACCGGGCCCGGTCCTTACCGGACGGCGAGCTACCCATTGCTCGCCGTCCGCAAGCCCGCGTCTACGGTGGCCAGGAATCTGCAGGCGACTCCCGACGCCCAGGGCATCTCCTGCGGCAAGGCTCTCTCCCTCACGCGCTCCACCTCCTCCTTCGCGAGCATTACTGCTTCGCAGAAGGATGGAGGTGACGGCTTTCCATTCCCTCTCGCTCCGTATCATGTCCTGGACCAGGGCCGGACGCGAGAGAATGCCGTCGCCAATTGCCTCCGCGAGGACACGGCGGTGCTCCACCCAAGCTGGGCAGACCTCCACCGTATGCTCCACCGTGTCCTCCGGGCGATCCACACAACGGTGACAACCGGGCGTTTTCTCCAGCCTTATGCGAAACAGGAACCTCCCGAAACAACCATGTCCGGCGAGGACCTGTGTCAGGTGGAAGGTGAGGACGCCGTAGCGTGTCTCCAACCACTCCTCAAAGAGAGCATTTATTTCCGCTATTGTAGCGTTTCCATAGCACTCGGTTGCGACTATCGCACCCTCCATGTCGCCATGAGATCCCGACGGAGGTCTGTGCGCGAGGCCTTTTGCCTCCAGATTCCATGCCGGCAATCCGGCAAGGATGGATCTTTCTGGCGCCGCTTGTTTTATGTTCTGATTTCTCTGTTTTAACACTTATTTTCAAGAATACTCGTTAAATTGTAATTGACGACTGTGTATGTCCAAGGCTCATTGTTAGCTATGCTTATGATATATTTCATGCAGAAACTGCCACCAGCTTGCACACAACATTTTTGACATAGATCTACGTCAAAATCGAATGTCTAAAAGTACAAAAACCTAAAACTGCTACAGTGTTTAGTTTGTCTCCAACAAAGTTACTCATGATTTATCTAGATATTTAAATTATTAAACCTCGTAATTTTGCAGTTAACGTAACTATTACTGTTGGTAATAACCGATACACACTGGTTATTATCACAGCAGGTCAAGTCACCCGGTCGCAACCAATTGTGTTTAGTTCTTAGTCTTGATGTCCAGTGGGGAAGCAAGATATATGTGGCGTAAAACTGACAAAAGCTACTTACCCCGTATTAGGAGTTTGAAGTGCTTTTTATTTTGCGAGTTGAGGAATCTGTCAAATTGACTCCATATACCGATCCTAGGTCAGTGTTTAACTTATTTACCTGACTTATGACAGTTTTAATTCATTTAGATCGGCTGCTCGTCTTCCAGTTCTGAATATCTTTACAAAAACTAGATTTTTTTAATTATTTGTAAATGTTGTACTATTCATTTAGGTACTAAATTCAGCGGGACTGTATCTTTCAACTATATCCCCATTTCGTGACGTATGTGCGTATCTAGTACAGTAGGTAATTTGACCTTCCGAATATTAAAAGATTTAGACAGCGTTGAAGAGCTGTCATATTCCACTCTCCACCTCCTCAATCCACTTCCACAATGATGACAATGACAATTTTTATGTAGACCATAAAAATTTCAGATATAAAAATATAAATTTTACACAATGGGTGGTCTTATCGCTAAAAGCGATCTTTTACAGACAAATTTTGGATGGATTAAAGGGAGATAAAGATCCAGTACTGCATGTAGTGTACCATTTATATAAACAATAAATACATACATACATGCAACAAAATGTGCTGAGCGCATTCAGTTTTATATGTTTTTTTCGTAAGATTGATCTTCGGGGCATATCATTACTTTCGCATCTTATATCAAAGCTTGTGTAGTTACAACCTAACATCAATAGTACAGTGACACACTACCGTTAGTTAAGTCGTAATAACCCTCCAGTTACAATGTCGCGTCATAGGCTCGGTTGACGGCTGTCAGCTTAACTGTGAATGTAGTCATCAATAAGCTACCTACAATCTACGGTCAAGGTTTTACCGATGGTTATTATACCACGTACTTATTTTGATATCCCATAACTCTAGAGTTATATTAATATGTGGTCCAAAAATTCATAGTTTCGAAGATATCATCAATCATAATATGCGTGTAATTAATTTTAATCATAATCATTTATTGATTGCATTCCATATTGTAAAAAGATGTTACAAAGGGCTAAAAGCTAGGTCCAAAAATATGGACAAAATTATTTTTATTCAAAACAATAATTTTTAAGAAGGGTGAAACACATTCATAATCGTGACTTTGGCGAATAATTTTGTATAAAAGTTAATACAAAAAAAATGACAATTGAGCCCTAAGCCAGTTGATTCTTTGATGATTTTTTTATTGGTTTCTGTTTTGGGTATATTGGCGTGGCTAGCTTAAATATGGCAGATAATTTAATATGTTACTTTTTTTGTGTTTCGGTTTTTATTCTTTGATTACCTTATAATTATATAATTCAATGGTTTTCTAACTAAACAGACACCTGTGCTGCTGTGGAGTTTGTTGCGCCACTTCTTCTTCCCAGCTAAAGCACTAGGAAGTGGTGAAGGGCGGGCGTTTTGGGGGACTGTCTTATGTAATTTTGACGTTCGAAAAGTGCTGACTCTCAGCCTAGTTTGAATAAATGACTTTGATTTTGATTTTGATTTATAGTCTGATTCAGACCCACCTCTGCCCAACCCTTCAGGCGTGATGTTATGTCGTGTTATGAGCTAAACTACCACACGAAACCTTAAATTGAAAGAGAGAGGATCTTTGAGAGAAGCGTTTCAATATAATGCAAAGATTGGTAAGCAGCATACATGTACGTATCAGTTAAAATTAAATCTTTGAGACCAAACACTAGAGAGTCGTTCCCATTGGGCAGACTCCCAAAGTACGGTGTTTATTTTTATAAATTTCTTTGACATAATCTTCTCATTATTTGACATTATTTACATAAGTACAATTCTAATTTCAACTCATTGATCGTGGCTTTTGTGGACAGGATTTTAATTCAGATTGGTAACAATTGTAATGGCAGACACGTCATTTGATTTAAATGGGTTCTTAATTTTCTTTTTCTTTTATGAGGTTCTTTTAGATTTCGAGAATGTGAGAACGTTGTAGGTCTTGAAGACTGTAGATTTGTAGACCATTATCTATTTTTTAAGTGCCTTTTACTTGTTGACAGTCCTACACTGTCCTACCAAATCTATGAACACTGTCATCTGCTGAAAACATTAAAAAAGCAAATTATTTTAAAACAGTAATCGTGGAGTTCAGTTTCTTGTCGGATCTTCTCCATAGGAAACGAGCTATTGGAATCATGCACCTAGCTTCTGGCGTATCATAAGTACCCATGTAGGTTTACGTATACATGGAATAAAATGTTTTGATATCTTCAGAAATATATTAAGGTCTTCTACAGACGAAGTCTCTAAACAAGAAATTCTAGTATCTACTGGTATCAGTAAGTATAGGTAAGTATTCCATATTACCCAGAGGTAATGAACACTCGACCAGTTGTATAAGCGGTCTGCTAATCGAAAGGTTAATATATGTCACCTTGGTCAAACCTTCACTGAGTGAACTTATTCCACTTTCTCTGTACGAAGGTTAGTTCCGCTGCCTTTAGTGCGGACTCTTATCAGGTACTAGGTTGGAAAATATACATGAGACATATATTATTTACGACGGAAGATATAAAGGGAAACGCTTTGAAAAGATTTCATTTCTTTAGCGGTGACCAAGAGAGTCACTTTGATGAATGTACGAGAAGAGGGAGATCAACGAAAAGATGAACGTATTTTAGGAAGACGGATAAGAATAAATGATGATGGGACAACTAACGGTAAAGACTGGAAAAGGAATTTATTTTGCGGCGACCACATTGGAAAATAGGAACTTTAACGAATATAATCATAAAGGAAATTCTGTAAAAATCTCACCGTGAAGACTTGCGTGGAGTGAGCTGTCAGTGTCATCCCGTCTTGGTCAATCCCTAACATCAGTGGCACTGACAGCTCACTCCACGCTCACTGTGAGATGGTTACAGAATAGCACTCCTGGTCCATCCATCTGTCAGAAGTGTTATATTTCCACCTGATTTTGAACCGGTAAACTCTCAATACCTGCACATAGAATGCGCTGTTGTGTTTATTCTAACAAGAGACATTGTTGACATAATGATGTGCTTTTAACTGGACGAGCAGCAGAGCAGTGGTGGGCGAGTGATAAATTCTGCGACTTACGAGGTCGTAGGTTTGCATAATCAGGCTATAGTTTTCCCACTGCTGGGACACAAGCCTCCTCTTTGGAGAGGAATGAGCCATAATCCACCGTGCGGGCCCAGATCGGGTTGGTGGATATCTCATGTCTTTGAACTTTTGGTTCTAGGACATGCTGGTTTCCTCACGGTGTACTCAAAACGGTGAAGGAAAACATCGTGAGTATTCCTTCTTGGTTCTAAGACATGTGACATTTACCAACCCGCTTCGGGCCAGGGTGGTGGATTACGGCCCACTCCCTCTTACAGAGAGGAGGCCTGTGTCCCAGTAGTGGGAACATAATAAGCTGATTATGCATGATTTAATTTAATCTTTTACATTTCCTTACCTGATTTGACTAATAAAATGCAATTTTATTAAATTGTATGTTATATCCAGCAAACTAACCAAACCCCCGAAAATGTATTTGTACGTTAGAAACCGCAGAAAATTATAAACTTTCAAAACTGTAACCTCTCTTCAACAATATTCTGACAAATAAATGGACTATTGCTATTAAATACATCTTTAATTACTTGCTACTCAACTAAACACCAGTCCCATCAAAACCGTTTACAAAAAGCTTTAATAAAATATCAACCAGAAATACCATTGGAACTACTATTGCCAATATAATACACGTAATAGCGACAATTGTAAAGGTATGCAGACATTGAAATTTCTTCCCCATCCGGTGACCAACCTTGGGTGTGGCCACGCAGTCAGCGGTTACTAAAGTAACGGTATTGTGAAGGAGTGGCAAGTAATCTTTGTAGGATGAATCCTACAAAGATTACTTGCTACTCCTTCACAATACCGTTACTTTTTAAGGGCCTCTTTTAATGCCCATGCCCAACCTTTAAGAAATTCATGGAATATTTCGAATTACATAGAATATAACTACTTAATCAATTGGTTATGGTCTGAGTTTTCTCGGTTTTGTAGTAGTGGGGCGAGTCTGCATCCTAATTCCGTGACACACTATGAAACACAATGTGAATCCATTGCTTCATATGTTCGAAAAATTTGTCCGCTCAGCAACGTAAATAACGTAATAAATGTTGTTGAACTGTCAAAATGAAAGCTATTTCTACTAATAATGTGTAACGCAATCACCTCGCAGTTGTCATTAAAGGGGGATTCGCCAGGTTGCCTTCGAAATTCAAATTTTCTTACGTTTTTTGTAATTTGCAAGTCAGTGTAAGTTCGACAAGATACGATTCGCGTCCGTAACAAGTAGGTATGATTTTGCAGAATTATAATCGTTAAAATCATCAATACAATCCGCTAAGATCAATTTATCGTTGTTTCATAAGTGTGGACTTAGAGAGTTGTATTGATGATTTTAATGATTATAATTAACTCGAAAGTCATTCATTTAATTTTGTCATACTGGCAAATTAGAAAAAATGTTTATTTTTTATTTTTCAATAATTATATAACAAAAAAAAATATAAACAAAAATAACAAAAACCTGAATAGGTTTTTCCGGATTATGAAATACTTTAAATAATCTTATTTGTAACCTAAAAATAATTATAAATTTAAGTATCCATAACCATACTGAAATTTATAATTATTTTTAGGTTACACATAGTTTATATAACAGAGAGGTAATTAGATATAATAACAAATAAAAGTACAAAAACGACAGGCACGTTCAGGCAAGCCGTCGAAGCTAATTATTAATTGAGTGAAATCTTAACAGAATGATGCATTTTCAAAGATAAACATAGAAGTTTTTAGTTCGTGTATATAGTTGATAATGTGTGCCCACTAATCGACGATATATTTGGCCAAGAACCCACTTGACGTTGCAGGTTCATTTGAAAAATCTACCATTATCAGCTGGCAACTAACAGTTGAATGATTGACAAAATCCGGCGCAAACCCGCTGGCTCCATGGCCCTACGTTATAGCGGCTGTATGACAGTTTTATTGCAGACTCAATTGTGTATAGCTATCTGTGTCAAGCGTTGCGATATTTTATCGGCTAACACGTGCTTTTAAAATGGTTTAATAGAATATGGCTACAGTTTTTGTCTCGGGATCTAAGATGGTGAAAAGATCAATCTGTGTTATGTTATTATGAATGATTCCTGGCTTGAATGAGAGTTACTGCACTTTTTCAGACTTTTAAAAGTTGATAAAAATTCAGATTAGTGTGCTCGCAGGACCAGTCAGGTCCAGTTGAAAACCAGCGTCAGGCACTATTTGTCTGGCATTTTTTTTTTTGCTGAACTGGGCCTTTTTGGCGCAGCCGTGAGTCACACTAGGTACCCTGCTAATTTCATACTTCGCACTGTACACTTTTTATTATTTTTATTATTTTGATTGTAACTCTTATAAATTTTACCTGCTTTGTGTGCCTTCTAGTCTGTACTAAATAAACGTATTTTTTTATCTTCTTTCTTTCAGGAAATATGTGCATTTTAAATGAAGAATATTACCTATGTAGCAAGCAAGGCCTCTATCAGGAGGCTGGTCTTGTTATCGTTGGTTTAGAAAGAGAGTGTCAGTGCATTTTTTTTATCTGGTAATTATTTTGTGCCATATTAATAAATAACAATAATATAAACCGTTTATTTTCTCCATCACATAATGAAAAATCATAAATGTGTACACAAAAATACATCGATGTTGTGGAAACTGGAGCCTGTACCAGGAATACCTGTGTTACAGGTCTGCACGCCTCCCAACTACCCAGAAGAATAAAATAAAAAACACCGTCATACAAACATAATAATAGATCAAAATGTTGGGATAGGCGATAAAAATATAATTTAAGACATAATCAAAAGTCATTTATTCAATCTAGGCTGAGAATCAGCACTTTTTGAACATCAAAATGACATAAGACAGTCCCCCGTAACGCCCGCCCTTCACCACTTCCTAGTGCTTTAGCTGGGAAGAAGAAGTGGCGCAACAAACTCCCCAGCAGAAGAAAAAAACAAATAAATAATAGACAACAAATTAGTGTAGTGAGTGTGTGATAATTCAAACTGGTCTTCCCTTTCAATCACTTTATAGGCTTCATCTTCATAGGTATCAACAAATCTTCTCAATTCCTTTAGTAACGAACGAAAAGACTGCAAGCTTGAACTGGTTTATGATAACACTTATTTAGCAGTTCAAGAAATAAATCAAATCCGGTTATGAATAACGAAAATTGGGGGATTTTTTTCCAAATCACATTTTCAGACCACGTCAACCAACCTATGTGTTGAAGTTGTACCTACAACGGAAGGTAAGCGTGCCATCCCAAATAACCCCTCTTCCCACGGTGATCCTGACCCAAACGGTCCATTGTCCAGCTTCCGTATGACGCATCTCGGGCCAGCGGAATGCTAGAACGTAGTAGTCTGAACTAAATTATTTAACCCATTCAGTGCTTGGAATCGGATTCGAGGTAGATTTTAGGCCTGCGAGTATGGTCATGATTTCTGTTAGATTTTTGTTTTATTATTTCTTAAAGGTATGTGCGCAGAGCGGCACATGCAATGTCCCACGTGATGAAAAGGCTTTACAAATAGGTTGCCAATTTTAGAGGCAAATTGAAATGCAATGGCTTTTTAACTTTCAGGGTGTTCTGTTCATCAAACTAAGCAAGTTGCACAAAATTTATTGCCGGGACGACTTTTAGTTTTGGTGTGGATAGCTGATTGAGGTAGTGCACAATGTAACACGAGCAAAACATTGTGCTTATGGGTGCATGCAACGTTGAAGCGGTCGTGGGTGTATTTGATTTTGTGCTATAACATAAAAAACATGTTATCGTAAAAAAAAGTCAGTACACTACAAAAACGTAAGCTATAAACCAAAAATACAATGATGGAGAGTACCAGGGGCTCGATGGCTTAGATAAGTGTCCTTTTACATCCGTTATAAGATTAAAGACGAAGCCCTCAAAATCCTACAATAATTTAAGTCACTAAGGAAGAGTAGCATTTTAAACAGCTGCATGCCATGGACCAGAAAGCCACTATTGTTTAAAGGAAGGTGTCAAAAACCACTTTTCAAGTTTGTCATGTAAGTATTTCGGTACGTTAATTTAGAGATCCATGCAAGCACTAAACTAAACATTGTGACACTTACTAAACAGTACTGCTATTGTGTAACCATCTCACTGAAAATTTAGGTGAAGTGAGCGTTGAGTGAGCTGTCAGTGCCACTGTTGCTAGGGATTGACTAAGACGGGATGACACTCACAGTTCAGTCCACGCAAGTCTTCACGGCGAGAACTACAGAATCGACATGCTGGGGGACTACTCCCTACCACGAAGTCCGTAGAAAATTTCGGCTGAAGTTACAGAAGTTTCCTACTTTGTTTGCACTTTTTTTTGCGTGGATGGTGACGCATGCTTCCCACAAACTTGAATTTTTTTAGAGCATTTGTGCTTTTTTTGCGTCATGTTTACCGCAAATAAACGTTTTTTCTTTCTTTCTTTACTTTGTATTACTAACGGGCATAAGATTATTTGCCAATGTTGTCCTTACCCTCGATGTGTTTTTGCCCGTCCAAAATTTTTATTGATAGAGTGGAGGGTTCACTTCGATTACACTGAACGCGTTCAGCACATCTAAACCGCGTTCAAGAGCTGTCAGTGTCAATATTCCATATAAAATAATGACACTGACAGCTCTTAAACGGAGCTTATGTACCTACTTATCGCGTTCAATTTCATTTATGAAATCCAATCTAAGTCCCGATTTCACCAATGAAACTGCACGCGTTTTAGAGCTGTCGGTGTCAAAATTGTTAACGAATATTAAAAATGACAGCTCTTGAACTGGGTGTTAAAAGTGCTTTCATTGGTGAAATCGGCACTTAGTATCGAATAGTAATCGTATACTTTCGGACGGATTCTTATCTTTGACGAACTTAGCGAGTGCAGTGGCAGGTCTAAAAGAACTTGTACAACGCCTTCAAAGTGTTAATAACTAAGATTGGGGCTTCCTTCCGCGGACTGCGCAATACTTGAAGATATCGGTTATTTCATCACGGTAACAGGATGTTGATAGACGATAAAAGATATGCGTCGCAGTTCTATGTGCGTTTTAAGTGAAGAAATATTTGGAGTCTCTTGTAGATTGAAAGTAATGTAACTAAAAGGTCATCAACTACTAATATTATATACCTACTAGCTTGCGCTTGAGGCTTCCCTCGCGTGGTATGTCTATAAATAGTAGCGTATTATTGGGTTTAAAGTATCCCCATACGTAATTCCTTCAAAACCGTTCAGTCGTTTCGGAACAAACAGACAGACAGACAACCATTTTTTAAATAGTATTTTTTTATTAAAAGTGTCGTATATACATTCTGCATTTAGTATAAGGCTGTTATTTTGACATTACAGACAGGTAGGTTAATTTTATTTGTACGTATGCAGGGTGTCCCATAGGTCAAGTCATCAATAGTCATCAAGATGAATAAGAAGATAGATGCATTGCACAGATGTGAGTACTTTGTACTATAGAGCTACCATTTACCGGGTAATGTCATAGATTGACTTGAATGTGCCTTGGCGGCTGATAGTATGTCATGCTCACTCAAATGTCTCGCTGACGGTGGCGCGTGTGTCGGATCATTTAGCTCCCTTCAAAATGGTTGAGCTGAATGGTGCTGATCCATGCGTCATGTTCGTGAACGGGCGCCGTCAGTTGGGACTGGTCATCTCTTAGCTGCCAGGGCTTATTTTAATAAATTATTAGCTGGATTGTTTTTAATTATGTTTTGATGCACTCTGGACGCTTTTAACGTGTACGGTTTTTTGTACATCGTTCTCACTTATAGTGAACAACATTAATCGATGTAACTAAGATATATGTAAAAACATTATTATTTAAAAGAGTGTCCATGGAGTTTCTTGCCCGTTCTTCTCCATAGGTACCTACTACGCTTTGGAATGGGCAACTAGCTTCATATTTCTGACTGACCGACTCCTTGACAATTCAAAAGTGCCTGTAAATGGTTTAATTGAAATAAATGATTTGAGTTTGAGTTTGAGTTTGAGTCAAGAAAAAAAAAATTTTTGCTAGTTATTAAAAAAAAAAATGGGGCAATTAAAAAAAAACGCGAAAATCTACTTCCTGTGACGGTCTTTTAACTCCTGTTGCAACTTTTTTGTTGACTTACGGGATACCATGTATGTATATATAGATGCCAAAGTAAGTCAGTCTGTCTGCTACCTTATCACGCCTAAATGGCTGAACGGATCGATGATGGCATACAATACACCTGTGTCAGGACATGCGATACTTTTATCCCGGTAGTACGATTCCGTGGGATAGTTTCCGACCGTCGCACCCGGCGAGTTCGAAAGCAAAGCTAGTATTCCATAAATTCTAATTTCCTATATCAACACTAATTTCACAGTTATTTTATCTTTGAACAGCAACCCAAGACAAACGATTTATTTATTCAAGAATAAATATCATTGAGATTAGAGAACAATTATTGTAATGAGAATAGAGATCACCGTGTGACATTGACAAACTTGTCAATGGCATTACAGCAACCCAAGTGATAACTTATTGTAATGAGATTAAAGATCATTGTAATAAGGATAATAAGAATAGAGATCTTTTTTTTTTCATTTGAGATGGGTTTGCTCTTGGGTCTAGTCTAGGTCAGAAGTGACAGAGACAAAGTCTACGATGGAGTGAGCTTAACCAGTAGAAGCCTGTTCACTCTAACTTTGAAGAGATTCGGGTTGAATGCGTTCGGGAACACAGACACAGGTGGAGGTAGAGCACTGTGATTTTGACAAACTTGTTGATGGCGTGGCAGCAACCAAAAAGAAAACTTATTGTAATAAGAATAAAGATCACTCTGATTTTGATAGAAATGCAAAATCTGTGGTAACATAACTTTACTCTGAAAGGAATGTACCTCGACTTGATTAGATCGTCTGACGATACTGCCTGACCATCTTCTTCAAACTAACAACATAGAAAAACCAAATAATAAACTTTCACGCCAAATCCGCTTCCATAATCTGTCCGCATTCCAATTTTATATAAATCGATTCGATTTTACACCGATTAAGATTCTCGTTATATCGATATAATTGCCGTTCACGATTAAAAATAATCGTTTCATCATCGCATCAGTAACGGTTTTTTTCTTAAATTTTTTTAAACGATTATAAAATTCCATTGCCTGGTTTTAGTAAAAAAAAAATATTTCTTTTAACATCCGTAATCTTGATGACTTTTTGATTATTAGGTACATTATGGGTGATGAATGTGGCTTTATTTCTACACGGATGTTGGTGATTTATGTACAACATCATGTCTTGTGACTTTCTGAGTGTAACGTGCTCATCTCAATGAACTAGCTGAAGGTGCACAAGCGGTCAATTAATTTTACTCGTGTAAGCCTTATCATTTCAGGGTAAATATGTATTGTTGCTATTAGTATAATTATTATTGGTCTGATGGTTAACAGACTTCGAAAGTGACGAAGAAGTATGCAATGTCTTTTCGCAATTATAACGAAATTAAAAGGCACTATAGGGTTCTAATGGCGCGTGGCCGAAATAGACAATAGCCGCCATCTTGTTTTTCAATACATTTCACGAAATAATTACAAAATGTTAACCGAAACCGCCCAAAGGTCCTTGTAGAAGTGTTACTATCTATAGGAACCGCTGGCATCCAGATTTTGTAGTACCACCAGCAGCAACAAAATAGCAACCATATTATAACGAATGTAAAGTTCATTGTGAATTTGACAGACTTGTCAATGACAGCAACCCAACAACAACCATATCGCAACGGTATTAAAGATCACTGATTTTGACAGTGATGCAATCTCAGAGGTTCTCTTCTTATTCTAGAATATTTATGATGTAAGGCTAATTAGTGCAGTATTTTTCTTAAAAATAAACTTATTTTTGAAATGTATTATTGGATACTCTGCTTAGTAAAATTAATCATTATTAAACAGCCTCGAATTATTCTACTTTAAAGTGACTAAAGATTAACAAAAACGTTTAAAAAATGTAACGTTTAAAAAAGATTAACGTTTTCTTTTCTAGATCACAGAAACTCGAATCTATTACGTACCTACATTTCAGAGTCAGCGATTAAATACTTGGTAATAATGAATGAATTATAAATTTTCTAATGAATAAACAAATGCTTTGGTGGTATTTCGTAATGTTATATTGTATTGTGCGTACGTAGTACTATTATTAGTAAAATATCGAGGTCATTGTAGATCACGCGATGTTGTATTTATTAATTACTTAAGCGTATTTGATGCTTAATATTGGCGTTGCCATAATTTGCATTCTTATTGGGGTCATCATAAGCCTACCTATTCTCAACTAGCTAGCATGAGGTCCTGGGTTCAATTCCCGGTTCGAGCAAAGTGTTACTGAGTTTTTACATCTGGATTTTCTCAGTAGCAACCGAGTCCAAAGGTGACCGACATAGCCCGAAGAATTACCAAACTTAAGAGGCAGTGGGCAGGACACATTGCTCGCAGAACAGATGACCGATGGGGCCGAAAGCTTCTGGAGTAGCGACCGCGTAACGGAAGACGTAGCGTTGGAAGGTCTCCTACAACGTGAAGACCGTGAATCGGCTGGATGCGGGAAGAACCGGTCGAAGAGGCGGTGCTTGTCGGAGGGATTTCAGCCGAAAGCCGTCCACTGCTGGACCTATGTCCAGGCGGCAGTCCAGGTGGCTTCCGGCTGAAATGATGATGATTATGATGGACCCGGAGTCTGGATTTGTGCCCGATTGATGGCAATAAGCTCGCTCCCTATTACATGGGACTTAAACATGACTGGCGAATTGTTGTTGAACTATAGGAACCAACACCACTGTCACCTTCAGTTCAGTCTCAGTCAATTATGTTACGAATACCTATCTGACCTGATCACAACACACTTACTGGATGACACGATACACCTTAGTAAGACTGGTTGTTCTGGGCTAAAGGAAGCTTCGAAGAATGGCTGCACGCCCTGGGTTTATAACCATATACCACGTCGCATACAGGATAAAAAAAATACCATAGCGTGAACTATTCTAACACTAACTGTTGCTCGCGACTTCGTTTGCAATAACATAACATAACATCACGCCTTGTTTCACCGAAGGTTGGGCAGAGGTGTACCTGTACACCAACATTTCCAGTTATGTCCCATGTAATAGGGAGCGAGCCTATTGCCATCAACCGGGCACAAATCCAGACTCCGGGCTGCTACTAAGAAATTCCAAATAGAAAAACCCAATAACACTTTGCCGGACCTGGGAATCGAACCCAGTACCTCATGCTCAGCAGTAGCGATTGCGATCACTAGACCAACGAGGCGTTTGGCATCTAGAATAAAAAGTAGACTATGTCCTTCTTCAGGTCATGGTGTACCAATCTGGCAAATTTCATCTAAATCCGGTCAGTCGTTTTAATGTGAAAGCGTTACAAATTTACTTTCGCATTTATAATAAATTAGGATTATATTACAAAGGTCCGACCGCGTGACGGAAGACGTAGCGTTGGAAGGCCTCCCACAAGGTGGACCGATGACCTTGTGAAGGCCGCAGGAATCCGCTGAGTGCGGGAAGCTCAGAACTGTTCAAAGTGGCGATGCTTGGGGGAGACCTATGTCCAGCAGTGGACGTCTTTCGGCTGAAATGATGATGATAATATAACATATTATATCACTCTCTTGGATCCAAAACTGACTTGCGGACTAATGGAAAACGATCACGTGTCTGGAGTTTTTTCAGACGATTGTACGAATGTTGGCTAATTTAAATGGCGTAAAGCCGTTATATATAAACGTAAAAATAAATATAATTATAGCTCATACGAGAGAAAATACATAACCTGACCTATTTAAAGGGCACTAGAAGTATATTAATTGTAATTCGATACAAAACCAATTATCATGTTACAGTGAACTGCTAACACGGTGAAAAGGTGTGAAAACACAAATTAAAATAACTTCACGCTTCGTCTGAGTGCAGCCTTGACTTTTACGAATGTTACTAGAAGACGTTTTTGTAAATAAGTAAACTAGCCCATTGTAATTAGTCGGTTTGATGTTTAATTTTTTAACTAATCTAGCGTACGAAGCGTCGGAAATTGGTGGCAATAAAAAAGTTTGGTTAGTATCACAGCCAGTTGCTACAAAACGAAGGTTTTAAAAAAAAAAAAATATTGCACATGTTTTATTTTTGTTGATAATACAACACATTTTTTAACATCGTTCTCACATCTATATTTATGAACCATATTCGGGAGAACACTATTCACATATCAAGAACGGCTGGACCAGATCATTTCACTTTCAACCTTTACTCGCTAACCATTTTTATGTTGACCCTACGTTATCAGTCACGAAGCGGGCCTTTTTATTGCTAGACTTATCGCACCTTGGTAAATTCTCAATGCAGTGGCTTTGTTGCATACCAAGGTCCGCGTTTTCAGATTCAGAATTAAGAAAAAGCATTAGGCTTGAAAAAGAAGTGAACGATTGAATTGTAAAATGTTAAACATCAAGGAAAGATCCCATCATTCTTTAAATAGTTTTGTTCAAACACTTTTACATGTCAATCATATTTTAAAAACTAGATGAGGTCGGCGTTTCCTATCTGACTACTCTAAGATGAAAGGCAGACAGATCTTGGCCGGATCATGTGAAGACCATTTGGATTGATGTCTGAAATGGTATTTTGAGGAAAGAACCACACAGATTGAGTGGACCTGTCCAGTCAGTGCACGCATTTGTCAGTAATCACGCAGCTCAACTAAGAACTTAAGACTGGTGCATAATTAAGTGTGCATAAATTATGTCACATACCAAAAATGATCATACAACAGGTCCTGGGCTCAATGCTCAGGTCAAGTAGGTGGATGGCAATAGCTGCGTCCCCATAAACATAACTGGCGAAATGTGGGTGTTACATACAACTCTGCCTTCTTCGATGGGAAATACAAGGATATTTTTATGTATATACTTGCTGTTGCCCGCGACTTCATCTACCATCTAGGATGAAAGGTATGGTCTAAATTTCATCCAAATCCGTTCAGACGTTAGAGCGTGAAAGCGCAACAAGCAAGCAAACTTTCTTTCGGGTTTATAATATTTGTTAGGATTAAAAAGAGATTCGATTCCGAAAATTCTTTTTCTGAAGAGAATCTACAGTGGTAACAACTTACGAGTTGTAGGTCGTATGCTCAAAGCCAGCCAGGCTTTTTATTTTGTGTTAATTATTTTATCACCACTGCTCCCAAAACGGGATGGAAAACATCATGAGGAAACCAGCATGTCCTAGAACCAAAAATACGAAGAGATGGTGATATCGACCAACCCGCACTGGGCCCGCGAGGTGTAAAATGGCCCACTCCCTCTTACCGAGAGGAGGCCTGTGACCCAGCAGTGGGAACATTTTATGCTGATTTTGCTGCCGAGAATATTTAACATCGAAACAAGAAATTTAACGCGGACGAAATTACGGGCAGAATGTATGTAACTCAATAGAGAAGTACATATAGCCTTGATCTGGTTATTGTGTGGTCATTGACCCGGCCACTGAATGCAACCGACCTTGTTATCCGATCTCAATGGAACACTCAACTGATTGCTCTGTATGATTGGCCAAAAATGCTAACCTCTATGCATATACATACGTAGTGCAATTTTTGTGAGAGCTGTGTGTGGTGATGTTAAGCTGTGTGCGGTCAAGTTGGGTGATGGATGGGTGAGCGTACTATGTAAGATTGGCAAGTAACAGAGGGAAGTTTGCTTGTCTCAGAGGGCATCATAATACACATTATGCCAATCGTCACAAGATATTAGGAGGTCGAAAAATCTGAAGACCTGTTTGAAAAATACCTTCGAAAACTAGCATATTCCTCACTTGCCCCGTTGGTCTAGTGGTTGCAAGCGCGACTTCTGAGCGTGGGGTTCGATTCCTAGAACAGCATAATACACACATAACATAACATCACGCCTGTAATCCCAGAAGGGTTGGACAGAGGTGTACCTATAGTTCGCCAGTTATGCTTAAGTCCCATGTAATAGGGCACAGACCCTAGAACAGGAAAAGTAATATTAAATTTGTACTCTAGGATTTTCTGAGTAACAGCCCGGTGTTTGGAACTTGGCGGTGTGATACCGCCGAGCCTCGGTGCGCACGTTGAGCCGTTGGTCCCACGCCTGATCTCTCCCGTCGTCTCGGATTGCCGCCCCATCAGACTATGAGGAATGAGAAAGCGCACCTATGTCTGCGAAAGCGCACACACTTGTGCACTATAACATATCCCACGCCGAAGGCTGGTCACCGTTGAGATTGGCAACTACCACCGAAATACAGTTTGACTATTTCAATCCTCACTTATTCTAAATTGATTTCCGGAGTTAATAAATGTGACTGACATGACTACACAGTCTTATCAAACGCACGCGTAGCAAGGCCATTGTAGAAACGGAAGAAACTAAGAAGGATAAGAACCATCATGTACCTACGATCATAGATCTGTGGGTCATAGATACAGGACATTGTAATTCAAATTACATAGTAACCATTTGTGCTTAAACCAGATCAATATGAACGGTGGTGAGCTTTGCCTGTACCTTGAGAAGAGGGGAGTAAAACTGGATCTTGGTTTCTTTAAGAGCCTTCTTAAACCCGTTATAACAGGTAAGTGTGCCTAACGGCCGTACCCAATAATGTCAATTTTTGGCGTACTGGAGATCGAGAAACCTATCAATCTCTGGTTTTAACGTCCCAATATAACTAAAGTATGCGACTCTATAAAATGTTGACAGCAATTTGTTTGACAGGGACAGGTAAAATTGTGCTGTATATCATCAGTAGTGATCTGTCCTAAGTTATTGGGTTTGGTCGTTAGAATAAAGTGAAACAAAACAAAACACAAACCGTCTTATTCATAATATAGCTATTTGTTCGTCTCTTTCTGTCAAGTTAAAATGAAGATTGAGAGAAAGAGACAAAACAGTTCGATACCTAAAATGGGTTTATAACGTGAATATCTTTTTATGAATAAAACGGTTAATCTTAGAAATAGGTATTGATTATACTACGTATAGACAGCTTCTATATAAGATATAATTATGTATTATATATTTCGTATGGGTTAAGTTATGCAAAAAAGAAAGACAGAAAGAAAAAACGTTTATTTGCGGCAAACACCAAAAAGAACGAGCAGGGTAAAATATGCGTCACATCCACGAAAAAAATTTATTATGTAATATTTTTTCCACTAATGATCCTAGATATGTGATAGCGATGGATAATATCCTTCTTATGGTCGAACCCAATAACCTTTTTTCAGTGAAAGGCTAATCGCTATTGATGATAGACAGTATAATTCTATCTGTCTCTGTCAAACAAATAGCTGTCAACATGTAATAGGGACGTATACTTTGACTTTAATGGGACGTTAAAACCAGAGATATTTTAGGTTGTTCTATCTCTAGTGCCCCAAACTTGGTGATGGATAAGTTAGTGGGTTCGCCATATCAATAATATAATAGTAACAAAAGTAATTTGCACTTTCGTGATTAAGTTTATACTAATAAACACAATTCACACCATCAGAACATCATCAATCAACATCACAACATCATTAATCAACATCACAACACTATCAAACAACATCGACTATAAATCCTCATGCAGAGGCAAATAACTAACGAACTTAGTCCTAAGATAGTTCATTTCTTACTAACATAACATGGACATTACCTAGTCTGAAATCCACTTTTTTATAGACACGCTTGTATTTCGCGAACAGTAGCACCCTTTTTTTTTTTGGTTGGCAAATCATCAAATGACTTCTCCCGCTCTGGAGGGCGTGTCAGACCTTTACTGACTAAAACCTACCCGTTTTTCCTTCAGTTTCCTGTGCCAGGACCACGGTATCTCTTTCGAACATCCCCCCTGAGGCATCGGCCCTCAGTCACTGTGTGCTGTCATCTATTTAAGGCGCGCGTGGAGTGGACGCGTGTCGACCCGGACTAGAATTGCTCGCCGTCCGTAAGCCCGCGCCTACGGTGGCTGGGAATCTGCAAGCGACTCCCGACGCCCAGGGCGTCTCCTGCGGCAAATAGGGGCATGAGGGCACAAGGGTCTCACACAATGGTGATACCCGGGCGTTTCCTCCCGCCTTATGCGAAACAGGAAACTCCTGAATCAACCATGTCCGGTGAGGACCTTCGTCAGGCGGAAGGTGAGGCGCCTCTCCAACCACTCCTCAAAGACGGGACTTATCGAAGAATAGGCACCCTGAAGGGGTAGGCAAAAGGACATCATCATTTTGTCCCCTTTGCCATTGGCCAGCGAGCGCTACATACAAGTTGGTCGCGGTTACTTGGCCATTTAGTATTTAAGGACCCTACAATACTAATTATTCGAGTAGGAATAGGTCGAGTAGGAATAGGTCGAGTAGGATTTATTAGGTTGGGGGAAAAGTCTTTTCGCATTATAGTATGTATGAACTTGTAATAAAATCTCTTTGGCTATACTATTTGTATCTGGCTGGTTTTGGTATAATTGAAAGATTAAATTTTGAAGAACATAATTCCAAATTCAAATTATGAAAATATTTGATTTTCGTACTGTCAAGATGAGTGAATCTAATGAAGAAATTCGATACATTTTAAAATTTTACTACAAAAAAGTAAAAATGCAACGCAAGCCTCGAAGACAACTTGCGATGTTTATGGACCTAGTGCAGTGTCTGTGAGAGTAGCACAAATGACAATGTCAGATCCTGCCCCAGGTATTTACAGGAAATGTAAATTATTGAAATTAATTGTAATGATTATAGGACCTTTTCATAGTAAATTATTTTTCAGTAGAACTTGCCGATTACAAATCAATGATAAAAGGAATTCGACCCCGGAATTTGCTATTGTGTGACTTATTGCGCATGATACACAACAAAAAAAGGTTCAAATACCTGTAAAACAAAAAAATATTCGGTTATAATAATTATGATAATGCGTAACGTATATGTTTTTTTAATCGCTTTTTAACAATTATAAACTGCATCTAACCTATAATCAATGTCGTTTTAAGATTTTAACAGAAACCACAAGTTCTACAGGCATTAGGACAAATGTTTAGTTAACAGTAATAAATAAGCTTTAAGATGCTGCATATTGCAGGCTTGTAAATGACTTTTTGATTTGAGTGGGGCAAAGTTCTATAGAGTTTCTGGCATTGTCCTTTGGTTTAAGCGTTTTCAATCAGAAAATTTTGATGTCAAAGATGCATGTCGCTCTGGTCGTCCTATTACGGATAAAATGGATGCCATTTTTGAAAAAGTGGAGCAAGATCGGCATATCCGTAGTTACGACGTAGCTGAAGAACTGGAAATTGATCACAAAACAGTTTTGGCGCATTTGAAAAAAACTGGGTACACAAAAAAGCTCGATATTTGGGTACCTCACGAGCTCACTGAAAGAAACCTAATGAACCGTGTACTAATTTGTGATTCTTTATTACGACGTAATGAAACCGAACCATTTTTGAAGAAGTTGATAACTGGTAACGAAAAGTTGATCACAAGAACGTGCGAAAAAGGTCGTGGTCAAAGGCCGGTCAGGCTTCACAGACTGGCGAAACCCGGGTTAACTCGCAACAAGGTGATGCTGTGTGTGTGGTGGGATTGGAAGGGCATTATTCATTATGAGCTGTTACCACCAGGCTGGACCATCGATTCTGAACTCTACTGCGAACAACTGATGAGATTAAAGCAACAAGTTGAGAGAAAGCGGCGGGAATTAATCAACAGAAGGGGTGTGGTTTTTCATCATGATAACGCTAGACCTCGTGAACATCTTTAGCCACTCAGCAAAAATTAAGAGAGTTTGGCTGGAAGGTGTTAATGCATCCGCCGTATAGTCCTGACCTTGCACCTTCTGATTTCCACCTGTTTCGGTCTCTTCAGAATTCTTTAGACAGTTTCAGGTTAACATCACGAGAGGACTGCCAAAACCACTGGTCGCGGTATTTTGATCAGAAGTCCCAAAATTTCTATAGCAATGGGATCATATCCCTACCTACAAGATGGCAAAAAGTTATCGAACAAAATGGTACGTACATACTTTAGTTAAATCTAAATAAACTATGTTAAAAAATGTGTTGAATTTTCTCAAAAAATGCGAAGAAAATATTTCCCTAACCCATTATTATTCGACTGCGCTGCAGTAAGGACAGGGTTATGTTTTTTACGCGTATTTAGGTTGAAATGGTGATGAAGATATATGAGGAACAGGGTGTAAAATTCACTCATACTCTTGGAAAAGGGAGGATCCTCCGACCAGATGGATGTCGTATCTGGTGGGCAACTGCCCGATGATTGATTATCGCAGGTCAACCTATGAGGTTGTCGTCTGCTTAAGCGGACTTGCCTGTGGTTGCCCTAATAAATTAAGGCCTCCAGCCAGGACTTAAACTTATGCACTAACTTAAAAACTAAGCGACTACACGCTAAGGGCACCCCCTGTGGGGTACGGACCTCGGCTTCTGGCGTCGCTGGAAGAGGGCAGCAAGGGACTAGCTGGATCAGGATTTATTTGATTTTGGGACGAATTTAATGCTACAGGCTCAGTGGCGCGGGCTGGCTCGAGCAAGGGTCGGGAGGGGCGTGGATTTGGGCGTCGCGGCGGGCCTCGGCGGCGAGGACGGTAGGATTTGAAAGGATAGACGGATGTGTCCTTTTTCTTTCTGGCAAAAACTGCGGAACAATTTTTGATGACGCTTTACATTAATAGGAGTATAGCTTATGTACCTACCTTAAAATAACACATATGATGTCAATGTGTAAATTGTCCTCGGCGCGAGCGAAGCCGAAGGGAAAAGCTAGAGATTATACTATAAGCCGGTAACTGAGGCTCGGTAAACATTTCTTGATTTTTTTAAGGTTTTTAAAAATATTTATTACTTAAACTGAAGATTTTTGAATGCAATTACATTAAAAAATCTTCAGTTTACAACTTACCATTCTCAAGTAATACGAGTATCATTAAACGGTTTATTTTTAGTACAAGTACAATAAGTGTACTTTCCACCATATAACGCCTTAACCGGGATTCTTTTAATCTCAGCTTTAGTGAAGTGAAAGTCACATTAAAAGTAGGACATGTAGTAAGTTGACGCACTGTCAAAACTTTAGCCTCCTTGTATAAGAGCTCTGTGGGATAGCGGTAAGGCAGGAATGAAGACACTTTTAAGATAGCTCTCTGGGCTCTCTGGGCAAATCAATCATTGTAGTTTTTGGAGCACCTCCCCAGACAGAGATACAGTAGGTGAAGAGTGACTGAGCCAAAGCAAAGTATACTGATTTCTTTAACTTGTCATCAGCCACCAGTCTCAAGATTTTGAATATATATTAGCTTGCGCAACCTGGTTTTTAATGTACCAATGTGTTCCTAGAATCTAAGAGTACCATCGATTATAACTCCCAGATACTTAACATGTCTAGTGCTGCAAAGGTGAGCGCAGGTGCACATATGGTTATGGTGCGGTTCTGGACAATCGTGTGCTATTATTGTGAAGGGCGCTGGGGTGTTTGGGACGTTACCATTTTTAAAATAAATATAATATTTCAAAACTAGATGAAGTCGGTGAATTACCGACTACTCTAAGAAGGAACACCGAAATAGACTCAGGGGTGATAGTCTCTTTCAAAGTCCAGACATTATCTTGGTCAGATCATGTGAGGACCATCCAGATTAGTGTATGAGCTTATCTTTTGAACCACTCAGATATGAAAGAACCCTTCTAACCAGTGCCAGTTACCGTGTAGCTCAACTTATGTATTCAGTACAACTTATAACCTAAAGTACCTACGTACTTTACACAAATTACGCGGTACAGTCTGCAAGGCACAAATGTGATCGCGCGAGGGACGCACAGCGCCTCAGGCCGATTGGCTGATTGCCAAGCAAAAGACACGTCGCTATGTGCACTCACACAAACGCAAATTGAGTGTCGTAGGTCAATGTTTGAATCTGGGCACGCCACAATAGCGGCAGTAAGTCTCCTCTTTGAGGAGTGTACACGCGCGCACCAAAGAGATGTCAGCACAAAATGACGGGGTCCGATAGGGCCGATGCCTCAGGGTCGCGGGAAATTCGAAAGAGATACCGTGGCCCTGGCACTGGCAACTGAGGGAGCACGGGTGGGTTTTAGTAAGTAAAAGTTTGTCGTTCCAGAGCGGGAGCAGTCATTTGATGATTTCCCATGCAAAAAAAAGAGGTCAATATTTGAATGTAAATAAAAATCTATTCTATTCAATCTTTACTTCTAATACTAGCTGTTGCCGATCCAGCATAAAAAGTAGTATTTGTCCTTACTCAGGTCATGGTCTATCTGTCAAACTTCATCCAAATCCGTTCAGCTGTTGCTGAAACAAACAAACTTACTTTCGCATTTAAAATATTAATAGGATTTTGAAGAGTTAAAATTGATGGGTTGTATGTAGGGGGTTATCTTCGAAACTGCTGTTTCTATTTTGAAAACTTCCATTATTAGGAAGTTACAGTATAACCGATTGTATGTTTTAGGTTAAAACACGGACATTTCACGCGGACGAAATCGTGGGAAATAATTAGTAATTTTTAGGCTAAAAATCTTAAGTTATAAATAAATAATTAAGAAGAATTCATTCATCAAATCTTCGCCCACATCGCTGTCATAAGAAAATGTGTCCAAATGGCTGGCAACATTTCCAGCCTTGCAAGAAATAAGCGTGGCATATAACACACTGCAACTTCTTCAATGTCATCATCTTTCTTCTGGATATATATTATTTACTTCTAAGACCTGTTTAACCGGCACAGGTGAAGTTCCGGTTAATTTATCTAGCAGACGGTTAAGTACAGACTCTGTTCCAGCTATATCACAGTATTCATATTCTGAAATTGAACAGCAGTTGTAGGTAACTAATTGTCAAGCTGCCTGCAACATGTGCACAAAAATTCCAGATACTAAAATGTTTTTTCTAAGCAGGTAGGTATTTTGGAGTGCCTCGTCATTATCAGGGCATTGACCCCGGAAGTCGCATGATGTAATTAAAAACGTCGCATTCCAACTACTTCCTGATTACGAACACCCAAGGTCAGGCGTAAACGACCCATACGTTACGGTTCCCATACATTTTAGAGCCGTGAGGAAGACCAAAGAAAACATGGATGGACTGTGTGAAAGATGATATTTTGACTACCGAGATCAGAGAAATGTGGAAGAAGAACATCCACCACACCGCGTAGGACCCGCGTGGAGTTGGAGGACACAGAGTTGCAGGTCTGTCTCTCAGTTTTGTCTATATTGTCTGTCATTTTGTCTATTCTTCTGTTGACAAAACCCGTTTATGCTACGCGTGCAGTATGTTATGTCATTATAAAAACTAGTCATTTCTAGTACTTTGGTATAGATTAAAGATGTTTTATCTCAGTACATTCCTCTGTTAAGTAACTATTTGTCTTTTATCTTCAGATTATAAAATGATATCTGGGTATTAATAAATTTATAACAGTGTCAATATTTTAATTGTAGATACTACAATCTTAAAAATTAATTAAATTGTAAGCTCTGTTGATAAGTGGATTATTATTAAAGGTCCTTTTCATTATGGTTGCAGAAAATACTCTATTTAGAAACTTAACATTCACTTTTAAACGTGGCTGAATGGTGGCATGAGATTTTTAGACACAGGCACTTCTATTTCAGCTCATATTTAATAATAAAAAACAAGTTTAATAAACATTCACAGAATCTCACAAAGTGCGGTATAACTGCGTTCGTTTATAATTGGAATGAATTTCACGGATTGAATTTAAAAAAATGTAGGCACTCACCGAATCCACGAATGATGAAACACCACGAAACAACACAGTACGATTTATAATTATTATATCAAAAACACATAACTACTTTATAGCAAAATATAAGAAATATTGTATTTTATAACTATTTAACATCTTTGTAAAGTTTAATTTAAAAGAAAACACGAATGTTCAACGAAAAAACACACGAAACGCGACGGATTAAGAAAACACACAAAAAAATAAATTAAATGTGCACAGATAAAAAAAACACATGTGACGTTCTAATGACGAAATAGTGCTGTCCAACACCGAAAAGTTTTATCGATAATATCGATACGTGGTTTTCGTTCGAGTGCGAAGTACGGAGTGAGGAACTAGTGTTGCGCCGGCGACTTATCAGTGACTTAGACTGTAATATCAACATTGTCAGTAAAAGATTGCGCAGTTGTTAAGTTATATCGATTTTCGATGATTACGCATTGCGGGAAATCGGGTGACAACGTGGGAATCGGTTGAAACAACGTTCATGTTTTTTCAAATAGAAATTTAATATAATTTATTGAGGTCGTTCACCTGTTTATTGGTTGTATCTAAATATCTAAGATGAAATGGCTGGAAAGGGAGGTTACTACTGAGATGTCGACTTAAAGAGAAGTATGGAAGAAAAAGCCGGACGGGTAGACAAAATGACAGATTTCTCTTATTCATCTGTAATTTTGTTTATTCTTCTGTGGACAAAACTTGTTTCTAAGGTGGTTACGCGTGCTGAAGAAGATATGGGAACATATTAAGTAGTAAAAGTTTATTAGGAGGACCAAGACTGATCCTCTAAAAACTTATTGACCTTCTGATGATGGACGCTTATTTTAAATTATTTAGATTCTTTGTGTTGAAGTACATAACAAACTCATTAGTATAAACTTCAAGTATCAAGTAGTTAAATACAGTAATTTCATAACTATGTTGTTTCCGACTTCTTAATTAGTGCACAGTAAAATTACCTTTCGAGTATCATTATAACGCTCACTATCGCATGCATCGCGCCGTTCCTTACACTACAGTCCCTGGTGAAGTCCCTGGGGATAGTTACAGCTGTCGCTTCAAATATACCTCTAAATAATTTTTGCGCTTCTAATGATGCACACTTTTTTAAATAATTGACCCTCTTCTCAACTTTCTTGGCCTTTTCTCACAGTTGGCCGCAGTAACTAAGCGAAGGTACCTCAACAAAATGGGAATTATTGTCTCCCTCACAAAGATAATGAATCGGCTGTAGCGGCGCACATCTTCCATCTCACAGGATAAAAGAGAAATGAGATGCAAAAGTTGAACGATGAACAGCATATTGAAATACTTGTTAGCGAATTACATTCACATAAATTCACAATTGTCTGTTAAATAATTTGTTAACATAGGTGGTTAGAACAAAAAGAAATGCACGCATATTCCATAATAGACAACTTCTAGTCACAGCTACTATTCAAAATCGAAAATCAAAATATTTTATTTCACATAAACCTACATGGGCTCTTATGAAACATCAGATTCTAGGTGCACGGTTACAATTGGTCGTTTCCTACGGAGAAGAGCCGGCAAGAAACTCCATGGTTATTAGTTACTTACATGAGTTTTGACTATAAGTATAAACCCTATGACAAATCATGCCACCATGCAGTTGACCACGTAATTGCGTTACCACTTTTTGAAATCAATTCCCTGTAAATTGAAACTTAACTGAGGATTAAACTATGCATACATAAATAACATCACGCCTGTAATCTCCAAAAGGTAGGCAGTGGTGTACCAATAATACCCACATTTCACCAGTTATGTTAAGTCTTAAGCAATAGAAGCGGATCTTATTGCTATTTACGGGCACAATTCCAGACTCCGGGCTGCTACTGAGAAATTCCAGATGGAAAACCCAATAACACATTGCCCGACCCGGGAATCGAACCCAAGACCTCTTCCTCAGCGGTAGCGCTTGCGACCAATCGACCATTGAGGCAAACAAAACGAACTTACTGTCTCAAACTCAAATCATTTATTTCAATTAAACCATTTACAGGCACTTTTGAATTGTCAAGGAGTCGGTCAGTCAGAAATATGAAGCTAGTTGCCCATTCCAAAGCGCAGTAGGTCACTATGGAGAAGAACGGGCAAGAAACTCCATGGACACTCTTTTAAATAATATTGTTGTTACAAATATATTAGTTACATCGATTAATGTTGACACTATAAGTGAGAACGATGTACAAAACCGTACACGCTAAAAACGTCCAGAGTGCAGCAAAACATAATTAAAAACAATCAAAAAATTTATTATTAAAATAAGCCGTGGCAGCAGTCCCAACTGACGGCGCCCGTTCACGAACATGACGCATGGATCAGCACCATTCAGCTCAACCATTTTGAAGGGAGCTAAATGATCCGACGCACGTGCCACCGTCAGCGAGACATTTGAGTGAGCATGACATACTATCAGCCGCCAGGGCACATTCAAGTCAATCTATGACATTACCCGGTAAATGTTAGCTCTATAGTACAAAGTACTCACATCTGTGCAATGCATCTATATAATAAAAAGGAGATTGAGTTTATATAATGCAAATATCTTCTTACAATCTTCAGCAGCTTCAACAGTATTTCAAATGTCAATTAATTAGTTGTGGTATGGAGCAGGACCAGCATTAAGCCAGGCATTTTTATCAGTTATGTAATCCCCTAACCTATAATACTCGTATGCCTGCCTGCATAGTGTGCGTTTAACAAGATCTATATGAGTCGTGTACATAATAAAGAGTATTCTATCTAAGTATCTATCTATGACTGCCTCGTTAGTCTAGTAGTCGTAAGAGCTACTGCTGAGCATGAGGTCCTGGGTTCGATGCCCAGGTCGGGCAAAAGTGTTTTTGGATTTTTCTATCTAGAATTTCTCAGTAGCAGCCCGGATTTGAGGCCGGTTGATGGCAATAGGCTCGCCCCCTATTACATGGGAATTTAGCATTACTGGAGAAATGTGGGTGTACTATAGGTACACCTCTGCCTAACCCTTTTGGGATTACCAGGCGTGATGTTATGTTATGTCTATCTAGAATTTCTCAGTAGCAGCCCGGATTTGAGGCCGGTTGATGGCAATAGGCTCGCCCCCTATTACATGGGAATTTAGCATTACTGGAGAAATGTGGGTGTACTATAGGTACACCTCTGCCTAACCCTTTTGGGATTACCAGGCGTGATGTTATGTTATGTCTATCTATCTAGTACAATTAATTTGTCTACTAATACGCGAGAATGACGCAAAATTCACATGTATGGATTAACAACCTGATTAGCGACCTATTCCAACCTCATTTTCGTTGAAACCTTAGCGATCATAATCAACAATATTACATTTATTAGGTCAACTACAATTTCTTAGTAAGACTTATATTTATTGCTGTTAGGACGCTATTTAAGTAATAACTGAAGTTATGCAATAATCTATCATATATCGTTGCAAGCTGATTTGAGTTCTAGGAATTTGCACCATACTCGGCCCTGTATTAAGTCAATACCCTTTTGAAGGTTGTAAAAGAGGTGTTAATTTATTTAATTTAAGGTGGTGATGAATCAAAACAAATGGGCCAGGATCATCACACAGTGGATGACTGAAGCCGGGCGTCGTCACAGAGGCGGCCGACCGATTAGCCGAAAAAAACACAACTTATAGAAGTCTGGAAAACTATGGTGGAGACATTTGCCCAGTAGTGGGACAACGTATTTAGGGGGAAGTGCCAGGTTGCCCGTGAATTTCAGACATTCTTACGTTTTTGCAATTTGCATTTTGCCAGTGTCAGGTATGATCTGGTTGAACAAAAATTGATTCGCGACCATAACATCATAGAATCGTATTGATTGATATTTTATAAAATTGAAATCTATATAATTATAAGAACACGAATGTATTGATTAATGCGGGCTTCCCCTAAATAATAAAACGTATAAAGGTGGGTGATAACAGTAGGGCGAAACTAAAGATATGATGGATGGATTGTGTGAAAGATCTTCTTCTTTTTTTGTGTCAATGGCACGACACTTGTTTAAATAGTGTTGGCCCAAAACTTTGCCACTACCACGGCGTTATCGGCGGCAGCGTACAGGTCACTTTGGCTGCATGTTTCTGGGCACAGAGGGCAGGATAGGGAGTGGAGCATAGTTTGTGACTTGCTCCACATCCACACCTGCTGCCGTTCCGTCAAAATAGCAGTGTGATAGATGATATGGCTAGAAAGAGGGTTACCACCGATATCACTCAGACTTATAAAGTCTATGAAAGAAGAACAATAAGAATAGAAGAATAATTTATATTTAGCAAAACAAACTATACATTTGTAGGCAAATTTTGTGAATAATGACCCTGATGCTGGGAAAATCCTGTGTTAAAGGGACCATCCAATCGTCCGCTGAGATTGTTTTACCCGCTAAGATGATTTTACAAAATTAGGGATGCTAAAACGTGTAACAGCGGCAATAGTGTGTGTGTAAGCGCGTGTGATGTGGTATTAACGGGGAAAGTGTATGAGTGTGTGATGTGTGTTTGAGTGTGTGATGTGTGTTTGAGTGTGTGATGTGTGTCGCGTGTGTTTAAAGAGTGTAGGCGATTTGGGTGTCTGTGGATGTGTAGTTTATTTATTACAATTACAAAAATTAAAGACACAGTTTGTATACACATGCACTTATAAGAGAAAATATAAAATCATTAAGATCTGGTGAAAAGTTAACAACACTTTCATAAATCCCTCTCACAGTACTTCTGGCATTCTGATAAAATCTTCGTCCTTTCGTCCGCAAACAGATCGTTTGTTGGATTAGAATCCAAGAGATCAGCGAGGGCAGAGTACGTGGTACTAGGTACTTAGCACGCCAACGGTGCGACATGGAGGCACAGCCAGCAGGAGCAAACAGCCTGTATTCGAATAGAGGTAAGGATAATAGCCATGTTTACGCTTATAGAGAAACCTGAGGAACGATTTTTGTACTTTTTCCAGTAAAAGCGCGTAGATACTTTGATACGTGGAGCTGGATTCTAATTTGCTACGTACGAGTGCATTAAATTTAATTTTAATGGCATGTGCGGAGCAAAAACCGCGACAATTACGCAGAACAAAACCCAACCTTTGGTAGGATTCCTCGGCTACCGTAGCAGTGTGATCGTGGAAGGTGAGTTTCGGTCGGATGTGACTTCCAGATCTTTCATGGCTGTTGTTTTCATGGTAATATCGTTATTTAAATTGTATTCATAGTTAACTGGGTTCCGCATTCGGCCGAATTTCATAGCGAAGCATTTGGACGGCTTTGTGATACTAATAATACTGGAAGAACAGGTCATGTTGTGACGACTCCAAATAAATTGGTATAAGGGCAGGAGAGTGCTAATAATTATTCAAGAGGATGATTGTTATTGCAGCCTCAAAGATCATACCATCATCACAGTGCAAAGTTTCAGAGATAGCGCGTTCAAACAAACAAACTCTTCTGCACGCGTAACTTGAACAAGTTTTGTCGACGGCGGAATATACAAAATTACAGATAGAGTAGACAAAACGACAGATTTATCTCTATCATCACACGTTTGCTAAGTTTAGTAACAAATATCGAGGAGAAAACTGAAGAACATTAAGGTGCCGAATAAGTAATAATCACACGCGTTTGCGATGAAGCAGCTTACGGTATATTATTCTTTTCTCTCCACCCCTTGAGTGACGTCTCATCGTCAGCAGCATACTTAGCGCGAACGGGTAGTACAACTAAGTAACTTTGATCTAATTAAACAGCAACAACTTGTTAATCTTTTATACCTACTTACACGTCATTATTTACATTATAAATTATTATAAACTCATGCCTGCCACCTGCTACGATCCTTACATACTCCTTTTGCCTCATACGCCTCCTTTTGCCTCATACGCCTCCTTTTGCCTCATACGCCATGTCCTTTTTGAAGAACATCACCAATAAGGTGTTTCTACTTTTTTTCTTCTTTTAATGTATTCTCTGATTATATTTTTGGTACAAAATAATACTGCAATTTGGTCCACACTACCATATCTAGGTCTCATTAATCGGTTATAACTGCATACGACCCGATATGACTTAACAACGATTGTTTTAGAAAATACATGACGGTATACAATTAATTGATACCTAGCTATGTTTCTACCGGCGTGGAAAAAATTTAAACAATTAAAAAAAAAAAAACACTGATTGCTAAGTGACATAGGGGAGGTCTATGTCCACCAAAACCATTATAAGAGAATACTCTTTTGTTAAGTTTTATTTTTAATAGTTTTGTGGTAGAGAGCAAACTACCCACAAATGCCATAATCGTGTACGTTTTATTTAGAAATTAGCATAGAAACGCGGCCTGCGTGTCTTTGCTAATTTCTAAGTACATTAAGCGTTCAAAACTGTATAGGCACATTAAGAGTCGTATTGCTGTGAACTCGCGGTACGACTGTATGTGTTTAAACGACACACATTTAGCGACAAGGATTGGACTGAGCAGCAGCCGGTTTATGTTCTGATCTCATAATATGTAGCGCAGTTTTAATGGTTTTTTTATATATTTTGGTTTGAAATAATAACAATATTCAAAAAATTGCTGCTTTTTTTTTTTGTTTTACCAATAAAGGGTTTAGAATAAAAAATTGCATAACAACTGATGACAAAAATAAAAACTTATTTATTTGTTATAATATTTAACATAAAGTTATCTAACCGCTACGATTATTTATTAAATATTCAGTCAAATAGGATGTGGCTATGCCATAAAAAATGTTAAAAAAATTGATAAATAGATTATTTCACCAAAAACATTAAGATCATGAATTTCCAAAATAAGTGATTTTAAAAAGTGGTTATGTAGGGCAGTTTGTTTACATTAAGTATTTCACATTTTATTTATTTATGTACACACAGTAAAATACGAAGGGACACGACATAATTACAATTTGAGTTTTATTTGAATTTATCGAATATAGGTTACATATTGAGGATAGTCTTAAGTATTCATTTTCTTTAAGAAAATAAGATAAGGATATAGCGCAATGTACAGGATAAACTATTCCGAAACTTAAACGTTCTTGTTTATTAAGTTATTGTTTGCTGGGCTTCGATGATACAACCTTTTCAGTGTGGAGTACACGGCGAACAGTTCTTAACGTCGTGTTGTATGAAACCATTTATTTCATATTCATTCACCATGTAAAGGCTTATTTAAATAAGCCTTCTACTTCATAAATAAGGGCTCCGACTAGCAAGGATTCCCTCTTCCTCACATATCTTAACCTAAAGACTCACAGTATTTCTCTAGAACAAAGAATGTAATACTATTAGACGTCACTAAGCAAAATACTATATACTGTATTAAATTAAAAAAATACGAAACATTAAACTTCACTCAAGATTCCACTAATTTAAACATTTCATAATTTATATTTAGTAAAATATTAAATACTTAAATGATAACACTCACACTTCACTTTACAAAAAGTGTAAGTGGTGTAAGTGGTGACAATGATATTAAAGAATCAGAATAAGTTTATTAGTACATAAAAACAACACAGTACATACACAGCATATGGAAACAGAGGGTTGTACTACCAAGTTTAAAATTATAGTCAGTTTTCCGTGCTCCTAAACTAGGTACGCAGACCTGTATCTTAGAAGTCGGAGATTTTGCTACTTCAATTTATAAAATACAACCGTGACTTTTCTGATTGTTCACAATGATTGTTAATACAGCAAATGGAGTGTATGTGTATCTAGAAGTGTGTATACAAGTGTAGAGTGTGTTTTGTGTGCATGTGAAGTGTGAGTGTTTAATAAGCTTTATTACAAGCTAGGTTTGACAAAGTTATGATTGTATTTCCAATATATCTTCTGTTTCATCATAAGTTAAAGATACAAGCCATATTTATTTATTTTTTCATTTAAATTGTATCTGTACAATGTAATAATTGTATTTACTTTATTGTACATGCGTGAACTTTGAGCCAATAATTGTCGACTTGTGAATGCAAAACGACAGGGATTTGTGTTACATATAGGGAAACCGTGGCGCCTTAGAAGCAGCTTTTTATCCAATGGAAGGCTGGCGTGCCTCCGCAGGACTGAACGAAGTACATATAGTTGCCTCACTGTTAGAACTTCGGCCTCAGAATATAATTGATCAGTGGGGTAGTCTCTAGGTTTGAAAATCATTACTTTAAGAACCGCTCGTTGTACACGTTCCGCAGGTAGCATTGCGGTTTTGTAAGTCCCGCCCCACACTGGGATGCAGTACATAATAATAGACTGACAAAGGCTGAGGTACACAAGAGTCAGAGTTTCAGAATTGACGGAATGCCTGAGTTCTTTAAAAATATATATTAGTCTTCTGACTCTGGTGCAGAGAGCCTCTATATGCGCGTGCCAGTTAAGTTATTCGTCAATAATCACTCCCAGGTACTTAATATTGGGGACTGTGTTAAGAGTAAGACAGTTACAACCCACTGACTGATGAGGGGGACAAGTGTGGACTTTGATTTTACGAGAAAAAGAGAATGGGGTTACTGAATGTGAGCAGGAACCTGATTAGTTTCGTCTTATCCAAATTCAACGTTAGCAAGTTAGCTGACAGCTATTCCATTATCAACCGAAGCGAGTATTCTGCTCTATCTCTGGCTTGTTACCAGTCTTTGTCAAACACTAAAAGTGCCGTATCGTCTGCATAAGAGAAAATTTCGGAATAGGGATGGAGAGCTTGCATTATTCATTGATGTAAATTTGGAAAAGCGTCGGTCCTAATGTACTACCTTGTAGGATGCCATAGGTGAGCTTCTCATATGAACTGGAGACTGAATCAATGAGAACACACTGAGATCTATCGCAGAGTAGTCTTTTAATAATTTGAGAGTTATTCCACGCACTCCTAAGCTTTCCATCTTTGAAATAAGTCGACGGACAGAGACCGTGTCAAAAGCCTCGGTTAAGTCTAAGAAAATGCCATAGCAGCTTTGTTTATTATCTTGCTTGCTTACCAGACTGTTAGTGAAGGCAGCAACGGCATCCTCCGTACAAATTCCAGATCTAAACCCGTACTGGTTTTGAGCTATTAATTTATGGTTTTCCAGAAAGCTGACTAAGCAATCGTTCAGAATTCTTTCCAGAATTTTTGACGGCGTGCTCAGAACCGAAAAAGTCTCAAGCTATAGACCTATCTATAGCTTGAGACTTTTTCTCTGCCCCCGCTTTTATAAATAGGATGCACGACAGCTTTCTTAAAAGCTTCAGGAAAGATTCCAGAGTGTCTGGACAGGCTACAAATATGAGTGACTACGGGTGTTAAGGTAGTACGCGAACTTTTGATAACTCTGGCTGGAATATTATCCCACCCTGAAGCGCAGTCACTGCGGAGGTCATGGATAATTCTACCTACTTGTTCTTCATTAATAGGGAGGATTACAAGCGAGTCTCCTTGCACATTTAACCATTTTGGCATGCTACACCACTAAAATGTATTAGCTAGGAAATCCGATACATAGTACTATTAGTATTTAATGATACACAAGCACCATTTGTAAATTATATAAAAGCATTAATAAAACGTGTGTAACGCATAATCAGCGATCAGTCAATTTATATTCGTTCGCAAATTCATTTAGGATTTCGATATCAAGCTTATGTCTAGCCGGTGGAAAAATGATTCAAATTAAGTAAGAATTATCTAAAAACAGTTAAAACAAAGTTTAGTGTATTTTTTTTCGATAAAGTTTTTTTCTTTATAATAAAATATAGTGTCGTGCCGTTAATATTCAAAATAAAACTATTATATTGTGTGTGGCGTTTCTGTTGTCAACATTAAAAAGGTGAGTGAATATAGATTATGTATTTTTAATACTTTTTATCGATACAGAGTTTGTTTATAATAAAGTATAGTGTCGTGCCGTTAATAATAAAATAAAACGATTATATTGTGTGGCGTTTCTGTCCTCAAGATAAAAAGGTGAGTGAATAGTGATTTTGTCTTTTTAATAATCGTGTTATTAATAACTTTTGCACTATAAATAATTTAATTTTACTTTCCGGATCGAAACCGTTTATCTTGTTTTTTGTAACCTGCATCACCTGTACCGACCTGGCAAGCAAAGTTAAAAGGTATCATGTGCCTGTAATAACTTCTGCACAAATCCTCCGCCACCACCACCAGCTTATTGGTGTCCTGCTGCATGGAACATTGATCAACAGGTTTGCTGAAGACGGGTTGGCGATTTCAAACTGATATTAACTATAAGTATAGTTTTTCTAGATTTGGATGTTTTTGTTCAACGATGTCAGTACTAATACTATACGGGGTTGCTGGAACATCGAAGCGCCAACTCAAACTGACACAGTTAATTTAGTAAATGACTCTAGATCCCCTTTTTTTTGGTGGTTAATCATCAAATGACTTTTCGCGGTCTGGGTGTAGCAGGAGGGCGGGTCAGTTTTTTACTGTCAGTTTCCTGTGCCAGGGACTAGGGTATCTCTGCCGAACAACTCACGACCCTGGCAGACTCTAGTCCCCCTAGCACAGAAATTCTTCGCAGGTTATCAATAAAAAATCAACTGTTCCATGGAAAAGTTCACCACCTACGCGTCAAAATGTACTGATCAGCAATTTGTTTTAACCATCTGCCCAGCCTTTTATCAACTAAATTGGAGTCAGCTTCCAGCCAGTCAATCCGTGGATGGGTTCCACCACGAATTTACCGCAGCAAGGGTAGTTTAACCTGGTCGATCGACCCATGTTATTACTTAGCCACATGTTTGGTTGGTGGTTGTCTTATGGTGTGGTTGGTGGTTATCGTTGTTGTTGGTGGTGTGTCCCGCTCCATAGGACAATCTAGAGGCTAGACAAAATAAACTGGTTGCTTATTGATTTTTTTTTGTTTTTAATTTCACTTTTTAACTTAATGAATCAATATTCATTAACTATTTTAATTGGTGATTGATTCTGTAATTACTTTAACTCGCACATTATTACTTGTTAAAAAATATGGGAATCATATACTTTAACAATATTTGTAAAAATGTGAGCACCATGTATCTATCACATAATCAATTTACCAGCTATTGCTTTTTACCTATTGTTGTGTAGTATTTTTATTCTAGGTGCATCGCATCGTCTTCACATATAATAACCAATAATCATATTTTATTTGTGTAACTTATGTAGTGAATACAGTTCTTAAATTAAAGTTGCATGCTATCAACTAAAACTAAAAACAATATGGAATAATTTGTACAGTCAATGCAATAAAATTAATAATCATATATGATGTACAATCAGTCACAATATTCAATCAAAAATTGTTTCTGCAGTCAAATAAATAACTAAGTCTACATGAATTTATCATTCAGAAATTCATCAGCCGTAAAACAACATTCTTCAATTAATAACAGTTTTTTTTAGTTGCGTAATATTAAAATTTTGCATGACATCTGGTAATTTATTGTAAATGCGCGGTGCCATGCCTAAAACACTCTTTCTCACCGAGGCAGTCTTACAGCGCTGATTGCTTATAGAATTTGCGTATTGGCTACGAATCGCGACATCTCGTAACGTCGACAATTTTTCGAATAACCTCATGTTTGTTTTAACGAAAACACTAATTTGAAAAATATATAATGAGGGTAAGGTTAGTATTTTCAGCGATTCAAAGAATGGTACACAGCTATCATTAATTATTATGTTTTTTTTTGTGCCTTAAAAATAATATCTTTATCGGAAGAGTTGCCACAAAAAATAATGCCATATCGCAAAATTGAGGCTACTAAGCCGTGATATGCAACTGGTAGCGCATCCATATTTATTTTTCTCGCAATGTGGAAAAGTGCGTATGCTGATTTATTTTATTTTCTTACTTAGGTCATCTATGTGACCTGTGCCTTCCAGTTAAGTTGGTTATCAAGGAATATACCTAAGAATTTTGCTACTTAAACTTTTTCAATGTCACAGTTACTATGTCTGATATTTACTTTTGGTACCTCAGTTTTTTGGTGCAAGTGCATTATTTTTGTTTTCTTTAAGTTTATAACTAAGTTATTTTTATTAAGCCAATTAATAATTATGTCCGATGGTGTATTATTTATGTCATCTTGATCAATATTGCGATCAATACATTTCACTACGGCAGTACTGTCGTCTGCAAACATCACCATTTGATGTTGAGTCACATTTGGCAGATCATTTATATAGATTAAGAAAAGAGGTGGTCCAAGGACGCTACCCTGTCGGACACCAAACGTTATTAATCTAGAATGTGATAAAAAACTCTTTTCAAATTTCGTCTTTTCACATATTCTTGCAATCGCTGTACATTGCATTCTGTTGGAGAGATAGGATTCGAGTACTTTTAAAATGTTACGTCTGATGCCATAGCCACACAGTTTGTCTAATAAGACTTCGTGCTTTACATAATCGAATGTTTTGGTCATATCTGTGTAAATAGCACGAAAAGGAGCCTTTTGATCAACTGCTAACATAATGCTCCGTAAAAAATCTAAAATGGCCATGTTGATCGTGGTATTCTTTCTAAAGCCATTTTGTTCCTTGCATAATAAGTTAAATTTATGGAGATGGCAATACAGGGACTTACTCGTATAACTAATTTTTTCGAAAATTTTGGAAAATACAGAAATTTTTGCTATTGGCCTATAGTTCTTCATATCGGTTTTGTTTTCTTTTTATGAAGTGGTTTAATAATAACTTTCTTCAAGTCTTCCGGATAAACTCCGTCAGCAATGATAAGGTTCATAATGTGCGCTAATACGGGTGCTATTAGTTTATTTACAAATTTTATCACCTTTGTCTTACCACGGTATGTCAATACCGTCAAAACCTACAGTACTTGTATTTTTAAGTGATCTTATAGTTGAAACCATGTCGGTTGTTAGAACAGGGTGCATAAACATGGATTGACTTATGAAATTGTCGAATTTATTGTCTAATTCCATCTCAGTTTTATATTATTCCCAATTTCATCTATAAAATAATTTATTTGTTCTCTAGGAGAGTTATTTTTAGGTCTATTGACTATTTGCCATGTAGTTTTCGACTTATTCTTCGAGGTTCTTATAAAGTAAACATTTTGATCATTTTGTGTTAGTTTGATTATTTTCTAATATTGTGAAGAGTACTTTATAAAATTAGTTTTATTTTGAATACAGGATTGAGTCTGTACCTCCACAGTAATTTTCTCTGTTTTTTACTACAGCTTTTTATGCTGCGCGATACCCATTTTACGCTTTTATTACTATGAATAGTAGTGGGAACATGTCATAAAATCTTTTGTAAGCTATATTATCATCATTACTTTCATAAACATCCTTAAAAGTTAAACTTCGAATGCATTCTCGGAAATTTCAAGTTCCAAGGTGGTCCTATTCCTTTTTAACGTATCAATATTTAAATCGCCGAATATTTTTTTTTTTCTATTTAACAAACATAACTTACCCAAAACAATGCCAAGCCTATCATAAAAAGTAAATAATTCATGTTTAAGTACAAAATATTGTAAACCATTTTAAAAGAGTAACGGTGGAGTTTCGCCATTCTTCTCCATATGAAACTACCTTTTGGAAGGGGCAACTAGAACCAATTCAATGTTTTTGTAAATGTTGACATTAACAAAAAAAAAATTGAATTGATTTTAGTTTGTATGCCTATTTGAAATAAATTATTTGATTTTGACTTAGGCAAATAGTGGCGTGGTTTCGCCTTGCCTCCTGCACCAGGGTTTTAGTGGTTATTTAATTCCCAAGGCCGCTGTAGCCTCTTCTGTTCGGCTAGCCGTCAGGTGTATGGTTATACCGCCATTGCTCGGCCGCCAGAGCCTCATTCGTTATCTGGCAGGGGGCACCACGAAGGCCAGAAGGACTATATTCATACGAACCACCAGCGCGTGGAGGTGAGGTTGACATTTGGGTCAGCTAGATTTCTGTTCTCCCCATACCCCATACCTCGCCATAAGACCCTTTTTTTAAAAACCGACCAAAGAAAAACAAAGCAGTTCAGAATCATGTACTAAATCCATGTACTAACAGGTTGTGGGTCTATGTACCTGCCCAATCCTGACTCCGTAACTAATATTATAAATGTGAAAGTAACTTTAACAAAGTTGCTTTCACGCTAAAACGGCTGAACGAGATAAGATAAAATTTGGCACAAGGGTAGACCAATTACCTGAAGAACGAAATAGCCTACTTTCATCCTGGGTCGCAGATGAAGTCGCGGGCATCACGACTTCACCGATTTCGAAGAAAAATGGCATTCAGTTAGACCATGGCCTGACCTAGGATATAACTAGGATCCTCACTACCCCTGCGGACATGAGGACGCCCGCAGATGCGACCCGGTGCTAGCCGGGGATCGTGGAAGGAGCACAAGTTCCCATGATCCCCGGTGCAAGTGTGGGAAGGGAACACCGGGGTGGTTTTAGTCAGTAAGAGTCTGACAGACCCCTCCGCCCTCCCCAGGGCGGAGGACATCCATGAGGATTTTCCACCCCAGAACAAAAAAAAATAAGGACTACTAGGATACTTTCCCGGTAGTACATTCCATTGGAATAATTCAAGACCACCACGCGGTCGAAAATGCGGGAAAAAGAAAGTAAGCCATGCAATTAGAGTCGACTCAAAATAAGAAACACCTCTCGGGCCTCCAACGCAACAAATAACCTTAGTTGTCAAGTCAATGACTCGCCAACCCATCATAGTGTAAAAATAGTGGCAATCTTTACCAATTGACTAATCTATCATCACTCACACAGTTTGACTACTAACGAGTTGTTTCCCTTAGTTTACTCATCCTACATATCGTTACGACAGCTGGCATTTAATGGCTGGATATTCCCGACTATTTTGGGATTGGTAACCGAATACCGGTATTTACATGAAGAGACTGCCTCTGACCTTCACAACCCAGTTACTGGGTAACACGGTACCCCTTGGTAAGACCGGTTGTCAGACTTTCAGCCTTCTGACTAACCGTAACGGCTGTCAAAGATCTACCAAAGCCAGTCGGTACCAAATGCTTGACGTGCTTTCCGAGGCATCGAGGGGTCTCGATGTGTAATGAATGTTCACCCATCCACAAACCACCGGCCGCAAGCGTAGTTTCGCTTTTGATACCGTGTGGTTATTATTTTTATAACTAGAAAAATTTGATGTTTTAACCCTATCTAAACCACACCATAAGCAAGTGTTGAACGTATTGTAATTATGTCGTGTTACCCAGTTTAATAATAATAATATAAAAATAGTAGCCCACCGGTATCGGGCACAGTGTCCAAGCCACCGGCGGTCAGGGCTCCAGAGAGAGGAACCTCCTGACAATGCGAGGCGTGTCCAGAAGTACCGCTTTCTGAATGAAGCCCTTGATCCAGCTGTCCAACGAGAGCCTCATCAGGTGTTGGTCGAGGCTCTTGGCTATTAGGCCATTGGCTGTTACGACTATCAGAACAAGGACTGCTGAGTCCACATCCCTTACATACTTGATTTTGTACATACTTAAGGAAATAAAGGATATATCCAAATGTTGTTCCTTTGGGAATGTCCGTCGAATCGTTGAGCTCCATAAGTTCTGAGTTGAGCTGCATGATTACTGGCAAATAAATGTGTGCATTTCCACTCAATCTATGTGGTTTTTCCGCAGAATACCATTTCAGACACCAATCTAAATGGTCTTCACATCATCTGACCAAGATTATGTCTGGACTTGAAAAGAGACTGACCTCTGAGTTTGTTTCGGCCTTTCTTCTCAGAATAGTCGATCTCATCTAGTTTTTATAAAGTTTTGTTGACATTAAAACAGGGTGTAACGTTTTCAATTAGTTGGGTTATTTTATAAATATAAATAAATAGTGAAGGTATTTATATAACAAATATTGCATAGCACAATCGGCTTACAACGTTCGCAGGCCTATAACGGACACAGATCTCCTCTCCGTGAGAGGGAGTGAGCCGTAATCCACCACGCCGGATTTACTAGTACATGCCGGTTTCCTCACGATGTTTTCCTTCACCGTTTTGAGAGCAGTGGTGATGAAATTATTTACACAAAGTAAAGCGCCTGCCTGGGTCGAACCCAGGCAGGCGCTTTACTTTGTGTCTCTTTGTGTACTCACGACCTACAACTGGTAAGTCGGGGCCGTTACCCCTGGGCCACCACTGCTCTTTATATAATAATCGTGTCACAGTTTTCGTTGCCATACTCCTCCGAAACGGCTTTACCGATTTTGATGAAATTTTGTGTGCATATCGGGTAGAATACCGATCCAACATTAATCGAGAAGAGATCCAACATTAATCGAGAGAATCGGCCAACATTATTTTTTTTAAACAAAAAAAGAAGCAAAACAACGTTTACGGGGTCAGCTAGTAGTGGTATATAATGTGTGTAACAAATAGTACAGGAAAAATATGATATATAATATTATTCTCTTGCATAAGCTCGCACACTCACTCATACTTCACTCACACTCTTTCACAAACATACACACGCACCACAGACATACACATAACTTTAATTTCATGTTTTTATTTGTATAATGTGTGTCCCTAAGAATTATAATAACACATGGAAGATTAGTCTCATACAGAATGCCTACTAAAAAGTGACTCCACTTTGGTATTTATGTGTGAGACCAAAGTGTGACCTTCAGCACTGACGGCTCGCTGCGCTACTTAAGTCTTATTAGGTATATACTTATAAATATAGTTTGAGTTGCTTCACTTTCGGTGCTCGTTCTATGCGTTATTCTAAGATGTGTCCTACATTCTAAATGAACATCACCCGAAGAGACACGGGCTTCTATGATACAGGTACTAACATAAACCTTGTTTAGAAGTCATGGTTTTTCACTTTGAAACAAAATAATGTAAATGCACTTATTGAGAAATAAAATTTATTTATATAATTGAAGCCCTGACTCCTGAGTTAGGTTAGGTTACTGCCGGCCGTAGTGAGTGCGATGGTCGGCAGCGTCGAGTCCTGGGACGCAGTGGTTTCCTTCTGCGAAACAGTGATCTCGCAGAAGGAGGCTGCGGAAAGGGAGAGAGAGAGAGATCTCGTCCACTCTCCCGGCAGCCCAGCCGGCGCAACGGGCGCATGGGGAGGGCGCACGACGCTCCAGGCCCCCTAAATGGGTCCATGGGCGACGGATTCGGGGACATCCGTCGCCCCCCAACATCCGGACCCGAGAAGACGGCGCGCATAGTGTTCTGCGAGCACCGCTCACAGACGTTGCGGGGGGAGTACACCTCACTCCCCCCGCCCGAGACGGGGCCCGCGCAAGCGGGCCGGCACCAGCCGGAGTCGCGGAAGAATTATGTGTTCCCGCGATCCCGGCGTAGGTGTGAGATGGAGCACCGTGGTGGTTTTTAGTCGGTAAGAGTCTGACAGACCCCTCCGCCCACCCCAGGGCGGAGGACATCCATTATTAGGAGGATTTTCCACCCCGGTAACAAAAAAAAAAGGTGTTGTGTGTTATGTTAAATATAATTGGGCTATCAAAAGCAAAAATACTTTTTATATCCGACTGGTAGTTCCAGAAATTTAAAACAAATAAACTATTCAGCTTTATTATTAGTATAGATAAGTTATGAGATGACGGATGTACTCCTAAATATAGGTATTCCTCCATTCAAAGTGGGAAAAGCCCCGAATGACGCACCAATTATAATATGCTTAACTTGATCATTAAGGAATGACTCTTCTGATATACTTAAAAATAATGGTGTAAAATAATGTTCGTAAAAACTGTCTGTTAAAATAATCAAGGTTCAGTAGTAAACATCATTTTTGGAAAAGGTACTCGTTCGCTTCGATTTTCGCCCGTTATAGAAGAGGAAGCTGTGCTTTAAGTCTCAGATCCAGTTGGCTACTTTTTCTGGTGAGTGCAGTGTCCCATAATTTGCTTAATTGATTTGGTGTGAAAAATTCCAAACACCTTTCCCCATACCATAATTTTTAAAAACACTTTACCATTATTTTTGGTCCTTCGAGCCGGATAAATACCACCGGGTTAAAAATTATTAAGTATGTTCCATTGTAATCAGAAACTTTCAGAGTAAGTGCGAATTCTCAGCAGCAACTTTAAACATTTCCATATTTATTTATACATGTACTAGCTGACTCGACAGACGTTGTCCTGTCCAAATTCCGGACAAATTTTGTTTACCAAAAAACCGGACTAATAGAAACACTTATAAAAAATTTGTACACCCGTTCTCAAGTGATGCGCTCTACGAACAGTATTTAATTTATATTTAGATGAATTATAGATTATTACAGTTCATACGGTTAACATTATTTACTTTATCAGTTTTTTTTTTCTAAATGTTACATCATTTAGTGTTTTTAAAATATAGGGTCGGTAAATTACAATTATTTTGTAACAAACAATATGTAAATTGAAAGACCGAGTCAGTAACTTAGAAATGTGACCTAGACTAAGGTTCAAAACGTAGAACTAAGGGTAGCGGCTCACTAATGGAGGTGGACAGGACACTTGGCTAGATGTGGTGATGGCAGGTGGAGCAAAGCCCTGACGGAATGGTTGCAGAGAAAAGATACAAGGAGCGTTGGCAAACTTATAGCCAGGTGGGTGGACGACCTACAAGAGATCGCAAGGAAGACCTGAATGAGACTCGCACAGACCAGGGAACCGAGGCACAAAGGGAGGAAGCGAATACTCAGCTGCAGTGGGTGGAACAATGCTGCCAATGATGATGATGATGATGTCAAAGTCAAAATATTTATTTCAAATACGCTGATAAAAGCCATTTTTGAAAATGAAAAACTCTTTTATTTATGGTTTTCAGAAAAGGGAACCCTCACAATTAAGCGTCTTAAAGTTGACGTATTTGATGACGCATTTGGTGTTGACTAGGTAAGCTTGGACAACTACCTGTTAAAGGCTGGTTCACTCTAAAATCAGTTGCAGCGGCAAGCGAATACTGAGCTATACAGGCACTGTTTACTATAGACTTACTCTCAGTTCGAGTCCCGGGTCGGGCGTAGTGTTATTGGGGTTTTTTATTCTTAAAATTTTCAGTAGCAGCCCGGAGTCTGGATTTGTGCCCGGTTGATGAAAATAGGCTCGCCCCTACTACATGAGACTCAAACATGACTGGCAGAATGTGGTCGTTACTAGTGAAACATCTCTGCTTAACTCTTTGTGGATTACAGGTGTGATGTTACGTTATGTTTTATTTATGAAGATCAAAACTAAACATTTGTACCGCAAAACATGCAGTTTTTATAGAGTTTAATTAATGTTTTTATCCTGTGGGTACTTATTATATTATTATTTCAGTCATAACATAACCTACGTAGGTATGCTACGTACCGAAATCGAATCAGATATATAAAAAAATACAGTTCTATCAATAATTCAATCAAAGAGTAGGGATGCCAATTTAGCATCCTTATTTTTGACAAGTAGGTGACAAGTTAAACTGATGTAAAAATTATCTAACAGTTTCTGTGTTGCAGTTAGTGTATGTACTATGGCCATCCATCCGTCAGTCCAAATCCAGACTCTGGGCTGCTATTGAAAATTTCCAAATGAGTAAAGTAAAGTAATTAAATATACAACCGCACGTCATTGGTATCAATTTAACTCTGGCAACACCTTTCATAATCAGCATAAAATGCTCCCATTGCTAGGACACAGGCCTCATCTCTGTGTGTGGGAGTGGGCCGTAATCCACACGGGGGCCCAGTGCGGGTTGGTGGTTGTCACATGTCTTTGAATTTTCGGTTCTAGGACATGCCGGATCCCTTACGATGTTTTCCTTCACACGAAGGTTATATGCTACTTTTTGTCCCAGTATCATGTTCCCGTGGGACTATTTCCGGCAACCACGCGGGCGAAACCGCTGTCAGAAGCTAGTCATCATCAGCCTACTGCAGTAAACTTCAGGACATAGGCCTCTCCAATTGCATGCCATTCAGCTCGACTCTCGGCAACTCCCACCCAGCTGCTACCAGAAGATCGTCTATCTTACGTTTGCCGATTCGCGGTCTCCACTCAAGAACACGACTACCCCAACGATCTTCGGTTTTACGGCTATAATGGCCGGCCCATTGCCACTTCAGCTTGCTTATTCTGTGAGCTATGTCGACAACTTTGGTTCTCTGCCGGATCACCTCATTCCGGGTTCTATCCCTCAGAGAGACTCCAAGCATAGCTCATTCCATAGCTCGCTGAGCAACTTTGAATTTATGGACTAGCCGTACCGTGGTTTCGGCTCCGTAGGTCATAACAGGCATGACGCACTGATTGAAGACTTTAGTCTTTAGGCTCTGTGGAATACGCGACGAGAAGACTCGACGAAGCTTCCTAAACGCTGCCGAGCACAGCTGAATTCTTCTGTTAGCCTCCATCACAAAGTTGTTCTTACCAAACTGCAGAGTTTGCCGGAGGTAAACATATTCTCGAACAACTTCGAGATCCGCCATTGACAGCAATCGGTCCCGGAGTAACGTAGAAGCTAGTTATCCTATTTAATATCATAAATGTGAAAGTTGTTCGTTTGTTTGTTACGCTTTTATGCCAAAACGGCTAAACGGATTTAGGTAAAATTAAGCACACAGATAGACCATGTCATGTGTAAGGACATATTATTATACTACTTTACATTGTGGATCGCAGACGAAGTCGCGGGCAGCTAGTAGGCTATACAATTGACGGAATTCCTAGCAAATTGAAACTTCACTGAGATGACTATCTTAACTGACAAAAAGACAAATAGATGTTGTCGTTTTGAGGACGTGCTAGTGACATTCCATCATCTTCATTCCCTTGTTACTTGGGGTCGGGGGTCCACTTTTTCTTCTTCCATTCTAAACTGCCCACCGTCACGCTATCATTCACTCAACCTTCATCCTTAGGTTAATAAAGCACAAGGTCGACTTCAGTACTGACGTGAGAGTTTGACCGAACAATAAGCAAACTACTATATCTATCCGTAGACATCCAAAAGTGGCCAGCATTAAAAACAAGCCTATTACGATCACGTTCGCAGCTACGTAAAACTATCGCGGTAGGATTTTTTCACGCACAGAATCTTCCACGCACTGCTTAGCGCCGAGAGTTGAAAATCCATTGCGCAACAAAATCCTCCTCGATATTTTACGTCCGTGCACACGTGGTCTAATTGTCCCACTGCAGGGCAAAAGCCTCTTCTCATACAGAGAAGGCACGAGCATTGATCAACCTCAGACCTCCACCGTATGCTCCACCGTGTACTCCGGGCGATCCACACAATGGTGACACCCGGGCGTTTCCTCCCGCCATAAGCGAAACAGGAACCTCCCAAAACAACCGTATTTTTTTTTTGTTCCCGGGGTGGAAAATCCTCATGGATGTCCTCCGCCCTGGGGCGGGCGGAGGGGTCTGTCAGACTCTTACTGACAAAAAACCACCCCGGTGTTCCATCTCACACCTACGCCGGGGTCGCGGGAACACATTATTCTTCCACAACCCTGGCTGGTGCCGGCCCGCATGCGCGGGCCCCGTCTCGGGCGGAGGGAGTGAGGTGTACTCCCCCCGCATCGTCTGTGGTAGCGGCGCGCGAGGAACACTACGCGCGCCGCCTTCTCGGGTCCTGATGTTGGGGGGCGACGGATGTCCCCGAATCCGTTGGGCCTTGTCCCATTTAGGGGGGCTGGAAGAGGGCGTTGTCCGCCCTCCGCCTGCGCCCGGTGCGCCTGCTGCGGTTCGGGAGAGTGGACGAGATCTCTCTCTCCCTTTCCGCAGCCTCCTTCTGCGAGATGACTGTTTCGCAGAAGGAAACCACCGCGTCCCAGGACTCGGCGCTGCCGACCATCGAACTCACTACGGTCGGCAGCGACAAGTCACTACCTACTTCTGAGATGAGGGCACGGCGCGGCTCCTCCCGTCCGGTGAGGACCTGTGTCAGGCGGAAGGTGAGGACGCCGTGGCGCCTCTCCAACCACTCCTCAAAGAGGGGACTTACCGCCGCTATTGTGGCGTGCCCACCTATGGTGACACCTAACTTTGTTATCCATAATTTAAAGTGCCATAACTTTTTTGTCCTAATAGTCATTTGTCCGAATGATAACTTACCCGAACTTAATATCACATAATACCACATGTTATAAAATTGAAATACCTAAATATAATATGTCCCAAATCCGTTTGTCATAAATATTACAATCAATAATATATAAAAGACATAAAACCGTTTTCAATAAAAGTTAAAAGTCCTAAATTCAAAATTATTGAATACGTTTATGTATCATTTTGTTATAATTAAAAAATATCTGATTTTGCATTTTTTTTTTATTATACATAAAGAAATATATTATTATACATGCACTCAATAGAACAGTTGATTGTGAACATGTGGTTATTGTAAGCATGCAAGCATGCAGTGGGTTTCGTCGCAGATGGGTTTAACGCTCAAACACAAGACTTAGGACATATGACTCTATGGGCCGATTTTTCAATCCTCAGTTAAGTCGTCGAATAGCTATCTAGAGTATAAAATTATCTGGCTGTTTATCAGGCGAATACAAATTTTCAAGTTTTCAATCGTATATTAACAAGAGAATAGCTATATGTGGTCTATGCTAGCGAACTTCACACTTCCTCAATCAATGAAAGTAATTAGGCTATGGTATCTTTTTAAAGCAAAATCTTCTCCAAAATTCATTGTCCTCCCATGTGTTGAAATAATCAGGCCTCTCACGTAAAACACGTTTCTTTCTCTCAGGTGGGTTTAAATAATTAAGGATTTCATGTTAGTATTCGATTGCTAAGTCGTCAATTGTTCAAACACATTTATCTTAACAAATAACGGGACCTTTTTCACTTTACCAAAACACAAAACGAGTGAAACAATCAAAAATAACCTAAAATCTCATACATAACTGAGGATTAAAACCCTAACTGGCTCTCAAAGAAGCAGATAACATTATTCGACAGTTAACTACTAACTGACCATTGAAAAACTGAAAATCTTGCTATCTATGGAATAAAGTCTATCTGGTTGTTTCTCTGAGGATTGAAAAATCAGCCCTAAGTCATGTAAAATTAGGAGATTCAATTATTATATTACTCGATATTATGGCAGAATACTTTTAGAACTAAAGATAATTATGTTAAATAAAATTTCGGAATTTTGAACGTAATGGTTACTAAAGTTTATAGCAAACATGTTATGGGTAATGACTTTCGGACAAACAATTTTAGGAGAAGAAAGAGTACTCTCGCCAGTCTGTATGTCGTATCTGTATCTATTTAACAGTGTGCACTTGAAATTATAATAAATAATAAATGACCAACAATAAATAATAAGTAAAATCTAACACGTTGTATAGTTACATTCTTTCTCCCAAATGTGTGTACACTTTCTATTTTTTAAACCGCAATTACTGTACCTACAAAAAATTAAGCCCTTCATAGTAAAAGAGAAAGTTCCATTAAAATCTACTCAATAACTTCTGAGAAATGCGAACACATGAACCCACATTAAACTACACTAATTGACTAGCCCACTACCGCGGTTTTCTCCACGTTAAGACGAATCAAATTAAATACCAGCTATTTAATTTTCTGCGTTGAAAAGTAGATTCATGTAGTATTTCATGCACCAAGACCCACTAAGAATCAGCTCTGTATGGTTTTGTATTTGTTAGTTAATAAAATTATTATTATTTAAGAGACGTTCTTCGTTGGGTTACCCGCTGCTCGTAACATATATCTAATTTGACGTCTCAATGACAGCTGTCAAATTATTGGTAACGTTCCGTTACTACATTCCTACCGACTGCGCCATGTATTGTTATACAGATATGAAGCTACTCTAACAAGCTCCTTATATGGGGGTGACTATTTAAACCGCGGATTTAAACAGACTCAAAACTCAGACTAAATTAGTTTACTTCTAATTTAAACCATAATATACAATACTATTTAGAGATATGAGGAACAGGGTGTAAAGTTCACTCATACTCTTTAGAAAAGGGAGGATCCTCCGACCAGATGGATGTCGTATCTGGTGGGCAACTGCCCGATGATTGTTGTCGGGAAGTTGTATATATGCTACCTGCGCGGTAAACTCTGCTTGCGCGATGCAGGATTGATGCGTTTGTTCGCATGTGGCGGTGTAGATGCCGCCACAACTAGTTTCTGCGCGCGGCTTCAAACGCGTGGTTATCCTAAGTTACCCCAAAGAAACATGCTACCGAGACAAATAGTATATCCTTCTCCAGTAAGCCATCTATCTCCTTGCATAATTGTATTGAAATCCGTTCAGTGGTTTAGGCGTAAAAAGATAACATACATACAGAGTTACTTTAGAATTTATAATATTAGTTTCGAAGCATGGATTAAGAGCGCCGAGGACAAATTACGTTATAAGGACTGTTGTATGAGGGAGCTCAACTCTACATAAATAATCATCTAGCTATCCTTTTAACGTAGTTTAGTTTATGGTCTATCTGTGTGCTAAATTTCATCGAAATACGTTCAGCCGTTTTGGCGTGAAACCCTAACAAACAATCAAAATTACTTTCGCATTTATAATATTAGTTGGGTTTAGGATTACAAAGTGATTTTATTGAATCAAAATCTCTTCCAATTTTTAAAAACTATCATAACACCAAGTTTTCGAAATGTACGTACCTACTTATTGTAAGTTTTCACTAACTGTTTTGTCGTTTATTCACTTCCATGAAGAAGTGAATAATTTTATTATTTCTGTTTTATATAAAGTCTTTTAAACTGTAAACCATGCTTAACAGTTACTGTTTCTACATTTATTTAGTTTAAGGTCAAGGTGTACAGAAATGGAATTCTGTACCAGCAAGGAAAGAAAGAAAAATAGATTTAGATGTCACAGACACACGTGCATACAATTAACAACATCTACATTATAATAATGTACCTATACCTTGTAGCGATACCGTTCCTCAAACATGTCTAAGAACACTCGCACATGACTGTCACCTTTAATACAAAAAAAAACTAAATTGAAATCGCTTCATCCGTCCGGGAGTTATGATGCCACAGACAGACACACACACAGACAGACACGTCAATACTTATAACACCCGTCTTTTTGCGTCGGAGGTTAAAAAGATAAGATAACTCGTTTACAAAACATAAAACAATAAAATTTTAATTTTATTGTATAATTTAATTTGATTCATTTGACAGTATTATTAATGAATCAATTCATTAGAAATTGTAATTATGCTTATTAGATTGTATTATTAGTGTTCTTTGATTCTATTATTATTATTAACCTATTTGATTTTATGATCATCATTTTATCTGTAAATAACTAGTAAATCAAAAGTAACTATGTAAGTGCTGTGCACACCTTTAAGTGACCAGTTCGCTGCAGTATATTAGTTATAAGATAATCTCTCTGTTAATGATTTTGTGAATTAGTCGTTGGAGTGCCATAATAAATAAATAAATAAATAAAAACAGGGCAGATTTATACTTACGAACACAGCACATAAATAGCCGGCAGCTGCACGCCGCGACTGTGACAAGAAGGCTTCCACTCAGCGTAATGCTGTGCTGTAGGGGACCCACCGCACAGCGCTGATTTTCAGTGGTCACCCAAAAATGGTGTACGGAAACCAAGTCAGGTTTAGGGATTCAACCTGTAAGACGAAAATAAGTACATAATAAAGTTAAACAAATAAAACAGTAAGTAAGTAGGTTCTTAAAACTTTAAGATACCTAGTGATACATACATACACTCATGCCTTCTTCCCATGGGGGTAGGCAGTAACCACAGAACGCCACCTGCTACGATCCTTACATGCTACTGTTGCCTCGTTTACGTTCATACATCTGGTCATACACGCACGCCGGTTGCGAGTGCTACGAACCTGACCTTTCTGAAGAACATCACCAATAAGGTCACTGTATGTCCTCCTAGGGCGTCCCCTCCCGGCGTTTACACTCACATCTACCGTGTTAATAACTTTAAATTAAAGAACACATCCTAATGACGTTATTTTAAAATACGTATCAGCCTGTCGATAATAATAAGGTATAATAAACACAGGCTGATATTCTAAAATAACGCTATTATAACACCATTTAACATTTCTAAGAACAAAAGCGTGTCTTCAATAAATCCTCGTTTAAAAAGAACGAAGAATTTTTGTTCGTTTGCTCGTCTGTATGTATCTTCTCAATTGGCCCAAAAAAGGCTGAACGGATTTGGCTGAAAGAAGAATGCCCATTTTTCACCTGACTTTGTATAGAAATGAAATAAATCTTATAATACAGCTAATTGAATCGTATATTAATTACGCTTATCACAAAGTTAAAAGAAACGCAGAGAAAAAAGATTTTTTAATATTTCCTTGTGCTTATTCTACGTCAAGAGTAAACATTTTACCATGTTTTGAACGCATCTGAACTTCCCTTTTTTACGACGTTCCATTTTACATATTGCTACTTGACTTTATTCAACTCTGCTTCTGGGTTTCATGCATTATTTTACATTTTATATAATCAGTAATCATGTTTTATTAGTCTCAGTATAATACAGATTGATTAAAAATAACATCACAATTAAATAAAATAATCTTGTAATATGTAATTGAGTTCGAACGATTGAAACGGATTTTTAAAGGCAGTTGGTTTCAAGGAATTCACAAATTGAAAAAGTCGCTTAAGACCATAGATTTGTAATATTAGGGAAGTATTCATATTTTAGACTAAATTTCGAGCGTTATTTTATTCGTTGTAGCACATTTATTTCTTTATATTTGGTAAAGCTAAATCCTAACCTAAAAATATACATTAATATTTTTTGGACTTCGTAGCGTTTAAATAGTAAAAATGACTATATGACATTATTTTATAAATATACAGTTAGTCTTTCTCCTATACCTTATAACTATACATAAACTTTTATTATCAGGTTTTTAAATGTATGGGAAGTGGGCATTGTTCTTTGGAATAGATAATCTTCAAACTTCGCATGCAAAAGTAAATCTTCAATAAATCGTAAAATTTTCACTTAGTAACGATATACATTTTATTTTATATACTGAAGAGTGTTCGGTTAAATCTAATATGATATGATATCTCAGCCCAGTGAGCATTCCTTATAGTCTAGCGCCTCCATTTTTATTAAAAATATTTCTAAGATATCATTCACGCACGTTTGAACCGACCTATGTTGTTAAATTCCAGGGATAGCGAACCTCCATACATCTCTTTGCCATTATTTTCCAAATAAATATTGAATGTGGCCATGACGTGTCATCAAACAATCTTGATTAGGTATGATGACTGATATCAAAAATGTTCGTAAAAATAATGTAATTTCAAAGAATGCATAGTAAAAATGCGATAATTGAAAAAATCTGATGCATGTAAATATGAAGCAGATAAACGCTTCAAAAGTTTTTGGAGGGGATTATATCCGGAGCTAGTATGAAGTTACATAGACGTGACGTCACTTCTACGATAATGCTGCCCTTGTCTAACACTTATTTTAAAACGTTTGTAACTTGGAATTTTTTGTAAATTTTACACTTTTTGTGATATTGTTTGCACTATTTGGAAACAAACATTTTTTTGAGATAAAAATGAAAGAAATGTCATCATCCATATTAGTTTCAGTTGGAAAAAAAAAATACTTTCACAACAATACTCTGTATTTGCAAACTATATACTTCCACAATTATATCTTTATTATTGTACAATCATGGTACTATTATTGTTTTTTTTTTATTTTTTTACATAATTAATACTTTTTAAATATTTTTATAATACAACATTTTAAAAAAATTGCATCCCACCGGTATCGGGAACAGGATCCAAGTTACTGGCAGTCAGGGCTCCAGAGAGAGGAACCTCCTGACAATGCGAGTCGTGTCCAGAAGTACCGCTTTCTGAATCAAACCCTTGATCTAGCTGCCGAACAAGAGCCTCCTCAAGTGTTGGTCGAGGCTCTTTGCTGTTAAACTGTTGGCTGTCATGATTATTTATAGGACTACTAGCTGACCCGGCGAACTTATTTACGCCTTAGAGGCAATAAATGAGCAGATATTGGATTTTATTTTTATCAGGATAAAAAATATAAATAATAAAATATTTTTAATTCTTTATAGGCCATGTATTTTTGTGCATGGGTTGCACTCTTCAGTGAAGCACCTTGTGATAGACGACATTTTTCGTTTAATTATCAGGTGCAAGAACAAATAACGCAGATGGTCTTCCGACCCGTGAACATGCCACATATAATTTACCAAGGGAATAACATTGAATTTTTAGATTCAGATCACAAACTTTCAAGGACTGGCCTTGTGATTTGTTAATGGTCATGGCGAATGTAAGATGGATTGGAAATTGAAGTCCTTTAAACTGAAACGGTTTATCGGTTGGGATCACCGGGATCCTCGGAATAAGAACTTTTTCTCCTTCGAATTTTCCTTTGAGTATCGTGGCGTCCATATTGTTCATCAAATTACTTACCACCAAACGCGTTCCGTTGCACAGTTTTGGTTGGTTTATGTTTCGAAGCATGATTACTACGGAGCCAACCTTTAGTCGTAAATTGTGCGGTGCTAAGCCAGACACATCCAAGAAGTTAAAATTTCAATTGGTTAGTTGGTGTCTTCATCTTCATTTGTTACACCGTTAATATATTTGAATGAATGCAGTGTACCAATGATCGCATTCTGAATTATGTAGTTTAAGTCATCTACGTCTTTATTTTTAGTTTGTTGTGAGCTGAAGTTTCTTCACATAGCGCCATAGATTCGATGATTTGAGGCTAGTGTTTATTTCGTCGGCAGCAGTTGATCTTGGAATTACTGGCAGTGTTTGAGGAAAATCGCCAGACAGTAAAATCATTCCGCCTCCAAAACATCTCGAGTCATTGCGTAGATCTTTCAACGTTCGGTTAAGTTCTTCCAATGCACGTTTATGAGTCATTGTGCATTCGTCCCAGATGATGATTTTCGATGCTGATAAAACTTTGGCCATTGCGGAGTGTTTTGCAATGTTACATGTTGGTTCATCAAAAGTTTGAATATTTAACGGTAATTTTAATGCTGAATGAGAGGTACGGCATCCTTCTAACAATGTGTCTGCTATTCCAGAAAAAGCAACTGCAACCGCAATGTTGGATCTCGCACGAACAGTGGCTGAAACTACTGACAGGAGGAATTAATGTATCATAAGTCTCCTTTTGTTGGGGATTCAAGAGGGGTACATTCGTTTGAACTACTAAATCTAATTCCTGATGATCATATTCACGTTCCCGTTCCAAGATTCGATTAAATTTGTCTGTAGAGATATGAGGAACAGGGTGTAAAGTTCACTCATACTCTTTAGAAAAGGGAGGATCTTCCGACCAGATGGATGTCGTATCTGGTGTGCAACTGCCCGACGATTGATGTCGGGAATTTGTATATATGCTAGCTGCGCGGTAAACTCTGATTGCACAATGCAGGATTTGTGTGACGTCAGTGTGATGCGTTCGAGGTGTAGATGATATCGATATATCGGGATTTCTTGAACTGACACGAATTTGATCTATAATGTCTTGTGACACATTATGCTTGATAAAAAAAAGTATGTCCGTCTTCTGGTTCTAAGTTACCTCCCCACCAATTTTCTGACAAATCGGTTGAGCCGATCTTGAGTTATAAATAGTGTAACAAACACGAGTTTCTTTTATATATATAGATTATTACTGACAAATGCGTGCACTGACTGGACAGGTCCACTCAATATGGGTGGTTCTTTCTTGAAAACACAATTTCAGACACCAATCTACATGGTCTTCACATGATTTGAACAAGATTATGTCTGGCTTTAAAAGAGACAGACCTCTGAGTTTATTTCGGCCTTTCTTCTCTCAACCAGTTTTTAAAAGTTGATTGCAGTGTAAGAGTGTTTCTACAAACTTCTTTTTGCTTAGCTCCTAAGGTTCCCAACTAATATTATAAATGCGAAAGTAAGTTTGTTTGTTTGTTACGCCTTCTCGCCTAAACGACCAAACGGATTTGCATGAAATTTTGCACACAGATAGACCATGACATGAGTAAGGCCATAGGCTACTTTTTATCCTAAATCGCATACGAAGTCGCGGGCACCAGATAGTAGATTATAAAGAAGAAAATTTGTGAGTTTGTATGAAGGAGTTATCTTAGGAACTAAGTACTCATTTGGTGCCGAAAATACTTTCAGTTATGGGACTCTACAGTATTGCAGACTCTCATGACATATTTGTAAAATAACGCGAAAGAAGTCGCTGTCAGAAGCTAGTTCTGTATATTTGTCATAGGTGAGGTTGCCCATCCAAAATTCCATCTCAAAAATGTACCCTGTTCACCTAAAACTACCTTTAAGTACCTACCCACATTACATTACATACCATACATCAATAGACCTACTAATATCCTATTGACTACTAATATTATAAACTCGAAAGTTTATGACGATGGATAGATAAATGGATGGATGCATGTTTGTTACTCTTTCACGTAAAAACTACTGAATGGATTTTGATGAAACTTTAAAGTAATATAGCTTATACATCAGAATACCACATATACTACAATCAATAAAGATTTTGTGTGATTTGGCCATAAACGATAACTAAGGCAAGCATATGGGCAGCAACTTTTCCGACTTACTTGATGTAAGTCGGAAAAGTTGCTGCCCTTTTAGAGCTATCTTGGCGTGCGCTGCCTTAACCGTTAGACTTACACGAAGATAATGTTTCGTGTGATTTTATGTTTAAGCTATTATAGACAAAATCGTGAGCCATATACAATTAAATTTGATACTTTATTAGCAATGCACATTTTAGAGTATTTAGTTAATTCTTATCATAATTAATCCCTTTATCGCGTTTAACGTGGATAAACTTTGTATTTTACACTAAGTAAATTGGACAGATACTGTGATGTTTCACGGCTAATCCGAAGAACTGTGTCTGAAGCCTGGGGAAGGACGTATGCTTCTTTTCATCAAACACCACGTATTCTATACTAAATAAGTAACCAAAGAAAGTAAAAAAAAAATACATCGACTCTTAATGTTACTGAAAAAAATATAAAAAATACGGACATTTCTAAATAATGACGGGTCGGATCAGCACTTCCGCTTAATTCTTCTTTTTTCTTGCACACTGCTAATGATCGCAGGAAGTAGACAATTTCATATGTATTATTTAGAAGTTAGCATAACCATTTGACTTTTTTCAACGTTAGATTATATTTTACTAGCTTTTGCCAGCGGTTTCGCCCGCGTGGAGGTAGGTACCACCGCGGGTAGGACGTACAACCGGGATAAAAAGTATCTTTTGTATTAATCCAGGCCATAAACTACGTTGGATACTCAGAAAGTTATGCGAAAATAAAAATTAAATGAAAAAAATAAAACAAGTAATAGGTTAATTTTTTTTTATTAAATCTTTTCCAAGTACTCCCCACTAGCCTCTATACAAAGTTTCATGCGTCTGAACCAGTTTAAGATACACTTTTTCCAGTCCGCCGTAGACACCTCGTTTACAGCCTGCTCGAACTCTGACAGTGCATCTTCCGGCGACGAAAATTGTATCCCTTTGAGCAGATTTTTTATTTTCGGGAATAAAAAGAAGTCACACTGTGTTAGGTCAGGGCTGTAAAGAGGCTGCTTCCCAATCTGGGGGGCCCGAGCGCCGCTTGTAGTCGGCTCTACGTGGGGATCGTGCGATCGATGGCCCTTAACGGGGCCCCGATCTAGGCGACTGACCTGACGACCGAGCAATGGCCTTCAGAGTCATAAGAGGGTACCGCACGATCTCCTACGAGGCGGCTTGTGCACTGGCCGAATCCCCGCCCTGGGACCTAGAGGCGAAGGTGCTCGCGTCACTGTATCGGTGGTGCGAGGAAGCGAGGGCGCGGGGCAAGCGGCCGATGCAGCGTCATATGGAGCAGCGTCGGTCGCAGCTTCGCAAGGTCCTGGTGGCGGAATGGCGGGAGAGGCTTTCACGCCCCACCGGCCGACATCGTCACCATCGAGGCGGTCCGACCAGTGCTCGACCTCTGGCTCGGGAGGAGGCACTTCGTCACCCGAAACGACTCCCTGTCGTTTCGGGTGACGAAGGTACTTTCTGGGCATGGGTGCTTTGGAAAGTATCTGTGTCGCATTAACAGGGAGCCGGACGCCCGGTGTCACCACTGCACCGACTCCCGGGAAGACGCAGCGTGGCATACGCTGGCAGAGTGTGCCGCTTGAGAGGGGCCACGCCGTGACTTTATCTCAGAAGTAGACAGTGACTGTTGCTGCCAACCGTAATGAATTCGATGGTCGGCAGCGTCGAGTCCTGGGACGCGGTGGTTTCCTTCTGCGATACAGTAATCTCGCAGAAGGAGGCTGCGGAAAGGGAGAGATAAATCTCGTCCACTCTCCCGATCCGCAGCAGGCGCACCGGGCGCAGGGGGAGGGCGCACGACGCTCCAGCCCTCCTAAATGGGTCCAGGGACGGCTGACTCGGGGACGTCCGCCGCCCCCCATACATCAGGACCCGAGGTGGCGGCGCATAGTGTTCCACGCTCGCCCCTCTTAGACGTTGCGGGGGAGTCAAACACCTCACTTCCCACAGTGGAGGCCCGCAGAGGCGGGCCGGCACCAGTCGGGTTTGCTGAAGAATCGTATGTTCCCGCGACCCCGACGTAGGTGTGAGATGGAACACCGGGGTGGTTTTTACTTAGTAAGTCTGACAGATTCCTCCGCCCGCCCCAGGACGGAGGACATCCATGAAGATTTTCCACCCCGGAAATAAAAGGGCTGTAAGGAGGGTGGCCCAGGAGTTAGACCAGCGTGCAGTCCAGGAAGTCCCTCGTCGAGCACGTTGTGCCCATGTGTTTGGTCGCTTGTTGCACACAACAGACAAAACTTCTGCCAAGCAGTATACTATTCAGCGTTGATGCTTCTTTGGTTTCGTAAAGGAATTGGCACTAAGTTGCCAGTCAAATTGAAAAAGCTTGCAATGAAAATCTTCTCCTCGCTTCTAGATCGCCTCATTTTGGTAGGCGTTGATTCGTTTTAAACACCCAAACCCTCGACTGGCGCTTCGTTTCTGGATCGTATTTATAAATCCAAGACTCATCACCTGTAATGATGTCGTGAGCACGCTGAGGCGAGCCTGCATCAAATTCATGTATCATATCACGGCACTATTCCACCCGGGCCTGCTTCAGAGCATCGGTGAGATTGTGCGGCACCCACCGTAAAACTATCCTCCACACGCAAAGATACACTTGCAGTATGTGCTGAATCTCTTGATACGTACCTCGCCTATTGCCATGGATTATTTTTTCACTGCTAGCACGTTTTCTTCCCTCACAGCCGTCAAAGGGCGACCACTTCATTCTTCATCCTCCAAAGTTAGCCGAGCGCGCTTGAATTCGTTATACCAATACACGGTTGCCTTAGAAGGGTCTTCATCCATAAATGAAGTCCTTTGAAGTCTCTCATACATTTTTTTTCGTAATACTTTCTGAGTGGCCTGGTATATAATAAAAAATCAAGAAAGTCACATTGGTACATGTCACTAAATGATAACAGCCACACGGGTCGATCGATGGGTGACCATCTTTACATATCGAGCCTCGGAAAGTCCGCGTGGATCTTTGACAGTCGTTACGGGTCGTCAGAGACCCGAAAGTCTGACAACCAGTCTTACCACGGGGTATCGTGTTACCCAGTAACTGTATTGTTCAGGTCAGCTCCATGTAAAATACTCATATCTGGTGAGACTAGGAGCCGACTCCAAAAGTTACTTTGGGAAAAGGCTACGCAGATGATGAAATACATCATTGGTGCTTCCAGTAGGTACTTACTACTTTGGTTTCTACACCCACATTCTAACTCGTAAGCTCGAGAGCTACTCCACTAACAACTCCGTCGAGGAGTACCTCAAGGCGTGCCTCAGAAAACCCTCTAAATCGGTTTGAATACGTCACAAATACGTCAATATTCAATAAAATCCGGGTGTTATGGTTAAAAGTTCCTTTTTGACTACCTCAAGGTAAATCGACGTACATTACATTTGACAGTTGGTTCTTCAACTCAAACTCGCCTCGACTGAGGAAACTGTTTGAGATGAGGAGTAAAATTGCAACTATGAATATCAAACCACCGCAGTGAGGTTGAGTCATGTCGAGGAAATCATAATGTTGTGACTTAGAATACATAATCAGCCTATTATGTGCCCACTGCTAGAACACAGGCTTCCTCTCTGTGAGAGGGAGTGGGCCGTATTCCACCACGCGGGCTTAGTGCGGGTTTGTAGATGTCACATGTCTTCGATTTTTTGGTTCCAAGACATGCCACGAGGTTTTCCTTCACCGTTTTGAGAACAGTGGTGATGAAATAATTTACACAAAGCAGAGCGCCTGTCGGGGTTCGAATCTACGACCTACAACTCGTAAGCAGCGGCCGTTACCACTGGGCTACCTTACTACTTACTTTATTAATTATATGAATATGGGTGTTAACCTAAATTCTATAGACCGACAGACAAACATATTTCTATTAAGTAGTGAGACATTTAAAAATTTAGCCCAGACATATATGATTGCTACATCCACACACATTTACTGTTTTTTACAAGACCAATCGAGGCTATTTTCAAGATAATTCCTGACAGACATAATAAGTACGTAAATTAAAGGTACTTATGTAATTTCTAGACAAAAAGTAGTGTATAGTACTCCATGACCTGGGTTTTGTTTTGAGGTTAACCAGCTCAACACTTTCCTCACTACCATTCAAACTCAAACAAGTCAGGATTCTTTTTCTCCCTATTGCATAAGCAGCCTATAATATTCCCACTGCTGGGACTCGGAGTGGGCCATAATCCACCACGGGAGCCCAGTGGTGTCTTCGATTTTTTTGGTTCTAAGACATTTCCTCAGAATGTTTTCCTTCGCCGTTTTTCTTCTCCCTATTGACAATAGACAACAACAAAAAAATAATACAAATTAAATGAAAATAACTTTAATTTCGAAGTCGGTGTCTTTGTATTTTAGTTTTTTTCCACCGCCTTCAGAAATTAAAGTAATTTTTCACTTTGTTGCGTTTGTTCACATCTATAAAGCTATATTGTCAGCGAGTCAACAGGGCTGTGAGTTTTTTTATATGTGAATGTGTGTTTTACATATAGTGTAGTGTCTCACGACTTCCTAACGTAGATTCAGTTTTAACTTGGGTCCTCTCGAGTCTCCTAGAAACCAATTCAAAGAAATTGTTATACTCTTCCTACCTTCTCTTTATTGTAAGTCTTCTCTTCTACTTATTATTCGCTGAAAAGTACACGCACAGCAGTTGTTTTGCATTTTGTTTTTGTTTTATATTTTTCGTTGTTTGTCACTTGTGAAAATTGGAATTCTGCCACTCAGTTCGTTTTATCATTATTTCTCCAAATGTAGTTGACTACCATAGAACACTTTTGTTTGTATTACTCACTATAATTATTGTAGCTTTATTTATTCAGCATTGTGTTTAAACAGCCGTAATGTTTTTAATTTTGTTTGCCGGAGTTTCGGCGCCTGCGTCTCTGGTCTACTTGCTTGTCACAGCGATGCCATAGTGTCATGGAACACTCTAACCATAGAGTACCACAGACACTTATGGCATAGACAAGAAGTGGTTGATGTTACGTCGGGTGCTGACAAGCGAATAAAGTTATAAATATTTAATTTAATTTATTATTTAAATATTTTATATAATTTACACTAATTAATTTATATTTATATTAGTCATGTATTATTTGATCGATTATATATTTCTGTATCTGTCCGTGACATCACAGTGGGCCCTATCAGAATACCAGCGCTGTGACACTTATTTTTAAGTGTCAGTGTTTAAAATTACCACTGCGCTGGCAGAGATGCGAACAAACGCATCAATCCTGCATCGCGCAAGCAGAGTTTACCGCGCAGCTAGCATATATACAACTTCCCGACAACAATCAGGGGGCAGTTGCCCACCAGATACGACATCCATCTGGTCGGAGGATCCTCCCTTTTCCAAGAGTATGAGTGAACTTTACACCCTGTTCATCATATCTCTTCACTGGTGACGTCATCATCATCACTCCCGCAAGTCACACAGCCGGCCAGCAACAACGGCTTGAACGGTTGTCCTGACCATCAGCATGCAGCGCAAGCGCATACCTGGTGATCACCTTCAGCCTCATCAGCAACCTTGGCACAGCACACTGCAAATTCGGCCGCAAATTCGGCCGGTCCACAAGCAGAGTGCTTAATCCCTCTCCTGGTCGACACCAGCAGTCAGCCACCCCGACTCACTGGGGCATCTTCGCAGACAGTTCCGACTCACCGCGAACTATGTGACACCCGGTTCCAACCCACTGGAACCCAACCGGCATTGGCAAGCATCGCAAGATACAAGACTTAGTCCACTATCGACCTCCGGTCTTCGGAGGGGAGTGATGTGGCGGCATCTACGCCGCCACATGCGAACAAACGCATCAATCCTGCATCGCGCAAGCAGAGTTTACCGCGCAGATAGCATATATACAACTTCCCGACAAAAATCATCGGGCAGTTGCTCGACCGATCACCATGTTCGGCAAGCCGATCCCTTGGGAGAAGCGAGCCAAATACCTGGGTGTCGTACTAGACGAACACCTCTCTTTTTCAGAGCACATTAAGGCGGCTCGTTCGCGCGCCGCCTTCGCTCTAGGTAGACTTCACTTTGTCCTCAATGCACGTAGCAAATTGTCACTGAAGTGCAAAATGCGTATCTACACAGCGTGCATCCGCCCGATCATGACCTATGCCAGTGCAGTCTTCGCACACGCCAAGCCCGTTCGCTTCAACAGAATGCAGACCCTCCAGAACAAGTTCCTCCGTAGGATAACAGGCTCCCCCTGGTACGTTCGTAACGAAATCCTCCACGTAGACCTCAGGATTCCCACTATCCGTCAGTTCATGAAACGCATTTCAAAGCGTTTCTTCGAGACCGCCGCGAATCACCGCAACCCTCTGGTTGTGAAAGCCGCTAGTTATATTCCCTCCTCCATTAGTCATGTCCGCCGTCCCAAGCATGTCCTCACCGATCCCGATGACCACATAACTCTCATTCAGGAGAGCAGTAGGGCCACCAGTACAGTGCACAAACACAGACCGACATTCCGACCTCGCCGCCGAGGTTCCTCGCGAAGATCCCGACGTAATTGTCCCCCCCGACCCTTGCTCGACGAAGTGCCAGCCCGCGCCGTAGCTGAGCCTGTAGCTTTAAATTCCCCGATTAATAATAATCAACTAAACTTGATCCAGCCCGTCCCATCTTGCTGTCCTCCCGTCAGCGACGCCCTAAGCCGAGGTCCGTACCCCACAGGGGGTGCCCTTAGCGAGCGTTCGCTTAATAATATAAGTAGTTTTACGCCCCTGGCTGGAGGCTTTGAGTCCGCTTAAGGCAGCCACAGGATAGTCCGGTTAAGTAGTCACGACCTCTCAAGGTCAACTACGAGATGCCATACCCAAAAAAAAAAAAAAATCGGGCTGTTGCCCACCAGATACGACATCCATCTGCTCGGAGCATCCTCCCTTTTCCAAGAGTATGAGTGAACTTTACACCCTGTTCCTCATACCCCTAAACATCGATAGCATGATTGCATATTTTGGTTGATAGAAAAAATACTTATATTAACATGACTATAACGTTCTTTTTTTATGTGTACTAAACGGCAATTTCATAGACATACCTATTATATAAATAGAATAAAGATGTGGTCATGGTGTAACAAAATACCACAACACACACACATGCACAGGTCGCATAACCAAGCGCGGTGACTGCTGGTACTTTGAGTTAAAAGAACTTCATAGAAGTTCAAGACACTCCTTCCAGTTATAATTAAAGTTATATCTAGCTTTAATTACACCCACTTTCAATTATGAAATGTACCTTAACACGTGTTTACTAAATTAACCTCAATTTTCGCCAATAACGCACACGTTACAGAAACTTCTGGATACAAGCTAAATTATCCTGGAATTCAATAAAGTTCACAGGCTATAATTAGCTCGGGACACTTCGTTACAGTTCTAAGTAACTTAAGATTAATAAAAGTAATTATTTATCGACGATTTAGAGAAAATGGAAGAACATAATCGTCTATCTATATATTTAGCTCGTAATGTACCATTGGTGGGCAAATGCCTCCTTTACCCTTTTCCACATACGTCTGTTCACTGCCATTTCTAGCCAGTCCATGCGTTGGGAGTCGGGTTCGTCCCTCTCCCGAATCATCTTCATCGTAGAAAAATAAAATTGTGTGGAATGAATGATAGCTAGATAGGAACTTGAACATTAAATATAGTACAACAGAGGCATTGATGTACGAACGTAAAAATATGGGCCAAAAATGATATGCCTGGTTTGGGGCCAAAACGTTCATAGTACTTTTCACAAATAACGCTTGGAAATTCGACCTAAGTAAATTAATTATAAATTCCAGAATCAAATGACGAACAACGATAACTTTTCTCGTGCCAATTTGTTCATTTGTTTCTTTTTCTCATGACAGCTATTTGCTAAGCCAGTTCGAGATTTAAATAAAATCTTTGCTAAGTTACCTCCTTGGTTGCCATGGGTCGTAGAAAAAAAGTTCGTCCCATTTTGAAATAACACGACAGATGAGTTTTCTAAGGGTGGGTTGCACCAAGAGCTACGTTATAGTTTCCGTCAAAGTTAATTTTAACAGTAACATTTACACTGACCATCGACTCTAACTGCCTGCTGTTGCACAGTCATATTAAATATAAAAGTTAAAGTTAAAAGGGTGAAAAGACGTCTGATTTCCTCAAAATGCAAGTGGGTAATTTCCTCGGCAATGGTAACATTTCAAATATGTTGTCATCAACGGTTGTCAGATACTCAGATGTCACTTGTCATCAAGCTTTCAAACTTCAAAGCCAACCGAATTCACAGAGTATCAGTTCAAATTGCTTTTTCAGCGGGTTATAAATACGAGTGGTATTTTAATCAAACAAAATTTAGGCAAAATATTGAGAATTAAGGAGGAATACCCAATAGCAATTTACTCCACAACTTCAATACAAACTGAGTACTTGAAGCGCTCGATTCCCACAATAAGTCGCGGAGTATCATCGATCAATAAAATTGATCGAAGCGGAGTAAAGACATAAGTACCTAATTCATTTCCGTACTTTATTAAATAACACAACATTTTGAGAGGTTACAACTGCAAAGCAGATGATAATACAGTGACACTAACCGTAACTATAGCCCTTAACCGCCCAAAGTTGAGCGGTTAATGTTATCGTTATTTGTGACGTCATTTTAACCATTGCTAAAATGGTGCAACCCGTATTACGCTTAACCGGAGAATTGACGGCTGACATGGCATTGGTTACCGTTAAAGTTACTTGGTGCAACTCACTCTTAATCATTTATTCGGCCGCTCACTAAGATATGGATTTTCATACTAACATTGCATGTATCTCTATCACGAAGAAGGTTGTCAAAAAAATACTCGAATTTCCAAGCATGTTTGAGAAAATTATGTTTATATGACGGCAGCATGTAACTTCTCCAATTTCAAATATCTGAATCAGATACAGATACAGAAAGGAGTGTTTATGCGGAAAATAAAGCGAATGGTGGTATACATGCGAGTGTATAGCACCATTCACTGAAGAACAGCCAGTGGCTGTTCACAATGGTGTGCTGGTGCCTACGCTTATGTATAGAAGTGAATGTTGGGTGTGGCAAAAGAGGCATACATGCCGTGGATATGCATTCCTTACGAAGCATGTGTGGTGTGACTATGATTGATAGGCTGAGGAATGAGGTGATACGGCGGGTGGTTTAAAAGAAGATGTATACGTTAAGTCAACATAACATAAACATCACGCCTGTAACCCCAGAAGGGTTAGGCATTAGGTGTACCTATAGTACAACCATATTTCTCCAGTTATGCTTAAGTCCCATGTCATAAGGGGCGAGCCTGTTGCCATAAACCGCGCACAAATCCAGACTCCGGGCCGCTACTGAGAAATTCCAGATAAAAAAAACCCAATTACACTTTGCCCGACCTGGGAATCGAACCCTTGACCCCATGCTCAGCAGTAGCTATTGCGACCACTAGACCAACGAGGCAGACAAAAAAAAGATTAGTTTGTTTTTTTTATTTTTTATTTTATTTTATTTGAGATGGGTTTGCTCTCGACTCTAGGTCAGAAGTGACAGAGACAAAGTCTACGATAGAGTGAGCTTACCAGAAAGAAGCCTGTTCACTCTAACTTTGAAGAGATTCGGATTGAATGCGTTCGGGAACACAGACGCAGGTAGTATGTTCCACTCTTTTGTCGTGCGCATTATGAAGGATGTTTGGAAGCGCTTAGTGCGAATTGGTGGAATGGCAACTAAGTATGGATGGTAATTAGCAATACGTCTAGATGTCCCATGGTAGAAGGGGGCAGGTGGGATGAGGTCGTGGAGTTCTTGCGCACACTCACCGAAGTACAGTCTTTAGAAGACCGACAAGCAGGCAACCTTGCGGCGATGAGCAAAGCTGTGAAGCTTGGCATCCACCAGTTTTACGTCGCCTATGAGCCTCTTAGCTCTGCGTTCCACTGAGGCGAGCACTGCAAGTTGGTATTTTGCTGAGCCATCCCAAAGGTGGCTGCAATACTCCATGCAGGATCGGACTTGCGCTTTTTAAGAGTTGGAAGCTGTCCAGGCGTAAAGTATCGCTTCACTCTATTGAGAATGCCCAGTTTTTTGGCCGCATTTTGAGCTTTGCGCTCAATGGTTGCGCCAAAGTTGAGACTGGACGTCAACGTTACGACGTTACAGGAACAGTGGAAACGTCAACGAAGATGATAATGTCGTTGATGAATATCAAGATGATGCTAATGATGAAATCATCGCAGATGAACCTGAAGATGTGTTCCCGGAACAGATGATACTTCGAGACTGTTCTATGTTACGTCCTCCAGATAGATTCAAAGACTTTGTTATGAACGCGATAATGGGATACAATGAACCAGAAACGTACAAAGATGCAATCAGACGCCCAGATAAAGAGCTAAGGGAAAAGGCCATGGACAGTGAAATTAGTTCCTTGAAGGAAAATGACTCATGGAAGCTTGTGAATCTACCCAGGGGCAGAAAAGCTTTACCTTGTAAATGGGTTTTCAAACTCAAGATGAATGCTGATGGCTCCATAGACAAGTACAAGGCTAGAAAAGTCATAAAAGGTTTTCATCAAAAGAAAGGTATAGACTACATGCAGACCTTTAGCCCTGTGACCAGAATGGCAACTGTTCGCTCAGTGATTAGTACAGCAGCGAGCGAAGGTATGTCGATGAGACAGTTCGATGTTTCGACTGCCTTCCTGTATGGATCGTTAGATGAAGAGATCTTCATGAAACAACCAGAAGGTTATAATTATACGGCTCCGGTCAAGTATGTCTTCTAAAGAAGAGTTTCTATGGGCTGAAGCAAGCACCATGGTGCTGGAACGGGTGCATTCTAGATTATTGCAAAGAAATCGGTTTCAAGGTAAGTGAGGCAGATCCTTGTCTTCTGATACGAAAGAGAGGATGTGGAAAGCTTATAGTAGCTCTGTACGTGTATGACGGTCTAGTCGTCGGATCCAATGATGCACTGATAGACGAGTTGACGGAGGAGCTCAAACGTCGTTTCAAAATAACCATGAAAACTGCGTCTTATTTTCTTGGAGTAGAGATAGAAAGCAGAGGAGAAAATATTAAGATATTCCAAACGTCGTATGTACGTAAGATCTCGCGGAGATTCGGAATGGACACCTGCAAACCGGTCTCGACGCCGATCGCAAAAGACGGTACATGGAGCGAGAAGGTGGACATGAATTATTTGAAAGATAATTACAGGCAAATTGTTGGAGCCTTGGCTTACTTGATGGTTTGCTCTAGACCTGACATTGCATATGCTGTAAGTGTAGTCTCACGAAGTCTGAACAAGTCAGAAGAAACAGACTGTGTTCAACTGAAGCGCATAATGCGTTTTTTTGCAGTACACGCCAGATTTAGGTATCATGTACAAGAGAGATTACAAACAAGGCATTTTGGAATGCTATAGTGATGCTGATCATGCAGGAGATATCAGCACTGGTAGATCCACTACTGGAGTGCTGTGCATGATTGCTGGAGGAGCGGTGTCATGGCTAAGCCAAAGACAGGCAAGCGTTTCAATTTCCACCACCGAGGCAGAAGTTGTAGCTGCCAGTGAAGCAGCCAGAGAGACTGTTTGGCTATCTCGGCTTATGAGTGATCTTGTCACTCTTAGGGAGATTCCATGCATAAGAATTGATAACGAAGCTGCGATCAGGCTGGCTGAAAATCTCGAATTCCATCGACGGATTAAGCATATCCGGGTCCGACATTTCTTTGTTAGAGAATTGGTGACTGGAGGTGAGCTAAAAGTCGATAAGGTATCTAGCGAAGATCACCTCGCAGACATCCTAACCAAGCCACTAGCAAGACCGAGGATCAGAAAGATCTCTGACCTGATAGGTATTTGTTGAGAGGAGATATTAAAATTGGAACTTCAATTTGGTTACATAGCAACTGCATACACACATCAACAGAATCTAGGGATACCTTAATCCTAAATTATTTACGAATATATAGTTTAAAATCTGTTTAGTTTCTATAAAAAGTTTATATGGAGATTGAAACCTCATTTATTATATTCTCTAAAGGACAATGTCAGGTTTCGGCCTACACAACTTTTAAAACTAAATTCAAACGGACACAAAGATTTTACTTACAATAATTTAAATATAAAATTCCAACTACTCGAAAAGAAAATCATTACAACTTTTCGAAAAGAAAATCATTTTTTATAAGTAATTTTTTTATTATTAATGTTCTTGAATGACAGGTTTTCTTTTTTAAATAAAAAAGTGTCAGGTAAATAATCGATTACAGTGGCAGAACAGGTAACTCCTGTTCTGCCACTGTTATCGATTATTCTCTATAATTAAAGCGATTTACTTTACTTTTTATTCACCACCTTACAATTGTCTTTTATTATTATTGTTTTTACCTTAATAATACGCTCACCGTGTTTATTATAGATACATGTAGTATTTTTTAAAGAATTTAAAGACGAAATTCAAGAAATCGATTTTCCTAATCTGTGTTCGATAACTTAATCGCCATGTAATGGCAACCTTGTTAGGTTACGTCTTCTGCAGTTGTGTCCAAATCGCGCGCGCTCAAACTGACAGTGAGTTGACGTGTACGTTTTGTTTCCTTCTCAAATTCCTCTGCGTTTGCGTTATAGTCTTACTGTGTTTTATCCATACAACACATTTTGTGACAATATCTTATCAACTACCTACGTTCTATTAATTGTGTTATAAATGTGTTCCAGATAAAACGGCATTTAATGTACTCTTTATAAAAATACATAACCTCCAATTTAAAATGTCTTTTTAAATTGGAGTATATATGGAAATAACTTTTTTATAAAAGTTCAGTGTAAAAGTGGAAATAACAGAAAAGCTTTTTACATTAAACTGCACCAAAAAACGTAAGAATTTTCTCTGTCCGTGACAAATTAATGTTGAGCCAAAGTTGCTATGGACATCTGACATTGTTCTTTAAAAATGGAAATAAAAAACAAAATAAACAAAAAATTACGGAGGCAAAATTGTTAGTAATTCATTACGCTAAGAAAAGTTAAAATTGTTTTATTAATATTAATTTATGAAAAGGGATTAGATTGATTTTCTTTTTTAATTTAACGTGTCGTGTGAGGTTTAAGAGTCATGTCACGTCGTCATTTGAGTCGAGATGAAATGTTACAAGCCGTGGGCATGTTAGAAAATGGTGCTATTCAACGCATCGTTGCTGAGGCCCTATACACCAGCCAAAACGTGATATCAAGGTTGTGGTCACGTTATCGCAGTTCTGGGGATATGACTGAACGGCATACTGGTAGATATCGTGTTACTACGCAGAGACAGGATCGATATCTCCAAATGACCGTCAGAAGACAACCCAATATCACAGCGATGCAACTAGTACAAAGGCTCCAGGAGGACCATCAGCCGCTGGTAAGCGACCAAACCGTGCGAAGAAGGTTGCATGAAGTTGGTCTTCATACTCGAAGACCGCTCCGTGTTCCAGCATTGCGACGTGGCAATCGCGGTCGGCGGCTTTCGTTGGCTCGGGAGCATTTACCATGGAGTGACGAACAATGGTCTTTGGTGCTGTTCACCGATGAGTCCCGGTTTGGGTTTCAACCGGATTCACGAATAACACACGTTTGGAGATCTCAAGGGAGAGTTAGCCGTCTACGGCACCCTCAGGAGGTCCACTCATACCAAGGTGGGACAATCATGGTGTGGGCAGGAATTCGTTTTGGCGGACGAACCCAGCTCGTTTGGATCCAAGGCAACATGACTGCACAAAAATACCATGAGGAGGTAGTAGAGCCTGTTATTGTCCCACACAGAATCCAAATGGGCCAGGAATTTCTACTCATGCACGGTAATGTTCCTTCCCATACGGCGCGTCTCGTGTCGGTCGCTCTCCGAGACCACAATATTCAAGTTTTGGATTGGCCTGCACAGTCGCCCGACTTAAATCCTATCGAGCATGCCTGAGACATGTTAAAACGAAAAGCTTTGAGAGATTTCCCGCCAAATTTGACGACGGAACAACAACTTTACGAACCCTTGCAAAGAACATGGGACCCCATAACGCAGCAAGACATTGACAATTTAATTTTAAGTATGAACAATCGATGTCGATGTGTAATTAATGTAAGAGGTGGCAACACTGATTATTAATAATTAGATTTTATAAGAGTTTTTCAATTTTAATTAAAATTAATAGTTTTATAAGAAGAAAAGAAGTTTTTTATCTTAATAATTTTCTACGGCGATTTAAAAAAAAAATATTTTTATTTAAAACAAAAGAATCACGAAATAAATTATTATTATTATTAAAGACCTTAAAATAACCTATCATTCTGCGTAGTACTCACAACCGGCGTGCGTGTTTGACAAGATGATTGTATCAACGTAAACGAAGCAAAAGAAATATTTAAGGATTGTGACAGGTGGCATTCTGTAGTTACTGCCGACCCCCATGGGAAGAAGGCGCGAGTTTATGTATTTGTATGTAAGTATCTGATGAAAACGTAAACAGATGGGTCCATCTTTTTACGTTTTCATCTATACTGTGGATACCAACTTGTAAAGCTTCTAAAAATTCCTAACTTAAAATTATAATTTATAATCACTTTAAGTGCCGATTTCACCGATGTTACTGAATGCGTTCAGCACATCTAAAACGCGTTCAAGAGCTGTCAGTGTCAATATTCCATAGAAAATAATGACACTGACAGCTCCTAAACGGAGTTTATGTACTGATCGCGTTCAATTTCATTGATGTATTTTTTTGATCAAGGTTAGTTTAAAAACGTCAATTTTCGTCGATAATTTTCAATTGCAAATTAAATGTTATTTAAATAGTAATTGTTTGAAAAAGTGCTGAAAAATTTCTAAATCCAGATGAAGATGAGACTAGTATATCTGACACTTTCAGTATCAACTAAATGGCAGCTTATCGATTTATTTTACGCATTTTGACAGAAGCAACAAAAAATAGTAGGAATTTTGTGAAATAGCTCCAAACATTAGTTAGTGATTTACCAATATTTTAAAAAAAAAAGAAAAAAAACAACGCAACTCTGGCAGCTAAAATTGACCCTCCACAGTGAAAGGTACATTTAGACATGAGCTCATTGGTGCAGAAGAATACTCTTTTAAAAATACATAGATATTTAGATTTCTATAAAAGGTACTACAAAGCGCGGTTCAAACATTACACTATCCAGTATCTTTATATCTACACCCACTTGTTGCCACCCTAAATAATTATAAGCTTGTTGTTACTAAGTCAACGATCTCTCGATTAAGTGTTATTACAGCCCTGCTGAGAAAACCATCCCCTGTGTATAGAAACTTAATAACAAGTCCCCAATAATTATTTACTTTGTAAATTATATTTTATTCGCAGTTCAATGGAGATTAATTTAGTAAGAAGTGTTATTAAAAATAGCTTTTGAATCTTAATAAATGAAAATGTTGTAGTGGTACATTCTGGAAAGGTCTCTCCAACTTTCATTACTCCTGCCGGCTAGGCACGACCATTTTGGAATCAGCTTCCAGTCTTACTGAATGTAGCTGAGGGTCAGTGGGTCGTCTTAGGGGCGGAGTACCAGTATTTTCCATGGAGCGAACATATCTGCCCTCCACAACCCAATCACTGCGTAATACGATATCCATTGGTAAGACTAGCAACAGTGACTACCTATAACTCTCGACTGCTCGACTCAGTGGAACCCAGAGCTAAGAGGCTAATGGGGAAGGTCGGGCAAAGCTAGATGGCGTGACCATAGCTAGGTCCCTACGGCCTACAATAAATTTGACATTTCGTTCATTCATTTCATTTTATGTTCATTCATGAGTTTGATTTTATTTCACTAGTTCGTTATTTTCTATGATTTCAGTATTTTATATCAAGTACTTGACATGGAAAGTGTCAGAATTTTAAACCTTGCATATTTCCTCGTAATCACTTTCTTCAAAATGTTTCCGAAATATAATTCTTAACTCAAAAAAATCTCTACGAAAAGTTTTAAACCACAATCTTCTAAGTTTAGGGGCTTTCGGGAAATTGTAGACACCCAATTTCGGAGTGTCTAGGAACACAACGCTTCAATTTTCGCTAAAATAAAATAAAATCAGATAACGCCTTGTATTTTTGGCTTGTGTTGGGAACTAGCTACGATAGCGCCATTTTGACAGTTGCCTTCCCCATTGGCGACGTAAAACTGGTGGATGCGAAACTTCACAGCTTGGCTCATCGCCACAAGGTTGCCTGCTTGTCGGTCTTCTATAGACTGTACTTCGGTGAGTGTGCGCAAGAACTGCACGACCTCATCCGACCTGCCCCCTTCTACCATCGGACATCTAGACGTACGGTTAATTACCATCCATACGTAGTTGCCATTCCACCAATTCGCACTAAGCGCTTCTAAACATCCTTCATAATGCGCACGGCAAAAGAGTGGAACTCACTACCTGCATCTCTGTTCCCGAATGCATTCAACCCGGATCTCTTCAATGTTAAAGTGAACAGGCTTCTTCTGGGTATGCTCACTCCATCGTAGACTTTGTCTCTGTCACCTTTTACTTAGACTAGAGTCAAGAGCAAACCTATCTCAAATAAAAAAATAACGATTGTCAAAGATCTATGAACGATAGCCCAGACAACACACAATTCAATAATATTCATTGCGTTATTTTCATCGTCGAGCAGATGATAATTTTAATGAAGCAATGGATAATGAATTTCTTTCAAAATCCTTTTGAATTATATCTGTAAGTGTTTTAAGTAATTTGGGGCGGGTCTCGTTATGAAATTGATGGTCACACATCCACCGACCGACTCGTGCGGCTGTCTTTTTATAAATACCTCTGTTTTTGAACATCTGTCGGTTTTCTAAGGGCCTTTAAAATTCTTGTGAAACTGTTCCCTATGGCTGAAGATCAGCATATCTTCAACACCATTACGGAGTTTTCTAAAAACAAAAACATACCGACTGCGAAATCTAGCCAAATATCGGCCACTTTTTGGGCAAATGCTTCTGGGTACCCTCCGTCTGGAGAGAACGGAGGGTTATTTCGGACTTCTACCGACTTAAACCCTCTTCCTTCTAGTCGGAGGCCCGGCAGGCCCAGCAGATACTTGCAAATTCGCCGCACCACGCATCGAATGTGTGGCGACATCTACACCGCCACGTGCGAACAAACGCATCACACTGACGTCAGACAAATCCTGCATCGCGCAAGCAGAGTTTACCGCGCAGATATCATATTTACTACCTCCCGACATCAATTGGGCAGTTGCCCACCAAATACGACATCCATTTGGTCGGAGGTTCCTCCCTTTTCTATGCAGTATGAGTGAACTTTACACCCTGTTCCTCATATCTCTTCAGTATGGTTTGCATAACTTTACAAAACTTTGAGATTTAATACATACTTCAAACACATTTTTTTCTACATTCACTTTCGGAATGTGAAAAGTTTTTTTTAAATTCAACCAACTTCCAAAAAGAGAACAATACAAAAAGCAATTACAGCAATTACATTCAGACCGAAACTAACGTTGGTCGGTTGAGTTTTTTTAACACGCGTTTATTAGCACTCACTTTTCACATGTATTTAACTAACTAACAACTTTAACTTACTTCGAATAATGATCGTATGGAAATGAGACTTTGTAAATATATGTAATTCGGATGACAAGCCTAAATTGGTATCTTGGAGCTGATCTGATGATGGAGCTACGAGGTGGATTGTGGAAGTCATATGATTCGTTTCGACGAGTCCAATACATTGGGCCTAGGCAACGAAGGTCTGATTATGAGAGCCAGGAGGTTTATAGTGGAACTCTTAAGTGGCTACCAGTAAACGCCTCGAGTTTGGAGGCATATGATTCGTTTTGATGAATCCAATATTTTGCACTTGGTGTCAAGGGTCTGATGATGGAGACAAGTTTTTAGTGCGAGATAAAAGCGTGTTTTTAAACTACATATATATATATATTTTTAAAGTTTATTTTTCATTTAAACTCTATTTAGTAGTGTGTTCACATATTCTGGTTCACTTGGTGGTACACGAATTTCGTGCGACGACCTACATGCTCAAATTTTATTTCATTTTCATCAGATCTCTATGAGGAGTTCTGCCAGGACCACCGATAGGTAACTAACCATCAATTAACTTCGGTCTTCAGTACAATAACCAAATCACACTATGTGCATTGTTCATTATTGAGGAGTTCCGTTGTCTATATCCGAAGGTATTCATCAGATCTTCACCAAATTGTAGCGGGATTATCTTTAGAGAAAACTCTTCCAAAAATATATTCTATAACTATAGGAAATCAGGTTACGGGCGTGAATTAAAAAGCAATAACTGTGTATTTAAATAACGTTACTTTTAATTTAAATTAACGTTTCAAAAGAAAGGTTTTGTGTCTGTCTCCTAGCACAGTAAATATGGAAAAAGGATAGAACTTTTTTTTTTTTTTTTTTTGTGTATGGCATCTCGTAGTTGACCTTGAGAGGTCGTGACTACTTAACCGGACTATCCTGTGGCTGCCTTAAGCGGACTCAAAGCCTCCAGCCAGGGGCGTAAAACTACTTATATTATTAAGCGAACGCTCGCTAAGGGCACCCCCTGTGGGGTACGGACCTCGGCTTAGGGCGTCGCTGACGGGAGGACAGCAAGATGGGACAGGCTGGATCAAGTTTAGTTGATTATTATTAATCGGGGAATTTAAAACTACAGGCTCAGCTACGGCGCGGGCTGGCACTTCGTCGAGCAAGGGTCGGGGGGGACAATTACGTCGGGATCTTCGCGAGGAACCTCGGCGGCGAGGTCGGAATGTCGGTCTGTGTTTGTGCACTGTACTGGTGGCCCTACTGCTCTCCTGAATGAGAGTTATGTGGTCATCGGGATCGGTGAGGGCATGCTTGGGACGGCGGACTTGACTAATGGAGGAGGGAATATAACTAGCGGCTTTCACAACCAGAGGGTTGCGGTGATTCGCGGCGGTCTCGAAGAAACGCTTTGAAATGCGTTTCATGAACTGACGGATAGTGGGAATCCTGAGGTCTACGTGGAGGATTTCGTTGCGAACGTACCAGGGGGAGCCTGTTATCCTACGGAGGAACTTGTTCTGGAGGGTCTGCATTCTATTGAAGCGAACGGGCTTGGCGTGTGCGAAGACTGCACTGGCATAGGTCATGATCGGGCGGATGCACGCTGTGTAGATACGCATTTTGCACTTTAATGACAATTTGCTACGTGCATTGAGGACAAAGTGAAGTCTACCTAGAGCGAAGACGGCGCGCGAACGAGCCGCCTTAATGTGCTCTGAAAACGAAAGGTGTTCGTCGAGAACTACACCAAGATATTTGGCTCGCTTCTCCCAAGGGATCGGCTTGCCGAACATGGTGATCGGTCGAGGGGGGCAGGGGGTATGACGCGGCTTCGAGAATAGAACCGCTTGACTTTTGTCGGGATTTACTTCAATTCTCCATTTCCTAAACCAGGCGCCAAGCTTGTTGACTTGGGTTTGGAGAATGCGAGATATCGAGTCTGGATCGCGGCCGGTGTAGTAAATGGCCGTGTCGTCTGCGAACAGAGCCAGCTGTGCCTTGCTGCACTTGGGCATATCGCTGGTGAATAGCGTGAATGCTAGGGGAGAGATCACAGAGCCCTGAGGGACTCCTGCGCGAATAGGGGGGGGGAGGATAGCGCTCCTTCGATGCGATAACGGAAGGTGCGATTCGACAAAAAGTCCCGTAAGATGAGCACGAGACGATCTGGCACACCGAGTTGGTACAGCTTATATAATAAGCCGTTGTGCCAGACTTTGTCGAACGCTTTCGCTATGTCGAAGAAAACAGCACCGGTCATCAAACCTCGTTGGAAACCGAAGTTGATGTGTTCGACTATACGGTGGACCTGTTGTACGCACGAGTGTTGGGTTCTAAAACCAAACTGTTCGTTGGGGATGAGGCCCTTTGTCTCGGCGTAGTCTCTGAGGCGCTTATAAATAAGCCTCTCATAGATTTTGCCGAGAACATTGAGCAGACTGATGAGGCGGTAACTACTAGGCTCTGACTTTGGCTTGCCGAGCTTCGGGATACCGATGACGGTGGCTTCTTTGAATGCCTGTGGAAAGATGTTGTTGCTCAGAGCACCATTGAAGATGGTGGTCAGTAGCATTATCAGGTGGGCAGGGAAAAGTTGGAATACCCTATTGGTGATTCCATCTGAGCCGGGGGCTTTACGAGCCTTAAGACCTTTGATGAGGTCGTGCACTTCGTCGGGCGTGACTGGGGGCAGTGGATACTCTGGGTCTTCGACGGGAGGGAGGGAGGCTCTATGTTCGACTTCAGCGTCGACCTCAGAGAGGTGAGCTTGGTCTACTGGTTGAGAGCTAGGTGAGCATTGGACTTCTAGAGTGTCGGCTAGAAGCTCAGCCTTGTCGACATCATCGAAGGCGATGGTCTTGTCGGGACGGATCAGGGGGGGCATGGAGACTATTTCTCCGGATCTGAGCTTCCTCTGGAGTTGCCAGAAGGCTAGGTGGGTGGGCTCTAGTTCGCTCAACATCTTGTCCCAGCCGGCGGTACGCAGCTCCTCTATGCGTGTTCTTACAGTACGCTGTAAGTAACGCATATGGGCTTTGTTCGCGTCGCAGGGGAAGTTGCTGTAGGCACGGACAGCCGCGTTCTTCTCATTCAACAGTTCGCGTACATCGTCCGGCAACTTCCAGCGACGGTCATCCGTCGCTGAAATTTCCCTTGAACAATCGTTCAGGACTGATTGTACGTGAGCTGTGAATGAGTCGATCGCGGCCGTCGTGTCAGCGATAGAGTCAAAATGATCGGGGATTGGGTCCAAGTGGGGGGACGTGGTGGATTTTAAGCGATCGCTTACTCTCCTCCAGTCCGTTACCACTTTGTTGGGAAGGGGTTGGGTGGAATCGGGCAGAGGATAGAACTGAGGGCAGTTGTCGGTTTTATACAAAATCATTTAGTGACAGTGTTGCCATTATTGAAAAGTAAGAATCAATTAATTTTTGCACATTCAAATCGATTAAATACCAATAATAACGTTAAAAAATGAACCTAAAAATGATTATACTTAAGAAAACCTACCAAGTGTGTTTCGGACCACGCACTACTACAAAACAGGCTGATTCCATCCCTTATAAGCTATCTTTAAATAAATAAATAGAATAACTTAATTCTATCTCAAGGTTTTCGCGTCATACGCTCAGTTATTCCTAATCGAGATGTTTGGCCAAGTGTTATCTCACGCTGGGAAACAATTGTCGATGTCCAATATAATTAATCCGCGGGGAGCAGATTATTAAGGATAGCTTTTTACTAGGGTTCCGTATACAACGGGCGTCAACAGGACCTATTTTTAAGGACCCTATTACTAGATACCCTATTACTAGAGACCTTGTTACTAAGAACCCTATTACCAGGGACCACATTATCAGGGAACCTACTACCAAGGACTCTATTACTAAGGACCCTATAACCAAGGACCCTATTACCAGGGACCCGATTACCAGGGACCCGATTACCAAGGACCCGATTACCAAGGATCCTATTACCAAGGACCCTATTACCAAGGACCCTATTACCAAGGACCCTATTACCAGGGACCCGATTACCAAGGACCCTATTACCGTTATTTACTTTAAATTTTCACATACTACTTTGACCGCTATCATCATCAAATTCATCATTTCAGTCGAAAGACGTCCACTGCTGGACATAGGCCTCCCCAAAGCACCGGCACTTGAACCAGTTCTGTGCTTCCCGCATCCAGCGGATTCCTGCGGCCTTCACAAAGTCATCGGCCCACCTTGTGGAGGGCCTTAAAATGCTACGTCTTACGGTACGCGGTCGCCACTTCAGAACCTTTCTGCCCCATCAGCCATCTGTTGTCAAAATAAAAGGGATCATACAAGAAACATGAACGTAGCGGTTTTCAGCATTTTTCGAAAATATTCTATGTTGGTACGGAACACTTCGCGTGCTCGTCCAACGCTTTTTTTTGGGTCAGACGCCATGTTGGTTTCCGGGTTAGAAATTAAAGACTATAAACAAGTTGTTAGGGGTTAATTGCCCCCTGTGACTGTGATCTTCCATTATTAACTCTTTCATCAAAAACAATTAGATAACTAATCAGTTGGTACATCGGTGAGAAGCCAGTTTTTCAAGAGATATAATAACGTAGACTTTTCACCATCCGAGAAGTAGTGCTATTCTGTAACCATTACACCGTGAAAACTTAGTTGAAGAGAGCGTGGAGTGATCTGTCAGTGCAATTGATTCTAGGGATTGTCCAAGACGGGATGACACGCACAGCTCACTTCACGCAAGTCTTCACGGTGAGGTTTTTACAGAATCGACATGCAGAATCAAAATGAATATCAATTGGTATTTTTTATGCCATGTAGCGACTACTTCCTGAAACCGTAGCTGGAAAGGGTTTCGTCGACGATAGAATGGACAAAATTGCAGATTAATTTTAATCTTCTGTCATTTTGTCTATTCGTTTGTCGACAAAACTCGTTTCAATGGAAATTATGCTACGCGTGCTGACCTCTACAACCCAAACCAGAGCAATACAAACCAAATCTTACCAGAGTGTGCCCATACAGTGGTAGGCATGCGTCGCGAATGCACTTGATTTGTATTTCAGATGCCTCAGCCTGAGGTATGCGTCACATTACGGCTTATTACCCTTTAAGTTAAAGCACATGCCTCTTACTGTTTTTACACACAATATAGACCTACGGGCACATATGAAACTTCAGAATCTAGGTGCACGGTTCCAATTGGTCGTTTCATACTAAGAACAGGCAGTTTTTACAGTACAGTCAGTAGTTACTTTTTAAATAATTACAAATTTAAACTAATGATTAAATAATTGGCTATTACATTGTTTTCAAGTAGGTCTGTCAACAAGTACTAGGTACTTACAAAATAGAAAATGGTCTACAAATTTACATTCTACAAGGCCTACAAAGTTCTCACATTCACAAAATATGAAGGAATCTATTTAAAAGATGAATTAAATAATAACCTAATAAAACCAAATGACATAGGTAAATCTTTGGGTTAGAGTAAACATCGGCTTTCGACAACCTGAAAAAAAAGCATCATAATTATTCATCTGACAACGGCTTTAGGGTGCTTTCTGTGCCACGAACAGTTCTATATAAAGTGCTTTATTACCTAACATAAGCATACAAATGCCACAATTTTAAATGTGTATTTGTCTGCGACATCGTAGCGCCCAAACGGCTGAACCAATTTTGTTTTGTTTGAAAGGTGACTTGATCGAGTGTTAAAAAAAACTTGTTAAGACTTAACCAAAACTAAGCTGTTATGTTTTTTTTTTAAGCAACATGTCACATCGCTGAAGAAGGCTTCTGTAACTATATAATGTGTAACTCAAACTCATATCTTTTATTTCGAAATAAATTTAACACTTATTGTATTTTCAAAGAGTCAGGCGACGAGAAAGATGTTGCAAGTTGCCCGTTCCAAAGTGTGGTAGGATCCTATGGAGAAATACGGGCAAGAGACTCCACGGACAAATGTAAGAATATCTAATCATTGTATTATTCTTCTTAGCGTGTCGATGGCAATCTAGATGGACTCTGCGCAGTATTCGGCTATGAGTTTGGCGTAAATAATAATAATCACTTTATTTTAAAACACATTCTGTAAAGAAAAATTTAAAATTCACAGCAAAAAAACTGTCGCGACGCTACGAATGATTTAAAAGTTAAATCATATGTTAAAAAATACGAACCATCTGTTATACTGTAGTATTTATCATTTCATCCTCCAATTATTTATAATTTTAAATTGACACATCATGGCGATATATTATTTTTGTTACAAGATATTTATTTAAAGTTACATCAGTAAAATATGGGTATGGAAAGAAGTGTCATCGTCAGTGATTTAGCTTGAAAATAATGTTGGCCGTTTTCAGAAATAACTAGTAAAATTGGTACATAATCAGCCAATAATGCTCCACTGCTGGGACACTGGCCTCCTCTTTCTGTGTGAGGTAGTGAGCCATAATCGACCACGCGGGCCCAGAATGGGTTGGTGGATAGAGCCTTGCGCCCTCACACCCCTAGTCGCCGCAGGAAACGCCCTGGGCGTCGGGAGTCGCCTGCAGATTCCCGGCCACCGTAGGCGCGGGCTTGCGGACGACAAGCAATGGGTAGCTCGCCGTCCGTTAAGGACCAGGCCCGGGTCGGCGGCGCGTCGTGTTCCACGCGCGCTTCAAAGATATGTCACACGATGACGGGGTCCGATAGGGCTGATGCCTCAGGGTTGCGGGAAATTCAAAAGAGATGCCATGGCCCTGGCACAGGCAACTAAAGGAACACGGGTGTGTTTAAGTCAGTAAAAGTCGGACACGCCCTCCCGCTCCATCCAGAGCTGGAGATGTCTTTTGATGATTTCCCACCCTAAAAAAATAAAAAAAGATCGTGTTGGTGGATGCGACATGACTGTCTTTGTACTTTTGGTTTTAGAACACGCCGGTTTCCTAACGATGTTTTCCTGCACCGTTTTGAGAGCGGTGGTGATGAAATAATTTACACAAAGTAAAGTGCCTTCTAGGGTTTAAACCCAAGACCTTACTACTCGTAAGTCCCAACCATTACCACTGGGCCACCACTGCCTGCAAAATAGATACCTTGTCTGATATTCTTCACATTAAATATCAATCTCAAGTCCATAACTGTTGCACTACAGTCAAAAAGCCTCTTCTCATACAGAAAAGGAATGATCATTGATCAATCATCAGTAGCTTATTCACTGCGTGTTGGCTTTCTCAGACCATAATTTTTTATCCAAAGTCTCGAATTCCTCACGATTTCTAAAAAATCGTTAGATACTTTTTCATTAACATTTTTGTTGCTTGTTTTTACAGTTGTCTTTAGCATGGGGCCAAGTTATCTAATCATTTAAATTTTATAACCCACCTTTTAATTGGAAACTCTGTAAACAATTCTCCGAAAGAGCCTCTTCGCAAAGATTTAGACCATCTACCTTCTGAAGGATATTTTCGGCTATATACTTACTAAAAACACAAATATTTTCGTCATATATTGAAACCAGAGGTATTATTGTCCTCATTATTTCCTACTTTACATACACACGGACTTGAGGACAGCGAACTTGAAGAGATATGCAGATCACGTCGGGGTCACCAGTTTAGAGATATGAGGAACAGCTTGCGGGAGTGATGATGATGACGTCACGCTGAAGTAGTTGCACGAAGGCTGCGCTGACGTTCATACTCGGGGTCACCAGTGAAGAGATATGAGGAACAGGGTGTAAAGTTCACTCATACTCTTGGAAAAGGGAGGATCCTCCGACCAGATGGATGTCGTATCTGGTGAGCAACTGCCCCCTGATTGTTGTCGGGAAGTTGTATATATGCTAGCTGCGCGGTAAACTGTGATAGCGCGATGCAGGATTTGTGGTTCGCATGTGGCGGTGTAGATGCCGCCACAAACTGAACCTGGTTCACAGCACTTACAGAGCTTTGAACCGATGTTTATATGAAAACTGTACCTATATTATTCAGGTCAGCAGATAGTATTGAACTTTTTGTTTATTTGTTTCCTTTTAATATATTTTAGGGTTTCGTTTTATATAGATATATTTGTATAGGTTAAGGTGAGTTTTGATAAAATTTATTTATTTAAAGTTAGGTCAGTAAAATACAGGCGTGACCCAAGGGCTGGCTTTTACCTTGGCCAGAGGCTAAGCATTGCCATACAACGTGGCAATGCCTCCAGTCTCTTGGGTACATTACCAGTCGACAGCGATGCGGATGAATTTTTGTGACGATTTATTTTAGATTGTGAATAGTTAGTAGGATATAATTTTGAAATTTTTAATGAGGTATTTATTTATGACAACAAACAACAGTGTACTAATAGGTATATATAGATTAGATTTTAATAGGAGTATCAAATACACTACTCACAACGTTATCCACAAATTAAAAAACAGATCTACTAGTTGCTAGTAAGAACAATATGAAAATAAAGGGAATAAAAGTAAACATTACTTAATTATTACGGTTCTGATCACTTAAAATATTAACAATTTCTTTTCTAAAAACAGCCTTGTTGAGAAACATGATATCGGTTGAGCCAAACTGCCCATTGTAGGTGTCAACTAATCGATGCAGCGGTGAGCGTACGCCTGAATTGGTTCTACAGAAAGTAGTTGCAAACAAGTGTCTGGAACGAACTTCCCGAACATGTACGGTACGAGGGATCAGGTAGCACAAACTGTTCACAAGATCAGTACAGTCGAATTTATTACGACATATATTAAATAGGGTCATCATCTCAAGTAGGGTGCGTCTAGATTTTAGAGTAATAAGATCATATCTTTGAAGTAATAAATGATAAGATATTTTCTTTTTAAAGCATCTATAGTGCATTGCACGTAGGAATTTGCGTTGGACCAATTCAATAATGTCAATATACTTTTTATAGTAAGGGTTCCAAATAGGAACTGCGTCTTCCGATTGCGGTCGTATTATTGACTTATATAGGTATAAGTAGGTAGAGGGACGGTGGAATTCTCTTGATGCTCTCATTACAAAACCAAATATTTTATATGCTTTATTAACTATGTTGTCGATATGAGCATCAAGGTGGAGCTTTGAGTCTAACTGAACGCCTAGATCACGAACAGAATTAACTTTGTTCAGTGGAGTGTTTCTGAAAGAATAGTTGATTTTCGTCACATTTTTCTTCTTTGTAAACATATGATGTGGCATTTAGATATACTTAAGTATAGTTTGTTAACAGAACAGTAGTTCAGAAAATGGTCAAGGTCATCCTGAAATCCTAAACAGTCGGATAGATGATTGATATTTTTGTAAATCTTCAAATCGTCTGCATACAGGAGGAACTTGGAATTTTTAAAGCAGTCTTTTACGTCGTTGATGAATAAAATTAACAAGAGGGGCCCCAAAATTGAGGCTTGAGGAACTCCGGAAGAGACTTTGACCATGAGAGACTCAAAACCATTGACGACAACTTTCTGGGTCCTATTGGTGACGTATGATAAAAACCAGCGCAATAAATTTCCTCTAATACCATTAAATGCAATTTTGTCAAGAAGTAATCTGTGATCGACCTTATCGAAGGCCTTTTGGAAGTCAGTATAAACCACATCAATTTGCTGTCTAGTGTCAATGCCTTCAAATAGATGCTTTGTAAAAACCAGGAGGTTACTTACACAGGACCTACCCTTAACGAACCCGTGTTGCTCTTTTATTAAGATGCTATGAAGAGTAGGGTAAATCTCATTGTGCACTAGTCTTTCAAAAAGTTTTGATAGCCCTGACAACAAAGAGATTGGGCGATATGTAGATACATCACTCTTAGAGCCACATTATGAACTGGAACAATGTTCGCTTGTTTCCATATATCGGGGAAAACCCCACAGGAAAGGCATTTATTAAATATTATGAAAAGAGGGGAACACAGTGTGTCACTTGTGCTTTTTAAAAAGATTGAAGGGATACCATCTGGCCCAGGTCCTTTCGAAGGATCCAGTGATTGTAGTTCCTTTCGTATTTTTTGCAATGAAAAGTGCACATTACAAATATTTATATCACTATCAGGATTGGCGCGTGGTGGCACCCATGAAGTTTGATCAAAAGAAGATGGTTCGTATACTGATTGGAAAAAATTAGAGAATAAATTACAAGCGGCAACAGGGTCATCTGAGGACTGTTGGAGATAGTGAACCGTAGCTGGAATACTATTACGAGTAGTGGAGTTACGACTAGAAACATATGACCAAAATGCCTTAACACTTTTGACCACACTATCCTCCACACCGTTCATATATTTTTTAGACATTCGTCCGCCTCCTTGTTGAATTTTGTTCTATAAATAGAAAATAATTCGTAGTCTTTAGTGTTGGCGTATTTTTTCCACTTAACTACTTCTATACGAGCACCAGGTGAGAGGGATAGCGCGTTACAAAAACCAAAATGGCGCAGACCACATATGACACTTCACACAAGATAGAACGAGAGGCACCGATAAATTAAAACAGCAAGTTAAAGCAATCAGAGTCCCGAGACAAATTTAAAATGTTTGACCAACAACACGTCCTTTTTTTTTTTTTTGTTCCCGGGGTGGAAAATCCTCATGGATGTCCTCCGCCCTGGGGCGGGCGGAGGGGTCTGTCAGACTCTTACTGACTAAAAAAAAAAACCACCCCGGTGTTCCATCTCTCACCTACGCCGGGGTCGCGGGAACACATTATTCTTCCACAACCCCGGCTGGTGCCGGCCCGCGTGCGGGCCCCGTCTCGGGCGGGGGGAGTGAGGTGTACTCCCCCCGCAACGTCTGTGGTCGGCGCGCGAGGAACACTACGCGCGCCGCCTTCTCGGGTCCTGATGTTGGGGGGCGACGGATGTCCCCGAATCCGTCGCCCCTGGACCCATTTAGGGGGGCTGGAAGAGGGAGTTGTCCGCCCTCCGCCTGCGCCCGGTGCGCCTGCTGCGGATCGGGAGAGTGGACGAGATCTCTCTCTCCCTTTCCGCAGCCTCCTTCTGCGAGATGACTGTTTCGCAGAAGGAAACCACCGCGTCCCAGGACTCGGCGCTGCCGACCATCGAACTCATTACGGTCGGCAGCGACAAGTCACTGCCTACTTCTGAGATGAGGGCACGGCGCGGCTCCTCCCAAGCGGCACACTCTGCCAGCGTATGCCACGCCGTGTCCTCCCGGCAGTCGACGCAGTGGTGACACCGAGCGTCCGGCTCCCTGTTTATTCGACACAGGTACTTCCCGAAGCAGCCATGCCCCGAGAGCACCTGCGTCGCCCGAAACGACAGGGAGCCGTGCCTCCTCCCGAGCCAGAGGTCGAGCACTGGCCGGACCGCCTCGATGGTGACGAGGTAGGGCGTGAAAGCCTGAACCAACAACACGTCCTCCATCAACTAACACAAAATTCAAACTGAGGTACAAGGTATATTACGTTTGATTAATTATTTCGTTATTATTTGTTATTTACGTATTAAATATTATTTGAATTTTGAATAAAAAGTATTTACGCTTATGATTCTTGTCTTCAGCTTCATATAACTTATTTTTTGGCGTTTGGAAATCCGTAGGGATATCGTCCATCTTGCAGCGTGAGGGGTCTGTCAGACTCTTACTTATATTTCGACCAACTTTTCTGTGCAACGGCCGTTATTCGAACTAACATTTTAAATGGGACATACGATCGATTTTTATTTCACTTTTTGATTTTCGTTAACAACTAGTGCCACCAATAGTTGCAAAGATAAGTTGGTCGCACTTTACTATACTAATACTCAAACTGCGAATGACAGGATAAAATACATTCGTCCTGTACACTACACAAAAATAAAACTAAAAATATTTATAAAGACAATTTTTTAAACTACTTTGTGGTACCTACTTACTCATATAACTTTGGACCGATTCTTAAAATGCTCCACATAGACAACACAAAAATCAGATTCTGTACAGATTGCAGTAAATTTTCCCCAGACGATAAATGCCTGACCATTACTAGAGATGTCCAAAATGAAAGCCAGACGTACTACGATCATTTTAAAGTTTGACACTTCCATTAATTTTGAATTTCGAACGAGAAATGAAAAAAACATGAACATCTGCTTTCAAGGATTTAAGTGAATAGTAAGGCCGTATGTCCAACGTCACCGTCAACGGTACGTCAACTAGAACGAGATGACATCGCTGAAGCAGCGATACATACATTTATAAGACGTTCGGTGCGAATAATCTAATTTCTCGTTGACGAGCCATTGACGGTGGTTGTGAACAAACAGCGTAAGCATGGCATTGTTGTTAGTGAAAAACGAGGATTTGGAGATGCAAATCTGTTACAATTTTAGAACATCTGCTTGAATTTATGTTACCGGCTTTCGGCATTCGCTGATGAAATATTATTAGTTACATTTGGGAAAAAAAGGCTTATTTAACACGAAATTTATAGCATAAGCAGCCTGTAATATTAAATCCAACACGCGGGCAAAATGACATGCCTCCTCCATGATATTTCTTTGAGAGCAAGGGTGATGATGACACATAATTATGTAAATTTGTTCTAGACAAAATTTTCTCCATTAGATGCCCCATCCAATTCTCTTTTTTCTGCTATTTTTCTTTCCTGGTCTACGCATTTCTCTTACAGATTGTACCGATATCTAAAAAGCCTCGACATAAATCTATCAATCTATTCGATTTTTATATCGATAACAATAGTTTTATTCTTGTAATGGGGTATATTCTGTATCACTCAACCGTCATAAAGACGGAGAAATATCTAGAATCTCTCCAGCTGTCAGAAACGTAATATACTCGTACCAGGCCACTCAGAAAGTATTGCGAAAAAAAGTGTTTTTATGTATGAGAGACGGACCGGTCAAAGTCTAATTTGAAAATATGTTTATTTGTAAAAATAGGTACGTTCCAATTCAAAAACTTTGCTAGTTTGCGAGCCACATTGTTTGCGAGCTAATTTAAATAATCGTGTCTCATTAAAATATGGAACTGCGCCGGGAACATTTTCGCGCTACGAATCCGGACGAATCGTACGATAGACTTCAAATGGCATTCATGGATGAAGGCCCTTCTAAGGCCGTGTATCGTTGATATAACGAATTACAGCACGGTCTTCGTCGCGGCTTTGACGGCTGTTACGGAAGAAAACGTGCTAGCAGTGAAAATTTGGATCCAAGACATTAGGCGAGTTACGTATCAAGAGATTCAGCACATACTGCAGGTTCGATCGGGAAGCCTTCACGAAATTCTATACTTGTATCTTCGCGTGAGGAGGATAGTTTCACGCTGGGTGCAAAACCTCACCGATACTGAGTAGCAGGCCCGGGTGGAATGGTGCCATGATATGATAAACAAATTTGAAGCAGGCTCGTCTCGTTGTGATTACGACATAATTACAGGTGACACAGTGTGACTGTGTCACCTGTAATTATGTCGTAATCACAGTTACACAGTTAGTCTTGTGGTTACAGTCTTGGATTTATCAATACGATCCAGAAACGAAGCGCCAGTCGGCGGATTGGGTGGTTCAAAACGAATCAACGGAAGACTTTGATCGCGAGTTTGTTCAATTTGACTGGCTACTTGGTGTAAACTCCTTTACGGAACCAAAGAAGCATCAACGCTGAATGGTATACTACCAAATGCTTGACAGAAGTTTTCTGTGTTGCGAGCAACAAGCGACTAAACACTGGGCTCCGCGGGCTACTGCTCCACCACGAAAACGCGCCTTCGCACACCGCGCTCAAAACGAGTTACTTCCTGGACAGCACGCCGCCGCCGGTCAAACTCCTGGTGCACCCTCCTTATAGCCTACTTATTTTGTAAAGGCGGTATGTCGATCTCTAATAGCTTGGTTGGGCTCTTGTGTTTTCTAATCAGGGTCGCCAGGTACTCCAGATCTTCGATTATCCTAGTTTTTATAGTTTTCCCTTTATGTGGCTATTAAACCCTAACTCTGTACCAAATTTCAGCTGTCTGAATTTATGGGAAGCACTACTTCTATTCTGATGATCATGAGTGAGTGAGTGTCATAAATGCGAAACTTTGCTTTCGCTTAACTTCGGACCTAAATCACCTACAGACTTGAAATTTTGGATTTTAAGTATGGGATTATAGCTTACTGGATGACGAAAATGTTTGCGTTCTGGTATCCAGAGGTTCTCAAATAGGGGCCTGAAAATGGTTCCAGTAAAGGATGGTACGGCAGTGTTTGCTTCGCGCTCGACTTGGCAGGGACACTACCGTGCCCCCCGATTTAAAAGAGTGTCCATGGAGTTTCTTGCCCGTTCTTCTCTATAGGTACCTACTACGCTTTGGAATGGGAAACTAGCTTCATATTTCTGACTGACCTACCCCTTGACTATTCAAAAGTGCCTGTAATTGGTTTATTTTAAAAAAAAATATTATTTAATTTATTTATTTATTTTATTTTTACAATTTTAAGAAAGCTTACAGGCTAATTACACTTTTATAGTACCTAAACAATAACAGCTGACAATTGCTAATTACAAGCTTCCACATTTATATTACATTGATAAAAAAGAAGATCAAAGAAAAAGAGGTGTCGAAAATAGGTAAGTATGCCGTGATAAGCCGCGAACATTCACCCATTTAAAGTAGTCCTTACTCAAGATTTTATTTTATTTTTATTTTTATTTTATTAAGGGATAATAAACAACTTCAACATATACATAATACAATAGTTAACAAACTTATTAAGGAGCAATGTTGCAGTCCACTACATTATCCGCAAATAAATCATATTTAAAGATCAGTGGTTGCCACTAGACGAGCATTAACAAAATTAACAAATATTTAAAACAATAAGTAATATACTATAAAGCTAGCTATAGTAACAAAACCAAAACAGATAAAAAACAATTTCAATTACTTAAATTATGCAATTCATAAAACATAGTAATAAGATTACAATAAAGATAATTTCATTATAATATTAGATTTAAATTTATTTTTCGAGCATGCAAATATATCAATATCATTGAAATTAGAATTATAGGATTCCAACATTCTATGAATAGGGCAGCGTAAGCCAGAGTTAGTGCGACAAGAATTAAGCGCGAACAGAGTATGTAAACGAACCTGACGCACATGAACTGTTCGAGGGACAGAATAACACAGCTTACTCGTCAAATCAATGGCATCGAGATGACTGTGAACAATATCGTGAAGCATGTTGGCCTCCAGGTATTTATTTTCCTGATTCTTAACGCACTTTTGCAAAATAAGTCGATTTCTAAATACGGTGGCAGGTTGTTAAATAGTATTGCACTGCGTATACAAAAAGCGTTACGCCTATAATTTGTCCCTATATCTAAAATGCTTTGAGTTGAGTTGAGCTACATTCCTTTAATTTATTTTTTACGTACACGTACATGGGCACTTATGAAACGTCAGAAGCTAGGTGCACGATTCCAATTCCAAAAGGTCGTTTCCTATGGAGAAGAGCCGGCAAGAAACTCCACAGTTAGGTACTCTTATAAAAAATTGTGGCTTTTTAAAATGTTTTCAGATTACAGTGTTATTATTAAGTATGGGAGGACAGCGTCGACCTGTCAACAAATACCAGTGACAAAATAGAGGATCTTTTGAATCCGCCGCGCTCGCAGCGCCACGTGCAACGGCTGATATGCGACCGCCGATTAAATATAAAATCCGTAAAAAATTTAACCATTGCTCTGCAATAAAGCTAGTGATTTATCATTTTCATCATCTCTTGCTGAAAGAATCATCGCAGATCCCGTTGGCTACTTGTTCTGGTAAGTGGAGTGTCTCATGTCTATTTTATGACCTGAGTGTGGAAGCGTTCAGCCAACCCGCATAGATATATCTTTTCGCATGAATATTTCCCATAAACGCTTCACTGATTACTTACCATTAGATCAGTAACGCTGTTTGCTTGTTCGTCACCCGATTGTTAAAAAATATTAGTTTTTCAATGGATAGTTTTTGAATTGCATCCAAGACAAGTCTGAAAGTTGAAACACACACAAAAAGAATTTGTCACTAGTCTTCATTACCGTAAGTGCTGTCATGTCGGTCGTCGAAAGAGTCACCTGGCAACTGGCCAGGGTAATAATCCCCTCAAACTTTTCATTTAATTTTTATTTAAAGGACAAATACAGTATACCTATCACTTGTTTCCCCCGACTTGTTCGTTTTGGTGTTGTGTTCGATCACTGCGTTAGCGCAAATAAACGTTTTTTTTCTTTCTGTCTTTCTTTAAAAAGTTTTCACATAAAAGTTTTACAAAACATTTGTACATGTTTTGTATTAAATTTCCGTTCCTAAACTATTACTAAGAATAAGCTGTCCTTCAACTGTCTGTCTGTCAGCGGTCTCATGAACCGTAATAGGTAGACAGTTGAAATTTTCACAGAGTGTATATTTTTATTGCCGCTTTATCAAGAAATAATAAAAATTAAGTAACGAAACCCTTAGTGCCAGTCCGAATCGCCCTTAATCGCTTTTTTTTATTACTTGGTAGGATTACCTATTATTAAGATCAGTGGAAGAACGGAAAAGGAACGGAGGCCTGTGCCCTGTAGTGGGACACAAAAGGCTGATAATAAGTTCTTAGATGTTGGTTTATTGGATACAGGAGCTACTGCTGAGCATGAGGTCCTGGGTTCGATTCCCGAGTCAGGCAGTGTGGGTTTTTCTATCTAGAATTTCTGAGTAGCAGCCTGGAGTCTGGATTTGTGACAGGTTGATGGCAATAAGCTCGCCCCTTATAACATGGGACTTTAACATAATTAGCGAAATATGGGTTACCTCTGCCTTACTCATCGGGGATTGCAGGGTTGATGGTAAGTTATGCTAACCAATTACCTAAGATTTTGCATTGATGACGTAAATTGGTAAGCAGCACGAACCAGGAGACAAACCTTTTCCTACAACAAACCTTAAAACGTCCTCCATCACCAACCAAAAGGTTTATTTATAGTGTTTTATAAATGTTGTAACACCTCATTTAATTTACCTACTATAATTAAACTTTTAACCCAGGTAGCTGAAAATGACATAGTTTGACACCTGCGCTTTTATAATTAACGAGGTACCACCACAAATACCTACTTAGCAAAAAAAACTCACAAAAAAAACACCCACATTAACTCGCACATGTTTTTTTAAGTTAATCCTTTCAAAAGTTAAGACAGAGCTTGACTCGTGTCACCTACTCTACTTGGTCACTCCCCTACCGTGTAAGCGTTATGATACGCTTCTAAAGTCACGTACGCAACTTACTTCAAACTTTTATCTTTCTTTACTTTTTTTGTCAACACCATCAATTTCTCCTTTTTTTGTGGCCATCTTTTGAGAAAAAAGGTTTTATGATGTAATAGCACTGGCCGTTTGTGACGTACGCTGACAATGGGGAAGGTCGGGCAAAGCTAATTGTAGATGGCGTGACCATAGCTAGGTCCCTACGGCCTACAATAAATTTGACATTTCGTTCATTCATTTCATTTTATGTTCATTCATGAGTTTGATTTTATTTCATAATTTCGTTATTTTCCGCGTTTTCAGTATTTTAAATCAAGTACTTGACATGGAAAATGTCAGAATTTTAAACCTTGAATATTTCCTCGTAATCACTTTCTTCAAAATGTTTCCGACATAAACTCGAATTCAAAAAAATCTCCACGAATAGCTTTAAACCACAATTTTCTAAGTTTAGGGGCTTTCGGGAAATTGTAGACTCCAATTTCGGAGCATTTAGGAACACAAAAAGGCTTCAATTATCGTTAAAATAAAATAAAATCACATGACGCCTTGTATTATTGGCTTGTGTTGGGAACTAGCTACGACAGCGCCATTTTGACAGTTGCCTTCCCCATTGGACCTAAAAAAGGTGTGTCACTTTTGACAGGTAGTTTCAAATAGGCGGTAATAATTATCACTTCATTGATGAATCGTTTACAAAATTGAATAGATTTATTTATGTGGTTGACATGTTGTTGGAACCTTTTTGTTGGCAAGATGGTATATCCTGTAATTTTAAATCGTGTATTTCGGTAATTTAAATAATTTATATATGATCAAATGCGCAATCCTCTAGTTATGACGTCTAATAATTGAGGATAATTCCTGTAGTCCCGGAAACTTAAATACATCCTTGTTTACGTAAAATAGTTATACTTATTCATAAAAACGTAGACCCATTACGTATTAACCTCTAAAAATGCGTGAGATTGCATTTCTAAAAAAAACAAATTCATAGATTGCGATAATACAAAAGTTTCTTCGTAAAACCACGATTATTTCCTGATATCACAAAAACAAGTATTTATATTGCGCGGTAGCACAAGCATGCCGTTCATTCGGACGATCGTAATCAAAATTCCCTACGTGATAACTTACACGAGTCGACAGATCAGCATATTTAGAAAAAAACATGTCATGCGATTAAGAACCTTATTCCGTACTAACAACTAACTACACACTGTATCTTGACACGCGGCAAAATATGGAACTAAAATAAAATGTATGGATTTTGACACATGCTGTCACTATTCCTCTACAAGTGTCGCCATTTGAGCGAGCATTTTTAAATTGGCATTCGAAAATTACAAGCACCATCACCCCAGGATTTGTACGTAGGTACTCTTCAAACTGTCGGCTCTCGTAAAAAATGCGTTCACAGTTTTTTTTACGCCTTTTTATGAATTACTCGGAACTATGAATGAGTCATTTGAGTCGTAATAATCATAATAGGTGTCATGGAATTCCTAGTTGGTTAATTAATATGACGCAATAGTAGATACCTACGAGAACTTTTTATCGTAGTCAGGACTTCCGTAGTTTCAATCCAATCATGCACATAACGTTATCTAAATTTAAAGGAAAGAAATTTAAAAAGGGTCTTCATGAACCTATTTCCATACATTTTACTTTCGTACTTACGTGTTATCGTGATGCCGTAAAATTACAAACTTGCAATTTCACGGTATTGGCGTGTCGAATTTCATGTGGACCGAGCCGCGGGTTGAAGCTAGTATTTTCTATTAGAACTGCCTGCTTGATATATTCCATTGCCGTTTCCAGGTAAAAAGATTAGAAGAGATTAGATTATTTCTGAAAAATTCATAACATTTCAACAATCTGATTGTTCTAGCGAAGCGCTTCGTGCTCAATTAATTAAGTGGGGCTTAAAAATTAACTAACTTCGGAAAAACGAGCTTGTTATTATTTTATGAATCAATTTTTATTTTTCCTACATCTGGGACACAGGCCTACTGTATTTGCGAGAGTTATGCTCTTTACTTTCTCTAAATTATTTCGTCAACACTACTCTCAAAAAAACGGTGAATGAAAACATCATGAGGAAATCGGCATGTCCTAGAACCAGAAACTGGATGACATCGTGACAACAACGTTTACTGAGCCCGCGAGGTGATTGCCGCCCACTCCCTCATACAGAGAGAAGGCCTGTCTCCCAGCAGTGGGGACGTTCTATGCTCATAATGAGCAAAAGATCCATGCATTTTACTACTTTATAGGCACATTTCTTTCTAAGTTTATCTTGGATCTTATTGACATTGGTGAAGGTAAACATCGTGAGGAAACTTGTATTTATAGTTTACGTCTGAAATCGCCAACCCGTCTTGAGCAAGCGTGGTGATCAACGCTCGTGCCTTCTCTGTATGAGAAGAGGCCTTTGCCTTGCAAAGGGACAATAACAGGCTGGCATATTTTTAAATTATAACGGTTGTAAAAAGACACTTTATGAAGCCGAGAGTCACGTGTTCTCCCCGTCAATGTAATTTTTTTTTTTGACTGCACCATATCTGGGAATCTTCTGGTTACGAGTTTTTTACGGAAACGTGACGAAAGTTCTTAATGTTATAACACACCTTGAAATACAATGATTTGCGTGCATGACGTTGCGCACCACTGTATACATCAATTTTTCACACCAAAAATAGAATTCGTTACCCACAATTTTTGTTTTGCAATGCAAAACAAAAATTGCAATGTTTTTAGTTTGATGCGTAGTTGACGGCTATGTGAAGGGTCTTTATACGACCTGTATGAACAATATATATGTATTATATAATTTCTTAACCGAAGGCACCTTGTAACAATGATTCAGAATCATCGTGATGAGGGATAGGGTACAAACAAGCGATATAATGTTATATGTGATAAGTGTCATACTGACACTAAGTTATTTCCACCCGTTCAAACCAGGGTCTTCCAAATCTTCTCACTAACTGCTTGATCCCTGGCCGCATCCAAATGCCGTCTATATGATCTGGGTGAGCTGCTACGCACTCACTTCAAACCCCATTCTTTCATTCAAACCCCAGTTTATAACCCTCACTTTGAGGGTTATAAACTGGAGTTTGAATGAAAGAATATTTCACTTTCTACTTGGGACACTTAACCTCAAGTTTATTTTATTCGCTAATGTAGTGGTTACACCTTACACCTTAGAATAACAGTGGTTAACAAAAATTATTAGTTCGAAGACCCTAGATTAGAGACTCTTGACACCGCGATGTAGAAATCGGTCGAAAAGGTACAACGCCATCTAGTGTCGACTCAACAAACCATTTTTAACTGTTGACATTTTTATCGTAGGTAGATCAGAAAATTGTAATTGTTAAGTCTTTGTGCGGCTAAACACTAACCCTTCTGGGATTACAGGCGTGATGTTATGTTATGTTATAGTTATCTTTATATCTATAATTGGTGGATGATACTTTCATTATATACTAGTTGTAGCCCGCGACTTCGGCTGCGATCCAGGATGAGAAGTAGTATGTCCTTACCCAGGTCATGGTCCTGACCGGACGGTTGTGAAGCAATGACAATCAATCTGTCAATATGTTTTAGTATCTCCCTTTCTAGAACCTACTTTGTCTACTGACTTTTTTTTCTAAAGAGATGTTTTAACTATTTTTTTTTCACTTTTTCTTACAATTTTTCAAATACGTTCTTTCATACGAACCTTGTTCAGACAATTACAAATACAACATAAAAGAATAAGCCAAATAGCTGCAGCCGTTTTGAAGTGATGCGCGAACAAACATTTGTGGCAATTGATTTTTATTTATATAGATTGATAGACTTCCACTAATAAACAAGTAAGTATCCTACTCAATTAAAAAAACATATTTTTGGTCTAATATAAAAGGTATGTCCTACACTGAAAATTCAAAATCATGCACCAACCACCAACACCAACTCGCACCGAGCCCTCGTGATAGCTTCTGGCCCACTCCCTCTCACAGAGAGGAGGCCTGTGTCTCAGCAGTGGGAACAATATAGGCTGATGATTACAGGATAAGCTTTACATTAAGGACTACAGGACCTAAATGCAATTTTTATAACGCCTAAAAGTATATGATCCACTGCAGTAAAAAAAAAACACAAAAAAAAATTATTTATTCTTCAGGTGTACTGTAATAAAGTGTGTTGAAAACATTATACAACCAATTTGATACCATAGAATAAAAATCACGAACGTTACTACCTAAAAAAAAATGTTTTAACGATTAAAAACCATACAATAATTCAGATTTTTCTTATAACAAGCAACATATTAACGTAACAGTGTTTTATTTTTTTTATTCAACCAATAGACTTTTTGGAAATAGATAATTGCTTCATTTTTTGCAATAAATAACCAGCGTTGTGTCATCGCGCTTCTCTTTCTTTTCTATGCAGTCCGACAGTGACCGCGCTGTAGCTTTTGTCAGCCTCTTAATATTTATTAAGGACTGAAATATTATTCAATTTAACAACAAATGAAGACATGTTATTGGAAAAATGTTATAACACTATTGACGAATTCCTTAAAAATAAATTGTAAGTTACTTGACATTGATATTTATTTAATTTTGACATTCTATTATTTTCATTATCTCAATTAATTATGTTGTGTATTGTTGTAACTATTTTATTTAAAAAAAAAGAATAGTCAACAAAGACTATTCTTTTTTATAATAAATACTAAATACGTGAAAGAGTGTATAGCTTTAAGGTAGATTTTTTGAGGAACTAAGTATTATTTATTATTAATATCTCATGTAAAATGTACCTTAAATCACACCAACGAATCATCATGAATTTGAATTTATCTTACATAAAAAAGATGTCGAACAACCTATACCGACCTTTGGAATGTAAAGCATGTAGTTTATCAGTCTACTATCTTGATATACGCTGGGGGCTCGTCCCGCCGGCATGCGCTTACGCCGGTCGTAGGTAGGCAATCATGTGACGTAGACGATTGCACAATAATCGTCGAGGGTGACATCACCGTCGTGTCTTCATTCATACATATACATCTTGATTCATACATATACACGAGGCGCCGTAGTTCCGACCGTTCGATTTGATTATCTGATTATTTTGATTATTTGGTAGCTGTACGGTAGGCCGCATGTCAGTATCAACAAAACCAGTATAAGCTGAACCTCTTAATCTATTCTAAACTCCTTACTACGCTAGGTCAGCTCAAGTACCACAGAAGTGTGGCCTACTGTATCTATTTTAGTGTTGTTCTTTGATCAGATTTTACATTTTACTAGCTTGGCACTGGCTTCGCCTGGGTGAAGCTCACTAAACAATACAATCCAAATTTCCGCCCTTCCCGGTGGATTTAAAAACAAAAATATTTCATACAAACCTTGTCCTGACAATTACAAACACTACAAGAAAATAATTAGCCATATAGGTGCAGCCACTTTTGGCAATTGATTTTTATTTATATAGACTAACTGCCTCCTGTGGTTAACACTCATAAGTTTCGATTATGTGAGAATATCTGTATAAACAGTAGCCTATGTGCTTACCCAGGACATGGTCAATCCGTGTGCCAAATTTCATCCAAATCCTTTTAGGCGTGAAAGCGCAAAAAAAAACTTTCGCTTTTTTTTTGTTTAAACAAAGACGATAATCTACAATGCCGAGCTGATTCTAAAACAATATTGTTAAGGACCATAAAACATAGTCTTCTTAAACTTTTTCCATGATTTACGGGAGCAACGCCATGGCACGTAGTCTCTTAAGTCGACGTGACTTTAGAGGTGTTGCACTTGTTATATTGACCGCTTAAGATCGTGGGCAGCCAGTTTGAACACGTCATTTAATTGTGTAGGAACATAGCATCAGACCAGCAGCCTAATTGCGTAACATATTTTCGTAAACGATTACGACTAATCCGTTTGATTTTGACCGTTCAACAACATTCGATTGTGTATTACGCAATTAGGGTACAGAACTCTAATTGCGTAATACACTATCAATCGGAATCAGAATCGTTTTGAAACAGATTGCTAATCCAGTGCTTCATAAGTTCGATAAACATTCTGCTCAACAATGTAAATAACGCAATGAATGTTGTTGAACTGTCAAAATCATACAGATTAGTCGTAATCGTTTACGAAACTGTGTTACGCAATAAGGCTGCTGTATTCTTCGAAAGGGCTAGGCTGACGAGAAAAGTAACCAATTACACAATTCGCCAGTTAAATATCCATACTACTGATTTAAACTGAACAGATTTCGATAATATTTGGATCAAGGAGATAAATGGCTTCATGTGGAAGGACATAGGATAGCTTTTGTAGCTGCAGCCTAATTGCGTAACATATTTTCGTAAACGATTACGACTAATCTGTTGTATTTTGACAGTTCAACAGCATTCATTGCGTTATTTACATTGTTGAGCAGATTTTTTATCGAACTTATGAAGCAATGCATTAGCAATCTGTTTCTAAACGATTCATTTTACGATTGATTGTGTATTACGCAATTAGGGTGCTGGTCTGCCAGTTAGTTATAATATTTTTCATGAAACGGGGGAAGCCAACAGCCATTGCCATCTACACTAATATTATATAGAGGAAATATTTGATTGTGTGTTTGTATTGAATAGGCCCAGAAACTACTGGACCGATTTGAAAAATTGTTTTACCATTAGAAGCCGAAATTATGTCTGATGAACATAGGCAATTTTTTTTCTTCGTAATCCACGCGGGCGAAGTCGCGGGCGAAGTGATAGTTGCTCATAAAGCGGTGAAAGAATATATCTTAAGGAAACCGCCATGTCCTAGAATCAAAAAACTGAATTTGTACATGTGACATCTACCAACCCGCACTGGGCCCACGTGGTGGAGTTCAGCCCACTCCTTCTCACAGAGAGGAGGTCTGTGTCCCAGCAGTGGGGACGTTATAGGCTGATCTTGCTATGTTTTGCAAAAGCCATAAAACGGGCACAAAAACCGGTCTACAGGTTGTTACTGGGAACCCCTAAAAAACCCTAAGGAAAAACCCTTTAAACTCTCCCCGACCCGAGAATCAAACCAGGAATCCCACGCTCAGCAGTCTCGCTGTCCAAGTGCCGATTTCACCAATGAAACTGAACGCGCTCAGAACTTTTAAACCCAGTTCAAGAGCTGTCAGTGTAAATATTCCATCAATTTTGACACTGATAGCTCTTGAAAGCGTTTTTAATACGCTGAACGCGTTCAGTTTCATTGTTGAAATTCGCCCTAAACCAACAAGGTCGTCACGTCAGATTTTTTGTAAATAAATGGCCCATTGTATTAACACCTACTGACATACGTCACTGTGACTAAACCACAAGGTAATATAACCATAGAGATAAAAGATACAGGCACACATGTGTGGGATTCCCATCATCCAGACGTACAGTAATAATTCTTAGTAGTAATTAAATCAATTTGGAAAGATCCTTGTCTTGAGAATTAATTATGTAACTATGAGGAAAATTACCGGAAAGAGTTAAAAATCGAATGAAACGAAGAAAGCAGTCGGTTTTTTAAAATTTCATTTTCAGGAAAACGATGTAGTTTATTTGTTATTACTTTATTACTTAAATTAAAATGATTGCGGTAAAGTAAAACATTTTTGATTAAACATAGTGAATAATTACTGAAATATAACGTAATTGATCGTGAAAACGTAATCGATTCCCCATAAAACACGATCTTTTACCACTACCCTACGCTAAAAACTACGATCCAAAGAAATACAATTTACATTAATTTTAATAAATTCCCTATTCATTCCTCTTGCAACGCAACATAATATCCTCGATAGCAAAAAATAGCACATACATAAAACAAGCTTTCATTTTTAATTAATAATCACATTACTTAAAATATTCTACAAATCATCAAAACAAAACGTACTTAAATAAAATGAACATTAATTCTACACAGTCAGATCCGTTAACCGAGATGTTAACTGTGAAATAAAATTAACGTCAGACAGTTTTAGTACGAAAAAACCGTCAAAAATTCAAAATTCATTCTCAAGAAATGAATAATCTTACCAGGTATACAAGTTTGAAGAAATTAGCCCTTAGTAACACCACCGTCACACAAAACAAGCTTCTATTCTTAACAATCAAACTACATAGGCAGATAAACAAATCAGAATAAAAAAACAAAAATAAAAAAAGAAATGAATTTTCCAATCACACACTATACGAAATAATAATCACATAATCTTAACAAGAAATTTCCACGAGGCCACGAAGTACTCAACTCAGTTAACCGATCCGAACCATATATAAGGGGTGGCAAAAAGGAATTGTCCATACTCCTATACCTACTCCCAAACGGATAAGAGCTCAAGGAATTTTTTATTTTTATATTTTATCGTGTGTTTTGTGCGAACGAGATTAATAAGGTTAGTTTTTTTTACGATTAAGTGTTTTTTTACGATTAATTTTTGGAACTATTTTTCGATTATTTTTTTCTTTTGGGTCTTTTTTTTCGTTTATTCAGTTGTTTATTTTTGTGATTTAACATTGTAATTAAATAGTATAATACTCAATACATTCTAAACAAATTTATTGTGTCAAAAAGTATTTAAAAAAATATGTACATAGTGCAGCAATATTTGCACCAAAAAAAAATCAGTAAAAACTTTTAAAAACAAATCCATTTTCACTTCGTTTTGCGCCACAACAAATATAAATTCTAAGGAGTAAAAAAACTTTTACTCTGTCAAACACAAAAATTATATAATAAAAATACCATTTGATAAATCGTACACGCGCCGTCGCTGTAAGGTAGGTATGTCGCGTAGCGCTTACAACTGGCACGGACTTGTGGTTACTGAATTATGACTAAGTGTATCTTCCGTGGACACTGACTGTTGAATCTGTCTAGCCTACTAACTAATTTATGCTGTGTTTCAATTTTAAAACCTCGCAAGAAGTGATTCATTTGAACCAAATGACTTTAGAAAAATCTTAGGTGCCTAGAGTAAAACGTAAATAATAACAGAGTGAAAAATAAAACATAGTTTTATAGTTTTCACAGGTGCATTTTGTTTATAAACTATTATGTAGTTTAATACAGTTAAAGTTTATTACAAATTTCGCAAATCGGAAATAGAAAATTGACATTTCATTGATTGCTTATTTTAGTATTTTCTCATACGGAAATTCCAACAATTAAGTATTGATTTATGAAACCAGAAGCCAGCGCTATTATATTACTAGATATATTTAGTATTTTATACCAATAATAGCCTTTAATGTATTTGATACCACTTGATGCAAATCAATGACTTCTAATAGTGCAAGTAGGCACACACTAATTGCAGTCAGCCTTTTAAATTAGTCCTTAATAATTCAGGCTTTTTTATCTGGTCTCGATTAACACCTGTTGAATATCGTTAGGCAGTTGGATCACGGGCTTGATTTAGAAAGCGGTGCCTACTTCTGGACACACCTATTGTTAGGAGAATTCCTCTCTCTAGAGCCCTGACCATCGGTAGCTTGCGCCTTATAACTTTAGAATAGATTTAAATACTTACTCTTTCTTATGTCTGAAGAATAGGTGAGTCCAGAAGTAGGTACCACAAAAAAACTAAACCTAACCGAACGAAATTATATTCTGAGGTAAAAGTTTTCTTCTTGAAATATGATTTATGAAAACGAATATTCAATTTTATTACATATAGTTATGAGTGTTCCTCCATTGAGTCAACTTTTCTCGGAAAATCATAGGTATTTTTGTAAAAATAGATTACGTCTCATACCGCAGTTGTCGTGAAAAGTGACTAACTGTGTTTTTTTAATATCAAGGGCTAGACAGTTTTCTATGTGCTAATAATATTGCGATCAGTGAACCGCCTACAAAGCGTGGTGAATTACGTCATTATTGTTCTATTTAGAAATATGAACCATCATAATGAATATGAAGTCTTTGAACAAAAAATAATTCGGAAGTTTGCACCATCCAGCAACCCGCACTGTGTCCGCGTGGTGGATTATGGCCCACTCCCTCTCACAGAGAGGAGGCCTGTGTCCCAGCAGTAGGAAAGTCATAGGCTAAGTAAGATCTGCCACTGAGCCGTCGTTTTCCATGAGGCGTGGTTGGGGTCAAAAGCAGGCACATTCAGAAAAAAAATTTAAACGAAAATGGCTCTGTGGTCATCATCCTGAAATTGTTTCTTTGCATAACAAAAGCCTCTCATCATTCAGAAAAAGAACGAGCATTGATAAAACACTTGCTTACTATGTGTTCGCGATTTCGAACCAATCGTAAGTCAGGGCCTAGACAAAGTGACATTCTATGAGCGAAAATGATGTTGGAAAAGTCTTGAATGACGTTTAAAAGTTTATGTCGGTCCAGTTGAAACTTGTTTTATAAATACGATACGCTTTGAAAGCCATTTTCACTTTTCTGTCGGAGGGGCAATCGCCGTATATTTAAGAACGTTCGAATTTTAATCTCAGTCTCAATCTTCCAAAAATAACATACATTTTTGACAAGTTTTTGACATGAATTGGAACCTTGTCGGACAATGTTTTTTTTTACCGTTATCGCGCTCATATTATGCACTTAAAGGCCTTTTTTTACAAGTGTTAAAACCTCTTCTTAAGTGCACGGTGAGTAGGTAGTTAGCCTCGCTATCAAACACACTGTCTATCTCCTCTTTGACCAAACTCAAACTTAAGCATTTCTTTCAATTAAACCAATTACAGGCACTTTTGAATTGTCAAGGAGTCGGTCAGTCAGAAAGATGAAGTTAGCTACTCATTCTGTGGTGAAGACGGACAAGTCACTTCATGGATCGACACACTTTTAAATCAAAATATTTCACACAACATCTATGTTGAAATAGCATTTATTTTATCAAAGTGAGTTCACTCTTATACGTCATTACAATTTCGTCATGGTCACTATTTAGATCGTTGACGGTTACCGTCAATTTAATGACGTATTCCCAATTCAAATTGGAATCAATTTAGGCTTGATTCAAATGGACATACTGACGCACGGTGACGCTTCTCACATACGTGAGAATAGGACCCTGACCGGAATTATTGTATTATCTTCATTTGTTTGAGTCAGCACATTCCTAACTATAGTAGACCATATCATCACGCCAGTATTCTCCGAACGGATAGGCAGAGGTGCACTGCACGAGTTATTCCTCACCAACGCCTAGATACATTTAATCTATTAGGTATGTTTAAGAGCCTATTGCCATTAACCGGGCAGAAATCTAGACACCAGGATGATACTGAAAAATTCTTAACAAAAGTTTGATCGGCCAGAGACTCGAACCCTGGGACCTACAGTCTGCGGGATCTGCAGTCGCGGTTACGACCATCAGACTAAGGTGTACAGTCAAGCTTTAAATTTGATCAGGTCTTCGAATTACAGAAGTCATTTGACCAGCACGCGGTATTTTATCGTAATTAATCACTGTCAGATTTATCGATTACATATCTCGGGTATTTTGATAATACGTCTATCTATTTTCGTGTGTAACGTTTACCCGATTCGATTTAACACGTCATTTTTAAAACATTTCTCTACGCTTGCATTTCTCCTGTATGTGCACAGCCGGTTTATTTATAAAAATCGCACTGTGAAAACTTAGATGAAGAAAGCTTGAAATGAGCGGTCAATCCTTAGCATCAGATGAAAAGACTCAGTTCACATCACCTAAGTTTTCACGGTGAGATTTTACAGCATAGACCGGCTGGTGAGTTTTTGGCTCGCACACGCAAATACCTACTCAGAAACCGAACAAGCACATCTCAAATTCAATCACTTTAAATCTGTAAGACCCTTATTATTATTATCGCTTGCGAAAATTGAACCCGCGACCCTAACGTTGAAATCCTCCAGCCATTGAGCCATCCATTTCATCATAATTAATTCATGGAAATTCCACGAAAACCTTATCTGTAATATCAAAACATATTCAAAGATTTAAAAATAGAAAAGCAATAGCGATGGAAAACTTTTCAGAAGATCTGATCGGTAATTTTCTCGTGGACTGTGTCTTAACACTAGCACATGAATCCGTAATCAGTGAATTCAGGCTTACACTGACCTTACAACTTCATGAGAAATCATGGACCCTCTTCAACCATGATCGCTAACACATGTTTTATAAAAGAAAATCAAGCGCAGATTCATAAAACGAAACGCGTGTAAAATAAACAGGGATGGCGTCAGTCTACATCTAGTTGTATTGGAAATAAACCTTAACAGTACAGTTTGATGTCACAAGTAGTTAAAATAAACTCAGAAAGTACACAATGAATTAAATAACTCACATTGGCACTTGATGGTATTTGAACCCTCTACTTCCAGCATGAGAGGCGAGGAATTAACTACTGAGGCAAAAGACATACTTCGACATATTTGTACTATTTCTGTCAGATAAGTTAACCGAAACGTATCCGGAGGTGGTGAATTATGTGCCTTCTCTGAAAGCTCAATGTTACATTTTTGTTTCACAAATCAGAGCTAACATGAGCTGTTATAGGCACTAAAAGGCACTTTTGAACGTCAACATTTACATTTAAATAGAATTGATTCTAGGCTCCCCTTCCAAAAGGTATTTTCGTATGGAGAAGAAGGGGCAAGAAACTCCACCGTTACTCTTTTAAAATGTTTAACAATATTTTGTATACATTTAATATGTTTTTCTATGTGAAGACGATGCACCAAGAATAAAAATGGTATACCATAATAGGTAAAAATAATTTTAAAGTTCTGCTAGAATGCTCTATAATAATTAATTAAAACCTTATCATTTAACTACGATCTCAATCAGAATTAAATTTACTTAAGTAACAACTCTTTCCAAATCTTAAAACTGCATTTTGTCCAAATAACTACTATGTAATAGCAAAACAAAATAATATGTGTGCCCAAAATGAACAAACCAAATTTTTTTTTCAGGCTGCTTCTCAATACTCAACTAGCGACATCTATTATCGAATAGCAACAATGATGAACTCACTTACGCTACTCGCCGCTCTCTTAGTGTCGCTGCTGTGCACTTTCGCGAGTGCACACGTTGCGGACAGTAGAAAAGGATTAGACAACAATATACAACCCAATGGTAAGTCATCTAATAATAATTGGTTTTACTTAAAAACTAACTTTATTTTAAGGTCAGGCTATAAATGAGCTAAATAGCTTTTGACCGCGGCATCATCCGTATAGTCGGATACTGTCTCAAGGAAACTTACTATCGGGATAAAAATAAACCTATGTCCTAACCCTTACCCAGGTCATATTCTAACTGTGTACCAATTTGCTTTGAAAACCGTCTAGCCCTTACGACGTGAAAAGGTAACTGACAAACGCTTTCGCGTCAGTGTCACTGTTTTTCTACCACGACAGATTATACCGGTAGAAACGAGATAAGCTTTTCGATTGAGCGTTATCCAAAACCACCGGCTTATCATTACCCTCCTAACCCTTAATAGTGTAGTGATAATGACGAAAGACAACAGAAAAAAGGGGTCAAAAATTAAATTTGTAATGAAAAGGCGTCTATATGAAATCATCGCCATTTTAAGGAATATTTAGTATTGATTTATTCTGAATGATTTGACTTTTATGACTTCCCTGTCGCCATGATGTGACTTAAGCTCTTTTGGATCTGGGATTATGACTGTGGTTTAAAGGCACTAGATATGAAATGGTAGTATCGTGGAGATCAAACTTTATTCTTGTCTTTATTTTATTTTAAGGGATTTTCATATTTTTCAATACTTACCTACTTCTGCCCACGACTTCATCTGCGTGCTATTTCTTGATTTAACATAAAATATGACACTCGGAAATACTGTAGCTTCACATTATTGAAAGAATTTTCAGAATCAGAATCGATTCAGTTGTTTCGAAGATTACCCCTACAGAACTACAAAAAGAGAGCATGACCTCTGAGTTTGTTTCGGCGTTTCTTCTTAGGGATCAGTCAGCCAGGAAATACCAGCGCTATCTAGTTTTAAAATAAAGTGTCTTAAAGATCTACTTAAAATCGCTTCACTCACTCACCACTAGCACTTTTTAATATTAGTATATATGTCGAGTTGAAACCATCCTTTGGCAGACATGATGATGATAATGAATTATCAAGTGGTTAAAAAGAAGCGAGCCTATGAATGTAAACGAAAGTAAAAATAAAAACGTAGGTAACATTTTCGTTCATTCCCGATTTTTATTCTTATAAATTACCATTAATCAGCCAATCTTTTATTACCAAGGTCTTGGGACTCAATGATTTCACATAATTATTCTTAGAAACATATTGTCGTTCTTACTGTAAAACCATTACATATTATCATATCGAAAAAAAAACAGGTTGCCAACCCATTTTATTACCCTATATGATAATATTTTAAATAATATGTATATCAAACGCTATCCCCTTAAATGGCCTCACATTTAGTGACATTTCTAAGCTGAAATCAAAATGGAATATATCACAAATATCAACCAAAAATGCTAAAATGAAAACTGTTTTATTCAGAACTCGAAATACTTATACGACATTTTAAATATTCTCTGAAATGATTGATTATACTTTGTAATCGATTGACTGTGGGCGCAGTTTGCAATTCAATCGATTTATCGGCTCCAACCGTAAGTTAAACATATGTGTAAAATATATCTACATCTGGGCATTATTCCTCATATTATTTGAATGTACAATTTTTGTCTGCCCCTAAATGTGGCATGAATATTTTTGAAATCAGATTTCTGTCACATTATCCTTTGTGAGATAAGCCAGTAATTTGTAGGTAGAGGTAAAGTATGATTCAGTTAATAAAATCATTGTGATTTCTCAAAACGATATTTAGGTCAAAATTACACATTTAATCACATTTTAAAGCTTTGGTTTGGCATTTGGTATGAGGTTGCTGTTTATTTGAGTCAACTTAGGAAAAAAACAATCATATTTTCATGCGAAATTAATTTAAGTTCGAGATGTTTTATACTTCTTTCAATAAGCCTGAGTGGTTGACTAGAATCATTTTCTATTTTGTTAAGTACCTTATCGCCGCTATTGTGGCGTGCCCAGCACTGGGTTGCAACAATCGCACCCTCCATGTCACCATGAGATCCCGCCGGAGGAGCTATGTTCGTTGTACCGTGATTTCTCGCAGCAGCGGGCTTACACCTTGGCGTTTTGCCTCCTCGCGCCACTCCCATGCGTGCGCGATGGAACATTTAGAAACTGGGTTTATTGGGAAACGATTGATTGATTCTGGGGGATTTATTAAAAACCCTATCTTTCTTATTTCCAGTTTTAAGTAACTCCAGAAGGCGTAACTCACAAATTCACCATTAATTATGTAACTAATACTTTGTAACGATAAGATAAAAAGAATGTGCATGAAGTTTCTTGCCCGTTCTTCTTCATGAGAACCTACTACGCTTTAGAATAGGCAACTAGCTTCATCTTTCTGACTGACCGACTCCTTTGACAATTCAAAAGTGCCAGGAAATGTTTTAATTGAAATAAATGCTTTGAGTTTGACCTTGTCTACTTCTATAAACCTGACCTTCTTTATTCCAGTAGTAACCCCCAGAAGGCGTCACCTTCGCGACATGGTCCACATCAAGACCGCGCCCCCAGAGACTGTCCAGTTCGAGCCAGGGACCCGGCTGGTTTTAGAATGTGAGGTGCTCGGCAAACCGGCCCCCTCCGTGCAGTGGATGAAGAATGGAGAGCCTATTGTGGATGTGAGTAAACTGGAGATTCTATTAAAGGAGTTATAAATCATATTGAAATACTTAAAAGCATCAAATAGTTTCGTCTTATTACTGATTTTTGACATTCATGCCACGGTTAAATTACAAAGCTGTATGTGGACTGCACTATTGGCGCGTGGTTAATATATGAACTAACGATGCCATCTTATTTTTCAATACATTTTCACAAAACAATCGAATTAATGCTTGCCAACAGCGCAAACCTGTCAACGTCATTGTAGCGCCAAAAGATCATTGTAGCAGTACAAACAGTGGCATTAAAATTCTTTATCATATTCGTTCGCGATCATAACAAACTCGCCGTAGGTGAGTATAAATATGTTTCTTGATTACAAATCCCTGACGAGTGAACGAAGTTTCTTTAGTGAAAATGTTCCAACGAGCAATACCCTTATCGATCCACAATCGGCAATCTTATTTGATTCGATTGCTTGAGGTGGGGTTGTAACTACATTTAATCGTTGAACCGTATTTTGGGTCTCCATTTGAAATAAATACATACTTAGGGCTGATTTAACCAATGAAATTGAACGCGATCAGCACCTAAACTACGTTTAAGAGCTGTCAGTGACAGTATTTTCTATGGAATATTGCCACTGACAGTTCTTGAACGCGTTTGAGATGTGCTGAACGCGTTGAGTTATACTACGTTTAAGAGCTTCAGAGTTCAGTTCAAGAGCTGTCAATGTTATTATTTCACACAAAATAATGACACTCACAGCTCTTAAACTAATTTAAAAAGGGCGGACCACGTTCACTTTCATCGGTGAAATCGGCACTAAGACGAATACTCTTAAAGGAATATTGTTTTGTAACATAGGTACCTACATCAGACGAGGTCAGATTTTAAATTCACGATTTCCTAATCAGTAATTATGATTAATCTTATTAATAATTAATGTATTTTCAGTACGAGGTGGAAAGCAACGACATCCTGCCCACTGACCCCTCAAGCTTCGCTCAGCTGGAAAGCAAAATAATCGTAACGTCATCGAACAATGGTGACGTATTCACGTGTGTGGCCACTTCTGCGCTTAATCAGAAAACTGCTTCGACGACTGTCTTTACTGTTGAAGGTAACTATTTTATTAAAGTCGGCATCGATAATTCATAAGAAAATTACATGATGTTTCAAGCTAAAAATAGCAAAGTTTTAATAATTCCAACCAACGTCATCTAGGAACAGTTGTAACAATCAATAGTACTTATGAGTCAACTACTCGATAACAGATGGCGCTTGTATATTTTCAAGCACTTCTAAAGGTTTTGTTTTTAATTTTTTATTACGGCAATTCATTGTCGTAATATTTACGTTAGAACTTTTTAAAACGGTATTTAATCTTTCATTACAGAAAGCGACGAGGAAAACCTCCTAACCCTACAGAAACTATTCCGCATGCCAGCGAAACCAGTGATTACTTCTTACTACTCGAACATCTTCCAAAACATTGGTTCTGATGTCGTCCTGCCATGCCGAGTGGACAGCGTCAGCAAGTCCCAGGTGTTTTGGCAAGATAACAATGACGAGCTCGTGTTTGGAAACTCTAGGATACGGGTAAGGGCAAAAAACAATATTTTTACCTACTAATCGATGATAGAGTGCGCGCAAGATAAGTCTGCGTGCGTGTTTGACTTCCAAGACTAAATCAATGCCAGCCCATCAAATCACTTTCGGAATAATGGTGATTATTTATTTTGGAAGACACGACACCTGATTTAAACGTCGAGATGGCGGCAAACAATTATTTCCGATTTCGGTCGCGCGCAGACTATTTTTGAGCACTCTAGATACGAAATTCTACAGAAAAAAAACCTTCACTGACAACTTCTTCTGTACATTTTGTTTTATTGTATTTGGGTGGCATACAGTTATCAAAATATAACAAAAGTAATAGTGAAGTTAATTAAGACGAGCCATTGACAAACTCGCAAGTTGCCTGACAGTTAATATAAATTTTATTATCACGGCACTGCAAGTGCAACCTCCTTGTTGCATGACTTTGTCGTTAACGAAGGATAGATGGCGCTGCTTCATTCAAATGACAGACCTTTTCCCAAAAAAATAATTATGCAAACCCACTACCAACTTAAATTATCTGGATGTTCAAATCACAACTGTCATTTCTTGACAGTTGCATATAATGGCTATAACACGGACAATTGACGTAGAGTGTTAATTTTGTTTAACAATTAAAATCCCTGGCTGTACTTTTAGTCAAATTAGAAATTGAAATCAGTGTACTATTTTAATACAGGACACCTGCCAACTGTCTGACTTTGTCTTTAAGTGCCTGTTACGATATTTCCTAGTATATATCTAAAAAACTTCTGAGTCCTGAAAGAATTTTCTTTCTTCAACAGGTACTGCCCTCTGGCGACCTCCTCATCAACCCCCTGCTATGGACGGATATGGGCAACTTCACCTGCATAGCCAAGAATATGTACGGCAAGGACATACAGACGACCTTCGTTTACCCTCTTAGACCATCTAAAGTATAATGGTGAGTTTTATATTTTTTTAAATTGTTAAATCACAATCTAATTGCCTTGTCACAAGCGCGACTGCTAAACGTCTCCTGGGTTCGATTCCTAGGTCGGGCCAAGCGTTATTGGGTAGCTCAGTAACCGACTAGCAGCCTGGAGTCTGTGTTAAGTCACTCACCCTCTAGACCTGATTTACATTGTGTAGGGACAGTGGCTAGTGGCGAGCACCTAGACAGTGACGTGCGTTTATACAACAGCGAGTCAAGTGAAAATTTTCAGTCGAAATGGACGAGTACCGTCAAAATAAACGTGCAATTTTGTGCAAAATTCTCTTCATTATTATGGAGCAAATAAAAGGAGTGCTGTACCAAATACAATAAAAATACGAAAATGGAAGCGCGAATGGATTGGTGGAAGGGCAACTCTTGGTGCTGGTACATATCGAACTAGCTTATAAAATCGCAAGGACTATCGTGTCCTTTGCTCGATGTCAGGCCCAAAGACAATACACATTGCTCTGTGTTGCAACCTGTCAAATGACAATAAACAAAAAAAAAATAAAAAAATTGGTACATGTCCCCAGTCCTGTTGCCTGTTCACATTTACACTGTACTTAAATTTGACTGCGCGGGCGCGCTACGGGTGCACTTGCCACAAAAAATACAAAGCGATTCTATTTGGATCTAAGTTGCAAGGCAGCTTGCAAGCCAAGTTGTCTCGCTACCGTCCGATTGGATTACACTACTGTACCAATCTACTTCTCCAAACACTTGATCAATGTAAATCGGGCATTAGGAAAATAATTATAACTGTTAATTTTGGGTGTCTCCAGGTTGCCAATGCACCTATTGTAAGTATTGCAGATGTCTGTAGGCGTTCATGACAACCACGGAATGGAAAAAAACAAGTGGAAGTGCCCGCTAGTGAAGTGTTCAATAAATTAGATTATCTATGTTAACTTTATTATTTCTTTGTTACAGTGCAAAAAATATCTACAGTTTGACAAGAAACGTTACCCGCCGAATAAATCTCGATGTTCCTATTATTAAGTGACGATTAAGTATAACTTAACTTATTGTTAGCCCCTAAGTTACAATGTATACAACAAAGTAATTTAAGTACTTAATATATTTAAAAAAAACTTTATTTGTACGCCAAAATGATATTCAGCCGCGTCTTGAAGACAACTTAGAACAAGAAAAAAAATAGAATATCTGAACTATAGAATAGTGACAGTTTTATCGATATTGAATGAGCAGTATATGAGGAAATATGTAACAAACAATTCTGAAGTTCAATAATTTAAATATCAATCAATTTATTTATTTGACAAAAACTATTTAAAATGGTTGAGGGACTTATTAAACTTGACAGAATGAAAAAGTAACTTATATTTTTATTTGTATTTTGTCTGATTTTGCGACTGGATTTTTATATTTTAAGTTATTATTTTGTGATTTTATATTTTAAGATTATTTTGTACATACAATCAATGATATTATATAATTATAAATTGTACAGTTGGCAGCATTTCTTTATCGATTTTGCTGACCATAGACTTACTTAAATTACACACTTAAAAACGTTTTCTTCAATAATATTTAAAAAAAATATTAATCGGCTTTCCTTCGTCAAAACTTTTGCCATTTTTCTGCATAACTGTTTTGATTAGAAATTCCGTTTCTGTTCTGCTGACTGTACTTAGAATAGAAACTTGATGTGAATACATACGATCTCTGTGATTTTTGAAATAAATGTTTTAATATTACACAATTTTGTGGTATTTTTATTAAGTTATATTTAAAGATGCGGCAATTTACGTTTTTTTTAAAGAAAGTTCGCATTCTAATCTCAGTCTCAATCTATCAATATACATTTTTGCCAAGTTTTCACGTTGATTGTCGCTGAGATGAGATTGCGACTTGAATTTGAACGTTCTTTAAGTACGAGAATTGACCTTCTGATGACAAATGGGCGAAGAGAACCACCGATGTAGTACGACTATATGCAGGACGACGTCGGGGATGGCGGATACAAAGAAGGCGGAACGAGCTTGACTCCTACCAAAAGGTCTGGCAAAAGACAGAATTGTGTGGAAAAGGGAGAAGGAGCCCATTGCCCTGCAGCGGACAATACAGATGAGTCGGCAGTGGTTGATGTTGATGCTGGAGGAGGCGTAATGGGGCCATTACTGACACTCCATTTCAGTCCCCTCCCGAGCCCCCTGTGAAGGCCCTGCCACGACAGTGGAGGCGTCAGCGGCGAAGGCAGTGGCGGCGGATGCGGCCTTGACGGCGGTGGGATTGCTCCTGCCCCTGGCTTTGGCTGGTGGAGCGCAGGCCTTGCTCCCAACCCGGTGATCGGCCAGCTTGCCAGCTGCCGCACATATGAACTAGTGCGGCGCGCCATTGCACGAGCCGGCCTTGTGACCGGGCTGACCACAACGGAAGCATTGACCGCTGCGGTCCATCTTCGTGCTGCATTGCACTCACACGTGGTTGCCCACCTGGCAGCGGAAGCACCTCAGTGGTCTGGGCTCCAGCAGTTTCACCTGCGCGGGAACCCAGCCCACCAGGAGCCTTCGGTCGGGATTTTTTTTGGACCGCCGTCACGGGGCAGCTCACCGTAATAGATCGCATTCCCGTGAAGTCCCGCCCTAACCTGCTCGGCAGAGCACTCCCCAGTCTTAATGATGGCAGCCATCACCTCTTCCTTCGTCAAGAAGATATCCACGCTCAGGATGCGCATGTGAGCGCACTTCGTTGGCCTGGACACTCGGGCCTCGTTCGCATGCAGGCATGCCCTCAGTTTTTCGGAGGCCTTTGGTGACACCGAGCTCCCGGAGGTTTACCGCCGCCTTCGCCTTAGCGAGCACCTCGCGGTAGGTCTTGCACTTCTTCCCCGCTTCCGGCTGTAGGGTGATCACTACAGCTGCGGACTTTGGGGCACGGAGCCTAGCCGCGACGCTTCGTTCCTTGCGCCGCTGCCGCCTCTGTTTTCTTTTGGCCACCCTTGCAGCCTTACCCGCCTTCCCCTTCTCCCCGACCATTTGCCACTCGGCGTCGGTCGGTGGAGATTTATAATAATTTTGATGCATCAGTAAAGAAATAAATCTATCTTTCCCAGAAACGTTTGTCGACTAACTCGTTGCATCTTGCGTTTTGGAAATTCTTTGATATACATAGTCCCAAAACGGCTTCTGGTTCGAAAGTGAATCGTTTCATATGCAGCGGAAAAGACAGGGAGAATTGGGTATAGACAAATAGGCGAGGCGAGGTGTTTAAGCTCCCTGTGCTTATTTCTCAATAGAGGAACTGTTTTACTGATCCAAAACGGATAATTATTAAAGGAAAGGTCGATATGCCCTAAAATTGGGAGTTAAGGATTGGATGAAAGAGAGAATACTTTAGACAGGAAACGATCTGCCAATTACTGTCATCTACGGTATAGGGGCGGTTCTGCACATACAACTTAAAGCGCATTTATGGGAGACAATTTCATGGCTCCAATAATAATTCTCAGGCATTTGGCCCGGATGTTGTCTAATTTCTTGAGCGCTTCTTTGTTGTAAGTCTCAATAAGGAAGTCACAGTAGTCCAGAGCTCTCCTGGTCAACGCATTATAGACTAGTTTGAGGGTGTAGGGATGAGCTCCTCACCACACCCCGGCCAAAGCCTTAACACAGCGTTCATATTCTTTAACCGTCTTGTTAATATGATCAACCCCAGACAATTGACTGGAATGATTTGTCCATCAATATTTATATCTTCTTGGTGATCAGTACGCTTGCGGATAAAAATGACCGCTGTACTCTTTGGTGCATTTAAAGATAACTCGTGATCAAAGAGCCATTGGTTTAGTGAAGACAAAGAGACATTCATCGAAAGAGCGACATCCTGAATGGAATGATCGATTGCCAGTAATACAATATCGTCAACATACTGAAGGATTTTGTAGTCAATATTTAAGGATGAGGACAAATTCGCCGAATATATATAGAATAACGGGGGACTGAGAACAGATACTTGAGGTAACCCTCTCCATACTGATCTTTGTTCAGAATCAACCCCAAGGATTCTTAATTGAATGAAGCGATTGATAAAAATGCTACCAATGATACGATAAATCCTAGCAGGGATTCTCAGCTCTTGCAGCTTTTGCCTGAGAACATGTAGGATGACCGAATCATAATCAAGGAAAACGGCCACCACAGACTCATTCCTGCTAAGGGCCAGCCGGACCGCTAACGTTAGAATACGAAAAATATCAGCTGTGCCCAGACCTTTCCTGAAGCCGAACAGAATTGTTGGAAGCAGTCTCCTGCTCTCCACCAACCACTCTAAACTATTCTTGATTAAATGATCTAAGAGTTTAATTAGTTTGGAATCGTCCAAACTAATTAAACTCTTAGATCGCGATAGATCTGTAAGAACAATAATAAGTAGAATCTTTGTCAGGTTTCAATTTCGGAATGTTTTTTTTTTATTTGAGATGGATTTACTCTTGACTCTAGTCTAGGTCAGAGGTGACAGAGACAAAGTCTACGATGGAGTGAGCTTACCCAGAAGAAGCCTGTTTACTCTAACTTAGAAGATATTCGGGTTGAATGCGTTCGGGAACACAGACGCATATAGTGAGTTCCACTCTTTTGCCGTGCGCATTATGAAGGAAGTTTGGAAGCGCTTAGTGTGAATTGGTGGAATGGCAACTAGGTATGGATGGTAATTAGCAGTACATCTGGATGTCCGATGATAGAAGGGGGCAGGTGGAGTTCCTGCGTACACTCACCAAAGTACAACCTATAGAAGACCGACAAGCAGGCAACCTTGGGGCGATGAGCCAAACTGTGAAGCTTGGCATCCACCAGTTTTAAGTCGCCAATGAGCCTCTTAGATCTGCTTTCCACTGAGTCGAGCGCGGCAAGTTCGTATTTAGCTGAGCCATCCCAAAGGTGGCTGCAATACTCCATGCAGGATCGGACTTGCGCTTTTTGAAGACTTAAAAGCTGTCCAGGCGTACAGTATCGCTGCACTCTATTTAGGATGCCCAATTTTTTTGCCGCGGTTTGGGCTTTGCACTCAAAGGTGGCGCCAAAGTTGACGTCAACTCCATACCTAGGAGCTCGAGCCGATCAGTTACAGGAACAGATGTACCCCGAAAAGTAGGAGTTTGGTCGAAATTACTCCTTTTTGCGGTGAAGAGACAAGCTGTGTTTTGGTGGCGTTAAAAGAGACCAGATTGTCATCACCCCACCGGGGGTCAAGGCTTAAGGTCAAATGAGGCTCTACCATGGCCTCTCTTATGGAACGAACTTCACCCCCGCTGGTTTTCGGGCTGGACAAGTATCTCTCTGGAACAGTACTGTCATCTGCGTACCCAACAATATCAGTTTGATACTTCAACCTGCCACACACGTTAATGACCTACTGGTCATTAACGTGCCTCGCGTCACTTTATCGATGGCGCGAGGAAGCGAGGGCGCGGGGTGAGCGGCCGATGCAGCACCATATGGAGCAGCGTCGGTCGCAGCTTCGCGAGGTCCTGGTGGCGGAATGACGGGACAGGCTCTCACGCCTACCGCCGCGGCCTCGTCACCATCGTGGTGGTCAGGCCAGTGCTCGTCCTCAGGCTCGGGAGGAGGCACGGCTCCCTGTCGTTTTGGGTGACGCAGGTAATTTCGGGGCATGGGTGCTTCGGAAAGTATCTGTGTCGCATTAACAGGGAGCCGGACGCCCGGTGTCACCACTGCGTCGACTGCCGGAGGACACGGCGTGGCATACGCTGGCAGAGTGTGCTTGGGAGGAGCCGCGCCGTGCCCTCATCTCTGAAGTAGGCCTGTCGCTGCCGACCGTAGTGAGTTCGATGGTCGGCAGCGTTGAGTCCTGGGACGCGGTGGTTTCCTTCTGTGAAACAATAATCTCGCAGAAGGAGACTGTGAAAAGGGAACGAGAGATCTCGTCCACTCTCCCAATCCACAGCAGTGCGCCACTGGGCGCAGGCGTAGGGCGGACAACGCCCTCTTCCAGCCCCCCTAAATGGGTCCAGAGACGTCGGACTCGGGGACGTCCGCTGCCCACCATACATTAGGACCCGAGGTGGCGGCGCTTAGTGTTCCACGCGCGCCCCTCTTAGACGTTGCGGGGGAAGTCAAACACCTCACCCCAACCCGAGGAGGCCTGCGGCTCCGCGGTCCGGCACCAGTCGGGGTTGCGGAAGAATCGTATGTTTCCGCGACCCTGACGTAGGTGTGAGATGGAATACCGGGGTGGTTTTTAGTCAGTAAGAGTCTGACAGACCCCTCCACTCGCCACAGGGCTGAAGACATCCATGAGGATTTTCCACCCCGGAACAAAAAAAAGGTCATTGATGTCCAGCAGGAAAAGAGTTGCAGAGAGAACAGACCCCTGAGGAAGTCCGGCATCAATAGTCATACACTCAGAGGAGCAGACGTCAACGACTAATCTAATCGATCGTTCATTAAGGAAGTCTGATATCCAGCTACAAAAATCAGCGGGGATGCCATAAGCAGTGCCAACCCCTGTCAAACGCCTTCGAGATACGTAGCGATACAGCAAGTGCTTCGCCGTAATGCTCGATGACTTCGCCAGGAATGAGCCTGATGAGACCTCATTCCTGGGCCTGACCATGTCAAGGAATTCTCTATCCCACCATGGCGGAGAAAGATTTTTTCTGATTGGTTATTTGGAAGGGTTATCTGTAGTAGAAGAAACGGTAGAGGAAAAGGACAGAAAACATTCCTGGGAATTCATTCTTCCGATAGGAGGGCGCAGCCATTTTTGGAGGGGGAAATTGAGTGGTTTTGGGTAAGTGCTTAATGAGCTTTCTTATTATAGCTAGGAGAAAGGGGGGTACGGGGCTAAGGGTTAAAAAGGTAAACCGTAAAACGGCCTTGAGGACTGGGATTGGTATTTGTTTATTGTAACCTAGGTACGAGGGGACTCTCGGATCTGGAAACAGAGGGAAAACCCGACTTGATTCCTCATTTGAAATTGATTTTTCCGCCATCAGAGCTTTGACGCTCTTCTGCCGACCCAATTTAGGACAAGCACTATAATTTGCAAAATGGTTCCCGAAACACCAAACACAAAATCCTAACTCAGGGGTGATTCGACATCCCTCAACTGGATGATCTTCACCACACTTGTAACAACGTGGTTTCGACCAACAAAGTGTACAGGTATGTGTTGGCTGGGCTGACGGGTACGGGGCTGTATTATTGGGTATGTGTACCTCTCAACTAGAAGAGCTGAGTAGAAACAATACACACGTTTAGGCAAAACTTGTCCGTCAAAAGTTACTGCAACTGTTTGCGTAGGCTTCCACTCAGAAACACGAGAAGAGGTCACCTTGCGGCCTATCCTCCTGGCTTTCACAACAGCACCACATCCTTGAGGAACCTTAATATTTTCTATTATTTTGTCTTCCGACCATTCAATAGGGATATCCCTATCAATACCCATCCTTGTAATATTAAATTGCGGCACGGAAGGAAGAATAATTGTGTTGAATTAACAATGTATTAATAAAAAAAAACTGTTTGCGTCCTGATGCGTCTTAAATTCATGGAGGTGTATGTTAATGATGTTATTTATCGTCAAAAACATGCTAAACTTGACCGTTTGTAGCACAATGCCTGAAGTCTGACCATCCTTAAGGGATACATGGACAATATATGGCGGATTATCTCAGGCTGTTCAAGTTAGTCTGCCGATTGTGTTTTTCGATATCTTGGGTGAAATATTTGGAGCAGTAGTGGAGGACCCAGCGACCCTCTTCCGATTTGTAGTGTCCGTATCCATTTTGGAGTCTTGCGTGAGTATTTGGTTGTCATGGGGGAGGGTGATGGTCAAGACAGGGGAAAGATCAAAAGCCTCATCAGGGGGATCCGGAGGCTTTTATAGTACATTTTGACGGCGAAAAATTGTTAATGATAACACATAAAAATAAATTTACACACTTAACACAAACACCAAGAAAATTCTCGATCAAATTTCATACAAAGATTCACTAGAAAACGAAAATTTTCGTAGAACTGACAAAAGCACGTATTTAGCCATCACCACTACCAACGAAAGTCTCGACTTACTCGTAAATTGTCCGCATATTGAAATCACAGCTGTCATTCTTTGACAGTTGTATTAAGTGGCTATAATACGGCAAATTAACGTAGCGTGCCCATAATTTCTCCGACAATGCCGTGACCCACAATTTTACTCTATAGAAGACGTTGTTAGGGTTCTGTAGACAACAATGAAACCTAATAGTTTCGCCATGTAAGTCCGTACGTCCGTCCGTCTGACCGCATCTAAGCTCAGAGACTAATGGTAGGTACGAGAGATATAAAACTGTAATTTGCCGAGACAAATTGGTAAAATAAAATACTGAATAAAAAATATTGAGTATTTTTTTCTCTACTATCTTATGGTGTGGGCTATCGATGGAGAGCTCGTTCAAAAATATTGCGGTTGAGTAACAACCATTTTTCAATTCAGGGATCCGTTTGCGAAGTATTAAGCTTTAAAGTGCAAATTTTTGTTAGAGTCAGGTCCCCCCCCCACCTGCCAGCTAAATGGTTGTTTTTGGAAATTTGAATAAAATCACGGCATATAAAATTTTACAACGAAGTTATAAGGAAAACTATCAAAGCTAGGTAGGCTTTAAAACCACACACGGAAGCATGGCGCTACTGTGATCATGCGTAGACCAATCGGATTGCTCAGCGAATGAACAATGAGAATGCCGATTCACTTAATCAAATCAAACCCTTATTTATTACACATAAAAGCTTAATTACTCGAAGTGTGGTACTTCAGCAATCCGATTGGAAAACAAACCATCCTAAAAATCCCTGAGATTTAATGCAGTAGGTAAACCCCACCATAAAGAGAACGGTACGTAACAAGTACAAAACAAGTTAACGTTTAATGGTCGACCAACTTACATTTGTAGTTAGAATGTATGGGTGAACTTGGTATCTTTTTCAACAAAAATATTCAGTTTATTCTTGGGATAAGTTCATCCAAATAAATTCATTGTGCGTGATCCGACACTCACTTGGCGTATGTTAGTTTTTAAGTTTGATAACTCAAATCGATCTATCCAGCTGATTATTATGTAGCCACTACACACTTGATTACTTCACATTTGGTTGTTATGGGGATCCCTTATAATAATCAATGTGATGTCGCAACACTGCATTCGTTTACCCGAAGGTTACCGAGGTGACTGCACCAATTCTCGTCCAACCTTTCTAATAAGTGATCGTCCTTTGAGTTCAGTGAGCGGTTGTGATTGTGCGGTTACTTAATAGGTGCATCTACCTTGGTTCATTATGTTATGTGGAGTATAAAATTGTATGCCATACTTATTGTGGTTTGTGGTTTATGAAAATTTGTAATATTGAGAACCCGGCCGGTTCTCAATTTTACAAATTTTCATAAACTATCGTATTCCGTTACATTGTATTTTTTTTTTAAGGAAGATTAGAGAAGAGTAGCATTCAAATGATTTTTTTATTAAAAGAAAAGAACAACTCTCGGCAATGATCCGGGCGTTGATAATCTAACAAAGTGCATCCCACTGCGTCGAAAAAACACTCTGTAGTGGATTTTCAACTCTCGGCGCTAAGCAGAGCTGTGAAAATCCAATGTGCGATAAAAACCCCGCCGCTATATTTTTACATTTATTTATTTATTTATTTAAACTTTTCGAACCCAAAGAGGTACAAAGGCGGACTTAATGCCTTAGGCATTCTCTACCAGTCAACCAAGGGTGGTGAAGAGATAAGATGGCAGGTGCTTAAGTTGAAGGGGACGATAATGGAAGAAAAATAACTTAAAAAAAATAATATAACTTGTGAGGTGTGATGTAAAATAGATATTGTGTAACTTATAATACACATGCATACATATTAAAAAAGTATATACTTACAATACATATATACATATATATATATATAAATTTTATGGTGAAAGGTGTTGAGCCGACTCTACGCTATTTGTTACGAAAATAACTCTGCAATTTCCGCTTAAATGCATACCGACTGGTGGCCGTCCTGATATCAAGAGGAAGCGCATTCCAAAGAAGAATGGACTGAATATGAAAGGAAGAATGAACAAAGTCAGAAGTATGAGAAGGACAAAGCAGGAGAAGATTGTTGGAAGAACGCAGTTCCTTAGCGTGAGATGAACATAGATATTGGAAGTGAGACATAAGATAAGAAGGAGGAGTGGGAGAGTTGAGAAGAGAGAAAAGTGTAGTCAAAGCGCGCAAACTTCTTCTTTGGCGAATGGACATCCATTTGAGCTCAGACCTATAGCTCGACACATGGTCATATTTTCTGATGTTGAATATGAACCGGATACAATTGTTGAGCAATCTGTCGAGCTTATCCAAAAAAACCGCATTCAAGTCAAAGTAGCACACGTCACCATAGTCGATGATAGGGAAAATCAAAGTCTGCACGAGCATGGTTTTCGTCTTACCGGGTAAAAAGTTTCTCAGACGATACAGGGAACGCAGAGTACCGTTGACCCTTTGGCTAACACTAGAGACCTGGCGTTGCCAGCTCAGTGTCGAGTCAAGATGCAAACCGAGATCTTTCACAGTAGGGGTAATGGGGATGGCGATACCATTGAAAATAAGAGGAGGAAGAGAACTGAGCACCACCCTACCCATCATGCGTGAGATTCCAATTAGAATGGCCTGACACTTTGAGGGGTTTACTAACACCCCAAAACGATCAGACCACTCTCTGATAGCATCTAAGTCTCGATTTACATCTACTATAGCGTCCGACAAACTTTCCACCCGCTCAGATGTATACAATTGAAGGTCATCAGCATAGAGATGATACGAACACCGAAGACAGTAAGTTATAAAATTAATGAAGATGGAAAATAGCAAAGGAGAAATAATACCGCCTTGTGGAACACCAGCATTCAGGTCACGCCAACTCGACGAGGTCTCATCAACGCGAACCGACTGCTGACGTCCCCGAAGATAAGAAGAGAATCATTCCAAAGCCTCGGACGAAACCATAAGATGAGAGAGGATAGAAAGGAGGATATCGTGGCTGACGGCATTAAAGGCATTGGAGAAATCAATTAACACCAGAACGGTAACCTTGGTATCCTCCATAGCTTCTCTAATGTCACCAGTCACTTTAAGGAGAGCGGAGGCTGTACTGTGCCCTGGTCTGAATCCAGACTGAAAAGAGCTAACAAGTTTATTCCGGTGAATAAACCCCGTAAACTGCTTGTGTACGCAGGCCTCAAGCACTTTAGAAAGGAATGGGAGAATGGAAATGGGTCGAAAATGACTGGGAAGGCAGGGATTTGAAATTTTTGGGAGAGGGCGGACATAGGCCATACGCCACAGGGAAGGGAATTGTCCGGAATCAAGAGAAAAGTTGATAATATGGGTAATCGGAGAGAGAAGGCTATCCAGGATCCAAACAACCATATTACGACTGATGCCGTCACAGCCCACAGCCTTGGATTTAATGGACAGGATGAACTTTTTAATTTCGTCCATAGTGACCGGAGAGAAGTGAAATGGTTCTATGATGGGACTAGCTAGGCCAGAAATGAAATCGACCGTCTTGGACAACATTTGGGAATCCAAATGACAAGTGGTTGTAAAATGACGGTTGATATCATCAAGGCCAATTGTATTAGGAAAATCCACATGACGTGGTCTGCCGATACCAAGAGTACCAAGAAACTTCCAGATATCAGCAGGTGAAGAAGAAGATATGTTCTCGAGAATATGGCGGCGTTTAGCGTTGCGTATCATCTGATTACACCGATTTCTAGCAGCTTTAAAAAAACTCCGATTTTCTTCACTGCGATCCTTTTTAAATTTTCGAAAGGCCCGATCCCTGCGCCACATCGCCATACGAACCCCTGTCGTCATCCAAGGAGCAGGAGGACGCCGAAGTTTAATATTCTTAACAGGAGCGTGTTTGTCGTAGAGAGCAAGGACCGTCCGATCGAAAATGCGCAGCTTTTCATCAACAGCAGTCGCCGCTTCCAGGTGTTCCCAATTGAGGTTTGACGCATCCTGACAAAGCTTCTCAACGTCCATGCGCGCAAAACACCGCATGTGCAGAACTTTTGGGGCAGGTTTAGGCGGTTTTAGGACATACGAGAGGAAAATTAGTCATGATGAGAAAATCCAGGAGCGGGACATTGACCATGAGAAGAAACAAGGGAGGGTGCGGAGGTAAGCATCAAGTCGAGCCAAATGTCTTCGCCTGAGATGTTGAAATGGGTAGGTTGCAGTGAAAGTATGTGGAGACTAACAGACTCAATGATGTGAAGGAGTTTACGGGATCGAGGGGTGTGATGAGCAAGGTCGGTGTTGAAATCGCCCATGATGACACAGTGTGCATACTCTGACCCTACGGATTCAAGCGCCAATTCAAGTTTGGAAAAATAGTCGACGGCGGGTGGACAGTAGACAACACCAAGCAGGGTCTTGACGCCTTTGACGTAGACCTCTAAAAAGAGGTACTCAGCGGAAGCATGGTATTGTGAGGGTGATGAGGCAATGATTTTGAAAGGGAAATCGCTTCGAAGATAGATAGCTACACCACCCCCTCCCTTTCCAATTCTATCATTGCGGATAAGAGTGAAACCTGGGAGAGGGTAGGTGGTGGAGAGAAGATGAGGTTTGAGCCAACTCTCGGAAACCAGAACAGCATGGACATTGGCGTCGGTAAAGGTGTCCAACAGATCACTATAGTGACTAGGAACGCTTTGCGCATTTATGTGGCAGACATTAAAAAAATGGCCTTTCCGTTGGGTGAAGCTCCGACGCACAAAGTCACTAAGGGTGTCAGTCAGTGAGCTGAAACTTGCATTAGCGGATGAGCTAGAGGAATCAATGGCAGAGTAAAAAGAGTCATCATCAGTTACCATAAAGTACAAATAAAATAATATAAATATAAATAAATAATTGCTAAAAATGCAAATAAACTAAGATAGCGTTTGCTTAAGGTGCTACACCACAATCTGTGCACCACCCACCAGCAGCACCGGTAAAGTTGTACATGGATCCTTTGGAGCGTGGTTAAAATCGGAACTAAAGCATCTTAATTTACAAATCGTCAAAGCTATTTAAGCGCCAAAAGATCCCTGTAGTACTGTACATTAGTTATTATACACCAGAAATAAACATGAAATAACAGACAGAACTTCATCACAGACATTAAAACAAAATAATATGAACAAACAAAGAACAAATGATACATGACAAAGTAAAATGAGCAAAAACGGAACGCAATTTACAAAACGATTTTCACGTGGAACAGGGGAAATGGAACGTCAAAATTTTGGCAACAAGAAATAGACACTTACAGGTTACATTACAGGTGACACTGACCTGACAGTGACAAGATAAGACGAAACACGGAAACAATAAAGTTATTTTCTATCACAAACAATTTATCAACAGAATGTGATTTATGTTGTTTTGAGGTAAAAATAAGAAAAAGTAAGCAGGTAGACGTGTACGATAACTATAATAATTACGTGGACTGACATTCCGAGCACAAAAACTGATAAGTTGGAGAACCACATTAACAACATTGGTTGCAGACACTCAGATTATACGCACTCCACTATCAGGCTTGCCTCCAGTTCCAGCAGATGATTCCCCGTTCTTCTTAGGGTACTTAACCAACAAGGGATTGAGTTCCTCTAAAGAACAAATCTTATGCCGTGTTCCATCGGGGGATCTGATGACTATAACCCCGTCCTGAGTCCAGCATGCCGGCATCCCGAAGTGCAGCCGTGCCCTGCTGAATACTGTTTGCCTTGATCTGGTTAAGAACTCCTTGACTGTGACTGTAGAGCCCTTCAATGCAGACTTTGCCTTCCAAACAGTGGATTTCAGCTCAACATCGGAAAACCTTACCAAAATAGGTCTGCTCGTGGTTGATCCTTTACTGGATGTCCCAAGTCTGTGACACACTTTGATGGAAGATGCAGTGATGTTAGGCAGTGCCAGTTTGTTCATCAGAACGTCCATCACAAGAGCCTTGCAATCCTCTTTGTCCGCTTCAGCAAACCCAGTAAAAATGAGAGCTTTCCGACGAGATCATGTCTCCAATCCATCAACCACTTTAGAACACTCCATGATTTGCCTCCTGAGAAGCCCCAGCACGCCGAACATAAGCTCACGAAAGGACCGGAACTCTTCAGCAATCCTTGCTACGGTGTCCTTTGCGGGTCCAGCACATTGGATCTGTGCCTCAAGCTCTCCCATCTTCTTAAGGAAACACTCCTCGAGGTTCTTCTGAGCCGATTGGATATCATCCAGTTGAGATGACATTATGATAAAGTGTGTGTATAGTAATATAGTATAAAGTACTAGTGAGAAGCTGGCAGGTGGTGTAGTTTTAAGTGCTTTCGTTACATAGGATGATTCACCAATGTAAGTACTGGTAGTTTAGCAGTTTATGTAACAAATACTGAATTTGAAAGCAAGTTAAATCACTTAATAATAATTTTGACTTAGTACATTCGTGTGAACGTGGGCTTATAAGGTTATGAGGGATAATGGCCCGCAAGTGTGCATGGTGTGCGAATTCAGTTACCTCCTAGTTAGGTAGACACCTGCAGCCTGTGGGTCGGTTAACGGGTGCAGCGACCTACGTGTCCAATATAATAATGCACTCAGGGTACTGTTGGGGCTGCCATGGCGTTGTAGTGCGTCAGGGATGTTTGCTGAGGCGCGGTGGATGGCTTTGCCGCTATCGTTAGGAAGAGATGCGCCTCCCTACTCGTTCGCGTTCGTGGCAGCTCCCAGCTCCGCTACCTCACCCTCGACAGTGCTGGACGCTGCTAGAACTTTTATTAAAAGACCGGAAGCAATACGGAGGTCGCTATACAATATGAAAGTGTATAAAAAGGCGCAGCAGAATTACGCTGAGCCATCGACCGAAAAGTTACTCCAGGAAGTAATGATGACCTTCGAAGAAATACCCTCAAAGGTATACCCTCAGATGAGGCGTGACATAAATACCTACCTGGAGACTATATCGGACAGAAGTATCCGCACGCTTTTTGAGCTGAGCAAGCGTATAAAAAATCTAGAAATAGCAGCGTCCAGGACCACACACACAGCAGCTGTGTCTTCTGTCACTTCTGGTGAAGAAGGAAAGCTGCTGGAAAGACTGGGAGAGGTGGAAAACACACTCACCATGTGGCTAAGCCAAATGGAAACAGAAATTAAAGAGGACATAACTAAGCTCGGGATGATGAACGACGATCGAGGCGCTGATATCACCGAAAACCTCCACGATAAAATAGACAGTACCAAGGCAGAAATCGAAAAAGTGACCGAGGGGTTGCGGGACGTATGCAAACCCACCTCGTAGATCTAGTCGGTACGGTCGCCGGAAATGTCGACCAAGTAAAAACGCTGATAAGCGAGATGTCAAAATAGATGGTGTCAGATAGCAGCCTGGTTCCAAAAACGTACGCCAGCGCCGCAGCAGCCAAGCCCGGGCGTCGTCCGGCTCTTCACTCGATGGCGGTGACCTGCGAAGGCAATCTTGAGACTGCCGACGAGGTACTCGCAAGAGTGAAGAAGGCGGTCGACGCCAGGGTTACTGGCCTTAAAGTAAACGAGGTGAGGAAAGCGAAGAACCAGACTGTTATCTTGGGCTGCGACACGGAAGTGGAAATGCAAAGGGTGAAGGAGAGACTGGAAAGCCGCGGTGTCGGTTTAACCGTAGCGCCCATGAGAAACAAATACCCACTCGTCGTCCTAAAGGACGTCTTCATGGACAGCGACGACGAAGGAATAATTAAGGCCCTTCAGGCACAAAACACCGACATATTCATGGGCCTACCACAAGAGGAGGCCGACTTTACGGTCAAATATAAAAAGAGGACCAGCAACCCGAAGACCTCCCACGTCGTCTTACAAGTAAGGCCAAAGATATGGCAGAGGATGACGGAGGCCGGAGCCCTCTATCTGGACCTGCAAAGGGTAAGGGTAGAGGACCAGTCTTCGCTCATCCAATGCACGAAGTGCCTCGCGTTTGGACACGGCCGCAAATTCTGCACCGAGAGTGTGGACAAATGTAGTCACTGTGGACGGGCGAGAAATGCGCCGACTTTACAGCGGGACTTTTGTCTGCACTCTAGGTTGCAGAAAACGGACTACAACGCGTTTAGTGTCGATTGCGAAACCTGGAAAAAGTGGGACTACCTAGCACGAGCAAACACGGCATACATATGACTCACCCACTCAGCAGAACACACACACATTACACACATACATACATACACACACATATACACACGATGTAAAAATATATAGTGAATATATATGGATATATTAAAACATGCACATTAACATTGGACACGTACACACATAAGATTGAAAACAGTTTAAGAAAGAATCTGCCCGAAGAAATGCAATAAGTATATATATTATTAAAGTATATATATATATATTATTGGCAAAAACAAATAGAAATAATGTGAAATAAAGAAGTACACAAAATACACACCGAGTCATAATGTCGGGCAAACTAATACTGAAAGGAACCATATCTTAGAACCGTAAGAATATATTGTTAAATAGAATAAGAAAATTGTCACTGTCAAAATTATCTTAGAGTGAGAACAAAAATTTTTAATAGTATAAAATAGAATACGCGATATAACAAAATAAAACTGTACTAAACGTAAACAGAATTAAACAATGTTAAATTATATTATATGGTATAAATTTAATGTTAAGCAACATTCTTAGTAAGAAATATTAGTGACACCCTGGTCAAAATAAAGACACATACAAAGTAAAAGTTATTCCCCAAGCAAACAACAAATAATGTAGACAGTATAGTTAGAGAAACGGGAGTCCCACCCGGATAAGTAAAGATGAGGACGAATAAAAGAAAAACAAAGTATGAGGCATAAAAGTGCGAGAGGCATAAAAGAGAGAAAGAATGAATGTGTTAACTAGAACAATAAGGTCCCGGCGCGCCTATGGTTGGGAAAAGGCAGAAAAAAAAGGTGGGTGCGGCTTCATGTCGTAATTTAATATAAGTTATTTTTTCCAATACTAAAATTAGTTTTATGTACATTGTTACTAACAAATTATGGATCTGGTCTGAAATAAATATTGAATAACAATAAATACAAATAATAAGAACACTTTTTGGTCCGTCTGTCACAGAGATTTCTTTTAGTTATCCTCCCAGGTGTTGTGCGGTCACCGCAAGTTTAATAATGCCTAAAAGTATATGATTCACTGCAGTAAACAGAATCAGAAAAATATGTGATATTTTTTTTTTTTTTTAATGGCATCTCGCAGGTCAACCTATGAGGTTGTCGACTGCTTAGACGGACTTGCCTGTGGTTACCCTAATAAATTAAGGCCTCCAGCCAGGACTTAAACTTAAATACTAACTAAAAACTAAGCGACTACACTCTAAGGGCACCCCCTGTGGGGTACGAACCTCGGCTTAGGGCGTCGCTGGAAGCGGGCAGCAAATGACTAGCTGGATCAGGAATGATATTATTTAGGGACGAATTTAAAGCTACAGGCTCAGCGGCGCGGGCTGGCTCCAGCAAGGGTCGGGAGGGGCGTAGATTTGGGCGTCGCGGCGGGCCTCGGCGGCGAGGACGGTAGGACGGCGATCGGGTTTTGGGCTTATGAAGCGTGCTGGTGGCCTTACTACTCTCCTGGAGGAGGGTAGTGGCGTCGTCGGGGGCGAAGTGATATTTTTCATGATATAATTATGATATATACATAGATAGATAGTGTGTTGAAAACTTATTATTATAATTAAGTACTTTAATACTATAGAAAAAAAAAACACGAAAAATCCTCAAATAAATATTTTTACGATTTAAAACCATACTAATATACATCCAAACATTCAGATTTTTTGTCAGATTTTTCTACGTACTCGTATTAACGTAATAGTGTTTAACATTTTTTGTGCAATTTTTTTTTTTTGCAAATAGATATTTGTTTATTTTTTCTACCAGAGTTATGTCATCGCGCTTCTCTTTCTTTTCTATGCAGTCTGACAGTGACTGCGCTTTAGCTCTTGTCAGCCTCTTAAAGAAAAATAGCTACAGCTTAATTACTGGACTTTGTGAGAGCAGTTTTAGATTCAAAATGTGGCTGTATTCAAAATCAAAATATTTTATTTCACATACAAAACTATGTGGGGACTTATGAAACGTCAGTTTCTTGGTGACGAATTAGTGTTAATAGGTATGGACGGACAGTGTCGACTTATCAAGAAGTACCAGGTTCTTAAAAAATAGTCATAGAAAGAAATAGTGGTCCACAAATCTATAGTCTAGTCTACAAGGCTTACGACGTTCTCACATTCACAAAATAAAAATAATCTATAGAAAACATAAATAAAAACCTATTTAAACCAAATGACCTGAATGCCATTGCCAACTGTAACACATCTGAATTAAAATCCGATATGCAAAAGCCGTTAGAAAGAGTTGAAATAAGACTTGTAGGTATAATGAGAAGATTATGTAAAAGAAGTAAAAAAAAACATCGTACCTGAGGGTTACTGAGGTGACTGCACCAATTAATTAATAATTTGGTAATTTGGGAGCAGTTATTAGGCCTTTACATTTCGACCAACTTTTCTGTGCAATGGCTGTTTTTCGAACTAACATATTGAATGGGACATACCATAGTTTTTTTAATATTTTCGCTTACAACCAGCACCACCAATAACTGCACAGATTCTTTGATCGTACTATACACAGTGAGACCAATATTGACAGCCACATTCAACTACAACAGCTTAAAATATTCCCCATATCAAGAGTCCCTACTTACATAAGCAAATCCACCTATTGCATACGTTCTTAACACGATTGACAATAGCCTTGCCAACTCCCAAGTTGTTCAAGTGTGAGGTATTCAGAATTCAGTATAAATAGCTGACACTCGTGCGGAAGAAAGCCGCGCCTGCGCCGATAGCAAGCCAAGGTAACGCGTAGACGAACTTACGAGCTCAGAATATTGTGATGCGTGGAGACGGTATCATGTGGAATGAGGAATCAGGAGGACTAGTTCTTAAGCACGAAGTCCGTACATTATAGATAAGAATGCTTGGAAACGTGCTGGTCCTGCTCCATAGGACAATCTAGAGGCTAGACAAAATCATACTATTTGCTTATTGTACTGTATATTTGGTTATTTTTACTTTACTCACACACTGACGTATTCCTAGTTAATATTTTAGGAAAATCATATATTTTTACAATTGTTTGTAAATATGTGAGCACAATGTACCTAACCTTAATTTATATGCCTTTGCTTTATTTAAAAAAAAATTGTACCAATTCTGGTATAGTATTTTTATTCTTGGTGCATCGTCTTCACATATAGAAATATAATTAATGTATACAAATATTGTAAAACATTTTAAAAGAGTAACGGTGGAGTTTCTTGCCACTTCTTCTACATACGAAACTACTTTTTGGAAGTGGCACCTAGAATCAATTTTATTTTGAAGCAAATTTTGACGTTCAAAAGTGCCTTTTTATGGGCCTATTTGAAATAAATGTTTTGACTTTGACTTTGACTTTATAGGCATTTTCGACTTTAGATAACTTATGTAAGGAAATAAAATTTGTTCGGGGACCAAGCTAAGAATTAATTAAGTTGACGGACTAAATGAGTAGACCCCCCGGGCCTTGAGGGGCAGGTTACCAGAACGGCAAGTATAAAAATGGATAGCTGTTGGAAAAAAGGTAGACCGAAGAAGAGATGGAAGGAAAGCGTTACTAGCTGCAGTTTTGTGACTAACTGCAGCTTTGTTACTAGCTGCAGCTTTGTGACAAACTGCAGCTTTGTTACTAGCTGCAGCTTTGTGACTAACTGACCGACTCTTTGATAATTCAAAAGTGCCTGTAAGTCATCATCTTATTCATCGTTTCAGCCGAAAGACGTGCACTGCTGGACATAGGCTTTCCCCAAGCCACGGGGCTTCACTTCGACCGGTTCTGTTCTTGCCGCATTCAGCGGCCTTCACAATGTCATCAGTCCACCTTGTTGAATGTCATCCAACGCAACGTCTTCCGGTACGCGGTCTGGCGACCTCCAGAACCTTTCGGCCTCATCGGCCATCTGTTCTGCGAGCAATGTGCCCACTGCCACTTAAGTTTGCACATTCTTCGGGCTATGTCGATCACCTTGGTTCTCCTGCGGATCTCTTCATTTCTGATTCGATCAAGTAGAGAAATTCCAAGTATAGCCCTCTGCATTGTCTGTAAATGGTTTAAAACTTAAATAAATTTATTGCTTGGTTGAGTTTGTAACTGAAAAGCACAAGAATTAAATTAGTACACTTAGGACAGAAACATTCTAGTAAGAAATCATCAAATGACTTCTCCCGCTCTGGGTGGAGCGGGCCGGGCGTGTCAGACTTTTAATGACTAAAATCCACCCGTGTTTCTTCAGTTGCCTGTGCCATGGCTACGGTATCTCTTTCGAACAACCCGCGACCCTGGCAGGGAAAAAGTTGCCCTGACTTTTAAGCCTGTGGTCTGCGGTATCCAATGCTCCAAGTTATAACGCCACTGCAGGCGAAAGCCTAAGCTCTTTCATTCAGTGACTCATAAGAACGAGCACATTGCATAACCACGCTGGCAAACTGCATGATGGCGATTTCAGCCATGTAACTTATTGCAGCCTTTATAGTATCATAAAAAGTATTAGGTACTAAGTTTACACCAACATTATTTTGTCATCATCTAACTTGACCTTTTCAACAAATCATTATTCATATTGTTGAATGTCTATGCGACTAACGAGATAAACATTTCATTATCCAAACTTTCTTTTTCAAGACATGCAAACAGAAATTACATAGGAACCAACACAATAATTACAAAATTAACTGTTGCCTGCGGCTTCAGTGGATTTCTTGGGGGAACTACTTCGTTTATCTCTGATAAACGGACCGACCGTTTATATATAGGATGGGTAACGACCGATTCTCCACGTTAAGTCCGTAGATGGGTGACCATCAAGACCACTTTGTGCCTTGGACAGCACGTTAAGCCGTTGGTGCAGGCTGTCATTCGTGGAGCTTTGGCAGCCGTTACTGGTAGACAGAAACCCGAAAGCCTGATAACCAGTCTTACCAAAGAGTATCGCATTACCCAGCAACTGGGTTGTGGAGGTCAGATAGGCATTCGATTCATGTAAAATACTGGTATTCAGCTGCATCCAGTCAGACTGGAATCCAACCCTAATAAAGTTGGGTTGGTTGGTTTATTTTGGTTGCTGTTAGGATTAGTGTTGGTTGGTTTCTGTGTAAGAAATAATTCAATTCTCTTTTCTGTTAATAATTCAATTCTGAAGCAAGAAAGCATTTTAGGACTGTCCATCGGGAATCTTAACAGCAGCCCGGAGGTTCGGTTCCTGCCCGGTTCATGGCAATATGCTCTCCCCCTGCAACTTTTTTTTTTGTTCTGGGGTGAAAAATTCTAATGGATGTCCTGCGCCCTGTCAGACTCTTACTGACTAAAAACCACCTCAGTCTTCCCTTGTACCGGAGATCATAGCAACTTGTGCGCCTTCTACGATCCCCAGCTAGTGCCAGCCCGCTTCTGCGGGACTCATCATGTCCTCGGGGGAGGGAGGTGTAAACCTACCCCCCCCCCCCCCGACTTTGTAAGACTCCCCCAGACGTCCCCCTGATACACTGTACTAAGGTACTACACTCCTCTCACTACCCTAAAAGGTAGAACTTCTAGTAGAGAAATCTCAGTAGAAAAATATTTGTGGAATCTGTCGTCTCCATGGGGTCCTGTGCTTCAAACGCGCAGCCTGACCGGGTAACATTTTACAAAGGCTAAGTTTAACCGAACGATCACATAACTGCAGTTAACTTAACTGCATGTTTAACTTATTGACGAATTGCGTGTTATGAGGTCAATTGAGGTTACGCGGTGTGCTGTGGAAATATAAACATCATTCTAGTTATCTCAGTAGTGTGTCGTTTTATTTGTTTATCGTAAATTAATTGTCGGTTAATTGTTGAGTTTTTCTATTTAAAATTTCTCAGTAGCAGCCCGGAGTCTGGAAATGTGCCTAAGATGGCAATAGGCTCGCCCCATATTACATATAAAATTAAGAAATGCATAATAGTAATAGATAATATATGTTATGTATGAAAGATAGGTAAGTGTAAATACTCGCAGGTGAAAAAGTGTAAAACAATTATAAATGTAAAAGTAAAAAATGTTTTCTTTGTGAGTATACACTTTTTCATATTTTTTTTTTATTTATCCACTTTCGACGGTCACAGTTGCTTTTGGACGCTAGGTGGTTCTACGTGTCGTTCGAATTATGATATAATTTTATTAATAAAACTTTAGTAGTAGGTAAGACTTTTTTTATGTAAGTTATTCATTATAGTACACCATAGTTTCATCAGTTATGCTTAATTCCCATACCCTTCTGGGATTGGATTATCTAATTCATTTTGTGAGTTTACAACCTGGATTAAATATACGAGTAGCATACTTTTATATCGGGCTAGTTGTAATAATAAAACGTGCCTTCCGAGGCACACCAACTTCAAAACTCCGGGCCACACCTGAGGAATTCCTAATGGAAAAACTCACACTTTGCTCGACCTGACATTCAAACCCAGGACCCCATGCTCAGCAGTCGCGCTGACGATCACAATACCAACGGGGCAGTTTGTCTTTCATTTGTCTGACACTTTTCTGCTTATAACATTGTCAAAGACTAGAACGATAATCTCTGTCAGAGAAGTAACGAGCAGATATTTCAGACGATCCTCTCGTCTTGAAAAGGGGTAGCAAAGACTATTTCAGACAATTTTGTTTACAATATTTTGCTTCTACATCATTTGCGATTGTAAGTTCTCGCACAGTAACCGAAGGCTATCCGTGCCAATATACCACTAGCAAATACAAAGAGAAGCAAATTCTCACTAGTGCGAATTTATCGTCGTGCGAGTTTGCACCAACGCCTTCTTAGATATTAAATACATACGGCGTAAGGAGAAAGTGCAAGGATAGCCCGCGAAATTCAAATTTTCTTGTTTTTTTTTTTAATGTTCATGTCAGGTCAGTTTCAGGTTTTTTGATATTATTATCAAAAAACCTGAAACTGACCTGACATGAATAAGATATAGATAATAAATAGGATTATATGAACTTAGACGGTTGTATTGATGATTTTAATGATTAATATTCTCTAAATACATACTTGTTACGGACGCTAATAAAATTTTGTTCAACATCGAACCTGACACTGCGCTGCAAATTCCAATTAAACATAAGGAAATTTGAATTTCGCAGGCTACCCGCCGCGTCCCCCTTAAAATAGATATCTACAATACGAAAACATTATTCTTCGTATCGCTACCACGACTTTCCTCAGATCTTCCCCACTTTCACAGCGTCATCGCTAGCAGCACAGATTTCACTTTGACTGCAAGTTTTTGGGCCACAGAGGGCAGGATAGTTTGCGACTTAGCACCACATCCATACCCTGCTGCCGTTCCATCGCGGTAGGACTTTACCTGGTTGGAGTTACATCTCCCCCCCGCCCCCCTTGTGACCAAAGCATTTACCGAAACCTCTCCACTTAAAGACAAAGTTGAAATGGCTCGTTTGACTATAATTTTACCCCTAATCTTCAAATCGGAACACAACACTACTTAGTACACAGTAGAAATAGTTCACTTACGGTGGCAATTCTTCCTGCAAGCGTAACATGATTATTTCTATCTCCCCCGCTCGCCGAACAGAAGATTTATCACTCTTTTAAGGCGATTCCACGATCAAACGACCTTAGGGGCAATTCTCGTTTTTTTTTAAAACGTTCGGATTTTAATTTCCGTCTCAATGTGTGCGTACCGCCCGCGCCGCTAAGTCTCGCTCTGTGCTGCTCCCTGCGCACGCCTATTTATCACAGAATCAACAAAAAACCTATTTATCGCTTTTTTATTATTTATCTAAGTAAAATGGGATAAGCGATCTTTTTTAATTGAATTAAACTGGATTATTACGATTTTTAAATTATCTATATTATTAGAACGTCACCTTTGAACCACCACAGATGCATGCAATCAATAATTTTAGTCACTATTTTACAAGGAGATTTTAATTGTTTGTAAGTGTTTGTCGTGGCGGGGTCGCGGCAGACCACGTAGGAGATGGCGGGGCGAGCTGGACAGGTTCCGTGAGAACTGGAAAGAGGACGCGCTGGTTCGCGAAAGATGGAACTGTGGAGGGAGAACCTTTTCGCAGGAGTGGGACTACTTACTAGCCTACACTAGTAAAAAAAAAGTGTTATTAAAACACTGACGAGCAATGTAATGATAAGATATCGAACAATAATAACGTGCTTTTAAACGTATTTAATAACTCTTAAATAATGTGATAGCCTCTGAATACCGGACTATCGCAAGGTTTTGTTCGAGGTAGCGCCTTATCAAAAAGTCATTCTTTTCTCACATCGCGTCGTAGAAATCTTTCTCCAATCTGTATTTTTGTCTTACGTTTCACCCGTTTCTATACCACGCTACACGGTCAAGCTTTCGCTTTAGCAAAATACACAGAGGTTCGCCCACTGCCAGGATCTGGTGGAGGACGCCATCTATTTCAAAGTGTTCTAGACAAAATGATTATCACTTGGCCACTTTTATCATTGTATGGGTTCGAATTGAAGTCAAAGGCTTAATTTAAGGTTTTTTTGTGTTGAAAATACGTGCATTATGAGTGGAAATAGATAATTCAGCATTAAACAAGGAAGTTTTGATTTTTATTCATCTTATTTCAGCTAAATTCTGCCGTTTATCGCTTTATAATTTATTCGAGTTGAGACCCCATGGCATTGAGTACGTTGATTATTAACGCGGGGGGGTCCAGGATCATGTAGGTACTGAATCCATGGCAACAGGTTATGGATCGATATCACTGCCACCATATAAAGACCTATTAATAGTTACACCACAAACCCGACCTCTTTCACAATCCTCCAATAAAGATATAATTAGTTCCCACGTTCCACCAGATAGATTCAGCAGTGAATATTTTAAGTGTGACATTTACTGATACTTTAGACCTACATCCATTAAATCGTAAGGTTATTGACCATAACTATATATACTACATAAGTAACCTATATTTTCGAAATGGCTGGTGATTGCCCACAGTAATAAAGTAGTAAGTTTAAATCCGTCATATTTATATAAGACATCGGGAGCGTATTTCATGTATACTATTATATAGTCATTTATACTAATATAGTGTTTGTTTGAACGCACTAACACTAATATCTAGAACTTAAAGTTGGATTTGAATAAAAACTATTTGCATATGATCTCAAAGAAGGTTTATAACAATAAAAGGCAGAAACAACGCCAAGAAAAAACGAAGTAATAACGCTGGCAGGTGAGCGATGAACCGGACTGAGTGGCCGGGGGAACACGAAGGTAGTTTCATAAGCTACCGTAAGCTGCCAGTATTTTGTTTAAATTTTACTTTTGATGTTTATGCAGCCTGTCCAAAGTCTTTTTTTCTTTAAATGTTATGTGTCCCTATTATCAGTGCACATGTATGAGTTCTTTTTTTAGTGAACTTACAAACAAATTTTACATCTTTAAAATATTAGTACAGATTAGCGGTAATACCTTTTTTAGATACTATTGTAGCCAGAATTGGTCTCAGAGGCAGAGCGTGCACTCACATTTCGCAAGTTATGTTGAAGTCCCATGAAAATGCGTATGAGTCTTTCATAACCATTAACCAGGCTTTGGGCTGCTCCTGAGAAATTAAATACGCAATATCAGCCTGCCTGACCTGGGAATGGAACCCAGGACTTAAAAAACACAAACTCAAAGCATTTATTTCAATGAAACCATTTCAGACACTTTTGAATAGTCAAGGAGAAACAATGGTCGATTTGGAAATCGAGCCCTTGATCTCATAGTCTCAATTCTTAACCTTTTACTATGCAAGGTAGTTCCCAAACTGTTATAATAACAACGAAGCGTCAAAGTCGTTCTTACACTCTTACATCATTTAAAATTAAACTATCTATTATAACTATTTTTATTAAGCTCACCAATAAATAAAACTTAAGATAGTACCATTAACACTTCAAATTGCATTATATGTATGTACATGATTTTAAAGTGATTGACATACATGGGTTAACGAATAAAGTGCTACCAACAGACTGACAGACAGACAGCTCTATAAAGATACTCGTATAATAATGATGTCATTATTATTATAATATAGAAAATGTGATGCGTTTTTACACAATGCTTATAAAGATTCTATTCATCTGATAATGCCTACTACTGAATGCGAATTAAAGGCTATTTTCAAAGGTCAGGGTATGTATTTGATTCCGCCAAGGACACACAGAGGTGTTATTTGAAACAAGTAATACCTACGGCTATTTAAATATTTATGATCAGCGTAGTACATTGACGCAGAATATAACTGAAGTGCAATTAGGGCACAATTTTCTGCTTTTTAGGATTCCTTATAGAATCGCTTCGTTGTCCGTATGTCCTTTCGTATGTTTGTCTGTCAGTCTGACAAGACCCTTTTTCTTAGGAACGCATGTACCTATCAATTTGAAATTAATATCTAATACGTAAGTCTACGGTCCCTTGGAGCTAAAAAAAAACAAGTTTCTTAGTCAACGCAAAAAAATATATGACGATTTATGCGACGACATAATTTTGTGTTATGTGGGTACCTACTTATTGATAATATTGTTAAATAAGTAGGGTAGATTAGTTACTTTGTTTTTCTTAAACGACTGCTGTGTCAGTCGAATAGCTGCTGTTTACGAGCTTGTCCGTACCGGTTGCGTTATTTCATCTCCCACCCAACCCGGGTATAACAGTTGGCGACGAGGACAAAGTACAAATTACGCGTATAGCGCAATAAAATATGGCAAAAGTATCTGCCACAGTTTCGGTCGGCACATTAACAGTATTTAACCATGAACATCAAGAATGGCAATTGTACGAAGAACGACTCGAACAGTGGTTTCTTGCAAATGAAATTGGGGTAGATGTGGATAAAGCCGGTACTAAACGTCGAGCTATTCTGCTAAGCAACTGCTCGGAATCAAGTTACAAATTGATTCGCGATTTGGCTTTACCGCGGCAGGTCGGTACCTTGAGCTATGATGAAGTAGTTGCATTATTGGATGGACATTTCAAGCTAAAGAAGTGTACTTTCGCGGAAAGATACAAATTCCACAGTGCCACGCAACATGTCGGCGAAGGATTGCCAGAGTGGGCGGCACGTGTACGTGGTTTGGCAGTGCACTGCGGATTCGTGGCGTTAATTCTGGATGAACAGCTTCGCGACAGGCTTGTGCTGGGCATGGCACCTGGACCAGAGAGAGAAAAGTTATTTTCCAAGACGATGTCAGAGTTGACGCTCAGCAAGGCTTTGGAAATAGCTGACGGCGTTCGCTGTGCACGTATGGGGGCACAGGAAACAACTCAGCAAGCGGACATGGGTACACGATTTCAAGTGCTGAAGTTGGACACGCCAGCAAAGCTTGGCTCAGCAAGCGGTAGTAACGCGCAGCAGCGCGGGCATGGGACAGCAACATCCACAGCTAGCGGCGAGCGCGCTCGAGACGGCGGAGGCTGCACAGCCTGCGGTTACTCAGGCCATCAGGCATCGACGTGTCGGTTTGTTCGGTATAAGTGCAAAAAGTGCGGCGTTCAAGGACATCTTAAACGAGTGTGTAAACAAACTGTAAGTAAACAACATTATGTCGAGTGCTGTAGGGACGAAGACGATGATGGTAAGCATGTGTGCTATAATATCCGCACCATTGGCGGTGAACCGATGCGGGAATCTGTTTGTGTCAATGGTATCAACCTAACTTTTGAAATATATACGGGTTCACCAGTTACCGTTATTTCGGAGCAAATGTATCTCAAACATTTTGTCAACATAACGTTGAAAGTCAGTGATGGTATTTTGCATAGTTATAACGGCGATAAGTTACACTTAGGTCACTTAGGAATCACAAAAGTGAAGGAAGAGGCACGCAATAGATTTTGGTGGCCGGGTATGTCTAGCCATTGAGCAGCACATCGGCGCGTGCGCCGTGTGTGCATCGCAGTGCGCCGCGCCCCCGCGCACCCCCCTCACACCATGGCCTTTCCCTGCGCAGCCGTGGCATCGTGTACATATAGATTTTTTTAGGCCCAATTAGCGGCAAAACATTTTTAATTATGGTGGACGCGTATTCAAAATGGGTAGAAGTATTCGATGTTTCATCGGGTGGTTCTTCGCGAGTAGTAATAGAAAAACTATGCGAAGTAATGTCACGATTTGGTTTATTTCATACGATTTGCTCAGATAACGGCACTTCTTTTGTATCGCATGAATTTAAACGATTCTGTACTCGGAATAACATCACTCATTTAACTTCACCAACATATAATCCCGCTAGCAATGGGCAAGCAGAGAGTTATGTTAAGATTATTAAAAAAGCAATAAAATCATACTTGTTATCAGGTTCATGTTTAAGAGATTTAAATATAAAAATATCAGAATTCTTGCTTAGTTATAGGAATTCCAAACATTCGACCACAAACAGATCACCCGCTGAAGTTTTGTTCGGTCATAAGTTGAGATGTAGGTTAGATCTCCTGACACCGACCACAACGACGCCGTCCAACGCAGCACTCGACGCAGTTGTTAAAGTCAAACAGTGTTCGCAGATTGACAATTATGGTGGTAACCGTAACGTTTCGTTCAGTGTGGGTGACCAAGTCTTAGTAAAACTTTATAATCAACACAAACATTATTGGACACGTGGCATTATTATTAGAAGTGTTGCCAAAACAGTGTATGTAGTACAACTGAGGGAATCGGATCAAACAGTCAAAAGACACGCCAACCAGTTGCTCAAATACAGAGGGAAGGAAGATGGGCCATGCGAAGAGATCATTCCCGCATTTGTAATACCATCACAACCTACGAGCTCCGGGCAGCTACCATCCAAAGTCCCCGTAGAAGAACTTCCAGTTGAGTCTGAAACGCCGGCATCAGTGCTTCTTCACGGCGATCAAAACCACAGAAAGGAAAGAGATTTCGGCAGCTCCTTCCACAGAACCTGTGCCAGAAACTCGGTCGAAACGGATAAGAACATTAGTAGATTATAAGAAGTATTTCTGATTTAAGGTGGAGGGATGTTATGTGGGTACCTACTTATTGATAATATTGTTAAATAAGTAGGGTAGACTTTGTTTTTCTTAAACGACTGCTGTGTCAGTCGAATATACGAGCTTGTCCGTACCGGTTGCGTTATTTCATCTCCCACCCAACCCGGGTATAACATTTTGATACTCGAAAATAAAGCAAAACCTATACTTTTCGTTGACCAATAATCATTACACTAAGGCAAGAAGCAAGATCTCACAGCACAAGTAAAGAAAAAAGTTCGAAAATCGTTAATTTGTAGTTTTATCACATAAGATTTTTTTTTCGATTATAAACTTACATTTGCAGTAAGAGAATTGACCGTGATGTATATCGATGTATGATAGAACATGGTTTTCAACTACAATGTTAAGATTTTTGTTGAAATAAATTCATCCCAACTACGGAACCCTTCATTGTGCGTGGTGCGACACACACTTGGCCGGTATTTTTTTTACTTATTGTCATAATTGACAATTCTACTTCGTTGTACTTGCATATTTGTTTATTTACTTATACTTAAATAGTTATAAAATACATAACAAAAATAAATCAAACACTACAAAACAAACAATGGGCGAGTATCGCTTTTTGCGATCTCTTCCAGGCAACCTTGGAATGGACAGTGATTTGACTGGACATCAAATTGAGATGTCGTTGGTACAAATAATAAGGATTCAATACCCTAAAAAAGATACACAGATGTATACTTATAACGAAAATAAATTAAGACTAAATATAATTACAGTTACGAGAGAGAACAAGATCACAACGACAAGTAATCTAGTAGTCTTTAAAACACAAGTAACGTCGGCTCGCGTTTTAATTAGCGGCCTGGCCACAAAATTGTATACCTGCACACCATCTTGCTCAAGCACACAATCATAATTATTCTGGCGATAGCTCATTCTAACTAATACTATAAATACGAAAGAAATCTTTGTTTGTGACGCTTTCACGCCAAAACGGCTTGACGGATTAAGATGTTTGGCACGCAAAAAGACCATGACCTGTACCCTTATTGCGTAATACACAATCAATCGGGAGCTGAATCGTTTTGAAACGGACTGCGAATTCATTGCTTCATAAGTTCGATAAAGAACTCCGCTCAACAATTTAATAACGCAATGAATGTTGTTGAACTGTCAAAATCAAACAGATAAGTCGTAATCGTTTACGAAAATGTGTTACGCAATTAGGCTGCAGGGCCAAGACAAAGGCTACTTTTCATCCTGAATCGCAGGCAGTAGAAAACCACACGGATTTGAGTGGACCTGTCCAGTCAGTGCACGCATTTGTCAATCATCGTGCAGCTCAACTGAGAACTAAGGAGCTCAACGATTCGACGAACAATACAAAAGAAAGGACATTTGGTTAGGTTGATGGCAATAGGCTCGCCCCCTATTACATGGGACTTAAACATAACTGGCGAAAAGTGGGTGTGCTATAAGTACACCTCTCCCCAACCCTTCGGGGAAACAAGGCGTGATGTTATGTTATACTTTAAACAGTAAATATATACATGTCATTGTTTATCTAAAAAGGTACGAATTTAGAAAAAAACAAAAATAAAAGTTAAACAGCAAATTAAACATCAACAATATCTGCGTAAACTTATTGGAGCAGCTCAATCCCAAGCCTTCTTGTCCTCAATATAGCCTTTGACAGTATAGGCATTCTGGCATAATTTCCGCTTTATAAAAGATTTGAATTTATTAAGGCTTCTTGAATGTGGCTAGGAAGTTAATTATAAAAACGTATAAATTTAAACGAGCCACCTATTTTCTTGAGCCTGGTAGTGGGAACAACAAATTTGTGTTTGTTCCTAGTATTTATGTTATGAATATCACTGTATTTTTTAAACAGATTAATATTTTTATGTGCATACAAAAGATTTTCATAAATTTACTGAGAGGGCACAGTCATTATATTAATCTCTTTAAATTTCTGTCTCTGAGGGAGTGTCTGGGACTTAATTTATAAATTTAACGAATTGCTCTTTTTTGTAAAACAAAAATTGTTTGAATATCGGCGGCATTTCCCCTCAAAAGAATACCGTACGACATCACACTATGAAAATAACTAAAGTATACTAAACGCGCAGTCTGTAAATCAGTTAAATTCCGAATTTTTCTAACGGCGTATGCTGCAGAGCTTAGTTTTTTTGACAATTTATCTATTTGGGGGCTCCATTGAAGCTTGGCATCCAAAGTTATGCCTAAGAACACTGTGGTGTTTTCGGGTTTCAACTCTTCACCCTTTATAAGAACACTAGTTTATAAACTTATGCGCAGTAAATAGATGTGAAATCTGAAATTGCATCCATTAATCAATAAAATACCTATCGTATACAATTGATTTATAGCCATAAAAGTAATAAATTACTACTCAAAAATATAATGTGTGTTATTTGTTGCTTTCTGTTGCTGTAGGGGTATCGCGTTACCCAGTAACTGGGTTTTGGTTAGTGGTTGGGAAATGCAAGGCTTTCCTGCCTTTCTTGCTCAGTGTTTTATGTTTTCTATTGTAATCTAGTAATGCAATGCTGGCAGCACTGTTTATATACTGAGTTCCTTCACAAGGTATAATCATGTTTTAAGCATTATCTGAACTATATTATTGTCGACTTCCCGTGTCACCGGATGTAGCTGAATACTAGTATCTTATATCGAGCGACTGCCTACCTGACCTGAAGACTGAAGCCCGACCTAGATTTATAATGGTCTGAAATCGCCATCATGCAGTTGTTTTGATCCCATCCAGCCTTGCTGCCCACCCCCAGAAACGCCCGAAGCCGACGTCCGTACCCAACAGTTGATATCCCAGGCGCCTAGTCGCTTGGTTTTCTTTTTGCCATGGCTGGAGACCTCACCAACTACTTTCTAGGTAGACATGTAAGATGAACATCGTAAAACAAGTGCGCTTCAGACCACGCATAATGAAAGGTTCCGTTGTTGGGATGCATTTATACCAAGAACAAACTTTGACATTGTAGTTGAAAAACATTTTCTGCCCATAGATAAATATTGGTCTCGCTACTCTAGACTAGATACCGCGCTCTATACAAACAATAGCTCCGTGAATGCGGCAACTCAATATTGTAGTGTGTAAGACATCGTCTCTTGACATTGAGAACTAGTGTGCGTGAAGAATTGTGTTACCAGCTGCTCAACTATTAGTTAAGTTATAAACATAGCTTCGCTCAGCAGTAGCTCTTGCGACCACGTGCTTTTTATTTGTAGTTCTACAAAAAATGAACGTTTTCGAGCTTCTTCCTTAACTTGTGCCGTGAGACATTGCTTCTTGCTAAATTTAATGGTTCAAACTGAACGGGAATTACCTGGTTTTGATTTATTTGCGAGTATCAAAGTTTGTCCCATAAATAGCCGTATTTTTATTGCGTTGATTTAGAACCTTGATTTTTTTGAGTTTCAAGGGATTGTAGACTTACTTAAATGATACGAATTTCAACTTGATACCTCGACGCGTTCCTGATAAAAATGGTCTTGACAGACTGACAACGAAGTGGTTCCGGTTTTTCTTTCGAGGTACAGAACCCTAAAAATAAAACGCAGTGATCGAGTGATGATCAATGCTCATTTCATCTCAATGACCAATCCTCTGTACGAGAAGAGGTGCTTACCCTGGAGCCAAACAATTACTAGCTAATATGTGTGGGTGAACCATAACATATCTTTTTCAATGAAAGGCGTAAGAAGACACTGTTTAATTTGACAAGCAGTAGGCACGCAGAGGTATGGGTTGTTCAAACACCTACAGTTCGTCAATAATATCGGTAGTAGGACTTTAAATTATCTTTATGCCACTTGAATTGACATAAAGGAGTGTTTGCAATGTCAGATTGAAGTAATCAGTGCATATATACTATGCAGAGTAGTAGGTGTGTTGTATGGATAGAAAGGTTGACTGCAGCACACGTAGCAATACCGGGTTTGGTCGACGGAAATGAGAACAAAACGACGGATAGGATAAACAAAATGGAGGATTTATTTTATTCTTCTTTAATTTTGACAACTCTTATGTCGACAAAACTCTTTTCTAAGGTGGTCATGCTAGGTGGCTGAGAAGATGGCTGATAGAGATGTATGGGAGAAGACTGACTTCTTATACATTGGGATAAGGGCAAAAATATGACTATATTGTAAAGATAGAAAGAAAGAAAATACGTTTATTTGCGGTAAACATGACGCGGAGAATGAACCAAATCAAGTTGCGGGATAGTATGCGTCACATCCACGCAAAACAGCCATGTGACGCATAATGCTACGATCCTATGCGAGACAGAACCCTATGCGAACAGAAGCGCTGGTTTTCAGCAACAGCTGACGTTGACGAGATAAGGTACGTCAACCGGTGCTGCATACACTAAGATAAAAACAAAACAAAAACAAATACACAAAACCTAGTTCTAAATGTCTAAATAAACAATATTTTTAAAACGGTAACATTTGACGTGTCACGCGCCGCCGCATCTGTGCGCGCAGCTGTCATAATACTATAGGTTTGACAAACAGATTTGGCGCATTATGTAATTAATGTCATGATGGCATAAACCAACGTGAGCTGCAATATAAACTAATAAGGCGATGAAAAAAGTACAAACACAGGCCTTTTTGTGAATCTTCTCATTGGGATTGTACAGATTACCATTTGCGACGATCCTTGTACGTTTTTTTTTCCTGTTGGATACTCTCCGTCCGTACTGCGTGCCACCTCTATAAGCCTGACAGCTCGAATTACGACACATCCACGATACATCTGGACGCGCAGCATGACTAAAATATAAACAAGTTTTGTCGAAGTAGAATAGCCAAATAGCTATGGATAAAAATTTGTCATTTTGTCTATTCTTCAGTCGACTAAACCCGTTCATACAACGCGAGCTGATCATTTACAACTTTTTTATTACCCCTAACCTTTTCAAAGAACTTTACAAATTCTAGGGAGTTTCCACTGACATCCACCTTATAAATGGCCTTTGTTAATAGTTACAACACCTGTTACTTAATCATTGTCTATTCTATCGGACTTGACTGCAACTTCAAAAGTTTCTACATATAGTATGATCTGACTTTTTGTTGCGTGGGACGACAGCATTATTTATAAAGTAATAATGGAGGCGACTGCATTATTAATAATAACATCATTCGTAAAAGTCGTGATAGAGCACGCTTGAGCGATGATTTGCTGAATTTAGATCAGCTGAGCTGTAAAGTACTGGCGGTGGATTAGAGTGCGTGATTTGAAGATTCAATACATGTAAAGTCATTTGTTTCCACTATAAGAATTTTTCTGTAATGACCGCTGATACAACCAACCCGTGAGTCAAATAAATCGTAAGCAAGCAATATAAAAAGAGGTTACTTTGTCTCTAAACTAGGCAAGTTTCTATGTATCTTGTGTGTCAATGTATGTATTCTAAATAACAAAAGAAGGCCAATTCCTGTAATCAAAATCAAGTCAAAAATCTCAGCGGCAATCACTCAAAACCTAAACGTCAAAAATATAGGTAAATTATAAGTATTTTTGACAGATTTACACTGAAATTAGAATGCGATCAATCGAATAAGAACAGAAACAGCAGACATCGGAATATCATTCATAAACAAACACGAATACTTCTGTACTTTTACTGCATTTAAACCAGCTTCAAAAATTATATTAGAAGTATCAAAATAACATTACACTTCAAAGTAATTCGCACTCTATTCTAGCGTATGCACAATTCAATTGAAACGATATTTTTGATGTAAGGTTAAGTACGCTCAGTTCAAGTACGTATATGCTTTACGCTATGCGTGGCACAGTTATTTCAGTGTGGCGGGGTAGAACAGTTTAGTCTTTTGTCAGTTGCATACAGCCTTCTTTAATTAGGGTGATCTTGACGACATTCTGTGTAAATTAATAAAAGCCGCGTGGTGGATAACGGCTCACTCCTTCTCATAGAGAGGAGGCCTGTGCCAGCAGTGGAAACGCTATAGGCTGATTATGCTATGCTTATGCTAATAAAAACATTTATTTTTTACTACCTGTTGCCCGCGACTTCGTCTGCGATCCAGGATATAAAGTAGCCTTTGTCCTAACCCAGGTCATGGTCTATATGCGTGCCAAATTTCACGCAAATACGTTCAGACGTTTTGGCGTGAAAGCGTAACAAACAAACAAACTTACTTTCGCATTTATAAAATTAGTTAGGATGTTATATTAGGTACTAAATTACATCCAGTTGGACTTCAAGTTCCACAGCATAGTTGGGAAGACGCTACGCAGAAGTTGTCTTTAATCAAGATCAAATTGACCGAAGATCTTTGGGGAATGTCTATTAAAGTCTGTGCCTCCATAATTGACTATAGCGCCTTACTTGGCCTTAATATTTAATTTGTGTGTGGATCAAGTAGTCTTCCCGGATCTAATGAAATACAATAAGGTAATACCACCTTTCAAATCCGGGGACAGTAAAGACACTAATAATTATAGACCCGTGTCCGTGTTGCCAGTTTTCAGCAAGGTGTTTGAAAAGGTAATGCTTAATCATTTCAGTATTAATAAAGTCCTTCACGAGCAACACTATGGATTCACTAAAGGGCGTTGTACGGCCGACGGCGGTGTTACCTTATTAAAACACATTTTTAACGCTTGGGTAGAGGCCCAAAACGCCATGGGAATCATTTGTTACCTCTCCAAGGCATTTGATTGCGTCGATCACGAAACCCTGATTTTGAAACATGAGCATTACGGACTAGGAAAACTTGCGCTCAGTTTAGTAAAATCTTATTTAAATGATAGACAAGGCAAGGCAAGTTCAAATAAATGGTGTCAATTCACTTGGTTTAAAAGTAAAAATGAGTGTTCCACAAGGCTTGATAAATGATAAATCATTTTATTTTCTGCAAATAGGTTTGTACAAACACTTTTACACGCCAATCATATTTTAAAAACTAGGTGAGATTGGCATTTCCTATCTGACTACTCTGAGAAGGAACGCCGAAAAAAACTCAGAGGTCACAGTCTCTTTTAAAGTCCAGACATAAGCTTGGTCAGGTCATGTGGATTGATATCTGAAATGGTCTTTTGAGGAAAGAACCACACAGAATGAGTGGACCTGTCCAGTCAGTGCACGCATTTGTCAGTTGTCATGCAGCTCAACACAGAACTAAAGGAGTTAAACGATTCGACGAACAATACCAAAGAAAGGACATTTGGGTAGGCCGCATAAATTACTCAAACTGCCAGACCATGATTAAAACTAATAATAAAAAAATGCATTAAAAAAACAACAAATCCACAATGTCTTCACATTCACAATAATTAAAATAGTATAATCCTTAACAAAGTAAAGGTCATTGCATATATAAAGTGCATCAATGTCAAAGTGTAAATAAAATATGAAAATAATCTTGGTCATATCATCAACTCAACTCAGAGGTCACAGTCTCTTTTAAAGTCCAGACATAATCTTGGTCAGGTCATGTGAAGACTATGTAGACTGGTGTCTGAAATGGTCTTTTGAGGAAAGAACCACACGGATTTGAGTGGACCTGTCCAGTCAGTGCACGCATTTGTCAATCATCGTGCAGCTCAACTCAGAACTAAGGAGCTCAACGATCCGACGAACAATACAAAAGAAAGGACATTTGGGGAGGCCGCGTAAAGTACTCAAACAGCCAGACCATCATCATTAAAAGAAGAAAAAAAAATGCAATGACCCACATAGTCCTCACATTCACAAAAATTAAAACAATATTATACTTTATACAGTAAATATATACATGTCATTGTTTACATAAAAAGGTACGTATATAGAAAAAAAACATTAAAAGAAAAAAAAGTAAAAATAGAAAATTACACATCAATTATGTCTGTGTAAACTCATTGGAGCAGCTCAATCCCAAGCCTTCTTGTCCTCAATATAGTCCTTGACAGTATACTAGGCTTTCTGGCATAATTTCCGCTTTATAAAATATTGAAATTTATTAAGGCTTAGTTCTTGAATGTGGCTAGGAAGTTTATTATAAAAACGTATACATTGACATTTAACCGAGCCACCTATTTTCTTGAGCCTGGTAGTGGGAACAACAAATTTGTGTTTATTCCTAGTATTTTTGTTATGGATATCACTGTATTTTTTAAACAGATTAATATTTTTATGTGCATATAAAAGATTTTCATAAATATACTGAGAAGGCACAGTCATTATATTAATCTCTTTAAATTTGTCTCTGAGGGAGTGTCTGGGACTTAATTTATAAATTGAACGAATTGCCCTTTTTTGTAAAATAAAAACTGTTTGAATATCGGCGGCATTTCCCCACAAAAGAATACCGTACGACATCACACTATGAAAATAGCTAAAGTAAACTAAACGCGCTGTCTCTAAATCAGTTAAATTACGAATTTTTGTAACGGCGTATGCTGCAGAGCTTAGTTTTTTTGACAATTTATTTATTTGGGGGCCCCATTGAAGCTTGGCATCCAAAGTTATGCCTAAGAATACTGTGGAGTTTTCGGGTTTCAACTCTTCACCCTTTAAAAGAACACTAGTTTCTACTTGTCTAACATGAGGTATCGTAAACTTAATACATTTAGTTTTTTTTCTCGTTAAGAAGTAGGTTATTAACATTAAACCAGTTAACTACCTTAGCGAGGGCGCTATTTACATAGTCAGTAACCAGCTGCTGACGTTTCAGTTTAAATAAAAGTGAAGTGTCGGCTGTAAACAACGCTATATCATGATTATCCTTTATGAGGTATGGCAAGTCATTAATATAAATAAGAAACAAAAATGGGCCAAGAATTGAGCCCTGGGGGACCCCCATTCTAACTACAGATCCAGGTGATCTTTTTCCGTTAACATCTACTTTTTGAATCTTATCACTTAATTAAGAAGTAAGAAGATCCAGAGAGGCGTTCCGTATTCCGTAGTGGTGCAGTTTCCTGATTAATGTTTCATGAAGAACACAATCAAATGCCTTGGACAACGTCCAAAAGATGCCCAAAGCGTCGCACTTGTCCTCCCATGCATTATAAACATGTCCTAAAAGTTCAACTCAGTAGTCGAACGACCCTTTGTAAAACCAAACTGTTTGTTATGCAGTAAATTGTGTTTATTCAAAAATCTTTGCATTTGATCTAAAATAAGTTTTTCAACACTTTCAGTGTACTGTGTTTCAGGTAGCACTGAAATAGGTCTATAATTAGTAGGGTCAGATGTACTACCCGATTTAAACAATGGTATTATTTTACTGTTTTTCATAAGATCAGGAAACTCACCACGGTCAATATAATTATTAAAAATAACAGCTAAAGTAGGTGCTACAATATCTATAATTGACTTAGCAACGTCCACAGAATTACCCCATAGATCTGCGGTCTTTTTAACATTTAATGTGTGAAAGGTTTTAATTATATCTCTACAGGTGACCTAGTGGAAATTAAATTCAGAATCACAAACTGGAACGTTTTCTTTAAGCAAAGACTCTGCAGTAGTGGGCGATGAGTTCAGAGATTTAGTAGTCGATACGGGAATCTCTGCAAAGAAATTTTCAAAGGCCGCGGCGACTTGAGAATCTGATTTAATTATGTTGCCATCAATATCAAGGCTGAAGTCACTACTTCGGTTGCATGACCTTCCCGTTTCGCTATTAATGATATTCCATGTCGTTTTAATTATATTACTACTATTTTTAATTTTTGAACTCAAGTAACGTGACTTGGCCATACAACAAACTTTTTTAAATAATTTTGAATAATTCCTAACATATAAATTAAATTCAGCAGTGTTTATACAAGTCCGTTCATCATACAACTCATAAAGTCGTTTTCTACTTTTATGTATACCAATGGTAGCCCAGTCACTGAAGGAAGCATTACTATTAACCAAAAATGTCTTTGGAATGAATCATTCTGAAAAAAGCATTATATTATTGATTAGAGTCATCATTAGTTGATAAAAGTGGTAAATTACTTAGAAGTTTAGTTTTAAATGTTTCCAAACGATAAGTAGTTTTTGGATTAACAGTGATATCTTTTTTTTTTGTTTTTTTGTTAATATTAGAAATAGTGACCAACTGTCCGCAATGATCTGAGTCTATTAAATTAATAATTTCCTTGTGGGTTGGTATAACATCTGTATAAACATTATCTAGGCATGTGGCACTAGTGGGAGTTATCCTAGTGGGCTCCAAAAATTGGTTAGCAAGATTGTATGACTGAAACAAACTTATTATTCTAGTACTTAACCCAGAATTTGCTAACAAATTAACATTAAAATCACCACAAGTGATGATAGACTTATTAGAATTACAGATTTTGTTCAACACTTCATCCATAACCTTTTCAAAACAATCATACAATCCTGAAGGCGGTCTGTACACACTTAATATAATGAACTGCTCCAATTCGATACAGGCTATCTCAATTGTTCGCTCAACAGAGAGGCTCACAATATCCTACGGTAATATTATATTGGGTCCTTTCCTCTTTTTAGTGTATATTAATAACATACTCCATTTTTTAATAAATCAACCACAAATGGTGTTATTTGCTGACGATACTTCCTTAATTTTTAAGGTAGTTAGACGTGCTTCAAATTTTGACGACATAAATAACGCCCTACTGCTGGTCCAAAAGTGGTTCACTGCTAGTAATTTAGTACTAAATGGAAATAAAACTAACTTCATAAGATTTTCTTTACCAAACGTCAAGAGTAGTGGTTGATCACGCTCGACTCAAGGAGTACTATGGGGTCCTCATTTAACATCTCTTGCAGGACGGCTAAGTTCAGCAGCTTACGCTGTCAGAAAAATCCGTCAATTTACTGATGTAGGTCTATTTAAGTTACTTTCATATTATCATGTCTTACGGTATTTTACTTTGGGGACGGGCTGCAGACATCGAGTCTATTTTTAATGTGCAGAAAAGAGCCATCAGAGCCATATATAATCTCCGCAGGAGCAATATCTAAGGGAACTGTTTAAGGATATTAACATCATGACGGTACCTTGTCCATCTTTACAGTAAAAGAGGTGAAACACATTATTATAGTACTAGAAATCGGGACCAACCAGGTTTCAGACTGGCTAAAGTAGACTCATCTTTCATGGAGTACTGTTTAAAATGTTACAATAAAATACTTCCCAACATACTTCAACTGAATGAGACGAAATTAAAATCCTTTGTAAAACGCACACTATGCAGGCAGGCATAATATAAGTTAGGGAATTACATCACTGATAAAAATGCCTGGCTTAATGCTGGTCCTGCTCCACACCACAACTAATTAATTGATATTTGAATTCTGTTGGAGCTACTGAAGATTGTAAGAATATATTTGCATTATATAAACTCAATCTCCTTTTTATTATATGCAATAAACAGGTGTGAGTACTTTGTAATATAGAGCTACCATTTATCGGGTAATGTCATAGATTGACTTGAATGTGCCCTGGCGGCTGATACGTGTAGTATGTCATGCTTACTCAAATGTCTCGCTGACGGTGGCGCGTGTATTGGATCATTTAGCTGCCTTCAAAATGGTTGAGCTAAATGATGCTGATCCGTGCGTCATGTTCGTGAACGGAAGCCACGCTTGCTCAAGACAGGTTGGCGATTTCAGACTTATATTAACTATAACTCCAGTACCCTAATTAGGTAATAGATAATCAATCGGAATCTGAATTTGAAACAGATTGCTAATCTATTGCTTCATAAGTTCGATAAAAAATCTGCTCAACAATGTAAATAACGCAATGGATGTTGTTGAACTGCCAAAATCAAACAGATTAGTCGTAATCGTTCAAGAAAATGTGTAACGCAATTAGGCTGCAGGTTTACTCATGATGTTTCCCTTCACTTCACGGATTTGAACGTCAACCTCGTGCATGAGAGGCAAGGCTTTAACCACTGAGCCATCACAACATTTGAATACTAGCAACTTATACAACGTGACGTCGCTCCGTGAACTAATCACAGGTCGCTGAAAGTACTATTTAGAGAGAAAGAGCGCACGGGACGCGGGTGGGCGAGGATGCGCGTGCGGCTCGGTGCGGTTCATTATTTTTTAACAAAAATACTGTTTTTATTGTTCTAGTATGTACAATTTTCTTTAAATGTGTTTTATTTATTCCTAGACTAATTTCGGAAAAATTCTAAAAAATTGTGTGAAAGAAATCATCCGGTATTTATACATATTAATATAAATTATATGTTACAAAGGAAAGGCGATTGTTTATGTTTTATGTGTATGTATCATTTAAATTGGATTAACTCTTTTTTTTTCTTTTGTATTTTTGTGAATCCACTTCAAAATATACTTGTAACATCATTAAAGAGTAAAGTTGGAATTTCTTGCCTATTCTTCTCCATACGAAAGTACCTTCGGAAGGGGCTAATATGAATCAATACGATTTAATTGTACATTTTGTCGTTTAATAGTGCCATTTAATGGCTTACAACAAAAGATCTTATAATTAAAGGTCGTATTTGCCCAATGGATGCATTTACAGATACTAAGTACATATTTAATAATACACTTTTAATACTGCAACATTTTTGGCAGTGGTATAGTTCAAAATCCCTGTAGAACCGAATCTTCATGACAGAACATCCTTGATAAATTCTCAGAATGATTCCACAAAAGTTACTCGGTACGACTGTTTTCGTGCAAAACGAAACACGACAGACAAAAAGATCTTATCATAGATTACCGCGAATATTGACAAGGTTCTAATCATCACGAAGTTTTACCAATACGGATCCCTGAAAGGAGTTTGTAACACTATGACCGTTGACAGACATCATACAATCGATGGCCGATTTAGAAGACGTTAAATGAAACAGTATAGATTGAAATACCAGCGCTGTGCCTCTGTGTACTGTGTATTTTTAAGTGTCTCAGCATTATGCTGACATTGGGCCTCGTACAGGCCTTTGTTTTTATATTTGTTTTATTTTAAAAACCAGTGGTGGCCCAGTGGTAAGCTCCCCGACTTACGAGTTGTAGGTCGTGAGCTCGAACCCAGGCAGGCGCTTTACTTTGTGTAAAATAATTTCATCACCACTGCTCTCAAAACGGTGGAGGACAACATCGTGAGAAAACCGGCATGTTCTAGAACCAAAACTTCGAACACATGTGACATCTACCGATACGCACTGAGCCCGCTTGGTGGATTACGCCTCACTCCCTCTCATAGAGAGGAGGCCTGTGTCCCATCAGTGGGAACGTATGACTGATTTTGATTTGTTTTATTTTGTTTTACAATTTTTATGTTCTAAAAGTGTGTTTAGTTTAATTCGTGTTAAGGAATACGCTGTACGTACTGCGTGACAGTACGTACAGCGTATTCCTGTGCGAGTTACAATAAATACTTTTTTATTATTAAATCAAATCATTTATTTTTGTAAACATGGGTAATTACTACATAGATGTTTTCCTAAATTATAGTCCTCGAAATTCCACCGTCTCATTGGCATGCAAATAATATTCAATTCTAAAGTTAAACAGAAATTCTATTGATATCGAATAAATATGAATGTCAAATCATTGGAATTACAAAAAAAAAAAAAAATAAGAGACCAATAACAATAGTTTTATGTTTAGTGTTTTTAGCAACATTTTACAGTAATGTCAAAAAATAGAGAAGTATGTCAAAGTGTCAATCAGAATGCAAAGAGTCACAATAGGAACATATATGTAATAATAATAATAGTTTATCAATCAGCGCAGAGATTTATCATTAAGGAAGTCATTAATTGTGTCATAGCTTTTCTCAATTAATATTTGGTTAAGTGTCCTTTTAAATTTTATTACTGTCATATTTTTAACACAATCTTTTCTGCGTAAGTGCGATTTTATAATAGTATAGTGCATAACTGTCAGCAGTTCCGAATTACTGACAGTTTCTTCATTCTTTCTTTCCAAGTAGAAGATAGTTCTGATTTGCAGGGATGTGATAAGCAATGTTGAGCTGCACTTGCCGCGTTCAGTTAGTGGATGAGACATATTTCTTAAAAAAATAGATAAAGGAACTTTAAACCGATGATATGGTGATGCACAAAATCCCAACCCAACTTTACTATTGGGTTGGTAACTTATGCCCCCTAGTGCAAAAGCCAATCGTTTACTTCGCCAAAAGTACCATAAAAGTTCGAAATAACTAAATTAAGAGAATCAGTCAAGCAGTTCATCAATCTATCGAATCAGAAGTTAGGGAAATTAATTGTTCAGTAAATTGAATACCAACTTAAATTGTCCGTATACTCAAATCACAACTGTCAATGTTTGACAGTTGTATGAAATACTGCAAATTGACGTAGGGTGTCAATTTGCTGAACAATTAATTTCCCAATCTGTACATGCGGCCACCATCTTAGTTCTACAAAACCCTATTTAATTACATATCATGAACTACAGCTAGAGGTTAAAAACACCTATACATCATGTTCAATAGAGGTGACCCTTAACGATAAACCCAATTTATCATTAGCTATTTACATTAAATGACACATACCATCGACATAAGCCTATCGATAAGGAGTCGTACTCTATCAGCTAGTAATTAATTATTGAGCTTGATTAAGATTAATTTTGCCGATGATGTTAACGATTTATTACAACAGCAGCGAATTAAAATGTATAATGTTAATCATACAGTATCTTCGTTTACAATCAAGTTGGGATTTATACTGAGCCGGGTAAATAAACAACATCATAATTCAAAAGAAATAAACATGAAATAATAACTTAACAACATAACATCACGCCTGTAATCCCAGAAGGGTTAGTTTACAATATTACACAGTACCACATTTCGCCAGTTACGCTTAAGTCCCATGTAATAGGGGGCGAGCCTATTGCCATTAACCTGACACAAATCCAGACTCCGGGCTGCTACTGAGAAATTCTAGATAGAAAAACCCAATAACACTTTGCCCGGCCTGGGAACTGAACCCAAGACCTCATTCTCAGGAGTAGCTTTTGCGACCACTAGACCAACGAGGCAACGGGAAAACCAAAGAAACAATAAATCGATTGTTTGAAAGATGATGTGGGTAAAAAGCGGTGTCTACTGAGATGACCCTGTGGCGGCATCTACATCGCGACATGCGAACTACGCAGTGGACTGACGTTACCCAAAATCCTGCATCGCGCAAGCAGAGTTTACCACGCAACTAGCATAATTTACGATGACATCAATCGCCGGGCAGTTACCCACAGACACGAATTAAATAAGATAAAGAATTTAAATGATAGAAAAACACTTTATTTTATACAAGAATCTCTATTTGTCTTCAAAATAACCTCCTTTAGCGCGGTTTTATAGAGGCAAAGGCTTGGTAAAATTTTCTATTTCTACAATTTTCCGCACTTCCTTCACAGATATTTTGTCCCACTCCCATGTAAGAGCTGCTTTTAACTCATCAAGCCCTTACTCATCACCAAAGTAACAGGATCTGATCTTCTACTAGTCCTGGAGTAGTAAACAGAAAAAAAAACTTTGCCATGTATTTAAAAATTACGGGCATTTACAAATCGAGAAAATCTGCTGCTTGTGACGACTGCTACAAATGTTGACTTTTTCAAATTTTCTTTTATTATTGGTAATCCTGAATCGCCACGTTTATAATTTAGACATACGTTGCTTGGCGATAGAAAAATATCATAAGTGAACGTTAACCAAAAACTAACAAAAATAATAAAAATTAAATAAAAAGGATCTTTAGTGGCTGAACTAATCTAATTGTTATGCGTTTTCAAGTACCTTTCATTCACTTATATACCAATCGTTCCTTCAAAGATGGCGGACTAACTAAAAGAGAAACTTAATAAAAACCTTTAAAGGAAATGACTGAGACTCTTAAATAGCTCAACTTAGTTCCTTCACTGTGCCGGATAAAATAAGATAATTTATTTGTCAAACATGTGTTTACATAAACTGACTAATCAGACATGCAAGGTATTGAAGTAATAGATGTTTTGTGCGGCCATGTTTTACCAATAACGGCGTACAAATTTTGTAGGTATAGAACATTACATTTAATTGCATTTTACTTATTCAATCTAAATTTCATTACAAATTACAAAACAAATAAATAATAATTGATGTCAAGAAATTATAGGTATATTATAGTCAACATAGATTAAATTATGTCCAGGATATTCATTATTATGCAGTCAAACAGTATAATTCAAAATTGATATAAGATTCACATTATTAAATTGTTATTCTTATCTATGTGTATTGGAATTCGGAATAGAAAAGTCCCTTTCATTAAAAAATCTAAAACATTATAATAGACTTTGCTAACAAAAAAATCTCAGCTTATTTTTCAAAAGTGACAAGGTCAGTTCTCTCCAACTTTTTGGTAATTAATTAAATGTGATACCAGTAGGAGCCAAACAAAAGACACTTTTACTCATGAGGGTTGTTCTCGCAGTATGAGAGCATATTCTGCTATTGTCGCGCCTATTGCGTGGTACTACTTCATCTAATCGTTTAAATCGCCCCACAGGCTTATGTATCTCTGTATGCAGAACAATACAACATTATCAGCCTATTATGATCCCACTGCTGGGACACAGGCCTCCTCTCTGTAAGAGGGAGTGGGCCATAATTCACCACGCGGGGCCATTGTGGGTTGGCGGATGTCACATGTCTTCGATTTTTTGGTTCTAAGACATGCCGGTTTCTTCACGATGTTTTCCTTCACCGTTTTGAGAGCAGTGGTGATGAAATAATTTACACAAAATGTCTGCTTGGAATCAAACCCACTACCTACAACTCGTAAGTCGAGGCCTTTACCGCTGGGCCGCCACTGCTCTCCGAAATAAACAAACTGAAAAAAAAATGCCTGAAATTATTTTAGAATCTTTAAGAAACTAAGTAAAATGTCATTTTGTGTCATAGTCAAAACATTGAACTCAATTTTGACAGGAAGCTTTTCCAAATTGTAAATTTACACCTCTTTAACTTTGGCGTTTCGATTTTACTTGACAGACGGGATATGAGTTGGCACTTAAAAAGTCTTCAAGTATAGAAAAACAAATACATAACAATATCCGTGACCTGAACTTAAATAACTAGAAAATAATTTGTTACGTGACCTCAAGTAAGCCAAATTACACGTTATAATACATCGTTAGTTAATTGCGTTAGTTCAAGGTTCGATTCTCAGGTTATGTAATAATAAACACGATGTTTTGTGTAACAAGCTAATATCTGGTAAAGTAAATAGCTTAAAGCTCGAAATATCTAGAATGGTCGCCCATGGGCAGGTGATGCGGAAGAATGAATAAAATGTTGTGAGGAAGGTTTAGTGCATGAATGTGGATGGCTGTAAGAGTAGAGGATGACCAAAGAAACGATGGATGTGCTGTGTGAGACATGATATGACCAGAAACGGGTTGACTACCGAGAAGACATGTAATAGAGAAGTATTAAAGAAAAGAACATGTAGCGCCAACCCCAAATAAATCGAGGTAAGGCTAGCAGATTGATGATTTTTGCGTCGACCTAAAAATCTCATGAGCCTCTGAATTCCTCCGAATACCTATAAAGGAAAATCGGAACACTGATAGGATCATTTCGTTGTACGTCTGTCTGTCTGTCAGTCTGTCAAGGCCCTTTTTCTCGATAATGCGTGGAGGTATCAAGTTGAAATTAATATCAGATACATTCCAAGTCAATGCAATAAAAAATACGGACATTTATGCGACATATATTTTTTGATACTCGCAATAATCATGAAATTTGGCAAGAAGCAAGGTCTCACAGTACAAGTACAGAAAATCGATATTTTTTGTTTATCACATTTAAAAAAACTTTTTAATACAAACTAAATTTGCATTCGGAGAATTAACCGTGACGTATATCGATGTACAGGAGAGCACATTTTTCAAATACAATGTTAAGTTTGTTCTTGGGATAAATTCATTCCAACTACGGAACCCTTTATTGTGCGCGGTCCGACACGCACTTGGCCTGTTTTTTCTATTTTATTTCGCGCTTACACCTAAAAAAAGATCATCTATGTAAAAGCCAGACGTAGTATATTTTGAAAATGTGATTATTGGTAAGTAAAAACAGGTACGTGCCAATTTCAAAATTTCCCTCCACATGGTTTGCGAGCTAATTAAAATCATCGTGTCTCATTAAAAAAAAAAATCTGCGCCGGGAACATTTTCACGCTATGATTTTTCTCGATTTCAAGTGTCGCATGAAACCGGACGAATCGTAAAATATTCTTCAAATGACATTCATGGATTAAGGCCCTTCTAAGGCAACCATGTATCGTTGGTATAACGAATTCAAGCGCGGTGGACTAACTTTGGGGGATGAAGAAAGAAGTGGTGGCCATTTGACGGCTGTTACGGAAGAAAACGTGTGAGCAGTGAAAAATTTAATCCAAGAACGTAGGCGAGTTACGTATCAAGAGATTCAGCACATACTGCAGGTTGGATCGGGAAGCCTTCACGAAATTCTACACGTGTATCTTCGCGTGAGGAGGATAGTTTCACGCTGGGTGCCGCACAACCTCACCGATGCTTAGAAGCAGGCCCGGGTGGAATGGTGCCGTGAAATGATAAACAAGTCTCGGCGTGTTTACGACATCATTACAGGGAATGAGTCTTGGATCTATCAATACGATCCAGAAACGAAGCGCCAGTCGACGGTTTGGGTGTTTAAAAACGAATTAACTCGTACCAAAGTGAAGCGATCAACTAGCGGGGGAAGCTTTGATCGCGAGCTTTTTTTTGATTACCTACTTGATGTCAATTCAAATGCTTGGCCGAACTTTTCTCTATTGCGAGTAACAAGCGACCAAACACAGTGCTCCGTGTGCTACTGCTATACCACGACAATGCGCCTTTGCACACAGCGCTCAAAACAAACAGCACGCCGTTCAAACTCCTGGGTCACAATCCTTACAGCCCTGACCTAGCACCGTGTGACTTCCTTTTATTCCCGAAAAAAAAAAACTTCTCAAATGGAAACAAATTTCGTCGCCGGAAGATGCGCCGTCAGCGTTCGAGCAGGCTGTGAACGAGTTGTGTACGGCGGACTGGAAAAAGTGTCTCGAAAACTGGTTCAGACGCATTAAACTTGGGATAGAGGCTAGTGGATGGTACTTAGAAAAGATTTAAAAAAAATACCTAGAACATTTATTTTTATTTTCGTTAAACTTTCTGAGTGTCCCACGTATGTATCCAAATATGGAGGAAAAATACCTTATGTACATAATTATATCGTATAAAACCTTATTTGACTTCCTCGTTGGTCTAGTAGTCGCAAGACCTACTACTGAGCATGACGTCCTGGGTTCGATTCCCAGGTCGGGCAAAGTGCTAATGGATTTTTCTATCTAGAATTTCTCAGTTGCACCCCGGAGTCTGGAGTTGTGCCCGGTTGATGGCAAGAGGCTCGCCCCCTATTACACGGGACTTATGCATAACTGGCGAAATGTGGGTGTACTACGGGATAACAGGCGTGATGATAGGTGAATATTTGTGTAAAACCTTGATGTTTTGATAAAGGCCTTTGTGTAGCGAGCCCTATTACATGGGACTTAAACATAACTGGCGAAATGTGGGTGTACTATAGGTACACCTCTGCCCAACGCTTCGGGGAAACAAGGCGTGATGTTATGTTATGTGTGTGTAGCGAGTGATAGCAAGATAAACTTTCAGAAAGCCAAAGAGTGGACAACACAAATCCTTATGCGTTTTTGAAACGCCAGATACGGTTATCTTTTATTTTTCAATTTCCTCAAATCATCAGTCATGTGTCTGCCTTTTTGTAAATAAATTGGGGTCGGCTTCCAGACCAACCGGATACAGCTTAATACCAGTACTTCGCATGGAGCTATCTGACCAATTCAATTAACATTTATAGCCTTCAGAATCAAAATTCGACTTTTAGTACCTACTTCACTTTTATAGTAAAAACCCCCAGATTCAAATGACAACGTTATTCTTTTAACACTGCAAAGCGATCATGGATTGGTGCTTTTAGGGCCTGTGTTTTGTATGATGTTCTAAATAAACAAATTCGAATTTATTTATAAGTATGACTGTGATAAAGGCGAAAAACAAGACAATGGCGATACACTGTCAAAAGTTCATTACTAACCATGGGAAAAAGCTTTTAAGTACAAGTTGCACTTAACTAAGTTATGCAAGGACGATCAGACATGACTCCTATCAAACGGAATGTTCATCAAAGTCGTTCACACTATAGGTCATGATTATAATACATTCAACACTTGCTTCTAGTGTATCCTAATATTATAAAGAGGAAAGATTAGATTGTTTGTTTGTATTGAATAGGCTCCGAAACTACTGGACCGATTTGAAAAAATCTTTTAACATTAGAAGCCGAAATTATGTCTGATGAACACAGACAATTTTTTTTTTTCGATATCCACGCGGACGAAGTCGCGGGCGAAGTGCTAGTGGTTCATATAGTGGTTAAAACTTCTCGTAGGGGTAGACAGAACTGTTCGCACATTTTGCCAGTAGATATACTGGTGCATTTGAAATTATCATTCTATAACTTCTACCTATAATATTAATTTACACTAGGCACTAAATTAAATGACTTACTAACTATGCAAATAATTAAAAAGGACGAAAGGATTGTCTTCCGGAATCGTGCCCGCAAGACTTGCAGCATTGCCACGTTGAATGGTAATGCTAATCAACTCAGCTCAGCTCATGTCTGTCGAACAGACGCGGCGAGAAATTTCCTTATAAAGGAGACGTGCACTTGAGCCCCAAACAACGCTCCAGAGCGTTTCAAAAACAAACTCTTGGCCTGAGGATTGACCTCCGGGTCCCAGCATTCAATGCTTACGACGACCTAAACATACGAACAGAGATACTTTAATTAACTTACTACTATAATTACTTTAATTTACTAATATAATTAGTAAAGTTAAACGTTTCTACGTGTTAAGCCCATATCCGTTAACATGACCATAAGTAGGGTTTTAGATTTAAATGGTTCTGAGAATACATTTAGGCTATTTATGTACGAATAGCTTCTGACCGCGTCTGCGCTCTGAGATCGGAAATTATTCATAAGGGAACCTACAACCGGGATAAAAGTATCTTCAACCCAGGTCATGGTCAATCCATATATGCCATAATTCCAAATCCGTTCCGCCGTCTAAGTGTAAAAAAGAAACAGGCAGACCTTTGCATTTATTGCAGATGTTATCGTCAATGCGTAATTTTTTCATTACTATGTTTTTGTCGGCTTCGTCGTACCTGGAGCGACTGCTTATCTGTCTTCCACAACCCAGTTATCTTCTGTGTAGCACAATGACTGTGTAGCTAATAAGACGGGTTGTCAGACTTTAAAGCTTAGGACTACCCGTAACGAATGTCAAAGATAGGCAAATGACATCCGGGACCAAAGGCTTAACGTGATTTCCGAGGCACACAGGAATCTCGGTATGAAAGGGCTGGCCCACGAATAATATTTAGTAATAACTTCAGCTAAATTAATGAGACATGAGAAAAAAGCTTATTATAAATTCGGTGTGAAGACACGGCACCAATGTGATGGAATGCGCTCATCACTTGTTTGTTCTTATTCACACAATAGGTCACGGATTTGAGCACGTTTTAGTGACCTGGCTGTCATTTTTGTACTGATTTTATTACGATTGTCAAAAGGTTGAAAAGGTGTGTAATGTTTGTGATGGCTTGAAGAATCTTGGTAGGTACCAACATTCTTCAATCTATCACAAACATAACGTTCTGAGTCTGATTTGATCTGCCTCTACACCTGTAAAGGCAGATGAAATCAGAATAGTTAAGTAAATTAACTACAAATGCTTCATGAAGAGCAGGAAGCTTTTAGAACACAACCGTTTGCGTGGCTTTGACCATTAACTGCTAAAAAGGGCTTCGTAAAATTATTTTAGTAGGTCATATATTATATACCCAGCTTTATACGCAAAAAATTAAATAGGTAATGTTCCACAATACTAAATAGTAAAATTGCTAAAATGTCATCATTAGACCTAATGAGAACTAAAAAAATATAATGTCAAAATGTGCCTATTAAAAATGTTACCAAGTAAAATATTACTTCTTACTACATATTTTCAACAATTTAATGAATTAAATTATGGGTTTAAAATGTATGTACTCGTCATGTATTTTAATGAAAATCGTCTTTTTATAGTGAAACAATGAAGAAATCGATCGTTAAAGAAGGTGCATTAAAAACTTCATTAAAAGTTACGGAGGCTGTATGATAATAAAAACGGTAATATTCTCCAACCTCGACGTCAGATTTTCACATGGCGTGTTTTCTAAGATAAAGTATAAGCAAAGGAAAGAAGCCACATTGTTCAAACATAAAAAAATTAAATGACTAGCACCTTGTCAGCAACTTCCTCTGTCCTATAATTAGACTTAATCTCACTGGACTTTAAAAAAACCCTTATTCCGTGTCTACATCATTAAGGGAACTTTTCTGCATTTCAGCGTTCTAGGTCCAAGGCCTTGGGCTAGGCGTGAATGGGTAATTCAGGAATTTTCTTTCTACAAGTATTTATAATGAATAAGATCAGTATTTGACTTTCGAGTCATCACAGCAGCATTTTTGCTTTTTAATTAGTTTATTTTCTTGTATTCGTAAAAACATTTATAACAATCCAGGGTTGGTTGCAATCATGGGTTCGATTCCCAGGTCAGGTAAAGTGTTATTTGGTTTTAAATCAGGAATTTTTAGTGGCAGTTAGGAGTCTGGTTTTGGGGTTGACTGCACGTAGTGTTCCTCGCGTGCAAAGAGATATCAGCACTAATTATCGGGGTCCGTTAGGGCCGATGCCTGCCAGGGTCTCGGGTTGTTCGAAAGAGATAACGTGGCCTCTGGCACAGGCAACTGAAAGAACACAAAGGGATGGTTCTATTCCCAGGTCAGGTAAAGTGTGATTTAGATTTCCATCAGGAATTTTTCAGTATCAGTAAGGAGTCCTGTCTTGTGTCCGAATAATGGCAATAATTTCGCTCTTCCATTACAAGGGACTCAATCATAACTGGTACACCTCTACTATTACAAGGGACTCAATCATAACTGGTACACCTCTACTATTACAAGGGGCTCAATCATAACTGGTACACCTCTACTATTACAAGGGACTCAATCATAACTGGTACACCTCTACTATTACAAGGGACTCAATCATAACTGGTACACCTCTACTATTACAAGGGACTCAATCATAACTGGTACACCTCTACTATTACAAGGGACTCAATCATAACTGGTACACCTCTACTATTACAAGGGACTCAATCATAACTGGTACACCTCTACTTAACACAGGCGTTATTGTATGTAATGCGTAATTATAACAATCAATACTCCTTACACAGAGAAACATCTCGAAACGTACCACAAAATCTTCGCATATGTGAGCCAAGGTCGTTGGAGAAAGGACTGCATTGTTTCGCCAAGTCTCGGAACAATGGACGTGGACAAAACGATTGAATTGTTACAGATTCAACTGTTTACACAACTGTTTTTGGATTTATTGTCTGTTTTAAGGTTTACAGAGTAGGTCGTATTAATTGGACGCTATTAGTGCGGACCTAGATTAATAGAAGAAGGAATAATAAAAGCTTGCGCTTTAAAGAAATTTTGTCACCACAAGTAATTCACTCAGTAATGATAAATGATAAATTATTTTATTTCTGTAAGTAGGTTTTTGCAAACACTATTTTTACACGTCAATCATATTTTAAAAGAAGATGAGATCGGCGTTTCCTATCTGACTACTCTGAGAAACAAACTCAAAGGTCACTGTCTCTTTTAAAGTCCAGACATAATCTTGGTCAGGTCATGTGAAGACCATGTGGATTGATGTCTGAAATGGTATTTTGAGGAAAGAACCACACAGAATGAGTGGACCTGTCCAGTCAGTGCACGCATTTGTGAGTAATAATGCAGCTCAACACAGAACTTAAGGAGCTCAACGATTCGACGAACTTTACCAAAGAAAGGACATTTGGGTAGGCCGCATAAATTACTCAAACTGCCAGATCATGATTAAAAAAATTACAATTACCCACATAGCCCTCACATTCACAAATTTTAAAATAATATTATACTTTATACAGTACAGTCATTATATTAATCTCTTTAAATTTGTCTCTGAGGGAGTGTCTGGGACTTAGTTTATAAATTGAACGAATTGCCCTTTATTGTTAAACAAAAATTGTCTGAATATCGGCGGCATTTCCCCACAAAAGAATTACGTACGACATCACACTATGAAAATAACTAAAGTATACTAAACGGGCTGTCTCTAAATCAGTTAAATTACGAATTTTTCCAACGGCGTATACTGCAGAGCTTAGTTTTTTTGACAATGTATCTATATGGGGGCCCCATTGAAGTTTGTAGTAATTACGTTAGTCGTAAGACAGTATTGCAAATGATGTTCTACTTAATGAATGAGAATGTAGGGTTCCATAAACATTGATACCGCTACATCAAGTGGTCCGCATATTAACCTACTGATCGCTACTGAACCCACGGCATCCCATGATTGCCGAACTTGAGTTACGATCTGCATCGAGAATTACTTTACAAAACTTAATAGAAGTTGGTCTTACTTGTAGTTTGTATATTTTTTCTTCTCACGGGTGAAATCAATAACCAATTTTCAGTGCAAGACAGATCGCTATTGATGATAGACAGTTTATTTCTATCTGTTCCTGTCAAACAATTGGCTGTCAACCAAACGAATAGCGGAGCACTGGGCCACTGGTTATAGCCGCGACTGACGAGTTGGATGTCGTGGGTTCGAACCTAACCAAAGTAATCAAAACGGTGATGGAACACATCGTGAGGAAACCGGCAAATCCGAGAGCCAAAAAATTCGAAGACATGTAACAGCCTATAACGTTCCCACTGCTGAGACACAGGCCTCCTCTCTGTGAGAGGGAGTGGGCCATAATCTTGTGGTCTTATTTTTTTTGGTTTTAGGACATACCGGTTTCGTTCTGAGAGCAGTGGTTATGAAATTAAATAAACAAATCAAAGTGCCTGCCTGGATTCGAACTGACAACCTAAACTCGTAAGTCGGGGCCAATACCACTTGGCCACGGTTCAATAATATAGCGGCTTGTAACTATTACATGGAGACGATAAAACTGTATCGGGTTACCCAGGGTTGTGGATGTCGGATATGCAGTCGCTCCATGTTAAACACTGGTATTCAGCTGCATCCGGTCAGATTGGTTGCTGAACCTGCATCAGGACCCGAGGTGGCGGCGCGTAGTGTTCCACGCGCGCCCCTCTTTTAGGAGCGGAGGGGAGTCAAACACCTCACTCCCCCCCCCGACTCCAGAAGGCCCGCCGAGGCGTTCCCGAGACCCCGACGTAGGTGTGAGATGGAACACCGGGGTGGTTTTTACAGGGGCGGGCGACATCCATGAGGATTTTTGTACCTGGAACAAAAAAAAAGGTTAGGTTAGGTTTGGGGGCGGCCGTGATGCGGCTCCGGGCCAAGACAAGGTTAGGTAGATGATCACAAAGGTGAGTCTAAGAGAGGGATGCGAATAGTTGTTGGTGGGTAGATGGAGAGAGACAATAAGCATCGATTTGAATGAAATGCCAGGCAATGAAAAATTGAGTACACTGCTTCAGTAATTTCAAACTTATTTTAACTCTAATAACAGCAGCCCAACAACAACCTTAACATTATGACTGTACATATTACTTTGATTGTGACAGACTTCTCAGTGGCAGCAACACAACAGCAACCTTATTTTAATAAAGATCGTGGCCGGGCCCAAAGATCGCACAAAAGAGAAAAGGAATAAGGGGAGGCCTATTATGGGACACAGCATAGGCAAAAAAAAGATCAATGTGTTCTTACAGTGATGAAAACTCGGCGTTCGAATGACGTTGACAGGGCGTTGTTGGTAAACATATTATGTGCAATTGTTTTGTGAAATGTATTTAAAAAACAAGATGTCGGCGTTAGTTCCGATTTGACAGTGACAGCTGAAGGGAGAAAGATAGAGAAAAATGTTTTGAGCTGACCCCAAGTAACGCGGGAAGGTTTGCTCCGAATGTCACCATAGCTTTACTGAGACGGTGGTCTAGCCATTGTGAAAAAACCTACAATCAGTTAGATAAATATTGTAGGCTTCCTTGACAGTGGAACATTACTAAACTCTAGGCCCTATTCAACTGGAACTTCCGTCAACCGCGTTACAAAATAAAGTGTTAAGAAAACAAAATTCTCACGGGAAATAGGCATCGCCGCGGGGCGAAACTGTACATTAGATAAGACCTGTTACATTAAACTATCCTTAATTATAGCATAACATGGCCACTGCAACTAAACCTCTCTCAAGTGCACAGTGCCAGCAAATTACAACCTTAGGACAATGAGTGTAGAGTTCAATTTGAAATGGAGAGCGATGGGTTGCCAGGTCTCAGTGATTGGTTATGCGTAGACGCAGTTTCTAAGAAGATTGAAGTGACCGATGTTTATCGGGTCAACTGAATTAAGGTTTTTTTGTAATGTTGTACAAGTTTTGTGCAAGATATGTTGTTGGTAGCATTATTTTTAATATACTATCTGGTTTCTGGTATCATAGGTGCCATTTGGGTAACTTTGTGTCTTAATGTGAAAAGGGGAATGTCCACCGTACATAGACACTACACCTAGTTTTTAAGATAAAATAGTTAACAATCCTGACTAACGTAATTATTTTGCAATCATTGAATATACAATTCAGGGTTAAAAGAATCATCACCTTCCGCCTGACACAGGTCCTCACCGGACACGGTTGTTTCGGGAGGTTCCTGTTTCGCATAAGGCGGGAGGCAACGCCCGGGTGTCACCATTGTGTGGATCGCCCGGAGGACACGGTGGAGCATACGGTGGAGGTATGCCCAGCTTGGGCAGAGCACCGCAGTGTCCTCGCGGAGGCGATTGGTGGCGGCGATCTCTCGCGTCCGGCCCTGGTCCAGGCCATGGTACGGAGCGAGAGGGAATGGCAAGCCGTCACCTCCTTCTGCGAAGCAGTAATGCTCGCGAAGGAGGAGGCGGAGCGGGTGAGGGAGAGAGCCTTGCGCCCTCACGCCCCCACTAGCCGCCGCAGGAGACGCCCTGGGCGTCGGGAGTCGCCTGCAGATTCCCGGCCACCGTAGGCGCGGGCTTGCGGACGGCGAGCAATGGGTAGCTCGCCGTCCGGTAAGGACCAGGCCCGGATCGACGGCGCGTTGTGTTCCACGCGCGCCTCTAAGAGATGTCAGCACAAAGTGACGGGGTCCGATAGGGCCGACGCCTCAGGGTCGCGGGTTATTCTACAGAGAAAACCGTGGCCCTGGCACAGGCAACTGAAGGAACACGGGTGGGTTTTAGTCAGTAAAAGTCTGACACGCCCTCCCGCTCCACCCAGAGCGGGAGAAGTCATTTGATGATTTCCCACCCAAAAAAAAAAAAAAAAAAAGGGTTAAAAGAATCATCGGAATCCATTAAATAAGCTTGTTCAATAGTTAGAATAATTAATCGGCAAGAAAATAAACTTAGAAAATAGACACACAAAAAAAAAATCGGTACCGATTTTTTATTCGAATCACAATTTAATACAAATTCATAACCACCACTGAAACCCCACCGAAGTTAATTCACTTGTTTATTTAATATCAAAAGTAAAAACATAACACCATATATATTATAATAGATCGTATAACAAGCATTACGGATGTGATATTAATGAAAAAATTCATGACAACATAATCTATTATTTCGTGAACGAAAATGATAAGTGTTGGCAACACTCTGCTAAATCCACAATCGTGAATGTCATTTAACTTTTCAGTACTTTTAATTAATGCAAAAATGTTTCAATATTGTTCGGATAAATGAATAACTTGTTAAGTAAAATTACGATGCTTTTTTTACATAAACGTAAGTTATTGTACCTTTCTGGCCAAAAATGGGGATCCCTCTTTAGTTTTTCTTAATTAGAAAGTAGAAAGCAGCTCAAGCTGCTTGTGCTTATGCATATTTTTTGTAATTAAGAGCTCATTCGGGATAGTACTGTACCTTAGATATCAGCCGCTTTAAGTTGCTGGATTCCGGTATGAATTCAAATATTTTATTTCATGTAAACATACATGGCCACTTATGAATCGTTACAAGCAAGAATAGTTACAGTTCCAATTGGGCGTTTCTACATACTGTGTAGAAACGCCGTGGAAAAGAATAACCATAGAGTTTCTTGCCGGCTGGGCAAGAAACTCCACGGTTTTTCTTTTAAAAATAATTTGCTTTTACAATATGTCCAAATGTTTGTATTTAAGGTATGTGTGGACAGTGAAGGCTTCAAGAAACAGTTACTTGTTAACAAAATAAAACAAAAAAGGGCCAACAAATCAAATCATCTGCGGACCAGGTGGAACTACTAAAACAGAATGGTATGTGACCGATCATAGATCAATGGGGACCCAAGTAATAACAGGCAAATGAGATATTCAGCAGTTTCTGGGATGGCAAAGGACCTGCCATACCTTTCGTATTGCTGTCCTTCAAGCTCCATGTACACAACGCAAGCCTTGATCAATCTGCCTGCCTTTTCCAAACTTGAGATCGGCTTCTAGAACCGTATACCTGCACTAGCTGCAGCCAGAATACCTGAATTTCACGTGCAGCGACTGCTTATCTCAAAGTCAAAGTCATATCATTCATTTCAAATGAATGGCACTTTTGAACGTCAACATTCACAAAAAAAAGGTTGAATTGATTCTTCCTTCCTAAAGTTTCGTATGGAGAAGAATGGGCAGGAAACTCCACCGTTTCTCTTTCAAAAGGTTTTACAACATTTTGTACTTATATAATAATTATTTAATTATATGTGACGACGATGCACCTAACATAAAATTACTACGAGTATATCACAATATGTAAAAAATTATTAAATATAAAGCAGTGGCTGGTAAATTAATTATGTGATAAATACATGGTGCTCACATATTTACACATTTTGTAAAAGTAGATATTTTCAATTTTTTTTTTGAACAAGTAATAATGTGTGTGATTACAGAATCATAACATAAACATAACATCACGCCTTGTTTCCCCGAAGGGTTGGGCAGAGGTGTACCTATAGTACACCCACATTTCGCCAGTTATGTTTAAGTCCCATGTAATAGAGGGCGAGCCTATTGCCATCTACCGGGCACAAATCCAGACTTCGGGCTGCTACTGAGAAATTCCAGATAGAAAAACCCAATAACACGTTGCCCGACCTGGGAATCGAATCAACGTCAATAAAAAAGGTATCAAATGAATCAATGTGAAATGAAAAATTATACAATTAAATGAGCAACCAGCTTGATTTTGTCTAGCCTCTGGATTGTCCTATGGAGCAGGAGCAGCATGTTTCCAAGCATTCTTATCTAGGATATAATCCTCTAATTTGTAAAATGCTTGTTTCCAAAGTGTACTTTTAACATGAGTTTTAAATTTTCTATCAAAATATCACAGTACCACATAAAAGATGTACAGTACTATCTTTTTATTATATTTTTATATTATCTATCTTTAATTTAGTGTAAAATTGGATTCAATGCCAGCAGCAAGACCCCACAGTAAAATCCCTTATGACATAATGCTGTGTAATTAGCTGAAGTAAACCAAACGCGCTGTTTCTACATCTGTTAACTGTCTTATCTTTCTAACAGCATTCAGATGCTGATGATGATGTGGTGGAGGTCAGCCTCCACAACCCAGTTACTAGGTAACACGTTACCCCTTGGTAAGACTGGTTGTCAGGCATTCGGGCTTCTGACGACCCGTAACGACTGTTATATAAGAATTTCAGAATGATAGCCGGAACCAACGGCTTAACGAGCTTTCCGAGGCACGGAGGGATCCCGGTCTATGTAAAGATATATAGGGTGACTGGTAATTAGTGACCGATACTTAAACACATGATTGTACTTGTGGCGGCATCTACACCGCCACATGCGAACAACGCATCACACAAATTCTGCATCGCGCAATCAAAGTTTACCGCGCAGTTAGCATATATACAACTTCCCGACAACAATCATCGGGCAGTTGCCCACCAGATACGACATCCATCTGGTCGGAGGATCCTCCCTTTTCCAAGAGTATGAGTGAACTTTACACCCTGTTCCTCATATCTCTTCATACTCATCATAACAAACAACTTTCCCTAAGAAACAATTTTATCTTTCCGCACGTTGTACTGTAGTATTAGTATCTACATGAACATGTGACCGCGCGCGAATTTCGTGCGATCGATAAATGAAATAAAGAGATAAATGCATGTTAAAAGTGGATTGATTAATTGTGTTCGTAAATAGGGGTTATTCAATAAATAAAATCAAAGCTAATGGTGTATTATTCTTGTTAGGTACTTCCTCAGTATTCTATTGGGGTGATTGGGGTTATCCGCTAAATAATTTAAAAAGATTGTTTCTTTGGGAAAATTGTTTGTTACGATGAGTACAATCATGTGTTTAAGTATCGGTTACTAATTACCAGTCACCCTATATAAGAAATGCAAGTTTCTTGCCTGTGGCACACGATCAAATTGAAGCAATAAAATAATGACTTGCTAGACGAATAATGGTTTTGTTTTAATTGGCTGAATCGTGATGATAATTGTTGAGCATGTCGAAAAAACAATGCCGACTGGGAGCTTTACCGGCGTGCGGCGCGTAAACCAATAGAGAAAACCAACTAACCACCAACCATTTATTACAGAATTATTCCTCTATTTTCCGATTTCCACGCGTGCGAATCCGCAGGCAATAGTTAGTAAGTACACAATAGGAAAGACAGCCTGTTTCTTTACCATCCAATAACGTGAGGCACAAAAACCCCGTTTATACAATCACCTACCCAAATCTAAAAAGGAAAATATTATTACACAATAAAACAATAAAAAAGATTACGCTGTATCTGACTATTTGCAGGACAGTTACTAAAGGTTTAGGGATATGAGGAACAGGGTGTAAAGTTCACTCATACTCTCAGATAAGGGAGGATCCTCCGACCAGATGGATGTCGAAGCTGGTGGGCAACTGCCCGATGATTGATGTCGGGGGGAAGTTGTATATATGCTAGCTGTGCGGTAAACTTTGATTGCGCGATGCAGGATTTGTGTGATGCGTTTGTTCGCATGTGGCGGTGTAGATGCCGCCACATCACTCCCCTCCGAAGACCGGAGGTCGATAGTGGACTAAGTCTTGTATCTTGCGATGCTTGCCAATGCCAGTTGGGTTCCAGTGGGTTGGAACCGGGTGTCGCATAGTTCGCGGTGAGTCGGAACTGTCTGCGAAGATGCCCCAGTGAGTCGGGGTGGCTGACTGCTGATGTCGACCAGGAGAGGGATTAAGCACTCTGCTTGTGGACCGTCCGAATGTGCAGTGTGCTGTGCCAAGGTTGCTGATGAGGCTGAAGGTGATGACCAGGTATGCGCTTGCGCTGCATGCTGATGGTCAGGACAACCGTTCAAGCCGTGCTTGCTGGCTGGCTGTGTGACTTGCGGGAGTGATGATGATGACGTCACGCTGAAGTAGTTGCACGAAGGCTGCGCTGACGTTCATACTCGGGGTCACCAGTTTTAGGAGTATGAGGAACAGGGTGTAAAGTTCACTCATACTCTTTGGAAAAGGGAGGATCCTCCGACCAGATGGATGTCGTATCTGGTGGGCAACTGCCCGATGATTGTTATCGGGAAGTTGTATGTATGCTATCTGCGCGGTAAACTCTGCTTGCGCGATGCAGGATTGATGCGTTTGTTCGCATGTGGCGGTGTAGATGCCGCCACAAAGGCTTTAGTTTTATACTCGGGGAAACAAGAAGTGACGTCATGTTATTTTTATAATTTATTTTTAAAGTAATATTGTTATTCTCATTCTTAATTTTATTCTGTTATGTTTTCGATTCTTAATTTGTATTTTCTTTTTATTTATGTACTTAACATGCCGAAAGGTAAAATATAGTGAAACCAAGATTGGGATATACAAATCCTACTAATGTTATAAACGCAGAAGTTTGTGTGAATGTATGGAAGGATGTTTGTTACTCTTTCACGCAAAAACTACTGAACGGATTTGGATGAAATTTTACACTCAGATAGTTTATGACCTGTATTAACACATACTGTATCCCGGTAGTACCTCCTCACCTCCGATCTGCCAATGGGCCACGGGCAAAATCAAAATGCAAAATGTAAAACATCTGTAGTGCTATTCTGTAACCATCTCACCGTGAAAACTTAGGTGAAGTGAGCGTGTAGTGAGCTGTCAGTGCCACTGATGCTAGGGATTGACCAAGACGGTATGACACTGACAGCTCACTTCACGCTAGTCTTCACGGTGAGATTTTTACAGAATCGACATGCTGTAGTGCTGTTCTGTAACCATCTCACCTAAGTTGCTAGTGCCACTGATGCTAGGGATTGACCAAGACGGTATGACACTGACAGCTCACTTCACGCTAGTCTTCACGGTGAGATTTTTACAGAATCGACATGCTGTAGTGCTGTTCTGTAACCATCTCACCTAAGTTGCTAGTGCCACTGATGCTAGGGATTGACCAAGACGGTATGACACTGACAGCTCACTTCACGCTAGTCTCCACGGTGAGATTTTTACAGAATCGACATGCTGCATAGTGTTTAGGTACCCATATTTTCATATAAATGATTTTGATTTTGAAACCTTTGGCTTTCTACCTTGAACAACCTATTTTATAAACCCACAACAAAGTTCCCAACCGCAAATGCCAACATTCATACACCGTACGCTACTGGTGTCATATTGAATATAATCTTAACAGTTTACTGGATGATTGTCATCACGTCGTTTTATATAATCAAAATCGTGCTAAATGCGACATTGAGAATAACTATAAAGGATGTTTAGGTTTGCAATGTAAGTCAACAAAGTTTTCCGATGAATGAAGGTACGATCACACGCTATCCAATCAGATGAACAGGAAGACACAACAAAACATCACGCTTGTATTCATCAAAGAGTAAGGCAGAGGTGTTCCTATAGTACACACCACTTTGCCAGTTATGTTTGAGCTCCATATAATAGGGGATGAGCATTTTGCCATAAATCGGGCACAAAACCCAGACTTCGGGCTGCTACTGAGAAATTCCTGATGGAAATAAAGCAGAAGGATTGTGTATAATATAAATAAATATTGAAGTACCTACTTCATATATGAATTGAAATTATATTTGATCAATCTTTATATTGACATTGTCTATCTTTTTCATTATGTACTTTAACATTTCTATTGTATTGTGTACTTTTGCATGCCTCTGGTTTAATATGGCTTTTGCTAATTACATTTTTTTATATCACCGGGTTTTGTACCCATATTTGCAAGAATTTATATCTTATCTTATCAAATAACAAGGCCTCGTGCTCAGGCAGTAGCGTTTGCAACCACTGGACCAACGAGGCAGTGAACACGAAAAATGGCCGCCGTATTCAATCAAAAAAGAAATTGCTTTAATTTTTGCGAGTGAAGCAGAGATCGCTAGTGTCATGGTGGCCCAGTCGTTAATACCTGCCCTCTCATGCATGTGGTAGTGGACTCAAACCTACCCATGTCAAAGTCCATCCAAATCCGTTGAGCTGTTTTAGCTTGAAAGCGTAACAAACAAACAAACTGACTTTCGCATTTTTAATATTAAGATAAGAAATGTAAAATAAGATAATATTTGAATGTTTACGCAATCGATTCCCCAGTTAGGAAACCAAATACGTAACAAAGATTTACCATCCGATGTAACATAACTTTTCTCGTGATCTCTTTTCCGTGTTCAGCAACTGTATTTAAGAATATCTTATTAACCTTTTTCTGCTTTGATGCAATTCTAATAAATATTTAATTATACGTGTTAATGTGATGAATTTCCTTTTTTTACCGCTACTATATGCACTTTCTGTGTTTATCCTGGCCATTACTGACATAGGTGGAGTGAAAAATCGTGAGTAAGAAAGAAAGAAAGAAAGAAAAGAACGTTTATTTACGGTAAACATGACGCAGTGATCGAACAAATACCAAATAGAACAAATCGGGGGAAAATATGCGTCACATCCCCCAGACAGAGCCCCAGCGCTGGTTTTCAGCGACAGCCGGCGTTGAATGACGTCGACCAGTGTAGCAAACGCTAAGATGAAAATAAAAATACATACACATAATAACTAGATAAGTGTTCAACAAAATAAAATAAACAATATTTAAAAAATGGTAACATTCCGGGCATTGAAAGCTCACGCGCCGTTAGCCTTTGTAATCTGTCGCGCAGCTGTCATTTAAAATAGGTTTGACGTTTTGACATACTGAGATTGAGAAAACCTGGACTTATAAGTAATCAATATAACTCTGAAATCGCCAACCCGTCTTGAGCAAGCGTGGTGACCAATGCTCGTGCCTTCTGTGTATGAGAAGAGTCCTTTGCCCTGCAGTGGGACAATAGTTGGCTTGCATTCGTTTTTTGAGTTACGTCGTTCGTTCCTTATGTCAGAAAAATTCCTATCTGAAATCTTTCAAAACGTAACTCAGATTCAAGAGCTCGTTGTATTCGCTTATTGAGCTGGTACTCTAAGGTCATAGTAACACATTCTCAGATTCCGATCACGCTATATAAACATATACGACATATCTCACGCACCGATCGACGGGCAAAGATTATTTGTGGAGATCGGACGGTTCGTGTTTTGAACATGGGTTTTGTGCCTATTGTTTATTTATTTACTTAATATAGGATTCTAACAGCATATACATTCAACTTTTGCTTTAAAAAGTATGTAGGAAAGGTATTATTTTTTATGTAAGTACGTATACACAAATTCTAGGTACGAAACATTTGAAGAGAAAAACCATTGTTTGAGATTTTGTCTAATTCTTTAAAAACTCACAAGTCTTGAAAAACGTGGTACAGTGTACAACGTTTTTCAAGACTCGATAGTTTTATACAGGATATTATATATATGTGGTTTCGGGTAGTGGAAGCCCGATAGTCTGATAACAAGACTTGCCAAGTGGTAACGTGTGACCCAATGGGTGGTTTGAGGAGGTAATATGGCTAGTCGCATCCTATAAAATACTGGTATTCAGCTGCATTCTTTTAGGTAAGACTGTAAGCCTTTTTTTTTTGTTCCGGCGTGGAAAATCCTCATAGATATACTCCACCCTGCGGCGGGCGGAGGGGTCTGTCAGAATCTTACAGACTAAAAACCACCCCGGTGTTCCATCTCACACCTACGTCGGGGTCGTGGGAACACATAACTCTTCCGCAACCCCGGCTGGTGCCGGCCCGCTTGCGCGGGCCCCGTCTCGGGCGGGGGGAGTGAGGTGTACTCTCCCCGCAACGTCTGTGAGTGGCGCACGCAGAACACTACGCGCGCCACCTTCTCGGGTCCTGATGTTGGGGGGCGACGGATGTCCCCGAATCCGTCGCCCCTGGACCCATTTAGGAGGGCCGGAAGAGGGCGTTGTCCGCCCTCCTCCGATGCCCGGTGCGTCTGCTGCGGGCCGGGTCGAGAGTCGAAATCTCTCTCTCCCTTTCCGCAGCCTCCTTCTGCGAGATGACCGTTTCGCAAAAGGAGATCACTGCGTCCCAGGACTCTGCACCGCCGACCATCGCGTTCACGACGGCCGGCAGCGACAGGTCGTTGCCTACTTCGGTGATGAGGGCACGGCGCGGCTCTTCCCAAGCGGCTCACTCTGCCAGCGTGTGCCACGCCGTGTCCTCCCGGCAGTCGACGCAGTGGTGACACCGGGCGTCCGGCTCCCTGTTTATGCGACACAGGTACTTCCCGAAGCAACCATGCCCCGAGAGCACCTGCGTCGCCCGAAGCGTCAGGGAGCCGTGCCTCCTCCCGAGCCAGCGGTCGAGCACTGGCCGGATCGCCTCGATGGTGCTGAGGCAGGGCGTGACAGCCGCACCCGCCATTCCGCCACCAGGACCTCGCGGAGCCGCAACCGACGCTGCTCAATATGTTGCTGCATCGGTCGCTCGCCCCGCTCCCGCGCTGCCTCGCGCCACCGGTACAGTGACGCGAGCACTTTCGCCTCCAGGTCCCAGGGCGGTGATCCGGCCAGCGCACAACCCGTCTCGAAGGAGATCGTGCGATACCCCCGAATGACTCTGACGGCCATCGCCCGCTGCGGCTTGCGCAGGACAGCTATGCTGCCGGCCGTCAGGTCAGACGCCCCTGATCGGCGCTGCGTAGAGCGCCATGGATCGCACAAAGACTGTAAGCCTGCCCCAACATAGTAAGTTGAGATAAGCATAAGGCTGTCATTTTAACGCTTTACCAACACCAATTAAATTAATTGTTGAGTAAACTAAAAATCAACTTAAATTGTCCTTCTGTTCAAACACACAGCTGTCATTTATTGACAGTTTGAGGAAATGGCTGTAGAATGGCAAATTGACGTAGGGTGCCAATTTGCATGACAATAAATTTCTCTGACTGTACCTACCACGGAGTTCTTTGAGTTTGAGTTTGAGTACCTAAGTTTGTCATTTGAAAAGTCTTTATCCTTTTTGAAAAATGGAACTCGTAATTTTCATTTAGGCAGAAATCAATCCTTTAACTTCACCTACATTTCAAATGTCACATCTGGTACGTCCACGTTATCATTAGCTTCTGTACCTACGTAATGTTTTATGACATTTGGCGCAGAATGCGGGACGTCGCCGTGCGGTCGTCAAGTACGCATGTACCGTTAGCAATAATGGCTAGCTAATGTACTACATTATTATATTATCATTAATATTGCCACATATCGTGTTGATAATATCAAGTTGCACGGCAAGGCTGCTGAAATGAAGTATTAGGATGTTACGTTTTTTTTTTGTTGGTCTTGTGCTTGTGCGCTTCTGCTGAGCACGAGGTCTGGGTACAATGCCTAAGTCGGGCAAAACGTCACTGGGTTTTTCCTTCTGGAATTTACCAGTGGCAGCCCGCTGGAGCCTGGATTTGTGCCCGTTACATGGCAATAGGCTCGCCACCTATTAAAAGGGACTTAATAATTAATGGCGAATCGATAAATAATGAATGATTTTATTTCTGTGAGTACAGTGTGGTACATAAACTTTTACACGTAAATCATATTTCAAAACCTAGATGAGATCGGCGTTTCCTATCTGACTACTCTGAGAAGAAATGCCAAAACAAATTCAGAAGTCACAGTCTGTTTTAAAGTCCAGACATAATCTTGGTCAGATCATGAAATGGCCTTTTGAGGAGAGAGACACCCAGATTGAGTGGACCTGTCCAGTCAGTGCTAGCTTTTGTCAGTAATTGTGCAGCTCAGCTCAGAACTTAAGGGGTTACTGTGGGTATTAAGAACATGGTATACCAGGTACCATGCTAGGTGGAAAAATCCAATAGCACTTTGCCCGACCCTGGAATCATACCTCATGTTTGCGGTAGCGCTTGCAACCACTAGGCCATTGATTTATAAGAAAATCAAAAAGTAGGCAGTCACAAAAGACGAATATGTACGTGTGAACTCACTGCGTTCAATTTATCAGCTTAACGCAGTGAGTTCATAATTCATGAAAATCGATTCGTTCTTTCTTTGATTGTGGACTACCCTTTTTTTTTGGCCGGGAAATTATCAACCACGGTATCTCTTTCGAATAACCCGCGCCCCTGTCAGACACCGGACCCCGTCATTTGATGCTGACATCTCTTTGAGGCGCGCGTGGAACACAAACACGACACGAACTATCGGACGGCGAGCTACCCATTGCCCGCCGTAAGCAAGCCCACGCCTACAGTGGCCGGAAATCAGCTTGCGATTCCCGGGCGTTTTCTCCCGCCTTATGCGAAACAGGAAAGTCCCGAAACAGCCATGTCCGGTGAGGTCCTGTGTCAGGCGGAAAGCGAGGACGCCGTGGTGTCTCTCCAACCACTCCGCAAAGAGGGGACTTATCGCCGTTATTGTCGCGTGCCCAGCACTGCGTTGCGACAGTTGCACCCTCCATGTCGCCATGAGATACCGCTGGAACTCTGTCTGCTGTACCGTGATTTCAAGTTCTACAAAAGAGGAGTCAAAGTTCTACATATTAAATGCTAAACATGATACATATAATAATAAACCTTATAAGTCAAATGTCAACTTTAATTACGAGAAAGTTAATAGAAACTTAAAGTTTTAATGATAAATTAAAAGCACGCACGACTGTTGTTTGTTGTATGATTATGTTCAACATTTATGTAATGTCTGACATTTTGATAATTTTCTGGCCACAGATAGTAAATAATAATTACTTATGTCTCTGCAAAGAAGCGATTAGTAGAATTATGTTTGTGCTACAACCTTACGTTCTATTGTTTTCAGAAATACCTACATTAAATAAAATGTCAAAAAGGTAGTCGCCGTCCGGTAGTTCGTGTCGTGTTCGTGTTCCACGCGCGCCTCAAAGAGATGTCAGCATCAAATGACGGGGTCCGGTGTCTGACAGGGGCGCGGGTTATTCGAAAGAGATACCGTGGTTGATGATTTCTAGGCCCAAAAAAAAGGGTAATCCACAATCAAAGAAAGAACGAATCGATTTTCATGAATTATGAACTCACTGCGTTAAGCTGATAAATTGAACGCAGTGAGTTCACACGTACATATTCGTCTTTTGTGACTGCCTACTTTTTGATTTTCTTATAAATCAATGGCCTAGTGGTTGCAAGCGCTACCGCAAACATGAGGTATGATTCCAGGGTCGGGCAAAGGAATTTTGACGTTCGAAAAGTACTGATTCACAGCCTAATTTGAATTAATAACTTTTTTGATTTTATAATTTCCTGTTGATACATTGACACCATTTCATCCTACCTTTAAAAACTTTCCGCGATTTCACCATTTCATCGAGAAGATGACCTGAAGATGGTCTGCCGTGCCAGTCCCACATATAAACTTAGCCGCACCTCCCTGTGGGCACTGCCGACGTGTCTTTCCCAACCAGCAACACGTTTACGATACCTCGACCTATTTTGATGTGAGGAACTAGCTGCCAACTTTTGGGAATCTTGCATATCACTGTACAATTCATCAATCACTGCTGTATGGTCAGAATCTTTACAGAACTGCCCACTAAAAGATTCTAATTGTACTGGAAAGTATATGTAGCGCCACTGATTACCACACATACGTGAAAAGTGGTAAGTGCCCCAACTGACACCGTTGGATACTTAAGCACACGGATGTACAGATGAAGATTACAATTAACGAGCGACCAACAAATGACGTACCTATTTAACATCCACGCTTTTTATTATTACGGTTAGATTGCTTTGGTGACCACATAGTTCCAACCATCTTTCATTTCCCTGAGCCTCACTAAATGAACGTATTTATGTTAATCTATACATAACCATTCCTGTTCTGAAAAAAAAAGCTGTTCAGCTCATTAAAAAAATAACTGATTCCACAATACTTTCCTCTATAATTGCACATGCTAGTGCCTTAGCATTGTTATCGCTCTATGCGACTTTCTCTCTATCTTTCTTTCTCTTTTTATTATCTATAATAGAGAGAGACAGAGAGAGAAATAATTTTCATGGTTGTGTAGTAGAAAGGGTGAGGATTCGAAAAAGCTTACCGCTGACTCCTGCACACGGCACGTCCAGATGTCTAGAACCCTGTACACTTCACTACACATGTATTCCATAGGCGCTGTGTTCGTATCTTGAAGGGGTGGTATCACGAATACACCGAAGGACCTTTTAATTTTGGAAAATGTTTATAAAATATGCCATAAAATTATGTGGAACACCACTTAAGAGGGTAGAAAATTTTAAATACCTTGGACATAATATGATGTCCTCTGATCTGAAAGACGATGCGGATATAGAGCGAGAACGCAGGGCGTTGTCTGTGAGGGCGAATATGATAGCCCGCAGGTTTGCTCGTTGTAACCCAGAAGTAAAAACAACATTGTTTAGAGCATATTGTACATAATTCTACACGAGCAGCCTGTGGGTCTCATACACGCGCAGACAGTACGCTTTGAGTGTGCAATATAATAATGCATTCAGGGTGCTGATGGGGCTGCCCCGATTCTGCAGCGGATCAGGGATGTTCGTCGGGTCGCAAGTAGACTGTTTTTACTCTACTATGCGAAAACGATGCACATCCCTGGTGCGCAGGGTTCGGGCTAGCTCCAACGGCATCCTGAGGGCATTCGCGCAGAGGTCCGATTGCCAGTACCTGAACCATTGCTGTCTGGTTCACATACTGACCAATCGAGATTTGTAGTATATTTGTGATGTATGTTTCAGTGTATGTCATTATTTTAATTTTTGTAATTTTTATGCTTATGACCCTTTGTTGGTCGAAATAAAAGTTTTTCATAGTGCGCTGTGCACGCACGTTTTTCGAGCTATGAACAGTTAGTGTCGCGAAAAACCACACACGGAAGCATGGCGCTACAGTGCTCATGCGTAGATCAATCAGATTGCTCAGCGAATGAACGATGAGAAATGCCGACTACTTAATCAAATCAAACCCTTATTCATTACACATAAAAGCTTGAAGAGATATGAGGAACAGTGTGTAAAGTTCACTCATACTCTTTGAAAAGGGAGGATCCTCCGACCAGATGGATGTCGTATCTGGTGGGCAACTGCCCGACGATTGTTGTCGGGAAGTTGTATATATGCTAGCTGCGCGGTAAACTTTGATTGCGCGATGCAGGATTTGTGTGACGTCAGTGTGATGCGTTGTTCGCATGTGGCGCTGTAGATGCCGCCACAAGCTTAATTACTCGAAGTGGGGTGAAAATGAAATAAAAAAAAATCCCTAAGATTTAATGCAGTAGGTAAATCCCACCATATAGAGAACGGTACGTAACAATTTTCGAGGATGCTAAAGCCGATAGTGAGATCAAAATGTAAATCTATGAACTGCGAACATTTTCAATTCTTTTGTAAGGTTAAGTACATTTCTTGTATTTTCTTTCTGTCCGTACTCACGCGCCCTGATCCTAAGTTCGATAAAGCGCCCCGTCACCAGACAGACGCATTCTGTTTTATATTTAAACAACACAGTACTGATAATATCTATGCATGTTCAAACTGAAGGCTGCAATCGGTTGAGATGAGTTAATACGAACAAGTTATTACAGGTAGAGAAAGTGCCAGAAGAGAGAAAGAAATAAACAAAGTTTATTTGAGCCTAAAATGAAACACAAAAAAGTTTGTGAGGATGGATGTTTGTTACTCATTCGCGCAAAAACGACTGAACAGATTTGGATGAAATTTGGCACAAAGATAGTTTATAACCTGGATTAACATATAGAGTACTTTTTATCTCGATACTCTCACGGGATCAAGAATTATGCGGGTGAAACGGCGGGGAGCAACTAGTTTTAAATAAAAATCAAAAAGAATAATAAAACAAATGGGGGAATTCTGAAAGTAGTTGATCCATCAATGTGTTAAATAAAATTTTGCGGACATAAATGTATCGGGAGTCGGGACAACTGTTGACAGCTGTCCCGACTAATTTTAGTTCGGGTTCCGAACTAATGATATATTATATATATTTATGTCTGTAGCCACCACTCAAACTCAAACTCAAACTCAAAGCATTTATTTCAAATAAACCAATTACAGGCACTTTTGAATTGTCAAGGTCGGTCGGTCAGAAAAATGAAGCTAGTTGCCCATTCCAAAGCGTAGTAGGTACCTATGGAGAAGAACGGGCAAGAAACTCCACGGACACTCTTTTAAATCAAATTATGTTAACAATAGATTGGTTACATCATTCATGTTGAAATGATGCATGTGAGAACGATGCAGAACGTTAAAAGCGTCCGTTATTTAAATATGAAAACAATTCGAAAATAAAATTTAATTAAAATACGCCGTGGCAGCTAAGAGATGACCAGTCTCAACTGACGGCGCCCGTTCACGAACATGACGCATGGATTAGCACCATTCAACTCAACCATTTTGAAGGGAGCTAAATGATCCAACACACGCGCCACCATCAGCGAAACATTAAAGTGAGCATGACATAGTCTCAGCCGCCAGGACACATTCAAGTCAATGAAAGACGTACCCTGTAAATGGTAGCTTTAAAGCATGTACATAGTACTCACATATGGCATATAGCAATTATACAGTACTAAAAAAGTTGAGTTTATACAATGCAAAGATTCTTGTTTTTAATCTTCAGCAGCTCCAACAGTATTTTTAAATGCTAATCAATTAGTTGATGCGTCCTTGAGGAGCAGGACCAGCGATTAGCCAAGCATTTTTATCAGCAATGTAATCCCCTAACTTATAATATGCTCGGCTCATTACAGCACCTTATCACGTTTGACATCCGTTAAAGAAATAGGATCTGCAGAGGCCACAGGCCGACGACGTGATCTCCAGGACACTCCAGTCTTCGTCACACGAGGCACGTCTGCAATCTACAGCTCCCAACACGAATCTTCATTCACAAAGGAATCGCGAACTACGAGGCACCTATATTTTGTTAACATATTAATATTTTTAGTCTGTGGTAATTATGTGCTACTCTGTGGATATAATATAAAATCAAGATGGAAGATGGTGTACTGTAAAAATAATGGTGAACACTAATAAAAGGTATTATTAAAGTAAAACCAGTCTTTCTTCCTGTGTCCAAATTCCCATCAACAGGTTATGGGCCCAGATTCCCAGAAATGCCTGTGGAAATCAGACACAGGAAAACAGTGCTAAAAAAAAAAAACTAAAAATTAAAAACCAGTGACGGCGTGGCCGTAAAACAAGTAAAAACCTGTTTGAAAACAAGTAAAAACCGGAAAACTACTTAAAAATGGATAAAGAAGAAATAAGGATTGAAAAGTTAATAGACGGGGAGAGTTTTCTACTATGGAAATTCGAATTCAACATTTATGTGAAGGCGGCAAAACTAAGTGACGTTTTATCACAAGAAACGGATGAGCAAGTACGAAAAACGGAAGAATTTAGTACGAAAGATGCTAAGGTACAAAAGATCATCATAAACACTATAGATAGGAAGCTAAAAAGTAATATTTTGAGTTGTCAGAATGCCCAGGAAATGTATATGAAACTTTGCAAAATATTTGAAGGACAAGAAGAAAGAAATAAGTCATCATTGTTACAGGAGTTCTTTAACTACAAACATGAAAATAAGTCTCACTCAAATGATCACCGACATAGAAAACCTACAGTTTCGCTTAAACCAAATAGGAGAGAAAGTAAATGAAGAAATGGTGATGTCAAAAATTCTAACCTGTTTACCAAACAAACTAAATTACTTTATTACTGCTTGGGAATCTACATCAGAAGATAAAAAGACACTAATCAATTTAACTAACCGCTTGTTGAGTGAAGAAAATAGGTTTGAGAAAAAGAAAGAAGAAAAAATAGAAAATCAGCTGGCGTTTCAAGCTGTAAAAAAGGGGAATTTAAGCATAAAATGTTTCAAATGCAATAAACAAGGACATATCAAGAAGGACTGCAAAATATGTTCAATATGTAAAAAGTATAACCATCAGGAAAAAGATTGCAAATATAAGGTAAAACAATGCTCAATATGTAAGAAAACAAATCACCTGGAAGAAAATTGTTTCTTTAATAAAAATAAAAATAATAAGCCAGATAAGTTATTTAAAAAACCAGATATGGCATTTTTTACTAAACCAGAAGAAGTATTAAAAAACAAGGAATTTATTGTGGATTCAGGCTGCACAGCTCATATGACAAATGATATAAAAATATTGACAAATCTTGAAAACAAAGTATCAACAGTGTTAACAGCTAATGACCAATCTGTTGAAGTACATGGTCAAGGAACAGTGAAGGGTAATAGTTGCTGTTTGAATAACACTTTATATGTTCCTGACATATCACAGAACTTGTTGTCAGTCAATGCAGTCACAAATAACCAAGGAACTGTTGTGTTTACTAAAAATAAAGTTGAAATCTACAAAGATTCACAGTTAGTACTAACAGGAGAAAAAGAAAATGGTTTATATAAAATAAACATAGGAAAAAACAATACAGAAGAAAAGACCTTATTAATGAAAGAAAGTGGAACTGCCCTAGAATGGCATGCAAGATTGGGACATCCAGGAAAAACAACACTAGAAATTTTACCAAAAATGGTAGATGGAATAAAAATACAAGGCATAAAACAATTAGATAAATGTGAAATCTGTACACAAGCTAAGCAAACGAGACTACCATTTGACACAATAAGAGCTAGAGCCAAAAGACCATTGCAAATCATACATACTGATGTTTGTGGACCTTTTGAAAATAAAACATATGATGATTACAGTTATGTATTAACAGTTATGGATGACTACACCCATTTTACTAAAATCTACCTACTAAAATACAAAAGTGAAGTTAAATATAAACTAAGAAATTACATTGAAGAAACTGAAAGAGAAAGAAATGAAAAAGTATCAACCATAAGATGTGACAATGGAGGTGAATACACAAGCTATGATTTTAGACAATGGTGCATGGAAAAAGGAATAAAACTAGATTTGACAGTACCATACACTCCTCAATTAAATGGTAAGGCAGAAAGATTAAACCGAACATTACTAAATAAAACCAGAGCTTTACTATTTGATTCTGAATTAGGAAAAGAAATGTGGGGTGAGGCAATGTACTGTGCTACATACATAATAAATAGACTACCAAGTGAATCGTTGGAAAGCAAAACACCATATGAAATGTTTTACGGTAAAAGACCTAACATAGCTAACATACAGAAATTTGGTTCAAAAGTATATGCAAAACAACTAAATATAAACATAAAGAAACTAGATCCAAGAAGTAAGAAGTTAATAATGGTTGGATATACTAATAATGGATATAGACTATGGAATGAAAAAGATGGAAAAATTGAAATAGCAAGGGATATTGTCATATTTAATGATAATAACAAGAATAAAGGAAAAGAAGACGGTATTATGATAAGAAGACTGGTAACTACAGACATAATATCAGACAGTGATGTAGAAACAAGTATAGATGAACAAGAAAATGATGAAAACTATAATGAAATACAGGAGTTAGAAATGCAAAGTAGTGAAATAGAAGAAAATGTTTCAGCTTCAATAGAAGAAGAAATTGAAATGAATGAAAATACAGAAAGTAATTTAGAAGAAGAAGAAGTAGAAATTACTAGAACAAGAAGACAAAAGAAGAAACCAACTTACCTGCAAGATTATGTATTACTTACCTACAGTGAGGTCATGAAGTCTGCTGAAAAGAAAAATTGGGAGAAGGCCATAAAGTCGGAGAAGGATTCATTGGCAAGCAACAATACATGGGAAATAGTTGATTTAGAAAAAGCAAAGGGACATAAAATACTGACAAATAGATGGGTATTTTGTATAAAAGAAAATGGTACATACAAAGCAAGACTCGTAGCAAGAGGTTTTGAACAAAAAGACATTGACTATCAAGAAATTAATAGCCCTGTAGTAAGTCAATCAGCACTAAAATCATTATTAGCAATTGCTGCTTCAAAGGAGTATGAGATGATTACATTTGATGTAAAAACAGCATTTCTATATGGCGAGTTGACTGAAGACATATTTATGAATATTCCTGAAGGATATGAAAACCAGCGTAATAAAGTATGTCACTTGAAGAAAGCATTGTATGGACTAAAACAAGCTCCAATAACATGGAACAAGAAATTTACTGAAACTATGCTAAAACTTGGATTCAAGCCTACTAAACAAGATCAGTGTGTTTTTATAACAGAAGACAAAACAATAATAATTGCTATTTATGTGGATGATGGACTAGCTATAACTAAAGATAAAGAGAAATTGTTAACAATACTTAATCATCTGGAGAAGGAATTTAAAATAAAAGTTTATAAAAAACCCACAAATTATATAGGATTTGAAGTTATAAGAAGTGAAGAAGGAATTTTATTGCATCAGAAAACTTATACTGAAAGATTACTCAGAAAATTTAATATGTTCGATTCTAAACCAGCATTTACACCATGTATTACTGACAAGAAGATTGAATCTGTAATGGAAACATCTAAATTTCCTTACAGAGAATTAGTTGGAGGACTATTATACTTATCAACCAGATCAAGACCAGACATAAGTCAAGCTGTAAATGAAGCCAGTAAAAGGTTAGACAATCCATCTAAACAAGACATATTAGCTGTAAAAAAGATATTGAAGTACTTGAATGGGACGAGATCTACAGGAATAATGTACAATACTGGAGAAGATATTACAAAGTTACATGCATACTGTGATTCAGATTATGCAGGCTGTACTGAAACAAGACGGAGTACAACTGGATTTATAATAATGTTATCGGGAGGACCCATATCATGGTGCTCAAAGAGACAGCCTATAGTAAGCTTATCATCAACTGAAGCTGAATACATAGCAGCTGCAGATTGTGTGAAGGAATGTTTATATTTAAGATTATTGATAAGTGAGTTAACTGGAAAAATTATTAAAACAAATTTGAATATTGATAATCAAAGCGCAATTAAGTTAATACAAACAGGTTCATTTAGTAAAAGGTCAAAACATATTGATGTAAGATACTATTTTATTCATGAAAATTATAAGAAAGGTTATATTGATATAAAATATTGTCCTACTAATTTACAAATTGCTGATATGTTTACAAAACCTTTGTGCAAAGAGAAGTTTCAATTTCATTGTGAGAAAATTATAAAGGAAAATAAAAGTGATTAATGTAAAGTAAAAATTTATTAAAGTAAAATACATTTTTTTTTGTTTGTAAAAGCTGTTTTAAATTGATGTGTGTATTTTTTTATTTTTAATGAAAAAAAAATTAAAAAATAGGAGAAGGTGTTAACATATTAATATTTTTAGTCTGTGGTAATTATGTGCTACTCTGTGGATATAATATAAAATCAAGATGGAAGATGGTGTACTGTAAAAATAATGGTGAACACTAATAAAAGGTATTATTAAAGTAAAACCAGTCTTTCTTCCTGTGTCCAAATTCCCATCAACATATTTATCCCTTCGGAGAGCCCGCCAAGTCGCAGCCGCGAGCACAGAGGCGCTACCTCGCGGATTCATTACGACAACAGTGTGCTGTGATGTGATTGGACGAAATAACGCAATCCTATTTGCTATGTTTTTGCAAACGTTTTATTTAATTTAATGTACACGTTTTTATTGGTACATTGTAGTTTGTAAAATAGCATAAAATTCGCATTTTTTTCATAATAAATTATTCACATTCATTCATCGACAACGAGTATTTCTTCCACCTTCTACTGAACCAAAGTCCTCCTAAAGTGGTGACCCCTGCCTGAACACAGTAAAGAAATTCAAGATCATCGAAGCCCAACCAGCATCGTCGAAGCACCTTCAGCCAATTCAAGATGTCGAATCCCTGCTCAACGGACGAACAATCCAGCTCAACAGTATACCCAGCCCCAAAGTCAAAGTCAAAGCATTTATTTCAAATAGGCCCATAAAAAGGCACTTTTGGACGTCAAAATTTACATTAAAAATAGAACTGATTCTAGGCCGCCCCGAAGATCGAAGCTGCTGGCATATCCCTCATCATGTGAAATCCACCATTCTGGCGCGATCGACCACGGCTCTGGTTCATCAGCTTCGAAGCAGCCACTAACGACCTCAAGAAAGGCCAAGCCCAGCTTGCTCAGATGGTCATTGCACAGCTCGAGCGACAAGACATCGAGCAGATAATGGACCTACTATACAACCCTCCAGAGACGGATCAATACAAAGCCATCAAAGAAAGACTCATATCCGCCTACGAGGAATCCGACAGCCGCCAGTTCCAAAAACTGCTGTCCGAGATGGAACTCGGATACCAAAAGCCAACGCAACTACTCCACCGCATGCGAAACCTCGCAAGAGACAAAGTTGCCGACTCCACTTTTCGACTTATGTGGACCAATCAACTTCCATCACACGTCCGCTCAGTCCTTGCATTCAGTGAAACATTCACCACCAAGACAGCACTCGACGAACTCGCGCTACTCGCTGATAAAATAATGGAGCAGACAGCAGCAACAGAAGTCGCAGCCGTGCACGCACCCGCACCACCTGCACCATCCGCAGCGCAAGCAGATACGCAGTACCTCATCAGCGAGATGAGAAAATTATCGCTAGAGATAGCCGAATTAAAATCAAGACGATATCCCAACAACAACAACTTTCGCCGCAGTCGTCATTCATCGCATCACCGCAGCACATCACGATAACGCAGTCGAGAAGTTTCGCCATCTCCATTTTGTTACTATCACCGCCGCTTCAAAGATCAAGCTAGACGCTGTACATCGCCTTGTTCATTCAAGAAACAAAATACGGAAAACTAGACGGAACGTTGGCAGTGGCGGACACCGGCGTTCAAGAAAAATCCCACCGCCTATACATCACTGACAAAAACTCAAACTTATCATTCTTAGTCGACACTGGTGCCAACATATCCGTGCTACCAAGAAGAAAAGGACAAATACGAACGCCATTACCATTCCAGCTATATGCAGCGAACAACACACAACACGCGACACGCGACACGCGAGCTACGTATGGCAAGAAAACATTATCTCTCGATCTCAATCTACGCCGCCCGTATTTGTGGAAATTCATTGTAGCTGACGTTTCAAAACCAATACTTGGAGCAGACTTCCTCAAACATCATCAACTAATCGTCGACTTGCAAAACAGACTAATTGGTCCCAGGCTACCTATCTGTCAAATTTCATAACGATCAGTTCAGTGGTTTATGCGTGAAAAGATAACATACAGAGTTATTACATTTAAAAACATTTATTTGCGGTAAACATGACGCAGTGATCGAACACAAACACCAAAAAGAACAAGTTGGGGGGAAATATGCGTCACATCCACGCAAAACGGCCATCGCTCAGCTTAATGCTACGACCCTATGCGAGACTGAGCCCCAGCGCTGGTGCACAGCGACAGCCGGCGTTGAATGACGTCGACCGGTGCAACAAACGCTACGATTAAAAATAAAATACAAACACACCAAAACTAGAAGAACCAAGTGAGGGTGTGTGTTCCATATGGAAGTACCAATCATCATAAGTCTGCCTAGACTTTTCTACGTTCTTTGTTGGAGTTGGCTTTCAATCCCGTTTTCGATGTTGATGGAGTGTCCGGATACAGCTGAATACCAGTAATTTGCATACTTCCTATTAAGACTGGTAAGACTGGCTATCAGACTTTTCGGGCTTTTGGCTACTATCAGAGCCATAACAACGACTATCAGAGATCTACGAATGACAGCTGAGACCATCGGTCTAACGTATTTCAAGGCATGGAAGTTTTATAAAACCCACCGCGGCAAGCCACGAACTTCATAAAATGTGTCGTCACCCATCCACGAAAGAGCCGAAATTCGTTTAGTTCGCCTCATAATACGCGTTCGGCGCGAAAAATATGCGTTCACCTTTATGGTCCAAAGACTTTAAGGGCAGCTCCAACGGCTATGGGTTTTTCGTAAGACTTGAAAAATTACTTTTTCATAACCCATTTGTATTGAACAAAATTTTCATGTACTTTATTGTCATTCAGAACATTGCGGAAATGCGAAGTGTAGGAATAGGTACATGAGAAGAGAATGAGGTTTTATATCGATACATAGTTACAACCGAAGCATCAGTGACCAGTGGTGTGAGCATTGGTGGCACAGTCGTAACGGCCCCGACTTACGAGTTGTAGGGTTGTTAGTTCGAAACCAGGCAGGCGCTTTGCTGTGTAAATAATTTCATCACCACGGCTCTCAAAACGGTGAAGTAAAACATCGTGAACAAAGAAACAAAAATTCGAAGACATGTGACATCTACCAATCCGCACTCTAGATCACAGCTCACTCCCTCTCAAAGAGAGGAGGCCTGTGTCCCAGTACTGGGAACGTTATAGGCTGATTATGAACCGACGCATCTATTATTGATGAGGGTACTAGCTGTTCTTGTGCTCACCATCGGCTTTGAATTTACTAATACTAGGCCAGCATGTAGATTTCCAAGTTAACAATATCGAAGAGCCTAGACAAAGTTCAAAGTCAAAAGATTTATTGCAAACTAAGTGTACATTTAAGTATTGTTCTTTTATTAGTAGAGTTGATGTTAACGGAAAAATATCACCTGGTTCTGTAGTAAGAATGGGGGTCCCCCAGGGTTCAATTGTTGGCCCATTTTTGTTCCTTATTTATATTAATGACTTGCCTTACGTCATAAAGGATAATCATGATATAGTGTTGTTTGCAGATGATACTTCACTTTTATTTAAACTGAAACGTTTGCAGCTGGTTACTGGTACAATGTAAATAGCGCCCTCGCTGAGGTAGTTAACTGGTTATATGTTAATAACCTACTTCTTAACGAGAAAAAAACTAAATGCATTAAGTTTACGGTTATGCTACGGGTCGAACGAGCGCAGAGAGCTGTTCTGAAGGTGCTGGCAAGGAAACCGATTCGATATTCGACATCCTCTCTATATACCCTCTGCCAGGTGCTCACTGTCAGACAATTATTTATACTACAAACTATTCTTCGCAAACATAGCCAACTTACCTTTGATCCTAAATGCTGTTCTACACGACGCTCAAATCGGGTCTGCAACACTGAGTCTCGTAGAACAGTAGCTGCAAGTCGTCATTACAGACACATAAGTTCCAAAGTTTACAACACGTTAAACAAAAGATTACACATTTATCCATTAACCAAGAGCAAATGCAAGACGAAACTTAGCTCCTGGTTAAAAACACAAAATTATGATGAAACGGAGAAACTCGTGGAAGTGTAACATACTCATCACTCCCTCATTGCCCTCAACAAAACCACACACACCCACATGCCACAAACGCCGCAAACACCACTCGCACACACCATTAACACTCACCCACACACCCGCTCATCCTACACTCACCACATTAACGGAACGTCTAAATACATCCCTTATTCATAATACGTCCTGTACTGTTCATTTTTATCTTTGTTTTTTTTATTTATTTTTTTTACTCTTATTTCATTTTAATTAACTAAAACTGAATTACCTTTATTATTAAGCACTTTTTGCATGGAACATCATTCCATTCCGTATCTGGAGAAGGGCGTTGTTAGCTGCGCTACAGTTTATACTTTTGCAGCTATCATCGTTTTCATATTTTTTTTGTACTGTGTGTTATTGTTACGAAATAAACTTTTTTTTTTTTTTTTTTATATATATTTTACGATACCTCACGTTAGACAAGTAGAAACTAGTGTTGAAACCCAAAAACTCCACAGTGTTCTTAGGCATTACTTTGGATGCAATTTTGATACTTACTTACTTAAACTTTGATATATAAATTGTCAAAAAAACTAAGCTCTGCAGCATACGCTGTTAGAAAAATTCGTAATTTAACTGATTTGGAGACAGCGCGTTTAGTATACTTTAGTTATTTTCATAGTGTGATGTCGTACGGTGTTCTTTTGTGGGGAAAGGTCGCCGATATTCAAACAATTTTTGCTTTACAAAAAAGGGCAATTCGTTCAATTTATAAACCAAGTCCCAGACACTAATATAATGACTGTGCCCTCTCAGTGTATAATATTTATGAACATCTTTTGTATGCACATAAAAATATTAATCTGTTTAAAAAATACAGTGGTATCTATAACATAAATACTAGGAACAAACCCAAATTTGTTGTTACCACTACCAGGCTCAAGAAAATAGGTAGCTCGTTTAAATGTTAATGCACGAGTATACGTTTATATAATAAACTTCCTAGCCACATTCAAGAACTAAGCCTTAATAAATTCAAATCTTTTATAAAGTGGAAATTATACCAGAATGCCTATACTGTCAAAGGCTATATTGAGGACAACAAGGCTTGGGATTGAGCTGCTCCAATAAGTTTACACAGATATTGTTGATGTTTAATTTGCTGTTTAACTTTTATTATAGATTTTTTCTATATTCATACATTTTCAGATAAACAATGACATGTATATATTTTCTGTTTAAAGTATAATATTGTTTTATTTTTTGAGAATGTGAGGACTATGCGGGTCATTGTATTTTTCATTTTTTTTCTTTTAACGATGGTCTGGCTGTTTGAGTACTTTCGCGGCCTACCCAAATGTCCTTTCTTTGGTAATGTTCGTCGAATCGTTTAGCTCCTTTATTTCTGTGTTGAGCTCCACGACAACTGACAAATGCGTGCACTGACTGGACAGTGTGACGTAATAGTGGATACTAACTACATGAAAAATAGGATGCAAATAGACTGAAGAGATAATTTAATAAATGGAATAAAAAATACAGGTCGGAATATAAAAATAACACAATACAGTTCACGCGACACTTGAAGTTATTATAGGGGCTTGAATTGAAGTCCGGAGGTGGAGGTGGAGGAAAAAGGGCCTTCAGGCGTCGAAGGGACACTTAAGAGTGCCAGTCTCGTTCGACAAAGCTCGACGTAAAATCTCCAGGCAGATGGTTACTCAGCAGAGTGCAGACGTAGAATTGATAGGTGTTTGTTGATAAAACCCGGACGCCGTATCCTCAGGCAGATGGTTAGTGAAACAGGTCCAGACGCGGAATCCGAGGCAGATGGTTAGTGAAATAGGTCCAGACGCGGAATCCCCATCAGGGGCCCTATTATGAACTCTTATTTCCAGGCAGTTTACGGCGTAAACAGAATTGCCTTGCAATTTCGTATTATGAACTCGTCAAAGAAGCCAGTCAGCGATCACGTGACACCCTGGCCGACTTCTGGCCAAATATTACCTGGCAATACTGTATTACGAACTTTCGTTTGACATTTCGTTCCGTATTAGAACTGTCAAAAAGTAACCTCACAATCCATTCAGTTTACGCTGCTTCAGAGGAGCTTTTATTGAATTGTTTAGGGTTTATTTGGAAATTATTGGAGTGTTTTTATATAACATAAGAAAATATAATCATGTGTGACGAAAATGAACTGTTTGAGTTCATGGAAAGTGATTCTTCTCAGCAAACTTGTGAATCAACTAATAAAAGGAGACGACTTCGTGACCAATCTAATGCGTTCGACACGGATGATGTGCAGTTCACCACTTTGGACTGAATCTTTGTGAGCAGCTGAGGCCTCACATGTCATGAGACGTGTGATCGCACGCAAGGCTAAGAATAGTAAAATACACTTTCCACTAAATAAATAAAAGGATAATAAACGTATTATTGAAATCCTAACAACGGCCTTTCCTTTTGGTGTTCACCTTTAACCCATAAGGGGCTTACAAAATCCACGGATTTATCCGTGAAGACTAAGGTAGTTGTTTTTATTAATTATGAACTTTACGTAAAGTTTTAACTAAACATTATTCTCATTTTAGGTTTTGGTTGCATTATCATAGTATGCTACTGGCTCCTACCAACGCCCCACTGGTGATATAGGCTCTCATTCAATGTCCCATCCAACATTTTCTATAGTAGATGCAAATCACTGAGATTTCTTCAGGCTTCTTGGAAGTAGTATAAAAACTCCAACAATCTTTCCAGCTGAACATGTTAGGCAACGCGCCGACGAGGCGAGGGCGAGAACGATCATCCACTATTAAAATAAAACTTACATTGTATTAATATTATATCATGTTAAAATCATGAATATTAGTTGAAATACTCAATAACACTTTCGCCATCTTTTTGTTTATACTCGTACTCCGTAAATCTTAGAATGGATCCTTACATTAAACAAACAATACGATAGTGTTCTTTCATATTGTTATTGTTAATAAGTAATGTTTGTCAAACAACACTTTCATTGAAGTTGTCGAATTCCCCGCTGACCTTCAAGTGGAATACGTTCGGAAACCTCGCGTTACAATTTGCAAACAGGAAATATTATATAAATTATTATAATCTAGAATAGCACAATATAAATTGCGTTCATATTTTCACCTACTATACTAGACTAACTTGTTTAATATATCCTATTTATTATTTTTATCATAAAATACGTGATTTAAACAAAACCGTAACTTCCCTATATAACTTCCCTATAATCGCTCAGAACTAGGAATGTCATAATACGAAATTTAACCAGCCCGTGAAATGAATTGTCTGGAACTTGCCTGGTTTTAAAAAAGTTCGTAATAGGCCCGCAGGTGCTTCAGACTTTTCTTTTATAGGAAAATATTCCTTTTCCAGAATTAATTTTTGATGATTTTTGAAGTTTCAAAATTGTTTTTCTTCATTCTGACATCTCATCTGCCAGTCATAAAACCAGCCGGTGTGTTCAGCCAAGACGTATTAAAACCTCCACGATCGAGTATGAGCGTGTCCTTATTAATTATTGTAGATGTCGAAATTCAGTTAGTAATTGGTAATTATATAGAAAATACAATATTTCAGCTAAACCTATTGATAAAAATAATTCAAGTTATATAAACCAAAAAGTAATCTTCATAGACTAAAAGAGAAAATTGAATGACAGTTTGACAATTGACTTGTGTCACAACAATGGAAAATGTAAACAATGAATGATTTTTTAAAGATATTATAAAAGAAATCGTTTTAGAACGATTTGTAAAATGCTAGCAAATAAAAGGATATGATACGGAACATGAATGAATGAATGATGAACAATGTTGTAAGTATAAGTAGCATATACTATAACAGGTCCACTCAGTTGCCCACCAGATACGACATCCATCTGGTCGGAGAATCCTCCCTTTTCCAAGAGTATGAATGAACTTTACACCCTGTGGCTCATATCTCTAAAGGAGTACACATAGTGACCTGATTGGTGATATTCTTCAGTAAGGTCAGGTGCGTAGCACTCGCAACCGGCGCGCGTGTGTGACCACATGTTTGAACGTAAATGTTGCAAAAGGAGTATGTAAGGATCGTAGGTGGCGTTCTGTGGTTTCTGCCTACCCCCATGGAAAGAAGGCGAGAGTATATGTATGCATGTTATGTAACAAAAAAAACAGCCAAATCGGTAATGCCGCTCTAAGGTGGCGCGAAAAATCATGTCGGGGTCCAGGTCCTTGAAGTAAGCCAGTCCTAGCTAAGCTGGTCTAATTTGGCAGTCCTTAAGATGTACTCCTCAGGGTGTAAATTCTCAGTGGTTCACAGACGTGTAGTAATACAGGTCCACTCACTGTTTCACACTCGACGCTCGACTCTCGCCGCGGACGGACGTGTTTGTGCGCTCTCCCGCTCCAGTGTTGTGTTTCGTATTTCTACTCGTCGCTACCACGTGACGTCATCGTAGTCGCCCCGACTACTCCGATATAAAATCACTATCAAGAAATTGATTTTGATTTTAATCAATTAAAAAGTGCCTTTTTCAAGGCAAATCTTATTTCTTCATCAGACTTTCGTGTGTAGCTTCACTAGGCCCCTTCTGGGTAAAACCACAGTTTCGTGGTCCTCGGTGGAAACCTTACGGTGCCAACGAAGCCGAGTGGGGTGGTGACCCAATCACACCCGCCGAACCCCTTCAGGGCGAGGCAATCCATTTGACGGGTCCCAGATAACCGGCCTTGGGGGATCTCCTAGTCGGCTCTGGTGACAGTTTTGCTTTCCAGCTACTCACCTAGTGTCTTTAGGGTGTGTCTACACCCTTCGCGTTAGACTGGTCAGGGCCCCGTTCGCACAATAAGACTGGCGACGGGTATACAAGCTTAGGGCTCACCATTAGGTACACACCTCCCTGTCTGCACCCGACAGGGAGGGAACTCATCCCCGGGCCAATCCACCCGGGGAGTTAGGAATAGGGTTAGTAGGCTAAGTGGAAACTTAATTTCCACCATTCCCTCCCTTAGGCCTTCCCCCCACTCCGACCATGGAGGACGCCCTGATAGTGGCGTTCTTCAAAGAGGTCCTATTTAAGGACCCCGACTTCCTCGCCAAGTATGGAGCCAAGTTCGCTGCTCTGCAGCAGTCCGTCCCCGGTCCCTCTGACCTAGTAGGCACCGACAGCTCTGACATCGCTACCTTTAGCGATGCCCTCGAGCCCTCTCCGTCGCAACTTCTAAGTTGCTCGCCGCCGGCTGTCCACATGGACACCAGCGAGCCGTCCCCTCGCCCGACTTCGCCTTACTTAGACGAGAGCGAATCTCAAAGCTCCTCCCCCTCTTCCGACGAAGGCGTCTTTAAGACGGTCGGCTCCAAAAAGAGGAGCCTCAAACCGAGTCCTGACACAAGGACGAAGAAACCGGCTATCGAAGCCACCTCCGCTCCCGTGGCTCCATCCGCCACCGCCCCCTCTCAGGCCGCCTCGGCCTCAACCTCTTCCCTCAGCCACAGTGCTGCCAAGCCCGCTGCCCAGCCTTCTGCGGCAAAGAAAATCGCCCCCCCTCCCCCTGTGTACATCCAGGACAAGGGGAAGTGGACAGACGTGTCCAAATGGTGCACCGACCTGCGTATAGGCTACACCAGCGCGAAGTCTACCCAACAGGGTATTAAGGTAACCGTACCGACGTCAAACGACTACAGAGAGCTCACGAAGACTCTCCGTCTTAGAGGTGTGCCCTTCCACACCTACGCCCTCCCCGAAGACCGTCAAGTCCGAGTCGTGATCCGTAGGATCCCGAAGGAGATACCCGCGGAGGATATAAAAGCCGACCTTCTGTCGCAAAACGTCCCCGTTGCGGAAGTCCACCGCATGCACCGCGCCCGAGGCAGGGTACCGTTCGATATGGTCCTCGTCGTCTGCCCTCCTACTGAGGGTCACCACCCAATTTTCAACGTCCGTTCCATCTGCAACCTCACCGGCTTGCAGATCGAGAAGCCATTCAAGACCGGTGTCATAGGGCAGTGCCACCGCTGCCAACTTTATGGACATTCGCAGATGCACTGCCACGCGAAACCCAGGTGCGTCAAGTGCCTGGGCGATCACGGCACTGCTGATTGCAGTCGTCCTAAGGACCGCACCTTGTGCACAGAGCCGCCTAGCTGTGTGCTATGCGGCGACTCAGGCCACCCGGCCAATTATCGTGGGTGCCCCAAGGCCCCGAAAACATCATCTCCCAAGCTGACGAAGCGTGCAGACGCCCGTCAGCAAAGGGAAAGCCCCCGCTACGCCCACGCGTGGCCTACCTCACAGCATCAGGAGCGACTCAGTCCTCAGAGGCCCTCGCCCTGGAGCTACTTCCACCATCAGCAGGCTTTTCCAGCCTTAGCTCCTAGACCCGTACCTGCGGCCATCCCTCCACTTATGGACCCCCGCATCCGCGTCAACGCGCCTCCAGGCATTCCTGTGCCTCTAAACAAAGCCGCTCCGGCCGCGTCAGCTCCGCCCGCAGCCACCCGGGTGGTCGGTCAGAACCCGATGGACGCGTTTAATGTCATATCAAGTACATTGCCTTCGCGTTTCACACGGCCTTCCTTACCCCTCGTGCCAGGAAAATGGCAAGTGAAATTGTTGCCGCCAGAAATGCCGGCAACATTTTCATGATCCAGAATATCTACAATGCGTACCCGGACATTACGCAAGCCCTGATGTCCTTTAACAATCAACCCAACCCTAATCATGGATAAAGGAATCCTCGCGCGAACCAAACCCCGATCCCTAAAGTTAGGTTATTTCAATGCCAACGGCATCCTGCGACAACGCGCTGAAATTAGCGAGTTCCTCCGCGACCACCACATCGACATCCTCCTTGTTCAGGAAACGTTCCTTAAACCGAGTTACCGAAATCCGTCAATTGCAAACTATCGTACAGTTCGCAATGACAGGACGCGTTGCCATAAGGGCGGTACCCTTATCTATTACAAAAAGGAGCTATACTGCATTCCCATAGACCCTCCCACACTCTCACGATTAGAAGTGTCTTGCTGTCGGCTTGGCATGACAGGTCATCAACCGATCACCATAGTTTCGGCCTACCTCCCCCCCATTATACTTCGGAGAACTTCCAACTCCTTACTGAAGATCTTTCTGTACTGTTTAGCCTGAGTGACTCCGTTATCATAGCGGGTGATCTCAATGCAAAACATCCCTCCTGGAATAGCACCAGGACCTCTTCCAGAGGGAGACACTTGTTCAACCTCTCCTCCTCTCAGAATTTCGATGTCATCGCGCCGATGTATCCCACTCATTTTCCCCCCGATCCCAATCACACCGCCGATGTTCTCGACGTGGCGCTCCTACAGAACGTCAACCTACGGTTGGACTCTATAGAAGTGGTACAAGAGCTCGCTTCCGATCACCGTCCAGTAGTCATGAAACTGGTCCCCCGCATAGGTCTGCCCGATTCCACCCAACCCCTTCCCAACAAAGTGGTAACGGACTGGAGGAAAGTAAGCGATCGCTTAAAATCCACCACGTCCCCCCACTTGTACCCAATCCCCGATCATTTTGACTCTATCGCTGACACGACGGCCGCGATCGACTCATTCACAGCTCACGTACAATCAGTCCTGAACGATTGTTCAAGGGAAATTCCAGCGACGGATGACCGTCGCTGGAAGTTGCCGGACGATGTACGCGAACTGTTGAATGAGAAGAACGCGGCTGTCCGTGCCTACAGCAACTTCCCCTGCGACGCGAACAAAGCCCATATGCGTTACTTACAGCGTACTGTAAGAACACGCATAGAGGTGCTGCGTACCGCCGGCTGGGACAAGATGTTGAGCGAACTAGAGCCCACCCACCTAGCCTTCTGGCAACTCCAGAGGAAGCTCAGATCCGGAGAAATAGTCTCATGCCCCCCCTGATCCGTCCCGACAAGACCATCGCCTTTGATGATGTCGACAAGGCTGAGCTTCTAGCCGACAGTCTAGAAGTCCAATGCTCGCCTAGCTCTCAACCAGTAGACCAAGCTCACCTCTCTGAGGTCGACGCTGAAGTCGAACATAGAGCCTCCCTCCCTCCCGTCGAAGACCCAGAGTATCCACTGCCCCCAGTCACGCCCGACGAAGTGCACGACCTCATCAAAGGTCTTAAGGCTCGTAAAGCCCCCGGCTCAGATGGAATCACCAATAGGGTATTCCAACTTTTCCCTGGTGGTCAGTAGCATTATCAGGTGGGATAATGCTACTGACCACCATCTTCAATGGTGCTCTGAGCAACAACATCTTCCCACAGGCATTCAAAGAAGCCACCGTCATCGGTATCCCGAAGCTCGGCAAGCCAAAGTCAGAGCCTAGTAGTTACCGCCCCATCAGTCTGCTCAATGTCCTCGGCAAAATCTATGAGAGGCTTATTTATAAGCGCCTCAGAGACTACGCCGAGACAAAGGGCCTCATCCCCAACGAACAGTTTGGTTTTAGAACCCAACACTCGTGCGTACAACAGGTCCACCGTATAGTCGAACACATCAACTTCGGTTTCCAACGAGGTTTGATGACCGGTGCTGTCTCCTCGACATAGCGAAAGCGTTCGACAAAGTCTGGCACAACGGCTTATTATATAAGCTGTACCAACTCGGCGTGCCAGATCGTCTCGTGCTCATCTTACGGGACTTTTTGTCGAACCGCACCTTCCGTTATCGCATCGAAGGTGCGCTATCCTCCCCCCACCCTATTCGCGCAGGAGTCCCTCAGGGCTCTGTGATCTCTCCTCTAGCTTTCACGCTATTCACCAGCGACATGCCAAAGTGCAGCAAGGCGCAGTTGGCCCTGTTCGCAGACGACACGGCCATCTACTACACCGGCCGTGATGAAAATTCGATAGCTCGCATTCTCCAAACCCAAGTGAACAAGCTTGGCGCTTGGTTTAGAAAATGGCGAATCGAAGTCAATCCCGACAAAAGTCAAGCGGTTCTTTTCTCAAAGCCGCGTCGCAACCCCTCACCCCCTCGACCGATCACCATGTTCGGCAAGCCGATCCCTTGGGAGAAGCGAGCCAAATACCTGGGTGTCGTACTAGACGAACACCTCTCTTTTTCAGAGCACATTAAGGCGGCTCGTTCGCGCGCCGCCTTCGCTCTAGGTAGACTTCACTTTGTCCTCAATGCACGTAGCAAATTGTCACTGAAGTGCAAAATGCGTATCTACACAGCGTGCATCCGCCCGATCATGACCTATGCCAGTGCAGTCTTCGCACACGTCAAGCCCGTTCGCTTCAATAGAATGCAGACCCTCCAGAACAAGTTCCTCCGTAGGATAACAGGCTCCCCCTGGTACGTTCGCAACGAAATCCTCCACGTAGACCTCAGGATTCCCACTATCCGTCAGTTCATGAAACGCATTTCAAAGCGTTTCTTCGAGACCGCCGCGAATCACCGCAACCCTCTGGTTGTGAAAGCCGCTAGCTATATTCCCTCCTCAATTAGTCAAGTCCGCCGTCCCAAGCATGTGCTCACCGATCCCGATGACCACATAACTCTCATTCAGGAGAGCAGTAGGGCCACCAGTACAATGCACAAACACAGACCGACATTCCGACCTCGCCGCCGAGGTTCCTCGCGAAGATCCCGACGTAATTGTCCCCCCCGACCCTTGCTCGACGAAGTGCCAGCCCGCGCCGTAGCTGAGCCTGTAGCTTTAAATTCCCCGAATAATAATAATCAACTAAACTTGATCCAGCCTGTCCCATCTTGCTGTCCTCCCGTCAGCGACGCCCTAAGCCGAGGTCCGTACCCCACAGGGGGTGCCCTTAGCGAGCGCTCGCTTAATAATATAAGTAGTTTTACGCCCCTGGCTGGAGGCTTTGAGTCCGCTTAAGGCAGCCACAGGATAGTCCGGTTAAGTAGTCACGACCTCTCAAGGTCAACTACGAGATGCCATACAAAAAAAAAAAAAAAAAACAGGTCCACTCATTCTGTTTGGTTCTTTCCTCAAAGACCATTTCAGACATGGTCTTCACATGACCTGACCAAGATTATGTCTGGACTTTAAAAGAGACTGTGACCTGAGTTTGTTTCGGCCTTTCTTCTCAGAGTAGTCAGATAGGAGACGCCGATCTCATCTAGTTTACAAAATATGATTGACATGTAAAAGTGTTTTTACAAACCTATTATTATGTTGGTACTTATGACTTTGCAGCCTTTTGCAAGCACACACGTCTCACAGTTACATTTAATCAGCGTGATGAGAAAGTTAAAAATGTATTGGATATACATAAGCTACCGGAAAGCTTATGTCTTATGGCAGGGTACATAGCAAAAAATTATGATAAAAGATAAATGGTACTCACATATTTACAAATTTTGTAAAAAGTAGATGATTTCCCTATATATTTTTCCAAGTAAAATTTTGTGTGTGAGTTTAAGTAATTACAGAATGTAAAATAAACATCTCAAAAAATAAAAATTATAAAATGTTATAGGCAACCAGCTTGATTTTGTTCAGCCTCTAGATTGTCCTATGGAGCAGGACCAGCATGTTTCCAAGAATTTTTATCTAGGATATAATTCTCTAATTTGTTAAATGCTTGTTTACTAAGTGTACTTTTAACATGAGTTTAAGTAACACACTAAACCACAGCTTAATAATAACTTAGTTCTTATCAGTATGCGTGTTATGGCCACTATAGAAACGAGCTTTGTCGACGGTAGACAAAACGACAGATTGTAATATTGTCTATTCTATCTGTGAGTTTGTCTATTCATCCGTTTTCAAAACCAGGCCATGTTACGTGGGCTGTCACTGTCTTTCTCTCCTGTCTGCACGTGAGATGTCAAATTCTCTAATATTAGTTTACTTTGTGAATCGCAGTCATTGTTTTGGTTTTAGTGGTATCTCACTTCTGGCCACGACTACGTACGCGAAAAATTTCTTGCTACCCCGACCCACTCCGACGCACCACCCCCGCGTTATTACATCGTTTTCACTAAGTGTTCTTTCTGACTTTTATTCTCTTTGAACGGCTCCTAGCGTGCAGCTTTCTTTAAGAATTAGGCTATCAAATTCAAAAATGTTTTGTTCCGGTAGTTCCAGAGATTACCCCCTCCATACAAACTTAAGAACAAACATACAAAGAACAATGCCCACTTCCCATACATTTCAAAACCTGATAATGAAAGTTTATGTATAGTTATAAGGTATAGTAGAAAAACTACCTGTAAGTTTAGAAAATAATGTCATATGGTAATTTTCACAATTGAAACGCTACGAAGTCCAAAAAATATTAATGTTACTTTTTAGGTTAGGATTTGCCGTTATAAAGAAATAAATGTGCTAGAACGAATTATTTAACACTCGAAGTTTAGTCTAAAATAGTAATACTTACTTAAAAATACATATCTATGTTCTAAAACGTCTTTTTTACTTTGTGAATTCCTTATAACTAGCTGCCTTTATTTCACTGCTTAGACTCTCGATGATTGTCACTCTAGTATATATAGTAGTCTATGATTGTCACTATAAATTGAGTGTCGAGCATTAAATGTCAAACGTCAAAAAATACGTTTCAATCGTCCTAACTCAATTACATATTGCATGATTCATTATTTTAATTATTCATTTATTTTTAATTAATCTGTATTTAATACTTCTCTAAAAAAGAAATACTTACTGAGTAAATAAAACGTAAAATAATGTATGAAACTCAGAAACAGAGTCGAATGAAGTCAAGTCTGCTACTTGACTTCATTCGACTCTGTAAAAAACTCTGTGCAAAATGGAACGTTGTAAAAAAGGGTAGTTGAGATGCGTTCAAAACATGCGAATATGTTTACCGTCGAAGTAGAATAAGCATGAAGAAAAATTTAAATTTAAAAAAATCCTGCATTTCGTTTAACATTGTGATAAGCGTAATTAATATACAATTTAATTAGCTGTATTTTAAGATTTATTTTATTTCTATACATAGTCAGATGAAAAATGGGCATTCCTCTTTAAAAGTATGACTTCAGACTCAGTTTGGTCGGAGCCCAGGGGGGGCTACTGCACCCGTTGCCCCCCCTCTCCCTGTATTCACGCCTGGATAAAAGCATGTGAATGAAAATGATGATGACTTACCTGACCAGTCGTTACAGTGCAGTTTCGTGTGGTCAGGTTGCACTGGTCTGTGACTTACCCAGACTTTACCACCAAAACTATGATTGTTATTAAATTATAATTAAATAAACTAAATTATAAAACTAATTATAATTATAGTCACTATGAGCTCTGTGAAGGTCTTCCAATGGCTGACACATTTTATAATTGTCAGTTTTACTACTATAGGTCGCTTATCCAAATGTACTTTCTTGGGTTCGTTGAGCTCTTTGGCTTCCCAGTTGAGCTACACGATGGCTGACTCATGCGATCACTGTGTGAACATGTTTACTTAAATCTGTGTGCTAGGCAGCAAATCAGGCAAGGAATATTTCTACAGTAATGGTAACTGTTTATATAGCCAATAATATCTAAACCACAATGTGACATTGGTGCCGATTCTCTTGTACACCGAACTAAACTAACTAAACTTTCACTAAAATTCCTTACTTTTTACACTGAGAATCTTGAAGCTATTCTGCGAAAAAAAAATCTCTAAATTTAAAAATAATTTTGACACAACTATAATCGAATTTGACAATTGCGAGTCCACGTGTTTTTTTTTTTCTTTTGGTTTCGCGACGTCTTTGTTGTTAGAGCCGGAGGCAGCCTGGGGCAGCCTTTTTTTTTTTTTTTTTTTTTGGGTGGGAAATCATCAAATGACTTCTCCCGCTCTGGGTGGAGCGGGAGGGCGTGTCAGACTTTTACTGACTAAAACCCACCCGTGTTCCTTCAGTTGCCTGTGCCAGGGCCACGGTTTTCTGTGTGGAATAACCCGCGACCCTGAGGCGTCGGCCCTATCGGACCCCGTCATTTTGTGCTGACATCTCTTTGAGGCGCGCGTGGAACACAACGCGCCGTCGACCCGGGCCTGGTCCTAACCGGACGGCGAGCTACCCATGGCTCGCCGTCCGCAAGCCCGCGCCTACGGTGGCCGGGAATCTGCTTGCGATTCCCGACGCCCAGGGCGTCTCCTGCGGCGACTAGGGGCGTGAGGGCGCAAGGCTCTCTCCCTCACGCGCTCCGCCTCCTCCTTTGCGAGCATTACTGCTTCGCAGAAGGAGGTGACGGCTTTCCATTCCCTCTCGCTCCGTACCATGGCCTGGACCAGGGCCGGACGCGAGAGATCGCCGCCGCCAATCGCCTCCGCGAGGACACTGCGGTGCTCCGCCCAAGCTGGGCATACCTCCACCGTATGCTCCACCGTGTCCTCCGGGCGATCCACACAATGGTGACACCCGGGCGTTTCCTCCCGCCTTATGCGAAACAGGAACCTCCCGAAACAACCGTGTCCGGTGAGGACCTGTGTCAGGCGGAAGGTGAGGACGCCGTGGCGCCTCTCCAACCACTCCTCAAAGAGGGGACTTACCGCCGCTATTGTGGCGTGCCCAGCACTGGGTTGCGACAATCGCAACCTCCATGTCGCCATGAGATCCCGCCGGAGCTCTGTCCGCTGTACCGTGATTTGTCGCGGCAGCGGAGTTACACCCCGGCGTTTTGCTTCCTCGCGCCACTCCCATACGTGCGCGAGGGCTTTTGCCTCCAGATCCCATGGCGGCAATCCGGCAAGGAGGCTCGCCGCCTCGCATGAGACCGTGCGGTATCCCCGGACCAGCCGGATGGCCATGACCCTTTGGGACGCGTTCAACCGGCGGGCCGGTCGGCGCCTCAAAGAACGCGCCCACACCGGTGCCCCGTAAAGGGCCATGGACCGCACGACTCCCGCGTAGAGCCTCCGGCAGGAGGCGTTTGGACCCCCTAGATTGGGCAGGAGCCGCCTCAAGGCAGCCCCAGCCCGCTCCAGTCTGGGAGCCAAACGTCGGAAGTGCTCCACGAAGTTCCACCGGCTGTCGAGGACGAGTCCCAGGTACTTCATCGTCGACTCGACACCGATGTGAACCCCTCCCGCCGTTATCTGGGAACCCGACAGTGGCGCGTTCCGAGGACCATGAAAACACATGGCCTCGGACTTGTGCAGGGCCACTTCGAGTCCCAACTGCCGGATCCTATCGACGATTGTCGCAACCCCGAGTGTCGCTTGTTCGGCCGCCTCCTGGTGCGACCTCCCCTGTGCCAGGACCAGCGTGTCGTCAGCGTAGCACACCACGCTGACGCCATTCGGGAGGTCCGCGCGCAGCACCCAGTCGTAACCGATATCCCACAGAAGCGGCCCCAGGACCGATCCCTGTGGGACACCGCACGACATCTCTCGCCGGTTCCACTCTCCCCGGTGACCGGGGTAGATGACGGCCCTGTCCGTCAAATAGGCCTCGACCACACGACAGAGGTAGGTCGGCATCCGGTGATACCGCAATGCCTCCCTGATGCAACTCCAGGGCAGGGTGTTGAAGGCATTGGCGATGTCTAGAGACACCGCCAAGACGACCCCACCCCGGGCAACAGCATCCCCCGTCGTGAGGGCTCGCACGCGCATGATGGCGTCCACCGTAGAGCGCCCCCTGCGGAAACCAAACTGGCTCTCCGCCAAATCCGGCCCCACCCGCACCAGCCGCCCGACGAGGCGGTTTGCAATAACTCTTTCAAAGAGCTTGCCCACCTCGTCGAGCAGCACGATGGGCCGGTAAGCGGACGGAGAGTCCGCAGGGCGCCAGCCTGGGGCAGCCTGGACGTGTTTTCTATGGAAGTTTTTACTTTTTGTATGGAAAATATAAAATAAAAATATCTACATGTTGAGTTTTGTAGGTTCCGGGATTTCAAAGGGGATCGAAATTCTCATTATGTTTGTGATAGGACACACCGTTTTCGAGATATGAGCAAAAAAAGAAAAAAAAATGTTAAAGTACCGTTTTTGCACGTCTGAAGTCGAGGTGTTGGTGTGAATTTTAGTTCACGCCAACTAATTTTATTCCACACCATTTAATCGCGATTAAAAATATTCAGATCCATGTTCAGATTTAGTTAGTTATCCAAATTTTAGGTGAAAAACGTAAAATTCAGAATAGCAAAATTGCCATTTTCACTAAACTAATAGCTCAGTGCAATCTTAGTGCTGTCAAACTAAAATATAGTTAAGTTGTGTCACTATAGTCAATTTCAGAATGGAAAATCGTCGTTTGACAGGATTAAACCAAATTATAGTGATTTTTAGTCTAGTTTAGAGGCATTTGTGACAAGAGAATAGGCACCATTGAAGTTTTCTAATAAATAACCCACAAGAGATTGTGTTTAGGGATAACCAATATATTATAATAATCCAAACAACATTGTACAGTTTTCCTTTTGATAACCCATAACTGTAGGGTATAAATAAAACCATGTCAAAGAATCACATGTCACATGTTTTTTTTTTCCATACAAAATTCACACGATAAATAATCGTGTGAATTTTGTATATATGTTTTCCCTTACGTGAAATATGACAACGTTGCATTTTCTTAGCTTTAGATATGAATGTTGGTTTTAATGAAAACGATTTACTCGTACTTTTCAATGAAACTTAGTTATAAACTCGAACTCAAAGCATTTATTTCAAATAAACCAATTACTGGCACTTTTTAATTGTCAAGGTCAGTCAGAAAGATGATGCTAGTTCAGACCCATTCCAAGGCGTAGTAGGTACCTATGGATAAAAAAGGGCAAGAAACTCTATGGACACTCTTTTATTTAAATAATATTGTTACATAAAATTAGTCATGTTATACACATCGAGTCTAGTGTCAGTATTTGTGTCTGTAAGGTAAAAAAAAAACTTATGGCAGTTGACTCTTTGGCATGGTGTCATGTATAACCCAGAATAGTGGGATATCAAAAGGAAATCGTTGCATACCTACTACACTATCCATAATGTACTTATATTGTTATTATAAACGCGTAAATATTATGGCCATCTGTCCGTCTGTTACGCCCAAACCACTGAACCGATCAACACGAACTTTACCATATACGTTGTCTGAGGTACAGAAAAGGATGAAGGGTATCTTTCATTCAGAAAAAAAAGTATTGTTGCCGAGGAAAAGAGCATTAACTTTCGACGGACACAATTGCTTTAGGACGCTAGATGGCGCTACATGTCTTTATGATTGAATTACATTATTAGAAACTCTATTAGTGCGCTAAAGTATTTTTTTGAAATATACGAGTATGTAATAAATTTCGGAGTTTATAACCTGGATTAACACATACCTTTTATCCCGGTTGAATTAAAGAATGTTGAAATACAAAATACGCGCAGACGAAGTCGCGGGCAACAGCTAAGTCCACGTTCGCACGGACGACGTACAAATGTCACGGCGGGATTCCTTCGCGCACAGGATCTTCAACGCACTGCTTAGCGCCGAAAGTTGAAAATCTTACAGTCTTTTTTCAATGCACTGGGCTGCACTCTGTTGGATTCTCAACGCTCGGTTCAACACCGAGAGTTGAAAATCCAGCGAGCGATAAAATCCGGACTCAATGGTGGTCTAATACTATATAATCAGCCTATAATATTCCCACTGCTGGGACACAGGCCTCCTCTCTGTGAGAGGGAGTGGGCCGTAATCCACCACGCGGCCCTGTGTGGGTTGGAAGATGTCACATGTCTTCGATTTTTTGGTTCTAAGACATGCCGGTTTCCTCACGATGTTTTCCTTCACCGTTTTGAGAGCAGTAGTGTGGAATTAATTTACACAAAGAAAAAAACGCCTGTCTGTAATACAATAGATACACTAATAACATTATATCTTTTAGGTATTCCCCGAAAACATAAAAAACACAGAATAATCTTTCTATACATACTCTACATAAATAAAACAAAGTCGTGTTAGTTACTCCATTCATAACTCAAGAACGGCTGGACCAATTTTTACGATATTTGACTTTTTGGGTTTTTCACCGACTCAAATAGCAGAATATCTTTTGAGACATGGGAACAATTCACGATTTAATTTTTTTATAATTTTCTGACGCGGTACGAAGTTCGCAGGGTCAGCTTGTAATACATAAGCAGAATTGTCCTGACAGACTGCATCATCAACTCAGAACCTAAACTTCAGTCGTTTAGGTTCTGAGTTGTGGAAACTAGAAATGTCCAAGAATCGAGTTTAGGAGAAGTTTTTACTTTTTGTATGGAAAATATAAAATAAAAATATCTACATGTAGAGTTTTGTAGGTTCCGCGGTTTCAAAGGGGATCTAAATTTTCATTATTTTTGTGATAGGACACACCGTTTTCGAGATATGAGCAAAAAAATAAAAATAAAAGTTAAAGTACCGTTTTTGCACGTCTGAAGTCGAGGTGTTGGTGTGAATTTTAATTCACGCCAACTAATTTTATTCCACAGCTCCCCATTACACGGGACTTAAACATAACTGGCGAAATGTGGGCGTACTATAGGTACACCTCTGCCCAATCCTTCGGGGAAACAAGGCGTGATGTTATTTTATAAATTTTCCAAAACGGTATTTTTAAATTATAATGGAAAATACCAAATCCAAGCGGACGACGTCGCTGGCTATGTGCTAGTTATGACTGTTATGAATTAAACATAACAAAAAGAAATCTTTATCAAAGCTTGATTGATAGCACATACGCTCGAAGTAATTACCAAAACCGGAATTAGCGACAATTATGTTAACAACATTTTAATTTGGAACCAATTTTTTCCTGATTTCGGTATTTTAAGCAATCATAACGTTACAAGTGATAATTTACTATCGGGTCTAAAGCAACATGACTGCCACGTTGGTCTTGTGGTCACAAGCGCTCTTGCTGAACATGCTGCATTCTGGTGTTGTCGTGGGTTGAATTGAGCTGATTCCCGGGCCGGGAAAAGTGTTTCTGGGTGTTTACATCTGGAATTTCTCAGTAGCAGCCCGGAGTCTGGATTTGAGCCCGGTTAATGGGCACATTATACACAATAGGCTCGCCTCCAACTACATGGGACTTGGACTTATAACTGGTGAAATATGGGTGTAGGTACTATAGGTACACTTCATCCTGACCCTTCAAGGTTTACATGATTCCTACCAGGGTCGCGGGGTCTTCGAAAGAGATACCGTGGCCTTGGCCAGGCAACTGAAGGAACACGGGTTGGTTTTTTCACGGGTCAGTAAAAGTCTGACACGCCCTTTCGCTCCATCCAGAGCGGGGGAAGTTATATGATGATTTCCCACCCAAAAAAAAGGGTTTACATGCGTGATGTTATCTTCTCTGCTAGGCCCTTTGTTCATTTTGTACAGATAAGGAATGGATCCCGCTGCCGGTGACTGTGTTTCCTGAATCTTGTAACCTAGGAATCTAATAGGTAGTCGAGAGTAAAAGCACCATAGAGAGAGAGAAAGAAAAATTGTTATTCTGCACAAACCAAGGGCACATTACCGACATAAAATGACATAAAAAACACACACAAAGTAACCAAAAGCCTCGTAGCTTTTAGCTACTTTGTGCGTGTATTTTATGTCATTTTATTGAACCAATTTTTGTCAATTTTTCCATTGTTTGGTATCAGGGCTAGGGACCAAATACAATATACGTATCGACCATACTTATCTGTGGAACGGTCGGTTTTCGAACTAACATTTTTAATGGGACATACGATCGGCTTTTGTTAAACTTTTCGATTTTCGTTTACAACCAGCCCAACCAAGAATTGCACAGATAAATTAGTCGAAATATATAAATAAATTGCATAAATATTACGACTCTGGCATATGAAAATAAACAAAAAATCAAAACAAAAACAAAATGCCTATTGTAGAGTAGAAAAATAGCTAAATTTGTAACAATAACAAGTACAATAGGCCTTGCCATCGTAGACGTATTTATACCATCACGTGAAATAGTGGTCAACAGCGACCACACTACAGCATCAACCATAATCAGCCTATAATGTGGGAACTTCTGAGACACAGGCCTCTTCTCTGAGAGTCGAGTGTGGCGTTATTCACCACGCGTGCCCAGTGCGGATTGGTAAATGACACATGTCTTTGAAATTTTGGTTCTAGAACATGCCGTTTTCTCACGATGTTTTGCTTCACCGTTTTGAGAGCAGTGGTGATGACATAAACAATACACAATACACATAAAGTGCCTGTCAGCAGTAGATATGGAGAACTGGACGGAGCGAACGGAGGCCTTTGCCTTGCAGTAAGACACAAACTGATAATAATGAAGTGCCTCCTTGGGTTCGAACCCACAACCCACAACTCGTAAGTCGGGGCCGCCACCACAGCGCCACTGCTCTTCTCTACGTAGGCTCACTAACAATAGACAATAATTACTCATTAGTCGATGCTTCAACTGCGAATACACAAAAGGAATGTGTTTACAATAATAACATCGTATATCATATTGAGGAGGTGCATAGTGGGCGAAACTTGACACTTGTTTGTACTGCAATCATTACGTAGACTTAGCAGAGTTGTAAGATATTGGTGAGCACGGTTGAAGAAAGTCTTAAGTACCAATTATCTTGAGAATAATGATGATCAATTATTGAGATAGTAATTTATTGAGATAGAGATAAAAACAACAACACTACCTAAGGGGGAAGCGCCAGGTAAACGGCGAAAATCAAATTTTCTTGCGATTTTTACAATTTGCAGGTAAGGGTCAGATTGTATGTTGTGCAAAATATGATTGGCGACCGTAACAAGTTAGTCTTACATAATTAAAATCATCAATTACAAGTTCATACAATACCATTGAATGACTTGTTCAAGAAATAGTCGTGAAAGCAGGCTGTAATTGTAGTGTTTTAGCTCTGCTAGGGTCGCGGGTTGTTCGAAAGCGATAACGTGGCTCTGGCACAAGCAACTGAAGGAACACGGGTGGGTTTTAGTCAGTAAAAGTCTATCACGCCCTCCTGATTCGCGGGTGAAGTCATTTGATGATTTCCCATCCAAAAAAAATATTGTTTTAGCTATGTTTGTGTCTATAGTATTAAGCAGACAAATAACGTAAGAAAATTTGATTTTTCGTGGGTTACTCTGGCGCTTCCCTCTCATCGACAGCCAAAAAAACGCCCGCCCTTCACCACTTACTAGTGTTTTATCTAGAAAGAACAGGCGCAACTACTAGGAGCATCAATCCCGTCGTCTCAGTTCTCATTTTCTTTCAATAACTATCACAAGCAAATATTATTTTTGTCAGTACGCACCGTGATTAATTTTGAATCTGGGCCACATAGGTTTCCATTCTGGGTAGATAAATTAAGCCAAGTTTAAATGTGAACTGTGAATACTCGTTTGTTTATGATAGAACGCTATTTAAGAATACACACATGGCAGTGAGGTCTATTTAACAAACACCAGCACTTACGCCGTTTAACCCCGATGCCATCAAGTAGCATATTTCTATAATTAATGCTGGCAGCCCACTCGAATGCAGACTCCTACGCAGGCTTGTCATCGTAGAGTGTGCTCAGCTGTGTTTATAGTATTTTAGTAGTTAAATGGCGCATTCCTTAGGCCAATTGTTGGAAATATTATTCTAAGATGTCTAATTTTAACATTGAATCCTCTTTATTCTATAATTTTACCAACAAACTAAAACTGCCCTATTACAAAACAAGATTTATCTTAAAAAAAGTTTAAACCATCTATCAATTTCAGAATTTCGAACTTAATTCCGACAGCGTTAAAGTTACTGAATTTACACCCGATTCTAAGTTTCTTTTGTTTTAAGAACTTTATCTCAGTCGGAATAAGATTGGAAATACAAAATCTTGCTGAAAAATTTATGCTTGGACCACTTTACAAGTTAGACGGAATGAGATTAGCTCATGCCTCAGCCAGTCAATAAGACGGTAGCTGGCCGAGGATGTTCCGGACGTATTTAACTTGGAACAAAAGCTCAGACAAGAAGATGTTCATATGTTTACTTATCTGCTCTCATGCACATCACGAGAGAGAGAGCAGTGTTGGCCCAGATGAGCAGTAGCGGTCCAGAGGTAACGACCTGACTTACGCGATGTAGGTCGTAGGTTCGAACCCAAGCAGACGGTTATCTTTGTGTAAATAATGTCATCACCGCTGCTCTCAAAACGTTGAAGGAAAACAAAGTGAGGAAACCGGCTTGTACTAGAACCAAAAATTTAAAACATGTGCTACTACCAACCCGCACTGGGCCCGCATGGTAGGTGACAGCTCACTCCCTCTCGAAGAGAAGAGAGAGAAGCCTAAAATATTCCTACTGCTGGGACACAGCAGTCCCAGCAGTAGGAATATTTGAGGCTGATTATGCTATGCACATCACAAATTTTACAATAGATAATAAATTATCGGTTTTAGTATATGAACGCTGTAAGGGCACTGCAAGATCCAATGTTGGTACAGTCCGCGAGGCCTAAGCTGAGCTTTGCATTTGTGTGAGTGCAAATAGCGACGCGCCCTCTGCTTGATTTTAACCGGTCCCTTGCGCACTTACACAAATGCAAAGCTTAACTTATGCCTCGCGGACTGTGTGCTGTTGAGTTTGTCAAAGAATATTAACATTATTGAAGGAAAACCTTTACAATACTTAAGCAGTACAATTATAGGTCAAGATGTCGTTTTGATTTCCATCTAACAATAAAGACAATTACATAGATACTGTCACATTTAGGTCAGATGGTAGGTCATCATCTGCCTGCCCTTTCCCTACTAAATTGGGGTCAGCTTCCAGTCTGACTGCATGCAACTGAATACCAGTATTTAACATGGAGCGACTGCCTAACTAACCTCCACAACCCAGTTACTGGGTAACACGACACACCTTGGTAAGACAGATTGTCAGGCTTCTGACGACACGTAACGACGGTCAAAGATCCACGAATCCACTTTCCGAGGAAGGGAGGGTTCTCGGTATGTAGAGATGGTCACCCATCCACGGAGCAACCGCGACAAGCGTAGCTTTACCTGATCGGATGTTTTTACTTAGCCAAGCAAAGTCATTGTTGTTGGATGGTGACTAATAACAGTAGTGCTATTCTGTAACTATCTCAACGTGAAAACCCAAGTGAAGTGAGCTGTCAGTGCCACTGATGCTAGGGATTGACCAAGATGCGATGACACTGACAGCTCACTCCACGCAAGACTTCAAGGTGAGATTTTACAGGATCGTCATGCTGTTGGTGGTAATCGTAACAGTCAATCACATAATACAAGAATAGAAGAGCCTCGACAAACTCCTAAAGAAGCTTCTGTTTAGCAGGTGAATTAAGGCCTTGACTAGTGATGGTAAATTCCCGAGAGTATTCTCCTAGCGCGAATTCTCGTTTTTTTGGAAGAGACATTTACGAGAATTTAAAAATGTATGTCTCTATTGTATCGACCTATTAACGTAATACTTTTGAATATATATGAACGTTTTACGGAATTGGCTTCTTATTACTCTACTCCACAACTTAAATTCTCAGTATATTCTCCTGGGCTAGAACATTCTCAAGGATATTTCCATGAAAATTCTGATAAATTCTTATAAGTTGTCTGGAATTCCCCTATAATTCCGTAAAGTATTAATTTTAAATTAAGACTCCTACATTTATTGCCTCCTGTCCATCTTAACTACTTATTTTAACATTTTAAACTCTCTGTTCCGAGAATATTCTTCAAAGAAAAGAATATTACAGAAGATCTTCGTGAGAGAATATAACGGAGAACATTCTCCGTGTGAGAATATTCTCTCGACCGACTAGACTTGACAGATAGCTGTAAACTCAGGGTTATTGTAATCAGGGGTGATTGGAAACATTTGACATAAAATAAAAATATTTAAAATTATGGCACATGTTAAACACCCCTATTCATAATTACATTGACTGACTAAATATAGTAATAACTCTCCTAGACACATTAAAAAGTATATCTACTTGAAATCCAAAAAAGTTGCCATCATTAATTCTTCACTGATGCAACGGGTACTGAAGATTTTTAAACAAATTACTATTACTATTACATTACTATTAAAACGAAGCAACACTCTTCAATAACCTTATTAGTCCTATTACTTCGCATCTCCAAAGATTACAAACTAATAAACAATATGACCTATAAAACCGATCAATAATATAATGATAATAATAATGATCTATAATTACAGTATTAATATAATTGTTACACCATCTTGGGTTCTCACGGACGCAGGTAATCGCTCATACCTTACCATATTTGGTGCAAATGTGAAAGAGTGAAGTCGACAATCCACTGCTATGTAGGATGTGCCAGGAGAGGTTTTCTTTGTTAGCAGAGCGGTTTATTAATTTGCCCTCCACGGATTCATAGATGGTTGTTTATTCGAAATCACAAAGCACGGAGATGCCTCGATGGTTGCTGCTAGAAGCGGCATTCTCAACATTTTCAATCAATCAATCAAAAGACTTTATTTATAAACATAGGTTACAACAGTGTGTAAGATCACAATTGTTTTATTATGGTTTCTCTATTTTTGGTTTGGTTTTTCTGTACCAATTGCCGTACAAATATACATTTATTGAGAGCCTTTTGCCAATTAAGTAAATACATTTATAATAATTCAGTAGTACCAATAAAAAAATAAAAAATGCTATAGATAATGTCAGGTAATGACAATATTTAACGAAATGCGATAATGTCAATGAGAAATAATTATAATATCAATAAGTAACTGAAAATACAAGTGCTTAAAATTGACATAGTCCACAGAATCACGAGAGTCGTCATGTTTAAACAGTAATTCTAAGAGTATACAACTGTTTGCCGTGAGATGGAAAGATTTGTGTCGTGAATGTTTAAAATATTGTGAGAAAATGGATTAAAGATAATGATTAGTGTATAAATAATGTCTTTATTTTATTTCAAATGAGTTAATTCTGTATATTCAATAATTTTGTTATTTTCTAGTATAAACATTTTTTTTTTCTTTTTAATTTCATTTTACTTAGCCTACGTAAGTAAAGTGTCACTTTTTAGTTTGTATTGCTCTGTGTAACGCTTTGGAGTCATATTCTGTAATGTTGTGCATGTAAACTTATTTAAATAAATAAAATAAAATGTCATTGCAAACAATGCGTAGCACTGCGGCACAAATGACGTATACAAAGTGATGTGTTTAAAGGACACAGTTTTTGCGCTCAACGCGCTTTCGTCGCCACGAATTTTATTAGTACTGCAGTTTCTAGTCGCTGCGATTCCTCGCTCTGTGGACGATCTCGCGTACAATTTCAAAGGAAGCGAAGCTAAGTACCGGCGATCTTAAGATGGTGACTGGGACAGACTGGATGTGGAAGGCGCGAGACCGGGGTTTTGTGGCGCAGTTTGGAAGAGCCCTATGTCGAGAAATGGCCTGAGATAGGCTGAGTTGGATTGAGTTTGAAGCTAAGTACACCTAGCCGCGTGGGCCGTTGTGGAGTGGTGCCTTTACTGCGGTTTGCGCTTACACCGATTTACGGATGGTTAGCTTTTAGATGAGTGTGAAGTGGGTTTATAAGGTGATTTAAACTCAACTTCACAAGCTTTAATTGAGAGATTACATGGTACCATAATGCGCTCTGTCATCAGGTTTTAATAAACCACTTAGATCATGAAACTGGATTTCGATTAGAGCATGAAAATGCTTGTAGACGGACTGGATTTCATTCCCACAGATACATCAAATCAAGGGCAGCACACAGAGAAGATGAACTACAGCAATTAAACATGAATAATTATCAGCTATTGAGGTATTGGATTTCTAAAATCGTGGTATTCATTTTCCACACGACCTCACATGAATATCACGCCCGTATTTCCTATGTACTCAATTAGTTAATTGCCGTAATACTTTTATCGGCGTATTCTTGAACGAAGCCTTAAGTTTATATGTTAAACATCCATACTTCCACAATAATAATTACTAATTTATACTCAGTTATTTTACATGACTGCCTCGTTGGTCTAGTGGTAGCTATCGCTACTGCTGAGCATGAGGTTCGATTCCCAGGTCGGCCAACGTTACGTTACGGTGGAGGTCTGCCCAACTTGGGTGGAGCACCGCCGTGTCCTCGCGGAGGCGACCGGCGGCGGCGATCTCTCGCGTCCGGCCCTGGTCCAGGCCATGGTACGTAGCGAGAGGGAATGGAAAGCCGTCACCTCCTTCTGCGAAGCAGTAATACTCGCGAAGGTGGAGGCAGAGCGCGTGAGGGAGAGAGCTTTGCGCCCTCACGCACCTAATAGCCGGAGACGCCCTGGGCATCGGGAGTCGCCTGCAGATTCCCGGCCAACTTAGGCGTGGGCTTGCGGACGGCGAGCAATGGGTAGCTCGCCGTCCGGTAAGAAACAGGCCCGGGTCGACGGCGTGTCGTGTTCTACGCGCGCCACAGAGTGATGTCAGCACATATTGACCGGGTCCGACAGGGCCGATGCCTCAGAGTCGCGGGAAATTCGAAAGAGATACCGTGGCCCTGGCACAGGCAACTGAAGGAACACGGGTGGGTTTTAGTCAGTAAAAGTCTGACACGCCCTCCCGCTCCACCCAGAGCGGGAGAAGTCATTTGATGATTTCACACCCAAAAAAAAAATAAGTCGGGCAACGTGTTATTAGGTTTTTCTACCTGGAATTTCTCAGTAGCACCCCGAAAACTGGATTTGTTCCCGGTTGATGGCAATAGGCTCGCCCCCTTTTACATGTGACCTAAATAAAACTGGTGAAATGTGAGTGTACTATAGGTACACCTCTGCTCAACCCTTCGGGGAAACAAGGCGTTATGTTATGTGTTATGTTACTTTATATACATCTTACTTTTATCTATTTCTGTATCTGCCCGTGACATCACAGCGGGCCCTATCAGAATACCAGCGCTCTGTGGAACTTATTTCTAATTGTCACAGCATGATGCTGAGATTATGCTCCTGACCTCGTAAGGTTCTGACATTGTTTATGTACAAAAACCGACGGTAATATGTGTAAAATGTGCATGAGAGCAAACAAATAAATATATAAATACAGGACATTGGTTTTATTTAAAAAAAAAATGTTTTGTTTTAATAGTGTGTTAAGTTTAGTATGTGATACTGCGTATCACACTACGTACTGCGTATTCGAGTGCAAGACACAATAAATGCTTTTCCTTTCTTTTATTTTACATATTTGTGTATTTTATTATTTATGTCATCATCATCAGCCAATTGCCGTCCACTGCTGAACGTAAGCCTCGCCCAAAGAGCGCCAACCATCCCGGTCCTGAGCAGTCCGCATCCATCCGCTGCCAGCCACCTTCTTCAAATCATCGACCCAGCGTGCCGTAAGGCGTCCCACACCACGTTTGCCCAAACGCGATCTCCACTCTAGCACATGTCTGCTCCATCGACCGTCTGCCCGTCTAAAGATATGCAATGTCGGTGACTTTAGTTCTATGGCGAATGACTATATTCTATATATTGTATTATTTACGTACACACAGGAGAATACACAGGCATACGACATAATTACAATTTGAGTACAAAGGTTCTGCTTATTTCTTAAGAAATTTCTTCCAGCAGACTTGCGAAAGGAGAAGTGAAAAATAAATGTGTGAAAACAAGAAGAGATTTTTTTTTATAATGTGAAGTATAAAACTAAAATAACGCAAATACATTGTGCTTGTAATATATAAACAAACATATACCTATTTTATTATATAAATACTCACAGTTAAGAGGAAAGGTAATGTTCTTCATTATTTCAAATACGAAAGTAACTGTCTGTCTTTTACATTTTCACGCCTTGCTGAACGGATTTGGACAAAATAGTGCACACCGACAGACCATGAACTGGCTCAAAATACTTTAAATAAGGTAGTGCGTTCCCGTGGGCCAGTTTTCGATCTCCACGCGGGCCATGTCACCAAAAAAACTAGTCCTTTAATTTCAAAATGTTTAGGCTGTCCGCCACCGAACTGACGCCGTCACTCAAAACTAAAACCCAGTGAATGTATTTCAAAATAAACTGTGGTTAGTCAAAGCAAATGAGAAATAAATAATTTAGCACAAATTGCTGGTCTCAAATGACTTTCCTTGATTAATCTTGCCACAACTCTTTCTAAATAAATGGTTGTCGTGACCGGTGAAAAATGTGTTTTACAAATTGTGACTTACTGGCGCAGTATAACGGACTTGGATATTTGTTTTATATTAAAGCAATCATAGCCAATTAGTCAAGAATCATTAAAATATTTGAATTTCTCCATGGACATCTAGATTCTCTTCGATCTAGAGTATATTTTTAGAGCTGAAACCAAGACACAAAGGTTGCACTGCACGTCTCTGCGGTTTCACACCACGGAAATAACGTCAGCTTTTTGCTTTGATACCAATTTATTTGATGTGTTCACTCTCACAAACGTATTTTTAACCGACTTCAAAAAAGAGGACGTTCTCAGTTCGTCGTTTTTTTTTCTTTAATGTATATTCCCGGATTACTCGAAGATAAACTGTCTTCGAGTAAGCTGGTACGATTTGGAAAATTCTTTTGTTTGAAACGATATACTTCACAGATTGTTCCATTGGCATTAGGTCAGGATCTAATGATGATATCCTGGAGAAATCGAGGGAACTCTTCAAATACACAGGCACACTTCCGGAAATAAAGTGATTTTTCACTTAGTAGTGTTGTTTTTTGGAAGACGGTCGTGTTTTTGTAAAAAAAGTTTTTACCATCTTACATCTCTGTTACACCATTCGATTTTTCACCACCATTTGATTTTCGAACACCGAATTAATGCAGCCCAGCGATTCAATAAAACCAAATAAAAAATCCTCGTTCCAAAGTTGAATAACGGAAGTACAGGTATACCAAGAACAGATAATTTCGCTTCGTTACTTCTAGAAACCGAACAAAAATCGGCTATTTAAAAACGCATTATTAAATTGACCCTCAGCTTAACAATCATATAGATATTAGACTCAAAAAAACTTAGCTAAATATTTTATACAAATTGCACTTATTGTAGTAATACAAAAACACGGTAGCTTTAGCTTTGAATTATCAAACAAAAACTAACAAAAAGAACCAAATGTTTTTAATTTAAAGTAAATAAACTCAATCCTTGTAATTATTGATCGTTTATTTCTTTCTGACCCTCACTTTGACAAGAGAATTATTGTTTATCATAATTGGTGTTAGACCTTTTTTTTGTTGCACCTACTTCCGATTATCATTAAAGATGTAGATGTGTGGTTAAGATTAGTAGTGTCTATAAGTTGACGGGTTCAGTACAATTTTCTATGGCACAAATACAACAATTCTTGTTCCTAGAATTTTACTCATATGTTTAATTTTTGTTAGTTTAATAACTCGGGAAAATTAATCATAAGAATTGAATAAAATACTCCTACCTAGACTACATAGACTTACGCACAAACTTGTAAAACTTGATGATTTAGGGTAAAACTCTAAGCCTCTAAAACTGACAACACAATATAGAATATTAGAATTAAATTATATTCTATATTATAAATGCGAAAGCAAGTTTGCGGCTGAACGGATTTGGATGAAATTTGGCACAAAGATAGACCATGACCTGGGTAAGGACAAAAATTACTTTTCATCCTAGATCTCTGCGATCTAGGATGAAAAGTAATTTTTAATATTTTAGACTAGAAGTCGCAGGCAACAGCTAGTCTAAAATATTAGAAAGAGAAAAGATTAGTTTTTTTTGTACACAGTGTGTTTGTTAAGCTTACACGCTAACGCCAAGTTTACAGCAGAGTATAACGTGCGAAAAGGAACTGCGTTAAAAATGGACAATCAACATGTTTAGCGGAACCCTAAAGCGTGGGTGATTATATAATAGTATTCGTAATTATAATCATTGTGTGAGTAACGTTATTGTAATAGCTTGAATACTATAAATTGCTTATCTTGCAACACCAAACGCAATATAATTAAAAGTACGTATTTGGTGCTAGAATGCGCGAATACATGCGCACACGCACACACTCAATCTGCCTGCCTTTTCATAACTAATACCTAGTTAACTTTTTGGGAAAATCATATACTTTCGCAATGTTTGTAAATATCTTAGCACCATGTACCTCACGTGATTGATTTATCTGTCTTTGCTTTATTTTAAACTATTTGTGGTTTAGAATTTTATTCTAGGTGCATCGTCTTCACATATAAAAACATAATTAATATACACAAAATATTGTTAAACATTTTAAAATAGTAACGGTGGAGTTTCTTGCCCCCTCTTCTCCATACGAAACTACCTTTTGGAAGGGGCGCCTAGAATCAATTCTATTTAAATGTAAATGTTGACGTGCAAAAGTGCCTTTTAGTGCCTATTTGAAATAAATGCTTTCACTTTGACTTTGACTTACCAGTATTTTACATGGAGCGACTGCCTACCTGTCCTCCACAACCCAATTACTGGGTAACCATAATACCCAGTAAGACTGGTTGCCAGATTTTCGGGCTTCTGACTGTCGGGACCAAGAGCTACCATGCTTTTTCAGGATCCTCGAACGGACTGCGCAAGCGTTGTTTTACCATCGATTAAACAGTGGTTGTATTGTAATAGTACACTACTTTCTTGCTAATACTTTTTAGTCGCACAACTGCACTCTTTCACAATCCAACGACTGATTTGCACTTTTTGTCCCACTCAGAAATAACGATATATATATATATCATAAACCGTTATTTCTGAGTGCTGCCAAAGTAGAAAAATACATACATCACATCACACCTGTAATCTCAGAAGGGTTAGGCAGAGGTATACTTATAGTACACCCACATTTCGCCAGTTATGTTTCAGTTCCATGTAATAGGGGGCGAGCATAGTGCCATCAACGGGGCACAAATCCAGACTCCGGGCTGCTACTGAGAAATTCTAGATAGAAAAGCCCAATCACATTTTGCCCGACCTGGGGATCGAACCCACGACCTCATGCTCAGCAGTAGCTCTTGCGACCACTAGACCAACGAGGCAGTGGAAAAATACATTCAGTTGATAAAATGAAAAACAAGTGTTACAATATTAATAATTTGTACTTTAACGGTGTTGCCACAGTTGAGATTTTAATTTGATATTAAAATAATACATTTTTTCAAGTTAAATCAAAGAAATCACGTCATTATCATTTAGCCGCGAACCCCCACTCATACATTCCGAATAGTTAGGTACAGACCACGAGGCCTAAGCTGAGCTTTGCATTTGTGTGAGTGATTACCAATCGCACCAATGTGATCGCGCGAGGGACGCACAGTGCCTCAGGTATTTTGTCGATTGGCCGATTGCCAAGCAAAGGACGCGTCGCTATGTGCACTCACACAAATGCAAAGCTTAGCTTAGGCCTCGTGTAAAGCTCTGCAAAGCTTTATGTCAACAAGAAGTACAGTCCGCACGTACAGCTTTTGACGTGTTCAAGAATTGTCTCACCCTTGCTATGCAATGTGATGGCTCGATAAAGTCAGAAGTAAAGTTGATACCAATTTACCTATGTACTTACCTTAAGTTTTTGTCGACGAAAGAATAGACAAAATTACAGATAGAATATGCAATATGACAGATAGAAAAGACAAAATGACAGATGGAAAAGATAAATGACAGTTTTATTTTATTTACCTGTAATTTTCTTCTGTCGACACAACTCTATGGTGGTCACGCGAGGCGTTTCAAGCGAGTCACATTAAATACTTTTTATTTCTTTCTATATACATTTATTTGAGACAAAGTCATGTAAAGTATCATTCCTAGCCGTCATTATCATTTGATGTTGAAGTAGGCGTATTCTATCAGCTGTGACTAGAAAAATAGTTAATTTGTCCATAGCTTTCATTAACATTAATCTGAGTACTGGCTATATAGTGAATTTGCACTACTTCTGCAAATGGCTTTTCCGAAAAGTTAATTCGTTTGCACATTGGCAAAAAGGCAAGAAACAAATTGAAACGCTAACATAAAAAAAATATTTACTTTAATTAAACAATTTCAGGAGATAGATGGTTAAAATTGAAATAAATATTTTTTTAACTTTCCAAATAGAAATAGAATTGGTATAATGTAAGAAAGAATAAAGTTTAGTAAAAAACACAATCGTCTATTTAATTCGTTTTCTTTATTCAAAAAATACAATAGTTTATTAATTAACTGTATTATTAAAACTACTGTACAATATTAACAGTAAGAACTCTTTCATCATTTCAGCCGAACGACATCCACTGCTGGACATACACCTCCCCCAAGCACCGCCACTTCGACCGGTTTTGTGCTTCTTGCATCCAGCGGATTCTTGCTTCACCAGGTCATCGGTCAATCTTGTGGGAGGCCTTCCACCGCTACGTCTTCTGGTACGCCACTCCAGAACCTTTCGGCCCATTGGCCATCTCATCGTCAAATGTGCCCTGCGCCCCCTTTTTTTTTTTGGGTGTGAAATCACCAAATGACTTCTCCCGCTCTGGGTGGAGCGGGAGGGCGTGTCAGACTTTTACTGACTAAAACCCACCCGTGTTTCTCCAGTTGCCTGTGCCAGGGCCACGATAACTCTTTCGAATTTCCCGCGACCCTGAGGCGTCGGCCCTATCGGACCCCGTAATTTTTGTGCTGACATCTCTTTGAGACGCGCGTGGAATACGACGCACCGTCGACCCTGGCCTGGTCCTTACCTGGTCCGCAAGCCAAAGCCTATGGTGGCCGGGAATCTGCTGGCGACTTCCGACGCCCAGGACGTCTCCTGCGTTGACTAATGGGGGCGTGAGAGCGCAAGGCTCTCTCCCTCACGCGCTCCGCCTCCTCCTTCGCCAGCATTACTGCTTCGCAGAAGGAGGTGACGGCTTTCCATTCTCTCTCGCTCCGTACCATGGCCTGGACCAGGGCCGGACGCGAGAGATCGCCGCCGCCGATCGCCCCCGCGAGGATACTGCGTTGCTCCGCCCAAGCTGGGCAGACCTCCACCGTATGCTCCACCGTGTACTCCGGGCGAACCACACAATGGTGACACCCGGTGTCCTGCCCCCTGCCACTTAAGTTTGGCAATTTTAATTCATTATAATTTAATTTAATAGAATGCACCTTGATATTTACTGGTGACGTCATAAGACCTAGTAGGTGAGTCCAAATAGGTGCATGAAACGGACCTTGACTGTGTGATCGCTAAATAAGCTTTTTGTTTTGCGCCTAGAATCAATTCTATTTAAATGTAAATGTTGACGTTCAAAAGTGCCTTTTAGTGTCTATTTAAAATAAATTCTTTGAATTAACTTGGCTTTTAAAACAATTAATATCTTTAAAAAAATAGTCTTTGTACTGCAGGCTTTATTTTTTCTTTGTTGGCTTTTACGGTGAGCTTTACAAAACGAAAGAACAGAGAGTTCAATAAGAACTTTGGCGGAGTTTAGAAGGAAGAATAGAAAGAAAATTGTTTCCTGCACGATGAAAAAACTGCTGACGGAAATATAATTTGTACAATTTCGTCTTCGGGGCAACTTTATCTCCTTAGCACTTGATATTGCCGATGCCTATAGGTGGACCCCTTTCCATCAGGAAGGGTCCCAAATAATTATTTGTTAATAACTATGTGGGGTTCAGCTTCCAACCCAATCGGTTCTAACTGAATGACTATTACCTGACATAAAACGGCTGCTTATCTGACTCACAACCCAGTAGCTGGTTGACTCTATACCCTTCTGCAACATAAACCAATCTGCAGACACCTATATTCTAAGTCGTAGCGTCAAAAGCTTCTCGACTCACAACTCTGTCAAGGACACCACAAGGCGTGCCTTAAGACCCGTATCAGTATTCATTGTCGTCAGATTAAGCAAATTGGCATAAGTCCCTGGAATGAGTGTGAGTCGAGGTGATACGTCACGAAGACGTCCATATTCATTTACATTTTACTATTACTTTTGAAAATACATTTTGAAAATCGGATAAAATACGCATGTTTTGGTTAAAAGGTACTTGTTAACTACCTCACGGAAGCCAAAGTTAGATGGCTGATGTATCTTATATTTGTCAGTTGGTTCCTCAACTCAAACTTACGAGGAAAGTGTTTGAGATGAGGAGTATAATTGCAACTATGAATATCAAACCACCTATGTGAGGTTGAATCATGTCAAGCAAATCATGAGGTTTTGACTTAGAATATGGGTATAAAACAAATCGATCCATAACTCAAAAATGAAACAACATTAAGATCAAACGCCCGCTTTTTATCTCCAATAATTTACATTACAAATTGCTCTTCGACCATGTCAATAGCATCATCATCCAGATAATTTACTACAGCAATTACCGCCGACAAAAGACGAGCAATAAATAAAATTGAACACTCTAATTACGTAGAATTGAACCTTGAACCGCCAGGTATGCTAGTCAAATGTCAGGCGCTGATACATTTGTGGTTTTGAACCGTGCAAATGGGCTAAAGTGCGCGTGAATTTGGCAGAGAATTATGTGCGGTAATCGACACGTGTAAGGCCTTGTGCGCACTAAGGCAAAAGTTTCGAAACATGTTTTGTTTTTAACTGAAATATCTTAGGACATCTCATGTACGAGCGCACTGCAAAAATTGCTACTATTTATTTACATTAATCAAAAAACTGAGGTGAATAAGGAACAAAAAAATCATTAATGAAACAAATGACTTTCGGTACCAAAAAGGTATAAAATGTGGGGCGAACAGTGAATATCAAATGTGGGGCGAACAGTGAATGTCAAGTGTGGGGGAGAACTTTAAGGGGCGAATGTGGAACAAATGTACCAAACTCCCTGTGGCGGCATCTACACCGCCACATGCGAACTACGCGTCACACTGACGTCACACAAATCCTGCATCGCGCAATCAGAGTTTACCGCGGGCTAGCATATATACTACTTCCCGACATCAATCGTCGGGCAGCCACGCAGCCCAAATCCACGCCCCTCCCGGCCCTTGCTCGAGCCAGCCACTCAAATCCTGATCCAGCTAGTCCCTTGCTGCCCTCTTCCAGCGACGCCCTAAGCCGAGGTTCGTACCCCACAAGGGGTGCCCTTAGCGTGTAGTCGCTTAGTTTTAAGTTAGTATTTAAGTTTAAGTCCTGGCTGGAGGCCTTAATTTATTAGGGCAACCACAGGCACGTCTGTTTAAGCAGACGACAACCTCATAGGTTGACCTGCGAGACGCCATTCCCAAAAACCAAAAAAAACAATCGTCGGGCAGTTGCCCACCAGATACGACATCCATCTGGTCGGAGGAGCCTCCGTTTTCTAAAGAGTATGAGTTAACTTTACACCCTGTTCCTCATATCTCTTCATCCCCATTCTCCATAATTGATATTGCTTATCAAACCGACCGAGGTATACAATAGACACAAGTTCACAAATGGCCGATTCCTATAATTTACGGACCGTTATTGGTTAAAAATTAACTCTTATTGTATCTTTACGAATAATTAAGCGAAGAACTCGTGGCTTCGCATTGTAGACCTTCCCATATGGAACTAGCTATCACAGTTAAAATAAGTTTACGAATGGAAAGAAAGAAAAAACGTTTATTTACGGTAAACATGCCGCAGTGATCGAGTACAAACACCAAAAGGAACAAGTTGGCAGAAAATATGCGTCACATCCACGCAAAACAGCCATCGCTAAGCGTATTGCGACCCTGTGCGAGACAGAATCCCAGCGCTGGTTTTCAGCGACAGCCGGCGTTGAATGACGTCGACCGGTGCAGCAAACGCTAAGATTAAAATAAAATACATACACATAATAACTAGATAAGTGTTCAACAAAATAAATACAATAAAAATATTTATGAAATGGTAACATTCCGGGCATCGAATGCTCACGCGCCGTTAGCCTTTGATAATCTGTGCGCGCAGCTGTCATTTAAAAATAGGTTTGACGTTTTGTTATTGTTCATGTTGTTGTTGTTTGTTAATGTTGTTGTTGAATCTCTTAAAATGCTGAGTTTGGCAAAAAAATATGCTACCATTGGTAAGCAAAACGATTCGTTTTTGTTTATAGGAACCGACTAATTATGGACATTAGTTGGAAGGTGAAATTTTAGTAATGTTTCATGCCAATACCCCACAAAGAGGTGCCGCTATGTTGTAGAACGGAGTTATGAACATTTTGAACAAGTCGGCTCAATCAAATAGGGCAGTCTTTAACGAAAAGTCGAAAACTAATGAGGGAGTAGAATTAAGGGTCTTTTTAATAGAGACCATGAGTTCTGAGTTTGTTTCGGCATTTCTTCTCAGGGATCAGTCAGCTAGGAAATGTTGGCAAAGTCAAAGTTAAAGCATTTATTTCAAATAGGCACATAAAGGCACTTTTGAACGTCAACATTTACATTTAATTATTATTGATTCTAGGCGCCCCTTCCAAAAAATAATTTCGTATGGAGAAGAAGGGGCAAGAAACTCCACCGTTACTCATTTATGACGATTCTAAGCTCATATGGTGTCACCAGACAGGACAATCCAGTGTTCAATTATCACCCACCAAGCATTTCTTATCTAAGAATGTTGTAATCGGCATAAGGTCTATTCATTTTCACACACATTTTATTCTATTTACATGGAGCGACTGCCCTCAGACCTTATAATACTGAATTATATTAATATTTATAGTAAGTTTTGTTTTAGTTTTTGACAGGCGCACGCTTGACAACTATTTCACCTGACAGTAAGCAATGATGTGGGTGACAATGCACGTTATCCCAGAAGTTACCTGGTTATAGAGTAGAGCTAAGAAACACCCTGCCGAAGTCTCTATTTCCTGATAGCTATCACCAGGTAACTTCTGGGCAAGCGTGCATCATATTGCCATTACATCAACTGGGCACAAGAGCAGTGGTGGACTTACGAATTGTAGGTCGTAAGTTCGAACACAGGCAAGCGGCATAACTTCATCACAACTGCTCTCAAAACGGTGAAGGAAAACATGGTAAGAAAATCAGCATGAACTAAAACAAAAAAATCGAAGACAGTGACGTCTACCAACCCGCACTGGTAGATTACAGCCCACTCGAAGAGAGCGGGCCTATGTCTCAGCAGTGGGAAAATTTAAGGCTCATTATACTTATGCTTATGACGGACAATAAAATGAATGCGTTATCTTACATTAAACGCATATTTCTTAAATGAAAAGCCGTGTGCCTGAAGTTTTTTTTCCATAAATTGAAATGACATACTTCCTTATAAACTTTAACCGGGTTGAAAAACGGGTTGAATTTTCAAAAATGCTTCCTTGGTTCACTTTCGCTATACAGGTGGCGGGGCTTAAATTAAGCACATGATTATAAAGCACATGAGTTGGTTTTCAAAAGGATTCCGTAGTTGGATGAATTTATTTATTTATCCCAAGAAGTTGATAAACACATTCCAACTGCAAATGTAAGTTGGTCGTCTATTACGTTCGTAAAAAACTGCTGTTTCATAGTAAAGTGGGATACCTGCGCGGTCAAAATATATGGACAGCATTTTTTTTAACAACCGATGAAGAATTTTAATGAATGGGGCAACGACACGGACACCCTGTGTGCAACTCTTGTTCAAAATTTCATGCTTCTAGACCCAGTGGTTTAAACTGTCCGTTGCCTGTCAGTGGAAGAATTTTAAGATTTTTATTAAGTAGCTGACAAGAGCTAAACCGCGGTCACTGTCAGACTGCATAGAAAAGAAAGAGGAGCGAGGTGACACAATGCTAGCATTTCATTGCAAAAAATGAAGCAATTACCTATTTACAAAAAATCTATTGATTGGACTCAAAAATAAAACACTATTACATTGATATGTTGCTCCTAGAACATTATGATATGACTGGTTTATAATCGTTTAAAGAAAAATGTTGAGGTAATTTCTTATATCGTATCAAATCAGTTGTATTATGTTTTCAATACACTATCTAACAAGCATATATCCTGAAGAATCTCATATTCCTGATTTTGTTTACTGTGTAACCGTTGACGTGCCCTTAGAGAGAATGTACATATGTATTTTATTCTTCACACATTACTTTAAAGACGAATAAAATGATATAGGATTTAGTGCCTTCACATAACCTTTACAAGTCACGGTAATTTTACCATCGATTGGTATTTCCCAGCCATTCTTGTGATATTTTCACATACCTAGCAATGATTGTTTAAGCAATTTGCTGACTCTTTACATGATTTGTGTGTGTTCATAATTCAGGTTAAAAGGAGGAGGGAAACCCTAATTTATTGTAATTTGACAGAGTTACTGCTTTGAGACTTTTCCACTTTGTTTCTAAGATTGGCAACGTGGGGCTTAGGAAGGTTAAGCTAAGCTTGAAGTGCGGTCAGTTCGTGGATGGACCATTCACTTCTTACCAAGACCCCTCCATGCCTCGTAAAGCACGTTAAGCCGTTGGTCCAAGATGTCGTAGATCTTGGACAGTCTTTACAGGTCGTCAGAAGCCCAAAAATCTGTCAACCAGGTGTATCGTGTAGCTGCTAGCTGCAGTACTCCCCTCCGCCGACGTGATAACCGTCAAGGAACTCCAGATTCGAATTTTTCGAAACCGCTACTGCATACTGTATCAAACCATGGCGAACAACAACGACCAAGTTCAAGAACTCTCTGGTGTTTTGACGTCGCTGCGCATCCCACCTATCTGGCGCGACAGGATACGACTGTGGTTCGCGCAATTCGAAGCCGTCATATCTCCACAAAAGAAGGGGGACCAAACAATGTTCGAGCTAGGCATCGGTCAACTTGAGCGGCATGATCTCGACGAAATAGGAGACATCATTATCCATCCACCGGAAAAAAATCGGTACGAAGCTCTGAAAAACCGTTTGTTCCAGGTTTATGAAGAATCCGAGCAACGACAAGTACAGCGATTACTATCCGAAGTGGAACTCGGCGACTTAAAACCATCTTGTTACGTCTCATGAAGAATCTCGCCGCCGACAACATAAAAGACTCAGCGCTGCGTATTATGTGGACTAATCATTTACCACAATCCGTACGAGCAGTCCTCGCCGTCAGCGATACCATCGCGAAATACTCCGATATTCATGAGCTAGCGATGATGGCGGACAAGATCCTCGAACAAACACAACCACAAGGCGCGATCGCTGCAGTAGCCACAACACAAACCGCTCCACAACTTCTACCTACATCTATCGAGGAGAAGATCGACATACAAGAGAAATCACAGAACTCAAGGCAAGTCAATCGAACCATCAGCGAGGCAGACAATTCAGCAGATACCGCTCGAGATCACGTTCGTCAAGCAGGCAAAATCAACATCGCACACAGCGCAGCAATACGCCACGACGAACTGAACAAACAGGAATCTGCTATTACCATCGCAAGTTCGGAAAGGAAGCACAAAGATGGCACACGCGTCCATGCAGTTTCGAAGAGGGAAAAGCTCCTTCGGGAAACTAAAACCTGCGGTGGACGAGGCGGGAACCGGCGCAAACAATACATACCGCCTATTCATAACAGACAGAAACTCACGTCTGTCATTTTTAATTGACACTGGTGCGAACGTCTCCGTCATACCGAGAAGAAAAGGCGGGAAAGCAACGCCGACCGATTTTTGCTTGTACGCAGCGAACAATACAGTCATCCCAACTTACGGTGAAAAAACATTACAATTGGACATAAACCTGCGAAGACCATACACCTGGAAGTTCATCGTCGCTGCAGTAAGCAAGCCCATCATCGGTGCTGATTTCCTAAAACATCACCAACTACTTGTCGACATAGCCAGCCGTTGTCTCGTCGACAAGGTTACCAATCTCATTGTTAAGGCACCAGTCACATATTCCGCCGAGCCATCAATAAAAAGTATCGACGTTGAACAGCCATATCACCAGCTAATCAGCAAGTTCCTAGACATCTTGAGGCCATCATGCATGAAGGATACTCCAAAACACCGTGTGGAACACCACATAGAAACCACCGGATCACCACTGTAGCGCTTGGTAGGTATTCAAGTGAAACTCCAGATGATAGTGTTTGATATGTATTGCAGCTAGCAGCTACAATCGTGTTACCCAAGAACTGGGTTATGATGGTCAGATAGGTCGGTAGTAGTCGGTCCATATAAATTAATGGTACTCATCTACACCCTGTTAGACTAGCAACCGTCCCCAAAATATTCGGGAATATGCTAGGCAGATTGGTTTTTCTAGGGTTGCCAACTTAAAAACCTTTAGTTTTTCTAAGGTTGCCCACGTAACGTGAAAGTCTTTTGTGTTTCTAAGGTTGCCAACGTAAAAGCCTTTAAATTAATTTAAATAAAATAATCATTTATTTCAGGAAGTTAAGTATTCCCATATTAAGCACACAAATTATATATAAATATAGGCACAAAGTATTCAATGCATTCTCAACAGCAGCTCACATTAAAATTAAGTTTAAAAAATTTAGCTACAGTACAATTAATAGATCAAAATTCATTCGATAACACTATTTTTGATTTTGACATTTAATTATAATGTTATAACAATAATCACTTAATAAATGGTGACGAACTGGCATGCAGGTGCATCCAGCTCTCCAACACCACTGAGTCCCACCGCTCGGACAATACGCTCAGGATACTGTTAGTGCTGCGTCGGAAGCCTTTAGTTTTTCTTAGGTTGCTAACGTAAAAGCCTTTAGTTTTTCTTAGGTTGCTAACGTAAAAGCCTTTAGTTTTTCTTAGGTTGCTAACGTAAAAGCCTTTAGTTTTTCTTAGGTTGCTAACGTAAAAGCCTTTAGTTTTTCTTAGGTTGCTAACGTAAAAGCCTTTAGTTTTTCTTAGGTTGCTAACGTAAAAGCCTTTAGTTTTTCTTAGGTTGCTAACGTAAAAGCCTATAGTTTTTCTTAGGTTGCTAACGTAAAAGCCTTTAGTTTTTCTTAGGTTGCTAACGTAAAAGCCTTTAGTTTTTCTAGGGTTGCCAACGTAAAAGTCTTTAGTTTGGCAGGTATAGGCGACGGAAATAGCATTCAATTCTGTAAGCAGTCTTATGGTAAACTGCTGTCATCATCATCAGTCTACAGCAGTCCACTACTGGGCATCGTCATCATCATCATCCAGCTTCTCTTTTCTTGTGCCAATCTCTACGCTCCTGTGCCAGCCTCATCCAGGTTCTACCCGCGATTGCAACACTGCTGGGCATTGGTCTCTCCAATTGCACGCCATTCAGTTTGATTCTCAGCCACTCTTATCCAGCTGCTACCAGCCATTGAGGGCGTCCTACCTTTTCTTCTTCCGATTCGCGGTCTCCACTCAAGAACACGTGTACCCAACGGTCATCGGTTCTACGGCATATATGGACGGCCCACTGCCACTTCAGCTTGCTTATTCTGAGAGCTATGTCGACAACTTTGGTTCTTTGCCGGATAACCTCATTCCGGATTCTATCCCTCTGAGAGACTTCAAGCATAGCTCGTCGTCGTCGTGTTCCTATATAAAACCTAAACTAACCAGCTACTCAACAGCTACTAACAACTAACAAGAATTGCCCTTTTCAATGGCATACTTCTTTAGTTCTTTATTGACTATACGAACGGATTTGGATGAATTTTAGCACAAACACAGCATACTTTTTATCCAGGAATACCCACGGGATTGCGACTATGCGTTGTAACCTTTTTCGCTTAACGTATTTAAAACATCATGATGTCTCGGTCATTTTCAAAAATAGCACGATGTTTTAAATTCGTTTAGTTCTAAATTCTTTAAGAACATTGTGGTGCAAGCAGGAATTTTGGCATAAAAGTTAATATTTCATATGACTTTGTAAACCGTTAACAAACCCAATTTCAGTAACATCATGAGAATTAATGTATTTTTCATTTCAAAGTATTACAGACCAATTAGTTACTTAAAACGTTAATTACTTAACAAAATGATACATTATAAACAATGACTAAAGTTTTATTGCTCATGGATGCACCGATTACGATGCAACTTTCACTTTAAGATAGATGTGGAGTAGGATTGCTAATATTAACGGGCAATTATGTCATATAAATGCGTTTTTTATTTGTGTTTTTATTAATGGGATCAAATGGGTTCGGTTGTTATCTAAGATCAGTTGTTTATGCTCTGATTGTTGAAAATGAAGACTCCGGCCGTATTCATATAGGTTCGTTAACGTAAGTGGACTTTTATTGATAATTCTGGCTTGTAATTGCAGTAATATTATGGGCAAAGGCCTCTTTTTATACAGAAATGGAATGAACATTGATTGCGATGCTTGCACTCGCCGTGTGGGCCATTTCAGAAAGTGAATTCCCGTATTAAAAAAAAAGTTATGATTTTAAATAACTTTTTGTGTGCATTTTGGTCAAGGAACACGTTTCAAGTTTTAAACATACGTCTGATAACTGAGTTACTTCGTTGTGGTCTAGTGGGCGCAAGAGCTACTGCTGAGCATGAGGTCCTCGGTTCGATTCCCAGGTCGGGCAAAGTGTTAATAGGTTTTCTATCTAGAATTTCTCGGTAGCAACCCGGAGTCTGGATTTGCGCCCGGTTGATGGCAATAGGCTCGCCCCCTATAACGCGGGACTTAAGCATAACTGGTGAAATGTGGGTGTACTATAGGTACACCTCTGGAATTACAGGCGTGATGTTATGTTATGTTATGATTTCTTACTTAGCCACATTTTAAACTGATATCTGTCAACCGAACTATATATGTTGGAGTCAGCTGCCAGTCTGACCGGATGCAGCTGAATACCAGTATTTTACATGCAGCGACTGCCTAGCTGACCTGCACAACCCAGTTACTGGGTAACACGATACCCCTTGGTAAGACTGCTTGTCAGACTTTCGGGCTTCTATGAGGGGCCTTGATATGTTATAGATGGTCCCCCATCCCCAAACTGACCGCGGCAAATGCAGCTTAACCTACGATGGACCCGTTCGGCTGTTATCATTTAGAACGCACTGCTATATATATATGAATTTAAAATAAAATAAAACTCTTTGGTAAGCACATCACTTAGGAATGGTTTGATATATTTTTATTTTTAAATGTTCGTTATAGTCCGAATCAGTTTCTAAAGGAAAGAAAAATCGGGAAATAATGCCAGGATAATTGGAAATTTCGGGAAAAACTGAACGTCTTTTTTCTACGAGATTTGTCTATGAATTAGTGTTTGGATAGGACGTCAATACTCAATACTCAATACTTCATTGCATTCCATAATGTGTACATTTAACAGTTGGAATATTAAAACATCGAATCAAATATGGACCCTGTCGGGCACAGCAAAGTTATTTTTTAATAGGAGAGAAGATATGAAGGCGCTTTTTGTTAAGAAAAAATTAAAATTATAAAAATCGTGTGTTGGGTCAACTAGTAGGATATAAAAATAGCGTAAAATACCTTGTGTGTATAAATAGTCTATAATCATATATAGGCATGTATGAAGTTAGGCATTTAAAAGCATGAACAGGCGGCCATGCCTGTACATGCCTACTTCTACCGCCAAACACCATTTCTATTTTCAATTTGAAGGGAATGTACCTAACTGAAACTAATTTGGTAAAACACCACAAACTAAGCGATTCAATTAATAAAATTATCGAATAGCTTAATTTGTGGCAATCAGTCAGCGAAAAATACTTTCAGAATATTTATTCGCAAAGTATTATTGCCAGAAAAAACTACCAACTTAACATTAGTCAGGGACCCAGGCACCCAACATTAGTCATAAATTCTTTAGTACCACATCATAGCCAATAATCTTTTCTAGTCTTCATACAAAGCAAAATCGCCACAAGATAAATGTCAGAAACATCAAAGTTATGAATAGGTGTACACCACTAATGTGTTAGACAAGCAGGCTAATGATGGACTGACAAATAGCCTAGCCATATACTCGTAGCTAGGTTATATAGCCTCAGGTGAACAATGAACGTCAGTTTGGGATGAGTAATTGACAGCTCAATGAGTAAAAGGTCGGGTTATAGGCGAGGAGACAGCGGCAAATTTGTGAACTCTGTGTGAGAAGGTTATTTATCGATAGGGTAGTTTGACAAGACAAAGGAATGTATTGACTGGAATCTTGTGTTTAATAGTAAATTCCAGATAATGTTAGATTAAAGACTCAAATTAAATCATAACAAAATATAAAGTTTCAACTTTATTTTAAACTCTTTCTTTACCGATTTACGACCAGTAGTCCACATCGGCCCTTAATCAATGGGCACTCCACAATAGCGGCGACAAGTCCCCCCTTTTAGGAGTGTTTGGAGAGGCGCTACGGCGTCCTCACCTTCCGCCTGACACAGGTCCTCACCGGACATGATTGTTTCGGGAGGTTCCTGTTCCGTATAAGGTTCGAGGAAACGTCCGGGTGTCACCATTAAGTGGATAGCCGGAACACATGGTGGAGCATACGGTGTAGGTCTGCCCAGTTTGAGCATAGCACCGCCGTGTCTGGTCCACGCGCCTCAAAGAGATGTCAGCACTAAATGACGGGGTCCGATGGGGACGATGCCTGTCGCGGATTGTTCGAAAGAGATACCGTGGGCCCTGACACAGGCAACTGAAGGAAAACGAGTGGGTTTTAGTCAGTTAGAGTCTAACATCCCTCCCGCTCCAAGTCATTTGATGATTTCCCACCAAAAAAAGCTGGAAATCATGGAGAGCAAGTAACAGTAATGGCGAACCCTGAACCACTTATGTATGTATCAACAAGTTGGTCTAATTAGAGATTATTTCTCTCATTCTACAACTTCTTCATTCTTTCTTCTTTACTTATACATTTATGTATATTTTAGGTTCCCGTTCCTCAAAAACAAAACCCTTATACGATCATTTCGTTGTCCGTCTTTCTGTCCGTTTCTGTCAGTCTGTCAAGACCATTTGTTATCAGGAACGTATCAAATTGAAATTAATATCAAACGGTTACGGTCCCTTGAAGCTATAAAATGTTCTTAGTCATCGCAATACTGAAATACGCATATAAACAAAACTATAGGGTATTTACCGTTGAACCAGAATCATTAAATTTGGCAAGAAGCAAGATCACAAGTAAAGGAAAACGTCCAAAAATTTATAATTTGTAGTTTTATCACAATAAATAAACTTTTTTTGCGATTATAAGCTTACATTTGCAGTTGGAGAATTGACGGTGACGTATATCGATGTATGGAACAACATGTTTTTCAACTACAATGTCAAGTTTGTTCTTGGGATATTTCATCCCAACTACGGAACCCTTCATTGTGCGTGGTCCGACACGCACTTGGCCGGTTTTATTATTTATTTAGTTTTCTTCACGATTCTACTCCCAAACAATTCCGAAAACAGTAATTAGTTACATGAATTCCAGCATGACTGCCTCGTTGGTCTAGTGGTCGCAATCGCTACTGCTGAGCATGAGGTCTTGGGTTCGATTCCCAGGTTGGGCAAAGTGTTAATAGGTTTTCTATCTAGAATTTCTCGGTAGCAACCCGGAGTCTGGATTTGCGCCCGGTTGATGGCAATAGGCTCGCCCCCTATAACGCGGGACTTAAGCATAACTGGTGAAATGTGGGTGTACTATAGGTACACCTCTGGAATTACAGGCGTGATGTTATGTTATGTTATGATTTCTTACTTAGCCACATTTTAAACTGATATCTATCAACCGAACTATATATGTTGGAGTCAGCTGCCAGTCTGACCGGATGCAGCTGAATACCAGTATTTTACATGCAGCGACTGCCTAGCTGACCTGCACAACCCAGTTACTGGGTAACACGTTACCCCTTGGTAAGACTGCTTGTCAGACTTTCGGGCTTCTATGAGGGGCCTTGATATGTTATAGATGGTCCCCCATCCCCAAACTGACCGCGGCAAATGCAGCTTAACCTACGATGGACCCGTTCGGCTGTTATCATTTAGAACGCACTGATATATATATATGAATTTAAAATAAAATAAAACTCTTTGGTAAGCACATCACTTAGGAATGGTTTGATATATTTTTATTTTTAAATGTTCGTTATAGTCCGAATCAGTTTCTAAAGGAAAGAAAAATCGGGAAATAATGCCAGGATAATTGGAAATTTCGGGAAAAACTGAACGTCTTTTTTCTACGAGATTTGTCTATGAATTAGTGTTTGGATAGGACGTCAATACTCAATACTCAATACTTCATTGCATTCCGTAATGTGTACATTTAACAGTTGGAATATTAAAACATCGAATCAAATATGGACCCTATGGATGGAGCACTGCAAAGTTATTTTTTAATAGGAGAGAAGATATGAAGGCGCTTTTTGTTAAGAAAAAATAAAAATAATAAAAATCATGTGTTGGGTCAACTAGTAGGATTTACAAATAGCGTAAAATAGGTTTTTTTTTCTTTGTGGAATTGCTCAGTAGCAGCCCGGAGTCTCGATTTGTGCCCAGTTGATGGCAATAGGCTCGCCCCCATTACGAAATGTGGGTGTACTATAGGTACACCTAACCCTTCTGGGATCACAAGTATCATGTTATGTTATGTTATGATTTCCAGCGTTTTACGTGCCAGAAAAAATGGAGCACCAAAGTTCACAGTAAGTACGTACGAGTCTACGACGTAGATAAGTCACAAAATAAATGAATGGATTCTACATTTTCGCTCGCAAGCTCTCAGACTACAAAGGTCGTCGGTTCGGTTCTAAAGTGTTGCATTCTTGGGCAAGGTCAGTGATGTGATCGATAAGTACCTTTCTCACGTTAAACATCACGCTTAGATCAACGAAGGTAAGCAGATGGTTGGGTCTGTTAATTATAATGATTATTTTTGTCATATTTTGTTGTTATAAAATCAAAATCACAAGTATTAATATTCTTCGTGAAGTAGGTTTAATATTACTAGTTATTTTGAAAGAGCTCGTCCGGGGAAATATTATAAATTAAGTCAAGTTTACCCCTATGTCACGAGCCGCACGTATTTTCAGAGGATATATTAATTTTCAGTTCATTAGGTCATATTTCACAAATCATATTTGAGAGAGGTCTGATACTTCAAACATAGTAATTTGTATAATAATTGTTATAATTAGTAGGTACTTATATATTTTTCTTTGTAATTTGGCTCACGGGTCATTTTATTTTTTGCTAATTTGTATACCTTCACACTGTGACTTATAACATCGCCTTGGATGAGTTGGCGAAATTGTTATAATTATAATTTAAATAATAAATAACTCGATTACTAGCACCACCACCATGAGCCATGTCTTTTTCTTCCATACTTCTCTTTATTTGTCATCTCGGTAGACACCACTTTTTATACACATCATCTTTGACACAGTCCTTTCATCGTTTTTTTAATTTTTCCCTACTCATATGCAGCCTAAGCCACCCACATTCGTACTCAAAACTTTTCTTATGACCAACATGACTACATTGGCAGTATTTCGCCGGTCGAGCGAGAAAAATGTAAATCAATAATATGACATCGGAACGTACTGACGTGTCATATTTATATTATCACTAGCTGACCCCGCAAACGTTGTTTTGCTTATTTTTTTGAAAAATAGATGTTGGTCGATTCTCAGACTCAGCCGTTTCGGAGGTGTTTGGTAACAATGCGACACGTGAATTTTATATATTAGAGGATATAAGAGGGGCGCGCGTGGAACACTACGCGCCGCCACTTCGGGTCCTGATGTATGGGGGGTGGCGGAAGTCCCCGAGTCCAACGTACTTGGACCCTGTGCCCTCCGCCTACGCCCAGAGCGCCGGCATGAGGTGCCTGCATGCCTTAAACTGTACGAGTAGCATGGCGACCATTGAAACGATTTTATCGACGAAAGAATATGCAAAATTACAGATGAATTAAAGATATCTGTATTTTTTTCTATTCTATCCATCATTTTGTCTATTATTCTAATTAAAATTTCTGTATTTCTAGATGGCAGCAATTACCCACCCGTGACGAACTCTTTCACAAGCAGCTTCAGCTCTCCTGTAATTACAACATGAATTTATGGCAATTCTTGTGTCATTCTCGCATCAGATCATTCTGTACTACTTGCCCACTGACCGTAACTCCTCGACCTCGCATTTTTGGCAAAAACCTCTCATTATTTGATATAGTGGATATATGAGGTAACGAAAATATACGGCCTATTATCTATAGATGCTTGAGTCACTCTGACATAATGACGACCACGCAGATTTGACGATTAATTTAGCTGCACTTGCTGAAGTTTGTACGTGGATGGGTAAACGTATTTTACACTCGGAAACACAACCTTAGATTTCGATACACAAACTCAAAAATTCCTATACAAAGAGGATAAAAAGACTTTTTGAAGTTACACCAAATACGTGCTTAAATATATTTATGGCAAGCTTTTCGGGTATTTGGAAGGCCGATATTCCGATGTAACGGCATAGATTTGCAATCTCCTACTACCAAAGAAAGCTTTGTGGAGATTGATCTCCACAAAGCTTTAAGATCCGATAACTTAGTGTAAGTGATGAGCTCCATATGATTTGTCTAGCCCATTAATTGAATTGAAGAAGACTAGGTAACCTTAAACGAATGATGACACAAAAGAATCATCCGATGCCCCGTTATGCAACATTTTCACAACCTTATCTTTTCACAATCAGTCAAGTCAGACGAAAGACCTAAGTCCAGCAGCAAACCTGCTGGACTTAGGTCTCTTCTAAGGATTGCGGCAATGTCATAGCTACTGCCATGAAAGAAGAAGCATCCTTTCTTTTCACACGAGCCTGGGAGCGTTTTAGCTGCTGTCCTCTTACAGAATGTAGCCGTGAACATATCTAGCAACTTCATCCAAACGGTTGTGTAACCCGCGCGTCTAAACATTGTGCTATTGTCTTTATTTTCCCGTGCAAATCCGTTTTGTGTCGACATAAACTTGGGACTTGTGACTTTTTCATTTCCTTTGTTATAATCACACTGATCTGCAAAAGTTTTGACCCAAAACCTTCCATATTATTATCTCTTTCCATTATTCTAATACCTTCTTTGACCATAATCTGCCCAATCGACTCGGTGACCCATATTTTTCGAAATAGGTAGTGGCATGTTTCAGTTTCAGCTTTTCATTACCCCTTACCCCTTCTTCTGTTACAGGAATAAATTGTATCCCTTACTAGCTGTCCGTGCCTGGCGTCGCCCAGGGTGAATTTCATCAATCAAAAATAGTCAAATTTGCTTTACAAACCTTGTCCTGACAACAAAAAAATGCCGGTTTAAAGTGATTCGAGGACAAAAATTTGTGGCAAATGGTTTTTATTAACATAGATTCTAGTGAAAGAATTTCGTCTAGAATGTACCATAACTCTTTTATTTTGCCGTCAACCCGTTACTGTGTTCCCTATTAAATGAAACAAGTACACTTTTAGCTATATCTCTGCGTGTCGGCCGCAAATCGTAACGCAATGTCGTGTGTGTCACGTTCATCTAGGCCGTGACCTACGAGTGACTGCAATATAATATGGACAAGTATGCAGTATGAATGTGGATAATGTAAGTTGTTAGAAAAGAGGCTATTAAATATCTGTATGGTTCTTTCCTCAAAAGACCAGTAGGTGTCTAACCTATCTACGTGATCCTCAAATGATCTGATTAATAATATCCGTTTTTTTTTACAATGACATAAAAATTTACTTGCTGAAGTATATATTATTTTATTGTTATTGATTGTAGTTGTTAAAGACTATGTGGGTCATTATTTTTTACTTTTGTGTTTTTTTTTATTATTATTTTATTTTCTCAGTTAGTTTTAATATTAATGTTGGTCTGGAGGTTTGAGTGATGTATGCGGCCTAATGTCCTTTCTTTGGTATTGTATCAATCCACATGGTCTTCACATGATCTAACCAAGATTATGTCTGGTCTTAAAACGGTATTCCTTCTCAAAGTAGTCAGAAAGATCCTGTCTCTTAAGATACAGGATCTATATACTCACCCTAGTTTAAGAGGCAGGGCTTACCATTTCATGTACAGACCTCGTGGTTACAGAATAATTATGTAAAACAGTTGCCAAACAGTTGTAACCCTCATAAATATATATTATGAGACTGCCTCGTTGGTCTAGTGGTCGCAATCGCTACTGCTGAGCCTGAGGTCCTGGGTTCGATTCCAAGGTCGGGCAACGCGTGTTATTGGGTTTTTCTTTGTGGAATTTCTCAGTAGCAGCCCGGAGTCTGGATTTGTGACCGGTTGATGGCAATAGGCTCGCCCCCTATTACATGGGACTTACAACATAACTGGCGAAATGTGAGTGTACTATAGGTACACCTCTGCCCATCCCTTCGGGGAAACAAGGCGTGATTTTATGTTATGTTAAAATATTTTCGTCTGTAGGTAACTTATTCGTTTTTTTATATTAGTATTATAAGTATATTTTTACTATAGGAAACACGGACCTCATCTAGTTTTTGATCAAATATGATTGACGTGTAAAAGAGTTTGTACAAACATACTGACTGAAATTAAATCATGTATCATTTATCAAAGCATTATTAACTATGTTAAAAATGATGGGAAGTTAAGAAGTGAATACTGAGATGCCGAATGATAGAGATTAATTGGCAAAAAAAGGCCATAATGAAAGGCATATTGTATTTAATTAGAGAGATTGAGATTTGGAGTGCACATTTCGTGGAGCAGATAGAAAAATTCCAATGTTTATTACAAATGTGCATATGTCGACTATAGAAACACATAACATAACATCACGCCTGTAATCCCAGAAGGGTTAGGCAGAGGTGTACCGATAGTACACCCACATTTCGCCAGTTATGCTTAAGTCCCATGTAATAGGGGGCGAGCCTATTGCCATCAACCGGGCACAAATCCAGACTCCGGGCTGCTACTGAGAACATTCTAGATAGAAAAACTAGACAGTAGAAAGTGACATAATAAAACATATTTACAATAAGACACGGGAAACTGTGTCATTAGAGAATATAAATATGAAGTTTGAAAGGGGACACAAAGCATACAACTATTAAATATTGGAGGCCAATCTTCCAAGGTACAGAGCTTAAGGGACGGAGCTTTATGGCCGGTAGATGTCTTATTTCGGCGGTTTGTAAACGACTTTATGAAAAAAGAGGTACTGCCTGTAGTGAAGAATAAAACTGTTGACCTTACTGATAAGAGTAAGTCCAGGCCTATTTCTCTTGCCACTTTGACTGCTAAAGTGTTTGACGGTTTGCTTAACGCTCAGTCAAACAGATCGGTAACACTGCACGATAACCAGTTCGGGTTTCGTCTCCGGCTGTCCACTGAAAGTGCAATACTGTGCCTTAAGCATACCGTCAAATACTGCACAGATCGTAAAACACCCGTGTACGCGTGCTTCCTTGATCTTTCCAAGGCTTTCGACCTGCTGTGGAGCAAGCTGACGAGCGTATATTTGTTGCCGGAATTCATCAGCATGTTCAAGTACTGGTATGCGCACCAGTCTATTAGTGTTAGGTGGGCGGGAGCAATGTCGGATGCGTATCAGCTTAAATGCGGAGTCAGGCAGGGTGGCTTAACATCTCCTACCCTGTTTAATTTGTATATTAACGGGCTGATCGTGGCGCTCAGTAGTCAGCATATCGGCTGTCACATTGACGGTACATGTGTCAATAATCGTAGTAATGCTGACGACATGGTGCTAATGAGCGCTTCGGTCTGCGGCTTAAGGAAGCTGTTACAAGTATGCGAGGAATAAGCTTGTGGTCACGGTTTATTGTATAATGTAAAGAACAGCCAGTGTATGATCTTCGAGACCGTCAGTGCGAGATATCCATTCATTATACCCCGGTCAAACTCAATGGGGTTCCTTTGGAAATGGTTGACCAGTTTACATACTTTAGCCTTGTTTTGACTGTCGACCTTAAAGATAACGCTGACATGGAACGGGAGCGTAGGGCGTTATCTGTTAGAGCGAACATGATCGCCAGGAGATAAGCGCGGTGCTCGAATGAGGTAAAAGCTACGCTCTTTTGGGCGTACTGTTCATCGCTGTACTCCTGCAGTCTGTGGGTTCACTACTCTAACAGAAATTACAGCGCCATCCGCGTCCAGTACAATAATGCGTTCAGAGCAGTAATGGGGCGCACCGACTGCTTTCACGCGACCATGCGGAAACGCGCCGCGTCCTTGGTGCGCAGGGTACGGGTTAGCCCCAACATCGTACTGGCGATGATTGCGGGGAGGCTAGACTGCCCCTTCATCCGGCATTGTTCCAGCAGACATGTTGCTGTACCAGTGTCGGAGAGAAAGTATTAATTATATTGTTTGCAGATTTATTTATTTAGAATGCCTTTAATTTAATATGTTATTCATGAATTATTTTTACCTTATTCCTTATTTAATTTCAATTGACTACACTTAATTTATTTTATGTTATTATTATTAATGTACGTTCGGCAATGGGTGTTATTTACCTGAAATAAATGAATTTACAATTATTAACAGAACCTCAAATAATCCCATATTGCTTTCCTAAAACTATTATACACTCTAATTAAAATGATTACGCCTCTTTGTATAAACCTCAAAACTTCACATTTTTGGATCCTCAAATACTGAATACCAAAATGCAAACAAACATCAGCTAAGTATAATTACTACCTTCAAGTTTCATCAGGTAACGGAAAATATTTAATAAATATTAAAATAACAACACTTCCGCAATATTTATAGAAATGTACTATTGCAAAGCTCAAAGCAATTATTGCTTACTATAAGTCGGCATAAATGTATGACACCATGCAAATTGATCACCGTCGTCAACGGCAATTAAAAATCATGCACGGTCCGGTGATTCAACTTTAAACACACACATTTCTTCGTCATTGTGACATGGGGAATATTGTTAGTGGGTGACAGTCACTTTCATTCTTCACCGCTTACTGATAATTTCATAATCATCATAATAGGTATAATGACTAATGTTAGAATTTTTCGAACAAATAATGTAATTTCTAAAAAGGAATCTGTAAAATGAGATACAGACAAAGTTAGTAAAATCGATGGAATAGGGATGATGACTGATATTAGAAATTTTCATAAAACATAACAAAACATAACATCACGCCTTGTTTCCCCGAAGGGTTGGGCAGAGGTGTACCTATAGTACACCCACATTTCGCCAGTTATGTTTAAGACCCATGTAATAGGGGGTGAGCCTATTGCCATCTACCGGACTTCGGGCTGCTACTGAGAAATTCCAGATAGAAAAACCCAATAACACGTTGCCCGACCTGGGAATCGAACCCAGGACCTCATGCTCAGCAGTAGCGATTGCGACCATTAGACCATCGAAAGTCATCTTTCTAGCCATATCATCTTTCACACAATCCATCCATCGTTTCTTTGGTCTTCCCGCTGTCTTCTCAGCAGAATTCACCACATTTTACTGTGGTGGAAAGTCGGAGGAAGTACCAAATTCTCCGACTTCTCCAGTTGAAATTAGAAAACTGTATTCCGTTCGGAGTTCCTCAAGGATCGCTGTTGGGTCCTCTGTTCATCTTGATATAGTTACATGTAATCTATACCGTAATGGTTCCTACTAGACGAACATAAGTTTTTTCAGAAACATGGTACATTCAGTTACAGTTTTCCGGATAATGCAAAAAATCAAGTCAAGAAAAATACTTCGATGAAACTTCTCGTGTACATCAGTACTCTTAAGTAAGTATCATAATTTTTTATGAAAGTGATTAGTAGTAAATATTTGGTTGATAATTGTTATTCAATTTATATGTAGTTTCTAAGTTTATTTTGTACATTACTGGCTTTAATCAGTGAAGAACACCGTGAGGAATTCTAGTCTTATGGTTTAACTTTAAGTCTGAAATCGGCAACCCATCTCGTGCAAGCGTGGGGACAATGCTCGTGCCGTGATAGCAGAAGCCTTTGTCTTGCAGTGGGACAATACTAAATAGTCTGGTGTTATTTGTAGCTATTGCAGCTACTAGTTTTATTTACAAAGGCTTTTCCTCATTTACAGGAGCCAGAGAATTCCCGTATTTAAAACGTTCGCATTCTAAAATCTGTTTCTATCTGCCAAACAAGTAATTGCGATGAACGTTTAAGTTTAAGTTATAAACGTTTTAAGATAATTGTTAGATAAGGACAACACTATCGTAGAAGTGACGTCACGACTATGCAACTTCGTATTAGCGCCGTACATTGACAGTACCGCGCGGACGTACAGGGACGGCAATAATACCCTCAAAAAACTTTTAAAGCGTGTATCTTTTTCAAATTTACACCGATTTAACTGTTTTTTTTTATTATCTAATTTTTACTAAGCCTTCTTTGATATTACATAATTTTTATAAACATTTTTAATATTAGTCATCATCCCAATTGACATTGATAGTCGCTGAGAATCGATTGAAACAATAAGGTTTTAATGACGGGGATTGGCCTTCTGGAAATAAAAGTAATGCAACTTCTATAGAGTCATACTAGAACACGGACGGAGCCGACTTTCGAAGGGCAATTTCATTTTCGTCGGCGGAATTGGGTAGCCAGATTCCCAGAAGTATAGCAACCAGTCTTAACGAGGAGTATCGTTTTACGGAGAAGCTGGGATGTGGTAATCAGATTGGCAGTCGCTCCATGTAAAATACTGATATTCAGCTGCATCCGGTCAGACTGGAAGCTTACCTCAACATAGTTATGAAAAGGTTCAGCATCCGGTTTGCCTGGAAGCTTACCTCAACATAGTAGAGAAAAATCTAGGCAGATGGATTGAAAAAAAAAATGTAAAGAACTGTTAAAAGCACTTGCAAAGAAGCTTGAAGATTAAAGAAGCAATGTACAAGTTCTAACACACCGTGGTCTTCATGCATATGTGAAACACATTGCATTCATTCATCAGGTAACACATTATTTCATTTAGCTGACGTTTTTTTGTACAGGCTTGTTTTGCCACTCAACACCACGCAGTAATTATTGATGGAGAAACTTAAAGATGGCAAGTGTGAGTCGTGGTTGTAATATTTTATGTATACTGTATACTATTTAATACATTATGTGGAAGGCTGCAATAGCTTTGTTTGTGGGAGGTTTAAGTTAAGCTGTGGACGTCTTTCGGCTGATATGATGACAAGTCGACGGTCAATCTGGTGGGAAATAAGATAGTAGTTTCCGCTGCATTCAGACGAACAGATTTATAGTACTAGCTATACTATAAATCTGTAATTTGGCATTGATATACATATTAATCACTCCGACAAAGTGGCGACCAATTGAGGGACGCACAGCGCCTCAGACCGGTTTAAACCAATCGCGCTGTCATACCTGTCATACCTACACTATCTACATGTGCACTCACACTAATGCAAAGATCAACTTAGGCCTCGCGGACTTGGGCACGCCACAATAGCGGCGGAAAGTCCCCTCTTTGAGGAGTGGTTGGAGAGGCGACACGGCGTCGTCACCTTCCGCCTGACACAGGTCCTCGCCGGACACGATTGTTTAGGGAGGTTCCTGTTTCGCATAAGGCGGGAGGAAACGCCCGGGTGTCACCATTGTGTGGATCGCCCGGAGGACACGGTGGAGGTCTGCCTAGCTTGGGCGGAGCACCGCAGTGTCCTCGCGGAGGCGATCGGCGGGGGCGATCTCTCGCGTCCGTCTCTGGTCCAGGCCATGGTACGGAGCGAGAGAGAATGGAAAGCCGTCACCTCCTTCTGCGAAGCAATAATGCTCGCGAAGGAGGAGGCGGAGCGCGTGTGGGAGAGAGCCTTGCGCCCTAACGCCCCCACTAGCCGCCGCAGGAGACGCCCTGGGCGTCGGGAGGCGCCTGCAGATTCCCGGCCACCGTAGGCGCGGGCTTGCGGGCGGCGAGCAACGGGTAGCTCACCGTCCGGTAAGGCCCAGGCCCGGGTCGACGGCGCGTCGTGTTCCACGCGCGCCTCAAAGAGATGTCAGCACAAAAAGACGGGGTCCGATAGGACCGACGCCTCAGGGTCGCGGGTAATTCGAAAGAGATAACCGTGGCCCTGGCACAGGCAACTGAAGGAACACGGGTGGGTTTTAGTCAGTAAAAGTCCGACACGCCCTCCCGCTCCACCCAGAGCGGCGGAAGTCATTTGATGATTTCCCACAAGGCCTGACTATACCAAGACCCTTGGAGTAGGTTGTCGTTGAAAAGGTCGTTCGAAAATATTGCGGGTGAGCGAAAACCAGTTTTTCATTCAGGGTTCCGTTTGCGAAGTATTTTAAATACATAAGCTTTAAAGTGCCAACTTTTGTTAGAGTCAGGTATCAGCCAAATGGTTAGTTTTGGATATGTGGAAAAAATCACGGCAGTTGTATTTAATAACGAAGTTAAAAGTAAAAGAGTAATAGTCGACCAACATAAATGTCCAGATGAAATCAATGGGAGAACATGTTTATCAAACACAGTATTAAGTTTGTTCTCGGGATAAATTCATCTAACTGTGAGACCCTTAATTTCTTTAGCTATAGTATATAGGAAAAAGCTCCTACGTAGCAAGTGAAACAACCAACATTACGTCAGCTTATGAGAAGGGTGAAGACGCCACTCCACGGCGGCCCACAGCTTAGATTCACTTTTTAATTATATGAAATGAAAATGAAATTAAATTAAAATGAAAATTAAATGAAATGAAATGAAAATTTAATTTAATTAAATGAAAATTAAAATGAAACGAAATGAAAATCAAATGAAAATGAAATTAAATAAAAATTAAATGAAATGACACGTTTATTTCTGTAAGTAGATCTTTTAAGACACGTCAATATTTTAAAACTAGATGGCACCGGCATTTCCTAGCTGACTGATCCCCGAAAAGAAATGCCGAAACAAACTCAGAGGTCATGGTCTCTTTTAAAGTCCAAATATTATATTAATAGGATTTTATGTAAGTCTAACAATGCAGGGCCATATCCGGAAGGGCCTTTTGAAGAAAGAGCCTTTGCAGCTTTGAGTTGACCTGTCCCAACAGACGGCATGCATGATTCAGTCATCGTGTAGCTGTATGAAAATGAGACGGGATCTTCCACTGCGACCCACGGCTACGCTACGCACGGATGCGTGGGTGGCTTGCAAATAAGCCGCACAGCTAACGTGGCAAACATCTCTATGCACATCTTACAAAGCAGTGGACGGTCGACTTAATACTTACAGAAAAGAGTCACCTCACTCTCAAAGACAAATAAACACACGGCCAGTACCGAATCTAGTGTAGCTAAGTTTTTAGGCAAAGATGTTAATTCTCACAGCCTTCGATTGTAAGTGTACGAAGATAATGGCGATGATTTCGTCAATACATGAGAGTTTCACTTTAGGGGGGGGGGGGGGGGAGCACACTTATCGTTGCGGAGTCAGTTTGAACCAATCACATCCAACCATAAACTGCACCCTAATTGCGTAACACACAATTAATCACGATCTGAATCATTTTGAAGGATATTGCTTATCCATTGCTGCATATGCTCGACAAATTTGTCTGCTCAACAACGTAAGTAACACAGTGAATGTTGTTGAACTGTCAAAATGAAAGCGATCGCTACTGATAATGTGTTACGCCATTACCCCGCAGGTCACTATTTGGCACGACGCAAATTCGTTTCCGATCGGTGTCGAATCACGTCGACCGAGCTGAAACGAGGCGATTGACTTATTGTTTGCGTATATTCTAAACAATAACAGCTGAACTGGTTGGTCGATCAGGTTAAGCTACGCTTGCAGCGGTTGGTCCGTGGCTGCGTTACCATTTTTGCATGTCAATAACTCTCCGTGCCTCAGAAAACACGCTAAGTCGTTGGTTTCGGCTGCTATTCGTGATCTTTGACAGTCGTTACGGGTCGTCAGAAGCCTTAAAGTCTGTCAACCAGGCTTATCAAGGGGTGTCGTGTTACCCAGTAACTGGGTTTTGCAGGTCAGATATGCAGTCGCTCCATGTTTAATACTGGTATTCAAAATAGTAGGAAAAATGCGAGGCAGATGATGATTGCATGGACACAAAGCTCTTTCTTACCGGCTCAAGCTGACAATAGCTGAACACGTCAATCAATCAATCAATCAATTTTTATTTGTAAACATAGGTATACATAAAAGGTCTTAAATATACATATTATTGTAGTCGAGCACTATGTTCTACCAATGAAATTGGTGGACAAATAGTAGTTATAATATCGTAAATTAAACAGTTGTTAAAAAGCAAAAGTCCAAATGAGTACTAGTTTTAAAACAGGAATAATAATTAAATAAATGTCAATTAGATAAAGAACTGTCAATTTAATTAAGTTTTACATGCATGAAGGCAGGACGACGGGCTCCTGAGAAACACTGCAGGCGAGACGCTCAGTCCAGAGCAATCCGCAGATCTTCTGGCACAAACCTTCTACCCTAACGACTCAACCGATGCCGAACAGCCTCACCACACAGCTCTGAGGAGACTAGCGGAGGAGAAGAACCCTCAAGGACTGTCTGCCGACGACCCACCTTTCACGACCGTGGAGCTGGAAATGGTTATCCAGAACCAAAATCCGAAAAAAGCCCCCGGTCCGGATGGGTTAACGGCAAAAATCTGCACAGCGGCAATAAACTGCGATAGGGAGCGTTCTTAGCGATAGCCAACAGGTGCTTGTCGCTGTCACACTTCCCGAAGCAGTGGAAGGTCACGTGTGCCTTCTCCGTAAGCCAGGAAAGGACGACTACACCAGCCCAAAGTCGTACAGACCAATAGCTCTGCTCTCAGTCCTAGGCAAAATCGTTGAGAAGCTCCTAGTAGGCCGACTCCAGTGGCACTTCCTCCCAACACTACACAAAAGCCAGTATGGTTTCATTCCGCATCGCGGGACCGAGGACGCCCTCTATGCCCAATAGGCCACTTACGAGCCGAAATCAAAGCCAAAAAGAGCGTACTTTTGATATCATTGTACATTGGCCTTCGATAACGCGTGGTGGCCAGCACTGAAACAACAGATAGTAAACAAGAACTGCCCCACAAACATCTACGCTCTCGTCGCCTCTTACCTGGAAGACCGCAACATCAGGGTCAACTACGCCAGAGCGACTAGTGAGAAGGGGACCACGAAAGGATGCGTCCAGGGCTCAATCGCTGGACCGACGTTTTGGAACCTTATCCTAGACCCGCTCCTACACAAAATGGCTATTATGGGGGTATTTAGAATAAGGTAGAATAAGTAGTGGTTTAAGACAACTAAAACAAAACATGTAAACAACAAGAAGAACTATTGTGATGCCTGTAAAGTAAAGTAGTATAGTATATAAAAAAACAGATTAAGTGATGGATTCACGTAGTTGTAAGTAGTATTAAGCTCTTAAGTGTCCGACGTAGGAGCACTTTAATTGTAATAATAATAAAAAAAAACTGTAAACAAGTAAAACCTGTAAAAAAAGGCGCGGACCACCATGTCCGCTGTTGTACGTAATTCATTTTAAAAAAAACATGGAAGTTTCAAATATGTACAACGAAGGCATTGTTAATATTTTCATATTTTTAAAAACGGTTTGCAACTGTCTGTAGTCTGTAAATTGCAGATAGCTCTTATGCACCTTTTTTGGCACTTACACACTGTATCTTGACCCGTTACATTGCCCCAAAATATAATTCCATACCTCAATGTTGGGGCCACTAGACCATGATATGCTGTTAATACCGCTGTCCGATCGGCTGTTGTACTTAACATATACAATTCATATGTGTATTGGTTTAGTTTATTACACACTTTGTGAATATGTCAATTCCATTTTAATGTGTTTTCTATGTTTAATCCGGGAAATTTTGTCACATTTGTTTCATTAATAACAATGTCGTTGTATCTAATATTTAAGTTCAAATTGTGATTTACTCTTTGTTGAAATTTCATTATTACTGTTTTGTCTAGATTTATAATTAAATTATTATTTTGCAGCCAACCACAACTGATTTTAAATTAGAATTAATGTCAGCCTCTAATGTACTTACTTCATCATTATTAAAAAGTAAAGTGCTGTCGTCCGCAAACATTGTCATAGGATACGTTGATGCTGTCGGAAAGTCATTGATGTAGATAATAAATAGAGGCGGTCCGACTACGCTACCTTGTGGTACCCCATAAGTTACAGTTCTCGGGCTAGATTTATATGTGAGTTCGGTATTTTTACAAATTCTACTAATTGTCGTTATTTGCTTTCTATTTGATAGATAAGATGCTATTAAATTTAATATATTTCCTCTTATTCCGTATGCGTTAAGTTTATTTAATAGTATTTTATGGTCTAAACGATCGAAGGCTTTTGACATGTCCATATAAAGCGCTAGAGTTGGTAGTCTCTTATCCACTCTGCTGCTCACCATATGCAAGAAATCATATATGGCCATGTCAATTGATTTATTTTTCTGAAACGTTTTTGGTTATCAACGATTAAGCTATTTTTCTCAAAGTATGAAGTAACTTGATTATATATTGCTTTTACAAATATTTTTGTAAAAATTGGCACTCGCTTTAGTGCCAATTTGGTAGGTCTGTAGCAGGACATATTCTTTCTACTGTCGTTTTTGAAAAGCGGTTTTACAATGGTTATTTTTATTTCTTCCGGAAAATAACCATGCAATATGCACATATTGATAAGATGACTCAACGCAGGAGGAGGAAATTATTGTGGATATCTGTTTAACAATTTTTGTACTTATATCGTCATACCCAGTGCTCGACGTATTTTTTGTGACATTATAATACGATGAATTTCAAGGGGTATTGTAGGGAACATAAACATAGACTTAGTTTTACTTAGTGTGAGTGTATTTTTAGTAGTGCTTATATTATTAACTGGATTCACTTGATCCACAAAATAATCATTAAAAGCTTGCGCTATTTCAAGAGGATTTGTTACAATTTTATCATATGAATAGATTTTCACGATGGTTTCATTTGGTAAATTATGTTTATTCTTGTTTCTGTTGATTACATTCCATGTTGCTTTACACAGATTCTGAGCTGAATGTATAAAACGTCTGTGATAGGCTCGCTATGTGAGATTTATAACTCTCTTAAGCAGATTTGATAGCTTTTTCAGATTTGTTTTATTTTGCTTATTCGGCAATAACCGGTACCATCAACCTAAACCAATTATACAACTATTTGAATGCCTTATTGGGATCACTTTCCTCGTATACGTCAGCAAAAGTGATGCATTTCATGTGGTCTGTGAATTTCTGAACATTCTCTTTCGAGTAATCTCGTTTAGTTGAGAACCAGTGATTTATCATGCATGTCTGTCTAACCGGACATCTTAAAAGTTGAGCCGTATGATCGGATACCGCTAGTTCTAAGACTTCTCCCTTCGACCCTCGTACATTGTGAATTATGTTGTCGATGCAGGTTCCACTGCTTAATCTTGTTGGAGCTTTTATTTCAAATTTAAGGTTATAACCCATTAAAAGATGCTTGAATTGCTCAGAACATGTCGTCTTTTTTAAAATATCAATATTGAAATCACCGCATATAATTAGCTTTTTACTAGCGTGAAACGAGAGACACTTTAAAATAATGTTTAGGTTATTAAAAAATATTTCAAATTTACCTTTTACCTCCCTACTTTGTGGGCTCCTATAAATACAAATTATGATGATGTTGTGATCAGTAAGTTCCACTGCGCAACATTCAATTATATAACTTCGAGTAAATGTTGAATCGGAAGCCTTCGAATTTTAAAACACTTTTACACTCTAGATAACAAAAAAGGCTAGACCCACGGAAATCGATGGGTAAAAATTGCAAATAGTAGGTAGTGTGGTGAAAATGTAATTTTATGTGTTCCTACTTTTAAATTAAGTAATTACTCTACAATGTTTAACTGGCAATAGAGACTTTCAATAATCTACTACATCTAGACTTACAAACATATAACTACGCACTTGCATTTGTCTCTAAGATGGCTTCCGATTCAACATTTACTCGAAGTTTTAAATAAAACCAAAGAGTTAGGAACAAAAACGTTTTTAAGGCAAAAGTTAGGAACGTTCAAAACCTGTCAACCGAAAATACCTGGTTATTCAGAACCGAAAATATCCGCTTTTTAATTTATTTTAATAAACAGATTCTATACGTATTTTACTGGTTTTCTTTCTTTTTTGCAAGTTCCTCGTAGTGTGGTGAAAATTGTTGTGTTTCACTTATGGGTAAAAGTTTTAGCGTTTCGTGATTTGAAACCAACCAATCCAAGCACTCACGGCAAAAAACACTTTTACCCATATGTAAAACAAATAACTATTTCACCACACTACCTATTATTTGCAATTTTTACCCATCGATTTCCGTGGGTAAAAGCCTTTTTTGTTATCTAGAGTGTAAAAGTGTTTTAAAATTCGAAGGCTTCCGATTCAACATTTACTCGAAGTTTTAAATAAAACCAAAGAGTTAGGAACAAAAAAGTCTTTAAGACAAAAGTTAGAAACGTTCAAAACCTGTCAACCGAAAATACCTGGTTTTTCAGAACCGAAAATATCCGCTTTTTAATTTATTTTTATTGCTAACACTATAAAATTATGTAATTTTTAATGTTAATTTGAATAGTTCTAATCGTAATATACAGTAAAAGGTAATAAAAGTAATGGTTAACTATACTTAGTGTATCGAAATAAATAAATAAAGTGTATGAAGCATTTGTTTTGAACGTACCTTCTCACTAAGAAATGACAAAAAAGACAAGGCTGTATGGCTCACTTCCTTTGCCTGCATGAGCGAGTTATAAAACAACAGGCACTTGAAAGAAGCCTCTGAAAGAATCCCGTTGTGGCCTGTCTGTGTCCCACGCTGACATTCAAAAACTTTTACAACGACAAGTTTTTACAAATTTCTCAAAATGCGATGAAAATTTGACTCCGTCAGAATTAGTTGAAAATACGGTTTTCTTTTACTGGTTTTCTTTCTTTTTTGCAAGTTCCTCGTAGTGTGGTGAAAATTGTTGTGTTTCACTTATGGGTAAAAGTTCGTGATTTGGCGTTTCGTGATTTGAAACCTTCGCGACGCTCAGGGTTCTTCTTTTAAACCACTCGCTTCGCTAGCTCAGGTTTCAATCCAAGCACTCACGGCAAAAAACACTTTTACCCACATGTAAAACAAATAACTATTGTATTCTGTACTGCCATTAATGCCTCCCTTAATTTTACAATAATGTCAACGTAATTACCCATAGGTAACAACACAATAATCGTTCAAAGAATAATCTACTACTTTTTTATGTAAGTCCTAGACCAGCTGTAGTGTGCCGCAGTTTGGCGAAATATAGTGACAAATTTGGAGGTTTTTAAATGACTCTTGTGCTATGGACAGAACTTTGTTAATTTTATTCGTGCTAACTATGCACAGTTAATTTTTGGTCGGAACAGAAGAACGACCTTCACTGTCTTTTCCCTGTGTTGCATTACATAACTGTCTCCGGTTTTTCTGAAATTGATTGTTTCTTCGTCCTTCTTTTTTGTGATTTTATTTGAGAGTTAGCGCGGAGTAGATGTACGTGAGCTTTTATTGGGGGTTCCAACATCACTCGTACGAGTAGTTAATGATAAATACATTAACTACTCGTAGAAGTTTGTTTTAATTCTGAGTTTTCTATTTTTCTCATGTGCTGAGTTAAGTTGTGTAGTCAGTTGTACAATTTGGCTTTGTGGTTCTTTTTTTGTGTACGTCAGTAGGCAGTAGATTTCTTGGCGAAGGAACTCTGGCGAGGAAATACCACCACCATGCCTATTTCTGCCTCGAGGCAGCTTAACGGTGCCGGTGTAACTGATATATAAGAAACATTTCAGCTTCGTTTGGGTGTTTTTTTTTCATTTTCTTGCTGAACTAGCCGCGCCCGCAGTTTCCCCCTCACAAGTCTCATTCCCGTGGGAATATCGGGATTAAAAGTAAAATAAAAGCCCTTCAGCAAGTCATGGTCTATTTCTGTGACAAACTTCATCCAAATCCGTTCAGCCGTTTTGGTGTGAAAGCGTAACAATCAATCAAACAAAAAACTTAATTTCGCATTTTTATTTTTATAGTAGGGATTTCGTTTAGATGGGCCGGCTGTTGACCTTGATTACGCCTGATGAAAAGCGATGGATGAGGTCTATGATAGAAAAAAAGCATGCCTATGCCAAATATTGTCGCCTATGGATATCGACAATACCAGAGACACCGCAGTCACAAAGCTAAGACACTGAGGCACTGAGGGTGCGACGGGAATTCACGCTTGTGGCGTATCTGGTTAGGTTACTTCGTGGCATTGAGCATAACCCAGGAGTACTGCAGCACCTGAGTATCTGTACCGGACAGATATGCGTGGAGGCGGCGGCACCCGCCGCTGCTGGCCATGCCGGGTGCCAGGACCAACCTCCTCGCCAAAACACCATTGACCGGCGCAATTCGGGTTATTAACGATCTTCACGTGAAGATCGATGTATTTTCGAGCCATTTCAGTGAATTCGCAAAAATACTGTTATTTTTTATGTTTTAGTGTAAGTTAGTTAATTAATTAAGTACACTACTAGATATTTTTAAAGTTTTTCATGGTGTCTAAATTGTAATTGTAGGATCATTTTAAGACCACGATATCGTATTAGGTATGCACTTGTAATGATAGTTGTAAGGAAGATTTTAATTAATTAATAAAATGACTAGCGACAGCCTGCTGAGCCCTCGTCCTGGGTAACAATCTTTGGTCGAGCAGTGTTATTGGTCTTTTTTATTAGGAATTTCTCATTGGCAACCCAGAGTTTGGATTTATATTGTACCCGCTTGTCGGCAATACCTAGGCGAAAAATATTACGAAATAAATGTACACAGGCCTATGGCTTACCCCTCGGTGAATACAAGCATGATATTATGTTATGTCCTAACCCAACATTAACTTGGACCTTCACGCTAACTCTGGCTAATGAGACGGCAAGTCTATGTGGACAGTTTTCAATATTCTGTGGCAACAAATCAAATTAATAGACCATAAATTATGTATCCTTAGCAGATGAGCTAATACCAGTCGCATCTATCATACAAATATGATGGCTCTGTATTTATAAGCAAGTGGGTTAATTGAAGTTTGCTAATGGGTTCCTCCATTTACCCCCATTTCCTCCGCTATTCTTTACTTTGTAGGAAAAGTACATATTGAGGATTGTGAGAAGAGTGCTGCGATCATACGCCATTTTGTTTTTTTATTTTATTTTGCAAAGAGTACTGGGTTTAGGATCATAAATTATACACGTTTACTTAACAATAAGAACATTTGCATAACAAGACAGTAAATTCGAAAGTCATATTCTATGATACATATGAAGGTATTATGTAATGCAAAAACGCCTGATCTAACTCCTAAACTAGGCCTAAGCCTGCATTTTTTGGGCATGATATTTATATTTTTCTAATGATATGATACTGAAATTATATTAGTTTGCTCATTATTTAAATTCCATAATGACAAAACTCTCAAACCATTTAAACCTTCTATTGGTTTTATCTTCAGTCGTTTAAGGAATTATTAGGACTAAATAAGGAAAGGTTTTGCTGGTTGAAAAAAATTGAAACATCTTCGATTCCTTACCAAGGTTTTTTTTTAATACACTGTACATTCATTAAAAAGTGGCAACTTTCTCTATAACTCACTTTCAACCTAACAGTGAGCTACCACTTATAAGTAAACCAATCTAAAATTATTAATCAAACAAAAAACAAATCATTTCCAAACTCAGTCACATCATTAAAGAGTTATGGAGTAACGAGGAGGTAAAATATTTTTATTAAGTTTAATAGTACGAATGTAAACGCCATCATCAATAATAATTACATTTAAATGTATGTAGTCTTATTTATGTAAATTAATTGAAGCTAGCATTTGCCTGTAAAATCGCCTGGGGTATATACTCGTACTGCTACTAATTGTATAGTACCAATGCAATGGTAAAAATCTAAATACAACTTTGTCAAGGAATTAAACACATACATACCATTTCTACTCGTGGTTTGTTTAACGAAATCTCCAAACGCCTGGTAACACTTCCCGTGACAAAAGGGCCGGCTTTTATCTTGGCCAGAGGGTAAGCATTGCAATACAACGTGGCAATGCCGCCAGTCTCTTGGGTAATTTACCAGTCGACAGCGATGCGGAGTAATCTTTCGACGCCATATTTTAGTTTATTAATAGTTTTAGTCAATTAAGGTTATTATTTTTAATAGTTTGTTAGTTGGTTTAGTTTATTGTTGTGTTAATTATCCCGTGTTTAAGTCGGTTATATCACTACATTGACTCACTACCACACCAAGCTTCCGTGCAGCGAGGCTTGGGATCAATAGGATTCTACAGTCAGTAAAGATGTTGCTCGTTACTTCACCTTTGCCCGCTATTCGTGGTGACTTACAGATTACATTAGTTACCTCACTACTTTCCTCACTAATTACCTCTACTACTTGTGTGTATGAGACAGTGTTTACTTAACAATTTAAAGATGCACTACAGTGACCCACTCTCCAAAGTCCATAATGAATCCCCTGAGCGTCCACGGTGTCTTTTGATCGAAGACTTCGCGTTCTAGTTTCTCCGCCTGTATTTTAAACTAATTTCTATCATTTTTCAATATTTATTTTTAGAAGGCTTACATAGAAATAACAAATAGTAAAAATAATACTAACTAGATAATTATTATTTCTGGCTGCCTCGTTGATCTCCAGTGCTACTGCAGAGCATGAGGTCCTGGGTTGGATTCCAAGGTCGGGCAAAGTGTTATTGGGTTTTTCTATCTAGAATTTCTCAGTAGCAGCCCGGAGTCTGGATTTGTGCCCGGTTGATGGCAATAAGCTCGCCCCCTACTACATGGGACTTAAGCATAACTGGCGAAATATGGGTGTACTATAGGTACATCTCTGCCTAACCCTTCTGGGATTACAGGCGTGACGTTATGTTATGATTATTATTTCGGGGTCGACTTCCATGCAGTCTATCAGGACGCAGCTGAATAGAATTTTGCATGGAGCGACTTCCCATTTGAAGTCCACAACCCAGTTACTGGGTAACGCGATATCCCCTGGTAAGACCGCTTGTCAGACTTTCGAACTTCTGACGACCCGTTACGACTGTCTTAAATCCACGAATGACAGCCGGGACCAACGGGCTTTTTTTTTTTTGGGTCTGCTGCCGCTCTGGGTGGAGCGGGAAGGCGTGTCAAACTTTTACTGACTAAAACCCACCCGTGATCCTTCAGTTGCCTGTGCCAGGACCACGGTTATCTCTTTCGAATTTCCCGCGACCCTGAGGCATCGGCCCTATCGGACCCCGTCATTTTGTGCTGACATCTCTTTGAGGCGCGCGTGGAACACGACGCGCCGTCGACCCGAGCCTGGTCCTTACCGGACGGCGAGCTACCCATTGCTCGCCGTCAGCAAGCCCGCGCCTACGGTGGCCGGCAATCTGCAGGCGACTCCCGACGCCTAGGGCGTCTCCTGCGGCGACTAGTGGGGACGTGAGGGCGTATGACTGGGATCAACGGCCTAACGTGCTCACCGAAGCACGGAGGGTTATCGATATATAAAGATAACCGGCACGCATAACTTTTCATTTAGCTCCCTTCAAAGGTTGGTTTGGCTGGTTGAGCTGAATGGTGCTGATACATGCGTCATGTTCGTGGGTTGGGACTGGTCATCTCTTAGCTGTCACAGACTATTTTCATAATTTATTTTTCGGATTGTTTTTATTTATTTTTTACGGCACTCTGGACGCTTTTAATGTGTACGGTTGTTGTTGTTCTCACATAATAAGATTAACATTAATGATGTAACTAATACATTTGTAACTAGATTATTTAAAAGAGTGTCCATGGAGTATCTTGTATATAATATAGGTGCCTACTACGCTTTGGAATGGGCAACTAGCTTCATATTTCTGCCTGACTGACTCCTTGACAATTCAAAAGTGCCTGTTAATGGTTTAATCGAAATAAATGCTTTGAGTTTGAGTTTCTGTTTAAATTTACCTGATCGATCGACCCATTCAGCTGTTATGATTTTGCCACAAGCATCCACATAAAATTTCGAATAAGCTACATCAAGATAGTTGTAATTACTTAAAGTTTAAAGTTATGTTAGCGACGACCTCTAATTCAACACAACGAAACCAATAGGTAAACATGTGACGTCACAAATAAATAGCAATCATAGGAATTTAGTACAATTTACTTTGAATATTTGAAAGGTATTTTTGTATTAGTACCATAACCGTTCGTCCATGAGCGGCATCTTGTTTCCGCTCCGTTCACTTGTCCGAACCAATTAAATAAACTACAAAATGGAGGTGTAGGGTCAAAGTGAATTGCACTGTCAGTAACATAAATAGGCCAACAGTGACCATGTCCAAAGTTTCAGAAAAAAGTATAAAACATATATATAAGTAAAGTAAATCATTAAATTCTGCCCAGCTTTTTTCTATGTTGGTAATGGCTTCCTATCTAGCAGGACATACAAATTATTGTAAAAAAATACATATTCAATTATAGAATAAAAAATATTTTGAAGACTAGTTTGATCATTGTAATCAAAAGTCCCCTTACAAATTAAAAATTTCAATAGTGACTGACAACAGCACTCTTTAAAAGTCAAATGCTATAACAGGCAGCACCCATAAGCCTAACGTTCCCGATGTGTGCAAACTCCTCAGTAGATAAATACAAACAATTAAGAACCAACATCGTCTCTCTGATTGAAAAGCAGAGGCCGAAATGATCATCGACTTCCTGCACTGAGCCAAACAGAAAAACAATTTCTATAGTAAACTACAAAAGCATCTGTTCGAAGATAAGTTTGCTTAACATCATTTCAAACGATGTAAGAGGAAAATCGTTGTTTATACTTCTTCTGGTACATTCACACGCAGGGCCAGTTAATTCATCACCAATTTGTCGTTACATCACAATAATTTGAGATGCATAATGTTAATATTATCTGTGGTACTGTGTAGTGCGTAGGTAAGTCCCCACTTACTTTACATTTGCGGCAAGCACAATATAAATCTTCGTTCATCACACAATCGTCGTCTTCAATGTCCCACTCACCGCACAGACTTCACTCACTCTTCCTTCTTCGTTCAGTCTATCTCGTTGTCAAATAAGGATGGCAACCAACCGATTATCCTTTGAAGTCAAAGTTCGTGAGCACATTCGCAAGAAGCTCATACCCGTAATGTTTTCTCATTGTCTGTTTTATTATATTTGTTTTTAGTACATTCATATATTTATTTGTGCTGATATTTGTACAAAATGTAAAATATTTATAGTTTTAATAGGTATATGAGTGTCTTTATATTTGAAAATATTTATTCCTAAATGTTTATTACAAATTGCACCTACCACTGTTTGTCTCTGCATCAAGCAAAGGTTGACTGGTAGGAAATGCCTGTGGCCGCCTCTGAACATTCTTGTGCGTGAAGTATCAAATAAATAAATAAGAATAACTGACTATATTGCTATAGTTTTTAATACAAGTTTTATTGTGCAAGGTATAAGTTGATGCAGAGAAAATTGTTAATTTTTTCATGGGTTACGACAAAATTACGGGCGCATGAGGCTTTCAACTCTGTCAACTGCAACGTATGATATTAATGTCGCAAAGGTTCTTTGGACTAAACAAAAAAACTCAACATCAAACATTTTATACCAACGATCTAGTGCTTGACTGAAAAAAAATAGTACTTTGATTTAAACTTAATAAAATAATCACGAAAAAGCACAAAAAATGTAAACATACGAATGTAAAGCTTGTAATTTGACACGTTGTCATGTTGGGATGCAGACAGCATACACTAAAAACTTCATACTTGAAAATGATATCAGGACATCAAAAAGTTTTATGTCGGAACGACCTCCGTGACGATGGCCTTGAGAGAGAACAAATTCATCAGATTCTGTTAGAACAGACTATATGTCAACTTTCGCGCGGACGTTAAAATATCGCACAGGATTTTGTACTCTCGGTGTTGAAAAAACACATTGTTGGAGAATTTCAACTCTCGGCGCTAAGCAGAGCGTTGAAAATCCAGTGTGCGATAAATCCCGATACGATATTTTTACGTCACGTACGATATGACGGACGTACTTCAGCAGGAACTAACTTTACACTTTTCAATTCAATTTAAAAAAGAAGAACAGAAACAATTAACGAAACAGATTTACAATAAAAATCATTATTACCTTCTATAAACTTAAGTACTTTTAACTATTTTGACCTAGATACATCAAATGATGTACTCATCACGATTACAGAACATTTTAGTTTTTCGATTTATCACGATTATTATACCTTCAGGGCAACATCATAAATTAAAAAGTTTAATAACAATGCAATTTCGAGAGACCAGAAAGTAACATTCGATTAGCGATAACGTTAGTATAAAATGAAAAAAAAAAATATGGGGTTGATGTAGATATCGAAATGTCACGTGATCATAGGTCAACGAAAAGAAATTGGCTAGACAATGTTCACATATTTCGATTCCATGACGAATCGTCATCGTCGAGCGATAACTTCCATAGAGATGCGCAGCCAAGTGGCACTTTTTGACAAGCGTTATAGCTAGTTTTCGATTTGTATGATAGAAATATTGGCGAAAGCCAAGACCCTGTGGAATACGAAACAAAATGGCGACTTTATGCAGCCGGAGAAACAAAACTGCATTAAATAGATTTCGTTATGGTATTTAATTACTTTTTAGGCACTTAAAGGCACATTTGAACGTCAACATTTACATTTAAATATAATTGATTCTAGGCGCCCCTTCCAAAAGGTAGTTTTGTATGGAGAAGGAGGGGCAAGAAACTCCACCGTTACTCTTTTAAAATGTTTAACAATATTTTGTTTACATTAATTATATTTTTATATGTGAAGACTGCACCCAGTATAAAATACTATACCACAATAGCTAAAAAATAATTTAAAATAAGCAAAGATAGATAAATCAATCACGTGATAGGTACATGGTGCTCACATATTTACAAACATTGTAAAAGTATATTATGATTTTCCTAAAATATTAACTAGGAACGCGGGGGATAAAACTAATGAAACAAGAACTGACTTCAGTCAAAAAATTACTTTTTCACCACACTACCTATTATTTGCAATTTTTACTCATCGATTTCCTAAGGTAAAAACCTTTTTTGTTATATAGAGTGTAAAAGTGTTTTAAAATTCGAAGGCTTCCGATTCAAAATTTACTCGAAGTTTTAAATAAAACCAAAGAGTTAGGAACAAAACTTTTTAAGACAAAAGTTAGGAACGTTCAAAACCTGTCAACCGTAAATAACTGGTTATTCAGAACCGAAAATATCCGCTTTTTAATTTATTTTAATAAACAGATTATATACGTATTTCACTGTTTTTTTTCTTTTTTGCAAGTTCCTCGTAGTGTGGTGAAAATTGTTGTGTTTCACTTAAGGGTAAAAGTTTTTAGCGTTTCGTGATTTGAAACCTTCGCGACGCTCAGGGTTCTTCTTTTAAATCACTCGCTTCGCTCGTGGTTTAATTGTAGAACCCTTCGCTAGCTCAGGTTTCAATCCAAACACTCACGGCAAAAAACACTTTTACCCACATGTAAAACAAATAACTATTCTACGTTGAATGCCATTTGTCTATTCCCTCAGGCTGTGGTTTGCAATTTTCAATGATAATAATAGCTTTTCCTGAAAAGTTACCACGGGGAACCTCTGTCGGGGGACTGTCTCTTTGGCAACAAGCGCTATTTCTAAACGTTCGTGAGTTCGATTCCCGGGTCGGACAAATTGTAATTGGATTTTTCGTTTGCAACTTCTCAGTCGTTTTGTAAGTCCTCATGTAACATCAATTAAAATTTATAACAAAATACCAAACGACTTAAAAATTGAACAAAATGTTTATTTTTATTTTTATTAGATGGTTCAGAAAACTACTGATGGATAGATGCTGTTATTCATTGTACTGATTCTTTAATGATGACATTTATATGAGATGGCTTCCACCATTTATTCAGTTTTAGACATTTTTTTTAAATCTATCTATAATATCATATATCTATAATATCATATATCATATATTTTTTTCTGTGACATTATCAATTTTAAATTGATTGAATTTTGACTGATTTCTAAGTACTATTTTTGTCAAATTTTTATGTGTTAAGGCTTTTTTGAAATATTGAACATGATTCGTAAGTTATATTTTTGTCATAGTTTCAGCAGTAATACGGCGTTTTTAAAAAAAAAATACATTTAGTTTTTGTGTGCTCTTATTTGTTTTTAAATGTTTTGATGATTTCTAATGATTTCTAGAGGTACATTGTGTAAGACTTAGATTATTTATTATTTAATGTATTTTGATTTGTTTTTTTTTTAATGATAACAATATTAAATCTGTCTGAACCATTATTAAGACCTTGTGAACATGTGATGTGCCCGGTTGAAGGCAATAGGCTCGCCCCCTATTACACGGGACTTAAACAAACCTGGCGAAATGAGGGTGTACTATAATTGTACCTCTGCCTAACCCTTTTGGATTACAAGCGTGATGTTATGTTATCTGTTACCGCGAGAAAGTATCAACTACCACCATAACTATTTACACTCTAAGTAAATACATTTTAATGTTGTCTCTAAATTAGGCACCCTACAGATGTCTAGAATAATAATAATAATAATAAAATGATTATTTGTAAACTTAAGAAGAATAATAATAATAATTGATTATTAGTAAAACATACCTAAGTACACAAGGATTAAATAACGATTGTACAATAGAGTCACAATAAATGGCGAACTGCTGCCTCCTAAACTAGGTCCAAAGCCTGTGTTTTAGGAGCCAAGGTTCCTCCAGGTATAATGGCATACAACTGGTATTGTCATGCAAGTACTTATAGAAACAACACGTAAATTCAACAAACAACGCCTTATTTTAAATACAGTGTTAGTTGAAATAATATTCTCGGTTTCGTCATACATTAACTTCTGCAACCGATTTGTTAGTTTGATTTTGACTTCGTGTTTAGTTATGGGCGAAGCTTGCTACACAAATAATAAAAGATGGCGTCTAGTTCCACAGGTAAGTAGATCAGTCATGCTATAAACTAACCTCTTGCTTGATGAGCATCAATGCCATCATAACCTTATTGCTGTCACTTTCTCTGTGATGAAAGAAAAAGCTCTTAGCATAATGGTATCCAAAAAAAATATAGTCCAAGTAGATGGTCCCTCAATGCATCTCAAAGCGTCCCATCCAGTTGTACACCTTTGATGCGGCTTTATTCACAATGTAAGTTTTTTTTAAAAGAACTTAAAGCATCATTTATGTATTCAAAGGAATTCACTTCCATTTTTTATTCTATGTTTAATGGTATAACCTGGAAGTAACCCAACTACAACAACCGTGGCTGGCCACCTAAAATTGAATTCAGACCATTATTTATATGAGTCGGTCCGTTCGTCTTCTCCTTATAGAAAATAAGGAAAATAACTTCAAAATAGGACAAATAAATGAGTTATTTTGTCCTTTTATCTTCTAGCCGAACAGACCTATTTTGACAGACAGACGACGTTGTGAAACCATAAGTGTTCAAAGTCACCCATCCAATTCTATAACTATCCAACCGCGTAACTTTTTAAAAGCTCGACGTTCTTCGCAGAATCTTCCTTTTACTTACCTCACTCGTTGAGAATTTACTCCATTTTCATTCCGTAATCGAAAAAACCCGGAAGCTACCCCACCAACGCATCCTTGGTTGCCCAACTAACATAGAATTCAGAGCATGTATATAAGCGTATGTGTTCCCCTGCATCTGTCAGTCGTCCATGTACAGTAGTTGCGCGCACACGTTTCTAGTAATTTTGTGTCTGTGATTGTGCAGTGAAGTGTAAGGAACGAAGGCGTTTGAAAAAGTTAGTTCTGTTTTTGAATTTTTTTTTTTTGTTGTAAGGAGGTGTGACTTTTTTTCTGAAGTTACAATGGTTTTTGTTGCAAGGAGGTTGTTAAGCTAGCAACTACATGTTTTCGCAAATAATAGGTACTTTCTAAGTTTAAATGTTAAGATGAGGAAACCTATTGGATTTCATTCGTACCGGAATCCTATTAAAATCTATTAAATTTCTTGTAGGAATTCTATTAATGTTAAAGTTAATGGTTATTGCTAATGTGAAAATTTCATGTTATGTTTACTTTTTAAAGCAGCAATGAAATAACGCAAAGAAGAAGCCAATACCTCTAAAACAACCGAGATCTGAAAACCATAAAAAATATAAATACACCTGTTGTCCTTGCCATAACAAATCAAAATGAACTACACAATAATATCAAATCAAATAAAACTGAATACGTCCTAACAATTTTCAGCTGTATTCATCAAATCATCAATAAATAACTTCCGAGCTAAGTTATTACTTGAAACCAATTAACATAACTATGGAAGGCAAACGATTTGAATATAATAGATACAAATTGTTGATAAAGTGCTATACAAACTTATCCACTTAAAATGATGGTTAGATTTTACGTTTTGACTATTCAGATTTAAACAAATATCTTCACATATGTCTTCCCCGAAGAGTTAACGGAGTTATAAAAATAAAACACATTTCGCCAGTTAAGTTTAATTCCAATGTGATAGGGAGCAAGCTCATTGCCATCAACTGACACCAAACCCCAAGCTCTGGGCTGCTACTGAAAAAACCCAAGTTAAAAAAAAAAACAAAGAAAATTTTAACTTTGCGGGCTGCAGTTGAGGATTACGAAAACGTATACATTACATTTACACAAGCCACCTATTTTCTTGAGCCTGAAAGTAAGAACAACAAATTTGTGTTTGTAATAGTCATTCAATGGGATTTATTCCGTGAATACCTACATACTTGTTACGGAGCTGCCAGCTCTGTTGTATGTCGTCTGTTGGTCAAAATATGATAAGCGCCTGTAGAAATGATATATTTACTGAATAACAATCATCAATTTCGTATGAATCGTCGAACTCTGGAAGTTTTTTCTACCTAAGAAAAAATGTAAATTTTCAATTGAAATATTCTGAAAAAAAAAACTCAGATGGATCAATTTTCCAAAGTTTTACGATTTGATTTGACGGTCTGATCTCTATAAATAGTAGTAAAACAGTAACGAAGTCAAACAGTAGTCAATAATTATTCCTGAGAGGTGTGATTTATGATACCGAAACTATAGTTTTTAGATTTTTTGTCCGTTTGTCTGTATGTTCCGGATATTTATAACCTGGATTAACACGTAGGGTACTTTAAATCCCGGTAGTACGTTCCCCAGGATATTTTCCGGAAAAGGTAGTTCTATAAAAAAACACTGATCAACTGATTAAATGTATTTCCAAAAAAAAAAGTTTTCAAAACGATAATTTCTTGCTGTCCATCAAATTGACATGTCAGAGTACAAAGCGTACGTAATCTCAATACTTGTGTAGATAACATCAATAGAGTCTGACGAAATATGTAATATCACATCGATTCACACAGGTCGCAGTTATTTACAACCTATTGCCGCAATAGAACGTAATTGTGGAGTAAATCGATTAGAAAATACTATTAACTGTGCGTCCGATTCGGTCAAGCAAAAAAATATTCCGAGATGAAAACATAACTATGTAGGCAGCTACTAATATATTATATCTATGACCATTTTGTTTTTTTACCAAATTCTGTTCAAGATTTTTTTTGTAATAAATATTTTTAACAAATGCTGAAAATCAGCACGCCCCACATATACCCCACTTCTTAGTGTTTGAATAAGAAGTACCGCGAAAAACTACCCAAGCAACGTATATGTCTGATAAGTAATCTCAGGGAAATCTTTTGAAATAACACAAAGTCGGGTTAGTTACACCATTTATAACTCAAAAACGGCTGGACCGATTTTATGATCTTTGATTTGTTGAATTTTTTCCGCCCCAAATAGCAGAATACTACTAATAATAAGTACTACTAATTTTAAACTATTAAAACCTGGGAAAAATTCATAAGAATAATGAAGACAACATTCTGATGCGGTACAAAGTTCGTCAGGTCAGCTCCTTATCAGGGTCGCGGGTTATTCTAAAGAGAAAACCGTGGCCCTGGCACAGGCAACTGATGGAACACGGGTGGGTAGCTCCTTAAATATAAAGCAAATTGACTACCAAATTGAATGTACGTATATTCAATTAATTTCCCTTACTACGTAATTTACCAAATTCGTTAATATAATCATATTCCTTTTAAGACTAACCTTTTTGAAGTCATTTAAAAACATCATAAAAATAATAAGCATTCTGGGAACTATAACCGAAACCAATTTACGTAACATAAAACAATAACAAATGAAAAGTTCAAAACTGAAGGTTAAAAGTATTAAAACAAAAATAACAAAGATGTTAGCCGCTTAACTGCAAGAAGGGACTTAAGACACAAGGTTTAAGTTTAAGCCAAGGTCCGGATGTGTCAAGTGCCTTCCACATTTGCTTAGAGCCGTGTCTGTCAATAGATTCTTGTAGTTATGTTCTTGTATGTTTTGTACTAAGACAGGTGACTTCTAGATTGTCAAATGAGTATGGCTTTCAATTATAGGATTGATAGTGTTTAGGTCCGAAGGCAGGTTTTCGTACTTAAAGAACGTTCAAATTCAAGTCACCATCTCCACCTCAGCGACAATCACTGTCAAAAACTTGTCAAAAATGTATGTAAATTGATTGTAATTTTGACAGATTGTGACTGAGATTTGAATTTGAACGTTCTTAAAAATACGAGAATTGCCCTCCTGATATAGTTTGAGGTCAAGTGGAGTTTTATACAGAAAATCTTAGTTAGAGTTTTAGTTATAGAATCTTTTGTAGCGTGTCCAAAATCGGAACTAACGCCGCCATCTTAAGTTATAGGGTTCTGTTACCAAACGTATCCCGTGCCAACGGAACCCTATTACTAAGCGTTCGTCTGTCTGTCAGCGTGCTGTATCTCATGAACCGTAATAGGTAGACAGTTGAAATTTTCACAGAGTGTGCATTTCTATAGTAAGTAATAATAATAAAAACTAAAGGAGGTCTCCATACAAGAAACGTGTTTTTTTCGGAATTTTTTGCCTTACAGTACTTATGTCTGGAACCCTTAGTGTGCGAATCCAACTCACACTTTTTCAGAATTATTTCGAAAAACATATCTTTACATTCATCATTTTTAGTAACAAGGCCCCTCTGTGAATGTCATTCATTCGCCTAAAGAAAATTTGTAAACACAGGTTTGCGCGCGCCGTCACAGTGAAATGAAGTTTCTGATCTGTGTTTAAAAATGTCTATGAAATAGGGCAGCAAAAAGGTTAAAACTATACCTCATTTGCCAATTTTCTTTTCCATAATTTCTCAGTAACAGCCCGGAGTCTGGATTTGTGCCAGACTGATGATTTATTCTCGCCCCCTCGTACACAGGACTCAAACGTAACTAGCGAAATGTGGGTGTACACTTCTAACCCTTCGAACTATGTAGGCGTGATGTTATGATTATTTGCTTTAATGATTTAATTCAAATAACAGTGAATAAAAAAAAATGACAACGGACAACGCTCATTTTTTTTGTTCGCTTTTATTGTTTTCAAATCACTCAAGTCCTCTGTACAAACGCAAAACAAAAATCAAGTCCTTTAAAGCATAAATGATTAATACCACATAAACCAAGTAACAAAAGTGCGGTTCTGCTTACAAATGTGCCTATTTATAAATGGCTGTAGTTAATGCTCTCCAATACACAAGTCCATCTAACGAGGAACGAACTCAATCAGCTTGTCAATACTTTACGCTACTAGTAATGAATAGGAATGTGTAGGGTTGGCAAAGGTATGAAGATACACAGACATTAATATTTGTCGTTATTCTTGTATACTTGGGTAAAATTGTGCAGCGTCTGTTCGAGATCCCATAAATAAATAAATAATAACAATAGGACATGAATTCATGAATTCTTGAATGAATGAAGGAATTATTTGAATTTTATTGAATATGTATCATTTAGCCACGAGCCCATCTCTTTGCTTTGTTGTAAAAGTATTAAGTTATATTTGACGTTTGTGAAGCTTTAAATTTGTTATAAATATTAAAGAAGTTGTCTGAAATTTTAGAACGTTTAGGTTTGAATTTTTCGCCATACAAGGTCTTGAATAACAAAACTCAGCAAGAATTTGAAACAATTGCTCAATATACTCCAAGTTGCCCGGGCTACTAAAACCGACCATCACAACGTTTATACTCAAATGTCTAAGAAAAGTTACTTAAACTGCAATAACTTCCAAAGATTTTCCCCGTAACAACCCTTACGAAAAACAAATTATATTATTTACTATAATGAAACTCGTCGGCTTCAATCAAAGTCCCAAGTAACTTCGTGAGTCCTCAATTTAGAAGAAGCGTAGCTTTTTGATTGGTAATGAGGAAACTAATAAATGTGTGTAATGACACGATGTATGTGCAGAAGTCGTATTTATTTGGCCAGGTTCCTTTGAATTACCATCTGTCATTCGGTAAGGCTACGCCACGTTTACTGTTACGGACTGAACGAATTATATTGGTTTAGATTGAATGTTGCATCTGCATACTTTGAGGATGGGTGGGCGGTGCTGCATACTACATCCAATCCTGATTATAACATTACCTTTAGAATACACACTGCAACTTGTGAATGCAATATATAGCAAGTATTTTCATTTAAGTGGCATTACTGAATACCTCTACTTGAAATAATAATAAATCCAACAGAAAAATCACGCTCTGAAAAGTACGACACAAGAAAATTTTGCAGACAGAAATCAAGACACAGGTAAAAAAGGGACAGGATAAAGCCGTGGTCGCAATGTCGCATGCCTGTATATCATGTGGGTCCCAGGAACACTTAAAAATTATGATTAAAAAAACATGACATTACGTCCTCTAGGGGGCGCTATAGTCACGCAATTTATGTGACGCTTCCAACAATACCTCATTTTTGCTTCGAAGTACTAATCCGATTACAAATACCTTTCAACAGATTTTCGTAAACTTCAGTATTATCGAGTTACATAGAGGATATGTAATATCCACAAGGGTAACACCGCGGGGCGCTTGTGGCAAAAAAAACACAAAACGACGAATGGTTTTCTCCAGAACATAACAAAAACAACCGAATTATCTAAAACACATCGTAGCCAACCTCTTCAAACTTAAGACCTGGCCTACCGGTGAGCGTTGAAGGAGTTAGTGAATCGGAGGATATAGCTGGTCTGTTTAAGTCCTACTTTTCTGTAAAGCCTCAGTTGAGAAGGCAGACTGCGGAGGTCAACGCTGGGGAGCGTACGGGAGTAATGGAGACGAGGATTTTGGCCAGTGAGGTGGGTAAAATCATAAAATATATGACTAGAGGCAAATCTCCTGGCCATGATGGCCTTAGTATTGAACATCTGCAGTTTGCCGGCCCGCATGTGTCTAGGGTTTTAGCTATGTTCTACTCGCTATGTCTGAGCCATTCATACCTGCCTTACGACTTCATGAGAACGGTGGTAGTGCCTGTGGTGAAGAATAAAACTGGTGATCTAGCCGATAAAACGAACTACAGGCCTATCTCTCTTGCTACTATTATAGCAAAGGTGTTTGACGGTTTGCTTGATACACGGTTGAATAAATACGTGTCATTGCATGATAATCAGTTTGGGTTTAGACCCAAATTATCTACAGATAGTGCAATACTGTGTCTCAAGCATACCGTCAGATACTATACGGATCGTAAAACACCAGTGTACGCGTGCTTCCTCGACCTGTCCAAGGCCTTTGACTTGGTATCGTATGATGTGTTGTGGCAAAAACTTGAGGGCATAAACATGCCGCATGAACTGGTTAACATCTTCAAGTATTGGTACGAACACCAGGTTAACAATGTCAGATGGGCGGGTACATTATCGGAGCCTTACAGGCTTGAATGTGGGGTGAGACAGGGTGGGTTAACTTCACCCACTCTTTTCAATCTCTACATGAATGCACTCATCGTCGCGCTCAGTAGTCGTCATGTTGGTTGTCATGTTGATGATGTATGTCTTAACAATCTGAGTTATGCAGATGACATGGTAATTCTGAGCGCGTCGGTCTGTGGATTACGCGAGCTATTGAAGATATGTGAGGAGTATGCGGGCAACCATGGCCTCATGTATAATGTCGTGAAAAGCCAATACATGGTATTTCAGGGAGGCGGCAAATGTCCACAGCAAGTGCCCCCTGTTCGCTTGAATGGTGTACCTGTAGAACGGGTGACTCAATTTAAATACTTGGGGCACTGGGTAGCAGACGATCTGAAAGACCATGTTGACATTGAGCGGGAGCGGAGGGCACTTTCTAAGAGAGCAAACATGATAGCCCGTAGGTTTGCACGTTGTTCAAATCAGGTAAAAATCACACTGTTCAAAGCTTTCTGCACCTCACTATACACATGCAGCCTATGGGCATCTTACACACAAGCTGCTTACAGTGCCCTTCGTGTCCAATATAACAACGCGTTCAGGGCAGTGTTGGGGCTGCCCCGCTTTTGCAGCGCCTCAGGCATGTTTGCGGAAGCGCGCACCGACTGTTTCCACGCCACCATGCGCAAGCGGTGCGCGTCCTTAGTGCGCAGGGTGCGGGCTAGCTCCAATACTGTCCTGGCGATGATTGCTCAGCGACTGGATTGCCCTTACATTGGGCATTGTTGTAGCAGGCATATAAGTGGTGCTTGATTTTTCTTTTTATATAGGTGTGTTTTATGTGGTATTTTGGAAATTTTAATTTTAGTTTTGCTCATGACATAATCTCATTTTCATATTTTAATTCATTTGACTGTTTAATTATTTTGTATTTTTATTATTTTTTTTTATTTTTGCTTTGTGAATTGGACATAAATTAATTTGATCTGACATTTATATATTGTTTATCTGTTATTTATTTACATCATTTCATTCACTTTTATCGTGTCATCTCATCAGTCACCTAATTTTAATGTTACAATATTGTCAAAATTTAATTTTGTTGTTTTTTATATCTTATATGGGTCAAGGACCTGAAATAAATGAATTTTATTTTATTTATTTATCTTCATCGCAACCAACAGACAATGGCATCGCGTGTGACTATTACCAAACGAAGGTAAGCTCAAGTAGGAAACGTACAGATTAACCATTCGTCGCGGCAGTGACAGACGGACAGTACCTAAGACCTTTATACATGCAATGGAGTGGTTACAGTAAATTATGATGAGCTTGCTCAAAATAGGAGGTTGGACACATCGAATCTGACCATTTGGCGGTTTGATTCTCACTAAAAGATTGAATACAAGTGGGTTGGATATGGGTAGACAGAACCCCAAAAATCTGACAACCAGTCTCACCAAGGGTACCGTGTTACCCAGTCGAGTCATGGGTTGTGGAGGTCAGTTAGGCAGTTGCTCTATGAAAAATACTGGTATTCACCTGCATTCGGTTAGATTGGAAGCCAACTTAGTTTGGAAAAGGCAGGCAGATTCGTAAATTCATTCGCTTCGCTCTCGAGAGGGGCTTTTTCCGGGATAGAATACAAAGCCTATGGATAGACTTTGTGAACGATGATATGGCTAGAAAGAGGGTGACAATCGAGATAACGAATAATAGAGAAGAATAGAAGAAAAAGAGACGTTGCGTCGAAAGCCAAATTAAAAATAAAGCTATTTCAATGCAAAATGACGTCCTCCTGTGGCAGCCTGAGAAAAGGGGAAACCAACAAATCAACAAACACCTATAGTGTACACAATATATTAGTTTTGGATTGAAGTTCCTTAACGCGGCTTAAATGGTCTACGTAGATGTCCTGGCTCCGGGTATTTCTACAAAAGAGATAGACGAAATGACGATACAGGAAAAAAATCTAGTCTAAGACAGTATTTTTCAATGTTGAAGAAAACGAGACAAGATGAAACGAGCTTGCGGTAGGAGTTGACTGGTACAAATCATCACGTAAGGAAAAAAACGTTTTGCCCCCTCCATGCGACTTTCTCTCTACTACTGAGACTCTCTCTCTATCTCTTTATATTCTATACAAGTGCATGTGCGTGCGAGAATCGCGTAAGGATCGAGTTCCTGAAAGGGTCCACCGACCGACCGCACTTGTATTTTTATTATCTACTACTCATTGACAAAAGTTACTGAAAACGGGCAAAATTCAAGTGAAAATAAAGACCATTATCTGAAATAGTAAACTGCATATGAAGTTTACACATTTTCATGATAATGTGCGCTTATTGTCTACAAAAGGCACCTATTTCAAAACACTCATTACAAAAGACACTCATTTGAATATTGAAAGCAGCTTCCTAATGCAGTGATTTTAACGCAAAACAGTGTCAGTGTTTATATTTGGAATAGCTTTTGGCCTAATTTAAGTCACTGCCGCATGCCGGTCCAAAACGGTCACATGTTATAAGTCATGTATTAATTTCTTCAACATAGGAACAATAGTAATATAAATATAGTATATAAAGATAAAAAAGAGTGCGCTTTGCCAGAGGACGTACAAATGTTTGTAATTAAGTGACATTTGCCAACCCGCACTGAGCCCGCGTGTTGGATTACGACCCAGTCCCTCTCACAGAGAGCAGGCCTGTGTCCCAGCAGTGAGAACATTATAGGCTGATTGTACTTATACTAAACATACTCAATCATTTATTGCATTCCGCAATGTGAACTTAGATGTTAACTTAAAATGACAATGCCAGAACTTGCGAGACATTGCGATACCAAAACTCATATTACGATTATAATAATTATGATAATGCGTAATGTATATGTTGTGAAAATCGCTTTTTAACATTTATAAACTGCACCTAACCTATAATCAATGTAAATATTGTTTTAAGATATTAAAAGAAACCGCAAGGTCTACAGGCATTAGGGCAAATGTTTAGTTATCAGTAATAAATAAGTTTTAAGATGCTGCATATTGGAGGTTTGTAAATGACTTTTTGATTTAAGTGGGGCAAAGTTCTTTGGAGTTTCTGGCATTGTCCTTTATTGGTATCATTATGTACCCTGTCAAATCAAATTAAAAGTCATTTATTCAAATTAGGCTGTGAATCAGCACTTTTCGAACGTCAAAATTACATAAGGCAATCCCCCGACACGCCCGCCATTCACCACTTCCTAGTGCTTTAGTTTAAAAAAACTTGAGTCTATACAATACTAATCTATAAGTTATACAAAGTAATAAAAATTTCGACGCAGCACATCATATTCAATTTTCAACCATATGTTAGCAAGCCACGCCAGTTTACCCAAAAAAGAAAACAATAAAAATCAATAATAATATTAAAAAAACATATCATATTAAATAAATAAAAGCCTCCAGGTATAAAGGGAGTGATAGCTTACATATGCAATATTAGATTAATTCTTAAGTACACACGAATTATAAACTAAGACCATCGAAGTAAAATAAATTAACAGAACAATTACTATAACAATAACAAAACCATAGACAGCAACATTGTCGGAGACAACAAAACAGTAGGACAGTAGGAAAGGCGAAGCTTTAAAATTTAGCTCAAGCTCCAAAATTCACTTACTCACAATTTGTAGGTCAAACTTGAGACCACCAACCTTCACAAGCCCATCAAATCAAGTTAATTTTCCCACAGACATCAGATAAACTTACAGTTAACTCATAGTAGTTAACTATGAGTTAACTGTAAGTTAACTGTAAGTTTATCTGATGTCTGTGGGTAGACTATACTTATGCGGTTACCGCCAACCGGTAACCTTCAGGTAACCGTTCAGTTCACGACTTTGACATATCAACAGACGACTAAGTTAGTGAGATTGGTAATTTTCTAAGTTATTTCTATGTTAAGTTGAGGTTTATCGTGGGACTTAAGTTAAGTATCTAACTTAAGGTTGATGCTCTCATGCAGCCTGCGAAATTTAAAACTTCTTTAAGGGCACTTTGCGCTTTTTCTGAACGTTGAACGAAACTGAACCGTTTGGCGGTTCAGTTTCAGGTCGGTGACACTCTGGAATACTCGGAGCTGAATCGCGTATCGGTTCCAGTCGTAAGTTTTAACTTCAATCTTGTGATCATAATCACACATCCTCTTTTATAAGTTAGGATGTATGGATGACATTTACCCATTAACATAAGACAGATCACTACTGATGATAGACAGTATAATTCTATCTGTCCCTGTCAAACAAATAGCTGTCAACACGTTAAAGGGCATACTTTGGTTGTGACGTTAAAACCAGAAATTGATAGGTTTTTCTCCAGTACGCCAAAATTGGAGATAGATACGTTATTGGTTTCGGCCATTAGAAGATCAGGGACCTAGACAAAGTAACAATCTATCAACGGGAACGGTGGAAAAGTCTAAAATGTATGGGACTGACATAAGCTACCGAAAAGTTGATGTCAATCCTATTGAAAGTCGTTGTAAGAAATACGAAACGCTTTGAAAGAGATTGTCACTTATTTAGGTCCTTTGGTTGAGACTCGCACAGACTGGAGAACTCGCACAAAAGGGAGGAGGCACACTCTGCAGTGCACGGCTGCCAATGATGACGATATTGACTACGTTCTATTTCTGACGTCATAGAGTTGTTCTTGAGCGTTTCAAATAGACTGTGAACAAAAGAGTGATAAATATAAATGTTCATGGATGGAGAAGTAGAGGAAGGCCAAACTAAAATATGGAACAAATCAAATCATTTATTCGATGAATGTAGTGAGCCGGGTACATTTTGCCTGAGGTTTGGCATGCAAAATTTAACAATGTCATTATCAATAAGCTTATGCATAAAATTATGAAATAGTGATGGTCATTATCAATAAGCTTATGAGTAAAATTATGAAATAGTGGTACCAATAAATTATTTAAACAAGTCAGAAGTGTATATAACAATCTCAATAATATTAAACTGTTGAGATGTCACACATAGGGTCATAAAAAAATCACTTAACGCATAATAACATTTCTGTATCAAAAATGCCTTAAGTTTGTTAGCCTTAAACCTTAAGCCTTAAATCTTAAGCCTTAAGTCTTAAGCCTTAAGTCTTAAGCCTTAAGTCGGTAAAGGTGTCACTTTTTATGCTGTCCGGTAGTTTATTAAATATTATTGGGCCCATGCAGAAAACACTTTTTCTAAGTAGTGCTGTTTTATAGCCACCGATAGTTAAGAGGTTTTTGTATTGACTTCTCACAGGACCTATCTTGGAGTCCGAGACTTTATCTTTTTGGATTGTGTGAGTGTTAAGAAAGAAAGAAACAAGATAAAGAAAGAAAGACAATAAATGTATTTGACAAGGCACACACAATATTCACACAAAACAAAACAAAATAGAAGAAAATAGTATTGTGTGCCTCACGGCTGCGCCAAATAGGCCCAGTTCAGCATAAATGCCAGACAAGTAAGTGCCTGACGCTGGTTTTCAATTAGACCCAATGTTACGAGGACGTCTCACTGATGTAAATCTATTTTAACGTGTGTGTAAATGTTTAAACAAATTATTGGTAGAAATGTGTAACAAGTAATAATAAAACAGAACAGATAATTGTTTCAATATAATTATGCATAATAATATAGTGGTGTTTATGAAAATTAAAAATAAATTGTATGTTTACTCGAGAAACAAAAGGACTGTCGTCAATAATACATTATTATGGTTCATATTTAATGAAACATTTCAGTCGATCATGTCTAGCTTAAGTTACGCATCTATGAGGTACTGTCGTGGAAAAGAAAAGTGCAGGAACATGATGACAAGTGTTTCAAGGGGCCAATGTCAGTACGTTTGCATGGCAACCATGTTGACGCGGCGTACGGCAAGACGCTATATGTGGCCGATGATGTTTTTATAGAGAGGCGATTGAGTCTCCTGCATCCGTCAAGAGGATGATTCTAACAGTCATTTTAAACAACTTTCGCTATGAAACTCAAACACGAATTTAAAAAAAAAACACATTCTTCGAAATATTCTTGCTACTGTTGTACAGGTATTTTATTTTTCACGAATCGAATAAGAGTTAAATCGACCTTGTGTTTGACTTCACACTTATATTTTTTTATAAACTGCAGCTCTGCCTCTTTAAAACGTTGCATGTTACTCAAAATGCATTTCGCGACACGACAGACTCAATAGGATAATATATTTACTGATTCATAATCATTGAAATCACAAAATGATATTTAATGGAAAATAATAATGAATATTTCATGAAAACATGAAGTTCAATCAAATGTTACTTAATTTTGTTGATTAAAACTTAGAACGAGATCTATAAACGCTACTTAAACTGTCGCGAAATTGTCAAATTACAAGTGCCAAACAGAGATGGGAACATAAGTATCGTTTATAGATCCAAGCCTTACAGCATCAACCTTAAGTTTCTGCAAAGGACACTAAACTTAATCCGTAAAGGCGCGATTTACAGTTAATGTAGTAATTAAACTCAGGTATGTCACAAAAGTATTTAAAATATAGGTACGGCCAGCAATGCAAGTTACATTAATGTTTGCGAAACACAAGCACTAAAATTCCCACTGATCTCACTGATTTGTGAGGAGATTATTTTGTAATTGAATTAGTAGCAGTTTCAACGTACCGATACTCTCGGCTATGTCGGCGACTTTATAGTTTTATCTAGTGGCAATTGAAAAATGACAAATTATTTTATTTCTGTAACTAGGTTTGTACAAACACTTTACACATCAATCATACTTTTTTAAACTAGATGAGGTCGGCGTTTCCTATCTGACTACTCTGAGAAGAAAGGCCGAAACAAACAAATTTTTTTTTTTTTTAATTGCATCTCGCAGGTCAACCTATGAGGTTGTCGTCTGCTTAAACGGACTTGCCTGTGGTTGCTCTAATAAATTAAGGCCTCCAGCCAGGACTTAAACTTAATACTAACTAAAAACTAAGCGACTACACGCTATGGGCACCCTCTGTGGGGTACGGACCTCGGCTTAGGGCGTCGCTGGAAGAGGGCAGCAAGGGACTAGCTGGATCAGGATTTATTTGATTTTGGGACGAATTTAAAGCTACAGGCTCAGCGGCGCGGGCTGGCTCGAGCAAGGGTCGGGAGGGGCGTGGATTTGGGCGTCGCGGCGGGCCTCGGCGGCGAGGACGGTAGGACGGCGATCGGGTTTTGCGCTTGTGTAAAGTGCTGGTGGCCTTACTGCTCTCCTGGAGGAGGGTAGTGGCGGCATCGGGGTCGGTCGAAACAAACTCAGAGGTCACAGTCTCTTTTCAAGTTCAGACATAATCTTGTTATGAATGCAAGAGCATATTCTGCTCATTCCTGTTACCTACATTTACACCAGTTGAATAAACCCTTTATGGGTTGGATTCCAGCATAACAAGTCAGACGAATTCTCTTCTGGTTTTCAATACTACAGGAGCTAAATAACTGAATTAAAAGCAACTACAAACTTTTGAAAAAATAAATTGAGCTCTAGTGCCCGAATGCTCTACTACCGACAATGTGAAATGATGTAACAAGATGTGCTGTTACTAACTCTTTCACTTTTATTGTCAATACTGAACAAAGTAGTGTTTAGTGTTGGGACATTGTCGATAGACTCTTGTCGATAATATGAAATTGTGTAACAATATATGGTGAAGACCTTTTTTTATTTCGTTTCAGTATTAGGGCATTAGGGCACAAGAACTCAAATTTTTGTTTCACACGTGCACGTTAGAGGAACTTATAGACGCTACTTACAATGCAAAAAACTCGTACCTAGGTCAAGGCAACTTCTAGGCTGACATAATTCAGCTTACCGTCGTCACTTTAGGAAGATCAGTTGAAGTTAATTTTTAAAACAAAAATCACCAAGTTTAGTTTCCTGTTCAAGTGGTGATGGATTACAGTGGTTTTAAATAACCACACAGAAAAATTGTACTCATCTCATCTAATAACATAATGAGAAAAGGTTTGATTTTTTATGTTTGTTTGTTACGCTTTCACGCTAAAACAGCTGAACGGATTTGAATGAAATTTGGCACACAGGTAGACCATGACCTGGATTAGGACAAAGGATACTTTCTATCCCGATACTCTTACGGAATCTAGACTTTTGCGAGTGAAACCGCGGGGCACAGCTAGTTCTTAATAAGCTTACAATCAATCAACTCAGCCTATCACAGCCCACTGGTAGACATGAGCCTCTTCCAAGTTCTCAGAGCCGGTTTTCCTTCTGCATCCAGTCTGCTCCAACGGCTAAGGGTCCTTCGAGAGACATGGTCAGCCCATTGCCACTTTACATAAATAACTCTATAAATTGTAATTTTATTGGAGGATATAGATAATAAGTTTGCCACACATATCCGACTGGCATTTTTTGCTACAAATGACAATTCCCGTTTTGTTTGTTTGTAACCCTTAACAAACTAACAAAAGATGAATTGTCATAAGGTAGTGCCTGCTAGACACCGTTACACCACGTTGAACTTAAATCGACGAGTATGGTGGTACGTGATCGACTCTAGCCATTTCCGCGTTAATTTATTTAATTGACTCCATACTAAACAAAGTTTTAGTCAAACATATGATCTGCCAAACTGCAAAGCAATTTGTCGGCAGTAGGTTCTCGTGGAATCTTTGCTTAACTAAACAATACTAAACATTATTAAATTCTTAGTAAAAAATAGGTTAGGTTAAACAAAAAATACCAAAAGTATGGGTCTGCAGGCCACGACTCCGTTTGTGGATACAGAGTAGTTACCCACACAGCCATAACTTCTACAATCAAAGGCAGTACTCAGCGCGACCAGTCACCCAATGTCATGAGACTGTGGACATGAATTGGATCCTCTAGTCAGTTAAAGTGCTATTAGCTCTTTTGTTTGGAAACTGAATTCTCAGAAGCAGTCCAAACTCTGGACTTATTATCGATTAATGTTAATTATTTCAAAGGCTAAAGGAAGTCTAGACCTTTAAAAGCCACGAGGTGTATATGGTTTTTAACGTCCTAGACTTTCTTTAAACACTATGCAAAACTAGACAAAAGAAAACCGACACTAATAAATCACAAACCTTGTATCCGACAGAAACATTATAGCATAACACAGATCAGCTAGATGATGGCCGGCCTCAGAACACAGTGATCAATTTTTACAACCCAGACTGGCATTTGAGATTTCATGGATTTTCCTTGTGAAGTGAGCAAATTAGATTTCGCAATGTTTTGCATGTCGTTATGAAGGATTTGCTCCGCGTATTAGTATAAAATAGCTTTCCACGTATGGTGATACTTCATCGTCATCCTGGACAGTGAATCAAATTGCTGACTATAGGCTGCTGCTGCTGTAATATAGGGTCCAAAAAGACCCATCATATAGCCGGGAACCACTTTTTCTGTACATCGAACTAAGTAACATTGCACAAAAACAATTGCTTCGTAACGAATTTAATTCTTGGAGTGAAAATTTGATGATTGCGATAGTGCGCAATGTAACCCACGAAATTATGGGAGCATGCAATAATTAGTACAGGGGTTTGTTTTTTTTTTTTAAGTAGTGTTATATATAATATAGCTGGAATTTTGACCTTCAATATCTCCGTAACCAAAAGGTTCCCAAAGAGTACTGTCCTGAACAAAAAAAAAACAATGACGGAGAGTTCAAGTAACTCTCGGCTTCGTTAAGTGTCTTTTGATAAACGTTATTTTTACCTCGGCATTTTCAGCAGCAGGTATTTTCTCATAAAATGTATCAGTGTGAGAGCAGAGTGCTGCAGGGCGATGCACTGAGTCCCTCAACGTTTGTAGACTTTTGCCGCACGATTCCTCAATTATAGAGCTGCTGTCAGAAATTCATAAGTAAATTATGGGTAAACAGGAAAATGTCAAATATTTTTCGCGCACTTTTTAATAATGTCAAACGTAATGTACATAGATTGTAGTCGAAAAAAATCACAAGAGTAAAATACATGTTTTTTTTTAAAGCACACAAACAGATGTCATCACAAAATAAGAAACCTACAATCAACCTAAAAAATCATGCACTTCAAAAACATCATATAGTCATTTACGATTACCAAACTTCAAAAAAACACGACTATTTTCATCGAAAACCATTTGCATAATGTTCTATTCTATCCGTTGAGGTCAAGGTGGCGCGTGATGCATGAAGAACTCTTAGTTACTAACACGTAACGATTCGTTAGGCTTTAGCGGTAACTTTGAATAACTAGTAAGTTAATCGATCGATATTTTCATCCGGTGCTTCCAACTTACCCACCTACTTACTTTACTCCAATTTTTAATATTTTATAAAACTTCTTCTTCTTTGCCCTCGCCTCTTCCCGGTACGCGGTGTCGGCTTTTTTAATCTTTCGGCGCCATTAACTTCGCTGGTAAGCATCGTCGTCCGTAAGGTCAAGCTTTTGCTGTCCTTCCGAACGTTTGTCACCCAGGTAGTTTGCGGTCTACCTCTCCCTCTCTTTTTTGTAGTCATGGAAAGGCACTTAGTTCACGATATGGTCATCGGGTCTACGCATAAAATGTCCATACCACCTTAGCCTGGACTTCCAAATCAGATCCAGCCTGTCCCATCTTGCTGTCCTCCCTCCAGCGACGCCCTAAGCCGAGGTCCGTACCCCACAGGGGGTGCCCTTAGCGAGCAGTCCCTTAGTAATGTAAGTTTTTCGCCCCTAGCTGGAGGCTTTGAGTTCGCTTAAGGCAGCCACAGGATTAAGCCGCTTAAGCCAGACTCTTTACTCTTCAGTAATAGGCGTTACTTTAAAAATCCTCCTTACGTGATCATTACGCACTTAGTCTTTGAGAGTGACTCCACCCGCCCAACATATTTTTTTAAATATAAAACAACATTTAAATATACAAAGTTGTGATCCGCCGGTATCGGGAGCAGGGTCCAAGATACGACCGGTGCTTAGGGCTCCAGAGACAGACCAGCATTTGTGTCGTGATTTCTTTCTGACATGATATAGAAAATCCAGCGTAAAGATTTCAACGCGCGCACAGAAAAACACTCAATACATTGGGCCTTAACAGACGAAATTTTGTAGCGTCTATTTCACACTACTTTTAACCTGACCGAGAAATATATGAAATATATAGAGAAATATATGTGAGTACTTTGTACTATAGAGCTACCATTTACCGGGTAATGTCATAGATTGACTTGAATGTGCCTTGGCGGCTGATAGTATGTCATGCTCACTTAAATGTCTCGTTGACGGTGGCGCGTGTGTCGGATCATTTAGCTCCCTTCAACATGGTTGAGCTGAATGGTGCTGATCCATGCGTCATGTTCGTGAACGGGCGCCGTCAGTTGGGACTGGTCATCTCTTAGTTGCCACGGCTTATTTTAATAATTAATTAGCTGGATTGTTTTTAATTATGTTTTGATGCACTCTGGACGCTTTTAACGTGTACGGTTTTTTGTACATCGTTCTCACTTATAGTGTCAACATTAATCGATGTAACTAAGATATATGTAAAAACATTATTATTTAAAAGAGTGTCCATGGAGTTTCTTGCCCGTTCTTCTCCATAGGTACCTACTACGCTTTGGAATGGGCAACTAGCTTCGTATTTCTGACTGACCGACTCCTTGACAATTCAAAAGTGCCTGTAAATGGTTTAATTGAAATAAATGATTTGAGTTTGAGTTTGAGTTTATAGACATTGTAATACCTCATTTTATGCAATTGCAAAGCATTATGGGCTGAAAACTAACTCAATGACATTCAACATATTCAAAAAATTTATGCAAAACTCAATAATGGTAAAGCAATTAACACATTTCCATTCCTTTTTGTGCAATACTAAAAGTTAAAATCTGTTTTTGTTTACTTTGATTTTAAATCATTTTATATTAAAATGTTTTTTTTTCACAGGTATACACAACATATTATCAAAAATGATTTCCTCAGTCAGAAGGGTAAGTTTCTAAATAATATTATTTTTTATTTCTGTAATTAAGAAAAAAAGCATATTTTTGCCTGTTTTCAGCATTTAAAATAAGCTAAAAATACATTATGATTTTTAAACCGTTTGTTGCTTAGTTTGCCATTACTACCTTTCATAAAAATATTGAAATTACGTCTTATTCACAACACACCGCCATCTTGATAAAACAAAAACTTTACCTGCACATAAGGTATCAATTACATCCAAACAATATATCCATTAGGTCCCAATCAATCATTGATTCCTTGAAACAATCACTAATTTTTTACTTACCTTTGCAATAGTCAAATTAATAAAGTTATTATGCACCTAATGTGTAGAAGGCCAAAATCAAATTTAAAAAATTCTTTCACACGCAAACCCATTGTGTTGTCAAAGCAAAAACAACCATTGATCATTTTAATACTAGACGTTGGCATAAACAATCGAATTTATTTAACAATATAGACACATAGACGTCATTGCGCTTCGTTAAAAGGAAGTGAGCAGAGGATGTGTTCAGGAAATCTTACAGCATATCATCACACCTGGTTTTTCAAAAAGGGATAAGAGGTAGACACCTACTGCCAAAATATGGGTGAATATACGCACATTTTCCAGTCATGTTTAAATCCCATGTAGGTACGTACACATAAAATAGTTGACAAGCTTAGTACCATTACATCAACCGGGTACAGAAGCAGTGTTCGCCTAGTGGTATTGGCCCCGACTTACGAGTTGTAAGTCGTTAATTCGAACCCAGGCAGGCGCTTTACTTTGCGTAAATAATTTCATCAATACTGCTCTCAAAACGGTGAAGGAAAACATCGTGAGGAAATCGGCATGTCCCATTCGAAGACGTGTGACGTCTACCAACCCGCACTGGTTCCGCATGGTGGGTTATAGCCCAGGCCCACTCCCTCTCAAAGAGAGGTCTGTGTCCCGGCAGGGGATGTAGGCTGATTTAGTATATGCCTATGCAACCGGACACAAATTCATAATTCAAGACTTCGGGATACTGCCAGGATTAAATTCTTATACAGAGGTCGCAAGCACCACTGATGAGATCATAGTCTGGATATATGAAAGAGATACCGTGACCCTGGCGCAGGCAACTGAAGGAACACGGGTGGGTTTTAGTCAGTACAGTCTGACACGCCCTCCCGCTCGACCCAGAGCGGGAGAAGTCATTTGATGATTTCCCACCCAAAAAAAAGACTGGACGTATGCAATCAAAGGCAACAGATTCAGCCCCTCTCTAAAATTGGACATGAACTTTGCCGAAAAGTGGGTTCTAGACCTACACCTCCGAATAATCAAGTTAATATACGGCATAACGTTTTAAATTATTTTTACCTATTGTATTGTATTTTAGTTCTGGGTGCATCGTCTTGACATATAAAAATATAATTGATGTAAACAAAATATTGTAAAACATTTTAAAAGAGTAACGGTGGAGTTTCTTGCCCCTTCTTCTCCATACGAAACTACCTTTTGGAAGTGGCGCCTAGAATCAATTTTATTTAAATGTAAATGTGGACGTTCAAAAGTGCCTTTTAGTGCCTATTTGAAATTAATTCTTTGACTTTGACTTTGATTATGCTATGTTAATTGCGCTCTTAATTCATTAATATTATCCAGTGTGAACCAATGTTGGTTAAACTATGCATACTCGCACTTTATAAATAACCAGAGGCCTTATTTACTATGAGCACAGGCAAGCAATGCAGTTGCGATACCATCTGAGCATGCACTGCGTTAAATATAAAATACGCCCGATATAAATTTTGAAAGCCTGCCTGTGATTTCGAATTTTGTCTGCCTTGTCGTCACAAGTGCTACTGCTGAGTATGAGTTCCTGGATTTGATTCCCAGGTCGATCAAAGTGTTACTGGATTTTCCATCAGGAAATTCTCAGTATCCCGAAGTGTGCATTTGTGCCCGGTTGATAGCAATAGTCTCGCCCCCTAGTACATGGAACTTAAACATAACTATATAGGCGAAGTTGCTATCCTATGTGTGTTCAAATATATAACAAGATTCCTAACCAGATTAAAGAACTTCCAATGGTCCGCTTCAGAAGGGCTTTACACAGGTGGCTTATTGAGAATCCCTTCTATACTTTAAAAGATTTTTTTCAGTTTTAATGTAAATGAACGAATTGTACCTGTACCAAAATGTGCATGTCATTATTTTATGATTAAATATGCCAAGCTACTGTTCTACTACCATTTTAACAACTTTTGTAACCATAATTATTTATCTGCAAATAAATCTTTGACTTTGACTTTGACTTTTGAAATTGTGAGTGTATTTGTTAGTTATGTTGTGCTTTTCCGAAGTTTGCGAAACTTCTGTACAAATATGTCGTAGCCGACAGTTTTCTCAAATGTTTGAAAACTTTTGTATGTCTCATACACATGAAGTGCCGATTTCACCAATGAAACTGAACGCGTTCCGCATATCTATAACGCGTACAAGAGCTGTCAGTGTCAAAAAATGTATGGGATAGAAATTGAAATTGTTATAAAAAGTGCTGATAGCGTTCAGTTTCATTAGTAAAATCGACAATAAGTAGTAAAGTCCAATGCATCCTTTACTTCCCTCCAAACTATTATTTATTTCCATCGCTCTTTTTTGTATTAACTGATCTTCTACAAGCCATTTCTGTTTTTACAATATTTATTCGAAGACATAATGACACCTTCCTCACTCGATTAAACTTCAATAATAACTCACAGTTTGGCACCAACTTCTATCAAGTTATCGTTTTCACGTCGATGTCTCGCTACCAGTATTTTTAACTCGACAAGAGGTTAATTGAAGTGCTAAAAAACATGTCTGCATAATAAACCCATAAAAAAACATTTTGATAAATTACAATTTTTTATTTATTACAATTGAAAGTTGTTTTTGCGAGTTTGTTTAATTGTGAAAGTGTACCGAACTATAAACAGATCCACTTTTTTTTGTTTTTTTGTAGGTAGGTGTGCTTCATGCAATTAGTTTTTTGTGTGTATGTATGTTGTTTGATGTCTCTAAATTGCTGGCGTTATAATGATGTCTGTATTTTTGATTGATTGCTCTGTGATTATATTTGGTAATGAAAAAAAGCGGAAAGCGTTTTATTGATGGCCATCGTTAATAGGTATCTAAAAACTTCAAAACTATCTCTCCATATGACAAAGATGCCTCATTCAAATTAAATTATCAATCAATGTTGCCATACCCAAAACTGTAATCCATTTATGACTGACACCGTTTCAAATATATTAATATTATATATATATTGAACTACTCCAAATTAAATGCAAGATCCGTAATTCGACCAAAAGATGGCATACCAATCGCTCGGCCCTTTAAGGAGTTTTTTTTAAACTTGCCTATGGATTCTAGTCTCTACTTAAATGTCAGTTGACGTCCTCAAACATTCTAGAGTGAATGAAATATTTAAATAGGTTACGAGTTTTACGATAGAACCGTAAATAGTAATAGAAATAGTGAATTTGTCCAGCGGTTGTAAAGATGAATATGGTGACAGACTTATTTGGGTACAGGTCATCTCTTAGCTGCCACGGCATATTTTAATAATTAATTTGCTGGATTGTTTTTAATTATGTTTTGCTGCACTCTGGACGCTTTTAACGTGTACGGTTTTTGTACATCGTTCTCACTTATAGTGTCAACAATAATCGATAGTAACAACAATATTATTTAAAAGAGTGTCCATGGAGTTTCTTGCCCGTTCTTCTCCATAGTGACCTACTGCGCTTTGGAATGGGCAACTAGCTTCATATTTCTGACTGACCGATTCCTTGACAATTCAAAAGTGCCTGTAAATGGTTTAATTTAAATAAACGATTTGTGTTTGAGTTTGAGTTTGAACAGTCAGCGAGGCTTAAGCTGAGCTTTGCATTAGTGTGAGTGATTACCAACCGCACCAATGAAGGGACACACAGCGCCTCAGGCCGATTGTATAAACTGCACTCACACAAATGCAAAGCTCAGCTTAGACCTCGCGGACTGTATCAAGTGTGCATTTTAGATCAGCTTGTAGATATCAATGTTGGTAAATTAGAGGTCCTTCTCATAGAGATGGAAGGACGATTTGAAGGTTTCTTACTATTAAGTTCAGGTTGCCTAAAGATCATAACATAACGTCATGCTTGTATTCTCCTAGAGGTTAGGCAGAGATATACCTATAGTTCAGTTCAGCCAGTTATATTCAAGTCCCATATAATAGGGGGCGAGCTTATTGCCATCAACCGGGCACAAATCCAGACTGAGCTGATACTGGGAAATTCTTAATAGAAAAACCCAATATCACTTTGCCCGACCTGGGAAAAGAACCCAGGACCTCACGCTTAGCAGTAGGGCTTGCGATCATTTAACCAGGCAGACAAAAATCCAGACAGTTTAAATCACCTTAATTAAGACTGGCTGGCCATCCCTATTTCATTACAAAATCTAATTTATCTACTAGGAAACATCAATTGTCGTTTGTACGTACATAAGTTACAACTAGGACTACTCTATTAGTCACTTTAATTAACCTAGAGACTGAGATACAAGTTCTAGCCGGGGCACGCTAAGGGTACCTACATAACTTGCTGACCCTCGCATCCCAATATAATAAACAATAAGCTTGTGAAAATGATTGGAATTTTGGATGTATGTTACTGAATCACAACTAAAAGAGGCATGAACCGATTTGGATGTTTTATGGTACATAGATAGGCCATTTCCTGAATTAAACTATTGTCTATTTTGAGACTGACTGACACACAACACACAGTCTAAACCACTGAAGATACAGACATGAATATTTGCTAAGGCGCTCAACTGCAATAAAAAAAAAAGAAACTCAGTACCTGTTACATACAAAATCAAACGATACGCGGCGGTTTGAAGTTTGAAAACGAACAACTCCGAGGGCGACAGTACTAAACACTTAATAAAGAATGGCGCGGACAAATTCGCGCATAATATTTTAGACACCACTAGACGGGGGTCACCAGTTTGACCCCCAAGTCGTCGCTGTCACTTTAACAAGCATTGCACTTTCTAACAAATAGCAAGAGCGGGTAATGTTAGACCTCATGCATCGTCCAAGGATGTCGAGTAGTCGCGTGCCGAAGTTTTGGAGTTTATCCGACAAGTTCGAATAAAATTATTGAAAGAATTATTGGAGCTATTTAATTTTCGTACCTATGGTAACGGTATAGTAGATAATACTGTGTGTGGAAGCATTTACGAGTATCTTATTTCAGATATAATTTTTAAGCAAAAAAAAATCTTTATAGTAGTTAGTAAAACAGCTCGATAATTAATGGTTTTGTAAGAAGATACTGTGTACTGCGACTGACTTTTGAACTGAAGAGCAGCACAGATTTATCCTAAGAAGCCTGCTGCAATACAAACAACTCCTGCGCAGTATCAAATTACATTGTCCATAAAGTGTACAAGAGAAACGACTTGGGGACAGCTTTTATATGGGCCTTGTAAGCTATTAATACCTCATCAATTGCTTTCTGTTAGTGCTTATTTAACACAACGGGAAACATAAAGGCGAAAATGACTCGGTCGCATAAAAGTGGGTTATTCAAAATATAAATCCGATTAACAGGGCTGCTGTGCAATTTTCCAAAATCGCACAGCAACTGCTGACATACAGGAAAAGAATTTCGATCCGGGCAAAAATTTAGAAAAAAATATTAATTCAGTCAATGGTTCGTCTACTGAAAGCATAACTTTAAAGGTTATAATATCTCTAAAACAATTTTAACACGAGCCGCAATTTTTATTTAATTATTATTTTACCCAAAAATTTCCGAAAAATTTACACTTGACATCTCTAACGTAACATTATCATGCAACGTCTAATCGCATGGCGACATGCAATTTATTACAACTTGATACCACCACTAAATCATTCGAAAATCGCCTCTAATCTGTGAAGTACAAGAGTTTTAGCGGTTGTACATCATTTTGTATGAAGACCTATCGACAGGATACTGTGAAGATGGGTTCTTCAGAGAATTTGTAATGAGTTGGAACGGTAGCGAAGTTAGGTGGTGTTTAAATTTTTATTGCAACCTGGCATTGCTGGACGGAATTTCACGTCTGGAGCAGAATTTTGACGTCGCAGTAAGCGCTCTTTCCGGAAGAAGAAGTCGTTACAGATAAATTAGCTGAAACTACTATAAATGTTGACATGGCATTCGAAAATGCTGAAAACTTACTGTAAAAAAGGAGAGTAACTAAAGCAAGAAATTAATGGTTTTTAACAGCCCTTCATTTCTTAAGCCTATCTTTTTTTTGGTTGGTCATCACCAAATAACTTCTCTCACACTGGGTGGAGCGGGAGGGCGTGTCAGACTATTACTGACTAAAACCCACCCGTGTTTCTTCAGTTGCCTGTGCCAGGGCCACGGTATCTCTTTCGAACAACCCGCGACCCTGGCAGGTTCTTAAGCCTATCTGAGTTGCAATTTCCGTTTTTTAAGAATGTTAGCATTCAAATGTCAGTCTCAATCTTTCTACAAGTTTTCGACATTGAATGTCGCCGAGAAGAGAGTGCGACTTAAATTTGAACGTTTTTTATGTACCAGAATAGGCCTTCTGTTGTTTTTCCGTTCACGTGTTTTACAGTAGAATATTCTGAGAATCAATATCAGTTGTATTATAGGTACACCTCTGCCCTATCCTTCGGGGAAACAAGGCGTGATGTTATGTTAACATCAGTTTATTAAGCTTCGGTGAAATCTTATTAATTTAGAAAACCTATGAATGGTACTGTCCACGCTCTTACATAAAAATCTAAAACAAACGATATTGTCTAGATGAGTTTTTACGAAACAAAATGTAAATTAGCATACTCACAACAATGTTATATAAACAGTAGGTAAGCACTATAATATTAAAATAACTACCCCCTTGTGTAATAGCGTAATGTTTTTACCGCTAGATGTCATCTTAGGTACTTACATACAGTTATTTTTTTTATGGAAGTTTTTATCATAATGTGATGTGATCTTTGACCTAACAGTAGAATCTCTTCTTGGACCGTGGAATGCAAGATTGTAAATAGACAGAGACATATTCTAACTATTTTCTATATCTCTTAATTTCTTTTTCTATAAAATAAGTGTATTATATATAGAACGACATGCAATGGTTCTAAAATAAAGCTACGGAATAAATGTTTAATATTGTGATTTGTATGGCACCTGTAATCTTTAATAAAATAACCGACGAAATTAAAAACTAACCGAAGCGAAAATTTAAAAAAATGTTTACTTAATTACTTGTAGATAAGTGTTATTATTCCGTGAATCATTTCATAAATTACTTTATGTTACATTTGCATGCTATATTAAGGCAGAATGTACATGGATCCTATTATAAACGTATCAACTTATTTTCATTTACTAAATTCTTAGCAAATAAAGAACTATTCCATTCTGTACAAATCCATCGCGGTCAAAATAATATAAGGGACAGGTTTTTTTTTTTTAATAACAGCCGACAATTTTCATCGCTTGGGGATTTCACAAGCATGTACTGAATCATGGCATGGCATCATACAGGTTGAGCGTCTATGTCCCTACCACCACGTATGTAGGTATGGGAAATTAATTCTAAATAAGACCCAGTTACAATAAGACATATTTTTCTATTTAAAATATAAACCATAGCACAGACAGACGTAATCCTTAACTAAATTACAAGTTGGACAACGCAAACGATTAAGGGCAAGTTTTCAAAGGGCTCTCCATACCCACACTTTATTAGTAAACCTGCGCGGTCGATTACTGCGCATAAAATGTGACCAATTTATCTTGATACTTGGTGGCAATGTTCATTGTGAAGTTCGAACGTCAAAACCAGCATTATTTTCTAAGATATTTAACGAATACACTCATAAGGTTGCTTATTTATAACCATCATATTTATGTCAATCGAAAGACGTCGACTGCTGGAAACAGGCCTCCCCAAGAGTTGCCACAAAACTGTCCCTGGCAAAGTGACAAAGCGACATTCTATCAGCGGTAACAATTATGGAAAAGTCTAAAATATATAGGACTGTCATATTAAGCTACCGTAAAACTTATGCCAATCATGTTAAAAGGCGTTGTAGAAATTAGCAACGCTTTGAAAGAGATTGTTACTAATCCAGGCACCCCTACTTTGCCTGCATCCAACGGATTATCGCGTTCATCTAAAACTATTTACCACTTATTACTATTAAACTAAAGAACTCCGAATAACGTGGGTGTACTATAGGTACCAACTCTTCTGGGAAACGAGGCGTGATGTTATGAAACTTTCAGATTTTTCCTTCTTTAAAAACTTTGAAAACTTTTTTCATGTAAATAGTTTATCCTATGCCTATAATAATTATAAGCACTTGCCCATTAAAAATACTACTTGAACTAAATTCTCGTCAAATACCAAGATAAAGCGGTCGACTGCTATACAAAGCGTCCGCCACAGAATAGCGAACAGCAGTGCACTCACACGATATTATTACATTTAAATTGACGCAGAATCGTGCCAAATTGCGGGTCTGTGACCTCGAGTGCGCAACTTAGCGTTAGGGTCGCCACGTTAAGTACAAGAATTTGAATATTGGAAAATGAGGCTCATTTAGCTTAAAAACTGTTTGGTAATTTATTTTGTGCTTAATGGAAAGTGAGGATCCTTGAGATGTTGGCATTATTTAAATATATAGTTGTTTGTTTCGGTCTTTCTTCTCAGAGTAGTCGAATCTAGTTTTAAAACATAATTTATTTGGACTTGTTAAAAGTGTTTTTTTTTTATCGATTTATTGAAATAATTATTTATTTAAACTTTTCGAACCCAAAGAGGTATAAAGGCGGACTTAATGCCTTAGGCATTCTCTACCAGTCAACCAAGGGTGGTGAAGAGATTAGATGGCAGGTGCTTTAATTGAATAAACAAAGTCAGAAGTATGAGAAGGACAGAGCAGGAGAAGATAGTTGGAAGAACGTAGTTTCTTAGCGTGAGATGAACATAGATATTGGCAGTGAGACAAAAGATAAGAAGGAGAAGTGGGAGAGTTGAGAAGGGATAAAAGTGTGGTCAAAGCGCGCAAATTTCTTTGGCGAATGGACATCCATTTGAGCTCAGACCTATAGCTCGACATATGGTCATATCATCATCTATCACTGTGCACACTGAAACAACTGTTTGCAAGAAACTACTGTTTAATTAGTTTCTTTTTACTCGTCTTGTTAGCGTATGTACAGACTAATAGCAATAAAGATAGACCGTTTGCAAAACCATCTGCCAAACCTGGTGGTTCTATTAATTTCGGCGATAATTGTTCGTTTTAACATTCAATAGAAAACAATGAGTAAGAACAAACATCATTTCACATGAAAATAGCTAACAGTAGTAGCTAACAGTAGTGTGTACGTTTGCGTGTGTAGTGTGTATGTTAGTTGGTGTGTGTGTGTGTCTGTATTTGTGTGTGTGAGTATGTTTGTGTGTGTGTGTGTGTGTGTGTGTGTGGTGTATAGTGTCGCGTATAATCGACATCGTAATTGCTTTACCAGCCTGAGGATGGCTGTCACTTGCACGTCATATAACGTCTAGATATATTTTTGCTACAAGACCACTGTGAACGTTAGTTCTAACCTTAGTAAAGTATCAAATTACTGGGAGATTTATAACCGACTTAAAATGAGGCGCTTATGCAGTCGGCAGTTTTTATTATTATTTATATACTGATTTTTCTGAGACTACTAACCGATTCTTTTTCATTTGTAGTAGGAAGCTGGTGGTTTCATATATACCTTTGCTTGCGTTATTTTGGATTTGGCTTCAATCACACACATTTAATCCAATTGATGTAAATTTCGAAGGTCGATGGCAAAAAACCAAAACTAAAAAAAAGACACTGACTTCCGACATTAAAGGTTTTTTCCTCCTTAGTGTTTTTAGAAGCTGTTTTTTTTTTGGTACAAAAGTGTTAAAGTAGTTATGAGGTCAACTAAACTAAAACTTACTCCTATTTATTTCATAGTCTAGACTTAAAACGAACCTAAGTAAAAGGTTATGTCAGGCAGACTAAGTTGCGTTATCAAAATTAATATCAGCACCTATTAAAATGGAAGTAATAGTAATTTTATAGCTACAGCCACACCGCTGTACACTTTACGATTAATGAATGGGATATAAACATTCGGTTGTATGTATGATCGTTTAATTCCTAAGTATCCTATGTAGGATTTACGAAGAAGAATGTTATTAAATTATAAATAGTCGTAATTATTCCACTGGAACTTGCCACCGGGGATAAAAAGTATCTTATGTGTAAATCCAGGTTATACACTATTAAAATGTATTACATATATTTAAAAATTGTACTCTTTCTAATAATATAATTCAAAAGTGATTCAAAAGACACGTAGCGCCATCTAGCGTCTAAAGCAATTTTGACCCTCGAAAGTTACTGTTTTTTTCCTCGAGAACAATACTTTTTTTCTAGGTCAAAGGTACCCTATGTCCTTTTCTGCACCCCTAACAACGTATATGCAAAATTTAATGATGATAGGTTTAATGGTATAATGGCGTGAAATAGTCAAAAACAAACACACTTACTTTCGCATTTATAATATTACATAGTTAGGATTTCTTAGCTTATCATAGACGTCACTCACATTCAGAGAATAAATCATTGTGAGGGAAACTGAGCTTAAAAAAAAAGGCTAATCGCTAATACGCATTGAGCTTCCTTACCTTCCTAACATTCAACTACACAAAACAATAAAAATTACGTGGACAATGAAACTTACCTTAAAGTCAGTCTTACTATTAAGAAGGCAGAATAAAATAGTGAGAACTCTGACGCTGAAACGAATCACTTATTAACAATCACAATTGTTTTTCTAATTTCTTCATCGACAGAAAGTTTCGTCTTTGACACAATGTTATCATCTTTTAGTAACGAAAGTTTTTCCAATAGAACGTCTTTGTTTGGAAAATTGTTTACATAATATTTTTAAGGCAAACTGAGTTCATGTTACTGTTAATCTGCATCATCGCACTACTGGGCAAGCTATGACTTCCAGCTCTTTCGATCCTGGGTTAAAGTGGACTATAGTTGATGCCTTCTGGCTCTACGTAGTGGTTGTTTTGGCCCACAGCTCATTGGGCATACGACAGACTTGGCCTGCCCAGTCCCACTTCAGTTTTGTGGCTTTTTGAGCAACGTCAGTAATCTGTGTTTTGAATCTCAGCGTGGTGTTAATATGGTCTGTCAGTGTGATGTCATTACAGGGTCATGTAGTGGGGCCAAATATATTTTTCTCTGACTTTTGTCATTCAAAATTTTTAAGACTCTTATCCGTTACCATATACCTTAGCGACCTAGGAAAAAAAAAAGTAAAGTCCTAACTAGAAATATCAGTAACACACTAATCCTCCACAAATTTGTACATGTCTATCAAAATCTCATTTATAACAAACTTGATCCTAATGTTGTATACCAGCCAGTTGAGAAAAATCCGTTCTAATGCAGGTGCATGGTCACATTAGCACAATGTTATTGATGTTCGAAAACCTTCCCACATGATTCTGATGCATTCTGTTTGGATTCCGGTCTTTGTCTACAATTCTAGATACTAATATACAGACTTTAAGTTAGGCTAGAATTAACATAAAAAATTAAATAGAATTGCTGATAGTATTGCTTTGTAGAACAACATGTCTTAAGATGGCTTAATGTTAACGGAATTTAAAATATGTATTTAAAAATTAATTTAACACTAAAGCAATTTGTTTAAACGTGCTTTACGCACTTTATGACATAATAAACAATTAACTTTAAACCCACGATCAATAGGTAGCTTTTTAGATTGCGCACACTGGATTTTCAACTCTTGGCGTTGAGCCAAGCATTAGGAATCCGTGGGCTTTTTCAACGCGCTAAGGATGCGCTGTGTTGGATTATAATTGCAAGAATGAGTTAGTTTCTTATAAACTTATGCACAATTTGATCTGCAGGTGAAGTAAGCGTGAACTGAGCTGTCAGTGCGACTGATGCTAGGGATTGACGCAGACGGGGTGACACTGACAACCCTGTCCACGCAAAACTTCAAGGTGAGATTTTTACAGAATCGACATGCAGATGCTAGGGATTGACTCTAGTGGGAGCTCACCTCAGGCGCACTTCTCAAAAGTATTCGAATCGGTCGGTCGATTTTGGATTGAATTATGTATTGTCATTAAGTGCAGCTGAATTCAAGTTCGAATATTTTTCTTTGTAGAACACAGCTAAACAAAATAGTACAGATGTCAATGTTAATAAAATGAACTAAATACAACAAAACATTAAAAATTAATCAATAAAACTATATTAATACAACATACACCTAACATAACAACATTCTTTTTTTTTAAATAATAAATCAACTAAAATGTACGTAACGTAATACAAAATAAAACACTAACATGTCAATAAATTATAGTTTGTCGTCTAGGTTCTCATTGATTGTGACTGTGTGACTTTTTAAAATGATGTATGTCAATGATGTATATCTTTTATTGAATTTGGTATCTTGTTATATATTTTGAATGCCATTCCTAAAAGTTTTTTTGTAAATAGCGGAGTTTTGTGTGGAACAGCAGATATTTCTTTTCTCTCTCTCTCTCTCTTGAATTTCCTTTTTTGAGCTGTAATTTGTAACCTCTAATGAATGACATTCAAAAAGCTTTGATTCTAACCCATTTTGTAATGAGTTTTCAAGTAGGCAATATTTGAATTTATGCAGTAGTGGACTATTAGCCCTAATTCCGCGTTAGATCGTTGAATAGTGGAATGTATTGATCGGTCGAGCCCATCTGCGAGTACCTAATTACATACTTTTGGTATCTTTTGTGTCGATCTGTGAGGCCTGGGCTAAGCTAGACATTTACATCAATTATGTAAGTAAGTATATACATATTACTTGCAATTCTGTTCGGTTGCCAAGCGTGTTGAAATGTCTTGAAATACCGCACAATCTACATAACATTATAATGTGTGTGCTTGGTACTGCTAATTGACAGTGCTCACAATTATCTAAGACTATATTGGATGAACTATAGGCTAAAACGGACGACTAATTAAATACATTAATAACTAAATAATAGCCTGGTATTCGTTTATTATTGTCCCACGTCCAGGCCTTCTCAGAGACAGTAAAACACCCGCCTTTTACAGCTTCCTAGTGCTTTAGCTGAGAAGAAGTGGCGCAAAAAACTCCCAAGCAATACAACGTGGAATATATGCTTGATGGTATGCATGATGTCAATGGTAGGATCATTTTGTTATCTGTAACTTACAACCACATCATAATATGTGAAAAGATCCTACACATTAGTGATAGAAAAGTTACCTTCTAAACAGAATTCTTCGTCCTACGCCCGACACTACAAAGCTATACTTACATTCTTGAAACGCACCGTCATTACAATAATATCGCGCCTGCAGTAGGTACTTACTAATTAACATTGCGATTAAAAACAAAGGTCCTCGGCTCTACGGTACAGGAGTAGGTAGCTGACAGAGACTAAGGTTCACACCAGAAGGTGCGGATGTGTGCGATGATGAAGGGATAAGCAGAATAAACAAAATTATCGTGTCGTAGTAAAATACTCATTCATATCAATGAAATTATATTTGGTACAATATTTTGAAGTTTGTTACTTACATAATCCTTTTGAAAAAATAAAAGTAATAGATAAGGATAGTAAGCTGGTGGCGTTTTGTAGTTTCGTAAGTACGTATTTATAAATTATACACTTTGGAAAGTGTACAATGTTTAGCACTTGTCGTAAACTACCCATTACATTATACTTCACATTCATTCATTTACATTCATTTATTTCATTACATTTAGTCTGTGATTATCACTTTGAAGTATTGTTGTCACTGAAACATTACGGTTTCATAAATTTAAGTTGATTTTGCGGATGGCCCATAAGCGAATCTAAATTGAGAAAAGTAATTGTAAGATTCTAATCAATCAATCAAGTATTTATTTTGTTAAACATATGTGTGGTTACAGATAATAAGACGTTTAAAATATGTGCACTATGTTTTGCCAATGTATGGCGTACAAAAATAACTTAAACAATCAATAACAATTAAGGTGGCATGTCAATAGATTACATTACAAAAATAATTATAATTAAAATATGTCAGTTAGGCGAACAGGTCATTACAAATATCTATAAATAAACACATTCAAACTTAATCAATAAAATGAAATCATTGTATGTTTTTAGTATGATATTTTTTTTTGTTATGTAATTTTGTGGTATATAATAAAGTATATATAAATAAATCATAAGTGACTTATTAGCAAGTCGGAATCTTCATACCTCCGTGTATCATAAATGATAAATGATTTTATTTCTGTAAGTAGGTTTTTACAAACACTTTTACACGTCAATACTATTTTAAAAGTAGATGAGTTCGGCGTTTCCTATCTGACTACTCTGAGAAGAAACGCCAAAACAAACTCAGAGGTCACAGTCTCTTTTAAAGTCCAGACATAATCTGGGTCAGGTCATGTGAAGACCATGTGGATTGATGTCTGAAATGGTCTTTTGAGGAAAGAACCACACAGAATGAGTCGACCTGTCCGGTCAGTGCACGCATATGTCAGTAATCATGCAGCTCAACACAACACATATGGAGCTCAACGATTCGACGAACATTACCAAAGAAAGGACATTTGGGTAGGCCGCATAAATTGCTCAAACTGCCAGACCATGATTAAAACTAATTTTAAAAATTAAAAATAGATTGAGATAAAAAAAAACAACAAATCCACACTGCCTTCACATTCACAATAATTAAAATATTATAATACTTTACAAAGTCAGTGGTAAACTCAGTGATGGAGTAGTAACATCGACAGATGTTACTACTCCATCTGATATTAGGAATTTAAACAAAGACCTCTTAAAGGACCCCAGGCTCTCTTTATTTCTAATAGCTGCTGGTATACTATTAAATATTTTTGGGGGCGCACTTTTGCTGAAAAATGCGGTTTTATGAGAGGTAACATGAATGTTATTCCGATAACGGCGAGAGCGCAGTTTTTCATATAAATGCAGGTTGCAGCGAACAAACACTCCCATTTCATATAATAATATGAGTAGTCTACTTTCAAACCCCGCTAAAGCACTTTTTACTTAATGACGGCAAATTCAATAAAATACCGCTACTTATTTTGTACTATTTACAATACAGAACTTTCTGTATAGTATCCATTTTTTGAGTATAGCAATGCCCTAAAACAGGTTTTTATTGTCAAAATTGCAAATATATCGGAAATATTCATAAAACTATTTTTATTTTAGCGGTTTTTGAAGAGAACATTTGATTATAGCGGGATTTGCAAAATACATCACACTCTGTTACTAGAATCGCCATACTGTTTTTAGTGTCACGTGATAGGAACGCCGCGCTGTGATTGGTCGATATCGTTTTAGCGGAATTTGAAAGAAACTGGGAATGTTTTAGTGGTATTTGCAACAAACTTGCATTTTTGTAAGCTTATTTGAGAGGGTTTTGGTGGAATCTGTTTGGAACTGACAAAGGCCACCTAAAGTAGCATCAAATAAATATCCTATTCAAATAAACTTGTTTTTGTTCGAATAACGTTTTAGCGGGTTTTGAAAGTAGACTACTCATATGTACATCGACGGTAGAGTGAGCAAACTAAGTTCCTTAAACAATGGTTTACAACTATCAATCGATTGAAATTTGGTAAACGATCGCAAGCATTTCTTCTGAGCTTTAAAAGCAATGTCTCTGTCAGTGGAGTTGCCCCAGAAAATAATTCCGTACCTAACGCTAGAAGCCACATAAGCATTATAAGCCATTTGCACTCTTATGCGGTTAACCGTTTTTGATAGTTTGTACATCATATGTTTGTCGATATGATGTTTCCAAGTCAGATGACTGTCTATGTAGAAGCCCAAAAATTTTGTGATGTCACTTTCAGGGATTGCTACGTTACCATATTTTATATTCAATTTCGGTTTATTTGTTCTTTGATTAAATGTCATTATTTTAGTTTTATTAAGATTTATTTTTAGATTATTACTAACTAACCAATTTATTATATTTTTAAGATCGTCATTTATGTCATTTTCAAGAATATTAATGTCATTATTAGAGAATAAAATAGTGCTGTCATCAGCAAATAAGACCATCTGGTGCTTACTGACCTTAGGCATATCATTTATGTAAATGTTAAATAATGGAGGGCCAAGAATGCTACCTTGGGGAACACCAGCAGTTTTCCTAGGACGTGAATTGTATGTTATTTCAAATTTCGAGCTCATACATAGCCTATCAAGCGTTATGATTTGACTAAGATTAGAGAGATAGGATTGTAATAGGTTTAACGCAGTTCCTCTAATCCCATAACGTTCTAATTTGTTTAGTAGTATACCATGATCTACACGGTCGAATGCTTTAGACATATCCATAAACAAGGCCGCCAATGGAGTTCTAGAGTCAACACTAGAAACGATTTTATTGATAACGTCATAAATCGCCATATTAATGGATTTACCTTTCCTGAATCCAAATTGTTCTTTGGCTTTGAGATCATGCTTTTCAAAAAACGACGAAAGGCTATTGTATATTACCTTTTCAATAATTTTTGAAAAAATAGGAATAAGTGCTATCGGTCTATAGTTACCCATGATACTTTTTTCAACTTTTTTATGAATAGGTATAATGATAGTAATTTTTAATTTGTCCGGGAAATGGCCATATTCGATGCAAAGGTTGATGATATAATTCATAGCAGGTCACTTTTGTAATGATGCCATCATATCCATGGCTATTAGTATTGTTTAAAGAGCATATTATAGCCACTATGTCTGCTGGAACTGTAGGAGGAATAAATATGGAGTTACAATTAGCCTCAATATTTGCATAGGAGTAGAAGTATTTGGTGGAATTTCGTCTAAAAAATAGTCATTTAAAGCTTGTGAAATGAATTGGGGTTTATGTATTTTATTGTCATTTATTGTTACATATTCAGGTATATTCTCTTTAGGATAGTTAATTTTCTTTTTATTGATAATGTTCCAAGTCGCTTTAGATTTATTTCTGGCCGAACGTATGTGAAAGTCATTCTGAGATTTTTGGGCCAATGTAATTATTTTCTTTAAACGAATTATTATTTTCTTTAGAAGTAGGGGCTCGCATGTATTGCCATAGCATTTCTCTTTGGCGCTTACTACTGAGTCTAATTCCCTTGGAAATCCACTTTGATTTTCTACGTACAGCGATTCTTACTTTCCTTAAAGGCAATCAGAGGTCATAAAAAACCATAAATAGGTCATAGAAACAGTTAAATGCTTCCTCAGGGTTGTCGTGTAGATAGACTTTACTAAAACTAAAGCTATGAAGAGAATCAATGAATTTATCTAAGTTTTCTTGGCAGTAGTCGCGCTTAAGAGCATACCAATGCTTAATGGAACAAGTTTTTTTCACAGGGCAATTGATTACTTGAGCAGTATGATCAGATAGCGCAAGATCAAGTACTGCACACTTACTACCTCTGACATTATGAACGATATTGTCTATGCATTTACCACTAGCTAATCGTGTAGGCTGATGAATTCAAATTTTTAAGTCATAGTTTAAAAGGAGAGTTTGAAAATTATTAGATGGTTTTGATTGTGTCAATGTGCCAATATTAAAATCACCACAAATATCCACCTTTTTGGAATCACCGAGGATACACACTCGTAAAATACCATCCAAGTTACCAAAAAAAAAATCTAAACAGTCATTCATAGCTTTGGGTGGTCTGTAGATGCAAATCACAATTAAATTATGTATTATTAATTCTATTGCACAGCATTCAAGGACGTAGTCACATAGAATTTACTTAAATCAATGTTTTTATACTTATGCATACGATTTATAAGGATGCAAGAACCACCACGCCTAGTATTCCGCATTGAAAACGTAGCTAATTCGTAGTTTAGGATAAATAGATGGAACTGATTTCCATTCAACATATTGTGTCCCATAATTCTTCTAAATGGAGAGAAAGTAGGTCCGACTTACAAATCAAGCCATTACATTTTGATGTAAGATATTTATGTATTTGAAGAGATAATGTTCATCACGTCGGGATCACGTCGGGGTCACCAGTTTAGAGATATGAGGAACAGGGTGTAAAGTTCACTCATATTCTTGGAAAAGGGAGGATCCTCCGACCAGATGGATGTCGTATCTGGTGGGCAACTGCCCGATGATTGTTATCGGGAAGTTGTATGTATGCTATCTGCGCGGTAAACTCTGCTTGCGCGATGCAGGATTGATGCGTTTGTACGCATGTGGCGGTGTAGATGCCGCCACATCACTCCCCTCCGAAGACCGGAGGTCGATAGTGGACTAAGTCTTGTATCTTGCGATGCTTGCCAATTCCAGTTGGGTTCCAGTGGGTTGGAACCGGGTGTCGCATAGTTCGCGGTGAGTCGGAACTGTCTGCGAAGATGCCCCAGTGAGTCGGGGTGGCTGACTGCTGATGTCGACCAGGAGAGGGATTAAGCACTCTGCTTGTGGACCGGCCGAATGTGCAGTGTGCTGTGCCAAGGTTGCTGATGAGGCTGAAGGTGATGACCAGGTATGCGCTTGCGCTGCATGCTGATGGTCAGGACAACCGTTCAAGCCGTGCTTGCTGGCTGGCTGTGTGACTTGCGGGAGTGATGATGATGACGTCACGCTGTAGTAGTTGCACGAAGGCTGCGCTGACGTTCATACTCGGGGTCACCAGTTTTAGGAGTATGAGGAACAGGGTGTAAAGTTCACTCATACTCTTTGGAAAAGGGAGGATCCTCCGACCAGATGGATGTCGTATCTGGTGGGCAACTGCCCGATGATTGTTATCGGGAAGTTGTATGTATGCTATCTGCGCGGTAAACTCTGCTTGCGCGATGCAGGATTGATGCGTTTGTTCGCATGTGGCGGTGTAGATGCCGCCACATATTTATACACGAAAACAATGGCTACTACCAGCTTTAGGCACTTTGCCCATGCAAATAGACAGGTCGCAGTTTATAATATTGTCATCAGGAATGTCACTAGTTTGGGTGGATTTGTCACAGGCAGTAATAACAACGTCGCCAGGTATGTTACAAGTTTGAGTTAATTGGTCACTTTTTAGCTTAGTGATAATTCGCTTTTGCTCAGTATAAGTCACAAATTTAGCTTTGAAATCAACATGTAATATTTCTTTCAGTAAGTATCTGCAAACATTAACAGTTAGATGGTGCTGTCTTCGCGGTACAGATTGACTATATCCTATATTCACAAATAGACCCTTATATTTATTACATACGTGGCGCAGCGAACTGTTCAAGCTCCGTTCATTTAAATGATTGTTCTAAGGGACTTCTGATACAATAAAGTTGGCATGTTTAATACTATTAAGCCAAACACCGAGGTCAATTTGAAGATCCAGAGGATTGGTATCATTAGTACCTGACAATATAATACTAATTACATAGTCATTTTTCGTCAGATTATCAAAGTATTCTAAATCAGTGATTTAAGTATCGTAGCTCCGGGAGGACTTGTCACGGATTTATACCGACACCATACAATACCTATGGCAGCGCGACCGTATGCTTGCTCTGTTGCATGTCTACTCCTGTCCCCATACTGTAGCAAGCAGGAACATTGCCCACACTGGGTCAGTAGTCATCGCAACCGGTCTTCAACCAGTTTCTAGGTGACACTAGGCACGCATGTTCGTATCTTCACGGCGTGGCTTTTGTGGGTGTAATGTATTCACATTAAGCCTTTAAAGGACAAAGCCAAAGCATTTATTTCGAATAGGCACATAAAAGGCACTTTTGAACGTCAACATTTATATTAAAATTGAATTGATTCTAGGCGCCCCTTCCAAAAGTTAGTATCGTATGGAGAAGAACGGGCAAGAAACTCCACCGTGACTCTTTTAAAATGTTTGACACTATTTTAGATACACTATATTTTATATGTGAAGACGATGCACCAAGAACAACACAACAAAAGTCAAGGTAAAAAGAATTTAAAATAAAGCAAAGACATAAATCAATCACGTGGTAGGTACATGGTGCTCATAGCATAGCTTAGCATAGCATAGCATAATCAGCCTATCATGTTCCCACTGCTGGAACACAGGCCTCCTCGCTGTGAGAGGGAGTGGGCCGTAATCCACCACGCGGGCCCAGTGCGGGTTGGTAGATGTCACATGTCTTCGAATTTTTGGTTCTAAGACATGCCGGTTTCCTCACGATGTTTTCCTTCACCGTTTTGAGAGCAGTGGTGACGAAATAACCTACGACCAACAACTCGGCTACCACTGCTCACTGCTCACCTATTTACAAACTTTATTAAAGTATATGATTTTCCTAAAATATTAACTAGGAATAAGTGTGTGAGTTAAGTAAAAATAACAAATTATACAATTAAAGTAGCAACCAGTATGATTTTGTCTAGACTAGATTGTCGTATGGAGCTGGACCACCATGTTTCCAAGCAAGACGAGGAAAAGGTTGTTCCCCGTCCTTTAAAGAACCCTTATTAGAAGAATGGTCAGCTTTGTAACACTTTAATCTGCTGGCTGTAGATGGATTCAGTAACCACTTCAGTATGTACAGAAGCTTCCTAAATATTTTTGTTTCTAACAGACGAATAAATTCCAATACAGTTGTCTGACAACTGAATTGGAATAGCTCATTTACCTCTAATAAAAATAAGGCTTAGCTCACTTTTATGCGTTTCTGCTCAGCGTGCGTGCACTGACTGGACAGGTCCACTGAAATCTGTGCGGTTCTTTCCTCAAAAGTCCATCACGGACACTTATGTACATGATCCTCATATGGCCTGACTGTGAGTTTGTTTCGGTCTTTCTTCTCAGAGTAGTCGGTCGAACTCATCTAGTTTTAAAACAAAATTTTATTTTGACGAGTAAGTGTTTTTTTAAAATCAATTTACAGAAATAAATTTGTAAAAATGTATCAATAATCATTATTGATTAGTGTCCCGTACACCGACAAATGATAACACATAAGACAACGCCGACATATATTTTCTTAACCGACGCGACGTTTTATATGGTCATAAAAGATCGGTTTTTGTAGGACCATCAGATGGACAAAAATAAGTATTAATAAAAATGTGTGCGTTAATGTCTTTTATTCTATCACATCGACTTTCGAGATCGATTCGAACCGATCTTATGTGAGACGACCTCTTTTATCGTAAGACTATATACGCAAACAGTCTATAATGTTCCCACTGCTGAGACAGGCCTCCTCTCAGTGAGAAGGAACTGGCTACAATCGACCACGCGGGCCCAGTGCGGGTTGGTAGATGTCACATGTCATTGAATTTTTTGTTCTAGGTCATGCCGGTTTCTTAACGATGTTTCCCTTTACGGTTTAGAGAGTAGTGGTGATGAAATTATAAACACAAAGTAAAGCGCATGCCTATGTTCGAACCCATGATCTGCAACTCGTAAGTCAGGGCTATATACGATACTCGTCATAAACGATTGAGCTTCACACCAACTGTAGAGAATTTAAAACATGCCCTGTAAAGGGCTTATATAAAGATTAGAGTTATCCGGCTGGATTGCTTCTTAGGAACTACTGTTTTGGATCATTATTGTTGTGAGTTCCTCTCGTGCTACGTAAAAGTTCATCATCAGAGATCAGTTCATTTAGAGGGATAGCCGCATGCTATCCCTCTAAATTTATTGCCATTCTCAAATCAAATCAAATCATTTATTTATTGGCAAACATGGGTAAATTTGTACATAGGTGTTGTCATGAAGTTAGTTCTCCATGTTCGCCGTCACATGGGCATGCAAATCATAATTTCCAAGTAATTCGATACTCTAAATAAAGATACTCTCATCTAAGTTATTCGATACTTTGAACAAAGCCATAACATTTAGACTTACGATTCATACAAAATCTTTTTATGTGAGTACATAAAACATATCAAGGAAACACTGCTCATAACAAGATCACTACGATTTCTGCCGACACCATAAATGTTGAACCATGAAGGGAACGTATAAAAACAACAGTAACTATAAAAATTCACGAGTAATACCGGAGAGTTTTGAACATGCTTGTGAAACATAAAGATCATTGAAAAGAATTGGGTATGTTCCCTCTTTTATATTGGCAACACTTTATTGTTATATTTTTACTTTGTTGAATTATTAACAAATACTCGTACAAGACATAGCTCGTTACTTCTGTGGTTGGAACAAGGGCCTGATTCAGAAGGGTTACTCCTCGATACGGCTCGCATCGTGAAGTTCCTGTCTCTAGAGCCCTAACCACCTACCTGTAGCTTGGATCTTGCTCCCGAGACCGGCAGACTACATTTTTTTTTTTTAAATGTTGCTTTATTAAAATATTTAAAAATGTATTAAATAATGGACAAAAATAAATAAACGAAATAATAATATTTCAAAATGCAATTAATATGTACTCGTACGTTAATGTAATAAAGGTATAATAATAAATATCTATTAATGTCTTTATTAAAAAATAATGTTTGCAAATAGTGCAAAAAAACATTTTTAAATGTTTGAAAGCTTAAAAAATTGCCAAGTTATAAACGTTTTAAAATAACTGTTAGACAAAGACAGCACTATCGTACAAGTGACGTCAAGACTGTTACTTCGTACTCCTAATATTTAGAAACAAGTATCTTTTGGTTTAGATCGTCCAGGGAAAGTGTTACAGACACTTTAGGAAGGTAGGTATTGCATCTTTGTCTCAAAACATAATATAACATAACATCACGGCTGTTATTAAGAAACTTTAACAAGAAATTCTCTCATCTTGACATATTTTACACCAAGAAAGGTATGTTCAGAAAACTCTTGGTAACTTCTGTGTGCGACGAATTGACTAACAGTTATAAATAGTATTTAATAAGTTATCCATACACCATTACAACTCAATACCACACACACACACACCTACACACTCACCCACACTGCACACCCACCCACACTGCACACCTAGGTATGTTTGGAGGGTGCTAGCCTGTCATCCTGTTTGTTTCTGTGCATTTCATAAGTGTAGGTAATAAATTGTAAATCCGTAATTGGCTGTAAGATTAGTTTATTTATTTTAAGTTAAATTATTTAAGGGCTGTGGATTTTGTGAATAAATAAATAAAATAAAAATAAAATAATATCCCAGAAGGGTAAGGCAGAGGTGTATTATATAGTACATCCACATTTCGCCAGTTATGTTAAAATCCCATGGGAAAGAAAGAAAGAAAAACTATTTACTATGGGGGCGAGTCTATTGCCATCAATCGGGCCCAAATCCAGATTCCTGGACCCAATAGGTGACAACAAATTCCCTAGATTCTGCCGGTATCTTTATTCTGTGATGACACTGATTGCTTAGCAGAAAACATTCAAAAATACCCAACACGGCATCATTAAAAAAAACTTTGTTTACGACTTTACTTCCTCTAGAGCCCCGTCTCTATCCATATCTCTTTCATAAATATGCAATTCATGTGGGCACTCGTTCATATCAAATTTAATGTGACGTTAATGTGACGTCATATAGCCTATAACCAGCGGACGACCAAGACGCTTCCAACAATACCTAATTTGTCAAATTATGATAAGTGACTTAGAAGTTATAAACAGATGAACATTCGTACAAACATACCGGTCAAAATCATAACCATCCTTTTTGCGTCGGCTAATATAAAGCCACGTGCTATTGCTACATTCCAAATCGGCCCTGGCTGGAGGCCTTAATTTATTAGGGCAACCACAGGCAAGGCAAGTCCAGTTGAGCAGACGACAACCTCCTTTTTTTTTTTTTTTTTTTGTTCCCGGGGTGGAAAATCCTCATGGATGTCCTCCGCCCTGGGGCGGGCGGAGGGGTCTGTCAGACTCTTACTGACTAAAAACCACCCCGGTGTTCCATCTCACACCTACGCCGGGGTCGCGGGAACACATTATTCTTCCACAACCCCGGCTGGTGCCGGCCCGCTTGCGCGGGCCCCGTCTCGGGCGGGGGGAGTGAGGTGTACTCCCCCCGCAACGGCTGTGAGCGGCGCACGCGGAACACTACGCGCGCCGCCTTCTCGGGTCCTGATGTTGGGGGGCGACGGATGTCCCCGAATCCGTCGCCCCTGGACCCATTTAGGGGGGCCGGAAGAGGGCGTTGTCCGCCCTCCTCCGACGCCCGGTGCGTCTGCTGCGGGCCGGGTCGAGAGTCGAGATCTCTCTCTCCCTTTCCGCAGCCTCCTTCTGCGAGATGACCGTTTCGCAAAAGGAGACCACTGCGTCCCAGACAACCTCCTAGGTTGACCTGCGAGAGCCATTTATAAAAATAAAAAACACATTCCAAATCGACCCAAAACTCAAAATAACAACTACAGATATTTGTAGTTAATATGAATAACAGCCTATTATTGACCCAATGCAGGGCAAAGTCCTCTCCTCATACAGAGAAGGCACTTAAAGATCTTCGTAATAGTGAAGGAACAATTAATAATTACCTTCACTCCTAAGCGCGCCTATATTGCCATCATCATATAACAAGACATCAACGTCACTCTCTTGACTGACAACTGACAACCGATTTTTTGTTGTGTTTGCTTAATACGATTACCGGTAATTACCGGTTGCTTCATGGTAATCGTGGTTTAAACATAAGGATTACGGATTAAGTGCGATGGGAAAATAAATCGGCAAGGATAAGCCTTCTGAGGGTGGATTTCACAAATTAAACTGAACGCGATCAGCACATAAACTACGTTTAAGAGCTGTCAGTGTCATTATTTTATATGGAATATTGAAAAGGATAGACAGATACTTTTTTTCGTATAAGAAATGTGTAGTAGTGTAGTATTATTGTGTTAATTCTACGCGTCCTTTTGCCAAAGTCAAAATACTTTCTTTTATTTTTTTAAGAAATATAACTAAACGTACATTTACACAAACATACACTTACATTATAAGAACAGAACAGAACCCATTGTTTTTGATATTTTTGTATTATGGACACAAAAGTGTTTAATAAATAAATAAATAGAATCTCACTTTTTGCCAAGCGAGGGCGTGGCTATCTACTTTCATTCGCCATGTGTGGCACGGGACACCATAACAACAACATACAACCAATTTGGCACATAGCACTTACATCTTTGTTAAAAATAGCTTTCAACTTTTCTCCTTCATAATAGGTTATTAACACCTAAATAAGTGTATTCATTGTAAATAACATATCATGGTGACCATGACAAGCTTAGATAATTCAGCTATTGTTGACATATGAGAGCGAGCTTGGCGATTTGTGCTGGTTCTTTTTTCAGACGGATGCAATAGGATATTATTTACCTATCGACACCGCAATATTTAAGGTTTAATTAATTGTGTCATTATCTGCTTTTCTTTAAGTAATGGGGCACTTACTTACTTAATTGATAAGTTATAGTGCACTCATTGTTGAAGAGTCTAATCAATAAAATAAAAACATAACATCAAACCTTGTTTCCCCGAAGGGTTGGGCTGAGGTATACCTATAGTACACCCACATTTCGCCATTTATGTTTAAGTCCCATGTAATAGGGGGCGAGGCTATTGCCATCTACCGGGCACAAATCCAGACTTCGGCCTGCTACTGAGAAATTCCAGATAGAAAAACCCAATAACACGTTGCCCGACCTGGGAATCGAACCCAGGACCTCATGCTCAGCAGTAGCGATTGCGCCCACTAGACCAACGAGGCAGTCTAATCAATAAATAAATACATTAACCCCAGAGACACTTTCTTGAGCTTATGAGACTATAACTTCCAAGTGCTGCCAAACTGGCATGACGTCAAAACAAAATCCAGCAACACTTGAATGTAAAAACCGAGACTGTTTTTGTACTAACCCTGAATCACTTTTTTCAAGCTTTTTGTTAAACCCGCTTCGTTCTTGTTGTTTTTCTAAATCTCTACTGCAAACTCTAAACATTGGCTAAAAGAATCTCCTACTATTCTGCAAAAACAGCTGGTCTCTCTCAACTCACTCAAATACTTTTCTCCTGACTCATCAATCAATGCTCAATGCACTAATCAACTTAACAAGCCATTCATTCACTCAGGGTTGCCCCTTGACCGTGGCACCTAATATGGCAACACTGACAATATCAACTGTCTGTTATGTCATTTAAAAAAAACATTTGTTGTTGTCTATTATAGACTTTGGACAGTTATTGAAAAAGTAAGGTCAGGAGACAATAAAGTATTAAGTTGTGTTATTAAATTGTTATGTGTATTATATCATAAGTTTGTTTGTATATTATAGAGGTAAAGGTACTATTTGATAAGGTTTTAATTAATCACGCTCGCAAAAGGAAAGTAATAAGACATATTTAAAAAAAAAACAATGACGACGTCTTGAAAAAAAAAACGTAAGAAATTGAAAACATGTTTGTTATTAAACCTACTGTTAGGTTTTCAGGAGCTCTTTTCAGTCTGTATTTGAAAACGCTGGAATTCCACATGTACCGATAATTTTTTCACATCCATTTATTATTTATCTTATTGAATCAAGCCGAAAACTAAAAATAGACACCATCCATTCTAAAAATACAATCCGGACATATCTGTAATTTTTTTTCAATGTTTTTTTTCTTTTATGACATAATAAATCGTTTAGATACGGATGCCTCAGCGTATCCCAGAAACTATGTAAACACTATAATCAATACATCCATATTTTTGTTGTAATATTCCATTTAACATCGATTTGTATCGTTAATTCGATATAGAGAAAATATTAACAAGTATTACGTTTCTAATTGCTTTTCGGTTTTGTACCGTAGTGTAAAACAACCGTTTAGTAATTAATTTTATTAATAGGAAAGTTTCAAGCTTTGTAGCTGTTATATAAAAAGATGACGTATCTCTTTGACCATCTCAAGTGACAGATTGAAATTAAAAATATTTTTGGTTATTGATTGATAATACAAAAAAAATACATATTACGAGAACAAAGGTTTTTTATTTCCATAAGGTTCCAGCAAATAACCCTTTTCAAATGCTGTGATGTCCCAGTGGTCAAGATCACACCTCTTGTGCATCAGGTTTTGTGATTTCAAGTCCGTTCAAATACGAGTACCAATGTGACTTTTTCAATTCATATGTTCTTTCTAAGTTTATCTACATAGAAAGAAAAATATGTTTAAATTTTTTATTCTTGTTAATTTTATCAGTTTATCTTGGACATCACTACAAAACGTCAAAAACAAATTCAAAATCTAAAGTCATTATTCAAATTAGGCTGAGAATCAGCACTTTTCGAACAAAAAACTTTTTTTTAATACATCGTGAAGAAACCCGTACATACTAATAATAAACTAGATTTTCCCGCGGCTTTGCCTTCCTCGTGAATACTACTATACTAGAAAGGTGTAGGTAGTTAATTAAAGGTAAACAATCTTGATGTGACTTTTTACACAAACACATATTAAACAAATAAACGCCTGCTTAAACTATATTTACGAACAGACGAACCAACTTCTATAACGATTGTATTGCAGGTTCTCACGGGCAAAACCAGAAAAATTAATGCAAAACTTAGTATCCTCTTATCATTGGCGTGGCTAGGAATGTAGATAGTGTCTAGGGGGGGGGGCAAGTTGCCAAGACTTAAATAACGCTTTCACTGTTATTAAAAAGTTACCCTCCCGACCCTTGCTCGAGCCAGCCCGCGCCGCTGAGCATGTAGCTTTAAATTCGTCCCTAATTAATACCAATCCTGATCCAGCTAGTCATTTGCTGCCCTCTTCCAGCGACGCCCTAAGCCGAGGTTCGTACCCCACAGGGGGTGCCCTTAGCGTTGTCGCTTAGTTTTAGTTAGTATATAAGTTTAAGTCCTGGCTGGAGGCCTTAATTTATTAGGGAATCCACAGGCAAGTCCGCTTAAGCAGACGACAACCGCATAGGTTGACCTGCGAGATGCCAAACAACCAAACCAAAAAATATTAAAAAGTTATCAGATCTGTTGAGTGCCAAGCACCTTATTTCTACATTATACCTCCACGCGTTCCGTCCGGACGGACAATGAATAAGTGATCCTAAAAGCGATGCGTTTTTTCCTCTTGAGTTTTATGGGTTCGGAACCCTAATAAAAAGGGATTAAACAGTACGTAATTCTTTAATACTGTTGATTTTTCTAGTGTGGGCAAAGAAGTTTCTAGGGTAGGCATTGGGCATTGCCCACCTAGCTACGCCCTTCGCGTATTCACTCATTTGGTATACAATTTGGTAATACATTATTTTCATTTATCTGGTTTACGCATCGCACTGGATTAAAGCTCCCAGTTAGCATGTTTTTTCCGACATCTTCAGCAATCATCGTCATATTTCAGCAAATTTACACAAAACCTTAACGAATTATACACTTGAACCTTCCTTATGAATCACTCCATCCGTTGGTGAAAGCCGTATGAAAATACGTTCCGTAGTTTTTGAGTTTATCGCGTTCTGACAGACAGACGAGACGGGTGAACTTTTTTTGTAATATTTACGGATAGTGATATAAGTCTAAAATCGCCAATCTGTCTTAAGCGAGCATGGTGATCAAAGCACGTGCCTTCTCAGCATGAGAAAAGGTCTTTGCCCTGCATTTGGGACAGTTACAGACTGGTTTAATTATGACCCCTTTCATTTCCAGATAATCACGGAAGCAAACAAAAAAGTATTCAATGTCAAATCTCACACATAACAACTTTTCTTACTACAATCAATTTTCTTCCACCGTTTTTGCCTGTCTCTTATCACTGCAATGTGTTATTCAGCCATTTAAGATTAGTAGGCAATCACTGACACCTACACCGTGAGAAATTGAGCACTTTCGAGTTTATAATTACAGGCTGCATCTCGTCTGACCGTCGCCTCGCGTTGTAAAAGTTAAACCTGTCAAATCGAAACTTAGCGGCAATTTGTGTTGCCAGACTTTTGTGCGTTTTTTTTTGTTTAACATTGCGCTTGTGTTTCCCAGAAGGGTTAGGCAAAGCTGTATCTATAATTCACCCATACTACCCAGATGTTGAAATGCCATGTCAATAACCGGTCATAAATTCAAAATCTAGGCTGCTACCGAGAAATGATGGAAAAACTCTTGCAAAAATGCAATCTGCTCAAACTGGAAATCGAATCCAAAACCCCATGTTTAGCAATAGCACCAGCAACACGTGGACTAACAAGCTATTATTTAATTAGATACTTATTTCCTGGAATGTTAAAAGTCATGCATTACAAAGGAATTGTCTAATTACCAAGAACTTAATTAAGGTTATTCAAGATGGAATTTATAGTGCTGGTAAAATTATGTCGTTGGACATTAAAGGCATCATTGCTTATAGTTAGTAAAAAGGAAATAACATAACATAACATCACGTGTACCTATAGTACACCCACATTTCGCCAGTTATGTTTAAGTCCCATGTAATAGGGGGCGAGCCTATTGCCATCTACCGGGCACAAATCCAGACTTCGGGCTGCTACTGAGAAATTCCAGATAGAAAAACCCAATAACACGTTGCCCGACCTGGGAATCGAACCCAGGACCTCATGCTCAGCAGTAGCGATTGCGACCACTAGACCAACGAGGCAATATACTATTATAAATGCTAGACTAGGTGTTAGAAATAAATGTTGTTTTGTTTAAGCATTATTCAATATTTAGCAGGACACAGGGCATATGTACATATGTTAATACATACCGTATTAACATATGTATATGCACTGTGTCCTGCTCTCAAAACGGTGAAAGAAAACATTGAAAGGATATAGGACATGCCGGTTGCATGTCCTATATCCTTTGCCGGAATTTGATGATGGATTTCGGCCTACCCCCTCTCACAGAGAGGAGGCCTGTATCACAGCAGTGGAAACCTTATAGACTGATTAAGGTGGGTTAAATGTAATAATAAGTTAGCATACTCGCTTGGTGCAAAGACATTATCCACTTTTTCTCATACATGGATATTTTTTTGTGGCTAGTAGATATTTTTTGTTTGGGTGTTTATTTTATGGGGAGCTGTAATACACCACGCAGGCCCACAATTGGATGTCATAATTCTTCGATTTTTTTGTTCTAGGACATTAATAGTATTCCTTCATCGTTCTAAAAGACTTTAACTATGAAAGGTTAATAATAACAGCATTTATGGTTTGAGTCTGTCCACTTAAGTAATTTTTTTTTTTTTTACTGGCAACACAGACGTATTTACTCCATCTTGCGTCAAGTGCGAGCCGCATCAATTTTCCTGTCATAGTACGTCCCAATTAAATTGATTTATGCGATTAGCTTGACCTAACACATTGTATAGTAATAATGCCGTAAGTGACTTATGTAATGTTTGACATATGACCTTAAAATTAGGTTCGCGTGTTCATTTTTTTTTTTTGTAATTATTGTTTGTTTGAACATCATTCGGTTTAAGGTTAAGGAGACTTTGTTGTAATATGTTATACATAATGTACTTTGTAATATACACTCTTTTGTATCACAATAAGCTGATATTCATCTGCCTGGTTAGATTCATAGTTAACCTCAAAATAACTACTTACCTACCTGTCGAAACAGAAAAACGTAAAACAACGATTGTGACTTCAGAATCAATATTTTTAGAATAGAGTCCATATTAGGTTTCCGTAAACTTTCAAAGCCAACCAATGGAACTTTATTTGTCTTCTGTCCAACTGACAGCAGCTTTAAATTCTTAAAACATTTACCTACATAGCCTGTTCCAGGCTACGGAGTCCGTCTTACCCGGGGGCAATTGTTGCACTAAGTGCACACCACGCCAAAACCTTGACAAGTTTCGTGCCTACTTATTTTTACTTGAAGTCTTAGAGGAACTAACGTTTTTTAAATCGGAACAATGCAATTACATTTTAACTTAAGTTTACCTACTGAATTCAAGGTTTCAAAGTGCAGAGATAACGCCTAAAATACAGTCACTTAACTATGTACAAATTTTACACAACGCAACACCAATTTTAACATAAAAATAAAACAGCAGATTGCCTACAACGACCCTCACTAAAATCTTGAACAAGACTTAAGAATACAAAAATAGATAATAATCAATGTTTCCTTAGATTCTCACAAGTCATACCTTATCACCACGATCTCTGCCTGGACCCCAACGATTGTGCCGTAACGATAAATATGTATTAGCGGATAAATCTCACAGATTTATTAAATCTGATATGTCTCACTACAAAAATAAGCCTGTGTTTTGTAACTGAAAAACCTTCATTACTACAATTTCAAACCCTAACTTCACCATCATAAAATTCAAAATCACTTATCACACACTTATAAGCTAACACTCAACCTTTACAATACAACATTAAACTTTATTTCCTCAGAAATAAGTGTTGACGTCGCTTGTTACAGTAACTGATGTGACCGTTCCCACAAAAACAATTGAAAACAATAATTAGGTTAAAAGAGTTGAAATATTTCACACAATTTACGACTACATACATACATGCGTGCTTCTAATTTATACTTTAATTACTGCTTACCCTTGTGCACATGGCATAATCACCAGTAATCACCATGTTAGGCCTACATGGTGATTATACGTCCATTGCTGAACATATGTCGAAACCACGTTCATCAGTTTGGAAAACTGTTTGTTTAAACCTATTGTCATTTGTCGTGATATCCCAATGGTTCTCGCCTCGCACCTCATGCAATAGGTTGTGGGTTCCAATCCTAGTAAGTGACTTGCAAAAGTCATATGTACTTTCTGAGTTAATCTTTGACATTAAGGACATCGGGGATTGAAAAACAACGACAAGAAACCTGGACTTAGCATTAATATAAGTTAGAATGTGCGGTGATCAATGCTCGTCCCTTCTCTGTATGAGAAGAGACCTTTGCCTCGCAGTGGGACAATAATAGTCTGGTATAAGCTTTAAGCCTATATACGTTAATTGATAAAAATAGACGACAATGACGTTTTAGTGAATGTTACTACGCTAAAGCTTTTGTATAAACCTTCTTAAAGAAACAAAAATCCCTGTAACTTTCGATGGCTTGGGTAGAGAGTGAGAGTACCTACAGCCAGTTAGTTATTTTTAAGGCCCATTTAAGGGGGCGATTGCCATCAGCCGGAGACAAATCCTCCGACTCCGGGCCCCCCTTGTTGACAACAAATTCACTAGATTTTGCGGGTATCCTTATCCTTTTTTTTTGGGTTATCTCAACTTTAAATTCTCGAATCAGAAGTCCGTTTTGTATGAATGATAGAGTGACATTGAGCAGTGAGATTAAACCGCTGTGCTAATGGAACCCACGGCTGTCTACGACATCTCCATAAATGATGAAACAGTTCGTCCTCTCGGAAACAAAAACATCAATTACTGTAAAGATAGGAATCAAAGTAGTGTTCGTAGAATTTAGAAAGTTAATAATAGTGCCCTAGTTCGCACTAGTATCGCAACCCGTGGCACTCGTGACTCGACTTGAGAAACTGATGTCAGGAACTAGAGGTTACAGGGATTCTGCACGAGATTATTTTCGTTAACCAGTGTGATGGCAGGTTTACGGAAGGCCCATATATATTTCTGAAGACAAACAGTATTATGTTTTATAGCACATAGTAGAGCTCTATTTTGTAAGGAGCTCCAAATCAAATTGTAGTAATTTATTACAGTTTTACTTAAAAATTATTCAGATTTTGATTGATAGTGTGTTACGCATTCAGGGTCCCGGTTATAGGTTGGATGCATGTCGATAAAATTACAAGCATATTTGGAATTTCATCTATGTAAGGTTAGTTAAGTGAATGTCGGTAGCCACTTCTGATCAAATGGCTCTTGCAACCACTAAAACCGCCACAATGATTATCAAGCATCAAACAGCAACAAACCAGAATAAAAGAAAGATGACAAAATGAGAAAGAGACCACACACAAAGTTCTTAAAGGAACTTTGTGTGTGTGTGTTCTAGCATAAACTTACAATCTTTCCCTCTTTCTGCCCACCGATATATGGCCCAACCCTATCAAACAACATAACACCTAAAACAAAATGACCTCAAACTTAACAACACATGCAAATCCTGTCAAAGATTCACAAAATGCGATAGTTTGGACTTTCAAAATAGTAACACAATAGTTAATTTTTGGTTCAGATACTCATCTTAATTAAAACTGAACGGTCCCACGTCGCGCGTCGGCGACAAAGGTTGCAATGTGATACTAACGTCATTACACTGGGTAGGGCTGCTACCGATACAAATGTTGATAAAGGAAATAGAATTCCACGTTTTTATATCAGTCACAGGAAAACTAGGAAGGCTTTAAGGGTTTTTTTATTTGATACGCCAACAGCAGTAAAAACAAAGATGCAATTAAGAACATAATTAGATATGCAATCTAAGTAAATGGGTATTGGCAGTATGCAAAAAAAAGGTATGGCGAAAAGTGAATAATGACTAAGATTTGATATGCACATGAATTTACAAAAAAATCGTCCTATTAATTCTAGACCATGGTCTTTCTATGTGTCACATTTTATCAAAATCCTTTCAGCCATTTTGCGTTTTTGACTAACAAACATTTTTCAAAACTTTTATATTAGTAAGATTAACGCAGACTGAAATGACACTGCTCCATTGCCGTTCAAATGCTTGTTCTCTCACAGAAAAAGAAATAGCATTGATCATCACGCTTACAAACAGCACGTTAGTGATTTTAGTCACGATGTTTTTCCACAACATTAGTCAGTGGTATCTTAGATTACCTGTGAACGCACATAAATAAAATGTCGCAATTTCACTTGCAATTTAACACACATACTGGTAGTTAATTATCTTACTTAGGCATGCACTGTGATACGGTGTAAAGATTTTAAGAGGAAGATTCGCAGATCGTAACTTGTCTTGACTTGACAGTAATGTCAGTAAGGTTGTTAGGAGTGCACTCAGGGCTGACAGCCCCGAGTGCACTCCTAACTAAGTCACACCTACACTTTCGCTCACATATACTCACAAACATACTTACACCCACTCATACACACATTATATTTAATTTAAGTTAATGTTATTTCCTTTTACTATAAAAATTATACGTTTTGCTTGTTGAATAATTATCACGTCTTGCTATAACTTCCTATGGAAGAGCGGACTCTCATAATACAGGAATTATCTGCCTTAAAGGAGGATCCAATCAAAACATTTTGTTTATACCTAAACTTGTTTTACCAATAAACTAATTTTATTATTATTATTTATTATAGATAGGAAATGCCGACTCCATCTAGCTTTTAATTATGAAGTGTAAAAGTGATTCTGATATCGTATTAACAGAATTAACTTGTTCCTTTAATTTCATATCGGCACTAACAATTAAACACATGCACACCACAGCTCACAAGTCGATAACCCATGGAATGGCCATGACAATCAACAATTAACAAGTTCCCAACACTTCACTGTTTTATTATGTAATTGACCATAACTTTGTTTTGTTTAGATTTTATTAATAGACCAAGTAGGCCAGGGTCTGACTCTGTCTGACGACAAACTAGAAAATGTCTAGATAGACAAGCAGTAGTCTAGACTTTTTACTTTGTTCGTCAGACAGCTTCTTCACACATACTGTTTATACATCCACCATATCGCTATTCTACCTGAAATGACCCGCCCGATACTTTTCGCACATGTTTTGATCATGCCTCGATTTCAACAGAAAAACTTCAAACCATTTCCTTAAAATACAAAGTGAATTCCGTCGTCCATTGTACGCCAGGTCTTGGGCCTCCCTCATTACATTTCTCCCTGTTACCTGGTAGTCCACCTCAAATTGTTGCCTGCCCGCCGTCCTACGGACAGTTCTTGGTCTTCTTGTTGGCACATTTTTTTAATCTGTGATCTTTGCCTTATGTGGTCTGTCCCACTTCCACTTATTTCTCGCTACTAACAGGGAAACATTAGCACAGCTAGCTAGCAAAAAAACCGGCCAAATGCGTGTCGAACCACGCACAATGAAGGGTTCCGTATTTGGGATGAATTTATCCCATGAACAAACTTAACATTGTACTTGAAATACATGTTCTCCCAAATGTCGATATACGTCACAGTCAATTCTCCAACTGCAAATGTAAGTTTATAATCATATTTTTTTTGTATGTAATGAAACCACATAAACTACAAATTAACGATCAGACTTTCTCCTTTACTTATGCTGTGAGAACTTGCTGCTTGCCAAATTTCATGATTCGGATAACGGGGAGTAACCCTATAGGTTTTGATTTATTTGCGAGTCTCAAAATATGTCACATAAATCGTCGTATTTTTTACTGCGTTAACTTGGAAGCTTTATTTTTTAGAGCTCCAAGGGACCGCAGACCTACTCAAACTCAAAACATTTATTTTGAATAAACAAATTACAGGCACTTTTGAATTGTCAAGGGGTGGGTCAGTCAGAAAGATGAAGCTAGTTGCCCATTCCAAAGCGCAGTAGGAACCTATAGAGAAAAACGCGCACGAAACCCCACCGACAGTCTTTTATATAAATAAAATATTGTCACATAACATTAGGAAGATCAGTCATATTGAAATTATACATGTGAAAACGATGTAGAAAGACATGCACGTTAAAGGCGTCCGTAATAAAAAAATCAAAACAAAAAAATAAAAAAAATAAGCCGTGGCAGCGAAACGATGACCAGTCCCTCCTGGGACCCGTTAACGAACATGACGTATGGATCAGCATCATTCAGCTCAACGTCTACGCATTTGATATTAGAAAAAGGGTCTTGGCAGACTGACGAATGAGCAGTAAACTAATAAAAAAATGCAATAAACATAATTCATCAGACAAACCTTCATCCACTACGGCTTTTCTGCCAACTGCATCATCAGCCTTATTACCATTTCGAAACACCACCATTCCCTATTGTTACCAAAGGTGCCACATTCATATCATAACGCCTAATTTCCGTGTCGCAGCCCTGCCGAGGTTTGCATTGAAATGTCATCGTCAAGTACGCGATAGGTCGCCCGCGTGCCGAAGTTTAATTCAATACACTTGAGACTTGACGCCGGGGGCCGACAGTATTTGGAAATGTTCTATCTGCCGAGCATTTTCGCTGTTTTTTTTGTTTTTCGTACAAACTTTCATCACCTAAAGTATGAATAGTCAACAAATCTTCCTTTGTGTTCACCTTCGTTATAATTATAAGTCTATTCGTCGTGTTTGTCGTATGTTAACTCTTGTGCAAAATGTGATGCCTCTTCAGTCAGTGAATTTAAAGATTTTATTGAGCAGATGTTTTTTCCCTCTTAGTTACTTTAAATCTAGCTTTTAATAATGTGCCTTTTTTCACAAAATGTGTCTTCTTACTAACTCTTCACATGTGTAATGCCAGGTTTGCGTCGAACTCCATAAATAAATCTTGTGTTAAACCGCTGTTTAGCCTAAATAACTGTTAGGTTATGGGCCTTAAATGTATTTCATTGAAAAAGTCTCATTATTAGCTAGATCTTAAACCTTTGACCAGGTTCCTTAAAATCACCTCCATAAAGATTTAACTGAATCAAATATGTAAAACTTCTAAATGTGTTTCTCAATAAGTTTACCCAAAACACTAACAAAAGTGACTTCTAATTGATAATGATAAATGGTAAATGATTCTATTTCTGTAAGTAGGTTTGTACAAACACTTTTACACGTCAATCATATTTTAAAAACTAGATGATATCGGATGTTCAAATCTGACAACTCTGAGAAGAAAGGCCGAAACAAAGACAGATATCACAGTCTCTTTTAAACTACAGACATAATCTTGGTCAGATCATGTGACGACTATGTAGATCGATGTCTGAAAGCGTATTTTCAGAAAATAACCACACGGATAGAGTGGACCTGTCCAAACAGTGCATGCATTTGTTAGTAATCGTGCAGCTCAACTCAGAACTTAATGAGCTCAATGACTTGACGAACAATACCAGAGTAAGGAAATTTGGGTGAACCGCATAATTACTCAAACTGCCAGACCATGATTATAATTAACTAAGAAAAGAACAAGCAAGCAATGGCCCACATAGTCCTCACTTTCAGTATCTTGTCACATACAGTGTTAAATAAGTAAACATTGGCACTTATTAAGTAATATTTACATGGGCTTTTCAATGACTTCTTCTATCTATAAAAGGTATTATGTGTCCTTCCTTACAACCTACTATTATAAAAGCGAAAGTGCCATAATATTTATAGCATGTCCGCATGAACAATGTAGGTATACAAAAAATTTTGATAAAAAAAGTTAGCTCATATAGTTACCAGAAAAACTTGTACGTGTTTAATAGTTACTTTAAGCACAAAAATGATGTAGAAACGTTTTCTAAAAGTCGACTTTTGAGACTGGACATAACATAGTTGAATCTGCGTGTAGGTTACCTACAGAAAATCAAATATGTTATTAGTAAGCCCTCGAATTAAGTTTCCCACCAGGGCAATTTAATGACATATTACCAAGACAGTTATTTGCCCTTTGGCCAGGCGTGGGCTAAAAGCCGCTAAAACAATAGAGCCCGCAGCGTCACAGTTGGAGAACTACATCGAACTGTTTATCTTAAGATTGAACATAATTTGTGTCTTAATGAGTACTATTATCTATTGTAGCAGTGTAATAGGGTGTGGACGCAGTGATAGTGGACAGCGGAGCCAATCAAGCTTCTGTATATCACTACCAAAAAATGAAAGTATAATTAAACACAAAGATAAGGTGGCAAGAAATGACAAATATACTGAGACATAACGAGCTGTTTGAAATCTTCTTGGCATACCTAACCAAGAAGATTTCAAACAGCTCCTTTTGCCGGCTTATAAAAACGTGTACCGTGTACCGTAATTTTGATGATTACGTGCATTTTTCATATTTCATTAATTTCTGAATCTACAACAAAGATTGTTTTAAACGAGGACACAATTTTTTTTTATTTTACTATTATAATAATAGCATACATGAGTATTAAAAACAGTCTTAGAGTATGAAACATACGTGTCCAATTCAGTCAAAAGTATCAATCACCAAATAGCATACATTACCAATTCATCGCTTATAAGCTCAAAAGTTATGATCTTCTTTCATTCAGCAAATCGTTTCTTGCTACCACTCCCACCAGTGTTCAAAGCCACCTAATGAGCGACTCTCCAAGTTTCAACCACGCGGAAAGATGTTACGACAGCAACCATTGTTCCTCTATAGAATATGCAACAAATTATTACTAGACTGAATTAGAAACTTTCAAATACCCTTGAAGTATTTGATCAATATCTTTAGTTGAATGTAAAAATGTATCTGGGATGAGGAAACTCATCAGTCATCATCTGCAAAGGTTTACCAGTATTTAACATGGAGCGAATGCCTATCATTCTACAACTCCAGCTACTGGGTAACACGGTACCCCTTGGAAGGACTGGACAACTTTCCGAAAGCACGACCATTACGACCAGTCCGTGTGTCTTATATCGTCTAATTCACCTACAATATCCGGTACATGAACAAAAACCTCTATATTAGAATCACTATTTTAACACAAAATAACTTCGAAATGTTCAAACCATCACTCGTAATAATTTGCACGTTTGAGGCTTTGCTAAAAGCTGATAAATAAATTGCACATGTTCAATTGTTCACGTTTCTTCGCCATTTACCTGAAGCGTGACAATTTTAAGCACTTATCTGTAGTTAAAGCATCCTCAATGAGTGGGTGCATCACAAGTCGTGATCACTCGAAGACTAGAGTCTGAGTGTCTAGGAGATTTAGCTAAAACGTTGCATGCAGGTATGTTTGCTGGATATAATTTGAGGTAGCACGATATATGCAGCTGTTAGAGATATAATTTTACTTCCAAAACATGTAGTACGTAGTCTTGGAGTTTAATTAGGTAAGTAACTGAATTCTTGGCATATCAAAACATACCATCAAATCTGTATGTCTCGAAGGGTAAAGCAGCCGTGTTCCTATAGTATACCCACATAATATTCCGCCAAATAATCAGACATTCGCACTATATAACACTTTATCCGACGAGTAGTGTTATTCTGTAACAATCTCACCATGAACATTTTGGTGAAGTGATCGTGGAGTGAGCTGTCAGTGCCACTGATGCTACGGATTGACCAAGACGGGATGACACCGACACCCACTCCACGCTAGTCTTCACGGTGAGATTTTAATAGAATCGACATGCTGGAGATCGTAAATAGCGGGCGATTCTAGATGCAGCTGAATCACAACTTAAATGCGTTTTCTCATTCTACTTATGAACAACGATCCAACTGCGATTACGTTTTAGTTGAAGCCAACGATCGATTGAAATAATTTAACAATGACCGCATGTTCTTCTTGATAATTTTAAAGTTAGCGAATTTATTTATATACAAGCCGTGTACCCAAAGGGCTTAACCATCGGAAAAATGACTCAAACAAAGTTTCATGCCCAATTAAACTAGTTCGCCTTCTGTTTATCGCATAACATTTTTACCGTCTTGAAAAAAAATGGGTATAATAGGTGAACGGAGTAGGTCATAGTTTTTTTTTTTTAAATAACAAACAAAGAAATTGATCTAGCAATAAATAGTAGTACATTTGAAGTACCAGCAACTTAAACAACGGGCGTGACTGATCGCAGATGACTGAAAGTACTGAAATTAGAGAGGACGCGGGCGGCCGAGGATGTGCGAGCGGCGCATAAATCGTGCGCATAAATCTCGATATTTTTTAACCGGTTCATTAACTTTGATACAAATGACTGTTTTTATTGTTCTGTATGAAAAGTTAGTTGTTTAGTGTAGTATTTCTTGTTAGCTAACTCCGAGACCGAAAAAGAAAGCAAAGACATACGACTATGCACTAAAGTAATAGATGCTGTGGAACTAGCTTGCAAGTTGAAATGGCGATGGGCAGGACACGTAGCAAGAGCAACAGATGGACGCTGGAGTACGAGGGTTCTCCATTGGTACCCTCGCGATGCACCACGCACCAGAGGCAGACCAAGGCCCCGGTGGTGCGATGATATTATGTCCGTGGCCGGCCCCACCTGGACTAGAATAGCCCAAGAAAGAGTGGAATGGCGAAAGATGGAGGAGCCTTTCGCCCATAAATGGGCACCCAAAAAAAAACTATGCCATAGGCTTCCCGTTCACCTATTATTATACTCACTTTTTTTTCTCAGAAATAAATATATAAATAAATAAGACGTTAAAAAGAAACATCCGGTATAGGGAAAGGAACTCGTGTAGAAAACTTCGTTCTTCTACACCCAGCGGTTTAAGCTTTTCGTTGTTTATCCGTGAATGAATTTAAGATTTTCGTTTAGTAGTAGTTAGTCATAGATCTTTTACCAATGCAGTTGCATTTTTTTTATTCTATGATCAGGATGACGTCACAGAAAAAGCTTATACCGGAGACTGCACATAGTTCATTTGTAAAATAGGCCGAAAGCACGTAATACTCTTTGGTTGGTAGATCGCCAAATATTGCAGTGCCTGACATAGGCAGTGCCAGCGAACGGCTACCGGCCTCGATCTACGATCTGCAGCTGACTGACTATATATATGTAGACGTATGCGCCTGAGTGTCGCCTGCAATCAAATGCATTGATGTATGGACGGCAGAAACATGCATTTTTGACATTTCCAGACAAATCCTAACTGGTTCAGTTTAACACGTTGACATAAATAACCCTTGACATGGGGACTCAAGTCGTGGCTAATTATTAACAGGCGACCATCCATCTCATTTATGGAGTACTGTGTTAAATATTACAACAAAAATCCTTGTGATATATTGCAATTAAATGATAGAAATTTTTATTTTATTTAATGAAAACTCAAATAAAAAGTATACTTTGTTAGCAAGCATATTACAAATTAGAGGATTATATCCAAGATAAGAATCCAGCTCCATAGGACAATCTAGTGTAGACAAAATCAAATTGGTTGCTTATTTAACCGTACAATGGGGAAGGTCGGGCAAAGCTAATTGTAGATGGCGTGACAATAGCTAGGTCCGTACGGCCTACAAAATTTTTGACATTTCGTTCATTCATTTCATTTTATGTTCATTCATGAGTTTGATTTTATTTCACTATTTCGTTATTTTTGGTGCTTTCAGTATTTTAAATCAAGTAATTGACATGGAAAGTGTCAGAATTAATATTTCCTCGTAATCACATTCTTCAAAATGTTCACGACATAAATTCGAACTCAAAAAAATCTGTACGAATAGCTTTAAAGCACAATCTTCTAATTTTAGGGGCTTACGAGAAATTCGAACTCCAATTTCTGAGTATCTAGGAACACAACATCGAGTCAACTTTCGCTAAAATAAAATAAAACCACATCACGCCTTATATTTTTAGCTTGTGTTGGGAACTAGCTACGACAGCGCCATTTTGACAGTTGCCTTCCCCATTTGTTATTTTTATGACATTGATTTACATTTTTTGATTACTTAGCTCACACGTGATTTATTCCTTGTTAATATTTTAGGAAAATTGTATACTTTTACAATTTTGTAAAAATGAGAGCACCATGTACCTATCTATCACATAATTCATTTATTCATAAGGTATCCAATTAAAATGAATATCAAATACGAAGATCTACGGTCTCTTGAAGCTTTCAAAAATCAAGCTTCTAAATCAACGCAATAAAATAATACGCCCATTTATATACACTAATATTATTAGAGGAAAGATTTGCTTGTTTGTTTGTATTGCATAGGCTTAGAAACTACTGGACCGATTTGAAAAATTGTTTTACCTTAAGAAGCCGATATTATCCCTGATGAACATAGGCTACTTTTTTTTTATCGACACAAATTTTATAACGAGGAAAGATTTTATACGAAATCCACGAGGACGAAGTCGCGGGCGAAGTGCTAGTGAGACATATTTTGATACGAGGCGCAAATAAATCAACAGTTTAAACTAAAATGTATACTTTTAAATATGAGCAAAATATTCCTAGTACATAAATTCACGTACCGCGATGTCTGTACAATTTCCCATAAAGAGCATTGTATGCAAAACCCGATTGTTTTGTTTCAAGTAAGTCCTACTGTCTGTCGAACAAAAACTACTAAGTTATGACTATATTGTAACGTCGCAACTAAGAGAAACAAGTCGTTTACTCTGTTTTATTGCCTCGTCTACTATATAGCAATAGAGCTAGGGAGTTGAAGATTAATTTAACATAGACATAGTTTCAGTTTGAAGTCGTCCACATCCGGACATAGGCCTCCAAGCATCGCCTTATCGGATCTTTCGGATTAATGGCGAGAGACATAGATTTAGGCAAAATACTGTAAACCTTAAGATAATTCTAAAAATATATTCAGAAATAAATAGTAAGTTTATTTACCTTCTTTTTATGGACTTTGGTTGCGGAAACTCATCATAAAAATTATAATAAAACTTTTTGATAATCCCAGTAATTTCATAGTTTTGAACACGTGGTAACTAAAGACGGACGCGCAGAAGAAGTTTATGAAAGGTTCTTTTGTCGTAGAGCGGTCTTGGCGGTGTGAAAAATTCGATAGGGCTTTTACATTTCACTGCTACATTTTTGGTGATTATTCACCACGCTATAACAATGACACGTTCGTTGGTGATCACCAAAGTGTTCACCATTTTTTTATTGCATAGGCCACTTTAACCCCACGAAACCGAATCATGTTTCAAAACTATTGTCTCTTCTGTCCAGATGTGGCTCTCCAGCATAGTGTCGTCAACACTATTCGTGATGGCGATGTCAGCGGGCAACGAGTACCTCCCTCCCAGTAAGGGATACAACTATGAACCTCCCAGCATACCATTCCCCACCAATAACAACGGAAATAAGGTGAGTGTAAAGACTAAGTTTTTGCGTTGAGACTTACACTGATGGACCGGCTTAGGACGAATTTCACCAATGAAACGGAACGCGATCAGCACATAAACTGCTGTCGGTGTTATTATTTTCTATGAAATATTGACACTGACCACTCTTGAACTTTTTAGATGTGTTGATCTCGTTTAGTTTCATTGGTGAAATTGGCACTCAGAGGGGACACAATTCTTATTCATGGAGAAAAACATACATACTGTTTTTATCCTTTTGTGATCAGTAAACATTGCCAAATGTATGATTAAAATTGATGATTACAGTCAGTTTTCTTTTAAAACTGCTCATAAAACAGTATTTGTACAGCTCATGGTCCAGAAGAAGAAGATGCCATTCGACTACCGTTCTTTAAAAGTTATTTCAAACTCAAACACAAAGTATTTATTTCAATTGAACCATTTACAGGCACTTTGTAATAGTTAGGGAGTGGGATAATCAGAAATATCAAGCTAGTTGCTCATTTCAAAGCGTATAGAGAAGAACGGACAAGAAACTCCATGGACACTCTTTAAAAAATTGTTTCAAAAATATTACTTACATCATTATGTTGAACTTATACACATAAAGCGTCCAGAATACAGTAAATAGAAACAAAAAAAAAACATATAATAAGTTATTAAAATAATCCGTAGCAGCTAAGAGATGACCAGTAAATAGTCCATGGATCAGCACTATTCAGCTCATTTTGCATTAATGACAAAATCACAGTGTTTTTTGGTCTTGTCATAATAAGGTTGCTGTTGAGTTGGTTCTGCTCGGAGGTGAAATAACTGTTAAAAAAACTACAAGAGCGGGCGTTTGAAGTCGTCTTTTGTCATGTTTGAAGTTCAAATAGTCAAAATCAAGTCCAAATTGAATAACTGAATTTAGAACAACGTCTTCGTAACATTTCAGCAACCACCGACACCACCCATCAGGCCGAACCCCACGCCTCAGAGGCCGTACCTGCCACCTGTACAGCCCACCCCTGGACCTGGTCCTTCTCCGACTCCTGGAGTGAGTATTTTAGTTTTAACTTGAGTATGCCATGTGACTGCCTCGTTGGTCTAGAGGTCGAAAGCGCTTTTGCTGAACACGAAATTTCCAGGGTTTATTCCCAGGTCGGCCAAGTGTTATTGGGTTTTTCTATCTAGAATTTCTCAGTAGCAGCCCGGAGTCTGCATTTGTGCCCGGTTGATGGCAATAGGCTCGCCCCCTATTACATGTGTTTGAAACATAACTGGCGAAATGTGGGTGTAATAGATACACCTCTGCCTAACCCTTCGTAAAACAGAGGTATGATGTTATGTAACTTGAGTACTAACGAAGAAAGAGTACTGCTGGCTGCTGTTAAATTTGGACGAAGAAACAGTACTGCTGGCTGCTGTAAAAGAACAATGCCAGAAACTCTATAGAACTTAGACCCACTCAAATCAAAAGTCATTTACAAGCCTGCAATATGCAGCATCTTAAAGCTTATGTGTTACTGTTAACTAAAGAATTGTCCTAATGTCTGTAGAACTTGCGGTTTCTGTTATCATCTTAAAACAATAATAGCATTGCTTATAGGTTAGGTGCAGTTTATAATGGTTAAAAATCGATTTAAACAACATATACGTTACGCGTTATCATAATTAATAATTATAATCGTAATATGAGTTTTTGTTTTACAGGTATTTGAAACTTTTTTGTTTTTGTGTATCATGCGCAATAGGTAACGCAATAGGAAATTCCTGGGCTGAATTACTTTTATCATTGATTTGTAATCGGGAAGTTCTACTGAAAAAGAATGTATTTTGAAAAGGTCCTATAATCATTGCAACTATTTTCACTAATTGACATTTCCAGTAAATAGCTGGGGCAGGATCTGGCATTGTCATTTGGACGAAGACAAAGTACTGCTGGCTGCTGTAATATTTAGACGAAGTAACATCACTGCTAGGGGCAGTGGTTTTTATTAACCTATCGCTATTGGCCTACCCGACATTACATAAAAAGCTTCCGTCATTTATAGACTTTGAAAAGTCCCATGTCCCTACCTACGATGCTTATAGGAACACCTAAGGTATAGTGTATTTTGTTACCAAATATGAAATGTAAGCAATACACTTTTTTGACGGCCCTGTTGGTCTCGTGGTCGGAGCTTGGGATCCTGTATTCGATTCCCAAGTCGAGCAAAGTTTTATTGAGTTTTCCATTAGGAATATCTTAGTAACAGCCAGTTTGGAAGTTGGCGGTGTGACCCTGCCTCGAACAGCACGTTAAGCCGTTTTTCCTACGCCTGAACCCTCTCTGGTCGTGTCAGATTGCCATCGGACTATGAGAGTGAGGAATGAGAGAGCGCACCTGTGTCTGCGCACACACTTGTGCACTATATTATCTCTCGCGCCGAAGACTCGTCTGCGCTGAGATTGGCCGGAATTCGGTCTGGAGCAGTTATAATATTGTGTTTTAATAACGGAATATATTAGTAAGAGACAAATAATTTTTTTAAAATACATTATAATCATTTTTCGTCATCGATGTAGTGCTTCGGGTTTTCTCCTGCTTTAGGTGCATTGTATTTGTTGGGGTTTTTGGAACTGGCTGAAAATTAATTGAAATTTACACATTTAGAATTCCTTCAAAGTTATATTATTTTTTTACGTTAGAAATAATACTATAACCCTGTTTCTGAAAGATTATGATCTTTACAAAATTTTGCACATAAACTGTCAAACTTTTGCAAGCTGCTGTGATTGTCTAACTGAATTAAAACCAGTCTGTTACTTCTGTCGAAGACTGACAAAGATTAGCTTAGATGTAGTCAGGGAAATTAATTGTTGATTTTTTACGTGAAAACGTCTTTAAAGAGGAATGCCCATTTTTCACCTGACTATGTATAGAAATGAAATAAATCTTAAAATACAGCTAATTAAATTGTATATTCATTACGCTTATCACAATGTTAAAAGAAACGCACGATTTTTGCTTATTCTACTTCAGGAGTAAACATCTCAAACGCATCTCAACTACCCTTTTTTACAACGTTCCCTTTTACACACTGCTACTTGACTTTATTCAACTCTGTTTCTGAGTTTCATACATTGTTTTACCTTTTATTTACTCAGTAAGTATTTCTTTTTTAGTCAATGTATAATATAATACAGATTAATTAAAAATAAATTAATAATAATATATAAATAAATTATTAATGAATCATGCAATATGTAATTGAGTTAGGACGATTGAAACGTATTTTTTGACGTTTGACATTTAATGCTCGACACTCATTATATAGTGACAATCATCGAGAGCCTAAGCAGTGACATAAGGGTAGCTGGTTTTAAGGAATTAACAAAGTAAAAAAGACGTTTTAGCACATAGATATGTAATAATAAGTAAGTATTCCTATTTTAGACTAAACTTCGAGTTTTAAATAATTCGTTCTAGCACATTTATTTCTTTATAACGACAAATCCTAACCTAAAAAGTATCATTAATATTTTTTGGACTTCGTGGCGTTTCAATTGTGAAAATGACCATATGACATTATTTTCTAAACTTATAGGTAGTGTTTCTACTATACCTTATAAATATACATAAACTTTCATTATCAGGTTTTGAAATGTATGGGAAGTGGGCATTGTTCTTTGCTCTCATAGTGGGAGCCCATACAAAAAAACTGATATTAACAAAATCGGGGGATATAGTTTGGTGTTGCAGCTACATATCTATCATCTATATTCAAAATACAATTACACCAGTCGATAGCTGACTCGAGATTTTAACACACGGACAATCTAATAGGGCCTTTCAAAAACAGTTTAGAGTGTGTACCTTTCTCCAGCACAGGAGTAAATTTACGTTTATCGTTGTCCTCGTATTCATCTAAAAACGAAAATACAAATATTTCAATAAATAATTAAGTATTTATTACCCACCGACCGTTTTTAAATCACACACCAAATTAACATTATTTACTAAAGTTCATACTAAATTAGTACGAATTTTAAGTTAAAATAAAACAATCTGCTTATAAAATAGAACTACTTACCGCTGCCTATAAAAACAAAGTAAAATTAGAAAAGAAAAATGTAAACACAGTATCTAAAGATTTTACAAAATAACAATAGGTACTTACTAAGTAAAAACCATGGATGCACTGAAAAAAAAAAAAATATTGTGTATATAACAAAATCAAAAGTAAATCACATAATATTAAAGTTTTTATATAAAACTCAGAAATCCAAAGTAAAGTCACAGGAACAAAACTGTCTGTTACTAAAACTAGTCATCTATACAAATAAATAAATCTGAAATGTCTGTTCGTAATAACAGCTTTTTTAAATGCGGAACTATCTCACCGTGAAAACTTATGTGAAGTGAGCGTGGAGTGAGCTGTGAGTGTCAATGCCACTGATGCTAGGGATTGACCAAGACGGGATGACACTGACAGCTCACCCCACGAGTCTTCACGGTGAGGTTTTTACAGAATCGACATATTGTTCCCTACCTTCATATTGTTTTTAGCTGTTTTACATGCGAGCCTAGACGTATGGACCAGCAGTTCTTTTTTGCGATTTCAAGTTTAGTCCCATTGCAATACTTGTTTATAATGATAGTAAAATGATTTAAACTATTTCAAATACACCTATTGAATAGAGGTAGATACAAAATGATCCCGTTAACTCAGTCCGTGCTTCAGATATATTAAGAAATTCAATTTTTCATCCGTGGATGTACTTACATTTTGGTAAAGGCTTTGACGTAGTACATCTAGTAGGGTACTGATTTTCCGGTAGCCGTCTCTCGCCTTCTTCGAGGCTGATTATTGCAGTAGGGTGCTCGAACAACGTCCACTCCTTCGGTATCGACACGCTGGGGACTGTTGCAGTAGGGTACGAGAAAGAGCCAACGGGTGGCGAAGACCTCCTGCTACTAAGATAAGGTGGCACCGACCTCTTCGCAAATAGATTATTTTTCAGCATACGGGCTAGAGACAAGATATTAGTAATTTATTTAAAAACTATTTAAATACCTACCCAACACTCCATTTTTGGGAGGTCGTTTTAAAAAGAAATAAGGCGCTTTTATACAATTTTTGTCGTTTCCGCGTGCGGGCGTTCAAATGACTTAACTTTTCCAAATTTAAGCACCCAACACTTTAAATATACTAGGAGACTCGACATCGTTCATTAACATGACGTCTTGGTCGTTTGACCGCATTTCATAGGCATTCGAGTGCAGGTGAGCAACCAAGTGTGCATATAGAACTCACATCTTTTTATTCTGCTGGGATCGACAAAGTGAAGCATTTCATTTGACAGATGGCAGTAAACTACAACGGTACGTGGATCTTTTAGCGCGTGGCCATAATCGGTACTAACGCCGACATCTTGTTTTTTCAATACTTAAATGTGACTGTTTACCAACAACGCCCTGTCAATGCCATTCATGTGCTAAAAGATCTCATTGATTATCTTGTAGCACCCATAGATAAAATTGATAATATGGTGAATGTTTGTTAAACGATATTTAAAATGGAAAACAAATGTGTTTTAGTAGGTATTGTGTATTCATGGACCTAGGTATGCTGACAGACAAAGTCAAGCAAAGTCCATATAAGTTTTTTTTTTAAAGAGAATACCTACACACATTACCTACAATAATAATTGTACTGTTTAGAAAAATTGACTTACTTTCTTTCAAGGGACTCAACTGACTGTCTTCGAGACCTAAGATTAAATACGCAACTTAATAAAACTACCAACTAAATAAAAAAGCTAGGGCCCTGGTTCTTGGCAATCGGAGCGCAACTTTCGATTGGTGAGGGTACAATCGGAGAGCCAAACGCGGGCTATGCGTAATGTCGAGATGGTTAAAATAAACTCACACTAGGGCCACTAGAAACGTTTTATTTCACGAAAGCAGGTTGGTTTTCATTTTGTGTCTCTGGCACTCACATGATTTTAATTTCATTTTCACCACACTACCTATTATTTGCAATTTTTACCCATCGATTTCCGAGGGTAAAAGCCTTTTTTGTTATCTAGAGTGTAAAAGTGTTTTAAAATTCGAAGGCTTCCGATTCAAAATTTACTCGAAGTTTTAAATAAAACCAAAGAGTTAGGAACAAAAACGTTTTTTATGACAAAAGTTAGGAACGTTCAAAACCTGTCAACCGAAAATACCTGGTTATTCAGAACCGAAAATATCCGCTTTTTAATTTATTTTAATAAACAGATTCTATACGTATTTGACTGATTTTCTTTCTTTTTTGCAAGTTCCTCGTAGTGTGGTGTAAATTGTTGTGTTTCACTTATGGGTAAAAGTTTTTAGCGTTTCGTGATTTGAAACCTTCGCGACGCTCAGGGTTCTTCTTTTAAACCAATTTTTGAACCCTTCGCTAGCTCAGGTTTCAATCCAAGCACTCACGGCAAAAAACACTTTTACCCATATGTAAAACAAATAACTATTTTAAGTTCTTGTTTTCAATTGATTTACTTATACCTACTGAAAGAAATATCAACTTTATTTTTAAGTTGATATCAGAATAACTAGTAGGTACCTACTATTGAACCTAAAACTCAATTTCGCGGGTTCCTTCAGCGCTGTTCCCTTTCCATAAATATATATGTTTACAACTTTGGAAACTTAGCTGCGAGCGCAGAATATATTATGATCGGGCGCACTCAGTAAATATTGGCCGTCTGCGTGAGATAAAAATATCTATAAAATAAAATAAAACTCACTTGTCAACCTTTCGCCATATTCTAAAGATATCATTCGGGCTTAAGTTTAAGAAATCAAAAATAATACCTATTATTAATTTGTAAAAAAACAATATTCACCCATGTCCATTTCCTTCATTTTCATGGCTAGAGTTTGAAAAATTAATTTGATTAGAACTTCAATTAGGTGTTAAGCTAATGTCAGACGCTTTACATTCTGCTCATTCTTGTCTTTTACTCGCGCTCCGAATGATCGAAAACTAAATGAAATGAACAGATGATCGATCATTTTATGCATTTTTATCGGTGTCGTGTAAACGTGGAATCAAACAAAAAATAACATTCCGTGGACTTGCGCTTACACAGGCAGCACTGCCCAAAAACACTTACCTAGCTGTGCATCGTAGTTTGCTCTACACATCGGAATAATTGCGAGCACCTGAAAAATTATTTAACTTGATGTAACATGGGGTATTTTATAACTGAACTAGCTTCTGCCGGTGACTTCCCCCCCCCCCCCCCCCCCCGTAGCAGCATCGCCTGCCCGTTCAATAACTTCTTTTCTTTTACAATAACTTTTTTTCTTCTTCTTTCTTTTTCACTTTGCGTTCTTTCTGTTATTTTTCTATATGCTCGGCTTCTAATGGTCCTAGCGTGATGTTAAACAGCCAGTGACAGCAGCCAGCCTTCCTCAAGAATTGGGCCATCTAATACAAACATAATTTTTCAAATCCGGTGGGTAGTTCCAGAGATTAGCGCGTTCAAACAAACAAACTCCATCAGCGAATTATTAGTATAGATGAAAAAGAGTAACTGTACAGTTCTCTGTCCATTCTTCTATAAGAATCGAAGGATATGGTACCGAAAGACAATTAAAAAAATACAAATAAAAAGTACTTAAAACCATACCAAAACGCTGGAAACCCAATGCATAAAACATATCCGTAACTTCATTTTATTGGCGCACTTCTAAAAACGATTTAGTAAAATATTAAAGAACATGTTGAAGACTTCTTTTTGAAAGGTATATTGTTAGATTTTATGATTATAGTATTTCGTGTTTCCAATAAAATGTTATCTAAATCGATATTACGAATAAATAAAAACGGATTTTTAACAACAGTACCTATTTTATAGTGTTTTGTAAACTTTTATTGAAAGAATGCTTTTTGGATGTTGTAAACAGCAAATAAAATGTCCACCGTGGCAGTGGCTTTCAATCCATAAGGAATACGTTATGTACCCCTAGACCTGCACGGCCGCATCAACCGATTTTTTAAGGAGTAACTGTGGAGTGTCTTGCCGTAGTATCTTCTCCATTAGAAACGACGTTTGTTTGTTTGTAAGTTTCTATGTAGAGAATAATCTCTGGAACTAACGGTCGAATTTAAAAATCTTTTTGCATTTTTAATACCACACTTCTTGAAGAAGACTAGGCTATTTAACTTCAGGCTATGGTCCCTAGGAGCCAAGCAAAAAGAAAAAATGTCTGAAAGAACTCTTATTGAATGACGCGGGCGGGTGAGTCGGGGCATGCATGGGGTCTTAACTCGAACCATTATTGGTTCGAGTTAAGACCCCATGCATGCCCCGACTCACCCGCCCGCGTACTATTTACTCTTGAAAAAATATCATAGATGGCAGCATAGGTAACCTTTATGAAATTAACAATCACTAAAAAGCGTTAAACGGCAGAATTTTAGACGAAGTAAGATTTAAAAACAAAACGTCCTTTTTTAACGCTGATTTATCTATTTACACTCATAATGCAAGATGCTGCCATCTGTTGAAAATTTGATGGGTATCTGTACGTAGTAGAAAATTTGATGGGTATCTGTAATACAGTCGCGGGAAGAAGCTGGTGTGCAATAAAATAGTTTTAATATGACCAATTTAACGCGGTTTTGGTCGTATAATGTTCGCAAATGGAAGAATTAAGTGACCTTATCATGTGCAGAGGCATCATGTTACCTCAAGCCGTTCATATTTTATGAAGTAGCAATAAACTTGCATTATACATCTTACTACCCTAGATATTTGATGACAACCCATGATATTAATATTTTCTTTCTCCTTTCCCAGCATCACGATCATCATGATCATCACGATCATCATGATCATCATGATCATCACGACCACGGCAACGGAAATCACGACCACGGTGATCATCATCATCACGAGCCTGGCATGCCCTTTGATTTCTCCTACCAGGTCAGTTATCACGCTGTTTTTCGTAGATCTTAGACTTCGTAGATCTTGTCAGCTAGGTAGACAGAATACCGAAAGTATGACAACCAGTCTTGCCAAAGGGACACAATAGTGTTACCTAGTAAAAAGACTAGACAGATGACAGTGGTAAAGGTACAGCAGAAGAGAAGATGCAAGACCACTTAAGCATAGCTACAGTATGGGTTCAGCCGGAGTTATATTCTCACGCTTTGCCTTTATGAAGATTTACACAAGCCAGTATATTTTCGAGCGTGAGAACAGCAAACATTTATACAATCAGACATAGTACAAACAGGCAAAAGGGTCTTTCGAACGACTGGCGCCATAATTAATTATCCTTTTATACACCAGGTGGCTGAAGATGGCAACGACTACAGCCACAACGCGATATCCGACGGTGATATCACGAGGGGAGAGTATAGAGTAGCTTTGCCTGATGGTCGCACGCAGATCGTCAAGTACACCGCCGACTGGAAGAACGGATTCAACGCAGAGGTAAGTTTGTTATAATTCCGCTAATTGGTAAATGTTCGTTAATTTAGTTCTATTTATGAAACTAGATGGCGTTGTTCTTATACGTTACCCACATTTCTGAATCGCGATGTTATGAGATTCCGATTACTTAATACTCAAACCGTACAAAAACCGTATACATTTTATACCGTATAGGTTTATGTACGGTTTGAGTATTAAGCTCACGCCAGGATCTAATACAAACATTATACTATCAAGGTATTCGGTATTTTTATTTATCCGGACTCCGCGAAGTAAAGTTAAAAATAATAAATCAGAATTCAGTTTTTATCAATTAAATAGAGTGACGGAAATATAAAATAAAGAATGTAATTTAAAAAAACATATCCTATTTTGCTTTCATAAAGATCTTTGAAAAATAATATAATTTTGTGTAAACAGTCTTTTCTTTGGCCGATGTAACCACTCGTAGCTAACTTTTTCACTACACATAACTGCTTTAATTTCAGGTGACATACGAGGGTGAGGCGAGGTATCCTGACGCGCCTGCTGGCGGTTACGGCAGTGGCAGTGCATCCGGCAACGGCTATGGCAGCGGATCAGGCAGCGCGGGCGGTGGCCAGGCCTACGTGCCACCCAGCCAAGGAGGCGGCTACCAATATTAGAATCTACCCCCAACGACTACGCAGGTTTACAATGAACTGAAGTTGTATTTTTTGCTAGAACTATGCGATAATTATTAATTAGTCGAGTACAGTAACAATAGCTAGCTCCTCTCTAGAACTGTCAGTATGACAGTGACAGCTGTCTTTGACGTAAAAAGGGTTAAAAAAATAAACCTCGTTCAGAAATCCTAATGAATGTTACAACAATAAAAGGTAGTAGTTTAACATGGCAAATAAAGTACCTAACTCGCGTAGTATTATTGTGAAATATCATAAGTGTAACAAACAGGTTTGTTAAAAATTGCCCTTGTAACTGCTATTATTCTTTTTAACACGCAAGATTCGAAACAAACTGTTTTTAAACGCAAATGGCATGCCTAACATGAAAAATTCGATTAAAATGTTAGATTCAAATCTTGTGCGTTGTACAGATACTTAAGCAGGATAATTGTTTTCAATAAAATACATATCGTATAAGTTAGTATTATATTATAATTTAAATAGTTACCGAAATATAGTTACCAATTGTTACAAAAATATTACTTATATAAAATGTACTTCGCTAGTTAGATAATCAATGCTGAACTGGGCTGACAGAAGTATACGCATTCTGTAAGATTACGTATACACAGCCTGTATCTGTATAAATAATTAACCGTTTTTTTGTGATAAATAGAGTAATACAAATTAAAATATCCTTTTAAACCAACTGTATTGAATAAAAGAGGAAGTTAGAAACCATATCGTGATGCAAAAAAAGACGAAATTGCTTGTAATAGTTTTTAATTAATAATACTCATTACACTGCCGTATTTTGTATATTTATTGTATAGGATAGAGGAGTAAATTGACAAATCTTTGTTAAAAATATGATGTGTCCTTTTGTACCTTATTTTTTAAAATAAAAATAAATATAAGTTACAGTTATACACACGGACTTTTATTATTTTGCGAAAAAAAATACTATAAAGTTATCAGGCAAATATACATATTTACCATAATTTTAAAACCAACTTCGCAAGGAAAAAGTTATCTGATTTTATATTCTTGTTTCTCATTAATAAGCAATGCACTTAGTGCAACTACTGACATCTAGCGGCAAATCGCAACAACTAATAATATTTATTTTGGTGTTTCTATTCACTCATAACTGATTCAACATTGCTAAGGCTAGCCAACAAGTGTTAAAATTTCAAATAAACAGCTAACAGAATTGTTATTGAATGACAAAAAAACAATGGCCCACCTGGTGTTAAATGGATAGCACTACTTATGTACATCTGAAATACCAGAAGCATTGCAGTTGCATTTAACATCCTAGAAACAAATTGTATGTCTCATTATGCAAGCATCAACGTCACTTTTGCATCATTTATTAACCTAATCACCTGTAATTCAGTTTGCTCACTTTCAAGTTTCAAAATAAAATTTTCTGCTCCATGCACTTGTTTCAAATGTGAGTTCAAATCTTTTTTCAAGCTGAACTTTTTATCACAGACTACACAACATTCAACCTTCTCCATATGCTTTCTCTTCATATGCTCCAATCTACGACCAGATGTGATAAACTCAGCATTGCAAGTTTCACATTTAAAAGGCTTTTGACCAGAGTGCAGCATTAAATGTTCTGCCAATGTCTTTTCATTCACAAAAGTATTGCCACAAATCTCACAAGTCTTGTCCTTTATTTTCTCATGTGTCACAAAATGCTGTGTCAAGTTACTCTTTTTATAAAATCCTTTTTGACATATTTCACAGACAAAAGGTCTTATGTTTAGATGAACCTTGTTGATGTGAGCTTCAAGTGTATTCTTATTGAGGCTCCTATAGTCACAGCGGCTACAACAGTGATATTTGTTCCTCCTTTTCCTTTTAGTTAAAGCATTATGATTTTTCAAATGTACATTGAAATGTGCGTGAGATTTCAGCACTTTAAAGCAGTGAGGACATTGCTTTCCTTTATGGCTGTACAAATGAACTTTTAAAGTTGAACTTTTATTAAATATTTTTCCACAAATATCACAGATATTAGCTGCATTGGTGTTCTTATGAGTAATTTTGAAATGCTTCTGAAATAATACTTTTGAGTCAAATTTCATATCACATTTCTTACATTCTACACTATTTAGCTGCTTCTTTGAATTGGTTAAAATACTCTCAAAGGTAGGTAAGTTTACTTTCAGTTTGTATTTCTTTGGTTGTCTTGTACATTCCATTTTATTGTTAACTTCTTCATTTAAATTGTCTACAAGATGGCTTAGTATTTCATTTTTGAAGTAGTTTCTTTGTAACAGACTGAATATCTTGATTATTAAACTTGAACAGTCTACACAGGCGTCAGGTAGAAGAAGGTCCTGAAAAGGATAAGAATATACCTATATTATTGTAAAATAGCTCCAGCTTAAATAAATCTTGAGCAATGATTATTTGCTTGACCAGAAGGTATTTACCAACATCTTCTGGTAAAATTTATTAAATTACTTACGTGCGACGGAAATAACTTTTTCATAATATTCCACAAAGTTAAATTCAAACTAAAGTACTCGTCATGAATTTCTATGTCTTCGTATAAACTTGTAGTTTCATCACTTTGTTTATAACATAGAAAGCAAACACTTTTCATATATTTTGGATTTACCAGTATATTTAACATGTCCATGTTAATAATAAGGTAAATTATAACAATTGAAAAAATACCTAGTAAGAAAATAAACACAGCACGCAAACTTAATGACATTTGAGTTTCTCAACTCCTTCCTTCAAATTGTTTTTTTCAGGGCTGCCAGGTGAAAAAATTCTGCAATCGTACCACAGCATTAAAAAAGTCGTATACCCAAAGAAAATTCGAAACAAAAAATCGTACATTATTATTCATCCGTTTATTGACTTTTATTACAAAATTAACAATAAAAATACTACGAAACAAGTAATGATATGTAATGAAAATAGTATGAATATTTAAATTATAGTAATAAAAGCATTTTTTATGTATAAATTTTCCGTATTCATTATTTTAATCATGTCATCTGTCGGTTTAAAATCGGTGCAGTTTCCGGTGACTCTTATCATTTGCTTTGCCAGCAAGGTGCCATTGACAGTTTCGTTGGCCAAACTATTTCTAAGTTTGGTTTTTAATTTAAGGAAATTAGAATAAAAGGGAATTCCCTCAACACTCTGGGCAGGCTGAGCACGTTCGTTTCATTATTTATATTATTCTGTCACTGCTCTAGATACTTACTCTTTTGAGACAAAAGTTTGTTACTTTGTTGCCAGACCTAATTGAATAAATAAATGGATCGAATGTAAAAAATCGTATGTTTTCCGTACGATTTCGATGCTTCGATCGTACTCGTATGAAATCTGCAAAAAGTCGTACAAATACGATTTAAATCGTACAAATGGCAGCCCTGGTTTTTTTTTTCATTACTCTAACGAAACTCTAACTAAAGTGTCGGTCGTAGAATAGTCGATTTCCAACCCGATTATTTGATTAAACTGGTAAGCATGAAACGCTGCCAACTTGCCAACTATCCAAGTTGGCAGCGTTTCATGCTTTAGAATAATTCGAGATTTTAAGCAGAAGGGCGCGGCGCGGATCGGGGATATTCCGAGGTGTCTTGTCATTGCAAGGTTGCACAAAAGCATTCCATGTCACTGATATTCAAAAAATTCTAAGCTTTTCTGTTCAAAATCAAATCATTCACCAGCTTCTAAATAAAACTTATTTAGCTTGCAATGTCTGATAAAAAGTGCTATTGTACCTACGAGTTATGTGAATATCGCCGGGTGCCGTAAAACAAGTTTTATCAACTGAACGAGAAAGAAACTGGAACGTGGAAGGTGCAAGGTATATCAAAAGCTTCCGTATAAATACGATTAATTATTGAGTTCAGACTTCTAGATAAATGGCAGGCGGTATTTTCTCGTTTTCCGTACTCTTATCACTAGAGAAAATACGCCATTTTGTCCCACAATATGCGTACGTAACATAACCTAGAAATTCCCGTTCGAAAAGTATTTTGATCAAAACAAATGTATTCAGGGCTTTTTGTTGCAATGTTAACATTTTAAGCACCTGCCGTATTTTCATTCCATAGTCATTGTCCAAATCTACGAACTTAAATCGCTGGGATGGGAACCAAGACTTGAAATGACAGACACTGACAGAAAATATAAAAGTAGGGACTTACAAAATTTAGACTATCTTGTTTGTTTTTTGTTAGAACGAACTACCAGTCGTATCTGATTTTATTTTTGCATTAGATAGCCCAATTCATAAGGAAGGCTATTTAACATTACGCTATGCCCCCTACGAACCGAGCAAAAATAATAGAAGTCAGGAAGATCAAACAACGCTAACCGAAAACAAACTAGGTATTACCTACTTAATAGCGCGGGCGGAATGCGACGTGACGTAGTGGCTCGGGAGCCAAGGGAGTTCTATAAAAATGTGGCTGTAATTTTTGTATAATGCGTATCTTACGACTTCCACAAGAACGCAGTCGCAGGTAGAAACTAGTGATAATGATAAAGTGTGAAATCCTGACAGAATTTATTGAAATTATACTTTACCATGAATTGAATGGGCCTACCCATTACATTATTACATTAGATGCTATTAATGCATGTACAGCAGAATACAATGAAATAAACATACACTCACGCCTTCTTCCCATGGGGGTAGGCAGAAACCACAAAACGCCACCTGCTACGATCCTTACATACTCCTTTTGCCTCGTTTATGTTCATACATCTGGTCATACACGCATGCCGGTTGCGAGTGCTACGCACCTGACATTTCTGAAGAACATCAACAATAAGGTTATGTCCTCCTAGGGCGGCCCCTCCCGGCGTTTCCACCTTCACCCTCTTTCTAATCTGTCAGACAACTATCCATGTACAGGTTGAACAGCCACGGTGACGCAACACAACCCTGTCTAACACCCCTTGAGTTGCAGAACCAGTTCCCGAAGGGGCACAATCAGTGAGTGGGCAGTCAGGAGACGTCTTGCAGAAGCCAATTTAAAGCCTTTCCGGCCAACAAATAGCCCAAAACTCGCATGACATCATATAGTTGCAAGATTAAGATATGCCCATGAGCACATTGAATGGGGTGAAGACGAATGGGGCAGAGCATGTTTGACCCTATGAGGCTAGCTTAATCACCTAGAGAGCACTAAAGCCTCAAAAAAAAAAAAAAACAGTCTCTTATTTTATAAATTTTAAGTACACATCCTCCCTCAGTTTATAAAAACAATCATATTTGTCCAACCACTGGATGGCTTAGAAGTACAAACCTTCTTCGACAGTTATAGTCCTCTCAAAGTTATTTTAACTCTAAATTTGCATAGCTGGGAAAATGTCAATGATCTTTATTCTCTTGTCTGTATGGTTGTTGTTAGGTTGCTGCTGTCAGAGGTAAAAATAAGACTGGTACTACACACTGATCACTTCAAATGATAAGCCTCGGAGGTCTCTAAAGAAAATCCGACATAGTTGTTTATGCCAGCAACATTTATGTAATAATAATATACGTAATAATATAACTTGTAGCTTCAGTTCATATAAAAACCTTGTCAGAAAATATTCTCTTTGTCATTAATTTATTTAAACATTTTACAGTGAATGCAAGATGGAGCAAGCTGAGTCAAATCACACTACTCCAGAGCAATTAGAATGGATAAAACAGAAGCTCAAGACGGTGTGGACGTCTCCCACATTCTGCGGACTATGTCTGGAGAGCCGTGGCAACTTCTCTTCTGTTGACATGGAACTTGTTATCAGCCATCAGACATTCTCTAAATGTCTGCAGGATATACTGAACTATGTATTTAATGAAGACGTGAGTATTACATTTATCTTTTCAAAATACCAATATTGAGGTTATGACCCTAAGGTCAAAAGTGTTGAGAATTTAATTAATAAAAATTCTGAACATATAATTAAAAATGATTTATCTTCTTTTCCAGATTGAAAACTTCATGTCAAGTCCGCACTTATGCGACAGTTGTACTGAGAAGACGATACAATCTTATCTCTTTATACACAACACAAAACAACTGAACAAAATCCTTAACAACTGCATCTCAGACCTTGACTCTAAAGTAATTGACATCAACGCACAACTTGATGAAACAGTGACATACGATACTGCCAACGTAATGATTGTACTGGAAAATGACACAGAACTTTACAAAACAATCATTGATGTTATGTCAATGACTGAAATTGTGCCAACTGCTAAACCAATTGCAATGAAAGAAACAATTAAACCAAAGCCACCGGAGCCAAAAGTAATTCAAGTTGCCCAACCTGTTAAACCCATAGTAAATAAAAAGGAAATAGAAAAACCTAAGGAAGTGAGGCCAAGCAAAGTAAGGAAAGTTATAAAAGCCGATGGAACTCCAAACATTAGCTTGAAAGGAGGTCACATTGTGATAAAGCCCTTGAGCTCTGTACGGACATCAGCTCCACGGTACAACACTTATGAATGCGCTGATTGTCCAGATATTTTTACCACATACAGATCCTTGAAGGAACATGAAAAAGCCAAGCATAAAAAGTCTGTTTACCGCTGCAAGATGTGCGACAAGACTTATAACACTCAGCAATATTTGAACATACATTACAAGACACATAGCAGGTCTAGATGCAAGTTATGTCAAGTTATACTACCAGAAGAAGATTTAATGGAACATTTGAGGACACTACATCCTAATTTAGTGTACCCTTGCAAGTTTTGTGACCTAGTCTACTACACCCAAGAGTCTTTGGATACACATTTTAAAATAAGCCATTTAGTCAATGACACAAGAGCTAAATCTCAGTGTGTAATGTGCCTAAAGAACTTTATGGATGCTGAAATGAAGAAGCATAAATGCAAGTTCTCATGCTCAGAATGTTTTGTCATGCCATGCATTCACTATAAGTATTTAAATTCTTATAGAGAGCAGGTTTTGAGCCTGGTGAACAAAATAAAATGCTTGGATTGCGACTATGTTACTCGGCGCAAAGAACATCTCATTGGTCACGCTAACAGAGAACATTTGGACCATCATCCGTTTACTTGCGCTGATTGCAGTCAACAATTTTACACTAAGTTGAGTTTAAAAACACACATCATGCAATTCCATGAAGATCTATTTTGCCCATACTGCGACTTTGAATTTAAAGACAGCAGAACTTTGATAACACATAGGAAAGCCTGCAAACTTGTTATACGGTCATTCCAATGTACCCACTGTGTGGCCTCTTTCGACATCCTAGAAGAGCTGACCAATCATGAGAACTTGAAACATAATGAAGGAGTTTTTGCTTGCATTCTTTGTAAAAGCAAATTCCTTATGGAAATAGAACTGGAGGAGCACCATGCGAGGATTCATGGGGGAATACAATGCAAGAAAAGGAGGAAACACATTGAATGCTCTTTATGCAACATAATGTTCAAAAATATAAAAGAAATGCTTCAACATGAAAAGTTTCACGGAGAAGATGAAGTTTATCCATGCAAAGTGTGCTCAAAAATTTTTAAATCATTAAGTAAATTATACATTCACAATCAAAGGCACTATACCAACAGAATTAAATGTTCTGGATGTAACAAAAGGGTAGCTGCATCGTTTTATCCCCAGCATGCGGTGAGGTGCCCGTATAGAAGAGATACAACTTTGAGCCATGTCTGTGAAGAATGTGGCAAGTCCTACCATCTGGAATCATTGCTACGGTTCCATCAAAGAATCCACTTGGAACCAAAACCATGTCCTGTATGCAACAAGGTTATCAAACCTACAAGTCTGAAAAAGCACATGGAGCTTGTCCATGGCACGGAACAAGAGGACGAAGATGACACTAATACGGAACCAAGGAAAAAAAAAGTTGTATCAAGCAAGCCGTCAATTAAATGTAACTTATGTGGGCATGTAGTGAGAAAGAAATGTGACTTAGACGCTCATTTGAACCGATATCATCTGAAAATCAAGCCATACATCTGTCATATATGCAGTAAAGACTTCTGTGGTAAGGTTCGTCTTAAAGAACATATATCAACCCACACAAATGACAACAGTTGCTTTTGTTCCGTATGTGGAGGCAAATTTGCGAACCGTGTGTGTCTTAAAATGCACATGCGAATGCATACTGGGGAAGCACCTTACCCCTGCGATCTGTGCGGACAACGATTCAGGTCTTCTAGTATGATGAAGAGTCATAGAATTAAGAAACATATGGAGAAAACAGTTAGTTGTCCTTTGTGTGATAGTATGTTCTTCATGGCTAGAGATATGAGACATCATTTCAAGAAAGCTCATTGGAAGTTCAAGGATGGAAGGCCGTTCGATCCTAAGGATGTTGAAGAGTTACCCGAGGCGGCATATTATCTTTTTGAAGATGGTAGATTGCCGAAACTTAATCAAGATTAATGATGATATTAAACAAGGGTGATTTTTGAGATGCGGCAGTAAGAACAGTTGTTTAACCGTTGTAGCTACAGGAATACGGTCTTAGGAGGCTGTCCTTAACTCTTTGAGAAATTTTTATTTTTGCATCAAAATCCATCATAATTTAACTCTAGAACTTTTAAAAAGTTACAGTCAGTAACAAAGGTCGATTAATACTTCCAGTTTATTCACTCTTAGAAAAATCTGATATATATCTCTATACAATTTTGAGTATTCATTCGTAGCTATTACTTGAAATGCAGAAAAAAATGTACCACATCAAGTGTTTGTAATTTAGAATAACTCTTATCCAGGTTTGGTCATCTCATCACGCTCCCACATCGTTATAAATTTTTACCAGTATCCGGTTTTATAACATCCATACGCTAATAAAATGTCATTGAAAAGTAAACGAACGTGTATCGGAATGTATATCACCTTGCTGAGGTTGATAGAGCCTCCCTCCTTCCCGTCGAAGACCCTGAGTATCCTCTGCCCCCCGTCAAGCCAGACGAAGTGCACGATCTCATCAAGGGTCTTAAGTCTCGCAAAGCCCCGGCTCAGATGGAATACCCTACTTATTCCAACTTTTCCCTGCCCACCTAATAATGCTAATGAGACTATGCCGAGAGAAAAGAACTCATCCCTAACGAACAGTTTGGGTTTCGAAAAATGTTGACGTTCAAAAGTCCTTTTAGTGCCTATTTGAAATAAATACTTTGACTTTGAACACTCTTGCGTTCAACAGGTCCACCGTATCATCGAACACATAAACGTTGATTTCCAAAGAGGTTTGATGACGGGTGCTGTTTTCTTCGAAATAGCGAAAGCGTTCGACAAAGTCTGGCACAAGGGCTTATTGAAGTCGACAAGCTCGGCGCTTGGTTTAGAAATTGGAGAATCGAAGTCAATAACGACAAGAGTCAGAGTTCGTAACGAAATCCTCCATGTCGACCTCAAAATCTCCACTATCCTTCAATTTATGAACCGCAACTCAAAGCGTTTCTTCGGTCTTCGATACCGCCGCGAATCACCGCAACCCTCTGGTTTTCGAGGCCGCCCGTTATACCCCCTCTACAATTTGCCAAGTTCCGCCGTCCAAGGCATGTCCTCACCGACCCTGAAGAAGATTTATATGGTCATCGGACCATATAAATCCTCTCCAGGAGAGCAGTAGGGCCACCAATACAGTGCACATAAACAGTCATTATGACCTCGCCGCCGAGATCCCCGAAGTAACTGCCCCCGACCCTTGTTAGACTAAGTGCCAGCCCGCGCCGTAACTGAGCCTGTAGCTAAATTCCCTGACAAAAATAATCATCAATCAATCGTCCAATCTTGCTGTCTCCCTCCAGCGACGGCCTAAGTCGAGGTCCGTACCCCACAGGGGGTGCGAGCGCACGGCCTCTCAAGGTCAACTTCGAGATGCCATCGATAAAAATGTGTCCATTGCCTGACTAGGTGGAGACATGGTGGGAGATATATGCCCCCAGGCTGACAAAAGACTAACCAACTAAAATATCAATTGGTTTTTTTATTGATTAAATTGATTTATTTATTCGTTTAATTTATTATTTATGTACACACTAAAGTATATACAGATAATACAACATGTTTCACAAAAAGTTTTTTCTCTGTAATACTTACAAGAATGATTCATATTTAAATTATTTTATGCCTTAATTAGTAATTTTATTATTTATTTACAGAATAACCATAGGTTCTAATATTATGTGGTCGCAGTAATAAATTCTCCATGCTCTTGCCAGGCAAAGGGTTTGTTTTCCGACATAATTTTATTTACTTTTTCATGTATTTATTTCAATTTTCACAGATTGCACGTCATACAAAACGCAAGTTGTAAATTAAATCCATAGGAACCACTTGCCCAGCTTTAGCGGTTTCTTGGGGGGTCAAGTATATTATACATATAAAGTTGCAGTGTTAATAGAGTTTTGTTGCAGACTAACTACCAAAACGTTATTATTCACTACCTACTTATTTATTATATTAAATGGTGCTATTGCTTTTACAATAAATCATGGCCTTTATTTTTTTTATTATTTAAGATGTAAATCCCTTTCTACGGACAAGTTTCAGAGGGTCTTTATTATCAAGAATGTAAAGTTATGCTCCTGCTAAACAAGGCCTGTGTTTGGATCACGGGGACACCTCGGCGTCTGGTAGACCAGCGGGGTACAGTCCACGAGACCTAAGCTGAGCTTTGCATTGGTGTGAGTGATTACCAATCGCACCAAAGCACAGTGTGGTACCGCCGCCGAACAAAGGCGGTCATAAATACTGAAAATCTTATTTCATGTTTTTTTTTCGTGGGAAGTGGTTCAGGTAGTAATAAAAACTCATAATATATTAGTGTATATGTAAATTAATACATAATGATGTATATTTGATAATTTGTTAACACGAAAAGAATAATAAAATAAATATCAAAATATTAAGTGTGCTTGTCCCCCGTTCTGAAGCGTTTTTGACAATAAATCAAAACTCTTCATGTTGGGGTGTATTCTGTGTGTCAAAAAGACAAATAGATAAAGGAAAAAATAAAAATGGAAATCAATAGATATTTTACATGAAATCGACTAAAAATTAGAACTTACTTAACAGATTTAAAATTAGCTAGACTTGCAATAAATCTAAAATTTGATTTGACATTGCGCTCGTTTTCTTACGGGGAAGTTTCCGAAGGCTAGTAATAAAAGTATCTGAGCTAAGTAAAAGTCTGTTAATCTGAGTTTGTAAGTTCTCTCGACATTTTTTGAGTGTGATCTCGTCTTTGTTGTTGGCTTCAGCTGCCTCTTCGGAAAGTTCCCCGATGGACAATAAAGCATATTCACTTACTTGAGATCCGTGAATAAGAACTTTGTGGGCGGAAGCTGGGAGATTGTATGGATACTCCTGGACATATTGTTTAAATTTTGTTGTGTCAATTTTATAACCCGATGATAAAGCTTGTAAAATTATTTAACAACGATCGATCAAGTCTTTTCTTAAGCCTGTGATTTCAGCGGATACTTCAGAGTTGTTAAAAAACTTTCTTGCCGTATTTGATTTACTTCTACCAACTGGATTCCAATAATAATCAAGACTTTTACATAAACACAGTATACGATCATCTAAATCCTTAAAGTCTATATTTTCGAAATCACTGAATGATGACAGCAAAACTTCTAATATATTTTTTGGTTGATTTTCCACTCACAGTACTCCAAATCTCAAAGATATACTTCCTTGAGAAGGAACACATGATCAAAGTACCTGAAAGAAAAGATTGAAATTAGTTGCGAATTTCGTAGACCTTGCTACGATTGTGTCTAGCCAGGCGTAGGCACTTTATAGCAGTCGTCGGCGCAGAATGGCGCAAATCAAAGTATAATATTTTTAAATATGTCTCAACTACAATTTAAGATAGTTGCGAATGTTTGCAAAATCTTGTAAAATTTTGTAGCTCTAAGCAAAGTTATTATATTAGAAAAAATATACAATAAATTATGTATGGCGTAGCACGTAAATAGTACAAATATTAAACTTACAATTTATTCAAAATACAATGAAATGTGACAAACATACCTTGCCCTTGAATTTCTATTGCACAAAACAACAACACAAACAAAAGAATTCCGAGAATTCACTTGTAACTTGCATCTCGAAGTTGACCTTGAGAGGTCGTGACTACTTATCCGGACTGATAATTAAAACAAATAGGTGACATATTTATATCACCGGCTAGCTCGTTTAATGGCCTATCGAAATATGTAACTTTTTTCTGGAAATTGGAATATGAGTTTTATGGATTTACGACCTATGGGGGAACCACTGTGCAAAGTGATCGTATTTTCAACATAGACTGTATCTGGCCAGTCTCTCAAACTTACATTTAAAAAAAAAACGTACCTAATACTTTCTGAGTGGCCTGTTATTATGGCGTTTTATGATCGACGAAATGCGAGACGCCAAGCCGCACGCGACGCGCGACTCCTCGTATCCGTAAATAAGGCCTTTTATGGTACGTTTACACGCTTGCCAAGCCTTGGCAAACGTCTTCAAGCCCCAAGCGTCCACAAATCTCGCTTGGCATTTGGAAGTCGTTTTCATGCTTGTGAATGCGTCAGGGTGCTACGTACCTAAGTACAGCCAAGCATAGCGGACACCGAAATTGTGTCGGCTATTGCGTATGGTTTAACATAGTAAAACAGAAACAAGGAAAGCTCGACGGCCACGAAGATGGTGGATGAGATTCATAAAAATCGAACCAGGTAACTATTTCATTATTTCACATTAATTGGTAATTCGGTTCATCATCATCAGCCTATATTAGTCCACTGCTGGACATAGGCCTCCCTTAATGAGCGCCATAGCGCCCTGTCTTCAGCTTGACGCATCCAGCATCTGCCTGCAGTCTTTCGCAGATCGTCATCCCACCTGGCCGGAGGGCGTCCTACACAACGTTTGCCGAGTCGCGGTCTCCACTCAAGAACTCGTTTACCCCAGCGGTTGTATTTCGGTTACCTACCTGAAATAAAACAGCCAATATATAATTAACACTTTGTATTTTCTTCAACCTCTTCCTAGCACCGTAATCGCAAGATTGCCCTAACACTGAATTCTAGACTTAGATTGAGCCTCACCCCACCACAGCACACCGTTTGCAACGAATTTCACTTCAATAGACAATTTGGAAGTCAATACAACAACTATTTAAATTAGTTTATTAACGGTGTCATCCGCTACTAATCGGTGTTGCTGTTGTGGAAATGTAAATTAATCATTACCAGTTAAAATTTAGGGCAAATTAAATAACAATTTAATAAAAATCACAACATTCGGCCATCCGACTGCGTACTATCTCCGGTGTACGCATACTCACAACATTCCGATTTTAGTTGACATACAGTTACATAGAAAAGTATTTAAATAATTTTGTATTTGTACATTCCAATTTCGAAAGAAAAAAAAAAAAAACATTTATCATCCAGTATAAATGATTTACAGTTAGTCAATTATTTCGACACAATATTAAATGTTTTATTAATACATTTAGTTAGTAACTATATAATTACAACTAATTGACAACATAACATTAACAGTTATTCTTGATTAAACAATTAACTTTCTGCTTTTACTACTACATCAATGATAAACAATTTAAATGCTTGATTTTATAAGAACAAGGTATTTATGAACAACAAGAATCAAATTTAAAAACTATTACCATTGGATAACAATAAAACAATTTATCTTAAAAATATTAAACTGTTTTTTACAAAACTATTCAGAATCAGAACTGCTTTCAGAACCAGATGACTTATTGATCTCTAAGGACTGAACATGTATCCAGGGCCGCATTCTATCGGCAGCTACTACACTCTCGTATTTCTTTGCCTTGAAGCCCGGGACGTTAGTAATCTCGTAACGATCATTCCCTAAACTTTTAACTACCTTGAATGGACCTATGAACTTTGGTAGAAGCTTTTTGCTCTTACCATCGTTTTTAAAGTTAGTCTTGGTAATTTTTATCAAGTCTCCGACTGAATACGACACAGATGGGATTTTATTGGCATCATAAGCTTCCTTCTGTCGTAACTGACTGAGCTTTATATTGTCAGAAGCTTCTTGCCTAAGTTGGTCAAAATTTGTAGGTTCTGTCTGGGACTCATTAGTTCTTTCATTACAACTTTCATTGTTTTCTATTGTTTGCAAGATATTATCCAAAGAGTTATTTAGTTTCACACCAAAAAGCAATTCAGACGCACTTTTCTTTGTTGTTGCATTTATGGTATTATTGATACCCCACTGCACTTGACCCAGCCGCCCGTCCCATTCACGTTCATCTTTGCCAAAATTTTGAGTAGACAACGCCGTAAGGATTGTTTGATTAAATCTTTCGGCTTGTCCATTCGCCCTAGGACAGGCGACTGCGTTAAGTACATGCTTAATTCCTTTACTCGTGCAAAAATCTTTAAATTGATTGGAAGTAAATGCTGTTCCACGATCTGAAACGATTCTCTGTGGTACCCCGAAATCAATAAATAAATTTTCGAGTACCTTGATAACGGTTTTAGTTTTAGTATCTTTAACTGGTCTAGCGAAAAGGTACTTTGTAAAGCCATCCACGATGGTCAAGATATAGTTATTTCTGGATTTGCTTCGTACAAATGGTCCTAAATGGTCTAAGTGTAAGGTGTGAAATGGTCGCGCAACTTTTTCTATGGGGTGCAAAAACCCGGAGCGAGCTCTAGCCGCATTATCTTTATTGTAGGCACAATCAATACATGCCGCTACAATTTTTTTTATAAATCGCCTAAGTTTCGGAAACCAGTACTGGCTTTGAACTCTCTCCAGTGTTTTTGCAAAACCAAAATGACCAATGTCATCGTGGTTGGCTTTACAAATTTGCCACCTAGCATCTTTTGGCACTACAAGACGTAGTTCGTCTCCAAGTTTCCTGTATAAAGCATGATTTTTGACCGTATAGTTTCGTTTTATGTCTAAAACTTCTTGGTCATCATTAGGTTTAAGAATTTTAAAAATTCGTTCCAGTTCAGGATCGGCTAATTGTAAGGTAAGTATCCAGTTTTCAGTAGTTATATTTAAGGTCTTCACCGTGTAAGTAGAGTCATTAGAACTAGGCGGGTTTCGGCTCAGAGCATCAACGTGGCTCATACGACAGCCGGGACGATATTCGATACTGAAATTGTATTCGCTAATTTGCAACCACCAACGTGCTATGCGAGGTATCAAGTCTCTCTTAGTTAATGTTGTCTTAAGTGCGTTGCAGTCCGTAAAGACTGTAAATTTAAGCCCCAAAAGGTAAGGACGGAATTTTTTTAACGAACAGACCACAGCCAGAGTTTCCAGCTCATAGGAATGCATATGACGCTGCTCTGGCGCGGTCTGCCTGCTAAAATAGGCAACGGGTTTTAGCACCCTAGGAGAGACTTGGCAATCTTGCCATTGCATTAAGATTCCTCCTAATCCTAGAGAGCTAGCGTCTGTATGCAACTCAGTATCTAGTTCAGGATTGTACAGCGCTAATAAAGGACGTTCGATCAATTTACTTTTTAGAATTTCTAAAGATTTTGCCTCATCGTTCCCCCATTGCCATCGTACGTCCTTTTTGAGCAACGCCGTCAAAGGTGTAGCAATTTCCCCAAATCCTTTTACAAATCTGCGAAAATAACTCGCCAGGCCCAAAAACTGTCGGACTTCGTGGACGTTGCGTGGAGTGGGGAAATCCCGGACGGCGGATATTTTTCTATCACTAGGTTTCACACCCTCGGCAGAGATTTCGTATCCGAGATACTCTATTGTGGTATCGAAAAAACTACATTTGGACAATTTCAAGGTAAGACCAGCACCTTGTATTATCTTTAATACATCTTCGAGTCTTTCGAAACCTTCGTCAATTGTAGCCGATGGGATAAGAAGGTCGTCCATGTATGCTAGCGCAGATTTGAACCTTCGCGGCCCTAGAAATTTATTCATCATTTTTTGAAATACCGCTGGTGCATTTGCCAACCCGAACGGCATGCGTTTAAATTCATAATGACCGTCCGGGGTGACAAATGCAGTTAAATGGCGACTCTCTTCTCCCATCGGTATCTGATAGTAGCCAGAGGCTAAATCTAAGGTAATAAAAAATTTGTTACCACTCAAATTTGAAAGCTGGTCGTCGATTAAAGGTAAGGGGTATTTGTCTTTCACTGTCTTATCGTTGAGGGCTCTGTAATCAACACAGAGTCGAGATTCGCCATTCTTTTTCCGGACTAGTAGAATGGGACTAGCATAATTTGAGTCGGATTCTTGTACGATGTCATTTTTGACTAGATCATCTACCATGTCCCTAACCTTATGGCGTTCATGATGTGACAGCCGATAGGGTCTATATATAACAGGAGTCTTATCATACAAATCTATGTTCATTACAGTGTCCCTAGCGCAACCCAATTCGCTTAGATTGGCAGCAAAGCAACTTCTATACTTTTCTAAAAGCTGATACAACTTTTCTTGAGTAGACTGGTCGATACTTTGCCCTACCCTGAAATCGGTTTTATCTAGAGGAGGTAACTCCTTTGGATCGAGATCGGATTGAATGGTAAAGGTTTTTACTTCTGACACTGAATTGACTCTAGCTATTAGCGAATTAGCCTTGAAGTTAACTGGAGTATTTGTGAGACAGGTTACAAATACAACGGTTTTGCTATCATCAACTTTATAACAACCTTGATGGAGGTGATATTCCTGTTTTGGGCTTGTCCTAATACCCCCGTTGGAATAAATGACACCCGTATAAGCGTCTTTTGTAAAGACCTCAATCAAACCACCCTTTACTATAGTAACATCTCTAGCCACATAGAAGTTGAGAATGTGGTCCCTTTTAACAAAGTCATCTGACGGTGTATTATAAAAGAAAAGTTTATCATTGTCTTTCATCACTGTTACAGAGGGTAACTCTGTAAAGTTTTGCCCTACTAATAATGCTGTATGTAGGAAAGAATCTTCAACAGCTAACACAATCAACTCTGTTTCTACCTCATCAATCCTAATTTGGACAGTGGATTGGAACTTCGGACTAACCGCTGAATTACCAAATCCGCGTATCACTGGTAAATCTTTATCGAACTCTACAAGCCTAAGTCCTTTTGCGTCAGACAATCTAATCAAACTGCAATCACTTCCAAAGTCTACGTAAGCATTTAACATAGTTCCATTGACACAAACTATTTTGTTAAATTTGTCGTTTGTATCAGGATCTACATCAAACAAAATTGGGGTTTGCTTTGGTTGGCCGATAAGATGACTAAAGTTATTACTATTGACATCAGGGGTTTTGCAATATTCGCTGGTAGTTATTATTTTTAATGTTTTCTTCTCCGGAGGAGGATTATTTTGGCTACTAGATTGGAGAGGTTTTCTAGCACAGCTGTCTGAATTGTGGCCAACTCTGTTACACTTGGCACACGCTATTAGCGGTTTGCTACAGTGCTGGTAAGTGTGTCCACGTTCATGGCAATTAAAACAAACGAAGTCGGCGGGGGGTCTGTTCGAAGAACTCATCGAATTTTTGTTGTTACCAACATTGTTGCGAAAGTCTTTCCTTTTAAAAGCATTCGGGAAGGGATTCGTTCGAGAAGATTCTTTCGATTGAGTTGGCTGTTGAGAAGCTAAATAATTTATCAAGTCTTCTGGTTCTTTACAGTTGAGTGCTTGAGCACCGTTCCTAATAGAATTATCCGTAAGACCATGAATAATACAGTCTACTGCTTTGGAACCGACAATCTCGCACATGCTTAATAATGACAGCTTTTCATAAAAGTAATCTCTGAGAGTTTCATCCGTGCGAGATTTTCGGTTTAACATTTCTTCGAGTAATTTCCCGTAATTTTCTTCATTAGGGAAGGCTTTGATTAACTTTGACTGCCATTCCTCCCACGAGAAGTTAAGCGATGTTAGGGACTCGTACCATTTTTTTGCTAAACCGCATAATTTCTGAAGAGCGTAATGGATAGTCTGTTTTCCATCCCAATTATAAATTATGGCGCATTCGTTGACCTTCCTTAACCATCGCCCAACATCTTGGGATCTATTATTGGGGTCAAATTCGGGAACCACGTTAGTAGTAGGGATACTCTTACTTGGACCATTCTGCAGTGCCGATACTATTTTCAACAAATCGTCTGCTGTTAGCCCGTCGGTGTTCTTCTTACTTTTTCTGGGAGCATCCTCATGCTCACTAGAGGTAGAACGTTTTCGCCGTCGTCTACGGCGCTCTGGTGTGTAACTCTCATCTCGGTTTCCTAAAAATATTTAAAGCCGTTCATGTTCTTTTCCAACATTCACACTATTTACTAGATATAGTCTTTAAAAATACTTTCGTTAATATATTTTAAATTCTCTGCAGTAAATAGCTTGCATGACATCCAATACGATCGTAATGTATGCCACCCGTTCAGCTATCGTATTTTACGTACATCAATATTGCTTAACAGTACACCTGCATAACTGTTAGGCAATATTATATCTATATCAGCACACCTACATGGCTGTTAGCAAAATTCTATTCAAATCAGCACACCTACATGGCTGTCAGAAAAATTATATGCAGATCAGCACACCTACATGGCTGTTAGCAAAACTATATGCAGATCAGCACACCTACATGGCTGTTAGCAAAACTATATGCAGATCAGCACACCTACATGGCTGTTAGCAAAATTCTATTCAAATCAGCACACCTACATGGCTGTTAGCAAAATTATATGCAGATCAGCACACCTACATGGCTGTTAGCAAATTTACATGCAGATCAGCACACCTACATGGCTGTCAGCAAAATTATATGCAAATCAGCACACCTACATGGCTGTTAGCAAAATTCTGTTCAAATCAGCACACCTACATGGCTGTTAGCAAAATTCTATTCAAATCAGCACACCTACATGGCTGTTAGCAAAGTTATATGCAGATCAGCACACCTACATGGCTGTCAAAAAAATGATGTGCAAATCAGCACACCTACATGGCTGTCAGCAAAATCATTTTTAGATCAGCACACCTACATGGCTGTTAGCAAACTCATTTTCAGATCAGCACACCTACATGGCTGCCAGCAAAATTATATGTAAATCAGCATACCTACATGGCTGTCAGCAAAATAATATTTTTATGTCAGCTCACCTACATGGCCACTAGCAAAATTATAATTAGATCAGCACACCTACATGGCTGTTAAGCAACGTTATATTTCAGCACTCATGCATGGCTGTCACGCAGAAATAGATATAGCAACCCACCTACATGGGCTTAATACAGTTATAAAATAAAACTATCATTTGTATTTAGAGCAATTCCAGACACAATGACGCGGAAAAAGTTAATATAACCGAAATTTTATGGTGAAAAATCCAACAGAAACGTATCCTTATGTACGGGTAGAATTACCAGGGAGTTGCCCTAGCCAAATTCACCACATACATTTATGAAGGTTCGGCCTAATTGTTATAGCATAGCGATAATATTATTAGGGAGTAGCCCTAACCAAATATATCGCTACTAAAGATATTTAAATTTCTTTATATCAATCGAAATGCGTCTAGAACAGCTCCATACCTTCATATAAAATAGTGCTTTTTTTTTTAAATATGTAATTATGTACTCACGATTTTTATCCGCCATTGCTCGCGGGTTTGCCACTTCTGAATTGAAATAAAACAGCCAATATTTAATTAACACTTTGTATTTTCTTCAACCTCTTCCTAGCACCGTAATCGCAAGATTGCCCTAACACTGAATTCTAGACTTAGATTGAGCCTCACCCCACCACAGCACACCGTTTGCAACGAATTTCACTTCAATAGACAATTTGGAAGTCAATACAACAACTATTTAAATTAGTTTATTAACGGTGTCATCCGCTACTAATCGGTGTTGCTGTTGTGGAAATGTAAATTAATCATTACCAGTTAAAATTTAGGGCAAATTAAATAACAATTTAATAAAAATCACAACATACCATTAACTGTGCCAGTTATGTGATCCCACAAAGTATAATTATACTATGTATTCACACTTTAATTTGTAACAAACAATGTATAGAAGATAAATTTAATAAAATTCTTTATAAACCATCTGGAGAGTTAAGCTAACTTCTGCCGTATGAGCTATGCTGATTTTGAGATTTTGCTGCAGAAAATTTCACCACTGATATCCAAACAAGTAGTGTTGGGTAACTCAGCACATGTGCTAGCACAGTTGTAGCTACTCACTTGGTTAAAAAGAGTCACTCACTCATTTCATTTTGATGTGCTAGCACACACCACACTCCACAGATTAGCACACAGAACATTTGTATCATATTGTGAGTTTTGAACGAATCGTAATCATTCTCCCTTTCTCTTTCCCTCATCATCACTCGTGCAAGTTGTGTGACGCGCTTAACCGATTAATCACTGCCTCACCAGCTCATCGCGTGTGCCAGCCAAGCCAACTCTATTGAGTATGTGTGCCGTGTCGTGTTGTCGTCACTATACACCACACATCACACTCGAGACTCGCGCGTCGACTCGGAGCGTCACGCGACTCACTGACACACTCACAGCACGTATGTGCTCCCACGCTACCGCAGCCTCGCCTCATTCGTGGTAGCAGTGTGCTAGCACACTTTGTGAAAAGAGTGCCTCGCACGATCCTCATTTTAAAAGACTGTGCTACCCAACTCTACAAACAAGATACAAACTTCAGAGAAGTTATACCAATAAATTTCGTGTTGCCATTACGCTACTATTTTTTGCATCTTGTGATTCTTACAGAAGCTTTTCTGTCCCTATGATATCAAAAATCAATCGAAGCTTGCCGAGCTCATTATGTAACTCAAACCATTTATTTCAATAATACCAATTACAGGCACTTTTGAATTGTCAAGGTCGGTCGGTCAGAAAGATGAAGACGTACCCACAAAATGGTATCATTATTACTATAAAGATACCATTTACAAAGTACTCACTGGCTTAAGCAATTATACAGTTGTAAAGATTGAGTTTATACAATGTAAAGATTATTTTCAAATCTTCAGCAGCTCCAACATTATTTCCAATTTAAAGTAACAATTTTCAATTTGCCGCCAAATCGTGACCAAATGACAAATGAGTGCAATACATACACAATAATACCGTTGTACCGTGTGCACCTTTGACCTGCACCATTGACGGTACAAAACAAACAAAAATCTTAACTAGACTTTAGATACTTATTTAAAATACAAAACAAAAATCTTTCACGATGAAGCCCCATCTCGTGCCACTGTTTACAACTGGTTTAATGAATTTAGACTTGGACGCACAAATATCACCGATGATCTGCGTGAGGGACGGCCTTCTACGGCGACGACAACATCAGTGCACACCGGCGCACTCATACTCTAGACATCTCTATCATACGCCGCACACCGGCGTATGATAGAGACTGACAAAAGAGTGACTTATCAGCAGATTCGGACAAGCTTAGGCAGCGGTATGAGTCAAGTGCACAAAATCCTTCACGAACATTTATCGGTCTGGAAGCTTTGTGCTCGGTGCCTACATCATAGTTTGATAGAGGCCCAAAAACTCCGTCGTGTTGATTGGTGTCGTGAAATGGTTCAAAGATTTTACTGAGGTAACTCAAATGCTGTGTTCGACATACTTACGGGTGACGAAAGCTGGATTTATTGTAATGATACTGAAACTAAGAGACAGACTGCTGTCTGGGTGTTTCCTTCCGAGGAGTTGCCAACTAAAATGAAGAGAGGTCGAAGCGTGGGAAAAAAGATGGTGGGATTCGTTCTTCGGAAGGTCAGGTCATTACGCAACAATTGTTTTAGTTAGAGGATCGAAAAACAGTTACTGTGGAGTGGTACACTAACTATTGTTTGCCACTTGTCAAAGAAAAAGTTCGGGAGAAACGACCTCGCAGTAGGATCCTCCTTCACCACGACAACGCCTCGTCGAACACCGCCAAGCAAACAATCGACTACTTGGGACGTCAGACGTGGAATTACTGGGTCAACCGATCAGGATTTGGGAGTTATGTTTGACGATAAATTAACATTCTCAGATCACATAGACCTTGTTGGCACAAAAGCTTATAGCTACAAGAACTTAAGCTTTGTTATTAGTTCATGTAAGGTATTTAAAACATCGAGGCTATCGGTGTATTTTGCTTATGTACGCTGCGTCTTAGAATATGCGTGCCAAATCTGTACCCTAATTGCGTAATACACAATCAATCGGAATCTGAATCGTTTTGAAACAGATTGCAAATCCATCGTTTCATAAGTTCGATAAAAAATCTGCTCAACAATGTAAATAACATTGCGTTATTTAGACACGCATCATGCTTTGCTTTGTTACCTTTAACCTAATTGCGTAATACACAATCAATCGGACTCTGAATCGTTTTGAAACAGATTGCTAATACATTGCTTCATGAGTTCGATAAAAAGTCCGCTCAACAATGTAAATAACGCAATGAATGTTGTTGAACTGTCAAATGGATTAGTCGTAATAGTTTACGAAAATGTGTTACGCAATTAGGCTGCTGGTCTCCTCATTACACTATTTATAAGAACCAAATAGAACGGGTTCAAAGAAAAATTATCAACCACCTTAACTTTCGCTTCCGTAAACATCCGATGACCTATGAGAAAAGTTGTCGAACACATGGTCTGCTAACACTCGATGAAAAGCGCAAAGTTATGGATGTGTTTGTTATTTGACATACTTAATGGACGCCTCGATTACCCCGAGGTGGTCGCACAAGTAACTTTTTACACTCCCATAGAGCGCACCCGTCACACGGCAATTGGGGGATGGAGGGGGGTGCTCCGTCCCCCCTGGTACCACTCCCATGAAAAGTTATCGCACCGTTCTTGAGAAAAAATAATTATTGTAACCTAACCTCAAAACACTTAAATGTCGCTTTTCCAACGTCTCCGGCGCTGCGGGAAGTGCAACCCCTTCGCCCTTGGGTAACAAAGGATAGGCACCCGTGCGAGCCGTAGCGGCTGAGGCTGGTCGCCAGAGGCGACCAGTAAGCCGAAGCTGCGGAGGTGAGGCAGCGGGCGGGGGTTGCCCTCCCTTCGCGCCTCCGGATTTTTATAAACACTCTAGGGGTAGGCGCCAAAAGACTACGTGGAGTCGGGGTGCCCCGATTCGGTTTTGGAACAATGTCGACCTATTTTAACCATGAAGTGGAGGTACACTAACTTCTCACAACTCTGGGAGAAACGGAATGAACGTAAACAAATGACACTGACACATGACGCAAATAGCGTATTTTTTATTTTACGTTCCGTTTCACCAATTTTGCACGACATTTTACACCACAGACAATACACTAGTACAGATTTGGTTGTCAATATCCGATTTTAACGTTTCGTTACGCTGTAATCTAATTTGAGGTTAGAAACATTTATTATTAATTTCTCAAAAAATACGCATTACCTTGTAATAAGAGTGGTAGCGTTATAATCAGGGAACCCACCCCTACCATCTTCAACCCTTTTTACCCCAAAACTCCTGCCAAACGATACTAGACTCAAGCCAACAAAAAAGGCTTTTTTACCTTCGGTGGTAAAAAAGCCTTTTTTGTTATCTAGAGTTAGTGTGGTGAAAATCTCTCTAGATTCAACCTTTTTTTTTCTCTCTCCTATTAATAAAACTTTTTTTAGACTATCAAATAAAATTTTAACGTAGGTGTAAGTTAGATATCTAAAATGTTACCTTTTGCATTTAAACATATTGTTTTTAGTCTGTAGTCCGTCCGCATGTTTTATACTTATCCTAGATAATATACAGGAAAACCTGATAATAGCCGTAAAATATTGTAATACACAAACTCTGTAACATGCTGTATGAAACGCTGTTGGTTGCCTAAATAAATAAAATAGAGCAACGGTCACTTCACGACGTGAATAACGATTAGATATTCACGTCCAAGATTGGTAGAAGTTGCTAAGGTGACTATTGAATGGAGAAAAACTAGAATTGATAAATCACACGGTTTTCCTAGGAGCCATGGTAGACGAGAAATTACAATGGGGACCTCATTTAACATCTCTTGCGGGGCGACTAAGTTCGGCCCCTTTAGCTGTTAGAAAGATAAGGCAGATATCAGATGTAGAAACCGCTCGTTAGGTCTATTTTAGCTATTTCCACATATGACATTTTACTGTTGGGACGGGCAGCTGACATTGAATCCTTTTTTTTTTTGCGAAATCCCTTTCAGAGCCATTTTCAATTAACGTCACCACGAATCTATAAAGGTGCCTTTCCATGCTTGCCAACGCTCAGCAAGCTTCCACAAGTACCTTTAAGCGTGTAAAGAGGGCGTTTGGCTTGGCTTACATGAGCTTGTTAACGCTTGTCTCCGATCCAGTCTAGTGTCCATAGAGAGATCTGGGACGGAATTTGCACATTTGTTTGGGGATTCCGCCATCTTGACTATCTATCTATCTAATCTATCTATTCACAGGTATGTTCCAATGCGATAAGACAGGAATTCACTACGACTTTTAAAACTGCGCGATGACTTTTAACTTTAGGTTTCCGGTAATAAAGTGTAATAGTAGTAAAATTAAATGAATTTTAAAGATCAATGATGTGTCACCTGCAAACAAGACCATCTTCGGTCGATTTTGAAGTAATTAGGGTTAATTATTAATGTAAACAAAAAAATGGAATGAACCCAATATCCTTGAGGACCACCCAATATCATTTCAGACCCTAATGAGTATATAAATAGTGTAACCTTTCTGTCTTTCAGGTTTGATCTTAGCAAAGTAAGAGCTGTATTCTTAATACCATAGTGTTCTAGTTTCAGCAGAAGTGTCTCATGGTTCACGCAATCGAACGCCCTAAAGAGGTCGCAAAAGATTCCAATGGCGTCTTGTGCTTCTTCATGCGTTAAAAACGATCTTTAATAGATGTTTATACAAAAAAAAAAAAACATACGGACTGAAAAGTAAAAACCGTCTTTGTGATCTTACTAGGAGAATGCAAATTTGAGCACGGAAAATCTAACTTATTTGGATATCTAAGTCAGGGACTTAGATATCCAAATAAGTTAGATTTTCCGTGTGCTTTTTTAATATTAATTGGACCACGCCTGTAGCTTGAAGCTTTTGTAGGCCATAAACAAATTAAGCCTCTTACTGATCAATAAGAATTTGAGGATTTGTATATTATTTTACGAAAGTCTCGTCGGTAGTCCCTTTAGGTCGGGGGCCCCGGATCATTGATAGGGCGGTAGATGCACTGACCCCAAAGTTCTAGCAGTAAGATAGGGTTCAAACTGGCACCAGTTTTTCTAAATAAGAAGTAGGTAGCACTATTAAAACTATCTGTTTTAAAAACAACTTATATTCTATAAAATTCAACAGGGCATATAAAAATCGACATCTTCGTCAGCAACTTTAACTCTTCTACCATCATGAAACAAATGATAATGTTCTTTATCCAGCCCTTTCAACTCTCGAGGGTCAAACCTCTTATTTTTCTGCTTCCAGTGCACTTTAATCACATGTCTTCGCAAATCCCTTACAGTATAAAACTTATTTGAACATAACGGACAAATATAACTCTTTCCAGAATGTTTTTTTAACTTATGTACATTCATAATGCTTGATGACCGAAATCGGTCCCCACATATTTCACAAGTGAAAGGCTTTTCACCTGTGTGTAGCCGCAAATGCATTTTCAAGCAAGTCGAATTGGCGAAACTCTTCAGACAAACCATGCAGACAACGCTTTTCATGTCATGCGTTTCAATATGTTTTTTCAGCAAATGTTTTCCTATGAAGTCTTTGCTGCATATGTGGCAGACATACGGCTTTATTTTCAAATGATGGCGGTTCATATGACATTCTAGAAGTGTGTTGTTCCATGTCTTATATTCACACTGTTCACATTTCATGTTTGCCTGTTGTTTCCTATTTGCTTTTTGAGCCGGATTTTCTTCATGTAAATGCCCTCTCCAATGCCTGCGTAGTCTAGCTGGGTTGATCATTTTCCTACATTTAGGACATGGAACACTTTCTAAATGAACTTTCTGGTGATATTTTAATAGAGTGATGTTTTGAAAAGACCTGCCACAAGTCTCACATGTTTCTACAGCATCTGAGTGGGTTGTCAGATGTTTTTTTAGTAAGATTTCTCGCATTTGCTTGCCACAAACGTGGCATGTAGCAAATGGTCCGTTGTGTTTGCGACTGTGTGCCCGAAACTGTCTCAAAGTCTGATACTCCGTATTGCATATCCTGCATGGATATGTAGTATGCGGGCCATGAGATTTCATATGCTGCACCAACTCACCTTTATTTTCAAACTTTTCTTGACACACAACACATTCCACATTTTTATCCCTATTCTTAATTTGGAGACTGCTATGTACTTTAACCATATGCTCTTTCCTTTTAGAATCTTTCAGGAACTTTTTATTGCATAGCCCACATGGAAAAATATCTGTACTATGTCTACGTTGTTTATGGTTCGTCAAACTGTCGGAGGAATCAAAAGATGCTGGACAATTGTCGCAAGCAAACTTCCTTTTGACATCCTCACATGATATTACATGACTTTCATAATTGTTAATGTTACTAAATTCTGAATCACAATACTGGCACACAAAACAGTTTTCATGAAACCTAAGAATATGAGCTTTTAAGACTATTTTAGAATAAAACTGTTGTCCACATTTATCACACGTATATGGATGATTGTTTAAATGGTCCTTATTCACATGTCCAAGTAAATTATCTTTTCTTGTAAAAACATAGTCGCAGTCTATACATTTGGTCTTGTCTGCGTTTTTTAAAGTTTGTTCCCTATAAGACTTCAAATACTTATAATGCATGCAAGGTATTTCAGTACATTCTGGGCAGCTGTACCTGCAGGTATGAGAGTTAAATTCTTTATCAGTATAAGTCTTTAGGCACATCAAGCATTGAGTTTTGTCTTCTTTTAATTTTTGGCAGACTTTAGTGTGACTTTGATAAGTTTTTAGAGAGTAAAAAAGTTCACATTCTGAGCATTTGAGTAAAGAATCTCCATGGTTAGTTTTAAGATGGTCCAGTAATTCCTTCTTATGTAATATTTCAGGACAAAATTTGCATTTCACTTTTAAGTGTAGTTTGTAATGTTCATTTAAATGCTGTTTATTTTTGAATGTCTTAAAACATAGTCTACATTGTAATATATGCTTCTTACATTTCATTCTATGCATTTTTAACGCTCTGAACGAAGGTAGCATTACCAGACATTTCACACAATTGAATTTCTTTCTTTTTGAAGTAAATTCTTTATTCACTTTGATGATTTCATTATTTTCTTCAGCCTTTGCGTTGAACTCAACTTTTCTTTCCCTTTTTTCAGAAGAATCATGGATATTATTATCTAATACAATAACAACATTTGTACTTTCAATGCTTGACTCTGGCAAATGATTGAAAATATCATCTGATTTGCTAAACAAATCATTGACATAATTGTCTAAAATCTTAGATGTTTCCTTAGCATTTTCTATGAAAATGTATGACTGAATCAGTTTTTCCATACAACTGTTGCATATTAGTGAACTTGCTAGGCTGTAATTGGTCTGAAATAATAGGAAGAAACTAATTAATAGATCTTGCTTAGGAATAAAATAAATATTGATCAGGTAAAATCATGGCTGGAACTAGTGAGCACTCTCAGTCTGTTTCCATGCACTTTGCGTCTGCTAAGCGAAACATCTCTCGCGCACAGACTGTGTTTTGTGAAGAAATAAACTCTGCTTCATAAAGTGAAAGCTATTTGTTTTAGAATACGACCAGGCAACAAACCCCAAAAATCTCAGCCATAGACAGACTGAGATACTTAAGCTTATTATAGACTTTAGGAACAACATTACCATATGGAGGTACTGTTGGTCCTAAAGTACCAACAGTACCTCCATATGGTACTGTTGGTATATTCAAATAAATTGTTTATTTGAAGTTTGAACATTCATAGTTTTACTTTAATTTAATTTTGTAACACTTCTTTGCACATACATAAAAACTCGTAATTATATGAGCCTGGCAGCCTGCAATGATGATAAAACTACTAATTAGCCACTAATATAATCATGGACAAGAATATACAAATCAAGGCAACTAAAATATTATGGTACTGTTTCTTTAAACATTCAGTTTGTAAAAGGTAGTATAATAGTCATAAAACCTACATGGGCACTTAAGAAATGTCAGAAGCTAGGTGCAAGGTCCCAATTAGTTGTTACCAATGGAGAAGAACCAGCAAGAAACTTTACAGTTACTATTTTTAAAATAATTTGCATACACAGTGTAATGAAGTGTAATCCGTTTATTATGACTCCGCATTTAATGACCAACCGCTTATTATGACGTAATTACACAGCGAAGTTTGGTTTTCATATAAAATTATTTATTACAAAGTCGGTTATAATGACTTCGCATAGTTATTTTGGGTATGGCATCTCGTAGTTGACCTTGAGAGGTCGTGACTACTTAACCGGACTATCCTGTGGCTGCCTTAAGCGGACTCAAAGCCTCCAGCCAGGGGCGTAAAACTACTTACATTACTAAGCGAACGCTCGCTAAGGGCCCCCCTGTGGGGTACGGACCTCGGCTTAGGGCGTCGCTGACTGGAGGAGAACGCCATCAGCGTCCCAGAGGTGACACAGGCAGAGATGAGGGCGGCCGTGATGCGGCTCCGGGCCAAGAACGTGGCTCCGGGGCCCGACGGAATTCACGGCCTGGCTTTGGCCCTCTCTCTGAAGGAGTTGGAGCCCCAACTGAGAGGACTCTACACAGCGTGCCTTGAGCGGGTCCAGTTTCCCAGTCTGTGGAAGATTGGACGTCTGGTCCTGCTCAGGAAGGCGGGACGCCCTGCCGACTCGCCGTCTGCGTACCGGCCCATAGTGCTGCTCGACGAGGTGGGCAAGCTGTTCGAGCGCATACTCGCAGCCCGCCTCGTCGGCCACTTGTGCAGAGAGGGGCCGGACCTGGACGAGAGCCAGTTCGGCTTTCGGCATGGGCGCTCTACCATCCACGCTGTGTCGAGGGTGAGAGTCCTGGCGGAGGAAACAGTGTCCCGGGGCGGGGTGGTGGTGGCGGTGTCCTTGGACATCTCCAACGCCTTCAACACCCTGCCCTGGAGCTGCATACGGGAGGCACTGCGTTATCATCGGGTGCCTCTCTACCTCCGCCGCATCGTTGGGGCTTATCTGGCGGGGAGGTGTGTCACTTACATGGGACGTGATGGCGGAAACCGGCATCAGGTGTCGTGCGGTGTTCCACAGGGATCGGTCGTGGGACCGCTCCTGTGGAACATCGGGTACGACTGGGTGCTGAGGGGCGAGCTCCCGCCGGGCGCGGACCTGACGTGTTACGCGGACGACACGCTGGTCACGGCCCGGGGGAGTTCGCACAGGGAGGCAGCGTTGCTCGCGACGGCGGCGGTCTCACTCACGGTGAGCCGCATACGGCGCCTCGGCCTGGAAGTGGCCCTCAACAAGTCGGAGGCCATGGTGTTTCATGGCCCCCGGCGGCCGCCGCCGGCGGGATCACACATGGTGGTCGGGGGGGTCCGGATCGCTGTCGAGCCCACCATGAAATATCTGGGATTGGTGCTCGACAGCCGGTGGGAATTCGGACCCCACTTCCGGCGGCTGGCGCCCAAGTTGTTGGGCGCGGCCGGGGCGCTGGCAACGCTGCTTCCCAATCTGGGGGGCCCGAGCGCCGCCTGTAGGCGGCTCTATATGGGGATCGTGCGATCCATGGCGCTCTACGGAGCGCCGATCTGGGCGTCTGACCTGACGGCCGGCAGCATAGCTGTCCTGCGCAAGCCGCAGCGGGCGATGGCCGTCAGAGTCATTCGGGGGTATCGCACGATCTCCTTCGAGGCGGGTTGTGCACTGGCCGGATCACCGCCCTGGGACCTGGAGGCGAAGGTGCTCGCGTCACTGTACCGGTGGCGCGAGGCAGCGCGGGAGCGGGGCGAGCGACCGATGCAGCAACAAATCGAGCAGCATCGGTTGCAGCTCCGCGAGGTCCTGGTAGCGGAATGGCGGGTGAGGCTGTCACGCCCTACCGCCGGCCTCAGCACCATCGAGGCGATCCGGCCAGTGCTCGACCGCTGGCTCGGGAGAAGGCACGGCTCCCTGACGTTTCGGGCGACGCAGGTGCTCTCGGGGCATGGTTGCTTCGGGAAGTACCTGTGTCGCATTAACAGGGAGCCGGACGCCCGGTGTCACCACTGCGTCGACTGCCGGGAGGACACGGCGCGGCACACGCTGGCAGAGTGTGCCGCTTGGGAGGAGCCGCGCCGTGCCCTCATCACCGAAGTAGGCAACGACCTGTCGCTGCCGGCCGTCGTGAACGCGATGGTCGGCGGCGCAGAGTCCTGGGACGCAGTGGTCTCCTTTTGCGAAACGGTCATCTCGCAGAAGGAGGCTGCGGAAAGGGAGAGAGAGATCTCGACTCTCGACCCGGCCCGCAGCAGACGCACCGGGCGTCGGAGGAGGGCGGACAACGCCCTCTTCCGGCCCCTCTAAATGGGTCCAGGGGCGACGGATTCGGGGACATCCGTCGCCCCCCAACATCAGGACCCGAGAAGGCGGCGCGCGTAGTGTTCCGCGTGCGCCGCTCACAGACGTTGCGGGGGGAGTACACCTCACTCCCCCCGCCCGAGACGGGGCCCGCGTAAGCGGGCCGGCACCAGCCGGGGTTGTGTAAGAATAATGTGTTCCCGCGACCCCGGCGTAGGTGTGAGATGGAACACCGGGGTGGTTTTTAGTCAGTAAGAGTCTGACAGACCCCTCCGCCCGCCCCAGGGCCGAGGACATCCATGAGGATTTTCCACCCCGGGAACAAAAAAAAAAAAAAAAAAAAAGGGCGTCACTGACGGGAGGACAGCAAGATGGGACAGGCTGGATCAGATTTTGTTGATTATTATTATTCGGGGAATTTAAAGCTACAGGCTCAGCTACGGCGCGGGCTGGCACTTCATCGAGCAAGGGTCGGGGGGGACAATTACGTCGGGATCTTCGCGAGGAACCTCGGCGGCGAGGTCGGAAAGTCGGTCTGTGTTTGTGCACTGTACTGGTGGCCCTACTGCTCTCCTGAATGAGAGTTATGTGGTCATCGGGATCGGTGAGCACATGCTTGGGACGGCGGACATGACTAATGGAGGAGAGAATATAGCTTGCGGCTTTCACAACCAGAGGGTTGCGGTGATTCGCGGCGGTCTCGAAGAAACGCTTTGAAATGCGTTTCATGAACTGACGGATAGTGGGAATCCTGAGGTCTACGTGGAGGATTTCGTTGCGAACGTACCAGGGGGAGCCTGTTATCCTACGGAGGAACTTGTTCTGGAGGGTCTGCATTCTATTGAAGCGAACGGGCTTGGCGTGTGCGAAGACTGCACTGGCATAGGTCATGATCGGGCGAATGCACGCTGTGTAGATACGCAATTTGCACTTTAGTGACAATTTGCTACGTGCATTGAGGACGAAGTGGAGTCTACCTAGAGCGAAGGCGGCGCGCGAACGAGCCGCCTTAATGTGCTCTGAAAAGGAGAGGTGTTCGTCGAGAACTACACCAAGATATTTGGCTCGCTTCTCCCAAGGGATCGGCTTGCCGAACATGGTGATCGGACGAGGGGGGCAGGGGGACTTCGCATAGAGTGTAGAGGTGGGTAACTCCGGAGGTACTGATCCAAAGGAACCAGTTCCGAACGCGGATACGAAAACCTTATTTATTCCTCACTATCCTTACCGGCACCGCGGTACCAAATGATTCCGGAGCGCGGGTTCACTGTTCACTCGCTCAAGTCACTCGGAAGTACTCGGAACACGTCTTATCGCTATAGTACCTTGGCACTATGACATTAGTAGGGACACAATAACAGTACGGTGCGCTCTTATTTCAATTGATTAAGAGTTAAATATGGATTGACTGGCACGCATAAAACGTGATTTTTGTGTCATTGTAGAGTCGCTCAAAAGACAGACCACGCTTATTTACAAAATGATGTATGTATTTTATTTATTTTTAGAGAATGTTTGTATTATTCTGCAAACTTTAACAGACCATACTATCGCATTAAGTATGCACTTGTAATGATAGTTGTAAGGGAGATTTTAATAAATAAATAAATAACAGTTTTTAACTAAAAACTGTTATTTATTTAAATAAAATACTTCGGGGAAGGAATTAAAATAAAAACAATACGCTGTACGAAATTTAAATCATAATATCAATAAAATAACCAACTGTTCGATTATTCAAAATGTGCCAAATGATCCAGTGAAGCAAATGAATAAAATGTTCTGCGAAACCGGGGAACCAAAATGAGCGAGTGAGTGCCGGTGCCAAATGGTGCCAAAGGAATAAATAAGGTGAACCGGTACCGGACCCGGAGTCGGAATAGGTGAATCAATTCACTTGCCGGAATAAAGATTACCCACCGCTAATAGAGTGACATGTCGCATAATGTAGGCTTGTTGAAAAAATATCGATATATCGATGTATCGATATTTTTGAATCGCTATATCGATATTTTTAGCCGATATATTCTGAACCGATACATCGATATATCGATACAAAATATTCAATTTAGAAAATCGTATCGAAAACGATATTTTCTATATTAACTTATTTAATTGCCGTTCAAGACAGTTATTTTCTCAAACGATTACAATAGTCACTTACAGAGAAAATACAATAATAAGTAAACAAAAATATCCGATTAGCGTTTTTAGTAGGGTAGATGTTAAAAATGTTAGTGGAAATTGTATTTTGTGTATTATATTATGTTGGATTATGGCCCACTCCCTCTCACAGAGAGGAGGCCTGTTTCCCAGCAGTGGGAACATAATAGGCTGATTATGTTTGTATGTATGTATTTTATTCTGTTAATAACAGCAGAATATTTTAACAGAAACTCAAAGCCACATGACAGCGGAGCATGTGAAGAGCAGATTTTTTCAACTTTCACTACCGGACAAATACTGGTTTACCTGAAGTAATAAATTAGTCTTAAAAATATTACAATATAGCCTATGATATTTTCTAATTTTGCATAAAAATAAAGAATAATGATTAAAATACCTTCGTTTTATTAGGATTCTCATACATTAATATATTGTGCATTATGTATAAAAATCAATATTACCTCTTATTGAACCAGACTGAACTACATACATTATTATTTTGAAACAGAAAATTTCTGTCAATTTGCCCGATATATCGATATTTTTTTCTCGATACATCGAGGTCGATATTGATATTTTATTAAATATCGAAACATCGATATCTCGATATATTTTTTCACTTCCGACATCCCTAGCATAATGTGACCCATGTTTAATAAATTGTGTCCGGGTAGAGTGACCAACATGATTCCTAACACCTTCGGCAGCGTTCGGGAGAGTCACGTGATACCTGACGACGTTCGGCGCGTGCATGTTTTAGTTTTTAGTCTCATCAGTGGATAACATAGAGTATAGTAACGAAAATGAAGTGGATAGCTGATAGTTGAAGGTCACGCATTGATTGTTAGTGATTTATGAAATATAGCAAAATTTAAAATGATAATTTGACGATGGCGATGTCTTCTTTACACAATAGTATTAAAGACTGATATTCTAATATATGGAAAAAATGAAAGCAAACAAGCATAACTGATTTCATAAGTAAAAATTGAAAAAATACATTTACATAATCTACTACGTGCAATTTTATTTTGATTTATCTGTATTTTGTTTCTCTCTATTAAAATAAATACATACTCACTAACAAAAACAGGAGATTGTTTATTTTCTAGTGGAGTATCTTGCCACTTCTTCTCCATATGAAACTACTTTTTGGAAGTGGCGCCTAGAATCAGTTATATTTTTAATGTATTTTTTGACGTTCAAAAGTGCCATTTTATGGGCCTATTTGAAATAAATGCTTTGACTTCTACAAAATGCTTTTTATGACGTCCGCTTAATATGACGTATTTGTTAATTCCCTTCGATGTCATTATAAACGGATTCCACTGTACTTACAATGTTTTCAGTTTAAATGAGAGAACAGTGTAGGCCTGTCAACAAGTACCAGATCCTTAACTAATACAACATGGTTCACAAATCTATCTACATTCCCAAAATATTAAGGAATTTAATAAAAGATAGACACCACTGCAACTATACCAAATCTGAATTAATATCCTGTCTACAAAAGCCATGGGAGCAGGTAATAGACATTTAAATACATAACAAAAAACATGCTGGTTATGTTGTGGCATAATCAACATATAATGTCTCGACTGTTGGGAAACAGGCCTCCTTTCGGTAAGAGGGAGTGGGCAAGTTTATTTGGTAAATTTTATACACATACCTCTCTAAACACTACATTAGTGATAGTCTTCAAAGCTTTCGTGCGAGTTCGTTCATTCACAATTATCTCCAGATTTTCGTTAACGGTGCTCATATTATCGTCACTTTCTAAGCATATCCCACAATACTTTATACTGTGAAGGACATTTATGAGTTTCGACTTGAAACTGTCCATCTTTTCAAGACCTGAGAAATAAAAGTATCATTTTTTAAATTACCTAGGTTTGAAATACGGTTACAAGCTACAACTACAACATACAAAATAACATAATTTTTTTGTTATGATTCGGCTTCTGAAAATTAGGTTTGGTTTGTTTATGTTATGTTCTTCTCAAAATATGTTCGCAATATTCTGTCTTTACGTCTGTCATTTTCTGCTATAATACAATCGACTCTAAAGCCACAACAATCTACAATGACGTTACCATTTTACCAAAGAATATAACTACTCTCTACCGAGGACGTTACGTAATCAAACCGTTTTTATTAACTGGGGATTTTTATGTAAGGCTAAAATAAGTTTTACGTATACATAATAGTACCTTACCGATGACCGAAATGAAAAACCAATTTTGTGAATGTGTGGAATATTAGAATTGAAATCGAACGCGCTTTATTTGCTAAAATGAAAACCACTTAAAAATGTTTTTTTTTTTTTTGAATGTATATGGCATGGCTACGAGGCCTTTAAGCCAAATCTTTATATTATATCTTGCTCATATTTTATGAAATGTTTTTATATCTTCTTTTGGCGTATCTTCTTCTTTTTTTTCAAATTTTTCCAAGAGTGTTTTTGATATATTTATAAAGCGGCATAAAGCAATCTTTTTTTTTAGCAACACTTCTAGGCGGCGGGATTCGACATTTGTTAACGTTTCTTCTGATAGTTCAAAAAGTTCGCTTGCAAGAATTAATCGTTGGATGTTGTATTCCTCACAGCTAAAAATAATGTGTTCTAGGGTTCCTGGAAACTTGTGGCAAGCAGTGCATGTCTGATCGTCTATTATTTTGAATCTACTCAAATGTGCGGGTGTGGTGTTATGCCCAAACCGGAGTCTATTGATTGTTGTAATGAAATCTCGGCTTGCTGTCTTCAATTGGTAATACCAGGGTTTACTGGGTAGGTCTGTTTGGATACTTCCATACCACTTTCCTTTGTGTACTTGATCTTTTTTCCAAAAACTTCTCCATATTTCATTTATATCTTCATTAATTTCAGGATAACAATCAGTGAAAAGGATTTTAACAATAGTACTTACATCTAAAGAGTTTATACCCTTATATGCAGCTTTATCAGCAATTTCATTCCCACTTATGCCTTTATGTGAAGGTATCCACATAAAAAATACGTCTTTTCCTCTACACTTAAGATTATTCAATAAAATCTTAATTTTAAATAGTAGGTAATTGTATTTAAAATTAAAGTTGAATCCTTTTAAACTATTAATTAAACTAAGAGAATCGGCTTGGATCTAGTATCGTTTGGCAGGAGTTTTGGGGTAAAAAGGGTTGAAGATGGTAGGGGTGGGTTCCCTGATTATAACGCTACCACTCTTATTACAAGGTAATGCGTATTTTTCGAGAAATTAATAAAAAATGTTTCTAACCTCTAATTAGATAAACAGCGTTACGAAACGTTAAAATCGTCGATTGACAACCAAATCTGTACTAGTGTGTTGTCTGTGGTGTCAAATGTCGTGCAAAATCGATGAAACGGAACGTAAAAAAAAAAAAAACAATAATATTTGTGTCATGTGTCAGTGTTATTTGTTTACGTTCATTCGGTTTTTCCCCGAGTTGCGTAAATGTGTTTGCTGTGCTTCGTGTTGTTTATGTTGTGGATTTCTTCGACGACTTTGGCTTACCTTCTGGAATATTTTGCTGTTTACTTAGAAATTCTGCTTAGAAGGAAATGAGTGTACCCACACTTCATGGTTAAAATAGGTCGACACTGTTCCAAAACCGAATCGGGGCACCCCGACTCCACGTAGTCTTTTGGCTCCTACCCCTAGAGTGTTTATAAAAATCCGGAGGCGCGGAGGGAGGGCAACCCCCGCCCGCTGTGTGCCTATCCTTTGTTACGTAAGGGCGAAGGGGTTGCACTTCCCGCAGCGCCGGAGACGTTGCAGAAGCGACATTTAAGAGTTTTGAGGTTAGGTTAGAATAATTAGTTTTTCTCAAGAACGGTGCGTTACCTTTTCATGGGAGTGGTACTAGGGGGGATTGAGCACCCCCCTCCATCCCCCCCACCACCTCCCCACCCCTTCCTCCTGCCAAACGATACTAAACTTTTACCAGAGAATCTGTAAGGATTAAAAAATATGTACATTTGTCTATAGTATTAATGTACCTAAGGGCTTCTAAAACTGCATAAGCCTCTGCAGTAAATATACTACAACTAGTGTCTAAAATAAAACTTTGTACAAATTTAATTTGAGAATCATAAATGCACACACTACGCACATGAGAGTCTCCTTTACTACCATCAGTATATATTTTATAATATTGCCTATTGTGATCTAAAAAATGTAGAAGATCTTGATTGGTGCAAACACAGGCATTAATCAATTTTGGTATATTAAATAAAATATGAAATTGTGTTGAATAATATGGCCATAAAGAATCAGAAAATATTTTATTAAATTTACTTTTTATTTGTAGGAGTATTTGGGAGAGTTCTGGATATTGGTGGTACAAAAGATTCTCACCAGTTATCACAGGAGCACTATATTGAAAATGGTAAGGCAAAATTTTATTCATTACTGTTTGATTTTTACAGCATAATAATTTTAAACAAAAGCGTTGAGCTAAAAGCAATCTGCGAAGTGATAATGGCATTATTTTTGTTTCTATTTCCATGGCTCTAATGGGTGTAGAACACATAGCTCCTGATATTATCCTAAGACCCTTATTTTGTATAATATCTAATCTATTTACAAACTTGCTGTTGATACTAATGTATGCTAGGCAACTGTAATCAAAGTGACTACGTACAATTGATTTATACAAAATTGTAAGAGTCTTAGGGTCTGCACCCCAAGAAACTCCAGCTAAGCAACGAAGAACATTAAGGCTTTTTAAAGAATTTTCAGAAATGTACTTTAAATGATATTCAAAAGAGAGTTTCTTATCTAAAATTATGCCTAAAAATTTATGTCTGTCTGTTTGTGGAATAGGTTCATTGTTAAAATTTATAATTGTGTTAGGTGATTCCTGGCCAAAAATTACAACTCTACTTTTACTAGTATTGATTTTGAGGTCCAATGTATTATAATACATTTGTCATTCCTTTAGAGAATCATTCAAAGTACATGCAGCTTGGTCAATATTTCTATTTGTACAATATAAAACAAGATCATCAGCAAATTGAAGAATGTTTGGATTATTTACATATTTACAAATTTCACTACAGTAAAGATTATACAATAGAGGGGACAATACTGCGCCCTGCATTGTGCCTTTTGATGCAGATCTAGGTCCATAAATAATATTATTATGTCTAACATATAAAGTTCTGTTATTTAAAAAGTTAAATATCCATTTACATAAAAGTCCAGGAATGCCAAGTTGTGATAGAATTTTAACTAAAATACCTGGTTGTACGCTATCAAATGCCCCTTGTACATCTAAAAAAGTACATATCACACTATTTTTTTCATTTTTTGCATATTTCAGATCGGAGACGAGTGATACAAAGCTGTCTGCACAACTTCGCCCTCGTCTGAAGCCATATTGTACATTTGGTATTATGCCATGGTGCTCAACAAACCAATCAAGTCGAGTTTTTATCATGTTTTCTAGTAATTTACCTAGACAGGATGACAGTGAAATAGGTCGGTAGGAATTTGCGTTATCGGGAGGTTTATCTGCTTTTAAAACTGGTATCACACATTGTGTTTTCCATGACTCTGGAATAATCTGATTAATCCATAGCTTGTTAAGAATGTCTAAAAATAGTTTTTGAATTGAGAGATGAAGCTTTTTTATTAAAATGTAAGGAAATCCATCTAGGCCAGGTGTTGTATTTTTTCGTGAATTCAAAGAAGCAGAAAATTCCTGGAATGAAAACTTTGCTAAGAGAAATTTCGTATTTTCATTATCATTATTAATATTAAAATAAGTTTCTAAGTTGGGGACTTCTAAGCCCTTTTCTGATAATTTATCTAAAACCGAATCAATGAATGTATCTGAATAAGACCTATTATTAATCTTTCTACTATGTTTAAACATTTTAATTTGATTCCAAATTTTGCTAATGGGAGTTGTCCTATTGAAACTATTACATAAACTATTCCATCCATTTTTCTTTTCCTCAGCAATTGTCCTTTTCTTAATAGCATTTAACCTCTTGTAATTAATAAAATTTTCAATACTGGGATTTTTCCTATAGTATTTTAGTGCTTCATAAGAATTAATAACACTCTGTTTGCATTTATCATTCCACCATGGTACTGGAAGTTTACTTTTGTAATTAGATGTTCGAACAAACTTAGGAATACATGCATCTTTTAAAGATTTAAGTTGATCACAGAAAATGTTATATGTTTGTAACGGGTCTTCATGATCCACATTTACATTACTAAAATAGTCTTTGGAAAGCTCACTATACTGTTCCCAGTCAGTTTTATTATACAGGTACTTTTCTGTAGGAGGGTTTATTTTGTATTTATCAACACATAATGATATAGAAGTAATTGTTGGAAAATGATAACTACCCATGTTATCGTCATACACTGACCAATCGCAAAGCGGTGCAATACAGGGACTGACAAAAGTAACATCTATAGCAGATGGATTACGATTTGGGTATTGAATAGTTGTATAGCTACCATCATTAAGTATGCATAAATTAGAGTCATCAATTAGGTATGTCATAAAGTTGCTGTCCACGTCCTTTTGTGGCTACGCAACCAAAGGCTATATGATGCATTAAAATCACCACTGATGAAAACAGGAGGAGGCAATGCATTGATTAAGTTTCGTAATCTATTAATTCTAATATGCCCACTTGTAGGTGGGGAATACACACATAAAATAGAAAGAAGACCATGTCTTGTAGTTAGCAATATAGCTATACTTTGTAAATCTTCATAAAACTGAATATCCAACTGTTTATATTTTAAAAAAGGGCGGACTAATATTGCTACGCCTCCATGGTTATTGCTTGCATTACGAAAATGTAAATTGTATCCAGGAATATTAAATGATCTATTATCTTTAAACCATGTCTCATTTAAGAGACAAATGTCAATATTTTCATGTTTAAAAAAATTTATTAGTAAGGGTTTTTTATTATGTGCACTTTGTATATTAAACTGTGTTATGCGTAATTGTGACTGTGATGAGGTGTTATTTATATCCATAATTTTAATTAAGGTTTTTAAGTAGCATGTCACCAACAGTTTTGCTATTAATTGGAGTCTCATCACCCTTATTACTAATTTCAAGAATAGTACGAATAATTGCTGAGTTTAGATCTGAATTATTTAATAATTGGTCTCTTAAATTAACTTGAGGAGCTTGTGCAATAGGAACTACAGGAACGTTATTATTATTAGGAGTAATTTTATCATTTACGTTTTGTATAGTTTTATTTACATTTTGTACATTTTTATTAACAAATGTAGTTTTAATTGAATTGTTATTTACAACACGTTTTTTATTTACATTTTCGGATATTGTTGGAAAAATTTGTTCATATTTTTTGGTGTCAACGACACTAGAATAGGTAATTTTGTTTCGTTTTTCTAACATTTTTTGAATTTTGATAGGACAAGATCTTGAAACGGCCACATGTGGTCCCCTGCAGTTGGCGCAGCAAAGCTCATTACTTTTATCGCATTCCGTATAAAGGTGGTCTCCGGCGCAGCAACTACACCGTTGCTTACCGTTACATACTTTTGCTGAATGATTAAACTTAAAACACCGGTAGCATTGCTGCAGAGGCGGAATATAATCAAAAACCCTATATGAGAAAAGATCATATTGTACATTTTCCGGTAGGTTATTGGAGAGAAAAGTCAAGCTAACAGTCTGTAGAGGAACTCGTTGTGTCCCCACTTTCTTCGAGAAACGACGAACAGCGATGATTTCGGAGTGAGATGAAAGTTTTGAGTACAGTTCCTTTGTTGAGATGTTAGTCGGAACAAATCTTATCACACCTGTTTTTTCGATTTGAGCCGCTGGTATAAATGCCTTTAAATTATATTTAGCCAAAAAAGCAGAGTTCGCGATGAAGTTGTTAGCAGTATTGGCCAGTTTAAATACTACAACAATCTTGGTTGCATTGACTCTTTGTAGGGTCACCACACCCTTTATTTCTGTTGTAAATATATGATTGAGATAGATCGGACTTTTGTTTCCAAATCGTTCATTTTTGTCCAGGGATTCTACATATACTTTAAATTCTGTATTTACTGCATGCTCAGGGTATTGCCGTATATAATTTGGTTTGAGAAAAGGAGCAAAATTACTTTCCTGTTGCTGCCGCTGTTGCTGCTCAGGATCCAAATGCCGCTTAGCCGCTCTTTTTGAATTGGGTCCACCTGAACCCTCATCTTCATTACCATCCATCGAAATGGTGTCTTTCAATTAGCTTTTCGCAAAAAGTATCAAGAAATTCTAATTATTTCAATTAAAATTTCGGAGGTTTTTTTTAAACGAACCGCCTATTTTGAGTTTCCCGCCCAAAAAAAAAAAAAACAAAAAAAAAAACATATAAATGAAAGACTAGGCTGTGTTACCACGTCATAAAATTCCCAAAAAAAACGGTGCTGTCAACTTTAGAATAAAATCGATTACAGAGTTTTTATCGAAAGCGAAACTTTATCAAACTGTAATGCGAACGTCGCGTCGTGGCCCATAAACTAATAAAATAAATATTGCCTAGTTACCTAGGCCAATAGGCATATATTTATTTTATGCTAGAGCGACAGGCTTATTTAAAATAAAATACAAATACCTGAAATTATGTATAGAATCTATTTAATATTATAAAAATAAAATAATAATATATATTATAATGTGTAGCAAATAAGAATTCATGGAATGAGATAATTTGAACGTCAGAGCGCGCTCTGACAGACAGTGGGCTGGATTCCGGCTTTCATAGACTTTTATGCTTGAATATGATTTGAAAGACCAACTACATGCCTAAATATATCATAATTAAGGAATAATATAGAAAACAGCACTAATAGAATTTTTTCTTGAAAAATTTGTATGGACTTGGTAATAAAATCATTATATCTCCGCTCTCGCACTCGTATGTCAAAAAATTCAAAATATTATACGGATTAATCCCCTGAAAAAGAATAACGGCCAATTGTGCGAGAGCGGAGATATAATGATTTTTATTACCAACTCAATTAAAGATACGGTAGGACATTGAATTCATATTTAAAAAACCGGCCATGTACGAGTCAGACTCGCGCACCGAGGGTTCCGTACACACGCGTTCATGAGGAAAGGGGTAGTAAGTTTAAATTATTAAATATATTTTTATTGTATGATGTAACAAAAAAAATACGGCTTTCGTAATTTTTCCGTTATCTGTGCTCTAAGACGTTGCTTCGTACCAAATTTCAAAATTCTGAGTTATATTTTTTTACAGCTCCAAGGGACAGTACACCTGAGTATTTGATATAAATCCTGCTTGATACCTCCACGCGTTCCTGAGAAAAAGGGTCTTGACAGACAGACAGACGGACGGACGGACAACAAAGTGTGTCAGTTTTTTCATTTCGAGGTACGGAACCCTAAAAACAAAAAAAAACATGAATGCTTTAGAAAGTATTATTATTGAGCCATTCATTTAACTGGATTTTAAATAATTTTGGTAATTTATTATTGAGTAACACACATAGCCATGGACTTTTTAGTGTATTTCGCTGATCGAGGCAGCACATCCAGCACAAGTCTGTATTGGTCACGCCGACTTCGAGAGCTTACTTCCTCTCTTCCTCTGCTGTTTTAAATTGTTCCTTGTGTTTTTGAACGAACACGCATGCTTCATAAACTTAAAATGAAGGTAACGGCAGCAAATCAAGCTGTTTTTATAATGGTTGACATGATTCGTCAGATGGAATCTCGTAGAGCTCGTAAAAAAATTTTTGGGCGACAAATGCGCTATTGTGGTCAGTACTATTTCCCCACATCATTATGTTATACATACCGTAGTGAGGAATCAACATTTGTGCGATCTTCATGAGTGGTGGCACAGATAAAATACGTACAGATACCCAATCCCATACAAAGAAATGACACGTCCCTAAGTCTGGCTATTTTTTTCCGTCTACATCTCAGCCGTTCTATGTTTGTGACTTTTTTTGTCTCAAAGCATTTTATTACGTAAAGCATCAATCTGTGTTTTCCAGTCTAAATGTTCGTCAATTACTTCTACTAAAAACTTACTTGTGTAATTTTCGGAATATATGATTGATATAATTATAGTAGATTATTGCATCGAGCACAAAGTAATTTATTATTACAGCGAGTGCCTGATTTAGAGCCCGAGCGTTAGCGAGGGCTCTAATCTAACAGGCACGAAGGCAATATAAATTACTTAAGGGGAGGTGCATAATCTGCTTTTCTTTCAACTATTTCTTAAAGGAATAGTAGATCAAAGAAACTCATATCAAACAGTTAAAATAGAAGTTTAATTATTGAAATTAAAAGTTATACTTGAGCAATTATTAAAGGTAAGGTTATGAGTTTTATTGGGCAAATTTATATTTAAATTTGGAACAAGTAGGATAGAAACGAATAATACGTAGGTACGTAAAAAAAAACGTATTGATATCGGCTGGCCGAATAGAGCTAATCCATTGAGATTGGCACCTTTTGGTGCGATTAAAAAAAAAACTGTGCAATAATGAAATTTCATACATTTTTATTGCTCTAGAGCATTAAAGACTCGCTTTGTACTGAGTTTTTAGTGTGATTGTGATGAAATTAAAGCATAGTTGGAAGAAAAATATATTGATTTGTTATGAATAATAGATTAATTATTATTATTTAACCAGTTAATTAGATTGTCTATTGTTTTATTTATGTCCGCTTCATGATCCGTAATTGTATTTTATTGTTTATCGCCGATCGATCGCTCGGTTTTTTTTATCGATGTTGCGTTTTTACAAGTCGATTAGTCCGTATGCGTACTGACACTGTATAGATGGAATACGGTGGTTAATTCGGTCACTATGAAATATACCTACGCGAGTATTTGCGTACTACTCTTGTATAGATTGGAAGACCAGAGGAAAAAGTGAGTTCCAATCAATACGCGATTAGTTCTAGTGTTTTGGCCTTGCACAGAATGGAAAGACGCGGCTGCTCTACAAAAGTACAAACCCCTGTGTTGCAGCTGGGTTCGGACGCACTTTTAGGAACACACAACTACATATCCAACTACAAATTTCTAGTATAACCTGAACACAAATTGCACGGAAGTCCTGTATAGTGCGAGATCGGCTTATACTGGAAATGTATAGCTTTATATGTTGCCGTGTGTAGGTACTGCTCTAAGCCATTCGCAATAAAATGCAGTACAGACTATGGGTGTCTGTGTTGCACCCGCCTTATCATTGCCGAATACGAACAAACGCGGCGGCACTACAAACCTCTGCGTTGCAGCTGGGTTCGCAGTTCGAACCCACTTACTTATTATTTTTAGCCCTGCATTGTGTGTTCAACATATTTTAACTTCTCTAAGTCAGGGCATACCAGCAGCCTAACTGCGTATAGATAAACTACGATAACATGGCGCGCCCCTCCAAAATTCAAAAATGTTTGAAAGTATTTCTGAACGTATTTACAAAGCGCCACCAAGACTCACAACGCATGTGTGCGTACTGAGACGGAATTCAAACAAAAATAAATCCAAAGATTTGTTCCTCGACTAGCCGCATCATTAATCGCTCAGCATTATTAGTATGGAGGGGCGCGCCATGTTATCGTAGTTTATCTCTAACACATTTTCGTAAATGATTACGACTAATCTGTTTGATTTTGGCAGTTCAACACAATGTTTAATAAATACAAAAACGTGCAATAATTATCGAAAATATGTTTATTAAGTCAATTGTTGTTCAATCTATTGACATATACTTACCCACAGAGCACGGAATTGGTAGGTACTAAAGCTCGTGCTCGGCCGCACTGATAGTGTGTTCTTGAATGGAACGACGATCTACGAAGAGTTGCTGATAGCAGCTGCGGGGTAACTGTGTAACACACTAAGCCCACGTTCGCACGCACGCAAAAATATTGCGGCGGGATTTTATCTCACAGTGGATATAAAACGATCTGCGTAGCGCCGAGAGTTGAAAATTCAAGTGTTTTTTTTCAACGCACTGGGATTTACTCTGTCAGATTCAACGCTCCGTTCTACACCATAGTTGAAATCCAGCGCGATATAAACCCCGTTGCGATATTTTTACGTCCGTGTGAACGTGGTAAGTGCCAAAACCAATGAAACCGAACGCGATCAGCACATCTCCGCGTTCAAAAGCTGTCAGTGTCAATATTCCATTAATGATGACAGTGACACGTCTTGAAGGCGGTTTTTCTACGCTTTAGTGTTCAGTTTCACTACATGTGAAATACGCCTAAGTGTAATTTTGACAGTTTACTTTACTACTTCAACTCCATTGTTTTAGTATGGTAACACTGCCTCGTTGGTCTAGTGGTCGCAAGCGGTACCTACTCCTGAGCATGAGGTCCTATGTTCGGTTCCCAGGACGGGAAGTGTTATTAGGTTTTTAAATTGGGACTTTCTCAGTATTCATTATATAAAAGTGGATGTATTATAAGTATATCTCTGCCTAGCCCTTCAAGGTTTACGGGCGTGATGTTATTTTCATAAATTGCTAATTATCAAGTTTATTGAAACAAGCACTCTATCTTTCTCGCTCTAGGAAATGCCAATTCTGAGTGATAGAAAAGGATAGAGCATGAAAAAAGACGATTTCGTGCTGACAGATGTTGTTCAACCCATAAAGTCGAAGTATAGTATCTCTCTGTGCTGTGATATGCAGTCGTTGTCACTTCAATATTGTATTCTGAAGGATTCTGCGTAGAGCAGAGGGTTTTTTCACATTGAATAATAAACTTTATCACAAGTGACATAAAGTTCAAGTGAGTGTCCTGTTATGAAGTTTGATGATTTCATCGACGTTCGTACCCCACTCTGCCTTAAAAAATAAAGTTTATTAAAGTATTATCATATTCCCTAGTCCTGCTAACGTTTCGTATCATCACAATGAAGGCGAATTTGAAATTGGTAAAAAAAAAACTTGATCACTGTAAATATAATCATATTTAATTAACATAATATCTTAATAACTAATCCTAATTATAAATCTTAGCTGCTGTACATATACAGATATTTATTGCTGTTATTATAATATAGCGATTCAATTGACATTAAGAATTGCATTTTGAAAGTAAGCTGTACGAGGAAAACGAACATGCTGCTCTTTAATTGCAGGATTGGTATTGCAGAGACGTACCAAATTTTACTTTTACAAAACAAAGAAGGTTCAAAATATTTCCAATTATGTTATTTCCACTTTATAAACTAATATTTACATAAAAAACAGTCATGAAAATGTTGTAGCACAAACTAAACATTTTACGTAACATTTTACCAAACTACATTGCGAAGGAAATTAGGTAAGTGTATTATTCCTGCTAGCCCCACAAATCTAGACAAGCTTGTGCAGTAGGTAGGTGCCCATACAGGTACAAGTGAAAGAGACGTCTTTCTACAACATAGAACTTTCTCTATAACATTTTGTATTATTTGTGTGCAGAGATGCTCACCATTGCGCAGTAAGAATAGTATTTTTATCTATCAAAGCGACGCGCGCTTTACTTGTGTTTACCAAGTGTAAGTACAAACACACTGTGAATGTGTGCGTGAAGAACAGTAGCGTCAGCACAATACACTCACGCAACACAGACAGACCATAGTTTACTAGGGTCTGTTTTAAAAGTATCTGATCCTATTGTACACAAATCAATCAGAAAACGTACCTGCGAATGCCAATTTGAAGTGCCACTTACAATTTGAGTGCTTTGATTTAATGAAATCACCTTGATGTTTTTTATTTTAATTTTGAGGTTTATTTTTTAAGTTTCGTCGACGACTTTTGAAGTACAATTGAATAAAGTTATGTAACAATAGTTGTTGAAAAAATTGGTGGATATAAATAAAGCTGGAACCTTCTACCTACATATCCAACCACGTACGCACGGATGTGAAAATATCACGGGGTTTTCAACTCTCCGTGTTGAGCCGAGCGTTGAGAATCTAACAGACATCACAGCGCGTCGAACAAACACACTGTTGAATTTGTAACTCTCGGCGCTAAGCCGTGCTTTGAAAACCCTGTACGTGAGGAAAATCGACGTGGGAAAAACACGCCCGTGCGTCCCTGGGCTTTCTGCTACGACATAAAGGCGCTGTCAAATCTTGTGAAGTCTGCGCAAACATTTAAATACGTTTGTGATGATGATGACACATCTAAACGGAGTTAGCTCATCTTAATATCAAATGAATCGGAAAACACGTCGAAACATTTTGACGAAATATAGGTCTTTCCGAAATAAATACTTTAAACTTAATTAGTAATGGTAAACAATCAACTACTCCAGATAAAACCTTGTAAATTGTACCTGCAATTATTAAACACGGTGCAAAAATTTACAAATAGTAAACTTAATATGCCTATCATTCTTATAAAGTCAGACTGCGGAAAAGAGAAAAAGTGTTCGCTAAAACATTTCAAATAATACTACGCTATAAATGTGAGAACCTCTACTGTTAGTAGGTTTATAATACGCAAACAGACTAAAGCTCTTGCCAAACTGAAGCGAATCTCGCGCGGAATGCGGTACTAAATTTGCGCTCGCGCCGATCGTGTCAACTAACTTGTATGGCTGTTCAGTCTATATAGGGCGTCTCTCCGAAGAACATGACCCACCTTTCATCTTGCGCCGCATAACACCTGCACTGGATCTAATGACTGCGTCAGCGAATGTTGTTAGCGTCGCCAAGTACTGGACTTGAGTCTTTTCAAAAGATATTTGTCATTGGCACGCTAAGAAGAACCGTCGCGAATAGTAACGTGACTTACTAGTCATTTAAACAACCACCACGCGCAGTTGCGTCCCACGTGCGATTCGTTTTGGTTGCCAGAGCTTTATAAAAAATTCGGATATCATATTTTTTTGGCTAATTTATAAGTATTTGATTTTCCTTGGTCTGAGCTGTACAATATTGTAATAATGTGGAAATATGAGGAATCAATTATGTACTACGGTAGCCTGCATATTTTTATGGAAAAAAAGCCGGAATATTAGAATAATAAATTGCCTAACACTTTTGCACAAAATTGCTAATCCATTGCTTCGTTTGGAAAAATCGCCTGCTCTACAACGTAACTAAATGAATGTTGTTAATTGTGAAAATGGAAGGCATTGCAATTTTTGTGTTACCATTTTTTTCCCCACTGGCTTTTTTACCAATTCATATATTTGGCATTAACAAGTAAATCAAGAATCCATGAGGCTGTTACTGTGACAAAGATTTATTAATGATTTCATGTACTCAACCATAAATGAACTTGATTATGTAACCAACAAAAATCATGAATCATCAACATTTCAAAGAAATTTGTATGTATGCATAATAAGCATATAGCTTCTAAAGTTCCAAGCCAAAATGGCTTGAGCGTTCGCTAAATGACATTATGATCTTTACTAACGTGTAATTTGAGTTCATATTTGGTTGCGAAGATAGATTTACAAATTCTACAGCAAAATCGGCCACCATGATATATTTTCATATGTTCTCTAGCTTTAAAAGCTGAGTAGAATGCTTGGCCGCAAACTTGGCAACAAAAAGGTTTGGCCCCAATATGTTTCCTAACATGAATGACTAAATGTTTCCTACTTCTAAGAACTTTGCTACAAAATTCACACGTTTCCTTCGAAGGCATACTATGTACCTTTTTATGGCTCCTCAAATTACTTTCAGTGTAAAACTGTCTTTCACACATATCGCAGCTGTATGGTTTTATTTGTAAATGTATTTTATTGACGTGGACAGAGAGTTCATTGTCGTTTAAACATTCTTTCTCGCAGAAACTGCATGTTTGGGCTTGTGTTTCTTTCAAAAGCTTGAGTTTGACTGCGTGTCTTTGGATGTGATTCTCGTAATGAGCTTGGGTTACATAGATTTTATGGCAAAGTTGACAAGGTTTGATTCTATGGTTTTCTTCATGAGTTTGTAACTTATCTGTATCAGTAAAATTCCTGCCACACACTTTGCAGGACATGTAAAAGCTTTCTTTTAGTAAATGTGTCATTTTAGTATGTTCATACAAATGGAATTTGGATTTGAATACACCATTACAAATATTACACTGAATTTTCTTGTTGACATGCTTTAGAATATGTCTTTTGAGAAAATACTCCGATATGAAATGCTTACTACACAATGGACAAGTGAATTTGAATGAAACCTTGTTATTTTCAACTATTGTTCTTTTGTTAAAAGTTAAAAATTCGCTGCAAACATCTACAGGGTATTTCGAACTTTGCTGCAAACCGTTAACCAGTTTTTTATTCATGTATGTCTTAGTCGCGTTTCTAGCTAAATTCTCTATTTCTGGAGTTGATAATAGACCTACTTTATACCGTTTTGTTGGTGGAGATGGTTCGAATATATCTTGTGGTTCTATATCGAACTTATCTTGTGGAATTTGTTCGAATACATCTTCTTTCGGTTCTGGTTCTGATTCAACTTCGCTTTCGCTCTCAGATTTCAGTCTAAATTCATCCTCTAGTACATCTATTTTGAGTTTACTTTCATCTATAAAATCATTCTCATCTAGGAGTAAAGTTTCGTCCGAATCTTCTGGAGGAGCCATAATGCTGGGTGGGGAAACTTGCACGAAGACATTAGCGTGTGGTTTCATTTGACTAAGGTTATCTAACATGAGAGTAACGCATAACTCTAGTCGTTCCCTAGTGAAAGTGAATTGGTGAATAAAAATGTATGAAGTAATAGCATGATTAAGGCACTTTTCGCATATTTTTGTCCCAATGAAGTTGTGTAGGTAGTTCATCTGCAACAAAAAAGTTTGGGAGTTAAAAATAAAACTTGGATGGATGTGTAAGGTAATCGGAAGGATGTGTAAGGAATTTGGAACAAACCTGTGTTTTTATGGACAATAATAGACGAATTCGCGAGTGCGATGTGTAGGTTTTCTATCTGTCCGAATTTTTCGAACAAGTCGTAGTTGTGAAGGCTATGCTAGAGGAGTCGTCAAATAGTTCCGGTCGATTTCAAATCCGGTATATTGGATTCTCTTAAATTATATGCACTCACTGTTGTTCAAGACTAAACTGTTACTTAAAGTCGCACGTTTTGCACGAGAAAATCCTTTAGGTATTCGAATTTACTTTCTAGAGTTTAAAACATAGCAGCACTATTCGCGAATGAATATCAGACAACGCAAAGTCTTTTACGAGAGATTTGTCATATATGGATAAATAATTAAGCATATCACCAGAATATTTGTAATATTAAACACAAGCCCCCTTAATGAACCCAGAGTAAACTTACACCAGGCATCAACTTCTAACCGCACATTTACATACGGACAACGCACAGCCATAACCACTGGGTATAGAAGCATTAGCACAAGATTCCTTACAAAATGAAAGTGAGCACTGAAAAAGCATTTATGAAAATCACCCCTAAGGGCGTTAAATAAGAGATGAAAGTTTGTACGAAAAATCGTTATTTTTGCCAATGGGAAATACCAACAGACACACAACTTTTCTAGATATAAGTTTGCCATCAGTTTGCTCCGGGTGTTTTAGTAAAGTAACATTGTACACCCAGGCACACCTCTCACCTATGGTTGGGCAGGTACACCTCTGCCCAGCCCTTTAAACATTTGCATGTACTTCTAAAACATAGACTACTTATGAAAAGCTTTTGGCATATTCCTAGCAGCCCTTTTAATCTTCCTTGTCCCCTTTTCATTTTGTATCTGATTAGAGCCAATGTTGAACTGAATGTTTGTCCCAAGTTGAAACAAACATTCTGTGGGAATGTTTGGACTCCCAACATATGGCACAATGTTTGTAGCTAATGCATTTGTTGGTGATGGAATAAACTTTTGAACAGTATTAGGTATAAAAAGTTCTTCTTCAAAATCCATTTCTTCGTTCGTTGTGGCTTTTGTATTTACAGTATAGGTAATTGAGTCTGTTTCTATATCCATGCTATGTGTCGAATCTGTATCTTTGATAAAGTCAAATTGTATTCCTATATTTTCTTGCATTATTGCACCACTTTTTGTATCCATCATAGTTGCTTCATCTATAACTATAAATGGGATAGTATCTTTATTAGATTTATCAACTTCTTTCTCCATATTAGATTCTTCTTTATTTTCTTTTCTATGTGTATTGACAAAGAAGGTTTTGTTATTTCCAAAATTGACTTTGCAGTTATTATTTTCGGTATGTTTCTTTGATTCACAGCAATTACACGTATTTCTATCTATACTATTTTTGGTTAGACAAAGACTGCATTGCCATTTCTTCTTTATTTTCGGTTTGTTGTCATATTTCTCAATTTTCAATGGTTTTGGTTGGATTTCTACATTTTCAAAGAAAGTAGCACAAGCTGTACCCTTTTTATTATTAATTTTAGCTACATTATCAATAATAATATTTTTCTCTATACTTTGTTTGTCTTCATCAATAGTTTCAACACCTTTGTCACTTGGTTTCTCACAGTATTCACATTTGTTGATATGTTTAAATAACCAGCAGAATTTACAATCTTCGTCATTTATTTCAGGCATACCAATGACATTAGTTACTTTTTCATTTACTTCATTATCCATCGCTGAATGGTATTTGTCAGAAGCTTTAGTAAATATCCAACTAAGCCCAGTCTTCACTTTCATTGGTCTTATATCATATTCAGGAAAGTCACTTTGTTTTATAGATTTTTTAGTATACAATTCTTGGTCACTGGATTTATGACCATGGTAAGAATTAGAAAATTTTAAAAAGGATAATATATCAGCATCAAATTTAAAATTACTAATAGTTGGGTTATCATAATGTTCTACAGCTAAAGGATCAGAAAAATTAAAAATTCGTGGTGGTGAATCTTCAAAGTTATTTGGTTTAAGTTCTGTTGGATATTTTTCATCAATAATTATTGTGCCCTCTGGATTATCTATTTCAATAAATACAGTAGGTTCTCTAACCACATTTAAACTAAATTCTTTAGGAGCGAAACAACCAACAACACCTAATGCTTCTTCAATATTGAAGATGTTTTCTTTGACATCAGAATTACCAGTTATATCAATAGTTTGTTTACTTTCAGTTAGAATTTTTGCAGTTGGATAATTGTATATGATCATATCCTCTGATTCTATCTGACTGGTTACATTTTTACCACCAGGGTTAACATTTTCTGTTAGTTTAAGTTGGTTTACATTGTTGTTACATACAATACTTTTAAATGAATCACATGGTCCAGTTTGCTCTAGTTCTTTAACATCACCTTGGATTTTATCTCCATTGTTAGAATGCCCAATTACACTCATTCTTTCTTTACCATATGTCGGCATTTTATCATCTAAATTTTCTTCATCAGTTGTTTCAAAAATTCTTGGACTTTTAGTGTCCTGAGTTGCAATATCAGGGTTTTTGATGCTAACAACATTATAATCCTCTACTTGGGGTTCACAGAAAACATAATGATAATAGTCATCAGTCTTAAATTTATTTCTCGTAATTATATTTGGTAATGACAGTTTAAACTGTATTCCTGTGTTGAAGGGAACATTCTGAGTTTCCTTGTATTTTCTCTTTCGTTTAGTGATTGTCATGATGTTGGCTTTACAAGGTATGTGTAACTCTTGGTATTTGTATGATTTTTGCTAGAAAAGGAATCACTTCTTACAGATGGAACATCATACAGTGAGATATAAAAAAATTTAATGTGATGGAGAAGTTTCAAAGAATGATGTTGTTTTTGAAAGTAATAAGTATTTTTTTTGCAGGAGCATTAGCTATGTAGCCAGCCAAATCTTACATTAAATGTTTGAGGGCCAACATGAACAGGTTTTAATTACTTTTACGAAAAAAAATATCAAAGAAATCTTCTTTGCATTTTGACCAACCAACATTTAAATCCAAGTAAATTACAACTAGGTTAGTTATAAACGGTAAAAATAATACTTACATCGGGTAAAGTTGATGCTAGCACAGTATACAATGATTTATCTCCAACCAATTCCGGACAACTTCCATGTATGCACACCATTTTGTCCAACTCCACCAAATCCGTACTCTTCTTCAGACAAACCAAACATAATTGGTCAGTTTTCTTCTCAATCAAATGTTTCATTATACTTTTAAACTTATGCTTCTCCATATGCTGTAGATGTAGTACATGATTTTCTGTTACGTTTCCACATTCTTTACATTTGTAAGCCTTATCAACTTCTTCCTTATTCCCTTTTCCTCGTACATGGACTTGGTTAAAGTGTTTCTTCAGCTGGTTAAGTTTTACAAAAGATTTACCACATAATCGGCAATGATACCACATGTATTTTGGATGTGTTTGGTCATGGTTCAGCAATGATTCTAAGTCTGGGAGAACTTGCCAGCACCTTTTGCATTCAAATTCATTCCAATCAGGTTCGTTACTCAACGATACTGTTTGTGAATTGATGATATTTCTTACCGGTTCAGCGTAATCCATAACTGTACCATGTTCTGCATACAATACATTAAAGTTTGGTTTTAGTTTTTGTCTACCTCTCTTTTTCGGCCTATCCACGGGGTCTAGTTTAATGATCTTCTCGTTCATGTCATCAAAACAGTTGTGTAAAGCTCTTTCTGCTTGCTCGCACTGCTGCGTGAAGAGGTATGCATTGAGAGCTTTATCTATACACCTCTGACATATTTTCTCTGGAAAGTTTGCTTCTTGTCTAGCCTGAAAATGTTTTTAAGATTAAGAATAGCATAGCCACAGATAATATAATACTACGAACATATGCCCAATGCCAAACAAACAAATGAAACCTCCCTAAGTCTGGCTATGGAGCTGGCAATTTTACTTCGTCCAATTTTTCAACACATGGCAGCATCAGCGACTCCCTAATTGCCAGAGACTGTAGTTTTACCTCGCCATCTAGGAGTCGACCTACTTTTAAAACGTTTTGTGCAACCCTATTAAAATAAAGTTTAAAAGTTTGGGTTCAGAAAATGTGGTAATTGATTTCTTTTACATTTCTGTGTAAAGTAATAGATAAAAAATAAAGTTGTTTGATTAAAATTTTGGTAACGATCGAGGCTACTCTGATGTATTGAAATTGAGTAAAGCGCCATCTATTGTAAAGAGCTCTTAACAAAATGATTTACAGATCACCATTTTATGGGTTCTTTCATGTTTTTCTTGAAAGCATGTGCATTATGAGTGTGAATAGATAAATCGGCATTAAAAAGAAAGTTTTAATTTTTACCAATATTATTTCAGCCAAAATTCTGCTGTTTAACGCTTTTTATTGATTGTTATTTCATAATGGTTGGCCATCTATGATGTATTTTCAAGACTAATATTGGGATGATGACTATTTTTTATGTTCTTGTCTCAAAAGAAAGTTTGTTTCTAAACCTTATTACAAAAAGTGTAAAAGCTTACAAAATGGCCAAGTTTTAAAAACGTTTTAAGATAATAGTTAGACAAGGTCAGCACTATCGTAGAAGTGATGTAACTTCATACTAGACACGACTATGCTAGAGTAACTTCATACTAGCACCCTACATTGTCAGAACCGCGCGACAAGGACGGCAATAATCCTCTCCAAAAACTTTTAAAGCATGTATCTTCTTCAAATTTACACCGATTTAACCAATTTTTTCGATTATCTCATTTTTACTAAGCCTTCTTTGAAATTACATTATTTTTGTGAACATTTTTAATATTAGTCATCATCCCAATTATAGTTTGTTCGAGTTGAGACCCCATGGCATGGCATAATCAACCTATAATTTTCCCACTGCTGGGATACAGGCCGCCTCTCGGTGATAGGGGCTGGGTTGTATTCCACCATGCGGCCCCAGTGCGGGTTGGTATTCACATGTCTTTGAATGTTTGGTTCTAGGACATGCCGGTTTTCTCACAATGTTTTACTACACCGTTATAAGAGCAATGGTGATTAAATAATTTACACAAAGTAAAGCCTGTCTGAGTTCAAACCTACAACCTACAGTTTGTAAGTTGCGGCCGTTACCACTGGGCCAACAGAATACGAACAGGAAATATTGCAATTATAATCTTCTAACATTATAAAACTATTTAGTTAAACAAAACCAAATTAAAAGCTACAGCTGCTGGTACGCAAAATACGCGCAATGACGTGGAGTTGCGGACACCAGCCCGTATTACCTAAAGCTACAGCTATGCTTTTATTTGTTTTATCCTATTGCCTCCTATCCTGACTGGATCAATATGTTTGTACCTAGCTTTAAGCCAATTGTAATATCATAAACAATACGGAAAGCAATAAAGCAACTCTCACTCACTTTGGTTAATGCGATTACTGTAACAATAGCATCAGTTGCCCTTCAACAAAAATACAGTTATGATATAATGAAATTTTAATCACTACTTTGCTCCTAAGCCCACAAACCAACAAAATCCCTAATGTGATCTGTCTCAAATACATTAATTACACGGACTTAATTCAAATCGTTCAAACCACAAATGTAAATTTATAAGTGAAATAATAATTGGGTCACATGTAAACAACATACCTTGAAAGGGTAGAAACAGGCTATCATTTGTCGTATAGACACTTTATACATGACCCCTGTGCCAGCTATGTGCATTATCTGGTCCAGTTCGGACAACCCTACAGTTACTTTTAGACAGTAACGACATACACTTGTCTTTAGCTTCCCATTCAACAAATATTCCACAGCAATTTTTGTAGTCAATGGTATGCCTGGATCGTAGGCCTGTTTCGATTGCTTATAGATCTTTTCCACATTATTAGACTCTGGTGTCGTTATTGTCACCTTCCTAAGCGGTTTTGAATACGTTTTCTTGGGGCATAACACCGGAAAATTTGCTTCATCCATTATTTAGGTTATGCGATGATAAATTATTTCATGAGAAGTTTGTTACACTCTTCTACATATTACAAGCACAGTTGGTGGTTTAACAGTATTTAGTTTTTTTAATTATTCTGTGATATAAATAACGTATTTTTAAGACAAATTAATATTTTCGATGACAAGCCAAGCAAGTACAAAAATGGCGGAAAGAGAAGAAAGAGCGCGTCAAATGAATGTCAGATCAAGCCAATACTTTTCACGGATTGCTTAATTGCTTAAAAAAAAGGATGATTGGATTTCAACTAAGATAAATATGCATATTGCTAATAGTAAAATAATGTTAGTACCTAATTAGATTTTATACCGAAATAAAGCAACTCATAGGTTTAACATAATATTACACCATCTATCCAATGATTTCACTTTACCACCCTTTGACAACTGCAACCTACGTGAATTCGAACGTTTAAAGTTTGTTCAATTCATTTCCAAATTCGGCGATAATAATTTGTGTAGAACCAAACTAATTTTATTACGAAAAATTAAACATTTTATAGCTAGCTGAATAAGGGGGTGTGGAGTGTGTGGGGAAGAAATTCTTAAGTTTAATTTGTGCTTCTTCAAAAGAATTCTGTGCAGTGCTCTTTTAGAATATTAGTAACCAAAGATGTTTTGACAAAACGTAGTAGAATAATAACACGCCCACCGCAACACCAATTTATACAAACGTCAAAAATGGACAAAATTTTTCTGCTCTAGCTAATTTTTCCTGAAAAATAATCATTCACAAAAAATCTGGTTTCGTTATCCTTGTGAGATTGAAATCCTGTGTTAGAACAACTGTTTTTGTGTTGTGATAATTAGTGTGGACAGTTATGACCTGTTTTCATTTATGGTGCAAGGCTTAGGGGCATCGATACTTCGTTCAGTGAGTATAAAAAGCTGAGACTTAGTCAAGGCTAGGTCTCGTAACTTAATTTTTAATTATCTGTTTGGATGATATCATGATTAATTCCTTGAACTTTATTTTGTGATGTAATGTGTAATTTTGAGAGAATAATGATTCCTTTGAGTTTTAAAAGTTATTTTTAGATATAAGAGTACGCAATTACAGCTGGGTTTGTTTGTGTAGTGTTTATAGTGTGGTCATATAAATTTGGAACACCTAGATGATTCTGTTTGATTGGAGGGTGAAGTGGTAGTCAAGTTTACTTCCTGTTGATTTATTTTTATAAAGCTGTAGGTATTTTTTGTCCTAGTTTCATGTTACAGTTTTTGTGTCTTTATAAATTATATTGAAATAGAAATCAAGTATTTAAAACACCATAATAAAATTGTTACTCTTTCATTCTCATTTTAAGGAATTAATTTCCTGCTCAATATCTTTTTCTTATAAGCCAGTTATTCACCTTTCTTTGCGTATGGTATTTTTTATGAACCTCAATAATACATTTTTGTTTTCTCTTTTAACAGATAAACATTAAAATTATTGGTTCTTTCAATGTATTCTTATACTACTAAGCAAGAATTTGTGATATTTTTTATCATTAAAAGTTCCTATTATTCATTTAAAAAATGAAACATAACTAAGTACTTAAATAAGAAATTTAAATATAAAATATTTGGCCCATTAACATTATTCATCCATTCATCCAGCCATAGGTGCCAATTCTCTTGTACACCGAACTAAAATTCCTTACTTTTGGTTATAAGAATCTTAAAGCTATTTTGCAAAAACAAAAACCTCTAAATTTTTTAAAATTATTTTGACACAACTAATTGAATTTGACAAATGCGACTCCCAAGTGTTTTTTTTCTTTTGGCTTGGCAACGTGTTTGCACTAACCCATGATTGCAGCCTCAACATGTTTTATATGGAATTTTTCACTTTTTGTTTGGAAAATATAATAAATTATTACCTACATGTTGAGTTGTAGGGGTTTATGTGTTTGTAAAGGGGGTTGCAATTCTAATTATTTTTGCGATAGGATATCATTTTCGAGACATAAGCAAAAGAAAAGAAAAAAAGATACAGTAGGTAATTGTTTTTGCACTTGAAGTTGAGGATGGTGTGAATTTTAGTTCATGACAACTGATTTTGTTCCACACCTTTTTAATCGCGATTAAAAATAGTCAGATTCATATTCAAATTTTGTTAGACAATCAAAATTTTAGTTGATCAACGTCAAATTCAGAATAGCAAAATTGCTATTTACAATAAAAACTGTAAGTTTTGTCACTTTCAGAATTCGAAATTGTTGTTTGACAGGAATAAACAAAATTTTGGCGTTTTCTAGTTTAGTTTAGAGGCATTTATGACAAGAGAATCGGCAGTATTATGAAATTATCTACAGTCCATAAAATAAACAACAAACTAAAAATAGCCCTCATATTGCTTCCTATATCTTTATGGTGGCTCTACATAAACAAAGCATTCATGAACATAGTCTCTGCATAATCATCTGCTGACCATACACATTATACAATACATGTACATATAAGCATACATGTTTAAATAAACTTGAAGACATGCCATATTCTCGAACTTATTATTAACTGTCTCAAACATGTGATTTGTTGGTCATTATTAATTATTATAATCAGGGTTGGGGCTCCGAAATGACAGCTGCTTAATAAGGAAATTGTAATAATCACTGTGTTAGGTAGACTGGCCAAATCAGATATCAATGTCAAAATTACATAAATCCTTCCACCCAAAACCCTTCACCGCTTCCTAGTGCTTTAGCTGGGAAGAAGAAGTGCAATCTCCCCAGCTGCACAGCTGTATCTCTAATTATAGTATTATGTTTGTACTTAGCCAAGTGGAAAATGATTTAGGTTATTTTTCTTTTTATTTATTACTAAAGTAACTCAAAAGATTGATGGAGATGTGAAAAGTTAGTGAATGTGTGAAATAAAGTGAATGGTGTTATACATGCTATTGTGACCAACCAGTTGATGTCCAAGAAGTCATGACTGGCTGTTCACAATGGTGTGCTGGTGCCGACACTTATGTATGGATGTGAATTTTGGGCAAAAGAAGCATGAAAGCAGAATAAATGCTGTGGAAATGTGTTCCTTGCTGAGCACAATGAGTGGTGTGACTGGTGTGAGTGTGACTATGAATGATAGGCAGCGGAATGATGTTATAAGGCAACGGTGCAGTTTAAAAGAATTAAAAAATTTAAAAGAGTATGCTTAGATGGATTGGTCATGTTGAGAGGATAATAGTGAAAGGAGACTAACAAAAGGTATTACAAGGCAGATGTGAGTGGAAACACTGGGAGGGGACGCCCTAGGAGGACCTTATTGGTGATGTTCTTTAGAAAGGTCAGGTAGTACTCTCAAATGGCGCGCGTGTATGACCAGATGTATGAAAGTAAACGAGGCAAAAGGAGTATGTAAGGATTGTAGCAGGTGGCGTTCTGTGGTGTCTGCCTTCCTCAGGTGAAGAAGGCTTGAGGTTGTGTATGTGTAAAGTAAGTCTTGATTTGTCCTTTAGTTCTCTTTTTACAAAGATAATATTTTATCCTCGAGGAAAAAATATTACCTTGTTTTGTATGAATCCTTTTGCTGTTATTCTGAAATCCTTTGTACAGACAAAATATTCAGTGATTAACTAACTTGATAAATCAGTATAAAAAGTTTGTTATATTTTTAAAAGTTGGTTATTCAAATCTTCATCATCACAGCTGGGCTAAACCCTCTCTTTTCTGTGCCAGCCTCATCCAGATTTTTCCAGCGATGGCAACATTCAGACTTTATTATCATTTTAATAAGACAAGGGGCATTCCAGTATCCTAGTACCATGTATCCATGCAAAAAAATAATCTCCACAATTAATAGTTTAAAATGACTGCAATATTACAAGAAAAACATTTTCATTGTAATATTGAAACATTTTATTTTCTTGCATTGCTGTCCAAATCAGCTAAGGTTATAATTGCAAAACACATCTGAGTCATCTTCCAAAACCGTTACAAAAATAAATACCTACTAAGATGAAATATTGAACCTATGTGTAATATAAAATATTATTGTCCTCATTGCAATTATTATTATTATTAAGTTTACTAACTTTAAGCGATAAATACAATGTTAATTTATTAATAGTAACTCTATGTGGTTTATCTGAAGCCGTTATTATTAATGCATTTATTGCGCCTCCATAGACAATACAAAACTATTGTTAACTTAATCTATGCAAGTGTGGCGAATTTAGCAATGGAAGGGTTAATACTAGCTTTTGTGCGTGACTTCGCCCGTGTGGAGGAAGGGAGTTGCCCACGGGAAACACCCTACGTCCTAATCCGGGCCATGGTGTATGCAAAATTTCATCGAAATCCATTCAGCCGTTAAGATGTGGTGACAGACCTACAAAGAAGACCTACAGACATATACAAATAATATTAGAATGGCAGGATGGATTTAGCCATTTGGCTAAACCGAACCGATGATTGTTGGGGTAGACGTGTTCTCGAGTTAAGGCAACCCTCATCCAGCTGCAACCAGCCACACTTCAAACATCATCGCTCCAACTAGCCTGATCCATCCTAGAGCCTACCTTACGTTTACCGATTCGCGGTCTCCACTCGAAGACATTGCCAACCCTGTATAATATAATATCTTTAGAGGCCTAAATACTATATTTGAAATAAAAAAATGCAGTACTTTACGTACGAAACTTGTGGTGTGTATTAGTCTCATAAATGCTGATTTAGTGGTATTTTGTAACCCTAATACAAAGTAAAATAATAGTTAAATCATTTAAAAAAATTGGAACCTGTAGGCTCAAAAAGCAACAAATATGCATTAAAACCACCCCCCTATACTGCCCTCCCCCTCGCCCCTATTTTATGGGCCTTAAGCATAATTGGCGAAATGCGGGTGCACTATAGGTACACCTCTGCTTAACCCTTCTGGGATTACAGGCGTGATGTTAACCTGCACAATACTTAATAACACAAAGAAAACAAAAAAGTCGAAAGTGATAAATAAATGATACGTCTGCCATTTCAAATGTTGAGGTCGAAAACTGTCTCATCCAATTTAAAATACCAAAACCTTAAATATTTCCATATTGAAAATAAGGAAGTGTTACCATGTTACTATTCAATTCACACGTAACTCTGTAATTGTCGGGGCAGAGTCAATTAGCAATCGTGGGTCACTGTTTGGCCTTAATCACTATAAATAATTGTTTGGTTACCGTTAATTATGGTTTCCGCTACCATTTTTGGTTGGATGGTAAGTTGGTAACAGCGGACGGGTCAGTTTAAAATTCTTTAGCATACTATTGTAATTTATGGTCGAAATTCGTGAGTTTGTCGATTAGCGAACGTTTAACTCGTATTATTGTCCGATTCCATCGTCGAAATCTGCGCGTTTGACGGGTCCGTGGTCAGATTTTGCGCCGAAAATTTCTAGATTTATTGGTCTTCTTTTCTTATTCGTCGAACAATAACGTTGACGCTGTCCAGATATTTACTTCCTTAGATGGTCCCTGATTAACAAGCAATTATCTTGTTAAGGAAAAACAGGTATCAGCATTCGCTTTAGAACTAACAGCTTTCGAAGATCCGAGAACATACTAAGTATTTCAGGCATATTGCTTCAAATAATACTTTTTCCATACACCCTTTGTGCAAATACCAAGATATTTTTATACCGACATTCGTAAATCCAGACCGAAACTTCCGTAGAATATCCGGAAAGCATAAAAGCTTTCGACTTCCGTAAGCTTCCGGCTAGCCAAAGCCAGCTTTGCCCAATTCTTAGTCTAGAATTCCTGATGCTTGCAGTTCAGTCAACTGTGCTTCGATTTACAGTTTTCCCACAATGGTATTAGATAAGTTCAATGATCCGCCATTACCCGGTCTCCACGAATTTATTTGTAAAATTTACGTAGTGTTAAACATTGTGTTAGGTACACACCGGTTTTCACTCATTTCATTGTACTTTACGGATGGGTAAATACAATCGTTTGTAGGACCGCCTGTCGAAGTGCACTGCTTTAAATTATGATTGTAAAGGCTTGGTACTCCTTTTCCAGTCCTTTTAAACGTGACATGACGAGTGAGCTTATGAACGACCGCTAATAAAACAGGCGATGCCATAAAAACGGATCCTATGTCGAAAACGGGCACTTTTGCATATAAATCGTTGCATTTTGATAAGCAGACTTGAATCAGGCATAATGTTACTTGTGAGTAACTAACTACACTAACTCATCATTATTATATCGTCAGATATCTGATTATCCTCATTCTTTGGACATTTGTTGCCATTTTTGAGGAGATTGTCTATTAAACGTGTAATTTTGACTGTTTCGCTGCTCCTAAAAGTTAAGGCCATACAAATTCAGATTAACGTTGACTTTGACTTTAATCACAGGTGTCTGGACTTAAATGGGCTATTTGTTTTATGAATGGCATCGGTATTGTCTAGACTGGATTAATAAAAGTAAGCGGGTGATCTCATTGAAATTATTGAAGTCATCAATGCCGAGCTGTCTTATGATGCTGAAGGCTGTTTAGTGCCGATACAAGGATGAATGAAAGGAGTCGCGTCTTTCGTTAAAAGCCCTTTTCTAAAATATGTTTCTCACACATTGTGCATGCAATGTTGTCAGGAACAAGCCTCACCTTTCACGCACAGGTTGTTGGTTCAAATCCGTGCAAGTATCAAAGTGACTTTTTCAATTCATAATATATGTATTTTTTTAGTTAGCTGAAGCAAAAACTCGTAAGGAAACTTGAACTTACAGTTTATTTAAGTCTTAAATCGCCAACCCGTCTTGAACAAGCGTGGTGATCAATGCTCGTGCCTTCTCTGTATGAGAAGAGGTCTTTGCCCTGCAGTGGGACAGTAATAGGTAGCACGGAAGAATAGACAAATTGACAAAAGAATAAAACAAATCTTTCATTTTGTCTATTCTTCTGTGGACAAAAGTTGGGCGCGTGAATCAGAAACAGACGTTAACACCTGTGTTATAACTTCTGTATATAATAAAAATGGTTATGTAAGTACTTGTGAATGAGAACTAGAAATGTACTCGCACATGAGCTTTGTTAAATTTTAGTGTACCATAAAGCATATGAGCAGTGATAATAACGCCGACTTACGAGTTGTAGGTCGTGGGTTCGGATCCAAACAGGTTAAAGCCAGGCAGGTACTTTTTGTAAAAATTTTATCACCACTGCTCTCAAAACGGTGAAGGAAAGAAAACATCGTGAGGAAACCGGCCATGTCCTAGAACCATAAATTCGAAGACGTGTGACATGAACCAACCCGTATTGGGCCCGCAGGTAGATTACGGCCCACCCCCTCTCTCACCGAGAGGAGGCCTGTGACCCAGCAGTGGGAACATTACAGGCTAGTTATTAAAGCATATTTTATTCAATTATGAATACAGGCAGCCAGACACAGACAGAGTGACCTAATCAGTGTAGTCAGTATCAAGCAAGACTTTTCCAGATTTCCAAGACTTCTTGGTCTTGAGGGTTCTGAAGCCCTTTTGTTATGCACCGCATTCCGACATCGCCTACACGGCAACATTGAGATGGCTCTGATATTTTCAATGAATTGAAATGTTTACTTAGTCATTTATTTTGACATGCAATTGGAAGTTCAATTAATTTGCAATTGGAACACAATGGACTGACCTGTACTATAAAAGCAAGTTAATAACAGTTACAACCAGTAGCGGAGATGAAGCAATTCATTCTACTCGGGAGGTTAATAAGACGGCATGGTAGCCGTGTTAATTAACACTAGAACTTGCCTCTTTGATGCCCGTAGCGCCGATGTTAATGAAAGTAGAAGCTCGCCTACGTAGTGGAGTAATATAACACATTTTCTCCCGTATTTCCCAAAGGCACTAACACAAAGCCAAGAATTTTCTGCCGACCTTTCTGTATCGGTAAAACCTAAGAAACTTTGACTCTTCACATTCCACTAATAATAATAATACAGTCCGCGAGGTCTAAGCTGAGCTTTGCATTGTGACGTCGGTAGAGCGCGATTGGATTAAATTATAATTTCGAATCGGCCAGAGCCGCTGTGCGTCCCTCCATTGGTGCGATTGGTAATCACTCACACAAATGCCCCGGTCAGGGTGTCCGGACTCGGTCGGCCCTGACTTACGAGTTGTAGGTCAAAGGTTCGAACTCGGAAACGCTCTTTACTAATAATTTCATCACCACTGCTCACAAAACGGTGAAGGAAAAAATTGTGAGGAAACCGTTCTAGAACCTAAAATTCGAAAACATGGGACGTCTACCGACACGGGAAGGGCCCGCGGGATAGATTACAGCCTATTCCCTCTCACCGAGAGGAGGGCTGCGTTCCAGCAGTGGAAAATTAAACTTAATACTTACACAATCTTCTGCTAGATATTTAATCCTCTGCCGGTGATCGCACTGGACAGAGTTATGAACCGATTGGTATTGTATTTGGCAAATGTGTATGCTTCGATGCTTCGTCATGTGGAAACGCTGATACCCACGAGTTTTTCATATGTATAATGCGTGTGAAAAGGATGAATCAAAGGTGACGAAAGGCATTTGTAGCGCGAATGCGAGCGAAAACGCCGAATGCGACACACGCTGACCTTATTGTTAATGTCTTTCGAAAAGGTCAGGTCTATAAAGCTTGGGAACAAACGCATGTTTGAAAATATGCAAGACTGTAAGATTTATGAAAGGATTTTAATTCGAAGCTATGCAGCTACAGACAAATATGCGCGACGGTTCGCATAGTAATCCGGCTCGAAGGACCAAAATGCGCTACGGTTCGCACAAATTGGTCCTTCGAGTCAGATAAAGAGACTCAAACTGCAATCGAAATTCTACCAATCCAACACACAATGGTTTATAGGTACAGTTTTCACACCATTTCTTAGGGAAAATCACACATTAAATGCAGTCTGGACTGACATGCAATTAGGTCTTCTCGAGCCTGAGAAAACCTGGAATTTAGGTTGTGAATTCAGATAGCAGTTGCTTCATAAAGTATGGTGATAATTAACTACATCTGGTTAAGCAAGAAGTAGACTCTAACTGTTTTAGAAACGTTACACCGAGTTACAACATCAATTCGTGTAACCAGTTCTGGTAAAATACCTATGATGGCTCAAATTCAAAATTCATTTATTTCAGTTTTGATCTGACAATCAGCACTTTTTGAAGGTCAAAATTACATAAGACCGTCCCCCAAAACGCCCTTCAGCACTTCCTAGTGCTCTAGCTGGGAAGAAGTGATGCAACAAAGTCCCCAGATTATGGTTCCTCCCAAATCTTCGTCATAACTATAATACTCAATCTTTATTAACCATACGTGGCCCGAAGCTTTAATGAACCGTCAATATAACGGATAGTTTCGTTCGTAGACACTATCAACTACTAAACGTCGAGGTTATAAGGTCGTGACCCATTTCCTCCCCATTTAACGAAAGGGGTCGCCTAGCGAATGCTATAAGCACATGATTGTAGTTTATTTTTCATTCATAGTTTAATTGTACTGCAGTTAAGGACAATGAAATTCAATGATATTTGATTAAGATTTTCTACTGGGTGCCAAACAAGGGACTTGGATTATCATAAAAACATGGACAACTTCCCGATTGGCTAACGCTGGAATACGGCTCGCTCCGTCTCACCGAAGCAGTGCATCAGTGGGAACATTATAGGCTGGTTACGTCGCAATCACCAAGCTTGTTGCCAAAAATGGTGATTTTCATTGGGAGTTACAGATTCTCGACGGTTCTAGGGCTGTCAAATGAATTTGTGTGACTATCTCGTCAAGAGAGGTCAGATGTCAGTAAATTAATGTAAATTTATAATTATTTTTGTGCATCTGTTCTAAACTGACATTGTGGTTCAACATAATAACTACAAAACAAAGTAACCCGTCCCAATATTATGAAATAAGAGACCAGACTCGCATAACCACGAGTAGTCAAAGAGTCACACAAAACAATGCTTAGGGAATGCCGTAGCAAATCAACACCTACATGCGTCAAATATCTCAAGATCCTGGTGATATCATCACATTATGAATCATCTACAAAAATAGACCATGTGTTAAAGCCTATAAGGTCTCCTAAAACACCTTGATAATGTTTGATCTTGTTTTTGTGAATCGAATCTTATCTCGAGGAAGTTTAGGTTGGTTTTCGTCTGTGTTTAGAAATAACTTTGAGATAAATAACCTTTTTGGTAAATTGGACTTTGTAACGTTAAGGTTAAGGTGGCTTTTGCTTTGGTTTTGGAATATTACTTGGTTTGTTTGCTCATCTAAAAGTATTGATATCATTTGCAATATTCAAAGACATTAGCGTTAAATATAGCAAAGTATCGTCTGTGTCTTTTGCGGGGCAAACGGATACTTGATTGATGACATATCAATTGATTTGTTAACTAGTTAGTTGTATAAATACTTAATCTTCTCGAAAATAAATCTGAGGCATTTAATGACAATGATAATGACGGTATGTATTTTTATCTACCTACTTATCGGTATTTTAATTGTCAAATAATCAAATCAAATGCGGCTGTCGATATAGGCCACCGTGTGCAAACAAACCGCACTGCGAAAAAAATTGCACGAATTGTACATGGTGGCCCAATGAAATAAAAAAAATATTATGTATTTGTTTTTAACATGGTATATAAAGATGGAATGAAGTATGGAAAATAATCAGACACTAGTCAGACAAATGTTCACCTCTAGCAGTAGGCAGATGTGAACCCTATTAATTGTGTTTTTCATGACATTTTCACACATTTCCTGCGTTAGTTCAGTGACTTTGTCTCGGCAATTTTTTTTTAAATTGTTATAGGTTCATTAGCCTGTTAGCATAGATACGTCCTTTTAGATATCCCCACACAAAACAGTCAGGATCTTGGGGCCGAATCAATGTCACCATTCTCGAAATTAATTGTTCGGGAATCGTTCTTTTCAATGTCTCGATTGGTTTGAGTGGAATGTTTTAATAATTAAAACACATTGTTCAGTTGTAAAACGCCCCTCAGCAAATTTGCCGTATCTACACAAAACAATTTTTATGAAAGAACTGTCATATTTGCCGCCAAAACAAAATGGCGGCAAAAAAGTTGGATACGTCCAAGTTCCCACCCTGTGTTTGCAGTGCGTGTTCTCTGAATCTTCTTGTTCATATCCCGAGTCTGTCAAAGTATTATTTGGGTAGCAGACTTGTCACACTTGGAGCCTTTTCTAAAATGTACGTATTTGATATTAATATCAACTAAATACCTCCTGAGAAAAAGGGTCTTGAGAGACTGTCAGACAGACAGACAACGAAGTGATCCTATATGGGTTCCGTGTTTTCCTTTTGAGGTACGGAACCCTTAAAAGTGTGTATCATTAGAAGCGCATAAAGTTTTTAGAGGTTAAGTTAAAATATTCCCTTTGCTTATTTTGTTTGATAAGGGATAAGAATGTTATTGGCCACATGCCGCTGTCTATCCAACTGATTTATTCTTGGAGCCATCTGTTACTACATTGGAGATGAAGTGATCGGATAAACTTAGCCTATACTTAACATTTTAAACATCTTTAAAACGAGCAACGGAAACTGGTGTAAAAAGGATGATGAGTAATTTTTAAAATGTTCGTAACCATTATGAAATTAATAATCATTAAAAAGCGATATACGGCAGCTTTTTTCTGAGTTATGATTGGTAAAAGTCAAACTAACTTGTTTAGTGCTGATTTATCTATTTCAAGTCGTAATAAAAATGAAGCCGTTAACTTCAATTCGAACCCTTGTAATGATAAAAATAGCCATCTGTTAAACATTTTGTTTAGCTTGTTTTGTTGGGTTTGCAATAGATGGCGTTTTACTCAATTGGTCCTGTCATCAAAGTTTCTTAGAATGTTACTTATTTAAATGGAACAACTTTTTTATTATTATTATTTATATAGAAATTTGAAAGAAATCGAATAACATGTTTTTCTGAACCCGGAAATATAAAACTTTATCTAAAAAGTATTGCACGAAACGTTTTAGAAGGAGGTCGACTCCTACCTAGGTGGCGTTGTAAAACTACAGTCTGGCAATTTGTGAGTCGCTGATGCTGCCATCTGTTGAAAAATTGGACGAAGAAAAATTGCTCGCTCAATAGCCAGACTTAGGGAGTTTTCATTTCTTTGTATGGGATTGGGTGTCTGTACGTAGTATTATATTATCTGTGATGGCGTGCACTTAAAACTCAACCATACGGGAGAGAGTTTTCTGAAATGACGTTCACTTGGTGGCAGCACTGAGACCTCAGGTCCGGGCACCTGTCAAAAGTGTCTCAGCGCTATTTTCTTTAGTCGTGACTGAATGATGAACGAAAGATGAACGTTGTTATGTATTTTAAAAACAATGTCGAAATGGAAGACCTTTTGTCAAAGTGGCGCCAGCTGGTTTCGTGAACTAGTTACAAAATTCTACAATTATTACCTACTAGCTGTTGCCCGCGACTTCGTCTGCGATCCAGAATGAACAGTAGCCTATGTCCTTAGGAAGGTCATGGTCTATCCTTGTGCCAAATTTCATCTGAATCCGTTCAGCCGGTTTAGCGTGAAAGCGTAACAAACAAACAAACTTAAAAGCTACGGTTTCATAGAAGAACGTTTCCGTCATATTCACATATAACGTAAAAGTGTACCTATTTATTACCAAGGACATCAAGGTGTCAAAAAATGGTCTGTATTACCGCTCTTCTTATAGAAAACCGCTAGCCTATAAACCTATAGCCAATGATGTTCTTAAAAGCTGTTCTGTCATCACAATTTTAAAATAAATGACTTCTTTTAAACAATTTAATACTGTTTTTGTAAATGACACGAGTTCGGGGGCACTGGATTCCCCCTGCACCCAGCCAGATTAGATAAGCTCAAATAACTACTAATATAAACAGTTCCTTTATCAGTGTTAGCTTCCGGAGTAGCACCAAGTTGAATGATCATACAAGCTTTTCGTCTGAACACACACAGAAACGCCCGCAATCTCTGGCTTACTCGCTGTGGCATTTTTACCATGGCGTGAGCCATTCCCAAATAGTTCGTTTCGGTACGCAAGAGGAAGCATAAGGCCTCGATTACAGTTATTTTTTATTGCCTAATGGGTCTGCTCTTGACCTCGATCACGACTGAAGGAAAGCGATGGATGAGGCAAAAGACAAAAACAGAAGACAAAATGGTAATCATTCAGGCTGAGGTCTATGTCAAGAGTGCAGGAGTAAGGCAGTTTAAATGTAGCCGCCGCTTGCATTTACACTAGCTGCATCTTTCTGAATGACCGACTCCTATGGCTATTCAAAAGTGTCTGTAAATAGTTAAATTGGAATAAACGCTTTGAGTTTGTAGGTTTGGGTGGTATTTTACCGTGAAGATTTTTCATCGCACACTGAATTTTAGTAGTGTAGCGTTGGAAGGTCTCCCACTAGATGTACCGATGGCCTCTTGAAGGCCGCAGGAAACCACTGGATGCGGGAAGCACATAACCTGTCGAAGTAGCGGTGCTTGCGAGAGTTCTATGTACAGCAGTGGACGTCTTTCGGCTGAAATGATGATGATGATGACTGGATTTTCAACACTCGTTGCTGAGCCGAGCATTGAGAATCCAGATCGCATCCTAGCGCTTCAAAAAGCGCACTGTTTGATTTTCAATTGTCAGCGCTAAGCAGTGGCAGCACTGGCGCCCGCCTGCTCTCTGGAGGTCTACTCCCTAAGGACGAAATCCTTGGCCGATTCCTACTCCGTACCACCTAGGGACATAACATTAGTTTGGGGTCTACATAGGAATGAACGACATCACGTTTTGACAGTTTTCTCGACTTCTGATGTGTTTTAGCCGGTCCGAAAAATTTAAATAATCGGGTGTAGAGATCACTCCTACGCGACATTTCGATATACTTTCGAACAGGCCCGTATCGTTGTTGACGGACCAATAACCTAAGACAGATCGTTACTGACGAAGACAGTACAATTCTATCTGTCCCTGTCAAACAAATAGCTGTCAACACGTTATAGGGCCCCACACTTTGGCATTATTGGGACGTTAAAACCAGAGATGGGTAGGTCTTTCTATATCCAGTACGCCAAAATTGGAGATAGATTCGTTATTGGGTTCGGCCGTTAGAGAGTAGGCCCCCCGGTTCGTACTCTTACTTAGTACCTCTTGACTTTGATCTCGTATGATTGGAAGCGGAAAGATGAGACTTACAAAAGAATGAGCGCACCCAGAGGAGGCCCATTCACTCCTTCTTTGAAGTTAAACTATACCTGCAAATTTCAATAAGCAACTGATCTTCCAGGGAATTTGATAGTCTTTTTGCAAGGAGTGCCGCCATGACCTTCCAGAATATTTTGGACGGGCCGAGACATCCACAGAATAAACACAACCTATTAAAAAGTCCCTATATTTGCTCAATATCTCTGTTTGCTTCCGCAGGAGCGGTACGGCGCGATAATGTGCGGGCGCAGATAATACTCAACGCCCCCAACATTGCTCTGACTACCGTAAGTTTGTTATTACTGTCACTGGATGGTTAATATCATAGGACTTAGGACTGTTATTTTGGAACTGAATCTCAGAAAAGTTAAGGAAAAGAGTTTGTTAGGTTTAAGTACCATTTAATAGGGGACAAGTCTAGTGCCATTAACCGGAAAAAAATCCAGACTCAGGGCTGCTTCTAAAGAATCCTTAATCGAAACACCCAGTAATACTTTCCTGGACCTGAGAATTGAAACATTACCCAATGACCCAATGCTCAAGAGTCATGTATTTAATAGATTGACAAAAAAGCTGATGGGCCACGCGATGGAAACTTATTCTATTACCAACCTTAGGGACAAGGTTGAATACTTGAAGCCTCGTTCTAGAGCCTGTAACTATGCCGGGTCCTATGCCCTGCATCCCGATACACAACAAGTTCTTACCAATTTCTTTTGACGTCAATATTATAAAGCCATTTTTTCCAGGTGTTATAATGGCGTCGGTGTGGAAACGCCTGCAGCGCGTCAACAAGCGGGCAGCGAAGTTCCAGTACACTGCCTCGTACCATCGCGTGGATCTGGAAACCTCGCCCAAATGGTAAGCAGTCCTCCATCTCGTATCGGCACGGACTATAATCGTCTTATTAAAAAGCTAATTCTATAATTAGTTCAAGCTTTGAGCCTATTGATATACATGTTTTAACCAGTTATTGTATTTTGAACTGTATTCCGTTTGTCGGCCCGTGTATTATACATAAAAAACCGGCCAATTACGTGTCGGACCTCGCACAATGAAGGGTTCCGTCGTTTGATGAAGTTATCTTAAGAACAAACTTAATATTGTAGTTGAAAAACCTGTTCTCCCATACATTCCAACTGCAAGTTGGTAGTCTATTACTCGTTTACTTGTAAAGCCTACTTAGTTGTGATAGTTTTCCTTTTAACTTCGTTAATATAAAACTGCCGCGATTTTTGTACATATCCGAAAACAACTATTTAACTATTTTTAAGATGACCTTAAAAAATAGCACTTTAAAGCTCAATACTTCGCAAACGGATCTCTGAATCGAAAATTCCTTTTATTCACCCGCTATATTTTTGAACGACCTTTCCAAAAAAAAAAGACCACTGCTAGCGAGAAGAATATGTATATCCATGCCAAATTACAGCTTAGTAAGCTGCGGACAGACGGTCCGACGGACATGTTCTTTGTTGACCTCGGAAGCCTAAAAAGTAAAAGAATTGACGGCGCAGCAGTCACCACACTCAGCACATTGTTTAGAAGTAGTTGCAAGTTAGCCTGCCTGTATACCGAACAGTATTTTTACGGTACATTTAAAAGTATCGCAAATTGTAGTTAAGCTATTATAATGCAAAGCAAATAACAACGTTTGTTGCCATGCCTGCCTATAGTATTGTCTCATTGTCATTCAAGCTTTTGCCAAATAGGGTAAGAGTTGCTGTGTTTGAGTCGCCCTAGTCAGCCCCCGATTTGGATAGTTTTGATAATGCAGCAAATCGATTACAAATCATTGCTGTAATTGATTTCTCGTCTCAATAGCATGTGTATAAAATTTTAGGCGCTGAGAAGAGACAAATTTTCAAAGTAGGGGCTTTACAACAAAAAAAATACAACTTTGTGGTAGCGGAAAAAATATAATATGTTAATCTTGAACATATTTCTGAGAACCCTGTTGTATACCTATACAATCCAAGTTTTCTCGATACAATTTTTCTTGTTAACTAACCTTTTGAAATGAACTTCCAACAAAAATATCTGTATTACTTATCAACGTACGTACGTTGGTAAAATTAATAACAATAACGTATCATATTTAAATACAAAACTTGGTTGTTTGTTATTTTTAATGACTCAACTCATTTTTGAGTAAATAGATAATGGCTTGATATTTTGCAATAAATTACAAGCGACCCACTTCTTTGCATATCTAATGAAATAGCTCATTAAACAAATTGGTTCCCAATCCGTCCGCTTTTTTCCATGATGCAATTATATTTTCAGTCAATACAAATATTTCTGTTCAGTGGGGCCCTGTAAAAGATCGTGTATTGGGAAAATACCTTTTTGTTCTGTATCGCATCATATGTATTTGTTCATTTTTTTTTGTAGGTGTTGCAAGGCTTGGTACATTTGTTTGGGTTGGCATTAATCGGTACCCGGTAGCAAAATCGAATAAATTACATATGTAGTAATCGATTCGGGGCGGCTTTGTAGCTCAACAAATACTGCCGAATCAAATGCCGACCCGCACAAGTGTGAAACACGCCCAATAAATAGTATTCTCTCTATAAACAAACACACAACATTTGTCCGTCCTTGTCACTATGCGAACGATGCAAGTTAAAAGTTCGCCTCGTATCGATCTCTGCTATTCGCGGCTTCAGTACATTGACAGCGTTGATTTAAACTTAGATTTGACACCAAAAGATATAAGAGAAATGGTTCGATGTCTGTCTGTGGAAGCTGTTTTGTTGGTTACAGTAATGTTTTGTGATTTCTGTTTCCGATTTCGATTAAGCTAAATTTATATGCTTTGGCTAGGAGTTAGTTAACGTGGGTGCATACTCTGTAGGCTCTTAATCCTTCCTATCCTAAGGGCACGTCTTCCCTACCATTACAGTGCCCCCCGGTCTATTCCTTGATATGCAATGGTCCTTGTTGCAATATGAAGCATGAGGCTTCAGGGGCTAGTCCAAATCTTAGGGTTCGTTCAATTAATCGAGTCTGGTCAAACCACGCTGGGGTCGGTGCATTTCATTCATTCATTCATTCATTTGGCTAGGAGTTAGTTAATGGTCCACCATTGTGTGGTTGAAACAAGTATGCAATTCTGGCTTATCCGGCACTGGATTGAATATCACAGTTTTGTATTACTATACAGTGTAAGTCTTCATATTTTAATGAGGGAAAATATGCTTCATTTAATCGACGGAAAAAATAAGTGTCTCTACATGCTAAAGTTTTGTACGTAGCCGTGTGCAAGGCTTTTCTTTAACGGTGGATTGAAAAGGTTGTGATGGAGTTATAAACGTGGTATTTTTACTTTTAAAAAGCTCATACGACGTAGAATCATTTAGAGTAATAATCAAAGGTACGTAAAGAGGCGAAATTATACAAGTATTGTAAAAAAAAAAAAAACTACCAGATTTTTGTAAAAAAAAAAACACCTTAATTCTCAATTGAGAGCGTTTTTTTTACTTTATTTTTTATTTTATGAAGACCCTGTTATTACCAATCATCAGAGTTTTTAAAATCGTGATAGATCGTTTTAGATTAAAAGTAATACCGTTTTGTTAACAAGGGGGTCACAGCAGTAAACAAGAATTTAAAAAATGCTATACTTTTAAAATACTTTTTGTATTTTTATTTTATCCGTCGATAAAATAAGTATAATTCATCTCATTTTAATATGTGCACATGATGAAGACTTACACTGTTTTAATACAAAACTTTGTTATGTGATTCCTTAATGTAAACTCTAAGTTTATATGATTAAAATTAACAACAAAAAAAACTTCGTTCCACCAACAATCGTCTTCTACGATGTCCTTCTCACCGCTCTGGTTTTATTCACTCTTCATTCTTTGTCCACGCGGTCTTTCTTTGGAATGCGCTCCCTTTGAACATCTAGATGGCAACCAGTCGGTTATCTATCAAAGTGAAGGCTCGTGAACATATTCGTGAGAAGTTTGTAAAATCATCTCAGCGCTGATTTTCTGGATTCGTTTTCTCCTCTACCTATCGTAATTTCTCCTGACAAAGTTTAATCTGTTTAAGTATATTTATGTATCAATGTATTAGTATTTTATTATTTTTAGAGTTATCTATCCCTTTTGTTGCAACTGCCATGTTTTGTCTCTGCATCACCCTAAGGTTGACTGGTAGAAAAAGCTCAGGCATTAAGTCCGCCTTTGTGCAGTATTTTTTTACTTGTGCATAAAGTTTTAATAAATAAATAAATAACAGTCCACTGAGAGAGATTACTGGATCGGCTCTCAGGCAATTTCATGGAATTTCTCAGTAGCAGCCCGAAGTCTGGATTTGTGCCCGGTAGATGGCAATAGGCTCGCCCCCTATTACATGGGACTTAAACATAACTGGCGAAATGTGGGTGTACTATAGGTATACCTCTGCCCAACCCTTCGGGGAAACAAGGCGTGATGTTATGTTCTTACTCGATCGGCGGTCATAGTTGGCTCCAATTAAATAAATAATGTTGTCTTTGTTTTCAGGAAACCCAGCAAGCTAAGTGTAGTGTGGACAAGACGGTCGCGGCGAGTGATCACGGACCCGCTGGAATGGGAGCCCTCGTTGAAGGACCCGCTCAAGTAAGTTATCAGAAATCGACTTCAAATGATAAATGATTTTATTTCTGTAAGTAGGTTTGTACAAACACTTTTACATGTCAATCATATTATTAAAAAATAAGGTGATATCGGCGTTTCCTATCTGACTACTCTGAGAAGAAAGGCCGAAACAAACTCAGAGGTCAGTCTCTTTTAAAGTCCAGACATAATCTTGGTCAGATCATTTGAGGACCATGTAGACTGGTATCTGAAATGGTCTTTTGAGGAAAGAACCACACAGATTTAAGAGTGACCGGTCCAGTCAGTGCACGCATTTGTCAATTACAGTGTAGCTCAAATTAGAACTAAAGGAGTTCAACGATTCGACGAACAATACAAAAGAAAGGACATTTGCGTAGGACGCACAAAGTACTCAAATTGCCAGACCATCGTTAAAACCAAATAAAAGAAAAAAATAAATACTTCTATAGTAAACATTCATGTTATTCAGTTATAGTGAACCTCGCACAAAGTTAGATCGGTACGCTATTATTTAGATACTGCCACACAGGTACAGATTTCCCAAGAAAGTACGCGCTTCGGCAATCATCGTCTGTTTTCGGAAATACGAATGCGCTATGATGAGATCTAATATAGAGCTGTTATAACCATGAAAGTACTTGTCTACTTTGTATTACTATGCTTAAAAAATAATAGATTGTCAACTCAAAAAACTTTAAAACTTTTAAGTAACACTTATACGACCGGAGTAGGTAACCGGACTGAGAGAATACTTATAAAATGAAGCAATAATATTGCGCGGAAGCTTTGTCTTTGTCGGGGTTTATTCTGTGGCGTGACATTCGTGCAAATTCGGGAACACGAAGATTACCGAAGCGCATAACTTTTCTGGTTTAATGGTAGAGTGCCGAACTTGAAATAAAACCAATGTGCCATATTCAACGCCGGGTACATACAGGGTGTCCCTGGAAGTATGGACCAAATCGGATAGGGGCGTGGGCAAGGTCATTTCCAAACTTTTTCACCTTGAAAATGTTGGTTCAAAAGTTACGACCACTTTTTGTTTTTTTTTCAATCACTTCGCAAAGTACCCAAAGCAAAAATCATTAAAAAACATACTATCTATTTTCAGGACGTTGTAGAAGAGTGGGCCTTTTCTGTGGTCATACTTTTACGCAGCTGGAAAAGTAGAACTTCAACTAAACAAATGTTTTAATTCGCAGAGGGTCAGTAATTTACACGGTGCCTGAAAACCGTACGGTGGCGGTGACGCTGTTCAAAGACTCGCGCACAAACGAACTGGAAGACAAGGACTGGACCTTCGTGTTGGAGGATGTGAGTAGAAAATGCACTCTTTCATTGAAATCATTTGCAGCAATATGTCAATATTTTATTCGGAGAGACTGCAATCCAAACTTCGCGACAGAAAAATATACTAAAATTAATATTTAGCTTTGCCATTCGTTTATAGGTATTTGGACAGGATATCCGAGACTAGGAAAGTACATGCTCAGTGTGATACAGTCAATCAAACGTCAGTGGTAGAACATGAACTAGTTACAAAAGTAATGATGCCGTCCAAATTATCATCATAGAAATGTGTTTGAATGTACCTCGCTCTTTAAATAACATACATACCATCACGCCTGTAATCCCAGAAGGGTTAGGCAGAGGAGTACTTATAGTACACCCACATTACGCCAGTTATGCTTAAGTCCCATGTAATAGGGGGCTAGCCTATTGCCATCAACCGGGCACAAATCCATACTCCGGGCTGCAATTGAGAAATTCTTGATAGGAAAACCCAATAACACTTTGCACGACCTAGGAATCGAACCCAGGACCTCATGCTCAGCAGTAGCTCTTTGCGACCACTAGACCAACGAGGCTTTAAATAATAATTCTTGTAAACAGGCTAGGCTAGACGAAAACTCATGAACGTTTTAAATAACGCTAGAATAGCGCTTAAAAAATCGCTTTTTATATCGCTTTTTCTCCAGGTATCAGTAACGGGCAAACGTCGCCGCCTCGCCGTGTGCTCCATCAACATGCGCAAATACGCCAGCCTTGAGCCTTCCCAACGAACCTTAGTCCTAACCCTGGACCCCGTCACCCAGAAGATAGTAGCTGCCTCCATCCAACTGACCCTGCACACAGTACTTTTGAGAGAGGGACAAGCCACGTGAGTCATCTTTATAGCCTAGTGAAGTTTCCCAATGGACCTTAGTCCTGACCTTGGACCCCGTCACCCAGAAGATAGTAGCTGCCTCCATCCAACTGACCCTGCACACAGTACTTTTGAGAGAGGGACAAGCCACGTGAGTCATCTTTATAGCCTAGTGAAGTTTCCCAATGGACCTTAGTCCTGACCTTGGACCCCGTCACCCAGAAGATAGTAGCTGCCTCCATCCAACTGACCCTGCACACAGTACTTTTGAGAGAGGGACAAGCCCGTGAGTCATCTTTATAGCCTAGTGAAGTTTCCCAAGGGACCTTAGTCCTGACCTTGGACCCCGTCACCCAGAATATAGTAGCTGCCTTCATCCAACTGACCCTGCACACAGTACTTTTGAGAGAGGGTCAAGCCACGTGAGTCATCTTTACAGCCTCCTGACCCTTCACCCCGTCACCCAAAACCACATCCCCCCTTTTAGGGCGCGAACCTATTGCTATTAACGAAGCACATATCCAGACCGCCGGTACTGTGTAATTCCTGATAGAAAAAACCAAATAACACTTTAACTTTCTCATGTTTATTCAACAGTCGCGTCAATCTACTGCTATTTGAAATGATATTTTCTGTATTACAGAGACGATGACATGCAGTCCCTGGCTTCTCTTCTCTCAGTAAACAACAACTCTGATATTGCCGTGCTGGAGGATTTGGACGAGGACGATTATACGTTATCTGATAATTCTACTAGACAGGTGAATATTACTTCTCAATATTTTTGTCGTGGAAAGGCATGGGTATCAACTCGAACACATTATAATTAGTCCTGAATGACAAAGATGACAGCATAGGGAACCATTATGAAATTAACAATCATGAGAAAGCGATAAATGGCAGAATTTTGTTGTTTAATGCTGATTTATCTATTTACACTCTTATTGCACGTATTTTCAACAAAAAACTTAAATGAAGCCTATAACTTAAATTCGAACCCTTTCAATGATAAAAGCAGCCATTTTTTAAGCATTTTATTTAGAGCTCTTTGCAATAGATCGTGTCGTTGTAAAAGTAGATCGGCTCCTAGAGCGCGTTGTAAAAGTAGATCGACTCCTAGATCGCGTTGTAAAAGTAGATCGACTCCTAGATCGCGTTGTAAAAGTAGATCGACTCCTAGATCGCTTTGTAAAAGTAGATCGACTTCTAGATCGCGTTGTAAAAGTAGATCGACTCCTAGATCGCTTTGTAAAAGTAGATCGACTCCTAGATCGCGTTGTAAAAGTAGATCGACTCCTAGATCGCGTTGTAAAAGTAGATCGACACCTAGATCGAGTTGTAAAAGTAGATCAAGACAACAGAAGATACCAGTAACAATACAGTTATACCTACCAACAACAAGGTGTCTTCTTGCTCGCAATTAGTTAAGTGCAAAAAAGGTACTAAAGAGAATTCCTTGACAATATTTCATCAAAATATTCAAGGTTTTTCTTCGAAACAGTTAGAAATAGAACTATTTTTAGAAAATACCATGTTTGAAATTACACTTGGGAGCAAATAAATCGAGCCACTTCCTTTTTCACGCATTATGGTTATTATTTTTGGTATTATGGAACGCATCGATTCGAAACATATATCGCCTAAAAGGGTATTTAATAACCTTTACAATGAGGGTGGGTAGTTAGTTGTCAAAATTTAATTTTAGTTAAAGTTTAAAGGGTAGAATAAAATTATCGCATTTAATTTGCTTATGACATTTTTATTGTACTCTGTTAAGAAAAGATTAAATTTGAGGTTTTTGTTAATCATACCCATATTACTTGTTATTGTTGTCTTTATCTGTGTCTGTGTAATCAAAATAACCTGATAAAATGGATACTACACCGACGGAAGCTGCCCAAGTTGTAGCTTTACTTGAGGTTGGACACGGACAACGTGAAGTGGCACGCAGACTTCATTTGAGTCGTTCAAAGGTACAGCGGGTATACCGCAGGTATCTGGAGACTGGTGCTTTTGTTCGGCGACCTGGAACTGGCCGACCACGGGCAACAACCGAACGTGACGACCGCTTTATTGCAACCAATTCGTTGCGCGACCGTGGACTTAATGCTGTTCAGCTACAGCAAGCGTTACGTGACGTTCGAGGTGTCGCAATCAGTAGGTGGACAGTGAGACGAAGACTAAAGGAACGAAATTTAACATCACACAAACCAGCAACTGGCCCAAAATTGACTGTAGCTCATCGCCGATCTCGCTTGGAGTTTGCTCGAGAACACATTAATTGGACGTTAGAAGACTGGAGGTCAGTTTTGTTTTCTGACGAGTCAAGAATCTGTCTTTTTAGCAATGACGGGAGAAACCGAGTGTATAGACGTCCTGGTGAAAGATTTGCCCAATGTTGCATTCGAGAAACTGTGAGTTTTGGTGGTGGTTCTTGTATGGTGTGGGGAGGAATTTCTCTAGACGGAAAAACGGAACTTGTCTTCGTCGACCCCGCCAACGATGGCAGTGGTAGACGTGGATTAACAGCTGACCGATACATAACTGACATTCTTGAAGACCACGTAATGCCGTATGCTGGTTTTGTCGGAGAAAATTTCTTGTTTATGCATGACAATGCGAGACCTCATACCGCGCAGATCGTTACGGAATACTTGTCTGCGATCGGGATTCAACAAATGGTATGGCCAGCACGAAGTCCCGATTTGAACCCGATCGAACACCTATGGGACGAGCTAAAACGGAGAGTCCGAGCCAGGGTTCCCGCTGTTTCATCCATTCCCGAGCTTAAAGTCGCTGTGCTTGAAGAGTGGGAGAACATACAACAATATGTCATCGTAACTCTGATCAGATCGATGACTAATAGGCTACAAGAATGCATCAGGGCACGGGGGGGTAATACCAGTTATTAAGAATATTTTTTTTTGCAATAATTTTGTTTTTTATTGTTTTTATGGACTGTTTTAGCCCTACTAAATTTTCTATCAAAATTACCATTTTTCTTGCAGAGCCAATAATTTATCATTCAATAAGGTTATTATTCAATAATTTACCCTCATTGTTAAGGTTATTAACTTAACTTTTAGGCGATATATAGTTCGAATTGATACGTTCCATATTCCCAAAAATATTTACCATTTTACGTGAAAAAAGGTAGTAGGCTCGATTTATTTGCTCCCAAGTGTATTTGTTTAACTGAACATTGGTTGAAAGATTATGAAATGCTAATTAATTATGAAAATTATAATGTGGGCAGTTGTTTTAACCGAAAATCTATGCTGCGTGGGGGTTCACTAATCTTAGTAAAAAAGTCTATTAAATCTAAGACTCGTAAAGATATAGTTGATCTTTCGGTTGAACATAGCATTGAACTGTCCTGTGTTGAGCTAGATAAGCATGTTATAGTGTGCGTTTACAGACCCCCAAATTATCAAAACTACTCCGTATTTGAGTCAGTAATGGAAGATGTTCTAGCAAAACTGGCAACTGGTAAAAAATCGCTAATTATCTGTGGTGACTTCAATATTAATATCTTAGAGAATAGTTCAAACAGCAGTCGATTATTAAGTCTCTTTAAATCATTCAATTTGTCAAATGTGTTTTCAGAACCCTCCCGCATAACTACAAATTCTGCTACATGCATTGATAATATTTTTTGTTGCTGCGACTACTTACATAAAGCCATAGTAAATTATCTCCCTTCTGATCACAGTGGTCAAACCGTTGCTTTCAAGTCAAACACACCTTTACAAAAAATTCTGATACAATCTAGACAAATAACGCCCAGCAATCTAAATAGATTTAATAATAACTTAATTTGTAAGTTAAGTATACCGGGCCATAGTAGAAACAACGTAAACGAATTATATGAGGATTTTTTTTCGGTAGTGAGCACCGAGTTCAATAATACTTTAAAGAAAAAAACAAAAACAATTTGCCCCAATTTTTTGTTCAGTGACTGGGCAACTAAGGGTATTAGGAAAAGTAGGGAAAAATTGTTTGAGTTGTATGGCCTTAAGCCTTATATTAACTCTGAAACGTTTAATAAATACGTTGCTAATTGCTCAAAAACTTTTAAAAAGACCTGCAAGGTAGCTAAAGCCTTGTACATTAGCAACAAGATCAAAACAGCCGATAATAAAATAAAGACGGTTTGGAAAATTATCAATGACGAAACCAACAGGAATAAAAGACACAATAATGATTTCACACTTCAGACTTCAAGTGGTCTCGTAAGCACTAACAAAGAAGTTGCTCAAGAATTTGTTAATTTCTTTACCAGTATCCCACTTAAAACGACTGAAACCTTAAACTCCTCGCCCCTGCGTTCTATTGATTTATTAAAAGCAAATACTTCGTCTTGCCAGATTGAATTTAAATTCAAGCATATAAACCCCATAATAGTAGTGAAAGCTTTCAAGCAAATCAAGATCAAACTAACAGAAGATCTATGGGGAATGTCTGTTAAAGTTTGTACCTCCATTATTGAGACTATAGCGCCATACTTGGCTTTAATATTTAATTTGTGTGTGGATCAAGGAGTATTCCCGGATCTAATGAAATACAGTAAGGTAATACCACTTTTCAAATCCGGGGACAGTAAAGATACCAATAATTATAGACCCATATCCGTGTTGCCGTTTTTCAGCAAGGTGTTTGAAAAGGTAATGCTGAATCAAATGTTAAATCATTTCGACACCAATAATATCTTACACGGTCAACAGTATGGTTTCACAAAGGGACGTTGTACGACTGACGCCGGTGTCACCTTATTAAAACACATATTTACAGCGTGGGAAGAGGCTCAAGACGCCATAGGAATCTTTTGTGACCTCTCCAAGGCATTTGATTGCGTCGACCACTAAACCTTGCTCTTAAAACTTGAACATTACGGACTTGGTAAACTTGCGCTCAGTTTAGTAAAATCTTATTTGAATGATCGACAACAGCAAGTCCAAATAAACGGTGTCAATTCACTCGGTCTAAAAGTAAAAATGGGTGAACCACAAGGCTCGATATTGGGTCCTTTCCTCTTTTTAGTTTATATTAATGATCTACCTCATTTGTTTAAAACCCAACCACATATGGTGTTATTTGCTGACGATACTTCGTTAATTTTTAAAATTAATAGGCTTGCATTAAATCTTGACGACGTGAATAACGCCTTACTGCAGATCCAAAATTGGTTCACTGCTAATAATTTGGTAATAAATGGGAAAAAAACTAAGTGCATAAGATTTTCTTTACCAAATGTCAAAAGTACTAATTGTGAGATAGTATTGAATCAAGAGAAACTAGAATTCGTCGATAAAACTGTTTTCCTGGGGATCACGCTCGATTCAAAGCTTCAATGGGGTCCTCATTTAACATCCCTTGCAGGACGGCTAAGTTCAGCAGCATATGCTGTGAGAAAAATCCGTCAATTTACTGATGTAGATACCGCGAGACTAGTCTATTTTAGTTACTTTCATAGTATTATGTCGTACGGTATTTTACTATGGGGACGGGCTGCAGACATCGAGTCCATTTTCATTCTGCAGAAAAGAGCCATCAGAGCCATATATGGCCTCCGCAGGCGCGACTCTCTAAGGGAATTGTTTAAAGATATTAACATCATGACGGTACCTTGTCAATATATCTATGAAAACATCATGTACGTAAGGAAAAATCTACATCTTTTTAGTAAAAGAGGTGAAAGACACAATTATATCACTAGAAATAGGGACCAATTAGTTCAACCAGGTTTCAGGCTGGCTAAAGTAGACTCATCTTTCATGGGGTACTGTTTAAGATGTTACAATAAAATACCTCTCCACATACATCAACTGAATGAAACCAAATTTAAATCTTGTATAAAACGCACACTATGCAGCCGAGCATATTATAAGTTAGGGGATTGCTGATAAAAATGCTTGGCTAATCGCTGGTCCTGCTCCTCAAGGACGCATCAACTAATTGATTAGCATTTAAAAATACTGTTGGAGCTGCTGAAGATTAAAAACAAGAATCTTTGCATTGTATAAACTCAATTTTTTTAGTACTGTATAATTGCTATATGTCATATGTGAGTACTATGTACATGCTTTAAAGCTACCATTTACAGGGTACGTCTTTCATTGACTTGAATGTGTCCTGGCGGCTGAGAGTATGTCATGCTCACTTTAATGTTTCGCTGATGGTGGCGCGTGTGTTGGATCATTTAGCTCCCTTCAAAATGGTTGAGTTGAATGGTGCTAATCCATGCGTCATGTTCGTGAACGGGCGCCGTCAGTTGAGACTGGTCATCTCTTAGCTGCCACGGCGTATTTTAATTAAATTTTATTTTCGAATTGTTTTCATATTTAAATAACGGACGCTTTTAACGTTCTGCATCGTTCTCACATGCATAATTTCAACATGAATGATGTAACCAATCTATTGTAAACATAATTTGATTTAAAAGAGTGTCCGTGGAGTTTCTTGCCCGTTCTTCTCCATAGGTACCTACTACGCTTTGGAATGGGCAACTAGCTTCATTTTTCTGACCGACCGACCTTGACAATTCAAAAGTGCCTGTAATTGGTTTATTTGAAATAAATGCTTTGAGTTTGAGTTTGATCAACTCCTAGATCGCGTTGTAAAACTACGATCTGGCAATTAGTCGGTTGCCGATGCTGCCATCTGTTGAAAATTTGGACGAAGAAAATAGCCAGACTTCGGAAGGTGTCATTTCTTTGTATGGGATTGGGTATCTGTACGTAGTATTATATTATCTGTGGGAAAGGATACGAGTGGAAAAAAAAACGGTCTCATATTTTCCTGATAATACTATAAAAGTTTTCATGTTTTGTCAAATAAACATGAGCAGCTGATATGACAACGTATTCTTGATCAAGACGTATTGGACATTATAATAATCCAACTTCCAATATTCTTTTCTTAAGTTTAAGTCTCAATTCTTGTTTCACAGATGCTAGACCTTCGCCAACAAATGGAAGAGATGACCCACAGCCTTACAAACAGCGACATTGCCGCCACCCCCAACAGTGTCCAAAGCTTAAACTTCGACTTGTCGCGCACGCCCACGGGCCCCCCCTCCCCCTCCCCCTCCCCCTCGCCCCCCGAGCCCTCCACGCCCGTCCCGAGCGACGCGCAACCCAATGACAATGATATCTTCGAACCCATGACTAGATCTAGGCCAGAAATGCTGAGTAACTTGACCAAGATGGCGATGAAACCGGAACCTAAGTTTTTCTCGACTCCGAAACAGAATAATGCTAGTTTTGAAACTAAAGGGGAGTTGAAAGGTGTTGTGTTTAAAACAAAGATGGTGGCGATGAGAAATCTGAAGGTGAGTACACACTGAATGTTCATGTAATGTAAAGGTCGGTTTAGACCTAACTAGCCAATGCTCATTCTATCATAATCAAAGTAATTTAATTGCCAGAAACACGACACATAGGGTGTTCGTACATTAAGGAATAGGTCTGACATGTTTCACTATTAACTGGCATACAAATGTTATTTATAAGATTTCATCACCACACCAAATAAGATCTCCATTCTACCTAATTGTTTATGATTAAATAGAGACAGCCTTCATTCGTTTGTGGATCTACATCGCCACAGTGACGTCACGCAAAATCCTGCATCGCGCAAGCAGAGTTTACTGCGCAACTAGCATATATAAAACGTCCCGACATCAATCGTCGAGTGGTTTCCCACTAGATGGTCGGAAGATCCTCCCTTTTCCATAGAGTATGACTGAACTTTACACCCTGTTCCGCATACCTCTACAAGAGTTTTAAATATAACTGGCGAAATGTGAATGAATTCAATCCTTCCTAATCTCCACCACCCACCTCTGCCTAACCCTCCAGGATTGCGGGCGTGAAGTTATGTTATGTTATTTTACAGCCGTTGGAGTTGAAGACCAATTTGAATAGTTTTAACTTGGACCGCAACGAGAACGAGGAGGACAGCGACAAGACGCCCACTGCGGCGGATATGGAGAAATTGTTTCCCGGGAAGTTTGATAAGGATAAGACTCCGGTAAGTGATATTCAGAACGAATAATAAAATATTTCGTAAAACATTTTATTTGAATTCTGGCAGTCCAAAACAATCTGTGACTCCTTACGTCGATGTCACAGTTCTCGTACTTAAAGATAATTCAAATCACAATCTTGTGTTAGCGACAATCTACGACAAAAACTTGTGTAAAATTTAGTTAAATGAGAATGTTTTTGAGAGATTAAAAAGTGAGAAAAACGCACACGGAATACAAACAGTAAAAAACATTAAAAAATCTCTTGTATACCAGCACAATGCTGGCAGCATAGGTCTTAAAAATACGGGAATTGTCCCTCTGATGTCACCAATAGCAATAAATAGGAGACTTCTGCATTGTTCTACGCATAATTGAATGAATGATGTTACCAATATTTTGTAACCATAATTTGATTTAAAAGAGTGTCCGTGAAGTTTCTTGCCTCTTCTTCTCCAAAGGTACTTACTACTTTTGGAATGGCCAACTAGCTTCATATTTCTGACTGACCGACTCCTTGACAATTCAAAAGTGCCTGTAAATGATTTAATTGGACTATATGCTTTGAGTTTGAATTTGAGTTTACACCCTACATACGAGTACAAACTTACAAAGTTTACATCTATAAAATATTAGTATAGATTTGCTGTTATACTTTGCAGGTACAAGACCTCCTTGAATGGTGTCAGTGTGTGACTCGCGAGTACAGATCCTGTCGCGTCACTAACCTTACGACAAGCTTCCGTTCAGGACTCGCCTTCTGCGCCATCATACACCGGTTCCGACCTGACCTCATGTGAGTACAACATATTATGTGATGACTTATATTAGAAATGTTCGAACAAATAATGTAATTTCAAAGAAGGCATAGTAAAATGGGATAATCGATAAATATTTACATCGATTTTACAAATCGATGTAAATATGAAGAAGCTTCACGCTATAAAAGTTTTTGGAGGGGATTATTCGCGCTGTACGGACAATGTATGGCGCTAGTATGAAGTTACATAGTCGTGACGTAACTTCTACAATAGTGTTGTCTCTGCCTAACAATTATTTTAAAACGTTTAAAACTTGGCAATTTCGTAAGCTTTTACTCTTTTAATAATATTGTTTGCTATACATATTTGCAAACAAATATTTTTTTGAGAAAAATTAAAGAAGTTGTCATCATCCTTATTATATGGTTGAAATACGAAACAAGAAAAAACTCAAGGTAACCCTAACCTGTAACACTGTTTGCTGTATGGAGGTTTTGAGAATCATCTTTTTGTTTCTGAAACCCAATTTGGTTAAAACCTAAAAACGGAGCGGGGCCTATGACGGAGTCAGTTATGATATGATTTAAAGTTAAGAGGCTGACAAGAGCTAAAGCACGGTCACTGTCAGATTGCATAGAAAATAAAGCTGGTAATTTATTGCAAAAGGAAGCAATTAACTATTTAAAATAAAATAAAAATTATTGTAATAAAACCTGAGAGTGGCTTTACGTAACACACGTACAATTATTGACAGCAGATGGCGCTAAGGAGCAGTGGTGGCCCAGTGCTAACGGCTCCGACTTACGAGTTGTAGGTCGTGAGTTTGAACCCAGGAAGGCTCTTTACTTTGTGTAAAATAATTTCATCACCACTGCTCTCAAAACGGTGAAGGAAAACATCGTGAGGAAACCGGCATGTCCTAGAACCAAAAATTCGAAGGCATGTGACATCTACCAACCCGCACTGGGCCCGCGTCGTGGATTACGGCTCACTCCCTCTTGTAGAGAGGAGGCCTGTGTCCCAGCAGATGGAACGTTGTAGGCTGATTATGATGGCGCTACTAGTATGTAGAATGAATTAGGTTGTTTCTGTTGATACATATTTAACAGATTGGACTAAAAATTAAAGACTATTACGTTAATATGTTGTTTGTAGAATACCCTGACATAAAATCAGAATGCAAATTTTTAGATGTACCTTCGTGATTTTTACTGTGGTATGAAATTAGTTGTATTTTTTTTTTAACACATTTTATCCTGAAATATATCATATATTTTTCTGATTTTGTTTATTGCAGTGGATCATATACTTTTAGGCATTATACAACTTGCGTTTAGTCCCCTTAAAAGCCAGCAGTTGTTGTGAGTTCGATCCTCAACACTAGGAAGTGGTGAGAGCCCTTCACCATTCCGTGGGACTGTCTTATGTAATTTTGACGTTCATAAAGTGCTGATTCTCAGCCTAGTTTGAATATATAACTTTTGATTTTTATTACGATTATTTTGAACCACGCAACCACCTTTTGTCTGCAGATTTAATAATTCAGAAACAAATGCAGATTTTGAACCTTCGACATTCCAAATAAGGTACTTACATAAGTGGTCTTTGGAAAGACTGCTGATTAGACTAGAAGCTATTTCAATTTATATACGAAAGCTACATTATTTCTATTCTAATTAGTAGCTTGGTTGGTTTGTTAGTTCGTTGGTAAATTGGTTGGTTGGTAGGTGGGTGTTGGTTTGTTGTGGTAGTTTGTTGGTCCTGTCTATGTATGGGTACTGAAATGCCAATTTTATCTGTTTTTTTAATAGAGTTTTAAGTGACTGTACTGATGGTGTGCTTATTATATATAAGTAAAATAATTTTGTTAAGTAACTTATTTCTAACCTCTTGGCTTCCCGAACATAAAAATAAAGCTGATATAATTTAATATTTCCAGTGACTTCTCCGGTCTACAGCCCGACGAGGCGGAGAAGAATCTCCGCGTAGCTTTAGAAGCCAGTTCCAAGTTAGGCATCTCGCAAGTACTGACGGCCGCTGATGTTTGTTCGCGGCAGATTCCCGACAGATTAGCGGTAAGTTATTACATGTACTGTGACTGCCTCGTTGGTCTAGTGGTCGCAAGAGCTATTTCTGAGCATCAGATCCTGGGTTCGATTCCCAGGTCGGACAAAGTGTTATAGGGTTTTACTATCTAAAATTTCTCAGTAGCAGCCCGGAGTCTGGATTTGTGCCCGGTTGATGGCAATAGGCTCGCCCCCTATTACATGGGACTTAAACATAACTGGCAAAATGTGGGTGTACCATAGGTACACCTCTGCCTAACCCTTCTGGGATTACAGGCGTGTTATGTTATGTTATTACATGTAATATCATATTTTATATGAAGCGACTGCGTTTCTGACCTCCACAACGCAGTTACTGTGTAACATGATACCTAAATAAGACTTTCAGACTGTCGGGATTCTGACTACCCGTAACGAATGTCAAAGATCGATAGACCAACGGTTTAATGTGCTTTCCGAGGCACGGAGGGGTCTCGCTATGTAATGGATGGTCACCCATCCACCCATCGATCTCTGGAAGTGTAGCTTAACCACCGACAAGCGGTAAATGGCCTCCAATACTTAAAATTGATTTTAGAAATATATTGAAGCGGCATCTACATCGCCAAATGACCACTCAAAGTGACGTCACGCAAAATCCTGCATCGCGCAAGCAGCGTTTACCGCGCAATTAGCATAATAATTATATACAACGCCCCGAAATCAATGGTCGGGCAGTTGCCCACCACACACGACACCTGGTCAGAGGATCCTGTCTTTTCTATGGAGAATTACTGAACTTTACTTTGCCCCAAACCATAAGCGCAATTCCGGTCGCATTATAAACTCAATAAAAAAACACCTCTAATGGGGAAGGTAGGTCAAAGCTAATTGTAGACGGCGTGACCATAGCTAGATCCTTAGAGCCTACAATAAATTTGACATTTCGTTCATTAATTCCGTTTCGTGTTCATTCATGATTTTGGTTGATTGGTTATAATCCAATATTTCGTTATTTTTATTGATTTCTATATTTTACATCAATAATTATTCGATTTGGAAAATTTCAGAATTGAAAACCTTAAATATTGCTTAATTCGTAGTCGTCACTTTCTTTAAAATGTTTCTGTCATAACCTCGGCCTCTGTTGTTATTGAAATAATTAAACTTACATTTCCACAAGCTGCTAAGCTTAGGGTATTTCGGAAAATGGTAGACTCAAATTTTCGAGCATTTAGGAACATAACAAAGAATCATATCCGCAAAAAATAATGAAAACTGCCTCAAGCCTTGCACTATTAGCTTGTTTTGGGAACTAGCTACGACAGCGCCATTTTGACAGTTGCCTTCCCCATTTATTTAAATTTTTGACAAGTTTTTTAAGATTGAGTGTCGCTGAGATGAGGTTTATTGACTTACATTTTGGTTCGTGCCAAGTCAAGTATCCAAACCTTTGCCCAACTCCGAGGCCGCCAAATCGACGTAGAACAAAACTTGGACGTCGATCGATGGAGTACGTCTGTTGATTTTTGCTTTGACTGCACTGTTCTTGGTCTTTTACTCGTATTCAGTTACTTGACAATCCTAAACAAAAAAAATAGTTACCTTACGATAATGGGGTAAATTTGTGAAGAAAATGTATTGTTAAAATATTTGAATAAATCCTATATTGCAGTCCACTGCTGGACCTAGACTCTCCCAGGCTGCGCCACAACACCCTGTCCTCCGCCTCCTCGGCCCAGCCTGTCCCCCCGCGCGACCTTCCTAAGGTCGTCGCTCCACCTAGGCTGGGTTGTCTAAGGTCGTCGCTCCACCTAGGCTGGGCTTCCTAAGGTCGTCGCTCCACCTAGGCTGGGCTTCCAAAGGTCGTCGCTCCACCTAGGCTGGGCTTCCAAAGGTCGTCGCTCCATCTAGGCTGGGCTTCCTAAGGTCGTCGCTCCACCTAGGCTGGGCTTCCAAAGGTCGTCGCTCCACCTAGGCTGGGCTTCCAAAGGTCGTCGCTCCATCTAGGCTGGGCTTCCTAAGGTCGTCGCTCCACCTAGACTGGGCTTCCTAAGGTCGTCGCTCCACCTAGGCTGGGCTTCCAAAGGTCGTCGCTCCATCTAGGCTGGGCTCCCTAAGGTCGTCGCTCCACCTAGGCTGGGCTTCCAAAGGTCGTCGCTCCACCTAGGCTGGGCTTCCAAAGGTCGTCGCTCCATCTAGGCTGGGCTTCCTAAGGTCGTCGCTCCACCTAGGCTGGGCTTCCTAAGGTCGTCGCTCCATCTAGGCTGGGCTTCCTAAGGTCGTCGCTCCATCTAGGCTGGGCTTCCTAAGGTCGTCGCTCCATCTAGGCTGGGCTTCCTAAGGCGGCCGCTCCATCAAGACTGGGCTTCCTAAGGTCGTCGCTCCACCTAGGCTGGGCTGCCTAAGGTCGTCGTTCCACCTAGCCGGGTTTTCTAAGGTCGTCGCTCCACCTAGGCTGGGCTTCCTAAGGTCGTCGCTTCACCTAGGCTGGCCTTCCTAAGATCGTCGCTCCACCTAGGCTGGGCTTCCAAAGGTCGTCGCTCCACCTAGGCTGGGCTTCCTAAGGTCGTCGCTCCATCTAGGCTGGGCTTCCTAAGGTCGTCGCTCCATCTAGGCTGGGCTTCCAAAGGTCGTCGCTCCACCTAGGCTGGGCTTCCTAAGGTCGTCGCTCCATCTAGGCTGGGCTTCCTAAGGCTGCCGCTCCATCTAGGCTGGGCTTCCTGAGGCCGCCGCTCCATCTAGGCTGGGCTTCCTAAGGTCGTCGCTCCATCTAGGCTGGGCTTCCTAAGGCTGCCGCTCCATCTAGGCTGGGCTTCCTGAGGCCGCCGCTCCATCTAGGCTGGGCTTCCTAAGGTCGTCGCTCCATCTAGGCTGGGCTTCCTAAGGCTGCCGCTCCATCTAGGCTGGGCTTCCTGAGGCCGCCGCTCCATCTAGGCTGGGCTTCCTAAGGTCGTCGCTCCATCTAGGCTGGGCTTCCTAAGGCGGCCGCTCCATCAAGACTGGGCTTCCTAAGGTCGTCGCTCCACCTAGGCTGGGCTGCCTTAGGTCGTCGTTCCACCTAGCCGGGTTTTCTAAGGTCGTCGCTCCACCTAGGCTGGGCTTCCTAAGGTCGTCGCTTCACCTAGGCTGGCCTTCCTAAGATCGTCCCTCCACCTAGGCTGGGCTTCCAAAGGTCGTCGCTCCACCTAGGCTGGGCTTCCTAAGGTCGTCGCTCCATCTAGGCTGGGCTTCCTAAGGCTGCCGCTCCATCTAGGCTGGGCTTCCTGAGGCCGCCGCTCCATCTAGGCTGGGCTTCCTAAGGTCGTCGCTCCATCTAGGCTGGGCTTCCTAAGGCTGCCGCTCCATCTAGGCTGGGCTTCCTGAGGCCGCCGCTCCATCTAGGCTGGGCTTCCTAAGGTCGTCGCTCCATCTAGGCTGGGCTTCCTAAGGCTGCCGCTCCATCTAGGCTGGGCTTCCTGAGGCCGCCGCTCCATCTAGGCTGGGCTTCCTAAGGTCGTCGCTCCATCTAGGCTGGGCTTCCTAAGGCTGCCGCTCCATCTAGGCTGGGCTTCCTGAGGCCGCCGCTCCATCTAGGCTGGGCTTCCTAAGGTTGTCGCTCCATCTAGGCTGGGCTTCCTAAGGCTGCCGCTCCATCTAGGCTGGGCTTCCTGAGGCCGCCGCTCCATCTAGGCTGGGTTCCTAAGGTCGTCGCTCCATCTAGGCTGGGCTTCCTAAGGCTGCCGCTCCATCTAGGCTGGGCTTCCTGAGGCCGCCGCTCCATCTAGGCTGGGCTTCCTAAGGTCGTCGCTCCATCTAGGCTGGGCTTCCTAAGGCTGCCGCTCCATCTAGGCTGGGCTTCCTAAGGCTGCCGCTCCATCTAGGCTGGGCTTCCTAAGGCTGCCGCTCCATCTAGGCTGGGCTTCCTGAGGCCGCCGCTCCATCTAGGCTGGGCTTCCTAAGGTCGTCGCTCCATCTAGGCTGGGCTTCCTAAGGCTGCCGCTCCATCTAGGCTGGGCTTCCTGAGGCCGCCGCTCCATCTAGGCTGGGCTTCCTAAGGTCGTCGCTCCATCTAGGCTGGGCTTCCTAAGGCTGCCGCTCCATCTAGGCTGGGCTTCCTGAGGCCGCCGCTCCATCTAGGCTGGGCTTCCTAAGGTCGTCGCTCCATCTAGGCTGGGCTTCCTAAGGCGGCCGCTCCATCAAGACTGGGCTTCCTAAGGTCGTCGCTCCACCTAGGCTGGGCTGCCTTAGGTCGTCGTTCCACCTAGCCGGGTTTTCTAAGGTCGTCGCTCCACCTAGGCTGGGCTTCCTAAGGTCGTCGCTTCACCTAGGCTGGCCTTCCTAAGATCGTCCCTCCACCTAGGCTGGGCTTCCAAAGGTCGTCGCTCCACCTAGGCTGGGCTTCCTAAGGTCGTCGCTCCATCTAGGCTGGGCTTCCTAAGGCTGCCGCTCCATCTAGGCTGGGCTTCCTGAGGCCGCCGCTCCATCTAGGCTGGGCTTCCTAAGGTCGTCGCTCCATCTAGGCTGGGCTTCCTAAGGCTGCCGCTCCATCTAGGCTGGGCTTCCTGAGGCCGCCGCTCCATCTAGGCTGGGCTTCCTAAGGTCGTCGCTCCATCTAGGCTGGGCTTCCTAAGGCTGCCGCTCCATCTAGGCTGGGCTTCCTGAGGCCGCCGCTCCATCTAGGCTGGGCTTCCTAAGGTCGTCGCTCCATCTAGGCTGGGCTTCCTAAGGCTGCCGCTCCATCTAGGCTGGGCTTCCTGAGGCCGCCGCTCCATCTAGGCTGGGCTTCCTAAGGTTGTCGCTCCATCTAGGCTGGGCTTCCTAAGGCTGCCGCTCCATCTAGGCTGGGCTTCCTGAGGCCGCCGCTCCATCTAGGCTGGGTTCCTAAGGTCGTCGCTCCATCTAGGCTGGGCTTCCTAAGGCTGCCGCTCCATCTAGGCTGGGCTTCCTGAGGCCGCCGCTCCATCTAGGCTGGGCTTCCTAAGGTCGTCGCTCCATCTAGGCTGGGCTTCCTAAGGCTGCCGCTCCATCTAGGCTGGGCTTCCTAAGGCTGCCGCTCCATCTAGGCTGGGCTTCCTAAGGTCGTCGCTCCACCTAGGCTGGGCTTCCAAAGGTCGTCGCTCCACCTAGGCTGGGCTTCCTAAGGTCGTCGCTCCATCTAGGCTGGGCTTCCTAAGGCTGCCGCTCCATCTAGGCTGGGCTTCCTGAGGCCGCCGCTCCATCTAGGCTGGGCTTCCTAAGGTCGTCGCTCCATCTAGGCTGGGCTTCCTAAGGCTGCCGCTCCATCTAGGCTGGGCTTCCTGAGGCCGCCGCTCCATCTAGGCTGGGCTTCCTAAGGCTGCCGCTCCATCTAGGCTGGGCTTCTTAAGGTCGTCGCTCCATCTAGGCTGGGCTTCCTAAGGCTGCCGCTCCATCTAGGCTGGGCTTCCTAAGGCTGCCGCTCCATCTAGGCTGGGCTTCCTAAGGTCGATCTGAGCGGTCGACGTCATCGATCGGCTGAAATCTAGTTGTTTGTGCTAGAATAAAATAGGTTTTAATAAGTGATCCATGTTATAATATAAAATCATCTCTTTAATTTCAGATAATGACATATCTCTTCCAACTAAGGGCACATTTCACTGGCAGCGAATTACAAGTAGAACAATTAGGTAAGTCACCATTTTAAGGGTATTTTAAATATTTTTATACTTCATATATATATTTTAAGACTGATATCTGTGTTTGTTTCGGCCTTCCTTCTCAGAGTAGTCAGATAGGAAACGCCGACCACATAAAGTTTAAAAAAAATATGATTGACGTGTAAAAGTGTTTGTACAAACCTACTTACAGAAATAAAATCATTTATCATATAGCGATGGCGCTAGTAGAAAAGCCAAAAAATGTGTGGGGTTGAAATGTCACGTGATCATAGGTGAACGCGCGAGGGACGCACTGCGGCTCAGGCCGATTGTTTAACCCAATCGCGCTTTAGGCCGACGTCACACCTACGTTATCTCTATCTGCACTCACACAGATGCAAAGCTCAGCTTAGGCTTCTCGGAATGTATGTGGGATAAGCTCAATAAATGTTCAATAACACTGCTGATTGCTTCTTAACCTTTGTATTTATAATTTTCCGTCTTTACTTCTCGTATTCTAACGTCTTACTCCTCCTTTCTGTCAACTTATTCTCTATTTTAAAACATTCATTCCCTATCTCTTTTACTCCTTGACTATTTCGTACATTCATCACTGTCACTCGTTTATGCTTCACATCTGTATTCATCTTCACGTCTCATTTCACTATCATCCATAACGTTCTGTTCCTACAGCTCGGCCATTCTGATATCTGACTGTCTCCAGTCAGATTTAAACTAAAAGCACATCCTAAATTCTTACATTAAATAAAACTACTAACTTAAGGTAAACAATTCTAAAACTCCTGTTCAACACATATTTTACATTGTCTAATAACACTTATCAATGCTTCTTTGGTATGTGCTATTTAGTGCTTTTTGCACTCGGCTGACCTGCTTGTACCATTGAGATGGCTCTTCAATACATAGCTTTGCTAGAACTGCTATAATTATTCTGTGAATGTGTTCCACTTGACCATTCCCTCTGGGCACCCCTGTCGTTATGGTTATATGTTGAATACTCTCCTTCTCACAGTACTCATTAAAGTCATTGCTGGTAAACGCACTACCACGATCTGAAATCAAACGTATAGGATTTCCAAGTGTTTGCTGATGAATCTTCAACTTGTCTATAGTCTGTCTACTGGTAGTCCCTTTCACTTCTTTTTTTGTTGCTAGCAGACATGGTATGCACGACAATAAAAATTCTTCAATCTTCTTGTTAATATTTTTGATGTAATATTCTTGTTCTAGAAGTTGTATCATTTTCCTTTTTCCAAAATGACCCTTCTGATGTATTCTTCTTAAAATCTCAAATTCTAAATTTCTTGGTATAACTAACTTTCTTTCTAGTCCTTTGTACAATAAACCATTGCTGTAGATGTAGTCTTTGTATGGCTGAAGTTTTACAATCTCTATAATCGCATTAATACCTTCATCCAACATCTGTGCTTGCTTAACTTGATCATGTAGGCTTAACTCAACAGCTCCAACAAATAGATATCTGCTCAAAGCGTCAGCATGTTGCATTTTACTTCCTGGTCGATGTTCAATAACATAATCATACTCTTCAAGCAATAACACCCATCTGGCTACTCTAGTTGTTAGGTCCTTTTTATTCAAAGTCTTCTGAAAAGCTTGACAGTCTGTAACAATTTTAAAGTGTTTTCCGTACAAGTAATGCCTAAACTTCTTTACCCCTTCAATAATAGCCAAAGCTTCCAACTCATAGCTACTATACTTCTTCTCAGCATCACTGGTTTTCCTACTGTAGTAGTGTACAGGATGTAACTCACTTGTATGGTCTCTCTGAAGCAAGATAGCACTGTATGCTATTGCAGAAATAAAAAAAAACTAAAAATCACATTAACCTACATGGGCACTTATGAAACGTCAGATTCTAGGTGCACGGTTCCAATTGGTCGTTTCCTATGGAGAAGAGCCGGCAAGAAACTCCATGGTTACTCTTTTAAAAATATTTGTCTTTTACAATGTTTTTTAATTACAGTGTTAATAGGTATGGGAGGACAGTGTAGGCCTGTCAACAAGTACCATATGTTTAACACAAGGCCTACGACGTTTTCACATTTACAAAATATAAAATAATCTAATAAAGTAAAATCAAAAACTAATTAAAAATTTTAGGTATATAATGTCAAATATTGAAAATATTATGTCAGAGTTATGTAAAAGTCAAAATATAATAAAAAATTAAAATTAAACACCATTATTTGGGAGCAGTTATTAGAAATATACATAGTGATGCCGTTTATGAGGTACCAGGGAAGCCACATGTGCAGAGGGAATTATTGCCAAACTTTCTTGTCTTCGACGTAGTCTTTAATCTTATAGTACGCTTTTTTGATATGGATACGTTTGATGTGGGTTTTGAACTTTCCATCGCTAAGTTCTGTAACCTTAACTTTGGCAACTTGTTATAAAAGCGGATACTGTTTATCAGAAATGATTTGCTTGTTTTATTTAATCTAAAATTGGGTATAACGATTTCATTTTTACTTCTTATTTTAAAAAGTCCTAAGTTTATGCGAACATGCAAAATACTTTCTAAGATATAAAGAGAAGGCAGAGTTAGTATATCAATTTCTTTGAATTTGTTTCTAAGAGATTCGCGAGGACCCATTTCATAGATCGCGCGGATTGCCCACTTTTGTAAAATGAAAATTGAATGTACGTCAGCTGCTGATCCCCACAGCAGAACGCCATAAGACATAATACTGTGGAAATAAGCAAAGTATACAAACCTAGCTGTGGCTATATCGGTCAACTGCCTTATTTTTCTTACTGCATATTGAAAATTGAAATTGAAAATTGTTTATTTGTCCCAAAACAGTTACATAGATTATAAATGAGACATCCCCAGTAAGTAATTGATAATACTTGTGTTGGGGCTATCTCGCTCTTCCCTTAAATTATTAACAATATTGAGACGATTTTTACAATAGGTGACTAAAAATAAAAAATACATATAGGAAGAAAAGATAACATTAAATGACTTATAAACTAATTGCAGCTCCTTGTGTACCCGTAGTTGTATGTCTATGAGAAACTGTATGTGCGTCGATTTTACAGGGTCTGTGTTATTGTGTGTGTGGGTGTGTGTGTGTGTATGTGTTTGTGTATGTGAATTTGTATGTCTTCTTTCAGTGCCGATGTGTTCGACGCGCAATTTATAGAATATACTAGATGAGTACTTACATTTTTGATAAGAAGGAATGTCAAAAGAAATTGTTTAACCAAGTCTAGCTAAAACTTGCTCAGCTTCCTCGTATGTTAAGGTTTTTAGCCACTTCGTTATAATCTTTTTGCTTACATGTGAGACCTCATGGTGGAACCTTAACTTTACATATATTTTATTGTAAATGAAGGTCGATTGGGTTGCATACTGAAGTCGTGCAAAGACAGTTCGGACCCTTGGGGAGTAAGCTACTATATCCTTTCGTCTTTTCTCCTGGCTGTCTTGGTTAAATGGAATAGACTTTTGTAAATATAGTGTAGTAACTAAGAAATATAGTTTTCTTACTGAAAGTAAGCTACTGATTCTATATAGATCGACTGTGGGGTATCTGTATGGTTTATAGTACATAACTTTTATTAGTGACCTTTGGGCTCTTTCTAACTCAATGAATTTTGTTTTAGTGGCTCCTCCCCAGACTTGTAAACAGTATGTTATAACGGATTGTGTGAGCACAATGTAGATGCTATTTAGTGTCTTCGGAGGCATCACATATCTTAGATTTTTAAATATCCATATCAATCTTCTCACCCGTGACGTGACAATTTCAATATGCGAATGCCAAGTTAAACACTCGTCAACTATAACTCCCAGGTATCTTGTGGACGTTACATGTTTAATGGCTTGACAATCACAATTTTGGTTCAAGTGGTACGCACACGTGTGGATTCTGATTTTAAAATTATGGCCCGGCTTAGACCTTATACTAGGAGAAAAACAAATGTAGTTGGTTTTAGGAACACTAAGGGTTAGTAGATTGGCTTTGAGCCATCTATCTACGGCAACTAATCCTTGCTCGGCATTATTGCACGCAGCTTCCCACGTGTCTCCAAAGTAGACAATGGCCGTGTCGTCCGCGTAGGAGAAGATGTTTCCCCCACCGTTTCGTAGGTTGCAGAGTTCGTTAATATACACTAGGAACAGTGGTGGGCCGAGGACTGATCCCTGCGGGACCCCAAATACAATGTCTTCCTCCTCACCATGCGAGTCACCTATTTTAACCTGCTGTCTCCTACCTCGGAGGTAACTGTCAAAGAGGGCGAGAGCCTTACCTCTTATTCCTATAGCTTCAAGCCTCTGCACAAGCATATGCAGCTGAACTTAATTTACCTGAACGAGCTCTAATGTGAGCGCCCCATTGCAATTTTGAATATAAAGTAATTCCTAGAAATACAGTTTCCGTAATAGCATCTAGTTTCTTGCCATCAAGTTTTAAATTTAAACCCACTTGGGATACATTTGGTAATGAGAACTTAAGACATTTAGTTTTGTTCGCATTGAGTAAAAGATTATTAGCTGCAAACCATTTCGAAAGAACAGCCAGACTATCATTCACATGTAAGACATCCGTATCTTTTCTATCTATTTTAAAAATAAGAGAAGTGTCATCAGCGAATAAAATTATATCTGATAAGTTAGCCATCATGTAAGGAAGGTCATTAATATAAACTAGAAATAAGAAAGGGCCGAGAATTGAACCTTGAGGCACGCCCATCGACGTCCTCGGAGTCCTTAGTCACAGAAAATGCCAATTGCATCCTGGGACTTCTCCCAGGATTCCAAAATGTGACTGATGAGTTTTACTCCCGCATCAGTCGTCGACCTACCTTTCGTGAAACCAAACTGGCGACTATGTAAAATTCTATTTGAATTAAAATGTGACAACATCTGGTCTAGCATGATTTTTTCATAGATTTTACTCAATGCTGGTAGCACAGATATAGGTCTATAATTAGAGGGATCACTCTTACTACCCGATTTAAAAATTGGTACTACTTTACTATGTTTCATTAAATCAGGAAACGTACCGCTGTCTTAACATTGATTAAATATGCCTGTTAGGACAGGGGCAATTGTGTCAATAATATCTCCAAGAACCTTAACGGAAATCCCCCATAAGTATTCAGTGTTTTTTATGTTAAGACTTTTGAACGCTTTTTAATTGTGACAATATAAATAGGCTCGAATTTAAAACTAGGAATGTCCTTACTGAAGTTTTATTTGAGTAAAGATTCAGCTAATACAGATGATGAGGGAAGAGATTTCGTAACCTCAATTGGGATGTTAATGAAGAAATTTTCTAGTGACTCAGCAACCTTCAACTTATCTGAAATGGTTTCATTATCAATTTTTAACGACAAGTCATTCTGATCTCGCTGTTTTGTGTTTCCAGTTTCTTTGTTAATTACCTGCCACACAGCTTTTATTTTATTATGGGAAATGCACCAATTTTGTAACTTATTAATTTAGACTTAGCTTGAGCGCAGACTCTTTTGAATATTTTAGAATAATTTCTCACATAATCACGAAGAGTTTGATCAGACGTCTATGATTTCTCGTGATACAACCTATACAAAATATCTCTGCTTTTTCTAATGCCAGCAGTGGCCCATTCACTAAATTTTGATTTAGTATTGATAGTTACTTTTTTTTACAACATGCTTTATTGAATTCTTGGCATACTGTAGAAAATAGTGTACCATAGTTTAAATTGGGGTCTTGTGAATCAAAACTAGCTGTTGAAAGATTGCTATTAAGATTATTATTAAACATTTTCAACTTATTTTTAGTAAGAGGTCTTATTTCAGAGGCCTCGGTATGCAATTCAGTTAATAACTGAGGATCAAATATCCTTAACACTGGGCTACTAGTTAAAGCATTCTTCAACACATTAAATGCACTTCTCTGGACATCTTCAAACACAAAGTTAACATTCTTCTTTAATAAATCAGTTAATGGTTTAGCAATTAATGCAAAATCTTTAATATACTTCCTAAAATAAGAAGTTAATCCCACAAAACTATGAAGTTGCTTTAAAGTCTTTGGTTCAAGGTACCTGGTAACAGCTTCTGTTTTGTCCAGCGAGGGTTGAACTTTTCCATCCTCTATGATGTGTCCAAGGTACTCTATTCTTCGACATAGTAATTGCGCCTTCTTCCAATTAATTTGCAAGCCATATTATGATGCGACAGCTAACACTTCTTTAAACCGCTGCAATGCCTGATATTCATCAATAGCAGGTATTAATAAATCATCGATGAAAATAACCAATATTCCTTTTGCTATAAGTTCCTGAAACATATAGTCACAAATCGCATAAAATACTTTGGGCAAACCGACAAACCAAACGGAGCCCTCAAAAACTCATACTGTCCATTGTGTGTTACAAAGGCAGTGTACTTTATACTTTCTTTACTGACTCTCAAATGGAAGAAACCATTCTTTAAATCTAATACACTAAAAACACGTGCACCTTTAAGTTTATTAATCAAATCATCAATAATAGGCAGAGGAAATTCATCTTTTATCATCTTTTTGTTTATAGGTCTATAGTCTACACATACTCTAGTGCTGCCACATTTTTTCTTTACTAACACCAAAGGTGAGGAATATTCTGAAAAACTTACACGAATTATTCCATACTTAAGCCACTCTGATACTTGATTTTCAACAATCTGTTGTTCAGCTAAAGATATACGTCTTGGTCGCTGAGCTATGGTCTGTCATCTTTGAGCACAATGCGCAATTCTATAGGCGCTTCCTTTTATAATTCCTGGTTTATAATTCATCACACAATCAATAACTTCTTGTTGCACCTGCTTGTCTTGAATATTACCTAGAACAAACTCATCCTGACTAACCACATACGCAAGCCTTGGTAACCAACTGTTTACGTTTGGAGCAATCAGTATTGACCCCTTCGACATAATTGTAAAAACATTTTTAAGGAATTCTTGACCCAATATTACACTACACGGCATAGTACGCCTAGGAACAACATGAAATGCAGTATCGTTATATTCGTGTCCGTCTAACAATAAACAAGCAGTAAACTTTTGCGTCGACACTACACTGCCGCCTAATCCCACAAGATTCGTGACAGACTCAGGAGCCCCAAGATGATTATAAAGTTCGGTACACACCAAATTTATCTCACTGCCAGAGTCAATCACAGCATTTACTTCGCATTTATTCACCATAATAGTTTTGTATGCATTCTCAACTTTCTGTGCCGGCGTTTTCTCTTCGACGTAAACATCAGTGAAGTTAGCGTCAGTTCCCACTGGCATCGCCATGCCATCTTGTCGCCGTCATGCCATCTTGTCGCCGTCACTGACGTTGGTACTCCTGTCAATGTCGTCAGTTGCGCCAACCGCTGCCGCGCGAATGTTCGGAATGAAGTCGATCACACACATCGTTCGTCTATCCTCGGGCAAGTTCGGTGTTTCGACTCGCCGTTCCCGATCATGGGTCCTTTCGTTTGTCGACCGAATCGACCGAATGCATTTCGTAGAAATGTGTCCTAATTCGTTGCACTTAAAACACTTAAGACCTTTTTCTTTATTTGGACACTGGGACGATTGATGATCTTTTTCACCACAGCTGTAACACCTCTTGATTCCTGCGCCTTTTTCATTATTTTCAGGCTTCCTGTATCGACTGTTATCCATCCTCATCTTTTCTTTGATCGTCTCATATATTTTTAGTTTTTCTTTCAGCTCTGCGTACGTCGTAACTCCGTACAACATTTTGTTTACTTCTGAATCGATTATGCCGTCAATGATAAATTTAATGGCGACATAATCGGGCATCTTGCCGCGTTTTCCCATCTCCTTCATGACTAGCATGTAGTCTAAACACCTTTCATCCTTCTTTTTCTTTCTGGCGGCCATCATCTCGTGGATTGTTTTACTATCCACCGAATCCGGAAATTCTTGAATGAATCCAGCCTTCAAATCCTCCCAGCTTTTAAAAGGTTTTTCAGATCTGAGCCATAGCGCAGCAGTTCCGACCAAAGCCCTTCTGGCTACAATCAGAGTTTGTAGGGGCGACCACTGAAAAATCTCAGCATTGTCGTCGATGTCCTGTGCCCATTTGGCTACCGCAAACGTCTTGTCTTGCCCACTAAAGTTTGGGACAAGGCTCTCGTGGAAAATAGCCTGCTCACGGTGAAACGCTTGCCTAGCCGATGTGGATGCGTCATGTTCGTCTTCGTCGTAGTCGATTGGCGGCGATTTTTCCCTTGTCGCGGCGTCCTTTCCATATTTCGTCTTTATTGTAACAATTGTTACCGTCTTCAATCAGCACCGTCTTTTCTCGTTATGGCGTCTTAACAAAAAGTGCCGTGACAAGAGTGCCGTCTTCTGTTTTCTTTTAGCTCCTTTTGGTCAGAAAACTTAAAATATTGAGCTATCCCGGACGAGCCCCCAAAAGTTGTGGGATAAGCTCAATAAATGTTCAATAACACTGCTGATTGCTTCTTAACCTTTGTATTTATAATTTTCCGTCTTTACTTCTCGTATTGTAACGTCTTACTCCTGCTTTCTGTCAACTTATTCTACATTTTTAAACATTCATTCCCTATCTCTTTTACTCCTTGACTATTTCGTACATTCATCACTCACTCGTTTATGCTTCACATCTGTCAATTATCTTTACGTCTCATTTCACCATCATCCATAACGTTCCGTTCCTACATGTATCATAGTGAACCGATAGCGATTGTAGAAATAGAATTGCTCCGAAGCGAATGACATTTGTTTAGGCCCTCTGGGCTGTCAAAACAGCGTTGGGATGATGATATCGTCAAAGTTGCGGGGAACACTTGGGTGAGGGACGCACGGTGGGGGGATGGTGGGGGTGGCCTCTGTAGCCTGTTGGGGAGGTTCAACATGTGTGGACGTGCGCGCGCTAGGCAGCGGAGGGGGGGAAGAGGGGGGCGGGGGGGGCGGGGGGGGCGGGGGGCGCGGTGACGTGGTTGGCAGACTGAGTTAGCTTGGCCACAGTTCCACCGCTCACGTACCTAAAAATACCACATATTTTACATAAAGCAACTGCATATCTGACCTGACCAACAATAATTGCTTTCCACAACTTTCCTGGACAAATCCTTTACGGTCCAGACCGCTCGTTTGTGGAATGCATTGTCAGTTGAAATAAAACGCGCGCAGTCGTTACATGTGTTTAAAAGACTTGCAAAGATACTTTACTTGTAAGCCTCGGCTGGAGGCCTTAATTTATTAGGGCAACCACAGGCAAGCTCGGTTAAGCAGACGACAACCTCAGGTTGACCTGCGAGAAGCCATTTACAAAAACGATAAAACATTACTTGTCGTTGTGGTCTTGTTCTCGTAACTGTAGCTACTTATAGTTTTAGTATATATTTTTGTTGCATATACATCTACAGCCGTATAAAAAAAAAAAACAATCGTCAAACTTCATTTTAACTTGACAGAAAGGGACAAAACAGTTCGATAGCTAAACTAGGTTTATAAAGCCGATTGTCTTTTTAATGAATAAGGCGGTTAGTATGTATCTTTTATTTACGATAAGTAAATATCTGGGTATCTATTTATCTAGTATTATGTTTACATATTATTTGCACCAACGACATCCCCATTTGATGTCCAGGCAAATCACTGTCCATTCCAAGGTTGCCCGGAAGAGATCGCAGATAGCGATAAGGCCGCCCATTGTACATTTTGTAGTGTTCGTTTTTTTGTGATGTACCATAAAATAAAATAAATAACATGTTTCGATAAATTTTCAGGTAACGACGAGACGGAATCATCGTACCTAGTTGGTCGCCATGACACGGACGGCTCTATTCCTCAGGAGCTCTTCAGCAGGGAGATCAGCATGAGACGGTCTCGGAATACGATAGACCGGCCACGACCAGGGTGAGTCGGAGAATATCAACTTGTGACAGTTTGCTGCCGACCATCAAAAAACCATTTTTGCGCTTGATTGGAACTTATTGCGAATTTCGCCAATGAAACTGAACGCGTTCAGCACATCAAAAGCGTTCAAGAGCTGTCACTGACAAAATTTTCATGGAATATGCTGTTCGCGTTCAGTTTAATTTGTGAAATCGGCACTTAGAGTGCTATAAGGATCTTTTGACGCCTGAATGATATTTGCAACGGGCTTGTTGTTGGTGAACATTCGTGAAATTGTCACAGAAATTGTATTGACAAAACAGGATGGCGGCTTTAGTTCCGTTTTTGACCGCGCGCCAAAATAACCTTGTAGCGCTGCGCTGTGCTGTCGGTTTCTGAATTGATAATTTGAAGTTGAGAAGTTGTCAATCTCTATTTTAGCATTACATAAGTTGAAGGGATCACCTTAGGGTGTGCTAAAGTTGAGATCTGCGAGCCCGTGTTGTTCTCCTAAACTACACGAGATTTCTGTGCTATAACTAATTTAAACAATAAATTAGACTGCCTCATCTGTGTAGTGGTCGCAAGAGCTACTGCTAAACATGAGGTTATGGGTTCGATTCCCAGGTCGGCCAAGGTGTTATAGGATTTTTCTATCTAGAATTTGTCAGTATCAGCCCGGAATCTGGATAAATATAAATATATATATAGTCTTGGCAATAGGCTCGCCCCCTATTACATGGGACTTAAGCATAACTGGCGAAATGTGTGTGTACTACAAGTACACCTCTGCCTAACCCTTCTGGGATTACAGGCGTGATGTTATGTTATGTGAAAACGCCCTCAAACAGACAGACAAGGAAAAGCGACTTTAATTTGGAACATGTATAGATTCTGATAAAAATCTCTTTTTCAGTTCCCAAGACTCTCAAGAATCCCGTCACTCCGCCGACCGTACCACCCCGGACAAGCCTCAATCTCCGGCCCCCATGAAAGATGTCCGCGATATGTTCCTCCAACAATCGAAAACAATCCTCGGCAAGATGCTCTCCCCGGCCAGAGACCTCAGGGAGAAACCCACTGCCAAGTGGTTCTCTGACCCATTGAAAGTAAATGAGGTAAGTTATCATATGTTCCTCCAACAATCGAAAACTATCCTCGGCAAGATGCTCTCCCCGGCCAGAGACCTCAGGGAGAAACCCACTGCCAAGTGGTTCTCTGACCCTTTGAAAGTTAATGAGGTAAGTTATCATATGTTCCTCCAACAATCGAAAACTATCCTCGGCAAGATGCTCTCCCCGGCCAGAGACCTCAGGGAGAAACCCACTGCCAAGTGGTTCTCTGACCCTTTGAAAGTTAATGAGGTAAGTTATCATATGTTCCTCCAACAATCGAAAACTATCCTCGGCAAGATGATCTCCCCGGCCAGAGACCTCAGGGAGAAACCCACTGCCAAGTGGTACTCTGACCCTTTGAAAGTTAATGAGGTAAGTTATCATATGTTCCTCCAACAATCGAAAACTATCCTCGGCAAGATGCTCTCCCCGGCCAGAGACCTCAGGGAGAAACCCACTGCCAAGTGGTTCCTGACCCTTTGAAAGTTAATGAGGTAAGTTATCATATGTTCCTCCAACAATCGAAAACTATCCTCGGCAAGATGCTCTCCCCGGCCAGAGACCTCAGGGAGAAACCCACTGCCAAGTGGTTCCTGACCCTTTGAAAGTTAATGAGGTAAGTTATCATATGTTCCTCCAACAATCGAAAACTATCCTCGGCAAGATGCTCTCCCCGGCCAGAGACCTCAGGGAGAAACCCACTGCCAAGTGGTTCCTGACCCTTTGAAAGTTAATGAGGTAAGTTATCATATGTTCCTCCAACAATCGAAAACAATCCTCGGCAAGATGCTCTCCCCGGCCAGAGACCTCAGGGAGAAACCCACTGCCAAGTGGTACTCTGACCCTTTGAAAGTTAATGAGGTAAGTTATCATATGTTCCTCCAACAATCGAAAACTATCCTCGGCAAGATGCTCTCCCCGGCCAGAGACCTCAGGGAGAAACCCACTGCCAAGTGGTTCCTGACCCTTTGAAAGTTAATGAGGTAAGTTATCATATGTTCCTCCAACAATCGAAAACTATCCTCGGCAAGATGCTCTCCCCGGCCAGAGACCTCAGGGAGAAACCCACTGCCAAGTGGTTCCTGACCCTTTGAAAGTTAATGAGGTAAGTTATCATATGTTCCTCCAACAATCGAAAACTATCCTCGGCAAGATGCTCTCCCCGGCCAGAGACCTCAGGGAGAAACCCACTGCCAAGTGGTTCCTGACCCTTTGAAAGTTAATGAGGTAAGTTATCATATGTTCCTCCAACAATCGAAAACAATCCTCGGCAAGATGCTCTCCCCGGCCAGAGACCTCAGGGAGAAACCCACTGCCAAGTGGTACTCTGACCCTTTGAAAGTTAATGAGGTAAGTTATCATATGTTCCTCCAACAATCGAAAACTATCCTCGGCAAGATGCTCTCCCCGGCCAGAGACCTCAGGGAGAAACCCACTGCCAAGTGGTTCCTGACCCTTTGAAAGTTAATGAGGTAAGTTATCATATGTTCCTCCAACAATCGAAAACTATCCTCGGCAAGATGCTCTCCCCGGCCAGAGACCTCAGGGAGAAACCCACTACCAAGTGGTTCTGTGACCCCTCGAAGATTCATATGGTAAGTAACTTGATTCACCTAACTCTTTCTGTAATATGTAGTTCAAATTTTACAAATGCGCTTGATAAGGAAAACAAAGAATGAAAAATGCGTTTAATGGCAATACTACACAAAAAAATGACACCTTAGAACTATAAAAAAACAGAAAACAAAGATAGTAATGCGCATGCGCATGTAAGTAGTGCCTCAAGGTGCTAGACTGCGGTCGATCAACTTATACCCGACCAATTCGCGTATTTCTATGAACGTTCAATCGGACAGACATAGACAACAAAATTGACAAGATGGCTCCTGGCTAAATGTTAACAGCCACACGGTTCTTTCGAAGGTTAAGGTACGCTTTCCGCGGTCGGTTCGTGTATGGGTGACCATCCATTACACTCCGAGTCCCCTCCTTGCCTCGGAAAGCACGTTAAGCCGTTGGTCTCGGCTGTCATTCGCAGATCTTCGACAGTCGTCACGGGTAGTCAGAACCCCAAAAGCCTGGCAACCAGCCAGAGTTACCCAGTAGGCAGTCCCTCCGTATAAAAAGTATCTATGGATTGTGTATTCTTTTACATTCATTGTCGTTGAGATGAGATTGAGAATAGATTTTGTATGTTTTTAATTGCGGGAATTGGCTTTCTGTTGGCATTTATCCTCTCAAAACATATTCCATACATAACATCACGCTTGTAATCCCAGAAGGCTTAGGCATAGGTGTACTTAAAGTACACACACATTTCGCCAGTTATGCTTCAGTCCCATGTAATAGGAGGCGAGCCTATTGCCATGAACCGGGCACAAATTCAGACTCCAGGCTGCTACTGAGAAATTCTAGATAGAAAAGCCCAATAACACTAAGCTCGACCTGGGAATCGAATCTGAGACCTCATGTTCAGTAGTAGCTCTTGCGATCACTGGACCAACGAGGCAGTCAAACATATTCTATAACGATCGATAACTATGTAGAATTAAAAGATATTTGTGAGTTTTGTTATAATAAAAACCGTAATAAGTTTTTTTTCCTTTCCAGCCACCGCCCGCTAGACCGGAGAAGCTTATGACTCGCAAAGAGTTAACAGATCCCTTTGGTTCTGATGACGAAGAGGAGCAGCAAGAAACGCCAGCACCACCAGCACAGAACAACCCGAGCAATGATATAGGTAACCATCTTTATCAGATATTACCTTAAAATTAAAGATACTACCACAATTCCCGCTATCGCTTCACTATGGCCTATGATCACTTGACATTACGATAGCATATGTTAACCAAATATATTTTTGCGCTTTTTAACTAGCGTCATCGCTAATCAAATTTACGAATGTTTCTTTATCTTGGCTCTTTTTTGATCCACTTTCGAATACAGTTTTTTTTTCCAGAATATATATCAGCAAAAGAGTTATCTACTTAGCCACTTTCCTATTATCTTAAAAGTAAGCTAGAGAGAGACTTTGCAAAACAATCCTGCTTGGTTAACGTCTCGAGTTGTCATACTGCATCTTGGTACTTGACATTAGGAATTTATTATGAGTTTTTGTATAAAAATACCCATATCCAGTTATCGACAATAGGCATGATGACTAATATTAAAAGAGTTCGAAAAAATATGTAATTTCAAAGAAGGCATAGTTAAAATTAGATAATCGAAGTAATCTGTTAAATCGATGTAAATGTGAAGAAGCTACACGATCTACAGTTTTTGGAGGGGATTATTACCGTCCTTGTCGCGCGGTACGGACAATGTACGGCGCTAGTATGAAGTTACATAGTCGCGACGTCACTTCTACTATCGTGTTTTCCTTGTCTAACACTTATTTTAAAACGTTTATAACTTGGTAATTTATTAGAGGTTAACACTTTAAATAAAAAAAATTGCACTATTTGGAAACAAATATTTTTTTGAGTTAAAGATAAAAAACATAGTCATCATCCCTAACAAAACCTTTATTATACTTGATTCCAGTAAAACCTCAACCCGACCCGAAACCGGAACCGGTATTGAACCCGTTATCTCACCCGGAGCAGGACAGCCGGCTGTCACCTATACAGCCAAAGCCGACCACGCCGGAGTTACCTAAACCTACGCCGGTAAGTGAAGTGCTGTGCTTGAGTGGATTGTTTGTTTGTAGCGCGTAGTGTGAGTGTGGTGGCGTTGTGAGGTCGTAGCCGGGGACATAGTAGGATAAATACTGCATTAAAAGAGTTCAAGTCATCATAATCAGGCTATAATGTTCCCACTGCTGGGACACAGGCCTCCTCTCGGTGAGAGGAAGAAAATAAAGAAAAACCATTTATTTAGCACATTCTAAGAGGCACACAGTATAATATAAAGCAGATTCCACGACGCGGGCCCAGTACGGGTTGGTAGATGTCACATGTCTTCGAATTTTTTGTTCTAGGACATGGTTTCCTCATGAAATTTTCCTTTTCCGTTTTGAGAGCAGTGGTGATGAAATTATTAACGCAAAGTTAGGCGCCTGTCTTTGTTCGACACTACGACCTACAACTCGTAAGTCGGGGCCGTTACCACTTGCCCACCAGAGCAGTCAAAAGATTAATATTTTCTTAGTTTTTGAATATACTCGTGATTATTTTTACCATTCTTTGATACATGGGTATAACAACAAATAGCTTTCATCCTATAAATATAATTTCTTTTTGTAGTGCTAACTTGCGTACTTTCGAGCCAAAATAATAAATAAATAGTTCACAGTTTCAGTTTAATTAAACAAGGGAAGTTTTTTTATAACACCTTGGCTATGACCTTGCATTACCTACTTATTTTTTGGATCCGATATGCCATTTACAAATACTTCAAAAGATACATAGATACGGTATCTAAACAGTATATACATACTTGTGATACTGACTTACAAATAAAATTGTTATTAGTTCTTCTAGTCTAGTTGTAATGAATTGCGAAAGAATAATTTTTTAATTATAGATAATTGAATTAGTGTTTTTTTTTGTCATACTAATAAGCTCAGCAGCGACATCATACATTTTAGACGATTTTTTAAGAAACATTACCTTTGAAATTTATTTATACTAGCTATTCGTGCCTTGGGTTAATTTCATACAAAAAATTGCCTCCAAATTTCCGACTTACCCGGTGGATTTTCCAAAAAAAGTCTTTCATATAAAACTTGTCCGCACAATTACAAACACAACAAAAAAAGAATTAGCCAAATAGGTGCAGTTTTGAAATGATGCGCGGACAAACATTTTTGGCATTCGATTTTTATTTACAAAATTGTTACAATAAAGCAACTTATTTATTCATGGAAATGCCGATACCTTTATATTTAAAGAATGTTATGTTTTTCTTGTTGAAACCTTCGGGGGCTTGTGTGACAAAAAAATGTCGTTTTTACTGTTTATGTTCGTTCAATTTTGGGATATTTACATAAAGGTAGATAATTAAAAAAACCTGTTTATAAATGCTAGTGCGATAAATAAGATAGAGTTAATTAATCTGCCAGTTAGTTCATTACTGTCATTATCGTGTAACTTGGTACGGTCAGAAAAGCAAATAATAAAATATGGTCATGTTTCATCCCATATTTTTCTTTTGTATTTAAAATTAATCATTATGTTTGTGATAGAACATGCTCCAAATATTCACTTTTTTGTTTTGCCGACCGGCCAAAATTAAAAAAAAAATACCCGTCATTTCTTTCCATTGCTCATCAACACTGCTTTCCCGCCTGTGTTTGATGCTTCTGATTGGACGACGCTATGTAACCCCGCTTCGCTGATTGGTCGATCACGTCATCGCTCTCGATTCTCATTGGCCAGCAATTATTATCCCGTCATGATGAGTTGAAAGAGCGAGCGAGACAGTTGCTCGAAGCTACGAAAAAGGAGGCGAGGGAAAAGGATAGAAAGATGCGACAGAACGAGAAGGAGAGAGAAGAGAAAGAGAATGGACATAGGAATGGAGATGTAAGTCCTAAGGTATGAGTTTTAATTGCCTTTCTTATAAGTCTTTCTCATGTCTAGGTTAATAGAAAATATTAAATTATTAATTTAAATATGTAATAAAAATATACAGAACAGGGTCATCAACTCGTCATCGAAATGTATAATAATAAAATTAGCCAGATTTGCATTTGATAGATACGCAGCTGCAACACTAAACTGTATCCCCGATTTTATTATCGTAATTTGGTTATGGCCTCTTACTGTGACAGTAAATTTATAAATGTACGAAGGTCGAAAAAAAATGGTATTTCATACATTGTGACCGCGTAGGTCTACTCACTTTTCTAATGAAACAACTGATATTTTTTTGATGACCGACGAAAAATAGCTATGCTAGGGGGTCTAGATTCATTAGCTGAATTTAAGGTTTCATTTTGCTCGTCGATGTCACTGCCACCCTGTATAGTTAATGTCATTCTGTCTCTGTCATCATCAAACGATTGACAGAAACAGAAAGATGTTTTAAAGGATGAAGGATGTTTTGTATTTTAAGTTTAGCGTTGAAATGTGTCTAGTGATTTGTTGAGCAAGAGGACCTCGATCCAGTTTTCTGAAAGCTTGTTCAAATAAATATTTGATTGTCTTCTGTCAAACAACCATATCAGCTAATTAGGATCAGAGCGGCAATTCTCGTGTTTTTAAGAACGTTCGCGTTCTAACTCTCAATCTGTCAAAAATACAAGCAGTTTACTATATTTATACATTTTTGACATGTTGTTTAAATCAAATCAAATTCAAAATATTATATTTCACATGAGGGAAGAAAAGACAAAATTATAGATGAATAAATGAAATCTGTAATTTTGTCTATTCTTCTGTCGATAAAAGTTGGTGATGCTTCTGTGATGTGTGCCTTGAGATATCAAACGTACATCATAATGTAACTCTAAAACCTAGCTAGAACATGCATAATGCATAATCAGCCTATTATGTGCCCACTGCTGGGACACAGGCCTCCTCTCTGTGAGAGGGAGTGGGCTGTAATCCACCACGCGGGCCCAGTGCGGGTTGGTAGATGTCACATGTCCTCGAATTTTTGGTTCTAAGGCATGCAGGTTTCCTCACGATGTTTTCCTTCATCGTTTTGAGAGCAGTGGTGATGAAATAATTTACACAAAGTAAAGCGCTTGTCTGGGTTCGAACCTACGACATACAACTCGTAAGTCGCGGCCGTTACCACTGGGCCAGCACTGCTCTAACATGGCTAGAACATCTATGAATTAAAAAAAAAGTCTGAAAAGTTGTCTTAAACTGTCAGACAGGCGTTCGATTTATAATCTATAGTTAAATCAAATCAAAACTAACAGTTAAAAAAGAAATAATAAATATTGTATTGCACATACGTTTTGCGCAAGCACTTGATGTCAAAGCCTTGTTGTGTCCATTTTATATATGAAAGTAACTAACTTTTTCTATTTTGGTTTTGTTCCTAGCCCATGACAGAGGAAGAAAGACAGGCGATGCTACGGGAGAGAGCGAGAAAGCTAATTGCTGATGCAAGAGCCGGTATTGTTAGGTAAGTTATCACAGACACAGTAAAGCCAAAACGTGCGACAAAACTAATCTAGAATCAAAACAACAGGGAAAATGAATTTATTTTATATTTTTAAGTCAAAAAAATGTTTGTTTCCAAATAATGCAAACAATAGTATGAAAAGCCAAGTTATAATAAACTTTTTTAAATAAGTGTTAGACAAGGACAGAACGTATCGTAGAAGTGACTGAAGTGAGAAGTGAACTTCATACTAGCGCCATACATTGTCCGTATACCGCGCGACAAGGACGGAAATAAACCGCTCAAATTTACATCGATTTAACAGATTTTTTCGATTATCTCATTTTTACAATTCCAATTCTTTGAAATCACATATTTTTTTTAAATTTTTTATGTGTTAAGTATGTTTTGTATGTGTTGAGTATTCCAATTGAGTTTCGATGTTTAAAAATAAACGACGAATCTTGGGTACTGCAAGAATTTAGAAGAACCAATAAATAAGCTTTTCGCCAAAGTCGAATTTGTTGTTCATACAAAATTAAGTCTTATAACAACCGACGAAGGTTGTTAAAGGTTGTTATTATTTAACATATTTTCCTCATAATTGTGACACGCGCGTGATAGCTGCGTGGGCACTTCCACTTGTTTTGTCAATCCCGCGGTCGTGCATGTCATTGTAAATGTTTGTAATACTTTCAAAATCTAAATATTTGATTTCACATAAACCTACATGGGCACTTATGAAACGTCAGATTCTAGGTGCACGGTTCCAATTGGTCGTTTCCTATGGAGAAGAGCCGGCAAGAAACTCCATGGTTACTCTTTTAAAAATATTTGTCTTTTACAATGTTTTTTAATTACAGTGTTAATAGGTATGGGAGGACAGTGTAGGCCTGTCAACAAGTACCATATGTTAAACAAATAGACAATGGTCTATAAATTTACAATCCACAAGGCCTAGTCTATCTCATATCATGTAGTCATGTGTCATATCTAGTAATCTTAAAAGATTAATTTCTAAACTAATTCAACATCCAAATCATGAGTTAGAAGAAATAGAAATTAAAGTTCTCTTTCCATGTCCACAGTCCTACGTCTCCTCTCTCACCGTCGCGCACCTCCCGCGGCGGCACCGTCGAGATCATCAGCAAGCAGTCTGTCATGGACGAGATTGTTGCAGGTCAGATATAACCGCAGACTAGAGTCACGACAGTTTAAAGGCAGAGGCTTTACAAATAAATAAGATGCGCACACTTCAAAGTCAGAATCAGAATTTATTTATTTATCAGATCATAGTTTTACATAGATGGTGTGAATATTTTTTTAAGTTCTATACATTCTATCACAACATATTATGGTGTACAAATATTCAAATGTCTTTCTTATACAGAGTGTCTCGTAAGTCGACGTCAAGCCACATTTGGTATTTAAAAAAAACTTTTTTCCAGGTTTAAAAAAAATTACGGGCATTTACAACATTCTGGCAAATTTGAATTTGAATTTCGTAGACAAAACAGTTTCGTTTTACGTTCTGTGCGCCGCGTGGTAGACACAACCGTTTATTGTTTAATTTTACAGCAGACTTGTCTATGTCTGTCTTAAAACTATCGTGACTCTAGTCAGCGCTCTCACTTACATAACTTTACCTTAGACTGCCATACAAAAGATATGACAATTACATACACCGTAACATTAATAAAAAAAAAGTCACTTGGTTGAAAAATAAAACGGACACATCCTGGTTTTTTTCTTCGGTTAATTCAATGAAAAACTCACCAATGCTAAGTTTACGACTAACAGCTATTTTGCGGCGTAATTAAATATATCGAATATTATAATTTAAAAATCTATGGCGTCGCCACGTGGAAACAAAGTCGTAAATCGTTTGCACAAAGTATTAGCCCATTCTTTCACACATGCAATTTATTTTACAGCGGGTGGTGTAGAGCAACTGGACGCGTTGCTTGGCAGAACAGACTCTCTCCCATCCAGTCCTGGCTCCAGGAAGAGTTCTGTTAGTCCTGATAGATCTGGTGAGTGAGCAACGTTATTTTAAGGCTGCAGATTCGCGGGGCTTAGATCTGTATTATTACTTCTAAATAAATGTCAATAACGTCTGTGGGCGGTTTCACCCAATGGCCTAATCGATAATCTCGTCATTTGAATAAATCATTAAAAACCATTAACTTTGCTTGTCATTTAAAAAAAAAAAATTGATTACTTGTGATCTGCGGTCGTGGGTGATCCGCGAGTGATTACTTCCTAATTTTTTAGTGAAATTAAGTATTTTTGTGTCTAAATTGATGGTGAGTGGATAATTATTCATTTATAGTTATAACATCCATCAATCCAATGAAAAGCCATCTTTATCACAGAAGTTGCTTCCCAATGGTTATAAGGATATTTAATAAACTACCAAAATCTTATATTGCCAATCAATCGTTTTTAAACAGCGTTATCCAAATGGCTTATAGAAAAATAATTTTATTATGTGAATGAGATTTTAAACTTTAAAGATTCACATTGACATATATTATATGATAACTGGACAAATAGGTACTTGACATTTTATTAGATTCATTTAATAATTAATGTAACAATCATTTTGCATGCTACTTTTAGCGAATTGTCTAGAAATTGTTCAAAAATGTGACCGTCTTTAATTTACTACAATTCTTGAATATAAATTTCATTTCGTCGTTCTAGAGAACTATTTGCACGAAATAACATCAGAAATACTTGTTTTTGTTCAAAAACAACCCCCACTAACCATTGCATTCTAAGGGTAGTCGCAATGATCATGATCACTACCACAATATCACCGTCGCTACAAAATCAATGCCGGCTTCGATCGGTACTCTTGATTCCTTTTCTTTTTGCCGCTTTTTCAGTACCCGGGGTTGTCAAGCATAGTATGAAGTAGTAATATAAAATGTTTTCGTCAACAGAAGGCCGCCCCAGCGAGGACACAAAGAGCGTGAAATCTCAGTCACTGAGCAACGAGCGACGATCTCCGCTGCACTCGTTCTCGGCGCTTGTTGATAAGCTAACTGATAACGACGACGTACCGGAAGAGGTACGTATTGTAATACATTCACATGTTATATAAGTATACGGCACAGCCTCATTAGTTGCAGTCCGCGTGGCCAAAGCTGAGTTTTGCATTTGCGTGAGTGCACAGTTCGATAGTGAAGGTGTGACGTCGGCTTAGAGCACGATTTAAACCGGTCTAAACAATCGGCCTGAGGGGCTGTGCGTCCCTAGCGCGATTACTTTGTTGGCGATTGGTAATCACTCTCACAAATGCAAAGCTCAGCTTAGGCCTCGCGGACTGTAGAATGATTCCGAATTGATACCATCTATTTTTGTACTTGGGAGGAATGATTCCGAATCGAGAATATAAGGCAGTCATGTTTCTAAACGGAAAATGGACAATGTCGCGCCGTTCATTTTATTCACGTGAACAGTTAAAATTGATAATGTGTTAATACCAGGCACTCTAAAATATTTTCACTTAAGCTCCGCTACATGCCAAACGCACCTTTATTTCTAAGGCGTTCACATCAGGAATAAGGTTGAATATCTCGAGCGCTCTTGTTCGAGCACGAAACTAAATGGATTTAGGCTCCATTCTTATTTCGTTCATAACTAAAGTAATAATTGATCTAGAGATTAAAATATCTTGTGGCTAGATAATAAACTATATTGTCTTACTATTAATATTAATTTTTGACATACAAGCCAAGCCAATTTAGTTTTGTTTTTTTAATAATCTTTAGAAAAAGCACGATTTTCGAATAATAAATTAATCGAGCGATAATGTTACAATTACATTACTGTCTTGTACATGGAAATAAAAAGATCCAATAAATCATATACTAAAACTCCATCTTGATTGTAATTGTGACTGTTTCAGAATTTTTATTTATTTATTTATGAACTATGGATGGATGACTTACAGCTAAAATTTTAAGAATAAAAAATTGTATGTGAGACTGACAGCCAATTACAAGTCATCACTTCTAAAAACGGAATGGAAAGAAAGCGTGTGAACAACACAACACTAAATTCATATTTCATATTACAAGAATAAAAAAGCCAAGACTCAGGCACTTTCTGGCCGAGGACACATTTCTACTTGCACGCACCAACCTATGAGGTTGTCGTCTGCTTAAACGGACTTGCCTGTGGTTGCTCTAATAAATTAAGGCCTCCAGCCAGGACTTAAACTTAAATACTAACCAAAACTAAGCGACAACGCTAAGGGCACCCCCTGTGGGGTACGGACCTCGGCTTAGGGCGTCGCTGGAAGAGGGCAGCAAGGGACTAGCTGGATCAGGATTTCTTTGATTTGGGGACGAATTTAAAGCTACAGGCTCAGCGGCCGGCTCGAGCAAGGGTCGGGAGGGGATTGCGCGAGCGCATATTTTTTTTTTTTATGGCATCTCGTAGTTGACCTTGAGAGGTCGTGACTACTTAACCGGACTATCCTGTGGCTGCCTCAAAGCCTCCAGCCTAAAACTACTTACATTACTAAGCGAACGCTCGCTAAGGGCACCCCCTGTGGGGTACGGACCTCGGCTTAGGGCGTCGCTGACGGGAGGACAGCAAGATGGGACAGGCTGGATCTGGATTATATTATTATTATCTGGGGAATTTAAAGCTACAGGCTCAGCTACGGCGCGGGCTGGCACTTCGTCGAGCAAGGACCTGCGCGAGCGCAAGAATCATACGATATTAAGTAGTAAACAGCTGTGCGAAAAAGCAAGCAATAGTGCGTGGTGCGTGCAAGTGCGAGAGAGTAAAACATAGTGTAGTGCGGTAGGGATTTAACGTAAACAGCGCGATGACGAACACAAAGCATACTCGTACAAGTAACTAAACAAAAGAGAGGTGTCGAACTACCCACGTCATCTCCATAAGATGCAGACCCTCCAAAACCGTTTCCTCAGAAGGGTCACGGGTGCCCCCTTCTATGTCCGTAATATAGATCTTCACGTCGACCTCAAAATGCCAACCATAAAACAGTTCATGAAACGCTTATCAAAGCGTTTCTTCGACTGCGGCATCAAACATTCTAACCCCCTGATTACAGCGGCCGCCCGCTACACTCCCTCTCGCATTAGCAGTATTCGCCGACCAAGGCATACTTTAATCGACCCCGACGACGCCACTACCCTCCTCCAGGAGAGTAGTAAGGCCACTAGCACGCTACATAAGCCCAAAACCCGATCGCCGTCCTACCGTCCTCGCCGCCGAGGCCCGCCGCGACGCCCAAATCGACGCCCCTCCCGACCCTTGCTCGAGCCAGCCCGCGCCGCTGAGCCTGTAGCTTTAAATTCGTCCATAAATAATACCAATCCTGATCCAGCTAGTCATTTGCTGCCCTCTTCCAGCGACGCCCTAAGCCGAGGTTCGTACCCCACAGGGGGTGCCCTTAGCGTTGTCGCTTAGTTTTAGTTAGTATATAAGTTTAAGTCCTGGCTGGAGGCCTTAATTTATTAGGGAATCCACAGGCAAGTCCGCTTAAGCAGACGACAACCGCATAGGTTGACCTGCGAGATGCCAAACAAACAAACAAACAAAAACGAGGTGTCGAACTCATTAGTACGGCAGAGGTGTTAATTTTTTTGCAAAAAGTAATTTTAACACAAACGGTATTAAGCGATTGGAGCCATTGAAGTAAAATATAATAGCAAATTAGGAAAGTACGTGTAAAAATTAAGAAGCACATTAGACAATCTTGTTTAAAACAACTTTTATGCAAATAACATACATTGTAGGGAGCCTCCTCTTAAATCTTCACGCATTATTAATGACCACTTTTCTGATTTTAGACTCCAGGGCGAAATTTAGCAAACTTGAGAACCATGAAGTCGTTTTCAGAGAAAATTTAATGTCATCCCAAACATTTTAATTTAACCATGTCTTGCAACACTGTATGTACTGTCACATTTCACACATCACATATGTCAAGTATACCATTTTGATTACGAACAAGACGTGTTTTTTCAATTTCAATTTTTAAAGCTTTGGTTTACTGAATGGAAACCGATGTTATATATTTTGTGTCTGGTTATAGTGATTATGTGCTTGATGTTAAAGGGCATTCTCCTATCTGTTCTAAAACTTATGAAACAGGAAATATTTTCGCCATGATTCCTTTCTTTATCGCCTGTATCCTTAGCATATTTCATAGTAATCCTTTCCCCCAGGGTCGAGAAACCGGTTCGTACATCCAGAGTGAACTGGAGGCGTTGGAGAAGGAACAGTGTGCCATTGACGAACGAGCCGCCGCGCTGGAGAAGCAGCTGCGGCGGGTCATGGAGTGTGCCGACAATACTGAGGTATGGGTCACTAGCTTGCCGCGCTGGAGAAGCAGCTGCGGCGGGTCATGGAGTGTGCCGACAATACTGAGGTATGGGTCACTAGCTTGCCGCGCTGGAGAAGCAGCTGCGGCGGGTCATGGAGTGTGCCGACAATACTGAGGTATGGGTCACTAGCTTGCCGCGCTGGAGAAGCAGCTGCGGCGGGTCATGGAGTGTGCCGACAATACTGAGGTATGGGTCACTAGCTTGCCGCGCTGGAGAAGCAGCTGCGGCGGGTCATGGAGTGTGCCGACAATACTGAGGTATGGGTCACTTACTTGGAGTATCCCATGGGATCGTACAACCGGAATAGAAAGCCTATCCTATGTATTAATCCCACTCATGGTCGTCTATCCGTGGTGTCAGTCGTTTAGGCCTGAAAAGTTTACTGACAGACTGAGAGAGTTATTTAACAATTGTAATGTTAATAAGTATTACGATTGCACTAGTTCACAGCTCGAACTCGTTGTTGGGTGTGGCTTATACGCATGCTATTTAATTTGATTGATTTACTTTTATTTATTTGTTTTAAAACTTCATGGACAGACCTAAAGGCGTACTGTACGCCCAAAGATCTGCTCATGAAATTTTAAGCTCCTTTTCGTTATTAGTCATCGTCTATTTCACTAACACTGTTTTGCAATTTTGACGACACTACCACATCATACCACAAAATTTAACACGTTTTATTTTTCATTAAAAACTGACTACGTAATCCCAGCATCAGCAGCAGGTGGTCATGCTGGTGGTCCATATCCGTATTCAATTGCACAACGCAAAGAGTTTGTTCCGGTCTTGCGTCAGCGTCTAATTGTTGATCACGGGGGGTTTGTTCTGATCTGATCTCTAGATCGCGTAGGGTTTGTTCTGATCTGACGAGAATTGATTTCACTCCCTCTATTTTCCTCAAAAATATGTTTCCGTTCGCCGACCAACAGAACTTACACTGCTTTTGTTTAGCAAATTCTCTCGCTGCATAAAAAAGTTTTCTGGAACCCACCGGGAGGTATTCCGCAACATATACAGGTCGGCGAACACCGGGTAAACCAATGCAATGTGTGTTTAGGCGGCCTTCATTCAGGGCACGCCACAATAGCGGCGGTAAGTCCCCTCTTTGAGGAGTGGTTGGAGAGGCGCCACGGCGTCCACACATTCCGCCTGACACAGGTCCTCACCGGACACGGTTGTTTCGGGAGGTTCCTGTTTCGCATAAGGCGGGAGGAAACGCCCGGGTGTCACCATTGTGTGGATCGCCCGGAGGACACGGTGGAGCATACGGTGGAGGTCTGCCCAGCGCGGGCGGAGCACCGCAGTGTCCTCGCGGAGGCGATTGGCTGCGGCGATCTCTCGCGTCCGGCCCTGGTCCAGGCCATGGTACGGAGCGAGAGGGAATGGCAAGCCGTCACCTCCTTCTGCGAAGCAGTAATGCTCGCGAAGGAGGAGGCGGAGCGGGTGAGGGAGAGAGCCTTGCGCCCTCACGCCCCCACTAGCCGCAGATTCCCGGCCACCTGCGGCGCGGGCTTGCGGACGGCGAGCCATGGGTAGCTCGCCGTCCGGTAAGGACCAGGCCCGGGTCGACGGCGTGTTGTGTTCCACGCGCGCCTCAAAGAGATGTCAGCACAAAGTGACGGGGTCCGATAGGGCCGACGCCTCAGGGTCACGGGTTATTCTAAAGAGAAAACCGTGGCCCTGGCACAGGCAACTGAAGGAACACGGGTGGGTTTTAGTCAGTAAAAGTCTGACACGCCCTCCCGCTCCACCCTGAGCGGGAGAAGTCATTTGAAGTTTTCCCACCCAAAAAAAAAAAAAAAAAAGGCGGCCTTCATTCGGGTGGGTTTTATTGAAGTCGCGCGCACTTGTTATGAATAATTTGTTTTTAATGTAAACATTTGTAAATTCTGCAATAATTGGTCGGACAGTACCTGGTTTTCCGGGAAGCCGGTATGCATCACGTAGTTGGGTGTTATTTAGGGTCACATTAATGGTCGCACCAACTTTTGTGATTATCGAAGCCAGTTCCAGCGGTGTTTCGTTCTCCGACGCGGGTACATTGCGAATATCAACGGATGACGTACGGGAAAGCTGCCGTACTTCATTTTCAGGTTATTGATGTCGTTCCTGTAGACCTGATTTTCCTTCTTCAAGACGGCTACGAGCTCAACCAAGTCATCATATTGTTTGCTGTTTATCAGCAAACAATATGATGACGAAGCAGATTTTACTATCTCACTGTTTGTTCTCTGTATTTCAAGGTTCTGGAGTTTTAGCTCTCCTATTTCGGCAACAAGCTTAGAGAGACACGACCTTTGGTCGTCAGAATGTTTCTTAAGACGCTCTTCGAGGTCATTTTTCCAGGTCGTCAGCATTTACAATATTTCGCGTATCGGAAATATTGGGAATGGCGGGATGATGACTAATATTAAAAATGTTCGTAAAAATAATGTAATTTCAAAGAAGGCATAGTTAAAATGAGATAATCGAAAAAATCTGTTAAGTCGATGTAAATATGAAGAAGATACACGCATTAAAAGTTTTTGGAGAGGATTATTCCTGTCCTTGTCACGCGGTACGGACAATGTGCGGCGCTAGTATGAAGTTACTTAGTCGTGACGTCACTTTTACGATAGAGCTGTCCTAATCTAACACTCACTTTAAAACGTTTATAACTTGGCAGTTTTTTAAGCTTTTACACTTTTTATAATACTATTTGCACTATTTGGAAATTAAAGTTATTTTCTAGATTAAAATAAAAAAATTGTCATCATCCCCATTGTAGATTGCAGAGTGGAAAAATGGCTACTTTTGTAACTAACAGAAAAACAATTTTAGGAACAATGAAGCCGTGCGTCGCATCTGTGCAAGAACAGGTCGTTGCTTAGCAAAATACTGTGACTTCGGACGAACCTATCGTCATCAGCGTCTATCATTTTGTGTATTCTTCCGTCTACAAAACTCGTTTATATGTTATGGTGGCCATGCTCACGTGCTGGTCCTAAATTAAGTTTTTGTATTAAAAACTCCACCTTATTTGTAATAAAGTTCTAAATACAAAAACTGGCTCTTCGGCAAGCTTGGATCAAAGATATACCGAGGCCGAAAGTTTTTAGAAATCTCTAACATCCTCCATTTTACAGAAAAAGTGGAAGAGACTGGTCCTACCCTGTATTCAAGTCCCAACCGACCCGGTAACCTATTCCTATCCTTCTACTATCTTGCCACCCTGTATACTGTACATCATATTCCTAGAAATGGGTCAAATTTAACTAACTAGCAAAACTTCACAGACTACTTTTCCGAAGTTTCTCAAATCAACTTAATTTGACCTTGTATATCCGTCATCCATCTTGGTACAGTCCGCAAGGCCTAAGCTGAGCTTTGCATTTGTGTGATTGATTACTAATCACACCAATGTGATCGCGCGAGGTACGCACAGTGCCTCAGGCCGATTGGTCGATAGCCAAGCAAACGACGCGTCACTAAGTGCACTCACACAAATGCAATGCTCAGCTTAGGTCTCGCGGAATGTAGCAATACTAAAGTTCTGGATAAATCCTTGAGTATCGTTCGTTAGTTCATGTCTTATGTTATTATTTATGTTTTTTTTGTGTTGTTATTTATGTGTGTGTCGTTTTAGTAGCTTAGCCTAGAAGACTTTTTCCTAGTTTAGAAGTAACTGTTTGTGTACGTAAGTAAGTGATTGCGGAATCTTTCAAGGAATCTTAAAGTTAAGTACAGCCCCGTATTGATTAGGAAACTAAAGACGTGCAGCATTGTTTCTGCAACATGTTTATTTGTTGCGGGCAAACTGTTTTGCAATGTTGAAAGCATCATGCTAATGTACCCGTATTCATGTTAAACAAAATAGCGTAGCCCCGTATTCATGGTAAGCTTTTGTTGAGCAACGACAAAGTTCCTGGACACAAAGTTTATATCAATGTTACTTGTTCACACACCAGTCTGTTTCAAAATGAAGCCTGAGGAAGTAGTGTTGTTGTGTTCTCAAATTGCAATGGGTCTTAATAAATCCATTTACATTTTTCTATTGCGCCGCTACCTGTAGTTTTCTTTGCAGACATCTTTATTTTTCTGAACAAAATACGTACGCAGTACATGTATTTAAATGTCCACATCTTTTTTGGGTATATCTTGAGAAATTTCTTCAAATGCATCGTTTTTTTTTTCTTGAAGTAGGTATCCCATAAAGCGTTTGATTAAAATAGCTCCATTAACTGCATTATAATACCATTGCTCAACACTACTGTCATGTTTATAAACTAGCTGCAAACACGTCCACAGTAGGTATCCCATAAAGCGTTTGATTAAAATTACTCCATAAACTGCATTATTATACCATTGCTCAACACTACTGTCATGTTTATAAACTAGCTGCAAACACGTCCACACACGTCAACAATTGTTGAAAAACAGATGTTGTGGCTCGTCGAGCGAGAACTTGTCAACATGCCGTGATCAACTCTACAACATCTGACCGCAACTCGCCAACATGTTGATTAAACTTTGTTAATGAACTTTTAACCCTGAAATTTTGATGCTGCGGAAGACAATGATGCACAAATGTTTCTCAACTTTGTTTCCAATGAATACGCGTCTTTAGACATGTTAATAGCTACGACTATTAAGCAGAACTTAAAATATTTTTTGACGTAAGGTTAATTATTTATTCATCTTTATTTATAACGACTACAATGACGTCTACAGTGTTTAGTAACAGTATAGCCTTTCACTGTTCACATGTTAGTACTTAATAAATAAAGCAGAGTGGGTCCTATAAATATGTGAGCGCCCACACCGTCGTGCGGCGGGCTGTCTGCCCGGGCGGCTATACATTGCAGCACGTGCAGCAAAAACAATATAGAACGAGATTTGTCGGCGGAAGAATAGACAAAATCACAGACGAATAAAATAAACCTGTCATTTTGTCTATTCTTGCTGTCGGGCAGCTATAGATTGCAGCACGCGTATCAAGAACAATATAGAAAGAGTTTTTTTAACGGAAGAATAGACAAACTCACAGACGAATAAAATAAATCTGTCATTTTGTCTATTCTATCTGTAATTTTGTCTATTCTTTCGTGTTCAAAACCCGGTTATGCTACGCGTGCGGGGATAGCGCTGGGACGGCCGCGCGGCCTACGGAGTAGCGAGGCAGATTTCTCACGCCACAGTGCATCAAAGCTGTCAGTGCGTGCGTCTGCAAACATGGCCGAGGCACTACAGCAGGCGTTAACGCCAGAAGCTAACGTCAAAATGTATGGCAATGACATTACCTGTGGAATGGACACGTAATGTCACGCTAAGTTCCCATATACTAAAACCCTGAATGTGTAATAATAATGTAATTTGTTTAAAACAGGAGGAAGACAGACTGATGTCGCAATGGTTCAACTTGGTGAACAAAAAGAATGCGCTCCTTAGAAGACAAATGCAGTTGAATATTTTGTGAGTATATTTTGCTTTATAACATTCAAAGATGCCATCATTTGTAGACATCTTTAAAGTACCGTTATGTCCGTTATTACTAACACTTCGCTACACCTAAATGGTTTGCCTAGTAAAAGCGTACTGTTGGATTTTCAACGCTCGGTTCAGCACCTAGAATAGGGACAATGACATTTTTTTGGTTCATTATGTCATAGAGAATTGACGTAATTAAGTGGTAATTATTACGTTAGTTCGAATTAGGTGGAGGAGTGCAGTGGTGGCCGAGTGGTAACGGCCGCGACTTACGAGTTGTAGGTCGTAGGTTCGAACCCAGACAGGCGCTTTACTTTGTGAAATAATTTCATCACCAATGCTTTCAAAACGGTGAAGGAAAACATCGTGAGGAAACCGGCATGTCTTCGAACCAAAAATTCGAAGGCATGTGGCATCTACCAACCAGCACTGAGCCCGCGTGTTGGATTACAGCCCACTCCCTCTCACAGAGAGGAGGCCTGTGTCCCAGCAGTGGGCACATAATAGGCTGATTATGCAAGTGGTCATTAGGGCCCTGGTAACAGAAACCTTCGACAGCGGTGATGACGTAGAATTGTGTCTCACATGTGACCACTGTGTCTCGGAATGTTATACCTGGCGAAGTATATTATTTATACGATGCATTTATTGATCTGGGGTGCAAGTAGGTCTTAGTCGTGAAAAAAAAAAAAGTTATTAAATTTTCGTATTTTGCTGACTGCAGAAGATTCCGCTGTTTTAATACAAGGTTTCAATAAAAATATGATTTCTTCTCAGAGAACAAGAAGAAGATCTGAGTCGTCGTTGCGAGCTGTTGGCGAGGGAACTAAGACTGTCGCTAGGAGTCGACGAATGGCGCAAGACTCCCGGGCAGAAGCGCAGGGAGAGACTTCTGTTACAGGTAAGTCGATGAAACTAGCTGCGTCTGGTCGTTTCCTGCATGGTGCACGGAAACCATATATATTTCTGCCAGAAAATTCATGACAATAGTATGTCATTTTGAAATAGCGTATTAGACTAGATTATTTCTATAAGTATTCTCGAAACCAAAAAACAAATTAAGCCACAGTTTTTTTATATCTTTAAAAATGGCTCTACAAGACAAGACAGTAACCTCATGCTGCGTACACACCGGCTAAACGAACGCCAACGAATGGGTTTCGCTGGCCTTCGTTTTTCCTGTCTGGACGGTTTAGCAAACGTCAACAATCGTTCGTTGGCGTATGACGGCTATTCGCATCGTGGCGGTAACATCAAAGAGATAGACGCAATTGACCGTTCGTTTGCTCGACCACTTACGGCCAAACCCAATAACGTATCCATATCCAATTTTGGCGTGCTGGAGATAGAAAAACCTATCCATCTTAGGGACAGATTGAATTATACTGTCTATCATCTGTAGCGATCCGTCTTAGGTTATTTGGTTTGGCCGTCAAACAGATCGCTACTGATGATATACGGTACAATTGTACCTGACACGTATTTGTTTCACACAAATACCAAAAAATGCTATGTACAAACCGGCCCAACGAACGCCATCGACGGATATTCGGCGTTGGCTACCGCATGTTCGTTGACCTTCGAAGGAACCCAATAACGTATCTCCAATTTTGGCGTACTGTAGATAGAACAAAATATCATCTCTGGTTTATCGTCTCAAAAAAGCCAAAGTATGCGACCCTATTAAGTGTTGACAGCTATTTCTTTGACAGGTACAGATAGAATTGTACTGTCTATAATCATTAGCGATTTATCTTAAGTTATTGAGTTTGGCCGTTAACCTCTTTAAAGTATTTAGAAGTCTATATTAATAAGGAATTTATTTTCAGGAACTCTTATCAGCTGTAAACGAAAGAGACAGATTAGTACAAGAAATGGATGAGCAGGAAAGAGCGTAAGTCTTGTTATTATTATATATATACTAAAATTTTTGGTGCTCCGGCAATAGCCGGATATTTGTTTAAAAAACAGGATAATATGTATATAATTTCAACATAATAATATTATAATGTCTCACTGCTGTGCTAAAGTCTTCGCCAATGCTTTCCACAGTTGCCTGTGTGTTTTCAACTACTATCCAATATCTGACAGATAATGCTTAATATCCGGCCAGATATAGAATAGTAAATCAATATCCGGCCAGATATAGAATAGTAAATCAATATCCGGCGAATATCGGATACTTTAGCAATCAATAAAATGGTTTTTAATTCCTTTTTTGTCCAACAGGATAGCAAATGACGACGAAATAGAACGAAACCTATCGCAGGTGGAGATCCAGAGAAAGAACAACTGTATCCTACAGTGAACACGCTGTACACGTACACAGGATGTACACAATACTAACACAGCTTTATACCAGTGGACTGCTGTTTTGTGTGTCAATTTTAATGACGATTGTCATTTTGACAGATTATTTTGATATGATTTCTCGGGCGCCATTTATAAATTGTTTATTTTTTTGGAGTTAACTCTAGTATTGTAGAATTTGTCGCAGTTGTGTTAAATTACGATTCTATAAGGCTGAGAACTTCGCTTATTACAGAATTGGTACGATGATTGTGATTGGTTGATTGTAATAACAATAACGAGTCGTAACGTAGTATTTTACAAAAGATTTGATTGAATGTGCGCTTTTTTTACCTTGACGACTTTATCGTGGACGTTCACGTCCATGAAATGTATGGTAATACGTTTAACACACGGGTAGGGCTAGTGGCCAGTAATTTATTTATTAATTGGATCTCCAACAGGGGATATACAATTACATGCAATGATACATAGATCAGGGACAAATACAAAGTGTGCGCTTCCAATTATAGGAGGCCACAAAATTTGCTTATAAAGGTTTAACAAGGTCATTTTTAAAATAAATCATAAAAACGTAAGGAAACAAAGAAAATTAAAATATAAATGAAACAGAAAATAAAGATTAACCTAATAAATTAAGGTCAACAGACCAAAATAACAAAATATTACGTCGAAACTGTAACTTTTGCATCCTTTTTGAAATTTGATAATTTGCTTGTAATATCCAATTCATTACGTTTCGATACTTCGTTAGACTGCTTCAGAGCAAAAAAGAAATACAATATAGTAATCATAAAAGATATATTGAGATAGTATAATATAATTCGTAAATTGAAAACTACCGCCTGCGCCGCTCGCCGGAAATAGATTCTCTTTCCTTCAATTCGAACACTCTTTGCACTTTATTCGTTTTAATTTCATTGATGCGATGTTATGAACCCTAACCCCGGCAAATGATAGTTATTTAAGCACACATTTAAGCACAGGCCACTCTAATTTGCTATTTTTTTAAATTGAACTTTTATTGAAATTTAAATATGTATGTAAGGAACACACGTAACCGTATACGTGTGTAAAATTAATGTCATTTTATTTGTCTGTGTTAACGTGTACGTCCACGATAAAATAGTCACTTTAGAAATTATAAAAGTGGGCATAAACTTTTAAGAAACCTGAGTTGTCATTTTAATAAATTTTATCAAAACACAGTCCACTAGTAGAAAAATCATGGAACTCTTAACACTATTTATTTATTAATTGTAAAAGTTTTATTTTTTAATTCATTATGCGACTTTTAATCGCAACATAAATACGATCGCGCCCTACCCTCTATGATAGAACACCGGTTTAAGTATAGTTTTATTTTTTATTTAACAATCCATTAGAGGTACTTATCGAAACTTAAAAGCAAAATAAATTTTGTGAATGATGAAAAAATTTAGTCAAATTACAATTTTACATTTCCAATAAAATAATAATAACAATTAAATTATTGCATAAATTATTATAATTTTCAAAATACTTCATTGGCATAATAATGTTAGTTAAATTGATGAGTCGGATAAGTTTCGTGCACACTTGCGATTCGTCGCGGCGATTAATCGCAATAATTGTTGTGTATTTTTTTTTAAAGGCACCGAACTGCATTGTAATGTTTATCTTAGAACATGAATAAGATTGTTTGAAAGTCACGCGAGTTATTGAAATTGTTTTTGCTTATTTAGAATTTCGAATGTTACTGCGATTAATCGCAGTCGTGTGCTCGTAACTTGATAAGGATATGTTTTGGCCTCAGTCGTGCGACGGATAATACTCAAAATATTGTTTCCTATATATTTTTTATATCTACGAGTATTGTAGCATTTCTCACTGTATAGTTTATTTTTTGGTTCTAAACTAGGAAAGATGTCGGATTAACATACGCTGCGATAAATCGTGTCGAAAATCGTAAACCCATTTGAATTCAAATTTGCATAAAAGTAACTTGGATTAATACTTGAACTGGTAATCTGAGTTTTAAGTCATCTGAAATAATTGTGACAAATAATCGCAGCGTATGTCGAGGCTTACGCTGTAACGCACGTTTGGAACCAAACCTTAGGATAGCATTAACATATTTTATGGCTTAATTTTATTCTGGTATAGGTTTACCAAAGAATATTTTTTTTAATCCCTTACGACCCCCTTTTTAGATAGAATGGTGATATTTAAGTACAATTTGCCACAGTCAATGGATTTCTGTAATACTACGGTTAAAAGTTTATTTTATATTTTTTTAAGTAGACATTTTTGAAGCGATCAGTTTTTAATTTAATGTAAATATAATGTCGTTTTTTTAGTTAAAAATATATTTATTTGTACAATCCATTAATGTCTTGCCTTGATTGTTATTTCAGTATTTTTTAAATTGGGAAGTTACTCCAAAAATGTTAAAAGGCTTGACTTAACGCTGCGACAAGCCGCCATTTCCAATATTACAACTATTTCTTCATCATCCCAGCCTTAATTTATTATAGGCTGTATTTTAAATAATATTTCAATCTGTCCCAATCTGTCAAAAATACCTCTAATTTTCCTACATTTTTGACATTGATTGTCGCTGAGATGAGATTACGACTAGACTTTGAACGTTTTTAATTATTGGCCTGACGATGTCGTTTTTAGCTTATCGACGGACTTGCGGCTTGTCGCACGTTTGTGTCGAGCCTAATCGGCCGGTGCTAAATTGAACCACGTGATCAGTCTTCACAACTTGTGCAATTTTTACTAAACGACGTACTGTTTGTCTTATAATTAAATAAATAATGTAAATATTTCACGTTGGCTGTTCTAAAGTTCTGTTCGTAATCATAAAAATAGTTAAATAATTTAATACTTAGTTAAATCAAAACTATTTGCGTGATTGTTTGTGTATTGGGTTTCTCATCTGGAATTTCTCAGTAGCAGCCTCGGTTGAAATATGGGACACGCACAGAAAACACAAACAGTAAAAATCAAAATGAAAAGGATGGTGGGACATCAGAATGAATTTGAAACTAACAAAATGAACATAAAAAACAACAACAAAAAAACAAAAAGCGATCTGTGCTAGGCCAAAAAGATTCTACCTCAGCTCATAATGCTGCGATAATAAAAATAAAAAAAAATGTGGTACACCTTCATTATTTTCTATAGGTATACCGCTGCCTAACCCTTTGAAGAATACAAGCGTGATTTTGTAAAGGAGATGGTCCATTATCTTAATTTTTGTTGATGTTGGTAATTGATCTCAAGCAAACAAATAGTCAATTTGCAAAGTTGATTTCGACTTATACCTGGGACTTATGTCAATTTGAATGAAATAAAATAAAGTCATTTGACCCAGGTTAAGGCACACAATATTCACACAAAAAAAAGAGAAAAAAATGTTATTGTGGAACGCAAAGGATACAATCCAAGGTTCTGAAAATACATGTAGATTGCGTTATATTTGTACTAGTAATCCAAAGCCAAATTACCATCACAGTATTTTTTTTTTGTACGGAATTGGAAAAACCTTTAGGTATTAATAATAGATACTTTTTATGAACCTCTAATTACTTTTGGGTATCTAATGATGCGCATTTTTATGTAATAAATGATCATCTTTTAACTTTCTGGCCTTTTATTTCTTGGCGCAGGGGTTCAAATGGGTTAGGTTTGTTTAGGTTAGAACTGTGACCAGCCGCTACATTCAAGATGGTCGCAGTTACTTGTCTATTAACAAGTTTTAGAACTCCAAAATAGGAATTGTTCGAGGTTCCATTCGTTATATTAGTGTTCAATATTTATAGGAAAGCAAATTGGGAATAATTTCCGGTTGGATTAAATACCTGCCAATCTTAAATCACGACTATATTCAAACTTAACGGTTAATTCCGTAGACAAAAAAACATTTCTAGGTTAGGTTCCTACAAAAAATAATCGAAAAGAACTCTAGAACAACCAACAGCAACTCTTAAACGTAAGTTATACGATATTCGCGAACTAAGGCTTCGAGGTAATCTGATGTATGTACACATTACTGCGTAGAAATTACAATTTATGTAAATTCAGGATCTTTAGTGTGTTGTCCTTTATGTGCATGGACTGGATTTGTGTGTTAGAAAAATTATAAGGGTGGATTTATTTTAGGGGCTGTATAGGTTACGAACGAACTATACGGTGCCTGATGGGGTTGAATTGTCAGTATTTCATGACGTAGCTAGGAGCGATGTAAATTCAAATACAACTCTCATATGGTGCAAATGAATTTTCAAAATCAAGTATCTGTATTTTTCCTGATATTTTTTTTTGTCTTGTCATTAACGGGTGTAAAAAGACGAAGCATAGAATCAGTGGTTCTTCCCGTAATTGTGGTTATTTATTACACTGGACCATACCTTGGAACCTTGTGGTTCAGTTCAACTTTTTTTAACAATGTTTTGCGTTACATTGAGCGCTGCCGTAAACAGTGATTTTTCACACAAAAAATACAAGTCGTTTGACAGCAATTACTTTGGTGCAACGTAGCTTAGTTTTATGTACAGAATTCGTTAACGGCTGTATGGTGGGTCTTGTTACACACTGTATACGAGCCACCTACGACTTCTCTATTAACTAACGGCGCAACCCAATAACCTAAGACAGATCGCTACTGATGATAGACAGTACAATTCTATCTGTCACTGCCAAACAAACAGCTGTCAAGACGTTATAAGATCGCATACTTCGGCTTTATTGGGACGTTAAAACCAGAGATTGACCGGTTTATCTATCTCCAGTAAGCCAAATTTGGAGATAGATACGTTTTTGGGTCCGGCCGTAAATGGTGGGCGGCCGTCCTAAAATTTTCACAAAATTTAGTTTTCAACAACTTTGTGTGACTTATGTCTCACAATTTTGAGGCAAATCACGAAAAATTGCTACAGGTTTACTGAAAAGGACACTTTATAATTTGTTAGCTAAATTCGTGAAAATTGAGGTCAGTTTACTAACATCATATCCCTAACTTATCCAAAGAAAAGGTCTCGTTTATGCATTAGTTTGCCCAGTCTCCTTTTAAAATCATGTTAAAGAAGTAATCAATTAAACAGAGAACATGAAATTTCTCAGCAGAAGGTACAATATTTTATAAAGTTTCTAGAAACAAGAGGAAAAGGTCGGTTGTATGTTTAAGTGTAGTATTTTTAGCGCCAGAATATTCCAGAAAATCACATATGAATCCAGTTCAACACGATAACTAAATCAACGTAAAGTTATACCGTGGTAGATTATTTGTGTGTTTCTATGTAATGCGCGGATAACACACATTTGATACATTAATAATACAAGGCTGTTTCCATTTTTTTTTTTTAAATTATCTAATGAACTCAAAATAATTTAAAGAAAGTGCGATATATATTGAAAGAAAGAGAATTCCTTAATTTTACACAATCAGCCCGTTCTCATTGCTGGGGCCGAGGGCCAGCGCCTTGACTTTTTGAGAGTGAGTGGAACGGAATACATCACGCGAACCCAGTGCGGGCTAAGTGGACGTTACTTGTGTTCGATGTTTTGTTTGGTTCTAGATGTTTGGGTTTTCGGTATTCGCGTATAGTAATGGCGATATAGAGCGCACTGTGAGCAGTGGTGGCCCAGGTGTAACGGCCTCGACTTACCGAGTTGTAGGTCGTGAGTTCGAACCCAGGCAGGCGCTTTACTTTGTGTTAATAATTTCATCACCACTGCTCTCAAAACGGTGAAGGAAAACATCGTGGGGAAACCGGCATGTCCTAGAACCAAAAAGGGGAATGCCCACCATCCATAGACACTTCGGCCACGAGTGCACACATTTTAAAGTGCAATGGATAGGATAATGCAATTTCAACAATAAACTGGTCAAGGAATTGGTAAAAAAAAGTTTGGGTTTATAAGATAAAATAGTTTATAATCTTGACTAATGTAATTGTTTTACAATCATTGAATATACAAGTCAGGGTAAAAAGAATCGTCGGAATCCATTCAATAAGCTTGTTCAATAGATAGAATAATTAATCCGCAAGAAAATAAACTTAGTAAGGCAAATGCAAACAATGAAAGTAGATTCTGTAGGGTTTTGTGATTTTACACTTAACTTGACAGCCGGCCGGCGTAATTCAATTTTGCCACACACACAAAAAAAAAAAATTGATATGGATATTTTATTCGAATCACAATTTAATACAAAATCATAATCACCACTGAAACCCCACTGAAGTTGAAAAAAAGAAAAACTTGTTAAGTAAATAGATATTACGATGTTTTTTTTTTACATAAACGTAAGTTATTGTGCCTTTCGGGACAAAAATGGGCATCCCCCTTTGAAAACATGTGACATCTACCAATCCGTACTGAGCCCGCGTGTTGGAATACGACTCACTCCCTCTCACAGAATGGAGGCCTGTGTCCCAGCAGTGTGAACGTTATGGGCTGATTATGCTGTGCTTATTTATGCTAATGCCGAGATATAAAAATATTCAGATCTTCTTATCACCACAAACCTAATGGATTTGACGGCTAACGAACGGCTAATTTAGATCAGTATTAAAGTGAATCCTTGGAATCGTTATTTATTTAAGAACCCGCTTAAACTCTGGGTTCAATCGACTGATACTTTGAAAATTTAATGTGATGTTCAAACCAAAAATATTATTTTTTCTAATAAGAAATAGTGTCAAATGTGTGTAATCAATGCTTTCGACATAATGTAGCTATGACACGGTAGTCAGTGCAAATATTTGTAAGCCACGCCATAATTGTCTGTATTCGATAATGACGCTACTATACATATGGACCGTAATAAAATAAAGTGATATTGTAAAATGGATTTGTGTTTTATTTACAACTATAGTTCGTTTTTTAACCCATACAGTAATTTGACAGATGTAATGTCAAACTCCTTAGAAACAACAAATAAAAAGCAATAATCTAAACGTGACATTGGAGCCGATTCTCTTGTCACAAATGCCTCTAAACTAGATTAGAAATCACTAAAAACAACTTTTCTATGTTTTAGTTCAACAGCACTGAGATGGCACTGAGTTACCAATTCTAACTCATATTCTAAATTTTTTACTCATTTAGATACTTTTTTCCTTATGATTCGTCACGTATCTCAAGTTAAAATATGCATAAAATTTTACATGGTTTTGCTGCCGTTTTAACGCTCCTTATTTTCACTCCTCTTGGTTTATAAGTATTAGTCAACCTGCCCCACAAAAAATACAAGTAGAGGTAGCAATGAAAGGGATAGACTTTCAAAAAAACATTGAAATGCCAAAATACCTAATTTGGTTGAAGCGTACTTTACAACGGGTGGTCGTCAGGTTAGCGGTCCACTTTGAAAATGCTATAGCTAAAAGTATTTAGGTACGGTACCTGGTCCAATTCTGGTGAATCTTTTCCTTGTCATTTTCAATGTATTTAAATAAGTTATATTTTTTTGGTTTATTTTTGTTTGTTTGTTTGGCATCTCGCAGGTCAACCTATGTGGTTGTCGTCTGCTTAAGCGGACTTGTCTGTGGATTCCCTAATAAATTAAGGCCTCCAGCCAGGACTTAAACTTATATACTAACTAAAACTAAGCGACAACGCTAAGGGCACCCCCTGTGGGGTACGAACCTCGGCTTAGGGCGTCGCTGGAAGAGGGCAGCAAATGACTAGCTGGATCAGGATTGGTATTATTTACGGACGAATTTAAAGCTACAGGCTCAGCGGCGCGGGCTGGCTCGAGCAAGGGTCGGGAGGGGCGTCGATTTGGGCGTCGCGGCGGGCCTCGGCGGCGAGGGCGGTAGGACGGCGATCGGGTTTTGGGCTTATGTAGCGTGCTAGTGGCCTTACCACTCTCCTGGAGGAGGGTAGTGGCGTCGTCGGGGTCGACCAAAGTATGCCTTGGTCGGCGAATACTGCTAATGCGAGAGGGAGTGTAGCGGGCGGCCGCTGTAATCAGGGGGTTAGAATGTTTGATGCCGCAGTCGAAGAAACGCTTTGATAAGCGTTTCATGAACTGTTTTATGGTTGGCATTTTGAGGTCGACGTGAAGATCTATATTACGGACATAGAAGGGGGCACCCGTGACCCTTCTGAGGAAACGGTTTTGGAGGGTCTGCATCTTATGGAGATGACGTGGGTGAGCGTGCGCAAATACAACGCAGGCATAGGTCATGATGGGACGGATGACTGCGGTATAGATGCGGAGCTTGCATTTGAGGGACAGTTTACTACGGGCTGTCAGTACGAATTGGAGCCTGCTAAGAGCGAAGGAGGCGCGCCCGCGAACCGCCTTAATATGAGCCTTAAAGGTAAGGTTCTCATCGAGGATCACGCCTAGGTATTTGGTTTGCTTCTCCCAAGGGATTGGCTTGCCGTACATAGTGATCGGGCTGGGAAGTGGGGGAGGGAGTCGACGACGTCTCGAGAAGAGAACCGCCTGACTCTTATCGGGGTTGACCTCGATTCTCCATTTCCGGATCCAAGCGCCTAAGACGTTTGCGGAGGTTTGGAGAGTACGAGCTATAGCGTTGGGACAGTGACCGGTATAGTAAACGGCAGTGTCGTCGGCGAAGAGAGCCAATTGAGCCTTTTTACTTTTTGGGATATCGCTAGTGAACAGCGTGAAGGCGAGAGGAGATAGTACGGAACCCTGAGGGACACCGGCGTGAATAGGATGAGGGGACGAGAGTGCTCCCTCGACATAGCGAAAGGTCCGGTTCGACAAAAGTCTCGTAAGATGAGCACGAGACGATCTGGCACTCCTAGTTGGTAGAGCTTGTATATCAAGCCGTTATGCCAGACTTTGTCGAAGGCTTTCGCTATGTCGAAGAATAGCACACCCGTCGTCGCGTTACGCTGCAGACCATACGGTGGACCTGTTGGGTGCCCGAGTGTTGGCTACGGAAACCAAACTGCTCGTTTGGTATGAGGCTCTTTGCTTCGGCGTAGTCTTTGAGACGCTTATAAATAAGCCTCTCGTAGATTTTGCCGAGAACATTGAGTAAACTAATAGGGCGGTAGCTGGAGGGCTCAGACTTTGGCTTGCCTGGCTTTGGGATACCGATGACGGTGGCTTCTTTCCATGCTTGTGGGAAAATGTTGTTGCTCAAGGCGCCATTGAAGGTGGCGGTCATAAGCATTATTAGCGGGGCAGGGAGGAGTTTGTATACCTTATTGGTAATACCATCCGAACCGGGGGCCTTACGAGCGTGGAGCCCTTTAATGATGTCGTGCACTTCGTCTGGAGTGACGGGAGGCAGAGTATCATCAGGGTCTTCGACGGGAGCGAGGGAGGCTCTTCGTTCGACTTCAGCGTCGACCTTGTTCAGGTGAGCTTGGTCTACTGGTTGGGAGCTGGGAGAACATTGGGACTCTAGGCTGTCAGCAAGACATTCAGCCTTGTCGGGACTGTCGAAAGCGACACTATTGTCGGGGCGGATGAGAGGAGGCATAGAGACCTCTTCTGAGGAACGCAATTTCCTCTGTAATTGCCAGAAGGCTTGATGAGTGGGCTCGAGTTCACTGAGCATCTTGTTCCAGCCCTCAGAGCGAACCTCCCCTATGCGTTTCTTTACAGCACGCTGTAAATGGCGCATGTGGGCTTTGTTCGCGTCACAAGGGAAGGAGTCGTAGGCACGGATGGCCGCGTTCTTCTCGGTTATCAGGTCACGTACGTCAGTAGGTAGTTTCCAGCGATGGTCTTCCATCACCGGAACTTCCCGTGAACAATCCGTCAATACGGATTGTACGTGCTCTGTAAAAGAGTCGATTGCGGCCGTCGTGTCGGCGACTGACACTAAGTGATCGGGGATGGTGTCTAAGTGAGGCGACGTGGTGGATTTCAGTCTTTCGCTTACTTTCCTCCAGTCGGTTATCGTCTGGGTCTGAGGGGGGCGGTTGGGGTCGATCGGGCCCGAGTAGGGTGCAAGATGCATGACTACAGGGCGGTGGTCAGAGTTTAGCTCGTGGAACGTCTCTATCGATTGCAAACGGAGGTTCACATTCTTGAGCAGCGCTACATCGAGAACATCGGGAAGGTGATTAGGATTACCTGGGAAGTGAGTCGGGCTCATTGGAGCGATGACGTCAAAGTTAAGGGATTCGCCTAACTTGAAAACTAACCTACCTCTGGTTGAAGTTGTGCTACTATTCCACGTCGGGTGCTTGGCATTAAGATCCCCCGCCAAGATGACGGAGTCACTCATACCGAAGAGGGCAGTGAAGTCCTTTTGGAGCAAGATGGGATCCTCCGGACCATTGTCGGGTGGGATATACGCGGAGATGATGGTGATCGGTTGGTGGCCGGTCATGCCGAGCCGGCAGATAGAGGTCTCCAGATGGGAGAAGAGAGGAGGTGGGTCTATAGGGATACAATACAGAGATTTCCTAAAGTATATGAGTGTGCCACCCTTGTGGCATCGAGACCTGTCATTGCGAACTAGTTTGTAGTTGGCAATGTTCGGGTTGCAGTGATGAGGCTTTAAGAAGGTTTCCTGTATGAGGAGGATGTCGAGCTGGTAATTTTTTGGTTTATAAGTGATCATTTTATTTATGTTTGGCGTGGGACCACGGGTCACTTTAATTTAACCCTATCTTTTACTTTCGAATTAAAAAACCGCCGTTGAATCCACAAATTAGTGGTTAATAATTCACAATTTACGTGAGTAATAGTCAGCATATACACTATATAATAGTCTCAAAGAGGTACGAGTACGTAATGTGGCATGAGAGAACTCGTGGTTTTTGTACAGTTCCTATTCACTAGATGGCACTTTACATTTACGTCACGTTTCTGAATCGCGGTGTCAAGATTGTCCGCCGTTGAACGACCCTCGCGCGTTTCTGTGAAATAATCATACTTACCTGGCATAGGGGATACCGTGATCACGAAGGCGGTTCCCCCAGGGCGAGGCCTTCCCATTGCACTGCGGTTGGGTTGACCCCTGCGATTATCCCTAATGTGGATAACTCGGATGCGTAATTTTTGATAGTGGGGACTGCGTACGCGCCGTCCCCTCGGAATTCTACTGTTGATTGTTACGATTCACAATTACATTTATATCATGCCATCATAAAATGGCCACACGCCTGACTTCCTGAGCTCCGCCGTAATTAGGCAATTTTTGAGAAGACACACCTTAGTTTCTATTTATCGTTGTCTAGTTGATGGGTGGGGAGGGTCTCTACTCATTAATAGTAGACTAACAATAGACCTGTTAGTGACAAATTTATGGGTCTTTTTATTTGTCCGATACAAAATGATTTTATTTTCATACAGCGTGGAAAAAATCTGAGCCCTGAAGGGACTACACTTTTCACTAATCGATACAGTCAATTTTAAAGATAAAAATTCTCCAAGAATTATTAGGTCTTACACTCGTCTGTCGTACAAGATATCCATGAAATCTAATATTTAATACACAAGGGCTTTAAATCAACATCTATGTACCTAGAACAGAACTGTTCAGTTTCAACAAGTAAAAGACACATTGTAATTTTCTTATCACTGTAACATTCAAAGACATTCTATGGAGTACAAGCTTGCTTATTTGTCTGTAAGTACCTTGTTGAAGACTTTGATAAGAAACCCGTTTCTTCTTAGACGAGGCGTTCTGACGAAAAGTTTAAAAATAGAATAACTTTATTTGCGGTCCGGAAACGTTAGATTTCATGCTCACTTTTATTTCTAAGACCAAAGGTTTGAGATATTTTATGCTGAACAATTATTGTCCTTTCCATTTTTTATATTATGTTTTGGTTGGTTCAATTCCCGGTTTAGGTAAGCTCGTCAAGGAAAGTTACCTCTAGTTAAAATAATTTAAGGGTTTAAAGTGGTATCCCTTCAGGGCTTATTGATTTTTTTCACCCTGTGTATTTAATAATACGGTAACGTGCTATGCTTTGCTACAATTGCTGCTAATCGCATTTCTTCGTTTTTTACAATATTTAAACACGAAACGAAAACAGTGGCCACAATATCGTTTTGCCCATCTTTTACATATCACGTAGAATACGTGTTTTTTACCTTGATGTAAACGTTGGTGAGTATTACGTTATGGAAATATGTATACCCTTAACCTAGTAGTTCTGTTAGAAATAGAAACACGAATTGCCTAAAAACACTATTAGTATAATATACAATATGTAACAAAAACACTGTCCGATCCAAAAAAGGCGTATTCCTGGTTTAACATACGTACTAGAAAAAAAATTGTAAACAAATGTAACTCATAAAAACCAAAAGTTATTGATTTTTTTAATTTTTACCATGCGAAATTTAACACTAAATATGGAAAATTTTCATAAGTTGACAACACTCTACCGGCCGGCCAAATCTTTTTTTTTTGCCTATTTTTATTTCAAAGGACACCGCCGTGCACTAGCCGCACTGTGGGTACTCATAACGAATCCTCGACCCTTTGATGTAGCCGACTGGTTGCCTACTGGCACGCTACTTGTTAAGCCACTTCGCCAGTCTCACGTGGAGATAGCTTGCGATCGGATGTCCGTACGTATCACGTGCCGCTATCGTATCGCGAAGAATGTCGTATACCAATAAGGAACATTTGAAAACGTTAATTTTTATTTGTGAGTGTGATTCGGAAATCGAAGTAAGAGCTCGGATTGTGGAAGCTTTCGACTTACTCAAATCGTACACACTAATAATACAAGGCTGTTTCCATATTTTTTTATTTAATTATCTAATGAACTCAAAATAATTTAATGAAAGTGCGGTTTATATTGAAAGAAGGAGAATTCCTTAATTTTATACAATCAGCCCGTTCTCATTGCTGGGGCCGAGGGCCAGCGCCTTGACTTTTTGAGAGTGAGTGGAACGGAATACATCACGCGAACCCAGTGCAGGCTAAGTGGACGTTACTTGTGTTCGATGTTTTGTTTGGTTCTAGATGTTTGGGTTTTCGGTATTCGCGTATAGTAATGGCGATATAGAGCGCACTGTGAGCAGTGGTGGCCCAGGTGTAATGGCCTCGACTTACCGAGTTGTAGGTCGTGAGTTCGAACCCAGGCAGGTGCTTTACTTTGTGTTAATAATTTCATCACCACTGCTCTCAAAACGGTGAAGGAAAACATCGTGGGGAAACCGGCATGTCCTAGAACCAATCCACCAATCCGCACTGAGCCCGCGTGTTGGATTACGACTCACTCCCTCTCACAGAATGGAGGCCTGTGTCCCAGCAGTGTGAACGTTATGGGCTGATTATGCTGTGCTTATTTATGCTAATGCCGAGATATAAAAATATTCAGATCTTCTTATCACCACAAACTATCAGAACTGAAACCTAATGGATTTGATGGCTAACGAACGGCTAATTTAGATCAGTATTAAAGTGAATCCTTGGAATCGTTATTTATTTAAGAACCCGCTTAAACTCTGGGTTCAATCGACTGATACTTTGAAAATTTAATGTGATGTTCAAACCAAAAATATTATTTTTTCTAATAAGAAATAGTGTCAAATGTGTGTAATCAATGCTTTCGACATAATGTAGCTATGACACGGTAGTCAGTGCAAATATTTGTAAGCCACGCCATAATTGTCTGTATTCGATAATGACGCTACTATACATATGGACCGTAATAAAATAAAGTGATATTGTAAAATGGATTTGTGTTTTATTTACAACTATAGTTCGATTTTTTAACCCATACAGTAATTTGACAGGTATGTCAAACTCCTTAGAAACAACAAATAAAAAGCAAAAATCTAAACGTGACATTGGAGCCGATTCTCTTGTCACAAATGCCTCTAAACTAGAATAAAAATCACTAAAAACAACGTATCTATGTTTTAGTTCAACAGCACTGAAATGGCACTGAGTTACCAATTCTAACTCATATTCTAAATTTTGTACTCATTTAGATACTTTTTTCCTTATGATTCGTCACGTATCTCAAGTTAAAATATGTATAAAATTTTACATGGTTTTGCTGCCGTTTTAACGCTCCTTTTTTTCACTCCTCTTGGTTTATAAGTATTAGTCAACCTGCCCCACAAAAAATACAAGTAGAGGTAGCAATGAAAGGGATAGACTTTCAAAAAAACATTGAAATGCCAAAATACCTAATTTGGTTGAAGCGTACTTTACAACGGGTGGTCGTCAGGTTAGCGGTCCACTTTGAAAATGCTATAGCTAAAAGTATTTAGGTACGGTACCTGGTCCAATTCTGGTGAATCTTTTCCTTGATATTTTCAATGTATTTAAATAAGTTATATTTTTTTGGTTTATTAGTGATCATTTTATTTATGTTTGGCGTGGGACCGCGGGTCACTTTAATTTAACCCCATCTTTTACTTTCGAAGTAAAAAACCGCCGTTGAATCCACAAACTAGTGGTTAATAATTCACAGTTTACGTGAGTAATAGTCAGCATATACACTATATAATAGTCTCAAAGAGGTACGAGTACGTAATGTGGCATGAGAGAACTCGTGGTTTTTGTACCGTTCCTATTCACTAGATGGCACTTTACATTTACGTCACGTTTCTGAATCGCGGTGTCAAGATTGTCCGCCGTTGAACGACCCTCGCGCGTTTCTGTGAAATAATCATACTTACCTGGCATAGGGGATACCGTGATCACGAAGGCGGTTCCCCCAGGGCGAGGCCTTCCCATTGCACTGCGGTTGGGTTGACCCCTGCGATTATCCCTAATGTGGATAACTCGGATGCGTAATTTTTGATAGTGGGGACTGCGTACGCGCCGTCCCCTCGGAATTCTACTGTTGATTGTTACGATTCACAATAACATTTATATCATGCCATCATAAAATGGCCACACGCCTGACTTCCTGAGCTCCGCCGTAATTAGGCAATTTTTTGAGAAGACACACCTTAGTTTCTATTTATCGTTGTCTAGTTGATGGTTGGGGAGGGTCTACTCATTAATAGTAGACTAACAATAGACCTGTTAGTGACAAATTTATGGGTCTTTTTATTTGTCCGATATAAAATGGTTTTATTTTCATACAGGCAGCGTGGAAAAAATCTGAGCCCTGAAGGGACTACACTTTAAATCCTTAAGATAGATTATTTTACGAGGAAACATTACTTTATTTAAAATACAAAAAAAAAACATTACTGTATTCACAGATTAGACACAGAAACATACAACTTTTTATTAGATTAGACACACAAACTTTAGACACAGAAACATTACTTTATTTAAAATACAAAAAAAAACATTACTGTATTCACAGATTTCTCGACAAGCTTACCTAAACCGGGAATCTAACCATCTAAAAATTCAAAAAATAAACTCCCGCTATTTTTTTTATTTCACTAATCGATACAGTCAATGTTAAAGATAAAAATTCTCCAAGAATTATTAGGTCTTACACTCGTCTGTCGTACAAGATATCCATGAAATCTAATGTTTAATACACAAGGGCTTTAAATCAACATCTATGTACCTAGAACAAAACTGTTCAGTTTCAACAAGTAAAAGACACATTGTAATTTTCTTATCACTGTAACATTCAAAGACATTCTATGGAGTACACGCTTGCTTATTTGTCTGTAAGTACCTGTTGAAGACTTTGATAAGAAACCCGTTTAATTGATAACAACAATTCTATGCACAATTACTTCTTAGACGAGGAGTTCTGACGAAAAGTTTAAAAATAGAATAACTTTATTTGCGGTCCGGAACAGTTAGATTTCATGCAAATTTTTATTTCTAAGACCAAATGTTTGAAAGATTTTATCCTGAACAAATATTGTCCTTTCGATTATTTGAATGAAATAGCGAGTATTTTTTTTAAATATTATTATAGGGTTGGTTCAATTCTCGGTTCAGGTAAGCTTGTCAAGAAAGATGTAAATACCCCTGCATCCCTATTCACCCCGTTTTACGGTATGCGAAAGTAGCCGAGTATCTGAAATTATACAGTTTGTGTTGTAGGTACAATAAATGCCGACGTAGACAAAATTATGACAGGCATGATGGTTTCAATCTTGGTTGTGGTACTATGATCTCTAATACCTCAAAAGCTCATCCTATTCTATTTTTCATTATTACGGGGAATTCCGAGGGGACGGCGCGTACGCAGTCCCCACTATCAAAAATTACGCATCCGAGTTATCCACATTAGGGATAATCGCAGGGGTCAACCCAACCGCAGTGCAGTATTATTATAATGTTAAAATCCCTTTTAAAGTTTCGTTTCGATTCACCCATGCATCCCTATTCACCCCGTTTTACGGTATGCGAAAGTAGCCGAGTATCTGAAATTATACAGTTTGTGTTGTAGGTACAATAAATGCCGACGTAGGCAAAATTATGACAGGCATGATGGTTTCAATCTTGGTTGTGGTACTATGATCTCTAATACCTCAAAAGCTCATCCTATACTATTTTTCATTATTACGGGGAATTCCGAGGGGACGGCGCGTACGCAGTCCCCACTAACAAAAATTACGCATCCGAGTTATCCACATTAGGGATAATCGCAGGGGTCAACCCAACCGCAGTGCAATGGGAAGGCCTCGCCCTGGGGGAACCGCCTTCGTGATCACGGTATCCCCTATGCCAGGTAAGTATGAATATTTACTGTGGATAATCGCTACGTCCCCGTCAGGGGGCGCGGCAGGCGGGTTTCGGGCATGGCCCTTAAAGCCCCGCGGTTTCATACGGTGCCCGTCAATACGGGCACGTTCGTTGGGGAGCCATGTAGGCCTGGCGCGGGGCAAGTGCGGCTGTAGCGCAACTTGCCAATGTGTGTGGATGCAATTGGTGTTCAGCAGGAGCGCCACGGCACTGTTCCACAGTACCGTTTTCTTCACGCCACCCCGGCGGTCTGTCTCCGCCAGGTGAGACCTCCGGTTCCCCGGAGGAGGCCCGGCGGGAGACGACCAGCGACAGAGGTGCCGGCTTAAGGCGCTCCCTGTTGAAGGTGTAGACCCCCGTCTGCAGACGCTTCCAGGTCGAGCCGGTCACGCTCCAGACTAAAGGGCCGTTATGTGTGTGTGAGCGGCATTGTATTGTGTTACACTGCTCATGTCAGCGATTGAGTTGCGAGCCCGCGCCGCACATTCAACGCGTGAGTTTATGCGCTTGTGGAGTTATTTGTGTGTAGGGTTCGGCGTACGTCATGCCTATATTAACTTAGCACACGACGCACTCCGGGTGCATGTGATGTGTGTGGAGTATTATTGTGTGAGTAAGTCGCGTGTAAGTGAAGGCGTCTTACTCAGGCGTCAGTCCGGTGGGTTGGGGTCGTCAGCGTCCGGCAATAGGTCGCGGGGGAGGCGCCTCCTGTCAGGTGGGCGCGCATGCCAGGGAGCTATGTGCTTGACGTGAGGCCAAGCAGCTGCGTCGGCACGCGCGAACATGTTTGACGCGAGGCGCCTGCAGTGGTCGTCCAGGCTCTCGATCCTAAGATCCCGCTGGATTACGCTATTCCTCACGTAGCGAGGGGCAGCGGTGATTTTCCGCAGCGTCAGGTTCTGCTGTGCGCGGAGGATCTTCTTGTTTGTCTCGCTAGTGAGTGCGAGCCAAGCTGGGGCGGCGTACGTAAGGAGTGGGCGGATGTACGTTTTGTACACACCCAGCTTGGTACGCAGCGGGAGGCGGGATGAGAGCACCGGGTGGAGCAAACCGTGGGCTGATCTGCCCTTCGCGGCGACCTTGCGAACGTGACTTCCCATGGTGAGCCGACGATCGATGGTGACCCCTAGGTACTTGACCTGTGGCGACCATGCGATGTCGACTCCTTGCAGCTGTAAGGGTGGTGGGAGGTGAGCGCCTCCAGCGAGCAGCGCTTGTGTCTTACCCACGTTAACCGACAACCGCCACTTCGACAGCCAGTCGAGAAGCAAATTTAGGGCTCGCTGCATTTTAACGGCCGCGTGTCTTGGCCTGATAGAGGTCGAGATGTACGCGGCGTCATCAGCATACAGAGCGAGCGTGGTGTCCTGCGTCGTGGGGATGTCGTCGGTATAACATGAGCAGCACAGCGGTGAGACACAGCTCCCCTGCGGTACCCCTGCCGCTATCTGGCGCGCGCCTGACAGCGCACCGTCGACCACCACCCTAAAAGTCCTATGAGAAAGGAAGGAGGAGACCACCATTACGACGCGACGGGGTGCGTCTGACTTCGTCATTTTAAAAAGCAGACCGGCGTGCCAAACACTATCAAAAGCTTTTTCCATGTCGAGGAATAATGCAACTGCGTGTTCTTTCTTGTTCAGTGACGCCGTGAGTAGGTGCAGTACCCTCGACAGCTGGAGCGTCGTGCTGTGTTCCGAGCGGAACCCGAACTGTTCCGGTCGCGGCGTGAGATGAGGTGCTAGGTGTCGCAGCAGGAGTTGTTCAAACACCTTGGACATGGTTGGCAGCAAAGTGATAGGCCGATAGCTCCCAGGCTTCAGCACATCTTTGTTCGCCTTGGGCAACATTATGACACGCCCTTCCTTCCAGCTGGTCGGGAAGACCCCCGTGCGCAGTATCCCCGTATACAGGCGCGCCAGTGCCGCTACGGTGCGGTATGGCAGGTGGCGCAGCGCTGTGTTGGTGATACCGTCCGCTCCAGGGGCCTTTCTTGGCTTGGTCTTCAGGATGGCGCGTCTGACTGCACAAGGCGAGAAGAAAATAGGGTCTTCCTCTGGTGCTATCGGCGAGGCGAAGTATTCTACAAGGTGCCTCTCGACTGCTGCAACATGCTCGTTGTTGTCGGTCGGGTTCGGCTGAAATTGACGCTCCAGGTGCTCGGCAAAGATCTCCGCACGGTCTGCTGCGATGTATCTTGGGGCCCCGTCGCTATGTAGTAGTGGGCGCACCGGAGCTGGGGTATTCGAGAGCTGCCTGCACAGTCTGTGTATCGACGGCCAGTCTCCTTCGACAGCTTCGATGTGTGACTCCCAGCTCTCGGCGTTAAAATCTTGCAGCTTGGCCCTAACCTTTTCCGCGAAACGGTTGAGTTCGGACTTCATAGTTGGGCAACCTGTGCTTTGCCACCGTTTGCGTAGGCGCTTCTTTTTGGCGACCAATTCTTGTAGGTGGGTGGGCAGGGGTTTAAAAAGGGACCCCAGAGGTTGCGAAACCGTGGTTGTCGCCGCGTCGTATGCGCGTTGGATGCAAACGGTGATCTCTTCTGCCAGTCCGTCAACATCCGCTCCGGTGACGATGGGCCAAGTCGGTGTGGTGGTCTCAATCACTTCCTGAAACTTGTTCCAGTCAGTTTTTCGACGTGGCGCTGGAGGAGAGAGTCGGGTAGGCATTTCCGAAAAGACGACGAGAACAGGTTGATGGTCCGACTGCATCTCGTCGTCTATCACCTGTTGGGTAATCTGGCAGCTCAAGCCTCTATGGATTACGATGTCCAGCACATCCGGTGAATGGGCCTGTATGTCTGGATAGTGGGTGGGTGTCTCAGGGCCGGACACCGTGTACCCACAGGCCTCCGCGTCTGCGAAGAGCCGTCTCCCCCCGGGATTCGTGGTGTTGCTGTTCCACCCCGGGTGCTTGCAGTTCATGTCGCCGGCGAGGACTGTCGGGTGCGGCGACCGATGCAGGAGCGCCTGCAGCTCCGCTAAGTCCGGCGGAGCTGCGGGCGGGCTGTAGCACGCGTAGATATCGATGTCCTCGCCAGCCAAGTGCAGTTGGACACCCAGCGCGTAAAATGAGGCTAATGACGTCAGAGGGAGAGCTTGATGTACGACTCTTCGCTTCACCAAAACCGCCAGACCACGGTATATGATGCCGAGTGCAGACTTCTCATCCTTCCTGTAGAGCAGATATCCTGGGAACCTGATTTGGTCCGCTGGTCCCAAGAGAGTTTCGCTAATTAGCGCCACGTCGATCTTCTGTTCCTTGAGGAGGAGGCGGAGGAGGGCGACCTTGCTCCGGAGGCCGCGTGCATTCCAGTGTAGAATCCTCAACGGCCTAGCCATGGTATAGCGTGAGCAGAGCGGCCAGGCCGTCGAGGATAACTAACTCCGCGTCTTGCCCTTGTCTGATGGCCTTGATTAGGTCCATCAGCAGTTAGATGGCGCAGGCGGTAAATTCCTTCTGCCGCTCTTGGTTTAAGGCGGCAGTCTGTGGTGGTACGCGACGCCGTTGCTGGTCGCGGGTGGTGTTGGATTCCAATGCGCCTTGCTTAAGCGCCGTCTCTGGGGCGGCGCTTGCGGTTTCTGGGCGGGGCTTTGCTGTCTGTTGGCCCTTCTTTTTGCTGGCGCCAGTAGCAGCGCCAGTGGAGTGCGTCGTCGCCTGCGCAGAGGTAGGAGCAAGGTCCGGTTGTATAGGCTGCTTAGCTGTGGGCTGAGGCTTCTTCCTTTTCTTGCCCCCGCGCTTGTTTTTCCTCCTCCGCCCCGAGGAGGGGGCTTCCCGGTTTGTGGGCTCGTTAGCTGCCGCCATCAGTGATGCACTTGGGGCCTCGTGGTCCTCTGTGCTGGGCCTCTCGGTGGCGTTCGCTGGCCGGCGTTGTTGCCGCGAGATGGCGACAGTGCCCGCCCGCTTGTTTCGTATCTCCTGCTGGAATACGGGGCATCTTGTATTGCACGCCGGGTGTTCTCCCGCGCAGTTGGCGCAGGTGGCCGGCTCCGACCTTGGGCGCGGGCAGTCTCGGGCGGCGTGCTCATCCCCGCATCTCACGCAAGCGAGCCGGCGGTGGCAGTGATGTGAGCTGTGTCGGAACTTTTGGCATCGATGGCACTGAGCGGGCCCACGCTTGCCCCTCCATGCCTCGATCCTGACACCATGCATGTATAGGAACGCCGTGGTGTCGAAGATCCTCCTGATGTCAGGCGTCCTCTTCAGAACTGCATGAAATATGCAGCCGGGCCTCCCTTCGCGCGCCTTTATGTGGCGCACGTACTCCGGCTGATATCCCAGCAGTTGGAGTTCTTCTTCTATTTCGGCGGGGTCGGTGTCCGCAGGCAGCCCCCTGATCGCCACCTACAGGCTGCGCTCGGCTGGCAATGAGTAAGCGAACCAGGATAGGCCGGTAGTCTTCTCTAGGCAAGTGAGGTACCTCTGGACGACCCGGTACTCGTCTGCACTCTCGGGCAAGAATCGAATTCCGCCCTGGTAGGGGCGGGCATTTGGTGGGTGGCCCAGTTTAGCACTTAAGTCCCCAGTCACTTAAGGCCCAGTCAGGCAGCCTCTCCTCTACCAGCGGAGGGTAGCGTGGCTTCTTCTTGCTTGTGGCTGAGCTTATGTCTTGTGCGGGGGCTGCAGAGGAAGATGTCGGGTCCGGGGTGGAGTCAGGTCCAGTGGGTTGCGGCGAGTTGCGCGCAGCTTCGGCAAATGTCGGCGACCCGGTCCCGCCTTGAATGCGTGGTTCACGCTGCGTGAGTGGGATGTCGGTGCAGTGCCGCTTTGCCTCTTTAGCGGCCTCGTCATCAGAGCTTCTTCTTGGTCGGCGCTGGGCTTTGGCGTCGAGCTGAGTCTTGAAACCGAGGCGCTCCATTTCCGTCGGACTGGTTCCCGCGGGCGTATCTCCAGACACGCCTCGGCGACCAGCCGCTGAAGCCCCCGAAGCTATCGAGAGGTCAGACCCCTCTCTTGATGAGCATGCTGATAGTACAGCAGGTGAGTCCTGGGCAGAGTTTCTCGGTGGGGGTGGCGACTGCATCAAGCCAGCTGTTGACACTTCCATCGGTGTCGGGTCTGCCAGCGAGCGGCGGGGTGCAGGTGACGCGGAGCGCGTGGCTCTGCCAGCGGAGGTGGACGCGGGTGGTGCGGCCGAACGCGGGGGCGCAGAGGAATACCCTGGTGCGGACACGGCAGATTGCGCCGCGGGACGAGTGAGCGGTGCGGCGCGGCGGGGCGCGCGGGTGGGCACGCGGGCAGCGCGGTGTGGCGCGCGGTTGTCCGTACCGTTTGCGCAGAGGAGCGCACGGTGGGCGCGGTGGCGCGCGTTAGTGACGCGCGACTTGTTAGCGCGGCGGGCCCCGGCGCCTGTGGCACGGGGCGAAATGCCGAGGGGCGGATGGACACTGCCGGCGGCGGTCGGCTCGACGTCGGTGTCGGCGAAACGCGCACTGTAGTCTGTGACGTCGGTGGGCTGGCGGTAGGTGTCGGCCTTGATGGTGGTGGGGCTCCAGCTGATGACGCGGCGATTGACGTGCGGCCGATGTTCGGCAGCGACGTGGCCCGGTCCAGCACCGGATGGAGCTCCTTGGAGCCGGCGTCGCTGCAGCCGAGGGAGCCGCGGGCGCCAGGCTTCGGCATCGCAGGTGACGTGGCTTCCGCGACCGCATCGGTGAAACAAACACCGGGCAGCGCGGCGGTGGTGCCCTCTGTGCTCGCACCAGTGCTCACTTGTTGCACTTGTACAAACACAGAAGAAACCAAACTTGGCGGTCCGAACGGGGATACTACTTCCAAAGACGGTTGGAAATACTATCTAGGATAAGCCACGGGCGAATCCGTATGAATATTTCAAAGAAACGCGCGAGCGTCATTCAACGGCGGACAATCTTGACACCGCGATTCAGAAACGTGACGTAAATGTAAAACGCCATCTAGTGACAGGAAACTGTACAAAACCACGATTCCTATGAGGCCCATAATTTTGTTCCATTTCTCTGTTGCAATAGTTATTAATAGAGTTCGGATAATCGAATGCATATTTACGTGAAGTTGAGGCTATTCTCAAGACTATCTGAAGATAGTCTTGAGAATAGCCTCAACTTCACGTCTGTATTGCGTCTGCATCTGTACTAAAAATGAATAATAAATACGTGGACAAGACGTCCACAATCTGGCGACCGTGATCATGGATCAGAAAACGAAGGTACGCTCCGTATTGCGTCGGCATTTTACAAAGTCTGCTAACGCATTCGAAACTGTGCTGAACGCAACGGACAATAACGAAATTGCGGCGAAGTCATGCTATACATTTATGGAAGAATGCCACAAAAATTTGAATGCAAATGAAAATTTGAAAATAATTAAATTACATAGACAACGAGATTTAACAACTCTTAGTAAATTCAAGTGATTGGAAAGAAAAAGATCTCGATGACGAACAACAAGATGGATGATCACAAACGCGATACGAATCGATTTCGACGGCGAAGCCGTCTCCAAGACTCACAGACAGGGATCGAAGTCGACAAATTCCAATATCTATCACAGGCGATGGAAGAAGGTACCAGTTAAGTTATTTGTGGATAGTTTTCCGTTGGCAAATACGAGTTATAAACAATGTCTTGAAGAGCTCAAAGCACGATATGCTCGAGAAGATTTACTAATCCAGGTCTATGTGAGAGAATTATTAGCATTAATATTGAATAAAGAATCAAACAATGATTTAACCTCACTATATGACAAACTCAATGCTCAACTGAGAGCTTTACATATATTAGGGGTTGCAAAAGATAAATTCTCTGCATTTCTTCTACCAATGGTGGAGTCAGCAGTACCAACTGATACCCTCAAAGCCTAGGAGAGAGCGATACCGGAGAAAATGGATGATGTACTCAGCTCATTATTGGAATTTCTAAAGAAAGAAGTGGAGAGTGTTTTTTTTTTTTTTTTGGGAATGGCATCTCGCAGTTCAACCTATGATGTTGTCGTCTGCTTAAACGGACTTGCCTGTGGTTGCCCTAATAAATTAAGGCCTCCAGCCAGGACTTAAACTTAAATACTAACTAAAAACTAAGCGACTACACGCTAAGGGCACCCCCTGTGGGGTACGAACCTCGGCTTAGGGCGTCGCTGGAAGAGGGCAGCAAGGGACTAGCTGGATCAGGATTTAAGTGATTTAGGGACGAATTAAGCTACAGGCTCAGCGGCGCGGGCTGGCTCGAGCAAGGGTCGGGAGGGGGGAGAGTGAACAAAGAAGGAATACACAGTTATTTACAGAATACGACGCGAGTGAGTATACGGAGCGGACGTGCTACTAGTTATTTTACTAATCTATAAATTTTGCAGTACTTTTAAGTAAGTGAAATAAAACTCTAATTACAAACACCGCCATAAAGATATTGATGATTATCGCTAAAACCCAGAAGTTAATTTCCGCCATTTGGTGAATACGCGCATACGCAGTAAGCGGCCCCCTTCACCTCCTCGGGTAAGCGAGACAAATTAATTTTTTGGCTCTTTCACACCCACGGCGACAAAAGCTGTGTGAAGCAATACTACATATTATTGACTCATAAATATACGCAGTGCGAAAAAATAAAAATAAAAAAACATTTAGCATGAGTCTAATAAGGTCTCCACAAAAGAGCGGTGGATCGCAACCAGACTTAACAAAATTAAAAGATGTTGCAGACCTAAACATAACGCAGCGCAAGCGCAAACAACCAGGGACGGATTGTGATTGCAAAACTGAATTGGTTGAGTTTCGTAAGGAAATGAAATCTTTTTTCGAAACTTTCGCAAAGTCTCAAAGAGAAAGTTTTGCCACATTACAGGAAGACATATCCCAAATCAAGTCAAAAATGGACAGCGTTCAAGCCACTGCTGACCACCTTGTTCTGGAGCACAAAAAATTATTGGTGAAGTTTCTGACTTAAAAAGCAAAAGTACTGAGACTGATGGTAAGATTAAATGTTTGCAGAATGATCTTGAACAGTTAAAAAGGGAAACCGTTCCACATACTTCAACTAATATGGTTCAATCGGAAGAAAGTCTTCTTCAGGAGATTCGAGAACGCATGGAAAGAGAAAAATGTCATAATTACTGGTATCGTAGAAATTGAGGAAAAGAGTTTTGACGAGGGACGATTATACAGAATGTATTAAGATACTAAAATCCGTGATGAAAACTGAGCCGCGCCCTGAAGGTATGCTTTAAGTCAGCAGCAGAACCTAGAGAAATCCTCCAGAATAGAGGCAATATACTTGATGAACAAATTAAAATTTTCGCAGACAAAACCCCTATCCAACAAGCACACATGAAACAATTACGGGACGAGCTTATGAATAGACAAAAGCTCGGAGAAGATAATCTCAAAATAAAATATGTTAGAGGCGTTCCAAAAATAGTTACAGTTACAAAAAACTAAGAGATCTAACACAATCTATTAATCCTAAGTGCAAAGATAAAATTACATACCAAATATTGCAGAATTACGACGATCTGGAGACGGAAAGATGTTCCTTTAATTTTTTCTACTGTAAAATTAGAAGTATTGTGAAACCCGGCAAATTGGATGAGCTAAAATCCGTCTTAAAATCGCTCAGTGTAGAAATACATGCTGTACTTTTGACAGAAACCTGGATTAAATCTGAAGAAGAAGCAGCTAATATGGAAATTCCTAACTATTCGCACTATTACAATATTAGAATAAACAGAAGAGGCGGAGGAGTGTCAATATACATTCACAACAACATCAAACACTACATGAGTCAAGAAACATACATTAACGGAAACAACTTTCTATGGATACATACGGAAAAGTATAATATGGATATTGGTTTAGTGTATAAACCTGGAGACACAAATACAACACTTTTTCTTGATGATTTTGAACTTCAACTACAACAGAGGAGTCGAGCGCTTATTTTTGGTGATTTCAACATTAACCTATTAACAAACGATAGATATACTGAAAATTATAAAGAAATAATACAAGAAAGCGGATATTACATCATGAACAGGATATATATCAAATATTCTACTCGAACAAGAGCAACTACTAATAGCATTTTAGATCACATTATAACAAACCTAAAAGACAAAACATTTAACGTGGCAGTAATGGATTCGGCAATCTCTGACCATCAACAAATTATTCTAGGGTTAAAAAACTACAAGCCCGAACCACCAGCCAGATTACAATTCGATAGCATTAACTACGACAAACTTTACCAGCTTGCTACAGACTCCTTTACAAAAGACAGATACGATTATAGCATGATAGAACAAATTATCAAAACCTTAATAAAGGCAAATATCACCCAAAAAATCAAAATTCAAAATTTACCACAGGACGACTGGATTCACAAAAATATTATAACCAAAATACACACAAGGAATAAATACTGGAGAGAACTAAAATCCGAAGAATCCGAAAAATATAATTTTAAAAACCTCTTTTAAAAAACACAGAAATGAAACTATTGCATTAATTGCTAAAACAAAAAAGGACTACTATTATCAAGCCTTCAAAAAGCTAAAAAACGACCCTAAGCATATGTGGAAGCTTATTAATATTTTATGCAAAAATACAGTTAAACCAGACCCTAGTCCTCCAAAACTAATGACGATCGCAGGTTTAGTTACTGAAGGTGACGAAATATGTAAACAGTTCAATAACTATTTTGCCACAATAGGTCCCCAGTTAGCAATGCAAATTCCCCTTAAATATCATACTAATCATTTTAACCTAAAAACCAAGCCTAATAAAGAAATCAAACTTGATATCTTAACTTCATGCACTGAAGAAGAAGTTTCGAAAATAATAAATGCCTTAGACTCAAATTGCAGTACAGGTATAGACAAAATCAGTACAAAAGTAGTTAAATGTGTAAAAGAATTTCTCATTCCAGGCTTAACAATGACTATAAATGACTGCCTATGCGCTGGCCACTTTCCAGACGAGCTTAAAATAGCAAAAGTCACTCCCATATATAAAACAGGGACGAAGACAGATCCTAGTAACTACAGGCCTGTGTCAGTGTTACCCGTAATTTCTAAAGTTTTTGAGCGAATTGTCTATGATCGGTTAAATAGCTATTTGGACAAAATAAAATTCGTTTCTGAACGACAATACGGCTTTCGTTCAAAATCAAACACTCTGTCCGCCACTGTGGATCTTATTACCAAAATCAGAATGCGCATTGATGGAAAACAACTAGGCCTTGGCATATTTATAGACCTAAAAAAAGCCTTCGATACTGTGAGTCATCCTCTCCTTCTAAAAAAGTTGGAACATATTGGAATCACCGACAATGCGCTCAAAATTTTGGAATCATATCTAACGAATCGCTTTCAAGTCGTAAAAATAGGCAAATATCAAAGTACTGCCCAACCTATTACATGCGGTATACCACAAGGCTCAATTATTGGGCCCCTGCTATTTTTAATTTATGTTAATGACATATGTCAGGTATCTTTAAATGGCGAAATTAGTCTATATGCGGATGACACTTGTATTTTTTATTACGGTTCCTCAATAAACGAAATGATGGACCATGCACAAAAGGATTTAGACAAATTACACGACTGGTTCCAATATAATTTACTTACAATCAATATATTAAAGACGAGCTATATTATATTCAAGGCAAAAAACAAACAGTTACAAAACTGCCCTAAGCTTTACATTAATAGTATTCAATTGAAGGAATCGATCGAAGAGAAATACCTAGGGTTAGTTTTGGACAGTGGATTAACATGGAAGTCGCATATAAACAAAATAAGATCTACGTTATCGTCGTTATCAGGGCGTCTTTACGGTGTTGTTCGATGTTTGCCACGACAGGTTAGACTAAATATCTATCACTCCCTCGTCAGATCGCATCTAGATTATTTAATAGAAATATGGGGTAGCGCAGCCAAAACTAACCTAAGCTGCATCCAAAGAATACAAAATAAACTGATAAAAATCTTATTTCATTATGACTTTCTCACACCAACAGATAAAATTTACTCCGAAACAAAATTAATGAATATAAAACAAATTTATTACTATAATACATGCATCTTAATAAAAAAAATTAAAGATAAAAAGCTACATTCGGAACTAATTTTTAAAACGAACGCCGAAGAAGGGTTAAGACCTCTCCGTAGCGCAAATGATATCTGTCTCGCGAGAATACGTACGAATTACGGAAAGAAAAGTATTACATACGAAGGGGCACGGATGTTTAACAAATTACCACGAGAAATAAAAACCGCTAACAGTTTACGAAATTTCAAAACTCAGTTAAAATGTTTTATTATTGAGGAAGTTTAAATCCGGCCCTGGTTTATATTTTTAACTTACCCACAAAATTTTGAATTTTGATTTTTGTTTCGCATGAATCTTTCTGCTACCTTCAATGTCTTGTTATGTTTCGTAAATTTTTGTTGTCTTCTTAAACTATAAGTGCGTGTTATAGTAGCTCTGCTCACGAATGTCATCATTATTAATAGTTAAAATATTTCTCATTAAGTGAAATTTGTAGTAAATTTCTTTTGAGTTAAATAAAGATTCTTTAACCATATCGAAACAATCCTCTAGGATCGATTGAGAGTGATTCTGACTAAATTTGTCGATCCCCGAATCGGATGCCTATAATATCTACCTAATGCTTTAAAGTATGTACACAGTTGTACACAGTTACTAAACTGGCATAGCAAACAACGTCAGGATAAATTAACAGACCTATCTATTGAAACATAAAAAAATGCATTCGACTGTTCGAATGCACTGACGGAAAATACCTACGACAGAAGGAAATTTAACCAAATTTCACTAAGCACATTTTTTTATGTTTCAAAAGATAGGTCTGTTAATTTATCCTTATGCGAGGTAGCATCATATGCTACCTCGCATAAGGATAAATTAACAGACAAAATTCTTGTGGTTTTGCTTTTTAAATGTGACATTCACTTTTTGATAATGTGCTTTTTGTCTTTCACTCAAACTCAGACTCAAAGCATTTAATTGATTTCAAATAAACCAATTACAGGTACTTTTAAATAAAAGCGTAGTAGGTAACTATGGAGAAGAATGGGCAAGAAACTGCACGGACACTCTTTTAAACACTGGAAGCCAAAAGGCAGATGATGAACGCCAAAAGAAAACTTCATTAATTCAATTAAAATCGTCTTTATTGATTATTCGTTGTACAAGCAACTATAATTAATAAACGTTGTATAATCAACTTATAACAATTAATAATTTGTTAATAACAAATAAATTGTACTGGAAGATTGTTTCCATAAATATATCTTACATAATAATAATCACTTCGGTTTCTCAACTTTTACAAAAAATTTTGTTCATTCTTTCGTTTGTATCCATCGTAGAAAAAATGGAATGGTAGCAGGTACGAACTGTAGAGGTTTTATCAACCTTTATGAATATGATGTTAAGTAGATGACCGATAAACGAGACAATCATTAATTTGGATAGAGAATAGACAGTTCTTGGCTGACAAGCCATCGAACAAGGGCGAAATATGTTTAAAAGATGTACTAACGTATGGCTTTCTAGAATCCCGGTACAGAGCACCATAAGGCTTTTACAGTACTTACAGCTACATCTAGAGTTGTAAAGGTGAGGTGCATGGGGTTATACCCATGACTCGAATTGGAGAATAGTCCGTAGAATTTAAACGTGTCCCAAAACGTATGTTACCCTTTGGTTTCCCAAAAATCGCGCGTTTTTTTGACATCTTAATGTCAACTAATGGTGGAAACAGCTAGAATGTCATGACCGCCGATAAAATGTGACGTAAGCTTATCGTCTTGTGTCAAACCGCAGTTAAAATGGCGTTTTAGTAAATGTTGCCTGTGTGGAAATCAATGGCGTTCAAGCCCTTGTAACATTACTAGAATCGATATTTCTGTAAGTAACATAGCGTTTCACATAATCATAATTCCAACCCACAGTCGCAGGATCTAGAAGAGCCTGATCCGTGACTTTTACAATGCATACAAACAAAAGTCAAACATCTTAATAGCTTTGCCGAAAATCACAACACTAATGGCCTTGCCGATTAAAGGTTCAATAACACTGGCGCGATGCCACAGCGCGACAAAAAGGCACCGCGGGTCGAACGACACGCGGTGCCTTTGTGTCGCGCTGTGGTGTCGCGCCTGTTTGTTCCGCCTTAACAAGTAACACTTGGAAGTCAAATGAAGTTGCATTATTTGCGGGTACTCGAATATTTAAACTGGAAACGACAGAGAACTCAAACTTATAAGCTTATATTTCAATTGAATCAATTACAGGCACTTTTGAATTGTCAAGCGGTCGGTCAGTCTGAAAGATGAAGCTAGGTGCATTCCAAAGCGTAGGTTCCTCTGAAGAAGAACTGTCAAGAAACGATGAGAACAGTCGTTTACTTCAATTATGAGCATATTGAAGATCTATTGCAGCTATATGAGTGCGTTTTACTCTGAACTTGAGGTAGTGTTGCTCAGAAGTGACATCAAACACATACCCACTCAAGTAGACAAAAATATTTCAATTTTATTGTCCGTCATAAAAACGGTCGTCATTACTCTGTTGTTTCCAGCCTAAACGCTTGTTTTAACAACTGAACTTGCCTAAAATTTGAAACTGAAAATGTATGTAATAACAAATTCCATTATAGTTAGACAGCATTATTATTTGGACAATTGTCAAAAAACTACACTTCATCGCATTATTAGCGGTTACTTTGCAAAAAAAATTGTTAATTGTGATTGCTTCATTAGAAATATCAGTTTGGTCATATACAAAAGTTTCTTAGAGCTTAATACTTTACATACAACGACATAATACAGAGGAAACGTAGGTAGGTACAGACATAACGTAAGACAAGTCAACTTCTTTACACATTTTAATGTTTGCTAAAAGCTTTTAAACGGAATAGTTCTGGTAGGGTAGTGTTGGTCGAAACACCTACATACTGTCCAAAGTTGTATTTTTTTTTCTCCTTGTTTTACATTTTGTGTGTACAGGTAAATTAATGAAAGTCATGACATCAAATAAAGTCCGAATATAATAACAATCGAAGCCACGATGGAACACAATCACACGATGATAAATTAATCATTTCACTTGAAAAGTCCCACAAATATCTGTCGTTTACGAAATAATTTCCTCAAAATCATGTCGCTTAGTTTAAATGTATAATATTAATAATACTTTTATAGAAGCACATGGGGCCCATAATCATATACATTAACGTTAAATCTATGAGTAAAAGTTAAAAATGACCGTGCGGTCGGAAAACATCGTGTGGAAGTCTAATTTGTTCGGAGAAAACCGTTACTTGTTACGGTTAAAATTCTGACCAGCAGATAGTTTTAAAATGTGTACATACATATATTCTTTCGCTTTTTTTATATATATTTTACATAACAATTTGGAAAAAATTTCGCAATTAAACTACGTATTTTAAATTTTAAAGACAAATTCTAATCATATTACCAAAGTTACGAATCGACTACCTTAATTTATTTACATGTTTTAGTATTTAGTATGAAACTGATACGTCGTGTTGGCAGTACTGAAACTTTTAATGCATAATTAAACATACATATTTCAATTGGAAGTGTTGTGTCCTTTGTACAGTTACTTAATTGTGATTTCATTGACATATTATACACAATATACAAAAAAGTCATAAGTCAAGTAAGGGTCGATTATATCTCAACTGCAGTACTTATAATAATTATGCTGTTCACAAAGTCACAATTTCATTAGCTTATTTCAGAGAATGCTATTAATAAGGTCTACTACTTCCTGACCTAATAGTAGTTCATCAATGACAAGTACTTCTTTCCAGCTCTTAAACAAAGTGCTCCAATTCCACTTGCTTGCTTATTATTGTATGGTTTTATCAACCAATCTTTATGGAAGGAATGCTCGCATAGTAAAAGTTAACTGGAAGCGAGCGTTACGCGCGAGTATGGTTGTTGGTCGTCACAGGGGGCGCTGCCTCTGCTGCTTCAGCGGCTGCTTCTCGTTTTAGCTTCCGGTATTTACCTGAAATCAGAATATGATTGCCTTTCAACCCGTAAAATATGTAAACGTTGCTTCATAACGAACCTAACTTAAATTAGTAGACGGTCATGAAAACTATTGAACGCCATTTGTTCGCCAGTTTTATTGGTCTCTGCCAGCCATTAATGTTATAATAATCTTTCGTGTACCACGTCTGATATAACAAATTGTGAATGAATGAAAAATTTACTTTATGTATGTCTTAGTCCCAACTGGGTGCCAAATTATGTAGCAGTTAGTCCCATGTTGAGCGCCAATTTACTATAGAGATTTAGGTTACTATTGTAGACTTATTGGTCAGGTACAGGTCGATTTAGACCAAACAAACTAACACTAGAGCAAGCTTACGAGCATTTTTTCTGAAAAAAATGGTATGGGTAGGGTATAGGTAACAACGAAATAATGCTCTTACCCTGTTTACAAAAAACAAAATTGATAGAATGTGAATAACAATGGAATAGAGATTCATTGCATTTACTCGTTTGTTCTAAACCCACGTCTATATTTTAAAAAGGAGTACGCTGTTCAACATCTATTGAAATTGTCTAAAATGGCAGGAGCCCTGCCACATTAAGCCCCAATAAGTGAAATGTCAACTTACGTGAAGTTTTGACCATGATGACGCCCCACCAGATGGACCAGCCCCAGCCGACCAGGCAGAACAGAACCGTGAACAACTGCCCCGCACCGACTAGCAAGTTTATCACGAACGAGCCTGTTTTAAATTAATATAAATAATTAAGAAATTAGGGATTGTTGGATATTGTAGTGATTGAGGATAAAGAAAAATAAGTACTATAGAATTACTTGAGTTTTTAGTGACTATTGTTACGGAGACCAAATTATACAAGTGTATAAAGAATATCAAAAGTGTAAGTCATACACAATATGGAAACTTGAGCATCTATGACTCGTGGAATTTATATTCCAACAGAGAAGATCATCATTGACGTAGTGAGCCAAAATAATACATTTTCTAATACGTGATAAACAATTTTAATGACGGCTCATATCTTGAAGTTTTAGTAAAGTACAGGCTAGTTTTTAGACTCACCTATCCTATATTTTGCTCCGTCGTGGACTGCAAATCTGGGAATGCCGAAGCATAGGCAGAACAGACCGCTCAAAATGCTACCTGTAGATGAAACAATTAAAAATAAAACTTTGTCCAGCTTGGGCGCCACTTATGTGGCAATTTATCCCAAACTGGCTGTATTTAAACTATTGAGTTCTGTTTGAATTATCCGTTATGAAAACGTGTGAAACTCTAACGTAATGCATTGGATATTTTGAGCTATTTTTACTTTTCCGCAATAGATTATTACTGGTTTAGGTAAAAATTGGTTCATTCATTCAATTGCAAAGGAGCTACCAATGCTTTGATATTTTACTCTAAACATTTTTCATATGTTAATATTAAAATGTCAATTCACCAAGTCCGGGCACGACGATGTTGCAGAGTAGGCAGAAGTAGGCGAGTACTATCGGCAGCACGGGGATAGCGCCGCGCATCACACTCGTAAACTCAACCAGCGATGGGTCAAGTTTCTTGCGGGTATCCTGCAGATATTAAACATTGCAATGTAATAATAGACATCTACTGCAATTAGTCTACGAGTTCCAACTACCAATTTCCGTTTAGAGAAACGCTGTGTTTAACGGCCTGAGTATTATATTTAGGAAGTATGTAGTATACTTCCTAAATAGAATACTCAGGCCGTCACAGGTATTTCATTCGACATTTATATCTTTAGAAACTGTTAATCATTCGAAAAAGCGCATATTTTGGCAAAGGCTAGACTGGATGGTTACGAATATATTCCTAGTATTAAAATAATAAATACTCCTAGGTGTATAGTTAATGTCGTGTAGTGACCTTGCTCGGCTTTCAGAGATTAGATTTAGAGCGTGTGTTAACAGACTCGTCATGGTGGTGACATGGAACATGACGACACAACAGCGACGTTAGCTCACTGACCGCAGTGTTTCAATGCCATTTTTTTAAAGTATTACTCATATTTATAATATAATATAAATACACATTTCAACAAAAGCATTAATGCAAACGAACATATTACAGAATACCAAGAAATAGAGATAGAGCTATTGCCAAAGACATAGAGTAAATGATTAAATTCGAATAAATCAGTCTTGCAAATGAATGGGTAAACTTTTCAACTGGGTTTCAAGCTAAAGACGACATGATATCATCAAAACTCAAAATTAAGCTGAATCTACAAATCCGTCTTAATTTTAATGGAATACAATGCAATTTAATTTTTCATTTCATTCGTATGATAAACAGAGAACTGGGTAACACTAATATACCTCTGTGTCTTCTTCGATATCCACATCTTTCTTCATAAACTCCTTCGTTATCATAATTTTAGAGGCTTTTCGCGAAGGCATTGGCGACGGGTTAGGGGAGTAACCCCGAGGGGATATTTGAATTGAAGGCCGCGGTGATGGTAATGGAATCACAGCTAATTTATTACCGGTGGCCATCGTCATCAGAGGGTAGTTAGGATTCTTCGAATATATCTGACGCGGGAGACTGTACAAGTAGTTCTGAAGATGCGGTGTTAGGTATAGATTCTGCATCTGTCTCAAGCTGCTTATTTTTGCGTTTACTGTAGTAACGTAGCGGGTTTTGAAATTATACATTGGTATTTAGGATTTTAGCACTCATGGTCACTGTAATAATTTGAGTTATTTGATCCGGAAGCAATAAAATAATATTAGTTTATAATTTTCAATTATTAATTTTCTCGTATATAGTTCCCGAATCCCAAAAATTGAATTTACAGAAAAAACAACAAAACAAATCCTCAGTTTAAATACGTAATACAAATGCGTTTCAGTTAACAGTCGAATAGACACTGCCATTAAAATACGCTAATCATACATTTAATAATGCCATCGATTATTCGTCCCTATTGTTAGACAACCGACCTTGTTTACACAAACCCATTTCATATAAATAGCAGCTACTTACCATGTTACTTTTAATTATTTATGGCGAATATATTAAAATCATAGCTAAGAACAGTCTACACGCAAAGAAATTAAAAATATTTTTTTAAACATTTTGTTCTACTGTAAACAGCACGCTCTAAATATGTGCTTTTATTATTATTAATGAGGTACATTAGCTTTCTTGAATAATACTAGTCTTTTAATTTATGAACTAACGTGGTACCATGTTGGGCGCCAATAACACATTGTTGGCGCCCAACATGGGACCTCCGTCTTGGCAATTACTAATAATGTATTATTCTTGTTTAATGCAATTTGATACTCTTTAGCGCATACCTACTCTACGCTTGTAGGTTTTTGCTTAGGTAAAGCTCCCTTAAATAAATAGTAATTAAATAGACCCGAGTCTGCCTCCTTTCTACAATGCAGGTAAGTAGTTAAGACAGAAAAGTCTTGTGAGTTTTATTGAAAATGAAATATTTTGGAGAATTAACTAAGTGATTAATTTATTATTTTCAGAGACGTAGCAGTGATTCATTTGTTGTGAAATTATAACTCCAGGACTGAAACAACTGACCATGAGTAATATCAGTCCCATTTACATACAAAATTTCAAGCGACAAATTACCTTATGATTTCCATGAAACACTATTATTAAAGGAACAAACAAAGTTTTAATAAGTGACCAGGTTCAGACCTTGAGTCATATTTATCAAAACACTTCACACGCGTGGTCGTTGCGTGCCGACGACGAGATTACAACGGCCAGAGTAACATATGTTTCGGTGACTTGTTGGTCTGTGTGCGTCATAGAAATGCTTCGTTTTGGGTCATTTGAGTATATATTTACAAAGGACTGTGAACTTTTGGATAGAGGATTAAGAAACCGCAATAAAGTGACCTTATTTTCTTGCTTTGAAAGAAATAATCAGTGAAGCGGCGGACTAAAATAAACAGAGCTACATATAGATGGATGGTTTTTGTATCCTGAAACATTATGTGTATGTAAAGCACGGGCTTCCCCTAAGTCGGCACACCGCCTCTTAGTGGTTTGGCTCAGCGGCAGGCACCTCTATGGGTAGACTCCTGCCCAATGTAAAAGATAAAAAAAAACAACGGGTTGCACTCCGGGAGTGCCGGCAGAAGTGAAAACTTGAATATTAACGTTGTGCATTTTTCATATTTTGGAATGGTTAAGGCCAATTTTGAACGAAATGCTTTAATTGTCGGTATAAAAGTACGTGGTAGAATACAATATTTATTAATTGCGCTATCGTACACAAACATGACAATTTATATTACATTAAAAAGTTTATCTCTCAGAAAAATCAATCAATAAAAATCAAAATTCAACAATCATCCGTCTTACGAATTTTCGATCAGGTCACGTGTCCTGACGCGAGTTTTTTTTTTTTTACCCATTACAAAAAAAAATGTACAACGCCGCTAAAGAAGTTTTCACTTCAAAAACTCACTTCAGGAGGAAGAGTAGGTGACATGCTCTTGTTTTTAGAGAACATGCTCGTGCGTCTGCTGGACGACTGCTCCGAGCTGCGTCGGCACATGCCGCGCATCCACGTGCACAAGCGGTTGTTGCAGCAACTGTATAGAGTTTTATTTGGTGAAACATTACTTTTTTTGAGTGTTGTCGAATTTGACCCTTATTATTTTGCACCAACTGTCTCGCAAACCACAATAGGTATCATATGAAACTGAATGAGACGTCACTTCGTCCGTCGACTCGATTAAATGAAGTGTGGGGTAACGCTTTGCATACTAACGTTTGTCGAGTCGAGAATATTTAAGAACTGCATCACTATAAATACCTATAGAGAGAACTAACTGATCTTTGATGTAAAAGAGTGTCCGTGGAGTTCCTTGGCCATTCTTCTCGATAGAAATAAATGCTTGACATTGAAATAAATGCTTTGAGAGTTTGTATTTAACAAGCAGTGTCCATATATCCGTGCAACATATCAATATTAAACTGGACATATATGTATATATAAACTCACCTAGTAGGAGATCTATCACTCAAAATGCTGTCCCTCCTCTCAATGGTCCTCTTCTTCCGTCCGCAGCAGCCAACCTCCTCTTCAGGAGCCGGAGACATGGACTCCGCAATGTTGCGCGGCATGGAGCCGGTGTCCGCAACGCGTCGCCGTCGCCCGCAACATCCGCAGAACACGTCGCGTAGCGTACGCTTGGGTTTCGTTTCGTTTTCGTAATCTATTGAGGCCTGGGACAAAGATTTTCGTTATGATGATTTATCCATGCTTCCATAACAATATTCTGTCCGTCTATATGTAGCACATGGATAGATCATGTACCAATCTGGGTTCGGACATAGAATACTTTTCATGCCGTTAGTATGTTTCCCTGGCATAATTTCCGTCTCTACCCGTGTAAATGTCACAGCAAATTTACAACATTTTTTTTCTGGACACGGAGCTAAAACTAGTCACAAATAGTTTATCGTTTAAATTGTCAAAGTTCTAAAACTGGAAAGACCAGAATTGGATTGGCATTTCAAAGAAAAAAGCTATTCAAGTTTTATTTTGCTTGAAATTACACTTCTATTTTGCTATATTTAAACATAAATAGTCACAACAACATAACAACACGCCTGTATTGCCCAAAGGCTTAGGCAGAGGTGTGCTTAAAATGTGGGAACTGTGTTTTGTTTAATAAATCATTATTCTTTGACAAAATGTATAAGCACAAATCTACTCACTTTACCAGCAGCCCTTTCCATATCCCTAATCTCTTGTTCAGCCTTTTCTTCATCCACCTTCTTTTTACAACAATTTAGTTTACTCATCATCCCTTTTTTGCCTTCCGTCATTTCCTCTTCTTTTTTTACTCTCTCTCTATCTTTTTCCCCATCTTCTTCCAAATCTTCTCCTTTTGTGCAGCAAGCACAGCATTTTGACTTGCATTTATTCATAAGCCTTTGGCAGAAGTTCGGTTCTCTTGTCTTGTCTTCTGTAGATTCTGTTGTTTCTGATGTTTCTCTTACTTCTGCTGGAGGGGTCTCCTTTGCTTCTTTCTTGGTCCTTACCGGAGGCTTAGGGGTTGTGCTTGTGCTTTGTGGGAACCTAAGAATTGAAGATTGTTGATTAATTTTTGTTTTACTTACTTTCGTATTGCTTTCACTATACCAGGTTTAATCTTAAGGTTTGGCTACCAGTCTTACCATATGAAGCACAATATCACTAGCAATTTTACGTGTGATTTAATGATACTAGGTAATACTAAATAAGTCTCAACACAATTAAAATAAATAATTATTAAGTTATTTAGTTCTGCGAGCATTGTTTGATAGTTCGTTCCGTTTAGCAATGCAAATCCAGTAATATGCTTTAAGAAATACTTTGTCATAGTTCTCAGTCGAGACCTTGACATTAGATAGCTTCCTTAGAAGATAAATTAGTTATAGTTTCTGTACTTATTATCATTCTGGAAACCAGTTTGTATAACTTTAACTATTAATTTGGAGTTTACAGTTGGTACGGTATGGGGTTCTTTTTTTGGTTAAGCAACACTGGTCACACACAACAACAACACAACAGCCCCAGGTGACAGGGGCCTATTAAATAAAACCGACAGGCGTCAATCTGAACAATCCAACAATTTTGTAAGTTTCTTTCTTAGTTTTCTGGTTTATTAAACAGCACCTGTCGCGAAAATGTGACATTCTGCTTTTCATTTGCAAGAATAGGGTTCGCTTCGTAATAATCCCAGTGTTTGGTTCCCAAAGTCGTTGCTGTTAAGACCCGGGTGTTGTAGCTCGCTTGTGTGGCCCATCTTAGAACAAGCCTAAGTCTATCAATGACCCATTTAAGGCAAGGTAGGTTAAGAGATTGGCAGTGCATTGCCTTAGCCACTTTAACATGGCTACGATGGCTATTGGGCTCAAACAAGTCACTTTATCAAACAAAGCGACGGTGCTTAAAATAGTGGTTACTTAATTTTCAAACTTTCAAGGCATTTCATGCTTATTATGCGCGGTTTGTTTTTCCGGGTGCTGATTACCTTTGCAGCATTGGTAGGCCTGGTATAAGAGGTATACGTCTAGAATTTAGGAAAAAAAATATGTTAATCAACCCATGTTTAAGAAAGTAAACAAACGGGAAGAGATCTCTGAGCAAGATCCTTTAAAAAAGTGTTATGGATTGAATAAAAAAGTATTAAAAAATTCCATTGATTTGAACTGTGCAAGGTTGCTATAGCTGAATTGCAGATTATAAACAATATAATCTGGCGAATAAATTATGATTATTATTTTGCAAATTCAGTTGTTTTTTTTTGTTGTTACGAATAATTATGATGTAAAGATGGTTAGGGAACATTTATCACGATAAAACCCCTTCTACCCCCATCAGATAGACATTAATTATAAGTTTTTCAACTCTGTTATTACGGATTTTTCCACCGGAAGTGGAAGCCTTGTTTAAGGTGCCTATTTCCGGTGGCCTATGTCGGTTAAATACAGCCATGTGCCAACTTGACACATTCTAGTAAGCTAATAGTGTTATTTTAACTTGCAATTATTAATCATATTTTAGTAAATTGAATTTACCGATGGAACATGCTGAAGAAAAACCGTTCACAAAACGAAAATATAACCTCTTTTATAAAAAAAATATGCATTGATTTAATTAAAATGGTTGAAACTTGCGATAACATAAATGCCAAAGGTATGAATTAGGGTCAATTAACTTACAATCTTATAATCAGAAAATTTACCTATTTTCATCGCCATACCTCTTCGGTAGTAGTTCATTTGGCAAAATATACACAGTCCTGTTATGTATCATTGTTTAAACAACATCAAAACACTACCAATATACAAAAACCGAAAAATATTATTAAAATCGACTAAATTAATTCCATGGAAGCACTACAAAAAACACTTTCATACACCAAAGTCGAAACGCTACACTTCCATTCATAATTCAAAATTTTAGCGCCAAAAGGAAGCACAGACACTGTTATTGTTTTGAGGCAAAGGCAACAAGATTTACTGCTACATTTTTACATTGTTTATGATAATTTTCGCTCCATTTGTTGTGTTTCGAGGGCGGGTGTGGCGTTCAACGCTCGAGGGCGAACTAGGAGGTGGAACCATTTCTTAAGGGCTGCTTCAGTATCGAATGCCAAGAATTACGTGTCGGTGGTAGCGTGTACAGACGTAATGAGCCTTGGGCAGAAAGAATGTTAGAAAGTGGACCATTGTAGTAACGTATAGTTTCTGTAGTCGACACTTTTACCTAGTTTTAGGTTAGAACTTTTAATTAATCAATAAATAGTTAAGTATTTTCAACGGTCACCAATAAATAATAACGGAGTCTTCTTCGGAAGGAGATAACAATTTGCCACTATTGAATAATTCCTTGGTGGTTCCAATTTCAAATTACCTAATAATAAATTTGTTGGAAAGATTAACTTTTAAATAACTAGGTCATGAACAAACAGGTTACGTCCGAGCAATGAACATGAGAAAAGAGTGCAACAGCTAGAAGCAACAAAGTTTGTACTATAAGCACCCACTAACTCAGTTCTGTACAAACCATAGATATTTCGACTTAACAGAAAAATAAAACGTAGGTACACATGAAACACTCATATACCTCGTTCTGAACTCCGACCTAATTCCTCGAAAAACATAATAAGACTGAAACCCTTTTTCAAACTATGAAAAAACTCTATTACAAAAAAAATACAAATTACTGCATTATACGTCATTGCATGCAAGATCCAAGATGGCGGCCATCAAATACACACTGCCCAAATAGAAAAGAGATTGTATCTCTAATTTACAATTTTACGAGTTCGTATAGACTGGAAAAATTATGACTCAATTTATTTGAATGTTTCTCAAAGTTATATGTGCACTTGTGTTGCAGGTCATTGACCCAATGCGAAGGCTGCCAATAGGACATAGACAGATAGCCTAGACTGTTGCTTGTTTGATAGAAACTGGCCAGTTCTAAAGAGGAGTTTTTTTTCTTTTTCTTTTGGCTTCGCACGGTTTGTGCATTCAGCCAATGTCACGTTTATTAAAGAGGAGTTACTAATACCTATTGCAGTATATAGGTAGATCAAGAACTTTGTTAGACTCTAGTGTGAAGCAACCAGCAGTAAAATAATTAAAATTAGAAGGTTTTAATAGTCATCCTCTCAACTGCTTAAGCTATTAGAGTACCTTTCAATTAAGCTGGACATTTCTAATAATTAAGACAGCATTAAGGTCTTGGGCAAATGAACAACAATCGCTTGTTTATGCAACACAACACAACCCCATCATAGAAACTAGTTTTGTCGAAGAACGAATAGACAAAATTACAGATGAATTAAATAAATCAGTCATATTCCTTCGACAAAACCCGGTTATGCGACGCGTGCAGGAACACCGCAGCGGTTCTGCTCTGAAGTAAAGACCGTAAGTGCACAAATCAAAAACGTCGGGCAAAGTCATAATGAGAATGTTCATGAAATTTCACGCCACCTGCAGCAGTTGGTCTTCTGATCCTACTAATATTATAAATGATAAAATTTGTATGTTTGGATCATTTAGCTCCCTTCAAAATGGTTGAGCTGAATGGTGCTGATCCATGCGTCATGTTCGTGAACGAGCGCCGTCAGTGGGGACTGGTCATCTGTCAGCTTAGCTGTCATGGCTTAATACTTAAATTTTTGGATTGTTTTTATGTTTTTTGCAGAACTCTGAACGCTTTTAACGTGTATGTCTTTTTAACATCGTTCTCACATGTCATATAAGATCGTGAGAGGTAGTGGGCCGTAATCCACCGCGCGGGCCCAGTGCGGGTTGGTAGATGTCATATGTCTTGGAATTTTTGTTAGGACATGTCGGTTTCCTCACGATGTTTTCCCTTCACCGTTTTGAGAGCAACTGTTATGAAATAATGTGCACAAAGTAAAGTGCCTGCCTAAAACACGTAAGTCGCGGCCGTCTCCCTTGGGCCACCACTGCTCTGATGGTATATAAACCAAGGGTTAAAAAACCTTTGTTTCCAGTAATTACGTTTATGTCAGTAGTTACGTTCAAGTTATTTGGGTAAAGAGTTCAATGGACCATAATATACTTAGCTGCAACAAAAGGGAGATTTTTCCCATAAGTTCAATTTTGTTGTAAATTATCTCTAACGGCGATCGTGGGTAAATCACAGTGGGTACCTACCTAGTTACGACTATGAGACTTTCATTCAGATCGCCATCACTAATACATTAGCTATATAATTACATAAAAATATACATACATAACATCACGCCCTTAATCCCAGAAGTATTAGGCAGAGGTATACCTATAGTACACCCACATTTCGCCAGTTATGTTAAGTCCCATGTAATAGGGGGCGAGCCTATTGCCATCAACCGGGCACAAATTAAGACTCCGGGACTTCCCGACCTGGGAATCGAACCCAGGACCTCATGTTCTGCAGTAGCTCTTGCGACCACTAGACCAACGAGGCAGTATAATTATTACGTACTTACTAATTAGATTTCGTCATTGCGTCAGAAAGGATCTCGACTAAGGAAGTATTACTTAGTTACGGTGTCCTAGAAGAGCTGTGGCCAAAACATATCGGCCGCAGTCACGACTAACATGAAAATTATGAAAGCGTGCTTTGACGTTACGGTGTCAAAAAGGCGCTATCTTTTAAAATACACTATCTTTTTTTCGTAAATAATGTTTCAGTGACGTCATTAACCGGTAAATTGCGGACGCTTTGTGGCGACCACCGCTTTTCTAGGAAACTTTAGCTTTTGTGCAAATGATTTGTGTATTAAGCAAGGTTCGGAATCGGTTAAAGATACCAGTTACTACCGTTTTATCGGTTTTGCTCCGACCATTCTTAGTCCCTAAGAACGTCCATAAAGATAGAGAAATTTAAAAATCTTAACCTTAATGACGGTTTTATTCGGCCGATAGCGTATCGTGTCGCGAAACGTCGAACGGCGTTTGTTTATCGTGCGTCCGTATTAACCGATTTTAATCCGATAAAACCTTTATGTAAAGACTCCTCCTTATAAGTACCGGTTAAATTAAAACGGTTTTCGAACGAAACTGACTGTAAAGGTCATGCGTCAACTTATTAATGGTTTGAAAATATAACCGGTAGGTATCCAGAAGACCATTTAAAAAATGCGGGTATTAATAAATTTACATTTTTTTATAAAGTGATAAGTTCAAACACTAATCAAGAGTCAAACTTCCGTAAAATTATTAAACCATTGCAGTTGCAGTATGATAAGAGCAAGGATTCGACTCCCGCGTCACGCCAGTTTTCCAGAACGCGTAGCCAGATAGTATAGTTATGATGACAGATTTCTTCTATTCATCTGTCATTTTGGAGAACAATGGTGGCCAGATGGTAACGGCCCCGACTTACGTGTTGTAGGTCATAGGTTCCAACCCAGACAGGTCCTTTACTTTGTGTAAATAATTTCATCACCACTGCTCTCGAAACGGTGAAGAAAACATTGTGAGGAAACCGGCATGTCTACGAACCATAACAATCGAAGTTGTGACATCTACCAACCGGCACTGGGTCCGCGTGGTGGATTACGGCCCACTCCCTCTCACAGAGAGGAGGCCTGTGTGCCAGCAGTAGGGACTTAGTAGGCTGATTATGAATTTTGCATCTGTCGTTTTGTCTATTCTTCTGTCGATAAAATGGTTTCTATGGCTGTCAAGCTACGCGTGCAAGAAGGGTAAGGCAGAAATGTAAATTTCTATGTGTGTTTATGTGTGTGTCTTTTAGAAAAGGTAGGCCTAAGAACATACGCCGATCTCATCTAGTTTTTAAAATAAGATTGACGTGTAAAAGTGTTTGAGCAAACCTACTTACAGAAATAAAATCATTTATACAAAAGTCTGACAGCCAGTCTTACCACGGGTTCGTGTTACCCAGTAACTGGGTAGTGCAGGTCAGACAGGCAGCTGCACCCGGTTAGACTGGAAGCTGATCCCAAAATAGTTGGGAAAACGCTACGTAGGTCATAATGATGGATGTACATAATTTTCAAACCATGTATACGTACGTACAAACGTATTTTATATAAGTTTCTCTGTTACTCTGGTAAGAGCTACAATGTTTCACGCCTCGTTTACTGACAAAATTTCATACATTAGCCATTTTCCTTCTTCAAATAAATATTATATTCATTGCTATAAAACATTTTGCTGTGCTTACCAATCATTTATGTTAGTAGATAGTCTAAATTGTAGGAAATAGTATGTTATTTCAGAGTTATACATATGATGCCTTTCTTTATATGCCAATAGGTAGGCATATTTTTCACGGCATCTCTAGTTACTCTTTCTCTCTCGTTTCGATAAGAGTGAAGAAGAAGAGTTATGCTAACATAATGGACATCAGAGTGTTCGTCCTTAGACCCTTTCGTAGTGTAAATCTAAAGTTTATACAATATAATTTAGACTTCAGAAGTATCTAAATTAAAAAAAATCATAGAATTAACATTGTTTGTTTATTGTATGTTTGTAAGAAGTAATAATCTCTGGAAGTCCTTATTCGTTTACAAAAATTCTTCACAATAGTGTAGCTTTTATCAGATGAGATGGTTACAGAATAGCACTACTGAGCGTGGAGTGAGCTGTCAGTGCCGCTGACAAGGGATTGACCAAGGCGGGATGACACTGACAGCTCACTCCACGCAAGTCTTCACGGTGAGATTTTTACAAATCAATGATTGTCTTATAAATTGGTATTAAGGCTTTGCAGGCTGCTATTGAATTACTTTAGAAAAAAAACAAAGCAACGCTGCTGCATTATTCAATTATTCAAGTGGATTTTAATAAAGCTATACTACTAATGAAAGACAGTTAATGAAAGTATTGTATTCATTGATGAGTTTTCAAAGAAAGGGGTAATGATATTAATGAACATTGGAACCTTTGTATAACGTACAATGTGAAAAACTCGAGTTTATTATCAAAACAATGCTTTGGTTTGGGGTCGCGAGTTGTAGGAGTCGGTTCACGAATTGTGGATCGTAGAATTTTCTAGTTTGTGTGTCTGAATAAGATTGAAAATTAATCAAATGTTAACCTGAAGATAAAAGATATTAAATAAGGAAATGGCATGTGGCTTTTGTGATTAACAGGTGATCTCTTGAATTTAACAATTAGATGTAAACAGCTTTATCTTACTCTAAAACGGGCCAACCATATATAAGAAATAAAATAATTTAATTAAACAGAAGACTATTTAAACAAATTGTGTTTTGTATTGTTTCAACGGTGTTGCTAGGGAGTTTTGATGCGCCACTTCTTCTTCCCAGCTCAAGCACTAGGAAGTAGTTAAAGGCGGGCGTTTTGGGGGACTGTCTTATGTAACTTTACATTCAAAAGTGCTGATTCTCAGCCCCATTCGAATAAACGATTTGACTGCAACAGCGCATCTTTTAATTACCTGCCTACTAATACAATCTACTTTAAAAACTGCATAGATTTTCACAATTGAAGGACGTATTTAGCACAAGGTATGATATGTCAAAAAATTTGTGCCGCGTCACCGCGTCAATAGGGCTGCCAAAATTTAATATGGCGGTTTTTTACGCAACGGAAATTAAGTTAATATAGGTTAAAGTAATTCGAGGTAATCGAGAGCGCGGCAACCTTGGTTGTTGAACAGTTAGTTATGTGTGGGTTGATATAGGTCAAAATAGGTGAGATAAGTACGTACATACATACATACGAGGGCTGCACTAAAAGTATCGGGAATGGAAAATTTCCACTGTTCATAAACATAACATCACGCCTTGTTTCCCCGAAGGGTTAGGCAGAGGTGTACCTATAGTACACCCACATTTCGCCAGTTATGTTTAAGTCCCATGTAATAGGGGGCGAGCCTATTGCCATCTACCGGGCACAAATCCAGACTTCGGGCTGCTACTGAGAAATTCCAGATAGAAAAACCCAATAACACGTTGCCCGACCTGGGAATCGAACCCAGGACCTCATGCTCAGCAGTAGCAATTGCGACCACTACCTGTCATATTAAAATCTTTTTAATTGAAAACTCCTTGGTTTAAAAAATCGAATATCATTTATTTATTTAAAAAAAGATTCTCGGTCTTGTCAAAAGGTTTTGTCAAACTTGTTTAGTCGTTGAGAAAATGGAATTGACTCGAGAAAATTCAAGAGCGATGATTTATTATGACTTTCGAAGTGGTTTAACACAAAAGCAGCGTGTTGACCGGATGATTTCTGCATTTGGTGATGAAGCCCCATCCAAAACCACAATTTATCACTGGTTTGCTGAATTTCAATATGGACGTGTCAAGCTCAGTGATGATCCCCGTCAAGGTCGTCCAAAAACTGCAGTCACCCAAGAAAACGTTGATGCTGTGCGTAAGCTGATTGAGGAAGATCGACATGTGACATACCGCGAAATTCAGGCAACTTTAGACATTGGCATGAGTCAAATACAAATAATCTTGCATGAACAATTAGGTGTAAAAAAGTTGTTTTCCCGATGGATACCGCATTCGCTCTGTGAAGAGTAAAAAGCGGCTCGCGTTACTTGGTGCATCAGAACTCTCGAAAGATTTCACGCAGGATCCTCAAATGCTGTATACAACATCGTATCAGGTGACGAATCCTGGATATACGCGTACGAACCCGAAACAAAAAACCAGTCACGAGTTTGGGTGTTCGAAAATGAGTTAACGCCAACAAAAATTGTTCGTTCACGGAGTGTTGCAAAAAAAATGGTGGCCACGTTTGTCTCCAAAACCGGCTATGTTACGACTATTCCTCTTGAGGGACAAAGAACGGTTAATGCAGAATGGTATGCTAGCATTTGTTTGCCACAGGTTGCTTCTGAACTCCGTAAAGAGAACTGCAACCGCCGCATCATCCACCATCACGACAATGAATACTTCGAAAAGCAATAAATACATTTTTAAATAGTAATGTTGTGTCACTTCCTTGATTCCCGAAATTTTCAGTGCCGCCCTCGTACATACATAAACTCAAGCCTTCTTCCCATGGGGATAGGCAGAAACCACAAAACGCCACCTCCTACGATCCGAACATACTTACCTACTCCTTTTGCTTCGTTTTCTTTAATACATAGCAGTTAGGTACTTTGGTATTAAACAGTAACTAAAAGAAAAGATCCCTTAATTATTTTGTAGTAAATAGTAATAAATGAGTTGCAACTTATGTAGTGGTATTTTCATGAATTACCTGTAAAACCATGTGTGTGTTGTTGGGATTGAGCATAATTTTTCGGCATTAGCGTATTTCCTACCATCTTTACAGACGTTTGTGCCTATTGTCTTTTGGCATTTTATTTATTACAACTGCTGATATTTGTTATTTATAGAAACTCCATTGTACACCATAAAAATAAATAATTATAAATAAATCGAACAATACAAATTATACAATGGGGCGGCCTTATCGACTTCTGCGATCTCTTCCAGGCAACCTTGTAATCGACAGTGATTTGCCTGGCCATCAAATGGGGCTGTCGGTAGTGCAAATAATAAGTACAATATTAGTTTAGTGGGCACTGAAAATAACTTAGCGGTGTTAACAGCAGCTGCGCCAAGGTGTATTGTCAACAAATACGAGCTCTAAAAATGCCCAAAAGCCCAATCTATCAAAATCTCCCAACTTGACCCAATTCATTCGATCTTAACCCCCGAAAAAGTTATCTCCACAAAATAAATAAAAGTAAGTGCAAGCAATCTATTTCTCTATCCGCTGCAGCCCTACCTGCCCCGTATGCTAATCAGCTGGTGGTCACGCCACGCGGTCGATACTACCCTCGTTACCGCATACTGACCACGCGGTGGTTAGACCACTGGTGGGCAAATGTAGACATGCGTGACATTCATATGATGAGTGATGTTTTGAGTAACGTGTTAAAGAATATATTTATGTTTATGACAGATTGTTTTTTTGCCGACTGGTAATCCCTTCGGGCTTGTGTACTAAATTTGTATAATGTATAGTGTTTTAGAAATAACAAAATAAAACAATAGGGTCTAAACATTTGTCTAGGTTCTAAGGTTTCATTTCATATTTCTACAACGACTTTCACCAGTATTGATATAGGCTGTTTGGTAGCATAAGTCAGTCTAATATATTTTTGGCTTTTCCGTCATTGTTACCGGCGATAAAAGACAGAGTGGAGGTGTTTATGTTTAAGTCCCATGTAATAGGGGGCAAGCCTATTGCCATCAACTGGGTACAAATCGAACGAAAAACCCATTAACCGAGTATCGAATCTCAGCAGTAGTGCTTGCGGCTACTTCTATGAATAATGAGTCGAACTAAATACCGAATAATAACGCAAAACTATTTTTAAAGAAAGTGTCAGGGATTGTTGATGTACACTAGGTATTAGAAAATAACAAAGGACTACTTTTATATATAACATGATGCATTTATATGATTTATTTTAGACCCGATAGGATGCTACTTAACTATACACATAGCTCATCGACCGAGGAAACTTTCACTAATGGATGGCCAGCCAACAGCATGAAAACGTTGTCATATGCAGCGTAATATCCGCAAGCGCAAATGAAAATAAGTTGATTGATATTCATGGCATAAATACACAGGGGTTTTATAATAATATGTATCAGTCATTAGTCGTGAAAGCACATTGTGCACAATCTCCGAGGGATTCGTTACCATTCGAGTATTATAGAAGTGTTTAAAATATTAATTAGGAAACGATTAAATACAGTTTTGTGTTCCTCTTTCTGCTTAAATTGCAACTTTTAAAGAAAGATAAAGTTTTCCTATAGCAACTGCAGCTTTTGCTGTATCTGCATATCATGCTGTTCAAATAGACTAACATCTTGCTTATATTTTGATCTCTTCAACGAGATATTTTGTTCCATGATTTGTAACGATATTGTTTAGTTTTAAGAAGATATAAGTGGTTTTAAGTAATCTACTGCCTCTCTGGCGTTTAAGCATTCACGTCGCATATTGATGCATTATGAGCAAGAATTTTACTAGAGGAATGTAGACAAATTCCCTGGTTATAACATTTTAAGCCACGAGGTACAGACCTCGAGGCCTAAGCTGAACTTTGTATTTGTGTAAGTGATTACCAATCGCACCAATGGAGGGACGCACAGCGCCTCAGGTCTATTCAAAATATTAATTTCAACCAATCGCGCTCTAAGCCGTCGTCACATCTACACTATCTATATCTGCACTCGTCACACAAATGCAAAGCTCAGCTTAGGCCTCGCGGACTGTACAAGCATCGCTTAGTTTGTGGCTCACTGAATTTGTCACATTGTTTTGATACTTCTTGATGATGAAATATTATTATTATTTTTCCTTTTTCCAATTAATTCGAAAAATAAGTCAGTAAGAATGGAAGCCGTCCCTAAATAACTAGCGCAGTCATACGACGTAACGACGAACTAGTAAAAAATATTAAATAACTCACCCGCCATTACTTTGAGCAGATCTATCAGATCCGTTCCCGTCCGCCATCTTCTTATGATCAGTAATCTTATCTACACCCGGAGTGGACACATTAGAACTTTGCACCTCTACGTCACCTTCACCTTTCACAAGAGTTTCATTCACTTTCTCAGCAATATTGGTACCACCATTTTTCTTTTTCTCATTGACTACTGTCACTATTGGCTCTATATCTTTTTTTAGATCTTCTATCTTTTTCGGGATATCATTGATTTTATCTTTCTTTTGTGTGATTTCTTTTGGCTGCTCAACTGGAGTGATGATGCTGTCGACGATTTTCGTAACTTCGGATCGTATTTCTTCGGTCATCTTCTCGTTTTGTTTGACAACTTGTTCTTTTATGTCTGTTAGTTTGTTTGCTGCTTCGTCTTTTAATTCTTTTGCATCGGTTCTCGCTTTTTCAGCTGCTTCTTTCACGTCGTTTTTGAGTTCTCTAGATTTTGCTGACGCTGTCAATATATTTTCTGCAGATACTTCAGGTTCCTTTAAAATGGCCTCTATCCTTTGTTTTGCTCGTTCAACTTGAGGGTTGTTGTATGGTGGTTGTAAAAGTTTTAGTTTCATTTGATCGTCTGTAAATAATGGCTTCATTTCATGATTATTCTTATGCCTTGGAGGAGGTTTTCTCTCTTCAACTTTTTCTTCTACAACCTCTTTATGTTCTGTGCGTTTGTGTGGTTTTGGTGGACTTGGTTCTTTTTCATGGTTCACCTTCTCAGGCTTTTCAACTGAATCTTCTTTACCTTCTAGAGATTCTTTCGAACTCAGTCTTTCAAAAATACCCTTTTCTCTAGCCTTTTCAAAAGCAGCTGGTAGTTGGTTGGTAACCGTAGATACAAGTTCCAGAGGTTGAGAAGTTATTGCAGCGGTAGTCATTGAAATTATGTTTTTCTTTGTCATTATAACGAGCGATTCACCTTTTTCGTTTGTGATCTTATCGTATTGCGTCTCGTTGTCATGTTTCATTACATTGTCTGAATCAGTCATAGAGTCTGTGCTCCTTGTACTTTTCACTTTACCTTTATCTTCATCTTTTCCTTTTGGAGTTTTCTTAGGATCTTTCACTGAATCTTTCCTAGCACCAACTTCGTTTATCTTATTTGTTGATTGCGCTTTTTCGCTAATATCTTTCCTACTGTTACCTCTCTTTAGCGGCGGCTTTTCTGCCAAATTCTTCGTGCTAGGTGTCCTGATAAGGCTTTTCATACTATTTGTACGACTGACTGGCTTTTTAGGTTCTGGTTTACTGGTTACGGAAGGTTTTTGAGTAGTTCTTGTACTTGCTGCTCTACTCACCGGTTTTGTTGTGCCGTTAGTCATAGGTTTTGTAACAGGTTTGGTTTTACGTTTATCGGGGCTGGGGTCTCTGCTCACAGTCCTGCTAGGTTGTCTAGAATTCAATTTAGATGTAGCAGGTGTGTTACCAGCTGTTTTCACTGTTTTTCTTGGCATCGGCGTAGGTTTTAAGCTCGTTCTTGCCGAGCTTGGTTTCAAGTCATCTATAGGACTTTTGTTTGGTGTGCCAACAATGGGAGATAATCTTTTAGCATTTATAGTTCTGTTTGAAGGAGGTGGTCCTCCTCTTCCAGGAGAGATCGGGGGTTTGCCTCTTATATGTGCTGGAGAAATATCCAAGTGTTGAGTACTTTTACTTGCTCTTTTATCGTGAACCTGACTCCCAATTCTTATAGTCTCATGAATGCTGCTTGTACTACTAGATATGAACCTTTGATTTTTGTTCAAATTATTCTCAAGAAGTCTTCGAGACTTCGATGGTTCTCGTTTTGTGCTAGTTCTTGTTGGAGAAACTGAGTTTTGTCGTGTAGGAATCTTCGAATTCTTTGGCGATCCATTGTTGGATTGAGGTTGGGATTTAGACACAGATCGAACTCGGGATCTGTGTGTAACAGGCTTCCTGATACCATCATCAGGGTTTACAAACTCCTTGCTGCTGGCTGGAATATTCTCATAATGTATGATTGCAGATGGAGAATTATCTCTCGATCTCAAATTGATTTTACTTGGAGAGTTGCTTCTAGAATTGGCCCTTGATGCAACAAGACTTTTAGACCCAGATTTGGACTTATCTAAAACTCCCATTTCTTTGAGAATAGCTTCTTCTTCCTCTACTCTTTTCCTCTCAGCCTCTGCTTCATGTTTTTCTCTATTCAGCTCACTGGCTTCTCTTACTTCTTCAATGTTCTCTTTGAGGAAGTTTCTAGGAGAGTGCGGTCTGGGTAGATTGTGTATGGGCAGAGGTAACGTGGCCGTTTGAGCCATGCTGTCTATCCTGGATAAGGAGTTCGTTCTTCTTCTGGGAGGTGAGTTTGATCTGGAGTTGGCTGCTGAAGTTTTTGGAGTGTTGTGACGGGAAGTCTCTTCGCGAAAACCACGACCTGGAGAAGAAAAAATTGAGTATTTAGGAATTGGTATAATTTTAAATGTTATTTTTTCTTTGATATGCTTCAATCATGGATTGAAATAGGTTCGAAGGCTGCGAAGGTTCTGACTTTATCGTTTTCACCTGGCATAGAGAGGGAGTTGACTAATGACTTTATTATTAGTTCACAGGCTGTTTTCTTACGTACCTACGAGCATAAGAGATATACATACGAGTATGTTTATATTTAAACTGCCTCTGAAAGAGGGATCGCCAAACATCAACCTTAGCAACACTTATTCTTCTCAGTGTATGATGGCAAAAATTATAATATCATGTTAATCGCCTCTTTCTCTACTTTGGCTTATTGCTTTGCCAAGTATTTTTGTTAACCTACCTCTAAAAGGCGAGACCCTGCGAGTCCTGATGTCCACCGGCAGAGACCTGGGGCTGGTAGGCCGCGACACCGGCGCCTCCGCGAGGATCGCGAACGAGGACTCCTTCTTCCTCTTCGAAGTGGATACCGCGCTGTGGAAGTGGGAAATTATATTAGAGAGTGTTGTTTTTTACAGCGTCCATTATGTCACCCTATGTTAAACTTATCCATTTTTATCTATATTTGATATGGTGTCCGTAATCAATATCAATATGCCTAGTCAGCCTTAAAGCTGACTCCAACGTAGTGGACGTTGGAGTCAGCTTTAAGGCTGACTGGATGCAGCTGAAGACCAGTATTTTGCATGGTGCGACTGCCTACCTGACCTGCACAACCCAGTTACTGGGTAACACGATACCTCTTGGTAACACTGGTTGTCAGATATCTGGGCTACTGACTACGCGTAAGGTACATCAAAATCTGCGAATGACAGCCGGGACCAACGGCTCAACGTGCTTTCCGAGGCACGGCGTGGACTCGGTTATGGATGGTCACCCATCCACGTACCGACCGCGGCAAGTGTAGCTGACCCGAGCGGCTGCTTATTTTCTATTCTATTCTTCGATGTTTTTAATGAGAAATGTATGAAAAAATTGTAGCGCAACGGCATCAGGAATATGGCAGTAGGGCATTAGTTATCAAGTACAATACACAGTAGCAGATTAGACAGTGAATGCCAAAGGGCTCTAAGGAGTAGTTGGTCAATGGTGCAATGTTTCCGTAAAAATGGATAATTGAATTAATGAATAAAGAATTTGAATTTGAAATTGGTGGTTCACTTGCAAACAAATCTTTTGGGACCTAAGAAACTTTTTGAAGACCTTTTATGATCAATATTTTTAGTTTAATAATATATAAAAAAGTGCCATTAGTAAAGAAGGAAATAATTATTTATTTGCCAGAATACGAGTGCAATAAGTTGATTAACTTTTAACTTCTGACCTACCAAATGTGAATTATTAGCAATTTTACTTAATTGCTGCAATTAGATGATCATCTAATGGCAGACACCCAAAAAGAGGGGGCGTGGCACATTCTAACAGAATGACGAAAGCACACAGTATAAAAACATGCTGAAAATCAAGAAAACAGCTACATTTGTGTAACGGCGGCCTTGCGTTTACGTAAACACAACTGGACCGATAAAAATGAGGTTTTTTGTAATTTTGCTTAGTTAGGGTTCCGCAGCTTAATCCAGCACAATTGAAATTCCTATTGGGAATATCGGGATCACTGCGTTTTCCGTTCATAAATATATTCAATGATTGCAATAGTAATTGGGGTCCGCTGTAAAGATCAAAATGAAGATCTCTAACAGTTACAGACCGACATTAAGCTAAGTTAATTAAAGGGTAATAATTGTAACATTGACACACGCACATACCATCACGCCTGTAATCCTAGAAGGGTTATGCAGAAATGTACCTCCTACACCCACATTTCGCCAGTTATGCTTAAGTCCCATGTAATAGGGGGTGAAACCAACCGGGCACAAATCCAGACTCCGGGCTGTTACTGAGAGATTCTAGATAGAAAAACTCAACAACACTTGGCCCGACCTGGGAATCGAACCCTGGACCTCATGCTCAGCAGTAGTTCTTGGGAACACTAGACCAACGAGGCAGTCACATTTATTCAATAAATATTACCTATACAAGGTGTTATTTAATATCCCATAACTCTAGGGTATGATTGAGACCATATCAAAGAATCAACGGGCATATGAATTATTTTTCAATCAACCTTTGTTTTAATTTTTCATACAAAATAATTCGACAAAATCACGATTATTAATGTAAAACAAACACCCTTACGTGAAATATGACAACGTCGCATTTTCTTAGCTTCAAATATGAATGATTGGCTTTAATAAAAATGAATTACTCGTATTAATCCATGAAACTTAGATTGTGATTGATGATATCTCCGAAACTATGAGTTATGGCATATAAAAAAAACAGGTAGTGTAATTATAATTAGGTTTTATAACTAACTAGATTTTACCGTTACAATGGAGGGGAGCTTAAATGGATTAATAAACTAGATGAAGAAAGAGTATTGTTTAATTTGTCAGCTTTTTCTTGCTTTTAAAATAAACACGATGAATACAGAAACAATCAGCTTCTGAAAGGCAAAACAGAAAATTGTTTTACTTAGATCATTTAAAATTAAATGGTTTGTATAGTTTAATGCTGTTGTTATTTTAGTCAGCCAATTACAGCAGTCCGTATGATATTGACAAGAAATCGGGTGTATTTTTTTAAATAACAAAAAATAAGATACGGAACCTTTGTCGAACGAAACAAACCACACCTTCACAATTTTTTGTTACTAAGTAGTGCCGATGCTGTCAGCCGTAGTGCATCATTTTCGATGATTTAATCGCCGATTAAAACACGACCAATTAATGTGTTGGGTTAACTACGGTATTATACAGTTTGCGCACTTTATTGGCGTTACAAACTTGTAATGTTTGAATATATTACAGTTACAGAAGAGGTGTGGAAGTGTGTTATGAAAGCAATTTTATTTTTCGGACGTAAATTGTGTAAACAGTGTTTGGAACGTTGCCTATGTTCATCAGAAATAATTTCGGCTTCAACAATTTTTCAAATCGGTCCAGTAGTTTCGGAGCCTATTCAATACAAACAAACAATCAAAACTTTCCTCTTTTTAATATTAGTATAGATAATACTTGCTGTTGCCCGCGACTTCGTCTGTCAGAAATCAATCTGTCTAAAGAAAAGAACGAAAGAAAGAAAAATATTAATTTGCACGCAGGTCGTAAAGCACCAAATACAATTTTAAAAAGAGAACAACAATAGTGTGTGCCTCACGGCTGCGCCAAAAGGGTTCATTTCAGCCTGATCGGATTCGGGATCGAGTTCCAGTATAACCTTAATCAGCTTCATACCATTGTTTTACATAGAGCGACTGCCTATTTGACCAACACAACCCAGTTACTGTAAGATTGTCAAAGATCTATGTACAAATGACAACCATTACCAAGGTCTGACGTGCTATCCGAGGCACGGAGGGGTCTGGGTATGTAATGGATGGTCACCCATCCACGGACTGACCAGCCAAGCATTACTTAACCTTGAAGATCGATCCGAGCGGTTATAATTATTATTGGACCACGAGCCCCTCCCTGTGTATTTCATAATTTTTTTATTCTTATACCCAGGGTCTCTGCCATTTCATAGCGACAGGTTCAGTGGTTTAGTCGTGAAAAGTGACAGATGGATAGACTAGATAGAGTTACTTGCGCATTTAATAGCTTTGGATGGTGATTGTTCTTCTCTTTTCGTATCAACGGTCTAATTGAAACTGTTTTTGAGATAAACTTTGGCTACCTGAACAGCCCTAGGACGTTCCAGCAAGTGATCATAATAAAACCCGCACTTTGCTCGCGTGGTGGATGTCACATAACTTAAAACTTTGGTTGTAAGATACTCTATAAATTAAATAAAAAAATTATCATCAAGAATCATCAAACTAAGTACTACTCTGTCAAGAAAGTACCGGGAAAAGATCAATGATACAAAAAGTGTTAGTTATTCATCCAAATTTATTTTATCGTCTTCAAAGTATGCTCCTTCCGAAACGATACACTTACGCCAACGAATAATCCAATCATCAAAACATTTTCAAACGTGTTTTCCGGAATTGAGTGCAGTTCTCGACGCGAATTCTTCTACCGAATGAATGAGTTTATGAAAAAGAGAGAAGTTGGCTTGAGACATATCTGGTGAATGGGGTGCTTGCTCGATGGTATTTGTTGAGTTTTTGGTAAAAATTCGATCAAACTATGGCCTTGTGCGAAGGCGCATTATCGTGACGCAATATCCAACAATTTTCTTTCCACAAAGCTGGCCTTTTTCGTCGACATTGCTACTATTCTTTATTTACCGTTTGACCTTCCGGCAAGAATTCCGAGTGCACAACACCGCGACAGTCAAAGAAAACCGACATTATGTTGACATGACTTTGACTTTTGCTCGACTTTGGCGTGGCTTTTTCGGTTTCGGTTCAGTTGGACAAACTCTTTGTTCGATGTTTTTATCTAATAAGAAATTCGCAATACACACTAGATTTATGACCTAACTAAAAACAGCACTGTATTTAATTTAATTATCAGATGCAACTCAAACTCCGCGCCAAAATGGAAAACAGTTGGGCCAATAAAACAAACAAAAAAATGCATTTGGAACCATAAACAAATCATCCATTCCCGATAACTTTTTGACAGAATGTAGTTTAACATGTAGAAATCAGATTGTTTTTGATTGTTTTGATGTAAGAACGCTGCAGTAGCTCCTCATAACTGTACCTTTTTTTGTTTTTGTTTTACTTGGTTGTTTAATTCAGTAGATATAAATATTCTTTTTTACTTTTGCATGCCGTAAGGTAGTGTTTTGGAACTACTTTTGCTGCTTACAATGATTACGTCTTATTTTGTTCCCACACTAATTGCAAACTAAATGATTTCTGATTTATAACTTTTCTTGAAGGGGGATGCGCCAGGGTAGAACGCGAAATTCTAGTTTTTGCAATTTTCAGGTCAGTTTCACAATGTAACCTGACACTGCTGATCAAGATAATATGATCCGAGACCGTAATAAATATGTATTTCCAGAAATTCGGGCTACTCTTGCGCTTTTCCACTAAACCATTTTAAGGCAGTGGTGATGAAGGGAATTTCACAAAGTACAGATACTTGGGTTCAAACGTACGTCCTACGCCTCGTAATGACTCCCGCAGACAGGCACGACGCGGCGGTAAACTGTGCTTGCTCGATGCAGGATTTTGCGTAACGTCAAGGTGATGCGTAGTTCACATGTGGTGGTGTAGATACATACTAGAGTCGTGTTGTCTTAAGACGAGATCGTTACTGTGCCACTACTATTCTTTCAGAACGCGTTATGCTAAGATCCTGGATAAGTCTTATCTTCGATCCCTTATCCTCACCCTATCCTAGCTAGGTTAGTCACGTCACGGTCTACGTGCGTCACAAAGTGGTGCGACACGAGCGTATTGCTCCAGTACGCAACTATACTTTCCCCGGATACGCACCGTTTGTTAGGGACGGACTAAGGCATAGGCGGTAGCGAGTATACTTAGAGTAGATCCAGTTTATTTCGCGTAAGAATACATCAAACTAGCTATGGCGCTTCGTCTTGCATTGTGTTTTTCTATGTGCCAATCGATTCCTATGAGCAATTTCTTGAAGTGGAGACCGCGTATCGGCAAGCGTAGTGACCGACTACCCTAAGAGGGTGGCTGGGATTAGACTGGATGCGGAAGGCTTAGGACAAGGTGTTGTGGCGCAGCCTGGGGGAGGCCTTTGTCCAGCATTTGACTGTGATAGGCTGAACCGGCTTTTCTTTCTTCTTAAAAGCTTATCTATTTATGTCATCCCATAAACCTGTGTTATTATGTGTACACACCGGCCCAACGAACGCCATCGACGGATATTCGGCGTTGGCTACCGCACGTTCGTTAGCCTTCCAAGGTACGTCCAAATACATTAAAGACCAAACCTAAGACAGATCGCTACTGATGATAGACAGTACAATTCTATCTGTCCCTGTCAAACATATAGCTGTCAACACGTTATAGGGCCGCATGCTTTTGCTTTATTGGGACGTTAAAACCTGAGATTGATAGGATTTTCTTTATCTCCAGTACGCCAAAACTAGAGATAGATACATTAGTGGGTTCGGCCATTAGTGGTCGACCAAACGAACAGTCGTTACTGCCACGCTGCGTGTAGCCAGCACTCACCAATTTGGAAGTAACTAAGGGTTTCTTTTTCATGTCAGAGCTTGATCCGAATTTACTGCCGTCCGAATTGCGTGCTTTTTTTTTGTGAAACCGTTTGCTTGGTGAGTTGTAGAGACATATGTATAAGCCGTCTTATTTCTCTGACCCTTCACAAATCGCTGTGCGGTCAGACCGTGTCCCACACTCCACGCACAATGTGTAAACACAGTGGTTGCCGGGGTAATTACACGGTGCGTATGCGCCGATGTGTTTCACGCACCGTGCACCCTTAAGTAGCACCCAATGTGCGGCCCGGATCGGAGTGACAATAAAAATATACGTGCGAACTAGGCAAGAAAGGCCGGTGACTATGCTATGTTATGTTCATGAACGGGCGCCGTCAGTAGGGACTGCTCATCTGTTAGCTGACAGGGCGTATTTTTTTTAAAATCTTTATATTACGGACGCTTTTGACGTTCTGCATCGTTCTCACATGCATAATAATTTCAACATGCATGATGTAACGAATATTCAATATAACCATAATATTTTGTAACCATAATTTTATTTAAAAGAGTGTCCGTGGTGTTTGTTGCCCTTTCTTCTTCATAGGTACCTACTACGCTTTGGAATGGGCAACTAGCTTCGTCTTTATGACCGGCCGACATTGACAATTCAAGAGTGCCTGTAATTGGTCATTTGAAATAAATGCTTTGAGTTTGAGATTGCCTTTAAGTTACGGGTTGCAAGTTCGCTTCCAAAGCAGTTATTATTTTCCGCAATATTCGAATTTGGATGCAGTTGCTACTGAGATTTGTCTGTAAATGCATGTTGTGATGGATGGCAAGTCCTAGAGAGCATGGCAAGGAATGCACAAGGCACAGGCTGCGGAAAAATGATGCGTTTTTTCAGTCTGAAAATGTAAAGTTTTCTGGCTGAACTAAACATACATTAGAATAATACAAGAAATATGTTTTTTTTTTTATGTGGACTTCTAAAAGAGCTTTTAAAGTTAATCTGAATAATTGAAGTAGGTACTGTTTGTTACGAGACAACAAGCAACGAATATTAATAATATTAATATTTCTATGTTTTTGTAAATGTTGACGTTCAAAAGTGAATTTATTTATGTGCATATACTAACTTATCATATTATAAATGCGAAATAAGTTTGTTTCTTTGGTACCTTTTCACGCATAAACCACTAAATCGAATATCATGAAATTTTGTCTATACCAGGTCAGGGGTACAGATAAAGACATAGGGTACGGTAAAGTTCCTGAGGGATGGAACAATAACTTTCGACGGTCACTCTTGCTTTAGGACACTAGATGGCGCTACGTGTCTTTCGAATCATAATTGAATTTATATTATTAAAAGCTTTAGTACTAAGTACAGCACACAGCAGCACAGCAGCACAGTGTAGTGCTTTAGTAGTGTAGTTTAGTAGTAGTAGTAGTAGTGTAGAAATAAGGTACTTTTTTAATATAAGGAATACATTTTGTGAGTTTATAACCTGAGTACGTTTCCGTGGGATAATTTCCGACCTCGGGCTGGGGCCAAAAGTTAGTTTGAAAATAAAATGATTGGACTTTGACTTTATTTAATCTTCTATCTTTTGAACCTCTCTGTGTAGGTACATTAAACAATTAACTATCAGTGTCTCCTAGACATACATCAGCTACATCTTACAACTTTCCTCCGCCGCAAATTGTCTGCCGACCACAAACAGCGCCAGTGCGATGGTACGCCACAGAATTACTATAATATTGATAGTGAAACTTAATGTATATACGGGAAAACATCGCTTTTAGGAGAACATTTGTTACACGGGCTAACCAAGTTGAGGGAAAAACCACATATTGATAAAAAAATTAGCAGATTTTTGTGAAACGGCAACAAGAAGTGATTAGGGGATACGACAAAGCATATAAATGTAAAAAAAAAATGAAATCGGTGTCTTTGGATTTGTATTTTCGTTTTACGCCACCGACTTCCGAAATTTATATTATTTATCATTTGTACTGGTTATTTTGGATGAAGGTTGTATTTTTTTTCACTTTTTCGGGTGCCACGCATTTTTATGTTTCCTAAGTTGTCCCATATAAATTTGGTCAAGTTCTCGTCACTTGATAAGACACTCCACACCCTAGCAAAGAAAAGTTTTTTTAACGGTTTTAAATGACAGAAATCTGAGGTAACAAACATTAAAAAAATAACAAATTGATAATTTCCTGCTTTTTTTAAGTCGGTTAAAAAGAGGCTAAAGTAAAGATGGATTGATTGTGGGTGAAAGATGGCTAGAAAGTGAACCCTGAGATGTATGGAGGCAAAGTAGGCACTCGCCGCGTTAAACAAATTGGTACGCTACATATGGTCAACAATTTGGCCCTGGGTTCCCGTTCTCCCCCGTAGGCCATGTCCCCGTTAAATGGGACAAAGAGAATTTAATAGAATACTTAAAATTACTTCTCTTTGACCCCGTACGCTGTCCCCGTAAATGTATTGTAATATTAAATACTTTTCAAATTACGCGTGTTGTACCCGTTGCGTTTAAATTATAAGTGGTAGTGCCTTATAGAGATTATTATACCTATGCAAATGCCTACATTAACAAAAAAACGTAACGTCTAAATAATAGTTATACACATGAAATTAAAAATTACCTTAAATGTAAACAATTGTAGTAGTAGTATACTTATTATTAATTATGTAGTTTACGGGTTTAAATTATTCCACAACTAAATTTAGTCATAATCCGTCCGGCTGATTTCACGTGATTGAGGCACAAATATTTATAATTTACGATTTTATTATATGTATGGAATGTATTTTCTTTAAATTTGTTATTTATATTTTGTATTCCATACCACCCTTTCATTTAAAACTTAATCAAAATGATTGGGGTATTTACATATTCCCATTTGTTGTTCTGTTGTGTTGCAAATAAATTAAATCATTTGACCATACCAACCACAAACTTGTTTTTAAATATTATTAGTAATAGACTGTAGGGGTTGTTCCCCGTGGTTGTTACTATATTGATTGTTTAAACTAAATTATAAAAAATACATTACTTTTGTTCATTTAGATTGAAAAATCTAGTTGTGTTTTGTGTGTAAACATTTCTTATTTATTTCTATATTTTAAATTAAAATCTCTCATGTAAAACATAATGGTGCCGATTCTCTTGTCACAAATGCCTCTAAACTAGACTAAAAATCACTAAAATTTGGTTTAATTCTGTCAAATGACGATTTTCCATTCTGAAATTGACTATAGTGACACAACTTAACTATATTTTAGTTTGACAGCACTAAGATTGCACTGAGTTATTAATTTAGTGAAAATGGCAATTTTGCCATTCTGAATTTTACATTTTCCAACTAAAAATTTGATTGTCTAACTAAATCTGAACATGAATCTGACTATTTTTAATCGCGATTAAAAAGGTGTGGAATAAAATTAGGTGGCGTGGACTAAAATTCACACAAAACCTCGACTTCAGACGTGCAAAAACGGTACTTTAAATTTATTTTTCTTTTTTTGCTCATATCTTGAAAACGGTGTGTCCTATCACAAAAATAATGAAAATTTCGACCCCCTTTGTAGCCCTGAAACCACCAAATCTCTACATTTAGATATTTTTATTTTATATTTTCCACACAAAAAGTCAAAACTTCCATATAAAACATGTCGAGGCTGCCCCAGGCTGCCTCCGGCTCTAACAAAGATGTTGCGAAACCAAAAGAAAAAAAAAACACGTGGACTCGCGATTGTCAAATTCGATTATAGTTGTGTCAAAATTATTTTTAAATTTAGAGATTATTTTTCGTAGTTTCGTAGTAAAAAGTAAGGAATTTTAGTGATAGTTTAGTTAGTTTAGTTCGGTGTACAAGAGAATCGGCACCATTATCTTTCGTTTTAGTTAACAACAATAACACAACACAACACGGGGACAACGGAAGAACGTCATAAAACTTCAATTTTTAGCCCCTTAAAGCCCCTTAATTTTTGGGAATACAGGAATTTGACTATCAGTAACTGAAGGCGAGAGGATGGACCCATGATGCGATTTGCTTTATAAAGACTCCGATCACCAAGCGTAAAGAACTTGGTAATTTTTCCTCTGACCATACATTAGCGATCATTTTGAAGCTTATTTGATAGATTCTTTTTCACCTTACGCTGGAAAAACTTACAACAATCTACGTGATTCCAAATAGTTGGTGTTATGTATAAAAGCCTACATGAAACTCTATGGTTATTTTTGACGATTCCGGTCATTAACCCGATCACAATACCCCATATTTGGGGAAGTCCATGTGTAGCTGTAGACAGCGGTCCGCTGTATAAGTGGTAGTCATTTTTCTTACCAGTTCAACAACAAATTATGGAAAATACGACACTGTTTGATACAACTGACTGCTTATACGTTCCAAAATTCAGTGCTAAAAGCCTCTACCTTGCTCCCAGATCTTAGTATTTTGACGGATTGACCATAAGTCGCCAGATTTTGTACAGTATTCATAATAATATTTATTTATTTGTCAGAATATGGTAAATTATATGGTCTTAAGATTAGTCAATGGTATTATAACATTCTGTCGTAGTTCTATTGTCAGTACCAAAGACTAAGCGGACTTTCAAGTTTCTGACTATTCATAACGAGAACGGATATTGATACTTATGTACCTATGTGTTCTTCATGGCATAGCCTCTCCATGTGCACTGGAGATCCATCCCATCCACTAAGGGCAAAATTCACAGATCGCACTTTGACTTTACCTTGCTAAGTAAAGTAATCGTCTCATATTTATAAGAATGAATAATGAACATTATTAACATTATATGAACATTATTCGTAGGAATTTAATCATTATTCATTTTCGAATGAAACGCTTCATCACATTCGCTTAAACGAATATGAACTTGAACACAAAGCTCAGGTCCGTTTCTGTATGGAGTATTGCAGCCACATATGAGATGGCTCAGCAAAATACCAGCTTGCTGACTCGGTGGGCTTAATGCAAAAATGCTTACAGGCGACGAGACGTTGGTGGCAAGCATAAAAATCTTACATCTAAGATGGCTAGAGGTCACATCCGGGCTCACCGGCGTAATGGTGCTTGCTTGTCGGTCTTCTTCGGACTGTACTTAGCAGGCTTAGCAGACGACCTGATCCCAAAATCGTCCTTTTTACTACCGAACTTTCAGACGTACTACAGGGTATCATCCGCACTTTGTTGATTTCCAGTCGTACTCAGCGCTTCTCCTCCACATTTATTATGCGCACAGTCAAAGTGTGGAATTCTCTGTCAGCAGCGTCTGTGTTTTCTTCCACGTATAACCCGTCAGCCTTCAAAGCAAGATTGAAAAGGCATCATCTAGGCACGCTCGTTCCATCATAGAACGCACCTATCGCTTTTCACCAGGCGTTATCGTGGCCAACAGCAGGCCCATTCAGCAATAAAAATACAGATAAACATTACAAGTCAGAGCGGGGGTGGCCCAGAGAGCAGTGGTGGCCCAGTCGTAACGGCCAAGACTTACGAGTTGTAGCTCGAAGGTATAAACCCAGACAGGCACTTTACTTTGTGTAAATTATTTAATCATCACTGCTAACAAAACGGTGAAGGAAAATATCGTGAGGAAACTGGCATGTCTTTGAACCAAAAATTCGAAGACCACGTGACATCTACCAACCCACACTGGGCCCGCTTGGTGAATTACTCGTACGGCCCACTTCCTCTCACAGAGAGGAGGCCTGTGTCCCAGCAGTGGGAACATAATAGGCTGATTATGCTCGATATGCAAAGATTGTGTATGTATTTTGCCATAACTGAGCAAGCTGTCGCTGGCAAGTGCAACTTAACGTCACCTGATAAGAGCAATATTAAAATACTTTAAACTACCAAAAGTAAACTTTGAAGTTGTACTACAACCCACGTTAGGACATCTCATGCTAATTATACATGCGTTGCCCAACTGCAATTTACTTGAACAGAACAATAGAATCAGAGTTCCGTAGGTGAATAGTGGGATGCACTGAGGTTCTGTACAGTTTCGCAACCTGCGCGTGAGTCACAGAGGTAGATGACATTGTATTGGCGTCAGGTTGTGTCTATAAGTGGGTAGACACGAGAATGGAAGTGACTTTTTATTTGTTGTTGATTGGTTTTGGCCGCATTTGTAAAGTGAGATTAGTTATTTTCTGTAATTAGTTAGTGGTTTTGGGTTTTTAATGTGATCTCTCCAAATCTGCAACTTGGATTTCGGGAAATCTAATTGAGTAATAAATGCAGATTAGCTAAAGCTACATCGTAACGATGATTGTAATGCTCCGTGCCTCGGAGAGCACGTAAAGTCTTTGGTCCAGGAAACGAGTTTTGTCGACAAAAGAATAGATAAAATGCCAGATGAACAAAAGAAATCTGTCATGTAGTCTATATCATCTGTCATTTTGTCTATTCTACAAAAAAACGGCCATGCAACGCGTGCTGCTCTTAATCAATCTCAGGTGATGTCCTATTGTATAGTGAGGGAATGCGTACTTGGCTAGTCTCTGTTGAAAGAGGTCGCCGTGACCGAAAAGGGTAAAGAACATTATTGTGACTTGTTAAAATTTTATTAAAGTTCTCTACAGTGAGCACATGGCCAATTATTAGCATTGCAACACTCACTTTAACTTCATGTGGGTGTTTCTTTTTGACGAGATGCATCTCCAAGAAGGTCGCACTGTCGATCAGTGGCGCCTATTGTTGTGTTACTATCTAAGTATAGTGTAGGAAGTGTAGGAGGAACCTGTCAATCTGATATCTGGCGCATCATAAAGCGAATTTCAACAAACTTTTATTCCCAGAGTAAGACATAGTCTGACACTTATAGTCTAAGTCGTAATCTCGAAAGCTACTTGACTATGTCGAGAAGACCTCAAGGTGTGCCTCAAAATCGGTATTCATAAAATTGCAACTATATATCAAACTACCTAAGTGAGGTTAAGTCAAGTCGAGGAGATCATGAGGTTGTGATTTATAATATGGGTATGAGAATCAATTTTGAATTTTTGACATAGGAAACTTTTTAACCCGGTAGAGTTCCCTAATCATTTTGATCAACTCTTTCGGCGAAATATACGTGTGTGTAACCCTTTCGCGGAAACCAGAGTGATGTTTTGCCATTAATATTTGTTTTAAATCATTTAAATTATTTTACTTGTGACGTTGTTTTCTTCCCAACTTATTAACGATCTAAATAACTGTAGGTACCTGTGTTCTTTCACACCTCTGCTCACACCTCTAGACTGCAGATTACAGCATATTTAAGCACATACTGATCGTGTTACGTACAGTCAGAAATGTGGCACATTCCGCTTTCTAACCAACGCGTAATTTACTTAATTAACTAAACATATGAACAAAATGATCGAAACAGTCAAGTGGGAGACGGGCTTAATGTGTGGGGAAGATTAAAAATAATGTAATAAAATTAGGCTGTAACAATTTGCGCAGTTTAATCAAAATTATAATAAAAACAATGCGTAAAAAGTAATTGCGTAACACACTAACATTAGAAATCGGTTTCATTTTGACAGTTCAACAACATTCATTGCGTTATTTACGTTGGTGAGCGGACAAATTTGTAGAACATAAGAAGCAATGGATTAGCTGAATTCTTCAAAATGATAGCGTGTTACTTTACTATACGAAATTAGTGTGCTGTAATTGTCATCATGACGCCTGTATTCCTAGGGTAGTCAAACTCAAAGCATTTATTTTAATTAAACCATTAACATGCACTTTTGAATTGTCTTAGAGTCAGTCAGTTAGTCAGTATGTTGCAGCTTGTTGGACGTTTCAAAACGTAGATCTTAGTAGTAAGAGGAAACACCTACACCCACGTTTTACCAGGTTTCTCATGTTGGTACATTATCAGTCCACTGCTGGGACGCCTGCCTCTTGTCTGGGAGAGGAAGAGAATGAACTTTATTTATTACTAGCAGTTATCAACGATTTCGTCTGCGATCCAGGATGAAAAGTATATGTCTATGTCCAAATCCGTTCAGCCTTTTTACCGTGAAAGTGTAACAAACAAACCAACAAACTTACTTTCGCATTTATAATATTAGATTGCCATCAACGTAATGGGAACACTGGCAGATAAAATCATACAGATCTTGTTTAGGTTTTTAATTTATCTGGCAGACTGTGCATATCCGGAATTCCGAATACCATGAAAGGTTTCATGTACGTTTAACAGGCAAAATGTTCACTTTCTTTTCCGTATTTTCTCTACGGATCCCTAAATCTGGTTTACAGGCCACACTGCCACGACTAAGATCACGTCCACACGGACTTAATTAAATCACGGGATTTTCTCGCGCGCTGGATGTTCAACGCACTGCTTAGCAACGAGAGTTGAAAATCCAACAGTGTTTTCGACGCGCTGTTGACGCGACGCACTCTGTTGGATTCTCAAAGATCGGTTCAGCACCGAGAGTTAAAAACTCTTTGCGTGCAAACGTGGTCTAACTGAACGTTGCTTCTTTAGAAAAAGTGTATTCTACCTTTTTCGTAAGTTTATTAGTGTCTAGTTTTATAGCTTGCTGATTGCTTGTTTACAACCATCCTCCGGTATGCGGTGAGTTGTAAAATAATTATTACAAATTTACTATCGGCATAATTGTTAGATCCACTAATTTTATAAAAACGAAAGTTTGTGAGGAGGGATGGATGTTTGTAACTCTTTTCCACCAAAACGATTGAACGGATTTTGATGAAACTTTACAGTAATATAGATCACTACTACAAAAAAATAACTACTACTACTTATAAAGATGTTGTGTCATTTGGCCACATTAAAACGATAAGTACTTGATACTTACTATTTACTTACTTAAGTCTGAAATGTTCGTGCCTTCTGAGAGCTATCTTGGCGTGTGCTGCCTTAACCGTTAGAGTTGCTCGAATATAATATCGTGGGATTGTTTGTTTTAAACAGTTCTAAACAATATGAAAGTCTGCGACAGACTACCTTTTATGTGGTAGCTATTATATCCAAAATAGTGAGCCATAAATACATTTAAATTGGATACATTTTTTACAATGCACATTTTAGAGCATTTAGTTAATTCTTATCAAAATTAATACCTATAGTGCTTTTGGTATTTAATGTAGATACAGTTTGTCTTTTACACTAAGTAATTTCTGACGGATTAAGGATTGTTCAAAAGTTACCACAGTAAGAACGCCAGCGCGGGCGACGCTTTGAAGGGGGCTGTGATGTTTCACGGCTAATGCGCTGACCTGTGTCTGAAGGGGGCTGTGATGTTTCACGGCTAATGCGCTGACCTGTGTCTGAAGGGGGCTGTGATGTTTCACGGCTAATGCGCTGACCTGTGTCTGAAGCCTGGAAAAGGACATGGGCTACTTTCATCAAACACCACGCGGACGAAGCCGCGGGCGGAAGATAGTCTCTATTTTATAAGAAAATAACCAATTCTGATGAGTTTCTCAGATTCGTCTTCATCTGCCTAGCCTTAACCCAACTATTTTGAGGTAAGCTTCAGGTCTAACTGGATGCAGCTGGATACCAGTATTTTACCTGGAGTGTCAGCTTTTCTGACCGCCACAACCCAGTTACTGGATAACACGATACCCTTTGGTAAGACTTGTTGTCAGGCTTTCAAACTTCTGATGACCCGTTACGACTGTCAAAGGTGTACAAAAAAACAGTCGGCACCAACGGCAACGGCCCTTCCGAGCCACGGATGGGTCTTAATATGTGATGGATGTTTACCCATCCAGGAAAAGACCGCTGCAAGCGTAGCTTAACCTTTGATCTCCCCGTGCCACTATCATTATTTAGCCACGAACGATCGTAAATTTTGTAAGAATATTTTTACAGAATTCTAGGATCCAGCCAAAACGAGCTGTGCTAAATACTATATTTATTTGGCATAATCAGCCTTAATCGTTCTCGCTGCTGGGACACAGGCCTCCTCTCTGTGAGAGGGAGTGGGCCGTAATCATCAACGCGGGCCCAGTGCGGGTTGGTGGATGTCACATGTCTTCGAATTATTTGGTTCTAGGACATTCCGGATTCCTCACGTTGTAGTTCTTCAGCGTTTTAAGAGCAGCGGTGATGAAATTAATTACAAAAAGAGCTATGGTTGTCTCATGGACACAACCGTGTGTTTTACGTGAATACGTGAAGGTAACGAGTAATTTTCTGAGGTGCGTATAAACTCAAACTCAAACTCAAAGCATTTATTTCAAATAAACCCATTACAGGCACTTTTGAATTGTCAAGGGGTCGGTCAGTCAAAAATATGAAGCTAGTTGCCCATTCCAAAGCGAAGTAGGTACCTATGGAGAAGAACGGGCAAGAAACTCCATGGACACTCTTTTAAATAATATGGTTACAGAAAATTTGTTACATCAGTCTTGTTGAAATTAAACATGTGAGAACGATGTAGAAAGACCCGTAATAAAAAACATAAAAATAGAAAAGAAAAATTAAAAAAAAAAAAAGCCGTGGCAGCCAAGAGATGACCAGTCCCCACTGACGGCGCCCGTTCACGAACATGACGTATGGATCAGCACCATTCAGCTCAACCATTTTGAAGGGAACTTAATGATCCAACACACACGCCACCACCAGCGAGACATTTGAGTGAGCGTGATATACTCTCAGCCGCCAGGGCACATTCAAGTCAATGACAGACATGCCCAGTATAGGGTAGCTTTATAGTAGGTACTACATAGTGCTCACACGTGTGCTTTGCAATTAAACAATACTAAAAGATTGAATTTATACAGTGCAAAGATAGTTTTTACAATCTTCAGCAGCTCCAACAATATTTCCGAATGCTAATCAATTGTTTAGGCGCCCTTGTGGAGCAGAACCAACGTTGAGCCAAACATTTTTGTCAGAGATGTAATCCTCCAACTTATAATATGCTTGGCTGCATAGTGTGCGTTTGATACAGGTTTTGAACTTCGTTTCATTCAGTTGGAGTATGTGGGGAGGTATTTTATTATAACATTTCAAACAGTACCCCATGAAAGTAAATTCATCCAATCTACTTTAGCCAGCCTGAAACCCGGTTGAACCAATTGGTCCCTATTTCTAGTCCCATAGTTGTGTCTTTCACCTCTTTTACTGAAAAGATTTAAGTTATTCCTTACGTACATGATGTTTTCATATATATATTGACAAGGTACGGTCATGATGTTAATATCTTTAAACAGTTCCCTTAAAGAATCGCGCCTGCGGAGGCCATATATTGCTCTAATGGCTCTTTTTTGCAGAATAAAAATAGACTCGATGTCTGCAGCGCGTCCCCATAATAAGATACCGTAAGACATGATACTATGAAAGTAACTGAAATAGACCAGCCTCGCGGTATCTACATTAGTAAACTGACGGATTTTTCTTACAGCATATGCTGCTGAACTTAGCCGTCCTGCAAGAGATGTTAAATGGGGACCCCATTGCAGCCTCGAGTCGAGCGTGATCCCCAAGAAAACCGTTTTATCAACGAATTCTAGTCTCTCTTGATTCAATACTATGTCACAATCAGTACTTTTAACATTCGGCAAAGCAAACCTTATGCATTTTGTTTTTTTCCTATTTAATACTAAATTATTAGCAGTAAACCAATTTTGTACCTGCAGCAGTGCGTTATTTACGTCGTCATCTTAAAAATTAAAGAAGTATCATCAGCAAATAACACCATTTGTGGTAGTTTTTTTAATAAATGGGGTATATCATTAATATATACTAAAAAGAGGAAAGGACCTAATATCGAGCCTTGTGGAACACCCAATTTTACTTTTAATCCAAGTGAATTCACACCATTGAACTTTTTGCCGTCTATCTTGTAAAGCACAGGTGTACCTAGTCCGTAATGCTCCAGTTTTAGGAGCAAGGTTTCGTAATTAACGCAATCAAATGCCTTGGAGAGGTCACAGAAATTCCTATGACATCTTGGGCCTCCTCCCACGCTGTAAATATGTGTTTTAGTAAAGTGACACCAGCATCAGTCGTGCAACGACCTTTGGTGAAACCATATTGCTGTTCGTGTAAGATTTTGTTGATGTTAAAATGATTAAGCATTTGATTGAGCATTACCTTTTCGAACACCTTGCTGAATACCTGCAACATGGATTCTGGTCTATAATTGTTGGTGTCTTTGCTATCCCCAGATTTAAAAAGTGGTATAACCTTACTGTATTTCATTAAATCCGGGAAGACTCCTTGATCTACACACAAATTAAATATTAAAGCTAAGTATGGTGCTATGGTCTCGATTATGGATGTACAAACTTTGATAGACATTCCCCAAAGATCTTCGGTCAACTTGATTTTTATTTGCCGAAAAGCTTTTATAACCATCATAGGGTTTATATGTTTAAATTGAAATTCAACCGGGCAGCCTGGAACGTTCGCTCTTAATAAATCAATTGAGACTTTGGGTGAGGAATTTAAAGCCTCCGTAGTTTTAGATGGTAAATTAGTAAAATAATTTACAAATTCTTGAGCTACTTCTAAGTTAGAGCTTATGGCACCACGTGAAGTCTCCAATGTATATTCAATGTTTCGTATTTTTTTCCTACTAGTTTCGTTATTTATAACTTTCCAAACAGTTTTTATTTTATCTTCCGCTGTTTTGATCTTGTTGCTAATGTACAGGGCTTTAGCTATTTTGCAGGTATTTTTAAATTTTTTGGAATATGTAGCAACATACTTATTGAAAGTTTCAGTGTTAATGTAAGGCTTAAGGCCATACAACTCACAGAACAGTCTTTCTCTACTAATCCTAATACCTCTGGTTAGGTCGTATAGGTATAGTTCGTGCCGTCACTATCCTCACTGAACAAATTATTTGATTCTTTAGCCATCGAGTGGTGTAATTATATTTTGAATGTAGATGATAGATATGTAGCTGCAAAACTGTATCCCCCGATGTTGTTATCATCTGTTTTTTTAATGGCCTCCTATTAAGACAGTAAATTTAAAGACTGATTCACGTCAAAAGTAAACTTCCTGACTGGGTTCGAGCCCACGACCTAGAACACGTAAGTTTTTTCTTTGTTGTGATGCCACAAGCATTTTTTCGGTACCTACTATCTTTGCAGACCGAAACACTCACGTCCCCCGTCAAACGCAAACATAATATTAGCTCGACAGAAATATATTTTTTCTAAGCGGGAATCACACCTCCGCACCTTCCATCAAAATAAAAGGTATCTTTTGCCCGCGGCTTTGCCCTCTTAGAGGTCAGAAATTATACCGTTAACGTAATATCGGAATTGAAAGTATGCTATGTCATTCAACTCACTCCTACAACCTACCTGTGTGTTATATCGAAATCAGAAGGTAGCAGACAGACAGACTTCCGCATTAATTATAATATTAGTATGGTTAAGGATGTATTTGTCCAAGATCAGAATAGTAGCCGTTATTTTCTGTACATCACAAACAAGTTACAATCACATAAGTAATGACAGCATGTGACAGTTGGTTTCCCGCGCAAATTGACAGTTGCTGGACAGTAATGGCGGACGGCAGCCGTAATCAGATCTACTAATTAATCTGCGAGATTTAATTAGTTATTATGATGGAGGCATTGGCATATAGTAGCCAGTGGAGTATAGTACGGGTAGGTTATCAACCTGTTACCTGTCCACTCTTAGGTACAGTCAGCGACAAAAGTCGATTAACACTTCAGTTTTGTTCATTTCAACTTAATTATTAAGCTTAACACGTAACTAGTTCAAATTAACTCTTCGCCGGTATAATTATGAAAGGCTGAAAATACATATTGTGTCGAATAATTGTCTGTTAATTTACATGATGTGTAAAAGGAGCAGTTTATCGACTTGTGTCGCTAATCGTACCTACAGTATTTCTATCTCACAAAGCGAGGTGCACTTTACTTGTGGTAACCAAGTGTACAAACACGCTGTGAATGTGTGTGTGTGCAGGAGCCAACGGCACCGTCCCAGAAAATGGTGGAGTCGGAAGTGAGTGTGTGTGCGTGCGTATGTGTGTTACGTGCCGACGCTACTCATCTTCAAGCACACATTCACAGCGTGTTTGTACACTTCGTGATATAAAAATACTATACCTATTTGAAAGAACTCTACCTGACATATTAATAACCAATGGGTGTTATTAAAAGTTTGTGGTCTAAATAAATAAATTGACATCTTAACAAGTATTTGAAATGACTTTTTTATTCGTGACTGTAGTGACAAAACATACACAATCGAGTGATGTAAGGCAATCGATACAGAGTCGTTTCTTGTTTTTTTGTTTAAAGCAATCAATAAATTGTTTACTAATATTGCAACGGTTTTATAAAAAGTTAAACGGTTTGATGCATTGCTTTGTTTGTAATAAATATATAACTTGCTACAGAAAAGTTAAAGCTACGATTTAGATTGCATAATTAGCGATGCCGATATTTACATAGATAAATGTTATTGGTAGGTTGGTAGGCCGAAGGTTTCAAGGTGTAGATTTACCAACGTCTGTATTTGTATTCGCGTAACACACTACCAGTAAAAAAGGTTTTCATTTTGACAGTTCAACAACATTCATTGCGTTATTTACGTTGGTGAGCGGACAAAGTTTTCGAACATATGAAGCAATGGATTAGCAATATCTTTCAAGATAACTCAGATTGTGATTTATAATAAGTTACGCAATCGAAGTGCAAGTGTTCATTTTATATCTTATCATAAATTCACCAACATGGTCCCTTGTATCTAGGTGTGTAATTGTTTTTTTTTAATTTCCTTAGAAATAGACTTTTATGTTATTTTAGAATTAGGGGGGAATTAAGGTGCCTGTAGAATGTATCCAAAGTTGAGAAGGAAAACATCTTTAATTTATTTTTGACAGTTAGTTGAAAAATAAAGGCACCCACAAACAGGCGCGACGCCACAACGACACAAAGGCGCCACTTGTCGCGCGACGAGCGGTGCGTTTGTGTCGCGCTGTGACGTCTCGCCTGTTTGTGGGAGCCTTTGAGCCGTAAATAACAACACCAAAGTATAGGTACCTATTCTATACATAGACTAACTCTATTGTAGTATTTAATCGAACTGACTTCCGTATCAATTACTGAAACGAAGTCTGAATTACGTGAACGAACTACAATTGGCGTACAACCTGACATTGGTGTCAAAGTCAACGTTTTTGGATCAATTACTTACAAGTTCACAATTAAAGAAATACGTGACTTGTAATTCAATTGAATTCCAAGGATATTGCCATCTTCTGTTGTCATTTTGTTATCAAGAATTTCCTTAATCTGACTTTAAAACATACAGCTATCATAGTTGTTTTTTTTTTATTTCGTTTTCCTGCAAAATAGATTCTAGACAAAATCAAACTGGTTGCTAATTTATTTGTAGGTATATATTTTTTATTGTAATACATTGATTTTACATTCTGTTATTACTTTAATTAACACAAAAAGTTATTACTTTTTGTCAATCATCTACTTTTACAATATTTGTAAATATGTGAGCACCATGCATATATCAAATTATTAATTTACCTGTCTTTGCTTTATACAATTTTATTATTTTTTGATAGTTGATGATCTATGGCCAAAATGATTCAAATTTGCTACCTACAGAAGCTTATGAAAAATCTACGGCATCAAGAGATTTGCCTATGCTTGGCATACAGAAAAAAGTTTCATGGGCTTATAATTTAACTGGCGTCCCAGAAGACAATACTCAGCATTCTGCAATAATGTTTACCTGTAAAAATACACTTATCTATGCCATAACACTTCCGCCAAATCTTTCACAATATAACTTCACAAACCAAACAAATAAGCTACGCAATATTATCACAATAACTCTTCATTGTATCAACAATAATCTACATACATTACTTTTAGACTACAATACCGGCGCACGCGTTTCGCAAAGAGTACGGAAACAGCGGATAAGCATCGGTGACGCAAGCGCAACTTGCCGACGACCGAGCGGAGGCGGCGGCGTGAATATAAAAAGACATCACCGTTTTGTTATAAATTTGAATTGCCTTTTATGATACGAAGGCTATATAATTTTGGTTTTAAGGCTCGTAAAGACTGGAGCGACAGGCGACACGAATCGCGCACCAGCCGTCGCGCGACACTGGTGGTGCCGTTGGGTCGCGCCTGTTTGAAGGAGCTTTTAATGTTTTGGTTCGCATCGGGTCAAGACTGAAAACTGTACCCTAATTGCGTATTACACAACCAATCGGAATCTGAATCGTTTTGAAACAGGTCGCTAATCCATTGCTTCATAAGTTCGATAAAAAATTCTGCTCTGATCTATATATATATATATATCTATCTATATCTATCTACACATCAAAAAAGTCTAAGCAACACATACAAATTTCAATTTTACAATGTGTTTTCGCATTAAATCCTTAGTATTTCTTATTAATATTATTTTTAATGTTTTTTTGTAATTGAACAACAATTGTTTTTATTTAATTTTATAATCTTAATTAACAATAATTACGAGTAAGTACCTACTGTAAGTACGTAGTAAAAAGTAAGGTACCTAATCAACTAAACTTAAACTAAAATTAAATGGTTGTACAAAAATTACATAAATTAATACAAAGTGTGGCCTCCTCTGTTATTGAGAACTGCTGGCACCGATTATTCATAGAATCGATGAGACTGCTAATGTTATCCTGCGGCAATTGCTCCCAATGAAATTTTTGTATGACCATCAGTTGTTGGGTGGTTGTCAATCCATCCAAGCCCTTTAAAACACGTCTCTGCAGCATGTCCCATGCATGCTCGATGGGGTTGAGGTCTGGCGATTGTGCAGGCCAAGTCAATACCCGGATGTTTTCCCTGGCCAAGTACTCCCGTGTGTACAAAGCTGTATGCGAACGCGCATTGTCATGCATCAACGTGAAATCGGAGCCAAGCGTTTGTGCGAATGGACGGACATAAGGCCTTAGAACATCCTCAACGTAATTTACAGCGTTCATGTTACCATATACAAAAAAGAGCTCAGTTCGTCTGTTCTTCATAATACTCGCCCATACCACAGATATTATAATACTACGTACAGATACCCAATCCCATACAAAGAAATGACACCTCCCTAAGTCTGGCAATTGAGCTGGCAATTTTTCGTCATAAAAAGGTACAACAGATGGCAGCATCAGCGATTCACTAATTGCCAGAGACAGTAGTTTTACAACGCCATCTAGGAGTCGACCTACTTTTAAAACGTTTCGTGCCATCCTTTTAAAATAAAGTTTTATACTTCCGGTTTCAGGAAAACATGTTAATAGATTGATTTTATGTTTCTATGTAAAGAAATAGAATTCAAATAAGTTGTTTGATTTAAATTTGTGACTATAAAGGTTATTTTAAAGACAGAACAAATTGAGTAAAACACCATCTATTGCAAAGAGCTCTAAACAAAACGATTAACAGATAACTACTTTTATCATTCTACGGGTTCGAATTGAAGGTAAAAGCTTATTTTATGTTTGTTTGTTGAAAAACGAGTGTGAATAGATAAATCAGCATTTAACAAGGAAGTCTTGATTTTTACTAATCTTACTTTAGCCAAAATTCTGCCGTTTATCGCTTTCTAATGATTGTTAATTGCATAATGGTTACCTATGCTGCCATCTTTGACTTTTTTTGAAGACTAATTATAAAAAGTTCTAGTTGAGACCCCATGCCCATACCATAACTGTTGAGTCGTTGTATGGATGCACTTCCTGAACGCACCTCAGTCTTTCAGTATTTCCGGGATGACGGTACACTCTTACGCTTCTAGTATCAGGCTTGAACCCAAATCGAGACTCATCGCAAAATAAAATTTTATCCCATTGTTCCCGGGTACCCTACACTATTCATTTTGATGAGGGCGATACCCGTGACGTATCGGTGGGCACCTAATTGGCCGTCGTGCTCGTAGGCCATACTCATGCAGTCGATTTCGAACAGTTTGGCAGCTAACAACAACACCACTTGAATTTTGTAGCCTTAATCCTATCTCTCGGGCGGTTAACATTGCCTGGCGTCTTGCAGTCAGTTGTATGTATCGATCTTGCCGTGTAGTTTTACATCTTCCTCGACCTGGGTGTTGCTCAGCAGGATCTCCCGTGTTAGTGTAACGCTGATGAAGATGGCAAATAACGCTTCTGTTGACAACAAAATATAGATAGTGCAATCCACGAAGACGCGCCCCACTATTCGTCCTAAATGTTTATAGTATATGTGTGCAAGATTCCGTCAATGTTTGAATGTTATCAGTACACACTAATTACCTATGAGTGCACACGCACACTACAATGAATAGACTAATCAGGAGAGAGCGTCATGGTCAAAGTGAAAGATGCTCTACTTTAATTTTATATTTTTTACCCGACTGCAAGGAAAGGTGGTTTTTATTTTTAGGTGTGGATATTTTATGTGATTATTAGCTACTATACGATAATATTACCATTTTTATAATAGGGCGTAATTATAGACATAAATGAAATACGTGAAAAAGTTTTATTGAACTTTATTGAGAAATGAAAATCGTCATTCACTCGTTTCAGAAATATCTGATTCAGAGTCTGATTTATCACCGTCATTTATAATAAAACTAAAATCAAGATCACAGTGTCTCATATATTCGTCTTCTATTTTTTCCACGTGCTGACAAGTATTGAACCAGACATCTTTATTTACTCGATCAAATGATTCATTTAAAATGGGCATAATCGAAGTGTAATTTTGATTGATATTGCGGCTAGCAACGTCGTTTTTTACAATACCCCAAATGTTTTCGATTGGGTTTTAAGGTGGATGATAAGGAGGCAGCCGAAGCACTGTAAATCCATGTTCTTTCAATAATTCGTCAACTTTGTACCTGCGGAAGTTTTCTTTGTTTTTTAATATAAGGTCATAAAGTTCAGGTTTTTTGTAGCTTGGTTCAAAATTGATATTTTTTGCATTCAGCCAAGTCTTCATGTCTAATTTGTTGGAGTTGGATGTTGGTATTTTTTCCGAACTAGTATTGTGATAGGCTGCATTATCCAAGACTACCACGGCATCATTTGGGAGATTTGGTATTAGTTTCTCCTTTAGCCACTTTAAGTAATTTTCTGTGTTCATGTTATCGTGGTAGTCTCCGGATTTGATCTCTGCTCTGTATGTCAACAACGCATTTGGTACGAAACCCTCTGCACTTCCGCCATGTACTATAATTATGCGCACTCCTTTTGTTATATTTTGTTTTATTGCTGTTTTAGAACATTTTTCGGCCCAGGATTTTTTTTGCACTTGGTTGGAATGAATATATGATTCATCTGTGTAGACTATAGGTCTACCTGCATTACGAAAAGACTTTACCCGTTTTAAATATTTCAATCTTAACATTTGAATATCATGTTTTTCGGTTAGCACCTTCCTGTTATTTTCAGTTTTTCTCCATTTATAACCCAGTTTAAGTAACAATGTTCTTAAGGTTGTAATACATCCGTCAAATTGTATACGGTCTTTCAAAACAATATTAAGTCGTGATAATGTTGGAAATTGCCCATGTTCTCTATGATAGTTTAGGATAGTTCTTCGGACTACACCAATATCAAATTCGTCTAAATTAATTTTTCGTGGTCTTACCCTTCTCTTCTTCATTGGTGATGTAAAAATAGAAGCACTTCTGCCTACTAGATTCGAATGCGACATACTCGCTTCATTTTCAGACTCAATATCCGCTTCCGTAGTCGGCTCTGTTGTACGCTCCGCACTTGAGACTACAGGAACTATCGCATCCGTCTCCATAGTTATATTCGATTCCATAGCAGGTACTGTAGTTTGCTTCATTGTATTAGTATATTCCTTTCTTTCGCGTATAATTCTAGTCACTGTGCTTTCAGATACTCCAACAGCCTGTGCGGTTCTCCATCGCGCATCAGTGAGTTTTTCTGCATAATTTTTACTTGCTTCTTTTTTCATAAAATCATAAACTTTAGAAATAATTTCTCTTGCCTAAAATAAAAAAAAACATTCAATAGTTTTACTTCTTTTTAAAGATGAAATGAAGTCTTCTTTTTAGTAAAATTTGCTATTTTCAAAATTAAATTACTTTCCTTTGCTTTTGTCATGTGTTTTAGTAACTACGAACTTCTAAACAATCATTTACATACCTGGCTTTTAAGTACAACACGCTGAGATTTTCTCGACATTTAAAAAACAATATAAAGTAGAGCAACTTTCGTGCCAAGTCTGGATTTTTGCAACATAGGGTGTACTACTTGTGTGCATCGAACCGCTGACGGTTCGCGACTGAGACTGACGCTCCGAGCAAACTCCCCGCACCCCGCGATCCCAGCAACCAAAAATTGGTGGGGCGCGTCTTCGTGAATTGCACTATCTACGAGATACCTGAGATTGTCTTCTTCCCGCTTGCAACATCCCTACAGCGTTTTGCATTTCATCTGCGTTCAAATGACGTCGCTCCATGACGTAAAAAATGTCTCAAAATGCAAATTTGTTTAAACCTTTTTTCAATTTATTGTTTAATTCATAAAATTGATACAGAATACTAAATTTTAATCAGCAAAGAAAACGCTATAAAATTCGAACAAATGCATTCGCTTTTGAATTTGTGAAAAAAAAATGATTCTGTTTTTTTTTACAACCAGCCAGTATGTCCTCTAGATCATAAAAGTTTACATAGGTATTACCTACTTGGTAAGAAATTATATAATGATTGATTATTCATTTGAAATAGTATGTGTGTTGCTTAGACTTTTTTGATGTGTGTAGTTGGGAATCTGACCCCAATCTATTTTGGAAGCCTGCCCTAACCAAGTTGCGAATCGACTCCAATATCTAGTTGTACAGGTCGACCCCAACTTCTATTGACCACCCCAATCTTCTTGGCAAATCGACCCCAATCAATTTGTAAGGGACTTTAATCTTATTGGGTGAGAAAGCGATACCTGTTAGAGCTCGGTGGCACGGACGTATATATCTCGGCGGATTATTATCGCGTACTGGATTTTCAACTTTCGGTGTTGAACCGAACATTGAGAATCCAACAGAGTGCCACCCAGAGCGTCGAAAAACACACTGTTGGATTTTCAACTATCGGTCGGCGCTGAGCAGTGCATGGAAGAACCCGCCGCAATATTGTCACGTCTGTGCGAACGTAGACTTGCCAGTAGATTTTTATAATTATGAGTTTAATTATTATAAAAAAAGTTTAGTAACTTTGACATTGCATCCACATAGAATAAAAAAAAAACGCACTTCTGTGATAAATAGTGATAGTAAACAGGATTTTTTTCTCACATCTTTGAATTATAAAAAAAACCTGTTGATTACAACAGGATTTTTTTTCTCACTTCATTGAATTATCAAAAAAACCCTGTTGATTGCAACAGGATTTTTTTTCTCACTTGTTTGCTAATCAACAGGATTTTTTTCTTACTGCTTTGATAATCCACAGGAGTTTCACTTCTGTGATAACTGTTTTATCACAGAAATGCGAAAGAAATCCTGAAAAAGCTAATGAGTAATAGCAGATTACACAAGACACTGATTTAGTGTCTACTGTGCCGAAGTATTTAACACGCAATAATAACTTTTAATTGGTATGTAATTACTACCAATTAGATGTCAAAACTGCGTTTCAGTAATATTTGAATGGCTAATAATTATATCATACATTTGTTAACGCTCTTTTTACTTTGGAAATCATCAAATGACTTCTCCCGCTCTGGGTGGAGCGGTAGGGCGTGTCAGACTTTTACTGGCCCGTGTTCCTACAGTTGCCTATGCCAGGGCCACGGTATCTCTTTCGAACATCCCGCGACCCTGAGGCACCGGCCCTATCAGACCCCGTCAATATGTGCTGACATCTCTTTGAGGCGCGCGTGGAACACGACGAGCCGTCAACCCGGGCCTGGTCCCTACCGGATGGCGAGCTACCCTATGGGTGCCGTCCGCAAGCCCGCTCTTCCTTGCCTACGCCTCTCATCAAACACGATGAAAACTAAAACACAATCCCTTCCCGCCAGCAGAAACTTTTCACTCGGCGTACCTACCGAGGTATATGAATTTGAATCTTCTGTTGTTGTCCTTGCAAGATTATAATTTTAAGGTTATCAAAACACCGATAAATTGAAGTCACCACAACAAAATAAGTCATACAATAGACAATTTTGTAGTAAACATAAAAAGGCGTCTCAAGGTGATTGTAAAAAGTGAACCACTAGACCGTGGTCTGTGCGCGAGCCGTTTGAGTAACAATTTAATGTAAGTGCGGACAATACACGGGATTTGTTGAGTCATGGAAAAAGAGTTAGTTTCGTTTGTGGGTTTACATAAATAACACGAGAGGTGATTCTTCGATGTATCTTCCTGTCCACCCTGAACAGGCCAGGCGTTACATTATATCTACGAATTTTCGCTATTCATTTCGAGAGGACTAGCTCACTTTTACGCGTCTTAGATCACCTATTTCTAAATTCGCTTGAGTGATCAAATGCAACCAGTAATTTTTTTACATCTTCTTTTAAACCGCACCTTTGCCTTATCACATCATTCCGCAGCCTGTCATTCATAGTCACACCACACAAGCACCACACAGCATTTATTCTGCTTTCATGCTTCTTTTGCCACACCCAACATTCACTTCCATACATAAGCGTAGGCACACCATTGTAAAGTCGTGCCTTTTTGCACATCAACTGGTTGGTCACAATAGCATGTGAAGCACCATTCACTTTATTTCCCGCATTTACTCTCCTTTCCACATATCTATCCATCTTTCCACCTCTTGTAAACAGACTCCCCAAATATACGATCTTACTTACTTGCTCCACACTCTCATCATTTAGTTTCACATCAAACCCCGATACATCCTCTTCTCTTTTAAATACCTTCGTCATATTTACATCCCTTTCATCCATCACAGTCACCATATCTTGCAGCTGTTCATGCATCATGTGTTTGTGTTAATGGTGATTTTTCCTTACATCTCTTTTTACCCATTTGTCTTATTCCGAAATCTTTTGCCTAGTTTTATCTTTGTCTTGACGTTTTCCATAAAATAAGTTCCTATTTCTTTTACCACTTGTCTCGACTAATACATAATTGTTTTAAGTAAATAAGTTCTCCATTAATTTCTCCAATTCGGTCACATTTGCACAACACCTTTCCAATCCTATCACCAAGGCTATCTTATATTTAAATACGCCACACTATGGGATAGCTACATGTTATGTGAAATAAAGAAATTATTAACTTGGTCTAACCTTGGTTTCGTCACAAATTCGGTGAACTATTTGTTTAGTCAGTTGTTTTTGCCGAAAAGTAATTAAAAAATTCTTAAATGGTTGTTATTGAATTAGGTAAGTTTTTTGAAGACTCTTTGGTATAATGGTCTGATTGTCGGGCGCCATATGTATGGGAACCTGGTTACGATTTCCAGATTTGGCAAAATATTATTGAGTTTTTTCATAAGTCATTTCTCAGTATCAACCCGAAGTCTGGATTTGTGCCTAGCTGATAATCCCTATCACATGGGATTTCAACAATATGGCTACCTTTATGTAACTAGGAACTACCTCTGTCTAACCCATTCGGGGAGTGTAGGCGTGATGTTTTGATATTTAACAGACGTAACTTCTGCTTATTCCAACTAGCCGTGATCTATAATGTGTCATTGCATAAATCACAACGAATGAATTTGAAAGTGTCTGGTGTTGTGGTACAATTCACCGTCTAGTTTTATCCAGCATACCGAATAATTATTTTACTTTCAGTGCAGAATCTTTTCTAAATTGACTTATTAATCAACCATCTTTGAAATATAGTTCTATTGTTGTCATCTTTTCGAATTAAGTTGCTTCACATCACATATTTCCAAATCAAAAATCTGTATAATAAATATAGTAGATATCTTTTTGGTTCGTTTTGCGGCTAGATTACTTTACCGATTTTGGAAAAAAGATAGTCAAACATGCCGAATAAATTATTCTATCCATACCAGCGAAAGTAACACAGTCTGTCACCTTTTAACTCTTTAATGGCTGAACGATTTTGGATGGACTTGGCACACGGATAGATCGTGCCCTGGGTTTGGACGGATACATTTTATCCCGGTACGCGAAAGTACGACCCCGTGGGCAGGGGCTTAAAAACCCCTTCATAAATGTTACATAATTATTTGTGTTTCATTTTGAATTAATAACAGAATCAAATATGTAACAGTTATAAAGTTATAAATGAGTTTTCCAATGTGTTCGAAAACACTTACAAAAGTGTTACAGAATTATATCTGTTACAGATATAAAAACCTATTTTGACAACGTGAACGCCGCGTCTGTCTGTCCGCCGTGCGTTGTTGCTGTACCGTGCAGTTGTACCTACAACCGATTATTTCTGTTACTAATGTGGCGGCATCAACGCATCACACTGAAGTCATGCAAAATCTTGCATCGCGCAAGCAGAGTTTACCGCGCAATTCGCACATATACCTACAACGTTCCGACATCAATCGTCGGGCAGTTGCCCACCAGACACAACACCCGTCTGGTCGGACGATCCTCCCTTTTCTAAAGAGTATGGGTGAACTTTACACCCTGTTCCTCATATCGCTGTACATATATTAACACTTTGATTTAGTAACATCATTGTATCTGTAACATTTTTGTATGTGTTTCTTTGAAAACAGTTTAAAAAAACAGTGCCCGTGGCCCCCACGCGTGCAAAAGTAAGTCCCGAATAAATTAAGAAATTTTCACATAGACATAGCCACGGAAAACAGCTAGTGTATAACCATGAAAACAAAGAAGTTAATTTCTTATGCTTCAACCTTGGTTATGTCACAAGTCAGCGGTGTTATGTCAATGGTTTTTGTACCGAAAACCTTCGTTTTTACGCCATCATATGATTAAGGTTATTAAAACTAATTTAGATACAAAATTGTTTGTGTTTCTGTTATTTCAATTGATGTTATGTAAAAATGAGTGGGGTTGTTTTAACAGAAATGAAACTTCTGATTTCAAAGTAGAAAGCACAGTAATAGGTCAATTTAGATTAAGATACTTTGGAAAACATTTGGTAATGTTTATTACAGTCCGCGAGGCCTAAGCTGAGCTTTGCATTTGTGTGAGTAATTACCAATCGCCAATCACAGCGCCTCAGGCCGATTGCCCGTTTGGCCGATGCAAAGGATGCGTCACTATGTGCACTCACACAAATGCAAAGCTCATCTTAGGCCTCGCGGACTGACATTGTGCAACATTATATTAAAAATTTCGGCGATTAGCCTACAGTACCTCCTATTAAAAAGTAACATAACAACCTTCATATTACTTTTTACCGCCAATTCATCACTTGATCTATTTTTTTACACGTAGGTAATCTCTAAATGGTTATTAACAGTTTTTAAGGTAGCTTTACATTTATATCGAGAGCACCCGACTGACCACTGAGATCATACGGCAACATTTTCAAAACAATTTGATTTACCTTCATTACAATTGCTCCAAAACAGCTTAATTAGAAGAAACAGTACTTATTTAAAAAAAAAAAACTAAAACACACGCTTTTGTCACGCACCAAAATTGATAAAAAAAAAATTGACCTGTATTGGTTCTTCTTTCATATCCAATGATTAAATCAAAAACTATGGAGCGATCGTTTCATACATACATACATAACATCACGACTTGTTTCCCCGAAGGGTTGGGCAGAGGTGTAGGTACCTATAATACACCAACATTTCGTCAGTTATGTTTTCAAGTCCCATGTAATAGGGGGCGGGCATATTGCCATCTACCGGGCACAAATCCAAACTTCGGGCTGCTACTGAGAAATTCCCGATAGAAAAACCCAATAACACGTTGCCCGACCTGGTAATCGAAACCAGGACCTCATGCTCAGCAGTAGCTATTACGACCACTAGACCAACGAGGCGATCATTATTAAAAGTAATTAAAAGTACACACAAATAGAAAGCTAAAAGAATTCGAATCAAACGACTCCAAACTCGAGGGGTTTACTAGTACCTACGTATGAGTTCCACTATCCACCTCCTGGCTCCATCATTAGATGACCTCCAAGATACCAAATTATAGTTTTGTAATCCGAAATACATATACATACAAAGTTTCATTTCGATACGACGATTAGAAGTAGGTTAAAATTGACTTCTAAGATTTGTTTACTTTGTTTGTAAGTTAGTTACAAGAGAAGCCAATAAAACCATTATATCATAATCATAATCAGCCTTGAATGTTCCCACTGCTGGGACACATACCTCCCCTCTTGGAGAGGGTGTGGGCCGAAATCCACCACGCGGGCCCAGTGCGGGTTGGTAGATGTCAAATGTCTTCGAATTTTTTGGTTCTAGGACATGCAGGTTTCCACACGATATTTTCCTTCACAGTTTTTGAGAGCAGTGATGATAAAAGTAAATAAAAAAAGTAAAGTGCCTGTCTGGGTTCGACCTACAACTTGTAAGTCGTGGCCGATAACACCGCGCCACCACTGCACTCCAAACAAAAAACATAATTTAGACAAATTATAAAAACTTCGATTCTCTCGTGGATTTCTGCCCGGTTGATGGCAATAGGTTCGCTCCCAATTACATGGGACCTAAACATAACTAGCGAAATGTGGATGTACTTATAAGTGCACCACCTCTGCTGTCTCTCTGGTATGTTGTGTTATTTACACTGATTTAATAACGATGGTATTTAGTAGCACACCTACTAACATAGAAATGTTTAACCTAATTCTGTTTCAACACTGTGCGAATGGAATTAATTACATAACTACATGACACAGTGATTCATTATGTAAAAAATATTAAGCGAGATTGCGTCTACAAAATCGGTGCAATTTTTGGCATATAAATTTCCTAGAAGAATAAACTGCCGCGTTGGTCAAATGGTCGCAAGAGCTAATGTTGAGAATGAGGTCTTGGGTTCGATTCTCATTTCGGGCAAAGTCCTGCCAGGGCCGCGGGTTGACGGAAGAGATACCGTGGCCCTGGCACAGGCAAGTGAAGGAACACGGGTGGGTTTTAGTCAGTAAAAGTCTGACACGCCCTCCCGCTCCACCCAGAGCGAAGGAAGTCATTTGATGATTTCCCACCCATTTCAAAAGGTGTGTGTTATTTGGTTTTACACCTGGAAATTAACAATAGCAGCCCGGAGACTGGATTTTTTGGACCCGTTTTCAATTACATGGGACTTAAATATGACTAGCGAAATATGGGGGTGTACCCTTTTTCTAAACTTTTAGGGTAAACAGACATTAACTATGTTATGTTATGTATAAATGATAAATAAGTAGTTATGCAACTTTAACCGAAATTCAAGAATAAAGGAAAACTAAATCGATGCACCAATAGAAAAACTTATGTAAAGGTAGGTAGGTATGTACAACACCAAACCGAGACAATGTCATAACATCTACTTATCGTAGATTAAAAAATAACATTGAAGACAACAGTTTTGTATAATAATTTTCAGGAAATAAACAAACAATGGAAAAGGCCATCTAATCACGTTGCGCTCCATTTGTTCGTTATAATGCAATGTTTTTGCATACTTCTTTTAATATTTGAAACCACTGATTATTTAGAAGAAGTTTTTGTTTAGAAATCTGGTAATCCGGAAGATGACCGTTGTTTTGAATAGTATCTTATTGAATCAATGAAACATCTTTGACAGACGTTACGAGTCGTCACTCGTCAAAAACCCAAAATTCTGAAAACTAGTTACCAAGGGGTATCGCGTTACACAGTAACTGGGTTGTAGAGGTCAGATAGGCTGTCGCTCTTGGTAAAATACCGGCTTTCAACTGCATCCGCGCGGTTAGACCAGAAGCCGCCTCAATCATGTTTGGAGAAAAGCAGGCAGATTGATTTTGCCGAATCTATCTTATTTGTTGAATGAAACCGCAATGGTGACGACCATGCATGAAATAAAGTGATCGATTCTATAGAATAACAAAAGTTTTCCATAACATAACATCACGCCTATAATCCCAGAATGATAAGGTAGAGGTGTACCTATAATACACCCACATTTCGCCAGTTATATTCAAGTCCCATGAAATAGGGGGCAAGCCTATTGCCATCAACCGGGCACAAATCCAGACTCCGAATTCTAGACAGAAAATCCCAATAACACTTTGCCCGACCTGGGAATCGAACCCAGGACCTCATGCTCTGCAATTCTTTACAAGAGTAAAGAAAAGTACTCCATCTATTAAAAATCTACATGGCGAAAATCTGCTCTAGGTTAAGTCTGATTGTTAAATCCTTCTCACCTACATACCTAAATAGCTTAAGGAAATCATCATGTCTGAGAAATAAAATAGAAAAATCAAAGAACTGGTGGCAGCCTGAAAAAAAGACTCCTTAAAAATTCAAAGACAGTTGACATTCCAATCCGCACTGCGCCCGCTTGGTGGATTCCCGCGTATTGTTTTATCTGTGTTACCGCTCACTTCCTCTCACAGACGGGAGAACAGACAACAGAGTCAGTGGGAACAGCCACAGCTGATTATGTAGATAATAATAACCATGATAGATTTTATTTGCCCCCATTACCTATGAAGCCATGTTAATGATCAATATGATTAAATTTTTTTTTTGGGATGGCATTTCGCAGGGCAACCTGAGGTTGTTGTCTGCTTAAACGGACTTGCCTGTGGTTGCCCTAATAAATTAAGGCCTCCAGCCAGGACTTAAACTTAAACACTAACTAAAAACTAAGCGACTACACGCTAAGGGCACCCCCTGCGGGGTACGAACCTCGGCTTAGGGCGTCGCTGGAAGACGGCAGCAAGGGACTAGCTGGATCAGGATTTGAGTGATTTAGGGACGAATTTAAAATTACAGGCTCAGCGGCGCGGGCTGGCTCGAGCCAGGGTCGGGAGGGGGTTATATCATTGCCAATTGAAACGTTTTTAATAGACACATTTAAATTGTGTTATCCCGGACTTAACATACATTACTTACTAACTTACTATACAACAATAATAATCTAGTCCACAATCTATTTCAGCCAAGATCAAGACTTAGCTACATTTTAAAGCTTCACAAAAATGTTCACTGGCTCTCAATATGTTTTTGTAAAGTCCAATTTTTTGTCGTCAAATCACGATGACATCAGAACAGCCACTCAGTTAAACTTTATAAAGACACAGTTAAGACGTCGCTCCACAGCGGCTCACATCTAAGCTATACGCACGTGCATTAGCACTTGTTCTCCCTTTCATTATGATCATTTTCTTTGTACAGATCGTATTTTTTTATTAAAGAGATATTGAAGGCCTAAGTTCTGAGTGTTTTCACTCCTGTACCGTTGCATACACCCATACTGTCCTCCCATACATTTGAAAACATTGTAATTTAAAAGTCAAATATTTTTAAAAGAGTATTATCGTGGAGTTTCTTGCCGGCTCTTCTCCATAGGAAACGACCAATTGGAACCGTGCACCTAGATCCTGACGTTTCATAAGTGCCCATGTAGGTTTATGTGAAATAAAATATTTTGATTTTGAATCACAATGTTTTGCGCGCTGCCCGTTAACAGCGATTTCCCACACTAAACATAAAAGTTATTTCCCAGCAAGAATTTTTGCTCAATTTTACTTATTTACGGACAGAATGCAGCCATGTGATGGTCTTTGTTGTACCCTGAATACGCGGAACCGTCCATAGTAACCCACGGCCAAGCTACGCTCGGATGCGTGACCGTCAAACAAATAAACCGCGCTGCTAACGTGGAAAACCTCTCCATGCACATCCCACGTAACTGTGGACGGTCGACTTTACATTTCGATGGCTGGCATATTAATACTAACACTATATGGGCAGCGACACTGACATTATCTTCATTTGGAAATACTAGTTTTTTTATATAGTTTATTTGGTAAGACGTAAAGTGTTGTGTTCATAGAAATTTCTATTCTGTGTCTTTATCTGAACTGTCGGCGCAGAATAATAGCTTCTTCTTTCAAACAACTCTAAATTTTTTTCTCCTTAAGTATCATAGTTAGTTATACTTTAATCACGTTACAATCTAGCCTAATTTAAATATAACTTGAACTGTTATATTAACCATAACATTAAGAAATCGTTCAGTAACGTCTTTCGTATTCACTTTATATTAAGAGGACTACAGGATCAAACCGCAAGTTTTATATTGCCGTTATATATGATCCGTTGCAGTAAACAAAATCAGTAAAATAAGTGATATTTTCCAGGTTATAATGCAAGTTAGATAGTGTGTTGAAAACACAATACAACTAATTTGATACGATAGAAATAAATACAAAGATACCAAAAAAAAACATACTAATATACATGCAGTCATTTCGTTTTTTTTGTCAGATTATACGACAAACAACATAATAACGCAATCGTGTTTATGTTTTAAGTCCTTTTTTTTAAATAGATCATTGCTTCATTTTTTGCAATAAATTACCAGCGTTGTGTCATTTCGCTTCTCTTTCTTTTCTATGCAGTCTGACAGTGACCGCGCTTTAGCTCTTGTCAGCCTCTTAAGGGGAAGACACTTAATTCACATGTTCTTTAGTCAGCACTAGCACTGCATTTTAAGATCACTCATTCTGCACTAAACTAACTCTAAAGGTTCTACCCTTTTCAGTGTTCGCACTAGATTAGTGATTTCAAGAAGTTGGAACGCCTCGACATTCGCGTGATGATGAAATCTGTGTTCATGAGCTTCTGCATATTTTGCTGGGACTATGTTTACGACATCCATTTTGAGGTCCCGGTGGAGGTATCTGTTTCTAATGTTCCAGGGCGCGTTGACTATATCCCTGAGCACTTTTCTTTGGAATCTTTATGATTTGACGATTGCTTTGGCTGGTGCAGCCCTACAGCTGAATTCGACAGGTCCATATCTCAATCATGAGCTATCATCTTAACGTTCAGCTTTTTTTCTAGCCATATCATCTTTCACACAAACCATCAATCTGGTTTTTAGTCTGCCTCTTTAAAGGTTCGTACACACAGGCGCGACTCAACAGCGCGACACAAAGGCGCAACGTGTCGCGCGACGAGTTGTGCCTTTGTGTCGCGCTGTCGCGGCGCGCCTATTTGCGGGAGACTCTACCCGACTACGATGAAGAATTTACAATATTAAGCTAATGTATACAACATTAGCTTTATTAGAATAATGAAGCAATTTCAGATAAATAAATTATGTGATAGATACATGGTGCACACATATTTACTAACTTTGTTGTGTACGATTTTCCTAAAATATTCATAAGAAATAAATCAGGTAATCACGGAATGCAAATCAATGACATAAAAATAATAAAGGTAACCTAACCTATTCATTCAAAATATACTCTCGAGTTTCTCCTAATTTGATTAAAGTAATAGTCTTACGGACATCGCGATTGATAAAACAAACGCTGATCTCAGCCTCCAGGAAATCGAAATACATTTAACTAAATCAAAGGGAAGTGGTTTTCCCTACTACCATTACGAATCACGAATGGCTGCCCGTAATTGTCAAACAATTACTATCCGTTTTTGTTACTAACGCTTTGTTTGATCATTTCCGTCGGTTAGTTGCTCTTGCACTGCTGATTATACAATGTTATGTAGTTACTTTGCTTTGCTATGATTTTATAGGTTAAGTTTCCAGCAGGCTTAGCATGGCGTTTTCTGTTTCTACTCTACTGTAGAATAGAAATCGCTTTCTACGCTCCTCGAAATCTCTTTTTCGCGAGCACGAGGACATACTTAGACTCAGGTTGCTTTATAGACAGTGATTTTCCATAGCAACGGGTTAGTTGCTAGTGATGTGTATAACTACCCATTTTTACCGTACAATTGCGTTTCGTCTCTGTCTAAACAGTAGAAAACTTTCTACTGTCTACACAGAAACGCCATTTTTGTCTACTCTTCCGTCGACAATACGCTTCTCTAGGGCGCTCGTGCTAAGCCTGCTGGTAAGCTAGTTTTTTTACTTTTGTCGATTTTTGTTTTTTTTTTTTGTGTAAGTCATAAGTCATTTATTCATTTGTTTAACATAGGTATAATTAAATGTTATAAAAATATAATAAAGAGTGCGTACAAATGCTTGTAAAAAACAGTGAAGTGATCCAGGCCAGCCAAGTCTCATGTCATATTTTTTGGAGATATGGACTTAAAATTAGACGGACTATTAAAAAAAGAACTAGGTCAATGAAGTACCTAGGTCAACTAGGATTTACTTAAAGAGTTTTTTTTATTGAGATTCGTTAATCCTTCGTAACCAATGTGGTATTACTTATTAATAACCAACTTATATTAACTGTTAGCAACACACATACAAGTTATCGGTCAGTAATAGTAATTACACATACAAGCACAAAACTAGGTTAAATGTCATACACTTTGATTCATTTAAACAAAATTAGAAAGGGAACAAAAAGATAAAATAAGATAAAAGTATGTATTTAAATTAGTTAAAATTAGAAAACGTTAGACAAGATTAGATAAAATGAGCCAATATAAATTGACACCAAGGCCATTACTCACTGAAAAACTGGCCAATTGTGTGTCGGACAACGTATAACGAAGGTTTCTTTAATTGGATGAGTTTATCCCAAGGACAAACTTAATATTATGATTGAAAAACATGTTCTCCCATATATTCCAACTGCAAATATCAGTTGGTTGACTATTACTCGTTAACTTGTTCGTTCCTTCTCGAAATGAGAAGTCAGAAGAGCAGCCTTACAGTTGGATTGCACTCTAGTTTTTTTTTAAACCAATGATATTTTGTAGACATGTTTATTTATTTAGCAAACTTTTTAGCTCAAAGGCAGACTTAATTCCTAAGGGTATGCGTTAAGGTAAAGAAAACCATAATAACTATGAACTCTATTACTAGCATCAAAATATAACTATATACAAACATAAAATGTTCGTGTAAACTTCGTAACATGATGTTAATAAAGATATTACACTTACTTTACGCTCACGTGCACATCCTCGAGCATTCTTTACGCATTCTGACGTTATTATCTGAAGTTTAAAATCTTTAGTTAACTAATAATTAGTAGTAACTTATTGGTTGGGTATATATTGTTGAAATCAGCTCCTTTCATCATCATTATCCTCCTCCGTTTATCCCAATTTAATTTTGGTCGACCCTGCATGTTTTTTACCATAAGTACATCTCTTAGAGAATAACATATATTCGTGATTTAGGGGTTGTTCTCACTCCTGAACTGACGTTTCGCTGTCATATAACTAAGATCTAATCTGATCTGATCGAAAAAGGCATTTAGAAACTCGGGGTTTGTTCTGAGGCAGACGCGAGACTTTACCGGCATTACAGCCGTCAGAGTCCTGTATGACGCATTAGTACGGATTCATCTGGAACATAGTGCTGTCTTATGGGCTCCATATGAGGCTTAGTACTCAGTGACGTTGGAGCGAGTCCAAAACAAATTCACGCGCCATCTGTACAAGAAACTTTATGGGGTATACCCATTTTACCCTTTCATATACCGTCTTCTACATGGTGAGCCTGCTCCGAGGCATAGAGCACAAGCCGGGAGTGTTGCAGTAGATGCACTTGTACCCAACCGTTATGTGTGGAGGCGATGCCCCCCGCCACTCGAGTAATTCGCACCGTCAGCTATATTCAGGTCTAAATTGATATATTTAAATGTCACTGGGGTGAATTCGCAAAAGTACTATTGTTTACACTATGTTCCAAACAATAATCTTGAGATGTATTTTCTACGTTAATTTTAATTTTGTGTGTGTGACTGGGCTGTTGTATTAGGTTAAGACCTGTAATGATAGTTTATGGCATTTAAATAAATAACATGATATGACATATACATCTCCCTCATCATCTGTTTTATTAGTCTCTATCACAATCCTTATTTTTGATGTCTTTGGATAGGCAACCAGCTGAAGTTCAATGAATTGACAGATGCATTGGCATTCCAGGGACATAGCTGTAATCGCATGTCCCGTGTTTGTTAATACATCCGAACTTCAAATGGAACACTGAATATCTCTTCGTTTCCTATCGTCTGCACGTTACAGGACGCTAGTGATGTCGCCAAACAAGTAGCTGGAATCCTGGGCCCAGAGTCCATTTAGACTGCCATCAAGGAGAAGACCGAGACACCGCACGCAAGGCTGCTCTTCAGACTTCTCACATAGAGAAATGAAAGAGCAATGCTCACCACACATGCACACTGCGTGTTGTGTGTTTGCTAGATTCACAAGCAGATATTATGACTTACGTACAGTGTTAATAACAATAGCAATTTAGTCCATTATTAGGCAGGTAAGTTCGCACGCCTCGTTGTGTTTTGAAATGTGCCATGTTTGAAACCAATTAAGCCCTCACTAAAATTAAACACTTAAATAAATATTATAGATTACTATACTACTTACTTATGGCTCGCCCCTTGTCCGTGTGACTTAAACTTAACTGGTGAAATGTGGTGTATTATAAGTACACCTCTGCCTAAGCCTTTGGGAAAAACGGGTGTGATGTTATGTATATTACTTTATGTGGTTATGTGTAGTCAAAAGTCAAAAGATTGACAAGTAGTCGTTCGAAGGGGTATCTCTCCACCCAGTGGGCGAGTTGTGGAAGTCATTGGTCAAGCTCGTCCCACCTTCCATATCATGATTAGAAATCGAATTTCTAAACTAGGTGAGCTACCCATAACTCGCCGTCCACAAGCCCGCGATTACGGTGGCCGGGAATTTGCTGGCGATTCCCGACGCCCAGGGCGTCTCCTGCGGTGACTAGGGGCGTGTGGGCGCAAGGTTTGCCTCTCCCTCACACGCTCCGCCTCTTCCTTCGCGAGCATTACTGCAGCAGGAGGAGAAGAAGGTGGTGACGGCTTCCCATTCCCTCTCGCTCCGTACTATGACTTGGGCCAGTGCCGGTAGCGAGAGATTGCCGCCACCGATCGCCTCCGCGAGGACACGGCCCAAGCTGGAAAGTAACAACCCTTTGCCACCAAAATTTTAAATTTCTAGGTTCTGACCGTGATAGAAACACGGATGTCCTGCGAAGGGCTAATCTGCGGAATTAAGGTCTTTCTAATGCGCTCCTCAGTTGCGGTGGTCTGGACATGTTGTGAGGATGCTAAGTGCATCTTATTTTCTAAACTCAAGAACGGCAAGCGGACACAAGGCGGCCAGTTCCTCAGATACAAAGATGTTCAGAAAAGACATATAGATCCGTCTCGTTGGGAGGTCCGACAAAATGTTTATGACTTTGTAGACCAGCGGAGGAGAGATCTCGACAGCAGGCGAGATCACCTCCATTGTAAACCATCCTTCAACATGTAATGTCATCACCACAATGGCATTCTTTCGTGTCCGCACTGTGCACGTACCTTTACAGTCAAGATAGGTTACATTAGCCACATCAAAACATACACGTCCATAGGCCAGAAGTTCCTGTTACTGGAGTCGCACCGCAAAGTTAACTTCAAGGCGTTCGTGGTGCGCGTACCGAATTGTTATCTGTCCGTCGTCATGGAAGAAGGCTTCCGCGGACAAGTACCAAAGGACAGCACAAGGACGAGCTAGTGAAGTGTTACTTACATAGTTTTAAGCTATATTTATTAACAAAAGTTTTGTTTTATGTAAGTACATATGTTTGTTTGTAAGGTTTGTCTATGGGCCATTGTAGCCAGAAATTAATGTTTTATTATTTTATAACTATTATTAGAACCTATAGTTGTCAGGAATAAAAAACAGTCTCCGTAGCTGAAATCGGCGTGGGATGTTTTATTATCTGTTTGTCACCTGATTTCGGTGTTTGCCTCTAGTCTCACCTCAACAAGGCCCTGGACCCAAATAAAGTCAAGTTACAAAAAGATAGAAAACAATTTGGGGCCTCACGACACAATTCACTTGCCTGTATGGAACAATACTGCAAAGGCACATTATTTTCTCTGTGTAAACTAAGTCATATAGATCTTTATAACAAAGATAATATCTGCCGCTTTCACACGCGTGTTTCAATGTAATGCTGTAAAGTTTATGATCTTGTCTTCATTAATTCGTTCATTCATTTCAGCCGAAATACATCCACTGCTGGACATAGGCCTCCCCCAAGCACCGCCACTTTGACCGGTTCTGTGCTTCCCGCATCCAGTGGGTTCCTGAGGCCTTCACAAGGTCAGCGGTGCAACTTGTGGGACGCCTTCCAACGCTACGTCTTTCGGTACGCGGTCGCCACTCCAGAACCTTTCGGCCCCATCGTCCATCTGTGCTGCGAGCAATGTGCCCTGCCCACTGCCACTATAGTTTGGCAATTCTTGTCTTCATGAATATTTATAATGACAGAAATAGTTTTATCGTGGTTAGAGATTGGGACAAGCAAGGTGTGAATCAGTAAGTAGTAGAAAATTTAAGTAACCATCTGAAAGTGATCCACCCTGCAATGCAAAATCCTCTACTTTGTATAGGTACAGAATAGTGGCGTAACTTCTGAGGTCCAAAGTTGTGCGGAGCACCGGGGTCCACGGATTTTGGGGGCCCGACTCAGTGCCTGGGCCCAGAGGTCTGCCAAACTAACAAGGTAACCGGCCTCAGACGTTTTTAGATTAATATATTAAGCTTCTTAAAGAGAAATAATTTTCAAGCTCGCTCCACTCGCTCTTGCTGCCTAGGATCCCTCATTTTTGTTTTAAATCGTCTACATCAATTATCAGCCTATACACACTACTGTTTACATGCTGGGACACAGGCCTCCTCCAGTGCGGGTTGGTCGACAAAGTAGCTACTATTTCTCTATGAATCAAAAGAAAATCTAACCTATCCATGTCGGGGTGCTGATATTTTTGAGCTCGTTCCGATCACTTTAGCATACAATTTTATCTGAGAAAATTGACTGCCACACCTGTGGTGGCACATGGCAACTAGGTGAAATATTTTGCGTAACCCTATAGGTTTAAGTACATAATTGGGTTTGAAAGAAAAATCATCGTGGGGGACGACGATCAGGTTATAGGCCCCTGGTCCAAAGAGGAAATTGAGCCATTTCCTCTTTGGACAAGGCGCGTTTAATCTGATCATACGCCACAGGTACAGTGACTAAAGTTGAGGAACGAGCCCTGATCCTTACATTACACTTGCTCACTGGGTGTTGGCCCTCAATAAAATACCACTGTTAGCGAGGCTAATATTCTATGGATGTTGGTACGACATTATTTCTAGATGTTTGGCAGCAGCATAGAAAGAACATGTTCAAATCACCAAATTGCTAGTCCAACGTGTGACTCAGTCAATGTTTTAACAAAGTAGTGGATTTATGATGCCCGTGAATGATGACGGGCTTTAATTTTGTCGACATTATTGACTTATTTGGATAAGTCGTTTTATGCCAAGCCTTGGCGCCTACGCAGGTACTTACACTCCGAACACTATCAACGAACGAGAGAACGAATCAACGTCTGTCTTAAACATATTTCAAATTCGAAAATGATTTATAACTTGAACCAGCACCCTAATTGCGTAACACATTTTCGTAAACGATTACGATTAATCTGTTTGATTTTGACGGTTCAAGAACATTCATTGCGTTCTATATATTGTTGAGCAGAATTTTTATCGAACTCAAGAAGCAATGGATTAGCAATCTGTTTCATAACGATTCAGATTCCGATTGATTGTGTATTACGCAATTAGGGTGCAGATTTTGGCAGAGAAGTTGTATACTGAAGTAAGTTGATATTGGTACATGCAAAAGCACAAAATGGGATATTATTTTTCAATCTGGGAAATGAAAATCTTAACAAAACCTAGTAAATAACCCAAAATGGTTGTTGTTACCTACAGTTTGTAAAGTCGTTTGGATGTTTGCGACTCGGTCACGCATAAGCGGCTGAACCGATTTGCGTAAAATTTGGCCCAAATATAGACCATGTTTTGGATTAATATCCAAAATAAATTTAATCCTGATATGAAGTAAATTCCCTAGAATACGAGGAAAATACAAGAGCTATTCCAAAAATTGACATAAAAATAAGTTCATTGTAAGTTTACATGCAATACAGTTGTCGCCTATTAAAAGTTATTTTGGGCAATAAGCTTTGTTGTGTGCTCATTTGTTTTGGTCTATTCTCGGGAACGTCTGATCTCCAATGAATTATTTACGGACGTAATTAAGTAGGATAAATGTCAAGAATTTGTTGGAAGAGTAGTGTTTGTTTGTAAGATTTCTTGTTTTTCTGTCAATATTAATTTACCAAAATGGAAAAATTAGGAGCACTATCGACATTTGTTTTTTTGTTTTTCGGAAAATTATTGTAATTAAATTGTTTGTCTTCACACTACATTAAAGTACATAATATTCAGTGCAGTACATAACATTCGAAATCAGGCACATTAGATTTTTTGTAAACTGAACGCGATCAGCAAATTATAAGGTTTATGGGCTGTCAGTATAATTATTTTCTATGGAATATTGACACTGACAGCTCTTGAACGCGTTTAAGATGTGCTGAACGCGTGTAACATTGGTTAAATCGGCACTTGGTGTCAACTCATGTAACAAAAATAAAATAGGTACATAACTAATGATCACGGTCGTCGTGATTAGTAGCAAAATACACTATCATTGTTGTTTTCAAGAAATAAAAGCTGATATAGCCTACCTCGTATTTTGAACAAATTATTTTATACTATTTAAGTAATAACCGGTGTTTATGAAAGGATGGACAAAATACAAAGTTCTTTATAGGATACAAATGTTTTTGTTATGAAAGAAATATGATTGCACAAAAATACTGATAAACAATAAACCAAAACCAACCAACCCAAACCAATATAATTAATACCTAAGAAGTGGCACCGAGCTTCCGTGTCTGGCCATATTGCTGTTAAACCCGCGATGGTTTATGTGGTATGTTTGTACGATTTTTTTTTTTTTTTGGTTTTCTAAACAAGTATCTCATAAACATGATGAAGTGGGTATAATTTGTTTTATCAACTAATTCACTCCTTTTTTAAAGAAAACAACTCTGGCTCCTTCTTTTAAATCTATTAACCTGATTAGAAAAGAAAGAAGTACTCACGGTTTAGCCACGATCACCGGCTCCTGGTTCACATCAGCAGACAGCACCCTGAACGCTTCACCATTCCTCTCCTGACTTGGCACACGCACTTCAGTACAATCAGCACTCACTTTACCACACGGGCTTTCTGACTGCCGCCCCGACAGATCGAAGTATCGATCCTGCGCATGAATCAACTGCGTCACCGTAAACGCGGGAGTCGCACAATCGCTCACTTTCAAATCGATTTGCGGACCGAATAACGAATCATCATATTCTAGGCTAAGTTTGCGTTTAAAGAATCGATCGTCTTGGATATCTTTGGACGGAGATGTCTCGTCGCGCGATTGGATGGTTATGTCGAGTTTGTTGGCGCTGTTTAGTCTTAGAGAGCGCTCGGTTGTGAATGCGTACGGAGTGTTGGCCAGCTCCTCCTCAATGCTGTTGTAGCGGCTTCGGAAGAGTGACCGCGGTGTCTCCCCCCCTGAATCGATGTCGTACTTGCCGCCGAAGAGATCGTACTGCGCGAATCGGTTGTTGATCGTGTCGAACTTCGGGTCTGTGATGTCTTTGTCGGGTTCCTTCGGGCTCGAGGAGGGACTCATGTTGATCTGGACGATGCCGTGCTCGTCTTTGTATTTTAGTTGCAGCGCCATGGTTTATGACGACATTATGCCTGGAAAGAGAAATGGTTTAGGTTCAAACATTGTTTTAATCAGTTTAAAATGTTTGGGCATAGTTTTATATTACCTATCTAGATGTAGTTTAGGCAAAAGCAGGGATCAAAAACTGTTGATACTGTTATTTACAATCAGTAAATTATTTATGAGAACCTTAAGCAGTTAAATGCAAAGTATTTGTTGTTTTTTTTGTTTGTAATTACAAAAAAGTTTTTTTAATTCGTTAGTCACGTTTTTTCTTTGGCTGTGCCTTTAGTTATCGGCAGTGGGTAGAGCCTAAATAAGTAGTTAAATGATATCTTTTAACATTTTCGTGAATGTAATACTTACATTGAATAAAATAATAAAAGGTCTTTGTTGTAATCAGCAGATTGGTCAAGCAGTGTTAACAGTCGACAAAAAATAGGTTTATAGTTGTATGTTTGACAAAATAATCAAGGCTATTCTCAGTTAGTTTGAGTCTATAATTAACTTCTTGAGAACGTGATGGCTCTGCTCATTTAAAGAATGCTTTATAGCGTTGCCTGACTTAAAGTCTAGGTCGCAAGCACGACTACTAAACGTGAGGTTCTGAGTTTGATTTCCAGTTCACATAAAGTATTAGTGGGTTTTTCCTTTAGATTATATAAGTAGCATCTCGTAGACTAGATTTGTGCTCGGTTAAGCGCGAGGGAAACCCGCACAATTGCGTGTTTTTCCATTTGCCGGTCAGTGTCACTGTGTCAGGTTGTATTTGAAGAAAATATGATTCGCGACCGTAACAAATATGTGCCTTTTTACAGAATTGTGATAATTAAAATAATCAAAACAGCTCTCTTCGTTCATTTAATCTCACGAATGGCTATTTCGTGCAATAGTCATTTAATCCTAACCAATAAAAATGGGGTCTCAACTCAAACAAATTATAATTTGTCTTGAAAAAAGTTCATAGATGGCAGCATAGGTAACCATTATGAAATTAACAATCATTAAAAAGCGATATACGGCAGAATTTTGGCTGAATTATGATTGGTAAAAGTCTAAACTTCCCAGTTAAGTGCAGATTTATCTATTTCCACTCATAATAAACGTTTTTAATAAATAAATTAAAAAGGACCTTTCATTCAAACCCTTTAAATGATAAAAGTAGCCATCTGTTAATCATTTTGTTTAGAGTTTTTTGCAATAGATGGCGTTTTACTCAATTGGTCCAGCCTCATCAGTTTCCAATTTTGTTACTTATTTAAATCAAAACAATTTTTTTTTTTACATAGAAATATAAAATAAATGTAATAACATGTTTTTCTGAACCCGGAACTATAAAACTTTATATAGAAAGGACTGCATGAAACGTTTTAAAAGTAGGTCGACTCCTAGATGGTGTTGTAATACTACAGTCTCTGGCAATTAGTGTGTCGCTTATGCTGCGATCTGTTGAATTGTCAATAGCCAGACTTAGGGAGGTTTAATTTCCTTGTATGGGATTGGGTATCTGTGTCCTAACTAATATTATTAATGCAAAAGTAAGTTTGCTTGTTACGCTTTGACGCCAAAACGGCTTGGCGAACGGATTTGGATGAAACAAATAGACCATGGCCTGGTTAAAGACATATATTATGTTACTTTCATCCTGGATCGCAGACGACGTCGCGGGCATCAGCTAGTAGTATTTTAATATAAATAATAGGCGCGCCCTCTATTATCTAGGACTTAAACATTGATATCTGGCGAAAGATATATATGTTTGAGTCCTATACAATAGAGGGCCTTACCCTCTTGGCGTGATGCTATGTACTTAATTATTAAGATGAGTCATTAGTTCACCGTTCTGATGCAACTCCATACCCACATAGTAAATATTAATAGACCTACAGTTTCTAAAATAGTAATAGAAGATAATACATCTCATCTTGTGGGTGTCAAGGTCACGAAGGGATTGTGTGCGTTTGATGAGTGATTAATAACTTGCAATGTACTTTCATAATAGGATTTTAATTGTTATTATGGTTGCAGAGGTTTGAAGGTTATCAACTTTTTATTTTTTGTGTTTAATTCGACCGCTCAACCTACCTAGCTTTTTCTGTCATGAAGCAGTAGCGTGAGCCCGCATTCATACCCACCAGGGACTAAAAACACCTCTATAAAGGTTACAGAATTTTAAGTGTATACTTTGTAACACTTCAAGATATGTTATCCCAAAAAAGTTTCAACAGTGTAACAGTAATATATCTGTAACCTATTTAAAAGTGTTAATAAGTGTAACAAGTAAACGCGGCGTTGCCAAAACTGCCGCAATCCCGACTGGATTGAGGATATTTTGGCATCGCCGCGTTTGTTGCGGTACCGTGCAATTATACATAAAACTGCTTATTTCTGTTACACATATTATCACTAAAAGGTAACACTTTGATTCTGTAACATTATTGTATCTGTTACATTTACAAATGTGTTTCGTTTAGACAGTTTTCAAAAACAGTGTTAAAAACACTGATTGATTATTACCTCTGATACCTTATGCCCGATTTTTTTTCGCGTACTGGATTTTCAACTGTCGGTGTTGAACCGATCTTTGAGAATCCATCAGAACGCATCCCAGAGCTCCAAAAAATCAATAAACTATTTATTACTTATTTAGTTGCACAAATAGTGACACGTATAAAATTGACAAAATGTGTATTGTTTTTGTATTTAATATGGGTCAAGGACCCTTATTAAGGGGTGAAATAAATGCATTGTTTTACGTCGAGTGTCGTTGAACGTCCAGTGCACGATGAAAACAATGCCCGGGCCAAGAATGGCTTGTCATTTTATACTTTGGCCTGGCAAACATGAAAATGGTCTACAAAGAATCTGTTCTATACACAAAATATGACACGCTTGTCCATTTGTTAACCAAACGATCCCTTTTCGATAATTGGGCATGACCTATATTATTAGTTTTACAGATTGCCTCATTGCACAAATAATAAGTGTGTCGCAGCCGCGAATGCCGAGTCCTTGGTTCGATCTCCGGATAGAGCAAAGTGCTACTTGGGTTTTCCGTAAGGAAATCGTTGATAGCCGTTCGGAGTCTAGATTTGTCCCCGGTTAATTTATTTTTATTTATTTATTTATTTATTTATTTAATTCAGACACAAATGATCCATATTTATGTTAATATACTTAAAAATTATGTTAGTAACAAATGATATACGTGGCACAATAATCATACAGTAGATAAGATCCTATACCGGTTCTTATCGACATGCAACTGCACACAATGCCACATTGATGGACAGTCCATTTTGCCAGCCACAACTCTAAGAATGCCATTGCCACTGCCGCGGACTCGACTAAGCAAAGATGCCGCTCTTTTTCTAAGGATGGCATGAAAGCCATCGATGCGAGCGTCGGCAAACATGCCTGACGCGCTGCAGTGCTTCGGCAGCCGCAACAGCATCCTAAAGGCATTGTTATACTGAACGCGCAAGGCGTTGATTGTCTTCTGCGTATAATTGACCCATAGACTGCACGTATAAAAAGATTGGCAAAACGCCCGAAACAAAGTTACTTTTACTGCCTTAGAGCAGCGTGCAAATCTACGAGCCAACATATTGCATCGGACAGCCAACGCCCTGCGCTCCCTCTCAATGTCCTCGTGGTCCGAGAGGTCATCCGAGACCCAGTGGCCCAGGTACTTGAATCGCGAAACTCTGGGTAAAGAAATACCGTCTATGAGGACGGGTGGTACGTTCATGACCTTATGGCCTGGTGATTGGAACACCAATAGCTCACTCTTCTTTACATTATACCTGAGCCCATGAGCCCCGGCGTATTCCACACATATAGCAAGGAGTTTACGTACCGCGCTTATGGAGGGGCCCAATAACACCATATCGTCAGCGTAGCTGATGTTGTTTACAAATTTTCCGTCTATGGAGCAGCCGACATTGGTGTTGCTGAGTCTCTCGATGAGCCCATTTACGTACAGATTGAAGAGACGAGGCGAGGTTAAACCTCCTTGCCTTACTCCACACTTCAGTCTGTACGCATCGGAGGTCGCACACGCCCACTTAATGACATTAACTTGGTTGTTGTACCAATAATCAAAAATTCTAACGACTTCTTCAGGGAGGCTGGTTTCTGTCCTCATTTTGTACCATAGCACACCATAGGACACCAAATCGAAAGCTTTCGAAAGGTCTAAAAAACAGGCATAGACTGGAGTCTTCCTATCGGTGTAGTACCGGACAGTGTGCTTGAGGCATAAAACTGCCGTTTCTGTTGATAGCCCGCGTCTAAAACCGAACTGCGCGTCATTCAGCTTTATGTGGCTGTTCAAAATACGATCAAGCAGACTGTCCAGCACTTTCGCCACGGTAGTAGCTAGCGAAATGGGCCTATAATTGCTGTTGTCTGACGCATCACCAGTTTTATTTTTGATTATTGGCACAACCACGGTCTTCATACATTCATCCGGCAAATATGAGTGTCTTACACAAAATGTATAAAACATAGCCAGAAGCCTTGGCAGGTGAACCCCCGCATGCTGCAAATGCTCAATACTAATTCCATCGTGACCTGGGGACTTACCCCTCGTCATATGCTTTATAACGGTTGATATATGCTTAGCAGTAAAAGCTGGTAATACTGCCTGCCCAAGCGAATTTTGCCTGATTTCACCAGCATTGAGCATACCCGGCACACAGGAAGGAGGTTCTATCTGAAAAAGACTTTTAAACATGTTCGCAATGTCTCGAGGCTCAGTTACTCCGTTAACATTTAGAGGGACAGTGGGATTACTGTTAAGTTTTCTCGTGCCTTTCCAAAAGCTTTTAAAATTTTTGTCTGCGTGGTGTGATGCGAGAATATCCATTTTAATTTCCTCTGCGTTACTTTGACACCATTTTATTTTGGATTTAAAAAGACGTCGAGACTCCACCATGTTATTATAGATAGGTCCACTTGCAGGCCTACCGTATAGTAACCAGGTTTGAAAGTTTACCCTGGCAACCTCGTGAGCACCACGAACATGTCTATTCCAGCCTAATACAACACGTTTTCGTTTAGTTATAGTAACTCTGCAATTCGAACTAACCACTGCCGCTTCACACATAGTCGCAACAATATCCTTGTACATTTTGTCTATTACTATTCTATGATCCTTATTGTTACATAAATCGTCACAGCATTCCGACAATTCCGATGGAAAATCTACCTTTCTAAAGTGATCATTGCATATCTTACTATAAAGTTGTTTTTGTTGCTCATCCCTATTGGCCCACAGTATGCCATTAGGGGATTTTTCAAGTATTAGTAACTGTGGTTTCATTACAGAAAGACTACAACATACTTCTAGGGGATAGTGGTCAGACCAAGTACAGTCATAGAGCACCCTCACACTCAGTACGGACTGCCACGCAGACTCCGTCACCACACAATGGTCAAGCCAGCTTGTGCTGCCGTGGGCTTCACTAACGAAAGTAAAGGTCCCCGATGAAATTCCTAACTTTTCTATATCCGCACATACCCATTGCTGCTCGTTACAGAACTTTAGAAGTTCCTTTCCAAACAACGCACAAGGACTAGCATTAAAGTCTCCTAAAATGTACACATTCGCAACTTCGGTCGGTTCGGTCCTCGCTCCCTATTACAGTAAAATGTCGAGGTACCTACTGTTATGTTCGATGTTTTAAAACTACTTAAAAGAAAACGATATAGACTTGCATTTCGATTATTTGTTATTCCACTAGCTGGCCGAACTTCGCAACGCCTCAGAATATTATGTTTACTATTTCTTTGTGAAATTTCCAATGTTTAAATATTGCTATTGGGGGTGGAGACAAATCCAACAAATCATATATCATAAAAATCGGTCCAGCAGTTCTTGAGTTATAAATGGTGTAAGTGACCCGACTTTGTTTTATTTATATATATAACACCGTCGTCAGCCGTCGGGGCTGACTCTCAAACCTTTTTAGGGTTCCGTACCTCGAAAGGAAAAAACGGAACCCTTATAGGATCACTTTGTTGTCCGTCCGTCCGTCTGTCTGTCTGTCAATACCCTTTTTCTCAGGAACGCGTGGAGGTATCAAGCTGGAATTTATATCAAATACTCAGGTCTACTGTCCTTTGGAGCTGAGATGCACGGGCACTAATTATAGGGTGACCTATATAAATTATTATATTGAATAAAAAATTACCTAAATAATTAATTAAACATTTTTTCACAAAAGTTTTTATAATTTATTTAGATTTTAGATCTCTGCCTGAGCCTGCCAAACACAGCTACACGCGATTTGACAGTATACAGATGGGAGTCTTGATCAAGTTTTAAGAAACGGGGTGGTAGAGGGTCTTCTTCCTTTTCAGTTTTCAGGGTTGGGATCTTTGGAAGACACGTATGACTTAAGCAGCTTAAACTAGCTGTCAAAGTAAAACGCAGTTTTTTAAAATTCTGCAATGAAAGTAAAATCACATAAACATTGGAGAAAATACAAATGCAATCGGAAAAAAACTGCGTTTTTTCCACGCAAATGAATTTAAAAGCTGCTGAGGTTTTTCAAACCCTGATTTGCATTGTAACGCAATAAAAATAACTTATTTTTGCACAAGTCATGCTTAACGTTTGTAAGTTAACTAACTTGCTTACGCGGTTTGCAACTTGTGGCATATAATTAAGCAGTTTAATTATATTATTGCGTTTTTATGTTTTTCATTATTGGAGAAACATATCAACAGCAATCTGCCCAGGATTTGCCCAACTAAGTTGGGGACAGCTTCCAGTCTGACCTCTGAGTCTGACGGAGCGCATGCCTATCTGACCTGCACAACCCAGTTACAGGGTTACACGATAGCCGATATATTGGAGAATATGAGTTGTTATGTAATTACTTATTTAAATAAACAGATAATTGGTCGAAAGGACTGCCTCGCCGATAGCGGTCGAAAGAGCGATTGCTGAGCGTGGATTTCTGGGTTCAATTCCCGGTCTGATAGTTTTATGTTTTCTGAAACACATGATGTAACATAAAACCTTTAACACAAAAAAAGACTTTAAAAAAAAAAAAAAAATTTAGTTTTTTTTCACTTCGTACTGTTGTTTTTGTAGGAAGTCGTTTTTTTTGTAATTTTTTTTATAAACACATAACATCACGCCTTGTTTCCCCGAAGGGTTGGGCAGAGGTGTACCTATAGCACACCCACATTTCGCCAGTTATGTTTTTATGTCCCATGTAATAGGGGGCGAGCCTATTGCCATCAACCGGGCACAAATCCAGACTCCGGGCTGCTACTGAGAAATTTCAGATAGAAAAACCCATTAACACGTTGCCCGACCTGGGAATCGAATGTAATATAATCCTACTATCCATAAACTACTATATTATTAGTAGGAAAGTAGGATAGTAGGACGTGGGAACCGAACCCAGGACCCACCCAGGAAGTTTTTATCTTTGCGTTTTTTTGTTGTGATACCTACCGCATACAAATTCGTATAGTTACCTTCACTTGCTAAGTAACTAATAGTCACAGGAAGTTATTATAACATCATCAACGTAAACTAAGGAAAAACTACGCATTATTGAGGCTAACTCAAAAACCACTCATCAGAACCCTGACCAAATTTATATGGGACCACTCGACAAGAATACACTCCAAACCAAACAAAAAAAAATGTTCTGAGGTAACAAAAAAAAATACAACCGAATTGATAACCTTTTTGTGAAATCGAAAAGAAACAGAGACTAATTATTGCCTTTCACCACACACTCGCTGCAATGGTCTCTCTTTGTGACATTTTGACAGGTTTGCCATACAAAATCTGTCAAACCGGCGATTAACGAGAATCGAGTAGAACTAGCAATTTAAAATGAGTTAGCAAGCAGCGAGTGCGCTACGGCGGTGTCGAGCGATTACTCGTTGGAATGCTAGGGTGAGTTTTTGTATCTATCACAGACCTTGGCAACTGTGGGCTGTTGTCTCCGTTGAAGTCGATGGTGATTCACGCACCAAATCTGCATCACAGTTTGCCGTGACAGAATTGGCTTCTTGAGTAGAACAGGACTTTTGAATAATGAATCCTCATCTTGACACTTCTTATCTCTGCTACCGTTTCATTAATCTAGCCGTTGCTTTCTTATCAATGCCGCCTATACCAATTTCCTGTCGGTTCTTTGATCCAACAAAAACTTCTCTCATTGATGCACTGTCTTTGTTTTAAACTCGAACAATTACCTATAATTGTTCGAGTTTAAAACAACGTTGCCTACAACGTGACACGGGAAACAGTAGTGCTATTCTGTAACCATCTCACCGTGTAAACTTTGGTGAAGTGAGCTGTCAGTGTCAACCCGTCTTGGTCAATCCCTAGCATCAGTGCAACTGACAGCTCACTCCACGCTCACTTCACCTATGTTTTCACGGTGAGATGGTAACAAAATAGCACTACTGGTCAATATCCTTCTTATAATATTATAAACGCGAAAGTTTGTGGTTATGGACGGATGTTTCTTGCTCTTTCACGCAAAAACTGAAACTGATTTCGATGAAATTTGGCGCACAGATAGTTTATAACCTGGATTAACACATATTTTTATCCCGATACTCCCACTGTATAAAGATTAATGCGGGTGAAACCGCGGGGAGCAGCTCGTTAGTAATATTTATCAGTTTTCTGTTATTAGCACTATTTGTTGGTACTAACTTTCCGGGTGCGTTACCGAATTGTTCTTCTAAACCCCTCAACGGATTTTAGTGTGTTTCGCGACGGCGCGTCGCGTGGAACACGACGCGCCGTCGACCCAGGCCTGGTCCCTACCGGACGACGAGCTACCCATTGTTCGCCGTCCGCAAGCCCGCACCTACAGTGGCCGGGAATCTGCAGGCGACTCCCGACGCCCAGGGCGTCTCCTGCGGCGACTAGGGGCGTGAGGGCGCAAGGCTCTCTCCCTCACGCGCTCCGCCTCCTCCTTCGCAAGCAATACTGCTTCGCAGAAGGAGGTGACGGCTTTCCATTCCCTCTCGCTCCGTACCATGGCCTGGACCAGGGCCGGACGCGAGAGATCGCCGCCGCCGATCGCTTCCGCGAGGACACTGCGGTGTTCCGCCCAAGCTGGGCAGACCTCCACCGTATGCTCCACCGTGTCCTCTGGGCGATTCACACAATGGTGACACCCGGGCGTTTCCTCCCGCCTTATTCGAAACAGGAACCTCCCGAAACAACCGTGTCCGGTGAGGACCTGTGTCAGGCGGAAGGTGAGGACGCCGTGGCGCCTCTCCAACCACTCCTCAAAGAGAAAGAAAGAAAAAAAATGCATTTAATGGCATTACAACACAAAACAATTACACCTTAAAACTATAAAAAACAGAAAACAAATAAAGTAAGTAATGCCAAAAGGGCCTCAGCTCAGCAGAATGTAACATCTGACGCTGGTTTTCAGCTGCAACCCACGAGTGCCAAACGCCAGAATACTAAAACACAGAGAAGTGTGTGTCCGTTTTAATGACATACATGTGTGTGTGTGAGTTGAGTTTGTGTTAGGATAAATGAAATACTAAAAAAATGCCCAGTTTCTGCGTATTTCCTACATACATTAAAATAATAATCTATAAACATCGATCACTAATAAATATATAAAAAGTAAAACTACTCCACGACGTTTTAGGCAAAATTCATTCATCACCACTGTCAATAAATACTATTTAACCAAAACAAAAATTGATTAAATTGTAAAAATAAAGGAAATTAAAATTAAAAATTCATAAAATTGTTAAAATTTAAAAAAAGAAATAAAAATGGTAAAATTTATAAAATTTAAAATGAATACATTGATTGCTTTATATGGCAGATATGTCGGCTCGAACATTTTCAAAGTCCTTCTGATGGTGTAGTAAGAATTCAGAGAACGCGCCCACACCGGTGCCCCGTAAAGGGCCATGGACCGCACGACTCCCGCGTATAATTTTGAACACTCCTGCGTTGATATTTTTTGTCGGTTATTTAAAAAAAAATGCTTTGCCATACTTTTTGACCGCGTAGGTATTGCACTTTTCTATGAAACCTTTTTTTTTAATAACCGTTGAAACATTTCAACTCCAGGGGGTCCAGAATCATATAATGAATCCATGGTATCAGGTTGTGCGTCGATGTCTCTTCCACCCTGTATATAATGACTCCGTCATCGCTCTGGGCGGAGCGGGAGGGCGTTTCAGAGTTTTACTGACTGAAACCCACCCGTGTTCCTTCAGTTGCCTGTGCCAGGGCCACGGTTTCTCTTTCGAATTCCCCGCGACCCTGAGGCGTCGGCCCTATCGGACCCCGTCATTTGGTGCTGACATCTCTTTGAGGCGCGCGTGGACAACAACGCGCCGTCGATCCGGGCCTGGCCCTTAATGCATAGCGAGCTACCCATTGCTCGTCGTCCGGAGAGAATGCCTAAGGCATTAATTCCGCCTTTGAGCCTTATTATGTGAAGTTTAAATAAATAAATAAACTCCATTTTCAGTAAGCTTTCAAAAAACGGAAAACTCTCCAATAAAAACACTCAACTTCATTACTTTTCCTTATTTATCGTTTAATAATTTTCCAGTCCTGAAGCCTGCAATGCTGAATACCGACGCTCTAGCCCGTCTGGTCCAATTACGCTGATATACAGTTTACCAGTGCCTCCAGTTATTACTGTACGTACTTATAATATTAAATACGTACTTATGTATTAACTTGGAACACTCTACACATAATTGTTTGCATAGTTTTATGGTCAAGTTTGGGTATATTGTAAGCTACGCGGTAAGATTTTCGGAGTCAACTTTTTGTTTAATTAAATTACTTATAGAGTTTTTAAATGTGAAATTATCACATCTGACAATCCTTCCAAATTTCTTAAGTCAAAGGTAACAAACCATACTGTAGATAAAGCTCACGCTGTATTGGTAAATATTTTTTATTTTTTAAATTAGTTACAAACTTTCACACGTCAAACTGTTTTCATGTGATCTAATGTTATATTTCATATAACCATTTTTTGCTCTAATAACGTTTAGGATAACGACATTGATATCACAATAATCATCATATATATTACCGCCCTTACGGGTGAGGTACATCTGAGTGATTTAGGATAACGTTCACTTTTTTTTTATAACGTTAGGTTGACCTAATTTCCTAATTTTCATCCAAAATTCTGTGATAAATAAGTAAATATCAGAAAACATCATACTGTTATGACCTCATCTAACCCAAATGATTCAATCCAATATACCGTAAAAAAGTAAACTTACTCGTATTAATGCGGTACATTTTTCTAGCACGAATTTTTTTTCAAAAACTATTTAGATTTAAACGCCAGCCGCGTTTAAAATCTAATTCGTTTTTGAAAAAATATGCAAAACAAAGTAGACGTTTCTAAACCATATGCTGCTCTGGCGGCTGAGAGTATATTATGCTCACACAAATGTCTCACTGATGGTGGCGCGTGTGTTGGATCATTCGGTTCCCTACAAAATGGTTGAGCTGGATGGTGCTGATCCACGCGTAATGTCGGTTACGACTGGTCATCTCTTAACTGCCACGGCTTATTTTTAATACTGTTTAAAAAAAAAAAAAAAATTTACATTGTCCTCACGTATATAAGCAACAAGAGTTATATAATCAGGTTTTTGTAAACTCTTGATATAAAAGAGTGTATTTGGAGTTTCTTGCCCGTTCTTATCTATAGAATTTCTTTATTGGAGTAACCAAGACTCAACAGTATTATTAGTAAAAACCTACGACTATGTTAGTAAGCACAGACACTAAACAAAAACAAGGAAAAAATAAATAAAAAAACAAGGGTAACGGTTGGTCACTGTTGCGACATCCCATGAGATACTGCACAACAGTGACCCACGTATAAACAGTCCCATCGACTTGCAACTACGCTTAAGACACTGTTGGAGCTGTCCCACACCCTGCGCGCCAGGGAACACACCTTTTCCGCATTGTTGCGTAAAAACAATCTAACATGCGCATCCGCAAACATGCCTGACGCACTACAGAAACGGGGCAGCCCCACCAGTATCCTAAACGCATTGTTGTATTGAATGCGGAGAGCACTGTATGATTTTCGCGTATATCTAGCCCACAGGCTGCACGAGTAAAAAGCAGTACAGTAGGCTCGAAAGAGCGTGATTTTAACAGGAAGAGAGCATCGTGCAAACCTGCGAGCCAGCATGTTCGCTCTAACCGACAATGCCCTCCGTTCCCATTCAATGTCATCATCGTCTCTGAGGTTGGGAGTCAATATATGACCAAGATACTTAAACCTGTATACTGCATCAGGACTTTTACCCTCAACCTCAAAGACCATGACCTCCGACTTCTTGGTGTTTTATAATAATAATAAATCATTTTATTTCGGACAACTAAAAAAGATCCATAAATTGTTAGTAACAGTTGCACTTAAAAAGACTATTGTTGGTAACTTAAAACTAAAGACGAATTCACGAGAAGACCACCCACCAAACTAGACATAACGAGATATAGAGACTAGGGTATAAGTCTTCTCACAAATTGCCTTATTAATGGTGAGGAAGTGTCTGCCGCCACAGCTTTCACGTTGCTATTGTGACTGCCTCTTATTCTGCTCAGGAGTGAGGCCGTTTTTTTGCGGATGATGGCATGAAATCCATCGGAATGGTTTACTGCAAACATTTCTGAGGCACTGCAGAAACGAGGAAATCGCAACAGCATCCTAAATACATTATTGTGTTGGATGCGTAGAACATCCAGCGACCTATTCGAGTAGTTGACCCAAAGATTACCGGTGTACAAACCTTGACAATAAGCTTTAAAAAGTGTTATCTTCACTTGGTCAGTACACCGAGCAAATCTTCGTGCCAACATATTACCCCTGACCGCCAGAGCCCTACGCTCCCTTTCAATGTCACCATGGTCACTGAGGTTGTCGGTAAGAACGTGCCCAAGATACTTAAACTCAGTGACTCTACGTATTGGCGTACCGTTAATGGTGAGTTCGACTGTACTATCCCGGCGTCTCCCCGCAACCCCAAAGACCATGTATTCACATTTTTTTGCATTATAAACCAGTCCATGTGCAGCGGCGTAGGTCTCACATACTTTGAGTAACTCTACGATCGCCCTCGGCGACGGGCCCAACAGCACCATGTCATCTGCATAACTGATGTTGTTGCAGCTAACACCATTTACCCTGCACCCGACACGCATGCTGCTGAGCTCGTCAATGAGGTCATTAACATATAGATTGAAGAGCCGGGGAGACGACAAACCACCCTGCCTCACCCCGCACTCCAACCCATATGAATCCGAGAGCGCATTAGACCATTTAACACGGTTTGTCTGGTTACAATACCAAAACTTCAATACACTGAGTAGTTCCTCCGGTATACCCCTACTCCTCAATTTACTCCAAAGCACGTCGTATGAAACGAGATCGAAAGCCTTGGAGAGATCAAGGAAGCAGGCGTACACCGGCGTCTTCCGGTCAGTGTAGTATTTGACAGTATTCTTGACACTTAGGATAGCACTTTCGGTTGATAGTCCAGGACAAAACCCAAACTGTGCATCGTGCAACTTAATATATTTTGCCAAATAAGAGTCAAGCATACTGTCCAACACCTTGGCCATAACAGTTGCAAGAGAGATCGGGCGATAGTTGCTCATGTCCGAGATATCTCCTGTCCTATTCTTCACAATGGGTACTACAATGGTCTTTATTACGTCTGCCGGTAAATACGAATGGCTGAGACACATCGTAAAGAACAAGGACAGGACCCTCGGCATATGCACGCCTGCATATTTTAAATGGTCTATGCTAAGCCCATCATGCCCAGGTGATTTGCCCCTACTCATACTATTAATAACAGACCTTACTTGCTTCGTGGTAAAGCGTAGTAGCGGCTCTTCCCCCCGGACACGAGATATATAGCCGGTTCCTGACACAGAGGGGCCAAGTGGAGAGTTTACTTTAAAAAGGTCTCTAAATAAATTAGCAATGTCCCTATGCTCAGTAACTCCTCCCACGTCCGCCGCGCGACCAGTCTTAGCTTCCAATTTACCCGTTGACTTCCAAAATGCACAGAAATTATTTGTAGCCCGTTGTTCTGCTAATACGTCCATTTTAATTTGGTCTTGCCTATTTTGACAATACTTTAGCCGGCTTTTGAAAATTTTACGCGTCTCGTACATTTGGTCGTAAACAGTCCCAGAGGTTGGTCGATCAGCCAAAACCCAGGCTTGGAATCTGAACCTGGCCTCTTGGTGTGCTCTTCGCACATGTTTATTCCAACCACACAACGGATTACCCCGCTTACGTCTCTTGTGTTTTTCATTAGATTCCCGCGCTGCCTCACAAAGGACATCTACAATATTCTTGTACATCTTTCTTGTACATCATGTTTTATGCCAAGCCATGGATTTTAGCATACGCTTCACATTGAGTAACCAATTTTCTCAACCCACAAACTGACGCGCTTAGCAATACCATGTCGGCCGCGTAACTGATATTATTGATGCAGGTACCGTCTATATAACATCCGATCCTGGTACTGCTGAGCCCGCCAATTAGCTCGTTCATATAAAGGTTGAACAGCGTTGGTGAGCTCAATCCACCCTGCCTCACCCCATACTCCAACCCGTAATGACGAGAATACGCCGCAGCCCATCGTACAGTGTTAATCTGGTTTCCATACCAAAACTTTAAAATGTTAACAAGTTCTATGGGTAAACTTAACCGCTCTAATTTACTCCACAACACATCATAGGAAACCAGATCAAATGCCTTTGAGAGGTCCAGGAAGCAAGCATAAATAGGCGTCCCGCGCTGCGCAAAGTACGACACAGCATGCTTAAGACACAACACCGCACTCTCTGTTGATAAACCAGCTCTGAATCCAAACTGGTTATCATGAATAATAATCCTACTATTAAATTGTGTATTAAGCATGCTGTCAAATACCTTTGAAATCACAGTAGCTAGTGAAATGGGCCTATAGTTACCGCTATCGGCGAGGTCACCAGTTTTGTTTTTAACAATTGGCACTACCACTGTACGCATCATCTCAGCGGGCAGGTAACTATGACTAATACAAAAGCCATATAACATAGCCTTGGTAAGTGAGGGCCAGCACATCGAAGGTGCTCGATGCTAAGCCAATCATGACCGGAGGACTTACCCCTTGACATACATCTAACAGTCCGAGCGATCTCCGGGGACTTAAATTTTACCCCTATCTCCATACCGGGCACAACATCGAGCGACGAACTTGAGGGTCCTAGAGGTGATTTTACTAAAAATGCTTCTTTAAAAAGATTTGCAATATCCTCAGGCTCACTCTTGCTACAGACGCTCACAGGGATTCCCGGTCTGGTTTTCAATTTTTTCGTGTGTTATCAGAAACTACGAAAATCATTTTTAGCGTGGTGTGAGGCCAGAATGTCCATTTTAACTTGGTCTTCATGATCGTGGCACCACTTTAACCTTGACTTAAAGACTTTTCTGGCCTCACGCATTTCGTTATAAAGTAACCCAGTAGAAGGTTTGCCAAACCACGTCCACCCTCCCTATGAGCCTCTGCAACATGTTTGTTCCAGCCACAACACATAGATATCTACGTTTAGGAATGGGCAAGTAGCTTCAACTGTCCAGTGAGATATTTGCGTAACACACTAACAGTAGGAATGTCTTTCATTATGACAGTTCAATAACATTCATTGCGTTATTAACGTTGAGCAGACAAATTTTTCGAACATACGAAGCAATGGATTATGTATCATTCAAAATGATACAGATGGTGATTTATAGTGTATTAGGTTAAAATTTAATAAGGGTGCGGGTTAGCCTAAAAAGTTAAATGCATATTAATGATTAGATATTTTATTAGAGATTTATTAGATAGACGAAGAGATGCAACAAAAATTGTAGTTCCTTTTTTTTATGAGTACATCTCTTTTTTATTTTATTTCATATTTGCATTTACAACTTTTAACAAATTACCAAAGACTATGAGGATATTGTAATATTTTAAAATTAAACTGCGTAGATGATTGATAGAAAATGATTTATAGTTTTTTTAAGAATTTGTGCAACATAACGTAAAATATATATTTTAAGTTTTCTATAGTTTTATGGTATGTGTTTATTTAGTTCAAGTTAAGAATTGATTTTACAAAGATAATATGTTATTTTAAGATTTTAAGTTTTGCAATGTTTGTCTACTATTTATTTAACTTAATGTTAGAACATAGGTATTTTAAAACATATTCTGCACCTATATCTTATTAGAATGAGTACGTATTAGGTACATATGTGAAATTAATTTGCATGCCCTAAACGGGCAATATATGGACTGTACCTTAACTTTTACAACTGGTAACACGTATTTTTTTTCTGCAAATAAATGATTCTTATTTCTCATTTCTAGAAATATTTCAATTACAAAATTATTTATAACATTCAATTTTGTTTTCCATGACAAAAAAAGGATAGAAACGTTATGAGACGGAGAAGAAAAGTATAACTTAGCAACAACTACCCAGATAGAAAAAACAACTTGAGCATTTCATAACATAGCTCCGCTCCTTCTACACAATAAACCTAACTATTAGAACATAACTAAGTGGTGTTATTTCAACCAGTTACTTACTGGTCACGCGTTGTTTTTACTTTACTTTGCTACTTAACGTATTTCTGATATGCAGTCAGGATTAATTGTATGACCCATTTGTTGGGGTCGTTGCTTCCACCAATTGAAAAATATTTTTATTGCTGTGGGTATTAGCGTGGATCCTGTGCCCTAATTGCGTTATACACAATCAATCGGAATCTGAATCGTTTTGAAACAGATTGCTAATAAATTGTTTTATAAGTTCGTTAAAAAAATCTGCTCAACGATGTAAATAACGCAATGAATGTTGTTGAACTGTCAATGCAAACCTGATTAGTCGTAATCTTTTACGAAAATGTGTTACGCAATTAGGCTGCTGTTTAATATAAGGAGTAGGATGACTGCTATGGTAATAATACTATTGTTAATTACAAGAAGGAATTGAAAATGCACCGTACTTTTGCAAATCATTAGGAGTGCATGATTTTTTTTCCTTAAAAGCCATCAGCCATGGCAGCAACAACGCATTCTGTACTTCAAACTAAGTACAATTGAACACAAATAATTCCTTGGAAACGACTCTTATTTATGTTGTGAAAATTTGCTGTCTGCGGTAGAGGGCAATGTAACGCCCGCAGAACATTGTGCTTATGGGTGCATGCAACGGTACAGGGGTCGTGGGGGCATTTAAAGTTGTGTTATAACATTAAACTTATGTAGCTATTTTTCTGTTGTTTTTCTCGTCTGTTTAAATAAACGTGTACACATACATCTGTAGAGTATTCTAATTTTTTTTGGGATGCATTAAAATGGTCTCCGTCAGTTGCGATACGTGAATGAGTGACTAATATTTTTTAAAGGAAATATTTAGCTGGTCCTCTAAAACTTTATTGGCCTTCTAATGATGTTTGCTTTTTAAATTAATGAACCTTTAAAAAGGGCTTTAGGGCTCCTGTATGTCGATTCTCTAAAAATTTCACCGTGAAGACACGTGGCACTCCACGCAAGTCTTCACGGTGTCATCCAGTCTTACACCCGTATTTATAGACAAGCAATTACTTGCTGCTAGGTAATTTCTTAGTGAAGTCATTACTAAAGGATAGAATTCTTCATAAAAAAATCTTATTCTATAGTCGAGTAATGTACGTTAGTTACTTAGTAAACGCATGAGTAAGAATCAATGCTAGATCGTCGTTTCCTTCTGGTAAAACTCAGTAACGCGTTTAGTTTCATTAGAAGGCATACGTGAAATTTTGATTATTTTACTTTAACGTCTATATTATTACTTATTTTTTTTTATTATGTTAAAATTATCTGTAAAAAAACAATTTTAATTAATAATGTGCTTTTTTCTTTAATTTGTTCTAAAGAAAAGAAGTGATTGTTGTTGTTGGAAAAAAATGATATAATCCTACAAAAATGGAATCTATCTTTGAATTAGTTAATTGATTGCTTCTAATTTCATATTCTGTAGGGAATTGTGTAGTGTGTAACTATTCATTTGAAGTATGTCATTCATATCGGCGAGTTCAAGATCAGTATTCTATTGGTTTCTTTGAAAACAAACAAGAAATATAATTATTTCTGAAGTTGACTGGAAAAATCCATTTCCGATCATCTCTTCACTGTATGACACACTGTCGATTGTGTAATTTTAATATACTTACATGATATGTGACGCCGTTAGTAACAAGCATAGTGGATTTACTGGAAGCTCTCCTTGTGTCTCTGATTGTAAAGAGTCCGTAATTCTCGTTATCTCACATTCATCACAAAACTTTTAGAAAAGCGAAATCTCTTTCTGAAACAATCCTCTTAATAATCATGAAACGAATCCACATCACTAAAGTAAACATTGCGAATTCTAGGCTCCACAAATTCAATCTTCGGTAGTATATCGTTATAGATGTTTCGATAACACCAAAAAGTCTCTTCGGTGCCTCACATTGTTATAATCGTAAAATCAAACGCAAAATGGTCGAGTTCTCATTGCTTAAGTAAAGAAAACGGTGACTATTACTTGGCTAAGAATTCTAACTTTTGACAGTTCTAAGTTCAAGCAATTACTAAACTATAAAATACAAATCATTACTTGAGTGATTAATTTTACTCAAGTAGTCACTTTTACTTGTTTATAAATACGGGTGTTAGTCAATCCCTAGCATCAGTGGCACTGACAGCTCACTCCACGCTCATTTCACCTAAGCTACAATATTTACTTAAAGAACATTCATTTTTATTTTCGCAAAACTTTCTGAGTGTCCCACGTACATCAAAAGTCAACTAAATAAATAAATAAAACTTGGTTTCGTAAAATAACGTCAGTACCTAATCGTAGGGATTTTGATCTGCAATATGTCCGTAACCAGAAAGTTCCCGGGTATGTAGTACTGTATAATTGCTATATGCCATATTATGTGAGTACTATGTACATGCTTTAAAGCTACCATTTACAGGGTAAGTCTTTCATTGACTTGAATGTGTCCTGGCGGCTGAGAGTATGTCATGCTCACTTTAATGTTTCGCTGATGGTGGCGCGTGTGTTGGATCATTTAGCTCCCTTCAAAATGGTTGAGTTGAATGGTGCTAATCCATGCGTCATGTTCGTGAACGGGCGCCGTCAGTTGAGACTGGTCATCTCTTAGCTGCCACTGCGTATTTTAATTAAATTTTATTTTCGAATTGTTTTCATATTTAAATAACGGACGCTTTTAACGTTCTGCATCGTTCTCACATGCATAATTTCAACATGAATGATGTAACCAATCTATTGTAAACATAATTTTATTTAAAAGAGTGTCCGTGGAGTTTCTTGCCCGTTCTTCTCCATAGGTACCTACTACGCTTTGGAATGGGCAACTAGCTTCATTTTTCTGACCGACCGACCTTGACAATTCAAAAGTGCCTGTAATTGGTTTATTTGAAATAAATGCTTTGAGTTTGAGTTTGAGTATGGTCCAGTACAAAAAAAAACTTTACAACGACGACGGGGCGTACATGTGACTCTCGGTTCCGTTAAGTGTCTTTTTACACACGTTTTATGGACTGGCTGTGAAGTTAGACATTTTTCAGATCGTTCCGTTAAAAATGGATAACAATCTGTTTTGTCTGTTGGAACATTCATCGAAACAAAATCTTTTCCTTTTGAACTGGAGCAGCATATATACTATACTTGGTGAGCCCCGTGGTTTCACCCGCATAAGTCTTGATCCCGTAGGAATGTCGGGGTAAAAGTAGTGTAGTAGTAAGCCCTAGTCGGTCCAATTTAGCACATGGGTAGACACATGTGCTAAATTTAACCCAATTCCGTTCAAACCCTACTAATATTATAAATATGAAAGTTTGTATTTGTCATAGGATGCTTTTTTATCCCGGTAGTAGGTTCCTGTGGGATAATTTTCTACATCGACACGGGCGAAGCCGCTGGCAAAAGTTAGTTTCATATAAATCTGTTTGTTTCGGTTAATGACTGAGTTTCTTTATCGGTAAAATAGGAGCCTTAGGAAAACCAGGAAGACCTAAATTTATAAATAACATAACAACACGTCTGTAATCCCAGACGGGTTAGGCAGAGGTGTACCTGTAGCACACTCACATTTCGCCAGTTATGCTTAAGTTCCACGTAATAGGAGGCTAGCCTATTGCCATCAACCGGGCACAAATTCAGACTCCGGGCTGCTACTGACAAATTCTAGATGGAAAAACCTAATAACACTTTGCCCGACCTGTGAATCGAAGACCAACGAGGCAGTCAACCTACTGTTATATAAATCTACTATCCATATCCTACATTAGTAGGAAAGAAGGATAGTAGGATTAGTAGGAAGTAGGATTAACTAAAATTAATTATGACTTTGTTATGTCAATTCGAAGTAGTAGAATTGACATTACAAAGTCAGAGTAAATAGTCCTTCTTCCTACTAATCCTCCTGTAATATAATACTACTATCCATATCCTACTATAACATTCGTAGAAAAGTAGGATAGTAGGATTAGTAGGAAGTAGCATTAACTAAAATTAAGTTTGAGTTTGTAGTGTCAATTCTAAGGGGTATTTTTTCGACTTCGTATGTCGGTACGTTTTGTTTCAATTTGTTATTCATATTACTCCGGCTTAATAAAGGGTTTTCCAAAAAGAGGTGTCATTTTGATGGTGGGGCCAAGTGAAAGAGGAGGTTTACGCCAAGAGCCCAGCGTCGATTCAAGACCTCAAAGATGGAATTCGTGAGGCTATCGAGGACATAGGGCAGCCACTTTGCGATTTGGTTATGGAAAATTTCATGAAAATGATATGGTCCTGTAAGCGTGGTGGTGGTGTTCATTTGCCCGACGTTATTTTCCACTATTAACGGCAAACCTTCCTCTTTATAATGAAATAAACATCTGATCCTTTAAAAAAAAAAATGGCATTTTTCTTTGAATATCAAAATGACAAATCTTATTGGAAAACCCTGTAGTATATGAGAATATAATGTGTTTCATGTACGCAAAATAAACCTAATAGTAATGGAAGTCCATAAAGACACTCATCATAAACCAAATCAGACAATTTTTTATGTAACTAACTTTAGCCAGCCGGTTTGCCCTTGTAGATGATGGAAATTATCAAACGGAAACCTACTTTCGGAACAAAAAGTATATGTTAACACATATACTTTAGAAAGTAGGTTTCCGTTACAAACTATCTAATTACATGCTAAATTTCATCTAAACCTGTCTTGCCGTTTTTCGTCATTGAGGAACAAATATAAAAAATACCAACTTCCAAATTGATAATATTAGTAGGATTATATTGTACTAGCTTCTGCCTGCGGCCTCGCCCGCGTGGTGTTTGATGAGTATGTCCTTTCTTCTCCTTCCTGTGGTAACTTTTGAACCATCCGTCCAAACTATTTAGTATATAAGATAAAGTTTATCTATTAAATTTGATAAGAATTAACTAAATACTCTAAAACGTGCAGTGTTAAAAAATATCCAATTTAAATGTATATTAGGCCCACTATTTTGGCTATAATAGCTTCCACCTAAAAGGTGAAGATACATGCTGTCGCGGACTTTTATTTAGAACTTTTTAAAACAATCAATCTCACGATACATTATCTTCGTGTTAGTCTAACGGTTTAGGCAGCGCACGCCAAGATAGAGCTCTCAAGGGGCAAGATTCTTGGGCACGCCACAATAGCGGCGGTAAGTCCCTCTTTGAGGAGTGGTTGGAAAGGCGCCAAGGTGTCACCATTGTGTGGATTTGGCGAACTCTCGCGTCCGGCCCTGGTCCAGGCTATGGAACGGAGCGAGAGAGAATGGAAAGCCGTCACCTCCTTCTGCGAAGCAGTAATGCTTGCGAAGGAGGAGGCGGAGCCCGTGAGGGAGGGAGGGCCTTGCGCGAGAGAGTGTTTTTTGCATGGCTCCCATTATCTATAATAAGTTACCCAAAACTTGGAGGGAGCTTAATAATGTACATTTGAAGAAACAACTAAAGTCATATCTGGTTAACAAAGCTTACTATAGTATTAATGAATTTCTGACAGATACGTTTATTTTGACATAAATTTGATGCATTTTTGTATTCGTATTACTTTTTATTTAATTTTTTAACTACATAATGACATTTATAATTTATTCATGTTTGCAATTGTGATTTCCGTAACTGAGTATTTGTCTTGAAATTATTTATTTAAAATCATTATCATTCATAATATTTGCACGTCATACTATGTGGCAAACATGTCTGAAACTTTATTTTTTTTATGTTATCCTGCATGCATTTTATTCTTGTATGTGTACACATGTTTGAGCAAATAAATATATCTTATCTTATCTAATCTATCTTATCTTATCTTGCGCTCTCACGCCCCCACTAGTCGCCCAGGGCGTCCCTGGGCGTCGGGAGTCGCCTGCAGATTCCCAGCCACCACAGGCGCGGGCTTGCGGATGAAGCAATGGGTAGCTCGCCGTCCGGTAAGGATCAGGCCCGGGTCGACGGCGCGTCGTGTTCCACGCGCGCCTCAAAGAGATGTCAGCACAAAATGACGGAGTCCGTTAGGGCCGACGCCTCAGGGTCTCGGGAAATTCGAAAGAGATAACCGTGGCCCTGGCACAGGCAACTGAAGGAACACGGGTGGATTTTTAGTCAGTAAAAGCCTGACACGCCCTCCCGCTCCACCCAGAGCGGGAGAAGTCATTTGATGATTTCCCACCCAAAAAAAGGAAAAAAAGGGGGCAAGATTATTTCCGCTTTTCATGATAGTAATCACACATTTTTGTCATAAATTGCAGCTTTTGTGTTATTCTGATGTATAAGCTGTAATACTGTAGAGTTTTGTAGTGACATGAGGAATAGGGTGTAAAGTTCATTCATACTCTTTGGAAAAGGGAGGATTCTCCGACCAGATGGGTGTTGTATCCGGTGGGCAGTCGCCCAACGATTGATGTCGGGACGTTGTATATATGCTAGTTGCGCGGTAAACTCTGATTGCACGATGCAAGATTTTGCGTGACGTCAGTGTGATGCGTTGTTCTCATGTGGCGGTATAAGTGCCGCCACAGTTTCATCAAAACAACGGGTTTTGCGTGAAAGAGTAACAAACATCCATCGATCCTCATAAACTTTCGCGTTTATAATATTAGTAGGAAGTAGGATTTATAAGGTGCCTTGCCAGCAGTGTTAGCAACTGTGTAACTTTGACAATTCTGCTTATTCTTTTGTTACAGTAGCAAAGCGAGTTTATTTTTTTATTTTTTCGGTTTCCACCAATACAGTTATAATTTACCATCTTTTAATTTTTGTGTTCTTAGGGCATCATTAGTTCCCATTAAATAGCAACACAGTACGAAACATTATTTGCAAACGCTTATTATTCAGGAAAATATGCAAGTTTCATATAATTTCAGACTTTCCGTAATGGCGGAAAGCGAACTGTTATAATATTATTTTGTATGTAAATGAGCAGAAACTATTCCCAACGTAATACAACAGAGGCTCATAAAGAAATAGGGTCAATGGCGACTTTGAATATGGTGAATTTCAAAGTTATATTAAATTACCTACATTAAAAGCAAGTTTCATAAGGGGATAAGATTTAGTGTCAAAGTCAAAGTAATTAACTTCTTCTCTTTGATTACCATCTTTAATCAAAAATAGTTCGAAATTTAATTCTGTTTGAAGGTCAAGAAAACAAAAGGAGTTACAAAGTAATTTTCAAATTCAATAGAAATTAAAAATATTTGGTTTCACGTCAACAGAGCATCACTATGAAGATGGAGACTTATGCAACGTCAGAAGCTAGGTTCCAATTGGTCGTTTCCTATGGAGAAGAGCCGACAAGAAACTCCACGGTTACTCTTTTAAAAATAATTGGCTTTTACAATGTTATTGTCCATATAACCGAACTCCTTTATTTTCCCTCTATTTCTTTCATAGGCTGGAGCGCAATACGCGTCTTTTGGCGTCTGAATGAAATTGACAAGGGGTAGTTGATGGTAAATAAAAACAAACAAGATGGTGACAAAACAAGATGGTGCCGTTAGTTCAGATTTTGGCCGCGCGCCGAAAGAATCTTTAGCGTTTAAAAACTTACATGTGTTGTACAAGGAATGATTAATTTATTTTGTAAAACATAAGTATGGTTACAAATAGTATAATTACTAAAATATGTGCACTATGTTGTGCCAATGTTTGGCGCACACAATTAACATAGCAAGCAATTACAATTAAGTCGGCATGTCAATAGGTTACATCAAAAAAAGGAAAACAATTTAAAATATTTCAGTTTCGTAAACTGGTCATTACAAATATATTTAAATAAACACATTCAAATTTAATCAATAAAATAAAATCATAAGTGTTTAATTAGCAAGTCGGAATCCTCATACCTCCGTTTATCAGCAGTAAACTCATTGATCGAGTAGTAACATTTATCTAAAAGGAATTTAAACAAAGACCTCGTAAAGGATCCCAAACACTCCTTATTTGTAATAGCAGCTGGTATACTATTATATATTATTGGTGCTATAACTATCACACTTTTGCTTGAATATGCAGTTTTATGAGAGTAACTTGTATGGTATTCTGATTAGGAACCATTTAGCACGAAAATAGTAATGCGAATCATGTCCCTAACCTTTTTCTATCAATTTTAGGGTGACTTAAGATTATTAATAGAGTTCTAAGGGCCTAGTCACGAAACGTGTCGTAGATCGTATATCTATACTTACCAAATTTCAACAGGATTGACTTAAGCTTTTCAGTTATGTAAGTCAAACCAATCTACGTACATATTTTAGACTTTTCCATCATTGTATTCTGGAAAAGTCAAAAAATATGTAACAAAGAATGTAATTTTGTTTTAGCCTTCTTTTGACACTCTTCGGATATGAAAACCTAAAACAGTACAATTCAATAAAGATCTAGGGATGGAATAAGTTTTCTAAACTCTTGAAGTCAGAAAGACACTTATTGACCAAGTTTAATCTCATAATCCGTACTATGTAGGTATTGTTAGATATCAGGTACCGGAAGCGTGCTAATGGGTTCACGACCAGCTCTTTCAAGTGAGGCCTGGCAGCAAGCCAAGCTTAGTGGAGACCACACCAAGGTCACTGGAACTAGCAGCTTTAGTTAGATGACGCGTCTAGTAGACTGACACAAGTTTTTTTCTGCAGATCTTGTAATTGTACTAGTAACGGATCAAACGGGGTGAATAGGTATGCAGGGGTGAGTCGGGACGAAACTATAAAAAGGGATTTTAACATTGAAATAATATAGTTTGTTGCCAAAAAGGACTCTAATGTGTTGACTTTATTATAATTAACGATTAAGCGTTTTAAAAAGACAGACAAGACAATTATTTATTTATTAGGGACAAAATCAGCTATATGCTACAAAATACAGAGAAAAGATTTAACCAATAATTAACAAACTTCCACTGCCCTTAAGTTTTGCAATTCTTCGGGCTATGTTGGTTATCTTGGTTCTGCAGCGGATTTCTTCTTTTTAGCCTTATAACGCCCATTGAGCCCAGGTTTCAAAAAAACGTTGCCAAAAAGAAGTAAAAAAGTCAAAGTCAAAGCATTTATTTCAAATATCCCATAAAAAGGCACTTTTGAACGTCAACAATTTAAAATTAGAACTGATTCTAGGCGCCACTTCCAAAAGGTAGTTTCGTATGGAGAAGAAGGGGCAAGAAACTCCACCGTTACTCTTTTAAAATGTTTTACAATATTTTGTACACATTAGTTATATTTTTATATGTAAAGACGATGCACCAAGAATAACAATACTATACCACAATTGGTAAGAAGAATTAAAAATAAAGCAAAGGCAGATAAATTAATCACGCGATAGGTACATTGTGCTCACATATTTACAAACATTGTAAAAATATATGATTTTCCTAAAATATTAACTAGGAATAAGTCAGTGAGAGAGTAAGTAAAAAAAAAAAAATATAATTAAATTAGCAACCAGTGTGATTTTGTCTAGACGGGATTGTCCTATGGAGCTGGACCTTCATGTTTCCAAGCATTCTTATCTTGTATATACTTCATAAGACATACTTCTTTCGAACTCTACCCCACCAAAACCAGTGTCCCACTTATTTATTCCAAAAAACTTTCCCAACCACCCAAGTGTTGGTTCGTGCGTAACGTTGAACGTAGCAGTGTCCATGACACAAGCAGGTCGCGATGGAGCGATAGCCACGGTCCAGTGTTTAAGGAAACCGACCCAAGGACAGCGGGCGTCCTTGGCAACAGCGCATGAATTCGCGGCCGAGGGTGATTGTTGTATATCAAAAGTGGGGTGATGAGGTGTGGGATTTTGTAGTGAGGTAGACCATTGTACAAAAACCGCGTATTTGTTGCAAGTTAAAAGATCTTTAATTATATGGTTATCGTGTGAAACTGACTTTAAGCGTTTATTTAATTTATTATTTGAAGAAATAGGTAATATAAAAGTTTAGGGAGATATTGTATAGAATTTCAGGGATTAAAGAGTGTTATTCCTGTACAATTAATGGATAAGAGTCGAATAACGCTTCAGGTGTGAAATCTAAATTATATTTAATTAAAATGGGAACAGAAGTATAATTAAAAGAAAATTAAAATCTTAGCTATAAGACATGGTGACAGGGAAATACAACCTATTCCTTGAAACGGGTTACGATTATATTAGAGGTCATTGGCAACATGTGTCAGAACAGTCTGTGTCCTTTTATTTCTGAGATTATGTACACTTTGTTTTTTTTTTTTACTGATCTTTACTTATTTTTCAGCTTTCAGAGAAGTATAAATTAAAGGTAAAGGGTGGAGTAGTTTATCCACAATTAATTGATTTCGGTAACAAAACAGAAACAAAAAAAAAAGTGTCGACTTTTGTCGCTGACTGTACCCAGTTGAGAGTTGCTTATTGTACGAAACCAGAGCAAAATAGTGAAAACCAGAGGTCTTCCTTTCGTTTTCAACAGAGTCATAAAAATTACCTGGAAGGTACATAATAAGAGAAAAGGAACAAAATACTAGCAACGTCAAACAACATCATAAAAAAATAAGATCCTTGCTTTTGCTCGCGACCTCACCTGTGTTGTGGTTGGAAATTACCAAACTCAAACCATTTATAAACCATTTATAGGCACTTTTGTATCGTCAAAGAGTCGGTTAGTTGGTCAGAAAGTTGAAGCTAGTAGCCCATCCCAAAACGTAAATCTCTATGGAGATAAACGGGCAAGAAACTCGTACGTATCGAACGTAAGTACTACCGTGACAAATAGTTAACTTAGTCCTCATCCAGGTCGTGGTCATACCGTGTGCCTTTTATCCAAATCCATAAGACATCAGACTGATAGACGCTACGTTCTCCAAACAAAAAACGCATAAAAGTATTGATTAGTTCATATATAAGTTATTAAACATATTTTTATGAAAACATTTTAAACATTTCTAGGTACCCAACTAGGTGAACTAGGTGAACTTGTGTCTACACAAGTTCACTAACCCTACCTACCTCAAAAATCCGTTTAGCAAAACAATAATAATTATAAATATTAGTTGGAAGGTGACATTATAATAATGTTTCATGCCAATACCCCATAAAGATATGTCGTTATGGTGTAGAACGGAGTTATGAACATTTGGAACAAGTCGGCTCAATCAAATAGGGCAGGCTTTAGCGAAAACATGAGGCGTAGAATTGAGGGTATTTTTAAAAGAGACCATGACCTCTGAGTTGTTTCGGCATTTCTTCTCAGGGATCAGTCAAAAAGGAAATGTGGGCAAAGTCAAAGTCAAAGTCTAATTATTTATTTCAAATAGGCACGTAAAAGGCACTATTGAACGTTAAAATTTACAGAAAAGTAGAATTGATTCTAGTTGCCACTTCCAAAAGGTAGTTTCGTATGGAGAAGAAATGGGCAAGAAACTCCACCTTTACTCTTTCAGATACATTATTTAAGTACATGTGAAGACGATGCACCTGCGCCATTTAATTATTACGTAATTATTACCAGGTACAACAATAACAGTATGCCAAAACGTCAAACCTATGTTTAAATGACAGCTGCGCGCACAGAATATCAAAGGCTAACGGCGCGTGAGCATTCGATGCCCGGAATGTTACCATATTATAAATATTGTTTATTGTATTTAATTTTTTGAGCACTTATCTAGTTTTTATGTGTTTATATTTTATTTTTAATCTTAGCGTTTGCTACACCGGTCGACGTCATTCAACGCCGGCTGTCGCTGAAAACCAGCGCTGGGGCCCTGTCTCGCATAGAGTCGTAGGATTAAGCTGAGCGAATGCCGTTTTGCGTGGATGTGACGCATATTTTCCCCCAACTTGTTATTTTTGGTGTTTGTGTTCGATCACTGCGTCATGTTTACCGCCAATAAATGTTTTTTCTTTCTTCTTTCTTTAGAATAAAATTACTACAACACAATAGGTAAAAAATATTACATACTAAGCAATAAAATGACAAGTAAATTAATTATATGATAGATTCAAATATTGTAAAAGTAGATGACTTTCCAAAAAAAATAACAAGTAATAATTTAGTGTGTGAGTCAACGTAATTACAGAATGTAAAATCAATGTCATAAAGGTTATAAATTATAGAAACACTAGCTGAACCCGCAAACGTTGTTTTGCTTCTTTTTTTTTTTTTTTGAAAAATAGATGTTGGCCGATTCTCAGACCTACCCGATATGCACACAAAATTTCATCAAAATCGGTCAAGCCGTTTCGGAGGAGTATGGCAACGAAAACTGTGACACGAGAATTTTATATATTAGATATAAGTAACCCGTTTGATTTTGTCTGGACGGCGAAATCAAATTTTAAATATTGACCTTAATATTGAAGTTACAAAGTGTTTTAAAAGATCTACTTACATTTAAGTAGATTAAAAATGAGACATAAGAGAAAGTCTGACAGTGGCACTGGTACTCGTAACTGAAAAGTTCCGTGGAAATCGGTTGTCAAGGTATGGCCACGGGAGGCGGAGCGCGTGAGGGAGAGAGCCTTGCACCCCACGCCCCTGGTCGCTGCAGGAGACACCTTGGACGTCGGGAGTCGCCTGCAGATTCTCGGCCACCGTAGGTGCGGGCTTGCGAACGGCGAGCAATGGGTAGCTCGCCGTCCGGTAAGGACCAGGCCCGAGTCCAGGACCAAGGCCAAGGACCAGGCCGATGGCTCATGGTCGTGGGACGTTCGAAAGAGGTAGCGTGGCCCTGGCACAGGCGACTGAAGGAACACGGATGGGTTTTAGTCAGTAAAAGTCTGACACGAAGCGCGGGAGAAGTCATTTGATGATTTTCCACCCCAAAAAAAAGGGTTTGGGTATATAATGCGGAGGAATGAGGATAATGTCGTGAGGAATGTTTTGTGTATGAATGTGGATGGCTATAAGAGTAGAGGAAGACCAAAGAAACGATGGATGGACTGTGGAAGATGATATGGATAGAAAGGGGGGGACTACCGAGAGAAGTAAAGAAGAAGATAAATATGTTATAATATATGGGAATATATTATGAACGCTAGATGTACATGTTTACGTTCTAAATACCTATGTATAAACTTGGGAAAAGGGCTGGAGAATAATGATGAAGAAGCATATTAGAAATAAATAGGAGAATGTACAGCATTAAGAAAAGTGAACAATGACGGGGAGATATTTGCCCAGCAGTGTGATTACATACGTTATCTGAAGAAAAATAAAAATCCATGAATGTCCACATTTGGGTAGTTTAAAAAACACCTAAGGTAGAAATATTAATATCACCATCGCCATTCAGCCGAAAGACGTCTACTGTTGGACACTTAACCGCCACTACCGCCAGGCATGTCCTTCTCGGAGGGTGCATATCACTGTCACAATCTCCATTACATGTTATTAACAGTAAGTTCAAAAACTAAAACCACGCTCTACAAGGTACGGTACAATAAAATTGTGGCGGCATCTACACCGCATCGCGCAATCAGAGTGACGTCACACAAATCCTGCATCGCGCAATCAGAGTTTACCGCGCAGCTAGCAAATATACATCTTCCCGACATCAATCGTTGGGCAGTTGCCCACCAGATACGACATCCATCTGGTCGGAGGATCCTCCCTTTTCCAAGAGTATGAGTGATCTTTACACCCTGTTCCTCATCTCTTCAAAATATATTTCACACAGAAATAAAAATAGACGTGGGACACTCAGAAAGTTATATTTTCGCATTTTTTATTAAAATTTTTCGAAGTACTCTCCACTACCCTCTATACACAGTTTCATGCGTCTGAACCAGTTCTCGAAACACTTTTTCCAGTCCGCCGTAGACACCTCGTTTACAGCCTGCTCGAACGCTGACAGCGCATCTTTCGGCGACGAAAATTGTATCCCTTTGAGCAGATGTTTTCTTTTCGAAAAAAAAATAAGAAGTCACACGGTGCTAGGTCGGGGCTGTGAGGTGGGTGACCCAGGAGTTTAACCGGCGTGCTGTCCAGGAAGTCCGCGTTGTCGTGGAGGAGCAGTAGCCCCTGTGTTTGGTCGCTTGTTGCTCACAACAGAGAAAACTTCTGCCAAGCATTTGGTAGTATACCATTCAGCGTTGATGCTTCTTTGTTTCCGTAAAGGAATTGACACCAAGTAGCCAGTCAAATTAAAAAAGGTCGCGATTAAAATCTTCCCCCCGCTTCTAGATCGCTTCACTTTGGTAGGCGATGATTCGTTTTGAAACACTCAAACCAACGACTGGCGCTTCGTTTCTGATCGTATTGATAAATCCAAGTCTCATCACCTGTAATGATGTCGTTAACACGCCGAGACGAGAGTGCTTCAAATTTATTTATCATATCACGGCACCATTCCACCTTCTTCTGAGCATCGGTGAGGTTGTGTGGCACACAGCGTGAAACTAGCCTCCTCACGCGAAGATGCACGGGTAGAACTTTGTGAAGGCTTCCCGATCCAACCTGCAGTATGTGATGCATCTCTAGATACGTAACTCGCCTAATGTCTTGGATTAAAATTTACACTGCTGGCACGTTTTCTTCCGTAATAGCCGTCAAAAGGCGACCAGTTCTTTCTTCATCCTCCAAAGTTAGTCGACCGCGCTTGAATACGTTATACCAACGATACACGGTTGCCTTGGAAGGGCCTTCATCCATGAATGCCATTTGTAGTCTATTGTACGATTCGCCAGTTATGTTTTAACATAACTGGCGAAATGTGGGTGTACTTATAGGTACACCTCTGCCCAACCCTTCGGGGATACAAGGCGTGATGTTATGTTATATTTTTGTACGATTCGCCCGGTTTCAAGCGACACTTGAAATCGTAAAAAACCATATCGCGAAAATGTTCCCGGCGCAGATCTATTTTTTAATGAGACACGTAAATTTAAATTAGCTCGCAAACAATGTGGCGGGAAAATTTTAAACTGGAATGTACCTATTTTTACTAACAAATAATCTTATTTTCAAAATAGACTATAACTGGCCAATATCTCTTATATAAAAACTTGTTTTCGCAATACTTTCCGAGTGGTCTGGTAAAATTGGTCAGGGTAAACACGTGGTCTTTTTTTGTCGTATAGCCTAGAACCAGCGGACGATCAAGACGCTTCCAAAAATACCTACACAAGTAGTTTAGAAGTTATGAGTGAACAGATGAACATACATACATACCGGTCGAAGTCATAATCCACCTTTTTGCTTCGCCGTAGTAGGGTAAAAACGAAGTCCCCCTGCCGTGTCTGTCTGTCTGAACGCGATAAACTCAAAAACTACGATTTTCACCAACGCGCAACGGACGGAGTGATTCATTCAGTGGTTTAGGTGTATAATTTTTTTAAGTTTTGTGTAAATTGTCTGAAATATGACTATGATAGTTGAAGATGTCGGAAAAAATTATGCTGGCTGGGAGCTACTTGGTTGTACGTTCCCTTGAATTATTTTTGTTCTAGAGTACCTAGGTAGTTTTTCAGTCCAATTTAATGATAAAACATACACCATACAAATACATAATGGCCCCGCTGCCAGGACTCAGGCTTACAGAGAGGACTCTGTCAAAGGTAATGCGCTGATTTTCCCATCATTTGTAGTTGAAACATTAGTTTCACTTGTTATTTTGTAATTTGTATATTTTTTTAAAGAACTGTGCCCAAATAAACGTTTTTCTTTTTTTCTTTCTTTCAATACATCACGCAGGTCTATTGCGGGTTAGTTGATGTCACATGAGATCGCATTGCCGGGTTCCTCACAATTTTTCCCTTCATCGTTATACCCGATATAATTACGGACATTTCTACCTACCCTACCTACCTATTATGTAATGCATACTTTTTTATTAACATTAACAATTTTATTTCTATGATTTGTTATTTATAAATAATTCTAACTTGTCTTCATGGCATAACTCTGCAATAATAATATTACAATATTAATGACTCTATAGCATTTTTTTAAAATTATTTTATTAATACTTTTTATTTATATTGGCTTGAAGTTTATTAGTAACAATCACAATTACACATATTTGCACGCCATAGTACCTACGTGTCAAACATGTCCGAAACTGTATTTTTTTCTATATGTTATCCTGCATTCACCTTTTTATTATTGTATGTGTACACATGTTTGAGCAAATAGATCTTTCTTATCTGATCTTACCCTAGAAATACAGGTTTTATAGCCAATATCTTTCTGATACTTGCAGTAATTTCAAGTCATTTTCATGTTAACACGAGATGTCGCTACTAGTCGTTTGAAGTTAATTTATGACAGTGGGGACCTTGCTAATTACTATAATCAATCAACGTGTCCTTGTTAACATTGTGATATGCCGCCGTTTACATTGGTTTCGCTTTTGGTACGCTGGGACTTTTTGTGAATTTGTAACACTGTTTATGGCAATTTGGGCACAAGAATTCGTGATTTGTTTTTTTTTTTTCTAGTAGGGAAAAACCGGAACACTATAATAGAAATTACTTGTCCGTGATATGATGAGAGCTAAGACGGAAAATTGACAAAAAAACTCATAGAATGGTAGCTAAGGAAAACAGGTGCAAAGGTGGGAGGATGATCTGCCAAAAGGTTGGGAAGAACAGCTTCGGAGAGGAATAAGTAGAGGGAAATAGAGGAAGCCTATGTCGGAAAACAGACTGGCCTGGTAGTTAATATTAGCCAATTTGATAAGACATTAGCCATGAATTGAAAGTTGTGGTCTGATAAATCATTTAGGCAATGCCTATAGACGTAAAATTATATTATTGATACAAAATTAATTTTGAAAATCAAAATAATCTTTGTCAATAAAAAAAAAACTCGCATCTTTGGCCGTGTCATGGCGTATGTCAAAAAATTCCAAATAATATATGGATTAATCCCCTGAAAAAGAATAACGGCCAATTTTGTGAGAGCGGAGATATCATGATTTTTCGTAATTGGTCTTTCAAATCATATTCAAGCATAAAAGTCGACACTTGAAACATTAAGGTTATAAGTGCGCCCGGACGCTCCCCGGACGCCATCTAAACTAGGAAAAATCCGGGGAAACCCGGACGGTTGGCAACCCGCGTAAGTAGTCCTCGCAACCGGCGTGCGTGTGTGACTAGACGTATGCACGTCAACGAAGCAAAAGGAGTAGGTATGTAAGGATCGTAGCAGGTGGCAGAAGGCGCGAGTGAATCGTATTCTACATTATATACACACATAACGAACGTGTGTAGATAACGAATATACTATCTAAATAGATACTTAACATTACACAGTAGGTACGCAAGTACACCAAATAATACAGATTAGCCTTTTATACTTTACATTTTCACATTATTCTGGCCTTTTGCCAGAATTCGTTCAGCTTTAAAAAGAACCATCACTTCTTTAATGTAAGATACGAGCAACATTTTCTATTTCACACGAATAAAACGCCATTCCTTCCAGCTAGGTATTTTGAGAAATTTATATTGTAGGGTGTCAACAGATTTTTCAGCAGTATCTTTTCAGTCATATTGCTTTCCAAATTATTATATTTGCAGTGCAAAATAGCTTGAGCCACCCTGGTGACCTGAAATCGGCGACTCGCGGTGATCAATTCTCTTTCCTTCTCTGTAAGAGAAGAGGCTCTAGACCGAAAAGAAAAACAAAAATAAATAGACAAGAATAAAGGATCGGGAAAATACGTACAAAGATGGTGCTTATTTCTCAATGTCTTCCACCATACCTACGATAGGAGAGTAGTTAAAAAGAGATGTTGAAGTGTGTAAGAGTAGAAGGGAAAACAAAATACATAATAATAAATTATTGTACGAGGTATCATGAGTATGCGAAAATGCAAAAAAAATACGGCGTTTTGTAAGTGCAACTTCCCAAGGGCACCTATTCAAAACATAATTCCGTCTCCGTCATCAAAAAATCAAATTCAAAAGTCATTTATTCAAACTAGGCTGAGAGTCAGCACTTTTCGAACGTCAAAATTACATAAGACAGTCCCCCAACACGCCCGCCCTTCACCACTTCCTAGTGCTTTAGCTGGGAAGAAGAAGTGGCGCAACAAACTCACCAGCAGCACAGCTGTCTGTTTAGTTAGAAAAACCATTGAATGATACAATTATAAGGTAATCAAAGAAGAAAAACCGTTAAACACAAAAAAAACATATTAAATTATCTGCCTTAAGTAAGCTAGCCACGCCAGTATACCCAAAACAGAAACCAATAAAAATCAATGAAAAATACAACAACATAACTTAATACACAAATAAAAGCCTCCTGACATAAGGGGCGTGACATCTTACATATGCATTTTTGGATTATTTTTTAAGTACAACATACAAATGATAAACAAGGACCATCGAAGTAAAATAAATTAACAGAACAATTACTTTAACAATAACAATACCATAGACAGCAAGACGACCAGTCAGCACAAGCAGCACCCGTTCACGAGCATAACGCAAAGATCAGCCGTTGCCCCCCTCGCCATATTTGAGGGAAGGAGGCAACCCGATCCCGGACGCTACCGCAAGCAGTGACATCTACGGGAGCATGACGAACTCGCTGCCGGTTGCTCAGGCAAGAATCATTTAAGATCAATTGATTGTCGAGGTCGCTAGCTAACCACTTATTGCAATACAACTCGTTAAAAAAACATTTTAATGAGTAGATCATGTCAATAATAAATGAAGATTACTAAAAATAATTAATTGACTTATATAGTCAAATAAAATTAAAATAAATATAAGAACTCGTATACCCTGTCAGTAGGTAAGCTGATTCTGGAGAAAGAACACGAACATTGTTTTGAGTTAATCACAGCGACCAACAGTTCTTATCGTTTAAGTAGTCGTTAATGGAATAATATGCTTTTGAACAAAGGTTGGATTTTACTTGAGCCTTAAACGCATTAAAAGGTAAATCTAGTAAAGAAGAGGGCAACTCGTTATAAAAGGTTATACCAAGCCCAACAAATGAGTAATGGACCTTATGAAGCCGGTGAAAGGGAGCACGTAGTTTGTTCTTATTTCTATTATTAAATTGTGAAAATCACTGTTTTTAGTGTATAAGTGTATATTTTGCCTAATGTATAAGATGTTGGCGAAGATGAAATGTGATGCCACCGTAAGAATACCAATATGTTTAAAAAAATCTCTAAGATAAACGTTGGCTCCTAGCTGATAAATTACTCGGACAGCTCGTTTTTGAAGGACGAATATATTTTGAATATCAGCAGCTTTGCCCCACAGCAGCATACCGTAGGACATAACGCTGTGGAAATAACTAAAATAGACTAATCGTGCTGTATCAACGTCAGCGTATTGTCTTACTTTCCTGACGGCGTAGGCGGCTGAACTGAGCTTCCCCGCTAGGCTTGATATATGTGGGCCCCACTGAAGTTTGGCATCTACTGTTATGCCCAGAAAAACTGCCGAGTCTACTGTTTCAAGCAGCTCTTTATGTAAGACGATGTTGGGTCCTAGATTTCTAACATTCGGTAAGACGAACTTTACACATTTAGTTTTCTTAACATTGAGAACTAGGTTATTTGACGTAAAAGTACACTGTGTACGTCGTCAAACTCTTGTCTATTCCTGTCTACTTTAAAAATAAGGGAGGTATCATCTGCAAACTGTCCAACGTCACAGATATCATTTAAATAGAATGGTAAGTCATTGATATACACTAAGAACAAGAATGGACCTAGTATTGAGCCTTGAGGAACACCTAACTGAACTGGAACATTGGAACCTATTGTGTAAATAAGAATTTACTATGTTGAGAGCTTTGTTTTCTGTCATGGTGCACGCAATCAAAGGCTTTAGAGAGATCACAGAAAACTCCAATAGCATTTTGCGATTTCTCCCATGCAATAAATATGTGTTTCAGCAGAGCAACACCCGCATCTGTATTTGAACGTCCTTTTGGAAAGCCATATTGTTCAATATTAAGGAGGTTATTTGAATTAAAATGTCTTAGCAACTGCTTAAGTATTAACTGTTCAAATTTTTGCTAAATGCTGGTAAGATAGAAATAGGCCTGAAATTGCCAAAGTTATTTTTATTACCAGATGTAAATAATGATATGACTTTACTACTCTTCATGAGGTCAGGAAAAGTTAATATATCAACACGTTTATTAAAAGTAACAGCTAGATAGGGGGCTACGATGTCTATTAAATTACTTAAAAGTTTAATTGAGATGTCCCAGTAATCACCAGTGTTTTTAGATTTATGTGTTAATTACATCACTAGGCGTTACATGTTCGAAGCTAAATATGCGAGTACATTTTAGCACAGTCACTATTCTAAAGATTCTCAGCTTTAGACGGGGACGAATTTAAGGAGTAAGTCGTAGTTATAGGTATATTGACAAAAAACTCATTAAAAGCCTCAGCTACGTCAGCTGCCGTATTAACTAATTTGTTATCGGCCATAATTTCAAGGTTATTTTCTTGTTTAACCGACTTACCCGTTTCATTGTTAATAATTTTCCAAGTGGTTTTTACTTTATTTTTGAATTTTTATTGAATCGCTTAAAAATTTTGATTTAGCAAAAACGCAAGTCTTTTTAAATAATTTTGAATATTTTTTTTACATACTCTAGGAAAGGAGTATCAAACCTGTATTTTTTCAAACCATATAACTCGTATAGTCTCGCTCTACTTTTATAAATACCTGGAGTAGCCCATTGGTTGAAGCCAACGGAGTTGCCATTAATGTTAATGGTTTTTGTCTTGAAAATAGTTTGGTATTATTTTTGCACAACATCAAAAAGGGCTCCGTACATTTCATTAGGATTTTCGTGTTCTACTCTCCTACATCGTCAAACAATCGACAGAAATAGAAAGATATTTTGGATTTATTTCCTGGAAGTCTTTAAATATACGGTCTACGGACTTAGGTTGACCGAAACAAAGAAAATTTGCTCCGGTGGAGATTCACAGATTGAAGTGTAAATGTGGTACTGTTCCAAAAAGAATGGGACATTGAATGTCGTGTCCAGCGTGTCTTTTTGTCTGCACGTTACAGGACCTGCTGGACGCTACTTTAAGGTGCCAAACTTGTAGCCAAATTCAGGGCTGACTCTATAGCAGCAGTGGCAGCAGTGGTGGCCAAGCGGTAACTGACGGCCGCGACTAATTTGTTGTAATTCGAAGGTTCGTTCGGGATTCAAAAGTGGCGCAACAAACTTCCCAGCAGCTGTCTGTTCAGTTACAAAACACTTATGCTTTTGTTTGTATAGATTGCCATTGACTTACAAAGAAGAAGAATTCCTTTAGCACTAAATGCATTTGGTTGATGTATGATGCAAGCAGACCTAATAGTGTAACATTTTCTTTGAAGAAAGCACATTGGTTTCTCGGTAAAGCACATGCATTTGATCGGTTATTGGTCAGTAGTCAGTAGTGAGAAGCGATTATTTATGGTAGGTATGTAGAGTTGTGTAGTGCACGTGCTATCGATCCTACTCGGTATTGAATGCGGTACGGCTAGCAGGGAAAGTTGCAATGTGGTATCTTGTTTTAAAAAAAATTGTTTGTCTCCATTTTAAAGGCGAGTTGCAGAAACCTCTTAAAAAAAAAATTGAGACAAACTATTAAGAAGCATAAAGAATAATTTGCCTATAATTTTCCCACAGTCCTCTCGTAGAGAGGGAATGGGCTGTCATCTACGCGGACACCGTGCAGGTTGGTCTTTTTGGCTTCTATCTATAAATATTTTTGGTTCGCGTTCAGTACACGTTGCTTATATTTTTAGGGTGCACTGTTCATCAGTCAAACACGAATTCGGTTTGAACCGTTCTTGAAAGTGAATAAAAATAAATCTGTCATTAACTTTAACATTAATCTTGTAATCGGTGGAAAGTGTAGTGGCATATTTAAGTTATTTCTGTTTTATTTTACCTTAAAATATACGTTATTATTAATTGAATATCTAGCATGCAATCTGTCATTTCGAAAATATCTCATCGATCAATGTTCTTCAAAATGTTAAAAATGAATCACTCAAATATGTTACTAAACTAATTTGCTGACGTTATCAATGACGTTTCAATAACAAGTTCAGGGACTGCTCAAATTCAAAGACTCGAAGTAGTTTATTATTTTTGTTTAAGTACACAAAACAACATTTGATCAACTTTATGTCGATTCTGAAAAAATCTTTCATGTATTTGATAGCCGAACTTTTAAGAAACGCAATAGGCTATTTAACATCACGCTAGGAACCTTTTCAACCGAGCAAAAAGAAAAAACGTAGAAAGAACGCTTAGCGAAAACGAAGGCAGGCGATGCGATGCTTCGGGGTGGGTCGGGGGAACAAGAAATATCACGTGGCCGAAGTCGCCAAAGTCAAAGTCAAACCATTTATTTCAAATAGGCACATGAAAAGGCACTTTTGAACGTTATCATAATCCAAAAGGTAGTTTCGTATAGAGAAGAAGGGGCAAAAACTCCACCGTTACTCTTTTTAAATGTTTTACAATATTTTTATACATTAATTATATTTCTATATGTGATGACGAAGCACCAAGAATAAAAATACTATACCACAATTGGTAAAAAGTTAAAATAAAGCAGACATATAAATTAAACACATGATGGTGCTCACATATTTACAAACAGTAAAAGTATAAGCATAACATCATAACATCACGCCTTGTTTCCCCGAAGGGTTGGGCAGAGGTGCACCCACATTTCGCCAGTTATGTTTATGTCCCATGTAATAGGGGGCGAGCCTATTGCCATCTACCGGGCACAAATCCAGACTTCGGGATGCTACTGAGAAATTCCAGATAGAAAAACCCAATAACACATTGCCCGACCTGGGAATCGAACCCAGGACCTCATGCTCAGCAGTAGCGATTGCGACCACTAGACCAACGAGGCAGTCAAAAGTATAAGATTTTCCTAAAATATTAACTAGGAATAAGTCAGTGTGTGAGTTGAGTAAAAACAAAAAATATACAATTAAATTAGCAAACAGTATGATTTTGTCTAGACTGGATTGTCCTATGGAGCTGGACCATCATGTTTCCAAGCATTCCTATCTTAGGCATTGCGGTATCACCGGATGCCGACCTACCTCTGTCGCGTGGTCGAGGCCTATTTGACGGACAGGGCCGTCATCTACCCCGGTCACCGGGGAGAGTGGAACCGGCGAGAGATGTCGTGCGGTGTCCCAAAGGGATCGGTCCTGGGGCCGCTTCTGTGGGATATCGGTTACGACTGGGTGCTGCGCGCCGACCTCCCGAATGGCGTCAGCGTGGTGTGCTACGCTGACGACACGCTGGTCCTGGCACAGGGGAGGTCGCACCAGGAGGCGGCCGAACAAGCGACACTCGGGGTTGCGACAATCGTCGAGAGGATCCGGCAGTTGGGACTCGAAGTGGCCCTGCACAAGTCCGAGGCCATGTGTTTTCATGGTCCTCGGAATGCGCCACTGTCGGGTTCCCAAATAACGGCGGGAGGGGTTCACATTGGCGTCGAGTCGACGATGAAGTACCTGGGACTCGTCCTCGACAGCCGGTGGAACTTCGTGGAGCATTTCCGACGTTTGGCTCCCAGACTGGAGCGGGCTGGGGCTGCCTTGAGGCGGCTCCTGCCCAATCTAGGGGGTCCAAACGCCTCCTGCCGGAGGCTCTACGCGGGGATCGTGCGGTCCATGGCCCTTTACGGGGCACCGGTGTGGGCGCGTTCTTTGAGGCGCCGACCGGCCCGCAGGTTGAACGCGTCCCAAAGGGTCATGGCCATCCGGCTGGTCCGGGGATACCGCACGGTCTCATGCGAGGCGGCGAGCCTCCTTGCCGGATTGCCGCCATGGGATCTGGAGGCAAAAGCCCTCGCGCACGTATGGGAGTGGCGCGAGGAGGCAAAACGCCGGGGTGTAACTCCGCTGCCGCGACAAATCACGGTACAGCGGACAGAGCTCCGGCGGGATCTCATGGCGACATGGAGGGTGCGATTGTCGCAACCCAGTGCTGGGCACGCCACAATAGCGGCGGTAAGTCTTTAAGGAGTGTAAGCTTTGAGGAGTGGTTGGAGAGGCGCCACGGCGTCCTCACCTTCCGCCTGACACAGGTCCTCACCGGACACGGTTGTTTCGGGAGGTTCCTGTTTCGCATAAGGCGGGAGGAAACGCCCGGGTGTCACCATTGTGTGGATCGCCCGGAGGACACGGTGGAGCATACGGTGGAGGTATGCCCAGCTTGGGCGGAGCACCGCAGTGTCCTCGCGGAGGCGATTGGCGGCGGCGATCTCTCGCGTCCGGCCCTGGTCCAGGCCATGGTACGGAGCGAGAGGGAATGGCAAGCCGTCACCTCCTTCTGCGAAGCAGTAATGCTCGCGAAGGAGGAGGCGGAGCGGGTGAGGGAGAGAGGCTTGCGCCCTCATGCCCCCACTAACCGCCGCAGGAGACGCCCTGGGCGTCGGGAGTCGCCTGCAGATTCCCGGCCACCGTAGGCGCGGGCTTGCGGACGGCGAGTAATGGGTAGCTCGCCGTCCGGTAAGGACCAGGCCCGGGTCGACGGCGCGTTGTGTTCCACGCGCGCCTCAAAGAGATGTCAGCACATAGTGACGGGGTCCGATAGGGCCGATGCCTCAGGGTCGCGGGTTATTCTACAGAGAAAACCGTGGCCCTGGCACAGGCAACTGAAGGAACACGGGTGGGTTTTAGTCAGTAAAAGTCTGACACGCCCTCCCGCTCCACCCAGAGCGGGAGAAGTCGTTTGATGATTTCCCACCCAAAAAAAAAAAAAAAAAAAAAAAGCATTCCTATCTTGTATATAATCCTCCGATTTGTAATATATGCTTGTTTACAGAGTGTGATTTTTATATGAATTTTAAATTTTCATTCATTTAATTCGCAGGCAAAAAGCTAGTAATTTATTTTGATAAAAAATCCATAACAAAAAAATTACACACTAAAAACACCCTTTGATTCACCCGCCTGTTTCTGCCAACGCTACCCATGACGCGCCACTATCAAGTTCAGTGACTCACTGAGTCAAGAGCTGACTCAGACATACTGACGACTTACGACGTACTTGAAGCTATTGGGGGTTGAAAAGGTGCTTCAAATGTATTGTTGTGTTTTTATATGGACCCACCATTTGTTGGGAATCCATACTTGAATATTATAAACACAGATAGACCATGACCTGGGTTAGGACATAGGTTACATAACGTGGGCGTTCGTTGCAGATCTCACATGTTTTTATTAATAAATAGCATTTGTGTCGGAACTATTTTCTTCCTGACGCCATGACGTGCTGAACAACTGTCTGTCACAAATGTCATTATTTTCGTGTGCTTGTTAAATAGTTTTTAGTTGTTCCGTAAAATAAAAAAAACTAGATTTTGAGACTTGAAGTGGATTGAGAAGTACCAAAATGCCGAGGAGAAGACAAGCTGACATAGGTCTATTATATCAATGGACTGGAGTTAGAAGCTAAAATTATAATCAAATAAATTGTAGGTGGTACGAAGTTCACCGGGTCATCTAGTAGATAATAAGCTTTTGCCCGCGGCTTCGCCTTGTCCCATGGGAACGTGCTACCGAGACAAAAAGTATCCATTGTCTTTTCCCAGGAAACCATCTATCTCCTTGACAATTTTTATAGAAATTCTTTCAGTGTTTTAGGCGTGAAAAGGTGCCCCAGGACCCGACGGTTTACCTGGAAAAGCCTGGGCCTTGGAGGCTCTCGGGCCTCGACTTAGAGCCCCCTAAGTCAAGGCCCGAGAGCCTCCAAGGCCTTACCTAAGCGCATGCTTGGAAGGGGGCCAGTTCCTTCTTCGTTGGAAGACGGGGAAACTGGTCCTCATTAAGAAGCCGGGGCGCCCTGCGGACTCTCCGTCTGCTTACCGGCCCATCGTGCTGCTCGACGAGGAGGGCAAGCTCTTTTAAAGAGTCATTGCAAATCGCCTGGTTGGGCGCCTGGTGCGGGTGGGACCGGATTTGGCGGAGAGCCAGTTTGGTTTCCGCAGGGGGCCGCATCTCGGAATCGCCTATCGCTCGGCGTGCGTATGACCGTAGACGAGGCAAAAGGAGTATGTAAGGATAGTAGCAAGTGTAGTTATAGGTATCGTTCTGTAGTTTCTGCCTACCCCCATGAGGAGAAAGCGTGTGTTTATGTATGGATGTTTGACGAAGTCGCGAGCAACGGCTAGTCTTATACAGGATGGCAGGAACATGGATGCTCAACATATTACCTTTGTTTCGGTACATGATTATAATGTTTCGTCGGTTACTTAAAAAAACATCTGATCCTTACATTTCATTTTCAATACGCACGAACTACGAAAAATATCTACACTACGGGTCTAGAACCATGTGCTGAATTAATTAATAGTTTCAGTTTACGCATCAATCGCGACAATCCTTTAAACGGGAATAGAGTGGACGATATCAAGACTTGCAAAAATGTGGAAAAAAATGCTTCAGATAACGTCACTTGTTAATAAATTGAAAGATATTTTTTTTGCCTCGGAACTTGTTCCTAGCATATAATTTTCAATAGTTAAGGCGAAATATTTCTAACAGCCGCAACGGTTGTATGCAATATTACTGCATAAAATTAACTTTTTAATATATTGCCTTATTAATTTTGTTGTACGGCAAAAAATGTTATGGGTCATACAGGCAACCGAGGTGTTGACTTCATGGATAAAATGAGACGTTCCAAATGCATACTTATTCTGTTTAAATAATATTGTCAGTCGTTTACGTAAAAATGTTTGACATCGCTCTGCACTAGAAGAAATCTCAACGATGAACCAACCAAATCAATAGGTCATCTAGCCTACGCCCAACCTCACTACCAACTTGGTGGCTGCGAATTCTACTGCACATTAGGCGATAGGCCTCACCCTGGAGGAGACTTTTCCATCAGCCTTATCGCTGATGGAATGCCACTTTGTCTAAGGCTTCCGAGCGATTTCTAAATTTTAATTAACCATTTAAGACTTAAGAAGTCTAGAAAATGATTCCTTAACCTCATAATCAGCCTAATATGTTCGCACTGCTGGGACACAGGCCTCCTCTCTGTGAGACGGAGTGGACCGTAATTCACCCCGCTGACCCAGTACGGGTTGCAAGATATCTCATGTCTTCGAATTTTTTGTTCTAAGATATCCCGGTTACCTCATGATGTTTTCCTTCACCGGTTTGAAAGCAGTAGTGATGAAATAATTTACACAAAGTAAAGCTCCGGTCTGGGCTCGAACCTACGGCCTACAACTCGTAAGTCGCGGCCGTCACCACTGGGCCACCACTGCTCAATTCCTTAACCTCGCTTCCCCAAAACTGAGTCTAAAGCAATTTCCCAATGTTATTATAATTAAATTCGCCAGTAGCGGCATCAATGATTAATAGTGCTACAGATAGGGGTTGTATGTAGGACAAGCCTTTCAACATGATAGGCCATCGATACATGGGGTTGAGAATGACTAGTAATTTGCAGGATAGCGTGGAAAGTTGGGAGTGCTACTTATTAGACATGATTTTAGCTGCGTTACACTATACAATAAATTGTCAATTTAATATGGGACATTTCGGATCATCTATGTAAGGACGTAAGATTTTTGGGAACAGGTGATATTTAAAATGCGCCCAATAAATTTGGTTGCCGACAAAATAGATCTTTTCTCGTGTTCACTGAGCTACTTCGCAAGGGTAATGTTACACGTGTTATTTTTTTTAAGTTGTAATTCTGATTTGGCATGGATATTAGATAATATCTTGTGAATTACCAAATTGGGACGCTGTAATGGTAGCGAATGTATATAAATAATATGTTTATTTATTAACAGCAGCAGCAGTAGGGGGTACCATGCCGTAGTTTTTGCCTACCATGCGAACGTGAGTTAATGTATGTTTCTATTGTTTATCCACTCTAAGTTTGCGGTAACTTGGTCCTTATATCAAGTGTGATGATCAGGTGCGGATCTACTTAAGGGCTTTTTGGGCTGGAGCCCAGGGCTCCGTGCATACAAAAGGCCCCCAGCCTTCATTGAAAACAATAGACGATATTATGAAGAAAATAAATATTTAACTTTAACAATTACATACATATTTTTTGTCATATTTTTTTCCTTTATCTACATCAATATAGAAAACAGTTTTTTGAAAAAAATAGGCAATTAGTTGAGTAATTAGGTAGACCCCTAAGTAGTATTAGCCCAGGGCCCCATTAATTCACGATCCGCCCCTGCGTGTGATTGGCACCGCGGTTCTTGTTTCAGCCCAAAGAGGCTGCGTTTCAGCTTGCAGACTCGTTTGGTGCCATCCTGATAGCCATCAGACTGTTTCAAGTATATATCTTCCTTTAGAAAGGCGGTTGAAACATCGAACTGTTGCAGTTTTAGATTTTCTCGAGCAGCTTTAACAATCATCATCAATGCTCGTACGGTGCTCAGACGTACCACTGGACTGTCTTATCTTAATCAAGTCCAGGTCACTGGGAGTAACGCTTGATAACCATTCTGGCTTTATACTATCGAAGGTACCGTCAGGATTCATTTTTCTTTATACGTGTTCGGTTGCAAGACTTACGTTCTGATGAAAGACACTAACGGTCACTTTGTACCAAAGGCAAGTTTGCGGGATACTCTGAAACATCTAAAGCTTTCTTTTTTCGTAATATGCCATATTCAGCAGTGAACGTGCGTTTTGTTAGTTTAAAGAATATAGGATCTTCATTGGCCTGTTGCAATTATACCATATCATTTGAGACCTTACATGCATCAACGGCTAATAAATGACGTGTTAAATGTACATACGTTTAAAAACCGGTGGAGATGTTTCAGCCACCATTGTCTGCCTGGTGCACTGCGCAGGCGTGCACTTACACGTGGTAACAAACGCACCGGATAATGTGACCTCTACCCATTCCATATATTACTCGTACAACACCGTCTGCAATTCCTACCACATTTCTGTATTATATGGTGTAAAAGTTTTACATGACCAGGTTGAACGTTGCTGCACTACAAGTTCAGAGACGTGAAAAGGTTTTTTTTTTAACTACAATAACGTAATGCTTATAAATAATCCCCATTTTTTTTATCTACTATCTGTTGAATGTTCAAAACTTTTGGATCCCTAACATGAGAACTGCATTATTAACGAGTAAGTTTTATGTTTCCCTAGTGTTCCTGCTCAAGGGACCATTACATGAAATACTGCGGTTATACAATCATCCTATTTTGACAGCCCTTTTAATACAAAAAGGCACGATTAGCTAGCGTTCAAAACTTTGCCTAATCCGAAAATTCAAAAGACAGATCAAAGATGTCAATGATTCGAGAGCAAGTTTTGTTATAGGAATCCGTTATCATCATAACGATAGGTGGTTGAATTTGTACACAATTTTAACTTAGTGTAATACTAATAGCGTCTATTCCTTATGCAGACTAGGTAGCAAGGTCACCAACATTGACAAACTGCAGTACCGCAGCACAACACCTAATAACTTTGAAATTATGCTCACACCTTACTTTATTACTGAAGAATATGTTGTCTAATTTATGAGTAATATTTTACTATTTATATAAAAATCAATGCCACTTTTCGTTGTAATATTATAACTCAAGAACGGGCTCACCTATCCAAACCAAATGTTTAGGCTTTGTTCAGACTATTTAGTAGATGGTTTATGTGAAGTTTGCACAAAATCGGTCGAGGGGTTCTTCATTTATCACATTTTTTGTAACAAATGAATTCAATAAATGGCGGATAATTATATAATGGGGGTACTGTCAAATTGTAACTTATTTCATTTTTGACATTAAAAAATGTTGTTATGTCATTCATGCATGACATAAAAAAAATGTTGTTATTTCATTTTGGACGTGCTTCGATTATAGCAAATTGTCAGAGATAATTATTGCTTTGTGTTTATATTTATAAAAATATTGTTGAGTGCATGCATTCACACAAAAGGTGAGTATTGAATTGTTCAAATGCACTATGTATATGTGTGCGTGTACTTTTCTCAGTTTTTAAGCGAGCCGTCGGTGTTTCATATCGTTTACAGGCTTTATTTGAATTAAATTGTCAAACGCATTTACACAAAAGGTAAGTTTTGAACTGTTGAAGTGAATTACATGTATCGTGCATGTATCTATGTGTGTTTCTTTATTTGAAAAAACATATAGCGTGCATACGCAATTTATCTAGCAAAAGACGGCGTCTAGCTGAGTTTCCTGATTTAGAAGAATGCTTACTCACCTGGTTCAAACAGTGTCGGGACAAAAACATAAGCGTATCTTACGCGAAAAGGCAGAAGAATATGTAATTTGTTTTAATATGTAAAAAATATTAAAAACGTAAGTTGAATTATTATTCAAATTCGACAAACGTCTTACCAATAATATCAAAGGCATAAACTCGATCTCGGACAGAGTCATCTACGTAACCTTTCACATATCAAAGAAGATCAAATTGAAAGTCAAACAGGTATACGCTCCTACAAGCACAGCACCCAATCATGAGATTGAGCAATTATACGAAGACATAAGCTCATGTATTGGAAGAGACAAAACTACGTATCTTTCGTACTGGTGACTTTAATGCTAAAATTGGAGCAAAGGTCGATGCTTCTGAAACAAAGATGGGAAAGGTTATGGCAAGAGAAACGATAGAGGAGTGACTCTCATGAATTTCCTTGAAAAGGAAAACATGTACCACATGAGTTCTTTCTTTCAAAAAACACCTAAAAGGAAATGGACATGGTTATCACCAGGTTCAAGATACCGAAATGAAATCGATTACATGTTCAGTAGCCACAAATGTATTGTGCAGGACGTAACAGTTTTAAATCGTTTTAATACGGAGAGCGACCATCGTCTCATCCGAGCTACGATACAGATCAAAGCCAAGCTAGAAAGATACACATCGATTCGAAGAAGAAAAACCAAAGTGAACCCTATTTTTCTAAGAGTTAACAACAACAAATACCAAAGTCAAATCCAACAAAAATTATCGCTACTAAACAACCCCAACTTAGACACAGACACACTACTTGAACATCTAAGTGATACCTTATGCAGCAACGCTAAGCAATTACAACCAAAGAAGACAAGCCGCAAACAGAAACTTCAAAGTAGAACTAGACAGCTGCTAGAAGAAAGACGGTTACTTATTAAAAGCAGGCCAAAGCCATACAAGCTTGTTTAAAGAAGTCTGCAAGGCAACACGCACAAGCCTTGAAAAAAACATCGATGAATATCGGGAAAAAATTATCCAGAATATTATTGACAAGTACAAAGGTCCAAAAGTATTCAGGAAAGCTTTAAAGCCAGGCACGGAGCTCATTACAAAACTTTGCGATGTTGAAGGTAACTTGGTCGCAGAACAAAAACAACTACTAAAACTGGTAGAAGACTATTACCGAGAACTGTACAGATCAAGGAACCCAAAACCAACAACGGCCATTATAAGGAAAATTTTAAATATTGGCTCGGAAGATATACCTGAAATATCAGACACCGAGATATTACAAGCCCTGAGCAAAATGGCTAATGGCAAAGCTCCTGGTGACGATGACGTTATTGTAGAGATGGTGAAGGAGTGGAGGGTGACTCGGTTATATCTTTTTTGAAAGTCATATTTAGCAAATGTCTGGAAGAAAGCCGAATACCAACAAAATGGGAAAATGTAACTGTAAATACTTTTCAAGAAGGGTAACAAAAGTGATCTGGGCAACTATGGCCCCATCAGTCTGCTGTCGCAACTCTACAAGCTATTGACAAAAGTCATAAAAAACTAGACTTTTACCCACCAGTTGAACAGGCCGGGTTTAGATGCGGATACAGCACTATGGACCACTTACTACCTATGAAAATTGTTATCGAAAGGTAACAGAATACCAAATACCACTCTGGCTCGCATTCATTGACTATAAAAAAGCCTTTGATATACACAAAAAATTGAGTCCTGGGCAGTTGCCAGCAGAATACCAGAACAGACCACCGCTATACATACCTTATACAAAATATCTACCAAAAAGCACGTCTAACGTTAAGCACACCACCAGAAACCAACCCAGTTAAAATAGAAAGAGGTGTTAGACCAGGTGATACATTGTCCCCTAAATTGTTCACACTAGTATTAGAGGACATTTTTAAAACCTTACACTGTTAAAAGCGGGGTCTTAATATATCTGGAAACAGATTGAGTAATTTGAGATTCGCGGATGACATCGTCTTGTTCTCAGATAACCCTCACGAACTGAAAGTCATGATACAGGAACTAAGTGAAGCCTCCGTTGGTTTAGAAATGAATCTAGATAAAACAAAGGTGTTGACTAACTGCTCGAATGATAGCTCGACCATTCAAGTAAACGAAATCACCATCGAGCGCGTACAAAAATACGTGTATCTTGGCCAAGAAGTTGTGATGGACAACCAGACGAAAGAAATCTATAGTCGCATAAGATTAGGGTGGGCAGCCTACTCTAAAATCGAATTTGACCTGAAAATGAATATTAGACCTGAACAAAGAGCTCGCATACATGACCAGTGTATTCCACCAGTACTTACATACGGAGCTGAGACCTGGGTCTTCACCAAAGACATTATTACTAAGCTCAGAGTCGCGCAAAGAGCAATTGAGAGGAAACTGATAGGTATCACGCTGAGGGACAGAAAAAGAAATGAGTGGTTAAGGGAACAAACCAAAGTTACCGACGTCATCAAACGTATTGCGAAGCTTAAATGGCAGTGGGCTGGTCACGTCGCCAGAAAACAAGGCTCATGGTGTAAAACGTTGCCCGAGTGGAGACCGTGGGGTGAGAAGCGACCACCAGGAAGGCCACAAATGCGTTGGTACGACAACATCATGAGAACGGCTGGGTTAAAATGGATTGAGACAGCACAAGACCGGCAAAAGTGGCATGACATGAAGGAGGCCTACACCCTTAGGGTTGAAAGTGGCTAAGAAGAAGAGAGAAGGAGAAGGTGTTTGTACATATGTTTTTTTCTAAAATGTGACTATAAATTAAATCCCGCTTGCGCCACACATCATTCATTTAGCGATAAACATTTTTCTAAAATACTGTTCCATTTCTGTCAATCGTTTGAAGTTGACGGAGACAAAAAGATGTTTCAAATACGCCGTAAACAGATAAACCCTAAATCTTGTCGAGGGGCCCCACAGAACGAGGAAACAACTGAAGTCACTATAAAATTGTAACATTAACGATATCTTAATAGTTTATCATTGTATTTTTTTAGGATGAAGGCGTTGATAAAACAGCATTACAATTGTTTTACCTGGATTGTCCCTCAGCTAGGAAAAGTTCTCCCCCATAGCACTCAACTGTTCCTTGTGTGTTGCCTTCTCAGGCCAATCTCCCGTAGACGGATCTAAGGCCTCCCTCGGTGGCGATTCAAGATTACCACAAACAAAAGAGACACTTATAAAAACGACCCTAAGCATTTTTTCGTAGCCTACAAAAAGCTTGAAGGATCTCGTAGCATATTATTGGCTACGAAGTGCTACGCCGCGTGGCAGTAATTTTTCGCGGTCAAATAATTTGTGCCATACGACAGACAGGAGTATATTGTCTGTAAGTTTATACAACAAATTTGTTTTTAGTACAAAGTTAAATGCTTTTCGTAAAGAAATGGCGATGATGATATTTTTTTTTATCTCAAAGAAATATTTATTTCCAAATAGTATTACAAAAAGTGTAAAAGCTTAAAAAACTGCCAAGTTTAAAACGTTTTAAAATAAGTGTCAGACTAGGACAGCACTATCGTAGTAGTGACGTCACGACTACGTAACTTCATACTAGCGCCGTAAATTGTCCGTACCGCGCGACAAGGACAGGCCCTCCAAAAACTTTTAAAGCGTGTATCTTCTTCATATTTACATCGACTTAACAGTTTTTTTCGATTATCTCATTTTTACTATGTCTTCTTTGAAATTACATTATTATTACGAACATTTTTAATAACAGTCATCATCCCAATTCTCAAAATGAGTAATTTTTATGTTTGAAACCTATGCAAATCCGGAAAAATAAATCTTCTTTTAAATATTACTCATGACTAAAATAACAATCTTCAATACAAATTTTAAATAACCGTAATTACTGCTGCCTGAAATAAAACATTTCTTTTATTAGCTAGTAAATCTAGCATGCTAAATTATTATTCACTGCTGGTGAAAAATCGATTAAAATGTTTAGTAGACTTTGATTGACCTTGTAGTAGTTTTCACCTTGTAGTATTAACTTAAACATTTAAGTAACATGTTCTTCTTCTTCTCTCAAATTCGCATACACTTATTATGCGAATAGTTAATGCCGAGGTTAAAATAGACATGTATTTGTTCAAACCTCAAATAATTTCCATTTTGTATTTCTATATTTTGTGAAAACATTTTTGTGAACCTCAAATAATTTCTATTTTGGTGTCCTAAAATACTAAATAAGCCAAGTAGCTGCAACCAACAAGAATGCACAGCTCGCTTTGCTCGCTCGGCTCGCGCGTGATTGTTCACAGTTCTAAACTGTTGTTGCCCGTTTGGTCGGTGTACCCTAGATAAGTTATTAATGGCACGGTTATTAAAAAATGCATTATCAGTAATGCTATTCTGCCACCAGCTCACCGTGAAAACTTAGGTGAAAAGAGCGTGGAGTGGGCTGTCAGTGCCGTTGATGCTAGGGATTGACAAAGACGGGATGACACTGACAACTCATTCCACGCTAGTCTTCAAGGTGAGATTTTTAGAGAATCGACATGCAGGAGCCCAAAAAGTTTTTATAGGATCGGCTAAATGTTTCCCTTAAAATATATTAGTCAGTCAGCAAGGGGTTACCAACTACATTCACGTATCGCAACTGACGGAGACCATTTTAATGCATCCCAAGGAAAAAAATGAGAGTACTCTACAGATGTATAGCCTTCAATCTGCCTTGCCTCTTCTCAACTATTTTGGGGCTGGCTTCCTGTTTAACTGAATGCAGGTAAATACCAGTATTTTACAAGAAGCGGCTGCCTATCTGCATACAGAACCCAGTTACCTGGGTAACACGATACCACTTAGTGAGACTGGTTGTCACACTTTTGGGCTACTGGCTACCCGTAACGACTGTCAAAGATCCACGAATGACAGCCAGGACGAACGGCTTAACGTACTTTCGGAGGCACGGAGGGGTCTTAATACGTAATCACCACGAACTGACCACTGGAAGCATAGATTTTCGGTTGACCCGTGGGTGACGTGGGTCTGTTATTATTGAGACAGCCATGAGCTCCTTATCTATTGAGTCTGCATTAACTTAAATTAAGAAGTGGAGAACTCTTCATATTGCCTTGAGCTTGAGCAAGTCTAGACTATTAAACCCCACGAACTGTACAGTGCAAGGTCATTAAACATCGTGTAGAATTATAATCAAGATCTTTCGTTGGTCCTTTTGTGAATGTCATACTTAATATTGGTATATTGTTAGTGGTCTTACCACCATATTTGATAACGTAAATCTAGGTCGGATCAGATCTATCATTTAGATCACTATCCCACTGCTGGGGAAAGTTATCTTTCTCCATTATCCACACACGTCTGTTCACTGCCAATGCGGGCCAGTCCTTTCGGTAGGAGTTATGTTCCTCCATCTTCGTCTTGGTCTGCCGCAATGTCATTGACCATTTAATAGAACCCAATCCGTGGGTCTTTTAGTCCACAGCTCATCAGACATGCGGCCGTCACCGGCCCAATCCCACTTGAGATTGGCAGCTTTCCGAGTCAGATAACTTAGATAAATCTGAAGAGTTTATTCAATACATCCGTGGAAATTAGTGAACAGCACTCGACATATAAAGATATGAGTCAGCTGATTTCAAGTCAATTTATCGCCTCCAACTATAAACTTCCTAACATTTATTCGGTTACTTTAGTCGATGAAAAATAGCAAAAAGATATTAGTTTAATTAATGGTAAAAATGAATGTTCCATAATACTCATAGGTTTCCGTACTAAAAGTGTGTTTTTAGATTCTTATGATAAAATATGACCCTTGAAAAAGTGGAGCACGGTACTGCTAAGTTTAGCACAACGTATATTAATATTAAAGTGTATATTTTCAGCCCAGTAACTAGGTTTATTATACATATGAAAACCTTTTTAAATATAGCACGGTAACATTCATATTTTGCAATTACAGTAAAAACGCTGATACCAAATAATACTTACTTAATCAATATGTAATAAAAATCCAATTTATAACCACACGACACACACTATATCAGTATTTTTCAATTACAAAACAATTATTAGTCACTATAGTTCACATTTTTGCTAATATTCTACAAAATCACTTATTTAAAACGTCATCATTTCAATTTTATTTTGAACACGTAATATAAAACGTAAATTGCCACCATTTTAAATCTTCTGGCGCGAAATTTAATCGTAGCTGTCATTTTTTAATTTTAATTCCACTCACACACCCATCAATTCAAATAAAACAGATTAAAAACATTGTTTCCTTGTGAAAAAAGTACGACTGAAGGTTAGATTTAAATTTCTCGGCCATGATGCGAAAATTTTGCATTTTTAACACTTTTTGCAAAGAAAAACACACATTTTAGTATTTTAAACACACTGAATTGGTTGTTGGCATGTTGTTTGTTATTTTTTTGTTAAGAAAGTATTGTTTATTATTGTTTTGTTTCCAGTTTCTAAGGCTACGCTATGTCTTACAAGGCAGTTGTGTTACAACTGACCATTGTGTGAAGAAATGGGGGGCGAGTGGGTGGCCCAAGGGGGTGTGCTGTTAATCACATGGGGTGGAATAATTTTGTTTTTTAATTACGCCAAGGTGCGTTCGGCAACGGTTTTTACTGTTATTAGCGCTATTTTAGGTTACGATGTCATGTTCGGAAAATACTCGGTATGTGATGACTTTATCCGTCGCCAAATGACATGGGGGCAGGATACTCATATAAAAAATTAAACGAGGTTTTTAATGTAGCAACCTTTTCGGAATTAAAATAGGACGAAAGGCACATCATTTTATATTTTATTATAAACAATGGCAACGACATAATAAAAAACTACTGTGGGTACCTTTAGAATTAATTTCAATACAGTTTGAAACCTAGTATTAGTACATGCAGGTATTTAAATAATTTCGTTAATTAATAGTTTTGCATCGAGTGAATTCGTTACTTAATGTTATGGCGACGTTAAACTGTCCGCCGCCTTGTACGTGTGGCTAATTTCCAAATCTCTGATGTTGGAGGTTCACTCTTATTTTATGTAATGAGATAGGTAGAGTTCTACGTTATCCATCTTGGGATATCAAGGAACTTTAGCGCGTTAGCTTGGGTTGATAGTGATGATTTATCACATAGTATAGCATAATCAGTCTATGATTTTCCTACTGCGGGGACCCAGGCGTCCTCTCTGTGAGAGGGAGTGGGCCATAATTCACCACGCTTGCCCAGTGCGGTTGACACAAAGTAAAGTGCCTGCCTGGTAACGTTACATACAACTACTGATACAATAGAAAACAAACGATTTTTTGGAACAGTTTTTTTTAGAGATATCTAAGTACAGTACTCATAGGTTAAGTTGCTCATAGAAAGAAAAGATGCCACAGTTGACGCTATTAAACAATAAGGTATCTATGCGGCCGAGATCTACAAGCATTAATTGGCACGTGCTTTGACTTCGACATGTTTCCGTCTCTATCTTGCACTTTAAGTTTAACAGATGTGCGACGGTGACAGGAACAAATCTCAGCCTAAGTAGGTACGTGCTTAACATTCAATCTCAGTCGTAGAGACTCTACGGAAATTATAGCTAACACTGTTTACTGCTGTATCTCTATTTCACTCAATTCCATCTTACCAGCCAGGTAATTGCACACCAACAGTAGCAATGGCTTTTATTTTGACAGTTCTACAACATTCATTACATTGTTTGCGTTGTTGAGCAGACAAATTTTTTGAACATATGAAGCAATGGATTAGCAATATCCTTCAAAATTATTCAGATTGTGATTAATTGTGTATAACGCAATTAGGGTGCTTTTCTGCTAGCAATGTGTCCTGCCCACTTGCGCTATTTCGGTTACCTCGGATCTCTTCGTTTCTGATTCGATCACGTAGGGAAACTCCAAGCATAGCCTTCTCCATTGCGCATTGGGTGACTTTGAGCCTTCTAATAAGGCCCATTGTGAGACACATTGCGACCACGTTTCAGTGCCATAGGTACCACAGTGTCTTAAGACTTTCGAGTCGGAATTGACGATTACATAGCTCACAAGCAATTCGCAACATTGTAACTTAACTACATAATAATTTAGAAAAAAGTCGAAATCCAGTCCAGTTTATTAAGTACACAAGTAATGTATTCTAATAACGTTGTTTTCAGGGCCGCGGTATAAAATAGAACCTTGTGCTGAAGGATGTGACTAATGTTGTGGCGACTGAGTTACAGGCTTTATTAGCATGTTCCTATGTTTTGACCATTTTAGTATTAAGTTGTAAATGATGGTTGAACTATTTTATTGTAGGAAATTAACGTAACATCACGCCTGTACTGTCCGAGAGGTTAAGTTCTGGGTTCTATTCCCAGGACAGGCAAATTATATTGGGTTTACCCATCAGGAATTTCTCAGTAGCAGCTAGTCTCGATTTGTGCCCGGTTGATGGCAATTGGCTATTACTTACCTACATGAGAATTAAACATAAATAGCGAAATGTGGATTTAGTAGTAAATTGTTTATTGAATAAGATAGAAAACACAACATTAGATGCGATGTTGAACATTTACTCTAAACTGGACTATCGTTTTCTTTCAGTAGTTTCAGCCGAAAGAAGTCCACTGCATGCTGGCCTCACCCAAGCATCACCCGCGGTTCTGTGTTTCTCGCATTATTATTGTTTATTATGTATGAATTAAAACGGTAGGTAACACCAATTACATTAATGAAAATATTTCAAATAGTAAAATTTAAATATTTCAATTACTTACATACTCGTTTATCAGAGGACAACCTAGCATTATTACTCTCGCAAATCATCAGACCTAAACGCATAATTCTGCTCTTAGATAAATGATTGGTCTTGCTGCGCTGGACTAGATACCGCCGGCGTACTTGTCAAATGCGGCAAAAAATACCACGCCAAAGTTGGCGTACCCGAGCCAGTCACACTGCAAGCTGTCTGTCACGTGCACATGCCGATTGTTTTGTTAAATTTTGAGCATAATCCGAAATAAAATGCCTGTTTGCGTAGTAAAACTGTTTAAAAATAACACTACAAGGAATAAGAAGGACACTGGGATCACATACCATCAGTAAGTGTCGTATAATTTCGAAATTTCAACATAAAATAAAATGAACCCTAAACGCCATTCAGTGTTGCCGCGTATACGAGAGTCAAGCTCCCCGTGGTAGAGATTTTTATAAAATGTGATTTTATTGTTTTTGTATTTGATTATATATCCTATTTCATTTATCTTACCTAGTTCTATAAATTATTTAATGTTAATCTTTGTAATCTAAACAGAGTGTAAAAACGTTAGCTGACATTATTTCAAGGGGTGGTTCTACCCATGAAACTGTACAACTTTCGCCAAGGAACCTGATCGTAAAATGAAAAAAAAATCGTCGTATTTAAATAATGAAAAAAAAGTATTAAAAGTTTGGCCTAATCATTGATATAAATACGTTTCATTTTTCTAAAGAAGAAACCTACGCCAAATTAACTCGGGTAAAACTTGAGCAGCTGGTAATACAATCCTTCACGCACAGTAGTTGTCACTGTCAACTGACATATGTCAAGTGACGATGTCTTACACACACTACAATAATGAGGTGCCGCATTCACGGAGTTATTGTTTCGGTATCTAGTCGAGCGCCGCGAGACTGATCATTTATCTAAGATTCTGCTCCATTCATCAGCAAACAGATTACTTTCAGGATTAGTGTTCAGCAGGGCGTTAAGCATCCTTAAAGTACGACACACAGTGGAATCAGCATAGGCGACAGTTTTAGATAACGGAGTAACAAAAATTCATTGTGGTCAAGCAAAATGGCGGTTGGTAATGGCAAAACAGTCACCAAGGCCATTCTAGAAACTGACCATCATAATGGAAGGCTAGGTTATGATTGCTTTTTAGTGGGTAATAACTGTAATCAGCAAGCATTGTCAGCTTATAATCATATAACCTTCTTCTTTCTTCTTCTTACTTACATGTAAAAATCAATTTCTGTTCGTTAGTCTCGCTAAAACTCGAAAATGGCTCGACCGATGTTGATGAAACTTTGGTAAGTTGTTGTGAGCGCGCGGAGAAGGTTTTTAAAGGTATAAATAACAACGCTTGCCGGGCATTAGCTAGTCTTTTTATACCTTATATAAAATAAAATAAAACACAGTTTTAAATTCCTCTTTATTCTTCGACTACGCCAAAGTATTTGACAGTATCTACCACCACACATTATTGAAGGCGCTCAAAAACCAAAATGTAGAAACCACCTACATAAATACCCTGCAGAAAATCTACCACAATATTACAGCCGCTATCAGAATCCCCACCACTGGACCATCCTTCCCTATTAAAAGAGGAGTCAATCAGGGAGGCCCGTTATCTCCCAAACTATTCAATGCCACCTCTGAAGAGGTTTTTAAAAACCTCTTCAGAGGTGGCAGTGCAGTGACAAGGCAAGCCTTGAAATTGGTCTTCGAATCAACATGTCAACCAAACTCATGACCAATAGCGTCAAACAAAAACACTAATTAATGGACATGTACATTCTCCCCATTCTTACATACGGCGCTCAAAACTGGTCTTTGACAGTTCAGCAGAGGACCAGGCTCGAGGTTTTCAGGACCAGAAAAACAAGAAACATGCAAGAGCAGCACATCTTAGCTCTCAAACACGCTGAAATGTCTTCGAATGCAGTCAGCAAAAACAGCTAATGTTCCCACTGCTGGGACACAGGCCTCCCCTCTGTGAGAGGGAGTTATCCGCACGCGGGCCTACTGCGGGTTAGCGGATAGTAAGTAATTGGGTCAAATGCCGATATAAATTAATATTATTAGGTACCTACTACAATCTTTTAGTACATTATCCCGATAAGCCGACTGTTATTAATTCCCGCGCGTTGGGTGCGCCTCTCAAAGTAATAGAGAATACCAATTGCCTTAATGTTTCAGCTACCTATACCTACCAGGACGTTTAGAGCTTGCGATACGATTTGAGCATGATTCTAGGTTGCCTGGAATCTGGAGATGGTGATGATGCCTTCTAGCCGAACTCGGCCACAGTGGCTGCATTCTGTGGCGGCCCAGTGGTTACGGCTAAGATTTTCGAGTTGTAGGTCGTGGATTCGAACCCCTACAGGCGCTTTCCCTTGCGTAAATTATTTCATCACGACTACCCTCAAAACAGTGAAGGAAAACATCGTGAGGAAACCGGCATGTCCTAGAACCAAGTATTCGAAAACATGTGACATCTACCACACTGCACTGGGCCTGCGTGGTAGATTATAGCCCACTCCCTCTCGAAGAGATGAGGCCGGTCCCAGCAGTGGGAACATTATAGGCTGATTATGCTGTTTATGCTGACTGCATTCGATGACATTTCAGGGTAGTTGAGAGCTAAGATGTGCTGCTCCAGCACGTAGGGCGCTAGAGTGTTTGTAGGTATATAACTGTTAAGCCGTGCATTCTACTTCACCATCATGTCCGCCAAAAGACGTCTATATATTGCTGGGACACAGATTTAAACCAAACATCGCCATAACTATAGATTTCCACAACCCTAGATTAGGTCCCCGGTAAAGTGGGCCGTCCAACGGTTACTGCTCGCGAGACAGGACTGAGAAGCGCGTAGACACCAGCACAAGATTGCATGTTTTGATTTAAAAAAAAAAACAAATCGTATCGCCATCGAATCGCTTCATATAACCACAAAGCTGCAGTGTTTGGCTGTACCCACTAAAACGTAGAAGCGCGGCTGTCGGCCCGACCGCACCTACGATGCAGTCTAGAGTTAATGCGAGCTTGGTCTGTTATGACGTTCGGCGTAATTAACGGTATGTAGATACCTATTTAATCGAACCTCAAATAAATCCCATTTTGTTTCCAAAAAATATCAATGAAACACTCTAATAACCCTGTATTAGAGTGTCCCGTAAATGATTTTATTTATGTAAGTAGGTTTGTACAGTCACTTTTACAAGTCAATCATATTTCATAAGCTAGATGAGATCGGCGTTTCATATCTGACTACTCTGAGAAGAAAGGCCGAAACAAACTCAGAGGTCACAGTCTCTTTTAAACTGACGTCGACTCACGGGACACACTGCAGTGTTACGAATGCGACTCTTTTTGTGAATCTCAAAAAATGGCTATTTAAAAATGTGTCCATAAAATACCAAATAGCCAAATAATTGTGACCAAATTGAATGTACCGTTTGCCGGCCGCTGCTACGGAACCCCCGCTTTGCTTGCGTGGTCACAGCTCAAACTTAACCTACTACAATTTTGAGAATTAAGGTAATAGAGAATGTGTGAAAGAGTTAGCACCCCGCCTGTGATAAGTTAGGTTGTCTTTTATCAGCCCCAAGCTACGAAAATGGCAGGAACTGGACAGGCCCATGCATCGCAGCGCCCTAGGCGATGAAGAGCGGTCAATGGAAAAGACGGCCCTGCATGGAGTCTCGTTTTGTGCCCTTAATGCCTGGAGGATTTATTTAGGTAATAAGTTCTGTTTTCGATTTAATTATTTGTTTCTGTTTGAGTATAGTTTTTAATATTTTTGGTGGTATATTGGTGCGTGCTAGCTGACTTATGGCATTTTATATTATAATTTAATTAAATGTTTTGAGTTTCGTACCTTATGTTAAGTACTTACTATTGTATAGAATCAATTTATTTTATCTGAACAGACAGCTGAGCTGCTGTGGAGTTTGTTGTGCTACTTCTTCCCAGCTAAAGCACTAGGAAGTGGTGAAGGGCGGGCGTTTTGGGGGACGGTCTTATGTTATTTTGACGTTCAAAATGTGTTGATTCTCAGCCTACTTTGAATAAATTACTTTTGATTTTGATTACCCCCTATTAGGGACATGGGATTTACCTAAACAGGGCTGGCAAAATGTGGGTGTATAGTTCATCTCTGCCTAAATGTGCCTAATAGGGGGCCACCCCTTTTAGGTACAGTGGCGCTCAAAAGTCCATAAGCAATCTCACAAAGCAATAGATTGAGCTTAGGTTTCACTTACGACCTTCTTCTATAAGTTGTTTCTATACTATAGACACGCACACACACTCACTTTGTCTGTAATTGATAGTAGTTCATAATTTCAAGTAACTTAACTTAAGGACATGCTAGCTTAGTCGTTAGCGTGCTCGGATAGGAGATATTATGCCAAGTTCGAATCTCACCTGCGCTCGCGGATTAAGCTTGATTGTTATTTTCCAAATAATTTCTATTTATAGTTTTTCGTATGTTTTTAATTTTACCTGAAACGAACAATATTGTTTGTTCTAATAAAATTACTTGAAGTGGATCGATAATTATTCGATACGTGTCTCTTTCATCTTGTTTACTTGTATAATAAAACTTTGTAGGTCGACCACAGAAAACTGAGTAATTTATTTCGATTTCTGTGAGGTAGATGCAATTCGTTACGACTATTCACCTAATTGAACGTTGTTGGTAAGTGACGAATGTTTAAATCTGTTAACTAGTGATACAATTTTCAAAATGCAGTGCAATATAAATATTGAACCGTTGGCAATATTGTTGCGCTGCGTAAAAGTGTACGTAAATGATGTGATAACACAAATGGATCACCATTGTGTATGTCACCAAAACACAAGTGTGTGTCTAATAGTATTACCTACATTCTTTGTACTAGAGAAATACTATGAGTATGTGGATTAAGAGATGTGAGGAAGAGGGAATCCTTGCTAGTCGGAGCGCTTGTTTATGAGGTGGAAAGCTTATTTAAACAAGACTTCACATGGTGAATGAATATGAAACAAATGGTTTCATACCAACCGGACATTTTGCTGAATTATTCAACACGTCATTAAAAACTGTTCGCCGTGTACTCCACGCTATAAAGGTTGCATCACCGAAGCCCAGCAAACAATAACTTTTAAGTTTCGGAATAGTTTGTCCTGTATATTGCGCTATATCCGTGATTATTTAATTATAAAATTGAGGTTTAGTTTTTTTTTTTTTTTTCTTAGAGAAAGTGAATAAGTACTTACTTAAGCTATCCTCAATATATATCACTAAAGCCAAAAAAAATGTGAAATACTTAATGTTAACAAACTACCCGACATAACCACTTCATAAAATCACTTATTTTGGAAATTAAAGATCGAAGCTTAATGTTTATGGTGAAATAAATCTACTTATATTTTTTTGTTGAACATTTCACATGTCAAAACTCAAACTCAAAGCATTTATTTTAATTAAACCATGTACAGGCACTTTTGAATTGTCATTCCAATTCCAAAGCGTACCTACGGAGAAGAAACAAATTGCTTCTAAGTTCCTTGATATAGTATTACACATCCAATTTGGCTGAAGAAGTTATTAGAAATAATCGTATCCGTTTGTACGATTGAAAGTACATGTAAAATATTATAACAAATAAAATGTTTTTATTTTTGTTATCACTAGTAACGCTTTTTTATTCTAAACCCTTTATTGCAATAACAAAAATAATAAAAAGCAGCAATTTTTTTTGAATGTTGTTATTATTACAAACCAAAATAATAAAAAATGCAATATGACAGCGCTGCATCATAAGAGATCAGAACCTAAGCCGAATGCTTCTCAGTCCAACGGTTGGGGCCATCTGCTACCAGCTCATATTAGATTAACTCGAATTTTAGCGATATCATAAACCGGCGGCCAGCACGTCGATTCTGTAAAAATCTCACCGTGAAGACTTGCGTGGAGTGAGCTGTCAGTGTCATCCCGTCTTGGAAAATACCTAGCATCAGCACTAACAGCTCACTCCTCGCTCACTTCACCTAAGTTTTGACGGTAAGATGGTTACAGAATAGACAAGCAGGTCACGAGCATGATGCGTGTCTAACAAAAGCGACGGAAATATATTTTTGTTTCGTGCAGTGCGATGCGAATACGCGACTTTGTCAGTGTGTGCCGTGCAAAACTGCGATATTTGTGGTGTGTGTCGTTTAAACACATTCAGTCGTACCGCGAGTTCACAGCAATACGACTCATATCGTGCCTATGCACTTTTTAACGCTTACATGGGATTTACATAAACAGGGCTGGCAAAATGTGGGTGTATTGTTCTGTTCACCTCTGCCTAAATGTACATAATAAGGGGCCACCCCTATTAGGTACATGGGATTTACCTAAACAAGGCTGTCAAAATCTGGGTGTTAGGTGCCTAAGCCTTCATTATCAAAACAGACCAAATAGCCTTATATGGTTTTCACAAAAGTCTGAGCTATGTAGCTCACTGTTTTGTAAGGATGGTCTAAATAAAATGTTTCTTTTTATTATTACAATCATTCATTTATTACCTCGTTATGTAAGGAATACAATGTGTTGGCAGCTACGCACTGCGCAGGACGATGATACTATTAAAAATAACATACTATTCACAAAAGTATTGGTGTTTTTATTGCTTTTAACATATATAAAATATCATTGCATGCATTTTATCCTTTAAAATAAAAATATCAGCTAAGGATTAATACAAATAAATTGATTGAACATTAAAATAAATTATTTTTAATCAACTTCATACAACATATTGAATTTTAACTGAAGACCAATTTTTTGCATAAAACTATTAAAACTATAGAATACTAATACAGTACAATAATTTGATAAATCTACTATTAGATCACAATTAAAATTGAACTGAATACTAATAATATTATAAGTATTCTAATTACACAATGTACAATTCTATACAACTTAACATTTAAGCTTATAGCTGGCAAGACCAAAGGACGTCGAAAAAAAACAAAAAATTAAAAAATAATATGATTCCCACACAAAACTAATATGCCGTAAGTCTGCCGTAAGTTCAACGATGTCATCCTCTGGACGCTAATCTGAACCGGCGCGTGAATTCATTAGTATTTTAATTACTGCGATTTGTGTTCGTACTCGTACTAAATACCTAGTTATCGAAGTATCCATCATTATTTTATTTTCAGTTAAATCCTCTATACTAATGAATAAGTGCGTTAAGTGTAGATAGTATATTAATTGGGCTGGATGTCAGACCAAACCAAAACAAATTTTAGAACACGGTAAAATTATTAGAATAGCCAGTCTCATGAGCCCATTCGTCCAGCAAATGTCATATACAGAACTTCTCATGGTGCAGATACAAATAAGTTACGGTATCAATCGACAACATCGAACGACTAATTTGAGTTAGAAAATCTGTACGCAAATTGGGTGTTTAGTTCATATTGCCAGGCATAGTAGAAACTAAATCGTACGACATAATCGATTGACTCAATCTATTGACCGAATGTTTACGCTCCATGCAGAGCAAACCATGCTTTGGTTTTCTGACGACATTGAATAAAATACTTTATTTTCAGCGTTTTTAAATGCAAAATAAACATCTATAAAGACACTTATCGACTCTTAAACTCGCGCATGTGATTATATTTTGCACTTTAATTCAGTAGCAATAAAGTTTATTATTAAATGTCATCAGAAAGTTCGCTGCTCTTTGTGCTATAAGCGAATTTCACCATTGAAACATTATTTTCTGTGGAATACTGACACTGACCGCTCTTGAACACGTTTTAGATGTGCTGATCACGTTCAGTTTCATTGGTGAAATTGGCACTAAGACATAAAAAAAATATCCACATCACCCCACAGCAAATATAACACAGATTTTTTAATCAATTGTAGACCTCTACTTTTCTGTCAATCCTAGGTCACCAGCTAAACGAAAATAAGGCACCAAAATAACTAAACAGTTACCTACTAAGTGCCATTTTCACCAAAGAAACTAAACGCGATCAGCACATCTAAAACGCGAGCTCTATATCGCTGTTTAGATGGTAAACAGCGTTCAAGAGCTGTCAGTGTCAATATTCCACAAAATAATGACACTGACAGCTCGTAAAAGTAATTTATGTGCTGATCAGTTTCATTTGTGAAATCTACCCTAAAGCTACTAAAATTTAATGAAAAACAACTTGAAGACATTTGAACATATAAACATTTAAATGCTAATTATAATGCGATTGTGTTTTAAAAGATAATGCATAAAGGCAGTCAGAATGCGGGAAGTAATCTTATCTCTTTTTAAATACGTTTTAGGATTCAAGCTTGGAAATGAGTTTCTTGCTCGTTCTTCTCCATAGAGGTCTACGTTTTGGAATGGGCAACTAGCTTCAACTTTCTGAATAACTGACCGACTCCTTGACGATTCAAAAGTGCCTGTAAATGGTTTGGTAGAAATAAATGCTTTGAGTTTGAGTAAGTTTTAGGATGAAAAGGTCCTTTTTGCTAAAATATCTACAGCAAACTTGAAAGTGGCCATTGCTCATCAAAAGAAATAGATTGGAATTGGACACTAGGAATTGGTTAGTATGGGAACATAATGTTAAAGGAAAAGGTAATTCTGGGAAGGGGGTGTCTTGGAAGATGGACATTCGAGAAGCATGATGATTCAAAACTGTTAGATATTTCAATAGTAATAGTCTGACCTAAACGTGTATAATCTAGTCAGTGGGTTTAAGAGGGTGCACCCATTAAGTTGGCAACGTCTCAAATAGCTTTCAAATATTTCGTTGAATAAGCTTTCAACTAGATTATTTAAAAAAAAACTAAAGATATTTACGAATGATTTTTTTTGCACCTCATAATTGGCCTATAATGTTGCTACAGCTGGGACACAGGCCTCCTCACTTTGAGAGGAAGCACCTAAAACTACATTTTCAGTGTTACGATATTAATTATCACGACTCTTATTCAATGTTTTAGTGCAGACTAGAAATTTCCACAATTCGATTTAGTGATATTAACAAATTATAAATTTATTCAAAACAGCGAACAACGGGACTTGTTCGCTGTTTTGAATAAATTTATAATTTGTTGCCAAGTTTCTGAACAGGGTGCGTTCAGAAAGTTAGTAGCGTCGCTTAAGTACGTTTTAGGGTTCAAGCTTGTAAATGAGTTTCTTGCTCGTTCTTGTCCATAGAGATCTACGTTTTCGAACGGGCAACTAGCTTCAACTTTCTGAATAACTGACCGACTCCTTGACGGTTCAAAAGTGCCTGTAAATGGTTTAGTTGAGAAAAAAACAGCGAACAACGCGACGTTGCCAACTTTCTGAACGCACCCTCTTAAGGTTTGGTTTGATGTAAAAGAAACAAACGGTTACAATATAACGGATGTCAAAACACAAAGCGTTTTTTGTCACCTTAATGTGAAATACTGGTGAAAATTACAGGTTTTCATGACGACCGTAATATCAAGGCCATATTTTTTCTAGGAAAACATAGCTTTAAAGAATGCATTTGAACTTAGAAGCTTAACGTTGTCGTTACTATAAGCATATTTAAATGCAGTAAATTATTTCGTCACCACTGCTTTCAAAACAGTGAAGGAAAACATCGTGAGGAAACCGGCATGTGTTAGAACCAAAAACACGAAACCGTGTGACATCTTCCAACCCACACAGGGCCGCGTGGTGGATTACGGCCCACTCCCTCTCACAGAGAGGAGGCCTGTGTCCCAGTAGTGGGAATATTTTAGGCTGATTATGTAAGTGCATAAACTTCGCTTCTTTGATAGAACCCTTGTATATCTGTTAACCTACGTATTCTGACTCCCTAAAAACGTTACCTCAGTTATAAGTCAGGTATCTGCAGTATTGGAATCGTTTATTAAAACGGTATAAAATTAAATATTTCTTACAACTCGCTTGCAAGGGATTAAATAATTTTGGCAGTTTTCTTATAATCTGATTTATTTAATTTATTAATGATAATCATTCGCCAATTTATTAAATACATCCGTTTTGAGGTCCACTTTAAACGTGTTAATGGATTATCGGAATTCTCAGATCATTATTTGACACATCCGCTAAGAATCTATAAATGTGCAACGGAATTAAAATCCGGAGATCCGTAATAAAATCCGTGACTACTATTTTATTTTGGTAAATAATAATACATGCTATCATTAATTTAGACGGAATAAAAATAATAAATAAATGAATGAGTATATTATTATACGGATTTCAGTATCATATCATTCATTGCTCATTAATATCGAGCTAATACATACTGAAGTAGAAACTATAATAGGAGACCAAAATACAAGAATATTTTGCTGGCAATGGTTGCTCTCAGATTATATTGGTCTCTTTTCAACGCATAGCGCCCTCATAGCTTTGTCTCAGTCTAACATCTTGAACTCATTTGAGATACATTATTAGATGCAACTCAAGACAGATGACTATCGCTCTCTGACATACGTCTAATGATTATAGCGTTATCTCACACTAAAACTTTACAATTGGACTCCTAATAAAGTTTCAACTCCCCCACAGCAAAACGTTTTTTGGATTATTCTTAAAAACTTGTAAAAATCACATGTCTTTTAATACAGACTTCAATATGGCGCCTTCAGTGTTTCTCGTCTGGTTGACACCAGTGTCTAGACTCTGTGAGATCACTCTCGGATCTCTGTCGGAGTCTCGCGAGAGTTGGGATGATGTTTCTATGGCGTCTATGTTTTGGAACAGAAGGTTGTTCGAGCTGTTTGACGCGGTGCGACTGTGGCCTGTTCTTGGTAGATTTGGAGGTGGGCCTGAAAGAGATAGAAAGAATTTTAATTAGAATGCCGAAGGGCAAACTGTGTCAGATATTGGGAGGTCTTACTAAAAGTTCTGGGAAAGTCAGGTTAGACCAATTTTAAATAATTCAATTGCAATAGTTATAGAAACGGTCTACTGGGATTTTTTAATGAAATAAATGACGAGAAACTCGTTTGCAGTGATCCGGTTTGAAAACGTGTGGAAAGTGAAATACAAGCGCATGAGACAACAGAGGGGCAATTCCCGTATTTTTTAGAACTTTTTTTCGCATACTAATATCAGTCTCAATCTTTTAAAAATACCTCTAATTTATCTACATTTTTCACAAGTTTTTGACTTGGATTGTCGCTGACATGAGATTCGGACTACATTTTGAACATTGTTGAATACGGAAATTGGCCTTCTGATCGGCAAGCATCTTAGATACTGCAGATTTCTAAAACGTATACTAGCCTCAACGCATTACAAGGGCGTGTTTCTTAAACTAACAAATCAAAAACCCCAAGGACGACATTATCATATATGTTTTTTTTATTATAGAAATAACTTGTTTATCGGCAATATTGCCTTACCTATCGTAGAATTCTTCCTCGAGCTCGGCGTAGTGCTCCTACTCCCATTGCCCTGTGCTAGCGTCATCATGTTCGGCAGCGCAGCCCTGGGCCTGGACTCGTTCTGTAAGAACTTCACGAACTCAGCCGCCAAGCTGTCGGGGGCTGTGCTGGAGCGCGAGAGGCCGAGACGCTCGCATTCTTGTTGGTTGAAGTCCAGGACTGTTGAGAGGACGCGCAGGACTTGTGTTCTGTGGGGATGAGAAGAGTTTGAGTATTCTTTTTTTAAGTATCGTAGTTGTGAATGGTAGGCTAAGAAATGACTATGTTTGGTTATTTCATCATTTAGAAAATGGGTCTTTGACAAGACTGCTGCAATGACGGATCAATAAAATTGCAAATAATAAACTAATCTTATTCCGATGGCAAAATTAATTTGTAAACATTTGTAAACATAAGCGCTGTACAGGCACAATTAAAATTCAGTAAAAAAAGGTAGCTGTCACTGCATTAAATTATTAAAAAGACAACACAGAAATATATAAAACGTTGTTCTTACTTTGAAAATACAGATCCTTATTGCATTCCGGTTTTTAAAGCAAAATGCACTTACTTCTGAGGCAGGCGGATTTAACACGTTGAGGCCAAATAGCACAAAACACATTAAACTCTAAACGAATTTAAAACATCGATCTTTTTCTGTCAGTCGTTTGAAGATGACAGCGACAGAATTATGTTTTAAATGTGTTTAGGGCTTAATGTTAAGTGATTTTTGGTGCAAGCGGGCCTAAGATAACAAACAATTCCTTACTTGTTAGTACTATTTCCGCCAGCCGTCATCACATAGTTGATGACGAGGTTCTTCACGAGGTTCTTATCAACCTTATCCTGCTGGTTTGATATCGCGTTGTAATACCGCTCCTCTGCAGCCGCTACTGATGTCTGGAGAGTCCGAACTGGGTAAGCAGTGAAGGGTTACATGTAGCGGTTATTTGACATGAGTGATATAAAACAAAATAGATTTCTAGGTGAAAAACAAGATCATTGTGCACGAAATAGTCCGGGGATAAATGTTGGACCATTTTACGAGAGAAATGTGGCTAAGAAAGCCTTATTGAAAACACGTATGAGGAATATTGGAATATATATCCTCTCTTTACAAATGGTAATAATTATTCAAAACATGGAACTTAATTATAAAACACATACACATTTCAATACTATACACAATTTAAATCATCAGATGGCATTAAAAAGGTTAAAAAAAAACTATTCTACTCTTACCATGCATATAGCACATCTTCGTTCGAAGCTTCGTTGCGTGTGCGCACACGACCTCAAAGTATTATTCAGCCACTGGGCAGGGGTCCCGGAAACCACTCAGACTTTTTTTTTATAACCTCTACAAGTTTGATAATAGAAAACTTTTAAACACTAAAATAACAGTCGAATGCCTGAGCTGTTGGAATTATTGTAGTCCATTGCTGGTCATTTTTTTTCGCTCGCATACACCATGCATGAAATGACATATCATCAATGTAAACTACAATTTTATTTACTTGTGCAGTTGTCATATATTTCCAATTTGAGGTTGTACAAATGAGAAATATATGAACAAACTTCATAGATCAACAAATTGTAATAGCATTGCACGTTGCTACCATATAAGTAGTAGAAATCTGCTATAATGACATTCATCTCCAGCTGGTAAAACCTTATAGGCAAATCTAGGCAGGTGTTTTCTTCGACTGATGTTTTAAGTCAATTTAAAGATAGTAAATGAATCATTAATGATAAAAACTTATGTGTGAGTGACTCCCGTCTCCCTTTTATTAATTCCACCAGTACCTGAAGTAATACTCAGGGGCAATGCGGCGATAACGGTGATCTTCTACGGTCTACTCTTCTACGGAACTCGGAGCATTCAAAATAAAAGAAAAACGGAACTTGTTTTGGATAGTTTTTCTTCAGAAATATTAGGATAATTTAAATCTGAAGATATTTTTAACTCTACATACTTTGAGGCCTGAGAATACATTTAATGCATCATGCTGTCTCTGTCAAATACAAAAGATTGATAGAAAAAGAACGATGTTTTAAACTCATTTCGCGTTAATTAAACTTTGTGTAGACCACAAAGTTTATTTAAAATGATCATATCACATTATTATTATATTACGTTGGCGAATAATTTAAACGGTGGTCATAATTTATTACTGTATCCATAACAAGTTAAAAAATAAACAAATAAAACAACATTCACAGAACACTCATACAACAACAAGGTGCTGCAAGACGGTAACTTGCATGTGCTTCAAGAAAATATAATGCGGTTGAAGTTGGGACTCTCAGATTTTATTCTTGTTTAGTTTAAATCTTTTAAAATGAATTTGATACGGATTTCATCCACGGCTCTATCACGCCCGATTTGAAATTACATTACTATAGTGATATTCGACATTCTTTTTATCGAGATAATATTTGGATAGAGGTAAATCATTGATTTAAAAATAAGGCAACATTGACAGTCACAACCACAAAAAAACATACACAAAATCTAAAAAAAGCGCAAAATAAAATGGTGAAAACACATAGACGACACGACGTGAAGCCGTTACCCTCAGTCAAACCCCATATGGTAATCTGAGTATCGCGGGCCCGCCATTACCATCTGTCAATGTGACAGCTGTCAGAGTGACGTCTGTCATTGTGACAGGTGACGGCGGCCGCTGCGTTCAAAACCTCACAGTTACCAAATGAGATTAAACCGAAGTAGGCGGAAGCTCTGGTCTTGATTCTTGGTAAGCTGCTTGTTTTATAGCATACAGCGATGGGACACATTTCTATGATTTGCATTCGATTCTAAGATAATACTTCGAACATTGACATTATTCATACTTGTTACTTGTTGAATTTCTAGTTACTACTTTTCCTTAGAAAATTATTGATTTTAACTATTTTATTTTTTAAGCGGTTTCTTCTTTATTTTAAACGCCATGGAGGAGGCACTCAGCCGCAAACATAGCATTAAGCTGTGTTAATTACAAGGCAACAGCTGCTTATTTCACATACAACAAAATTTATTTTTTGTGTAGCGACATTTTTGTAAACCAAACGAAAATTAACGAAGATATAGTGATACAAGGATATTTTGGCGCCTTAGTGACATTGTCAGGGCGGCCACAGAAATTATATTGAAAAAACAAGATGGCGTATTTAGGTCACGCGCCAAAAGATAGTAAAAATAATTGTTGCCGTAACCACCGATTTAAAAAAAACTGGCCAAAACATAGACACTTAAAGACACACGTGTAAGCTGACACAAAAACAAATTTATTTACTGACTTACATGTGTCTGTTGTAATGTGCGAGCCGAGACCAAGCCGCATACCAACTGGCAGTCTGGGCGATATCACCCCAGAATTACCAGCTGATATTTGGCCGGGAAACGGTATAAGGCTGGTCTTTACTACGGCTTTATGGCTATGGGTTTGGGTGGGTACCGACTTGTGATAATACAAGTAAAATAACAATAACATAACAAAGTTTAGCAAGTTGTGTAGGACACCCACATTCCCCCGGTTAAGTTTAAGTCCTACGTGATAGGGGGATAGCCTATTTCCATCAACAATACACAGACTTCCAGATTTCGGGCAGTTACTGAGAAAGTCTCAAATGGAAAAACCCAAAAACACCATGAAAGACCTGGGGGACCCTGGACCTCACGATCAGAAGTCGTTCTTGCAACCACCTAGACCAACGAGGCAGTATGTTTTTTTTTATATTTTTATCTACAAACTTATATATTTCAGACAAAATGCGTGATTTTGTTACGAAACTTTCATGCTCCGAAATAATGTTTAAATTCAAGGTTGCTTTGAAAATCTCACAAATCAGTACCCATATTTATATTACAAATTACAATGAAATAAGTCAACAATAATATAAATTACAAAATACTACACTATTTATTAGGGTTGCACTGACATTGAAACATAAACCAATTAACATAATCATAATCAGTCATAATCACTAAAAGATCAACACAATATAATATATTTTCATCACAATATAAATTCAAATTAATTTTAGCATTCAAATCTAATCTACGGAAGATTTCTGGGGTTTATTTTCGTTGTATCGGATTGTGGAAATGCATTAATCTTTGAGGTCATTCAGTAAATTGCATAAGTGTGAAATCACACATGACTTAACCTTTAGTGTAAATTATCAATTTACTTTTTGTAATATCTCAAAGGCGAAAGAAGAAAACCGTCCCGGAGAATGTTCTCCGATAGAGAATATTCTTTTCGACGGAGAATATTCTCGGAAAATAGATAATTTGAAATTGAAATAATTTAAAATAAGTAGTTAATAATGATGGACATGGTGCAATAAATGTAGAAATCCTAATTTAACATTAATACCTTACGAAATTTTAAGGGAATTCACGAGAATTTTTTTCTTGGAAATACCCGTGAGAATGTGTTCGCTCAGGAGAATTTACTGAAAATTGATGATGACTAAAGATTAGAAAAATTCGAACAAATAATATAATTTCAAAGAAGGCATAGTAAAAATGAGATAATCGAAAAAATCTGTAAGATCTATGGAAATATAAAGAAGCTACACGCTTTAAAAGTTTCTGGAAGGGATTATTCGTCTTTGTGGCGAGGTACGGACAATGTCGCTAGTATGATGTTACATAGTGCTGTCTTTTTCTAACAGTTATTTTAAAACGTTTATAACTTGGCAATTCTTTAAGATTTTATACTTTTTATTGTTTGCACTATTTGCAAACAAAGACTTTGTGAGTTTTAAATAAAATAAAATTGGCATCATACCTATTTAAGTTGTGGAGAGTCACTTAAAAGTATTACTATAATACTAGGTCGATTCAAGACACTAATTTTTAAAATTCTAGTAAATTCTCTTCCAAATGAATTTTCTCGAGAACCTAACAGCAAAGATCTCGCTAGGAGAATATTCTCGGGAAGTTACCATCACTAGCTGTGATCACTAGAATAACGATAAACCGTTCAATTGTTAATCACTTTAATTGCCTTTCTAGAACATATGAACAACAAATATCTCAAATGTGCACACCCAAAAATGCATTTCAACAATCCTATCCAACACATCACCCCATTTAATACTCAGCAGAACCTAACGTACCTTGTTCCTTCAAGTCATTGATCTCAGCTCTCTTCGTTTCCACCTGGTCACCGAGTCTGGAAGCCGCTTGGAGACCAGCTAAGGAATCTTCGAGTTTGCTGTTAAGTTTCGAGATCTCGATTTGAAGGCCATGGTTCTCGCGTTTGAGTTCTTCAATTTTGTTTCTGATTTTTTCCGTCGCGGCGTGTGTATCGCGTTCTTTGTCTGGGAATGATATTTGTTGGTGTTTAAGTAAGATATTTTAAAGAATTATAGCATTATAGCCGTGTGCCCGGTGGAATTTCTTTGTTATATAAGGAACTCTTGTACAAAATCTCATGCTTCTAGACCCAGCAATTTAGGCAGTGCGTAGTCTGTCAGTGAATTCTTTATGAAGTTGGTTATTAAAATTTGTCGGCGAAGAAATTTTGAATTTATCTATGGCCTGTTGGATTTTCGTGAACAATTACTATACTCAAACACAACTCAATTTTATGTTGCTGGTAAAGCTGTCTTTGCCAATTAAATTGTAGGGACAGAAAGATTTTAGAACGTTTAAAAGATTTAAGAAAGTTTGAGTTATTGGGTGTAAGAAATATAGGACACAGATTCGCATCAAGTTATTAAAGAGGGACAATTCCCGTATTTTTAAAAACGTTCGCATCTTAATCTCGGTCTCAATCTGTCAAAAATACAATTTATATACATTTTTGACATTGATTGTCGCTGATTTTTTTTTTTTTTTTTTTTATAAATGGCATCTCGCAGGTCAACCTATGAGGTTGTCGTCTGCTTAGACGGACTTGCCTGTGGATTCCCTAATAAATTAAGGCCTCCAGCCAGGACTTAAACTTAAATACTAACTAAAAACTAAGCGACTACACGCTAAGGGCACCCCCTGTGGGGTACGAACCTCGGCTTAGGGCGTCGCTGGAAGAGGGCAGCAAATGACTAGCTGGATCAGGAATGATATTATTTAGGGACGAATTTAAAGCTACAGGCTCAGCGGCGCGGGCTGGCTCGAGCAAGGGTCGGGAGGGGCGTAGATTTGGGCGTCGCGGCGGGCCTCGGCGGCGAGGACGGTAGGACGGCGATCGGGTTTTGGGCTTATGAAGCGTGCTGGTTGCCTTACTACTCTCCTGGAGGAGGGTAGTGGCGTCGTCGGGGGCGATTAAGGTATGCCTTGGTCGGCGAATACTACTAATACGGGAAGGAGTGTAGCGGGCGGCCGCTGAGATCAAGGGGTTGGGGTGTTTTATGCCACAGTCAAAGAAACGCTTCGATAAGCGTTTCATGAACTGGTTTATGGTAGGCATTTTAAGATCGATGTGGAGATTTATATTACGGACATAGAAGGGGGCACCCGTGACCTTTCTGAGGAAACGGTTCTGGAGGGTCTGCATCTTATGGAGATGACGTGGGTGAGCGTGCGCGAATACAACGCAGGCATAGGTCATGATGGGACGGATGACTGCGGTGTAGATGCGCAGCTTGCATTTAAGTGACAGTTTGCAACGGGCTGTCAGAATAAAGTGGAGTCTACCAAGAGCGAAAGCGGCGCGCGCGCGAACAGCCTTAATGTGCTCTTTGAACGTTAAGTTTTGATCAAGGATCACGCCTAGGTATTTGGCTTGCTTCTCCCAAGGGATTGGCTTGCCGTACATAGTGATCGGGCTGGGTGATTGTCGCTGAGTAGAGATTGCGACTTAAATTAAATTTAAACGTTTTTTATAAATGATTATTGATTTTATTTCTGTAAGTAGGTTTGTACAAACACTTTTACATATCTATCATATTTAAAAAACTAGATGAGATCGGGGTTTTCTATCTGACTACTCTGAGAAGAAAAACCGAAACAAACTCAGTGGTCACAGTCTCTTTTAAAGCCCAGACATAATTTTGGTCAGATCATGTGAAGACCATGTAGATTGGTGTCTGAAATTGCCTTTTAAGGAAATAACCACATAGATTGAGTTGAACTGTCCAGTCAGTGCACGTTTGAAGTTTTTTCCAGACGATGCAACACAGAACTTTATGGAAAGGACATATTCATTACACTTAAGTACGAGAATCGCCTTCAGGTCATATTTAACAATTTATCTTTTACTGGCTGTAAGGGAGTTAATTCGACGTCAGAATGATCAACAAACTCAAGACTTATTTTACTACTTCTATTGGTTCATGATTACACGAAACTAAGACGAAAAAAATACAGTTTTATAAGATTGACAGTATTTAGTTTAAAGGTGTGAGTTATAATGAAACACTTACCTAATTGGAACTGCTCCAACACAACCTGTAGGTTGGTTAGCGCAGCCTCACTCCTCTCTCTAGCGTCCTCTGCTTCGCCCAGCCTCGCTTGAACGTCTTCACGTTGTTTCTCTAACAGCTTAATTTGGTTGCGGTAGGTTTCAACTTCTTGGTTCGCTCGGATGCTGGAAATAGAATGTCAAATCTTAGGCAATAATAGAGTATTTGACTATTATCAAAAATATGCATCAATTAATACTTTTTTAAATTATTACAAAAAAAAATTGAAAACCTCGTTGGAAAAATGGAAAAGTTAACCACTTTTGAAATTATTCTTCTATCCTTGTCACGCAATACGATCATTGGCCCGAAGTAACTATGTAGTTCCTGTGTTGTGACGTCAGATGTTTTTCAGTTTCCTAAGATAGTGGTGACGTGATTAACGTAGCAAAATGCCGGTTGTCTATAAAGAGTTTTTTTGATAACGTCATAACGTCAAACACCACCGTCATTTGAATGACAGCACAGCTTTCTTCGATAAAACTCCAGCTTAACTTGGTGTCTAATAAAACTGAAATTAACGACTCCAGACATAGGCTGAAAAATTCAAAGTCATTTATTCAAGCTAGGCTGAGAACCAGCACTTTTTGAACGTCAAAAGTATTTCTAAAATAACCCTTTCCCTGCCTTTGTCACTTTATTTATTTAAGTGTGTTTTTCTTTTATTTTCCTTTTTGTATAGAGGAACCTTTTTCATATTTATTATTATGTGAATTGTGCTTTTATGTGTAATGTTTTTTTGGCACTGAATTATGTTTTACTAGGAAAACTTGAGCATTATACTATTGTATCCTGGCATGAGGTACCTGCACTTATATTTCTCCACATCTTAATCTGTCCTAAAATCCAAATTACCTGTTGCTTGTATAAACAGTGCTAGTCTGCTTAGCCCGGTCCTCAACTTGATGCAGCCTCGTCTGGCATTCCGTGAGCTTCTGCTCCGAAGCCATCAACTCCTGGGTGTAGTTCTCTTCCGTTTCCACCAGATGGCGCCGCAGACGTTCCAACTCTTTCACGGAGTTCTGTTCTTGATCCGACAACTAATAGGATAAAATCGTTTGTAACTAACAGATATATAATTCCAATTTATACCTTACTACAATGACATAAGAGTCTCAGAACGCGCGCCTTGAGTTGCATTATCTTTAACAGTAGGAATAGTACACCCACATTTCGTCAGTCATGTTTAAATCCCATGTAATAAGGGGCCAATAGGCACAGATTCTGGTTTTGTGGCCCGTTAAAGGAAGGGCACAAATCCAAAATGTTATGGAGAAATCATATTATGTTCGACTTTGGAATTGAACAAAAGACCAATTCAGTAGTCGCGTAGTGTAATCATTGCCACGCTCTCTTCACCTAAGTTTGCACGATGAGATGGTTACAGAATAGCACTACAGTAGACCAACAGTCTACAGGTCGGCAGGGACATTTACCGCGTAGGTATTGCACTTTTCTATGAAACAGAAGACTTTTTTTTAATAACCGTAATTAATTTCTAAACAAGAGTGTTCTAGAATCATGTACTTAATTCATAGTTTCAGTTCACCGTGTATATTCATTGTGACTGTATTTTTAACTGGATTAAATATCTTTCTTTAGTTATTTACCTGTAAGTTTTCTGCTGTCAATTTCTTAACTGTTTCCATCTGTACCGCCAAATTCTTTTCCAAATTATCACACCTCTCCGTCAAATTCTTCATAGATTCGTTGGCTGTTAATAATTCAGACTTCACCCTTTCAAAGTCTGTAATATTCTGGTTCAAAGACACAATAATACCATCTTTTTCTTTGAGTGTTACCCTTAAATTCTCACAATTTTTACAATTTATAGCAGAACTCTGTATCACATTATCTTTTTCTTCAATGACTTTTTTATATTCGTTAGTATGTTCTAAGATGACATGGTTTAGCCTTTGTATTTCATTATGATACTGAATGCTTTCGTTGTGTTTTAAGTTTATTAAGTTTATAAGTTCTGTTTTTTCAGCCATCGCGTTATCTATGATTGATTTGTATTCTGTGGCCATCTTCTCAACATTTGCGTGTGATTCTTTCAGTTCCTCAATATAATTTTCTTTTGAAGTTATGTAATCTTTAAGCTCAGCTACATTAGCCTCTATTGCTTCTTTATCTTGTATTAATCTGGCATAATCATCGTTATGATGCGTTATGTTATCTGTGGTTTTTATTTTATCGGTTAATTCAACTATAGATTGACTTAGTTCTTTTATTTCTTTTTCTTTATCACCTATTGCTGTTTTAAATTCATCTCGTGCTTTCTCTAATTCTACTAAACGCTCCGTAAGTGTTGATATCTCAGTGTTCTTAGAACTAATTTCATCGGTTAAAGCGTAAACTTGTTTACTTAAGTCCTCCTTTTCATTTTGAAGCCTGTTAAATTCTTCCTCACTCTGATTTGATTTTGAACTTATGTCTCTGAGAACATTGATTTCATCATTTTTAATTGTTACAGTTTTTTCTAGATCTTCTACATTTTCACTTAATTTTTGTATTGTAATGTTATTATTTTGAACTGTGTTGTTGAGACCATCAATCAAAGTATCTTTTTCATTGAGATCTGATACCAATTTGTCAAATTCTTCTTCCAGGTGCAAGATTTTGCTATCCGTGGAAGATAATTCAGTTTCCAGTTGTAGTTTCCTTTCGGTCAGTTTCTCAACTTCAGCTTTTAGACTTGTGATGTTTTCATTGCTAAGTAGTTCTTCACGAATTGCTTTTGACTTCAACTTTTCGATGGTATCTTCAAGTGCTTTTATTTCTTTTTCAGTCTTCATATTTTTTTTAAGGTTACTGTTTTCTGTTAAAAGCTCTTGTTCGTTGTTCTGAAGGTCGGCTATCGCTGTTTTTAGTGTAAATATTGTCTCTGAAAGAGCATCATTTGCTTCTGATAACTCATGCATTTTTTCAGCGATTAAAGTGTTTTCTGTAGTCACATTTTCTAGTTTGGTACTAGCGGCACCAACAGAGGTTAATTTTTCTTCTAGTGAAATAACTTTTTCTTGTAAACTGTATTTTTCGCTTTCTATGTCATGCTTATGGTTTATGACTTCATCTAGTTTATTTTCAAAGTCCTGCAGCTTATGATCCAAGGCTGATTTTAAGCTTTCCAATTCTTTATGCGCATAGCACTTCTCATCTAATGCTACTTTAAGATCATCCACTTTTTTAGTAAGTAAGACTTTGTCATTTTCTAATATGTGTATATCTATAGAAAGCTGCTCGTTTTTAGAGTTAGCAGAGTTCAAACGTTTCTTTAGGTCATCGATTTCATCGGCTGTTCTTTTAAGCCTTTCTTGATCTTTGCTATTGACATTATGTTCTAGTTCTGCAACTGCAGAACTTTGATTTCTTAACATTTCGAATTCATCTAGCATCGTTGAGTATTTCTGTTTTATGTCATTCAAGCTGTTACGAAGGGAAATCTTTTCAGTCCTCACTTCATCTAGCTCCTTTAGAACCCTCTTGATTTCCGATTCAAAGAGTTTATTCATTTTATTAGAGTCAGCCAGTTCTGTCTCTAATTTTGCCAAGTTATCTTCATGTGTTTCTATGATGGGCTCTAACTTGGACGTATTTTTTAAGGCTGCAATTTCAGATATGAGGAAATCATTATTTTTCTTCATCTCACTTAATTCTCTCTCGAGATGTTGGATATCAGTAGTTAAAAAATCATTCTCTGTGGTCAGATCATCTATTTGAGTCTGCAGATGGTTGGCGTTGAGGTTTTTCTCTGATAGCTTATGGTCTAGCATGTCAATTTCTTTTTTAAATGAATGCACTGTTTTGAAAACACTCTCTAATTTGAAAAGGACTATGTTGTCTCCAGCTGATGGTATCTCGCCGACGTAATCAATGGGAAGTTCAAAGTTGACATATTTATTGTACAACTGCATAACCTTTTCGGGTTTGATTATTTTGCTTTCTAGATTTTCTTGACAGTTACTTTCTTTTTGAGCTAGTTTATGCTTAAGCTCGTGAATATCACGTTTGAGGGTTTCAATCACACCTTTAGCATTATCATCTATATTGATTTCATCTAAATGGATTTGATTTGAATTTCTTCTATCTTTCAGTTCATTGATTTCCTTCAGAAGCTCTTCATATGTATCTCTGGGAACCATGTCTGACATATCTGCATGTTGGTGTGCTACTTCTATTTCATGCTCCAACTTTGTCACCTCCTCTTGCAGCTTGAATACTTCTTCGTGTAAATCTTGATTTTCTTCTTGAAATTTTTCAGCGTTCTCTCTTAGCAAACTGTGTACCCTCTCTAGATTTTGATATTTATGAAACAGAGTATCGTAATCAGCCTTAGTCCCCTTTATATCTTCTAATTCTTTATCCCTCTCTCCGATTTTAGACAACAACTTCTTGATTTCGTTTGCATATTCTTCATTTGAAGTTTTGAGATCCTCGTGCTCTTGTTTTAAGACTTCAAAATTAGACTGTAGCTCTTTCTTTAGTGCGAGAAGTCTTTCCATGGCCTGTTGATGTTGGCTGTCTAGATCTTCTAAGTTTGAGGAGAGATGTTTGTTTTCTTCTCTAAGTCTGACTAGTTCTACATCAGGTCTCATGTCAGTTGTGCTTCTCTCCTTCAGGGTGGTAAGCTCATCCTGCAGATCCCGTATCTGTATTTTGTAGTGGCTGTCGGCGTCATTTTCCAACAGTTTCGACGTCTGGGACGGAGGATCCCAGTACCAACTAGACTCCTCTTCTTTGATGCCATTTTTTTTGCTGAGCTTCTGGAAAGAAAGAAATGTAACGTTAGAAATTTATCGCAACGTAAAATATTCACAAATTATTCTCTAAACACAGTTACTGATAAGAATTTCATGTGTGCTTTTGTCGAATGGGTTAACGACCTGGACTGGATTTCGACGAAAACGTTCACGTGGCAGAATTGAAACACAATTTGAAGGATCGCTAGAGAAAGTGTTATATTATTTGCACTATAGAATACGCTGCAGTAAATATGCCAAACTTTTAAGAGGAAAAACACACGAACACTTATTTCGAATATGCCAACGTACCAACAACGTGCCAACAAAGGACTACCAAAAACACTCCAAAATAGAGAGTTTGCTGTTAGGTAAACTCTCATTTTAATTTCAAAGTATTTCAACAAAAATTCACAGCTACATCGACTGAATCGTCCCGAGACCAATTGTACACACAAGTATGCGGGTACGTCTGTTCAAACACACGATATCGTTATCTGCCCGGTTTATGGCTGGTCTGAGTCAGACACTATACAGTTGACGACATATCAAGCTATAAATGTCCAGAGTAAGCTGACCTCGCATGGTATAAAGCATGGCAAGTAAAATAAGGGCCATACTATTGGACCAACTCTGAAAAATTTAACAAAAAGAGTGCAATACTAACACGATCAAAATATATGGAAAAGTCGATATTTTTGAGTCCCATACTAAAAAGATGTTAACTTTTAGGGAGTACTACACTCCCTTAAGCCACGGTTTCCTAGAAGAGCGGTGCAGTAAAAATGACGGCACCGGAGTTTGACGTAACGTTGACGAAAAACGCTGTCTAAGGAAACACACCAACTTTCTTTCATAACGTTTCAGTAACGTCATTCGACGGGAAATAGCGGACGCTATGTGGCTGCTACCGCATTCCTAGGAAACCCTAGCTTTAAAGTATGTACCTTTTTATACATGCCATATTGTAACTTTGCATACAATGACAGGTCAGATTATACTGGCAATGTTCAGCTTGAAATGTCGTTGTGTGTACTTGAGGACGTAAGTCATCGTGTGTTGGCTTAGTTGGTGCGGAGGGTGTTAGTAATGCGACACAGATGTGGTAATCGTTGGAGTTAGTCCTTTTGTACTAAGTGATTCATTTGGAAGTAGATTTTTCAATGGGTTTGTGGGCAATGGCAAGCGCAAAATGTCTATTAGTCTTATCTTCATTCAAATAAACAGAGACCTAGTTGACTCTTAGGACCTATATTTTTGAAGTCATTGATTGTCATGCGCCGGACACATATCTGGCAAGTATAATAGGAATTTTCATATTTGCTTCGCTTATTCAGACGTATAATTAAGAGGAGCCAAGTTTGCTACTATTTTTTAAATGGCCTGGCACAAGGGTCAGGCTATTTAGGTGCAAAACATACAATTTCGAACGGGTTTTAAGCTGTAGATAAAATGGATCTTTACGGAAGTCAACCTCTTTCAAAAACAATCGACTCGATGAAAATGCTAATAGGACTTACAACAAACAAAGCCGCTTAATTGTACCTGTGTGTTAAAATTTCAATTGTTGGTAGAATTTCAAATATTCACGTTGTTCACGTCGTTCGTTGGTCTTCATTCGGTCATATTCCATACTCTTCCAGACATTATTTTGACTTAAATATGACTCGAAAACGTTTATAATTTTAATGTAAACATATGTTTCACACCTCAAAATGCTAGTAAGCTACGTAACTACTATCGCAAGCGTGTTTTTCGATAGCTTCTGTCAAATTTGTGACTACTAATGGTGCCATTTTATATGGCGACAGCTGAAAACCGTAAGTGATCGAATAGATTACGTTAGGTTTCTGACATATCGAAATCTATAGTGTTCTTGGTACGAATTTTAATTATTTCTGTGACCACTAGGGGCGCTGTTCATATATATCTAATACGGAGACGCTAGCGAGTTTTGCCTGTGTAAACTCATGGTAGAGAGACTGGTACTTGTATCGCGGGTAGCCCCCATTTACTAAGTGGTGCGTGAAACCAGATAACACCACTTTTAGTGACGAAATTACGATAGTAACCGTTTTACACCTTTGTGACGTTAAAGAGAGAGTTGGTACTGATAATTAATGGGTACGCAAAGAAACAAAAATGTTTGCTCCTTCCGGATTTGAGGGACCGTAAATGTAGGGGTTCATATTTCATTTGAATTACGAAGGATAACTTTACGATAGAATAATTGACTGGACTGAATAAAGAGTTAATACGAACAATGACCATCACTTTAGATCTAACTTTGTTTTTTCAACCTGCATATCTTAAAAAACTTCTTAACACATGCCCTACAAACGATTGCTGTACTCCTTCATCTTTATAATGCTTTCGCTTTACACCGGCTTGAAAACACAGACTAATCTTAATCTTAATCCGTAAACCATACCGATAAGGAGGAACTGAAACTATTGCAGTTACAATGCAATTAAAATGAGACTAAGATTAGAGTTTTTTCATTTTTGTGTTTTTTAAGGAGGCCTTTATTATCTCATCATCTACCCAGCCGTGTCCATTATGTTCGTTTCGGCTTCCCGTCTAAATGGATGCAGCTGTATATCACTATTTAAGGCGGAGCGACTGCTTCTTTGACCTCTACAACCCAGCTACTGATACTTAGTAAGACTGGTTGACTTTGAGTACCCTTCATTTGACTAAAGTAGGTACCTCCACTATCTTTCGACCTTTCAAAGGTCCTCTCATTTCCATTAAAAGGTTTGACTCATTGAACATCCTTTGTAATAAAAGTATTTCTTAGAACGCTTTTCCCTCACTTTAAAGAAAACTCGTAAGTTCATATCCTGTGTCCTAAAATGGCAAATATTAGCGTCAGTAACAGGTATTTGTGCCAAGTCTGCTACGTATGACTCCACAGGAAATCCCGGGTATGAGTTATTTATTTCGACATAGGCCTCTCCTTAAAAGGTTATCTCTTATTAGTTAACCACGTTGTGAAAAGCAGCGACGAAAACAAAAGACCCAACTAGTACCTAAGGGTAATTATTTTTCTCAAACATGCTTGGGAATTCGAGCATTATTATGACAACCTTCTTCGAGATTAATCGAAAATGCTGTACTGGTCACATACATGCGAGCAGCGGCCAGCAATGTAAGTATGAAAATCCATATCTGTCGTGTAATTTAAAAATGGAACGAACATTTTACTTCGACCAAGGAGGTAACCTTACAAAGATTTTATTTAAATCTTGAACTGGCTTAGCAATAGTTTAAAATGAAAAAGAAACAAACACATTTGGCGCGACAAAAGTTATAGTTGTTCGTCATTGATTCTGGAATCTCCAATTAATTTACTTAGTTTGAATTTCCGCGCATTATTTGAGAAAAGTACTATTCAAGCCTTTGCCGCAACGTGGCATTGATTGTCGACTACTGCAGTAATTTACTATCCCTAAATTGACTGCTGCAATCACTTTATTTGTTAATTTTAGCCTATCATGTGCCACTGCAGGACAAAGGCGACCTTTCCCGCCTTCCACATGTCCCTGTCTACTGCCACTTGACGCAGTTGAGACAGGAGTCCAGTCCATCGCACTATATATTCTTCGAATGTGATTGGTAGGTAAGAGATCTTGCGTATTAATGGTGGTAATATTGCGATGTTATGATGTGATGATGTAATGTTACGAATAAAAAGTTCAACCAAATCCAAACTTTCAGAAATCAACTAACTGCTCCGCCGAACTCAAGAAGAAGGGGTAAATAAGGTCGATGAACTTTTAAGAAAACCGTCGATTTCAAAAAAGCCATTTCTCAATAGTTTAAGCGCTTTAGCCCTTTTGTTAATACTTCCGCGTAGACCGATATCACTCGGTTTTACTACGGTTATAAAGCATTTATGTGCCATTGTACCAACCGGACACTGAACCTGGGACTCGGTACGTATCGGGAAATGTTGCATTGGTGTTTGTTTCAGGCTTCGTCTGTTAGGATGGCAAGACTTTCCATTTAAGGGTTCATTATTTTATAAGCGTTGTTTAAAGTTAATTAATGTCTGCTTAGCCATACATTTTTTAAATGTTTGAATGTCTTTTAAGTTCTAAACGTTTCTAAATAAACCTTTTAATGTTATGTTAGAAAACTCTTTTGGTGGATCAGGACTTTGAATTTAAGGTATTTTCTCGAAACACCTGAAATTTTCTAGTTTTACTGATACCTACGGATTGCCAAAACAAAAGTGGTACTTAAAGGCTAACTGCATGTAGATTCTGTAAAAATGTCACCGAGAAGACTTGCGTGGAGTGAGCTGTCAGTGTCATCCCGTCTTGTTCAATCCCTAGCACCAGTGGCACTGACACACTCCACGCTCACTTCACCTAAGTTTTCACGGTGAGATGGTTACAGAATAGCACTACTGTTTCCCATGTTAACAAAATCGCAAACTTTGGTCACGTTGTAGTATCAATATAAATATTCGCTCACTCCTATCTTCGATTCAATTAATCCCAATCGATCCAAGGCTGAGCTATAAATGTGAAAGAGTGATTAGACTCTGTGGGGGCAAGGCAATACTTTTTCTATATGTACGTACATAGATTACAGTCGCTTTTTGTGTGTGTGTGTGACCGTGTGGTTCTAAACTACATTACGGATTTAATGGTGTTCAAATTTTCTTAAATTTTTTGCAGTTTGCAGAACAGTGACAGGTTGTATGATTGAACAAAATATGATTCGCGACCGAAACAAGTACCTATGTATTTGCAGAATTATAATCATTACAATTAAAAATACAACTCTCTAAGTTAGAAAAGACCAGAAATCATAACATATGATGGCTTTTAACTCAAAATATATACATACATAACATCACGCCTGTAATCTCAGAAGGGTTAGGCAGAGGTGTACCTACGTACACCCATATTTCGCTAGTTATGCGTAAGTCCCATGTAATAGGGGGCGAGCCTATTGCCATCAACCGGGCACAAATCCAGACACCGGGCTGCTACTGAGAAATTCTATTTAGAAAAACCCAATAACACTTTGCCCGACCTGGGAGTCGAACACAGGTCCTCATGCTCAGCAGTAGCTCTTGCGACCACTAGACCAGCGAGGCAGGCTCAATATAAATCAATAATTATTCTAATGATTATTGTAAATATTACATGCTTGTTACGGTCGCGAATTACATATTGATGAACACAGTAAACCTGACGCGGATCTGCAAATTGCAATAAGATAATTTATTCCGGAAGGTTTATGTACTTACATAATAAATGAATATGAAACTAACATAAAGAAACGATGTTTTGTTAAGATGTGAAAACGGTAGTAGTTTATAAAGCAGATGACGTTGACAGCGATTTAACTTTACCCATCAAACTAACAACTTAGCAAGAAAACATGAATACAAAACGAAAAACAACATAATTCGACGCCCAGATTCTCCAATGGAACCCAAGGCGCCTAGAACAAGTAAAAATGCTAAATAATTCCTACAATAATGAAGATTGCGCATCACTAGCACTGCCTTGACCGAGTTCCCGCCGTCTTCTCAAACTTCCATAATTGTCCGAGTTAGACTTACGTAAAGAGTATTGTCAACTGTACGACGATTTGACTCGGTGCTAAACTGCTAAGCAACTTGAGACTTTTGAGAAATAATATTTCGTAAGATAAGGCGGCTTAGTCAAAGAGAAAGCTTTAAAAAGCCATAAGCTTAAGCATAATACGCTTATTATGTTCCCACTGCTGGAACACAGGCCTTCTATCTTCAAAAGGGAGTGGGCTGTAGTCTACCACGAGGGTCCAGCGCGGTTTTGAAAAGACATGTATGGAAATCATAATCGGACGTTTTTCTAGAATGTTGTTTATCACACAAAACCAATAGAGTTAAAATACCGCAATATTTAGAGCAAAACTCCTATTAAAACCGAAACCTCAACGTTTAAAAGAATGTAAAAGATCCAGATAATGGTGATGTCTCATTGTCAACGTCGCATTACATTTGAAAAAATATAGCCTACCTTTCTTAGTAGCAATTATTCTAGAAAAAGATAAATTCTATAACAATCCGCGAGGCTTAAGCTAAGCTTTGCATTTGTGTGAGTGATTACCATTCGCACCAATGTGATCGCGCGGTCGCACAGCGCCTCAGGCCGATTGTCCGATTGCCAAACAAAGGACGCGTCGCTATGTGCACTCACACAAATGCAAAGCTCAGCTTAGGCCTCGCGGACTGTACAAGTAAGGACTTCCGAATGACATTCTGACATTTCATAAGTGAAATAAAATTGAAACCCGGAAACAGCATATGACACTTTACCAGTTTTTTTTTATGCGGTCGAGCTTTATGTACAACTTGTTCTTATTTTTTTTTTTTGTTTCAGACCTATTAAAAAAGCTAAGACTTAAGTAAGCCTTAGTCAACGTGTAATTTGGTGAGCTGCATCAGCTACACGTTACTTCATACTCTATTGCATCAGACAGATAACCAAATGTTATAATAACATCTTTGGTATTGGGATTACCAATTCAACAGCGATGAATGACCATGATTGTAAACTGACGTAGTCGTCAGCATTCAATTGGTACTTTTTCAATCGACATTAATGATAAACAAACAAACTAGAGGAACTGCGTATACAAGTTTAAAGGGCACGAAAGTCCCAAAGGAGCGTGTAAAACAGGCTTCTGTCAAGAAGACCAATCAAATTTTAAGAAATCCGAACTTCAGTTACCAAATACAATAGCAGTTTAATTTTTGTATTTATATATTTGTCCTTTATACTCGTATGGCTACGGAACAAACAAAAGAGTTACCTATAAACCAGAAACTATTCTAATCTAGCCTCCTAGAGCCTGTAGTGAGGATAATATATTGTCGCCACCATTTTTAAATAGCCACCATTTTTTTATAGCCACAACTATTAAATAGCCAGTGTTTTTAAATAGACACTTACACATAACTTCGGTCTAGCATATTCCCAACTGTGTTGGGGGTGTTTCCAGTTTAACCAGAAACAGCTGAATGAATACCAGTCCCTATTTCACATGGAGCAACCGCCTAACTGACCCCAACAACATTAAGTACATCTAATCAAAATTCTTCATCATAGTTCTGTTAATACTCACATGAACATTATCATTCCTTACATAGGCTATGAAGGCAGAATGAGCGATTAATATAAACTGCAAGACCACTAATAGTATGTGTCCTCTCATTTTGCCATCATCTTGTCTCAAATTATTGTTTTAGACATAGTTCACCAGATAGAACAAACTTTAGAAAAGTTAAGATCAGAGAAAGGGCAGAGGCCTGAAAAGGCATAGTTCTTTTACTTACATCAAACAAAAACAAAGAATGACTTATTGTTTCTGTATCTAGAATGCGAATTGTCTTCTCTTCGTAGAGTAGAGGTAGAAGTGGTCAGGCAATGGTCTTTGCACGTGTCACCACCATAGAGACTAGATTTGTTTACTGAAAAATAGGCGAAATGAAAGATGAACAAAAGAAATCTACCATTTTGTCTATTCTGCCGTCGAAAAAAGTTGTTCAGGCTACGCAAGCTGAAGGATGACGGGATTGAGATGTACCTATAGAAGTAGCAGTAATACTTGACTAATGAGAATCAGACGAATGTAGTGACCGTCTGTTTTTGATGGTACCTATAGTACCGTAAACAGGTACTTTCATAATTATGCATTTAGTAAAAAGCTATTATTTATGTCCCACGGCAGAGTGGTCCAAGCGGACATAGGATCACAATGAAATAATCACAATATTAATACAACTTTCAATATTTGGTTATTTTCCGCTCTGCATAGCTCGTAATTATTTACTTTTATTGCAAACACGGTAGCACGCTTTTTGATCACCAATGACGTTTTAAACGGTTCTATTTTGTCGCATTGGCTTCGATTACTGAGTATAAAAAGCCGACTTTTGCACCGCCAATTTTACAAAAGAAAGAAGTGTGGAAATCTCTGAAGATACAGTTAGAGATAGTCTTGAAGTTTTATCTGGTGAACCATATTAAATAAACTATAGGCTTCTGAATTAAAACTAAAATAAACAATTTCCGACACTTTGCACTATACACACAACATCACCCGCCGAAATGCAACACGAAAATAAAACAATAATATTCAAAAACCGAACGCGACCGTTACTAAAATTCGAAATACAAAATTGAACATCATTATTTTTCAAATACATTCGACGACGAACAATGGCTGGTAGTATGCGACGACTGGCCGAGCTCAGTACGGGCTGTTTTCAAAACATGTTCACCTGTAAGTGTTGTGGCTAGCTAGACTAAAATACGTCCAATTAAAACTACTAGAAACAGACAATAGAGGTTCGATTTCATACCTTGTAATTTAGCTGTGAACATTTTAACTTGACATATCATTGTTAGTTGACTTGTTGCTGTATCAATTCAGAAGTATATCTGAGCAAGTTAAACAATCACAACCAATACAAAACAAAATGTCTGCCTCAACCGCCTGTCTATTCGCGACAAGGCTCTTTTTCTAATTTATAAGATGTGATGTTGTTCTAACCTAACAGCCAAGGTATGAACTCCCTCATATTCCTTTGAAATCAGTTAAATATAATACTGGAGTACTGGGCCAATATCAACACAAGCGATCTCTCTAGCATGATACCATCATCATGGTCATTGATGGGCTTTTTCGACATCGCGGATTCCATCCCCACAAGCTGCAAATATATTTGCACCTTCAAAATCTGCCCGCTTATTTTTTCCTCCAGCAATTGCGGAATTTTCTCATATCTCTCTTAACTCAAGTCATTGTTAAGTACGCAGTGAATTATGACTGGGCGGTAACTGGTGTACTTAAATGACCATTGTAGTAACTATGCAACTGGCTACATAGTACATCAAGCATTTAGCTGTATAATGTACTGTTATGACTGCCTCGTTGGTCTAGTGTTCACAAGAGCTACTGCTGAGCATGAGGTCCTGTGTGCGATTCCCAGGTCGGCCAAAATGTTATTGTGTTTATCTATGTAGAATTTCCCAGTAGCAGCCCGGAGTCTGGATTTGTGCCCGGCTGATGGCAATAGACTCGCCCCTTATTACATGGGACTTAAGCATAGCTGGCAAAATGTGGGTGCACAATCTACGAAGGATTAGGCAGAGATGCCTCTGCCTAATCCTTTGTCTGTCATCGTGTTTCCTAGGAGGCGTGACGGTTACGTTTGAAAATGCGTTTGTAGGACTTATAATCTGAAGAGGATATTGTAAAGATTTATTCGAGTAAGCTTTGTAATCGATGCACATTACTCATACCATCAATGTGCCTAGCCGTTTAAACTACGTTCAAGGCTAACCAGATGAAGCTGAACACCAGTATTTCACATGGAGCGACTGCGTACCTGACATCCACAACCCCGTCACTAGTCAACACGATACCCCTTGGCAGGACTGGTTGTCCGACTTCTCGTCTTTCGGTCGTCTCATGTGCTCGTAATTTCACCGCCATTGAGGCTATTGGTCCTTCAAAACGGAACACAAAAATTCTAATGCAGCATTTCCCCGACTGATCATTTTACAGGTTGATCAACTAATGAAATATGTACATACATAGATTCACACTTTTTCCCCACGAGGGTAGGCAAAAACTACAGATAGCCATCTGCTAGTACCCCTATACATCTTTAACATAAACCTACAAGTGCACTTAGGAAACGTCAGAAGCTAGTTGTTCCTATTGGTCGTTTTTTATGGAGAAGAGTCAAGGCAAAAAACTCCACGGTTGCATAATTTCCAAATGAAGGTGTTAATAAGGATGGGAGGACAGTGTAGGCCTGTCAAAAAGTACCAGGTACTTAGGAAAATAGGAAAATTTCAACAAATCGATAGTCTACATAGCCTACTAAGATATTCTTTTATCCAAAAAATTCTCGTAAATCCCTGTAATAGCCTGAAAATTTGTCCAAACTTAATAATCAGCTTGAAAACCGTTTTGACGTTTCTAAGCGCATGAATAATGACTGGTCCTGTCAAGTCGTAAGGTACTCAAAGGACCATTCCAAGAAATAATGTAAAATTAGGTATTGAACTTTGCATTTATCATAAATTTATAAATGTGTTGATTTCCTTACGATTTTCCTTTACGTACTATGATAACGTGGATATTATGAGCGAATAAAGATTGCCAAGGTGGCAATTAATTGGCTGATTTTAAATGTCTCTATTTAGCAAATATACAGAAGGTATGAAGAGATATGAGGAACAGGGTGTAAAGTTCACTCATCCTCTTGGAAGAGAGGATCCTCCGACCAGATGGGTGTTGTGTCTGGTGGGCAACTGCCCAACGATTGATGTCGGGAAGTTGAATATATGCTAGCTGCGCGGTAAACTCTAATTGCGCGATGCAGGATTTGTGTGACGTCAGTGCGATGCGTTGTTCGCATGTAGCGGTGTAGATGCCGCCTCAGGTATTTTGGAAAGGGAGGCATATACTAAGCAGTGTGGTCAAGGCTGCCTGAATGATGGTGATGTTGGGAAGACGGATAACAATTACCCGAACATTTTACAGTGCAGAATTTCTAAATAGTGTTTTTGCACAGAGGACACGAAAAATGACTATTTCGATGATCCTACCAAAGAGATAACTCAACAACAATATCTTCAAACATCGGTAACGGAGTGGAATCAATTTCACATGACTGAACGTCCTTCATAAACGCAATCACAGCCGGAACGAGTCGCGTGCGCATACAACCTCCTCACCACGCGATAGTAATATAAAACCTTATTCATAATGCCATTAAGCCCAATTTCCTTTGCAGACAGCTCTGCAATAATTGAAACTTCATGCACACGACCAAGGACTTTGTGCCTGGAGATATAACGTTCAATTTTGTTTAATGATAGAGTCTAATTAGTTGTTAAAGGATTTAAGAATTTATGATGCTGGAGTAAAGTTGAAATTCAAATGAACTGGACAAGTTAGAATGTTATGTAATGAATGGTGTGCATATAATAAATTTTTTACTGAAAATCGTTTGTAATAGAGGTCATTATCGGTCGGGCAAGCATGTCGGAGATGACGGAAGCTGGCTCCATTGAAGATGTTTAGTTACAGCATTGGTTATAAACTATTCATAAAAATAGAAAGAAAATAAAAAGGAACTTGAAAGTGGCTCCAAGGGATTGCAGACTTGAGTATTTGATTTTAATTCCAACTTGATACGTGCACGTTTTCCTGAGAAGAAAGGTCTTGACAGACGGACGGACAACAAAGTGATCCTATAAGGGTTCCGTGTTTTCCTTTTGAAATACGGAACCCTAAAAAACTATGCTGAGGTTTTAAACTAATACCAATTTCGCGCTACATCCATCCATCCATACCAGCAAATCATTTTTAATACCAACTTGACACTCACCACAAATCTAACTTTGAGACTAAAACAATAAAGAAGCAAATTCCATGCGATAATTTTAATTTATGTCTTTTTGTTCTTCACTGTAAGAGGCCAATGTCGGCACATGATTGACTAGCAACGAAGGCTGTGAGAATTCTTATTAGTAGCCATTCAAAATGAGGGTTTCAAGAGCCTATTCACCTTGGTAGCCCAAGTTTTAAGCTCCATGTCAGTGATGTGTATGAAAAATGGGCTATTATACCTGATGACAGAGGTTAGGTTATATGTCAAATGAAGAATTTAGAAGGATTGAAGTTAGAAGCTACTGTTTTCTACATTTACGTTCGTATGTAAGTAAAATCCCAAGGTTTGGATTGGAAGTCAAAGGCCGGAAGTCGTAGCGTCACGCTGTGATGGGTAGCAAACCTGTCTAAATAGATAGAAGTACTGACACTAAAATGAGTTTTGATCATGTTAAATGTATACTTTTTAAATAGTTGATGCAGGCTTTGAAATCATCAAGAATAGTTCAATTTACATACATACATACATACATGTATGTCTCAATCGGAGTATGCGGAAACTACAGAACGCCACCTACAACAATATCTACATCCTTTTTTTGATTCGTTTACGTTCATACATCTGGCCATTTACACATTCTTTGCAATTCAAAACAGCCTTTAAAGAAACATAAAAGGTTCAAATTCTACACAACAATACCTATGTGGAGAACTATTTATTTTAGTGAAACGTGTGTCCTTTTATGTGCATCCTCATGTCACAATTTTCTATAATAAACCAACTCAGCTACCATTGATAGATCATACAATCAACGTAAACGATATACCAGTGTCAAAGCATACCGTGCGTGTGCAGTTGGCGGGAAATCGTCCGGAACTGTGTCATGGCGCCCGACTGACATGCGGGCTATGGAGGACCTTGACAGTTGAATGAAGAAGTTTGAAGCGACATCTATATCGCACCATACGAACTACGACTAACGTATCCTACATCGAGCTATCAGTTACCCGGGTGACTGAATTTATACAGTAACCCGACAACAACCCTAGGGCAGGAGCCCACCAGAGTCTACCTTTTCAGTGGTGGATGGTGAACTTTCTACCGAGTTCTTCATACCTCTCATAGCAAAACAAACAAGATATATATGACAGTGTACCAACACAGATTTTTGATTACTCTTGAAGTATGTAACACTATTTTATATCAAGGAATGTTTGGAATACAGAGTAGATTTCCAATTTAGAAATTCAGCTCTCGGTCGCCATATTAGGTCTAAAACAAACACATAACATAACGCAGCACAACAGACCTATATATCGCTATCTATGTTTAAGTCCGCTACAATAGGGGGCGACCCTATTGCCATCAACCAGGCACAGATGCAGACTCCGGGCTGCTACTGACAAATTCCAAACAGAAAAACGATTTGCCCAACTTGGGTTTGAATCCAAGACCTCATGCTCTGCAGTAGTCTAGACCAAAGAGGCAATATTTTGGTTTAAGTTATTTCAAAAACTATTTAGACTTTTTAACAAATTTACCAAACTCTCAAGACTTAACAAAAAGCAAACCAAACAATGACAAAGTAAGACTATTACGACTTAACCGCAATGTCGACGCGTTTAACTGCGCGTGCGCCTAACCTCATCACAGGCATCACATCAATCGATAATAAAACGAAATATAAAGATGATTACAGTGGCTGCCATGGTAACTATTGCGGTGTGACATTGCTTAATAGCAGCCGTCGATGTGTTTTAAGGACTGTGCGGTTGTTTAAAAGTATATAGTTTTATTCTAAAGGTCTTCATTTGTTTAAAAATAAGGTCTGTGTCTTCCTAAGGTAACATTCTTTAAACCCCGTCGGAAAAATAGGGGTGTTATAAGTGCGACGTGTGCATCGGCTCAACAGATTTTTTTGTTTTGTTTGAAAGGTGACTTGCTCAAGACTGTTCAGCCGCTTTTTTTTTTTTTTTTGTTTAGGTATCTTTATTCACTAGTCTACTTTGAGGAATCTGGTTGTATTCTGATTAGCATCCGCATTTTAGTTCCTTCATCAACTACAAGGTATTTAATAAGGCTTTGATCTGCCTGTGATGTATGCTTTTTTAAATTCTCTTTTTTTAAAGGTATTATAATTTCAAGTGCGTTTAATATGGGCTTGGTAATTCAAATCCATACTAAATCGAACGGAGTTTTAAAACCACCGAGGCTATACCAATATTATTGTTGCGAGTCCGCAAATTTATTTGAAAAGGCAATTTACCACTTTTTTTTTGTAAATAAATCTATAAGTGTGAATTTGTAAAATCTTATCAGGAGCACATCCCAAACATGGACTGTTATTCGATCGTTGTTTTTCTTCTCTACCAACATCCATTTTGTCAAGAAATCCATCATACATGTATACACATAGGTTTGGCAAATAATAGTCAATAAAGAGTCGCTAGCTAGCATCGGGCACAAGGCCTGACTGGTACAGTCTACCACACAGTGATAACAATTACGCTACGAAAACAACCCTTATAGCTAAGACATAAGAGGCGCTGTCAATGTCACATTATTACCACTGATGCGCGTTTGACTGTACTGTGTTTCACGACACATCTGCTGCGTGTGTAGGTCTGTTTAGTGTTTAGACACATTATGGGGCATATGACTTGCATTGTGGAAGGTTATGTGAGTTGAAGACGAACAGAGCAATGATTTAGGACTAACAATTTTGATTGAGTGAATCTGGAGTTTGATCATCTCGGATGACGTTATGATCCTTCTCGGTGTGTTTGACGCAGGTTTTAAAATAATTCAGCATATTTATCGAAAAAGGTTTGTAATAAAATTATGTGTAATCCTGAGCGTGAAGTTAGGGCGGTCATTAAAAAAGTATCAAGCACAAAACAAAGTTGTTAAATTGATGAAAATTAAGCTGATATCTATCTACCAAGAACTTTTAAGATACCGCCAGAGAAGTTGTACAAACCAAAGGGTATACAAATTACCGACCGCAGTTAGCTTTCCAAAAAGAGCCGAACAAACCCGAAGCCCTCCGAAGACTTTGACACAGAAAAAGTCACGTTCTTGAAGTTTAGCGTCATTTCGCAACGAAGGGACACTGTGGTAACTGCGACCGATTGTTCACGACAGACTGTTACTGCCCATTCTTGAATATTGCATTGACGTGGCTAAACAGTTGACTATCATGCGCAGGTTGAATTTTGTTTAGTTAAAGTCGGGAAAGAAAGGTTAATCTTAATTACGGGCATAATGATTTCTTTTATGGTTTTTAAGACAAAATATTTATGATTCTGAAGGTTTAGAGATTTGATTTTGCAGAGAGATCAATGAAATATTTGTGGCCTCTTAAACTCAGTCTCGAATTATTTTGAACAAAGGAGATTTCAATCCAACAGTTTTTTTTTTCAGGTACGGTATATTTTTAATTGAAACCAGTGAACGCTAAAGACCAGTGTCAGAGACTACGGACGTTTTTTTAAAAAAAATGAAATTGCACACACAAAAAAGTGCAATTCTAGTTCAAAGTTCCACAATTCTTCATACAGATCGCCGATCTCTGAAATCTGGTTGTATTCGAGCAGGTTCCTTGTCCCAGAAGTTTGTCAACTCAATCGATGTGACGGTTCCGACCTCAGAATCTAGGGTTACTGAATGCCACTGACCTGGCTGTAAAGAAACCGCATGTTTATTTATTTTGTGCTGAGAGGTAGGTACTGTCGAACTTAATATTGGTGAGGAAAATGAATATGTGATAGTGTTTTGTTTTTAAAGATGAGAACGGAACAGTTTTGGAGAGCTAGGTTTTCTTGTTTAGTTATCCGGGATCGACAGATGCTAGATTGAGTGATTAAGATTAAGATAAGTTTGAGTACAATACCCGGATGTAAATGTGATGTGTCAACTTTGGAAAGAGATGTAAAACAGGAATGAGTGACATAACTAGAACCGAACTTATTTTAAAACTCGATGAGCTAGAAGGAAACCAAAAATGCAGAGTAGTAAAAAAAAAAACAATTTTATACATACACGACAAATTTTGGATAATCATTCAAATACAGCAGACGTTCACAACACTGCCTCGTTGGTCTAGTGGTCACAAGAGCTACTGCTGAGCATGAGGTCCTGGGTTAGATTCCCAGGTCGGACAAAGTGTTATTGGGTTTTTCTATCTAGAAATTCTCTAGGAGCCTGGATTTGTGCCCGGTTGATGGCAATAGGCTCGCCCCCTATTACTTGTAACTAAAAGATAACTGGTGAAATATGGGTGTCCTATAAGTACACCTCTGCGTAACCCTTGTTACGTTATGTTCACTACACAGCAGACTATGTCAACTAATGATGTATTTTCCACTGCACTTCCTTATTAAACATACTATTGCTCCGGTATTCTGTTTTTACAAATGCAAACTAGTATAATTACAACAAAACTGAAAAAACCTAGCATAAAAGACCTTTGCAATCGTTCTAGTACTTTCGCCAAGAGCCATTTTCTGGCTAACCAACGATATGCGTACAATAATTCAAGCATCCACTCCAGAATTGGTCTTATGTCTGATTCGGACAGTTTTTCGCCTTTCACATCATATATTACATCTCCTTAAAATGGTCTGCGCTTACTCGGAATCCTAGACTAGTAAAATCAAGATGCACTCGTCCGTTAATAATCGTCTTTTCTCAACACACAGCTAGATCATTAAGTCACATCGTATAGACAGCTAGACGAGGACGTCATTCAAGGTAATCGCAAGGTATTTGGCCATACAATTATCGAGACTGCGACGCTATCCGTTCTGAATGAATCTAAACATATTATGTGTGTACATGTGAACATGATCTGATAACTATCGTGTACTGGTTCTGAAGATTAAATAATACTTAATTGATTCCGCACATGATCTAGAGCTAGACCCTAGATTCTTAGCGTAGGAATCTTCAAATAAAAGGTAATACCTACGCGGTCAATATTTATGGAACAGCAGTTTTTATTTATTAATAACCGACGAAAAGTTTCTACGGTGGGGTGTTCATAGTCATGTGGTGAATCCATGGTTACAGGTACCGCGACGATATCCCGGCCATCCTGTATCTACATATATCTTTTAATATATCAGGATTTTGACTTTTTTTGATTGATTTTTAACCGGATTTAAGAATGATTGATCAACGTCACACTATTTTGGAGTATTAGGATAGCCAGATGTTTTGCTGAACAGTATTTAAGAAAATCTGCTGATTTACTTCGTGACTTTAGGTTGATCATCGATTTGGAATTACACGAAACTAAACTAACAAATGTTAGAAAGAAAAGCGGACCGTCAACATTCGTTTTATAGGCTTTACGTGGTTACTCATTCTCCAAAATTCAGTCCAAAAATTCAACATAGTGGCCTTAATAGCAGTACAAACGAAAAAATCAAACATCGATATACACTTGGGAGCAAATAAATCGAGCCACTTCCTTTTTCACGCATTATGGTTATTATTTTTGGTATTATGGAACGCATCGATTCGAAACATATATCGCCTAAAAGGGTATTTAATAACCTTTACAATGAGGGTAGTTAGTTGTCAAAATTTCATTTTAATTAAAGTTTAAAGGGTAGAATAAAATTATCACATTTAATTTGCTTATGACATTTTATTGTACTCTGTTAAGAAAATATTAAATTTGAGGTTTTTGTTAATCATACCCATATTACTTGTTATTGTTGTCTTTATCTGTGTCTGTGTAATCAAAATAACCTGATAAAATGGATACTACACCGACGGAAGCTGCCCAAGTTGTAGCTTTACTTGAGGTTGGACACGGACAACGTGAAGTGGCACGCAGACTTCATTTGAGTCGTTCAAAGGTACAGCGGGTATACCGCAGGTATCTGGAGACTGGTGCTTTTGTTCGGCGACCTGGAACTGGCCGACCACGGGCAAGAACAGAACGTGACGACCGCTTTATTGCAACCAATTCGTTGCGCGACCGTGGACTTAATGCTGTTCAGCTACAGCAAGCGTTACGTGACGTTCGAGGTGTCGCAATCAGTAGGTGGACAGTGAGACGAAGACTAAAGGAACGAAATTTAACATCACACAAACCAGCAACTGGCCCAAAATTGACTGTAGCTCATCGCCGATCTCGCTTGGAGTTTGCTCGAGAACACATTAATTGGACGTTAGAAGACTGGAGGTCAGTTTTGTTTTCTGACGAGTCAAGAATCTGTCTTTTTAGCAATGACGGGAGAAACCGAGTGTATAGACGTCCTGGTGAAAGATTTGCCCAATGTTGCATTCGAGAAACTGTGAGTTTTGGTGGTGGTTCTTGTATGGTGTGGGGAGGAATTTCTCTAGACGGAAAAACGGAACTTGTCTTCGTCGACCCCACCAACGATGGCAGTGGTAGACGTGGATTAACAGCTGACCGATACATAACTGACATTCTTGAAGACCACGTAATGCCGTATGCTGGTTTTGTCGGAGAAAATTTCTTGTTTATGCATGACAATGCGAGACCTCATACCGCGCAGATCGTTACGGAATACTTGTCTGCGATCGGGATTCAACAAATGGTATGGCCAGCACGAAGTCCCGATTTGAACCCGATCGAACACCTATGGGACGAGCTAAAACGGAGAGTCCGAGCCAGGGTTCCCGCTGTTTCATCCATTCCCGAGCTTAAAGTCGCTGTGCTTGAAGAGTGGGAGAACATACCACAATATGTCATCGTAACTCTGATCAGATCGATGACTAATAGGCTACAAGAATGCATCAGGGCACGGGGGGGTAATACCAGTTATTAAGAATATTTTTTTTGCAATAATTTTGTTTTTTATTGTTTTTATGGACTGTTTTAGCCCTACTAAATTTTCTATCAAAATTACCATTTTTCTTGCAGAGCCAATAATTTATCATTCAATAAGGTTATTATTCAATAATTTACCCTCATTGTTAAGGTTATTAACTTAACTTTTAGGCGATATATAGTTCGAATTGATACGTTCCATATTCCCAAAAATATTTACCATTTTACGTGAAAAAAGGTAGTGGCTCGATTTATTTGCTCCCAAGTGTAATTTGAACATTAAACTGATTCAGGCCTCATACAGAATCGATCGTTCGACCAGCGCTCGCGCCATATGTAAACACTAAGCGTTGCTTAGCAACCGCAGCCGCCATATTAGTTGAACCCAGAAGCAAGAGAGACAGACATACTAGAGGTCTACAAGTGCGAGTGAGATGAAAACACAAAGGGTTTGTTGAACGATAAAGCCTGCAAACACATAGTTCACGGTAGATTTGACGAGTAGTTTTATTAGGGAAATTATTACTTCCCTGTGTTATATGGAATTGTTATATGAACTGGCTCGGTTCGCTTCCTGGGTTGTAGTCGTAAAATAATAATAAACGTTACGATTTTACTTAAACTTGTCCTTTATTTCAGTTTTTCATACGATATCACATGCAACAATCTTTGTATTATCCTCCATAATTCACTGAATCTGCCAAAGGAAAAGGCCTAAATTCAGCAATAAACATCTCAGGAAAACCCGACTGTGTTATAAAAAGTAACTTAATATTTTCTACGAGAACCAGAAAAACTTATCCACAGGACCAAATTTTGATAATTCTTACAGAAAAATTCACAACCAAAGTCATCGACCGGCGGGATTCAATAAGACAAACATTACAAAAAAGGGTAAATTTTAAAGGTACAAACATTGGGCCACCCGCAGACACTCATTCTCACTTTGAAAGATTTCGAGATACGTCCTGTGCAAATAGGGCCTTTGCGAAACTGCCTGCCTTTGTTACTTGGGGACCAATATTTGGAACGACGGGAAATACTCAAATCAGCACAGAACATAGAATTTAAAGGGCGTAGAATGCTAGTTTTATTTACAGCCTGTTCAGTTCACATTAGAAGATACCGGATTTAGCAATCTAAATCCGGTATCTTCTTAGCAGATCTAGTGAAGCTACAATTGGTTCTGGTAATGACAATAAAATGAACTGTACGATATTTTAAAACTGTATACTTAGAATGCAGAACTCACCAGGTGGATTCTAGTAAAAGGGTACCGCAAGATTGTTTAATTGGACCAAAAGTGTTCAATCAAGCAGATGAAGTAATACAGAAAATATCAAATGACGTCGTGAAATAAATCCTGATTCCAGACTTTGGTATTTTGTATTAACACTTCCAATGTATGACTCAAAAGAACTTTAGAATTTTGTTACGAATGTTCATGATTAATGAGACTTCCGGATCGGAACAATACTTTATCAAGATATTGATTTGTGATAAATGTGTTTTACTAATTGCGGAAAATAAAAAGCGATAAGTAACGGACTTACCTTACACGTGCACTAAAGCTTCAACGAAAATGTAGGTTTTATAAAAAATTCTATGTAGCACCCGAATTAAGACTTCGTGAGGTTCGATTCGCATAGTAATCGTATGGATTGTCAATGTAGAAGTCATTATACGAGTAGTAGGACGTGATAGCGTAGAAATTTGCATTGGTGATATTTAAATAACGTTCTATGACGATACTTCTTCGATTCGGTTCTCCTGTACGTAACCATCTCACCGTGAAAACTTAGGTGAAGTGAGCTGTCAGTCCATTGATACCAGGGATTGCAGCTTACAGCTCACTCCACGCAAGTCTTCACGTTGAGATTTTTACAGAATCGGCATGCAGATCTGAATCGGGGGGCAGGTAACACAACACTGTTGACTTGGTCGACGAACTTTGTTTGAATTGGCAGAAACTAATACAGACGAGAAATTGACAGTAGTACGCGAACGCAATAAACGACCTACCACAATTCCAAAATAAACTGTACCACAGATCAACGAAAAGATAGCTAAGACAAAAGATCAAAGATTACATCATTCAGCTTTACAATATAGGTCTACTTGCGACACCCGACGACGAAGCTATAGGTAATTTGAATTTATTTAAATTACAATGACTTCAGTATGTATTTACTTGGTAATGTTTCTTTATTGTTGGCTGAGGTTAACAGGGGTTAGGTTACGAAATGTCGCCGGTAGCGCTAGTAAGGTTGACTTTGTAGATTTATTATCTGTGGCAGTGAAAGCGGAGACGTTCTTTTTTCGGTAACTGAATAACGCTGCTTTAAAATTGTCTTCTTTTTTTTCATTTTGAAAAGGATTTGTATTAGAACTCAGAATGATTTTATTATTTTTATGAATCGTGTATACTAATACTGATCAGTATCTGTCATTTTCTCATTGATATTGATTAAATGAATATTTTCGATGAGACATCAACAGAGCCATGTTTTCTTATATTCAGTGCCATAGCTTTTGAATTTTACTAATACATTTAATCTTCTGTGCCTTTCATCATCATTAAGCTACTTCTGAATTATGATGCCTGATCAATAACTGATTCATACGACTTAGTCTAAGCAAATGCTCATTCAACTAGGGACAGCTTAACATATAAAATCCTCGAACTTAAAAAATAAAAATAGGTAAATGTAAAACAACGTTTTAGTCGCAGCGGTTTAACCGCTTTATCTTCACATATGTAGAATTTGAAACGCATGGTTGTGGAGGTCGACAAAGTTAACTGTACTTATGCGTTAACACAATAGGGTCAGACAGAGACAAATATGAACGAGCGCCTCTTTGAATAACCGAAAAGAGTTATGAGAGAGAATTGTCTTTGAAGAATGCTTTTGACAACCCTATGTGTGTGTAATGTGAAAAATGTTTCGATTGTTTCGCTGCTGTGGGACCTAAGACGGTTTTACATGTGTCGATTTGTGATTGGGATTTGGAGAGGATCCTAGAAAAAATCTGACCCAAATTGCCTTTAACAAATACCTAATCAGATGGTGTCTTTATTTCAATATGAAATGAATGGAGCACTCATTTAAAATTATCTCTCGTCTTTTGTTCTTGATTCACTAGTACTAACATTTGCAACTATGAGGCAACTACAAACTCCTTAAACTTAGAACTCTTAACCAGAACATAAACCACACATTTCCTTCGATACAATGACACGTTAAAATTCAACCAAAACTGGTACAATAAAACCTCCTTATACTGTGCAAATACCGGCCGTTCGGAAATTAAAAGACAAACGCTTGAAACACTTGACAGGTGTTTCGGCGCGAAACCCGCATTCTCTTTTTAAAAATGTATTGCTGGCTCTTCATTCTTGTCACGTTCAGTTAGCAACAGTTGACCAATATAACTTGAGCCGTGTAGCCTACAAAACGTATGCATCTGAACTGAGATCAGGGATCAAAATAAAATGGTGGTCGTAGCACGAGTTTAAATTATACGTACGCGGACGGAATGAAGGCACACCAATAGACAACGATTGGGGACATGACACAGTCCATACTTATTGACTCATACTTTTACCTTTAGAAACAAGGGATAAAATATGTAGAAAATAAGCAAAAAATATGCTTTAGAATCTTTTTCGTTAAAGTAGGTGCTTCACGTAGCACGTTGCTTTTTGGAATTGAACATTAACCGGAAAAATTAAAGCCATAAAAATATAAAAATAATACACGAGTTACAATATTGAAATAAGAAACAACGCTGTACGGTAATGTGACGTCGAAAAACTAATTTGTAAAGTGTCGAGGTAAGCCTTTGGACAACGCTACTGCGACTGTTGACTTTGAAATGTTTCTTTATATATAGCAAGTGTTTAAAGCCCATATGAGAGACTTTCAGAACTTTCTAACCCGATTATTAAAAAGTAAAGATATTTGAGAATAGACCTTCTTTTTTCTCAAAAAACTTTAAAGTCGAGGAATGTCTACGGGTTGAAATCAAAAAGATGATCAGAAGCATCCGCTTGCAATATTCATAATATTTATATGGCAGCCCATATTCAGAACTGAACACAAATGATCTCACCCCACGCTTTTTTACTTTTTTGTGAATATCTTAATATTTATATCAATCTTATTCTAAATTAATTATGATAATCGATTGTTGGATTTTATATTGCAGTAACACAAACTCTCTTATACCTACTTAAAAAATATTTTCTACTTTTTAGTTCGTTTGCTGTTAAATATTAAATTTGCGTTTATTATTTATAATTTATTTTCTGAATGTTTAGTCTCAAGACGCCAGTAAAAAAAATATCCTGATGATCCTAGTGAGGACATTAATCTAAAGTTATGAGATTATTGTATTGTCATCGGCCCTTGCCCCCTGTGAAAATTTTCAAGTTCATCTGACTCCAAGAAGTAGGTGAAAATGAAGTTAAAAGATTTCGTTACATACACACATACATCAGGTCAAGCTAATAAAAGCGTGTTGAAAAAAAAGAACGACTGTTTCATAGAAAAGTGCTATACCTACGCGGTCAAAATGTAGGGAACAATGTTTTTTTTTAAAATAACCGACGAATATATTCTATGGTCCTTGAACCGGTCTAGGTTCAAGGACCGTAAAATATAGAATAGAATCTAGGGTCTAGAATCATATGCCGAATTGATGCTTACAGTTTGGGCACTGGTTAAAAATTGACCCTGTAGGAACACCTCTGCCTAACCCTTCTGAGAAACAGGCGTGATGTTTATCACTAAACCGAGTAGTTATCAGATTCATAAACCCTATAGCCTTTAAAGTTTTTTAGGTGGCAAAACCTGAGAAAAGAAAAAAGCATTAAAAGTTTGACCAAAAGGACCACTATTACTTTTAGTGTAGATTCTGGTTCTTGTACCAAACTTTTTACACGCCTTTACCTACTCACCCTAAAACTTATTACGTATGTATTCCACAACCATATGCTAACCCACATAGTTAGAAGATGCGGGCACATGCAGATGACGTAGAGCGGGTATCATTAAGATCTCACGATTACATTTGAATTACACACACAGTACGCGGAAAATAACATTCGTATAAACTAGCTACTGGTTTTATTTTAACTTGACATTTTAAAAGTATACCTACGGCAAAAATTAGAACTACTGTAAGGTCACCGGAACAAATAACTTAGCAGATTAAAAATAAAAAAAATAAAAAAAGAACTAAAGATTATTGACATAATTGAATCGCTCTTCTGCACGCGTAAGGGGTGTTCATTGAATTGTAAATGTTAAGATAATACTCTTTTGCGGTTCTTGGGTACTTTTAGCTGGCAATTGAAATAAAATGCTTGTCGTCAGTTGTATTAATTCTATCAAGGTGCTTACAATAGTTTTATGAATGAAACTCAAAAATTTCGAACACGAATTAAAAATTAGAAGGACAATAAGTAAAAATAGAGAAGCACCATAAATTATATGCATTTGCACAGTATTAGTCTTTTAGAAGCGTGCAGGGTGACGGTTTTTTGATCCAGTGTTGCCAGCTAGGTATCCGGAATTCTATGCCCGCCAACACACATTGTTTTATAAGATTCCGATAAAAGGACCTTTTTATGAGGCTCATAGGATTTAGATCTAAATTAACAAACACTTATAAATGACTAAATACTTTAAAATCAAATGGACATAACACTCTTAAAAAAAAACACAAGCAAGGCTAATCACCAGAAGGTAACACATAAAATCAAATAGCCCAACAATTCGTGTCCAGCTAAGCAAAATACAACATGGCTAGGGTAAAAGTCGGCCAGAGGCTACTAAATAACCCAGTATATGCTAATAATTATATGCAGACACGATCTCTGACTGACAACAGGCACGTTTCCGACATAAACTTAGACGGCAGCCTTCGAAAATATGCTTTTGAATATATACAACTCTCTTACATACAGTAACAACATAGGTGACATAATCTTGATAGACTTGTAGTTAAGATATGCTTTTTTACTCTTTATTGTTTTCAAGTTCAAAATATTTTATTTTACATAAACCTAAGAAGAAGGGCCGGCAAGAAACTCCACGGTTTTATATTCAATCATTAGCGTATAACTTTCCCACTGCTGGGACACAGGTCTCCTCTCTGTGAGAGGGAGTGAGCCATAATCCACCACGCGGGCCCAGTGCGTGTTGGAGGATGTAACATGTCTTCGAATTTATGGTACTAGGACATGCCGGATTCCTCACGTTCCTTCACCGTTTTGAGAGCAGTTTTGATGAAATTAAATACACAAAGCAAGGTGCCCACTGGGGTTCCAACTCACGACCTACAACTCATAAGGCTGCTCCTCATTATCATTACTAAAGAATATTAAAGTAGAAGTACTCGTATGGAAGAAGGAATAATCTTGCGCCGACTCCAAATAAAAAAAGGGTAAAGACAGGAGATATACTTAAGAACATTTAGATAGAGACTTAAGCTGTTAAAGGTTATAATAATGTAAAGTTGCAGAGCAGAGATAACTGCAAATCAATTCAGAGTATCTAATAGATCACTGATGTAACCATAGTAAGTTATGGCAACATTTTATTCAAAATAATTCGGCCCTAACTGTAACAAGATAAGGCATTGACAGACGCACTTATTTACTGCATTTCGGTGATTTTAGATGATTTATTCTTCTAGGTTTTCTCACGACAGTATATATGGCTTTAATAGGAATGATGACTATTAATTCACCGACCAAGGCATACCTTAATCGCCCCCGACGACGCCACTACCCTCCTCCAGGAGAGTAGTAAGGCCACCAGCACTCTACGTAACCCCAAAACCCGATCGCCGTCCTACCGCCCTCGCCTTCGAGGCCCGCCGCGACGCCCGAATCCACGCCCCTCCCGACCCTTGCTTGAGACAGCCCGCGCCGCTGAGCCTGTAGCTTTAAATTCGTCCCAAAATCCAATAAATCCTGATCCAGGTAGTCCCTTGCTGCCCTCTTCCAGCGACGCCCTGAGCCGAGGTCCGTACCCCACAGGGGGTGCCCTTAGCGTAGTCGCTTAGTTTTAGTTAGTATTTAAGTTTAAGTCCTGGCTGGCAGTTCTGGTAGAGCAGTGGTGGCCCAGTGGTAACGGCCGCGACTTACGAGTTGTAGGTCGTAGGTTCAAACCCAGAGAGGCGCTTTACTTTGTGTAAATTATTTCATCACCACTGCTCTCAAAACGGTGAAGGAAAACATCGTGAGGAAACCGGCATGTCTTAGAACCAAAAATTCGAAGACATGTGGGCGCGCGTGGTGGATTACGGCCCACTCCCTCTCACAGAAAGGAGGCCTGCGTCCCAGTAGTGGGAACATAATAGGCTGATTATGCTATTATGCCTGGCTGGAGGCCTTAATTTATTAGGGTACCACATTTTTTCCGTCCTTTTCGCGCTGTACGGACAATGTATGGCGCTAATATGAAGTTACATAGTCGTGACCTCACTTCTACGATAGTGCTGTCCTCAAAAGTTATTATAAAACGTTTATATTTTGGATTTTTTAAAGCTTTTACACTTTTTAAGTAACTGGTAAGTTTGCACTATTTGAAAACAAAAAAAAAGATCCTCATTGTTAGCCAGTAGTGTCCAAACTTAGGAAATAATCAGACAATTAAGTAAGCCATTTTGAATTTGTCGAAACCTCAACATGTTGCTGAATGCGGATATGGTAACATCATTACATATTATAAAGTCGCTATTTGTGACTGTCGGTGTGACCGCGTCGTCCTTCTAAACAACGCAACGCAAATATACTGGTCATTTCTAAGTTAACGAAAGCTACCCAAAACTTAGTCCCGACACAAAGCGACATCACACGAACGTCTACCTAGTTCCTTGCGCAGACGTAGCGAGTCAACACAACTGTGTCAACACATGTAGAATGCAGTCCCGCTCAATTGTTACGTACAGATGTACTATGACACTATATGCAAGGCATACCTGGCTGTATAGACTAACATTTTAAAAGTAGGTAAGCGATTGGCGTTTTTAAAGTTTACAGGCGCTGTACGCTTTTCTGACAACTTGAAATGGCTCTATCAGCTTTAGACCCTATTTGTTCGACGCTAAGTTTATCAATCAATTAATAAGCACATTGCATTCCACTGCTGGATATAAGCCTCTCACAATCTTCGCAACTCTTCGGGTCTTTCTGCATCCAGCAGTCAGCATAAGTTCATATTGATTTTACTTTTCAAACCGATCACCATTGAACGTTTTCTGGGAGATGTTGCCCCTACTTTTAAATACACTACGATAAGCTAAAATGTAATGTTATTAGAACAATTGACGAACGCGATTGCTGCCTTGTCTTTATAGATAAGGCATATGACCGAAAACAGACGATTACAGCCAGATATTACGATAGTCGTCGTATTCGTATTGAAATAAGCGTAAATTATACACCATACGTTTCGGAACACCACCATTAAAATTCAGATTTTCCAAACCAAAATAGATGTCAGAAAGTCATTGAAGAAACAATATACATACCAAAATACTGTTACAACATCCGAAATAAAAAAAATATTGGTCAACCAAATCGATTTTAATATCGATTTGAAATTCGTAGTGACACCTCTTTGTTATTGTAATCGATATATTTCAACTGATATAAATGTATAGATTTGCATATAATACGGGTCAAATGGACGCTGGTCTTTCACCCTGGTTACTAAGGTTTGTTTAACGTCGTTTAAATTTTATGGTCGTTAATGTAGCCTGCAGTATTAAAGACCAATAAAAAAACACAATATATATACTACCTTCTTTGACTTCTACTTTTGGTCCTAAACTCCAAAAACATTCTTCAGTTCCGCGCTTTTTAGAACTCACTGCACTTAACCACAACGAGGGATATACATTCATTGTAAAAGCCACATTTTCGATACATACTCGGTCCTTTTTTATAGAAGATAAGAATGTTGAAAAATGCTTTTTGTTTGGAAAACTACCTGCTTTGGAGCGTATTACAGCTACACTTTAAGTCCTTCCAAGATTGATAGAAAACAAATGATTACAAAAAGTTGCAATAAACGACATTCTGGGAACAAAGCGGCAACGTTTGTGCAAACTGCTGACTACAGGGTGTTACATATCGCGGTTCGTTCTCACAGCTTTTGCTGTCCGACACATTTGCAGTCCTTTACCTTTCAAAGCTGTTTGTGTTAATTAATATAAAAATTGATCGTGAAATCTGGTGGATAGGTACAGAAAAATAAAATAAAACAAAGACATTTTATTACTTACACCTAAGTTTATTATATGTATTATGTTAAGATGAATTTATTGTGTTGGAAAATAACATTCGATTATTTTCGCCCCGGAAATTTTACCGACCGATGTTCTTTCGTCTTACAACTTTATAATATAAGTAGGTACGCACGCAAATACTACCTATGTTACCCACATTTGTAAGTCGAAGGAGACTTGCCTCCATGACACAGAGAATACAAGTGTGGAGGAACAATAATTGTATTATTATTTCTTATTATATTATATATGAAAAAAAATCGTGTCAGTACTATATTTCCATATCTATGAAAACTGACTGTAGACTAATAGAAAAGAAAAAGGTAGGAAAATGGCCTTTCACAAGTAATATACGTCGGCCTTTCAAACTTGATAAAAATAACTTTTTTGTTTTTGTAAATCACATTTTCACAAATAAAATGACAACCGTGCATGTAAAAGATAAACGATAGATGAATTAGATAGATTACTCAGAAATCAGTCATATCACGGTATCTATAATTGAATTTTCGAGTAGTAAGTATATCTATAGCTCTTAAAGTTATCAGATAATATGACCCAGATTTATACTAAGGAAAACGCACTTGGTAATGTTACAAACAATGATAATGCACCTACAGCTATCTTCTTTATCACATAACTTTATAGCTTCGTGTAAATGGGTGTTTTTTCTAGCATAATAACTTCCATGCGAAAGACATTTAAAAAGACATAGTTATTTTATTGTGGTCCTTGTAGCTGAAAGACAAAGGATAAGAATTTGGGAAACTTGAATATTTTGCAAAATATAAAGTACAACCACATGTTTCAGTATAATCACTCCTTTCTATATTACTTTTGATATCTGCTGTTCAAAATCAAAAATACTATTATTAGTTATCTCGGGATTCTCAAAAATGTATAGGATCACAGTGTGACAGTTTAAAACATTCATACTATCCCGTTTAATTCTAAGTAACACCAGAGCGGTTCTCGACTATCTTTTCCCACACGAACTTGGAAACAAGCAGCTATTGTACACGTCATAAGTGGACAACATTATTATTTTCCAAAATTTTGAGTAAAACTGGTTTTCGACGTCTCAGAACCGGTCTTCGCGTACAAAAGGAACCATTACAATGATAGCAGAAATGAGTAAAGATCGCATCTGTCAACGTCTCGTAGGACCCGCTTGTAAACTAAGTGTTTCTTCTTTGGAAGCAGCAAATTATTATTTGCGTGAACATAAGAACTGTGAGCGACTTGGTATGCAAAAAATTGGTACTACAGAATCTTAGTCGAATTATAACATAGTGGATGGTCTAAATTCTGTCGAAATCATGTTTAATGGAAATCATGTTCAAAGAAGAGATAAGCAAAAAGATGTAGCTATACGGATGGCATTGATCTTGTGTTAAGACATCGTTGGGAAATGATTGCCGATTGACCAGATCCCGTTTACAAGTTATAATCTACAGCTTGAATCCTTGCGTACTTTTATAACCACCAATTTTTCCAGAATTTTCTATCGAAACTTCATTTCCCACCAGTTTTTCACAAGCTACAAGGACAATATATTTTAAACATAATACTTTAACACTACACGTTGTCACATCCGGTATTATCAGCCCCTCAAGTGAATCGTGACGGCAGATACGTAAGTGACATATGCTAATGACAAACAGAACTTGCTACCCGATAACAATGGAAAAGTAATTAAAAATACATAGAATAGAGTTTTGTTAACAGTATTCACTGATATCGAGGTGGCAACTGATTCAGTAGGTGTTACTCTATTTTAGGTTGTTGAAATACTTAGGGATTATTTAGTTCAAGATGCGTGCAGTTAATTGAACAGTTGGTGGAGATCAAAAATATCATGGGCATGCGTATCGGCAAAAATATTCGATATGTAAACAGTAAACGTATTAACTATCTTCGGAAGAAACCTATATTCGCTGGAACCCATAACTAACAGCGCTGGATTGACTGACACTGACACACAAAAAAATCGGTAAAGAAAATCGGTGTTTTCAATAAATTGTAGTACGGCATATAGTAATAATAAATATAATGACTGATGCATTCTTCTTTAGAGTATCTAGTAACTTTTCTTGGTTGTAAAACAATGCAAAATTTGTAAGTTTTCAACCAAAGTCATTCGGTTTTCATGTCCAGTAATTATTTTAAACAAACTATATGACCGTATATGACAAAGTTCTGTCTGCATATTATATACAGTGAGTACAATCCATAGAAATGAATAGATCTCTCGTGATTTTCTACATAACACAGCGAGACCAATTTTGCAATTGTATTATTTGTTATTTGTACTTCTATCTGTTTGGTTGGCATACATTCTTTCGACACAGTCGCTGTTAACCTCTAATTTGATTATTTCTCGTTGACATATTTGTACTACAGAATGTTCTAACTGAATAATCATCGAAGCGTTTTATGAACACAGAAACTTGTGTACGGAAAATAAATTATCGTACACTAGTAACGCCTTGGCGATGTTCTACAGATAACACAGTATGCCCGATAACAAATAACGGTCGAAAGTCGTCGTTCCGCCATTTTTACTGTCACGTTCACAGTTTCATTTATCTGTAGTAAAGCCTCTATGGTCTATTTACTTTTTCAAATTACGTTCGAAATTCGTGACGCGTGATGTACTAAAGAGGTTTTATTGCGGGATATAAAACCCGGCGCGGACGAATTAATGTCTTTTAGCGATAAATAAGTAATTTTGAATCACTAATTGTTAGTAATGAATAATGTATGAGTATTATACGTTGGCAAAATACTTCGCGCTGTATTCTGTACAGTTCGTCTTCGAGTTATTTTACATAATGAAAATGTTTGAAGGTGATAGAGATAAGTAATTTTTGTAACTGAATTAACAAAGACTTGTCCTTTACGTGTTCATACGAACATTGACTTTGAAGCCAATATAGATTTTGAAACAGTTGAAGCAAATTTCCTATCTACGAACCTTTAACAGTTAGTCTTTATGGCAGAATAAAATGTGCGTAAAGTTGCAGGTTGAGGTTTTAAAAACGATGATTATTATAACCAACTATCGCGTGAAGTCAAGAAATTGAGGTAATGGAAAAATTATAAACGAGGCTTTGGTAGAAAACAGGATATACCTAGCCCAAGAATATAAAATATTGCAGACTTGTAGGTAAAATACAGATAAACAAGAAATACTATAATCCGAGAAATAGTCTCCAAAATCGGTATATTCAGGTACCTTCAATCTCTACAGAATCTTACAGAACCTTTTGTCACCAAATCCTAAACACAAATCATAAAATCCTCGTCAATACAATTCCTAACCCGAAGCAAACACGAACCGTAAGAAAACTGTGAAATTAAGCAATAAAAGGCCACCTGTGAGTACCAAATGACATTGAATGAGGTAAACGTCAACGTAATACAATTGTAATCTGTCATTGGTAGGGTACTTGTTATAAAATTACACATTGCATCGACACGCGAGGAGAACCATTGTTCGTAAAACGACTATGAAAAAAAAAACATCTTTTATTGTGTGATGGAAATAAGTTGTCTGAATCATTAATGGGCGAGTCCTGGAGTAATCTGGGCGGAAGGTTTATGATTTCATATTAATCGAAAGAGTAATGAAATGAACCGTAAGGAATTCACCAATGTATTTAAAAAAATCAGTATTGGACTGAGTGTCACTCCTTGGGGAACCCCTGTTTCAAGGGTCAACTATGCAAAGCACATTTTGGTTATTTTATCGACTATGCTATCCACTAAGTAAGGATGGGGCTCAGTATCGCTGCTTGTGGGGAAAATCAATCTATCTCAGATTGTCTTTTTTTTTTAAAGAAGAAACGCGATTCAAAAGCGCTACAAAGTTCATCATAAAGTCTAACCCGTGCAACTCTGGTTAAGGATTCCTTAGAAAAATGCACGAAGGCAATACACCCACAGATTTCGTCCATACATCATAATACCTATCAGGGTATTAGAATTATTACAAAAAAGCTAGTATTAGCAGACACGAAGAGGTGCATACTCACAAACTGTGCCAAGGCTGGACTTAAACATAATTAGTTATTTGAAACCTATTCGTGTATTTATTGGTATTTCAATTTAATTACCTTGCGATCATTATCTGTGCCGTAATGTGTTTGACAGTATTGCTTTGGTTAGATTCCTATGGTTTTTTGAATGGGAAATGATTGGAGTGTTCTTATTAAGCGATTGATTATTCCCGCTATATAGGAAAATCTATGTAAATCGTGAAGGTAAAAGGTTCAGCCCCTGAAAATTAATTAGTTGGCAAACTCACAATTTTATCATTTAAGAGTCGGGTCGAAATATTCTTGTTTAAAAAAAAATCTAAATTGGTGTGATAAATGTATAACTTAAAGATTGTCCAGGAGTTGAAAGTAAAGTGGTTTGAAGACAACAATCTACAAAAACCAATAATCTGAAGTTAAACTAAATGTTTAAAAAACAGTGAAGATGCGATCCCTTCAAATTTTCAAACTCAGTTTAATTGATGATCCAAAATGATGAATTTAATTTTCTCAACGAAATTAGGATAAGTCTTGGCCCGGTATATGACTTGTTACTTTCTTGGCTTATCTAGAGAAGTCAAACTGGGTTTATAGGTGTGTCCTGAAGTATACGTCGAATCGTATGAAAAAGTACCTAATGCTTTCAAGATACAAGTTTGATACGTAAGTAGTGACAAGTAGGTATCGCCCTCAAACCACCAACTCACCTCTGATAATGAAAACTTTATCACCTTATCAATAAGATATCCTTTACCCCGTCTACACACGCCATGTGTAAATATTAATATGAATCATTACTTATCATATTTTAGACCATCGCCGCCAGATAATAAATCCATTGACTGTGTTAATGAGCCTGTACATTTGATACATTACAAAGGAAGTGCCAAATATGATGTCACTTGTACAAATATGAGTCAGGAAAAAAATATTTTAAAAAATTACGCTTGTGACCTATGCAACCGTACACCAGAGCGCTAATCAAAGACAAACAAAAAAAGTGGATAAACAATAGACAAAAAAGGCAAACATTACAAAACTTACCTCGAGCAGGCGCGGATATCCTACTCGCAAACATAAACCGATAACCTTATTTGAACTCCGCCGTCACTTTGAATTTTTTTAATTCGATCGTGCTGTATCAAATTGTTTTCGGGTCGGGACGTCCGCTCGCGACGGCGTCTACAGTGTAACTGAGTGGTGAGGCGGCGCCTGCGACGCTTGAGATACGCCTTCACCCACACTAGGAGGGGCGGGTCACACACGACACACACATGCGCAGGATCGAAGCCTGCATGAAAAATGCAGCGTGTTCTACGAAATAAGGTGCGACAATTCAAATGAATGAAATTTTAATAAATATGGCTCTTTCGGATGTTTTATGCTCGGGATTGCATTGAATTAGACCTTTGAACTGTTCAAGATTCTTTTGAAATTCAATACACCGGAAAAGTAGTTTAATAAGAAATATTAATAAAACATTCCCTAGCATTAGAGAGCAAAATTTTATATTTTTCTGCCCAACTTTGTATTGTAGTGAAATTAAACGAACACGTGAAGCGCCTGCTGAAGGCGTAAATATATTAAGTAAGGGTGGAGTGTGGACTGTAATATTTAGAGACAATGAACGGAATACCAATAGTATCCCTTTCAATTATGCTGAATACATATTTTTTATGAGAGCCGAGACTTCCAAAGACCGAAAAACAGTTCTCGAAACACAATTTGAGACCTACAACTGGACGCCGATTAGAAAAAAAAGACTGACATCTGCACATGGTGATGAAAACCAATAATCTTTACTGATTGAAGTTTAAGACGACAATGCAAGAATGCATCACAATGCACTGGACGCCAATTACAAACAATGTGCAGTAAATATGGTTGAGGCAGCTATAGACGATACTATAGCTATACATATGCATAGTTCAAAGGAGCCAGCCGTGTGTCAAGGAAATACTAAAACTAGCTTATTATTAAGTAATGAGTGGCTATGTGAAGACAGATAGAGGAAATGGCTGAAGTATTTTCTAGACTTAGGTTTCTAGTTGCTGTGTATTTTATTTAAACTACTTTTACGGATGTTATTGATGAAGTCTAAAAAGTGAAATGACGGCATTGAGTCAGAATGAGTACTTCACTTGTGGAAGAAGAGATCTTCTTTCTTTTAATTACGAAAAACTGGTCCTAATGCACCTCTTTAAACACAGTATATTGTGGTCTAGTTAAGTAGTACGAGGGGTACGAGAATTTCTTAACTTCTAACAAGAATTGATCAGTTCGTCGTGGCTACAGGGAATACCCTGTAGACGACGAAAAGATCAATTCTTGAATAAGTTAGGCTAAAAACTTACATAAAAATACTACCCAGTGAAAAATAACTTTAATTTCTGAAGTTGGCGGCACAAAACAAAATACAAAATCAAAAACACCGACTTCCGAAATTAAAGTTATTTTTCACTGGGTAGTGTTTTTTTAAGAAGCTTTTATTTTTCACTTTTTAGTTGTGGTACCTACTACACACAAATTCGTATACCACTACATGCTATGCATAAATAAATAACAGTGACAGAAAGTTACTATAACATCATTATATACACTCAGTGGAAAAAATACGTATTATAAAACTAACAGAAAAACTCATTAAGCAAAGTTAATCAATTTTATATAGAACCACCCCTCACTCTCATCCATTATTTTTTTTCGAAATATCCACAATTATTTCCGGATATATCGCGTAACAAAAATACAAAAATAAAACATACGGACGAATTGAGAACCTCCTCCTATTTAAGAAGTCGTTTAAAAATTGGTCCATATTCAAATTCAAAGGACAATGCCAGAAACTCTATAGAACTTTGCCCCACTCAAATCAAAAAGTCATTTACAAGCCTGCAATACGCAGCATCTTAAAGTATATTTATTACTGTTAACCAAGCATTTGTCCTAATGCCTGTAGAACTTGCGGTTTCTGTTAAAATCTTAAAACAATTTTGACATTGAATATATGTTAGGTGCAGTTTATAAACGTTAAAAAGCGATTTAAACAACATATACGTTACGCATTATCATAATTAATATAATCGTTATATGATTTTTTGTTATACAGGTATTTAAAACTATTTTTTGTGTATCATGCGCAATAAGTAACGCAATAGGAAATTCAGGGGTTGAATTCCTTATATCATTGATTTGTAATCGGCAAGTTCTACTGAAAAACAATGTAATATGAAAAGGTCCTTTAATTATTACAATTATTTTCATACATTGACATTTCCTGTAAATAGCTGGCGCAGGATTTGGCATTGTCATTTGTTTATTGTTGTGATTTTTGGTACATTTTACATGAGATCTTATTAATAAATAGTTCGTTCCTCAAAAATCTACCTTAAAGGTGTACATAACATAACATAACATCACGCCTTGTTTCCCCGAAGGGTTGGGCAGAGGTGTACCTGTACATCCACATTTCGCCAGTATGTTTAAGTCCCATGTAATAGGGGGCGAGCCTATTGCCATCAACCGGGCACAAATCCAGACTCCGGGCTGCTATTGAGAAATTCCAGATAGAAAAACCCAATAACACTTTGCCCGACCTAGGAATCGAACGAAAAGTCGTAATTATTATAAAAAAATAATTAGCTTACCTACTCGTTTGTTGCTCTTCAGCAAGAAAGGAAATGGAAGCATGATATAATACACGCCTAAACTGCTTGAGTATATTATATTATGACTATATATTATGATATTATGACTAATGGTCGAAGGTATTAGAAATCGTCTCAAAATAATTTAATCACACAGCCAGTTTGTAATTACTAATTGCAATAAGCTATACTCCATCTGTATAGTAAGCAACGTGCAGGCCTGTGTAACAGCTGATCGAGAATCGAGATAACTTCGGGACTACTCGACTCGACTTCGGGATACTTTAAACATTAGGTTTCACTTTTAACAACATTGTATGGCAGTCTTTTTGCAACTGTCATAATCATAGAGGTCCATATTTCAACAACTTTATTTTAAAACATATTATAAAAACACCTAAAAAATTAAAATTCTAACCGTGAAAATGTAATTAGAGTGAGCTTAAAGTGAGCATTACACCTGAAGCTAAGAATTGACACTATTTACTTTACGGAATAGATTGGATGTTGCTTGCGAAACCTCGTATAGCCAAGATAGCGCCAGAAACGAAGACAAATTCTAGATCCGGATCAGGACTTATTCACAAAAAGGTAATATCACTGCCAATCAGTGTTCAGAAAAGTTTATCTAGCCAATAGTTGAGGTCTTATTTCAAATTATGGGACACAGAACCCTAACATAAGAATATATATTGCAAATGGTAGAAAATTTGTCTGCTTTTAGAGAGAGAAATTCAAGGATTTTAATTATGATATCAGTAGTGCTCATCTCACCGTGAAAACTTAGGTGAAGTGAGCTGTCAGTGCCACTGATGACACTGACAACTCACACCATGCTTGTCTTCACGGTGACATTTTAACAGAATAGACATGCAGGATTAGCGTAAATGATAAGGATTTCAATAAAACTGTATAATCTAAATCTGCTTGCTCGTGTTGAAAAGTTATCCGTAATTATAATAGAAGGGAATAATACAGAATTTGAAAATACTATGCACAATTTAGTGGTGTTTCGTCCGCCGCTATTAAATTCTAAATTCGATTCTGGGGTCCATTTTCGACTATTTTACGTTCGATAGATGCTCCAGACATTTCAAATCAGTCAGTATTCTGCTGGGCATAACTACCTTTTACAAGGGGCGCCAGTATTCGGTCTTTAATTTCATGAATATTTACATATTAAAAATCTTAAATTCACTTACTGGCAGACAAATAACAGACTAAGTCACTGTCTAGAAGCTTAAAATATTGTAAAAAGGTTTTACAACAAAAGAGCACTAAGAAATGATTTTCGAAAATTCATCCACTGAAAGGGTTAAATAGAAGATGAAATTTTGTGTGGAAGTTCGTCAGGAATTTTAATTTGTTTTCATATAAAACACATGAAAACATATGGATATAAAAGAAAAATTGAAACCAAATATAGCACCGGGTAGAAACTGGAACTATAAATAATTGTTAAGGCTATTTGTGCAGGTGTAGCGTGACAAACAGACAAACAAATACCTATTTTGTAGCACAACTATTTAATTTGAATATTGTCACATTTATACCTATATATTTAAATAATGTTAACCGATCGGTCTCCGAAATGGCGTATGCACAAAGTTACACCTTGCGTGGTACCTAAACCGGTGTATAAAGTTTTTAGACCCATTGAGTCATAAATAACTGATTATAAAGAAGCAATGGTTCGAAAAATACCCATAGCAAAAAACTGGGTTTGTGGGTTCTGATGGCTGCCTCTCCATTTGAATTTCTACTCGGATCTCAACAATAGCCAGCTAGCTGGAATGAATCTGAACGAAGAATAAAGAGAAAAAGAATCGGAAGAGTTCAGTATACTTTGAAGTCGACTTCAGAGTCATAGAAGATTTGGTAGCATTTCCCCAAAATGAATTCCTTGCAGCCAAAAATGGGTCAAACAGTCTAAAAACGGTATTTTAATTGCAGAGATTGCAGAGGTCAATCGGTAGTTTTTAGCGATAATTAACCAGTATTTGAAGACAAATATGAATCTTTCTAGCAGAATATCGATCACAGCGGCAAATCTCAGCGGAGACTGGCCAAGTGCGCAAGAGCATAGTGCACAAGCGAGTGCGTAAACACAGGTGCACTCCCTTTTCTCCCACTCTCATAGTTTAATGGGACGGCAATTCGAAACGACCGGAGAGAGATCAGGCGCAGGACTTTACATGCCACAGTAGCATGATCGCTGGTTCTGCTCCGCAAGGACGCATCAACTAATTAATTAGCATTTGAAAATACAGTTGGAGCTGCAGAAGATTAAAAAAAAAAACTTTGCATTGTATAAACTCAATCTATTAGTACTGTAAAATTTCTTAAGCCTTATGTGAGTACTATGTACAAACTATAAAGCTACCATTTACTGGGTACGTCTTTCATTGACTTGAATGTTGCTCACTCTAATGTTTCGCTGATGGTGGCGCGTGTGTTGGATCATTTAGCTCCCTTCAAAATGATTGAGTTGAATGGTGCTAATCACAATTCATGCGTCATGTTCGTGAACGGGCGCCGTCAGTATGGACTGGTTATATCTTAGCTGCCACGGCGTATTTTAATTAAATTTTATTTTTGACTTTGACTTTGAGTGTCCGTGGAGTTTTTTGCTCGTTCTTCTCCATAGGTACCTATTACGCTTTGGAATGGGCAACTAGCTCTAGGTCCTCATTTCGGTTGCATTATTAAGGGTTTTTTTTCTTTTGTTTGAGAGGGTACACTTATCGAGTGGTCCCATATAAATTCGGTCAAGTTATGATGGGTGGGGTTTTTGAGTTAGCTTCAATAATACGTATTTTTTTCACTTAGTGTATGTGGATGATGTTACAATAACTTCCCGTCACTGTATTTACTTAGCAAGTAAAGGTATACGAATTTGTGTGGGGTAGGTACTACAAGTAAAGAGTGAAAACTAAAAACCTTGTTACAAAAATGAAACAACCGACTTCCAAAAAAAAAACACTTCAAAGTGAAAAATAACATCAATTGCGGAAGTCGGTAACAAATAAGGAAATAACAAAACTCAAAGGTTATTTTTTACTTTGTAGTGTTTTTTTTTTGGAAGTCGGTTGTTTTGTTTTTGTATTTGAGACAATTTTGTCGGAATAAAATTCGGAATTCAAAAACGGCTCGATAGTAAAACCTGAGTCTCAAAAAAACCCTTGTAACAAGGCTCATTCTGTCTAAAGCTAATTTACAAACAAAATTGACGTTTAATTTGAATAAACATTTTCTTTTTTATTCGGGACATCTAAAGGGGGAAAGGTCATTTCCTTTTCCTAACTGGGTAGCCATTTAAATTAAATTAAATCAAGCACGTATGCATTAGAAGGCCGTTAAATGCAGGACGCCGTAGTGTTGCAATCGTTTGCATAGCTTAGTATCGATTGCGACCTGCACCTTTGGCGGTCTTTGGACGAAGTGATTATGAAGCTTTCCTATGTGTGGGTGTAGGTAGATATGTAGTTTAGACTACTAGAATGACTAGACTAGGATGAGAACGGGATATAGGAGGAACAATATTTTTTTATGGTGGAAAAAAAAATCCCTTTCATAAAATCAGGTTTAAGTAAGACTAGACTGGTCTGGAAGACGAAACGTCGGACGTCCGGAGGCGAGATGGGCCGACGATATTGTTGTCATAGCGGGAAGAACCTGGATGAGGCTGGGCCGGGAGCGTGAAGATTAGCACAAGAAAAGAGACGCCTAAGCTCAGCAGTCGGGCTGTGGGTGATTCTGATGAAGTCTAGACTTACTTAAAACTAAGTTTTTGTCATAAGGTTTTGTTAAGAAGAGAGGGAGCTCTATTTATACCTTTGCTTTTATAACGTAGATTAGAAATGCAGTGTTTTTGCATACAATTGTAGAAATGGAAACATAATTATTTCGTAGTTGTAGTAGCTAAATGGGAAATCGATGTAAACTATTATTGAAATAACTTAAGAAGTCGACCTATGGAGCGGTTTAAATATAACACATAAGTACGCAATGAGTATAAGGAGAAAATGCTAAAGAAATACCCGAAGAAAACCTTAAGGTAGCTACTCAACCGGAACAAAAATCTTTACATGCATATTACGGAAAACTTCACACGAGAAATCATGTACAAAATTAACAAAAAAATTAACATACCTCTGACCGTCTGCACCCGTTATTACGACAAAACAAAGGTATGAAATACTTATCTCGTCTTTTATATAGCCGCTTATCAACCCTATTCAGCTCACCGATCAATACTTTTATCTCGAAGCTCTATGGTGTTAGTTTTACATGCATGTTATGTGTGTTTTGAGTTTCATGTAAAAAAGGGGATTATAAACGAAAATGAATGCGTTATCTTTGGGGGTAGTAACCGATTTCGGTGACCATGCATGGTTCACATGTTAAGGGGACTACAGCACCCTAATTCCGTAATACACAATCAATCGGAATCTGAATCGTTTTGAAACAGATTGCTAATCCATTGCTCCTTAAGTTCGATAAAAATTCTGCTCAACAATATATAGAACGCAATGAATGTTCTTGAACCGTCAAAATCAAACAGATTAGTCGTAATCGTTTACGAAAATGTGTTACGCAATTAGGGTGCAGGACCTAAACGCAAGTTTTATGATGCCGAAAAGTATATGATCCACTGCAGTAAACAAAATCAGAAAAATATATGATATTCTTCAGGATATAATGCTAGTTAGATAGTGTGTTGAAAACATAATACAACTTATTTGAAACAATAGAAAAAATCACGAAGATCCCTAACAAAAAATACGTTTTAAAACTATTCTAATACACTTTCAATCATCCTGAATTTTTCTCAGATTATTCTACAAGCAACATATTAAAGTAATCGTTTTTTTTTTTGTCCAATCAAAAGATTTTTTGTAAATAGATATTCCTTCATTTCATTGCAATAAATTACCAGCGTTGTGTTATAGCGCTTCTCTTTCTTTTCTATGCAGTCTGACAGTGACAGCGCTTTAGCTCTTATCAGTCTCTAAAGGTTTTAAGATTTTGAGGCAGATCGGCAATGTAAACATCCGAAAATAAGACTGATGACGTATTGTACGTACGTTGTCGAATGCGAGTTAGAGTATTGTGTGCTTCGGAAATAAGACTTTCATTACCAGACAGGACATTTTTTTTATTATCTGTCAATAAAAACAACCGTGAGAAATTCCTGCAATATTTAAAATAAAACTAGATCTGGCAAATATTCTATTCAATCCCTGTTAACGTATAATGGTAGGATGATGAAGTAGAAAGTCTGTATGCGATTTATCACTTCTTGCGTCGTATTCCTCAATGAGGGTCGTGACTTCCCTTCAGTATCACCTTCTCTCGGATGATCTTTCTCCAACAGTTTCTGTCTCTGGTCCACGAGGTCTTTTCCCATCTAGCTTGCCAGTCACTATTAGCTATTCTAGGTTGCCATCGTCTTTCCTCGCAATGTGACCGAAGTATTCCAAGATTCTGCGCAGGTACTCGGATGACAGCCGTGAGGAGATTTTGAGCTCTCGCAGTATGGAGTCGTTTGTCCGCTATGCTGTCCCCTACGCAGCATCTTTCTCCAGCAAAACATCTCAAAAGCGTCAACGCGGTTTCTGTCAGCGGCTTTCAGTGTCCAAGTCTCAGCGCAATACGAGAAGATCAAGAAGGCCAGTGTCCGTGTACCAGTGTCTGCTGAGCATGAGGTCCTGGGTTCGATTCCCAGGTCGGGCAACGTGTTATTGGGTTTTTCTATTTGGAATTTCTCAGTAGCAGCCCGGAGACTGGATTTGTGCCCGGTAGATGGCAATAGGCTCGCCCCCTATTACATGGGACTTAAGCATAACTGGCAAAATGTGGGTGTACTATAGGTACACCTCTGCCCAACCCTTCGGGGAAACAAGGCGTGATGTTATGGTTATTTATACTACACCTAAAGTTGATTACATACAGACAACTCATACCTAACAATTGATCTATTTAAAGCCTACTTAGCATTCCCCCTACCCAACCCTGTGACCCGATACGTATCGACTACTTATAGCTTCCTCTAACTTAGGTAAAACTTTTAGAAAATTACCATTCGTTAGTAATCGTAAATGTTTAGTGTTTCCTGTGACCTGCTGTGATTTCTGACAATTAAATCATGATGTTTTTTTGTTCTTTACTGCCTTCTGGACTATATTATGCTTTTTGTTTATGAGGCTTACGAGTTAAAGAGCGGTCAGACAGCATGGAAAAGAAAGAGAAGCGCGATGACACAACGCTGGTAATTTATTACAAAAAAAATAAGCAACTAATACAATAAAACACGATTCCGTTAATATGTTGTTTGTATAATAATCTGACAAAAAATCTGAATGATTGCGTGTATATTAGTATCGTTTTTAATCGTTAAAAGACATTTTAAGAGGTATCTTCGATATGATTTTTGTCTATCGTATCAAATTAGTTGTATTGTGTTTTCATATCTAACTAGCATATATGCTGAAGAATATCATATAGTTTTCTAATTTTGTTTACTGCAGTGAATCATTTACAAAAATGAGCGTTTAGGCCCTGTAGTCTAGGCTCACGCCTAGGTATTTAGCTTGCTTCTCCCAAGGCATCGGCTTGGAAGGGGGAGGGGGAATCGACGACGTCTCGAGAAGAGAACCGCCTGACTCTTATCGGGGTTGACCTCGAGTCTCCATTTCCGGAACCAAGCGCCTTAGACGTTTGCGCAGGCTTAGAGAGTGCGAGCTATAATATTGGGACAGTTACCGGTATAGTAAACGGCAGTGTCGACGGCGAAGAGAGCCAACTGAGCCTTTTTACTTTTTGGGATATCGCTGGTGAACAGCTTGAAGACAAGGGGAGGTATTACGGATCCCTGAGGTACACCGGCGCGAATAGAGTGAGGGGACGAGAGTGTACCCTCGATGCGATAGCGGAAGATGCGATTCGACAAAAAGTCTCGTAAGATGAGCACGAGACGATCTGGCACTCCGAGTTGGAAAAGCTTGTATAACAAGCCGTTCTGCCGGACTTTGTCGAATGCTTTCGCTAATAGAAGAATAGCAAGCCCGTCGTCGCGTTTCGCTGAAGACCAGCGCACAAGGGCTCTACGATACGGTGGACCTGGTGGATACCCGAGTTTTGGATTCGGATACCAAACTGCTCGTTGGGTATGAGACTCTTTGCTTCGGCGTAGTCTTTGAGACGCTTATAAATAAGCCTCTCGTAGATTTTGCCGAGAACATTGAGTAAGCTGATGGGGCGGTAGCTGGAGGGCTCAGACTTTGGCTTGCCTGGCTTTGGGATACCGATGACGGTTGCTTCTTTCCACACTTGTAAGAAGATGTTGTTGCTCAAGGCGCCATTGAAGATGGCGGTCATAAGCATTATTAGAGGGGCAGGTAGGAGTTTGTATACCTTATTAGTAATCAATATTTTTAGTTACGTTACGTTTATTTTATTTTATTTGAAAGGTCTACCTATTCACTAGAAACATTATCATTATAAAAATAACATTTGCATTGAGTTACGCTGCATTAGTCACTCACAGGCGTAAACAGCACTTACATACGAAATAGTTTATTTATACGTTTTAACATTATTACTACACTACCTATTCAGGATTAATTTTTAACCGGTACTAACCATCAATTCAGAACAGATTCTAGACCCCCTAGCGTATACATTTTTGTCAGTTATTAAATTATAGAAAACTAGCTGCTCCCAGCGGTTTCACCCGCATAAATCTTGATCCCGTGGGAGTATCGGGATAGAAAGTATTAATCTCTATGTGTTAATCCAGGTTATAAACTATCTGTGTGCCTAATTTCATCCAAATCCGTTCAGTAGTTTTTGCTTGAAAGAGTAACAAACATCCATCCATACTCACAAACTTTCGCGTTTATAATATTATTATAGATATATATGTAGGATATTATACTTAATTAAAAAATTACGGGCTTTTATAAAAAAAAACGATTAAGTATTGTTCTGTTAAATATGATGACCCGACCTATCACCCGACTCCAGCTTGACGTCGACTTACGGGACAGCCTGTATATTCTTGACATACGAGTACGAATAGGTAGAACTTCTAACTTTTCTGAAACCTTAAGGTTAAAGAACCTTTAATGAAACTACGCGACATACATTAAAAAGAACAATAAATTAATTAATACAACTACGTAAGTAAGTCATGTGTTTAACATAATTTATTTGTATTACGTAGTAACGTACTATGGAAAAGAAAACCATTAATTTAGTTTAACTGAATTTGGTTTCTCTACATTTTGTTAACAAACGAAGTCGGGACGGTATGTCTGGCCACATTTGTTACATTTTCACGATTGAATTTTACTCTGATTCCGAGGTCCACCCAATGACATTTGAAAGCCAATCCAGTAAACTATATTTTTCAGCCTCTTGACCATTTTTTTTTCTCAGTCCAGTCCAAAGCAAAAACTTTCAGCTATATTCCATATATTATATTCTATTTTTCTTCTATAGAATTTATTTTCTTCCAGCTATATTCTTTAAATATTATATTTAGTTTTGAAAACTTACCTCAGATTGCAAAGAAGCTTGCAGCTCATCAACTAACTTCTTTAGAGATGCGATCTGTAACAAACAAAAAAAAAATTTGTTAAACTCTTTTTGCAACAAACCTGCTACAGTAAAACCATTTTATTGTTGCAAGAGAATCTTAAAAGTATGTAAACTTTGTTAATTGACTTATTTTCTACCACTGTTCACTATTGTTCTACTGCTCTATGAAATCAAACAGCAATATTAAAACCTTCATGTAACAACAAGTCACGTTAAAAGTTGCAGAATAGATCAAGCTAAGAAAAAAAAAAACTTTTTTTTTTGTTGGGAATCTTGCTTCCTTGTCTGCGACAGGAAAAGCGTCATAATGCCAGTTACATACGTTCGTTTTACATAAAGACAGTGGTACGTAAACACCCACTTGCGATGCCAATACATTCCACTCTGACCTATTGGTGGCGCGCATTTAAATCGCTTCCAAATTTGAATTTCAAAACGCAGCCGCGCCATTGGTGCGTCCGTGTCTCTTTTTTTCGAACAACATCGATGACAAGGTTTTTTTACTTTAACACTTGCTGTAATGTTGTATACGACGTGCTATTTCTAGATTGCAGCAGGAGAAGGGAGTGCATGATAGAGTGGCGGTTGACAGGGGAGAACGGAACCAGAAAACGTGTTGCGCTGGCGCCAGCATATTAATAATATATATATTGATAAAAATGCATGGCAAAATGTGTTGTTAAGCTCAAAACTCGAGAACGGCTGGACCAAACCGGAAGGTTTTTTTTTTTCAAATATACGTTGAAGTCCAAGGAAGAAAATACTTCAACTGAATGAGACGAAATTCAAATCTTTTATACAACGCACACTATGCAGGCAGGCATATTATAAGTTAGGGGATTATATCGCTAATAAAAATTCCTGGCTCAATGCTCGTCCTCCTCCACACAACTAATTAATTAACATTTGAAATACTGTTCGAGCTGCTGAAGATTGTAAGAATATATTTGCATTGTATAAACTCAATCTCCTTTGTATTATATGAAAGAAAGAAAAATGCGTTTATTGGCATTACAACACAAAACAATTACACCTTAAAACTATAAAAAACAGAAAACAAATATACACTTGGGAGCAAATAAATCGAGCCACTTCCTTTTTCACGCATTATGGTTATTATTTTTGGTATTATGGAACGCATCGATTCGAAACATATATCGCCTAAAAGGGTATTTAATAACCTTTACAATGAGGGTAGTTAGTTGTCAAAATTTCATTTTAATTAAAGTTTAAAGGGCAGAATAAAATTATCGCATTTAATTTGCTTATGACATTTTTATTGTACTCTGTTAAGAAAAGATTAAATTTGAGGTTTTTGTTAATCATACCCATATTACTTGTTATTGTTGTCTTTATCTCTGTCTGTGTAATCAAAATAACCTGATAAAATGGATACTACACCGACGGAAGCTGCCCAAGTTGTAGCTTTACTTGAGGTTGGACACGGACAACGTGAAGTGGCACGCAGACTTCATTTGAGTCGTTCAAAGGTACAGCGGGTATACCGCAGGTATCTGGAGACTGGTGCTTTTGTTCGGCGACCTGGAACTGGCCGACCACGGGCAACAACAGAACGTGACGACCGCTTTATTGCAACCAATTCGTTGCGCGACCGTGGACTTAATGCTGTTCAGCTACAGCAAGCGTTACGTGACGTTCGAGGTGTCGCAATCAGTAGGTGGACAGTGAGACGAAGACTAAAGGAACGAAATTTAACATCACACAAACCAGCAACTGGCCCAAAATTGACTGTAGCTCATCGCCGATCTCGCTTGGAGTTTGCTCGAGAACACATTAATTGGACGTTAGAAGACTGGAGGTCAGTTTTGTTTTCTGACGAGTCAAGAATCTGTCTTTTTAGCAATGACGGGAGAAACCGAGTGTATAGACGTCCTGGTGAAAGATTTGTCCAATGTTGCATTCGAGAAACTGTGAGTTTTGGTGGTGGTTCTTGTATGGTGTGGGGAGGAATTTCTCTAGACGGAAAAACGGAACTTGTCTTCGTCGACCCCGCCAACGATGGCAGTGGTAGACGTGGATTAACAGCTGACCGATACATAACTGACATTCTTGAAGACCACGTAATGCCGTATGCTGGTTTTGTCGGAGAAAATTTCTTGTTTATGCATGACAATGCGAGACCTCATACCGCGCAGATCGTTACGGAATACTTGTCTGCGATCGGGATTCAACAAATGGTATGGCCAGCACGAAGTCCCGATTTGAACCCGATCGAACACCTATGGGACGAGCTAAAACGGAGAGTCCGAGCCAGGGTTCCCGCTGTTTCATCCATTCCCGAGCTTAAAGTCGCTGTGCTTGAAGAGTGGGAGAACATACCACAATATGTCATCGTAACTCTGATCAGATCGATGACTAATAGGCTACAAGAATGCATCAGGGCACGGGGGGGTAATACCAGTTATTAAGAATATTTTTTTTGCAATAATTTTGTTTTTTATTGTTTTTATGGACTGTTTTAGCCCTACTAAATTTTCTATCAAAATTACCATTTTTCTTGCAGAGCCAATAATTTATCATTCAATAAGGTTATTATTCAATAATTTACCCTCATTGTTAAGGTTATTAACTTAACTTTTAGGCGATATATAGTTCGAATTGATACGTTCCATATTCCCAAAAATATTTACCATTTTACGTGAAAAAAGGTAGTGGCTCGATTTATTTGCTCCCAAGTGTAGTAATGCCAAAAGGGCCTCAGCACAGCATAATGTCAGATGACAACACAAGGTGACATCTGACATATAAATGCATAGCACATGTGTGAGTAGATACTATGTACTATGGAGCTACCATTTACCGGGTAATGTGTTACATTGACTTGAATGTGCCCTGGCGTCTGATAGTATGTCATGCTCACTCAAATGTCTCGCTGACGGCGGCGCGGGTGTTGGATCATTTAGCTCCCTTCAAAATTGTTGAGCTGAATGGTGCTAATCCATGCGTCATGTTCGTGAACGGGCGCCGTCAGTAGGGACTGTTCATTTCTTAGCTGCCTCCGCTTTAGAAACGACCAACTGGAACCGTGCACCTAGAATCTGACGTTTCATAAGTGCCCATGTAGGTTTATGTGAAATAAAATATTTTGATTTTGATTTATTTAATAATGTATTTTTTGGTTCGTTTTTATTTATTTTTTGCTGCACTCTGGACGCTTTTAACATGTATGGTTTTTGTACACTGTTCTCACATATAATACGATCAACATTAATGAAGTAACTAATATATTTATTGTAAGAACAATATTATTTAAAAGAGAGTCCGTGGAGTTTCTTGCCCTTTCTTCTCCATAGGCACCTACTACGCTTTGACTGACCGACTCCTTGACAATTCAAAAATGCCTGTAAATTGTTTAAATGAAATATGCTTTGAGCTTGAGTTTGAGTTTGAGAACAATTGGAAAAAATGCACGGAAAAACGTAAAAACCACATTTTTTCTATTCAAACTGTTCCTCCACTACAGACCGACGTCTGTCGGGTCAGTTAGGTTATAATAATACATATTAAGTTGCTTGAATTGCTACTTAGCCCTCTTACTTCCTAATTTCGCTGTGCACGACAGGGTTGGACCCTATATTGAGTTTTTATTTCGTTTAACACTCTATGTAACCAATTTGAAATGCAATAAAGAATTGAGCATTGAGTATTACCTATGACAAGGGCTGGAAGATGTTGAGCAGGTAATATTTGTTTTAATAATTGCTCAGCCTCGTTGGTCTAGTGGTCGCAATAGCCACTGCTGAGCATGAGGTCCTGCAGTCTAATCGCGTAACACATTTTTGTAAACGATTACGACTAATCTGTTGTATTTTGACAGTTCAACAACATTCATTGCTTTATTTACATAGTTGAGCAGATTTTTTATCGAACTTGTGAAGCAATGCATTAGCAATCTGCTTCAAAACGATTCAGATTCTGATTGATTCTGTATTTCGCAATTAGGGTACTGGGTTCGATTCCCAGGTCGGGCAAAGTGTTATTGGGTTTTTATATCTAGAATTGCTCAGTAGCAGCCCGGAGTCTCTCCGGGCCTAACCTCTCCGGGATTACAGGCGTGATGTTATGTATTACTTGCTCTATTGGGTGTCTGTGCTTCGCCTCTACACTTTCACTAACTTTTTGCAGACTCTCCGTATTATATCTCCAGTAGTGAAGGCCTTGCTTCTTTTGCAGTCTGTCAGTCAATCATTCATCTGTTGAATTTGTATTAATAGATGTAAAACTGTTGCCTCAACTCCACGTGAACTTTCTATTAACTAAATGGTTTTAATGTCATATTCGTTTCCTGGTCTAAATCAATTCCAATTGAATCTAATATTATTTGTATTTAGAACACTTATGTATAAATTGCTTTGTATTTAAAACTACCCGTCCGTGCTAAACATACAAACCTTGTCCTGACAATTACAAACATAACTAAAAAAATTCAAATCCATAACCAAATATATGCTGCAGTCTTTTTGAAGTGAAAAACGACAAAATGTTAGTTCAAAAACTAAAACCAGACTACTGAAAAATCACGCTGTAAAATGTACGAAACAAGAAAATATTTCAGACGGAAATTAAGACATAACACAAAAATAGTCAGGATAAAGCCGTGGTCTTATTTTTTTCTTAGTTCATGATTTTTCTTTCTCTAGAGGGCGCTATATTCAATTAAATGTGACGCCATATTGCCTATAACCCAGCGGAGCATCAAGACACTTCCAACAATACCCCATTTGTCAAATTATGATAAGTAGTTTAAAAGTTGTGTAATACATACGGTCAAAATCATAACCCTGCTTTTTGGTTCGCCGCAGTCGGGTAATATTCGTTATATTGTATTCAAACGTACGAGCCAGAACGAATGACAACCAAAAATGTAAAAAAAAAACTTTAAACAACAAGTTTATAAAAAGAAATCAAAACACGAAAACAAAAGAATAAATTAGCAACTCACCCTTGCTTAATTTGGTAACAAAATCCACTTTTTCACACAAATCAATGAGGGTATTTGACAAAAAAAAAACATCAGGTAGTGCGGGTAGGTGTGAGGCAAAAACAAGAGTCGTCAGTAAATGTTTAGCAATGGAAATGGCATGGTAAACTAGAGATTAACATAGGAACTGGGACACAGATTATAATCGCAGATTCGGCCATTGACAAATTGGACACTTTTTTAGGGTACCGTGGAAAATGAAACGCAACGAGGGATCTCTTCAAGTGAAGACACAAAAGAACTGTTACTGCTTCCTTGGCAGACAGCCCCTGAATTGACATTATCATTAGCTTCTCCCTGGCAGTCAGAAGCTTAAACTTCCGTAAAATTTGGAACGAAATGCCTTAACGCAGACTGCGGTAGGAGTTGACTGGTAGAAAATAGTTACTTATAGAAAAACATGCGATTTTCGCCCTCTGTCTCTTTCTATTATATACGAGTGTGTATGAGTACTTATTCGTGTACGAGATTCGGGCAGACGAGCATTGTGTGCGGTCGGTTTTATAACCTCAATACTGTACGTTGTAATTTTTTTTAATTATCCTTATGGAACTTCGTTCTTGTCGAGGGTCCTCGACTGCACACGATTCTATCTCTCCTATGTAAAAAGGAAATTAAGCTTGTATTATAAGTCGTCCTGAGATTCGTCTTTTCAATAATTACCTTTCATAATACCACAACCTATCGCCTCCCCACATCAAACCAGAAGCTTCTCATAAGCTTTTTATGTACTGCGTCTGAAACACATTTTTTTTGAGTCTCATACTCAAAGCAATTATATTTACTTTTGAATTGTCAAGGATTCGGAAATATGAAGCTAGTTTCCCATTCCAAAGCGTAGTAGGCACCTATGGAGAAGAACGGGCAAGAAACTCCATGTGTCCATGGAGTTCCTCTTTAAAAAAAAAAATGTTCTTACTTAAATTAGTTACATAATTAATGTTGATCCTATAGGTGAGAACGATGTACAAAAACCGTACACGTTAAGAGTAATAAAGATTATTTATCCACAAATACCTAATATTAAACGGAACCATAACAAATATCTGAAAATATTCGCAGTATTTTCTCTCGTCCCATTCAGGGAGGTCTTCGGCCCCACGTTGTGTAATATTGGGGATATTCAAATGAAATCAAGACTGGGACAAATGATTCAGTTCGAAAGATATTATCTGACATATTGGCGAGCGTCCAAACTGTTAAAAGTCATAGATTGACTTCTAAATCGGTGAAAAACCCCGAATATTTCAACGGCTTTTTGTGACGTTGAATTACCATATTTTGTGAATGAGAAATGTTTTTTTTTTTGTCTGGACATCCCTGCATATTTGTATTGTCTTTAAAAGGCTCTGCTAAAACCGCTAGTCCAAATTCATACACGGGCAAATTCTCAAACGTAACGTCAAGTGTAAGGTGCTGTCACTAACTCTTCACAGTGTACTGTAGCGAAGAACATTAAGAAGGTCTTCCTTCCTTCCTTCCAAATAAGATCTCAAACGACACTAGAGTGTTGCTTGATAATTCAGGGGATTTATGTTAATAAACTACTTCTTGGACATATTAAAAACTAAGTTATTCATCTTCATTAGACTCATCGTCCACGACCGCGACGTTACGCTGCTTGTGATTGGTTGTGGCGCCACGTCGCCGCGTCGGTGTCGTGCGATTAACTTAAGACAATGTTTCTGATTTCTCATGAATTACCTTACCTTCTGACAGGTTATGAGTTTACTTAATTGTTTATTTTATTTGACTGCATAAATCAATTTTATTTATTATTGACATAATCTAAATTAATAATCATTACAATGTTTTTTAATGAGTTGTTTAGCGTTAAGCGGTTAGCTTGCAACCTCGACAGTTGATCATATACCTTAATCCGTTAGGTTTGGTTATCATTTGTCACTTCAAGTTACAGTTATGTGAGCATGATGCAGGCGATGCAGCATTGCATAATGTAAACGGGCACGCCCTTTATGCCTTGAGGCTTTCATGAAATCATGTTTACGTTTTTAAGATTTATTTCTGCTTCAGTATAGTTTTCAATGTTTTTGTTGATACATATATTGGAGTGCTAGCGGACATATGCCAAAAACATTCAATAGGGATGATGGCAATTTTGTTATTTTTATATTTAAAAAAAAAATGGTTGTCTCCAAATAGTGCAAACAATATTACAAACAGTGTAAAAGCTTTAAAAATACCAAGTTATAAACGTTTTAAAATAAGTGTTAGACTAGTTCAGCACTATCGTAGAAGTGACGTCACAACTAAGTAACTTCATGCTAGCGCCGTACATTGTCCGTAACGCGCGACAAGGACGGGATAATCCCCCCCCAAAACTTCGAAAGCGTGTATCTTCTTCATATTTAAATCCAATTTAACAGATTTTTTCGATTATCTCATTTTACTATGCCTTTCTTTGAAATTACATTATTTTTTCGAATATTTTTAATATTAGTCATCATCCCTTTAAACTGTTTTGTGTTTCGTAATAATTACCTACCTACTATATTGTATAGAATCAAGTTCTTATAACTGAACAGACAGCTGTGCTGCTGGGGAGGTTATTGCGCCAGTTCTTCTTCCCAGCTAAAGCACTAGGAAGTGGCGAAGGGCGAGCGTGCCGGGGGACTGTCTTATGTCATTTTGACGTTCGAAAAGTGCAGATTCTCAGCCTAATTTGAATAAATGACTTTTGGCGTTTCATTTTGTACGAAACGCCAGTGTAACTTTCTGCTGTGACTTTCTGGCTACTCTTTGGTGATTTACACGTTATTGCCTTAATGTTTATAGAGCTAGACACAGGAGCTAGAGAACTAGAGGCACAGTGAGGTAAAATGATGTATTAGATTATTATACGATTTATTTATAGCTTTGTTGGCTATGAAATGTAGCAATCAAACTCGAATGAATTGTACCTGTTTCTTCCCGCCATCTCATTTGAATTGTCAATTTGTTATATACCTCAGTCGTAGAATATTCTCTGAAGTATTGAATTTACAGCAATGAGGCTCTGGTTAGACTGATCTACTATAGTAATAGTAATAATCTTAACTAAAATTATAAATGCGAAAGTGTTTGCTTGTTTGTTACCTTTTTCGCCTAAATCACTGAACCGATCATCATGAACTTTTGCATATACGTGGTCAGGGGTACTGAAAAGTACATAGGGTACTTTTCATCCAGAAAAAAAGTACTGTTCCTGAGAGAAACAACAATATCATTCGGTGGCAACAATTGATTTAGGACGCTAGATGGCGTCTTTGTAGTCACGATTGAATTATATTATTAGAAACTTTAGTAGTGAGTTAAGAGTTTTTTTTTTTTAAATAAACGTGACACATTTTTTGGATTTATAACCTGGATTAACATACAGGATACTTTTTATCTCGGCAGTACGTTTCCGTTGGATAATTTCCGACGGACGAAGTTAAGGAAACCTAGTTCATACTAAAGTAACTCTTGTCTGTCTGACTGTTACATTTTCACGCCTTAACGGCTGAACAGATGTCGATGATATTTCGTAGGTAGACCAAGGCCTGGGTTAGGTGGGACATAGAACACTTTTTATCGCGGTAGAACGCCCCCGTGGGATAGACTCCGACCTCCACGCTGGCGACACTTAGTATAGGGTTTTCCAATAAGAGGTGTCATTTGATATTCAAAAAAAAAAAAACATCATGAAAAGGATATGGTCCTGTAAGCGTGGTCATGTGGTAATTTGCCTGATGTTATTTTCCACTATGAACAGCATACATTCCTCTTTATAATGAAATAAACATCCGATCATTTATATTAAAAAATGTCATTTTTCTTTGAATATCAAAATTACCCTGATATTTGAATATGAAAACCCTGTATTAGTAGTTCATAAGCCAAATGAATTTCTATGACACTTAACTTGTTAAACTCAACATCGTAATCCAAGCTCGCCGGGGCACAGGTTTCGGCCGAAAGCTGTGCCTTATCAAGACTTATCGCAGAGCAAACATGCGATACCGTATCTACCCTACCAACGGGCATTCGGGCCGCGTGTGGAGCGTGTGGCGGATCGGGCTACACGAACAGCGATTTAAATACACATTATTTTTATGGCGTTAAAAATACATACATACTTAAATCGTATGTACGTACATACGTCTTCCTCCTATGCGGGTAGGCATAGTATCTTTACATACACCTTTTACTTCGTTAACGTTCATACATCTGGTCATACACGCACGCTGGTTGCTATATACGTCACCATAAACTCACAATACGTCCTTCTAGGTCGTCCCGGCGTTTCCACTCAAATATGCCTTGTGGATACCTTTTGTCAGTCGCCGCTCATTCATCCACTCAACATGGCCAAACCATCTAAAAGCACACAAAAATTTTGTTAATTGACTAGATACAGCACACAGCTAAACACTAAGAAATTGTGTTTGATTTGATTCCGATTTGAACATATGATATTTTTACTCAGATATCCTGAAATCAAAGACAGGTCTTTGACTTACGCCTTGTTTCTGGGCATTATACTATACCCTCAGGATATACTTATTTGCAGACTTCTGGCCCGCCCACTTCTGGCCCGCCCACCACTGAAATAAGGCGACGTGTAAAAGATGTTCAAATCCAATTTTTTAAACACCTGCACGTTTCGATATCTTCTAACTTTTTAAGGTTCATTCGATGCGGGTTCGGATCGTCGGGGTCACCAGTATAGAGGTATGAGGATCAGGGTGTAAACTTCACTCATACTCCATGGAAAACGGAGGTTCTTCCGACCAGACGTGTGGGCAACTGCCCGACGATTGATGTCGGGACGTTGTATATATGCCAGTTGTGCGGTAAACTCTGCTTGCGCGATGCAGGATTTCGCGTAACGTCAGTGTGATGCGTAGTTCGCATGTGGGGTGTTAATAGAGCCACACTTTCGTCTATAGGCTGCTTTCGGAACCTCACAAGGTTGTTATAGCGCTACAAAGATCTTTTGGCGCGTGGCCAAAATTAAACTAACGTCGCCGTCTTGTTTTATCAATACATAAAAAAAAACAACAACTGTCAATCATTCAGGCGCCAAAAGATCCTTGTAGCAATCTAATTTCAACTCGAGTCTATCGGAGCAGCCACAGATTATTTATTTATTTATTTATGGTAACTGCACAGCTGACAGTAAATATAACATATTTATTATTTTAAACATTACGCCAATTACGAAGTACATAGGTAAGTAAGTAAGAAATATAGAGAGTGACTATTTATAAAATGTGAGTGCGTGTATCTATGAGGTGTGGGTGTCGAACTGTGTGTGGAGATATGTGTGTGTCTATGTATGTATGACTAAACTGGCACTACTTGGTAAGCTGAGTATGCGGCGTTCGATGGAGGATTTGGATAATCTCCTTTTTAAGGCGGTTACGTGTGGTAGAAAAAGGGGTCCAAAGGTGAGAATTTATCATTATAAATTAAATTCGTGATAATGGACAGGAGTCCGGGTAATTTGGAATATCGGCTTTAGTTTTGTAATTTAGGTAAGTACTTGATTTTGCGTTGGATTGATTAAATTTTATCAATATCATTCTTAGAACTAGGTCACCATATAACACTTGCGGATTCCAGTACGCTCCTTACATAACAGTAATATAAAGTTTTTAAGCAAAGTGGGTAAGTGGGTGGGTGGTGTTTATCTACATATTATACAGGTTGGCAGGAATATCGAGGCGTAAACTACATACATGAATTCAACACATGATTCTAGACAACCTTTTTTTTGAGTGGGAAATCATCAAATGACGTTTCCCGCTCTGGGTGGAGCGGAGCGGGAGGGCGTGTCAGACTTTTACTGACTCAAACCCACCCGTGTTCCTTCAGTTGCCTGTGGCAGGCCCACGGTATCTCTTTCGAACATCCCGCGACCCTGAGGCATCGGCCCAATCGGACCCCGTCAATATGTGCTGACATGGAAAACGACGCGTCGTCGACTCGGGCTAGTACTTACCGGACGGCGAGCTACCCATTGCTCGTCGTCCGCAAGCCCATTCTAGACCTCCTAGAGTAGACATATCTAAGCGGTTATAAAAAAAAACTGCTTCATACAAAAATGCAATACCTAAGCGGTCAAAATGTACGGACCGCGCATTTTTTTTTTAAACCGACGAAATATTGTTAAGTAGGTTCCGAATGACGCACCAAATCCATACAAAATAGTTGCGCCACCCTGCATAAACATTTTAGAAGACAATTACCATGTTTTACCTCGCAACCTAATTCTGCAGAAGTTTAAAACACTAAAACCTTGGGGCCACGACATGTTTTCGAACTAATTTCTCATATATACAAACAGCAGCCAGCCTAATTGCGTAACACATTTTCGTAAACGATTACGACTAATCTGTTTGATTTTGACAGTTCAAGAACATTCATTGCGTTATTTACATTGTTGAGCAGAATTTTTTATCGAACTTATGAAGCAATGGATTAGCAATCTGTTTCAAAACGATTCAGATTCCGATTGATTGTGTATTACGCAATAAGGGTACAGGTGCAATTACTGATTCTAAAGTCGCTCCTTTAGTGGCCACACCATGGTTAGTTTATGGGCCTGTAGTACCCAGACACTTTATCTCTATCCAACCACATATGCCAGAAAGAGACGAACTACATACGTACGACATTATTTTTATAACTGTTATATACACAGCACTGGAGTACCAATAGTTTCCATGTGAATTTACCCCTAGCGAGCGTTGGCAAATATATTGTAAAATTAGATTGAATCTGTCTGTGGATGTCGGAAATTATACCACAGGAACGTATTACCTTACCCAGGATACCATCCATCTCCTTGCAAATCTTTATGTAAATCCGTTCAGACAAGGTGACATACAGACAGAGTTACTTCCGAATTTATAATAATAGGACTTTGCCTATGAAGCTGCCGTTTAGTTTAGAAAGTTATAGTCAATTTTATATAAATGTTTTGCATTTCATGCTATCGATGCATCTCTGTCAATGCAGTGGTAATTTTTCAATGCCCTTCTTGAAGAAGACAGGTGTAAGGGAGCTAACAAACTTTTTTAAGGCATTTTGCACGGCAGTACAAAATGCCTTTAAAGAGTTTGTTATCGAAAAAATTCACACCCGAGAGAGGCATCTCGAGCATTGTTTTTTTTTTGACAATCAAGAGAGAGACAGAGTCAAGGGTGTCATGATTCATATTCTACAAAAGTTTGGATCGTTTAAAGGAATACAATAGTTTACTAATTAAGTTGGTTCGGTGTTCGGTGGACAAGTGGTGGCAACGACCCCAAATTCTAAGTAATAGGTCGAGGGTTCGAACTAATCGAACCCAGGCAGGCGCTTTACCTTGTGTAAATAATTTAATCACCATTGCTCTCAAAACGTCGAAGGAAAACATCGTTAGATAACATGTGACATCAACCAACCCGCGCTGGGCCCGCGTGGTGGATCTCCCTCTCGACGAGAGGAGGCCTGTGTCCCAGCAGTGGGAACATTATTGGATGATTATACAGGGTTGGATTAGTTGTATTCGCAATAAAACGGCATCCCTGATCCGCAGAATGCGTACGTAGCGGACAGGCTCTCATCATCAGCTACCGTTGGTTAGGTCTCCAGAGACAAGAACCTTCTCGCGATGCGAGCCGTATCGAGGAATACTGCCTTCTGAATCAGGCACTTGATACAACTGCCTAACGAAAGTCTCGAGAGATGTTTCGGCCATCAGGCCATTGGCCGATACGACAATCGGCACAATGACAGCCGAGCTCACATTCCACATGTCAACAACCTCGTGTACTAAGTCGAGATATGTATTTGTTTTCTATTTATTTATTAATAATTATTTTATTTTAGATAAATTATAACACATGCAATACATTAAATTGGAATCAATTGGTACGTATACTTAAAAAATTAAATTAAAATCAATTTACACAACACTAAAATTTCATTAAATTAAGGGGCCGGCGAACAACGCACGTAATAGGAATTCGAGGCTGGATTCGGAATACTGCTATCTCTGTTTGACAAAAGATGGGAGCGAGGGACGCGGTGCGCAGCCGTGTGTGTGTGTGTGACTGTGTGAGTAGATAGATAGCTATTATGAGCTGTACTGTACTAACTGTACCTTCCATTCATTCATAACGACTCTGAAGATATTTCTATCTATTAGTAATTGGTTATGTTCATGATTTGCTTTATTTTTGTTGACTACTTTGGAGAATCGTTTGTAAATCTACAGACTAGTAATGCGTTTTTTGGAAATTTCTTTACAATGCCGGTATCTCAACATATAAGAATATTTCGAGATCTAGGCCTTGTAGAGAAAATCTAGCAGATATGTCATACATACCTTTCCTAAATGTACCTATAAGCTGTCGGTGTTCTTGAATATATTACTTATGGCACCTTTACATCGTCATCTCGCACGGTCTTTGAGGGGAACCGGCCGACGACGTGTAAATATAAATTATAGGGATATTTATTATTTTTGTCTTTTTTCATTTGAAGCCGGTATAATATTATTTATTTCCATGGTCCTCACTTTCAAAAACTAAGGCTTCTTATGTCTCCCTGATGTTTTCCTTTACCGTTTTGAGAGCAGCGGTGATGAAATAAATTACACAAAGTAAAGTGCCTGTCTGGGTTCGAATCTACGACCTACAACTCGTAAGTCGCGGCCGTTACCACTGGGCCACCACTGCTCTCTGAGCAATAATGAATACAGGACAAATAATAAAGTGTTATGCAAAATAAAAGACCAATATTCTAGGTACATATAAATAAATAAGCATACATATAAATAATAGCATTCTGTGCTAAGAATAATTAAATAAATAACAAGGATTTTGTATAAACATTTATTTTGATGTGTTCTTACTTCATAAATATCATTGTTATTATTGATTTATCTATTTAAAAAATATTAATCAAAACTTGATAAAGGTGACCATACAGTATCGACTAAACGAATTATACAATTATGGCAGTAGGAGTGTCAAAGATCCACACTAAACACTCTGATTTATATGATTTGGCTTTTTATCTGTATTACCATGCATAAAATGATAATCGACCGTATTCTAGCGGCAAGAAGTTTTAATATACAATTCAAACTCAAACTCAAATCATTTATTTCAATTAAACCATTTACAGGCACTTTTGAATTGTCAAGGAGTCGGTCAGTCATAAATATGAAGCTAGTTGCCCATTCCAAAGCGTAGTAGGTACCTATGGAGAAGAACGGGCAAGAAACTCCATGGACACTCTTTTAAATAATAATGTTTTTACATATATCTTAGTTACATCGATTAATGTTGACACTATAAGTGAGAACGATGTACAAAAAACCGTACACGTTAAAAGCGTCCAGAGTGCATCAAAATATAATTAAAAACAATCCAGCTAATTAATTATTAAAATAAGCCGTGGCAGCTAAGAGATGACCAGTCCCAACTGACGGCGCCCGTTCACGAACATGACGCATGGATCAGCACCATTCAGCTCAACCATTTTGAAGGTAGCTAAATGATCCGACACACGCGCCACCGTCAGCGAGATATTTGAGTGAGCATGACATACTATCAGCCGCCAAGGCACATTCAAGTCAATCTATGACATTACCCGGTAAATGGTAGCTCTATAGTACAAAGTACTCACATCTGTGCAATGCATCTGTATAATAAAACGGAGATTGAGTTTATATAATGCAAATAAATTCTTACTATCTTCAGCAGCTTCAACAGTGATTCGAATGTCAATTAATTAGTTGTGGTGTGGAGCAGGACCGGCATTAAGCCAGGCATTTTTATCAGTTATGTAATCCTCCAACCTATAATATGCCTGCCTGAATAGTGTGCGTTTGACAAAGGATTTGAATTTTGTCTCATTCAGTTGAAGTATGTGGGGAGGTATTTTATTATAACATTTTAGACAGTATCCCATGAAAGATGAATCTACTTTAGCCAGTCTGAAACCTGGTTGAACTAATAGGTCCCGATTTCTAGTACTATAATTATGTCTTTCACCTCTTTTACTGTAAAGATGTAAATTTTTTCTTACGTACATGATGTTTTCATAGATGTATTGACAAGGTACAGTCATGATGTTAATATCCTTAAACAATTCCCTTAGAGAATCGCGCCTGCGGAGATTATATATGGCTCTGATGGCTCTTTTCTGCAGAATAAAAATAGACTCGATGTCTGCAGCCCGTCCCCAAAGCAAAATACCGTAAGACATGATACTATGAAAGTAACTAAAATAGACCAGCCTCGCGGTATCTACATCAGTAAATTGAAGGATTTTTCTGACAGCGTAAGCTGCTGAACTTAGCCGTCCTGCTAGAGATGTTAAATGAGGACCCCATTGTAGCCTTGAGTCGAGCGTGATCCCCAAGAAAACCGTTTTATCGACGAATTCTAGCTTCTCTTGATTCAATACTATCTCACAATCACTACTCTTGACGTTTGGTAAAGAAAATCTTATACACTTAGTTTTATTTCCATTTAGTACTAAACCATTAGCCGTGAACCAATTTCGGACCAGCAGTAGGGCGTTATTTACGTCGTCAAAATTTGAAGCACGTCTATCTACCTTAAAAATTAAGGAAGTATCGTCAGCAAATAACACCATCTGTGGTTGATTTAATAATAAATGGAGTAGGTCATTAATATATACTAAAAAGAGGAAAGGACCCAATATCGAGCCTTGTGGAACACCCATTTTTACCTTTAAACCAAGTGAATTGACACCATTTATTTGAACTTGCTGTTGTCTATCATTTAAATAAGATTTTATTAAACTAAGCGCAAGTTTTCCAAGTCCGTAATGCTCAAGTTTCAAAAGCAGGGTTTCGTGATCGACGCAATCAAATGCCTTGGAGAGGTCACAAAAGATTCCTATGGCATCTTGAGCCTCTTCCCACGCGTTAAAAATATGTTTTAATAAGGTAACACCAGCGTCGGTCGTACAACGCCCTTTGGTGAAACCATACTGTTGCTCGTGAAGGATTTTATTAGTATTAAAATGATTGAGCATCTGACTAAGCATTATCTTTTCAAAAACCTTGCTGAAAACCGGCAACACGGACACAGGTCTATAATTATTAGTGTCTTTACTGTCCCCGGATTTGAAAAGTGGTATTACCTTACTGTATTTCATTAGATCCGGGAAGACTCCTTGATCCACACACAAATTAAATATTAAGGCTAAGTAAGGTGCTATAGTTTCAATTATGGAGGTACAGACTTTAATAGACATTCCCCAAAGATCTTCGGTCAATTTGATTTTGATTTGCTTAAAAGATTTTATTACTGTTAAGGGGTTAATATGCTTAAAGTTAAATTCAATCGGGCAGGCAGAAACATTCGCCCTCATTAAATCAAAAGCCCGCGAGGGCGAAGAATTTAAGATTTCAGTGGTTTTTAGTGGGACACTGGTAAAGAAATTCACAAATTCCTGAGCAACTTTTTTGTTATCGCAAATGAGACCACGTGACGTCTCCAGTGTGTAATCAGAATTTTGCTTTTTGATCCTGTTCGTTTCATTATTGATAATTTTCCAAACCGTCTTTATTTTATTGTCTGCTGATTTTACCTTGTTGCTAATGTATAAGGCTTTAGCAGCCTTACAAGTGTTCTTAAAAATTTTTGAGTAAGAAGCAACATACTTATTAAAAGTTTCCGTGTTAATATAAGGCTTAAGGCCATACAGCTCGAAAAGTTTTTCCCTACTTTTCCTAAGTCCTTTAGTTGCCCAGTCACTAAATAAAAACTTAGGGCTGATACTTTTAGACTTCTTCTTAAAAATATTATTAAACTCGGTTTAAACTACCGAAAAGAATTCTTTATACAAACTATTAACATTATTCATTGTAAGGTCCTGATTACTTAACTTACAAATTAAAGTGCTTTTAAATTTATTTAAATTGACAAATGTTATTAATTAAAATAACATTAAAATCCTTGCAAGCAAAGTAAATGCGACACAATACGAAATGTTTTAGTACTGAGCTCGATACAGAATGGTTATGTATTTGCTACAGATAATTTAATGAATATGAATATCATGTAACTATTCAGCCATTATATTATAGGTAATATTTACTCAATTTAGACAAACTGATTATTAAGGCATCAATATTCATCATATCAGGGGTATTGTATGAAACCAGCAACCTAATTGCGTAATACACATTCAATCGTAATCTGAATCGTTTTGAAACAGATTGCTAATCTATTGCTTCATAAGTACGAAAAAAAATTTGCTCAACAATTTAAATAACGCAATGAATGTTGTTGAACTGTCAAAATCAAACAGATTAGTCGTAATCGTTTACGAAAATGTGTCCAGCAAAAATATAATAATAATAATGTCTTCCTGGTCCTCACCGATTTCGGTCGCAATGTGTATATTACTGAAACAATTTACTTGTCTTATTTTTGCAATATTCATTTCTTAAACTGCAAAGTATTTCCCACACATAAATTAATGTTGACATCGTAATTGAATTACACAAAGAAAATGCTTTCAGTTAACAAAATGTATCAATGAACGCAATGCTTCGACTCCTTGAAAAGATACATATTCAATATAAGTAAACAAAAATACATTTGTCCTGTAAAACTTGAGTTTTACGATAACCGACTTAGTGCCGATTTCACCAATGAAACTGAACGCGTTCAGCACAACTAAAACACGTTAAAGAGCTGTCAGTGACAAAATTGTTCTGGAATATTGACAATGACAGCTCTTGAACTAGGTTTAAAAGTGATGATCGCTTTCAGTTTCATTGGTGAAATCGGCACTTATTGCTTGGGGGTGTCTATGCAAAACACGTAGTAACTAAGAACGTAGTAGGTAGGTAACTTATAATATATCATTGGATAATACTAACTAACAAATACATCCCAACGTTCGGAGTCCATGTCGGCAACCAAAACAAATCGTAAATAAAATATCGTATATAATAAGTCTTACGGACTTATAATAAGTCCGCAAGCAAAGCTAAAGTTCGTAAGAATGGTTAGTTTACTCGATACCAAATAACAAGGCAAATCTAAACCCAAGTTCACAGCATAAGTCAATTGTGTCAGAAATATTACAATACAATTTAGAAAGCAAATAAATACGCACGCACAGGACAATAAAGTAATCGTCTAACACTGACAATAAACACGGAACACCCCGGCGGGCATAAAGTTGCGGTAACGTGTGTGCTTGTCCGAGCTATACTCACCTACTAAAGTGAGCAGTATGACCACGCACACATTGATATTTGCGACGCGATAGCACTACTAGCTATTGAAAATTGATGATAAATTTTGATGTATTCCGTAATACCAAAAATGATGAATGAATACTTAATATTTTTTCCTATTTTTTTCGGCTATTCGTAACTTGATAATATGAGCTATGTTTCTAATACAACAACATTAAAGATATTGTTGTTTATAGTACAAAAAAAACGATAAGAAAACATGTCATTTACGCTGTAAAAAAGTGTGAAATACAATTAGCTTAAACTTCATTTTCGGTAAGTATTTTTGGAAAAAAAAGAACTAGGAACCTAGATAAATACTGTCTAAATCCGAATATAAGCATAAGGAGATTGAAATATGCTTAAATTGCAAATGGTTTAGGTATTACGTTTGAATGGACAATTCGAGCGTCGCCCTGCTCTTAAATGGTTAGAATATGACGTAAACAATGTCGAGATAAAATTTTCTGCAGGATGCCGTTGCTAGTGCCTCGCACACGCAGCTATTTGTTTCTGTTTCTCAGCTTTCACGGGGTTCCCGTCATTTGGAATGTGACATCGATAATCATTGTGCGCCCGCTAATCGATCTATCACCACTATAACAGGCTCATTGGCGATAGCCCTGTCAGTATTATATTTATCTAAACTGTATTGTACACCACAAAAATACAAACATACCAAAAATAAATCGAACACTATAAAATATACAATGGTGGCGGTGTTTTGAGTACCGCAAGTAAGAAGTTCACGAAGGAAGGCTAGAAATGCTGGAGTAACCAAGCGGAGATCCCGGACTTTTGACTTTCCGCCGATCACACAAATTCTTTCATTATCAGTCAAGTATTTTTAAACTCTTATCAAGTTTAAACTTTTGTTACAGACTAGCTTTTGTCCACAGCTTCAGTCTCGTGGTCTATTGAAAAATCGGAATCGGGTAAGAATTATCGTAACAGGTTCATCATCCGCCTGTCCTTATCCCGACAAGATGTCTCACTGTGTTCTCTATTTTCGTGGATGCCCCAAGTGTTTTCAACCTAAACCTTAATCTTTCGGAACTAGTGTTGATTTCGTAACACCTAAACCCCGACCTCACAAGTTCATCGAAAACACTCTTTTTCTTAGTTGTAACTGCATAGTGTTTAGATATTATGTGTTTTTGTACAACTAAAGCTATTTTTGTTTTCCTTTTCCTCTTAAATAAACGCAGAGTAAAAATACGCCAAACTTAAACCGCGATGAATGTATTTGTATACCTGAAGTTTAAACCGGTTGCAACAAATAAAAAGCGCCATTATACCTCTTGCTAGCCGATATATCGAACCAAATAATTCAGCCAACACGAAGTATAAACGTCACCAACACCACGGAACTCTTCAACCGTGACACATAGTAGATATTCAAGCAATCAACAGAAATAAATAAACTAATTGGTTACTTGTACTAAAGCCGATATCGCAAGCTTCACTCAAGTGAATAGTTCATTCGAATGAACGTTAATCTGCATGTCGATTCTGTAAAAATCTTACCGTGAAGACTTGCGTGGAGTGAGCTGTCTGTGTCACCCCGTCTTGGTCAATCCCTAACCTAACCTAACGCTTTCACGGTGAGGTGGTTATAGAATAGCACTACACCTCCTTTCCTTTCATTTTTCGATCATTCGGTAGGCGAGTGAAACATATTAGCGGTGTGTAACTCCGGAGGTACTGATCCAAAGGAGCCGGTACCGAACGCGGATACGTAAACCTTATTTATTCCTCACAATCCTTACCGGCACCGCGGTACCAAATGATTCCGGAGCGCGCGTTCACTGTTCACTCTCGTTCACTCGCTCAAGTCACTCGGAAGTACTCGGAACACGTCGTATCGCTCTAACTAACCAACTGTTCAATTCAAAATGTGCCAAATGATCTAGTGAACCAAATGAATAAAATGTTCTGCGAAACCGGGGAACCAAAATGAGCGAGTGAGTGCCGGTGCCAAACGGTGCCAAAGGAATAAATAAGGTGAACCGGTACCGGACCCGGAGTCGGAATAAGTGAATCAATTCACTTGCCGGAATAAAGATTACCCACCGCTAAAACATATGACGAAATCCAAGTCCAACATCGCTGTTTTTTTTTTTCATGTTGGGTTTAGTTAGACGCTTCACTTCAGCCGAGGACACGAAAGTTACTATCATGCGAACATGATAGTAACTTTCGTGTCCTCGGCTATACATAAAGGAGCTGAAACTAACTATTTATGGCGCATGGTGTGGTAGGTATTATTCGTAGAATTATTGTAGAGGTCATTGTATTATTAGCAAGTAAACGGAATTGAAAATTCGAAGACATGTGACAACTACCAATCCGCACTGGGCCCGCGTAGTGGGTACGGCCCACTCCCTCTCACGGAGGCCTGCGTCCTAGCAGTGGGAACTATATAATTGGTCTGGACACATCTGGTGATCTGCCGCATGTCAGATGAATAATAGGCTTTACGAACCAGTGGGTCCCTTCTAATGGCGAGCAACTCCACGACAGGCCCAGGCTAAAATGGCGGGATGAGCTGGATTTCTTTAACAGAGATTGGTCCTTGGCATCTCTGAAAAGTGTGGAAGGAGGGTAGGGAGGTCTTTGGCCAACCGTGTGACCATATGGGTTTGTAAAAAAGAAAAAAATAACAGAATTTCAATTATTTATCACCGAGAAATCGCTTCTAAGCACCATTTTACTATCGGACCAAAGAAATCTTCGAACGAACGTATCTACATATACCTACGCATACGCAAACTCATATTTTCGAAACCACAAAGTCTATGCGCGGCTGGCGAGGCGTATGCATTTACGCACCTTTAACGCGGCGTCGAAGCGACGTTAACGATTACGTGTTTTATTGCCTTTTACTCTTAAACCCAGGTACGCACGCTGATTATTCCGCGCGACGATTTCGTTTCGCGCTCTGGATTTTCAACCCTCTGTATTGAGCTGAGCATTGGGAATCCATCAGAGCGCATGCCAGCGGGTCAAGAAAATATCCTGTTGGGTTATCAACTCTCAGCGCTAAGCAGAGCGTTGAAAACCTAGTCCACAAAAAATAAAAGAACCTGTCAACCTGCACGCATGGTTAGTTGACGGAAGAATATCCAAATGACAGATATACAATAGACAAATCTAGTTTCTATGGTTTTCATGTCACGCGTGCGCGGCAAACAGTTTCAGGATATAGGTTAGGAGTAGAACGAATATTCGTATTTATAAAATGGTAATATTAAGGACACTACTAAAATAGACTTCTCAATAATTTACGAGGAGGCGAACAAGATTCTTGCAGAATAATAAGGTCTTTTAAAAAACTTTTAGACCTAGTTCAGAGTCCAAACTACAGCTGGACTGAACTTCAGGAAAAAAATAAGATAGAAGAGCCTGTCTTTACGAGGGCGGCACTGAAAATTTCGGGAATCAAGGAAATGACACAACATTACTATAAAAAAATGTAATTATTGCTTTTCGAAGTATTCTCCGCGAAATTTGACACATTTTTCCATACGATGGAACCAATCATTGAAGCAACCATTCCATTCGGAAGTTGGGGTCTCCAAAATGGCCGTTTTGTAGGCGTCCACAGCTTCTTCAGGTGATGAAAATCTCTGTCCACGCAATTTATTATTTACTTTAGGGAAAGTATAGAAATCATTAGGGCTTAGGTCGGGGCTGTACGGCGGATGGTCCGATAATTCTGTTTTCTTGCTCTAAAAACTCTTTTGTTCTGTGTGCGGTGTGAGCATCATCCTCTGGATGGAGATGGAGGATGATGCGGCGGTTGCAGTTCTCTTTACGGAGTTCAGAAGCGACCTGTGGCAAACAAATGCTAGCATACCATTCTGCATTAACCGTTCTTTGTCTCTCAAGAGGAATAGTCGTAACATGGCCGGTTTTGGAGACAAACGTGACCACCATTTTTTTTGCAACACTCCGTGAACGAACAATTTTTGTTGGCTCATTTTCGAACACCCAAATTCGTGACTGATTTTTTGTTTCGGGTTCGTACGCGTATATCCAGGATTCTGCCCAATGTCTTTATTTTTCTTTAGAAGTTATTTACACCTATAATTAGTGTAAACATTAGAAATAATTCTTAATTTCTGTTTTAGCTGATGTTACAATGTTATACATGTATATACAGTTGGTAAGTACCACCAAACATGTTGATTGAATCAAACGTAAATGTTGTATTAGATAGAACCAGTAAAAAAGTATGATTTCCTAATTAATCTATATCTAGATATAACCACAATCAGTTCTTTCATTATTTGACATTATATACCTAAAATTTTTAATTATTTTTTGATTTTACTTTATTAGATTATTTTATATTTTGTAAATGTGAGAACGTCGTAGGCCCTGTGGATTATAAATTATAGGCAATTGTCTATTTGTTTAACATATGGTACCTGTTGACAGGCCTACACTGTCCTCCCATACCTGTTAATCACTGTAATTGGAAAACATTGTAAAAGACATATTTTTAAAAGAGTAACCATGGAGTTTCTTGCCGGCTCTTCCATGGGAAACAACCAATTGGAACCGTGCACCTAGAATCTGACGTTTCATAAGTGCCCATGTAGGTCTATGTGAAAAAAAATATTTTGATTTTGAGTAGGTATAATTATTATGTAATGATGTGATTTCCTTAATATTTAAAACTTTAGAAATTGATTACAGGGTTACAACAAAAACTATAAGCTTTATAGACATCTATAAAGTTACTCCCATCGGGGTAGGCAAAATCTACAGAGTGCCACCTGCTATAATCCATATATATGCTATAAATTGAAGATTGGTTAACTTATCTACATAATTTGCTCACATGATTTTCAGCTCTAGTATCTTCTAGGACATGGCCAATGTCACTAAACATTTCAAAGGATAAAATAGGTTTAGGTGGTCATACAATTATTTATTTATTAGGATTTCAACATACTAGATTGATACAAAAAACAAAACTGAATATTAATAGCAATCATGTGCTATGTTTACTAAACAGGAAAGAGACAGCAATATCAAAATAACGATTAGAATAATTTTGTTTACGTAAGCCCAAAAGGAATTACGAGATTAGTGCACTACTTTTTGCACAATGATGCAACCTCGAAAGAATTATAGAGGATGATTACAGGTCGTATGGCTACTTGTCTCTGCATAACAATAAAAAAATATAAAAACATAACCTAAAAGTCAGCTGTCAAGCGTAACATTAAATTGGCTATTAATTGCGCAAACTCACCTCAAGCTCCTGATTTCGGCATTTCTCCTCTAGTTCTGCTCCAGAAGGGTCTGCTTGTAAATTTTCATTTGCAATATCCTGAGCAGGACTCTCAGATAACACTTCAGATGCGAAATTAGTGATCTGGCCTTTTAGGCTGTTTAAACTGTTGTTTAAGTTTAGCCACGACATTTTCAACGTGAAGAACTAACGTCACATATCACACTAAAGTATTAAAACGGAAATAATTGGTAATAATAGATGTAAACAATAAGAAAATTGCATTATTTTTACAAGTGACAGGATTTTGTCCAGTTGGCAAAACAAGTCGCCATTTGACGTAAAATGACGTAATTGACGTTTCATAGAAGTCCACCCTGCAAAGTTTTGAAATGAGAGTGAGCTAAACGCTGAATTTTAAGTTTAATTATTAGAATCTAATAAATTATTAAATACTATCTAAGAAACATAAACTCAACAAGTAAACCAACAATGTAATTGTGATAATTTTTTCTGACATAAAATCAAACCAATACGACAAAAATACTGGTTAAAATGACAGTGCTGCGTGCTTTCCCAGTTCCCAAAAGGCATAAAACAAAACGTAGTTCAAAAATGAAATCGAAAATGTCCTTTGATTTTGAAATGTGTAATTTGTCAATATTCAAAATATGAACTAATATGAAGTAATTTATAACTATTTACAAGTTGATTGTTTCATATTTACTATAAAACCTACCATATATACCAATATATCTGTTTTGTTATTACGTGATATATTTTGTCATAGTACCGGTGGAGGTTATGAAATCTTTTTAAATTTATTATTTTTTCCGAAACCCAATTGAAAGGATAAGAAATACTAAACAAACCGAAAGTATTACGTAAACATGTCGAGAATACTGCACAATCGTATGAGGTGAGTGGTGTCTAAACTTCGTTTTTAATTTTTGTATTTGTCGCCCTGGCTCTTTTCCTTAAGAAATCATCGCTATAATAAAAGGCTCGCACAGTAATCCTTTATTCGGCGTAATATCAGTTATATTAAGCTCTGCAGTTCGTAATGTAACACATTATGAGACTCGACCTTGACAATCTGCTGACCTAAAACCTATCTGCCAAATAGTACCTACATAGTGAATTGTTTATTGATTTACTCATTATACGCGTACACAGAGATTTCTTAACAAATCTGAAAGATATAAATGATTCAAGTAAATATAACTACTCCTTAAACTTATTATATTGATAATGCTTGACTGAGTGAGCTGCGTAACTTATTAAACATACCCATATCTTAATTTTTCTTTCTCCATGTCCCCTCTCCTTAAATGACTGTAGAAGTCCAGTACAGTATAGAATACACAATATTATGCTAAATTTTAGCTAAGTATTGTGTATTAAATTATTTTAACCCGAAATCCTACTCATTGTACCTCACTATAGAAAACAAAAGAGGTTTCCAGATTCTTAATAAATTGCATAGAGAATTTATAATTTTATGTCTGTTGGAATACTTACTATAAACTATATTTTCCAGATCATCATTAAAAAAATCTCAATGGACAATTGTAGACAAACGAGCAGTAGCATTCTCGGTCTGGACGGGCCGCAGTGTACTCCTCCATAAGCCCATAGACACAAGTCACGTCCAACGGAGGAAATACGGCATGTTGGTGGCACGAGCTGTGCGAGGGCTGTTGAAGGTCAGATATCTCGTGCTGGGAGGAGCCGTGGGTGGTGGCATGACTTTGAATAAGGTTAGTTTCATTTTAAAATATGTATGGCTGTATTAAATTAAACTGTGATTTACAGTTGTTAAGTCATCTTCCCAAAGTAGTTCACATTTGTAACATTGCTGTGTTCTTACTGTGTAATTATTTAATTATTGTTTAATTATTATTTTCCCCAAATAAAAAAAAGTTGTTAGAACAGTTTAAGAATAGGTAAGTGTCAAATAAAGTTTTTGTGCCTCCTGCACAATAATCAACTGAATTGCATCAGTCTCCTTGCTACAAAAATTATGCCATTTTAAATTTGCTTGGAAACACATGGATTTATTTGGGGGATAATATCTAGTTCAAAATATAGTGTTCTATTGACTTGGACTTGACGGTCAAAGAAAATATTATTAATCAAAAAAGCACCAGAAACACTTTCTGTCTAGACATTTGTTAGAACTGACTGAAGCTAAAGTTATTTATACTTATAGACCTGTCAGATAATAGTAGCTCTGTTAATCTGAAATAAGGATATTCCTTGTACAATCAATACGTAATATAACAACATATTTATAACTAAATTAAATTACTAAATAACTAACTAACCACCTATACAAATTAATATAAAAAATACTCAGGCGTCGAAGTACTCGTCCGCATCGCTGTCATTATATTATTATATTCCTTGTCAGTTCAAAAGCTTTGAGTTTGAGTTTCAGTTTGAATAAAAATGGTATGGTCCATTCAATTAGTTATTATCTCGGTATTTGCCCCTATCTAGTCGAAAACCTGTTATCAAAGCGTCTAAAGGCTCCTAGTACATCTAGTTTCCTAATTACAGTAAATAATTAACTCTTTCAATCATCGACTTTGGCAGAAAGCCAGAATAACACTATGTTATAAAATAGTACTTGGAAATTAATAAATATTGATTAGCCAAATGGGAATGAAGAGTTATTTATTCTTTGTATGACTTAGGGCTCATTTCACCAATTAAACTGAATGTAATCAGCACATAAACCACGTTTAAGAGCTGTCAGTGTCATTATTTTCTTTTGAATGTTGACACTGACAGCTTGTGAATGCAGTTTAGTTAAGTTGATCGCGGTCAGTTTAATTAGTGAAATTGGCACGTACAGTTTAGAGTAAACTTAGCTTACTAATGTTTAATAAAGTCTCTTACTCATCTCAAAGATTTTGTCATACAGCCAGCCCTAGTAAGCAGCCCTAGTAAGTTCCTGATCCAAATCACATCAATTTTTGTCGCCGTCATGTTGTACAAAGGTTGGATTAAAATTAGAAATTAGAAGTTTCAGTTCATGCATCCTGAACGACAAAGCGTTACATGTCATGTGATATCAAAGTCATTTTAGGAGTATTACATTACAAGTCGACCTCGTAAATGAATTACCACTTTTGACAACAATTCTTAGTAAATGGAAACTGTGGGTGTACTATAGGTACACCTCTGCATAACCCTTCTGGGATTACAGGCGTGATGTTATGCATGTGGAAACTGTACCAAGGTTAAAACTGTCTAACTTTCACAATGCGTGACATTCAACCTTAATTTTATTGGAGTGATAAAGCTATTTCAAAGTCCACCATACTTTCCTTCCAAAAATATGAACTCCTGTTGATAAACTCCAACATTGTCTCCTTTTTAATTTGTTTAAAATGAGCCTGTCAACAATAATAAAAGTTCTCATGTTGAAGAATAAAAACAAACGAAATGAAATTATCTTGTTACAGAAATACGTAGAATGGAAGGACGGTCTACCCGACATGGGATGGCTGAACGACCTGCTTCCAGACAATGAACAATGGGATCAGTTCACCACAACCCTCATCAATGCTAAGGAGAAGATCGGAGACAACTTCCAGATAGGTCAGTTATGTGAATGTTGTAGGAATAAAGGAACTCCTCAGCAATCAAAAACAAGCATTTATATAATAAAAAATCCAAAGGCACCTGTTCTAGGGCAGACGAACTATATATACTATTCTTTCGATCAAGAAACATACAATAAAAGAGTTCATGAATGCAGTGTGTGTGAACAGTCAGGGATCAACTATTAATATACGTGGTGGATTTTTGAGACTAAAGGCTCCTAGTACATCTACATGGTACATAGGCTGTAAAGGTACCTCAAACTCAAACTCAAATCATTTATTTCAATTAAACCATTTACAGGCACTTTTGAATTGTCAAGGAATCAGTCAGTCAGAAATATGAAGCTAGTTGCCCATTCCAAAGCGCAGTAGGTCACTATGGAGAAGAACGGGCAAGAAACTTCATGGACACTCTTTTAAATTATTTAAAAGAGTGTCCATGAAGTTTCTTGCCCGTTGTTGATACAAATATATTAGTTACATCGATTAATGTTGACACTATAAGTGAGAACGATGTACAAAAACCGTACACGTTAAAAGCGTCCAGAGTGCAGCAAAACATAATTAAACACAATCCAGCAAATTAATTATTAAAATAAGCTGTAGCAGCTAAGAGATGACCAGTCCAAACCGACGGCGCCCGTTCACGAACATGACGCATGGATCAGCACCATTCAGCTCAACCATTTTGAAGGGAGCTAAATGATCCGACACACGCGCCACCGTCAGCGAGACATTTGAGTGAGCATGACATACTATCAGCCGCCAAGGCACATTCAAGTCAATCTATACCTTAATCGTTGACGCTACGGGAAAGCGGTCCTAGGAGAGTATCCATAACTTTTTCAGAAATTTAGATGAGAGAGATCGGCATTTACAGATTTTGTAAAAAAACATTCAGCAAGAAAATTGGCAATTCTCAATTTTTTTTATGCCATTCGATCTTGTTTCATAAAAGGGTCATAAAATTCTATCGGACCAACTGAGGTTTGAGTCCTATAAAAATCTGAAATGGCGAAAAACTATTCCCATACATTTCGTAGGAAATACGACCATGACTTACTTTTTATGATGGATAAATTGGCACTAGAAAAGTCAGACATCACTGAATACTTTTCCCAGACGGCTAAATGTTCTAAATTATTTGAGTTCACTTTTCTCGGAATTACAAAAAATTGTGTTGACAAATTATTTAAATTCTGTTCTCAAAGCAAATAAAATAATAACGAGCATTCGTTCGAAATTCGAAGCTCAGTTCTTTTTGTTAACTTTCGGTGAGTCTTAATAATTGTGGTCGTAGTCAATCCGTCATTATGTGTGGATTTGTGTAAGGAGTTTGCCCACTCAGACTACATAATAATACTAGGGGGTTCTAACGATTCTAATCCTTTGAATTTCAGTTTTTTATTACACCCTGGGACAAGTGAAACACGCAAATGTCTTAATTGGCAAACTTTATAAAATAAATTTCTCAATGTTAATATGCTCAATAAATCACATCACTGAAGCTGAACTTTTTGCCGTTGGATCTGAATTATACTGATACTAAATTAGCTTCAAAATACAATGAGGGCAAGCAGGCTTTTCCATAAGGAAATACTGCGTTTAAAGTACAGAAATTACTATTTAGAATATATTAATGTTAAATCTGTGGAATCAAAATATTATAATAATGCAAGTTCACAGACGGAGAATGAGACTGTTTCAAAACATTACAAGCCAGATACAGAAAGCATTCCCACACAGACAGATGAAAATGTTTTTTTTAGATCCTAAATTACCTATTGATTCTTACAGCCTGGCAAAATCTGATCTCAATAAATATAACTTCCTTAATATTTATCACCATAACCTATGTGGAGTTATGAATAAGAAAAATAATTTTGAAGTTTATGTGGAAACTGGATAAAAGGCTGAACTACGTGTGTATAAGTGAGCACTTCTTGAACGAGAGCAATGTGAATGTTTTTAATCTAAATAGTATAGCTTAGTATCTTACAACACGAGAAAAAATAAATTAAGAGGAGGTGGTTTAATTTTGGTGCATGTGGATAGACAGACCGAAATTTGTGAACCAATAAACAAATTATATAAAATGGAATGTTTTGAACTGGGCTATATACCTGTTGCTGCTATCGAAATCCTGTTGATAAAAATTTCGAACAGTTCATAGAAAGATTGGAGAAATTGTTGGACTATTTATTCAATAGGAAATGCATAATATGTGGCGATTTTAATATTGATCTGCTAGTGGACAATAAACAAGGTTCGGAATTTCTTAGCTTGTTAAAATGTTATAATTTTAGGCACCTAATCGCTTCTGCTACTTTCATCCGTAATAATAGTACTTCATGCATCGACAACATCATAACCACTCTGCCTGATACATGTGTTTTGGGTAGTAAGGTAGATCACAATGGTTTGGCTGATGGGCATGCAGGTATTTTTGCTGAGGTTTATTTGGAAAATCGATCTAATCCATATTTGAATGAGAATCGGTTTGCCAAGGTTGCTGATGAGGCTGAAGGTGATGACCAGGTATGCGCTTGCGCTGCATGCTGATGGTCAAGGACAACCGTTCAAGCCGTTGTTGCTGGCTGGCTGTGTGACTTGCGGGAGTGATGATGAAGACGTCACGCTGAATTAGTTGCACGAAGGCTGCGCTGACGTTCATACTCGGGGTCACCAGTGAAGAGGTGATGTTCATCACGTCGGGGTCACCAGTGAAGAGATGATGTGAACAGGGTGTAAAGTTCACTCACACTCTCAGAAAAGGGAGGATCCTCCGACCAGATGGATGTCGTATCTGGTGGGCAACTGCCCGATGATTGTTATCGGGAAGTTGTATGTATGCTATCTGCGCGGTAAACTCTGCTTGCGCGATGCAGGATTGATGCGTTTGTTCGCATGTGGCGGTGTAGATGCCGCCACATCACTCCCCTCCGAAGACCGGAGGTCGATAGTGGACTAAGTCTTGTATCTTGCGATGCTTGCCAATGTCAGTTGAGTTCCAGTGGGTTGGAACCGGGTGTCGCATAGTTCGCGGTGAGTCGGAACTGTCTGCGAAGATGCCCCAGTGAGTCGGGGTGGCTGACTGCTGATGTCGACCAGGAGAGGGATTAAGCACTCTGCTTGTGGACCGGCCGAATGTGCCATGGTTGCTGATGAGGCTGAAGGTGATGACCAGGTATGCGCTTGCGCTGCATGCTGATGGTCAAGGACAACCGTTCAAGCCGTTGTTGCTGGCTGGCTGTGTGACTTGCGGGAGTGATGATGATAACGTCACGCTGAATTAGTTGCACGAAGGCTGCGCTGACGTTCATACTCGGGGTCACCAGTGAAGATGTGATGTTCATCACGTCGGGGTCACCAGTGAAGAGATGATGTGAACAGGGTGTAAAGTTCACTCACTGCACGAAGGCTGCGCTGACGTATCACGTCGGGGTCACCTGTTTTAGAGATATGAGGAACAGGGTGTAAAGTTCACTCATACTCTTGGAAAAGGGAGGATCCTCCGACCAGATGGATGTCGTATCTGGTGGGCAACTGCCCGATGATTGTTGTCGGGAAGTTGTATATATGCTATCTGCGCGGTAAACTCTGCTTGCGCGATGCAGGATTGATGCGTTTGTTCGCATGTGGCGGTGTAGATGCCGCCACACGTTTTTTATGTGCACGCAATGGAAAAAACCTTTTTTTTTTTTTATGGGAAATCATCAAATGACTTCTCCCGCTCTGGGTGGAGCGGGAGGGCGTGTCAGACTTTTACTGACTAAAACCCACCCGTGTTCCTTCAGTTGCCTGTGCCAGGGCCACGGTTATCTCTTTTCGAATCCGACCCCGTCAATTTGTGCTGACATCTCTTTGAGGCGCGCGTGGAACACGACGCGCCATCGACCCGGGCCTGGTCCTTACCGGATGGCGAGCTACCCAATGCTCGCCGTCCGCAAGCCCGCGCCTATGGTGGCCGGGAATCTGCAGGCGACTCCCGACGCCCGCTCCTGCGGCGAGTAGTGGGGGCGTGAGGGCGCAAGGCTCTCTCCCTCACGCGTTCCGCCTCCTCCTTCGCAAGCATTACTGCTTCGCAGAAGGAGGTGACGGCTTTCCATTCTCGCTCCGTACCATGGCCTGGACCAGGGCCGGACGCGAGAGATCGCCGCCACCGATCGCCTCCGCGAGGACACTGCGGTGCTCCGCCCAAGCTGGGCAGACCACCACCACCGTATGCTCCACCGTGTCCTCCGGGCGATCCACACAATGGTGACACCCGGGCGTTTCCTCCCGCCTTATGAGAAACAGGAACCTCCCGAAACAACCGTGTCCGGTGAGGACCTGTGTCAGGCGGAAGGTGAGGACGCCGTGGCGCCTCTCCAACCACTCCTCAAAGAGAGGACTTACCGCCGCTATTGTGGCGTGCTCAGCACTGGGTTGCGACAATTGCACCCTTCATGTCGCCATGAGATCCCGCCGGAGCTCTGTCCGCTGTACCGTGATTTCTCGCGGCAGCGGAGTTACACCCCGGCGTTTTGCCTCCACGCGGCACTCCCATACGTGCGCGAGGGCTTTTGCCTCCAGATCCCATGGCGGCAATCCGGCAAGGAGGGTCGCCGCCTCGCAGGAGACCGTGCGGTATCCCCGGACCCTTTGGGACGCGTTCAACCGGCGGGCTGGTCGGAGCCTCAAAGAACGCGCCCACACCGGTGCCCCGTAAAGGGCCATTGACCGCACGACTCCCGCGTAGAGCCTCCGGCAGGAGGCGTTTGGATCCCCTAGATTGGGCAGGAGCCGCCTCAAGGCAGCCCCAGCCCGCTCCAGTCTGGGAGCCAAACGTCGGAAATGCTCCACGAAATTCCACCGGCTGTCGAGGACGAGTCCCAGGTACTTCATCGTCGACTCCACGCCGATGTGAACCCCTCCTGCCGTTATCTGGGAACCCGACTGTGGCGCGTTCCGAGGACCATGAAAACACATGGCCTCGGACTTGTACAGGGCCACTTCGAGTCCCAACTGCCGGATCCTCTCGACGATTGTCGTAACCCCGTGTGTCGCTAGCTCGGCTGCCGCCTGGTCGGGTCGTCGGCGTAGCAAACCACGTTGACGCCACCAGGGAGGTCGGCGCGCAGCACCCAGTCGTAACCGATGTCCCACAGAAGCGGCCCTGTCCGTCAAGTCTGTGGGACACCGCACGACATCTCTCGCCGGTTCCACTCTCCTCGGTGACCGGGGTAGATGACGGCCCTGTCCGTCAAGTAGGCCTCGACCACACGACAGAGGTAGGTCGGCATCCGGTGATACCGGAATGCCTCCCTGATGCAACTCCAGGGCAGGGTATTGAAGGCATTATGGAAATAACCTTGAACCAAGTGTTTTAAAATACAAAAACATGTACGTTCGGCTATATACAAATATTGTTTCTAAAGCTAAAAAGCTTGCTATAATGACACAAATAAAAACATAAAAAATATGGGTAAGGAAATTTAGAAAGTTGTAAATAAATGCACTAATAGAGAGAAAGTGATTCAGCGGGAACTTAGGCTTACGGTTGAAGTAAGAATTGTAGTGGATCCAGAGGAAATAGCTAACTTACTAGTTAATCAATTTGACTATAAAGGTGCTACTGACGTAAATGAAGGAGACCATGCTACGGCATGCCTTCATCTATACCCGGATAAGGTTAGCAGTGACATGCATATTTCTCGACCACTCCAAACGAGATTTGTACCTTAGTTAAAATAATGGAAAACAAACATTCCTGCGGGTATGACGAAATGCCCATTTGTCTATTCAAAGAGCACATTGAAATATTAGCCTAGCCTCTATCTGGCTTCTAAAATAAATGTATAAAAGAGGCTATCTTCCCAGAACAGCTAAAAATGGCGAAAGTAAAACCTGTGTATAAGACGGGAAGTAAGTCTTATCCTAAAAACTATAGACCCATCTCTCTACTACCAGTGCTCTCAAAATTATTAGAATAAATACTTAAAATTAGACTTTTAGCGCACATAAGAGTAAATAAAGTTTTAAATAAAAGACAGTTTGGGTATCAAAAGTGTTGGCACTTCAGACGCCATTTATACGTTCTTGGATGATGTTATAAGCTAAATTAATAATAAAATGAGAGTTGCAGGGATTTTTCTTGAAATATGCTCTGCATTTGATACATGAATTGCTTCTGTCTAAAATGAGTCATTATGGAATAAGAGAAAATGCCTTGCGACTATTCTCTTCCTACTTAAAAAATAGCCGGATGTACGTTGAAATTGGCAACACTCAGAATAATAATTAGAAAAGGTATAAATCCAAAATCGTACGCATATCAACGGGTGTCCCACAGGGATCAATTTTAGGACCTATTTTGTTTTTATTATTTATTAATGACTTGATTAATTATCTAAATACAGTTTTACCTGATATTCAATTGGGATGATGACTACTATGAAAAATGTTCGTAAAAATAATGTAATTTCAAAGAAGGCATAGTAAAAATGAGATAACAGAAAAAGTCGGTTAAATCGATGTAAATATGAAGAAGTACACGCTTTAAAAGTTTTAATTTTGTTTAAAGCTGTGAATGCCGAGCAAAATTTCGCAAAAAGTTATGGATGGTCTCTTAAGACCGTTTTCTCGTAGCTAAAACGATAAAGGTAACCTAACTGCAGCGTCTCAAAAATCCACCCTGTATGTATCTCTTTTACTAATACAGGATCTACATCTATTATTCGTTTCTTGGGCGAGAGAATAGTTCACAACTAGAGGCTTCCCCGCCAAAGGCAGTGGGAGAGGTGTCCTAAGCTGCTTTTGCATATTGACTGACAAATTTGATAGTAATTTTTTTTAATGAGAAGGCAAGAAAAGCTAATACAAAACTTTCAAATTAGAGAAGTTTGTACAATTTCTTAGTAAGTTGTGGCAAGCCGTAAGTAAAGTATTTGGTTATTTGAATGGGGAAGGTCGGGCAAAGCTAATTGTAGATGGCGTGAACATAGCAAGGTCCCTACGGTCTTCAATAAATTTGACATTTCGTTCATTCATTCCATTTTGTGTTCATTCATGAGTTTGATTTGTTTTCACTATTTCGTTATTTTCGGTGATTTCAGTATTATAAATCAAGTACTTGACATGGAAAGTGTCAGAATTTTAAACCTTGAATACTTCCTCGTAATCACTTTCTTCAAAATGTTTCCAACTCAAACTCGAACTAAAAAAAATCTCTATGAATAGCTTTAAACCACAATCTTCTAATTTTACGTTCTTCGGGAAATGGTGCACTCCAATTTCGGAGTATCTAGGAACACAATAACGCGTAAATTTTCGCTAAAATAAATTAAAACAACATCACGCCTTGTATTATCAGCTTGTATTGGGAACTAGCTACGACAGCGCCATTTTGACAGTTGCCTTCCCCATTGATTAATTCTTTAGTATTTGTCTATTCTATTTTTATGATATGGCAAGCAAAGCCGATGTCGACTATTCTGCCAATGTCTAAAGTGAACTGGAAAACAAGTGTGTATTGTAAAAAAAAAAAAAAAAAACCTATTTTAAAGAGAACGAGGCCATCATGTAAATGCAGTGTGTCATTTTTCATTTTCAATACATTGTTAGTGTGTGGTAGATTTCATATGTTTACTGGTGTTCTGTGATAGTGGATGTTAGTGCTAGACACTGATTCCAGTCTTGATTTTAAGTTTTGTTCACACAGACAATTGTGAGTAGAACTCTTCAGAATTCTTTCTAGATATTAAATTTTGGGGTTTGACAGCAGTGGTATCGGCACAGACTTACGAGTTAGGTCGTGAGATTTAACCCAAACAGGCATTTTGTGTATTCAATTTAATTACAATTGCTTTTAAAACGGTGAAGCAAAACATCGGGGAGGAAACCGGCATGACCTAGACCCAAAAAAACAAAGACGTGTGACATCTACCAACCCTTTCCCAGGGAGGAAGCCTGTGTCCCAGCAGTGGGAATATAATAGGCTGATTATTATGAATGCCCATTTCAATCAAAACCTCAAGTAAAGTAAAATATGCTTTAAGTAAGCATAGGGTAGTGTATCTTCCCTAGAAGAGACTTTTTCTCTGAGAATACAGGCTGAGCATGAGGTCTTGGGTTCGATTACCGGCTTGGGCTGGAATTTCTCCGTAGCAGCCCGGAGTCTGTTGGTGGCAATAGGCTCGCCCCCTAGTACATGGGACTTAAACATAACTCGCAAAATGTGAGTGTTCTATATACCCCTGACCAACTCTTCAGGAAGCTCACGGGCTTTCTCGGCTGTCTTCACGGGATTCGTGTTATATAAGGCAGCAGTATATAAGCTGAGAGGACCGTATATCGTTAGGTGTCCCAATGACGCTGTCGGTGCACATAGATCCGAGGCTGCGTGATGCTGGACTCGCTCGAGCTGCCGAACTGCGCGAGTGGCTGGCGCAGCGGTACGAAGACGCTGTGGCTGCAGCAGCTGCTAGTAATGCTGCCAGTATCGGTATGTTTATCATGTTGTATGTGTTTTGTGCAGTACATTTACCTTATGAAAACGTTGATCTTTTCATATTAAACTCGTTATATTTCCCTTGTGTATTGCATTGCATTGTATTTTAATCATATTATAAGGTTCTAAGTATGATCAAGGTTTTCATAGGCAGATCGTACGTGTTGTGTTTTTTTTAATATCATTGCATGTAGTTGTTTTGTAGAAATTCATGTGTTAAAAGTTTATTGTCACATATAAATGACGTAGTTAAAATTTATTAAGAAATATTTTTTTAATGCCTCTTTATAGCGCCAAAAAGTTTTTTTTTTGTGCGCACGTTTCCTTCAGAAGTCCATAAGTCGTAAGAACTAGTCTTACCAAGAGGTATCGTGTCTGCATGCGGCAGTTTAAAAACTGGAGGCCTACTTCAAAATGGGAAAGTAAAATACTAGGCACATTAATCTATTACAATATTTTATGCAAAGAAATAATAACGGCTTTAGTTGGAGTGTCTTACGTGTTTTGTTATTTAAATTACTTCTACAATTTTCTGAACATATAGTAAATTATCTAGAAATCGGATATTCGGGCGTATTTTTACCTAAAGTTGAGATGTTGGCTAATATGGAATGCGCTTCGTATCTAATATTGTTAAGAATCCCGTTTTTTTTTAGTTGCTTCCATACTATCACCTGACTTTACCCGAGTTATGCATTACCGGTGTTCCTGGCAACTCGTTAAATAAATATATGAGAAGCCGCTTCCTAACTCGTACTACGATAAATCATGTTACTACTTAAATCTAATACAAGTTGTAATTGTTCACAGACCAGCCCCAGAAGATTGTGAACAACCTGCAGAGCAGGCCAGCGCCGTCCGCCAGCCGCGCCGGCGGCAACGAAGATGCGAACACTTACGGTGAGACTACCCTACTTGTTTCGTTATATTATTAATATATTTATTTAGTTTAGACATTTATTTGAGGCCACAATAGGTATATGTTGCACTTAATACCGTTAATCCTTATTTACTAAATATGAATTTAATAACTGTTCTTATAAATCAAAAACTTATAAAAAAATCAGTAAATTAAATACTTCACACTCGTAATTTACTTCCTAATGTACTACAATTTTCATGGACGCCATCTTGTATTTGAAATTGACCTAGCTTTTCAGTTTATGCAACCCAAAAAGTTTTTTTTCCTACTCTTAGATTTGTTTTCGTGTATTTATTTCATCGGTATTTCACATCCATGATAAAAAAAAAACAGCAATTTATAATTATGACCTCATTTTCTGCATTAGCAATTCAGCAACCCTAGAAACAAAGATGGGTACTCGTATAATAATTCTGTTGTAGGTATGGTCACAACGGTGATTGACATAATGTGTGTTACACATTTAGGGTGCTGCCAATTTATGTTATTTATATTCTTCTCTCCTTCAGAGAAACGCGTTCACGCGTTACAAGAAGAAGTCCTGGCGATGCAAGCTCGTTACCAGCGAGAGTTGCAGCGCCTTGAGCAGGAGAACAGAGAGTTGAGGCAGCAGAACATGCTGCTAAGACAAGGAAGACAACCTTCTACTAGGAAGATGAAGGTATGTAGAACTTTGTAGGAGAAACTATAGCTTTGGTCTTCGACTGGATGTCAGCGGGCTCCTAGACATAGGCCTGTGATGTCGACTTTTTTGTCTTTCATAGGGGCCCGGGCAAGAGGGCGGCGATGGTCCCAAATAATATAGTAAAAACAGGCCATGTGCGTGTCGGCCCACGCACAATGAAGGGTCCCGTCGTTGAGATGAATTTATTCCAAGAACAAACGGTTGGATAACATGTTTATTTATATATTTATATAAACACATAACATCACATCTGTAATCCCAGAAGGGTTAGGCAGAGGTGTACCTATAGTACACCCACATTTCGCCAGTTATGTTTAAGTCCCGTGTAATAGGGGGCGTTCCTATTGCCATCAACCAGGCACAAATCCAAACTCCGGGCTGCTACTGAGAAATTTTAGATAGAAAAACCCAATAACGGTTTGCCCGACCTGGGAATCGAACCCAGGACCTCATGCTCAGCAGTAGCTCTTGCGACAAGTAAGCCAACGAGGCAGTCATTTATTTATATATACTTTATTGTACACCAAAAAATACATAACAAAGAAAAAACACTACAAAATATACAATGGGCGCCCTTATCGCTCCAATACATAGATATACAGTGCCTTCCTAGAGTTAGTTCACTTCATCTGTAATGCATTATGATTTAAAATTCTAGTTTAAAATGTTTGAACTGTACTTTATTACGTTTTCATTAACTGATTCAAGTATCTATGATAAGAATTTGACTGTTTTTTTTTTGTCAGCCGGCTCTTAATTGTCTAATACTTGAATCCCAGTCGCCAAAAGTTAATTGATGTTTACAATTTTAGTGGATTTACAATATTTACAGGGTTGTTATTATATCTTTTTTGTAAATATCAATATTTTTCAAATAATATTTATCGCCAGGGTTTTTGACTTTATTCTGATAAAGTTTTGGCTTCGAGGTGAAAATTGACCATAGAAAAAAGAGTTAATGAGAACTTGAAAAAATAAAAACAAAAGTTCTTTAAAATAATGTTTCAAATCAGCCTTGCAACTCTTTCACTCGTTCTTTTTACTATTCTATGCAGATGAAAACTTCTTGATTTTCGACGAATAGTGCGCTAGTGCAATATCAATCCCAATGTCCAGGGATTAGAGAACTCTTACTAAAAACATATTTTTGTGGTATAACTTTACTCATTAGACCTGAACTCCGGCCAACCGGGCCGGAGGTGTATCCACATTTTGACATTTATGTTTAAGTCATACGAAGTAGTGACGTAACTCTTTATTTTACACTTCACGCGACTTCGTCCGCGTGGTTATCGAAAATAATAATAATAATAAAGTAGCCTATGTTCATCGGACATCATTTCGGCAACTTGTGGTAAAACAATTTTTCAAATCGGTCTAGTAGTTTCGGAGCCTATTCAATACAAACAAACAATCAATTTATTTTACATAGGTTAACTTTTTTTTATCGTTTGGAAATTCCCATTAATGTCCTCCACCCTGGGGTGGGTGGAGGGGTCTGTCAGACTCCTACTGACTGCGCGCGGAACACGGCGCGCCGCTGTGTCGGGCCTTTCACTGTTCAGGCAACACACTCCCGAAGTCAGGTCGTCCCTTGTCCTCCAGCGCCCGCTGCGCCCGCTACGGACTATAAGGGAGGCTGTATCCTCCCGCTCGCTTCCCTCCGCGTCCTTGGCGAGCGTCACTTCCTCGCAAAAGGAGAAGACGGCGTCCCGCGTGCTCTCATTTCCGACTGGACTGGACCATGTTCGGAAGCCAGAGAGTTATTTTACATACCTATCTTGTTTCTGTCCCCAGCGCTCTCTAATCGACATGTACTCAGCAGTACTAGACGAGCTGTCGGGCTGGGACGCGGGCGAGACGGACCGTCTGCCGCGCGTCGTGGTGGTGGGAGACCAGTCCGCAGGGAAGACGTCCGTGCTGGAGATGATCGCGCAGGCCAGGATCTTCCCGAGGGGCGCAGGCGAGATGTGTACCAGGTACGATACTCTTTGCTGGACGAATGAACTCTTAACTCGTGATATCTCATAATTTTATCAAAAAAATACTAGAACTAGAAAGTGATTTCTTTTCTATCTTAGTTGAATGAATTTTCACAATCAAATAAGGGCCAGGTAAGTAAACACAAAACAATTTGAATGCCAACCATTCTTTGTTCGAAATTCCGAATGAAGTTTTGTGAAGAAAATAATCTGTGTACCCGCGAAAATATGTGTTGCTAAATCTGTTCACCCAATCACCATTTCTTTAATGATTAGTTTGAAAACTACACACGTTTGGCAAATACAGTGATCACAGTTTGTTTTAAGAAATTAGAAAAAAGCTGCTATCCGTGTCCTATTGACAAAATCTTTTAGTTTTTATTTAATAATTAGCTCACCGGTCAGACGTTTTCCTGTTTTTTACAACTCAATCGCGTCGTCCAATTGTGAATCTAAAACATCAACGGATTCACTCAAACAGACACAAAAAAATTAATTAAAATCGCTCCAGCCGCTTAAGAGGAGTTCAGTGATAGACACACGTACAGAAGAATGATGAATATAAATATTATTTGTCTTTACTTACAGAGCTCCAGTAAAAGTCACATTATCAGAAGGGCCTTACCACGTCGCTCAGTTCAGGGACTCAGCGAGAGAATTTGATCTCAACAAGGAATCTGATTTAGCGGATTTAAGAAAGTAAGTGCCATGTAAATAAAATATATTTATTAAAAACCTAGGGAAGTCTTTTGGAACAGCATTTAAGCCCTTTTTTACCTTCTGTTTTGATCTGTTGTCAGCTTTTACGATTGGCTGTTCTTGTCGCTCATAAAGTTATAACACGTGAGCGTGATGAGTTTCAAGAAAGTTTTTTAATTTTCAAAACCAGAAACATAGTGGTGACTACCACTATGTTTCTGGTTTACCAGAAAAGTAGTGGGAACAAGGGGTGGGTTTCTATAATAAATACTTTCCAAAAAATATATTTTTAATCGTTTTATGTTTATTTTACTAGAGAAATAGAACTGCGCATGCGCAACAGCGTGCGAGGTGGCCGCACAGTCTCTACCGAAGTCATCTCCATGTCGGTGAAGGGGCCTGGACTACATCGCATGGTGTTGGTCGACCTGCCCGGAGTTATTTCTGTAAGTTTCTGTTGTAAAGTACAGCAGAATTTATCGCAGGCAACTACTTGAGATAGAAAAAACTGGTCGTGCAAGCCGAAGTTCTTGGATAGTTCCAATTTAATTCAATTGTATCAACCAGTAGAACTGAAGGGAAAAGCTAATTTGAAAAGCTATTTTTAATACTCAACAATAAAAACACATAACATACAAAACATTACGCCTGTAATTTTTTCGATCATTTTTAATATTAGTCATCATCCCTTTTAAATCTGTCCCTGTCAAATAAATAGCTGTCTACATGATATAGGTCCGCATACTTTGGCTTTATTGAGACGTTAGAACCAGAGGTTTTCTATCTTCAGTACGCAAAAATTGGAGATAGATACGTTATTGGGTACGGGATTAGTGAATAAGTCGTTGAAGTGCCTTATATCAATAAATAAACTCAATATTTACTATTACAGACACAAACGGTGGACATGGCATCGGACACGCGCGAGGCGATCAAACAGATGACGAAGCAGTACATGGACAACCCCAACGCTATCATTCTGTGCATACAGGTATGTCTAATACCTTCATCATATACTTGTAACTGGTTTTCTACCGGAAGACGTGGCGTTGGAAGGCCTCCGACAAGGTGGACCGATGACCTTATGAAGGCCGCAGGAATCCGCTGGATGCGGGAAGCGCAGAATCGGTCGAAGTGGAGGTGCTTTGGGGAGGCCTGTGTCGTCGTAGTGTAGTAGTGGACGTCTTTCGGCTAAAATGATGATGATGACAGTTAAAAGGCAATAAAATAAAGTGGGCTCGGCAGTGTCCGGACCGAAATTTTTCACATCACCATCACTTTCGGCTTTAGCAACCTCGGAAAGCGTGAAAGCATGATGAAAAATGAGAAAATGATTGCAGCCGCCATCTTGGATTTTAATTTTGACTTTATCATCATAGCAATGACCGTGTCCTCTCCCCAGGACGGCTCCGTAGACGCAGAGCGCAGCAACGTGACCGACCTGGTGTCGTCGTGCGACCCTTCAGGCAAGCGCACCATCTTCGTGCTCACCAAGGTGGACCTGGCTGAGGAAAACCTCGCCAATCCTAACAGGGTGAGTAGTGGAAACAACATATAACGAATTTCCAGAAGGGATAGGCAGAGGTTTAGAGCGCGTTTGGTCAGGTTCGTTGCCGATACCACTTAGTGACGATTTCACCAATGTTACTAAACGCGTTCTTCGTTCTTGACGTGAATACGTCTTTAAGTTTGCTGTCATAGTGTGAGTTAATAAAAAAAACTGATGATAACAAAATTGGGGGATACAGTTTGGTGTTGCAGCTACATATTTGTCATCTACATATAAAGTATAATTACACCACGCGATAGCTAAAGAATCAAAGATTTTTTTACGTACAGCCAGGACTGCCTCATTGGTCTAGTGATTGCAAGAGCTACTGCTGAGCATGAGGTCCTGGGTTCGATTCCCAGGTCGGGCAAAGTCTTATTGGGTTTTTCTATCTAGAATTTCTCAGTAGCAGCCCGGAGTCTGGATTTGTGCCCGGTTGATGGCAATAGGCTCGTTCCTTATTACATGGGAGTTAAGCATAACTGGCGAAATGTGGTTGTACTATAGATACATCTCCGCCTAACCCTTCTGGGATTCGAGCGTGATGTTATGTTATGTTATAAGTCGGGACTGTAGGACTGACGGCACGACCTCTACCCAGCTCAGAAAATATTACTCGTTACGTTCACGTATTCACGTAAAAAAAACACGGCCGTGTCCACGACACAGCCGCACCTCTTTTTTTTTTCTTGTTATGCCTCTTGGCTTACACTGTGGTAATTATTATTAAAAAAACAATTTTTATTTACACTCTAATTTATTCTTTGTTATGATCAAAGACATCTTTGGGAACGAAAAAAAAAAAAAACGTTCCCAAAAGTTAACCTTTGTAAGTTAACCGTTGTTAAAGCTATGAATGTATGGAAGCCGCTTCTTAAAATAGTTTTTTTTTTGTAAAAATAATCCCGGGATTCTAGGAACACCGGGAAAGCATAGCTAGTCGGGTGTATACGCACCACACATGCTCCGCAACGAACGCATTTCCACAGCATTTATTCTGGTTTCATGCTTCTTTTGCCACACCCAACATTCACTTGACTTTAAAAGTGGCTGCTAATAGTGTAATTGAAATGAATGATCTGATTTGGTCAGATCCGTCGCATCCTGGAAGGCAAGCTGTTCCCGATGAAGGCGCTGGGCTACTACGCCGTGGTCACGGGACGGTCGCGCAAGGACGACTCCATACAGAGCATACGAGAGTACGAAGAACGGTTCTTTAGGGCTTCGAAGCTGTTTAAGTAAGTCAATCGGCCTAGCCGATTCCCAATCTATAATGTAATCTATAATACAATCTATAATGTAATATGTATCTTGGGATTGGCTCCTGGTCTAACCAAATGCATCTAAATATCAGGTTTTTATATAGAGCGACTGCCAATCTCACCTCTACAACCCAGTTACTGAGTAGCGCGCACACACACACACACACACACGCTGGTTGATTACTACAACTAAAATTACTATTTTTGGGGACTATTTAGGGTGCGACCTGACCGAATATATGTATATACAGGGTGTTCCATAAGTCGACGTCAAGTTGGCATCGGGTGATAGGTCAAGTCGTAATAGTAAAAAAAAAACTTCGGTATGTATTTTAAACTGTATAAAAAAAAACGCGAAAATTTACTGCCTGTAATGGTCTTTAAGTCCAGTTGCTACAAATTTTTACCTTTTTTTTTTCAGTTAACTGTTATGTGACGCGACTTCGGCTTGACGTCGACATATGACATACATACATAGGGTGTCCTCTTGCATATAGAGCAGTGGTTGCCCACTGGCAACGACCGCGACTTACGAGTTCTATGTCGTAGGTTCGAACCTAGACAGGCGCTTTACTTTGTCAATTATTTTATTACCACTGCTCTCCCTTCAAAAAGTCTCACTTTATTTTAAGTAAGTATAAATAGATATATACTATATATAAATAGATATATACTCTTTATTATGGTCACCATATAAATTACAGACACAGATGTAGAAATTTTACATTGGGTTACACAAAGGGCGGTCAAGCATAATTGTTGAAAAAAAAAGCGAGACTAGAGCAAATCCTAAGAAACATTTAATCTAAGTGCTCCTGTGCTCCCACAGAGACGGGCTGGTGACCCCGTCCCAGGTCACGACCCGCAACCTGTCGCTGGCCGTCGCCGACTGCTTCTGGCGCATGGTGCGGGCGTCCGTGGAGCAGCAGGCCGACGCCTTCAAGGCCAAGCGGTTCAACCTCGAGACCGAGTGGAAGAACACCTTCCCCAGGTAAGGGAAGCATCTAATGACTTCTCCCGCTCTGGGTGGAGCGGGCCCTCCCTCAGACTTTTACTGACTAAAACCCACCCGTGTTCCTTCAGTTGCCTGTGCCAGGGCCACGGTGTCTCTTTCGAACAACCCGCGTCCCTGGCAGGCATCGCCACTATCGGAACCCGTAATTTGGTGTCCGCGAGGCCTAAGCTGAGCTTTGCATTTGTGTGAGTGCACATAGTGATAGTGTAGGTGTGATGTTGGTCTAGAGCGCGATTGGTTTAAACTGGTTTATACAATCGGCCTGAGGCGCTGTGCGTCCCTCCATTGGTAAAAAATCAAAATCAAATCAAAAGGCATTTATTCAAATTAGACTGAGAATCAGCACTTTTCGAACGTCTAAATGACATGAGACAGTCCCCCAACACGTCCGCCCTTCACTACTTCCTAGTAATTTAGCGGAATAAGAAGTGGCGCAACAAACTGCAGCAGCACAGCTGTCTGTTCAGTTAGAAAAAACTTGAATCTATACAATAATAATATGAATATTAAATTATCAGGCATATACTAGCTAGCCAGGCCAATGGCCGGTGCACGACATCATTAAAGGGCTACAGGCGCGTGAAGCCCCCGGTTCGGACGGTATTACCAATAAGGTATACAAACTCCTTCCTGCCCCACTAATAATGCTTATGACCGCCATCTTCAATGGCGCCTTGAGCAACAACATCTTCCCACAAGTGTGGAAAGAAGCAACCGTCATCGGTATCCCAAAGCCAGGCAAGCCAAAGTCTGAGCCCTCCAGCTACCGCCCCTTCAGCTTACTCAATGTTCTCGGCAAAATCTACGAGAGGCTTATTTATACGCGTCTCAAAGACTATGCTGAAGCAAAGAGCCTCATTCCCAACGAGCAGTTTGGTTTCCGTCCCAAACACTCGAGTATCCACCAGGTCCACCGTATCGTTGAGCACTTGTGCGCTGGTCTGCAGCGTAACGCGACGACGGGTGTGCTATTCTTCGACATAGCGAAAGCCTTCGACAAAGTCTGGCACAACGGCTTTTTATACAAGCCTTACCAACTAGGCGTGCCAGATCGTCTCGTGCTCATCTTACGAGACTTTTTGTCGAATCGCACCTTCCGCTATCGCATCGAGGGTGCACTCTCGTCCCCTCACCCTATTCGCGCCGGGATCCATCAGGGATCCGTTATATCTCCTCTAGTCTTCACGCTGTTTACCAGCGATATCCCACAGAGTAAAAAGGCTCAGTTGGCTCTCTTCACCGACGACACTGCAGTTTACTATACCGGTCATTGTCCCAATGCTATAGCTCGTACTCTCCAAACCTCCGCAAACGTCTTAGGCGCTTGGTTCTGGAAATGGAGAATCTAGGTCAACCCCGATAAGAGTAAGGCGGTTCTCTTCACGAGACGTCGTCGATTCCCTCCCCCTCTTCCCAGCCCGATCGAGGATCACGCCTAGGTATGTGGCTTGCAAGAGAAGCAAGCCAAATACCTAGGCGTGATCCTCGATCAAAGCCTTACCTTTAAGGCTCATATTAAGGCGGTTGGCGCGCGCGTCTCCTTCGCTGTTAGCAGGCTCCACTTTGTACTGACAGCCCGTAGTAAACTGTCACTTAAATGCAAGCTGCGCATCTATACCGCAGTCATCCGTCCCATCATGACCTATGCCTGCGTTGTATTTGCGCACGCTCACCCACGTCATCTCCATAAGATGCAGACCCTCCAGAACCGTTTCCTCAGAAGGCGCTTCGTTTCTGGATCGTATTGATAAATCCAAGACTCATCCCTATAATATAAATAATATTACCTATAATAGGTAGGTAGGTAAAAAGACTGGGCATATTTTTGGACCTGGCAAAGGCCTTTGACACGGTATCTGTCCTCCTTCTTAATAAACTTGAACGATTGGGTAAACAGCTAACATTATTTGAAGATTACCTCACAGGCCGCTATCAGTACGTCAAAATCAATGAAGTCGCGTAAGCAGTGACTTACCTGTCACATATGGTGTGCCGCAGGGCATTAAATTGGGTCCATGTCTCTTCCTTGTATACCTAAATGACCTCTTGTGATCTTACCTATCTTGGTGGAAAAATATTTCTTACGCAGATGATACAATAATCTGTTCTCGGCTGATACGTGAGAACAAGCCTTTAAAGACGCCCAGCGTGGCTTCGACAAAGTAGGCCACCGCACATACAACTTGTTACAGCTCGACTAAGAAAACAAATATGTGTATTTGAAAATCTATGTGGCAGATCCTAAATTAATCAAGCGAGTATATCTGGCACTCGGTCAATCTGTCTTGGGATACTGTATTACTATTTGGGGAGGCGCACCTAAAACTGTTATAGAAACACCTTGAAGTAGCACAAAGAGCTATTCTCAAGGTAAGCACTTTTCGTCCGTTTTTGTTCCCTACATATCAACTTTGTGAAGTCCTCTCCGTCCGCCAATTGTTTATACTGCTCACTACACTGATGCACATTTGAGACTGAGCTTTGATAAAGTAATGATTGCATCTAGGCGATGAAAACCTGTAGCCTTCCCCATCAGACCCATGTTTAAACATCCGTTCGTAAATCTCTTTTGTTTATTTTTCTATTTTAGCTTAATTTTTTGATACTGTTTGAGCCGCATTAGAACTTGTTAGCCTCAAAAGGACATATTTATATGGAATAGCGCTGTTGTCTGAGATACAGATATTAACTAGTTCAGACACAGATGTTTGTAAAACTTATTAAACTTAGCTTAACTGATCATAATAATCATCATACTCATCATCACTGTTGTGATAAATGATTGTAATAAAATTGAAAATGAAATAAAAATGTAAACACGCCGAGAAGCGCCTGCTTCAAAATTTGTTTATCATATCACGGCACCATTCCACCCGGGCCTGCTGAGCATCTGTGAGGTTGTGCGACACCCAGCGTGAAACTATCCTCCTCACGCGTAAATGCACGTGTAGAATTTCGTGAAGGCTTCCCGTGCAGTATGTCCGAATCTCTTGATACGTAACTCGCCTATTGTCTTGGATTAAATTTTTCACTGCTAGCACGTTTTCTTCCGTAACAGCCGTCAAAGGGCGACCACTTCTTTCTTAATCCCCCAAAGTTAGTCGACCGCGCTTGAATTCGTTATACCAACGTTACACGGTTGCCTTAGAAGGGCCTTCATCCATGAATGTCATTGGAAATATATTTTACGATTCGTCCGGTTTCAGCGACATTTGAAATCGTAAAAAATCATTGCGCGAAAATGTTCCCAGAGCAGATAAAATCACCCAGCCACACACATAACTCCTGAGAAACACATTATATACAAACACAACACTTTCTTTAAAAGTTTTTTTTTCCTTGTGTTGTTTTTTTTTGTTTCTCTTGGACTTGCTCAAATGGATTTTTGTATATAAGTTGTGTCCTATTTACTGTTTGCACATCACTTTGAAGGAACACAGGCTTCTAAGATACAGGTACATAAACCTAGTTTAGAAGTCAGGATTTTTCACTCTGGAACACTATCTAAAGCCATTTTTAGATTTAAATAATGTAAATGCAATTATGGAGATATAAAGATTATTATTATTAATAAAATCGTCACCTTATAATTTTAAGCCGGATCTGTTGTGACCATGTTTTTGATATGTACGTTTTTCTACAAAAAAATGGGCGTGGCGTTGCTGTTAGTTCAAACATAAACGCCCTAAAATGTTTTCTGAGAAACGGAACGTTTTAAAAAAAAGTGTAAGATGTTGGTTTGGATGATCAAACTAGCCCGGTTTAACAATGCCAATGTTATTGAATCTGAAAAAAAAAATTACCATTTCGTTTCATACAGTAGGCGCTAACAATGTCAGCGCCATAATACAATAGGCATTTTTACGGATGAAACTGTAATTTTTCAATATTTTTTGCGAGCTGTGTACAACAGAGCATAACTTTGAGCACTGACGGCTCGCTGCGCTCGATAAGTCGTATTAGGTATAGTTTGAGTTGCTTCACTTTTGGTGCTCGTTCGTTAGGTTTCTATGCTTTCTTATTCTAAGGATTCCACGTTCTTCTTCGATTCCTATGTCGTCACTTTGGAAGGGGCAACTAGCTTCATATTTCTGACTGACCGACTCCTTGACAATTCAAAAGTGCCTGTAAATGGTTTAATTGAAATAAACGATTTGAGTTTGAGTCAATTGTTTCAAACACATCCATCATAACAAATTACCATAGGCACTTATTCACCAAAACGCACAAAACGAAGGAAACTGTCTAACATTACCTAACAGATAACTATAATAATAAAATCGTTTATTTATACAAAAAGGGACAGATTTACAATAAAACCATAACAATTAAAAAGAGCTCAGTTGCAAATTTGCCTGAACTTGGTTGAACCAGTGTTTCAGTCTAAAAAGTGCACAAATACTTAATATAATAAATTAACAATGAGTATAAAGTAAAAACTTAATTAAAACTTAGGTAAATGAAAGTAAAATAGCATGTTGGTGGATCTATTTGCAGACAACAAGTAGTTCTTCTGTGTGTGCATAATCAATGATTAGTAAATATTAAAGTTTAATTTGTTTACAGCTATAGTTATTTAACTTCTAGATACTTAGTTTTCTATTTAATATATTTATGACATGTTTCGAGGTTGCATTTGATAAGCATACTATGTCATTCCGTCTCTTGTTAGTGTTGGTAGCATTGTAGGTAAGCATAGTGTGCTGTTTTAATGCTAAGTGCATAATGAAAAGCTGGCGAACCGTCAGTACCTTGCAGGATTTATATAACAGACCTGCAGGAAATAAAGAGGGATGGAAGTTTGCTACCTTTAAAAAAGCTCTCTGAGCTCTTTCAAGAGGAAATAAATTAGTTTTAGTTGCCCCAAGAAGTGATACAGTATTGAATTATAGATTGACATAGGGCAAAATAAACTTGTGTTATTAATTTTGGATCTGCGATTGTTCGCAAGTTTTTAAAACCTATATTAGTTTGCGCACTCTATTTGCTAGGCTTTCAATATGTTTTTTTGAAGAGAGTGTGTCGTCCATTGTTACCCCCAGATATTTTATGTTGCTCGTTTTGAGAATAAAGGGACAATTACACATGTTGACTGTACGGTTTCCACATTGAGGGGCATATAAATGAGGGTTAGTAATGAGTTGAGGCTTGCGCATGGAAAAGTGAATATATTTAGTCTTGTCGGCATTTAATGTTAGTAAATTGCTTTGGAGCCAATTAGACACAGTATTAAAACCTAGTTGAGCGATTTCGAACAGTTCGCTACTGGTTTTAGCGGTAAAAACTTGTGTCGTGTCGGCGGCATATGATATAATTTTGCCATCTTTCATGTTTAGATTACACAGGTCGTTAATATAAATAAGGAATAGCGTTGGACCCAGAATACTACCCTGAGGAACACCAAAACCAGTATTTTTCTGCTCATCGCTCGTAATATTATCTATTCGAACACATTGGTAGCGGCCGTGTAAATAACCAGTAAAAAGTTTCAACGGCGGCGGCGTTCCCCTAATTCCTATTGTCTCTAATTTGTTCAGAAGGACAGAAGCAGACACCGTGTCGAAGGCTTTGGCTAAATCGAGAAAGACTCCCAGGGTCTGGTTTCCCTTGCCGAGTTCTTCTGAAATATAATCAGTCAGGCTATGCACCGCATCGGCTTTCGATAGTTTGGCTCTAAAACCAAATTGCGCAGGGGATAAGATGTTGTTTTTTTCTAGGTAATTAACTAGTCTACTGCTTATAATTTTCTCTAGTATATTTTTTAATTGAGGGATAGGATATTGGCCTATAATTATTAACTACACCTTTATTTCCCGATTTAAAAATAGGGATTACAACTGCCTTTTTTAGACAACTAGGGAAAATTCCTTTGGAAAGTCAGATTCGAAACATATGCGTTAAGGGAGATACCAAAATCTGCTTAAAGGTTTTAAGGATCTTATTGCTTATGCTAACCGATCCAACTGCACAGTCATCTTTTAGCCCAGAAATAATTCGGGTTATTTCATCTTTATCAGTGTCTAACAGCAAAAGATTTCTCATTACGGCTATTGTATATATTTTTTTAATCTGGTGATACGCAATATTTCGGCATCTGTTCGGCAAGAGTTTTCCCAACATTTACAAAAAAATATATTCTTCAGTGAGAGGCTTTATTCGACACTTAACAACTATCGAACCATTGAAAACTAAGAATCTGGTCAGTCTTCGAAAATAGGCTGTTTATCAGAGGATTGACAAATCGTCCTAAAAGAGTCAAAATTCTTCGATCTATCATTTCAGACAGCGCGAACTAGACCGCGACGAGCTATTCGAGCGCGCTCGCGCCGAGCTGCTGGACCAGTCGGCCGAGCTGTCTGCCGTCGCCGCGGCCGCCTGGGAGCTGCGCCTGCAGCAGGCGCTGTGGACGGCCGCCGCCGAGAGAGTGTTCGGGAGCATCTACCTGCCGGCTGCTGCCAATGCGCAGGCTGATGTCGGTGAGTAAGGCCTAGTCAGGATAATGTTCCCACTGCTGGACCAGTCGGCCGAGCTGTCTGCCGTCGCCGCGGCCGCCTGGGAGCTGCGCCTGCAGCAGGCGCTGTGGACGGCCGCCGCCGAGAGAGTGTTCGGGAGCATCTACCTGCCGGCTGCTGCCAATGCGCAGGCTGATGTCGGTGAGTAAGGCCTAGTCAGGATAATGTTCCCACTGCTGGACCAGTCGGCCGAGCTGTCTGCCGTCGCCGCGGCCGCCTGGGAGCTGCGCCTGCAGCAGGCGCTGTGGACGGCCGCCGCCGAGAGAGTGTTCGGGAGCATCTACCTGCCGGCTGCTGCCAATGCGCAGGCTGATGTCGGTGAGTAAGGCCTAGTCAGGATAATGTTCCCACTGCTGGACCAGTCGGCCGAGCTGTCTGCCGTCGCCGCGGCCGCCTGGGAGCTGCGCCTGCAGCAGGCGCTGTGGACGGCCGCCGCCGAGAGAGTGTTCGGGAGCATCTACCTGCCGGCTGCTGCCAATGCGCAGGCTGATGTCGGTGAGTAAGGCCTAGTCAGGATAATGTTCCCACTGCTGGACCAGTCGGCCGAGCTGTCTGCCGTCGCCGCGGCCGCCTGGGAGCTGCGCCTGCAGCAGGCGCTGTGGACGGCCGCCGCCGAGAGAGTGTTCGGGAGCATCTACCTGCCGGCTGCTGCCAATGCGCAGGCTGATGTCGGTGAGTAAGGCCTAGTCAGGATAATGTTCCCACTGCTGGACCAGTCGGCCGAGCTGTCTGCCGTCGCCGCGGCCGCCTGGGAGCTGCGCCTGCAGCAGGCGCTGTGGACGGCCGCCGCCGAGAGAGTGTTCGGGAGCATCTACCTGCCGGCTGCTGCCAATGCGCAGGCTGATGTCGGTGAGTAAGGCCTAGTCAGGATAATGTTCCCACTGCTGGACCAGTCGGCCGAGCTGTCTGCCGTCGCCGCGGCCGCCTGGGAGCTGCGCCTGCAGCAGGCGCTGTGGACGGCCGCCGCCGAGAGAGTGTTCGGGAGCATCTACCTGCCGGCTGCTGCCAATGCGCAGGCTGATGTCGGTGAGTAAGGCCTAGTCAGGATAATGTTCCCACTGCTGGACCAGTCGGCCGAGCTGTCTGCCGTCGCCGCGGCCGCCTGGGAGCTGCGCCTGCAGCAGGCGCTGTGGACGGCCGCCGCCGAGAGAGTGTTCGGGAGCATCTACCTGCCGGCTGCTGCCAATGCGCAGGCTGATGTCGGTGAGTAAGGCCTAGTCAGGATAATGTTCCCACTGCTGGACCAGTCGGCCGAGCTGTCTGCCGTCGCCGCGGCCGCCTGGGAGCTGCGCCTGCAGCAGGCGCTGTGGACGGCCGCCGCCGAGAGAGTGTTCGGGAGCATCTACCTGCCGGCTGCTGCCAATGCGCAGGCTGATGTCGGTGAGTAAGGCCTAGTCAGGATAATGTTCCCACTGCTGGACCAGTCGGCCGAGCTGTCTGCCGTCGCCGCGGCCGCCTGGGAGCTGCGCCTGCAGCAGGCGCTGTGGACGGCCGCCGCCGAGAGAGTGTTCGGGAGCATCTACCTGCCGGCTGCTGCCAATGCGCAGGCTGATGTCGGTGAGTAAGGCCTAGTCAGGATAATGTTCCCACTGCTGGCTGCTGGCACTACATAGTCCTGGGACAAAAAACTACCCTCCGTGGGCGGGTTGCTGAATGTCATTGTATCGATGTTGTTCTCATCTCCATTGACTGTAACATTTATAGGTTAAATCTAAAACTAGCGTTTGTCGCTCCAGCAGGTATTCATAATAGAAAATAATGTTTGATCTATCGATCTATACTAAAAATAAAGCTGTAAAGTTTGTTTTTTTGTGTGAACGCGCTAATCTTTGGACTTACCGGTCGTATTTGAAAAGTAACTTACATAAATGCTGCGTACAAATAATACCATTTTACATTGAAATAAAGGAACTGACAAATTTATTAAAAAAATAAAAAACCTGTAGGCCTAGTGTGAGTTTATTTTAACCGACTCGATTTTACGCATCGACCGCATTCGGCGGTTCGATTGGCCCTTGGCAATCGGAACGCAACGATCGAATGGTGAAGGGCCAATCGGAGCGCCGAACGCGGTCTATTCATAAAGTCGAAATGGTTAAAAGAAACTCACACTAGGGCCGCTGACAATTTTCGAGTGGAATATGATTCCAAATTAGGAGATGAATACAACCTGTTACTTTGCGGTTGGCTGTCCCTTACACCCCATTGTCCATATTCCCTATATTTGTTATGGTCGCGAATCATGTTTAGAGCAAGGTACTACGTAAAACAACGCCGCAATTTAAAAAAAAACTTAAGAAATTATCGGATCCGCGGGCCACATTGACGGATACCCCTTAATAGAACTGATCCTACTCCTCCCCCTATTCCCTAGAAGCGATGCTCCCGGTCCCTCGCCAGATGAAGTACAACGCTCCCGACGCAAGCATGCGGCACACTGCCACGACCACTATTTGGCTCGACCCCTACTGTTACGATTCTAGTGAGATTTATTCTTGTTTTAGTAGGTTGTGTAGTTTTCATGTTTCCATTACCCCCATATTGTTTTCACAAAAGTAGCTATGTATCCCACATTGTAAAAAGAAAGAGTATTATAAAGTCATGGACAAGTTTAGAGGAAAACAGAAAAATGTGGATGAAAAACAAAATTTCATGGATATTTGTGACAATTATGTTTCTTTGTTTGGATCTTGCTTGTAATTCGTTAATTTAAAATTGCAACGTCGAAAAAACAAACGATCAAATTACAAAAATTAAGAAAAAAATAAAAAATGAACAGAACATTAAACATTTTTGTGCTTACTTTTATCCATGAGTGTAGTTTTAGAACAAAAATTAACATCACTGTTAAAAAGTGGATATATTCCAGTCTCATTAGATTTCATCCGTCAATCTATGTGTCATTAAAGGTGATATTCCAAAATGTATGGAGCTTGGGCCAGGTCCTTGTACACTATACTTAAAAATATGGAAATATATTTAAAACAGTTCTCAACTGTTCAATTACTTTTAAATGGCTTTGTTTGCTGGTGAGACACAAGAAATAACACTTGAAGTTGCAACACTCAACAAAAACCCGTCATTTTGATTGATTGTTGACGTTTGACATGACGAAAGTGACTGAAGTGACACTTGTGACAGCTGACAGTTCTCTCTATGTTCAATGGTCGATCTATGGTTTACTGTTTTTTTTTTTTTGAATGTATATGGCATGGCTACGAGGCCTTTATGTCAAAAACTGTCATTGTTTTAGAGCACAGAGTAACTAAATTCGCCATGACGCCAACACAACAACAACAACAGTATATATTTAAATAAATGTTCTGTATATTTGCCGATTTCCACGGATTTTTCTCTTTTTTTGAGGTAGTTTACATATCCCTGGCCCATTTTGAAACATCTCCTTTGTTGGATTTGAATACTTAATCATTCAAATAAATAATTCACTAAATTCCAGCTTCATAATCAAAATCAAAATCAAAAGTCATTTATTCAAATTAGGCTGAGAATCAGCACTTTTCGAACGTCAAAATTACATAAGACAGTCCCCCAAAAAGCCCGCCCTTCACCACTTCCTAGTGCTTTAGCTGGGAAGAAGAAGTGGCGCAACAAACTCCCCAGCAGCACAGCTGTCTGTTCAGTTAGAAGAACTTGATTCTAAACAATTGCAAGTAATTACCGAAACGCCAATGACAAAAAAAAAGAAAAAAAATTGCATGTAAATAACACAAATACATAAATAAAGCCTTCAGGCCTAAAGTGCATGGCAGCTTACTTAAGCAATACTGAAATTATTATACAACAAATAAAATAAATAAATGATAAACTAGGACCATCAAAGTAAAATAAATCAACAGAACAATTACTGTAACAATGATAAAACCAAAGACAGCAAGACGACCAGTCACCACAAGCAGCACCCGTTCACGAGCATAACGCAAAGGTCAGCCATTACCCCCCTCGCCATATTTGAGGGAAGGAGGAAACCCGACCCCCGACGCTACCGCAAGCAGTGACATCTAAGGGAGCATGACGAACCTGCTGTTGGTTGCTCAGGCAAGAATAATATTATCAATTGTCGAGGTCGCTAGCTAACCATATATTGCAATACAGCTCATTAAAAACATTGTAATGAGTAGATCATGTCAATAATAAATGAAGACAACAAAATAATTGACTTATACCGTCAAATAAAAAATTAAAAAATTATATGAACTCATATACCCTGTCAGTTAGTAAGCTGATTCTGGAGAAAGAACACGAACATTGTCTTGAGTTAATCACAGCGACCAACAGTTCTTATCGTTTAAGTAGTCGTTAATGGAATAATATGCCTTTGAACAAAGGTTGGATTTTACTTGGGCCTTAAACGCATTAAAAGGTAAATCTAGTAAAGAAGAGGGCAACTTGTTATAAAAGGTTATACCAAGCCCAACAAATGAGTTATGGACCTTATGAAGCCGGTGAAAGGGAGCACGTAGTTTGTTCTTATTTCTGGTGTTAACATTGTGAAAATCACTGTTTTTAGTGTATAAGTGTATATTTTGCCTAATATATAAGATGTTGGCGAAGATGAATTGAGATGCCACCGTGAGAATACCAATATCTTTAAAAAAATCTCTAAGAGAAACTCTGGCTCCTAGCTGATAAATTGCTCGGACAGCTCGTTTTTGAAGGACGAATATATTTTGAATATCAGCGGCTTTGCCCCACAGCAGAATACCGTAGGACATAACGCTGTGGAAATAACTAAAATAGACTAAGCGAGCTGTATCAACGTCAGTGTATTGTCTTACTTTCCTGACGGCGTAGGCGGCTGAACTGAGCCTCCCCGCTAAGCTTGAGATATGTGGGCCCCACTGAAGTTTGGCATCTACCGTTATGCCCAGAAAAACCGTCGAGTCTACAGTTTCAAGCTGCTCTTTATCTAAGACGATGTTGGGTCCTAGATTTCTAACATTCGGTAAGGCGAACTTCACACATTTCGTTTTCTTGGCATTGAGAACTAGATTATTTGACGTAAACCAATCCGTAACCATTGAGAGTGCACGGTTTACGTCGTCAAAATCTTGTCTATTCCTGTCTACTTTAAAAATAAGAGAGGTATCATCTGCAAACAGTACAATGTCACAGATATCGTTTAAATAGAATGGTAAGTCATTGATATACACTAAAAACAAGAATGGACCCAGTATTGAGCCTTGAGGTACACCTAACTGAACTGGTAGCTCGGAAGATTTCACACCATCGACATCTACACATTGGAACCTATTATGTAAATAAGAATTTATTACGTTGAGAGCTTCGTTTTGGACACCGTAATGACGTAGTTTACGCAAAAGCGTGTCATGGCGCACGCAATCAAAGGCTTTAGAGAGATCACAGAAAACTCCAATAGCATTTTGCGATTTCTCCCATGCATTAAATATGTGTTTCAGCAGAGCAACACCCGCATCTGTAGTCGAACGTCCTTTTGAAAAGCCATATTGTTCATTATGAAGTAGGCTATTTAGGTTAAAATATCTTAGCAACTGATTAAGTATTAACTTTTCAAATATTTTGCTAAATGCTGGTAAGATAGAAATAGGCCTAAAATTGCTAATGATATTTTTATTACCAGATTTAAATAATGGTATGACTTTACTACTCTTCATGAGGTCAGGAAAAGTTCCTAGATCAACACATTTATTAAAAGTAATAGCTAGATAGGGGGCTACAATGTCTATTATATTACTTAAAAGTTTAATGGAGATGCCCCAGTAATCACCAGTGTTTTTAGACTTAAGAGTGTTAAATGGGACAATAGGTAGGTATAAAATTTCATAAAGTATCACTTTAGGTACTTACCAATTTTGTTTTATGTTGGGCTGGGTTTCTGTCTCAATTTAGTTAAGTAATGCAACACCTACTAATACCTTGTGAATACTAATGACTGTAGTCATGCTTACCATGAAGATCAAGAGAACACTATCAAGTTGTACCACTTGGCTGACCTATCGCTTTGATCTAAAGAGCGTGGTGGTCGTTTGCCAACGCCATGCCTCGAAGCATGTCTTTATGCAGATGGCCGCTGTCGCAATGTTGTATCAATGAATTCACTTCACTTTTATTTTTAATAATTGAATATTGATAGTATCGAAATTATAGATAATACAGAGTTAATTAATGGAAGGCATTTTTGTTTTCATTGTACTGTGTTTAAAGTATTCTCTTTGTAATTAATTAAGTTACTTAGTTTTACAGATATATATGTTTATACATCTATTTACTTAATAATATGTTCAGCAAGAATCACACGTATTTTTGTGGAAAATTATGTTATGATTATACTTACCCGATATATTATGTCACACCGCACGAAGTCATTACGTCATTCGAGAGGTAGTTGCTGAAAATCAGCGCTGTTGACAATAGGTTGGTCCGAAGTCACAGCATTTTGCTGAGCAACGACCTGTTCTTGCACAGATGTGACGCACAGATTTAATTATAGTTCTTGTATAGTTGTTAAGAAAAGTAGTCATTTTTCACTTCGCAATCGTGTTTTTGTTTGTATTGTTGGTGTTACGTAATACGTTATTGTCATTTGCCTTGCCAGTGTCGCAACACACACACACAGAGCAATGTGTATTGTCTTTGGTGCTGAGTGACATCAGGCAATGGACAAAAATTAAAAACGTCATTTTTATGTGACATTCTGAATACGAGGACTTTGGCTACTTTATTTGGATGTAATTTGTGTTTTTTATTTTATTTTTATTATGTGCGTTGTGTTTGTGAAGAATAAACAATTTTTCTTTCTTTCTTTCTTTCTTTCTTAAATACGTTAATTACATCACTAGGCGTTACATGTTCGAAGCTAAATAAGCGAGTACATTTTTGCACACTACTATTCAAAAGGTTCTCAGCTTTAGACGGGGACGAATTTAAGGAGCAAGTCGTAGTTATAGGTATGTTGGCAAAAAACTCATTAAATGCCTCAGCTACGTCAGCTGCCTTACTAACTAATTTGTTATCGACCATAATCTCAAGTTGATTTTCTTGTTTAACCGACTTACCCGTTTCATTGTTAATAATTTTCCAAGTGGTTTTTACTTTATTATTGGAACTTTTAATTGAATCACTTAAGAATTTTGATTTCGCAATAGCACAAATCTTTTTAAATAATTTTGAATATTTTTTTACATACTCTAGGAAAGGAGTATCAAACCTGTATTTTTTCAAACCATATAATTCGTATAGTCTCGCTCTACTTTTATAAATACCTGGAGTAGCCCATTGGTTGAAGCCAACGGAAGTGCCATTAATGTTAATGGTTTTGGTCTTGAAAATAGACTGGTATTCTTTTTGCACAACATCAAAAAGGGCTCCGTAAATTTCGTTAGGATTCTCGTGTTCTACTAACGATGGTGTAATTCTATGAGCTATATTATCTTTAAACTTTTCACAACGACTAGCTGTATAAGGCCTGCATTCAAGTTTATACGGTTTTTTATGTAATGTCATGGGGAAGCTACCTAATAAACCACAGTGGTCGGACGTTAAGTCACTTAACACTAATTTATTTTTGGCATCACAATTACTAAATATATTATCAAGACAAGTTGACGAAGATGCCGTGATCCTAGTTGGTTCAAAAAACAAGTTAATCAAATTAAAAGACCTAAACAGATTGAGAAGTCTAATACTTAATGGAGTAACATCTAAAATATTAATATTAAAATCTCCACATAAAATTATACTCTTATTACTTGATTTTAACCTATTCAGAGAATCCTCCATTACCGATTCAAAACTAATAAAATCACCAGAAGGGGGTCGATAAACGCAGATTACAACGAATTGCTCTAGTTCAACACAAGACAACTCAATAGTGCGCTCGATAGAAAGATTAACTAAATCTAAACGTTGTTTACATTTCAACTTGTTTGAAACAAGAACTAAAGAACCACCGCGAATAGCACTTTTTCTCACAAACGCACTTTGTACGGTAAAATTATCATCATCGATAAACACTACTTCATGTTCCTTCAACCAGTGTTCAGTCAAACATAACACGTGAACATCATAGTTCTCCATAAATAAACTTAACTCTAACTCTTTGCCGGACAGACCCTGCATATTTTGATGTACAACATTCAACATATGCGGCTCACCCGTTGTCGCACCTAATAGTTTAAACTACAAGGCGTATCAAAAGTAGTATTAGTACCACTACTAACTGAAATCGACGGTACACTACATGTACCCTTGTCACTTTGTATATTGTATGCTAAAAGATTAGCAATTTGTCTCCTACATCTAGGTGGCAAATACATTGTATAATTTGTCAGTTTGTAATCAGTAATAAATTGATTACAATCAAAATATAAAATAGTGTCACTATAACGGCAAGTCCTATTATAAATGAACATATTTAAATTATAAATGTGCCTATTTTGCTCATCAGACAAATATTGTGAATAAGGCAAGGCACAGAAAATAAATTTACAATTATTAGTTTCATTGAGATGTAACATCAAATGGACACATTCAATTATGTCCTTTTTTCTTACATTTAAGCTATCCCCATGTAATAATATAACAGTTGAACTAGGGTTTATTTTTGTCAGTCTAATATTGCTAATTAATTGGCTAATACTGGCACCGGGTAAACAATTATTAATAACATAATGTTCCGAACACTGATTAAATATACTACCAAAACCTTGACCAAATTTGTCAGAAAATATGTATGTAGTGTTAATCAAATTATCCATACAATTCTTGTCATTATTAATACCGCTATCTACTGGCTGAGTCACTGTGGGTGTGGGTGTAATACGTTGAGGCTGGGGTGCCTGGGAGCAGGCACAGCTAAAAGAGAGGTTATTTGTCAGAGACTCATACCTCTCTGCATTTGACTTGACCAGGTCTGCCAACTCATTGGCCTCCTGCATGCGTTTACTCAGGTCTTGTCATAAAGACTGACAACTGACTTTTTTGGTTGTTGTTACACGAGATTTGACAGAAGATTTAGTGATGGTCAGTTGATCTTCTGTCAAATCTCAGGCATCCAGAAACTAAGAGTATATTTAGTAAATGAAATCTTAACAAGTTTTGGAAGCTGATATTAGTTTTAACTGCACAAGCTACGTTTTTTTATTGTGTATCGCAAACAGTAAAAAAACAGAATAAAAATCTTCCCAACTATCCACTTTTACAGACAAATTCAACACCTCCGTCGACATAAAACTCCGCGAATGGGCAGAAGCGGAGCTCCCGAACGCCTCAATAAGGGCCGGACGCGAAGCCCTACGCGAAGAATTCACAGAACTCATGAACAGGGCGCAGGACTCCGACCCGGTGTACGAACCAGTCAAGAAGGAAGCCGTGGAGGAAGCCTTGAGGAGGCATCAGTGGGAGGATCGAGCGCAGGATGTAAGTACTGAGGGTCCAACCAAACAGGTCCAGCGGTGTCATGCACAGCCCCAGCGTTCTAAGGGAGTCTGCCAGTCTTAATTATAGGTGTCATCAAAAGAAGAATGCCCATTTTTCACCCTTTCACCACATGTATTGAAATGAAATGTATCTTAAAATACAGCTAATTAAATTATATATTAATTACGATTATCACAATGTTAAAAGAAACGCAGGATTATTTAAAATTTAAATTTTTCTTTATGTTTATTTTACTTCAAGGGTAAACATATTAGCATGTTTTGAACGCATCTCAACTAACCTTTTTTACAACGTTCCATTTTACACACTGCTACTTGACTTTATTCAACTCTGTTTCTGGGTTTCATACATTATTTTACGTTTTATTTACTCGGTAAGTATTTAGTCAATGTATAATACAGATTAATAAAAAATAAATGAATAATTAAATTAATGAATCATGCAATATGTAATTGAGTTAGGACGATTGAAACGATTTTTTTTGACGTTTTACATTTAATGCTCGACATTCAGTTTATAGTGACAATCATCGAGAGTCTAAGCAGTGACATAAGGGCAGCTAGTTTTAAGGAATTCACAAAGTAAAAAAGACGTTTTAGAACATAGATATGTATTATTAAGTAAGTATTACTATTTTAGACTAAACTTCGAGTGTTAAATAATTCGTTCTAGCACATTAATTTCTATAAAACGGCAATTCCTAACCTAAAATGTAAAATTTATATTTTTTGGACTTAGTAGCGTTTCAATTGTGAAAATGACCATTTGACATTATTTTCTAAACTTACAGGTAGTGTTTCTACTATACCTTATAACTATACATAAACTTTCATTATCAGGTTTTGAAATGTATGGGAAGTGGGCATTGTTCTTTACTCATTTGCAGAACCACCTCTTACACTAATTAACTACGGGGAATTCTTGAGATGACACTTCAGGGTGCATGCTATATTGGTGATAAATAACCCAAACTCGTTAAAAAAACCTCGAAAAGATGTTCGGCTGTTTATTATTTAAATGTACGTTCGCCGATTCTCCGTCAATTCTGGACTGATATAGAATCCTTATTCGTTTGAAAGGGTAAGCTCTCGAAGTAGTCCCATATAAATTTTAATAACTTGCCGTAAATCGACGTTAAGGCGGAGTCGGGCGATAGGTCCGGTCATAATAGTTAACAGTTTTTTTAGCAACAGGTAAAAGACTGTAACAGGCAGTAGATTTTCTAGTTTTTTTCTTGTTTTATAACATCACTCCTGTAATCCCAGAAGGGCTAGGCAGATGTGTACCTATAGTACACCCATTTTCACCAGTTAAGCTTAAGTCCCATGTAATAGGGGCGAGCCTATTGCCATCAACCGAGCTGCTACTGAGAAATTCTACATAGAAAAATCCAATAACACTTTCCCCATCCTGGGAATCGAACCCAGGACCTCATGCTCATCAGTAGCTATTGCGAACACAAAAAAAAAACGACTGCCGAGTTTTTTTTTTATTGCCCGTAATTTTTAGAATGCGTCGCAAGGGTTTTTTTCTGTTAACGTCAGATTCGTACTTGTTACTTCAAACGTATTGTCGAGCTTCAGCACGCCTCGCCACATTTGAAGTAGGACATTGTACTGGCTCATTGCAAAAAAGAGGCTACTCTTACAAACTCTTTTTCAAGTCGTGTCCTACTCAACACTGAGTGATTTAAAACAACACTAAATATAAGATCAGAGTGTATGGTGAGAATTTAACTTTAAGCATATTAACCCCTTAACAGTAATAAAATATTTTAAGCAAATCAAGATCAAATTGACCGAAGATCTTTGGGGAATGTCTATTAAAGTCTGTACCTCCATAATTGATACTATAGCACCTTACTTAGCCTTAATATTTAATTTGTGTGTGGATCAAGGAGTCTTCCCGGATCTAATGAAATATAGTAAGGTAATACCACTTTTCAAATCCGGGGACAGTAAAGACACTAATAATTATAGACCTGTGTCCGTGCTGACGGTTTTCAGCAAGGTTTTTGAAAAGATAATGCTTAATCAGATGCTCAATCATTTTAATACTAATAAAATCCTTCACGAGCAACAGTATGGTTTCACCAAAGGGCGTTGTACGACCGACGCTGGTGTTACTTTATTAACACATATTTTTAACGCGTGGGAAGAGGCTCAAGACGCCATAGGAATCTTTTGTGACCTCTCCACGGTATTTGATTGCGTCGATCACGAAACCCTGCTTTTGAAACTTGAGCATTACGGACTTGGAAAACTTGCGCTCAGTTTAATAAAATCTTATTTAAATGATAGACAACAGCAAGTTCAAATAAATAGTGTCAATTCACTTGGTTTAAAAGTAAAAATTGGTGTTCCACAAGGCTCGATATTGGGTCCTTTCCTCTTTTTAGTATATATTAATGACCTACTCCATTTATTAATAAATCAACCACGAATGGTGTTATTTGCTGACGATACTTCCTTAATTTTTAAGGTAGATAGACGTGCTTCAAATTTTGACGACGTAAATAACGCACTGCTGCTGGTCCAAAATTGGTTCACGGCTAATAATTTAGTACTAAATGGAAATAAAACTAAGTGTATAAGATTTTCTTTACCAAACGTCAAGAGTAGTGATTGTGAGATAGTATTGAATCAAGAGAAACTAGAATTCGTCGATAAAACGGTTTTCTTGGGGATCACGCTCGACTCAAGGCTACAATGGGGTCCTCATTTAACATCTCTAGCAGGACGGCTAAGTTCAGCAGCTTACGCTGTCAGAAAAATCCGTCAATTTACTGATGTAGATACCGCGAGGCTGGTCTATTTTAGTTACTTTCATAGTATCATGTCTAACGGTATTTTACTTTGGGGACGGGCTGCAGACATCGAGTCTATTTTTATTCTGCAGAAAAGAGCCATCAGAGCCATATATAATCTCCGCAGGCGTGATTCTCTAAGGGAATTGTTTAAGGATATTAACATCATTACTGTACCTTGTCAATACATCTATAAAAACATCATGTACGTAAGAAAAAAATTACATCTTTACAGTAAAAAGAGGTGAAAGACATAATTATAGTACTAGAAATCGGGACCTATTAGTTCAACCAGGTTTCAGACTGGCTAAAGTAGACTCATCTTTCATGGGGTACTGTCTAAAATGTTATAATAAAATACCTCCCCACATTCTTCAACTGAATGAGACAAAATTCAAATCCTTTGTCAAACGCACACTATGCAGTCAGGCGTATTATAGGTTAGGGGATTACATAACTGATAAAAATGCCTGGCTTAATGCTGGTCCTGCTCCACACCACAACTAATTAATCGACATTTGAAACACTTGAAGCTGCTGAAGATTGTAAGAATATATTTGCATTATATAAACTCAATCTCCTTTTTATTATATAGATGCATTGCACAGATGTGAGTACTTTGTACTATAGAGCTACCATATACCGGGTAATGTCATAGATTGACTTGAATATGCCTTGGCGGCTGATAGTATGTCATGCTCACTCAAATGTCTCGCTGACGGTGGCGAGTGTGTCGGATCATTTAGCTCCCTTCAAAATGGTTGAGCTGAATGGTGCTGATCCATGCGTCATGTTCGTGATCGGGCGCCGTCAGTTGGGACTGGTCATCTCTTAGCTGCCACGGCTTATTTTAATAATTAATTAGCTGGACTGTTTTCAATTATGTTTTGCTGCACTCTGGACGCTTTTAACGTGTACGGTTTTTGTTCATCGTTCTTACTTTCTCTCTCACAAGTGTCAACATTAATCGATGTAACTAATATATTTGTAACAACAATATTATTTAAAAGAGTGTCCATGGAGTTTCTTGCCCGTTCTTCTCCATAGTGACCTACTGCGCTTTGGAATGGGCAACTAGCTTCATATTTTTGACTGACCGATTCCTTGACAATTCAAAAGTGAATGGTTTAACTGAAATAAATGATTTGAGTTTGACTTTTGAGGTTGAATGATACCATGAATACATCTACGAAGTGCGGTCAAATTCGCGTAATGAAAGGGAAAGGGGGTGAAATTAAACATGAAATTATTATACCTCTTCAATATATTCACCATTAACCCTACTACACTATCAGAACTTTCAAATAATTTCTCTTCGAAAAAAAATTGGGTTGTCAAGGCCTTCAAAATAAAAAAATTAATTGCTGACATAAATTTGTTTCCACGAAGTTTTTTTTTTATGTTTGAGAACAAATAATAATCTAAAAAGGCCAAACCACGGGACTAAAGGGAGGTTGGTTTAAAGTTCCGAAGCCGCACTTGTGTAAGGCAGCCATCGCAACATGCCTCTTGTGAACGGGTGCGTTGTCGTGCAAAAGAAGCACACCTCGAGACCATTCCCCCTCTTTTCTTTAATTGCTGATCTTCCCAGCCGATTATGACACACAATTGAGTCTCTGCCTTGCTTGAAAAGGCTATGCCACTTAAAAATCATTGTTTTTCCAGGGTAAGAGTCCCCGTAAACAGATGACATTTCTTCCGTAATATGCTGTTTAAAAAATCCTTGCTTAGTGAGGAACTTACTCAAGCCAGAATACTCATTTTTCTCCATAGTTTAAATTTCCTTCCCGATGGAATGAACGAATGAATGAGTGGGGTTAAAATTAGTATTTTTAATTGTATTGAGTCACCAAGTAGTGATAGGGAAAAATAACTACCTCCATTCTGCGAAATTTTTGACCCGTCCTCGTACTTGGGCCAGTTAGTCTCTTTCCAGTACAGACAAGACAAGGAAGTCTTAAGATGAACCTAAAATGTCGGGAAGAGCGACTGGTGAATGCAAGAGCTATCGAAGGAAACCTCCGTGTCATTCAAACGAAATATTATGGACATGTGCATCCTTTCCATTTTTAAGCATGAATCTCAGGCTTGGTCTTTGGACAAACATTCAAAAGTTCAAACTCACGGTTTGCCAACGTGCAACGGAGCTCAGTATTCTAGGCGTCAAATTGACGGACCATATTCGCAATATCTCACAGAGAAAAGCCGCAAAGCTGAAGTGGGACCGGGCAGGCCAAGTCTGTCGTATGCCCAATGAGCTGTGGGCCAAAATAATCACTACGTAGAGCCCTGACACAGCCAGAGGGCGTCGCAGCAGACCTCGTAGAAAAAGGCAGTACGATCTGGAGAAAACAAACAACCAGTGGTCCACTTTAGCCCTGGATCAAAGAGCTGGAAGTCATGGGGAGGGCTTCGCCCCGCAGTGGAATAATGCAGGCTGACAGTAACAGTATTAATACAAAATCAAATAAAGCTATCATACACAGACAGAGTTAGCCCTAAAAGAGAAAAACAATTTTTCTATTATCAATATTTAAAAAAAAATAGTCGTCGTTTAATTATCTCAATTTCTCTTGTGATGTAGTGAAAGTAATCTTTTAGTCAAAATCAAAATATTATATTTCACATAAACCTACATGGGCACTTATGAAACGTCAGAATCTAGGTGCACGGTTCCAATTGGTCATTTCCTATGGAGAAGAGCCGGCAAGAAACTCCATGATTAGGTACTCTTTTAAAAATATTTGTCTTTTACATATTTTTTCAAATAAATGGGTATGGGAGGACAGTGTAGGCCTGTTAACAATTACCATATGTTTAACAAATAGACAATGGTCTATAAATTTACAATGTACAAGGCCTAAATATATAAGAATCTAATAAACATTTAAATAATTACATGATTGCCATTTAACATGCTGTCTCAAAAGCCACTAATGAAGAATCGGAATTAAAATTGCAGGTGTATAATGTCAAATAATGATAATATTATGTCAAAGAATTATGTAAAAAAATTATATCTAATAATAAAAAATAAACACCGTTATTTACATAGTGATGCCGTTCATGAGGTATCAGGGAAGCCACATGTGCAGAAGGAATTATTGCCAACTTCCTTGTCTTCCATGTCTCGAACCTAAGCCGAAAAGCCTAGAAGTGATAATAAAATTAGTAACATACGTAAATAATTTTTCTATTATCAGTCACTGTAGTTTTGTTTGTACTATTAATACAAATTTGAACAGGCGCAGTGTCTTTGTTATTACATGCTTGCAGAAATGAGGCAGGTATTTTTCGCACAGTCACTTTGTTTTTTTTTTCTAGAGTGGTCATTTTGGGTGAGGCTAACGCTCAGTCCATTCTCATGTCTACGGGCTAAGCTACCACCACTCGTAGCTTAACCGGGTTTTTGTCGACGGAAGAATATACAAAATGGCATAGAATAGACAAAACGACATAGGATAAACAAAATGACAGAATGGAAAACGACATAGAATAGACAAAATCACATAGAATGTAAAAACGACATAGAATAGACAAAGTGACATAGAATAGACAGAAATTACAGAGAATAGACAAAATTACATAGAATAGACAAAATTACAGAGAATAGACAAAACGACAGATTTCTTTTATTCGTCTGTAATTTTGTCTATTCCGCCGTCGATGATGGTCATGATACGCGTGTAGGAAGTGGTGACGGGCGCGCGTTTTCCTACCTGTCTTGCGTCATTTGTGACGTTTAAAAAGTGCTGATTCTCAAACTCTTGATAAATAATCGTGATCTCTGTCCCAAACCCAGGTGCTCCGTGTGCTGCAAGTAAACGCGCTGCAGGACCGCTGCGTGTCGTCGCGCCAGGACTGGGACGCCGCCGTGTCGCTCATGGACTCCGCGCTCAAGCAGCGCCTCGACCTCGCGCAGCAGGAGCTCAAGGAGCTGACAGGTAACTAACCCAGGTGCTGAGTGTCGTCGCGCCAGGACTGGGACGCCGCCGTGTCGCTCATGGACTCCGCGCTCAAGCAGCGCCTCGACCTCGCGCAGCAGGAGCTCAAGGAGCTGACAGGTAACTAACCCAGGTGCTGAGTGTCGTCGCGCCAGGACTGGGACGCCGCCGTGTCGCTCATGGACTCCGCGCTCAAGCAGCGCCTCGACCTCGCGCAGCAGGAGCTCAAGGAGCTGACAGGTAACTAACCCAGGTGCTGCGTGTCGTCGCGCCAGGACTGGGACGCCGCCGTGTCGCTCATGGACTCCGCGCTCAAGCAGCGCCTCGACCTCGCGCAGCAGGAGCTCAAGGAGCTGACAGGTAACTAACCCAGGTGCTGAGTGTCGTCGCGCCAGGACTGGGACGCCGCCGTGTCGCTCATGGACTCCGCGCTCAAGCAGCGCCTCGACCTCGCGCAGCAGGAGCTCAAGGAGCTGACAGGTAACTAACCCAGGTGCTGCGTGTCGTCGCGCCAGGACTGGGACGCCGCCGTGTCGCTCATGGACTCCGCGCTCAAGCAGCGCCTCGACCTCGCGCAGCAGGAGCTCAAGGAGCTGACAGGTAACTAACCCAGGTGCTGAGTGTCGTCGCGCCAGGACTGGGACGCCGCCGTGTCGCTCATGGACTCCGCGCTCAAGCAGCGCCTCGACCTCGCGCAGCAGGAGCTCAAGGAGCTGACAGGTAACTAACCCAGGTGCTGAGTGTCGTCGCGCCAGGACTGGGATGCCGCCGTGTCGCTCATGGACTCCGCGCTCAAGCAGCGCCTCGACCTCGCGCAGCAGGAGCTCAAGGAGCTGACAGGTAACTAACCCAGGTGCTGCGTGTCGTCGCGCCAGGACTGGGACGCCGCCGTGTCGCTCATGGACTCCGCGCTCAAGCAGCGCCTCGACCTCGCGCAGCAGGAGCTCAAGGAGCTGACAGGTAACTAACCCAGGTGCTGCGTGTCGTCGCGCCAGGACTGGGACGCCGCCGTGTCGCTCATGGACTCCGCGCTCAAGCAGCGCCTCGACCTCGCGCAGCAGGAGCTCAAGGAGCTGACAGGTAACTAACCCAGGTGCTGAGTGTCGTCGCGCCAGGACTGGGACGCCGCCGTGTCGCTCATGGACTCCGCGCTCAAGCAGCGCCTCGACCTCGCGCAGCAGGAGCTCAAGGAGCTGACAGGTAACTAACCCAGGTGCTGCGTGTCGTCGCGCCAGGACTGGGACGCCGCCGTGTCGCTCATGGACTTCGCGCTCAAGCAGCGCCTCGACCTCGCGCAGCAGGAGCTCAAGGAGCTGACAGGTAACTAACCCAGGTGCTGCGTGTCGTCGCGCCAGGACTGGGACGCCGCCGTGTCGCTCATGGACTCCGCGCTCAAGCAGCGCCTCGACCTCGCGCAGCAGGAGCTCAAGGAGCTGACAGGTAACTAACCCAGGTGCTGCGTGTCGTCGCGCCAGGACTGGGACGCCGCCGTGTCGCTCATGGACTCCGCGCTCAAACAGCGCCTCGACCTCGCGCAGCAGGAGCTCAAGGAGCTGACAGGTAACTAACCCAGGTGCTGCGTGTCGTCGCGCCAGGACTGGGACGCCGCCGTGTCGCTCATGGACTCCGCGCTCAAGCAGCGCCTCGACCTCGCGCAGCAGGAGCTCAAGGAGCTGACAGGTAACTAACCCAGGTGCTGAGTGTCGTCGCGCCAGGACTGGGACGCCGCCGTGTCGCTCATGGACTCCGCGCTCAAGCAGCGCCTCGACCTCGCGCAGCAGGAGCTCAAGGAGCTGACAGGTAACTAACCCAGGTGCTGCGTGTCGTCGCGCCAGGACTGGGACGCCGCCGTGTCGCTCATGGACTCCGCGCTCAAGCAGCGCCTCGACCTCGCGCAGCAGGAGCTCAAGGAGCTGACAGGTCTAATATATACTAACACTATATATTTTAAAACTAAGTCCTCCAACTGCGACTGGTCTGAACGCGATAAACTCGTTTATATACGGTTTTCACCAATAGAAGTTTAAAAGCCGATAGGAGGAGAATGTAAATCCAAGATGGTGGCAGCGTTTTCTTTTTACATGGGTATCGTTTTCATGGTTTTCGAGGGTGTTGAATGCCAATAGTGAGGTCAAAATGAAAATCGAAGATGGCGGCTGCGAAATTTTTAAAAGGTTTCATTTTGGATATCATTTTCATGATTTTCGAGGGTGCTTGAAGCCAATAATAAGGTTAAAATGAAAATCCAAAATGGTGGCAACTTTATGAGAGCTTTTTAAAACTTATATTATTTCGCTCTGTATTAAACGCGTATTAAATTCACAGTTTTTCTCCCTCTCTCTGTTTCTTTATAGTCTTAACGAATGTGTTCGTGCGAGTATCGCGAAAGAAACGAGTTTCTGATTTATTTTAGTTAGGATAGGGCAGGATAGATTTTGCACATATTTTATCAATCCATCATATTTTATCGATAAATAAAAGGGAGAGTCCCGGTACTGGGCAGGAACTGGTCCTCAGGACCCCCTCCCCCCGTCCTAATTCCTTGGCTGGCTTCATTTTTCTCATGAACGCTATAGGCAAACATTTTGAGATAACCGACATGTTCTTGTCACATAATTAATTAAATTTTTATATAACAGGGAAAACTGACGGTGAATATGAGTACCATTAATGCTAGATAAAATAAGGGTTGGCTTGAATAAATCATTTTGGTTTAAATCATGATTTAAATCAAATGATTTTTTCATTAAAAATCAATGTACAATCAAAAATGTTTAATTTCACTTTTTTTCAAAGAATTCAACATAAAATACAGAAGAAAGAAGCTTTCGCCCCAAACATTTGCTTCCCCGCTGGAAAAAAATTGACTGTTACTCTTCGTTAAATACATGAAATTGGGTGAAATTCACCCTAAGACATTGTGACTTATAACATCGCCTTGGATACGTCTGTAAAGGTGTTACAATTGTAATTTAAATAAATAATAATAATATTTTTCTGCAACATCTAATGGTGTCACATTTTTTACTATTTCTTCTGTGAACATCAGATATCTGAATGGTTTTGATTTTGCCTTAAGCTCTACTATCAATGGTAGCAAAACTTAACCATTATAGTTATTTCGTGCTTCCTCCAACGCACTTTCTTCTTCATCTGTCAGTGTGAATTTTGTTTGCAGTCACATGTCAGACAAAAGGGAAATCTCCGCGGTGTGTCAGCGCAATTCCTTGAGGGCGCGTTCCATTTTGCTCAAAAATATAGTTAAATTACTCTCCAAATCTCCTGCAGATCTGGTAGCGTCGTGTGACGGATTGTTGAGCTCCCTAAAATGGGGTTGAGTCTCACGATGACTGATGCATGCATGCCGCTATTACTTCACCAGGCCCCTCCAGCATGGCCCTGCATTGTTAGGCTCACTTAATATATTAATAATATAAAATGTTTGAACCTTAAAAGGGACCATGAAGTCATGATCCCTTTTAAAGTTCAAACGTTTTATTTGAGTTGGTTTCGGCATTTCTTCGCAGGAATCAAACATTGATCAACAAATTAACGTGTAAATGGGTTTTAAAATATCTGCTTACAAAAATAACATAATTTCTTAATTTAAAAATTTAGCGCAACAAAATAGTTTTTTTTTTTTTTTGTATTTGTTGACTTCAGTCGCCGACGTTACGTATTGCAAATACTACCACAAAAAAAAAACGTAGTTCTCATATCCATAATCCACATTCCAGGTCCAGGTCTAAGAGAACGCTGGTTGTACTGGCAATCAACCACAGAAGAACAATCCCGTCGCGGCGAGGTTCGCAACGAGCTCGACAAGCTGGGCGTGGCGCGGCCGGTGCTGTCGTACGACGAGGTCGTGGCCGTGAGGGACAACCTGCGGAGGAAGGGCATCGAGGTGGACAACGACTATATACGGGAGACGTGGCGGCCGGTGTATTTGAAGTTAGTAATAATACACCTCTTTACCTACCCCTTTACGGAACATTCACGACATTCACCTTTTTTAATGAATGGCTTCTCAGGTCAACCTAGGAGGTTGTCGTCTGCATAACCGGAGTTGCCTGTGGTTGCCCTAATAAATTAAGACTTTCAGCCAGGGCGTAAAAAACTTAAAAACTAAGCGGGTACGGACCTCGGCTTAGGGCGTAGCTGGAAGAGGGGCAGCAAGGGACTAGCTGGATCAGAATTGGTGAAATTTAGGAACGAATTTAAAGCTACAGGCTCCGCGGCGCGGGCTGGCTCGAGTCGAGCAAGGGGGGGGGGGGGGGGGTAAGACGGCGATCGGGTTTTTTGCAAAATGACAGAGAATAGACAAAACGACACAGAATAGTCAAAATGACAGAGAATAGACAAAATGACACAGAATAGTCAAAATAACCGATTTCTATCATTCCTCTGTCATTTTGTCTATTCTTCCGTCTACAAAACTAACGTTTCTATGGCGATCATTTTCCGTCATTTATAAACCGATTTGTTTTTTCTACTTTTGTTTGAAAGATTATAATACTCAAGTGGTCCCATATAAATTTGATCATGTTCTGATGAGTGGTTCTTGAGTTTGCTTCAATATTACGTACTTTTTGCACGTAGTGTATGTTGAAGATCCCGATAATAAAGAGTAAGACAGGAGACGCTTCTAAATTAAGTAGCTCCAGGCCTATATCACTCGCGACAGTCATTGCTGAGGTGTTGGACGGTATTATTGATATTCAGTTAAGACAACACCTACAGCTTCATGATTCACAGTTTGGCTTTCGCCCTGGTTTGTCAACAGAAATGGCCATACTGAATCTCAAGCATACCGTCCGATACTACACTGACAGAAGCACACCTGTCTATGCCTGCTTCTTAGATTTATCTAGAGCTTTTGATCTTGTTGGTTACGACAGGTTGTGGCAAAAGTTGTCGGATGATACGGATCTACCTACTGAGTACATGAGTCTCCTGAAGTATTGGTATGGCAACCAGAGCAATTCTGTGCGGTGGTTGGGGTCACTTTCGGTGGAGTATGGGTTGGATTGACCGTCTGATCCGTTAACTCAGTAGCGCCGGTGTGGGCTGTTCGCTTGATGGTGTTCTTGATGCTCTCAACAACATCAGTTATGCGGACGACATGGTGCTGCTGAGTCCATCGATCAGTGCCCTTCGAAAACTGATTTCGATCTGTGAGCGGTATGTAGGGGCCCACTGGCTCAGATATAACGTCATCAAAAGTGAGCTCATGGTGTTTAAAGCGGGTTCTAAAACTTATGACACTGTCCCGCAGGTCTTGCTGAATGGCAGTGTCCGTATCTGGGCCACTGGGTTACCGAGACGCTTGTAGATGATATAGATATAGATAGGGAGCGCAGGGCTCTGTCTGTTAGAGCTAATATGCTGGCTCGTAGGTTCGCGCGCTGTACTACGGAAGTAAAAGCTACGTTGTTTAGGGCATTTTGTCAATCGTTTTACACGTGCAGCTTATGGGTCAAGCATACAAAAAAAAACGTACGACACTTTGCGTGTTCTCTATAATAATGCTTTCAGGGCGCTGATGAAGCTACCTCGCTACTGAAGTGCGTCAGGTATGTTTGCGGGCGCAAATATTGATGGGTTTGGGGCGATTATTCGTAAAAGAGTTGTGTCTCTGATGCGCCGCATACGGGGCAGTTCCAACAGCTACCTTCAGCTGTTCGCATGGAGGATGGATTTGGGTCTGGATTGCCCAATAATGCGGTACTGGACTAGGCTGCATGTTGAGCACTCCGGATTCAAATCTAAATTTAGGCTAAGATGACACGTAAAAGTCTATTTGTTTAGTGCCAAATTGTAATTTATAATGTTTGTATTGTTAATTTTTTGTAATGTTTTCCTAATTGTAATCTTTTAATTAATTCTTAATGTTTGTATTTAATATTTTTAATTTTCAAATGTATGCTTATGGACTGGTTCTGAAATAAATGAAATTTAATTTAATTATTACAAAAAAAAAAACGGACTTTCAAATTCGGCGAGTGTTTTTTTCTTGTAATAAATATTTTAAGTGGGCTTTCAGGACGAGAACAAAAGCTATGCTACTTAAATGTGTATTTTATATGGTGTACATAAAAAAGAGTATTCTATTCTATGAGATTAATTGGGTAAAGTGGTTGAAGTTAGTTTCCCAAATTAAAAAAAAAAGTATTTTAAAAGGGTCTTCTTTATCGACTTATAAACAGTTTTACAACAACAAAAACCTGCACCCTAATTGCGTAATACACAATCAATCGGAATCTGAATCGTTTTGAAACAGATTGCTAATACATTGCTTCATAAGTTCGATAAAAAATCTGCTCAACAATGTAAATAACGCAATGAATGTTATTGAACTGTTAAAATACAACAGATTAGTCGTAATCGTTTACGAAAATGTGTTACGCAATTAGGGTGCTGGTTATTGCATCAAGTGATAGCAGTATAAGAAAAGGTCAAAAAGACTCGCTGTTACACTTCATAAAATGCAATCTTAACAATAGATTTTCTAAATTTCAGAAACTTCCTGCAGCGCGCGCAGACGAGGGCGCGGGATTGTCGGAAGAGCTTCTACTTGTACAGTCAACAAAACGGAAATGGGGTCAGTTAAATATTATTGTTTCTACATACAACCTGAGTCAGCTTCGCCTTTCAAAATTAGAATGTTAACAAAAATCGCATTTCAAGTTGTCAAATCACAGTTTGAGAAATTCGTCTGGTTAATCTCATCCTACTACTCGAGTTTTGACATAAGCGACACATCAACGTCCAACATACCTCAAGTGAACGAGACAGTTCACATCGCCAATAAATGATTTGAATGATTGTGAAAACCCCATCAAATTCCAAGTAGTTTCGAAGCATCATCCGTAAATACAAACAACCACACATGCGAACTACGCATCACACCGACGCCACGCAAAATCCAACATCGCGCAAGCAGTGTACCGCGCAACTTATATATTGATTCACAGTGTCCCGTAAGTCCCAGTCAAGCTGGAATCGGGTGATAGGTCAATCTATAATAGTTAACAGAAAAGAAATGCCATGTAATTAAAAAAAATCTACTTTAATCTACTGCGCCTGGGGCGGTTTTTTTTAATCATTTATGTACACACATATAAAAAGACAAGAAAAATAAAGATAACAGAAAAGTACTTACAAAGGTAATGCTTATTTCTAAAGAAATCTCTTCCAGCATACCTGCAGTAGGAGAGTATATGATAGATGTAGACAACGTGTGTAAGAGTAAAAGGGAAAACAAAAACATAAAACGAAACAATTCACTAATTTAAAAATAAAAAACAATATCAAAATATACTTAAGTGATAAAAATAAATACATACACATATATTAAACAAATGCAACTATGACACAGTGGAAAGATAGTGTTCTTTCACTCTCCTCTTAAACACCACAACAATTTGACAGTTCCTTATGTCAGGTGGAAGTGAATTCCACAACCGAACCGCGTGTAGAGAGAAAGAATAGGAGTAGAAGTCAGTAGAGTGGGGAGGGGTTTTTAGGAGATTCTTAAGGTGCGACCTGCAAGGCGCATCAAAAGGACGGGCGAAGGAGAAGCGTTCCCGCAGATAGGATGGCGTTAAAGGGTTGTGGAGTAAGTTAAATAGCAGACACAATATCCGAGAGTTCCTGCGAAGTCGAATAGGGAGCCACTTGAGTATCTTGCGAAAGTTAGAAACGTGGTCATACTTTTTAAGGTTAAAAACAAAACGAATACAGATATTTTGCAAACGCTCAAGCTTATTTAAAAGCTCCTCGGTGGCATCCAAATAACAGGCATCAGCGTAGCTACAATTTTTTATTATATTTTTGTCTGTTGACTATTATGACCCGACTCCGGCTTGACGTCGACTTTCGGGACATCCTTTACACAACGTCCAGACATCAGTGGTCGGGCATTTGCCCGCCACACACGGCCCCCGTCTGGTCGGACGATCCTTCTTTTTCCATAAAGGATGAGTGAACTTTGCACCCTGTTCCTTAGAACTGTACAAAACAAATGCGACTTGGCGACTTTTAATTCTTCATTCATATATTATTTTTATAATTTTCTTTACAGAAGGAATGCTGCGAGGTTGTGATGTTCTGGCGAGTTCAACAAACTCTCCGTACGACGGCCAACGCGCTGCGACAACAGATCGGCAACAGAGAGGCGGCCAGACTTGACAGGGAACTGAGAGAAGTACTCGACGAGGTAAGCAGTGCCCCACAGACATCGAGGATTACAAAGAATGAATTTCTCTTTAAACATTTAAACTACTATTACCACCTATGGCCCTAATTAAGGGCCATAGGTGGTAATAGTAGTTTAAATTATAATTATTAATATCGGGCCCCCCTATATTAAGGGATCCCCCCTTAATATAGGGGGGCCCGATATTCGGCATCTTAGCGCTAAGTGACACTATATTAATTTTGTTGTTGATCGTGCATATTTGCCGCGAAATAGACGACTTTATGAACAGTTTAGAAGCTATTGAAACTGTGGATTTAGTTACGAATCAAAATTAATTCAGACTGCCACATATTTATCGCAAAAGACTGGATTTTTTCACGAAATTTGACAATCTAGACTTCTTCAAAAGATTTAGGTTATCCAGTGTGTTATTTGCATTAGAAAGAATAGAAGACTATTTAGAATATACAGATAACAGTTATGATTTTTTTAAACTATTTTATATGTGTATGTGTAATCAAACTATTGGTTCCATTGTACTCACATTTTTGTAAATTTTGTTAATATAATATGTAATGATCAATTTCAATTTTGCGTTAACAGATCACGATAAATTATCAACTCAAACTTAACAAAACTTATCAGTGTAGATTATAGCTCACCAAGATACAGGCTGTGCCCAGTTTGTGACCCGCTGTTAAATCTATCAAAAGTCTTCTGTTAGTTACATTTTTTTAACTTGTTAAGTTAAGAACTGTATGTAAGTTAATTAAATGAATACTTGTAAAGTTGGTAGGGTATCTTGTTTACTTCTATTTATTTTACAGGTACTTTTTTATCTAATACACTGGTGGTTTGGTCCTACAAGGAATAATATTAGAACCTACATATTACGACACGCAATACCTAATTTTTATTAGCTGGAATAAGTCAGTAATATTAAGAATAAATTTTGCCCCCCTCATCCTTTTTTCTGCCATAAAAAATAAATAAAGTAGTCAACATAAAACACGACAAGACAACACAAAAAATAACCTACAAATGCGCGGCGGTGTTACCTGTCAAGATGATACTATTTCTTACATCTTTTTTCAATGGCAACTGCACTCTGCATCAATCTGTAATTTAATATAAACATTGGATGATATTTTATATGTATCTAAAATGAAATATGTTTATTGTATGTTTTCTTTGTATTCTGTCGTATTATTTAACTTATTTAATGGAATATAAAATTCGTAATTTCAAAGAAAAAGAACTATCGAACTACGTAAGTGGCGCTTACGTAGGTATCCCTTGACACGGTGAAAACAAACTTAGGTGAGGGACAGATTTAAGGGGCATCTTTGGTTAAGTGGCCCTTATTAAATAAGTGTTGGAGGGAACGATGGTGAAAACGGGCATTGATCATCATATTATGTTAAACTTTGACATATATTAATTAAAATGTTCCTTATAAATCCGAATGCATGATCACTTATTTGCTGTTGTTGTCTTTTTTTATTTCATAAAATTACACATTTGCACACCATGTAATGGTAGAATGTAGTTTTAAGATCATACATTGTAAACCTACATTCTGGCAAATAAATAAATTTGAATCAATCAGATCACCTGATTATAAGTGATCAACACTGACTATCGACTTTCGAAGACTAAATCGAATGTGTTTGTAATTATACTGGCACCAATCACAACACCTGCTTGGCGGCAGATATAAATATTTATAAACAAACTAGCTTCTGCCAGCGTCGTAGTCCGCGTGAAAGAAACAGATCCCATTCCACTCGGCAATTGCAGCATACTATTAGTGAACGATTTTTTGTAATCGGATCAGTACTTTCAATGCCTCTTACAAACAAACAATTTTATCTCTTTTTTCAAGATGGCGGCTGACCCCGAACTGAAGAAAAAGCTGTTATCCGGCAGGAGGGTAGAGCTAGCTGAAGAACTGAGTAAGTTTAACAGCTAAAATATCATTTATTTCCAGAACATCAAACAATATACGCATTTTCCCTTAGTTTCTGGAAGCCTTACGTGATTGGTTTACACACCGGCCTTCGTTGGTCCTGCGTGGACGGTGTAGCAAACGCCGTTCGTTGGCGTGTGCGACTATACGCATCGTGGCGGTAACATAAAAGAGATAGAAGCAATCTACCGTTCGTTTGCTCGACCACTAACGGCCAAACCCAATAACTTATGACAGATCGCTAATGATGATAGACAGTACAATAATATCTGCCCCTGTCAAACAAATAGCTGTCAACACTTTGTAGGGTCGCTTAATTTGTCTTCATTGCGACGTTAAAACCAGAGATTGATGTTTTTTTTATCTCCAGTACGCCACAATGTGAGATAGATACGTTATTGGGTTCGGCCGTAAATGTATTTGGACGTACCTTCGAAGGCCAACGCCGAATATATTTCGATTGCGTTCGTTGGGCTGCTGGTCTGTACGCAGCATTACGGAAATGATCATAATATATTATGGCAAGCGTGCGCTTGACAATTTATCACATTAATTTTGCGATAATTTTCGTTCGAGAAAATGTTACAATTTGTTTTTGTCATACAACGAAAGTCTCCCGGGGTTTATCAAATAACATTAACCAATAAAATCTGTTGATTCGAGATTTCTATTCTCGCAACCGCATTTTACCGCGATATTTCCTGCCAAACAAATATCAACACTGCAGCTCTAAAATAAAGTCCGAAATATTGTTATTTGATTTTAATGCTCTCTCGGACTCTTTAACTATTTTCGACTTAACTGCAACTCTTTCGAGATCGATATTTGTTTGTCAATGGAAAAAGCGCTGGGCTAGCCTAACCTAATGCAACCCTTTTTCTTCCACAGAGAAAGTAAGACAAGTCCAAGAGAGATTAGAAGAGTTTATAGAGGCGCTTAACAAGGAGAAATAGTCAATAGTTGTATATTGTAGTTATTTATGAATGTACTTGAATACATAGGGAATACGCGTCGCCAATGCGTTTCGTGCGCCACGCCCTTATTGTTGAATTATATTGGACTAATCTAACAATGTTTAAATACCCGCATTTAAAAAATAAAAGGATTTAGTGTCGCCCTCTATTACATGGAACTTAAAACGTAACTAGCGAAATGTGGATGTACGATACATCTGCCTTTCCCTTTGTGGAATACAGGCGTGATGATATATAGATAAAATGTGACATTTGGAAGTAAGAGAGCTGTTAAAACACCATTTAATTTTTGAATTAATTCCCAAAATGAGAGTGTTGCTGGGATTTTCCTTAAGAGTTTTATGTAGTAGCCTGGAGTCTGCATTTCTGCCCAGGTGTGGTGTCAATAGGCCTACCCCGTACTACATGGGACTTAAACATGACTAGCGAAATGTTGGTGGACTATCATCTCTGCCTAATCCTTCGCGGATTAAAGGCGTCGTGTTATTAGTAAAAGCGATTTTCTTTGACAGGGAGGTAATGAAATTATAAATACAAAAAGCTGCTCTAGTACTCATATAAAACTATGATCTGTAGAATATTTTCGAAAAAATATAGTTAAAACTTGCGCTCAAAAGATTTGCTGTTTACTTAAAAATGAATTTGATATTACGGTTGTCAAATTGTTACGTAAAACTATTCGTTTAGGTATAGGAACGGGGCAATGTGGCGAATGTTATCTATCCTTATCAGTCTCAATTTCTAACTCTGTAAAGATGATCAATACTTGCATTTGCTATGCGCAAAGAGTTAGTGAACGAGTATTTAGTGACAATTTTTTAATCCTCCGATAACTTAAAAATTAGGGTTTGCCAACTTGTGGAAAACGTGTAAAAACGCCATATTTATTCTTCTAAGGACGAATTTCACAACAAACTTTCATACCTAGGGTACATTCCGAATTAGACCATAATCGTTCACAATAATAATTTGCGTTCCAATTTAGATATCACGACTAAAAACAGCTGAGAGCTTACAAAAATTCCGAACGCTCATGAACGGGCTCACAGGGCTCGCTCAACTTCATTACGTATAGCAAGACCACTAGATATTTTTATGAAAATAGAAGTTCAACGCTTTGATACTCTCTCACGTAATGCTCTGATTTGAGCATGACAGAAAATTGTCGCCCGTTGGGCTCGTCGGCTAAATTCACTTAAATACTCATGGTTGGCTTACAGTATTTCTTTGTATATACACCACAAATTTCATCTTCTTCTTTGGTTAGTTAGGTGGCGACTGTAGCCAGAAGCACAATTTTGAAAATGCCACGTTACAAAATAGCTCAAGCACAACGGTCATTTTTGACAGCACTCACGGTGATATTAAGGCATGGTCGGCGTTATCGCAAGACGGCGCATGTCATGACGTCATCGATGACGATTCACGGTGTATCGTTAACGCGCTCACGCTAATTTGGAACGGGTTTAAGCCCGCTCAAATCGATTACAGCGCAATTCGGAATGCAGCTCTAGAATACGTTATTACAGTTTTCCATTGTAGATCTGTCAGACGTTAATTTTATTCCACAGATAAAAGATATCTGACTCGCGTAAAATCAGCTCACAGAGGTATATTTATTTTACTGCATTGTTGGTCTACTGGTCGCAAGCATGAGGTACACCACCGCCACAAGTGTTATGACTTATGAGATACAAATTACAAGCATGATGTTATGTTATTTATTCTTCAGATGAGTTATCTGACGATGGAAAAATTAGCCCTTTATTTGATTATCTGTAAAACTGAAATGTATTATCGTTGTTTTTTTTTTGTACACTCTGTATAGAGTTAGGAGTAATATACCTGTGGTGTTTCAATTTCAAGTCTTGGTTGCATTTTCCGTGTGAAAATAAATGTTTGATTCCCAGATCGAGCCTTTTAGAAATGCATTATTTATATGAACTACAAGTTCCTAGTTAAAATGTTAATATTGTTAAATAACTGTTTTTAAACTGGTCATAGTCGACTTTAAGAATGTTATGTTACCAAATCTCTAGTACTGACTGTTTTATTTCAATCATGTAATCATCTGATTTTCTATGAATTTTCTAATTTTTCAGTAATTTATTTCTTGTTACTTACTTTATACTCACGAACTGCTTTTATTTACTCCATAACTTTTTCCACATGATTCAATGCACACTTACTCAATCATAGACCATTGGTTGCTCATCATATGAAATGTAAACGTAAATTTTACTTGTATAGGTTTTTGTAATCGTTTTGTTCTATTAAAACTAGTAACTATGATTTTGCGTTTAATATTTTTTTAATATCCCGTACTTGTCTTATAACCTTGTAATAGAATGAAAAGGCGTTTTAAAATAGGTGTGATTGACCGTATCACCATGTACCAGTTATTTTAAAAAGTTTTTAAGTTGTATGGGCATTCCTAAAATATGAAGTAGGTGCATCATTGTCTCGATAGAAACTCTTTCGCATATCTGCATTGGCGATGGGCCTGCTACGTTGTATTATTTCGTTATTAATTTAACTGCTTGATCTAAGTTGTCTTTTAATAAAACGTTAAGAAAATAAAATGAGTTTTATTTGTTAGACATTTATTAAACAGTAATAATACAAAGTTTGTTAGAAATAACAGTATTTAAAATAAAAAATAAACATTTATAACAACGAGGCAGAGTTTTTTTATTTTATTTGTCAAACACTTTTTTTATTTAAATATTGCTGAGAATATGTTGTGCCTACTGTGACACATAAATGTATTTTCTTCCTATATTTCTAACACCGTATAACAATAGAAAATATAAATAGATAACAAAAAGTTTGCTTGTGAGTGTAATCTCATCACTGTTGAATTAGAAGTAGGTAGTGTCTGGGCCACAGCTTTATGCGATGACATGTGAAGAATATACTTCTAACAATATCTGATAGGAGATTCAAAATTATTACATGATAAGCACTATGTCGGAAGTCTTATCTTCATAATTTTCACTTTAAAATCCCAACACTTGTAATGAATACAAATTCTCTTCTTAACTTGAAACTATATTTTTTTTATTTGATCAACCCAAAAAATAGTTAAGCTAATAGTTTCTGGCAACCGCAACAAATTCAGACGCATACAGTACAACTTTTGATGATAAAATGAAATCATTAGTCATTTTAATACTTTGTTAGTATAAAAAATGTCGGAAACTTGCTCAAACTAAATAAATATTTCGGCATGTACAAAGATCTCAATGTCTTTGTACTTACATATTTGTTCTTCAATCTCCTCTCTCAGTTTGTTGTCAATATCGTACCGACTTTCTGCAAGTACGTACACTGCCATACGACGCTGGATACCAACTCCTTCTGCCAAGATACCTTGGAGAACGGATCCAATCAGTTTCGCCTTCGAACTGCCGTACGACAAGTTATTACGTAAGTAATCAACCAAAGCACCCGTATACAGTTCTAGTATGGAGTCGAAGTATGTGCTCACCAGTTCAGCTACCTCCTTCACTATATATCGTCCGAAGACGAAACCCACAGCCTCTACACCCTCCGACTTCCTCCTCTTAGGATCGGCGAAAACTTCTGGTATCTGTTTCATACTCTGTCTAACAGCTTTGAAATACAACATTGTTAAATGTATTTTCGTGTACTTTTTGAAATTTTCTTCTTTTGGCATGAACTTCTGCATCCAAGTTATGATCCTCTCAATCACTAACAAACACGACGAGTATTTAGTGTCAAAAAATGCAGAATTGTACAGTAAACTCTCTAACACTTGATCCAGCCTTTTGCCGAAATCAGATTCCTTTTCAAATCGCAGCGTGTCCAAGCGTTCTAAAAACCGATTCCCTATCTTCATGAATCTTCTTTCCATATCCTCTTCATTTGTAGAAAGCAGCAAGTACCTGACAAAAATAGAAGGGTATGGTATCGCCGGAGTATCTTTATCAGTATTGTCGAGGATTTGCAGCAAAATATTTTCAAAAGACTCGTCGGTTCCGGGAAGAAGTTTCGACAGATCACAAAGCACATCGGCAGCACTGGAACGGGAGATTTTGTTGATAGCAAGGTACAAGGTAGCGCAGTAGTCAGGTTTGATGTTGGACGGGATCCAGTCGGTGTTACCGAGTAGTCGACGGAGCCTCTCGCGGGGTTTGAGATCGACACTAGAGAACAGGGGCTTAACGATATCCCATACTCTGGGGTCAGCAGTAGCGCCGTGTCGGCGGAAGTATGGCAATGCAACTTGTAATGCTACCACGGGACGCAACTTCGCTGCTGATGCGAAGGTCTCGAGTAATAAAGTCCCTGGCCCCGTAGAGCGCATACTTAATGCTAAGGCCACTCTTACCGTGCGTCGTTCAGCCGCTAAAGCACGGGTTGAGCCAGCTCTTTCTATTTCCCGACAGCGCATTGCTCGCGTCGAGATAGCTTTCACGCCAGCCTTACGCCAGCCCCATTCCGACAAGTTGACGACAGGCCGGGCTCGGTGTGCGCAGGCTCTTAACGCCGCAGCAAACTTCACGCTTTCTTTACCGGCTGCGTCAAACACACTCAATTCTTTCTCAAAGTCTTGGTACAAGAGGCTTGCCAACGTTCGTACCAACTTTACATTCTTAAGTTTGTCATTCTGTTGTTGAGCGATCTTCTCCTTTATTGCACTTCTGAGATTTACCGTCAAATCCTGTTTCTGGTCAAAGTATACCACTAGCTTCGACGTGAATCTATCGAAGCTCGTCCGACGATCAGCCAATATATCGACAACCCGCTTGAGTTCGAGGACAGACGGATCATGACGGAGAGCATTCACTAGTGCCGCTTCATCTTTTAGGAATTCCATGTTAAGTCGCAGCAGCTCGCGGCGTGCAATTCTTACAGTATAAAGCTGCTTCAGTAAAGATCGTGCGACATCAGCATCACGCAAAGCTAAGGCCACAATTGCCTTCACTGCTGGTGACGTTGGCTCAACTCGGATGCGGTATAATCTTAGAACATTTAGTAAGTGACCGAGGCGCTCCGCGGCGACTGCTGGTTCCACGTCTATAGCAGCCGCTGCCAACATGCTTTGAAGACCGTCAGCAACGCGCAGTCGCTCGTCCACCTTTAGGGAATACTCTGCCAGTGATGAAAATTCTTTCAAAAATGCGTCGCGGACGCCATGTTCGCATTCGCCAGCTAGTAACTGGCGAATGACGACGGAGTGCAATCCCTCGATGCACGCGGCTTCGGAAGGTGCGCCGTCGAGCCCCAGTCCGTGCCCGAAATCCAGAAATTTATTCCAGGAATCTACAGGCAGACGCCAGACGTTAGCGCGCTTGACGAGGCTGCGCAGTATGGAGGCGCGTGTGTGCGGTGGCTCGTTGCTGTGCCGCACAGCGAGATTCAACATAGCTGACACCGCGTCAGTACGACCACCAGTCTTGCTCACCAAAACAAGGAAGATATCACGGCGCCTTTCTGCAGAACCTGCAGCACCCAATCGCTGACCCAATTCGTGCAGTGCGCGTTCAAAACCAATAAAACGAAACTCATCGAACAATTTGTCCAAATATGTTTTTGCACGTATCATGCGTAAATGCTGAAACAATGCATTTGACATCTCATCGCACGTGCCATACGTGGCATAGCCATTGGCCTATCATGCCCGCAGACAGCCATGAAATCGTGGTCATCGAAGACATGTGGACCGGTGTCAGACTCCGTCGCCGCCGGGGGAGCGGGTAATTCGTACGGCCATTTATCTTCACAGTCACCAACGTCCTTATCAACAAACACTCGTTTCTTGAAGGCCGCTCTCATGTCGGGGCTGAGTCTCTTTATCAGTGGCTCCACGGCTTTGTACTGAAACCAATGCTGCAAGTATCTTGCTCGTGCTAGCTTTAGCACTACTTCCTGACACTCCTCAACACTGAGATGAGCAGCAAGAGTCGGTATGTGCAGCAAATACGCAACGTACAGCTCCAACTTATTTGTGAATCTATTTTTATGGAAGCGTAGGATGTAGTCCGTCGCCAAAGGACTGAATCTGTTAAATTTATTAACATTAAAATACTTCTCCGTGATATCAAGGAACACTTCTGCATCTGACTTCAGCACACATTTCACGCTCTTGTAGTAGAACTCATCTCGTTCGAGATAGCGGGTTTTCAAATCTTCATCCGTCGCCAACGAGTCGAAATATATTTTGGCGACTCTGGGACATTTCTCGCACAACACTTTTAATGAATGAGTGGATAATTTAGTTATTACCTTTGGAGCCTCTGCCACAATGAACTCATGACTGCAGTGAATAAGAAACTTTATGGCAAACTCAAACGAGTTCTCTTTGTAGTGCTGATAGAACTCCTGACTCATTCCCGGGTCTCGTAAATGAATATAAAGCCAATGCTTCATTTTGGTAACTGCTGGCGTGATCATTTCTGGGAAGAGAACATCTTCTAAAAATTTGAGGGTTAATTATCTCACGGTGGTCTATCAGCCATGTGGATTTCAGTGCTCTGCTCACGTATAACATGTCATCATCTTTTAAATTACGTATTATGTAGTCTACGTGTTTGAGTTTTATGGCGAGGTCTATTTTAAATAGGCGATCAACTGGAGACTCGTCGGGCAGGGCTTCGACATCTTGGATCGTTGTTCCACTTTTCTCAGCTTCACGCACTAAGGAGTTGAGGTACCGATGCCGTTGGCCTAGGTTGTCTCCCAACAACGATACTGGTGTAAACAGCGCCATCTGTAAGGAAATATTACCATTTTACATAGAAATTTTAAAAACGAAGTAATAGAAGTACAATAAAAAACTAATTACGAGAAGTACCTACAGAAAAATAAACAAACCTTAAAATAAAAGTAAGTACAGTACGCGAGGCCTAACCTGAGCTTTGTGTTTGTGTGAGTAATTACCAATTGCCCCAATGTGATCGCGCGAGGGACGCAAGCAAAGGACGCGTCGCTATGTGCACTCACACAAATACAAAGCTCAGCTTAGGCCTCGGGGACTGTACCTACCTTCTTATATTTTAAATGTTTTCTAAACAGAACTCTATTTGTGTGAAACAATTGAAAGAAATAGAATGGTCAAATGGTGTTTTTAATTTGTTAATCGTTAAATTAATTGAGTGATTTAGGGGCGTTAAACATTTAAAAACCGTTAAACATTAGGCAACATGGTTCATTTTTCTGATGGACCAACCTTGAACCAAAGTGCCTGCAATTGGTTTATTTGAAATAAATGCTTTGAGTTCCATAAAAATATTTTACGTAAACAGAAAAGAAATGAACAGCGCTAATGTCATTTATTTATTATTTCTATAAAAATGCTTTGTAAAAGTACCAGAAAATACATTACAAAAAAACATAGTGATTGTGTGGTCATATTGTCATCTTACACCATTCTTTGTTTTCTTTGATCACAGAAAAAGTGAATTCAATGCTTACACCTATGATACTTTATTATTACTAACAATATCAATATGGACAGAAGTAATCTATTTACAAATTCCATTTTTTTATTGTTTTTGATGCACATTTCCTAATAAAACCTGCTGTATTTTCTGTTTAGAACTATCTCGGTTAACACTTCAATATTTTTCATTTTACTATTGTTGAAATAAAGAGTAAGTTGTTATTGTAGGTGAGTATGTGTCAGTAAGTAAATGGGCCTATTTTTTCTAAGGAATTTGAAGTTTGTTGTAGGAATTCCAGCACATACGTATTTTCTTCCCCCACGGGAAAAAGGCATGAGTCTATGTATGTATTTGTAGATTTGATACTGCCTCATTGGTCTAGTGGTCGCAAGAACTACTGCTAAGCATGAGGTCCTGGTTTTGATTCCCAGGTTGGGAAATATGTTATTGGGTTATTCTATCTAAAATTGCTCAGTGACAGCCCAGAGTCTGGATTTGTGCCCAGTTGATGGCAATAAGCTAGCCCCCTATTACATGGAACTTAAACATAACTGGCGAAATGTGGGTGTACAATGGGTACACCTCTGCCTAACCCTTCTGAGATTGATGATGATAGAATGGCGATAATTGATACAGGCACGATGTAATGTTATGTATATTATACGTCTTGCTACACCGCATTTACACCAAGCTATAAAAGATGTATTCTACATATTGTGTTCATTGTTTTCGTTTATTGTTCCCAACTTAAAAATTTAAGGTTAAAATTTAGTATCGTTTGGCAGGAGGTGGGGGTGGGGAGGTGGTGGGGGGGATGGAGGGAGGTGCTCCGTCCCCCCTGGTACCACTCCCATGAAAAGGTAACGCACCGTTCTTGAGAAAAACTAATTATTGTAACCTAACCTCAAAACACTTAAATGTCGCTTTTCCAACGTCTCCGGCGCTGCGGGAAGTGCAACCCCTTCGCCCTTGCGTAACAAAGGATAGGCACCCGTGCGAGCCGTAGCGGCTGAGGCTGGTCGCCCGAAGCGACCAGTAAGCCGAAGCAGCGGGCGGGGGTTGCCCTCCCTTCGCGCCTCCGGATTTTTATAAACACTCTAGGGGTAGGCGCCAAAAGACTACGTGGAGTCGGGGTGCCCCGATTCGGTTTAGGAACAATGTCGACCTATTTTAACCATGAATTGGAGGTACACTAACTTCTCACAACTCTGGGAGAAACGGAATTAGGGGTGAGGCGTATTTATCGTAACAGATAAAAATAACAGATATTTAAAAATAACAAATAACAATTGTTCCTACCAATATAGCTTATCTGTTACTCAAAATATCGGCTGTTAAATCTGTTATTTCAATAAATAAGTCCACCCACACAGACTGTTACCACGGCTGTTATTTTCATACACACTCACACAAAGGAAGGAAAATAACAGGGTTATCAATTTTTCTCTCTCCCTCATCAAAGAATGACCCTTGCTAAAAAGAGAAGCACCTATTATTTATTTCAAAATAAGTTTACTTCTCACTCTTACTAAAGCGGTTCAACTGCGCTAAAAAGAGAAGCACTTAGTATTTATTATCCCTAAAATATAGTTGGTGGTCTAACAAGAACGATCATTTACAAAAAAGTGACTCTCAAATTAGGCCGTGTTACTTGTTACTTGACCTGTTACTGAAAATGACCATTATAAAAAATGAAATAAAATTTTATTCAATTTTCTTTATGGCAATTTGTGATGCAACCAAAAAAAATGTGATCGTATCCGAATTCCTTTATTATCTTGGCGGCAAAATGTTCCAGGTATTTACGATTTTGATGATCAATTATATTTTATTATGAGTAATTTTCTTGGTTTGTTTGATATTGATGACAAAAAAATATATTTTGTTCTACATTATTTTGGAAAGGGATGCAACCAAAACTATTATAATGTCCGTCTAAGGATACCTTTTATCTATATTATCTTTGGTTTGACGGTATTGGTCGCAAAATGTCCCAAATATGTACGACTTTATTTCAATAGAGTTAAAGATGATATTCAATTGAAGGTAATTTGGCTAGTTTATTTGTTGACATTTTGAATTTTTGAAATTTGATTTCTTTCACTGCTTCCCTTGCTGCTTCCTTTGTTACGAAATGTGAAATGGTAAACAAAAATTTTAACGCAATGGCTTCGTCGGTTCCTTGCGAAAGGGTATTCTCTGCTGCAGGGAATATCCTTAATGAAAGGCGGACCCGGTTAGGAGTTAGGAAATTGCAGCAACTAATCTTTCTTAATCAAATATGTAAATATTAAATGTAAATGTAGATATAGAATAGGTGATACTGTAAATAGTCATGTAGATATACAATAGGTGATAATGTGAATAGTTATGTACATAAAATTAATTGAACACTTTTAACTACGCCAGTTTGAGAAACGTAATCATTTTCTGATTATGTACTAAAGTTCCTAAATTTATAGTAAGCTGACAGTCCTATGCCTGCGATTAAGTATGAAGGAAAGTGTTCAGTTTGGAATTTCGAAAAAAAAAACAATCAATTTGCCTAGCCTTTTACAACTGGCATACGGCCGACTTACGTAATCTATAATTTCACATTACCCATGTCTTTCTTCGGATACGATTTTCGATTCAAAAAGCAAAGACAAATACGATGTTCAATTGAGATTTAAATTTGTATTTATCATCCGTCCAAAAATAACAGGCTGTTATTTAATAACAGATATTTGGATCTGTTATTTTTGTGTAACAGTACCAGTGATAACAGATATCGTGTTTGACCTGTTACAACCCATCTCTAAACGGAATGAACGTAAACAAATGACACTGACACATGACGCAAATAGCGTTTTTTTTTTTTTTTACGTTCCGTTTCACCGATTTTGCACGACATTTTACACCACAGACAATACACTAGTACAGATTTGGTTGTCAACCGCCGATTTTAACGTTTCGTTACGCTGTAATCTAATTTGAGGTTAGAAACATTTATTATTAATTTCTCGAAAAATACGCATTACCTTGTAATAAGAGTGGTAGCGTTATAACCAGGGAACCCACCCCTACCATCTTCAACCCTTTTTACCCCAAAACTCCTGCCAAACGATACTAGACCCAAGCCAAATTTAATCTTCAAGTGTTTGAAAAATCTTTTAGACAGTTTTTACTTTCACAGGCTCTGTTATTATGTTTACCTGATTTTACATCACAGAGATCTTAGAGTTGATCATTGTTTTCGTTTTTCTATGGTTGGTTAAAGATAGGTAATCATCATTCCATGGGTTGCAGTCTGAGGTAAAATACCGGTGACTACACAAGTTATGTAAAACCTTTTATGTGGGTGTGAGCAAGTTAAACCCAGGGGTTATAATTGATATATACAATATACACTGATCATCGATGGGAAACAGTCAACAGAAAATAAGTCATGAAGATACATAACTACAATGACATCATAGATTATTATTAAACTTACAAATAATTGGCCACATAACTAGAACACACTCCATACCTTTTGGTTTGGTTAAAATATCCAATATGTAATGTTGAAATGAAATTAAATTTCTTTCTGCTCTTAAAAAAATTAATTCAGCTATAATTTTGACTGCACTGCACTGTTATAGCGGAAAAATAAACAAGTGACGAATGAAATTACACCTACATCAACTTATTCATTCACTGATTCACTACATTTAGTACAAAATAAATATCTGTAAATATTCGTAATCATAATAATGGAAATGGAACGGAGCAAAGGTAACACCGGTTTGACGTTAACACCGGTTTGACGTTAACACCGGTTTGACGACCTTGATAATTGTTGTCAAAGAATATAACTACTCTCTACCGAGAGATTGTTGTTATTTTGGAGAAGAGATCCAACCAATGATCCAAAATTTGACAATCCCGAACGCCGTACTTCCCAAATATGACTCAATGTTATCAAAATAAAAAAACAATGCTTTTATCTCCTATCTTCTAAAATAATTGAAAATTCGATAAATGTGGGGTCTTGGATGACTAGACTAATATGTAACATTAATAAAAAAAAATGGTTTTGCATTTTTGGCTAATCTCATGTCAACAAAAAGAAAATACAAAATTACATTTACAAACAAATTTATTCGAATTCTGGCAAGCTGGCAACACAGCTTTGTATTATTTATTTCCTTCTTTTCTTCTCAGTGCGTCAGTCAGTCTTTCAACCGGCGGGAAATTTAAAAAGTATAACATAATACCAACGTAAATAACTCTAGCACATTCTTTAACAGTCTATTGTACGTTTTTCATTTATAGTTTGAGTTTGTAAGCAAAATTATTAATTATTTTATTTGAAAAATTTACTCCTACGATTACCAAATACTTCTTGGACTATCAATATTATTTGGTAAAAAAAAAAAAAAAATTTGGTAGCAAAGTCGTATACTACTGGAGCCAGCGTACACAGCAATGTTTTTAGGTGCGCCATCTAGTAATCTGATTCTGTAAATTTAAGGCAAATAATTCACATAGGACTCACTAGATAATTAATTGTTGTTTAAAATTGCTATTTCGATTTCTTATTTATTTTCTATATATAAGTTTGATTGTAAGAATTAAATTTAAATTACGGGCTGATGTCTTTTTTTGGGTTTTTCGATTGCTCTACAAAAAAACAAATGTCAAAATTCGAAACTGTCAAACGAAAGCAAAAAATGGTCGATACGTTTTGTAATTTGCAAACGTGAAAATATATTCGTATTGAATATTCTACAGCAAGCTTGTTTCCCTAAACACTAAATTAACCTTTACAATAATAAATGTGCACATTTTCCATGCTTGTAGATTGATTACATTTCATGTAGAGCAAACTACTGTTAAATTAATTTCAAGCTACCAAATATGGGTTTACATGAATCAATCTACAACCACCGAAAATATATGCAAAAGCAATAAAATTAAAATAGTATAGAGTACAAGTAATATATGTATTTATAGGTATATAATAGTATGGTTAGTTATGGAACATGAAATCCAGGTGGCGATACTTGTGACAGGTTGGCATAAAAATCTCTTGAGATGGCACTCTATACCAGTATTCCAAAGAGTACTATAATTAGACGGGTAATTCTATTGATGCTCTGTGTACTGGAGACAGGCACCTATCTGTATAGTAAAAGTACTCTGTGCAGGCACCTTTCTCAAATAACATCAAGGTCGAATCGTATGCATATTTATTTTTGCTCAGTTTAGCTGGCAATGCTGCTTGAAGTATTTGGCATTTTTGATGCAGCTTATTACTAAGTGCAAACGTTTGTTTGATCTAGGAATCTAAGCTGTAAGTATTTAATTTTTACACATTTCATATTTTTACCTTCACCAAAATAATCCAGAAACTCGACAAAATCTCCTTTAATATAAGGTTGTTCGAAGGAAGTGAGAACGCCATAGATCAAAATATTTATAACTCCCAGTTACAATGATATTGTAATTTATTGTACTATATAATCAAAAATAAAACTCAAACAGCATATACATATAACAGAGACCTATGTTATCTATTTCAAAACGTTCTAGTCATAGTGCAATCTGTAATAATCAAATGCAAAAATACATTTCTGCCTCCTACGCAGTGCTTTTAATAGCTGCCAGGCTGACTGAGAAGTCTAGTAGCAATTGTAAATTTACATTCTGAGCGAGCACTGTTTTTCGCACATAGGTATTCGTATCAGCCGTATACCGCCGACCAACATTTTGATTTAATGAGTCTTTAATTTTCCCAGATGGCGTCTTTAATACCCATCACGTTGTCAGGGGAAAACCTGGGCCAACGGCACCATCATCTCAACTCCTTAGTGCATCAGGCAAAAGAAAGCGGAGCTTCGTTACAGGATGTTGAAACCCTGCCCGAAGAATCTCCAGTCGATCGCCTCTTTAAAATAGACCTCGCCACAAAACTCAAACACGTAGACTACATAATATGTAATCTAAAAGACGACGACATGTTATACGTGAGTAGAGCCCTCAAATCAACATGGCTGATAGACCACCATGACATTATTAACACTAAATATTTAGAAGATGTTCTCTTTCCGGCAATGATTACGCCAGCAGTTACCAAAATGAAACACTGGCTTTACATCAATCTACGAAACCCAACAATATGTCAGGAGTTTTATCAGCACTACAAAGAGAACACGTTTGAGTTTGCCATAAAGTTTCTTAGTCATTGCAGTCATGAGTTTATACTGGTAGAGACTTCCAAAATATTGACTAAATTATCCACTCATTCATTGAAAGTATTGTGCGAGAAATGTCCTAGAGTCGCCAAAATATATTTTGATTCTTTGGCGACGGATGAAGATGCGAAATCCCGCTATCTTGGACAAGAACAGTCCTACTACAACAGTGTGAAATGCGTACTGAAATCAGATGCAGATGTGTTCCTTGACATCACGGAAAAGTATTTCAATATGAACAGCTTTAGCAGATTCAGTTCTTTGGCGACTGACTACATCCTACGTTGTCATAAAACTAGATTCACCAATAAGATGGAGCTGTACGTTGCGTATTTCCTGCACATCCCGACTCTTGCTGCTCGGCTCAGTGTCGAGGAGTGTCAAGACGTAGTGATGAAGCTAGCTCGAGCAAGCTACTTGCAGCATTGGTTCGAGTACAAAGTCGTGGAGCCACTGATAAAGCGTCTAAGACCCGATATGAGAGCGGCGTTTAAGAAACTAGTGTTCGTTGAGAAGGATGTCGGAGAGCGAGTAAAGGAATGGCCGTATCTGACGCCGGAGTCACCCCCGCATTCCGAATCTGATCCGCAAATATTCGACGACGAGAGTTATAGGTCGGTATGTGGGGCGCTTACCAAAAAGCGCTTAATAAAAAAAAAAAAAGGTACGAACAACTGCATTATCGAGTCATGCGGGGAAGCTAAATCGAACTTAGACCGGCTGTTCGATGAGTTTCGTTTTACTGGGTTCGACCGAGCTCTGCACGACTTAGGGCAACGGTTAGGAGCTGCAGGTTCAGCGGACAGACGCCGCGATATTTTCATTGTTCTTGTGAGCAAAAGCGGTGGGCGCAGTGATGCGGTGTCGGCTCTGTTACGTCTAGCAGCCCAGCATAGCAACGAACCAGCACACACACGCGCTTCCATACTGCGCAGCCTCGTCAAGCGCGCTAACGTCTGGCGGCTGTCTGCAGATGTCTGGCAGCATTTTCTGGACTTCGGACACGGACTCGGGCTCGACGGCGCAACACCCGAAGCCGCGTGCCGTGAGGGACTGCACTGCGTCGTTATTCGCCAGATGTTAGCTGGCGAATGCGAACAAGCCGTCCGCGACGCTTTTCTCAATGACTTTTCAACGCTAGCAGAGTATTCCCTCAAGGTGGATGAGCGAGAGCGCGTTGCTAATGGTCTTCAAAACATGTTGACAGCGGCCGCCATACACGTGGAACCAACAGTCGCCGCAGAGCGGCTTAATCATTTGCTCGATGTCATTGAAATGTACCACGTTCGTGTTGATGCAGCATCACCTACGGTGGAAGCAGTGAAGAGCTTAGCTTTGCGTGATGCAGAAGTCGCTCGCTCCTTACTAGAACGGTTATATGATGCAAGGATTGGACGTCGTGAGTTACTTGGAGTAAACTTAAAGTTTCGGTGCGATCAGGGAGCTCTCATGAACGCACTGCGTCATGACCCTCCTGCCCTCGAACTTGAGAAGGTTGCAGATATACTAACTAAGGGTCAATCACAGTTCGACGGATTCGTTTCGAAGCTAGTGATATACTTCAACCAGAAGGAAGACTTTACAATACAACTCCGGAGCGCGTTAAAGGAGAAGATCGTTCAACAACAGAATGGAAGTTGCAAGAATGTAAATTTGGCACGACCGTTGGCAAGTCTTTTGTGTCAAGATTTTGAGAGAGAACTACGTGAGTTAGACGCAGCGGGTAAAGAGAGTGTAAAGTTTGCGGCGGCGCTGAGGGCCTGCGCACACCGAGCCCGGCCTGTCGTGAACTTGGTGGAATGGGGCTGGCGCATAGCTGGCGTGAAAGCAGTCGCGACGCGAGCAATACGCTGTCGGGAAATGGAGAGAGCTGAATTAACTCGTGCGTTAGCGGCTGAACGACGCACGGTAAGAGTAGCGTTAGCACTAAGTATGCGATCTGCGGGCGGGTTACTTTTCGACACCTTTCAATCAGCAGCGAAGCTGCGTCCCGTAGTTGCATTACATGTTGCGTTGCCGTACTTCCGACACCACGGCGCTTCTGCTGACCCTGGAGTATGGGATATCGTTAAACCCTTGTTTTCAAGTGTCGACCTGTCATCCCGCGAAAGGCTTCGCCAGTTACTTCGAAAAACTGAATGGATTCCGTCTAATATCAAACCAGACTACTGCGGAACGTTGTACTTTTTGCTTAACAAAATCTCCAAATCAGGTTCAGATTTCGTGCTTCGCGATTTGTGCATGCTTCTTCCTGAGGTAAAAGAAGATATGATCGAAAACATTTTGCTTTGTGTATTCGAGAGGACTAGTGTGGATGAACCGGAGGTACCATATCCTGCAATATTTGTAAGATACTTCATGTTGTCTAGAAATAACGAGGATTTAGAGAGAAGATTCACTAAAGTTGGTGATCGGTTTATGGAGATATTAGAAAATTTGCGTTGCGCAGAAGACTCGAATTTTCATAGGAGACTTGATCAAATTATGAAGAGTCTTAAATACAACGCGGCGTTCCTAGACACTAAATACACGGCGTGTTTGGCAGTGATCGAAAGGGTCTTAAATTGGACGGAGAAGTTCATGCCAAAAGAGGAGTATTTTGAGAAGTATGTGCATATACATTTAACAATGCTGTATTTCAAAGCTGTTAGACAGAGTATGAAACAGATGTCAGAAGTTTTCGCCGATCCGAAGAAGAGGAATTCGGAGGGTGTAGAGGCTGTGGGCTTCGTCTTTGGAAGATATATAGTGAAGGAGGTAGCTGAACTGGCGAGCACATACTTCGACTCCATAGTAGAAATGTATACGGATGCTTTGGTTGATTACTTAAGTGTAAACTTCCCGTACGGAATTCAGAGGGCGAAGTTCATTGCTTCCGTTCTCAAAGGTATCCTAGCAGAAGCCGTCGGTACTCAGCGTCGATTGGCAGTGTATGTCCTGAGGGATCTACGATACGAAGTGAAAGATTGTATGAGAAAGGATATCGAAGATCTAATGGTACAGGATAAATGTATTGAGTTGTTGGTTCATGCGGAAATATTGAATTAGTAGATTTTCAAATTATGAACTGCTTTTTGCATGTTTTCTTTTGAATAGGCTGCCTTATAGATTATGTAATATACATGTAGGTTGATTGATTTTCAGTGTGTATTTGTTGTACTAAATTCATGTTTTTTTGTTGTATTACGTAAATAAACAGTAGTTTTAGTTTCTGTTTTCTTCATAAATTAAAACATTCGATAAGGCATAGAAAAAAAGAGTGTGGCTGTGTCCTGGACACTGCCTGTGCTTTGCGTAAAGTCATGAGTAATATTTTCTGCTGTGGAATAGAATAGAATAATATTTATTTTCTTAAAAAAATGGCATAAATGATGTTAAAATACAAAATAACAAGAGCTATAATGTTTCTGCTTAATAGTTTTATGCGTATGTCGGCGTGACCTTTGTAAACAGCACGTGGAGCGGGCCGAGTTACGCTGTGCAAAGTGGCACATTCACCTCCCTACTCTCCCCACTACTCAGGCCACTTTATGTAAGCAAGTGCGCAGCGTTGGAAGGGATTTCGACATAGCGAAAGCCTTCGACAAAGTCTGGCACAACGGCTTGTTATACAAGCTTTACTAACTAGGAGTGCCAGATCGTCTCGTGCTCATCTTACGAGACTTTTTGTCGAATCGCACCTTCCGCTATCGCATCGAGGGTGCACTCTCGTCCCCTCACCCTATTCGCGCCGGTGTCCCTCAGGGTTCCGTCATATCTCCTCTAGTTTTCACGCTGTTCACCAGCGATATCCCACAGCGTAAAAAGGCTCAGTTGGCTTTCTTCGCCGACGACACTGCCGTTTACTATACCGGTCATTGTCCCAATGCTATAGTTCGTACTCTCCAAACCTCCGCAAACGTCTTAGGCGCTTGGTTCCGGAAATGGAGAATCGAGGCCAATCCCGATAAGAGTCAGGCGGTTCTCTTCTCGAGACGTCGTCGACTCCCTCCCCCACTTCCCAGCCCGATCACTATGTACGGTAAGCCGATCCCCTGGGAGAAGCAAGCCAAATACCTAGGCGTGATCCTCGATGAAAACCTTACCTTTAAGGCTCATATTAAGGCGGTTCGCGCGCGCGCCTCCTTCGCTCTTAGCAGGCTTCACTTTGTACTGACAAGCCCGTAGTAAACTGTCGCTTAAATGCAAGCTGCGCATCTACACCGCAGTCATCCGTCCCATCATGAGCTATGCCTGCGTTGTATTTGCGCACGCTCACCCACGTCATCTCCATAAGATGCAGACCCTCCAGAACCGTTTCCTCAGAAAGGTCACGGGTGCCCCCTTCTATGTCCGTAATATAAATCTCCACATCGATCTTAAAATGCCTACCATAAACCAGTTCATGAAACGCTTATCGAAGCGTTTCTTTGACTGTGGCATCAAACACTCCAACCCCTTGATCTCAGCGGCCGCCCGCTATACTGCCTCCCGCATTAGCAGTATTCGCCGACCAAGGCATACTTTAATCGCCCCCGACGACGCCACTACCCTCCTCCAGGAGAGTAGTAAGGCCACCAGCACACTACATAAGCCCAAAACCCGATCGCCGTCCTACCGTCCTCGCCGCCGAGGCCCGCTGCGACGCCCAAATACACGCCCCTCCCGACCCTTGCTCGAGCCAGCCCGCGCCGCTGAGCCTGTAGCTTTAAATTCGTCCCTAAATCAAAGAAATCCTGATCCAGCTAGTCCCTTGCTGCCCTCTTCCAGCGACGCCCTAAGCCGAGGTCCGTCCCCCACAGGGGGTGCCCTTAGCGTTGTCGCTTAGTTTTAGTTAGTATTTAAGTTTAAGTCCTGGCTGGAGGCCTTAATTTATTAGGGCAACCACAGGCAAGTCCGTTTAAGCAGACGACAACTTCATAGGTTGACCTGCGAGATGCCATTCCCAAAAAAAATAAAAAACTTTGGAAGGGATCATTCTTGTGGCAGGCTCGGCCCGTTGCACCTGCTGTAGCGCCTAGAGCTATTATATCGATCCATTTGATTTGTAAACAGGGACAACTACTGGTTTTTTTAGGCACTCGGGTAAAGCCCTGTAGATAAACATTTTTGGAAAATATAAGTCAGCGTCGGTATCAAAATGTGTCTGAACTGTTTAACACAGTCGTCCTTTAAACTCATAATTATCGTTTCCACTTCAGTCTCGTCAGTATCGTAAATGGTGTGCTTGTTAGATATTGTGATTGGCCCCGAACTTTTTCAGCCAGACAGTTTCCAACATTAACATAATAAATATTTGCAATGTTGGCAGATGTTAACTGTGATGAGTGTGCTTGCAATAAACCGGAAGATGACTGATTTTGTTTAGAGCCACACGTTACACTTTTAATAAAATTCCATATTTTTTACTTGCCTTTTCTAGTGCAATTTCATCGTAGCTGCTTTTAACTTTTCTTATAAGATCATTACAAAAGTTACTGTACCTTTTATACAACACTTGCACAATAAGTTATCTGGATTGGATTTAGCTTTCATATGCAGTTTATCTCTATTTTTCATACAGCGATTGAGTCCTGTCGTGATCCATGGTTTTATGTTGTAGTTTTTGTTATTTATCCGAGTAAAGACCGTGTTCTTTACCACAAAACTGCGGATCAGCGGAATAGTAGACTGGGTCAAAGTCGATATTACGTAAGTCTTCTTCAAGTTTATTTACATTTAAACTAGAAATGGTGCGAGTGATTACTTTAGGTAATTTACAATTTAAAATAAGCAGGGGAAAGGGAAAGAGCAGGGAAATTCGACTTGAGCATTATATGGTCCAAGCAGGAACCACTTTGATGTGTAGGAAGCGTGTGAGTGGGAAGCAAACCATGGAAGGCGCATGGGTTGAGGTATTCCTCAGCGGATGCGTCAGCATTTTCTGGAAGAATATTGATATTAATATCTCCAATTAAAATGGTATTTTTGAGAGATGAGTGATGAGGTTCTGCATGGTGTCGTTTAGAGAGTCAGTGAAATTGGTTATATTTCTAAAAGAGGGGGGTCGATATAAGGCAAGTATCGCTAATTCTGACCCAATTTTAATTAACAATCTGTTACAGTCGTGCATATCTGGTTCCTCGACAGACACATTGAGATGATTTCTTGCATAAACTATCACCCCATCGTTCTGATTGTAGTTTACATTACTTTCATACATATTATATCCCGGAATTATTGGTATGTTATATTTTTTGGAAAGCCAACATTCGGTAAAGACAATAACGTCACAGTTAATGTCTAGACGTTTTAACGAAATGCTAAAATTGACGATATTCTTAAAAATACTGCGAATATTTTGGGTAAGTACGGTAAGTGGAATAGTGTAGGAGGAGAGATATTGCTTACAGTGTTCAACTTCACAAACATGGGATTCAGATATAGAGAAATTATCTAGGTCATTGATTAAATTATTAATCATAACTATAAAAAGTAATAACAAGGGCCAGAAAATACGTGATTAACGGCGCTCTTAGGCGGCTCCATTATCAACTGAATTAATGTACCTCTTTTCAGCCATTATTTTCGCTGGACAGTCAGCAGCACTTGTCTTGTGTTTGCTCGGCTTTTGAAGTGCAAGCAAGTAGCGCATTTTGGTTCCTCAGCCTTCTTTGTGCATTCTTTTATGGAATGACCCTGATTTCCACAGTGGCCACATGTATGGGTAGTCTCCCGACATGATTTCGCCGTATGTCCGTACTGCGGCGCTTAAAACAGCGTGTGACTAGAGTAAAGTCTCTCACAGGGCATGACGACCAATTTACAAACACTCTGTCTCTCTCTCATATCAGGGCTTTACGTATGTGTGCAGATACTTCAATAATATAATAACAGGTCTGAGCGTCCTTCTTACCTGACATATGGCTTAACTTAATGGAGGTCAAAAAGGTGTCGAGGCTGCAATCCTGGAGGTTCTCGGCTAGGTTTTGGTGGAACAAACAAGCAAAAATTTCCATTTCTGGCATCGATGAGGGTACTCCGATAACTACTACTCTGGGCTTCCTTTTCAGCAAGTGATTATTAATTTATTTTATTAAATCTTCGACACGTCTGTTCACAACAAAGTTGCCTCAACGAAAATGCCTCTAAACTAGACTTAAAATCACATAAAAAAACAGCCCATGTTGTTTTAAGGCTTGTTCACACCGGCGAGACGCCACAGCGCGACGTGTTGCGAGGCGATTCTGCGACATTTTCGCGCCGCAACACCTTTCAGACCGGAGGAGTTATAGTGTTCTGTGCCTGTGGACTGGAGCTACAAGTCGTGTCGCGGTGCGACGACTTGTAGCGCTAGCGACGCGACGCCACAGCAATGGATCATTTTGTATGGTGTATCGCCGCGATATCGCGGCTACATCAAGTAGCGCACGCGACGTCGATGTGAGCGCTGTCAGCGATTATTGTCTGACTCGGAATGCGGCCTAGAACATTGCCTAACGCCAGCTCACCTGAATAGGATTAGCATAATTAACAATAGCCGATGTCATCATTGTGGAGTTGAGGATGCTGATTTGGATCATGTTATCTTCCAGTGTTCAAGTTCTAACATCCAACCATAGAATAAAGTAACAAAAAATCCAACGTTTGATTTTGGTCAGTGAATTGAGTGAAATTAATGACAATGGTCAATGACCATAGATAATACACTATATCTCTCGGTAGAGAGTAGTTATATTCTTTGCACTATGTAATATAAGATCAATGACATCGCAAGTGAACGTTAAAGTGCTCCCCGCTGCGTTCAGGATTTATTAGTAATATTATGAAATATTATTGTGTGTTATTTAGATATATTTGTAATATGATAGAAAAAAATCAAATCACAAATGTTTTTAAGGGAATGAGTGGTAAACTTTAAACTAGATGAAAACATTAATATCACTAATTTGGTAATATGAATGTGAACAGAAGTAATGAAAAATATTGATGTTAAAACTTAATGCCACATTTAATAGCAGTATCTATTATGTATTGAAGTTAAAACCCATCTATGTATCCGACTGAAAGACTTGTTTGTATCTATGGTCATGAATAAAAGTTATAAAAAAAACCTTTTCTTCTCAGTGCGTCAGGGCGGGAAACTGTAAAAGTGGAAAGGCGCGTTTTTCAAACAAATTTATTTTGAGTAATTAATTATTTGTATTATAAACATTTTCTTTATAAATATTGTATAAATAGATTTTTCATAGTTTAAATAATACATTAGCACCCCGAAATGGTGAAAAAAAGCGGAAGAAGGACGAAATGTCCTATCCTGACCTGCAGCAGCAGCAGTCGGTTGAGTTTTCGGACTCTGATTCAGCGGAGTCTGAACAGACGATAGTGAGCTCCAAAAATAATGACCAGAGCAGGGCTAACATGCCAGACGCGACAATTACTCACTCTCGTATTTTCTCGTCGCGTCTATACCGTCACTTTACTCGTTTTCTGACAGCACTGCCATACAAAATACTTGACTTGTTCTGTCAAACTTGATGTTTTCTCGTTAAACCCTAACATGACCACCTAATTTATCTCGCATTTTGACAATTCAACATGAGAAAATCGTGATTTTCTCTAATTTAGTCGTCCTCGATTTAGACGACGAGAAGAGTAGACAAAATTATGATACAAAAAAAAAAGAATATCCAAAATAACATGGCAAATTCATAATTATACTTATTTTCGTTCTAGTTCTATTAAACAATATGAAAAAACTTAATTGAAATACTGAATTTACCTAATTGATTTGATTGAATTGAATGAAAATACTTAGTTTTAAACAGCCTACTATACATATTGGAATGAAGTTCCTTTCGGCGGCTGCGAGAGAAAGTTTGGCGCAGGGAAGCACTATTACGTAGATGAGCATCAAGTGCAGTAATAATCAGTCTAGTTTGTCAGTTATGGTGATTAACGAAATCTAGGGAGTTATGGCTGTACCTTTTTTTTTTTTTTTTTTTTTTTTTTTTTGGGTGGGATATCATCAAATGACTTCTCCCGCTCTGGGTGGAGCGGGAGGGCGTGTCAGACTTTTACTGACTAAAACCCACCCGTGTTCCTTCAGTTGCCTGTGCCAGGGCCACGGTTTTCTCTGTAGAATAACCCGCGACCCTGAGGCGTCGGCCCTATCGGAGCATTACTGCTTCGCAGAAGGAGGTGACGGCTTTCCATTCCCTCTCGCTCCGTACCATGGCCTGGACCAGGGCCGGACGCGAGAGATCGCCGCCGCCAATCGCCTCCGCGAAGACACTGCGGTGCTCCGCCCAAGCTGGGCATACCTCCACCGTATGCTCCACCGTGTCCTCCGGGCGATCCACACAATGGTGACACCCGGGCGTTTCCTCCCGCCTTATGCGAAACAGGAACCTCCCGAAACAACCGTGTCCGGTGAGGACCTGTGTCAGGCGGAAGGTGAGGACGCCGTGGCGCTTCTCCAACCACTCCTCAAAGAGGGGACTTACCGCCGCTATTGTGGCGTGCCCAGCACTGGGTTGCGACAATCGCACCCTCCATGTCGCCATGAGATCCCGCCGGAGCTCTGTCCGCTGTACCGTGATTTCTCGCGGCAGCGGAGTTACACCCCGGCGTTTTGCCTCCTCGCGCCACTCCCATACGTGCGCGAGGGCTTTTGCCTCCAGATCCCATGGCGGCAATCCGGCAAGGAGGCTCGCCGCCTCGCATGAGACCGTGCGGTATCCCCGGACCAGCCGGATGGCCATGACCCTTTGGGACGCGTTCAACCTGCGGGCCGGTCGGAGCCTCAAAGAACGCGCCCACACCGGTGCCCCGTAAAGGGCCATGGACCGCACGACTCCCGCGTAGAGTCTCCGGCAGGAGGCGTTTGGACCCCCTAGATTGGGCAGGAGCCGCCTCAAGGCAGCCCCAGCCCGCTCCAGTCTGGGAGCCAAACGTCGGAAATGCTCCACGAAATTCCACCGGCTGTCGAGGACGAGTCCCAGGTACTTCATCGTCGACTCAACGCCGATGTGAACCCCTCCCGCCGTTATCTGGGAACCCGACAGTGGCGCGTTCCGAGGACCATGAAAACACATGGCCTCGGACTTGTGCAGGGCCACTTCGAGTCCCAACTGCCGGATCCTCTCGACGATTGTCGCAACCCCGAGTGTCGCTTGTTCGGCCGCCTCCTGGTGCGACCTCCCCTGTGCCAGGACCAGCGTGTCGTCAGCGTAGCACACCACGCTGACGCCATTCGGGAGGTCGGCGCGCAGCACCCAGTCGTAACCGATATCCCACAGAAGCGGCCCCAGGACCGATCCCTGTGGGACACCGCACGACATCTCTCGCCGGTTCCACTCTCCCCGGTGACCGGGGTAGATGACGGCCCTGTCCGTCAAATAGGCCTCGACCACGCGACAGAGGTAGGTCGGCATCCGGTGATACCGCAATGCCTCCCTGATGCAACTCCAGGGCAGGGTGTTGAAGGCATTGGCGATGTCTAGAGACACCGCCAAGACGACCCCACCCCGGGCAACAGCATCCCCCGTCGTGAGGGCTCGCACGCGCATGATGGCGTCCACCGTAGAGCGCCCCCTGCGGAAACCAAACAAATCCGGCCCCACCCGCACCAGCCGCCCGACAAGGCGGTTTGTAATAACTCTTTCAAAGAGCTTGCCCACCTCGTCGAGCAGAACGATGGTCCGGTAAGCGGACGGAGAGTCCACAGGGCGCCCCGGCTTCTTAATAAGGACCAGTTTCCCCGTCTTCCAGCGAAGTGGGAACTGGCCCTCCTCCATGCATGCGCTTAGGAGCCCCATAAGTCGAGGCCCGAGAGCCTCCATAGCCAGAACCCAGGCTCTTCCAGGTAAGCCGTCGGGTCCTGGGGCGGTATTTTGGCACTAAGCCTATGTACCGCCACTCTCAGCTCTACCTCGGTCACCTCCGAAGCATCGTCGTCGTCGTCGGCAGTGTGGTCCGCATCCGGCACCGCAGTAGGCGGAGTCATGGGCGGGGGAGTATGCTCCCCCCGCGAAGGGAACAAAGTGCTCACCACCTCCTCCATGAGCTGGGGCCGGAGACTCTGCGTCAGTGGGGGAGCCCATGGGCGGAGTTTATCCCGCACCATTTTGTAGGGGCGTCCCCACGGGTCCCTGTTCAGAGTCTCCAGCGACTCCTCGCGGGCCAGAGCCCTGGCCCGCAGGATCTCCGCTTGGAGGGCGGTCTTCGCCGCTCTGTACCCCTCGTACAGCTCCGCCTGAATGGCTTCCGTATTCGGAGGGCGAATACGTAGCCTGCGGTGCCTGGTGTACAGGTGTCGCGCAGCCACGCACGCCTTGCGCAAAGCCGTCAGCTCCGGCGACCACCAGCACACCTGGCGCCAAGCACGTCCGGGCTGGACCCGGGGCATTGCCACGTCACATATTTCGGACATGGCCTCCCGGAACCACTCCGCCTCGTCGTTGATGTCAGCAGGCCTATCCGGTGGTGACACCCAGGCCTGCACGATCGAGGCTTCCAGGAGGAGCTCCCGGTCCAGCTGCTTCAGCGCCCACCGCGGACCACTCGGGGCCTGTCGGACCGGCGCGCTCGAGGTCTGGGCGGAGACGTCGAACCGGATGTACCGGTGGTCGGAATAGGTCTCCACCCCCTCCATGACGCGCCAGTCAATGACGTGCGGCGACAGAGCGGGGCTGGCGAACGAAATGTCCACCACTGATTCACCCCGCATACGCACACACGTTGGGACAGAACCCCGGTTTAGGACGACCAGGCCTGTCTCCAGAGCCCAGTCCTCCACCATCCTGCCCCGCGTGTCCGTGAGCCGGGAACCCCAAGCCAAGTTCTTGGCATTGAAGTCCCCGAGGACGAGCACGGGGAGGGAACGAAACCCGACGACGACGACTCTCAACTCCGCTAGGGAGTTGTGGAACTCGGCGAGAGTTCGGTTCGGAGAGAAGTACACCCCTACCACGACTATCTCCCCGAACCGTGCTGCCACGCAACCCCGTCCCCTCTTGACGGCCTCGAGGGACAGGGTACCGGCGGCGGCCGACGAAATTAGGGCCACTGAGCCGCTCAGGTCCTCCACCCAGTCATCCCTGGGCGGGACAAAGTACGGCTCAGCGACCACGGCGATGTTAATCGACCACTGCGCCATGCTCTGGAGCAACAGATCCTGTGCAGAGGCGCAGTGGTTGATGTTCGCCTGGAGGAGGCGTAATGGGGCCATTAATGACACTCCATTTCAGCCCCCTCCCGAGCCCCCTGTGAAGGCCCTGCCACTATGGTTGCGGCGGCGACGACGGTGGAGGCAGCAGCGGCGGCGGCAGTGTCGGCGGACGCGGCATTGACGGCGGTGGCAGTGGGCTTGCCCCTGCCCCTGGTTTTGGCGGGTGGTACGCAGGCCTTACTCCCAACCCGGTGATCGGCCGGCTTGCCAGCTGCCGCACATATGAAGCAGTGCGGCGCGGCATTGCACGACCCAGCCTTGTGACCGGGTTGACCACATCGGAAGCATTGACCGCTGCGGTCCACCTCCGAGGTACATTGTACTCCTACGTGGTTGCCCACCTGGCAGCGGAAGCACCTCAGAGGTCTGGGCTCAAGCAGTTTCACCTGCGCGGAAACCCAGCCCACTAGAATCCTTCGGCCCTCTCCGGCAATTTTTTGGGCCGCCGTCACGGGGCAGCTCACCGTAATGGATCGCATCCCCGTGAAGTCAGGACGAATGGTGCCCGCCCTAACCTGCTCGGCAGAGCACCCCCCAGTCCTAACGACTGCAGCCACGACCTCTTCCTCCGTCACAGAGTCCAGGATACGCATATCAGCGCACTTGGTGGGCCTGGACACTCGGACCTCGTCCGCATTCAGGGACGCCCTAAGCTTTTCAGCCAGAGCGTCTGCGGTTGGGCCGCTGGCCGCACCGGGGACCTCCAGCATCCGGGCCCCAGTCGCAGTGACCCTTAACCGGAGGCCATTGGTGACGCCGATCTCCTGGAGGTTCACCGCCGTCCTCGCCTTGCCGAGCACCTCGCGGTAGGTCATGCCCTTCTTTTCCGCTTCCGGCTGTAGTGTTATCACTACAGCTGCGGACTTCGGGGCACGAAGCCTAGCCAGGACGCTTCGCTCCTTGCGCCGCTGCCGCCTCTGTTTTCTTTTGGCCGCCCTTGCTGCCCCACCCGCCTTCCCCTTCTCTCCGACCATTTGCCATTCGGCGTCGGTCGGAAGAGATTTAGAAGGCGGTTGGGAGGGCGGAGGCGGCCGTCTCGCCGTCAGGGCTGGGGCCCTTGCCGTCTGCGCAGACGCCGATTTCGCCAGGGGCGGGCCCGTGGGTTCCACCACGGCTCCACTTTGGGTCTGTCCCGAGGTCCTCCATTTGGCAGCGGTGGCGGCATACGAGGCCGCCTTTCGCTGCGCCGAAGCCGGCTGGCTCGCCGCTAGCGGGGGGCGCAGGACAATGGCCTCCAGAGCAGAAAACCTACTATGGAACGCAGCCAGCTCCTGCCGTACCAAGGCCAGAACCCGGTCGGCTGTACCTGCCTACGCAACATAATTACGAAAATCGTCAGTTGAGTCCGCAAAGTTGGTGAGTAAAAGCAATATCATGTGTTTTATGGTGATTGTTACAATATTAACCTTCGCTTTGTCGAGTAGTGACCTTCGGCCGATTTATCAATTGTGGTGGATTATCTAGTGAGTATAATAAGTGCCACTAATTGTATATTTTAATTTTAGCATGCCAAAGAAAAACAGTAAAAAAGTCGGTTTCATGGAACTAAACAAAAATTAAAAGAGGAGGACGTTAAATCAATACAGACCATACTTAATTCCATGCGTAAAATCGACCGAGGTTGCAGTGATAAAAATGATTTGTTTTAATAACTTGCTACATCAGTTTCTCGTCGCGAGATACAGAAGTGTCAAAGTGCCTTTTTCGAGTTTACCATACTCTTTGGAGTTTACCTTTACTGATTTACTCGAGCTTGGGGGTCATGTTAGGTGTAAGGATGACGTCAAAATCGTAGACAAATTTCGAGAAAACGAGATATCGAGCGTTCTCGCGCTTGTCATGTTAGCCCTGAAGGTCGCAAAGGATAAGTACGCCATCTACAAGGTAAAAGTGTACACACGGAAATATCCCGAGGAAACCAAGCAAACGGACATATTTAGGTCATATACTGAATGAAAAACTAAAAGATGACGATGACATAGAAAGACAGAGACGTTCTCTTGCTGCCAAGAGTAATATGCTGGCACGACGATTTGCAAAATGTTCAAATCAAGTTAAAATCACGCTGTTTAACGCATACTGCCGGAACCTTTATACCTGTGCCTTATGGTACAAATACACGCATCGTGCTTACAACACTTTGCGTGTTCAATATAATAACGCATTCAGGTGCATACTGGGCCTGCCTTGGCGGTGTAGTGCGTCCGGCATGTTTGCTGAAAGCAGGGTAGATGTCTTTCACGCAGTCATGAGAAAGTCGCAGGCCTCCTTTATGAACCGCATACATAAATCTGACAATGGAATAGTGAGGGCCATATACGAGGTAAACTGTTTCTTCGTATATGGCAATTAATATTCCAGCTAAAGTTATTCTTATCTTTTTTTTTTTTAATGTAATGTAATATTGGTATTAATTGTATTTTAATCATATATAACCTAAATGCCCCCATTACGCCTCCTCCAGGTAATGTGTTCTTGTAATTTTGTAATTTTGGTAATCTTGTAACATTTTGTAATCTTGTGCAAATTCTATATGGGTGTATACCTGAAATAAATGATTTGATTTGATTTGATTTGATTGTATTTTTGACTCATTAAGAAGACAATATGACATTTAGCGACAGGGACCGTATGGCCCTATTAAAAGGTTTACGGGAGCATGGGGAGCATGGCGTTTCAGGCGTCATGCATCTACTATCAATAAATAAATATAAAGTCGGCATAACATTTGACCTACCAAACAATGCTAACATGTTTTTAAAGAACAAAAAGTTGTTAGATCAATTGTCTCTCAAGGCAAAGTACCGGCTGGAGATACCGAAGTAACGGGAGTCCTTACTTCGGTTCCTGTAGAAATGTCCAATAAACAGATTTTCTCTTTGATTGGTAGTTCCGAAAATGTCATCCAAGTTACACGCTTCATGCGCAGGGTCAGAAATGATGCTGGCGTAGCTTTCGTCCCTACACAGGCTGTTGCGGTAACCTTCGCCTCCACTATTCTTCCTCAGTACATTTACTTGGACTCATGGCGTCAAGTGAGTAAATACATACCACCATCGTTGAGCTCCTTAGTTCTGAGTTGAGCTGCACGATGATTGACAAATGCGTGCACTGACTGGACAGGTCCACTCAAATCCGTGTGGTTTCTTTCCTCAAAAGACCATTTCAGACACCAGTCTACATAGTCCTCATATGATATGACTAAGATTATTTCATATTTTATTTACACTTTGACATTGATGCACTTTATATTTGCAATGACATTTACTTTGTAAAGGATTATACTATTTTAATAATTGTGAATGTGAAGACATTGTGGATTTGTTGTTTTTTTTAATGCATTTTTTTTTTAATTATTAGTTTTAATCATGGTCTGGCAGTTTGAGTAATTTATGCGGCCTACCCAAATGTCCTTTCTTTGGTAATGTTCATCGAATCGTTTAGCTCCTTTAGTTCTGTGTTGAGCTGCATGACAACTGACAAATGCGTGCACTGACTGGACAGGTCCACTCATTCTGTGTGGTTCTTTCCTCAAAAGACCATTTCAGATATCAATCCACATGGTCTTCACATGACCTGACCAAGATTATGTCTGGACTTTAAAAGAGACTGTGACCTCTGAGTTTGTTTTGGCGTTTCTTCTCAGAGTAGTCAGATAGGAAATGCCGATCTCACTTAGTTTTAAAAATATGATTGACGTGTAAAAGTGTTTGTACAAACCTATTTACAAAAATAAAATCATTTATCATTTACCAGTTAAACAATGCCTTAAGTGCCTGCGGTATGGACATATTGCTAAATTCTGTCGCAATACTGAGGTATGTTCAATTTGTACATTAAACCATCATTTTAAGAATTGTCAGGTTGACCCCAAAGATGCTAAATGCGCAAACTGCAAAGGTAATCACATAGCTATCTCCTCATCATGCCCAATTAAAAAACAAAAAGTTGAAGAAAATAAAATTAAGTCACGAAGTGTCACGTACTCTGATCGTTTTGACGTTTTCGCATTTCCAGCTCTAGCTGCTCGAACTTTAGACGTACAAATTAATAATTTAATGAAATCCGATGAATTTATAAGTACTTTAGTAGAAACGATAACAAAAATAGTTACTAATAAAGATGTTCCTATTAACTCATCATCAATTAAAGAGGCTTTAAAAACAACTCTAAGTAATAAAGAATCATGCCCACTTTCCATACATTGATTGACCTGTCAAATGATTCGGAAAAATACTATTAAGTAAATAGGTTTTTGAGGTTATACAGCTGTCAGATAAGGTTTGACAATGCGTTCCTTTTCGTTCGTTCATTCCACTTAAAACCAAAAGTATTTACACAAAGTTCTTATTTAGTGATTGGGCGACTCCAGGTATTCGTAAAAGCAGGGGAAAACTTTTTGAACTTTATGGTCTAAAGCAACATATGAATAATATAAGCTTTAATAAGTATGTTGCAAAATATTCTAAATTTTTTAAAAATGTGTGCAAAGTTGCTAAAGCTCTTTATATTAGCAATAAAATAAAATCAGCCGATGATAAAATAAAAACTACCTGGCAAATAATAAATAACGAAACAGGTAGGAAAAAACAGCGTAATACTGAATTTAATCTAGAAACTGCACATGGCCCTATCAACTCAGATCTAGAATTTGCTCAGTCATTTGAAAACTTTTTTGCTAGTATTCCCCTAAAAACTACTGAAGCTTTAAATTCCTCACCCGAATTCTCTGCTGCCTTACTTAGAAAGAATGTAAATGCATGCCCTTTGGAGTTTAGGTTTCAAGATACAAACCCCCAGGCTGTAATAAAAGCTTTTAAAGATCTTAAAATTAAATCAACAGAAGATCTCTGGGGAATGTCTGTAAAAGTCTGTAGAACTTTCATCGAAACCATTGCGCCCTATTTAGCTGTCATATTTAACACCAGTGAAGACCAAGGTGTCTTTCCGGATCTCATGAAACACAGTAAAGTAGTTCCTTTGTTCAAATCCGGTGATAGTAAAGAACTCAACAATTATAGGCCTGTATCAATTCTACCAGTTCTCAGTAAGGTGTTTGAAAAGTTGATGCTCAATCAAATGGTACATCACTTTAATAAAAACTCCATCTTTCATGAACAACAGTACGGTTTCACCAAAGGGCGTTGTACCACTGACGCTGGTGTTTCTCTAATAAAGAACATTTTTAACGCCTGGGAGGAAGCAAAAGATGCCATTGGAATTTTTTGCGACCTCTCTAAAGCATTTGATTGCGTAAACCATGAGACCCTTCTTTTGAAACTGGAGCACTATGGGGTTAGGAATACAGCTCTTGATCTACTTAGATCATACCTGAAAGATAGAAAGGTTAAAGTTCAAATAAACGGCATAAACTCATTAGGGTATGAAATGGAAATGGGCGTTCCTCAAGGTTCGATATTGGGTCCATTCCTCTTCTTAGTTTACATTAATGATTTACCTCAAGTACTTCAAAATCAACCGAAGATGGTGTTATTTGCAGATGACACATCATTAATATTTAAAATAGACCGACGGTCACAAAATCTGGACGACGTGAATAACTCGATTCTTCAAGTCCAAGATTGGTTTACGGTAAATAATTTGGTACTAAATGAAAAAAAAACCAAATGCATTAGATTTAAATTACCTAATGTTAGAAGTAGCGAATGTAACATCATATTGAATGGAGAAAAACTGGAATTTATTAATCAGACGGTTTTCCTAGGAATCACGCTGGACGAGAAATTACAATGGGGACCACATATAACATCTCTTGCGGGGCGGCTAAGCTCTGCCGCTTATGCTGTTAGAAAGATAAGACAGTTAACAGATGTAGAAACCGCGCGTTTGGTCTATTTTAGCTACTTCCACAGCATTATGTCTTATGGCATTTTACTGTGGGGTCGGGCTGCTGACATTGAATCCATTTTTATTTTGCAAAAGAGAGCTGTCAGAGCCATATACAATCTTCCTCGTCGCGAATCTCTCAGGGAACTATTTAAAGGGATTAATATTATGACAGTACCTTGCCAATTCATTTATGAAAATATTATGTATGTAAGAAAAAATCTACATCTTTTTAATAAAATAAGTGATAGACATAATTTGAATACCAGAAATAAAAATAAAATAGATCAACCATTTTTCAGATTAGCTAAAGTACATACATCATTTATGGGGTACTGTGTTAAATGTTATAACAAAATACCTTGTGATATATTGCAATTAAATGAAAGAAAATTTAAAATTCGTATAAAAAGTACACTTTGCAGACAAGCTTATTACAAATTAGAGGACTATATACAAGATAAGAATGCTTGGAAACATGATGGTCCAGCTCCATAGGACAATCCCGTCTAGACAAAATCACACTGGTTGCTAATTGAATTTTTTTTTTTTTTTTTTTACTTACTCATACACTGACCTATTCCTAGTTAATATTTTAGGAAAGTCATATATTTTTACAGTGTTTGTAAATATGTGAGCACAATGTACCTATCGCGTCATTCATTTATCTGCCTTTGCTATATTTTTAGTTCTTCTTACCACTTGTGGTATAGTATTTTTATTCTTGGTGCATCGTTTTCACATATGAAAATATAATTAATGTATACAAATATTGTAAAAAAAAATTTCAAAGAGTAACGGTGGAGTTTCTTGCCACTTCTTCTCCATACGAAACTACTTTTTGGAAGTGGCGCCTTGAATCAGTTATATTTTTATTGTAATTTTTGACGTTCAAAAGTGCCATTTTATGGGCCTATTTGAAATAAATGCTTTGACTTTGACTTTGACTTTGACAGCTGTTTACCCTCAAAAACTATACGATTACATAGTTATCATCAAATTGTTTCATAGTTAGTCGCCGAGAGAGTTTCAATAACTCTGAAATAAATCCCTCTTCAATGTAATTACTCATAATATCATTATCAAATCGGTATGAGGCCGCAAACAGCAGATATTCTCGTAATATCCCGCCGATACTGAGACTTCACATGTGATGTTAGGCCATCCTTGTTTTCTACACTACATTTTGTGCAAGTTAGAGCAATCTATGATACCAGCTTATTACTATCCCACTGCTGGGCAAAGAACTCAACTCATACAGAGAAGGCACAAGCATTTATCACCATGCTTAGTCAAGACGGGGTGGCGATTTCTGACTTTTATTGAGATTGTTACTCACAGACTAAGTAGTACTTTGTTACTTGACCGGATTTGAACTCACAGCTTCGTGCACAAAAGGCGAAGTGTCAAACAAATGACAGCCTGTGATAGAGTTCGTTTTAATTATAAATTGTGGTCTATGGTTTTATGCGTAACCGATCAGCTGTACACTTATTTTTCTTTCCACACCCACACCTAAAAAACATAAGAAAATCATAGCTGGTCATAAAATAATAAGTAAAGTAAAAAATTAATACCAATGGGGAAGGTCGGGCAAAGCTAATTGTAGATGGCGTGACCATAGCTAGGTCCCTACGGCCTACAAAAATTTTGACATTTCGTTCATTCATTTCATTTTATGTTCATTCATGAGTTTGATTTTATTTCACTATTTCGTTATTTTCGGTGATTTCAGTATTTTAAATCAAGTAATTGACATGGAAAGTGTCAGAATTAATATTTCTTCGTAATCACTTTCTTCAAAATGTTCACGACATAAATTCGAACTCAAAAAAATCTGTACGAATAGCTTTAAAGTACAATCTTCTAATTTTAGGGGCTTACGAGAAATTCGAACTCCATATTCTGAGTATCTAGGAACACAGCATCGAGTCAACTTTCGCTAAAATAAAATAAAACCACATCACGCCTTGTATTTTTAGCTTGTGTTGGGAACTAGCTACGACAGCGCCATTTTGACAGTTGCCTTCCCCATTGATTCTTAAAACATTCAATAACCACATGACGAACGAACAAGTTTTTCGTATTATGTGAAACGGAACGTGTGTAAAACACACTCCGATTCCGAAAGTCTATTAGGAATGATAAACATAGTAACATTGCTTTTTTCTTGGCTTTATTTGAAAATTCTAATAAGTGATACGTAATAAGCAAAAAAAAGCAATTTTTTTATATATTTTACATCACTAGACGCGTTAGAAAATTTTCAAGTCAAGACTGAACATGATTCTTTCCTGCGTCCTCCTAATGGATTTGTCAAACTTAAATATAGTTCAATGGAATGCACAAAGTCTTAATAGCAATAAGCATATATTTATTAATTTCCTCTATACACAAAATATACATACCTATGGCAATAATTACTGAAACATGGTTCAGACCTGATCAATCTTTTAAAATAAAAAAATACATTATTGAAAGGAATGATTGTGGTAACAAACACAATGGAGTTACAATTATCATTCATGAAAGCATTACTTATTCTAAAATGAACACCTATTTTGATAATTCTTTACAAAACATTTGTGTACAAATTACAGTTGATAATAAAGAAATAAGCATAGTCCTCTAAACTCTAATCCATCTTTTAATAAAGGTGATTTTGACTCGTTGGTGAAGTCTATTCCTGGTCCTTTTATATTTGCTGGGGACTTTAATGCCCATCACACTTCCTGGAGATGTGTTTCTGACTCTCCACGAGGTAGAGAAATCTTAGAGGTTATTCATGAAAATAATTTGGTTCTGCTTAACGATGGTCAAGCAACAACAGTTGGTTCTTTAACATGGCGTCCCAATGCACTGGATTTATCCTTGGTTTCATCAACGTTGGCACTTAATTGTGAATGGTCTGTACATTATAGTCCTCTCGGTAATAGTTATCACATCCCTGTAATCAATAAAAGTAATGGTTAGCAGAAACAAAACTAATGATTTATATGAGAATTGTTTGAATGTAAACATCTTCCCAAATACCCAAATTATAAACTCGTGGATTGGCAAACATATAGCAATTGTGTGGAATAATTGTTAGTTGATTTTCATATAGATAATAAAAGTCTTCTTGATTCATATTTTGTACTATTTTGCACTCCAATAATTTGAATTGTTATGTCAACACAAATATCACCAATCACATATGCCATAGAAATAAGACTAAAGGACCTTCCCTTCCTTGGTGGAATCAAAAGTGTACAGAGGCTGTATTGAATTTCAAAAAAGCATATATTAATTTTAAAGATAATCCAACAGAAGAAACCTATCTACAATTTAAAAGGCTCCGGGCTGTTAAAAAACTGATTTTAAAAGTAGAAAGACAAAAAAGTTGGTTTTCTCTTTGCGAAACTTTTAATAGATGCACACCATTATCTGTTGTATGGAAATTTATGCGTAAATACAAAAAGAAATATAATTTGAATATTCATGAAAATGACGCATGGGTTTTGGATTTTTTAAGAAATACACTCCAGACTTTGTTCCACATACTCCAAAAACTCTTACTGATAGTATTAATTCCAAAAACTGTTATCTACTTAATCCTTTCACAATTAATGAATGAATATCTGCGATCTCCTCTCGAAGAGATACTTCTTATGGCCTTGATGGAATACCATATATCTTATTTAAAAAACTAAGCATTGCAGGTTTAGAAATATTTCTAAAAATACTTAATTTACTTTGGGAAAATAATATTATACCTCAAGATTGGAAAGTGGATTGTCTTGTACCAATTTTAAAACCAGATAAGCCCAAGTTATGTCCAAATTCTTATCGTCCCATAGCACTTACTTCTTGTGTTGGAAAACTATTTGAACAATTGTTGAAGCAGCGTTTAGAGTTTTATGTAGAACAAAACAATATCTTACCTTCTAATCAATTTGGTTTTCGTAGGAATCGGTCTGCTAGGGAAAGTGTTTGTCAATTACAGCTTGATATTAATAACTCTTTTCTGGCAAAAAAAATATTTAGTTGGAGTTTTCTTTGATGTTGCAGGAGCTTATAATAGTGTAAATGTAGATATTCTTTGTCACGAATTAGTGTAAATAGGGATTCCTGTAAAAATTATAAATTGGATTAAAAGTTTTCTGAGCAATAGAGAAGTATTTACTAAACTCAAACTCAAAGCATTTATTTCAAATAAACCAATTACAGGCACTTCTGAATTGTCAAGGGGTCGGTCAGTCAGAAATATGAAGCTAGTTGCCCATTCCAAAGCGAAAGTAGATACCTATGGAGAAGAACGGGCAAGAAACTCCATGGACATTCTTAAATAATATGGATACAGAAAAATTTGTTACATCAGTCTTGTTGAAATTATACATGTGAGAACGATGTAGAAAGACCCGTAATAAAAACATAAAAAATCGGAAATAAAAATAAGCCGTGGCTGCCAAGAGATGACCAGTCCCCACTGACGGCGCCCGTTCACGAACATGATGTATGGATCAGCACCATTCAGCTCAACCATTTTGAACGGAACTTAATGATCCAACACACACGCCACCACCAGCGAGACATTTGAGTGAGCGTGACATACTCTCAGCCGCCAGGACACATTCAAGTCAATGACAGACGTGCTCAGTATAGGGTAGCTTTATAGTAGGTACTGCATAGTGCTCACACGTGTGCTTTGCAATTACACAATACTAAAAGATTGAATATAGACAGTGCAAAGATAGTTTTTACAATCTTCAGCAGCTCCAACAATATTTCCGAATGCTAATCAATTGTTTAGGCGCCCTTGTGGAGCAGAACCAGCGTTGAGCCAAGCATTTTTGTCAGAGATGTAATCCTCCAACTTATAATATGCTTGGCTGCATAGTGTGCGTTTGATACAAGTTTTGAACTTCGTTTCATTCAGTTGGGAGTATGTGGGGAGGTATTTTATTATAACATTTTAAACAGTACCCCATGAAGGATGAATCTACTTTAGCCAGCCTGAAACCCGGTTGAACCAATTGGTCCCTATTTCTAGTCCCATAGTTGTGTGTACGTAATTTAATAGTCAAAAGGAGTTTGTCAAGGCGGTATACTATCACCTTTTTTTTTTTTTTTGGTATGGCATCTCGTAGTTTACCTTGAGAGGTCGTGACTACTTAACCGGACTATCCTGTGGCTGCCTTAAGCGGACTCAAAGCCTCCAGCCAGGGGCGTAAAACTACTTACATTACTAAGCGAACGCTCGCTAAGGGCACCCCCTGTGGGGTACGGACCTCGGCTTAGGGCGTCGCTGACGGGAGGACAGCAAGATGGGACAGGCTGGATCTGGATTATATTATTATTAATCGGGGAATTTAAAGCTACAGGCTCAGCTACCGCGCGGGCTGGCACTTCATCGAGCAAGGCACGGGGGGGACAATTACGTCGGGATCTTCGCGAGGAACCTCGGCGGCGAGGTCGGAATGTCGGTCTGTGTTTGTGCACTGTACTGGTGGCCCTACTGCTCTCCTGAATGAGAGTTATGTGGTCATCGGGATCGGTGAGGACATGCTTGGGACGGCGGACATGACTAATGGAGGAGGGAATATAGCTAGCGGCTTTCACAACCAGAGAGTTGCGGTGATTCGCGGCGGTCTCGAAGAAACGCTTTGAAATGCGTTTCATGAACTGATGGATAGTGGGAATCCTGAGGTCTACGTGGAGGATTTCGTTGCGAACGTACCAGGGGGAGCCTGTTATCCTACGGAGGAACTTGTTCTGGAGCGAACGGGCTTGGCGTGTGCGAAGACTGCACTGGCATAGGTCATGATCGGGCGAATGCACGCTGTGTAGATACGCAATTTGCACTTTAGTGACAATTTGCTACGTGCATTGAGCACGAAGTGGAGTCTACCTAGAGCGAAGGCGGCGCGCGCGAACGAGCCGCCTTAATGTGCTCTGAAAACGAGAGGTGTTCGTCGAGAACTACACCAAGATATTTGGCTCGCTTCTCCCAAGGGATCGGCTTGCCGAACATGGTGATCGGTCGAGGGGGGCAGGGGGTATGACGCGGTTTCGATAATAGAACCGCTTGACTTTTGTCGGTATTTACTTCAATTCTCCATTTCCTAAACCAGGCGCCAAGCTTGTTGACTTGGGTTTGGAGAATGCGAGATATCGAGTCTGGATCGCGGCCGGTGTAGAAAATGGCCGTGTCGTCTGCGAACAGAGCCAACTGCGCCTTGCTGCACTTGGGCATATCGCTGGTGAATAGCGTGAATGCTAGAGGAGAGATCACAGAGCCCTGAGGGACTCCTGCGCGAATAGGGTGGGGGGAGGATAGCGCTCCTTCGATGCGATAACGGAAGGTGCGGTTCGACAAAAAGTCCCGTAAGATGAGCACGAGACGATCTGGCACACCGAGTTGGTACAGCTTTTATAATAAGCCGTTGTGCCAGACTTTGTCGAACGCTTTCGCTATGTCGAAGAAGACAGCACCGGTCATCAAACCTCGTTGGAAACCGAAGTTGATGTGTTCGACTATACGGTGGACCTGTTGTACGCACGAGTGTTGGGTTCTAAAACCAAACTGTTCGTTGGGGATGAGGCCCTTTGTCTCGGCGTAGTCTCTGAGGCGCTTATAAATAAGCCTCTCATAGATTTTGCCGAGGACATTGAGCAGACTGATGGGGCGGTAACTAGTAGGCTCCGACTTTGGCTTGCCGAGCTTCGGGATACCGATGACGGTGGCTTTTTTGAATGCCTGTGGGAAGATGTTGTTGCTCAGAGCACCATTGAAGATGGTGGTCAGTAGCATTATCAGGTGGGCATGGAAAAGTTGGAATACCCTATTGGTGATTCCATCTGAGCCGGGGGCTTTACGAGCCTTGAGACCTTTGATGAGGTCGTGCACTTCGTCAGGCGTGACGGGGGGCAGTGGATACTCTGGGTCTTCGACGGGAGGGAGGGAGGTTCTGTGTTCCATTTCAGCGTCGACCTCAGAGAGGTGAGCTTGGTCTACTGGTTGAGAGCTAGGCGAGCATTGGACTTCTAGACTGTCGGCTAGAAGCTCAGCCTTGTCGACATCATCGAAGGCGATGGTCTTGTCGGGACGGATCAAGGGGGGCATGAAGACTATTTCTCCGGATCTAAGCTTCCTCTGGAGTTGCCAGAAGGCTAGGTGGGTGGGCTCAAGTTCGCTCAACATCTTGTCCCAGCCGGCGGTACGCAGCTCCTCTATGCGTGTTCTTACAGTACGCTGTAAGTAACGCATATGGGCTTTGATCGCGTCGCAGGGGAAGTTGCTGTAGGCACGGACAGCCGCGTTCTTCTCATTCAACAGTTCGCGTACATCGTCCGGCAACTTCCAGCGACGGTCCTCCGTCGCTGGAATTTCCCTTGAACAATCGTTCAGGACTGATTGTACGAGAGCTGTGAATGAGTCGATCGCGGCCGTCGTGTCAGCGATAGAGTCAAAATGATCGCGGATTGGGTCCAAGTGGGGGGACGTGGTGGATTTTAAGCGATCGCTTACTTTCCTCCAGTCCGTTACCACTTTGTTGGGAAGGGGTTGGGTGGAATCGGGCAGACCTATGCGGGGGACCAGTTTCATGACTACTGGACGGTGATCGGAAGCGAGCTCTTGTACCACTTCTATAGAGTCCAACCGTAGGTTGACGTTCTGTAGGAGCGCCACGTCGAGAACATCGGCGGTGTGATTGGGATCGGGGGGCAAATGAGTGGGAGTCATCGGCGATTTGACATCGAAGTTCTGAGAGGAGGAGAGGTTGAACAAGTGTCTCCCTCTGGAAGAGGTCCTGGTGCTATTCCAGGAGGGATGTTTTGCGTTGAGATCACCCGCTATGATAACGGAGTCACTCAGGCTAAAAAGTACAGAAAGATCTTCAGTAAGGAGTTGGAAGTTCTCCGAAGTATTAATGGGGGGGAGGTAGGCCGAAACTATGGTGATCGGTTGATGACCTGTCATGCCAAGCCGGCAGCAAGACACTTCTAATCGTGAGAGTGTGGGAGGGTCTATGGGAATGCAGTATAGCTCCTTTTTGTAATAGATAAGGGTACCGCCCTTATGGCAACGCGTCCTGTCATTGCGTACTGTACGATAGTTTGCAATTGACGGATTTCGGTAACTCGGTTTGAGGAACGTTTCCTGAACAAGGAGGATGTCGATGTGGTGGTCGCGGAGGAACTCGCTGATTTCAGCGCGTTGTCGCAGGATGCCATTGGCATTGAAATAACCTAACTTTAGGGATCGGGGTTTGGTTCGCGCGAGGATTCCTTTATCCATTATTAGGATTGGGTTGGTTGGAAAAGGACATCAGGGCTTGCGTAATGTCCGGGTACGCATTATAAATACTCTGGATCATGAATATGTTACAGGCATTTCTGGCGGCAACAATTTCGCGGGCCATTTTTCTGGCGCGAGGGGTAAGGAAGGCCGTAAAAGTACTCGAGATGACGTTAAACGCGTCCATCGGGTTCTGGCCGATAACACGGGTGGCTGCGGGTGGAGCTGCGGCGGGAGCGCCTTTGTTCACGGGCATAGGAATGCCTCGACGCGGATGCGGAGGTCCATGAGTGGAGGGATGGCCGCAGGAACGGGTCTGGGAGCTAAGGCTGGAAAAGCCTGCTGATGGTATAGGTAATTCCAGGGCGAGGGCCTCTGAGGACTGAGCCGCTCCTGGTGATGTGTGGTAGGCCACGCGTGGGCGTAGCGGGGGCTTTCCCTTTGCTGACGGGCGTCTGCACGCTTCGTCAGCTTGGGAGATGAGGTTTTGGGGGCCTTGGGGCACCCACGATAATTGGCCGGATGGCCTGAGTCGCCGCATAGCACGCAGCTAGGCGGCTCTGTGCATAAGGTGCGGTCTTTTGGGTGTGAGCATTCAGCAGTGCCGTGATCGCCCAGGCACTTGACGCACCTGGGTTTCGCATGGCAGTGCATCTGCGAATGCCCGTATAACTGGCAGCGGTGACACTGCCCTATGACACCGGTCTTAAACGGTTTTTCAATCTGCAAGCCGGTGAGGTTGCAGATGGAACGGACGTTAAATATGGTGTGATGACCCTCAGTAGGAGGACAGACTACGAGGACCATATCGAATGGCACCCTGCCTCGGGCGCAGTGCATGCGGTGGACCTCCGCAACGGGGACGTTTTGCGACAGAAGGTCGGCTTTTATGTCCTCCGCGGGTATCTCCTTCGGGATCCTACGGATCACGACTCGGGTTTGACGGTCTTCGGGGAGGGCGTAGGTGTGGAAGGACACACCTCTAAGACGGAGAGTCTTCGTGAGCTCTCTGTAATCATTAGATGTCGGGACTAGTACCTTAATACCCTGTTGGGTATATTTAGCGCTGGTGTAGCCGATTCTCAGATCGGTGCACCATTTGGACACATCTGTCCATTTCCCCTTGTCCTGGATGTACACAGGGGGAGGGGGGGCGATCTTCTTTGCCGCTGAAGGCTGGGCAGCGGGCTTGGCAGCACTGTGGCTGAGGGAAGAGGTTGAGGCCGAGGCGGCCTGAGAGGGGGCGGTGGCGGATGGAGCCACGGGAGCGGAGGTGGCTTCGATAGTTTCTTGGTCCTTGTGTCAGGACTCGGTTTCTCCTTCAGACTCCTCTTCTTCGAGCCGACCGTCTTGAAGACGCCTTCGGCGGAAGAGGGGGAGGAGCTCTGGTCGTCGCTCTCATCTAAGTAAGGCGAGGTCGGGCGAGGGGATGGCTCGCTGGTGTCCATGTGGACAGCCGGCGGCGAGCAACTTGGAAGTTGCGACGGAGAGGGCTCGAGGGCATCGCTAAACGTAGCGATGTCCGAGCTGGCGGTGCCTACTTGGTCAGAGGGACCGGGGGCGGACTGCTGCAGTGCAGCGAATTTGGCGCCATACTTGGCGAAGAAGTCGGGGTCCTTAAAAAGGACCTCTTTGAGGAACGCCAAGAGGAGGGCGTCCCCCATGGTCGGAGGAGGGGGGCTATTTATGGGAGGGAATGGTGGAAATTAAGTTTCCACGTAGCCTAACCCTATACCTAACTCCCCGGGTGGATTGGCCCGGGGATGAGTTCCCTCCCTGTCGGGTGCAGACAGGGAGGTGTGTGGGACTGACGTCACGGATGTCAATCAGACATAAAGTCTCTGTGTACTTCTCGCGAAATAAATAAAAACACAAGTTTGTTCTGCAAAAGTTTATTATAAAAATACACCTCTAAGTGCTACCTACTAGTATTAACATTTGTCAGTGTTTATGTGCTGTGTTAAATATAATAACATCTAAAAACGTTTTATCGATCCCCAAGAATACTAAAGTACCTGACACTCGAAGCAAAATAAACAGTGTTTTATTCGTAGACGGGAAACAAACTGTGAACAAACTTTGGTGTGTGCGCCCCGGTTATACTGATACATTGCTTAGCTTATGGTGTCTATCCGTACCATAAACACCGTGAAAACCGCCATAAACGTGTTTCTGAAATAGCGCCATCTGTTGCCTTATCGGTGTACTACTGGTTTTGATCGATTGCACAAAATCATCATCAGCAGGTTACTATGGCTAAGTGCGGTGCCTGTGGCAAGTTTTTGTCGTTGACGGAAGCCGCTAATTGCACTAAATGTAGGTCTTGGTACCATCGAGGGTGCGTGGGTATACAGAATACCGGTCCTTTAGCTACCCCCTGGCACTGTCCCGAGTGTAATAAGAACCTGGTGAGGGACAACCAGGCTGAAACGCCGGTAAGGACCCGTACACCAATACCGGCAGCACACGAGGAAAGCCTCGTTAACCTGATGGACACCAGCCCCATAAACAGCACAGCCCTTGACATCACACGGGAGCTCAACCTTGACATCCTCAGGGCAGAGCTAAATATATTTAAGGAGGAATTTTTGAAGATGGTGCGGAATGAATTCCAGCTGTTCCGTGATGATCTCTCCGAGCTAAGATCGTCACTTAACGCTACAAATGATAGGATGAGTAATCTGGAGGAGAGAGTTGCTGTGTTAGAAAACAAACACACTGAGCCCATAGTATCGTCACAGGTAAATGATTTAATATCACAACTGCGGAACGACATTAATGACCGAGATCAGGAGCTACTCGCAAATGACATACAGATCACTAACATACCCGAGATCAATGGTGAAAATCCAATCCACACGGCGATGTTAGTTGCGTCTAAGATTGGCGTCAAAGTCAAAGCGCGCGACATTGTAAGCGCCGAGCGTGTCGGAGGTAGGCGCATTAACGCTACCCAGGCGATGGCGCCGGTGGAGACCCGCCCCCGCTTCCTCGTAGTGCGCCTCGCACGCCGCGACCTGCGTGACGAGCTGCTGGAGGGTGCACGAGTGCGACGCGGCATGACTACTGCAGACCTGGATATAGCGGGCCCTGTGACGCGCTTTTACGTGAATGAGCGCCTTACGAAGGTAAATAGAGAGTTGTTTCGGAGTGCTCGGGAAGCCGGCAGTCGCGTCGGTTGGCAATTTGTATGGACAAAACGAGGCCGTATTCTCGCCCGGAATAAACCCGGTGACTCCACTTGCCACATCCGCTGTGAGGCTGACTTACAGCGCACCTTCGGACCGGCGCTGGGTAACAGTGGCAATAGCACACATTAAAATTACCATTTCGTTTGTTTTTTTTTGTTTTGTTAAACCAATTATGTGTATAATTAAACTCATACTTTCTTGTACTGTCACGCTGTTTTTTAAAGTAAGTTTATTCGTAGTACGTGTAAGCATTTCTAAAATGTTAAGTTTGTGTTGCTACTACTGTCTATTATTTTTTACATTGCTAGGTGTATGTCTCGCGGCGCACCTCACTCTCGGTTTTTTAAGCATGTTCCTCTGTCAACTATACGTAAACCAGTTTTATAACGCTACACATATTTATCTACACCTATTTATTACAAAACGACTATTTGATTTTACATACCTATTAATTACATACCGCAGCTTAAAACCTTTTTTATATTTACATTTAATTATTTTCAATATTTACATATTTACAATTGGACTAAAAATATTATTTGAAATTAGAATTGAAACTACGGAACGTGCACAGATAATAATGATATTTCTAAATGACGCAATCGTTTTTTATTATTGCAATGATGACTAAAGCAGAAAAATTTCTTAAAGTTGGTTTTCTTAATGCTGGTTCATTGGGTACAGGTCATGATAACTTGATTGGTGCGCTCGACAGGCATTGTTTTGACGTTATGGCCATTAACGAGACTTGGTTGCGACCGGGCGAGGAGGGGCGCGCTCCGGTGGTGCCGGGCTACCGACTGCGCCACACGCCTCGGCCGGCGAGTGTGCGCTCGGGTCGTGGGGGGGGCGTTGGCTTTTATCTGCGGCGAGGTTTGAGCGCGCGAACATGGACTGGTGCGATTGATCCAAGGTTCGAATCCGTCGAACAAATGTGGTTAACGATCTCATTGAACGGCAAAAAAATTGCTATAGGTACAGCCTACAGACCACCATGGCATGACCTAGTCCTTTTCCTAGATGCCATAACGGATTCCATTAGTTCACTGGGTAATTGTGACCACTACATGTTACTTGGCGATTTCAATGTAAATTTATTAGACACGGATGGAATAAAAACTAAAAATATTAATGAGTTTTTGAATTGCCTCAGTCTGTCACAGTTGGTCACAACTCCTACCCACTATACAGCATCCAGTGAAACTCTCATCGATCTCCTATGTACTGACCTAAGAGCAAGAAATACATCAGTAGAACCTTTTGGTTCATTAAACGGCCATTCTATTGTAGTTGGTGAATTTCACATTAAACGTGACAAGGTCAAACCATATTTGATAAAATTTCGACCTCTTAAAAATGTGTGCGCGGAAAGTTTTAATTTAGACTTATCGTTTTTAAACCTTCGAGCAATTTCGTCGCTTAACAACGTAAACGATATGGTGCACGTGTTTAACACATATATAATTTCCCTGTTTGATATTCACGCACCGATCAAGACGTGTACTGTAAAGGAAAAGTCGTATCCGTGGATCACAGATACAATCAAGGTTATGATGCGTTTACGTGACGAAGCACTTGGCAGTTATAGGAAAACGAAAGCCGATTCAAAGAAAATATATTACAAAGAGCTAAAACACTTAGTGACTAGTTCATTGTACAATGAAAGAGTTGCGTATTTTAAGCACAACATAAATAATAAAATAAAAAACCCTAAATTTTTATGGAAAAATCTGAAATACACATTAATGCCCTATAAGCCCAGACACGACCTACCTTCACACTTCACAGATCCTGACCTAATTAATAACAACTTTTTAAATGTCCCCGGTAACCCCGCGGCAAGCATATCACTTATAAACTATTATGAAAATCATAGGCATGGTAAAGAAATTTTTGAAATCACTCCAGTGGAAGAGAACGACATCTCTCGTATCGTCTCCAATCTTAAAAGTAACGCTGAAGGCTACGACAACATTACACTGGATATGATTAACATGACTCTGCCATACACGTTGAATGTTGTAACGGACATAATAAATCGCTCCATACTTACATCTACGTTCCCCGACCTATGGAAAATTGCCTCCGTTAGGCCCTTGCCAAAAAATTCAAATCCATCCACTTTAAAAGACCTACGCCCTATTAGTATATTACCATGTTTATCCAAAGTTTTAGAAAAAGTCGTTAGCCACCAATTAACGCTTTTCTTAGAACAAAATAACGTTTTACCTGATTTACAATCTGGTTTCAGGAAACAGCGCAGTACATCTACTGCTTTACTCGACGTTACTGATAATATATTGTCGGCCCAAGATAAGGGAATGTGCTCATTACTGGTTTTACTCGATTTTTCTCGGGCATTTGATGCAATTAATATTCCGCTATTACTGTCGAAGTTAAATTATTATGGTTTCGACCCCAGCGCTACGCAATGGTTCCGTAGTTATCTGAGTAACAGGGAGCAACTTGTTGACTTGCGTTTGGGTGACGGCACTACCCTTAGATCGGCACGTATATCTGTGGAAAGAGGAGTTCCGCAAGGCTCTATTTTGGGCCCGATTCTCTTTATTCTGTACTGTGCGGATATTATAAAATGTCTTCAGAGATGCAACTACCACATATATGCCGACGATGTCCAACTTTATATATCCTTTAGACCAGACGAGTATGATAGTGCCATTAAGGATCTTAATGATGATCTTCAAAGAATTGCAGCCTGGTCAGAGGAGAACTGCCTGTCGTTAAATCCAACGAAAACTAAATATATGGTAATTGGCACAAGACAGCAGTTGGCTCGACTCCCTGTGACTTTTGACTTGAAGCTAATGGGCGAACAAATTGAGCGGGTGTATGAAGCGCGGAATCTAGGTGTTGTTATGGACAAAGACCTTCGTTTTGAGAAGCACGTAGCGGAATCGGTTAGAAACTGTTTCTATCGCCTAAAAGTTTTATACAATGCGAGGCCTTATTTATCCGAAAAATTACGGGAACAGTTGGTGGAAACACTGGTTTTGTCCAGGTTGAACTATGCTGACACGGTTTACGGCCCACGCCTACTAGCTCGTACAGATCGCCTCATCCAAAGGGTACAAAACGCTTGCGCTCGGTTTTGTTACAATATTCCTCGCAGAAGCCATGTAACACCTTTTCTAAATAAGCACTTTACACTTAAAATGAAGTCCAGACGCAAGCTGCACTTGGCTTGCCTTCTGTTCGGCGTGGTTAAATATCAGAAACCGGACTACCTATATAACAAGCTTAGTTGGGTTACGAGTAGACGGGAATGCGGGAGAAGGCAATGCTCGCAACAGCTCTCAACTCGGTCTCAGGGTACAGCCGCTTTTAGAGGCAGCTTTCGTTATGCGGCTTCCAAGGTATGGAATAACCTGCCACCACCGATTAGAATAATTAAGACGATAGGCGCTTTTAGACGACGCTTACGGCGGTACCTCATTGAAGCGCAACGGAAGTTGGACATGATTACACTAAATGTCTCAATTATATGATGTATGTACGTAACTACTTAATTATGTCAGTAATTCTGTCGGTTAGTGTTGCACGAAAATGTAAAAATGGCTGTTGTTATACTGTACAATTTAATTGCTGTGAACCGCTCTTGATCTTGCTCAAGCTCCGTTTAGCTCGCTGGCTCATGTCCCGTTTATCCTCGGCCCGGAGGGTGTTGTTGCGATATCCGCAGCATTGCTGCGTCCCATTCGCAGTTGTGAGACCTGTAGAATATGAGACAACACATTAAAATAAACGTTTATTTACATTTTTATGCATTGCTATTCCACGTTTTACGTACCCAATGTGTCTGGCCTACTTGCACGCAACTGAAATGTATGATGTCAGGATGGCGCCAGTTGTCCCATCCTTCACCAAGTCCTAGCAGCGGGCGACCCTCTGTGCAGTTTGTGACTTGTCATTCCCATAGATGAGCATAAGACTGTAGAAATACACCGAGAAATTAGAAATTGAAAATTAAAAATTAGAAATTGGTATGTGGGTAGGTTACCTACCTGTCACCTTATAAAGAATTAATGAAACTGTTTATTTATTTATTTACTTCCAATTTCACTTTCACAAATGTATTCATGTTGATAACCATCGTATTTGGGCAATCTAGATGCCAACCATAGCTAAGAGTTTAAAAAAAAAAGGTTTGAGGTTGCAAAGTGTCCGTAAATAGTCCGCCGCGCTCGGCTGTTTGCAGCGTATTGTGCGTTGCATCAATGTAGTGCACGGATTAATTAATTAATTATACAATGCGTTGGAGCGTGGAAGTCTGGCATCGTTTAAAACAGGTTTTGGTTTGTTCCGGCTCGTTTTCGTTGTTTTTTTTTTTTTGTTTTTGTTTTGCATTTTACTCTATTTATGTACTTAATCATGACTATTATTATTTGAAACAATTTTATTTTCATATGTATACACACGTCACTTTGCAGTATAAAACTGATTTACATCCGTTACCTCACAATTCAGGTCCAGTTGAAAACCAGCGTCGGGCACTAGTTGCCTGGCATTTTTTGCTGAACTGGGCCTTTTTGGCGCAGCCGTGAGGCACACTACCCTGCAAGTTTCATATTTCGCGCTGTACACTTTTTTATTATTATTTGTATGTTTTTTTTATTGTTTTTCTTATAATTTTTACCTGCTTTGTGTGCCTTTTAGTCTGTGCTAAATAAACGTTTTTTCTTTCTTTCTTTCTTTCTTTACCTATTGGTGAGCCCTAAGCTTGTAAACCCGTCGCCAGTCTTATTGTGCGAACGGGGCCCTGACCAGTCTAGCGCGAAGGGTGTAGACACACCCTAAAGACACTAGGTGAGTAGTTGGAAAGCAAAACTGTCACCAGAGCCGACTAGGAGATCCCCCAAGGCCGGTTATCTGGGACCCGTCCAACTAACTGCCTCGCCCTGAAGGGGTTCGGCGGGTGTGATTGGGTCAACACCCCACTCGGCTTCGTTGACACCGTAAGGTTTCAACCGAGGACCACGAAACTGTGGTTTTACCCAGAAGGGGCCCAGTGAAGCTACTCACAAAACGCGCGAAAAAGAAATAAGATTTGCCTTGAAAAAGGCACTTTTTGATTGATTAAAATCAAATCAATTTCTTGACTTGATTTTAAATCGGAGTAGTCGGGGCGACTACGATGACGTCACGTGGTAGCGACGAGTAGAATTACGAAACACAACACTGGAGCGGGAGAGCGCACAAACACGTCCGTCCGCGGCGAGAGTCGAGCGTCGAGGCCTCTGTGATATTTTTTTTTATTTTTTTTATTTTTTTATAATGGCATCTCGTAGTTGACCTTGAGAGGTCGTGACTACTTAACCGGACTATAGTCCTCTGTGATACTATCACCTTTAATATTTATATTATATATACATAGATTAAATCTTATTTTAGGGTCTCAGGTCAAAAATCTGCAGTTTGCAGATGATTTGGTTGTCTATACCTCTGGGAACAATTTATCACAAACAGACCAAATAGTCAATGATGCATTGGTAAATCTTTATGAATATTTTTCTTACCTTGATCTAAATATTAATCAGTCCAAGTTCAAAGTTGTTGTGTTTGGTAAACAGTGTCATAATATGCCCAATGTGCAATATAATAATTGTGCACTATCCATTGCACTTGAGGTTAAATTTCTGGAGGTTATTTTTTCATATAACTAAACCTGGAATAATTATATAAAACATATAATTAGTAAAGCAAATAAAGCTTATAATGTATTGAAGTCTCTGTCTGGCTCGTACGGGGTGCAGACCCAAAAATTTTGTTGCTGTTGTACAAATCATTAGTTCGTAGTCATTTCGAATAAGGTTTCTATTGTTTTGCTGCAGATATTAAAATTGTAAATAGTTTAGATGTTCTTCAAAATAAATGTTTGCATGTAATAACTGGAGGAGTGGTGGCCCAGTGGTAACGGTCCCGACTTACGACTTGTAGGTCGTGAGTTCGAACCCAAGCAGGCGCTTTACTTTGTGTAAATATTTTCATCACCACTGCTCTCAAAACGGTGAAGGAAAACATCGTGAGGAAACCGGCATGTCCTAGAACCAAAAATTCGAAGACATGTGACATCTACCAACCCGCACTGAGCCCGCGTGGTGGATTACGGCTCACTACCTCTCATTGAGAGGAGGCCTGTGTCCCAGCAGTGGGAACGTTATAGGCTGATTATGCTATGTAATAACTGGGGCATTCCGAAGTACTCCTATAAATGCAATGCAGATTGATTGTAATGTCCCACCATTAGGCATTCGATTTAACTAGTTAAAAAGAAAGATTTATACTAAAACTTTATAGTGTATCTGGTAACAGTCTTTCGGTCAATTTGTTACATTCAATAACTCCTTCAGTTACTAAACCAATTTTTATGCTAAAACGTCTTCAGAGTCTCGTAAATTTTGTTCAAAAATTAAATATCTATCAATCCAAACATATATTGCCTTGATATGAAGGAACTTTTAAAGGTAAATTTCCAGCTATTAATATAATTTTAAAGAAAAAAAAGGACTTGTCCACAAAAGAGGAAGTAAATGCAATGTTATCAGAGTGGTCAAATCATAAATTTTGGTCATTGTCGTTTAAATTATCATCTTTATCGCCTTAGAATGGTCAATTCTCCTAACTGTGATTATTGTCAATCACAAAAAGTTCAGTCACTACATCATATCTTCTTCGAGTGCTCGTCTTTCAACTTTCAGCGCCTTGTGTTGTCACATCATATCTTCTTCGAGTGCTCGTCTTTCAACATTCAGCGCCTTGTGTTGTCGGATGAGCTTCTTAAAATTTATAATAAGCCTGATGAGGTCCCGAAATGCATTCAGGAGCTACTTAAGAATGTCTCAGTTTATTTACACTTGTACAAATTTATAATAGAGACTGTTAATAATATTTAGTTACGTATTAAGATTTCTTGTCCTTATTTCTATGTATATTATTCGTTATACCTACAAAGTTTAGATATAATACAAGAAAAAATGTTAATTAAATAAATAACTAGGAACATGAGGAGATAGCTCAAAAAATAACCTGAAAATACTGGAAATTGAATGTAATAAAATAAAAAACAATGTGATGAAAACATGAAAAATGTGTTCAAGTATAACTTGAAATTGACAGTAAAATGACGTATAACCTGGATTTGACGCAAAGAATAGAATAAAATGACTCAATTCTAAAATGGATAAAATCTACGAAAGACATACTTTATAAAATAAAAAATGTTAAATAAACGAAAGACATTATTTTTAAAACTTACCACGTAAGAAATTCTACACGGAAGACGAGGCGGTATGGTCGAAAGACTATAGCCTGCCGTTAGGGCGAATAAAAAAAAAACAAAAAATCAGTGCGTCTGTCAGTCTTTCAGCCAGCGGGAAATCTACAGTCTTATTCATATACGTGTCTTAAATTTTAATCAATTGCTAAGCAAATGTTTAGCCAAATTCTTATTCATAAACGTTGTTTAGCGCTAAGAGTTCGCTAACCAATTGATTAGTAGCTGTCAAATTTAAACACCATCGGTAGCTTGTTAAGAGGATGCTAAGAGGCGGTTTTTATTTGAGTCAGCTGATCGATTCAATAGGATTATTGTTTGCCTCGAGGTTATTTTGTTCCTAATATCGAGCTGTGCCTTAGTAAATATGGAATTCGACAATCTTTCACGACCTTTCAGAACGACGCAGAAAAAAATTAAATCATTTTTAAACGCCAGCGGGAAGTAGACCAAGGAAGACCTACAAAGCTCGTTAAAATCCGTTACGAGAATGATTATCTACATAACATTTTCTTCATTCGAAGTACACATGATGAAAGGATTTATAGGGAAAACTCAAACAGGAGTAGGCTCAGTAGGTACCTACTCATGAGGTTTGAAGAGTACGAGTTTGTGAGGAAGCTCATAGGAGATAGTTATTATCCAATGTGTTATCCCATGTGCCCTTAATTATATGACGCCAGTTCTAAGGCCATATACAATAAGAATAGCCACGTAGCACACAAATAACAAGATACATTTTGTAGAAACTATTTATTTTGATATTTAATAAAGTAACATTTTTGTTATTAATTCCCTATTTTTGATTTCCAATATTCTTCTTACAAAGACATGGACTGTTCCATTCTTTTCTCATGCCATTCTCATTTCTCATCAATTCTACGTAGCCTCAGCCCTAATGGTCTCCTCCCTCCCCGTCTTTGCGGTTGAATAGTATTGGTGCTAGGTTCTAATAGTGGCTTTCATAGCAGCAGTCAAACTTGTACCTGTAAGCAAGTATAATAATTGTTATTAAAAGACACTGAAACCCTGTTGCAACAGCGATAGGAATTAAGAAGTAATATATAATAGACACAAGTACCTACATACATTTCCAAAAGAGTATTTTCAAGCTAGGACATGAAAAAAACATAGCTATAATCGGCTACTAATGTTACATCAATTTTACATTCATTTGGTCAGTTTACATTAGTAAGTGTATATAAATTCAGGGATAAATACCTTTTCCAGTTTACTCCAATTATTGAGCTAATTATTTTCATTGCTACCATGTCAAATACAATGAAATAACGTAATAAATAATTATATTCAAATTAAAATTTTCCGAAGTAATTTTTGACATACGTCTGTTAAAGTCACGACAGATACAAAAATCGTGGGTTTGACAACTTTATTCTTGAAATTCTGTTTTGTAGTCGACTATTTTGATTACAATCTGTGCTGAATACATAATTTCACCTCTATTCCGTTTCTCTACTAATCACCCGCTAACTAGCGTTTATAAATAAAGAAAAGTTAAGCATTGATTTAGAGCTGCCTCGTTGGTCTAGTGGTCGCAATCGCTACTGCTGAGCATGAGGCCCTGGGTTCGATTCCCAGGTCGGGCAACGTGTTATTGGGTTTTTCTATCTGGAATTTCTCAGTAGCAGCCCGAAGTCTGGATTTGTGCCCGGTAGATGGCAATAGGCTCGCCCCCTATTACATGGGACTTAAACATAACTGGCGAAATGTGGGTGTGCTATAGGTACACCTCTGCCCAACCCTTCGGGGAAACAAGGCGTGATGTTATGTTGTTATGTTATGATTTAGAGCTAACTAATTGGTTATCTAAGTAGTGGCTAACTAATGTTTAGCGAGATTTTTATAAATAAGGCTGCTAAAGTCTAACATATTACCAACGTAAATAATTCTAGCATATTCTATATCATTCTAGTGTACGTTTTTCTTTTATAGTTTGAGTTTGTTATTTTATTTGAAAAATGTTCTCCTACGATTACCAAATACTACTTCGACTATTAACATTACTTTGTAGCAAAGTCGTGGAGACAGGCACCTTTAAGAAAATACCATCAAGGTCGAATTGTTTATATAATTATTTTTGCTCAGTTTAGCTGGCAATACTGCTTAAGTATTTGGCATTTATGTTGCAGCCTAACACTAAGTGCAAACGTTTGATTGATCTAGGAATCAAAGATGTAAGTATTTTTTTTTACACATATCATATTTTTACCTTAAATTACTTTACCAAAATAATCCACAAACTGGACAAACTCTCGTAAGTTTGCATGAAGGAAGTAAGTTCTGCCATAGATCAAAATATTTATAACTCCCAGTGACAATGATATTGTAATCTAGTGTACTTACTTTATAATCAAAACTAAAACTCAAACAGCATATGATGAACCTAAAGACCTATGATAAACGTTATATTTATAATGCAATCTGTAATAATCAAATGCAAAAATACATTTCTGCCTCCTACGCAGTGCTTTTAAAATAGCCACGCTGACTGAGAAGTCTATTATCAATCTGTAATTTTACATTTTGAGCGAGCACTGTTTTTTGCACATAGGTATTCGTATCGGTCGTGTGCCGCCGACCAACATTTAGATTAAATGATGTCTTTCATTTTCCCAGATGGCGTCTTTAAAACCAATCACGTTGTCAGGGGAAAACCTGGGCCAACGGCACCATCATCTCAACTCCTTAGTGCATCAGGCTAAAGAAAGCGGAGCTTCGTTACAGGATTTTGAGACCCTGCCCGAATCTCCAGTCGATCGCCTCTTTAAAATAGACCTCGCCATAAAACTCAAACACGTAGACTACATAATATGTAATCTAAAAGACGACGACATGTTATACGTGAGTAGAGCCCTCAAATCAACATGGCTGATAGACCACCATGACATTATTAACACTAAATATTTAGAAGATGTTCTCTTTCCGGCAATGATTACGCCAGCAGTTACCAAAATGAAACACTGGCTTTACATCAATCTACGAAACCCAACAATGTGTCAGGAGTTTTATCAGCACTACAAAGAGAACACATTTGAGTTTGCCATAAAGTTTCTTAGTCATTGCAGTCATGAGTTTATACTGGTTGAGACTTCCAAGATATTGACTAAATTATCCACTCATTTATTGAAAGTATTGTGCGAGAAATGTCCTAGAGTCGCCAAAATATATTTTGATTCTTTGGCGACGGATGAAGATGCAAAAACCCGCTATCTTGGACAAGAACAGTCCTACTACAACAGTGTGAAATGCGTACTGAAATCAGAGGCAGATATGTTCCTTGACATCACGGAAAAGTATTTCAATATGAACAGCTTTAGCAGATTCAGTTCTTTGGCGACTGACTACATCCTACGTTGTCATAAAACTAGGTTCACCAATAAGATGGAGCTGTACGTTGCGTATTTCCTGCACATCCCGACTCTTGCTGCTCGGCTCAGTGTCGAGGAGTGTCAAGACGTAGTGATGAAGCTAGCTCGAGCAAGCTACTTGCAGCATTGGTTCGAGTACAAAGTCGTGGAGCCACTGATAAAGCGTCTAAGACCCGATATGAGAGCGGCGTTTAAGAAACTAGTGTTCGTTGAGAAGGATGTCGGAGAGAGAGTACAGGAATGGCCGTATCTGACGCCGGAGTCACCCCCGCATTCCGAATCTGATCCGCAAATATTCGACGACGAGAGTTATAGGTCGGTATGTGGGGCGCTTACCAAAAAGCGCTTAATAAAAAAAAGGAAAGGTGAGGACATTTGCATTATCAACACATGCGAGGAAGCTAACCTAACTAACTTTTCGAATTTAGACCGTCTTTTCGATGAGTTCCGTTTTACCGGGTTCGACCGAGCTCTGCACGACTTAGGGCAACGGTTAGGAGCTGCAGGTTCAGCGGACAGACGCCGCGATATTTTCCTTGTTCTTGTGAGCAAGAGCGGTGGGCGCAGTGATGCGGTGTCGGCTCTGTTACGTCTAGCAGCCCAGCACAGCAACGAGCCAGCACACACACGCGCTTCCATACTGCGCAGCCTCGTCAAGCGCGCTAACGTCTGGCGGCTGTCTGCAGATGTCTGGCAGATTTTCTGGACTTCGGGCACGGACTCGGGCTCGACGGCGCACAATCCGAAGCCGAGTGCGATGAGGGACTGCACTGCGTCGTTATTCGCCAGATGTTAGCTGGCGAATGCGAACAAGCCGTCCGCGACGCTTTTCTCAATGACTTTTCAACTCTAGCAGAGTATTCCCTCAATGTGGATGAGCGAGAGCGCGTTGCAAATGGTCTTCAAAACATGTTGACAGCGGCCGCCATACACGTGGAGCCAGCAGTCGCCGCTGAGCGGCTTTATCAACTGCTCGATGTCTTTGAAATGTACCACGTTCGTGTTGACGCAGCATCACCTACGGTGGAAGCAGTGAAGAGCTTAGCTTTGCGTGACGCAGAAGTCGCTCGCTCCTTACTAGAACGGTTATATGATGCAAGGATTGGACGTCGTGAGTTACTTGGAGTAAACTTAAAGTTTCGGTGCGATCAGGGAGCTCTCATGAACGCACTGCGTCATGACCCTCCTGCCCTCGAACTTGAGAAGGTTGCAGATATACTAGCTAAGGGTCAATCACAGTTCGACGGATTCGTTTCAAAGCTAGTGATATACTTCAACCAGAAGGAAGACTTTACAATACAACTCGGGAGCGCGTTAAAGGAGAAGATCGCTCAACAACAGAATGGAAGTTGCAAGAATGTAAATTTGGCACGACCGTTGGCAAGTCTTTTGTGTCAAGATTTTGAGAGAGAACTACGTGAGTTAGACGCAGCGGGTAAAGAGAGTGTAAAGTTTGCGGCAGCGCTGAGGGCCTACGCACACCGTGCTCGGCCTGTCGTTAACGTGGCGGAATGGGGCTGGCGCAAGGCTGGCGTGAAAGCAGTCGCGACGCGAGCAATACGCTGTCGGGAAATGAAAAGAGCTGAATTAACTCGTGCGTTAGCGGCCAACCGACGTACGGTAAGAGTAGCCTTAGCACTAAGTATGCGATCTGCGGGCGGGTTACTTTTCGACACCTTTCAATCAGCAGCGAAGCTGCGTCCGGTAGTTGCATTACATGTTGCGTTGCCGTACTTCCGACACCACGGCGCTTCTGCTGACCCTGGAGTATGGGATATTGTTAAACCTTTGTTTTCAAGTGTCGATCTGTCATCCCGCGAAAGGCTTCGCCAGTTACTTCGAAAAACCGAATGGATTCCGTCTAATATCAAACCAGACTATTGCGGAACGTTGTACTTTTTACTTAACAAAATCTCAAAATCAGATTCAGATTTCGTGCTTCGCGATTTGTGCATGCTTCTTCCTGAGGTAAAAGAAGATATGATCGAAAACATTTTGATTTGTGTGTTCGAGAGGACTAGTGTGGATGAACCGCAGATACCATATCCTGCAATATTTGTAAGATACTTCATGTTGTCTAGAAATAACGAGGATTTAGAGAGGAGATTCACTAAAGTTGGTGATCGGTTTATGGAGATATTAGAAAATTTGCGTTGCGCAGAAGACTCGAATTTTCATAAGAGACTAGATCAAATTATGAAGAGTCTTAAATACAATGCGGCGTTCCTAGACACTAAATACACGGCGTGTTTGCCAGTGATCGAAAGGGTCTTAAATTGGGCGCAGAAGTTCATGCCAAAAGATGAGTATTTTGAGAAGTATGTGCATATACATTTAACAATGCTGTATTTCAAAGCTGTTCGACAGAGTATGAAACAGATGTCAGAAGTTTTCGCCGATCCGAAGAAGAGGAATTCGGAGGGTGTAGAGGCTGTGGGCTTCGTCTTTGGAAGATATATAGTGAAGGAGGTAGCTGAACTGGTGAGCACATACTTCGACTCCATAGTAGAAATGTATACGGATGCTTTGGTTGATTACTTAAGTGTAAACTTCCCGTACGGAATTCCGAGGGCGAAGTTCATTGCTTCCATTCTCAAAGGTATCCTAGCAGAAGCCGTCGGTACTCAGCGTCGAATGGCAGTGTATGTCCTGAGGGATCTTCGATACGAAGTGAAGGATTATATGAGAACAGATATCGAAGAACTAATGGTACAGGATAAATGTATTGAGTTGTTGGTTCATGCGGAAATATTGAATTATTAGATTTTCAAATTATGAACTGCTTTTTGCATGTTTTCTTTTGAATAGGCTGCCTTATAGATTATGTAATATACATGTAGGTTGATTGATTTTCAGTGTGTATTTGTTGTACTAACGAAATTTTTCTATAAGGTAAATTAACAGTAGTTTTAGTTTGTTTTCTTCATAAAAAATTCGATCAGGCATAGAGAAAAGGGTGTGTGGCTGTGTCGTGGACACGGCCTGTGCTTTGCGTAGACACGAACATAACGAGTTATAATTTTTGAGGTGGAATAGAATAGAATCATATTTATTTGCGTAAAACATAGTATAAAAGATGGTAAAATACAAAATAACAAGAGCATACATGTTTCTGCTTAACAGTTTTATGCGTACAAATTTTCACAAGCTATAGTATCCATTCATGTCCCTTATCATATCCTTTTATTTGCTAGCATTTTACGAATCGTTCTAAAACGATTTCTTTTATTATATCTTTTTAATAAAACATTCATATTTTTCTTACATTTTCCATTGTTGTAACACCTAAGTCAAATTATCAAACTGTCATTGTTTTTCTTTTTCTCTTTTAGTCTATGAAGATTGCTTTTTGGTTTATAAAACAAGAATTATTTTTATCAATAGTTTTAGCTGAAATATTGTATTTTCTATATAATTACGATTGTTAACTGAATTTCGACTTCTAAAATAATGAATAAGGACACGCTCAGACTCGATCGCGGAGGTTTTAATACATCTTGGCCGAATACACAGGTTTTATTACTTGCAGATGAGATGTCAGAATGAAGGAAAACATTATTTTGAAACTTCAAATTTATACTATAAAGTGTAATATCTATGCTTCAAATCGTCAACAATAAATTCTAGAAGAGGAATATTTTGCCTACATCCTCCTCCTTCGGGCGAACTTTCCAACTGTTCATCTTCAAGCCTTATAAACTTCAGTGTCGTGTGAACAGTGTTTAGTGTTTTTGAAGTACTACCTGTATTTTCTATCTCATCCATTCACTATCTGTACCAAGTCTACTTTCATCCTTTTAAGTAGTTAGTATCCAGTAGTTACGTTACAAAGCATATTTAACATTTATTGTCAAAGAAGTCTGACACTATAAATGTAAACCGAAACGCGGTTTACATTGAAAACTGGGTAAAAATAGCAGTTTGGCAATGCAAAATACGCCTATATTAAACTATTGAACAATTACACACAACACAATTTACTGGATTTTATTAATTTACGCAGTAACAGGTAATAGTCTTCTAGTTATCACCTCTTCCTAGTGAAAACAAACTTTTTTTTTGTGTATGGTATCTCGTAGTTGACCTTGAGAGGTCGTGACTACTTAACCGGACTATACTGTGGCTGCCTTAAGCGAACTCAAGCCAGGGGCGAAAAATTTACATTACTAAGCGACTGCTCGCTACGGACCTCTGTTTAGGGCATCGCTGACGGGAGGACAGCAAGATGGGACAGGCTGGATCTGGATTATATTATTATTATCTGGGGAATTTAAAGCTACAGGCTCAGCTACGGCGCGGGCTGGCACTTCGTCGAGCAAGGGTCGGGGGGGACAGTTACGTCGGGGTCTTCGCGAGGGACCTCGGCGGCGAGGTCGGAATGTCAGTCTGTGTTTGTGCACTGTACTGGTGGCCCTACTGCTCTCATGGATGAGAGTTATGTGGTCATCGGGATCGGTGAGGACATGCTTGGGACGTCGGATATGACTAATGGAGGAGGGAATATAGCTAGCGGCCTTGACAACCAGAGGGTTGCGGTGATTCGCGGCGGTCTCGAAGAAACGCTTTGAAATGCGTTTCATAAACTGACGAATAGTGGGAATCCTGGGGTCAACATGGAGGATTTCGTTGCGAACGTACCAGGGGGAGCCTGTAATCCTACGGAGGAATTTGATCTGGAGGGTCTGCATTCTATTGAAGCGTGTGCAAAGACTGCACTGGCATGGGTCATGATCGGGCGGATGCACGCTGTGTAGATACGCATTTTGCACTTGAGTGACAATTTGCTACGTGCATTTAGGACGAAGTGGAGTCTACCTAGAGCGAAGGCGGCGTGCGAGCGAGCCGCCTTAATGTGCTCTGAAAAAGAAAGGTGTTCGTCGAGCACCACACCTATATATTTGGCTCGCTTCTCCCAAGGGATCGGCTTACCCAACATGGTGATCGGTCGAGGGGGGCAGGGGCTATGACGCGGCTTCGAGAAGAGAACCGCTTGACTCTTTTCGGGATTTACATCAATTCTCCACTTTCTAAACCAAGCGCCAAGCTTGTTGACTTGGGTTTGGAGAATGCGAGATATCGAGTCTGGATCGCGGCCGGTGTAGTAAATGGCCGTGTCGTCTGCGAACAGGGCCAACTGCGCCTTACTGCACTTGGGCATATCGCTGGTCAATAGCGTGAATGCGAGAGGAGAAATCACAGAGCCCTGAGGGACTCCTGCGCGAATGGGATGGGGGGAGGATAGCGCACGTTCGATGCGATAAGGGAAGGTGCGGTTCGACAAAAAGTCCCGTAAGATGAGCACGAGATGATCGGGCACACCGAGTTGGTACAGCTTATATAATAAGCCGGTGTGCCAGACTTTGTCGAACGCTTTCGCTATGTCGAAGAAAACAGCACCCGTCATAAAACCTCGTTGAAAACCGAAGTTGATGTGTTCGACGATACGGTGGACCTGTTGTACGCAAGAGCGTTGGAAACTTCTCGTCAGCGATGAGGCCTTTTGTCTCGGCATAGTCTCTGAGACGCTTATAGATAAGCCTCTCATAGATCTTGCCGAGGACATTTAGCAGACTGATGGGGCGGTAACTCGTGGGCTCCAACTTTGGCTTGCCGAGCTTGGGGATACCGATGACGGTGGCTTCTTCAAATGCCTGTGGGAAGATATTGTTGCTTAGAGCACCATTGAAGATGGTGGTCAATAGCATTATCAGGTGGGCAGGAAAAAGTTGGAATACCCTATTGGTGATTCCATCTGAGCCGGGGGCTTTACGAGCCTTAAGACCCTTGGTGAGGTCGTGCACTTCGTCTGGCGTGACGGGGGGCAGCGGATACTCCGGGTCTTCGACGGGAGGGAGAGAGGCTCTATGTTCGACTTCAGCGTCCACCTCAGAAAGGTGAGCTTGGTCTACTGGTTGAGAGCTAGGCGAGCATTGGGCTTCAAGACTGTCGGCTAGGAGTTCAGCCTTGTCGACGTCATCGAAAGCGATGGTCTTGTCAGGGCGGATCAGGGGAGGGGGGGCATGGAGACTATTTCTCCAGATCTGAGCTTCCTCTGTAGTTGGCAGAAGGCTAGGTGAGTTGGCTCTAGTTCACTTAGCATCTTGTCCCAGCCGGCGGTACGCAGCTCCTCTATGCGTGTCCTTACAGTACGCTGTAAGTAACGCATATGGGCTTTGTTCGCGTCGCAGGGGAAGTTGCTGTAGGCACGGACAGCCGCGTTCTTCTCATTCAACAGTTCACTTACATCGTCCGGCAACTTCCAGCGACGGTCCTCCATCGCTGGAATTTCCCTTGAACCATCGTTCAGGACTGATTGTACGTGTTCTGTGAATGAGTCTATGAATGATCGCGGCCGTCGTGTCAGCGATAGAGTCAAAATGATCGGGGATTGGGTCCAAGTGTGGGGACGTGTTGGATTTCAGGCGATCGCTTACTTTCCTCCTGTCCGTCACCACTTTGGTGGGAGGGGGTTGAGTGGAATCGGGCAGACCTATGCGGGGAGCCAGTTTCATGACTACTGGACGGTGGTCAGAAGAGAGCTCTCGTACCACTTCTATAGAGTCCAACCGTAGGTTGATATTCTGTAGAAGCGCCACGTCGAGAACATCGGCGATGTGGTTGGGATCGGGGGGAAAGTGGGTGGGAGTTATCGGTGCGATGACGTCAAAGTTCTGAGAGAAGGAGAGGTTGAATAAATGTCTCCCTCTGGAAGAAGTCCTGGTGCTATTCCAGGAGGGATGTTTGGCGTTGAGATCACCCGCTGCGATAACGGAGTCACTCAGGCCAAATAGGAACGAGAGATCTTCAGTAGTTGGAAATTCTCCGAAGTATTAATGGGGGGGAGATAGGCCGATATTATGGTGATCGGTTGATGACCTGTCATGCCTAGCCGACAGAAAGACACTTCTAATCGTGAAAGTAGGGGAGAGTCAATAGGGCTGCAGTATAGCTCCTTTTTGTAGTAGATGAGGGTGCCGCCCTTGTGGCAACGAGTACTGTAATTACGAACTGTGCGATAGTTGGCAATTGACGCATTTCGGTAACTGGGCTTAAGGAAGGTTGAAAACAAACAAGTAATAACAAACTTTTATCGGCAAAGGTAATGAAGGTAGATATGTGTATGTGTGTGTACACACGCCATGGTGTTTTTGCCATTTTTCTATAAACCTCAACTGCCATGGTATACAAAGTATACCATTTTAAAAAAAATGGTATACTTTGTATACCATTGCAGTTGCATTTTTCCGCAAGTTTTAAATATTTATTTTTTTAATCGACTAACGCGTTTTGTGTGTCTCAATAGCTTTAGTTCATTCTAATTAAGTAGTCATTCTATAATAAACTAAAAGTCGTTCGCCACCGCCAGACACTAGTGACCAAAAATAAAAGACGACAAAAAAAATGTGTGAAGTTTCAACTAGTTTCAAGTGGTGTTGTAGTGATTTTTGTTTATATTGTAAGGGATACACAAGTGAAACGCTCGAGAGTCAATTACCAAATGTATTCGTTTTTTTTTTTTTTTGTGTATGATAAATTGCTAAGGGCACCCCCTGTGGGGTACGGACCTCGGCTTAGGGCGTTGCTGACGGGAGGACAGCAAGATGGGACAGGCTGGATCTGGATTATATTATTATTATCAGGGGAATTTAAAGCTACAGGCTCAGCTACGGCGCGGGCTGGCACTTCGTCGAGCAAGGGTCGGGGGGGACAGTTACGTCGGGATCTTCGCGAGGAACCTCGGCGGCGAGGTCGGAATGTCGGTCTGTGTTTGTGCACTGTACTGGTGGCCCTACTGCTCTCCTGAATGAGAGTTATGTGGTCATCGGGATCGGTGAGGACATGCTTGGGCCGGCGGACATGACTAATGGAGGAGGGAATATAGCTAGCGGCTTTCACAACCAGAGGGTTGCGGTGATTCGCGGCGGTCTCGAAGAAATGCGTTTCATAAACTGGCGGATAGTGGGAATCCTGAGGTCTACGTGGAGGATTTCGTTGCGAACGTACCAGGGGAGCCTGTTATCCTACGGAGGAACTTGTTCTCGAGGGTCTGCATTCTATTGAAGCGAACGGGCTTGGCGTGTGCGAAGACTGCACTGGCATAGGTCATGATCGGGCGAATGCACGCTGTGTAGATACGCAATTTGCACTTTAGTGACAATTTGCTACGTGCATTGAGGACGAAGTGGAGTCTACCTAGAGCGAAGGCGGCGCGCGAACGAGCCGCCTTAATGTGCTCTGAAAACGAGAGGTGTTCGTCGAGAACTACACCAAGATATTTGGCTCGCTTCTTCCAAGGGATCGGCTTGCCGAACATGGTGATCGGTCGAGAGTGTATTCGTAGTTCTACAAAGTGCTTTTATAGACATTTTTCCCCACAGTATTCCCCCTTTTTACAAATTTTACATTGTACAATTTTAGCTAAAGTATAATTTGAGATAAGGTTTAACAATACAATATGTTGTTTTTTTATTTGACATTCTCTTACATACTAACATATACATGATATGTCGTCACTTTATACAGTGCTATACCTGGCTTTGAGTTTCCTTACCAGTCTGTTTATTTTTAGTGAACTCTTTCTTGCATTGACATTTTTTATTACATGCTTTCATGCTGACCATTTTTAATAACCACTAATTGTATTTTGGTACTAAACCTGTATTCACTAGGTACTTTTATTATATATTACGCTGTTTCACTACACCACGTGAATTTGATGAGGGTGCGCTGCGGGTTGTTGAATCGCTTGTACATTGCTTGCACTGTGTCAACTCTTTCCGTAGTATCTTCTGAGCACTTTGCTTGCATTTTTTATGCATTACGTATATAAAGTATATACCACTCACTGCTGCTATGACAAGTATTATTATTCCATATTTTTCTGCGGTTTGCTCAAAATGTGAATTTGTTGCGTCATTCGCTCCATGTTGAGCTATGATCACTTCTTCCGTTTTTTTTTCAACACTGTAGGTATGTTTTTTTCCATTTCTATACAATACTGTATGGTCTTTGTACTTGTGGTCGATACATGTACTTATTCTGACGCAAATATTTTTATTTTGTCTGTTACTTACAGGCTAACATCTTATGATTACTTTGTTGGCTCAGCGCAAGGTGCGATTGACCTACTTAATTACTTCGTAATAATTATAAGCCGAGTCGACATTTGAAATGTTGAAATGTCGACTCATCATTATATGATGAGTCGACATTTCTTAAGTACTAGATATTTACCCATTGTTTGCTTATACATTTATTTTTACTTATTCTATTTAATAATATATCTATGTAAATGTAACAGGGGTTTTAATTGTTCTTCCCGATTTAGATGTTCTTACATTTGTTTTGTCATTTTGTAAACATATTTTTGTTTTTTGTTGCTCTCTTGTTTAACTGCATTTTCATTTAATAAATATGCTGGTTTTAGTCTGTCTATTGATACTGTTGCTTCCCTATTTGTTAAAATATTTTATATACTTTTTCTGACCTATCTAAAACTTTAAACGGTCCTTCGTAGGGACATATTAACGATTTTTTTATCCTGTTATTCCTTAGGAAGACATGTGTACAATTTTTAAGGTCTGAGTGCACAAAAAATGATTTGGAATTGTGTGATCTAACACTGATAGGTTTATATTGCTTTATCGTATTACTAATATTCTGTACTTCCATATGGGGATCTAATTTGTCTTGTACTTCTATAAAAAAATTCACTTGGCAATCGTAAGGCTCGCCCGTAAACCATTTGTGCTGCGCTGACGCCTGTTTCCGATTTGATGGAAGCGCGAAGTCCTAACATTACGCTTGGAAGTTCATGTGTACAGCAGCCTAATTGCGTAACACATTTTCGTAAACGATTACGACTAATCTGTTTAATGTTGACAGTTCAACAACATTCATTGCGTTATTTACATTGTTGAGCAGAATTTTTATCGAACGTATGAAGCTACGGATTACCAATCTGTTTCAAAACGATTCAGATTCCGATTGATTGTGTATTACGCAATTAGCAGCCAGTTCTTGTTACCATTTAGCCTTGTCATTAACGACGCTTTTACACATCTGTGCCATCGTTCCACCGCTCCGTTGCTTTGCGGATGATATGGGGTCGTTCTTATTTTTTGTATACATAAGTAGGACATTAATGTTCCGAAAAATTTACTTTCGAACTGCCTACCCTGGTCACTGGTTAGTTTAACAGGGCAGCCAAATCTGCTTATCCATTCCTTGTATAATGTTTTTGCTACGTTCTCGGCTGTCATGTCCTTTAAGGGAAATGCCTCTGGCCAGCCAGTACCTCTATCCATTATAGTTAGACAGTATCTGAACTCGTCTGTGGTCCTATCAAGTCGATGTGTATGTGATTAAATCTATCTACTGGTGGATATCTGCCATATTTGGATTTTGCATGCCTATTAATTTTTGGTTTTTGACAATTGATGCATGTTTTAGTCCATTTTCCAATGTCTTGGTTCATGCCTGGCCAAAAAATTTTTTTTTATGATTTGGCGTGACGCACGCGTGCCGGGATGACTAAGATTATGTATTGTCCGAAATATATCTCTTCTGTAGTTTTCTGTTATGTAAGGTCTTGCATTCTCGTTTGATATCTCGCAATATACGTGTTTGTTAGAATTTGGAATTAATATTTTTTTGATTTGGTATTTAGGATTGTTTAGTAACGATTTGAGTTCTATGTCTTCACTTTGTTCTAACGCTAACTTCTCATAGTCTACTACGCTTGATGTGCATTCAACACTTTCTATACGTGATAATGCGTCTGCGACAACATTATCCTGCCCACTCACGTGGCTTATATCTGTCGTGAATTCGCTTATAAAGAGTAACTGCCTAATACGTCTTGGACTTTCTTTGTTGCTATTTTTGCATAATTTCGCGAACGCAAATGTTAAGGGTTTGTGATACGTAAAAATGATTAGTTCTCCCCCTTCAAATAAACATCTAAAATGTTCTATTGCAAGAAAGATAGCGAGTCGCTCTCTGTCGTAAGTACTGTTTTTCTTTTGTGTTTTATTTAATTTCCTTGAGAGATAACCTAATGGATTCCATTGTCCGTTGATGTGTTGTTGCAAAACAGCACCTACGCAAATATTTGACGCGTCTGCAAAAAGTGCATACGACGGCACGTTGGTTACTGGAAACGATAACGTGACCGCATTCATGAGGCTCGCTTTAGATTCTGAGAATGCTTGTTCAGTATCCGGTGACCATTGTATGGTTGTTTTGTCATTCTTTTTAGCTTTGTGGATATATTTATTCAATTTATCTAAATATTCTATTGCTCTTGGTAGATGATTTCTACAAAAATTTACCATGCCCAAAAAAATTCTTAGTTGCGATACGTTTTGTGGCTTTGGGTATTCTATGATGGCTCGTATTTTGTTCTCTATTGGTTTAATACCAGTACTCGTAACTTCGTATCCTAGGAATTCTACTTTCGTGGTGTGGAAGGTACATTTTTCTAGGTTTATAGTTATACCGAATTCGTTAAGGCGTTGAAAAACCTGTTCTAAATGCTCACGGTGTTTCGCGGGATTTTCTGAGCTAATTAATATGTCATCAGAGTAACAGTATAAGAAATCTAAACCTGCTAAGACGGTGTTTGTCATGAATCGCTGAAAGGTTTGCGCTGCGTTTCTTAATCCGAAGGTCAAATTCGTGTAGACCAAACGGTGTTGTTATCGCAGTTTTAACAATATCTTCCGGGTTTATTAATATGTTATGGTAGGCTTTTTTAATACCAATTTTTGAGAATACTGTCTTTCCAGTTAGTAAATACGTGAAATCTTGTACGCGGGGGTTGCATTTAATGCTCTGTAGTCGCCACAAGGACGTATATGTCCATCTTTTTTTGGAACTAGATGTAAAGGACTTGTCCAATCTGATTTAGAAGGCCTACATATACCTATCTCTAACATGTTTTTAAACTCGTCCTTTGCTAATTTATATCTCTCCGGCGCTAACTGTCTGGGTTTGCAAAATACTGGAGCACCTGTAGTCTCTATATAGTGGTAAACGGTATGCTTGGGTTTGAGAATATCTGTTTTTTTTTTAAAACGTCATGAATGGGATGATCGTTTCGCAACGCTGTAATTGCTGGTTCACAATGGTTTACAATCGTTCCGTACGATGCTAAGTTAGTTACACTATCTATTAGTCTTTGGCCATTAATATCTATAATTAGCTTATGATGGTCTAAAAAAATCTACTCCTAGAATCGGTTGCTTAAGAAGACCTTTCAAGTGGACATTTGTCATATGCGATATATGACAAATGTCCACTTGAAAGGTCTTCTTAACTTTAAATCTAGCGCAATTGCTTTGGTTCCGTATGTTTTTATCTCAGACCCATTTGCTGCGAATAACTTATAGTTGCAGTTTGGATTTAACTCTGATCTATTTTTAATTGCGGATTTAGGTAGAACAGAAATACACGCTCCGGAATCTATTAGAAATTTGAGGCGCGAGTTTTTGTCACTTACAATTAGGCGGTGATCCTTGACTGCACAGCTCCCCGCCACCTGCTGCAGTTCTAGTTTTCCGACTCGGTATAAGGTTTCTTGTTCTTCCAGTTGCAGGGTGCGACGCATTTCCGTGCTCTATCCCTGAACTTGAGGTGGTACGAGCACAGCCATCTGGGACTATCGGGTGTACGCGGCCTTGAGCTGGAACGTGTTCTTGGATAGTTCCTGTGTGTACTCCTTGATCTTCCTCTGCGGTGTTCCATTTCGTTTATTTTAGGTTAATTTTGGCTATCTCTGCCATTATTGCTGCTATCTCATATGATGTTGTTTGCTCCGGACGGCTTCGGGTTACTTCACTGACTTGGGCAGTTTGGTACGTATCCATTATTTTGTCAGCTAGCACTGATAATTCTTCCAGGGTCTTTGCTGATGTGACGGTAAGTACTGCACGCACTGACGATGGTAAGTGTCCTTGCCATAGTATTTTAAGCGTGTCATCTTCTATTTTTCCTCTGGATAGCTCTCTCATGCGGCGCAAGAGTTGACTAGGCTTCTGGTCTCCTAGTTCTACTTTTGACACTAGCTTTTGTACGGCCATGAAGTATTTGTTTGTGTCCGATGTCTTTTGTGGTGTCAAGACGGCTTCGACTTGGATGAACTACAGCCTCGGATTGTCTGTCCAGAATTCTGGTATTCTGCTCGAAACTGATAAGGTTGAGACAGTAGAGAGATCTGTTGCAAGTTCTTCTTTTTTTGTTGGTGTCATTGGTGGTGCAGCATATTACGGATTCATTTCGTTAACTCTATCGACGTGCGGTGCGCGATAACCGTAGCGCGTTGCGTATATTCGTCGAACGCCGGGTGTCGAGCGTCGGGGTCACCACTGTAGTGATTATTGTTTATATTGTATACACAAGTGAAACGCTCGAGAGTCAATTACCAACTGTATTCGTTTTTTTTTTTTGTTTGTTTGTCATCTCGCAGGTCAACCTATGCGGTTGTCGTCTGCTTAAGCGGACTTGCATGTGGATTCCCTAATAAATTAAGGCCTCCAGCCAGGACTTAAACTTATATACTAACTAAAACTAAGCGACAACGCTAAGGGCACCCCCTGTGGGGTACGAACCTCGGCTTAGGGCGTCGCTGGAAGAGGGCAGCAAATGACTAGCTGGATCAGGATTGGTATTATTAACGGACGAAACAATTACCAACTGTATTCGTAGTTCTACAAAGTGCTTATATAGACATGTTTCCCCACAGTGTCGTCGGGGTGCTCAATCTTAGAAGAAAAACCTGGGACAGCAATGGGTACACTGATAAAAAATTGCGAAGTATACTTCGCCCCTGTACAAAACAAGTTTGAATGTGTTTTTTTAATTTTGTCGTATTATAATTGAGCTTTAATACCAAATGGATAACACATCGCAGCTCTGAAGTAATGTTCTCTTTAATTTCTCGTGCTAAACTATCTCAACATTGAGTAGCTCCGGTAGCTCATTACTACTAAAATAGTATATTTTTGACCGAGTTCTGTTGTATTGTAAAAAAAAATATGGATAATTGTCATGGGTTTTAGTTAAATTAATTGCACAGTATGACATTTCATTATTTTTGGATCAATTATCACTTATAGCAATAATTTAAACAAATATAATACAAACATTCATTTAATTTCATTTGGGTATTGGGTGGTTGGTAGAATTCCCATAGTGGTTTTACTATCAATAAACTGGTAACTACAATACAAATGTCTGAAAATGTCTGACGCTTGCGCCGGTGTTTTATCGATATTTTTGTGATCTTTCTGTGTAATATTGTGAGTTTGTCGTTAAGTTGAGCGAATGTTGCTCCGACTAATCATATTTGTGACCAGAATGTAATTAAGTGAGTGGCTGTGTCAACGCTGAGATAGGACTCCAGTGTAGTGTTATCATAACCTATGTCATAGGAATTATAGTGGTGTTAATTAATAAAAACATGATTAGCTAAATTGTATTTCAATTATCAATCCTTGAAATGTACATTAAAATACTACAGTATAATATTAATAATATATCTCTAATTTCAATAAAGTACTACCTACACAGCTGTATACATCTAAATAGCTATTTGCATACCGATACCCTACCCCTAACAAAGGTGTAGTTACTAACTATGAATGTCAGATGGCGCTACTTTCTTCACGAACGCAAATGCCCCGTTCCACGTAACAAGATTGGTCTCTATTTCATTATAGTATAAAGTACTCTGTGGGTGTCGTCGTAAAAAGTTTTCAAGTGGTCGTGCTATCGGTTTTGTTTACAACTCATTTGTTATCGCAATGTTGATGTGCTATATCGCACACCTAGATCTAAAGAGAGCTAACTCTAAATTCTCAACTTTTGAGGTATGCATACCATCGAATTCCTTAACTCACTACCTAGCGACCAAGAAAACAGATTCAAAAACAGTTCCACTACTCAACGCTAGATGACACCGGAATCCCTTTTTGTTGAACGAGTGAGCCGCCCTCCCTCCCCACCAAAACAGGGACATCGCTATTATCGCTAATTGCAGCCAGAATGTCATGCGGAACGCACGTACCTGTTGTAAACTAATTAGTCATTTTGAGTTGATTCCGTGTTGTTGAGTTAACCACGACATTGTACTAACATTATTTCGAGTTGTCGCCGTTTTTGTGGTTAGTGCTGAGTAAATTAAAGTTACATTTTGAGTTTAACCAGTGTTGATGGTAAGGTGAGTAAAGTTTCTGTTTTTATTTAGAATGGTTACAGTGTTGATTACACATTCAAAAGAGAATTAAAGTTTAAACTCTTATATTTCTTTAAAAAACAAATGAAATTGATTTTTTTTGCTAGTGGCGATTTAAGTTTTTACATCTTAATTCTATTTTATTTTCGTCCTAGAGCTTCACAACTTATTGTGTTTTTACAGAACAGTTTTTAAGTTAGAGCTGTAAAATTTATATGGCGTACTGGAGTCTATCTAATACTCTCGAAGCTTATGAAATCGAACACGTTTCATCGGTGGCTTATTATCTTTTAGTTAGTGAAATATACATTTTCTCTTTCAGAAAAAGAATGAATCGTGGACGATTTTTAGTAAATATTGTTGAAGAAAGGGATAAAGAAAACATCAGTCCTGGCTTGGTGACTCAAAATGAAAATACGCAACCAGATACCTTTAGAACAGGAGTTTGAACAAATACCACAGAAGGAGATGGTACTTGTAAACAGACCACAACTAGGAGATGACCTCAAGATGTCATTAAGTGATGAAGACTCATCTACAGAACCTCATGCTCCCTTATCCGTGGTTGATAAATCTATTCCAAGCACGTCTAAACAACAACAGCCTGGTACATCCAATTATTACATTTCACCAATCCGAAATGACGAAAGTGACTTTGACAACTCAGATGGGGATCCCAATTTCTGATTAACTCATAAAAGTAAGACACCAGCTAAGGATGTGCCTTCTAGTTCATCGTTGTCTTCGTCGAGCACCAGCAGTAGCAGCTCTGAGAGTTCATCAACTTCTAGTAGCTCGTCGGACCTCAACCTCAAGACGGTGTGGTTGCTGAAATTAATGCGCAAGAGCGCGTGATAGAAGAAAAAAAGGGTAAAAAGAGAGTACGAAAACCAACGATGTGGTAATCGAAAGTTGCAAAAGTGCTAAGAAATTCTGGTAAAGCGTACCAGTCTTTGTCGAAATCGAAGATACAAATGACAGATAGAAAAGTTGGACCCCCCTATGGAGCTAAATGTCGGCTAACAGGGTAACAGCTTTTTCATGCAGTTTGGGGACTCGGCCATCTTGAAAGGCAGAGAGAATTTGTAGTACGACACTCCCAAAGAAACCTTGTTTTTCATGGAAGGTTCCAATAACTATTTTGTTTACGAGTATGTCGTGTTACTTTTTATTAGATATTTTTTTTGAACTATCCGGCCACCGCCGGGGTGCCAGCAGTTTTAGAACCCAATGGCTTGGCACGTGACGATGGGAAGAGGCTAGATGGAATGATCATAATGCCTTGGAAGTTGGGTAGGCCTTTGGTGTGGGATGCAACCTGTGTCGACACCCTTGCGCCATCCCATCTTCCTAGCACGGCGGGTTATGCCGGGGCGGCTGCTGCAGGAGCAGAAAACTTCAAACGGCGCAAGTATAACAGCCTTATTGGGAGCTATATGTTTGAACCGTTTGGGGTTGAAACAATAGGGCCTTGGGGTCAGAGTGCTCATGAGTTATTTCGAGACATCGCCAAACGGTTGGTCGACACTTCTGGTGACCAGAGGGTTGGCCAATTTTTTGCCCAAAGAATAAGCATTGCCATCAAACGTGGCAATGCTGCCAGCCTTTTGGGGACATGTCCCGTTGACAGCGATGCGGACGTATGGTTTTTTGCATACATTTGTAAATTATATATATTTTTTAGTGTTAGCTTGTATATTGTAATTTAGATTTTGATTAATAAGTTTTAAGTTCTTTAAAATTATGTAATAAATGTATTAACGCAGAAAAAATAATTACGAGACATAATAAGCTATTATTCGTTAAATATTATTTAAGTAATGATGAATAAATAAAAATGTAATATTTGAGTACTTTAATTCAGTGTTTTCTTGCTAGTTTATCAACCAATACACTCCTAATGTTGGTCACAAACCCGTCTATGAGTTGAATTGTTATAAATTAATTCAAAATGATGTTACATTAAAATTTATGTTGAATCTACGAAAGAGAGCCAACTAAAAACTAAATTCAGCAACACAGGTTCAACTCAAAATAATAAAAAATATATACAAACATTGTTAAGCAATATGGAAATAACTACAAAAATTCAATGTTCAGCCCCAATAATCGTATATTGGGGCTGAACATTGAATTTTTGTAGTTAAACCAACGTTTACCTGCGCTCGACAATGAGCCAAGAAAGATGAACAAATTTAGCAACAATCTCCATAGAGGAAGCCATTTTAGACCATACAGACATACACGAGATTATTAAGGATTTCGCAAACAGAAAAGCGAGAAGAGTGGAAATAATATAATATAAGTATGTTTTAATTCTTACATATTTTAGACTCTTGTTGTTTATTTAAAACATAGCATACGTAATAGTCAAATCAGTATTATTAGAAAAGACTGCTGAGTATACAATTAGATATAACATCTTAAATAAAGAATGAAAAATTCAATTCGTGTTTTGACGAGATACCTGTTGTCGTGGATTTAGTGTCGATTTCACCAATGTTACTGAACGCGTTTAGCTCATCTAAAACGCGTTCAAGAGCTGGCAGTGTCAATATTCCATAGAAAATATTGACACTGACAGCTCTTAAACGGAGTTTATGTACTGATCGCGTTAAATTTCATTGGTGAAATGAGACCTTAGTACAGGATTCTTAGGGAGTCTAGCTAGAATCAATTGGGTTCATGGTTACTGTTTGCACGTCAATATCCCTGCCATGCTGTCTACGTAGATCGCTAAAGTCACGATTTCGTGTGGATGGATCACACTTAGGGTTGCCACCCGTACTTTATAATAAAGTATTGTACGTTATTTCAGGTAATTGTACTCTATACTTTATGAGAACAATAAAGTACACAAAAATACTTTATTTCGCATGATTTGATTTCTTTGGGATTTGAAAAGCTTTGTCATAAGTATTTTTTCGTTAAACGAAATTTATCGGACTACTTGAGAAATTCCTTGACTCTTCTTCTGCTTCCACATCGTCTTGACATTTTCTTTACCACTGCGGTAAAGAAAATGTAGTTGCATATGAGTTAGCCCTAACAAATCACACTTGTCCTACAATAGCATGGACTGTACTATAAAATTTGAATAAAATTATTTATGTCAATTCAGCTACAATTACTACCTACAGCAATTCATCTAGCTAGAACAAAAATGGAAGCTCTAGTTACAGAGGTGTTTGGCCCATATTCTTTACAAAATATAATAGATGCTATTAATACAGATAATTTGTTGCCGTAAACTTTTGTCATAGAAACCACTGTTTCCAGATACCTTGGTTCACAGAAAGCGCCTCTGGAGAACAAACTAAGAATTAATATTTATTATATTACAAAATTTCGCTTTTCTGGCTCAGATTGAGACACGCGTTATGTTATCCGCTACGTTACATAGTTTTCATACCATTGGTTCATGTAATTATATCCATGTTAATAAATTATTATCTATTTACAGAAACCAATTTGATAATTATTTTTATAATGTGGTTATGCACATTGCGTCGCGTCGTATTGTAGAAATTTAAAATAATATGAATGCAGAAATGAGTTTTTTTTTTACAAACGTTTCCTTTTGGTATTATCGCGACGCTAATGGTTTTTTTTAATATAAGTCCTTGCAAGTGAGTAAAATCAAAACGTAGAGCAAGTGTACTAATAGTGGATGGTTATGCAAATCACATAAATAAAATTAGGCATTTATTTGCTTTGGCATTCCTAGATCCCAACGAGTTATCTGAATCTTTTAGTCTTAACCTTGTTAATGAAAGTATTACCAGAGGAACCCGCAAGACAAGAGCGAAGTGGTTCGATAATATGTCATAACAAAACATTATGTCTCTGGGACGTAGGCATATAGGAAACAATGCCGAGAGAAAATAAAATATTTTTCTTTCACAAATAACACTTACGGGGGGGGGGGGGGGTCAAAAAGTTCGCGGATAATTGAGTGACTCATTGTTAGTATATATACCAAGTTTCAGCCAAATCAGGTCACCTCGACCGATCACCATGTTCGGCAAGCCGATCCCCTGGGAGAAGCGAGCCAAATATCTAGGTGTGCTTCTCGATGAACACCTCTTCAACCCATCCCATTCGCGCAGGAGTCCCTCAGGGCTCTGTGATTTCTCCTCTCGCATTCACGCTATTCACCAGCGATATGCCCAAATGTAGTAAGGCGCAGTTGGCTCTGTTCGCAGACGACACGGCCATTTACTACACCCGCCGCGATCCAGACTCGATATCTCGCATTCTCCAAACCCAAGTCAACAAGCTTGGCGCTTGGTTTAGAAAGTGGAGAATCGAAGTAAATCCCGAAAAGAGTCAAGCGGTTCTCTTCTCGAAGCCGCGTCATAGCCCCTGCCCCCTCGACCGATCACCATGTTCGGCAAGCCGATCCCTTGGGAGAAGCGACCCAAATATATAGGTGTGGTGCTCGACGAACACCTTTCTTTTTCAGAGCACCTTAAGGCGGCTCGTTCGCACGCCGCCTTCGCTCTAGGTAGACTCCACTTCGTCCTCAATGCACGTAGCAAATTGTGACTAAAGTGCAAATTGCGTATCTACACAGCGTGCATCCGCCCGATCATGGCCAATGCCAGTGCAGTCTTTGCACACGCCAAGCCCCATCGCTTCAATAGAATTCAGACCCTCCAGAACAAGTTCCTCCGTAGGATTACAGGCTCCCCCTGGTACGTTCGCAACGAAATCCTCCACGTTGACCTCAGGATTCCCACTGTCTGCCAGTTTATGAAACGCATTTCTTCGAGACCGCCGCGAATCACCGCAACCCTCTGGTTGTGAAGGCCGCTAGCTATATTCCCTCCTCCATCAGTCATGTCCGCCGTCCCAAGCATGTCCTCACCGATCCCGATGACCACATAACTCTCATCCAGGAGAGCAGTAGGGCCACCAGTACAGTGCACAAACACAGACCGACATTCCGACCTCGCCGCCGAGGTCCCTCGCGAAGACCCTGACGTAACTGTCCTCCCCGACCCTTGCCCGATGAAGTGCCAGCCCGCGCGGTAGCTGAGCCTGTAGCTTTAAATTCCCCGATTAATAATAATATAATCCAGATCCAGCCTGTCCCATCTTGCTGTCCTCCCGTCAGCGACGCCCTAAGCCGAGGTCCGTACCCCACAGGGGGTGCCCTTAGCGAGCGTTCGCTTAGTAATGTAAGTAGTTTTACGCCCCTGGCTGGAGGCTTTGAGTCCGCTTAAGGCAGCCACAGGATAATCCGGTTAAGTAGTCACGACCTCTCAAGGTCAACTACGAGATGCAAAAAAAAAAAACGGGTCATTAGTTTTTGAGTTATCAACGAGTAAACAAGTCAATCGGGAAAGACTAGCCACTATGGAGAAAATTGAATATTGCGCCGTCATTAAGTTTCTCACCAAACAAGGAAAGACACCTCAAACCATTTTTCAAGAGATGTTAGCTGTTTATGGGGATTCTGCTCCTGGGAAAACCAAGATTTATAAATGGCACACCCTTTTCAAACAAGGGAGGGACTCCATTGAAGACGACCCCCGAAAGTTGAAAGTTGTTGCGAGTTTTTGGACCGCTGTGGAGAGCAAAGGGAGAACGTTATGGCCCGAATTGTAACTGGCGATGAAACTTGGGTTCACCATTATGAACCTGAGTAAAAGCAAGAGTCGATGCAGTGGCATAAAAAAGGCACAACCCCTCCTAAGTCGGCAATTTCGGCCTATTTTGACGCACAAGATAAATCTTTTTTTTTCGACGGTATTAATAAGTTATTTGTCAGATCTAATAAATGTATTAGGGGTAAGGGAGAATACAATGAAAAGGAAAAATAGTTTGATGTTTCATTTCATTATCCTTCCCGGTCTTCCCGCGAAATTTTTGACCTCCCCTCGTATTAAAAAGTGTGGTGAAAATTGTTGTGTTTCACTCTTGGGTAAATGTTCTTAGCGTTTCGTGATTTGAAACCTTCGCGACGCTCAGGGTTCTTCTTTTAAACCACTCGCTTCGCTCGTGGTTTAATTCTAGAGCCCTTAGCTAGCTCAGGTTTCAATCCAAGCACTCACGGCAAAAAAGACTTTTACCCTTATGACAAACACAAATAACTATTCTTCCACAAATAACACTTATTAACAATAACTTAAAAATGGAACAAATAATAAATAAGATGCAGTAAAATGTTCATTTGTGGGAGACTGGCGCCTAAACTAAGCCGGGATTTGTATTTCAGGACACCAGGGACTCCCCCCTACAGGCAAAATATAATACTAACATAGTTTATATATATTTAATACCAAAAACTTGTTTCATACTTTATATGTAATATATGTTAGTTATTAAGGTACATGTCTATGGGCCATTGTAGCCTGAAATAAATGTTTTATTATTATTATTTCAAATACATTATTCTAAAAAGTGCAGTGAAATTTACATTTTTATGTTATAACGGCAACTATTTGTTGGAAGAGAAGGAAAAAATAATTAAATAAAATCTTAGATTTGTATGAAGTGTAGTGGAGTTCAATATGCATGTGGGGTGTGGGTGAGGGTGTGAAGTATTTTGTGTTTGTGTGTGTGTAGTTTTGAAAGGGTGAGAGGGTACGCGGTTTCATGTCACGTTATTTATCAACTAGACGAATTGTTCCTTTTTATGACTAGTAGCTTCTTCTGTTTTTGTGTAGTTAAATTTTAGTAGCCAGTTAGTCAATTTAAGTTTACATTTAGACTTATTGTAACTAAAAATACTTACCTAATTCTTTATTTATCTTATTGTAGAGTTCAGGTCCTTGGAAAGTATAAAATTTTTGGGCAAAACCTGTTTTAGATTTGATGGTGCTACATATTGCATATTGTCTCCTCGTTGTTAATTTAGAAAGATCGAAAGAAGATGGATCAGAATGTTGCCGGAGAAAAGTAAAAAGGATGTAAATTTGCCTAACAGTCAAAACCACAGCTTCCTGATACAGTGCGTTAGAGCCGTGGTTTTGAAAGGCCAACTTTCGGAGTCAACCTTTGGGCTCTTTCTATTTCCAACATTTTAGTTTTTCCTCCCCATTTTGTATCTCAGTATAGATTGAACATGTGAAAACTATACCATTTTAAGTGTTTCACCATTTGCTACCTGTCTAAGCTGTTTAAAGATATAAGCCAGTTTCCGTACTCTTTTACAGTATAAGTTCGAACGTGTGGTTCCCGATCCATAAACGCTGCATATGAACGGATAAAAGCCAGCTATTAATATTAGGTGATTGCCTTGATAATTTACGAATTAGGGTGGATAGAGACTGTGTCAAAAGCCTTGGCAAGATCGAGAAAGACAGACAGGCATTTCGTGTTTTCGTCTATGCTCCTTACCACAAAATCAGAAAAAGTGTGAACAGCCTCATCAATGGATTTATGTGCTCGAAACCAATATTGTGTTTGAGCAAGAATTTTATTTGTTTTTATTTTATTAGTCTACAATTAAAAGTACGCTCAAACAATTTCGATAGTGAAGAAAGGATAGTGATGGGCCTATAGTTGTTGACACAGCCTGTATCCCCAGCCTTTTATAAGTGGATTACAATTGTTTTTTTTTGTGCTTTGGGAAAGACACCTGTATCAAAGCAACGATTTATGAGATCAGTGATAACGGGAGCTCCACATCCACAACATTTTGCAATAGCCTGAGATGGTATCCCAACCAGGGGAGCATTCACTCTTCATACCCACTTGAGTAGTACGAATGAATTGCTACGGATTAACAATAAATAGAAAGCCACTATTCCCGCCTGCTATGTGTGGTCAGTGTTTGATCACACATATGACATTCCCACTTGACGTCAAAACGTCTTGGAATCTTGGCATAAACGCTGGACTACACTTCTTAACTGTAAGACATGGAATATATTTAAAAATATTAAAGAATTTGCTAAAGTGGTAAAATACACTGACTGTGAAATTGAGCTCATTAATTCGTTGAGCCAATGCCAAAGCGTCGTCGATCTTCACAAATTGATTATGAAAACAGAATGCAAAAACATTTGTCTCAAACGAGTGAGATGGACTATTAGCCTTTTTAGGTGGATTAGCTCAAATTTTGCACGTGAAAAATAACAAATTTTGTGTAAATACAATATTTTTAAAAATTATGTCGAGTAAGTGCTTTTTTGTTATACTGTTTTTAGTTTTTGCTTAATATCTAAAGTACACTAATATTATATACACACATATCAAATGATTTTATTACATAAAAATGTCTTGGGTTTTCACAATTACTACGCATTATAATAATACGAGCTTGTATTGGATAAACTCGCGTATTTTATTATTTAAAAAATAACAAATTGTACGCGTCAGCTCCGACGCGAGACTGGAGTTAACTGATGGAAAACGATTGAATTAAAATTGGTAAAGTAGGTAAACGAACCCATACATTGTTTCATGATGATATGATTAAATATATTACTTGGATTTACATTTTGACTTCATTACGTCCTTTAAAACCCTCGAAATCACGACGAATAATTTGTTTTCTTTTTGCAGCCGGCGCCACCGTTTTGGATTTACATTATTTTTAACCTAACTCTCGGCTTTAGCACTCTTGAATACTATGAAAACGACAACCATGACGAAACTTTTAACATGTTCGCAGCAGCGCTCTTGGTTTCTTTTTGACCTCACAATCGGCTTTAGCCATCCTCGAAAACTATGAAAAGGACAGCCATGACGAAGACACACACAAACACAGGAATAACTCCAACAAATTCTTAAAATTTTGTTATTTATACACCAACAGCTTCTGTAAAATATCAAATAACACTTGATAACGGTTATGGGCTAAAACAGACTGTGTGACACTACGCTCGGCTTTGGGTTCATATAAGTTCACGCCGGCGACTCGAGCGCAAGGGTCGCTTTGCGGGAAGGATGGCAGCGTTAAATGCCTACTTCGCTCGGTCTACCCCGCCCCACCTTAACTTGAATGGCATGCTCAACCTAAAAAAAATTGTTTCTGGCAATCGCAACTAATTCGGAGACAGACAGTACAACTATTGATGATTAATAAGAAATAATTAGCCATTTTAATAACTTTGTTAGTATAAAACTTCCGAAACTTGCTCGAACTAAATAAATATTTCGGCATGTACAAAGATCTCAATGTCTTTGTACTTACATATTTGTTCTTCAATCTCCTCTCTCAGTTTGTTGTCAATATCGTACCGACTTTCTGCAAGTACGTACACTGCCATACGACGCTGGATACCAACTCCTTCTGCCAAGATACCTTGGAGAACGGATCCAATCAGTTTCGCCTTCGAACTGCCGTACGACAAGTTATTACGTAAGTAATCAACCAAAGCACCCGTATACAGTTCTAGTATGGAGTCGAAGTATGTGCTCACCAGTTCAGCTACCTCCTTCACTATATATCTTCCAAAGACGAAGCCCACAGCCTCTACACCCTCCGACTTCCTCCTCTTAGGATCGGCGAAAACTTCTGGTAACTGTTTCATACTCTGTCTAACAGCTTTGAAATACAACATTGTTAAATGTATTTCCGTGTACTTTTTGAAATGTTCTTCTTTCGGCATGAACTTCTGCTTCCAAGTTATGACCCTCTCAACCACTAACAAACACGACGAGTATTTAGTGTCAAAAAATGCAGAATTGTACAGTAAACTCTCTAACACTTGATCCAGCCTTTTGCCGAAATCAGATTCCTTTTCAAATCGCAGCGTGTCCAAGCGTTCTAAAAACCGATTCCCTATCTTCATGAATCTTCTTTCCATATCCTCTTCATTTGTAGAAAGCAGCAAGTACCTGACAAAAATAGAAGGGTATGGTATCGCCGGAATATCTTTATCAGTATTGTCGAGGATTTGCAGCAAAATATTTTCAAAAGACTCGTCGGTTCCGGGAAGAAGTTTCGACAGATCACAAAGCACATCGGCAGCACTGGAACGGGAGATTTTGTTGATAGCAAAGTACAAGGTAGCGCAGTAGTCAGGTTTGATGTTGGACGGGATCCAGTCGGTGTTACCGAGTAGTCGACGGAGCCTCTCGCGGGGTTTGAGATCCACACTAGAGAACAGGGGCTTAACGATATCCCATACTCCGGGGTCAGCAGTAGCGCCGTGTCGGCGGAAGTATGGCAATGCAACTTGTAATGCTACCACGGGACGCAACTTCGCTGCTGATGCGAAGGTCTCGAGTAATAAAGTCCCTGGCCCCGTAGAGCGCATACTTAATGCTAAGGCCACTCTTACCGTGCGTCGTTCAGCCGCTAAAGCACGGGTTGAGCCAGCTCTTTCTATTTCCCGACAGCGCATTGCTCGCGTCGCGATAGCTTTCACGCCAGCCTTACGCCAGCCCCATTCCGACAAGTTGACGACAGGCCGGGCTCGGTGTGCGCAGGCTCTTAACGCCGCAGCAAAGTTCACGCTTTCTTTACCGGCTGCGTCAAACACACTCAATTCTTTCTCAAAGTCTTGGTACAAGAGGCTTGCCAACGTTCGTACCAACTTTACATTCTTATGTTTGTCATTCTGTTGTTGAGCGATCTTCTCCTTTATTGCACTTCTGAGATTTACCGTCAAATACTGTTTCTGGTCAAAGTATACCACTAGCTTCGACGTGAATCTATCGAAGCTCGTCCGACGATCAGCCAATATATCGACAACCCGCTTGAGTTCGAGGACAGACGGATCATGACGGAGAGCATTCACTAGTGACGGTTCATCTTTTAGGAATTCCATGTTAAGTCGCAGCAGCTCGCGGCGTGCAATCCTTACAGTATAAAGCTGCTTCAGTAAAGATCGTGCGACATCAGCATCACGCAAGGCTAAGGCCACGATTGCCTTCACTGCTGGTGAGGTTGGCTCAACTCGAATGCGGTATAATCTTAGAACATTTAGTAGGTGACTGAGGTGCTCCGCGGCGACTGCTGGTTCCACGTCTATAGCAGCCGCTGCCAACATTCTTTGAAGACCGTTAGCAACGCGCAGTCGCTCGTCCACCTTTAGGGAATACTCTGCCAGTGAAGAAAATTCTTTTAAAAATGCGTCGCGGACGCCATGTTCGCATTCACCAGCTAGTAACTGGCGAATGACGACGGAGTGCAATCCCTCGATGCACGCGGCTTCGGAAGGTGCGCCGTCGAGCCCCAGTCCGTGCCCGAAGTCGAGAAATTTATTCCAGGAATCTACAGGCAGACGCCAGACGTTAGCGCGCTTGACGAGGCTTCGCAATATGGAGGCGCGTGTGTGCGGTGGCTCGTTGCTGTGCCGCACAGCGAGATTCAACATAGCTGACACTGCGTCAGTACGACCACCAGTCTTGCTCACCAAAACAAGGAAGATATCACGGCGCCTATCTGCAGAACCTGTAGCACCCAATCGCTGACCCAATTCCTGCAGTGCGCGTTCAAAACCAATAAAACGAAACTCATCGAACAATTTGTCTAAATCCGTTTTCATTCGTATCATGCAATCTTCTAGCATATCACATTCCATCGCACAACGTGCCATACATTGCATAGGCATGCCAAACATTTGATGCCTATCATTCCCGCAGACAGCCATGAAATCCTGGTCATTGAAGACATGCGGACCGGTGTCAGACTCCGTCGCCGTCGGGGGGGCTGGTAATTCATACGGCCATTTATCTTCACAGTCACCAACGTCCTTATCAACAAATACTCGTTTCTTGAAGGCCGCTCTCTTGTCAGGGCTGAGCCTCTTTATCAGTGGCTCCACGGCTTTGTACTGAAACCAATGCTGCAAGTATCTTGCTCGTGCTAGCTTTAGCACTACTTCCTGACACTCCTCGACAGTAAGCCGAGCGGCAAGAGTCGGGATGTGTAGCAAATACGCAACATACAGCTCCAACTTATTTGTGAATCTAGTTTTATGGCAACGTAGGATGTAATCCGTCGCCAAAGGACTGAATCTGTTAAATCGATTAACATTAAAATACTTCTCTGTGATATCAAGGAACACTTCTGCATCTGACTTCAGCACGCATTTCACGCTTTTGTAGTAGAACTCATCTCGTTCGAGATAGCGGGTTTTCAAATCTTCATCCGTCGCTAACGAGTCGAAATATATTTTGGCGACTGTGGGACATTTCTCGCACAACACTTTTAATGAATGAGTGGATAATTTAGTTAACATCTTAGGAGACTCTGCCAGAATGAACTTATGACTGCAGTGACTAAGAAACTTTATAGCAAGCTCAAATGTGTTCTCTTTGTAGTGCTGATAGAACTCCTGACTCATTCCTGGGTCTCGTAGATTGATGTAAAGCCAATGCTTCATTTTGGTAACTGCTGGCATAATCATTTCCGGGAAGAGAACATCTTCTAAATATTTAGGGTTAATAATGTCACGGCGGTCTATCAGCCATGTTGATTTCAGGGCTCTGCTCACGTATAACATGTCATCATCTTTTAAATTACGTATTATGAAGTCTACATGTTTTAGTTTTATGGCGAGGTCTATTTTAAAGAGGCGATCAACTGGAGACTCTTCGGGCAGGGCCTCAACATCCTGGATCGTAGTTCCACTTTTCTTAGCTTCACGCACTAAGGAGTTGAGATACCGATGCCGCTGGCCCAGGTTGTCTCCCAACAACGACACTGGTGGAAACAGCAACATCTGTAAGGAAATATTACCATTTTACATAAAAAATATGAGAAGTACAGTCGACTACAAAGAGATGTATCCCCCCTAATGTTACAAAAACATCTACCCATTAAAAGAAGTATACATACTTCGTTACAAATTATTATACACATGAAATATGACGATTATATGTGTTCACTCAATGTGCCAAATTGATATACAGGGTGTAACGAAAACCCTGTCCGATCCTGAAGGGTATTATTTGGTATCGTAGTGCGTACACAAATACGTAATCATTTAATGGATACGAGATAATTATTTTTCCCCAATGAAAACAATTAATTTAAAAAATTCAAAATAATCATACCAAAGGCAACACTGATCGCTCGACAGGGTTCACCAGAGTTCACCTACAGTTTCGTGTCAAAGAAGCCGCCTGAGCGCGGCGATCCTTTGTCGCAAGGCGCCAAAGAAACGGAGGACTAAATAAATCTACGTTTTGCCTACGCGTAGGTATCAGCTGATATTTTATTGTAGGCTTACGCACAATGACCCCGATTTCTGACCTTCTGTTTATCAAGAAACAATTATTATTGAGTTAATGTGATGTGCTTTTGGCAATGTACCCACTGTAGGTATCAGTTTATTAAAACATTTACTTGTTACATACCTCTATCTATCTAGAACATTAGTACACATTCGACACCTTTTTATTAAATTTGCACGTACTCTTCGCAGCGCACATGTGTACGATTTGAGTGACTCGAAAGCTTCCACAATCCGAGCTGTTACTTCGATCTCCGAATCACACATTCACTCACAAATAAAAATTAACATATTCAAATATTCCTGATTGGTATACGACATTGTTCGCGATACGATAGCGGCACGTGATACGTACGGACATCCGATCGCAAGCTATCTCCACGTGCGACTGGCGAAGTGTCCAAACAAGTAGCGACCAGTCGGCTACATCAAAGGATCGAGGACTCGTTATGAGTACCTACAGCGCGACTAATGCAGGGCGGTGTCCTTTGAAATAAAATAGGCAAAAAATCAAAGATTTCGCCGGCCGGTGGAGTGTTGTCAACTTATGAAAATTTACCATATTTAGTGTTACATTTCGCATGGTAACTAAAAATAAAAAAATCAATAGCTTTTGGTTTTTATGAGTTAGTTTTTTTTTACTATTTTTTCTAGTACGTATGTTAAACCAGGAATACGCCTTTTTTGGATCGGACAGGGTTTTTGTTACATATTGTATACAGCAAGAAGGACACTGTAATGTGTACGCTCCGAAACAAATCATGGTGTTCACCTTTCGTTACTATATTATGTATACAAGCGGAAATTCTTATTTTAAATTTCAGAAATTCTGTCAAAACCAATCGAAACTCTTTAGATGGTCTTCTTTAGAGGGGGAATTGAATGTTAGTGCTAATACTATTCGAAGACGGCTACGTAGCGTGGGCCTACGTCATAGGATCCCCACCAGGAAGCCACTATTGACTGATCGGCACAAAGCTTTAAGATTGCAATTTGCCAATAAATACTTAAATTACGACTTTAACAAAGTTATGTTTGTCGATGAAAAGACATTCACAACTAATGCAGATGGACGCGTTTCCCTATATCGAATGGATAACACTCGTTATGAGGAGAGAAATGTTTTGCCTAACAGACGGAGTGGCCGATTATCATTAGTTTTTTGGGGATGGGTCTCCGCTTCAGGCCCAGGGGAATTGGTTGAAATTTCTAATCTGAATGCTAATAATTACATAGAAATGTTAAGGGATGTTCTAATCCCTACATTTAGAAACGTTTTTGGAGAAGAAAAATGTATTTACTTCAAGACAATTCTTCCATACATAACTCTATGTTAGTTCAAAGATGGATTTACGAGCAACACAATATTGAGCTGATAAGGTTAAGTCCCAAGTCTCCTGACCTTAATATTATTGAGAACGTGTGAGGTGTTATGATCCAAAATTGGGAGCCATCTCGAATAAGAACGATTGACAATCTAACACAACATGTCCACGAATTATGGGATTACTTTCGTGAGTCGAACTTTTGTGAGAATGCAGCAAATTCCATGAGAACTCGTTTGCAAGACGTAATCAATGCTAATGGAGGATATACAAAATATTGAACAAAAATATTCTACTATGTTTTTAATAAGAATATTATTTATAAGTTATGTTATTATAATATATGCAAGATAACAATTTTAAGTTTAAATAAATGAGTTTTATGATTCGATAGTTTCTCTTTTATGAGTAGGCATACATATACAGGAATGGAAACATGTGGCGAACATAAAGTGTGGTCAATTTCTATAAACAAATGACACGCCAATGACGTCATGCACGAAATGAAGGAGAAAACAAATATTTCCGTACTATTCTAAAATTTGAAAATAGAATGTCAGACCTGTATAAATATAATTGTAACCAAAGACGAACACATTAATTCGTTTCAGAGCGTACACATTACAGTATCCTTCTTGCTATATACATAAATTTGGCACATTTTATTGAAACATAAATCTGTCATACATTGTGTTTACAAATGTTTGTAACAAACAATGACAACATCAACAAAGGATATATATTTTTGTAACTTTCAAAGGTCCACATCTCTTTGTAGTCGACTGTACCTACAGAAAAATAAACATAACTTGAATAAAAGTCAGTACCTACCTACCTACTTAAAATGTTTTATTTTAAACAGCTCCCTTAAACATGTAGGCCTACTAAGTACTTATAAGTAGTTTTATGCAAATTAATTAATTATTATTATTATTTTAAAGTTATTTTAAAACGTAAATCTGTTTTTGTCAAGCAATTGACAGAAATAGAATGAATTTAATTTGTTGAGCGCTAAATTAATTTTGTAACACAAAAAAAATCCTTTGGTTAATCAAGCCACTACCCCAAATCAAGCCAAAAACTATAAAAACAAAAGAACTTAACCTATGGTTGTGAAATGGCTTCCTTGTTCTATTTCACCGAAAATCACTTGATACACACTAAAAATATTTAAAAATAGTTCTGTTGCCGTCATCTAGATACAATAGACAGAAAAGAACTGAACAGCACTAGATGTGATCCATTTACTTATGTTTTATTATACACCAGCTAATGCATAACAAAGAAAAACGAAATTTGAGGTGCAAGTGTTGTCATATTGTCTTCTTAACACTCACAGAAAAAGAGAATAAGAATATTATCTGTAAATAAAACAGCAGGTGCAATTCCATGCTTACACCTAGGACTATTTTTTTTTATATTTCTGTATTTTACAATTTTTTTTATTTGTAATGCCCATTTCCTAATAAAACCTACTGGATTTTCTGTTTAGAACAAACTTGTTTAACACTTCCTGGTGTTCCATTTTACTTTTGTGGAAATAATGAGTAAATTATTATTGTGAGTAATGAGAATGTGTCAGCGAGTAATATATTAAGAAAACGGTCTTATTTTGGCCAAGGAATTTGATGTTTGTTGTAGGAACTGTTGAAAGTCTATAGTTTCTCCCTCCCCATGGGGCAAAGGCCCATGAGTTTATGTATGTACGTATTTGTAGCTTTCTTTTACAATCTGTTTACTTACTAGACAAGAACGGTATAGGCCTTGCTACACCACATTTACACCAAGTTATAAAAGATGTATTCTATTTGTTGTGTTCACTGTTTGCGATTACTGTTTACACCTTAAAATTGTAAGCAAAGTAATGACCACGTCAATACTAGTTTTCATGAGTTGTAGTTAAAGGTAAAATAAAAGAGAATGGATTACACAATTTTTGTAAAACCTTGCTTGTAGGTGTAAATGAGTTAAAACAGGGGTTTAAAATTGCAATACCCAATATACTTACACTGACCATTGATGAGATCCAGACAATAATAGTCATGAAGATACATACCTGCCTACAATGACATCATAGTCTAAACTTACAGTAAATATGCCAAATAGCTAGTACACAATCCATACCTTTGGTTTGGTTAAAATAAGCAGTAGGCGTTGAAACGATTTCAATTTTCTCTTGATTAAGTAGGTAATTCAGTTATAATATTAATAAAGTGCACTTCACAGTTTAGCGGAAAAATAAACAAGGGACGAATGAAATTACACCTATAACAACTTATTCTTTCATTGACTGATGAAATGGAACTGACCCGGGTCTTACGATTAGTTAATTATTAACAAAATACTGAAGCACCGGCTTGACGACCTTGTTGTTTTTTTTTTTTTTTTTTTTTTCCTTCTTTGGCAACTGAGCCGATGACGACTATTCTGCCAGCGTCATGTGGTGACGGCAGAGCAACAAGGTGAGCCGTCGAAATTTGTACTTCGTGGTAGTTCTAGTTAAAATATGTTTTGTTATTTGGAGAACCAGAAGAAGTGTCAAGTGTGATCCATTTTATTTGACACTGACAGTGTTGCCAGCTTCGTTTTTTTTTTACCCTAACGCTCGCCGAAATTACCCTAAATTAGGCACTTTTTTTTGTTTTTACTCATTTTTTTTTTTATATACAAATAAATTTACGTATAAATGCAATTAAGTAATAAACTAAAAGCCAAAATATTACACCCTTTCCAAACATTCTTGGAATGCATCCTTAATAGTCTGGGCTTCCATGTCATCTGCAGTTTTTTTTTTTTTTTTAAACATTTCATTCAAATTTTTTCTCTCAAAAATAGATTCTTGTGCTAGGGGCCCTATTATGAACTCTTATTTCCAGGCAGTTTACGGCGTAAACAGAACTGCCTTGCAATTTCGTAATATGAACTCGTCAAACAAGCCAGTCAGCGGTCACGTGACACCCTGGCCGACTTCTGGCCGAATATTGCCTGGCAATACCGTATTACGAAGGTTCGTTTGACATTTCGTTCCGTATTAGAACTGTCAAATAGTAACCTCACAATAGTAGCGTAATATTAGGGATTCACGCTCACCGGAAGTCCAGCGTAAGAAGAGCTCTGTTGGTGGTGTGTTTAGTATGTGATGTGTGGTTCAGGTTATGATGGTTTGTAGTAAAAAACTGGTGTTTTGGTTGTAGTGTAGGGATTCACGCTCAGCGGTGGTCTAGCGTAAGAAGAGCTCTGTTGGTTGTTTGTTTGGTATGTGTTGTGTGGTTCAGGTTATGATGGTTTGTTGTAAAATCTTGTGTTTTGGTGGAAGTGTTGTTAGTTGGGTTAGTAAGAGCGGTGTGTTTTGCGGGTCGCGGGCGGGGTGTTGCGGGGGGGTCATCATTAGCATTCGCACGTGGTGATAAGGATTTTTTTTTTGTTATCGTATTTTGTTAATTGGGTTAGTAAGCGGCGCGGTGGGGTTTGCGCGGAGGGGTGTGCGGGGGTTGGGGCGGGGGGTGTTACGTCATCATCATTAGGATTCGATGTGTGGAGATAAGGATTTTTTGTTATCGTGTGTTGTTAATTGGGTTAGTAAGAGAGCGGTGTGTTTTTTTTGCGTGGAGGGGTGTTGCGGGGCGCGGGCGGGGCGCGAGCGGGGTGTTGCGGGGCGCGGGCGGGGCGTTGCGCGGGCGGGGTGTTGCGTCAAGGCTGCTTCCCACGCGCTGATAAGGATGATGGTTTGAAGCGGAGCGGTCCGACGGATGTTGAGGTTTAACGATAGGCAATTAAAACAAGTGTTTTGCATATTTTAAATGTGATAAGTAATAGAATAAAGGAGGTATTGCGTCTGTTTACCAACGCGCTGATAAGTATGATGTGTCGCATTGAGCTGGTTCTGGTTTGTTGTTGTTGTGGAGCAGGTCCGACGGGATGTTGAGGTTTATTGATAGGCAATAAAACAAAAATAGATGTTTTGAATATTTTAAATAGGCAATTAAAACTAAAAATATGTACCGCATTGCGTTTGCTTCCCACGCGCTGATAAGTATGATGTATCACATTGAGCTGGTTCTGGTTTGTTGTGAAGCGATCCGACGGATGTTGAGGTTTATCGTTAGGTAATTTCTTTTTTTTCCGCCCGCGCAACGCCCCGCCCGCGCCCCGCAACACCCCGCTCGCGCCCCGCCCGCGCCCCGCAACACCCCTCCACGCAAAAAAAACACACCGCTCTCTTACTAACCCAATTAACAACACACGATAACAAAAAATCCTTATCTCCACACATCGAATCCTAATGATGATGACGTAACACCCCCCGCCCCAACCCCCGCACACCCCTCCGCGCAAACCCCACCGCGCCGCTTACTAACCCAATTAACAAAATACGATAACAAAAAAAAAATCCTTATCACCACGTGCGAATGCTAATGATGACCCCCCCCGCAACACCCCGCCCGCGACCCGCAAAACACACCGCTCTTACTAACCCAACTAACAACACTTCCACCAAAACACAAGATTTTACAACAAACCATCATAACCTGAACCACACAACACATACCAAACAAACAACCAACAGAGCTCTTCTTACGCTAGACCACCGCTGAGCGTGAATCCCTACACTACAACCAAAACACCAGTTTTTTACTACAAACCATCATAACCTGAACCACACATCACATACTAAACACACCACCAACAGAGCTCTTCTTACGCTGGACTTCCGGTGAGCGTGAATCCCTAATATTACGCTACTCACAATCCATTCACTTTACGCTGCTTCAGAGGAGCTTTTATTGAATTGTTTAGGGTTTATTTGGAAATTATTGGAGTGTGTTCTATATAAAATGAGAAAATATAATCATGTGTGACGAAAATGAACCGTTTGAGTTCCTGGAAAGTGATTCTTCTCGGCAAACTTGTGAATCAAGTAATAAAAGGAGACGACTTCGTGACCAATCTAATGCGTTCGACATGGATGATGTGCAGTTCTCGACTTGGGACTGAATCTTTGTGAGCAGTTGAGGCCTCACATGTCATGAGACGTGTGATCGCACGCAAGGCTAAGAATGGTAAAATAAACTTTCCAATAAATAAATAAAAGGATAATAAACGTATTATTGAAATCCTAACAACGGCCTTTCCTTTTGGTGTTCACCTTTAACCCATAACGGACTTACAAAATCCACGGATATATCCGTAAAGATTAAGGTAGTTGTTTTTATTAAGTATGAACTTTACGTAAAGTTTTAACTAAACATTATTCTCAGTTTAGGTTTTGGTTGCATTATCGTAGTATGCTACTGGCTCCTACCAACGCCCCACTGGTGATATAGGCTCTCATTCAATGTCCCAGCCAACATTTTATATAGTAGATGCAAATCACTGAGATTTCTTCAGACTTCTTGGAAGTAGTATAAAAACTCCAACAATCTTTCCAGCTGAACATAAGTTAGGTAACGCGCCGACGAGGCGAGGGCGAGAACGCTCATCCACTATTAAAATAAAACTTACAATGTATTCATATTATATCATGTTAAAAACATGAATATTAATTGAAATACTCAATAACACTTTCGGCATCTTTTTGTTTATACTCGTACTCCGTAAATCTTAGAATGGATCCTTCCATTAAACAAACAATACGATGTTCTTTCATAATGTTATTGTTATTAACTAATGTTTGACAAACAATACTTTCATTGAAGTTGTCGAATTCCCCGCTGACCTTCAAGTGGAATACGTTCGGAAACCTCGCGTTACAATTTGCAAACAGGAAATATTATATAAATTATTATAATCTAGAATAGCACAATATAAATTGCGTTCATATTTTCACCTACTATACTAGACTAACTAGTTTAATATATGGTATTTATTATTTTTATCATAAAATACGTGATTTAATCAAAACCGTAACTTCCCTATACATATATAATTGGGTTTCTGAACGTTACGTCAGCGAATTACAAGCCAGCCATAGACAAACTACCCAGCGTGAAGTCGCTCAGAACTAGGAATGTCATTATACGAAATTTAACCAGCCCGTGAAATGAATTGCCTGGAACTTGCCTGGTTTTTTAAAAGTTCGTAATAGGCCCGCAGCAGAAGACTGAAGAGAACGGTACATCTTCACAACAAGTTATATACGTTCAGAAACACGTATTCAATCAATCACCATTTTGCTTGCAAGGAGTTTTCAACAATCTATAAAAATTCTTTATTTATTTTACCCTGAAAAATACCCTAAATAATTATCTACCCTAAAAAATACACTAAACGCGTAAAAATACCCTAAATTTAGGGTAAAATACCCTAAGGTGTGGACACTGGACACAGACCCGATCCAAACTTCCCAAACATGACTCATCATCATCACCCATGAAAACCTATCTTCTAACATAAGTGAAAAATCGATAAATGATGGATGACTAGACTAAGATAAGATAAGATAAGATAAGATCATTTATTTGTCAAACATGCGTTTACATAAACTGACTAATCAGACATGCAAGGTATTGAGGTAATAGTATGTTGTGTGCGTCCATGTTTTACCAATAACGGCGTACAAATTTTGTGGGTATAGAAGATTACATTAAATTGCATTTTTCTTAATCATTTTAAATTTCATTACAAATTACAAAACAAATAAATAATAATTTATGTCAAGATTTTATAGGTATATTATAGTCAACATAGATTAAATTATTCCCAGGATATTCATTATTATGCAGTCAAATAGAATAATTCAAAATTGATACAAAATTCAAAATGTTATTCTTATCTATATATTGGAAGTCGGAATAGAAAAGTCCTTTTCATTTAAAAAATCTATAACATTGTAATATATTTTACTAACTAAAAAAATTCTCAGCTTATTTTTCAAAAGTGACAAGGGCAGTTCTCTCCAACTTTTTGGTAACTTATTAAATATGGTAGGAGCCATACAGAAGACACTTTTGCTCATGAGGGTTGTTCTCGCAGTATGAGAGCATATCCTGCTATTGTCGCGCCTATTACGTGGTACTACTTCATCTAATCGTCTAAATCGGTGTGGATTTGTTTTGACAAAAACAGTTACTTCTAAAATGTACAGACATGGCAAAGTAAGTATCTTATATTTTTTAAAGTAAGGCACGCAACTATCAGTAGGTTTTATTTTAAACATTGAACGAACGCATCTTTTCTGAGCCTTGAACACCGTGTCTTTGTCTGTTGAGTTGCCCCAAAAAATTACACCATAGCGTAGATGAGATTCGGTTAAACCATAGTAGGCTTTAAGTAATGCCTCCACACTTAATATGGACGACAATGTGTGCAGGGCGTATGCAGAATTACTGATTTTTTTGCACAAGATTTCGATATGGGTCTTCCAATTCAGTTTTTTGTCAATGTTGAGCCCTAAAAATTTGGTTGTTTCTACCTCTTCTATAGACTGGCCATCATAGTGTATATTTAAGTTACTCTTGCTATTTATCCGTTGACTAAAATGTATTAATTTAGTTTTTGTTAGGTTAATTTTTAAGTTATTGTCATCTAGCCACTTTACCATTCGATTTATAGAATCATTTATGTCACTTTCATAAGTATCAACACTTTTACAAGGTATCGTTATGGTGCTATCATCGGCAAATAATGTCAGAGATTGAGGGATGCCTTTCGGTAGGTCATTGATATATAATATAAATAAAGGAGGCCCTAGAACACTCCCCTGTGGCACACCAAACGAAATTATACGTTCTGAGGATTGAAATACAATTTCATGTTTATTTTTCATGTTAACGTGGTTTATATTTGTTATTTGAGTTCTGTTCAGTAGGTAAGACTTAATTAGATTGTTGACATTTCCTCTAATTCCATATGCTTCAAGTTTATTTAAGAGTGTACCATAATGGACATAGTCAAAGGCTTGCGTCATGTCACAAAAAATGCCACAGACAGGTGTCCTCTTATCCACGTTAAATGTAATATTATATAAAAAATCATAAATGGCCATGTTAATTGTTTTACCAATTCTAAATCCTTTCTGTTCCTCGCATATAATATTATGTCTTTCTATAAATGAATTTAGTTTCTTGTAAATGTATTTCTCAAATATTTTAGAAATTATAGGGATAAGTGATATCGGCCGATAATTCTCCATTAGCTCCCTATCTGCTTTCTTAAATAGTGGCTTGACGATAGAAACTTTTAGAGCGTCAGGGTAAACGCCTGCGCTAATGCTGAGATTAATGACTTGACTCAAGTGACCACAGATTTCATTCGCAACATGTTTTAATATGTAAGTAGCAATACCGTCATAACCTACACTGCTTGTATTATTCAAGGACATTATTATCTTTTTAATATCGTCTGGTATACTAGGGGCCAGAAACATAGTTTTGTTATTGAAATCTATTGTACACGCCCCAGGTCTGCAGTCGGCATCCAATTTTGGCTTTATTTTATCAATAAAAAAATTATTAAATGCTTCTGCAATCGTTTTGTGATAAGATATGACGCAGCCTCCCATTTTAATTTCATTTATGTTAGATTTAGGTACGTTATACTTTGCACGATTTATAATTTGCCACGCAGTTTTCGATTTGTTTTTAGATGTTCTTATATTGTAATTGTTCTGTGATTTTTGAGTTAAAAGGATAATTTTTTTGTAGATTTTAGAATAATTATATAATTAAAACAATTTAAAATTATCTCAAATGCTCATTTAAAAAGCCAACTAATTCTACAATACTTTTATAGTGCAATTCTGGCAACACAGCTTTGTATTACGTCAATGGCCGCCGTCATATGTTCACAGTTAATTAGGTATTAGCCCCGTCAGGGTATTTGTGTTCTGTGGTATTAACCCGTCAGGGTATTTGTGTTCTGTGGGTATTAACTAGCAGTTCGCCCACGACTTCGTCCGCGGGGATTTCGAAATAAAACAAAAAAAAAGTAGCCTATGTATATCAGACATAATTTCGGAATCTAGTGTTAAAACAATTTTTCAAATCGGTCCAGTGGTTTCGGAGCCAATACAAACAAACAATCAAATTATTCCTCTTTATAATATAAATATAGAGTGGTATTATATTATCTGTGGAATAGACAAGCAAATGTCCTGTCTTACGGCTGACGGGATATTTAAATGAAAAAATATTACTATCGTAAAAAAATATGGCTATAAGTTTTTCATTTATAAAATGTACGCAACATTTTTCATTATTGTATTTGAAAAAATGTACTCGTAGGATTCTAAAAGGCTTCTTCGAATAACAATATTAATTTGTTAGATTAAAGCCAAATCGTTTAATATTAGCGACAGGCACCTTTCATATAACATCAAGGTCGAAGCGTGTGCACACCTATTTATTTTTGTTCAGTATAAGTAACGCTGCTTGAAGTATTCGGTATTTTTGTTGGATTTTATTACTAAGCGCAAACGTTTGATTGATCTAGGAATCCAAACCGTAAGTTAAGATTTTACACTATTGATCTAACAATTTTACTATTAACTTCTTGAATGAATGAAATGCGCCGACCCCAGCTTGGTTTGACCAGACTCGATTAATCGAATGAACCCCAAGATTCGCACTAGCCCCTGAAGCCTAATGCTTCTTGGTGCTACAAGGACCATTGCCTATCAAGAAATACGTCGAAGGGCGCTTAAAATGGTAGGGAGGACGTGCCCTTAGGATAGGAAGGATTATGAGCCTACAGGATAGGATTTGCACAATTTCTTTGTTTTTTGGGTGGGAAATCTTCAAATGACTTCTCTCGCTCTGGGTGGAGCGGGAGGGCGTCTCAGACTCTTACTAACTAAAACCCACCCGTGTTCCTTCAGTTGCCTCTGCCAGGGCCACGGTATCTCTTTCGAACCATCCGCGACCCCGGCAGGCATCGGCCCTGTCGGACCCCGTCGTTGTGCGCTGACATCTCTTTGTGGCGCGCGTGGAACACAACGCGCCGTCGAGCCTGGTCCTTACCGGTCGGCGAGCTACCCACTGCTCACCATCTGCAAGCCCGCGCCTAAGGTGGCCGGGAATCTGCGGGCAATTCCCGATTCCCGACGCCCGGGGGTCTCCTGCGGCGACTAGGGGCGTGAGGGCACAAGGCTCTCTCCCTCACGCGCTCCGCCTTTTCTTTCGCGAGCATTACTAATTCGCAGAAAGAGGTGACGGTTTCCCATTCGCTCTCGCTCCGTACCATGGCCTGGACCAGGGCCGGACGCGAGAGATTTTACCAATTTTTGTATCTATTCAAAATCGTGTTTCGAAACGGTTTCAAAAAACAAAAAATAAAACAAGACAACAAGAAATATGTTCAAGAGTAACATTTATTTTATTCGCTATCACAAACTTGTATAGATTTGTTTTTTTATGTCAATTCTGCTTTGAACATTTGCCTCTTGTCAGCGCTTTAAACATAAACCAACGTAGGTAGGTGTCGAAACTCGATCTAGTCTGATTATAATAGCTTATCGCTTACAATAATAATGTGAATTTAAAATACAAAACCACTTAAACCTAAGTAGATACATGATCAAAAGGAAAGCAGGTGCGATTTAAACAAGTTCTATTACACAGTACCTGCACATCTGTAAAACTAAGTAAGTACTAATAAACAGCGGACGTGCCGTTTGCAACTCCAATTCAAGCTTTCTGTTACGAGTGCGTCAGTCGTATCCGTTCGAAATTCTTCCCCGGGGGTGGGGAGGGAAACGCGCGCGTGGCGCTCTCGCGTTCTACTCTATATTATGATTATTCTTAAGATTCATATAAACCGCGCTTCAATGACAGTGCAAAGCGACAATGAGACTTACTAGAGAATGGGCAGCAACGTTGTCTATGTATTTTAAAAACATACTGCGATCGCCAATCCGCCTGCCAAGCGTGGCGAATATCGTCCATAAGTCCCTTGTGAGCAACGTGGTGAAAATCGACAGTGTATCGACCAGGGCGTACCTTATACTCAGAATATCAAGGTATTCGTTGAAGGTTGTACAGGTTTACGCCCCGACCTCATGTCATCCCCGTTGTCATGGGGGGCGCGAAACTGGGCAAACGAGACGATGATGAGCTATAAGAGGGCCAATTTGGAGTTGGACGTCGGAACCAACGGCGTCACCAGCTGGCCAGTTTTAAGTAGAAGGAAGGCCTCTTTATGATGAACTCCTTCTTCAGAAAACGTGAGCACAGAAAGTGTACCTGGCAGAGTTCTGATGGTGCAACAAAAATGAGATTGATTTCATCATTGAAAACGGGAAGTGATCACCGCATGGTAAGAGGTAGATTGAACTTAAATATGAAGCTGGAAAGATCTCGACTGATGAAGTCTACGCTCCGCCCAGCAACGATCTAAGTGTGGCGGCATCACCGAAAAATCAGCACCTAATATCGGCCGACTGACTGTTGCAACCATAAAGCGCCAACTGTAGGCACGCCGCATCCCGATGTTGAGAACAATGGTCCGCTCGCCATATGTAGGTATTTGTGAACCATTTGCTGCTAACAAGTAGTTGGTTGGTGTCCGCTGTTTATCTCGTGCAGTGGCGGGTAAAACAGAAACATTTGCACCCGTGTCGATTAGGAATTTTTTTCCGGTTGATTTGTCGTGTAAAAATAGCGGCGGTATGTGGAAATCATCATCGACTTCAGCCCCCACCGCGGCTTGAGTCTCTCTTAGTTTTCCGGCTTCTCACTTGACATACCTTTAAAATTGCACGGACTTCTGCATCGGTATGCTGCCTTACCATATTTCTTATGGAAATAGCAGACGGCGTTTCTTCTGTTCCGTGATTTCGAGCTGGAACGGCTTCTGAAGTTCTGGGATCGGCGTTGAAATTTGCGGGATCGATTTGTTTTTAGCACTGCAACTTCCTTAGTCAGGGCTTCAATAATGCTGTAGAGATTCTGGTCTGCATGTTCAGATGTCGTCGGGGCCTTTGGCATGGTTGACACGGGCAGGAACACACGGCGTTCACCTCTTTCAGCTGTTCTTGCATCCTGTCTGCCATGGCAGCCAGTGAGTCCAGCTTGGACTCTTCACTCACTGCCAACACTGTGCGGGTAGAAGCGGGTAGGTGTCCTTGCCACAATATTTTTAGGGTGTCATCTGGGATCTTTTTCCCAGCAAGGTTTCTCATTCGGCGAAGCAACTGCGATGGTCGTTGATCGCCGAGTTCCATTTCATTCAGTAGTTTTTGTAGCTGAATACCCTCACTCTCTTCGTAAACTTCCAACAGTCTTCTTTTTGCGGCGTCGTAACGGCTGGAGTTAGCCGGTGACAAAATGACATCGCTGATTTGGTCGATGTCCTTGATCTCCAGCTGAGCCACCACAAGTGCGAACTTGCTTTCATCGCCGAGCTTCGGGTTGTGAATAATAACCTCAAATTGGGCAAACCATAGCTTAGGTCTGTTGAACCAGAATTAAGGTATGCGCGACTGGACGCTAATTGCTTCGACGTCTTCAGGCGTAGTAGATTTATTTTCACTTGTTACGGGCGTGGCCATTTCGAACGCGGGGTCACCACTTTAGGGGAGCTTGTTGATGGGGTCGCATGTTGAAGAGCCTCCACGCGGCGCACCCTGGGCAACGTCAGCTCCAGCTGTCCACCTGCTTTTGGTGGACAGTTGGGGTTGGCGGCCAATCTTCAACAAACGGGGAAGGGTCATGGTTCCAATCATCGATCATTTATAATGGTCGATGAAGGGAACCGGGCTAGGGTTGGGGCGGCCAGTCCGTCTTCGGGACAGGTCTGGTGGCCATCTCCGTCCACACCCCCTCTGTTTGCAGAGGGTGAGTTTTGTGGGCGTCGAGTGGGGAGGGGAGAGGAAGACAACCTCTTTAAAAAATTACCTCAATCCCAAGGTCGAGCGTGCCGAGGGGATGAATGGCCGGAGGGAATCCGGTCACTAGCGCTGGGGAGGGTTATCAGAGGAAATAGGGGCAATACCCTTCAAAGGAACAAAAAAATAAAAATGAAATGAAGACAAATGTGATTAAACTACCCCAGGGCGGTACCGGCTGTTCAACAGTCGGGGAATCCGCCACGTTCCCTTTGGGAACGTCAAGCCCACAATCGTATTCTGGGGGGGGGCAACAAATGTCTGCCGAGCCAAGGAGGCTCATCGCGCTCTCGGTCATCCGAGGACGAGGAGAGGAAGAGTCGCGAGAAGGAGGGGAGTGATGCGCGGTCGGAGTCCGACGCTGCATCTGGCGCGGAGGGCTCCTTTAAGAGCCCGGAGCGCGAAGTGGTGGGGGCCGCTGGGAAGGACAAAAGGTTCTTCCTGAAGCGGCCCAAACCGAGGGATGGCCAGGGGTCACTCTCGGATGGCGGGATGGCCTCGGCCCGAAAAACCGGTCGGCGGGGTGGGGTCCGAGGAAGAGGCGGAGAGCACACCACTCAGGGGGACAGAGAGCCAGGCAGAGCAAGTCCAGTAGAGCCAGCCCAGCAAGTCGGGAGGCTCGCTGCGAAGGGTCGCCGTTCTGAAGTGGCCAGCCGCAGTGCGGCTCGTTCAGAGTCGTCAGGTGGTGAGCCGGATGCTGCTGCATGGCGGCTCCAAATCAGAGAAATCGGCTAGGTTTGCGGAGGTCGTGGTTGCCGCGATCAAGGGTGTGGCCTTGAAGAGGGTTCAGTCCTCTAAAGACAAGGCCATATCCGCAGCCACGGCCTCCATTGTGGAGGCAGCGGAGGCAATTCATTTCGGGCCTCCACAGGACGGTATCTCTGAGATGCGGGCGGAGGTCGCCCGCCTGACTACCGCCATGTAGCTTCTCCGAAAGGAGAACGAGGAGCTCCGGGCAGACCTGGCTAAGGTCCAAGGAGCCGACCATCGGGAGTTGCCACAAAGAAGGGCGCATGGGCAGGGCCAGCCCGTGTCTGCCGAGGACCGGGTTCTGACCCTGGTGCGGCAGGAGCTGGCTTCCTTTCAGAGTCGGTTTTCCGCTCTGGAAGCCATTCCTGCGCCCCCCGCTAGCGGTGAGTCAGCCGGCCTTGGCCCAGCGAAAGGCGGCCTCGTATGCTGCCACCGCGGCCAAACCAGGGCCCTCGGGGCACACCAAAAGTGGGGCCGTGGCGGGCCCGCCCCTGGCGAAGGCGCCGCCGCCCCAATCCAAGAAGGGTGGGGTGGCTCCTCAGATGGTGAGGAGCTCAGCCCCGGCGGCGAGACGGCCGCCCCGCCTTCAAAATCCCCTCCGGCCGACGCCGAGTGGGAAGTAGTCGGGCAGAAGGGGAAAAAGAGTAAGGCAGCAAGGGCGGCCAGGAGGAAACACAGGCGGCAGCGGCGCAAGGAGAGAAGTGTCGCGGCTAAGCTCCGTGCCCCAAAGTTCGCAGCTGTAATGATCACACTACAGCCGGAAGCTGAGAAGAAGGGCACGACCTACCGCGAGGTGCTCGCCAAGGCGAAGGCGGCGGTTAACCTCGGGGAGCTCGGTGTAACCAATGGCCGCCGGCTAAGGGTCACTGCAACTAGGGCCCGGATGCTGGAGGTTCCCGGTGCGGCCAGCGGACCGACGGCGGACGCTTTGGCTGCAAAGCTGAAGGAGTGCCTGAATGCAGACGAGGCTCGAGTGTCCAGGCCAACGAAGTGCGCTGACATGCGCATACTGGGCCTGGACGACTCCGTGACGGAAGAAGAGGTGGTGGCTGCCGTCATTAGGACTGGTGGGTGCTCTGCCGAGCAAGTTAGGGTAGGCACCATCCGTCCGAGGCTGTCACGCCCTACCGCCGGCCTCAGCACCATCGAGGCGATCCGGCCAGTGCTCGACCGCTGGCTCGGGAGAAGGCACGGCTCCCTGACGTTTCGGGCGACGCAGGTGCTCTCGGGGCATGGTTGCTTCGGGAAGTACCTGTGTCGTATTAACAGGGAGCCGGACGCCCGGTGTCACCACTGCGTCGACTGCCGGGAGGACACGGCGTGGCACACGCTGGCAGAGTGTGCCGCTTGGGAGGAGCCGCGCCGTGCCCTCATAACTGAAGTAGGCAATGACCTGTCGCTGCCGACCGTCGTGAACGCGATGGTCGGCGGCGCAGAGTCCTGGGACGCAGTGGTCTCCTTTTGCGAAACGGTCATCTCGCAGAAGGAGGCTGCGGAAAGGGAGAGAGAGATTTCGACTCTCGACCCGGCCCGCAGCAGACGCACCGGGCGTCGGAGGAGGGCGGACAACGCCCTCTTCCGGCCCCCCTAAATGGGTCCAGGGGCGACGGATTCGGGGACATCCGTCGCTCCCCAACATCAGGACCCGAGAAGGCGGCGCGCGTAGTGTTCCGCGTGCGCCGCTCACAGACGTTGCGGGGGGAGTACACCTCACTCCCCCCGCCCGAGACGGGGCCCGCGCAAGCGGGCCGGCACCAGCCGGGGTTGTGGAAGAATAATGTGTTCCCGCGACCCCGGCGTAGGTGTGAGATGGAACACCGGGGTGGTTTTTAGTCAGTAAGAGTCTGACAGACCCCTCCGCCCGCCCCAGGGCGGAGGACATCCATGAGGATTTTCCACCCCGGTAACAAAAAAAAAAAAAAAAAAAAAAAGGCACCATCCGTCCGGATCCGTGGGGGCGCCTGTATAAAGCGGTTCGAGGGCAACTTCGAGCCGCGGCGCCCCCACTTACGGAGAGTCTCCAACCCGAGCTGCTGGAGGAAGTGGTAGCAGCCCTCTTCCCGGCGAGAGCGGAGCATGTTCCGCCGCCGATGGCTTTGCCCGCAGCCGCAGAGTCTGCAGAGGAGGAGATGGAGAACGCCATCAGCGTCCCAGAGGTGACACAGGCAGAGATGAGGGCGGCCGTGATGCGGCTCCGGGCCAAGAACGTGGCTCCGGGGCCCGATGGAATTCACGGCCTGGCTTTGGCCCTATCTCTGAAGGAGTTGGAGCCCCAACTGAGAGGACTCTACACAGCGTGCCTTGAGCGGGGCCAGTTTCCCAGTCTGTGGAAGATTGGACGTCTGGTCCTGCTCAGGAAGGCGGGGCGCCCTGCCGACTCGCCGTCTGCGTACCGGCCCATAGTGCTGCTCGACGAGGTGGGCAAGCTGTTCGAGCGCATACTCGCAGCCCGCCTCGTCGGCCACTTGTGCAGAGAGGGGCCGGACCTGGACGAGAGCCAGTTCGGCTTTCGGCATGGGCGCTCTACCATCCACGCTGTGTCGAGGGTGAGAGTCCTGGCGGAGGAAACAGTGTCCCGGGGCGGGGTGGTGGTGGCGGTGTCCTTGGACATCTCCAACGCCTTCAACACCCTGCCCTGGAGCTGCATACGGGAGGCACTGCGTTATCATCGGGTGCCTCTCTACCTCCGCCGCATCGTTGGGGCTTATCTGGCGGGGAGGTGTGTCACCTACATGGGACGTGATGGCGGAAACCAGCATCAGGTGTCGTGCGGTGTTCCACAGGGATCGGTCGTGGGACCGCTCCTGTGGAACATCGGGTACGACTGGGTGCTGAGGGGCGAGCTCCCGCCGGGCGCGGACCTGACGTGTTACGCGGACGACACGCTGGTCACGGCCCGGGGGAGTTCGCACAGGGAGGCAGCGTTGCTCGCTACGGCGGCGGTCTCACTCACGGTGAGCCGCATACGGCGCCTCGGCCTGGAGGTGGCCCTCAACAAGTCGGAGGCCATGGTGTTTCATGGCCCCCGGCGGGCGCCACCGGCCGGATCACACATTGTGGTCGGGGGGGTCCGGATCGCTGTCGAGCCCACCATGAAATATCTGGGATTGGTGCTCGACAGCCGGTGGGACTTCGGACCCCACTTCCGGCGGCTGGCGCCCAAGTTGTTGGGCGCGGCCGGGGCGCTGGCAACGCTGCTTCCCAATCTGGGGGGCCCGAGCGCCGCCTGTAGGCGGCTCTATATGGGGATCGTGCGATCCATGGCGCTCTACGGAGCGCCGATCTGGGCGTCTGACCTGACGGCCGGCAGCATAGCTGTCCTGCGCAAGCCGCAGCGGGCCGATGGCCGTCAGAGTCATTCGGGGGTATCGCACGATCTCCTTCGAGGCGGGTTGTGCACTGGCCGGATCACCGCCCTGGGACCTGGAGGCGAAGGTGTTCGCGTCACTGTACCGGTGGCGCGAGGCAGCGCGGGAGCGGGGCGAGCGACCGATGCAGCAACAAATCGAGCAGCATCGGTTGCAGCTCCGCGAGGTCCTGGTGGCGGAATGGCGGGTGAGGCTGTCACGCCCTACCGCCGGCCTCAGCACCATCGAGGCGATCCGGCCAGTGCTCGACCGCTGGCTCGGGAGAAGGCACGGCTCCCTGACGTTTCGGGCGACGCAGGTGCTCTCGGGGCATGGTTGCTTCGGGAAGTACCTGTGTCGCATTAACAGGGAGCCGGACGCCCGGTGTCACCACTGCGTCGACTGCCGGGAGGACACGGCGCGGCACACGCTGGCAGAGTGTGCCGCTTGGGAGGAGCCGCGCACTTCGTTGGAAGACGGGAAAACTGGTCCTCATTAAGAAGCCGGGGCGCCCTGCGGACTCTCCGTCCGCTTACCGGCCCATCGTGCTGCTCGACGAGGTGGGCAAGCTCTTTGAAAGAGTTATTGCAAACCGCCTCGTCGGGCGGCTGGTGCGGGTGGGGCCGGATTTGGCGGAGAGCCAGTTTGGTTTCCGCAGGGGGCGCTTTACGGTGGACGCCATCATGCGCGTGCGAGCCCTCACGACGGGGGATGCTGTTGCCCGGGGTGGGGCGTCTTCGCGGTGTCTCTAGACATCGCCAATGCTTTCAACACCCTGCCCTGGAGTTGCATCAGGGAGGCATTGCGGTATCACCGGATTACCTCTGTCGCGTGGTCGAGGCCTATTTGACGGACAGGGCCGTAATCTACCCGGGTCACCGGGGAGAGTGGAACCGGCGAGAGATGTCGTGCGGTGTCCCACAGGGATCGGTCCTGGGGCCGCTTCTGTGGGATATCGGTTACGACTGGGTGCTGCGCGCCGACCTCCCGAATGGCGTCAGCGTGGTGTGCTACGCTGACGACACGCTGGTCCTGGCACAGGGGAGGTCGCACCAGGAGGCGGCCGAACAAGTGACACTCGGGGTTGCGACAATCGTCGAGAGGATCCGGCAGTTGGGACTCGAAGTGGCCCTGCACAAGTCCGAGGCCATGTGTTTTCATGGTCCTCGGAACGCCACTGTCGGGTTCCCAGATAACGGCGGGAGGGGTTCACATCGGCGTCGAGTCGACGATGAAGTACCTGGGACTCGTCCTAGACAGCCGGTGGAACTTCGTGGAGCATTTCCGACGTTTGGCTCCCAGACTGGAGCGGGCTGGGGCTGCCTTGAGGCGGCTCTTGCCCAATCTAGGGGGTCCAAACTTCCCTGCCGGAGGCTCTACGCGGGAGTCGTGCGGTCCATGGCCCTTTACGGGGCACCGGTGTGGGCGCGTTCTTTGAGGCTCCGACCGGCCCGCAGGTTGAACGCGTCCCAAAGGGTCATGGCCATCCGGCTGGTCCGGGGATATCGCACGGTCTCATGCAAGGCAGCGAGCCTCCTTGCCGGATTGCCGCCATGGGATCTGGAGGCAAAAGCCCTCGCGCACGTATGGGAGTGGCGCGAGGAGGCAAAACGACGGGGTGTAACTCCGCTGCCGCGAGAAATCACGGTACAGCGGACAGAGCTCCGGCGGGATCTCATGGCGACATGGAGGGTGCGATTGTCGCAACCTAGTGCTGGGCACGCCACAATAGCGGCGGTAAGTCCCCTCTTTGAGAAGTGGTTGGAGAGGCGCCACGGCGTCCTCACCTTCCGCCTGACACAGGTCCTCACCGGACACGGTTGTTTCGGGAGGTTCCTGTTTCGCATAAGGCGGGAGGAAACGCCCGGGTGTCACCATTGTGTGGATCGCCCGGAGGACACGGTGGAGCATACGGTGGAGGTATGCCCAGCTTGGGCGGAGCACCGCAGTGTCCTCGCGGAGGCGATTGGCGGCGGCGATCTCTCGCGTCCGGCCCTGGTCCAGGCCATGGTACGGAGCGAGAGGGAATGGCAAGCCGTCACCTCCTTCTGCGAAGCAGTAATGCTCGCGAAGGAGGAGGCGGAGCGGGTGAGGGAGAGAGCCTTGCGCCCTCACGCCCCCACTAGCCGCCGCAGGAGACGCCCTGGGCGTCGGGAGTCGCCTGCAGATTCCCGGCCACCGTAGGCACGGGCTTGCGGACGGCGAGCAATGGGTAGCTTGCCGTCCGGTAAGGACCAGGCCCGGGTCGACGGCGCGTTGTGTTCCACGCGCGCCTCAAAGAGATGTCAGCACAAAGTGACGGGGTCGGATAGGGCCGACGCCTCAGGGTCGCGGGTTATTCCACAGAGAAAACCGTGGCCCTGGCACAGGCAACTGAAGGAACACGGGTGGGTTTTAGTCAGTAAAAGTTTGACACGCCCTCCCGCTCCACCCAGAGCGGGAGAAGTCATTTGATGATTTCCCACCCAAAAAAAAAAAAAAAAAGGGTAGCTTGTTGATAAAAAGAAGGTGAATAACGATCTGTGTGGTATATTCGAGAACGCTGCATATGTACAGTATAATCAAATAAATAAGGTACATTAATAAACTTAAAACTAACACAATTTGTCAATGACGGTAGAATGTGCCGCGCTCCCTACGTTGATCGAGCGTGATGATACTCCCGGCCGGTTCGCATTCCTTTCACCTCGGCTAGACGGCTAGCTTAGTAAGCGCGGGCGCGCGGTGGCGCACGGCCGTGTGCGCTCTTCTAATTGGTATGACTATGGGTATGTACGTAACTTAGGAGCCGCTGCATAAGTTTAAGACTCCGAGACCTTTCAGCTCGAACTTTAGAATCGTTTCGAGTGCCTAGGGAGCTCCGTGGACGATTTTAACGATGGGTGCTTGGAAACTATCCATACGGTCGGGTCTAAGATCTTCAAGACCCGTCGTACAAATATAAACAAGAAGGTCTCTTATCTTACTTTACAGCTCATGGAGGAGAGGCGCGAGATGATCCTGCATTCTTCAGACGATGCACACAAATATCGCAAACTCAATAGACGGATCTCTAAGTCCCTGACAAGTGACCTCCGCCGCTTTAATACACACCGTATTAAGGGTACGATTGAGCGGAATATAGGTCTTTGCTAGAGATCTGTATATTTGGCAGAGCCAGCTTACGAAACTGAAGACCGATGATGGCAGGATCGTATCCACCAAACCTGAGCTCTTGGGAGCGATCGAGAGGTTCTATGGACAGTTATACACTTCAACAAGTAACCCCGTTACTAATCTGGCCAACGACCCAAGAGCTAGATTGACCCGACACACCGAAGACATTCCGGACGTCAGCTTGTACGAGATAAGGGTGCTACTGAAGCAGCTCAAAAACAATAAGGCGCCAGGAGATGACGGAATTACGGCCGAAATCCTAAAGGCCGGCGGGAAACCCGTTCTTAAGGCGCTCCAGAAACTTGATTCCGTCATACTCGAGGGCAAAACGCCGCAGGCATGGAACAGAGGTGTGAAAATACTTTTCTTTAAGAAGGCCGACAATGCCCTTCTTAAGAATTATAGGCCAATCTCACTTCTGAGCTATGTCTACAAGCTGTATTCAAGAATCATCATGAACCGTTTCGCTCGCAGGTTTGACGACTTCCAGCCTTCCGAACAAGTAGGATTCCGTAAAAGCTTTAACACTTTAGACATATATGCTGCGGCAGGTTATACAAAAGACCGAAGAGTACAACCTGCCTCTTTGCTTAACGTTTCTGGACTACGAGAAAGCCTTCAATTAGATCGAGAAATGGGCTGTACTGCATTCACTTCAACGGTGCCAGATTGACTATCGGTACATCGAGGTGCTGAAGTGTCTGTATGAAAACACCACTTTGTCAGTCCGACTCCAGGACCAGACCTCGAAACCTATCCTTCTGCAGCGAGGTGTGAGACGTTACTGGAGGATGTCTTTAAGTTTCTGGACTGGAAAGGGGTTGGCATCAACTTCAATTGCGATGGTACATCACTCACCTTCGGTTTGCCGACGACAGTAGTCATGGCAGAGACTGTGGAGGACCTCGGTGCAATGCTCGACTATGAACCAAACAAAGGTCATGTCAGATGCCCATGTAACACCCACTCTCATGGAGATCGGAGACGCTACATTCGAAGTTGTGGACGAGTATGTTTACCTAGGACAAACTGTACAATTAGGTAGGTCCAACTTCTAGAGAGGTAAATCGACGACCAACTCTGATTTTCTGTTGCGTATTTTATTTAGATGTTACGCTAATTGCTTACGTTATCAGTCAAATCAAATCAAATCAAATCAAAAGTCATTTATTCAAACTAGGCTGAGAGTCAGCACTTTTCGAACGTCAAAATTACATAAGACAGTCCCCCAAAACGCCCGCCCTTCACCACTTCCTAGTGCTTTAGCTGGGAAGAAGAAGTGGCGCAACAAACTCCCCAGCAGCACAGCTGTCTGTTTAGTTAGAAAACCATTGAATTATATAATTATAAGATAATCAAAGAATAAAAACCGAAACACAAAAAAAATAACATATTAAATTATCTGCCATATTTAAGCTAGCCACGCCAATATACCCAAAACAGAAACCAATAAAAAAATCAATGAAAAAAACAACATAACTTAATACACAAATAAAAGCCGCATAAGGGGCGTGACATCTTACATATGCATTATTGGATTATTTTTTAAGTAAACACAAATGACAAACCAGGACCATCGAAGTAAAATAAGTTAACAGAACAATTACTTTAACAAAATCAAAACCATAGACAGCAAGACGACCAGTCAAAAGTTAAAATTAATGCATGGTATCAATAATACGATACATAACAACGTACCTAGTAGCGACAGCTTGATCACAATACATAATATAATTGACGCCAAAATAGCTCACGGTGTTATAACAATTGCTATCCAAAATCTTTAACAAATACACAATGTAAGCATCAAAAGCTCTTTATTACTTACCTATTCGTGTTCAGTCCCAGGCTGCACAAGTTTATAATAGAAGAAATAGGTCTCCGGAGCTTAACTAAATGGGCGTCGACCTGTCGCCACGCGCTAGATAATGGACTGCACGGGCGGTCTATGGCAACCGCCGTAGACAGGTTCCATTGAAGGGAAATGCAATTTTAAAGTCGGAAGTCGAAGCTTTTATTTCAAATAGGCCCTACAAGGCACTTCTGAACGTCAACATTTACATTTAAATATAATTGATTAAACATCGTGAGGAAACCGGCATGTCCTAGAACCAAAAAATCGAAGACATGTGACATCTACCAACCCGCACTGAGCCCGCGTGGTGGATTACGGCTCACTACCTCTCATAGAGAGGAGGCCTGTGTCCCAGCAGTGGGAACGTTATAGGCTGATTATGCCATGTTATGCTTATAATTGATTCTAGGCGCCCCTTCCAAAAGGAGGTTTCGTATGGAGAAGAAGTGGCAAAAAACTCCACCTTTACTCTTTTAAAATGTTTAACAATATTTTGTATACATTAATTATATTTTTAAATGTGAAGACGATGCACCAAGAATAAAAATACGATACCACAATAAGTAAAAATAATTTAAAATAAAGCAAAGACAAATAAATCAATCACGTGATAGGTACATGGTGTTAACATATTTACAAACATTGCAAAAGTAAATGATTTTCCTTAAATATTAACTAGGAATAAGTCAGTGAGTGAGTTGAGTAAAAATAACAAATTAAGCAATTCATTGTGGCATGCGGGTTTCGTAGTAGGTTAGGAAATGAAATCATAGATCACTTTATTAGGAGTGATACACAAGACACAGAAACAATCAGGGAAGTATGTTATAAGGTCTCTAAGCACTTGTTCACTGGTCACTATCGGTAGAAAGAATGGGACGTTACTGCCCTGGGCTTGGCTACGCCGCAGCGCGTGGTCCGGCGTGAGGTCACAGGGCAGGCAGCAGAGTAGAGGAGCGAGGTCACCAGGCGTGGGCAGCACCACGCAGGGATGAACGACCGCGTGTAGGCACGTGGCCCGCTCAGGCAAGGGCCTCAACACGTGGCGGGTGTGGGGTCTCGGGCACCCACGAGCCACGTGGATGGCAGGTTCAGGCGGCGGTAGCGGCGGCGTGAGTAGTCCGCGTGACGGGCGTCTCTCCAGCGGTAGGGCGCAGGCAGCGATGACGTCTGACAGCGGTAGGCAGGAATTGTTTCCCAAGACTGGAACCCTGGAATCAGCGCGAGGCGGGTGCTCCCGTAAGCGTTGTGCCAGACCACTGCAAGCCTCCGTTTATGTGTGCGTCTCCCAGCCGTAAGCCAAAAGCAAGGTGGATGGAGGAAGACTCACCCATCGTGGCGGCTGACAATTAGAGGTTATGCCGTGCACATGCCGCGGGCATTCTCGGAGGTCCCTCGCCGCGTGGCCAGGCGATTAAAGCGAACAGCTAGGCGCAGCGCGGCGAGACAAGCATAGCGTAGGATGCGAGAAGCACACGCACGCATGCAGAAAGAGGTGCAGTAATGGTGACAGGTGATATGGCAGAAGCCACTATAGGTACATAGCTTTCTCGACAGTCAAAGTGAGGCTGCCAAGAATAATTACAATAGCTGCCAGACCGCGCAGACAGAGATACACAAAAAATGCGATTTGACAGAACACAAATAAGAATATTGGCAATCACACTGCGCACTTACCCGTTTATCTCGGGTTTATGTGTGCTTGCCTGCTTGATGCGAAAGAAAGAGGATGTTAGGTTTTTTTTTTTGTAATTTTTTTTTTTTGTGTATGGCATCTCGTAGTTGACCTTGAGAGGTCGTGACTACTTAACCGGACTTTCCTGTGGCTGCCTTAAGCGGACTCAAAGCCTCCAGCCAGGGGCGTAAAACTACTTACGTTACTAAGCGAACGCTCGCTAAGGGCACCCCCTGTGGGGTACGGACCTCGGCTTAGGGCGTCGCTGACGGGAGGACAGCAAGATGGGACAGGCTGGATCAGATTTTGTTGATTATTATTATCATGGGAATTTAAAGCTACGGGCTCAGCTACGGCGCGGGCTGGCACTTCGTCGAGCAAGGGTCGGGGGGGACAGTTACGTCGGGATCTTCGCGAGGAACCTCGGCGGCGAGGTCGGAATGTCGGTCTGTGTTTGTGCACTGTACTGGTGGCCCTACTGCTCTCTTGAATGAGAGTTATGTGGTCATCGGGATCGGTGAGGACATGCTTGGGACGGTGGACATGACTAATGGAGGAGGGAATATAGCTAACGGCCTTGACAACCAGAGGGTTGCGGTAATTCGCGGCGGTTTCGAAGAAACGCTTTGAAATGCGTTTCATGAACTGGCGGATAGTGGGAATCTTGAGGTCAACGTGAAGGATCTCGTTGCGAACGTACCAGGGGGAGCCTGTAATCCTACGGAGGAACTGCTGCACTGGCATATGTCATGATCGGGCGGATGCACGCTGTGTAGATACGCATTTTGCACTTTAGTGACAATTAGCTACGTGCATTTAGGACAAAGTGAAGTCTACCTAGAGCGAAGGCGGCGCGCGAACGAGCCGCCTTAATGTGCTCTGAAAAACAGAGGTGTTCATCGAGCACTACACCCAGATATTTGGCTCGCTTCTCCCAAGGGATCGGCTTGCCGAACATGGTGATCGGTCGAGGGGGGCAGGGATTGCGACGGGGCTTTGAGAAAAGAACCGCTTGACTTTTGTCGGGATTGACTTCGATTCGCCATTTTCTAAACCAAGCGCCAAGCTTGTTCACTTGGGTTTGGAGAATGCGAGCTATCGAATTTTCATCACGGCCAATGTAGTAGACGGCCGTGTCGTCTGCGAACAGGGCCAACTGCACCTTACTGCACTTGGGCATATCGCTGGTGAATAGCGTGAATGCTAGAGGAGAGTTCACAGAGCCCTGAGGGACTCCTGCGCGAATAGGGTGGGGGAGGATAGCGCTCCTTCGATGCGAAAGTGCGGTTCGACAAAAACTCCCGTAAGATGAGCACGAGAGTTGGTACAGCTTATATAATAAGCCGTTGTGCCAGACTTTGTCGAACGCTTTCGCTATGTCGAAGAAGACAGCACCGGTCATCAAACCTCGTTGGAAACCGAAGTTGATGTGTTCGACTTTATGATGGACCTGTTGTACGCACGCGTGTTGCGTTCTAAAACCAAACTGTTCGTTGGGGATGAGGCCCTTTGTCTCCGCGTAGTCTCTGAGATGCTTATAAATAAGCCTCTTATAGATTTTGCCGAGGACATTGAGCAGACTGATGGGGCGGTAACTAGTAGGCTCCGACTTTGGCTTGCCGAGCTTCGGGATACCGATGACGGTGGCTTCTTTGAATGCCTGTGGGAAGATGTTATTGCTCAGGGCACCATTGAAGATGGTGGTCAGTAGCATTATCAGGTGGGCAGGGAAAAGTTGGAATACCCTATTGGTGATTCCATCTGAGCCTGGGGCTTTACAAGCCTTAAGACCTTTGATGAGGTTGTGCACTTCGTCTGGCGTGACGGGGGGCAGTGGATACTCTGGGTCTTCGACGGGAGGGAGGGAGGCTCTATGTTCGATTTCAGCGTCGACCTCAGAGAGGTGAGCTTGGTCTACTGGTTGAGAGCTAGGCGAGCATTGGGCTTCTAGACTGTCGGCTAGACATCATCGAAGGCGATGGTCTTGTCGGGACCGATCAGGGGGGGCATGGAGACTATTTCTCCGGATCTAAGTTTCCTCTGGAGTTGCCAGAAGGCTAGGTGGGTGGGCACTAGTTCGCTCAGCATCTTGTCCCAGCCGGTGGTACGCAGCTCCTCTATGCGTGTTCTTATAGTACGCTGTAAGTAACGCATATGGGCTTTGTTCGCGTCGCAGGGGAAGTTGCTGTAGGCACGGTCAGCCGCGTTCTTCTCATTCAACAGTTCGCGTACATCGTCCGGCAACTTCCAGCGACGGTCCTCCGTCACTGGAATTTCCCTTGAACAATCGTTCAGGACTGATTGTACGTGAGCTGTAAATGAGTCGATCGCGGCCGTCGTGTCACTCTATCGCTAGAGTCAAAATGATCGGGGATTGGGTCCAAGTGGGGGGACGTGTTGGATTTTAAGCGATCGCTTACTATCCTCCAGTCCGTTACCACTTTGGTGGGAGGGGGTTGGGTGGAGTCGGGCAGACCTAAGCGGGGGACCAGTTTCATGACTACTGGACGGTGATCAGAAGCGAGCTCTTGTACCACTTCTATAGAGTACAACCGTAGGTTGACGTTCTGTAGGAGCGCCACGTCGAGCACGTCGGCGGTGTGATTGGGATCGGGGGGAAAGTGAGTGGGAGTCATCGGCGCGATAACATCGAAATTCTGAGAGGAGGAGAGGTTGAACAAGTGTCTCCCTCTGGAAGAGATCCTGGTGCTATTCCAGGAAGAATGTTTTGCGTTGAGATCACCCGCTATGATAACGGAGTCACTCAGGCTAAATAGGACAGAAAGATCTTCAGTAAGGAGTTAGAAATTCTCCGAAGTATTAATGGGGGGAGGTAGGCCGATACTCTGGTGATCGGTTGATGACCTGTCATGCCAAGCCGACAGCAAGACACTTCCAATCGTGAAAGTGTGGGAGGGTCGATGGGAATGCAGTAAAGCTCCTTTTTGTAGTAGATAAGGGTACCGCCCTTATGGCAACGCGTCCTGTCATTGCGAACTGTACGATAGTTTGCAATTGACGGATTTCGGTAACTGGGCTTAAGGAACGTTTCCTGAACTAAGAGAATGTCGATGTGGTGGTCGCGGAGGAACTCGCTGATTTCAGCGCGTTGTCGCAGGATGCCATTGGCATTGAAATAACCTAGCTTTAAGGATCGGGGTTTGGTTCGCGTGAGGATTCCTTTATCCATTATTAGGGTTGGGTTGGTTGGAAAAGGACATCAGGGCTTGCGTAATGTCCGGGTACGCATTATATATACTTTAGCGACAAAGTTACTCAAAAAGCCAATTACACCAATCCCCCCTATCAGAGATCTTAACGGAAAGTGGGCCATAAGCAATGAGCAAAAAGCTCTAAGATTTGCACATCACCTCGAAGAAACCTTTCAGCCAAACGACGGGTCTGTAGATAACTTGCAGTTTGCCAATATTCTGCAAGACCAAAGAAGTCAGCTTGTGACCCCGAAAGAAGTTGCAAAGGAAATTCAAATTACTAACCTCAAAAAATCCCCAGGGTATGACCTTATTACGGGAGAAATCCTAAAACACCTTCCACGTAAAGCCATCGTTAAGCTAACTCGGCTCATCAATGCTGCATTCGTGCTAAAGCATGTTCCTGAGCCATGGAAAGTTGCTGAAGTGATTATGATTGCAAAGCCCGGTAAACCGCCTACCGAAGTTTCATCATACAGGCCCATTTCCCTGTTGCCTATATTATCGAAACTGTTTGAAAAATTGTTTTTAAAACGCCTAAAACCTATAATAAACGAAAGAAACCTAATTCCTGTCCATCAGTTTGGTTTCAGAGAGAAACACTCAAAAATAGACTAAGTACATAGAATCACAAACATCATTGAGAGAACGCTTGAAGAGAAAAAAGTCTGCTCCTTTTTAGATGTGGCAAAAGCTTTTGATAGAGTTTGGCATAAGGGTTTGATATACAAGTTACGACTAATATTGCCCAATGATTTTGCCGATATCTTGCACGCATACATTACAGATAGAATGTTTCAAGTAAGGCACGAGGATGCCTTTTCTGATCTAAGAATTATTAAAGCTGGCGTGCCTCAAGGTAGTGTGCTGGGTCCAGTCCTATACCTGCTGTACACGTATGATATGCCAGAGCTGGAAAATAATACCATCGCAACCTTCGCCGACGACACTGCCATTATGGCTACAGGGTCATGCCATACGGAAGCAATCAAAAAGGTACAAATCGCTGTAAATGAAATTCATGACTGGCCACAAAAATGGAGAATCAGATTGAATGAATCGAAGTCACTACACATTGATTTCACCAACAGGAATTGTGATTACCAACCAATCTTCATAAATGGCCAACAAGTGACATACGCAAATACAGCCAAATACCTTGGCATAACGCTTGACGCAAAACTGCGCTGGAAAGCGCACGTCAAAAAGAAAAGACAGGAACTAGACATGCGTTTTAAAAATATGTATTGGTTGATTGGACGGGGTTCCTGCCTATCGATACATAACAAAATTTTAGTATATAAGCATATTCTTATGCCAATATGGACATATGGTATCCAACTGTGGGGCTGTACTAAGCCGACCAACATCAAAATTATACAAACATTACAGAATAAAGTACTCAGGAGTATTGTAAATGCGCCCTGGTATATAAGAAATGACGACCTCCATCGTGACCTAAAAATGGAACCCGTCACCAATATAATCAAAAAATTTGCTGAGGCCCATGAACACCGACTCCATCGACATGTGAACATCGAGGCAATTCAGCTGTTAGACCAAGCAAATATAGTGCGAAGACTAAAACGAACTAAACCTTTTGAGTTAGTGTAGTGTAAGGTGTAGAAATAATTGTGACAGTGACACACATAATAACACATGAACAAAGTGTTTATATCATTAATTATCAGACTCTAAGAAAGTGGAACGGACTTGAGTAATGTTCAATCAGCACTTTTCTAAGTTTTAAAATAATTATCACGTAACAAATTAAGTTAAATTAAAATTGCTTATTAGTCGTATAGGCTAGATTGTAATCAATTATTAAGAACCTGGTTCTTTTTAATAAAGTATAAAAATAAAAATATATATATATACTTTGAATGATGAATATGTTGCCGGCATTTCTGGCGGCAACAATTTCGCTGGCCATTTTCCTGGCGCGAGGGGTAAGGAACGCCGTGAACGTGTTCGAGATCACGTTGAAGGCGTCCATCGGGTTCTGGCCGACCACACGGGTGGCTGCGGGTGGAGCTGAAGCGACAGGAGCGGCTTTGTTGACAGGCACAGGAATGCCTGGGGGCACGTTGACGCGGATGCGGGGTTCCATAAGTGGAGGGATGGCCGCAGGAACGGGTCTGGGAGCTAAGGCTGGAAAAGCCTGCCGGTGGTGGAGGTAATTCCAGGGCGGGGGCCTCTGAGGACTGAGTCGCTCCTGGTAGTGTGTCGTTGGCCACGCGTGGGCGTAACGGGGGCTTTCCCTTTGTTGACGGGCGTCTGCGCGCTTCGTCAGCTTGGGAGATGAGGTTTTGGGAGCCTTGGGACACTCCTCCACGCCTGATTCGCCGCACAGCACACAGCTTGGCGGCTCTGTGCACAAGGTGCGGTCTTTAGGACGGGTGCATTCTGCAGAGCCGTGTTCGCCCAGGCACTTGACGCACCTGGGTTTGGCATGGCAGTGCATCTGCGAATGCCCGTAAAGCTGGCAGCGGTGACACTGCCTTATGACACCGGTCTTGAAGGGTTTTTCAATCTGCAAGCCGGTGAGGTTGCAGATGGATCGGACGTTAAAAATGGGGTGGTGACCCTCGGTAGGAGGACAGACCACGAGGACCATGTCGAATGGCACTCTGCCTCTGGCGCGGTCCATCCGGTGCACTTCGGTGACTGGGACGTTCTGCGACAGAAGGTCGGCTTTTATTTCGTCCGCGGGTATTTCCTTCGGGATCCTACGGATCACGACTCTAGTTTGACGGTCTTCGGGGAGGGTGTAGATGTGGAAGGACACACCTCTAAGTCTGAGAGTCTTTGTGAGCTCTCTGTAATCATTCGATGTAAGGACTTGGACCTTTATACCCTGTTGGGTAGATTTAGCGTTGGTGTAGCCGATTCTTAGCTCGGTACACCATTTGGACACATCTGTCCATTTTGCCTTGTCCTGGATGAACACAGGGGGAGGGGGTCGATCTTTTTTGTCGCAGAGGCCTGGGCAGAGGGCTTGGCAGCACTGTGGCTGAGGGAAGAGGAGGTAGAGGCCGAGGCGGCCTGGGAGGGGCAGTGGCGGATGGAGCCACGGGAGCGGAGGTAGACGGTTCGATAGCGGGTTTCTTGGTGGTCCTTGTGTCAGGCTCCGCTTTTTCCTTGAGGCTCCTCTTTTCGAGCAGACCGTCTTGAAGACGCCTTCGTCGGACGAGGGGGAGGAGCTCTGGGAGTCGCTCTCATCTAAATCGAAATAAGGCGAGGTCGGGCGAGGGGATGGCTCGCTGGTGTCCATGTGGACAGCCGGCGGCGAGCAACTTGGAAGTTGCGACGGAGAGGGCTCGAGGGCATCGCTAAACGTAGCGATGTCTGAGCTGGCGGTGCCTACTTGGTCAGACCGATCGGTGACGGACTGCTGCAGGGCAGCAAATTTGGCGCCATACTTGGCGAGGAAGTCGGGGTCCTTAAACAGGACCTCCTTGAAGAACGCCACTATTAGGGCGTCCTCCGTGGTCGGAGTGGGGGGACAACTTGAGAGAGGGAATGGTGTAAATTATGTTTCCACGTCACCTAACCCTATACCTAACTCCCCGGGTGGATGGGCCCGGGGATGAGTTCCCTCCCTGTCGGGAGGTGTGTACCTATTGGTGAGCCCTAAGGACATTAGGCGTCCAGCGGGGGATATTTATAGCCGCAACCCACGCTTCGACACTGCATGACGGTGGTGGTAATTTGAAAGATTTAGGGATGTCACTCTCGTAAACCGTAACTAGAGATGTGAGTTTTAGTTGATTTTTAGGAAATCGACGCCTCTAGATTGTCCTATGGAGCAGGACCAGCATGTTTCCAAGCATTCTTATCTAGGATATAAACCTTTTTTTGTAATATGCTTGTTTAATACAGTGTACTTTTAACATGAGTTTTAAACTTTCTTTCATTTAATTGCGATATATCACAAGGCATTTTGTTGTAATATTTAACACAGTAGCCCATAAAAGATGTATGTACTTTTGATAGTGTAAAAAATGGTTGACGTATTTTATCTTCATTTCTAGTGTTAAAATTATGTGTATTACTTATTTTATTTAAAAGATGCAGATTTTTACTAACATAAATAATATTTTCATTGTAGAACTGACAAGGTACTACCATAATATTAATCTTCTTAAATAGTTCCCTAAGAGATTCGTGGCGCCGTAGATTGTTAAAGGCTCTGACAGTTCTCTTTTGCAAAATAAAATGGATTCACTGTCTGCAGCCAGACCTCACACTAAAATGCCGTATGACATAATGCATTGGAAGTAGCTAAAATAAACTAAACGCGTGGTTTCTACATCTGTTAACTGTCTTTCTTTCTAACAGCATACGCGGCCGATCTTAGTCGCCCCGCAAGAGATGTCATATGAGGTCCCCATTTTAACTTCTCGTCTAGCGTGATTCTTAGGAAAACTGTCAGAATAAAAAATTCTAGTTTTTCTCCATTCCATATTATGTCACATTCACAACTTCTAACATAAGGTAATTTAAATCGAATGTTTTTTTTTTTTTTTTCTCATCTTGTACCAAATTATTTACCGTTAATCAATCTTGGACCTGAAGAATAGAGTTAATCACGTCATCAAGATTTTGTGACCGTCGGTCTATTTTAAAGATAAATGAAGTGTCATCTGCAAATAACACCATCTTCGGTTGATTCTGAAGTAACTGGGTATATAATTAATGTAAACTAAAATGAGGAAAGGACCCAATATCGAACCTTGAGGAACGCCCATTGTCATTTCAGAACCTAATGAGTTTATGCCGTTTATTCGTACTTTAACCTTTCTATCTTTCAGGTATGACCATAACAAATCAAGACCTGCATTCCTAATCCCATAGTGCTCTAGTTTCAGCAGAAGTGTCTCATGGTGTACGCAATCGAACGCCTTAGAGAGGTCGCAAAAGAGTGACACCGGCGTCAGTGGTACAACGCCCTTTAGTGAAATGGTGGTGATGTTTATGAAAGATAGATTTTTTATTAACGTGACGTAACTTTTGATTGAGCATCAACTTTTCAAACACCTTACTGAGAACTGGCAGAATTGACACAGGCCTATAATTATTGGGCTTTTTACTATCACCGGATTTGAACAATGGGATCACTTTACTGTGTTTCATCAGATCCGCAGAGACTCATTGGTCTACACTGGTGTTAAATATGAAAGCTATATAGGGCGCAAGGGTTTCGGTGAAAGATCTACAGACTTTTGCAGACATTCCCCAGAGATGTTCTGTAAAAAGTTCTTGTGCCGCGAGTGTAGTGAAGTCGGAACGAACCGGAAAACTAAATCCACCTTCACATCCTACATTACGTCAGTTAGGCAAGTCCAATGCGCGCAATGAAATGTAGAATAATATAGTCTACGATACTGAAGAAGAAACATCGGTACAAAATAACAGCGCGGGTGATATTGAAAAGTGGTTGGAGCGTAGTCAACAAGAACTACAGCAGATTGACAGTGATAAAAACAAGTCGCAAGCGAAACCGGGCCGACACAGAAGGAACAGTTCAACAGCTTGCGAGAGCAATCAAAGAACTCGTCTCGTCCTCCGCCATCCAGCAAAATACTAAATCATAAGTCGTCACAGCACACCGAAAAAGACCCCTAGTTTCAGCGACCACCCAAAAGAGTGGCTCCATTTCGAGCAAGCTCGTAGGGAATCCACATAAATCTGTAATTTCACCGATTGAGAAAACCTTTGGCGATTACTTAAGTGTCTACGCGGCGCCGCTCAAGAAGCTGTAGCCGGCCTACTTATCAGTGGTGTTTCAGAGATGTAGCTGTAGCCGGCCTGCTTATAAAAATGGTATCGATCGTATACCGAAGGCTGGAGGGTGGCAGTGGTTCACAGACGTAATTTCCACTCTTAAAATTGCAATTCGGAAACGTTGACGTCATTCTTTCCCGCATCGTGTCAGACATAAAGAAGATGAACAACCTTCTCTTTTCGTCTTTTTGTATTTTTTATTGTAAGGAACAGCAAACAGTTAAATTATGAGTTTACAATTTGTCAATATGCAAATCTAAGCATTGTTTTGAAGAGATATGAGGAAAAGCGTGTAAAATTCACTCATACTCTTAGAAATGAGAGGATCCTCCGACCAGATGGATGTCGTATCTGGTGGGCAACTGTCCGACGATTGCTATTGCTATAAGGAAATCGCCACGTGGCGATTTCCAATAGTCTGACTTGCGTCTACGAGAGGAGTTCGATTGCAGAGAACTAAAAACGTGGCGTGAGACTACGCTGCCTGAAGAAACAACAACCGACGCTAGCTCCCTCGCAATGGGCTGATGGAGAGTCTGCTGCGAGCTCCCACTCGACAGATTGCGGGCCGGAGGAGCGGCCGACGCGAGCTGCTCCAACCTCGAGCTGCTGCGCGACCGTGAGCATGGAGAGGCTGCTGCGAGCTTCAACTCGACAGACTGCTGGCTGGAGGAGCGGCCGACGCATGATGCTTCAAACTCGAGCTGCTGCGCGACCGTGAGCTCCCTCGTGGCAGACTGCGAGCCAGAGGAGCGGCATACCCCAGCTTCGACTAATTCTTAATTCAATATCTTTTTCTACGTAATTTTGTATTTTATATTCTAAAATTATATTAACTTGTAACCACGTTCGGCCAGTCGGCTAAACGTTTCGTTACAGAAGATGCTCCAGTGAGTCGGGGTGGCTGACTGCTGGTGTCGACCAGGAGAGGGATTAAGCGCTCTGCTTGTAGACCGGCCGAATGTGCAGTGTGCTGTGCCAAGGTTGCTGATGAGGCTGAGGGTGATGACCAGGTATGCGCTTGCGCTGCATGCTGATGGTCAGGATAACCGTTCAAGCCGTGGTTGCTGGCTGGCTGTGTGACTTGCGGGAGTGATGTTGATGACGTCACGCTGATGTAGTTGCACGAAGGCTGCGCTGACGTTCAATCTCGGGGTCACCAGTGAAGAGATATGAGGAACAGGGTGTAAAGCTCACTCATACTCTTAGATAAAGGAGGATGTTATTAACTCAAAACAAAACGAACGCTGTCGATTTAGATTTTGTACAAGAACTTATTACCTTGACCTAGACACTAACCTATTATATGTTAACAATTGTAGCATTTATTCCCAGAAAATACGGCTAACAAATGTATAAGTAGAGTAGAGAAAGTAGAGAAGACATCCTAATTGCCGCGTCAGAATTGTACCTTGTAGACGTGTGTTCTAACTTGTAAAGAGCGGATGATTCGTCATATCATTGAACTGAACGCATTGTTTCTAAAAACTTGTATTTTGTTGCAACAAGCTTACAGAAATGTGCTTCAGGTAGTCCGACCCTAGGTAAAAAAAAAAGGTTTAACAGCCGCACAAATAGTCGGTCCAAGTGTCAAAGTGATAAGTTCAAAAGTGCTGCAAAAACAGTGAGGGTGACGGTGACGCGCCTGGTTGGAATGCGACAAGGCATGTTATACTGAAATTATTTGAACATAATAAGCCCTTTTGGATCTTTATTGGGTCTTGGTTTTAAATAAATATAGTAATGTAAACGTAAATTGTGATGCGATGTCACTAATACCATTTATAATAAACTCAAAGATGGGCTATAAATTAGCCAGACTAGTGTATCAAATGGTGATCGTACCTTGTATGATACACAAACAAACAAACGATTTTATTTTTCATAAACAGTTTCCTCTATCACATTACTTTCCTTAAAAACACAGAACGTATTTCAAGGTCAGTGAAATGAAAATGGTTCTGCATTAGGTAGGTGGGTACCTACTGAGGCTACTGATAATTGCACATTTTCTGGCACGGTTGCTAAGTAATCTATGGGAGAGTAGGCCCGGCACCCTCGACCTCGACTCAGACGTCTTTTCAACATATGGCGCGAGTTGTGAGCCGAAAACCGTGCAAAAGTGGTATACGTGCGTTCCTGATTCCGAGCCTGCGGTTGAGGAGACTACCCCGAGCTAGCTAACCTGGTGAGATCGTTCCTTATATTTGAGGCATTTGCCTCGAAGCTGTATAAGTTAACTCTTTCGGTGCGCGCTGCCCCTGAACAGTTGTCTAACCGAAATCACGCTATTTCTCCGCTTTCACCATAACTCGTGGTTATTTTAGAAATTATGTATTAAAGCTCTACAAACCCTATGTCATTGAATATGAAATTAAAATTAAAGCATTGTTCTAAAAGAAACTGTATTTTGTAGCAACAAGCTTACAAAAATGTGCTTCAGGTACACGACCCGAGGGTGACAAAAAACAAAAAATGGTTTGTCACAAATGGATGTACATCAGAACGTTCGGCCAATCGAGGTAGGGAGCTGGCTGCTACTCCAGTTTTTTGTGACGATTTGGTGACTCACAAAGATGCCAGCCAAATAATTTGTGACAGTACTGTTCGAAAGTTAGAAGCATTTATGTATGGCCGAACGTCCTGATATCAGAACGTTCGGCCAACCTGAATCTCCATAACTGAGGACCTTAGAGAAACTGTTACTGAATAAGGATTTAGTGACGATTTGGTGACAAACAACCACTAATTTACTTCTACTCGTAATGCCACCTGTTAAAAGTAAAATGAACTTTAGCTCCAGGAATATCAGGACGTTCGGCCAACCTGATCTTCATAACTGAGGGCCTGAGAGAACCCGTTAATGAATAAAGATTTAGTGACGGCACTGAAACGAATTATTATTGCTTTTTTTTTTTTTGTGACGACCCCATTCAATAGTAAATTGAAAATTAAACATTTAACCTCAAAACATTGGGATTATCGAATCCTTCACAAGGAAGAAGCATAGAGGAACCGTTAATGAATAAAGATTTTGTGACTGCACTGAAACCAATTTGTATTGTTTTAGGTTTTTTTGTGACGACCCCATTCAATTGTAAATTGAAAATTAAACATTTAACCTCAAAACATTGGGATTATTGAATCCTTCACAACGAAGAAGCCTAGAGGAACCGTTTATGAATAAAGATTTAGTGACTGCACAGAAACCAATTTGTATTGTTTTAGGTTTTTTTGTGACGACCCCATTCAATTGTAAATTGAAAATTAAACATTTAACCTCAAAACATTGGGATTATCGATTCCTCCACAACAAAAAAACCTAGAAAACTCATCAAAACCCCTGATGTGTCGCAGTCGTAGAGAATAAGTAACAGCTCTGCAGGTTTTCGGTGCAATGGCGTTATTATATTTACGGATTTAACATTAATCTATAAAATGGCACAATGGCGGATGACGATTGAAATAGGGTGACCATGTATTTTAACGAAACAAGTATTTATCGTTTATGCACGCAATACGTGCGGCGATTTCTCGCGTCCGGCCCTGGTCCAGGTCATGGTACGGAGCGAGAGGGAATGGAAAGCCGTCACCTCCTTCTGCGAAGCAGTAATGCTCGCGAAGAAGGAGGCGGAGCGCGTGAGGGTGAGAGCCTTGCCTTGCCCCTAGTCGCCGCAGGAGACGCCCTGGACGTCGGGAATCGCAAGCAGATTCCCGGCCACCGTAGGCGCGGGCTTGCGGACGGCAAGCAATGGGTAGCTCGCCGTCCGGTAAGGACCAGGCCCGGGTCGACGGCGCGTCGTGTTCCACGCGCGCCTCAAAGAGATGTCAGCAGAAAATGACGGAGTCCAATAGGGCCGACGCCTCAGGGTCGCGGGTAATTCGATAGAGATAACCGTGGCACAGGCAACTGAAGGAACACGGGTTGGTTTTAGTCAGTAATAGTCTTACACGCCCTCCTGCTCCGCCCAGAGCGGGAGAAGTCATTTGATGATTTCCCAATCATTAAAAAAAATAAAGGTCTGCAATACGTCTAAATTGATGAAACAAGGTGAATAATATGTAGATATTCCAACGAAATAAGTATATATCGAGTGGGTCTCAATAAAACAAAACACGTAAATCATTTTCTCATATGCAACGCTGCTTATGCACAATCAGCGTTGAGCTAATGCCTGTTAAGTAAAAAAAAAGAATGTTTATTTCAATTAACATACTTGGTTTGCAATAAATAATTTGGTGATTGACATTAGAGATTGCTTAAATTTGACTACCAGTATACGTAAATAAATTGATAAATAACTTAAATAAATGCTTTATTTCTAATCAGTCATCCACACTAGCGATAGTTATGTAGGCAGGTACCTCCTAATTTGTACTTAGGAATCATAGTTAAATTGGGTCACCACAAGAGAAGATACTTCGATTTGACAGATTCTTGTGTCTACTGTTATGTGAGATTTGAAACTTGTCAAATCGAATTGCTTTTGGTGGTGACTCGACAATATTATTGTTATTTTGACAAACTAGATTACACGTTTTACAATTTAACAATAGTTCCAAGAAATTACAGAAGGTATTGTACAATAACTACACTAAATGACATTTTAAAAAATACTAGTCGACAACATTACGGCTTTCTTTCAGCCACAACGTAACTTCTCATTTTCGATAGTCCTGCCTGCTTCTACTATAGTACTCAAGGATGGAGAAGTGCCTGACCTTAATGACGACACACGAGTGACATGACAATATGGACTGGCTAGCTAGAGACAGCAAGGCGTTGTGGGGAAGTTCCGGGAGTTGCAGGGGGAGGAACGGATCCCAGGCGAGTGCAGAAATCCCTTGGTACTTTATTAGAAATTTATAAAAACGAAGAAGGTAAACTGTGTAGGTAGGTGCGATCGGCCACAAGGTAAGCCCCTTGTAGCCGATCGCACCTAGGTAGCTATTTATTGCAATAATATTAAAATCACAATTAAGGCGCTGTGGGCGCATAATGACGCTCTTATTTGAAAATAGAATATTGTTAGTTGTCCTGCTATATTTTTTATCAATTGGGCAGCCTCTTTTATACCCACCGATGCCTTAAAAATTAAATGAAATGTACTTATTAAAGTTTAAAATAAATTGTTAGCGATAGAAAAGGGTAGAGCATCAAAAAAGGCGATTCCGTGCGTTAGCATTAGCGTTGCGCATATTTTGGGTTGACCCACATCTGTTAAGATGTGGGTCAACCCAAAATATGCTTATTCTTGTTATCAAAAACTGCTTACAAATTAAATTGGGTTATATAAATTAGTAAGTAGTTTATAAATGGTCGTGTTAACGAGTAGGTACCTACTAACATCCCTTTAAACGTCTCCAGCTACATAAAAGTATAAATATTAACAATAGTAGGTAATTACTTACCTATATACAAATCAGTCTTGTTTCTACTAGATTAATCACAAATTGCTGTCATTTTCTAATGTTACATACGTCATAGTGTGCATTGTAATTTTTATGTCAACAGAGCTTTGATGTAGTTCACACTTTACATCATCATAGCATACCCATTTATTTTTGTCGTAAACATGACATTTGTAGTGGCCGAGTTTGCCTGACACAGATGAAATGTATTCAATTACACCCAGCAAAAGAAAAACTTTATTCTTAACTTAAATCGTAACAGGCATTTCTGATAAACTGTGTACATTGTTGCAATCTAAACCAAACGTAATTAAAGAGTTTATTACGTATGTGCAGGTTACTATTCCATGACAAGATTCGACAACGCAGTTTGAGGTATTGGTATTAATTTCAATGGCGTCCTCTAGACCACTAATACCAAACATAGAAATTATGTCCACATTACAAGGTAACAAAGGAATACATCTTGTAACATTGTTTGTGCATTTTTGTGAACATGATTTTATAAACCGGCCACTAGTGAAAACATTTAAAAATATTCTTTCAAATATATAGCTTACGTTACATCGGCAGTCAAACACTTCTTTCTTCAAGGTCTTGATAGATGAAAAATACATTTTACACAAATCAACTCTAAGTTGTTCTGCTTCCTTTTTGTTGTGAATTTTCAACATATGCACATATTTTGCAATTAAATGTTTCTCACCTAATACTTTAAGTAAATAAGGATATATACTACAGCCGTATGCAAGTAAGAACATAGCAGAATCTAAAGCACAAGTGTTTATTATATTTATGTTTGAGAAGCTGTCTTCAAAGCCATTCTGCATTAAAAGTATTTTAGGTTTAAAACTGAGATTCGTTTCTTCTCTTGCTTGCCCTTGCCAATTTTCTATGAACGTGGGATTATCAGAAAAAATCGAATCTTCATAAAACTGTCTATACGTTTTTTGTCGTTTTGGTACTATTGAATTTGCCTTGGCTTGTCTTTGCTTATGTTTTATTTTCTTATTCTTGTTCTTAAGATTAGAAACCAAATCTGATTTTGCAAGTTTTAGTTCACCATGCAAATAGTTAGTGTGTCTTTGTAAAAAAGCGTCAATTCTATGTTTATCAACTTTCGTTTTAAAAATTAAATGTTTTAAGGTTTTAAAATAACTCTCCGCCCCGGAAGAAGATGGAGAAAAATTCTGAGCCTGGTAAAATTTCATCATTACATTTGACCACAAAGGTAATTTCAATAAAAGTCGTCTCAATGTGGTTAGAAATGTTGGCAAAAAGAATATGTTTTCATTAGAGGAGTCGACTGTAGCATCACAATTTTTCTCACTATCTACTATTTCGTCAAACCATTTAAAATATTTTATTTCTAAATTATCGTAATCATCATCACTCACGTCGTTTGTGAACCATTCTTCATTTGAAGATTCACCAGGAATTATTACTCTTTTTATTAAATCATTTATATCTTGCTTTGTTTTAAGATAATCAATTTGTTTATTGAGGGCCAGTTTTACAACACCTCTTATACATTTTTTTATGATCTCAAAATTATCACTTAACTTAATAAAAACAAGACATCGAATGTAGAAGTACTTTATCTTGTCTTGAACATTTTTGAAACATATTAGGTGATGTAATGTCTTTATGAAATGGCTTGTATCTAGCCTTATATAAGTTCCTGGTAAATCTTCGATCTCTGCGAGTCCTTGTAGTATAGCATAACTTATTTGTAGGTACTCTTTGGTACTGTTAAATTTGGTAAATGCTGCTACTATAGCAGATATTAATGCTGATGAGTCATCAACTATCACTTCAGACGGTAGAACAAGATGCAGGGATGTCCAATTTTGTATCCAATTTAAAATAGTAGCATTTGTATGTGATTCGGTAATCATCTGAAATATCGGTACAGACTTAAATCCAGTAGAATCAGTAACTAAGCACACATATAAAAATAACCGCTTCATTTTGTAGGGCTTTCGAAATGACAGTTTTTTAAAAATTGAACCTGTTGCATCTAAAGTAATTTTTATTTTTTCGAATTTCTCTGAGCAAAGTTTATAGTACTCAATTTGCTGTTGGGTCCAATAATGCAAACAAAAATAGGGATGTAGTAGTAAATATCTTATAACATTTTGGTACTCAAATGACTTGCACATTTTTAAAAGAGAAGTGAATGGGTCTTTGTCGAAATATGTGGACGTCTGATGTTCATATTTAATTTGAGTTAAGGCTGCTGATGTTGGTAAAATAGGTGGATAATCATCTTCATCTTTAAACAGTGTAACTGCCATTTTATTACGCGTTTCTGTTACAGAGACATTCATTAAAGATTTTGCAATTTTCCTTCTAGTGTATGGGGTCATCCTTGCTTTTTTAATTGGATTATGTTTAAAATCAGTGTTCAAATTTATAACTTTACATTCAAAAGATACAATTTTGTTTGAGAGTTCAGAACTTCTCATGGTCACTTCTGCTTTGCATTGGTTACATTTACCAGAGAAAATAACATTATTTTTTGATCTTTGAATTCTGTAGGTAAATATGAGAGTACATAAAAGTTTTGTACACAGCCAAAATTTTTTTCGCAAGAGATCGGACCACTTATATTTTGGCAAAAGTAATCTTCTTCTAAATGATTCTTTATCTCTACATGTCGAGTACACAGGTTCTATTTTCTTTTTGTCATAAAAATCTACATCAAATGAAAACTCTATTTCTTTTTTAACACTTTCTGAAGGTTCGATATCGGATTCTCTTTCTGTTGGAGGAGATATTGTTACAAAGCTGTCTGATGTCAACTTTAGATCAACTTTTTCAGACGACGAAATAGTTTCTACGTCATTTTCGGATTCACTATCAAAAAAAAACTTATAATTTCGTTTCACAGACAAATGGGCCGCTCGCGGGGATATAACAAAGCCAAATTCTTGGGAAATGTTTTGGTATAGTTTGCTGTCAAATTTAAACTTTGAATGCAGAATGTCTTGTTTGAACTTAGTGAAAAAATGTTTCTGTTTAATCAAATCCACTTTAGCTTTTCGACCTCTTGCCATCGTTCAATGTTGCCTTTAATGGTGCAGTAGGTATTATAAATAAACAAATGGTACCTATTTGTTTGTAGTTACAAATTTTCCATGAATAGAATATACCTAACTACTGTAATTTGATTTTAAAATTGGAATTTTAAACATAAAGCAAATTTTACTTTGCTGGTGGTTCATCATTTTCCATTCGGTTTCCGCTCTTTTGCTTTTGAAATCTGCCTTAAGTTTTTGTGCAATCTACAATCCTGAAATAATACATGTAAACTTCAATATTTACATAATATATATAGACAGCAAGATCAAAATTCCTTTTTCGAAAAAACTATATTGTGGATACAATCCGGCGGCCATATCATTAAATGGTAAAATGTTATTATAACACAACACAATACAACACTCTTTATCAATATCGAAATATCTGTGCCTTGGTAAGGTCAATGACTTGATCTTGATCTTGACGCGGCTACTTCATGATATGGCCAAACATTAGTACCTAATCATACCGTAGAATAGTTATTAATATTATCCGTACCTAAAGGTACATACAGTACTTTGTCTGTACGATTAACCATGACTTTTCGTTTTACAAAAACTTAATTGGGATGATGACTACTATTATAAATGTTCGTCAAAATAATGTAATTTCAAAGACGGCATAATAAAAATGAGATAATCGAAAAAATCTTTTGAATCGAAGTAAAAATGAAGAAAATACACACTTTAAAAGTTTTTGGAGGGGATTATTCCTGTCCTTGTCACGCGGTACGGACAATGTACGGCGCTAGTGTGAAGTTACGTAGTCGTGACGTCACTTCTACGATAGTGCTGAAAAAGTCTAAAACTTACTTGAAAACGTTTATAACTTAACTATTTGCACTATTTGGAAAAAAACATTTTATTGAGATAAAAATAAAAAAAATGTCATCATCCCCATTATACTTACGGCAAGGGAAATAGTGCCTCTTGCAGGCAGCGGCCAGCGTTTTTTTATAACGATACCAATTACCGTTATGTTAACGATAAAAAAGTAACGATATTAATAACGAAACCCATGAGTCAGTTAACGTTATCTAACTACCAGTATTAGTACCGGTAAAAGTTACTATTCTTTTACCGGTAATTTTTACGCCTATCTCTTTCTAACAATGACGGCCGAGAGACAAGCATCTTTCGGTGTTAACGTTTAAGGGTCGACCATAGCTACCTTTGTTTTCTGTCAAAATGCAGTTCTGTATGTTGATATCGGAATCATTGATACGAAATTACGCCCATATCTAGTCTATCCACTAGCAACAGCTAACTCTAACACTTAAACGAAGGACATTCATTCGGAGTAGTAATATTTTTGACAGAATTAAAAAGGTATCTATAGCTGACACAGAATAAATACGACAAAGTACGTTAGAGAGTAAAAAAATCTTTTAAAATCAACGCGAGTTAAACTAACCACCGTCTATCTTTTCTTTGGTGAACAACCACAGATAAAGAACTATGGCGATTTTTGCTTAAGCTTCGTTTTAGGATAAAAAAGTGATATGTGAAAAAAATACGATTTAAAATTTATTTGAAAACATTAATTAAAATGATCACTAAAATATATTTTAATTTTTTATGAGCACTAGTTAAACACTAACTAATCAAAAAAAGTACTGTTTTTATACTAAAGGATTTATATTTTAAAATTCTAATTGTCTAATTATAATCATACGCCATGATTATTAGTATGAGTATTTGAATTCAAAATTGCACCTAAAATCACAGTCCATATTTTTTTAGGAAATGTTGTTTATTTTTTCAAAGTATTTTTTAAGGTAAATTTAATCATGGTCTGGCAGTTTGAGTAATTTATGCGGACTACCCAAATATCCTGTCTTTTGTATTGTTCGTCGAATCATTGAGCTCCTTAGTTCTGAGTTGAGCTGCATAATGATTGGCTAATGTGTGCACTGACTGGACAGGTCCACCTAAATCTGTGTGGATCTGTCCTCAAAAGACCATTTCAGGCACCAGTCTACAAGATCCTCATATGATCTGACCAAGATTATTTTCGGATTGTTATATACACTTTGACATTGATGGACAATTTATGTATACTATGACATGAAAATTTACTCTGTGAAGTATTATAATATTTAAATTATTGTGAATAACAAATAATAAAAAAGTTTATTTAAATAAAAAGGGACACATTTATCATAACAATTAAAAAGAACAAAGTTGCTAATTTGCCTGAACTAGGTTGAACCTGTGTTTCAGGCTAGAGAATGTAAAGATAATGTGAATATGTTGTTTATTTTTTCAAAGTATTTAAAAATAAGTTAAATTTAATCAGGGTCTGGCAGTTTGAGTAATTTATGCGGCCTACCCAAATGTCTTTTCTTAGGTAATGTTCGTCGAATCGTTGAGCTCCTTAAGTTCTGTGTTGAGCTGCATGACTACTAATAAATGCGTGCACTGACTGGACAGGTCCACTCATTCTGTGTGGTTATTTCCTCTAAAGACCGTTTCAGACACCAATCTACGGTCTTCACATGATCTGACCAATATTATGTCTGGACTTTAAAAGAGACTGTGACCTCTGAGTTTGTTTCGGCCTTTCTACTCAGAGTAGTCAGATAGGAAACGCCGATCTCATCTAGGTTTTAAAATATGATTGACGTCTAAAAGTGTAACCTACTTACAGAAATAAAATAATTGATAATTTATGATTCACATTAAAATAGAAACTTACGTTTTTGGTTTCCCAGTAATCAAACATTTTTGTTAGTAGAATGAAGTAACGGTTTTATTTTAAAAGTATCTATTTCGTCTATATATTTATTAAAGTAAAACTATTGTTTTCTCTGACCAAGCGGACTGATAAATCATCATCATCCTTTTCTAAATATTTGTTGTTTGTGAAATCTTTCCTAATTGTGCTTTTTTGTTCCCGGACCTGGGTGCCACTGCCAATTCACTAGAGCTTTGTTTTTGTAGCTCTTATTGAGCTACAAAACGTATTATTAGTATTATTCCAGGCCACTCAGAAGTATTGCAAAAAATGTTTTTATGTATGACAGACTGGCCAGTTATAGTCATATCAAAATTTCCCTCCACATTGTTTGCGAGTTAATTTAAAATATCTTGTTTAATAAAAAAAAATGGTTTGCGCCGGTAACATTTTCGCGCTATGATTTTTTACGATTTCAAGTGTTGCCTGAAACAGGAAGAATCGTACGATATACTTCAAATGAAATTCATGGATGAAGGCCCTTCTAAGGCAACCGTGTATCGTTGGTATAACGAATTCAAGCGGCTAACTTTGGGGGATGAAGAAAGAAGTGGTCGCCTTTTTACGGCTGTTACGGAACAAAACGTGCTAGCAGTGAAAATTTTAATTCAAGACAATAGGCAAGTAACGTATCAAGAGATTCAGCACATACGGCAGGTTCGATCGGGAAGCCTTCACGAAATACAACATGTGCGCGAAGACGGCGCGAGGAGGATAGTTTCACGCTGGTTGCCGCACAACCACACCGATGCTCGAATGGTGCCGTGATATGATAAACAAATTTGCAGCAGGCTCGTCTCGGCGTGTTTACGAAATTATTACAGGTCTCCGGTTTGGGTGTAGCGTCATTTTTTTTTAATTTGACTGGCAACTTGGTGTCAATTCCTTTACGGAACCAAAGAAGCATCAACGCTGAATGCTTGGCAGAAGTTTCCTCTGTTGTGCGCAACAAGCGACCAAACAGAGCTCCGCGGGCTACTGCTCCACCATGAAACACGCCTTCGCACACCGCACTCAAAACGAGGGACTTGCTGGACAGCACGCTAGTCAAACTCCTACGTCACCCTCCTTACAGTCCTGACCTAGCACCGTAGGACTTCGTTTTATTTCCGAAAGTAAAACATCCGCTCAAAGGGATATACAATTTTCATCTCCGGAAAATGCGGTGTCAGCGTTCGAATAGGCTGTAAACGAGGTGTCTACTTCGGACTGCAAAAAGTGGTTCGAAAACTGGTTCAGACGCATGAAACTTTGTAAAGAGGCTAGTGTAGAAAGTACTTTGATAATATAAAAAAAAAAACTTAAAGAACCCCATAGTCCCACGTATTTGTAAGTTTTGTTTGTTTTCAGTAAGTTTTGGTAAACTGTTGTGAAGTCGAATCAAGTTATTATATGTATTAATTCGCTGAACTGTGGGAAGTGTGGAATTAACTCTGGAATCTAGAAATACAGCATTAACAAAAAAGTAATTCTGAAACAGTACTTCCTCCCTTTCTGTCATATATTTAGCAACAAGGGGCTCAGATTAAAGTTAATTACATTTAAATTAATTTTTCACAACAACCAATGCAAGTAAACATCACGTTTAATGTTTTATTGCACAATGTGCAAGTAAATGTTAAATGATTTTATTTCTGTAAGTAGGTTTGTACAAACACTTACACGTCAATACTATTTTAAAAGCTAGATGAGATCGGCGTTACCTGTTTGTCTACTCTGAGAAGAGAGGCCGAAACAAACTCAAAGGTCACAGTCTCTTTCAAAGTCCAGACATAATCTTGGTCAGATCATGTAGATTGGTGTCTGAAATGGTATTTTGCGAAAAGAACCAAGCAGATCGAGTGGACCTGTCCAGTCAGTGCACGCATTTGTCAGTCATCATGCGGGTCAACTTAGAACTAAGGAGCTCAACGTTTCGACGAACATTACCAAAGAAAGTACATTTAGGTAGGCCGCCTGAGTTACTTAAACTGCCAGACTATGATTAAAACTAACAGAGAAAAAAAGACGTAAATGTATTTAAAAAAAAACACATTGTATTCACATTCACAATAATAATAATAACATTACAAAGTAATCTTTCATATCATTGTATATAATATATGTTTAGTCATCAATGTCAATGTGTATATAATAAATAATCTCGGTCAGATCATTTGAGGACCATGTTGACTGGTTTCTGAAATGGTATTTTGATGAAAGTACCAAACAGATCGAGTGGACCTGTCCAGTCAGTGCACGCATTTGTCAATTATCGTGCAGCTCAACTCAGAACTAAAGGAGCGCAACGATTTGACGAACAATACAAAAGAAAGGACATTTGGGTAGGCCTCATGAAGTACTAAAACTGCCAGACCATCAGTAAAAGTAACTGAAAAAAAAAACGATGACCCATACAGTCCTCACATTCGCAAAATTAAAATATGTAATATAACACTTTAAACAGTAAATACTCATGTTATTGTTTATGTCAAAATATATAAAGGTATACAAAAAAAAAACTGTATATTAGTTGATTCATTATTTTCTTTGAAAACCTTGAGATATCGGTACACTTTGTTGTACTTCTTTCGGCCCATAATAATATTTTTACTAAAGATGTTGCATTAGGAAAAATATTATTAGTTGAAAATAACAGGCAATAGACGTATCGGCGTACGCGATGCTTGTGTGCCGTATGATTATGAAATGAAACACGCGGGAGCGCGTGACGTCTCGTACTCGTATCTTTCCGATCGTCGCAAGCGTAACAATAACGATAAATGCTAGTGGTTGCCGCTCCGCTTACAATACAAGAACCGAACGCATAGCACGCGGCGTCCGTTTCGGTTTGGCAACGTCGCATCAGATCTTGCTAGATTTTAGAGAAATACCGCTATTAGTAACGCTATTTTGATACCGTTAAATCCAATGACTTAACGTTATTTGTAACGTTAAGTATTTAACGTAACAGAACGAAATGTTTTGGTAATTATACCGGTATTTTTTTGGTAACGGTAACTGTCCCTGCCAGCGATAAACGACGTAGCCTACGCTTCAGCAAGCGACGGAGCGTGTCTACTCTTCTTTTCGAGTAGGTCCTCGTAATCCAGCAGAGGTGGATCGCAGTCTAAAAATATAGTAGTCGTATAAGTAACTTTAATCATAATGATACAAAATAATTATCTTCATAAATAAGCAGAAAGTAAAGCATTTTGTGCATCATTCTTGTTTATATGTTTCTGTTTGTTTTCGGGGATCCTTTTAGAAAGGAGTACTAGGTACCTAGTAGGTATTGTCCCACAAATGAATTAGAGACCTTTTGAAGACGACTGCTTATATGTGTTAATAATAATTAAAATTTGCTTAGACTGTAAAAAAATATTAAATAAGCGTATTTCCCGCAATTATTTATATTTTCCACTATGATCTCTTAATCAATTACTATCGATTCCCGCCTTTTTTTCTCCCCCAAAGAATAGTGTTGCCATCCTTATTATTGCAATCTTATAAAATAATATTATTAATTTAGTAATCGATTAATTCGACCCGATATGAATGAGCAATATTATCATAAATATTTTAGAAAAAGTAAATATAAATTCTTAACAGTTTTTACCTACAAATAACGTAATAAATAAATAAATACCTAAGTATGGTACCTACTTACTGATACGAGAGAAGGAAAAGGCAAATAGAAAAACCATTTGTGATATTTGGTTACATTGTTAATCATATTATAAATGTTAAGGCATCAAAACGTAACAATTAATTATTCTAACCTTACGTTAAAATGAATTCATGTAAGGATTATGACTCAACAAGTTATCGTAAACGTAAAATGTTTAGCTAGGTACAGCATGTCGATTCTGTAAAAATCTCATCGTGAAGACTTGAGTGGAGTGAACTGTCAGTGTCATCCCGACTTGGTCAACCCTCACCATCAGTGGTACTGACAGCTCACTCCACGCTCACTTCACATAAGTTTTCACTGTGAGATAGTTACAGAATAGCACTACAGCACTTATTACACTGATTCGAATTTATAAAGTTCTATTAAGATAAAATTAGCAACTTACCAATTCCCTTTGATGGTCTTACCTTACGTCCGAAAATGCAAATGGGTTCATCAATTAATCCCGGCTTCTGTACTTTTAAAATAAAACTCACTATATTGAAATAAGCGTAATGCCCGCGAACATTTATATTTTCCAATAATATCTCTTACAATCAAAGACCATCGATTCCCGCCTTTGTTTCTCCTCCAAAGACCAGTGTTGCCATCGTATAAAATAATATTATTATTTTAGTAATCGATTAATTCGACTCGATATGAATGAACACAATATTATCATAAATATTTTGGAAATAGTAAATATAACTAAACTCTTAACGCTTTATACCTACAAATAACGTAATAAAAAATACCTAAGTATGAAAAATTGCAGATCAAGGAGTATAATAATAATAGGAGTTGCAGATGGTACGAAAACTGTGACAGAGGTTACGTACTTTCTTCTATTAAATTAAATAAAAACAAACAATAGCAAATAGTATTTATACCACACTTACAACGTATAAGTATTTTTTTATTCTGGTTCTCTATATAAAGGTAGGACCGCTATCAAGTACCTATAGAATAAAACGTAGGTTTCACAAATATCTCATTGAATTACATACCACTGTGGATAGTCTCACTGCACATGTACCTACTTTATTATATATTTTTTATGCATCCGCACTTTCCTTTACGCCGCCAACGCCGCTATGATAATAGCAAACAAACAGAAAACAAACAAACATCGATAAATACTTGTTCCGTTGGACTAGGTACATGGTCACCCTATTTCAATCGTCATCCGCCATTGTGCCATTTTATAGATTAATGTTAAATCCGTAAATATAATAACACCATTGCACCGAAAACCTGCAGAACTGTTACTTATTCTCTACGACTGCGACACATCAGGGGTTTTGATGAGTTTTCTAGGTTTTTTTGTTGTGGAGGAATCGATAATCCCAATGTTTTGAGGTTAAATGTTTAATTTTCAATTTACAATTGAATGCGGTCGTCACAAAAAAACCTAAAACAATACAAATTGGTTTCAGTGCAGTCACTAAATCTTTATTCATAAACGGTTCCTCTAGGCTTCTTCGTTGTGAAGGATTCAATAATCCCAATGTTTTGAGGTTAAATGTTTAATTTTCAATTTACTTTTGAATGGGACCGTCACAAAAAAACCTAAAGCAATACAAATTGGTTTCAGTGCAGTCACAAAATCTTTATTCATTAACGGTTCCTCTAGGCTTCTTCCTTGTGAAGGATTCGATAATCCCAATGTTTTGAGGTTAAATGTTTAATTTTCAATTTACTATTGAATGGGGTCGTCACAAAAAAAACTAAAGCAATAATAATTCGTTTCAGTGCCGTCACTAAATCTTTATTCATTAACGGGTTCTCTCAGGCCCTCAGTTATGAAGATCAGGTTGGCCGAACATCCTGATATTCCTGGAGCTAAAGTTCATTTTACTTTTAACAGGTGGCATTACGAGTAGAAGTAAATTAGTGGTTGTTTGTCACCAAATCGTCACTAAATCCTTATTCAGTAACAGTTTCTCTAAGGTCCTCAGTTATGGAGATTCAGGTTGGCCGAACGTTCTGATATCAGGACGTTCGGCCATACATAAATGCTTCTAACTTTCGAACAGTACTGTCACAAATTATTTGGCTGGCATCTTTGTGAGTCACCAAATCGTCACAAAAAACTGGAGTAGCAGCCAGCTCTCTACCTCGATTGGCCGAACGTTCTGATGTACATACAAATGGTCGGTCCCAGTGCTAAGTGTTAAATTAGAAAGTGCTGCAAAAACATTTAGTGTTCGAATGAGTTTTATTGTTCCGTCTTGGTAGAAAGTGGATGCCGCGCCGTACACTCAGCCTACGCGTGCAGGCCGCGCGCAATGTTTTGTGTTGGGTTCGATTCCCAACATGCTGCCCGGATTGCAGCGTAGAATTCTTCAGCTTTTATTTGAGTGAGGCAGGTAGCCATTTCTCATAACTTGCAAGCAATGATAAAGTAATAGTAGGAGAATAATGATAAGAAGTTTAAAAGAGTAAAGTGAATTCCGGAAATTATCGAAGAGCGGATAAGTAATCTTTACTAAATAGCACAGCAATAAGTTGACATATGACAGGCTTGCGTTGAATTGCAGATAAAATTTCCAAAATGATTTACTTAATAAAAATGCAATCTCTGCTTCTACTGTCTGCTAAACAATGCCACAATACAAAAATGAATACCTTATATCACAAGTAATAATATGTAAATTACCACCAACACATAGGTTATTGTTAAAAAATGAGGACAAGTATATAAGGCATAATTTTAAAACTACGAAATCTTGCGCATATTAGTAAGTTGCTAAAATGCTGAGGTTAGATTTCATACAGGTGCGTTTTTTAACGATTTTTCAACATTTTCGTTAGCCATAGCGATGATGAGTTATGATTATGAATGACTAGGTGCGAATTAAGGAACAGCTGATGCGAAGACAGCCGAGTTATCAGCTATTATAGTGAAGTGAAGGAATTGCGTAAACAGGTGGATTATCTAACCGTTATACGTTAGCTTTATAAGAATAGAAGTGATTTTAGAAAAATATAAGGCTTTTGATAAGAAGGATTGCCACTAAAAGACTTGAAGATAAATGAAAACATTCACTTATATGTTGTTAATTAAACATACGAAATAAGACTAATAAACAAATAAATAAGGAATAACTTGGAACAAACTCACAAAATGTCTAAACCATCCACTGGATAAACAATGATCTTTAGTTTTCGTACTTCTTTGCCCGTGACGACGACTAGACCATTCGACGGGTCCGAAGTCCGACGCCGACCGAGGTCTGGATGACTTCGTCTTCTGGACGTGTACAGTGCTACGCGAAGTCTCTTCAACAAGGTATTGATGATTCCTGCTGATACTGTCCCCGCTGAAGACCGCAACTGAAGAGCCTCGAGTTCGAAGTTTTTTGTTTTTTCGAGACCGTTACTTTTGAAATTTAGACGACGAGACCCTTGAAGGACCAATGCTAGCGCGGGGAGCATCAGTGGACTCCTGTATTTTAGGCAAGGGTTTAATGCCGTCCTTATAACAATAATAAAACTGTTCCTGACAAACAGCTAATAATGAAACTAAAGTAAGAGGAGTATCGTCCGCCGCGGTAAAGCCAGAGGAAGTGAGTGGGCATCATGTGTGCCCGACATGAAATTTTAAACGGAAAAACCGTAACCAAACGCATCAAGAATCATAGGATGTGTTATTTCGCACATGTCCACAGACGACGAAAACCATACATGCAGCAAAGCAGTACAAGGCAAAATCCAAAATTCCATTTACACTTGGAATGACAACATCAAACAGGACAGGACTTACTTCGACAAGGAAATCAACTTCTGGATGGACACGGCTGAAGAACGAGATAAGATCTAAAAGGCTGCTAGCGAGATATACAGCAAACCGGAAACGGATAGTAGCGAGACCTCAGATGAAGATATTTGAACAACACAGCATAGCAGCGACCGGCTGCGACGTCGTTAAAAGATGCCCTCCCATAGACAAATATTACCCCCCCCCCCCTCCGCTAGTCCAATGCTAATTTTAGGGTGCATTACTCGATTGGCTCTCACACTCCTATCCTATCCTAAGGGCAGGTCTTCCCTACCATTACATTGCCTCCCGGTCTATTCCTTGATATGCAATGGTCTTTGTAGCACCATGAAGCATGAGGCTTCAGGGGCTAGTCCAAATCTTGGGGTTCATTCGATTAATCGAGTCTGGTCAAACCACGCTGGGGTCGGTGCATTTCATTCATTCATTCATTCCAATATTCATTTTGTTGAAAACACGATCAAACGTCCTCTTACTAGCAATTACTGCATTTTTCTCTCTTTCTTCATAATGGTCTTTGTAAAATTGATATAAATGACTGAGGCTGTGTACTATTGGTGCAAGGTATAGCTTTGAAATTGATTTTCGGCAATTATGAGATGGTACTTTTGGCATGACTTCAATAAAATCTATTACAGTATGGTGTTTTATACTAGATGTATCACGGGCGTCGACGTTTGGTAGGAGGCTGACCGCTTTCATCAGTAGTTGTAGCAGGTTCAGGTAAGTCTTCGTTACCTTTATTGGTATTTGAATAAAGCCAATAACGTACCGTCCACTCCTTTATCCCCAAAGAATTAAGGCTACAAACTCGAACCCGTTTGCCCTTTAGCTCCAAGTGGTATTTTCTAGTCACACCTTTTCTCGAACTAGTGGATAAATTATCAAGTAGTCTACGTTTTGGTAGCATGACATCAACCATGTATTGGATAAAGACTTTTTTGGTGTCCCAATCCATTTCAGTCCAGAAGCATTCATCAAAAAATTAAATTTTCCTTCCGATCTTCTTCTGACATATCCCGGCAGTTAAACACCCCCTAGTCCCTTTTCTCTTTTACTTCTTTCAATATCCTGTACCTATCATGCTGGTTTCAACTCCTAAAAAAGATTCCGCATTCATTCTTTTTAATTTTTTAATGTCTCTTTTTCGGCCACGACGTGTTCGAGATTTTAATGTTTCTAATAATCCTGTAAAATTTTCAGAAGAAGAAGGCTGAGATGTAGTCAATATTTGCACATCAGATGGTACAGCTTAAGTTTGAAGTACTAAACCGGTAGGCTGAGGCGAGCCTTCTGGGTCAACAGGCTGCAACTGAGGCTCTGCTTCAGGGGAATCTGGAGAACTACGCACAGGTTGGTCTGCCCGTGAAGTGATCTGAGACTGCATTTGAGTTTGGACGAAATTTAGCTGAGACTGAAAATATAAATCCGTGTAGGTAAGGTGAGACATCCACCTCTGCTAGTTGCGACTGAGGCTCTTTTCCAGGGTGGTCGGAAATGGTAGGCAGAGGAAGGTGTGCTAGTGAAGGAAATTTATATTGCTGGTCTAATTCGGTGTCAAAACAAATTGGCTGAGATTGGAGACCTAAATCTGTACAGGCAGGCTGTGGTAAGACTTCTAGGTTGGCAGGCTGGGACTCAGCAACAATTTTTTCTCTTACTCAAGTGTCGAGTGGAGGTTCGAGTCCTAATAAAGTAGTCTGAGGTTGAAACATCAAATCTTCTCCTCCGAAATCCAAGAGAATACTTAATGAATGCTCATCTGATTAATTATTTATCATTGTATTGGTCAGATCCATCATCACAAAGTTATAAGCATTATCGGTACAGCATTAAGGAGACGATAGGTCATCTTGAGGGCGCGGTCTTATGGCTGGAGAAACTTCCGAAACAACACAGCCTTCAATAACTTTTTTGTCATTAAGACGTATGCGTATGGGCTTGTGTATAGCTGGATTGTATGATGATGAACATGACGATAGCGAACATCTGATGCGCTGTAAAAAAGAGGCTAGCTTTAGCACTTCGAAACCTGAAAAGTCTTGACAATAAGCTAGCTATAAATTAACTTACCCCCCTCTATACTTCACTTCGAAATCTAAAAAGTCCTGACAGTATGCCCAAGCCCAAAACCCACTCTAAGTCCTTATTTATATGAATACCTAATAAAGTTCCGATACAAACAAAAGTCCGTTACGAAAGTTAAGTAATACCGCGAACCTGGGGGTCTACACTCTTACTCCGTCAACGACGATACGGGTCCGTTCGAAGGTAGTTCGAAACTAAGCACTAAACCCTACTCCCGGTTGATTTCGGATTCATGAGTTTCTAACGGAATCATAGACAATATTTGTGAACGAATGACGCATGACGATAGAGCCGCGCTATTTTACCGGTCGATTACCGGTTTACTTACTTTGAAGTTTTCTAGCTTATTAAATAAAAAATAATATTGGTTTTCTAAGAAAAAGACCACATTTCGAACAATATAGTTTTTGTTATGTCTTTAGTTAAAGAATTGAACTATTTTTGCCATTTTAATCCGTATCGTGGCCTTATCCTGTTAATACCTTTGCCCTTTTTCTTTCTGACGGCAACTTTCAAATGAAATGTCAGTTTTTTTCAAAATAGTTATTTACATTAATTAAGTGTACTTTCATAATATTATTTATACGACGCGGGATGTTTTCGCTACTTTAGTAAAATGGCCCCAACTGCTCCAGCAGCAATTCATGCAAAAATTGAGGCCTTCCTCGATTTTATGAGTGAGCATAATGAGTTGGCTCGCGGACTATTGAGGGGTGCCAACGGGAGAATCTGATCAAAACGGCTGTGGGAAAGCCTGTGCAACTCCCTTAATTCAATGGGGAGTTGCACAAAGTCCGTGGAGGATTGGCAAAGGGTAAGTTTAATACATTACTCGTATTATTATGATTTTAAGGTCTTGCCATTATTAAAGTGCATACAATGATTTAAAAAAAACATTTGGGCCGAAAAAGCTGCTGGATCTGCCAGACGTTCAGCATGTGCTACAGGTGGAGACCCATCGATACGAATTGAGGATACTGTCAATTATGGGAGAGGGTTTTAGAGAGCCGCAAACTGAGGCAAGAGTGCCAGCTTTTCCATCGGTAATAATTAAAATATAATTGAACATAGATAGTAAATTTGTTCTGATGGTAAAAAAAACAAGAAACAACAGCATTCATGTACTTATAATTATTTTGCATGGCGTCTTACCCGTGACTTTTAAATTAAATAACTATACTTAACAGATACATAATTATACATTTCTTGTATCCGTCAATGATATTCAGTTTTTGTTGTACAGGGTCCACCTGTAAGACAAGAATAAGCAGTCAACACACCCACACAAATATCTACTGCTACACCTGCCAACCCAGTTTCCCAGAAGCAACCTGCAGTGATCACTGAGGCACTGGTAAAAGGAACTGCTAATTCGTAATCAGCGAAGTAAGTATAATTGATCACTAGTAAATAGATGACATAAATCATGTTTATAAAATACTAAGCTAATACTGACTATTTTGTTTTTCATTTGTTTACAGCATTACATTCTCGTCGTGCACGTCCTCGAGTTCGGCGACACCTACCTGCCGATTCAGCAAGAAGCCAAGTTGTGTTGATTGATGCTAAATAAAAATTTGTTACCAAAAAAACAATACTTTTATTGCGTAAAATTTGTTTTTTAACAGTATCTTCCGCCTGTCCTAACACCCATTATGTCCTGTAAGCAAAATATCAAGTTTGCAAATTATATAACCTAATCAATGCTATAAATACAAATACCCTATTTATTGACATGTTTAGAGGCAATCGGCGACGCCTCCGTTCTAACTGTATAGTGTCTTCGAGCATTAAAAAAGCAGCCATATTTTCAATTAATTAACTTTCGTCAGCGGCACGATAACTATTTTGATGTCGTATCAAATGCCATAACGTTCCGTTAAAACAAGTGTCAAATCCAACTTTTCGGACGGGCAAAAACGCTTTGGGAGTAGGGACAACTGTCAAATCGTGTTGTCATTCATTCTTAGTTCGAGTTCGGGACTAATCGTAAGTCCGTAGGTGATACAGAGTAGGAAACGTCCGTAACGAAGGCCGAAACCACGGACTTCGGGCTAAGAAAGTAGACCCCCTGTTACGAAAACAATTTTAGGTCAGTTAAAACCGCGAATCCGACAACTTTTTTGAAATCGCTTTTTTCATTGTACATTTAGAAATCTGCAAGCAATATAGTGTTGATTTCAACTTATGATACATTAATAAACATCTCAAGCAAAAAATATGTCAAATACGTGCAATAAAACCCAAAACTTACCCAGAAACCTTGCGACGGGTATGGCGGCACTGAGGAACTGACGCTTAATCGCGGATTTGGTTCGCGGTTTTGGATGACTCGCATAACAACATAACCGGATAACTTTCAGCCAATATTTAAATTAAGGATCACGCATTTGAACGTGTAGAATGAAATAAATAAAAAATCAGAATTTTGTCAAAAATGACATATTCGCGGTATTGGATGCCGAGCGACGTATAGTTTAAAAGGATACGAAATATTTAAAGAGTGACCTTTATAGGTCGAATAAAAGCTATAGAAACGAAAAAGATTTTTTTTTTGGAAATGTTTTTTTATTTTACGTAATTATCATAATTTAAAACTGCTTGAGATGTTTTGTATAAAACCGTTACGGCCTGCTCTATAAATAAACGAAAGACGCGGCGGGGCAGAGGCGCGGGGGGGGGCTCAGTTTAACTTATCACTAGTGAACTGTAATGAACATTCGACAATACACCTCTGCCTTTCTCTGCGGGGAATGCAGGCATGATGATGTTAACAATAAACCAACGTAGGTAGACTTCGTAACTCGATCTCGTCTTATTTTGATAACAGAGTTATCGCTTACAATAAAAATAAATGTGAATTTAAAATACAAAACGACCTAAATCTAAGTAGGTACAATATTGAATTCCCTCCTCGAAGTTTTACAAAAACAGTACCTTCTGTAAACTAGGTACTTAAATCTGAATAATAATAATAATAAGGCAACACCAACGTCAACACGTCACGAAAATTGTTAAAATTATTTTCAATTACTTATATTCATTTTAGACACAGTTTTTATATTTTCTGAGTACCCCTACAAACTTGAAGTCCAAAAAGCAACATAAAAAGATAACACAGAATTTCACGCCATAAACTGCCGAATTGGAGGTGACATCTGTCATGTCACCTCGGAACGAAATTTAACAAATTAAGAAATGTTGACGAGATCAGCCGCACGTCAAGCACGCCCACCACCTCCGGACTCTTCGCCCAGCTCCGCCTCGCCGCCGCCGGGATCCAGCCCCACCGTGACTGCTGTGACGACACCGGCCGCGGTAGTTGCGTCGAGCTCGAGCGACGAGTATTTTTCCCCGCCGACGTCACCAACACCCGTTCGTCGGCAGGGGAGAGGCCGGCCACCGAGGAGCTTGGGACTTAGGGGCCATCCGGGTCCCCGCTGCCGGTGGTTGTGTGCAGCGCATGAGATGGACTCAGTCTATGAACGAGAACGTCATGCGCGCATATTATAGGTCTACAGAGGGGGGAACTCACCTCACTGCGTACCGTGATAGGATGCTGTCTCTTTTTCAGGAACTATAACCAACCGTCAGCGTCTCGGCCCAACGACTGTCGGATCAGGTGCGGGTCATCCAACGCAATCATAGGTTGGACGATGCCGCACTTGATAGGCTGCGCTCAGAGATACTGAGGCACCTTATCGTCTCGACTCCGGCACAAACCGCGGTACAAGCGTCAACCATTGATCTACCGCGGTCCAATCATGGTGTTGAAGAAGAAGATGATAGGTTTACCACAGTAAGTAGCCAATGCAACGACCGATTGAGGAGCGCACTGGAGGATGCGTTTCGCGAGTATAGATCCACTCCAACCGAACTTAGACCGCGATTACCACGCCTACCTATGCACAAAAAAAATAGGGCGCTGGTGTGTGCCCTGGACTCGCAACTTAAGAATGTGTTCGAGAGCAGCGAGGATCTCGTTGATACACACTCGATCCTGTATTGCGCGGCTGTTGCGGCATGTCGTTTAGCTAACGTCAAATTTCCAAACTGTGACGGAGCTGCTCGACCAAAACCATCCGTACCAGCCTGGCAATGCAGGATCGAGCGTCGTATCGATGAAGCCAGGGTACTCATAGGCAAACTATACTATTTCAGGGAGGGCAATATAAGACCATGAGTGATGCGCTTTGTGAGGCGGGCATTTTCGGGGACTGAAATAAGCCCTCGAGAATACATGTCACGTGTCACAGAACGCATCGACTTCCTGAAGCAGAAAGTTTGTGCATGGGCGAGCCGTATTCGGCGGTATAAGCGGCGGGTTGGTCGATACACGCAGAACCGCATGTTCCAGAGCGATGAAAGGTGGGTATATAGAGCTTGGGAGCGACCTGAACAAAATTTGACCGACGTGTGCCGCCCAGATGATGCCGCCACAAGTGCATTCTGGCGCAGCATCTGGTCAGCACCCGTCTGTCACATTGAGGCTGACTGGATGCAGGATGTCGAGCGAGTGTGTGAAACTATACCAGAAATGGAAACAGTCCTAATTACGCCATCAGACGTTGCCAGAGCAGTCCGTCCGTTACCGAACTGGAAATCACCAGGGCCGGATGGATTGCACTTTTGGTTGAAATAGCTAATTAGTTCGCACACTAGCCTGGCATCTCAGTTCCAGTCAGCCTTAGAGTCTGGGTCGCTACCGCAGTTTCTATCAACAGGCGTTACCCACCTGCTCCATAAGTCAGGTAGTCCCACGGAACCCAAGAATTATAGACCGATCACGTGTTTGTCGACGATCTGTAAACTTCTTACATCCATTTTGAGAGCGAAAATAAATACACACATTGACAGTAACTCGATTATGTCTGCCTCTCAAAATGGATGTAGGAACGGGTCCCGAGGTACTAAGGAGCTACTCCTCATCGACATGGCCATTAGCCAACAGGTTCGTTGCTCCCGCAAGGATCTGTCGACATGCTGGATAGATTATAAGAAGGCCTACGACTCGGTCCCACATACATGGCTTGTGAGGGTGCTGGAGTTGTACAAGATAGATGCAACTCTACGCACCTTCCTTAGTTCCTGTATGGGGCAATGGAGGACGGTCCTTCGCTATCCGGGGTGTCAACAGATCCAGGGGAATGACGAGCCTGTCTGGATTAAACGGGGAATATTTCAGGGCGACAGTTTGAGTCCACTTTGGTTCTGCTTGGCTCTGAATCCTCTAAGCACACAGCTGGAGGATTCAGGTCTAGGCTATCGGTTGAAGAGAGGTGGTGAGGTCATATCTCACCTTCTGTTCATGGATGACTTGAAAATCTTTGCCCCCAACTGATGGAGCTACTGAAGGTAACTGAAACATTCAGTAGCGCCATCAGGATGGAATTTGGTGTGGACAAATGTGCAATCATGCATGTTAAGCGAGGTGAGATTATGGAATCCGAAGGTATTCAACTTTCGGATTCCATACACCTTAGATCCCTCTCTTCATCCGAAAGCTACAAGTATTTGGGTATGTCGGAAGCGTTAGGCATCAACGTTATTAACATGAAGCAATCGTTGAAGGAGCGCTTCTTTGGCCGCCTGAGGAAGGTATTAATTAGTCTTCTTTCGGGCGGAAAAAAGGTGCGTGCCTTCAACGGTTGGGTCATGCCGATTTTGATGTACTCTTTTGGCATACTCAAATGGACCCAAACCGAACTTGACGCCCTGGATAGGAGGGTCCGTACACTTCTGACCGCAAACCGGATGCATCACCCACGATCATCGGTGATGAGACTGTACATCCCGCGAAAGTGCGGGGGTCGAGGCTTTTTAAATGCGAAAACCCTCCACAACCGCGAGGTGTGCAGTCTCAGGGAATATTTTTTAAATGCCGAAGTGGGTATGCACCGTGATGTGGTCGCAGTGGACAAGGGACTTACCCCGCTCTCCATGGCTAAAGAGAACTGGCACAAACCTGTAGTACTTACTACCGATGACCGCAAGGCGGTATGGCAAAGCAAGGAGCTTCACGGGCGCTTCTATCGGGCTCTTCATGAGCCTGGTGTAGATTTCCTAGCTTCCGTATCCTGGCTACGTTTTGGTGACCTTTTCGGGGAAACTGAAGGTTTCGTGTGTGCAATTATGGACTTAAGTTACGTTATCTTGACGAATAACTACCGGAGACATATTATGAAGGACGGGACGGTTGACGTGTGTCGGGCATGCCACCGTCCAGGTGAGTCCATCAGACATATTATCTCTGGTTGCTCTCGTCTGGCTAACGGCGAGTACTTGCACAGGCATAACCAAGTAGCCAGGATTATTCACCAGCAACTTGCTTTGCAATACAAACTTGTGGATTCTGAGGTACCGTATTACAAGTATGTGCCCGACCCAGTTCTCGAAAATGACCTTGTCACGTTGTACTGGGATCGGTCTATCATTACTGACAGGACTATTATCGCTAATAAGCCTGACATAGTAGTGATAGATTGATTAGCGCGCCACACAATGATTATCGATGTTACCATTCCACATGATGAGAACCTCGTGAAAGCTGAGAAAGAGAAACAAATTAAATATCTCGACTTAGCACACGAGGTTGTTGACATGTGGAATGTGAGCTCGGCTGTCATTGTGCCGATAGTCGTATCGGCCAATGGCCTGATGGCAAAAAGCCTCTACCAACATCTCTCGAGGCTTTCGTTAGGCGGTTGGATCAAGGGCCTGATTTAGAAGGCAGTACTCCTCGATACGGCTCGCATTGTGAGGAGGTTCCTGTCTCTGGAGCCCTAACCACCAGTAGCTTGGACCCTGCTCCCGCTACCGGCGGACCACTATTTTTTATATTTTTGAATGTTTTTTTTTTAAAGTTGTTTTATAAAAATATTAAAAAATGTATTAGAATAAGGTTAAAAATAAATAAACGACATAATATAATAAATCATTTAATGCAGGCAACAAAGACCCATAACATAAATACCTTATAGCCTAACATACATAATTATTAAAAAAAAAAAAAAAAAACACAAAACCACTACACTTGGGAGCTTGGTTTTGGTCGTGCTTCCCTGTAACGTCTGTACACAACTCCTGCCGGCCAAAAATCTGAGCTTAGGAAGACAGCCTTCTGCATCGCTGGAACCTGGAGGACGTAGGACTTAAAATTTATAGTCCTGGTTGACTCCAACCGCGTCAGCTTCAGCAACTTACGTTCCTCGGCACCGATTTGATCTTGGCTCCTCCTAATGATGTACTGGAGGAGCTTATCTCCCGACGTCTGTGGGTCCAACCGGGAGATGTACAGGAGCATGGTGGGCACTGCAGTGCGGACATCCTCACTTGCAGGAGCGGTACCGCGTTTGTTGCGGCTGCGTCGCGAACGACCCCTTTTGCTCTCAACCAGAGTAAAGCCGTCTTTATCCAATTTACTGGTTTTGGCAGCCATCGGTTTCCGCTTCTGTGTCTCAGCAACCGCTGCCGCACCAGCAGAGGACAGCTGGGAACTTTGGCAACGGCGTGAAGCCTTCTTCGCGTAGGTTTCCTTACGCGGCTGTGTCTTTGGCGTTGTATTTTTAGCCTGTGACGTAATTGTGTTACAAACAGCTTGCACATCGCGGTCAATGATTCGCGTTTGCGTTGCATCGTCCGTCGCAGATCCAGTTTCGCTGACAGGCGAAATGTGAGCCGCAGCGCCTCGACGCACGTTCACATTCCGCGAAGGTGACGGTGTTGCTGACGCAGCGTTAGTACTGCGTAGCACTGATACTTCTTGCCTTAGCTCAGCAACGGTTCGTTCTGAAGACTCGAGCTTCTTGTTGATGAGTCCGCCTTCAGTCTTGAGTGACGTTATATCCTTTAGAAGTCTTGTGACGTCTACATGGTCAAACGTCACTGGCGGCAGCTTGTAAAGGTCCCTCGCTACGTACGTTGGAACATCATCCGGCTCCGTTTCTTTGAACACTCGGAAGATGTCCTGCAAGTCCCCCTTGCCACGTATTCTCGTGCTAAGCCTGATGTTGGTCTTGGCGGTCTCGCTAAGCACCTTCTTAGCCTCCAGGATCTCACACTCCTTGTAGCTGGTCATGCAGATTTGTTCCAGTGAGAGCTCATCCATCACATCCAACTTATTCTGCAGAAAGGCGAGCAGTTCGTGAACCACAATGATATCACAGATTTTACCCTGCGCCATTGCAATAATTTGCGTGTAATTAATTAATATAAATTTAATTTTAATTTTATCATATTAATTTCTACGAGTTGTCACTGAATAAGCAGCTAATGACCTCTGTGGGGTCGAAACTTTTACGAGCGAGCATTTCACTCATTTTCTTATTTTTTACGAAAAGGATCCTAGATTCGATTAAAACATTCGTATTCTACAGTGTTACACATCTTTTAGATAATAATAATAGAAAAATAAACAGCTGACGCAACGCGAATTCGCATAAGGTAATGACTTCTGTTAGGTTACGAACTGTGCGTCGAGTCGTATCTGTCAGCTGATTGATAGGTTTTGTACCTACCTATTTGTACAGATGTAAACTGTGAGAAGTGCATAGCGCGAACAATTTAAAATGTACATACCTCATAACGACGTAGTTTTTATTTACACTATTTACACCAAAATTTCTGTACGTTAAATAATGTGTCGTTGCACTTTTAACAATGTCTCTATCTCTAGCTATCACTGCGTAAACAAGCGTTCACAATTCACGTTTTGTTGTTCCGCACTGGAAATGGTCTGGCCGTCATTACCATAAATGAGGTCTATCCCTACCACACATGGAAGTCCAACGGCGTAAGATCAGGCCTGCCTCCGTCTGCAGCTGGGGGCATGTAGTCCCCGTAGCCTCGTTGCCGCTGTCGAGCTTCTAGGATACCTAGGAAGGGGGCTTGTGCTGTGAGCAAAATAAGTCCACCCTCATTGTAGTAGTCCACCACGTTCTGGTACTCCTAGTTGGAATATTTCGGCATTGTTGCGCGAAGCGCGATGCGTTCCACGTTAGTTAAGCCGCGTGCAGTGCAACATGCAGTTTGCGCGAGACTGAACACGGCGGCGGCCGGCGCGGCGGGCGCGGGGCGAGGCAACTGAAGCAACACATGGCGCAGCGCCGGCGGCGGGCGCAGCGGCTCGAGTCTCTTTTGATCATTCATAAAAGCCACGCCACATCTAAGGGCGCCGCCATGACCTCGCCCGCTTCAATGAAAGTAGTTTCTACGTAGTATTTTCGTAGAAACTAGCGTAATGGATGTTACAAAATATGAAAGAGCCAGTATTTTTATGTGTGTTAAGTAATTACATTTTTTAAATTAGATGCTTAGATTAAAAAATCTTTTTCATTTCTATAGCTTCTGTTCGACCTACAGATGCACCTATTCAAATATTTCGTGTATGGATAGATACACCTTATATATGCTAGCTATGCGGCAAACTCTGATTGCGCAATGCATGTAGCGGTGGAGATGCCGCCTCAGTTTGGAATCAAGAAAAACGCCGATATCACGAATTGAATTTTATTTTGTGAGGTGTACTTGACAAAGGGCGTACATGAAGTCAACAATGTGCTTGTTTCTGGTGAAAGTTTGGTAATTGCAATTCGATAAACTTAGCTTTAGTTTGTTCCTATGACAGTAGTTTGTGAGTCTGTCCAAGTCTTGCTGTAGTACAATGCAATTAGTAACTGTTTTGATGGATTTATAGACCTTCAGATCATCTGCGTTCAGTAGGAACTTCGTGTTGTGAAAGCAATAACCTATGTCATTAATGAATATGATAAATAATAACGGCCCAAGGACAGAGCCTTGTGGAACACCGAAAGTAACTTCGATAGTGTTTGATCTCTATCCGTTGATTACCACCCTTTGGCAGAGGTTTAAATTTAAGATGCAAACCACCGCAGCAAATTACCTCGAATTCCATTGTAGGCAATTTTATCCAGCAATAGTTGTTGGTCCACCTTGTCAAAGGCCTTGCAGAAATCTGTGTAAACTGCGTCTACCTGCAGGCCATTATCGAGGCTATCAAACAAAAAGGTGGAAAAGGACAGAAGGTTTGTGACAATAGATTGCTGTTTAACGAAGCCGTGTTGTTGCTGTATAACAGAATTGTGCAATGATGGATATATTTCATTTTGGACGAGACGTCTTCCGATTACTTTTCCGTCTTCTGATTACAATCGAGAAATAGTACCCTTTTCTGTCAAAGTAAAGAACTACGTCGTAGTTGTACGAGCTCGAGAGAAGACAAAATTCGACATTGGTGCCGATTCTCTTGTACACCGAACTAAACTAACTAAACTATCACTAAAATTCCTTACTTTTTACTATGAAATTCTTGAAGCTATTCTGCGAAAAAAAATCTCTAAATTTAAAAATAATTTTGACACAACTATAATCGAATTTGACAATCGCGAGTCCACGTGTTTTTTTTTTTCTTTTGATTTCGCAACGTCTTTGTTACAGCCGGAGGCAGCCTGGGGCAGCCTCGACGTGTTTTCTATGGAAGTTTTGACTTTTTGTGTGAAAAATATAAAATAAAAATATCTACATGTAGGGATTTGGTGGTTTCAGGCTTACACAGGGAGTCGAAATTTTCATTATTTTTGTGATAGGACACACCGTTTTCGAGATATGAGCAAAAAAAGAAACAGAAAGTTAAAGTACCGTTTTTGCACGTCTGAAGTCGAGGTGTTGGTGTGAATTTTAGTTCACGCCACCTAATTTTATTCCACACCTTTTTAATCGCGATTAAAAATAGTCAGATTCATGTTCAGATTTAGTTAGACAATCAAATTTTTAGGTGAAAAACGTAAAATTCAGAATAGCAAAATAGTTATTTTCACTAAACTAATAACTCAGTGCAATCTTAGTGCTGTCAAACTAATATATAGTTAAGTTGTGTCACTATAGTCAATTTCAGAATGGAAAATCGTCATTTGACAGAATTAAACCAAATTTTAGTGATTTTTAGTCTAGTTTAGACGCGTTTGTGACAAGAGAATCGGCACCATTGTCGTATTGCTAGTCACAAATTAACTGAGTGTAAAAAGTAAAAAAATCACTACGAAAGGAGAGATGGCTGCACGTAAAGCGTAACGGTATTTGTTATACGTGTGTACTAGCGTGTCATCGTAGGGACACGTGCACCACTCCCAGCTGTGTCGTAAACAATGCAAATAATGTTACGAAAAATGTGAAAGCTTATAAAATTGCTAAGTTGTAAACGATTTAAAATAAGTGTTAAACAAAGACAGCACTATCGTAGACGTGATGTCACGACTATGTAACTTCATACTAGCGCCGTACATTGTCCGTACCGCGCGACAATGACAAATGGGAGTAATCCCCTCCAAAAACTTGTAAAGCGTGTATCTTCTTCATATTTACATCGATGTAACAGATTGTTTCTATTATCTAATTTTTAGGCTTCTTTGAAATTACATTATATTTACTGGTATTTATATTAGTAGTCATCATCCCAACACAATAGTGAATCCGTGCCAGCGATACAACCCGAAGTTCCATCCGAAACAATAACAAATATTAATGTCAGATGTTCCGTCATGTTGAAAATTCTACACCTATAAACGTTCACGTACAGAAAGAAAGTGTGAGCACGACTGCTCTGCTAGACGAACGGCTCAGTGTCGTTGGTTAGCGCTTCACTGCGGAGAAAGTGGGGTAAGAATTGTTGAAATTAAACCTTCCACAAAGTTTGCCTACAGTAAATAATAAAAACTTCACGCACCTGTGTGACGTCAGCCATAATTTACACACAAAAGAACAACTCCAACCACAAGTCTTAATCGGACTGACACCTTCTCTTACCTTTGGGAATGAGGGTGGGTAGACCCGATGAACCCTGTGCAACTAGTAAATGATTATGATTATGAACCCTGTGCCACCCGGACTCCGGTGCCTGCATGGGTGGGTGCCTAATGTTTACTTACCTAATGGGGAAGGTCGGGCAAAGCTAATTGTAGATGGCGTGACCATAGCTAGGTCCCTACGGCCTACAAAATTTTTGACATTTCGTTCATTCATTTCATTTTATGTTCATTCATGAGTTTGATTTTATTTCACTATTTCGTTATTTTCGGTGATTTCAGTATTTTAAATCAAGTAATTGACATGGAAAGTGTCAGAATTAATATTTCCTCGTAATCACTTTCTTCAAAATGTGCACGACATAAATTCGAACTCAAAAAAATCTGTACGAATAGCTTTAAAGCACAATCTTCTAATTTTAAGGGCTTACGAGAAATTCGGACTCCAATTTCTGAGTATCTATGAACACAACATCGAGTCAAATTTCGATAAAATAAAATAAAACCACATCACGCCTTGTATTTTTAGCTTGTGTTGGGAACTAGCTACGACAGCGCCATTTTGACAGTTGCCTTCCCCATTCAGCTGTACGCAGTGCTTCCAGATTCCAAAAGTAAAATTACAGTGTTGCCGGTTAAAAAATACAGAAGTTTCTAAAAAAAATACAGCAGTTTATTAATTAAAATCGATTACAGTAAAATTACAGAATTTTTTGTTGAAATATTGATAGAAAAATAAGCTGCGTCATGTCTTTGTTTACCAATACTCTTGATCTTGACGGACCATCATGGCTACGCACATCACTATCGTCACTGCTTGAGCTCATTATTACAGTAATATCGCTATAATTTTTAGTTTAGACCTTATTTAACATCACCCAAAACAATTATAAATCTCAAATAAAATTCACCTTGGCAAAACAAGTTTATGAATAAATACCTAAGACAAAAAATCCAATGTTCTTTTGTAAGACAAAGACGACTACTATTGCTAGTTGCGTACCGATTGCTCTACGATGGTTCCAATTTGCCAGGGAATAGGGATGATGACTGATATTAGAAATGTTCATTAAAATAATGGAATTTCAAAGTAGGCATAGTAAAAATGAGAACATCGAAAAAATCTGTTAAATCGGTGCAAATATGGAGAAGATACACGCTTTTAACGTTTTTGGAGGGGATTATTCCCGTCCTTGTCGCACGGTACGGAGAATGTACGGCGCTGGTATGAAGTTACATAGTAGTGACGTCACATCTAATGAAGTGCGGACCTTGTCTAACATTTATCTTAAAACTAATTTTGTTTGCACTATTTGGAAACAAACAATTTATTGAGATAAAATAATAAAATTGTCATCATCCCTATTCCCCGCAACTTTATTACAAATACAAACCTACTGTCTGTACATTGTCTATGGATAAAGGGTGTAAATTATCTGCGTTTCGTTTTACGTATTAGAATTGATAAAGATATATGAAAATTAAATACAGTGTATTCCGTATACTGTATTTTATCATTACAGTATACAGTAGAAAAGTCTAAAATACAGTAAATCTTCTGTAATTACAGTGAATCTGGAAGCACTGGCTGTACGTCACTCCTCATTGTTTGTCACTTGTGACGTCATAGAAACTGAATGTATACTGCCAGATATCCAGGAGGAGGTACGAAGGTCGTTCTCAATCGTGTCCATGGGCGTGTCTGGCAGGCTAAGACAGAGCTCGGAAGACTTACAGTGCTGTAGAAAGTTTAGAACAAACTTCTGTACTGATCAATGGTCAATGGCATGTTGGCTTATCTTGGCGAGACGAGAAATGTGTGATGCCGGACTCGAACCCGACAGCTCTGTGCAGACTGCAAGGAGTAGAACTAAAACTTAACAGTAGCAAAGAATAATTATGCAAAAAGATACGAAGAACGCATACGACATCTATTTGATAACGACTACGCAAAATTATATAACAACTTAAATGTTACACCGCTGAGAACTTGGTACTTGCCTCATTTTGGAGTCGAAAATGCCAACAACAAGAAACTACGTTTAGTGTTTGACGCAGCAGCTAAAATAAATGGGTTATCACCTATTAAAAGACCTACATAGGTCGTTATTTGGCATTACGTTGCGATTTAGAGAAAATCGAGTAGCCGTGTAATAATAATAAAATATTTGGAGAGGCCTATATCCAGCTGTGGACGTCTTTCGGCTGAAATGATGATGATGAAGTATAAAATAATTTATTTCGAATAAGTTACAGACGAAAATACATATTTTTTTTAAATTAGGTAGATATTGTAAATTAGGTTGATGGTTGGGATAAGAGTAAAGACAGGTATTACATAACTATTCTGTAACCAAGGTAATCAAGGTCTGTACATGAAATGGGTGAGCCCTGCCTCTTTAACTAAGGTGACCTATATCTTAAGGGACAGTGATCAGCTGTAAGGTAGGTATCAAATATAAACAGGAACTTGTGAAGTGTGTCAGTTACTGTGCATGTGTTTAAATAATATCTTACTTTTGTATGTATCCTGTACATGTATTTTGGCTAAACATATATGTAAAGAAAATGTATTTCTTATTTAATCGCGTTCCGCCTTGATATTAAGACTTTTTGCTCAGTAGCACTACGGAGTTATTTATGATAGACAATACAGATGTTAACTAGAAAAAGGTGGAGTTGTCAAGATGACATGAAACATGTAAAAGAATATTTTAGTTCTTTAGGTTTTATTTTAAACATTATAATAAAAGGAGAATCGATATAGGTGTAATAAGTTACTTAAAATGTCGTTTCTTTAATTTCAGGTAAGTTTAGGTATTCAATGTTTATGTAGTACATAATTTTAGTTAACATTTTATTTATGTCAATCTTAGATGTTAAATAAACTTCTTTAATTTCAGCAACACATTTGGGTTTCAATATTACACCTAATACGATAATTATTATCTTAAACATATTTAAGGTAAAAAACGAGGAGAGGTGAGTGCAACTCAAGGATGTAGGAGAGTGTGCGTGAATGTATGTAACTGTACACCCGTGTGGGAGAGTGTAATTAAGAGAGTGCAGCGAGAAATTGTTGTTAAAGCAATGTTTGTAAGTATGTTATGTCGCTACTTGCGGAACCCTGAATTCCTAAGACGATGACTAACACCGCATTGCGCTCTGCACCGTGAGATTCGCCTTCTCAGCGATCCGATAGCGTGGGATCGAAAATTGTGAATATTGATTCAGTGTATTGGTGTATCACTCCTGTTTCTCACATCGACCAATTGTCACGCATCTTAGTTTTACCAATCTAATTGTAATAATTAAATAAATTAAATAATTGTAAGTAAATTATATCGCTTAATTTGAATCCTCGACCAGCGTGGTTTGACCAGACTCGATTAATCGAATGAACCCCAAGATTTGCACTAGCCCCTGAAGCCTCATGCTTCATGGTGCTACAAAGACCATTGCATATCAAGGAATAGACCGGGGGGCACTGTAATGGTAGGGAAGACGTGCCCTTAGGATAGGAAGGATTAAGAGCCTACGGAGTATGCACCCTAACGTAAGCATGGGATTAGTGGAGAGGCGGGTGATATTTGTCTATTGGAGGGCATCTTTTAACGATGTCACAGCAGGGTTGATTCAGGTCGAGCTTCATCGGTGAATCTTTAAGCGGGGTTCAGCTGGTTTCTCGGCTCTTTTCTATGTCACTGCTCTGCTGTGATAAATGTTGCTGTTCTTTTCAATGTCTTCGTCTGAGTTCTCGCTACTGACCGTTTCCGGTTTTTGTACATCTCGTTAGCGGCGTTCTTGATCTTCCACCGTGTCCATCGAATAATTGTACCCTTGTCGAAATAATTTTAAGTCTTGAGCTATCGTTCGAGTCTCAAATGTTGTTCCAAAAGTAGTATGGGCACTGTTGGGTATCGAACCCAACACAACACATTGCGCATGGTCTGCACGCCCAGGCCGCGTGTTTAGCGCGTCGCGGCGACGACACGGTTCGGCCCGATGACCACTCGCTTCTTCTGACTTCTCCGCGACGGACGATACTCCTCTTACTTTAGTTTCGTTATTAGCTGAATATCCGGTACAATTTTATTATTGTTATAAGCACGTCATTAAACCCTTGCCTTAAATACAGTAGTCCACTCTTTAGATGATCCCCGCGCTAACATTAGTCCTTCAAGAATCTCGCCGTCTTAATTTCAAAAGTAACGGTCTCAAAAAAAAGCTTCAAACTCGAAGCTTTTCAGTTGCGTTCTTCAACGGGGGCAACTCCAGCAGAAATCGTCAACACCTTGTTGAAGAAGCTTCGCGTAGCACTGCACACGCCCAGGGGACGAAGTCGGGCCAAGGAGAACTAAAACTTGCAGATAATCGTTTATACAGTGGATGGTTTACACATTTTGTGAGTTTGTTCCAGTTTGTTCCTTATTCATTCATTTACTTAGTCTCATTCCATATGTTTACCAACATTTAAGTGAGTGTTTTCATTTGTCTTCAAGTCTTTTAGTGGCAATCATTCTTATTCATAGCCTTATATTTATCTAAAGTCACTTACGAGTATATGCTTATAAAGCTAAAATATAACGGTTAGGATAATCCATCTGTTTACACTATTTCACTTCACTATATCAGTTGATAACACGGCGACGTGCTTCCTTGTTATCTTCGCATCAGCTGTTCCTTATTTTATTTTTTTAAACGTTGACCCACACTAGGAATTACTCCTGTATCGTGGGTGCGTTCACAAACATGAAACTCACATACACAAGACACCCAGACCCGGAACAACCATTTATAGGTCATACAAATATTTGTTCCGTGCCGAGATCGAACCCGCGACACGCAGCGCAGCAGCCGATCGCTCAGCCACTGCGCCAATCGTGCCGTTAAATTCGCACCAAGTCATTCATAATCATAACTCATAAGCTAGCTCATTACATTTCGTATTGATTTTATAAACTGTTTTGTTATCTCTTCCCTAATAAAATCATTTTTGCGAGTTTGCTGGTGGTGCTGCTATGAATCGTTATAACCATTAATCTTAATTTATTTCAACATCATATTGCAGGCATTGGTTAATAGAGTGTACAATCTTAAATAGAGAAAGGTGTCTGTGATAGAAGGGTCCTGAGTTACAAATCAGTCAGCTCTCTTAGATATGACATGTTAATTTACAGAACGGTTGGAGAGTCAAGATGTTATTTTAAAAGTTTAAGATTGCAATTAAGTATTTAAGTAAAAGTAGAACCTACAAAACAAACAGAAACATTTAAAAAAAAAAACATTGGTGCCGATTCTCTTGTACACCGAACTAAACTAACTAAACTATCACTAAAATTCCTTACTTTTTACTATGAAAATCTTGAAGCTATTCTGCGAAAAAAAATCTCTAAATTTAAAAATAATTCTGACACAACTATAATCGAATTTGACAATCGCGAGTCCACGTGTTTTTTTTTTCTTTTGATTTCGCAACGTCTTTGTTAGAGCCGGAGGCAGCCTGGGGCAGCCTCGACGTGTTTTCTATGGAAGTTTTGACTTTTTGTGTGAAAAATATAAAATAAAAATATCTACATGTAGAGATTTGGTAGTTTCAGAGTTACAAAGGGGGTCGAAATTTTCATTATTTTTGTGATAGGACACACCGTTTTCGAGATATGAGCAAAAAAAGAAATAGAAAGTTAAAGTACCGTTTTTGCACGTCTGAAGTCGAGGTGTTGGTGTGAATTTTAGTTCACGCCACCTAATTTTATTCCACACCTTTTTAATCGCGATTAAAAATAGTCAGATTCATGTTCAGATTTAGTTAGACAATCAAATTTTTAGGTGAAAAACGTAAAATTCAGAATAGCAAAATTGCCATTTTCACTAAACTAATAACTCAGTGCAATCTTAGTGCTGTCAAACTAAAATATAGTTAAGTTGTGTCACTATAGTCAATTTCAGAATGGAAAATGGTGATTTGACAGAATTAAACCAAATTTTAGTGATTTTTAGTCTAGTTTAGAGGCGTTTGTGACAAGAGAATCGGCACCATTGTTTAATTAAGATACTCGTAGAACTGGGCAAACTTGCAAATTATATTTACTTAAGATCTAATTTAACTAATTCAGAATTATCCAATTTGAAAGCAGTAGGTACTTACAGTTACTACTAGCTAACAAAATTCAGAAGTAAAAGGTGTAAAGTCAAGCAAAAAATTCACGGATATATACAAATTATGCATAACGCGAGAAAATAAAACAAGAATATTCTACCATATGCTTAATTAACAAAAAGAGAAAGAATGGAAATAGGGTAATGAAGAATGTTGTGTTTATGATGGCTACGTGATTTTACGATACGGGTTTTAAGCGGGTGATTGAGCAAACAGTTGTTGCTCGTCTATTTTGTGTTGGGAAATCGTGATATAAGGGAAGAACAGTGTTTTTTTTTTCATATATATTTTTTTATATTTTTTATTACAGTTATGAGTATAAACAACTGTCGGACCGTTAGCACTTGGCATTGTTGGTTAGTTTGTAAAAAACAATTCTAATATAAATATATAGCTCTTTGAGCTCTTTCTAAAATGATTATACATATAGTTAGGTCTTCCTCCTACCTAATTGAAATATGGGGCAACGCGCCAAAAACCAACCTAAAGGACCTACAGATCACACAAACTAAAATAATTCAACCATTATTCCACTATGGTTACCTTACACCTACATTCAAAACTTACAGGGAAACGAGACTCATGAATATTAATATTAAACCACTTCATGCACATTGCACCGGCGGCATATTTATATTATAAGAAAACTTCTAAAAAGTCCATTCACACGCAACTACACCTCACAAAAATACATCAAGTACCCTATTTTGTTGTTTGTATGTTAATTAATAACAATTTTAATATGATGAGCAATTGCTGAGATATATCGGAATCACGGTGAATGCGGCGAAATGGCCCAACTTCGTTTAAACAACGGTTGAGGGGCATGCCACCCTATTACGCCCAATATGGTTAACAGAAGTAATAACAGCCGCACGGGCCGAGCGATCAGGTTAAGCCATGGCTGCCGCGGTCGGTCCGTGGATGGGTGACCATCCTCACTCACCAAAACCCAGCCGCGCCATGGGAATGGTGATGATGGTTAACAGACTGCGGCGTCACAGAAGAACCGCACAGTCCGTCCATACTTAGTTCCAACCTGTTGAACCTGTACTTTAAACCTTTAGGGATTATATTTTTGAAACTTTGCGCAACAGACACGCAAGGGTCAGTTGCAGGTACCGGCTAGCATTCCGTTAAACAGTGAGCACCGCAATTTTTTTTTTATACGGACTGCACCCTTAAACAATGCAACCTTCTGCTTTCTCTCGATCCCAGCCGTAATGCGCCTTTCGCTTGTCCGCCAGATGGACACACCATTACGAGCATCAACAAAGCGTCTAACTTACAAAATATGTAGTTGTGAATATCTAAATAAAAATTTACGCCTCTTTTAAATTATAACTTTGGTATGTTTGAGAAAAATATTACCTAGATTAAAATAAATAGATTAGATTAATCTCTTGTACGGAAATAAGTACTGACATTACTTAATTAAAACATTGATGTCTAGGAGCAGCAAGGCCTTATACGAGCGTTACGAATTTATGAAGGTAATTGTTACAAGTTTTTGTATTGTCAACCGCCGTGCGGCGCGTTGACGCGGTTACCGTGCGATGACTCGTTATCTTTGTTTTTGTTTGAAATCATAGGACTCGATCACACTATGTGCCAAAATAACAGCTTCGTTTATCCCGCACAATTGTTATAGGATAGTGTATTTATATAACAATTGTTTAAAATTATGTTGGACATGCGCGTGGTTTGAATCAACGACCTAAAACGCAGCCACAGCGTAGAAGTACAGCTTAGGGTACGGAACGATCTGTGTGACCAGTGACGCGGCAGGAGTCTCAGCTTCATGGAACGCACATTTATTTATCTTTTGAACCGATTTAAAGTATTTTGGTTTGCGACACTGATACACACACACAAAAGAAACACGGTTTGATTTCTAAGTCCGGAAAGTAAGCCACCATCTGTTGGGCACGGTGCCTCAGCGAAAACAAAGACACGACCTTCCGGGTCGGAGTTTCGAACCGAACTCGTGTCAATTATCTTTTCTTGTATAAATGATAAAATAATAAATTATTTAACAAAGAAATAAAACAAGTCATCTGTAACCCAAACATCTAAAAACAACAGCGCAGCGGCTTGGGAGTAACTGTCACTGTCAGTGTTGCTAACAACGCAAAGTCTGAGTTGCCATTTTAATCGTTAATTTCGACAACTAAAACAAAAAACTTGTTACCTCTTTCAAACGACGACATAGTAAATTAATAGGTATTGCGTTTAGGTCAATTTATTTATACCACTGGCCACTTCCTAGTACGTATTTCATAATTGCAGTCCACAGCTAGAAAAAGTTCTAGATCGCGCGAAAAGCATTCAGTAGGCCACATTGTTGAGATTAGTTTTTAAAATTAATATTTACCGCTAAAAAACGAAAGAAACTCTCAATATTGATTAACCACGGAGTTTAAAATATTACAACTTTTATAGAATGTATTTAGGAATTAGAAACGAACATTTTAGAATATTTTTTATTTATGTAACAAGCTTATACTGTTCAAATAATTTGCCGCCATTGTTCTTTCAAGATTCTGAGTTCACGGGAAGTACCCTGTAGGTTTTGATTCCATTGCAAGTGTCCAAAATTTGCGATTGCGGCATATACGGCTGTACCTTTTGATTGCGTTGGCTTAGAAGTTTGATTTTTTCACAGCTCCAAGGGGCAGTAGACATTTGATATTTCCAGCTTGATACCTCCACGCTTTCCTAAGAAAAGGGGTCTTGGCAGACAGGCAGACGGACGGACAACTAAGTGATCCTATAAGGGTTCCGTGTTTCCTTTCTACGGTACGGTTTGGTACGGAACTTTAAAAACGTGAAACTCTTGTCAATTTCTGGCTGGAATTGCGAATTTTATTCGTTGCATCCCTTTCACGCACTTGCAAATGAAAGATAATCAGCGTTCTGCGTGTGAGAGAGCGAGAGCGGTACGGTCGGGGGAAAGCGTGGACCGCGGCGCGGGAGTCTCAGCGCAGTACTAGGGTCTGTGGGTGAGTCTGAGTCAGGCGACAGGTCATAGCCGGGAGAGGTTTACAAGCGGTTGCTATAATTACCCACCAAAATTAACTTATCTTTGTAGCCTACTTAGTTTAGTATAGTTTTAGCGAGTAACAAGTAATATTACTGCATATAATATAATGAGTGATAAAGACAGGAAAAGACAAAAGAGCATAAGTGCTTTCTTTACTATAAAACAAAAAACCGACGATGCAGTTGAAGATACAGAGAGAGGGAAAAGGATTACATTGGTGGTGTCCCATGTGCATCCACGCATGCGGCAACTACATCAATGCCAACAAACCCATCAGCAGTATCAGCACTCAGCCTTTAGCCTTCAGCCTTTAGCCTTTTTTACACACTGTGTAAGAGGCTTACACAGTGGGTAAACTCTACTCAACGTTATTTCCAACAACTATTGTTGTTTTTTTTGCCCGTCCGCACCTTGTGCCCCTCCCAGAAAAAAAAACCTGGATCCGCCCTTGAATACTAGGATAATTAGAAGTAGTAGAGAAATAGTGATAGATTCTAGAAGAGATATTAATCTACATTCAATAAACGAGGACACGGAATCGTTTTCTGAGAAAATGTCTTTAGATTTAGATACCGTCTATAAAGCATTCCGATTGTTACCCGACTTTGACGGGAACCCAAATGTGCTGACTAGGTTCATTCAATTGTGTGATCATTTTGTTAAAGAATATGATAATTTTCAAGGTGGTTCCGAATTAATTAACTCGGCACTTATTAATGGTATATTAAATAAAATTGTAGGGTCTGCTGCTCGCTTAATCAACTCGAATGGTATAGAAAGTGATTGGAATGACATCCGTAGGGAATTAATAAATAATTTTGCTGACCAAAGGGATGAGACCTCTCTTTATAGCGATTTATCTCTTTTAACACAGGGCTCTATATAAATCTATCTAGTATTTGTCATCTGTGTGTGATGAAGAAGCGAATAATGAAGAGTTATGGGTGTTCACGTTGAGAATTTGTGAGTTATTTTATATTTTGACAACATCGTAAATAATGTGAAGTTAGAAATCTATCAATTATTTATGCGACATCTAGTGGCCGGATTGAAATAATCGAATGTTGCGAGCATAACGTGAACTGTTGTACCAATAATGTTAATAGATGGCTCTTATGTCATGCATGTATTCCCATTTTAATAGCTAATAGCAATTCCTTACAATTAAGAAATTGGAATATTATTAAGTACTGAAACGGCTCAGTCGCTAGGTACAACTTTTCCAGGCGTGAGGTGATACGGCAGGTAGTTTTTGAAACACTCTCCTTACTTTAAGAGTTGACAGGGAAAATTCAGCTAGAAGAGTGTGATACGATGACCACCTCTTAAACAATTTATAGTTAAGCAAGCTAAGATATTTACGATGCACTGATTCCAATTGGTCACTATATTTATTGTAAATGGGGTTCCAAACACAAGTGGCATATTCAAGTTGAGATCTAATAAGTGATTAGTACAATAATAAGAATGTTGATGTCTTCTTAAATAGGTGGCAGGTACGTCGTACAACCCCATATAATTGAAAACCTTTGGCAGTGATCAACGTGTGCATCAAAGTGTAACTTTGAATCAAAGAGTACACCAACATCTTTAATTAGGGAAACTTTTTCCAGAGGAGTGTTACAAAGAGAGTAAGAGATTTGAACCGTATTACATTTTTTTGGTAAAAGAGATATACTTACATTTGGATAAACTTAGTCATGTAGTTTATTGGTCAGACAGTAGGCAGTAAAAAGGTCAAGATCCTGTTGCAATTTAACACTGTTAAACGGTTCTTATTTTATGAAATACTTTAAGATCATCAGCGTATATCTGGAAACCACAATTTTTAAAACATGCGTTTATGTCATTTATGAATAGGATAAAAAGTAATGGATCCAGTATCGACCCCTGTAAAACCCTACCTAACCCTATGTCACGCTGATCACATCTGAAGAGAATCCATTTACCAGAATCTTCTGAGTTCTATTTTCTACATAAGACGTAAGCCAACGAAGCAAACACCCATGAATACAATTAAATTCGATTTTTTGTAAAAAGCATGGTATGGTCACCTTGTCAAAAGCCTTGCAGAAATCCGTGTAGATCGCGTCAACTTGCAGTTGATTGTCCATATTCTCAAACAAAAAGTTAGAATACAAAATTAGGTTACTAACTGTGGAGCTATTTGGAACAAAACCATGCTGTTCAGGGATAATATTATTATGCAAGATGGGGTAAATTACATTATGAACTAGTCGCTCCAAGACTATTGACATTGTAGACAACAATGATATTGGACGATAGTTGGTAACATCATTTTTTGCGCCGCCTTTGTATACAGGCGTATTGTGAAATAAACTATAGCACTATTGAAAAGGAACTGTTGGCCATAGTCTGACCAACCAAGTATTTCAGGCAAAATTTATTTGGACGAAATTTTAAAATAGTGGCTGACCATCGCCCATTGCAATGAGTGATGAATATTAAAGTCCCAAATTCCCGTCTAACCCGTTGGAGATTACGGCTAAGCGAATTTGAGTTCACAGTAGTCCATAAGCAAGGAAAACATAACACCAATGCAGGTGCTTTGTTACGAATAGAAATTCATCATGAAGAAGCTAGTTCGATAGTAGTTAACACCTCAAAAGGTGCACCTTCAGCCTCAGATTCTAGAACAAAAAACAAGGATTCTAGGACTTTAAGCGCCCATAGTGATTTAGAAAGTCCCATATTGGAAATCGCTATTTCCGACGACCCCCTCAATAAGTTTAATAGGAAAATATATCTTAATGTTATAGGAGATATAAAAAGTAGGCCTAGTGTTTCTAAACCATTTTGAAACACTTACAAGAACCGTCATACAAATTTCAAAATCCAGTTTATAACAAGACGTTATTAACGCAATTAAAGAATACGTTAATCCAAAAGTAAAGACTGGTATTTTAATTAATCCTACATTGGAAATGTATTTTGTAATACCTATAATTCAACAATATTTAAAAAATTCTGCAATGAAATTAGTACTCACCAAAAACAAAGTAGAGTCAGCAGAGTAGTAGTCAAGCAACAGGAAATTCTATAGAAATATCATGAAGGCAAAACCAATCATAGAGGCATTAACGAGTGTTACCTAGCATTATCGCATAGGTGCTATTGGCCAAAATCTGAAAGAGCATGTTACAAAGTATATCAATGAATGTCAAAAATGCGGGAAAGCTAAATATGGTCGCAATCCAGTTATACCAAGATTACAAATTGTACCTCCGCCTACAAAGACTTTTGAGATTGTACATTTAGATCTACATAACATAACATAACATAACATCACGCCTTGTTTCCCCGAAGGGTTGGGCAGAGGTGTACCTATAGTACACCCACATTTCGCCAGTTATTTTTAAGTCTCATGTAATAGGGGGCGAGCCTATTGCCATCTACCGGGCACAAATCCAGACTTCGGGCAGATACTGAGAAATTCCAGATAGAAAAAACCCAATAACACGTTGCCCGACCTAGGAATCGAACCCAGGACCTCATGCTCAGCAGTAGCGATTGCGACCACTAGACCAACGAGGCAGTCAGTTTAGAGGCTCGGAGCTATATCGCGGCGCCCCCGTAAGGGGGCGTTGCGTGCGATGCCGGGGCTTCGCCCCCCCGACCGCAGATGCCATACGGCGGCCCGTAAATACGGGCCTCTCATTTTGTTTGCTTCTTGGCGGTAGGTACTGGGCGCACGCGAGATACGTGCGCCTATGTGTGTGGATTCTTGTTTGTTTCTGTAGGAGCGCCGCGACGCTTACAGTGAAGCGCCGCTTTCTTCACGACATCTCGGCGGTCTTCCGCCGCCAGGTGAGACCCCTAGTTACCTAGGGGAGGCCCGGCGACGACGACCAGCGACGGAGATGCCGACTCGACGCGCCCACAGAATAAGTGAGTGGTCCCCGTCCGTCCAGATCACAGAGCTAGCCGTTCACTGTCCGGGCTAAGGGACCGACCTGTGGGTGTGAACGGTATTGTGATTGTGTAACACCGTTCAGTGTTTGCGTGACACGCAGCCCGCGCCGCGCGTACACGCGTGAGTTTGGGTGCCTGTATAGACATGTATGTCTGTCTGCATTTACGTAACGTGCCTATATTAACCTAGAACACGTTACGCAATGGGTGTGTGTGTTGTGGGTGTGGAGTCTTTTTGTCACAGATAAGTCGCGTGTAACTTGGCTGCGGCTTATCTGGAGGTCAATCCGGGTTCGTTTTGCGAAGTCGTCCGTATCCCGAAGGAGGTGGCGGAGGGGGGGGCGGCCTTGTGCCAAAAGGCCGCAGGCGTCCCATTTTGGGTCGCCCTGGGTGACCTAGCCGTGGTACAGCGTTAGTAGTGCGGCCAGGCCATCCAGTATGACCAACTCGACATCCTGTCCCTGCCTGATGGCCTTTATCAGGTCCATCAGCAATCCAATGGCACAGGTTGTGAAATCCATCTTCTTTTTTGTGGCTGTTTTTGCGTCGGTAGCGCCGCCACTGGTTTCTTTTTGGAACTTTTGCTTCTGTGGTTCCTTGGTCATCCGCAGCGCAGTGGCGGCGCTAGCGGTAGGTTGCTGTTTTTTCACAACCTGTGCCCCGCTTGGGACAGAGGTGGCTATGAGGTTTTCTTGGGTCGGCTGGGGAGGGTCGGGTTTCTTTATTTATTTATTTATACTTCACGCACATTTTGTACAGCGGCGGACTTAATGCCATAGGCATTTTCTACCAGTCAACCTTTGGGTGATGCAGAGACAAGCAGTGGTAGGTGCAATTTTATAAAAAACCAAGGAATAAATATTTATTCTAAGACATAGATATACATATATACCTAATTATATATAAATATAAGCACAAATAAATATACATAAATATATAATTATACTAAAACAAATAAAACAACCAATGAGAAAACATTACCTTTAAGATGAAACTGCCAGCTTCTTGCGAATGTGCTCACGAACTTTAACTTTAAAGGATAATCGGTTGGTTGCCACCCTGATTTCTTGGGGGAGTGCATTCCACAGAGAGATAGACTGAACGAAGAAGGAAGAGTGAATGAAGTCTGTGCGGTGAGTGGGACATTGAAGAAGACGATTGTGTGATGAACGAAGATTTCTGTTGTGGTTGGCGCAAATGTACTGAAAGTGGGGGGCTAGATAACCAGGGGAGGAGGTAGAAACAAGAAATGAAAACAAGGTGGTCAGCGCCCTTTGCTCTCTGCGCTGACGTATGGGCAACCACTTTAGAAGTGACCGATGCGCAGAGACATGGTCATATTTACGCAGATTGAAAACGAATCGAATGCAGTTATTGAGAATGATAAATGATTTTTATTTCTGTAAGTGGGTTTGTACAAACACTTTTACACGTCAAACATTTTTTTTTAAACTAGATGAGGTCGGCGTTTCCTATCTGACTACTCTGAGAAGAAAAGCAGAAACAAACTCAGAGGTCACAGTCTCTTTTAAAGTCCAGACATAATCTTGGTCAGATCATGTTAAGACCATGTGGATTGATGTCTGAAATGGTCTTTTGAGGAAAGAACCACACAGATTGAGTGGACCTGTCCAGTCAGTGCACGCATTTGTCAGTAATCGTACAGCTCAACTCAAAACATAAGGAGCTCAACGATTCGACGAACAATACCAAAGAAAGGACATTGGATAGGCCGCATAATTACTCAAACCGCCAGACCAAGTTACGATTAAAATTAACTGAGATAATAAAATATAAAAAAAACAAAAGTAAAAAATAAAATGACCCACATAGTCTTAACATTCACAATAATAACAATAAAATAATACCTAGGTAAGTATTCATGTCATTGTTTATTTTACAGATCATATGAGGACCATGTAGGTAGGTGTCTGAAATGGTCTTTTGAGGAAAGAACCATACAGATTTGAGTGGGCCTGTCCAGTCAGTGCACGCATTTGTCATTAATCGTGCAGCTCAACTCAAAACGTAAGGAGCTCAACGCACACTCAACGATTCGACGAACAATACCAAAGAAAGGACATTTGGGTAGGCCGCTTTAAGTACTCAAACTGCCAGATATAAAAAAAATATGAAATAACTGAGATAGACAAAATATATAGAAATAATACCCACTAAGTCCTCACACGAAATTAAAATAATAATAATATTATACAAAGTAAATATTCATGTCATAATCATGAAATTTCAAAGTGTATATAAAATAAAACAAAAGTTACGTATCAAACAAAAAAAAAAAAACACACTCAGATGCAAAATTTGGAGCAGGTCAGTCCCAAGCCTTTTTGTCCTCAATATAGTCTTTGACTGTATAAAAAGCTTTCTGGCACAACTTACGTTTAATAAATGATTTGAATTTATTAAGGCTTAGATCTTGAACATGGCTTGGAAGTTTATTATAAAAGCGTATACATTGACATCTGAACGAGCCACCTATTTTCTTGAGCCTTGTTGTAGGTACAACAAATTTGTGTTTGTTCCTAGTATTTATATTATGGATATCACTGTATTTTTTAAACAATTTTATGTTTTTGTGGGCATATAAAAGATTTTCATAAATATACTGAGAAGGCACAGTCATTACATTAATTTCCTTAAATTTCTCTCTGAGAGAGTGTCTCGGACTTAATTTATAAATTGATCTAACAGCTCTTTTCTGCAAAACAAATATAGTCCGCATGTCGGCGGCATTTCCCCACAAAAGAATACCGTACGACATCACACTATGAAAATAACTAAAGTATACTAAACGGGCTGTCCCCAAATCAGTTAAATTTCGAATTTTTCTAACAGCGTATGCTGCGGAGCTTAGCTTTTTTGACAATTTATCAATATGTGGGCCCCACTGAAGCTTAGCATCCAAAGTTAAGCCCAAGAATACTGTGCTGTCTTCAAGTTTCAATTCTTCGCCCTTTATCAACACATTCGTTTTCACCTGCCTAACGTGAGGTAGCGTAAACTTAATGCATTTAGTCTTCTTTTCATTAAGAAGTAAATTATTAACATTGAACCAGTGAACTATTTTTGAGACCGCGTTATTTACATCGTCAGTAACCAGCTGCTGACGTTTAAGTTTAAACAAAAGTGAAGTATCATCCGCAAACAACACTATATCATGATTATCCTTTATGAGGTAAGGCAAGTCATTAATATAAATAAGAAACAAGAAAGGACCAAGAATTGAGCCCTGTGGAACTCCCATTGTTAAGATAGATCCGGGAGATCTTTCTCCATTAACGTCAACGCTCTGAATCCTTTTACTCAAGTATGAAGTAAGAAGATCCAGAGCGGTGTTTCGGATCCCGTAGTGACGGAGTTTCCTGATTAACGTTTCATGAAGAACGCAATCGAATGCCTTGGACAAATCACAAAAGATGCCCAAGGCATCGCATTTATCTTCCCAAGCATTATAAATATGTCCTAAAAGTTCAACACCGGCATCAGTAGTTGAACGACCCCTTGTAAAACCGAATTGTTTGCTATGTAATAATTTGGGTCTGTTAAAAAATCTTTGCAGTTGGTCTAAAATTAATTTCTCAAAAATTTTACTAAATGTAGGTAGTACTGAAATAGGTCTATAATTTGTGGGGTCTGATGTACTACCTGATTTAAACAAAGGTATTATTTTACTTTTTTTCATAAGGTCAGGAAACTCCCCACAGTCAATACAGTTATTAAAGACAAGAACTAGAGTAGGTGCTACAATGTCTATAATAGACTTAGCAACTTCTACAGAATTACCCCACAGATCTGCAGTCTTTTTTACATTTAAAGTGTGAAAAACTTTAATTATATCCCTACATGTAATATGTTCAAAATTAAATTCCGAATCGCAAAATTTTACATTTTCCTTTAGCAAAGACTCAGCAACAGAAGGCGATGAGTTAAGGGATTTAGTAGTTGAAACGGGAATATCTGAAAATAATTTTTCAAAGGCCGCGGCGACTTGTGAGTCTGATTTTATTATGTTGTCATTAATAGACAGGCTGTAGTCAGTACTTCTGTTACTAGACCTTCCCGTTTCACTATTAATAATTTTCCAAGTCGTTTTAATTACGTTACTACTGCTTTTAATCTTCGAACCCAAATAACGTGACTTGGCCATAACACAAACTTTTTTAAACAGTTTTGAATAATTTCTAACATATAAATTAAATTCAGCAGTGTTAACATAAGTCCTTTCATTATACAGCTCATAAAGCCGTGTTCTACTTTTACGAATACCAATGGTAGCCCAATCACTGAAAGATGCATTACTATTAACCGAGATAGTTTTGGGAATAAAGATCGAATTAAATTGTTTACAGTAAATATTAAAGAACTCATCATAAGGATGATTAGGATCAGCATGAACAGGAGAATACAAAAGTGGTAAATTATTTATTAGTTTAAATTTAAAAGCCTCTAAGCGGCTTGTAGTTTTCGGGTTGACAGTGATATCCTTTTTACTTATTTTGTTGTTTTGGTTTTGAATAGTAATCCTTTGTCCGCAATGATCAGAATCTAGTAAATTAATCATTTCTTTGTGGCTTGGTACAATATCTGTATAAATATTATCTAGGCATGTGGCACTAGTAGGGGTAATTCTTGTTGGCTCCAAAAATAGATTTTTAAGATTGTAGGACTGAAACAAACTTATTATCTTGCTACAAGAACCTGAGTTTTCCAATAAATTAACATTAAAATCACCGCAAATGATAATGGATTTGTTTGAGTTACAAATCTTGTGTAATACTTCATCCATTACCTTTTCGAAGCAGTCATACAATCCTGAAGGGGGCCTGTACACACTTAATACAATAAACTGCTCCAATTCTATACAAGCTATTTCAACAGTCCGCTCAACAGATAGGCTCACAATATCCTTACGGTCTTTAAATTTAAGCTGGTTACTTACTAAAATTAATGAGCCCCCATGTATAGCGTTTACTCTGCTGAACAAACTACCAACCTGGTGATTATTAAAATTGAACAATAACTGGTGGTTTTTAAGCCAATGTTCTGTTATACACAGAATATCAATACTATTATAATTCTACTTAAATCCTTGAATATTTTGATGCACCAGGTTGATACTATTAACTGATTTTAAGCTTTTATTAGATTTATTATTGCAATTCTGTACGTAATTGCCAGAGGTTGCCTCTATTGTCTGAATTTCAAATTTAAATTATTATGATGAATGTCAACATATGATACCAAATTATTGGCTGAGAAGACGGTCAAGTTCAACACCATAATCGATGACAGGGAAAATTAAGGACTGCACAAGCATTGTCTTCGTACTCGATGGCAATATATTTTTCAACCGATACAGCGCGCGCAACGTTCCGGTAACCTTCTGGCTTACCCGGGCGACTTGAGTACGCCAGTTCAGGGTACTATCAATGTGCAAGCCTAGGTCCTTTACGTCAGTGCTAAAAGGAACGATAATGCCATTGAAGAGTACTGGTGGCAAGGTTTTACCATCCACTTTGCTAATACTACGAGAACTGCCAATGATGATCGCCTGACACTTCGTAGGGTTTACAGTTACACCAAATCTGTCAGCCCTTGCCCTTTCCCCCGCGTCTCTTATTTTTCCTCCGTCCAGAGGAGGTAGCTTGTCTTGCTGAGGGCCCGTTGGCCGCCGCCATAAGCGTCGTGCCTTGGGCCTCTTCTGGCATCCCTTGTGGCCTCTCAATGGACACTTTGGGCCGGCACTTTGGGATGTGGCCGTTATGGCGGCGGTGCCCACCCGCTTGTTCCGGATCTCTTTCTGAAACAACGGACACTTGATGTTGCACGCCGGGTGCGGGCCACCGCAGTTCACGCAGGTGGCCGGCTCTTCCCGCGGGCGCGGGCGGTCTCTCGCCGCGTGTTCCCCTCCACATCGCACGCAGGCGAGCGGGCGGTGACACTGATGCGAGCTGTGTCTGAACAGTTGGCATCGGTGGCACTGGGCAGGTCCTCGTTTTCCGCGCCAGGCCTCTATCTTGACACCACGCATGAATGTCGTGGTGTCGTAAATGGCCCGGACGTCCGGAGTCTTTTTTTATATCGCGTGGAATACGCAACCGGGTCGTCCTTGTGCGGCCTTAATATGGCGCACGTACTCCGGCTGGTATCCCAGCGTTTGGAGCTCCTCCTCTATCTCCTTCGGGTCCGTATCCGCCGGTAGTCCCCGTATGGCGATCTTCAGGCTCTTCTCTGCCGGCAGCGAGTAGGCGAACCAGCTGACGCCGCTGTCCTTCTCTAGGCCAGTCAGGTATCGCTGGACCATCCTATACTCCTCCTCGCTGTCTGGGGTGAAGCGCACTCCACCCCCGTATGGACGAGCGTTAGGAGGCCGGCCCAGTTTCCCCCTGATGGCCCGGAAATGGGCGGCCCAGTTTGGCAGCTTCTCTACTACCAGCGGCGGGTACCTGGGCTTCTTTTGTCCCGGCTTTTGTTGCCACGTTCTTGTCGCGGCGCCGGGGGGTGCATCGGGGGTGTTGGCAGCGGTAGCGGGGGCGGGGGGTGGCCTAACCCCCGCAGTCGGTGACGGTGGCGGCGATGGTGACGCAGGAGTCGGGGGTGAGCAGCGCGCCACGTCGGCAAAAGTAAGCGACGCTGGCGGGTCCGGACTCCGCGGCGCGCTTTCGCGCGGTGGCCGCGGCGAGTCGGCGCAGAGTCGCTTCCCCTCCGCCGCTGCGGTCTCGCTCGAGCTCCTGCGTCGACGTTGTCGTTGGCCTCTGGGTTCGAGCTGGGACTCGAAACAAGCACGCGCACAGCCATTGCCGGTCGAGCCCACGGATGCCAGCGACATGTTCGATCCGATGGACGAACACGGCGACATAACCGCGGGCGAGTCGTAGGCTGAAGCACGAGGAGGCGCCGGTGAGTCGGGTGCATGGGTAGTACTTTGTACTGACCTTGTTGTTGTTCTGCTGCTTGAGGTGGTGGCGACATTTTTTGTTGGCCGCTCCCGCTCAGCCATCGCCGGTCCCGCCAGCGGTAGGCGGGGGCCGACTGCAGCGGTGCACGGAGCTGGCGCAGCATGGGTTCTTGTTTGCACAGGCGTAGCCGCGGCGGTCGCGGGCTGGGGGTGCGCGGGGGGGCGCGGGCGGTGTGCGGGGGCGCGCAGGTTGCGCGGGGTATTCGCGCGGCGTGGCGGGGCGCGCGGCGTGGCGGGGCGCGCGGCGTAGGCGGCGGCGTACGCGGCGGCGTATGCAGCGCAGCGCTCGGGCGCAGGTGCGGGAGCACGCGCGGGCGGTGCCGCGGCGCGCACACACGGCGCGCGACTGGGGTTAGCGGCAGGCCCCGGGGCCTGAATGGGCACATATCAAATAAAATTATAAAACAGTTCAGGCACATTTTGATACCGCCGCTGACGTTTTATCCAAAAATGTTTAACTACAGGTCTTTTTCCCGAGTGCCTAAAAAAGCAGTAGTTGTCCCTGTTTACAAATCAGGCAGTAAATATCAAGTTACAAATTATAGATCTATTTCCTTACTGCCTTCTTTGTCTAAAATATTAGAAAAAAATATAAGTAAAAGGCTTTACAAATACTTGGAGGATAAATTAATTCTATCTAAACGGCAGTTTGGATTTAGGCCTAAAATGTCAACAGACGATGCCGACGGGCTTCAGTTTCGACAGCTCCGCTGCTCAGCCGATGGCCATTGGTAGTCCTGCTGCTCAGCCGACGGGCTTCAGTTTCAATACTCCTACCGCTCCGTCGACGAATTAAGGTATTTCCACTGCTCCTCCGACCGGCATCAGTATCGGCAGTTCAGCTGCTCAGCCAATGTGCTTTGGTATTCCTGTTGCTCAGCCGACGGGATTCAGTTTCGAGAGTTCCGCTGCTCAGCCATTGATTTTCGGTAGCTCTGCTATTCCTCCAACGAGCTTTAGATACGGTATTGCTGTTGCTCAGCCGACGAACTTGGGTAGTTCCACTGCTCCTTCGACGGCCTTCTAAAATGAGCCCCAGCGAACCTACGGAGAAAGGAGTGGAAATGTGAGATGATTCTTGTGGATCCCAGGTTGAAGGGCAAAATACCTGATAAGATATATTTATTTGCTCAAACATGTGTACACATACAAGAATAAAATGCATGCAGGATAACATAAAAAGAATAAAGTTTCAGACATGTTTGCCACATAGTATGACGTGCAAATATAATGAATGATAATGATTGTAAATTAATAATTTCAAGACAAATATTCAGTTACGGAAATCCCAATTGCAAACATGAATAAATTATAAATGTCAATAGTTAAAAACTTTAATAAAAATAATACGAATACAAAAAAAAAAATCTGTCAGAAATTCATTATTACTATAGTAAGCTCTGTTAACCAGATATGACTTTAGTTGTTTCTACAAATGTACATTATTAAGCTCCCTCCAACTTTTGGGTAACTTATTATAGATAATGGGAGCCATGCAAAAAACACTCTTGCGCATAAGTGCCGTCCTACTCCTATGCAGACAGAGCTGACTTTGGTCACGTCTGTTCCTTGGAAATTTATCGGCCATTCGCGAAAATAAATTAAAATTATTTCTAACAAACATTACAGTTTCCAGAATACGAGATATAGTGATGTCAATGTCAAAATGTTATGGCGAATAAAATAGGGCTTACAACTATCGGTGGTTACCAACTTAAACATGGCTCTGAGGCATCTCTTTTGTGCTTTAAATGCATCATCTTTACTAGTTGAGTTACCGCAAAAGATAACACCGTATCTGAGAACAGATTCAGTTAGCCCGTAGTAAGCAGTTAATAACGCGTCTATGTAACAGTGCGTGACAGAATATACAAGGCGTACGTACGACTGCTTAACCTTTTAGTCAGGGCCTCTACATGCACCTTCCAATTCGTCGTAGATCTTTATCGATCAATCGTAAGTCCTAGAAACTTTGTTGTAATATCTGTGTCAATTGTAATGTCATTGTATGATACGTCAAGATTGGAAAAAGTCAATGGGAGTTGACTAAAATGCATAATTACAGTTTTATCTAAAAAAAAATTTTAATTATTGTTGTCTAAACATTCTATTGTTTCTTTTAATGTATTATTTATGTCCTCTTTATAAAAGTCTCTTTGATTACACGGTATCGTCATTGTACTGTCGTTCATCGTTAAGACTTTCTAACGTTATGTCGTCCGCTCGAGCCAGGGTCAGGGTCAGGACGAGTATAATTTTCAGTGTCCTGTAACAAATGAGCACTAGGTGCCTAATAGCAACCGTTTTAGGCATGATTTAGGCACGGTGCCTGTTTTCTTTTTAGTATAGATATGTATAGGCAAATCCGCTAATACCGTATCATGAGTATATCAAGCTGCTAACTTTTGCCTATGGCATAATGAATTTCTAATAAAAACTTATTGCTCTGGTTCGTAATCTTTTTCAGATTCACGACTCTTATTGACATTTTCAGTAATTTAAAGTGCGGTGATCAAGTGAAATGTCATTGAGAATATCGTATACTTTTGAAATTATTACATACGCAAATGTTCTAAAAGTGTAGAATTTAGTCGTTCTACCATTCCAGTTTCATTGGGCGTATTAAGACAGGTTTTATGATGTTGAACTTTGTGTAATCTAGTAAATATTTGATTATTGAATTCCGGACCATTGTCTGTTAAAATAGTTAAAGGCACTCCGTGATGCGTAGAAAACTTTAAGTATAGCTTGTACGACACTAATAGCTGTAGCATCTCTCAATAAGTATGCTTGACCATACTTAGAGAACGCATCTACTATGGGGAAGGTCGGGCAAAGCTAATTGTAGAGGCCGCGATCATAGCTAGGTCCCTACGGCCTTTAATAAATTTGACATTTCGTTCATTCATTCCTTTTTGTGTTCATTCATGAGTTTGATTTTATTTCACTATTTCGTTATTTTCGGTGATTTCAGTATTTTATATCAAGTACTTGATATGGAAAGTGTCAGAATTTTAAACCTTGAATATTTCCTCGTAATCACTTTCTTAAAAATGTTTCCGACAAAAACTCGAACTCAAAGAAATCTCTACGAATAGCTTTATACCACAATCTTCTAATTTTATGGTATTTCGGGAAATGGTGCACTCCAATTTCGGAGTATCTAGGAAAACAATAACGCAACAATTTTCGCTAAAATAAAATAAAACCACATCACGCCTTGTATTATTAGCTTGTGTTGGGAACTAGCTACGACTGCGCCATTTTGACAGTTGCCTTCCCCATTAAAAGATACTTATTTATTTCATTACTAAGTAGATCTAAACTTTTTTCTTCGCGGTCGCGGAGACCACACCCCAGCGATGCCGAAGCCCGGCACGCGCGGCTCGTTGGGCTGCGATGCCGGCTCACCGGAGTTGACCGGAGTCCCGCCCGGCGCTGGATAGGACGTCGTCGATGCCGATCATCGGTGTTGCGTCGTCCTGTGCACCGCCGGCCGGCTCCACACGGAGTGAAGAGAAGAAGGAAAAGAAGAGGAAGAAGAAGGAAGAGGGATCGAGCGCCGCTGCTGCTGCCGGCCCACCGACGTCACTGGCGCCTGCGCGCGCTGCGCCCACGCCGTCGTCGAGCCGACCGCACGCGGTAGTGATCCGCCCCGCCGCGTTCCGCCCGGTGCCCATTAAGGCCCCGGGGCCTGCCGCTAATCCCAGTGGCGCGCCGCGTGCGCGCGCCTCGGCACCGCCCGCGTGCGGAAAAAGACCTGTAGTTAAACATTTTTGGATAAAGCGTCAGCGGCGGTATCAAAATGTGCCTGAACTGTTTAATAATTTTATTTGAAATGTTATCCCAGCCAACTGCACAGTCGTCCTTTAAACTCATAATAATCGTTTCCACTTCAGTCTCGTCAGTGTCTAGAAACGCAATGGATGATAGAATAGTGTTACACGTAAATGGCGTACTTGTTAGATATTGTGATTGGCCCCGAACTTTTTCAGCCAGACGCTTTCCAACATAAAAAAAAAAAAATGCAATGTTGGCAGATGTTAACTGTGATGGGTGTGAACACACAAATGTTCTACTATAATATGAGAATGTCAATAGCTGAACACTATCCCCTGAGATACAGGTTCCCGCCTAGTTCAGGGGCTAGGGTCAATTCGTTGTGCACCTTATTGTAATCACCACAAAATTTGTTTAGATACTTGTCATGTAACTATTGTATATGTCGGCTTCACCGTTAGCGGTAGGTACAGCGGGCCCAGTTACGCTGTGAAAGCGAGACGTTCGCCTCCCCACTCTCCCCACTTCTCAAGCAACTTAATGTAAGCTAGTGCGCAGCGAAGAGGGGGATCATTCTTTTGGCAGGCTCGGCCCGGTGCGCCTGCTGTAGCGCCTAGAGCTATTATCGCGATCTATTTAATTAATTAACAAGCTGTCGGAATAAAAGAGTTGGTTACTGCTATATCTCATACCTTAATTTAATATGTCGGACTTCTGCCTTCAGGTTATTTCATGGTGATTATTTTATAAGAAATTGTGAGTGAAATAAAGTGATTGTGCTGTAACTAGTATCTCTATTTTCTTCGCCCGACAATCCACGCCTACTTACAAAAGTGCAAGTGTAATATCGCTGATGAGGGCCTATCCCGATATCAGAATTGGGATTCGAAGGGCAAAAACCTGAAGAAAATAATGACGACAGTGAAGTGTGGGCCAACGTCTAATCTATTCAAAATATGATTGATGATTTTTGCTATCACGACTTCCGGCAACCACTTAACCGCAAACATCAAATTTCACCGCAACTGCGCGACTGATACGGTTTGATCCTGATAATGACAATCGCTTCAATAGCACATGTCATCGTTAAAGCACAACAGTCCATAAATCAAGTGATTGAAGCAAGTGGCAGTACGAACCTTTGACCGAAGTGAAGAATTCGAATCGAGCACCAGCACCGAAGAGTCGTGATACGAACCGTCTCACCTGCTACATGTATGGACAACCACATCATCCGGTGAGCTCGTTCCTTTTCTTTTTAATAGATAATCTGGTAGTTAGTTTGTAGCTTTTGGCTTTGTCAAAAATTCCAGGGCACTATGCGCTGTGATTTAGTTTACCTTACAGGTATACAGAAAACGTTATTTATGAATCGCAGAATACTGAGCCGTGGTGAAATTCAACACGTCGGTGTACTTTTTGTTTCATGTTGTGCCTGTTAACTCAATTACAGAACAGAGTAAGGATCTATTAGATAGTAGATCCATGTACGTACGGATATTGCAAAACTACATTCTTTTTGGGGTAAGAAAGTTAACGTTACTAAAGAGTTTTATTATCATATACCACAACATCAAAACTGACCTACATGGTGAAGATAAACTCGCATTAGTTCAGTGCGAAAGGATAATTGATTCTTTATTGGTGGTATGGTGTTTATGGTTAAAGAAAATTATTTCTCGATAAGAAATTACAAAGATTTCACTTCCTTGAAAACGTTTTTAAACTTAAAATATAACTTGGACACACAAACTAAGCAGCTATTGTTTGAATTTACATTAAATCATCTAAGTTGTAATACCATTTCTTTTCGTACGCAAATAACATTATTGACTAACACAAAACTTAAAACTTTTCGATCCACCCGCAAAAGAAATAATTACCGTAGATAAGGAATGCGATCCCGGTGCCACAATAAAGCAATGCAGTAGTAGGGCAAGTCTGTTTAATGGAGTAGTGTTTGATCACTTAGAAAGTGATTAAAATAAAAATAAACCGAACGTTTAGTTTGCATTCTTTACTTCTACAGGTAGCTTATTACATTGTTGCACTCCCGCAAAAATAATTGTTCTCTCGCCATTTACTGTCCACACTCGCGGTAGTAAAATGTGCTTCCTACTATTGCTGCGATTGTGTACCTGATGTATTTTTGTGTGAATGAACTTACTTAGAATTTTGAAGTATTCTGGTGCAATATGCAGGAAGTTGTTTAATATTCATGAGTTTCGGTTATAGTTTAATATTTTATTTTGAGCGGTTTGCCCCATATTTCACGTGTTTTACGTTGAGAATCTTGAATCAAATTAAAAGGGCCTATCAAATGGACATACAAGATATTTACATGAAAGTGATCGAAATACTAACATCAGAACGGGTTCTGACTAAAATGATTTGACTGGAACGCACTGATTGAACTTCACACTTGTGTGCTGGGCCTCAAGGGATTGTTCGGGGCTCACTCCATCCTATGCTTAGGGTTTCTGCACAATGTTATACTGTACATTTAGACATCGCGGAGAAGTTGTGTGGAGAAATCGATGGTAGGGAGTATTCTTGTCATTGTTGACTCTTTCACTAAATGAGTCCTTCTCGAGTGCACTTCTTAGTTGGATGCAGCAGGTGCAGATGAAGCACTAAAGGAGGCTCTGTCTTTTCGGTGCGACTTCGCGGATCATTTCGGATCGGGGTGGGTATTGTATTGGCGCAGACAGAGCAATTTTATGGTGAACATGGTGTAGAGTTGCACCTTGTTGCTAACGGTTCTGGTAGGGCATGTGTTCGGGTAGAGAGAGTCATGAGGACATTGAGGTGCTTACTTGTTATAATCGAAAGTGAATCTGGTGGTACCTGGCGCGGCGAGTTTCTCGAAGTGCAGCTAGCGACGGATGGTGCAAGGTCTAGGGTACACACAAACAGAACTTGTGTTCGGGACTTGGGCGCGGTTTTTAAGTGTGGCTTCATATTCTGAGTCTGGGTTTCGGTTAGATTTGGGTGAAATTCGTAAGATAGCATCCGAGAATATTGGGAGAGTTGCTGCGTCACAGTGGGAAAAATGAGACGGTTCTACAGTGGTTATTCCTACTTCATTGAATGTGACGGGGGGTGTTTGATTGGGCTTCGCAAGGAGTACAGACTTCCCTTTGTTGTGTGTCTAATAGAGAATGCAAATATGGTCCTAAGCATTTTCGTGCAATGCCCGGGGGAAGTGAGGGCTTGGTGCATTTAGCTACCACCTTGACTGGTAGCTTGAAGGAGGCCGAGGTGGCGGCAGTCCGCTATTGACGAGTGGAGTGGGCGTCGTCGGGTGGTTTTAGTGATGCTTTGTCTATTTGTAGTTCACGTACGTTATCCGCCAGCTCTGGAAACCTCTCGGCCTCGGAGAGTGAAGAAACGTCATTAAACGTAACATTGGTACTAATCTGTGAGATAAAGTAAGGGTCCGACTCATGCGGGTTGACGTCCTATGGTGTGTGTTATTGGGTAGTCTAAAGAACTGGCTTATGCAGGCCGATGTTCTGGGTCATATTATAAAGTGATCGTCTAGTCTGAGAGGCAATGAGATCAATGGAGATATGTGTGGTACTAGTGAGTGATCGGAGAGACGCTGATTGGCTGCCTGGTCCATGTTATCTGGAGAGATAACTAGCTCAAGGGAGGCCTATTTAAGTTGTCCGGCTCAGCTACTAAAGGTTGATTTTGTGGGTTATAAAACGTAATGTATGTCACCGATGGACGAGCGTACAAAGTAATGTATCTACCAGTTTTATTCTTTTTACAGAAAAATGGGCCCGCAGTGACTTTAAGGGGATGGAGACGCACAAGGACGTGCAAATGTCAGTCTGGCAGTGACGGAAGGGAAGTTGATGGGATCATGTTTTATCTTTTTTTACCTATAGCAGGGGGACATCAGTCAAGTCACAACGGTAGGATTCCACGCGCGCCCCAATTGGACGGCGCGGGGGGATTTTGACACCCCACTCCCCCGCGGACATGAGGAGGCCCGCACATGCGGGCCGGCACTAGCTGGGGATAGTGGAAGGCGCACAAATTCCCATGATCCCCGGTGCAAGTGTGAGAAAGGAACACCGGGGTGGTTTTTAGTCAGTTTGAGTTTGATAGACCCCTCCGCCCTTCCCAGGGCGACATCCATGACGATTTTCCACACCGGAACAAGAAAAAAGGTGGTAGGTACGTCTTTTACCGTTGATGCTCGGAACTTAAAATTCATACCTCGCTTTTTTATGTTTTTATACAGGTTGGCATGAGTTCCTGGCGCCGGGCGGCGACACTGGGATAGGGCAGCGGACGACAGGCTTGATCGGATTAAATTCATACCTCGCTTTTTTTTATATTTTTAGGTATGGCATCTCGTAGTTGACCTTGATAGGTCGTGACTACTTAACCGGACTATCCTGTGGCTGCCTTAAGCGGACTGATATTCAAAATATATTCGTCTGATATTCAAAATATATTCGTCCTTCAAAAACGAGCTGTCCGAGCAATTTATCAACTAGGAGCCAGAGTTTCTCTTAGAGATTTTTTTAAAGATATTGGTATTCTTACGGTAGCATCACAATTTATCTTCGCCAACATCTTATACATTAGGCAAAATATACACTTATACACTAAAAACAGTGATTTTCACAATGTTAATACTAGAAATAAGAACAAACTACGTGCTCCCTTTCACCGGCTTCATAAGGTTCATAACTCATTTGTTGGGCTAGGCATAACCTTTTATAACAAACTACCCTCTTCTTTGCTAGATTTGCCTTTTAATGCGTTTAAAGCTCAAGTAAAATCCAACCTTTGTTCAAAGGCATATTATTCAATTGACGACTACTTAAACGATAAGAATAGCTGGTCGCTGTAATTAACTCAAGACAATGTTTATGTTCTTTCTCCAGAATCAGCTTACATACTGACAGGGTATACGAGTTCGTATATTTATTTTAATTTTAATTGACTGTATAAGTCAATTAGTTTTAGTTACCTTCATTTATTATTGACATGATCCGCTCATTACAATTTTTTTCAATGAGTTGTATTGCAATAAGTGGTTAGCTAGCGACCTCGACAATTGATCTTAAATTATTCTTGCCTGAGCAACCGGCAGCGAGTTCGTCATGCTCCCGTAGATGTCACTGCTTGCGGTAGCGTCGGGGATCGGGTTGCCTCCTTCCCTCAAATATGGCGAGGGGGGCAATGGCTGATCTTTGCGTTATGCTCGTGAACGGGTGCTGCTTGTGGTGACTGGTCGTCTTGCTGTCTATGGTTTTGATTTTGTTAAAGTAATTGTTCTGTTAACTTATTTTACTTCGATGGTCCTGGTTTGTCATTTGTGTTTACTTAAAAAATAATCCAATAATGCATATGTAAGATGTCACGCCCCTTATGCCTGGAGGCTTTTATTTGTGTATTAAGTTATGTTGTTTTTTTCATTGATTTTTTTATTGGTTTCTGTTTTGGGTATATTGGCGTGGCTAGCTTAAATATGGCAGATAATTTAATATGTTATTTTTTTTGTGTTTCGGTTTTTATTCTTTGATTACCTTATAATTATATAATTCAATGGTTTTCTAACTAAACAGACAGCTGTGCTGCTGGGGAGTTTGTTGCGCCACTTCTTCTTCCCAGCTAAAGCACTAGGAAGTGGTGCAGGGCGGGCGTTTTGGGGGACTGTCTTATGTAATTTTGACGTTCGAAAAGTGCTGACTCACAGCCTAGTTTGAATAAATGACTTTTGATTTTGATTTTGACTCAAAGCCTCCAGCCAGGGGCGTAAAACTACTTACATTACTAAGCGAACGCTCGCTAAGGGCACCCCCTGTGGGGTACGGACCTCGGCTTAGGGCGTCGCTGACGGGAGGACAGCAATATGGGACAGGCTGGATCTGGATTATATTATTATTATCTGGGGAATTTAAAGCTACAGGCTCAGCTACGGCGCGGGCTGGCACTTCGTCGAGCAAGGGTCGGGGGGGACAGTTACGTCGGGATCTTCGCGAGGAACCTCGGCGGCGAGGTCGGAATGTCGGTCTGTGTTTGTGCACTGTACTGGTGGCCCTACTGCTCTCCTGAATGAGAGTTATGTGGTCATCGGGATCAGTGAGGATGCTTGGGACGGCGGACATGACTAATGGAGGAGGGAATATAGCTAGCGGCCTTGACAACCAGAGGGTTGCGGTGATTCGCGGCGGTCTCGAAGAAACGCTTTGAAATGCGTTTCATGAACTGGCGGATAGTGGGAACATACCTCGCGACAATGGCTGGCTTTTTATATTACGCGAGAGAGCCGCTAGCGGTGCATTCCTTTCGGTGTTGCAAGTTGAGACGATGTCAACATCCCCCACCCGACCAATAGGCGCTGTCTCAGCTGGCCAGCGATCCCTGCGGGAAGGTTTAACAGAAGGAGTGAGACAGATAGAGAGCCGTACTCTTCTAAGCCGTGGTAAGGCTTCTGTCGAGTTATGATGCAATAGGGATGATGACTAACATTAGAAGGTTATTTAAAAGAAGGTAATAGTAAAAATTAGACAATCGAAAAAAACTGTAAAATCGTTGGAAATATGAAGAGGCCCCACGCTTTAAAACTTTTTCGTGGTGATTATTCCCATGCTTGTCGCGCGGTACGGACAATGAATGGAGCTAGTATGAACTAACATAGTCGTGACGTCACTTCTACGGTAGTGCTGTCTTAATATAGCAGTTATTCTAAAACGATTATAACTTGGCATTATTTTTAGCTTTTACACTTTTTCCAATACTGTTTTCACTCTTTAGAAACTTTTTTTAATGAGATGTAAATAAAATAAAAATGTCATCATCCTTAGTTATGGGATATAAATTATTTGTTCTTTCATGCCAAACAGGACACATAAGCCGAATTTCACCAATGTTACTGAACACGTTCAGCACATATTAAACGCGTCCAAGAGCTGTCAGTGTCAATATTCCATAGAAAATAATGACACTGACAGCTCTTAAACGTGGTTTATGTGTTGATCGTGTTCAGTTTTATTGGTGAAATCCACCCTTAGTATGCGATGCCTGATCGGAGGAGTAATTATACACTTTAGGACTATCTTCAAAAAAGAAAAAAAAACAACGAGGTTATAGGTGAAAATAAAACAATTATAACGAACTGTATTCAATAAATGTAAAAAAAAACAGAGCTGTTAGTGCAATGGTACATTACGTAATATAAAATCAAGCTTTGTAGGTAAAATCATGTCAAAAATCATCAATTCAATACTTCAGCATGGACGAATAACTCAATACATTTATCCTGCTCCATTAGTTCTTCGATTTCGTTTCTCATAAAATCTTTAACATCGTACCGAAAATCTCTAAGGATATACACTGCCATTCGGCGCTGGGTACCAACTGCTTCTGCCAAGATACCTTTGAGAACAGATCCAATCAGTTTCGCCTTCGAACTGCCGTACGACAAGTTATCACGTAAGTATTCTGACAAAGCCCCGGTATACAGTTCTATTATGGAGTCGAAGTATGTGCTCACCAGTTCAGCTACCTCCTTCACTATATATCTTCCAAAGACGAAGCCCACAGCCTCTACACCCTCCGAATTCCTCTTCTTCGGATCGGCGAAAACTTCTGGCATCTGTTTCATACTCTGTCTAACAGCTTTGAAATACAGCATTGTTAAATGTATATGCACATACTTCTCAAAATATTCCTCTTTCGGCATGAACGTCTTCGTCCAATCTAAGATTCTTTCGATCACTGACAAACACGACGTGTATTTATTGTCTAGGAACGCCGCATTATATTTAATACTCTTCATTATTTGATCAAGTCTCTGTTGAAAATTGGACTCCCCTTCGCAACGCAAATTTTCCAATATCTCCATAAACCGATCACCAACTCTAGTGAATCTCTTCTCTGAATCCTTGTGATTTCTAGATAACATCAAGTATCTGACAAATATTGCAGGGTAATGTATTTTCGGTTCATTGTCTAACATCCAAAGCAAAATGTTTTCGATCATATCTTCACTTACCTCAGGAAGAAGCATGCACAAATCGCGAAGTACGAAATCTGAACCTGATTTGGATATTTTTTCAAGCACTACGTACAATGTTCCGCAGTAGTCTGGTTTGATTTTAGACGGAATCCATTCGGTTTTTCGGAGTAACTGGGAAAGCTTATAGCGCGATGAGAAGTCGACACTTGAAAACAGGGGTTTAACGATATCCCATACTCCAGGGTCAGCAGAAGCGTCTTGGTGTCGAAAGTACGGCAACGCAACGCGCAATGCTACCATGGGACGTAGCTTCGCTGCAGATTGAAAGGTGTCGAGAAGTAAACCATTAGCAGACCGCATACTTACTGCTAAGGCTACTCTTACCGTGCGTCGTTCAGCTGCTAACGTGCGAGTTAATTCATCTCTTTCTATTTCCCGACAGCGGATTGCTCGCGTCGCGACTGCTTTCACGCCAGCCTTGCGCCAGCCCCATTCCGCCACGTTAACGACAGGCCGAGCTCGGTGTGCGCAGGCCCTCAGCGCCGCCGCAAACTTTACACTCTCTTTACCCGCTGCGTCTAACTCACGTAGTTCTCTCTCAAAATCTTGACACAAAAGACTTGCCAACGGTCGTGCCAACAATACATTCTTGCAATTTTCATTCTGTTGTTGAGCGATCTTCTTTAACGCACTCCCAAGTTGTATTGTAAAGTCTTCCTTCTGGTTGAAGTATATCACTAGTTTCGAAACGAATACGTCAAACTGTGATTGACCCGTAGCTAGTATATCTGCAACCTTATCGAACTCGAGGGCAGGAGGTTCGTGACGCAGCGCGTTCATGAGAGCTCCCTGATCGCACCGAAACTTTAAGTTTACTCGAAGCAATTCACGACGTCCAATCCTCGCAAAATATAACCGTTCTAGTAAGGAGCGAGCGACTTCTGCGTCACGCAAAGCTAAGCTCTTCACTGCTTCCACCGTAGGTGATACTTTCTCGACGTGGTATATTCTAATGACATCGACCAGTTGATGAAGCCGTTCTGCGATGACTGCTGGTTCCACGTGTCTGGCGGCCGCTGCCAACATGTTTTGCAATCCATAAGCAACGCGGACTCGCTCATCAACCTTTAGGGAATACTCTGCCAGCGTCGAAAACTCATTGAGAAAAGCGTCGCGGACGGCTTGTTCGCATTCGCCAACTAACAACTGCCGAATCACGACGCAGTGCAGCCCCTCAAGGCATGCGGCTTCGGATGGTGCGCCGTCAAGCCCGAGCCCGTGACCGAAGTCCAGAAAATGCTGCCAGACATTTGCAGACAGCCGCCAGACGTTAGCGCGCTTGACGAGGCTGCGCAGTATGGAGGCGCGAGTGTGTGCTGGTTCGTTGCTGTGCCGGGCTGCTAGACATAACAGAGCCGACACCGCATCACTGCGCCCACCGCTCTTGCTCACAAGAACAAGGAATATATCGCGGCGTCTGTCTGCAGAACCAGCAGCTCGTAACCGTTGCCCCAAGTCATGCAGCGCTCGGTCAAATCCGGTAAAACGAAACTCATCAAACAACCGGTCTAAGTCCGATTTTACTGCCACACATGAGTCTGTAATTAACTTATCAAAGCGAGAATATCTCTTTTTTTTCAGCATACACCTGAAGTCCTGACCCTCGCAGATTGAAATAGGTCCTAGGAAATCCTCATCGTCAAATATATACGGGTCAGAGTTGGAATTCGGGGGTGACTTCGGCGTCGGATACGGCCATTCCTGTACTCTCTCTCCGACATCCTTCTCAACGAACACTAGTTTCTTGAACCCCGCTCTCTTATCGGGTCTAAGTCGTTTTATCAGTGGCTCCACGACTTTATACTGGAACCAATGCTGCAAATAGCTTGCTCGAGCTAGCTTTAGCACTACTTCCTGACACTCCTCGACACTAAGCCGAGCAGCAAGCGTCGGGATGTTCAGGAAATACGCAACGTACAGCTCCAACTTATTTGTGAATCTACTTTTATGGCAACGTAGGACGTAGTCAGTAGCCAAAGGACTGAATCTGCTAAAACTGTTCAGATTGAAATACTTTTCCGTGATGTCAAGGAACACATCTGCATCTGACTTCAGTACGCATTTCACACTGTTGTAGTAGGCCTGTTCTTGTCCGAGATAGCGGGTTTTCACATCTTCATCCGTCACCACCGATTCAAAATAGATTTTGGCGACTCTGGGACATTTTTCGCACAATACTTTTAATGAATGAGTGGACAATTTAGTCGATATCTTCGGAGTCTCTGCCAGTATGAACTCATGACTGCAGTGACTAAGAAACTTTATAGCAAGCTCAAATGTGTTCTCTTTGTAGTGCTGATAGAACTCCTGACTCATTCCTGGGTCTCGTAGATTGATGTAAAGCCAATTCTTCATTTTGGTAACTGCTGGCATAATCATTTCTGGGAAGAGAACATCTTCCAAATATTTAGAGTTAATAATGTCACGGTGGTCTATCAGCCATGTTGATTTCAGGGCTCTGCTCACGTATAACATGTCATCATCTTTTAAATTACGTATTATGTAGTCTACGTGTTTGAGTTTTATGGCGAGGTCTATTTTGAAGAGACGATCAACTGGAGACTCTAAAGACAGAGCCTCCATATCCCGGATTGTAGTTCCACTCTCTATAGCCTCACTTACTAAGGTGTTAAGACACCGGTGCCGTTGGCCCAGGTTATCTCCTGACAGCATGATCGGTGTGAAAGACGCCATCTGGAATCATGTTAGAAATCATTTACTCTAATGAACATGATTGACGAAAATTTTATTGTGTATAAAATGGCTAACACGGCAAACTTGCTTATTGTGCCAACTGCTAATTTGATAAGCAATTAATATCCCTGACTGTGCATACGATCAGCAACGAAAGTTCACGCACGGCTGTGCTTACGCGTTTCATTTTTGTCTTTTAATTAGATGTTAAATATTTATTTATTTAATACTCTAAGAATCTGACAGAGGTAGACTTAACGCCATAGCACAGATAACCACGATACTACGTACAGATACCCAATCCCATACAAAGAAATGAAACCACCCTAAGTCTGGCAATTGAGCTGGAAATTTTTATTCGTCCAATTTTTCAACAGATGGCAGCATAATCGACTCACTAATTGCCAGATACTGTAGATTTTCAACGCCATCTAGGAGTCGACCTACTTTTAAAACGTTTCATGCAAGCTAAAGTTAGCTAGTTACTAAAGTTTTATAGTTCCGGGTTCAGAAAAACATGTTATTAGATTTCTCATATATTTCTATGTAAAAATTAATAATAATAAAAAAAACGACGGGTTGCACTCTGGGAGTGCCGGCAGAAGTGAAAACTTGAATATTAACGTTGTGCATTTTTGAAATTTTGGAAAGGTTAGGGAATAATTTTGCACGAATTGCTTTAATTATCAGTATAAAAGTACTATCATTTATGTGGTAGAATACAATATTTATTTATTGCGCTATTGTACACAAACATGACAATTTATATTACATTAAAAAGTTTATTTCTCAGAAAAATCAATCAATAAAAATCAAAAATCAACAATCATCCGTCTTACGAATTTTCAATCAGGTCACGTGTCCTGACGCGAGTTTATTTTTTTTTACCCATTACAAAAAAAGTCTATAACGCCGCTAAAGAAGTTTTCACTTCAAAATGGTTGTTTGATTTAAATAAGTAACAAATTTGGAAACTGTGATGAGGCAGGACCAATTGAGTAAAACGCCATCTATTGCAAAAAGATCTAAACAAAATGATTAACAAATGACTATTTTTATCATTAAAAGGGTTCGAATTAAAGATTCTCTTCCTTTTTATTTTATTTTTAAAATACGTGCAATAAGAGTGGAAATAGATAAATCTGCACTAAACTGGGAAGTTTAGACTTTTACCAATCATAATTCAGCCAAAATTCTGCCGTATATCGCTTTTTAATTATTGTTAATTTCATAATGGTTACCTATGCTGCCATCTATAATTTTTTTTCAAGACAATTTATAATTTATTCGAGTTGAGAAGCCATGGCCATAGGCATTTTCCACAAGTCAACCTTTGGGTTAGGCAGAGATAAACAGTAGTAAAATAAAAACTTATCAAAATATACAGAAAGATACATAATCCTATAACAAACTATGAAAATAATTGTAATTAAAGGTACCTAAATAAATACAAGAATATACAAACAAATAAGACAAAACAATGGGAAAATATTAACGTTGTGATGATACTGCTGCAAGCTTCTTACTAATGTGCTCGCGAACTTTTACATTGAAGGAAAATCAGTTAGTTGCCATCCTGATTTCCAGGGGGATCGCATTCCATAAAGAGATAGAACAAACGGCGAAGGAAGAGTGCCTATAGTTAATGTGGTGAGTGGAACATTGAAGAAGGCAATTATTTGATGGACGTACATTTTATAGTGGTAGGCACAAATGCACTCAAAGTGGTTAAAGTGGTGACATTATGATGAGTACATTAACCCCTTTTCATGGTGATGAAAAGGAGTCAATTTGAAAACAACATGAAAAAACACCCGGTAAGTAAAAGTAGCTTTTTCTGTTTTTTTTTATTGTTGTTGCTAACTACACGCAGCTGTTAAACTTTTCTAGAGTTTTTGGTCAGCCTGTCTATTAAAAACACTGCGTACCGACGTGAGAAGCAGAAATGTATTTTTGCACTTGATTATTATTAGATACCACGTAGGAGAGATTTAGTAAAAGAACAGTTAAAATACAAATGAAAAGGTAAAAAGATAGTAAGAATAATTTAAATGATACGAATAAATACAGAGATGCCTACATATAATTACCTTGTTTGGATTCCCAGGTTAATCAAACGTGTACCGACGAAAATGCATCGGAACTGAATACGTCACACGATTTGGCCTGATTTGACCTTGGTACTATTTCAGAAACGACGGCCCAATCATATATACCTATACCTATAGCTAAATGAAAACTAAAAGAATTGCTGAGTAGGTCCTTATTTTGTTTCTACTATTACCACAGAGGACATTAAACTATACTGAAAATTATTACTTAATTAAATTCTGACAAAAAAGCGTCGGGAATGGATGATTTGTATATGGTTCCAAGTTCTTTTATTTTTTTGTTTTTTAGCTTGGAACAATTGTTTTTCATTTTGGCGCGGAGTTTGAATTTTAATATGCTATATAAATTAAATACAGTGCTGTTTTTAGTTAGATCATAACCAGTGTTTATTGCGAATTTCATAAATTCATAATAGGACTGTTTTACACTAAAATAAAACAGTCATTATGAGCCGAAAGAAAGACACAGCGTTAGTATGAAGAAGCTGTCTATGATTCTGGCTTCTAGGAGCATAAATATTGAAAAACATACCTGATTCTCTATGGATTTATGTTGTTACCTCTCACTTCCGGCAGGGGTCGCTACCACTGGTTCCGGCGACCGGCCCGTCAAGGTTTTCATAGTCTTCGCTCACCAGCAAGGTCCTTGCTCTAACGCTGTGTCTTTCTTTCGGCACATATTGACTGTTTTATTTTATTGTAAAACAGTCCTATTATATGCCTAGCAGAAAGACACAGCGTTAGTATGAAGACTTGTTTTATTTCTGCTGGTGAAGGTAACTGTAAACGCTATGTAAAAAAAAAAAAAGTTTTTATAGAATGAAAGAAAACTGTTTCATAATAAACGAACATTTATTAATGATTACCCTAATCAGTAAAGTAATATTACTACTAAATACAATCATTTAAAATAAAAAAAAACAAACAATTTTGTACTTCAAACCTAAGCTATTAACTTTGGCACATAAAATGGAATTATTCTTATTAAACACCAGAGAAGTTTAATCGTAACAAATCATCCTCTTTGTTATTAGAATTGCTAATAATTTATCTACAGTAAAACTTCCTAAAGGTCTTATCGCTCTTCCAGTTTCCTCTAGCTAATATCTCCTCCACAGGTACATTTTCCCACCATCCCTTGGATGCCACAGCTGCTCTGACGCTTCCTGGAGTAACTTCTAGGTTTAAGTCTTTAAATAAAGATTTAATCCACCCCGCTATGATAGTTCTTGTAGCTGGTTTTATTTCGCCTTTTATTGAAACAAATAAACTTGTAACATTACTATTAAGATGTCTATGTTGTGAAGCTTCAATCAATTGTTTAATATGTCTCAGGACAAATATTAGCATCTGGGTGCTTTAATAAAGACCATCCCGACTGTCTATATTTACTTGAGTCTGTTTTTGATCCAAATTTCGGTCATAATAAAATCTTTTGTTCCTCTTGTATGAAATTGTTTTGAGATACGAGTATATCCAATAAGGTAAGGTCATGTATTCTTCTGCCCGATGCTAACAGTAAAATAATTGCAGTTCTTCTTGAAATATCAAAAAGTGAATTTGTGCTTGGAACTGTTTTCAACCATTTGAATAGCAATTTTGTGTCCCAAATAAGGGATTTTGAAGGTAGAGGTTTTGCCAATGCTATGGCTTTTAAAACTTGCTGAATAAAGAAATTTTTTGACAGATTTTCTGTATTTGAAGCACAAAAGGTAGAAATAGTCGATTTATGTAATAATATTGTGTTCAGTGAAAAATTTCTTTTTAAATGCAAATCTGCTAAAAATCTTGCAACGTCTTTTCCATCTGGGGTTTTATGGTTCATATTGTTTATGGCACAAAACGATAGCCACCTTTTTATAGGAGCTTTGTAAGTATTTAGAGTGCTTTTGCGCCAGCTATTACTCAATAACTAAATTTCATCCCTACTCCAGTTAGCTACCTGGTCTGACCACCCCCAATTTTCCAAGCCTGTAGGGACAACTTGTCCACCTGTGGGGGACAGAACCCTGTTGATAGATCTATGAGGTTCTTCCGCAGATTTGTTATTGGATTGGATTTGACAGGGCCCTGGCTTGTAGATCGGTCAGCCAGAAACACTGATCCCATTGTGGTGCTATTACAATGTATGTTCCTTTGGCCCTGTTCAGATGATCCAACACCCGAGGGATCAGGTTGGGGGGGGGGGAAACACCCAGCCCAACAGAAAGTCCCAATCTTGACTGAAAGCGTCGCAAAAAATTGCGAAATTGCGTTCATGGCTTGGGATTGTAGTTGCCATTCGGGAACAGGTTTTCCTCTTGAGAGGCGGTCTAATAGGATTTTTGTCAGTTTTTAACTTGAAAAGAAAACTTTTGCTCCTAGCACGACAAAAATCATAAACGCTAAATCTTTTATGTTTTGTACTTTTTTTACAGGAAGGGAAATAATTTTTTTTTTGTATTCCACACTATGCCCAAATATTATATTTCCTGAAATGGTAGCCAGTTCATTTATGAAAATATAATGTGTGTAAGAAAAAATCTGCATCTATTTAAGAGCAGGGCGACGCTCGAATTGTCCATACAAACGTAATACCTAAACCATTTGCAATTAAGCATATTTCTATCACATTATGCTTATATTCGGATTGAGACAGTTTTTATCTAGGTTCCTACATCTTTTTTTTTTTCAAAAATACTTACTGCAAAATGAAGTTGCAGAAGAATACTAATTGTATTTCACACTTTTGACTTGAGCAGTGGTGGCCCAGTGGTAACGGTCCCGACTTACGAGTTGTAGGTCGTGACTTCGAACCCAAGCAGGCGCTTTACTTTGTGTAAATAATTTCATCACCACTGCTCTCAAAACGGTGAAGGAAAACATCGTGAGGAAACCGGCATGTCCTAGAACCAAAAATTCGAAGACATGTGACATCTACCAACCCGCACTGAGCCCGCGTGGTGGATTACGGCTCACTACCTCTCGTAGAGAGGAGGCCTGTGTCCCAGCAGTGGGAACGTTATAGGCTGATTATGCTATGCTATGCTTTTTACAACGTAAATGACATGTTTTCTTATCGTTTTTTTTTTTTGTACTATTAACAACAATATCTGTAATGTTGTTGTATTAGAAACATAGCTCATATTATCAAGTTACAAATAGCCAAAAAAAAAACATGAAAAAAATTAAGTTTTCATTCAACATTTTTGGTATTACGGAATACATCAAAATTTATCATAAATTTTCAATAGCTAGTAGTGCTATCGCGTCAAGCAAATATCAATGTGTGCGTGGTCTTAATGCTCACGGTAGTAGGTGTGTATCGCTCGGACAAGCACACACGTTACCGCATAGTTATGCCCGCCTCGGGGTGTTCCGTGTTTATTGTCAGTGTTAGACGATTACTTTATTGTCCTGTGCGTGCGTATTTGTTTGCTTTCTAAATTGAATTGTAATATTTCTGACACAATTGACTTATGCTGTGAACTTGGATTTAGATTTGCCTTGTTATTTGGTATCGAGTAAACTAACCATTCGTCAAAGTTCGTAACTTTAGCTTTGCTTGCGGACTTATTATAAGTCCGTAAGACTTATTATTTACGATATTTTATTTACAATTTGGTTTGGTTGCCGACATGGACTCCGACCGTTGGGATGTATTTAATAGTTTGTATTATCCAATGATATAAGTTACCTACCTACTACGTTCTTAGTTACTAAGTGTTTTGCATAGACACCCCCAAATCGGTTATCGTAAAACTCAAGTTTTACAGGAAAAATTTATTTTTGTTTATTTTGAATATGTATCTTTTATTTATTTATTTCTGAGTACATGGTACATTAAGATCTTAATATTAATGAACAGCTTCACATTATACTACCGTTGCCGGTCGAAGTCGAAGTATTGCGTTCACTTATACATTTACTGAAAGCATTTTCTTTGTGTAATTCAATTACGATGTAACATTAATTTATGTGTGGGAAATACTTTGCAGTTTAGGAAAATGAATATTGCAAAAATAAGACAAGTAAATTGTTTCAGTAATATACACATAATGCAGTAAGTTGATACGTAACACTACAATACGGACTTGTCTAACGTTATTAGCTTCCGCTCGCGGCTTCGCCCGTGTGGAGTGTTGATGAAAAATAGTCTATGTTCTTCCCCAGGCTTCAAACACAGTTCATCGGATTAGCCGTGAAACGTCACAGCCCCACTGTGCACACCACTCGCGTTGTTTACGTACTTAGTTCGCAATAAGCTTTTGACTTTGACTTCAGTAACATTTGAACCATCCTTCCAAATGAATAAGTGTAAAAACAAAGTTTACCTGCATCAAACGCCAAAGGCGATAAATGTATTCATTTTGATGAGAAAAACTAAATAAACTGAATATCTGGCGAAATGAGGATGTTATGTTTATGTTTACTAAATACTCAAAAATGTGTTTTGTAAAACAATAAAGCAATTCATTTATGGGCTCACTATTTGGCTATAATAGCTTCCATATAAAAGGTAGATTTATGCTGTCGCGGACTTTTATTCAGAATAACACATAGACTATACGCTGTGTTACTGTTTAGTTTCATCAAAATCCATTCAATAGTTTTTGCGTGAAAGAGTAACAAACATCCATCCATCCTCAAAAACTTTCATGTTTGAAGTAGTATAGTAGGTAGGATAGAAAGATTAGTATTATAGTAGGATTTCAAAGACAATACACACACGTATTTTTGTTTTTTTGTTGAAGTTATTTTAGTTTGATCTAGTTTCAGTATAGTTACAAACCGTTGTAGTCAAAAACGAGACCGGGGGACACATAATTATTTATTAATCCATTATTTACTTTTAAAAGCTTGTAAGTTCCCATAACGGTTTCAGATGACTTAAAATAATTCGAGAATAACCACGTTCTAACATTTACTAAGAACTGCACGATTCATAAACTTTTGACTTTGACTTTGACATTTACGCCATTATGTCGGTAACAGCAACTTACGAAAATTCAATACTTTACGCAAAACAGTTTTGTATTGATACGTAAAGATTTCTTGTCATAATTCTTTCTTGAATTTCCCAATAAAAGTATTATTTTTATATATTTATTATTATGTTTATTTCGGATCATCAAAATAGTTATGCTCGTTGCTTGCTTTAAAATAAGTCAATATCATACTTAACTGTTGAACGTTTTTTTGCAAGTTTGTTTACGCATAACATGACTTAGAGAGTGAGGGTATAGACCCTATAGGGAGTGCTCCTGTGTCTGCGCACAAGCTTGTGCGCTTTACTATATTGCGACCGAAATCGGTAAAAGGACGAAGACATTATTATTATTATATTTTTGCTGGACGTAACCCAGGTTTCATACAATACCCCTGATATGATGAATATTGATGCCTCAATAATCAGTTGGTCTAAATTGAGTAGATATTACCTATATTTTAATGGCTGAATAGTATAAATGATATTCATATTTATTAAATTAGCTGTAGCACATACATAACCATTCTGTATCGAGTTCAGTACTAAAATCATCCATCTACCGGGCCCAAATCCAGACTTCGGGCTGCTACTGAGAAATTCCACATAGAAAAACCCAGTAACACGTTGCCCGACATGGGAATCGAACCCAGGACCTCATGCTCAGCAGTAGTGATTGCGACCACTAGAACAACGAGGCAAACATTTCGTATTATGTCGCATTAACTTTGCTTGCAAGGATTTTAATGTTATTTTAATTGTATAGTAAAACTTCTTGCCGCTAGAATACGGTTGATTATCATCATAAGCACGGTACTACAGATACCATAATTGTCTTATTCGTTTAGTCGATAATGTATGGTCACCTTTATCAAGTTTCGATTAATATTTTTTAAATACATAAATCAATCATTAAAAAGATATTTATGAAGTAAGAACACATGAAAATAAATGTTTATACAAAATCCTTGTTACTTATTTTTATTATTCTTAGCACAGAATGCTATTATTTATATGTACCTAGAATATTTGTATTTTATTTTGCATAACACTTTATTATTTGTCCTGTATTCATTATTGCTTAGAGAGCAGTGGTGGCCCCGTGTTAACGGCCGCGACTTACGAGTAAGTCGCGGCCGTTAACACGGGGCTTAGTTTTTTTAAGTGAGGACCATGGGAATAAATAATCTTATACCGGCTTAAAATGAATAAAGACAATAATAATAAATATCCCTATAATTTATATTTACACCTCGTCGGCCGGTTCCCCTCAAAGACCGCGCGATGACGATGTATAGGTACCATAAGTAATTTATTCAAGAACACCGACAGCGTATAGGTACATTTAGGAAAGGTATGTATGACATTTCTGCTAAACTTTCTCTACAAGGCCTAGATCTCGAACTATTCTTAAATGTTGAGATACCGGCATTGTAAAGAAATTTCCAAAAAACGCATTACGAGTCAACAAAAATAAAAGAAATCATGAACATAACCAATTACAATTACTCGTAGATAGAAATATCTTCAGAGTCGTTATGAATGAATGGAAGGTACAGTTAGTACGGTACAGCTCATAATAGCTATCTCTCTGCTCACACAGTCACACACACACACGGCTGCGCACCGCGTCCGTCGTTCCCTTCTTTTGTCAAAAAGAGATAGCAATATTCCGAATCTAGCCTCGAATTCCTATTACGTGCGTTGTTCCCCGCCCCCTTAATAATATAAGTGATAGACATAATATTAACACTAGAAATAAAAATAAAATAGATCAACCATTTCTCAGACTATCTAAAGTACATACATATTTATGGGGTACTGTGTTAAATGTTACAACAAAATACCTTGTGATATATCGCAATTAAATGAAAGAAAGTTTAAAACTCATGTTAAAAAACTCTTTGTAAACAAGCATATTACAGATTAGAGGATTATATCCTAGATAAGAATGCTTGCTCACACACTGACTTAATCCTAGTTAATATTTTAGGAAAATCATATATTTTTACAATGTTTGTAAATATGTGAGCACAATGTATCTATCTCGTGATAAAATTATCTGCCTTTGCTTTATTTTAATTCTTTTACCAATTGTGGTATAGTATTTTTATTCTTGGTGCATCGTCTTCACATATAGAAATATAATTAATGTATACAAAATATTGTAAAACATTTTAAAAGAGTAACGGTGGAGTTTCTTGCCCCTTCTTCTCCATACGAAACTACCTTTTGGAAGTGGCGCTTAGAATCTATTTTAATAATTAATAATTAACCTAATTCTATTTGTAAATGTTGACGTTGAAAAGTGCCTTTTTATGGGCCTATTTGAAATAAATATATTGACTTTGACTTTGAACAAAAGCGTTTGTAGCCACCACTCATCACAGCACTTTACCACGTTTTGAACAATCAGATAAAGAACCACACCTCTACGATTTGACTATCAGTTAAAGAAACACAGAGGCAAACAGTTCTGAAAAGAACTGACACAACAACTTTTTGACATTCGATAAAGAAATAGAAGCTGCAGAGTCCACACGCCGCCGACCACCGCCGACGTGAGCTCCAGGACACACCAGTCTTCGTCGCACGACGCACGTTTTCAATTCACGACTCACAACACGGATCTTCACTCGATGGCGGCCGCTCTGCAAAGGAATCACGAACTACGAGGCACCTATATCTATTTATAGCCTTCGGCGAGCCCGCCACGTCGCAGCCGCGAGCACACAGGCCTCGCGGATTCATTACAACAAAAGTGTGCTGTGATGTGATTGGGAGAAATAATGCAATCTTATTTGTTCCGTTTTTGCAATAATAATAATAATAAAAGCTTTTATTGATTCCTTACAATTCGTACCTGCATGATTAATAAAAATAATAAAAAACATTCCGATTCAACTATACCAACATCATAAATTACTGTTTACTTAATCCTATATCAGAGTTAGAGTAAATCCAAATTAATTAATTTAAAACTACATTTTAATCAAACTATCGAAACATTATTAGTTTTTAAGTGTAAAGAAAAATGTCATAAATAAAATAATTCTAAAGTTAAGTAAACGTGTCAATTCTGCCTTTTCTCAGTAAGGTGTTTGAAAAGTTGATGCTCAATCAAATGTTACGTCGTATATCTTTAATAAAAACTCCATCTTTCATGAACATCAGTACGATTTCACTAAAGGGCGTTGTACCACTGACGCCTGGGAGGAATCACAAGATGCCATTGGAATCTTTTGCGACCTCTCTAAGGCGTTCAATTGCGTACACCATGAGTCACTTCTGCTGAAACTAAAGCACTATGGGATTAGGAATGCAGCTCTTGATTTGATAATTATATAAGATCATACCTGAAAGATAGAAAGGTTAAATTACAAATAAACGGCATAAACTCATTAGGGTCTGAAATGACAATGGGCGTTCCTCAAGGTTCGATATTGGGTCTATTCCTCTTTTTAGTTTACATTAATGATTTACCCCAGTTACTTCAAAATCAACCGAAGATGGTGTGATTGTGTGTTCAATCCAAGATTGGTTTACGGTAAATAAATTGGTTCTAAATGAGAAAAACCAAATGCATTCGATTTAAATTACCTAATGTTAGAAGTAGCGAATGTGACATCATATTGAACGGAGAAAAACTGGAATTTATTAATCAGACGGTTTTCTTAGGAATCACACTAGACGAGAAGTTACAATGGAGACCTCATATAACATCTGTCGCGGGGCGGCTAAGCTCGGCCGCGTATGCTGTTAGAAAGATAAGACAGTTAACAGACGTAGAAACCGCGCGTTTGGTTTATTTTAGCTACTTCCACAGCATTATGTCATACGGAATTTTACTGTGGGGTCGGGCTGCTGACATCGAATCCATTTTTATTTTGCCAAAAAGAGAGCTGTGAGAGCCATTTACAATCTACGATGCCGCGAATCTCTTAGGGAACTATTTAAGAGGATTAATATAATGACGGTACCTTGCCAGTTCATTTATGAAAATATTATAAAACACTTTGTAAACAAGCATATTACAAATTAGAGGATTATATCCTAGATAAGAATGCTTGGAAACATGCTGGTCCTGCTTCATAGGACAATCTAGAGGCTAGACAAAATCATACTAGTTGCTTATTGTATTGTATAATTTTGTTATTTTTACTTTACTCACACACTGACTTATTCCTAGTTAATATTTTAGGAAAATCATAAACTTACTACTTTCGCAATGTTTATAAGTATGTGAGCACCATGAACCTCACGTGATTGATTTATCTGTCTTTGTTTATTTTTACCTATATGTGGTTTCTGGGTGCATCGTCTTCACATATAAAAAATATAACTGTACACTAAATATTGTAAAACATTTTAAAAGAGTAACGGTGGAGTTTCTTGCCCCTTCTTCTCCAAACGAAAATACCTTTTGCCTAGAATCTATTTAAATGAAAATGTTGACGTTCAAAAGTGCCTTTTAGTGCCTATTTGAAATATATGCTTTGACTTTTACTTTGACCAAGGCATTTGATTGCTTCGAACACGAAACCTTGCTCTTAAAACTTGAACGGACTTGGAAAACTTGCGCTCGGTTTAGTAAAATCTTATTTGAATGATAGACAACAGCAAGTCCAAATAAAAGGTGGTAATTCACTCGGTCTAAAAGTAAAAATGGGTGTAGCACAAGGCTAGATATTGGGTCCTTTCCTCTTTTTAGTTTATATTAATGATTTACCCCATTTGTTTAAAACTCAACCACAAATGGTGTTATTTGCTGATGATACTTCCTTATTTTTTTAAAATTAATAGGCATGCATCAAATCTTAACGAAGTGAATAACGTCTTGTAAGATCCAAAATTGGTTCACTGCTAATAATTTGGTATTAAATGGGAAAAAAACGAAGTGCATAAGATTTTCTTACCATTGTGAGATAGTATTGAATCAAGAGAAACTAGAATTAGTCGATAAAACTGTTTTCCTGAGGATCACGCTCGACTCAAAGCTTCAATGAGGTCCTCATTTAACATCCCTTGCAGGACGGCTAAGTTCAGCAGCATATTTTGCGAAAAAAATCCGTCAATTTACTGATTTAGGTACCGCGAGACTAGTCTATTTTAGTAACTTTCATAGTATTATGTCGTACGGTATTTTACTATGGGGACGGGCTGCAGACATCGAGCCTATTTTCATTCTGCAGAAAAGAGCCATATATGGCCTCCACAGGCGCGACTCTCTAAGGGAACTGTTCAAAGATATTAACATCATGACGGTACCTTGTCGATATATCTATGAAAACATCATTGACGGTACGAACGTCAAGCAGGTGTTAGCTAAGTCAGTTAATTTTTGCTTATGAAACTAAAACAATTAGTCCATTTCAAGAATTATTGTTTCAAAGTCTTATATATAAAGCCACACTCAATATAGTCTATTATATCTTGAAACAGTGATATAAAGGGGCAGTAGAAGTGCAAAATAGTAAACCTAAAAACTAAAGTGCAAAAAAGTACCTACCAGTACAAAAAGTGAAAGTTATAATGTTTACTTTCAAAAGTTGAAAAAGCCCGGGTATCGGACGCGGTCTGGTGTGTGTGTTGCAAGTGGTGCAGCGTTTTATGGTGTTGTCACCCCATTATCATCACTTCCCATACGTCTAACCCATCATAAACACAATCTGTTGGTGCAGCGCCATCTTTTGACGCTCCGGGGTACCAAGTCAGCAACATCGACTGCTAATAAATGCGCAGTTAATTATTGTACGGAACAACATGCCGGCAGCAAAGTGTGGTGGTTGCGCAAAATTTATATCGCCACTAGAGGCCGCTAGGTGTTGCACCTGCAACGCCCTCTTTCATCGAGCATGCGCTTTCCTACCACTGTCGGGTTTTATTAAACCCACCTGGATGTGCACTACCTGTAATCAGGGACCGAATTACCGTTATTTTTTTTATTACGATACCAATTACCGTTATGTTAACGATAAAAAAGTAACGATATTAATAACGAAACCCATGAGTCAGTTAACGTTATCTAACTACCAGTATTAGTACCGGTAAAAGTTACTATTCTTTTACCGGTAATTTTTACGCCTATCTCTTTCTAACAAAGACGGCCGAGAGACAAGCATCTTTCTGTGTTAACGTTTAAGGGTCGACTATAGCTACCTTTGTTTTCTGTCAAAATGCAGTTGTGTATGTTGATATCGGAATCATTGATACGACATTACGCCCATTCTAGTCTATCCACTAGCAACTGCTAACTCTAACACTTAAACGAAGGACATTCATTCGGAGTAGTAATATTTTTGACAGAATCAAAAAGGTATCTATAGCTGACACAGAATAAATACGACAAAGTACGTTAGAGAGTAAAAAAATCTTTTAAAATCAACGCGAGTTAAACTAACCACCGTCTATCTTTTCTTTGGTGAACAATCACAGATAAAGAACTATGGCGATTTTTGCTTAAGCTACGTTTTAGGATAAAAAAGTGATACGTGAAAAAAATAGGATTTATTCTTTATTTGAAAACATTAACTAAAATTAACACTAAAATATATATTTTAATTTTTTATTAGCACTAGTTAAACACTAACTAATCAAAAACAGTACTGTTTTTCCAGTTAAGGATTTATATTTTAAAATTATAATTGTCTAATTATAATCATACGCCATGATTATTAGTATGAGTATTTGAATTCAAAATTGCACCCAAAATCACGGTCCATATTTTTTTTAGGAAATGTTGTTTATTTTTTCAAAGTATTTTTTTAAGGTAAATTTAATCATGGTCTGGCAGTTTGAGTAATTTATGCGGCCTACCCAAATACCCTATCTTTTGTATTGTTCGTCGAATCGTTGAGTACCTTAGTTCTTAGTTGAGCTGCATAATGATTGACAAATGCGTGCACTGACTGGACAGGTCCACTCGTTCTGTGTGGTTCTTTTCTCAAAAGACCATTTCAGGCACCAGTCTACATGATCCTCATATGATCTGACCAAGATTATTTTCGGATTGTTATATACACTTTGACATTGATGGACAATTTATGTACACTATGACATGAAAATTTACTTTGTGAAGTATTATAATATTTAAATTATTGTGAATAATAAATAATAAAAAAGTTTATTTTAATAAAAATGCACACATTTATAATAACAATTAAAAAGAGCAAAGTTGCTAATTTGCCTGAACTAGGTTGAACCTGTGTTTCAGGCTAGATAATGTAAAAATAATGTGAATATGTTGTTTATTTTTTCAAAGTATTTAAAAATAAGTTAAATTTAATCAGGGTCTGGCAGTTTGAGTAATTTATGCGGCCTACCCAAATATCTTTTCTTTGGTAATGTTCGTCGAATCGTTGAGCTCCTTAAGTTCTGTGTTGAGCTGCATGACTACTAACAAATGCGTGCACTGACTGGACAGGTCCACTCATTCTGTGTGGTTATTTCCTCTAAAGACCGCTTCAGACACCAATCTAAGGTCTTCACATGATCTGACCAAGATTATGTCTGGACTTTAAAAGAGACTGTGACCTCTGAGTTTGTTTCGGCCTTTCTACTCAGATTAGTCAGATAGGAAACGCCGATCTCATCTAGGTTTTAAAATACGATTGACGTCTAAAAGTGTAACCTACTTACAGAAATAAAATAATTGATAGTTTATCATTCACATTAAAATAGAAACTTATGTTTTTGGTTTCACAGTAATCAAAAATTTTTGTTAGTAGAATGAAGTAACGGTTTTATTTTAAAAGTATATATTTCGTCTATATATTTATTAAAGTAAAACTATTGTTTTCTCTGACCAAGCGGACTGATAAATCATCATCATGCTTTTCTAAATATTTGTTGTTGATGAAATCTTTTCTAATTGTGCTTTTTTGTTCCCGGACCTGGGTGCCACTGCCAATTCACCAGAGCTTTCTTTTTGTAGCTCTTATTGAGCTACAAAACGTATTATTAGTATTATTCCAGGCCACTCAGAAGAACTCAAGAAAAAATGATTTTATGTATGACAGACTGGCCAGTTATAGTCTATTTCAAAATTTCCCTCCACATTGTTTGCGAGTTAATTTAAAATATCTTGTCTAATTAAAAAAATCGATCTGCGCCGGTAACTTTTTCGCGCTATGATTTTTTACGATTTCAAGTGTTGCCTGAAACAGGAAGAATCGGACGATATACTTCAAATGACATTCATGGATGAAGGCCCTTCAAAGGCAACCGTGTATCGTTGGTATAACGAATTCAAGCGGCTAACTTTGGGGGATGAAGAAAGAAGTGGTCGCCTTTTTACGGCTGTTACGGAACAAAACGTGCTAGCAGTGAAAATTTTAATTCAAGACAATAGGCAAGTAACGTATCAAGAGATTCAGCACATACGGCAGGTTCGATCGGGAAGCCTTCACAAAATACAACACGTGCGTCTTCGCGTGAGGAGGATAGTTTCACGCTGGTTGCCGCACAACCACACCGATGCTCAGAAGCAGGCCCGGGCGGAATGGTGCCGTGATATGATAAACAAATTTGCAGCAGGCTCGTCTCGGCGTGTTTACGAAATTATAACAAGTCAGCGGTTTTAGTGTTGCGTCAAAGTGAAGCGATCTAGAAGCGCGGGGTAACATTTTGATTGCGAGCTTTTTTAATTTGACTGGCTACTTGGTGTCAATTCCTTTACGGAACCAAAGAAGCATCAACGCTGAATGCTTGGCAGAAGTTTCCTCTGTTGTGCGCAACAAGCGACCAAACAGAGCTCCGCGGGCTACTGCTCCACCATGAAACACGCCTTCGAACACCGCACTCAAAACGAGGGACTTGCTGGACAGCACGCTAGTCAAACTCCTAGGTCACCCTCCTTACAGTCCTGACCTAGCACCGTAGGACTTCGTTTTATTTCCGAAAATAAAAAATCCGCTCAAAGGGATATACAATTTTCATCTCCGGAAGATGCGGTGTCAGCGTTCGAATAGGCTGTAAACGAGGTGTCTACTTCGGACTGCAAAAAGTGGTTCGAAAACTGGTTCAGACGCATGAAACTTTGTAAAGAGGCTAGTGGAGAGTACTTTGAAAAGATAAAAAAAAAACTTAAAGAACCCCATAGTCCCACGTATTTGTAAGTTCCGTTTTTTTTTAGTAAGTATTAGTAAACTGTTGTGAAGTCGAATCAAGTTATTATATGTATTAATTCGCTGAACTGTGGGAACTGTGGAATTAACTCTGGAATCTAGAAATACAGCAATAACAAAACAGTAATTCTGAAACAGTACTTCCTCCCTTACTGTCATATATTTAGCAACAAGGTGGCTCAGATTAAAGTTAATGTTATTTAAATTTATTTTTCACAACAACCATTGCAAGTAAACATCACGTTTAATGTTTTACTGCACAATGTGCAAGTAAATGTTAAATGATTTTATTTCTGTAAGTAGGTTTGTACAAACACTTACACGTCAATACTATTTTAAAAGCTAGATGAGATCGGCGTTTCCTGTCTGTCTACTCTGAGAAGAGAGGCCGAAACAAACTCAAAGGTCACAGTCTCTTTCAAAGTCCAGACATAATCTTGGTCAGATCATGTAGATTGGTGTCTGAAATGGTATTTTGCGAAAAGAACCAAGCAGATCGAGTGGACCTGTCCAGTCAGTGCACGCATTTGTCAGTCATAATGCGGGTCGACTTAGAACTAAGGAGCTCAACGTTTCGACGAACATTATCAAAGAAAGTACATTTAGGTAGGCTGCCTGAGTTACGTAAACTGCCAGACTATGATTAAAACTAACAGAGAAAAAAAGACGTAAATGTATAAAAAAAAACACATTGTCTTCACATTCACAATAATTATAATAACATTACAAAGTAAGCTTCATATCATTGTATATAGTATATGTTTAGTCATCAATGTCAATGTGTATATAATAAATAATCTCGGTCCGCACATTTGAGGACCATGTTGACTGGTGTCTGAAATGGTATTTTGAAGAAAGTACCAAACAGATCGAGTGGACCTGTCCAGTCAGTGCACGCATTTGTCAATTATCGTGCAGCTCAACTCAGAATTAAAGGAGCACAACGATTTGACGAACAATACAAAAGAAAGGACATTTGGGTAGGCCTCATGAAGTACTAAAACTGCCGGACCAGTAAAAGTAACTGAAAAAAAAAACGATGACCCATACAGTCCTCACATTCGCAAAATTAAAATAATGTAATACTTTAAACAGTAAATACTCATGTTATTGTTTATGTCAAAATATATAAAGGTATAGAAAAAAAACTGTATATTAGTTGATTCATTGTTTTCTTTGAAAACCTTGAGATATCGGTACACTTTGCTGCACTTCTTTCGGCCCATAATAATATTTTTACTAAAGCAGTTGCATTAGGAAAAATATTATAAGATGAAAATAACAGGCAATAGACGTATCGGCGTACGCGATGCTTGTGTGCCGTATGATTATGAAATGAAACACGCGGGAGCGCGTGACGTCTCGTATTCGTATCTTTCCGATCGTCGCAAGCGTAACAATAACGATAAATGCTAGTAGTTGCCGCTCCGCTTACAATACAAGAACCGAACGCATAGCACGCGGCGTCCGTTTCGGTTTGGCAACGTCGCATCAGATCTTGCTAGATTTTAGCGAAATAACGCTATTAGTAACGCTATTTTGATACCGTTAAATCCACTGACTTAACGTTATTTGTAACGTTAAGTATTTAACGTAACAGAACGAAATGTTTTGGTTATTATACCGGTATTTTTTTAGTAATGGTAACTGTCCCTGCCTGTAATATTTGGTTGGGATAGATGGATGGATGTTTGTAAGTCTTTCATGCAAAAACTGATGAACTGATTTGGATGAAATTTGTCACACAAATGTTAAATAACCTGGATTTAACACAAAGGATACTTTTTATCCCGTTATACTCACGGGATCGAGATTTATGCTGGTGAAACCGCGGGGAGCAGCTTGTAATATAAAATACACAGCAATACTGCCGTCCTTACGAAAAGTGCAATAACTCGGGTTTTGCGCCGAATTGAGTTAAGTACATATTCGGAATTTGCAGAACGAGATCTATATATTCTTTTTAGACACTTTTTACGTATCTATGACAAAGCCGGTTTTAATACTAAGCCTAACTGCAATATCTAGGTCGTGGCTTTATGATTTACATATCAAGACCGAAATAGCTATAGATAGGAGTTATTTCCTTACGCTATTTAGCAATTTTACTAACTATGTCTGCAATAAGTATAGTTACTACATTTATAATTAGCATAGTTCGTCAATTGTAATATTCATTTACTAGTTATAAGTGCAATAAGTTTCAGTTATTGCAGATATGATACGGAACCTTATTTACGCTATTAATAATGTACTAACAATTTCTGCAATAAGTAGAGTTACTGCATTTACATTTACCATATTTCGATTCTCATTTACTAGTTATAAGTACAATAAGCTTGAGTTATTGCAGTTATCTTTAGGGACTTTTATTACTAATTATGGGAGGAATACTAAAATTTATGTAGCAAGTAGATATATTGCACTTATTTTTAGGAAGATTAAACGATTACAGTATACCTACGCGAAATAAATTGCAATAAATTCATCATTTATTGCGTTTATAACTAGCACCAGGGGGTGAGGGGGTACGAGGGGAGTAAAAGATTTTCAAAATGAATACAGTAACTCTTCTGTTAGTGTTTAAAATTATGACCTTACATTATTTTATGAATAATATTTTGGAACAACCGTTACCAGACATTCTCTTAAATGCTATGAAACCCTACCATCCTCCGAAGAAGAATTTGACAACACGAAAATATTTACCTGTAAATTATTTTGAAGATTCCGACGATAGTGTCATTGATAAACACTACTGCCCTGATTTTATAGTTTCAGATTCTGATTCGGATTCACTTATTTCTATTAAAAGAAATTTACTTGAACGTAAAAAGACTAGAGGTAAAAAGACTGAACGCGAAGAGCTAGAACGTGAAGAGACTCAACATGATGAGACTGAACGCAAAGAGGTAGAACGTGAATAGACTGAACAAGATTAGACTGAACGTGAAAAGGCAGAACGTGGAGAGCCTGAACATGATCAGACTGAACGTGAAGAGACTGAATGTGAGGAGACTGGACATTAATATACTGAAAATGAGGAGATTTACCGTGAAGAGGCTGAGTACGAAGATACTGAACATGAAGAGACTGAATACGGGGAGATTGAACGTGAAAATAGTGAAATAGAGGAGTACGTAATAACTGAGAATGTAAAAGGATTGACTAAAGCGGGCTTGCCAAGCACAAGACGTAAATTTGATGTTTCCCTTGCGGATCGACAAAGACAGAAAAAAATAAAACGCACCGTGTAATGGTAAATGTTGTAAAAAATGCACAACTAAGATTTCTGAAGAAATAAGAAGAGAAACACATGTTCGGTACATAAGTTTAAATTGGGAGTCTAGAGGTTTATTCATTAAAGGAATGGTTGAACCGAAGGAAATAAAAACAAGAACCACTAAGGAAGGTCGAAATAAGAATAGAAGAGCTGTTTCGTATAACTATCATTTTCAAGTCAAACATGAAAAAATTTATGTTTGCAAAACTTTTTTTCTAACGACACTTGGTTACAACCCACAAAATTACAGACATGTTCACTCGGCACTCAGTAAGGAAGTTGATAATGAAAAAGACGAACGAGGATCATACAAACGCAAAAATGTCATAGACAGGGACGTAATCAAGGACCATATACAGAGTTTTAGACCAACAATTTCACATTACCGTCGCGAACATGCCCCTAATAAGCTTTATCTGCCGAGTGACATCAACGTAACTATGATTCATAAATGCTTCATTGATAAATATCCCAATATGTCGATCTCTTTTGAAATATATAGAAAGGTTGTAAAAGAAATGAATATATCCTTTGCTCATCTTGGGCATGAAGAATTTGAGCAATGTGCTCTCTTTGAATCACATACTGGATGTTCTCAGGAAAAATGTGACCTATGTTTTCAAAACAATAAACATAAGTCACGATACACTGAATCCAGAGAGGAATATCAACGAGACAAAGAGCAAGGTCTTACTGACAAAGACTGTATATACTTTTCTGTAGATCTACAGAAAGTCATAATGTTGCCACGAATGGATCAATTTAAAACTGCGATATTTTGTCCTCGTAACATTACATTTAGTGAAAGTTTTGTTCCACTTGGAGGTAGTAATGGTACAAATGTTCCTTAAGCAGTGCTTTGGTACGAAACTGTCTCTGGTAGTAGCCAAAAAGATATTATTTCTGCATTCAGATCGTTTTTTATTCATGAACGCGACATGAAACATATCGTTTTATGGGCCGACAACTGCGCGGCCCAAAACAAAAACTGGGCGTTTATGTGTTTTCTGGTGAACATAGTAAATAGTCAGCTGATTGCTGCCGAATTAATTACCGTAAAATATTTTGAACCAGGACATACGTTCATGTCGGCTGATAACTTTCATCATCAGGTTGAAATGGCATGAAAAAAGAAAAAGAAAATTTATGATTTTGGTGACTTTGTAGATGCCGTAAAAATGGCCAATTCAAAAAGAAGCATAGTAAAAGTGATGACAGTATCCGATTTTTACAGTTATTAGGATGTGTCGTCTCAGCATAGAATCCGAAACATGGAACCCAGAGTCTATCTAAAAGACATCATGGCGGTCAGAGATGAAAGAGGATAATTTACAATAAATCACAGAGTTACCCACGTGTCTGATTGGAAAGAACTAGATTTTCTACAAGTAAAAATAATTAAAAACAAATGCTTTCCTAATTTTGCAAACAAGAATACATCGAGAGTAATAACAAAAAAAAACGAAAGCAGAATAATAGCAGACTTAGTACCTTTGATGCCTGAAAACAGGAGAGGCTTTTGGTTAAACTTACCTGAAACGTCCGAAAAACGAACCTAGACTAAAAATATTTAATCAGTTTTATTTGTTATATCAGACTGATGAAAACTTTGATCTCAAATTGTGCCTTAAAATAAAAAAGTAGGTTATATTTTTGTAAGTTTATTTTTAATGTTAACGATTGTGTACTTTAACTACTTAACTATTAAAATGTTTTAACAAATTAATATATTTTTGATATGTGTGTTATTCAACTATAGTAACCGTTGAATTTTAAATGATGGGTAATTTACCAGAATTAATACGTGAGAAAGCGAAGTGATTCCTATTATTATTGTACTTTTTTAGGTTGAATTTTGTTTTTTTCATAAAATTAAAACCGATTACAGATTCTTTTAAAAAAACCTCTGAACGCAGATATGATGAGTAGACTTGGCTTTACCAAAGACAGTTTCATACTAAAGGTCGATCGGTGCGAGGAGGAAAAATTTAACATCTCTGTTTTTCTAACAAGTTACAACTTTGTCGTTTAAAACTTATCTCTTACTAATGAAAACCGCAATAAATAAGAATCTTAATGCACCTTTGTTTAGGAAACAGTTCATAAAAAAATTAATGCTGCTACTCAAAACTGCATCATGTTGATTTCCTAACCATTCGTGCAATAAATAGGTTACTTATTGCGGTTATGACTAGTAAACATTCTTTCTACATAGTAATAATACTTAATATTATAGTATTTATTGTTTTTTTTTGGCAAGAATAAATGCGGGAACAAACATTAAGTATCACATAACATTCTCTACATTGTTAAATATCATGTAGTGAAAGTTTCAACTCGATGCTATGTATAGTGATGGAGATACAAACAAAACAAAAATAAAATCTTTACCCGCGTTTTTCTCGAAATCAGGTTTAAACTAGTTATTGCACTTTTCGTAAGTACGGCAGAATAATGAAAGTAAGTATGCTATTGTAGAAATTATAGATGTTGTTAACTTTCTACTTTCGTACGGACGACGCTTGTTACAAAACATTACCTGCAATTTATATTAAGGTGCTTCCGCGACCAAACGACCTTGAGCGTTGGGTCCTTCTAAGTCCTACCCGCTCAGTCTCGCTCTCTCCTGCTACCTGCGCACGTCACTTTATTGAAAGGTTCTGTATCTGGTACTGCACGTCTTGACTGTGGGAGAAACAGGTATGCATCTGTTGTTGGTATAGCGTACGGATATCATCAGTACAAGATTATTTTATCCTTTTTTAAATCATTTTTACTATCAATGCTCTGCTGTATTGCGTCTCTGTACCCGTTTTTTACTCAATTTGTTATTTATGCTTACTATTGTTGTTTGTATGTTTCGTTTCTACACGTATTGTCTCGCTCAACCCTAGCTTTGAAAGTGTATCTTCATATTTCATGCACAGATGCCGCGCAATAAACATATTATTTTTATTGCGCGGCATCTGTGCATGAAAGATTTGGACTTCTGAACGCCGGCTCATTATCAACAAATCATGATGAGTTTATTATTGCTATGAATCATCACTCCGTCGATGTCATGGCAATAAATGAGACGTGGCTACGGGACGGGGAGGAGGGTAGGGCGCCTGTGGTTCCTGGATATCAATTGCGACATAAGCCACGCCCGGAGACCATCCGTGGGGGGCACGGAGGAAGGGTCGCGTTTTATATTGAAACCCGAACCAGCGCTACAACTAGAGCTCACCCGCATCATCCACAGGTGGAGCAAATGTGGCTGAATATAACGGATAAGGGAAAAAAAATACTTATAGGAACTGCATACCGGCCTCCTTGGTTAGATTTAGATATCTACCTAGACGCGATCACGGACAGCATCTGTGCACTGGCTCCGTACGATAACATTATTTTATTAGGCGATCTCAATGTTAATATGCTTGACATAAATAATTCTAAAACAAAAAAGCTCACGGAATTACTAGACTACTGCAACATGGATCAAACTGTACTCATGCCCACGCACTTCGTAGGGGACAGTGCTACTCTGATCGATGTGATATGTACTGATGCACGGTATCGGGACGTTGTTGTGGACCACATAGCTTAACTAGGCCATCACACGTTTGTAACATGCGAAATCATTTTAAAAAAAGTTTCTCTTTTCATTACGAAAAAAGGTTAAATATCGGCCGTTTAGAGACATATCAGCTGATGATTTCCGGAGAGATTTGGAGGCAATCCCGTGGGACTCAATCTGCGAATTACACACCGGTGCCCCGTAAAGGGCCATGGACCGCACGACTCCCGCGTAGAGCCTCCGGCAGGAGGCGTTTGGACCCCCTTGAGATTAGGCAGGAGCCGCCTCAAGGCAGCCCCAGCCCGCTCCAGTCTGGGAGCCAAACATTGGAAATGCTCCACGAATTCCACCGGCTGTCGAGGACGAGTCCCAGGTACTTCATCGTCGACTCGACGCTGATGTGAACCCCTCCTGCCGTTATCTGGGAACCGGACTGTGGCGCGTTCCGTCACCGTAGCAAACCACGCTGACGCCACCAGGGAGGTCTGCGCGCAGCACCCAGTCGCAACCAATGTCCCACAGAAGCGGCCCCAGACCGATCCTGTGGGACACTGCACGACATTTCTCGCCGGTTCCACTCTCCTCGGTGACCGGGGTAGATGACGGCCCTGTCCGTCAAGTAGGCCTCGACCACACGACAGAGGTAGGTCGGCATCCGGTGATACCGCAATGCCTCCCTTTTTTTTTTTTGGTTTTGGGTTGGAAAATCCTCATGGATGTTCCCCGCCCCGTTTCTGTCGGACTCTTACCGACTAAAAACCAACCCGGTGTTCCATCACTCACCTACGCCGGGGTCGCGGGAACACATAATTCTTCCGCAACCCCGGCTGGTGCCGGCCCGCTTGCGCGGGCCCCGTCTCGGGCAGGGGGAGTGAGGTGTACTGTACCCCCGCAACGTCTGTGAACGGCGCGCGCGGAACACTACGCGCGCCGCCTTCTCGGGTCCTGATGTTGGGGGGCGACGGATGTCCCCGAATCCGTCGCCCCTGGATCCATTTAGGGGGGCCGGAAGAGGGCGTTGTCCACCCTCCTCCGACGCCCGGTATGTCTGCTGCGGGCCGGGTCCAGAGTCACAATCTCTGTCCCTTTCCGCAGCCTACTTCTGCGAGATGACCGTTTCGCAAAAGGAGACCACCGCGTCCCTGGACTCTGCGCCGCCGACCATCGCGTTCACGACGGCCGGCAGCGACAGGTCACTGCCTACTTCAGAGATGAGGGCACGGCGCGGCTCCTCCCAAGCGGCACACTCTGCCAGCGTATGCCACGCCGTGTCCTCCCGGCAGTCGACGCAGTGGTGACACTGGGCGTCCGGCTCCCTGTTTATGCGACACAGGTACTTCCCGAAGCAACCATGCCCCGAGAGCACCTGCGTCGCCCGAAGCGACAGGGAGCCGTGCCTCCTCCCGAGCCAGAGGTCGAGCACTGGCCGGACCGCCTCGATGGTGACGATGGCGCGGTTTGCAATGACTCTTTCAAAGAGCTTGTCCAACTCGTCGAGCAGCACGATGGGCCGGTAAGCGGACGGAGAGTCCGCAGGGCGCCCCGGCTTCTTAATGAGGACCAGTTTTCCCGTCTTCCAACGAAGTGGGAACTGGCCCTCCTCCAAGCATACGGTTAGGTGCCCCATTAGTCGAGGCCCGAGAGCCTCCAAGGCCAGGACTCAGGCTTTTCCAGGTAAGCCTTCGGGTCCTGGGGCGGTATTTTTGGCACTAAGCCTACGTACCGCCACTCTCAACTCTACCTCGGTCACCACCGAAGCATCGTCGTCGTCGTCGGCAGTGTGGTCCGCATGCGGCACTGCAAAAGGCGGAGTCATGGGCGGGGGAGTGTGCTCCCCTCGCGAAGGGCACAAAGCGCTCACCAAGTCCTCCTGCGAGCGAAGATCCTTCTAAGGATCTTCGCTATTGCCGCTCGGAGGGCGGTCTTCGCCGCTCTGTACTCCTCGTACAGCTCCGCCTGAATGGCTTCCGTATCCGGAGGGCGGATACGTAGCCTTCGGTGCCTGGTGTACAGGTCGCGCAGCCCCGCACGCCTCGCGTAAAGCAGTCAGTTCCGGCGACCACCAGCACACCTGGCGCCAGGCACGTCTGGGCCGGACCCGGGGCATTGCCACGTCACATATTTCGGACAGGGCCTCCCGGAACCACTCCGCCTCGTCGTTGATGTCATCAGGCCAGTCCGGTGATGACACCCAGGCCTGCACGATCGAGGCTTCCAGGAGGAGCTCCCGGTCCAGCTCCTTCAGCGCCCACCGCGGACCACTCGGGGCCTGTCGGATCGGCGCACTCGAGGTCTGGGCGGAGACGTCAAACCGGATGTACCGGTGGTCGGAATAGGTCTCCACAGAGCGGGGCTGGCGAACGAAATGTCCACCACTGATTCACCCCGCATCCGCACATACGTTGGGACAGAACCCCGGTTTAGGACGACTAAGCCTGTCTCCAGAGCCCAGTCCTACACCATCCTGCCCCGCGCGTCCGTGTACCGGGAATCCCAAGCCACGTTCTTGGCATTGAAGTCCTCGAGGACAAGCACGGGGAGTGAACGGAACCCGACGACTACGATTCTCAACTCCGCCAGGGACTTGTGGAACTCGGCGAGAGTTCGGTTCGGAGAGAAGTATACCCCTACCACGACTATCTCCCGAACCGGGCCGCGACGCAACCCCGTCCCCTCTTGACGGCCTCGAGGGATGCTATACTACCCCTGTCCTCGTCTTTCAGAGACTAACACCGGTACCCGATATATTACTTTCCTCTATGCATCGGTAGTTCTACCACAAAGAGCAAAGTCGACGGCGCGCCTATACGCTGTCGTCTCAACGCGACGCTGGCAGAATTCTAGTCGACTCAATTGCCAGTAACGGGAAAAAAAGACTCAATTTTAAAATGGGTTAAATCTACGAAAGACATACTTTATTTAAATAAATAATGTAATGATTCAATAAACGAAAGCATTATTTTTAAAACTTACCACGTATGAAATTCTACACGGAAGACGAGGCGGTATGGTCGAAAGACTATAGCCTGCCCTTTGTTCGAATAAAAAAAATAAAAAACGAAACTTCAAAAATGTCAAATGGAATAAAATAGGAGCACAGAACACAGATATATGATAAAATAAACTGCTGAAATTTGTGGTAAATCTGCTAAGATTTCTATATCAAAATGGAACCAGAAACTGACATATCTTTACTAGCTCTTAAATTCTTGACAAGTGAATCTGAACATGTTTGTAGGTTATGTTTTTCTTCGACTGAGCAACAAGAAGTATCCTTTGAAGACATTGTACGGCTTCAAAGGTCCTATTTAGATGAAACACTCACTTTTGTGGATATGTTTAGCGAACTAGGTGTAAGTATTTAACACAAAACAGTTATTTACAGAATATTAATTGGAATGTTATTGAATTTCATTCAAATGCCTGAATAAAAAGAAGTAGTAGGTATCTTGATGAAATTATTTATTTGACAACCAGAGTGATGGGACTAACCATTGGCAAAAATGATGTCTTCCTTATAAATTCAATTAACTTCTCCGTGAGATGAATAATTTTGAAAAATCATTAGTGCTCACATTCCTTATTAAGCTTAAGGAAGGGAACTCTTGTGCTAAATTGCATGCTTCTAGAACCAGCAGTTTAAGCTGAGCATTGTCTATAAGTAAATGAATGAAGTTAAGATTATTACATGTATTAAACCTATTGTATACTATGTGTATTAGAAGCAAGACCCAATAAGGGTATTGCTCATGGTATTCTAGCCATTATTGTATATATTTGATAAGGTCCTGTTTGCCGATTAATTCATTCTCACCCTGTGAACCTTCTACCTTAACCTAAATTGACTGGTCAGGATTTTTACAGTGTCTGAGCTTGTAATAAATCTAAAATGTATTGTTCCAGGTTGTTCAGGAGCCTTCTTTGCCTCAAGTCGTGTGCATGAACTGTGCCACTATGACCATTAACTCTTACCTATTCCAAAAACTGTGTCAGTCGTCCAATGACAACTGGAAAACAATCCTAAACAGATTAAGCACAAGTTTAGAGCAGTCTTCAACTATAGGTCCCAAGCTTGGTGTTCAAACTGTATACTTAGTGATAAAGGATAATGAAAATTTAATGTTCACTAGCCGAAAACGGCATACACTCAGAAGTAAAAAAACTGCCCTTAGCAAACTAAGAGAACTTGTCAAAGATAAACATTATAAGGTGAAGAAGCAAAAAAAAACAAATGTTATATGTGAAGAATGTGGGGATAGATTCAACTCCAACTGCCACCTGGTTAAACATATGAAGGTTCACAGCAATTCCAAGCATCCTTGCATGCAGTGTCCTAAAGTTTTTGCTTCACAACTACAACTTGATGAACACAATGAAAGAGTGCATTACCCCAAAAAATTAAAATGTCCAAAATGCTCTAAAAGGTTTAGCACAAACAAAATGCTGACATTGCATGATAAACTATATCATGTGGCAGCAATATGTAAACTGTGCTTTGTTCAGTTCCCCTCGAAAAGGGACTTACGAGCGCATTTAAACAAACACGAAGTCAACACATGTCCACGATGCAGCAAAGCTTTCCTCAACAAACACACCTTTAAATTACACTTAAGAATATGTGGCAAACTCGAGGAGCGGCAACCAAGCTTCTTTTGCGATATTTGCAACAAAGGCTATGCTACAAAGAACGGATTACGGACTCATTTGAAAACAGATCATGGATTTGGAACTGTCCTATCTTGTAACTGGTGTGGGAAAAAGTTCGACGCTAAAAGTAGATTAAACAACCATATCGTAAAACATACCAAGGCAAGGAACTTCCAATGTGGTCACTGTGGTGGGAAATTTGTAACACAGGCAGCTTTAGTTTACCACACGCGCCTTCACACAGGAGAAAGACCTTTCCCTTGTGACTTATGCAACGAAAGCTTTCTTTCGGCCTCCCGGAGGATGGAACACAAGCGACGGAAGCATTTCGGTCCTACGAAAGAGTGTGACGTCTGCCACGTAAAATTCGTTACCGGACATCAGTTGAGGAAACATGTTCAAAGACATTACAATCCTCACAGCAAATTGTTTGTGCCTGAAGCAACAGCACCATTTGCAGTTTATCCAAATATTAGTTTAGGTGTAAATAATAACATCAAGTTGCAGCAGTACCCAAATATATCCAAGTTGCTATCAATGTAAATGTTGGTGACAGAATGTAGGGTACCTAGAATTTGGAATAATATATTATATTGGAAAGAGCACTGATTCAACGTAACAATAATTTACATGAGATCTAGAAAGATCTGTCATTAAGGTCTACTTTTGGGTATTATTGTCTTCTGCAAAGAAATTGTGTAGCAGTTGGCCTTTTTCAGTCAAATATTTTGTAACACAAAAGTTTACACTTGAACATTGTTTCAGTTTTGTGAGCAGCTGTACTACATACCTTCTGAGGCAGAAGGAAATATAAATCTTAACAGCAATGGAAAGACAGCAGAACCAGACAAAAAATATTTATTGATTAGTTATCTAGAGATTAATATTTTAATAATTTGGTAATAAAACTTTTGCCCCATTCATAGAGTAATATTTTCAATTATTAAAGAAATGCTGGCAGTCAAAAATATGGTGGATTGTAAACATAATTTACTTTGTGTCTAAAGACAAGTGCTAACAAATATCTTTATGACAGCTCTAATGCTTTACTCTGAGACATAAAAGTAATCAACCATTATTGATATCTTATAAATCTCTGAATAAAGAAGTTATTTGATGTTGATGAAATTACAGTTAAAATAAAACCTCAGTATAGATTGTTGATTTTAATATAAAAGCAGTCCAAATACTTATTACACTCAATATTGATTCTCTTACTGAAAAATTCATTGAAATAAACAAACCTAAAATAAGGCTATCATACATAGGTGAAAATCAATGACTATCAAGGCTTTCAGAGAGAAATATGTCTGGCACACAAGCCTTGAAATTTAAATTCAACTATCTGCATTATAATTACAATGCACTATTTACAAATAATTGTTACGATTCCCGAAAAGACCTCTGATATTGAAATATTGATTTTAAGTATATTACATAATAAATAGGAACACAAGCTTTTATTGATAGTATTTTGACAGCTTTCAAAGAGCCCATAGTTCTTGTTATCAGTCAATAAACCTAACTCTCATATTCTCTACAGCTGGAACATTAGGCGGTATTAGACTCCTGCCAGCATATAGCTTGTTGGACGGATCATGGTGTTTCCTAATATGCTGCTTCAAAAAGTTTGGGGTGAAGAATTTGCGAGAACATATCTCACACATAAGGGTTGGACCAACATGTTTGAACTTTATATGCTCAGCCCTAGCTGAGGCATTAACAAACTTCTCATCACAGAATGTGCAACTGTATGGCTTGTCCCCTGTATGTCTCCTAGTATGGTACAACAATGCCTCTTTAGACACAAACAGTCGACTACACAGGTCACACTTGAAATTCTTTTCTCCAGTGTGCTTCACCATGTGCACCTTCAAGTAACTTGGAGCAGTGAACTGCTTATTACAATATTTACAAGTATGTGGCTTAGCATTACCATGAACAAATCTATGGTGGACCCTTAAACCTCCAGGAGTACTGTAGCCTTTTCCACACTTGTCACAAAAATATGTCTTCTCAATTTTACTTCTTATTGGATGTGGGTCCAACAGGTCTTCCAGACATAACTTGACATGTTTCAAGAAGAATCCTTTAGTGTTGTAGCTTTTGCCACACTTCGGACATTCACTTTTGGAGACATGTTTTTGTTCATGGATCTGCAGTTTATCTACACTTTTGAAAGACTTGCCACAGTCTTTACATACAAACACGCCATGTGCTTTATCCTGATGTTGTTTCAAGCTTTCCTCCGTGCATCTAAATTGATTGCATTCGGGACATTCATACTTATGCTGACTATCCTCATGGGCAGTAAGTTCACTCTCATCACTCACATGATCATAGCATTTCTCACATGTGAGTATAGCATGAGTTGACACATTGTGTACTCTGAGCTCCGTTATGTCTCCAAATTGTTCATCGCATTTAGTACACTGAAAAATATTAGTTGCTTGAGCTTTCTTCTTTTCTTCATTGTTAACCACAATAATTTGAGAATCATGTTCACTGACTGATATGTACAGAGTACGCTCTGTACTTGTGGTGTCAATATCAACAGACACTGTGTTATAGAGATTTATAAAGACATTATTTAGTATATTGTTTGATTTTTCACACATTTGTAGGAACTTGAGTGATTCAAGTGCTTTGTCTACACATGGCATACACACTGCATCAATGCCAGCAATCTCTTCACAGATCTGAAAACATAAATCTTTAGTGAAGAATACAGAACTTACTTTTTTAGTGACAACAGTTGATGACCTCAACGTTTTAGTATGTCGTTTACAATAAATAGGATGTCTTTATCTAGCTTTATGATAAAGAATAGATAAATAAATATTTTGATTTTAAGGGTTTCTAAGTATGGTATTGTCAAACTAAATTTTAGCAAACAAAATCTTGCATGATAACCATATTATTATTGTAACTTACTTCATCCCCTAAAAGTTTTGTTAGTACTTCAGAAAGAGCTTGATAAACCCCACTAGAGGAGTCCAACGACACAGAATCATGAAAACGAACGTAATGTTCCTGTATATCCTTTAGGCATAACCTGCAATGGCTGTACCGATTTTCGCTCAGTACGTTTGACACAAGCACATTTAATTCTGACTCCTCAATCATTTTTACGAACAAATCTACAACAACAGCGTCAAACTAAAACTTGAAAATAAACAAAGTTCAAAGCGGAGCGCGCGCTTATAATTTTTCGTTCAAGAACCTCCTTTCCACGTAATCGTCGATTCGTCGCCATGAAACAACATGGCGGCCATAAATGCTCTATTATCCGATTTTTTTCATGACTTCAATTGTTTGGGTTTGTTTGAGCGATTCTAATAATTAAATATGTTTTATAAAACAACATTTTCTTGAAAAACTTTCACAGGTTGGTTGTTCGTGGTTAGTTGAGTCGCGTTAAAAAGGGTCGAAGTCGAATGCATTGAATGTTCTTTTTTTAACACTTGCAACTTTCGTCTTTCAACTAGACCAAATCAATCACGTGTTAAGTACATTGTGCTCAATAAAATACAATAAACTCATAGGTTGGCCGAGCATTTTATTTTATTTTATGTATGGCATCTCGTAGTTGACCTTGAGAGGACGTGACTACTTAACCGGACTATTCTGTGGCTGCCTTTAAGCGAACTCAAAGCCTCCAGCCAGGGGCGAAAACTTTATTACTAAGCGACTGCTCGCTAAGGGCACCCCCTGTGGGGTACGGACCTCGGCTTAGGGCGTCGCTGGAGGGAGGACAGCAAGATGGGACAGGCTGGATCTGATTTGGATGATTATTATATTAAAGCTACAGGCTCAGCTACGGCGCGGGCTGGCACTTCGTCGAGCAAGGGTCGTGGGGGACATTTATGTCAGGATTTTCGCGAGGGACCTCGGCGTCGAGGTCGGAATGTCGGTTTGTGTTTGTGAACTGTACTGGTGGCCACACTGCTCTCCTGGATGAGATTTATGTGGTTATCGGGGTCGGTGAGGACATGCTAGGGACGGCGGACACGACTAATGTTGCGGTTCGATGCGATAACGGAAGGTGCAGTTCGACAAAAAGTCCCGTAAGATGAGCACGAGACGATCTGGCACACCGAGTTTGTACAGCTTATATAATAAGCCGTTGTGCCGTCATCAAACCTCGTTGGAAACCGAAGTTTATGTGTTCGATGATACGGTGGACCTGTTGTACGCAATAGTGTTGTTTTCGAAAACCAAACTGTTCGTCAGGGATCAGTCTCTGAAACGCTTATAGATAAGCCTCTCATAGATTTTGCCGAGGACATTGAGCAGACTAATGGGACGGTAACTCGTGAGCTCCATGGAGACTATTTCTCCGGATCTGAGCTTCCTCTGGAGATGCCAGAAGGCTAGGTGAAATGACTCTAGTTCACTCAGCATCTCGTCCCAGCCGGCGCGGCGGTACGCAGCTCCTCTATGCGTGTCCTTACAGTACGCTGTAAGTATTGCATATGGGCTTTGTTCGCGTCGCAGGGGAAGTTGCTGTAGGCACGGACAGCCGATTTCTTCTCATTCAACAGTTCACGTACATCGTCCGGAAAATTTCCCTTGAACAATCGTTCAGGACTGATTGTACGTGTTCTGTGAATGAGTCGATCGCGGCCGTCGTGTCAGCTATAGAGTCAAAATGATCGGGGATTGGGTTCAAGTGGGGGGACGTTTTGGATTTCAGGCGATCGCTTACTTTCCTCCAGTCCGTCACCACTTTGGTGGGAGGTGGTTGAGTGGAGTCGGGCAGACCAATGCGGGGAACCAGTTTCACGACTACTGGACGGTGGTCAGAAGAGAGCTCTTGTACCAGTTCTATAGAGTCCAACCGTAGGTTGATATTCTGTAGAAGCGCCACGTCGAGGACATAGGCGCTGTGGTTGGGATCGGGGTCCGAAGTATTAATGGACGGGAGATAGGCCGATACTATGGTGATCGGTTGATGACCTGTCATGCCTAGCCGACAGCAAGACACTTCTAATCGTGAAAGTGGGGGAGAGTCAATAGGAATGCAGCATAGCTCCTTTTTGTAGTAGATGAGGGTGCCGCCCTTGTGGCAACGAGTCCTGTAATTACGAACTGTGCGATAGTTGGCAAATGACGGATTTCGGTAACCTGGAAGGTTTCCTGTACAAGGAGGATGTCCGATGTTTTCTTGCCGGCTCTTCTCCATAGGAAACGACCAATTGGAACCGTGCACCTAGAATCTGACGTTTCATAAGTGCCCATGTAGGTTTATGTGAAATAAAATATTTTGTTTTTTTTTTATTTTGAGTGCAAGTTGGCCGAGCGAAGGCGCGTACCAACATATAAACATCCCATATGTCGAGTCTCGCCATTGCTCGTCAATAGCTTGCAATTAGTAATCTGTACTCGTCAACGCTCGTATTGCCGACTTTACATACATAAATGATTGGTCTCGCTGCCTCGCTCGACTAGATACCACACGATCTAAAGCCCGCAATACATGTTGGCCAAGCCTCAGCCAACGAGAGCGTAGGCAAATTGATGCACCGCGAGTGCTTCTGTCTACATTTTGGCCACGCCTCAGCCAACGCGAGTTTAGGCAAATTGATACAAGGCCTTTGATTTGTGCAGAAAAACCGATGCACTGATCCGAAGTGAGACGAGTTGTAGCGAGCGATCCCGAGCGGTGACGAGGCACGCCAAACGAACTGTATACACGTTGGCGCTCGTCTGCACTCGGCCAGCTAGGCGAGCGTTGACGAGCTATGGCAAGGCTCGACAAATGGGCTGTCTTTAGGTTGGTACCGCAGATTACATTATAATAGAGTGGGTTGGTACTTGCCTTCGCTCGGCCAACTATGACCAATATGTATTGCCGGCAAAAACAATAGCTCCGTGAATGCGGCAACTCATTATTGTAATGTGTGTAAGACATTGTCACTTGACATTGACTAGTGTGCCTTTCAGTGTGATTGGCTCGGGTATGCCGACCGACTCCGGCGAGCTATTTGTTGCCGCATTTGACGAGTACGCCGACGGTATCTAGTCGAGCGCAGCGAAACCGTCGAGCGCACCCAGACCGATCGTTTATCTAAGGTGTGTTAGTAAAGTAAAAATAACAAATTATACAATTAAATGAACAACCAGTATGATTTTATCTAGATTAGATTGTCATAGAGAGCTGGACCAGAATGTTTCCAAGCATTCCTATCTTGGATATAATCTAAAATAATTGATGTGCAAATATACCAATATTTTACCTCCAAATATCATGCAAAGTAAAGCAGTTTATTTAGGTTAGCAACGTCAAATCAGAACAAAAATTAAAAAAAAAACACAATTAACCTGTGGAAATTATTATTGCCGCGCAAATTTAAATTTTGTTGCTGCTGCCATGCGAAAACATGGCTAAAACCACTAAAACCAATCAAAATGTATGAAAGTTATATTTTTCTGAGAGACATTCGTTGGTACAGATCAAGTAAAAAAACGACGCCCTTTGGTAAGGTACTTTACTTACAAAAAATGAGCTAGTGAAATGGGCGCTGGTAAATGCATGTGTGTGCGTGAGCGCGTGTGTTTACTATTTACTTGGAGGAGCTGACATTAGACTAGTTATTTTACTCAAGATTTTAATAGCTTTTGTTGTGGTTTCAGTAACAATATAAAAGTACTCTGTGTAATCGCGCTACCTAGGTACTTTTTGTTTACTTGATCTGAGTTGCTAAGATTAGGTTCTTGGAATCTTGATCGAGATTATTCTTCGTGTTGTGCTCATTGTGTAAGGTTAGTTTCATTTGTAATTTTTGTCACGCTGCTAAACATTATTGTTCCAAATTTAATCCAAAAAGCCCCCTGACCCCTGATGCTCCGGATATCACTTTCCCGTGTAATAACTGGAACCATGACACCCAAATACGCAAGACCTCCCATACTATTATTATACTCTTTGTGCAAGACTATGGACCTCAAATCGAAAAAGAGTTGCTGGCTCGCCCCCTGCCACTACAACTAACCCACCTAAGACAGAGAAGAACGTAATCGGCAGACTTACTTCTTAAACAGAGTGATAATCCGCCGTATATTGGGATGATCAGACTTTAGGCACTGTGCTACAGCTGGTTAAGTTCGGTATGTTTTTATCAAAGTCAAAGCATTTATTTCAAATAGGCCCATAAAAAGGCACTTTTGAACTTCAACATTTACATTAAAAATAGAACTGATTCTAGGCGCCACTTCCAAAAGGTCGATATGTCTCGATGGGATCAATCCGTGCAGGTAGAAATCGTGTGTCAGGCAAATTTAAGTCACATCAGGACGCAAACAGTTTCTTCATTAATAACATAGGTACTAATACAACATACATACATATATACATCATTATATACTTACTGCCTCCATCCCATGATTCACTTGAATAGAGAACATTACACATAACATAACGCCTTGTTTCCCCGAAGGTTTGGGTAGAGGTGTACCTATAGTACACCCACATTTCACTCTATCACTAAACTTGTTACTTGCTACTAAATGGTCAGAGGATGAAAAATAAAAAAACAAAATTTTTGGAAGGATGTTGCCTGCTTTTAAGGCCAGAGCCCTAAGGTGACCTCTGGTGTAGCTGAGTGGAAACCTATGTAGTACTTACAAACTTTTTTTTACTAATATGTGCTTACTGTTTCTACTCAGCTCTTCCAGTTGTGAGGTACACATAACCAACAATATAATGTTATCTTTGTTTGCACTTTAGGAACACCTGTATTCTTTGCCATTCAAGACCAAGGTGTTTTAAATGTGATGGAAATCATCAGGGTGATAGGTCTGCAATCTTTTCTGAATTAGGTTTTTGTATTTCTTGTTCTGGGAACCATTTTGCAAATGACAGTGTTTGTCCTGAGTTGTGCTGAAATTGATCAATCAATCAATCTCTATAAATATCGGAGGCAAGTCGGGTTTTTCCCTATTTCCAGATCATATGCCGATGTCTCAAAATCTTCTCCACATAACCTGGTTACATTTCATATAGCACACTCCCAGTCTTCAAACCCAATTCCTGTAACCCAAAAATCATACTGTTAAACGGTCTCCTCTTTCACCTGGCTATAATAAACAGGCTCATGAAGCTCTGACTCAAACCTACTCCTTTCCCCCCTCCAAAATGTCTGTGCCTTCCCAACAGAAGACACAGCTTTTTATGCTATTAAAAGCCTATAAGCCATTTATGTAATTTAGATTAAAAATATTCAAGAGGGAGTTTTGTTGACCCTATTTTCTTTTGGATTATTGTTAAAAAATTAACTTCTGTGATAAAAGTATTTTTGTGGCATAATGTACTTTGGTGTGTAGGCATTCTTAATCTTGTTGGAACTCTACTTTATTTAAATGTATGTTACATGTCATAAAAAACAACAAAATCACTAGCTTGCAAAATCAAAATCCTGTAAAGGTTAGGAGTTTTAATTTTTTTAACAACTGCAGGATATTAAGGGACTTATACCGCATTATAGCCCTTAAGCATTTTTTTTCATTTATGTTCGTAGCGTTACACCTAAGTAGAAGACTATATCTGAGTAACAAAGAAACATAAGGTAAGATATAACAACCGTGGTAAGCAGTAAGAGCATCTGCTTTACTCGCGATACATTTAAGAGCAAATACAAATTAGTTTAGTATTTATGTAGGTGATCTAAATGTAAAAAAATTAAATAACAATTTACTAATTGCATTCCCTATTGTAAAAATAAAAATTGTAATTTCCGACTACAATGCTGGTCGAGAATTAGTCCTAGATATTTGTATTTTTTAACATATTATAATTTATTCTTCTTGCTACGCGACTATGATTTTGGTTTAGAACTATAATTTTGAAAATTAATGTATTTTGTTTCATTCGCGCAGACTATTTTGAGCCATTTTATAATTTGTTTTACTGTTCGTTTGTTTTTTTGTGATCTATTTCTGATTTATTATCATACTGACACAAAAATGTCGTCGGCAAATGTAAACAAGAAAAGTTAAAGACAAACAATAATTGCTTGCGGTACGCCTGATTTGGTTGGACAAAGTTAAACGTAAAAGTTAAAAAAGAACTAAAAGAAGTGGACTCACCATTTTTATTTATTGAGATTATTTCTACTTTTTGTTCTCGATTTGATAAATAGCTATTGCTGTATTGTATTTTTGTAGAAGTTGTTCATGGTTGACAAAGTCAAATGTTTAACATAAACATAATGTCCACTAAGAATGTTCATCACCGTCTACCATGCGGAGTGTGTGGGCATCATACTAGTGGTGTATGCCATAGAAGCCAGGAAAGTTACGGACACCCATGTACGTATACTCTTCGACAGTCAGTACTCAGTCCTCTAATCCCTCAAGTCTAACACTAGAGTGTCAGAATGCATTAGAACGAGTAACGGTATCTAACCGCAATACAGTGACATTGGATAAAAGGACAGCGGATCACTAGGTAATGACGAAACTGACGAACTGGCTAGAAGCACAGCAGTGCGGACCCGAACCTATCGTACCCATCCCCTTAAACCACATACGCAGGTGGCTACAGGAGTCAACTAGCACACAAACAGAGAGCTAGTAGACCTCAACACCGGTCTGCAGGCAGCCCAGGGAAGCTATGCCATCCTTAGATGGCAAGGTAACCAGACGTTTACAACGCCTGGACAGGAATGACCTGAGCCTGGTGACGGGGACCATCACAGGATACTGCTCGCTAAACAAACACTTCCACACTTAAGGTACATATAACATTGTTTCACCGAACGTTCCTCTAGTGAAGTCTCGAGAACTTGACTTTCCTGTTTGGTTTTCTCCTCACTGCATTAAGACTTTCAAAAAGAAACAGCGCCTTTGGATAAAGTGGAAGAAGTTTAAAAATATCAAAGACTACAATATGTATTCCGAATACCGAACCACTTTAAAAGAAGCCTGTAACCAATGCTACTCCACCTACATTAGATCCGTTGAGGATCTTACCTCCAATGTTAAACAAGTTTAGAAGTATATATCAAATCGTGCTCCAGACTTTGTTTGCAATATGTTCTCCGATTACTTTCTAACAGTATTCGAACCCGCATCACACACATTGTCGACGTGGACCCCGCCAACTCACTGTGACGCTGACATCTTAATCGACAACCTTTGTATCGAGGAATCTAAATTACTTCGAGAGTTTAAAAACCTCGACCCGTCCAAAGGGGCTGGCCCTGATGGGTACCCATCTCTGTTTTTTAAGGCTACTGCTAATAGCATCTGTAGACCGCTTCATATAATTTACGATAAATGGCTGTGTGAAGGGGTGTTTCCTGAAGTATGGAAGCGGGCCAATATAACACCCGTACACAGAGGAGGCTCGAAACATGATGTTGAGCAATATCGACCCATTTCAATCCTGTCGACCTTGTCAAAGTTATTTGAAAGACTTGTACATAACGAAATCTACCCAATCCTGCACAAAGTATTAATTCCTGAACACACGGTTTTGTTATACACCGATCTACTGTTTCCAATTTATTATTCTTTACCGACTATCTGTTTGAAAACATGGGTAGACGTTTGTAAGTGGACGCTGTTTACACAGATTTCAAAAAAGCCTTCGACAAGGTCAATCACGAAATTTTACTTAACAAACTTGCATTTAATGGCATACGGGGAAACTTGCTCCGGTGGTTTTCATCCTACATTAAGAATAGAACACAGAAGGTTGTTGTTAGTGGCCATCATGGCCATTGTTAGGGGTCAGATACAGTGTCTATAACTTCCGGTGTTCCACAGGGCTCAATTCTGGGACCACTTCTATTTAACATATACATAAATGACATTGGGAAATGCTTCTTAAGTACCAAATTTCTTATGTATGCTGATGGCTTGAAAGCCTTTAAAAATATTGGTACTATAGAAGATTGATAAAAGTTTCAAGAAGACTTAGATAGACACTCAGCATACTGTCTTGAAAACAAACTACACTTGAGCGTCTCCAAATGTCATTATATAAATTTCACAAAACACAAATTTATAACAATTTTTAAGTATAAGCTAAATAATGCCTTGCTGAGTAACAACTCCATTGTAAAAGATCTTGGTGTTCTACTGGACAACAAGTTTTCCCTTAATCAACACGTATAGAGAATTGTTAATAAATCATTTTAGATGTTTGGTTTTGTCATGAGATCATCTACTGAGTTCAAGCGGCCCTCCACCTATCTTTACTTATACAAGACGATTGTACGCTCGCGGCTCGAATATGCGGTCCCAATCTGGAATCAGTTTTATAAGAAATATACAGATATGGTCGAGAAAGTCCAGCGTAAATTCCTTCGCGCCTTGTACTATAGGTGCTATATACGGTGTTTGTCATATTCACAATTACTTAGCAAATACAATACATTATCTTTAGAATCTAGACATAAGTTTCTAGAAGCCAATACCTGGTATTGTTCATAATCACTTCGATTCCATTGATCTCACGAGTAAGTTGTGTTATGTGGTCCCCCGCACTGTAAATAAACGTAGTTCGGACACTACACGACAGGCATTTACAGGAACGTTGTTCGCTGTAAATGCCTGTCGGACTAATTCAGGATTGCGTTGCCCTGTTCGTCGTATAGTGGAGTCTTATAATCGCAACTTCACTGATTTTGATATTTTTGAATGTTCGAAATCGAAATTTAAAACCAATGTTTTTAAAGATAATAAGAAATAGTGTGAGTACTTTATTCTAAATTTATTACATAACATGCGGATAATGTAGTGGGCTGCATATTGTTATTACTACTTATGTTATTGTAATTTGTAAACATTTTATATTGTAGCTGTTTATTGTCCCATAATAAATAAATAAATAACGGACAGTCCATGGCTAGTCTATGCAGGGTTTGCATGGAGGCGGAGGAAACCATCGCGCATGTGCTCTTTGAGTGCACAGGCGTTACCCAGATTAGGACAGAAACCCCTGGGGCACCCAGATCCCACACAGGTGTTCTCAACAGACCACGAGATGTGATAAACTTCTGGAGGGAGTGGGCTGGTTGGAATAACCACTGACGGCCGCCATGACCCACTGAAAATGGTCCACTTGAAGGACTAATGCTCGGTTCCAATAAACAAAAACGAATCGTTTGCTTACCAATGGTAGCATATTTTTTTGCCAAACTAAGGATTTAAAGAGATTCGTAAGCTTATTTTATCTGTGATAGCTACTTCCATATGGGAGGGTCTACTATGCGAAGATATGAGTTCTTCGCTTCATTATTGGTAAAGATACAATAATCGTTAATTTTAAACAATAACGGTCCGTATATTATAATCATCGGCCATAAGTGCGGAAACCAAACCTTATATCATAGAAATCAAATGCTTTGCTCATGTCAAAAAAAATGGCTGATAGTGCTATGCGTTTATCTATGTTTTCAATCACACTTTATTAGGATTCCATAGTCAAGAAGGAATATTGTTTCGCCATGTCGGTTCGTCCGTCTGTCCGCAGCTTAGCTTAGAAACTCTTAGTACTAGAAAACTGTAATTTGGCATGGTTATTCATATCAGTCATGTTTGTAGACATGTTGTAGTGGTAAAATAAAATCATTAAAAAAAATCTGCCGCGTATAATAACTGTTCTATTTTGGGTATATTATATAATATGTTGTATAGTTCCCTATGTCAGTTTGTAAATTAGAATAGATGTTCTTAATAACCCTTGTATTCATCCTTGCAGCTAATAACATAACTACCAGAGAGTACAAAGTTGGATGGCCCGACACTCTGCGCCGCCATCGCCATTTCAACGTGACGCTGGCAGAATAATCTACACCGGCCTAGAGACACAAAAAAAAGCAAAGGGCTAATATGGCGCCGGCACGAAAGCGTGTTGCAGCATTGCCGGCAGAGCTGCAAAAGGAATATGAACGGCGGAAATCGGCAAAGGAGCTACACGTTGGGTTTCTGCCTGGGGCACAGGAAAGCACCGGTAAAAAAAGGAGGCAGAGGTAATTAATATAATATACGTCATAGGGACGGAAACTAATATTACATAAAAAACTAATTTAAATGAGATAATCGAAAAAATCTGTAAAATCGATGGAAATATGAAGAGGCTACAAGCTTTAAAGTTTTTGGAAGGGGATTATTCCCCTCCTTGTCGCGCGGTACGGACAATGTATGGCGCTAGTATGAAGTTGCAAAGTCGTGACGTCACTTTTACGATGGTGCTATCTTTGTCTTACAGTTATTTTAAAACTTAACTTGGCGATTTTTTAAGCTTTTATACTTTTATAATACTGTTTGCACTATTTGGAAACAAATATTGTTTTGAGTTAAAAATAAAAATAAATTGTCATCATGCATAATGCAAAACTTTTATTACCTTGTTGCATAAAAGGTCATTACTAATATTATAAAGAGGAAAGATTTGATTGGTTTTTTGTACTACTACGGGACCGATTTGAAAAATTGTTTTACCATTAGAAGCTGAAATTATGTCTGATGAACATAGGCTACTTTTTTTTTCCAAATCCACGCGGACGAAGTCGCGGGCGAAGTGCTAGTTTATTATAAATTGATATTGCTGCACTAACTAACACTAAAATAAAGTGTTTTAATATCCTCCCAATCCTTGTCTGAAAGAGATCGCTGCTTAGGGATAAGACCGCCCAATACGCTTTTTGACTTGTGTGTTTATATATAACTTGTTTTGTATTGTAATATGTGGTAAAATATTTTGCTAGTTCACTTCCTTTTGAGAGTGGAACCGTACTCCCTTTGGCGCCTGGTACTCCGGCAGTACTACCGGCGCCTTTGCCTCCACTGTGGAAAAGGTCAGCGCCATCGACCCCTGCAGAGCCAAGCAGGCAAGTGTAAATTTAGTCCATCAAAAACTAAGTATTTCAGATGTATTATTAAAACAACTTCATCTATTTTGACCACGCAAATAGGTTTAGAACAATCGTGATTGTAATCCTGATGGAAAATGTAAGGTTGGTCTCATGTGGCAGAAATTAATTTAGCAACCTACGAATTACATTATTTCGACTTGCCCAGCCACATAGGCTGTCAAAAATTTTTCTTTGTTTATTTTAGGGATACGTCAAATTTTTCACCCGTGTCTAGCTCCTCACGGGTGAGCTCATTACCCAGCGCTAGGCCGGCTGAAGAGTTGTCCTCTGACAACTTTTCAGTCGGCTTGACGTACCACAATTCTTTGCGGCTTCACCTAGCGGCTTGGCATTTTTCAGACACATAAAATTGAGACCGCCGCCACATGAGGACACTCCTTACGACGACGGGCCACTGTTTTGTACGCCGACGAGCAGTTGTGTTCGTAAGTGACAACTTAATAAAAATCAACCTATTTAAGTGTGTGTGTCATTTAGTAAATAGGTACTATATATAATTTATCTTAACATTTTAGATAATACACATGAACTCCCTTCAACGCCACTTCATGAATCGTCTCCTGGTAAATTACATAACAATTTAATCGTTAATAGAATATAAGGTTGGGAAAACAAAAGTTCTCATCATAAAATTGATGTTTCAGCTGCAGTTATGGATATTCCCGGAACAATCACATCGAGTCCAGCAAAGTCCGGTCATTCTGCAGATCTTGGTAATTGTTAATGAATCTCCTCCAAATTGCTTGTCAGGCCCCCGCAAGTAATTAAGTTTAACTTATTTTCTTTCTTTATTATTTTAGCCACAGTTGATTCAGACGCAGACGGCAGAGAAAGTATTGGTAGTGACATAGACGCAGAAGACCAGCAAATTGACGACATAGGTGTTGATAACCCGGCTGTATTTAAACGGCCAACTTTGGCAACAGACAGCCCAGCAGTGCTCCCCGACAATTTTGAGCCGAGTCTGATGAATGCGATTGACCTGATGGACAGACAAAATGACTCTGCGTTACGCTCTATACTTCCCATCGATCGTGCCGTTTTCGATTGGCGATCTGATCTGCTTGCATTTACGGGTGTTCGAGAAGAATTTACAGGAACTCCGGGTCCTACATTTCCAATGTCGGAGATCGAGAGTCCTGTAAACGTCTTCCTTAAGTTCTGGGACCAGGATATAATGTCGCTAATTGAAAAAGAAACTAACAATTACGCAGCCCATTGCCTCGACAAACCTGGCATAACGCCGAGTTCCCGCATGAGACGGTGGTATCCAACCAGCGTGCATGAACTATATAAATTATTCGCTATAATGATCCAACAGAGCCTTTTCCCCGCTACCGTGGAATCTGAATATTTCTATCCTTCTTGTCGCATGACCGCTATGCCCTTCTTCAAAGAGTACATGTCCTATAACAGATTGATCCTTTTGAAAAAATTCCTCCACTTCTCCAATAATGGCAAAATGTCTGACACCCTTTCCTTGGAGGAGCGAAGGCTATACAAAATAAAGCCAATAATCAACCATCTCAGCCGCAAATTTCAAGATTTATACCTTCCACGCCAAAACGTCGCTATTGATGAATCACTGCTTAAGTGGCATGGCCACTTATCTTTTATTCAAAAAATAGCGACGAAAGCTGCCAAAACAGGCATCAAATCTTATGAACTTTGCGAGTCGGATACAGGTTATCTATGGAAATTCACCATTTACGCTGGAAAGGATACCTCCAAAGACAGACAAGGACAGAACCTGACCAACAGAGCTGACGAGGCCGAACAAGCGGACGAGACTGACCAACTAGACGAGACCGACCGACCTGACAGGACTGACTTTCAGCCTGCTGATGCTACAGCAAAAATAGTTTACGACCTCGCAAATCCTCTGTTTCAAAAAGGCTATACGCTAGTAATGGACAACTTTTATAATAGTCCATTATTAGCGCGTAGCCTTAAGCTGAGAGGAACTGATTGCTTCGGTACGCTACGTTTAAATAGGGAGAACATTCCGGATAGCATGAAGTCTCTCACCAAGCAACAACTGAGGACTGGCGACGTCGTGTCGTCTACAAGCGGTGACTTAAACGTCATCACATGGAAGGACGCAAATGTGGTCAGCTTGCTTTCCACATACCACAAGGTGGATGTCGGTGCAACCGAAAAGTACGGCCGGTGGAGGTTCAAGCCGCAAGTAGTCCTCGACTACAATAAAAGCATGGGGGGCGTCGACAAAAAGGACCAGATGCTGTCAAACTTCCCATTAGAACGGTCGAGGAACAGCATCTGGTACAAAAAACTTTTTAGGAGACTGCTCAATGTTTCGGTGCTGAATGCTTTTGTCATTTACAAATGTAAAGATAAAAGAATTACGCACCGAATTTTTCGACTCCAAATCGCTGAAGGCCTCCTAAAAATGTTTTTTCAACATGGCGTCGACCCCCAAATTCGCCAACTGCCCAGATTTGTCAAGAATCAAGAATCGAGGCCCGTGATGGTAAATAACCACTTCCTGATAAAAATAACCGAGAACCCACTGAAGAGAACATGTGTGTGGTGTTCGGAGAATAACATACGAAGACGAACCTCGTGGATGTGTGACGTTTGTGAGGTGGCATTGTGTATTGAGTGCATAAAGCCATATCACACAGGTGTACGTGTCAATTAGAAAGGGTTACTTATTTTCCGATACCAATTTAGTTTTTTAGCTTGTACCTATATTATTTTATTTATATTTTTTTCGAATAAGCACACCATGAGGTTACACCATGTATAGGGTTGCGAACCGTCCGGGTTTCCCCGGATTTGTCCTAGTTTAGAGAGCGTCCAGGCGGAGCTTCATTTGTAGTCCGGGTTTAAACATTTAAAGAAGACAATTATTATTAGTTAAAAGAGTTACCTCAGAAATTGTAAGACGAAAATGGTCTCAGTACTTTTAAGATTATTTTTTAAATTTTATTTGAATATTGTTACGAGTAGGTTTAATATTTTAATATGGTTTTGTTTTCATATCTGAGTATTTTAACAATTTTGGTTTTATTTTAAGAATAGAAAAATCTAATTGATTATTAAAACAATTTGTAACAAACTGTAATAAGATTCTGTTTTGTTAAGTACATTTAAAATGATGATAAAAGATGACTGAATTTAATTTTAAAGGTCTGAAAATAAATAAAAAGGTGATTTTCTTTTTTTTTACTCTAACTACGTACGTTTAAAAACCTGTTGACATCTCCGGGTTCTGGGCTCTAAAATCCGGGGTTTTAACGCATCTTGTCCTGGTTGCCAAATTTTTGAGATGGCAACCCTAACCATGTATGACTCAAGAAAGGGTGGGCCGATTTTTAAGTAATAAAGATATAAATCGGTGCTCGTAGCTGAGGTAGCCTCTTGGTTTTAGGCAATTTGGATACCTCTCTCTCTAATTGTTTCTGAATGGACGTGTCTTCATTTTCACAGCTCGTATTCAATGAAGTAGAGGATTCTTCTGTCGTCATATCATGTTCATGAGTCATTGTCTCACTGTCTCTTTGAGCGTTTCGTGTGTCATTATTATATTTTTCAACACACTTGCTCATAAAGTGGCTCTATGGTCACCGCAATTAGGCACATAATGACACCCATAATCAAACTGTGACTTTTTCATTGCTATAACTCACTAGTGAGTTATAGATTTTTTTTTTAAATTTATTGGTGGAGTGGCGTTGTTCTTAAATCATTTTCTTCGTAACTAGTACTTGTAGACATTTTAATTAATAAATAACTATAAATTCAATAGTGAAAACGAGTTGTGAAAAATGTTTCGCTATGGTGGCAAAAATTAATCAGTTTTCCTATGCGCGCGCATTGCGATCGGCCACAGGCTAAAGGGATGAGGTTTTTATTTTCCGCGCATAGGGTTTGCGCCTATTCTGCCACGTACAAAATGGGGAATTAAAAGTTTTCTTCTATTACAGAGAAAACAAAAGTTATATTTGAGTGAAAGTTTTATGTATTATACACGTACGAGTTAAAATTATCTATTTAAATAAGAAGTTGCATGAAAAAAGCAAGCAATAGGAACATTAATTTATTTGTTCTATTGAACACGATCTTTTTTTGAATAAAATGAGTTTTTATTGATATTTTATTCACAAGAATGTTGAAAAACGTCGTATGATACACGTGTGCATTGATAATTACCGTCCTCGGGTCTCAATGGCGCCTCGGCGGTAATCACCAATGTTACACACTAGTACCATAATGTACTATTAAACGTGCAAGTAAATTTACTATAATATCAAGTATTTCATCAGATGTAGGTTTTGTGAAGGTAGCATCATCGTCATCGTTACTGAAGAAAGTTTCAGGTTCGTGTCCATATTGTAACACTTCAGACTTTTGCGCTTTGGAAATGCTTTTGCAAGATTATTGGTCAGGTCATTAGCCTGACCATCAAACTTTTTCAACATACATTTCAGAGCAACATCAGTTTTTAGTACTGTCGCTTTGACCACAGAAAGGCTGTTGTAAATATTGTTTAGAGTTTACAAATCCAATTCATTGAATGAGAAAACAGAGTTTAATTTAAGATGGATTAAAACTTTTGATACACAATCCTTTAGTTTCAAAAAGCGCCCATGATCAAATGTTTGTAATACGAGTACCGTAATCAGTATAATGTACTCTGTGACCGTAATGACAGTGATCAGTATAATGTATATTGGGGCGTCAATAACGGTATTGAAAAAGGCCCAAATAAAATTCGTAATAAAACCGCTAACAGATTTAAACATTCTTCACTAACCAACAACGTTTAATTAGGTCAACAGTCGTAACGAACTGCATCTACCTCACAGAAACCGGAATAATTTACTCAGTTTTCTGTGATCTACCTACTAACTTTTATTATTTATGTAAACAAGATGAACGAGACAAGTATCGAATGATTATCGAACTGTTATATAATTATAGCTATTGGTGCCGATTCTCTTGTCACAAATGCCTCTACACTAGACAAAAAATCACTAAAGGTTTAATTCTGTCAAATGACGATTTTCCATGGCTGGATAGTTCGATACCATATCCCTTTTTCTATTGATCTTTCATCAAAATATTCCTGCCAAAGATCTAAACACTTTCTTGTAACCTTTCCAAAATAATCCGAATACAGTGAAGTAATATTCATGGGAACTCCATCAACACACGCTTGTTTGGCAAGTTTATCAACCTTATCATTATCTTCTACTTGACAGTGCGACGGAATCCATTGAAGACATACCGTTTTTGAATAAGACTGATGCTTTAAGAGCAATTCATATATCACGTAGGCTGTCGGAATACCTCGCATTTTTCATTGTCGGAATATATCGCAAGATGGTGCATGTCATGACGTCACCTATAACGATTCACCGAGCTCTCACATCGATAATTTGTGTTCAAATTTAGATAACATGATTATGACAGCTGTCAACAATTCGTTCACAGTGAATATTCGGCGTTATCCCAAGATGGCGCATGTCATGACGTCATCTATTCCGTCCGATCATGACCTATGCCAGTGCAGTCTTCGCACACGCCAAGCCCGTTCGCTTCCATAGAATGCAGACCCTCCAGAACAAGTTCCTCCGTAGGATAACAGGCTCCCCCTGGTACGTTCGCAACGAAATCCTCCATGTAGACCTCAGGATTCCCACTATCCGTCAGTTCATGAAACGCATTTCAAAGCGTTTCTTCGAGACCGCCGCGAATCACCGCAACCCTATTAGTTATATTCCCTCCTCCATTAGTCAAGTCCGCCGTCCCAAGCATGTCCTCACCGATCCCGATGACCACATAACTCTCATTCAGGAGAGCAGTAGGGCCACCAGTACAGTGCACAAACACAGACCGACATTCCGACCTCGCCGCCGAGGTTCCTCGCGAAGATCCCGACGTAATTGTCCCCCCCGACCCTTGCTCGACGAAGTGCCAGCCCGCGCCGTAGCTGAGCCTGTAGCTTTAAATTCCCCGATTAATAATAATCAACAAAACTTGATCCAGCCTGTCCCATCTTGCTGTCCTCCCGTCAGCGACGCCCTAAGCCGAGGTCCGTACCCCACAGGGGGTGCCCTTAGCGAGCGTTCGCCTAATAATATAAGTAGTTTTACGCCCCTGGCTGGAGGCTTTGAGTCCGCTTAAGGCAGCCACAGGATAGTCCGGTTAAGTAGTCACGACCTCTCAAGATCAACTACGAGATGCCATACACAAAAAAAAAAAGTCATCTATGTCGATTCACGGGACATCACTATCACGCTCGCTCTTACTCGGAACGGTGTAAGCGCGCTCAAATGGAATACATCGCAATTCGGAATGCAGCCTAAGTTGAAGCTGACTGACTTTTGTTGTGGCTTCGTTTATTACAAATACATACAGTTTTTAGGTATTAAGTGCTATATTACTCTTTGATTAAGTGTGTTCAGTCAAATCTAAAATAATAAATACCGCGCTCTACCTAGCTTTTGTTTATTTGATATAATTTACTTAGTTTAGGTTCTTTGAATCGAGATTATTCTTAGTGATTGTGTTCTTTGTGTAAGGTTAGTTTAATTTGTTATAGTACCGCTGTTAAACATTCTTGTTCCAAATGTAATAAAAAACCGCTCTGACCCCTGATACTACGGCAATAACTCAAATACTATGCAAAAAAATACGTTCTTACAATAAACGACTTATGCATTTTAACATGACTTCTCTGGAAAAACTGAAAGCATGCATTATGCATAAAATTGAAAGTCTCAGCTTGCTTGCCCTTTTCAATTTTCGAGCAGCCTCTAGAATCCCACGTAGTGTTGTCCACCTTTTAGAAGAAATGTTTTGGGAGCCAATTCGCCTTTTGCAAGAATGTGTAAAGCAGTAAATGGCTACAGTGATGTTATCGATCTCCACTTTGACACGCTTGCTAAACAGAAAGCCATCCTTAATCGTTTACCAACCAAACCCTAATTCCAATTAGATATTGTTATGTAATTGTGTCAATTTTACCCATGTTATTAATTTATCAATTCTATCTTTTACATTAGCGTTTTTTTTTTCAATTTTATTCAATCAATTTTATGTACTTGCCAACTACGTGTTAAAACTTTGTATGAATTTACTTCTTGTTACTAACATATTAATTTGTTTTACAATTTTTAAACAATTTTATCATATATTATGAATTTGTACATTTGTTCTTGTTTTATTTAATTTTTAACAATTTAACCATTATTAATGTCTAAGACTCAAAATTTAATTAATTTAATTGAAATGTAACTTTTTTCGATATTAGCACTTATGAATAAGTAAGTTAGCTTATTTACCTAATTTATTGTTTTATGCATGTGGTGTTTACCTATAAGTAACTGATTTGCTGTTATTTTTCTTCCCAAAAATGTATTAAGTGTTTGTATCAGTGTAATCAGTTGTTGGTGAACCCAATAAATAAAAAAATAAAAAATACTCACACAAGACCTCCCATAATATTATTAGTACAAGTAGTCTTTGCGCAACACTATGGATATTCCAGACTTCAAATCGAGAAAGAGTTGCTGGCTCGCCCCCTGCCACTCCAAATAACCCACCTAAGATAGAGAAGAACATAAACGGCAGACTTACTTCTTATACGATGATGAATGAATGATGATGATGAAGATAAAAATGTCAATAACATCTCGTCTCAATGGGATCAATCCGTATATGTAGAAATCGTGTGTCAGTCAAATTTTTGTCAAATCAGGATGCAAACAGTTTCTTCATTAATAACATATTAATACAACATAATTATACTGCCTCCATCCCGCAGTTCAATATTACTTGAATGGGTCTTATTAGAAGAATCCCTACTAAATGGTCAGAGGAAGAAAAGTGTCAAGGCCAGAAGGATGAGGCCTAAGCCCTTCTCTGGTGTAGTTGAGTAGAACCCTATGCAGACAGTGGTCCTAACTTTCATGGACAAATTTTACTGAAACATGTATACTGTTTTTACTCAGCTCTTCCAGTTGAGAGGTACACATATCCATCAATATAATGTTATCTTTGTTGTCATTTTGGTGCCTAACACAACCTGTATTCTTTGCCGTTCAAGACCAAGGTATTTTAAATGTGGTGAAGATAAGGGTCGGCTTTAGTATCCCTCCCAACCTCCTCCTCCTGCCAAACGATACTAAATTTTAACCTCAATCTTATATAGGTACGGACACAAGTCGGGTTTTATCCTATTTCCAGTTCATATGTCTGGAAAAGTTCCTCCACATAACATGGTTATGTTTAATCCCTAAACCCTGTGTTCCTCTTTCCCCTGGCTATAATAAACAGGCTCATGAAGCCCTGACTCAAAACTACCCCTTTCCCCCTCCAAAAATACACACACACAGCTATATATGCTGTAAAAAAAAGTATTACCTATGAGCCATATATGTAACTAAAACTTAAAATATTTTAGAGGGAGTTCCCTATTGTCTTTTGGGTTATTGTTAAAAAAATTAACTGCTGTGATAAAAAAAAATTATGGCCTAATGTACTTTGCTGTGTAGGCATGCTGAATCTTGTTGGGTCTTATTGGGTATATTTTGAATTTATGTTACATCATTTTAAAAAATGAGTGTTCTGTCTGTCACAAAAAGTTTTAACCATAACATTAAAGGTTAGGAGTTTTAATTTTTTAAACATACCTAAGTCTGCATGATATTAAGGGACTCATACCGCATAAAGCCATTAAACATTATTTCTTTACCTAAAGACTTCATTTATGTTCGTAGAGTTACATCAAAGTAGAAGACCATACCTGAGTAAGGAAAAAACATATCCGTGGTAAGCAGTAAGACTTAAGAGCAACTGCTTCACTAGCGGTATGTTGTAGAGCAAATACAAATTGGTCTAGTATTTACAAATGTGATAATTGGTAAGTAATTGATATTCATTTACTAATTGCATTCCATAGGTATTGTAAAAATATAAAATTATAACTTAGAGAGCAGTGGTGGCCCAGTGGTAACGGCCCCGTTACGACTTACGAGGTAGTGAGTTCGAACCCAGGCTGGGCTTTACTTTTGTGTAAATAATTTCATCACCACTGCTCTCAAAACGGTGTAGGAAAACATGATGAGGAAACCGGCATGTCCTAGAACCAAAAATTCGAAGACATACGTGACATCTACCAATCCGCACTGAGCCCGCGTGGTGGATTACGGCTCACTCCCTCACATAGAGAGGAGGCCTGTGTCCTAGCAGTGGGAACGTTATAGGCTGATAATGATGATGATGAATATAACTTATTGTAATTTCCAACTACAATGCTGGTCGAAACTTAGTCCTTGAAATTTATATTTTCTAAAAATTTCGTCGGCAAATGTAAACAAGAAAAAATATATATAAGTAGTCATGTTGAGGCATTATTAATAGTTTTTGGTATGATTTTGTAATAAAAAACAAAAAAAATATGTAAAAACAGAAAAAAAAAAAAAAAAAAACAAACAACAAAAATGCATTAAATAAATAAATACCTACTGTACAAACTAACTTAACCTAAACCTAATCATCAGAATCATCATCAAAATCTTCTGGTGAATCGTCATCATTTTGTGGTAATGTGCGACAATATGATGACGTTTCCGGTCTTGATGCTACTATGGTCGGGCTTACGATTAACTTTAATACTTCTGCACATATTTTTTCCGGCTTTTTTTTGGGAATCTCACGAAGGCCATTGATCAAAGGGTCAGATGTTATTATTAACATGGACAGCAAGTCTCTATTCGTGGCAACACGTGAGCACTTGCGGGTGTTGTACTCCCTAAATCTGCGGCAATCTTTGTTACGTGCTTCTTGAGCCTCTTCGGAAAGTTGCCCAATTGGAAGCAATGCCGCTTTGATGACCTCAGTACTGTGTACTAATATTTTATGTACAGTAGCAGGCATATAGTACCACGAATTGAGACTAAGGTAATGTCTTCTAGTTTCAAGACAAAATTTATTAAATTCAACTAAGTTTATCTCGAACCCAGAAGACAATGTCCTCAAAATAACATCGAATTGTTTGATAATAGTAACATCCAATCCTGTGATTTGAGCGCTCATCTCAGCATTCTTAAAAAAGCGACGGGCTGTGTTTCCATCATTGGAAGAACCAAATCCTGGCTTTGGTTTATCTACAATGAGTCCCATCTCGTTCTTGAATATCAACTTGATTTCTTCGGAACGAATCTTGATATCAGCTTTGTCTTCGTCGCTTCTAGCCTGCCATTTCTTAATATTCAACTTATAGCTGATATGTAAAAGGCATTCAAAGCAACGAATCCAAGCATGAAGTGTAGATAAACCAAAGCCAAAATGTTCCTGATTGCTGTTAAACTTCGCGGGGTCATCGTTCATCGTCTTGGGGGTGGCACCACAGATGAACGAGTTTCCGTTAAGGCGTTACATACCTTTCCGTCTATCATTGTCTGAAGAAGTTCGTGTTTCACAGAGATTTGAGAATCACCAAAGTTGATAAGTGTTGGAAGAAGAGCATTAATTTCTTCCAACAATCTATTTGTCTCCGCTAACGTGAAGTCACTCGTTTCCTTAGCAAATATAAATTTGATGGGGCGACAATACATAGTTGATGAAGGCCGAGGATTTTGCCAAATAATTTTAGACCCATCATATAACTTAATGGGAACGAAAGAAAATACGAAAAGAAATTCGTCCGTATCTTCAGTGTTCTCAAATTTCTGTTTGTATGTGCTGTGCCCAGAACTTCCATCACATCCCCATTTACTAACAAGTGTAAACGTTGGACTTGTTGGGAGGACACTACTGATAACTTCATTCTGTGCTATTACTAGACGTTCCGCTGTTTTATTTAATAAGGCTTGCAAATTTATTTCAGCACGAGTTTATGTTATAGAAATGTGATCCTCTGCAGGGTAACAGGCCTTTTTAGATTTTACTACACTAAAATATGACGGAAACACATTATGTCCTGCCATTATGGACCACTTCCTAGTTTGTTTGTAAGCATGTGTTGTTGACTTAGAATCTATATAGTATGCTAAGGCTTCGTCACTACTTAACTGCCTAGGATTAACGGAACTGGTATTTTCTTTTGACTTAATAATATTATCTGGCCTTTCACTAATGTCTCTAATCACATGGGCAACTTTTCTTTGCCCTGCTGAACGCATAGCAATTTCGGCAGCAGTCACTAATTCACTGGCACTTCGAGATTCTACGAGATCCACGACTCGACGTTTCTTCGTCTTAAACGACGATTCCTCGAAATCTTTGCGAGGTCTTTCTGCAGATGTCACAACCTCACTCGATGTTGAAGGTTGTGGGGCTAAAGAACTCACAGTAAACTGTATGTCTCCTTCATCCAGCCAAGTCTTATTTCTAATTAAAATACGCTCCTTCGATTTTCCCGAAGCCAATCATTTGGCTTCAATCTTAGTAGAAAAGTTGGATATTTTCAACTTTATTTCTCTTTGGCTGCTTTCAGTAATGTCACCAAAGTGAAATTTTGAAGAAAGATAGTCATAAATACGCGATCTTTTATCATTCTTCGTGTGTTTCAACCACTCTTCAAAAAATGCTACCCTTGAAATAGAGTAAACGTGTTCTGAAAAAAAATATAAAAAAATATGTTGTACTGAAGTGTGCTGAACAATATGTGTATTTTTACAAACTACACAGTTATACCTACAATATATCTAAGCCCGAATAGAGGCGAATCAATGTATTTCCTGAACGTTCAAAGTTTTGTTTATGAATAAAATTACGCAAAAATGTATGCATTAAGTTAAAAAAAATGCTAAAAAATCATTTTAATAGATTCTGATAAAAATAATATATTAAATAATAGTACATACCCTCAGTATTAATATCCATCACAAAAAACTTTCACAATATCACTATAAACCACTATGCGATGTGCACAAATGTGTCGCTAAATTGCAACTGATTGACCGGAACGCTTGCATTAAACTCATTACCTGACTTCTGAACTCTATGACTCATCAGTTAAGCATTTGAAAAACAACTTTTTCTCGGAATTTGGAGTTTGGGGGTGTTGTTTGTGTTATGCAATTAAGATTTCCTGGAAATGAAAACTTGAATTTTGTCCACCTAGCATGTTCTAGGCGAAATACTGTGCATCGGTAGCTTGTTATGAGGATGCTAAGAGGCAATATGGCGGTTTTTATTTGAGTCAGCTGATTGATTCAATAGGATTATTGTGTGACTAGAGGTTATTTTGTTCCTAATATCGAGCTGAGCCATAGTAAATATGGATTTCGATAATTTTATTTTTACGACATTTCAAACATGAAAAAAAAAAAAAAATTACACGGCAACGGGAAGTAGACGGAGGAAGACCTACACAGCTAGTTTAAATCCATTTAGAGAATGATTACCTACATTACATTTTCATCCGAAGTACACATGATGAAAGGATTTATAGAGAAAACTCAATCAGGAGTAGGCTCAATAGGTACCTAGTTTGAAGAGTATGAGTTCGTGAGGAAGCTCATACGAGATAGTTATTATCCAATGTGTTATCCCATGTGCCCCATATCTTATGACGCTAGTTCTAAGGCCATAAACTAAAGAATAGCCACGTGGCACACAAATATTCTTACAAAGACATGGACTGTGCCATTCTTTTCTCATGTTGTAACCCGTGACTCAAAAGTACTTGAGGGGTTCTTGTCCAGTGTACTAAGCACAAAGAAAAGGTTCTTGCTAATCTGGGGAACATACCAAACATCTCTTAGGAAAAAAAGTCACTTTTTCCTTTAACATTGGCCTCTACACGGACGGTGCCTTTTCCAACCGCCTTTATCATGTTTCCGTCAGCCGTAGTTACTGTGTGAGGTTCAATAAAATGTTTAAAATCTTGAAATAGATCTCCTCGACTTGTGACGTGATGTGTCGCTCCATTGTCTATGTACCAATTATCACTATCACGGTTAGTGCCAGAATCTGTTGAATTCACCGTCAGTAACATCATGTTGGAACTGAGAGCTTTATTTTTCTTGTCTTTCATGGTATTATTCGGGCAATCCTTCTTAAGATGTCCAGACTCTTTACAAATAAAGCTGTTGTACCGCTTTTTATTTTTCTGGTCTCTTTGGTCATTTCCTTTAGCAACCTTTCGATTCGTTTTTACATAAAGCGCACTTTCGCTCGATTCAGCGTCAGCCATCGATGCATTCATCGCTTTTTCATGTGCACACAGTTGGGCCGTAATGTTGTCCACTGTTCTTTCCTTCTTAGACATCAATAGCCAACTTGACTTGAAAGAAAAAAAAGTTTCCGGCAACGTATCCAGGATTTTGCAAATCAAGAGAACTTCAGGCATTTCAACGTTCTCCTCTTTGAGCAGTTCTTCCTTCAGATTGTGCCACAAATTCTTCAATTTCGAGACATGTGTTGACATGTTGTCTGCCGGATCCCTTTTAAGTCTGAAGAAGTCCAAACATAAGTCGTAGAGCCGGCCCTCATCAGGACCCTCATACAGCCTATGGAGCTCTTTCCATACTTCCTTGGGAGTGGACAACCTTATTACTTTCCCTAGTGTTTCATCCGTTACATTGTTCGTTATAAGCAGTAGGGCTGTGCTCTCCAATGTAACAAAATCTCGTAAAGTTTTATTGTAAGAATTAACTTCGGCATCCCCACTGCCTTCCGCAGGCTTCGCCGGTTTTTGTGTCTTGCCTTCCACAATCTCCCAAATTCCGTTTATGCCTTTAAGTAAGGCAACCATTCGGTATTTCCAGGCGACCCAATTGTGGCCATCAAGTTTTGTGATCTGTATTTTTGAAAGCTCCATTTTACACTTCTGGGTTCTGGGCCCATAACCAATTGAAGATTGAGGTGGAACAGAAGACGAAGTTTAGCAAAAATAAATACGTATAATCACAATTATGACAAAAACAGTATTTACAATAAAATGTACTTAATTGTGTGTAACTGCTACAACGTGACATTTCTTTAGTTTTTGGTCTTAGATCTGGCGTCAAAGATAAGGTGACATGGGGTACCAAATTTTAAAATCAGGATCTCCGATGAGCTTCCTTTCGTGAGGAAGCTCATATAGGGCAAACTCAATCAGGAGAAAGCTCAGTAGGTACTCAGGAGGTTTGAAGAGAATGAGTTTGTACCTACTCATTCTCTTCAAACCTGAGTAAAGGAAATAAAGGGAAAACCCAATCAGGAGAAGAAGGCTCAGACCTTCTCCTGATTGAGTTTTCGCTATAAATCATAATCATTCTCGAATTTTGAATCATTCTTAATGAATTTAAACGAGTTCTGTAGGTCTTCCTCCGTCTACATCCCGCTGGCGTTTCAAACTTATTACATTTTTCTGCGTCGTTCTGAAATGCCGTAAAATATTGTCGAATTGCATATTTACTAAGGCAAAGCTCGATATTAGTAACAAAATAACATCGAGGCACACAATAATCCCATTGAATCGATCAGCCAGCGACTGATCAAGAGTTCTGACTGCCCTAGGCTAATTATGAGGACGCGCCCCCGCCAGGTGTGTTACGGACGGCCTAAAAAGTATAAAGAGTAACAACGTTAGATAAATCAACGGAGCTGTGCACTAACGATATGAAACTTTACGAGCACAGAGTTCCAAAAGCACAACATTATTATAATTTCTAGAGTTTTAATTTTTTTCTAATATTCCTTTTTCTTCTATTATGATCTCTTTACTTTGATTTTAATCTTCGCAAATAGAGTTTAATGTGTCCAGAACTTGTTTGTATGAACTGTATAAGGCTTTGCTTACATCTGCTCGCGCTCTCCATCGAGTTTTCGATAGATTTTTTAGTACCGTCGATTTTTCATCCAATTTGGATAACAAAATTTGCCATCTACTTGTAGATCCAGAAACAAAATTGTATAGTTGTTGTTCCAGTGTAAAAAAAGCAGCTGACTCGTCACTACTTTCCGCGGCAGCCGATCCCACGGTAGAGAATGGGCTGCACAAGGAACAAAAGTAGCTAATGGATTTACAACTTTAATTCTTGACTGACTTGACCTTTGTATTGACCAGACATATTGCTAGCATTATCATAACTTTGGCCACGACAGTCTTTAATATCAAGTTCCAAAGCTTTATCAATTGTCGCAAGAACAGCCTTCTCCATGTCTTTATGACCGCAATTGCGTAGTAATGTGACAAAACGTTCGAAAGTTACTCCGTCAGGCAAAACATAACGCATTATAAATGTCAAATGTATGTCGATTCTGTTAAAAATATCACCGTTAAGTCTTGAGTGGAGTGAGTCATCCCGTCAGTGTCATCCCGTCTTTGTCAATCCCTAGCATCAGTGGCACTGACAGCCCACTCCACGCTCACTTCACCTAAGTTTTCAAGGTGAGATGGCTACAGAATAGCACTACTGATCGGTGTGTGAAATATCTGGAGTAGAATCAATGCTAACCGAATAATATTTTGCGTTTTTTATTTTTCCTATAATCGATAGTCGAACTTCATCAGCGAGAAGTAAAATAAATAAATTAATTATAGAGGTACGATGGAGAACCTCTGCCTTTTTGTCCAAATCTCAACAAATGTTCAGCCATGAAAGGATCAAAATTAGAATATTAATAAGCTCAATACAGCCAAGAAAATTTCCGTTTAGTGCAGATCCATTAATTTCATTTTGACCGAGAAATGGAAGGCCACGAGAATCTAAAAACGTAATTGTTTCTATTACCCCTAGTAATACATTTCGCAAGTTATTTCTTCATTATATTGTTTGACTATCTGGGTATCCAGTCGTTGTATTTTTCCAGTCATTAAATCCACTTTTGGCAAATACGGATGTTCCTCCATATATTTTGCAAGGACCAAAAACACGTGACCTGTGGATTCCGAGTATACTAACCAGCTTCTCATCATTTTCGCCATTAACAAGCTTTTTCTCAAACACATTTTTATATATCAATCTTTTTTGATTTTTATACTGCCTTTCTGATCTGGAAAAAATGGAAAAATCTAAATTCAGAGCAGGTAGGCAAAACGTTTCGACAGAATGGTATAAAACAGCATTTCACTATGCCTTATACGCCACCAATCCTGATCCAGCTAGTCATTTGCTGCCCTCTTCCAGCGACGCTCTTTTTTTTTTTTTGGGTGGGATATCATCAAATGACTTCTCCCGCTCTGGGTGGAGCGGGAGGGCGTGTCAGACTTTTACTGACTAAAACCCACTCGTGTTCCTTCAGTTGCCTGTGCCAGGGCCACGGTTATCTCTATTGAATTACCCGCGTTCCTGAGGCGTCGGCCCTAGCGGACCCCGTCATTTTGTGCTGACATCTCTTTGAGGCGCGCGTGGAACACGACGCGCCGTCGACCCGGGCCTGGTCCCTACCGGACGGCGAGCTACCCATTGCTCGCCGTCCGCAAGCCCGCGCCTACGGTGGCCGGGAATCTGCAGGCGACTCCCGACGCCCAGGGCGTCTCCTGCGGCGACTAGGGGCGTGAGGGCGCAAGGCTCTCTCCCTCACGCGCTCCGCCTCCTCCTTCGCGAGCATTACTGCTTCGCAGAAGGAGGTGACGGCTTTCCATTCCCTCTCGCTCCGTACCATGGCCTGGACCAGGGCCGGACGCGAGAGATCGCCGCCGCCGATCGCCTCCGCGAGGACACTGCGGTGCTCCGCCCAAGCTGGGCAGACCTCCACCGTATGCTCCACCGTGTCCTCCGGGCGATCCACACAATGGTGACACCGGGGCGTTTCCTCCCGCCTTATGCGAAACAGGAACCTCCCGAAACAACCGTGTCCGGTGAGGACCTGTGTCAGGCGGAAGGTGAGGACTCCGTGGCGCCTCTTCAACCACTCCTCAAAGAGGGGACTTACCGCCGCAATTGTGGCGTGCCCAGCACTGGGTTGCGACAATCGCACCCTCCACGTCGCCATGAGATCCCGCCGGAGCTCTGTCCGCTGTACCGTGATTTCTCGCGGCAGCGGAGTTACACCCCGGTGTTTTGCCTCCTCGCGCCACTACCATACGTGCGCGAGGGCTTTTGCCTCCAGATCCCATGGCGGCAATCCGGCAAGGAGGCGCTCCGCCTCGCAGGAGACCGTGCGGTATCCCCGGACCAGCCGGACGGCCATGACCCTTTGTGACGCGTTCAACCGGCGGGCTCGTCGGCGCCTCAGAGAAGGCGCCCACACCGGTGCCCCGTAAAGGGCCATGGACCGCACGACCCCCGCGTAGAGCCTCCGGTAGGAGGCGCCAGTCTGGGAGCCAAACGTCGGAAATGCTCCACGAAGTTCCACCGGCTGTCGAGGACGAGTCCCAGGTACTTCATCGTCGACTCGACGCCGATGTGAACCCCTCCTGCCGTTAACTGGGAACCCGACTGTGGCGCGTTCCGAGGACCATGAAAACACATGGCCTCGCACTTGTGCAGGGCCACTTCGAGTCCCAACTGTCTCGACGATTGTCGCAACCCCGAGTGTCGCTAGTTCGGCCGCCGCCTGGTGCGACCTCCCCTGTGCCAGGACCAGCGTGTCGTCAGCGTAGCAAACTACGCTGACGCCACTAGGGAGATCGGCGCGCAGCACCCAGTCGTAACCGATATCCCACAGAAGCGGCCTCAGGACCGATCCCTGTGGGACACCGCACGACATCTCTCGCCGGTTCCACTCTCCCCGGTGACCGGGGTAGATCACGGCCCTGTCCGTCAAATAGGCCTCGACCACGCGACAGAGGTAGGTCGGCATCCGGTGATACCGGAATGCCTCCGTGATGCAACTCCAGGGCAGGGTATTGAAGGCATTTGCGATATCTAGAGACACCGACAAGACGCCCCCACCCCGGGTTACAGCATTCCCCGTCGTGAGGGCTCGCACGCGCATGATGGCGTCCACCGTCGAGCGCCCCCTGCGGAAGCCAAACTGGCTCTCCGCCAACTCCGGACCCACCCGCACCAGCCGCCCGACAAGGCGGTTTGCAATTACTCTTTCAAAGAGCTTGCCCACCTCGTCGAGCAGCACGATGGGCCGGTAAGCGGACGGAGAGTCCGCAGGGCGCCCCGGCTTCTTAATGAGGACCAATTTCCCAGTCTTCCAACGAAGAGGGAACAGGCCCTCCTCCAAGCATGCGCTTGGGAGCCCAATATGTCGAGAGCCTCCAAGGCCGGAACCCGGGCTTTTCCAGATAAGCCGTCGGGTCCTGGGGCGGTATTTTTGGCACTAAGCCTATGTACCGCCACTCTCAGCTCTACGTCGGTCACCTCCGAAGCATCGTCGTCGTCGTCGGCGGTGTGGTCCGCATCCGGCACCGCAGTAGGCGGAGTCATGGTCGGGGGAGTATCCTCCCCTCGCGAAGGGAACAGAGCGCTCACCACGTCCTCCACAAGCTGGGGCCTTAGACTCTGCGTCAGTGGGGGAGCCCATGGGCGGAGTTTATCTCGCACTATTTTGTAGGGGCGTCCCCACGGGTCCCTGTTCAGAGTCTTCAGCGACTCCTCGCGGGCCAGTGCCCTGGCCCGCAGGGTCTCCGATTGGAGGGCGGTCTTTGCCGCTCGGTAACCCTCGTACAGCTCCGCCTGAATTGCTTCCGTATCCGGAGGACGGATACGTAGCCTGTGGTGCCTGGTGTACAGGTGTCGCGCAGCCACGCACGCCTCGGGCAAAGCTATAAGCTCCGGCGACCACCAGCACACCTGTCGCCAGGCACGTCCGAGCTGGACCCGGGGTATTGCCACGTCACAAATTTCGGGCATGGCCTCCCGGAACCACTCCGCCTCGTCGGTGATGTCAGCAGGCCTGTCCGTTGGTGACAACCAGCACCCTAATTGCGTAACACATTTTCGTAAACGATTACGACTAATCTGTTTGATTTTGACGGTTCAAGAACATTCATTGCGTTCTATATATTGTTGAGCAGAATTTTTATCGAACTTAAGAAGCAATGGATTAGCAATCTGTTTCAAAACGATTCAGATTCCGATTGATTGTGTATTACGCAATTAGGGTGCAGGCCTGCACGATCGAGGCTTCCAGGAGGAGCTCCCGGTCCAGCTGCTTCAGCGCCCACCGCGGACCACTCGGGGCCTGTCGGACCGTTGCGCTCGAGGTCTGGGCGGAGACGTCGAACCGGATGTACCGGTGGTCGGAATAGGTCTCCACCCCCTCTATGACGCGCCAGTCAATGACGTGCGGCTACAGAGCGGGGCTGGCGAACGAAAAGTCCACCACTGATTCACCCCGCATCCGCACACATGTTGGGACAGAACCCCGGTTTAGGACGACCAGGCCTGTTTCCAGAGCCCAGTCCTCCACCATCCTGCCCCGCGTGTCCGTGTACCGGGAACCCCAAGCCACTTTCTTGGCATTGAAGTCCCCGAGGACGAGCACGGGGAGGGAACGAAACCCGACGACGACGACTCTCAACTCCGCCAGGGAGTTGTGAAACTCAGCGAGAGTTCGGTTCGGGGAGAAGTATGCACCTTTTTTTGTTTTTTTGTTCCCGGGGTGGAAAATCCTCATGGGGCGGGCGGAGGGGTCTGTCAGACTCTTACTGACTAAAAACCACCCCGGTGTTCCATCTCACACCTACCCCTGGTGCCTTGTACCCTGTGCGTTGGCGCGGGGCATGGACGCGTCGCATATCTTATCTGCGTCATTGCCCCGCGGAACCACAGCGCCTCCAGCTAGACGTCATCGGGTCCGGTCGTTGCCGACCCCCGGAACCAGGCCTGAGCAATGGCTGCCTCCTCGAGAAGCTACCTGTCGATGCGCTTACGCGCCAAGCGCGGGCCGCCAGCGGTCTGGGCGGAGGCGTCGAATCGGATATATCGGTGATCCGACAACGTCTCCACCTCCACGGCGACACGCCAGTCGCGGACACGGCTCGCGACAGCAGGGCTTGCGAATAACACGTCCACTATGGACCCGCCCCGCTGCCGCACGCACGTGTGGACCGAGCCCCGGTTCAGGACGACCAGGCCAGTCGTGATCGCCCACTCCTCCAATGTCTCACCCTTAGCATCGGTCACCGGGGATCCCCACGCCACAGACTTGGCGTTGAGATCCCCGAGCAACAGCACCGGGCGAGGATGGAGCTGGCCCACGACGGCACCCAACTCGACAAGGAACCTCTCGAAATCGGCGAGACTTGTTGGGCGAAAAATACGCCCCAACGACGCCAACGCCATCTGCGAGGGCGGCTACCCAGCCGTGCCCCCGAGACGGGCTGACGAGAGCCCCGCCAATGATGGCCACCAAAACGTCCAGGTCTCCCACCCAGTTATCCCTGGGCGGGACCCAGTACGGCTCGGCGACCACGGCCACGTAAATCGACCACTCTGCCATGCTCTGGAGCAAGAGATCCTGAGCTCTGGCAGAGTGGTTGATGTTGCTTTGGATGAAATGGTAGAGCGCCGTTATGCGCAATCCATTCCCTCCGCACCATTCTTAGGCCGAGAGTCGGCCGGAGGATAGCCAGGCTGAGGGGGGGGTAAAGAGCCCCCGGCAGCCTTGGCAACCCTTCTCTTCTTGCTGGCGGGCGCGCCACAGGCCCTACCGCCCGCTGTGTGCCCAGCGGGCCTCCACGCAGCTGTACAGAGGCTGCAGTTTGGCGCCGCGGAGCACTGGGCCGCCTTGTGGCCGGGCTGGCCGCAGCGAAAGCACTGCTCGCTGCGGTCAATTGCGGCGGTGCACCGTGCCCTAACATGCCCAATGTCTAGGCATCGGAAGCACCGCAAGGCCCTGGGCCGCAGCAGCTTCACCCTCGCCGCAACCCACCCCACCAACAGACGCCCACCGTCAGCGACCTTATTCGCCGCCGCCACCGGGCACCGCACCCAAATCGTGCCGAGCCCGGAAGCGTCGGCGCGTATGTCGCCCGTCCGCACGTCTCCTGGCGGACATCCGCCGACTCGGGTGACGGCCACCACGACGTCAGCCGGGGTCGTCGAGTCGTCCAGGCCATCGACGTGCAGCTCAGCGGTCTTCATCGGCCTGGACACCCGGACGTCCTCCGGGTTGAGGACCTCCCTCAGCTTGGTGGCCAGGATGTCCGCCTTTTCCCCGCTAGAGGCACCCGACACCTCAAGCAGCCGCGCCCCCGTATACGCCGGCCTCATTCTGAAGCCGGACGGTGCGCCAAGGTCGGGGAACGCGACATTGGCTTTCGCCTGCGTCAGGTCCGCCTTATATGAAACGCCCCTTTCAACGGCTCCGGGCTGCAGCGTAATCACTACAAGACGAATGGTGCCTTTTTTTTTTTTTTTTCAGCGAAGAAAATGCCTATCGCATACCGCGCCGTCCGGGGAGACTACGTGGTTATGTGGGGCTTGCACCCACTAAAAACTCCGCCTGTGCACCTACTTTCGCCTTGATGGGTGAGCTGCGAGAACTGCTACGCATGACATTCGCGGCCCATCCAGCGTGGCCCACTTCTGGGCGCCCTCTTCTTTGCCCGCCTCCGGGCTTCCTTCTCCTTCGGCGATGTCCGGGTGCACTGGGACATCACCACAACTCCAGGGGTCATGCAACATGAACGATAGAGTCCCCGATCTTTCGTCCGCTGACCCCTGTTATGGCGGCATCAAGTCGGCGTTTCGCCGTCTGCGCCGTCCTACCCTTCTGCGACGAATCGGGTCAGTGAGAGAATCTGCCTCCCTAACCCGCTCCGCCGCTTCTTTTTGCGAGATAACATCCTCGCAGAAAGACGCAACCACCTCCCATGCCCTTTCACTGCCGACCATAGTTCTAACAACGGCCGGCAGCGTCAGGTCTTGCCCAATTTCTGCCGCCAGAACACGACGCTGCGCCTCCCAGGCAGGGCACTGCTCGATAGTGTGCAGGGCCGTGTCCTGGTTGTAACCACACTGGTGACACACGGGGGTCGCCTCCCGTCTTGCCACTTTGTGCAGGTACTTGCCAAAACACCCATGCCCCGATAGTACCTGCACCAAACGGAAAGACAACGTCCCGTGTCGCCTCCGTACCCACTCCTCTAGGATAGGCTGGATAGCCCCAACAGTCCAGTGACCGGCGCTAGGGGTCTCCATCCTCTCCGCCCATTGCCTCATGATGGCAATCTTCGCCTCTCTGCGCCACCTCATCACCACTTCAGGCGGCGGGCCACTGCCGCTCTCCGCTCGAGCTTCCGCACGTCGCAGGTGAACTTCGGCGAGGACTTGCGCCTCCAGATCCCACGGGGGTGTTCCCGCTAATGCGAACGCCGCCTCGGCTGAAATCGTGCGATATCCGTGTATTACCCTGACCGCCATGACCCTTTGCGGTCTCCGCAGCTGAGCCTTGTTCTGGGCAGTCAGGGAGTCCGCCCACACTGGAGCGCCGTACAGCGCCATCGAGCGCACCACCCCCGTGTAAAGCCGTCGGCAGCTCGCACTCGGTCCACCCAGATTCGGCAGTAACCGACTTAGGGCGGAAGTTGCGCCGATCAGCTTCGGGGCAAGTTGGCAGAAGTGCTCACCGAAGCTCCACCTGCGGTCCAGAATCAGGCCCAGGTATTTCATATAGGCCCGCACTATAACCTGCTCGCTACCTAAAGTGATGTAGGCTCCCGCCGGAGGCCGGCGGCGGGGCCCATAAAATACCAGGGCCTCCGTCTTCTCGATCGCCACTCTAAGACCCAGCGCTTCAATGCGGCTGATGACCAGGGACGTTCCCTCAGTGGCCAAGCGCGCCACCTCCTCAAAGTTTTCTCCCCGGGCAGTGATAAGAGTGTCATCAGCATAACAAATGACGCCCAGCCCGGGTGAGAGAGCAGCACGAAGGGCCCAGTCGTACCCCACGTTCCACAGGGGTGGCCCGAGGACCGACCCTTGTGGAACACCACATGTAACAGACGTTCGCACGATTTGGCCATTGCGTCCCTGATAACTAACACATCGCCCCCGCAGATAGTCTGCCAGCAGCTGCCTCAGGTATAAAGGTACCCGATGAAAACGGAGCGCCTCTCCGATACAGCTGAATGTCATAGTGTTAAACGCATTGGCGATGTCTAATGAAACCGCCAACATTACATCGCCTTGCGTTACCGCCTCTATCGCCTGGGTCTTCAGACGCATAATGGCGTCCACGGTCGAACGCCCGCCTCTAAAACCGAATTGTGCCTTTGAGAGATTTGGGCCAACCGTTTCCAAATGCTGGACGAGGCGGGTAGCGAGAATCTTCTCCAGCATCTTCCCCACCTCATCGAGCAGCACTATTGGTCTGTAGGCCGATGGCGACTCCAGGGGTCGTCCAGCCTTTTGCAGAAGGACAAGCCGACCTTCTTTCCAAGGCTTAGGGAACTGTCTCGACGTCATACAGGAATCGAACAGTTCCCTAAGCCTATCCTCCATCGCATCCAACGCTAGAGCCAACACCTTTGAAGGCACACCGTCTGGTCCTGGGGCGGAGGTTTTTGATCGCGCTCGTAAAATCACCGCCTCCATCTCCGCATCTGTGATGACTGGAGTCTCCTCTTCGACGTTCTGGTCATCCGCTGGTAGAGTTATTGTGGGTGGTGTGTACTCCGCCCGGAGACGAATGGTGCCTGCCCTAACCTGCTCGGCAGAGCACCCCCCAGTCCTAACGACGGCAGCCACGACCTCTTCCTCCGTCCCAGAGTCGTCCAGGCCCAGGATACGCATGTCAGCGCACTTGGTGGGCCTGGACACTCGGACCTCGTCTGCATTACCTAAGCTTTTCAGCCAGAGCGTCTGCGGTCGGGCCGCTGGCCGCACCGGGGACCTCCAGCATCCGGGCCCCAGTCGCAGTAACCCTTAACCGGAGGTCATTGGTGACGCCGATCTCCTGAAGGTTCACCGCCGTCCTCGCCTTGCCGAGCACCTCGCGGTAGGTCATGCCTTTCTTTTCCGCTTCCGGCTGTAGTGTTATCACTACAGCTGCGGACTTCGGGGCACGGAGACTAATCGCGACGCTTCGCTCCTTGCGCCGCTGCCGCTTATGTTTTCTTTTGGCCGCTCTTGCTGCCTTACCCGCCTTCCCCTTCTCTCCGACCATTTGCCACTCGGCGTCGGTCAGAGGAGATTTTGAAGGCGGGGGCGGCCGTCTCGCCGTCAGGGCTAGAGCTCTCGCCGTCTGCGCAGCCACTCCGCCTTTCCTGGTCTGGGGCGATGCCGTTTTCGCCAGGGGCGAGCCCGCCACGGCTCCACTTTGGGTCTGTCCCGAGGACCCTGGTTTGGCCGCGGTGGCAGCATACGAGGCCGCCTTTCGCTGGCCCAAGGCTGGCTGGCTCGCCGCTAGCGGAGGGCGCAGGGCAATGGCCTCCAGAGCGGAAAACCGACTCTGAAAGGCAGCCAGCTCCTGCCGCACCAGGGTCAAAACCCGGTCCTCGGCAGACACGGGCTGGCCTTGCCCATGCTGCGCCCTTCCTGGTTGCACCTCCGGGTGGCCGGCTCCTTGGACCTTGGCTAGGTCTGCTCGGAGCTCCACATTCTCTTTTCGGAGACGCTCCATGGCGCTCCTCGGCTCGGCAGACATTTGTTGCCCCCCCCAGAATACGATTGTGGGCATGACGTTCCCGAAGGGAACGTGGCGGATTCTCCGGCTGCTGAGCAACCGGTACCGCTCTGGGGTAGTTTTTTACCAATTGTCTTCCAGCGACGCCCTAAGCTGAGGTTCGTACCCCACAGGGGATGCCCTTAGCGTGTGGCTGGAGGCCATAATTTATTAGGGCAACCACAGGCAAGTCCGGTTAAGCAGACGACAAGCCAATAGGTTGACCTGCGAGATGCCAAACAAACAAAAGCCTTATACGCCAGAACAAAATGGATGCTCGGAACGCGATAATAGGACTATAGTAGAAACTGCTAGGGCAATTATGCATGCTCATGGTGAAATACCACAAGGACTATGGGCGGAATTAATTAATACTTCTGTCTACATACTTAATCGAACGGGACCGACAACAGTTGAAGGAAATTCACCTTTCGAATTATTTTAGGGAAAAAAACCAAGCATCAAACACTTGAGGATAATTGGATCGACATGTTATGCACAAATACCGAAACAAAGGCGAAAGAAACTTTGTAAGAAAGCTGAACAAGGCATACTAATCGGAAATTATGGAGATGATGGTTATCGAATATCGTCTAAAGAAAATTATAGGCTTATCAGATCGAGAGACGTGTAAAACCTATAGATCAGACAGCAGTGGAGGCACCTAGGGTAGACAAAAACAGTTTTGATATACCAATACCCTCTATTGCACCAGAGACACAGCCTATCATAGCAGAAGAAGATTCACAGATTGGACACAGTCAAGAAACTGTCGATTCAAATCATGTACCGATGATCCAATTAATAACTCTGTTAATTTTGATACTGCTGAGTCTGACTGTGATGTTTATGACACTTCATCAACATAAAGTATTTTACCGCGTCGTGATACAGATTTACAAAATGAGTCTAGAGATGACATATTAATTAAGAGAAGATATTCAAACTCATGAAGACGTTCATTTTGATCAACGTTGAGAACAAGTTCTACATAGAATGACTTTAAGAGATCGTTCCACAATCAAACCGCCTGATAGATTTGATGATTTTGTTCTTAATTGTGTTGAAAAGGTCTATGATCATGAAGAAGAACCGAAGAGGTTCAAAGACGCGATGAAGTCTGTTGATAAAAATAAATGCCGAAATGCCATGGATGATGAAATAAGATCCCTGAAAGATAACGGAACATGGGACTTAATGCCATTACCTAAAGGACGCAAAGCTATTTCAACTAAATGGATTTACAAGATTAAACGAAACACGAATGGAAATATCGAGAAGTGTAAAGCCAGACTAGTAGCTGTTGGTTATTCTCAAAAGAAATGCGTTGAGTATGAGTAAACATTTAGTCCCGTCGCAAAAATGAGCTCAATCAGGACGCCACTAAGTATTGCAGCTCGAGATAGTATGATGCTTGCGCAATTTGATGTATCTACCGCGTTTCTTTATGGAAGATTAAGTGAAGAAATTTACGTCAAACAGCCAGAAGGATACTCGTATAACGATGGAACTAGCAAAGTATGCAATTTGAAACGCAGCTTATACGGACTCAAACAAGCACCGTTGTGTTGGAACAATAAGATCCTTGTATATTCTCTATGAAAAAGGGAGAAGGCAGACTACTTCTAGCCCTATATGTTGACGATGGCATGATTGCTGGCACTTCCCAGGCACTAATCGAAGTTTTTCTGGAGAATTTAAAGAAGCGATTTAAATAAAGGTCCAAAATAACAAAAGTTCCAATTACTTCCTAGGACTTGAAATTAAAAAAAAAGGAAGATTGTATCAAAATACATCAAGGTGCCTACACCAAGAAGGTAATTGAAAAATTTTGTATGCAGAATAGTAAGGCTGCAGCTACACCAATAGTTAAAGACTCTGAATTGAGAGAAGGTGCTGGTGGAGACAATTTCTTTCCTTATAGAGAAGCGGTTGGAGCCCTTGCATATCTGATGGTGGGCACAAGACCTGACGCTGAGACACTTAGACGCTCCTACAAATAGAGATATCACAAAAGTAAAAAGAAAATTTCGGTATTTGAATGGTACTCGTGATTACTGCATTACGTACAGAAAAGGCACGGAGAAAGCACTGATCTGTAACAGCGATGCGGATCATGGTAGTGATCCTGACACTGGATGGTCGACATCAGGACTTGTCTGTGTTTACGGAGGTCCAATATCATGGAGAAGTAAACTACAGACATCAGTTGCGATCTCTAGCACAGAAGCCGAAATTGTAGCTGCTAGTGAAGCTGCAAGAGAAATAATTTGCCTTAAACGATTGATTGAAAACATAGAGCAATCAACGATGACTCCTGTACTCCATGTTGATAACGAGTCTGCCATCAAGCTTGCACTGAATCCGCCATATGAGTTCCACAACAAAACCAAGCACATCAAGCTACGACATTTCTTTTTACGAGAAGCCATAGCTGATGGGACTATGATAATTGCAAAAATTGGTACAGAAAACCAAATTGCTGATATGTTTACGAAGGCACTGTATAAGCCAAGATTGGCAATGCTTTGTCGTCATATTGGCGTGCATGTTTAAAAGACTGTTGTTCCCTAGCTTCAAGAGAAGATGTTAGAGTTTGTATAAATCAAAACTCTTTGAAGGTGAAGCTATGGAAGCTCCATTGAATAATGGAATAACAATTGAACATTCTTAAAAAGAATAGTAACAATGGTGTCACTTCTTGAATTATATTTTTCTTTAAAAAACGTCCTGTACATAATTAAACTTATATTATGATATTTATGCCTCTATTTATATTTCTTTAATAACAATGGTGGCGATTCTCCTATACACCGAACTAAACTCTTATTCCTTACGTATGACTATGAGAATCTTACGCTATTCTACAAAAAAAAAATATGAATTTAAAATTAATTTTGACACAACTAAAATCGAATTTGACAATCGCGAGTCCACGATTTTTTTCTTTTGGCTTCGCAACGTGTTTGCCCTACCCCGTGAAGTATTGTTAGACACGGAGGCGCCCATAGGGGGCAGCCTCGACGTTATTAATATTCAGGGAGCTTTTGTAGGACGAGAAGATAAACTTTTATATTTTTATATCTTTTAAGTATTTATTTATGTAGCAAACACATTAATACAATTAGTTATTTTTATTAGACCTCCATATTTTATACCACAGACCAGAAGCACAAGTAACTAAAACAGAGACAAAATAGAGTGCATTCAATAAGGGTACTTTACACGATCTATGATTTTACATTTTAAGCAGTCTCACACTTCAATAATGCTGAGCATTGTTCTCAATAGACGTGTTGTAAGAGATTTTTAAATTTTGTATGGAAAATAAATAAATAAATGACATACATGTAGAAATAGAGCGGTTTTATAGGGGGTCGAAATTTTCATTATTTGCCATTTTCATTGAATTAATAACTCAGCGCCATCTTAGTGCTGTTAAATTATATAATAGTTAAGTTGTGTCACTTTAGTCACTTTCAGAATGGGAAATCGTCGTTTGACAGAATTACAATGTAATCATTCATTTACGAGATGAATGACATTCGTAATTTTATTTTTGACATTATGCCTTCTCACGACGTTAGCGCGTCGATGTACCTTCCACCCTGTTAAGGTTCGGAAAACAATAGTTCTAATCATAAATTGATGTTTCAGCTGCAGTTATGGATATTCCCGGAACAATCACATCGAGTCCAGCAAAGTCCGGTCATTCTGCAGATCTTGGTAACTGTTAATGAATCTCCTCCAAATTGCTTGTCAGGCCCCCGCAAGTAATTAAGTTTAACTTATTTTCTTTCTTTATTATTTTAGCCACAGTTGATTCAGACGCAGACGGCAGAGAAAGTATTGGTAGTGACATAGACGCAGAAGACCAGCAAGTTGACGACATAGGTGTTGATAACCCGGCTGTAGTTAGACCACCAACTTTAGCAACAGACAGCCCAGCAGTGCTCCCCGACAATTTTGAGCCGAGTCTGATGAATGCGATTGACCTGATGGACAGACAAAATGACTCTGCGTTACGCTCTATACTTCCCATCGATCGTGCCGTTTTCGATTGGCGATCTGATCTGCTTGCATTTACGGGTGTTCGAGAAGAATTTACAGGAACTCCGGGTCCTACATTTCCAATGTCGGAGATCGAGAGTCCTGTAAACGTCTTCTTAAAGTTCTGGGACCAGGATATAATGTCGCTGATTGAAAAAGAAACTAACAATTACGCAGCCCATTGCCTCGACAAACCTGGCATAACGCCGAGTTCCCGCATGAGACGGTGGTATCCAACCAGCGTGCATGAACTATATAAATTCTTCGCTATAATGATCCAACAGAGCCTTTTCCCCGCTACCGTGGAATCTGAATATTTCTATCCTTCTTGTCGCATGACCGCTATGCCCTTCTTCAAAGAGTACATGTCCTATAACAGATTGATCCTTTTGAAAAAATTCCTCCACTTCTCCAATAATGGCAAAATGTCTGACACCCTTTCCTTGGAGGAGCGAAGGCTATTTAAAATAAAGCCAATAATCAACCATCTCAACCGCAAATTTCAAGATTTATACCTTCCACGCCAAAACGTCGCTCTTGATGAATCACTGCTTAAGTGGCATGGCCACTTATCTTTTATTCAAAAAATAGCGACGAAAGCTGCCAAAACAGGCATCAAATCTTATGAACTTTGCGAGTCGGATACAGGTTATCTATGGAAATTCACCATTTACGCTGGAAAGGATACTTCCACTGACAGACAAGGACAGGACCTGACCAACAGAGCTGACGAGACCGAACAAGCGGACGAGACTGACCAACTAAACGAGACCTACCTACCTGACAGGACTGACTTTCAGTCTGCTTATGCTACAGCAAAAATAGTTTACGACCTCGCAAATCCTCTGTTTCAAAAAGGCTATACTCTAGTAATGGACAACTTTTATAACAGTCCATTATTAGCGCGTAGCCTTAAGCTGCGAGGAACTGATTGCTTCGGTACGCTACGTTTAAATAGGGAGAACATTCCGGATAGCTTGAAGTCGCTCACCAAGCAGCAACTGAGAACTGGCGACGTCGTGTCGTCTACAAGCGGTGACTTGAACGTCATCGCATGGAAGGACGCAAATCTGGTCAGCCTGCTTTCCACATATCACAAGGTGGATGTCGGTGCAACCGAAAAGTACGGCCGGTGGAGGTTCAAGCCGCAAGTAGTCCTCGACTACAATAAAAGCATGGGGGGCGTCGACAAAAAGGACCAGATGCTGTCAAACTTCCCATTAGAACGGTCGAGGAACAGCATCTGGTACAAAAAACTTTTTAGGAGGCTGCTCAATGTTTCGGTGCTGAATGCTTTTGTCATTTACAAATGTAAAGATAAAAGCATGAAGCACCGAAGTTTTCGACTTCAAATCGCTGAAGGCCTCCTAAAAATGTTTTTTCAAAATCGCGTCGCCCCACAATTTCAATCATATGTGCGAACCACCCGCCAGCTGCCCAGCACAAAGCGGGGTCAAAAACCGAGGCCAGTGTTGGTAAATAACCACTTCCCGGTAAAAATAACCGAGAACCCACTGAAGAGAACATGTGTGTGGTGTTCGAAGAATAACCTACGACGACGAACCACGTGGAATTGTGATGTATGTGAGGTGGCATTGTGTATTGAGTGCATAAAGCCATATCACACAGGTGTACTTGCCAATAGGGATGATGACTAATATTAAAATTGTTCGAAAAAATATTGTTACTTCAAGGAAGGCATAGTAAAAATGAGATAATCGAAAAGAACTGTTATATTCATGTAAATATAAAAAAGCTACACGCTTGAAAAGTTTCTAGAGGAGATTGTATCCGTCCTTGTCGCGAAGTACGGACATGTAGGTATGGTGCTAGTCTAAGGTTACATAGTCGTGACGTCCCTTCTACGCTGTCCTTGTTTAACAATTATTTTAAAACGTTTATAACTTTTTTTTTTAAGCTTTACACTTTTTTCATATTGTTCCATGTACGTCTCACGTGATTGATTTATCTGTAATTGCTTTATTTTAAATTCTTTTTACCAATTGTGGTATAGTACTTATAATCTTGGTGCATCGTCTTCACATTATAAAAATATAATTAAGGTGGAGTTTCTTGACCCTTCTGCCCCATACGAAACTACCTTTGCGGCCGTTCAAGTATTACGTAAGCAGATTTTTTACAATTATTAACGCACCAAAATTAAGCAAAGCTCTTACCCCTCCCCCCATGCTTACGTAAACATTAGTACGATTTATTCATGAGCAGCATTTATAAGTCTAGAAATAAGGAATACGTTTGGAATAGAGTACTGTAACGCACGTAACATTCATTTAATTAAACTTTCACGACACTTAAGTCTGACACGGTATTTAACATATTATATAAATAATAATAATATTCTGTCACGTTGAGGCTGACTGGATGCAGGATGTCGAGCGAGTGTGTGAAACTATACCAGAAATGGAAACAGTCCTAATTACGCCATCAGACGTTGCCAGAGCAGTCCGTTCGTTACCGAACTGGAAATCGCCAGGGCCGGATGGATTGCACAACTTTTGGTTGAAATGGCTAATTAGTTCGCACACTAGCCTGGCATCTCAGTTCCAGTCAGCCTTAGAGTCTGGGTCGCTACCGCAGTTTCTATCAACAGGCGTTACCCACCTGCTCCATAAGTCAGGTAGTCCCACGGAACCCAAGAATTATAGACCGATCACGTGTTTGTCGACGATCTATAAACTTCTTACATCCATTTTGAGAGCGAAAATTAATACACACATTGACAGTAACTCGATTATGTCTGCCTCTCAAAATGGATGTAGGAACGGGTCCCGAGGTACTAAGGAGCTACTCCTCATCGACAAGGCCATTAGCCAACAGGTTCGTCGCTCCCGCAAGGATCTGTCGACATGCTGGATAGATTATAAGAAGGCCTACGACTCGGTGCCACATACATGGCTTGTGAGGGTGCTGGAGTTATACAAGATAGATGCAACTCTACGCACCTTCCTTAAGTCCTGTATGGGGCAATGGAGGACGGTCCTTCGCTATCCGGGGTGTCAACAGATCCAGGGGAATGACGAGCCTGTCTGGATTAAACGAGGAATATTTCAGGGCGACAGTTTGAGTCCACTTTGGTTCTGCTTAGCTCTGAATCCTCTAAGCACACCTCTGGAGGATTCAGGTCTAGGCTATCGGTTGAAGAGAGGTGGTCAGGTCATATCTCACCTTCTTTTCATGGATGACTTGAAAATCTTTGCCCCCAACAAATTGCAACTGATGGAGTTACTAAAGGTAACTGAAACATTCAGTAGCGCCATCAGGATGGAATTTGGTGTGGACAAATGTGCAATCATGCATGTTAAGCGAGGTGAGATTATGGAATCCGAAGGTATTCAACTTTCGGATTCCATACACCTTAGATCCCTCTCTTCATCCGAAAGCTACAAGTATTTGGGTATATCGGAAGCGTTAGGCATCAACGTTATTAACATGAAGCAATCGTTGAAGGAGCGCTTCTTTGGCCGCCTGAAGAAGGTATTAATTAGTCTTCTTTCGGGCGGAAACAAGGTGCGCGCCTTCAACGGTTGGGTCATGCCGATTTTGATGTACTCTTTCGGCATACTCAAATGGACCCAAACCGAACTTGACGCCCTGGATAGGCGGGTCCGTACACTTCTGACCGCAAACCGGATGCATCACCCACGATCATCGGTGATGAGACTGTACATCCCGCGAAAGTGCGGGGGTCGAGGCTTTTTAAATGCGAAAACCCTCCACAACCGCGAGGTGTGCAGTCTCAGGGAATATTTTTTAAAAGCCGAATTGGGTATGCACCGTGATGTGGTCGCAGTGGACAAGGGGCTTACCCCGCTCTCCATGGCTAAAGAGAACTGGCACAAACCTGTAGTACTTACTACCGATGACCGTAAGGCGGTATGGCAAAGCAAGGAGCTTCACGGGCGCTTCTATCGGGCTCTTCATGAGCCTGGTGTAGATTTCCTAACGTCCGTATCCTGGCTACGTTTTGGTGATCTTTTCGGGGAAACTGAAGGTTTCGTCTGTGCAATTATGGACGAAGTTATCTTGACGAATAACTACCGGAGACATATTATGAAGGACGGGACGGTTGACGTGTGTCGGGCATGCCACCGTCCAGGTGAGTCCATCAGACATATTATCTCTGGTTGCTCTCGTCTGGCTAACGGCGAGTACTTGCACAGGCATAACCAAGTAGCCAGGATTATTCACCAGCAACTTGCTTTGCAATACAAACTTGTGGATTATGAGGTACCGTATTACAAGTATGTACCCGACCCAGTTCTCGAAAATGACCTTGTCACGTTGTACTGGGATCGGTCTATCATTACTGACAGGACTATTATCGCTAATAAGCCTGATATAGTAGTGATAGATCGATTAGCGCGCCGCACAATGATTATCGATGTTACCATTCCACATGACGAGAACCTCGTGAAAGCTGAGAAAGAGAAACAAATTAAATATCTCGACTTAGCACACGAGGTTGTTGACATGTGGAATGTGAGCTCGGCTGTCATTGTGCCGATTGTCGTATCGGCCAATGGCCTGATGGCAAAAAGCCTCGACCAACATCTCTCGAGGCTTTCGTTAGGCGGTTGGATCAAGGGCCTGATTCAGAAGGCAGTACTCCTCGATACGGCTCGCATTGTGAGGAGGTTCCTGTCTCTGGAGCCCTAACCACCAGTAGCTTGGACTCTGCTCCCGCTACCGGCGGACCACTATTTTTTATATTTTTAAATGTTTTTTTTTAAAGTTGTTTTATAAAAATATTTAAAAATGTATTAGAATAAGGATAAAAATAAATAAACGACATATAAATAATAATGTAATATTACGAATTGCATTGAAAGATTCTTTAAAAACCACAGCCGGAAAAGAACCCGTCACATAGAGAAAATTACAAAACTATTATATAACCATCCTGTATTTTTGTGATCAATTGACGGAGTCAATCATAAGGAATAAATCTATATAATGAACATTACCTCAAAAATTTAGGGTAAGCCATAATATACTCATAACTAAAATGGTTTCATCACTTACCTTTGAAAAAAAACGTAGTAGATTGGATTATTCTTAGTCGCTGCTGCAATTCTTCTTCAATTCTCATAGGAAACAATAATATCAAGTTCCTTGTTGGACGCTTGTAACTTTTAATCACGACATACTTCATTTACTAACTTCTGTATATTTTGTACTTGTATGAGATTTTTTTAAACTTTCGAACGATTTTTGGCATAACTTGGATTTTTCTATTTGGTACATCTTGAACAGTTAAACTTTAACAAAATATTAACCGTTACGTAACGTTAATTTCAATGTGATACCTGAATAACGTTACAAAAATGTAACGTTATTTGATAACATTACCAGTAATATAACGTTAATTAACATTAACGTAGAGTACGATAATTAACGTTAATTTTACCGTTAAATATGCAACGTTGCCGTTCCGTACGTAGGTTTATATTTTTGTACGCTCGCGCTCGATTAGCATTGGATCACGATGCACTGTTGCCGCTTCGCCTCGCGCTAGCCACACCGTCGCCCGCCGTCGTGCTACAGTCCTGTGTAATACTACCAGTACTTCCCACGTGTAAGAATCAGGCAACGATTTAATCGGCACGGGCGCACGACAACACCGCGCGGCGCGACGGGTGGCCCCCCGCTACCTCCAGTTTCACCTCATCAGTTTAACCGTTTAAAACTAACAATAAAGTTAACCGATAAAAATTACATAAATAACGTTAAATATATTACCGTTATTTTCATATTAACGGTAACTCTGTCAAACAGAGGTTACGTTATGAAAATTTTACCGGTATTTAAAGCCCTGCCATCTAGATCCCCCCACCCCCCATGTCATCAAAAATAAAAACAAAGCAAAGACCCCCCGCGCGCCCCCATACAGTGCTTACGTGATACTTGAACGGCCCCTTTTGGAAGGGGCGCCTGGAATCAATTCTATTTTTAATGTAAATGTTGACGTTCAAAAGTGCCTTTTTATGTGCCTATTTGAAATAAATGCTTTGACTTTGAAATTTTTCTTGAGTTTTTTTTTGTCATACCTATTAGAATGTTAATTACTTATTTTCTGATGCCAACTTTGTGTTTTAGCGATAAGGCCCACCTATACTTATTTTATTTATTATTTATTTAGAATAAGCACACCATGTGGTTTATTTATTTAGATTAAGCACACCAACAGCACAGTCATTTACATTCAGTAACCATGCAATCAGTCATGCAATTCAGTAATCTCGTCATCCATACCGCAATGCTTGAAAACTAAAGTTTTCGATCAGTGCGTCCTACCCGTCATGACCTACGGAGCTGAGACGTGGACACTCACGATAGGGCTGGTCCACCAGTTCAAAGTCGCTCAGCGAGCTATGGAAAGAGCTATGCTCGAAGTCTCTCTGAAGGATAGAATTCGCAACGAATGCATCCGACAGAGAAACAAAGTTATCGACATAGCTCTAATAATTAGCAAGCTGAAGTGGCAGTGGGCCGGCCATATCTCGCGTAGAACCGACCACCGCTGGGGTAAACGAGTTCTTGAGTGGAGACCGCGACTCGGCAAACGTAGTGTAGGACGCCCTCCGGCCAGGTGGGATGACGAGCTGCGAAAGATTGCAGGTAGATGCTGGATGCGTCAAGCTGAAGACAGGGCGGTATGGCGCTCATTAGGGGAGGCCTATGTCCAGCAGTGGACTAAAATAGGCTGATGATGATGATGAACCATGCAAATAACAGGTAGGTATGCATGACATTGACATTATATTATCAGAGACAAAAGTTAAAATAAAGTGTGTCCAGAAGACTTAATTCTAGAGCACTACCGAAACAAACCAATTAGAGCTACAAAGACGTGCACTGTATAAATAGGGAGCGTCTGTATGATGCGAAACTCATGCAGAAAATATCAATCGGGTAATCCGTCAAGTTGGATCTTTCATTATATTGCCTTGCCATACGTGTTAAGGGGCTATTAAATGTGGTATTTAAGGTGGATGTGGGCAATTCAAAAATACGATGATGACGCTTACTACGTCGGCTGGGCCTAAAGTTAAAATAGTTTACCAATTGAGCATCTATGGAGCCATTTATTATTTTATGGAGTATTAGTAAGCCAGACTGGTTACGTCTTTCTTTTAAACTAATTATTTTAAAGTGCCTTAACCTGTCATTGTAATCAGGTATAGCTTTTCGAATCCCATTCTTCATACATAAATACCTAACAAACGGGCCTGAACAGATTCAACATTATTTGTATAAGTTGAATAATAGGGAGACCAAATAGTGGAACAGTATTCCAAGGAGCTCCTTATTAGTGCGTTGTAAAGTAAAAAAATGCTACTATTATTACGAAACGGTTCGACATACGGATTATAAACCCAAGCATTATTTTAGCTTTACTTACAATACTATCTATATGGTCGCGGAAAGATAGGGATGTATCGAAGAGGACCCCTAGGTCACGGATGACCGATACTCTGCTCAGTACCGAACCATCAAATTTAATGTTGTTAATTTTATTTGTGTATGTAATAGTCTGGCATTTTTTAACATTGAGCGTCATTCTGTTGTTCCAGCACCATTGTTGAAGGACATCAAGATCTCTCTGACGCTTCATACAATCACTTAGGTCCGATATTCTACAGTATATTTTTAAATCATCAGCGTACGCTAAACAATCGCAATATATTAAATATAAAAGATCATTAAAAAATACCAAAAAAAGCAAAGGGCCCAACTTAGAGCCCTGCCGAACACCAGAGCCAGGAGAAAAAGGTAAAGATTCATAACCCGCCAAGGCAACTATTTGAGAACGATTAATTAAGTTACTCTCGAACCACCGCAACAGAGACCCATGAATACCAGCGCAATGCAATTTCATAAAAAGAATTGAATGATCAACGCGATCGAAGGCTTTTGCAAAATCCGTGTAAACAGCGTCAACCTGTCCCCTAGCTTCAAAGGTGTTACTAATGAAAGTAGTGTAAATAAGTAAGGTAGACATAGTAGAACGGTTAGACACAAAACCATGTTGCTTCCAACTCACTATATGACGGAGGTGGGAATAAACTACATTGTATATAAGACCCTTAAACATCTTTGCAAATTGTGATATAATAGAGATTGGTCTATAGTTAGTTACGTCATTTACACTACCAGATTTATGTATTGTGATAATGTGTGAGATTTTCCATAAATCAGGAAATGTACCTTCCTTAAGGGATTTATTGTATATTATCTGCAGTGGTATACTACGAGTATGAGCATCAATACAGAGACGAATAAAAATAGGAGGAAGTCCATCCGAACCAGCACCTTTATTGAGATCTAACTTTTTGATGCTATCTCTAACGACATTTTCAGTAATGCCAATGGAAGACATACTGTAATTAGACGAGGAGTAACCTGGAGACAATTTACTATTCTGTTGATTAGCACTTTACACAGATGCAAAATAGATCAGCCACACCACTTCCACCCACACCAACACGATCCCCCGACGAAACTTGGTTAGGGACCTCGGAAAGATTTTTTTGACTTAGTCTAACACCAAAAAGCTTTTACATTTGTTTTAATTCACTCTCAATTCTATTTATATAATCTTTAAAACAGACATCCATAACTATCCCAGCTCGCATACGTAGGCAAATAAACGTATCATATTCCCGAGGGTTTTTCACCCATTTGAACCGAGTCCTATATTTATGCTTGTCTTTAAGAAGTTTGTAGCCACCACTCATCACAGCACCTTACCACGTTTTGACCATCAGTTAAAGAAACACAGAAGCCAACAGTTCTGAAAAAAACTGACACAACGTTTTGACATCCGTTAAAGAAATCGGAGCTGCAGAGGCCACACGCCGACGACGTGATCTCCAGGACACTCCAATCTTCGTCACACGAGGCACGTCTGCAATCCACAGCTCCCAACACGAATCTTCATTCGACAGCGGCCGCTCTGCAAAGGAATCGCGAACTTTTTTTTTTTTTGGTATGGCCTCTTGCAGGTCAACCTGTAAGGTTGTCGTCTGCTTAAACGGACTTGCCTGTGGTTGCCCTAATAAATTAAGGCCTCCAGCCAGGACTTAAACAATACTAACTAAAAACTAAGCGACTACACGCTAAGGGCACCCCCTGTGGGGTACGAACCTCGGCTTAGGGCGTCTGCTTAAGCGGACTTGCCTGTGGTGCCCTAATAAATTAAGGCCTCCAGCCAGGACTTAAACTTAAATACTAACAAAAACTAAGCGACAACGCTAAGGGCACCCCCTGTGGGGTACGGACCTCGGCTTAGGACCTCGCTGGAAGAGGGCAGCAAGGGACTAGCTGGATCAGGATTTATTTGATTTTGGGACGAATTTAAAGCTACAGGCTCAGAGGCGCGGGCTGGCACGAGCAAGGGTCGGGAGGGGCGTGGATTTGGGCGTCGCGGCGGGCCTCGGCGGCGAGGACGGTAGGACGGCGACCGGGTTTTGGGCTTATGTAGCGTGCTGGTGGCCTTACTACTCTCCTGGAGGAGGGTAGTGGAGTCGTCGGGGGCGATTAAAGTATGCCTTGGTCGGCGAATACTGCTAATGCAGGAGGGAGTGTAGCGGGCGGCCGCTGAGATCAAGGGGTTGGAGTGTTTGATGCCACAGTCAAAGAAACGCTTCGATAAGCATTTCATGAACTGGTTTATGGTAGGCATTTTAAGGTCGACGTGTAGATTTATATTACGGACATAGAAGGGGGGCACCCGTGACCTTTTTGAGGAAACGGTTCTGGAGGGTCTGCATCTTATAGAGATGACTTGGGTGAGCGTGCGCAAATACAACGCAGGCCATAGGTCATGATGGGACGGATGACTGCGGTATAGATGCGCAGCTTGCATTTAAGTGACAGTTTACTACGGGCTGTCAGTACAAAGTGGAGCCTGCTAAGAGCGAAGGAAGCGCGCGCGCGAACCGCCTTAATATGAGCCTTAAAGGTAAGGTTTTGATCGAGGATCACGCCTAGGTATTTGGCTTGCTTCTCCCAAGGGATTGGCTTGCCGTACATAGTTATCGGGCTGGGGGAATCGCGAACTACGAGGCACCTATATTTATACCTTCGGAGAGCCCGCCAATTCGCAGCCGCGAAAACACAGGCGCCACCCCGCGGATTCATTACGACAGCACTGTGCTGTGGTGTGATTGGACGAAATAACGCAATCCTATTTGCTAAGTTTTTGCAAACGTCTTATTTAATTCAATGTACACGTTTTTATTGGTAGATTTTAGTTTGTAAAATAGTATATTATTCGCATTATTTTCATAATAAATTATTCACATTCATTCATCGACAACAAGTATTTCTTCCACCTTCTACTAAACCAAAGTCTTCCTAAAAGTTTAATCATCGATGCAGAGAACCAAAGTGGATAACAATTATTCTTAGGTTTACCTTTAGGAGTGTATTTATATATTATTGTAAAATGTCAGAACATAATCGTTACAACTCAAATGACAATAGTCCTCCCAGTTACAATATAACTACCTCCAACGAACTAATGTGCTACATTAATTCATACAGGATTAAACGCTAAAGACTTTGGGTCACTAATCCCTAGAAAGGGATCATTAGACTGATGCCACTTCACATTAGGAATATTAAAATCACCAATAATCAAAGTGGTGCAATCCATATAAAGAAAGCAAATTTCTTCAACCCTGCAGCCTAATTGCGTAACACATTTTCATCAAATGATCGAGAGTAATTGTCTTCGTTTAGACCGCACTCTGCTTGATTTTACGACTTTCGTATTGCGTAACTCCACTAACATATGAAACCAATTCTAGTATGTTTGAGACGAATAGAGTGAACGATATGCCAGGAAAAATTGGGCAAGCGCCTTTCTTTCGAATTGTGCAACCATTATGAAAATGACATGAAACCAATTAGTAGTCGCATTGAAACTGAAGTCAAGCTTCTGGCCGCTTTCGTTTTCCGATCCACATATTTTTGGATTTAAACCTATTATCTCCATACATAATTCGAAAACATGTAAGTGGTAGTCTTCCTGATAAATTGTGAATGTGATTTAGTGTAAAACCTAAATGATAAATCAATATTAGTGGTGTTTTAGTTATCGAGTCGGCGAGGTGGATTTCTTGGAATAATTGTAAAAAAAATCTTCTGATAAAAGTGCTTACAACATAATCTAAAGATACATATTATTATATTTCAGAAACGAGGTATGTTGGTAACATTTTAACGAAAGACAAATACGTACATAGGCATACGAGATATACCGTAACAAACTTATCATAAGCGACAAGCTTAGTTAGCAACCCAGTCGACAACTTCATTGTAAAAGCCAGAAGCACTGAGAACATAGACACCATACCTATTCCACACCATTGAATGTTCAAGGTAATAGCAATATTATTTTCTTAAATGTGTTGAACAGTGAATGTGCCCATTATTGGAATGTAAATATCCTATCTTCAAAGAAGCAAAAATGTTGTTGTTGTTACACACATTGTTTGATAAGTAGGTACTGGATAATACAAAAATAGGTAAGGCACCACCAAACCCAAACCTCTTTGTATAAACCTAACCAATTTACAAAAATCTGTAAAAATGCCTACCCATTTATTAAATATGTATTTTGTCATAACCTTAAAGGATGTAACTAGTGTAAATCCTCAAAATCTATTTCGAGGATTTTAACATTTAATTCTAGCACCGCTATGATAGTCATGAAGTTATCTAATTAGGGAACTAAATTTTGAATTTATTTTATGGAGCCCCTTCAAAATACTCTTTTGCGTTGAATTGGTTTTGCTTGATACTGCATTGAGCAGTTTATATGTATTTATACTTAGATATATTATAATATCCTAGGCCATCCACCTTTTCAACTAATAACAGAGGTTAGACAATAAACAATAGAATTCTGGCACCAAATTATTGTACATAGCAGAATATTACTGTTCTGTAGATTGATTGTGCATTGATGTGTCTAAGCGATAGGCCTATTAAACTTGTGGATGGATGATGTAAATTAATAAGGATTAACTAATTCTTTTTGGTGTTCTTTCAGGTGTCAGGCTCAAAGAGGTACCTACATTATTCAGGAAAATAACTTTCTCTCAGCGCTCACAGCAAGCATTAGCAAGCAGAAGGTATATGTATAAACATCCATGATGACTTCTATGGGAATACATTAGCTGCCAAATTCCACCAATCCATGCAATATATTTGTTCCAATTTCATTTAGTCTCATGTCCAAATATTTTATGTTAAATGTGAAAAATTGCTATTTTCATGAAGGTTGTAATAATATAATAAAACTGTTTTTTTCTCTTTACCTTAATTTATTTGTTTCTATTTACCTATATCGATTGAATAATAGTTTATTTAGCTAAATACCACCTTCTTTGTAATTAGTATAACAATAAACACTTTCCTTTTTCAATTAAAATTGTAAGTTCTTAGTGTATTCTTAAATATTTCATCCAAAGTTATTTTTAAAAGTTTACACTATTTTCAATTAACACAATAGGTACATATGTTTACATAGATTTCTCCAAAAAAGGCTCGCCTAAATCGGGCATGGTCGAGCCCATATACGGTAACAAGGCCGCATGCGAGCTAAATGAAAACAGCGAGACGCTATTAGCTGCATTGAATGGCAGCAGTGATTTATTCGCGAACGGAGGCGATCGACTGAGCGGCGACTACGACATTAACACTGTGCTGCCGCCGCCGAAGACACGCGAACTAGCAATAGGGGAGAGCTATTCAGACATCGGCGTTGCAGACAGCCAAGGAGATACAACCGACGGAAAAAAGATAGCTATCGCCGTATATTTAGGACAACCGGAGACATTCCAAAGATATTTCGAAGAAGTTCAAGACACGCTCACAGAATCCGAATGCAGATTCTACGCTAAACAATCAGCGAGCTCATACAACAATCATTTCGAGAAACAGTCGAGTTTCGACTCGCCACGATTATCGCAAAACCGCAGCCCTGAAACAGAGACTCAAGACTACTCACAAATAAATAAGTCTAACACAAATAGCCTTAAAAGCAATAAATGTACACACAGTAGTTCGTTTAAGAACGTTTATAATAGTGATTCGACAATAAATTGTAATGAATTCACCATAGCTTACACTTATATATCTGGCAAGACAACTTGGCAGAACTTAGATTATATAGTTAGAAAGACTTTTAAAGATTACTTGTCTAGAATAGACTTGGGAACGAATCTCGGTTTGAACACTGATTCGATAACATCGTATCACTTGGGCGAAGCGACACGAGGCCCTGAAATAGGTTTCCCAGAGTTATTGCCTTGTGGATATATTATTGGAACTGTCAATACGCTGTACATCTGCTTAGAAGGGGTTGGCTGCTTGGCGTTCGATAGTCTTATACCAAAAAATATTGTTTATAGATATGTTTCACTTCTATCGGAACACCGACGAATAATTCTGTGCGGGCCTAGCGGCACGGGCAAGTCATATCTGGCGGCTAAACTAGCAGAGTTCTACGTACAGAAGATGCAACGCAGAGGCAATCCTGCCGAAGCTGTGGCTACTTTCAACGTGGACCGTAAATCCTGCAACGAGTTGCGCGCCTACCTCGCCAACATTGCAGAACAGTGCGGCGCGGCGGCGGCCGGCGAAGAGGCTGCCTTGCCTTCAGTAGTCATACTCGACAACCTTCAGCATGCTTCTGCTTTGGGAGATGCCTTCGCTGGGCTACTGCCCCCTGACAATAGAAACATGCCTGTTATTATTGGAACAATGTCGCAAGCCACTTGCAACACAACAAACCTGCAGCTCCATCATAACTTCAGGTGGCTCCTCACAGCGAATCACATGGAACCTGTCAAAGGATTCTTAGCTAGGTACCTCCGTCGCAAGCTATTCACCTTAGAACTGCGACTGGGTCGTCGCGAGCCCGCACTGGCAGCCGTACTAGAATGGTTGCCGGGAGTGTGGTCCACGCTCAACGCCTTCTTAGAGGCACACTCGTCCAGTGACGTCACTGTGGGGCCGAGGTTGTTCCTCGCGTGCCCTATGGACTTGGAGGCTAGTCAGCAGTACGTGAGGGTATAGCGCTTTACGGCAGACGACGACACGCCGCCGTCGACCCGCTGCAGCACATCAAGTTCTCATACCCCTGGAGAGAACCCAATCATTCACACAATCTAAGAGCAATCACTGTAGAGGAGATCGGCATTGATGAATCAAATCAAGATTCCAACACGAACAACAATCAAGACCCTTTGTTAAACATGTTGATGCGGCTGCAAGAAGCGGCGAACTACAGCGGAAACCAAAGTCAGGACTCTGACAACGCGAGCATGGATTCGAATCTCACGCACGACAGCTCCATGGGCAACGAGCTATAATAGCGACACCTCGTCCCGACTGTGTTGTGACGTCACTATCCTCTAAGATTGTATACTACCCGCTGGTATTCTGTGATATTGCTTCTCAACACTGCGTATTGTAGTTGAAACAAAGTAATATCAGCAGCAATTCCATGCAGTGTGTATGAACTAAACTGACGTTCCTTACATGTGGATTATAAATATGATATATAAAGCCAAATATTTGCCATATGTACATTATTGATATTTATTATTTACTTATTCTAAGTGTTACTTTAGTTGCGATTCTTTTATTATTTCTGGTTGATTTTTTTTTAAATATTTTATCGCTAATTGTAATGGCGGTATTTATTTTCATTTCGAAAGGTTTTACTCTGCAATATTTGTGAATACTAGCAAACATCGATAGCATGAGTATGTAGACCTTTCTGTAAGACTGTTTTAGTTTATTTTACATACGAGGAAAAAAAACATTTCCACTGATAAGTGAATAAGAAATCAATAACAGTGCCTGGAGCGATAATTTTCCATTTTTTACGACGTAATTACATGTTAAATCTATTACTGTTTAAGCATTGTGGCTTTTACTATTGTTATATTTTTTCAAAATTAGGATATAAACCGCATTTGTATTACTGAGACATGTATGTAACATATGAAAGTGTAATTTTTATACCATTTTCATATAAAATTTCATGTACCTAATATAAAATATTTAAGTGTAAATATGTTTAATATATTTCTTTTTGTATGCGATAACACTAACCGCTATCTATCATAAACAGCGTTACTTTTGTATAGAAATGTGTAACAACTGTGTTACAGTGTTCGGTATGGATTGATTCGTGTGCATAAGTGAAACGTTATATCTACAATCTATGCTTTACAGAAAATGTGAAATAGCTGTCCTGTAGACCACAATCAATAGTGTTCTAATAAAAAATATGAATAGCTTTTATGAACAATTGTCAGGTTCTATGTTAAGCAGTAGAAGTGTGTACAAAGTAGTAGCAGTAGTAGCAGTGATGTCAGAAGTAAACAGCAGCAGTAGCCGAAGAAACAGCAATGGGGCTCCATCATTCATGCTGCCTTCTTGTCTTTGTAGGTGAAGCGCCCGGGGAACTTTCCTACAGTTTGAAAACAAAATCAAATTATTTTCTGTTCAAATAAAGTAGATGCGTAGTTTGCCAATAATGCCTATGGCTGAACAAAAGGCATCGGTGTAGTGCTTGCTGTGGGTTGTATGTCTTCTTTATTTAGAGCCCATTATTCAGTCTCCAGATGTTTTTATTTAACATAACACTAAATTAGAATAGTAAACATTAGTTAGGTAAAAATAAAATATGTGATGTGACTACATAAGTAGATAGTTCGCCCAAGGAAATATATTCACAATAATGTGAGTTGCCGCTTGATTCATAACTGTGTCAAAAAGCTTACCTTCAATTATTAATACAGATGATTGGTTTTCCATGTCCTGCACAAATACGTCTTTGTAAGGAGTTCCCCCATATGTCAACTCAACGCCTCAACGGTGACGGATTTCAAAATATCGTCGATCTCGGGGAGTATTTTGTTTTAATTATGTTATTGTAGTAATATTTACAAACCACAGAACACCACGAAATACTGCTCAGGTCTTTGAGCTACGTCATTCACACACTGGCACGGTTTATGTCTCCTTTTGCTTGACAACTAGTGGAAGCAAAATCGATGACGAAAACATTCGCCCAGACATTAAACACTACATCATATACTACATAAACAAAATAAGCTCATTACGAGCTCTAACTATATTTTTGTAGCCTGTAATGTGTCACAGACTCTTCACATAAAATCTAGTTTCATTGTAGGTATCTCCTGATCTAGTTTTAAGATACCTAATAGCAAGAAAAGCAGTGTTTTCTATAATATTTCTATTTTGATTAACTTTCCTATCTAATTCTAATAGACTTTATCTAATTGTAATTACCTATTTCCTAACAATTTACTTTCCCCCCAACTACCTCCTACTAATCCACATATCAGAACATCTTTTCTTGCACTGTAATTTAGCTGCATAACTTCACACATTCCAGGTGACTTGCAATTAGTCAAAATGAGTACCCGCAGAGCTACAATTAAGGAGATGGAAGCAAAGTTGAGAGCTACCTTGAAGGAGCTTGAAGCTTCTCAAGCTGAATGTAAACAACTGCTCCAGGAAAGGGAAGACAGCGAAGTGGAAGTGGAGAACATAAATGCCAAAAACACCTTCCTTAAAAATGAGCTGGCTGAGCTACACATACAACACATGGACTTAGCTGACCAGCACAGTCAACTACAACATCAAGTGTCAACATTTCAAGCGTGCCGTGAGACCCACGAACTGGCTTTGAACCACATTTCAGAACTTAAGCAGAAATTATGTGAAGCCCATAAGGCCCTATCTCTCTCAGAGTCTGCCAAAGTCAGTGAACAGGTTGCTAACACCAATAACCTATTTTATGAACTGGTAGGCAGTAAGTCAAAATCAGTGTGTGAGCCAGCTGTAACAATAGATTTGACTGGTGACGATACCATACCACTGTGTCCTATTGTTATGAGTCACAATAAATTAAAAAAATATATTTAAATTAAGAAAATAATGAAACGGTCACAAAGAGCCATTAAAAAACAAAACCTTTTAAAATTAAATCTTTCCCTTAGAAAAGAACGTGTTATTCTTTCCAAAAGTTTAAAGAGTTGCACTGTTGAGTTAAATGAGTGTAGGGAAAAGTATGATATTGATACTAAGCTTCTTTATAATGATATTCTACACAAGGAGCACTTGCTGAAGGATATTTTTGAGAAATACGTGACATCACAACAAAAACTGAGTGAGCGATTGTTTGAGGCTGGGGAATTACTAGAATTGGTGAAAGGCAATGCTGAGAGATATGAGTCTCTGACCAATAATCTATCATGCAGCTGTGCCAACCAACCACCACCTCCTCAGCCTGAGCTTGACTTGTCTCCACCGGTGTTGGCTCTTCCAGCAGAGCCCCGTGTTAATACAAAGAAAAATAAGTCCATATTCTTTTGTGACGAAATAGGCACAGGCTTTGGAAAAATGTTACACAATTACCTAAGCCATAGTTTTACCAACCATAGTTTTCATAACATACGTTTTGAACAAATGATTAAAAGAATAGCAAATACAAACCTAGATAATTACTCTACAATGGTTTTGCTATTAGGTAATAGTACCGGTATTACCAGAAAGGTGGATGGTGTGGACACCTTATTAAAGCTAAATATAGGGAAGCTAATGTTGTGTGCTTTACCTTATTCTGATACTTTATCAGATAATGAAAACAATTATATTCATAAGTTGAATAATACTATACACATGCTGACATGTTGTCATAGTGACAAATTATTGTTTTTTGACACTAACAAGTTTGTTAGTAGTTTTAAGTTAACTCAGAGAAGTTTATCTCTGTCTTGGAAATGTAGACATATGATTGCTATGTTGATAGCATATAACATTAATGAGGTTATAGCTGTCAAATAAGGGGCACGTCAATGAGACACCGTGATTGAGCAATGACTGATTTATTAAAATGACAGTACTACCACACATACATGACATCTCCCTTTTCATAAAACAATAGAATGCTTAATTGTACCTATACATACACAAAACATAAATATATCAATTGAATACAAACATAAGCAACCAGGATTATCTTGTATGAACATGCAATTTATCTCTAGGTACATCTTCCGTTTACAAAAATGTCGAATTGAATTATTGCTAGTTATTAATTATTATTTCTTAAAAAGTGTTGTTTTTATGTAGATAATCAAAAATACAATTTATCTTTATAAACTAACATGCATTTGTTCTTTTTTAGCTTTATTTAGTACAAAATTTTTAAGCAAGTACACTAGTCTTGCTTTAATTTTTAGTAAAATGAAAGAAGAACTGTACTTACAATAATAATTTTTATAATAATAATGGTTGCATCAGGTTGATGAGTTTCAAGATTTGTATTCATCACACAAACATATGACTCTTGCAGGATTCGAACCAGCGACCTTTGGCACAGCAGTCAGCATTAATAACCACCACACCAAACAGATTGTATTGAGTACATTGGAAATTTATTTAGTTATATGACATTTTATAATTAATAGCACTATATTACTTTAATAGACTAACTACATATTTTAATTATATTATTATTAATTGTTTTATATGTATATGAATGAATATGGATTACTTACTAGAATATTTTAGATTACATTGTTAGATTAGATACATTTGTTTTATCATTTGGTTTAAGCTATTATGTACACATTTTAATTCGTTAGTATTCTTTTATTAAATAAATGGCTTAATATTACTTGTTTTTCCAATGCTGCAGTAGATCTAAGAGGCTGCCCATCCCCATTTATTCGGCGGTCTCACCAGCCTGCCAGAACGAGTGACATAGTGATTAGTATTATTGCATGTCTGGCTTACAATTGGTGGTGGGCTGTACGATGACGTGATGTCATCATACTCAAAATTGTAACTTGGTGTATCATGTCGTAGAGGCGAGTCTTTTATTATGTGCTTTCGATTTCTTACGATTTGCCTACCCGATACTAGTTCAATTAGGTATGATCTATTTGCTATCATTTTGATTACAGTTCCAGATATCCAGTGCTTCCTATTGTTCATATCCAGTACTTTGATCTTATCACCAGTGAATAAACTGTCTAAGTCTTTTGCAGTACGATCAAAGTATGTTTTCTGCTTCGTTTGTCTTTGTTCTAGGTTGTCTTTCACGTTTTCTTGTACTTTTGGTATTAGAAATTTGTTTGATGTCGGAATTATACTGCGAAATTTTCGGCTCTGTAGTAATTCAGCTGGTGAAGCCAAGTTGTTACCTATGGGGGTGTTGAGATACTCTAGCAGTGCTAGGCGATAGTCTGAGTTATCTTCACTAGTTTTAATCATTATGTGTTTTACTGTTTGTATCGTTCGTTCAACTTGACCGTTGGACTGTGCGTAGTGCGGCGAAGAGGTATTGTGTAAACTTCCATTCTACTGAAAACTTTTTAAATGCACTAGACGAAAACTGGGGGCCACAGTCAGACATTACAATACTAGGAATGCCCTGACGACTAAATATGTTTTTTAGGCAATCTATTACATATGCTGAATCTGTTGATTTTAACTCGAAAAACTTACTGTAATAATCCACTAGTAATAAATAATTTCTACCTTTTAATTGAAACAAATCTATGCCTACCTTTGCCCACGGTCGTTCTGGGATTTCATGACATTGCAACGTTTCCTTCTGATTTTGTTTCCTGTGTGATAAACATATTTGACAGTTTGAAATTGTGTTCTGAATGTCGTTGTTTATGCCTGCCCAAAAAACTGTCTCTCTTGCTCTTAGCTTACACTTCTCTATTCCCATGTGTCCTATATGTATTTTATTGAGCATTGTTTTACGTAACTTCAAAGGAATTATTAATCTATCCGCATTCCAAACCAATCCACATGCAAAACCTAAATTTTCTTTATAGTTCCAATAAGTTTGTACAATCGATTCTATTTTATTATTATCATCTGGCCATCAATTCAAAATATACCTTTTTAGTGCTGAAATCTCTTCATCAAGCTCTGAGTATTTTTGCAAGTCGATTAACTGTGAATCGGACAAGTTATCGGACGCAAGCGCTGTGCTGCTGCGCGTTATCGCGCACACCTCCTCGTGAATAGAATCGTGCACCGCGCCGGAGTGTAACGGGTTCGATTCCGTGCCGGCCGGTTCATAAGCGCGAGACAGTGCGTCTGCTATGTACAAGTGTTTTCCCGGCTTGTACACTAGTTTAAACGTATATCGTTGTAAACGTAATAGCATTCGTTGTAATCGAGCCGGTGAGTCAACTATTGGTTTTTTAATGATACTAATGAGTGGTTTGTGATCAGTTTCTATAGTAATATCAAACCTTCCGTAGATGTATGCATAAAATCTCTCGCATGCAAACACACAAGCATACAATTCTTTCTCTATTTGTGCGTATTTTTGTTCGGCTTTATTCAGTGATTTGGACGCATAGCACACAGGCAAACCCTTCTGCATTAAGCACGCTCCTAGACCACTTTTGCTGGCATCTACTGAGATGGTTATTGGAGTATTAAGATTATAGTATTGCAAGACTGGTTTATTAGACAAACATTTTTTCAATTCACTAAAACGTTGTTCATGCCTTTCATTCCAGTGCCATTCAATTTCTTTCCTTAGTAATTCACGTAAAGGTTGTGTTTTGTCTGACAAATTCGGTATGAATGTCCCAACGTAGGTCACCAAGCCAAGCAACCTTTCTACATCTTTCCTATTTTCTGGTACTGGCATGTTTGTGACAGCTGTGATGTGTGAGTCATCAGGAAGCAGGCCTCGTTTTGTAATACGATGACCCAGGTATTTTATCTCCACCAAGCCGAATTTACATTTGCTTTTGTTTAATTTTAAGTTAATTTTCCTGCATCTCTCTAATACTTTTCTTAGCCTTTCATCATGTTCATGTTTCGTAGATCCAAATACTAGTAAATCGTCAACATACATACATATTCCTTCAATGTCATCAAAATTTTCATAAATTTTCCTATGAAAGACCTCTGATGCTGATGAAATGCCATAGGGCATTCTTAAAAACTTATATCTTCCAAAAGGAGTGTTAAAAGTGCAATACTCACTGTTTTTAATGCGAACCTGCCTTAAACCCGAAGATGCATCTAAAGTACTGAAATATGTCGCCCCTGAAAGTTTGGAAACGATTTCGTCTAACGTTGGTAGCCTGAAATACTCTCTTTTAATAACTTCATTTAATTCTTTTGGGTCCAAACATATCCGTAATTCCCCATTGGCTTTCCTCACCACTGTGATACTATTGACCCAGTCCGAGGGCCCTTCAACTTTCTCAATTATCTGTTGCTGTTCCATTTCTTCTAGCTTTTTCTTCACGTCTTCTCTAATAGCAAATGGTAATTTCCTAGGTGCATGGACAACTGGAACTGCAGTTTCTTTTAATTGTATTGTATATTCTCCTGGTAAGCATCCTATGCCCTGAAATATGTCTTCAAACTCACTTATGTAATTTGGTACGTCTTTATTTACTTGTAACGACATGACTCGCCTCACCACATCTAACTCCATACAGGCAAATCGACCCAGTATTGGATCTGAATTCACATCTGCTATTTTAAATTGTAGTAAATACATTTTGTCTTTGTAATATACTCTGAGGAGAATTTTTCCTATTACATTTATAGATGCACCTGAATATCCATTTAACTTTGTATTAGTCTGTAGTAAGTCTTTCTGCGATATGCCAATTTTAGACAAGTAACACAATGGTAAAACATTAACATCGGCACCTGTGTCTAGTTTAAAACAAATCTTTACATTATTTATTTTAAGGTTTAAACTCCAATCGTTCTTTTTATTACAAATACAATGAATTACCTGTTCATCCGTTTCCTCTATGTTTTATACACTACTACCGCACACTCGCGCAAAGTGATTCATTTTTAAGCAACGTAAACACTTCTGTCGATACGCCGGACACTCAAACTTTTTGTGTACATTCCCACAATGATCACATTTATTTACAAATGCACCCGATGACACACGTTGGGTGCGGGAGTGCGGGGGCAGCGGTGCGCGGGGGGGCGCGCGAGCCCAGCCGGCGCCGGCACCGGGTCGCGACGGGCCGCGGCCGTGCCATCCGCCAGCACCCACCATCACGCCACGACCGCGGCCAACTGATGTCTTCAAACTCGATCGGCCTCGCCCTTGTACAAACCACACATCATCATTTTATTCGTGACTCCCGCGAATCTCGTATATTGGTTCATTTTCGCGTTTGATGTTCTCCGAGTACATTTTTGAGACAATAGCTGCACGACAGATTTCTAGTGCTTTTTTTAAAGTTAAGTCTTCCTCACGCAATAGACGTTCTCGAATACCTGCGTTGGTGACGCCACAGACTAGCCTATCTTTAATTAACTCTTCATTTAGAGATCCAAACTCACATGACTTCGATCATCTGCATAACTCGAATGCATATTGCTCAATGGTTTCATTTCCCAGCTGTTCTCTTGTGAAAAATTTATGCCGCTCAACCGTTACGTTTTTCTTTGTTAGAAAGTATTCATCCAATATTTTCCACACACCCTCCACTGTGACCGGTTTATCCTCCGTTTGTTCTATGATATCGTAGTTCTCGACATTGTTCTCCTATGACGTGTAAAAGTATATTTAATTGGATAATCACTACTTTTTTTTCTAACAGACACGCTTTTGAATATATTTTGTAACCGTTTTTCCATTTATTCCAACTTTCACTTAAGCTACCTGCCGCCATATCCAACGCATTTCTGTCGAATAAATAAGCCGCCAGCGGTGTTAAAACACTTTCCATTTTTATATTTTGCACGTATTTTACAAGTATACACTTTTTCTCTTTGCACTATCTCATTTAAATTACTTAAAACACTTTCTTTATTTAGTGGGTACGCACCGGCTGCGCCATGTCAAATAAGGGGCACGTCAATGAGACACCGTGATTGAGCAATGACTGATTTATTAAAATGACAGTACTACCACACATACATGACAATAGCTAATATAACAAATTGTAGGAGTCTGATTGACGAGTCTGTGTTGTCTGCTTATTCTAACAACATAGTGAGCAATCATGAATTGTCATGTTGTACGAAGGAGGAACCACCTATAAAACCAACATCCTTGGAGGCTACTACTAGTCAGGAAAGGTGTTCTCTTCCTTATGGAACTGAAAAGGGCATTCCAGACTCTTCAAAAATTGTAGTTGTGGAGGTCACTCCGGATAACTTTTTAAACTACACTTGGGAGCAAATAAATCGAGCCACGATTCACGCATTATGGTTATTATTTTTGGTATTATGGAACGCATCGATTCGAAACATATATCGCCTAAAAGAAAGAAAGAAAAATATTTATTTGGGACACGCACAGGGAATACAAATAGTAAAAAATAAAAAAATAACAAACAATGTATAAACAAACAGAATAACAACAAAAAACAGTAAAAAGACCAGTGCGAGGCCAAAAAGGCTCCTATCTCAGCATAATGCTGCGATATTTAAAAAAATAAATAACGCAGCGCTGATATTCTGACAGGGTATTTAATAACCTTTACAATGAGGGTAGTTAGTTGTCAAAATTTCATTTTAATTAAAGTTTAAAGGGTAGAATAAAATTATCGCATTTAATTTGCTAGTGATGTGTATAACTATCCATTTTTACCGTACAATTGCGTTTCGTTTCTGTGTAGACAGTAGAAAACTTTCTACTGTCTACACAGAAACGCAATTTTTGTCTACTCCTCCGTCGACAATACGCGTCTCTAGGGCGCTCGTGCTAAGCCTACAGGAGTCTGTGGCGACTACAGCGGAGTCAACCAGAGTGCCTAGTGAAGTGCATCCGCGAAAGCAGAGTAGTGCTGCCCGTCAGCAAAGTGATAGTGAACCGATAGGCTTAAGTACATATTTCAGCAGACGGTGGCCCAGTGCTATGCGTAGTGCGGGTAAAAATGAAAGGGCTACGCTGCCTACAGTGCGAAAAGAGCGTGTGTTTACAGTTGAAGACTCAATAGTATAAATAACTATAGGTTTACAGATAACTGTAATTTATACTTTTACCGTTATTTAACATTTTAGAATGCTTTTACTTTGTTCACCATTTTAGAATTAATTTACTTTTGGTTACCATTTGACTTGAATTATTGTTTAACTAAGGTGATTTGATGATTGGTTAATCTTTCTTATCCCATCTTGTGCTCGGGAATATGTTCGGTGCAATATTTGCAACCGAACAGCTCAGCACTTTTGCCCGCGTTCATTTCCATAAATGCATGTATGGCGGTAATTACGTGGTAATTACCAATTAGTACGTATTCGACTACCATTCGCATTACTCAAATCAAACCATCTTAGTGCTAAGTTAGCTTAGTTACCATTTCATAATTATAATTAATTGTAGTATTCAATATAGCTTTCAAACCATAGAAGTGCTTATTATTAAATCAGTGATCATAAACCATCTACCAAACCATAACCAGTCCGATATAGTACCAAATCAACCAAATATCAACCAACCCAGAGTTTAGTGCTAAACCAAGCAGGCACTAAATTCAACAAATGGATTCAATGTCAGCAGCCCGACCCCACAGTAAAATGCCATAAGACATAATGCTGTGGAAGTAGCTAAAATAGACCAAACGCGCGGTTTCTACATCTGTTAACTGTCTTATCTTTCTAACAGCATAAGGGGCAGAGCTTAGCCGCCCCGCAAGAGATGTTATATGTGGTCCCCATTGCAACTTCTCGTCCAGCGTGATTCCTAGGAAAACCGTCTGATTAATAAATTCCAGTTTTTCTCCATTCAATATGATGTCACATTCGCTACTTCTAACATTAGGTAATTTAAATCTAATGCATTTGGTTTTTTTTCATTTAGTACCAAATTATTTACCGTAAACCAATCTTGGACTTGAAGAATCGAGTTATTCACGTCATCCAGATTTTGTGACCGTCGGTCTATTTTAAAGATTAATGATGTGTCATCTGCAAATAACACCATCTTCGGTTGATTTTGAAGTACTTGAGGTAAATCATTAATGTAAACTAAGAAGAGGAATGGACCCAATATCGAACCTTGAGGAACGCCCATTTCCATTTCATACCCTAATGAGTTTATGCCGTTTACTTGAACTTTAACCTTTCTATCTTTCAGGTATGATCTAAGTAGATCAAGAGCTGTATTCCTAACCCCATAGTGCTCCAGTTTCAGAAGAAGGGTCTCATGGTTTACGCAATCAAATGCTTTAGAGAGGTCGCAAAAAATTCCAATGGCATCTTTTGCTTCCTCCCAGGCGTTAAAAATGTTCTTTATTAGAGAAACACCAGCGTCAGTGGTACAACGCCCTTTGGTGAAACCGTACTGTTGTTCATGAAAGATGGAGTTTTTATTAAAGTGACGTACCATTTGATTGAGCATCAACTTTTCAAACACCTTACTGAGAACTGGTAGAATTGATACAGGCCTATAATTGTTGAGTTCTTTACTATCACCGGATTTGAACAAAGGAACTACTTTACTGTGTTTCATGAGATCCGGAAAGACACCTTTGTCTACACTGGTGTTAAATATGACAGCTAAATAGGGCGCAATGGTTTCGATGAAAGTTCTACAGACTTTTACAGACATTCCCCAGAGATCTTCTGTTGATTTAATTTTAAGATCTTTAAAAGCTTTTATTACAGCCTGGGGGTTTGTATGTTGAAACCTAAACTCCAAAGGGCATGCATTTACATTCTTTCTAAGTAAGGCAGCAGAGAACTCGGGTGAGGAATTTAAAGCTTCAGTCGTTTTTAGGGGAATATTAGCAAAAAAGTTTTCAAATGACTGAGCTACTTCTAGATTTGAGTTTATAGGGCCATGTGCAGTTTCTAAATTAAATTCAGTATTACGCTGTTTTTTCCTACCTGTTTCGTTATTTATTATTTGCCAGGTAGTTTTTATTTTGTCATCGGCTGATTTTATTTTATTGCTAATATAAAGAGCTTTAGCAACTTTGCACACATTTTTAAAAAAATTAGAATATTTTGCAACACACATATTAAAGCTTATATTATTCATATGTTGCTTTAGACCATAAAGTTCAAAAAGTTTTCCCCTGCTTTTACGAATACCTGGAGTCGCCCAATCACTAAATAAGAACTTTGTGTAAATACTTTTGGTTTTAAGTGGAAAAATTTCATTAAATTGTGTGTTTAATAGTGAAAAGAACTCGGCATAGAACTCATTTGGGTCACATAAATTATAAAAACTTTGAACAAATAATTTACTTGCCAAAGAGTTATTTAATTTCTCTAAATTTTTACATGTAATTGGCCTAAACCTTATTTGAATTTTTTGTATAGGCATGTATGAGCAAAATGTTACTGTTTGTCCACTGTGATCAGATGACAGCTTATTTACAATTTGTTTGTGTAAGTAATCGCAGTTACAAAAAATATTATCTATGCAAGTGACAGAAGAAGCTGTCACTCGGGTTGGTTCAATAAAAACATTTGATAAATCAAATGACCCAAAAAGACTTTATAATCTGACAGTATTCAAGTTATTTTCTAATAAATTAATATTGAAATCACCACATACGATTATTGACTTACTACTAGCACTAAGTTTCTTCAGCACATCTTCCATTACTGATTCAAACACACATAGATTCTGGTAACCTGGAGGTCTGTATACGCATACTATCACATGCTTATCAAGCTCAACACAGGACAATTCAATGATGTGTTCAACAGACAGACCAGTGATGTCTTTTCGTTCTTTAGATTTAATTGTGTTTTTAACTAAAATTAATGACCCGCCATGTATCATACGTTTTCGGCTGAAATGGCTAACTACACAATAATTTTCATAGTTAATTGACCGTACTTGATAATCTTTTAACCAATGTTCTGTTAAACAAATGACATCAAACTTGGTATTTTCCAAAAACAATTCTATTTCTAGTAATTTGGAAGAGCAACCTTGAATATTCTGATTAAGTAATTTTAAAGTGTGTTGCACTCCCTTTGGTTTCTTATCATTATGAGTTAAATTGCCAGAAGATACTTTATTACTATTGTCTAATAATAATTGGTTATTTGTAGGGGTAACTTCTGTTGTCTTACTAACTACACTTGGGAGCAAATAAATCGAGCCACTACCTTTTTTCACGTAAAATGGTAAATATTTTTGGGAATATGGAACGTATCAATTCGAACTATATATCGCCTAAAAGTTAAGTTAATAACCTTAACAATGAGGGTAAATTATTGAATAATAGCCTTATTGAATGATAAATTATTGGCTCTGCAAGAAAAATGGTAATTTTGATAGAAAATTTAGTAGGGCTAAAACAGTCCATAAACAACAATAAAAAACAAAATTATTGCAAAAAAAATATTCTTAATAACTGGTATTACCCCCCCGTGCCCTGATGCATTCTTGTAGCCTATTAGTCATCGATCTGATCAGAGTTACGATGACATATTGTGGTATGTTCTCCCACTCTTCAAGCACAGCGACTTTAAGCTCGGGAATGGATGAAACAGCGGGAACCCTGGCTCGGACTCTCCGTTTTAGCTCGTCCCATAGGTGTTCGATCGGGTTCAAATCGGGACTTCGTGCTGGCCATACCATTTGTTGAATCCCGATCGCAGACAAGTATTCCGTAACGATCTGCGCGGTATGAGGTCTCGCGTTGTCATGCATAAACAAGAAATTTTCTCCGACAAAACCAGCATACGGCATTACGTGGTCTTCAAGAATGTCAGTTATGTATCGGTCAGCTGTTAATCCACGTCTACCACTGCCATCGTTGGCGGGGTCGACGAAGACAAGTTCCGTTTTTCCGTCTAGAGAAATTCCTCCCCACACCATACAAGAACCACCACCAAAACTCACAGTTTCTCGAATGCAACATTGGGCAAATCTTTCACCAGGACGTCGGTTTCTCCCGTCATTGCTAAAAAGACAGATTCTTGACTCGTCAGAAAACAAAACTGACCTCCAGTCTTCTAACGTCCAATTAATGTGTTCTCGAGCAAACTCCAAGCGAGATCGGCGATGAGCTACAGTCAATTTTGGGCCAGTTGCTGGTTTGTGTGATGTTAAATTTCGTTCCTTTAGTCTTCGTCTCACTGTCCACCTACTGATTGCGACACCTCGAACGTCACGTAACGCTTGCTGTAGCTGAACAGCATTAAGTCCACGGTCGCGCAACGAATTGGTTGCAATAAAGCGGTCGTCACGTTCTGTTGTTGCCCGTGGTCGGCCAGTTCCAGGTCGCCGAACAAAAGCACCAGTCTCCAGATACCTGCGGTATACCCGCTGTACCTTTGAACGACTCAAATGAAGTCTGCGTGCCACTTCACGTTGTCCGTGTCCAACCTCAAGTAAAGCTACAACTTGGGCAGCTTCCGTCGGTGTAGTATCCATTTTATCAGGTTATTTTGATTACACAGACACAGATAAAGACAACAATAACAAGTAATATGGGTATGATTAACAAAAACCTCAAATTTAATCTTTTCTTAACAGAGTACTATAAAAATGTCTATTCTATTCTATTTTTATTATATGGCAAGCAAAGCCGATGTCGACTATTCTGCCAATGTCTAAAGTGAATTGGAAAAACAAGTGTGTATGTTAAAAATTAAAACGAAGAAATACTAAATTAGAAAAAAATAAAAAAACAACTGAAGACAAAAGTAGAATTATTCGATTGATGTTGTTGAACACTATGTGGATCTTTTTGGGTTAGTACGGGACTGAAACAAACAACAAACATATTAACATTAATATTGTAATAATAAAGTAGTTAAAAGCATAAAAAGCATACCACACCCACATAGACAGAATAATTTATAATTTTATGTTATTGTGACGGATGAAGGTCATCAGCGCCACAAGCAGTTCAGGGGAGGAATATGTTAACAAGGAGGGGAAATTAGTCGGAAGAGGGATTTTAAATTTAGGAAGACGGCTATATAGATTTAGAGATGGAACGTTGTTTGAGCATTCAAAAAAGATGTGATCCAAGGTGCCCTCTTCCAAACCGCACTCACAGAGAGAAGAGTCCCGAACCCGGATTTTTTCCAAAAACACGGGAGTACTACAAAAACCTAGACGAATACGACAAATGACGGATATAACGGGTTTGGAGACTTTCTTGTATGCGTAGAACCAAGGTTTTGATTTAATGACTGGTTGTACAGCATAGTAATACCTGCCCTTTATTCTTCCAGCCTTATTCCACTGTTCCTGCCATGAAGATAGTAGCTTAATTTGTGGGAGATTCAACAAATCATACCCCTGATGGGTATTGTGGGTGAGATCGGCTACTGTTGATGAGCAAGCATCTTTGGCCAAAGCATCAGCGCACTCATTGCCCTTAATGCCACAATGACTAGGTATCCAAACTAACTGAACCTCTTTGTGATTACTAACACAGGATAATAAGGACTTTTTAATTTTTAAAACTAGGGAACTGTGCAATTTACTTTTAAAAGGATTTTGTACTAAGGCTTGTAGACAGCTAAGGGAGTCAGTGAAAATTACGGCTTTCTCGATATTTTGGTGTGACTCTATAAAAAGGCAAGCTTCCAATATAGCCACACATTCACCCGTGAATACAGAAGACTCCTTAGGACATTTAAATTGTAAGACTATTCTAGAGCTTTGGTAATAGACCGCGGCTCCAGTGTGGTTAAGATCTGATGATTTCGAAGCATCCGTAAAAAATAATTGGAAACCATTCCATCGCTCGCCCACCACCGCATTGAAAGTCGAATTCGCTGACGGGGATTTTTTAGATATACCAATATCAAAGACAATTTTTGGAATATAACTTACAACTTCATAGGCAACATTAAAAAGGGGAAGTCTGGGATACTGTGCAATCGGGCATGCTAAATTTTGAATATGCCGAAAGGCGTTTAGGATTAGGGGGGTTTCTTTATTTTTCCAATAATTCGAGCTTCTGCATATGGCATCTAACTCGTTAAATTTTCCTATAAGAGGATGGGAAGATCTACATATTAGCCTAGACAAAAAACGTGAGGCCAGATATTGACGTCTAAGGGACAGGGGAGGTTCAGCACACTCGACCTGCAATGCGTTAATGGGGGAGGACTTCATACAACCTAAGATAATTCGAAGGCATTTGGACTGAACCTTATCCAGCCCAACCAAAGCACCTTTGTTACATGGAATCAGGAGGTATGTTCCATAGTCTAAAACGCTACGAACTAAGGCATTATACACTAATTTCATGGTGTAGGGGTGAGCACCCCACCAAACACCCGCAAGAACTTTTAAAATTGAAATAATTCTTTCACATTTTTGTGTGAGAAAATTTATATGGTATTTGCCAGTTAATTTTGAGTCTAAAATAACGCCTAAAAATTTTACTTTAGTAACTATTGGAATATTTTGGCCTAAAATGCTCACTGACACATGGGGGATGAGTTTCTTGCGAGAGAAAATTACTGCCGAACTTTTCGCCGCAGATAACGACAGGCCATGGCTTAAAAGCCACTGATTCAGTGAATCCAGAGAGAGGCACATAGATGACGCAGCGTCAACAATGGAGGAATCTGTCACGTACAAAACAATGTCATCGGCATATTGTAAGATCTGACAATTATTATTTAGGCAGGACCCAATATCAGCCGTATACAAGTTGTAAAGTATGGGACTTAGGACAGAGCCTTGTGGGAGTCCCTTCCATGTGTGCCTTTTATCGAATTCCTCTCCCTGGACTCTCAGGACCAATGAGCGGAACAACAGTAGCTCACATATGCATTGTATCATCTTAGCCGGAAGACTCAGCTGTTGCAGTTTTTGCCTGAGTACAGGAAGAAGTACATTGTCATATGCAGAGGAGATGTCAAGGAAAGTGGCAAGAACGGATTCGTTTTTCGATAGAGCTAACCGAATATCCGTTACTAAAATACCTACACTGTCCATTGTACTAAGCCCTTTCCTGAAACCAAATTGATAATTCGGCAGTAAGTCTCTCGATTCGACAATCCACTCAAGACGGTTTTTTATAAGGTGCTCCAGTAATTTGGCCAGGACTGAAGATAAAGCTATTGGCCTAAGGCCATTCGGATCATCTGCATGTTTGCCTGGTTTCAGCAATGGGATTATTATTTGTAATTTCCACTGATCTGGGACCCAACCTTGAGTATAGCAAACATTTAAAATATTTAAAAAGTAGGTTTTCGCGTTGTCGCCCGAATGAGTTATAAATGAATAAGGCACGCCATCAATACCAGGGGCGGAGTCCTGGACATGTTTGAGCACCACATTCAATTCCTCCAAAGTAAATGGTGCATCAAAAGGGTCCTCTGATACATTTAGCAGGGGAATACTGGGGCATTCAGAAGGGAGAGGGACATATGGGGGAGCAATCTTGTCAAAAAAAAGTTCAGCTGTTTCCCTAGTGATTGGTGAAGAGACTGATGGGGAGCACCCACGTCTAAACCTATTGATGCTTTTCCAAACCACCGAGACAGGAGTAGAGGGAGATAAGGAGGTGCAGAACTTAACCCAACCTGCACGTTTCTTCTTGCGAAGGTGACGTTTGGTTCTGGCATTAATCTGGCAATATGCCAATAGATTTTCGGTGCTCATATCTGCATTATAACATTCCTCGGCCTCATTCCTATTCCTGATTGCCAAAGTGCACTCAGGGTCCCACCACGGGGGTGAAGGGATTTTATTATGGGCACTGTTTTTCAGCGGAAAGCAGGAATCAGCACTGGAGGTGATGGCAGTAACAAAACCCTCATAACAGCTCTTGGCATGGCAGTGACCAGAAGAATCTAATAAACTTGAATTTAAATTTGGAAGAACATCAATTTTATCCTCCAATAATGATGCAAATTTTGCCCAATCTGGTTATCACTTTGCTGACGGTCAGCACTACTCTGCTTTCGCGGATGCACTTCACTAGGCACTCTGGTTGACTCCGCTGTAGTCACCACAGACTCCTGTCTGTGGTGAGGCTCCGCCCGGCTGGTCGTAGAAAGCGAACGGCATCTCACTCTTCTCCAGACCCAGGCTGCTGCCGCGCATAGGACATCTCCTAGCACAATGTAGACGACGGTGTACTGGTGAATGTCATGGACTGATATTTCATCGACCTCTGCTTTGGTGGATTTCAGTGTCTTGATCTGTTCTCCAAGGATGGATAGAGACCTATTCAGGCTCATGTCTTCTGGTAATGCTGTTTCCATGGTATTTCAATGTTAACAATATGGTTTATTTGGTCTAGCTCTGGTACAAGCAGATTTGGTGTAAAGTTTAGTTGGTTTGATTGTTGTTGTAAAGAATACCTACAGTGTGAAATCTTTACTTTTGATAAAGCATTTCTGGTTCATGCTAATGACCCCCGCTCGAGTCAGCTGACGAACGGTAACTTGATCGTCGCATTTGATTTTGATGGAATATGTGTCACAACAGAAATATAGGTATTGTGGCGTTGAGTGTAATTCTACCCATTTGTTTTTGCACGCTGTTCTTTCTGTTTTGCTCCTTTGGTTAATTGGGCTGGTTTCGCAAAAGTTTTCGTCACTTCCCAAATTTTGGATGGGTTAGAAGAGCTCGCACATGAATGATTCTCCGTGGTACAAGCATGTGTCAAGTTCATGTATGGTTTGTACGAAATAAGCATGCTTTTTTAGATTCACTGCGATGTACTCCGATATTGGTGTTATGCTAGTCATACTGTATGTTGTTTGCCGCGGTATTGGTAGTATCCTATATAATTTAAAACTTTCTCTTGCTATGAGCGGGAATGTAATTTCGAAGATAATGTATTTTTCGGTGACTCGAGCCTTTATTTTCAGTAGCTTGTAGATGTGTTGAAGATCTGTCTCTATGTTTTCGATGGGTAGGCCTAAATCTTGAGGCATTTGGCCGTAGATAATTCGTAGCTCTCGTTTGAGCTGCACTGGTGTCAGTAGATGCAAACTGATTTGGCCATGGTAGATTTCCGATATTGTATCGATCAACGTATCCTGTATCTGTTTCAAGTTTTGCATCATATTAATGGTAGCTAAAGCGACTAATGTAAAGTCCTGTTGTATTGTCATCACATCCATTTCTTTTTGCAGCTTGCTGTTAACCTTGTCCAAAGCATTTAAATGTTTATTTATGGTTTTGTGTTGCTTTGCAATTATGTCTTCAGTTCTTTGTAGTACATTGTGCTCTGCTTCGACGATAGATGTCAAGTTCTTCCATAACTGACCTTGGTGTTCTTGGTTACGGTGCACAAGTTCAATGTCCTGTCTGTATTTTTCTGCGAAGCTTTCGTCTAATACTCCGAACAATGAGTTTGCAATTGAGCCGACAGCGTTGATAAGACCTCGTCGTGTTCGTACGCGTTCGCCGTAATGCTGGCTAAGCAACAGCTGGTTGTAGTATTGCAGTTCGTTATAATCGTGACGTATTTGTAGGAGTATCATATGACAGTGACTTGATTCCAGAATCGTTTCACATGTTTTCTCGAGATAGCTTATAAAGTCATTGATGGCTTTGTCTCCTTGCCAGTATGGAGACATGTTAAAATATGTGACTAGTTTCCACTTATCTCGAATCAATTGTACTTTCCCCACAGTGTCAAAGTACAAAGATTGTTTGGTATCAAATTGCGTAATATTATATGAAGCTGTTGTGGGTAATATTATACTTAAGAACAGTACCAATGCCAGTGCAATGTTTACTATCTTGGGGTAGGTACTGTGCGTTCTGGTGTTAGGTTGCGGGTGATTACATGGTTCCTTTTCGACTTTAGTCCTTTGATGTTGTAGTGGTTCGCCTTTTTGTGTTTCTGGTATGGTTGGTTCCGGTTCGTTTATCGGTAAAACTGATAATTTAACTACAGGACGCTTCATGTAGCCGTTTTTGGTTTTTAGAGTCACTACTCTGACAATTTCATCTTTTCCTGGGTGGACTTCCATCACTCGACCCATTGGCCATTTCCCTGCTGGTAAGTTGTCGTCATGTATCATTACTAAATCACCCACATCGACATTCTTCTGGTATTTCATCCATTTGTTTCTGGTTGATAGTTGAGTTAAGTACTCTGTTTTCCATCTCTTCCATAAATTTTCAAATAATTGTGACACTAGATGCCACCTGGTTCTGGCGTCATCTGCTGTGTCAATGATGGTTAAACCTGGTCGTGCTGACAGGAAATGGGCTGGAGTGAGGAAATTTAAATCGTCCGGGTCTTCTGATAGCGCACAAAGTGGTCGTGAATTCAAGCAAGCTTCCAGTTTTGTTAACAGTGTGGCGTATTCTTCATAAGTTAATTTTTGTTGTCCAATCACGCGTTTGAGGTGGTGTTTAAGACTTCGCACAGCTCTTTCCCAAAGTCCTCCCGCATGTGGTCGTATTCTTCTTGCAGCATTCTATTGGCTCCAACAAAGTTAGTTCCATTGTCGCTATAGATGTGACGTGGAGCTCCGCGTCGAGCTGCCATTCTGTTTATTGCGGCTAAGAAAGCTGAGCTGGTTAAGTCTGAGACGAGTTCTAGATGCACAGCTTTCGTTACCATACATACGAAAAGTGCTATGTAGCCTTTGGTAGTTTTTATCCCGCGCCCTTTGTTTGCTTTCACATCCACAAAGCCTGTGTAATCCACACCACAATGGTAGAAGGCGGTTTCAGGGTTCACTCTGGATGAGGGTAGATCACCCATGAGCTGATATTGCTGAATGGGCTCTTGCTTCTTGCATGTAACACATTGTCGTATGACTTTCTTTGTAGCTGAATATTCGCTGATTATCCAATAAGTTTGTCGAATATTTGATAAAGTAAGGCGCGCTCCACCGTGGTAGGTTAGCTCATGAGCGTATTTAATTATTAGCGTGGTAATTCGATGGTTGTGTGGTAATATGATTGGGTGTTTCATCTCGGGACTTATTTGTGCGTTTGTTAATCTGCCCCCTACTCGCAAAATACCATCTTTGTCTAAGATAGGGTGCAATGGTAGAAGTTTACTTTTCGAATGCACGTTTGCATTCTTAAGTAAGCAACAGACGTCACTGGCAAACTCCATATGTTGTACACTTTTAATAATCAGCAGTTTTGCGCGACGGAGTTCATGTAATGTGAGATAAGGTTGACGGCCTGCCTTTGCAGTAGGTAGTCGTAGTATCCATGCAAAAACGCGTACGATTTTTGCGAAGGAATTTAATTTGTTTAGTAAATGGTGGATAATGTTGGGTATGGTCATGGTTGCTTTTTGGTGTTTCTCTGCAACTACTGCATTGGACTGTCTTATCTCTAGGCTGGTTTCATAGGTGGTTTGAGGTATGTCATGGTTATGGAATGATTGAATCCATGATGGCCCTTGCCACCAGAGATCGTGGTTTCGCAATTGTTTGGTTTTCAATCCACGGCTGGCACAGTCAGCTGGATTTTCAATGGTTTTGACATAACTCCATTTTTCTCTTGGTACTGTTTTGGTGATAGTTGTAACGCGATTTGAGACGAATGGTTTCCATCTCGCTGGATCTCCTTGAATCCAACCTAACACTGCTTTTGAATCACTCCAGCAATATATTTCTGGGTTATAAGACTCCAAACAAGTCTGAACTTTTTGCATAAGCTGTGATAATAGTTGGGCACCCATTAACTCCAACCTTGGTGTTGCGCACAGCACGCAAAGTACGCGATTAGTCGGGTAAAATGAGAAACAGTTTGTGAGTTGAAAAGTGCCTGAGACCCTGCGTCGGCGATAATACGCGTAGATCGCGAGAGCGCGGTGACATGCGCACTATACGATCGTGGCAAGCGAACTGGCTAGGCGTCGCGGGCGGGCAGCGAGCCGCGGGCGATATGTTTTGCCAAGCAAATATGACCTTTACAAGAAATGTGGGTAACTTGAAGTCGTGAACTAAATTTATTATTGTCATTACTTTATTTATTTTGTTAGAAAAATGTAAAATCGCAGGGGCGGGGCCTCAGTGCTTATTTATTATAAAAGGCACACAAATAAATGTTATTTAACGTTTTCCATACGTAACATTCTCCCCCTCAGTGTCGACACGACACTCAAAAACGGTCTCCTAAATTAAAATATTACACAACTTATTATCTAAAATATCGCTAACCTGGCTGCAGGACGTTTAAGTAAGCCATTTTTAGTCCTAACGTCGACAACCCTTACGCGACCGTCAGCACCGGGGTACACGGATTGTACGATACCTTTAGGCCAGCAGTTACGGGGGGAGTTAGGGTCAACTATGACGACCATATCACCGATCTTCAATTGCGCACCCTCTTCTCTCCATTTTCGGCGCGGCACTAGATCGGGGAGCACCTCCTTTACCCATCTGGCCCAAAAATGGTCAGCCAGGCGCTGGGAAATACGCCATTGTTTGCGCAGACTTAAATCTTTGTCTGTGAACACTCCTGCGCTTGGTAAATTTGACGACGATCCAATGAGAAAGTGATTCGGCGTTAATGTCTCGTCGTCCCGAGGATCCACGGAAACGTGACCGAGGGGCCGGCTGTTAATAATATTCTCCACTTCAGCTAGGAGAGTTATCAGAGTCTCTTCGTGCGGAGCTCTCTCTTTCAGGACCACCCTGAGGCCGGTCTTGACACTGCGCACAAGTCGCTCCCAAGATCCTCCCATGTGCGGGCTAGCTGGCGGAATGAAGCTCCAGGAAACTCCATTGTTCAGGGCTTCGTTCACAACAGTACTTTTATCTACGGCGTCGTAGGCTTTCCTTAGTTCAATTTCTGCGCCGCGCATATTGGTCCCGTTGTCAGAATAAATCTTCTTTGGCCAGCCTCTACGTGCAGCCATTCTGCGTAAAGCCATAATTAGTGAATCTGCAGTGAGAGACGGCACGACCTCAATATGTACGGCGCGTACTGTTAGGCACGTGAATAGGACACCGTAGCGTTTTGGTCTTGATCTTCCAACTGTGACCTCTATTGGTCCAAATAAGTCGACTCCTGTAACGGTAAACGGCCTTTGGTGATGTGTGAGTCTACCTTCGGGCAAGTCACCTAGTCGTGGCGGCCTTGGATAAGCTTTCCTGATGCGACAGATCAAGCACTGCGTCGCAACTGTACGGATTGTAGGACGTAGACGTAACATCCAATATTTTTGACGCAGTTCGTTTACCACCAACTCGTTGCATCCGTGGCCTACGCGGATGTGATAATACTTGACAATGAGTCGAGCCACGTGATCTTGTCCATCCAGAATCACAGGTGATTTTGTGTCGATCGCTACATCCTTAGTTGCTCCTATTCTTCCACCCACACGAAGTAGTCCGGTATCATCCAATATGGGTGTCAAAGCGCGCAGTCTACTATCGCGTTTTATTTCTTTATTTTGTTTCAACAGCAAGATGTCACTGGAGAAAGCTATGCCTTGAGAGTGTTGAAGCAATAATGTTTCAGCTCGTTTCATCAACTCATCGGTAAGTCCATTTGTTCTTATCTTCCTGCATTTATCTATGAACAACAAGGCAGTTCCAGCAGCTCGAAGCAATCGCAACCAACTGGAGAAGCGCGTCGGCTCCGGTACAGGTAAGTCGTTTATACTATTGTTATCATTTACTATATTAATTTTTTCTAATATTTCTTCATTGATTTTTATTTTATATTCAGGTTCCTGAGGCCAGCAAGATCGTGATTGATGTAAAAATGACGGACCGGTAAACCACGATGAGTCGCTGCTAAGTACGTAGTCGGTACTTTTAGTTCCCAAATCTGCCACGTTGACGTCGGTCGGTACATAGTGCCACTCGTCAGCCTTACTTAGATCGTCAATTTCTCCTAGACGATTAGCAATGAAGACTTTATATGTTCTACAATTATTTCTGATCCAGTGTAAAACAGTCGTTGAATCCGTCCAATAATAAACTGAATTTGGTTTTACGCGATGTTCCTTTTTAATATTATCAGCTAATTTACATCCTAATAAAGCACCCTGTAGTTCTAATAGCGGCACAGAAACCGATTTAGTAGGTGTAACTTTACATTTACTTGCGATAAACGCTACTATAATTTGTCCACTGCTCATTTCTTTGCGCCAGTACGCAACAGTCGCGTAGGCGCTCGGCGACGCATCGCAAAATACGTGCAGTTCTAAGTTTTCGTTACTCGCACTCTTATCGCTATCATAAAAATACCACCGCGGGATCCTAATATTATTAATATTTTTACCTTGAGTTATCCAACTCTGAAATAAATTATTTAACTCATCATTTAATTTCTCATCCCATTTTATATTTGTTTTCCAAGTTTCGCGCATTATTATTTTTCCTTTAATTGTAAATGGTATCAGATAACCATGAATGTCAAAAATAGACATAACAATACATAAAAGTTCGCGCTTCGTTGGTCTTCTTTTTAAGTTTACAACATCAACTGGTACACGTTTCAAGGTCAAATCGAATCCTAACTCATCGCTAGCGGGGTACCATAATAAACCGAGTGTCCTTTCCGATTGATCTTTATCGATGGTGCAACACACACTGTCACTTAAAGCTTCCTTCGGTACGCTTTCCAGAACATCCGGTACGTTGCTAGCCCAGTTCCGTATTTCGAATCCGCCCTGCTGGTGAATAAAAGAGACTTCCTTAATCATTTGCTTTGTAAGGTCGACTTCGGGCAAACTATCGATGTAGTCGTCCATATAATGTTGCTTAAATATAGCGTCGACAGCCGTCGGATAGGTATCCTTATAATGTAGTGCATTTTTATTTTTAATATGTTGCGCGATAAAAGGCGAGCAGTTCGCGCCAAATATTAATGACGTCATAGCATATTTATTAACGTCCTTAGTGGCTTCATCTGTAAATAAAAACCTAAGTGAATGTTGATCCTTTTCTTTAATTTTAATTCGAAGGAACATATCTTTAATATCTGCAATAACTCCAATTAGATTTTCTCTAAACCTAAACATAATTCCAAACAAGGATTGCAACAAGTCCGGGCCTGTCAATAAAAAATCATTAAGGGAACATCCCTGTGTTCTCGCAGCTGCGTCGAACACTAAACGTAACTTCTTCTTATTGGGGTTATCGACCCCGAAATGCGGTAGGTACCAAACGTGGTCGCTAGACTCCCCCTCGTTAAGCCTCCTGGCATAATTATTGGAAAATAAATGCTGGATACGTTCCCGGTAACGTGACGCGTAAGCGTTGTCGGCTGACATTTTTCTTTCGACTGATTTTAAACGATTATAGGCATTTTGATAAGAATCAGGCATATCAAAGTTATCATATTTCCAAGGCAATTCCACATACCATTGGTTATCAACTAATTCACATGTGTTATTTAATATGGTGACAGCACGCAACTCGTCCGCATTTTGTCGCGGTTGTTTTGATAAACCGATCGAGTCTAACGCAAATGATTTTCTTACTAACTCGTTTAACTCAGAATCACAACAATGTTGCGCGCTGTCGTCACTAGCGAAACGATCAGCTGACATGTTTATCATAATATTGCTGTTTACGACACCGTGTACACACCACCCTAGCGGTGTCTTTGTAACATAAGGTTCATTTTTTCTATTACCTTTTAAACACAAGATAGGAGCAATAAGATGATAATTATCCTGTCCGATTAACAGTTTCGGTTGTGCATCACATTTGCACAAGTCATATTCAATGTAGTCCGAATAATTAGTAAAGTCCATACACGATAAACGCTGAGTAGGTAAATTAAGTTCTTTCATTTTACGAGCAATAATACATTATTAGAAATGTCAAAACTTACGTTTTCTGTTTGACACACGAGCTCACCGGAGTCCCATGCACTTCGGGCGCGCATGGTGACTGTCTTACCGTGGAGACCTGCCTGAACAGCGAGGTCAGCAGATATCAGCGTCACGGTGGCACCGTCGTCGAGCAACGCGTGTGTGTGGATATTGTCTTTAGGCCCATGAACGGTTACCGGCACTATTTTTAAGAACACTTTAGGCACTGGCAATTCACTGATATTAATGGACGCACTGGTGTGGGCGTGGGCAACGGTGTCCTCGCGGCGCGACTCGGAGGGCGTGCATGGGTGCACGCGGGCTGCTTCCATCGCAGGGCGCACCGTTTCGGGTTGCGCGCTTGCTGCCGGCTCCGCCGCCGCAGGTCGCGCGGCTGTGGGGGCCGTAGGCGTGGTAGGCTTCGTCCAGTGAAGAAGATGATGATGTGGATGTCCACACTCGCTGCAGTCCGGAGCGCTGCACACGGCGGGTTCATTATGCCGAGCGCTCAAGCACTTGTAGCACAGATGTTTAGCACGTACAAATTGCCATCGATCCCGTCTCATAGCGCCTTTGAACTTGACACACATGTCTAAAGCGTGCATCGGAGAGGCACGACAAAACATGCATTTATTATAGGGAGTAGTAGTGCACGCTAACACTGAATGAGTTTTTATGTTATTATGGTCGTATTTCTTTCTTACGTCGTTCTGGCTATGTATGTAGCTCACACCTGAGGTTGCGACGATGGTTGCTTCTCTATATAAAAACTCCGATAGTATTTCCAGTTTAGGTATAGAACTATCTTGTCTCTCGTACGTATACTCGACCCATTTATTGATAAGGGCGGGCGGTAACTTTGAGAGTATCAATGACGTCGTTTCCGGACTTTGAAGGTATTCCTGCAACTTAATAGCTTTAACAGCTGTGACGTAGTTTTTAACTTTTATTGAGAAATTCACGATCTCCGTGTGGTATGCAGTCGGAAGTGGGTGAATTTTCTTAAATTGAGTAAATATTTTATTAATTATGCACTCGGGTCTGCCGAATTGTATTTCTAGGCAGTCAATTATAGCTTGCGGTGTTGTGTTGCCGATAAGGAGCGATGACACGGCTTCTTTTGCGTCACCACGTAAACACTTTCGTAACCGCCAAATGTTTTCTGCATCGCTATAGCTGCATAGGTGTGACGACTCTTTATATGACTCCTTGAACTGCAGCCACTGCATAGGGTCACCGTCAAACACCGGTAAGTCTTTTGATGTTGCCAGGCGCGCAAGGAGTTCTCTGTTGTTGTCACGAACGTTACTTCTAGCAAGTACTTGGTGCAGCGCCTCCGTCAACTGGTTGATACTGTCGCCACGCGGCGGGTGCTCGCTGACGAAGTCGTGTTGCTGCTCTGTATGGTACATCGGCATCGAATATAATGGGCAGACATTTTCTGCGCGATTGCTTTTAGCGATAGACTCGACGCCATCTTGTTTGTCGAACCACGACTCGACCATTCTCGAGCTTTTCGAGACTGAGCCATCTTGTAGGTCAGCTATATCGACTTCTAGTTTTTTCGAAAGCAAGTCCTTTTGAATTTGTGCACTTTTTTGTGCTAAATCGAGGTCGATTTGTGCTTGAAGTTGAGCCGCTCCATACTCTAGCCTCTTACGGGCCGCCGCCGACGAACACGCGGTTTTATTACTTTTCACTGATTTTACCAGTAACTGTTCACTTTTACTTGTAGTCAGCTGCCCCGTGGCACGTTTACTACGTGTTATAACACCCTTCGGGGGTGTGCGAAGCAGCGACATCCCTGCACACAGGTTTTTAGTCCGACTAAACACGTGGCCGAGATCCTAGATCCGGCTCGACAGGACCACTTAATGTTGCGCACAGCACGCAAGTACGCGATTAGTCGGGTAAAATGAGAAACAGTTTGTGAGTTGAAAAGTGCCTGAGACCCTGCGTCGGCGATAATACGCGTAGATCGCGAGAGCGCGGTGACATGCGCACTATACGATCGTGGCAAGCGAACTGGCTAGGCGTCGCGGGCGGGCAGCGAGCCGCGGGCGATATGTTTTGCCAAGCAAATATGACCTTTACAAGAAATGTGGGTAACTTGAAGTCGTGAACTAAATTTATTATTGTCATTACTTTATTTATTTTGTTAGAAAAATGTAAAATCGCAGGGGCGGGGCCTCAGTGCTTATTTATTATAAAAGGCACACAAATAAATGTTATTTAACGTTTTCCATACGTAACACTTGGTATTGATATATTTTTACTAACTGGCACTAATCTTGCTTTTGCTGCAACCAGAGATACCTCGTTAAGTTTATTTTGGTTAATGACTTTGCAATATATAACAGCGGCATAAGCTTTGCTCGACGCATCACAAAATCCGTGTAAATGTACGCTATTGTTTTTCTTTATTCCTAGCCATCGTTTGACTGTTATGGTATTTATATCTTTTATTTCTCCCCTTAAGTTTAGCCACTTCATCTTGATATCTTCTGGTAATGCGTCATCCCAGTTAAGACTTGATGACCAGACGCTTTGGAAAAGCATCTTCATGGTGATAGTTAATGGTGTGAGCCAGCCTAATGGGTCGAATATTTTTGATATGTCGGAGAGAAGTGACCTTTTGGTTGGTTTTGATGAGGATGCTGGCTCCAGTTTCGAGTCAAAAATTAATTTATCCTGTTGCGGATTCCATCCTAGCCCCAATGTTTTCGTTGAGTCTGACTGTTTAAACTCGTAAATTTGCTGGTTCCACAAATCTTTTTCTGAGTCAGATTTTTGTGGATGGTTTCTGTGAATAAGTCTTTAAACGACGTCCATTGGTGGTAATTGCCTTGGAATATTGGTATATCCATCTGTGGAGTTGATTTGTCGCGATGTGATACAGACCACATTTTGGAGTTGATGGTTTTCTTCAAGTCGTTATACATTTTCTCATATCTGTTGAATTCCTGTTGGTACCAGACATCCTCAGCACCGTTTTCACCTTCTATTTCCCAGTGCAGGCTATCTATAACAGCCCAACGACTCTGAAGAGACTTTAATGCACCGTCGAACTCCCACTTGTTCTGTAATTGGTCGATTTCTATGGTTGCTACTGTTCTCATGAAAGCTCTAAATTTGATGGTCTGCTGTTTTAACATTCCTTCTAATTTATTGTCTTCATTTGAATCTCGCGTATCCCTAGGTTGCTGTTGCAGTGCGTGTGAATGAGAATCCCCTGCTTGCTTCGATATATCCGCGTCTGTCGGCGGCTGGTAAGGTTCTTGCTGCTTTGACAATAACTGTTCCATAGTTTTGGTTATTAGCTGTTTGATGGACAAATAGACTTCTTCCGCCTTATCAAAACAATTTTTCGAGAAATAAATATGGTCAAATTCAGCAAGTTCACAACACTTTCTATGGTTGCGTTGATATTCTCTCCAATAATTTTCTAATATTTCCAACTTCCGCTTGCAGTAATCAGAAGTTTTTCGTTCAGATCCGTCTTTCTTGATGTTAGTTAGAAGCTTAACCAAGGAGTCGTAAATCTCCGTTTGGCTGACTGGTAACTCCTCCATTTTTCCGACGGTCAATTAAATACGCAAGTGAAAATAAAGTGTATAAAATGGTTTGATCTGACCTTATATTCTCCTTACGCGACAGCTGCCCAATTTTCTTCCGAACTTGATCTCACTGCCTACCTACTCTCCCTACTACTGGTAAAATACAAAACACTGGTTACAAGGTCCCGGCGCACAAACACTTCACTGTACTTCGCGAACCGAGGCACTTAATGCTCGAAGGACCATGTAGAATTTAGTGCCTGCTTGGTTTAGCACTAAACTCTGGGTTGGTTGATATTTGGTTGATTTGGTACTTTAGCGGACTGGTTATGGTTTGGTAGATGGTTTATGATCAAAGATTTAATAATAAGCACTTCTATGGTTTGAAAGCTATATTGAATACTACAATTAATTATAATTATGAAATGGTAACTAAGCTAACTTAGCACTAAGATGGTTTGATTTGAGTAACGCGAATGGTAGTCGAATACGTACTAATTGGTAATTACCGCCATACATGCATTTATGGAAATGAACGCGGGCAAAAGTGCTGAGCTGTTCGGTTGCAAATATTGCACCGAACACCATTTTTATTTTGCAAAAGAGAGCTGTCAGAGCCATATACAATCTGCCTCGTCGCGAATCTCTCAGGGAACTATTTAAAGGGATTAATATTATGACAGTACCTTGCCAATTCATTTATGAAAATATTGTGTTGTAACGAGTTTTTTTACACCGTTACATGTATTGATGATTGTAGTCGATTTCGGAACGATTTCTTAATTTTTTTTTTTTTTATCTGTGATACATTTCGTATGACATTTTTGGACGTCAAAATTGGACTTCACTTTTGCGATCTTTGTTGGTCAAGTGACATGTCTCTTGATTTTTCCTGAATGGAATCGTAACTAATCTAGTTTATTGTGGCGCTTTAATGCCCTAATCCTAAACCAAAGGACCCGTGGAATGGTCCCGGTGGATATTTCGATCCGATTTTTGGTAAGTTGCTCTTTTCGAGAGAAAATTTCCTTCGACGATGGCGGTTCGTTTGTGACCATCTTACGGTTTTTCGCAGGTTTCCTCGTCGCCTCCCTACGTCTCTTATACCAAATATCTTCACGGTACACCGAGGGAGACGCGAGTTTATATACCTGGAATAAGCGGTAAGTTTTTCGTTGGTCGATGCGTCCCCGCGTGTCCGAGTTCGGAGTGAAAACACATCTCAGAGTTCCTTTTTGTCCACAGCCTACAACTGTGGGTGCTTATTCCACCTTTACTTCAAATAAATTTCTACTGGCCTTCCACGGGGGCTGATTACCTGAGAGGTACCACCTTCCGGCTCTCGGGGTCAAGCTTCAAGTTACATATTTTTTATATCTTTTTTTTTCCTATAGAACATAACAGCCTTCAGCTGCGAATTTAAAGATGCAATGATGATATAGCAAGTAAACTTTATATTAATATAATAGTATACATTAGGCTAAAGGTACAATAAACTGGGAACGTTCAAGGTAGTGAGTCTTTTAATCACCATTGACATCCACAGGCCCCCATCCTAAGATTAATGGTCCAATCTCTCCAACTTTATTTATCTGGCTATCTATTATTAGTGTGTCGCTCCACGGCGCCCGAAATTTAATTTCTTACAATAACATACTTTTTTTTAGGAGATCACACACACACACACACACCTATTCTTTTAATTTTTAATATTACATTTGGCTTCCCAATTAGGGACCGTATTATCCATTAAATTTTTATTATTACATTTGTCGCTCAAGCGAACAGGGACTTGAATTTAGCTTACTTATTTTGTTATTGATTCATTGCATCTTGATATTTTGTAGTAACACATTATTGTACAATGTTGTAATTTAAAAACTTAAATTCTTTGGATGTTTGCTTTTAAGTAAACAGTATTTTCTACTAACATTATTGTATTTTGTACTATTGTGTATGTTTAATGTTTATGGTTACAGCATTACTTCTTTTCTCTTACAAAACCAACATTTTGTATGGTAAGACAGTTTGTTTTATCTAAGTGTCTCAACAGTGTAAATTAAGTGCGGTGAAACTTTGTTTCATATTTAATCTAAAGCAAACTTTAGTTTAACTAAGTAATCTTACTTTTAGTAACTTGAATTGATCTTGTAAATTGTTACTGCATTTTTTAAACTTGAAATTTTCATCAAAACAAACTTTGAACATATCTTTTTAACCTCAAGTATTTTACAACTTTGGAAGTTTTTGTTTCATATTTAATCTTAAGTAAACTTTGGTTTAACTTGGTAACCTTACTTTAAGTAGTTTAAACTTATCCTGTAAATTATTATTGCATCTTTTTACTTGATAGTTTCATCAAAACAAAAAAACTTAGAAAATATTTTACACTTACCCTCAAATATTTCACTTTTTTTTTAAATTTACATCTTGCTTTGCTCATCAATTTTCGTTTAGTTTATTCATGATGGCTAATGAAGACCAGTCTTTTCCGCCTATTGCTAAAGACCACATAGAATCTGATGGCGCTTGCGCAGATCCTAATGTTGCACAAACTGCTCCGGACATGATTAATTTGAGAGAAGTACCACACCCTTTTGATCATAATGAAAGGATTGCACACTCTTCCTCAGCTTTTGCTTTGCACGCTCTGCCTTCTTTTAATTCTATGAATACTTTGGTTATCTTGTGTTGGAGAATTTATTACTGAAGTTGAAGAATATTTTATACAACATTTTGAAGAAATTTTGTTAGTTGGTTCAAATAGTTGTATTTTGGGTTCAAATAGTCATGACAATTTTTACAGTTAGGTTATAAAATAAATTCTGTTTCTAGTGCTGCTTATATTTATTGGTATCATTGAATTACCTGTTACTTGTGATAATTTAACTAAAAATATTTATTTTCTAATTATCCCTTCTTTTCAACTTGATTTCATTTTAGATTTTGCTTTTTGGTTAAGATTCGATTTGGCTTTTAGGTCTTAGCAATCCTAGTGGACGCTTAGCACGTTGGGCTGCTAGAATTTCTCAATTTACTTTTGATATAGTTCATAAAAAAGGTTCTTTACATTTAGTACCAGACGCTTTGTCTCGTATTGAAATAGCTGCTATAGGAATCTCTGAAAATAATTTAGTCTTACCCGATGATGATATTTATGATCCTTGGTATAAAAAAGTATTTATTAATTGTCAAAAGTCTCCTTGCAGATATAAGAACTTTAGAGTAGAAAATAAAGCCTTATATAAGTTTTGTAAAAGTAAGTTTGATCCCAATAGTAATCTTAATTGGAAGATAGTTATTCCTAAAGAACACATATTAGATACAATTCGTTCTAATCATGATGATATTAATTCTGGACACTTAGGTATTCATAAAACTTTAAATAAATTAAAACAACACTATTTTTGGAAAGGGATGTTTAATGATGTTCAAAAATATATTCTTGCTTGTGATACTTGTAAAGCTTATAAACATACCACTCAACCTCCTTTTGGTATTATGGTTAACCCTAAAAAAGTTGATCGTCCTATGTTGATGCTTTCAGTAGACATTATAGGTATATTGCCTAAATCTTATTCTGGACATAAATATATTCTTTCAGTTGTTGATGTTTTCACTAAATACTGCTGGATTTTTCCTATGATAAATGCTACTACTAGAGTAATAAATAAACTTTTTGAAAAAGAAATATTTCTTAAATTTGGTTGTCCCAAAATAATTGTTTGTGATAATGGTACACAATTCACTTCTAAACATTTTGTAGAGTTTTTGAAGGGTTTTAACATTATTAAAATATTTTATAATACTTTATACACGCCTCAAAATAATACTGTTGAGAGATATAATAAAACTGTTGAAACTTGCATAGCTTGTTTTGTCAAAGATGATCATAGAACTTGGTCTAAATATTTACCTAATATTCAACTAGCTTTGAATAATAGTGTTAATCTGGCCACAGATTTCACACCTAATTTTTTGATGTTTGGTAGAGAACTTATTTTTGATGCTTCTTTACATCGTTTTAGTAATTCTATCGATAACATAGATGAACTGGAAATTTCCAATAGAGTTCACTATGCCGATTCTCTCAATTCACTTAGTAATATTTTTGTTAAAGTGCAAACTCATTTATTAAAAGCTTATCAGCGTAATGCTCGCTATTATAACAAAGGTCGCAAAGTCATTTCTTTTGATGTGGGTGATGTCGTGTGGAGAAGAAGTTTCGTTCAATCTCATGCACCTACTTATTTTTCGGCAAAACTTGCTCCTAAGTTTATTAAATGTAAAATTATTGAAAAGATCTCTGATAATGTTTATATTCTGAAAGACCTTAATAAGGGAACGACTGGTCGTTATCATGTTAAGGATATAATTAAATTTTAATTTGGTTTCCCATTATTAATCTTGATTTTGATGATTTTGTTTGAAGGTCACTTTTGATAGTGTGATGCACGATGGGATGGATGATAGGTTATCGGTGATTTGAATGAAGATGTATGTTAGGTAACTTCTTATAAAATTTATTAAATCTTGATTTAACATTCTAAATTACAACTTAGGACATTTTTATAAACTTCTTCAACCCACACAGATACATTTTCCATATCGAAAGATCTTATTATTATACTATTATTATCATGTATATATTTTTTTTTAAACAGTCTTGTACGCAATTTTCCTGTGTAAAATTTTGCATGCAATTCCTGAATTGGTGCCTACTACCTTTGTACGTTTTGTTTACACTTGTAGAGGTTTACCTATTTTTTTTATCATTGTGCTCCTATAGTGACTCTGTCACCCGGAATATTTCGTGGTGCACTTAGGAAGAACACAGTGATTTCTTTTTTTGTTTGTGCCCGGAAAGTTGGTGGAGTTGAGCCGATCACAACATTTTTTTTGTTTGTGCCCGGAAAGTTGGTGGAGTTGAGCCGATCACAACATTTTTTTTTGTTTGTGACCGGAAAGTTGGTGGAGTTGAGCCGATCACAACATTTATTTTTGTTTGTGCCCGGAAAGTTGGTGGAGTTGAGCCGATCACAACATCTTTTTTCTTTGCATCTTTAGAGATGTGAAGGTTCCTATACTGTTTCTCACAGTTATAATTTGTTCCTGCTAGTCAGTGGCGATGGTGCCTAACTGCACTCATATATAATTTTTTGGATTAATCTCGTTAAACAGCGGCCTTTGCGCTTAACTGTACTCGAATTAATATTCTTTTTATCCTGTTACATTAAACATATACTTGCTAGTCGGCGGCTATGGTGCCTAACCGAACTCTTATTAGTATTTTTTTTGTTTGTTTGTAAAGCTTTATACTTGCTAGTCGGCGGCTATAGTGCCTAACCGAATTTGTATTGGTATTTTTTTGTCTTTTTAGAATTTTATACTTGTTAGTCGGTGGCGATGGTGCCCAACCGCACTCAATTGGGTATAGTTCTGTTGTATTGTTTTACAGTGTTAAGCGACTGCTGCACTTAACTGATTCTATAGTAGAACTCGGATTTAACTTGTTAGTCAGTGGCGAAGGTGCTTAACTGTACTCTTGTGGTCCAGCATGGGCCGGAATCCACGCAAACTGCAGTGTATTACCCTCAGAGATGGTTCGGAACGCAAATTCTCTTATTAAATAAATTATTGGCAACTGCGATTTGAGAACGAAAGGAGATGTATTGATGGCTAGAAGAGTACTTTGAGAATCAGTAAAAATTAAAGTTTTTTTAAGCTTTAAAACACGAAAATATTCTATGGCTTTTAAAATGCCAAAACATTCCCCGGTAAAAACAGAAGTCTCAGGTGGCAGTTTTATTTTTTGTACGATGTTGTATTGAGAATGGTAAGTACCAATCCCAACACAACCCGTCGGAGAACGCTTCGCAGCATTCGTAAATATTTGGTGGTACTCTAGGTGTTCAGCCAGAAAACGGTTAAAACTTAAATGGCAATTGGCATCTGATTTATAGTCGTATTTTTAATTAGACGAAGCCAACTGACAGTAGCTAATGTCACTTTGTAAAATAATGTTGCCATATTTAAAGTAATAGTGATGCGTTCAGTTCTCGTTCAATCAGATGAATGAACAATGAGTGTGAATAGTTAATCATTTCAAATCATAAAATAATATTATTTCTATTTTACAATAAAATTGTATAAGGTGCTCTGATATAAGTTACTAGTAGTATGTAACTACAATCAGTTTTATGACGGCTTATTATTACAAATCGCGGCCCTGCGACTAGTGCCTTTTTGTTTGTAATTCGGCTTCTAACCTCTGGTCTGATAGCATTAATGTTTTTTCTGCGCTCACGCTGTTTAGTTATTGTTTTTGTTAAGTTTTTCGTTACGTTGTGTTTGTGGTTATTGTTGTGTTTGTTTGTTGCTACATTGTTTCGTACAAACGATATGGATCCTCAACCAAGCACGTCAAACCAAAGCTTGTCTCCAAGAAAGAAGAGACCACGGATTGCTTTATGCGTTACAAACAGGTATTTGAGGAGAAAGCTGCTTCACTATGACCTATTGAGGCTCCCAAAAAAAAGAATGTGTTTCGAAAACAGCTGACATTTTGGGAATTGGTGTGACCTCAGTTTACAGTGTATTAAAAGAATATAAAGAAATTTAACAATTTAAGTCTCCCGAGAAATGTGAACCGAAATACAGTTTCAAAGATAAATTAGACGATTTTACTTTTGCCGCTATAAGACGAAAAGTACATCATTTTTTTTTGCAAATGAGCCACTCACCATTAAAAGGCCCCCATACAACTGTGAGCTCAATCCCATTGAGTTGGTATGGGCGCAGGCTAAAAGTTATATGTTGCAAGTAATAACAAAACCTTCAAAATGACAGAAGTAAAAAAACTTTTTGAAGAAGGACTTCAACATATCACACCTGAAAAATGGAGTAGCTGCGTGTCTCTGATAATTAAAGAAGAAGACAAAATGTATGGTCTCGACTTCATGATCGACAATGTTTCAGACATATTTATAATTTATTTCACCGAATGCGATAGTGATGATTTTTTATCTGATGATGAATAAAAACAAATTATTTAATAAGCGATGTTTCTTATTTTCATGACCTACCTATAATTGTTATATTTATACATCTATAGTTTCAACTACATGATGTATTGAAAATAGGACAGTCTTACAAGTTTCCTCGCAATGTTTTCCTTAATTTTTAAAACACTCGGTATTCAGTATAGGTAGATACTATAGGAACATAGTCGTCGAAACCTCGTTGGTATGTACAAAGCACGACTAAAATTCGAACCCCGTACCCGATATCGGCAGTTCGGCACACTAACTATTCACTAAACAATCGTGGCAATTTCATTCATTCAGGAGTTTTTTCAATCATTCACTTTGTCACAACACTATTTTTATTTCATCAAAAACTGACAACACAGTAAACGTCAGTTGACTTCGTCTAATTAAAAATACGACTATACTTAAACAGTTATATTTTATGATGTGACTGAATTTTAAACTCTCATAGCTACTGCTAAATAGCGGAAGTTTATTGAAACGATGAATAGGAGAAGCAAGTGATAGGATTTTTTTATAGCTTACAACTAAACAAGGAGCACGTTTATGGGACCAGTAATTTGAAGATTCAATCTGCAACACTAAAGAGTCCAGTTTAGGAATAAGAGGATGAGTTGAGATCTGAAGAATCCGGAACAAATATTTGTCAGATAGAAATTGCCTTCTAAGATGTAAAGGAGCTTCCCCGCATTCAACTTGGAGTGCATTAATGGGGCTAGACTACATGGCACCCGAAATAATGCGTAGTGCCTTGGACTGGATGCGATCCAATTTTTTTAAAGCCATAGAACTTCCAGGTTCGAGAACGAACAATCCATAATCCAGAGTGCTTCTGATGATTGCGTTGTAAACGAGTTTCAAAGAAAAGGGATGTGCACCCCACCATACACCAGAGAGAGGCACCTAAGCATGTTTAGGTGATTTTCACATTTGTTAACAATATATTTACAATGAGGAACACTACTTAATTTACGGTCAAGTATTATACCTAGATATCGGAATTTGTCTTTAACTGGAATAGGTATTTCCTTATAAAAGAGATTTATTAAGGGAATATTTCTCTTCCGGGTGAATAAAACAGCTGCGCTTTTAGACGTGGATAAATCCAAACCGTTAAGATGTAACCATGACTCCAAAGTATATAAAGCAAAAATTTATAGCACAGCTGGCTTGTTCAATAGATTGGCTTGAAGAATATAATAACAAATCATCGGCATATTGAAGAAATTTAACATGATTAGCTAAGGACGTGTCTAAATCTACAGCCTTATTTATAAAAATCTCGCTAACCATTTGTTAGCCACTGCTTAGCTAACCAATTAGTTAGCTCTAAATAAATGCTTAACTTTTCTTTATTTATAAACGCTAGTTAGCGGGTGATTAGTAGAGAAACGGTATAGAGGTGAAATTATGTTTTCAGCACAGATTATAATCAAAATAGTCGACTACAAAACAGAATTTCAAGAATAAAGTTGTCAAACCCACGATTTTTGTATCTGTCGTGACTTTAACAGACGTATGTCAAAAATTACATCGGAAAATTTTAATTTTAATATAATTATTTATTACATTACTTCATTGTATTTCATTGATAATAATTAGCTACAATAATTAGAGTAAACTGGAAAAGGTATTTATCTCTGAATTTATATACACTTACTAATATAAACTAACCAAATTAATGTAAAACTGATGTAACATCAGTAGCCGATTATAGCTATGTTTTTTTCATGTCCTAGCTTGAATATACTCTTTTGGAAATGTATGTAGGTACTTGTGTCTATTATATATTACTTCCTAATTCCTATCGCTGTGGCAACAGGGTTTCAGTGTCTTTTAATAACAATTATTATACTTGTTTACAGGTACAAGTTTGACTGCTGCTATGAAAGCCACTATTAGCACCTAGCACCATTACTATTCAACCGCAAAGACGGGGAGGTAGGAGACCATTAGGGCTGAGGCTACGTGGAATTGATGAGAAATGAGAGTGGCATGAGAAAAGAATGGCACAGTCTATGTCTTTGTAAGAAGAATATTGGAAATCAAAAATAGGGAATTTATAACAAAAATGTTACTTTATTAAATATAAAAATAAATTGTTAATACAAAATGTCTCTTGTTATTTGTGTGCTACGTGGCTATTCTTATAGTTTATGGCCTTAGTACTGGCGTCAAGATTAAGGGCACATGGGGTATCACATTGGATAATAACTATCTCCTATGAGCTTCCTCACAAACTCATACCCTTAAAACCTCATGAATAGGTACCTACTGAGTCTACTCCTGTTTGAGTTTTCCCTATAAATCCTTTCATCATGTGTACTTCGAATGAAGAAAATGTAATGTAGAAAATCATTCTCGTAATGGATTTGAACGAGCTTCGTAGGTCTTCCTTGGTCTACTTCCCGCTGGCGTTTAAAAATGATTTAATTTTTTTCTGCGTCGTTCTGAAAGGTCATAAAAGATTGTCGAATTCCATATTTACTAAGGTACAGCTCGATATTAGGAACAAAATAACCTCGAGGCAAACAATAATCCTACTGAATCGATCAGCAGACTCAAATAAAAACCGCCATATTGCCTCTTAGCATCCTCTTAACAAGCTACCGATGGTGTTTAAATTTGACAGCTACTAATCAATTGGTTAGCGAACTCTTAGCGCTAAACAACGTTTATGAATAAGAATTTGGCTAAACATTTGCTTAGCAATTGATTAAAATAAAAGACACGTTTATGAATAAGACTGCTAATGTGTAAATATTGTAAAGAATGGGACTAAGCACAGAACCCTGTGGGAGACCTCTCCATACCAGACGAGATACTTCTTGATCTCCTATTAACATGTTAACAGAGCGTTCAGTCAGGATATTAATAATGAAATTCGACAAATTCAATGGGACTTTTAAGGCTTGTAATTTATTTTGTAAAACTGATATAACAACATTATCGTATGCTGCATTAATATCAAGGAAAACTGCAACAGTAGATTGGTTATTAGAGAAGGATAACCGAATATCAGTTGTGAAAATACTTAAACAATCAGTTGTACTTTTACCTTTTCTAAAGTCATATTGTGATTCTGCCAAAAGGCCCTTACTTTCAACGTACCATTCAAGGCGATTTTTAATTAAGTATTCCGCTAATTTCATCAGAATTGTAGACAAGACTATGGGACGGTATGAAGAACCATTTGACGTTTCCATTGAACAGGGATGTTCCCTGTTTTCATAATAGAATTAATAAGCTCTAAATAATAACTGAGGACGTCCTCATTTACGTTAGCAAAAAAGGAATACGGGATGCCATCGATACCTGGTGCAGAATCCTTGGTTTTATGAACAACACCCCTAATTCAGTGAGAGTGAATGGTAGGTCTAGTGTCGTGTCTTGCTCAATGGCTACGTCAGACAGGTTATGGTTAATATTCTCAGGTACAAAAGGAGGAGCTAATTTATCTTAAAAATTCACGAGCTAAAGAAACGGGAATAGGAGAAGGGTTGTTATAAATGGACCTAAATCTGCGAATATTGCGCCAGACAATCGTATGGTGAGTATTCGGCGAAATTGATGAGCAAAAACTACGCCAAGAATCAAATTTTTTCTTCTTAAAAAGTTTGTTGGTTTCATTTAATGAATTACTAACGATTTCAAAATTAATGTCAGACATATCAAGGTTATAGTTGTATTCGGCCTCTTTACGTTTTTTGATTGATTCTGTGCACTCAGAGTCCCACCACGGAGGCGAGGGAATTGTATTATTATTGCTATTTTTTACAGGAAAAACTTCATCTGCCGCTGCGATTAGTATGAGTGCTAAAGCTTCAGCACAACTATTTTCATTGCCATCAGATATAACAGGCAAGGAGCATAACTTTCTGTCAACAATGTTTCTAAATTTGTCCCAGTAATTAATATTTCTATTAGGAAGTTTATGTTTTAAGTTTGTATGCCTTAATGGTGCATTTGGTTGGGATAGAGGATAAGAAATAACTATTGGAAAATTGTCACTACCATAAGTAGAGGTTAGAGTACGCCAATTTAATGAAGAGGCTAAGTTTGGAGAACATATAGAAAGGTCGATTGCGCTTTGGTTCTGATTGGGATCTGAACGGCGTGTGGCACCTCCAGAGTTCAAGATGCATAAATTATGTAAGTCTATCATATCTAGTAACTCATCACCATAACAATTAGATGTTGAACAACCCCAAGATTGGTGATGGCAATTAAAGTCCCCCAATATTAAAAATGGCTTTGGAAGAGAAGAAAAGAGATTATTCATCTCTTGAAGAACCGTAAAAGAGGAGTGAGGAATGTAAATAGAAACAAGACAAGTATGGTGCACTTTAATAGCTACAATTGAAATTTCCTCACTATGAGGAGGTAAGGAAATTATAGAGAAAGGGATAGAATTCTTGATAAGTATAGCAACCCCACCATACCCATCAGATCTATCCTCTCTAATGGTTAAATAACCATTAACTTTAAAAATATGATTGGATTTGAGCCAAGTCTCTGCTAAGGCAAAGGCAAAAGGCTCATATTTGTTTAAAATATAAATAACGTCACTTTTTTTGTTCACCAGACTGCGGCAGATCCATTGGATTATTTTGGATGTGTTGTCCATTTTGAATGGATTGAGATACATTGAAAGAAGTGGCAACGTTGGACGGTGAAATGTTGAACTGAGAGAGAAGATTGTGTAATGCAAAAAGAAAATCGTTTATGGAAAAACTTGTGTCTTTATTTGCATTAATATGATTATTAGAAAGAGCACAACCATTTGATGGCTGGGGAATGACAAAATCTTTAATAATGCATTGTGAGCCTCTTTATTATATCCTTGTACAGATTTAGGAGGGGAGCGTGGTTTGAGAAAGACAGTCTTTTTATAGCTACTCGTAGTAGGCATTCTATTCGGTAAAGAAATTGATGGAATATCTGCAAAATTTTTGGAGGGAGAAGATAACAGTTTATCAGCATATGATTTAGTTACTGGGGGATATAATTTTGTGGCTTCAGCATAAGATACTGAACTTTGTGCCATGTATGTTTTAATTGATTTTTGCCTTAAAAATTCTGGGCAAGACTTATTAGTAGCATAGTGAAAACCAGAGCAATAGCAGCAAGATGCACTTTCAGGTTCTCTTTCACAACTGTCTCCAGTGTGGTCTTGACCACATTTAAAACAGCGAGGTTTGGACCTGCACTGAATTTTAGTGTGACCAAAACGACAGCAATTGAAGCACTGAACGGTAGGGAAAATATATAAATCTACAGGTAATGCATTGTAGCACATAAAAATTCTTTTAGGCAAAACCTGTCCATCAAATGTAACAACTATGGATTGGGAAGGTTTCCAAGTAGTTGTACCATCAACATTCGTTTTAAAATTGAGGCGTCTGACTTTTAAAATTGGACCGCAACCAATAGGCACTGTTATATTATCAATAACTTCCTCTGGAGACCATTCCGCATGAACACCACGCACTAAACCCATTCTAGTAACATTAAAAGTAGGTATAAAAGCTTTATAATTATGTGTTTCGAGACTACTGTTTGTAATAAAGGAATTTGCGTCCAGGAAATTCGAAAAAGATAAAGATATTTTATTGCGCCCGATTTTTTTGACGCTACCGTTTATTATATTTTTGAAAGCGTTGCGCTTTAAAAACTTGCCAAATGTGATTGGGTGCAATGTGGTTCCATCATCAGGTGTAATATTATTTTTTTGATTATGAATAACGAATGGCGAGTTGTCAGTTTTTTCATAACTTTTTCTGCCAATCTGAGTGGAAACTAAGGACGGAGCAGGAATATCAGGCATCGGACCTGACGTGTTACGCGGACGACACGCTGGTCACGGCCCGGGGGAGTTCGCACAGGGAGGCAGCGTTGCTCGCGACGGCGGCGGTCTCACTGACGGTGAGCCGCATACGGCGCCTCGGCCTGGAGGTGGCCCTCAACAAGTCGGAGGCCATGGTGTTTCATGGCCCCCGGCGGGCGCCGCCGGCTGGATCACATATTGTGGTCGGGGGGGTCCGGATCGCTGTCGAGCCCACCATGAAATATCTGGGATTGGTGCTCGACAGCCGGTGGGACTTCGGACCCCACTTCCGGCGGCTGGCGCCCAAGTTGTTGGGCGCGGCCGGGGCGCTGGCAACGCTGCTTCCCAATTTGGGGGGCCCGAGCGCCGCTTGTAGGCGGCTCTACGTGGGGATCGTGCGATCGATGGCCCTTTACGGGGCCCCGATCTGGGCGGCGGACCTGACGGCCGCCAGCATCTCTGTGCTGCGAAAGCCGCAGAGAGCAATGGCCGTCAGAGTCATAAGGGGGTATCGCACGATCTCCTACGAGGCGGCTTGTGCACTGGCCGGATCCCCGCCATGGGACCTAGACGCGAAGGTGCTCGCGTCACTTTATCGGTGGCGCGAGGAAGCGAGGGCGCGGGGCGAGCGGCCGATGCAGCGCCATAAGGAGCAGCGTCGGTCGCAGCTTCGCGAGGTCCTGGTGGCGGAATGGCGGGACAGGCTTTCACGCCCTACCGCCGGCCTCGTCACCATCGAGGCGGTCCGGCCAGTGCTCGACCTCTGGCTCGAGAGGAGGCACGGCTCCCTGTCGTTTCGGGCGACGCAGGTGCTCTCGGGGCATGGCTGCTTCGGGAAGTACCTGTGTCGCATAAACAGGGAGCCGGACGCTCGGTGTCACCACTGCGTCGACTGCCGGGAGGACACGGCGTGGCATACGCTGGCAGAGTGTGCCGCTTGGGAGAAGCCGCGCCGTGCCCTCATCTCAGAAGTAGGCAGTGACTTGTCGCTGCCGACCGTAGTGAGTTCGATGGTCGGCAGCGCCGAGTCCTGGGACGCGGTGGTTTCCTTCTGCGAAACAGTGATCTCGCAGAAGGAGGCTGCGGAAAGGGAGAGAGAGATCTCGTCCACTCTCCCGATCCGCAGCAGGCGCACCGGGCGCAGGCGGAGGGCGGACAACGCCCTCTTCCAGCCCCCCTAAATGGGTCCAGGGGCGACGGATTCGGGGACATCCGTCGCCCCCCAACATCAGGACCCGAGAAGGCGGCGCGCGTAGTGTTCCTCGCGCGCCGACCACAGACGTTGCGGGGGGAGTACACCTCACTCCCCCCGCCCGAGACGGGGCCCGCGCAAGCGGGCCGGCACCAGCCGGGGTTGTGGAAGAATAATGTGTTCCCGCGACCCCGGCGTAGGTGTGAGAAGGAACACCTGGGTGGTTTTTAGTCAGTAAGAGTCTGACAGACCCCTCCGCCCGCCCCAGGGCGGAGGACATCCATGAGGATTTTCCACCCCGGGAACAAAAAAAAAAAAAAAAGGAATATCAGGCATATCTTTAGTGGGAACAACGTTGGAATCAAGTTTTTCGGAGCAGTTAGGCTCCAATGTAGAAGCTAATGAAGAGTCCGTGCAACCACAACCCGAAGACTCGGAACCGTGGTTTTACGGGTACGGCGACGCTTATTGCAGTGTTTGCAAACATGCACACGGCTTCTTTTTAAATGACGAGCTGAAGATGACCCATCGGTATCCATGCCCGGCTCTTTAGATAGTATGGTAACAAAATTGCCTGCCGGGGGCACAAAGGCCCCCGGGTCAGGCGGTTCGTTCATTTCCCGCTAAATTAAAATAAAAAACTTACCACTACCGAAGAAAATACACAAAACTAATATTAAAACTGTATATAAAATAGAAAAGAACACTAAAACTACGACAACTGAGCCTATATTATTATTCTTACTATTTATCCATGTACTCTCCGGGATTGCAAAAGAATTAGTGATAAATGGCTACATAATCTCACGTACGAAGAAATTGAGAATTTAGTGAAACCCTAAAGATCTTTCATCCGTAAACATGCACACCAAATACACGTAGCGTAGAGTGTGCTCGTGGGGTTCCACAAGCGCACTCAACACTTACACCCTACAGACACGCACTACACTCACATACAACACCCCCACATGCACAACGGTAAACACTTAAAATTTTATTTTTAATTCTTTGTAACTGTTCTTTTTTAAACCTTTTTTTATCCCTGGAAATTGGAATGCCGTAGCAGGGCTGCCATTTGTACGATTTAAATCGTATTTGTACGACTTTTTGCAGATTTCATACGAGTACGATCGAAGCATCGAAATCGTACGGAAAACATACGACTTTTTACATTCGATCCATTTATTTTATTCAATTAGGTCTGGCAACAAAGTAACAAACTTTTTTCTCAAAAGAGTAAGTATCTAGAGCAGTGACAGAATAATATAAATAATGAAACGAACGTGCTCAGCCTGCCCAGAGTGTTGAGGGAATTCCCTTTTATTCTAATTTCCTTATATTAAAAACCAAACTTAGAAATAGTTTGGCCAACGAAACTGTCAATGGCACCTTGCTGGCAAAGCAAATGATAAGAGTCACCGGAAACTGCACCGATTAAACTAATGAATACTGAAAATTTATACAAGAAAAAGTGATTTCATTACTATAATTTAAATTTTCATACTATGTATTTTCATTACATATCATAACTTATTTCGTAGTATTTTTATTGTTAATGGGGAAGGCAACTGTCAAAATGGCGCTGTCGTAGCTAGTTCCCAACACAAGCTAAAAATACAAGGCGTGATGTGGTTTTATTTTATTTTAGCGAAAGTTGACTCGATATTGTGTTCCTAGATACTCAGAAATTGGAGTTCGAATTTCTCGTAAGCCCCTAAAATTAGAAGATTGTGCTTTAAAGCTATTCGTACAGATTTTTTGAGTTCGAATTTATGTCGTGAACATTTTGAAGAAAGTGATTACGAGGAAATATTAATTCTGACACTTTCCATGTCAATTACTTGATTTAAAATACTGAAATCACCGAAAATAACGAAATAGTGAAATGAAATCAAACTCATGAATGAACATAAAATGAAATGAATGAACGAAATGTCAAAATTTTTGTAGGCCGTAGGGATCTAGCTATGGTCACGCCATCTACAATTAGCTTTGCCCGACCTTCCCCATTTTTGAATAAAAGTCAATTAACCAATAAACGGATGAATAATAATGTACGATTTTTTGTTTCGAATTTTCCTTGGGTATACGACTTTTTTAATGCTGTGGTACGATTGCAGAATTTTTTCACCTGGCAGCCCTGTGCCGTAGTCTCCTTCTTGGAGGTTGGCGTTAATAGCTGCGCCACAGTTTGTAACTAATGTAGCTATTTACGTACGCAATCAATTTTGTAAAATGTGTTTTTGTTCCAAATTATGATTATTATTATTTCGGTTAACAAATTTTGTTTCTTAGCTACATTAACGGGCCCAAGCCAAGTCAATGAAGCGTGTGTGGTGATTTTTGTGTTATTTACGTAGGATTAATGTTATGAGGACTAATTTCATTTTCCTCAATTTGCATGAACTTCCTAACTATTCTGCAGGTGTTTAAAATTGCTGCTTTTTGGAGTGTTATGTAAATCAACCAATCAATCAATCAATCAAATTTTTATTTGTAAACATAGGTACACATAAAAGGTCTTAAATATACATATTATTGTAGTCGAGCACTATGTTCTACCAGTGAAATTGGTGTACATTAAAAATTAAATAATAAATTAACTACTAATTACATTGTAAATTAGTAGTTTTAATATAGTAAATTAAACATTTGATAAAAAACAAAAGTCCAAATGATTACTAGTTTTATAACAAGAATAAATGTCAATTAAATTAAGAACTGTCAATTTAATTAAATTTTACATGCATGTCAAGGGAAGTTAATTTATAGGAAATTTATCACAATTTGTCATTAAAAAAATCTTCAATAGAGTAATACGTCTTGTCTAATAAAAACAAAAGCAAATTACTTTTAAATTTGTAGACATTTTCTTCATTCCGTATACATTTCGGTAATTTATTATCTCTTTCAGTTGTGTCTTTCAGGTCTATTAGTTCAAGGCTGTGGTGGAGGTGATTGGGTATAACACCCGTCGTGGAGACAACTATGGGTACCACGTAGACTTTTTCTTGCCTCCAAATTCTAATTACTTCTTCTTTCAGTTCAGCATATTTACTGATTTTCTCGCCTATTGTTTTTTGTAAATTATGTGTATTAGGGACTGCAACATCTATGAGGTATGTGACTTTATTAGCTTTATCTAAAAGGGTTATATCTGGTCTATTATAGTGTACGGTCCTGTCGGTTAGTATGGCGCGATCGTAGTAGAGTTTGTGTTATTATGATGTCGTTTATTTATTTTTATCCTTATTCTAATACATTTTTAAATATTTTTATAAAACAACTTTTAAAAAAAAACATTTCAAAATATAAAAAATAGTGGTCCGCCGGTAGCGGGAGCAGGGTCCAAGCTACTGGTGGTTAGGGCTCCAGAGACAGGAACCTCCTCACAATGCGAGCCGTATCGAGGAGTACTGCCTTCTGAATCAGGCCCTTGATCCAACCGCCTAACGAAAGCCTCGAGAGATGTTGGTCGAGGCTTTTTGCCATCAGGCCATTGGCCGATACGACAATCGGCACAATGACAGCCGAGCTCACATTCCACATGTCAACAACCTCGTGTGCTAAGTCGAGATATTTAATTTGTTTCTCTTTCTCAGCTTTCACGAGGTTCTCGTCATGTGGAATGGTAACATCGGTAATCATTGTGCGGCGCGCTAATCGATCTATCACTACTATGTCAGGCTTATTAGCGATAATAGTCCTGTCAGTAATGATAGACCGATCCCAGTACAACGTGACAAGGTCATTTTCGAGAACTGGATCGGGTACATACTTCTAATACGGTACCTCAGAATACACAAGTTTGTATTGCAAAGCAAGTTGCTGGTGAATAATCCTGGCTACTTGGTTATGCCTGTGCAAGTACTCGCCGTTAGCCAGACGAGAGCAACCAGAGATAATATGTCTGATGGACTCACCTGGACGGTGGCATGCCCGACACACGTCAACCGTCCCGTCCTTCATAATATGTCTCTAGTAGTTATTCGTCAAGATAACTTCGTCCATAATTGCACAGACGAAACCTTCAGTTTCCCCGAAAAGGTCACCAAAACGTAGCCAGGATACGGACGCTAGGAAATCTACACCAGGCTCATGAAGAGCCCGATAGAAGCGCCCGTGAAGCTCCTTGCTTTGCCATACCGCCTTACGGTCATCGGTAGTAAGTACTACAGGTTTGTGCCAGTTCTCTTTAGCCATGGAGAGCGGGGTAAGCCCCTTGTCCACTGCGACCACATCACGGTGCATACCCAATTCGGCTTTTAAAAAATATTCCCTGAGACTGCACACCTCGCGGTTGTGGAGGGTTTTCGCATTTAAAAAGCCTCGACCCCCGCACTTTCGCGGGATGTACAGTCTCATCACCGATGATCGTGGGTGATGCATCCGGTTTGCGGTCAGAAGTGTACGGACCCGCCTATCCAGGGCGTCAAGTTCGGTTTGGGTCCATTTGAGTATGCCGAAAGAGTACATCAAAATCGGCATGACCCAACCGTTGAAGGCGCGCACCTTGTTTCCGCCCGAAAGAAGACTAATTAATACCTTCTTCAGGCGGCCAAAGAAGCGCTCCTTCAACGATTGCTTCATGTTAATAACGTTGATGCCTAACGCTTCCGATATACCCAAATACTTGTAGCTTTCGGATGAAGAGAGGGATCTAAGGTGTATGGAATCCGAAAGTTGAATACCTTCGGATTCCATAATCTCACCTCGCTTAACATGCATGATTGCACATTTGTCCACACCAAATTCCATCCTGATGGCGCTACTGAATGTTTCAGTTACCTTTAGTAACTCCATCAGTTGCAATTTGTTGGGGGCAAAGATTTTCAAGTCATCCATGAAAAGAAGGTGAGATATGACCTGACCACCTCTCTTCAACCGATAGCCTAGACCTGAATCCTCCAGCAGTGTGCTTAGAGGATTCAGAGCTAAGCAGAACCAAAGTGGACTCAAACTGTCGCCCTGAAATATTCCCCGTTTAATCCAGACAGGCTCGTCATTCCCCTGGATCCGTTGACACCCCGGATAGCGAAGGACCGTCCTCCATTGCCCCATACAGGACTTAAGGAAGGTGCGTAGAGTTGCATCTATCTTGTATAACTCCAGCACCCTCACAAGCCATGTATGTGGCACCGAGTCGTAGGCCTTCTTATAATCTATCCAGCATGTCGACAGATCCTTGCGGGAGCGACGAACCTGTTGGCTAATGGCCATGTCGATGAGGAGTAGCTCCTTAGTACCTCGGGACCCGTTCCTACATCCATTTTGAGAGGCAGACATAATCGAGTTACTGTCAATGTGTGTATTAATTTTCGCTCTCAAAATGGATGTAAGAAGTTTATAGATCGTCGACAAACACGTGATCGGTCTATAATTCTTGGGTTCCGTGGGACTACCTGACTTATGGAGCAGGTGGGTAACGCCTGTTGATAGAAACTGCGGTAGCGACCCAGACTCTAAGGCTGACTGGAACTGAGATGCCAGGCTAGTGTGTGAACTTATTAGCCATTTCAACCAAAAGTTGTGCAATCCATCCGGCCCTGGCGATTTCCAGTTCGGTAACGGACGGACTGCTCTGGCAACGTCTGATGGCGTAATTAGGACTGTTTCCATTTCTGGTATAGTTTCACACACTCGCTCGACATCCTGCATCCAGTCAGCCTCAACGTGACAGACGGGTACTGACCAGATGCTGCGCCAGAATGCACTTGTGGCGGCATCATCTGGGTGGCACACGTCCGTCAAATTTTGTTCAGGTCGCTCCCAAGCTCTATATACCCACCTTTCATCGCTCCGAAACATGCGATTCTGCATTTATCGATCAACCCGCCGCTTATACCGCCGAATACGGCTCGCCCATGCACAAACTTTCTGCTTCAGGAAGTCGATGCGCTCTGTGACACGTGACATGTATTCTCGAGGGCTTATATCAGTCCCCGAAAATGCCCGCCTCACAAAGCGCATCACTCGTGGTCTTGTATTCCCTGAAACAGTATAGTTTGCCTATGAGTACCCTGGCTTCATTGATACGACGCTCGATCCTGCATTGCCAGGCTGGTACGGATGGTTTTGGTCGAGCAGCTCCGTCACAGTTTGGAAACTTGACGTTAGCTAAACGACATGCCGCAACAGCCGCGCAATACAGGATCGAGTGTGTATCAACGAGATCCTCGCTGCTCTCGAACACATTCTTAAGTTGCGAGTCCAGGGCACACACCAGCGCCCTATTTTTTTTGTGCATAGGTAGGCGTGGTAATCGCGGTCTATTATTATTATTATCTCCTTTATTATATTTTACAAACTTATAAATTACATTTTTAAATATTTTTTAAAAAATCTGAAAAAAAAAAAATTAAAAAACATTTAAAAATATAAAAAATAGTACCCCACCGGTATCGGGAACAGGGTCCAAGCTACCGGCGGTCAGGGCTCCAGAGAGAGGAACCTCCTGACAATGCGAGCCGTGTCCAGAAGTACCGCTTTCTGAATCACGCCCTTGATCCAGCTGCCCAACGAGAGCCTCCTCAGGTTTTTGTCGAGGCTCTTGGCTATTAAGCCATTGGCTGTCACGACTATCGGCACAATGATTGCTGAGTCCACATCCCACATGTCGACAACCTCGCGAGCCAAATCAAGATACTTGATTTCTTTATCTTTCTCGGCTTTCACGAGGTTACAGTCATGCGGGACCGTTATGTCAACAATCATTGTGCGCCGCTGTACTCGATCCACCACCACTATATCAGGCTTATTGGCAATAATAGTCCTGTCAGTGATGATGGATCGATCCCAGTACAATGTGATATTTCCATTTTCGAGAACTGGGTCGGGCACGTACCTGTAGTACGGCACTTCCGATTCCACAAGGCTGTATTTCAGAGCAAGTTGCTGATGGATAATCCTGGCTACAAGGTTGTGTCTATGCAAGTACTCTTCGTTAGCCAGACGAGAACAACCGGAGATAATGTGTCTTATTGATTCCCCCGGACGGTGACATGCCCGACAGATGTCAACCGTGCCGTCTTTCACAATAAATCTCCGGTAATTGTTCGTCATTATAACTTCGTCCATAATTGCACAGACAAAACCTTCGGTTTCTCCAAAGAGGTCACCGAAACGCAGCCAGGATACGGACGCTAAAAGATCTACATCGGGTCCATGTAGGGCCCGGAAAAAGCGTCCGTGAAGCTCCTTACTCTGCCATACTTCCATGCGATCATTAGTGTCAAGCACTACAGGTTTGCGCCAGTTCTCTTTAGCCAAGGAGAGCGGGATGAGGCCCTTGTCCACCGCGACCACATCACGATGCATCCCCACGTCGGCTTCTAGGAAATATTCCCTGAGACTGCATATCTCGCGATTGTGTAGGGTCTTAGCGTTTAAAAAGCCTCGACCACCACACTTTCGCGGGATATACAGTCTCATTACCGATGACCGTGGGTGATGCATTCGGTTTGCAGTCAGCAGTGTACGGACCCTCCTATCCAGGGCGTCGAGTTCGGTTTGAGTCCATTTGAGTATGCCGAAAGAGTACATCAAAACTGGCATGACCCAACCGTTAACGGCGCGCACCTTGTTTCCGCCTGACAGAAGACTATTTAACACTTTCTTCAGGCGGCCAAAGAAGCGCTCCTTCAACGATTGCTTCATGTCAGTACCATTGATGCCCAACGCTTCCGACATACCCAAATACTTATAGGTTTCGGATGCGGAGAGGGCTCTGACGTTTATGGAATCCGAGAGTTGGGTTCCCACGGATTCCACAATCTCCCCTCGCTTTACATGCATGACCACACATTTGTCCATACCAAATTCCATCCTGTTGGCGCTACTGAAAGTTTCAGTTACTTTAAGTAGCTCCATTAGTTGCAAATTGTTGGAGGCAAAGATTTTTAGATCATCCATGTACAGAAGGTGAGATATAACCTGACCACCTCTCCTCAGCCGATAGCCTAGACCTGAATCCTCCAGCAGTGTGCTTAGAGGATTCAAGGCTAAGCAGAACCAAAGCGGGCTCAAACTATCGCCCTGAAATATGCCTCGCTCGATCCTTATCGGCTCGCTCTTCCTCAGGATATTCCGACATCCTGGATAGCGAAGGACCGTCCTCCATTGCCCCATACATGACATCAAGAAGGTGCGCAGAGTTGCATCTACTTTATACAACTCCAGCACCCTCATGAGCCACGTATGTGGCACCGAGTCATAGGCCTTCTTGTAATCTATCCAACATGTCGACAGTATTAATTGAATTAAAATTGGGTTTAATTTTTTTTTTATAAAATTTTCAATTAAATTAATTAAATATTATAACAACATTATTATTATTATTATTATATTAAAAGTTTTTTCAATTTAAACAATTTTTCTCAAAAAAGGACGCGTCCGCCAAGTTCGAAGTTTCCCGCGCTTTTTTCGAAAAACGTCTTATAGCACAGATAAAGGAAACATTGCGAAAACCGTAAAATTTTGGTTACATCATTTAATAAAAATATTTTTAATAATTTTAAACTTACTACCCCTTTCCGCATGAACGCGTGTGAACTTTTATTTATTGGATCTCCAACACGGGATACACAATTACATGCAAGGATACATACATCAGGGACAAATACAAGTGTGCGCTTCCAATTATAGGAGACATTTCACATCATTTGCTTATAATCTAGGTACATTAGGTTTGACAAGGTCATTTTTAAAATAAATTATAAAAACATAAGGTACTTTTGTTTTTGTATTCCACGCTATGCCCAAATATTCTATTTCCTGAGTTGGGGTGAGAAGTCATTTTTGGTGGTTTACATGCCAACCGAACTTTACCAGAGTATCCACAGTTACTTTAGTTGGTGTGTTCTCTGATTTTGACTGGTTATTAAAAAATCGCCTAAGTAAATACACTATTATTCTTATGCCTTGTATCCGAAGGTTTTCCGCAAGCCAATTGGTAACCGATTCGAAAGAGTGAAGAGCTGAAGAGAGACCGTAAGGCCAGGCTGTTAAGTGTAATATTTCGCCTCCATACATTCTACGCGCAGAAACCGCCTGTGGGTTTCCTTTATGCTCAGATGAAAATATTGCAAAAATATTGTTTACCTGACTCTTATTGTTGAATTTCTTTTTATCCTTTAAATAACTGGGCAAGTTAAGCCTAATCTGGCAGCGTCCTCTAATTTTTGTTTTTTTTTTTGGTCAGGAAATCATCAAATGACTACTCCCGCTCTGGGTGGAGCGGGAGGGCCCCCCCCGTGTTCCTTTAGTTGCCACGGCCACGGTTATCTCTTTCGAAGTTCCTGCGACCCTGAGGCGTCGGCCCTATCGGACCCCGTAATTTTGTGCTAACATCTTTTTGAGGCGCGCGTGGAACACGACGCGCCGTCGACCCGGGCCTGATCCTTACCGGACGGCGAGCTACCCATTGCTCGCCGTCCGCAAGCCCGCGCCTACGCTGGCCGGGAATATGCAGGCGACTCCCGACGCCGAGGGCGTCTCCTGCGGTGACTAGTGGGGGCGTGAGGGGCAAGGCGCTCTCCCTCACGCGCTCCACCTCCTCCTTCGCACAGACTGGTATTGGAGTCGAAAAGCTGGCCAATAATATTTATTGCTTTTTATGTGCTTTTGATGTGTCTATTTGAGGAGTTCGTTGGCCTAGTGGCGTTTTCTGACATTTTTACGATCGTACGGGTTAAGCAACATCTGGCACTGTCATTATTTAGATGGGTGACTGATTATTATGTGTTCAAAATTGAATTCTCAAACTTCTCCGTGCTTTGGAAGGGGCGTTATGCCGTCAGTCTCGGCTGCTATCCCTGGAAGCAGTCGTTAGGTCAAGTTAGAGGCCCGCGCGGCGAGCCTGAAAACTCTAACACCAGATGTATTTTCAATATAATGCTATTACTTCTAAAAATACACTCGGTAACAGTTATTGCACACACAGTTAACTATTTTTAATCAAAGTTAGGACACTATAAAATCTCACCCCTACTTATAGGTATAAAAAAAACATCTTTTACAATATTGAGGTATTTATTAACAAAATTTAACATTCATTAAAAAAAGATCTAAAAACAAAAGTTACACATAGAAATAAGCCTACTACCTATTAAAATATTCTTCCTCACCCTCCTCAGGCTCGCCAGAATTTAAAAACTCTAAGGCTTCCTTAGAAATTGCCATTCTGCTTCTTTTAACATTGTGTCTACTCAGGCTACTCAAATATGGATCAGAAGTTAGCAAGAGCCTGTTAAGAACGTCCTCATTGCATTCTGTTCTAGAAAATTTTCTGGCAAAGTTTTCCCTGTATTGTCTAAAGTGTTTGTTCCTGGCTTCTGCAGCTTCTTCCGACAATTGGCCAATTGGTAATAAGGCATGCGATATGACACTCGGAGCATGAATTAATATTTTATGGACAGTTGGTGACATTGGTTGCCAGGCATACAATTGAACGTAATGTTTGGCTGCGTCCATGGTGTATATACCAAATTTTTCGACAATTATTTCAAAACCTGAAGAGATCACCTCTAATATTATTTTAAATCGTTGAATTAACTCGATATCGATTCCTGTGATGGTAGCTGCTACGTTAATGTCATTAAAAAACCTACGGGATGTGTTGCCATCATTTGTATTACCATATCCGGCTTTGGGTATGTCAACCAGCAATCCCATATTCTCTCTAAATTCTTTTTGAATATGTTCTTTGGCTGACTTTATTTTATCTTTATCATTTTTCAGTGTGACGCGACTTTTATGTACTTCTGCCTTTATTTTGTAAGACAAATGTAAAAGAAATTCGAAGAATCTGATTCTCGCATGTAAAATCGATAATCCAAATTTGAATGTCTCTGGATCTTCCGTGTTTTGCAAAATTAAATCATTAAAATCTTTTGATGTTTTATTGCATATATAGCAGCGCATTGTGGATGTTGTGTAAGTGGCTGCATTGCACACTTTTCCATCCACCATTGTTGGTAGTAGTTTGTGTTTTATTTCAATTCTTTCACTGATAATAGTTGGTTGCAAATTCCTAGATTGATTTTCTATGTGTTCAATTTCTTCATTTGTGACGTCCTTGTTTTCTTTGATGAACCTCATTCTAATCGGCCTACAAAATCTAGGCGAAGATGGGCAAGGATTTTGCCAAATAACTCTCTTATCAAATGTCAGTCTTAGAGGAACAAGGGAACTAAGAAACATGCTGGCATCACTGTCTGTTTCGTTTTGAAACTTTTGTTTATATTGGCTTTGTTGCGATCCATCGCATCCCCACTTAAAAATCAGCACAAAATCATTAGTATAATTTCCGCGGTATACATGTAATACTTGCTCTAAATATTTACACAATCTTCTAGTTGTATGATCCACCAAGTCTTGTAGTTTAATTTCAGCATAAGTTTCATGAAAAATACGTGCTGGATAACAATCTCGTTTAGCAATTTGAATATATTTATAACATGGATACACATCTTTGTTGGCCTGATGAATAACTTCGTACTGGGTCATGGTTAAGTTGGCTTCCACAAATATTGCCAAAGCTTCTTCGGGGGAGTGTTTTTTCGTATTAGTACGTTGACTACTAACAGCAACTGCTTTGCGAGTCTTTGTTGCTCTAGTTGGAGACATGGTTTTCTCTTGAATCATTTTAGCCGTGTCTTTATTACCTACAGCCCGGTGACTCATTTGCGCAGCATATGTCAGCTCATCATCAGGCACATTCTTCCTAAGCTCCTTTGTTTTTCGCCGCTTTGAACGGTCACTTGATTCCCGGAATTCTTTTGTCGGTCGCCCTTTTATATTTGTTGAAGTTTCTCTAGCAGGTAAAATAATTTCTTTACTTAACCAGTCTTCATTGTTTTCGAAAAACCGGCTCTCGGTACTGTGACACGTGAGCCATTTTCGCTTATAAACAGCCTTGAAATTACGAATGACCTGCTTGAGCTCGGCCAACTTTTCAGCGGGACACTTTGTTATTTCCAATAATTTGACTTCAAAATCTTTGTGTTTTTCACTAAAAAGCCTTTTTGGGCTTCTTCTTATTAGCTCGTGCAGTTCTTTTCTAGTCATTGTTATGACTGAAGGCTGAGATACTGGGGAAATAATAAAAAAGAAAATAAGCAAAATTTTTATGGCGGCTCTACATTTACCTTTATTTTTTTTTGGGGAAAACTCGGGAAAACTTTGGAAGTGGAATGTGAAAATAGACATTCTAATTTATCATATGACATAACTTTGATGCAGTACTAATGAGTATAATGTATTTAAAATATCTATTTAAGTTAAAACTTATGAAAAAGTGAACTTATTTTTAGATGTATTTTTAGGAAGGCAAAAATACAGTAAAGTAACAATATTTAACAAGTAAAAAAGGTGCAATATAAAGTACATACCTTGCTCAGACACTTCCATAATAACAATTTCAACTAAAATCACTTAAAGTATAAGAAAGTGCAACGCGACTGTGTTGAAGTACGGTAACGCAGTGAACAAAGTCCGATCGTATCGAGCGAGTGCTACGTACTGAATGTTGTTACACCCAACTGGTATAGCCGATTGCAGTGGGGATGGAGCCAAATGACGTCACATTTATCAACCTGTTTTGGGACCAAGTGCCATCGTTATGCTTAAATGTTTGGATTTTCGATTAATGGCCAGCTTTTCGGCTCCAATACCAGTCTGTGCTTCGCAAGCAATACTGCTTCACAGAAGGAGGTGACGGCTATCCATTCTCTCTCGTCTCGTACCATGGCCTGGACCAGGGCCGGACGCGAGAGATCTCCGCCGCTGATCGCCTCCGCGAGGACACTGCGGTGCTCCGCCCAAGCTGGGCAGACCTCCACCTTGTTCTCCGGGCGATCCACACAATGGTGACACCCGGGCGTTTCCTCCCGCCTTATGCGAAACAGGAACCTCCAGAAACAATCGTGTCCGGTGAGGACCTGTGTCAGGCGGAAGGTAATAGTAATAGTAATAGTAGTAATAGTAATTTATTTCCAAATCTTCAGTACACGTTACATCAGTGAAGACTCGACCCCTGAACTAGGACATGGACCTGTATGACAGGGGTCGAGGATTTCTCCAGTTACATGGATCAGCTTATGAAGGCTTAGACGAAATACATTGTAGTGTTTTTTTTTTATGAAATGAGTTTATTTTAATAATTTTGGTTTACAATAGATTAGGGGTAGTATGTGTAGGATGAGATGTGTGATGGGTGTGTAGGTGTAGGTGAGTGAATGTGTGTGTCTGTCCACTAGGTGAGATTACTGATAAGATCTTCAACATCATCGTAGCTATAGTTTTCGAGCCAAAGTAGGATTTCCTTTTTTATCATGAAGGTGACGACGCTGTGGCACCTCTCTAACCACTCCTCAAAAAGGGGACTTACCGCCGCTATTGTGGCGTGCCCACCACTGGGTTGCGGCAATCGCACCCTCCATGTCGGCATGAGATCCCGCCGGAGCTCTGTCCGCTGTACTGTGATTTCTCGCGGCAGCGGAGTTACACCCCGGCGTTTCCCCATGGAGGCAATCCGGCAAGGAGGCTCGCCGCCTCGCAGGAGACCGTGCGGTATCCACGGACCAGCCTAATGGCCATGACCCTTTGGGTCGTGTTCAACCGGCGGGCTGGTCGGCGTCAAAATACATACCAACACCTCGACTTCAGGAGCACAGGACAACAGTACTGTATCTTTTTTTCTTTTCTTTTGCTTAAATCTCGAAAATAGTCTGTCCATTTATAAAATGTCAACTCCCTTAACAAAATCCACAAACCCCTACAACTCAACATGTAGGTAATAATTTTTCATATTTTCCATACAAAGAGTGAAAAATTCCACGTCACGTCGTTAACACGTCGAGGCTGCCCCCTCTGCGCGCCTTCTGCTCTAACCACGTGGTGTCGCGATTGTCAAATATGATTTTAGTTGTGTCAAAATCATAGCCAAAAGTAAGGAATTTTAGTGATAGTTGTTTGGTGTACAAGTGAATCGGCACCATTGGCTTCTAACGTGTTAAATGATGACGGACACATACATGGAAATGTAAAAAAAAATGTAACATAGCATTCAAATACACAGAAATGGTAATTTCAAACGCTATAAATTATTTAACATAAAAGTTGTTGCACGGTTAGATTGTAGGCTTGTGATAGCAAAATAAAAAAACGTGGAAAATAATATAATTAAACAACACGGGGACCAATAGGAAAAAAGTCCAGGTTTGTAAAATACATAGCAACATAGTGGTTAATTACATGCAATTTTTCAATTAAAAGTAGCAACTGTCTAATAAAAAATGTGATACCAAAATACATAAATAGCACTAATTTGGCAATATTGGAAATTTTACAGAAAAAATATATTGGGCGACTACATGCTACCTGGGCCAAATAATTTGGCGATTTGAAGCGCTCCACATCTGGCAACACTTTTAGTGTCAGTAAGTGGCCGTTATGAGTATTAATGTTCTGTGGTGGCGTGGCGAGTGGCGTGGCGAGGGTTATAATTTTTGGGCGAGGGCGTCATATATCTAGCTTGTTATTAATGTAGTAATCTGTGGCGTCGTCCCTTTACTTACTTTATTCTTTGATCGACTTTTAAATCAATGCAGTTTTGTACATAAACGTCCTATAATATAATCAACCAAAACTATTCAAAGTTCAAATTAGATATTAGTTTTAACGAGTGTGAACTCCATTCTTTAAAATGCCTCTAAGTCACATAATTCGTAATGTTTTGTCTGATACGCCGGACTGTTGTTCCTTGTGTTTCAATACAATAAGCGAAATTGAAACCGCTTCTAATATTGAAGATGAGGTATTTCTAGGCAATGATGTTGAATCGACTGAAGTATTGTATAAATTAATAAAGTATGTGTTAGGAGATAAGGTGAGTAATTTAATTACTTCAAAAGCACTTACTTTACATACGTTAGCTTTGTCTTGTACACAAATAAACTTCCCTTCATTTAGATACCAAGTCCTTCAAAATATTGTTTACTCACAAATAACTTTGTATATTTCAGGTCTTGGACAGCATTGCTGCACACAATATCATTTGCCAGAATTGTACTGGAAAAGTTGTTACCTGTTATAAGTTCATTCATCAATGTCGACGAAATACAGAGCAGTTACACCGTACAATAGATTCCTTACAGAAACGTGCACAAAATATGAGTGCAGTAAATGATTACAAGTCATTATTCGTTGCTCTGGAGACTGGTACCTATAATGTTGCATTGTATTATGATAAAAACCGCAACATCAATAATCAAACTCTATTACGTAACAGATTTCAAAGAATAAACAAAGATTTCCAACAAATTTATATTGAAATTGAAGTGGAGCCAAACCATATTCCTGATTTTAAAAACCGTGTTGTGAGAAGAAGAAAAGAAAGTAGTTTCATGCAATCTATTAAACTTGCTGATATAGTTCACAATAAAGATGAACAACATATTCTAAAATGTAAAACATGCTTGAAATTGTATCCAACAGTTAAGAAAATGAAAGAGCATTACTTAAGAGTCCATGCTCCCAAAGATTTTAAGTGCTCTCAGTGTCCAAGAAGTTTTGGGTCTTCATTTATACTGAAACAGCATACAAGACATGGTCACAGTAAGGCAGTCTGCAGCCAATGTGGCAAAACATACAACAACCTTTACTCACTAAGACGTCATGAACAAGCACACAGCAAGTATGGCCACATTTGTCAGACATGCGGTAAGGTTTATAAGGGTAAGCGAGGGTTAAATAACCATATTCAGCAGAATTTGTGTGAAAAGATGAGAAAGTCAAATGCAGAAGCAAAGCTGTCATGTGATTATTGTGGAAAAAAGTATGCACAGAAAGCTGCTTTAAGTGTTCACATACGCTTAGAACATGAGAATGGTAAAGCTTTCATATGTGACTGGTGTGGTAAGAAACTTGGTTGTATAAGCCGGTTAAAGGATCATATTTTAACACATACAAAACAGAAGGATTTTGAATGTGGACAATGTGGAGGAAAGTTTGTAACAAAGACATCATTGCTCTATCATACAAGAACACATACAGGTGAAAAGCCATATAAGTGTGAGCATTGTGAACTGTCATTTTTGTCTGCTTCGCGTCGCACTGAACATGTGAAAAGACACCATATTAAAACTAACGTAGAATGTGATATTTGCCATGGTCAGTTTAAGGGTAAATCAAGTTTAGCTCGACACAGAAGAAAACATTTGGATACGAGAAGTAGATTATATAACCCTCCAGATTCAGGAAATTAATAAGCAAATATTGTAAATCTATGTGCATGAATCATTTTAGTTAATTTGTTATAACAAGCGCTTGGATGTTGACATTTATACACTTGATCTGTTCATTAAATTGTTTTATTCCTGATTTATATAGGTACAGTCCGCGATGCCTAAGCTGAGATTTGCATTTGTGTGAGTGACTACCAATTGCACCAATGTGATCGCGCGAGGGACGCACAGCGCCTCGGCCGACTGTCCTATTGGCCGATTGCCAAGCAAAGGTTGCGTCGCTATGCACACTCACACAAATGTAAAGCTCAGCTTTGGCCTCGCGGCCTGTACCTACATACTTTGTAGTTTATAAGTTTGGGTGTGTTTTAGGTTTTAGGTCTAGCCTCCACCACATTATTGTTCCTAACCTTCTCTTAGGATTTACTCACTTGTATTTCTAGGCTACTTCGTTCAATACATTAATTACGATATTTGGTGTTTTATTGAAGACAAAACAATTCCAATATGTCATTTCTGTATTACCCAAAGGGTTAGGCAGAGGTGAACTGTAGCTATAGTGCACCCACCATTTCGCCAGCTGTGTTTTTGTCTCATGTCATGTTTGTACCTAATAGCCAAACAACACTATTGCAGAATTAGTGGAACTTTCAGTAACGAGGGTCTGACGATGGAGTGTTGTTTTGAGTAAATACCTAAGGGTTGTTTTGCTATAAATGCAAATGGACATCCATTTGCGTTCAGGTCTTTGATACGGAGGAAATAAGACTACCTCGTTGGTCTTGTGGTCGTGAGCTGGTGAGCATGAGATCCTGGGAACGCCTCCCGAAAAAAAAATATTACGAATAGTTAATTCAAAAATGGTTATAGCTAAATGAAACGCCAGTGTCATGACTTTTGCGCCACCCAGTAATAAGATTTTTTACATTGGTGAAGTGATATCTGTGTTTTCGAGAACAGTTTGTTCAAGTGGCTCAGAAGTGAGATGGATCGACGATGGTCTTCTTCGTTTCGAATCGATGGTAAATTATCATATGAGAATTTGGCCCAGTAGGTGGCCTCGCCAACCGCGGCATGGGTGGCGTTTTTAAGGTACTCAGAAGTGCAGGTATGTCGGTTTGTGAATAATCCCCCATTTCGCTAGATTTTGCTTGCAGCGGGGCTTACTTGGGTCTGCAGCCGATTTATTGCTTTCCTTAGAGGCCACTGCAGGTCACGTCCGGGGGACAGGTGCTCCTGGAGTTGAACGAAGTCGGTTGGTGGCTGGTGCTGTTTTTCCCACAGATCTCTTCTAATCTTAGTCGATTGGTCTTGGATAGCCTGTGTACAGCGGAAAAAGCTCTTCCGGCTCATACGTCTATCCGGGGCTGTTGTTTGTTCCTAGAGGGGTAATACTAACATGCTATGGGCCTCGGATGCCTGATAATAAAAGATTTTTAATTTTTATTTTATAACGGGTATCGGCTTCTTGCTTAAATTTCTCAAGCGCGCATGCAACTTCCCTTCGTGCGACCGGTTGAGCGATACCGGCCAACGGGTAGAGCTTGTTGAGTGGAGTTGGTTTTAGGCATCCCGATACAATTCGACACGTCTCGTTCAGAGCTATGTCAACCTGCTTTGTGTGAGCGGATCGGTGCCACACTGGTTATGTGAATTTGCGGGTGAGGACTCGTAGTCACAGCCTAGGGGTATATATGTTCTGTGGGCACAGCACACAGTGGAACGAATGTATGGGAGAGGTTGGACGTAGACATCTCCGAAAAAAAAAGAGTTAAATTATGCCAAACTAATGATGCCATCTTATTCGATTACCTAATGCCTTCATAACTTGTGCGAAGAAATTTCTTCATAACTCCCATATTTCGGGAGTAATTTGAGAAAATGTGATATTTTACTATGAAAATGAGTGTATCGAGCTCTCTCTCTCCTGATTCCGGCCTTGTTTCAAGTAACGGTCTCTAATATCAAAATGCTAATACTAAGAGCTATATTTATGTGCACTTTCTGGGATAAAGAGTGATGTTTATTTTATAACCCAAAAATATCATTTTTTGTTTATTTTGTTGATTAAACCCGTTTTTCTAAAGGTTAACCTTATTACAATAACATTTCTGAGCAGCCAATTAGAGAAGATATAAGCTAATTAGGATATGTGATTAAGGACTTAAGGTTTACATATAAAACTGATGCACTAATGATTACTGATAAGAAGATTGCTATTATTTAAGTAGTAAATGGCTCATAATACACTAATTTAGCATGCATCATTTTCAAACTAATTACCTTGCAATATTCAACAAATGAGGGCACCTCGATTAAATAATATAAATAGGTCATTATTAGTAACTTTAAAATCAGTGCAAAGAGTAAAGTAGTATAGAGAGAAAGAGTAACAACTTTGTGGTAAAATCTGCATGTACGGAAATTGCTGCCACCTTGAGTTTGGTGGGTGAACTAAGGCTCTATATATCAACTTATAACTATACGTATGCAATTAAACATAAATATGCACAAAGTACTCGCTACTCAAAGAAGTCTGTAAGTTAAGTACTAATACGACTTCTATGAGTAGCGAGTCTGTATTAGGGTGGCAATCAGGGTATTGACCTTAAAAAAAACGTATGCAGTTTAGAGTAATGTCCTTTTATTCATAAAACTTAAAAATACTTATCTATTCGTTTTATGCTTCTTAAAATATTATTTAATTATTATATTTGAGCTGCTGTTTTAGTTACATCCTCAGCTTCTTAGGTGATTTTACATTCCAATATTCTATTGATTGACCTGCACCAACTATAAATAATTATGTATGGATGTATCAACAAAACATTCTTTTAATTTTTGTTTATGTATTTCACAATCCAAACTAAAATCGGTGAATAAATCAATGAAGGTTTTTATGCTTTCTTTGATATATTTTTTTGTGGCAATCATTATTAAAAAAAAACAACTGTTGTTTCTTGTATTTCCTGAAAACAAGCTACTGGACATTCGGAGGGATAGTATTTCTTATTTTGGCAATACTCTCTGGCACGTATGTATTTGTACATTTCATTGTCCGAATTGCCTAGTAACTTGCTTTGCTTTTACAATTTTTACAACCTTTGACGTTAAGACACTTTGTCACGGCCCACCCACACACATATGTTCTTTGATAATTCAGAGGCTGATCAATTACAATACTTTGGGATTGCAAGGGAGCATTACTTTTACCTTTATTTTTAATAAAAAAAGGAAAGGAATGCCTACAGCATTGGTGCTATCAATAATAGGTCCGGCGTGAGCAGATTCTCTTCTAGGCCGACAATAGCTATGGTCTGTTTCCACAAAGGTCCTGATTGTTTGGTGTACACCTGTAACGTAACATTGCATAAACGTTTTTTAAATTATGTAACAAAGCCATGGAAAGCTTGCGTTGAGTGCTGTGCAAAACTTCTATACAAATTCTTGAAAGAAAGTGGGTGAAAAATAATGTGTGTTGATGTCATCTGTTTGATAGGAAAGTAAATAATAAATTATTCGTATCGTATTATTGTTGTTTTATTTTCGATTTTTTCTAATACTCCGGGCAAGCGAGAGTGCCCAATTGGGATGATGTTTTTTTTTTGTCTCAAAAGACTGTTTGTTTCCAAATAGTGCAAACAATATTACAAAAAGTGTAAAAGCTTCAAAAATTGCCAAGTAATAAACGTTTTAAGGTAAGTGATAGACAAGGGCAGCACTATCGTAGAAGTGACGTCACGACTAAGCAACTTCATACTAGTGCCGTACATTGTCAGTACCGCGCGAGAAGGACGGCAATAATCCCCTCCAAAAACTTTAAAAGCGTGTATGTTCTTCAAATTTTCACCGATTTAACAGATTTTTTCGATTATCTTATTTTTACTATGCCTTCTTTGAAATTACAATATTTTTATAAACAGTTTTAATATTAGTCATCATCCCAATTGTCCAAAACTATATTATTCATAAAAAAAACTCGCGGTGCATTTTAGTTCGTTAGGGCTAAATCTAGATTTCGCCAGATGCGACTTCCGTTTTATGTTTTTTCCTTGAAATTGACATTCTTCTCCGATATGAGTAATAGTGTTCTGAGGACGATATACATCGATGTATTTTAAACACTCGATGTATAGTAACTATGCATCGTATTTAACCGATGTATTGTTAATACTTCAGCATCGAATATATATCGATGTTTTTCATTCGATGCATCAAATACGCAAATTATAGATGAATGTACTATGAGTATGACCACCTGACTGACGACTGCAATGACGTTCACGACGTTACTTGAAACGGAACGTTATAATCAGTCAAACTGAACCGATTCTGACAAGTCCGATAAAAATGAAGAGACCTTTTCATCATGGAGTGATCACCTTATGTTAGTGCATCTTAACTGGAAAAGTAACAAATCTGAAAATGTTTTGTCTGACGAACTGATCGAAGCTGCACAAAATAGCTTTTAAGTATTTTTCAATTGTTGGCACATCTGTCCCTTCAGAAAGACTCTTTTCACAGGCAGGGCTAGTTTTGACTGAGCAACGAAACCGATTGAAGGGGAAAAGATTAAGTAAACTTTTGTTTTTACATAGCATTGAAAAAAAAATTTGAATATGTAAAGAAAATAAAGCTGTATTGGCTGTGTAATTGTGAATTTTAATGCATATTTTTGTTTGTACTTACCTGGTTTTCTTTAATGCCTAAACATGTTATTGCGAAAACAATCGGTGTTTTAGAAACATCGATGTATTTCTCAATACATCGTATTAACAGTTGTGTTCAGTTATGTGAAAGTTCTGAAACAAGTTTAAAAGACTGGTGTCGTCGATTTTGCTACCGCGTTTATGCAAAATGGACACAGTCTGGAAGAAGCACAGATAAGTTTCGGAAGAAACATGAGATTTGGCTACAGACTGCAATTCAGTGGCCGGAATTTCTGAATGAAAATATTGAATCTTCTACAGAAAATGTAAGTGACGTCATCGAGTCCATAATTTCTCCTGCTAAATCTGATGCTTCAACTTGTACACATCCTAGCCGTCGTTAATCTTTTGAGGACCTTAGTAACCGGCAAAAAAGAAGACGCACTGAAGATACTCTTCCATGCAGCAGTAGCAGCGCTTAAATTGTGTTTTCGGCCGAAAGGGCGCTTCGAAATGCAGGAGAAAGCGATACAGCTGATGTATTGAAATACTTGATGGAGAATCCAGATGAGGCCTCAAAAATCAAAGCCTTCGTTGAAGGCAAATCGATTCAGGTACGGGAAATATCCCCTTTGAAGGCATTGGCTCTATGTATCGATGAATTTATCGAAATGGCGGAGCTCTTATATACCCGAGTTACTACATGTTGGTAAAAGAAAAAATTAAGTGCTATGCGGCCAAAGAACACAGTTACAGAGAGCTCTGCAAAAGTCAAATTACAAGCCTTGGTGGATTTAACCTCAAGAAGACTTATTAAGTCGTTAGAAACCCCTGTTCATCCCAATCAACAGCTCGTTTTGACCAGCAAATGGGGTTTTGACGGATCATCTAGCCAAAGCATTTATCATCAAAAGACGAGTGAAGATGAGCAAATCGATCTTGCTAGTAATTTTATGATTAGTCTTGTACTACTGCGGCTCGTCTCAAAAGCTGTAACAATTTGGGAAAACGAGCGCCATCTTCCACTTCATTTTGCCGGGCAATATTGTTTAAGTTTATAAGTTCATAAAGGAAACCAAAGAAAATGTGCAGAGTGAAATGGCTGAAATGGAAGCCGAGATTGAAGCCTTTACTCCATCCACCATCACTGATGGAATTAGTGTCAAACACCAACTGCTGTTGACAATGATTGATGGTAAAATGCATTCCATTATATCCGATACAGCAGCTTCAGTATGTGACATATGCAAGGCTAGTCCTAAAGAGATGAATGATTTAGAGTTAATCAAAGATAAACACGCAAACGAGGACATGTATAAATATAGCTTTAGCTCCCTTCACGCTTGGATTCGCTCATTGGAATGCTTATTACACATTTCCTACAAATTAGACATGAAGTCATGGCAAGCAAAGGGTGATATAGCAAAAAAGCAAGTTGATGACAGGAAGAAAAGAGTTCAAGAGGCTGTAAGAAGAGAAACGGGCTTAATTCTCGATGTTGTGAAACAAGGCAGTGGATCCACCAACAATGGCAACTCGGCAAGGAGATTTTTTGAAAACCACACTAAATCTGCTGAACTGGACCGGAATTGAAGTTACGCTTTTAAGAAAAATCTGTGTGATCTTGTAGTGTAATTCATCAGGAGAGAAGATCAACGTAACTAAATTCCGAGAGTTCTGCTTTGATACTGCTAAGCTTTACGTGGAGTTATACCTATGGTGTTATATGCCTTCTTCACTTCATAAAATTTTAAAGCATGGGCCAGACATAGTTCAGAACTTGTCAATTGTGCCCATTGGTTTTCTATCCGAAGAGGCATCTGAGGCTAGAAATAAAGATTTTCGAAAATATAGAGAGGGGCATTCTCGAAAGCATAGCAGTATCTCATGCAATGAAGATATTATGCACAATCTTTTACTGTCTTCTGATCCACTTGTTTCAAGCATTCGTCCAAAAGTAAATAAGTTTGTAAAAAAAAGTTCTTTTAAGGAATTTTATGGGCACTTTTTCAGAATCCGTAAGATTCTGAAAAAGTGATATCGAATTTGTTAACATAAATGATTTAGCGGATATCGATTCTGAACTTGAATTAATTGATGATGAGATGATGACGAAGATAATTAAATGTTGATATTGTTTTAAAATGTGTAACTTAGTAAATTAGAGCTTACATCTTAATTATTTACTGTACTATTATAATTATACAGGTAATTTATTATTTTCTTATCAACTTATATCTAAAATACAGTGTTTTTATCGTTATTGTAAAACATATATATGAATGAATGAATGAAATGCACCGCCCCAGCGTGGTTTGACCAGACTCGATTAATCGAATGAACCCCAAGATTTGCACTAGCCCTTGAAGCCTCATGCTTCATGGTGCTACAAAGACCATTGCATATCAAGGAATAGACCGGGGGGCGCTTTAATGGTAGGGTGGTGGACGTGCCCTTAGGATAGGAAGGAGAGTGAGAGCCAATCGAGTAGTGCACCCTAAAATTAGCATTGGAATAGTGGAGAGGCGGGTGATATTTGTCTGTGGGAGGGCATCTTTTAACGACGTCGCAGCCGGGTTGATTCAGGTCGAGCTTCATCGGTGAATCTTCTAGCGGAGTTCAACTGGTTTCTCGGCTGTTTACTATGTCACTGCTCTTCTGTGCTAAATGTTGCTGTTTTCAAACTTTTCAATGTCTTCGTTTGTGGTCTCGCTAGTAACCGTTTCCGGTTTTTGTATATCTCGTTCTTGATCTTCCACCGTGTCCATCCAATAATTGAAGCGCTCTTGTCGAAATTGTGTATGTCTTGAGCTCTCGTTCAAGTCTTGTTCAGTTGTTATTCGAAGTATCCAAAAGTAGAATGGGCACTGTTGGGAATCGAACCCAACTCAAAACATTGCGCATGGTCTGCACGCGCAGGCAGAGTGTTTAGCACGTCATCGGCAGGCTGTGGCGCGGCGCGGTAACGACACTTACTTCCTCTGTCTTCATCGCGGCGGACGATACTCCTCTTACTTTAATTTCATTATTAGCTGTTTGTCAGGAACGGTTTTATTATTGTTATAAGCACGGCATTAAACCCTTGCCTAAAATACAGGAGTCCACTCTTTAGATGCTCCCCGCGCTAACATTGGTCCTTCAAGGATCTCGTCGTGTTAATTTCAAACGAAACGGTCTCAAAAAAGAAAAAAAAAAAAAATAACTCGAGGCTCTTCAGTTGTGGTCTTCAGCGAGGACAGTTCCATCAGGAATCATCAATACCTTGTTGAAGAAACTTCGCGTAGCACTGCACACGCCCAGAGGACGAAGTCATCCAAACGTCGACCGGCGTCGGGCTTCGGACCCGTCGAATGTTCGGCTCGTCTTCGCGGGCAAAGAAGGACGAAAACTGCAGACTATCGTTTATCCAGTGGATGGTTTAGACATTTATTCGTTATTCCTTATATATATAAGTTATTCCTTATTTATTCGTATACTTAGTCTTATTTCATATGTTTAATTAACAATAATCAAGTAAGTGTTTTCGTTTGTCTTCAAGTCTTTTAGTGGCAATCATTATTATTAATTGCCTTATATTTTTTCTAAAATCACTTCTATTCTTATAACGCTAGAATATAACGGTTAGATAATCCACCTGTTTACGCAGTTCCTTCACATCACTATAACAGCTGATAACTCGGCGACGTGCTTCCCTGTTGTCTTCGCATCAGCTGTTCCTTAATTCGCGCCTAGTCATTCATTATCATAACACATCATCGCTATGGCTAACGCACCGTTTTTAGTAACTTACCAATATGCGTAAGATTTCATAGTTTTAAAAAGTGATACCTTACCAGCTGCTCCCCACGGCCTCACCCGCACAAATCCCGATCCCGTCGGAGCATCGGGACAAAAAGCACTCTATGTGCCAATCCAGTTCACAAACCATCCGTGTGCCGAATTTCATCCAAATCCGCTCAGCAGCTCTTGCGTGAAAGAGTAACAAACATCCATACTCCAATATCTTAGGTGTTGGTGGTAAATAACATATTATTACTCGTGTTACAAGGTATTCATTTTTATATTGTGGCATTGTTTACGCTGAGCCAGTGATGGTAGCAGACAGTAGAAAAAGAGATTGCAGTTTTATTAAATCATTTTGGCAATTTTGTCTGCAATTCAACGCATGCCTGTCATATGTCAACTAATTGCTGTGCTACCTATTTAAGAGTACTTATCCGCTCTTCGATAATTTCCGGAATTCATTATACTCTTTTTATCTTCTTATCATTATTCTCCTATTACTTTATCATTGCTTGCAAGTTATAATTTCCATATATTATGGCTACCTGCCTCACTCAAATAAAAGCTGAAGAAGTCTACGCTTCAATCCGGACAGCATGTTGGGAATCGAACCCAACACAACACATTGCGAGCGGTCTGCACGCGCAGGCTGAGTGTACAGCGCGGCTTCGTCGCGGCGCGACATTCACTTTCTACTAAGACGGAACAAAAAAAACTCATTCGATCACCAAATATTTTTGCAGCACTTAACACTTAGCACTGGGACCGACCATTTGTGACAAACCTTTTTTTTTGGTGTCACCCTCGGGTAACTCTACCTGAAGCAAATTTTTGTAAGCGTTTTGCTACAAAATACTTTTTAAAACAATGCTTTAATTTTAATTTCCGATTCATTGACATAGGGTTTGTAGAGCTATAATACATAATTTCTAAAATAACAATAGTTATGGTGAAGGCATAGAAGTAGCGCGATTTCAGTTAGAGAACTGTTCAGGGGCAGCGCGTACCTAAGAGTTTACATATACAGCTTCGAAGGCAAATGCCTCAAATATAAGGAACGATCTCACCAGGTTAGCTAGCTCGAGGTAGTCTCCTCAACCGCAGGCTGGGAATCAGGAACGCACGTATACCACTTTTGCACGGTTTTAAATTATTTTAATTTCGACACAGATGCACAGGCAAACAAATCGCGCCATATGTTGAAAACACGTCCGCCTCGGGCAAGGGTCCCGGGCCAACCGAGAGCTTATCGTTATTGTAAAACATACACTTGGGAGCAAATAAATCGAGCCACTACCTTTTTTCACGTAAAATGGTAAATATTTTTGGGAATATGGAACGTATCAATTCGAACTATATATCGCCTAAAAGTTAAGTTAATAACCTTAACAATGAGGGTAAATTATTGAATAATAACCTTATTGAATGATAAATTATTGGCTCTGCAAGAAAAATGGTAATTTTGATAGAAAATTTAGTAGGGCTAAAACAGTCCATAAAAACAATAAAAAACAAAATTATTGCAAAAAAAATATTCTTAATAACTGGTATTACCCCCCCGTGCCCTGATGCATTCTTGTAGCCTATTAGTCATCGATCTGATCACAGTTACGGTGACATATTGTGGTATGTTCTCCCACTCTTCAAGCACAGCGACTTTAAGCTCGGGAATGGATGAAACAGCGGGAACCCTGGCTCGGACTCTCCGTTTTCCATAGGTGTTCGATCGGGTTCAAATCGGGACTTCGTGCTGGCCATACCATTTGTTGAATCCCGATCGCAGACAAATATTCCGTAACGATCTGCGCGGTATGAGGTCTCGCATTGTCATGCATAAACAAGAAATTTTCTCCGACAAAACCAGCATACGGCATTACGTGGTCTTCAAGAATGTCAGTTATGTATCGGTCAGCTGTTAATCCACGTCTACCACTGCCATCGTTGGCAGGGTCGACGAAGACAAGTTCCGTTTTTCCGTCTAGAGAAATTCCTCCCCACACCATACAAGAACCACCACCAAAACTCACAGTTTCTCGAATGCAACATTGGGCAAATCTTTCACCAGGACGTCTATACACTCGGTTTCTCCCGTCATTGCTAAAAAGACAGATTCTTGACTCGTCAGAAAACAAAACTGACCTCCAGTCTTCTAACGTCCAATTAATGTGTTCTCGAGCAAACTGCAAGCGAGATCGGCGATGAGCTACAGTCAATTTTGGGCCAGTTTCTGGTTTGTGTGATGTTAAATTTCGTTCCTTTAGTCTTCGTCTCACTGTCCACCTACTGATTGCGACACCTCGAACGTCACGTAACGCTTGCTGTAGCTGAACAGCATTAAGTCCACGGTCGCGCAACGAATTGGTTGCAATAAAGCGGTCGTCACGTTCTGTTGTTGCCCGTGGTCGGCCAGTTCCAGGTCGCCGAACAAAAGCACCAGTCTCCAGATACCTGCGGTATACCCGCTGTACCTTTGAACGACTCAAATGAAGTCTGCGTGCCACTTCACGTTGTCCGTGTCCAACCTCAAGTAAAGCTACAACTTGGGCAGCTTCCGTCGGTGTAGTATCCATTTTATCAGGTTATTTTGATTACACAGACACAGATAAAGACAACAATAACAAGTAATATGGGTATGATTAACAAAAACCTCAAATTTAATCTTTTCTTATCAGAGTACAATAAAAATGTCATAAGCAAATTAAATGCGATAATTTTATTCTACCCTTTAAACTTTAATTAAAATGAATTTTGACAACTAACTACCCTCATTGTAAAGGTTCCCTCATTGTAGGTGGAATCGATGCGTTCCATAATACCAAAAATAATAACCATAATGCGTGAAAAAGGAAGTGGCTCGATTTATTTGCTCCCAAGTGTATATAATTAAAATATTATGTGAAAAAGTCATACTCTCATCTGTTCTTGTGATTTTTTTTGTAAATAATACACAAGATTTTAAAAACAATATATATATTTATATAAGGCCTCTAAATACGTCTGTCTGCAGTTTAAAGTAAATACAAATGGGGAAAACATATTTTTTAAATTTTCATTTCCTTTTATCCCAGAACATTTGGCGCACCATGTGTCTTAGTATTAAATATAGCTCTAAGTATTAGCATTATGATATTAGAGACCGCTAATTGAAACAAGACCGGAATCAGGAGGGAGAGAGCTCGAAACACTCAGTTTCATAGTAAAATATCACATTTTCTCAAATTACTTCCGAAATATGGTAGTTATGAGCACAAGTTATGAAGGCATTAGGTAATCGAATAAGATGGCATCATTAATTTGGCAAAGGACAATGCCAGAAACTCCATAGAACTTTGCCCCACTCAAATCAAAAAGTCATTTACAAGCCTGCAATATGAAGCATCTTAAAGCTTATTTCTTACTGTTAACTTAATATTTGTCCTAATGTCTGTAGAACTTGCTGTTTCTGTTAAAATCTTAAAACAAAAATGACATTGATTATAGGTTAGGTGCAGTTTATAATTGTTTAAAAGTGATTTAAACAACATATACGTTACGCATTATCATAATTAATATAATCCTAATATGAGTTTTTGTTTTACAGGTATTTTAAACTTATTTTTGTTGTGTATCATGCACAATAAGTAACGCAATAGGAAATTCAGGGGTTGAATTCCTTTTATCATTGATTTGTAATCGGCAAGTTCTACTGAACAACAGTGTATTATGAAAAGGTCCTACAATCATTATAACGATTTTCACTATTTGACATTTCCTGTAAATAGCTGGGGCAGGATCTGGCATTGTCATTTTTAACTCTTTTTTTTCGGAGATGTCTACGTCCAACTTCTCCCATACATTCGTTCCACTGTGCAGCAGATTGTAACACCATTGCAGTATGACCAACAGGATTATTATTCCTTCCTGTTAGTCACACTGGTAATTTTTCAACAACATTTGTTTTTAGTGCGGTGAAAAATATCGATATAAAAATGCATTCTGTGGACAGTTTATAGTACCTAAATTAAACATTTTTATTCTGTGCATCTAAGAGATGCGAAAAAGGAGGGTCGATCAAATTTAAAAAAAATTGGCACTGATTTTTGCTCAGTTGCCAAACAAGAAAAATAAAAGCGGCAGTTGTTTATTGGAATAGTGATAAATTAAAAATTGCATAGTGCATGTTTAAACAAGTACAGTAGTAAAAACCGAGTAAGTAGTACTTACTCTATAAAAATAAGACATAACAAATATTGAAATTAATAAATAATTGACCAGTAAAATGACTGAACGGGTAGTTACGCGTGGCAAGTTAATAAATCGGAATCAGTCGGTTAGAAATAGAGATGGGTTGTAACAGGTTAAACACGATATCTGTTATCACTGGTACTGTTACACAAAAATAACAGATCCAAATATCTGTTATTAAATAACAGCCTGTTATTTTTGGACGGATGATAAATACAAATCTAAATCTCAATTGAACATCGTCTTTGTCTTTGCGTTTTGAATCGAAAATCGTATCCGAAGAAAGACATGGGTAATGTGAAATTATAGAATTACGTAAGTCGGCCGTATGCCAGTTGTAAAAGGCTAGGCAAATTGATTGTTTTTTTTTTTTCGAAATTCCAAACTGAACACTTTCCTTCATACTTAATCGCAGGCATAGGACTGTCAGTTTACTATAAATTGAGGAACTTTAGTACATAATCAGAAATTGGTTACGTTTCTCAAACTGGCGTAGTTAAAAGTGTTCAATTAATTTTGTGTACATAACTATTCACATTATCAGCTATTGTATATCTACATGACTATTTACAGTATCACCTATTCTATATCTACATTTACATTTAATATTTACATATTTGATTAAGAAAGATTAGTTGCTGCAATTTCCTAACTCCGAACCGGGTCCGCCTTTCATTAAGGATATTCCCTGCAGCAGAGAATACCCTTTCGCAAGGAACCGACGAAGCCATTGCGTTAAAATTTTTGATTACCATTTCACATTTCGTAACAAAGGAAGCAGCAAGGGAAGCAGTGAAAGAAATCAAATTTCAAAAATTCAAAATATCAACAAATAAACCAGCCAAATTACCTTCAATTGAATATCATCTTTAAGTCTATTGTAATAAAGTCGTACATATTTGGGACATTTTGCGACCAATACCGTCAAACCAAAGATAATATAGATAAAAGGTATCCTCAGACGGACATTATAATAGTTTTGGTTGCATCCCTTTCCAAAATAATGTAGAACAAAATATATTTTTATGTCATCAATATCAAACAAATCAAGAAAATTACTCTTAATAAAATATAATTGATCATCAAAAAATCGTAAATACCTGGAACATTTTGCCGCCAAGATAATAAAGGAATTCGGATACGATCACATTTTTTTTGGTTGCATCACAAATTGCCTTACAGAAAATTGAATAAAATTTTATTTCATTTTTTATAATGGTCACTGGTCAGTAACAGGTCAAGTAACAAGTAACACGGCCTAATTTAGGAGTCACTTTTTTGTAAATGATCGTTCTTGTTTAGACCACCAACTATATTTTAGGGATAATAAATACTAAGTGCTTCTCTTTTTAACGCAGTTGAACCGCTTTAGTAAGAGTGAGAAGTAAACTTATTTTGAAATAAATAATAGGTGTTTCTCTTTTTAGCAAGGGTCATTCTTTGATGAGGGAGAGAGAAAAATTGATAACCCTGTTATTTTCCTTCCTTTGTTTGAGTGTGTATGAAAATAACAGCCGTGGTAACAGTCTGTGTGGGTGGACTTATTTATTGAAATAACATATTTAACAGCCGATATTTTGAGTAACAGATAAGCTATATTGGTAGGAACAACTGTTATTTGTTATTTTTAAATATCTGTTATTTCTATCTGTTACGATAAATACGCCTCACCCCTAGTTAGAAATCTAAATTGGACGTAGCGCTTGCCGGCCGCTATCGCTTCGCTCACTCAGCTCGCGCGCGTTTAGTCACAGTTCTAAACTACTAGGCGTATGCCACTATGTAAGTGCATCCAAGGATAACCCCCCTTATAGTGCAGAATTATTGCAGACCATAGAAACAAAAGATATTGGGTTCGGGTGGCTATAGAGAACTGCAGCCTAATTGCGTAACACATTTTCGTAAACGAGCCGCTATCGCTTCGCTCACTCAGCTCGCGCGCGTTTAGTCACAGTTCTAAACTACTAGGCGTATGCCACTATGTAAGTGCATCTAAGGATAACCCCCTTATAGTGCAGAATTATTGCAGAACATAGAAACAAGATATTGGGTTCGGGTGGCTATAGAGAACTGCAGCCTAATTGCGTAACACATTTTCGTAAACGATTACGACTGATCTGTTTGATTTTGACAGTTCAACAACATTCATTGCGTTATTTGCATTGTTGAGCAGAATTTTTTATCCAACTTATGAAGCATTTGATTGATTAGCAATCTGTTTCAAAACGATTCAAATTCCAATTGATTGTGTATTGCGCAATTAGGGTACTGGAGCTGTGGATGGACTATGGCGTGGTGCCTGTCTGACCAATGTTACCAAACACCCTAATCCACAGCTCCAGTACCCTAAGTACTGGAGCTGTGGATGGACTATGGCGTGGTGCCTGTCTGACCAATGTTACCAAACACCCTAATCCACAGCTCCAGTACCCTAAGTACTGGAGCTGTGGATGGACTATGGCGTGGTGCCTGTCTGACCAATGTTACCAAACACCCTAATCCACAGCTCCAGTACCCTAAGTACTGGAGCTGTGGATGGACTATGGCGTGGTGCCTGTCTGACCAATGTTACCAAACACCCTAATCCACAGCTCCAGTACCCTAAGTACTGGAGCTGTGGATGGACTATGGCGTGGTGCCTGTCTGACCAATGTTACCAAACACCCTAATCCACAGCTCCAGTACCCTAAGTACTGGAGCTGTGGATGGACTATGGCGTGGTGCCTGTCTGACCAATGTTACCAAACACCCTAATCCACAGCTCCAGTACCCTAAGTACTGGAGCTGTGGATGGACTATGGCGTGGTGCCTGTCTGACCAATGTTACCAAACACCCTAATCCACAGCTCCAGTACCCTAAGTACTGGAGCTGTGGATGGACTATGGCGTGGTGCCTGTCTGACCAATGTTACCAAACACCCTAATCCACAGCTCCAGTACCCTAAGTACTGGAGCTGTGGATGGACTATGGCGTGGTGCCTGTCTGACCAATGTTACCAAACACCCTAATCCACAGCTCCAGTACCCTAAGTACTGGAGCTGTGGATGGACTATGGCGTGGTGCCTGTCTGACCAATGTTACCAAACACCCTAATCCACAGCTCCAGTACCCTAAGTACTGGAGCTGTGGATGGACTATGGCGTGGTGCCTGTCTGACCAATGTTACCAAACACCCTAATCCACAGCTCCAGTACCCTAAGTACTGGAGCTGTGGATGGACTATGGCGTGGTGCCTGTCTGACCAATGTTACCAAACACCCTAATCCACAGCTCCAGTACCCTAAGTACTGGAGCTGTGGATGGACTATGGCGTGGTGCCTGTCTGACCAATGTTACCAAACACCCTAATCCACAGCTCCAGTACCCTAAGTACTGGAGCTGTGGATGGACTATGGCGTGGTGCCTGTCTGACCAATGTTACCAAACACCCTAATCCACAGCTCCAGTACCCTAAGTACTGGAGCTGTGGATGGACTATGGCGTGGTGCCTGTCTGACCAATGTTACCAAACACCCTAATCCACAGCTCCAGTACCCTAAGTACTGGAGCTGTGGATGGACTATGGCGTGGTGCCTGTCTGACCAATGTTACCAAACACCCTAATCCACAGCTCCAGTACCCTAAGTACTGGAGCTGTGGATGGACTATGGCGTGGTGCCTGTCTGACCAATGTTACCAAACACCCTAATCCACAGCTCCAGTACCCTAAGTACTGGAGCTGTGGATGGACTATGGCGTGGTGCCTGTCTGACCAATGTTACCAAACACCCTAATCCACAGCTCCAGTACCCTAAGTACTGGAGCTGTGGATGGACTATGGCGTGGTGCCTGTCTGACCAATGTTACCAAACACCCTAATCCACAGCTCCAGTACCCTAAGTACTGGAGCTGTGGATGGACTATGGCGTGGTGCCTGTCTGACCAATGTTACCAAACACGGATAAAATGGTCCAGTCGATCAATAAAGGCAAGCCAGAGATGAGAAAAAACATCTCCCGAGAGATCGGGTCCGTCGAGTCGGGTCGCTACTGCCCAACAGCTTGTCAGAAGCTACCCTTCGGGGTTATAATTATTAAAAGGCTGTGGTATCCCACTGTAGAGAAAACGTCTCTCTACTCGCTTTCCACTTCTCTATATTCAAAACTTTTATGTATCAGTTCAATCAGATGGCGGGATGAGCTGGTTGCTTATCCGGCCAGCTCCGTCTGGTCCTGCCGCGATGTCGCTTGCCATTAACCATCCATTGGATCGTTAGTTTGGTGCATTGGTGGAACGATCCAATAAATAAATATCCTTTATATTTATTAATAAAAATTCAGTTCTTTTTTTTATTGAAACTAACATTTATTTCACCACCTACTTGATAATGACAAGTGGTACCTACTGAATGGTGTAAAAATATTAGCAGTGTGACTAATAGGGGAAAAAATCCTGATAATCACACTGGTGTAACTTCGTGTCCGCACCCGAATTTGCAAGCGGAGAAGCATATACACAAATTCAAAAATCATTTATTTCAACCGATTTGGATCAAATTAAATTGATAAAATAAAAATTACTAATTGAGTAAACCAAAATTAAACCATAAAGTTAAATAATAAACAATAAATTAAATTTAACAAAAATACCTTATAATACGCCTGCCTCTGAGTCATTTGTTTGTTTTTCATTACATTAATCATATAACAGTGGTTAATGTACTGACAATCAAACCTGTTCGCAAATACGCTCACGATGGTGTTGGAGGTGGTCCGGAGCCTGCGCTCCAGACATGTGCACCACTTCTGCATCGTCGTGTAGAAACAGTCGACGCGGGCGTCGGCGAACATCCCCGACGCACGGCAGTGCCGGGGCAGCCCCAACAACACCCTGAACGCATTGTTATACTGAACACGGAGAGCATTGTACTGCTTCTAGGTATATGATCCCCACAGGCTGGCTGTGTACAGGGACGTACAAAACGCTCTGAAAAGAGTTATTTTACGGCCGCCAAGCAACAAACAACCTGCGGGCGATCATGATGGGCCTCACAGACAACGCCCTCCGCTCCGTATTGTGGCAGCCGACACGAGTGCTGCTGAGCTCCTCTATCAGTACATAAAGAAAAAAATAGGTCGCACTTAAGTCGCGGGGGCGGAAGTAGCGTTTGAAATGCTTAGAGGTCAGAAGCTCGCCTTCCATTACAATGTTGGAAGATAGAGAATGGAACAATGTGTGGCAACAATTAGCAACTGATCTCAACTTTTGCTTTAGTCGCTTCTCAATAGCTATGCCTTATAAATAAACACGTATTATTACTGAGTCGTGAAGAAGGTGCGACCTATTTTCGAAACAAAGAAAGCAGAAAATAAATAAAATATTATCTTATTATGGTTCTTATTCATATTTCCTGAAGATATATCTTCAACGATTAAAACTAATAAACTCGTGTTTTGGACCAAAAACTTTATTCACTTAAAGTATCACCAGTACCAGCCTGATTCCAAGCCTACCAGTTTCTTCTTTGCCACCATTTTGGCGATTAGCTTCCTGAACACATCACTGGCATTGTCAACCACAGCCGATACACCGAAATCCATTGTGCTCATTGTAAATGGGGATACTTTAAAAAAAAACGGGATTTTTAAATTAAAATATACTAGGCGTGGCGATTATGGCAACCCCCCCGTACCCCCCCAATGACAAGCACCAATAAAAAATGGCACCTAGTGCCCGCCGCCGCGCCGGCCGCTTACCCTTGGTAACGGTAGCGGTCAAGGCCACGGTGGGGGTGGAGGTCTGCGCAGCTTGGGCGGAGCACCGCCGTGTCCTCACGGAGGAGATCGGCGGCGATCTCTCGCGTCCAGCCTGGTCCAGGCCATGGTACGGAGTGAGAGCGAATGGGAAGCCGTCACCTCCGTCTGCGAAGCAGTAATGCTCGCGAAGGAGGAGGCGGAACGCGTGACGGAGAGTGCCTTGCGCCCTCACGACCTAGTTGCCGCAGGAGACGCCCTGGGCGTCGGGGGCCACCATAGGCGCGGACGTGCTAGGACCGAGTCCGGTAAAAGAGATGTCAGCACTCAGTGGCGGGGTCCGATAGAGCCGATGCCTGCCAGGGTCACGGGTTGTTCGAAAGAGATACCGTAGCTCTGACAAATGAAGGAATACGGGTGGGTTTTAGTCAGTAAAAGTCAGACACGTCCTCACGCTCCACTCAGAGCGGGAGAAGTCATTTGATGATTTCCCACCCAAAAAAAAAAGTTGGCGCAGCTTATTCTCAGAATATCCGCTAGGTACCGTAGGACCCGACCTCGTCACACCCCGCCGATGAGGTGGAGACCATGTTTGAGAATATTTCCAGAGTTCCTCTAAAACTCAATTCACCTTGTCATAGAGGACTTCAATGCGAAACTCCTTCAGAAAACGTAAGCACCGAAAGTAGACCTGGCAGTGCCCTGATGGTGCAACAAAAAATGAGACTGACTTCCATATGTCGACGAAGAAGCCAGTGTTCCATGATGTCTCTGTGATCAAGGCGGTGAATACTGGAAGTGATCACCGCACGGTAGAAAACTTATATATCAAGGTCTTTGCTAGAGAGCTGTCTATTGGGCAGAGCCAGCTTACGAAACTGAAGACCGATGATGGCAGGGTCGTATCCGTCAAACCTGAGCTGTTGGGAAAGATCGAGAAGTTATACTCGTCAACAAGTAACTCCGTTATTAATCTGGCAAACGACATAATAAGAGCTACATTGACTCGACACTAAACCAAAGACATCCCGGACGTTAGCTTGTATGAGATTAGGATGGCTCTGCTTTGAAGCAGGTCAAAAACAATATAGCTCTCAGTGATGACGGAATTACGGCGGAACTCCTAATGGCCGGTGGAAAAAACTTTCTAAGGCCCTCCAGAAGTTGTTTGATTCCGTCATACTCGAGAGCAAACGGAGCGAGACATGGGCTGTGCTGCAATCTCTATAACGATGCCAGATCGACTTTCGGTAAATCGAGGTGCAAAATGTCTGTACGAAAACGCCACTATGTCAGTTCCGACTCCATGACCAGACCTCGAAACCTATCCTTCTGCAGCGAGGTGTGAGACAAGGAGGCGTTATCTCTCCAAAACTGTTCACCGCTGCACTGGAGGATGTCTTTAAGGTTCAGGACTGGAAAGGGGTTGGCATCAATATAAACGGCGAGTACTTTACTCACCTTCGGTTTGCCGAGGACTTAGTAGTCATGGCTGAGACTATGAGAATCTCAGCGCTCAGTAGAGCTTCCGAAAGACTTGATCTTAAAATTAACATGGACAAGACAAAGGTCATGTCAAATGCCTATGTAACACCAACTCTCATGAAGATCGGAGACGCTACACTCGAAGTTGTTGACGAGTATGTTTACCTAGGACAAACTGTCCAGAAACGGGAACGTAGGTCCAACTTCGAGACCGAGGTCAATCATCAGCTACATCAGGAAGCCACGCAATATCGTATCGTCCTACATACTGCTGTGTCTCAAGACGAAAGTCTTTGACCAGTGCGTGTTGCCAGTGATGACCTTTGACCCGTAGGTCATAACTCTCACAATGGGCCTTATTAGAAGGCTAAAAGTCACCAACCAGCAAGGTAACCGACATAGCCCGAAGAATTGGGATGATGACTACTATTAAAAATGTTCTTAAAAATAATGTAATTTCAAAAAAGGCATAGTAAAAATGAGATAATCGAAAAAATCTGTTAAAACGATGTAAAAATGAAGAAGATACACGCTTCAAAAGTTTTTGGAGGGGATTATTCCTGTCCTTGTCGCGCGGTACGGACAATGTACGGCGCTAGTATGAAGTTACGTAGTCGTGACGTCACTTCTACGATAGTGCTGTCCTAGTCTAACACTTACTTTAAAACGTTTATAACTTGGCAGTTTTTTAAGCTTTTACACTTTTTGTAATACTATTTGCACTATTTGGAAATAAACATTTTTTTGAGATAAAAATTAAAAAATTGTCATCATCCCTATTGCCAACCATAGGTGGCAGTGGGCAGGGCATGGGCATTGCTTGTAGAACAGATGGCCGATGGGGCTGAAAGGTTCTGAAGTGGCGGCCGCGTGCCGGATGACGTAGCATTGGAAGGCTTCCCACAAGGTGGACCGATCAGCACAAGGTCATCGATCCCCCCCGCTGAATGCGCGAAGCACAAAACCTGTCGAAGTGGCGGTGCTTGGGGAGGCCTATGTCCAGATTGTCCAGCAGTTGACGTCTTTCGGCTGAAATGATGATGATATACTAAAGGTACTTATATAATACATTTATTTAGTAACGTAATAATGGGATGGCAATAGGCTCGGCCTCTATTACATAGGACTTAAAACATAACTGGCGAAATGTGGGTGTAATATAGGTACACCTCTGCCCAACCCTTCGGGGAAACAAGGCGTGATGTAATTTTTTTAATAATGGGCAAGTTATAAGCTCATTATTATTGTATGTGCGCACTACTAACCATGGTTCCTGCTTTTGTTTCCAATGCTTTTCGTAGTGCTTTTTCTGCATTCAAACTCCGTAATATTGAACTAAAAATTAAAACGCTTTATTCAATCACTTATTTGTCTATAACAGCTTATATATTTAAATAAAAGTTCGACTCTGCATACCGTGAACATAACTACTAGGAATATAATAAATTTGCACCAAATTGCCATTTTATTTAATATTTTATATCAAAATTGTGTCAAGAAAATTAAATAAAAAACTGACTTTTACTCGTCTAATTATAGTACTCTTTGCTTTTACTTCAAGAACAATGTAAACTCGCGGCGGTGGCGCTGGGCGCTGCGCGGCTGCGCTGTTGCGCAAATTTATTCCGATCACACAGATAAATTATATTATTTCGCAGTTATGAATTTGAATGGAAACCGCCTAGGATGAAGTTTACGTTGTTTCAGTCGAAATAATATCTTTTCAAAGTTTAGAAATAATGATATCTAGAGACTGACATAATTTTTATCACGAGTTTGAATAATACAATGGTTCTAAATTTTGAATTTTTTATACTTGGTCATTTCAAGAATTGATAACAGCAGCTTGAAGCTATAACAAAACGCAATGTTGAAGTCCTCCAAACCAAACCAATAGATGCAGCACGTTTGATTGACAATTCTTCCGATTGGTTGGCAGACAGAGTGCATCTCTTTCTTTTTTCGACAGGAAACAAAATGGCCGCAACTCATTGTGATACGACAGACGTGTTGGAAATTTCGCGTGATGTCGTTTGATATCCCCTCGTAAATAAACAATATTGTTCAAGTGTCGCATCCCCGTGTAGTGCTCAGTGTTAGTGCATGCTGTTTTCACCCAAGTGATCAAGTTGTGATTAAACATCCATATATAAAGGTGTTTTGTCTGTGTTTTGTGCCTTGTTTTCGTCAATAAACTAACCCTGACATCTGTTTTGGATTTATGTTCACTTGAATACGGTAAGTCTACTTACTGCCTGCATACAAGTTTATTGATAAAACTCAGTTTACAAGAGTTTTTGATGTGATAGTTTTAATTGCATAAGTTTTGACAGTATTTGGTCTCGTTTGTATACAAAGTTTCTTTGGCAAGCGCGAGAGAGACAGTGGGGTAATGGTATGCTAAAGTTAAGTTACTCCCTATCCCTTCGAAAGTGTGCCGCATATTATTGTTTTAGTGGTGACCTATTACGAAATTTGTGATATGTAGAGTCAGCTTTGATGTCGGAGGTCGAACAAGGCAATTAGACACTGGCCCTCTAAGATTAAATGTGAGCTAAAGTGCGTAGGCAGCGCATGGCGAGAGTGCGACAGTGACATCATATTCGCGTATTTTAGGATTATATGATATGTTCACTATCACACGTCTGCACTATGTTCGGAGACACCGTGCGTACGTCACGAGCCAGCCACAGGCCACCCTCCTACAATTGAGCATTGTCATCAAAGGACATGATATAACACTCGGTAGAAACTTTATTAAGTAGACCAGAACAACGTGACCTGCTGGCCATCTAATAAACAAAAGTTTTGACAATTTCTTGATTTCACATCTTTCATTTTTGCATGTATTTTGCCTAGCCAACAACAATATGGTAGGTAATTGCAAACTAAACTATGAAAAGTTTAAAACTTTTGCTCAACTAACTATGTTGGCATGAATAGTTAAAAGCCAAAGGATTAGACAAAGGTTGATAGTTTATGCAGTTCAGAATCAAGCAAAAAGGCCTCTGCATATCTTCTTATATATAAAAATCTATTGTTGTTATTCTCGCAAAACTCAAAAACACCTCAACCACTAGTGGTGTAACTTTGGTACTTAGGTTTTAAAAGGTAATGCAATGCATGCCAGGCATAAACTAGTTGTGGATAAAATGCTTATTATTGTTATTTAAACCATTTTCCAGTGTTAAAATCTCATAGAATAAAAGTGACATTTTATTAAATTTGTATTTAATGTGGCTTGTCCTTGTATTTGTAGACATCTCTTTGGAATAGCTGAGACAGAGACACAGAGCTAATAAAACATAATTTGTGCTTTAAAAATAATATAATGTGTCAAACTCATAATATGAATGAGGTTGGGCAAACTACCAACAATCCTCCTTTGATGTTTGCATGATAAAGAAGGAAAAGCTTATTAAAGATACCAAATTGTTTTTTAATACATGTTAATACTCACAAATGCCTTCACACTTTAGTATTGAAGACTTCCAAGCATTTTTGTGGGATTGTAGCAAAAATTTAAGTTTCTGTAAACTTTGTAGGCTGGCCAGACCAACCTTCACCAGTTTACTGTTGAAATACGTGTAGAGCTACTGGTAGTGTTTTCTCCTAATTAAAGAAAATTCAGACAAAACCAGTGAGGTGATCAAAGTATTAAATAATAAGAGAGGCTGAGGAAAAACTACAATGATTGTATGCGTATCAGAGAGTGAAAGTAATTGATTAAGGGCTGATTTTTCAAATGTCAGATAACTTGTAGCAGAAATATAAATCTGACAGATTGACATAATTTTCTAAACAAAAGCTGTCTAACCAAAATATTTCTTCCTCAGATAAAAGTTCTAAATCTGGCTATTAAAAAATCAGCCCTAAGTGTAGCACATGAATAAAAAACCAAACAGAATGAAAACCTCATACTTATGCTGTGCTCACACTACTACACGCACAGGCGTGACCAACAAGGCGCGGGGGCATGCACTAAAAAAAGTTATGGATTTAATAAAATATTTTGAAGTAAATTTCTTTTTTTTATTTCTGACAATAAAATGTACCTACATATCTTACTTATACTTAATTTTAAACAAACTGTTAAAAATAGTGTAGTTTTAATAATACACTGTTTTTAATGTTCCATGAATACCAAAATTTAAAAATGGAAAAAATTAAGGATCAGCCATTCACAGTGCCTGTTCGTTGGTGCGTGCTCATTGCCAAATCCCAGCTTGCAATTGCCCATTTTTCTTAAATAACCAAATGATAAGCCTACGAAAGTAGTAAGAATTTAGAACTCTCTTACGAAGCTTTTATTCTGCTTATTTTTAATTTCTTGTTCCGTTGATGTCTGTTATTAAAACTGATTAAGTTATTTGTACGTTTTTAATAGCTTATGCCCCATTTGGAAAAAGGATTTTTGCTGTGCCCGACAGGGTCCACAATGATCACTTATAATTTTAGGTTACCACCTGAGGACACATTGTGGAATGCAAATTAATTATTGAGCATTGAGTATTTGGTTTCTTCTGATGAAGCCAAAAACCTGATCACAAGTAAACACAAAAGTTTGGGCTGTTATGATTTTGACCACAAAGTAATATTTGGGTGGGGTAGTATTACTCATTGTAGCAAAACACAAATATTTTTTAATTCTGATGATACTATAGTTACTCACCCAAAATAACAAAAAGTCAAATGCCTTGCCTTTTCTAATTGGATGCAGCTCATTTGTTCATTTCATTATCTGACTTCCAAAACCCTGTAGTGGGGTTACACAATACCCTGAGGTAAAACTGACTGTCAGTCCTTTGGGCTTTTAGTTACCTATAATAAATATATCGCTGCCTTAAAAAAAGGACAATTAAGTAGGTAGGTAAGCTATTAACTTAGTAGTTGTCTATCTTCCTAATCTATGACTTTGTGCCTGAATACGACTTAAAACTTTGTTTCAATGTGACGTTTTGTAATATAGTACGCCACGCGGCCACGCCAAGAAGCTGCCATGACCTTTTTTCTCAGGAATGTAATGAAGGTATCAAGTTGAAATTGATATCAAATATAAGTTCTATAGTACCTTTCCCTAAAAACAATCAATATGCTAAGTCAACTTAATAAATAAAAAAGCCCATTTATGCCTCCTATAAGCAACAGGGCTCGGCTTTGAGACGGAAGTCGGAACCCTCAGCGCGGGAGTCCTACTCGCACGAGTCGGTTTTGGTTTTGAGATGTGTTTTGAATAACCAATCAGATTTAGTTATTTCCACATCTCTCCGCTAAGCTTCGGTGGAAAGGGATCAAGCGGAGAGGAGAAGAGTTATCTTCTATAGAATTTTGTGCCGTGAGCTGACAAGCGGCTTGGCACAGTGGATATGTGTGTAGTCGGGCGGCCAGGCGGCGGCGTGTCGTTCCCCGATGCCTTCTCCTCGCGCACTTGACTGATTTCGAGCTCACACAGCTCACATCTCCCGCCACACACAGCTCTCATCTCCTTACACGGTTGTCGGATCCTGCGAGCCCACGACGCGTCTTGGAAGCTCTGAGATTACTTAGACGCATGCCTACAGGCCAGGAAGAAACGGCATCACAGAGATAGGTGTGAAAGCAACAGGACGGACCTTTAGCCAGCAGTAGAACAGTGTAGGTGCTAAGGTTACGGAAGCTAGGTAAACTTCGGTGTTTTCATCATTAACTTTGCTCGACGATTCCGCCCTTTTTAGACATGCCAAAATGTCTGTTCCTTTTTTCAAATTGTCTGCCATTGTCTAGTTTAGACGTAAAATGTGTCAAATTCAGAACCCATGGCACTAAAAATAACAAACATCAGAAATGTTGCTATCATCTTTTAAAACTAGTTTTTTCACCTATTTTAATAATGTCTTCCTAAAACATATTCATAGCAAATTACCAGTAAACAATAGCAACAAATTAAAATGTGCTATAAAACAGTTAGCTGCCTCCACTCTTAGAGAAACCAGTTTCCGTAGTATATGCCCTTCACGGCTGATACACACGCTTGCTTGTGTGTGCGCGAGAGTCCTTAGACTGTGAATTGTGTGAATTATGGACTCAATTAGGACATAAGTAGTATATGAGGCGCTTTCGTACTCAAACGAGAAAATACATAAGAAACACTGTATTATTACATAATAATGAGATTGACTCAGCTATCCTATCCTATATAGACACAGCTGCATTTTGCCAAAAGACTATATATTTCATGGTCCACCACTGCCTTTTCGAGGGTAAATACCAGCGCCGTTATGCAATACTTGGCAGTGACGGTCGATTTTGCAAATTCTTGCCAAAAAACGATCCTGGAAACTGGCGTAGCTGACTTCAATTGCACGCCCGTGCCAGAATAACTGAAGCTTCTCCCAGTCATTAGAATTAAAGACTTCCTAAAACAGTAGAATTTGAATAAATTCTTGATAAATGCTCCGTGGAATTGATTATTGTCAAATATCTTAACTATTACCGCATTCGATGCTCTGGAGGCCTGTTGTGGAATCTAAAGCGACACTTGATATAGTGCAGTGTCATTCTGAAATAAGTAATTAAGCAAAATTCCATGGAGTACTAATAGACGCAATCGTATGATATCATATAAACATTTTTTTTAACCAATGAATCAGCACTGGCTGACGCATTTTGATATACATATTTTTAAAAGGACCCCTTTTACGCCTTTCTTGACTCCGTATCTACGAGAAGAAATAAAGGGGTACTCAATTCTCGTATGGCGCACGTGCACCATAAAACTATGGTGTAAAGATTACACTAAAGTGCGCACTAAAACTATAGTTTTAAACGATAGAAATAAAAATGTGTGACGTAAGTAATCGAAGTATGGTGAAGAACTCGCATGGGATGGGGGCACATTCTTACCTAAGCGAACCTAATTGTTTTAATTGTAGTTACCTAACTGAATCGCATTCAATTGTTTCGGCAATCCTATTAAAGATCTCTTTCTTATGTGCTTAATTCCGGCCTCAGCAAAGGTCCGTTTTCCGGCTCAATTAAGTCTACTTAACTCTTTTCGACATCCTCAATCAAGAGTTCATTGGCAGTTTTATTCTTCGCTACATCCAGTCAGTCCTTCCCGGGTGATTTGCATTTTTTAAATACCTACCTTCCTTCGGTAAACGTTTTAAGAAGGTTATAAAAACAAAAATAAAACCTAGAGCTCTTTAAAATCTGCTCCTAGATACAGTAAAGGCAAATATCTTGTGAATAGTTGACGTCATCAAGCTAATGACTGGTAATTGAGAAGGCGAAGTACAGCGTCTAATATGCAGTTACATGGAAACTGTAGGATTTAGAGACACCGTACGTAAATGTTGATATTGTAACCAACAATCTCTTGAATTTAAAGATTTGAACTTACTAAATTGTCAAAAGGAGAACTTGAAGGGTTTCGTGGAGATTCATTAAGAAAAACCTTTCTAACACAAGTTTGAGTACGAATATTATCACAGACGAGTCAAACATAGTCGTGAGGCAAGTGCAGCATGCCCACAGCCAGTTAACAAGTTCACAGTCACCCTCGCTTCTATACGCAGCGTTCATTGTTGTTTGTATGTGCCCAAGCGCCGATGAATGAAATCGGACACTCGCGGCGGCGCACGCACTCGGACATAATTGTCGGATTGTGAGGGCTGCCACTAACACCGTGGTTCGTGGTACGTTTATTGGCGCTTTGTTATCAAGTACTTTAAAAACGAAACAGAGTCTTCAACACGATTCTACTATGTAATTCTCGCGTATAAAAAAAATGTCTAACCCTAATGCGTTCCCATTTAACATTTCGTCACGGTTGTCATCAGATTTTTTTTTTATATTTCTAACATTATAAACGATGTTCGCACCTTATTATGTTTGGAAGGGAAGTAAAAATTCTACGATTTTTAATGAGAAAACATTTGAACATTGAGAATGTTTAAAAGGTCAGTGCGACCTCCTTTGAATTTCGTTACAAGACTACAACGTACGTAATTTGTTATCATTGCTAGAAATCTGTGCAAGCGCAACAAGAATGGAGCGTACATTCAATAAATAAATTTCCAGTAACCGGTGTTAAATGCTTGAAAGCGTTCAATAGACATCGATTCGTCGTTAAATTTGTGTGGATGGTCTTTGTAGTCGTGCGGTAGTAAAATGTTGCACAAACATACTAATTATCGTTCGAAACCAATCGGGTTTATGGCCTGAGGTAGCCGACGTACCCGAGTTCTGATACCTTGACGTTGTATTGGAAACTGTTTGAACATAATAATTGTATGACTACTAGTTACTAACGTACACGACACGCCTGAATTGCTCAAGGGTGTTTTGTCTTACACCGTGCTGTTGACTGTTTCAAATGTCATTACTAGGCTTCAAAAGGTAGTTATTTCCCATTTCTTGGACATAATTTAATCTGCTCCACACTCACTTATTCGCCATCTCAACTGGCAGTCGAAACTGGATTAATATCAAAGAAAGATAAAAAAAATATGAATGGGTAGTGTAAAAAATGCCTACAATGGGGTGACCACGGACGTAGCTATGGGGGCAGCAAAGGTGGGCAATGCATACCCTAGAAACTTCTTTGCCCACCTCAGAAATATCGGCAGTAATAAAGAATTACTTACTGTTTAATCTCTTTATATGAGGGTTTAAAAGGAAAAAGCGGAACCCCTAAAAGATCTATTCGTAGACCGATCGTCCGCCTGTCTGTCTGTCAAGACCCTTTTTTCTCAAGAATGCGTAGAGGTATGAAATTTAAATTAACATCAAATACGTAGGTCTAGTCGCGTAGTTAGCTCTAAAAAAAGTCAACGCAATAAAAAATACGGCCACATATGCGACATTTTTACTGGGTACTTCCTGTGACTGTGGTTAGTTCAGCTGGACGACTGCACCGCCTAAACTGGGTGACTACTGTGATGACGTCTAATAGAGAGGTGTATGGAAGAAGAAATGCTGCTCTGACCCCGAATAAATTGGGATAAGGACAGGAGGACGATGAACTCAATCAGTAGTGCCATCTCACCCTGAAAACATCTAAAGTGAAGTGAGCGTGGAGTGAGCTGTCAGTGCCACTGAATCTAGGGATTGACAAAGACAGGATAACACTGGCAGCTCACTCCAAGCAAGTCTTCACGGTGAGATTTTTACAGAATCGAGATGCTGTTCACATAATATCACGCCTGTAGGTAATCCCCAGTTAGGCAGAGGTACACCTGTACACCCACATTTCGCCAGTTATGTTTTAGTTTCTTGAAATAGGGGGCGAGGCGAGCCTATTGCCATCAACCTGCCTCGTAGTTCTAGTGCTCGCAAGCGCTTCTGCTGAGTATCAGGGATGAGTCCGATTGCCAGGAACTGGTGGCGCAGTCGGTAAGGCTTTTTGTCCCTGTTGTACCCAAACATCAACTCTGGCCGTGAAGTCATCGGCTACTAGCCGTACCGTCAGCACGCACAGTATCACGACTTCACGAGCTCACTCGCCCCTCGTTCGGACCCTCACTATGCTCAATCCTCGTCTGACCTACTGTGATCAAACTTGTTTGCCGGGAGATGGAAAGATGTGTGTCGTGATTAAGATTTTGTGAGTAAATTGATGAAAGATAATAATCAATGTATTAATTGATGTTTTATTTCACTTGATTGCATTCTGTTTTGTTGTTAATTTTGAATCTGGGAGTCGAAGGATCTACCGGTCTTGCGCCAATCAGGATACGGGATGTAATTATGTAGTATTTTGATTAAAGATTTCGTATCACGGGACCATCAAAAAGGGCTAATTGATGTCGCGAAGTCGTTAACCTTTTTATATTGCACGGCTGACGTAGTTTTTTTGTCGTCCACACGGGTCGTTAGCCTCACTGAATTATTGCAAAAAATTCAAGGCGATACATTACTTGTTTTAAATCAAGAAGTTCCGTTATAGAGAGTTCTGGATCAACTGCAGCGTATAGCTTCCGCGGATACCATAGTGCTGATTTATATATACATTTTTTCATAGAACTTTTATTAGACAGCTATATTTCCGCGTTGCAATATTTTTGCATACTTTGTTAGGTTTACATTCATCAAATGATTTGTAAACATTATGATTTTATAAATGCTAGAACTAGGTCTGGAATGCAAGTTATTATTTTAAACTGTGATGTTTGTTTGAAAGATTTTTTTCTGTGTATGCTTGCTGGGAATTCTTGGTTTACGTCAAAGGGCAGACGGTGATCGAGTTTAGTACTAACTGAACATTCCTTACACTCGTGGTTTGAGAAGCGTCTCCGTAATGACATTCCAGGCCGTTCTTCATTGGCGTTAATGATTCACAGTCCTAGGTGTAACAGAAAAAGTGAAAGGGTTTACTTGATGATAAATAATAAGAAAAAAAGTTGATTACTTACTGTTCCATACCATTTCGCAAAACTAATTAACGAATGGCAATAACAAGATTGATAATGATCGTGTTATTTGTAAACATTAACCTTATTTCTACCAATTAAAGGTTTGCTACTCAAAATTAACTATTGTGGAATGCCAATTACCTAAATGCTCTTTGTTGTCCCAATCTGTGTTGCTATAGGTACATTACCTAGATTTCTGTTTAATTACTGTATTTTATTTTTGGTGCGTGTTATTGTTAAATAATCAAAACAAACCCAAAAAATTCGATTTTTGACTTTGAACACGCTACAAACTGTAAACTTTTGTCGCGTGTTCAAAATAGTTTTGTTTCGAAAAGAAATGTTCGATTTAACGCTGTAAGTATCATATATATGTATGTTTATAGTTAGATTTAGTTTCGATTTATATTCACTTAGGATTAGGAATGAAAGCGACGAATAGCAAAGGCTTTAAAGAGAAGGAAACACCAAAGATTGTGAGAAGGGTGGTTCTCTGTAAAGACGTTTTCAGCCCGAACATGGTTGTCCGGTCATATTAATATTCTTTATATTTAAAAAAAAACATACTAAGGACTAGAAAAGTAATCGTTTATTCATAGGTGCTAAAAAGCCCATTGAATTTATAACTAATTTTCGAGATTTTAGACTTTTTCGGAAAAATGGTTGCAGGGGACTGTTTAATGTAACAGAGGCCTGTTGCAAATACATGAAAACCAAATAATACATTAGTTTATTCATTTAATTTAAAATGTCCCTTAGGATCGACATTATTTTAATTATTTTGCTTCATTTGAGCAAACATTAACTAAAAATTAAAACAGCACAAACAACACACAGCAAAGCAATGTTGGTTATAGCTTACAGTTACAATTTAAACCTAACCTGAGAAGTTCTGAGCAGTTTACTTAAAACGAATGAGACATTTAAATAACAGTATTTTATTTAGTCATGAGGAACGTGAAATCACAGTACGATACCATAACAATAAAATATTAATAAAAGAAAAACGAAACTCACTATGGCTCAAAATTTTTTATCTGGGAATTTTATTATCTTCCCCATAGGTATTTTTATATATATTTATATAAGGATTGTTTTTTTCCAATTCATAAGAGCAGCTCTATGCTCATGTGGAGTCATATCTTTGGCAAGTTTTCTCTGACCTTTAACTTTGTTTTCTTCTATTTTAACATCTCCTTTTCTTTTATCTCTTCCCTCTGTTGAGGGTTTTTTTTTCTATGTTGATACCTTAGACTTTCCGCATCTCTCTTTTCCTGTTATAATTCCTGTCTGGATAGCTTTTGTTTTTTAGGAGGCATGTCTAACTAGCCTGCAACAAAATATTATGACTCACGAGAAATTGTTGTTGTATCTGCACAGTCCCCTGGAATGAAAGACAGCCCCCTGCCACACTACAAAGCAGGGGACTGTGTATTTTGACTAAATCGTGGAATATCAAGCAAACTATCATAATATATTTAGTTTTGTGAGTTCTCTATAAATATGTACATAAATCATCATAAAATTATATAGAATATATCCAATTACACAAATAAACAATTAATAAAATAATTACCAGTGGACTGTGCGTCGTAACAGCCCCGAGACGCGATCTCGACACAAACGATGCACTGACACTTAACAAAATCGCGGTACAGCGTGCTAACGCCACTGACACGTTCTTCAGACCAGTTACGTTCTTTTCTGAGCAAGACATCATGAAAAGGCGTAGTGGAAAAAATATTTCTTGGTTTTTAATTTTTGGCAGGGTACTGTTCTTAAAAAACGAGGACAAGATTTGATCAAATTAATGAACTGAAATAAATCGATTTCAAATGGTATTTCTTTTGAAATGAAATAAGTTAATTAATTATGTTTCAAAAAATCACGCACAAAATTCTACATTATAAATAAATATCTTAAAAATAAATCATAAAGTGTTAATTCTGGAAATGGGACAGCACAGGGGACTGTTTTTAAGCTGGTTTCGGAAATTTTTGGTCAAAAATTATAATGTATGGCATTTTATTTACATCTGCACTAATCAGGTAAAGTCTAATACTTGCGTTCTGAAATATTTAAATTTATGATACAGCAATAGTTTTTGGAAAAGGTGGTCTGGACAGCCATTTACTGTGCTTACAGAGAATCGCCCAGAAATATGATTTGGCTAGAAATGGAGTGAATTTCATCCTAAAATGACAGCTGATTGAGATGAATGAAAGACTTACGAGAGTCTACGGCCCAAAATTTATTGGTATACAGGCAAGAGGGTGTTGATGGTGATCCGATTGAATAAAACATAAGCTCTGCCTATCGTTATTTCTCCTTACAAAGTTTAATCTGTTTATATGTATGTATTTAAGTATATATGTATCTATGTATAAGTATCTTATTCTTTTCTGAGTTATCTATCCTTTTTGTTGCACCTGCCTTGTTTCGTCTCTGCATCACCCTAAGGTTGACTGGTAGAAAATGCCTCAGGCATTAAGTCTGCCTTTGTACAGTATTTTTTTTACTTGTGCATAAAGTGTTAAGAAATAAATAAATAAGAATATGCTGAAAAACTGTTTGCTCCTTCCAACAGACATCTCACTCATTATAAGAATCTGAAAGACGTTGGAAATGAGTACACTATAGTTACTACCACGCCAAGAACGTACATTAGACAAAAATTATATTTAGCCAACAGGTAGAAGTAGTAACGAATAGTAAACAAATGTCGTGATGCACAAACCGGTCGCGATGAGCTAAGCACAGAGATTCAATTCTGACGCAAGGAGGCGTTTGATACTCTGATGTATTGCCAACGACGACCTTCGGCGTCGTCGCATTTATCATGTTTTTTGTGTTTATTCAGAGATTATTATAGTTTTTGTTGCGGTTTGTTTAGATTTTGTGTTGAATAAATAAAAGTAGAAATATAAGATCTCTTAAAATTGGCAAAGACGCTGTCGTTTAGGAATCAGTGTATTTCTTGTTGTTCAATGTCGAGCTTAATGAAATCTGCTCCATTTAACTGATTTAGATTGTTTCCCTTTCAGTTCAAGTCTGCGTTTATGCCTTTTTATAGACTGGTGAGTTTCACAACAGACATCTCTGCCAGTATCCCTTCTGCAAAGCTTAGAAACAAAAAAACAATTCCTAGAGTGTTTGAATTTTTATAATTTCTTCCCTTTCTTCTCTAATGAAGATCGAAAATCAACGTTGTGATCTTAAAACTGGTTTAATGCTGTTCTGCACACTTCTCGCGCTGCGCTGCTATATGCAGCTTTCGCAGAAATGCAATACTGAATAAATGAAGAGGAAACAGGTGTTCATTGTTCCCGTCCGCGACTTTAACATATGTCCAAAATCATTAGAATCATCACGCCATCGAGCGTGCTGCAGTTTCCATGAAAAACACAGCTAATTACGACTCTTGCCTCTCCAATTAGGTTAGTTAAAACCTGCGAAAGGCAGCTCGCTTGCAAATTTTAATAATGTATCTGTTAAGGTCAACTTAATTGACACACATACCGAGAACCGTCCGAAAGCGATGCGTTTGTCTTTTAACATGTTTTTTGTCGATTCGGGTCGATTTCCGAAATTTTAGGGGTACGAGTAGGTTGCGTTTTATTAATGGGCTTCTCTACCTGCCAATTTGCAGACGAGTTTTATGGAAACGTTCTTTTGCTTATCTGCGATGTTGTGATCTTTTGTTCCACGTGATGTGAAATTTACCCGCGCCATATTTTTTTTGCCCATATCCCAATTTATTCGGCGTCGGCGAACCATGTTCGCCCCATTGTTTCATAATTTCTATTATTTGGCGTTGGCTCACCATGTTCGCACCATTTCTTCAGACTTCTCTATTATTTGGCGTTGGCGCACCATGTTCGCACCATGGTTTCATACTTCTCTGATAGTCGTCCCCTCGGTGTTCTCCCCTTTTCTAGCCATAAAATATTAGACAGTCTACAGTTTCTTTGGTCTTCCCCTATAATTTACAATCCCTCTCCAATATTTCTTTCTATTGTTATTTGTCAGATTGGTAGCACGGGTCGATCTTCAAGGTTAAGCAAAGCTTGCCGAGGTCAGTCCTTGGATGGGTTATCATCCATAGCTTTAGTGACGAGATGCTTATAATGTTAAGACGTGGTGTAATACTTAGTGCTGATACTAGAGATGCTATATATTTGATTTTGAGCAAAAGCTCTGATATACATATAGCCTGAAGGTGCTTAAGCCTCAAATTTTTCAGTCTCTAAGTAGCGGTAGGTTATATTGTTTGTTTTTGTTTTTATTATATTAAGTATTATTATCTCGTTTATTTCAGTCATATAATTGTAAACCTACCGCCTTATTCATAAAAAAAACAATCTGCTTTATAACCTATTTTAGCTTTCGAACTGTGAACTGAGAATAGTTTTATGAAGCCGATTGTTTTTTTATGAATAAGGCGGCTAGTATTTATATATTGATTCTTACTTGAATAAAGGCGATGTGTTTTTTTTGTTTTTGTGCTCACACCGTATATTACCTAATAGGAGTTTATACGTGAGGATTTGTAATTGGATTTCTGGTTACTATGGTTTCCTTCTTTTCTGTTTTTATTTGCTGTATTTAGTCTCGTGCACACTGGCCAGACGCCACAGCGCGACACAAAGTCACCGCATATCGCGCGACGAGCGGTGGTTTGTGGGAGCCTTAAGTCCTCCATGTACTAAAATAAAAAAAATAGTTATGCCGTCATTCAGCGATTTACTATTGTTTTTTGAGTCTACTAGGACTTTTCTTCTTGTAACCTTGTAAGATTTCAGGTAATAACAAAGGATAACAAAGATGTTATCGCAAAAATCGAGTAAATTGATTGTTCAATTCAATGTACCTAAGTTTGATATCTAAAGACAACTCACAAACATTGTGCAAATAAACAATAAACAACAACATTTAACACTTAATTTGCATGATACTGAGTGCCAATTTCACCGCTGTTACTGAACGCGTTCAGCATATCTAAAACGCGTTCAAGAGCTGTCAGTTTCAATATTCCATAGAAAATAATGACACTGACAGCTCTTAAACGTAGTTTCAGTGTTGATCACGTTCTGTTTTATCGGTGAAATCCACCCTGAAGGAAGCAAGCTTTAAGTTATAACTTATGATGATGACAGCAATTTTAGTACACGCATATAACTTCGTTTTCCTCATTTTTTTTTTTTAAAATAAATATAAGATGGACAGTGGAGAATGATGGCCAGCAAGAGAAAACACGATTTCAAACAGTACGTAGGGGCTAGGGCGCTCTATAATTTTCCGGAACTGGCCACTTCGTAAACAATGCCTAAAAAGTAATTACGAATTTGAAAATGGTACTCTAAGCTGTGGAATACAGTTTGTTTCATCTGTCTATTGTATTCACATTGTGGCGTCATTAAAAAAGTAGTATGATTTTCTATCTCAGCAGAGCCTCGCTCGGCTTCGAACTGCTTTTGGCGATGAAACACCATGCAAGACGATTATAAGCTGGTTTGCAAAATTCAAGCGCGGTTTTGTGAATATCAGTGATGAGTTTCGTGATGGTCGCCCATCCACCGCTGTGAATAACAAAAACATCGATGCTGTGCGCCGTATGGTGGAACCAAATAGGCATTTGACCTAGCTTGAGATTCGGGCATCTTTAGGCATGGGCATGAGTAAAAAACAGTCAATCGTTCACAGCCATTTGGGTAAAAAAAAAGCTGAGCTCGCCGTGGATCTCACGCAGTTTGACTGAGGCTTTGCACGGCGCAGTGGCCTAAATGCTTTAAAAAAAAATAGTTTATTCGCATTTACGCTAACGGATAATATTTTTAGAAACAATTACTTAATAAATTTTTAATTAATCATAAGGAAATGTTTTCTCATTAGTTCCAGAAATGTTTAGTGCGCCCCACCGCCCCAAGTATAAATGTAAGAAACCACTCTAAGCTGTAATAAGACTAGAATATTGGTGCGAAAATAACTTAAGGCTCGTGCACACTGGCGCGATGCCACAGCGCGACATAAAGGCGCCGTTTGTCGCGCGACAAGGGGTGCCTTTGTGTCGCACTCTGGCATCGTGATTGTTTGTGGGAGCCTTTACGGAATAACAATTAAAAAGCGCATTCAACAATTCACAATTGCAATTCAACTTTATGTTTGATTATGTAATTCGGTGAGCAGATACGACCAATATTTAGCGTGTCGGCGGTATCTAGGAGTCATGTTTATTTATACCGTATTTGGCACAAATATTGCAATACCTGGTACCTACTGTACTGACAGGTTGATATGCCGCCTACGTGCACTATTAATTAACCAGTTCCCCTCAGCTAGCTCCGACATTTGCACTAAACGATCACTATGATGTCCTCCATATTTTCTTTCGTTATTGGCGAGATATTTTAATTGGAAATGCAAGAAGAAAATATACGTAACCCTTGTGTAAAGTCTTGTTGCTCTCGTATTTAAACTGATTAAGTAAATCTACAGTGGCTCATAACTACACCAAGCTTCTCGTGTAGGCACCGCTCAACCTTACAACTGTTACCGCCATTCCTGGTGATTGACTGGTTGATATTAGTCAGTGACAGTTACCTCACTACTGATGTGCATGAGATAGTCTTACACATCTAATAAATAATCACACCACACCTTACTTTTCGCTTTGCCGTAATAGTCGGGTATTATGTGCTACTGGACTGAAACAAAGAATACAGTTACTGATTTGTTTCCGTAATTAGAGTTCTATGTATTACGAATAGCATTTTATTAGACCTGGAACTACGTATTGAGAGAGAGAGATTGAGAGAAAAAAATCCTTCCCATTGCATGTTTTCGTTTCTTACATGAAGTGAGGCTGAAACAAAACTCAGGGACTTTGTTTCGGACTTTCTGCACAGTTCAGTCTCTTTTAAAGTCCAGAGATAATCTTAGTCGTATCATGTGAAGACCGGGGATTAAAAAACAATTTCATAAAGTAGATATTTTTTTTTACATTTTGAATTGATAACAGAATCAAACATGTGTATTTCAATGCGTTAACCCAATACACTTTCGAAAATGTAAAAAAAAGATGATTATTGATTCAAGAAAAGTGTTACAATATTTATATATAACACTGGATCCCGCACTAGTATACCGTGTCGCAAGATCCAGTCTCATAAAGTAATAGTAATATGTTATTAATTATCTAACCGATATAAAAGTGTTACAGTGTTAATAAATTATAACAGGTAAACGCGGCGTTGCCAAAATAGCCCAAATCCCGATTAGATTGAGGCAATTTTGGCACACTTTGATTCTGTAACCTTATTGGACACAATAAGGTTTTAACAGATATGTTACATCAATAAATGTGTTTCTTTTAAAACAGTGACAAAAACACTTCTTACGGTTACATATGAGTCCCTGGTGAAGACCATGTAGGTTGGTGTCTGAAATTGTCTTTTGAGGAAAAACCTGGCCAGTCAGTGCACGCATTTGTCAGTAATCGTGCAGTTCAACTCTCAACGATTCGATAAACAATACCAAAGAAAGGACACAATTTTTATTTAAAATGTAAGTTAACGACTAGGCGGGTTGACCCAATGTGTATGTTTTTGATGATCCTTTTTTTGAGTAATAAATCTTAACGGCAGTGATTTATTATCCATAACTCTTTGAAAACTAATCGAAATCAGTGTCGTCCGTTCAAATATCTAGGTCCAAGGTCTTTCAAAAAACGTAAAGTTATGTATCAAGACCGTTTTCGGTAGCTAGGCAGACTAACTTAAATAATTTTATGCATTAATCGCGGTATTAATGACTGAAAGGTAATTTATTGAAGGCTGAACGCATGGCTTTGAGTCTGCTCCATTTGCTTTATGTTAATATGAGACAAAAAGTATATGTAGGATAGTCTTCGATGAACCAATAGTACTAGATTTCCGATGAGGGTATCAAAAACGACCGGAAAAATAAGACCACAAAAAATGTTTTGATCTTAATTTGATTAATCTTTATGTTTGAGTGTTAAGGTTTATAATCAAGTTATATGCAGATGCGGCCACTTGAGTTATGTGTTTTTGTTCCTAATCTTTAATGTACTAAGTGCTATTGTTGATCAAAGAGGATCGTACACTCCGCGAGGCCTAAGCTGAGCTTTGCATCTGTGTGAGCGCAAATAGCGACGCGGCCTTTGCTTGACAATCGGCCAACAAATTATTTTTATGCCATTCGATCCTGTTTCTTATAAGGATCAAACAACTCGACAGGACCAACTGATCTTTGAGTACTAGAAAAGTCAGAAATCGCTAAAAACTTTTCCCATACATGTAGTTGGAAACTAGAATGCCAGTTTACTATTTTATGATGAATAGGCTGCTGACCACCACAATTAAAACTGGGCGAAAATGAACAGAAACAACTGAACTCCGAATATCAAACGAATACGTGTTATTATTTTATTTGCTTTGAGAACAGAATTTTAATAGTTACTTGTGATTTGTAACATTCTGAGAAAAACCTCAAATAATTCAAAACGTTTAGACTTGTATGGGAAAAGATTTTTGTGATGTCTGCCCCGTCCCAAAAACCCAACCTGTAAATTAAAAAATTTCGGCAAAAGTAAAATTCGCAAAGCAACCTGTCCACAATCTATGCTCTCAGCCTAAATTTCAGTTCCAACAAAATTCTCAGCTTTGCCCTATTTTTTTTCTCTCTAATGCTATTTTGGTTTAAATGCGACTTCAAACAGACATCTATGTGACTATAATTATTGTGTTCTATATTTGCGACCACTTTTAATGAAAATACCTTTTCATATAGGTCGTGGGCTAAGACGTGTCTCGATTTTGTCACATACAAAAGTGAAATGCTGCTTTTCGCAAAGTCTCAACTCCAAATGTTTTTGTTGGTTCTCCTCCTAGAGAACTTCCCGTAGGTGTCAAATGAAGCGAAAACATTTTGAGATTTGATTAGGAAAATAGTCCCATAAGTTTTTTTGAATAATGACTTTAGGCTGACATCATATTAGAAATCTATAGTGCTAGATCAAAATTCTTGCGATTTTCCTGAGATAAGCTGAAGGAGGAGTACAATCTGAAAAGTGCATTAAGTTTTGTAAAGCAAGCAAACTCTAACAACAGTTTAGATAACCCGGTATTTTATTAAATCCACTCTGGGCGGACCGGGAGGGCGTGTCCGACTTTTACTGACAAAAACCTTTCCGTGTTCTTCCAGTTGCCTGTGCCAGGGCCACGGTATCTCTTTCGAACAACCCGCGATCCTGGTAAACATAACCCGGCTTTGAAGAACATCAGTCAGGCTCAGAAGCCTGTTACATTGTTATAATAAAATCATCGAGATACAATCCTAAATCACGATCAATCAAACGTCAAAGCTCTGCAGCTCTGTAGTGGAAGCATAGCCTCTGTTAATGATGATATATAGATCGCTGAATTCCTTACGACGCTCTAAAACCATAAATTAGTCGGCGCCGAAATGCTATCTCCGGGTAATTTATTTGAGAAAATGAACTACTTTTTTGTATTGCACTCGAAAATAACTCTTGACGGCATCCGTACTTTAATGTTTATTTTTGGATTCGAAAATTTAGGTATTATTACTAAAATATGTGGAATATAAATAAAGCGAGATGTATTAATAAACTTAGTGCTTAAAATGTATGCCTCAAGAATGTCGTAACAAAGTTGAAGTACCGAATTATTTATGAGTATAATACTTTTGTGCTATAAAACTCATCGGTCAGAATGAACAGCAAAGCAGTAAGGATTTTTTTAAAGTTTGTAGTAAATTACAGAACTTCAAAAAATAAATGTCTTTATAGTTTAGCCTTAATTCAAATTAAGACGGCCGCGTCGGTTAATTTTATTTCCATTACCAAAGCAAATACTTAAAAAAAACAATGCCCGACCTAAATGGCAATATGTATTAGGTCAAAAAGCATACATCAAAAGGATTGCAGGCAATTACACTCAGTGGGGTTACGTGAAGGGCATTCCGTGGCTCCCAAGACCTTCCTATTGGACAAATTATATGATGGATTTCGACGACAGCTTGGCTACAAATTTTCTTGTGCATATGCATTATAATAACTTCGTTTCACTCAAGAGTATGCAAACTATTCTCGGAATAAACATCAATGTATCCGCTGACTATTTTAGACAGATATGGCGCCATAAAAAGGACAATAATCAGTTAAGCGTTACGAATATTTGAAGATGTTACGACTTCGCCTAATCTCAAATCTGTGTTGGTTGTCTTCCAATTTCGTGATTTTACGTCTTTGTCTTTGTAGTGTTTCCTGGTAAATGCAGTTTTGAAACCGCTATTTTTTAAAGTGCTGTTGAACTTTTCACTCTGTAGCGGAGTTAGCACCTGTCACGTTTTCAAACGGCACTTAATTCCGACTAAATTCTGTGCCTAGTTTCGAAATATTCAATTATAATAGCTTTAGTTCTCCAAGTATCTCTGTCTATGATCTCAATTGCAGGTGCAAAATCAATCATTACGTGTTCAATGGTCTAATTCCATACTTTAAATAAAGTTTTTAGGAGTTTCTTAGTAGATAAAACAATAATTTGAGCAACTAGTCGTTCTATTTTAGCTGTCGATTAATTCAACGAGTTTCTCAGTATTAGAATCTCGAGTTATTGGAACACTATCGTAAGTAACCCAGTTTCGTAGTAGCCTGCACTAAGTACCTAATATACGTCACCCTGTTTAGGAGTGTCCGGCTAGATAAGAAGTACGGATTAGTTATTAATCACAGTGCTCATCCATACTTACTAAGCGAAAGTAAGTTTGTTACCTTTTACGCCTAAACCACTGAAACGATCATCATAAGTTTTTGCTTAGAAGTGGTCAGGGGTACAGAAAAGGACATAGGGTATTTTTTGTCCAGAAAAAAGTACAGTTCCCGGAGGAAAGAACGATAACTTTCGACGGTCACAATTGCTTTAGGACGCTAGATGGCGCTAGGTGTCTATCGAATCATGATTGAATTATATATTATTAGAAACTTACGTAGTGAGTTTAAGATTTAATTTTTAAAATAATATTAATAATACATTTTGTGAATTTATTACCTGGATCAACATAAAGGATACTGTTTATTTCCGTAGTACGTTTCCGTTGGATAATTACCGACCTTCACGCGGGGAAAGCCGCGTGCAAAAGCTAGTACTTGATATGATAAATTCGAAAGTAACTTTGTCTGTATGTTGCCTTTTCACGCCTAAACCACTGACTGGATTGCGAAAAAAATTTGCAATATGATAGATGGCATCCTGGGGAAGGACTAGGCTACTTTATATCCCACTAGCACGTTCCCGTGGGATAGTTTCCGACATCCATGCAGGCGAAGCCTTGGACAGAAGCTAGTATTCATATCTACGGTGCCCCGCCGATGAAAATTATAATTTCATTGCAGTTTTCGCCGCCGTATTTGGGAAGTGGTTTGTAGAGATTTTTTCTGCACTATCGCTTCATTTACTACTCTGTGATAAGAAGTAGCGATTCGAAACTCTTTTACCCGTTATCTCTAAGCGTATTACCACGAATTACATTATCGTATTTGCCTATGTTGATGACATACTAATGTCACCAATTTATTATTGTTTGTCTGACTTACCGTCTGTGATATGCATAAGCTATTGATAAAACCTCGACGAAAACAAACTAAAGAAACATACCGTTTTAATGTCGGCTCATTAGTATTCGCAAAGCTTATAATTTGTATGACCTATTTCGTATTGTAGACCTTTTGCAACTATGCGAGTAGTTATCGCATACCAACTTGTTATTTAAGAGTAACTAACATTATATTTTATTGACTTGTTTTAGTAAACAAACTGGTTATTGGTTAGCGGATTTCGTACACCGTTTAGATAATGATGAAAAAAAAAAAATTGGCGCTGGAGATCCGGTTTTCGAAGTTTTTGCGGTACTATTTTATGATGTAGCTGTTCTTTAAGATAACACTTTTCGTCTCGCGACTTGGATTATTGTAACACTTGGATTATCTAGCTAGATGGAAATAACTGCATCAAAATGATGACCTAAGCGTGCCCCCCGCAAAACCAGGTCAACTTGCCAAATTGTGAACTAAGTAACTGATTTTGTTAGTGCAAAAGAGAGCCATTTAGTGCAGAAGAACTTGGCAAATAGCCGCGGCACGCTACGATGAAGGAGAAAAGTGGCGGCACTGTGTGTATGTTTGTTTGTTTGTTTGGCATCACGCAGGTCAACCTATGAGGTTGTCGTCTGCTTAAGCGGACTTGCCTGTGGTTGCCCTAATAAATTAAGGCCTCCAGGACTTTAACTTAAATACTAACTAAAAACTAAGCGACTACACGCTAAGGCAGGGCAGGGCCCCCTGTGAGGTACGAACCTCGGCTTAGGGCGTCGCTGGAAGAGGGCAGCAAATGACTTGCTGGATCAGGATTAATGTTATTTTGGGACGAATTTAAAGCTACAGGCTCAGCGACGCGGGCTGGCTCGAGCAAGGGTCGGGAGGGGCGTGGATACGGGCGTCGCGGCGGGCCTCGGCGGCGAGGTGTGTGTGTATGACGATTTCGTTGTGTTATATTTCAAGCACGTGTCCAATAGGGCGTTATAGCCAACGTCGCTCGAGACGTAATGCCACTCCGACCCCTTCCTACGATCATTACGACATCCTACAAACTAGAAACGCAGTACACTACGCGTAAACAAAAATTTTGTTTGTGTAACCCCACCGAGGTTACAATGATTACATCGACGCTTGGTTACGTCAAAATTTTAACGTGTTGGCAGTATGGCCTTGCTGTCAAACGCTACGAATGCGATAAAAAAAAAACAAAGAATTTATAAAAAGTATTCGCGCGTTCGATGTCATTCTAGTCTGATGAGTCACCGCGGCCGGACGTCTCCGCTGCTGCGTTCCACATGGACGACTTTACCGGGTTATCGCTAGCTGTGATAATGATTTGTTTTTATTTCTCACAGCTTTGTAACGCCGACTGTTGTTAATTGAATGACAAAACAGATAAGCGAATGATAAGCAAATAGTCTGGTCAATACAGGGTCCGTAACATACATGCGTACTGCATTAAAAAAATACATGATGAAGTTTTATCTTATCTCATACAAAAATATTAATCTATTGTGTCAGTTATTTGGTAATAGCATTAGTCATAAACATAAAAAAGTAAGATACGAAACTGTAAATGTTATAGCATATAGCAAGGCAGGGATGTCTGGCATTGCTTGCTGTGTGATATCATTCGTGGCGAGATGGGATACTGAGAAGCCAGAAGGCAAAAATTGCCAATTGATATGAGTCATTGTGTTAATTTTATTTTACATAAACAACGAGCCCTTAGCAATGTTGCGTTACATCAGGGCTGGCAAACAAACCAGTTAATCCGGTTGAGAGATACTTCTGAGGGACTGCTTTTATTCAAATTTAAGCTATTGGGCAACAGGCTATAATTATATTCATGATTTGATAGATAGGCTTTCAGTTAAAATTTAAACATGGGGAAGATTCTGTCCGGATTTGTCGGAAGTAATGGCATTTAATGCCACATTAGCTACAAACTCTTCACGCAAGAATTAGCTTTTATAATGACAAAGAAAGCGGTCATCAAACTGAATACAATATCTCTCCGAGTCAGAATAATAGAAAGTTTTGTACTTAACGTGGAATGCTGCATGAATTAATTGGCGTATGAAAGGCCTATGTGTGTTCTTCCAAATAAATAAGCTTAAACAAAGCATCTGGTTCCAATCTAAAAATACAGCTTGTAACAATCAGTTAAGTTTTCAAAAATTAAGCTAGCCATTCTAGCCAATAAGCACAGCAAAATCCAAAATTTGTTTACTATTCAGTTCCAAGTTGGCTGCTTAGCCGTTGGTATTGCGTTTTTAAAATAACTCGTCGACGTCGTAAAACACGTAGGAGATTTCTAGAAAATTCTACGCTACGGCTGTTAGCCATAAAGTCCCAAAATCTTGTTTACATAATTGTTCATCAAAATTCACGTCGTCAGCCCTGTACCAACTACCAATCCGTGGGAACGTGATGTTCGCGATGTTATAATGTTCTAGTTTTAGAGTGCATTTCTCGTGACTCACTCTCAGGGTGTGTGGACCGACATGATTCGGAATTCCGTTTGGATATAATGACGACATCGCTTTGATTTAATTACGTGCGTGCCGATTGTCCTGAGCTTGTTAACCCTTCGAGATTGTGAGTGAAACTGAGTAACGATTCGCAAGATAGGACGTGCACTCTGCAATCTGTAAGACAACGTCGTAACTATGTACGTTGGAAAAGCAACTTAAGAGAGAGTAAAAGGGCACTTAAAACATTTAAGTATTGAGTAACTAAATAAGAAAAATATTCCCGGGCGTTATTGCAATCCTGAACTAAATACCGCATTGCGCCAGATAGTCCCGACATCGACTAAAACACTGGTTCGTATTTGCAATACAACAAGTTTGCTGAAAGTTACTGTCGCTTGCCAAGTTATCGCGTATTTCACAGACACAGTTTGTTACAGGAAAATGTGTTTGCATTCAGTAGTTTTCATTGTGGAAAACTTATTGGAAAATGACCTAGACCCTTGCGGCGACATACACGAGTATTGGCTTTGCAACATGCCAAGTCGACAATTTCTATTTGATACGCGAACTGTACTACAGAGACTATTATATGTTATATGTGACTATTTCTAGGACATTATTCATGCACTAGCTAATCCACTTAACTGGCCACCGAATCCACGGAATTACGCCATTGATGAAAGTACGAGATTACTATAATATCATCTACATAACGCAATGGCGCACGGACCCACTTTCGAGTAAAAGTGCCGAACGAAAAAGTAATTCGTTGTAATTATTCGTGTAGTTGATGGTTTTCTCTATTTGAATGTGTACCTACATGCGTTTGCGCAAGTTGGTCTGAAATGGGCCATGGTTTATTTTGAGTTGATGAAACCTCTTCAAATTGGAATAAATGAGAGATTGTCGGGTTCAGAGATGTCATAGATTTGTTGACATAAGGCTGATGTCTTAATTAATCATCAGAACGTGGTAATGAAATGTACTGTTGATTATTTCGATGTTTTCGTATAAAAGGTCACACAAGCTGCTTTAATTAAATAACTTCGACCTCACCATTCGAAAATGCATTAAATTAGATTCCATAGTTAAACTTCTATTTTTAATTGGATCACACATGTTGTGTCTATAAAACGTAGCATAAACACGTTATGAAGTTACAACCGTGGACATCGCTGGCCGCTCAGCAGTGGAGCGGTTGGCAGATAAAATCTTTATTTAACGCCGGCGGCGTCGGGTTGTCTGCGACAATGCTGTGAATCCATGCGTACACACGAAGCATGGTCATTTTGCTGCTTTATTTACATTTGATTGAGTTCTGTGGAAGGGATTTAATTAGAACTGCTTACAAGTAAGCTGAAGTTCAATAAAAATATGATTGAAGTGTAATTTCCATATTTGTTTAGGGATTTTCATGCAGGTTTTGAAGATATCTGATTCTTCTTGGATAGAAAGCTTCACATTTTGTTATTATTTAGCAATTGATGGAGTTTTTAACTGGGACTATGTGTTACGAAGCCGTTCGTTGTCCTATAGAGGCATTTTAGAACAAATAGACAGATTTTAGATGACTACACTTCAGCTTAAGGTATTAATATCCTGATTTGCAATTGAACTGCTTTTGAAACTATTGCACGCAGATAAGATAGTATATCGAATGTATCCCTTTGAAATGGCCGTGTGCAAATCAAAATACACGATATTGGAAATCGGATCAGTAAATGTCAAAACCATCCCGTAAATCAAATGAATCAGCCGTTGCGTATGACATCACTATATTTGTAGTATCTTTGGTTATCATTATCGCTAATATTATTTAACAATAATCGTGTCCAAAATATTATTGGATAAATTATGTCACATTGTATCATTATGAAAGTACACTTGGGAGCAAATAAATCGAGCCACTACCTTTTTTCACGTAAAATGGTAAATATTTTTGGGAATATGGAACGTATCAATTCGAACTATATATCGCCTAAAAGTTAAGTTAATAACCTTAACAATGAGGGTAAATTATTGAATAATAACCTTATTGAATGATAAATTATTGGCTCTGCAAGAAAAATGGTAATTTTGATAGAAAATTTAGTAGGGCTAAAACAGTCCATAAAAACAATAAAAAACAAAATTATTGCAAAAAAAATATTCTTAATAACTGGTATTACCCCCCCGTGCCCTGATGCATTCTTGTAGCCTATTAGTCATCGATCTGATCAGAGTTACGATGACATATTGTGGTATGTTCTCCCACTCTTCAAGCACAGCCACTTTAAGCTCGGGAATGGATGAAACAGCGGGAACCCTGGCTCGGACTCTCCGTTTTAGCTCGTCCCATAGGTGTTCGATTGGGTTCAAATCGGGACTTCGTGCTGGCCATACCATTTGTTGAATCCCGATCGCAGACAAGTATTCCGTAACGATCTGCGCGGTATGAGGTCTCGCATTGTCATGCATAAACAAGAAATTTTCTCCGACAAAACCAGCATACGGCATTACGTGGTCTTCAAGAATGTCAGTTATGTATCGGTCAGCTGTTAATCCACGTCTACCACTGCCATCGTTGGCGGGATCGACGAAGACAAGTACCGTTTTTCCGTCTAGAGAAATTCCTCCCCACACCATACAAGAACCACCACCAAAACTCACAGTTTCTCGAATGCAACATTGGGCAAATCTTTCATCAGGACGTCTATACACTCGGTTTCTCCCGTCATTGCTAAAAAGACAGATTCTTGACTCGTCAGAAAACAAAACTGACCTCCAGTCTTCTAACGTCCAATTAATGTGTTCTCGAGCAAACTCCAAGCGAGATCGGCGATGATCTACAGTCAATTTTGGGCCAGTTGCTGGTTTGTGTGATGTTAAATTTCGTTCCTTTAGTCTTCGTCTCACTGTCCACCTACTGATTGCGACACCTCGAACGTCACGTAACGCTTGCTGTAGCTGAACAGCATTAAGTCCACGGTCGCGCAACGAATTGGTTGCAATAAAGCGGTCGTCACGTTCTGTTGTTGCCCGTGGTCGGCCAGTTCCAGGTCGCCGAACAAAAGCACCAGTCTCCAGATACCTGCGGTATACCCGCTGTACCTTTGAACGACTCAAATGAAGTCTGCGTGCCACTTCACGTTGTCCGTGTCCAACCTCAAGTAAAGCTACAACTTGGGCAGCTTCCGTCGGTGTAGTATCCATTTTATCAGGTTATTTTGATTACACAGACACAGATAAAGACAACAATAACAAGTAATATGGGTATGATTAACAAAAACCTCAAATTTAATCTTTTCTTAACAGAGTACAATAAAAATGTCATAAGCAAATTAAATGCGATAATTTTATTCTACCCTTTAAACTTTAATTAAAATGAAATTTTGACAACTAACTACCCTCATTGTAAAGGTTATTAAATACCCTTTTAGGCGATATATGTTTCGAATCGATGCGTTCCATAATACCAAAAATAATAACCATAATGCGTGAAAAAGGAAGTGGCTCGATTTATTTGCTCCCAAGTGTATTAGGGGGTTCCTTTACTGATAGTTATCATTTAGTGAGTTTCTAAAAGTCTTGAAGATGGCGACATCATGTAAAACATTTCTTATGACATAATGAACAATTTCCGTCATGAAATGAAAATATAAAAATAATATGATCATCCACATAGGAAAAAGTTGTTTCTTCTTCAGTAGTGAATGCATCTGAAAGATCAATACGAACATTCCTCGAGCAATTCTCGAGAGGCTAGAAGAGAATGGACCGCAATTACTGTCTTTCAATGCCTTGTGCTATCTCCCTATATAATAATGTTTATACATTTTCTTATTCTATTCTAACCCAGTATTGATTTCGCACGATCTGGACCACGTAGTTTATTCTTGTTAATGTCTTTATACGCTAATGTTTATTGAAAGTAAATAGCTTTTACTGGCGGTATTCGTACATTTCTATTAGCCTTTTAATTACCAATTTTTGGGAAGGAAATCGACTCTATGTAAGGCGGACCCAGACGTGCAAGTAGGGGGATGTTTTGTTGGCCATCTCCGTAGGTTTAACCAGTAGTTCATTCTGAAGTAAGTAGGTCGCATTAGATTTATATAGCTACATTGGACACACACGAATGGAGTTTTTGAAATACTTTAATTCGGAGTGCAACTGAGCGTAAGTTCTTTCTGTATTGTTCATGCCAATAGCTCTTACAATTCGGTTTATGTTTCGTGTATTGTAATTTTAAAACTTTGATATTTTACAAATAACGACTCGATCATTAATTGACGGAGGAACTATTGTTTTTTCGTTAAACTGCTTATCCGGATCAAGATCGTCGGTAATGCTTGCTAAACCTTCCCTATTTTATGTTGTGATTGTGTCACTTACTCAAACAATGACAGTTCATTCAATGGTCAATTGAACCATTTATTATATGCACTTTGGAACGTTAAGATTTTAGATGCGAGGTTGCTTTTTAAAAGGCTTTCGATGGTAAGATTTAAGCTAAACCTATTTGAGTAAGGTATTGTCCCAACTCCAAAATTAACCATAATTACTTCCATGTGAAATAAGCTAAGAAGTTTTTTTACAGTGAAGTTTTGTTTCCTAGGTTAGCTTATTCACGATAGCCTCAATACACACTACTCACGCAGAAAATGTGAACGTGATAAAAACCTTCACAGTAATTATAAATAGGCCTAAAGGGTATCCTGGTGTACCCACTTACGTGTGCAAAGGTTACATTTTAACAAGAGGTCACGCATAATATCCCAAGTATCTCATACATTTTAAGGAATATTCTAACAAATGTGCTTTTAAGAATCATACTCTGAAAAAATCTTAAACGTACTCAAAGTATTCGGCATTTTCATTCAAATTTTCGTCTAGCAAAATGTGCCTGTCTGAAATTCAGGGGCGTCCAAACACAGGATGTCATCTTAAGCAACCGAAACAGTTTTCTTAAACGTCTATTTTGGGCTATGTCAATTACCATCTTATAATTATTCTATAGTCGGTCTCCAGCGTATTTTGGCAGTGTCCACGCCTGTCATAGTGGACAGTGCATGACGCGCGCGTGCTGTCAAAAATCAAAGTTTCCTAGAACAGCGGCGCTCGCACATCGTCGCGGATCGTTTGTAGGAGTTAATTAATATTTTGTTACGTTGTTTTTGTTGTATATAAAACTTTTAAATAGGTGTTTTAGCGTCAAAACGTTGACGTGTGTTCGCTTGGGCGTCGGAATACTAACGTGGGTATTTTTAAATTCGTAATTATGATGAGGTGAGGCTACGACTGGCGTGAAAATTACCACATGGATGATATTCTTCGCGTCTCGGAAAACATCGCCGTTGTTTTCATTCTATTGCAGGTTGTTGCGTATAAGTTGTGCCCATTAACAATTTAATACTGACTTATCCTGGATAACGCCTTAGTAAGTTTTTTGTAGAGCTCTGATGATGTTATTCTAGATAACTATTCTGCTCTAAAATGGTTTTTGTAATATTTTTTTTACTAAATACGAAAAGACCAAAGCATTAAAGCGTAGAAATGGAGTCCAGATTCGAATTGAGTTGTAATAAACCCAAGCACGCACAGATATATACCTAACTTTACGACTTGCACATTAATAAATTAATAATTCATTGACATAAAAACAAAGGGTTACTGTTTATTTCATCGTCAACTTCATAATGTCAACCGACCCGTAGTCCCCCCGGGGATATTATTACGATAGTTCTAAAATAACTTTTATTTATAAAAGTCTACTGGGTGAGGGTAAATAATGTGGCTATGCCTAGGCTCCCTTGTTCATGCTCCATTTCAGGCTTTACAGCCGATGCATAGTCAATTGTATTAGGAGGCTTCTAGCTTTCAAAGCGATCTCGTTAGTGCTTTGTAGTGGTCGGTTCCATAAGTCAGATTATTATTTTATTGAAGGAATTATAAAGTGTGGAAAGTGGAGAAACCGGAAGTGGACGAAGTTTTTATAATAAAGTGGAAGAAGAGGAAACGAGTGGACGATAAGAGTATATATAAACTGATGTTATTGGTGATGTTCTTAATAAAGGTATAGTGATTAAAACCGTGCGTGCATGAGAACATGTGTGAACGTTGGTGGATGCAGCAAAAGGAATATTTTATAATTGTTAAATTCTGGTTGTTCTAATGACATAAAAATGTCGTAATTGATCATGTTAAAGAAAATATCAATCCACTAAATTATTTTGCCTTGGCAAGAACGGTAAAAAAGCTAACCTGAAAATATTTTAGAACTTTTATGATGTAACAAATTTCACAAGTCATGCCGTCACCTCCTCACGTGACTTGAAGAGGTGCGTTCTAGTGGCTGCGTTAGCAAACGGGATTCGCGTTGCTGATTTTTGGCAGAACTGTTTAAATGAACAAAAAATATCGTTATTTTCGCCACCAGCGTACAAAGAAGAAAAAAGGACTATTCGCAAGAAGATTAGAAATTAGTTGATTATACCATGTTCTCAAAGTAATTGACATGTTGTGTAGGTGAAGCTGATAGAATCCTTGACTCGTGTCAAGACTCAAGAGTCTTGAGTTCTCACTTATAAGGACGTGACGTAGTTGGTCTATTAATGTCATTTGACTACACGGCAATCATTGGCAACCTACTGCACTGAATCTGTACCTATTGAATGTCCATTCAAACTGGACTCGTTCGCAGCCATTCATGTTTCCTCCAGACAATACTGTACGCACTTCGTAAAAACATCTCAATGAACTCCCAATTGTATACATAAACAAGAATAAAAGTTATGTTTATAATACTGAGACTGTGCACGGAACACTATCCTTACAACTTACAAAATTGAACTCTACAATTCAGAAAATTCAGTCTATTATCGTCTGCATATAAACGTTTCCAACTGCAGGATTAGATTTCTTACGTTTCCTGTTTACGTGGACTGTTTCGTGTAATAGGGAATTCAATTCACATGTTTTATCGTCATGAAAACTGTATTTTACGTTAGTTTCTTTGATACGATCGTTAATGTTGTTTTCTTCGGAGCGGGAAAACGGTGTATCTTGATTCTAGATTGCACAAATGATCGGATGTTCATTGATGACTTGACAAACAAACTTGGTTGTTCGCTGAAATTACGTTTGCATACACGTTTTCTGTAATAAATTGCGTGTGTTACTAGCGAAATGCGGTTTTTACTACATTTTCGCGGTAGTTGTAAACGAGTCTGCAAAAAATGGAAAATTAATCATAAACTTTACAAACGCAATAATTGATTCTCAAATCTGACTTTATTCAACTATTTCCTGTACCCTATTTGCGTAATACACAATCAACCGGAATCTGAATCGTTTTGAAACAGATTGCAAATCCATTGCTTCATAAGTTCGATAAAAAATTCTGCTCAATTTTCCAAATAACGCAATGAATGTTGTTGAACTGTCAAAATCAAACAGATCAGTCGTAATCGTTTACGAAAATGTGTTACGCAATTAGGCTGCTGGTTCGGTTCAGTCGTTTATATAACTGTATGACTTCTCCGTTTACGTTTTAGAAAGAAAAGCTGGTCTAACTTGTAGTAACTGAATCCGTACGGTGACGTATCGTCTATGTAACATATCCACTCCTTCCTTTTTTAATCAGTGGGGCTAGTGTAACCTTTTTGACCGGTCACCACATTTTGTCAGTATACATGTTAAAATTTTCGGCTAGGTGGAAATGGGTTCAAGCCCGTAATGTGTCTTCCGGTGTGAGTAATACTTCGTTATCGGTGTCTTGTGACACACGATTTAATCACACCTGTTTTCGGGGGTTTTTTTAATTTACAAAGCGAGAATTGGAAGATGTTCTCGAGCGTATAGTTCAACAGTATCACTATCCATCTCTTTTATTATGTCTTCAAAAGAATTACGTGTATCATTGTTTATTCTATTTAGTATTACGACAATGCTGCTTGCTAATGTTTCTTTATATTACCGTTCTCTAGTTGGCACATCGACAATCTCCATGACTACCCATAATTTGTTAACATTTCATCGGTTTTTCCCACTACCATTTGCAGTTGGTTGTTCACATTCATTCGACTTGTTAAATAATAAATTAATAACTTATCGCCTTTTGATGCTATAATAATAACAATAAACGTTGATTGTGTAGCAACCAGCTTCTATGAAATTCATAGTGATAGGTAAGGTCTGGTCTATCCAGTGTAAATTTGCCTACTTTGTGTTAACTTCATGCCTGAAGGACGTGACAATTATGGAGGACTCGCGCCACTACATTTTTCTATTCCTCAATTACCGTAGACTGATACAATTTTGGTTTTTCCTTTTAAATTAACTTTAAGCATCGGTTTCCCGTATTAGCTACTCGATGTATGATTGGTTACATAAATACTTCTCCCTCTCCACTTTGACCAATGATGTACGGGTTATGTTTATGTCTAACCTTGATGTCGTTTTCTTACAGGTGATGCTGGGCGGGGCGGGATCGCCGGGGGGCGACGATTTGCTCACCGTCACCGTCGTCCGCGATGAACATGGATATGGAATGAAAGTTTCTGGTATGTTACAAAACTTCGTGATAAAATGTGTAAAATGTGTGCTTAGAGACCTAAGCTTTACTGTGGACTTAACTGTGGAGGGAAAATCAAAGCAGTCTTGTTATGTAATAAAATAAACAAAGATCATCAGTAAAACATCAGATAGGAGTACCTAGTGCTGTGAAAAAGGAAAGGCGCTACGCTGGCATGTGCAATGTTTTGGACGTATTTGTGAAAAACTAAGTATTGTAAGTTCCAAAAGTGACCACTTATAATATCTCGCATTGATTCGTATACAAGTAAGATTGCTGGCAAACTACTTGCAGATGCTTTTCCATCCTGCCCAAGTAGTAAAAATCTAATAAAGGAAAGGACTCCCTAATAAGACATCATACTGCCAAGCCGTCCAATTGCAATGCAAATATATTCCATCAAGCTATACCTGGCGAAGAAAGGTGGCTAATCGACTGTCAATAGTGAAAGCAGTATGCAGCATGCAGCCGGTGCCTTTCCTCATGCCAAACCCTATGAATGCTGTCAACGCCATTGTTGGGCATTAAACATGGTTTGAATGCGTTATCAGGGTGTTAGTGGGTAAAGGTACGTTTAGAGTTAAACATTGTGCAGCATCTAGCTAACGGACGCTTGTATTTTGATGACATGGTTTTCATAATGATTGGCCCATTTTGTCTGCACTTACACCTATTTAATGCCAAGTTTCTGAGGTCCTTAATTTCAAAAGCTATTGATTCAACAAAGTGATTGACACTAACAGACAAAGACTTCGACGACAACGACGGGTCAGCACGAATAACTAAAATTGCTATTAAAATAATAAAGCTAGCAGCAATAATGAAGCTGTATGTTGTAAATAATTTACCAGTTAGATATGGTCCAAATTCCATTTAAAAAAAAAACAATAATTTTTACGTTGAAAAAATAATGGTACCTCAAATACAACACAAATACGAACTTTAAATCAAAATAAATACTTTGTGTTGCTTCCACGGGCTTTTCTCACAGCTGTCGGGCGATTGGACATGCTGTTTATTAAAGCGACGTTACGAGATATTGGTCCATTCTTCTACTAACGCATGTTTCAGATCTCGAAGTGTAGCTGAGGCGGGGTTTCGGTTTCTTACACACCTTCCAAGCTTGTCCCAAGCGTGTTCAATTGGATTCAGGTCAGGGCTTCTCGCGGGCCAGTCCATGCGATTGATGCCAACGTCCTGAAAATACTCGTTTACAATTTGCGCTGTATGTGGGCTGGCGTTGTCATGCATGAATATTGACTTTTCACCCATATTAATTAAATATGGGCCGACATGCTCATTAAGAATTTCTTTCACACATCTTGCACTAGTTAGCGTACCATTGTGAGTGTTCGCGGGCGTAACATAACCTTCCTACCCGATGATCCCTTTCAAGTTTTGGACCATTTGTGGGTCTATGTGGGGTCAAATTAGCTTCAAGGAGCCGCCGCCTTACAGCCCGCTCGCTTACGTCGTCTCTACGGGTCTCCCGAAGTTGAATTGTTCTTTTAACTGCTGTGAGGTGCCGATTTCAAAGCATGGTCGTAACAAATCGACCCTCTCGAGCCGTAGATCTCGGTCTGCCGGTTCCTGATCTTCTTATGGTCTGCCCGGTTTTTCGGAAACGTTGGACGATTCGCTGCACTGTAGAAAGTGACACGCCTATTGTTCTTGCTGTACTTCGCAGACTCTTCTGCCTGCTTCTAACATAGTGACGATACGTTTAAGTACATTCTTATGGTGTTTGCGACATGATAGTAATTCAATAAAAATGGTGAAAGACGACAATGACCGCCTATTTTGATTTGACAGATTGAAAACAAAAGTGAGAAAACTCTCTATTCGAGGTTTAAAAAAAAAAGGTATTAAGTTTTTTTTTTCTCGAATATGGACAAAAATCCATTTCGCGGTTGTCAAAAATTCTCTTTGAAATAAAGTTAGTTTCATGCATGTGCCATTATTAATTTGCAAGCTACAGGGGTTTTCGTCATCGACCCGTAACATTTGACCGCTAGTGTATTTAAGTTTAGAAACGCGATATAATATACAAATTCAATGTCACTATCAAATAGTTTTATCTCAGAAACCGTGCATCAATGAGGAGCAACTATAGTTCTGTAATGTAAATCCGTCCTTATAGCAAAATTTTATACAATTTTGTAATGTTTAATACAGCATGTAAAGATTTAGACACACCTTTAGAATGCTTATATGGGTTCTATTCGTTGTGCCAAACCGCAAGATTATCATAAAATTAATATTGAAAGACAAACACACACACACACACGTGCATTGAAATTGCATATCTTGGAAGTCCTAGTACATCTCTCAATTTGTCGCCAGTTACGTGGCAAATAACAGCTTACTCAAATAAATTGCCTTGTTATCTGCATCATCGTTAGCGAATTTTTGGACAAAAACTCTGAATCGTTGCGTAGATTAGATGAATTGCATTGTAAAATGTCTCTTGCGTGATTGAATGGATGACGGCTGGTTTTATTCGTTTGGTAACGATGACTACATTTAATTTCATTGTCAAATTATCACTGCGTTGTATTGTTATCATGGTTATGCTGGCCTTTGGGAAGTCTGTGTAAATACATTTTATCTAGAGTTTACGAGGTCGTGTATTTAGCCTTTTTGTTTAAATACATTTCAAAAATAACTAACTTTCATACAAACTGTCTTCCCCAATTGGTAAAATTGGGGATGACAGTTTGTATGAAAGCTACCGGGGACGAATTTTCAAAAATACTTCCTTAGCGCTCAACAACCGTTGTATGAGGAACTCCTGGGCAATTTATTCTGTTTTTAGACTCATCCGCTTAGGCTGTGGTTGTATGTCAGTGAACGAATGAATATAAAAAAAATATTCAGTAAAAGGTTTCTCATAATAACATTGTATCTTCTAGGTGATAATCCCGTATACGTACAATCAGTAAAGGAACACGGCGCTGCGTGGCGAGCTGGTCTGCGCGCCGGAGACAGGATCTTGCGCGTTGACTCCGTGCCTGTGCACCACCACACGCACCAACAAGTCGTGCATATGATACGAGGTATGTTTGCATTGGCATCTTTTAAAGTATATGAGATGAGTAAAGTGCGAAGCAGTCAGCTACTGAGCTAAATCATCATATCAGCTAAATCATACGCCAGAAGTGCAGTGAGAGGGATTTATAAAAGTGTTGTTAACTTTTTATCTCAACTTGATGATTTTTATATTTTCTTTTTTACGTGTATAAGTACATATCAGTATAAAAACTGACGGGCTACTCCCGTGTTTTTGTTATAAATGTTCTCATTCTATTCTCAGTCTCAATGTGTCAAAAATACAATCAATTTGCATATTTTTTTGACAAGTTGTTGACGTTGATGGTCGCTGAGATGAGATTGCGACTTGAATTTGAACGTTGAATAAGTACAAGAATTGGCCTTTTGGTGTCTTTAAATTTTGTAATTGGTTTTAAACCGTCTTCATTGCGCGTGCGTTTCCAACATAAGCCCGTTGTCACCGGAATGACAACGACATCGTGATGACGGCGTCCATGTAGCGATATATACATTTACTATGGCCGCGGGTCCACCGTACGCCGTCATCGGGACGTCATGCAACGCTCAGTTCGAATAATCTCGTGGACGTCCCGTAGACGGTGGCGGGTGGACAAACAGTGCAAGGGTCCGTTCACACCGAGACACCATGATGTCATGTTGTATCATAATTTCGCCAGCGTAGCTCTGCAGCGGGTACGGAACAATGTTGCTTGGTCGTTTTATGGTGATAGTACTATATGTGAACCCTTTCAGAGAGAGCAGTCTTCTACTACTTGCGTTGTTTTTGCGACATCTGTCTAGAAATATTTAGAATAAAATTCTTATAACTGTACAAGACAGCTGTGCTGCTGTGGAGTTTGTTGCGGCAGTTCTTCTTCCCAGCTAAAGCGCTAGGAAGTGGTGAAGGGCGGGCGTTTCTGGGGTCTTTCAATGTAATTTTGACGTTCTAGAAGTGCTGATTCTCAGCCTAGTTTGAATAAATGACTTTTGATTATGATTTAGAGCGCATACAATTTAGTGCAAATCACTTGAAGACAAATTACTCCCGAACGATATGTGATCCTAGTACTTTCTAGTTTCGTTCAGCTCAATCAATGATGTTGATGGAACGTTGAAAGTGATCTGAATGGCTGCACACATAACATCGGTTATTGGCTTGTTAGCAATAGCAGAGTTCCGAGAAAGTCTTTGATTGATGCATAGAGACATTATGGCAATGATAATTAAATTGAAAATGAAAGCAGACAGGCAGCGTTGCTCTTTATCGTATTGAAGGATACAGATGCCGGTGTAAAATAAAATATAGATACACTAGCTAAACCTCGTACCGCCTCAGGATTATAATTAGTCTTGAAAAAAAAAACATTATAAAATTAACCATCACTAAAAAGCGTTAAACGAGTCGTTTAACGCTTTTTAGTGATCGTTTAAAACGACATACAGAAATTGGATGAAGTAAGATTGGTAAAAATCCAAACTTCCTTGTTTAATGCAGATTTATCTATTTACACTCATAATGCACGTATTTTCAACAAAAAAACATGAATGAAGCCTTTAACTTCAGTTCAAACTCCTAAAATGATAAAAGTAGCCATCTGTTAATTATTTTGTTTAGAGCCTTTTGCATGGATGACATTTTAGTCAATTTGCCGTGTCATCACAGTAACCACTATCGTTACTAATTTAAAACAAACAACTTTATTTTTTTTATCTATTACTTTACATAGAACTATAAAAGAAATCTTTCAACCTGTTTTTCTGAACCCGGAACTATAAAACTTGATATAAAATGGATTGTACGACACGTTTTAAAAACAAGTCGACTCCTAGATGGCATTGTAAAACTACAGTCTCGGGCAATTAGTAAGTCGCTGATGCTGCCATCTGTTGAAAAATTGGACAAAGGAAAATAGCCAGCTCAATAACCAGACTTAGAGAGGTGTCAATTCTTGGTATGGGATTGGGTATCTGTAAGTAGTATTATTATCTGTGGTGTTTTGTTAAATTCACCATACTGGAACAGCTCAGTCGCTTATTATTTACCAGCACCCACACTGCCAACAAGGATATGAATGGCAGTGGTTGGTCACCATAATATTAAGTACAACAAAAAGATCACAATACTCATTACAATAAATTGGCGAACTTGAAAATATTTTTCTGTGAATTTCAACAGCTTCGAAAAAGATTTCTCGAAGCAAATCATCGCGTGAATATTAATGGTGTTTTTATGTGGCTATTAAACTGTTAATTATATTGCGCATGTCTCAAATGCCTTTGCTCTGTATCACCAAGGCAACGCCATTATTATATGTACAATAGTTATGGTGCTAATGATGACTACAGTAAGGACTATTGTGATCAGTCAATCACGACCACTTCTCAAGGTGTTATAATCAGCCTATAATGTTCTTCTGCTGGGAGACAGGCCTCCTTGGTGAGAGGGAGGGAGCAGTTGATACATGTCACATGTCTTCGAGATTTTGTTTCTAGGACATGCCGGTTTCCTCACGATCTTTTCCTTCGCCGTTTTGAGAGCATTGCTGATGAAATAATTTATACAAATTAAAGCGCCTGTCAGGGTTCGAACCTACAACTCGTAAGTCGCGGCCGTTACCACTGGGCAAAGTGTTATTAAGCCGAACATACACAACGAAACTAGTTGCACAAACTTAGTTATTCATAGATAGTTTCACGTGTAAATGAATATCTATTTACACGTGAAACTATCGATTTTAACTAATATTATATAGAGAAAATATTTGATTTTTTGCATGTTTGTTGGCGACGCTAAAACGGCTGAATGGATTTGGATGAAATTTGGCACATGGCTAGACCATGATGTTCTCCCTAGATCGAGACTTCAAGACATTAAAAAGCGAAATAGGGCCCTCTCATAATTTTCATCGTCATTTGAACGGACTCCTATAATGTCAACGAGGCTTTTTTTTTGGGTGGGAAATCATCAAATGACTTTTCCCGCTCTGGGTGGAACGGAAGGGCGTGTCTTTTTCTGACTAAAGCCCCCCGTGTTCCTTCAATTGCCTGTGCCAGGGCGTACGAGTAAATCATTTTCATTGAAACCAATTATTCATCAGCTAAGAAAATGCGACCTTTTCGTATATTACGTAAGGGTGTTTTACATTAATAATCGTGACTTCTTCGAATTATTTTGTACGAAAACGAAACAAAATAAAAAAAGAAAATTGTTTTTTTTTTCCTTTTGGCTTCGCGCGGGTTGTGCATCATTCAGCCAATGTTACGTTTAGTTTATTACGAAGGAAACAAAGCTAGGGAAACGAAAATATAATAACTAAAATAAGTTATCACGGGATTTAGGGATTAAATCTATAGGATCATTATTTATAAAAGTGATACCATAATGTATAATGAACTAAAATTACAACTTAATATTATTTAAAGTAATGAAAGATACTATACATATTTATATACAGGAAAGCTTTTTGTACAAAGTAAAGAAAGTATTGAGAAAAATGATTCTTATGCCAGTTGTTTCTTTGATATGTAGTGCTATTCTGTAACCATCTCACAGTGAAACTGAGATGAAGTGAGCGTGGAGTGAGCTGTCAGTGCCACTGATGCTAGAGATTGACACAGACGGGACGACACTGATAGCTCACTCCACGCAAGTCTTCACGGTGATTTTTTTACAGAATCAACATGCTGGTCTCATTCATACCCTATAGTTACGAGATATATAAAAAGCACCTTGTTTATAATCAGTTTATTTGGAGTCCTAAAGGCGTCTCTGTGAGGAAGTGGGCCGTAGTCGATAATCTGAATGCCAAAAGCCAAAGTATTTTTGTGAAATGGTTCTCTCATACATATTTCTGTACTTTCCAGCAAATCCATCGACGGTGTTGACAGTCCAGCAGAACTCGTCGAGGCATAAAACCCCCATCACGGCTCCAGTGCCTGTTAATGTAAGTTTATACACTTTATTACTATCTCGATTCATAGTTTAAGAGGATGGGAAGGAGTTTCAAATGGCCTGATGAAGTTTAGAGGACGTTAATTTAGCACTAACTTCTGCCCGTGATTCCGTCCGCATGAAAGAAACATTCTTTCTATGGCACACGGTAATAGAGTAGCTTTCTATCAGTGAAATGTTTACCTCTTACAAACAAAAAAACCGGCCAAGTATGAGTCCGACTCGCGCACCGAGGGTTCCGTACAAAACTGTAGATATATATATAAGTTTGGGTAAGATTAAAGTTTTTTTTTTACTAAATGATGTAAAAAAATTACAGTTTTCGCAATTTTTCCTTTATCTGTGCTATAAGACGTTGCTTCGTACCAAATTTCAAGATTCTGAGATCACGGGAAGCCCTGTAGGTTGCTTGTGCGTGTCTTGCGAGTGTCGAAAATTTGCGGCATAAACGGCTGTATCTTTTGATTGCGTTGGCTTAGTTTGATTTTTTCACAGCTCCAAGGAACAGTAGACCTGAGTATTTTAAATAAATTCCAGCTTGATACCTCCACTTCCTTGAAATTTCAAACGGACGAAGTCGCGGCCAGCAGCTAGTATAATATAAGTTTACATGAAATTGCAAATATCTTGATTTGCAGACGTTATCAGCTCTACTGTAAACTAAAGGGAACAATATTAAGTTTGGAGAAGTCTTAACTGATCCATGTTACTAGCCACGAAGTCAAAGTTCAAGAATGTATTCTAAGGGTCCACCCTTAGAATACATTCTTGAACTCCAGGATTTCACCAATGAAACTGATCGCGATCAGCACATAAACTAGGTTTATTTAAGGGCTGCCAGTGTCATTATTTTCTGGAATATTGACACGGACTGCTTTTAAACGCGATTCAGATTTGATTGCGTTCAGTTTCATTGGTGAAATTGGCCGCAGTGGGTACCGCGGTTTCTCATGATTGCTGTAAACATAACTTTAGTTATAGTTTAACAAAACTGCGTTTTCTAGTACGCTATCGGTCCTCTAAACTCGAAGCGATAGTCACGCCTTATTTATTCGTGCACCAAAGAGCATAGAATCGCCGCGCCTGGAGACGGCATTGGCAGTACCGACTAATTCGTAGCACCGAAAGTGCTAGTTGTTGAAGTTGAGCGCATTACTTCTGTCAAACACCGCCAGTCAAACCGTCAGTTTCTATACGTCATTAGTGTCATAGTATTGTACAGTCCGCGAGGTCTAAGCTGAGCTTTGCATTTGTGTGAACGGCGACGCATGGTTTGTACTGAAAGTGTTGTCAATGCCGTATCTAGCAGCGAGTAACGTGGTGTTACCAAATAGGTACTTACATAGTTTCTCATGTCCTTTTTATCCCGAAACAATATAAAACGAATTAACTCCAACATCCGTAAAAAAAATGCGGAAACAATCAAAATACTAACTTATTAAAAATAAAGTTTGAAATAACTGAATGCATTACGGCGGTGACCTTGGAGTGTGTTATCAGTCCGAGAAATGCAATAGTCGCAGTAGGTATTGTAAAATCATACGGCGTAAGCGCACGCGCAAGGTCACCTTATAACTGTTGTGAAACTTACTGCTACCGGTCAGCTGATCGAGTTGCTTGCTTAGTTTTTTTTTTTCAAATATTGTAGATTTTGTAATGTTCTTGCAGCCTTTTCTTCACCTCACGAGATCAAACAATTGCAAACAAATCCTGTGAATTAAGATTTTATGTATCATCAATATCAATTAAAGACTAGTAATAAGATATTATACAGATAAGCTTAAGTACCATATTATAGAGGGCGAGCCTATGGCCATCAACTGGGCACAAATCCCAATAACACTGCCCGACCTGGGAATCGAACCCAGGACCTTATATAAGCTCAGCAGTAGCTCTTGCGACCACTAGACCAACGAGGCAGTCATTATACACTAATATTATAAAGAGGATTGTTTGTTTGGATTTATGGGGTAGGTAATGAAATAAAAATGAAGTCAAGTCATTTATATCTGTAATTTTTAACGTGTAGGTATATAACATCATCTGCATCTGTTCAAACAGCTGGTTAAAGGTCGCGTGCCTGCTCTGTTTGTAGTAATACACTAATACACACACATTTACTAATTTTACTATGTCTCACTTTAATATAAAAAGAACTACCCTTTTAAATACATACAACATTTCATCTTACCAGAACGGGAAAAAACTGTTCGATAGCTGAAGTAGGTTTACTTTATTATGAATAAGAAGGTAAATACTTCGTGGCATAGGCTAAAGAGAGTAGGCGAGCAGTGGTGGCCCAGTGTTGTCGGCCTCGACTTACGAGTTATACGACGTGAGTTCGACTTCGGCAGGCACTTAACACTTTGTTTTAACTTCATCACCACTGCTCTCAAAACGGTGAAGGAAAACATCGTGAGGAAACCGGCATGTCATGTGGCATGTGTGGTGTGTGTCATGTGGTTGGTCCTAGAACTACAAATTCGAAGACATGTGACATCCGTCAACACACACCGTGCCCGCGTGGTGGATTATGGCCCACTGCCTTTCTCAGAGAGGAGGCCTGTGTCCCAGCTGTGGGAACGCTATTGGCTGATAACGCTTAAAGGCCAAGGATTCTAGCCTATTATTGGAAAAAGCTTAATGTGCCAGTCAACATCACCTGCTAATTATAAGCACTACGTTACTACAACGAAAGATATTGAAGGAAAATTGCCAAAACAAATATTTATTCATGACAGTGTGTTGTTTTTGGCGTAATTATGTAAAGACACGAGCAGAAAAGATCCTCCAATGTTATTTATTGTCCGTGCCGAATCATTATTTGATAAAACATCATTTAATAAACATCTCTAAAATAAATCCGGACAACAGAAAACAGAGATCTGAAGATGTAACTGCAGTATACTGCCATGTTAGGTAAATTATTATCTCGGTAATTATAAATGATGAGCTAACAAACAGCCTTTGCAATGAGCAATGAACCATCACGCCAGATACACTGTGTCACTGGCATGTCACACTGCTAACATGTTCTGGGCGTTTCGAGTACTCTCGATTTTACGATACAAGGGAAATAAAAGAGCTAATAAAATAAAAATGACGAGTTGAAGCCAGATGCCAATAAAATACAGTTATTTCAGGGAATATAGTTTTCATTATTTTTAGTTTTTTGTACATTACAGCAGCAGCCGACGACAGGGGCATTGACGGACGAACCTGAAAGTATACGTATGTGAGTCCGCCAATGCCTGGTCGCGGCCAAGGCTTAGTACTTTTCACAAATAATGCTCGGAAATTCAAATAATGTAAATTAATGTATAAATTCCAGGATCAATGACGAAGAACGATAACTTTTCTCGCGCCAATAAGTTCAATTGTTTCGTTTTCACTTTAAACAGCTCTATTTGCTGAGCCAGTTCGTGATTTAAATAAAATCTTTGATAAGTTACCTCCTTGGTTGCCATGAGTCATAGTAAAAAAATCGTTCCATTTTTAAATTACACGACCGATATGAATTTTCATAGTAATTTATTCTGTTGGTTAAACACGACGTACATTGATTTTCATATTAACATTGCCGGCTCGCATGTATTTGACCAGTACAGCACTTTCGATTTATCTCGAAGAAGGTTGTCAAATACATGCTCAAATTTTCAAGCATGTTTGAGATAAGTTAATAACTTATTTTATCAGAAGCAGTATATTAATATAGTTTTACAACTGCTACCAAAATAAACAACTTGAGTCGTTCCACAAGGATTGAGTTCGAAAACTGATGCTGGAATTAGTCAAGCTCTTAATTTTATATGTAACAACAGTGGGGAATACCTTTTAGGCAGGCGCCTAAAAGGTATTCCCATCCGCAAAACTTCCGTACAATATGTCATCCCCTATTAAACCCCTTCAGGGAATAAACTTTCAAAAATCCTTCCTTAGTGCTCACCTTCGTTGCATGAGGAACTCCTGGCCAAAGTATAATGCTTCTAGCACAATCAGCCTATAATGTTCCCAGTGCTGGGACACAGGCCGCCTCTCGGTGAGATGGAGCGGGCCGTGATCCACTACGCGGGCCGTGATCCACTACGCGGGCCCAGTGCGGGTTTGCAGTTGTCACTTGTCTTCGGATTTTTGGTTCTAGGACATGCTGGTTTCCTCACGATGTTTTCCTTCACAGTTTTGCTGAAATTATTTATACAAAGTAAAGCGACTGCCTCGGTTCGAACCTACGACCTACAACTCGTTACCACTGGGCCGGGCCACCACTGCTCTCACCAATGCTTCTAACCAGCAAAACACACCCAATACACAACCATAAATAGCATGTCTAACGCAAGGACTCATCAGTACCAATCTAGTGAAAATGATAAAAAGGATACAAGATGTAGATTTTTTCGAATTTTGATAAGAATTATTAAAAAAAGTAAATTTTCTCATAAAAACAAGATAAATTATAAATCTGCAGGGTTTGACCTTAAGGACCTCCAGTAGGTAATTTTTTTTGCAGCTGATGAGCCCATCTAACCCCTAGTTGCGTTTGATCCACGACATTTTGGCCACCCTGTATATGCAATATACTTTGATACTCTCAAATAAATCAAAACCGGGTACTTCCCGTTCACCTAGAATCATGAAATTTGGCAAGAAGCAAATTCTCACAGCACAAGTAACGCAAAAAGTCCGAAAATCTTTAATTTGTAGATTTATCCATTTTTTTTTTTGCTATTACTAACTCACATTTGCAGTTGGAGAATTGACCATGACATTGATGTGTGAGAGAACATTATTTTCGACTACAATTTTAAGTTTTTTCTTGGGATAAATTCATCCCAAATACTCTTACCAAATACAGAACCATTCTTTGTGCGTGGACCGACAGACTTGGCCGGTTTTTTTTAGTAGATTATTTTGAGTAAGTCCATACTAATCAATGAATTATTTTATTATTTTCAGTCGGAGAAACAGCGTCAGTTGGAAGTGTCAAAGGTACACACTGTGCGGTTGATGCTAGACCAAGAGCAGAAGTTTATCAGGGAACTTCGCAGTAAGTCTACAAAAAGTTTTCTTCCTAACTCTTCTTTCACAAACCTACACTCACACATTACTATAGTCACATATACACAATAAAAAAACTCAAGGCATTTATTTCAAGTAAACCTGTTATTACAGGCACTTTTGCGATAATCGTCCAGATCGGTCGGTCTGAAAGATGAAGCTAGTTGCCCATTCCAAAGCGTAGTAGGTACCTATGGAGAAGAACGGGCAAGAAACTCTACGGACACTCTTTTAAATCAAATTATGGTAACAAAATATTGGTTACATCATTCATGTTGAAATTATGCATGTGAGAACGGTGCAGAACGTTAAAAGCGTCTGAAATAAAAAGATAAAACAATTCAAATATTAAATTAAAATACCAGTCCCTACTGACGGCGCCCGTTCACGAACGTGACGCATGGATTAGCACCATTCAACTTAACCATTTTGAAGGGAGCTAAATGATCCAACACACGCGTCACCACCAGCGAAATATTAAACATACTCACAATTACACACTACACAGAGCTGCTAATTTCTTTTTAAGTCGTTGTTTCTCTTTGTTAAAACAAAAAAAACATTGGAATTCTTAATATTGTTAACTATCAAGAAAGGGAAGGAGAGAGACTACAGGGAGTTTTGCATTGATCCCAAATTAAGCTAGCCTGTATCTTTGGGACCTGTATGGAGGGTTTATCTTTTAAAACATTTATTTAAAAATAACAAACTACATTGTTGTTTTTTAACTGCACCGTTTTTTCTGAACTTTCAAGTTGTGGAAATACTAATAATTAGGTCACTAATATCTTTTATTGGGTATTTATTTGTTAAATAATAATAAATCAGATCGTATTGTCTAGGTATTTACGGTATTTCTTAATGTCCCATTATGTTTCATTAATTTCAAACAACATACAATTTAAACATTTTAAAATACTTATTTCAGATGAACTCCTAAAAGTCCCAGACGTTAGAAAACAAACTCAACTCGAATCCGCAGAGCAACGCTGCTCAAAGCTCCAACATGAGATCGACACCATCATGGCAGGCCAGGTAACGACCTTTATCCCTTACATTAAAGTTCATTTTGTAATTACACTGTTACAGTACCAACACATAGCATTTGTAACTCTATGTTGCAGCCTATTTTTTTTTTACTTAAATCTTATGTCACTGTATTTTTTTAGTACTTTTTATATCTCATTGTGTATGCAGTTATGATTGCGGCCAGGATTATGTGTAACGGTTTTTTTTTTTTAAGTAGAATCTTAGGTAAGGCCTTTCATAAAACTTTTCAAACATCTTTGTCATAAATAATATAGCAGTAGGTAGGTTATCTGCCTGCTAAAGTTGTTGTTTCAACAATTCTCTTAAAGTAGTCACTAATAAAAAACACGACTCTAATATGGGAATTCCCCGAAAATTCTCGACAAAAAAAAGGTCAAGAAAGTTCAGCAGTATCCAAGTAAACAAAGTTTTTTTCTATAAAGAACTGCTTACTATAAAATCTAGTACCAGCGGGTTGATCGCGTAACACAAGCAGAAGCAATACCTAGCTTTAATTTTTGCAGTTTAACAACATTTACGTTGCTCAGCAGGACACATATTTCGAACATTTATGAAGCAATGGATTAACAATATCCTTCAAAATGATTCAGATTGTCATTTTTTGAATTGGAAGTTGAGAACTTGTCAAAGTCTACTATAGCATTACTTTTGGTGATTCCCACAATATTCCTCACATTAACGGTTACAAAAGTCAGACAGCCTTTGGATCCTTTCGGTCTCATAGCGATCTCTTACAGAGGTATAATATCGCTTTTAGCAATGAGACTGCCCGTTGTCACCCTACGTAAAATTTCTACATAATTTACATCGCTATTTTTCATGGTGTTCTTACATAAGGCTCCGTGCACGAAAAAAGGCCCCCTTTTTGTCAAATTCTTATCTAATCGTGAAACATTAGTAATAGGGATGATGACTGATATTAGAAATGTTCATAAAAATAATGTAATTTCAAACTAGGCATAGTAAAAATGAGATAATAGAAAAAATCTGTTAAATCGGTGTAAATATGAAAAAGATACACGCTTCTAAAGTTTTTGAGTACGGTACGAACAATGTACGGCGCTAGTATGAAGTTACATACTCGTGACGTCACTTCTACTATAGTGCTGTCCTTGTCTAACACCTATCTTATAACGTTTATAACTTGGCATTTTTTTAAGCTTTTTCTCCTTTTGTAATTTTGTTGGCACTATTTGGAAACAAACAATTTATTGAGATTAAAAAAAATAATGTCATCACCTCTATTGGATATCATTATGTCTGTGTGACAATATAAGTACAGTTTTGGTGTCGCTAAACCATTCCTGTCACTCACAGTACCTGTTAATAGTTTCATTTTCACTTTTGCGCTCTCGAAAATATAGTATACTAGCTGACCCCGCAAACGTTGTTTTGCAAAATTTTTTTTTTTTGAAAAATAGATTTTGGCCGATTCTCATAGATACCGGATAAGCACAAAAAATTTCATCAAAATCGGTCAATCCGTTTCGGAGGAGTATGGCAACGAAAACTGTGACACGAGAATTAGATTTTGCCTTGCCTTTGATTTGCTTAATGAAGACACTGTATTATATGTTTATTTTACGGTGTGTAATGTCTGTTTTTATTATATTGAATTTCTTAAAACGGTTTTCTTTAAATAATAGAAAAAAGTACATAATTGACGGGTATTTTTTTTTTTTTTTTTCAAAAAAAAATTTTCTGCTATATTTTGTACCGAAGTTAAAAAAAAGTGGTTCAGCCACATACAAGTAGAAATATTACAGTTTTTCCATGACTACTTCTTTTTTTTAACAATCCCTTTCCAACAAAGAACTCACTTATAAAATCACAAATATGTAGTTTTGTTTAAACTCTTCTTCCCATTCTCACAAATAATGCACAAAATAGATGCTGATCGTGCACGACCCCCCTAAGAAAGAGTATTCTATCTATCTAAAGCAATCACCTTAAGTAATGCAAGTTCTCAATTCAGAATAGTTGATAGGTACTTACTTACTCATTACACATTCATGGCGGCGCACTAAAGAGCCGATAAATTGGGACACTCGTTATTATTCAAGTTCCAAAGGACATGGTTTCCCTGCTTTTAATGCAGTAAAGTTATTGGGTAGCTGTTGTGAATTGATTATGAAGCATGGCAGTGTGGGTGGCTGATTGAATCTGGCCCTTTAAATATCACAACTGTTGTGTTGTTAGGGAAAGGTACAGGACTGATTTCGTGACGATGTCTTTATTTTTATGGCAACAGTATTTATTGCTACTATATATTTTGATACCAGGGTTTATTAGTAAAGTGTTTCAACAACTATACAATTATATTTTGTTAGAACTAAGATTTAGACCGTCTTCAGAACGTATTTAATGTCAGATCTGATAGAACCGCAACCGGCGCGCGTGTATGACCAGATTTATGAACGTAAACAAGGCAAAAGGAGTGACGTAAGGATCGTAGCAGGTGACGTTCTGTGGTCTCTGCCTACCCCTATTTGAAGAAGTTGTGAGTTTATGTATGTATGTATCTGATGGAAGAAAAAATAAAAGAAAATAAAGATAAAACGTTTAACTGTGGTAAACATGACCCGGACATCGAACACAAACACAAAAAATAACGAGTTTGTGGAAAATATGCTACGACCCTATGCGAGTCAGAGCCCCAGCGCTGGTTTTCAGCGATAACCTATAAATACCATCTAATAATAGGCTTGCAAATAATAATGGAGAAGACGACTACTTTTGATTATAATGTCTGATATGAGTATTCAAAATGACTGTGTAAAGGGGAGACACCAAAGTCACAGTAATTTTCGATTATCTTTTCAGTTACAAAAAGTACCTATAACTTGTCTTTTACGAGTATTTCATATTAAAAATACCTATTACCTGGAGATACATTACCTGGCCGCAACAGTAACTCGAACGGAGGCGAAAGTGAAAACTAGTAATTAAACATCATAAAGTCCCACGTAACATCAAATTTGGTACAGTTTTTAATAACTGAGGTGCTTTAACTTTACTTGTAGTTTTCCTTAAACAAAGGCTGGTTAGCGATAGTTCAGTAATTTATTACCTAATCCGAAACAGAACATAAAACATGTGTTAACAATAAATAAAGTTGACAAAGATAATGTTTCCGTAACTGTGCAAGACATTGTTTATTATTATTGTTGCTTTCTAAGTCCAAAAGCTTAAGATTTCATAGTATTGAAAAGAATACTTAAAAAACAAGATGTTGCCAAAACATATACTCCTTTTATTAAGGCTCGTACACACTTGCGCGACGCGACAGCTCGACACAAATGCACAGCGGGTCTCGTCGTGCCTGTTCTTGCGAGCCTTTAGTAAAAATATTGCTGCGGATTTTCGCGCACTGGATTTTCAACTCTCGGTGTTGTGAATATTAACAGACTGCATCTCAGCGCGTCGAAAAAGACACACAGTTGGATTTTCAACTCGGCGCTGAGCAGAGCGTTGAAAATCTATTGTACGTACAAGCGAATGTGGGTTTAGTATACCCTTTGATTCTGTGATAATGCCGTTGCATTATCACAGAATTATCTTAGTAGTAGCTATTCTAGGCTAATATGGTCTTGCAACATGCCTCGAATTAGTTGCCCTTAATTTGAACTCCCCTACTACAAGTAAAGTTAACACTCCTTTCAAACCTGCCTAAGCCCTAAAGTGTAAACTAACAAGGCTAACGGGACGAGTCGGGTAGTAACATGTTTTGTACCGTGTCTGCTTCTGTGCATGCCTGTCCATAACTGTGACGTCACTGTGTGTCCCATTTTATTTATATCTTGTCACTTTTTATTGTTATTTTTTTTATTAACTTATGTTATTTGCATTGAGGCGTACATTTCATCGATTGGAAGAGAAAGAGTATTTAATTCGGTATATTTAATAATTTATCATGGTAAAATGCAAGGCTACAAGTGAAAAATAATGATGACTTCTTTGAACTTTGAAAAGATGTTATAAATAATAAATAAAATGTTTTTAAAACAACGAATGCAGGAACTGATTTTCATACCATAAATAAATAAATAGCAATAAATAAATAAACAACCAAAAATAAATAAAGAACTACATAAATAAAGGAGAAACAAACTTCTCATTCAGGATTATTTTGTATTATAAACAAAGATTGCAATCTGAAATCTCTAATTGGAAGTGATATGATTATGTAAGAAGTATAAATATAGTATAAGTGTATTTTGCAAGAAGTTCCAATATTTAGGATGAATCAGGCAACAAATGTGACCGATGATTTGGAAAGAGTGAAGAAGAAATACTCCGAAATGAAAACTAAAGTGAAAGAGATGGTAAAAATGAAAAAGGATGAAAAGAAAGCAAAGTATAACAGGAAGTTCTCTGATAACTTCAGAGCCAATGTTAAGCCGTTCTGGAAACAGGTAAGATTGGCGCGCGGAGTGACAGGAACATCGAGTATGAATTTTATAAGAGCAGAAGATGGATGTATACTGATCGAAGAAAGTAAGGTCTTGGAACGCTGGAAGGGATACTTTGAAAGTTTGTTTAGTTGTCAGGATAGTGTGCAAGGAGTGGGTAACTGGGCAGACGCCAGTTTTGAAGACCCAAGCTCAGAAGTAGATGAAGAGAATGATATAGAAATAGATGAGATTATAAGAGCGCTGAAAGGGATGAAAGTCGGCAAAGCTGCAGGGTACGACAGAGTGTCTGCTGAAATGCTTAAGGGTGGTTACGGGGTGGTGGCAAGCCTGCTGTACCTAATCTTTAATATGTGTTGGAGATATGGCCGTGTACCGGATGATTACTGTAAGGCTGTAATCGTACCACTATATAAGGGAAAAGGCTATCAGCAGGATTGTAAAAAACTACCGCGGCATTAGTCTTTTGAGTGTTGTCGGCAAACTGTATGCGAAGGTTTTGATAAACAGAGTGATAAGAGTGACAGATGAGAAAATATGGGATGCGCAGGCAGGATTTGGAGAGGGAATGGGCTGTATGGACCAAATCTTCTCCTTAAGATGCATAGCCGAAAAACATCTGGCAAAGCATAAGAAAGTCTACTGTGCTTTCGTGGACTTGGAGAAGGCCTATGACAGTCTGTGGAGGGAAGAACTGTGGTCGACACTATCCTTGTACGGTGTGGACTGGCGCATGATACGGGCACAGAATTTTTATACAAGGATTCCAGTGGGGCATACACGAACTGGTTCTTCATCTCGAGGGGTGTTACGACAGGGTTGTGTAGCATCATCGTGGCTGTTCAACCTGTACATGGATAACTGTCTGAAGGATTTGAAAGAGGTTGAATGTGGATTGACGATGAATGAGTTGCCTGTTAAATGCCTGCTCTATGCAGACGATCAAGTGCTACTTGCATCGTCAGCAGAACAGTTGCAAGACATGGTGACTGTGATGGATGAAGCATATAAGATGAAAGGAATGAATATAAATGTAAATAAGACGAAAGTCATGGTGTTTGAAAGAGAAGAGGATGTATCGGTGTGTGATGTGAAAATAAATGGTAAGAGTGTGGAGCAAGTAAGTGAGTTCGTATATTTGGGGAGTCTGTTTACAAGGGATGGAAAGATTGATGGAGATGTCGAAAGGAGAGTGAATGCGGGAAATAAAGTGAATGGTGCTACACATGCAATTGTGACCAACCAGTTGATGTCCAAGAAGGCACGACTGGCTGTTCACAATAGTGTGCTGGTGCCTACGCTTATGTATGGAAGTGAATGTTGGGTGTGGCAAAAGAAGCATGAAAGCAGAATAAATGCTGTGGAAATGCGTTCCTTGCGGAGCATGTGTAGTGTGACTTTGAATGATGGCTGAGGAATGATGTGATAAGGCAACGGTGTGGTTTAAAAGAAGATGTAGTGACAAAAATTGAAAAGAGTATGCTTAGATGGTTTGGTTATGTTGAGCGGATGAATGAAAGGAGACTAACAAAAGGTACTTACAAGGCAGATGTGAGTGGAAACGCCGGGAGGGGACGCCCTAGGAATACATATAGTGACCTTATTGCGAAGTACTCTCAACCGGCGCTCGTGTATGACCAGATGTATGAACGTAAACGAGGCAAAAGGAGTATGTAAGGAACGTAGCAGGTGTCGTTCTGTGGTTTCTGCCTACCCACATGGGAAGAAGGTGTGAGTTGAGTTCCAATATTTATAAAAATGAATTCCTTGTTATTTTGAGATTCTAAACAGAGCCAATCCATAGTGTAGCCCCCCCACTGTAACAATACAATTTATAAAGAGGGCCCCAATCATATCACTTCAATACAGACCTGGAAAGACCGGCAGATTTGTAAAACAAGTATGCATAGAACCAGACATCGGCAAAATGCTAAAGGTAACTTTCGTCTCATTCATGGGAATGGATGTAACTATACATTGCATATCTACATATACTATAAACCTGTTCCCAGTTGCAACGCGCTTGGTTGTGTTGAGATTTTTGTCATCAAGTATTACTTATTCGACACCTCTAGAATAGGCTTTGAGACATAAGCTTTTCAAATGTGTGAGAAAATGCCTACAGTTTAATATAGATGGGCCGCGTTTTAATCCGGTTATCTAAAATCTTTGGCTAAAGTCATAGCGAAAACGTCTTAAAGCTGCAACGGCATTATCGATGAAAAATTACATAACGATAAAAGCGCTGCACTTCACTACATTTTGTCCATAAGTCTCTTCTCTGGGGACAGCACAATATGAATTATCCTATTCCCGATTTTTTGTGTTGACTGCCTGCGCCACGCCACAGATCATTCTTTACTATGGATTTACACAATATTCGCAAAATTGCAATGTTTATACCTCCTTGTAACACAGTAAAGTTATCTGAAACTTATATCGTGACACAATTTACACCGTAAAAAGTACCTGTAAACCTGTTCCCACTACTATTATTTTAATACGTTGTAAATTAGAACCACAATTTTTCATGTAATGTAAATTAGAACCCTCACCCAATCAAATTTAAAATTTACGCACACAAAATCTCAGCACACCACGCACTGTGACATAAACCACGCTTCTTAACACTCGTGTAGCCACCGGACGCCGCGCCGTCGACACCGCGACAGCCGAGGAGCACCCCCACTCCCAACACGGGCTTCCTCAGCGGCCTCCCGCGCTCTCTGTCCAACCTCACCGCCCAGAGCCTGCGCAATATCCGTCCAGCAAGAACCAACAAGATCCAACAAGAAAATACTCCACCATTGGTCCGTCAAAACTCCGACGAGTCTAATAACAAACGAAGACATGTACATAACAATACAGTACCAATGGTGCCCACAACTTGCTTAGACAATGTCACACCGCCGCCTCTACCGCCAAGATCTATCGAAAGACCGAAACGGAATCCCCTTAGTCCAAATCTGAGTCCGCCCCCGATAAATCCCCTGGCTAAACCAAAGCCAAGCAATAGTACGGCATCTCCCTCACATAAACAGTACTATAAGGGACGGTATTACCCGGATAAGTTCATGATGCATCAGTCGATGCCGGCGTATGACCCGAAGCAGTTGAGGATGTCGTCGCACTCGTTGGATGGGGAGCTGGAGGGGCCTCAGCCGAACTCGATAGCTATGCAAATGAGTTACCCGCTGGTCAATGTGCCGCCGCCGCCTTTGCAGGTAATGTTGTGGGGGAGTTTTTAGAACAATCGAAATTTAGGAATTGTTATAGTGAAATAAATGGATAGCTAAAAAAAACTGGGCAGAACTCATCTGTCAGATCAATTAACCTGTACATATCAGGACATTGTGACATCAAGCAGGCAAAAAAAAGAAGTTTATTGTTGGTGCTCAAAGGTGCCTGTCAATTTTTACAACCGTATTGCCAGTGGTATAAAATAACATATTTTCATAAGGGTCATAATGAAAATATGTTAAATTCTTTCAAGTCTGATTCCGTCTTGTTAATGGGACACCTTTTCAAAATTAGTAAATAAATATAATACACGAAACCACAGATTATAAAAGGTGTCTAAATTGTTCTAAAAACTCGTTTCGTCAATGTTTTATATTCAGATGAATATTTTTTTTTATTATAAAAAATTGTAGTCGGGCTGATTGTTGTCTACGCATATATTTTTCTAAATACCTTACTTTTGTAGCTACAGCTTGAACTTTATTTCTTTACTGCTTGAAAAATATTTGATTGTTTCAATTTGCAAGTTTTTTCTTTGAATATTATTATTTAAGCTTGTTAAAAAAGCAATAATAAATTCACTACTGGGTATGTACATTGGAAAACTTCAAAAAGGGAAAGTCTATTGTAAATATTTAATTTAAAAAAATCAATAATTATATGTTTGTGTCAAAAAATGCTTATAAGCAATTTATGTTTCGTTTATGAATAACATTTTCAAATTGTGACTAACATAACTTCGTCTAAAATCACTAAGCCTTACTAATAAAATTCAGTAATAAAATATTACTAAATGCTTTTATATTTCGGTCTGGCAACATTGCCTTTACATTTTCACACTAGATAACTTCTTAACGCTTATTTAACTTATGTCTCGTCTGTACTGCTGGTAATAATTAATTATATGTTTAATATTTCCTGTTTTATTAGTAAGGCTAGAAATGTATGCGTGATAACCTCTTTTGGAATTGAAACACAAAGTCAACCCTACTTACATCCAAGATGTTATGATGATGTTATGCATAACGGTGCCTACGGACTGGTTTAATCATATAATATTATAGAATGCACTAAATATGTTGTTATTGAATGTCAAAGTAGATCATGAACACAAGATCATTTAGAAGCCGTAGTAGAGTAATTAAACACTCATTTTAGGTAGTTAGAGAAGCATTTGGTACCTACAAACACAACACTCACTCACTATTAAATTAAAATACAGCTATGGACAAATATTGAATAATACAAGAAAGAGAGGAGGCCATTGCGCCATGTTTTATCCCTCTCACTATCGAATTTTAAAATGACACAAACTGTAAGGCATTCTTAAAACACTTCCTGTATCTTCAATTTACCGTAAAGTGACATACAACATGTGACTTAATTGCAGGCAAATAACATTCCGTCACCACAAAAAACAAGAAAAATTAATGTAAAGTCAACGTACAATGTGTTTCACATCCAAAAGCCCATCACACAATCTACCAACCTTTGTTCTCTAGGACTGTATAATAACTAAGCGTATGTGTGTGTACAGATGGACAACCGAACCGGTGTGCCTGTCCTGCATATGAGGAGTCGATCGTCTCCCGAACAGTTGGACCATGACTTGAATAGATGTGAGTATTTGATGTCATAATTATGCAAACAAAAAAATGGGTGGGGTCCGGGAACCCCTGTCAAGAACAAAGTTCCTTTCGCCTTTTTTTTCAACTCGTAAATCCTAAATGGCGGCTTCAAATTTTCAAATTCAACTCGAAAAATTTGAAAATTTGCAGCCGCCATTTAGGATTTTCATTTTGGCCCACTATCAACTTCAGCACCTTCGAAAACCATTAAAACTATCTCTTTCTTTTATATATGTGATAGAATCTCTACAAGTTTACTCCTAAGCTGCGTTAAGTCCTTCGTAGTTCCAAAACACACTTTTTTGTTATAAAAATAATACATAGATTGAAAAAAAAAACGGCTTTACCTAATCATGGAAGAAACGATTTTGCCTCCTACAAGACTTGCGAGGTACAGGAGAAGCATAATAAAATTGCGTTCTTCTGGAGATTCCATACTCGTCTTCTATATGTTTTGAGGACCTTACCAGTTTAGTTAAGTTCTGGAAGAGACATACCTATATCTTTGTACCATAGGGAAATGTGGACATCTTAGACGAAGGAGGATTTCTGTACAAATTTAAAAAAAGAGCTGAGACTTAGTGATTCTAGCCAACGCTTTCATTTTGGAACACGAATTTCAACTTTAAATCAAAGTGTCTAAAGTTCAGATTAAATTTTCAATTGGTTATCAATCTACTCGTCTTAGCTATTAATGTTTAAATCATGAGTGATTTTTATTCCAGCAAGTATAGGCCTATCCCCCCTGTCCGCAACCCCAGCGGGCGCGCCCCCGCCGCACGCGCAGGGCTGCGGCCGGCACACGCCGCCCCCCGGCACGCCGCCGCCGCCGTACCATACCAACACGCAGGTATATATATATCGTAGCCACGTCCGCAACCCCAGCGGGCGCGCCCCCGCCGCACGCGCAGGGCTGCGGCCGGCACACGCCGCCCCCCGGCACGCCGCCGCCGCCGTACCATACCAACACGCAGGTATATATATATCGTAGCCACGTCCGCAACCCCAGCGGGCGCGCCCCCGCCGCACGCGCAGGGCTGCGGCCGGCACACGCCGCCCCCCGGCACGCCGCCGCCGCCGTACCATACCAACACGCAGGTATATATATATCGTAGCCACGTCCGCAACCCCAGCGGGCGCGCCCCCGCCGCACGCGCAGGGCTGCGGCCGGCACACGCCGCCCCCCGGCACGCCGCCGCCGCCGTACCATACCAACACGCAGGTATATATATATCGTAGCCACGTCCGCAACCCCAGCGGGCGCGCCCCCGCCGCACGCGCAGGGCTGCGGCCGGCACACGCCGCCCCCCGGCACGCCGCCGCCGCCGTACCATACCAACACGCAGGTATATATATATCGTCTGGATATCGGCCGGGGCTACGACCCTAAAATATGAATCGTCGGTCCGTCCTACATCATCAGCGTGATGTCCCTAATATCGGCGCTATGCTCATAATATAGGCCGGAGCGATGACCCTAAAACCGCGACATGATATTTATAATACCACCCACACGCATAGGATGACCTCCATAGGATCGAGTTTTTGTCGACGAAAGAGTAGACAAAATAACAGATAAATGAAAATAATGTACTTTTGTGTATCCTAGTTGTCATTTGGTCCGTCCTTCCGTCGAGAACCCGGGCATGCTATGCGTGCTGTAAAGCGACCAAGGACCAGCACAACGCACACTGAATCAAAAATCGCGTTTAGAAGACTCAGAGCTTCAAAGTTTTTAGTGACGTTTTTTTTATTTAATAAACTATGGTCTAGTATGTCACATTAAGTAATTTAGCTTGAAAACTAAGGGATTATCATGTTTATATAAGAAAAAGTAAGTTTAGATGTGTTACCATTTATTCATTAAAAAAGCTGTTTTCTTTGATACATATTAAAATACTGTTAAAAATAAAAAATAATAGTGCAATATGTGCCATAGTATGAAAAAAATAACCTCATAATTAGTACTATAACCCTCTTTCATAACGGGAAATTATGAAGTTCCAGAGATATCCTTATTTTTCTTATTTACTCCATACATAAAAATATCCTCAGTTTTCAAGCCAAATTACTTCATGGATCATGTTTGACCATAGTAATACTAAATAGAAACCATTTCAAGCACAAAAGAAGCGCGATTTTTGATCCAGTGTGCGACGTCTCATAGACCGGTCGGTGGGATGACCATACTACGGCTCTGTTCCAAACTTAGGAGGGCCACTCTTCCTTCTAGTATCGTGTCAAATATTCAGTAACTCGACAATAAATTGATTACTCTTATTTTCCAGCCATGTGCAGATCCACAAAGAGCCATCATATCAATGGAAGAGGACGATTCGCCCGCGTCTGTAAGTCACAACTTAATTATTTATACAAAGTTTTAAACACCACCTACTAAATTACTGTGCTATACTTTTGGTTACTACAATGTAACCCACAGCAAGGTTACTGTTATCTTCTTGATGATATTTAAAGAGAAAACTGACTGTGAATGTGAGTACCATGCAGGCTAGATTAAATACATGACCATATAATATAAAACCGATTACGCAAATGCCCTGCAGATCAGAAGGCTAACTCTCGTACTAAAAAAAACGTTCAAATTCCAGTCGCAAACTCATCTCAGTGATAAGAAATGTCAAAAACTTGTCAAAAATTTATTTAAATTGATTGCACTTTTGACAGATCATTCTAATCTCATTCTCAATTTGTAAAAAATACGGAAATTCAAAAGTAGCCTTTGTCCTTTCAGTCGTTGTGGCGTGAAATCGTAACAAACAAACTTACTTTCGCATTTATAATAGTTGAAAAACTTTCTGGAAGGTGTTTACAAACCTCCCTTACTAATTTAATTATAAATTCTATCAGAAATATGATCTTTTTCAGGACTCGTCAACGTACTCAGGTTTATTCTCAAACTTGCGCTCCGTACGCGAGTCGAAGGCGCGGACGGCAGTACTGCTCAACTGGCTGCTAGGAGAGAGGAGGTACGAATGTTATCAATTTGGTGTAAAGTAAGCTTGGAGCGACTTTCAGCAATGCTGGTGTTAAAATTCAAATTACCTTAATTCTCCAACGACCACCCGGTCAGAAAGGATAATCGCCAAAAAAACATGCCAAGTGATTGTATAGACTATTGTTATTTAGTCAGCCTATTACAGCAGTTAATCTAAGTATGAAATTCTGTCGGGTAATTTGAGTTCTGTACCCACAGGGTGACAACGGAACCCTATTATTAAGACTCCGCTGCCCGTCTGTCCATCATTTCGTGAACCGTGATAGGCAGATAGTTAAAATTTTCAATCTTTGTATTGCCGCTATAAAAACGAATAATTTAAATAAAATAAAGTTAACAATTGAACAACCACTATACGAGAGACGTGTAAAAAAAGATGTTGTGTTAAATTTTGTATGTTTTTTTGGTCTTGATTGTCCTTTCAGGAACCAGGTGTGAGACGTTTCTAACAATCTTTCTGTTGGACGCGACACGCTTAACGACGACCTGAAATTGGATTGCGTTTGAGAATTCGACCGTTTTTTTTTCTGATCTTAATTATAATGATGCTCTGCCCCAGATGTGCGTGCGCGTGCCTGCTGCTCGTGCTCACGGACGCCTTCCGCGCGGCCAGCACAGAGCACCTGGACACGCTGCGGCGCTGGGCCTACGAGATACACTCCACCTTCTTGGTGCCCAACGCGGTATGTACTATACTGTCTACATATTAGTTGTGCTTCGCGCACACGCTGCGGCGCTGGGCCTACGAGATACACTCCACCTTCTTGGTGCCCAACGCGGTATGTACTATACTGTCTACATATTAGTTGTGCTTCGCGCACACGCTGCGGCGCTGGGCCTACGAGATACACTCCACCTTCTTGGTGCCCAACGCGGTATGTACTATACTGTCTACATATTAGTTGTGCTTCGCGCACACGCTGCGGCGCTGGGCCTACGAGATACACTCCACCTTCTTGGTGCCCAACGCGGTATGTACTATACTGTCTACATATTAGTTGTGCTTCGCGCACACGCTGCGGCGCTGGGCCTACGAGATACACTCCACCTTCTTGGTGCCCAACGCGGTATGTACTATACTGTCTACATATTAGTTGTGCTTCGCGCACACGCTGCGGCGCTGGGCCTACGAGATACACTCCACCTTCTTGGTGCCCAACGCGGTATGTACTATACTGTCTACATATTAGTTGTGCTTCGCGCACACGCTGCGGCGCTGGGCCTACGAGATACACTCCACCTTCTTGGTGCCCAACGCGGTATGTACTATACTGTCTACATATTAGTTGTGCTTCGCGCACACGCTGCGGCGCTGGGCCTACGAGATACACTCCACCTTCTTGGTGCCCAACGCGGTATGTACTATACTGTCTACATATTAGTTGTGCTTCGCGCACACGCTGCGGCGCTGGGCCTACGAGATACACTCCACCTTCTTGGTGCCCAACGCGGTATGTACTATACTGTCTACATATTAGTTGTGCTTCGCGCACACGCTGCGGCGCTGGGCCTACGAGATACACTCCACCTTCTTGGTGCCCAACGCGGTATGTACTATACTGTCTACATATTAGTTGTGCTTCGCGCACACGCTGCGGCGCTGGGCCTACGAGATACACTCCACCTTCTTGGTGCCCAACGCGGTATGTACTATACTGTCTACATATTAGTTGTGCTTCGCGCACACGCTGCGGCGCTGGGCCTACGAGATACACTCCACCTTCTTGGTGCCCAACGCGGTATGTACTATACTGTCTACATATTAGTTGTGCTTCGCGCACACGCTGCGGCGCTGGGCCTACGAGATACACTCCACCTTCTTGGTGCCCAACGCGGTATGTACTATACTGTCTACATATTAGTTGTGCTTCGCGCACACGCTGCGGCGCTGGGCCTACGAGATACACTCCACCTTCTTGGTGCCCAACGCGGTATGTACTATACTGTCTACATATTAGTTGTGCTTCGCGCACACGCTGCGGCGCTGGGCCTACGAGATACACTCCACCTTCTTGGTGCCCAACGCGGTATGTACTATACTGTCTACATATTAGTTGTGCTTCGCGCACACGCTGCGGCGCTGGGCCTACGAGATACACTCCACCTTCTTGGTGCCCAACGCGGTATGTACTATACTGTCTACATATTAGTTGTGCTTCGCGCACACGCTGCGGCGCTGGGCCTACGAGATACACTCCACCTTCTTGGTGCCCAACGCGGTATGTACTATACTGTCTACATATTAGTTGTGCTTCGCGCACACGCTGCGGCGCTGGGCCTACGAGATACACTCCACCTTCTTGGTGCCCAACGCGGTATGTACTATACTGTCTACATATTAGTTGTGCTTCGCGCACACGCTGCGGCGCTGGGCCTACGAGATACACTCCACCTTCTTGGTGCCCAACGCGGTATGTACTATACTGTCTACATATTAGTTGTGCTTCGCGCACACGCTGCGGCGCTGGGCCTACGAGATACACTCCACATAGTTTTTAATATGCCTTAGTCGTTACTAACATGCGTTGTTAAAAGCATTTCTGTGTTACTAACAACTTTAAGGATGTATTTGAATATCCGAAATAAGTGAGTTGGCAAGTATTATACGCGGAAAATAAATAAATAAACTTAATGTAAGCAACAATCTGCTGACATAATGTGGCGGTTATACAAGAAAATATTAGATTTTGTGTTGTGTTCTTTCGGGACCTCCCATGTAGTACAATGAATATTATGTTGTTTTCCGCAGGTTCTACAGTTGAGTAGCGTAGATGAGAACATGGCGAATGAAATCGAACATGTTTTAGTAAAAGGTAAATATTACTTTTATTATTCAACAGCGTAGTTGTATAAGAAATCTGGGACATAACACATTTGTGGCCTCAATGAGTTTATCCAAATGTAACTTTGACTGAGCTTCTTGTATGAACACGCTTTGGTATTTTGAAGCCGCGTATTTATTAAGGCTCATTTACACGGTGCGTGTTTCTTGCCTGTGGCATATAGTAAAATTGAAGCTACAAATGTAACTAGTTGTAATGTCATACAATAAAACTTTAAGGCAACAAATGACTTGCATCTCAACATTTATTGTTGTAACTGCAGTCAAAACTGCTTGTAACGACATTGAAGAGACCGTCTAAATGCTGACAATATACCTGATAGTCGTTATAAACATTAACATTTGTACATAGCTCCTTATTGCAAGACTTCTACATCCTGTTGTAATATCCGGTACGTTATTCTAAGTGAAGTCATTATAAACGGTTTTGGCTCTAGTTGTAATTTTTGTAACTTTTATCGTTGTAACTAGGTATAACTTGAATGGCATAACTAGTTAGGTATACTCATAACGAAGGCAGGATGGTCCAATATATACCGTTTTATTGGTTATTGGAAGTATTCTCCTTCTAAAAAAAAAAGTCCTTGATATTTCGTCGACAAGTAGTGCGTTTAGGCACACGGAGGTTTTGCGCTCAAGAGGATAACCGTTAGTGAATGATATTTTTCTTCTTTTGAAGTGATTGTAATTGATGTGACATTTTACAGAATTCGACAAAGAAGAACTCCTCCGCAATGTCTTCCGCAAAGCTCGTCAAAAGGCGAAGGACGAACTTAGTCAACAACTGACAGAGTTCCAAGTGAAGCGACAAGTCGGCCTCGGCACGTTGTACGGGCCGGAAGACAGCGTCATAGACAAGTGTGACGTCGACAAGGCGCAGGTAATATATACTTAGCTGTATGTATAGTATAGTCATGGGGTCTCAACACGATCAAATTATAATTAGTAACATCACGCCTTGTTTCCCCGAAGGGTTGGGCAGAGGTGTACCTATAGTACACCCACATTTCGCCAGTTATGTTTAAGTCCCATGTAATAGGGGGCGAGCCTATTGCCATCTACCGGGCACAAATCCAGACTTCGGGCTGCTACTGAGAAATTCCAGATAGAAAAACCCAATAACACGTTGCCCGACCTGAGAATCGAACCCAGGACCTCATGCTCAGCAGTAGCGATTGCGACCACCAGACCAACGAGGCAGTTATAATTAGTCTGGAAAAAAATCATAGATGGCAGCATAGGTAACCATTATGAATTGACAATCACTGGAAAGCGTTAAACTGCATAATTTCGGCTAAAGCAAGATTGGTAAAAATCAATACTTCCTTGTTTAATGCATACTTATCTATTTACAATGCACGTATTATTAACAAAAAACATAAATGAAGCTTTCAACTTTAGTTCGAACCCTTTTAATGATACTTTTATCATTCAAAGTGTTCGAATTAAAGTCGCCAAAAAGCCATCTGTTAATTATTTTATTTAGAGCTCAATTCCTGTCATAACAGTAACCACTATCGTTACCAACTTAAATCAGGCCACTTTATCATTTTATCTATTTATTACTTTACATAAAAATATAAAATAAAATGGCTATGTTTTCCTGAACCCGGAACTATAAAAATTTATATAAAAAGGATTGCACGAAAAGCTTTAAAAGTAGGTCGGCTCCTAGATGGCGTTTTAAAACTAGTCTCTGGCAATTAGTGAGTCGCTGATGCTGCCATCTATAAAAACTTGGACGAAGAAAAATAACTAGCTCAATAGCTAGACGTAGGGAGTTGTCATTACTTTAGCTAGCTTAGCTTAACAATTAGAAAAGTCTTATCCTAAAAATTCACCCGTGGACGACTGTTTCAGAGATTATCGACCTATTTAGATTTGTTTGAAAGTTCGCCTTCTATTTTGTAAAGAAGATGGATAACGGTCCCATACAAGCTCGACACAGAATAGACACAAATAAAACAATATCTATGATAATTTATTTGATTTACACGGCCTAATTAAAAAAAAAAAACTAAGAAACTAATTACGAATATCAAAGTATATATAATATATACAAACATAAACGAATAACAACAATCAAATACTATTATTCTCTTAAAAACGTAGACGGCGAATATATTAGCGAACAGATCGCAGGCCGGGTTCCAGCATGTCGATTTTGTAAAAAAACTCACCGTGATGTCTTGCGTGGAGTGAGCTGTCAGTGTCATCCCGTCTTGATCAATCCTAGCGTCAGTGGCACTGACAGCTCACTTCACCTAAGTTTTCACGATGGGAATAGGACTACAGGAGCGTAGTTAGTGCGGTCAACACGCGCGGTACGGGAGACGCAGCGCGGGCTGCAGTCCAACACGAAGTCACGCCTAGAAGTCGATGCTTTCTGTCACGGAGATAATTATTCGGTGCGTAGAGTCGAATCAGCTCATTTTGGGTGTCAGGAGCATCTGACATACCCTTTCATACTTTGAGCATAACGCCGACCTGGCCAAATGCCCTTCTGGTCTCCAGCATATGATATTCCTGACATCCTAAGAGGAACTTGGTAGGATAGAGGTAGGGATAGTAACCGAGAGTTCTTATGTAAAGAAAACAATTTTGACGTGTAAAAGTGTTTGTAAAAACCTACTTACAGAAATAAAATCATTTATCATTAATCATTTATCACAGGAATGCTTTTTGCACTTTTTCTTAAGTCCGGACGTGAAGCAGGAAGAATTTCGTACATTTACCTGTTATTACCTGTCTCTGTCACTCCCGCGTAAAGAAAATAAGTCTCGCTCGCACAGATGCAATGGCCGCCGTGCTCGAGGATTATAAACCTTTGGCCTGAGACTGTAAGGTTTGTTCTTCTTTGCGTGAACTTTTTTTATTTGGCCTTGAGTCACGACAAAATGTCCTTGGCTTTCTTGACATAATTCATAATTCTTAATTAACAAACTAATGGCATTCCATTCTTAGGTTGTTGTAGCTTGTTAGTTTTTGTTATCTTGTTTTAATTGTTAAGTGGTTTTTTTTTTTTTTTTAGGTTTTCTTCACTGTTTTAAAATGGAACCATATTTCATGTAAACACCACTATATACAAAAATGTTTGTGACCACTGTCAGTTGGTAAAGAGGTTATTGTACGAAATTCTTCCTGCTCCGCTACTGGACTTTAGAAGAATTATAATAGTGTTTCATAACTCTGTATATTTTTGTTCAAACTCAAAATGTAACTCAAATAATTTATTTCAAATAAACCAATTACATGCAATTCTGAATTGTCAAGATCTGTCGGTCAGAAATATGAAGCTCGTTGCCCATTACAAAGCGTAGTAGGTACCTATGGAGAAGAACGGGCAAGAATCTCCAAGGACACACTTTTAAATCAAATTATTTTACATCATTCATGTTGAAATTATGCATGTGAGAACGATGCAGAAAGTTGTTCGTCATAAAACTTGGTGAAGAGACTTATGACACTTCTGAAATCTGATGACTTCATTATATGAATTCAAACCACGTTCATCGCTAAGTAATCCACAGTCTCCCATCAGATTGAATTTCACTAGCTTTGTCACACGTTATAGAACAGTGGACACCGTTGAAAAAAAGGCAAAAAGAGTAGCTGAGAAGTGAGAAGCTATTGTAGCCGAAGTAAATCGTAATTCGAAGTTCCATAATAATGCTAAGTCACCCAGTGTCTACGTGTGTAGGAAAATATATGATTGTGTTAAATAAGGAACTTGAAACATACTGAATTGATCTATAGAAACTATTATATTATTAATAAAATTAACCTGAAGAGTTTCGTTTGTTTGAACGCGCTAATCTCGAGTCGATTTTGAAAAAATCGTTTTGTTATTGGTAGTCCAGTTCCTGAGTTCGTGTAAAATAAACACCTTCATTTACGCGGACGACATTTTGCCGCCGAGTGCGGTAGGTATTTCAGTGGTCGGTATAAGGACATTAATGGACACATGTGAATGTTACACACCTGGATTATTGTATAACGTTCAGAAAAGTCAGTACTTTGTTTTTAGACGCGGATCAGAAACTATCTTCGCGGAGCACAACATTACAGATATCCCAAGACGTTAGACAGAGCCATACAAACTAAAAAGTGAAACATACATACTTATGTAGGTTAGGTAAAATGCCTTTAAAAAGAAGATAAAAATAAACACGAGAAAATGCAGACACTTTTGAATTGTCAAGGTAGGTCGGTCAGAAAATTGAAGCTAGTTGCTTAATAAAATTATCAACAAAACAATGGATTGCTTTCTGTTTTGTTATAATTTTCGTGTTTATTTTTTTTTCTTTTTAAAGGCATTTTTGACGCCATGCACGATGTGTGATCTAGATAAATTGAGTTAAAAATAATCACAAATATTTTTATATATTATAAATAAAAAAATTCTATTGGACAAATTTTTATTAGTCGAATGGTTGCACAGGCTCATCTTAATTTTACGTTTGGCTGATAATAAGTCCCCGGAGAAAATATCAAAATGCTGCCTCATACCATTGTAGCTGGAAAACATTCTATAAAAAGGAGTGTGTTGTTTTATATTTGTTCTGGAATGAGGCATCACAAATGTACGCATATTGCATAAACGACTGCTCTGGCGTGGAACAGCAAGTTGAATTCTCTCCAGCAAACCTTCACAACGTTTACGATTTCCGCAGCTTTTTTTCTTCTAGAGCGTAAAGTGGTCATACTGAAGTGTTCTATCTTTGATACATACGATTTGAGGTTTCTAAATTGGTTATTAACATAAGATAGTTGGTACAAAAAGCGTTTTTGAATTCGCTCTAATTTACTAGAGTAGACATCATAAGTAGAATTCCATACTTGACTTACATACTCCAACACACTGCGAACTATGCAGTTAAAAACTGGTATTGTGACTGTTGGATCCCTAAATTCCTTGAGCTGTCTCGCTACAAAACCTGACAGACGCGAGGCTTTCTGAGATATCTATATTAGCTATATGGTGTCTAAACTTAAGTTGGGATTTCATAATTACGCCCAAGTAGCGAATCCAAGACACCTCTTCAAGGGGTACACTATCAATTGAGTAAATTGCATCAGTTGGATGTCTTTTTCTCGTAAATTTTATATGCTCTCATTTATTGACATTCAAAGCATGTGGTTTTCGATACACCATCCGGACACTTTATCGATTTCAGTTTGAAATTTTACTGAGTCTTCAGCACAGTTTACTGTTTGGTACAATTTTATGTCATCGGCGAACATATTAAACTTGCATTATATCTTACTTGCCAAATCATTTAAAAAGATTAAGAACAACGAAATCCCCATGTGCGAGCCCTGAGGCACTCCTGATAGCATAACGTTTGCTTGTGATTTAAAACCTTGAACAACTACCATTTGTGTCCGATTTTTCAAATAGGACTCACAGAATCGCTATAATAACCCATGAATACCCATGTCTGTTATCTTATTAAGGAGAATGTTGTGATTAATTAGATCAAACGCTTTACTGATATCCGTGCATAAAGCGTGTACCTCTTTCCCTTCGTCAAGTGCATCTGCTATGTCACTAAACACAAAAGATTTGCTGTAGTGTTTTTTTCATTTCTTCCAAGGCGCTATTTAAATTTTTAGTTTCTTGATTCATGGTTGATTTCAAAGCTGTGAGAATGTTTGTGGTTGCCTCATTGATTTTTAGGTTTATGTGCTAATTGCCTTGTTCTAACCACTACTCTGTCCCTTCAACAGGAGCTAATAGTAGTAGAACAACTAATGTGTGGGCAGCTCCGTTCAGCGTGTCGTGCGGGCGCCAGCGCGTGCTGCGCGGGCCCGCACGCCGCGCCGCACGCTGACACGCACGCCACGTTCATGGCCGCGCTCATTGCGGCCGCGCTGTGTCTGCACTGCAGGTATGTTATACATAGGTTAAGTATATGCTCAGCGTGTCGTGCGGGCGCGGGCGCGGGCCCGCACGCCGCGCCGCACGCTGACACGCACGCCACGTTCATGGCCGCGCTCATTGCGGCCGCGCTGTGTCTGCACTGCAGGTATGTTATACATAGGTTAAGTATATGCTCAGCGTGTCGTGCGGGCGCGGGCGCGGGCCCGCACGCCGCGCCGCACGCTGACACGCACGCCACGTTCATGGCCGCGCTCATTGCGGCCGCGCTGTGTCTGCACTGCAGGTATGTTATACATAGGTTAAGTATATGCTCAGCGTGTCGTGCGGGCGCGGGCGCGGGCCCGCACGCCGCGCCGCACGCTGACACGCACGCCACGTTCATGGCCGCGCTCATTGCGGCCGCGCTGTGTCTGCACTGCAGGTATGTTATACATAGGTTAAGTATATGCTCAGCGTGTCGTGCGGGCGCGGGCGCGGGCCCGCACGCCGCGCCGCACGCTGACACGCACGCCACGTTCATGGCCGCGCTCATTGCGGCCGCGCTGTGTCTGCACTGCAGGTATGTTATACATAGGTTAAGTATATGCTCAGCGTGTCGTGCGGGCGCGGGCGCGGGCCCGCACGCCGCGCCGCACGCTGACACGCACGCCACGTTCATGGCCGCGCTCATTGCGGCCGCGCTGTGTCTGCACTGCAGGTATGTTATACATAGGTTAAGTATATGCTCAGCGTGTCGTGCGGGCGCGGGCCCGACGCCGCGCGGACCTTATGTAAATGACATAAAAGTCGTATAACGCGCGTTTGTGATTTGCAACTATCAATTTTATAACTCTTCAGACAAAGTTTGTGTGGTTACCATTTGTTGTTATTTGGTCTAGTTGATTGCGTTATTTTTTGTTCAAAATTGAACAATATTATATCTTTCGGTAAGCAACAATTTACCATGTTCAGTAATTATAATTTAAAATCAGTGTGAAGCTTCGTCAACATCCATATTATCAGGGAATACCGCAGACTACAACTGGCCAAACAATAATTCTTGAAAACGAAATTAAAAATAAAATTTTATTCAAAGAATTAAAAATACGTCATGCGACAATGTTTATTTCCAATACGACATTGACTATCATTCAGCGAAAATGATAGTCAAACACACCTTATCATTGACTGATAAGAAAAAAATACTATTAACATTCAATCACCTAGTGCCAATACTGTTAGATAATTTAAAAACGTAATAAAAATACAAAGTTATTGCTTTTAATAGCAATAATATAAGCTCTCGGGGAAAAATAAATACTAAACTAGATTTTAGTATTTATTTAGTAAAACATAAAATAGAAAAAAAAACACATAAATTGGATTAGCCGTTTTCGAGTTTAAAGCGTGCTAAGAGACTTATAGACGTATTTAATGTTCTCGAGCTTTAAGCGTGCTAACATATAGCCGTATACAGTGTTCCTTACATTATGTAAGGATAATATAAATTGCACACAAATACTACCATTCAAATTGTCAGAATAAGGCAAAGTGTTCATTTTCCTGTCGACCATTTATTTTTGGTTTGTCCTCTGAAACAACAGGAAGTGTTAGTGAATATTTGTTACAAAACGGTGATGGATTTTTCAAATATTAGTGAAGTGGAGGCTTTGGAGGTCAGGCGGAAATGGTGGCAGTCGCCTAAATCTAAGTACAAGAAGAAATTGATAAGTAATAAGTGAGTTTTTAGTTCAAGAAAATATTATAATTAAAGCAAAAATATCACAGTTCTATATAAAGAATAAGTTTTGAGCAGTGCAAGCAAACTGTAATCGTGAATTCAGCACATAACTCTAGAGCATAGACATTTTTCGTCGGTTAAAAACTTTACACTCTGTTACTCATACCTCTGTAGATATTTATTTTCCATTACTTCATATCTTCGAAAAATTTGTCTAAACTTGGTTTGTGCTAAACTTGAACAGGTGACCTCGACAAGATTATTTATGTCATCGGCAGACATAATAATAATATGCTTCGTCTGATTGATCAGAGTGCAACCAAAGGGGTCCAGCTACAAGTGTTTTATAACTATCGCAGGACTTCTGCTGAATGTATGTTATTTTTTTATGTATGGGCGATGAGCCAAATGCCACAGTACTAATTACCGTCCAATAACAGTACCAGGAGAGCAGTGGTGGCTCTATTAACGGCCCCGACTTACGATTTGTACGTCGTGGGTTCAAACCAGTCGCGTTACTTGGTGTAGTTTATTTCGTCACCACTGCTCTCAAACGGAGAAGAAAAACATCGTGAGGAAACGGCATGTCCTAGAACCAAAAACTTTGAAGACATGTGACATCTACCAACCCGTACTGGGCCTGGGTGGTGGATTACGGCCTACTCTCTCACCCAGAGGAGTCTTGTTTCCTATATTGCTATGCACTACTCGTTTTAAAACAGAGTATTGTAATTGCCTCTTATATAAGCTCTATTGAAGTCTGCGAAATCGCGGTACTGAAACTGCTAAAGGCTATTGACGTGAACAAGTCAGCAGGTCCTGATGGTATTCCTGCTATACTTATAATTCGGTGTGCACAAAGTTTGACTTTACCACTTACCCTAATATTTCGGCGTTCTCTTAGTGAGGGAGTGGTGCCACATGTTTGGAAGACAGCTTTTATTACCCCCGTGCATAAGAAAGGCCCTAAAGACAATGTAGAAAACTATAGGCCAATTTCTAAGCTGTGCTTGTTTGCAAAGATTTTGATAAAAATTGTGTACTCTTCAGTGTATAGTGCTATTAAACAATCACTTAATGACTGTCAACATGGTTTCTTAAAAAACAGGTCTATTGTGTCGAATTTGATTATCTGTTCCGACTTTTTGTCCTCCACCATGTCTGAACCCTCTCAAGTGGATGTGGTTTACACTGATTACAGCAAGGCATTTGACCGTATAGACCACGGTGTCCTTTTACGTAAGCTGCTTTCAGTGGGTATCAGAGGCGATTTATTCAGATGGTTTACATCCTACATTGAGAATCGCTGTCAAACAGTTGTGCTGAATGGATACAGTTCTGTCACTGTTAAAATACCCTCGGGAATACCCCAAGGATCCCTTTTGGGTCCCTTACTTTTTATTATTTTTATAAATGATATTAGTTCGTGCTTTACCCGTTCCAAAATAATTCTTTACGCCCACGATATGAAAATTGTATGCCCTATATCTGAACTCTCCGACTGTATTGGTTTACAGCAGGATTTAGATGGCTTTCAAAATTATTGTCTCCTTAATAAACTTGAACTGAATGTTTCCAAATGTTTTGTTAGTACCTATACACGCAAACACGGAATAGAAAAAACAAGTGGAAGTGCCACACAGCTATCGTACGTGTGTCACAATTATGCGCTGGTTCGCAAAACCGGCTCAGTCGCGATTTGCCACTCGCTGTGTCACGACGTCTCGAGAAAACCGAAAAATATTATAAACATGCCCAATTGTGCAATTTTTACGTGCAAAAATGATAGCAGGACAAAAAATGTATCTCACGGAGGTGTATCCTATCACCGGTAAGTATAAAACTTTGATATATTTCAATAAATTGTTTTTTGTTGAAAAAATCATATTTATTACATTGATGCGAACTAAAAACTATCGTGTGTCCATTCCTTAAAGTCTAAATCAACTTGCTTGCTGTGATGAATTTCATCGCATTTATTCTAGAACTTTCGACGCTACTCGTTTAGGGATGGGACACAAATACAGTAAATCCATATTTCGGTATCGATAAAATATGTTTGTCTAACTTTATCGCAATTAAATAAATGTACGAGATATTAGTATCAAATTATGCTTAAAAATTATAGTTATTATATATATCAGCCATAAGTATACACACGTCAGCCGAAAGTGGTCCAAAGTCGAATTGAGTGAAACCATAACTTCATGACATATGTATGTACTTAAATTCTGGTAAATAAATCAATCATTCATTTATTCGCGGCTGGACAAATATTAAAGTTAAAATAAGTATTTAAGTAACAGTAATAAAGTATGTAAATATTTCAGTTTTCCCAAAGATCCTTTATCAAGGAGAAATGGATAGAAGCTACGGGAAGACAAAACTGGATGCCGACTAAAACAAGTTCCCTATGCTCGGAACATTTTGATGCCGAAAATATTAAACTGTCAAAAAAAGGCTACTGATACTTAAATGATAGCGCAATTCCTATTCATAAAATTTTTCAAGTACGTACAATTAATTACATATTATTCGTTATTACTGTAACAAACATACAGCGCCATATAGTGTAACTCATCTGAAGCACTACGATGAGCGGCTTCATAAAATAGAAGACGGTAACTACAAACGATATCTGTGGACAAGTGACGCCATCTACAATCGTCGTGTGCGACATTCTGCGCCAGCGCTACCCCGCTAGTTATGTGCACCACAACTACAGATGACCACAAAAAAAAACATTAGTCACTAGCTAGAGGTTCTGAGCCCGGTAGCCACGCAGCCAGCTCTGATCCTTATTACGAATAGTTTCCTGATTCAATAGCTTAGCAGTCTTCAGAAAACTAGTCGGCTAGGGGAGGTCTGAAGGGCGATAGCCACGTAGTCCCTTTCATCCCTCCACTTAGGGTTGCCACATGATAGATTAATTATTGTAACGTGTAATATAAGTTAAGTTAAAGTTAATTGTAATTTAAGTTGGCAATAAATTATCATCAAGTTCAACGAGGCTTTAATTCCACAACCAGCAACTCTAAATTACTTATTTGATCCTGCCCTTATGTTTAAGTACCGTTTAATTTATTATTTTACAGGGTCAAATTGATTCTGAGAAAAGTGAGTCAGGTCCATCCAGGAAGCGACTCCTGGAAACGCCACCATTGCCTAGCTTCATTTCAGTGACACCAACAAAGAAAGCCCGTAAAGATAAATACTCTGAGTTGACGAACAGTCCCGCGTATTCAACTCCAAGAAAAAGAACATTAGGAAAGATGTTACGATGGACTCAAAGTAAAATAAGGAAACAAAATCTAAAAATAAAAATGTTACAAACTCGGAGTCGTAGATTAAAAAGCAAAATTAAGAATATGGAAGGACTTCTAAAATCATTAGAAGATAAATTTGCAATGAGAAGTGAAGACCTTGTTAGCTTACAAAACACAAATTTAAAGGTTACCTATTATTATTTTGATTTCCCCTACCTACTACTAGATTACCTACTATTATTGTTTAAAATTGACTATAAGCCGAGAAAACAAGTATGAGCACAATTCTGTAAAAGCCCTAGGCAAATAAAACTGCCAGGTGTTACACCACGTTGTTTAGTTACGCCACTACTTTCAACAGTAACTACCCTCTCCATGCACAAACTATTTTTTTCTTCTTGCAGGTTAACGAATTGATTACTCGCATGACTGGAAACAAACTTAAAGTCCGAAAGTATTCACCAGCACTTCGCAGTTTTGCACTAACCTTAAACTATTATTCGCCCCGAGCGTATGACTACGTGCGTAGAACATTTAATACTTGTTTACCTCATCCACGAACTTTAAAAAAGTGGTACTCAAAAGTGGGTGGAGATCCTGGTTTTACAAGTGAATCCTTTACTGCTTTAAAACGTAAAGCAGCTTCATTAAACCATGGAATTATAGCTACATTAGTCATAGACGAAATGAACATTCGTCGCCGTATTGAATGGGATGGGAGTAAGCTACATGGGTATGTAGATATGGGAACAGGTTTAGACGGGGATCACTTATCAGAAGCAAAAGAAGCTTTGGTTTTTTTAGTTACTGCTATAAACCAAAATTTTAAAGTCCCCGTTGCTTATTTTCTTATCGATGGTATTACCGGCTTACAACGCGCTGAATTAGTTAAAAAATGCTTGGAAATGAGTCATGACGCTGGCATAAAAATAGTTGCACTGACATTTGATGGATGTGCAGCAAATATTTCTATGGCTGGACATTTAGGCTGTTCTTTTTTAACAGGTAATATGAAATTTGAGCATCCTGTGACCAAAGATCCTCTTGTTGCTATACTTGACCCGTGCCATATGTTAAAATTATTGAGAAATTATTTTGAAAATTACAAAACATTTATTGACAAAGACGGTAACGAAATCTTGTGGCAGTATGTAGTAGATTTAAATAGCTTGCAGAAACAGGAAACCTTTCATTTAGCAAATAAAATTAAAGATCGACATATCAACTTTAAAAATGAAAGGATGAAAGTAAAATTGGCTTCGCAACTGTTTAGCCTTAGTGTGGCGGAAGCAATGCAATTTTGCAGAGTAGATTTGGCAATTGAATCATTTAAATATAGTGAGCCTACCGAAAACTTTTTAAAATTAGTAAACAATATTTTTGACATTTTTAACTCCAGAAATTTACATTTTTATGGTTTTAAAAAAGCACTAAATAATAAAAACGCTTCTCAAATTTTTGATTATTTAAACAAAGCTGCAGATTATATAAAGAATTTGAAAATTGAGAATGGCACACTTTTAGTAAACAGTCCACGGAAAGTTGGTTATTTGGGTTTTCTGGGTTGCATAGAAGCGATAAAAGATTTATTTGCCACTTTAATACAGACAAAGATTTTGATTTATCTACCCTTCTATAAATGAAGTCAGGACCACATAGAACATTTTTTTTGTAATATTAGGGCACATGGTGGGTCGAACAACAATCCCACGACCAGGCAGTTCGTATCTGCATATAAAAAATGTTGGTGCACGTGGAACTGAAAGACACAGACAGAGGAAATTGTTCGGCATTGGAGCAAATCTCAATTTTAAATTGTTCATCTGTAGTAGAAAGAATTAATCTAAGTACAGTGCGACAAGACAGGGAAAATGATGAAAAGGAGGATGACGACTTCGATGAAATTGATCTGGATCTGTCCGATTTTAGCAAGCAAACGATAGCTCACATTGCTGGTTACATTGTCAAAAAACTCATTCAAAAAATTAAGTGTGATATATGCGTTAATTCTCTAGTAACAGAAAAAAATCACTTACTACATAGATTTATAATAGCAAAGGATAAAGGAGGATTGTTATACCCATCAGAGGATGTCATTAAGATATGCCAGACGTCAGAGACATTTTTAAAAGACTGTCACGTATTTAAAAAAGAAGTTCTCGTCTCTAAAATAATGCGACAATTCATTGGAACATCAATATTTCAAAATATCAATTACCATCAGTTAGGAGAATTTCCTACATCTCATCTCACGGAAAAATATGTTGATGTACGCATGCATTATTTGTTAAAAATAAATATAAAACAGTCAAAACGACAATTATTGAACAAATATGTTCTATTTCAAGGACAGTAAAAATAATTTTAATGACTAAATGTAATTTCGTTTAACTATTTTACCTTTTATTCTAATCTGACTTTGGTACATTACTCACCTTATATTATTTTATCTTTTTGAAGATTATAAATTGTACAAACATCGTCATTAAATTATCGACATCTTGTTCACATCTCTATCTGAGTAGAAATATAGATGACAGTTTTATGTGAATATGACATCTATTTCAAAGACGTTAGCGTGCTAAATTGTGTAATTTGGTTACAGCGCCCTCTAGTGTTGAGTAGTTGAACTCATTGTGGATAGCTCGGATTTTTTTGTGAGTTGAAAAAATGTCCTTATTGATTTTGACATGTAAAATAATAACAACATTCAGTAGTTGTAATAAGACTTAATTTTTAATAACAATAAATAAGATTTTCGTCAAAATTGCATTTATGATTTCTAGCCAATTATATCAACGTTATCTGTGTATTGCAAATACATTTTAATTTGTAAATGTGTGAGTTTGGCGACATTGGTTCCCGTACTTGGTAAGTTTAAGGGCACTTCTACTTGTTTTTTCTATTCCGTGCACGCAAACCACATGCGATCACCTTTCATTATAAGTTACATAATACCATTATAAACAGGGTAAGTGTTATAAGGGACCTAGGTGTAACGTTTGACTCCAAGTTGCTTTTTGATGCGCACATCGAAAACTTCGTTAGTAAAGCTTCCAAAGCACTTGGATTTATCCTTAGAATATCAGCTGATTTTAAAAACGTTCAAACCTTTAAAATTCTTTATTGTGCTTTTGTCCGCAGCCATTTGGAATACGCCTCACAAGTGTGGAACCCTAATTATAATATTTACATAGACCGAATTGAGGGAATTCAAAAGCGGTTCCTACGTTTCTTGCAGTACAAAACTAGGAAATATACTCCCAATTATATTGCGCGACGTAAGCGGTTTCACATACTACCACTGCAAGAGCACAGACGCATTGCAGATATGACATACTTATTTAAAATTGCGAATCGTACTATAGATTGCCCTGAGCTGTTAGGCAGTATAGGATTAGTTACACACTGCAAAATGTTTCGTAAACCTAGCTTGTTACATGTTCCTCATTCCAAATCCGCGTACAGGCAGAATTCGTTTCTAATCCGGGCGAGCAGAATTTTTAATAAACTGTCCGGTGAACATGATTTGGATATATTTAATACCAGTGTATATCGGCTTAAGCATTTCTTAGTGGAAAGCTTTTTTACGAAGAAGTAAATGTTTGCGTCTTAATCTGATGATGTCTACATCTGATTCTTAGTTTGTATTTGTTGATCGTGTACAATTTTTAGTTTGTATTTCCTGATTTATGTTATAAGTATTTTGTACCTATTTCTACTTCTCTTATATGTATCCTAGTGTTTACCAGTGGAAACTTGTAAATGGCCTTCAATTTTGTATCGTTTAAGGACACTGTTTATGTTAGCTGTAAGTTTCCCGAATAAAATAAAATAAAATAAAATAAAATTTGAGCTTTTTATCATTATTCGTACAGTAACATATTCAAAATTAAAGACAGTAGTAAAATACGCGTGGACTACTCGTTGCCGACCGCGATTTAGAAATGAATCGTTACTGCTCGCCATTGCAATACTTAACTTTGGGTCTAATATGGCTATATTAACGGTAAAATCGATGACCATTGGGGTAGACGTGTACTTGAGAAGAGACCGCGAATCGACAAACGGAAGGTAGGACGCACTCAGGCTAGGAATGACAATCTTCGCAGGGTGGCTGGCAGCAGCTGGATGAGAGTTGCCGAGAATCGAGCTGAATGGCGTGCAATTAGAGAGGCCTATGCCCAGCAGTGGACTGCTGTAGGCTGATGACGATGATGATATTAGGTCGAGTTGTTGTTGAGTCGTTATGATGTGCGGCTTAGGTTTTCATTTCCAACTTTGATAGTCCACACACAGCCGGACATTTGTTGAAATAGACGTATGACAAGGCCGGACCAAGTTAGGACTTTGTCGTGTGCTGATTATTGGCCTAGTTTTGATTACATGACTTTTTTTTTGTACAAAAGTACAATGTACAAAAGCAGGAAACACTAACATTAGGAGCGCAATCATTAAATATATGCGGGATATTTTACCTTGACCTTGGTCCCTAGTACCGCTGGCAGGGACATCAGCGCGCAACCAAGGATTAAGTACATGAATCTGAACCCCCTGCGTTGAAATTTATCTACACTAGGAGGTCTAGAATCACGTGCTGAATTTATGGTTCCAGTTTCCGCGTTGTCGAAGTCAGTTTTTTCAATTGTTTTGTTGTTAAATGCAACGTGTTCCTGTGACAATAAAATATTCGCTTCCTCAGGCCAGCGTCGGTAGCAGCGGCGGTGGGCGGCTCCCGCGCGTCGTTCCTTCAACGAGAAAAGATGTACAAGCAGCGTGTTAAACAGATTACCAAGCAGCATCCACAGCCTGTGAGTATTACCTTTATTTTGTTACTATAAATTAACTGTAGTGTGAGCAAAAAAACACCTAGAATGTCTTATTATAAAGTCGATTCCTGTTTGCCTTTACTAACTAAATATTTATGTATTTGGGATGCAAACTCAAGCTCAAACTAGAAAAGAAATCCGAGGCGGCTTGTTATGCGTTATGCAAAATGAAATGTTGAGTGTTGTTTTTGCTAAAAAGCTAACCCAACGACAATCCTGTATCCGCCACTGCTCTTAATAAATCAACTGAGACTTTGGGTGAGGAATTAAAGCTTCCGTCGTTTTAGATGGTATATTAGTAAAGCAATTTACAAATTCTTGAGCGACTTTCAAGCAAGGGCATTGCCTTGGACACATTCGTATCGCCACATGGTTTTAGGCACAACATTATTAATTAATTAATTTCAGAGTAATTGTTTTTCTATTATTGTTAGTTACAAAGGTCTTAAAAGTATGTTATTGTAATTAATAATTCAATTACAAAAAATAATGATGTCAACAATAATCTTAGTGTCATCTCGTCACATGAAGCTGGATGAATTTTCCTAGCACTGCAGACTCTGGCCTCACAGAGATCATACTTAGGATTCCGTTACCCCGAATGCGACGCTGAGAAGCTGTTTTCTTACACACAATGGCTTAGAAGTCATTGAATCTTGCTTTAGTCAATAAGGAATATATCAACTCCCAGTGAAGCGAATGCTTATTTGACTTCAACATCCCAGTTACTGTACACGGTACAGGACACGATATTTGAAAATAAACACAGATGAAATCCTCCCCCTACAGTTCGTGGTCCGCGGGCACCACCTGCAGCTGCAGCCGCTGACGGCGGTGGCGCACTGCCACCACTGCGACAACATCCTCTGGGGCCTCGCGCCGCAGGCCTACGTCTGTACAGGTCACTATCTATCTTATCCTCCCCCTACAGTTCGTGGTCCGCGGGCACCACCTGCAGCTGCAGCCGCTGACGGCGGTCCATCCATAAGATATTACACAATAAAAATATTCTTTATTTTCTGCCTTAGACTGCAAGCTGCGAGTACATCGTATGTGCGCTCGGTCTGTAGAAGAGGGCTGTTGCTTGGACGGAGAGCATCACAAGATCCCAAAATTCCTGGGACGGAAACACGCCAACAACCAGCCGATCAGTAAGCATACGTTCTATATCTAAAACAACTGTTTAAATTTATCATATTAGATCTGTGCTAGACTAACATCTATGAAGATTTTCAGTCAGGAAGATCATCTTCGAGTTGGTTTTCGGCTTCAGTTATTCCTCTCGTACGCTTTTTTTTTTCCTATGTATCTAAGCTATGTACTTAATCCTCGATAGTCTAGTACAGGGCTTGAAATACCGGTATTTTTGCGAACCGGTACCATTGGCCTTGGTGTAATACCACCATGTCCATCGCTACAAAAAAAAAAAAAAAAAATAGTTTTAACATAGTTATTTCAACAGTGGTCCCCAAACTAGGTAGCGCCTGTATCTTGGGGTACTTGCGATATCTAAAAAAAAAATTCGAAACTTGTTTGCGTTAATTTAAATTCATTTTCAGTATGTTTGAAAATTAAATAAGCGTAGTGAACTATCAAAATAAAATTAAAATAATTCTAAGCTGAAGTGTGTGAGTGTGGTGGTCAGTTGTAGTTTTGGTTGTTTGTGTGACTTGTACTATTTATATTCCAAACAAATATTTCCGTAAGTTAGAGTAACCAAAAGGCTAGGTAGTTACTAGGCAGTACAAAAATAACTTCAAGGTGCCAACCGTACGAGGTTCCTGAGATTGACAATATGAGATTTGTGGCACTCGCCGGCTACCTGAATTTGGTGCTGGTACTTGGTAGGGTACTGCATGTGTCTGAATCGTAGCAGGTGGCAATCTGTAGTTTCTATGTACGGCCATGGAGAGTTAGGGGGAGTAACGGTACCCAGGAACCGAAATGGCAGGAACCGCTAAGTACCGAAACAGAACCTGTACTATTGGTACCGGTTCCGAGCCCTAGCCTAGCGATCTAGCCGTACAAGATGTAAGGGACATCGACGCGCGACATTTTACCATGTGTTCAGCAGATGATTCTAGATCCTCCAGCATCGTTTATTTTATTATCGAAAATCTGCTGCCTCCAGTAAGTCTCAAACACCCACGAGGGGAAGTTATCGCCCACGTTGTGTACTTTTTACATCATAGGTGGCTTGATTTGTCGTCGCATTTACGATTGCTGAGCGTGGGTTTGATCTCCAACAGACATTGGGGATCAAAAGGTAATGCCCACCGTCCATAGATACTTCAGCCACGAGTGCACATATTTTAAAGTATATGGATAGGATAGTATGCAATTTCAACAATTAACTGGTAAAGGAATTGGTTTAAAAAAAAGGTAGGGTTTTAAGATGAAATAGTTTATAATCTTGACTAACGTAATTGTTTTACGGTCATTGAATACACAAGTCAGGGTTAAAAGAATCGTAGAAATCCATTAAATAAGCTTGTTCAATAGTTATAATAATTAATCTCAAGAAAATAAACTTAGTAAGGCAAATGCAAACAATGAAAGTAGATTCTGTAGGTTTTTGTCATTTGGCACTTAACTGTCTTGACTTGACAGCCGGCCGGCGTAACTCAATGGTGCCACACACACAAAAAATTAATAAATCGATATCAACTTTTTTTTTCGAATCACAATTTAATACAAACTCATAATCACCACTGAAGTTAATTCACTTGTTTATTTAATATCAAAAGTAAAAACATAACACCATATACAGGGTTACTGGTAACTCGACGTATTCCTTGCAGGACGTCATAGTAGGGTTAAAATACAACAAATTAAGCCACTATATGTTCTACCGAAGTGCAGTAGTTTTTGAGCTAGTTACATTTTCAGTTTTTTTATGAAAAATCCCAGATTAAATCATTTGGAGCCAATTAAAAAATGATTTACAGCGCGACTGTACTGAAATTTAAATAAATATCATAGTGGATGACGTAGCAGATCTTTGTTCATAATTAAAAGTTCGTTGTACATCAGGCGTAGTATTTTGTTTTTTCACTAGACAACATTTAGTATGAAGTAACAGCAAAAATGACAAAAAAATTAATGTTTGTTTAGTGATATTTGCCAATGTTTCTGGCATTTTTGAACTTTATGTAGAACATTTGGTGGCTTAATTTGTTGCATTTTAACCCTACTATGACGTCGTGCAAGGAATACGTCGAGTTACCAGTAACCCTGTATATTATAATAGATCGTATAGCAAGCAATACGGATGTGATATTATTAATGAAGAAATCCACGAAAACATAATCGATTATTTCGTGAACGAAATTGATAAGTGTTGGCAACACTGCTGCTATGTCCACAATCGTGAATGTCATTTAACTTTTCATTACTTTTTATTAATGCAAAAATGTTGCAATCTTGTTCGGATAAATGAATAACTTGTTCAGTAAAAATAAATTACGATGTTTTTTTTACATAAAAGTTACTGTGCCTTTCTGACAAAAAATGGGCATCCCCCTTTCTATCAGGAATTTCTCAATAGTACCCTGTAATCTGGATTTGTGCTTGTTCGATAGCAATAGCTTCCCTTATACATGCAAGAAACGGCCAACGGTACGCGTATGACTAAAAAAAAAACTACTTTATTTACTTTGCGATAAGTTTGAGATTTGTTTGGCAGCTTAATGACTTGTTCAACATTATAACCAACTTTGAATAAATTGTTACAGATCTAGACTCAAATGACAAGAAATCCAGGAAGGCGTCGGGTCCTGGGCATTTTCTCAACAGTAAGTAATTATAGGGTTTTAAAGTTCTTGTGTGTTCAAATTATAAGTTCCTTTTTATAGATGTTTCTCTTTTATTGAATGAAAATGTGAATTGAAAATTTATATTGTACATTTTTATTAGTAACACTTGCAGTGAGTGGGTCAAGTTTCTGTGAATTTAACAAACTATTCCACTTGAATTCCAAACTGGAATAATTACGCCAATTTTTAATTGATTTTATTGGATGGATAGTGTCAAAATTTAAAAATGATTTAGATGTTAGCCGATAGATCAGGAATGGCGAACAGATACATCTACGTGGCATTTTTTCCAAATAAATATTGAATGTGTCCAAGACGCGACAACCAACAAGCTTGACTTGGCGACTATTGAAAAAAGAAAATACTTTTACAATAATTTCTTTATTATTATACAGTAATGTTTATTACATTTTATTAATTAATTACATTAAGGAACAAATCAGTGCGACTTTGCTGTTGCAAACTAGAAGACTTAGGTACTTTTATGCCTCAATAGGCCTGACGTTTTTATTATTTAACACCTTTTTTTTTGCAAGTAAGTAGTGCAAACTATATTAAGTACAAAAAGTGTAAACGCTTTAAAACAACGAAAAATAGTTTTAAAAGTTTTAAAACAGTTAGACAAAGACAGCACTATCGTAGAAGTGACATCACGAATAAGTACCGATTTCACAAAAAAAAACTGAACGCGATCAGCATCTAAAACGCGTTCAAGAGCAGTCAGTGACAATATTCCACAGAAAATAATTACACTGACAGCCCTTAAATCTAGTTTATGTGCTGATACTAACGCCGTGCTGATAGTAACTTCATACTAGCGCCATAGATTGTCCGTAACGCGCGATAAGGACGGGAATAATCCCCTCTAAAAACTTGTAGCTTCTTCATATTTGCATCGATTTTACAGATTTTTCCGATTATCTCTCTTTACTATGCCTGTTTTGAAATTACATTATTTTTTCAAACACGTCTAATATTAGTCATCATTGCTATTGATGCAGTTCCCAAGGTAATCTGTTACGTACCCAGGATGACGACCGATGACACGCGCCCCATTCACAAACTCAAACCCAAAGCATTTATTACAAATAAACCGGTTGGTCAGAAAGATGAAGGTAGTTGCCCATTCCAAAGCTTAGCGTATGGAGAAGAACGGACAAGAACTTCCACGGGCACTTTTTTAAATCAAATTATTGTTACAAAGTATTGGTAACATCATTCATGTTGAAAATATACATTTGAGAACGATGTAGAACGTTAAAAGCGTCCGTAGTAAACATATAAAAACAATTCAAATATTACATTCAATTAAAATAAGCCGTGGCAGCTAAGAGATAAATAACCTGTACCGATTGGTTCGCTCTCCTTGCGGTAAATGAATTAAAGAAGAAGACACCCCTAATGAGAGTCGCGTTTGCGATCCCTACACCAATGCGGCAATTTAATAATTCAATCGATTACCTCAACCTATCAAAGTTCACGGCTGGATAAAGGACTGTTTCCAAATAACATAACTTGAAGCTTAAAATGCCTATGCATTACACGATCTTAACGCGTTTGCGACAGATGTCAAATAAGTTGTAAAAAGATCTCTCAAATATGTAGTAGTTATTGAATAACGCATTGAAACAAGGGCAGGATAATTCTAATCTATAATATTTGTTACATAGCGGAGATAAGTTTCCGGAAACTCGAGGACGGGCCGCCATGGGACCAGACGTTAACGCCTGTCATAGGTAAGTCATTTTGTATTGTAATAATATATTTTATTATACAGCAATGTATAAATAATGTTAAAAATGTTGTTAAAATGCATAGTAATGTATGGAGATTTTTTGGATTTATTCATTGAACCATCAACGAAAATAATATCTTTTTATGTGTGTTTCTTTGTGTTAGTTACCTACCTTACGCGTTCATATTGTGATTTTTTTTGTTGGAAATTTCGACTATCGTTTTATATATTAATAGTCTGATTCTCTACCTTATAAGAAGATAGAAAATGCGATAAAAATGTAAAACTTTCAACCACCGCTAGCCACTTTCTTGGCTGACAGTACCTACAATTACTCAGCACAACAGAAGATTAATGCATACTGGAAATAAATGTCGCTCAGACCAGGTAAGTTTCAAAAAATATATTTTATTGGGTACACTGCAAAACGACATTCATCGACTATTTATACAACCAATTGCTCGTTTAGGAATACCATTTAAGACAAAATCACCTGTTCCTGAATAATAGAGGCTTTAGTGAGAGATTATACCATTTCGATAGTGGTATTGTGAACTTCTGATTTCACAAACAAACTGAATTGTCACTGAAACTCAACTAGCGTCATCTGGTAACAAAATTGGTAATTACAATTATTACAAAGCAATTTAATAGGTATACAAACTCGCTCTTGACCCACAGTACGAGTATTATTATCCACTATTTACACATAATATGACTACTTTACCATACATCAATTCATATAAGAATTCCTGCGTAACTTTTAGCACCTATTACATAAAGCTGCCTGTTTCTCATTGACACCCGCCCGTTAACTTATGTGGTAACTTGAGTTTAACTTAACTGGTTCTACGGGACTGTTCTACTGCTAGATATCACAGTTTGTGGTGTGAAATGTTGGACTTATTGCCAAAGTTATGATTGAGAAGAAGTCACATAGAGAAATTCACTTACTGAGCAGCTAAATTCTCGAGCAGTTTTTATTGATACATTGATAATTAACTAAATTACAACTGAATTAGAGTTGAAAATAGCATAACCGAGCACAAGCCACTGGGAATTTCCCCTTGTCTACTAGTTTCAATTCAATTGTCAAGGAGAATAGGTCAGTCAGAAAGATGAAGCTAGTTGTCCATTCCAAACCTTAGATGTCTATGGAGAAAAAAGGGCAAGAAGCTCCAAGGACACTCTTTTAAATCAAATATTGTTACTTACACCAATTTTATTCCTCACGTTCCTCACGTTTGGGTTATTAAATTAAACAGTTCTATAGCTCCACTCTCTGTGAAATCCCCCAAGACAAATCCAAACACAACATGAAATCTCATATTAAATCCACAACACAACCCTCTTCATTTATTATTCAGAACAAATCAAAACGACCGCTTTCAGGGGCAAGGAGATTGCCCACGGCACTATGGACAGATGTACTCAATTCAACATTGTTGTGTCTTCAGCAAGTCATCTTTACAATACTCGATGACATGTCTAAATACTTCCTAAAAAAAAAAAAAAAAACTACAATGGCATTTCTGAGATATAAAAAAAATCTTATTACTATGTTGAGGTTATGTTTGACCACAAAATGACTTGAAAAAAGCTATTTGATTGGATCTGAATGGGTTTACGAGTGAGCTTTGTGTCTTTGAAGTACATTTGTGTAAAATCTGAATCTGTATGCCTATGTTCCTAAGTACAAAATACCGAACTACGGTAAAAAGACAATGTGCATTCTTACATGTTGTTGGTGAGATTCAGACTCGTAAAACAGGGGTCTGCGCATAAGTGGCGTTAATCTCAAAGAGCAGTTGAGCCATCGCTCCACAGTTGCACTTGCCATGTTCAACATATCACACACAGGACAGAAAGTCCTGTCTTTAGTAATAATAAACAACACACACGGTGTAGCGGCGTTGGAAGTATGTTTAATTTCAATTGTTTAGCAGCAGTAAAGGAGGAACTAAAAGTCTCAAACTCAGACGCACAACGTACCAAAACCAACAGAAAAACATACTGGTTGCTGGTTGGTGGTATTGCAAAAATATGACAGACGCGCAATTTACGTCAAATAAGGCTGTACCCGTACTGATAAAATATTCTAATACATTAGATTTTTCATCGATTTCCGCAAACCAGCTAATGGTGTTTCACGAACACCATTTTGGCGGCCATGCCGTTGACAACCATTGGTATTTACAAAATTCAGCAAGTATATGTGATTTAGACCTCTGTTAACACTTCCCATACGAGCTAAAGTTGTGTGTAGGCATTTTCACTCTTTGACTTATAGGAAGAAAATCAAAAAATCTGTAATAGTTTTTTTTAAATTATTATTTAAGTCCTTGCCTGCTACCTACGATATTTAAAAAAAATATTGGAAACCCCTTTTTTACTAAATAATCAGTTATTTTACTCGGCTCGCATCAATAAATCGAACAATCAATTCCGAATCGATATCATTATATTTTATGTAGGCAGGTAGGCACATTATACGCAATAGAAAAAATGGACGTACTCTATGGTCGGAAACATAAAAGTATTAATTATTGTTCAAAAAACTATCCCATTGTAAATAATAATTAGTCTTATTTAAAAAATATATTTTTATTTTAGATATTTCATGCTGTTCAACTTTTTGAGACACGAGACAGTTCGCAAGAGTACTGTCCGTGGACAGTACTCTTGCGAATAAGTTGACCATTGTATTCTCCAGATTGATCAGTATACTTACTGCTTGATATGTATAGCACCATGAAGCATGAGGCTTCAGGGGCTAGTGCAAATTATGGAGTTCATTCGAATAATCGATGCTGGGGTCGGTGCATTTCATTCCCTTGCCATCAACTCTGCACAAAACTTAATGTAACTAAAATTATTACATTGTTTAAATATTTTTTGAACGCAAAATGGGCCAGCTTTTGACCTCAATCTCGCCTGGTGGGAATATATGGATGAGGTCCGTGATGGAACGAACGTGCCCAGACGATGCCTATTAATGTTATATTTTTATACTCCTTATTATAGCCTTATTATACTCTTGCTTAGAAGGCTGACGGTTATATGTGGAAGGCAACACATATTATTTTTGTTAGCACTGTTTTCTTTATAAACAATAACTTTATCAGTGAAAACTCTTCGTTCGCAATTATTATTAGTTAAACAACATAACATGAATCAGTCATATAACCTTAGAATGTTACATACAAAAGAAAGCCGTAACCTGGTTTCTAGTTCCGAGAAAAGCCATCGATAATAAATAGCCTCCGTGAATTGATTAGCAGCATACCTTGAAGGCTATTAAAGGCATAGTTCACCTAACACATATCTAGGTCACTCATAGTAATTCATTACAAAATTGCAGTTGAGGCGCTGTTCCAAAGCGGTCCACCGGCAAGATACGCACGTGCAGCTCGCTTCGCTTTGCATGAAAATGTAAACCTTGTTTCAAAACTATTTGATAAAAGCGTAAAGAAACCCTGTTCAGGTTAAATTCATACGCAATCACTCATTAAAAGGAACGAGTAGTACATTAATTAATTAATTTATTAAATTTGGGAAAACAAACAGTAAGATATGCATAAACAGTGTTGTCTTAAAATTAAACTTACCTAACAAATATGCTACCCACAACATTTTCCACTGATTACTATACTTAGTATATATAAAATCAAAAACAAGCTTCGTAAAATTTACTGTTTATAAAGTTGGCTTTAATGTGCTAACTTTATAAAAAAGAAGTAAAAGGAAAAGATAAACAATATTCTATAAAAAACTCAACAACAAAAAATATTAAAACTCACCACGTTTTCCAACATTGTTTGAATAACATTTTGAGGTTAAAAAAATTGAGAATTCATTTGAAAGCAAATGAAATCACCTCAACGTTGATTAAAAATTATAATTTCACTCAATTTGTAAGTGGCACTACAATTTTTCGTCCACAGGTACGTATTCTGACCCATTTGTTTACATTACAATCAGAAACTTTTGGAAAAGACCATGCGGGAAAACGAATGAACCGCGCAGCTAAAGTAGCACACCTCTTCGTACACCTACGCAGCAGTGGTCGGTCTTCAATTCAAATGTCGTGAAAGATGGCAAATATCATCCATCCCTCCACTAGTCCAATGTCTACTCTAGGATAAATTTTGCAAATCTTGAAAGTTCATTCGATTAATCGAGTCTAGACAAACCATGCTGGGATCGATGCCTTTCATTCATTTATTTATTATAGATTTTTACTATCAATGAAATCGTTATGTTACAAATTGTAAGGTAATTCAGCAGCAGTGGACCTCCAAGAATCTATCTTTAGAGGTTCCCTGCTGAGTCCTGAGCAAAAACTTCTTAATCTCGATTATAATCAACGTAATGGGGTTGTTGACAATTTTTATATTTTTAACAAAAAAAAATATTAGTGTTCAAATAGTGCAAACAATATTGTAAAAAGTGTAAAAGCTTACTTTTACATTCCCAAGTTAAAAACGTTTTAAAGTGTTGGACAAGGATAGCACTTTCGTAGAAGTGACGTCACGACTACGTAACTTCATACTAGCGCCATACATTGTCCGGACCGCGCGACAAGGACGGGAACAATCGCCGTCAAAAACTTTTAAAGCATGTAGCTTCTTCTTATTTACATCGATTTAACAGATTTTTTCGATTATCTCATTTTTACCATGCCTTCTTTGAAAACACTTTAAAAAAAATGTCATCCTCCCTATTACCTGTCTTTATTTTTAAATCACAATTAGCTGTTTTTAACTTCATATTTGTCTATAAAGACTACCTAATCTACAATATTTTGTTATCAATGACATAGAATTTGTATTTTTCAAAGATTTGTGTCAGTATCATGTCGTTCTTGTTCTTGACCTTTTGTATTTGATAAAAACTTAACACGTTACTGTTGTTTCCGTTAACGTACGATATGCTCATTTATAGTAAGACATGTAATTATCCACTTGTTAAACCTAAAAAAGGAGAAAATCTTTAAAAAAAAAGACACTTAATAAACGTGTTAAATTTGAACTAACCACACTGCACCTAAATTAAGTAAATTTTAATACCGTTATCATTTGTCATCGCTCATCAATTTTAGTAATCCAATTAAAAGTGTTAACACCAGCTAATTCAATCTCACACACAATTTAACGCTAATAGCTAATATGTAAGCGACATCAAACATAGCCGCTTCACAAAACAAAAGCGCTGCTAAAACGCTGAAAGTCTGAAACTGTAAGCTCTGGAGTGTAACCGACGGAGCCGCGTCGAACGGACGCGTTCTGAAAACCGCGTCACGAAAATATTACGACGAGAACATTCAAACCTCCGCGAATTTCGAATAAAGATGCCTTCCTATTTAGAATAAATTACGTTGGAATGTACGAATTTTGAAAATAGAATTGAGTGTGATTGGTGTGTAAATTTAATATTCGAATCGAGTGTTCTCAATTGATGGAAAGTGGTTCTGTTTTTTTTTGTTTGTTTAAAGTGAAGTGTTTAATTTCCTTGGTGGTCATATTTGGATAATTTGGTTTTGGTAAGAGTGCAGAGAATACAGTTAAATATTCGCCAAACAGTTTGATAAGTAATCTGACTTCCAAATTGGAGGCTAAAGTAGTTTTGATTACGTTTATCAGCTGTTACTGATAACAAGGTCAATTATGGTCGATTGTAATTTGTGAATTTGTATGTTTAATTGCGAACTTGTGTCAGTTTGCGAGTTATTTATAGTTTGTTGTAGATTATAAGTGTCATTTTATGCGGATTTAAGTAACTAAATTATGTCATTAAGGCAGAAAAAATAAATCACATTCTCGTTCCTAAATATTCGAAAAACACAGGATAAAAGATCTTATTTGTATTTAACATTGTTAAAAACTCCTTGGTTACCCTACGTTGCATGTGAAATTGATGTAGGTAAATGACAAAATTCGTAGAGCGGTTTTTCCGAACCCACTGGAATCGATTTGACTCAATTGCACAGAGATTTTCAAAGCATTCCTACATTCGCTACAGTACACACCGGGCTCCTTGTTATTTAGTCAAAGAGTATTAAATATCAAAAGCGGAACTGCTGTAGCGAACTTTAATGTTGTATAACATTAAAGTTCGCTACAGCAGTTCCGCTGACTGGCGCGAAAAAGCCATACAAACGACTCCTACTGACTTCTAAGAATGCTCAAATATTTTGACGATTTTCCAAACGAACCATAGAAAATAGAGAGAGTAGATATGTTACGAACGTAGTGCTTCACTTTCTGTAGTTTCTACCTACCCCATAGGTAAAAGGCGTGAATTTTTTATTTCAACTGAAACTAGCTATCAATTCCGACCCCAATTCAAAAACGTGGCTTTATATGGATACAGAAAAATTTGTTACATCAGTCTTGTTGAAATTATACATGTGAGAACGATGTAGAAAGACCCGTAATAAAAACATAACAAACCTAAAAAATCGGAAATAAAAATAAAAATAAGCCGTGGCGGCCAAGAGATGACCAGTCCCCACTGACGGCATCCGTTCACGAACATGACGTATGGATCAGCACCATTCAGCTCAACCATTTTGAAGGGAACTTAATTATCCAACACACACGCCACCACCAGCGAGACATTTGAGTGAGCGTGACATACTCTCAGCCGCCAGGGCACATTCAAGTCAATGACAGACGTGCCCAGTATAGGGTAGCTTTATAGTAGGTACCACATAGTGCTCACACGTGTGCTTTGCAATTATACAATATTAAAAGATTGAACTTATACAGTGCAAAGATAGTTTTTACAATCTTCAGCAGCTCCAACAATACTTCCGAATGCTAATCAATTATTTAGGCGCCCTTGTAGAGCAGAACCAGCGTTGAGCCAAGCCTTTTTGTCAGAGATGTAATCCTCCAACTTATAATAAATATGCTTGGCTGCATAGTGTGCGTTTGATACAAGTTTTGAACTTCGTTTCATTCAGTTGGAGGATGTGGGGAGATATTTTATAATAACATTTTAAACAGTACCCCATGAAGGATGAATCTACTTTAGCCAGGCTGAAACCCGGTTGAACCAATTGGTCCCTATTTCTAGTCCCATAGTTGTGTCTTTCACCTCTTTTACTGAAAAGATTTAAGTTTTTCCTTACGTACATGATGTTTTCATATATAAATTGACAAGGTACGGTCATGATGTTATTAATATCTTTAAACAGTTCCCTTAAAGAATCGCGATTTGATGAACGTCTACTTATCTTAAAAATTTAAGAAGTATCCATCAGTAAATAACACCATTTGTGGTTGTTTTTTTAATAAATGGGGTAGATCATTATTAAATACTAAAAAGAGGAAAAGACCTAATATCGAGCCATGTGGAACACCCATTTTTACTTTTAATCCAAGTGAATTGACACCATTAATTTGAACTTTTTGCCGTCTATATTCTAAATAAGATCTAACTTAACTTAGCGCAAGTTTACCTAGTCCGTAATGCTCCAGTTTTAGGAGCAAGGTTTCGTGATTAACGCAATCAAATGCCTTATCAAATATTTATTATAATAAGAGGGTAACAATATGTTAGGAACGAAAAGGCCGCGAGTAATTTAATTCTGTGAAAACTAACTATCAATTTCGAATGTGTTTAGCACACGAATAGTAAATCATGATGTCTTCTAGACAGCAGGATGTTCTGATGACATGAACCAGACCCCAGACAACTTATATGACATACGGAAATTAGGATTAACAGACTTTAGAATATCCACGTGTTTCCTAATCAAGACTACCACATCACTTCGCATCGACATCTGTTACACTGGCGATCCTGTAGCCTTCCTGTCTAGTGAGGATGACCACAGTCTTCTTTCTTCTCTACAATAACCTCAACAACAAAAAAATAAGGTTTATTACAGAATCTTGTACAACTTTTACAGTAAATCTTACATAGGAACATTCTTTTAAGTAAAATATATACCTGTGCTAGGAGATCCCGTTCTTCAATGACAAATAAAAAATGGTAAAAGTGGTGTACAAAAAAGACAAGAAAATTTGCAATAAAAAAAATCAATTTCAAAACCAAACAAGACAAGACTTACAAGAAAAAATAAAAATAAACTAAGAGATACATAAAAAAATAGTGTGTGTGTGTGTATATGAGTGTGTGCGTGTGTGTATCTTTTTAACTCATATTGACGATGCTTGCAGCAATAATTCAATGTCTTCATAGGTCTTTAGTTTTAGCCATTGAATTTTTTGCAGTCGATAGCTTTTTTATTTAATCATCATCATCATCATCAGCCCATAGCCGTCCACTGCTGAACATAAGCCTCCCCCAAAGAGCGCCAACCATCCCGGTCCTGAGCAGTCCGCATCCATCCGCTGCCAGCCACCTTCTTCAACTCGCCATCAAACAAACATTCATAGCCACAAAGGGCTAGAATTAAAGTCCTGCTAAACAAAGGCCTCCCTCTGAAAACTGGCTGAACTTTTTTTCAAGATTTGTCAAGCGTGCGTGTAGACTCCTCCCTTATGTGATAAATTCGCATCATTTAAGGCTTAAGAAATATAACTTCCATTCAGTAACTAAAGTACCCCTGTTCAGTTGATCCGCCTTATAGATCACTACATGGCTTGTAGCAAAATTGCATTTGTGGACGTGCTAACTTATGGTCCAATATAATCCCATTGACGGCTTACGATACCCATGGGAGGTATGTCAATATACGGTACTGTGTGGTTTATGGCCGCGGGTAGTCGAGGATTTGGTAAATTATTGGTAGGTGGGGGTTCTTATCTTTGCAAAGCGTGGTGATAATTTCAATGGCCTGAATGAAGTCGTACACAAAATGCATGCCATTTTTCTATGGGGGCAAACATAATCTTCAGTACACCACGTGCTACGTCCTCCTTACATGACCAGCTTGTTTCGTCTACGCTTTAAAACAAAGATGATTTGAAATGTAAAATTGATGGTAAAACGTCTTTGATGCTATTCCCTAACAAACAAACCTATGCAAAAATATTAGGTCAGCTTGAAAAGGCCCACATTTGATGTTGGCACACAACCACTTTCTACGAGACATTTTAATTTACAAAAATCTTAAGAGAAACGAATTTTTGCCCTTTACAGAATGTTAAATCAACTATTTTTTTGGTTGACTTCCACTTGTTTTTTCTCCGTGTCTTTTCGTGTCTGAGCTGCCTCAGACACGGAATAGAAAAAACAAGTGGAAGTGCCCACGCAGGTATCACGCGCGTGTCACAATTATGCGGAAAATAATAACAAGCTTCGTCCGTTGTAATAAGACTTAATTTTGCATGAACAACAAATTCAATTTTGACAAAAGCTTATTCCACTGGGCCCTTCCACTTGTTTTTTTTCTATTCCGTGGTCTCAGATGTAGCTGGGTACCAGTATTTAACATGGAGCGACTGCTATTTGACATCCAAAACCCAGTTACTGGGTAATACAATACCCCTTGGTAAGACTTTCAAGATTCTGACTACCCGTAACGCCTGTCAAAGACCAACGGCTTAACGTGCTTTCCTAGTTGTGTTGGTGTGTAATGGATGACCTATGCAGTTAGTGCTATACTAATACACTATTTACTTTGCTCCTATTACATAAACGAATCAAACTACGCAATTTGCGATAAACAAACGCGAATCGAGTCCCTGATGAAATGTCACGCAAACATAATGGGAGATAGTATAAAATGTTTCTGTCATTAAATGGAATTGTCGCCTGGTTTTATGGTGACATGATTTCGTGGTTTTTGGCGTAGTAGCGTGTGTAAGGGATTACTATTGTGTGATTGTTAAGGCTTTGTTAATTTAGCAACCTTGTTTGAGATTTTCCAATTTATTTTTGAATGTGGAATTTTTTTAAGATAATGTATAGTGTAAAAGTGCTGATCGCGTTCAGTTTCATTGGTGAAATCGGCACTTAAAATAACAAATAAGCTAGCAAGGCCAATCTAGAATCTTACAGAAAGCCTTCAATTTCATGCCACGACACATTCAGTGTCCTTTTTCATGTACATGTCTGTGAAGGGGAGCATATACCTGTTATAAAGGGTCAAAAAAATTGGTAGCAAAACCCCGTAGACGAGAAGGGAATATTTAAACATGATAAAACAAAGATAAAAACGATTTTATGTCATTTTTTTGGAGTCGACCGCTGGTTGTGTAGCTACTTGAAGTATTAGTTGCGAAAATCGTTTTCATTTATTTCATAGTGTTTAGATATCGATACCAATTACGTCTGTGTAGTTTACACAAAAAAAATAAGTAAACTGATATTTCAAGTGACTACACTAACACCGGTCAAAAACCCCCAAAAAAACTTTAAATTCATTTCTTCTTTGTTTTCGATACCTATCACTTGTGCGGAGTTTCGCTAACTAATCTAATTTAACCCTTTATAGTCCACCGTGACTGTCCCCTCCGTGGGGCGTCTGTTCGACATTGAAACAGATATAACTTATTGGTACTTACGTAACGCACTGCTATGGCGTTTTAAAATGCAACATTTATTTTATGTTTACAAAGATAGACTGTAGTGTTATTTTTTTTATTTACTAGTTTATTTTGGTCCTGAGTTCCATTCGGTTAAAGTAGTAAGGATCATGTGCTCTTTATTTTATTAAATGATAATGACTAAATAAGGGATGATGACTAATATTAAAAATGTTCGTAATAGTAACCCTTCTGGGATTACAGGCATGATATTTTATGTGAAACGATGTTGTCAAATAAAACAATGTTAAATTATAAACTAAAGTTAAAAGAGATTATTATTAGTTTTGTAAAACAATACATAAGCCGAATAACCCACTACAGTTTTTTAAATACACACTACACTACTTTTACTACTTTTTAAATATATACTACAGCTATTCATAAGCATTTAGCGTGTGTCATATTGCTGCAGGCAGTTTGTATATCGATAATCTGGTTATCTCATTCCAGCATGATGTCATGCAAGTATTTTTCAGACACTTCTAATCATGTCACTATTTTTAGCCTTATAGAACACTAATACCCATATTTTAAGTCAAAGCCTCATGATTTCCTTGACTTGACTCAGCCTCACTTAGGTGGTTTGATATTCATAGTTGCAATTTAACTCCTTATCTCAGTTTCAGGTGAGTTTGGGTTGAGGAACCAACTGTCAAATGTAAGGTACGTCAGCATGTACCTTGAGGCTTCCTAGGGGTAGTCAACAAGGAACATTTAACCAAAACAAGCCTATTTTATCCGATTTTCACAATGTCTTTGAAGATTTTATTGAATGTTGACGTATTCGCGACTTATCACCTCGACTCACACTCATTCGAGGGTCCTCATAATTTTCTTAATCTGACGACTTTGACTACCGATTTTGTGGGTCTTCCGAGGCATGCCTTGAGGTCTCCTCGACAGACTCACGAGTCGAGTAGCTTCGAGGTTACGATTTAAAATATAGGTGTACCAACAGCATGTCAACTGCTTTCATTGGTGGACTGAAATAACAACAGTCTATCACGTTATTTGATGACCCCCTTGTTACCAATTTTTTTCAGCCAGGTCGAAACCGGGTGTGAAAATATTACAATAGCCATGTTGCCTTACATAAAGGATCCGGTCGATCGTGTATTTTCAAGCGCTTCCATCCGTGTTGTCCTCTCATCCATGAATAATACAGCTTAGGAAATGCTGTGCTTCATCAGCTTTGCCACAGTTATTGATTGAAAGTTCGCTAATAAAATTAAGTAGACTGCTTTATGATTTGAGAATCAATGGATGACGAATAATTAAGGTGATTTCAGCGGAAATGTAATGGATGGGATCTGTTGACTTGATGGTTGTTGCCTTTAAGACATGAGGTTCTTAGTACTCTTAATAAGCCAAAGCAAGGTAGGTAGGTACCCTTGCACTAGCACTGTCCACACTTATGGGAAAAAAGAGATATGAGTTTAAATATAATGTTACGTACAGGCTAGCTTCTGCCCCCGACTTTGCCCTCGTGACACTCCTTGTTCCCCTGCCCCACCCCGTCCTATCGCATCATCTGCCCGCACTATCATTTCGTTTTCTCTTAACGTTCTTTCAAACTTGTTGTTCTTTTAACCTGCTCCTAAGTGTACTAGCGTGAATTTGAAAAAGCCTAACGCCTTCCTCAACAATTGGGCTTATCACACGCATAAATAATTTTACAAATCCGACTAGTAATTCTAGAGATTAGCGCGTTCAAGGAAGCGTTGTTTTTTTAGCTTTCGTTATTTGTAGAGATGTTTGCATAACATAATAACTACCCTTATCTGCTGTGGTCGAGAAGTATCGTCAATACTTAGCTATCATTTAGTAATTCAAGTCTAGATAATATTACATAGGTATAAAATACTGTTTTAACAAATTCTGAAACTTAGCCTCGAGCTTCCAGTTTTATGACGCAGCACTATCGTATTAAGTAATAATATCTTCACTCACACCATTTTCTTTAGTTATAAGGTGGCGCCGCAGATTTTGGCAAGGCGCGGCCAAGGCTACCTTGCTTTATACGTATAGAGTATGGGATTGTGTGGGCTATAAAGTAATTGGGCGTTCTAAGAGTAAGCGATTTTTTTCGTTTTGATTGTGCGACGTTTAAATGCAGAAGCAGACTTGGTCTTAAATGGAATTAGCTTGTTTTAATGTTGTCGGTTACCTATTGTATTTCGGATAGCTTCGAAATTATCGTTCTTAGAAGGCTTCAATGTTTGAGAGAAAGCACAATGAGCAGTGAAGTCAATTCACGTCCTAAAATTATTTCAATTCTTGTCATTATGAGCTTTTCTTCGAGCATTAAATATCTCTATTAAATGATCTCGACTAGAGTATATAAGTTAAAGCAAACTTTCTTCCGTAGTTCGACTATCCTTCATGTCTAGACTGCTGCATATCGATACGTAGAATTTAGTTTGATCTGCATAGTCTGCTAAAGTTTGCCGGCTAATTTTGATGCAGCCGAACAGTGCCGTAAACCTGAACGAAACATTTCAGTTTTACGAGCCAGTTATTGTAAAATATTATTCAGATTTCATGAGGGAATAGATTACATAATATTAAGATCTATGAGTTTAAATAATGAATTTGCTTCGAGATAGGTAACAATATGGAGAAGATAATTTTGTTAAAATCTATTGTCATTATTAAAATATAATAATTCATAGACGCATCGCTGTCAACTGGTAATGTGCCGTAGAGACTGGCCTAGCCTTAGTGTTAGGATATTTTATGGTTTTTATATTTAAATTACTGTGTGAAAACTGTATGTAGATTAGTATAAACATAATAGCCTCCGAATATCTATTTATGGCATAGTTGACAGTCTTTTATCACGCATTGATAGTTCTCTTCTCCTCTGCAATGCTTCAATTGTCTATTCCTAGCTTGAGTTCAGAAAGGACCTTGAAATGTTTCGAATAAATAAATGTTGAGTCATGAAACTTATTTTATCGTAAGCCCTAAAGAAGACATGACAACGGAAAGATTCATCTCACCACTTCCCGAAACGACTTTTCAATTTCGGAATAAAAGCTTAGGTGTCCCTGTCTACCTCAGCGATTAATGAATCAAACGGTTCAGTACCCAGTACGAAAGTTTCGTATATTTCTATCTCCTTCAGATCTTCAGGCTAAAAACTCAATCCTTGTGTAGGACATGATTTGCATTTTTCCGCTACAGAGCCTCTAGTCCTTCGAGTCGAGTCCTTGGTCTATTTTATTTAATAAAGGATCTCTGTAAGTTCATGATTTATATTATTATCTTACAGACCAGGGTTCTGGTTAATGTTACGACAATATTTAGTAGTTATTTTTGGTTATGAAAGTCGGAAAAGCTTTTCTACTTTATCATTGTGAATTTACTTCTTAAAGAATCTTTGTATACTAATATGGGGCAACTCCACCGGAAGAGAAACTGCATTCAAAGCACAGAAAAGATGCATACGGTCCTTTTTAAAGCCACAAACTACTGATAGCTGCGTGCCATATTTTAAACAGAATAAAATATTAACTTTACCATGCATATATGTTTTAGAAATGGCAGTGTTTGTAAAGTTAAACCCTGATCGTTTCGACCGCATAGCTGACGTATTTCCACGAAATAGGCGTGATAATAGTAGACTGTGTCTACCCGGTGCGAGAACGACTTTAATGCGCAAAAGTGTCTGCTACATGGCGCCAGTCATTTACAATAAACTACCAAGGAGTTGGAAAGAATTAAACTTGACGTTATTTTAATAAAAATTTCGAAATTTTTTAGTAGACAAAGCGTGTGACGGATTTTTTTATTGAGAAAGAAATTTCTTGAAAACTGATTGTAGGGATTAGAAATGAGAAAATATGACATTTAATACTATTCTTTTTTTAATTTATTAATACTATTATTTTTTAAATTTATTTAGTTGTAATGTAATTCCAATACGACATTAGTTTGACTGGAAAATAATGGACAATAATTATTGAAGTACTTCATAATTCAATTGTAATTATAGTTAGTCAATCTCTTTCTTGACATTGTCTGTTATTATGTACTTAGCATCTTATTAATTTTTTTGTACTTTTCAAATCAAATCAAATCATTTTTATTTCAGGAATACACCCTTATAGAATTTGCACAAGATTACAAAATGTTACAAGATTACCAAAGTTACAAATTACACATTAATCATAATTTTCTAGCTGACCCCGCAAACGTTGTTTTGCTAAATAGTTTTTTTTTTTTAATTTTTTTTTTTTGAAAAATAGATTTTGGCCGATTCTCAGACCTACCCGATATGCACACAAAATTTCATCAAAATCGGTCAAGCCGTTTCGGAGAAGTATGGCAACGAAAACTGTGACACGAGAATTTTTTATATTAGATTACAATACAATACAATTGATAAGAATAACTTTAGCTGGAATATTAATTGCCATATACGAAGAAACAGTTTACCTCGTATATGGCCCTCACTATTCCAGTGTCAGATTTATGTATGCGGTTCATAAAGGAGGCCTGCGACTTTTTCATGACTGCGTGAAAGTCATCTACCCTGGTTTCAGCAAACATGCCGGACGCACTACACCGCCAAGGAAGGCATGCCTTCTGGTAAAATATGGCTGTTACTAATTATATTTTTATGTCACCTTGTTTTGTACCCATATTTGCAAAAATAAATATCTCTCTCTCTCTCTCTCTCTCTCTCTCTCTCTCTCTCTCTCTCTCTCTCAATATTTGTATGCCACTGTGGCAAATCAAAGAAATACCCACCATATAAATTTTGTAACACTTACCTTGTACGCTCAAATAAGCTTATTTGACTTTGACGAATTATTCTTTTTATGTTTTTCAATAACCGTCTCTCGTACCTATATCATTTTTATTGGCAAATTCATCGTCTTTTTGCTCTAGATTTCGAAACTCCCACCTACCATGGATAAAATTTCCACCATCAACTCCCCCGGTTTATTCCAAGTCACACACATAAACTTCATTCTTCCGCGTGTTTCGCAGCTACATACTCAAGTACAGTTTTTACGTTCACTGGATCTGTTGGCCCTGTTACGACACTGCTGTATATAGCAGACGTATCGATTGCAAAACATTTGCATAGGCTTCTTGCGATGAGAATGTTATGGGAGCAGGTGCTTCTGTGTACTCACGGGTGTGTTGGTCAATATTATTTAATCTGATCTATTGGGTGGTGTTTTTGTATGTGTGACGACGTAGGTTTTTGCGTTTTACTTAGGTTTTTTTAATACTTTGATTTCTATACTTGATTCATGGGATTCGGAAGGTCGTGTGTCCTTTTCTTCATCTTAGATAAGGTTTTTGTTTATTTATTGTGATAATGTTGACTTGAATAAGTCGAACGAGTCGTTAGTAATTAGTGCGTCTTTTCATGATCTGTTTTATTAACTTTGACTAATGGGGTAATTGCGTAACACACTAACACTAGGAATGGTTTTCATTTTGACAGTTCAACAACATTCTTTGCGTTATTTACGTTGGTGAGCAGAAAGTTTTTCGTACATATATGCGATATCTTTCAAAATTATTCAGATTCTGATGTATAGTATGTTATGCCAGTAGTGTGCTGGCTTCTTATCATGTGATCGGGTCGTGTTACGTAAATTATGAAATTTGATTGTTGGCCCTGATTCTATTGCATACACTTTAATATTATTTATCCAATCAATTATCTTTACGAAAGATTTCTTTAATTAATATCTAAACAATTTTCTGTCGCGAAATTGAAATCTGACCTGCCTTTGATTGTTCAATTTGTTGTGTAAAAAGTAACGGAAAGGAACGGTAAAAAGGAAAGGAATTTTTAATAACTTTCTCATTTGGAAATGTCAAATGTTCTCTATCACAAGCACTTTTTTGTTCTTTTAATGGATGATGATTGGCCAAAGCACCGGGATAAAATTGTTTCTTTCGCAGTTGGTTCACCTATTTCACTCGATGGCTTCAGGGCCATCCATGTGACGTCTTTTACAAGCATCAATCGTTATGATCTTATGATTCAATGTTCTGATTATTCAAAAATTCGAAGAAGCAAAGACGACGTACTGTAACCATTTATGATTGCACAATCAGCCTATGCAGTTCCCACTGCTGGGACACAAGCCTCCTCTCTGTGGGAGGGAGTGGGCCGTTTTCCACCACGCGGGCCCAGTGCGGGTTGGTAGATGTCACATGTCTTCCAATTTACTGGTTCTAGGACATGCCGGTTTCCTCACGTTGTTTTCCTTCACCGTTTTGAACTCAGTTGTAATGACATTTAATAAACAAAGTAAGTGCCTGCAGGGGTTCGAACTCACGTCCTACAACTCGTAAGTCGGGGCCTCAAAAATGTAGCCTGAAAACATGAATGAATTCATTTAACTTCAGTAATGTTATTTTCAGTAATGTCATCTTCAGTTTCTTTGGGCAGTGTCCAAAAGAGCAAGAGTATATTTATCGGAGTTATAAATACCTACTTACTCAAATTATCTATTTGTTCTGGTGCTTTTAATAGCAATAAACATTTAGCACACCACTTTCATTCTATGCGAAACTTCAAAGCATCCATTAAAAAGTCTTCCCTTGTTATAAATTCCCCCTCAAATGTCTGGAAAGATAACACGAAGTTTAACAACATCGCCTATTGTAACACCCAGGGAATACAAACATACCGAAGGATCAGTTTGAATGGCAATGCAATACTTATAAATAACAGTTTGTGTATGAGTGGCCTTTACATAAAAATAAAAACCGCCAAGTGCGAATTTACATAACTTATATATTTGCAGCTTGAATGTATGAGTGGTTCAAAATGCAAATGTAAGTATGCACGTACGCCCATATAGAAATATTTACCATGTTATTTTAAGACGATAGACCGCTTTTAGGTGTTCCTGTAATCTATAAATATAAAACTATATAAATTAAAATAATAAACAGAAATTGGGACCCTGATAGACCATAGACATTTCATTGGATATGTCACACTTAACAGTTAGCCATAGTGTATATGTACCAAATTTAAATTCAATTCGACATTAGATTCGGAGCAAAATGGTTATGACAGACAGACACACGAGTGATCTTATAAGGATTCGGTATTTTCATGCAGACGTACGGAGCCCTAAAACGCAGCCTCTAGTGCTACCTAATCAAGCCAAAACAATAGCCTAATAATTCATCTATTAAGATAATCTAGCCAAGTTAGTGACGTAGTTTTTGAAAAATCCAGGGCATGTTAGCATGCTTAAGCAGACTCGTAACCATTCGCAATTCGGCGTTTTGCACGATATTAAAAAAGTCTCAGGCATACTCTAGTTTTGTTCAATGGAGCTTCTACAATATCCTGTTTCACGTGAAAACATTTTGTTAATTCACCCGGCGCCCTTTGGCGAGCTACTCGACTGTTATGTTTATGAAATTTTATGTTTTGATGAACAAACTGACTGTTTATAATCCATAAATTGTGTTTCTGCCTTATTATTGCTAGTTTTATGCCTGGTCTGAGTAGACAGGTGTTTAGGTGGGCTTTTGTTATATGAGACATATCAGGAGAAAATGAGGAAATCTGCCCTGAAATCGCTAACAAGCAGTCATAATCACAATCATTTATATGTCAGAATATTGTAGTAATAAGATTAGTCAATGGTATCATCACATTCTGCCGAGTGGCAAATTTACATGTATAAAAACAAGCAATAAAGATATTAAGTATTGAATATTAGTACAAGTACGTACATTTATTTCAGTGCATTGATAAGTTAATACCATTAACATTATTGATTGCAAATGTCAGTGAGCAAGTGTGGTAATCAAGGTTCGATTGTACTCTGTATGAGTTAAAGTATTTGCAGGTTAGTTTCAAGATGAATTTCAACTTTTACGTGAGATGGTACATACTGATGTTCTTCAAATCTTTTCTCATTTGTTTCGAGTACAATTTCTAGTTCACTAAGAAAAAGAAGAACAGAACTTCTAAAGCTCTCGAAACCTCAAACAAGAGTTATACGGACTCCTTATACACGACACTCAACAGACAAATAGCGACGTAGACGGACCTTTCACGTAGGACCACTTCAAGTCTTAACCAATCACCTTTGTGGCCACAACTCACTTGTAGTTTCATATATTTTAATTGCCGACATCACAGCATCTAGTTCGCTATGTACTATAGCGCAGTAGATGCTGCGAAGTCGGCCTGTGTCTTGTGATTATACAACAAACGATCGAGTAGGCACTCGTGGATACTTACAAAGATATATATAAGATGTACGAAGAAGTTGTGAAGGCTTGGAGACTAGGTTACTCGTGGATGAGAGATGAAAGAAAGACTAGATACGCAAATATTAAGTAGTTTTCTCTCAACTAATGTTTTAATTTATTTTTAAATAAAGACCTATTTTATTCACATAGGACCCGGTATAGGTAGAAACTCAGGCTCAAGTGCTACATACGTAGGTGCGTACTCTTTTTATTTAGCTTATTTATGTTTGTTAAAATAATGTTTTTGTTCTTATGAGACGACCAAGGGAGTTTGTCTAGACGATGCTTGAATAGCTTTAAACGGCTTTTATCTGCTGATTATGCTCTTTGAAAACGGTGGTATAGGTTGATTGGTAGACAATGCTAAATTCCTTTGGAAGTCTGTAACTCCATACATATATTGGATAGGAACTTTGGTAGTCCAGTAGGGTAACGGCCACGACTTACGACTTGTAGGTCGTAAGTTCGAACCCAGGCATTCGCTTTACTTTGTGTAATTTATTTCATCACCTCTCAAAACAGCGAAGGAAAACGTCGTGAGAAATCGGGGCATGTCCTTAGGACCAAAAATTCGAAAACGTGTGACATATACCAATTCGCACTAGGCCCGCGTGGTGGGTGGCCCACTCCCTCTTACAGAGAGGAAGCCTGTGTCCCAGCAGTGGGAACGTTATAGGCGGATTATACTAAATGGTTTATTTTGACTAAAATCACAACTCTATCACGACTGGAATAGCCAATGTTCGATCCATTCCCGTTCATATCGGGACTCACTCTACACCGCCGGTCCGGTAGACGCAAAAGTCCGCAAAACAGTCCGTAATATCTACAGGATGTGATAACTACATCCACTGCAGATAAATGTTCAATTCACTCACGAATCGGACTCATATGTAATAACATTTAAATTATTTTAAGGATTTTTTAAAATAACTCTTGAAAGTGATACAGGCTTATACAGAATGACTTGTAATTCGACGACATACTAGTGTGCTGTGTGACCCATGGGAATCGAGAAAATTCAAGTGTTGTGTTTTGTTGCAAAGGGGTCACACTGTCACGTCCTGCACGCGTTGATAAAACTCGTTTCTGCTGCGTGTGCTGGAACGTAAAATTACAAGTCACCCTGTATACAAACCTTTGCACTTTTATAATTACTATAAAAACAGATAAAAATAATATCAATAAGGAAAACGATGGGATTAATCTACCATCAGGTTAATCTGTACTAAAACTTTTGAAAATTACACAGTCATACGAAAACGCTACCCCAATCGACTTAAAAAAATCAAAGCAAGCTTAACCATTCTTCCATTTTGTTGCCCTCACAAACAAATAAATTCCCAATTTACCTTTCATTGTTTCACTCAACTTTTTCTTTTCATCAATACTGCATTAGAGCTTCAGGGACAAAGGGTTTGGCATTAAAACAGACGGCAATCCCGGAAAACATGCTGCGCCACTAACGTTCGGTCAAGGTCGCCACTAATAGTCGCGCGCGTCGTACTAAATAAGTCGAGCATGTCAGCATGTGGGATGTTTACATTTTGTACAACTCACACCAGCAAACATTAAAGGGTTCATCAGACTTGATCAGGCTTTTCATTTAATACCGTGTTTTTTTAATGTTGCAGCTTAATCAACTGTTTGACATAATAACTTAGGCATAGTTTAAAGTAGGTTTGTAAAAGAAGAGCTTAAGCACCCCAGCAATGGCAACCCATTTTCCAAGTTGCCTTATTGTAGACAACAAGTTACCAGGGTCAAATTACCAATTCCAACATAAATACTCCTGGACGTTGAATTACTAAGTCCATGTCCATCAGGGCATCATAGGCAATAGGCTGCTTTAATACTCAATACTTTATTGCATTCTTCAATGTATTTACAGTGGTAAACATTTGTTTAAGAACAATCGTGAACCCTGTCGGGCACAGCAAAAGAAATTAAGTAGGTAGAGATGAAGACTTATCGTTCGTATATCTTATAATCTGACTTGTAAAAAAGTAATTTTGTGTATTTTAAATTACTTTTAGGGACCATTTAAATATCCGTTTACACTATGGTAACATTTACTTATTAATAACTTTTTATTTATTCCTGAATAGATGGAGCTTTTGTTATTTTCTGATTGAGCCGAGGAACTTATTATTTATATATTTTTATTGACATAACTAGAGGGCTTGTTTAATGTATTTTTCAATAAAGAGCTTTCTTCTAGCCATAGGCTGCCATATTAAATACCGTTTAATTTAAAACATATTTAAAAAAAAAAACAATAAATCAGACCTTATCCGGACGTCACCGTTCAAGGTCAACTCTTAACCCAGACTGAAATATATCTCGCTCCCGGATAATATTCCCGCCAGGATGTTTTTTTACCGCTTCCTTACTTCTTCATTCCTAACTGTTTTCCTAATAAAGGGATGTTTACGAATACATTTGCACTGAGGGTAGGTCTTATCTAATTATAGGATAAAATGTAGTTTGGCTGTCTTAGAGAAACTTTTGTTTGGAATGAAATGGACAGTAGTTTTATGACGTATCTATTGTTACCCATGAATTTCTCATTGTTGTACTCAAGTTTTACTCTAAAGTCTTTCAAGATAGTAAAGTCAGGTACGTGTATGACTTAGACTAAGCAAAAGGAGTATTAAAAATCGTAGTAGGTGGCGTTTTGTAGTTAATGCTCTGCCTAGCACATTGAAAAGGCGTGATTTAATTTATTCATATCTGTATTTTTTTGTCTTCTTGAAATAGCTGGTCAAGGGAATTTCTAATTATTGTATTTGCCATTTTGTTTTCCTTGAAAATCAACTTGAGCATAGAAATAGACACTCTAAAACTACTCTAAATAGATTATTAATATGCATGAAATACTGAATTGAATAGCCATAAACGAAATCATTATGACCCATAACGTTGCTACCAAAATATCGAACTGAACAACATGATCAATGACATTGCATCCAATTCCCTAGGAGTCCAATGTTCGATATATTCTGCCCGCCCTCGGTCGTTAATATTTATGATACCACGAAACAGGGAATTTGTACTACCGAGTATTTGTGTGGGTGAGTATTGATCGCTAGGGCTTTTGTTGAAAAGTCTATAATAATAATTGTGGTCGAGTTTAGTGCAACGAGTTGATGTTTCTGATGTAACCATTGGCAAATAAAGTGCCGCAAGAGTTCACGTAGATGACTTAGTAATAAGTTATGTTAATGAAGAAAGTGTCAGAATCAAGCAAGAAATGAAACACACTCCAAATGAAATTGTAGTGTCTGCAGTCTCAAATACGCAAAGAAACAAACAAATGCATTTAGTTTCAAATAATTAGCTGTTTAAATTTTTTCAAGCCATTTTAGCATGTTGGCTACTACCTACTTCGGGATAGTGCTTTTTGACCTTCAGGAATAATTATGAAAATTGGGAATGAGGAAAGTACTTGAGAGTTTAAGCTTATGTGGCGTAAAATTGTACGTAGGCCAATGTAGGATTTGGCAATGAATTCGATCAGAGAACTACGAGTACTTCAGTTTCGGTTATTCCCATTACTTTTTCAATAATGGCTGTACCATTACTTGATGACTGCTAGCGATCGATCGGTAAAATGCAATATTTTCTTTGACATTACTTTTTTAAAATCAACCTTGTAGGTTAGGCTAATGTATGTAACAAAGCTACAGAAAACTTTTAGTTTAGATGAAAGTTAATTTTCAGAGAAACATTTACCATTTCTTCGAGAAAGTTCCTGATCTAACCTTTATGCGTTATCGGAACTTCTTCTTCTTCTTGGAAATTGTTATTCTCGTATTGATAGTAGAATTCTAATGTGTCTAAACATTATCTTTTTAAAAACTTTATTTTATTTCCAATATCTCCGAAGCCGATTTATCAATAAACTCAAAAGTGTATTTGGCCATGTGGCCAAAAGTTGATGAGTGTGGGTTTCACAGTTTTTAAAGCCATAGTGTACAAACTCAAAACGCACAAAAGCACATGGGGCGTTGCTTATCCAATCAAATGACAAAATAGATGAGCCTACAGTTTTCTTAGCAACTATCATTATTATATCAGTGCAGTGAGTCAGGACCCATGATAATTCAATGCCACTTTAATGACGTCGTTGATAAGGGAGCTTATCAAATTTGATGCATGTCTGAAATTAAAATGGCATGAACAGATTGCATTGGTGACTCTGCATCTGAAACAGCCCTAAATGGGTCTGTAATGCCCTGTATTTCAACATGTAGGTTAATTTATCAACGCATCGAGATTTCTTTATAAAATTTAAATTTAATAATGTCATCTTAGCATAAACCTTTCTTAAGAAATGCTTTGAATCATAGTGAAAATCGCATGTAAATCCGTTGCGTTTAGAGTTTAGAAGAACAACGCGGACATATAGACTACAAAAGCGGCTTCAATTTTTATATGTATAGAAGATACCGTTTAATCTCTTTGAATTGATAGTAGAAGATAGTATCTATCAGGACAAAAAAAAAGTGAAATGAGTAAAAGCCTCATCAATTGGTCCAAGATACTTGGAAACTCGATCAGGGATCATGCTTTCGATTAAGTTAATTCCTTCGATTATAGAGTTTGGCACGGTCAGCACATGAATGGTAATAACTTGACATATAGCGTGCCATTATGTCGTACTTAGTGTAGTAAGAGCGATTTTGGTAGTGCAAATATGTAGTTATGTGCGGTTGACTCTACTACAGCACCAGAATATGTTGTGGCTATAAATGTACAACCTGTGTTCTAGTAGTAAGTTTATTAGATGTGTCATTGTATTTTGATATCTTTTACCTACCTATTTTTATATAAAAATTGTTATAGGTTATGTCTTATTCTATATGTTGATGATTTTATTTTCTGGGCTTACACAAAGCTCTTTATTCGCTTCAAGTTCATTATGAATCAAAGCAAAACCAGTAATATCTAAAATGGATTTTTTCTGATCCATTACAAATACGGGATATACACATACGCTCTAGAAATACAGTATTTCTAGAGCGTATGTGTAAATCCCGTATTTACGAACCTTTTTCGAGAGTCACTGATCAGATTTTATTGGTACGACCTAGGAGCTTAATAGCCTTGATATTGTTGGTAGGTGTTTATAACGTTTTTCCAAAGGTTTCGTGTTAGGCTCGTCATCATCAACAAATTAATGCATAACACATTATTGCAATTTCCTATCCTCCTTAATATGAATACCAAACACCCAACGAAATCCCATTAATATTAATTTCCACCACAACCTTCGACCTTCACAGCCTCTCCCTTTCCCTATTGCCACCAGCTGTTCCAAGGTCGTGGGTATCTAAGTGACGATTTTCTGTGCGAAGGTCGGCAGTATTACCTTCCGGATTCCGGGCAGGAGTTGTTATGGCATGTTTTGACGGAATTTTCATTTCGGTGTTGTTTGTTGCCTACTTATAGAAATAAAATCATTTACCATTTAAAATCATTTTACATGAACGCCTTGTCTGAATGTATGTGGATCCTTCCTAGAGATGTCATCACTGAGTGACGGGGTCCGATAGGGCCGATGCCTGCTAGGGTTGCGGGTTGTACGAATAAGATACCGTGCTCCTTGCACAGACAACTGAAGGAACACGGGTGGGGTTCCACCCAGAGCGAAGTCAACAAAATAGTGGATCCATGCTTCCAAAATATTATTACTGCCTCCAAAAGACATCTCTTACACAGAAGCTTTAGCGGTGATTTGATTAGTGCTCAACATAACATACGAAATGTGGTTGTACTTTTCACCTCTGCCTACCTCTTCGGGGAATATAGGTGTTATCTTCAACTTTGAAGTTAAAAAACCTTTTATAATTCAAGTCCACATTGCCTTTACAGCTTTTTCCCCAAGGTCGAAAACTACGTGCCAACCAGCTCTTCTTCCGTTTACTATTCAGCTCCGGCATCCTCGGACACGACTGACGTAATTGGATGACTCGGCCACAGAATAGATAGGTACAGAAAGCCGGCTATCTACAACGAGCGAAAACTGGCGCACGCACGCATGCGTACGTACCTACGTACAGGTAAACCAGAATAGGTACGCGTTTCGGTAATCTTCGGGTTTTCGAATTAGCTTCAATGCCGCGCTTTGTAGCAGTGCACCTATAATTGCGCGTTGAAGTTTTCTCTCTGTCCGGTTACCTCCTCTGTTCGCAGATCGTCAAAACGTTTTGGGCAACTGTTAATCTTTAATTTATTAATAATGGTAATGCGAAAAAGGCAAGTACTTCCATGGTTCAAATAGCTCAATATTCATCATCGCGCGTTCATATTTCCGGAGATAGACGATACATACGCACACTTGGGATATTTGTATGGCGATCTCAAACGAATGCTGGTCGCGAGTATGCTTGCGCTCGCTGTACTTAAAGCGCGTCTGTGTGTGAGCGCATTTCCGCTCTGTGTATGGAGCCGACCATCCTGTGACTATTCTGTGGCTCGGCCTTTCTGCCTGGAATTTGTGATAAATCATATTTACCTTTGTACTCTTATGTGAACCTAAAGAGTAAAGTTTTGTACCTGTCCAAGAAGTTGTTGATGTATGTTGCGTTGCATACGTTAGTAGGTTGCTGAATGTTAGGCCTTTTGTCGGGTAGTTTTTTTTTTTTTGCTGGTCATAACCGGGAGTATTGTGTCAGTGGGCGTCAAAAAGGTGATTAGGTAAATAGGTATTAAACATAGGTAAAGAGCATAGGAAGTATTATTCTTTATTCTGCTAACTACAATATTCTGGGATCACCAATCTGTCTTTTAAGTTAGTGAAACTGTCTCTATGACCGTTTTCCCTCCTCTGTTATCGTTTTCGGAATGAACGGGGAGGTCAGAACTTGACGTTTTAATGCTGAAATTGCAAAAGCCACACGAGTAACATGCACCTAGCTTGTTATAATATATTCGGCGATTTTAATTTTTAGTTTAGTTACGTGTAAGTGTATACACAGCTACTGCCATTTTCATCACCACCATCGTCACCATCACCAAGACCATCATCATTACCATCACCATCACCACCATCATCATCATCATCATCATCAACCCCACCATCATTACCATCATCATCATCATCATCATCATCATCGTCGCCAGCCTGGTTCCACCCACTGCTGACTAAGTGCCTCCTATCCCTTGTGTCATGTCTATTTTGAAATATATAAAAACCCATAGACCCGTAGGAAATATTTTTTCATTGGAGCTTAAAAAGCTTATGAATATTTTAAGAATAAATACTCTGTTGAAAATCTTCTAGTTATGTATTCAACACTTGTCACTGTTTCTCTGAGTTCTATATTATTTATATTCTCCTGATGAGTAATTGATATACTCAGAATCTGTTATATTTTTTTTTTTGTTAAATCTGTTATTTAGATTAGAGTGGAGTTAAATATTTTATTTGACTTTCAGTGTAAGTATTGTTTATCTGCTATGTTTTTGTATTACTTTCAATCTGTTAACAGACATAGTCGATTCGTGAGATGAAAAAGATTTCGAGGCAAAAGCCCAAAGCGTGCTTTTTCCTTGCGAAATTTTTACGAAGTGTTGTCATTACGAAATTGTGTGCTGTTCGCGCCCGGCTTCGCCCGAGGTGAATTTTCGGTGAATTTCATTTTCCCGGTGGATTTTTCAAAAAGATCTTTCATACAACCCAACCAAAAAATTACAAGCTCCTTTGGAGTGATGAACATTTCTAGCATTTCATTTTTATTTATATAGATTAGTATGATGTCAAAGTCGCAGCAGATTATTCGTCTTCTTATTAATTATTTATGGTGAATTCCTTAGTAAAAAATGGAAGATTTTCTAAACTCAAAATTTCATGAAACACTACCAGCCCGTAGTTAGCTGTAGCTTCATACAAAAAGAGTTAAGATTTTTTGTTTAATCGTCTCAGGAGTTTCGCCACATAATTTATTTTGACTCTGTACAATAACAACCCTTAGCAGGCGAACAAGTGTCATTTAATTGATAATGCACCTATTAGCTTACATGAGAACGCTGCTTGTCAACCTCATAACGGAAACCTCTGATGGGTACCTGGTTTGAGATTTTTTTTAAATCTACCTAAGGTGAAAACTCGCAAACTTCAAATTGCTTTTATTAAAATCTAAGAAATTTAGAACTTCGCGGACTACTTTGAAGGAGTGACCTTAATTAGATTTTGTCAAGTTCTCAACTTCAAATTGTGGTATTCGTTGAGAAAAACCAATGACTGTAAACAAAAACCCTGTAGGTATAGATGGAGTAACTCTGCGGCTACATGACAACAGCCTTCGGAAAGTCCATAAAAACTGTAATTTGCCGTCCTTCAGTTTCTTGCCGTCCATCCCATCCCCTGAGCGAATTCTAATTAAGATATGGCAGATACGTCCTCGAGGTTTTCCAATAATTACCCGCTCGGAACACTGGGTGAAAAAATGTGTGAGTTCGATCCTGGACCGTGTAATTTCCGGGATGATTGGTAGAGAGATACGGTGATGTGATTGTGTTTTTGTTCTGTGTCAAGGGCGTTTTAGGGCTGATTTCACCAATTAAACTAAACGCGATCAGCACATAAACGAGCTGTCAGTGTCATTATGTTCTGTGGAATTTTGACACTGACAGCTCTTGAACGCGTTCAGTTTCATTGGTGAAATCGGCACTTAGGCTGCCTGAATTTTATAATTGTCAGTGATTAAAGTAATGTAATTGGACGACTGTAGGTACCTGGCAGTGTTTATTGTATCTTCTTACCTTAACGTTTTAAGATGTAAAGTCCTTAACATTGAGTGTTAATGAAACACAATTCTAACATATTCATCTGAAAGCAACCAAACAGCTAGACCTGTAGTGCTTTTCTCTATCCATCTCACCTTGAAAACTTAGGTGAAGTGAGCATGGAGTGAGCTGTAAGTGCCACTGGCGCTAGAGATTGACCAAGACGGGTTGACACTGACAGCTCACTCCACGCAACTTTTCACGGTGAGGTTTTTACAGAATCGATATGCTGGAACACCTGTACGAACAGCCATGGAAGAATTTGTTGAACCCACGAACCGTAACTCTGATTCCACTCACAAAACCACTATGTCGAGCATGTGGTATCATAACTTTTATGAACCTTGTGTGAGCTACATAAATGAATTTGAAAATTCAAATTCTGACTGCCTCGTTGGTCTAGTGGTCGCAAGAGCTAGTGCTGAGCATGAGGTCCTGTTGATTTCCAGGTGGTTCGATTCCCAGGTCAGGCAAGTGTTATTGGGTTTTTCTATCTAGAATTTCTTAGTAGCAGCCCGTAGTCTGGATTTGTGCCCGGTTGATGGCAATAGGCTCGCCCCCTATTACATGGGACTTAAACATAACTGGCGAATGGTGGTGGTAGTGGACGGTGGGTGTACTATAGGTACACCTCTGCATAACCCTTTTGGGATTACAGACGTGATGTTATGGTAGCTTTTGCATACGGCTTCGCCCACTTGGAGGTCGGAAATTATCCCACGGGATCGAACTACCGGGACAAAAAGAATCCTATGTTCCTAGGACATGATCTATTGGTGTGCCAAACTGTATCCAATCCGTTCAGTCGTTAAGGTAATCGACAGACAGACAGTTTTACTTTTACCTCACCTTGTAGGTAACTTGGCTACTTTAAATCCGATTGCTGAACATGTTGCAAGCAACTGGAAGAATGACTCGTATTTACCGATGTCTAACGTCGACATGTGTCTACGTGACAATGTCGATAATTATCTATGTCATATAGAGAAGCCGATTTATCAACATTTATAATATGACTAGCTTCTGCTCGCGACTTCGTCCGCGTGAAATCCGTCTCATCTCATCGCCTGCCCTCGCTATTTCTACGTTAACGTTAGCGTCCTTTCTGACCATTTTTGCCTTTGTCCGGCTACCAAGGTCCCTAGCGAGGTTATTAATTGAATTAATTATTTGAAAAAAAAATTTTTCGAATCCGACCTGTACTTCCAGAGATTAACCCCTACATACAGACAAACAAACAAATTTTAGCTCTTTATAATATTAGTATAGATTATCATGGGAAAGCAGTGGCCCTAGTGTGAGTTTATTTTGACCATCTCGTCTTTACGCATCGACCGCGTTCGGCGCTCCGATTGGCCCTTGGCAATCGGAGATCAACTTTCGTTTGGTGACGGGCCAATCGGAGCGCCGAACGCGGTCGATGCGTAAAGTCGAAATAGTTAAAATAAACTCACACTAGGATCGCAGTTTCCGCTGACCGACGTCTATAATCTCCAAAAACATGACAAAAGTCTCTTCATATCTCCATAAAAACCAAATAGCCCCATATCCACCCGTGTTCACATACAAAAGCTCCTGTTGTTGTGGTAAATCACTCCACTAACGTTACGGCGGCCATTTTACTACGCGAAGTGACGTAACTGTTATATCTCTGGAACAGGGGTGCTCAACATTCAATCATTAAAATATAGATGATGATGGGAATTTATATTTATTTTTGTAAATTGATTCAAAAAACACTTATACATGTCAAAATGAAACTGCTTTAAAACTAGATGACTTCGGTGTTTCTTAACTAACTACTAAGATTAAAGACCGAAATAAACTACTGAGGTCAAAGTCCAGACATAATCTTGGTCAAGCCATATTCAAATATTTCTCAGAAAACACTAATCTGCATGGTCCTCACCATGTAGTGTTTTCTGAGAGAAGTTTTAACATGAATTATTTTGACGATACACATCACAAAAATATGGGTTTTAAAAATAGAAAATACAACAGTCCTATCGCATTTTGGCTTGATTTTATGTCGCAAACTAAGCTACATACTAAAAAAAGGTATAACAAATAATTTTGTATGTATGTAAGTGCGATTTTTGATTCATAATTCGCTTAAACTTTAAAAATGTCCCAATTTATTATTATGCAAGATCGTGTTTTTTTTTTAGTTTATCGTCTGGGGCCCAAGCTCCATAGCCGTGGAAATTAAGACTCTCTGTAGCTAGATAATATACGCCATGCGAGATGCATTCTATGATGGTGCAAGATATCGTTTATCAAGAATTTGTCGTCTTACAGATTTTAATTTCTAGAAATATTTTAAAAGCTTATTATAAAGTAAATTATTTTACTTTCTATTTAAATTGATAATCGGGATGGATGACTACCGAAAACCAACAAAAAAAAAATAAGCTGTCATGGGGACTGCCGACAAAAGTGATAACTTCAAACGGTGATATTATGTTACGGAGTTATATAGATATACTGTCAACATTAGCATGCCAGTGACGCGAACGCATAAGCTTTTCCCCTACCCAAAATCATTCAAAACACCTAAAGATGTTTTCTATTCAAAAATCCTTGAATCAATATAAAATGCTCTGACATAACTGTCAAAGAACAAAAAAAAATTGACAATTTCTTGTCTGTTGCGTGTTTAAATGAATTCTTGATGAAAATAATTCTTGATGATCAAGTAGCAGTAAATATATTTAGGTATGTTGATTAGATTCCGTCGTACTCAACCTTGTGTAGGTCATGAAATGAATAACGGTTTTATCGGACACGGCCCACTCGGATTTGTTACGCGTTAGAAGATCTATTCTGGAGTCAACTGGTTTTATTTTGTTCTGAAATTATTTATTATGTAATGCTAGTAATACTCGTAGTTTATGATTGAAGAGATTGGGACAGTCATTCCACTTTGAACTTTCGCTGTAGCTGTAAAACAGATGCAAAAGTAGGCATATTGCGAAAGGAAGTAAAGTTTTTTTCATGCTTAGCAGATGAGCCTTCCAGTTTTTGGCAGTCTGGCCATTTCCTGATCAGCATATCTACCATCATCATCATTGGCAGCCTTGTTCCACCCACTGCTAAATATTTGCCTCCTCCCTTTTGTGTCATGCTTCCTTAGTCTGTGTGAGTCTCATCCAGGTCTTCCCTGCCATCGACCTACAGAAGTAAGTCGTCACCCATCTGGCCGTTGGTCTTTCAACGCTCCTTTATATCTACCACTAGCTTTTCTCTTAGTGTTATTTCTTCTTACGCGGCTTCCAATACAAAAAGATTTATTTTAATCCGGCCGGTACTTATAGATAGATATGTCATGATCAATGCTGTGATCGATTGACCGCAGAACAACAACATAAGCAAAAACCAGGGTCAGACAATAACTCTGCAAAATCATCATCATCATCAGCCTATATTAGTCCACTGCTGGACATAGGCCTCCCCATATGAGTGCCATAGCGCCCTGTCTTCAGCTTGACGCATTCAGCATCTGCCTGCAGTCTTTCGCAGACCGTCATCCCACCTGGCCGGAGGGCGTCCTACACTACGTTTGCCGAGTCGCGGTCTCCACTCAAGAACTCGTTTACCCCAGCGGTTGTTGGTTCTTCGCGAGATATGGCCGGCCCACTGCCACTTCAGCTTGCTAATTCTTTGAGCTGTGTCGATAACTTTGTTTCTCTGTCGGATGCATTCGTTGCGAATTCTATCCTTCAGAGAGACTCCGAGCATAGCTCTTTCCATAGCTCGCTGAGCGACAAATGACTCGGCTAAATGCTGGAACTAAAATAACGTTTACCAACCCAATGCTGTTCCTATAGTTAAGTCGTAAAATAAGTGTAACATGGTTTTCTTTACACACATTTCTTCTCCGTTTTACTATGTCAATGGCAATGATTATATTGTGTCATCTGTTACCCTTTTCATTTTAGATTACAATACATCAATCCTATGAAATCTCTTTTCAATATTTCCTCATCACTAAGAAGTGTTGGACAATCAGTTGACCTGAAGAACAGACAAACATTTAAACATTACTCCATTTAATCGTGTAAACACTTTTAAAAGCTGCTTCAATTACAATCGGAATTGTTCGGGTTCCTACGGAAATGAACATCACAAGGAAAATCAATTTCACAGGAAAAAGTGTTGATGTTTTCTGAGAAAAATAAATCGGTTTAAAGAAAGCAGCAAATGCAACATAGACAGGAAATAAATTAAGTTTTAGTTACGATTTATAAATACAACTTTATGAGACTTGTGCAGGGTTCATGTATTTCAAAACATTTTCGTCTCATTCCTGACACATGATGAGTCTTCAAAAATGTTGTGTATTTGCCGAATCTAAGACTGACTTCAAATTTGCTCTACTCCGGACTAGGCTTTACGTTTAAATTTTCGTAGCGTTTGCGTCGATATATGTATTGAAATTGAAAATTAACTTGAATAGTTTTATTAGCTTTTAGCTCCACAAGACGTATATACAAATCTTAGCAATGTACACATGTCTGTAAAAACGAATTGCATTACAAAATTACTAGTTCCATTACTTCCACATTTTCAACATGCATTTTATCACAGTTACAACACTTGCACTGAAATTTTCAGTTACTCCAAAACATTAATCACAAGAAAGTTTACGCTTCTCTGCATTATTTATTATAGCAACGACAGCTGAGTCTAGAATTCTTTCAACATGATCTTTCTCTATTACGAGCTCAGCCGTCATTCCAGTGTCGTTTCTCATTTAAACTAGCTGACTATTTTAGGCTGGGTCTAGTCTGTGACTCGGCTGGATGTTTTGGAGAACTCACTGATTACTCATCTTTACTTTCGCGATGTTCAGAGTAAATAAAGTTGGTTGAGTCAGATTGTGGTATGTTGCTGTTGGTGGGATTCTTAGATGAATGGGTGCCTTAGTTGAAATGTGACAAAGAGTTTAGATGTATGTGATCCGGATATTTAAGTATGTGTGATTCTCTCCTGTTTTGGTATCGATCTTCTTCTTTATCAAGCGCATTATTCAATTTTTTTGTCTTTTATGGTGTTTTCATCAAGTGTGATTTCTAGTTCTCAATCAAATTCATTACGATGATTCAGTTATTCATTGTCACATTTTTTTTTTAATAAATAAAATATTACAAACGATATCATCTTCCTGATATTTCCTCGGCTAGTAATGCTTTCCAACTATCCTCCACATTAGTCTACGAACTAATCCCTATGTTCCTGAACCGGCAGTGGCAATGGCACGCTCCCGGAAGTTTGCAAATAGACGCCGTTTGCGCAACATTAGTTTATAGTTCCTGTGTACGCGCAGGATTACATCGAATTTCTTTATTGTTTCGTGAACTCCTTGGATGCTTGTATGACGGATAGTAGTCCTGAAGTTAATAGGAAGCGGGAAATGAATTAACCATCTAGTTACAAAGACCGATGAATTTGGAAAAACTAGCACTTCGGTAGTCCTCACGTTTCAGACTAAAAGGCAACTCATAAGCCTCAAAGTCAGACTTGGACTTCTGCTGTTGGACTGTAGCCCACGAGGTAGTTTTTGGAAACTGTTTTTTTTTTGTCTGAAATCATTAAGACTTGAGTGATAATATAAAGGAGGATGCTCTTAGGTTAAGGTTACTTTGGAACAACACCTTAAGATCAGAATTCTGGAGTTTTAAAAAGATTTTTTTTTAGACTAGCAGTTTTGTAAATATTCAACTACCATTCAAAACTTATCACGCAAAAGATAACATAAACATACACGCAAAATATCTGGGCCTTCTGCCAGAACTGTCGCAACCTGATCTTTCTTCAGGGGACCTTGTCGCCGAGTGCATTGTACTTGAGCTTCTGCTTACCGCTATAAAAGCAACGCGATAAACTGCGGGCCGGTTGCCAACATGTGGGGTTAACAATATTACTCGCGTGTTTTCAGACTCGACATTGAAAGAAATATACCGTGTTGCATCATGAGAAAGGTATTAGTCATCGGTATGCAAATTGGATAGAGTTATGTATATTGTCAAAGATAATTTATGTCGTGCATATGAAGATGCAGTAGTTGTCATACCATAAATTATTATCAATAGATTTTTGAAGTTTCTTGTGGTGCTTCTGGTCGAAATAGACGCAACTTTCCACTGGTTTCTGAATGACTATTCTATTGAATCTGTTGGCTATTTTCATGACATAATTTTACTATGAATAAACTGAATAAACTGAAGTAAATCACCAAGTTTGGGTGGAATCTTTGAAATACGTCAACAAATAATGGCCGTCATCAAAACGATGACCAGCATAAACTACACAAATGAGTATAGAAACAAATTATCCAGATATAAACCCTCAACATCAACATCCAGCCACATTACTCTACAAGGAAATTGAACGACAATATACCTCCATGCATATCGGGCTTTACGCCAGAATGTATACTATGTAGTTAATGTTCCTCTTGACTGTTACTGACGGGACCTTGTCTTATGCGCTGGCGCATTTCCGGAGAGCGTTCAATGGCGTTCAGTAACCGAGCGTTAAAATGTCACATAGAGAGAAAGAAACTGTCGGGAAGGTATTAGTGACAGTGAGGACGCTATAGCAACCGGAACTCTTCTATCTGTGTGCGATTTGCCACGTGCCATCGACCACGTACTAATTTGTCTTCACAAGAGTTCGTTTACAGTATTTTTATCTCACGAATATAGTTGCAGAATGGATTTTAAACGTTTGAAACTATTTGGTTTTAAACCGTCTTTATGGTGTCAAACCATACTTAGCTGTTTAATAATGGTTTAATAGTTATTTGTTTGTCATATGGGTAAAAGTGTTTTTTGCCGTGAGTGCTTGGATTGAACCTGAGCTAGCGAAGGTTTCAAATCACGAAACGCTAAAAACTTTTACCCATAAGTGAAACACAACAATTTTCACCACACTACGAGGAACTTGCAAAAAAGAAAGAAAAACAGTAAAATACGTAAAGAATCTGTTTAATAATATAAATTAAAAAGCAGAGATTTTCGGTTCTGAATAACCAGGTATTTTCGGTTGACAAGTTTTAGACGTTCCTAACTTTTGTCTTAAAAACGTTTTTGTTAACTAACTCTTTGGTTTTATTTAAAACTTCGAGTAAATGTTGAATCGGAAGCATTCGAATTTTAAAACACTTTTACACTCTAGATAACAAAAAGGCTTTTACCCTCGGAAATAGATGGGTAAAAATTGCAAATAATAGGGGTAGTGTGGTGAAAAATGTTTTTGATTTATAGAATGCACTGAGTCTTCACACGAAGTGATCTGGACCACACCTACTCCCTGATTTTGTATTTATCAAGATCAATTAAAATTAAATAAAATATGTACATTTTAATAATACGTGTTTCTGATTAGACCAGAGCTTATTCTTCCAATTGTATTGGCAATTATTATATATGTAGGTATTACTTATATGCAAACTATAACAAGTTCTATTCAACGATGCGTTGAAAAGCACCATTTTCTAACATGCCCACGTCTCGTAACATTTCATCTCGACTCAAATGACGCCGTGACATGACTCTTAAAGCTCACACGACACGTTAAATTAAAAAAGAAAATCAATCTAATCCCTTTCATAAATTAATATTAATAAAACAATTTTAACTTTTCTTAGCGTAACGAATTACCAACAATATTGCCGCGTCAATATTGACCAACAATTTTTGGTTTCTTTTGTTTTTTTATTTCTATTTTCAAATTTAGAGAATATAATAAATGAAGTTTCAATCTGTATATAAACTTTTTATAGAAACTAAACAGATTTTAAACTATAGATTCGTAAATACTTTAGGATTCCTAGATTCTGTTGATGTGTGTATGTATTGTTTCTAGCTCCAACTTTTACATTTTTTAACATTGTCTCATGCGCACAAAAGCTTTCATCACCCTTTACAATATCCATCCATCTATTCTTCACTGCGATCCTATCATTGATTTGTGCCCATTACAATAACCTAGTTGGCTCCAGAATAGAACCCGTCTTGATGCAGGCTATTATGTTGTAAATAATCGACACGTGTCGCGTCCGACCGACGGACTGTTGTACTGGAAGCAAAAAACTATTCACTCAATATAATTTTTGTTCCTTATTTATGCTTGGGATTGTATAATTTTGTTCATATCACAAGACCAATTCCCGTATATAAAAACGCCCAAAATGTAGTCACAATCTCATCTGAGCGACAATCACTGCCAGCGTCTGTGTTCACTTCCACATATAACCCGTCTGCCTTCAAAGCAAGAGTGAATAGGCATCTTCTGGGCACCCTCGTTCCATCGCTTGCAATCAGGCGAGATCGAGGAATCTGATAGAGATCGATTCGAAAGTTTTTTTTTTCAAAAATGCAGGGAAATAAGAAGTATTTTTGTCATATTAAGACTTAAGATTAGAATGTGACCGTTATTATAAATAGGGGAATTGCCCCTCAGATATCAGTCTACTGTAAAAAAAAACTTTCCAACTTTTCCCTTTCTTTTGCCCCCGCATTGCCATAATCGTTGACCTTGGTGATATCAACTAGACAATATCAGCAGTCCTGAATCAGCGTGTTCCATCATTTTGCAAAAATCTCTTCATCGTCTCTCTCCGCGCCTTGAATAACACTGAACATATTGGTAGTTAAAATTATATGACTCGTTTCATAGATGTGTTTTGAGGTTATAATTTTTGTCAAAGTCAAAGCATTTGTTTCAAATAGGCCCCCATAAAAAGGCACTTTTGAACGTCAAAATTTACATTAAAAATAGAACTGATTCTAGGCGCTATGATCATATTGATTAGACTTCATTTCAGACACCTTTATGTGGTTTAAACTTGATTTAATATTCGGGGCTGAGATTTAATATACTACTTCTGGAAATTTTTATCAAAACGAAATAATTATCAAATCCAATTGTGCGGTCTGTCGTTACTTGCCAATCGCTCTGCGCCGCCGCCGGCACGCTTCCGGGCCTGATCGGGATCGCCGGCATTCACAAACATGACTATTTCGGTTTCTATGCTTCCATGTCATATGTACTTGTGTACGTATACAATCATACACGCGTGTTGATTCAAATCGGTTATTGAACAGTTCGGAAATGTATCTATTGTTAAGTAGCCTCTTCATGAATTTCATATATTCATATATTCTTTATGGGAGATCTTCCTCACCTAAACGATGGAGATATTTTGTGACAAATATTATATATATAAAAAACAAAAACAACGCAAACACAGATAGCAATGAAAGCGCAACCAACATGGGTAATTCTAAAACCAAAAATAATTCATTTTAAACGTCACGGCGGCAGCGGTTGTACCGCGACGACTCCTCAAAAAATGGCCGACCTTCCATTACAGTCTACTGCTAAATCTAAGAAGATGCACTTAATAGCTGTAAACAAAGATCATCAAAGTTAACCACCATCCCTAATTACGCACTACACAAGATCTGTCTGCCATCCATTTCAGTTTGTCACTGGCATGAGTCACCGAGGGGAACCCTGATGACTCACTTGGCACCGCTCCATCTTATATAGTTCAAGTTTGTTCCACCAGCTGTAAGTGACAAACGTTGTGTAAAAAATACCGGCTGCTGTATTGTATATGGATGCTAATTGAGGTGACTAGGTTAAAGGTGTCCAAACATAAACATGATCACCCTATGCAGTCCTCTGCTGGACATTGGCCTCTTCAACCGCCCGACATTTAATCGTTGGCGATTCTCATCCAGCAGCTGCTGTACCAGGCATCCTTCGAAGTCCGCCGTGTTTTTTTTTGCGGCGCACTTGAGTCCCAGAGTAGAGGAACCGTTATGACGTTGGGACTCAAGTCTCTTTTCTGCGCGGGAGTGGGCCGTAATCCATCACGCGGTCACATTGCGGGATGGTTGGATGTCACTGGCCTTAGAATTTTTGTTTCTTCTACTATCCTTTGCTTTGTTATATTGTACAGTTTCAGTTAGTAAAACATAAAAAAGGTGAATACGACACAAAGATTACGTTATATTGAAGCCCTAAATGATAGGAAAGACAGCTTGTGAACGGACTGCGATTTGATTAAATTGTCGGGTTCTTAGCGACTGCAAATTAAAATACGGCTCGACGCGTGCCCGATTGCTTTCAAGCAATAGGGATGATGACAATTTTTTTATTTTTGTCTCAATAAATTGTTTGTTTCCAAATAGTGCATTTTTTTTTACAAAAAGTGAAAAAGCTTAAAAAAATGCCAAGTTATAAACGTTTTAAGATAAGTGCTAGATAAGGACAGCACTATCGTAGAAGTGACGTCACGTCTATGTAACTTCATACTAGCGCCGTACATTGTCCGTACCGTGCGACAAAGACTGAAATTATCCCCTCCAAAAACTTTAAAAGCGTGCATCTTCTTCATATTCACACCGATTTAACAGATTTTTTCGATTATCTCATTTTTACTATACCTACTTTGAAATTACATTATTTTTATGAACATTTCTAATGTCAGTCATCATCCCTATTGTGGATACGAGAAGCAAAGCTTTAGATACTCCACACCAGATATTAGATTTGGGTTTGACAACTAATACAATTTCAAGTGGACCTGATACCTTTTTTAGCTCAGAAGTATCGTGTCACCCAGAAACTGGGTTGTGGAGGTTAGTTAGAGAGTCCCTCTATATGCAAACTGGTATTCAGTTGTATATGGTAAGACTAGTAGCCGACTCAAACATAATTGGGACAAGGCAAGGCATATTATGAACACGCCTTTTTATTTATTATCTTAATGTTGTTAGAAGTTCGTGGTGTTCTTGCAAAACAAACCCTCTCATTATTGACACCTAACTGAATAGACGGACGGATATAGTTCAAGTTCATTCCGAAGCTGCTCGGTGACAGCATTGCGTAAAAACTTGTAACAATATACACTATACAGCCGGTGTGTAAATATTTGGGAGAATGGAAGTGTACTGCTTGGCAAGGTCTGTGTGTGAATGATTTGTGGAGACTCATTCTTTGTGAAGGAGATTTGAAAGGGGCTCCAAAAAGAGAGAAGGATAATCCAAGAATCGATGAAGCTGTGACAAAGGACGATGCTGATGAGAGCCACTCCGAAAGCAAGGATTTGGATAATGATTATTTAAGAAAATATTGAAGAGAAGCAGCATTCTAGAAAAGTTTTTCTTGTATTGAAGGCCGAATACTTACGCCTACGCGAAGTTCGGGCCAATAAGTAGCTAATTGATTATTTTGCACGTATTATTAAACCGAAACCTACGGTCGTTCGATAAAGCTGAGGTTTATGACTAATCGAAGGCGAAGAGTAGTTATGCAGGTTTTATAGTATTTCATAATTTATACGATTTTCGTTGTGATTTTAAATTTCGCAATCACTTTGATTCTTACAAAGACACGAGTATGTAATAAAATTGTCCCAAGTCCTCGACATAGTTTTAAACTCTTTGTAGAATTTGTGACTTATATCCCCGATCTTATTGATTTATAAGAATAGTACTTAAAGATATGAAAGAAATTTAATAAAGCTCAAAGCAAAATTAATTTTAAAGATTTTATTTAGCCTTGATCTTGACATTCCGCCTCTTGAAGAGAGGATCTTTAAGAGGCGGAACGTTGGAAACTTTTTTTGTGAATTGTTTTTATTAAAATATTTCGGAGCTCTTAGTTCCGGCTGAACGATTTTTAGAATTGTTTGTCTAAAACTAAATCATTTTATAACATCCTCAAATTCTCCTTTTTGTTCATTGGTAGACTTGTAGTCAACATCAAATTATATAAACCATACTCATTACTTCAAGAGTTGCATTCGATCGTTTTCTTTTTAAATTTATTTTAGACAAATCTTAATATGTATCCAATTCAATACACTTTCATTTATTTTCCTTTGGCGCGACCAGCCAATTAAAATTAGCCACGATTCAACTACTTATCTCAAAATAAATTGTCATCTAGAAATGTCTAATGCAAGAAAAGTTTTCTTTTGGATTGTAGCAGAGCGTGCCAAAAACACCTCATTATTGTTCGTCTGTTTGTTACAAGCAAACGCAATATCATTAGTGGAAATACACAGAGAATTGAGCACTGGATGTTGTTCTTTTTAAACGTGACATTTGAGGTTAGTGGAATTTACTACACAGTGTATATTATATTATCGAAAGGAATTCCTTTTGAACTTCTTATTGGGCCCGAGCAACTAAAGTTATGCATAAGTGCTTTTAGTATCTTGTAATTTACACAACGTTGTAGATAAAAATGAAATGATGAATGATGATGATGAATGTAGGAAATGTGACCTTTCGGACGTTACATCTACAATGTTGTTTCCTAGATTCTGTGCTATTGTTACCTATACTATACTGTAAGGTCCGAAAAAGGAATTGTCGATTGAACGTGAGGTTCTCAACAAGAATCAATAAGCAAAAAGTTAGGCGATTGATTTCTGTTGACATTTGGTTCTTCGATGAAATAAGAAAGTTTACACACCTATTGTTAGTTACTATTAAAGAATATGTCTGATTTAGGTGTATTGACTATCAATACAGATACATAATCTGCGGCAATCGTAGTTATCAATTACAAGAACACAAAAGATTTCTTTATTCCAAAGTTATTCACATTTGATGAATCAAAACGAAAACTGAATAAATGCAATTCCATATCAAAAGCTGTAGCTGTTCACCTGTGAACGAGGGGAATTTGTTTGAGGTGTGGTCTCATTACTGGCGACCGAAGTTAGGACCCATCTTGGCGAAATCACCAAAACCCATTTATTAAATTTTTGAAAGTTCAGTGAATTTTCCTTTTCTAACCTAACATAATTAAGTGAGCTGTCTATCTTAAAAGCCCATACTAACTTTATTTCATGAAATACCTTATCAAGACACTGAATGTAATATATACTTCTTCTAGGTCTCTATATACTTCTACAATCCATAGGGTCTTAGCAGAAAATAAGGTTGTTCTTATCTTCCACTGCTCATTTGCTGATTCTACAGTAATATAAGACGTGTCGTTAACTTTGTAGTTCAGTTTCCCTTTCTCATTCTAAGTTCAATGTTTATACACTGCTGAATGATAATACTTCTTAAGTGCCGTTAAGACTGACTTTGTTGCAGTAGGGTCACTGACTAAAAGTGCAGTAAAGATTGCACATGGTATTTAGCTTTGTTCAGTGTTTGGTACCTATCAAGCTTCTTTGGGTCATATAGTGGCAGCCCTTTGTATTTCCGTTTATCTCCTTGCACCATACAGTTTCAAAATATACCGGTGAACCGATTCTGGAAATACTAAATTTCAAAATTTCTCTTCCTGCTCGCTTCCACTGAAGCAGTTCCTAAGTTCCACATAGGCCTATGTCAGAGGGGCCTGTAGTCTAGACGAGGGTTCACACAATGGCCACGATTTACGGCGACCAACTGTTTACTGTCCATTAACTTTGAATACTTGGGCCATGGTGCTGGTTTAACGCTAGTTTAGCTAGTTCTAAGACTTTATCACGTCTTTGAGGTGATATATTAATGAGGTGTCTGTTTTCGGATCTAGATTTGGCTGGATAAGTCAAGGTAGAATTTCAGTAACATTTTTCTTTTTAAATCGTATTGCACTTGACTACTGTCATCTGATGAGTAACATATTTAGTGGAGACTTAGGACTTAAGGACGGTTATATAACTATCAACTCCTTAAAAAAGATGATTACTCAAACCCCTTTGATTTATTGTAAGATGTTCACGGGTGTGCACTTTTGTGGTGAGTAATTATTTTTCTTCGTTCGTCTGTTTTAATTATTTGTGTTTTGCCAAGGTCTGTTGAGCTAAGTTTACTCCATCTTGCTTGATTCTAAATGATTATTCCATTTCTTTCAAATACTTATGCTACCCATATTTGTTTATACTTCTTCGATAATTATCATAAGTTCACATGTACTAAAATATATTCGATTTCTGAAATAACAAAAGGAAATTATATTCCCAGCCAAAGCAAACAGCCAAAGATAACAGCTGTAGCCAGCTAATTAAACATAGTGCTAGGTAGGAAACCTCCTTGTTATAATATAAATTAGCAACAACCGTCATTCTGCAATTGTATGTGTTTGTTGATTTAGAGAAATAAATCACACTATAGTTGGAGATTGTGCAGAAATCAGCAGTTTATATCAATGGTAGACTGTGTAGTTAGTGTGGTTTGAAGCTAGTGTCATTATTGTTAATCATTAGTTTGCTGTAAATATACAGTCACACATGGTTATCCTTCGATTGTTTTGATCTAATGTAATTTACACTGTCTTTCGTATCCATATTGTTTGTTGTGTCTTAGGTTGTAATGATGATAAAGCTATTTTACAAAAAAATATACAGAGTTCAATAACCATCTAATAGGGTAGTAATAGTCAGAAAATTCCTGTCCTCATATGCATACTTAATTCTTACTTGGAATTCCGAACACTAACTGGATTTTAATTTCCGTAATAAGCTTAAAATTGGGGCTTCTGTTGTGTTTTGGGTCATTCTTATTTTGATGTTCAAGAAATACAAATATTGATTCAATTTTGTGTTACTGATTTCATAGCAAAGTTCAAAGCAAGACACGTTTGACAAGAACTATTACCCCTGCCGTTAACATTAATAGACTCGCGAAACCTTAACCAATATAATTATTGCCTTCCCAAACCACAACATGATTGAAGTTCCACAGCCTTTATAGGCCATTTATTCGACCACCGATGGAGTAACAAACGTGTGTAAATCACTATAATTTACAATGGCAACACTGAGCCTGCGTCAGTGACCTTGACCGCTTGGCGGGAAGCCAGCCGCCATCTTGGTTTTAATCCTGCACTTATGCATAATACCGAATGCTTTCGCGCGATTGTTTGTGTACAGTTGCGTAATGAGATGTTTGTGCCTTTTTATCGATAAAAGCCATAGCTGGTGCGTTTAATTTTTTTAATATTGAGTTTTGGTGTGATAACTATCGACGGTAATAAACACACACACACATAACATCACGCCTGTAATCCCAGAAGGGTCAGGCAGAAGTGTAACCATTCCACATTTCGCCAGTTATGCTTAAGTCACATGTAATAGAGGGCGAGCCTATTGCCATAGCATAATCAGCCTTTTATGTTCCCACTGCTGGGACACAGGCCTCCTCTCTGTCACACTATTGCCATACCGGGCACAAATCCGGATTCCGGGCTGCTACTGAGAAATTCTAGAAAGAAAAAACCCAATAACACTTAGTCCGACCTGCTAATCGAACCCAGAACCTCATGCTCAGCAGTAGCTCTTGCGACCACTAGACAAAAGAGGCAGTAGGAACGACATAGGACGTAGTGATCTGACTGCAAAATTACCTTTTTATATTCTGCTTCTTAGGTGTCGAGGGCAACATATACAACCTTCTACCCAATGTTTTTTTTTGATATCCCAAACTCTAGGGCTATATTCTGTAGGTAAAAATAATACTAAAACTCCTAGAATAGGTGGTCCGAAAATGAATAGTTTCGGAGATATCATCAAAATGTGTGTAGGTATCTAAGTTTCATTGATAAATACAAGTAATTCATTTTTATTCAAGCCAATCTTTCTTATTTGAAGCTCAGAACATGCGACGTTTTCATATTTTACGTAAGAATGTTTGTTTTACATTAATAATCGTGACTTTGTTGAAAAAAAAAAGGATGATTGAAACATAATTCACGTGCCAGTTGATTCTTTGATATGGTCTCAATCATACCCTAGAGTTATGGTTTATAAAAAAAAACACCTTGTATAAACAGTCAGCCCAGAATTTGGCTACGATCTTGGCACCTTCCGTAGCGTCCAATAGCTCCTGTAGCATGCAGACAGCAGGTCAGGAGGATATGGAGGTTTTTATATTATAAAATAGTCAATAATATTCGCATTTGTTTTATTTCTTAATACCTTTAGTAACTTCACAATAATGTATTTGCATCATGGCCTATCAAAAACGTATTTCCTTGGCAACAATATCAGAAGGAACTCCAGAGAAATTTCATACTTTTTCCAATGTGTCGAGCATTGTATCGAAATCCGCAACAACCTTTTCAAACCAAAGACTCTTCACCAGTCTTAGCAAACAAATAGCCTGCCAGAACATTTCCACAACTTTGCCACATCAAAGCGGTATTCACTGCAGGACAATAAAACATATGAGCTAGTGCTAATCATTTGGCGCAACGCCAGAGGGCGCTACATCCTCATCGTTATGTACGAAACGAAGTGATGTGTAGACAGGTTGCGAGAACCTGTGCGTTTGTTGAAAGAGTGACGTTGAGATTGACGTGGGAGTGATGTGGGGACATACGTAGATGATGTATAACCAGCAACGCACTGTTATGTGAGCTACACACGACCAAAATATGTGCAGACTACATGTGTGCGCAGACACCACAACGTGGAACACAATGCGTCGGCGTCCCGGCCCTGGTCCTTATCGGGTATTGCTCGCCATCCTCAAGCCCGCGCTTACGGTGGCCGGGAATCTGTTGGCGATTCCCGACGCCCAGGGCATCTCCTGTGGCGACTAGGGGCGTGAGGGCGCAAGGATCGCCTCTCCCTCACGAGCTACGACCCGTCTCCTCCTTCGCGAGCATTACTGCTTCGCAGGGAGAAGGTGACGGCTTCCCATTCAGTCTCGCCTGAGATGGATTCATTTTGATGGAGAAGCTTTGCGCCCTTTGAACCTCTGACTATCCACCTTCACCTAATGATTTTTAAAGGTTCATCATATAACTAATAGAAATAGGTACTAAAATTTTATCATGATAGGCTTTACGTAATTGCGTATGCATAATATGCCGTTTATGCTCCATTTTACTTTCAAATGTTATTAGGTACTTCTACCGCACGTGAACCCTCGATGTGCTTTAGGTTTAGATCCGCAAACAGTGAGCTTATGGATAGTATGACGTCACACGGGTGTGGAGACCAAGGTAATGTGGGTCCGGTTGTCAATACCTACGACACGTGATATACGTAGGTACCTACGGATTTATACCTAGGTGGACGGAATCTAGGTCTAGTTAGAGCTAAGGAAATAGGTATGTGGAGTCGTGGTGACGTGGGTTTGTGGAGATTGGGGAGATGAGGGCGTCCCAGCAGTGGGAACATAATAGGCTGATTGTTATGTTATGTATATTTTGTTATGACACAAATTCCTATTTGATTATTTCTCCATTTCATTGAGAAAAACTGCTCGTGCGCAACGAGGAGTTTTTTTACCAAGATCATCACTTAATTCCACTTACCACAAGTAAAATGGAACATAGATAGAGGAAGTTTCCCATTTCCCTATTGTTGTATTAATTGGTACTGAGAGATCAACTTCCAATAAACATGTTATGAGTGGCTTGATTTATTGACGTCAGTCTTGCGGCAATTTACTAATGTAATGTTGATCTAGTAAAGCTTGGGTTTCCTAAGAAAGTGGTTCCGTCTCATATTAAAACGCACGACAGGAAAATCGTAAGTTTCGCGACTTAAGAAACCAAAGCTTGAGACCCGTTGTCCACGACGCTACTCAATAGTGACATGTTACAAACTCTGATCACCAATGAGTATTGAAATTCTGGCTACTTATTGGTGATTTGCATTGGAACTGGTTACTTTTGAATAGCGTCTTAGTCATCCTAGGCTCCATAAATAATCGGATCGTGTTTGACCAATATCTTACCCGTTGGTACCATCGACGATGGTGCACGCTTGCCAAGAAGTAAACAATTCACTTAAAGACTTCTAGTTCATTGCTATCGGGAAATTCTGCAAAGAGTTTCACTCTACACTGATTGTCCACAATACCATAGTGCCCTATGAATTGTGTGTTTTGCTTACGAGTTTATTTTAATTTTTCCGGACTTTTTACGTGTTTATCGCGCAGCAGTTATTCATTTGCATGCCTGCGTTTGCATTTTTTTTGTCGACACAATTTATAGCTTTATATGAATCTACAACAGTCTACAACAATTTGATGTGAATTGTTGCTAACTTGCAATAAATAAATACAGTTATAAATCGTAGGCAAATTCTGAACCGAATCATTAAGATTGCCAGCTAAGAAGAATACAGTTTTTGGATGGATATACCATACCAGTCAATAGAAATGTTGCAGAAAATAAAATCACAAGTTTAATTATATGTTTTGTGCCCGGTTTATAGCTCGCATTATGTGGGAATTATACATAACTGGCGAAATGAGGGTGTACTATAGGTACAACCTCTGTCTTGCCCTTCTGGGAATACAGGCGCGATGTTATTGTGTTGAAAATTACTAGATTCATCTGAAATTAAAAAAAAATATGCAATGATGACCACTTACTTCAACTTACACCACAACCTGAAATAAAAAATAACCTTGCTTGAACATTAAACCTGACATATGTTAAACATGTAAAGCTAATGTAATCTTAAAAAAATAATGTACACTGGAATAGACCGGTGACCTTTATGAGGCGGTCCCAAATATCGGTGTTCTAGAAATTTTACGATCCGTTAGGTCCTATGTTAAGCCCAAAAAAGACAGGCGAAGGCACAATGTCATCTGGCAGGTTGATATTTTAATAACTTGCTTATTAAACAGTTTTAGATAAGCCAAAGCTTATCTTAAACTGTTGAGTGAAGATGCATTTTGTAATGGTATCCACGGTAATTTTTTGCCTTTGGGAAATTTGGGGAATAAAGCACCATATAATTTCTATGCAAAAATTACAATTAAAGATAATCAATTTGGTTGAAGCGTCTAATTATGCCAATTGACATTTTGTTAAAGCTTTGTGATGGAATATTTTTATCTTTAAACATTTGTAAACAATTTAACACGAATTAAAGTCTGAATTTTCTACAAACTCCGTGACCAATGGCTCCACAGGCAATGACCCACCTTCCATCTTGCGCCGCATGCCCTGTCACCTGTGCAGTTGAGGATCATAGGACTGCGTTAGCAAACGTAGTACACGTGGCTGAATTCTGGGCCAAACATAATATTTTTATTACAACTTTCTTATCTGCCGTCGTTCTGCAAAGAGGAAGAAATAAGTACATTTCTTGCACAGACCGAGTTATATCCAAAGACGCATTGACTGTTTAAGCTCTGCATATTACTAGTATTCTAACTACTTAACAGAAATCTAATCTAACTCAGCACACCGTTAGTCTATCCACTCTAGTTCACAAATCCGTATTGTTTGAATTTCTCCATACTAAGCTTAGTATATGTACAACTTACTGTGCTTCAACTTTCATGCAAAGGATATGTTTGAAAACAGCAGTCGTGTTAGTAAAGTTGTGTGTCACTAACTTAAGTCTGGGAGTATGTTTGTTGTAAAGTAGGTATCACTAGGGTTTCATTTGACATAATGGGGTCTGAGTTTTATTGTCATATTTTTTGGCTACTTCTATCTTTACTTCGGCATGAATTTAATCCAAACTAATTTCCGTTTTGCGCTCCTAAAAATATTATTAAACACATTATTAGGTAATTGCGGCTAACTTGGTTGTAGCGCTCGCCGGCTGTTGCCGCGGCACCTTTGCTACTGGTTATCTGCTTTTATTTAATTTACTAAAACTTTGCTTGGTTACAATTATCTTGGTATCGTTACAGCCTTTATTTAAATCGGTCTTAACATCTCAGAAATATTTAGCAGAGGAATTTACTTGATCAACGAAATTACTCGGTAACGTTTGGCTATTTTACTATTGCAATACCTTCTACGTCACGTACGTTCAAATACGTACGTTCGTTCTCTTACGCGTCTCTACGCTCATTGCATTGTACTTGCCACCGAGAGAAAAAGAGTTTACAGTCGCTCTTGAAGTTTATTAACTAAAAGTGAATTCCTAAGCTTGCACAGATAGGGACTAACATCTCCCAGGCACAAGTTTTTGTCAATATCAAAGTATAGATTTCATCGTTTTTCTCTGTCTACCTTAAGACTATTACTTCGACATCAAAGACTACTTATTTTATCTTTGAATTCCTTTAATTTCTTTTGTTTCTCAATGCTGTACTCTTGACGCTTTTGACGTGTACTTACGTCTTTTTTTACATCGTTCACGCATGTTTTGTCACAATACAGGGTGGAAGGGACATCGACGCTCAACCGAGTAGAGTGTCCATGGAGTTTCTTGCGCGTTCTATTGCATAGGTACCGACTCCACTTTGGAATGGGCAAGTAACTTCATAGTTCTGTCTGACCGATTCCTCGACAAATTGAAATAAACGATTTGAGTTTGACTTCACATAAATACTTATACAGTTCTATCTGTCTTCACAAACAACAACTTTGCTAGCAAATACAAAACAATTCATTAAAGTAGTGACATGTCTTCCGCGTTCTAAACAATGGAAAGTAAATAGGTCGTTCATTTCTTTCTGTCCATTCTATAGAATATCACGTATGTTACTTTAAGTTCTACAATGACTTTCAGCTGGTTCTATGAGACATCGCTGCTTTAATTAAAATGCCCATCCACGTACCAGTATCCCCTTCTTTTTGTTGTTTTTGTTGATGGGGCCAACTCGTCACGTCGATCTCTGCTGATAGAAAGCGTCTGAATGAAATAATTTTGTAAGTAATGCGTGCGGCAGTGCGGTTTGAATGCAGTGATGTGTGGACTAGCTGAAGTGCAAAAGTAATTTAGTATGATGTACTTGCAATCTCGTTTGATGGATCTGAATTGAATATCCTAATAACAAGAGAACCTTTTTTCGAAGTTATTAAAAGAGCGATGCAATTAAGTTATCAGATAAATTATATATTTTATCTGATAACTTTGGTGTTCGATTACTTTGTATTTAAAATGATTTTCAAAGTTTGATCGTCCATTCATTATCCTTGGTGTCTTATCCTTTGAACCGTTGCATGGGTTGAAGAGGGTATGTACCGAATTGCAAAAATATTTGTGTCGGTTGTTTAAGCAGCAGTAGGTACACACCAGAATACCAATTCTCGTATTTGAAAACGTTCAAAATATAGTCGCAATCCCATCTCAGCGACAATCAATTTCAAAAACTTGTCAAAAATGTAGGAAAATTATATGGATTTTTGACAGATTGAGACTGGATCATGTTGTGAAAGTCTGCCAAGCGTAGTGGCTACAACATTGTCGTAGCGGCTACAACACTGCCTCTACGCCTAGCTACGGCGTAGCATGATTCGTAGCAGTCGTAGCAGTTTATTGACAAAGCCTCTTTTTACTAAAGTTTCTGTTTATTCGTATTTTTTTTTGTAATTTTTATTTTCCTGTAGAAATGATTGTTTTACTATATATCTTTTTAAATGCTAGATCATGTTGCATGAGATTCAAGGACCTATATCCTAACAATTTATCTAATCCGATAATTATCACCGAAACACATTTAAGTTGCCTCTAAGTCCTGCTTTCAAATAAACATTTCCAATCACTACACTACACTGATAGTCTAGAAACTCACTATCCCTTATCCACGCTTCACTAATCCCACATCACCTGCCGACCACAACATAACCCAGTATCAATTAATATTAAAGCCTGCTCGTGTTGTGTCTGTGTGCTCTATTACGTAGTGAGGCGACGAGGCGGAAGACGCGCTTTGATCTCAGTTGTGCCTTGACATCCTCATAGCTAGGGGGCAATGAACTTGGACTGTGTGGTTTGTTGTATCAGGTAGTTTTGCTGGACAAAATATATTTATTGTAAAACAAGCTGTGGTTTCTTCATAACTTCCGTACAAACTTTCATACCCTATTTGACTATTGCAGGGGACGAATTTTCAAAGATAGCGGTTTAGGCGGTGCGAAGGAAAGTATAAGAAAATCGTTTGCCTAGATTGGTGCATAATCAGCCTATTATGTTCCCACTGCTGGGACACAGGCCTCCTCTCTGTGAGAGGGAGTGGGCCGTAATGCTCCACGCGGCCCCAGTGCGGGTTGGTACATGTCACATGTCTTCGAATTTTTGGTTGTAAGACATGCCGGTTTCCTCACGATGTTTTCCTTCACCGTTTTGAGAGTAGTGGTGATGAAATAATTTACAGAAAGTAAAGCGCTCGTCTGGATTCGAACCTACAACCTACAACTCGTAAGTCGCGGCCGTTACCACTGAGCCACCACTGCTCTCCTAGGTTAGGTGGGCGTGCAAAAATTGCTAAAGATATCATTTCATATTAAGTTATTATTGACTTTAGTTAATATTGTAGTAAACGTTGGATATAAAGTATATTATAAATCATTTATTATTGTTTAGGATTAAAAAGTGAGGTTGATTGTTTTTGCATTACAACAGCAAGCAAGCAATTTGACCAGCAAGGCTAAACCTGGGATAATCCCCAAATTAGAATGTGATCATAAACATTAAATTAAGACGACGTGATACCATCAGTTTTAAGTACGAAAATGTTCAAACCCTAAATATATCTTGAGTCCGAAGCTAATTTCGCCCCACGTACCTAAGGACAACATGTCTATCACCTTCACATCTGGCCATGTTCCGACGGATATTCGCCACCAAAGTATACATCATATAGTTTTTATAACTGCTGTTTTTACATTATAACAACAAAAACAGGAACTTATCGTTTACTTTGGCGCCCAGCGTGGGACGTATATTGGGACGGTTTTACGATCTCGATATCACAGAGTAGATTAAAACTGAGAAAGTGTCAATTTAGATTGGAAGAAGTGCACGTCTAATTGCATCGTCTTAAATTCAACATTAATGATGTTACAATGTGTCCATGGAGTGACTGGCCCGTTTTTCTCCATAGGAACCTACTACGATTTGTAATGAACAACTAGCTTCATCTTTCTGATTGACCGACTCCTTCAACACTCAAGTGTGGCTGTAAATGATATAATTGAAATAAATTGTTTTAGCATAAGTTTGAGGATTATTTGTTATGATTTGCCAAAATACCGCGAATGTTTAAGAGTTCGGGAAAAAAATTAAATTATAATAAAATCAATTGACTTTCCAGCAATGGCCAGCTATAGGTAAACTGATGATAGATTATTAATTTGTTATGTGAATACTTGCGTCTCGTCGCACTTATGTGAATACTTGCGTCTCGTCGCACTTATGTGAATACTTGCGTCTCGTCGCACTTATGTGAATACTTGCGTCTCGTCGCACTTATGTGAATACTTGCGTCTCGTCGCACTTATGTGAATACTTGCGTCTCGTCGCACTTATGTGAATACTTGCGTCTCGTCGCACTTACTCGACTAGAAATTTGTAATATACTAGACATATGTATGTATTTACTGTTTAAAGTATAATATTGTTTTAATTTTTGTGAATGTGAGGACTATGTGGGTCATTGTATTTATCTTTTTTTCTTTTAACGATGTTCTGGCCGTTTGAGTACTTTACGCGGCCTACCCAAATGTCTTTTCTTCTGTATTGTTCGTCGAATCGTTGAGCTCCTTAGTTCTGAGTTGAGCTGCGCGATGATTGACAAACGCCTGCACTGACTGGACAGGTCCACTCAAATCAGTGTGGTTCTTTCCTTAAAAGACCATTTCAGACACCAGTCTACAGGGTCCTCATTTGATATGACCAAGATTATTTTCGGATTTTTATTTACACTTTGACATTCATGGACTTTATGTATACAACACATAACATAACATCACGCCTTGTTTCCCCGAAGGGTTGGGCAGAGGTGTACCTATAGTACACCAACATTTCGCCAGTTATGTTTAAGTCCCATGTAATAGGGGGCGAGCCTATTGCCATCTATCGGGCACAAATCCAGACTTCGGGCTGCTACGGAGAAATTCCAGATAGAAAAACCCAATAACACGTTGCGTTGCAGTTTGAGAAATTTATGCGGCCTACCCAAATGTCCTTTCTTTGGTAATGTTCGTCGAATCGTTTAGCTCCTTTAGTTCTGTGTTGAGCTGCATGACAACTGACAAATGCGTGCACTGACTGGACAGGTCCACTCATTCTGTGTGGTTCTTTCCTTAAAAGACAATTTCAGACATCAATCCACATGGTCTTCAGATGACCTAACCAAGATTATGTCTGGACTTTAAAAGAGACTGTGACCTCTGAGTTTGTTTCGGCGTTTCTTCTCAGAGTAGTCAAATAGGAAACGCCGATCTCATCTTGTTTTAAAATATGATTGACGTGTAAAAGTGTTTTAAAAAACCTATTTACAGAAAATAAATCATTTATTATTTATAATAGTGATGCTAAGTGTGTAAAACTGTTCCTCGACCTTTTGCCAAAAATAAGTTCTCCATTTATTTTCTTACTCTGTGGTCTTTTGTCGACCTTACGCCTTGACATTGCGCAATGAACGCTTTAAACCGGGACACATAGTACTCGTATATCGGAATAATGTGAAGAATAATGAGTTTCAATTTGGAGTGGAGAGGGTCAATTTGAAGTGAGTCACGCTTGTATGTAGTGGAGGATATTTTTTATTTTACGACGGGAGTATGAGCAGGGTATTACATATATGTATAAAAATGTATAGTGGAGTAGGCAGGGTTCAGGGGTATCCTTTTTAAAGAAATTGGGAACATCTGCTAATTATAATGGTACATCAGCCTATGGCGCGGGCTTACGGATGGGGAGCAATGGGTAGCTCGCCGTCCGGTAAGGACCAGGCCCGAGTCTACGGCGCGTTGTGCTCCACGCGCGCCTCAATGAGATGTCGGTACATAATGACGGGGTCCGAAAGGGCCAATGCCTTATGGTCGCGGGATGTTCGAAAGAGATACCGTGGCCCTGGCACAGGCAACTGAAGGAACACGGGTGGGTCTTAGTCAGTAAAAGTCTGACACGCCCTCCCGCTCCACCCAGAGCGGGAGAAGTCATTTGATGACTTCCCACCCAAAAAAAAAAAAATATCGCACGCCACTCAACACGTGTATACTAGTTGAAATGAAAATGAGAGATTATCAAATGATAACACGGTTTAGAAAAGAATAACGAATGAGAAATTAAGGTATCATTAGATGATGATGATGATTGAGTGCTAAAAATACAAACGTACATATTATAACAAGTATTATGAAGTTCAAATTGAACCAATTTAACAAGCTTTTATTAAACTTGCAAGTTGAATTAAAACATTTTCCTCTTATTCTACGGAGTTTTAAATTTCACCTGTTAATGTACAAAATTAGCCAAGTAATTATAGTTACCAGCAACTATGTTCTTGCTTCCGTTCAAAAGTTCACATTTCTCGCTTATAAAACAGCACTGAAATTCAATTCAGCGAAGCAGTAGTTTCATACAACATTTATTTCAAGGAAGCTTCGTAAAACGTTCCTCATTTCTGTAAAAGACTTGCATTTCTCTTCTTTGAAAGCTATTTCATTAAAATTGTTCACGAAAGCGTCACTACGAAGTAACAAGGGCGTAATCAAGACACACCGTGCTAAAGAAAGATACAGTCAAACCGCTATGATACTCAGAAACAACGCTTTACATATTATAACATAGCGCTTGTATTCCTCAAACGGTTCGGCAGAGCACCACCTATAGAATACTTCCGTTGCGCAGTATATATTTATTAATTTAATACTATATGCACTAAAATGTACAGAGGCGGGCTTAATGGCATAGTCATTTTCTACCAGTCAACCTTTGGGTAATGCAGAGACCAACAGTGGTAGGTGCAGTCACGAAAAATTTATCCAGCCGACTTCTTTTCATAAAGGAAAATTCGCGGCGAGAACTGAACTCAATTCCGGAAAAAGCGTTTAAAAATGTTTTGATGATTGGATTATTGGTTGGCGCAAGTGTATCGTTTCTGAAGGAGCATACTTTGAAGGCGTTATAATACATTTGTATGAATTAACTAACACTTTGTTTAAAAGTATGTAAAGGGTTCAGTTTATTTCAATTTACATAGATATTGGTCTAAATTAAATAACGAACCATCTACACAAATGAATATAAAAACAAAAGGAACACTTGTGAATTTCACTAATGAAACTGGACGCGATCAGCATATAAACTAGATTTAAGGGCTGACCGTGTCATAATTTTCTATGGAATGTTGACCCTGACAGCTCGTGAATGCGTTTTAGATGTGCTGAACGCGTTCAGTTTAATTGGTGAAATCGACTTAGGCGTTGAAGTAATCGTCCGCATCGCTGTCATCGGAAATGTGCCCAGAAGACTGGCAGCAAACACATCATCAAATCAATTGTGTATACAAAGTGTATCTTTTCCCCGGTACTTTCTTGAGAGAGAGTAGTACATTAAAATAATGTTAGCACCTACACGAATAATCTAAAACAAAAAGAAAAGCAATAGGTTAATATTAACTAAACGCCAGTTATGTTTAAAGTAACGTGCCCGAACCGGGAATCGGACGCAGGACTTCACTTCACTCGCTCGAGCCTCGCTTTACGCAGCCGAACTTTTTTTAAACTCGATTTAAGTAGTACAATAATAATACGGTCTATATTAAAATAATGTAAAAAAAAAAACGCTAAATTTCGTCTCATTTAGTGCAGTAACCTGATTTTTATAAAGGGCGTCGTCCGTTGGACCTTTCACCTTTAAACCGACAATCACGCTACCTACTAACAACTTTTCCTAATAAATAAATAAAAACTCTGTTTTTTTTCTAGTTTCAATATATTTTGACGCGTCGTATCAAAGGGGTTCTTTAGGCGATTTCGTCCAGTGGATATGCAAATAAGAACGTGTTGGGAATATAGAATAGATTCTTGTTTGTTGTATCTATTTTCGTAAACACTTTATTAAGGTTTTCTATACTTCTCAACAGTCTTTATTTTTGGCCTGAAGTCTGTTTTACGATCTCATCTGTGAGGCTTTTTTCTCCTAGACTTCATTTAGCTGTTTGCGTATTCTGTGAGGCTAGTAATTTTACTGCAGCGTCATATACGCAGAGTAATCCCTATGTTTAACTCGTACGTCCCTCCTGGATTAACCTGGTTACTGGTATAGATGACGTCTAAGCCCTCTTGATTGATATTCGTCCAGCCACATAGCTAGAGATATGTATAATAAATTGTGGTGGATATAATAGGACAGGAGATTTGCTACTTGAGGTTAATAGATTATTGAGAAATCAGGTACTACTGCGTTAACCTTATTTCTAAAGGCATAAAAACGAACAGTGGTCAACCGCCTCTTTGCGCGGTTGTACATACTCATATACTCTAAAACCCAGATTTTTACTCATTTAGATCCAATATTATTCAGAAAATTTAACCATGCAAAAACTAAAAGAAACCACAATTTAAAGTTGACCAAATATGACCTAAAACCAAAAGTGTTACACAACAAGTGCCAAACAAAATGGCGACAAGTGTTGTGTCGCCGTCCTTATGCCAATGAGTTCACCGGACGACGGAAGCGGCGTGCGCCGGCGGCGCAGCTTCAAGCGACTCCTGCGCAGCCTCACCGCTGACAAACTTCAAACAGGTAAACATCGAGATGGTTACTATAATTACCACTACGGATTTTCGCCTTTTCAACATGGCGTTGACTATTGAATTTACTTAAAGGTTGCAATATCTGAACTAAATTTCGATACCTATTTTATGGGGTACTTGTGGCGGCATCTACAACGCCACATGCGAACAACGCATCACACTGACGTCACACAAATCCTGCATCGCGCAATCAGAGTTTACCGCGCAGCATACAACTTCCCGACAACAGTCAATGGGCAGTTGCCCACCAGATGCGACATCCGGCTGGTCGGAGGATGCTCCCTTTTCCAAGATTATGAGTGAACTATTCACCCTGTTCCTCATATCTCTTCATACTTATAATGTACCATCAATAATTATTTTGAATTATTTTATGAACAAAACATGCACGAAAAAAAAACAAATTGGAAATGATTTTGATGAAAACCTTTACAAAATTGTTTCTACTTTATGTTTCTTCGTGTTTTTATGAAAAGAACCTTTATTTACTTTAGTTTTGGCAAATATTTATGAAAATATTATTAAGTCTTTATTTTAATCTCTTCTTTTTCTTCACTAATATCCAAGTCATATATCAAATCACTGCCTCGTTGGTCTAGTGGTCGCAATCGCTACTGCTGAGCATGAGGTCCTGGGTTCGATTCCCAGGTCGGGCAACGTGTTATTGGGTTTTTCTATCTGGAATTTCTCAGTAGCAGCCCGAAGTCTGGATTTGTGCCCGGTTGATGGCAATAGGCTCGCCCCCTATTACATGGGACTTAAACATAACTGGCGAAATGTGGGTGTACTATAGGTACACCTCTGCCCAACCCTTCGGGGAAACAAGGCGTGATGTTATGTATGTTATATCAAATCAAGATGATGACTTAACTCATCCAAAAATAACCACCATTGTTTTTATTTGTTCCAACATTCTCGGATCCGAAACGTACCTTACATCTTAGTACCAACAAAACGCGCGTAATATTACGCACGTTGCATGTTTACTCGTTGATCTAGTTAAATTCCGTCCGTTCGCACTCGGGTTTCCATGTGTTTGGGCTTTTGTTTCTCAATTCCCCTGCTACCCTGTTTTGATAATGCTTGGATGGTGTTGTAATGTTTATATTACCTAAATTGTTTTGGGAACTAAAATGTTTGCGTTTTAGACCTTACGAGTTAAATCATCGCCTGCCTCGTTTTTAAGTCATTTTCGAGTGTTTTTTTTTTAAATCCATTGTTATTCCAGTAACCTAAATATCCTAGTATTTTGTGAAATACCATGTCGGCCCAAGTAATTTTTTGTCAACCTTACCCAAAAATTTACACGAGATTCGGCAATATATCTGATCAGTCAGGATTCTTCCGAGTTCTCTTATATCATATATGTTATATATAAATAAAACAAAGTCGGGCTAGTTGCACCATTTATAGCTCAAGTACGTCTAGAACGATTGTTATGATCTTTGATTAGTTGAATATGTTTTCTGAACACAATTTTTTTTATTTTGAGTCGGTACGAAGTTCGCCGGGTCAGCTAGTTCAATATATATGGCAATAAAACAGTACCATTAAATTATCTTCTACATTCCGCTGGTTCTCTGACCCAAAACCCTAGTAATGGTTGTACTGCGACTAAATATAGTAGACACGTGTAGCATTTCAATCATTCTACTTGTAACACGTGCTAATTCCGCTTTAAGGTACAATTTGTATTGTGATGACCAGTTGGTGGAAGATATTTGTACGTAGATCATGTTTCTATCCTCATCTACTTAGTTTTCTGAAAACTATGTTAGGATGTATTTATATGTTTTTATTTTGCACAGATTTCTGTACTGTGATACCACCTTATGGAAAAAAGCTAAAGAATTTCCCATTACTCTTTTGCTACCAGCCCAGTCTTGCCAAAATAACATTACCTCCCCTTCAGCTGAAACACGTGCCTACATTATTGTCTGTCGTTTTTTATTGCACATCACCCTTTTCCATACTGGCACGGCTCAATAAAATGCTTCGTGTAGCTTCGTGAGACGGTGTTGTTTTTGCTACTATTTACGATGTTATATGAGCAATATGGTACTGGATTTTGTTTTGCATTTTCTTTCGAGAAAGCAGATTGTTTCTTAAATATTTATGGGAAACAATGATTTGTAAATGGTAACTTTTGTAGCTTTAAACATTCCACCCGGTGAAAGTAGCAAGTGTAGACAGAGCAGCACCCTAATTGCGCAATACACAATAAATCGGAATCTGAATCGTTTTGAAACAGATTGCTAATCCATTGCTTCTTAAGTTCGATAAAAATTCTGCTCAACAATATATAGAACGCAATGAATGTTCTTGAACCGTCAAAATCAAACAGATTGGTCGTAATCGTTTACGAAAATGTGTTACGCAATTAGGGTGCTGGTCGACGGAAAAATACGATAACGAATGTTGGTGGTCATGCTGCGCGTGAGTTTAAAAGTTATAGTCAGAAACACATGTTTTCATGGTTTAACAATCAAACAATCAAACCAATGTTGATGAAAAGGAAATAATTTGCTAATAGGTTTAGTTTTGTGAAACGACAAGAATTTTTATCCGTTAAATTCAAACTTTACGCATCACGAGCGCCCGGCGGAGTGGTATTTGTTGTGACGTGTGTTTTGTTATGTAAAGCAATGTTGATGCTATGCCCCTTTACAGTCTCTGTGTAAACTATCCAAATTGTACCAATTTCACACATCGCTTCGTGTATTGGTGTAAAATAAACGTTGGATCTCCCCTTGTGGCTTGATTGCGTTAAAAAAAACGATGCTCATTCGGCCGAATGAGCAATCAGACGGACAATCGAGTTGTAGGCAGATCACGTAACCCAATCACAATAGATATCCTTTTCAAAGCTCAGCAGGGAAATGCAGCGAATGTTTGGATAATTCATGTTCTTGTGAAATCTCAGCTCGTACAAACATCAGAGGAAGGAAAATTTAATAAACTTTGATTGTGATAATATAGAAGGAACGAAAGAAAAGAAAGTAAAATTGTTTATTCTGCACAAACAAAACGCAAATTAAAAAAAAAATACACACATACAAAGTAGTCAAAGGCCACGTATTCAGAATATAAAAGTTAACTATAACAACAATAAACAATATGGCAAAAAGAATGAAAGCAGTGTCATGAAACCTAAAAACGTTTGCCGAGCCATTGTGTCGATTTCGTTTCTACAACACTCCTGTGAAATGTCTGGTTCTGTAGTCCATACGTTTTTCAATATTCTATAAGTAATGAGATCAATAACTTAGACTTAAGTTTGAAATATACAAATTGTATGTGATAGTGTACTCATTGTTGAAAAGCCTAAAATAAATATATAAAAAAAGTATGTTATGTATCTAACATAATTTTGTTCCCAAAAAAGTCGTGTAGACTATAAAATATATTACCTATTACAGTTTTTTTTCAAATTGTTTTAAACATATTGCCAATTAAATAGCTTATTAATGTTGATAATAGGTAAATTAATGTCCCACTTAATTCAATTTATACCCAGATACATCATAGGTTCTACACGTGCTTTCGTTCCAATTAGACTGGAGTCCAGGTTATAATTAACCGCATTGATGCCGTCTGGAAGCCCGCGGTGATGTGAGATCCAGTAGAGTTACTACTATGTTAATCTCGGAAGGTTGTCACTTTTTCTTAGCCATCTTCTTCGTCAAAGAAAATCACCGTTTCCTTGCACAACAAAAAAAAATAAGTTTAGAATCTGACGGCTTCAAAGGCGGTCCGTGACAAAAAAAATTCGCTCAACGCACTCGGTGCCACAAATAAAATAAAATAAACCGTTTCTAGACGCTGCCGCGCCGGCGCGGCGAACCCATCTTCTGTGGCTCTTAGGTAAATAAGATGGTGGACACAGTATCGAAATGTTAAATAAAAAAAAACACTTTTTCTTTTATCGGCTTCGCTCTCGTGGATGTCGAATAATATCGCACGGGAACATATTACCGGGATTAAAAGTACCCCATGTGTTAGTTCAGGCTATAAACTATATTTGTGTCAAATTTCATCCAAATCCATTCAGCCGTTTTTGTGCAACTCCAGAACATACATCCACACAAACAGACAAACGATTAAAAATTCTTCGTTACTATTTTAGAACACAATCGGCTATATAAACCTAGTTTAGCTATCGAACTGTTTTGTCCCCTTCTGTCAAGTTAAAATGAAGTTTGACAGCAAGGGACAAAACAGTTCCAAAACTGACCAGCACCCTAATTGCGTATTACACTATCAATCGGAATCTGAATCGTTTTGAAACAGATTGCTAATCCATTGCTTCTTAAGTTCGATAAAAATTCTGCTCAACAATATATAGCACGCAATGAATGTTCTTGAGCCGTCAAAATCAAACAGATTAGTCGTAATCGTTTACGAAAATCTGTTACGCAATTAGGGTGCTGAACTGTCTAGTCAGAACTGTTTTATCCCTCTCTCTCTAAGGATGATGGTCAAAATGGGCGCAAGTCCAACAGAAACAAAAATATATTTAAATTATAGCTCATAATTAGTACACTATTTCATACTATTGCAACAAGTACGAAAGTCACCGGTGAACACAGATACGGCCAATTGAAAAAGTAGCATTTTTCTGTGTAGATGTCGAAAATTTGACTACATCTGTCACGTTTAAAAAAAAGGTTGTGTAATTGTGTTAGATACATGGCGCACACGCCGAGCAAGCAGCCTCGCAGTTCAGTCGTTGATGGACGACATAATCTTACGGCTCTGGGCACTTATCAGCAGAAACTAGCTAGGTCATACGTCGCAGAGCACTTAAAAAATGGTGTTTACAATATCGAAATCAGCAGAGATGATGTGCTGAATTATCTCCGTGAATGCAATATATTAGTAACAAATGTATGTTTACTGCGAGCACGGATTCAGTCAAGCCACGTCAGAGCACGCACATATTTAACATACATTTTGATCGACAGGGACCAGGTTGGGAGAAATTCAAGAATTCATTGTTACTGTACTGTCTGACAGGAAGAAGGACCATTGGTACCTGCGCTCATGTAGTTTCGATAATATGGTAACTTGGTTTGGGACAACATGAGCTATTTATCGCCCCCGCGCGTCATTTGTTAGATGTAGACTGAAATTTAGTTTAGTTGAGGAGTTTATGTATTTTACATTCAAACACATGCGTTTCATAAAAACCGTTCAAATAACATTGTTTAAATTTAAAAATGTCAATCTAACAAAAAAACTCTTAAGTAATTATAAAAAGTTATCAATATTTTCAAGCACACAGTACATAGTAGTAAAGTACCGGTGGAAAAGGCAATGTTTTTTTATTTATAATCATTGATTCCTAAAAACTAGCACTAGTTTCAGTTCTGTTGGTCATACGCCCAAGTTTCATAATAATTTGCCCGTCAGTCTTTATTAGACAAATATTTATGTTGCTGTTTAATCAGGACTAGAAAATATTTGATTTATCTGGTAACGTGGTACGGGACATTGCAAGCGACATAATTATGTATGTATGTGTTCGCTCCAAGGTATTTGACGTGTGGTAAGGGGGATACAATGTAATACTGAAATAAGTTTGTACAGATAATGATGGATGCCACATGAGTCTGGTAAAACGCTGCGGCTGCCATATTTACGCTCTGTTTGTCTATTATTATTGTTATTTTTGTTGATGGTTTAAAATGAAAACAATTGCTCACATGTGTTTATTTTAACTCTGTTTTCTTCTTCGGCTTATGAAAAAGTTTTTGAGTTTGTAACTTATCAGCATTGTTTTCTCTGTTACAGGTAAGTCCCATCTTTCTTCATGGGTGTTTCTTAAACGGTAGCTGATTCTGGGTAAGTACTAGCACGTTTATGGACTTTTAATTTTGGAAAACATCCTTGAATAAGAATTTCTGAACACAAAGTTTCGTACAGCGCCATCTAGTAAACCACAACGGTATCACTAACAAATCGACGTAGCTTTAGTTTAGCTACTCGCCGCTAGGTGTCGATAACAGTAGTTTGAATAGAATGATAGATGCCCAAAACTTTTCCTCACTGAATCATAAATTGAAATAAGGAAATGATCTATCGTATTATTAATATTTGTAACATTATTTAAATCAAAATGATTAGAATGTTGTTGTTAGTTAAGTAAACAATCACGTCATCCTTCGACGGGCAGTCTTAAAATTCTGGGAAGTTTGTAGATAGGTACTGACCGACCGCAGTGACGTGTGGGTTCATTCACGATTCTTGAAATGTTAGGAGGAGCGTACAGCATCGACTTTGACTAGTCATTCATAAAAGCAGTTTGACTGGAATAACAAATGGGTGTATTATGTTTTACCTACTGATTTAGGAAATATTTATGTGAATTCAGTAGGTTTCATCGAATGTTTTGGACATAAGTCTTAGTGCTAGAGGATTGCACCTAAGCCTAAATAGAAATTTGTAGTCCTAAATAAAAAAAAGGGTTTGCGTATATGTAATACTTTTTCCACGATTATCAATTACTTTCCGCCTTTTAGTTTTATTTTGATACTTTTAATTTAATGTCTTGTAGCAATTCTGTCGTGTCTATCGTTCGTGTGTCGTTTTTATTGTTATAACATGAACTCTAACAGTTATTATTATTTTGATTTCTCATTGAACCTGTTATTGTGTTCCGTGTTATTATTCCTGGAATTCAATCTAGTTCCGTTCAGTTACACTGAAATGTTTGGATTTCAGCTAATTGCGAGTTTTCAGAAATGTTTCTCCGGTAGGACGTCGACTTGGTTTAGTTCTATTGGTTCGCAATTAGTATTAATGCGAACCAATAGAACTAAAAAACACTTTATATAAAGTTTTTAGATCTAAAAACTTTATATGATCAGATCGGTAAGGAAAGTTTTAGGGACATGTTCACATGTTTTCAGGTATCATGTTTTATATAATACTAGCTTCTGCCCGCGTAAAATTTCTTATTCCCCCGACCGACTCCACACCGCTGTAATACGTCACCTGCCCGCTTAGCGTCCTTTTTATCAAATTCAAAACGAATTTTTCAAATCTAACTATTTCTTCCAGAGATTAGCGCGTTCAAGCAAACATAATAACAAACTCTTCAGCTTCATTATTAGTATAAAGATTTAATGTTTTGTGTTTCGTAATTTTAATTACATACTATTGTGTGCTATTGTATAGAATCAAGTCCTTCTAACTGAACAGACAGCTGTGCTGCTGGGGAGATTTTTGCGCTACTTCTTCATCCCAGCTAAAGCACTAGGAAGTGGCGGTTTGGAAAACTGTCTCATTTAGTGTATTTGACGTTCAAAAGTGCAGATTTTAAGACCACAGATCTATTTTGTAATACGGCCAGCCATACATATAGCTAGTTATTACCTACAGCTCATGCTTACTCGTTCCATCAAATCTCAAAGAATTGTGGTTGCAGTTTGTTTACGTCAATAGTGAAACGGACTGGGTTCAAACTTCTCGCTCGTCGTCCCGATGGCCCAGTGCTTTTGCCGCTTTAAACTCCATTCAATTCCGGATAAAATAATCTTCTTTTGACTTCTGACTCTATTAGAGTAGACAGGAAGATGTCGAAGGTGGTCAAGAGATGTTCGCCCTGCAGTAAGACTTTAAATCTCATTAAAAAGATATACAAATATGCAAAAATGTAAAAAATACTTACGTAAAGCAAAACCTCTAGGTGAATAAATTAACGCTTGAACTTGTTTCATTATAATTGTTATCGCTTATCAGAGTAATAACATCTGTACCGCCTTCGCAGACCTGATTATGTATACGTAAGTATTTACCTTATACGTTGTAATGCGAACAAAACAAGGGTGAATCCATTTACTGCAGGTGATTTAGAGAAACATACGGAGGAAATGTTGTAGTGGGCACGCTACACTGAGAGAGTGAATGAGTGGGAACAGGGTAGGCTTTGGTCTGTTCTTAAAGCATCTGATGAAAATGGAAACAAATGGATCAGAATACGTGTCTGCGGATGCCAATGCGTAGTGTCACTTACATATTGAGTGCTTCGATTGGATTTATTGAAAACTGTAACCCGGAATTGTAACCTAAATAAAATGAGTCATTTTCTTTTAATCATAATTGAGTTGAATTTTATAAATTTCGTTGATGATTTTTCGTAATTTAAATAATTGTTGAGGAACTCAACAACACCAAGCGGCTATCTACAATTTGCCAGGAGCGTGGCCGCAGCGCTTTCGGACATATTATGCGTTCACCTAAGCATGGTCTTTTTTTTTTGGGTGGTAAATCATCAAATGACTTCTCCCGCTCTGGGTGGAGCGGGAGGGCGTGTCAGACTTTTACTGACTAACCCACCCACGAATCGCAAAAAACTGTTCCCATACATTTCGTAGAAAATGAGAATCCTTAAATTTTTTTCGTGATCGATAGACAACAGACTGCTGAAACAAAAATTGGCCAAAATAAACAAAAAAAAAATGTTACTTCGAAATCCGAACGAATGCGATTAATTACTGTATTTGCTTTCAAAACAATATCTTGATGGTTTAAGGGCCGATTTTTCAATAGTCCGATTAACTTCATCCAAGGAATAAATATTGTAGTTTGACATTTTTGTATAGATTTGTCCAATTGTCAGATTAATTCAAAAGATAAAAGTTATCCGACTGATGGAAAATCAGCCCTACGTCTAGCAAGTGTTTTCGTAACCCCTCTCTTCTTTTTTCTACCTCATTTCACCCGCGCCATCTGCGCACAAAATCCTCTGCCGTACGTACACCAACTCGTGCGCAACTCAACCATATGTCGCTGTGACGTCACACGCACCTTGCATACAACATTATCATACGGCAGGGTTCGCAGCGCGGGAATATACTGACCTTTGTGTAGCTGTTAGAATTACTTGATTAGTGTGTTGTTTTTATAGCGTAAAACTGTCTAGATCTTAGAAGACCTAGGTAGACACACCTCGCTGTTTTAGTAAACAAACGGTTCGAGTGTATTTTGTTAGTGAATTTTCACTGCATTTAAAAGAAGTTTTAAGGATATATTTGGTTGTATGATCGTTAAAATAGGTTGCATGTATAAGATAAATAAATGTTTAAATATCGAAATTAAATGAAAAACCTTATAGAAATACAATTACAAACATCTAACAACTAAAACATTTAGAAGTTCACGTATTATACATTTCTTTCAACACTTATTATTACAGCGTATCCTTGAAAAACAGCTAATATTACACAAATTTGTTTTCATTAAATCTCAATCAGATTTAAACTGTGACATCTGAAAATATTCGAATTTTCTTTCCTAGTGACCTTGCAATGTAACAATCAAATCAACAAAATCCGACATTATTTCTTTACCAAGGCTTCATACAGACAAACAATCTTTATAAACGCGGAAACAGGTGTTATGCTAAGCATAAGATTCGGCCGGCAGATGGCGTTGGACAGGTGCACAGCTCACTAAAGTTTACAGACTCATTACTTCCAAACCTTCACTCTCTGGGCACACATGCTCAAAGCTCGTTTACACAAAATCCTTCGAATATCGAAAGTGTAACCCCGCAATTACCCTTTTAAATACTTGGAGAAGAAACGGTAGATGGATTGTGAAAGAGGGTGACCTACTGAAGAATAGAGGAAGACCAAATGAACGGTAGATGGATCGTGTGAAAGATGATATGGCTGGAATAATATTCTTGCATACTAGCCTGACACATGCTGATCTGCACCCTAATTGCGTAACACACTAATTTTGAAGGAAATTGCTAATCCATTGCTTGTTATGTTCGAAAAAATTGTCCGCTGAACAACGTAAATAACGCAATCAAAGTTGTTGAACTTTCAAAGTGTAGCCGATTACTACTGATAGTGTGTAACGCAATTACCCCATTTAATGCAACCTTGAGACGCACACCGCACCTTGTATATTTGTTATTTGATTTTTAAGTATGTCTAATACCCGTATTTTAAAGTCGTAACCTCGAAACATACTCGACTCATCAGTCTGTCGAGGAGACCTCAAGGCGTGCCCCGGAAGACCCTCAAAATCGGTAATCATCGTCTTAATCGTTAGATTAAGAAAATTATGAGGTCCCTCGAATGAGTGTGAGTCGAGGTTAGACGTCGCGAATACGTCAATATGCAATAAACTCTTCAAGAGACATTATGAAAATCGGATAAAATAGGCTTGTTTTGGTTAAAATTCCTTGTTTACAACCTCAAGGTAGATGACTTGGAATATGGGTAATAATGTCACTATATTTCTTCAAGCATATGTTTCTTTCTGTGTATTGACATTGTTTGTCATATGTAATTTGTTATCATTTAATAGTGTTTTTGTGTGTTGTGTTATGTCGTTTGTGACACAAACTGTTGTGTACCTACATGCCGCGCTGACTGCAAATAAATGGGAAGAAGTGCAGAAGAATGTTAAAAGTTAAGAATGTTGCATGTGAGAGTGAGTGGAACAACAGGCAAAGGAAGTGAAGTTTCTGTATATTATTAAAGCCGGCAGGTGGGAGCACAGATATCGTTAGCATATTTTTTGTTTAATTTTCGGAGCAGTTGTCAAGAATCTTGTTTATCTTATTTTTGCCCGTGTTGGGCTAAGTTAAAAGTGGATTGTATCAGCTGGGTGGTGGGCAAAGCTGGACTTGTGTAATAAATTCAAATAACGGGTTTGACTTATGAGACTCTTGCATTAAATGACACGGCAGCAGTTGGTTGAAAGTTGTGTACATTTTGTGTCTTTTGTCCAGTATCGGCACGAGCCAAAAGAATAGTTCAGGCCGTGATAAAAATATGAGCAAGTCAGTAAAGCTCGATTTACACGGTGCGATTAAATTGGCTATTAAATACATATCACAAGTTAAAACAACTATAAAAAATGCAGTCTAAACCGTCTATAGACGATGCAAGTCATTTGTTGCTTCAATTTGTTTGTAGCTAATGGACTAGGAAGTGTCGTAGTGCTTTATCTGAGAATAATAAGTGGTCCCAACATAGTTCCCAGCTTGTATCGTGTAAATGGTGCTTAAAGAGATAGCTATCTACACAATGTGCGCTAGACGTAGTTTTAGGTACCGCCATTTGTAAAGGCTATTTTAATAGATTCTCTTAAGACGGCATGACGACCAGGACATGCTTGAGGGAAGCCTAGATTAGATTGTACTTTGTATTTATCATTAATTCTTCAATCATTCTCACTATGCAAGTAATTAGTTGTGAATGCAGCATTGGATGATTGACAAGACGTGATTTAATGCATTTGTGGATTGGCACTGGTAACACAATTACTAGTTGAATGTGTAGAAACATTTATATGCATATGTGATTCACAAGGTGTATATAATATAGAGTATTTTAATCTATTAAAACATAATCCAAACAGAAATCTGCACAGGCATGCCAAGAATTCCATTGCATTTTCCATAGTTATATCTTCAGACAGCCCTACATCCATCAATTTCACATCAACAACCCTGACCTTGATAAAAAAAACAATAATTTATTATAATCAAAACAAACCCTAGTAGACGGGAACATGAATGAACCACGAAATTTATATAATTTATCATTTCGTTCCAAAACGGTGCGTAGAAGTTGCTATTTGGGCGCGTGCCAACAAACCTGTACGTGGCACAAACAGTTCTTTACGTTTCTTTTGTGAAGAAGTGACGATGTGGCATCGGAGTTATTGTGATATAATAAGATAATATTTTGGGAAGTCTAAACGGTTTAGGAGAATTAGCAAGCAAAACTTTTGGTGGTGACAATTTATATGTTTGTGTCTTAAATTCTGGTGATTTCGGGCTTTAAGAACGATCACGAGTAACTGAAAAGGTCATCAATAAACTCATGATATTTTCCTGGAAATATTGTCTAGCAAGTATTGGCTGCGTCATAGTTTGTATCCAAATTAGAATTTCCTCTGAATTTAGCACTTCAATTATTAGGTTCCTGCGTTAAATTCGGTAACAACTCGCCAATCAAACGAGCTGATATACCACCACCGTCAGTTTGCTTCATCAACATCATTTTAGTCTAATGACGTCCACCGAGTTGAATTTAAATTGATTCGTCCTTGACCTGATGCCTTGGGTTAGGTTTATAATTACCATGTAGATATCCTTATTATCTGATCTATCAAATGCTTTCCTTTTTAGGGTTTCTAACCTCAAAGGGAAAATATGGAACCCTTATGACTTCGTTGTCCGTCTGTCTGCCTGTCAGTCAGTCAAGACCCTTTTTCTCCTTTCCTTGTTAAACTTCATTTGTTAACAGCATGATTGGATGGGTCGGCACAACATGTGTTATTCTTCCATACTTGTCTTTGTAGTCATCCCCTTTCTAGACATAATCAATCTCACACTCCATTTATACTTTAAGTCTCCCTTTAAGTTACTCTTATCGCCATCCTCATCTCAAAACTGTATCACAGTTTATCCATTTTAGATTGATCACTGTGCATGACCAATTGTTATGCTAACACACTATTGTAGGAAGGCATTAAATAAAAACGGCTCGCGCAGCCAACGCGACGTGTCGTCTAAATATAAACTCGCCGTGTTTTTTTTTGCACTGTTTTTAGTAATTAGCTCATGTATGTAGGTTTATTAGCTGATCAGAGTAAAGAGTTTTATTGATTTCTTGAAGAGGACTCTATGTTGTGGGAGCTCCATAGAATCTCTCTCTCAAAGTTGGTAAATGGAAACGAGCGTAAAAAATCACATTTAATTTTTTTTGTACCCAGAATATAGTCTCAATGTCATGCTCTTTGTTTTGCCAAGGAGCCAAACAAAACGCTAACTGAAAACTAAGTGATAGATATGCGATGCAACGGGATGAGTCGGGCGAGCAACAATAAATTTAACGTGGACACAGTCGCGGGCAGAAAGTAGTTAATTAAACATTCCAGAATAAAAAACGAACATCTTTTTCACTTTAAAGAGCTCTATTTGCTAAGCCAGTTCGAGATTTAAATAAAATCTTTGATAAGTTACCTCCTTGGTTGCCATGCATAACATGCATAATCAGCCTATTATGTTCCCACTGCTGGGACACAGGCCTCCTCTCTGTGAGAGGGAGTGGGCCGTAATCCACCACGAAGTATATGAGCTTTTATTGTAATTTATTCCTCCGATAAGCACATATAACTTTTCATATTAACATTGCCGGTCGCAACACGTATCTATTTGACCAGTACAGAATTTTAGATTTATCTCGAAGAAGGTTGTCAACATAATGCTCGATTTTCCAAGCATTATTTGAGAAAATTATCATTCATATTGTTATGGTGATTGAAAGACATGTTTAGCAGTAGACGACGTTAACATGAATCCCATGACGTTTTTGAAATAGCAAATGGAGAATCTTTGCACTAAAGAAACCTATGACTTTTTAATCGAATTTCGCCCCAATAATGATAATCAAGATTCTGCGTGTAATGAAAGGTCAAAATTGTTTATAGGTAGGTGCCCTTGGAACATTTCACAAAGACGGTTCGTTTTTATCGGACAATAAAAACGTACGTGTATATATTTAATGGTCACAGTCGATCCGTTTGCACTGACAACCTGTTGGGAGTTAACGGCATGGCATCTGTTCCTTAAATTGTATAAGTGCATAAATTTGATATTTTTTATCATGAATCTTGAACATTCAATAAATTAAATATGTACCTACTATCGGGATTCTTACAGTTACATCAGTATGTCAAACATTTGTTTTTGGGTTTTTTTGAGACTGTATATCTGAAGACTATAATAATTATAATGCATCAACGTTTTGAATATGCCGAATCTTTATATAACATTATTTATTCAACTGTCATTTTATCCAAATTCTGTCTACTACTGGTTTTTAAGGAAGCTTATCTTCCCCATAACGGACCGGTTTGACCAAAGTTGTTGTTACCAAGTGGACGGTAGTGGTGCTTCCTGATGATGCAAAATCAGGAAGTTCCTAAAAGCGAGACAGTAATGTATAAGATGGCACGAGTATAGGTTTTGAATTGGTCATTGAATATCGTCTTTCATCAATTACGTAACAGTATTAACTTTATATCCCTTCGACATAGAAGCACCAGAATCCGCTAATTACATTATTTATTTACATTACAAATGCTAAGCAATATTTGAAACTACGTATTGTTATTCGGGAGGTGTGACGTAAGCGAACAACGAAAACACGATTCTTTTGCACGTTGCCAAGAATGTAAATAATAATTAGAGCTTTGTGGCGGCATCTACACCGCAACATGCGAACAACGCATCACACTGACGTCACACAAATCCTGCTTCGCGCAATCAGAGTTTACCGCGCAGCTAGCCTATATACAACTTCCCAACATCAATCATCGGGCAGTTGCCCACCAGATACGACATCCATTTGGTCGGAAGATCCACCCATTTCCGAAGAGTATGAGTGAACTTTACACCCTGTTCCTCATATCCCTTCAGCTTTAATTATAAAATAACACAGTTCAATCGATCAACTGTAACGAAAGTTTTTTTTTTGTGATCTATCATTGTTGTATCTGCTTTGAGTCTAAGCTTGTTGAATGACTCGTCTACTGCCAAAACTTGGGTTATTTTCACTAATCAGTATGACTCACCTTTGTACCGGTACATCTACCGGTTGGATGAAAAAGATTGAGAGAATTGATGACTCCATCATCCTTCCTTGCCCCTTTTGTTCGTTGGTTTCCTTAATATCTAGCTAGAAGATCATTCAAAACTCGGCAGGAAGTGCAACCATAAATATTACGCTTATTTACGGACCATTGGCCGCACATAAGGATTAATGTTGGCCTTCTTGTTTCATGGAACAACACATTCGCCAAGGTTATTCTTTGGTACTGCTTTGATTAAGCTTCGATTAAAAAGCATGTAAAGCTTTCGACCGTATCATACCATTTTGGCACTTATTTGAAACTGTTTTCCAACGTTTTCTCTGTAAAGTCACTAACCATATTCCTGTTTTTCTTCAATAAAAAGCTTTAGGTTAAACCAAGAAACACTGACCATTGACAAGTGACTGAGTGATAGCTTCGTAAATACTTAGATGTTGATAATAACGTGGGGGGTACGAGAAACAGATATCACGTGATGAGATGTGGCCGAGAAAGATGCTGGAGAAACATGTTGTTCGTGAGTCATTGGCTATTGTGGATTAGTGGCTGATTTGCATAAATAGGCCAATCTGTTAATTAGTGGAAATTTGCGAAGTACTGGACTGAACCAAAAGAGACAGTTACTACTTGAGAATCTGGTGCAAACTGGCGCTACACGCAACGCTAATCGCACGCGACACTAAGGCACCGTGTGTCGTGGGGCGAGCGGTGCCTTTGAGTCGTGTGAGATTCGCGCCGCGTGTCGCGTACGTTTGTAGGAGCCTTTAGTCTTTGCAAGCTTTTCATATTGTCATCAGATGCGACAGGGATCAAACGTATAGCCTAAAGGAGATATTATCAGCTGCCAACCTGGTTATATGTTTATATTTTTCTTTACCAAACAAGGTTGGAATAGAATATCTTTATTTGACATGAAAAACGGTGCCTGAAAGGTTTTAAATATTTTGTTGACTAACGCAGCAGTCTTGTTTTTACTATCAAAACATATTTAAATTACTTGTATAGAGGCGAGAATAGTAACACCACAATTTTAGCTCGACTCTGATAAAAATAATGTATCAACGCTTGACGCGCTTGACCTTTCTGTGAGTCACACTTCCCGGGTAATAGGTCTATTACTGTAGCCATTTGGTCACTAGGGCATTCAATTTGACAGCAGCTATCGGTGGCGGGAGAGTTATACTAAATCTTCAATTCAATTCGTAGGGTCGAGACTAATTCTTCAGAGAACTCAGAAATTGAATTTTATTTCTAAGACATCTTAAAGTTAAAGGAGTTTTAAGCCTCGACACGTAGTATCTGAACACGGTACTCCTTCATTCACAACTAACACGTCAATATAAAACAATACTTCTACTGGATCACCTTCGGGCTGAGGTCGGGAACTATCGCCACTCGCTATCGTTTCCAAGAAAACGTTTATTTTTAAACAATAGGTACTCTTTGGCTTCGTTCTCGGAATCATATGGGGCAATGTTATCCAGGGCTTGGTCCGACTGAAGGAGGGTAATACTTTAAGCTTCTATGGAGTTGCCGTTTACTTCCCAATATAAAATAGACCATGATTTTTCTTGAACTGTATTTCTTAGCCATGTGGTAATTTACATCTAATTTCTTAACGATTTGCTATATAACCTGCGCATCAGTAATCAACAATACAGATCGCGGTAATATCTCAAACGAAAATGTTCAACACAGATTAATAGCAATTGTCATCTGGATTATACAACAGCTTATTAAAATAGCTCAACAGTGTAAATATCCGAAAACTTACACTCACTTTCATTAGAAACCATTTAGAAAACGAAATAACGATAGATTTTCCCGAAAATCACAAAACAATCCATTTGATTCGCTATTAATACTATTCACCATGCCGCCATAAACGTATCATTGCAAGTTGTAGGTAATAGCTTACATGTACACTTTACTACATAGACGGTAATACGAACTAAAGTTTTTAACTATACAGCAATTCCACACTACTGGTTTATGTTGTTCGTGGAACCACTGACATGTCTGCGTATTCATTCAGTTTGAAGCTGTATTTCATGGTTTCCACATTTGATTACAATATTGGCATTACTTTCGTCTACGGTAAGTTTTCTTCCTAGACTCATTCTCATATCAGATTTGTAGGTTCCAATTAGTATATTTAAATGACAAGACTTATTAATTAACTTATTCGTTGACACTACCTGCTATAGAAGCCTGATGAATAAAAAACCTTATCAGATGTGGCACCTCCCCGCAACAAATCACAAATCCCAGAAAACTAATCAATCACACAATACAATTAACTTGGAACTTTCAACATTTCCTTAACAGACTGAAAACTAAGAAACCCAATCCACTAATGTGCCAGAATGCCATAATAGTCGCAACAATGTGCTACAAAACAATGTTGTCTTCCCGAACACTTAGCATACAACGCATTAATGCTAAGTGTGCGACCTAGAGCACCCACGCGCTATGCACTGACTGCCGTGATATCATACTACATGGAATATGGAAGGAAGAAGGATATGCCGAAACTAAAATCTGCAAATTCAGAAAGTAAAATTGTTCATGATAATATTGGTAATGAGGATGATTGAGGTATAGAGCAATACCTAAGAAACCTATATATGGATTGTGTCATATTAGAAAGATGCTAGAACGAAAGTCGGAGTGATAGCTGATAGCGGAATTTGGAAGAAGACATGCTGTCTAAACAATACGAATAAAGGCAGTAAACATGAATGGAGATGAGCATTAGAAACGGTACTCTTCATAAAAAGCAATCTTGAAATGTAAAGCATCACATAAGTGAAAGAGTTAACTCATAGTCGTCAAACCTCAATTTTGGCTTTTTGATGATTTGCAATGCAGATTCACTGTGTAAAGATATCGCTAATGCGCATAACTTGATGTTTGAATATTCGTTTAAAAATATGTGCCTATCATATAAAATAAATATCTTCTATGATCTTAGATTATACAGGATACACCTCTAGAATTTAATGGGCTTGTCTGTAATGATAGACAGATTTGTTATTAGGTTTGTCACCGTTCGGTGTTTCGTCATCCTTCTTAGCTTTTTTATTTTGTGGTAGAATTGAATCAGGCATCTCAATGTGGCACTGTAGAGTTATAGGATGATAATGATTAGATAATAGGGATGATGACTAATGTTAAAAATGTTCTAAAAATAATGTAATTTCAAAGAACACATAGTAAAAATGCGATAATCGAAAAAATCCATTAAATTGATGTAAATATGAAGAAAATACACGCTTTTAAAGTTTTTGGAGGGGATTATTCCCGTCGCGCGGTACGGACAATGTAAGGTGCTAGTATGAAGTTACATAGTCGTGACGTCACTTCTACGATAGTGCTGTTCTTGTCTAGCACTTAACTTATAAAACGTTTATAACTTGGCAATTTTTAAAGGTTTTACACTTTTTCTAATAATGTTTGTATCATTTGGGAACAAATATTTTTTTGAGTTAAAAATCAAACTCAATAAAATTCAAACTCAAAGCATTTATTTAAAATAAACCACAGGCAATTTCGAATTTTCAATGAGTCGGTCAGTCAGATATGTGAAGCTAGTTGTCCACTCCAAAGCGTAGTAGGTACCTATGGAGAAGAACGGGCAAGAAACTCCATGGACACTCTTTTAAATAATATTGTTACATCAAATATTAAAAATGACATCATCTCTATTCCTTCTTCTAATTTTATCTAACTGGGTGCCCGTGCAGGGCCAAGGCCTTCCTTTCCCTTTTTCACACAATTCCATCTTTGTTCAGTGCCGGTAAATCTGACAATCCTGGCTTTTATTAATTATTTTTGTAATAGTAATAGTGCAATATTATTTGTCAGAATATTGTCCTTTGGCACTGTTGTTGGTACTGTAAACGTAAACAGACTTTAGCGCCCAGGAAATTGTAAACGTGAAATTCCCAATAATTAAAAATACAAAGTCACTAAGCATGTTTTCATGAATCACATAATTCAAAAATAACGTTGCGCTTATGCACTGTATAAACGAATTAATTTTAATGAAATAAAGACACTTAGATCTAAATTATTATCTCGTCGCGGTATGTTAGATCTAGATCAAACGATTTCTTGTGGTACCGTACATATGTTTGGCTTACATTTGAACAACAAGTTTTGTTAACGTAAAGGTCAAAGACAGTGGGTTAACTTCACGAAAGTTAAGGCATTGCCTCACATCTATCTGAAAATCATGTGACTAAAAGAGTGATAGATATAAATGTTGATGAATAGAGAGGGAGAAGAAGGCCAGAGAAAAGAGAAGGTGGATTGTGTGAGGAATGTAAAGAGAGTGAATGAAAGCGTGACGGCTGACAGAGGGGAATGGAAAAAGAACCGTGTTGCGCCCACCCCAAGTAACCTGGGAAAGGGGTGGGAAGGTAATGACATTAAGGTTCACTTTATTTGAGCACCAAATAGGGTAATCTACATACCTTTTTCATCGTAGATTTAAGCAAAACAACTTTTTGTATCTAACATCCATTCTAATCAAGAATCTCTACGAACGAGAAAAGCTCAAGCCATGATTTTATCTTAAAACTATTGTCACTTATCTACACAGTAGTACACCTCCGAAACTGGTATCTTTACACCGTACCCTTAACGGCGAGACGTATAAAAACTTGAATTCTAAAGTTGCGTTCGCAAAAAATATGCTTCTGCGACGTAGTATAGTTTTTGTGACACGTTTTTATGCAATGTCTTTCAGTGCAAGAACACTGATTCAAATCGTGAAAACTGCCAAACCCGTGCAGAATTTGGTGTTGACAGTGATTTAATCAGCATGGCCAAGGTCAATGGACATGAGCTTACATAAAAAATAGAAATACATTTTGTCCATTATATAGCAATTGTAAAGACTTTACGATGCGCATTAACTATGCTTTGATAATAATCGGCCATCTATACATCGTTCTTGGTAACATTGTCAACATTGTGTTTTACAATATTTTGACATCTTGTTTTCTTTTGATAAGACTTTTCATCCTAGAACTTGTAAAGAATACGGCTTCTGCCATTCTCTTGCAAGCTCTTTGTTCAATCAATTTATCAACTTCTTTGCATATTCATTGCATTTGCAGCATACATAAGCAAGATAGGAAAGGCAATTCAGGAAAATAGTTACGGTTCAGCGTAGGTGAGCTGGCGGCATCTCAATAATGCATCGAGATGACGTTTATTGTTGTCAACTTATTGCTTACGATGTATTGGCGCCGCGGAGCGATGTCTTTGAATTTACACACCCAGCTTTGGAAAAGCATTGTCTAAATAGGTTTAAGATGTTGTTAAGATCCGTGTGTAAGCCTCTTTGTTTCTATTAATAAGGCTTTTAGTTTATTGTGTCATGTTTTAGGTTTCAACTCAGCTTACATTAGGTACGTTAAAACGCTTCAGGTGGAGGTATTCCCTTAAGGTTGCTCAGCAGAAATGGGTTAGTGACGAAAGCAAACAGTAAAAACCAGTTATGTTTACATTCGCACCACAAAATCGCATTTATTAAATCATTACATTGTGATTTTCCTGTCTACTATTTTCCCATGACTTCACAATGTGTTCAACAACAGATTTTTTCAACCGACAATGATCATAGTGTCGAAACCATCAGCCATTCAATCATCAATATTGTAATCTCAATCAATCTGCTTAAACTTGAATCTGTGGATACCAGTATTTTACATGGATCGCTGTTCATATAATGACTGTACAACCCAGTTACTGGGTAACACGATGCCCCTTGATAGGTCTGGTTGTCAGACTTTTGGACTTCTAATTAACGTAACGACCTTCAAAGATCCACGAAGGACAGCCGGGCACAACGGCTTAACGTGCTTTCCGAGGCACGGAGGGGTCTCGGTTATGGATGGTCACTTATCCACGAACTGTACCTTAACCTCGGTCGCGATCTTCCTTCGACCCATGCGGCTGTTATTATTTACCCACGAGCCCCTCTATCTTTATTATCTATTGAGTCACAATTAAGCAGCTACCAAGCCATGACCTCAGTAGGGAACAAAGAAAGTCGATTAACAAACACTGCAGCATTGTAAGCGTCAGATGTAAGTGACAAAGTCTGAGATGTGATGCCTGTCTTAGATATAATGGGAGGAATGTGAGGTGATTAGTGGAATCATTTGTCTTATATTGTTTCGATGACAAGACTGATGAAGAGATATGATGGGGTTATGCAGCAAGAATGATTGTTTTTTATAGTTTTTGAGCAGATTTTTGGAGAGTTTGTAAAGAATTTGTGGTTTTCCAACTTAGTAATGAATGTACGATTTTGTCTTTAACATAACATAACATCACGCCTTGTTTCCCGAAGGGTTGGGCAGAGGTGTACCTATAGTACACCCACATTTCGCCAGTTATGTTTAAGTCCCATGTAATAGGGGGCGAGCCTATTGCCATCTACCGGGCACAAATCCAGACTTCGGGCGGCCACTGAGAAATTCCAGATAGAAAAACCCAATAACACGTTGCCCGACCTGGGAATCGAACCCAGGACCTCATGCTCAGCAGTAGCGATTGCGACCACTAGACCAACGAGGCAGTCTAGTGGATAAATAATAATGATTTTGTCTTTATCTTTGATTAACGTCCATACTCTAAGTCGTAACCTCGAAAGCTACTCGACTCACAACTCTGCCGAGGAGACCTCAAGGTGTGACTCACAAGTCCCTCAAAATCGTTGTTCACAGTCGTCAGATTAAGGAAATTATAAAGCCTCAAGGTAGATGCCGACGTACCTTATATTTGACAGTTGGTTCCTCAACTCAAACACACCTCGATTGAGGAAACTGTTTGAGATGAGGATAAAATTGCTACTATGAATACCAAAACCACCCTAGTGAGGCTGCAAGTCGAGGAAATCATGAGCTTTTGACATAGACCATAGATGTAATTCTTTGAGTTTAGATGACGCCGATTTATCACCAGTCAATGTTACTTTTGAACCGCCATTGAATTAATTTTTCAGCCACTAATTAATTGTGGTATAGACATGTTTTCCATCGAACATGCAGTGTGATCCTTGTTCTGTATTCATTTTTAGGTTCCAATCATAGTTTCCTCAGCGATATTGCGCGTTGTTTCAAAATCTGCATTTGTTAATAACCCTATGATATTGTTACTTAAAATTCGTCTCTAATGCCTGTTGTCTCACAGGATCTCAGTGACAGTTGCCAAGCTCGGTCATCCTGCAAACAATGACAACACACACATTGTCGCAACATATATATACTATAAACATGTACATAGACACAACGTTTCGCAGCTAGATTAAATCATCGGTGACTTTCCGGAGTTGTTTGTTGATTTTGAATTAAACATATATGTAGATGGATGCCTTTATTAGCAGTGGGTAGAACAAAGCTGCCAATAATAGCCGAGCTTTTACAGTCGCTATTTATACCCGATATATTAATCGCAGAGTTGCCATTTAATTAGGTAGACATCTAGGCAGGATGAGGACTACCCGAATACCTGAGGAGCTAGACAAAGACATCGATTACTAAACTTGCGGGTAAAGTCACAAATGAATTGGATTCACATAAGTTACCGAAAATCTTGACAATCCTGTTGAAAGGCATTGTAGAAAAACGTAACGCTTTGGAAGCGATTTGCCGCTTGTCTAGAGTGCTTGATTTAAGATTGTATTTTGAAAATGGGGCTGCTAACTGTAGCATAATCATGTATCAGAGATGATTGATCTTAATATTGCTCATAGTTAAGTCTATCAATGACAGACACTATCTTCCGTTTGTTAGGTATATGGTAATTTCATGCTAGTCTTAGTTCAATGTACGCTAACAGGTTTATCAGCTAAGCTAAATTTGCAGTAGCTATGTGATTGATTAAATCATCGCTGACTCCATCTGTATTTGCTTTTGACTGAAGTTGTATATTTTTGGACTTGACTCGTTGGTCTAGTGGTCGCAATCGCTACTGCTGAGCATGAGGTCCTGGGTTCGATTCCCAGGTCGGGCAACGTGTGATTTTCTATCTGGAATTTCTCAGTAACAGCCCGAAGTCTGGATTATTGCCCGGTAGATGGCAATAGGCTCGCCCCCTATTATATGGGACTTAAACATAACTGGCGAAATGTGGGTGTACTATAGGTACACCTCTGCCCAACCCTTCGGGGAAACAAGGCGTGATGTTATGTTTATGTGTTGACTGTCATTGAGCATTAAAAAAGAAAAAATAAAACTAATAATAATAATCTTGTGTCCATTTAGTATTATTAACAACGACTTGTTAAACTTTCAAACTAAACTAACAACTAATCTACGTGGCTCAACCATGATGGCACGTGTCTCTGCGTCTGCACCCAGTACCTTATAAAGGGACTGTCCACCTTATCGAACAATGTTTTAGGATGCTGTAGGAGCTTCCGCGCAACCTACCCATTTTTGACGCCGCCATCTTTCTCATTATGGCAAGGAAATCTTAGTCTGAAATCGCCAATCCGCCTTGAGCAAGCGTGGTGATCAATGCTCGTGACGTCTCTGTGTGAGAAGAGGCCTTTTCCCCCCACTTGGATAACAATGGGCTGGTGTTGTAATAAAAATATTTATTTGAAACCACATGGAAAAACACAATAAATAGGCACAATTCATATACATAAAGTCACGCCTTTCTCCCCTTGCACAACATAATACGTCATAAACCATGGCACTGCGATTTTTTCTGTGATTCTCTCTGATTTACAAATGAATCATACAAATTGCAGGAAAACGGGCTTCCTTCATTCAATACTATTGATGTTTCCGAGAATATTATACTTTGAAATTAAAGTAGTTGGAGGATTTTGGCAAAACTCCATATCGTTATGATGACTTAAAAGTGGTGTCTGTGATTCATTTGATGGTTACCATCTAAGGTGTTGCCACAATTTTCCTCGTCTTAAATGTTGATTAAACTGGTTTTTACCTATTAATAAACATTCCGCTGGTCTAGTGGTCGCATGTGCTTTTGCTGAGTATGAAGTTGTGGGTTCGATTCCCAGGTCGTGCAAAGCGTTATTACGTTTCTCGTCAGGAATTTGTAGAAGCGGCCCAGTCTGGATTTATGCCCGGTTGATGATGGCAATAAACTCGCCCCCTGTTACATGGGACTTAAACATAAACATAACTGGTGAAATGTTGAAATGCCAACAGGTGTGCTGGGTGCACTAAAGGTACACCTCTGTCCTCTCACCTACCCAAGCAACAACCAGTGTGAACACGTAAATCTCTCCAAAAAACCTAATTCGTTCTCCACTCCCAAAAACAATTCAAACAGTTATATCATCGAGCCGTTCGTGAAACTGCTCGTCCGAGAAATGTTCTATAAATCATTGATGCTGTAAATCGCCTAACTCGGTCAATTTCACGGTAAAATCTAGGCAGTACTAGAGATGTTACATAAAAAGTGAAGGTTCGGGAAAATTGTAATTAGGACTGGGAAAGATTATTGGGAATCCTAGATTCCGGAGACGTCAAAGTCGGACAGACATATACACTTAAACTTTCAGGCTAATTTAACATGGCGTAAAATATTCCGAAAGATAGATCTACTTGATGATACATTTAAGAAATAAACAATTGAAAGAGTTCTTGCAAGTAAGATTGTCCGTAAGGAAAGACTGATTGAAATTATTTTTGTAGTAAATATGAACAGAACAATACGCGGTTTATCCCCGAAGGCTGGAAGTGTTTAGTGTTTTGACTCCTCTTAACAGAAGCCTGTAATATACGAGTAGCGTGAGTTTTTATACTGTCGCATTATGAATTGATTTTTCTGGTACGGATGGAACCCCGTGGCTTGTCATTTTGGGTGGGAAATCATCAAATGACTTCTCTCGCTCTGTCTGGGTGGAGCGGGAGGGCGTGCCAGACTTTTACTGACTAAAACTCACCTGTGCCACGGTATCTCTTTCGAACAACCCGCGACCCTGGCAGGTGGAACCCCGTGGCTGAGAAATCTTCAGGTATGACTCCTGCGCAACACAAAACATCATCTGCCTACCCTTTTGCCAATCATGTTGAGGTCGGCTTCCAGACTGACCGGATGCGGTTGCCAATACCAGTATATTACACGGACGACTGCCTAATTGACCTCCACAACCCAGTTACTAGGTGATACGATGGTAATGTTTTGGGTCATCTGACGACCCGTAACGACTGGCACAGATCACGAATCACAACCGGCACAGCTTAACGTGCTTTCCGAGACACGGAGGGTTCGTGGTATGTAAAGATGATCGCCCATACACTGATTGATCGCAGCAAGCGCTGCTAAACCTGATCCGTACAGCTGTTATTAGCCACAACCATAGCCCCTGCACAACACAAATGCAACCACGATATAGACGATATTAGTGTTGGACCAGCGGGTTAATTCCGTGACGCACAAGGCAATGGCAATCGATGGCAATGCCTTTAATTTTGACTGTTATGCGACGTCCATTGCGATAATTACGTTGTTGAGCAGACGATTTTTCCAACATGCGAAGCAATGGGTGAGAAATTTCCTTAAAATTTGAAAGCTTTTGAAAGTAACGTGTGTTCCGGAGTTAGGATGAGGGCCAAACATTACTATACTGGTAAATTAAATTGTAACACAGTTTGAATTACACAATCCGAAAGTTCTGAATAAATATTGCCAATCCATTTCTTCATAGGCAGGGACTCAAAGAGTAACCGTAATAAGTGTAATATAAATACACGTAGTAAATTGTTATACCCAAATTTAGATTAACTAAAACAAGAAAATCATTTCTGATAAACAGTATCCGCTTTTATAACAAGTTGCCAAAGTCGGTTACAGACCTTAGCGATGGAAAGTTCAAAACCCACATCAAACGTGTCCTTATAAAAAAAGCATATTATAAGATTAAAGACTACGTCGAAGACAAGGGAGTTTGGCAATAATTCCTTCTGCACATGTGGCTTCCCTGGTACCTCATAAACGGCATCACTATGTAAATTTCTAACAACTGCTCCCAAATAACGGTGTTTATTTTTTTATTTTTTATAATTAGATATTAGTGTTTACATAACTCTGACATAATATTATCATTATTTGACATTATATATCTACAATTTTAATTTCAACTCACCATTATTGGCTTTTGGTTTAAAATAGTTTATTATTTTACTTTATTAGATTATTTTATATTTTGTAAATGTGAGAACGAAATAGACCATAGTCTATTTGTTAAACATATGGTACTTGTTGACAGGCCTACACTGTCCTCCCATACCTATTAACACTGTAATTTGAAACATTGTAAAAGACAAATATTTTTAAAGGAGTAACCATGGCGTTTCTTGCCGGCTCTTCTCCATAGGAAACGACCAATTGGAATAGTGCACCTAGATTCTGACGTTTCATAAGTTTTGTATCTTTTTAATGTGTTGCTATCTTTTGTGTTGTGTATTTTGAGATTTAGTTATAATGTGTACTTTATTGTATGTTTCAATTCTATGTTTTGTAAGTGTACACCTATGGACAGAAGGCTGAAATAAACGTTTATTATTATAAGTGCCCATGTAGGTTTATGTGAAATAAAATATTTTCATTTTAAATAAGTGTAACAGAAATAAGCAGTTTTAGGTATAATTGAACGGTACCGCAACAACGCGCGGCGAACACACAGACAGACACGGCGTTGCCAAAATAGCCGCAATCCAGTCGGGATAGCGGCTATTCACAATCGCATTGCATTGCATTTCGGCTACTTCGGCAGTCGGGTAAACCTGCTACTCTTATTAACACTGTTAAAACTTTTATATCTGTTACAGATATATTACTGTTACACTTTTGTAAGTGTTTTGGGTCAACACCTTTATTCAAAATGTTAAAATGTAACACTTATAATTCTGTAACCTATAAGGTGTTTTTAAGTCCCTGTTCGTAGATATAATAAGTTCGTCTGCTCAAAAACGTAAATAACGCAATGAACGTGACTTCAGGGCGTACGCGAACGCGTACTGCAAAAATACGGCATGAACAATAAAAGCCACACTTTCATGTGTTTAGATGTCGTACGGAATGGAATGTGTAATTGCATTGCTATGCATGAGTAGCGTGACTCGAATCGAACCCGATCCCGAATTAGTTCCAACTGCTTTCAGCTAAACAGTTCTGAATAACTTACACAGGAAATGTTTGTATTTGGCGAATCATCAAATCATAGAACAATCATAACTTTGCATTCTTATTAGGTGATTCGGGCCCACTAGTGGAGATCGGTGTCGTTTTCGTGGTTATCGAAAATTACTGCCGCTGAAATGAGATTGCCAATAGATTTTGAGCATTTTTAATTACGGGATTCCGGGTTTTTATCGGGACCTTCAGAATGGAAGTCAGAACAAACGTCAAACAAGTATTAAGTTATTGAAGGTCTAAAGACAAATAATAGTCATATTTTTTAAAGATGCCAGATTCTGTTCCTTCTCCTATAGTCAGCCAGGAAAAACACTTTTGAAAAGATATCTTTGCACACGATTGAAAAATATAAGTAGTTTTGAGACCTTGTACCTTGACCGAATCAGACAAATACTAGAACGAACTAAGCGATTAGGCACAGCGCATATTCTGTTTCAGCGTCTAAAGCATCTATCTGTTACACGTCAACTATTAATAACTTTTATTTATCGCTTCAATAATACATTTCAAAACACTCTAGATTAAAGAAGCTTTTCATGTCGGTTTGGGTGACCGCGTTGTTCTTCCAAACAACGCAACGGATTTTGATGCGGTCTTCACCAACATTTATGTAGGTTATTCCGGAAGGCCTATGTGTATTACACAGACTTTTTTTATATTTGTAAGTTTAATATTATTATAATCTTACACATCATTGTTTTGTCAAGCCGCAAAACCGTGCAAAGCTGGGGCGAGTCGTTAGTTTTGTAATATAAATCTTATTCTTCAAAGTTTTCATAGTCAGATTGTTTCGCCCGGAAACTTGGGCAGCTGTGTTTACGATTCGTTCGAAACCATCAAATGTAATGGTTTGCTACGAACGGGCTTTTAAGAGCGGCGCTACGCCATTCGTTGCGGATCATCTGGTAATGGTGGAATGTTCAGGTGTTATTAGTGTATAGGCTCCCGCAGACAGGCGCGACGCGCCTCTGTTAGAACAATTTCCATGAAGCCTTGAGGGTGAAAACTTATATCACGCCACGCGACGACAATGAAGAGTGCTCATTGGCTACGTTTCATCTCAAATACTCGTCTTCATCTGGTCAGTGAGCATGCGAGGAGTGACGTCTTGTGTTACAAGTGTGCTTGCGGCCTTAAGGCCAAACAGCGGGCTTAATCCTTGAAGATTCTTCAATACGTTATTGTTTTGTAATAAATAATGTTTAAAGTTTTTATATCCGACATACTTATATTACGTTATTCTAGATCACCAATGTAATGTTTCCGCATAACCCATTCAATAATAACAAGATTTTACCGTGCCTATTACAGGCAATGAGATTCTTTCAAAAAAGGAGACAATGCCATTTGTATTTACTATGATTAATAACAATTTCGATTCTATAGACGTTTTTCTGAAAAGAAAGAATCATAAACAAATAAGTCTTTTTTATATAAAAGACAAAGGAACTCCATTGAAACCGCGGTATAAGAATTTCTTAGGGTTTATACATTCAATTATTATATGCCCTAACAAGGGCGACCATATGACCTTCGTAACTTTTATCGAACTCTGTTTGAATGAACTCGTGATCAAACGTGTACCAGGTAATCATTGAGGGTCGCGTTATCGCGTTCTATTGGGACAGCGGCTATGGGAATCTTGCTGGGTATTTTTTTTAACCTTACAGATTTTCTTTCAATAACCGAATCTCTGTACTAAGAAACATTGTTCAAACGTCCGGTGTTATCCTTACGATCTCGCTCAATCGTAGGAAGTGGGCAGACTTGTTCTCGGAACTATAATTTAATGGGAAGCCAGCGTTTGTGTTAAACGCCAAGTTTTTCGGAATACATGTCAATGTTTATATACTGTACGGGTTGGTAACTCCGAAGCGATTCTCGAAATTGGTGTAGGCGATTGGTTGTTGAGAGATTACTTGCGCGCTTCGGAAGTGATTGAAATAAGAATTGGCAATTCTCATCTTGTCTGACATTTTGTTGAAGAATTTGATTTTGCATAGTTCTGAGAAGCTGGACATACATAGGTGTAGAATAATCATAAGAGCAGGTGGAACGATGACCTAGTGCAGGACGCGGAAGCAACTGACTCGTAAATGTGGCGAAGCGGATGGATTCATAGATGAATTTGGATACTTCTTTCCTTTTTTCAAGAACTCTTTGTGAAGCTTTATAATTTAGAAGTAGCTTGTGTATACTGGGTGTCTTGTAACGGCCAAACCCAATAACCTAAGACAGATAGCTACTAAGATGATAGACAGTACAATTCTATCTGTCCCAGTCAAACAAATAGCTGTCAACACGTTATAGGGACGCACACTTTGGCTTTATTTGGACGTTAAAACCAGATTGATAGGTTTTACTATCTCCAGTACTCCAAAATTGGAGATAGATACGTTATTGGGTTCGGCCGTATGTCGACGTCAAGCCGGAGTCGGGTGATAGGTCGGGTCATAATAGTTAAAAGAAAAATAAAATAAAAAGTTAAACATTGTAGCAACTGGAGTGAAAAGACCGTCACAGGCAGTAAATTTTCTCGTTTTTATTTTGATTAATGCCCTAATTTTTTTTTAATATTTTTCTGTGCCTATCACCCGATTCCGACTTCGGGATAATCTGTATAGGAAGGTGGTTAATTCTGTGCCCACGTCATGTGAATAAACTATATACTACTATAAACGTACGTTTTCCAGTGCGTATATTATGTTTCATTGACCTATTCAATATTGTTATTAGTACTTACGTCAGAAAAGGGTTTCCTAAGCTCTTATGTCGTAGGTGTTATTGATAACTTCACATAATGCGGACTTATGTATTTTCGTCAATATCTTGTATTAAAAAAACTCTTCCTTATCAAAAGAAATGCCTCAAATTTATGTAATAATCGAGAATCAAAGAAACGTTTTGAATCGTGTTTTCTTCATCTTTTCAATCGATTTCCCAGTCATCATTGTTTCTTTAGAGATTTCTGTTTTTCAATAGTATTATTTTGACGATTTTGATCTGCATTTGATTTGAAAGACTGTCCTGCTAACAAATTATTGTTTGAAGTTTACTCAAAATTAAACTGCAACAAAATCGTCTTTTTCATTGCCCATATAATGAGGGCCCCCTCTGTTCTCTATAAGCATATGTTAGTAGGTAGGTAGTTTATTCCAATGAGGTAGGGTTAATAACGACTAGCGGTGACGTCATTCTCAAATTCCCCACACAGTAATTGGACCTTCGACATGCTACGCACTTCGGGTTTCGGTTACTCGATCGTTAATTCAAATAATATTTTTGAATCGAGAAGTTACATAAACTAGATTTTCTGAAATCTCAATAGTGTTTCATTAATTCTGGTTGGAATTCGCAATAAATCTTCGAACCTTTTTTGACTCTAAATGTTCCATGTTGACAAATTTTCTTCTGGTTACAACAATGTTGGATTAGTCAATCAATCATCATCACATCATCTCCACTTTGATGACGCTATCAAGAAAAGTATCGTCACACGTTCTTGGCACTGGCCTGCTACGTGTAGTTCAACTACTCAAGTCCAAGGGTCATTAACTTTTGACCACAATTACCTGTTACTAATTGTATGACCGTTAAAGGTTCGGAATTTCGCATATGAACAGAAGTTTGTGCAACATTCTTTAAATATTTGTAGCAATTTTTTTCGTCGCATTTTCGGGTCTTACTTTAGGACATATATTTATTTACTCTTTGTATAGTAAGTGCTTATTATTATCATCAATGATCTCTTTCTATATGTGCATTTAAACTTGAGGCTTATAGTTTTAATGTTGATTTCAGGACTCCAGTCCATCATCTCAATTCACTGACTTCTTCATAATTATTATCTTACAAAGTACAATCCTACACTATTATTTCATTCAACAAACTCCCCTCAAAATTTCAGCTTTCAACAATATCTAAACCTTAAACAAAGCGAAGTTTATTAATAACTTTGGCTTTATTGAAACAGTAAATAGCCAACGTATCAGAGAACGCCAATCATATGTTGTTACTTATAAACTAAACATTCTCCGGTCTAGTTGAAACAATCATGCAACATTATGTTCAAACCATAGAATTTGGCGGACATAAACTCCTTTTCGCCATATGTTGACCCTGAATACACCGACTCACTCACACTAACTATATTTTCATCTATAATTCCAAAAAAGTACTCTATGGTTATGATTTTAAAATTTAATTTTGAATTGTGCGAAACGTGGGTTAGGACGTTTGCTAATTGAGCGGTACGAATGCTTGAGAGTAATCGCGTCTCGTTCTAATGTGCGTTTTGTTTTATTGCCTTCTCGTTTCGCGTACCATTCAGTTTGAAGTGCACAGGTGCATCATACGTCTGTCTCGCTCGCTCCCCTTGTTTATATGTGGTCGCTCGTGGGTCAGTCTCCCGATGCCATCGGTGTGTAACTGACGTGTTGCTACAAGCGTATAACTCAGCTATTTAGAAAGTGCCTGTGTAGTGGATGTGTTGGTGTTTTTTTTTTATGAAAGAAATATTTAGTGATGGCAATGACATCGTGCCTTAATGCCAGTGTAGTGTTGTGCATCAGGTGTTAGTGACGTTCTTGGCATTTCGTTGTTTCCTTTTGGATATCCTTTTGTTCGGAAACGTGAGCGTCCGGCTTGTAAGCGTATGCTACGGTTTGTTTTTATTTTTATTTTAACTCGCGATTTTTTAAATGAAGATTGTCGCCAATGAGTTGTGTAATTAAAACTATCCAATCAAATACTTTTTTTTAAAGTTAGATAACATAACAAGAGTTCTTATAAAGTTCGTTTGTTCTTCAACTTTACTTTATTTCGCAGAAGTGACACTGACATCATGATTATAAATACCACAACTTTGAAAAATAACACCCAAAGAGGGTAAGATTAAAATAATCAAACACAAACTCCCTAGAGGAACTAACGTGCCAAAAACAGTTCAAACACTTTAAAGACCGTTTAAGAAGAATTCCTCAATTCGATTACAATTTTTAGAGACGTCATTCAGTTATGTTAAAAAGTCGTAAAGACCAACACAGAAGTAACACGGTAATACCTACTTGTTTTACTGTGTTTACACAAATGTTCACAGACATGACTGATGGTCAAACTTTTATTTTAAAGTAATGAAACTATACAGCGAGGAATTTCTACCAAATCATTGCACTGGTTAGAATTTAGATTTAGCGAAGCTAGATTTAATGTAGGTTAAATGCTTTGTAGAAGCTGTTTTAAACATTGTACGATTTTTGAATGATTGTAGTTGAACTCTGGGTGCTAAAATATTCATATCAGTTTTGAGCTCACGATGGTTAAAATTTGGTGATGTGAATCTTATGGATTCATAGCCACTTTATCATGAGGCTTCCTGTATCCTGTCGAATCCAGCTGCCTAAATCGCCATAATTTTATCTATCTGGGGGCGTCCCCCCCTGTGTAAATTTCTATATCAGTTTTCACGAAGTGTGATCTTCCTTCGAACTTCCCAATCTATACAGAAATTCTCACTCCTGAATTTTGGCAAAGCAAAATAATATTTTCATTTAAAAGAGTGTCCAACTAGGATTTGGAATGAGCTTGTATCTTTCTGACTGACAAACTTCTTGACAATTCAAAAGCGCCTGCAAATGGGTTAATCGAAATAAATGCGAATAAAAAAAGCAATTGTGTCAAGAAAATGTTAATGTTCCCTCCAGCAGTTAAAGCTGTATCAAAGAAAACTCGTTCATATCCAACATAAAATTTCACTACAAACCCAGATACTTAGATGTAATCCATCCATAGATAGCATCGTGATCCGCTCTGAGAATATTTTCACGTTTGTCCGGAGAAGTCATTAGTTTATAAACCAGTCGATTGCTTCAAACTATTTCACAATTCTCATGGGAGCCCGGCTTTCTTGATGTCTCGTGTAATTTATGTTCGTTTGAGTAAAGTATAGGTTTGTAATGGAGTCCAAGATGACCAAAAGATAAGTAGAGAGAATTTAGTTTGAATACACTTAAATCTTAGAATGATCAAAAATATGGTTTTGGAGTCGTTAATTTTAGAAATAATGTTTAGTGTTACCCTTTTTGTCCCATTTGAGAATCAAATTGATTAGAAGGTTTCGGTACACAGATTCTGCAAATGTATGATAGTGATACATAAAGCAATCAATGTTAGAACATAATCAGAATCATAATTACGAATATACCATGTTAGGAAGTCAAAGGCATTCAAACATAGGGAAAAAAGCAGTTACAACAAGATATACAAAGTTTTAAAAGCTCTTTTATCTAGACAGTACAAAGTACAAAACAAGTTCTTTCTAATCACAACAAAAACCTCACGGAAGAGCTTCGGGCATCGCGTGACTTAGTATACACTACAGCACATCAAGCAAGACATTTCCAGTAAATCCTGGCCTCAGATTATACCTATAAGCTTTCCGTAAATTAAAGGCCAGATTATGTGTCGTCGTGAGTACTGAAACGCATTGTCCGTATATAACAAGTTCCGCCAGTTATGTCATAGTTAAATCTACGTGTTTTGATATATAAACCTGCATAAATATGACAGGTTCGGCAAGGTAAACTGGATTCAAAGTTCTAATTGCTATTAATATCCTATTCATAATGGATTTGGATAGTTCCGGGCATTGGGACTTTCAAATTAGATTTTCTAAACAATGAGGAAGATTACTAGAATAGGGCTTTTGAAATTCTGTTTTCGAAGTTTCCAAAATATGCGGATATATACTTTTTATGTCTTAAACTTGATTATCAGGTTCGATAAAACGTGATTATGTATTTTTTTTATGTGTATTCCAACATTAATTTGAAATTTCTGATGTTTTGATTTTTTTTATGTAATATAATGGATTTTTATAAGTCTTTGATGAAGTTATACTCCTTTTTTGAGAGCAGACCACTTCTGCTCTTCTGTATACCACATTTATGTTATGATTTAATCATGGTGTTTATGGCACGTGAGATCATGACCTTAGTCATTATAATTACAAATATCCTTGTTTCGAGAAATACGTAATTATGATTATGAGTAATTATTGCACGTAGACGTAGGGTAACTGGGAAGCAGTAAGTAAAATGAAATAATATACAAATATATGACTAAGTAATGATTTTGTTATTTAGTAGTGGAATAAGTAATTAAAATGATGATTATTGAAATTCTTGATTCTTTACGGTTACGTAGTGAGTTTTGATTATATAAATATTTCGTGTCACCCCGGAAATTTTTGAATATTACTTGCTTGTTTTTCTCTTATCCCATTACTACCATAACTGTTCAAAATTTTGAAGTGTCTCACCATTGGGTATATAATTGCTATGAATTATGTATTGATGATAAGAATAATTAGGATCCAACCTGAGGGCCTAGGCAAATGCATTAGCTTCGGAGCGATTCTATTTCTACAATCACTTCACTACGATCACGTGACATTTCGATAGCTTACGTCAACCCCAATTTTTTTTTGGCTTTTCTACTAGCGTCATCACTAATCAAATGTTATGAAAGTTACTTTGTCTAGGCACTTTTTCCAGCGACATCAGTAAATGGGAATTTCTGGGGCCTGTAAAAGAAATCCTTACTTACATCTTGAGTTTCCCTGAACTTGATAAATAACGTCTGTGCTGTGTTTTAAAAAGTAAAAGGTCTGCTTCGTATTTAGTGGTTTAATGTTCTTAAATATGATGATAACACGATTTACTTTTATCGGTTTATCCCAAAACAGGTATTTAAATCACATTTACGCGGAAGTATCATTACAAGTATCCGTTTGACTTTCCCAATTCACTCCTAATCCGTTTAATTATCTTCTGTTTCCTGCCAACCGCTTTACTTGTTCTGTGCCGTAACGTAGAAAGTGTAATTGATCTGTCATAATCTAATTACCAGTACTATGGCTTCATTTGAAGGTTTGCTATTTAGTGTAGTTTTGGTGTTAAAATATCATAATTGGGATGTGTAGTAATGCTTGGAGATAGAACTTTACAAGTGTCTATTCAACATGTATTAAATGTTTATGATCGTGTATCTATGAATGTATTGGGATTGCCAGTGGTCAGTGAAGAATCTGTTTTGTAACATAAATAGTATGCAAAGTTGCGTCTGTCACTATTTTATGGTTATGTCATATAAAAATTATATGTTAACAATCGGAAATTGTGCGTATAAAAACCTTATAAATAAATTTTAGGAACAATATCAACCAAGCCCGAGAGCAACATGAACTGGTATTCTCACAAAAATATAACAGAATACACTTAAAAGTTGAAAACAAGTCTTCGTGACTCATCGACAACAAAACCACAGGCTTAGTTCTTAATAATTCACTGACCACCCAGTTAACCAGTCTCTGAAGAGCTGTGTCAAGTATATACGGCGACAATATCAAGCTACACATTTCCAATATGAGCTGGTATTGCATTTTACGTAAAGCCAATACAATGTGAGTTCAGCATATACTGGAAATTATAGCTTGATGTACCGTGTGTGCACTAAGCTGTAGAATCTGTGGGATTTACCCTCCAAGCTTTATGAAGTTGAGAATAAGTCGGCTAGACTTGTAGTCTTCTAAGAATAGAGCACTATAAATATCGGTTTCGTTGGTAGCGATTTAGGTCTCACGCGAACTTGCAACGATTCTATCGTTAGCTTATTGAAGTACAAGTGAAACGTTAGGTTGACTAACTATCAAAAGTTTAGTATTGTTAGATTCAAGTGGTTCTTCTACGGCACTGATGACTTGTAGATTCAATTCTATTTGTCCAGCTGTGTATTTTTTATCTTAGCCAGTCCCGTGTTGTTATTGGCAGGATCTCAGAAATATTCTTGGCCTTATTATAGCGCTGTCCATCATCTGTGTTAAAGATGGTGATGACAAAGTCATAATTTTATTGCTCTAGAGTCCTTTATAGCTGTTACAATTGTTTATTTATAATCAGCAAAGGTCAACTTAAGTTGGTACTTCATAGCTTCATGTAAAATACAGTATGATCTCATACTTATTTGTGTTGAAGTCGATACCAGCGCATGCGGCTCCAACGTGCCTTTTTTCTCCTTTAGACGCTCAGCCGTGCGTGCCGCGTGGAAATAATAATTAAAGAAATGTCGGTTGTCGGGTTTGAATCCAACTTTTGCTTAGACAGTTTAAAAGATCTTATGACAGAGTTTAGTATCCATTAAGTTAGGTTTGAAAGCTGTTGGGTGTGGCTTTACGATTGCATGACGTGTCTTGAATAAGCTTTTTATTGTTGTCATTGCGACAATTGAATTTTGGTACGCGGATAACTTTGATAAGGACGAAAATAAAAGAACGTTGGATCTGCACAAGTTTTCCTATTTATGTAATACCATAAGTAGTCAAATGTAACAAGGCATTTAATAAACAGCTCCTATTATTACTTACAATAAAAGTTATTCATGATAATGTCCTTATAGGGACTCGCACCAACAAAATTATTTCGATCAACAAAACAACTGTCCTTGAGAACAAAACTGTGCAATCTTCACTACAAGTACACACGCGATTGTCGAATTATCGATTTTACCAAAAATGCGAACACGACATAAAGACATTTATGATCTAGACAAGCCGTTTTGAATAAACGATGTGTTTGGAGTAATTTGTCGAAAACGTTGCAATACATTTTTGGGTAGATTAAGCTGTAGAAATTCAACCATTTTCTCGTAAGGATAAATAAATGACGAATTCATTGCTTTGTTTCAAACAGCATATCTAGGGCTTTCACCATATCGACAGTTGAATATAGTCCCAATAGCACTTGAATCTGCTTCTACCTGTAAACACCAACAAAGTTACCCCAGTAATCGTATTCCAGCAAGGTTACTGTGTCATTATCATCCCACCCACAGCCTCCCACAATGCACTTTTGTGTCCTTATCAGCTAAATTTGTTCCAACTGGGACAGGAATGCGAGTTATTGATGATGCTTTTAACAAACCTGTCGGTACAAATAGAAACGTTACAATGTTTTGACGGGAAACGAATATGGGACGGCGTTTCTTGGTCAGTAGCGTGTTTGTTTTTAAATTTGTTGTTCTTAGTTGATGCTGGCCAATAGGTTTGAGGATTACTTTTCAAACAATCAACGTTAATATTTTGTGCTTATTCTTCTTCTAAACCTTTCGATATATTTGCGCCAAAAATTTGCCCTCTATACGATTGTTTCATAAACCTGTGTCTTCTTACTGCTGGGCAATGGACTCGCTACTCTCCTTCTATTTCTCTCTCTGTTAATAGCGGCACTAGGACCACTCTTCGTCTGAGGAGTTCACCATAAAATGTATGTTGTGCTTGAGGATTTAAAAAAATCTGTAACTAAATTCTAACCTGACTTTTATTCATTCACTAGCTGTTGCCTGCGACTTCGTCTGCTATCCTAGATGAAAAGTAGCCTATGTCCTTATCTAGGTCGTGGTCTATCTGAGTGTCAAATTTCATCTGAATCAGGTTCAGCCGTTCTAGCGTGAAAGCGTATAAAACAAACAATCTTACGTTCGCATTTATAATATTAGTTTAGATTATAAAGTTAGGATTACATTAACTACTCGTCTAGTAGGTAATGACCACTAACAGACTAATGTTAATGTACTAGTGTTGGTAGACGTAGCCATAAACGATAACATAATATCTTATGACCAAGCTTCCTCTTGAAGTCCTGTCATAATCCATCCTGAAGGGATAATTTAATGACGACCGCGACGCTTAGCGATCGCTAACCGCAGCGGCCATGATGTCATCGACGTAAAGGATGGTGCGGCCATATACCTGATGTCCCTTAGACGCTTTTAACGATTCCCTTGAGATGTGGTGACATGGACTTAGCCGCGGTTGATTCATACTTGTTTTTAAATTGTGGAATCAGCTGTTTTCAGCTGTGTCGCTACATTTATGTATTTTTGAGTGTCTGAAGCGAATTCTTGTCTGAAACTTATAATTATATCCAAGATGCACACTTTTGTCATTGTCACATAATTTCCTTTTCTTGTAATATGTATGTTCATGCTCGCGTCATATTTCTGTATTCTTTGCTTCTTTTCTGTCCGTTCCTGGCTACTTTCGTTGGGTTGGGTTGGGTTAGGTACGCACCTCATTTATGACTTGTGTATCATAGTGGTTAACTGGTTAGAGGAGGCTCAGTAGATTACGCGACGATTCGTCTATTCTTCAGTATAAACGAGGAAGCTTTTATATAAATACTTCTAATACCTATTCATTCACATCTCTTGCCAATTACTATGATTACATTTTGAACGGCACGTCGACGTTACTAACAGGGTAGTGACAGCAAGGTCGCATATTCTCATCCCAGCTGATTCACGAGACCCGCGAACAATTGTTTAGTCATGTGTCGTATAAAACCTTGTTGTTGTTTGATGGGTGCGAACTTGCGAAGGTGGGAGTTCATTGGTAGACGTTTTGGGTAAAGGTTGGATTTCGGTGTTTGATTGGCTGTTTTATGTTTTCCTGGTTTGACACCTAAGTGTTCTGTATAAGCCGGTTAAGGAAAACGTATTTTAATAAACTTTTACGAAGCTCCTAATATTTTAACGATACTAGTTGGAACTAAAATCTGGACAAACCATCTCAGCTCATAATTTTCCACATTCAAAATCAAAATATTTTGATTTCACATAAACCTACATGGACACTTATGAAACGTCAGAATCTAGATGCACGGATCCAAATGCCAATTGGCCATTTCCTATGGAGTAGAGCAGGTAAGAAACTCCACTGTTACTCTTTTAGAAATATTTGTCTTTTACAATGTTTTTAAATTACAGTGTTAGTAGGTATGGGAGGCAAGCTTAATAAGTTAAATTTTACACATAAGTGCTAATCTGAAGGATGTTCACCTTCGAAAAGGTAATTCGCCGAAGAAACATGTTAGATTTTACAATTCCAATAGTAGGTACGCAATTAGCAAACAGTTGCTAAACGGATTACGTAAGCCACACTTGAATTAAACTCAAATACATTACATACATATGTATAAGTGAAGCTAAATAAACATTCGACGCACCTTTATGTTTCTTGAAGCCATTAAACTTATGAAGTATGAATAACCTAGCATCTTTGATTTTATAATTATTTTGTAGTTTGAAATATCACTTACGTCATTTTATTTTAGAGTCTAGACGTCACACCTACTTGCATTATAACAAATCTGTGTAAAAAGAGCATGAATGAGTCAAAGTGAGATGCTTTTTATATTAATAAAAAATAGTCTAAATTCCCGCCATATTCTTAAAGGTCAATGTTCGAAGAAAACAATATTTTTGAATGAGACTCGAGAACAACTAGTTTGAGTGATTTAAAACGTGACGGTGATATCAATTACTATAATAATTATGCTTACATAACTTTAAAATTCTAAAATATGCTCATTCCATCCATGACCAAAATCTTCCGCATTCTACTCAAGACAAATTATCAAGCAATTATCCTAACACTATGTAGTTGTCTGGTTCTGCGAGCTGTGTGTCACAGAATGATGTCATCTTCGACTCTAGCGCACCCATTGCAAATAATTTTCAATATGGTTGACAGTATGAAAAGGAAAACCGTTCAGCGAATGAGAGAACAATAGCTAGTAATAAATATATGAGGGATCTGAATAATAATAATAATGTTGTTTAGTTGACCATTTACATATATTTTAATACGATACAGGTCCAATCAAAAACATAAAAATACGATACAGATCAAAATATCGGAGCAATCGAATCGCTCCATGCAAAATACTGGTACAGTCCGCGAGGCCTAAGCTGAGCTTTGGTTTCTTCTAGGTGATGTGCAAATCTTACATTTGTGTGAGTGACTACCAATCGCGCTCTAGGCCGACGTCACACCTACACTAGCTATATGTGTGTGGCGGCATTTACACCGCCACATGCGAACAACGCATCACAGTGACGTCATACAAATCCTGCATCGCGCAATCAGAGTTTACCGCACAGCTAGCATATATTCAACTTCCCGACAACAATCATCGGGCAGTTGCCCACCAGATACGACATCCATCTGGTCGGAGAATCCTCCCTTTTCAAAAAGAGTGAACTTTACACCCTGTTCCGCATATCTCTTCACTGGTGACCCCGACGTGATGTTAACACGCAACCTTCACACAAATGCAAGCTTCATGCTCATCTTAGGCCTCGTATTTAGCTGCATCCATTTACACTGGAAGCCGAGCCCAGCATAGTTGGGCAAAGTCTAAACAGGTGATAATGTTGACGATACGCTTCACTATGATACTACGCTATGACCTATGAACACGTGACATTTCGATAGCTTACATCAATCCCATAATTTTTTTTGGCTACTAGCGGCCGAGAAATCATAATTTAAACTCCTTTCTTTCATGGCTTCATTTATTTAAAACTAGTTCCCTAAGGCCTAAGGGCCTAGACAAAGTAACATTCGTAACATTCGATTAGCCATGACGCTAGTAGAAAAGCTATAAAATGTTTGGTGTTGACAAATAAGCTATCGAAATGTGACGTGATCATAGGTCATAGTGTAGTATCATAGAGAAGCGATAGCGATTGTAGAAATAGAATCGCACCAAAGAGAATGCCGTTTGTCTAGGCTCTCTGGCAAGATTCAAGAGTGTACAGTTATGTCTACTCTAAGCGTAATACAAAAACAAAGTATTGAATCTATAAAACGCCGTCTATGTTGTCGTAGACATAACATTTATGCGGGCGATTCCACGTGGGGTCTCCACAGTCTATAAATTGCAATTTGCAAAGCCATAACGATGTTATTACTTCCAGAGTGTTAAAACTATTAGCTTCGGCTACTACTGCTGCTATTTGTATTATATATTTACGTGTTTTCTATCAGTCGTCCAATTTTTGTCTTCTTCCAGTAAAAAGGTTTTTCTTACATCATCGTTATAATCATCATATAATTTTCTATAGTATTTTGCAAATAAGCTTGTAGTGAAATTAGCTTATCCGTGCATTCAAACGTAATTCAACACAGATTTTATTCAGAAACCATGTTTGTTTATTATTAGTACCGGTTACGTCTTTCTGCTCGTTACATTACGTGCTAATTTGGCGCTCTGCGTGATTTCGACCTGTTTACAGTTTGAAATCATGTGTGAACCAGGACTGATCTATATGGTGAATGTCTGCAGTATTGAGTTTGACCTATTTGTGATCATCATCCTAGCTTTCACTATATTTGAGTTTACACGTCACCTTTAAGTTTACACCAGTATTCCGTGTTACTGACGTGTTTACTCTGTTATTGTTAAACTAGCTGCTCCCTGCGGTTTCACCCGCATAAATCTTGGTCCCGTGGGAGTATCGGGGTAAAACTACTCTATGTGTTAATCCAGGTTATAAACTATCTGTGCGCCAAATTTCATCCAAATCCATTCAGTAGATTTGCGTGAAAGAGTAACAAAAGAGTTACAGTTTGTTATTTTCCTTACCAAATTCTGTTATTACATCAAGTTCTTCAGATTAATTATGCCTTGTAACAAAACCGTTATTCCTACTGGTAAAGTAAATATTAGTTTTGGCTACGGCATTCATAATCATGACAGTTATGTTCTAGGCACGTACTTTATATGTATCATCTGCATTTGATCCTGAATCTATTGTATTAAATTAAATAGCTATGTCATCATTTCCGTTGTTTTCATCACTATCATTATCTAATACTTCCTTGAAAAATCGCTCGTGAAGTTCAAAGACCACAATATTATTCGTTAAACTGCTAAGTTTCACTGAAATACTCGCCTACATATGTGTATGTGTTCATTTTCATTATATTAGCCATTCGCTCTGTGATGTGACACTGTGGTTTTACAATAAAACAGATTAAGTCGGATCTGTTAATAAAACGTACGATGTGTTGATCCATGTTTAATGTGGTTTCAACGTCATAGCAATTAAATATGATTGGTGTCAGGAAGAGTTGTTTGAGTTAGAATTTTTAAGTTTTTTTTGAAGCAAAGAATTTTGGTCTAGGATCGGTATTTAAAGGTTAATTAAAGTCGTTTAGGTTTCCTTTTTGATTGGATAAATTCTTTATCAGTTGTCCATCTCCGTGGTCTGGTTTGTTTAGGTTCACATGATTTTACATCCAGCAACAGCTATTTGTGACTTAACGTTAAGGTTCACAGGCGGAATTTGTATGCAAAGTATTGTATATTTTATTCATCGTCTATGATAATATTTTCTATTGTTATTAATCTTACTAGATAAAACCGGCCAAGTGCGAGTCGGACTCACGCACCGAGGGTTCCGTACAAACCTGTAGGTATATAAGTAAAAGTTAACACGCGTTCATGAGGAAAGGGGTAGTAAGTTTAAAATTATTTTTATACTATGACTTAAGTAACTAAAACAAATCTAACTAGATTGGTTTGGTTTTCGCAATTTTTCTCTTATCTGTGCTTTAAGACGTTACTTCGTTCCAAATTTCAAGATTCTGAATTCACGGGAAGTACCCTGTAGGTTTTGATTCCCTTGCGAGTGTCGAAAATTTGCGGCATAAACGACTGTATCTTTTGATTGCGTTGGTTAGAAGTTCGATTTTCACAGCTCCATGGGACGGTAGACCTGAGTATTTGATATAAATTCCAGCTTGATATCTGCACGCGTTCCTGAGAAAAAGGGTCTTGACAGACAGACAAACAGACAGACAGACAACAAAGTGATCCTATAAGGGTTCCGTTTTTTCCTTTCGAGATACGGAACAATAAAAAAGTGATATATTATGTCAACGGAAGTAAGCAGACTTTTTGGATGTTTATTTACGGCTATTAACACACCTATAAAATATTGTCACATGCTATTTGTGAAACTGTTTCGAAGAGGGTCAGGCGAGAGTGGTCCCTCCCTAGTGGCAAACTGCTTCTATTTTTCACTTATTTAATAAATTTATCGAAGTATTCTTGGTATTCACGGCACATGTATACATGTTTTATTAGACAAACAGTCGGCTTATCACCGAAACTTGTTAAATACGCTATTAAATATTCGAGTTATTTTTAGAGTTATTTATATTTTATTGCGACAGTTTTCTCGCACTATCATCTCGACTATTTCCAGACGCAGTATGTATGTGTCAATTAATAAATCAACACTAATCATCCTACGATCTCCATTTTTGGTCTAAATTCACCAACATCTCTCATTGAAACCCATCATAACCACCTGCACACCATCTCGAATGGCGAAAAATCGTTCGCACAAAACAGACGATTCTGTTTACAGCACCTCGACCTTGTCCGGTACTTGTACACTAGAAATAGTACGACGATAACCGGCACGTTTTTAGTGAATTGTATGCTCAGTGTTTAGACCTTGCCTGGGGATAGGTAGCAATGCAACTTACCAATAAGGCTTAGTAACAAATTTTAGGATAGATAAACAAAAAAAACTTGTACCACTACAAACTTTTATTCAATAATAAACTTATTAAAGCAATATTCCTTTAGAACTTCTAATTACAGGAGTCTATATCGAGAGCATAGTAGCATGTGGAAAGGGGGAGACGGAGGCCTTTGCTCAGCAGGAAGACAATAAAGGTTAGAAAGATATGAAAAGCCATGTTCAGTTCAGTACGCCAACCATTCGAGATTATCTTTGGAAAGTCAACAGGAAAGCACATTTTTTTCCATCCCGACGAGGATGAAGCAGGAAACCATATTTCACGTGTAGTTTCGTTTTGAATTAACGTATATTTCGGTCAATGTTAATGTTTCGAAACATCGGTCAGCTCAAGTTGTCGGATAATAAAATTAAGTGCATACGAAAATTACTTGGTCACTGAGGACAACGGATATTTCAATTTTACACTCAAACCGACAATTAATTTGATATTTTGGAATGAGTATTCAACCAATTTTTATACACAAAAAAAATCTTGAAAACCTACCTACAAAAAGCAGTTACAACAATTTCACGCAATCAACCCAGAACCCAAACAACCAACTAGAATTAATATTACCATTCAATACACATACGGCATGCATTAACTGGAATATAAAAAGTCTATCAATTCCTGGATACCACACAATCACCGATTACAAGCCATGTTGACCAGTAACCTCTCTCCAGCTTGATGACAGCATGCTTACTGTTTGACATTCAACTTACAAAACTGTTAATGATGAGTGTTGATGATGATGATGATGTTGGTGAACTGTTAACTGGTGATATTAGTGTTATTGCTTCTGATCAGACCATGCCCCACTTGCTGGAGTGTACTTAGTGCCCATTCACCTGCACCTTGGATGTCCTAAAGAATGCCACTGATGCCGCAATCAACTTGGCCATCTACCTGTCTAATAAAATAAGTTAAACAACGATGAAGAGTAACATCGCCACGAAAACAAGAAATGTTTTTTAATCGCCTGATAATGAGATTTTCTAATTAAATTTACAGCTTAAATTACAATTTCGATTGAGAATGTTCTGAATACTAATCTATTCATCTATGAATTTTGTAGAAAGGAGATTGCTAAAAAAACTCTCTAGTTTTGGTTCATGAAATCATTCCATTACCACCATATTTATGATAGGCTTGAAAATCATGTAATCCAATAATGAACTAGTGACCCTTAAAGATCTAAGAGTGAAAGACATAGACCCACAGCTGTAGGACATCCCACACAAGACGCAATGTTAATTGGGGCTAATAGGTTACCATGACGGACATAGTCAATACGTCACCAAACATGGTGTCTCTATTCAAGGTTCAATCAATGTTGACATAGGTAGGACCTAACCTGACTGATTGACTTGAATTTAGGCTGTGGTAGTGGTGAAATTCTCATTGGTAGTCCAAGCGATAGCTGTGGCCATCGTATGCGCAATATAGATTGTTATATTTGTACTCCACTGTTGTCTTTCTCATTTCTAATGCTGATCATAAACCTCTTCAATGTTCTCATGTTCTTAGGTGGAAAAGTGCATTATTTAGAGTGCATAACCTGCTGCAAGTACGCACAGTTTTTGTCAGTTTATTTGTTAACTAGGTGGAGTAAAATCAAACAACTACAGATCCAAGTAATTCAATTAAAATTAAACCATTTTTATCTTTAATCTACGGACTGCTTATCATATATGTTTATGCTATCATCTAAAACAAGTTCACCGTTTTGATGGATATGTTGCCTATCCAAGGCATCAACTAATGAGCACATTTAAGCCACCATGAAAGCGTAACAGATCTTTTTGATACTCGTGTTACAAGATTTGGTCCACTGCCGTGCCTCTGACACGACATGTGACATGTCTCTTGGCCTAAATTACAGTATTTTTAAAAATATATATATAATTTGGTAACATTGCTTTTCAGATAGTATCAGATGTAAAAACTGTTAAGTTTCCTAACATTTCGCTACATACAAGGAACGAACGCTTTTAATTATACGTAGTATCTGGCATTCGAGACCAAAATAGACCAACACACTGTATTTTCTCACTCGAATTCCAAAGAAACGTTTTATAATTAGGTCACTAATTCCAGAAACCACAACATTCAATTGACGATTCAAAACAGTTGTCAAGGAATTTCCCATCTTGACTAGTCACCAAAGTAAATATACTCTTAGCCATTTAATCCTTGGCAAAACATTACCAGACAGTTGACAACGATCCATCTTCGAAGGGCCTCCATCTTTTATGGACAATCTCTCCGAAGCGACTGCCATCTTCAGCTTAAGCTCACCATTCCTAAGAACCGCTCGCCCAAAGAGCATTCTATCACGTTCCACAGTCGTAACCACTGCCCATTTAAATATACCATTGACTGCTCAATTAAGATACTACAGTTATTTTATGGTAGTTCAAAAACGTGAGGTTGGTCTATTTTTGGTATCTGTTATTATAGATTACTTTTGCTTTGATGTTTTGAAGTTCTATGAGTGTCTGGTTATCGTCTTAGATTACTGCTAGTTTTATGTGGTTATGGTTATTAAATTGTTGTTTTATTTTGGTGATTTTAGCATAAATTTCTTTCAAATCTTTGATTAATGGTTTTGATTTGTATTGATTTGTTTTTTTTCTGGTGTTTAGACAGGTGTTTCGTAATAAGTTAGGGCTATTTCCCTTGCTCAACCATTATTTTACTGGGTTTACATTTATGTAGAATAATTTGACTTTCGATGTCGATCATGTAACGTCATACAAAAACCCAGTCGTTGCTTCCTCAAATATTGGAACTCTGTTTAGAACTTTTTAAATTAGATTTTCAATACGCAATGCTCAATCATTTATTTGCATTCCACAATGTGTATTTAGGTGGTTATTTAAAATGATATGTGATCATTATGGACCCTGTCGGGCACAGCAAAAATAGTAGGAAAGAGGATGCTTTGTAAAATTTTGCTAATCTCTTTAAAAATATCATAATATCTCTTTTTTATTTCATTTTAAAGCCCAGATCATACTGTTCAAATAAGGAAAGATTGTCCACTAGTGTCAAATAATGGTTTGTCCAACAGTATTTGTTTCCGTTTGAATTCATAAACACATATTTAATCATTTCCATTTAGTGGTTTTGAGTTTAGACGTGGATTGATCGAATACGACGGGTTTATTAATGGGTAACTTTTAATTAATTGAAGGTAATTTGCCTCATTATGTAGTGCCTCATGTCACGTATTTGTCTCTTTTGCGAATTGTGTTTGTTTCGGTTAAGCAAGTAGTTATTAGTATGTTAATGATAAATAATGTGTTAAATTATAGTTGAAACAACAATAATAATACCTATTACTTAAATTGCTTTCAATTGGCCAACTTTTATTCTAAGTGGGCCCAACCTTAGCAACATCTTCATCACCTCTGCTTTCAATAAACAGGTTGTCCCGTAACAAACAAATTTTAACTTTTTTAACATATTCGTTTTATATTTTTTCTGTTAACTGTTAAGACCCGACTTATCCTCTATTCTGGCCTAACGTCGACTCCTGGGACACCCTGTATATCATCAACAAATTATGCATTGAACGCCTCGAGCAAAGCATTTAAATCCATTTTGTCGCACTTTGAAGTTCACTCATATACTTCGTAAACATCGTTAGAACTACAAATTCGTCACCAGCCACCGCTGTCTGCATTGCACAAAATTAACTACGGAAATGCTTCCCGGCCCCCGACGCGACGTGTTCCCTTGCGATAGGGTTGTACCCTCTTCGGATATTACCTGAGTAGTGAGCTTTTCAAGTGGTTGGATATTCGAATGAAAGGGAGGGTTTATTTGTATTTTTAGATTGATTGTGGTTGTTTTGGCTCCTTTTTTTATGTTATCATCAGCATCTGGTTTTATTTAAGCAAGTATGGGGGAAAGATTTCCTCTTTTCAGCGCCTATATTTTTGGCCTCTCACCGTCGTGGCATATTCGTGGCGATTATATTTTTATCGACAAACCATTTTCTATCTGCTATCTCTAGTTAGTTTATTTTAATATTAGCGAAAGCCTGTTTTCATACTCCTCCCGGATCTGCACGGAATGCCCACGATCATGATAATTATTTTGTTGCGGGCAACCCTCGTTTGGCGGCGGTGGCTAAATATAGCACGCAGCCGTGCGCAGGCGCCAGTATTAAGAACAGACCGCACGAATTCCATATTTGGTTAATTGCGAACGACATATTTAAAGGGAGGGTTTTACAGGACGTTGCTGGTTAAAAAAGCTAGAGTAATGTAGTATTTACTTTAAGAATAGCGATACTATCGTTGACAATTTTAAAGAAATACTCGTAATATGTGAATGGACTTGCCCGAAACATATTTAGAGTAAATTAATATGTCAATCAAACCATTAGTTTTTTGTTACCAGTGTTTTCATAGCAAAAGTTTTATATGAATACGTCACTTGAGTGTTTTCAAGATGGCAATGTATTCTTCAAAACAATTAACAATGCATTTTCTTCGCTATTCCACTATTGTATGAATTCTTTCGAACTCTTGACGAATCATTCAAGTTTTTATTCGAACGTGAAAACATCGTTCTTTGGCTAAATTCCTGTTCATTCGTGAAGTGATTGTAAACAATATATTCAATATGTAACAGTTGGTTGGAGTACTTGTTATAATCGTGTAAATCGTTGTGTTTATACTAGTATTTGTGCAAGTAAATTTAATGAAACTGGTCTGGTTTAGTGATTTAATAAGGGAACATGGGTTTGTTGTTAATTTGACTCTTTTTATTTTGTCAGTGTTTGCCCGTTTTGCTTTGATTTGATCAGCTTTGATTGAAATATTAGATGCAGTTTAGTCATTTGTCACCAAAACTGATTTAGCAAATCTGTTTTGGTTTTTCTTTGTGCACTAATTATCACATATTCTACTGAAGTACATTAATCAATAAGTTAAGTTTTTACATGTATAAATGAATACCTTTTAATACGTATTTAGTGCTAAGCAGACTTCTAATAAAAACCTTCTGCAGAAGTTTTATCATAACTTCTGCAAACCATTAAAAAGCAACTAATATATTTTATATCATCCTTACAAGTTATCGTTCTCACGATGTTATAAACTGTATGATTCACGTTCACTTACAATGTACATGGACAATAAATTGTTTTAATACACTTGTTACCACGTGTATTATGGATATTGTTATTTATTGTAACAATGTCGTCCCACCTTGTCTATTTATTGGGTAGAAGTGTACTGCTAGCATCGTCTTCCTGTTGTTGTTCTAATATTTTTTCTGCTCTTGCATTTCTCTTGATCCATTTTTACTATCTTCGTTATCACAGTGTTAACGTTCTTCCTTGGTATTATTATAATCATCGTCTTTCACACCGTTTTCCTACCGTTGATCTTCCTCATTTTTAGATTTCGTAAACGATGACAATTTTTACATACACTTTATCTCAATCTCATCAACTACAAACTTTAAATGAAATATTAATCTGTGTATCTCATCAGTGAAATTATGAATTTCAGATAGAAAATGACAAAATAAACGACAGAGTTAATAGGAAAGCTTAATTTAATTCTCCTATTTACTATAATTTTCTAGCAAAATTGCGTCAGCCCTCATACCATTTCATTTAGTCGTCATATCACAGTTAACAGATGTCGTTTCCCCTGTTTAGGGACGCCAGGGAAAAAGCTTCGGCACACGGTCATATGAGACAAATTTTGTGACCGGGAAAATCCAATTTGAGGATAATAAAAAAATAAGTTTTCGAATCAACCTCGACCTCGTGTTTATTATCAGAACATTAAAGTCAAATTGTTTAGTAGATATTTATTTACTTCTGTATTCATTATACATATTTTACAGACTTATTTTTGAAATCTAAAAACTCGTTAAATTAGACAAAAGAAGCATTGAACCCAGTCATTTAATTGATCAATCCTGAACCGCCTGGCAGCCCTAACCCACCCCATTGCACCCACCCCGTCTGCCCACTAAATGCAGTTTGTGCCTTTTTGGCCTCCCTCTCCCTCGTCTGCCGCACAGGGCTGAAAGGGGCATACATTTACAAAGTAGAAAGTTAGAAGCGGCGGTAAATTAAAAAAAAACCGGACAAGTGCGTGTCTGGCCACGCACAATGAAAGGTAAAGGTAACTATAAAGTTGATAAAATGTTCTCCCATAAGTACATTGATATAAACTTTTTTACTTTTTTTATACACGACACTGTCAATTCTCTAACTGCAAATGTAAGTTTGTAATCACAAAAATACTCGTATTTAATAAGTGATAAAACTACAAATTTACGGTTTTCGGACATTTTCCTTTACTTGTTCTGTAAGACCTCGTTTCTTGCCAAATTTCATTATTGTTAGGTCAACAAGAGTGCCCTATGTGTTTTGAATCGTGAGTTTCAAAATGTGACTTAGAAGTTTGATTTTTTTAGATCTCCAACGGACCGTAGACCCTACATATTTGATATTAGTTTTAACTTGATACCTCCACGCTTTCCACAGCGACACACACACAGACGTTCGGACGTACAACTTAGTGGTCCTATAAGGGCCCAGTTTTTTCCTTTTGAGATACGGAACCCTAAAAAGGGATTTCAATTTACCTTAGACGTGCTTTGCTCAGTCCAGATGAAATGAAGTCCTTAGATTAAATGTTAATGGCTTTTTCTTATTGGTAAAGGAACATTGCTGTTTATACTTGAGGTTGTTTTATTAAATCCCTTGCCAGGTGCAGGGAGGTGTAGGTGTAGATGAATATGAATAGATCTATCATTCTAAAAGTTAAAAAAATACTTGAGGATGTGGCTTTTCTGAGTTCCACTTGAAACTATTAGTAGGTTATATTAAATTTTTCTGCATTGTACTTACCTCAGAACATATGGTGCCTCCACCATATGAATATATATGTTATAATGTTATCTACCCTAGTGTAGTGTATAACTTTTTAAGTGTAATTTTTTTATTAGAAAACACAATTTAAATAACTAGCCCTAATATTAAAATAATTCGTACTGTAGGTACACTTCCCACTCACTGTCCGTTCGCACGTGCCTACTCCACATTTGCCAATCACACGGCTCGCTCGCTGGAAGAGCAGAGGCCGCATCCTAGCGACACTTCCGCCTGCGCCCGCGCAACTAAGTGCGGGAGATATTAATCAGTCGTTAGTTGAACTTTAAGTTAAGGACTGGTTGTAGTGAGACGTTTGATGAATGAGTTAAGTTTTGAAATAGAAGGTCGAAGTTGTCACGAAAAGATTATTTTATAGATTTGTCAAGTTATTGAAATTCAATTCAAGTTTTGCAATTTTTGATAATTTTTCTTGCTACTCGGTGAACATTCTGAAACTTTTGTCTTCTGAAATTTTGAAATTCGGTGAAAAATGATGATTCTGATATGAAGATTTAGCTACGAGGATTTCTTCTGAAATCTTTAGTAAAATGTAAACTTTTTTGACTCGTTTTCTATACTTAAGATTCGATGTCAATGACGACTTCAGTCTAGTTTTGTGTGGAGATTCTTGTCTGACTATTGATCTAGCTAAGATATGGACCCTTAATCAACATTAACTGAAGATATGTTTCTTTGAGACCAGAAAAAATATAACTTTTCTTAAAAAGCCTCGCTATATCTTACAATTTACACCACAAATCCCTTCGATAACACTACGCCGATGACATTGAGTTGTCTCCACGCTTAATACCTACTGATGATGATGTATTGATTGAGCCAGCGGCTCGTTATAGCCTCTGTACATTCATGAGCTTAACGAATAAGTACATAAATAATAGCCTCTTTGTTCTTACATGTGCTTAGAAATATTGCACGAGAACGGAAGTAATGCTAATGGAGGAATCGTGAGGGAATTCATTTGAAATGCTTAATATTTGGGTCATTATTTAGGTAATTTTAAACCTATACAAGGAGCCAAAAGTAGAGATCCAGAGATAAAGATGAAAAGTTTTTATTACAGAATGTTTATTAAGGATATAAATAATATTTAATATTATAAAAACAAATCCTCCCTACCGATTTCGGTTACCGCGGCCAATCTCAACGGAGATTAGCCAGGTACGCAGGAGATATTTTTGTGCACAAGTCTGTGCGCAAACACAGGTGCACTCTCAGTTCCTTTGCTCTCATAAACCGATGGCTTTACGTGCTTTTCAAGGCACGAGAGTATCAGACCAACTTCCAAACTCTGGGCTGCTACTGAGAAATTCTGGATAGAAAAACCCAGTAACACTTCGCCTGACCTGGGAATTGAACCCAGGACCCCATGCTCATCAGTCGCGCTTGCGTCCACAAGACCAACGGGGCAGTCAATAAATAATATGGCTCTTCTTTACTATCGCAAAACTACAAAGAAACTGTAGTACTGCTCTGTAACCATCTCACCGTGAAACTTAGCTAGGGATTGACCAAGACGGGATGACACTGACAGCTCACTCCACGCAAGTCTTCACGGTGAGATTTTTACAGAATCGTGCACAACAAAACATGCTGGAATTGTGGTAGTGACAAAATCTACAACAAGAATCCTACTACTGTATTTAACTTACTAATTAGTGTTTCAATTAATAAAATAGCCTTAATTTGTTCTCATTAGGGTTTCTAATGCTTCCAATGAAGTTAAAAACTTAAACATGAGTTAAATTAGGCAGATTTAACATTTCACAGTATTTTAATAACTTTATCATAAACATCATAAATCCAGATTTACGCAAACGAGTAACCAAATTACATAACTACCATGTTTTTCAAACTACTACATGAATGTTATACTTGCATAATCAGCCCATTAATTTCCTACTGCTGGGACACAGGCCTCCTCTCTGTGAGGGGAGTGGGCTGTAATCCACCACGCGAGTCAAGTGCGGGTTGGTAGATGTCACATGCCAATGACATGCCGGTTTCCTCACGATGTTTTCCTTCACCGTTTTGAGAGCAGTGGTGATGAATAGTTTACACAAAGTAAATCGCCTGTCTGCCTTCGAACCTACGACCTACAACTCGTAAGTTGCGGCCGTTATCACTGGGCCACCACTGCTCTGGCGCAACCACTGCTCTCAGTTATACTAAGGACACTTTATTACACTAACGAATAAAGAGACATCGTCCAAATATATTTCACTACCACTAAGGAAGAGTACGGAAGTGTCGAACCTTCGGAATATGTCTTAAGTTCTTTGACACCTAAACATAAAGTCATTGCACGTATCTTCATGGAATAAGGAACAAGGATAGTTGTACATATATGAGACCAAATCTTTTGGACATTATGTGGAAGTTTTGTGCGGAAAATTCCATTTGAATTGTTTGTAGGTGAAGTTTTCCTTGTGTTTTTTTAATAGAGATATACATAGTTTGTGGTTCAGCACTTATTTACGTTTGTTGGTGTGATTTAAAAGTGGACCAAAACGTAATGGGAAACGAAATTCTTGTAACATTCTAAATAAGTCTACTTTTCCACATAAAAAATTATATTCCTTCCCTAATTTAAAATGGCAATAAAAAACAATGACATCGATATCACTACAAGTAGTTGATAAAACAATCTAGTTACATAACTGTTGTTTAAAATAATAAAAATTGTTGTTTATAATTATTGATAAACAAATCTAATCGCTCAAACAAAGCACATTGTTGACTAAACTATCTTTGACTATTATGAGTGTCTTTTTATAATTACAACCACTACGAAATTGGTGACAATCTATTTATAATTAAAATATAACACCTTCGTCGCTGCCAAGCACGTCATTATAATTAATCGATTATTCATTTTCAAGCTGGAGGTGAGCCAAACGACCAGGTTTTGTGTCAAAACAGTGCTTCAATCAGTTAAATGAAATTACTTGAAATGTTACAAGTGTGAAAAAGAATAACAGTGATAAAGAACTGTTATTCCTAGTGCATGTGTAATACATGGTCGGACAGATGATGTGGTTTAAGAGGGAGCCGAAAACGGCTGTGGACAAAGAGAATGGTGTAGTCGGCAAACTGAGGAGGAAGAAGCCAGTGATACTGAAGACGACGAGGGAATCCAGTGAACGAGAAACTTCAACAGAAAGTGATAAGGAAAGGAGGAGGTATTCTGACATACTCGATACTGTCGTGTCTATAGGTATGTATAAAGATGCATCTCTCATCGATAGTTCGAAAGAATTCCTTGCCATTTTTCATCTTGAAACTCGTTTTAAACTTAAAGACGTCTGGAATGTGGAACAGCAGGAAATCTTGCTATAAATAATTACAGAACAATGACGTGATTTGGGGTACACTCGAAAATAGTTTAATTGTTTATAGCGTTCTATATTAAAATATATATATAAAATATGTATATAATCATAATATTAAAACATATATATAATCATAATAAATCAAAGACTCTAAGGCTATTTATTGGTGGAGAATCTTTTTCACATAATACACCGGTGATTATATATATATAGGTTGCTTTGAATTCGCATAGAAAATTCGTGGGAATTGTAAACCCAATATATTCAAAGGTGCGACGTGAAAATTTGTGAAAAGAACACCTATTTTCAAAATCACTCACTATATCCGAAAGCTTCATTCTCCCTTTGCTCATTTATATAAAAGGGACTATTAGTGTCAAATTCGCACGCGATCACTATTTAGTGTAGGCCCAGTGGCCTCCTTTCAGTATAACGGCCTATTTAACTATTCAGGCCTCGTAAAATTTTAATTAAATATCTCTATTCGTGTTGAACAATAATTTAATAAAGTTGTATTGAAATTGGGTCTCGGACATAAAAATGGGAATGCTTTTAATTATATTGCGTGTGCCACAGGAATAGCGTTTTGTGAGTAATTTTATTTGTCAATGGTTTCCTGTTTGTATGACACTATTAGCTGGCTCCAAAGAAACTTCATTACAGTTTAAAAGTTGTAAATTTTTTTTTATAACCCAGCCGCACCATCCCACTTGTAATTTTTGGTTTTCCCACATCTCAAAAATGCATTAACATGTTTCTCCAAATCACTCAATCTTTTAGTCACAGGTTAATTCTATATGCACAATAAACTGTGACACTTCTAAGACAGATGTGATCAACCAAACAAAAATTTAATAAAACCAAACATAAAATAAGCAGCCATGTTGTGACTAGCACCAAATCGGACCAAAAATAATAAAGTTCACGAAGATCCAGACGGTGAACAACCGTCCCTGGTGAAGTCATCCGCTCCCCTCCCTCCTCAGACAGAAGCAAAGCACGTAAAGAACTCGTTAATAATTTAACAAGAATCCGAGGCATTCAACCTCGGATTGGTCGAGGGTCCAATCAATTCCGGGAAACGACAAACTTTACAAGTTCTTTTTCCCTGTTATATGTTCTTAGATATTATTTATTAAACGTTTGGAATGATTAAGCATAAATGCTTTAAAATTAATTAAGAAACAGATCAAACGTTTGGTGGACAGGTTTTTATAAAATTGCTGCAGTGTTTCTTATTTATGGCTTTGTTAACACTGTTTTTGAAAACATAAAATTTTTACATCAAAAACTTATGAAAGTCCAACTACTTACATATCAGAGGAGCTGCTTTTGAGATGATTATTTCTCTTGATTTAAAACTATCAATGTTTCTCATAAAAAAAAACTCGTGACAAGCTCATTTTTAATTAATATTGGAAGGCATTGGCACTGCACTCTACTCTAAATTGCTTCTGACCATTACTCAATATTCAAGGCTACCGATCAGGTTAAAATTAACAATAAACAAAACAGATTGCACCACGTCGTCTCCACCATAATCTAACGTCATTCAAATATTTACAGTTTGTGCAAGATTTACTTCGTCGTAAATACCAGCGTCTTAGGATAATGCACCGTTATCTGGATTAGGTAACACTGATAACTTATCTTATTTTGTTAGATTAACTAATGGTTTAATATGTTTCGTTAACTCGTTAAGACTAAAAGACGAATTTAAGAGATGGTGATTGAGAAAGTGGTTCGGATAAAACTACTTATAAGACACAATGCTGCCGTTGAAATATTTTGTTTTTTTATAATTCCTTTATATCGCAGTGTAAAATATAAAATAAAAAAGTAGGTAAATCGTAAATCCACATGAGATTCTCCAAAAGATAAAAATAATAATTGCATCAAACTTTCTATGTTGGTAACTGCAAAATCTATTACCAGCCTTAAACAAACATTTACAAAAACCTGAATCTAATGTAAACAAAGATCATAACAATCCGAGAGCGTAACCCATACTTTCGCAACACTCCACGGAACAAAAGGTAACATTATAATCACTTCGTTACGTGTTTCTCATTTCTTCTAACACCAAAAATTTGCAATAGAAAGTGTACCTCCCTACTTATCGTCAAAACAGTAGAACTTTGGCCGCATTGTATGCTAATACTAATTAAACGAACCTCTGTAAAATACGCGCCTAACCGTCTCCGTATGACTCACGACAATCTTGACATTGTCTCGGAAAACGATTTTTTGCCCTCCAGCCAAGTCATTGTTTCAGTTTTTATACCACACAGACGTCTTTAGAATTATTAATGGTGATTGCTAGGTGATTGCCGTTAAATTTAGTACTTATGATACAAAACTTGAACGTTTCAGTAATTAATGGCAAGGAATTCGCGTAACGACCACAATACGAGCTCATGACGTGATGTAATTTTAACAGAGAGACGAGATGAGAGCGACGAGTCCTTGTATGAGTCTGCGGACGGGCACAGCGACGCCATCTCGGCGAGCGATGATGCTCTGTCCGGGCTCGGCAAGACACCCACCATCAGCAAGGAATCTCTCAAACTAGCTGTCACAGACGAAGAAGTAGACTTAGCTAAAACGAATAAAAAAGGGCATAGAAAAACTATGTCCTTATCAAACCCTCTAGAAATCGTCAGAAACTTAGGAGATGAGTGGTTTGAATCAGCAAAGAGGGAGCTAGAAAAAAATTCTGACAAGAAAAAATCCAGAGAAAGCCTCTGGAGCGAGGAAGATCGGGACTCCATTCACGGATCGACGATGAAACTCGATCAATTACGAAAGAATAGCAAAAAAGAAGACAAAAATCAGGGCAACCTTAGAAAAACCAGTACAAACGAAGGTCCCAAACCTAGGAAAATTAGCAAGGGATCATCAGTTAGTGCACTTAACTTCCTTAGAAGGAAAAAGACGCCAACTTCTACTAAACCAGTAGAATCGGTAGCTGAAGATGACAAAGGTATAAGCACAGATGAGATTATGAACTACACCAAATTATTCTTAGAATGTGAACGACGCTTTGCCACAATATCGGAAGCCAGACTCATGAGGCCAGTTGAGACTGACTCTGAAGATGAACCTCCTACGCCTAAGCAACTGGCTGACCAAAGAAGGAGGTTGAGCAGACAAACATCAAGGAGTAAAAGTAAAGCTAGAGGCAAAAGTCAATCTCTAAAAGTGAATACACTAAGGAAATCTCATAGTGGAACATTGAAGAAGGGGAAAAAGAAGAGTGTGAAAACTCCATCTTTAGGGAGAAGCAGACAAGCCAGCATTGTAGAACAGACTCCCATAGCTAAGAAGAAACACACAGACTCGTCAAAGCAGAACTCTTGGCTGTTCAGTGGATCTCGAGGTGAGTCATTTGATATTATGAAACATTTTAATCTTGAAGCTTTCATCAAATATAGTTAAAGAGATCAAGGCAGTAATAATTTCGCAAATTCAACTTATATTGAAATTATGCTAAGGATGGAAATTGTTCATCTATTTTGTAAGACATTCGCGTGTGATATGATGCAATTTGCATATCCAAAATAATGGCATATGTCACGGACATATCACGTTAGTATCGAAAATAATCGCCTGGGTCGTATAATTTTCTTGACTAATTTTATTAGGACGTTATCGTCCTACATTATTATTAAATAGCATTAACAACATACTTTCATGATTTTTGGAATGAAGGTAAGAGAATGATGGTATTATGATTTTTGTTGTTTCTGGTGGTAAGTTCGAATATATTCCAAAAATGTTTTTGCTTCACACCTAATGAACTGCGTTATTTTTACTATATTTTAGCTTCTAAAGAATTGCTGCGAATAATTACGTTTCTGTATCAGTCCAAGCGTTTCTTAGTAACAGTTAATAATTATAGTAAGTTACAGTAAGTGCAGTTATCTTAGTTAGTTGATAAGGCGTGACCTTACTGTCTTACTACGTCAATACTGCCCACTGCCCGGTGCCGCTAGTTAGATCATCGTTCTTTTGTTTTGCTGCTCATAATGCCTTGTTTAGTTGTTGTTGTTGTAGCACGTTTGTTTTGCCCGGATGCTTTAGTTATAAACACACCTCTGAAATACATCAGTCGATTGTTTGCCTATATTGATAGTTTTATACTTTAGTATTTTATTATTGTTGGTCTTATAGTCTCTCAGAATTCAAGACTTGGCTAGTATCGTTCTAAATGAAGAACACACCTGTTATCCGTCATAAATACTCTCTTTATGTTTTCTTAAATATTCGCTTTCTTTGAATGTGCGAGTCGGAGTGTGGTACTTTCATGTGTCTGAGAAGCAATGGGATGATGACTACTATTAAAAATGTTCGTAAAAATAATGTAATTACAAAGAAGGCATAGTAAAGATGATAAAAAAAAGAAGATACACGCTTTAAAAGTTTTTGGAGGGAATTATTTTTGTCCTTGTCGCGCGGTACGGGCAATGTACGGCGCTAGTATGAAGTTACGTAGTCATTACGTCACTTCTACGATAGTGCTGTCCTAGTCTATCACTTACTTTGAAACGTTTATAACTTGGCCGTTTTTAAGATTTTACACTTTTTGTAATACTATTTGGATTATTTGGAAATAAACATTTTTTTAAAATAAAAATAAAAAATTGTCATCATCCCCATGTTTGGTGTCTCCGGACATTCTTATTTATGATATGTTATCATTACTATTGATACATGCGAAGATGATTTAATGCAGTAGTTTTTCCTTTGATATTTAAACTGTATCATAGTTTAGTTTTACCTACACTATATTCATAATTATTTAAAAATGTAAATATTTTTGTTCTCTTTTGCCGAATAGGTAATGATAATATTTCCGGCCCGATTTATTAAAGTTATTTATTCATTTATGATCTCTTGATTGTAAACTAACAGAATTTCTACGCAGTCAATTAGAATCATATGTAGCTACTTCATTTTCATTGAATCATATTGTTTCTCTTCCATTTCCACTTCAGCATTAAAATAACTGCACGCCAATATGTTACTAGTAACGTTTGCATATTGTATTTGATACTTGTTTTCGTGACCCGTTTCGCTAAATGTCTGGACATAAACAATGATTTCTTACTTGCAAATATCCCATTTAAATGTTATATTTCATTCTTGATGTTTTTATTTGTAAGACAAAGTGCCTGATGCTTAAATCACTCGACACTGTAAGATACATGGACTTTTTTACGAGTGATAGATATTGCGGTCCATCATCATCATCATCAGCCTATATTAGTCCACTGCTGGACATAGGCCTCCCCTAATGAGCGCCATAGCCACCTGTCTTCAGCTTGACGCATCCAGCATCTGCCTGCAGTCTTTCGCAGATCGTCATCCCACCTTTTTTTTTTTTTTTTTTTGTTCCCGGGGTGGAAAATCCTCATGGATGTCCTCCGCCCTGGGGCGGGCGGAGGGGTCTGTCAGACTCTTACTGACTAAAAACCACCCCGGTGTTCCATCTCACACCTGAGCCGGGGTCGCGGGAACACATTATTCTTCCACAACCCCGGCTGGTGCCGGCCCGCTTGCGCGGGCCCCGTCTCGGGCGGAGGGAGTGAGGTGTACTCCCCCCGCAACGTCTGTGAGCGGCGCACGCGGAACACTACGCGCGCCGCCTTCTCGGGTCCTGATGTTGGGGGGCGACGGATGTCCCCGAATCCGTCGCCCCTGGACCCATTTAGGGGGGCCGGAAGAGGGCGTTGTCCGCCCTCCTCCGACGCCCGGTGCGTCTGCTGCGGGCCGGGTCGAGAGTCGAGATCTCTCTCTCCCTTTCCGCAGCCTCCTTCTGCGAGATGACCGTTTCGCAAAAGGAGACCACTGCGTCCCAGGACTCTGCGCCGCCGACCATCGCGTTCACGACGGCCGGCAGCGACAGGTCGTTGCCTACTTCGGTGATGAGGGCACGGCGCGGCTCCTCCCAAGCGGCACACTCTGCCAGCGTGTGCCGCGCCGTGTCCTCCCGGCAGTCGACGCAGTGGTGACACCGGGCGTCCGGCTCCCTGTTTATGCGACACAGGTACTTCCCGAAGCAACCATGCCCCGAGAGCACCTGCGTCGCCCGAAACGTCAGGGAGCCGTGCCTTCTCCCGAGCCAGCGGTCGAGCACTGGCCGGATCGCCTCGATGGTGCTGAGGCCGGCGGTAGGGCGTGACAGCCTCACCCGCCATTCCGCCACCAGGACCTCGCGGAGCTGCAACCGATGCTGCTCGATTTGTTGCTGCATCGGTCGCTCGCCCCGCTCCCGCGCTGCCTCGCGCCACCGGTACAGTGACGCGAGCACCTTCGCCTCCAGGTCCCAGGGCGGTGATCCGGCCAGTGCACAACCCGCCTCGAAGGAGATCGTGCGATACCCCCGAATGACTCTGACGGCCATCGCCCGCTGCGGCTTGCGCAGGACAGCTATGCTGCCGGCCGTCAGGTCAGACGCCCAGATCGGCGCTCCGTAGAGCGCCATGGATCGCACGATCCCCATATAGAGCCGCCTACAGGCGGCGCTCGGGCCCCCCAGATTGGGAAGCAGCGTTGCCAGCGCCCCGGCCGCGCCCAACAACTTGGGCGCCAGCCGCCGGAAGTGGGGTCCGAAGTCCCACCGGCTGTCGAGCACCAATCCCAGATATTTCATGGTGGGCTCGACAGCGATCCGGACCCCCCCGACCACAATGTGTGATCCGGCCGGCGGCGCCCGCCGGGGGCCATGAAACACCATGGCCTCCGACTTGTTAAGGGCCACCTCCAGGCCGAGGCGCCGTATGCGGCTCACCGTGAGTGAGACCGCCGCCGTCGCGAGCAACGCTGCTTCCCTGTGCGAACTCCCCCGGGCCGTGACCAGCGTGTCGTCCGCGTAACACGTCAGGTCGGCGCCCGGCGGGAGCTCGCCCCTCAGCACCCAGTCGTACCCGATGTTCCACAGGAGCGGTCCCACGACCGATCCCTGCGGAACACCGCACGACACCTGATGCTGGTTTCCGCCATCACGTCCCATATAGGTGACACACCTCCCCGCCAGATAAACCCCAACGATGCGGCGGAGGTAGAGAGGCACCCGATGATAACGCAGTGCCTCCCGTATGCAGCTCCAGGGCAGGGTGTTGAAGGCGTTGGAGATGTCCAAGGACACCGCCACCACCACCCCGCCCCGGGACACTGTTTCCTCCGCCAGGACTCTCACCCTCGACACAGCGTGGATGGTAGAGCGCCCATGCCGAAAGCCGAACTGGCTCTCGTCCAGGTCCGGCCCCTCTCTGCACAAGTGGCCGACGAGGCGGGCTGCGAGTATGCGCTCGAACAGCTTGCCCACCTCGTCGAGCAGCACTATGGGCCGGTACGCAGACGGCGAGTCGGCAGGGCGCCCCGCCTTCCTGAGCAGGACCAGACGTCCAATCTTCCACAGACTGGGAAACTGGCCCCGCTCAAGGCACGCTGTGTAGAGTCCTCTCAGTTGTGGCTCCAACTCCTTCAGGGAGAGGGCCAAAGCCAGGCCGTGAATTCCATCGGGCCCCGGAGCCACGTTCTTGGCCCGGAGCCGCATCACGGCCGCCCTCATCTCTGCCTGTGTCACCTCTGGGACGCTGATGGCGTTCTCCATCTCCTCCTCTGCAGACTCTGCGGCTGCGGGCAAAGCCATCGGCGGCGGAACATGCTCCGCTCTCACCGGGAATAGGGCTGCCACCACTTCCTCCAGCAGCTCGGGTTGGAGACTCTCCGTAAGTGGGGGCGCCGCGGCTCGAAGTTGCCCTCGAACTGCTTTATACGGGCGCCCCCACGGATCCCCGTCCAGAGTCTCCAACATCCTCTCCCGGGATCGCGTCCTCGCCTCGTCGATGGCCAGCCACAGAGTCTGCTTTGCCGCGCGGTACACCTCGTACAGCGCGGCCTCCTCCTCGGGTACCCGACGACGTCTCCTCCGGTAGCGGGTGTACCGGCGTCTCACCGCCACGCATGCGACGCGCAGCTGCGCGATCTCGGCGGACCACCAGTACACCTGGCGCCTTGCACCCTGTGCATGGGCGCGGGGCATGGACGCGTCGCATATCTGCGTCATTGCCCCGCGGAACCACAGCGCCTCCAGCTCGACGTCATCGGGTCCGGTCGTTGCCGACCCCCGGAACCAGGCCTGAGCAATGGCTGCCTCCTCGAGAAGCTCCCTGTCGATGCGCTTACGCGCCCAGCGCGGGCCGTCCGAACGCGGGACTGATGTCCTGCGGCCGCCAGCGGTATGGGCGGAGACGTCGAATCGGATATATCGGTGATCCGACAACGTCTCCACCTCCGCGGCGACACGCCAGTCGCGGACACGGCTCGCGACAGCAGGGCTTGCGAACGACACGTCCACTATGGACCCGCCCCGCTGCCGCACGCACGTGTAGACCGAGCCCCGGTTCAGGACGACCAGGCCAGTCGTGATCGCCCACTCCTCCAATGCCTCACCCTTAGCATCGGTCACCGGAGATCCCCACGCCGCAGACTTGGCGTTGAGATCCCCGAGCAACAGCACCGGGCGAGGATGGAGCTGGCCCACGACGGCACCCAACTCGACAAGGAACCTCTCGAAGTCGGCGAGACTCTTGTTGGGCGAAAAATACGCCCCAACGACGCCAACGCCATCTGCGAGGGCGGCTACCCAGCCGTGCCCCCGAGACGGGCTGACGAGAGCCCCGCCAATGATGGCCACCAAACCATCCAGATCTCCCACCCAGTTATCCCTGGGCGGGACCCAGTACGGCTCGGCGACCACGGCCACGTGAATCGACCACTCTGCCATGCTCTGGAGCAAGAGATCCTGAGCTCTGGCACAGTGGTTGATATTGCTCTGGAGGAGACGGAACAGCGCCATTTATGCGCAGTCCATCCCCCCCTCTGCAGCATTCTCAGGCCGGGAGTCGGCCGAAGAGGAGCCCTTCTGGCCCCTTCCCCTCCTTTTGTTGGCGGGCACGCCACAGGCTTTCGCCCCCCATCTGTGCCCGGCGGGCCTCCCTGCAGCCGTGCAGAGGCTGCAGTTTGGCGCCGCGGAGCACTGGGCCGCCTTGTGGCCGGGCTGGCCGCAGCGATAACATTCATCGCTGCGGTCCGTTTCGGCGGTGCACCGGCACCTGACATGCCCGACGTCCAGGCACCGGTAGCACCGCATGGCCCTGGGCTGCAGCAGTTTGACTCTCGCTGCAACCCATCCCACCAACAGACGCCCAGCGTCGGCCACCTTGTTCGCCGCCAACACCGGGCACCTAACCCAAATCGAGCCGAGCCCGGAGGCGTCGGCGCGGATTTCACCCGCCCGCACGTCGTCGGGCGGGCATCCACCGACACGGGCGATGGCCTCCACGACCTCAGCCGGGGTCGTCGAGTCATCCAGGCCGTTGACTCGCAGCTCCGCGGTCTTCATCGGCCTGGAAATCCGAACGTCCTCCGGGCTGAGGACCTCCCTCAACTTGGCGGCCAGAACGTCCGCCCTTTCGCGGCTGGAGGCACCGGTCACCTCGAGCAGCCGCGCCCCTGTAACCGCCGGCCTCAATCTGAGGCCGGACGGTGTCCCAAGGTCGGGGAACGCGACCTTACTCTTTGCCTCTCTGAGGACCGCCGCGTAGGTGACGCCCCTCTCAGCGGCTCCGGACTGCAGTGTGATCACCACAGCCGCAGAGCGTGGGGCCCTACGCCGTCCTCGTGACTTCTTTTTATTAGGCGTCTTGGCCGGTGCCGGTGCTCCCTCGGCGTTCCTCCCGCTCCTCTTCTTCTTTTTCTTTTTCCCCACCGTTGTCCACCCCTCGGCATCCTGGGTGGGAGGTGAGGTAGGAAGTGGTGCGGTCGCCGGAGGTGAGGTAGGTGCGGTCGCCAGAGGCGCGGTCGCCGGAGGTGGTGCGGGCGAAGCCCCTGTGGGCTTCCTGGGCCCCTGCGTGGGCTTTTTGGGACCCTGCGCGGGCTTTCTGCCCCCCAACGTGGAGTTCGTCCCGGCGGCGGCCTCCTCTGCTCTCCTCCTATCCGCCGCAAGCGGGGGTCGGAGGGTCGCGGCTGGTGGGAGTCGCGACTCCAGCGCCTGCAACCGGGCGTTTACCATACCGCCGCACTGCATCATGCAGATGCGGGCGATCTTTTCGATCTCCGCATCCGCACTCGCAGGCAACGGCCGGACCGCCGGCGGGATCGTGACGGGAGTCACGCCGGTGGCGGCGGGAGCCACCCTCTGGGCAGCAAACTGCCGCTCGAGCTCCTCGACCTTGGATCGGAGACGGTCATTCTCCTCCCAGAGCCTCGCCGTCTCGTCCGTGCTGGTGCGGTTCACGAGGAGCTCGACCGCCTCCTTGATCCCGTCCACCGCCTCCTTTAGGGCACGAACGTAAGTCCCCCTCAGGTTGCCGGACTTGGTGGCAACCGTCATGACGACATCGACGCTGTCCAGCACCTGGCTACTGAGCGCCAATCCGGTAACGCTCCCTCCGGCTGCCATCCGGGCTGCGCGTCTCTCTCTGTTCCGGCTGGCCATTTCAGCCACCACGTCGGCTGCGGCAGCCTTCCGCTGCGCCCTTTTGGCAGCGTTGGCCTCCGCCCTGTTAGAGCATAGGCCTAAGCCTACGCTTGCGAAGTCCTCCCTCCCCAGTTCGGCGTCGCTCCCCGCGCTCTCCGACGGAGCTGACGAAGGCACCGGTGACGGAGCCGGCGATGAAGCCTGCGATGGGCCCGGCGTAGCAGGGCGCGTGAAGCGGCCCGATGGGTCACGCCCCGGCTTTGCAGCCGCACGACCCCGACCACTCGTCACCTTGGGCGCCTTTGGTGCCGGCAGGATTTCTTCCTCCGTCTGCCGCCTCTTCGCCTTGCCGCGCCTGCTCAGATCCGGATCGGACCTACTGTGGTCCCCGGAGGGACCGGAGCCTCCTCGGCTCTGGTTGCCATCAAAGGTGGCAAGTGGCTCAATCACCACGCGCGGGAGCTTCAAAAGAAGCTCCGTTTCTCGCTGGTGACCGGCGGCAGCCACTCGAGGGCCCGCCAAACCATCGCTTAGCGGGTCCCCGAATGACTGCGACCGGGTTCTTCCTTTCTCTCCTCCGTCGAGACAGTTGTTGCCCCCCCCCAGAATACGAGGGGCATGACGCATCCGAAACCGGATGCGTGGCGGATTCTCCGACTGCTAAGCAGTCGGTACCGCCCTGGGGTAAAATTTTCTCAACTGACTGTTCCATTTTTGTATTTTCCTTTGAAGGGTGCGGTCCCTTTGATCCCCCTGGATCCCCCCCCAGCGCTAACGACCGGATACCCTCCGGCCATACACCCCCTCGGCACGCTCGACCTTGGAGTTGGGGTTATTTTTTTAAGAGGTTTTCTTCCTCTCCTCCCACAAGACAACGCTCACACAACTCACCCTCTGTAAGCAGAGGGGGGGTGGGCGTACGACCTACACCAACGACCCTTCCCTAGCCCGGTTCCCTTCCACGACCATCAAAGATGATCGGGGAATGGAACCGTGCCCTTCCCCGTTTGTTGAGATTTGCCGCCAGCGCCAATTGTCCACCAGAACCGGTGGGCGATTGGAACTGACGTTGCCCAGGGTGCGCCACGAGGAGGCTCTTCAACTGCACCCCATCGTCATCCCACCTGGCCGGAGGGCGTCCTACACTACGTTTGCCGAGTTGCGGTCTTCACTCAAGAACTTGTTTACCCCAGCTGTTGTCGGTTCTTCGCGAGATATGACCGGCCCACTGCCACTTCAACTTGCGGTCCATAATATGATGTAATTTAAATTTCGCCGTTAAAACACTTAAAATTTACTTGTGTCGTAAGATTCAAGAGTTGACCTCTAGTAATACTATAAAGTAGACCAGTATCATTTTGGTAACAATCCATAAAAAAATTGCGATGTCAGTGCGTAGAGTGACGTACACAGTTGAGCACATTTCAGGAATATTTTATGTTGCTCGTATTGTTGCGTACGTTTATTGCGTATGCATAGTAATGATGTATTGTATAATTAAATTAAAGCTTTAGAATATCTAGCTTTATGTCGTAGAAAATGTATTTCTTTGTTTTTTTTATGAAAACATGTTAGACACTTCAACGAGTTTCGTTAGCTATAAATTCAGGCAGTTTGGTTACAACTTTTATTTTAATTATCTTCCATCTTTGATAGATGCTGCCCTTGATATTTCGCTCATACAAACACTGGCTCAACAAAAACTATGTCACGGAACGGATCAATCGAAACCAGTTTACAATAACAGCTCAATAGTCCATTGAGCATTAGTATCTGTAGCACCTTCCATACCTCACATTCCTTTGCTGTCATAGCGGACTAATCAACAATTATTATGCCTCACGCCTCGGTCACAGAATAGTACCTACAGAAGATCAGCTCCATACACCGTGTGAAACGCACGCACTCAGACGCGTTAGTATTCATCATGATCCTTTCACCCGAAAGACGTCCACTGCTGGAAATGGGCCTTCTCCAAACGTCGCCGCATAGCCCGGTCCGGTGATTCTCGCATTCAGCTGATTCCCGCAACCTTCACCAGGTCATAAGTCCACCTTGTGATATCACCCTGTTCGATCGTATCTCATCCGTGAATCGTATCGTATGTGTGCGAGCGTTTTCACTTGTTGTCCTTCTGTACTATTTAATCTGTGTATCGGTCTATCGCGGTCAATCGGCCGGCGCTTATTGATAACTCGGCCGGCTTGTCAGTATGTCTGTCTGCAGTCAGTCAGTCCTCGTTTAATGTGAAGTGGGTGACACGAATCTAGTAGGTTGTGGATTTATGCTCGGAATTGACTTTGAAAGGGATTTATGGAGAGCTCCTCCAAATCGATTGTGTCTGTGTTAATATAAGAGTCATCAAGTGTTCATAGGTTTAGTTTTTCTCTGTGTTTAGGATGATGACAAAACTAGTTTGATTGGTTCATCCTAACAAAGAATTGGTTTCGTGAATTGTCTTGTTTGTTTCTTCGTTTGTTCGAGCTTTCAACAGATCACCTGTATAGAAGTATAGATAGATTTGATTTGTCTGTTTTACCTTATTTCTCAGACCAAAACCAAATACCTCCTACATCATTTCAACTCTTCCATCTCCCCTTCATTTAATTAAATTGCATCCTAAGAATCGCGTCCCAAACCATCGTTAACTCGATTGATATGCGCGTCCGAACTCCGGAAGTCGATATAAATAGTGTGAGCGTTGACTCACGCGCACCGAAACGTAACGTATTGTCTCGGTGGCTAATTCTGGACGTATAATACTAGTAGGGGACTTCTTACTGTATTTGCTTTCTTTGAAGTGGCAATTTGTGGATCGTTTCCGGGTCATTGAGTTTGTCGTCTTCTTGTTTAATGATTAAGGTCCACCACGCTACGTGTTTTAAAATCAAATCACCAATGCGTAGACAGAATATCTCATTAACAGTATTTCAATTGTGATCCGTACACTAAATACTAGTACAGTACTGTGGCATATTGGCTTCTCAATGGTGATCTGAGCTTGTAACTGGTTACTTTTGAGCAGCGTCGTGCACGACGGTCCTCTTACAGTATAATATAGTGTTGCTCGTAAATTGATCGGTATGACGAATAAGTGTTCCGTATGATTTGTTTATTTGCCACTTCTTGCTCACGTTTTGTATCTAAAAGTTCAGTAAGTTATTAGCTATTAGTATTCTTATGACATACATCTTTGTCGTAGGGTTTTCCCGGCCTATTGTCATGTTCCGTTTCACGTGACGGAACTGCTTGTTGGGTTGCTAAATAGTCTTTATACATTATGTATGAAGAAATTTGCCGTTGGAACCATAGATGAGTTCATGATGCCGTCTCGTTTCAAAGGCCAAAGTTACCTGTATGAATACATGTATGGGGATGAAGGGAATGAGGCATTCATTATACAGTTACAAGTATATGGCGTTCTGTAGATAGCTAAGTATTGTTCCCATCATTTGAATGAGAGTTTAAACTGTCAGGTATTGATAATTCAAGTAATGGATTCCAATAATATTTCAATGTCAGTTGTAATTCACTTACGCGCGTGCATATTGTTTTCCTTATAACAAGATATATAAATTTATGAACTATTAATTATATTTATTGGTGCCAGGGTCGCCAAGGGCTTCTGTTTGTGTCTGGACCCTCCGCCATGCAGCTTCAGTGATGTCATTGTTTTCAATTGTGGCTTGTGAGTGAATGAATACTGAATACATCTGAGGATTGAAATAATAAACATCATTGGAGTTGATGATCATCCGAGCATGAAATAAATTGTTCAATAATAAGGAGCATCTTACTATAAACATCCCTGTGTAAAAGTACCTAACTAAAGTTCAATTATATGTTTACATCATATATTATTATCCAATAGCTCACCATAACTTTAAATGATCAAATCTGGCTAATGTATAATACCATCGGTTTTTCGAAACTAGGACTGTAAAGGGACTAGTAAACTCATTGGTCTCTGCCAAAATCCTTTCAGCAAGCTTATTTGGGCCCACCCTGAAGTGACACTAGCTAGGCCAAATATTACGCATGCAAATGGTAAAGTAAAAAGGGACAAAATATTAACGTCAATGATCTATTAATCATTATACCCTATATCAACAGGAAAATGTTAATTTTTTTCAATTTTGGAACTAGTGAGCGACTTATATAGTCTTCGTTAAAAATCTATGTCAGTTGCAAGAAGCATTGCATTTCCCGAGCCAGTTTCTTACATCACTGTTTTCGCAGCTTTAAAACAAGGTTTTCGTACTTGTACAACAATGTTTTAGCCGTATTTACGAATTTATTTCGAGCCACTGCTAACGCCCACCGGATAAAAGGATGCAGTTTTGGAAACGGGTCGACGACCAATCGAGGTGCCCATGACGTAAGCACGGCCATCTTTGTAATGTGGTGTTAAAAAAATCAACTTTAATGTTCGTGTGATAGAGTTTTATTTCGAGTAATGTGGGTGTATTGCTCATCCTCAATAAAACCTGTTCATGATGTACAGGAATTAGAACTTTAATGAGTAGGGAATAAAGTACGAAGTAGCGAAGTAGTGAAGTGTTGATGGTACTTGATAAATTGACTGAAATGGATGAATGGTTGCAAAACCTATTGTTATCCACTCTTTGGTTGAGAACCTTTTAATCTGTTAATCTATTGACACGAATACTTTTGTAAATTACGATATTCCCATAGATAGGATAATACTGGGAACATAATAATTACGTGTTTACTAAATACATCTTTGTGGAAGATGGTTATTAAAACTGGTGACAAGTATCCAACCCACACTGAGTTGACAATCTTGAAGTGAAACGGGATGAACATCTTTCAAGATCTGGAAAATGCTTATCTTTCTCATCTTACTCACCAGAAAACAGAGTGATAAACATTTTGGGGTGTTAATAATTAGCAAAAGTCCCGTTCCGACACCTTTGAATCCAAAAAAATTTAAACAAAAGCTTTATCATCACTGACGCGCATTTGCGCGCTCAAACTTTACGCTATAATATTTAAAAATCCATACATTAATTATTAATAAAGAAGTATACACTTAAGTAACATATTTAATGATCCCCAGTTAATTATAGGCTTTGAGGCATCCCGTTTCACAAAGTTATGTTAATATTAATTGATACACGTACCGGTTTGATCAGGATCACAATTTGAAGATTAAACGTATAATAAAAGTTACGCACTTCCTTACCGCAAAAGGAACTGCAAAGAATTCTTCTATGAATCCATCTCTTTGTGAGAAACTTTATAAAAACTTGTCACATACATGTACAGACTATGTGCACATAGAATACCCTTAACGGTCGGTCGGCAGAGTGGCAGTGACGACATCGGTTAGATCACCACTAATTGTGGACGTTAATTTGTATGAGCTGTACAAGCGCATGGTGTGAGCGGGTTTATATGGGAATGGGAATATTGGCGAGGAAGTTGTAGTTCTGTAAGTGGAAATTAAAGAAAGTTGTGTTGGTAATGAAATAAGGGATGATTGAGAAGTAGTTGGAAGATCGTCATGTTTGTTTTTTATTTGTTAATCTGTAAATATTGTTTGAGCATATCACAGACAAGATTGAGAATTACTTATCAAATGGCTGTTAGTTTTGTGAACTTTTTTTTCAGTTGAATATTCTGATAAGGTTACCTAATACCTATTGGAGGAAATAATTGTTTGTTGTAAACTGTGTTCAAGAAGGTAATATCGAATTATTTAATGACACATGTAATTTTCAGTCGCATGAGTGATTCTAAATTAAAATCTTTTACAAAACGAAGTACCTACACGAATTTCTTTTCACTCCTTTTTCTCTCAAATTGTTTTCGTCATACTTTTCTTATGGCGAAGTTTAGTTACTGAACAGTTTACTAGGATTCTTCTGTTAAGGGTAAAGTTGATTGTTTAAAGCTAAGGGGATTGGCCTAATAATTTTGAAACCGGAGAACCCTTAGAAAAAAGTTTGTAATTGCTCTCCAAAAATAAATGTATCGTGCTTTGTGAGTAATATTTCACGTTGATTAGTTTAGAGGGCTTTTTTGCGCACGTGGAAACTCTAAAGGCGCGCCTTTAGAATTGTTATGTGGTGTATTGTTTAAGGACCAATTATTTTCCTCTTCAATTCTTCGATTTCAATTATTTTTTCTCTTTTATTCACATTTTTGTTTGTCTTTTAGCAAACTGATCACTGATTGTTTTGCTTGACATTTGATTTCTTTGATTGTTATTCATGTTGTATAAGTAAAGAATACGTACTGTTTACTGCTGGTTTTTGCATCTTTCACTTCTCGCATCTATATTATCTGTGGTGTTTTCTTTTTGCCATCAGAAGTTGGCACACACTACACACCGACTCATCATGATTAAGTATATTACATATAAAACGCCATGTATTTATTACCTTTAATAACTCATAAAGTGCTCCCTAGCAAGGCAGTCATATCCCTAACTACAGGATGGTGCGGTTTCCGCATTGTGTCATACATAATATGCTTATCATTCAGGCATTGGTACTTTGTTGTAAATGGGATCACTTGTTTTATAATATGTGTTATTGTTGGAATTTTATTTTCATATGTCACCTGCCCATGACTTTAGGAATAGTTTTGCTATGGTGCAGTCTCAGAAAAGACACTATCCTGATGAAGTGGATCTCAGATCAGACTTCATCAAGATCCTAAGACTACCTTACCTACCATAGTACGACAGAAAAGTTGAATTTTGAGTTTCTTCATCCAAATGTTTACCAAATGTTATGATCGGTGAAGGCCACAGCTTTTTACAGATACGTCTCATAGTATTGTAGAATGCTGCATCGTTTTGGTATAGTCTTAATAAGTAAGCTTTTGACAAGTCATCCTTTTAAATATTTTTCTGAATAGAATCGTCAGAAAAGTGATTTTGAAAAGAGCGTACAGTAGTCTGTTGACATAATTCTCTTCATATGATCTTTTATCGTTAATTATCCATTGAAGGAAGACTTCTTATTATCATTTTTCCCTACGTCAAGACGTGGTATGTGGAATATAAGTCATTTTTATGTTCGTAGGCGAGGAAATAGCAATTTGTGTCTTCAAATAGGTTCCCGTCCATTGTAGTGGGTAGTTGGATAGTGATGCTAACGCCATCTATTGGCTGCTTCGATCAACGTTTGTTTAAAAATGCGATTATATATTACATTTTTTTTTATCGTCGTAAAAGTGTATTGATTTTGCATACTCTGTGTTTTATAACTTTGGTGTTCTGCTAACCGCGTAGGTGCAGTGAAATATTATTTTTGTCACGCTTTTAGTATAAAACACATGTTTTATGAAATTTTGTCCAAAGATTGGCAGAGTTTTAATAATAATATCTGCGTTACTGAGTTTTTAGTAGTGATAATGATGATGAGAATGCATGTTACACACGGATACACATCAAGCTATACATTACCAGTTTATGCTGATCGCAAATTGTATAGGATTTCGGTACAATAAGAGGTCAGCTTATACGGGAAATTTATAGCTTGATATGTAGCCGTGTGTAGGTGCATACTGCTTAGGGCTTTAACATTACCAGCGAAATTTTGGTGCACTATCACTGCTGCTTACTTACTGGTAATTTCTGTCTTGAAGTTGAAGAGCGAATGTTACTAGAAAACACTCTTCATAATTTCACCACGTTTTTTTGTCTTCTCAATACGTTGTAGGTTAAACAATATACCTATATTAATTTCATTAGCGGACTGTGGCAATGTTTTTAATTTTTAACGCCGTATGATTCTATTTTACCTTTACTATGTAACACACTGTGACAAATTATTATGCATACATAAATGCAGGCCTCTGTCCCAAGGCTGTCAGCAGAAACACCACGTGGTACTATTCTTACATACTCCTTTTACTTCGTAGACGTTTGCTACTTCTGGTTGATTCAATATATATACCTGCATATTCGTGTTAATAGCTGAACACTTGCTAATAAAATGTACGAAAAGTAGAGTAGACCAGCAATTAGGCTCAAAAGTTACGTGTTACTAACGCGCTATTAACTCGTTTGCGATTGGTGGCGTCGTACAGACCGCCATTGAAATACTATTTCTGTGACTTTCTGGCTGCTCACTGGTGATTTGAGTTTGAAACTACATAATTACTGCTGATTAGCATCGTGGACGATAAATCTTGGTTTGTTCAATAGCACGGACTGGGCAATTTTTTTGACGGTAAAGTGTGAGGCTTTTAAAAGAAATTCGGGACGTTTATTTCTGCCTTTTCTTGTACCACCCTTTCGACCAGCGAAATTTTTGGTTATTTTTTTAACTAATTGCCACAAGTGGGTGCAGCCATATCCTGGTTTGAAATCTTCCTCACGAAACACAATACAGGGTGTAAAAAGACCAATCAAAGCCGTCAACTACGCATTCTGTTCATCAAACTAAGAAACATTGCACTAAAATAAAGGTTTGTGCAAACACTTTGACACGTCAATCATACTTTAAAACTAGATGAGATCAGCGTTTCCTATCAAAGTCAAAGCATTTATTTCAAATGAAAACGGCACTTTTGAACGTCAACATTTTACATTAAAAATAGAACAGCTTCTAGGCGCCACTTCCAAAAGGTAGTTTTCGTCAGTAAAAGTTGGAATTTTGACCTTCAATATCTCAGAAACCAGAAGGTTCCCAGGTATGGTTCAGTCCTAAATTGATTGCAATGACGGGGAGTGCAAGTGACTCCCGGCTCGTTAAGTGTCTTTTTATCCCCGATAGGTACATAAGGCACGTATGGCAAGCATTGACGCTTATAATTAAGAAGTGATTCAATAATAATAGGTTTGCCAAAAAAAAAAAATGGCTTGGTTGCTAAAGATAAAATAACGGCTTTTTTTTTGTCTCAAACCGCAAAGTCATCGTTTACCTTGTATTGCTGCATTCATTTTTTGAATTCTTATTTCGATAACTGCTTTGGATTTAATTCCAATCAAGTCTTAAGTTCTAGTTTTAGTGTAGTTGGGGTCGTTATGTTGTGACATTTTGCGATGTCGCAACGATGATATCTGTGTGGAATTAATTTTATATTGTTTATAGTCCGTGTTTACTAACGTAGCCGTCAGTTTTACCAACCCTTTTTGAGGTGTGTTGACTTTATTTAAGATCTAAGTATTCTAATATAAATGGTGCTGTACGAAATTATACTAGATTTTTTTTTATTTTATTTACTTTTTTGTAATTTCTTGATGTTATCAACAATAGCCAATTGATGCAATGAATAAAGTACAGTCCGCGAGGCCTAAGCTGAGCTTTGCAGTTGCATCTTGAGCGATGGGCTCAATCGTTATTGTCAAAGCATCTAGCACTTTATAAAGTCTAATTAGCCCACCCACCATTTTGTACCACAAACTCTCAACAGATGTCGCTGTGCACAATGTAACGCTATCCCTTTCTCTCCGCAGGCGAGTCCCGACGCGAGGGCTCCACGGACGAGCCGACGGCGCCTGACGCTGACGTCGATACCAGCGATGCTAACACCAAGGAACCTGATAAGGATAACAAGTAAGTGTTAATGAGTTTAATGAAGGAAAGTGCTGGATAGGGAATTGTGTGAATAAGGTTTCTCTGGGTCATGTCATGCCAAAGGTGTATTAATATTTATGTTTTAAGTCTGGCCATCGCATGTATGTAACTAGCCGTTGGCAGTCCGTTGGACTTCCTCAAACGAAGGGTCCATTAGGGAAGTCTCAGGTATCGTCGACGACGCTACTAAAAAGTAACGTGTTATAAACTTAAATCAACAATTAAATGAGTAGCCAGAATGTCACAGCACTTGTTTTGTGGTGTACACGACATGATTTACTAACGCGTTATTGGTACTCATTGGCGCTTGGTACTCATTTGTGGTTGGTTGCGTTGTGTGAGGATTATAAGTCGAACCGGAAAAGTTTGACTGCTAACACCTTCAAAAAATTGGAGAAAGAGAGATAAATGTACCGCCATTATTATGCAAAAGACTCAAAACAAACTTAACACTAGAAACATAAGAAATTCGGATTAACATTGGAACTAAAGCATTTTTTAAGTGTAGTTCAACAGCACAACTCGTTGCGCCATCTATTGGATAGTAGCAAGACTAAACGTTTTCATAGTTTGGCAACTCGCCGCAAGGTGGCGCTGATATAGCAATTAAACTGAAGTTTTCTTTTCTTTTAATTCTAACTTTATTTTGGGAAGTATTAAGTAAGTGGTTGCTTATAGTTTAAATGATTTTCTTTATGAAACAACTGTATTCAATCAATCTTAATATATTTTTACTTAACCAATTAGCTGCCATATTACGATTTAACGTTTATTTACCTCTGCTAAAAGAGAGATCCTGGATTCGATTCCTGAAATGTACAAAACACAACACACATGATTGAAAAAAAAAAAACAGTCTTAGTGCTTCGTATTGTGTGATATAGATGGCGATAGGGTCGCTTACCGGTTTAAGGTTTCGTAAATTCGTTTAGTTGGCCGTAAGTACTTTAGAACCTGCTGCTGAAGTCATAGGGAGTCTACGTCGTGCAATTTTAGAACTTCCGAACATTGATTTCCCCATTGTAGCTGGCGCTCCCTGGCGCCGGGCGGGCGCGGCGTGAACCGCGCGGAGAGCTGCCGCGAGCGCGACGTGCCCCGCCGCGGCAAGCACCGCAACGCCAGCGACCCCAACCGCCTCACCGCGTACAACAACCGGTAGGTACACCTTTCTGCTTCTTGTCGCCAGGTCGTGTAACATGCAGGTATCGGCGAAATAGTTGTTCACACCCATTCGATGCGCCTCCGTGCCAAATCGATCACCAACCAATGTCGTCTTATAAACGCTGTTCACAAATCCGAAACTCGAACATTTTAACCGTTTAAATAAATGAGAGAGGAGGGGCAGTTCCCGTACTTTAAGAACGTTCGCGTTCAAATCGGTCTCAACCTGAAAAAAACTACAATCAATTCACATTCCTACAATTTTGAAAAGTTTTTGGCATTGATTATCGCTGACATGAGATTGCCACTTGCATTTGAACGTTTTATTTTTTACGTGAATTGGCCTTCAGTTTATCAAAAAAGAGTTTTTTTCGAGGCATCAGCCTGTCGAGTAGTTTTGAATAGACACAGGAATGTTTAAAAAATGTGCTACACACTTTGTATACTTAGTTAGTTTTCTTTTTTTATCTAGACATTACAAAATGCCCCTTGGCAGGCAAGGTTTTAGCGGGGATAAAGAAAGCAACATTCTGTAATTGCTGTAAATATAAAGAAAAAATCGTAATAGGGACATTTTTTATTTCCAAAAACGCTATTTAGTTTTGTTGGTGTTGAAAACTTAAGTAGTACCTAGATTTATCTACATACAGATAGTTTCCATATCACAACATATCGTGTAAACTTTTCGGAAACTATCTCGGTCATGACATGAAAAATCTCACCGATTTTCAATATCAATATCGAAAGTCGAAACGAACCGAAATATTTACTTCAATATCAAAATACGAACAAATTCCTTACATTCTTTCCCAAAATAGTATTCTCATGTACTAGGGGACGAACTATTCCAATTATTTTTATTTCCTGAAGCCGACACCACTAACAGACTGAAAAACGTCCTAACTATCACCATTACAACTCAAAAACAAACCTTATTGAATAATGCATAAAGTGGAATTTTGTACAACCCAGCTGTATGTCGGGAATGGTGTTAATTTAATTGTGATTTTAAACCTTATTTATAGCTGTGTTGTGTATATTTTTGGTTGATTAACATTTGACGGCATTGTTTTCTGCAAGATTGTGTTTTGTTTATCCAATGTTAGTTAAACTCAATTTGTAATAGAATCTATGAAAATAGCAGATCATACACCTGTGAGCCATTTCATTAGTTACCGAATCAATTAAAATAAGAAGAAAGCGAAACTACGTATTTGATTAACCGTAATAATGTAATCAAAAATTATCTAAAACTATTAAGCATGACTGGTTTATGATCTTATTACAAAATGAACATATCAAGAGGCATTTTATTTGCTACAAACGCCTATGTTACAAAACCGTTACATCAATATTAAATTCCTGTACAAATCCAGCTTGTTCAATAGACTTCCTACTGCACATAGGTCTATATAACCTGGCCTTCAGTCTCCAGTATTTAACCAACTCAATTTGATCTCCAATATGTGTGTACTCACAGAGCAATAGAGTACTTTTCAGCTTGATTAATTCCATCCAATAATTGTCCAGTGTGAGTTGATCTCCCATGGGTATGACATCATTCTTAGTCAGATATCTTTCTACGCTGGTTGTATCTGTTCATAATTGACCAGTTTAAACAAATCTTCCGTTGCATCAAATAACTTTGTACCTACGTATCTTGATGTCTTGGTTCACACGGTGCAACATTACTTGGTCTATGTGTAGAGAGGTAATGTTGGAAACTAGAGGTCTTGTTGAAATAGTTGCTTCATTATGCACGGAGGTATGGTATAATGGTTACAGTTTTCAGTCAGTCAGTACGAATCCAGACGCGATCGAACGCGCATTGCGCCGATTTTTCGTACATATTTATAAACGCAGTGATTTTTTTATCTTGAAAAGTTTTTTTTTTCAAGTGTACTTGTGTGTCTTGGAGTGAGATTTTAATTTTGTGGTTTAATTATTACAGTTTTAAAGAATTTTCTTAATTAAGAAAACATTTTGAATTTGGCAGAAGATTTAATTGCTTAAATTGTTCACAAAAAAGGCTTCCAATGTTATTGGTAGGTATCATTTATAAAAAATTACATGCCTAGGTTTTTATAAAGCTATAACTTTCAAATCGGCACATGGCATACGTTTTAATATAATTCAATTTAAATCGTTGTCCTGTGATGCGGATGTCATAGGTTATTTTAGGATAATAATTGATGATAACACTATTTAGGGATACATTAATAACGGCACAACAACTTATGACGTTGTAGTATTTACATTTAATTAAACACATGTGCAGTCCGCGAGGCCTAAGCTGAGCTTTGCATTTGTGTGAGTGCACATAGAGATAGTGTAGGTGTGACGTCGGCCTAAACAATTTAGTTACGATTGAAAGGTTATAGAAAAAGGCGTGTGTCCAGTAATAGAGGATGGAATGGATACGAAATGAATTGATATGTTCATATCTGTACTTAGATTTTTTTAGACACTATTATGCGTCAGCATTTTGTTGGTCAATATTTTAAAACAAGTTGGCACCAGCATTTCCTAGGTGACTGATCCCTGAGAAGAAATGCCGAAACAAAGTCAGGTCATGGTCTCTTTTAAAGTCCAAACTTTATATTAATAGGACTTTATGTGAGTCTAACAATGCAGGGCCATGTCTGGAAAAATTGCAATTGCAGCTTTGAGTTGACCTGTCCCAACAGACGGCATGCATGCATCAGTCATCATTTAGCTCAACCCTACTTTATGAAGCTCAACGGCCCGTCACACGTCGCATCCAGATCTGCAGGGCATAGACGTAGGCCATATACAAAATGCGCAAACCGCCAGACAGTTGTAAGGTCAAAAAGTATATAAAGCGTAGCTAGAGAAGTGCCTACGTCCAGCAGTGAATAGCGATAGGCTGGTTGAACCGCCCTTAGTTTTTGGCAGCATCTGATTGTAGTAGCTGTTACATCAACCAATCATAGAAGTTGATATTAGAATTAACAGCAGATCAAATTGAGTGGGTAGAATAGCTTTCAAAGACCGTTATTGAGACAACTACTAAGATTAAGGTAGCGTTTTCAGTACACTACAATTGAATGAATGAATGATTTACCAACGATGAATCTAATCTTGTCACGAAGAGCCGTTGTCTATGCGATGGTTTCCAAGGCATTGCACACATTGATATAAGAGCGTAAGGTTTTGATACGCAGTGCGTGCTAACAATAGACAATCGAGTCGTATGTTACAGGCGCCATATTTAATAACATCTTTATAGGTTTCCTTATTCTGTAAAAAAAAAATCTCCAAAAACTGAGTACTCAAAAGTTTACGAAAAAAAAAACACTATAGTAAGTCATTTATTGATTGATACTCAACCAGCCTAGGAATTAAAAGCGTTTTTTTTCTTCCGAATCTTTAAATAATAACTAATTCACGTTTCTCCTCTTGCGTAAAATTCTCACATTGAACAAACACTGCAATCATACATGTACCTTCTTTTATTATTGCTTAACAAATAAAATAATACAGTAACACTCTTTACAATCCGTGTACAATCGATCTAGTTGCATGTTGTACATTGCCAGGCGATTCCTTTCCCCAGCGCTATCTACCCTAAAGAGGTGTCTATGTCTACCCTTATCTAAACGTCGGAAGCACCCGTTACCAAGTCTACTGTGATATGAACTTTATAATTTAACGGAGTGTCTAGTCGCTGAAAGTGTTGCAGTTCTTACCCCCGGTTCCTGGAAGCCTCTGAACAATAATACTGCTGACATATTTCATGTTTACATAAAATATGTAAAAGCTTAAAAAATTGCAGAGTTTTACACGTTTTAAAATAAGTGTTAGACAAGGACAGAACTATCGTAGAAGTGACGTCACGACTAAATAACTTCATACTTGCGCCTCACATTGTCCGTACCGCGCGACAAGGACCGGAATAATCCCCTCCAAAAACTTTTAAAGCGTGTATCTTCTTCATATTTGCATAAATTTAAAAGATTTTTTTCCATTTTCTCATTTTTATTATGCCTTCTTTGAAATTACATTATTTTTACGTTTTTTTTTTTAAAATAGTCATCATCCTTAATTTACTATATTCACATGATTGTGCTAGCTTCCCCCCAATCTTTCGAGTTCTGATTTGAATAGAATTTCAGTTACAATGTAATGACTGTCGATTCAGACCTCGACAGATTTCAAAGTAAGAAGTCTATGTCAAAACTATACACCCTTTCAATTGTTTCTCAGTTAATCATATTAAAATCTCCAACAGCATTCCTCTTCCGTTCTACCTTCCCTTTCCTTGCTACCTTCCCTTATCTCCAATGTCGGAAGCGTCTCGACAACTACCGGGCGATGTTTACTTTAGCAGGCCCTTCCCGATGTTCTCGATGTAGCGCTGCTCAAGAATGTGAACCTCCGTTTGCAATCGATTGAGACGTTCCACGAGCTAAATTCTGACCACCGCCCTGTAGTCATGCATCTTGCACCCTACTCGGGCCCGATCGACCCCAACCGCCCCCCTCAGACCCAGACGATAACCGACTGGAGGAAAGTAAGCGAAAGACTGAAATCCACCACGTCGCCTCACTTAGACACCATCCCCGATCACTTAGTGTCAGTCGCTGACACGACGGCCGCAATCGACTCGTTTACAGAGCACGTACAATCCGTATTGACGGATTGTTCACGGGAAGTTCCGGTGATGGAAGACCATCGCTGGAAACTACCTACTGACGTACGTGACCTGATAACCGAGAAGAACGCGGCCATCCGTGCCTACGACTCCTTCCCTTGTGACGCGAACAAAGCCCACATGCGCCATTTACAGCGTGCTGTAAAGAAACGCATAGGGGAGGTTCGCTCTGAGGGCTGGAACAAGATGCTCAGCGAACTCGAGCCCACTCATCAAGCCTTCTGGCAATTACAGAGGAAATTGCGTTCCTCAGAAGAGGTCTCTATGCCTCCTCTCATCCGCCCCGACAATAGTGTCGCTTTCGACAGTCCCGATAAGGCTGAATGTCTTGCCGACAGCCTAGAGTCCCAATGTTCTCCCAGCTCCCAACCAGTAGACCAAGCTCACCTGAACAAGGTCGACGCTGAAGTCGAACGAAGAGCCTCCCTTCCTCCCGTCGAAGACCCTGATGATCCTCTGCCTCCCGTCACTCCAGACGAAGTGCACGACATCATTAAAGGGCTCCACGCTCGTAAGGCCCCCGGTTCGGATGGTATTACCAATAAGGTATACAAACTCCTTCCTGCCCCGCTAATAATGCTTATGACCGCCATCTTCAATGGCGCCTTGAGCAACAACATCTTCCCACAAGCATGGAAAGAAGCCACCGTCATCGGTATCCCAAAGCCAGGCAAGCCAAAGTCTGAGCCCTCCAGCTACCGCCCTATTAGCTTACTCAATGTCCTCGGCAAAATCTACGAGAGGCTTATTTATAAGCGTCTCAAAGACTACGCCGAAGCAAAGAGCCTCATACCCAACGAGCAGTTTGGATTCCGTAGCCAACACTCGGGCACCCAACAGGTCCACCGTATCGTAGAGCACTTATGCGCTGGTCTGCAGCGTAACGCGACGACGGGTGTGCTATTCTTCGACATAGCGAAAGCCTTCGACAAAGTCTGGCACAACGGCTTGATATACAAGCTCTACCAACTAGGAGTGCCAGATCGTCTCGTGCTCATCTTACGAGACTTTTTGTCGAACCGGACCTTTCGCTATCGCGTCGAGGGAGCACTCTCGTCCCCTCATCCTATTCGCGCCGGTGTCCCTCAGGGTTCCGTACTATCTCCTCTCGCCTTCACGCTGTTCACTAGCGATATCCCAAAAAGTAAAAAGGCTCAGTTGGCTCTCTTCGCCGACGACACTGCCGTTTACTATACCGGTCACTGTCCCAACGCTATAGCTCGTACTCTCCAAACCTCCGCAAACGTCTTAGGCGCTTGGTTCCGGAAATGGAGAATCGAGGTCAACCCCGATAAGAGTCAGGCGGTTCTCTTCTCGAGACGTCGTCGACTCCCTCCCCCACTTCCCAGCCCGATCACTATGTACGGCAAGCCAATCCCTTGGGAGAAGCAAGCCAAATACCTAGGCGTGATCCTCGATGAGAACCTTACCTTTAAGGCTCATATTAAGGCGGTTCGCGCGCGCGCCTCCTTCGCTCTTAGCAGGCTGCAATTCGTACTGACAGCCCGTAGTAAACTGTCCCTCAAATGCAAGCTACGCATCTATACCGCAGTCATCCGTCCCATCATGACCTATGCCTGCGTTGTATTTGCGCACGCTCACCCACGTCATCTCCATAAGATGCAGACCCTCCAAAACCGTTTCCTCAGAAGGGTCACGGGTGCCCCCTTCTATGTCCGTAATATCGATCTTCACGTCGACCTCAAAATGCCAACCATAAAACAGTTCATGAAACGCTTATCAAAGCGTTTCTTCGACTGCGGCATCAAACATTCTAACCCCCTGATTACAGCGGCCGCCCGCTACACTCCCTCTCGCATTAGCAGTATTCGCCGACCAAGGCATACTTTAATCGACCCCGACGACGCCACTACCCTCCTCCAGGAGAGTAGTAAGGCCACTAGCACGCTACATAAGCCCAAAACCCGATCGCCGTCCTACCGCCCTCGCCGCCGAGGCCCGCCGCGACGCCCAAATCGACGCCCCTCCCGACCCTTGCTCGAGCCAGCCCGCGCCGCTGAGCCTGTAGCTTTAAATTCGTCCCTAATTAATACCAATCCTGATCCAGCTAGTCATTTGCTGCCCTCTTCCAGCGACGCCCTAAGCCGAGGTTCGTACCCCACAGGGGGTGCCCTTAGCGTTGTCGCTTAGTTTTAGTTAGTATATAAGTTTAAGTCCTGGCTGGAGGCCTTAATTTATTAGGGAATCCACAGGCAAGTCCGCTTAAGCAGACGACAACCGCATAGGTTGACCTGCGAGATGCCAAACAAACAAACAAAAACTTTAGCAGGCCATTGTCTCATTGTTGCGAAAGTAAACACCCGTCATATTGTGTCAGTAACATGAGGGATTTGTATGGGAAACTTTGATGGGAGTTGTGAATTTAATTGTAGATATGGTATAGTCTTGGGTGTGACTGAAATGGGTTTTCAGCATTTTAGACTGCGATGATTCTTCATTTTAGTCTTTCGTTCTGGGTTTTACCTTTCTCTACGTCGACATCTTTCTCCCTCATTTTTTTCGGGTCGGCGCATCTGATCTTCTTCTTCCATGCATTTCTTAGCCGTCACTTCAGTAGTCACCCTTTCAGAAGTTTGTCTTCAAGATAATCAAGAATCACACATATCTATTGATGTTGTATTTCGTATTTCGCATCTGAAATATTTCGCGTCCGATTTTCACCAAAGAATCTGGGTCATTATTTATACAGTCTATTCATCAAAATAAACACAGACAATTTGAACCAAATATGCGTCTAGAATGACTGCGTCTGCGAATGCTTGGAGCACGGCGGTGTGCATGTTCGGTTGATGTTTGGCGTTATGCCAATCTTGTGCGGTGTCAATGACGAGTTTTTGGAGACATCGAACTGGACTGATTATTCTTCTTAATTTTTACCTTTGGCATAGACTTTGGGACTTGTATGAATGTATCGGTCGTGAATATTTAGAGTAGTATCTTTATTGAATAATAGATGTTATTTGCTTTCAAGATAATCTCTTCCAATGTGCCTATTGGCGTTTTTCAGTATTTATGTCTTTAACACTCCAGTTGCCTTTTCAGGGCTCTGAAAATCATTTCAGCTTGTCTTTTATAATTGCTTTTTGTTTGGAATCATTTGTCTTGTCCCACATTTTTTTTCTTTTTTAACGTTGCCCCACACTAGGAATTACTCCTGTATCGTGGGTGCGTTCACAAACATGAAAACTCACATACACAAGACACCCAAACCCGGAACAACTATTTGTAGGTCATACTAATATTTGTTCCGTGCGGGAATCGAACCCGCGACACGCAGCGCAACAGCCGATCGCTCAACCACTGCGCCAACCGTGCCGTCGTACATTCATTGCAACCCGGCTTTTTTTCATTCGTCCAGCCAAATCTTATCACAGTATCGCGATGTCTCTTCAAATCCTTACTCTGCATAATAAATTAAAGCGTCGTTTTAGAGGTTACCACAGACTACATAATATTTTTACCACGTTACTCACATGTTTCCTAGAGCTTAACATGTTGACCATCACTTCCGCTAAACACCTCGTAACTCATCACTTGCGGCAATTTGTTACGTTTTATTGATACATTATGTCACTTGAGCGTGCAAAATAATATTTTATCACCTCCTCCTATATTTAGGCTACGCTTACAAAATGTATGTCTTGTAACATTTCGACTTTGCTTAGTTCGCAGCAAAACCGTCCGCGTAAATATTATTCGGATGTTTTCCAGCTTTCATTCGGGGTTTATTTAGTTTTTGCAACAAGTGTAATAATAGTCGTAATGTTTTGATGATTAGGCTTTCCCAGTGTTGTTCGTTTTGACAGCTTTTTAGATTACTTGTTTTGTGGGTTAATCCTATAAAATGTTTGCGACAATTTTAATTAATTGGAGCTGCAGGTAAAAGCTTGTTTATAATGTGAATTGGTAAATTTTACTTAAAATTGTGACACATGGTTTAATTCCATACGACACATTTTAAGAGAGCAAAAATACCGAAAAGTTACTATAATATTTTCACGAGTCACAAATAATATGGCTCTTAGAGCATGTTTCCAAGCTTTAAATAGACATCAAAGAACGAATGAATGCGGAACTGAAAAACAATAATTAAAAAAACATTTTGAAAAACGCAACAAAAGCTACCAACCAATTTATTCTACAAACAGTAGGGAAACTTCAACAGTTTCATAAAGTAGCCCATAAAAAAGTTAATTTTTTATCAATACATATTTCGGGATAACAAAATATCTGATTCCACAACCTTCACAATTTGCTTCCTGTACGCTATTCTTCCACTACGCACGATGATATCGTCTGGTTCACTGATTTGTTTTTCTGTTTACATTACAACCAGTGCGTTTTATATCCGACCGGAATTTATATTCTCGTTATGTGTGCGATTCGTTGTTTGTTCCTAAATAAATAAAACAGGAGTCTTGTGTAGTAATAATGGAATTTGCATTCTATCTGGTTGTAATTATATTATAATTGCTACCAAATATTATATTCAGATTTTTTATAAATGATACTCTGAATTAACGAAAAGCAGCTGGATTGCAACTAAATTGTCTTGAAGACATCTATATCCTATTTCGAAGGATACCATCTGCTTTCCAACACTAAAAATAACGCGATTGATGTTCATTCTTAATTAGTTTCTCAAGTTGCTTTAAATGTATTCTTACTCAGTCTTTGAGTTACTGCTAAAGTTCTCTATAGGATAACGTTTTTTCTTGTGTACGTCTTTACCTTTCTGTTTTTGTATCTCTTAATTCCGTTTTGTATCTCGAGATAAGTTTGTTGCGGTCGTAGACGGTTATGCATCTCCTGGGAGTTCGTTCTACCCTCTTGGTTTTTTCCTTTTTTTACACATACGTTGTTGTCCTGTTCGCTCACGTCATCACATCTTTTCCATAGGTCATCAGAATTGGTTCCATAACTTTTTCTGCACATTAACAAGCTTAGTCAACTACATGTACCAACTTAAAGGATTAGTAAAAAAGTGTGCACTTACACCAGTGATAACAGTAGATACGGACAATTTTTGACTGACACCACTGACACCTTTATGGAAAAATACAAAACCAGCGCAGTTCATTTCATTGCTTTACTGTGATTTAGATGTGTTTTATCTCTGACGTAGTTTTGGCTAGCATACCCTTAAAAATATTCACATTTGTGATTCTCTATATTCAGAATTGATGCATATGACGTCTAAGGAGTATAACTCTTCTCAAGCGTCAAATTAGGTGTCAATAAATCTCACGTTGGTGGCAATTTGTAAAACCCTTTCTCAGCCCGTCGATCTTAATATTCGTTCGCCGCATCTTAAGTAAAGCAATTTTGATTGACTGACACTTTCGACGTTTAAGTCTTTAATCTCTTCTCTATCTTGATTTTAACTGAATTTCGCTTTGATTTTGCTTCAGTTATCTTCTGGCTCACAAATGAGACCTTGATGGATTAGTTTTGTATGTTTCGCATTTATATCCGGATTATTAATGTCTGATCTGTTCACTACAAGGTCGATCTTCATCTTCATTTCTCAAACAGGACATGGGTCACTAATGTATACTTAAAATTCAAGACATTAATAAATTTCCTCTCTCTTCTCACTTTTATATTATTTAAAAACATGAGCGGGGGTTATAGAATCTTCAAGGTTCACTTCGTTTTAATTTTTTAAACAAGTTAAATTTTTTCAGTAATTTCTCAAAGATGTTATGTTAATTTGTTGTTTACTAATAAGAAACGTGTCATAGTGGAATGTTCGTATTTCCGTCCTCTTTAACATCGTTGGTTTTCAATAACCGTCTAAAAGACATAAAAATTCACAATTTGGTTCCGAATATCTAGACTATGTCGAATGTGGGAACCAATCCGTAGAATGAGTGCTTCTGTACGGTTAATTATTTCATCACGAGCTAGTCGATGGAAATAGTCGCTGTGTCATCTGACACAGCGACTATAGGTAGATAGCTAGGCTGGCCCCTGGGTACTTGAAAGTTATCATTAAGATGATATTTAATGATTTATGGATCAAAATGTATGACAAAATTTACATGCTCAATAACTAGTTATTCTCAGGGAAACAAGCTGAGGAGTACTTATTTTAGTTCCTGACTCAGAAATCTTACTATTTCGGAGACCTAAGCTGTGTTAGTCCTCCGAAAAAGAGCACGGAATTGATTCCGTATTCCAAAATTCCTTGGATTTGCCACATCATCTTTGCAAGTGCAAACAGCAAACCCTGAAAAGAAAGGAAACAGATTCGAAAAGCTCTGACGTTAGATATTGTAATAAACATCATCATAACATCACGCCTTGTTTCCCCGAGGGCAGAGGTGCACCTATATAGTACACCCACATTTCGCCAGTTATGTTTAAGTCCCATGTAATAGGGGGCGAGCCTATTACCATCTACCGGGCACAAATCCAGACTTCGAGCTGCTACTGAGAAATTCCAGATAGAAAAACCCAATAACACGTTGCCCGACCTAGGAATCGAACCCAGGACCTCATGCTCAGCAGTAGCGATTAATATAACCAATTCTGTTTGATGATGAATCACTGGAAACGATTTCAGTATATGAACGTGAGCTTGAATGGTCGACGGCCAAATTATCAGAGAGATTTATTCGCAAACCGAGAGGGTGTACTTCTTTGTCCTTTGATCGGTTGCCAATACCCAGCCGCTGCACCAATAAACGAAAAAAAAAAAACGTTTTGAATTACTCCGCCCTTGATGAGAAATAGATTTTATTTGTCGTCGTAATACTGTGATATATTGAACAAACAGTTTGATATTCAGAGTTTTGCACGTTTTGTTGCCTGGAATTTTGCGGTGGGAGCTGTGTCCGGCTGCCGTATTTTCATTCATGATTTCTTGTTAGTTACAAATAAAACATGTTTAAGGTGCCCTAAAATCTAGCCCGTTTCACCTTTCTAAATCTTAAAGCGTCGGTTACATCAAACAGAGCATTAAGGACTGTATTTCAATGGTCAGTTTAATGTTTTGTTATAAACCTTCAAGACCAGTAGCCGATAAGTGTTCATTACGGCCCATCGACCTCCCCAAGACCTCGACGACAATCGACCGAACCAGGATATTACCATAATCACACGAGTGCTTTGTTGATTCACATTCATCTAGTTTTTGCTCCCGCATCCCACCTGCTCACTCATACACTTACGCAACAGCATGACTCAAAGCAAGTCTGTTTACGAACCTTACAATAACAGCTTAATTTCAGCGCCTGATTAGTCTCCCATCAATTCGTGACACCCATGTTTGAAAGCTGTCAGAGTGACATCTGCGCGGGATCCCGACGGGATGCGGCTCGCTATACATCATTGACCCATTCCCGCATTCTATTCTCGTAGCCCGAATGCGTTATTATATTTAAAAATATATATTTATTAGGGGCAGTGACATGATTCATCTTTCCGAATATAATTTTCCAAGAGTTCAGGGTATGATAAAATTTTATAATATATGACTGCGATTAATGTTACCCTGAATTTGATACGTTAATTCTGAGCTGGAAATAATTTTAGCAATAATAGTGGTTGGCATTGATCTTCGCATTAGATTTATAAAGCTTCTCGATTAAATAATAGTCTAACCTTTCTTCCTGGAAAACGAATCGAAGTTTTGCTGATGACAGTCATATAAACTTTTTTAAATTTCCGTTGCGTGTCCTTTCGAGCCATCTTCCAAATATTTCTCTATTTTTATTTTGCTGTCTTATAATTTTGCTTTTTGCGTCTCATATATTTCCTTGTTTTTTTTTTCGTGCTTTTTATGTCATCTTGACAAACGTCTCATAATTTTCCATTCCTCTATTTTACTTGGCAAATCTGCCCCAAATCTTCCAGAACCATCCTCTCGTGTTTCTGTGGCAGATTAAACCTTTCTGACTTTCTTTTCCTTCACCACTTCATCCACTAAGTTCCGTATGCGACACGTGATCAATGGAGGCTTACCATTGGTGTCAAGTGGAGCGACGCTCGCGGAAGTCACTCGACTCTCGAAGCCATACAATGGCAGCTATCATAATTATCGCTACGTCTTAGTGACGTATGGATGCCTTGTTAGGTAGTTGTTCAGTTCCTGGGGTATTGTAAGTTATCTAGTTCTTGATTGCTGCGATCTCGAAGGTTGGGAGAAAATAGTTGCAGGTTTTCGTGACCTGGTTGAAAACTGTCTTTCATACTGATTTTGGCAAAGCCTGTTTCAATGTCTGCCTTGTCCCTCATTATTTATTAATTTCTGATCAGTAAACTTGCTTTCTATCTTATCAGATTTGGATTCGCCATATCATCTGAGATCAACATACTTCCAAAATTCTAAAGACATTCCTTCTCTAAATTTTGTGTTTCTCAGAGTTTTTGTTGTCATTTTGTTTGTATTAATATTTTAATTTATGTAATAATTTGCACGCCGTGCCGTAAGGTAGACTACGTGTGACTGTGCGCCGATCTTATTAATTCATGTACAACATCATTTATTTATAAGATGTTGTATATGAATTAATACCAAATAAAGGGCTGATTCTGATTCTGAGAGCAGCTGGATAAGATACACTGACTTTATATAGTTTTGACGTGTAAAAGTGTTTATAAAACTTATTTACTAAAAATAATCATTTATTATTTTGTGTAAGTGGGTACTGAGATTGTTTGACTAAAGTGTTTTTATAACTTATTTACAAAAAATAATCATTTATTATTTATGTAAGTAGGTACCGAGACTGTTTGACAAAAGTGTTTATAAAAGTTATTTACAAAAAATAATCATTTATTATTTTGTGTAAGTAGTACTGAGAATGAATGACTAAAATTATAAAACACAAGAGTATGTTCTATGCTCATTTGTCACCCTTGAATCTCATTGTAGCACTCGTCGTGTTTTTCCATCTTCAGTCCTTATTAGAGGAAAAAACCACTCTCATACCAGTTTAAACCCCCGGAGCTAATTGATGTGTGCAAACAGTGAAACAGCCACCCATCCCAGCCGCGCCCACATTGACCCAGCGATTTATGCGCACATACGCCCGACCTGAACCTACGGCAATGACATATGGCGGCAAACACCTTAAGAACACCATAAGACTGACATACGTATGTATAGTTTGGTTATATGTGCTGTGGTGTGTTGGTTTGTGGAGTTTCTTGGGAGTACCAAGTTCCCGAAAGTGTGGAAATTCTGAATACAGAATTTGGTGTTTCTGCATGAATCAAGTGAAAGTGTCCGAATGCATATTTCTGGACTCAAAATTGAGCTCTTATTCATGAGCATAACATAGTATCTGCTTTTTGGTGTTGTCACTGGTTCCATCTTGGTTGTTTCACCACATCTTATGTTTGACATTTTGAAAATGGTCTTTTATCTTTTTCCCGAAATTAATAATTGATGTGAAATCACCATGCTTTCATCTTCGTAAGGGTACCTAATACTTAATATATTTCCCAAAAATATGTGTAATCGATGTTTTCAAGTCACTTGATGTTCAAAATCAACAGATTCAGACAAATACAGTCTTACACAGTCTTCATTAAGGATTCTTGACTCTAGTTGTCCTATCTTTCCTTCCCTCCTGGTCACCTCGCCCACATGGTCAGTGTTAACAATGGTGTGTCTTTATGCGTTCCAATTGTATGGGGTGGCACTCCCCATGACGTCAGCAGCACACCTTCACGGCTCCATGCTTGGGGTGCTGACTTTATGATTTGCAACGTCTGTGATTCGTTAAAATACTTTCGGTGTCATCTGTTCATAGGCTGTTATGATTAGGTGTGTTATTAATTCATAAAATTTTATTTCTAAGGTTGTCTTATATCTAACTTCAATATTAATACTATGAATATCTCCGACGCTCGTTGTTTGAAACAGATCTTTCCCATAACGCAAACTATTGCGATGAATATCATGGTTTCTGAGTTTCAAATTTCGATCAGTAAAGTTGCTGTAAAATGTCACAATATTAACTGTTGCGATTGTTTGATTGCATTCAACAAGAGCAATTCAAACCATGTCATGAGATTTGACATCATAACAATTTATATTGGCTTTTAGAAATCGAAGGTTAGTTAGCAGACGGTTTTACAAATGTTTATTGGATGTTGTTAATTTTCAAAGACCTAATGTTTACAATTTGAAACACATTCCTTCTTAATAAACAAACGGTCCATTCCATTATTTAGATGCACGTAAGGTCTATTTACAACTTTCAGTACGTCTTTAAACATTGTAATTATTTGTCAATACGTCAACATCGCCCAATCGAAGGAATCCTAACACGCCATATGCGACCCTCAAGTTCTATTGTACACCCTTTCAGAACAAGCGCCGTGGTATAATCACGTATACTAAGTTCTAATTCAATGGCCCACTCACACTGCCAGCTGCCAGTCGTACCGCGAACATCGTGTGGAACGCACGTCACGATTCTCTCGCGTTTTCAAATCGATTCTCGTATCGAGTGGACAGTGTTGTTAATCGATCGTCTTCTAATTGTTTTCGATAAAAGTGTTTACTTTTGAGTCTACGACGGTGTTAGTAATATGTAATTGTTTTAATTTTGGAGTCTATTGTATGGGCTATGCTTTGAATTATCGCTCTTCGGCCATCCTTTTTTTTTTTGTAGCTGTCGTATGTTGCAGGGGATATGCAATTTAATGATGAATGATGTCTTATAATTTGACTTGAATCCATAAGTTTAAAAAATTATAAAATATAATTGATTAATAGGAATATCGCACAAAACCAATATGGAATTCTTCCTCGTCATCTATTTATTGGTCTATACATTAGTGAACACTTTACCGAATTTCTCTCAGTAATTTTCGAGATAAGCTCCCACATACTTACTGAAGAATACACTTTTAAAGACATGATATTAGATTGATGATACATTTTAAACCTCTAGTGTTGGCATCTGTTTATTATGAACTGATAGTTGTACAATAATAGCCTGCATTCCTGTGCCTGTCACTCATAAGTGAACTAAAGAATGTTTAGCAGAAATAACTTTGGCGAACAAAACTTGAACAACCGGAGATTATGACAGTTTCCATTAAAAAATATTTTGTTGAAGATTCACAGAGGACATTTTTGTACTTAAATCGCGTTCGCACCAAGCGCATTGTCGTATAATCGACTGAAAATTTATGAAAAGCAAATGGTAGGACTTAGGTTCGAACCCAGACAGGCATTTTACTTTGTGTAAAGTATTTTCACCACCACTGTGAAGGAACTCTTAAAACGGTGAAGGAAAACATCGTGGAAACCGAAAACATGTCCTAGAAACAAACTTGTGACATTTTTGTTAAATATACCCGTACTCGGCCTGCGTCGTGGACACTCCATTTCACGGAGAAGAAGCCTGTATCCCAGCAGCTGATTTTACTCACAGTCGGCCGACTATACGCTTAAGTGTGTACGCGGCCTTAGTGTTAAATAATATTTGATGCATATGATAGCAGCCTATGCAAAGGTGTAGGCGTATTTAAATGATCATGTACGCATGACGTTAGTTCCACAATTATTTTATTAATATTTAGAGCTGTTTCAAGCGTTTAACAGTTAGATAACTGTTACCATGACTGATTAGAAGTGATCGTCAGCTCGTTTAGAAACTTTGTACATCTAAGCTGTCCGTAATGATATCGAATAGGTACCCGCTGTCTCTTGGAGGTGTTAGAATGAAAACGTCATTAGAATTTCATAAAGTTCACAGTTACAACAAAAAAAAAATGCAGTTCGTACACAATATGCAGGGTTTAGAGCTAAAAGTTTTACTAAGATTTTTTGAAACTATAGGTATTTGGGTAGTATGTCTTTTTCTCTCTTGCAATATAATTATAGGGTTTCAGTTCTCTTTGACTCCCGCCCCGTGTCTGCAGCGTCAAATAGCTCTAATTGACAGAGGTCAGATAGGTACTCTCGGTGCGAAATTGATTATATTGAGTTAGTTTGGAATTTGACCTTTAATATATTTTGTTATAGGATTGGAAATATGGTTACTTTGGTACTTCTAACGCTCGGTAGGGAATTGATTTGATTGGTTTAAGTGATAGGAAGATCTTATGGCTCATGCCACGGTAACAAATCAGCCAGTCAGCAGTTTGGTCGCGTGACTGATAAAAATATTCACATTTTGAACATTAATTTCACTTTGCCAAGTAAAGTTACCGTTTCATACTAATATGAACCTTATTATTAAGCTTTTAAATTGTATTCGTGTAATACGCTTACTTTTATTCGCGTATTAATGATATAATATGAATGATATAAAATCTTAAATTCAATTCAAATTCTAGAAGCATGAAATTTTGCACTAGAGTTTCCTACTAAGGAAGGTTTTTTTTTAACTCATACCCTGTTGGGGTTTAATAGGAGATGAAATTACATAGAACACCGTCATTTATGGGTAATCTCATCGGGCACTTGGCTTGTACGAATGTGAACATTGATGATAAATAATTATATGCATTGTCTGTCCATCTCGTTAAGAAAACCAGTCGTAATAATATAGATCTTTTGTACATCCGTAATAAAACAATTTGCATACGTTTGGGTAACCGACACGCTTTCCTTTATTTCAATAAAGCCTGCTTTAATTGTTGGTTAGATTAACTTTTACTTTTATCTCACATTTACTGGTTAAGTCTAGTTATAAACTGTCGTTGTGGCAATGTTAAGGATCATTAAGTTAAGAATTAATGACTTGCAGGCTACTAGATAGACTGTGTTATTACTTACTACTTAATTATACATAAGTTTACAAATCTTAAGAATTCTTTAATGTTTTAGTAAATTCGCCCGCATGGAGGATACTTATCATCCCACGGGAACGTACACCTACTACCGGGATTAAAAAAAGTTATCATAATATGTCCTTACCCAGTTCATGGGGAGCAGTGGTGGCCCATTGGTAACATCCCCGACTTACGAGTAGTAGGTCGTGAGTTCGAACCCAGACAGGCGCTTTACTTTGTGTAAATTATTTCATCACCACCATGCTCTCAAAACGGTGAAGGAAAACATCGTGAGGAAACCGGCATGTCCTAGAACCAAACATTTGAAGACATGTGACATCTACCAATTCGCACTGAGCCCGCGTGGTGGATTACGGCTCACTCCCTCTCACAGAGAGGAGGCCTGTGTCCCAGCAGTGGGAATGTTATAGGCTCATTATGCTTATGCTATGCAGTCCATGGGTTACGTGTGTGCAAAATTTCATGTAATGGTTTTCATGAAATTTTGCTCAGTCGTTAAAGCATGATAAGGTAACAGACAGACCGATATACTTTTAGTTTGGATAAAAATAATCAAACATAAATAAAAATAATAAAATGTGTATAATTAGTAAATCTTAAAATTTTCTAGGCATTAGAAACTATTACTATCTTAATAAAGCAAAGAATTTTTAGAAATACGTACTCACATTTTTAGCAAAAATTTAAAAACTTTTTTGTGTACATAATATATTTAAATTCTGCATGGTGCTTGAATACAAACCTTGACCATCGAACTGTTTATAAGCGATAAGCCCAAACATACAAACTGCAGAAATATTTTTAGTTTTTACTATCGATTTATTTGAACAGCACCTCTTTGCAAGAAAAACTAAACTTCCATGAATCTTCAATTAATGTTGTTTCAATAAAAAAACAATGGAAACGTTTTCCTTTGTTTTCCATCGTTTCTGTAGCCGATCATAAAAAAAATCGTGTTAGAAAGATATAAAATATAGTATTATTAATAACAGTGACGTTGCTTTGATGTTGAGACTCAGGCTAGATCATCCAGGATGAAACGGGCTGAAACTGTAAACATTATCACGTTTAAAAGTAAAAAAAAAATGTGTCGACGTGTGTGACTTTAAACTTCAAGAGTTTATGATGTAGAAAAGCTGATTTAATTTTAATTTAATTGTTATTTACTGACTTCATCAACCAGTTTTTTATGGTGAATAAGGAAACGTGATTTAACAGATAGCCTATGTAAAATGTTAATTAAAACCCTAGATACCGTCAATAAAAACAAAACATGAAGATATCCTCACGTTTCAAGTAAAATAATGTAGCTATCCCTTCCTTATTCCCTTATACGTATTAAAAACATAATTATATCATTTTCCGAGGCGACTAAGGTAGTATTAACATAGGAGTTAGTCTTCAACTGGCCAGTGTTCGCCAGATATGGCCGTGCTCTATTATCAGCCATTATGTTGGGCGCCATTGAGCTGTGCCTGACAACGTCATAGATAATTGTAGGTTTATGAATTTATGAGCACTGGTTTTTATGGAAAATGGTAGGTAGAGCTTCCATGATCTGATGGTGAAAAAGTCATAGAACAGAAAAAATTACCTGAACCTATATAGCACGCGTAATTTTTGTATGAAGAATAGAAAAAGTGCCAGATCTCTTTTATTCATCTGTCATTTTGTCTAATATTCCGTCGACCATACTCGTTTCTATGCTGGTCTTGCTACGCGTGCTGGTGTTTAGGAAGAACAGGAACAATCATTACTCTTTTATACACGTTCTAATTACCTGTATTTTAGTTAAAAAGGTCACATACATCAGAACTCGTTCGTATATCATCAGCCTGAAAACCAACACCAGAGGATAGCTCAAAACTAGTTAAACAGGAAGTAAAAAAAATAAAGTTTTTATCTTTATATTACGGACGCTTTAAACGTTCTGCATCGATCTATATGCGTAATTTCAACATGAATGATGTAACCAATATTTTGTGGAAAAGAGTGGCCGTGGAGTTTCTTGCCCGTTCTTCTCCATAGGTACCTACTACGCTATGGAATTGGCAACTAGCGTCATCTTTCTGACCGACCGACCTTGACTGTTCAAAAGAGCCTGTTATTGGTTTATTTGAAATAAACGCTTTGAGTTTGAGTTTGAATCATTGACTTCCTCCCGAGCATCGGTATACCTACTTTCTTCCAAGTCGGAGGTCCCCATAGACGTGTTATGAGCTAAAATGTGAGAGGAATATTAGTGTGCCATTTTTCCTAACTCTGTACATTACGCCTTAGTCCTTGTTTGCTCGAACCGGATCCACAGTTTATACAACGTGTGGACATAACGATAAGTTCCCGATATTAGGTCAACAATACTGTACAGCTATAAAACTACCGATTATTTGGATTGATTCTGTGCTAGACTGTATGTCACCAAGATTTGGTTTAGTGAAGTTAGTTGAGGTCTTTACCGCAGATTTTTTTCGGCCACTTGGTGTTTATCGCGAGATTTTGTAGTCGTCTTTTATGAAAAGTTAGTCAGTAAGTAAGAAAAAAGGTGAAGGTTATATTATGTTCGTCTGTATGTTTCTTTTTATGTGTTCATCGATTTTTACGTCAATTGTGGACCGATTTAGAAAATTATTTTTTGTCTTACAAAGGTACCGATTTTATAGTTTTACTCTTGGTTTAAAATAAGCGTTTGGTCCGATACTCCTAATCACTATCATCGCAAGCCAACGGAACCCATTATATTTAAGTATATATAAGATATGTATCAAAATAATTCTCATCATAGAAACTTAAACTTATTTGTCTCTTTTGCCAACTTCAGTCTCCAGATCTTCGCTTAAAGTGAACAGATAAACCAAAGAAAACCTACCAAAAAAAAGGAACTAAGTTCCTTAAACAATCATATCCCAGTGTTAAAAACAGAAATGCCAATAATCTGACAAACAAGAAAAACTATACAAGTGACAACCGGTGATTGTTGTGATAAGTGACAGTTACCATGGCAACGCCCGCACCTCCCCGTGTGTCCAGAAATGTGTCGCTGCCTGCTGGCAGACAGCCTCCCACAGTCGCCATGCTGGCTAGGAGGACGCTGTCAGAAAGGTAAAGGTTTATTTTTTGGTGATTATCAGATTGATGGAGATAATACTAAGGTCTTATGGTGATTATTGAACAAAGGTTACGATTTTTTCACAACAAGGTTTATTTCGGGAAAACTTGCATGAATCTTGTCATGATAGCTCGAATAGTAGGTACCTATAAAAGATATAAAAGAAGTTCTTCATTTTATGATTGAAAAAAAGTCAATGTAATTAGTAATTTAAAATCTAACGACAACGAATTTTTGCTTCAACCAGGCCGTTCATTACTTTAGTTTGCGACCAATACGGTAGGTTTTTTAATACTCATTCCACTCATCTCTCACATCCCAAAGTCATAAAAATACAAATATCTGTGGGAGGAACAGGACCAATGTTATCGTACAGACATACCGGACGATTATGATAAATGAGTGGTCACTTACTATCAGCACGCTCTTATCCTACACGCTCGTTTTAAAATTATACGAGTTACTAGTATGGGAGGCAAAGCTTTTGTTATTAAATGTTTTGTTAAAACTTCATCATGCAAGTTCTTAGATCATGCAAGTTATCATCATCGTTATTAGCACTAAGCTTTGGATCAAACTGATGTTTCATCCAAAGCTTAGTGCTAATAACCTAATAAAAATAAAGATTTGAGCAGACACCAAAATACAGTATAGGTACATAATAGACTCGAAGCTAAAACCACATTCCCAGGGGTACCTTGGACCTGCTATGTAAGTTCCCAAGTTTCCCACAAGCCAGTTCTGAAGGGAACCATTACCAACATGCAAGTGCGCAGGCGGGCGATAATAATAGGAATTAGAAAACAGCAATCCATCTGATGGCGTTCTGTTCCATGAAATCGCGAAAATATTCCTTTTTAATCCATTTTGAACGGAAAGTTATAATTATTTTGTTATGCTCTTTTCTAAATTAAATGGAAAAGCTTCGACGAACGTGATAGGTATTAAAAACTTGTATTAACGTCGTTCGCATTTCATTTGTTACTCTTGGGACTCTACTTGGTTTGGTCATGAAATTTCTTCGTACTTGATCAATTATATTGTCATCAGGCTGCGTCATACACTGCCAATATTTCCACACACATATTTCTTGACGTCCAGTATGGTTGCTGAATTCTGATTGAAAGGTTATGGTGCCGGTGTAAGTACAGGCAGAAAATGGGATTTTTAAGTACTTGACTGCTGTTCGTATTTTAAGTTCTTACACTGTCCATCAAAATGCGCACTTGGACGTGGAATGAGACATTTCGGCTTTGCGTCAGGAATGGCATGACACTTGCTACGTCTCTAGTACTGCAGATGTCCAGGTAACGGTGCCAGGTCATCAGTTCGGCCGCTTGCTTGATTACCCCCTACCATTAGCTATTTAGAACAGCACGCAATAACGAAAGGAGACCAGTCTCGTTTTATACAAAATTGGGCCCAAAACCCAACGTCGGCTATCGAAAAAAAAATTGGGTTACCCTGGTCGGCGGTGTCCTCCTTATCATTTTTACTATTGCGCCGAATCTCTACGACCATCCCCTCGACCTTAATATTGGCCCAATATGGCTGATCGCCATTCCTCCACACCCGACTTTTACCAGTTTATTTTTCCATTAAATATACCATTAGATTATGTTCTCCCATTTGTTCGTAAACGAATCAATCGTATACATCCCGAGTCGGGTCACGTCCCTGTAAATGTGCTTCTGGAGTGTTTCAGAGGCAACTGGTACTGAATTATAATGGTGGCTTTATTACCTACTGGTAAGCTGACCAGATTTGATCGCGGATTCTATTTAAAAAAAAACGTCGGTTAGTTCAGCTTTGAATAATAACGGCCATAATCTTAGGTATTTTATATGGTTAGCTAGACTTAGTTCGTACTTCGGCTTTCCATTAGCTGGTAATTCGGCAAGATCTTCGAATGAAGTTGGCTCTAATTGGCTTATTGCATTTACCTAATAGCAGGATAAGAGCATCATCATCATTCATCTGAAAGATATCCACTGCGGATATTGGACATAGGCTCCGAATGAATTGCAAAATCCAGTGAAACCTTCTCTTAAAAGAATATCACGTCTTTGATCTAGTCTTTTTTGCGCACTCATGAAATTGGATCCCTTGGAAAATATTGGCGCCAGCCATGATGTGTCGATATTAGCATAATACATATATTCGTGAATAATTTGGTTCAGGAATGGAATATCAATATTGGAGTATTTGAGATTGATGAAATTGTTTTATAAATCCTTAGATGAAAATGTATTTACTGCAAATTTATTGGACGGAAGGTCGTCAAATTACACGACAAAAGATATTGGAAGCAGCCAAGCCCACATCATAATATTTTATTAAAAGAAATACAAGCAGTCTCTATTATTGTGATAGTCGTTTATCGGAGTAGATATGTTTAGTATCTAAGTTATGGCTTGGTTTTTAGTTCTAATTGCAGGCGTATGCTCATAGGTGTTAATTTTCTAGCCTCTTGCAGAAACGGTTTTATTGTGACGGTTTTTTTTTGTAAAGTAGGTATTTGTTCATATTGCAAAGCGTATAGGTACCTCATTTGAAATACATAGGTTGTGTAAGAAGGCCAATTGAGTAAAAATCTATGGCTTTTCAATGAAGGTTTATAAATCATCAAAACTAGTATCGTTGTTGAAACAAGCTTCGTTAAGACTCCTCTAAGTTCCTGGCTTCCGACTTGTGATGAAACAAGAGTGTTAACTCTAACCAATAACGATCATTATTACCCAATTCATCTCGCCGCTCGCAAACCGTAGCACTGAAACGTCGCCGGCGCAGTATTTAATAAGGCGCATACAGAATTAGCCATGATTTTACAACTTCCTGGCCGATGTTTGGACTTACGTTTCCTCCTGACCTTTGTTCGGATTTAATTGGCGTTAGCCGGAGATTGGCTCCGGATGAAATACCCTTACGTAAACTACAAATCGTAGGAGTGAAAAGTGTGAAAGCAAAAACATCATCAGCGTTCTCTGAGGTTCACCATAATTAGAAGCATCTTAGAGCTATAAGGTTATTGCGCCAAAAAAAAACTTTACGAGGTTTTCACTGCACGGCGACGAAATAAAGATCATAATGCCTTGACAAACAACGGGAACCCTGAAGGTTCAAGATAACTTCACCACGGTATACATCAGACGCACCTACCTTGACTCAAAACTACGTAGGTTATAAAAGTGGTAGGTTACAGTGTGAAATAGAAAGCTATTTCACATCGCGAAGAATGATTACTTTTTAAATCGCCATTTTTTTATTTTTGAAAAACACCGTTTTCTGCTTGATTGATCGTGCAAATAAAATGCGACTGCCAAAATCCACAAGGCGGATCCGGTGGGTGATGCCGAAAATACGTCATAACGTAATTCAATAAAATTGTGGTGTTCGGTATTGTACTGCCAGGCAGTTTTATTGGTAGTCGAAATCTTTTGTGTTAGACAATTCTGGACAGCGAGGCATGATAAAAGTTTTTCAGGTAATTTCAAATTAATTTCAAGTAAAAATATTGAAGAAGTGGGTTGCACGTTTATGACATTCCTGTGTAAATCTCCTAATAAGCTAAATTGGCATGAACTTGCAATGTATCCAGACTGCCTTGAATGTACGAATCAAACGAGAGGACGAGAGGGACAATTCCCGTATTTTTGAATAACTTTTAACCTTTATTCCACCCACTCATTATCTGCCTCCAAACGAGCATCTCCCTGCAGGGTGAAACCTTCCGTGGTCCCCTTGGAAGTCACTGAACCGTCTCCGAACCTAAGTGGGAAAGTGTAAGTCGAACCACGTAAATTGTGGCTACTCCGACGGAACGGCAGCAGGGTGTGAATGTGGAGCTAAGTCACAAACTATGCTCCACCTCCTATCCTGCCCTCTGTGCCCAGAAACATGCAGCCAAAGTTATCTGTTTGCTCCCACCGATAACGCCGTGGTAGTGGCAAAGTTTTGGACAAACACTATTTAAACAAGTTTCGTGTCATTGACACAAAGAAGAAGAAGAATAACGTTTACAGCTAGCTCTAAGATAAGTTACAGCGGGTTGTTTCACGGCTGCTTAACGTAAGCTTATACGTCAAAAATGGCGCTAACGATCGGCAAACCAAAAAAAAAAGCGTTTTTTCACCCTTAAAATTGAAAACCTACCTAACCTACTAGTTAACGTTATTTTATTCTCAAACATCTGCGCCAAACAGTAAACTCGCGTTAATAATACTAGTAACTTTGACAATCGGTTTTTTATGCAGTGAAACAACGCTTTGTAATTAACGAACGTTAAACATCTTACGTGATCGTTTTATATGACCTATACGAGTATGGTAAGATATCCAACCGTTTGAAACAACCGGCTCCAAGTGTCAATCTTTCAAAAATGCCTCAAATTTTACCTATTTACGACGTTGCTGCGATAAGATTGCGACTAGATTTGGAACGTTTTTAAATACGGGAATATTTTTCTGAACGCTTTGCGGATAGAATTCGTTCATCCCTAGATGAACTGTTCATTCATAAGTGAAAAGTAGTAAGTTCTATTATGAAACCAATCATATCTTATTAATTGATTCTATTCCACAGTGACCTGGAGCCAGGTGCAGCGACAGCGCCCTCTGGCAGTTCTAGCAGTTCCAGCTTATCTTCCAAGAGCAATGAGAGCAACACCGTCGCTGCTGAACAGCAGGGTGGGTTTTAACGAAGTTTTTATACTAAATCAACTGTATTTCAACGTTTAATTCCATAGGATTTTAAGTGCCCTGAATTTCTTGAGTATGATTTCAATTGTATCAATTGATTTTAATCAATTTGGAGATATCAAAGTAAAGATTGGTGCTACCATCCAACAGTTGTGTTCTAGACTTTTGAACAAAACGTCCACATCCAGAAACAGGAAACAACCATAGCAAGCGGAAATTTTGACGCTAGGATCTTTCATTTAAACCATCTTTTTATAATTAGACTTTATTGATGGGCGATTTGTTACAGCATCTCAATCGGACTGGTCTGAGGAAGATGAGCCCCTGGCCGAACAATGGGCTGATAGTCTACCGCCGCACGCGCTCGACTCACTCGACCTGTCTGCCACGCTGCGCAAGAGGCAGGAGTTCATACATGGTACGTGTAACGGCTGATATACATAAATACCCCTCACTTAGAACCGTTGCTTGAAAATGGAAATAAATATGGTTAATCATTATTTTACTTAAAGCAACATTAAAAAGTAGGAAGGGATCAATTTTAACGGACGAGCCTGCCATACGAGGGCGGCATTGAAAATTTCGGGAATCAAGGAAGTGACACAACATTACTGTTTAAAAATGTATTTATTGCTTTTCGAAGTATTCTCCGCGAAATTTGACACATTTTTCGATACGATGGAACCAATCATTGAAATAACCATTCCATTCCGAAGTTGTGGTCTCCAAAATAGTGAACCTGAAGAAGCTGTGGACGCCTACAAAACGGCCGTTTTGTAGGCGTCCACAACTTCTTCAGGTGATGAAAATCTCTGTCCACGCAATTTATTCTTTATTTTAGGGAAAGTATAGAAATCATTAGGGCTTAGGTCGGGGCTGTACGGCGGATGGTCTAATAATTCTATGTTTTCTTGCTCTAAAAACTCTTTTGTTCTGTGTGCGGTGTGAGAACTCGCATTGTCGTGATGGAGGATGATGCGGCGGTTGCAGTTCTCTTTACGATGTTCAGAAGCGACCTGTGGCAAACAAATGCTAGCATACCATTCTGCATTAAACGTTCTTTGTCCCTCAAGAGGAATAGTCGTAACATGGCCGGTTTTGGAGACAAACGTGGCCACCATTTTTTTTGCAACACTCCGTGAACGAACAATTTTTGTTGGCTTTAACTCATTTTCGAACACCCAAACTCGTGCCTGGTTTTTTGTTTTGGGTTCGTACGCGTATATACAGGATTCGTCACCTGATACGATGTTGTATACAGCATTTGAGGATCCTGCGTGGAATCTTTCGAGAATTCTGATGCACCAAGTAACGCGAGCCGCTTTTTGCTCTTCACAGAGCGAATGCGGTATCCATCGGGAAAACAACTTTTTTACACCTAATTGTTCATGCAAGATTATTTGTATTTGACTCATGCCAATGTCTAAAGTTGCTTGAATTTCGCGGTATGTCACATGTCGATCTTCTTCAATCAGCTTACGCACAGCATCAACGTTTTCTTGGGTGACTGCAGTTTTTGGACGACCTTGACGGGGATCATCACTGAGCTTGACACGTCCACGTTGAAATTCAGCAAACCAGCGATAAATTGTGGTTTTGGATGGGGCTTCATCACCAAATGCAGAAATCATCCGGTCAACACACTTCTTTTGTGTTAAACCACTTCGAAAGTCGCTCTTGAATATTCTCGAGTCAATTCCATTTTCTCAACGACTAAACAAGTTTGACAAAACCTTGTGACAAGACCGAGAATCTTTTTTTAAATAAATAAATGATATTCGATTTTTAAAACCAAGGAGTTTTCAATTAAAAAGATTTTAATATGACAGGAACAGTGGAAATATTCCATTCCCGATACTTTTAGTGCAGCCCTCGTATCAGTCCGGATGAAGGATTGGAGTGCCTGTGCTCATACCGAAACGATCACATCACTATAAACGATTCGCTTTGGACTGGTCAACACGGCTGTCGTGTAGCCGCATCGATGCGGAGCCGTCATATAGCGGTCGAAAAATTATGACTGTCCTAAAAATTACGGTGGGTGTTGTGTCAAGAAACGTGCTCACGACAGTGCGTACGTAATTCTGTAGTGTGATATGACGGCACCGTTGTTCTAGGAAACAGGGTTGGATTAGTTCAGACCGAAACTCTGAAGATGAAACTGACCAGCCTTGACAGATGTCACGGAAACATCAGTTGCCGAAGAGAAGACTAAACGTGCAATGATTTATAGAAGCAACACAGACGTGTTTTCGAAAAACTACAAGAATAACTGAAACTTAGCACCTGCATAATAATATTATGATTTAACTAATGAAGATTTAATTAAGCTTTTATTATAAACAAAATTTTGTAAAAAAAATAACACAAATTAGTACATGGTGATACAAGTGTGCTCTTTTGGTCATTACCCCCGAGGCGGTTTTATTCGCGCGAGCCGTAGAAGAGAGCGCGGTAAGGGAGCCGAGTGGGTAATGATCAATGCACACGCGTGTCACACGACGTTTTTCAACACACTTGCGAGAAAAAAACAGACTCGTATTGTTTTTATCTTTAATTATTAAAACAATTATTGAAAATAAAATTCTCAAAATTAAACCGAACAGTTTTTATTTCATTTTTACAGTTTGTGTTATGTTTAGTTTAGTTTATTTTGCACCATAAAAGTTATAAGTATACAATAGGTACATGACAAGTATTTAAACAAAGTTTGTGGTGATCACAATAAGGTGCACAACGAATTGACCCTAGCCCCTGAACTAGGCGGGAACCTGTATCTCAGGACCAGACCTGACATTCTCATATTATATTATAACATTTGTGTTTCACTACTGTAAATTGTTCATCTAAGTAAGTACCATTAAAGAGTGCAAGGCTTTGGTGGTGAGTTTGAAGATGTGAGGTATAGATATGATATGGTATTGGTATTATTAATAATTTCGTTGTTTTAATTTTCTTGGGTATATGTCGGAGATGATAAAAACGTTCTCTCTCTCTACGGATATGAAAACTCTTTACGGATATGAAAGAAAAAAAAAGTTCAGGAATGTTAATTAAAAAGCACGCGTGTTTAATATACTGCATTATGAACCTAAAAGCGGTGTAATAAGAGTCACTTTATAAGCAACTGTGTTGAAAAAATAATAATTTAATTTTATACGGAAAGCACGGCACGCCCGCATTGGTGACACGTGTGTAGTCGTGCTCTTGTCAAAGCTGTTTTAGAAACCAACGGCTTGGCACGCGACGATGGGAAGAGACTAGACGGAATGACCATAACGCCCTGGAAGTTAGGCAGGTCTTTGGTGTGGGACGCATGTGTCGAAACCCTTGCGACATCCCATCTTCCTAGTACGGCGTGCTGTGCTGCGGTGGCTGCTGCAACTGCGATTATATTCTAATCTAATTTGGAGTTATATGTTAGAGCTGTTTGGGGTGGAAACAGAGGGCCCACTTGGTTTTTCGAGACATTGCTAAGCGATTAGTCGACTGAGTGACCAGTAGGGCTGGTCCGTTTTTTGGTCAAAGAATTAGCATCGCTGTAATACCAGCCTTTCGGGTACTATTCCTGTTGACAGCGATGTGGTCGGATTTTTTTATGCCTTATCATTCCATTCCTCCTTTTTTATATTTATGTTCATATTATTTATTATTTTAAGCCTGTTATGTTGTGTTGTTGCGTTGCGTTCAATGGTGATGATGACTAATATTATAAAAGTTTGAATAAATAATGTAATTTCAAAGAAGGCATAGTAAAAATAAGATAATCGAAAAAAATCTGTAAAATTGATGTTAAAATGAAGAAGCTTTCAAAGTTTTTGGAGGAAATTATTCCTGTTATTGTCGCGCGGTAGGACAATGTATGGCGCTAGTATGAAGTTACATAGTCGCGACGTCACTTGTACGGTAGTGTTATCTTTTTCAATTTTTTTTAAACGTTTATATCTTGAAATATTTTGAGCTTTTACATTTTTATAATATTGTTTGACTATTTTGAAACAACTTTTTTTTGAGTAAAAAAAAAAAATCTTTCCTAGTATTGATTTGAAAATGAGCAGTACTAATGGAAAGTCATTAATATTATATGTACATATAACGCAAACTGAATTTTATGTATGGGCCATCAAAGTAATTTTTTCTAAACCACATTTTGTTTTTTTTGCAACAACTACTATCCTGAAAAATGTAAGCACACGTAGATTTCTCTCGCCAGAGCTAATAATAACGGAGCGCTCCCACCTGCGCTGGCTGCGCGTGCTGGGCGGCGTGTTCCTGCGGCCGCTGGAGCGACACGCGCACCTGCTGGCGCCCGACGACCTGCGCGCACTGTTCCCCAACCTGCCCGACGTGCGCGAGCGACACGTGCGACTGTACGCGGAGCTGAGGGCCGCGCGTGTGCGCGACAAGGGGCACGTCGTGCGCATACGGGCCGTCGCCGACGCGCTGCTGCACACGGTCAGTGACACGGAGTTTAACATGGGGAATATTTCAACGACACTTTTATAGTATCTTAACCTGCCCTACACATCAACTGCTGTGCGAACGGTTATCCAAGAGTCCTCGAAGTAGACCTTTGATTCTATATCAAGAAAAATACCTCAAGCATATTGTGATATACTTACCAGAACATATAACAGTCCGCGAGATCTAAGCTGAACTTTGCATTTGTGTGAGTGATTACCCATCGCACCAATGGAGAAGAGCACAGCGCCTCAAACCGATTATATAAACCGGTTTAAACCAATCACACTCTAGTCAGACGTCACACCTACACTATCTCTATTTGCACTCACACAAATGCAAAACTCAGCTTATGCCTCTTACACTGTACTTACCCAACACATAAACAGCCCCAGGTTGATTTTAAATAACCATTTATCTACCTGTAAAAACTGGACATTTAGCAGTTGTATCTTGTATCTCTAACCACCTCCTTCACCCACAGCTCAGCGACCCCGACTACTCGTCCTGCGTGTCCAAGTTCTGCCGCGGCCAACGCATAGCGCTGGACACTCTGCGCGAACGAAGACGTAAGAGTAAGGACCTGCAACAGTTCCTCACCGCGAGAGAGCAGCAGCCGCTGTGTCGCAGGTTGCAGCTGAATGACATGTTGGCGTGTGTGTGGCAGAGGTACGTGTACAAACATTAACTCCCTTCTACAGCATCACAACAAAAAATAAACAAGAATTGACAACACTAAAATAATTACACACCTAGAACAACATAAATAACAATGGCTGTCAAATATAAAAGAGTCCAAATTAGTAAAACGATGACATAGCGCCATCTTTTTACTAATTTGGACCCAAATTTTTTATATTTCTCATTAATTTATTGAAAAACCGATTGTTTCCCCCTCCAAAAACACAGTAACAACAAATGTCGACCATAGCGTTTTATTAGCACTAATTTCAATGTCAAATTTAAAAATCAAACAGTTCTCATCACTTTATTCGAAAACCAATTGTTTTCCCCATCTACAATAGAACAACAACAACACAGCAACAGTAACTCGACCAATTACAACACCACACCGACAACTGTCAAGCATAGCGTCACCTTTGGCATTAATTCAATTCCATACCGAAAAATATCCAATCAAAACCATTTGAATGAAACCCATTCTTTTCTCCCCAGATTGACAAAATACCAGCTTCTCCTCGAGGGTATCCTCAATACAGTCACAGAAGGCGAGGAGTCAGAAGAGGATCTGGCGCGACTTAGGCGAGCTCACGACGTCGCCAAGGAAGTACTGCATAAAGTTGATACCGCCATCAGAACTGCGGAGAACGAGCACAGGTAACGTTGGTATAATGTAGACAGTGTCCTGCGTCATCTCACAGCCGGGCTAAGGCTTATCCCCATGACTCCCAGCTCTTTGATCCAGGGCTAAAGTGGACCACTGCTCGTTTGTTTTCTCCAGCTCGTCTCGCCTTCTTCTAACGACAAAACCTAATAACTTAGAAACTTACTTAAAATAATTAGGTTCCCTTCAAAATGGTTGAGCTGAATGATGCTGATCCATGCGTCATGTTCGTGAACGGGCGCCGTCAGTTGGGACTGGTCATCTCTTGGCTGCCACGGCTTTATTTTTTTATCCGATTTTTAATGTTTTTTGTTTTTCATTACGGGACTTTCTACATCGATCTCACATGTATAATTTCAACAAGACGATGTAACAAATTTTCTGTAATCATATTGTTTAAAAGAGTGTCCGTGGAGTGTCTTGCCCGTTCTTCTCCATAGGTACTTACTTTCGCTTTGGAAAGGGCACCTAGCTTCATATTTCTGACTGACCGACCCCTTGACAATTCAAAAGTGCATGAAATTAGCTTATTTGAAATAAATGCTTTGAGTTTGAGTTTAACCTAAGACAGATCGCCACTGATGATAGACAGTTCAATTCTATCTGTCCATCTCAAACAAATAGCTGTCAACACGTTAAAGGGCCGCATACTTCGGCTTTATTGGGACATTAAAACCAGAAGTTGATAGGTTCGGCGGTAAGACGACATAACTTAATCTTAAAACAATAGCTTTACAATATACACGGTAGTTGTTGGCATTAGGTAGATTCTATAAAGTGCTGGTCAAATTAAGGGTACCTAATAAGGGGAACATTATTTTACCTCAAAAATTAAGCTGAGTATACGTTTTGGTAATTGCTCTACTTTGCTCGCAATAGGCAAAAAAAAAGATTGCTGTTACTCTTAGTTTCTGAAAGCCTATTTGTAAAATTTATGTCAACATGTGTTGATATGATTAGTCGAATAGTTATTTTGCTTAACCAATCACCGATAACGTGCGATTTGCCAGCAGAACAACTTATCAAAAACTGAAATTCTTGACATAAGCTCTGAATCTGGGATAAATTCCCGTTTTTTAAGCTACTCTATCGAAAAAAAAAAACTTGGACTCATTCCAACTCAATTCAACGAGAATTATAATAAGGTGTTCGATTAGGGTTTCGGATCATTAACCTTATTGAACTTGTTATAAGAACCATCTAACCATATAACAATCTTTCACAGATTAAAAGCAATCCAGGCCAAGTTAGAGGTCCGGGTGCCAACATCTGGCGAATGGGAGGAGTTACGACGTCTGGACCTGACGCACCACGAGCTGAGGAACGAAGGAGAGCTGACGCTGAGGAACGACTCCTCCAAGAGGATCAATGTGCTTGTGAGTATTGGCGCATTTTGTCAATGCTAGGAAAGAAATACTTATTTGAACATAGGAATGGGGATGATGACAATTTTTTTATCTTTATCCCACAGAAATGTTTATTTCCAAATAGTGCAAATAGTATTACAAAAAGTGTAAAAGCTTAAAAACTCCCAAGTTATTAACATTTTAAAATAAGTGTTAGACTAGGACAGCACTATCATGGGCCCGAGCGCCGCTTGTAGGCGGCTCTACGTGGGGATCGTGCGATCGATGGCCCTTTACGGGGCCCCGATCTGGGCGGCTGACCTGACGGCCGCCAGCATCTCTGTGCTGCGAAAGCCGCAGAGAGCAATGGCCGTCAGAGTCATAAGGGGTATCGCACGATCTCCTACGAGGCGGCTTGTGCACTGGCCGGATCCCCGCCATGGGACCTAGACGCGAAGGTACTCGCGTCACTTTATCGGTGGCGCGAGGAAGCGAGGGCGCGGGGCGAGCGGCCGATGCAGCGCCATATGGAGCAGCGTCGGTCGCAGCTTCACGAGGTCCTGGTGGCGGAATGGCGGGTGCGGCTGTCACGCCCTACCGCCGGCCTCGTCACCATCGAGGCGGTCCGGCCAGTGCTCGACCTCTGGCTCGGGAGGAGGCACGGCTCCCTGTCGTTTCGGGCGACGCAGGTGCTCTCGGGGCATGGTTGCTTCGGGAAGTACCTGTGTCGCATTAACAGGGAGCCGGACGCTCGGTGTCACCACTGCGTCGACTGCCGGGAGGACACGGCGTGGCATACGCTGGCAGAGTGTGCCGCTTGGGAGGAGCCGCGCCGTGCCCTCATAACTGAAGTAGGCAGTGACTTGTCGCTGCCGACCGTAGTGAGTTCGATGGTCGGCAGCGCCGAGTCCTGGGACGCGGTGGTTTCCTTCTGCGAAACAGTGATCTCGCAGAAGGAGGCTGCGGAAAGGGAGAGTGAGATCTCGTCCACTCTCCCGATCCGCAGCAGGCGCACCGGGCGCAGGTGGAGGGCAGACAACGCCCTCTTCCAGCCCCCCTAAATGGCTCCAGGGGCGACGGATTCGGGGACATCCGTCGCCCCCCAACATCAAGACCCGAGAAGGCGGCGCGCGTAGTGTTCCGCGTGCGCCGCTCACAGACGTTGCGGGGGGAGTACACCTCACTCCCCCCGCCCGAGACGGGGCCCGCGCAAGCGGGCCGGCACCAGCCGGGGTTGTGGAAGAATAATGTGTTCCCGCGACCCCGGCGTAGGTGTGAGATGGAACACGGGGTGGTTTTTAGTCAGTAAGAGTCTGACAGACCCCTCCGCCCGCCCCAGGGCGGTGGACATCCATGAGGATTTTCCACCCCGGGAACAAAAAAAAAAGGACAGCACTATCATAGAAGTGACGTCACGACTACGTAACTTCATACTAGCGCCGTACATTGTCCGTAGCGCGCGACAAGGTCCAGGTCAAAAACTTTTAAAGCTTCTTCTTCATATTTACATCGATGTAACATAATTTTTCGATTATCTCATTTTTACTACGCCTTCTTTGAAATTACATTATTTTTACGAACATAGTCAGTAGTCATCATCCCAATTACCGAGTAACTTTAAACTTTTTATTTCTGTTTGCTTTAATTTTTATTTTATTTGTCGTATACGTGGCTTTTGGCTATTTTGTATAACAAAACATCACGCCTTGTTTCTCCGAAGGGTTGGACAGAGGTGTACCCATGGTACACCCACATTTCGCCAGTTGTTTTAAGTCCCATGTAATAGGGGCCTATTGCCATCAACCGGCACAAATCCAGACTCCGGGCTGCTACTGAGAAATTCCAGATAGAAAAACCCGTTGCCCGACCTGGGAATCGAACCCAGGACCTCATGCTCAGCAGTAGTGATTGCGACCACTAGACCAACAAGGCAGTCGATTTTGTATAAGTGTGTATTTTAAAATAAAATCTGTACGATACACACGCAGTTCAAAAAAGATTTTAAAGTAAATGTAAAACTTATCGTGCCTAACAATAATAAAAGAGCATTTAAAGCATGCCATTGGACATAAATATTATACATTTCGTTTTGCATTTGAAATGTGCTAATTTATGGATTAGGCAACTTAAAAACTAACTTTAACCAACACTTTACCAATACCTATTGCAAATAAATTATTATGATTATGAAATATAACAAGACATTGAAGGTAGCAGTCAATTAATGTTCTTCACTGTGTGCTCTGTTTCTCCATTGTATGCCTATAATATGAAGTCAAACAACGAGCACGTTACTCCGTCCGCAGGCCCTCATGTTAGAAGACAGCTTAGTCCTGCTTCAGCGAGAGAGCGACAAGTTTGTACTGAAGCCGATCCCGCAACCCAGCCAGTCACTCATGCTGTCCCCACTCATCAAATGGTAAGAACAACCTAGCTTTATATCAACAATGTTTGTTGTACAGTCAACCTCATAACTACGTTATCACTTACAATTTGACACTAGAAGTTTTGGACAGTACAGTCAGCCGCAAAAAGATCGACGACAATTATTTTGATTGTCTACAATTTGCGTTCCATTATATTGTATCATTGTGTAGCTAGAATTAAAAACCCACGCATTGATTCAACATTGATGAATTCACTCCACTCACGCGCATACGTAACCATATGGTATATCGATATCCCTTATGGTACAGACACAGCTAAATATCAATAAACTCTACAAAAAATAAAATCAGATCAACCCTCCTCAGAGTCCGTATTATGTAGACAATCAAATGTATTCCTGTCGATGTATTCATATTTTTGAGGCTGGTTGATTTATAACGTAGCAAAGTGCTACGTTATCATAGTACAAGCGTGAACGCTGACGGGTTTTTGATCGTTTACTAAAATATGGAAGTAAACTGTATTAAAGTTGGCTTCCAGCCTTACCAGCCGAAACAAATTGATTCCTAATCACTGTTAAAATACATTGATCCGTAGAATAAAGAATGTTCTTGCATTTGAGCCTCGACTGCGACCAGACGTTTAGGCTCAAATTTCACAAAAAAACGTTGTCTCAACTCTGACCTCTATTCCAACAGGGACAAGGTGCTGTTCCGCCCGAACGCGGCAGTGCGCAACACGTTCTTCCTGATGAACATCAACGGAGTGCAGATGCACGAACTTTCTGCCAACTCCACAACGGAATATACGTCGTAAGTACTACTTATTATTATATTCTTCTCTTCAGAGCTTCTTCTTCTTCTTCGCGTCAATGGCACTTTCACCGCGTTGTCGGTGGCACCGCACAGGTCACTTTGACTGCATGTTTTGGGCCGCAGAGGGCAGGATAGTACCTTTATAAATAAATAAGTCTAAATAAGTATAAATAAATACCTTTAGAAATAATAAGGATGAGACACCTTAATCAAAAAATCATTTCGATAAGCACGCATTATAAGTTATACAAGCAAATATTATGCCTATGGTATTGGTTTCTTTTCCGCCTTTTTACCTCTGTCGTGGGATAATAAATGCCTTTTTACTACAAAACAAGCAATACAAATGTGTGTCTTTTCCCAGATGGGTGAAGCACATCCAAGAGGCGCCTCTCGCCAAGCTGACAGAACTCAAGTCTAGCATCACACCCGCGCACTCACACAGCCGCTCTGCTGATGACTCAGGTTTGTTCCTATTTATAAACATAAATAAATATATGATAAAAATCATTGTTTTCATTACTGAACGAAACAAAAACATTTTGTGTGTGATCTAAACTCACACTAATAATTATTTGATTTTATCACTAAACAAGGCCTGAAAATTATTATTAAGTTCCCTTCTAAGTTAAGAATTTTTTTTCCCTTTATGCTTTTAAAATTAGAAATGATGTTTTGTTTATCATTAGGACAGTTAAGATTTGTTGGCGAATGTCACATGTCTTCGAATATTTGGTTCTGGGACATGGCGGTCCTCGTCGCCAGTTGTGGTGTCTTGGTTTAGGTTGATTAGGTCGAGTGGGAATCATGGCTCCGGTCCAAAAAAAACATATAGTCCTTATATTAGGCACGCAAACATTACAATATTGTATGACACACTGTATTTTTTTTTTAACTAGTTACATTTTAAAAAACTTTTACTTTTCGGGATATCTTTTCATTACATAAATCACCTCAATCAATATTTCTATCCCTCAGGTGTCAACGTATCTCGGAATCCATCAGACGCCTCCGAGAAATCCTCATCAACGGCTCCCGATGAGCCAATCGAACCAGAGAAAGAAAGAGTATCAGTGGACAGGAGCTCTGTAGAGACAGAGGAGAAGAGAGTGACTTTGGAGGAAGATAAGCAGAGTGTGGAGAGAGAGAGCTTGGCTGATAAGGAGGCCGAGGTCAGGGAGGATAAGGAGGATAAGCATATGTGAGTTTGATTACATATTTTATTTGAGTTTGTATGAATATTTTTTTGAAAACTTACAGAAAGTACCGGGAAATAGACAATAATACACAAAATGTTAGTTAGTCATCCAAATTTATTTTATCGCCTTTAAAGTAAACGAACTTCAGAAACGAGACACTTACGCCAACGAATAATCCAATCATCAAAACTCTTTCTCGTGACTAGCTTCCCTGAGGAAGCTAATTTTGTTGCTCGTGAATTAGCTCTCTTGAGGAAACTCATCAACTTTCGACTTACTTTGGCTCGCATTTACATAGATGCCAATTATTTTATCGGCGATGCCGACTATCCTGTACTGTTTGTTCATAACTTTTATCTCTTTTTCCCAAATGTTTTCGGCGGGGACTTTGTTCTACTCGCTCTTCGCGCTGTGCAGGTTTTCTTGGCACCAATTTGACTTTGCACGATACAGTGCAAAATTCACTAAACCAATATTATTTTTTATTTGGTAACTTTGTTGCTAATGGACTTTGCACGATTCTGGAAAAATCCAAGAAATACCATTATGTATTTTTTTTTTCTTTGATAACACTGTTTTCTATGAAGACGTCGTCCAGGTCCTACTTGTACAACGTCCTAAATTAAATTTGGATTATTGGAATTTGAACTTCGTCGGGTCAGCTTTGAGTTTCTAGTTCCAAAACGTGACTTTGATCTAAGTTCTGAATTCAAGCCAATATAATCAGATCTTTTTACCATTTCATAAAAATTTAGGGAATGGACGATGATCATATTTCGTTTAAATATTGTAATTGAAAAACCATTCCATGAATAGCGTTACCAATCACTGCTTTCCCAATATTCATAGATTATTGGCAATTTTGTTCAATTGTTCAACTTAAATAATATAGCGGGTACCTTAAAAAGAAAATTTAACACCTTATGGATCACTTCTTTATGCATCTATCTGTATGAACCTTTTTGTCTGGGCACAGATAATATAATACTACGTACAGATACCCAATCCTATACAAAGAAATGAAACCTCCCCAAGTCTGGCAATTGAGCTGACAATTATTTTTCGTCAAATTTTTCAACAGATGGCAGCATCAGCGACTCACTAATTGCCAGAGACTGTAGTTTTACAACGCCATCTAGGAGTCGACCTACTTTTAAAACGTTACATGCAGTCCTTTTTAAATACAGTTTTATAGTTCCGAGTTAAGAAAAAACATGTTATTTGATTTCTTTTATATTTATATTTAAAAAATAATAATAAAAAAAGTTGTTTGATTTAAATAAGTAACAATTTTGGAAACTGTGATGAGGCAGGACAAATTGAGTGAAACGCCATCTATTGCCAAAAGCTCTCAACAAAGGATTAACAGATGGGCTACTTTTATCATTAAAAGTGTTCGAATTGAAGATAAAGGCTTCCTTTTAATTTTATTTTCAAAATACGTGAAATTATGAGTGGAAATAGATAAATGAGCACTAAACAGGGATACTTAGACTTTTACACCAATCATAATTTAGCCAAAATTCTGCCGTATATCGCTTTTTAATGATTGTTAATTTCATAATGGTTACTTAGGCTGCCATCTATGTTTTTTTTTCAAGATAAATTATAATTTGTTCGAGTTGAGACCCCATGGGTCTGGGTCTGGGTATCAAGTTGAAATCGACTTAGAATCTTGGCATTTGTTGCGATTCAATTCTGAAATTTTGACACTCGGAAATAAATTAAAACTCATAGCGTACATTCCGTTGATCTAGAATCATGAAATTTGGCCAGAAGCAAGGGTTTTACAGCACAAATAGGTACAGGAAAAAGCTCGAAAATCGTTTATTTGTAGCTAGATACAAAATTCCATACATTACATATTGTATGTGACAATATTCTGTTGTCCTTCAATTCAGAATTGAAAATTTATAGGTCGTATTTTGAAGTAACAGATTCATAAAGATACAATATTAATGGAATAATATACCTTCTTGTATACAGCGATCATACTTAGGTACATTTAATAGAGCGCTTTCATCTGATTATTTTACTTATTAAAGAAGTAAATCATAAATCATTCATTCAATACCATAATATCAAATTCATACACCTACCGATTTACGCCGTCGGGCGAAAAGTTTCAGCTAGCGGGAAGGGATTGTGTTTCGTTTTCGTCGTGTTCGATGAGAGGGGTAGGCAAGGAAGCGCGGGTGAAACTAGTTTTATTTCTGTCTTGCAGCGCCCTCTTAATAATGAACATGCTAAAACTAATTTCAACGGGGTATGGAGTTTTTTTTTATCGTCGATGTTTGCAAAAACTATCCAATTACTCATTTTGTCATCTTCTTAAACCTTTCCACGTCTGTTCCTCCTCACTTGAATATCACTGCCCTTAGCCCGCGCCGGCCCACCGTAGGCCGCATCAGCACGCACGCCGCGTCCCCGAGCGCGCTGGAGTCTCCGCACGCGATACTGGTGCACGCGCCCGCGGCCGACGACGTGCACACCGCGCATCGGGCATTTACTGACCAAGGTATTACTCATTCATGACTTATTTAAATTTTGTCAGTCAACATTTCAGGCAAAGACGTCCTCTGCTGGAAATAAAACTTCTTGGAAGTGTGACCGGATTGCGGCAGTCAAAAAAAAGTGCTGTCGATGTTAACTTTGAAACTTTGTGTCTTTGTGTGGTTTCTGTAATGTAACAGTGTTAACCTTTTTCTGTTGTTGTTGCGAGCCGGCACTACATTAGACAATTTGAACGAACAATTTCCCTTCTGCAGAACGCCTCCGCCGCCTCGACGACGTGATATCGCGCGCCCTCCGCGCCAAGGCCGTGCTGGTGGGCGCGGCGCTGGGCGTGCCGCCGCACAGCTACGCGCACTTCGCGGACCTGGCCGTGGCAGACGCCGCTGGGGAACTCGGTATGTACACACTCCCAAGGCCGTGCTGGTGGGCGCGGCGCTGGGCGTGCCGCCGCACAGCTACGCGCACTTCGCGGACCTGGCCGTGGCAGACGCCGCTGGGGAACTCGGTATGTACACACTCCCAAGGCCGTGCTGGTGGGCGCGGCGCTGGGCGTGCCGCCGCACAGCTACGCGCACTTCGCGGACCTGGCCGTGGCAGACGCCGCTGGGGAACTCGGTATGTACACACTCCCAAGGCCGTGCTGGTGGGCGCGGCGCTGGGCGTGCCGCCGCACAGCTACGCGCACTTCGCGGACCTGGCCGTGGCAGACGCCGCTGGGGAACTCGGTATGTACACACTCCCAAGGCCGTGCTGGTGGAAGTGGTTAAGTATAAAATTGAAACCTTGTAAATACAAATGAATGTCTCACTAAATCCCTTCAGTGAGTGTTTGCGTAAGAATTAATTCTGCACAGGGTTTATTTACACTTCTATCACACAGTTTTTGAACAGCAGTTAAACAACCGATTCTTTTGCTTGCAGTAAGAACTCAGGACTTTAAATAATGCTGTCCTATCTACATGTTTTCTGTTATTTATATAACTCATGTATCCACAAATAAAACCAACTTGAATCAAATTTTTGCCCGCTGTGTTTTTTTGTAAAATAAAAAAGCATTTTCTAAGTCAAAGTATTTTTCAAAAAGGCACATAAAAATACACACTGTTTTTATGTACCTATTTATCCCGTGGCAGATTTAGGATTTGAAATTCGAATATTTCTGCAACGGTTGCGCGGGGGACCGGGCGGGGGGGGGGGGGGGGGTGACAGTTTGGCGCGGCATCTGAGCGGATTGGTTAGACACGATGTCGCAGTGGACTGGCGCGCACCGCGCTTTCGCAGTTGATGCGTACTTTGTAGCTAACAAATCGTGCACTGTTGCTCGCCGGAGATTTTGTTCTCACTACAATATTCGTCGCTTAAGTGAAGCACCGAGTGAAAATTTGATTAGGACGTGGCTCCAGAAGTTCCGTGCAACAGGTTCAACAGTTAACGAGCCACGCCCGGGTCCTAGCCGAATGTCGAGGACTGCACAAAACTTGAACGCGTTGCAAACAGCGTGCAAGAATCCCCGCCAGTCCGTGCGCAAGAGAGCGTCAAGTTTGCGGCTTCCGAAAACCACGGTGCACCGTATTTTAAGCTTGGAAATGAAATTCCACCCCTTCAAGATCCAATTGGTACAGGCACTTAAAGAAATTGACTACAGAGAACGCAAAGAGTTCTGTAATAACATGTTGAGCCGATTCCGAAATGTTAACACAATTTGGTTTTGTGATGAAGCTCATTTTCATTTGAAAGGCTTTGTCAAACTGCCGCTATTGGGCGCCAAGAAGACAAAACCCGCGAATAAAACACCAACAAGAATCGCATAGCCCAAAAGTAACTGTTTGGGCAGCTCTTTCTGTCAATGGAATAATTGGACCATTTTTCTTTGAGAAGTCTCGTGGAGTAACCGTAACTGTTGATGGTGATGTCTACCGCCGCATGCTTAGCGAATATTTTATTCCGAAACTAAGAGAATCCATCAATCGAACAGCTCTCACACGTGGTTTTAACAAGATGGCGCCACGCCGCACACATCAAGACCCACCATGAGTCTCCTTCGCGAAGGATTCCCAGGAAAATTTATTAGCCGATTTGGAGACATCGCATGGCCACCCAGATCGCCAGATCTCACCGCATTAGATTTTTTTCTATGGGGTTATTTAAAGGGAAAAGTTAACGACAGCAACCCTACGGATCTTTCGGATTTAAAAGAAAATATCTTGCGAGAGTGAATGCTATTCCTCGGTCAGTGTTGCAGCGCGTCGCTCAGTATACTCTCGAAAGATTCCGCGAGTGTGTACGTCGCGATGGAAAACATTTGGACGGAGTGATCTTCAAAAAATAAAATCCGCATGTCTCATCTTTCTTTATATGCCACATATATGTATACTCTAAACGAATAACCTTCTTTAATTTAATCAAGAAATCCTAAATCTGCCACGGGACCCTGTAGATTTATTCTAGTTTGTTTTTTATTTTAGTTTTTATTCTAGAATTGATTCTAGTCGCACCTTCCCAAAGGTAGTTTCGTATGGTGAAGAATGGTCATGAAACTCCATTACTCTTTTAAAATGTTTTACAATATATTGTATACATTAATTATATAATTTTATGTAAAGACGACGCTGATAATGATTTGGTTTATTTGTGGATAGTAATATATACACACCGGCACAATTAGCGGAACAGAAAAAAAAGTGAGACTATGAGATAATAACGCATATATTTGACGAAAATGTAATTAGACACAAAATAACAAATTGATTAACATCTTTTAACAACGACTTTGAAAAGTCTTCGTTATTTTTTATTGAAAAATAAAGAAATTTGAAATAAGTGAAATTTTTAGATGATTATGAACCAACACAAAAAATAAAAAAAGTAAGCATTAAATGATTTTACAATAAAATTAAAGCAAAATTAATAACGAGTGTTTCCCCCTCTTGCTCTGATTTTTCCATTCGTCGGTTTCCATTCGTCTGGGCATGCTACAGATTATGTTATCGATGATTTCTTGAGGCAACCGCTCCCACTCCTCAAGTAATGCGTTTCCAAGTTCATTCAGATTGTTTGGGGGTGGCATTCTGGATTTAACCCTTCTTTTTAGCAAGTCCCAGACATGCTCTATCGGATTCATATCGGGGGAATTTGCTGGCCACTGCATCACCGGTATACCTACGTGGCTCAGATATGCCTGTACCGATTGTGCACTATGAGCACGAGCATTATCTTGCATTAGAATAAAGTCGTCACCAATAAATGGGGCAAATGGTACAACATGTTCTTCTAAAATGTTTCTGATGTATCGATCTGCTGTCAAGGTCCCTCCTGTGACTATCACTAACTCCGTGCGAGCTCCCAAACATATCCCTCCCCAAACCAGAATCGAGCCGCCACCATAAGCCACTGTGTGTTCAAAATTTGACTGTATGTGGTGGTTCTCCTTTGCGTCTCCATATTCGCTGTCTCCCATCGATCTGTTTTAAAAGAACTCTGCACTCATCAGTAAAGAGAACCTGCTGCCATTCGTTCAAATCCCAATGACGATGTTCTCGCGCATAGCTTAATCGGTTTACGCGGTGACGTCTCTCAAGTTTTGCGCCTTTGGCAGGTATATACGACCCTAAACCAACTTCTTCAAATCTCCTGCGAACTGTACGCTCACTTACTCGTACTCCTCGAACGTCTTCCAGTTCATTTCGAGCTTGTACAGCCGTTAATCGCGTATTCCTACGAACTCCAAGTTGTAAAAAACTGTCATCTCGCCTGGATGTACATCTTTTTCTACCTTGACCCCTCCTCCTCACAAGAGAGCTAGCCGATCTGTACCGCTGGATGCTGCGATGAATCGTTGATACTGGTCGACGAAGCCTTGAGGCAATCGATCTGTAGGTATGGCCATTTCTTCTCATTTCATCAGCCCTAATGATTTCCAGTGATGTTAAGTCAGGCATAATAAAGAGCTTTTAATAAACAAAATTGCAGAATGACAAATTTATAAAAAACCATTAAGTGCAATTTTTCAAAAAAATTACAATTACGTAGTTATTACTCGAACAAGTTGACAAAACGTATTGTTCGGGAAAATAAAACAAATGAATGAAAAAAGTGTATGTCATCTAATTTCCTATTTTCAAATTTGACAATAAATTAAAAAAATATCATAACTGGCCAGTTCCTCAAGTAAAAGATTTTAAAATCCTGCTTTTTTTGTGTTCCGCTAATTGTGCCGGTGTGTATATTTCCAAGTGTATGTAAAAGCTAGATGAATAAGAAAACATTGTTGTTCCACAGACGTGTGCGGCGAGCTGGGCCTGTCGGGCTCCCGCCTGTCGCGCCGCAGCAGTCACGAGGACGTGCCCAGCGCGCCCGACGACGACATACACCAGCTGCTCCTGGCCGCACATACACAAGGTCACTACAGATTTATTTACAACTAGCTTCTGTCCGCGACTTTGTTCGTGGAACACGTAAGACTTCGCTTAGCTTTTTTGTGCGTTTCGAGTAGTACCTACGTTACGTCTAGTGGATTACAATTGTTTCTCATGCTTTTGAGTAGTTTTTTTTTAAAATAAATTTCAACTCCTTGTTTAGTTAGCACTTACCAGACTCGATTAATTGGATGAACCCCAAGATTCGCACTAGCTCCTGAAGCCTCATACTTCATGGTGCTACAAGGACCATTGCATATCAAGATATAGACCGGGGGCGTTTTAATGGTAGGGAGGACTAGGAAGGAGTGTGAGCCAATCGAGTATGCACCCTTAAGTTAGCATTGGACTAGTGGAGAGACGGGTTATATTTATCTATGGGGGGGCATCTTTTATAGTTGTCCCAGCTCAGTTGATTCAGGTCGAGCTTCATCGGTGAATCTTTTGGCGGGGTTCAACTGCTATCTGAGCTCTTTTCTTTGGCCTTGCTCTGCTTTGATAAATGTTGCTGTTCTCACTTTTCAATGTATTCGTCTGAGGTCTCGCTACTAACTTTTGTGTATCTCATTAGCAGCTTTGTTATTTGTAATATCCAAAAATAGGCACTCACAAAAAGTACTCGGTTGCAGCACTTTTGAACTTAACATTTCTGGGCACAGAGAATGACCTTTTTTTTGTCGACTACCTGGCATGGAACGTAAGCTTGTTGCTAAGGAATACAAACTTCTGGAAACACTGCTTTAATTTTAATGATCTCATATACTCACTCACAAACATAAAATAAAAAACACTGTCTTGGTTTGGTCACAAAATGTTTTGAACATTAAATAACCCTCGCCCGCCATAGATCGCACTAGAAGGTGAGTGGGGAGTGAGCAAAGACGAGAAAAAACAGATTCGGGTATCCGGCGTGTAGTGTAATACGAGGGCTGCACTAAAAGTACCGGGAATGGAATATTTCCACTGTTCCTGTCATATTAAAATCTTTTTAATTGAAAACTCCTTGGTTTTAAAAATCGAATATCATTTATTTATTTAAAAAAAGATTCTCGGTCTTGTCACAAGGTTTTGTCAAACTTGTTTAGTCGTTGAGAAAATGGAATTGACTCGAGAAAATTCAAGAGCGATCATTTATTATGACTTTCGAAGTGGTTTAACACAAAAGCAGTGTGTTGACCGGATGATTTCTGCATTTGGTGATGAAGCCCCATCCAAAACTACAATTTATCGCTGGTTTGCTGAATTTCAACGTGGACGTGTCAAGCTCAGTGATGATCCCCGTCTAGGTCGTCCAAAAACTGCAGTCACCCAAGAAAACGTTGTTGCTGTGCGTAAGCTGATTGACGAAGATCGACATGTGACATACCGCGAAATTCAGGCAACTTTAGACATTGGAATGAGTCAAATACAAATAATCTTGCTTGAACAATGAGGTGTAAAAAAGTTGTTTTCCCGATGGATACCGCATTCGCTCTGTGAAGAGCAAAAAGCGGCTCGCGTTACTTGGTGCATCAGAACTCTCGAAAGATTCCACACAGTATCCTCAAATACTGTATACAACATCGTATCAGGTGACGAATCCTGTATATACGCGTACGAACCCGAAACAAAAAACCAGTCACGAGTTTGGGTGTTCGAAAATGAGTTAAAGCCAACAAAAATTGTTCGTTCACGGAGTGTTGCAAAAAAAATGGTGGCCACGTTTGTCTCCAAAACCGGCCATGTTACGACTATTCCTGAGGGACAAAGAACGGTTAATGCAGAATGGTATGCTAGCATTTGTTTGCCACAGGTCGCTTCTGAACATCGTAAAGAGAACTGCAACCGCCGCATCATCCTCCATCACGACAATGCGAGTTCTCACACCGCACACAGAACAAAAGAGTTTTTAGAGCAAGAAAACATAGAATTATTAGACCATCCGCCGTACAGCCCCGACCTAAGCCCTAATGATTTCTATACTTTCCCTAAAATAAAGAATAAATTGCGTGGACAGAGATTTTCATCACCTGAAGAAGCTGTGGACGCCTACAAAACGGCCATTTTGGAGACCCCAACTTCCGAATGGAATGGTTGCTTCAATGATTTGTTCCATCGTATGGAAAAATGTGTCAAATTTCGCGGAGAATACTTCGAAAAGCAATAAATAAATTTTTAAATAGTAATGTTGTGTCACTTCCTTGATTCCCGAAATTTTCAGTGCCGCCCTCGTAGGTTAGTCGTTAGCCAAGGCAAAAGGTATTATGGAGAAAAAAATTGTACGAATTTCAAATTGATCAGAATCAGAATTTTAATTGCTATGAATGTAGGTACAGGTATAAGATGTTGTATATTAATTAATGAGATCGGCTACAATCTACCTTACGGCGTGCAAATTGTAGCATTAATTAAAATATTATTAAAACAAAATGAATGTCAACATTCCCTTTGTTAGATAGAATACATTAATAAAAAACTAGCTTGATGCAATAGTTATAACATGCTAAACGTTAGAAGGCGGGTTAAGGTATGCAGTATGAACACATTATACTACTGCAGCAGTAGTTCTAGATAAATGTCTAATAAGTGCTTAGCTCTAACTTCTTAAGTTCACCAGATACTTCACCAGAATGTCAGTTGCCCTACCGCAATTGAAATCCAGAAAGAGGCCTACTTAGCCTTTTTTTACCTATTGTTTATAGCAGAATGGATTGATCTCACCAGGTTCAGGGCTTAGAATCCTTTGGTATGCAGGCAGTTTCTAGCTTGCTGCACTGGCTCGTGCGTTTGAGAACAGGTGCACAGTATAAAGAATTATAGTTCGCGACACAAGGCACACCGACAGAAAAACTGAGAAACACTTTGGATACCCGATGCTAGAACACGTGTTGAACATTCAGCTAACGCGCCGCATTTTTTATTTTTTGTTTTGTCGGAGGACAGTCGAAACGACTTTTCTCTACGACGTCTCACGACCAACCTCCATGATTGGATTGCACTTCTGTGGGCGAATCGTCGTGCCGCCGGAAAACAACCATTAACATTTGTCTAGTAAATTCCCTGATAGCGTCGGGTGCGCTATAGTTGTTCCAAAAAACTTATAGCGCGGTGATTATACTTTTTAAAGTTACTTTTTCATCATTGCTCCTTATAACCAAAGCACCTGCCATTTAATTTCTAGATCACCCTTGGTTGACTAGTAGAGAATGCCTAAGGCGTTTAGTCCGCCACCCTTTTTGTGTGCGAAAAGCAGAAATAAGTAAATTGATTTAAGCAATAATAAGTGTATTTTTCTAAATTTTTACACATACATACATAAACTCACGCTTTCTTCTAATGGTGGTTGGCAGAAACCACAGAACGTCACCTGCTACGTTCCTTACATACTCCTTTTGCCTCGTTTACGTTCATACATCTGGTCATACACGAGCGCCGGTTGAGAGTACTTCGCAATAAGGTCACTATATGTCTTCCTAGGGCGTCCCCTCCCGGCGTTTCCACTCACATCTGCCTTGTAAATACCTTTTGTTAGTCTCCTTTCATTCATCCGCTCAACATGACCAAACCATCTAAGCATACTCTTTTGAATTTTTGTCACTACATCTTCTTTTAAACCACACCGTTGCCTTATCACATCATTCCTCAGCCTATCATTCAAAGTCACACTACACATGCTCCGCAAGGAACGCATTTCCACAGCATTTACTCTGCTTTCAAGCTTCTTTTGCCACACCCAACATTCACTTCCATATATAACATCCTCTTCTCTTTCGAACACCATGACTTTCGTCTTATTTTCTTGCAACTGTTCTGCTGATGATGCAAGTAGCACTTGAACATCTGCATAGAGAAGGCATTTGACAGTCAACTCATTCATCGTCAATCCACAGTCAAACTCTTTCAAATCCTTCAGACAGTTATTCATGTACAGGTTGAACAGCCACGATGATGCTACACAACCCTGTCGTAACACCCCTCGAGATGAAGAACAAGTTCGTGTATGCCCTACTGAAATCCTTGTATAAAAAATTCAGTGCCCGTACCATGCGCCAGCCCACACCGTACAAGGATAGTGTCGACCACAGTTCTTCCCTCTACACACTGTCATAGGCCTTCTCCAAGTCCACGAAAGCACAGTAGACTTTCTTGTGCTTTGCCAGATGTTTTTCGGCTATGCATCTTAAATCGAATCTTTCGGCTATAAATCTTCTCGATTTGGCCCATACAGCCCATTCCCTCTCTAAATTCTGCCTGCGCATCCCATATTTTCTCATTTGTCACTCTTATCTTCATACACATCAAACAGAGTGCTGTTTATCAAAACCTTCGTATTCAGTTTGCCGACAACACTCAAAAGACTAATGCCGCGGTAGTTTTTACACTCCTGCGAAGAGTCTTTTCCCTTATATATTGGTACGATTACAGCCTTACACCAATAAATGATAATGATAAATGATAAATGATTTTATTTCTGTAAGTAGGTTTTTACAAACACTTTTACACGTCAATACTATTTTAAAAGTAGATGAGATCGGCGTTTCCTATCTGACTACTCTGAGAAGAAACGCCAAAACAAACTCAGAGGTCACAGTCTCTTTTAAAGTCCAGACATAATCTTGGTCAGGTCATGTGAAGACCATGTGGATTGATGTCTGAAATGGTCTTTTGAGGAAAGAACCAAACAGAATGAGTGGACCTGTCCAGTCAGTGCACGCATTTGTCAGTAATCATGCAGCTCAACACAACACATATGGAGCTCAACGATTCGACGAACATTACCAAAGAAAGGACATTTGGGTAGGCCGCATAAATTGCTCAAACTGCCAGACCATGATTAAAACTAATTTTAAAAATTAAAAATAGATTGAGATAAAAAAAAACAACAAATCCACACTGCCTTCACATTCACAATAATTAAAATATTATAATACTTTACAAAGTAAATTTTCACGTCATGTCAAAGTGTAAAAATCCGAGAATAAACATGGTCAGATCATATGAGGACTCTGTAGACTGGTGTCTGAAATGGTCTTTTGAGGAAAGAACCACACTGATTTGAGTGGACCTGTCCAGTCAGTGCATGCATTTGTCAATCATGGTGCAGCTCAACTCAGAACTAAGGAGCTCAACGATTCCACGAACAATACAAAAGAAAGGACATTTGGGTAGGCCGCGTTAAGTACTCAAACAGCCAGACCATGATTAAAACAACTGAAAGAACAAAAAAAACAATGACTCACATAGTCCTCACATTCTCAAAAATTAAAACAATGTTATACTTTAAACAGTAAATATAAAGATGTCATTGTTTATCTAAAAAAAATCAAAAATAAAAGTTTAACAGCAAATTAAACATAGACAATATCTGTGTAAACTTATTGGAGCAGCTCAATCCCAAGCCTTCTTGTCCTCAATATAGCCTTTGACAGTATAATAGGCATTCTGGCATAATTTCCGCTTTATAAATGATTTGAATTTATTAAGGCTTAGTTCTTGAATGTGGCCAGGAAGTTTATTATAAAAACGAATACTTTGACATTTAAACGAGCTACCTATTTTCTTGAGTCTGGTAGTAGGAACAACAAATTTGTGTTTGTTCCTAGTATTTATGTTATGGATATCACTGTATTTTTTAAACAGATTAATATTTTTATGTGCATACAAAAGATTTTCATAAATATATTGAGAAGGCACAGTCATTATATTAATCTCTTTAAATTTGTCTCTGAGGGAGTGTCTGTGACTTAGTTTATAAATTGAACGAATTGCCCTTTTTTGTAAAACAAAAATTGTCTGAATATCGGCGGCATTTCCCCACAAAAGAATACCGTACGACATCACACTATGAAAATAACTAAAGTATACTAAACGGGCTGTCTCTAAATCAGTTAAATTACGAATTTTTCTAACGGCGTATGCTGCAGAGCTTAGTTTTTTTGACAATTTATCTATATGGGGGCCCCATTGAAGCTTGGCATCCAAAGTTATGCCTAAGAATACTGTGGTGTTTTCGGGTTTCAACTCTTCACCCTTAATAAGAACACTAGTTTCTACTTGTCTAACATGAGGTATCGTAAACTTAATGCATTTAGTTTTTCTCTCGTTTAGAAGTAAGTTATTAACATTAAACCAGTTAACTACTTTAGCAAGGGCGCTATTTACATTGTCAGTAACCAGCTGCTGACGTTTGAGTTTAAATAAAAGTGAAGTGTCGTCTGCAAACAACAATCATCTGGTACACGGACATATAACCAACACATTTGAAATATTCGGCACCACAGGCTTGCCACCACCTCAACGCCCCTAAGCATTTCAGCAGACACTCTGTCGTAACCGGCAGCTTTCCCGACTTTCATCTCCTTTAGCGCTCTTACAATCTCATCTATTTCTATATCATTCTCTTTATTTGCTTCTGAGCTTGGGTCATCAAAACTGGCGTCTGCCCAGTTACCCACTCCTTGCACAATATCCTGACAACTAAACAAACTTTCTCCTTTCCAGTGTTCCAAGTAGTATACATCCATCTTCTGCTCTTATAACATTCATACTTGATGTTCCTGTCACTCTGCGAGCCAATCTTACCTGTTTCCAGAGCAGCTTTACAACAGCATAACAAACGTAACTTAGCAACAGCATAACTTCAGAGCCCATATTAACATGGGCCGAAGTTATCAGAGAACTTCCTTATTCTTCGTTATAATTTTCATCTATTTTAATTTTTACCATCTCTTTCATTTTCGTTTTTATTTCGGAGTATTTCTTCTTCACTCTTTCCAAATCATCGGTCACATTTGTGGCCTGATTCATCCTTTTTTGGCCCTTACAGGCTAACACATTAAGCCAGACCTCTGTCTGCTTCTTCACAACCTCTTTCATTTCACCATCTACCCAAGAATCATTCGTTTTACTACCACACTTCCTCTGCGCCAGACCACATTTGCTACATTTTATACGTAAAAATAGCCTTTAAAAAAGTATTGAAATTCTAATGAATAAATAACGCCTATCGTTGGATAGAGAAGGCTATGGGCCACTCACAGTTACCGCAAATTAGTGAAATTTCCTTTTGCATCAATTAGTGCTTCTATGCGCCTGGGCATGCATTTTATTACTTACTTCATTGTAGTAACCCCACTGTTCGCTCCACAGCCACACAACTGACGCGTTCGCTTCAACGCGCACTGAACGTGTCCTGCGCTGACACAGTGGCGGCGCGCGCGCGCTCGGGCCGCTGTGACTCGTGCCGCCGTCCGCACGCGTACGAGGCGCATGCGCACGAGGCACACGCGCACGAGGCACACGCGCACGAGGCACACGCGCACGAGGCACACGCGCACGAGGCGCACGCGCACGCGCACGAGGCGCATGCGCACGTGCTCGAGGCACACGCGCACGCGCACGAGGCACACGAGCTCGGCGCGGAGCTGGCGGACGTGCTGGAGAGGGACGTTACGGACGCGCTGGCCGAGCTGCAGCCCAAGCACGACGACTCCGTCGGGGAACGGGAGAGTGCGGACGATGCAGCAGGTGAGTGTCCATATAAATCTCCGAAATTATATTAATGCTTATCAAAACCTCTAGGGCACTTCCCGAAGTCCTAGAAAGCTGAATTTTGGGATGCAGGCTAGGATTTGCACCCAAACAAATGAAGAAATCTGTTCCTTCACCCGTCCACCCCAGTGAACGGAGTGCAGATCTATTTAAAAATTAAATCCTTGCAAAAATGTAGCCTTACATTTTGCTTTTGAGGATGCCTTGATGATGCCAACATCAAAACCACCTCGAAATCAAGTAAATGTTGAAAAAACAATATTTTCATCGACATCATCTTTGATTTTATGGTACGAACTTCTTTACCGCAGCTTGCGGTAGGAGATAAATTGTAGAAAGCGTCACGAAACGAAAAAGCGTTATGTGACCACGCGACTTTTTATTATATAGTAGAAATAATCAGAGAGTGCTGAAGCTAATAGCAAGCACAATATAAATATGGACAGAACGGAAACTACGAACAAAGTTCGAAACAGCACACACGAGGCGAGCATCGCCGACACACCGAAGCGAAAGTCGCGCTGCTCTCAGTCGCGAGTGCCGAGTAGACACGAGTCGTGACAATTTACAATTTTTCATGATGGGGGTCGTTTTCATTTTTTCGAGGGGTGCCAATTCCGATATTGAAGTCAATATTAAAATCCAAGATGAAATCCAAGAATTTTTTTTCGTCAAAGTTTTCATCATTTCATAGTTTTCAGGAGTGTTGAAGCCAATATGCGATTAAAATAAAAATCCAAGATCTGAAAAAATCTGTGAAAATTTAAATTTTTTTTCGTCTTAAGTGTCGTTTTCATGGTTTTCAAGGGCGCTAAAGTCGATAAAGAGGCAAAATGTAAATCTAAGATTACGGCTACATTTTTTTTTGTCATGCGTGTCGTTTCCATAGTTTTCAAGGGTGTTAATACAAAAAGAGAGGTCAAAATGTAAATGTAAAGCGGAAGGAACTTCTTTTATTTATTAATTTCGGCATCAACAGTTCCATACCCCTTAAAAATACCTAAAATCACGCCTTCCTTAATTTTTATATCAACCTCTGTCGTTAAAACTATGGCAATGACATTCGAAATCATATAGTGAAAGCCCTTAATTTTTTATCCCGAACTGCAAAATGGCAGTTTGGGACTAACCCCTGCCTTGATTTCTTTTGTTGTTGAGTTACTACCGTATATTTGGAACAAAACAAATATAATCAAAGAAAACAATTGCGTAAAACTGTGGCGCAACCACCGACGCCCGACTTGTAGTGAGAGGGTGCTTTGATAAGACGAGATAGATGTTTGTTGCTGTTTTGGAGTAATATTCTTTGACAGTATTATTAAGTCCACCATCTCCCCACAGAATGTTCAGGCAGCGCGGCCCTACTGGCGTCGCGCCTGGTGTCGGTGTCGTGCGGCCTGCAGGCCACGCTGGCGCGCGCCGTGACGTCACTGGCGGCCGCGCGGCCCGAGCGCGCGCGGGAGGAGCTGCTGTGTCTGCGGGAACAGAACGACAGGCTGCGGGCCCGGACTAGCACCGGTCAGTACTGTACACATACATCACGCTACACTCCGGCCCGAGCGCGCGCGGGAGGAGCTGCTGTGTCTGCGGGAACAGAACGACAGGCTGCGGGCCCGGACTAGCACCGGTCAGTACTGTACACATACATCACGCTACACTCCGGCCCGAGCGCGCGCGGGAGGAGCTGCTGTGTCTGCGGGAACAGAACGACAGGCTGCGGGCCCGGACTAGCACCGGTCAGTACTGTACACATACATCACGCTACACTCCGGCCCGAGCGCGCGCGGGAGGAGCTGCTGTGTCTGCGGGAACAGAACGACAGGCTGCGGGCCCGGACTAGCACCGGTCAGTACTGTACACATACATCACGCTACACTCCGGCCCGAGCGCGCGCGGGAGGAGCTGCTGTGTCTGCGGGAACAGAACGACAGGCTGCGGGCCCGGACTAGCACCGGTCAGTACTGTACACATACATCACGCTACACTCCGGCCCGAGCGCGCGCGGGAGGAGCTGCTGTGTCTGCGGGAACAGAACGACAGGCTGCGGGCCCGGACTAGCACCGGTCAGTACTGTACACATACATCACGCTACACTCCGGCCCGAGCGCGCGCGGGAGGAGCTGCTGTGTCTGCGGGAACAGAACGACAGGCTGCGGGCCCGGACTAGCACCGGTCAGTACTGTACACATACATCACGCTACACTCCGGCCCGAGCGCGCGCGGGAGGAGCTGCTGTGTCTGCGGGAACAGAACGACAGGCTGCGGGCCCGGACTAGCACCGGTCAGTACTGTACACATACATCACGCTACACTCCGGCCCGAGCGCGCGCGGGAGGAGCTGCTGTGTCTGCGGGAACAGAACGACAGGCTGCGGGCCCGGACTAGCACCGGTCAGTACTGTACACATACATCACGCTACACTCCGGCCCGAGCGCGCGCGGGAGGAGCTGCTGTGTCTGCGGGAACAGAACGACAGGCTGCGGGCCCGGACTAGCACCGGTCAGTACTGTACACATACATCACGCTACACTCCGGCCCGAGCGCGCGCGGGAGGAGCTGCTGTGTCTGCGGGAACAGAACGACAGGCTGCGGGCCCGGACTAGCACCGGTCAGTACTGTACACATACATCACGCTACACTCCGGCCCGAGCGCGCGCGGGAGGAGCTGCTGTGTCTGCGGGAACAGAACGACAGGCTGCGGGCCCGGACTAGCACCGGTCAGTACTGTACACATACATCACGCTACACTCCGGCCCGAGCGCGCGCGGGAGGAGCTGCTGTGTCTGCGGGAACAGAACGACAGGCTGCGGGCCCGGACTAGCACCGGTCAGTACTGTACACATACATCACGCTACACTCCGGCCCGAGCGCGCGCGGGAGGAGCTGCTGTGTCTGCGGGAACAGAACGACAGGCTGCGGGCCCGGACTAGCACCGGTCAGTACTGTACACATACATCACGCTACACTCCGGCCCGAGCGCGCGCGGGAGGAGCTGCTGTGTCTGCGGGAACAGAACGACAGGCTGCGGGCCCGGACTAGCACCGGTCAGTACTGTACACATACATCACGCTACACTCCGGCCCGAGCGCGCGCGGGAGGAGCTGCTGTGTCTGCGGGAACAGAACGACAGGCTGCGGGCCCGGACTAGCACCGGTCAGTACTGTACACATACATCACGCTACACTCCGGCCCGAGCGCGCGCGGGAGGAGCTGCTGTGTCTGCGGGAACAGAACGACAGGCTGCGGGCCCGGACTAGCACCGGTCAGTACTGTACACATACATCACGCTACACTCCGGCCCGAGCGCGCGCGGGAGGAGCTGCTGTGTCTGCGGGAACAGAACGACAGGCTGCGGGCCCGGACTAGCACCGGTCAGTACTGTACACATACATCACGCTACACTCCGGCCCGAGCGCGCGCGGGAGGAGCTGCTGTGTCTGCGGGAACAGAACGACAGGCTGCGGGCCCGGACTAGCACCGGTCAGTACTGTACACATACATCACGCTACACTCCGGCCCGAGCGCGCGCGGGAGGATTATCTCTACAAAACAAAAGTAAGAGAGAGCGTGCGAAATTCAAGTCAACATATATACAGTTAAACCAGAAAATTTATGCGCTTCGGTAATCTTTGTCTTTCCGAATTAACACGAACGTAGCCCCAAAAATTTACCCCCACGGATTCAGAGGTTTTAAGTTTTTACTGCCTGCGCTTTGTTCACCTATCAATGCGCATGTTTATAAACCGGTTGCACCTCGTCATCTGTCGCTTTTAGGTTTTTTGGAATTGCATAAAGTTGTTACTTGATCTTTAATTTTCTAACCATAATAATACAACATAGGCAAGTACTTCTATGGTTACAACAGCTCTATATTAGATTCCATCATCCCGCGTTCGTATTTCCGAAGATAGACGATGATTGCCGAAGCGCAAATCTTTCCATGGAGATCTGTAATTGGGTATTTAAATTATTCTTAATTTCCATGTTTGTCATCATCACACAATGTTTTAAGGTTGTATAAAACCATATTAATATTACTATTACAACACAACACCCTGAAAGTTAGAGGGGAAGAGTTATTAATAAAATAGTTTATTTTGTACATTCTTACAGTAGTTTTACTTCGAAGATGAAAGAATAACAAAACTATTTAACGTTTTAGATCAACACACGACAGAGGAGATCTCCGTGCCCAAGGCAAGCCTGGACCAGTCTATACAGGTGAGGATCATTACTTAATCTTCTAATAATTCTATCCAAAATGCATTGTGTGCGAACGTATTCGAATTATTGTAACTTTTAACATTATAACTTGTAACACACACGTGTTGTCATTTACAATAACATACATTTATATATAAGGATACGGTTCTGGAAGAAGATAGTTTCGTAAATTGTATTAGATTCCCTTAGTTTGGTTCGCAGCGCAGTTGATAGACGTCACATCGCTGATGTCATAAAGAAGTCTGCACGCCGTTTGTATTTAAAGGAAGCTTCTAGAAAGTTCTAGAAACTTCGACTCGCCCTCATTCGGCGAGCGGGAACGAGACGCGTTTAAATAAACTTGTTACCTTGGAAGAAGGCAAAAACTACAGAACGGCCACACTTTAGCTTCGTTTTACTTGATTACTAAATGTCACTGCCGGCATTTCCACTGACATCTGTATAACATGTTGTTGGTAATATATACATAAGTGAATATTTTCCCAATGAATAACTGAGCTATATTATTCGCAGGAGCAACCGAGCAACGGCGGATGATCTGCCAACACCGTGTAAAGAATACGAAGCGAATACCCGACGTAATGGCGTAGTGATATGACTCACACTAACTCTCTGGCTGGCCCACGAACGAATCGCTCGTAGTCGCCGCTAACCATCGTTATTGTAACGCAAACTACACCTAACAAACTACTAAAATTTCACCAAAAACGGCTCATCAGTTTTGGACGTGTCAACAAAATAGTTTCGTCAATCTCTCCGTTTATAAGTTTTGTAACCCATCACGACGAACATTGTATATTTTGTAATAATAATTATTATTATATATTGTTTTTTGTTACAATTGTAAGTACTGCATTAAATTAGTATTAAAAGATGATTATTCCATACGTAAGAAATATTGTGATTGACTTGATGAAGTTTTAATATAATTTTTGTCTGTCATTTCGATGTTTATCGCAAAGATTAAGTTATGTTAGATGTCGATGTAAATAATATTAGTGGTTGTAGTATATAAGTGACAACAATAATGTATGATTTATTATATATGATTTTGTGTATACATTTAAATGTTTTTTTTTTGTTTCTTTATCCGAAATTTTCCTTGTGACGGTCCTTTTTAAGTTCTTAAATTTAGTCTTCCTGATCATTTTACATACTTGTTTTATTTGATATATTCATGAAGTAACTTGGATAACTATAATATAAATCCTTTATAAAAAAAATAAGATACAAGATAATAATTTTACTCTATACACAATCCTCATAATATATCTTTCGGGCACAAAGTTCAAGCATATATTCTCAATAGATTCTTAATTATTTTTTGAATACTCGTAAAATGTATAATACTATACCATCTTATTTATACAAAAAAAACTGGATTTGCTTGTACGATTATGAAACATAATAATATGTATGATGCTATAAAATCTTCAACATAATAGGTAAACAGTTATTTTCTCAGTTCCTAGTATATTTATTCAAATAAGCATATAGGATCCTGTTCAAACCGTTACCAATAGTCTAGCTTAATCATATGCAAATGATAATATACCTTAGTGTCTCGTACAGAAAGCCGGTTACCGAAGCAATGTCAGAATGTTATACCAATAGCGGCGTCACTGCACAGGGAGGAGACGACATTAAATTTAACTGCGCATCTTTATGTCGTTCTCAGTATGCATGGATGTATTTGGATTTGTTTTGTATATACATTTGGAAATTGGATATATTCAATCAAATATATTGAATAGCTAGTCAAAGAATTGCAAATCCATAGTAATCTGAATAAAGTCAGACAATTCCATCCAAATAAAGTGCTTCTTTTAAAATAACTAAATAGTAATACATTTATTACTTTTGAAAAGAATCACACTTTATTTGAAAATTCAAAATACTCGTATGCAGTATTGCATGGGTTTGTATTTAGTGTCGTATGGTCGTCTCCACATTGTATACGTTGGATTTATCTTGAATAGTTCAATGCTAAATACTTTTCATACAATTTACCTATTGATCGCTTGGTTTTATATCAATTGCCGTGCCCCCGCGCCCAGCTCATAAGTCGACAAATAAATACCTGCGATAAATAGGGTCGTGCAATTAAATAAAAAAACTAAAAAAAAACGAACTTAGGTTCTCAGTCGTACAAATACAACCGAGGCATGAAAACATTTTTTGTATTAATCCGACTGGGGCGGTCAATAGGTTAATAGGCAAAAAAAAACTTGTTTATGATGCAGGCCAATTTTCTATACAAAGACAAATCTAATTAGCTTGTTAAACTCCACAGACAGGACGAATTTTTAAGTATTTTTCTTATATAAACTAACATATAAAAGAGAATTGAAAAGTATTTAGCACAATTTGAAAAGTTAGAAGACATTATGACAATATAACAATAATGAATTAAATGAAAACTTATAACATGATGCAAACAGCATAATACATAACTATAAATAAATTAGTAAACAAAAATAGTAATATAATATATAATGACATAACTTATAATAAATCTTCGCTCACCTGCCCCCTATCCTTGCATAGCTTTGTTCGGCGCAGCGTGTGTCATACCATCAATCTTTATCAGCCAGTAAATATATCATTATCAGTATTCAACCTCTTGATGTTTAAATCTTTGTACCTACTAGCATTTCCTATCTTGCAATATGTTTAAGAAGCCAGACCCCTTTGAAGTCAAGGGATATTCTAGTCTTGTGACTGACTAGAATATCCCTTGACTTCAAACGGGTTCAGTACCTTTAGCAAGTGTGGGCATTATTTTGTATACGGAACCCTAAGTGCCAATTTCACATATGAAACTGAACGAGATCAGCACATCACAAACGCGTTCAAGAGCTGTCAGTGTCAATATTAGATGGAAAATAATGACACTAACAGCTCTTAAACGTAGTTCATGTGCTTATCGCGTTCAGTTGCATTAGTAAAATTCGCTTTGAAAATGTCACCTGCCTTGTAACGAATGCTATATTAGCAATTATATAATATAGCCACAATATAACGATATCCGCCCCGGGTTTGTCTATGGAATTAAACAATAAAAATCGCACAACTAAAAAAATACTACCAGTTTAGTAGGTTTCGAAAATCTTATTTTTCGAAATTTCTTTATGAAGTTATACCGTTTTGTCTCGTTTACTATAATATTACGGTAGTGTAAATTATTACACATTATTGTCCAGCATTTTTGGAGATGTATTTATAACGTAGTAAACAGCTTGTAAGATGGTCCCATGTACCTTATAAATAATGTATAGGTAATAACCTAGCGTCGCCTGTGTTCTAGATAAATTTCAGTAAATAGGTACTGTGTGTTTAAAACAAAACTTCACTTCTCTCAAAACGGTGAAGGAAATCCTGAGGAAACCGGCATGTCCTAGAACCACAAATTCTAAGACAAGTGACATCTACCAACCCGCACTGGGCCGCGTGGTGGATTACAGCCTTCTCCCTCACTTGAGGAAGCCTGTGTCCCAGCCTTAGGAACATTATAGGTTGATTATGTCTGTGTTGGTCACTAAAGAATTCTCATTTAATCTTTTTTAATTTTAAACTAAGTGACATAAGACTTTGCTGTTTTGTTTCTGAACGCAACGCATCTGCATTGTCTCTCGTGTTGCAGATGTTATAGGCGGCGGTAAGCACTTGCCACCAGCTGGACGAACAAACCGACATTCGTTAGATAAGTCCCTTGTTGTTTTATTGAGACTAGAGGTTTAAGTTTCCATTCAAGGGCAAAATTAGTATGGATGTTTCATTCTTCAGATTATTTTTCATTGTACTGATATAATATTAAATTATTTTTGTATTTCTGCTATAATAAACCTAACTTTTTACCAAACACACAGTATTTTATATGTATATCGAAAAGAAAAATATATATTTGATACCGTAGATAGGCTTAGACCAAAGGAATCCCATCCAGAAATTGTATTTGTATGTTTATATCGTTATTAATGTATGTTATATGTATGATATGACTTATATGATGTATATGATGTACTGCTTTTAGGCCAATTGTGTGATATGCTTCGATATATTATCCAGTTATATGTACTTATATTTCTTTCCAATAAACAATATGTAAAACAGTTTTGTATTTTCTCTTGAACCTGGTATAGTATGTTTATCTCGTGAAGCGACGTGTGCTTCACTTGTGGTAACCAAGTGGAAAAACATGCTGTGAATGTTTGCGTGAAGATGAGTAGTATCAACACATAAAACAGACACACACTTTCGACTTTAAATCAATAATTTATCTTTTATACAGAAAACCTCACCCAATTCTCTGCCTAACCTTTTCAAGGAAAACAGGCAGGTGTTATTTGTGTGTATTGTTAGCGAAGAAAAATCTTGAGCCATTTTGATCCCGAGTTAATATGAACCCTATGAACAAATCCGCCTCTAGCCGTAAAGCTAGTCCCGTCATCTGGGTCTGCTGCGATGAAGTTGGACATTTTTAGAGACATAGCATATTACATAGTGGCGGGACATTGACGTGCAAACTGTACAAAACCATGAATTCAACACAATTCTAGAACCCCTAGCGTAGCGAACATTTTCCTCGGTTATCAAACAAAATCTGTTAGAATGGTACATACGCGGCCAAAATGTATAGAACAGCGATTTATTTTTAAACTCAAACTCCAACTCAAAGCATTCATTTCAAATAAACCAATTACAGGCACTTTTGAATTGTCAAGGGGTCGGTCAGTCAGAAAAATGAAGCTAGGTGCCCATTCCAAAGCGTAGGTAGTAGATACCTATGGAGAAGAAAGGGCAAGAAACTCCATGGACACTTTTAAATTAACTGACGACGAAAATTCAAGTGACAATTTCCCTAAAAATATAAAAAACCGCCTAGTTAGCTCCTAAACTTTACATAATCACTGAACATATGTCCATGGGATGATTCGGGGGGCTCCCTTGAAGAGTGGTATCAAACATTTCTCTGTAGACTAATTAAATTGATTGTATTATAACATTTTGACCATTCTTCTATGAGTCAGCAGTTTTTTTTTGTTTTGATGACCTTAAAAAGAAAAAAAATTACGCAGTGGAGTTCAGTTTGCGCATCCATGTCACCCTGAATACGTGTACACAGCGTAATGGGGTGCAAGGAAGTACATAAAAAATGGATTACTACAACCGAGAACACATATAAAGTATGAAAAATTTAGTTTTAATACCTTCCGTTAGTACCACACATCAAAAAAGTCTAAGCAACACATACTATTTCAAATTATCAGTCAAAATTATTATATCAGTTCTTACCAATAACTATGTAAACTTTTTTGATCTAGTGGACATACTGGCTGGTTGTAATTTTTGTTTTTTTCACAAATTCATAAGCGAATGCATTTGTTCGAATTTTATAGCGTTTTCTATGCTTATTAAAATTTAGTGTTCTGTATCAATTTTATGAATTCAAAATAATTTGTAAAAAGTTTTGAACAAATTTGGATGTCATGGAGCGACGTCATTTGAACGCAGATGAAATGCAAAGAGGTATTTCGATATTTTGGTGTCAACAGAAGCTTTATTTGCCATCTTCATCAGTGTTACACTAACACGGGAGATTCTGCTGAGCAACACTCAGGTCGAGGAAGGTGTACAACCACACGGCAAGATCGATACATACAACTGACTGCAAGACGCCAGCCAATGTTAACCGCCCGAGAGATAGGTTTCAGGCTACAAAATTCAAGTGGTGTTGTTGTTAGCTGCCAAACTGTGCGAAATCGACTGCATGAGTATGGCCGACGAGCACGACGGCCAATTAGGTGCCCACCGATACGTAACGGGAATCGCGCTCGTCGAAATGAATGGTGTAGGGAACACATAACATGGACCCGGGAACATTGGGATAAAATTTAATTTTGCGATGAGTCTCGATTTGGGTTCAAGCCTGATACTAGAAGGCTAAGAGTGTACCGTCGTCCTGGAAATACTGAAAGACTGAGGTGCGTTCAGGAAGTGCATCCATACAACGGCTTAACAGTTATGGTATGGGCGGGTATTATGAAGAACAGACGAACTGAGCTCGTTTTTGTAAATGGTGACATGAACGCTGTAAATTACGTTGAGGATGTTCTAAGGCCGTATGTCCGTCCATTCGCACAAAAGCTTGGCTCCGATCATACGCACAATGCGCGTTCGCATACACCTTTGCACACACGGGAGTACTTGGCAAGGGAAAACATCCTGGTATTGCCTTGGCCTGCACAATCGCCAGACCTCAACCCCATCGATCATGCATGGGACATGCTCCAGAGACGTGTTTTAAAGGACTTGGATGAATTGACAACCACCCAACAACTGATGGTCATACAAAAATTTCATTGGGAGCAATTGCCGCAGGATAACATTAACAGTCTCATCGATTCTATGAATAATCGGTGCCAGCAAGTTCTCAATAACAGAGGAAATTGGATAAATTAATACAAAGTGTGGCCTTTGTATTAATTTATGCAATTTTTGTACAACCGTTTAATTTTAGTTTAAGTTTAGTTGATTACGCACCTTACTTTGTACTACGTAGTTGCAGTACTTACTCGTAATGATTGTTAAATAAGATTATTTAAAAAAAACAATTGCTGTTTAAAAGCATTAAAAAATAATATAAATAAGAAATACTCAGGATTTAATGCGAAAACAGATTGTAAAATTGAAATTTGTATGACTTTTTTGATGTGTGTAGGTACAGTCGCCGTCAGATATATTGTAGCAGACAAGGTGACCAGATACTTCTGAACAATTTAAAATGTCAATAAGTTCCATACACTACAAATTACCATTAATATCTGATCATTCATTACTTCATTAATATCTGGGCAGAAGCTTGCCAATAATTTCTATACACACAACTTACCAAAAATATCTGAACACTTACAATGTCAAGTGTATCTACGCAGACAAACACTGAGCTTACCTAATTCGTTAGTGCGTGATATAAAGGACGAACCAAAAACGACTATCGACTTGACTATCTCTGGTTAGTGCAGTCATTTGGTACTTTTACCTGGAAGGTTTTTAAACTGGTGATTTTATTGAGGTCGACGTGCTCTCTTTGAACTTTCACGTTGTCCCCAGAGTTTTATCTAGTTTAATTTTGTTGATTAATATTTGGTCACCTTGTCTGCTACAATATATCTGACGGCGACTGTACATAATATTTGTATTGCTTTTGGAAAGCTGAGGGTCAGTGGCAGATTTTAAAACTATTTTGAAGTCATTACGTTTTTTTTCTTATTCTGTCTGAAAATCTAGAATCTTGTCGAGCAAAAATTGCCTTTAAACTAAGTTTTAATCACTTTGAGTGATGTTTAGACAGATAGTATTTTTCATCGATCGTAGAACATAATTTAAGGATTTATAATCAAACTATCTGTAGCCTGTAGCCCGCGACGTCGTCTGCGATCCAGGATGAGTAGCATATGTCCTTACTCAGGTCATGGTCGATCTGTGTGCCAAGTTTAATTCAAATCCGTTCAGCCGTTTTAGGGTGAAAGCTTAAACAAAACAATCAGACAGACTTAGTTTTGCATTTATAATATTGGATAGGATTAATATTAGTAAGGATAAAATATTTTCAAAAATGCGTCACAGAAAGACAACAATGTAAAGTCTGACGTCAAGTGAGAATTTCCCACAGGTAGGGGCAGCTCCTAAACGTTAAATAATCGCTAAATATACATGGGGGTGCTTTCATTGGTGTGACGCTTCCCGCGTTTGGAGAGAGGCATCTAACACATTTCTTTGGACGTCGTTTCACGGTCGGTTGGGGCAGAAACTGCAGAATGCCACCTGCTACCATTCTGTAACCCTTCTTTACTTCGTCTAAGTTCATCATTATTTTTTATTTCTTCATATGAATCATCATATTTACTAATGTTGGGATGTACCTGAACCTGCATAACTGGTCTAGGAATTGAACCCAGGACCCGCCATTCAGTGGTCGTGCTTGAGAACACTAGATAAAGGCGCAATTCTACTTAATTAATAGAAATCTTAAATAACTGACTGAGGCGCACAGCCTAAACCATATTCATTCACCTAACGGGGATAAATAGGACATCACATTTTGTATTTAAGTTCCTCCGTTTTAAAGTTAGAAACGTGTGAGTCAGTGCTAAGATTAACGTACCTAATCTGTTATTCAGACAGCATCTGTCGGCCATTAATGCTGAAATGAAACCTTGCCGACGTGGGGATGCATCGAGATGTGGTCGCTAAGGACAAGGGCCTCACCCCGCTCTCATTGGCTAAAAAGAAGTGGCGCAAACCTGTAGTCCTTGACACTAATGATCGCATGGAAGTATGGCAGAGTAACGAGCGACCCCTACATGGACCCGATGTAGATCTTCTAGCGTCCGTAGCCTGGCTGCGTTTCGGTGACCTCTTTGAAGAAACCGAAGATTTTGTCTGTAAAATTATGGACGAAGTTATGTGATCAGTTACCGGAGATTCATTGTGCAAGACGGCACAGTTGATTGACTTGAATGTGCCTTGGCGGCTGATAGTATGTCATGCTCACTCAAATGTCTCGCTGACGGTGGCGCGTGTGTCGGATCATTTAGCTCCCTTCAAAATGGTTGAGCTGAATGGTGCTGATCCATGCGTCATGTTCGTGAACGGGCGCCGTCAGTTGGGACTGGTCATCTCTTAGCTGCCACGGCTTATTTTAATAATTAATTAGCTGGATTGTTTTTAATTATGTTTTGATGCACTCTGGACGCTTTTAACGTGTACGGTTTTTTGTACATCGTTCTCACTTATAGTGTCAACATTAATCGATGTAACTAAGATATATGTAAAAACATTATTATTTAAAAGAGTGTCCATGGAGTTTCTTGCCCGTTCTTCTCCATAGGTACCTACTACGCTTTGGAATGGGCAACTAGCTTCATATTTCTGACTGACCGACTCCTTGACAATTCAAAAGTGCCTGTAAATGGTTTAATTGAAATAAATGATTTGAGTTTGAGTTTGAGTTTGAGTTTGAGTTTGACATCTATGGGGCATGCCACCGTCCGGGGGATCAATAAGACACATTCCGGGTGTTCTCAACTAGATAATGAAGAGTACTTGCATAGACACATCCTTGTATCCAGGATTATCCATCAGCAACTTGCTCTGAAATACAGCCTTGTGGAGTTAGAAGTGCCGTACTATAGGTATGTGCCCGACACGGTTCTCGAGTATGGAAATATCACATTGTAACGGGATCGATCCATCATCACTGACAGGACTGTTGTTGCCAATAAGCCTGATATAGTGGTGGTGGATCGATTAGAGCGGCGCACAATGATTGTTGACATAACGGTCCCGCATGACGGTAACCTCGTGAAAGCCGAGAAAGATAAATAAATCAAGTATCTTGACTTGTTTCGCGAGATGTGGATGTGGACCCAGCAATCATTTTGCCGATATTCGTGACAGGCAATGGCCTAATAGCCAACACCTGAGGAGGCTCTCGTTGGGCAGGATCTAGGGCTTGATTCAGAAAGCGAAACTTCTGGACACGGTTCGTATTGTCAGGAGGTTCCTCTCTCTGGAGCCCCGACCAGTGGTAGCTTGGACTCTGCTCCCGATACCGGCTGACCACTATATTTTATAGTTGTAAAAGAAAAAAACTTTAAAGATGTTTTACAAAATATAGTAAAACTAGCGGCCCGGTACGTGCTTCGCTACGTATAAAGTGAAATAATAATAAAAACATTGGAACATCAAATTCATTTATTCAAACAAAAAAATATTTTATTAATTGCTAGCTATTTTTCTGTACTTGTGGACCTGAAAATAAGTGCAAAATGTGACTTTAGAAAATTATACAAATGAAATGTCGACACACTGAAAATAGGTCAATTATTAACCTGTTCGTGGATCAATCATTGGTATATTGATATGGTAGCCATCGTCACCTTTCAAATGCGATATTTGAAAGGTGACGATGGCTACCATATCATTTTGGTATTGTAATGCATCGTAACTACGATGAAGTTCCGAAACACGTTGCAATTGCTCATTTCTGCGATGAAGTACAATATCACAGGATTGAAACTGATCACCAAGAATTACAATTTCAACCTCATCAATTGTCGGTGCATTGAATCGCCTTGCATGCTCTCCAAAAGGTGTTCTATCAGCCCTTATTACGATTTTGTGATTATCAGATGGCATACGATAGAGAGCAATTTTGAAGAATTGAATTAATGCGATAAGCTGATGGAAAAACTTTTGTAGCTCAGGAATAATTTCTCGTCTTGCATTCGCAACAATTGCACAACATTGATCCAATTCACGATTTTCATCACCAATAAAATAAATTTTGCAAAAATTGACGATAAGCGTCGGTGTATGCCAGTAACGAACCAGCTTGATGATAAATCTGGCCCTGAATCTGTAACATGTATGCAGTTGTAAGATTGTGGATCAATATTTTTAAAACTATCGAATACTTTATGATTCAGATTGATATAAACATGGGACAATCCTGTTGAAGTATTTACAAGTGGACATATTCCGTCCATCATTCCAATGTATCCGTACATATTTTTTATTTAGTGACTGGGCAACTAAAGGACTTAGGAAAAGTAGGGAAAAACTTTTCGAGCTGTATGGCCTTAAGCCTTATATTAACACGGAAACTTTTAATAAGTATGTTGCTTCTTACTCAAAAATTTTTAAGAACACATGTAAGGCTGCTAAAGCCTTATACATTAGCAACAAGGTAAAATCAGCAGACAATAAAATAAAGACGGTTTGGAAAATTATCAATAATGAAACGAACAGGATCAAAAAGCAAAATTCTGATTACACACTGGAGACGTCACGTGGTCTCATTTGCGATAACAAAAAAGTTGCTCAGGAATTTGTGAATTTCTTTACCAGTGTCCCACAAAAAACCACTGAAATCTTAAATTCTTCGCCCTCGCGTGCTTTTGATTTAATGAGGGCGAATGTTTCTGCCGGCCCGATTGAATTTAACTTTAAGCATATTAACCCCTTAACAGTAATAAAATCTTTTAAGCAAATCAAGATCAAATTGACCGAAGATCTTTGGGGAATGTCTATTAAAGTCTGTACCTCCATAATTGAAACTATAGCACCTTACTTAGCCTTAATATTTAATTTGTGTGTGGATCAAGGAGTCTTCCCGGATCTAATGAAATACAGTAAGGTAATACCACTTTTCAAATCCGGGGACAGTAAAGACACTAATAATTATAGACCTGTATCCGTGTTGCCGGTTTTCAGCAAGGTTTTTGAAAAGATAATGCTTAGTCAGATGCTCAATCATTTTAATACTAATAAAATCCTTCACGAGCAACAGTATGGTTTCACCAAAGGGCGTTGTACGACCGACGCTGGTGTTACCTTATTAAAACATATTTTTAACGCGTGGGAAGAGGCTCAAGACGCCATAGGAATCTTTTGTGACCTCTCCAAGGCATTTGATTGCGTCGATCACGAAACCCTGCTTTTGAAACTTGAGCATTACGGACTTGGAAAACTTGCGCTTAGTTTAATAAAATCTTATTTAAATGATAGACAACAGCAAGTTCAAATAAATGGTGTCAATTCACTTGGTTTAAAGGTAAAAATGGGTGTTCCACAAGGCTCGATATTGGGTCCTTTCCTCTTTTTAGTATATATTAATGACCTACTCCATTTATTAATAAATCAACCACAAATGGTGTTATTTGCTGACGATACTTCCTTAATTTTTAAGGTAGATAGACGTGCTTCAAATTTTGACGACGTAAATAACGCCCTACTGCTGGTCCAAAATTGGTTCACGGCTAATAATTTAGTACTAAATGGAAATAAAACTAAGTGTATAAGATTTTCTTTACCAAACGTCAAGAGTAGTGATTGTGAGATAGTATTGAATCAAGAGAAGCTAGAATTCGTCGATAAAACGGTTTTCTTGGGGATCACGCTCGACTCAAGGCTACAATGGGGTCCTCATTTAACATCTCTAGCAGGACGGCTAAGTTCAGCAGCTTACGCTGTCAGAAAAATCCGTCAATTTACTGATGTAGATACCGCGAGGCTGGTCTATTTTAGTTACTTTCATAGTATCATGTCTTACGGTATTTTACTTTGGGGACGGGCTGCAGACATCGAGTCTATTTTTATTCTGCAGAAAAGAGCCATCAGAGCCGTATATAATCTCCGCAGGCGCGATTCTCTAAGGGAATTGTTTAAGGATATTAACATCATGACTGTACCTTGTCAATACATCTATGAAAACATCATGTACGTAAGAAAAAATTTACATCTTTACAGTAAAAGAGGTGAAAGACATAATTATAGTACTAGAAATCGGGACCTATTAGTTCAACCAGGTTTCAGACTGGCTAAAGTAGACTCATCTTTCATGGGGTACTGTCTAAAATGTTATAATAAAATACCTCCCCACATACTTCAACTGAATGAGACAAAATTCAAATCCTTTGTCAAACGCACACTATTCAGGCAGGCATATTATAGGTTGGAGGATTACATAACTGATAAAAATGCCTGGCTTAATGCCGGTCCTGCTCCACACCACAACTAATTAATTGACATTCGAATCACTGTTGAAGCTGCTGAAGATAGTAAGAATTTATTTGCATTATATAAACTCAATCTCCTTTTTATTATATAGATGCATTGCACAGATGTGAGTACTTTGTACTATAGAGCTACCATTTACCGGGTAATGTCATAGATTGACTTGAATGTGCCTTGGCGGCTGATAGTATGGCATGCTCACTCAAATGTCTCGCTGACGGTGGCGCGTGTGTCGGATCATTTAGCTCCCTTCAAAATGGTTGAGCTGAATGGTGCTGATCCATGCGTCATGTTCGTGAACGGGCGCCGTCAGTTGGGACTGGTCATCTCTTAGCTGCCACGGCTTATTTTAATAATTAATTAGCTGGATTGTTTTAATTATGTTTTGATGCACTCTGGACGCTTTTAACGTGTACGGTTTTTTGTACATCGTTCTCACTTATAGTGTCAACATTAATCGATGTAACTAAGATATATGTAAAAACATTATTATTTAAAAGAGTGTCCATGGAGTTTCTTGCCCGTTCTTCTCCATAGGTACCTACTACGCTTTGGAATGGGCAACTAGCTTCATATTTCTGACTGACCGACTCCTTGACAATTCAAAAGTGCCTGTAAATGGTTTAATTGAAATAAATGATTTGAGTTTTGAGTTGAGTTTTGAGTTTACTATAATCAATCTGACTGTTGAAAATTAAAGAAGCACGCATCATTTCAGCCAAAACAGCACGACGTATTCTTGATCGCCGTGCAAGATTCAGTACAGGTACAGGGTCAACAGATCTATTTCGTGCATTACGGTCACGCTGCGATGCATTAGCTTGTGCGCGTTCACTTTTGTGTAAATGTGTTTGACAATTTAATTCAAATAAAGCCTGTAAACGATATGAAACACCGACGGCTCTCTAAAAAACTTAGAAAAGTACTCGCACACATATACATAGTACATTTGAACAATTCAAGACTCACCTTTTGTATGAATGCATGCAATCAACAATATTTTAGAAGCACGCCCAAAATGAAATGACTGCATGAATGACATAACAACATTTTATTAGTATCAAAAATGAAATAAGTTTCAATTTGATAGAACAATCCCCATTAAAAAAAAATGCTATTTGACAGCAAAATCGTTAGCAAAATTATCCGCCATTTATTGAATTCATTTGTTACAAAAAATGTGATAAATGAAGAACCGCTCTACCGATTTTGTGCAAACTTCACATTAACCATCTACTAAATAGTCCGAACAAATCCTAAACATTTGGTTTGGATAGGTGAGCCCGTTCTGGAGTTATAAAATTACAACGAAAAGTGGCATTGATTTTTATATATAAAGATAAGAACAAAAATAATAAACGAAATCATAATAAATCGTTTATTAACCAAACAGTGTTCTTACATTTACTTATAACTAAAGTACAAAATAAATTACGCCTAAAATTATTGGTACAACAATTTTGTTTTAACTAGTGGACTCCACACTAGGTCGACCCTGTCTGGTGGAGTGATATATTACTGGTTTAGGTGCAAAAGTTAATTTCGATACAGTCCAATGTAGATATATTTTGTCATGTTTAAGGCTCCCGCAAAACGGCCCGACGCCACAGCGCGACACAAAGGCACGGCTCGTCGCGCGACAGACACCAGCGCGACGCGCTGTGGCGTCGCGCTGGTGTACACGAGACTTGAGCCATTGTATTCAGTCGGTTTTGAACTCTTAAATGTGATCCATCCGAAGAAATTGAATCCAGTCGAGGGTATTTATTAATAATCATTGTTTTCAAAATAGGTTCTCGGAATCTGAAAAAAACCGAGTATATATTTTTAATTGAGTGGTTTAAATTCATTAAATACGTCGAGATTTTCTATCTAACCGTTTGTAGAACATAACAGCAAGCGTGTAATAACTGAACTGCTAAGCATAGGTATTCCCATACTACACCCAGATTTCACGGTTGTACTATGCCAAATGAACATGTTATCCTGTGTTCGACGCCAAGGGTCTTAGTCCCGTCATTTGAACTGAACCTATAAATTTACTTTAGCACGTGGTAAGTAAAATATCTGTAAACTAAAGGAACCGTGTTACAGTTCCCCACGTTGGGCGCTAACTGTAACCTGGTTCCTGTAGTTTGCAAATATTTCTGAAACAAGATGCTAATGGTTTCAATTGCGCGAGCGTGTTAAAAATAATGTGGTGCGTGGGGGTTAAAAAATAATGAGCCTGTCGCTTTCTTGCTGGGGCGAAGATCTGCTCACGCGCCGGTGCACCGACGACGATAGTAATCTCAGAAAGTGTATTGAAGTAAGTAATTAGTACATAGATCTAAGCTAAACAAGTTTATCTAGGACATTTATGTTTTTATCATAATATTCTTTATGTTCTACTGTGCAAAACATAACTTAATTCACACAAATTTAAAATGAATTACAATTTCACAGTAAAAATGTCTTAATCATACTTATATGTCAAATGCCAACAGGTTACAGAAAAAAAACGACGGGTTGCACTCCGGGAGTGCCGGCAGAAGTGAAAACTTGAAAATTTACGTTGTGCATTTCTGATATTTTGGAATGGTTAGGGAGTCATTTTGCACAAATTGCTTTAATTATAAGTAATAAAATGACTATCATTTATGTGGTTGAATACAATATTTATTTATTGCGCTATCGTACACAAACATGACAATTTATATTACATTAAAAAGTTTATCTCTCAGAAAAATCAATCAATAAAAAAAAAAACAACAATCATCCGTCTTACGAATTTTCGATCAGGTCACGTGTCCTGACGCGAGTTTAACATTTTTTACCCATTACAAAAAAAAGTGTACAACGCCGCTAAATAAGTTTTCACTTCAAAAAGTCAAGAAATATAACTTGCACTTGCGAACGATATTCCGACTTACTTATTTATTAAAAAATAAATGTTTTCTTGTTTTTATTTATTTTTTGGATATCCATCAGAGGCTAAACAATTACATGCAAGTATACATAGAACAGAGACAAATACAATTATGCGCTTCCAATTATAGGAGACCACATCATTTACTTATAATCTATTTATATTAAGTTGACAAGGTATTTTTTTTTTAAATTAATCAAATAAATAACACGAAAATGAAACAAAGGAAAAACAAAGACAATTAAAATACAATTGAGATGATGATGAATAACGATGAGTAAGTATTACGTATTAAACAATAGTTTTTTTTACAGGGTTATACAGCCTCGCACAACCTATTACCATAGAATCAGTACGTGTTTCTGAACCGAAGACCAACTTTCAAAAAAAACTAAATTAAAAGTTACTCCATACATTTTGCGCTTTTCTGTGAAACAACAGATTTTTTTAAATAAAAATTCTACACTAAAATTATGTACTGAATTCATAGTTCCAGTTTGCGTGTCGATGTTTTTGCCATCCTGCATATGAATTTTTTTTTTTTTGTTTTTGGTTTTTGACAAAATGAAGAAACAATTAGTAGTCATCCGGATCGAATAGAGCAGTCGGCACTGGTGGCGTGTCCGTAGTTTTTTCGGTTATCTCATCAAACATGTAGTATAAATAGTCAAGTGGAGTAGTTGACTCCTCACTGAAAAATAAAGGACAAAATATTTATGGCCGATTTCACTTACACTATGTGGGATGCAGAGCAGTGGCGGCCCAGTGTTAGCGGCCCCGACTTACGGGTTCTCAAGTCGTGAGTTCGAACCCAGACAGGCACTTTACTTTGTGTTTTTACTTTCTTCACCACTGATCTAAATACAGTGAAGGAAATCATAGTGATGAAACCGGCATGTCCTAGAAGCAAAAAAAAACCTGTGACATCCACCGACCCGGACTGGGCCACTTGGTGGAATATAGCCTACTTCCTCTCAGAGAGAGGAGGCTTGTGTCCCAGCAGTGGGAACATTGGGCTGATTATGATGATGATGATGTGCCTCTAAATAATGGAATTTTAACAGTTGGTTTAGCGCCGAGAGTTAAAAATCCAACTTTGCAATAATGTTCAGGTGTTTCCTAGTGTTAGTGAAAATTAGCATAAGTTTCATGACTAGCAGTCTAACACCCATATTCTAAGTCGTAACCTCGAAAACTACTCGACCCACAACTCTGTCGAGGAGATCTCAAGACGTGCCTCGGAAGACCCTCAATATCGGTATTCATAGTCTTCAGATTAAGAAAATTATGAGGTCGGTCGTCAATAAGCTCTTCAAAAGACGTTATGAAAATCGGATAAAATACGAATGTTTTGGTTAAAAAAATCCTCGTTGACTACCTCAAGGAAGCCTCAAGGTACATGCCGACGTACCTTATATTTGACAGCTGGTTCCTCAACTCAACTGAGGAGACTGAGATGAGGAGTAAAATTGCAACCCTGAATATCAAACTATGTGAGGTTGATTTAAGTCGAGAACATTATGAGGTTTTGACTTAGAATATGGGTAATATAATCGAAATAATTAATTATTAATTAAAAATGCTCATGCCTAGTTTTTTTATAAATATCTTTCACAGTAGTTAATTATGTAACAACCATCGAGTTTCATGCCCTTTTCTTCATAGAAAACTAAGCTTTAGAACGGGCAACATCATACTAATTCTAAATGACAGATTCTAGGGGCATTTCAAAACTGCTGGTTAATATGTATGAGTATTTCAAATATACATATCATTTTACTACTTAATTAGTCTTCAAAAAGGAAAAACATGGTAGGGAATGTGATGCGGAAGTCAGTGGAAAAATAACAACGGTCCCGTAGTAAACTTCAATACTTGACCCGAATATATGGGACGTTGTTGGTCCTGATTTGATGGGCTGTACCGCACCTTAAAAAAATTCTGATACGACCTGTAGAATAGACAGGACTAAAACCCCGTGATAAACTTGACCAAACCGAAGAGAGGCTGGAATACTCACGTTTTTGGTTCAACACATTGCTGTAATTTCGGATCGTACTCGAGGTCTATAGGGCATATTTTAGGAGGCCATGCACTGTCAGTTCTTAAGAAAGAAGATAGTGCCCCTGCCACACACATGAACAACACAATCAACTTCAACATGTTATGTAGTGGTGGATAACAACTGTAAACTTTTAGGAATACTAAACTTGGAAAACAATGCTCCAACTATTTATTTAATTTTCCTATTATTCACGGTGACAAATCATGAGGATAATATAGGTATATATTTGTCCCCTCTGGTAAATAATACTCATTTAAATAATAAGTATGAAGCACATAACTGAAAATAACACTGTGTTCTGACTATTTTGTTTTATTAATAGGAAAGGTTCAATGTTAATATTATCGTGCCGGGCGGTGGTTATAAGCGCAGTAAGTTTCAAACAGCGAGATAACCAGTTACATTTGTGAGAACTTGTTTTCTAAGGTATTAGTCGTATTGGAGCGGGAACGAACCAATAAAAACAGCCTCCTCTAGCCGTGACTAACAGGACTATAATCAAAGACGTACGAGACATATGATTCATGTCATAACGTTAGAACGTACTTATTATAAAACCAAAACTTCCTTTGTCTCTCGACTAGTGCGACATCACGCAGGTCTAATTTCCAGAGGGCTGGGCAGAAGTTTGTATACTCAATACTTTATTTTCATTACACCTAAGTACGTTTATGTGATTATTAAGGACCCTGTCGGGCACAAAATAGTAAGCGAGAGGAAGCTTTGAAAAACTGACTTCTGAAATCCAGTTAGTCAGGGTTTCTAAACATTTGTATAGTTTGCTGTACAAGATAGATATGTTCTAGGATGTTCTGGTGAATCAACCTCCACGAGTATTTTATGAGATAAGCAGTATTTAACATTTGAAATACAGTCCTTTATCAGTTATTTTACCTCTCTTATTGCATCACTGTCGAAATCACAGTGATCTTTATTGTCGTTACATTAAGGTTGCTGTTCTAACAGGTCTGTCAAAATAACAGTGATCTTTATATTCGTTAAATCTAGTTGCTATTGAGTTGTTGCTGTCAGAGGTTGCTCTCAACGTTAAATAGTCGAGTGAAGCTAAATATTTTATAACTAGTAAGTTTCTACGCACATCACTAAAATCATGGAACAACACTAATTATCTAAGAATACTGACACTCGGCCCAAAGAGTACTATAATTAGACGGATAACTCGGCCTCTCGGTAGAGAGTAGTTATATTCTTTGCACTCGGCCATTTCTAGTTCCGCTGGCTTAGCGAACTGAGCTTTTCATTGACCTACCCCAACCTAGGGTGAGTTCCTCGTAATTTGGTATTTATAACATACTCTCTGCACTGGATACCCGCCGTATCCCAAAGCCAGGCAAGCCAAAGTCTGAGCCCTCCAGCTACCGCCCTATTAGTTTACTCAATGTTCTCGGCAAAATCTACGAGAGGCTTATTTCTAAGCGTCTCAAAGACTACGCCGAAGCAAAGAGCCTCATTCCCAACGAGCAGTTTGGTTTCCGTAGCCAACACTCGGGCACCCAACAGGTCCACCGTATAGTAGAGCACTTATGCGCTGGTCTGCAGCGTAACGCGACGACGGGTGTGCTATTCTTCGACATAGCGAAAGCATTCGACAAAGTCTGGCACAACGGCTTGATATACAAGCTCTACCAACTAGGAGTGCCAGATCGTCTCGTGCTCATCTTACGAGACTTTTTGTCGAACCGGACCTTTCGCTATCGCGTCGAGGGAGCACTCTCGTCCCCTCATCCTATTCGCGCCGGTGTCCCTCAGGGTTCCGTACTATCTCCTCTCGCCTTCACGCTGTTCACTAGCGATATCCCAAAAAGTAAAAAGGCTCAGTTGGCTCTCTTCGCCGACGACACTGCCGTTTACTATACCGGTCACTGTCCCAACGCTATGGCTCGTACACTCCAAACCTCCGCAAACGTCTTAGGCGCTTGGTTCCGGAAATGGAGAATCGAGGTCAACCCCGATAAGAGTCAGGCGGTTCTCTTCTCGAGACGTCGTCGACTCCCTGCCCCAATTCCCAGCCCGATCACTATGTACGGCAAGCCCATCCCTTGGGAGAAGCAAGCCAAATACCTAGGCGTGATCCTCGATGAGAACCTTACCTTTAAGGCTCTTATTAAGGCGGTTCGCGCGCGCGCCTCCTGCGCTCTTAGCAGGCTGCAATTCGTACTGACAGCCCGTAGTAAACTGTCCCTCAAATGCAAGCTCCGCATCTATACCGCAGTCATCCGTCCCATCATGACCTATGCCTGCGTTGTATTTGCGCACGCTCACCCACGTCATCTCCATAAGATGCAGACCCTCCAAAACCGTTTCCTCAGAAGGGTCACGGGTGCCCCCTTCTATGTCCGTAATATTGATCTTCACGTCGACCTCAAAATGCCAACCATAAAACAGTTCATGAAACGCTTTTCAAAGCGTTTCTTCGACTGCGGCATCAAACATTCTAACCCCCTGATTACAGTGGCCGCCCGCTACACTCCCTCTCGCATTAGCAGTATTCGCCGACCAAGGCATACTTTAATCGACCCCGACGACGCCACTACCCTCCTCCAGGAGAGTAGTAAGGCCACTAGCACGCTACATAAGCCCAAAACCCGATCGCCGTCCTACCGCCCTCGCCGCCGAGGCCCGCCGCGACGCCCAAATCGACGCCCCTCCCGATCCTTGCTCGAGCCAGCTCGCGCCGCTGAGCCTGTAGCTTTAAATTCGTCCCTAATTAATACCAATCCTGATCCAGCTAGTCATTTGCTGCCCTCTTCCAGCGACGCCCTAAGCCGAGGTTCGTACCCCACAGGGGGTGCCCTTAGCGTTGTCGCTTAGTTTTAGTTAGTATATAAGTTTAAGTCCTGGCTGGAGGCCTTAATTTATTAGGGAATCCACAGGCAAGTCCGCTTAAGCAGACGACAACCGCATAGGTTGACCTGCGAGATGCCAAACAAACAAACAACAACTGGATACCCGCCATCTCGACGCTCGACTCTCGCCGCGGACGGACGTGTCTGTGCGCTCTCCCGCTCCCGGCCCAGTGTTGTGTTTCGTGTTTATACTCGTCGCTACCACGTGACGTCATCGTAGTCGCCCCGACTACTCCGACTTAAAATCAAATCAAGTAATTGAATTGATTTTAATCAATCAAAAAGTGCCTTTTTCAAGGCAAATCTCTTTTCTTAAACAGACTTTCGTGAGTAGCTTCACTAGGCCCCTTCTGGGTAAAACCACAGTTTCGTGGTCCTCGGTTGAAACCTTACTGTGCCAACGAAGCCGAGTGGGGTGTTGACCCAATCACACCCGCCGAACCCCTTCAGGGCGAGGCAGTTAGTTGGACGGGTCCCAGATAACTGGCCTTGGGGGATCTCCTAGTCGGCTCTGGTGACAGTTTTGCTTTTCAGCTACTCACCTAGTGTCTTTAGGGTGTGTCTACACCCTTCGCGCTAGACTGGTCAGGGCCCCGTTCGCACATTAAGACTGGCGACGGGTTACAAGCTTAGGGCTCACCAATAGGTACTCACCTCTCTGTCTACACCCGACAGAGAGGGTCACACATCCCCGGGCCCATCCACCCCGGGAGATAGGTTGTTAGGTGTAGGAAATTAGGCACAAATGAGTCAATATCTCATTTAAATAGATTTCCCGTTACCATGACGGACGCTAGCATCCAGCTAGCATTCGTCAGGAATGTCCTCCTAAAGGACCCCGACATCCTCGCCAAATATGGCAAGGAAATTGTTGGTCTACGCCAACACGCTACTCCGTCCCAAGGCGCACTCGGCGATTTCAGCAACGCGCTTGAAAGCCCGCTATCGCCACCTGCATGCGAACAAGGCATTCCGCCTTTTGTTCCGGCAGACAATGTTCCAGCCGAAAATTCGGCCCCCATTGTTTCACCCGCCTTTGTCTCGGCAGACAATACTCCGGCCGCTAATCCGGCCCCTATTGTCTCGCCCGCTACTGCCCCGGCAGTAATTAAGTCGGCCGCTAATCCGGCTCCCTTTGACGCGCCCGCCATTGTCCCGGCCACCATTGTCTCGGAGACAATAAACCCGACACAGCTGCGCACCGAAACTGACTCGACTCGCCCAGAGAGTATGGACACGTCAGTCCCACTCGCCACGGACGAAGCCCGCACCTCCTCCTCCAGCGACGACGACTTCCAAGTCGTCTTCAAAGGAGGCAAGAGGAAGGCTAAATCCTCCGCCCCCGCTGGCCCGGCCTCAAAGAAACAGGTCACGAATACATCGTCCAGCACTACTTCCGCCCCTAGTCCGCGGGCCAGTCGCCCCGCCAGCCCTATGGCTTGCCCACCCGCTCCTACCGCGAGGAAGCAGAAGCCCCCTCCCCCGATATACGTCCAGGAAAAGTCCAAATGGACTGAAATCTCAAAAATGTGTGTTGATCGCAAGATCAACTATACTAACGCCCGATCCACCCTCCAGGGGATCAAAGTTACGGTCCCCACGTCTGCGGACTTTAGGGATCTCTCCCGCGCCCTACGTGAAAGGAACTACTCCTTTCACATTTACTCCCTTCCGGAGGAAACTCCTACACGCGTCGTTATTAGGCGCGTTCCACAGGAAATCTCCACCGAGGAAATTAAGAGCGACCTTGTCTCACAAGGCATACCAGTTTCCGCCGTCCATCGCTTACATAAAGCGAGACAGGGCCTAGTCTACGACATGGTCCTGTTCATCTGCAGGCATCACCCACAGACGGTCACCACCCGATTTTTAAAGTTAAGTCGGTATGCTCTCTGTCAGGCATCTCAATAGAGAAACCCTATAGAGCGCACATGATTGGGCATTGTCATCGCTGCCAAATGTACGGCCATTCGCAGTCCAACTGCTACGCAACACCTAGATGCGTCAAGTGTCTTGGTGAGCATGGCACGGCCGACTGTTCTCGTCCTAAGGATAAGGAACAATGCGTTGAGCCTCCGAGCTGCGTCCTCTGCGGCCAATCCGGTCACCCGGCAAATTATCGGGGCTGTCCGAAAGCCCCGAAGTCCTTCTCTCCCAAACTCTCGAAACGCGCGAGCGACCGCCAGCACAGGGAAAGCCCCTGGGGTAAGCCTCCTTCCGCGCTGATGCCGGAACGGCTTAGTCCGCAGAGGCCGTCTCCCTTTTTTGTTCTTTTTTTTTTTTTTGTTCCCGGGGTGGAAAATCCTCATGGATGTCCTCCGCCCTGGGGCGGGCGGAGGGGTCTGTCAGACTCTTACTGACTAAAAACCACCCCGGTGTTCCAACTCACACCTACGCCGGGGTCGCGGGAACACATTATTCTTCCACAACCCCGGCTGGTGCCGGCCCGCTTGCGCGGGCCCCGTCTCGGGCGGGGGGAGTGAGGTGTACTCCCCCCGCAACGTCTGTGGTCGGCGCGCGAGGAACACTAAAAGAAAGAAAGAAAAAACGTTTATTTAGCACAGACTAAAAGGCACACAAAGCAGGTAAAAATTATAAGAAAAACAATAAAAAAAACATACAAATAATAATAAAAAAGTGTACAGCGCGAAATATGAAACTTCCAGGGTAGTGTGCCTCACGGCTGCGCCAAAAAGGCCCAGTTCAGCAAAAAATGCCAGACAACTAGTGCCCGACGCTGGTTTTCAACTGGACCTGAATTGTGAGGTAACGGATGTAAATCAGTTTTATACTGCAAAGTGACGTGTGTATACATATAAAAATAAAATTGTTTCAAATAATAATAGTCATGATTAAGTACATAAATAGAGTAAAATGCAAAACAAAAACAAAAAAAAAAACAACGAAAACGAGCCGGAACAAACCAAAACCTGTTTTAAACGATGCCAGACTTCCACGCTCCAACGCATTGTATAATTAATTAATCCGTGCACTACATTGATGCAACGCACAATACGCTGCAAACAGCCGAGCGCGGCGGACTATTTACGGACACTTTGCAACCTCAAACCTTTTTTTTTTAAACTCTTAGCTATGGTTGGCATCTAGATTGCCCAAATACGATGGTTATCAACATGAATACATTTGTGAAAGTGAAATTGGAAGTAAATAAACAGTTTAATTAATTCTTTATAAGGTGACAGGTAGGTAACCTACCCACATACCAATTTCTAATTTTTAATTTTCAATTTCTAATTTCTCGGTGTATTTCTACAGTCTTATGCTCATCTATGGGAATGACAAATCACAAACTGCACAGAGGGTCGCCCGCTGCTAGGACTTGGTGAAGGATGGGACAACTGGCGCCATCCTGACATCATACATTTCAGTTGCGTGCAAGTAGGCCAGACACATTGGGTACGTAAAACGTGGAATAGCAATGCATAAAAATGTAAATAAACGTTTATTTTAATGTGTTGTCTCTTAATCTACAGGTCTCACAACTGCGAATGGGACGCAGCAATGCTGCGGATATCGCAACAACACCCTCCGGGCCGAGGATAAACGGGACATGAGCCAGCGAGCTAAACGGAGCTTGAGCAAGATCAAGAGCGGTTCACAGCAATTAAATTGTACAGTATAACAACAGCCATTTTTACATTTTCGTGCAACACTAACCGACAGAATTACTGACATAATTAAGTAGTTACGTACATGCATCATATAATTGAGACATTTAGTATAATCATGTCCAACTTCCGTTGCGCTTCAATGAGGTACCGCCGTAAGCGTCGTCTAAAAGCGCCTATCGTCTTAATTATTCTAATCGGTGGTGGCAGGTTATTCCATACCTTGGAAGCCGCATAACGAAAGCTGCCTCTAAAAGCGGCTGTACCCTGAGACCGAGTCGAGAGCTGTTGCGAGCATTGCCTTCTCCCGCATTCCCGTCTACTCGTAACCCAACTAAGCTTGTTATATAGGTAGTCCGGTTTCTGATATTTAACCACGCCGAACAGAAGGCAAGCCAAGTGCAGCTTGCGTCTGGACTTCATTTTAAGTGTAAAGTGCTTATTTAGAAAAGGTGTTACATGGCTTCTGCGAGGAATATTGTAACAAAACCGAGCGCAAGCGTTTTGTACCCTTTGGATGAGGCGATCTGTACGAGCTAGTAGGCGTGGGCCGTAAACCGTGTCAGCATAGTTCAACCTGGACAAAACCAGTGTTTCCACCAACTGTTCCCGTAATTTTTCGGATAAATAAGGCCTCGCATTGTATAAAACTTTTAGGCGATAGAAACAGTTTCTAACCGATTCCGCTACGTGCTTCTCAAAACGAAGGTCTTTGTCCATAACAACACCTAGATTCCGCGCTTCATACACCCGCTCAATTTGTTCGCCCATTAGCTTCAAGTCAAAAGTCACAGGGAGTCGAGCCAACTGCTGTCTTGTGCCAATTACCATATATTTAGTTTTCGTTGGATTTAACGACAGGCAGTTCTCCTCTGACCAGGCTGCAATTCTTTGAAGATCATCATTAAGATCCTTAATGGCACTATCATACTCGTCTGGTCTAAAGGATATATAAAATTGGACATCGTCGGCATATATGTGGTAGTTGCATCTCTGAAGACATTTTATAATATCCGCACAGTACAGAATAAAGAGAATCGGGCCCAAAATAGAGCCTTGCGGAACTCCTCTTTCCACAGATATACGTGCCGATCTAAGGGTAGTGCCGTCACCCAAACGCAAGTCAACAAGTTGCTCCCTGTTACTCAGATAACTACGGAACCATTGCGTAGCGCTGGGGTCGAAACCATAATAATTTAACTTCGACAGTAATAGCGGAATATTAATTGCATCAAATGCCCGAGAAAAATCGAGTAAAACCAGTAATGAGCACATTCCCTTATCTTGGGCCGACAATATATTATCAGTAACGTCGAGTAAAGCAGTAGATGTACTGCGCTGTTTCCTGAAACCAGATTGTAAATCAGGTAAAACGTTATTTTGTTCCAGGAAAAGCGTTAATTGGTGGCTAACGACTTTTTCTAAAACTTTGGATAAACATGCTAATATACTAATAGGGCGTAGGTCTTTTAAAGTGAATGGATTTGAATTTTTTGGCAAGGGCCTAACGGAGGCAATTTTCCATAGGTCGGGGAACGTAGATGTAACTATGGAGCGATTTATTATGTCCGTTACAACATTCAACGTGTATGGCAGAGTCATGTTAATCATATCCAGTGTAATGTTGTCGTAGCCTTCAGCGTTACTTTTAAGATTGGAGACGATACGAGAGATGTCGTTCTCTTCCACTGGAGTGATTTCAAAAATTTCTTTACCATGCCTATGATTTTCATAATAGTTTATAAGTGATATGCTTGCCGCGGGGTTACCGGGGACATTTAAAAAGTTGTTATTAATTAGGTCAGGATGTGTGAAGTGTGAAGGTAGGTCTTGTCTGGGCTTATAGGGCATTCATGTGTATTTCAGATTTTTCCATAAAAATTTAGGGTTTTTTATTTTATTATTTATGTTGTGCTTAAAATACGCAACTCTTTCATTGTACAATGAACTAGTCACTAAGTGTTTTAGCTCTTTGTAATATATTTTCTTTGAATCGGCTTTCGTTTTCCTATAACTGCCAAGTGCTTCGTCACGTAAACGCATCATAACCTTGATTGTATCTGTGATCCACGGATACGACTTTTCCTTTACAGTACACGTCTTGATCGGTGCGTGAATATCAAACAGGGAAATTATATATGTGTTAAACACGTGCACCATATCGTTTACGTTGTTAAGCGACGAAATTGCTCGAAGGTTTAAAAACGATAAGTCTAAATTAAAACTTTCCGCGCACACATTTTTAAGAGGTCGAAATTTTATCAAATATGGTTTGACCTTGTCACGTTTAATGTGAAATTCACCAACTACAATAGAATGGCCGTTTAATGAACCAAAAGGTTCTACTGATTTATTTCTTGCTCTTAGGTCAGTACATAGGAGATCGATGAGAGTTTCACTGGATGCTGTATAGTGGGTAGGAGTTGTGACCAACTGTGACAGACTGAGGCAATTCAAAAACTCATTAATATTTTTAGTTTTTATTCCATCCGTGTCTAATAAATTTACATTGAAATCGCCAAGTAACATGTAGTGGTCACAATTACCCAGTGAACTAATGGAATCCGTTATGGCATCTAGGAAAAGGACTAGGTCATGCCATGGTGGTCTGTAGGCTGTGCCTATAGCAATTTTATTGCCGTTCAATGAGATCGTTAACCACATTTGTTCGACGGATTCGAACCTTGGATCAACCGCACCAGTCCATGTTCGCGCGCTCAAACCTCGCCGCAGATAAAAGCCAACGCCCCCCCCACGACCCGAGCGCACACTCGCCGGCCGAGGCGTGTGGCGCAGTCGGTAGCCCGGCACCACCGGAGCGCGCCCCTCCTCGCCCGGTCGCAACCAAGTCTCGTTAATGGCCATAACGTCAAAACAATGCCTGTCGAGCGCACCAATCAAGTTATCATGACCTGTACCCAATGAACCAGCATTAAGAAAACCAACTTTAAGAAATTTTTCTCCTTTAGTCATCATTGCAATAATAAAAAACGATTGCGTCATTTAGAAATATCATTATTATCTGTGCACGTTCCGTAGTTTCAATTCTAATTTCAAATAATATTTTTAGTCCAATTGTAAATATGTAAATATTGAAAATAATTAAATGTAAATATAAAAAAGGTTTTAAGCTGCGGTATGTAATTAATAGGTATGTAAAATCAAATAGTCGTTTTGTAATAAATAGGTGTAGATAAATATGTGTAGCGTTATAAAACTGGTTTACGTATAGTTGACAGAGGAACATGCTTAAAAAACCGAGAGTGGGGTGCGCCGCGAGACATACACCTAGCAATGTAAACAATAATAGACAGTAGTAGCAACACAAACTTAACATTTTAGAAATGCTTACACGTACTACGAATAAACTTACTTTAAAAAACAGCGTGACAGTACAAGAAAGTATGAGTTTAATTATACACATAATTGGTTTAACAAAACAAAAAAAAACAAACGAAATGGTAATTTTAATGTGTGCTATTGCCACTGTTACCCAGCGCCGCGCCGGTCCGAAGGTGCGCTGTAAGTCAGCCTCACAGCGGATGTGGCAAGTGGAGTCACCGGGTTTATTCCGGGCGAGAATACGGCCTCGTTTTGTCCATACAAATTGCCAACCGACGCGACTGCCGGCTTCCCGAGCACTCCGAAACAACTCTCTATTTACCTTCGTAAGGCGCTCATTCACGTAAAAGCGCGTCACAGGGCCCGCTATATCCAGGTCTGCAGTAGTCATGCCGCGTCGCACTCGTGCACCCTCCAGCAGCTCGTCACGCAGGTCGCGGCGTGCGAGGCGCACTACGAGGAAGCGGGGGCGGGTCTCCACCGGCGCCATCGCCTGCGTAGCGTTAATGCGCCTACCTCCGACACGCTCGGCGCTTACAATGTCGCGCGCTTTGACTTTGACGCCAATCTTAGACGCAACTAACATCGCCGTGTGGATTGCATTTTCACCATTGATCTCGGGTATGTTAGTGATCTGTATGTCATTTGCGAGTAGCTCCTGATCTCGGTCATTAATGTCGTTCCGCAGTTGTGATATTAAATCATTTACCTGTGACGATAGTATGGGCTCAGTGTGTTTGTTTTCTAACACAGCAACTCTCTCCTCCAGATTACTCATCCTATCATTTGTAGCGTTAAGTGACGATCTTAGCTCGGAGAGATCATCACGGAACAGCTGGAATTCATTCCGCACCATCTTCAAAAATTCCTCCTTAAATATATTTAGCTCTGCCCTGAGGATGTCAAGGTTGAGCTCCCGTGTGATGTCAAGGGCTGTGCTGTTTATGGGGCTGGTGTCCATCAGGTTAACGAGGCTTTCCTCGTGTGCTGCCGGTATTGGTGTACGGGTCCTTACCGGCGTTTCAGCCTGGTTGTCCCTCACCAGGTTCTTATTACACTCGGGACAGTGCCAGGGGGTCGTTAAAGGACCGGTATTCTGTATACCCACGCACCCTCGATGGTACCAAGACCTACATTTAGTGCAATTAGCGGCTTCCGTCAACGACAAAAACTTGCCACAGGCACCGCACTTAGCCATGGTAACCTGATGATGATTTTGTGCAATCGATCAAAACCAGTAGTACACCGATAAGGCAACAGATGGCGCTATTTCAGAAACACGTTTATGGCGGTTTTCACGGTGTTTATGGTACGGATAGACACCATAAGCTAAGCAATGTATCAGTATAACCGGGGCGCACACCAAAGTTTGCTCACTGTTGTTTCCCGTCTACGAATAAAACACTGTTTATTTTGCTTCGAGTGTCAGGTACTTTAGTATTCTTGGGGATCGATAAAACGTTTTTAGATGTTATTATATTTAACACAGCACATAAACACTGACAAATGTTAATACTAGTAGGTAGCACTTAGAGGTGTATTTTTATAATAAACTTTTGCAGAACAAACTTGTGTTTTTATTTATTTCGCGAGAAGTACACAGAGACTTTATGTCTGATTGACATCCGTGACGTCAGTCCACTACGCGCGCCGCCTTCTCGGGTCCTGATGAGACCGTCTCCCTTTTTTTTTTTTTTTTTTTTTTGGTTTCGGGTTGGAAAATCCTCATGGATGTCCCCCGCCCCGAGGAGGGCGGAGGGGTCTGTCGGACTCTTACCGACTAAAAACCAACCCGGTGTTCCATCTCACACCTACGCCGGGGTCGCGGGAACACATTATTCTTCCACAACCCCGGCTGGTGCCGGCCCGCTTGCGCGGGCCCCGTCTCGGGCGGGGGGAGTGAGGTGTACTCCCCCCGCAACGTCTGTGAGAGGCGCGCGAGGAACACTACGCGCGCCGCCTTCTCGGGTCCTGATGTTGGGGGGCGACGGATGTCCCCGAATCCGTCGCCCCTGGACCCATTTAGGGGGGCCGGAAGAGGGCGTTGTCCGCCCTCCTCCGACGCCCGGTGCGTCTGCTGCGGGCCGGGTCGAGAGTCGAGATCTCTCTCTCCCTTTCCGCAGCCTCCTTCTGCGAGATGACTGTTTCGCAGAAGGAAACCACCGCGTCCCAGGACTCGGCGCTGCCGACCATCGAACTCACTACGGTCGGCAGCGACAAGTCACTGCCTACTTCTGAGATGAGGGCACGGCGCGGCTCCTCCCAAGCAGCACACTCTGCCAGCGTATGAGGCCGTCTCCCTTTTTTTTTTTTTTTTTGTCCCGGGGTGGAAAATCCTCATGGATGTCCTCCGCCCTGGGGCGGGCGGAGGGGTCTGTCAGACTCTTACTGACTAAAAACCACCCCGGTGTTCCTTCTCACACCTACGCCGGGGTCGCGGGAACACATTATTCTTCCACAACCCCGGCTGGTGCCGGCCCGCTTGCGCGGGCCCCGTCTCGGGCGGGGGGAGTGAGGTGTACTCCCCCCGCAACGTCTGTGGTCGGCGCGCGAGGAACACTACGCGCGCCACCTTCTCGGGTCCTGATGTTGGGGGGCGACGGATGTCCCCGAATCCGTCGCCCCTGGACCCATTTAGGGGGGCCGGAAGAGGGCGTTGTCCGCCCTCCTCCGACGCCCGGTGCGTCTGCTGCGGGCCGGGTCGAGAGTCGAGATCTCTCTCTCCCTTTCCGCAGCCTCCTTCTGCGAGATGACCGTTTCGCAAAAGGAGACCACTGCGTCCCAGGACTCTGCGCCGCCGACCATCGCGTTCACGATGGCCGGCAGCGACAGGTCGTTGCCTACTTCGGTGATGAGGGCACGGCGCGGCTCCTCCCAAGCGGCACACTCTGCCAGCGTGTGCCACGCCGTGTCCTCCCGGCAGTCGACGCAGTGGTGACACCGGGCGTCCGGCTCCCTGTTTATGCGACACAGGTACTTCCCGAAGCAACCATGCCCCGAGAGCACCTGCGTCGCCCGAAACGTCAGGGAGCCGTGCCTTCTCCCGAGCCAGCGGTCGAGCACTGGCCGGATCGCCTCAATGGTGCTGAGGCCGGCGGTAGGGCGTGACAGCCTCACCCGCCATTCCGCCACCAGGACCTCGCGGAGCTGCAACCGATGCTGCTCGATTTGTTGCTGCATCGGTCGCTCGCCCCGCTCCCGCGCTGCCTCGCGCCACCGGTACAGTGACGCGAGCACCTTCGCCTCCAGGAGGCCGTCTCCCTGGGCTAACCTTAATCACCTGAAGGCTCCCGCAGCTTCGGTGGCATCAAAATCCGTGCAACCAGCGCAACCCGCTCAACTTCCAGCGCTGATGGCTTCCGCCATTCCAGCGCCTTTGGTAGCCCCCGCGGCCCCTACGGCCTCTCCAGCGGCATCTCAGTGAACCCAGGGCCGAAACAGCGCCCAAATTATATTAAGTACATACGCGGCTCTCTTCACCACCGCCGCGGACAGAATGGCGGAAGAAATCGTTGCTGCAAACGGCAACGCAATTCGCCTCATGGAAATCCTCAGCGCGTATCCCGAGATCGCGCAAGTTCTACACTCACTCAAATATTAATTCCCAATGGATAATACGAGAGTAAATAGTAACAAACCCCGATCCCTTAAATTAGGCTTTTTCAACGCAAATGGCGTTTCAGGTCAACGCGATGAGATCGCCGCTTTCCTCCGCGACCATCAGCTTGACATCCTCCTCATACAGGAAACCTTTTTAAAACCGCATCACCGAAACCTGAATATTGCCAACTATAAACTAGTTCGCAATGACAGGTCTCGATGCCACAAGGGTGGCACACTAATATACTTTAGGAAAACTTTGTATTGCATCCCTATCGACCCACCTTCTCTCTTCTCCCATCTGGAGACCTCTATCTGTCGGCTCGGCATGACTGGTCATCAACCGATCACCATCATCTCTGCTTATATTCCACCAGACAATGGTCCGGAGGATCCCATCTCTCTCCAAAAGGACTTCACTGCCCTCTTCGGTATGAGTGACTCCGTCATCTTGGCGGGGGCTCTTAATGCCAAACACCCGGCGTGGAAAAGTAGCACGACTTCTACCAGAGGTCGGATCATTTTCAAGTTAGGCGAATCCCTTAACTTTGACGTCATCGCTCCAATGAGTCCGACTCATTTCCCCGGAAATCCCAACCATCTTCCTGATATACTCGATGTAGCGCTGCTCAAGAATGTGAACCTCCATTTGCAATCAATAGAGACGTGCCACGAGCTTAACTCTGATCACCGCCCAGTAGTCATGCATCTTGCCCCCTACTCAGGCCCAAGCGATCCCAACCGCCCCCCTCAGACCCAGATGATAACCGACTGGAGGAAAGTAAGTGAAAGACTGAAATCCACCACGTCGCCTCAATTGGACACCACGTCCAATTGAGGCGTCGCGTTCGACAGCACCGACAAGGCCGAATGCCTCGCTGACAGCCTAGAGTCCCAGTGTTCTCCCAGCTCTCAACCAATAGACCAAGCTCACCTGAACAAGGTCGACGCTGAAGTCGAACGGAGAGCCTCACTTAGCACCCGTCGAAGACCCTGATGATCCTCTGCCTACCGTCACTCCAGACGAAGTGCACGACATCATAAAAGGGCTCCAAGCTCGTAAAGCTCCCGGTTCGGACGGTATTACCAACAAGGTATACAAACTCCTACCTGCCCCTCCAATAATGCTTATGACCCGCCATTGAAGATGGCGTGTATTGCGATGCGGCTACAGAAGACATAAAAAGGCATTGGCGCGAAATCTTTAGCTTGTTTCTCTAATCAAAAATGGCACTGAAGGGTAATTCTGGTATTTTTAAGAACGTTATCGCAATATCGCACTTTAATCTCAGTATCAATCTGTCAAAAATAACCCGTCGAAGACCCTGATGATCCTCTGCCTCCTGTCACTCCAGACGAAGTGCACGACATCATTAAAGGGCTCCAAGCTCGTAAAGCCCCCGGTTCGGACGGTATTACCAACAGGGTATACAAACTCCTACCTGCCCCTCTAATAATGCTTATGACCGCCATCTTCAATGGCGCCTTGAGCAACAACATCTTCCCACAAGCGTGGAAAGAAGCAACCGTCATCGGTATCCCAAAGCCAGGCAAGCCAAAGTCTGAGCCCTCCAGCTACCGTCCCATTAGCTTACTCAACGTTCTCGGCAAAATCTAGGAGAGGCTTATTTATAAGCGTCTCAAAGACTACGCCGAAGCAAAGAGCCTCATTCCCAACGAGCAGTTTGGTTTCCGTCCCCAACACTCGAGTATCCACCAGGTCCAACGTATCGTAGAGCACTTGTGTGCCGGTATGCAGCGTAACGCGACGACGGGTGTGCTATTCTTCGACAAAGCGAAAGCCTTTGACAAAGTCTGGCACAACGGCTTGTTATACAAGCTTTACCAACTAGGAGTGCCAGATCGTCTCGTGCTCATCTTACGAGACTTTTTGTCGAATCGCACCTTCCGCTATCGCATCGAGGGTGCACTCTCGTCCCCTCACCCTATTCGCGCCGGTGTCCCACAGGGTTCCGTCATATCTCCTCTAGTCTTCACGCTGTTCACCAGCGATATCCCACAGAGTAAAAAGGCTCAGTTGGCTCTCTTCGCCGACGACACTGCCGTTTACTATACCGGTCATTGTCCCAATGCTATAGCTCGTACTCTCCAAACCTCCGCAAACGTCTTAGGCGCTTGGTTCCGGAAATGGAGAATCGAGGTCAACCCCGATAAGAGTCAGGCGGTTCTCTTCTCGAGACGTCGTCGACTCCCTCCCCCACTTCCCAGCCCGATCACTATGTACGGTAAGCCGATCCCCTGGGAGAAGCAAGCCAAATATCTAGGCGTGATCCTTGAAGAAAACCTTACCTTTAAGGCTCATATTAAGGCGGTTCGCGCGCGCGCCTCTTTCGCTCTTAGCAGGCTCCACTTTGTACTGACAGCCCGTAGTAAACTGTCACTTAAATGCAAGCTGCGCATCTACACTGCAGTCGTCCGTCCCAACAAGACCTATGCCTGCGTTGTATTTGCGCACGCTCACCCACGTCATCTCCATAAGATGCAGACCCTCCAGAACCGTTTCCTCAGAAAGGTCACGGGTGCGCCCTTCTATGTCCGTAATATAAATCTCCACATCGATCTTAAAATGCCTACCATAAACCAGTTCATGAAACGCTTATCGAAGCGCTTCTTTGACTGTGGCATTAAACACTCCAACCCCTTGATCTCAGCGGCCGCCCGCTACACTCCCTCCCGCATTAGCAGTATTCGCCGACCAAGGCATACTTTAATCGCCCCCGACGACGCCACTACCCTCCTCCAGGAGAGTAGTAAGGCCACCAGCACACTACATAAGCCCAAAACCCGATCGCCGTCCTACCGTCCTCGCCGCCGAGGCCCGCCGCGACGCCCAAATACACGCCCCTCCCGACCCTTGCTCGAGCCAGCCCGCGCCGCTGAGCCTGTAGCTTTAAATTCGTCCCTAATTAATATCAATCCTGATCCAGCTAGTCCCTTGCTGCCCTCTTACAGCGACGCCCTAAGCCGAGGTCCGTACCCCACAGGGGGTGCCCTTAGCGTTGTCGCTTAGTTTTAGTTAGTATTTAAGTTTAAGTCCTGGCTGGAGGCCTTAATTTATTAGGGCAACCACAGGCAAGTCCGTTTAAGCAGACGACAACCTCATAGGTTGACCTGCGAGATGCCATTCAAAAAAAAAAAAAAAAACTGGATACCCGAAGTTAATATTGCCTACTATGTGGTATCTGATTCCGCGAACTCTGCCACGCGGCTGTAAGGTTATCCAGTGCAATGAAAACTAATAAATGCATGTATTGCTGCTGTACCAGGCCTCACTGTGTACTATAAGCGATATAGCGATCCATCTGCTAAGATCATCTTTCACTATGTGTGTTTTATGTGCTCGAATGTCACATACATAACCTCATAATGCAACTGCCATTATGCCATGCTGTCTTTGCAACCTCTCTGCCTGTAACCTGTAAGCCGCTGCGATGTGTTAATCTTTCACCTATCCTTCTCCTTGCACCGTTTCTTGGTCGCTTAAAGGGGAATGAAGCTGGGCACATCGCATGCGGCCAGCTGCTTTAGAACCGCATCTCACATGCACTTTATAACGCGCCTTCTCAGGTTCTACTACCCGGTTGAGGGCAGAACAACAAATCACGGCACGCTGTTCCGGACTCCGCTTAATGCGGAGCCGTACTGCGTGATACCGCCGTTCTACGGCGTTTAATACCGTCACACACTAACTGCGGCCCCATCGCAGGCCTTACTGGCCGCGTACTGAGCATCTGCTGCACCCCTGCACCACTGCTGTACCCTTCTTAACTAAAGTGTGTTAGTGCTCAGAACAGTAACAGTGTCCTTAACTGCAAAGTAAACTTCTACCTAGAAAATGCATGTTGGAGTTTGCATCACAGAGCATGATCTCCTTATTAGCCGTTGCTATGGAGTTTTTTCCTAACAGACTTGTCATTCATAGTTCTGTACTTTTACTAACGATGTATCAAAATCTGACGCAATACCTAATTCTTCGAAGCAGTATGAAACCCCATCATTGACACAGCTTGACACTCCACCACACGACGTTATCGGAGATACATTCAATGATGCAATTGATGAATTTAAATGAAAATATTGATGAAGCAAAAGTCGAACATTATGAAGAACATGAAGCAACCGAAGGCGAAAAAGTTCATGATGATGCCAACAACAGTAGACAATCTCAAAGAAAAAGACAATTGGCAGTATGGGCTAAGGATTATAAGATAGAAGGCAGATACGACGAGGAAATACTTCGCATAGATTTACTAATACAGTAAATCTATGCGAAGAAGAAGAAGAAGAAGAAGAGGGAGATGAAAGATATTGGCATGATGCTATAAAAGTAGAAACTAGAACAGTCTTTTCTCGTTTTGCGATATTCCACGTACCGTTACGTGGAATATCGCAAAATGTGAAAAGAAATGAATCTTGCAGATTTCAAAAAAGAAAATATAGGTAAAGAAAGCGAGACTCGTTGCAGGAGGATTTAGGCAAAGACCTGTAGTTGATTACAATGAGACATATTCTCCCGTTGCAAAGCTAAGTTCAATTAGCAGCAGCATCGCTGTATCTGTGGAAGACGAATTTAAAATTAACCACATGGATGTCACGAAAGCTTACCTAAATGGCGAGTTAGATACGAAAATGGAATGGCAATGGAAATGCCAGATTACTTGGAAGAGTATATGGCAGAAATAATGGTGGAAGAAAGTGGTAACAATGATTTCATTCTCTTAATTAGCTTTATGGAAGAATGACAAATAAAAGGAGAGAAAGTATGCCATCTCGAAAAAGCACTCTACGGCTTGAAGCAGTCAGTCAGGTCGACTTTGGTATCTAAAACTGATTAGCGAACTAGAAAAAATGGGATTTGTCCCATCAGAAGCTGATCCTTGCGTATATATATTAAAGAAAGGAAGAGCTAAAATGATGATAGCAATATACGTGGACGATTTGTTAACAGCTTACTCTTGCGACACAAAACTAAAAGAAATAAAAAGGATGCTAAATGAAAAATTCGAAATGAAGGATCTAGGAGAGCCTGAACAACTTCTAGGAATACAAATTAAAAGGGCAAGGAGGAGACGGAATAAAATTATATCAAGAACGATTTATTGAAGAACTTGTTCGCGGCCGCACTGGAAAGTATCTTCCGCAAAATGGACTGGAATGGCTTCGGCCTCAACATACACGGCATACAATTGAACAACCTAAGATTTGCGGATGATATAGTCCTGTTCGAATAAAACCCGATATACACTTGGGAGCAAATAAATCGAGCCACTTCCTTTTTCACGCATTATGGTTATTATTTTTGGTATTATGGAACTCATCGATTCGAAACATATATTGCCTAAAAGGGTATTTAATAACCTTTACAATGAGGGTAGTTAGTTGTCAAAATTTCATTTTAATTAAAGTTTAAAGGGTAGAATAAAATTATCGCATTTAATTTGCTTATGACATTTTTATTGTACTCTGTTAAGAAAAGATTAAATTTGAGGTTTTTGTTAATCATACCCATATTACTTGTTATTGTTGTCTTTATCTGTGTCTGTGTAATCAAAATAACCTGATAAAATGGATACTACACCGACGGAAGCTGCCCAAGTTGTAGCTTTACTTGAGGTTGGACACGGACAACGTGAAGTGGCACGCAGACTTCATTTGAGTCGTTCAAAGGTACAGCGGGTATACCGCAGGTATCTGGAGACTGGTGCTTTTGTTCGGCGACCTGGAACTGGCCGACCACGGGCAACAACAGAACGTGACGACCGCTTTATTGCAACCAATTCGTTGAGCGACCGTGGACTTAATGCTGTTCAGCTACAGCAAGCGTTACGTGACGTTCGAGGTGTCGCAATCAGTAGGTGGACAGTGAGACGAAGACTAAAGGAACGAAATTTAACATCACACAAACCAGCAACTGGCCCAAAATTGACTGTAGCTCATCGCCGATCTCGCTTGGAGTTTGCTCGAGAACACATTAATTGGACGTTAGATGACTGGAGGTCAGTTTTGTTTTCTGACGAGTCAAGAATCTGTCTTTTTAGCAATGACGGGAGAAACCGAGTGTATAGACGTCCTGGTGAAAGATTTGCCCAATGTTGCATTCGAGAAACTGTGAGTTTTGGTGGTGGTTCTTGTATGGTGTGGGGAGTAATTTCCCTAGACGGAAAAACGGAACTTGTCTTCGTCGACCCCGCCAACGATGGCAGTGGTAGACGTGGATTAACAGCTGACCGATACATAACTGACATTCTTGAAGACCACGTAATGCCGTATGCTGGTTTTGTCGGAGAAAATTTCTTGTTTATGCATGACAATGCGAGACCTCATACCGCGCAGATCATTACGGAATACTTGTCTGCGATCGGGATTCAACAAATGGTATGGCCAGCACGAAGTCCCGATTTGAACCCGATCGAACACCTATGGGACGAGCTAAAACGGAGAGTCCGAGCCAGGGTTCCCGCTGTTTCATCCATTCCCGAGCTTAAAGTCGCTGTGCTTGAAGAGTGGGAGAACATACCACAATATGTCATCGTAACTCTGATCAGATCGATGACTAATAGGCTACAAGAATGCATCAGGGCACGGGGGGGGGGTAATACCAGTTATTAAGAATTTTTTTTTTGCAATAATTTTGTTTTTTATTGTTTTTATGGACTGTTTTAGCCCTACTTTTCTATCAAAATTACAATTTTTCTTGCAGAGCCAATAATTTTTCATTCAATAAGGTTATTATTCAATAATTTACCCTCATTGTTAAGGTTATTAACTTAACTTTTAGGCGATATATAGTTCGAATTGATACGTTCCATATTCCCAAAAATATATACCATTTTACGTGAAAAAAGGTAGTGGCTCGATTTATTTGCTCCCAAGTGTACTTCGAAGAAATGATAAGAACACTGCTCTTTATGGACGTCATTTCGACACAAAACACAAACACAAAGTTACCGGTATTTACAATAAATTAACGTTCACAAGTCGCACATAGAACAGCTCCACAAAAACACAATAAAACTAGCGTAACTTTATACTAAACATAGAGACTAATCCGAAATTGGCGCAAACGCATGAGCGATTCGACACACGCCCTCACGCACTGAGGTTTCAAGGGCTTTAAATTCGAATGACGCGGCGGCGCGGTGCTTCCCCAAGCGTCGGCTAGCGAGCGCGCGAACTTTAAAGGCGGCGTCGCGCATGCGTGCAAGGCAGGCATGAACTATACATCTGTGGCGGTGCGCGGGGATACAGACATTTCGTTTCGCGCGTTATTCTAAACTTAAAAGTAAAGAAATAAACAATTTAAATAAAGCAAATGAGTTGCCTCTAAACACTTACCGAAGAAATTAACAAGGTAGGGCTAGTAATGTAAAAAGTCAAAACAAAACTGCTCACAAACTAAAAACGAACCGCTATAAAAAATTAAAATCAACCACTTGAATAAGTTCAAGAATACATCTACCTGGTACAGATAATCTCCTACAAAGACCAAACTACTAAAGAAATAAACAGAAGAATAGCAAATGGGTGGAAAAAGTACTGGTCACTGAAAGATCTTGAAATCCAAGGAGAAAAGCAAATCAAATAAAACGATGTGAAAAAAAAAACGACACCTGTACTTCCAGTCACTCACCAAACACCACAAGGAGAAGCTGGAAAGCTTCTCCTTGAAGAAGTATGACAGGAATAAAGAAACATTTCGGTAATCTCATTTAAGAGAAGTCTCTCAAATGAGTGTTAGTCGAGGTGCTACGTCGCGAATACATTAATATTCAATACTCTTTTCAAAAGAAATTATGAAAATCGGACAAAATACGCTTGTTTTGGTTAAAACTTTCTCCATGACTATCTTAAGGAAGCCTCGAGGTAGATGCAGACGTACCTTATATTTGACAGTTGGTTCCTAAATTCAAACTCACCTCGACTGAGAAAACTGTTTGAGATGAGGAGTAAAACTGCAACTATGACTATCAAACCACCTGTGTGAGGTTGAGTCGAGTCGAGGAAATCATAAGGTTTTAACTTAGAATATGGATGAAAATCTTGCTCAAATCATGTGAGGACCATGTAGACGAGTGTCTGAAATGTTTTTTTAAGGAAATAACCACACAGTTTTGAGTGGACCTGTCCAGTCACTGCACGCATTTGTCAGTGACCGTGCAGCTCAACTCAGAACGTAAGGAGCTCATAGATTCGACGAACAATACCAAAGAAAGGACATTTGAGTACCTAATAAATTACTCAAACTTCATTGAAACTGACTGAGAAAAATAAACTAAAAGTACAACTCAGAAGTCACAAAACAAATCAAAAGCGACATGTTCAATTATAAACGAGTCTAAATCTTACTTTCCCAAAGAGCCTATTACAGAAATACTTCAAGATGACATTAAGATTACAGATCCTAAGTTTATTCGATCTGGTATCATGGAGCACTCTGGAAGAAACCGATATCATTAAGCGAACTCGCCTCGTCATCTCGTAGCACCTCTACAGCTGCACACGAAGATACAGGTAACACTCAAACACAAGACTAGAATGATCAAGTTTTAAATTTTTCCCGAAGCGGATAGTAATGAAAGCCTCTTAGGCATAGTAATGAAAGCCTCTTAGGCATAGATTTTCTTACGAAGTTTAATCTCGTTTTCAACTTCGGCGAAAACAACTGGCACTTTGCCGAAAATAGTGATCAAAAGTTCATGCCCAATTGGAGAGGGTGTTACAGTCACCTGTATCTTCGTGTGCAGCTGTAGATGTGCTACGGGATGGCGAGGCGAGTTCGCTTAATGATAGTCAACGCGAGGTACTTGCGCAACTCATTGTAGAGCATCAAGATATCTTTATGCCGGGGGGAGACCCGACTCCTTTCGCCGAACAGCGTCAGCAGTCCCACAGCGTATTTCATAGCAAATCTAGACAGCCCTGAGAGTATGTTAGGGAAGTATCATGTACCAGATCTTACTCGGTTTCATTACCGGGATAGAATGCCTCCTCGTCCCGTAGTTCCGAAATGGCAGAGAGGGCGTCCACGAAAACATGTTTGTCCAGTTTGCTCAGTTTCTTTTGAGCAAGTACATGAGCGGGGACGTTCTCTAGTACTCGAGGGGGAGTGCATAGCGTGTGGCAAAATATAAACGTTATCATGGCCACCCAGAGAGCTCACCCGCCCGCCCGTTAGGGAGCGCCCGTTCAAGCTCCAGTAAGTTCTCATGGGAATCGTCAGTCAAGCTAGCCAGCCACACGCGAGCGAATATGCGCGCGGTTTAACCCAAAGGTTCTGTTAAATCGTAATTTGTATGATCTAAGTGATTATAGTGTATCTCCAAACCCCTCAACTGAGAAACCCCAATTACGTCACTTTTTCTCTTACACCCGTTCACCGGCTATATAATTTAATAGTAGCCATCTAAAGCTTTGTACTAAATAGATTAGAGGTTTTTTATTTTTTCGAACAACATATTGCGCTTCTACCATAAATATCATGAGTAGCAATTGGAAAGTTTCAGTGAATAAATCATTTTATTTTATTAAGAGTACGGACCGTTAGAGTCGGGACCGTTACCAGTGGTGGCCCAGTGGTAACGGTCCCGACTTACGAGTTGTAGATCGTGAGTTCGAACCCAAGCAGGCGCTTTACTTTGTGTAAATAATTTCATCACCACTGCTCTCAAAACGGTGAAGGAAAACATCGTGAGGAAACCGGCATGTCCTAGAACCAAAAATTCGAAGACATGACTGTGACATCTACCAACACGCACTGAGCCCGCGTGGTGGATTACGGCTCACTACCTCTCATAGAGAGGAGGCCTGTGTCCCAGCAGTGGGAACGTTATAGGCTGATTATGATTAAATAAAATCCGCGCGGGACGCGGGGGGGACAGAACGCGCGAGCGGCTCGTGTGCATTTTCGATATTTTTAGCCGATTCATATTTTTTTATCAATTTTTTTTTATTGTTCTGTATGAAAAGTTTACTTTAAATATGCAATATTTATTTCTAGACCTATTTCCGAAAAAAATACTATGCGCTTCTACTCCGATCACCTACCAGACCACTCAGAAAATACAGCGAAAAAATGTTTCAATGTATGAAAGACCGGCCAGTTATAGTCTATTTAGAACATATGATTATTTGTAAGTAAAAAACAGTTACGTCTTATTTCAAAATTTAGCTCCACATTGTTTGCGAGATAATTTAAATTATCGTGTCTCATTACAAGCCAGGGAACTTTTTCGCGATATGATTTTTTACGATTTCAAGAGTCACCTGAAAGCAGAAGAATCGCACGATAGACTTCAAATGGCATTCATGGATGAAGGCCCTTGTAAGGCAACCGTGTAAGTTAGTCGACCGCGCTTGAATTCGTTATTTGGTATAACGAATTCAAGCGCGGTCGACTAACTTTGGGGGATGATGAAAGAAGTGGTCGCCCTTTGACGGCTGGTACGGAAGAAAACGTGCTAGAAGTGATTCAGCACATGGGTACTACGGGTTGGACCGGGAAGCCTTCACGAAATTCTACACGTGCATCTTCGAGTGAGGAGGATAGTTTCACGCTGGGTGCCGCACAACCTCAGCGATGCTCAGAAGCAGGCTCGGGTGGAATGGTGCCGTGATATGATAAACAAATTTGAAGCAGGCTCTTCTCGGCTTGTTTACGACATCATTACAAGTGGTGAGTCTTGGATTTATCAATACGATCCGGAAACGAAGCGCCAGTCGACGGTTCCGGTGTTTCAAAACGAATCAACGCCTGCCAAAGTGAAGAGATCTAGAAGCAGGGGAAAATTTTGATCGCGGCTTATTTCAATTTGCCTGGCTACTTGGTGTTAATTCTTTTACGGAACCAAAGATATAAAAAATATTTACCTATAGAACATTTATTTTTATTTTTGCTGAACTTTCTGACTGTTCCAAATAAACTATTTTTTAGTAAAAAAATCACCAACATTATAAATCTACGTGTACTTTATACGGGTATATAGTACAAGTGGATTTATAATGTTGGATTGGTTCCTAAGTAGCTAAATATATAATATTTAGGTACATGGTTTAAAGCTGATACTCGTTTTCACTTGACTGCGGCCAAACTCAAAAGGACGTTAACACAATGATATTATTAACTTACATACTTGTAAGAAAATTTTATATTTAAAACCTGCCTGTCACACTTTACACTCATACAAATTTAAAAGCACAAAAAGGTAGCCCAAATTCTAACGCAAAGTTGTCTATTTCGTTTTAGAACAATATGGTTTAGACAGTAATTCCTAAACTAAAAGACAGTTCTTGTGCACATATTATTCAGAAACTGTATTTTAGATAAATAATCTGTATGACATTAGTATCTCTAAACAATAACAGAGACAGTTAAAGTCTAACAACGTATTTTCACAATTGCAGTTAATTGGGTTTCAATTAATTTACAACTTAAAAAGAAGGCTAAGTGATTTAACTGTTATTTAGCGTTCAAATTGCATTAAACTGTGACTCAAAGTAAATGTATGGCGGTAACAACTCCATTACAACTCTATAAGACGGCTGTATTTCAGCCTACCATCATGGAATAGATAAACATGACAAAAAAACGAAAACTTAATTTATAACAATATAATTTCACTTAGCACTCATTTAAACCCATAGAATGAAAGCTAAACAGCTACGAGTATCAAGTATTTTGGTACCTTTTAGGCCATTTCCCACCTTTTAGGCCATATCTCAAAATCACGTTAATTCACATTACGGCCTTTTAGTAAGCGGACGGCAGTGAGGTGCAGCAATCTATAATTAATATTATAGACAGCAAAGTGGCACGGCGAGAGGTTTGTTTATTTTTGCAATTTAAATGGTTAAGATTGATTACATTGTACGCTTTATAAGGCAGCAATTTAAAACACTATTTCTTCTTTTATTCTCAGATATCATCTTCGAATCGTGTTATCCATGCCTGCTGGTTACGCACAAAAAGAGAGGTTGTACGTATGAATCGTGAAAGCAGACTTCAACTGGATACAACTGAAGATGTAGAACTAGAAGAAAATCTGATCCAGCCGACGGTAGCAACCTAACCTGAGCCGACACAAACAGTGGAATTAGCCAACAATAGACGAGCAGCCAATTCTACACACACCTGCGTCTTTACAAATTGCAGCAGCACCACATTTCACAATATTTTTGATAATTTACGAGCCGCGGTTCTGCACAATCATAATTACTATTCGCCGAAGTTATCTCGTGTATGTAATCAACATTTGAAAAATAATTCGTGGAATACATTATATGATTCCGAAAACAGTATAGCTACATTTAACGTAGATCAAATACAGCACATTTTTCTGTTTTGTAAATGCATTTAGTCCTACGCTTGACTTAAAATTCAGGATATGGATGAGAAAGTATTTAAATACTGTATAGGATTTTCAAAAGAACAATTCAATATTTTAATTTGACAAATACCACGTGTCTCTGAACTGAATAGAGGTACTTTGGGCTTGGCAGCATTTCTGCTGAAGATGAGAACAGGGGACTCAGATATGAGAATTGCCACATTGGCACAAGTGCCTCGTCGAACGTTGGAGTGTTTAATGGACAAAGTACGGGAGATTTTATGCCAAGATTTTGTATCTAGATTTCTGGGGATTGGTCATATTACTCGAGATGAATTGATTCGACACAATTTAACCATTCCCAATGGCCAGTTCGGAAATTATTTCATTACAATGCGGTTATTATTTGTGACGGCACATATATTTATATCAACAAAAGTTCCAATTATATGTTTAAAAAGATACGTATTCTTTGCACTAGTATAGAAATCTCCTGAAACCATTTTTGATAGTTGCCAATGATGGATACATTGTTGACTGTTTTGGCCCATACAAAGCAACTACATGACACTGTAATCATGAATAATTTATTCAGTAATGAGAATTCTGCTCTAAGGTCGTATTTCAGAAATAATGACGTAGCAGAATAATGAGATAGCATTGCTTTGTTGGCAAGGATGTGGCTACACACCATTTATGCCATAATCTTTATTAGCAGACGAGCACCGGTTAACTACAGCTCAAGCAAATAGAAGCCCCTGTGTTACCATTTGCAGATGGGTGGTGGAAGTTATCAATGGGTACTTCAAAAGAGATTTTAAATTACTTAGGCAAAAATGTTTCCGTAGATCACTTACCCACATGATGCAAAACTTCCAAATTGCAGCAGCTTTAATACACAAGTCTGCAAGACAATGACAATGCAAATGAAATATTAAGCATTAGTAGAGAAAAGATGCATTTAGAAAACAATCTGGCTAGTATGGTTTAGTCTGTTAATCCAATTTCCAATGTTTGACAGCGGACAGGAATAATATTTACTTTCCTGTCTTAGAATACAGGGATCTAATTTTATTTGCCTTCGGAACGTACCAAATAAAACAGGCCCGTTCGTACTACGGCGAGCGTATACGTTTCCACGGCGGGTGCAGGATTGAAGTATGCAGTCAGCGACTTAATTCGGCTGAGTACAACCTTAGAGGCAGTGGTGCAACTTCCTTAATAAGAGGTAAAATAAAGTCACGCTATGACTCTAGAAGACAATATTATGTATGCATAAAAATAGAAAATAATGTGCCACAGAGTACTGTTGTAGTTGTTTAGTTGGAAGATGAACTGGTGGATGTTGCGCTCATACAATGACTGTAGTATGGTATCTATATAGGCCAGACATTAACCAAATATTTTAGCACCCGCAGGTTATCTTGATGACTTGTGGTTAGGGATGATGAGGAATACACATTTATAAAAAAAGTTTTTTTTTACAAATGTGTATTCCTCACTACATATAATTAACAAATGTGTACCCCTACCATATAATTAACAAAAAACATATATGTATAACAGTCCTAAAGATAGTTGGCTAAGATTATTAAATAAATATTCCTTTGAACATTTATTTACGCAGGTACCTTTTTTATTTATTTTATTTTTTGCGTTCTGAAATGCTCATACATACATTATCTGGGACTCTAACCCACTATAACTCCACGGTGACCACCCCAGGGCCCAAAACAGCACCTGGGCGCCCAAGGGACCAACCCCTTGCGACGAGTCAGATAAATGGCCCCGTCGCCTACCATTTTTCGGCCGCAAAGGATAGGGAGATTATTTTTTTACATGAACCGACTTTTTCAGTAGAAAAAAAAAGTCAACAAAAATTTGTTTGGGAGCTTGCCAATTGCATGTCCATTTTATTCATCAACGACTTACTCGTAAAAGGCTGCTTTAAAACTATAAGTTCATCCTGTATGCAGAAGATTTGAAGATTTACAAAAATATCAGCCATTTATCCGACTGTTTACAATTTCAAGATGACCGTGACCGTTTTCTGGACTACTGTTCTGTTAACAAACTCTACTTATGTATATCTAAATGCCAAGAGTTATGTTTACAAAGAAGAAAAATGTGACGAAATTCAATTATTCTTTCAGAAACTCTCCACTAAACAATCTAGTGGATTGTTTCGCCTAGATAGGCAGTTAGTCTCAAAGCTCAACCTTGATACTAATATAGACAATATAGTCAATAAGGCATTTAAAATGTTTGGTTGTGTAATGAGAGCATCAAGAGAATTCCACCGTCCCTCTACCTACGTATACCTATAATAAGTAAAATCAATAAATACAGGGGAAGTGACGAGCAAGACTTATATGTCATGCATGCTATAACGAGTAGACTAGCGGGGAATGCAGCCGCGGTTATCAGTGAGTGCGAGAATATTGTTCCATGGGAAGAGTTTAAGGTCTTATTAATACAACATTTTGGAGACCCCAGAAGTGAAGAATGTTTAGCAATTGAATTGGAAACTTTGTGTATAAGAAATGGTGAATCATTTTTGGATTGTTGTAATCGTATTCAATCAGTGCACTACGCACTATTTTAATATCCAAAAGTTAATAGATTATCGAGTAGTATGCGCGAAAGTAAAATAACTATTTATAATAATACGTCATTAAACGTGTTCCTTTATAATCCACCGGAAAATATAATGTGTGTATTGTGAGAATAAAAAGCACCGTTCACTCTGGAACAGGCTTTATCTTTCGTCTTAGAAGAGTTCAATTTGCATGACCAATATAATGCCCGAAATAAAATACTGCTGTCGTCCTCTAGTCAACTCGCTGTACCAAAATACACAAACGTTTAAATTCGGCACAAATAATTATAATACGCCTATTAATAATAATAAACCTATTTTTACCCAACCAAAGACACAACCCTATTTTGGTAACTCCCAAGGTAAACAATTTGGGATGAGTCCTCCACAATTTGGATTTCAAGGCCAAACATTTGGTTATCGCCCGCAACAACTTGGGATACGTCCGCAACAATTGGGGATGGAAATATAATAAATTTAATATAATATATGGAAACCACTAACAAATGCATAATAGTCCCATATAGCCATTTGGCAAACAGAACCAAACGTTCAATGGACCTTTACAGTCATTCGGTATTCAGCAACCAAAAATTCAATCTAGTGACGCTGACGTCACAATGCGTACGGCGCCTCCGGCCAAGGTTCATATTAAAGTATTTAAATTAAACGAGCTTGACCTTGACCTTACCGATGATAGTCTGATTCCCTACGATTACCAATGTAACGATGAATATTATCACAATATTGCCCTCTTACTGAAAATCAAGACGAGAATTATACGGAAGAAATAATGAAGAAGTTTCAATGGAAAATATTGAAGATTTTCAATTATTGGCCTCGAAAAAATTACCTCAAACTACCATACATTTATATACCAGAAATAGATGCCAACTTCATGATAGATACGGGAAGTACTAAATCATTTATAACCGGGTTTTACTTCCCGTAAAGGCCAATAACTCATTTGAAGTTAGAAGTACTCATGGTTCAGGCCAACATGAACGAGTAATGTTTGATTCCGGCATTACCAATTTTTAATGTCAATGAAACTCACAAATTTTATATCTATGAAGTCGATCCTAGCTTCGACGGTTTACTAGGTAATGATATTTTACATAGTGTAGATGCAGTAATAGATTTAAAAAATGAGGTCCTGAAAATGAAAACTACAGTGAGACCGATTACGCGCTATAAGAATAAACTTAAATTAGAGTTAAAACCTCGATCAGAACAAAGAGTTAAAATTCCTGCAATTTACGATTCTGGCAGTGCTATAGTGGATTTTGTAGAATTCAAAGGCGTGCGCATGCCCAGCGCTTTAGTTAAATGCAAAGACGGTTACTTTACTACCATCATTCAAAACACTCTCGACGAACCAATTAAATTAGCAATTACTAAACCATTTGAAGTAGAACCATATGAAAATCATATAAATGATTATGATTTTAATAATTTTAAAGAAAGAGAAAATATTGAAATAGAAAAATTATTAACGGATAACTTACAAAAGCTTCGTCTGAATCACATGTCAGTTGAAGAAAGCAAAGCCATAAGTGCATTATATTTAGACTATAAAGTTATATTCTATTGTGATGGCATTCCATTAAGTTTCACGAACCAAGTCAAACATTGTATTAGGACGAAAAACGAATACCCTATTTACGTTAAACCATACAGACAACCCCCTAGTCAGTCTCAAGAAATAAAAAGTCAAATCGAGATATTACTTAAACAAAATGTAATCCAGGAATCTCATTCACCTTGGTCAGCCCCAGTACATTTAGTCCCAAAAAAGGAAGATGCATCAGGAGAAATAAAATATAGAATGGTAATTGACTACACACGGCTAAAAGAAATAACAGTTGACGACAGATAACCACTTCCCAATATCACTGATCTGTTCGATATATGTATTTTGTTAATATGAGTAAATGATGTAGTATATCATTCGGATCAGGAGACAAATCACACTAGTGACTTTAAGGTAATAAGAGGGAAGATACGCCGTCTTCGTGTATAAGGTAAAAGTACATACCTACTTTACGACATTAGATTTAGCAAGCGGCTATTACCAAATTGAGATTAATGAAAATGACAGAGAGAAAACAACATTCAGCACTGAAAACGGACAATTCGAATTTTTGAGAATGCCGTTTGGTCTCAAAACCGCCCCAGTGACCTTCCAGCGAGCAATGGACAATGTTTTAAGAGGATTGCATGGAATCCCTTGCCTGGTGTATTTGGATGACATTATAATATTCTCAATTCGCTTGCAGAACATTTCCAGAAATGAAGAGCAGTTTGGGCTTGATAGGTTAGGCGAACTAACTAACTTATTGCGTAAAGAAAAGAAACAAAATTATCATAAATCAAACGTACATAGAGGATTTCCAAAAATGTAAATAGCTTCTTACTAATGCTCCTTTACTTTAATATCCCGATCCAGATAAGCCTTATATCTTAACTTCAGATGCATCGTCAAATGCCTTAGGCGCAGTACTATCGCAAGGCATCATAGGGCCTGTTAAACCAGTGGCTTACGCCAGTAGAACCTCAAGCGATACAGAGACCAGATACAGTACTATAGAACGTGAAATTTTAGCGATCATTTGGGCGGTAAAACATTTCCGGCCATACCTATAAGGTAATAAATTCATCGTTTTACTGACCTTAGCCTGCCTATATTCCCTTAAAGAGCCAAACAGTCAGCTCACCCGGTGGCAAATTCGTCTTCAAGAATACGATTTTGGAATTAAATATAAAAATGGCAAGCAGAATACAAACGCTGAATCCCTGTCTCGTATTAAAATTAATGTATTAGGTGCAGATGTGTATGCATTATCTATGAAAGTTAACGTAGATGATAAAGAACAAAGAACAAAAAAATAAAACAAGCTACTCACAAAGTAGATAATTTAACTGATACCGATAGTGGCGACTCTAGAACAATGTCTAGAACAAATCCGAGAGGATTTGTCCGCTACTGTAACAGCCAGTTCTGAATGTGATACAAATGCACCTATTCCACTTATTCCTGCGAAAGGTCGCAGTGAATTCAGATATGGAATCAATTGGTATTCCAATATTACAAGAAGCAATAGACACTAAACGGAATCAGATAGTTGTTGTCAGATGAGTTTGAGTTTGAGTTTGAGTTCGTGTAGTTTTTGTTGAAGATGAAAACGAACAAAAAGAAATCATCTTACAACATCATGAAGGAAAAACTTGTCATAGAGGTATAAAAGAGACCATGTCTAGGATAAGAAGAAACTATTTGTTGGCATAGCATGCAAGAGACGATTTCAGCCGTAATTAATAATTGTGAAGCATGCTATAAAACTAAGTATGATAGAAAACCAATGAAGCCTTATCTACAGTTAATTCAAACACAAAATGCACCATTTCAGGACATTTTGAAAGAAAGAAAAAAACGTTTATTTAGCACAGGCTAAAGGCACACAAAACAGGTAATAATTATAAGACTAACAATCAAAACAAAGTTTAAAAAAAAAAGTGTACAGTTCGAAGTATGAAACTAGCAGGGTAGTGTGCCTCACGGCTGCGCCAAAAATAGACATTTTCATAGACATTTTTGCTAAAGAATCTATATACTTTCACATTAGTCGACGCGTTTAGTAAATTAGGAAAACCAATAGAAATATCGAATAGATCTACACCCGAAGTAATAAGTGCACTTATTTAATATATTTCCATTTATGGAACCCTAAAAAAAATTTTTGTAGTCCGGGCAGTGAATTTAATAATGAATTATTGAAGGAATTAATGATAATGTACAACATACAATTACACATCAGAAACCCTAATAACCCTAATTCAACAGGCATAGTTGAGCGTATCCGTTCAAGTATCATAGAAATATACCGTTTAGCTATATACGATCGAAAATGTACTGATGCAGCCTCCGTTATGACCTATTCAATAATGGCTTACAATCATACATACCATACATACAACGACAGGTTTGACACCATTTGAAGTTGTTTTCGGTTAGATCATACGAGGACGCAATCCAATATGATTCCCTCATTTCTCAGTTGAAAAGCAATCAATTAATAATAGATAAGTAAATTACTATGGTCTCGAAAATGTTAAATGGTTTTGATAACTGTACAGAAATCTTACATAACAATACATTAATATTAGATGAACGTTTAAAAAGGATTGAGAGATTAGTTAAAAATATGATTACTAAAGAAGTAAAATTCTATTTGCTCTACTTATATTCTAGGAATGTTTAATATGTTCTTAACAAATTTTAGAACAATTAATATAATTTTAAGTGAGATTGAAACGGCCTTAGCCTTTAGTAAGGTGTCAGTAATGTATCGAGCGATTGTTAATTCCACTGAATCGTTCTATTGTGTATGTGTGTGTGTTGTTTATGTTCATGTTCATGTGCTATAGCCAAGACAGTAAATCTGTTATATGCTGTAAAAGAAAATTATTTTAGTTAAGTTTGAAGATTTTATTCCTGTTAAAGCTTTTATTAACCAAAACTAGATTACGTTCATAATGGAATTTCCATTAATTGAAAATAGTACCTACAGCTATTTTAAAATTTAATCTTAACCCGTATATAACACAGATTTAAACGAAACTGTAATAGTAGTTCCTAAATATCCCTACCTTTAGGTGAAAGACTCAGATTACTTACCAATTGTGACAGCCTGCGTACAGATTGCAATGGATGATAAATTCCTATGTACCGATGATTATGTGTTGACCCATCTAGAGCCACTGTGTGAAGAACAGATAATGAAGTTCCATTCTATTGCTAGTACATGCGAGCAGCATACAGTTGACATTGAAGATTTGAAAGTTCAACGAACTGGCCGCGGAAGATGGATTCTATATCCAAAGAATAATATTATAGCAAGTAGAAAATGCAATGATGACGTCGTGAGCCACGAGTCTCTTCAAGGAACATACATAATTAACCTGGACGATACTTGTATGTTTAACGTCAGGCAAATATGTCGAATTATCGGATAACTCCAATTATTACCCTACCAGAGTTGAAACCTGAAAAACGTACCAACAGTGTCAGTGCAGTGAATATAAAAGGTATCAATTTAGATGAGTTGAAAGAATTAGCTCAAGTGTTGAAAATGAGTAAAGTGAAATACGGTGATATTGATAGTGCGGTTATAACGAAAAACATTAGTTTAGGTACGGTAATTCTTAATTCTACCCATAGGATTAATAAGCTTTCTTATTTTTAGTTATACATTTAATAAAATTGTTTAACTGTCAGCGAAATGATCAGAGTCTTAACAACTCTGATAATTTCGATCTTGAGGAGGGAAGAGTCTTACAACCTGAACCGCAACGAGTTATCACCGTGAGAGCATAAAATGCATGATTGCAGTTTAGGGTGGCCCTTCTAGACGGTTCCATGCATTTTGTTAATCCAGCATTTTAAGTAGCTGTAAATCCAACGATGTAACCAATAGGATAGTTTTGAGATCATTACATTAGTTAGAGCATACGCTTCTGCTCACACGTATTCAACTCTTTTTATTATAACACTCCCAAAAACTTGACTACGTAGTGAGTAGTGTATTTTTATATCTCTCATCTATGTTTACTTAGAATACACTGCTGTTTGTTGTCCCTAAGTAAAGAAATATTTCAAGCCCAACACTGTTTCTTTACAGAGAGGATAGCGCCCCCACCGCACACAACAGCAGCACGAGCAACTTCAACATTGTCAACAGCTTTCCCTCACACTTCAGATGAACTAAACGAGAATAAGAATAGTTAAAGTACATATTGTGTTACCCCGTGTGCTGTGATTCACTTCCACATAAAATCAATCTGCCTTTTCCCTAAAATTTTGGAGTGGTGTCACCCATCCACGAACCAACCGCGACAAGCGTTGCTTGACCTTCGATCGACCCGAGCAGCTGTTACCACATTCCAACATACAAAATATACATATGTAAACCTCTGCTTAACCCTTATGGTATGGACGTCTTACAGCTGGACGGCAGCGGCGGTACTTTTATAGAAGCCAAAAAGCCCGGCTTGCCCTAATAAAAAATTATAATTCACAACAACAAACGTAAGCCTATCAAAACAAAAACTACACCGGTCAATGAACTCGAATTTTAGCATTTATGTCATAGAAATAGTAAAATTTCGAAATTCCCGCATATTCTGCCGCATGCACTAGGTTGCCAGATTTTTGCCAAATTAATAACATTTAAATTCCGCGCTATCTCGTTCTGGCGCTACTCAATGCGCTCACATGCGCCGTCTCGCTCAAATCCGGTTTGCCTCACCTATCTTTGTCTCCCAGTTTTCGCCTACAAATTGCTATAGAAACGTTTACATTTATTGATGTATTGGTAAGTCCTTATTCCGTAGACATAGATTTCTATGAAATCAGAAGCCCGGCATTTGACAGGCATTACGTTCGCGCAAGTGCACTAGTGAGTTTAGGAACGCGAACGTACTCAATGACGCGACACGACTCAATTTGTTATTATTTTGAAAGAGTATTTTCAAGGTGCCGAGGTTATGAATTAATTTTATTATTTATAACGATGTGATAGTTTTCATTGTATGTATTTCTCGGAAATAAAAACAAGTATTTTGCATCGGTCAAAGAAAGGATTAAAATAGGGATCTACTCATTCGATTGTTAAGTAGTCATGAGAATGACAAACTTAGGTAGCTTGTGCAGTTTAAAAGACAAAATTTGTAACAAATGAATACAGTGTTGTAACATTGTAACATTGTTGTTACATTTGTAGTTTTGGTAAACCACTGAAAAAAAAACCATCTCAATAAATCTTATCTCATGACAAAACAATAATTTTCGTATCGAAGAGGTTCTTTCTAAGTGTGTTGAAATGAATATTATCTTTAGGTAAGTATAAGTTTAAAATTAAAAAAAAAGTTATATGATATATGGTAATATATCTTATGTTAACATTTCTAAATCGACATTAAATTGATAAAATAATGCGTACGGCAAAAGAGTATTAAATCGATAATTTGGAGGCCATCTAGTGGCTTTTGATTGTTTTTTTTTGTAGATCACATGAATTTAGGTTTTACCTACCGGAGCTTTTTAGCTCCGGCAACGCGTTCTGGTATTGCGCATTCGTTAATATAGATGACGCTTATGACAATTACGTACGTGAAATATGTAGATTTCTTAATAAAAGTTTTCTAACCAAAATTATAATAATGGTGTTAGTACCAATAACAACCATGACACCATCCCTCAGTCGGCTCCTCCAAATCTGTCGGCTTGCCCTAATTTTGACCCTTAACCACGCCACTACGGTAATGTAATGATTAGAGAATGGAGTATTTGCTTCTTGAATTAGTTAATTAGTCATTTAATTTAGTATCTAGTGTAAATAGATAAAATAACTACACAGTGGGTCCCAAACAGCAGCAAACGCAAAAGATTGGCATAGATATAGATATACATAAGTTGACGGAGGTAAGAGAGGCCTATCATGCCCTGCAGTGATATGGCTTATAATAAATAAGCAAATCTATTTAAAAAGATCGGCAGTTTGCGATTTGGCGACAATTACGTTTTTGCGACTTCAATTGGTCGAAATATCGATGCAAACCATGCAAAATCAGCATACGTTGACGAATGCGAAGTTGTCACATAATTTTTTTTGGTATGGTAGTACAGTCGAGGTCACTGCCAATATATTAGTATATTGGTAGTCACAATGTTTCAAAATATTGTAAGCGTTAAAATTATTATATAGTTCTAAACAAACTTAGACATAAAAAAACTTTGTCATACAAACTGTTCATAAGTATGTTACGGTAGTTCAATCAAAAATATCTGAATAGTCTTCGGAACATAAATATCTAAATACTTTTAGATTTCAATATATTTGTTGCAACCGAGGATACAAAATATTTAAACAGCTTTGAATATTCAACTAAATGGCCTTTTCAATGAAAATTCAAAAATTTTATGTAGCTCATTTTAGTAGTAAAGTAGGTTTCCGGGCAGGTTGGCTATAATGGAGTCCGGCCTCTTTAAGCGTTCTGCTCACCGTTAACTTCAACATAGATAATTCGGCGGCAAACAACGAATTCTGTATAAATCTTTGGTTTCGCACTCTAGTAATAAACTGTTCGTTTTGTTCTCTAGTTGTATTTCGAGGTCCACCATGTGACACGTGCTTGATAATAGCCCCCTCTTCTTGCCATCTTACCATCTCACATCAACTGTATTTCTCTGCAAATAGCAAATAATTCTAAATCAAAGTACCGTAAGTACAATGCTGAAAAACAAAATAAATAGCTTAATTCATCGTTCTAATACTTATCGAAATACCCAAAACTTCAGAGACATGCGAGAACGAATTCCAAAGAGTATAAAAATAATATGGGAGACGAATTCCCTTGTTTCTTCAAAGTGACATTAACATGTTTCGTATGTTCTTCTGTTAGATACATATTTATTAATATTAGTTGCCATATAGGAAAATTATTTTAAATATATATATCAATCCACAAGCCACGAAGAGGATGCAACCCAGTAGGTGTTCAGATGAAGGATGTCATAACTGCCTAATACAAATTTAATTTGATTTAAAGAAAAATATTACAATAGGATAAACTTCTGTAAATAGATTGTTCAAAGAATTTAAGACAACAATTCGATACATTTCAAATTCTCAAGATATTTTTCATTGAAAAATTGCATAGATATTTGTGAACCTAACTTTGCGCTAAATAATATGAACAAAGGATTGCGCACAATTTTTTGTTTCTTTGTTTGTAGCAATAATATTGATATAATGTTGTCACATATTTATGATGTCACAGATTGTTTACAACATATTGGAAGGCAAAGCTGTTTAGAGTTTTATGAAACTTACCATTGCCTACATATTTTTGATTCATGAAAATTCTCAAATATTTAAGAACTCTACTGTACCAGAAAAGCCCACCCGTCAACGTCATTCGTGCGTCAAAATATCCTTGTAACTGTGTTGTCTAAACAACACATAAAAAAAAATGTTTATTGATATAGAGAGATATAGAATAACATTAGACATTAGCCAGTGGCAAAGTGTGTTCGTAACAAGAATAGTACTACTGCGCGTTGCAAAAAAATGTAGACGAGCGTAGCAAGCGTAACCCGCGTGCAGCAGGCGTAGAACTCATGCCTACTACGATCATAGAACTAGGTATAGTCTAGAGCACTTATCGCATAATTCTCCTAAAACGAAATACCTATAGAGTCGATAGGAAAACATAATTAAAGGCTGTCATTAATAAATATGAACCCATATTATCGGTAACTATAACTTTGTGACAGACCGATAGGTTTTTAACCGCGATTTAATGCTTAGTAATAACTCAATAAGGATTTTATGACCACATTGACGCATTTGTGAGCACGGTCTTGAATAATTTAAGGATAACTCTTGCAGTAAATATGTACAGTCATTGAAATAATTGTCTGCCGCGTTGGTGTAGTGGTCGCAATCGCTACTGCTGGGCATGAGGTCCTGGGTTCGATTCCCAGGTCGGGTATCGTGTTATTGTGTTTTTCTATCTGGAATTTCTCAGTAGCAGCCCGAATCCTATTAGTGTCCCGAATCCTATGAGTCTGAATTCCTATTACATGGGACTTAAACATAACTGGCGAAATGTGGGTGTACTATAGGTTCACCTCTGCCTTACCCTTCTTGGGATTACAGGCGTGATGTTATGTTATGTTCATTGAAATAATTTGCTAAGCAAATTGACACCCTACATTATTTGCCGTGTTATAGAAAACAAACGAGATACATAAGCTCACGCCATTTCTCAAGGGCGTAGGCAAAAACTACAAGACGCCACCTACTACGATCTTTACATATCACAACGCGCCTGTCTACGTCGTTCTTAGAGTGTCGCATTGTAGGGCTATTATGTAAGATCCTCGGACAAGCTCCTTCACAAAGATGACTAATAGATACTACTAAACTATTACGCCACTCACCCCCTGCAAAGCGTAATGTTTATTTGAACCTCCAACAACTTGTTTAGCTATGAACTGACTCACCATTCTACCTGACTGAGCATCATCATACTAGTATTATATCGGGGTCAGCTTCCAGCCGGACCGGCAGCAGCTGAATGCCTTTATTTTACAAGGCGCGACTGCTCTGCCCTCCACAACCCACAAACTTGGTAATATACCCCTTGGCAAACTTTCGGTCTTCCAACTACCCGAAAAGAATGTCAAATTCTAAATCTCTTTCTATTTTCAGTATCGAAACATTGTCTAAAAAAATGTACTATGGATTTACATCGATATAGTAGGATATATTGATTACTTAGCGTCTATGATCGGGCTGTTCATAATATTTATTTTGTATTTTTGCAGGGTTTTTTTTTTTTTTTTTCAGTTTCTCGATCTGCAATCACTCAATATTTGAGTGGCTTGCCGATCCCCAGAGCTCTATACCGTATGTCCATACAGGTTTAAGGATGCATTTGTAGATAAGAACTTTATTTTCCAAGCTTAGTGATGACTGTCTACCTATGTGCCAGTGATGTCTCTAAGCTTTATGTTGGCTTGATCCCTTTTGGCCTTTATATGTTCACGCCAGGTAAGTCTTCTGTCGATGTGCATACCTAGGTATTTGGCAGTACTTTTATGTGGCAGAACGTCTTCACCGAGTTTCACTTGTGGGCAGTCCCCTCTTCTTAGGGCGAAGGTGATATGGACGGACTTAGCAGCACTAGCCTTGATTCTCCACTTTTTTAGCCATGAGTCAATCTTATTCAGGTGTTCTTGGAGTTTCGTGGATGCTCTAATCTGGTCTTTATCGCTGGATAGGACTGCAGTGTCATCTGCATAGGTTGCAGTAACAATTGACTTTGAGGTGGGTAGGTCAGCAGTGTAGACTGTGTACAGGACAGGGCCCAGCACCGAACCTTGGGGCACTCCAGCTTCTATGGGATAGAATGAAGATAGACAGTCTCCAGATTTAACTTGAAATACTCGGCCTTCCAAGTAGGATTTCAGCAGCATGTATGCGGTGTGTGGTAAGCAGGTCTTTAGTTTACACAGAAGTCCCTTGTGCCAAACTCGGTCGAATGCTTGCTGTATGTCAAGAAAAGCAGCCGAGCAGTACTCCTTTCTTTCCAACGATTGCCGGATTGTATGAACCACTCTGTGTATTTGTTCTATCGTTCCGTGATGTGCTCGGAAACCAAATTGATGTTCTGGAATTGTTCTTTGTTCCTCAAGTATCGGTAACAGTCGCTGCAGTAATAACTTCTCGAACAGTTTTGACAATAAAGGGAGAAGACTTATGGATCTGTACGAGGAGACTTCAGTAGGAGGCTTTCCAGGTTTTGCTACCATGTGTATGATTGATACTTTCCAGATGAGGGGGAAATAGTTTAGTCTCAACACTGCATTAAATAGAATGGTTAGCAAGACAATACCTTTTCTCGGTAGATGAATAAGGACCTTGATGTAATCAGATCAAAGCCTGGTGCCTTTTTCTTCTTCAAATTAAGGATAGCCTTCCAGACTTCTGTTGGGGAACATTGTCGTAACGGTAAAGACATTTGCTGATCGCTGTCAAGTATTTGGTCTATTTCTTCTTCTGGATACACGATGTTGGGTTCATTTGGTTTGAATACATCTTTTAGGAATTCAGCAAATAGCTCGGCTTTATCCGTAGGTTTTCTCGCCCATTCATCATTTGGCTGTCTTAATGGAGGTATGTGTTGTTGTGGCCGTTTTAGCGACCTAGTTATTTTCCATAGGGAATAGTCGTCTGCTTTGTGAGGTGATAAAGTCTTTAGTTTATCTTGCAGAGTGTCGTCATCGTGTTCTTTAAGCATTTCCTGTAATTTCTTTTATGCTTTATTGAGGGCTCTTTTGTCATGTGTGTTCCTGCTTATGTGCCATTGTCGTCTCAATCTCCGTTTTACAGCTATCGTCTCTCTTATTTTAAGTGTATAATCATGTTTCTGCGGACTGTATTTTATACATGGCGTCGACCGCCAAGCGGCTGTTTGAATCAGATTAGTTGTGTACCAGGCTGCATTTTCTATGTCTTCCTCTGTTTTAAGGGGTATGTGCCAGTTGGCATTTTCATCAATAAATTTCTGGAATGAGTCCCAGTCAGTTTTACGATTGTATAGCATCTCACGAGGCTCTTTATAAATAATTGTGGTGCTCACTGTACATATTACTGGAGTATGATCGGAGTTGCCGTCCAGACATGATTCAACTTTCGTGTACAGTCCTGACATTCCTTTGGTAACAAAGAAATCGATAAGGTCAGGTGTTTTGTTGGGATCAGATGGCCAGTGAGTTGGCTCTCCTGTGGTCAGTACATTGAGTGAATCTGAATCTATTGCCTTCTTCAACTCTCTGCCTCTGGTTGTGGTCAGCCTGGATCCCCAAAATATATGTTTGGCGTTCCAATCCCCTCCAGCGACATACCTGTCACCGAGCGTGTTAAGAAATTCGCCAAACATTTGTTCGTCGACTCGATGCCGAGGCGGGGAGTACACTGCAGCGATATTAAGTGGGCCCTGCCAGTCGTCTATGGACCGTAGCCTGTAGGTATTCTTGTTTAAAGTGTGGGAGAGGGTGTTGTTTTATATTTTCTTTTATTACAATTGCAGCCCGTGCATGTGATGTTCCATCGGGATGATTGGTGTAATATATATTATATCCTTTGATAAGTATGGGTTTTTCGTCAGTCATGTGTGACTCTGAGATTAGAAGAATTTCTATTTTGTTGTGTTTAATAAAAAGCTCTACTTCTTGTTTATTAGGAGGCAGGCCATTTACGTTCCATGCTGCGATGCGTAGGAACTTCATTTCTTATATTGGGCAACTATAGTTGTTAGGAGTCCCATGAGGGTACCCATTTGTTGTATGAGAATATCTATTTTCTCTGATTGTTTGATGATGATTTGTTCTAGTGAATTTGTTGGCTGAGATTGTATGTTCTCTTGTTTTTTGTTGCAGGGTGCAGTGTTTCCAGCGTCTTGAGTGCGTGGATTAGGTGGTTGTTGTCTAGCGTGTCTAGTTGGCTGTAATTGTGGAAAATCATCTATCTGGAAGGGGACAGTGTTATTTCTGGGTTTTTTCATATTCGGTAATGGAGCTTTTTTATGGAGTAGCAGAGAAATTTTTCTTGCACGCATCTCTTTGTATACTTGGCACCCCTTGTAGTTGGCAGGGTGGTCTCCAAGGTGGCTGGTGTATTCCTGTCTTTTTTTAGGCAATCAATAGTTCTATGCCCTTCTGCGCATTTTACGCATCGATAAGGGCGCATGCAGTTATTTTTAGTGTGCCCATATTGTTGGCATTTTGCGCATTGAGGAATTTCATTTGTTTTTCGTGGATCTTCTATCGTAACTTTTGTATGATATATGGAATCGTTTATGATTTCCCCTCTGACTTTATTCCCAGTTTTTTCTATTTCCTCAACAATAGCTTCTTTTGGAGTTGTGTGGTGCAGATTCTTAATCACGATTCTGCAGCTGCTTTTGTCTTTCTGTGTGAATGTATGGCCTATAAGTCCATTCTTTCGAATAAGGTCTATGATGTTTTTGTATGCTTCACTTGTCTGTGCCATTACTCTTAACTGATTTCTATTTACTATTTTATAGGTGTAAGTGTCGCTTGTTACGGAACTATTTAGGAGTTCTGTCAGTTTTGATATGTCCGTAATGCCATATAGGATTATTGGTGGTGGTTTGCTAATTTTTTTAGTATGGTCTTGACTTTCCATTGGTTCAGCGGAGGTATCAGGCATGTCTACTGGAAGTCTACTGTATCTGTTGGAAGTATTAATAGAGCTTTGCAAGATCTGTGATGAATTGTTATTTTCTTCCATAGAAGGTGGGCTATTAGATAGCTTTTTTCTTTTTGGGTTGCGTTGAGTGGGTATTCTTTGCCATGTGGGAGGACAACTGTTGCCATCATCCTCTATGGTGATCGTTGTTGGTGATTTGGGAGGTAAGGCTTTCTCCTTTGAGGTGCTGGAAGTGCTTGGTTTATTTCCAAGTGAGGATGATCTAGGTCTTGAGATAAAGAGGCTTGGATGAAATGCCTGCTGTATAAGATTTTTTTTTTGTGTGCTGCCAGTAGCATTCTCCGACACAGGGGCCTGGTTGCCTACCCCTGCGCAGACTTCGGTAACCAATTTCCCACTCGCAGGCCCGGATACCTGCGAGCGCCGGGCGTTAGCCGGATCGCATGACAAATCGACATCATTTTCATTCATACTTTCATATTACGAGTTGGGACATACACACAGCACTTTCCCAAGGTACTGCAGTCGCAATTTTGGAAGGGATTTAATCCTTCCGAGGCCCGGAATGCCTATGGGCAGGTTATTTACCGCCGCCTGTAGCTCGGCGTTGCTGCTCATTTAGCACCACCAGGGGGACACGTATAGGGTGAGCCTAGGAGAAGGTGGTAAATCCTATGGACGCGAGCAGCGTTTGCCCCCCCATTTTTGCAGGGTAACACTTTTTTTTTAATGGCATCACGCAGGTCAACCTGTAAGGTTGTCGTCTGCTTAAGCGGACTTGCCTGTGGTGCCCTAATAAATTAAGGCCTCCAGCCAGGACTTAAACTTAAATACTAAATAAAAACTAAGCGGCTACACGCTAAGGGCACCCCCTTTGGCGTACGGAAGCCGAAGGGCTTAGGACGTCGCTGGAAGAGGGCAGCAAGGGACTAGCTGGATCAGGATTTAATGGATTTTGGGACGAATTTAAAGCTACAGGCTCAGCGGCGCGGACTGGCTCGAGCAAGGGTCGGGAGGGGTGCAGGCCAACAGGCAACAGTGAGACAGAAGAACTGGAAGCGGTGAAGCAAGCGGTGCTAGACCACATGTATGAGTATATCATCGGGCCAATAGAGCGCCCCAACGACTCTAGTTCAAGCAATGTGGTCGCCGGCATTGTGATTCTACTCACTTCACTCTTTGTTTCACTGCAAATCAATTAATAAACTTCATTTATGATTCACTTGTTGGTTTCATTACCATTTTCCTTTTTACTCAGAAATATTAGGTGGAAGTTTGTACCCACATTTCGCCATCTGGGCTGGCACAGAAGCGTGGAGATTGGTACAAGAAAAGAGAGGCATACGATCAGCAGTGGGTGAAGTCGGGCTGTGGATGATGATGATGACGATTTCCCGGTGAAGTAAAACATAGTGAGGAAACCGGCAAGTTGAAGATATGTAACATCCACCAACCCGCACTGTGCCCGCGTGGTAGATTTCGGCTCACTCTCTTTCACATTGAGGAGGCTTGTGCCTTTGTCTGACCCAGGAATCGAACAAAGGATCACATGATCAGCTGTCGTAGTAGACCAACGCGGTAGTTATTAAGTTAAATGAAACGGTAATCCGTAGTAATAATAGAATTATTTGTTATTGATTTATAATTTTATTGTGAATGTGAGGACCATGTGGGTCGGAGCATTTTTTTTCCTTTCCTCCTTTATGAGTTATTTGTTTATTTATTAATTTTGATACATTGAAACTGAGAGCAGTTGTCTGCCACAACTGCTCTCAGTTTCAATGTGTGGGTGGAAAATATTCTAAAATATTTTTGGCAAAATAGGTATGCAAAAAATCACAATAAATGGAAACATGCATTTGCACAAAATACAGTCTCTAGTAATGATAATGATGACCACCTAGCCTGAGGGCGTCCTACACAACGCCGAAACACCCTCCATCTTTGTTTGCAGTGCGTCACTGGACGTACTTGCGTGGAGTTTGGGTAATACCAGTCCACCACCAACTCGAGGCAGCCCTTCCTCCACACAGTGCCCATCTAGTACTTCCATCAGATGTGCAAGGACTTCAACACCACTTAGTAAGCAGAGTGCTACAAGAATCTTTTGGCACCTAAATGACATTGAAAGCGGCTTTGTTGGCCAACACTTGTAAATTAGTCACAGAAATTGCATTGACACACCAGATGGCGGCTTTTGTTAGTACCACAGACATAGAGAATGGACTGAGCATTAGCCTCACAAAGTGACCACTCTCTAGAAAGAGACAAAGCGACTGTGCTGCCAATATCTGTAGTACCACTATAGAGACATCTACTGGCTAAAATTGGTACATTTAAATAGTCATTTCACAAAACAATTGCATATATGTTAACCAACCAACAGCGACCTTCCGTTAACTACATTCTTGCGCCAAAACGAACTACATCAATGAAGGATTCTAAAAATAATATGTTTATTGAATTTTAATAGAACAATAAACATTAGGCATAGCAGTAGTAAAGCGTATTCATAGCAAGAATGGAACTAATCTGCGTAGCAAGCGTAGAACTTGGTGTAGCAGATGTAGACCCTGCGTAACAAGCGTAGGCCGCGCGTAGCAGGCTAAGACCTTGCGTAGCAGAAGTAGGTCCAGCGTAGCAGGCGTAGGATTCACCCATGCCTACCAGGGTCATGGAACTAGGTATAGTCAAGAGCATTTATCGCATAATTTTCCCAAAACTAAATACTGCAAGAACCGTTAGGAAAACATAAATAAATGGCTGCCATTAGTGAATGTTACCTATTATTATTATAAGTATCTATAACTTTGTATTAGACCGATAGAATGTTTACCGCGATTTAATGTAGTTGTTATAATTCCATATAACTTTATTTTAATTAAAACTAGTACGAATTCTAACCACATTTACGCATAATGTATCAGTACTGTGTACGCAATATGAGGATAAGTCAGGCAATAATAATGATGATTAATATTTTCAAATTTTTGTTTGTAACTAGAGTTTATGACACATTTAGAGCAGTTTTGTTGTCGTCGGATACGAGTTATATTATAGAATATTGAAAAATGGACTCTAAGATGAGTAAATATCCAATTTCTTGACATTCATTATTGACTGTCTCAATGGCCTATGGGGCGCAAGCGTTACTGCTGAACATGAGGTCTCTGTTCGATTCCCGGGTCGGGTAAAGTGTTATTGGGTTTTTCACCTGAAATTTCTCAGTAGCGGACCGGATTCGTCGGTTCGCAGGCGTGATTTTTGGTCGTATTTCCAATTACAGATAGTTTTTCACGTTTTCTGAAAGCTCATTATTGATCAGTGGTAGCAGTTAAATTATGTTAAATAACAATCTGCTATCGATTTCAAAGACGCTATTCAATACAATAAACAACGAGTAATAAAGAATAAATAATGTGTTTGTCAGGCAGGCATTATTTAGAATAATAGTTGAAGTAGATCAAAAATAAAAAATAAACGTCTTAATTCTTCGTTTTGTATGAACTAATCTTAACCAGAGAATAGAGTGTACTTTACCAAAGCTAAACCATTAGTAAATTATTGCAATGTAAATCTTAACTAGGTACGATAAGGTATAAATACTCGTAACAACGGTAATATTCTAATAAACAATCAAATCACTCAAATTCTAAGTTGCATTGCAAATTAGCATCCACAGACTGACATTGAATTGAATAGACCATTAAAAAAAATACAGTTTAATTAGTATCGAGTTCTAAAGGACTTGGATTTCTGCCCGGTTGATGGCAATAGGCTCGCACCCTATTGCATGGGACTAAAACATAACTGCGAAATGTGGGTGTACTATAGGTTCACCTATGTCTAACCCTTCTTGGGATTACAGGCGTGATGTTATGTTGTGTTATGAGTTCTGAAGGAGCGTCGTTTATTTCAGCGATTTTAATGTTTCTTTTTCCTGTTTACAACAAGTGGTATGATACCATTGTACTAATATAACCTTATTTGTTCATTACATATTTATTCTATTTATTAATTGTTTGCCTTTTTAGCTATTTATAGTGCAGGAACTTTACTGAAGTTCAGTCATCAAAGTGAATTGAACTAAGTCCCTCCGCTCAAGAAAATGTGGTCGAAACCAATTCTTCTCTTGCTGTTGATCTGTTTCGTAGGACTCTCGTGGTCTAAACCCTCAGCCATTGCTATGGCTTGTCCAACTGGCTTCAAATATATCTACGGACGTTGTTTTGAGTGAGTTTTATTATTTTCTACTTAATATCATATATTTTTTGTTGTATTCTACAACGATTTCTATTTAGTTATATAATCTTACTAGAGAGGTTCGCGTGATATTAAAGGCTTGACAAAACATCGAGATTTTTTAATAATAAATACGTTTAAGTTTAATGTTATTTGATACTTGTTGAGTGACAGATGATGTATATATACCATTTGTTGATAGGATGTGTTCAATTTCAAGCAGAGAGAGTGAATTGGTAGACAAATTAGATTTGTTGAAATAATTAATTCAATACTCTCAAACCCTAACAGTGAAGGAGCTTGTGTTTTGTTTAAACTATTATCATCTTAAGTTAAAGTACTGATGTATTGAATAAGAATTAATCGGACTGACATTATACATGTAGCATAAAAGTAAAAAAAAAGTTTCATGTTGCACATAAACGTTCCGAAAATTCTATTTATAAAACCGTTGCGTAAGAAGTTAAGAAGAAATACGCCGTTACACAATCAGACACGGAAAGAGGCTTTAATTTATAATATGTACAGATACAGATATAGATTACCCATTCTAATGTTAAATTCTTAAAAAATTACTATGTTTTTGAGAGTTTTTAGAAAGATACATCATTTGCTATTTATTTAATACCCCGCGTCTTAACCAAAATCATCGATCAAGAGAATACGCAATTGTCATTCATAATATGCCACTGATTTGTTCCAAAACCTATCACGCGTTTGGGTTCGCCGAACAAAATGAACGCGACGGCCGCGTGTTCGCGTGACGTCCGCTTTGGTTAGGACGCAGCCATAGACTCGGCTCATGCAGAAAATAAATTAGTGTGTTTTTTTCTTTTTCAGTTCTGATAAGCTTAAATTAATACTTGAAGAATTGGACAAGTAATGTCTTCAGCCGTTTGATGTCGCCCATATGACATCATGCACATTATCGTGACGCAACATATGTTGAGACTTTGAGTCTAATTAACCTTTTTACGAATTAAAATGGTTAAACCTTTTTCATACATTACTTTTAAGTTTAAACTAGTCCCATCCTAGAAAAGATTTATTATACTTATGTTCTCAATAAAACTTTGATAAGCATGCAACTTTGATATTGTGATTTTAAAGACTGCAAAATTAATGATAATTTTTTTATAGTTGAATTAAAATCAAAAATGTTTTTCTGAATGTTGTATTTATTCATCAATAGTAGACAAATAAAAATAAAAAATTGTTTTCTTTTATTGGCTCCGCCCGTATGTCTCTGATCTGAAGTGCACAACAGAGTTATACATAAGACTAGGTACAGAAACTGGGCATATCATAAACCGTATTAATAATAACAAGTAAGAAAAAAAAAGGAATAAAAAATCGAAGGTGAAACGGATTACCGTTTCACCTTCTAATCCGTTTAACTTTCTTCTTCTTCTTCGAGCGGATTTTAAGACAGCAAATTCGACGAAAAAGGCCAGATTTGTGGAAAGAAAATTCTTGAATTTTGCATCACGATAATGTGCCTTCGCACATAGCCACCATTCTGAACGAATTTTTGACCAAAAACTCACAAAATACCATCGACTACCTTATTCACCAGATATGTCTCCAGCCGACTTCTTTCTTTTTCCTAGACTCAAATTACCACTTCGTGGCACCCGTTTTCATTCGGTAGAAGACATAAATGAGAATTCGCGGTGAGAACTGAACTCAATTCCGGAAAAAGCGTTTCAAAAATATTTTGATGATTGTATTATTTGTTGGCGTAAGTGTATGGTTTCTGGAGCATACTTTGAAGGCAGTAAAATAAATTTGGATTAACAACTAACATTTTGTGTATTATTGATCTTTTCCCGGTACTTTCTTGACAAAGTGGTCCAAGACAATATATTTTTTACTACATCTATATACAGATACACCGCCATATTATGTCCCAATGTTTTGTGTTGTATGTTCCTCTAATAGTTTTTCTGCAAATAATTGCCTCTGTATGTGGCCTTTCAAAGCTGTTGGGCATCTGTGAAAAGTACGCTCACAGCCATGGCCTGACATATAATGTAAAAAAAAGTGAATGCATGGTCTTTCAGGCTAGAGGAAAAGGTCCGGCAGCAATACCTGCCATAAAATTATGTGGAACACCACTGAAGAGGGTAGAAAATTTTAAATACCTTGGACATATGATGTCCTCTGATCTGAAAGACGATGCGGACATAGAGCGAGAACGCAAGGCGTTGTCTGTAAGGGCAAATATGATAGCCCGCAGGTTTGCTCGTTGTACCCCAGAAGTAAAAACAACATTGTTTAGAGCATATTGTACATCATTCTACACGAGCAGCCTGTGGGTCTCATACACGCGCGGACAGTACAACGCTTTGCGTGTGCAATATAATAATGCATTCAGGGTGCTGATGGGGCTGCCCCGATTCTGAAGCGCATCAGGGATGTTCGCCGGGTCGCAAGTAGACTGTTTTTACTCTACTATGCGAAAACGAGGCACATCCCTGATGCGCAGGGTTCGGGCTAGCTCCAGCGGCATCCTGAGGGCATTCGCGCAGAGGTTCGATTGCCAGTACCTGAACCATTGCTGTCTGGTTCACATACTGACCAATCGAGATTTGTAGTATGTTTGTGTTGTATGTTTCAGTGTATTTCATTATTTTTATTTTTGTAATCTTTATGCTTATGACTCTTTGTTGGTCGAAATAAAAGTTTTTCATTTCATTTCATAATATACTAATACTTTCACTCTGGTTACAGTTCCGAAAATTTCAAAACAGCGAGTTCCAATTAACTTTTCTTATTCTTTTAAATATAATGTATCAGAATCATATGTAGAATATTATACACTCAGATATATTAGATTTATTATAACTACATCAATTTTGCATCTGGTGAATTTAGGAATTAAATGAATGTGAAAAAAAAAACCTATTGTTTTGATTTACTGTATTTATCCCCTAACAAACAGTGTATAAAGTCCTATCATTTAATTACTTTAACAAGTAAAAATCCCTGCAGAGGGACAGTTACTGAAAGATCAAAGTTTAATAAGTTGATGTTGTATAATTTCCCATTTCAAAATGTCGTTTCCTACGGAAAAGAGTGTGCAAAAAGAAATTATATACACACAGTGTGGGATGGTCGAAAATTATGATTTCCAAATATTAATAAGATCTGAAGTGGTTTCAAAACTAAATGTGAAATTGAAAGTATGAGTGATTTGCCTCAAATTAGTTTTTGTATCAATGTAGCCATGAAGTTTCAAAATATCTCAATTGACAGTTTTTGAAAAAGTACTAGTTTTTAACGAAACAGAATAGAAATTATGATGTTTTGGGCATCGTCTAGTTTCTAGGTTGGTTCTTTTCAAGCTTCGAAACCAAAAGCTTATCTTCAAGAAGTCTATGTTGAGTACCTAAATAAAATAGTAATTAGTTAAAGTCAAAGCATTTATTTTTAAAATTTAATTAATTTAAAGTAGAATTTGATTCTAGGCTAAATATTGCTGTATACCAAGTTTGTACGTGTGCAAGAACTGAAATACATAAATATTTATACTGGAAAAAGTGTTAATTTCACGTTATTAACAGGACAATCAAAATAAATTATTTGAAATTTTTGATAGCTGATCAGACCCAAAAAACCTATGATGTAGTGGCGCAATTTTAACTTAATTTTAAAAACCCGATCGCCGTCATACCGTCCTCGCCGCCGAGGCCCGCCGCGACGCCCCTCCCGACCCTTGCTCGAGCCAGCCCGCGCCGCTGAGCCTGTAGCTAGTGTGTTCAGCCAAGACGTATTAAAACCTCCACGATCGAGTATGAGCGTGTCCTTATTAATTATTGTAGATGTCGAAATTCAGTTAGTAATCGGTAATTATATAGAAAATACAATATTTCAGCTAAACCTATTGATAAAAATAATTCAAGTTATATAAACCAAAAAGTAATCTTTATAGACTAAAAGAGAAAATTTAATGACAGTTTGACAATTGACTTGTGTCACAACAATGGAAAATGTAAACAATGAACGATTTTTTAAAGATATTATAAAAGAAATCGTTTTAGAACGATTCGTAAAATGCTAGCAAATAAAAGGATATGATACGGGACATGAATGAATGAATGATGAACTATGTTGTAAGTATAAGTAGCATATACTATAGTAGTGGCTTAGTTTTTAGTTAGTATTTAAGTTTAAGTCCTGTCTGGAGGCCTTAATTTATTAGGGCAACCACAGGCAAGTCCACTTAAGCAGACGACAACCTTATAGGTTGACCTGCGAGATGCCATACACAAAAAAAAAACTTTTTTTAGTTTTAAAATGTAATTGAAATACGAACGTTCTTCATATTGTGACCGAAACTAGTTCTTAGGTTATTTTTTATCAGTTTTGTGGGACTCTCGTGGTGTGGGTTAAATCACGGACGTTTCTGTCCAGGTGGCATGGTGAGATTCGCAAATGGTGCATGTGCGCCAAAGACAACGACTTTAAACCTGTGAGGGACATCAAATAATTATACTATTCTAGCTATTATTTATTGTATAAAGGAGTACAGAAAAGGTGAACAATAGTGTAACTTATGTGAACTTGCTTATAAGAATAAAATGACGACCGGGCCGGCGCGCGACAATAGCGTGCGTACGTGAACATCGATTTCCCGCTCGCGTTGTACTAACTATCGGTGACGTGCGAAGATCGCTCGGCACCGACTCGGGCGCTGATTCGGGCGGAGCGCCGACTCGGTTGAAGGTACTGAGGAGTGCGAGCTTGTGGCGAACGACTATAACGCGCTACATATGGTATCAAATAAAAGGTCTTAAGCAAATACATACATAAACCCCAAATATTTGCAACGAATTGCAAAGAAAGAAATAAAATACAGCATTGGGTGATTCCAGGCTGATATGATGATCATGATGCTATTTTATTCACTAACAATCAGGTCAGGCCCTAACCTAACCTAAACAATGTTTTTTCAGTGTGTACTATGACTGGGTTTGGAAATGACCTGATGGGATACCTGATTAAGACGTCACATACGTTATAGTTCCGAAAAACTTCAAGACCACGAGTTACAACTAAGTTTTAATAATTTTATTATTCTGTGTTACAATTATCAGTAGACTAGTACCTCAATTTTGTAGTTGATGCATTTTGGAATTAAATGTATATGATTAAAAAAATACATTTTTAAATTTTTAATTGACAAAATGCACAGCTTTACAATTTTACTTAAAATAAATAAACTAATCTTACAGCCAATAACGGGGTTCGGTTCGAAAGTCCGACCAGTAAGGCCATGCCTTTGTTTCCGCGAGAGGCATCGTGCCCAACAGATGGTGGTTTACTTGCCGGACTTAGAAATCAAACCGTGTTTCTTTTGTGTGTGTGTGCGTGTGTGTCTGTGTCGCAAATCAAAACATTTTTAATCGGTTCAAAAGATAAATAAATGTGCGGTCCACGCAGCAGAGACCCTGCCGAGGAGTGATGCTGCATGGCCTGAACCCTTCCGCCGCGTCACTGGTGAGATCGTTCCGTACCCTAAGCTGTACTTCTAAGCTGCGACTGCGTTTTAGGTCGTCGATTCAAAGCCACGCGCATGTTCAACATAATTTTAAAACAATTGTTATAGGACAGTGTATTCATATTAAATGTAGTAATGTGATGTGTAATGCGGGATAAACGAAGCTGTTATTCTGGCACAAAGTGTGATCGAGTCCTTTGATTTCATACATAAAAACAAAGAAGCGCCGCACGGCGGTAGACAATACAAAACTTGTAACAATTACCTTCTTAAATTCGTAATGTTAACACTATAAAAGCCCTTCTTACCCCTGGACATCAATGTTTTAATAAAGTAATATTTAGTATTTATTTCCGAACAAGTGATTTGTAATCTTTAGAAATAAATTATTTCAGACCGTATAGTACGGTATCGCTCTTGACCTAATACTTCATCCACATTGTGCCGAATTACCATTACTACGTTGACCAAGTTCACTATTCACTGACTATTATTATTGCTTCGTTTCGAGTATAAATGAAAACCTGTTTGAATTTATTTTATCTTAATCTAGGTAATATTTTTCTCAAACATACCAAAGTTATAATTTAACAGAGGCTGAAATTATTATTTCGATATTCATAACCATTTTGTAAGTGTAGACGCTTTGTTGATGCGCATATTGTCAACATCTGGCGGACAAGCGCGGGTACGCGCGGGAAGCGCATTACGGCTGGGATCGAGAGAAAGCAGAAGGTTGCATTGTTTAAGGGCGCAGTACCTACAACTGACCCTTGCGTGTCTGATGCGCAAAGTTTCAAAATATAATGCGTAAAGGTTTCAAGTACAGGTTGGAACTAAGTATGGACGGACTCAGCGGTTCTTCTGTGACGCCGCAGTCTGTTAAACATCATCACTATCCTCATCATCTGCCTAGCCTTTTTCGGACTTTGACGACCCGTGGCGTCTCTCGGGGATCCGCGGATGGTAATTGGGACCGGCGAGGCGGCTTGGCGTGCTTCCCATGGCACGGCGGGGTTTTGGTGCGTGGTTGGTCACCCATCAACGGACGGCCCACGGCGGGCGTGGCTTGGCCTGATCGCTCGGCCTGTGCGGCTGTTATTACTTCTGTTAACCATATTGGGCGGGATGACCCTCAATCGTTGTCTAAACGAAGTTGTGCCATTCTCCACAATCACAGTGACTGCGATATCTCAGCAATTACTTATCATAGCTCTGCAAACCCTATGTCATTAAAATTGGTATTAGGTCAATAAAATAGCCGATTACGTAGGGTTCAATACCGGGTACCTACTTAATGTATTTTTGTGAAATCTAGTTGCGTGTAAATGGACTTGTTTAGAATTATTCTTATAAATATGCTGGTGCAATGTGCATGAAGTGGTTTAATATTCATGGGTTTCGTTTCCCTGTAAATTTTAACTGTAGGTGTAAGGTAATCATAGTGAAATAATGGTTGAACAATTTTATTTATGCTATCTGTAGGTCCTATAGGTTGGTTTTCGATAAATTTCGTCAGAAAGCATCGCGGACGTCCCATTAATCGTACCCCTGTCTTAGTCATCATTCTGTGTCTTTGTCTTTGACGTTTGAACAAAACAGGAACTATACATGGGCTATAATAATACCTATGATAAAGGGGCTGGAATTGTTTATGTAGTATGTACTTATCCGTATGCAGCGATCTGGCAAAGCTTGTGTCGATGAATCGAGACAATGACAGAATATGCTTAGCACTGTTAAATAATATTCAGGACTTTCTGCCTAACAATGGTCTGTCTCAGGAGCTAATGATGACAAAATACGTAACCACGCAGCTTAATGAGGCGCTATGGGTAGGAGAAGACATCCTTGTTGCCGCGTCGGAATTCTACCTTGTGAACGTGTTTGTTCACACGAATAACAAGAACAGCGGGAAAACACTGTTTTCACACATGTTTTCAACAATCAACAGCACTATGATAACTGGGATTTAATTGACGACAACCACTACAACAGTAACCAGCAAATTCTAACGCAGGAATCGACCAACGCAAGAATATCACAACATTTCGAAAATTCAAGTAATCAGTACAACATAAGATAAGAGCAAAAACAGTTCACAACACCCGAGGTGTTGTTTCCAAAAGATTCCAAAAGAATAACCCCCAATTACTTAATCCATTAACAACGCGTAAACAAATAGCGGCATTGATTTTCGATGCTGGCACGTGGGATGAGGTTAAAAAGTATGCTCAGCAAGGTTTGTGAATGTGAAATGTGAATGCCAAAAAAAATAATATTAAAGAACTAACGATTACATTAATGTTGTTTGCTGAACATACAATCTATTTCGTATTAATAACCATAACATTAATGATTACAAACGCTATGTTCACTTACACAATATTTTGACAGTTAGTTTTTTTTTTTTTTTTGAAATAGCTGTAGTTAATTATCAATTACATTTACACTTATTTTCTATATGATTGTTACCTAGCCATTTGTAACCCTTCCTATTCACGACCTAAGAAAAGATCGGTCAGCATTCGTACGGTTCTTTCCTTAGACCTTTCAATAGAAACCACTGGTGGCGAAGGAGTAGACGAATGATCGCGAGTACCAGCTGGACTTTCATGTACATCACTCTCGTCGAACAGAGACGACTGATTGCTGCCAGCTGTACTTGTTTGCGCTTGGGTTGAGACTTCAGCCTGTGCCCTTTGTCTACGTCTACGGACACCTGTCACAATCACCACACTTGACGTCTTGCTATTGCCTACACCGTTTGTTGGTGGTCTCGCTGACTTCCCAACTCTTTCCGATGATCCTGCCGTACGCATGACCAACTGACTTCGTGTTCTCCGATATCGGCCACCGCGTTCATCTTCTACCATATACGAGCGCGGTTGCGATGCACGTGCTACTATTGTTACCGGTTTCCTGTCGCCGTTACTGATTAAAGTGGCCTTATCACCTGATGATAGGCTTTTAAGTGTGTTCGCCGTTTTGTCGTAGTTTATTTTAATTTGTTGTCTGTTTGTCATTATTAATTTGTAGTTCTGGTCGTTATCTACCTTCTCCGTTAGCAACTTTGTACTAACTGGTAACCTCGTTTTAAGACGTCTTCCCATTAAAATCTGTGCGGGTGAGTCTATATCATGGCGTGGTGTAGCTCTAAAATTTTACAGTGCCAAGTAAAAATCCTGTCCCGAATCCACACACTTCTTTAGCAAATTTTTTACGGTCTGTACGGTTCTTTCGCTTTTACCGTTTGACTGTGGATAATGCGGTGATGACGTCTCATGCCGTATTTCCCATTCGCACATAAACTTTTTAAACTCCTGTGAGCTATAAGCCGGTCCATTATCACTCACCAGCTCCGCTGGTATACCGTGCCGCGGGAACTGCTCTTTCATAAAAGTAATAACCTGTCTAGAGGTAATACTCGACAACTGCCCGACCTCAACATAGTTAGAAAAGTAATCGACCAAGACAATGTAATTTTATTTTGCATATTCGAACGTGTCCGAAGCTAGTTTGTGCCAGGGCAGTGCCGGGACACTGTGCTGCAGCAGCGGTTGGCGGCGCGGGCGGGGCGCATGCAGCGCGCATGCCGCGGACGACCGCACCGCACGCTCCTCGTCCTCGCACATTCCTGGCCAAAACATTACTTCGCGCGCGCGCCGCTTGCATCTTTCTATCCCTAAATGTCCTTCATGGACTCGTGACAGCATGTTTTCTCGTAAAGCACGCGGAATAAACACACACTCCTCCTTGAAAACTATACCGTCAACGCAATGTAGCTGTTCGCGATATGGCCAGAAAACATTAACTCTCTCAATCACATCACGCCTATTTTTAGGCCAGCCTATAGTAATATACCTAATTAACCATCTGCCGTCATTATCTAACTCTGTTTCTTTTTTTATAGATTTCTGAATTGGTTGGCTGAATGGCACATTCTCCAACATAAAACAAGTTTGTACTTCAACTTCTGCAGACACTCGGTCATGCATAATTTCCTTAAGAGGAGCCCGCGATAGCGTGTCCGCTATATACATAAATTTGCCCGGCGTGTACACCACCTTAAAGTCGTATCCTTGCACTCTCATCATCATTCGTTGTAACCGGGCTGGAACCGAAACTAATGGCTTACTAAATAAGGCTTCCAGTGGCTTATGGTCAGTATGCACGGTGATATCAGACCTGCCATAAATGTACTGCCTGAACCGCTCGACCCCAAACACAATAGCCAGCATTTCTTTTTCTATATGTGCATACCTGGTCTGGGTGTCTGTAAGCGTGAGCGAGGCGAACTCCACCGGACGGCCACTCTGCAGCAGCACGGCGCCCAATGCGACGCTGGACGCGTCCACCGACAGCACTACCGGCTCGCTGTCGCTGTAGAGCGCCAGCACCGGTGGGCTGCTAAGCTTTGCTTTTAGCCTGTCCACAGCCTCTGAATGTTGGGATTCCCAAGACCACTCCGTTTCCTTTTTTAACAGCGACCTAAGTACGTTCACACTCTCAGAGTAATTTTGTATAAATTTTGCCAAATAATTGACCATGCCTAAAAATCTCTCCAGAGCCTTTCTATCGGTCGGATAAGGCATCTCTATGATAGCTTTGACTTTTGAGTCGTCTGCGCGGATTCCGTTCGCATCAAACTTGTGACCCAAGTATGTAATTTCAGATACACCAAATTTACATTTTTCTCGATTACATTTTACACCGATATCCTTAGCACGTCTCAAGAGGCACTCTAATCTCCGGTTGTGCTCATTCATAGTGCGCCCCCATATTATAACGTCATCAATAAAAGATTCTACGCCTTCTAAATCTTCTAAATGCTGCCGAAGCTTCGCATGAAATACCTCTGGCGCACAGTTTATACCGTAAGGTAAACGTAGAAATTGGTACCGACCAAACGGTGTGCTGAACGTGCAAAGGTCGGCACTTGCGTCATCTATCTGAACCATCCAGAAACCGCAGCGAGCGTCCAGCACACTGAACACAGTAGCACCGCGCAAGCGCGATGCCAGCTCGGGCACTGTCGGTAACGAGTAATGCGCACGCCGCACCGCGCGATTTAGAGGTCGTGGACTAAACAAACACGAATACTGCCATCTTTTTTCGCGACCAAAACAATTGCCGCTTACCGCTATCATTATCATCACTGTTACTATTTACGGTTTCTACACTGAGATTTAATACTTTGCGTATTGCTTTCTTTTGCTCACACACGCGCGAGAAGTGACCTTTCTTTTCACAAACATAACACATGGCGTTCCGTGCCGGACAGCGCTCACCGCCTAGACACCGCCCGCTGCCGCACAGCTCGCAGGCGCTGCGCTGCTTGTGCGCCGGCCGCGACCCAGCGGCGCCGTCGCCGCCGCCGCGCCGTCCTCTTACACGCCGTCCGCCTTTTGCGCTGCTACCGGCTTGAACTGCATTCACTTGCACACCCGCTGATGTGCTGTCGATGAACTTACTTTCCTCTTTGGACATCTCTGCCGCCTGGCAGATTTGTATCGCCTTTGCTAATGATAAATCATCTGTGCGGAGAAGTCTGTCTCTCACAGTATTGTTGACAATACCACACACGATCTTATCTCGCAACAAGCTCTAGTGTAATCCACTGAACTCGCACTGCTGACTCAATACCCTCAATGCTGTTACGTATTGGTCGATGTTTTCGCCGTCCTCTTGATTGCGTGTGAAAAACTTAAACCGCCTCACTGTGATATTTGGTTTTGTGCCGAAATACTTGTCAAACTTTTTCAATACACAATTTATGTCGTTTTCACTTTCACCTTCATCAAACGTGAACGTTGTATAAGCCTCATAACCAGCTGATCCAATGAGGTTAACCAACAAACTAGCCTGGACTTCTTTAGGCTCTCTGCTCACTCCAGATGCTATAAGAAAAACTTCGAACAGCTTCCGCCATTTGTGCCACGCGTCCGATCGCGCAGCTGGACCACCGTCGAGCGATAATTCCGCTGGAGGACGTACGTGCTCCATTTTTTTTTTCGTTTTATTTACAAATACGATGCGGCACACAAGTATTTTATAGGTTCAAGACCGTTTTAACTCGCAAATTTGTTAAAAAGGCACACCGCTGCCACCATGTAATGAAACACGCTGGTTGGTTAAACACTTATTTATTTACACACACCCTCACTTACAATTATCACATGTTGACATACCGTCAGACTACTTAATATACTACAGAGGTCACAGTCTCTTTTAAAGTTCAGACATAATCTTGGTCAGATCATGTTAAGACCATGAGGATTGGTGTCTGAAATGGTCTTTTGAGGAAAGAACCACACAGATTGAGTGGGCCTGTCCAGTCAGTGCACGCATTTGTCATTAATCGTGCAGCTCAACTCAAAACGTAAGGAGCTCAACGATTCGACGAACAATACCAAAGAAAGGACATTTGGGTTTAGGCCGTACTCAAACTGCCAGATCGATCTAGTTAGATCTTCTACCTTTCATATCTTTTTTCTCCCAACTTCTCTAACCATGTTACAATTTGCTTTTCTGTTGGTCTTATTTCGTTCTTTAACTATTCATAGGTTTCCATAATATACGCAACTCCTAACAATGGGCCCCAAATTACATGCAAGCTCGCCATTCTCCTTTGGATGAATAAGTAACATTTTGTGTATTATTGTTCTTTTCCCGATACTTTCTTGACAGAGTATTATATAACATATAGTACAAGTAAAGGCGTGAAAAGGTATCAGACAGAGTTACTTTCGCATTTCTTCTATTACATACTTGGGATTACCGTTTCATTTAACTTGATAAGTACCTCGTTGGTCTACTAAGACTGCTGATCATGGGATCCTGTGTTCGTTTCCTGGATCAGACAAAGACACAAGCTTCTTTATTGTGACAGAGTGTGCCGTAATCAACCTCGCGGGCAAAGTGCGGGTTGATGGATGTCACATGTCTTCAAATTTGCTGGTTTCCTCACGATGTTATTCTTTACCGTGACTTCGTCATCATCTTCATCCACAGCCCGACTTACCTGCTGCTGAGCATAGGCTTCTCTTTTCTTGTGCCGATACCACGCTTCTGTGCCAGCCTCATCCAAATTCTATCCGCGATGGTAACAATGTCGTCTGCCTTTCTCGCCGCCGGACAACCGTGGCTTCGTCTCCCAGTCCTTACATGTATATTCTATTACAAGCCTGTGTTTGCATATTGCAGGGCAAAGTCGTTCTTTGCCTTTTATGGCGAAATGTGGGCAGAAACATCTACCTAATATTTCTGAGAATATAGGAAAATGTTAATGAAAGTAACAAGCTAATCATAAATGAAGTTTATTGATTGATCTGCAGTGAAACAAAGAGTGAAGTGAGTAGAATCACAACGCCGGCGACCACATTGCTTGAACTAGAGTCGTTGGGGCGCTCTATTGGCCCGATGACATACTCATACATGTGGTCTAGCACCGCTTGCTTCACCGCTTCCAGTTCTTCTGTCTCACTGTTGCCTGTTGGCCTGCAAAAATATGAAATCAAAATTATTGACAGTAAGATAAAATGCTAAGTTGTACGACAATCGTTGTCACAAAAACGCGCATGAAAATTATTTTTGAAGCGTACAGACTTGAACGCATTGTATGCACGAGCATGTGATGCACACACGTTCTACTTTTCAAACTTTACATGTGCGCTCTTTCTGGGTTAACGCGTGAATCCGTTCATCTACGACGGGACTTTTAAAAGACCCAAACAATCTATTAAATGAATATGTATTTTTTATATTTATGCATTTGAACGAATACTAAACAAAAACATAATATTAATTAAATACATAAGGTTAACAAACGTTAAGTAGTTACAGTGTTGCAGTACACTGTAGTGGTAGCAACTGGACGAGCGTTACGAAAATAAACAAATATTTTGAAATAAATAAGTAAGTCACTATAAAGCTAAGTACCAATAGCTACAAACCAAAACAGATAAGAAATAATTTCATTTACCTAAACTAAGCAATGAATAAATAATAAGACTACAATTAAGATAAAACTTTCAGAATATTAGAATTCAATTAATCTTTCGAGCATGCAAATATATCAATATCAATGAAGTTTGAATTATAGGATTCCATCATTCTTTGGGTTCTTGTAAATGTATCTCTTCAGGTTCTTGTATAAAACGCACACTATGCAGCCGAGCATATTATAAGTTAGGGGATTACATTGCTGATAAAAATGCTTGGCTAATCGCTGGTCCTGCTCCTCAAGGACGCATCAACTAATTGATTAGCATTTAAAAATACTGTTGGAGCTGCTGAAGATTAAAAACAAGAATCTTTGCATTGTATAGACTCAACTTTTTTAGTACTGTATAATTGCTATATGCCATATGTGAGTACTATGCTTTAAAGCTACCATTTACAGGGTAAGTCTTTCATTGACTTGAATGTGTCCTGGCGGCTGAGAGTTTGTCATGCTCACTTTAATGTTTCGCTGATGGTGGCGCGTGTGTTGGATCATTTAGCTCCCTTCATAGTGGTTGAGTTGAATGGTGCTAATCCATGCGTCATGTTCGTGAACGGGCGCCGTCAGTTGAGACTGGTCATCTCTTAGCTGCCACGGCGTATTTTAATTAAATTTTATTTCGAATTGTTTTCATATTTAAATAACGGACGCTTTTAACGTTCTGCATCGTTCTCACATGCATAATTTCAACATGAATGATGTAACCAATCTATTGTAAACATAATTTGATTTAAAAGAGTGTCCGCGGAGTTTCTTGCCCGTTCTTCTCCATAGGTACCTACTACGCTTTGGAATGGGCAACTAGCTTCATTTTTCTGACCGACCGACCTTGACAATTCAAAAGTGCCTGTAATTGGTTTATTTGAAATAAATGCTTTGAGTTTGAGTTTTGAATAGGGCAGCGTAAGTCAGACTAAGTACGACAAGGATTTAGCGTGAAAGAGTACGTCACGAACCTGAGGCACATGAACTGTTCAAGGGACAAAAAAACACAGTTTTTTCGTAAAATCAATGCCATCAAGATGATTGTAAATAATATCATGAATCACGTTGGCCTCCAGGTATTTGCGCCGGTTCTCCAAGCTGATAAGCTTGTACTTATCAAGAAGTTGGGTGTATGTCAGGTTAGTTTTAGTCCCATAACATCTGTAGCACATAGCACGTAGGTACTTGGGCTGGACCCTTTCTATTAAAATTACGTAGTTTTGGTGGAAGGGGATCCGAATAGGGACCTGAGAGCGAATGAGCGTCTTTTACAGATACCTTGAGACATACAGATTAGAGATAGGTTGAGGTGCGCTTAAATTCTGTTGAAGATCTATGTACTCATACATTTTAAAAGCACTATTGACACCTATCATACCCTCAAAAAGGAAATTAGCAAATAATAACAGGTTAGATGTCGTAGTTCGGCGAGGGTAAATCTTGTTATGAACCAGTCTTTCAAAAAGCTTTGACAAAGTCGGCAGAATCGAGAGGGGTCTATATTGTTCGCAACATGCTTTGAGCCACTTTTATGCCTTACTGCCTTAAAAACTTCAGGTTCTGCCCCCTTAGAGGGGTCCAACCAGGGAATATGCAAATTACAAATTAAGCTACCATTCACTGCGCACTGTTGCGGCGGACCCCGCTTGGTGAGCGTAGGTAAAACGGCTCAAATACGAACAGGAAAAAGTCTGAAAACATTTTGCAGTCAATATCAGGATCACTTGACTTGACATTCTGGTACTGCTGCATTGACGGATTGCCTGACTGATTATTACGGCTAGAATAAAGGACCAAAAATGCTTTATTTTACTAGAGAGACTAACTTTTTAAACTTTTTAAATTTTCACAAATCGTTAAGCCATAACCGTACTGTATAACTCCTTCATCCGCAGCTTGCTGGAGACCAACAGTGCTATCTGGAACCCCCATGAAAAAGTTTATACGCTGGTAATCGAAAAGGTACAGAAGTCTTTTGTCCGCTACCTCTACTTAAAACTTTATGGTTATTACCCGTACATGTACCCAACTCCATTTGTGCTGGGTATGGTGGGATACCAAAGTTTGGAAGTAAGAAGAAATCTTAGTCTGGTAATATATTTTATCCGCCTAATTCGTGGTACCCACTTTAATTCCTCGTTACTTCAGCACATCTCCTTTAACATCCCCCCACCAATAGACACGCACTTCGCCCTCGCCAACGTCCTCTATTCTCAATACCTCAAACTAGAACCATGACCCTTAAAACTAGTCCATTGTACCTGGCCCTCACCCATATTAGCAACATTTTGCTGTATGACGAGTGCTTAGATGGCTTTGCGGGTCCTGAACTGAGATTCCTGAACACTGCTACTCGATACCTTGAGTCCATTGCCACTCCCAGTGCAATCTCCTTGGAGTAAGTAATTGAGTTGTATATTGTTATTAATAAATTTGTTTCAATTTAAATTGGCTCATTTTATCTAATCTTGTCTAATTTTATCTAATTTTAATGAATTTATATACCTACTTTTTACTTTTTTCCTTTCCAATTTTGTTTAATGCAATCTAATTCTATGTCATTTAACCTAGTTTTGTGTTTGTATGTGTAATTATTAGTACTGACCGATAACTTGTATGTGTGGTGCTTACTGTTAATATAAGTTGGTTATAAATAAATAAAAATTACTTCAACTTAGTTAATATAGATGTAATGAAAGGTTTTACAAATATGGAGCAGAAGTTATTATAGAGAATTTATTATAGTCTTTGACGTTGCTGTATTTTTGCTTTAAATTTGCGGGTATTAATGACCTACTCACTTAATAATAAATCAAGTGCTTAGCATAGCAACTGGCCATGAATTGAGACACGCATAGTGGTATTTTTCTTCACAAGCACAGCACAGAAGTATGTTATTTACTCTAACTGGCTGCAGTCGGTTCGCCTTGGCAGCAATTTATTTTAAACTTGATGTAAACCATGTTTGAGATAAGGCCAGCACCACCTAGTTTACTTCGATGAAAGTATGAAGCAACGGGAGCAGTGTATCGGATCGCAGTAGCGTGTGAATTCTTATGACTCTGTAATTACGAGCAAGACGTAGTAGTACCAAGAGAAATCAACAGATTGCGCCAGGATCGTTAAATGACTTGCGAATTTGATATACTATCAACTTAGTCAAGATGGTAAACAAAACTTAACAAATGCAGTGGGGACACTGTAGAAGCTTAGCATATACTGTCAGGTTACTAAGTACTGGTCCACCTTTTATTTGATGGAGTTCCTGATACTATTGAACACAAATTTTCACGAAAACTTTGGTGTGTTTGAAGATTTTTTTTTTCAAGGTTTGCACAAATATAAGCTATAATTATGTTATATTTATAAACGGAATTTCATATTATTTCACCTTGATATTTGATTTTCCAATATGTTAAAAAAAATGCCCCATTACTTTATTACGAAACAGTTTTTTTTTTACTTTTGTAATCGACGGCTTTTTAAAAGGCCCGTCGCATTATAGGGGTTTATCACGTGATTGTTTCTTATTTAGCACGCGACCATTAAAAAACCTCAATTTCGAAGTAATTGATGATGGATTGGAGCTAGGTGATGAATACCCATACTTTATCGAACCAAGTTACCATTTTTCTACCTGAGTTGATATCGCCAAAGATGAAAACTCCGGAGTTTATCGCCAGAGTCACGTTCGGTGGCGGAGCTCGTAGCATTCAAAATTTTCAGGTAAAGTTATGGTTTAAAATTTATTTTAGGTTTCAATTAATTCTGCTGTCTAGTTTATATTATGAATTACATAACTCATATAAATAACATCCCGCCTTGTTTTCCCGAAGGGTTGGGCAGAGGTGTTCCTGTACACCCACATTTCGCCAGTTATGTTTAAGTCCATGTAATAGGGGGCGAGCCTATTGCCATCAACCGGGCACAAATCCAGACTCCGGGCTGCTACTGAGAAATTCCAGATAGGTAAACCCAATAACACTTTGCCCGACCTGGGAATCGAACCCAAACCTCATGCTCAGCAGTAGCGATGAATGCGATATCTACTCAGATTAAGTTTTTATATTGCTTTAGTGCCTCAACTAACAGCTGAGGTAATGTTTTGTGAGAGCTCTGACAAGCCTTTATAAAATATGACAAAAAAAAAATCGGCTATGATTTTAAAGTATCTGTGCATTCCACATCTATTTCTCCTACTCCAGGTGTGTCGACCGATTTTGGTTTTATTCAGCCAACCGTTCCTCTTCAAAGCTCTACAGGCAGAGGAACAATGAGCAATGGTCTACAAAACTCTCAGCCAGGGGCGACCATTAATAAAACTATTATTTCTGCCACTGCTAAATAACACAACCCACAAAAAGGGAGATAGTCATCTGCCCTACTTAGAACACAAGAATGACAAAGTCGTCCGTACAAATCCATGTACTTATGTAATAACGTTTCACCCCAATTTTCTTCGATTTTCACAGTCAAACTGGGTAATGGTCTTTGTATGTGTATTTTTCTTAATGATTACTTTACGGTTATTATTTTGTTTTTATTTAAATTGATTCCATAATACTTTGTTTCCGTCTTAGACCACCATACATGCATACGACACCTATATTACGACGGGCCTTTCAAAAGGCCACCTTTTCCTGGCTTTCAGCAGAATTCGTTTCATAATTTTTCCTAGTCATATGATTGGAGAAAAAAATTGTTTCAGATAAATCGGTGTTAAGGAGTGTTCGTATAAAGGCGGCTATTAAAATGTGACCTGTCTTGACATATAGCAATAAACAAAATTGTCAAACTTTAAACTCATTTTAAAATTTGTTGAATAAGAAGCTTTTGGGTACTTTGGATGTGTATTTTATGTTTTTTTTTTGGAATGTGCGTTGTGTCGGGCTGTTTAAGCAAATTTTCTTTATTTCTCTTACTTTTCTATGATGATGATGAGTTATAGTTAAAGACCGTAAGGATATTGTGAGCCTCTCTGTTGAACGGACAGTTGAAATAGCCTGTGTAGAATTGGAGCAGTTCATTATATTAAGTGTGTACAGACCTCCTTCAGGATTGTATGATTGTTTTGAAAAAGTTATGGATGAAGTGTTAAACAAAATCTGTACTTCAAACAAGTCTATCGTCACTTGTGGTGATTTTAATGTTAATTTGTTGGAAAACTCTGGGATTAGTACTAAAATTATAAGTTTGTTTCAGTCATACAATCTTGCTAACCAATTTTTGGAGCCCACTAGAATAACTCACTAGAATAACTAGTGCCACATGCCTAGATAACATTTATACAGATGTTAAACCAACTAACAAAGAAATTATTAATTTAATAGACTCGGATCATTGCGGACAGTTGATCACTATTTCAAATATAAACAAAAAAGTTATTAAAAAAGATATCACTGTTAATCCAAAAACCACTAAACGTTTGGAAACATTTAAAACTAAACTTTTGAGTAATTTACTACTTTTGTCAACTAATGAGGACTCTAATCATCAATATAATGCTTTTTTTAATATGTATTGCACACAATTTGATAAAACTTTCATTCCAAAGACATTCTCGGTTAATGGTAACGCTTCCTTCAGTGATTGGGCCACTGTTGGTATACATAAAAGTAGAAAACGTCTTTATGAGTTGTATGATGAACGGACTTGTATAAACACTGCTGAATTTAATTTATATGTTAGAAATTATTCGAAATTATTTAAAAAAGTTTGTTGCATAGCCAAGTCACGTTACTTGAGTTCAAAGATTAAAAATAGCAGTAATGTAATTAAAATGACATGGGCTATCATTAATAGCGAAACGGGAAGATCATGCAACCGAAGTAGTGACTACAGCCTTGCAATTGATGGCAATTTAATTCAATCGGATTCTCAAGTCGCCGCGACCTTCGAAAATTTCTTTGCGGAGATTCCCGTTTCGACTACTAAATCTCTAAACTCATCGCCCACTGCTGCAGAGTCTTTACTTAAAGAAAACGTTCCAGTTTGTGATTCTGAATTTAATTTCCAATATGTCACTTGTAGAGATATAATTAAAACCTTTCACACATTAAATGTTAAAAAAACCGCAGATCTATGGGGTAACTCTGTGGATGTTGCTAAGTCCATTATAAATATTGTAGCACCTACTTTAGCTGTTATTTTTAATAATTGTATTGACCGTGGTGAGTTTCCTGATCTTATGAAAAACAGTAAAATAATACCATTGTTTAAATCTGGTAGCACATCAGACCCTACTAATTATAGACCTATTTCAGTGCTGCCTACCTTTAGTAAAATTTTTGAAAAACTTATTTTAGATCAAATGCAAAGATTTTTTAATAAACACAAATTACTGCATAACAAACAGTTCGGTTTTACAAGGGGTCGTTCAACTACTGATGCCGGAGTTGAACTTTTAGGACATGTTTACAAGGCATGGGAGGACAAATGCGATGCTTTGGGGATCTTTTGCGATTTGTCCAAGGCATTCGATTGTGTTCTTCATGAAACATTGATCAGGAAACTGCACCACTACGGAATCCGGAAGGCCTCTCTGGATCTTCTTACTTCTTACTTAAGTGATAGGATTCAGACAGTTGATGTTAACGGAAAAAGATCACCTGGATCTGTAATAAGAATGGGGGTCCCCCAGGGTTCAATTCTTGGCCCATTTTTGTTTCTTATTTATATTAATGACTTGCCTTACCTCATAAAGGATAATCATGATATAGTGTTGTTTGCAGACGACACTTCACTTTTATTTAAACTCAAACGTCAGCAGCTGGTTACTGACAATGTAAATAGCGCCCTTGCTAAAGTAGTTAACTGGTTTAATGTTAATAACTTACTTCTAAACGAGAGAAAAACTAAATGCATTAAGTTTACGATACCTCATGTTAGACAAGTAGAAACTAGTGTTCTTATTAAGGGTGAAGAGTTGAAACCCGAAAACACCACAGTATTCTTAGGCATAACTTTGGATGCCAAGCTTCAATGGGGCCCCCATATAGATAAATTGTCAAAAAAACTAAGCTCTGCAGCATACGCCGTTAGGAAAATTCGTAATTTAACTGATTTAGAGACAGCCCGTTTAGTATACTTTAGTTATTTTCATAGTGTGATGTCGTACGGTATTCTTTTGTGGGGAAATGCCGCCGATATTCAGACAATTTTTGTTTTACAAAAAAGGGCAATTCGTTCAATTTATAAACTAAGTCCCAGACACTCCCTCAGAGACAAATTTAAAGAGATTAATATAATGACTGTGCCTTCTCAATATATTTATGAAAATCTTTTGTATGCACATAAAAATATTAATCTGTTTAAAAAATACAGTGATATCCATAACATAAATACTAGGAACAAACACAAATTTGTTGTTCCTACTACCAGACTCAAGAAAATAGGTAGCTCGTTTAAATGTCAAAGTATTCGTTTTTATAATAAACTTCCTGGCCACATTCAAGAACTAAGCCTTAATAAATTCAAATCATTTATAAAGCGGAAATTATGCCAGAATGCCTATTATACTGTCAAAGGCTATATTGAGGACAAGAAGGCTTGGGATTGAGCTGCTCCAATAAGTTTACACAGATATTGTCTATGTTTAATTTGCTGTTAAACTTTTATTTTTGTTTTTTTTGAGATAAACAATGACATCTTTATATTTACTGTTTAAAGTATAACATTGTTTTAATTTTTGAGAATGTGAGGACTATGTGAGTCATTGTTTTTTTTGTTGTTTTGTTGTTTTAATCACGGTCTGGCTGTTTGAGTACTTAACGCGGCCTACCCAAATGTCCTTTCTTTTGTATTGTTCGTGGAATCGTTGAGCTCCTTAGTTCTGAGTTGAGCTGCACCATGATTGACAAATGCATGCACTGACTGGACAGGTCCACTCAAATCAGTGTGGTTCTTTCCTCAAAAGACCATTTCAGACACCAGTCTACAGAGTCCTCATATGATCTGACCATGTTTATTCTCGGATTTTTACACTTTGACATGACGTGAAAATTTACTTTGCAAAGTATTATAATATTTTAATTATTGTGAATGTGAAGGCAGTGTGGATTTGTTGTTTTTTTTTTATCTCAATCTATTTTTAATTTTTAAAATTAGTTTTAATCATGGTCTGGCAGTTTGAGCAATTTATGCGGCCTACCCAAATGTCCTTTCTTTGGTAATGTTCGTCGAATCGTTGAGCTCCATATGTGTTGTGTTGAGCTGCATGATTACTGACAAATGCGTGCACTGACTGGACAGGTCCACTCATTCTGTTTGGTTCTTTCCTCAAAAGACCATTTCAGACATCAATCCACATGGTCTTCACATGACCTGACCAAGATTATGTCTGGACTTTAAAAGAGACTGTGACCTCTGAGTTTGTTTTGGCGTTTCTTCTCAGAGTAGTCAGATAGGAAACGCCGATCTCATCTACTTTTAAAATAGTATTGACGTGTAAAAGTGTTTGTAAAAACCTACTTACAGAAATAAAATCATTTATCATTTATCATTTATCATTTATACTTACCTAATAGCCCTACAATGTGACACTCCAGGCACGACGTAGACAGGCGCATTGTGGTGTGCGTGGGTTCTGTTCGGACCCATGGGGGACCAAGGGTCGTGCCCCCCGGCTACTGAAACCACGTTGTCAGGCAGGTGAGTGAGGCCCCCGAAGAATATGTTCGTTCGCTCGATGCCCGAGCGCAGTCTTGCTTCGTCGAAACTGTTGAGAAAAGTTTTGCTTTTACGACCAAGTACAGTTTCTTCAAACATAGTTTTCTCACAAAGTTGAATAACTGTCTGTGTTAATAACCTTGCACTCATTTAGTTTAAATGAATATGTAGTGACAAAGATTTAAAAGAATATGCTTAGATGGTTTGTCATGTTGATAGGATGAAAAGGTGACATGGCATAGTTGAGTGGAAACGCCGACGGATACATGACGACTCATGACACATGATGGCCACGGGAACATGACCGGCCTAGGAGGACATATAGTGAATATGTCCTCCTAGGCCGTTCATGTTCACGAAAGGTCAGGCGGCGTTCGTATATGACCAGATGTATGACGCAGCAAAACGATACATAACAGAGATCTAGATCTAGAACAGGGATGCACAGACTTATTAAGACTAGGGGCCACTCGGGCAAATTATGAACTGATGGCGGGCCGCCAGAAGTATAGGTAATTAAAGACAATAAAGAATTGATAATAATGTATTAAAATTGAAAAAGAATTTATTAAGTTGAAGCGTGGCACTGCATAGTGCTTACAATCTTTTTTATATTTGGCTCAAATTTACTTGTAGCAACACGTTAAACTGCTAACTTTCGTTTGCAAGGCGGTTTCGATTTTTTGTTTTATTATTATTTAGTATTGAAAAGGTTTGTTCACATATATAGGTAGAACCAAATAAGCTGGCACATTTCAGAGCGTTTATACGCAACTCTTTGTACGTATTTTTATCAATGCAGCGGTAAAATTTCAGCAAGTCTCCTTCGTTGAATTTGTTGCGTAAATCTTGGTCGTTTTGAATGTCGATAATTTCTAACTGCATTGACTCTGGCGCATTTTCAACTGAAATCGTGAAAGGATTGCTGAATATGTCCAACAGAGGTTTCACTTTTTTAAACTCCGAAAATCTGTCTAGAAAAGATTGAATCAAAATATCTAGCTTTTCTACATAACTGAAATTAATCGCAGTTTTGTTGAATTTTTCAGCCATTTTCTTATAATTCGGAAAATGATTGTAATTTACAAAATTCAATTGCGATCTGAAAAGTGTCAGCTTGCATTGAAAGGATGATACATGAGCGTAGAGCTGGGATATCAGTTGAATTTTGCCTTGAAGCCGTGTGTTCAAGACATTCAAATGATTTGTAATGTCAATTAAAAAAGCCAAATCACACAACCAATCAGGATTTTTAAGTTCCGGGACATCCCTTTGCTTTTCCGCCAGAAATATTCCAATTTCTTCTATTAAATTTAGAAATCGTTCCAGTGTCAATCCACGACTTAGCCACCTTACTTCTGTATAATACAGTAAATCTCCATATTCGCTTTCGATGTCATCAAGGAATTGTTTGAATTGCCTGTGATTGAGTCCTCGTGATTTTATGAAATTTACAGTCGAAACTACCACTTTCATGACATTTTGAAATTCTGTAGGAGAGTTTTAGGACAGAGGGCTTCTTGGTGTATAATGCAGTGAAACTGCATGAGATCTTCAGCGTTTATGTTGTTTTCTTGCAGATGCTTTTTCAGCAAAGTAAACAGCCCAGAATTGACACCAATCATCGAAGGAGCACCGTCAGTCGCAACTCCCGATAATTTTGATAAGTCCAAATCAGTTTTTGAACACTCATCCAAAAGTACATTGAGTATATCAACTCCTCTGGTTTAACCTTTCAATGAACACATTCCTAATAACTCTTCTAAGACTTCAAAATCTTGAGTAACACCTCGTATGAATATGAGAAGTTGAGCTGTGGAACTAATATCAGTAGATTCGTCGAGTGCTAATGAAAAAAATTCAATGATCTTAGTTTTTTCATTTAATTGTTCCGCAATATTACCTGACAAAGACATAATTCGTCTTTGGATAGTCATACGATTAAGTTGAATTTTCTCAAACTTTTTTGCTGCTTCTGGACACATTTTCTTAGCGGCAATTTCTATGCATTCTTTTACAAAATCCCCATCATTGAAGGTAAACATAGCTTGATGACCAGTAAGCTCCCGTTTTAAAGACAACATTTTTTGCTTTCTTAATTCGCCTGTAAACTTGGTAAAAGTAGGATGCTGCGTTTCATAGTGCCTTTTTACATTATATTCCTTTGCAATAGCAACAGAATTCTTGCAAATTAAACAAACGACTTTGTTATGCGACCATACAAAAAAGTATTTCTCAGTCCAAATTTCTTGAAACTGCCGATTTTCATCTTTAACCTTACGTTTTTTACTAGGCCCTGGCTTGTCCATGTTGCGTTCTAATCCTGGCTATGATTAACACAGCACCTAAAAACAATTACAGTACCTACTTAAATTACCCATCCTTTTTTAATTACCAAAAATAATTGATTAAATATGTAGGGAAACACTTATTAATAACAGAGTTTTACTTACGATTTCACAACACAATTATACACGGCACTTGACGGGAAATCTACGTTGAATGTGGATCAAAATATATGACACCGGCTAGTCGAGTTAAAATCTACACTAGAACTATTGACACTTCACTCAAATTAAAACCGAACTGTCGGTCGCTTTTTATATTTTAATCATCAGGCATCTCGCAGGTCAACCTATGAGGTTGTCGTCTGCTTAAACGGACTTGCCTGTGGTTGCCCTAATAAATTAAGGCCTCCATCAAGGACTTAAACTTAAATACTAACTAAAACTAAGCGACAACGCTAAGGGCACCCCCTGTGGGGTACGGACCTCGGCTTAGGGCTACGCTGGAAGAGGGCAGCAAGGGACTAGCTGGATCAGGATTTCTTTGATTTAGGGGCTGTCGGTCGCCGCGGTTAGCGTGGCTTTTATACCGCACGTATAGAGTCGAAAACTGTCTGGAGAAATCTCGAAACCGACTCTGGAAGCTTCGTGTATCTACCTAAGCGAGCAATCGGGAATTCGGGACTATTGCTATCTCGCTTGCTCTAACAATATAACCCGTGGATAAGCCGCCACCGCGCTGCCGTCGTCGCCGCGCCGCCGGCCGCGGCGCTTCCTCAAGAAAACGAATTTAACCGAGATCGGCACGAACATTACCGACCGCTGCTACCGACGCATGCACGGCGCACTTAAGAGCGCGCGCGCGAGATTCAAATTACTTTTCGAACATATTTTGTTTACTCTATAATTATACCATTGTAATCCTGTTCGCGCCTCTTTCATTGTACACGCTCCACATAAGCTTCCAAAAGTGGTGACCCCGTACGTTAGACGTGTCGCGAAGTTACTGAGTCGCAACCGCGTGTACACAGCGAAGTTTCGAGAACGTTCGAGAACATTTCGTTTAAAATAATTTTCTTCTGAGCGTTATTGCAGAAATGGCGGAGGACAGAATTACGGAGGCGTTGGTTGCAGCATCGGGGTCACCAAAAAAAACAGTTTAGAGATATGAGGAACAGGGTGTAAAATTCACTCATACTCTTTAGAAAAGGGCGGATCCGCCGACCAGATGGATGTTGTATCTGGTGGGCAACTGCCCGATGATTGTTATCGGGAAGTTGTATATATGCTAGCTGCGCGGTAAACTATGATTGCGCGATGCAGGATTAGTGTGATGCGTTGTTCGCATGTGGCGGTGTAGATGCCGCCACATCACTCCCCTCCGGAGACCGGAGGTCGATAGTAGACTAAGTCTTGTATCTTGCGATGCTTGCTAATGCCAGTTGGGTTCCAGTGGGTTGGAACCGGGTGTCGCATAGTTCGCGGTGAGTCGGAACTGTCTGCAAAGATGCCCCAGTGAGTCGGGGTGGCTGACTGCTCGTGTCATTCACGTCGGTGTCACCAGTTTAGAGATATGAGAAACAGGGTGTAAAGTTCACTCATACTCTTTAGAAAAGGGAGGATCCTCCGACCAGATGGATGTCGTATCTGGTGGGCAACTGCCCGATGATTGTTGTCGGGAAGTTGTATATATGCTAGCTGCGCGGTAAACTATGATTGCGATGCAGGATTAGTGTGATGCGTTGTTCGCATGTGGCGGTGTAGATGCCGCCACAAATGTATGAGAGTATTATTTTTGCTGTCGGCGGGCCACCAGTATTCGATCGGCGGGCCGCATGCGGCCCGCGGGCCGTGGTCTGTGCATCCCTGTCTTAGAAGAACACGTGGTCCCGTATGCGGGTTTTATTGGCAGTGTGTACGGTCTCATCCACTGTACATTTACTTTGCGAACGCAGCAACCTACTTGGATATCGTGCGTCATAAATATTATGCTATAATTATAACGTTTTAAGCAATGCACATCGAGTCACACAATAACCGCGGAATTAACCACTTGTCAAGAGAAAGAATCGCTACCACTTAACTTGTTAACCTTATACTTTTTAATAAAACTTTAAACTCAACTTGTGGTTATTTCAGTGTACTCCATAACTAAACCAACATTAACTAAGTGATAGTGTACGGTGCCTACAACCATTGGCTCCTACACAGTGGGTTCATGTTGATGCACGATAACGCCCGTTGTCACACCGCAATAATTGTAAGAGACTACCTGCAAGAATTTTGGATCCCTTTTATGCGCTTGCGAAGTCCAGTCCTGAACCCTTATTGAGCACCTTTGGGATGAACTGTTTTTTAATGTATGTATTTCAAGTGACATTTCACAAAACAATTGAGCAAATGATTGCCAACAGCGCCTCTCTGTCTATAAAGCTGTGTAGTAACCAAATGAATGAAGGATAAAAAATAAATTTGTTATTGAATTTAAATAGATTACATTTAAAGCGTGTTCGTAGCAAGAATAGAATACTCTGCGTAGCAGATGAAGACCGTGCGTACAGCTTACGTACCAGGCGTAGAACTGACGTAGCAGGCGTAGGATCCCACGCCTAGCACGTAATGGAACTAATTTTCCAAGCCACTCAGAAAGTATTGCGAAAAAAAGTTTTTATGTATTAGAGACTGGCCAGTTATAATCTTTTTTGAAAATATGATTATTTGTTATTAAAAATAGGTACGTTCCATTTTCAAAGTTTCCCTCCACATTGTTTGCGAGCTAATTTCAATTAATGTGTCACATAAAAAATATCTGGAAAAAAAAGTTTTAATTTGTAAAACTGTTTTTTTGGAGTTGAAAGACCGTCACAAGCAGTAGATTTTGACATTTTCTTTTAAATACCCGTAATTTTTGGAATTATTATGTCGTTTATTTATTTTTATCCTTATTCTAATACATTTTTAAATATTTTTATAAAACAACTTTTAAAAAAAACATTTAAAAATATAAAAAAATAGTGGTCCGCCGGTAGCGGGAGCAGGGTCCAAGCTACTGGTGGTTAGGGCTCCAGAGACAGGAACCTCCTCACAATGCGAGCCGTATCGAGGAGTACTGCCTTCTGAATCAGGCCCTTGATCCAACCGCCTAACGAAAGCCTCGAGAGATGTTGGTCGAGGTTTTTTGCCATCAGGCCATTGGCCGATACGACAATCGGCACAATGACAGCCGAGCTCACATTCCACATGTCAACAACCTCATGTGCTAAGTCGAGATATTTAATTTGTTTCTCTTTCTCAGCTTTCACGAGGTTCTCGTCATGTGGAATGGTAACATCGATAATCATTGTGCGGCGCGCTAATCGATCTATCACTACTATGTCAGGCTTATTAGCGATAATAGTCCTGTCAGTAATGATAGACCGATCCCAGTACAACGTGACAAGGTCATTTTCGAGAACTGGGTCGGGTACATACTTGTAATACGGTACCTCAGAATCCACAAGTTTGTATTGCAAAGCAAGTTGCTGGTGAATAATCCTGGCTACTTGGTTATGCCTGTGCAAGTACTCGCCGTTAGCCAGACGAGAGCAACCAGAGATAATATGTCTGATGGACTCACCTGGACGGTGGCATGCCCGACACACGTCAACCGTCCCGTCCTTCATAATATGTCTCCGGTAGTTATTCGTCAAGATAACTTCGTCCATAATTGCACAGACGAAACCTTCTGTTTCCCCGAAAAGGTCACCAAAACGTAGCCAGGATACGGACGCTAGGAAATCTACACCAGGCTCATGAAGAGCCCGATAGAAGCGCCCGTGAAGCTCCTTGCTTTGCTATACCGCCTTACGGTCATCGGTAGTAAGTACTACAGGTTTGTGCCAGTTCTCTTTAGCCATGGAGAGCGGAGTAAGCCCCTTGTCCACTGCGACCACATCACGGTACATACCCAATTTGGCTTTAAAAAAATATTCCCTGAGACTGCACACCTCGCGGTTGTGGAGGGTTTTCGCATTTAAAAAGCCTCGACCCCCGCACTTTCGCGGGATGTAATAATATATATATTATTATTATTATTATATTATTTATTGTTTATTTTCGGAGAACAATGATCCAGCGTGTTAGTAAACAATAATATAACTCATTAGTTCATTACTAGTGTTAGTCGTAACAATCCAATAGAGACAATAAATAATATTGTGAAAAGGAAACCCCCAAATTAACGTTTAGTAATTGTCCTTCTCACAAAACTTTTAATAATCGGAGAGTTCATACTCTTCGCCACAGTTTTTAATATACTGTTGCCACTCGCCCGCAACCTTGACAACAGCGACGCGGTTGTCTTGCGAACGAGAATGAATACATGGCAAAGATTTTTTATTTTATTTTTCTGTTAACTTTTACGACTTACAGGACATCCTGTGTGTATAAACTTACTATGTGGAGAAGATGTCCTTGCACATTTGATGGAAGTACTCGACGGGCACGGTGTGTAGGAAGGGCTGCCTCGAGCTGGTGGTGGACTGATACCAGCCGAACTCCACGCAAGTCTGGTACGTCCAGAGACGCACTGCAAACAAATATGGTGATTAAAACCTGCAACTATATTATTCTTTTTTTCGAGTCGATGGCAAACGTAAAATATTTAATTATGTTAGGTGAGTGGGGCCCAGTAGGCGGCAACGCCAATCGCGGCATCAGAGGCGTTTATTAGAGTTCTCTATTGTGTCACCTAACTTTTTTCATCCATAATTTAAAGTTCCGTCATTTGTCCGAATGATAACTTACCAGAACTTAATATCACATAATATCACATGCCACAAAATTTAAATACCTAAATATAATATGTCCTAAATCCGTTTGTCATAAATATTACAATCAATAATATTCAAAGGACATAAATAAATATATTATACATGTACTAAAAAAGCAATTTTTTTCTGAACATGTGGTTTTTGTAAGCAAGCAAGCATGTCGCATGCAAGCAAGCATGCAGCATGCAAGCAAGCATGCAGCATGAAAGCAAGCACGCAGAATGCAGCATGCAAGCAATCATGCAACATGCAGCAGGCATAGTTTCTGTCACGGCTCCGGCGCTGCGGGGCTCCGGCGGTCCCACGCGAGTTTATCGTCGCAGATTGTTACAACCACCTGCTCCTCAACTCGCGGGCCGCCTCGCCCCTCCGCGCCTACGCGATTTTGAATTACACTCTAGGGGTAGAGCAGACAAGACTGCGTGGAGTCGGATTTACAGCGATTCGTTTCTGTCACTAAAACCTAAGTTTTAACAAATGTTTTAGGACTAAAAATTTATTATAAATGAACACTCGGAAAAAAAACATTATTTAACACAATACTTAGGACACATGACTTAAGGCCATGTAAAATTAGGAGATTTAATTATTATAGTACTCGATATTATGACAGAATTCTTTTAGAACTAAAGATAATTATGGTAAACAAAATTTCGGGATTTTGAACATTATGGTTACTGAAGTTTAGAGCAAACGTGTTATTGATAATGATTTTCGGACAAGCCAATGTACGGACACTTTAGGACAACTGTATTTGAATTTAGAATCCTAGTTTCCTAACTATTATTTTATTTAATATTAGGTCTTTACCTATGAAGTTGCCCTTTCACAATGCTGGTAAATTAAATTCTAAATTCAAATGAATTTTATTTAAGAAATATGTAATTCTATTTTCAAATTCAATCATTTGTTTATTGTTTAGTATTTTGTTTTCACTACATTTGTTTCTTATTCATCAATATGGACACGATAAAAACACGAGTTTGGTGGCGGTAACAATGCCGCACAAACGGCTCGCAACATCAATTACGTGTGCGGAGTGAAAACTTCAAACAAACGCACTACGCTTTACTGGTTTCCGCTGCTCCTACACGAAAAGAATACTTGAAGAGTTTGTAGGGCTCGCCATAATCACTCCTACCCGAGCACGGTAACGACTAAGCTTGCATGCCTTAAGTTAAGTTGAAACTATGAACTACTATCAATTACAGACAAATTGAGTGAGTGTGCGTGACTATAGTCAAAGTCAAAGTCATTTATTTCAAATAGGCCCATAAAAAGGTACATTTGAACGTCAAAATTTACATTAAAAATAGAACTGATTCTAGGCGCCACTTCCAAAAAGTAGTTTCGTATGGAGAAGAAGTGGCAAGAAACTCCACTGTTACTCTTTTAAAATGTTTTACAATATTTTGTATACATTAATTATATTTCTATATGTGAAGACGATGCACCAAGACTAAAAATACTATACCACAATTGGTAAAAATAATTAAAAATAAAGCAAAGGCATATAAATTAATCACATGATAGGTACATTGTGCTCACATATTTACAAACAATTGTAAAAATATATGATTTTCCTAAAATATTAATTAGGAATAAGTCAGGGTGTGAGTAAAGTAAAAATAACAAATTATACAATACAATAAGCAAATAGTATGATTTTGTCTAGCCTGTCCTATGGAGCAGGACCAGCACGTTTCCAAGCATTCTTATCTAGGATATAATCTTCTTATTTGTAATATGCTTGTTTACAAAGTGTTTTTTTAACATGAGTTTTAAATTTTCTTTCATTTAATTGCAATATTTCACAAGGTATTTTGTTGTAACATTTAACACAGTATCCTATAGAAGATGTATGTACTTTAGATAGTCTGAAAAATGGTTGATCTATTTTATTTTTATTTCTAGTGTTAATATTATGTCTATCACTTATTTTATTAAATAGATGCAGATTTTTTCTAACATACATTATATTTTCATAAATGAATTGGCAAGGTACAGTCATTATATTAATCTTCTTAAATAGTTCCCTAAGAGATTCGCGGCGACGTAGTTTGTAAATGGCTCTGACAGCTCTTTTTTGCAAAATAAAAATGGATTCAATGTCAGCAGCCCGACCCCAAAGTAAACTGCCGTATGACATAATGCTGTGGAAGTAACTAAAATAAACCAAACGCGCGGTAGTAGTAAAGAAACAACTTAAAGACGAAGGTCGTAAGTGAAACCGAAGCGTCAATCTATTGCTTTGTGAGATTGCTTATGGACTTATGAGCGCTACTGTACATAGTACTCACACATGTGTTATGCAATTACACAATACTTAATTATTGATATAATACAATGCAAAGGATGAACGCGAAAGTGACTCTGACTGTCAGTATGTTTGAGAACGGACTTCGATGAAATTTGCCATTTTATTCGCATCCGATAATATGTATTCCGGTACTATGTTCTGTGGGATAATTTGGAATCTTCTAGCGAAGCCACGAGCATAAACTAGTCATTCGCTGTACGTCAACTGCTAGATAAAAGGCCTACAACGACTATTCCCGTGTTTCTCGAATACAAATGATTCCCGCGACCTTAACTAGGTCCTCGGTCTACGTTGTGGTTGATGACACGGCAGGAGTAGCAGTTGACGTGCCACATGTCACGTGTTCGATTGTTGTCCGAAACAAACGTTTGTTAAGGTAAGTTTTCCAGGTCGGGCTATTTATTTTTGTGTTTAGGGAAATATCATGTGTTTAACAAAATACTGCAGTAAGCTTCATTCCGTGAATACTGGGTATCAAAGTCCTAGAAATCGAAGCCTTACAGACACACAACAAGATCGGGAACGCTTAAGCAATCTGTTTGAAACCTGGTCTTCCATACGAGTTAGGCAGAGGTGTGCCTACAGTAACTAAAACTTCCCGACACCAATGTTATGTTTGGGTTCAATGGTATAGAGGCAAGAGGCTGCTACTGAGAAATTCCTTATAGAACAACCCAATGACATGTCTCGTATTCTGTTATACGATATTTTTTTATATTTAATGTCAGAATTTTTAAAACGCCTGACCCTTGAGTTTGTTTTGCCATCTTCTCAGAGGTATTCAGATAGAAAATGTCAGTGATGGAGTTCACATTTTACTTTTTAACTACAACTCCGACTAGTAAAAGTCCAAAAGTGATTCTGACATTCATCAACACTCATTTCATTTCTCGACCTGAGAATTAGACACAGGACCACTTCTTTGATGTTGGGGACATTCATGATTTTGATGATCGCATACAATGACATAACACACTCACTTGTCTGTTTGTTTGTCCCACACAGGGTTAGTCTGAAAACTGGCGTGATTTAATGATTGGGTATGTGTTGTCTCTCCTATAACATGAAACCTTTTCAATTATTCTTCACAATCAAAACAGATGGTATTGTAGGTACGGTATAAAATTATTCCCTGAAGGTACTGTAGTTGGTATAACTTTAAATGCTACCCGTTGGCTCAATCCCCAGGTGAGTTAAAAGTTTTAACAGTTAGGAAACATTTTTACTTGAAGTCTGAGATCGGATTTTGAAATAAGAAATGTTACGGTTGTTAATTTTTCTCCTGTAACTATTTCTTTTTATTTCATTTTTACCTCTATTTACTGAACGGTATAATAGACACACATTCATCCGTAACTTGATAAGTTTTGATATTGCTTCTTCCTCATAATTTTTCTGATTGAGATCAACTAAAATCGCCTCAATAAATTTCGACATTTCTTTTATACTTTCGCATTGTTTTATATGTGCGTTCATAATTCTAGTCATCATTATTTTGCCCTTATCGCAATTAATTTGGCGTCAGCGCACCATGTTCGCACCATGGTATCATAGTTCTCTATTATTTGGCGTTGGCGCATCATGTTTCATACTTCTCTATTATTTGGCGTTGGCGCACCATGATCGCACCATTGTTTCATACTTATCTATTATTTGGCGTTGGCGCACCATGTTCACAACATTGTTTCATACTTTCTATTAGTCTTCATCTTGGTAGTCACCCCCTATTCTAGCTATACCATCTTTTACTGAGTCCATCCTTCGTGAGACACTCTAATTTATTTCCAAAAGTCCTCCCCTATATTTTATATATCAAACTTAACCGTTTAAGCTGTGCGTATAAAGCTTTGATATTGGAATAAAAATAGGTCGTTGAAAAAAGAGTGTCACACATAGTTCGCGTCGAATGCAATGGATTTTTTCGTATACTCCAACCAACGATTCCTATGTCTCTGTGGGGTAGTTACGTGCTAAATAATGCAGGCGGCGACAGGGCCGCAGCCATGTGCAAATCAAACGCCAAGAGAGTGGAAGAGATGAAGACATGCCGACGACTAGCAAGCGACACACGGACCCACAGAGTGTGACAAACGGAGACTGGGGTGTTTTTTCGAGATAGCTGTTTGCATTCCTAGAAAGGTTTTTGTGTTTACCAGATTACGTCCAAATGTTTGCGCAAGTATATGATAGCTCTTTGGGAGTAAATATTTACAATTTACAATTAGTCCAATAACTATCCAATAGTCTACTATAAACTATAAATGCAAATTATATTTTAAGATTTACCCGAGCAATCAAAAATAAATATGAGTAATCGGAAAAGCTGTAAACGCGGTGCTTTCATGATGTCGTGCATACTATTATAATGTTTTTTGTTCAAGAGATGTTTTTGTTTTTGCTAGAGGAGACAGTAATTTTTGTTGAGTTTTTAAATCTACCTAACCTGTGTGAATGAAAATAATTTATCTTCGTTGTTTTCTTTTAAAGAGTGTCAAACTCAAACTCAAAGCATTATTTTAAATAAACCAATTACGGGCAGTTTTGAATTGTCAAGGTCGGTGGGTCAGAAAAATGAAGCTAGTTGCCCATTCCAAAGCGTAGTAGTTACCTATGGAGAAGAACGGGCAAGAAATTCTACGAACACTCTTTTAAACCAAATGGGTACACAATATTGGTTACATCATTTATGTTGAAATAATGCATGTGAGAATGATGCAGAACGTTAAAAGCATCCGTAATATAAAGTATAAAACAATTCAAAGATAAAATTTAATTAAAATACGCCGTAGCAGCTAAGAGATGACCAGTCCCTGCTGACGGTGCCCGTTCACGAACATGACGCATGGATTTGCACTATTCAACTCAACCATTTTGAAGGGAGCTATCTTGCCTATATATTGGGACATAATGAAGATGTCGAATATAGCACTTAAATACATTAAACATATTTTGGAGGTTTAAGACATTCATTTAAAACAAAACATTTTATTTTTAATGACGAATGTCGCATCGAAATACATCGTGATGTATTACATACATCGAAATACATAGAAGTTTCTTACAAGGAAGGAAGATAATAATGGGTCTATGCCTATGAAATTGCTGTTTAGTATCCAGAAAGTTAAAGTAATTTTAATATAAATATTTTATTTCTATCACTCAAAATTTTCACCCATGATATCGATGCATCTCTGCCAGGGCAGTGGTAATTTTTCAATGCACTTTTTGAAGAAGTCAGGCAGGTGTACGGGGGTGAACAAACTCTGCACAGGCATTTTGTACTGCCTCTCGGTACTGAAATTTCTCCCCACTAAAACTTCCAACCCTAGCTCTTATAGCTTAGAGAACGTCTGTTGTGCCGTATGAGGTCGAGCGTTGTCGTTTAGGAGCAGCGGGGAAAAGCGATTAACCAAGGCCGTCTGGAGATTTGCGAGCTTCTCCATCATTGTGTCCAGCGCCTCAGAGTACACACCCGCAGTAATGCTGGTGCCACTTGGTAAGAAGCTGTGATGAATTGTACCGGCACTAGACCACCAAACAGTAACCATGACTTTTTTAGGAATTAGTTTTCGTTTGTGGCATTGCTAGGCGCTGAACCAGGGTCTAACCAATATGGTGACCGCTTACGATTATCAAAAATAATCCATTTTTCGTTTCTGCGTCTGTAAAGCAACGCAAGGCATACCTCAACGCGTTCGTCGTGCTGGCGATCGTTCAGTTCGTGCGGCACCCACTTATCATGCTTGCCAATTTGACGCAAATGGATTAAAATTGTTTGGATGCTAACGTTAAATGCTGCTGCTAACTCAGCCGTAGATTGAGTATCGTCAGCTTCCACTATCACCTTTAATTCGTCGTTGTGGACTTTAGTTTTCGGGTGACCACGGAGTTAATTTTTTAGATCGAAATTTCCATTTCGGAACCGTTTAAACCAATAATGAGTCGTGCGTTCGTTTGTAGTGTTGACTGAATTGCAAAAAAGAATTTCATACTTTATTAGGCGTGTCCTAGATGGTTTTTACTCTGACATTGTGGTTGCCCTACGCGATGCGTCTTTGGTAGGTCGAGGAGGCACGAGGGCGGGTTGGAGTGGTCGGCGCGTAATGGGTTGGAACGAGCATATCAGAGAGGTTCATAGGGAGGCTCGGTTGAAGTTTACGGAGTGGGTAGCGTGTGGTTGTATTTCAGTGTACATAATACCGAACCTAGGCTAGGTTCGGTATTATGTACACTGAAATGTGTGAGAGCAGAAGGGTATTCAAGTCACAACTGAAGGCTTGCCAAGATCGTGAAGATCAGATTCGTATGGACACACTTGCTGAGAAGTATTCCAAGGGTGACTTTTGTGGTTTTTGGAAAAGCACTAGCAAAGCAAATGTAAGGCCGGGCTTTCCTGTGAGCATCGATGGTGTCAGTGACCATAAGGACATTGCGGATGTCTTCAGGGACCATTTTTCTGTGCAATCCCCTTTGGGGCCTGCTGGTGGGGTCTTCAATGCTGAGATGCCGAACGAGGCAGTCGGGGTAAGGTTTATTGCGAGAGACGTGGATAAAGTTATCAGGAAAACGACGAGAGGCAAATCCCCGGGGCACGACGGCCTCAGCATTGAACACCTACAACACGCTGGCCCGCACATCTCTAGAGTCTTAGCAATGTTCTTCTCACTCTGCTTGAGCCACTCTTACCTGCCGTCAGATCTTTTGAAGTCTGTGGTAGTGCCCGTTGTGAAAAATAAAACGGGTGACCTTGCAGATAAAACAAACTACAGGCCTATTTCCCTAGCTACCATCATAACCAAGGTGTTTAACGGTTTGCTTAATATACAGTTGGATAAATATGTAAGCTTGCACGATAACCAGTTTGGTTTTAGACCTCATTTGTCTACAGAAAGTGCTATATTGAGTCTTAAGCATACCGTCAAATACAACATGGATCGTAAAACCCCTGTGTATGCGTGTTTCCTCGCCTTGTCTAGGGCCTTCGACCTGGTGGCCTACGATATTCTTTGGGATAAGTTATATAGTATTAACCTGCCACGTGAACTGGTGACTATTTTCAAGTTTTGGTATACGCATCAGGTCAACAGCGTTAGATGGGCGGGGTCAGTGTCGGAACCGTATCAGATTGAGTGTGGTGAGGCAGGGTGGATTGACTTCACCAACCCTGTTCAACCTCTACATGGACGCGCTGATTGTCGCGCTCAGCAGTCGGCATGTCGGCTGCCACGTTGATGAGCGCGTCGATCTGTGGTCTGAGAAAGCTGGTTGAGGTCTGTGAGGAGTACGCGGGTAGGCATGGGCTCAAATATAATGTTGACAAGAGTCAATGCATGGTCTTTGGAGCCATCGGTGCAAAATGCCTAGAAAACGTGCCACCAGTCTTTCTCAATGGTGTTCCCCTAAACAGAGTGGACCATTTTAAATACTTGCGGCATATAGTCACGGCTGACCTCAAGGATCATGCTGACATCGAACGGGAGCGGAGGGCCTTGTCAAAAAGAGTTAATATGTTGGCTCGCAGGTTTGCACGTTGCTCCGATAAAGTTAAGATCACCCTTTTTAAAGCTTATTGCACTTCACTGTACACGTGCAGCCTGTGGGCTCGCTACACACAAGCGTCGTACAGCGCCCTCCGCGTCCAGTATAACAACGCGTTCAGGGCGGTGTTGGGGCTGCCCCGCTTCTGCAGCGCCTCGGGCATGTTTGCGGAAGCGCGCACCGACTGTTTTCATGCCACCATGCGCAAGCGGTGCGCGTCTTTAGTGCGCAGGGTGCGGGCCAGCTCCAATACTGGCCTGATAATTATTGCTGAGCGATTTGATTGCTCAAATGCTGTAACAGACATGTATAGCCAGGGCGCAAAAGTTAATGCCACGATTATGATTTTTTTATTCAATTTATTTTTGTATTTTATTTTACCATTTTTAATATCATTGTCCGTGACTCTTATAATCTGATATTTATTATGTATTATGTTATTATGTACTCAGTCGGTTGTAGTTTGAATTTGTGATTGTACTTTTATTCTATTTATCTAACATTAATTATTTGTACCTATTATGTTATTCATTCGTTTATTGACATGCACATCACATTGCCATTTCATATTTTCTGTTACAGTACTGTAGAAAGAGTGTTTTTTTTTGTCATATGTGTTTTACCTGAATTAATAGAATTTTATTTTTTTATTTTTATTAACAAAATTCATTTGAGTTTAGAATTTATTACCAGCCATACATAAATTACGTTTCAGTTAACCAGTATTGTGAAAAGGCAACTTCATAGGGAAAGACTTACAGTCTTATACCTATTAAAGCTATTCGCTTAATAAACCTATTTTACATATCGAACAGTTTTGTCCCTTTATGTCATACTTAATTTTAACTTCACAGACAGGTACAAAACAGTTTGATAGCTGAAAAGGTTTATTAAGTAAATGGCTATATTATGAGTAGGACGGCTAATATTATATTATTACGCAAACCATTAAAAAAAAACCGGTTATGAAAGTTTTGTTGGTCCATCACTACTGCCCACAAACAACCCCGTAAAGTGGAGAATCAATGTGCGCGGCACGGGTTGTACTTTTCCCGTATTTATTGGTTCCAAATTATTTCTCATCCTACTATTATTATAAACGCGAAAGTTTGTGAGTATGGAGAGATTTGTGTTACTCTTTCACGCAAAAACAGATAGTTTATAACCTGGATTAACACATAGAGTACTTTTTACCCGATACTCCCACGGGATCAAGATTTACGCGGGTGAAACCGCGGGGAGCAGCTAGTAACTAATAAGTATCTTAGGGGTTTCTTCAAAGTTATATAAAGGAATATACTGTCCTTGTATTCTAAAAAGAACCATGTACGAATTCGGTTTCTTCATGGAAAAAGAAGGTTTCAAATGTTGACAGTGGGTACGGGATATACAGCGGCCGTAACGCACAGACGCGTAAACTCTGTCAGAAGCTTGCCGCGTTGAACGTGTTAATCAGTCTGTTCTGATTGGCCACGTCACTTTCCCTATTCCAGCGTCATATTTTCGTTCGCCAACAAGTTGTCCGGCCTACCCAGCAGTGTGACCCAACAGTCTGGCGCATAATCTGTGAGCTCGACAATTAGCATCACATCTACAATGCAGATGCGGCGCCTTACAACAATAACCTATTCATGGAGGGAGGCGAAAATGGCGAATTTCTTGTATGTTTCGGCTGTTTCCAGTGAAACACTGGAGTTTGTGTGTGAGTCTTTTACCTTCTGAAATTAAAAGCAATAAAAAAATGTATCTTATAATATTGTACATTTAAAAATATTGCTACTCAATGTTAATTTTAAATGTTACTACAGTAATGATAACTAAGTATAAACCTAAATTTTTGCATGACATTCACAAGAAGACTAAGACTAAGTGTTCTGGATATCTTTAATTATTTATGTTAAGACTGAAATTATACAAACACTTACAGCAAATGAATTGCTTTGATTTGATTTTATAAATTGTAGAAATTATAAGAATAGTAGCTTTGCACAGTTTTTAAGACTTGGCAAAACATTGAGATTTCTATAGTATAAATTATTTTGAAATGAATGAAGGTATAAAAATTTATAAAATTGAAGTCTCTGATTGTAATGTCAAAATAACTTAAGCTGATGAAAGAATTACTTAGTACGGTACTTTTACAAAAAAAAACAATTTTTGAAATTTCTGTCTGTCTGTTTGTCTGGAGAATTACATGGGCTACTTTATGCAATTCAGTGGATAGAGAACTCGTATTTAGAGCCCAAAAAATATGTGTCAGAGCTATGTGTGGCCTTAACAGCACAGACAGTTGTCAACCGTTCTTTATACGTCTAAAAATTCTTACCTTGCCATCATTGTACATTTACGAAACAAATGTGTTTGTCAAATCTAACAACTCATTGTACAAAATAGCTACTAAAAGTTACTACAGAAAATTACGCGATAAAAATAAGTCAGAACTCGAAGTGACTCATGGCAAAACGGCACTTATGAATAAAAGTACCTTCTGTATGACCTAAAAAATATTTAACAAACTACCTGAAAAAATAAAAACGCTAAATCTGGACAATTTCAAAAAAGAACCATTAAGAATTTTGATAAATAAATGCTATTACTCACTAAAGGACTATCTAGACGACGATTCTATAATTACTGCCTCTGAAAATTGTACAACACCTCACCTATTTTGAGGATCTTGAATCTTGTTTGACATTAACATTAATATGACACTTAAATTAATCTATTTGACATTTATTTTTATTGATTGTATTTTTATATTTTTATGCCTTTTAATATTGACTTTCTTACTGATGTGAAAGATTACTTAATTCTACCACTTAATGATATGTTATAAGCTAAATGTATGGTAAATAGTAAAAATTTTACAATGTTATTTATACATAATTCAATATATTTGTACGCCTTTGTGCAAAACATAGAAGATCTACCTATCTGTAACATCTCACACTCTGTTGTAATTTGACCTATGTTTACAAATAAAGCATTCTGATTCTGATTCGGATTTTATAGACATACTACGCGGGCGAAACCACGGGCGGAAGCTAGTGTATCCTCATTATCATAAATTTAAAACTCCTGGAATAACTGATCTTTTTACTGATCGGTGGGAGTCCCCCATGATGCAAAGGTGGGTGCGGCTTCATGTCGTAATTTAATAGAATTTAATTTAATTTTGTGTTCACTACTAACATTAGTTTTAAGTACATTGTTACTAACAAATTATGGACCTGGTCTGAAATAAACGTTTAATATTAATAATAATAATAACTGTTAATTATGGTGAAAACCTCATAAAAATCTGTTCATCGTTTAGGAGATCACCGCGGTCACTCAGACTGACACGAAAAGGGGAAATATTTAAATTATCTTCTACAATATTATTGTGATTCTAACGATGCAATGATGCCTGCGCGACAGCAAATTCAGGATTATGTTCTTCATCCGTTTCTCTTTATCATTGTATGTGGGATTCCTTATACCCTCTTAAGAATCCTAACGGATGGTTGAATTTTAATTCGTAAGGTGTCAGTTGACTCAGCTAGGTTTCGTTTTCATATATTAGAAATGGCGGATTTTAGACGTGTATAAGTAACTTTGTGACCCCGCAAACGTTGTTAATCTTTTTTTTTTTTTAAATGGTGTTGTCCGATTCTCAGACCGACACGATATGCACACAAAATATCATACAAATATGTCCGGCCAGTTTTATATATTTGTCAATTTATTGAAAAAAAAAAACAGACTAAGATTATGTGGGGTTATGAACTATCAAATCCAAAAAGAATTGTTTAAATTCAATGGTAGTTACAGAGATAACGCGTTCTAACAAAAAAACAAACAAACTCTACAACTTGATTATGTTTTAGTGTAGATTATCTCAATGTGCCGGGTATTTAAGCTTACTTTGAAGGTTGTTTAAATTATTAGTGCGAAGTGACATGCATTTAGAAGGTGTATAGGTAGCGTGAAATCTCCGCTTCGAAGCGTGTCGAAATTTAATAGTATATTTAATCCTATTTGGCCAAGAACTCAGCTAAGCTAAAACCATTCGCTGACGCAGAAATTAAGTTGTCACGTGTACAGGTGACAGGGCATGCGTCACAAGTTGGAAGGTGGAACTGAGGATAAGAACCATCCGAGAAACCCCAACAAGAAAAAGGACTTTAAACAGTCTACCGCTGATAAATAAATAATAAATTATTTGATTTCCAGAAGTGAGTTTGTAGAAAGACTTCTACAAGTCAATTCTATTTTTGAAATAGATGAGGTCGACGTTTCCTATCTCACTACTATAAGAAGAAAAGCAGAAACACATCCCCTCTGAGTTTGTTTCGGCCTTTCTTCTCTCAGTCTCTTTTAAAGTCCAGATATAATCTTGGTCAGATCATGTGAGACCATGTAGACCGGTGTCGGGAACGGGCGGGCATGCTGAACAGGGATTTTGGCGTTTGAATGTGAATGAAGTCGCGCGTATAACTAGTCTTTGTTAAACTGGCCGACGGAACAAATCTACTTTTTATGTTAATCCGAGAACTCTCTCAGACACAGATAATTGCCATTTCCTTGAACATCTGATTCTACTTATTTTGCACAAAATGCCGGTTTCTTGCTGTTTTGTATAATTTAAAATGGACGCCTGACAGTTGGAGATAGGCGGGTGATTATGAATGGTAATTGTGCAGTGAAAAATAGGTCGTTGTGTAGTACGTACTTGCACAATAATTAAACCTATAATTAGTTATAAAAGACTACTAACACTGCTACTTTTACGTTGTCATCGAAATTGTTTTTTTTTTATTGAACCAGTAGGTACACCGAGCAAAATCGTTTTCACGTCAAAAGTAATATAACAAATGATTCAGATGTCATGTTATAGCTAATAATGCTATTCATCAAAACCATATAAAGCGCAAGGTTGACCGATGACCTGGTGATGTCTGCAGAGATCCACTTGATGCGAGAAGCGGTCAAATAGCAGTACTTGGGGCCTTAAGCACCGACACAAGGTGGTGATGACATTTATATCTGCATAAAATACTTTAATATTGTAATTTCGAAAGTAAGTGTGTCTGTCTGACTACCATTGATCGACTGTATTTTACAGTCAGCGAGGCTTAAGCTGAGCTTTGCATTTGTGTGAGTGATTACCAATCGCAACAATGGAGGGACGCATATATACATATAAACAGATTTAAACCAATCGCGCGCTAGGCCGACGTCACACCTACAAAATCTATATTTGTACTCACACAAATGCAAAGCTCAGCATAGGCCTCGCGGACTGTACCTCTTCACGTGTAAACCACTGAACGCATTTTGATAAAATTTGGCAAGGAGTATGGCATCTCGAGGAAGGACATAGGCTTCTGTTTATCTTAACAGCATGTCGATTATGTGATAATCTCACCGTGAAGACTGGCGTGGAGTGAGCTGTCAATGTCATCCCGTCTTGCTCAATCCCTAGCATCAGTGACAGTGACAGCTCACTCCACGCCCACTTCACCCGAGTTTTCACGGTGAGATAGTTACAGAATAGCACTACAGTAATCCTAAAAGAGAGAGATATAAGTAATTAAAGTTTGTATGGGAAACTGTACATTTCTTAAGTTAGGTATATGAACATTTAAAGGGAATTGCCCAGTTTGTTAGGGTGCTCTGGCTTGAAGTGGACATTAAGTATGATAAACAATGAGTTGTGTTTTTAATACTTCATTCCTAATATAAAAGAATTAAGTTGCAGGAAGTTTAAAAGATGTACCATATTTAACATGTGTAATCTTGTCTCTGAGAAACGTCACAGATGAGTATTTATTTTCCAAATTAGTAATAAAAATGAGTCCGGGTCATCGTAATGTGTGTTATAAAAAAAAAAAACGTTCGAAAGCAAAAAATCAACACAAGAATATATTCACAACGGATGCAAATCGAATTTTTATTTTTGTATTTTCCTGCCATAGTCATTGTTGACAGATGATGCAGTTGAACACCAACTTTTCAACCAGGTTTTTTTTTTAATTTATCGAAAATTGATACTTACTCGATTGTCGAATGTAATGAAAAACAGATATAAATTGATTTACATAGAGAAATATAAATGTTTTGATTCTTAACTAGCTGTGATTCGATGAAAGTATCATCGAATCACAGCAAGAAAAGAATAAAATATAGTCCAAATCACTTGATCAGTAAACGTGCTCAAAAAAGAACCACATTTTATTACTCAAATACTTGACATCGTTTTTTTTATCGAATAAAAACTAAAATTCACATTATTATTTATGTGGTAACCCAGAACCTAAGCCACAATACCCTGCAACCAAAAAATGGCGGTGCTTTGCGCGTGCAATCAACGTGAATACTTTTATTACAACTTTTATTTAAATAAGACTTTCCTGCGACGAGGTTTGCAAAAATATTTATTTTAGAATTCATATTTATTTGATAAAATACTTTTAGCTGAACAGCTTGTCCACGCTAATGGACTTTGAAATGAATGGCGATTGCCTTTGTGTTATTGGTATGAAATAAGAAAAAAATGTTTAAGGGTTTTTGTATAATCATCACCCAAAGGGGTAAAACAGGGGATGATTTTAAAATTAACACGACTACTATTGATATTATTGTGTACCGCTTTTGAAGAGATTTAAGGATTTGGAAATATAGTCAGAATATTATCTTGAGGAATTTATTTTAGTATTTTTAACATTTAATCGTTCCATCCGCTAAAAAGTTAGTACAATTTAAAGTCATTTAAATTGTTTTTATTTTTAACGTATTACCTATCCCGGTACTACGTTGCCGTGGTTTAATTTGCTATAATTGAAGCTAGTTTTCAAACAAGTTTTGATAATTAAACATAAAACTGAACTGTAAGACCATTCATGGCCTTCGTAGTGTTTGAACTTCGGTGGTAAAATTTCATTGTACACTGCAGTGTTACAACAGGAACTTATAAGTCAGGCGCATCTTCATGCGTAGACCTAACTCTACACTCTACACCTAACTCTACAAAAATATCAGATCGACCGTATACATTGTACATAATGCGTAGGTAACATTTTTTATTTTATTTTATGTATGGCATCTCGTAGTTGACCATGAGAGGTCGTGACTACTTAACCGGACTATCCTGTGGCTGCCTTAAGCGAATTCAAAGCCTCCAGCCAGGGGCGAAAAACTTACATAACTAAGCGACTTCTCGTTAAGGGCACCCCTTGTGGGGTACGGGCCTCGGCTTAGGGCGTCGCTGGAGGGAGGACAGCAAGATGGGACAGGCTGGATCAGATTTTGGTGATTATTATTATCGGGGGAACTTAAAGCTACAGGCTCAGCTACGGCGCTGGCTGGCACTTCGTCGAGCAAGGGTCGGGGGGGACAGTTACGTCGGGGTCTTCGCGAGGGACCTCGGCGAAGAGGTCGGAATGTCGGTTTGTGTTTGTGCACTGTACTGGTGGCCCTACTGCTCTCCTAGATGAGAGTTATGTGGTCATCGGGCTCGGTGAGGACGTGCTTGGGACGGCGGACATGACTGATGCGGCCTTGACAACAAGAGGGTTACGGTGATTCGCGGCGGTATCGAAGAAACGCTTTGAGTTGCGTTTCATAAACTGACGGATAGTGGGAATTTTGAGGCCGACCTGTTGTATGCAAGAGTGTTGAGTTCGAAAACCAAACTGTTCGTCAGGGATGAGGCCTTTTGTCGGCATAGTCTCTGAGACGCTTATAGATAAGCCTCTCATAGATTTGACCGAGGACATTGAGCAGACTGATGGGGCGGTAACTCGTGGGCTCCTACTTGGCTTGCCGAGCTAGGGGATACCGATGACGGTGGCTTCCTTAAATGCTTGCGGGAAGATGTTGTTGCTCAGAGCACCATTGAAGATGGTGGTCAATAGCATTATCAGGTGGGCATGTGTAGGTAGCAAGCAAATTTTTGAGTCTTTTATCCATCCGTAGTGAACGAAACCATAACCAGATCTAGTTCGACACCAACGCCATCTAGGGAAGGTTGGTGTCAACTGTATTTTTTTAACTTTTATTATTTTGAGTGTTTCAAGAGAGATGAATAAAAATAGAAACTAGTTTTTCATGTTTTAACACAACTTTAAATATGCCCAAAACCCATTTACCGTTGAATGCACCCATAAGCACAATAATATCTTGCGTGTGTTATGATGCGCTCTCCCGCAGCAGATTTTTTTCATACAAAAATAAAAAGGCGTTTTCCAGCAATTATTTTTGTGCTATGTTACTTAGTTTGATGTACGAATTTCGTAGTTGATACCTATGTGATGGGTCTTGTGGATCTCGAATAATAAAGATGTCTAACTGTTTGTCAAATTAACACACTACGTCAATACGCCGGTTATAGTCCACGGTTGCAATATTTGTAGGTAAATATGTGAACACTCACTTCACTTTCCATTAAACTGTCAAAGAACGAAACTTGCCATTTGAAGAAACAGACAATTTAAGTTGGTGGTCAATTTGCTTGACTTGAGCAGTGAGTACAGCACTTAGGCCTTCAATTATTATCATTTTAATGTGACCAGCCATATTGTGTCCGATGGGATTGTCCATCAACAAAAATCCTTCCTTTGTGCTTACTTTCGTTTTCATTTGAAACTCTTTTACAAAAATGTCATGGGTCTAGCCAGCGGTTATGGCTGTGTATTGTTTGTCAGTGAATGAATGAAAAAATGAATTTAAGATTTGTTTTCAATATGTAAAGATATTGGAACGCTGTCAGACAAAAAATATTTCAGAAAATGAATATTTCAATTTCGTTTGTCAATATTTAAGCCAAATAACAACTATATTGATTAACAAACTTTTTTTTTTTTCAATTCAAATGTTTATTGCTCAACACAGTACATAATTAATCATACATTTCTAGATGTCATGTGAATGCGTAGTCCACTGTGTTGCACCAATTTAGGCATGCAAAACGATTATCAAATTATACTATGTCATAAATTCCATTAAATACCTTATACTATGTCATTAATTCCAAATAATACCTTATCAAATGTCATAAATTACAATTAGTTCTCTATACAATGTCATAAATTACAATTAGTACTCTATACAATGTCATAAAATCATTATTAATACTATAATTAATTATTGTATCTATTATATAATGTCTTAAAACAGTCAACACATAATTAACAATACAAATAAAATAATTGTAATAAAATAAAATAAGTCGGACTCAAGTATTCCCATAACTGTATGTATTTATTATACGCACAAACTTCTATCTAACAGGTATTCGTTAATTGTGTAATAAGTCTTAGATAACAGTAGATTATTGAGTTGCTTTTTAAATACATTTATATCTATAATACACAGCAAAGCATTAGGTAATTTATTATAAATATGTGGTGCCATTCCTAGGAAGTTTTTACGGAATACTGCTTTTTTGTGTTGCCTACCGCTTATTTTATTTTTATGTCGCGAACTGTGCAGTTGTTCAAATAGGTGGAAGTTTGTTTTAACAAATACGGCTACCTCATATATGTATAGGCATGGTACCGTTAATATACGGAAATTCACAAAGAACGGTTTGCAGCTTTCCGTGCTTTGAATACCGCATATCGCCCTAACACACCTCTTTTGCGCTCTAAATACTGTCTCCATGTTGGTGGAGTTACCCCAGTATATGATCCCGTATCGTAATGCAGACGTAACATATGCATGATACGCCGTAACCAAAACTTTTTTATTTATCTCCTTTGCGAGATTTCGTAAAGCATATGAGTGTTGACTCAGGCGTTTACATACACTGTCAGTATGAGTTTTCCATGACATGTCTCTATCCAGATCAAGCCCTAAAAATTTTGTAGTTGTCGTTTCTGAAATTGTCTTATCTCTATATTTTATGTCAGGTTTTCTATGATTTGTCCTTTGCTCAAAAGTCATTATTTTAGTTTTGTCAATATTAATTTTTAAATTATTCGCGCCCATCCATTTTACCAATACTTTGAGACAGTGGTTTATCTCTCCCTCAAGTGTCGTTACGTCATTGGTACCACTAAAAACGACCGTGCTATCATCAGCAAACAAAACCATCGGATGATGTGTTTCTCTGGGCATGTCATTAATGTAAATAATAAATAATAAAGATCCTATAATACTTCCTTGGGGTACACCGTAGTTATTAGCTCTCTGGCTCGAAACATACGTACGCTCAGTTTTTGACGTAAGGCAGACCTTATCCATTTTGGTAACTTGTTTTCTGTAGGACAAGTATGATTTCAGAAGGTTCAAAGCATTGCCCCTAACTCCATACCTTTCCAACTTCTTCAATAGCACTGTTCTATCCACAAAGTCAAATGCCTTGCTCATGTCCATGAATAAAGCAGCAACCGGACTTCTGTTGTCAATGCCCAATATAATTTTTTCAAAGAGATTGAAAATTGCCATATTTATATTCTTTTTTCTTCCAAAACCGTATTGTTCATCAGCAAAAAGATTGTTACATTCAAAAAATAAGTATAATGTATTGTACATAACTTTTTCTACTATTTTAGAATATGGGTAGTAAGGCAATAGGCCGGTAGTTGGCTGGATCGTGTTTGCTACCTTTCTTATAAAGTGGTTTTATAACAGCTAATTTTAACCTATCCGGAAACACACCCGATTCTAGACACATATTTATTATATAACTAAGTACTGGTGCTATAATAGTTGAGACAGATTTAATAACATTGGTTGTAATATCATCATATCCAGAGCTATTAGTATTATTTAATGAATTTATTAGCATTACAATGTCAGGGGGAACTGTGGGTCTTAAATATAGAGTCAGGATGCATGTCAAATTTTAAATTTTGATTAATAATATTAATGTCAGTTACTGATTCAATTTCGTCAATAAAATAGTCATTAAAAGTTTGGGAGATACTTTTTGGGTCAGTTATATCTACATTATTTATTTTAAGTATTGGTATCCCTTCGACTGGCTTATTATTTTTGCTCTTATTTATTATTTGCCATGTAGCTTTACACTTATTAGACGCATTATTAATGTGGTTGTTATTTTGGGATTTCTTAGTCAGGCGAATTATTGTTTTTAAGCGTTTCGTATATGTTTTGAAAATTGTTTTAGTCTTGGGGTTGGGGTCTTTTCGAAATTGCCACAACATTTCGCGCTTGCGTTTACAGCATAATTTTATACCTTTACTAATCCACTTCGGTGATTTTACTGCATATCGTTTTAATTGCTTAAGCGGAAAGCACATATCATAAAATAGTTTAAATGTGTCGTGGAACTTATTAAATGCGTCATTTGGTTCCGTGGAGGAATAAATATCATTAAATGTCAAATTTTGTAAGCAATTTTTAAACATTTGCATATTGTCTTTCCAGAAACTACGTCTAAATATGTACCAATATGGAAGTACGCAAGTTTTTTTAACAGGACATTGTAGTAGTTGCGCTGTATGATCTGACAACGCCAATTCGACCGTTACGCATTTACTTCCCCGTATATTGTCAATAATGTTGTCAATGCATGTTCCGCTACAAAGACGTGTTTGAGTGAGCACACCTACTTTCAAATTAAAACTTTGCAATAGGTTTTTAAAGCTACGAGAGGCGTAGTTATCCTTCAAAATATCTATATTAAAATCACCACATACAATTATCTTTTTCTTATGTTTAAAACAGATTTCATTTAGAATCATATCTAAACAAACAAGGAAAGTATTCATTGAGGCCTTATCCATATTAGGAGGTCTGTAAACGCACACAACTATTACGGGGTGATTCTGTAATTCAACCGCGCAAACTTCGATAAGGTTTGGTTTACACCATTTTCCTACATCTTTGAACATTACATAATAATAATAAATAATGGATGATTATTATTGAAGGAGTTCGAACATTTTTCTATGGAAGCCATCGCCATCTTGAATTTCCTCCATAGTTAAGGGTTCTAAACGTTATTAGAGAAACATGTTTTTTTAAATGGACAGTTCGGCTGCCCCGTATCAAAAGCCAGTTAAGAAAAAATTAAAATAAAACTGTCGTAACTAGTAAGTTTACCACATTCCATATAAAAACCAATATAAACCATTTACAGGCACTTTTGAATTGTAAAGGAGTCAATCAGTTACATAGATATCCATGGTCAGTCAGATAGATGAAGCTTGTTACCTATTCCAAAGCAACTGCGATGTAACTAACGATGTAAAAATACCATATACGAAGGATTCACGTTAAAAGTGCCCACAGTACAGCAATTAGAAACAAACAAAAAATAAGTAATGTAGCACCTGCAAAAAGAGATTGTCAGACCCGACTGACGGCGCCCGTTGTCGAACATGACGTATGGATCAGCACCATTCAGCTCAAACATTTGAAGGGAGCCAAATAATCATAGACATGCGCCACCATCAGTGAGGATGACATTCTATCAGCCTTCAAGTCAATGAAATCACCCGGGAAATAACAGTTTTATAGTACTCACTCCTGTGCTATATATATATATAAAATCAATGCCACTTTTCGTTGTAATTTTATAACTCAAGAACGGGCTCATCTATCCAAACCAAATGATCAGGCTTTGTTCGGACTATTTAGTAGATGGCTTATGTGAAGTTTGCACAAAATCGGTCAAACGGTTCTTCATTTATCACATTTTTTGTAACAAATGAATTCAATAAATGGCGGATAATTTTGTTAATGGGTATTTTGCTGTCAAATTGAAACTTTTTAAATTTTTGACATAAAAAAATGTTGTTATGTCATTCATGCAGTCATTTCATTTTGGACGTGCTTATATTAAAGCAAATTGTCAGAGATAATTATTGCTTTGTGTTTATATTTTTTTAAATATTGTTGAGTGCATGCATTCATACAAAAGGTGAGTCTTGAATTGTTCAAATGTACTAGGTATATGTGTGCGTGTACTTTTCTCAGTTTTTTTGCGAGCCGTCGGTGTTTCATATCGTTTACAGGCTTTATTTATTTAAACAAAAAGTTAATTTTGAACTGTTGAAGTGAGTTACATGTTTGTATGTTTGTTTCTTTATTTGAAAAAAACATGTTGTGTGCATACGGGTGTTTTATTTTTTTGTAACAGATGGAAGCACGTCGAATTTAAAATGAATTATTTAATGACATTTTTATATACATTGACGTATGCAGTCATATATATTTCCATACACACATATACGCACATGTATAAATACTGATACACCACTATTAATGTAGCAATTGGTTTTTAATTTGATTTATTCTTTTTTATATGAGGGAAAAATGCCACGAGCCAGACCAGCCCCGGTCAACTTTGTATGGAAGGAACGAAATGCCTACTGGGGCAAAAACTCCAACTTGCCATATGACAAAAATAGATTTGATTTTTAGGTTTCTATACTGGTAACTCAAAACTTCCGGCGAAAACGACAATGACTTATCAAAATGTTGCCATAAAATTAGCTTGACTTCCATGTGATAGTTTTTTATCCATACCTCATTAAGTATTTTGCATTGGAATATTAAAATAAAAAATATTTAATAATGACAAACTTGATATCTTGAATGAAACTGTTATAATCCTCATGTTTTACGTTCTTTACGATAGGTCCAACAATAAAATGGAACGAAATTCTTATATAGAGTAGGTGTTTTATTTCCACTAAATACAACCCAAAGTTACCAATGTCGTCGGCATAGAAACGTCAGTTGTTCTGTTGTTTGTCATCAATATGATTAAAATAAACTATAAAAAAGGTTAAATTACGTAACAAAGCCATTGAAAGCTTGCGCTGAGTGCCGTGCAAAACTTATAAACAAATTCTCGAAAGAAAGTGGGTGAATAATAATGTGTGTTGAATGTGTTGATGTCATCTGTTTGTTGTAAAGTAAATAATAAATTATAACTTATCGTATTATTGTTGTTTTATTTTAATTTTTTTCTAATACTTTGGGCACTCTCACTTGTAAGAAAACTCGAACAACGTGGCAATTCGAGTTTTCTTTCAAGCGAGAGTGCCTAATTTTTGCCCAAAATTATATTATTATTACTAAAAATCGCGGTGCATTTTAGTTCGTCAGGGCTAAATCTAGATGGCGCCAGATGCGACTTCCGTTTTATCTTTTTTACTTGAAGTTTACATTCTTCTCCGGTAGGACTCATAGTGTTCTGTGAGCCAGACGAGCAAATATAGGTCGGCGAACGCGTAATGCAAATGATGTGGTATTACTAAGACGATCACAGACTGCAGATGAACGCGCACAAGCTAATGCATCGCAGCGTGACCGTAATGCACGAAATAGATCTGTTGACCCAGTACCTTTACTGAATCTTGCACGGCGATCAAGAATGCGTCGTGCTGAAATGATGCTTGCTTCTTTTAATTACAACACTACACCGAACACTACGTCGAAGCACTTTTTGAGCCATATTCAACAATAAAATTCGTCATTTCAAATTACTTCTTTTGGTGCTACTAAAATTATTAGAGAAAATTTTATGCCGACGCTTAAGGTAAATACTTCAACAGGATTGTCCCATGTTTATATCAATATGAATCATAAAGTATTCGATATTTTTTAAAATTATGATCCAACATCTACCTAAAATTGCATACATGTTACAGATTCAGGGCCAGATTTATCATTAAGCTGGTTCGTTATTGCCATACACCGACGCTGATCATCAATTTTTGCAAATTTATTTTATTGGTGATGAAAATCGTGAATTGGATTAGCGTTGTGCAATGTGCGAATACAAGACGAGAAATAATTAGTGAGCTGAGCATAAGAACATAGGCTAACCGCTACAGATTTTACACAAATGTACTTCAAAGACACACAAGCTTTGTGTCTAAACCCATTCTAATCCAATCAAATCGCATTTTTTTACCAATTATTTTTGTGGTCGAACATAACCTCAAAATAGTAACATTTTTGTATTTTTTTTTTTTGAGTAAGTAATATGACATGTCATCGAGTATTTTAAAGACGATTTTCTGAAGACACCTCAAGGTTGAATTGAGTACATGTGTCCATAGTACCGTGGGCAATCTTCTTTCCAATAGCCCTGTATATGCCTTCCGCAAACGGTCACATAATTACGTGAGCACAAAGGTTTTTCCATCAGCTTAACGCATTAGTTCAATTGTACAAAATTGCTCTCGATCGTATGCCATCTGATAATCACAAAATCGTAATAAGGGCTGATAGAACACCTTTTGGAGAGCATGCAAGGCGATTCAATGCAACGACAATTGATGAGGTATCAATTGTAATTCTTGGTGATCAGTTACAATCCCGTGATATTGTACTTCATCGCAGAAATGAACAATTTTTTTTTTTTTTTTTGTGTATGGCATCTCGTAGTTGACCTTGAGAGGTCGTGACTACTTAACCGGACTATCCTGTGGCTGCCTTAAGCGGACTCAAAGCCTCCAGCCAGGGGCGTAAAACTATTTATATTATTAAGCGAACGCTCGCTAAGGGCACCCCCTGTGGGGTACGAACCTCGGCTTAGGGCGTCGCTGACGGGAGGACAGCAAGATGGAACAGGCTGGATCAAGATTTGTTTATTATTATTAATCGGGGAATTTAAAGCTACAGGCTCAGCTACGGCGCGGGCTGGCACTTCGTCGAGCAAGGGTCGGGGGGGACAATTACGTCGGGATCTTCGCGAGGAACCTCGGCGGCGAGGTCGGAATGTCGGTCTGTGTTTGTGCACTGTACTGGTGGCCCTACTGCTCTCCTGAATGAGAGTTATGTGGTCATCGGGATCGGTGAGGACATGCTTGGGACGGCGGACTTGACTAATGGAGGAGGGAATATAGCTAGCGGCTTTCACAACCAGAGGGTTGCGGTGATTCGCGGCGGTCTCGAAGAAACGCTTTGAAATGCGTTTCATGAACTGACGGATAGTGGGAATCCTGAGGTCTACGTGGAGGATTTCGTTGCGAACGTACCAGGGGGAGCCTGTTATCCTACGGAGGAACTTGTTCTGGAGGGTCTGCATTCTGTTGAAGCGAACGGGCTTGGCGTGTGCGAAGACTGCACTGGCATAGGTCATGATCGGGCGGAATGAACAATTACAACGTGTTTCGGAACTTTATAGTAGTTACGATGCATTACAATACCCAATATTGCATTGGAAAGGTGCCGATGGCTACCACAACATTATACCAATGGTTGATCCACGAACAGGTAAATAATTGACCTATTTTCAGTGTGTTGATTTCATTTGTATAATTTTCTAAAGTCACATTTTGCACTTATTTTCAGGTCTACATGTACAGAAAAATTGCTAGCAATTAATAAAATATGTATGTTATTATAATAAATATGTTTAAGTTTGAGTAAATGAATTTGATGTTCCAATTTTTTATATCACTTTATACGTAGCGAAGCACGTACCGAGCCGCTAGTACAATATACTATAATACAAAAAAGGTGATTGAGTTAATACAACGCAAAGACACTATCATTCACAATCTTCAGCAACTCCAACAGTATTTTCAAATGTCAATGAAACTTACTAGTACTTAACGCGCATTTAAATAAGAAAATTACCCTTTCAAAAACATAGTAAGCATTTTGGGTTTTTCTGAACAATTTCGTTTGAAGCACATACTATGTTTTCATATGGGCTAGTTACGACGAGTTTCAAGCGCTACTACGAGCCAATGAGGTCCTTGGTTTGATTCCCAGGTCGGGTAAAGTGGTATCGAGTTTTTCAATTACATAGGAATTTCTCAGTAGCTGGATTTGTGTCCGGTTGATGGCAATAGACTCGCCCCCGATAACATGGGACTTCAAAATAACTGCTACTTACTGGTGGACTCATAGGCTTCGAAGCTGGTGTTCCGATGGTTGGCGACCACCTGCGTGTAGCTGGTCTCAATACAGGGCTGGTTCCAGGGATCGGATGTGATGTAGTTGGCAAGACGCTGGACGTGGCTTGCTGGAAATTAGGTTATTGTGTTTATTTAAAACAATAAAATTATTTAAAAGAAAAAGGCATGTCAAATAAAAAATCCAAGAAATATGGAATCCATCCTTTATCCGTCCTAAGGTTAAATGTATTACAAGAATGAGATATCTCGTTTTATGTGCCAATGTCAGTGTTAGTGACTGTTCAATCTAGAACCTAGCTGTTAGTCACCTACGTTTTCACGGTCAGATATTTGCAGAATAAAACTCCGCATGTCAGTCAGTTCTTCTTGTCGCAAGTCTTTTCATCTGATGCTTGGTATTGCCAATATGGACATCACACTCACTTCACCTACGTGTATTCGCAGTGTTATTTTACTGAATAAACCGGCTTGTCAGTATCATTTAATTTACAGCTGGAACAAATTTTTGCACTCTTTTTGTACGACCGTAATAATACGTTAAAATACAGTGCACTTAAATTTTAATGTTTGTAGGTACTGAAGGACCACTGTTCGAGCAAACGCCTGTTCGTTTAGAATCAGCAAATCAACAACCAGCGTACTTATTAAGTTGTTATTAGCTGTAATGATTATATCTGCCCTTGTTTGTCATAATAGCTTCCATTTTTGTTCGTCATCGAGGCAATACAAGTTTGACGAGTAATCAGCAGATTTGGAGTTTCTCCTAACAGTATCCTTAAATTCGCCAACAAGCACGGGTGGGTTTTAGTCAGTAAAATTCTGACACGCCCTCCCGCTCCATCCAGAGCGGGAGAAGTAATTTGATGATTTCCCAACCAAACAATAAAATAAAAGTGTACCTACAACACGTGATTACTTAGGTGATAGCATATAGAAGAATAAATAGGAAAGTTTACTAGCAAGAAGATTACGCTGATACTCACCAACACTGGTATCGTTAAGGATCGTGCAGGCATTTGGGATGACTCCAGGAGTAGCATACTGCACTAGCCCTGCAAATGTCTCCGTGATGCCGTACCAGAAGAATGTGGCCACATCCAGAGGTGTACGAGCTTGGATTGGGGTACAGGTCCTAGAAAATAATTAATATAAAGTTATGGAAATTCTTTATCAAATTGAGAACACATGGCCGATCGATGGATCGAGGTACTGAAGTGGCGGTCGAGTGCCGGAATGCGTAGCGTTAGAAGGCCTTCTACGAAGTGGACCAATGACCTTGTAAAGGCCGCAGGAATCCTACATTTTCACGGTGAGATTTTTACAGAAAAGGCTGGCTGAAGTAATGATGTGGCGATGATTAGACTAGAAAATGATACTAACTTGAACATCTCGGAGACCTGATCCGGTCCCCCCTCGGTGTTTCCCAGCAGTACCACCAGCTCTCTCATTGCCTCCTCAATGTTGGACACGCAAGTCTCCCCGCCCTGCTCTCGGATGGCTTCCGTTATCACTTCTAGATATTCTAGAAAAAATAATTTACTTCGTGTTTTTATTACAGTTAAATGTTTGATAAAGAAGTCAATGGGTAACAGCCTATTATTAAACGGGGAAGGCAAAAATTCGGCAACACGTAGTCAGGAATCTTAAAGGACGTCCTTTAACCTCTCTTTATACATGTTGCCGACATTTAAGACCGATAATTGGTGATATGCCTCTCATTTCCAAATTCCTTTTTTCAGCGTAATCAATCAGGCAATGAATTCAAATTAAATTTAAAAGTAAACCTGAGAATCAGCACTATTTCTTGCGTCAAATTTTTAACAGATTGATCTAAAAAAGTCGGATGGCAGTAATTGGCTATCTCCGTAACAAAGCTTCCCTTTTTTTTTGTGTAGGAATTCATCAAATGACTTCTCCCGCTCTGGGTGGAGCGGGAGGGCGTGTCAGACTTTTACTGACTAAAACCCACGCGTGTTCCTTCAATTGCCTGTGCCAGGGCCACAGTTATCTCTTTTCGAATTAACCGCGACCCTCAGGCGTCGGCCCTATCGGACCCCGTCATTTTGTGCTGACATCTCTTTGAGGCGCGCGTGGAACACGACGCGCTATCGATCCGGGCCTGGTCCTTACCGGACGGCGAGCTACCCATTGCTCGCCGTCCGCAAGCCCGCGCCTTCGGTGGCCGGGAATCTGCAGGCTACTCCCGACGCCCAGGGCATCTCCTGCGGCGAATAGTGGGGGCGTGAGGGCGCAAGGATCTCTCCCTCACGCGCTCCGCCTCCTCCTTCGCATGCATTACTGCTTCGCAGAAGGAGGTGACGGCTTTCCATTCCCTCTCGCTCCGTACCATGGCTTGGACCAGGGCCGGACGCGAGAGATCGCCACCGCCAATCGCCTCCACGAGGACACTGCGGTACTCCGCCCAAGCTGGGCAGACCTCCACCGTATGCTCCACCGTGTCCACCGGGTTATCCACAAAATGCTGACACCTGGGCGTTTCCTCCCGTCGTATGCGAATCAGGAACCTCCCGAAACAACCGTGTCCGATGAGGACCTGTGTTAGGAAGGCGGAAGGTGAGGACGCCGTGGTGCTTCTCCAACCATTCCTCAAACAGAGGACTTACCGCCGCTATTGTGGCGTGCCCAAACAAAGCATACCTAGCTTTTAATTGAGTGCCCAATAACTCCATCTCTCCGTACCTACGCAACTATAGTCTCCCTGTAACATTTATTGCGATATGTTACATGCATCTTCTGGGCACGTTCATTCCATCATATACGCTGCATCCAACGCTTTCCAGCAGTAGTGATCGAGGTCAAGAGGACGCCCAATAAGCAATGAAATAAGTTTCAAAATAATAACATTTATTTCTGAAGTATGCGCAGACCTTTATCACTAACATTCACATTACGATTGCGGGATTTGTTATTTAAGTTATGCGGAATCTAATAAAATAAAACCGCAATATACATAGCCAGCAATAAATAGTGTCGTCGATAAAGAGTAGATTATCTTAACCCTCAAGGGATGAAGAGGATGAAGCAAATTACTTGTTAATCGGGTAACGACTAAACTCGATTAGGAAAACTATTCCCTCAGGTGTTTGGTAAGCGTTTAGTAAGTCCCGGGTTTTTCCTTACGTTGTATTAAAGAAAATTCTGTAATCTACTGCTGTTCTACTGGATTTTGTAAAGGTGTTTTTTGTACAAGTAACTATCAAGAGTGTGCAAGTAACTATCAAGTGCCTTTAGGCGAAGGACAGAAGTACAGGCTAACTCAAATCTACGTAGTTTTTTCCTCAAAATACCATTTCAGACGCAAATCTCATGTGTTTGTATAAAATGGTATTTTGGTCCTCATATCTACTGACCAAGATTATATCTGGACTTTAAAAGAGACTGTGACCTGTGAGGTGGTTTCGGTGTTTCAACTCAGAGTAGGCGGATAGGAGTCACCGACCTCATCTATTTTTATTTTTTTTAAGTGACGACGCGACTAGGATCCTAGAATAAATTTTTACTGTTTGAAATGAAATCATACAAATGATTTATAATACTGGCAATAAGGCAGAAGCTCTAAACAGTTGGACTTTAATTTATTATGTATAGAAAATGTTTTTTTATGTTCAAGAAAATCGTATCGCCTACTTAAATAATACATTCAAGTGGGCGTCCCTACTCGTCTCTTTTTTATTTTGGTGATTCGGAGTAATAATGTCATTCGGTTTCTAACTTTTGTCGTGATTAAATGTGTCCCTCGTGAGTTTTTATTTGTTGTTCAGTTTTTCTTTTTTGTATTTTACGTTTTTGTTGTAGCGTAAGATCGTGTTTAAAAAAAGACATTGAATGACAAGGAAAATGTTGACGACCCCTAAAACGTTACTTTGACATTGACATTTCGTTGTTTCATTTTTGATCTCGAATTCCATTTCTGACTTTTTCAAGTTTTAACCAACTTTAGAAAATGTTATGTAAAAGGAGATTATGTTTTTTAGGGGAGACACTGGTAAAAACAGTATTCTAATTGTCTATGGGCAGCAATTCATCCCAGGACGGATTATTTATTTATTTATTTAAACTTTTCGAACCCAAAGAGGTACAAAGGCGGACTTAATGCCTTAGGCATTCTCTACCAGTCAACCAAGGGTGGTGAAGAGATAAGATGGCAGGTGCTTAAGTTGAAGGGGAAGAAAAATAACTTAAAAAAAATAATATAACTTGTGAGGTGTGATGTAAAATAGATATTGTGTAACTTATAATACACATGCATACATATTAAAAAAGTATATACTTACAATACATATATACATATATATATATAAATTTTATGGTGAAAGGTGTTGAGCCGACTCTACGCTATTTGTTACGAAAATAACTCTGCAATTTCCGCTTAAATGCATACCGACTGGTGGCCGTCCTGATATCAAGAGGAAGCGCATTCCAAAGAAGAATGGACTGAATATGAAAGGAAGAATGAACAAAGTCAGAAGTATGAGAAGGACAAAGCAGGAGAAGATTGTCGCAGTTCCTTAGCGTGAGATGAACATAGATATTGGAAGTGAGACATAAGATAAGAAGGAGGAGTGGGAGAGTTGAGAAGAGAGAAAAGTGTATTCAAAGCGCGCAAACTTCTTCTTTGGCGAATGGACATCCATTTGAGCTCAGACCTATAGCTCGACACATGGTCATATTACTTACTTTAAAGACAAACGAGTTAGCTTTCAAATCGTGTGCGGTAACTTGAGTGAGGTTCGAAGTGAACTTCATTAATCGATACTGTTCAGCCAGGCTTTGTCTCCATATTACCACGTCGTCATCATCAGGTATGTCAGAGTCGGCTTCCGGTTTAACCGCATGAAGCTGAGTGCAGTCCAATTGTGTAAGGTATTACTGCCGATAGCACCAATGGGATCGCGCGAGCAAAGGATGTCGCTATGTGAAAGAACGAAAGTAAGAAATAAAGAAAAAACTGCCTATCTGACCTCAACAACCCAGTTACTGTGACACGCAGCTGAAATTCTGACCAGTGAGTGGTTGCCAGACTTTCGGGCATCTGACGTCCCGTAACAACTGCCAAAGGTCCACGAATGACAGTCGGGACCAACGGCTTAACGTGCTTTTCGAAGCACGGAGGGCTAGGTATTTAAAGATGGTCACCCATCCACCAGCTAACCCCGGCAAGCGTAGCATTATTACTTAGCCACAGTTATCTAACAATGTATCAGGTAGTTATTAGATTAAAAGTTTTGAGAAGTGTCAAGCGATTTTGTACTAAGAGCACAATGTTGTACCTAAATGGCTATAAAAGTTGAGGAAGACTAAAGAAACGATTGATGGACTGTGCGAAAGATGATGTGGCTAGAACGAGGGTGATGACCAAGATGTCGACTAATAAAGGAGTTTGAACAATTAACCTGAACCCTGCGAAAGTTGATGGTAGAACCTCAGGACCCTGTCTGCATCTTACCAGGAAAGTCTTCCTGAGCATGCAGAGGCCCACTGTCGGAGAAGGCGGCATCCACGACGTGAGGGTACGCCAGCCTCATCCAGGTCGCCATGGTACCGGCGTACGAACATCCCACCAGGGCCACCTTCGCGTTCCTGGAAACAGAAAATTATTAGTTTTGCGAGCTACTATGGTGAGGAAAAATGTTTGAGTCGAACGGTGTAGAACTGTTTATTGTTTTAATTGAGGATCTTCTTTCTGTTTTTCAATACTCAACGATTTATTCTATTCCACAATGCGCACTTAGGTAGTAACTTAAAAAGTTTTAATGAAATCAATATGTACCCTGTCTAGCGGACTGACAGACTTTACGGACGGTCAAACAAGAAATCCCTTATAGGATTTCATCGTTGACCGTCCGTCAAGTCTGTCCCCTTCCCTTATAGAAGTTCCGCTTTTTTCTTTTGAGGTACGGAACTCTAAAACTGAGTAAGTATGAAGACTTAGCTGCTTTATTTAGTATTATCAATTACCGAGCTCTTCAATCGCCCACCGTTTCATCTTCATACCTTAGTACGAAGCTCATCCACGTATGAAATCAAGATGACAAGTATCTAGTTCGAAAATTTCCAAATCCTACGGAATCAGATAAGACGTATTACAAAAAAAAGGACAGGTTACAGAATGATGCATAACAAAAATAATTTTAGCAGCACTGTCGTCATTGTTATAACGGGGGAATCTATGAGGAAAAAGTAATCTCTACCTCTGTCACGAAAATGGATTTAAAAACCACAACTCTTACAATTGCCATTCATGACATGGAGGTATGTACATACCTACATGTCACATAAGGCATTAAAGTGCGTCATATATATGTTAATTCCACAAAATTGTTATGTTTAAAACAGGTATCTATATTTATTTTTAAGTAACTCGATATTTTGATTCCACTTTTCTGATTTATTTTGATCGTGGCAGGTGTTTGTAGTTCCTGCTTACCCCCAAAGAAGAAGGCGTGAGTTTTATATAACTACGACGCATAATTTAAGCTTTAAGTTGATTTACAATAGCTTTTTTATTAAACAGATTTATAACAACTGTGTTAGGTCGAGAGCCTGACATTTTAGTGTTAGTTTATATTTTTTACATTGGTAATACTACGATGTGTATTTTTTGTTTCGGTATTGATGTTCTCTTTTTATAACTGAAGACCAAAGAGGCGTAAAATAAGTATCTAGCTGCTCCTAGCCGTACTACTATGGTGAAGTGTGCAGCCTGCGGAAGGTTTCTGTCTGCAAAAGAGGGCGCCACATGTAGCAACTGTGCTTGCCACAATCGGGATCAGCTCGCTGGCTTGTTGTTACAAACAAGCTTTTGCCCGCGGCTTCACCCGCGTGGACGTCAGTAATTATCACGTTTTTTCGAGGTAAAAAAAGTAAAGTAAAGTAAAAGTAAAAATCGTTTATTTGGACATTCAAAATATGGAGGTGTCGTTGGTCCCAAACTAGGCACAGCCTGTATCTTGGGCAACAATAAATATGTACAACATTTTGGTTAAATTTGGTAATTTTAGGTAGTTTTTAAATAAAGTAAGACAAAATAATCGTTGAAATTAGTTACAGTTAAGCTGGCTAGTCTCATCGAGACAAACTATTTAATTATGGGTAAAGTGAAGACAATTGTTCTATTACAATTTAAGAACAAAAGAAAAGCTTGGTATTATTTCCGTATAAGAACCATTAAGTACCTAAAGCATTTGAGTAATTTTTAAATAAAGTAAAAGATGAAATTGGCTACAGTTAAGCTTGTTAGCCTCATTGAGACCACGAAACTAAGTATACAAACATTTAAACTAATTAATTAAGGGGAAAAAAAACAATTCTTGTAATAAAGTTTAAATAATATACAAAAGATTTAACTTCGTACAGTTTCCGTTTATGCTGCTGTTTTATATTGTGAGAGTGTGTGTGTGTGTCTGTTTGTGTGTGGGAGTGTGTTTGGGCTTGTGTGGTGCAGTGTGAGATGTTTTTTTTTTACTATACTTCGGGTTATTTCAGTAGAAGTGTATGATTGTTACAAGAGCCATAGACTGCCTGCCAGGGATATAAGCCATTTTAACTGTGAGATTCATTCGGGTGTAAGAGATGTTATGGATCTTAAGAACAGAGTTAACCATATTAATAATATAATAAAACATTTATTTCAGGCTACAATGGCCCATAGACATATACCTTACCAACTAACATATTTATAGTATAAAACAAAATTGTATTAATATAAGTAGCTTAAAACTATGTTAGTAGCACTTCCCTAGCTTGTCCTTGTGCTGTCCTGTGGTACTTGTCCGCGGAAGCGACAGAACACCACGTCCTGCGGCCAAAAGTCTTTTTCCATGAAGACGGGCAGATTTAAATTCGGTACGAGCACCACGAACGCCTTGAAGTTGACGTAGCGGTGCGACTCCAGTAACTGCACCCTCGGCGTGTACCTCGTCTTCTGGCGCACGTACACCACGATGTCTTCCGCCTTAGTAGTGTAGTGTAGGCGGGAGATGTACACCGGTGTGTTCTTTCCAGTCGGCACGTGGAAAATAATAACTGTATCGTAATATTGGTGAGGAGTTAAACAGCATTTTCCGTGCATCTTCCCTGTCTAAATCCAATATGGAGCTCCGATAATAAATTGTTTTCTTCGGTCAACTTCACGAAACTTTTATTGATAACTTTCTCAAGTATTTTAAAAACAGTGAAAAGGTTATGTTCAAGTCCCATGGAATATTGCCATCAACCGTGCACAAATTCTGACTCCGTCCTGCTAATGAGAAATTTGAGATGGAAAACCCTATATCACTTTGCTAGATCTTGGTTTAGACTACCGGGTCTAAACCAAGATCTCACGCTCAGCAGTAACGCTTGCGACCATAGACCAAAGACGCAGAATTAAAATGATTTATCTCTGGTTGTGCTAATTTGCGCCAAAGCACCGTCATTCGTTTCAACAGACCAAAAATAAGACTGCAAATAATTACAATAACCAATTCCATCATATCGATATGCTTGCTCTTTCTGCTGGTATCATCACAAAAAAAAAAATTGTAAACCCACTAAGGAAACGTAAAAGTGATCTAAAAATTACCAAACTAGAAAATATTTCAGAGATAAATCAAGACATAAGAACAAAGTAAAGTCTGAGCATTCCTGAATACCACGTGGCGTGGGTTCCAGGAACACCAAGAAAATCATAATGTGATGTGACCTTTTGGCTTTGCCGCAGTTGGGTAAAAACATTGTACTCAACACACTTACGCACAATACTTTTGTTTTACTATTTAACACAAAAAACGTTTAATTTATTTACGTTATCGTAATTTGTAGGTTTAAGTTTAAATAGCATGGTTTGTAAAAGATTATTTTTATGTGTACGAGTATTCCGTGGAAAATGTTGTTGGCCGTATCTTTTTTGTATTTTCTCCTACAAAATGTACCTAATGTGTTACTGTTTGTTTTCCAAATAAATAAAAGTAAAATAATGTTTCATTTAATTGATAATCCCATCTAAAATGATGGTCTTAATTGATAGAAACAGCCCTTATCACCTGTTTACTTCATTAAAATAATCGATATTTATATGTCAATGTTTTTGTGGTAATTCTGGAATCTCGTCGTTAATTCACATAAGCATCAGTCGAGTTCTAGTTCATGAGATGTAGGTATTTCGATAAATTTTATACTTTGGGATTTCTTCGAATTGATATTTTAACAAACGGTTTCGGGTGCAGGGATTGCCTTCATTCAGTAAATAGGTTAATTGGAACTCTTCTTAGTGCCAATTTCACCAATTAAGCTATACGCGATAATATGCTGATCGCGCCCAAGTTCACTGATAAAATTCGCATTAAATCAAATTCAAAGTCAAGCATTTATTTCAAATAGGCACATGAGGCACTTTTGAAAGTCAATAACTATGAATTCTGATAAATCAGTGGTACCTATTCAATTTATATCTCTGAGCTGAAACGCTACAAAAAACTTAGGGGTACCTAAAGCTCTCCTTTAATGTCCAGACATTTTTCATGTAAAGAAATATGTTTTCACTCCTTTATCTAAAAAGTTATATTTTCAAGCGGAAAACAAACGGAAAAGGCTTTACAAAAACGAAAAATCTTCTTCATTCATAAGTAAAATAAAACATAAAAAAAGATGAACATTTATTTTTGAAAATGGATCTAAAAGCGGTAAACTCATCGGTAGAATGCGTGCATTGCGATGCGGCTACAGAAGACATAAAAAGGCATTGGCGCGAAATCTTTAGCTTGTTTCTCTAATCAAAAATGGCACTGAAGGGTAATTCTGGTATTTTTAAGAACGTTATCGCAATATCGCACTTTAATCTCAGTATCAATCTGTCAAAAATAACCCGTCGAAGACCCTGATGATCCTCTGCCTCCTGTCACTCCAGACGAAGTGCACGACATCATTAAAGGGCTCCAAGCTCGAAAAGCCCCCGGTTCGGACGGTATTACCAACAGGGTATACAAACTCCTACCTGCCCCTCTAATAATGCTTATGACCGCCATCTTCAATGGCGCCTTGAGCAACAACATCTTCCCACAAGCGTGGAAAGAAGCAACAGTCATCGGTATCCCAAAGCCAGGCAAGCCAAAGTCTGAGCCCTCCAGCTACCGTCACATTAGCTTACTCAACGTTCTCGGCAAAATCTACGACAGGCTTATTCATAAGCGTCTCAAAACTATGCTAAAGCAAAGAGCCTCTCATTCGCAACGAGCAGTTTGGTTTCCGTCCTCAACACTCGAGTATTCACCAGGTTCACCGTCTCGTAGAGCACTTGTGCGCCGGTATGCAGCGTAACGCGACGACGGGTGTGCTATTCTTCGAAATAGCGAAAGCCTTCGACAAAGTCTGGCACAACGGCTTGTTATACAAGCTTTACCAACTAGGAGTGCCAGATCGTCTCGTGCTCATCTTACGAGACTTTTTGTCGAATCGCACCTTACGCTATCGCATCGAGGGTGCACTCTCGTACCCTCACCCTATTCGCGCCGGTGTCCCTCAGGGTTCCGTCATATCTCCCCTAGTCTTCACGCTGTTCACCAGCGATATCCCACAGAGTAAAAAGGCTCAGTTGGCTCTCTTCGCCGAAGACACTGCCGTTTACTATACCGGTCATTGTCCCAATGCTATAGCTCGTACTCTCCAAACCTCCGCAAACGTCTTAGGCGCTTGGTTCCGGAAATGGAGAATCGAGGTCAACCCCGATAAGAGTCAGGCGGTTCTCTTCTCGAGACGTCGTCGACTCCCTCCCCCACTTCCCAGCCCGATCACTATGTACGGTAAGCCGATCCCCTGGGAGAAGCAAGCCAAATACCTACGCTTGAGTAAATATGAGCCTTAAAGGTAAGCAATACCTAACCTTACCTTTAAGGCTCATATTAAGGCGGTTCGTGCGCGCACCTCCTTCGCTCTTAGCAGGCTCCACTTTGTTCTGACAGCCCGTAGTAAACTGTCACTTAAATGCAAGCTGCGCATCTACACCGCAGTCATCCGTCCCATCATGACCTATGCCTGCGTTGTATTTGCGCGCGCTCACCCACGTCATCTCCATAAGATGCAGACCCTCCAGAACCGTTTCCTCAGAAAGGTCACGGGTGCCCCCTTCTATGTCCGTAATATAAATCTCCACATCGACCTTAAAATGCCTACCATGAGCCAGTTCATGAAACGCTTATCGAAGCGTTTCTTTGACTGTGGCATCAAACACTCCAACCCCTTGATCTCAGCGGCCGCCTGCTACACTCCCTCCCGCATTAGCAGTATTTGCCGACCAAGGCATACTTTAATCGCCCCCGACGACGCCACTACCCTCCTCCAGGAGAGTAGTAAGGCCACCAGCACACTACATAAGCCCAAAACCCGATCGCCGTCCTACCGTCCTCGCCGCCGAGGCTTGCCGCGACGCCCAAATACACGCCCCTCCCGACCCTTGCTCGAGCCAGCCCGCGCCGCTGAGCCTGTAGCTTTAAATTCGTCCCTAAATCAAAGAAATCCTGATCCAGCTAGTCCCTTGCTGCCCTCTTCCAGCGACGCCCTAAGCCGAGGTCCGTACCCCACAGGGGGTGCCCTTAGCGTTGTCGCTTAATTTTAGTTAGTATTTAAGTTTAAGTCCTGGCTGGAGGCCTTAATTTATTAGGGCAACCACAAACAAGTCCGTTTAAGCAGACGACAACCTCATAGGTTGACCTGCGAGATGCCATTCCTAAAAAAAATACTGTCAAAAATACAATCGATTTGCAAATATTTTTGACAAGTTTTTGACATTGATTGTCGCTGAGATGAGATTAAGACTTAAATTTTAACGTTTTTAAGTTCAAGAATTGGCCGTTAGTGACCGTAATTTATTTCACAACAGTGAACATGTCGTCATCTAGTGAGAATTCAGACCCAGATTGCAGTTTTTGCAATTTGCAGACTAAAAAGAAATAATTTTCAATCTGTTGCAGTCAAGACCACAAAGCATTTATTTAAATACTTAATAAAAGTGTATGAAGTGAAGAGCAGAAAAATGACTTTCCAAATTAAAGATTATCAAAAATTATTTTCTTTATAGCACATATTCAATGTTACGAACAACTTTAGAAACAAGACAATTAAGGAATATGTAAATTTGACGGCTTTTCTCAAGAAATTATCCACCGGCTTTAAGGTCAAGAAACACAAAGTTTTCACAAGGAGAGAAATCGAAAATTTGTAAATAAGGCACCATATGAAAAATACTTGGCAACAAGGGTAGTTACATACCTACTTACATTTGTAAACGTTTTTCTATTATTTTCATGAAACTAAAATTGGTAGACACCAATTGAAATACAGTTTTGACACACTTGTCTTTTGTTTTAAAGGTGCCTTTATTTTTTAAATCAGCGGTGCGTGCAGAGGGATAGGACTGGCTAACATAACAATGGAAGATGTCGAAGCAGATCTCTTCAAGCCATAAATATAAAAATAATTATAAAATACAGATACAAATAAGGCAAAGAAATTCATGAAAGGAAAAGTGCAGATTAGATTAATATCAGGCATGATCGAGGTCAAGAGACATTCGACAATAAATATAGCAACGCTAAAACGCACATTCGACGGAGTACCGATCAAGTGGCGGAAGGCTAGAAAGAGAACTCTATTCAAAACAATTTTGATATCAGCCAGCGTATCACAGAACGCAGAAACTGAAGTGTGTATTGAATGTCCAGCATGACTTTTACTTTTAGAAAGATACGCACCTAACATGTTCGTTCTTGTCTCTATATCTAAACAAAACACTTTCACTACGAAAATCGCCCTCACTGCTCCGAAATAATGTCTAATTGTTACCACTGCTGGGTGGTTCACTATACCGGGGCGTTAGTGCGTTACGGTACGATCAAGACAATGTCTATGTTCTTTCTCCAGAATTAGCTTAACTACCGACAACTTATATGTGTTCCAAATTTCGTTTAAATTCTTGTTGACTGTTCATGTCAGTTAATTTTATTTTCATTTATCATTGACATAATCTACTCATTACAATGTTGTTTTTAATGAGTTGTATTGCAATATGTCTTTAGGTAGCGACCTCGACAATTGAGCATATTAATCTTGCCTGATCAATCCGATCGTCATGCTCCCTTAGATGTCACTGCTTGCGGTAGCGTCGGGGGTCAGGTTGCCTCCTCTCAAACATTGCGAGAGTAGTAACGGCTGATCTTGGCATTATGCTCGTTAACGGGTGCTGCTTGTGGTGGTCGTCTTGCTGACCATGGTTTTGTTATTGTTATTAGTCGCCTCCTATAGACCCCTATTACATGGGACTTTTAACTGGCGAAATGTGGCTATACACCTCTGCCTCATCCTTCGGGGAATGTAAGCGTCGTGCTATGTTATGTACATATTACAAATTCCACCTGCTTTCCGCGTAGTTGTTCGAAACTACCATCGTGGGTTTTGATGCGGCTTTACGTATATGTCGAGAATTTATTTCGTATGCGTATAATAGATTAACATTTAACTTATATTTAGAACAGAAATATCGATGTTTTGACATTTTGTCACACTTGTTGATTGCACCCGTGCGTAACAAGGATCGTATCTATGTCTATTTATTAAAAATTAAATGTTTTCCTTCTGTTCGTTCGTTAGTAAGCGCATCACTTTTGTTGTATTATGTTCGTGGCAGAATGAGGTTTTTTACCGAAATAAAAATTATTAAAGTTTCCCGAAAAAATTTCAAATTCGGGGAAAAACTGAAAAACTACTTGTTTTTATAAATTATTGGAAATTGGAAAGGACAACATCCGTAGGGTCAGCTAGTAATTTTTTTTTCTTTCTTTATTGCCATAAAACAAGGTTGCAAAAAAAATATGAGTCCGCCGTGACCCTAGGGATAGGTTAAAATACCTGTATTTCAGGAGCCAGTGACTGTTAATTATAAATAGTATGTACTTACTTGTATCGTCCATACTCGAAGTCGTCACTCTTGACGTGCTGGATGAACTGCGCCAGGTCGGCCAGCGCCTGGTCTATGGACAGGTACGACAGGTTCGACAGGTCGGAGTCTCTGGAAATATTACAAAATTAAATGAATGATGTAGAACTTTTTGACGTAAATCCAAAATTAAGTAGGTACCTACCAAGGCATCATAATTCTAAAGTGTTAACGGGTTTCGGGAAAGTTAGATAATGATTTTGGTGAATTGGGGTAAAAGATCAAAAAGCTTTATTTATTAATTGAAAAATCCTTGTAAGGGACTTTCATTGCAGGCAGTAGTGCGGTAATTTATTTATTATTTACAATTTACAATTATGATGGTTGTGCAAACGCAAATTCTGAGCCTGGGGGTCTTGGTTTCTCTCTTCTGGTCGGTAAACTTAATAAACATAACATCACGCCGGTAATCCCAGAAGGGTTAGGCAGAGGTGTACCTATAGTACACCCACATTTCGCCAGTTATGTTTAAGTCCCATGTAATAGGGGGCGAGCCTATTGCCTATTAGTCGGTAAAATATTTATTTACTTTTCGAACCCAAAGAGGTACAAAGGCGGACTTAATTAATGTCTTAGGCATTCTCTACCAGTCAACCAAGGTCAATATTGTCATATACGTAGGGATTTTGCAAGAGAAAATTAAAAAAAAAATCTCATTAGCACCTCGTAGTCTTTGAGCTCGATCGATGACAGTATGGTCGCCTTTTACATCTTTACTAATATTACAAGACGTAAAACTTGTTTGTTTGTAAGTTTGTATGTAGAGGGTAATCTCTGAAACTACCGGGCGGATAAAAAAAAATCTTTTTGCGTTTAACAGCCAAATTCCTGAGGAAGTCTACGGGAAGAAAGACTATTAAACATCACGCTGAGACCCTTAAAAGCCGAGCAAAATAAATGGAAAGTCAGAAATTTCACGCGGACGAAGACGCGGGCAGAAGATAGTTACATATAAAATATGACAACTGTCGACGTGGGAGTGCACTTTATCACCAATATCTACCTTTTCGAGGAACACAGGCAATTATTGTCAGTGCTAATTGTATATAATGAGCTGTCGCGCCGCTTGTCTTACGTCACATTCATCCTGACAGCTTGTGGTTAGTTTAATCTTATTGCCCTGTATCCGTCAGCTGTTACTTGTTATTTGCAAGTGATGATGACACATGACTTGAGCGAGTGGTGTTCTTTGATTATGGGACAAAGCAAAACAGGCTTGGTTAAGGGCCAGATGCCGTAGCACGTTCGCGTTACGTAAACGTTACGTTAATTCGAACTATTTTTTTATCGTTTTCACCAATGAAACTGAGCGGTATCAGCATATAAACAACGCGTCCAGCACATCTTCTTCTTCAGCATCAGCTTTTAAACAATGTTGTTATTGGTAGTTGTTGGTATTGTTACAGAATATTTAATAAATTGAATTAAATTTCATTTGTTACTAGCATAGCCTAAATGTAGCATCAAAGTATTTTTATTTTATTTTAAATATTTTTGACTTAGCGAATGCTTCAATGGCGGTTGAATATGACGATGGTTGTTGAAGATTTCGGAAAAAATCATGCTGACTGGGAGCTTTACTGGCGTGTGACGCGTCAACCAATAGAGTTTTAGATTCCCTAGCTCCAGGCAGGCAAAAGCTAGTTGCAAATGAATAATGACTGTTAAATACTTTCGAATTGCCAAAAGCACATAATCACATCGGGTTTCCCGTATTTCCAACGAGGATAAGTACCTATGAATAAATAAAATACCCAACGGAATTTGTGTCAATTTGTGGCTCAGTATTGCCCAGTTTAGCCTCACAGAGGATAAAATCGTCTGCGGTCAGCTAAATTACTATTCAGGTCTATTATTTTCAGTAGAATCAGATTTATAATACAATATACGCAACTACCTATTAAAGTTTTACAGTTAATTATTCGTAACTAAATTTAACTAATTAATTATAGCGTGTTAATGGTCATGATTTAATTAACCCAATTTATTTGTTAATGAGATGAGATTTTAATGGTCCAGCAGAGGACGGAGACAGGCAGTTTATTATCATCAATTGATTGAATGAAATTGTATTAACAATAGTGACAACTGAGATAGATGGCAGGGCAGCAAGGCATGGAACTAGTGATTAAAGAAGCTACTTTATATTAGGTATTGTATTAATTATAACCATAAAGGTCACCGTAGACAAAAAACTGCACTACAACGATTTTTTGGTATGTTTTCAGGATAGAAACTTATAGTGTAAAATCAAGTTTGCAGCTTCGAAAGACCTATGCTTCTTTCTGTTTTTGACTTATAACTTTTAAAAGTGCATTTTACGTATAAGTCACCCTTTGAGCGCAGCAGAAGCTCTTTAAGTCCAATCAAACCCGATATACAGCACTTCAAACATTAATCTAAAAAGTTTGAAAATCATATTTGCAGCTGTCTTTCGAGGCGGCTTAAGTGACTGGCCTAATTTTACTAAGCTTAATTGTAATTTTGTTGTGATCAGCAGTCATTGTGAGTTCGAAACCTGCCAATTGCTTTGTTAAACTTTCTGCTTTTATAGGCCTTGCCTCATGATACATGGAGGTCTGCAAAAAAGTATTGTTTAACTTTCTTCTTCTTTGTGCCGCTGGCTCAACATTTATCTAAATACTGTTGGCACAATTTGTCACTTTCCCGGCGTTATCAGTGGCAACGCAGAGGTCACTTTGGCTGCATGTTCTGGGGAACAGATGGTTTTTCTTTTCCATTTTCTCGTATCATTGTCTCCATTCTCACCTTCTTTGGTCTCCCTCTCCCCTTCCGTCAACATTATAATGATTACTTTTTGATAGTCACGATCCTTTCCTCCCACCTGACCACAATACTTCCATATACCAAGGCACACGATCGACGACCCTTTCAACTTGTCTCTCACGGCTGACTCTTTGAAACTTCTTTATTTAAACTCATTACTTCATCCATTCTCGTCACTGCACACGTAATTTATTCCTATCTTTAGCAATTCTTGGAGGGAGTTGAATGCCGTACGGTAAAATGTACCGGGAATATTTACTTAATCTCTTCATCTGTCATCTTATCATCAGGAATCTATTTTGAGCAAATAATTTATTTATATTTCTATAAAAGTTGAATACAACTAAAGATATTATATTATGTACATCTTTAGATACAATAATCTCTGCCTACATCTTCTCAGAATCCACAGCGCATCTTACAAATCTCTACCGCTCAACGTCACAGCCCGCCAGCTCATATCTGACCCCCGGCTAGTAGGGCAATGGGCAATTGACCCCGAGTGTCCCCGAGTCACCGACTCGTGCACATTGCTCAGCATTGCTCAGCCCGTCAGAGACAGCACTAAGAGGATTTGCTTTATTGGCGTCAATTGAGTTTATTGGCCGTGTGAATACCTATCGGTTTAGGTGTTAGTAGTCTTTATGGCGTAGGCAGTAGTGTAGTAAGTAGCGAGCTTTTTTTTAGTTTTGCCCGAATATGTTACTTGTCGACAGGCCTACACCGTTTTCTCATACCTATAAACAGTGTGCTTTGAGAACATTATACTCGTAAATCTAAATTATTATTAGGAGAGTGCCACACTCTAAGTACTCTTAATCTTCTTCTTTTTCTTTTTATACATAAAAATTAATTCCTGTTCGTCAGTCTCGTTAAACCTCAAAAACGGCTTCACCGATGTGCGTAGGTTTAGCAACAAAAATGAAAAAAAGGTATTGCAAAGGCGCTATTAGCTTGGGTGAAATGAAATATTTTCAATTTGATTATAACCAAGCCTGAAGCAGTATCTATTTTCAAGCAATACACTATCTAAGGTACAATTGTCATGAATTTTCCTTAACTTAATAAGTATCAAGTTTTAAATTTCTTTAAGTTTCGACTTAGTCTTTACGGTAACAGCCGCTGTAAGTTTTTGAAGATACAGTTTCGCTTCCACGGCAACTTAAGGCTGCTCTATTACTTTAGTTAGTTATGTGTAGTACGAACACCGGACAGAGAAACTAAATATGAAGAATTTTTCCAAGAGGTGTGTCGTATTGTAGAACCTTTGTACTTATCAGTGCAAGCACCCAGAATGGCAAAATATCAACTCTCATAAACGAAGTCATTTTGAAATTTGCGAAAAGTAATCCGAGGCGACTTGTTATGCGTTAAAATGTTGTGTGCTGCTTTAGTGTTGACTTTGTTAAAACCAACCCTCAGCGGGGTCAAGCCCCTCCCAAACACCGATTCTGGATACACCACTGTCTATACGTGTGCCAAATTTCATCGAAATCCAGTCAGCAGTTGAAAAGTAACAGGCACTTTCGCAAATATCCTATTAGTATGGATTTCTCGACATTTACGAACCTTGTAATATTTAGAAGTTTAGAGTCAGATTAGTCTCATAAAGTTGTGCTCATATATTATTATTAAAATACGTCAAAATCTGTGTTAGAACTTTGGAAATAAAGACTGTCAGGAATACGATAGTCTTGTATTTTCTATTTTTACGCAGAGCTCCTAAACTTTTAACTCTGCAATAATAACGAGAAAATCATTTTTCAGTGAGATTTACTGTGAGAACAGTTGGTACTGTTTCTTGTTTTGTATTAGTTTTATGTAAAATAATTAGTTTCTTATCTAGTAGATAATGTAGGTATTTTATCTACATAATATCTAAGTATTCTTTGGATTGGAGAAATATGTTACCGATTTACTAAAAACTTATCGACCTTTTAATGATGAACTGATTTCATACATATAGTTATATAGCCTGTAGGCAACTTAAAACGTCCTATCATAACTTAAAAAAAACAGAACTTAATAACAGCATCTTCAAACATCCCATTATCAGCACTTCCCGATATTAAACTCCTAACCTCTGAGGGAACCAACCATTTACTTTTTACGCAAAACTGACTTTAATTCTCGGAAAATATTACACAAGCCAGTCCCATCCTATGCATACTGAAAGCCCTATTACAAAGATACCATTGCTTATTATAACAACCTTAGGATATAAGAATTAAGAGTGGTTTTTGAATGGGAAACACCAAAAATATGTCTGTAAAGAAATAAAACGATAATTAGTAAGGATAAGATATTGGGAACTTTTTAGCATATTTTCTTCTTGTAAGTAGGTTTGCAATGATTAGAGTATTAACAGCGTAGTGATTAACATTTTAATTAAATGTAAGTTAGACTTGTTTAGAAGATGTCTTGAATAGAATAATTGAGTAGGACCTGGTAAGTGAGTTAAAATAGACTTTGGGGATCCTTATTTGGTTGATATGTCTGACCCTGAGAACTGAGCCCTGAAACCCCGGATAGAGTAATTCTATACTTTTTTGGCAAATTGGAAAAATTATACTTACCTTACCGTTTTTTAAGGATAAACCGAATTAAAATAGGTAGGAGGTAAATACCGAATTAAAGAAAATTACCCTATTTTTAAATTAATATAACTTATACAGTAATTAGGTACATAAGCTCGTTTGTTCCCACTAGTTCGACTCATTAGTTCGATCGTCGAACTAGTGAGAATTTTTTTCTCATTTGTTCGACCGTCGAACTACTGAGATTTTTTTTTCAAAAAAAAAAACGCTTGTTTCGTTTAATAAAAGGTTTATGTTCATCTACACTTAAATAATTATGCACATCTGTAGTATGTTCCACATCCTTGACCAAATATCTATCAGGGATGTTTTCTGCTTAAAAAAATATATACATTTAGTCAGTCAGTAAGATTATAAAAAAAATATTAAACACATTTTTTGCTCTAACCTATTAATTAAAAATGACCTAAGAAGTTAAAACGCAACGCAACGTAAAGTTGGGTAGTGGGAGCTCGCAGCTACGCACTTCTACGTATTATATTATTATAAAGTACATGTATTATTAAGTTCTACTTAAATAAGAACTATGAATATATTATGTTCATAGTTCATTCCATGAAACATTTAGACTTATTGAATAAGATATTCATTTATTTTTATCTAATAATCAATTATTCTAATCACGAATTAAAACATTGCTACTGCAATGGACAGCGTAATACATCCATTTTGCGAAACAACTACCCAAAAAACATGTACCCTCAAATTAAGAGAGAAAAAACTATTTATTACCTCACTCCTTGTGGTGGGGCCTTCAGTGAAATGTTTAATATACGATGTATATACCTAGGTGCTATGGGTAGGATGCATAAAAGGAAATGTACAGTGGATGACTTCCGGGTGATATGACGATGATTTGTGAAATCTTTTTGTTTTGTTTATTTAAAATTAATTTACTTTGATAAGATTTTTTATTTATTATATTATTTAATGTTTTTTATTAACATTCAGAAAATAAACTTACCAGCCGATATTGATGCTCAAATACAATTAACATGCGGAAAAGTTGGTGTTAGTACTTTTTTAATTGCGGTAAATATATTTGAATAGATCACGTGACGGTCGAAAAGTTGAGAAAAAAATTCTCACTAGTTCGACGATCGAACTAATGAGTCGAACTAGTGGGAACAAACGAACTTTTCGACCGTCACGTGATCTATTCAAATATATTTACCGCAATTAAAAAAGTACTAACACCAACTTTTCCGCATGTTAATTGTATTTGAGCATCAATATCGGCTGGTAAGTTTATTTTCTGAATGTTAATAAAAAACATTAAATAATATAATAAATAAAAAATCTTATCAAAGTAAATTAATTTTAAATAAACAAAACAAAAAGATTTCACAAATCATCGTCATATCACCCGGAAGTCATCCACTGTACATTTCCTTTTATGCATCCTACCCATAGCACCTAGGTATATACATCGTATATTAAACATTTCACTGAAGGCCCCACCACAAGGAGTGAGGTAATAAATAGTTTTTTCTCTCTTAATTTGAGGGTACATGTTTTTTGGGTAGTTGTTTCGCAAAATGGATGTATTACGCTGTCCATTGCAGTAGCAATGTTTTAATTCGTGATTAGAATAATTGATTATTAGATAAAAATAAATGAATATCTTATTCAATAAGTCTAAATGTTTCATGGAATGAACTATGAACATAATATATTCATAGTTCTTATTTAAGTAGAACTTAATAATACATGTACTTTATAATAATATAATACGTAGAAGTGCGTAGCTGCGAGCTCCCACTACCCAACTTTACGTTGCGTTGCGTTTTAACTTCTTAGGTCATTTTTAATTAATAGGTTAGAGCAAAAAATGTGTTTAATATTTTTTTTATAATCTTACTGACTGACTAAATGTATATATTTTTTTAAGCAGAAAACATCCCTGATAGATATTTGGTCAAGGATGTGGAACATACTACAGATGTGCATAATTATTTAAGTGTAGATGAACATAAACCTTTTATTAAACGAAACAAGCGTTTTTTTTTTTTGAAAAAAAAATCTCAGTAGTTCGACGGTCGAACAAATGAGAAAAAAATTCTCACTAGTTCGACGATCGAACTAATGAGTCGAACTAGTGGGAACAAACGGAAAAGTTGAGAAAAAAATTCTCACTAGTTCGACGATCGAACTAATGAGTCGAACTAGTGGGAACAAACGCATAAGCTAAGATTACCTAGGTAAATAACAAGTAAACCTCTGTCACCCCCTGAATTATGACGGCGGTATTTTTTTTTTGTCTGCATTATACATTTCAATGCTGAATCACCTATGGGGAACTTAATCACTTTAGTCGAAGTGAAGTTTTACGCAATCTAAATCTGTGGTTTCACCTGACTATGAAATAAGACGGTACCAGGAAATTATAAGCATCGGGCAGTCTAGGAGCAATGTACGTACTGAGTTCCAGTAAAGGAAAACATCGTCAGGAAAGGTCTTAGTAGCCATCTATGCTCTGTAATCGTCGAAAATTGTGATGATCAATGCTCGTTTCGTTCCAGTATCGAGAGGAAGCCTTAGTCATATCCATGCTAATATATAAAACTGAAGAGTTTTTTTTGTGTTTGTTTTATTGTTTGGACGCGCTAATCTCCGGAACTATTAGCCGGATTTGACAATATCTATTTGCATTTGATAGAACAATTCTTGAGGAATAATTAAAGGTCGTAGATGTCCAATAAACATCATAGTTATGACCCTTGGCGGAACCATGGCAAAAATAAAAATTCAGAAATAACGCTTAGCCAAAATGAAGTACTAGTACTGGCGGCGATACTATACGTCGGGTCAGGGGATCAAGAAGTTATACGCGGACGAAGCCGCGAACAGAGCCTAGTCCGACAGAAACATCTAAAAAGTTCTGTGGCTGAGGCATATCCGAAATCGCAGGCTAAAACGAGATATTATAACCATAACCGATCCTAACACTTTCATAGATAACTAACCTTCAATATATGGTGTCAAAGCCATAGATTTATAGCCCCACACGTTATGCAGTGGGCTGGCTGTCTGCCAAGCCACGCGCCGCTGTCGGTCATATATCATGCGCTATTGTGCAGCCGATGACCATTCGCGTTTGTAGGATAGTGTGAGTCAGTGTATGATAGTTAGCAAGGTTTCTGGGGGCCTGGTACTTTTGATTTTAGTTATGTTGTTTTAGTAATCGTCGTCCGGATTGGTTTACATCGCTGATAATAATACCTCAATGCTGGTCCTGCTCTACACCACAACTAATTAGTTAAAATTTGAGCTGCTGAAGATTGTACGAATATTTTTGCATTGTTTAAACTCAATCTCCTTTATATTATATAGCCTCTCGTGAACGGGCGCTGTCAGTTGGGACTGGTTATCTCTTAGCTGCTACGGCTTATTTTTATAATTTATTTTTTGGATTTTTTTCAATTATTTTTGCTGCACTCTGGAAGCTTTTAACGTGTACGGGTTTATGTACACGGAGTACATAAATCCGTACACGTCCCACATATAGGATCAACATTAATGATGTAACTAATAAACTGGAGTAATTATAAGAATAGTGTGAGTCAATGTATAAGAACTCCTAAGGTTTCTGGGGACCTGGAACTTTTAATTGTAATTATGTCATAGAATTCCCTGTGACAGGACTCAATTCAATGTGAACAGGAGGCCAATTCTCGTACTTAAAAAACGTTCAAATTCAAGTCGCAATCTCATCTCAGCAATGTCAAAGACATGTCAAAATTGTATTTAAATTGATTATATTTTCGACAAGTTGAGACAAAAATACGGGAATTGCCCCAGGCCCTGTGATGTGATGCACGTAGGAAGCAAAACAAGTATGTAAAGATCATAGAAGGTGGCATTCTAAAGTTACTATCTACCCCATGGGAATACGGCGTCAGTTTATGTACGTGGGACACTCAGAAAATTTTGCGAAAATGAAAATAAATGTTCTATTGGTAAATTTTTTTTTTTATTAAATCTATTCAAATTACTCTCCCCTAGCCTTTATACAAAGTTTCATCCGTCTGAACCAGTTTTCAAAACACTTTTCCAGTCAACCGTAGACAACTCGTTTACAGCCTGCTCGACCGCTGACAGCGCATCTTTCGGCGACGAAAATTGAATCCGTTTGAGCTGTTTTTTTATTTCCGGGAATTAAAAGAAGCCACACGGTGCTAGGTCAGGGCTGTTGGGAGGGTGACCCAGGAGTTTGTCCGGCGTGCTGTCCAGGAAGTCCCTCGTTTTGAGCGCGGTGTGCGAAGGCGCGTTTTCGTGGCGGAGCAGTAGCGCGCGGAGCCCTGTGTTTGGTCGCTTGTTGCTCACAACAGAGAAAATTTGCCAAGCATTTGGTAGTATCCCATTCAGCGTTGATGCTTCTTTGCTTTCGTAAAGGAATTGACACTAAGTAGCCAGTCAAATTGAAAAAGCTCGCGATCTTCTAGATCGCTTCAGCTAGGCTTTTATTGGCTTTGAAACACCCAACCCGTCGATTGGCGCTTAGTTTCTGGATCGTATTGATCAATACAAGACTCACCACCTGTAATAATCTCGTAAACACGAGACGAGCCTTCTTCAAATTTGTTTATCATATCACGGCACCATTACATTCGGGCCTGCTTCCTGGCCATCGGTGAGGTTGTGCGGCACCCAGCGTGAAACTATCCTCTTCACGCGAAAATGCACGTGTAGAATTTCGTGAAGGCTCAATCCAACCAGCAGTATGTGCTGAATCTCTTGATACGTAACTTGCGTATTATCTTGGATTAAACTATTCACTGCTAGCACCTTTTCTTCCGTAACAGCCGGCAAATGGCGACCACTTCTGCCTTCATCCTCCAAAGTTAGTCGACCGCGCTTGAATAAGTTATACCAACGATACACAGTTGCCTTAGAAGGGCCTTCATCCATGAATGCCATTTGAAGTCTATCTTACGATTCGCCCGGTTTCAGGCGACACTTGAAATCGTAAAAAAATAATGTGTGAAAATGTTCCCGGCGCGGATCCATTTTTGATGAGACTTTTGATGAGACTCGAGAATTTGAATTCGCTCGCAATGTGTAGATAATTTTTTGAAATTGGAACAACCTATTTTAACTTACAAATAATCAAACTATGTGGGGGGCTTATCGGATTGAAACCATCTCTTTAGTAAAACAGTTTATTTGTAAAGTAAAACACAAGTACACAGTCACAAACATTGGGAACAAAGACCCTAAAATAATGATTTCGCGTAACGGGCGGCACGAGGAAGGCACGGGGCGACTTGTGCGCGTGGTAGGTAATACGCGTCTACGCACTAAGCGTGTGGACTGCGGACTGACGCGCATCGCGTTTCCCGCCTTCCTCGCAACGGCCAGGCGAGAAAAAGAGAGAACTTATTGTATGTAACGTGGCGGCACGCGACCGCGGGACGCTCGCACTGGTCGTAGTTGTTTGTGGTTTGCTATAAAACTGATTTTCGCAATACTTTCTGAGTGGCCGGATTGGTATGTATGTTTGTAGTTGTACCATATGCGTATGTAGGATCGTGGGAGTCAGTATCTGATCAATCTTAAGTTTTCTGTGAGCCTGGTACTTTTCATTTTAGTTACGTCATAGGAGCTTCTTGTATAAGAACTCGAGGAACAGTAATTCATTGTTTGTTGGCCTATTATTGTATTATGTAGAATCGTGCGATACCTTCTGTGTCTGTAGGCCTGGAGCTTTTCATTTTAGTTATGTCATAGGAGGTCCTTGTGAAAGGGCTCGACGAATGTACGCTCTGCCGCGAAACCTCAGCAGTACCATATTTTTTTTAATAGTGGAAAGTTGTAAATAGCTTTCAACTTAATATTGTTTAAAAACATTATATAAGTTAGCTGTAACTTTCCTGTATAAAGTAAAAGAAGCGAAACTGTCTGTTCTAACGCGCAGATTTGATTATGATTCTATCTCTTGAGCCAGTTACAACTCCGCGCTTTGTCGTCGACAAGTTTATAAAGCGAAACTTCTAATTTTATTTAAAAAATGGATGATGTTTATGGGGCAAAACTAGGTCTGAAGTAGACCTCTACCGTGTTAGCTAAGTCGAAAGAGACGACATTTTGCTTCGACTGCTGCAATTCAACTGACTCCCAAATTGTTCTTCTTCTCGAATCGCGTCATAATGTAGAATTGTTTTTAGCGGATGTTGGAACGTATGAGTCAGTACTTGATAACTCCTAAGGTTTCTGGGAGCCTGGTCCTTTGTAGTTTTGTTCAGTGGTAGGAGATAACTGCGAAGGTCTGATGCTGCGAACTGCTGCTTTATACAATAAACTGCATAATGCAGTTCTGATTTTTTATTGAATAAAATAGGATTTGTGTATTAATCAAGGTCATATATACCTATTTTTATATATTGCTCCGTGGGTAAAACTAACTTTCAATGCTATTTATTGCCAACAATTTGGATAATGATATCATATTTTTCGCTAAAATCGAAGCAAATCTGGTCGGTTATGGGAATCGAGTGTAGGTACATATAACAAGGGATGGGACTTAAGGTATCTCTGCTTTAGCAAACCAGATCGCGGCCAACCCATTTAGTTTTCACAAAATCCGTTTATTTCGTTATTACTGGCGGCATGAAGCTCACAAAATACAGGTTACATCGGCGATAGTCTCGTTAAATTGGAACTGCCTTTACACCGAATTGAGATAGGGAACAAAGATTTTTGACAAAGCAATCGAAATTGACAAATCGCAATGTTATAGTGATGTAAAAGATTTGCGGGGTATTGCGTAACGTACTTATTGGCAATGGCATTTTGACGGTTCAACAACATTTTTTGCTTTTTTGAGCAGACGAAATTTTTAAACATAGGAATCAATTGGGTTAGGGATTTCCTTCAAAATCCGAAACTGTGTTAAATAGCGGTGCTTATTTTATTTTATGATGTAATTACTTTTTGTAGTGTCCTAGGCCTAAGCTGAGCTTTGCATGTGTGTGAGTGCACATAGATAGTGTAGGTGTGACGTCGGCCTAAAGCGCGATTGGATTAAACCGGTTTATACAACCGGCTGAGGCGCTGTGCGTCCCTCGCGCGAACACATTTGGTGCGATTGGTAATCACTCACAGAAATGCAATATGGATGCATTTCTTTTTCAATTTGAATGCGAAAGTTCACCGCTTTCAGAGTTGTGAAAAATTGTTCACAAGGGTGTTCAATTTCTACCAAATATTAGTTGATTCTCGTAGTTGGGTTCTAATATTATTACTTCTATTCTTAACTGACTTCCGACAAGGAGGAGGTTATATGTTTGGCTGTATGTTTGGTTTAAGAAACTATTGTTCTCCTCTCTCCTCTCTACAGCATGTTACAAAAACCCTGTCCGATCCAATAAAGGCTTGCCTGGTTTAACATACGTAGGCCTGGTTTAACATACGTACTAAAAAAAATAGTAAACAAAATTGTACTCGTAAAAACCAAAAGTTAATGATTTTTTTATTTTTATGATCCATGCGAAATTTAACCATAAATATGGTAAATTTTCATAAGTTGACAACACTCCACCGGCGAAATCTTTTCATTTTTACCTATTTTTATTTCACGGTTGGCGCAGTGGTTGAGGGATCGGCTGCTGCGCTGCGTGTCGCGGGTTCGATTCCCGCACGGAACAAATATTTGTATGACCTACCAATAGTTGTTCCGGTTCTGGGTGTCTTGTGTATGTGAGTTTTCATGTTTGTGAACGCACCCAAGATACAGGAGTAATTCCTATGTGTGTGGAGCAACGTTTTAAAAAAAAAAGGACACCGCCCTGCACTAGCCGCGTTGTAGGCACTGTTTTAACGAGTCCTCGACCACGCTACTTGTTTGTTGTCAGTACTCAGTCTCACATGGAGATAGCTTTCGATCGGATGTCCGTAACTATCAAGTGCCGCTATCGTATCGCGAACAATGTCGTATTCCAATCAGGAATATTTTAATACGTTTATTTTTATTTATGGGGTCATGCTAAGTTTTTATCACAACACATAGGCTCGCTGGCTCCAGTGTCCATATACCAAATGCCACGTTCCGTACCACTAGTGCTTGAACACATAAACGCCTTTACTTCACTATTCTTTGAATCTTCATTTTCCTTCGTGTTTGTGTTCTAAACAAATCTTTTTTTAAAGTGAGTGTGAGTGGATAATCAAAGTAAGAGCTTGGATTGTGGAAGCTTTTGACTCACTCAAATCGTACACAAGAGTGCTGCGTAGAGTACGTGCAAATTAAGAGAAGGTGTATTAATTTTGGAGGTAGACATGTGGAACACGATTGCCGAGGTATGCAACAAGTAAATGTTTTAATAACTTGATACCTACAGTCGGTACATTGTCAAAAGCACATCAAATAACTCAATAATATGTAATTGTTTCTTGATAAACAGAATCAGGCCAGAAATCAGGGTCACTATGCGTCTATGCCTACAATAAAATATCAGCGGATACCTACGCGTAGGCATAACGTAGGTTTCCTTAGTCCTAAGATTGTTTGGCGGCACGCGACAAAGCACCGCCTCGCTCAGGCGGCTTCTTTGACACGAAACTGCAGGTGAACTTTGTCGAGCGATCAGTGTTGTATTTGGTATAATTAATTAATAATCTCGCATCCATTGAATGATAACTTATTTGTGTACGCAGTACGATACCAAATAATACCCTTCAGAATCGGACAGGATTTTAGTTACAAGCTGTATAATCAATCTTGAAGCTTCCAAATATTTCCTAATTTATCCCACTTAAGACATAGACACAATGCCAATAGCTGAAAACCACATCTAAAATAAGTGTGTGTGTCTGTTTCATACATATCGGATAAATGGTGATCTGCGCGTTCTGTTTTAATACCGGTGAGCTATTAGATCTCATAGAGCGATTAGAAAAGGATATTCAAATTCGATTGGGATATTTATGTTAGTTTATGGGGGTTTGACTACCTCATAAGTAACTAAGTTAGTAAAGATTTATTTGTTGAAACACGGTATACATGATACATTGCATGCAAGATAATAATGATTTACAGAAAGTTCTAACATGTTCAGCCGCATATCGTGGCGTACATATTGGTAGGAAGAGATCAAAATTCTATGTCAAAGCAGTCATTCAATAAATTAGTCAATAAAAATATGAATTACTGTCATTAAAATTTCAATTCCAAATTCCAAATTAAACATACAAAAAAGAAAAAATTATACAATGGATTACAATAACAAATGTCAAAAATACAACATCGTCATCTCAAAAACGAAGCAAATTGTCCTCTTTCATAAACTCTGCTATTCTTTAATATGCTCTTTAAATTAGTAAACTCTTCAATTTACTCCTAAGAGCAGATATATTTAATGTTTTCCATGATTTGGGCGATTTATTAAAACCGGTTGGAGCCATGCAAAGATGCTCTTTCGCATATGAGTTGTTTTAGCGCCGTGAACACAGAGTTTGAAATCATCACGTCTGTTTCTAGGGACAGCATCAGACAGACGCTGAAATAAATGAGGATTGAATCTAATGAACATTACTGTTTCCAGGGTATATAATGAGGGAAATGTCAATATCTTACGTTCTTTAAAATAAGATTTACAGCTGTCCGTTGTTTGCAGTCTAAACATCGATCTAATGCACCTTTTCTGTGCCCGAAACGCTATTTCATTGTCCGTGCTATTCCCCCAAAAGATCAGTCCATATCTAAGAATGGATTTGGCTAATACATAGTAAGCAGTAATCAGCACATCTGTGTGACCACGTCGACCTTAAAATGCCTACCATAAACCAGTTCATGAAACGCTTATCGAAGCGTTTCTTCGACTGTGGCATCAAACACCCAAACCCCTTGATCTCAGCGGCCACCCGCTACACTCCCTCTCGCATTAGCAGTATTCGCCGACCAAGGCATACTTTAATCGCCCCCGACGACGCCACTACCCTCCTCCAGGAGAGCAGTAAGGCCACCAGCACTCTACACAAGCGCAAAATCCGATCGCCGTCCTACCGTCCTCGCCGCCGAGGCCCGCCGCGACGCCCAAATCCACGCCCCTCCCGACCCTTGCTCGAGCCAGCCCACGCCGCTGAGCCTGTTGCTTTAAATTCGTCCCTAAATCACTCAAATCCTGATCCAGCTAGTCCCTTGCTGCCCTCTTCCAGCGACGCCCTGAGCCGAGGTCCGTACCCCACAGGGGGTGCCCTTAGCGTTGTCGCTTAGTTTTTAGTTAGTATTTAAGTTTAAGTCCTTGCTGGAGGCCTTAATTTATTAGGGCACCACAGGCAAGTCCGCTTAAGCAGACGACAACCTTACAGGTTGACCTGCCCCCTCCCGACCCTTGCTCGAGCCAGCCCGCGCCGCTGAGCCTGTAGCTTTAAATTCGTCCCTAAATAATATCATTCCTGATTCAGCTAGTCATTTGCTGCCCTCTTCCAGCGACGTCCTAAGCCGAGGTTCGTACCCCACAGGGGGTGCCCTTAGCGTGTAGTCGCTTAGTTTTTAGTTAGTATTTAAGTTTAAGTCCTGGCTGGAGGCCTTAATTTATTAGAGCAACCACAGGCAAGTCCGTCTGAGCAGACGACAACCTCATAGGTTGACCTGCGAGATGCCATTTATAAAAAAAAAAAAAAACAGGTTGACCTGCGAGATGCCATACAAAAAAAAAAAAAATAAGCATCTGTGTTAAGAACCACAGCAAGCTGTTTCAGAGCGTAGGCTGCACTACTCAATTTGTTAGGTTTTTTATTCAATTTAGTATTCAATATTATTCCCAAATCAAATTATTATTTGCATTATGTGTTATAGAGACAACAATACTCGTACTATAGGGCGGATCATTTTAAACATTCTTTTTTCTTTACAGGTAAGTACATTCCGAGAGGCCTTTTTTTTTTTGGGTGGGATATCATCAAATGACTTCTCCCGGTCTGGGTGCAGCGGGAGGGCGTGTCAGACTTTTACTGACTAAAACCCACCCGTGTTCCTTTAGTTGCCTGTGCCAGGGCCACGGTTATATCTATCGAATTACCCACGACCCTGAGGCGTCGGCCCTATCGGACCCCGTCATTTTGTGCTGACATCTCTTTGAGGCGCGCGTGGAACACGACGCGCCGTCAACCCGGGCCTGGTCCCTACCGGACGGCGAGCTACCCATTGCTCGCCGTCCGCAAGCCCGGGCCTACGGTGGCCGGGAATCTGCATGCGATTCCCGACGCCCAGGGCGTCTCCTGCGGCGACTAGGGGCGTGAGGGCGCAAGGCTCTCTCCCTCACGCGATCCGCCTCCTCCTTCGCAAGCATTACTGCTTCGTAGAAGGGGGTGACGGCTTTCCATTCCCTCTCGCTCCATACCATTGCCTGGACCAGGGCCGGACGCGAGAGATCACCGCCGCCGATCGCCTCCGATTCCGAGAGGCCTAAGCTGAGCTTTGAAATTGTGTGAGTGATTAACAATCGCACCAATGTGATTGCGCGAGGGACGCACAGCGCCTCATGCCCATTGTCAAGCAAAGGACGCGTCACTATGTGCACTCACACAAATGCAAAGCTCAGCTTAGGCCTCGCGGACTGTACATAGTCAGCGTGTTAATTAAAGCACTGTTGGAAATGACATAGCAGTTATGTGGTATTTTCCTCTTTGCCATGTTTTTTGCTTGAACCTGGCTATGACAGTGATACCGTCATAAAACGGCAATATGGCGGTCGTCTTTAAAGACCACGTTTTTGCCACCATAACGTAAACTTTCATGACTGTCATCATTTTGCTTCTGTTACATTATTATAACGGTCTCTTTACTCATTTATGCAGGTTTGATTACACTACGGTGTGACACACAACCAAGTTGGAGGGGCTTGGCTTCACGCTGTAACGTTATAGCAGGTTAACTCGGGTAGTCGGTTCGAACCACCGACACATACGTACCTATGCATTTTATTAGTACTATGGTACCTTCTATATGTGTAAACGGCACGAGGAACATGGTGGTATGATTTTTTCAGTATCGTAGCAGTACGAGCGAGACTAAAGATGGCCTGTTTTCTGCCATATTTGTATCCGACTGTTTATCTTTGCAAACATTTCAAAGTACTGTCAGTAAGGCAACTTTTTGTCTTGTACACTGTCCTTAAAAGCAACCATCCTTAATATACGAGTATGATCCCCTCTCAATCTCAGGAAAATGCAAAAAATTACATAACATAAAATAAATCACGCCTGTAATCCCAGAGGGGTTAGACACAGGCTTACCTAATACACCCACATTTCACTAGTTATGTTTAAGTCCCATGTTATAGGGGGCGAGCCTATTGCCATCTATCAGACACAAATCCAGACTCCGAGCTGATAAAGAGAAATTCTAGATGGAAAAACCCAATAACCTCATGCTCAGCAGTACCTCTTGTGACCAGTAGACCAACGAGGCAGTCGCAGAAAATACTCTGTTTGCAATACTGCAATACTGCTAAAGGTCTAAGAACGAGCTTCTTTATAAGATTTTATACTTTCCTATGTTCCCAGTTATATTATAAAATAACTCGCATTACGACGATCAATCACCTATCAACAAATGCTTGTAAGGGTGCTCTAATTGAATGGCTCCAACGCTTTGATTATAAAGCAACTGAGGAATTACTAACTCATCTAAAGAGTAGGCCATCCCGCTAATTTCCCTAAGCGTAATAGATCACCCTTTTTATCCACTAACCTTTTGTTTTATTGTTTTAAAGCTGCGAGCTTAGCTCTATGTTATGCATACGGCATTCATCGTCTTCATCGTCAGCGTCGAAGAATTATATTTACATACCGGGTGCGACCCTGGTGATCTACTATACAGGTTGTTCTCGACATAGTTTTAAACTTGTCTAAATTAATATTATGCTATGTCTGTGAAGAGAAAATAAATTATTTGAATTTGAAAAAGTAGCAGCCTACGGTCTGGGTTTGATTAACTAGTGAAATATTGGTGGTAACACACTTCTGCTTTATCCCTCGCGAAAAACAGGCGTGATATGACATGTTATAAAAAAAAGTGTTTATTAATTAGCAGGTTTGGCTGATCGCCCGGTGTACGCATAATTATAAGCATAGGCGCTGACGGAACATATTAACAATATGTTAATTTTAAATGTATGAAAATTTAGGCAATTTCCAGGAGTCTTTCAACACAATTAACATTCTCCATGCATTATATATGTAAGTACCTATTTAAGGCCAAAAATAGATTATGTTTACTATTAGATTTAAGTTTAAACTTTTTGCCAAGAGCCCAACACAAATCAAACGGCCATTAAGGATGATGGCCAATTTTATTATTTTTACTCAAAAAAATATTTGTTTCTATAATATTATATAGTGTAAAAGCTTAAAAACATACCATGTTATTAGAAGTGACGTCACGACTATGTAGCATGTAATCATACTAGCGCCATACATTGTCTGTACCGCGCGACAAGGAAGGGAATAATCCCCTCCAAAAATGGTTGTAGCTTCTTCATACTTACACCGATTTAACCGATTTAAATCGATTATCTAATTTTTACTTTGCCTTCTTAGAAATTACATAATTTTTCGACAATTTCTAATATGTCTCATCATCCCTATTCACGTTATTAAGAAACCTTAGAAATATAGACGCAGTCGTCGTGTCAGAGACAATCAAATGTCAAAGAATTGTCAAAAATTGACTAGTTGGCACTGAGATTAGAATGCGAACTTTCTTAAAATTACGGGAATTTCCCCTCTGAACTGAAAATACATTTTACAAAACCTCAGCAGTCCCAACCACTTGAACCACTCATTAAGAATATCCACTTACTAATATAATTATAAAGAACATCAAATCCCACTTACCCAAAGGGCCTGCTGCTACCGTAGAACCGGTGCTCGGTGTAGAACAGGCCAGCGCCAATCTGCTGGGCCATCTCATACGCCAGGCCTGCCTGCGTCCAGCCCTCGCTGATGGCCCACTCGCCGCCCACGAAGATCACTATGTTGCTGCCAGAAAACTCGTTGTTGTAGTAGTAACGCTGCAAGGAAACGTAGAAACTATGAACACGGTGTGCTTCTATCCTTAAAAGGACCAAGAAGGTCAGTCAACAAATGTGTTTTCTTTTTTTATTTTCACAGCCTAGCTTATAAAAATCGTTTGAACAAACTTTTTGTGCCTGATTTTTTAGCTACTGGCTATTAGGCATAGGGCGTATTATACAGGATGGCAGGGACATCGACGAACAAACTTTGACTATACATTCAGCAAACGATTCTAGATATCTAGACACGTAGCAAAGAAATGTTTCGTCGATTGTGAAAAAAAAAAGTGCTATTTCTTAGAAAAGTGTGCGATCAAAACGTATGGACCAGCAATTTTTTAGTAACCTAAAAAAAACAGGGAGTTCAATGCCACCCTGTATTATTTCAGAGGTAGCCCTTATACTCGTAAGGTGTAGTCAACCTGTAATTAAAAACTTCACTTAGGTTGAAATTCCTACTGTCACATAAACTAAAGTTGACCTTGTTGTTCTGTGAAGTGCAAGTGACATTCCACGTAAGGGTCGTATGTGGGTGCCATAAACCTCAGTCATCTCCTTCAGGAAATGCAAGCATGATAAATGTCATTTTAGCAACAAAACTGTTCAACTCACCATAGGATAAGTCCTGGTATCATAAGCCATAAAGTGATTAAGTCGGACCGGGACGAAGCCTTCCACTGGAGCAACCCTGGAGCTGCGGGTCGGGGGAGGAGGCTCGTGCATTTGCAGCGCCAGGCATGGTGCTATGAGGAGTAAGAGAAACCCTGCAATTTGGGAAAAATTGTATTACAAGAAGAATTAATCATTTGCTGGAGTGTCCCAACTATAGCCTGTCTCTCTGTTTTCTGTGTGTCTCCTGTCTGTCCTGTCTCCTGTTTGTCTTGTCTCCTGTTTCGTGTGTCTATGTAGCCTGTTTCATAGCCTTGCATTTTTAAGGATCTAATGAATTCCAATAATAGCTGACAGCGGAACAGGGTTCCGTTGGCACCCTTTGGGTACGGAACCCTTATTACTGCGACCGTTAATGTCACACTGACCATGGACGTGCGGTTGATCGCATGTCCTGGGACAAACTCTTTCACAAGTTTTTTCTTCTTGATAAGAAAACCATAAATAACAAAAATAATAAAAACTTACACATTATTAAACACTAAAGTAATATCACGAAATCACTTAAAAAAATTACCACACGAGTGTTATTTGTCGTGCCTAAAGATAATTGTCCCATTTAAATGAATATCTTTAGATAATACAATAATGTTTAAAAGATAATACGGATTTAATATGCTAAAACTTTGTTATCTTTTGTGTGTTGATAAGCGAAATGGGTGTAACCGAGGTATTCAATATAATTTTGATAATACGCTCTTGGCACAAATATGACATCAAACACCTGTGTTTCTGGAAGAGGTACAGTTGCATCCACATTTTACTAGTTGTGTTTAAGTCCCATGTAATAGGGCGCCATCAACCGGGCTAAAATCCAGATACTGAACCCTGTAACTGAGAAATACCCAAAAGAAAAACCCATTGGTAAATATTTTACTACACTTTTTTTTTGCTTTTGTAAATTCTCTTGGACGTCCTGGGATCGAAGTAAAGACCCGATTTCAACAGTAGCACTATTAGAACTATATAATTTTACCTGCTATTTTTATATAAAGTTTTAACAAACAAATAACAGAACATGGTTGACATATTATGTATTACGTTCAATTCATTCATTCTTTCTACGGACTTGGAATATAGCCTAACACTTTGGCACAAAAAAAGAAATTCGTGCATAGATGTGATAAAGATGTGTACCACATAATTTTAAACTGTCGGCATACTAACCTATCGAAAAGTTGTGTAAATACTACAACTATAAACTACCTTTTAGACTATAATGACTACAGCGAGAACTATTTAAACCCAAGATAACTTATTAAGAAGTTAGCGAGTAACAAACCAAGCTTAAATTAAAAGCCAATATAAATGAACCCAAGAAAGGCACAATTCCTTTCTATTTTCAACGCAAGAATCCAACACCACAAACACTAAACTTTAAACATCTCGTAGAAAAAACTCAAAGGGGAACTAGTCCGTACTATTTTCCGAAGATAAAACGAAATAGCACATTTTTTCTTGCCCATAACCATAAATACTCCACCAAAATATTGCTAGGTATCGTATAAAAAAGAAATTCTAGAATTAACTTTACAAGAACTACAAGAAGAACATAACGACCAAGACATAATATGCGTTTCCGAAACCTTTATCAAATGAGACTACGAAAGCTACATTGAAATTCACGGTTATGAGATGGCTTCTAACTACTGTAGAGAAAAACAAAGAGGTGGTACCTGTATTCTTGATGAAAAATGTTTTCCAAAGACTGGCCATTTGTAAAAAAGCTACGCCATGCAAAACACTTTCGAAGTTTGCGGAATTGAACTTAAACATCAAAAATTAAATATAATTTGTGTATACAGAACACCTCAATCAGAAGAACCAATTCTTAATCAAATTAGATAGTCTCATTCACAATTTACTTCAACAATATAACTCTAAAATAAAAGTAGTTTTAGCGGGTGATTTGAATATTAACACCCTTAGAAAAGGCAACATTACTACTCAATTGCAGGATCTAGCTCACAACTGCTGCGTGATAATTGCACAGTGGCACAACTCACACAACGGCACAACACAGCAGTACATGATAATTATATATAATCATCCGTTTTTTAGGGAAGTTAATACAAAGAAAAATTTAAATCTTTAAGGTCGCCCTACCGCGACAAAAGATAGTCGCGTTTCTGTTTCCTGTTGACACCTCTGTCACATACAATTTCGCAATCGCCATGGAAACACCATTTATTTTATTTACATAACATAACATCACGCCTTGTTTCCCCGAAGGGTTGGGCAGAAGTGTACCTATAGTACACCCACATTCCGCCACTGCCTCGTTGGTCTAGTGGTCGTAATCGCTGCTGCTGGTCCTGGGTTCGATTCCCAGGTCGGGCAACGTGTTATTGGGTTTTTCTATCTGGAATTTCTCAGTAGCTGCCCGCAGTCTGGATTTGTGCCCGGTAGATGGCAGTAGGCTCGCCCCCTATTACCTGGGACTTAAACATAACTGGCGAAATGTGGGTGGGTGGGTGTTATTTTATTTATTTATTTCATTATAATTTTAACGTTGTTTCTAAAATGTATTGCAGTATAAATTAAAAGAATATGAAAACTTATTATAACCTTAAAAAAATGATAAGTTTCTACTAGGAGTTAGAGGATAGGTTTCAAAACAATTTACTTTAAAAAAAGCTAATAGTTGGTCAATCCAATGTTACCCAGGTATATCAAAAATACAATTCAATTCAATTTACCGATGCAAATGTTACAAGCAAAAATTATCACGTCCACAAAATAAGTTTAATAAACAACTGTTTAGAGCTCATTACAATAGCATTTTACTGTGTGAAATGTAGCTGCTGCTTGAACTGATTTGAAATATAGTGTGAGCTCACTGTTCGCAGCATCATTGTTGACACTTTTTAGTACATATAAGGACCTACGGTGAGGTAAATCTAACGATTGATATCTTTGATACAAATGTAAATATTATCGGGAACCTTTATCGTGGGGAACCGTTTGCCCTAATATTTTACTTTTCTTATTATATTTGACATTACTATTTGAATTGTAATAACAAAATATCAGAACTTATGTTATTTCGGTCGCCGGTATAAGTATTATATAATATTATGAACCTTATATATTTGTGAATGTTTTTATGTACATTGTATTGAGGTAGGTATCCAGGTTTTAGGTTTATTGTAATGTTTCACAATAAATTAATTTATTCCTATTCGTTTTCTTATTCCAACACATAGGTTACAAATAATCATAACAGAAAACATGACGTTAGACCGGTATTCCCGAAGGCTTAGGCAGAGATACACCTATTATATATAAACCCCTATTTTCACCTGTAATATTTAAGTTCCATGTAATAAATAGGCCTTCCATGCATAAGGCTCACCCCTCGGGTCGACCAAACGGGAAATGTTATTTAAACTTCAAGTACAGTAGTGATACACACGGTTACATATCAAGCCACAGATTTCCAGTATTGGCTGATCTCGTATTGTATATGATTTCCGTACAATGACAGGTCTGCTTATACTGGGGTACATAGGAAGACCTCATGCCACAAGGCATTCTCTACCAGACAAACTTTGGGTCAACAGGACAGCATTGTGTTAGGTGTGGTGCACACAAATAATGATGAGAATGTGTGATGTACGTGTGTGTGTGTGAGTGCCCGAGAAAAAAAAAAACCAAACGTATACAGTTTTTTTAATGGTTTGTATTCAAGTTATTGTAGTAATCGGGCGCTTATCGACTAGATAAGGAAGATTATTGAAATAGTCGGTTCGAGTTTCATTATATTGTTATTAGTTCATAATTTATTAATTACGTGCTATGTGCTGTTAAATTAAAATTAGCTAGCAAAACTTTGGAGTCAGGATGGGTGTAATAATGAAGTTAAGTCGAGGAGTTTATTTTGGACCCCAGCGTTTTGGGCATGTGGCTAGTTGTAGCAATTATGCTAGTATTAGTTATATAGTATATAGCAATATCGCAAAACCTTGCGATATTGTGTTATTTAGAGGCTATTAAATCATTAACTAAGAGCAATAAAATAAAAATTAAAAAACTTTATTTCTGACCTTGATCCATATGATGTCAATTAGTAATACCCACTACATAAATGCTATGTTAGTAACAAATGTGATACGAAACAAACAAAAAATCTTTACTTCTTCTGCACTCACCTGACACACCGGGTAGGTGCACATGTACTACAATAATCGCCACCAATGCGCCTGAATGGCGCAATATATATGGCTTATCACTGAACACCTTCAGAATATCGTTGATGCTCCCACGCACGATGCGCATCATGGACGCAATCCTTATTCGCAGGATGGTATTTAAACCATCAGTATGTGTTTCGGAAAACATTCTTGATGCACTGCAATAACGTGGAATGCCCAAGAACATTCTGAAGGCATTATTATACTGAACTCTGAGGGCATTGATCCCTGGATTGGGCCCTTTGCGTATATCGAAAGCCTTAATAAACTACATTTAAAATCACAAACTACATTTCAGGGACACGACCTTCAGTAATGAAGTAAGCGACCATGAAGAAGAAAATCACATTATTAATGTTCGATATCCGTTCTTATGTGTTTTAAATACATTTAAAATCTCCTTGTAAAAGTGACTTAAATTATTGATTGCATGTATCTGTTGCTAAAGGTGACGTTCTAATCATTCAAATAATTAGAACGATATTTTTATTTTTAAAAGCACAGCCTCATCACATACATTAAACTTATGCTAGAAATAATCTTAATTACTAAAGGACTTATGTACATGACAATTACGGCGTACACAGCATTGATATACAATAACTTGAAGCCTTGAAATTGAATATACTAAACTAAAACTAAGACTAAATAAACAAAAAAATTAAGAAATATGTAAATGTAAAAAATTAAGAAGAAAACCGAAATGAAACTATACATGATGCATAATCAGCCTATTATGTTCCCACTGCTGGGATACAGGCCTCTCTGTGACAGGGGGTGGGCCGTAATCCACCACGCGGGCCCAGTGCGGGTTGGTAGATGTCACATGTCTTCGAAGTTTTGGTTGTAAGACATGCCGGTTTCCTCACAATGTTTTCCTTCACCGTTTTGAGAGCAGTGGTGATGAAATAATTTACACAAAGTAAAGCGCCTGTCTGGGTTCGAACCTACGACCAACAACTCGTAAGTCGCAGCCGTTAGCACTGGGCCACCACTGCTCTAAATGATAAAATGATGACTAGAGTATAATTATGAAATTGTCATATTGTTTTGAAGATTTCTTATCTGTATCATAATTGTGTCTACTCTTCTCGGCCTCAATCTATTTTCGTAATTGAAAAATTAGGTAATTAACTAGTGTTTAATTGTCAAAATTCGAGATAACTTAAGTGCCATTTGGGCTTGTCAAGAAAACAACAAGACCGAGTCTCGTATGAAAGCCTTAGTATTTTGTATGGCAGGGCGGTAAAAAAATCTAGAAAGTGAGTGTGACGCGAGAGTGAGTAATTGTCGCTTGTGTCATGTTAGCCCTGCAGGTCCAGTTTTCGGTTGGATTCGGATTGTGGTAGCCGGATCTCTTCCGGGGATTCTCCGCACCCCTTGCCGTGGCCTTGACCGCTACGGCAGCGGTCAGCCAAGGGCAGGCCGCCGGGCACTATCGAGCCATGTTTTATTTCATGGATTCAAGCAAAATTCCGAATGAATTTCGATAGCGATAATAAAAAAAAAACGATGGTCGAAGATACTTTCCGGTCAAGCAGTTTTTTTTTGCAACATTTGTATTGTTTTATATATATCTGTAATTTTTGTTGGTAAATATACAATTTATTATATATATTATTATAATGTGTACCCGTTAAATATTGTTTAAATGAATGTATTAAGACATATGTTACTTACAGACAATCTAAACGAATAAAATATTACGAGTGTATAATTTATACTTATGTATAGATCATAATCTTTTTGTAGTTGCTACCGCGTCCCCCGCCAAGAGATAGACTTTTTTTAGAAAATTGCCCTCATGCCGTCATCAGTGTTATATATTCTAAAAGAAATACCTACGCGTATTTAAATTCGCTAGTTTTGTTTCCAAAGATGATTTTATCTATATTTAATTGAACATTTTTATATATTTTTTAAACGCAAGAGAAAAATACTCACTTTGATAAACTACCTCATTTATATTCGGTTCAACTCTCACAAGAAATAGAGAAAAAGTAAAACCAAAATCTTTACTTTATTAAGCTTAAACTGTGGCCTAGAATAAATTAATCCTAGATGTTTACTCTCCCACGAAGTTTATTAAGCCCTCTTTATTTGAGTGGGTGATTTATTTTCAGCCTAGAGGTTTATTTTAAATTGGTACCATTTATCATTTTTAGCGTTGTTAAAACTAAACTGAAAGGAACTTGAATAGATTTTAAACGTTGGTGGGACTGTATTAAATTAAAACACCAAGTAGGTAGACACCTTGGGCGCGCCACAATTGCGGCGAATAGTCCCCTCTTTGAAGAGTGATTGGAGAGGCGCCACGGCGTTCTCACCTTCCGCTTTATACAGGTCCTCACCCGACATGGTTGTTTCGGTAGGTTCCTGTTTCTGTATAAGGCGGGAGGAAAGGCCCGGCTGTCACCATTGTGTGGATCGCCCGGAGGACACGGTGAAGCATATGGTGGAGCTCTGCCCAGCGCGGGCGGAGCACCGCCGTGTCCTCGCGGAGGCGATCGGCGCCGGCAAACTCTCGCGTCTGGCCCCGGTCCAGGCCATGGTACGGAGCGGGAGGGGCAGGAAAGCCGTCACCTCCTTATGCGAAGCAGTAATGCTCGCGAAGGAGGAGGCGGAGCGCGTGAGGGAGAGAACGTTGCGCCCTCACGCCCCTAGTCGCCGCAGGAGACGCCCTGGGCGTCGGGAATCGCAAGCGGATTGCCGGCCACAGTAGGCGCGAGCTTGCGGAGGGCGAGCACACCTTCCGATAAGGACCAGCCCCGAATCGATGGCGCGTCGTGTTCCATGCGCGCCTCAAAAAGATGTCAGCACTAAGTGACGAGGTCCGTTAGGGCTGATGCCTGCCAGGGCCACGGGTTGTTCGAAAGACATACCGCGGCCCTGGCACAGGCAACTGAAGGAACACGCGTGTGTTTTAGTCAGTAAAAGTCCGACACGCTCTCCCACTCCACCCAGAGCGGGAGAATTCATTTGATGATTTCCCACCAAAAAAAAAATGGTAGGCACCTACTTAGTGTTCCTTTTTGGAAACAAGGATTCATGTAATTTACACTTAAATATCAACCTTATTACAGTGATACCTAGTTGTGGCGCGAACTAAATTTAATAACATAACGTATGCTTGTTTCCCTGAAGAATTAGACCGAGGTGTACTAAAAGTACTTACTTTTTGAACAGCTTGTCGATTCTATAAAATCTCACCGTGAAGACGTACGTGGAGTGAGCCGTCAGTGTCGAGCATCTTGGTCAATCCCTAGCATTAAGGTGCGATTCCATTAGGCCAGTTACTTGTATGCAAGTTGCAAATTGCATACAACTTGAACAAACCTGTATACAAGCTACATCTTGTATGGGGTAGTCTGAAAATGTACATTTTTATTCAAGTGACGTAAACATTGAACGCGTAAACATTAATCGAACGTTTAGAATTGCGAACGATTGACGTGTACGTCTTCCACCTATGATGTCCTACTCAATTGTTGAACCTCTCCACTTGTATGCAAGTAAAATCAGCATGCAATTTGCACACTCTCGAAAACATGTTTCCAATGCAAGCAACTTGTACTCAAATGTGACGTCAAACTTGCATGCAAGACATGCCGAATGGAATCACGGCTTTAGTGGCACTGGCAGCTCACTCCACGCGTACTTCACTTAACTTTTCACGGAAAGATGGTTTCAGAATACCACTACCATGCTGTAATGTTGAAATCCCATGTATTAACACTGAACACAAGCACTGAACTTGATGTGTGTGTGTGGGGTATATTATGCAAGTATATTTTACAAAAACCCGTATTTATGTACAGTTTTGGAACCTACTTCATCATTATCCTTCTGCCTCTCCTTACTGCTTTTTTACTCCGTTTTATGTCCGCATCTTTGGCTAGCATTTGCCTTTTTATCAGTCTCAATCTGAATCATTTTGAAGGATATAGCTTATCCATTGCTTCATATATTCAAAAAAATGGTCCGCTCAACAACGTTAATAACGCAATGAATGTTGTTGAACTGTCAAAATGGAAGCCATTTTTACTATTAATGTGTTACGCAATTACTGCTATTAGAAATACCTCCGGCTGCTTTCTTCCTCGAATACATCATAAAATGTGTTTTCAAATTAATTAGATTATAAGAAACCTATAAAAGAACACTGTTCCAAAAATTAGGACCTTGAGAAGAATTAATAGGGACTAGAAAATAATAGCAGAAGAAGTCATACATACAAAGTACCTAATTAAATGTGAAATTAACCTACCTTAGTTAAAGGTGCAAAATGAAATTGCCAAAATATAGTGCAGACAGGACCCGCGGGGTAAAGCAGCGAAATACACATAAAATGTAAGGTTTTTTTTATCTCATATTTTTTTTTGTTTCCAAATAGTGCAAACAATATTATAAAAAGTGTAAAAGCTTAAAAAATTGCCAAGTTGTAAACGTTTTAAAGTAAGTGTTAAATATGGACCGCACTATCGTAGAAGTGACGTCACAACTATGTAACTTCATACTAGCGTCATACATTGTCCGTACCGCGCGACAAGGACGGGAACAATCCCCTCCAAAAACTTTAAAAGCGTGTAGCTTCTTCATATTATTTACATCGATTGAACAGATTTTTTCGAATATCTCATTTTTACTATGCCTGCTTCAAAATTACATAATTTTTTCGAACATTTATAACGTATGTCATAATCCAGTATATTTATAGCAATGTGTTTATAATTATTTACGTTATGGAGCAGCATGTCGATTCTGTAAAAATCTCACCGTGAAGACTTGCGTGAAGTGAACGAGCTGTCAGTGTCATCCCGTCCAGAATGTCGATTCTGTAAAAACTCACCGTGAAGACTTGCGTGGAGTGAGCTGTCAGTGTCATCCCTTCTTAGTGTATCCCTAGCATCAGTGGCACTGACAGCAAACTCCATGCTCACTTCGCCTAAATGTTCACGGTGAGATGGTTACAGAATAGCACAGATGGTTTTTATCTGTATTTTATTTATTTGGGAAAATAAACAGTTACACATTACAGTATTACACAAAATTTGAATTACAGAGTGAGTAAATGAAACCCACGACATTTTCCACATATTATAAAAAGAACAACTTATAAAATTATTGTGATGTGCACTTACATTATGATATGTAACATAAAATTATACAACAACGTGTTAATGATATAACTAAAAGGCATGCAAATAAAAAGAAAAACAAGAAATTATAAAAATACAGTCAAAGAGAATCAAATTTTAAGAGTTAAATGTTACGGGGCTGTGTCCAAAATAGTTTCCCGAACAAGACCTCTACATTTACTAGCCGGAAAAGCGAAGATGTCAATATTTTGGAAGACATTGTTATATTGACCAGTAAGGCGACGTAGGGGTGCTCGTAAGCCTGCGTTCGTGCGACTAGAAGATACGGCAAGTTGTGGTAATGTTTTCAAACCTATGAAGCAATGGATCACCAATATTCTTCTAAACTTTCGGATTTTGATTGAGTGTTACGCAATTAGAGTACCGTTGGCAAGTATGTCATACATTTATACGCTTTTACTTCAACATTCCAAGGCAAAGGCAACACTGTCAATGAGTTTCTTCCCGCCATCGCCACCTGTTACAAAGTACTCACCGGCATGCGGCAGCTGGTGTTATTGTATGTATCGCGCATGCGCCGGTGTCGAGCTGCTTAGTCACGTGCGGCGCTGCGCGTGAGTCACTCTGTGGTCATGAGGATGTTGGGCTACTGGATGTGGTAGCATGTTGTGATGGTAGTCTCTGTTTTAACCTCAAAGTCATCAAAACAAACATTTTTGTTTGTATAAAAACTCATGTCAAGAATACGACAATAAAATGATGTAGTTAATTTTTGTGTCCTGTTTTCATGTGTCGTAAAAGAGATATTTTAAACGAATTCATCCTTTCGGGTTGATCATAATCATAGCATAATCAGCATATAATGTTCCCACTGCTGGGACACAGGCCTTCTTTTCTATGAGAGGGAGTGGTTTATAATGCACTACGCGGGGCCAGTGCGGGATGGTAGATGTCATATGTCTTCGAATTTTTGATTCTGGATAGCCGGTTTCCTCACGATATTTTATTTACAGTTTTGAGAGCAGTGGTGATGAACTACAAAACAAAGTAAAGCGCCTGCTTAGGTTCGAGCACACGATACACTACATTCACAAGTCAAGGTCGTTACCGTTGGGCCACCACTGCTATACAGTGCGTTGATCCATAGATAATATATTAATTCAAGAAGTCTCATTATAGGACGATAGGACCACTGAGGATTAGGCAAAGGCCACAAATGACTTATAGAGAATTTTGCAAGAGGGGGCATCCTTTTTTTTGGGTGGGAAATCATCAAATGACTTCTCCCGCTCTGTGGAGCGGAAGGGCGTGTTAGACTTTTACAGCCTTATTTATAAAAATCTCGCTAACCATTTGTTAGCCACTGCTTAGCTAACCAATTAGTTAGCTCTAAATCAATGCTTAACTTTTCTTTATTTATAAACGCTAGTTAGCGGGTGATTAGTAGAGAAACGGTATAGAGGTGAAATTATGTTTTCAGCACAGATTATAATCAAAATAGTCGACTACAAAACAGAATTTCAAGAATAAAGTTGTCAAACCCACGATTTTTGTATCTGTCGTGACTTTAACAGACGTATGTCAAAAATTACATCGGAAAATTTTAATTTTAATATAATTATTTATTACGTTACTTCATTGTATTTCATTGATAATAATTAGCTACAATAATTGGAGTAAACTGGAAAAGGTATTTTTCTCTGAATTTATATACACTTACTAATATAAACTAACCAAATTAATGTAAAACTGATGTAACATCAGTAGCCGATTATAGCTATGTTTTTTTCATGTCCTAGCTTGAATATACTCTTTTGGAAATGTATGTAGGTACTTGTGTCTATTATATATTACTTCCTAATTCCTATCGCTGTTGCAACAGGGTTTCAGTGTCTTTTAATAACAATTATTATACTTGTTTACAGGTACAAGTTTGAATGCTGCTATGAAAGCCACTATTAGCAGCTAGCACCAATACTATTCAACCGCAAAGACGGGGGAGGGAGGAGACCATTAGGGCTGAGGCTACGTGGAATTGATGAGAAATGAGAGTGGCATGAGAAAAGAATGGCACAGTCCATGTCTTTGTAAGAAGAATATTGGAAATCAAAAATAGGGAATTTATAACAAAAATGTTACTTTATTAAATATCAAAATAAATAGTTTATACAAAATGTCTATTGTTATTTGTGTACTACGTGGCTATTCTTATAGTTAATGGCCTTAGAACTGGTGTCATAAGATTAAGGGCACATGGGATATCACATTGGATAATAACTATCTCCTATGAGCTTCCTCACAAACTCATACCCTTAAAACCTCATGAATAGGTACCAACTGAGCCTACTCCTGTTTGAGTTTTCCCTATAAATCCTTTCATCATGTGTACTTCGAATGAAGAAAATGTAATGTAGATTATCATTCTCGTAACTGATTTTAACGAGCTTCGTAGGTCTTCCTTGGTCTACTTCCCGCTGGCGTTTAAAAATGATTTAATTTTTTTCTGCGTCGTTCTGAAAGGTCGTAAAAGATTGTCTAATTCCATATTTACTAAGGCACAGCTCGATATAAGAACAAAATAACCTCGAGGCAAACAATAATCCTACTGAATCGATCAGCTGACTCAAGTAAAAACCGTCATATTGCCTCTTAGCATCCTCTTAACAAGCTACCCATGGTGTTTAAATTTGACAGCTACTAATCAATTGGTTAGCGAACTCTTAGCGCTAAACAACGTTTATGAATAAGAATTTGGCCAAACATTTGCTTAGCAATTGATTAAAATTTAAGACACGTTTATGAATAAGACTGTTACTGACTAAAACCCACCCGTGTTCCTTCAGTTGCCTGTGCCGGAGCCACGGTATCTCTAACATCATCATCCAACACCTTAAAAGTCTTGTACTTATAAAGTTCGATTGCAGTATTATCCAAAGTAAACCAAAGTCAATGCTTAAAAAAAACGTTTGTCACACAAGCTTTTAATTAACTTGCTCTTAAGTAGCCAAACTACAAAAACAACTTTAGTTACTATGTCAATTTGAGGTAGCTTATCCAGTTTTCCCCCACAATTCTTATGAGAAACAATTTAATGCAAATAGTGCGCTACTATACTTACGCCGCGTGGCGCTCACGTAGAGCGTTAACATACGACCGTGTGTGTGACTCGCACTCATCGTGATTCACTTATAATTTGCTTTTTAAAGGTCAGCAGAAGTATGGGGACCGTCGATGTTTAGTCTTACTGAACATGAAGTTAATTCTGTTAAGTGAGGTGGCCATGTTTAACATAATATTTTGTATTTTCAAATCGATTTTCCAATTAAAATAGAACATTTCATAAAGAAGTGTATCGTTGGTGTCAGTACTAATAATAAAAAAAACATTGTATCATAAACACCATCGCCTTCCAACTGTAATTAGAATTACAAGAACTAGAATTTACATAAGATTATAACATCACGCTTTAGAGGAATACAGAAGGGTTAGGCAGACTTTTCGCCTGTAAAGTTTAAGTCCCATGTAACAGGGGGCGAGCCTATTGCCATCAACCAGGTACAAATCCAGACTCCTAACACTTTGCCCGAACTGGGAATAGAACTCAGGACCTCATGCTGAACAGTAGCGCTTGCGGCCATTCGGACAGCGAGGACAATTTACACCCATTTTATAACGACCCACTTAATACTAGAATCATTATTTAATAGCAGTTATAGCGCAGTTCTTGAACTGTCTGTGTGCCAAATTTCATTCAAATCCGGTTAGACGTTTTAGCGTGAAAGCATAAGATATAAACTTACGTTCGCATTTACAATAATTATTAAATTTTAAGTTAGGATGACGCTTGCACGAATTATTATAACTCGAAAGCATATATCCTTTGCCTTTTTCGCCTTTAAAAATCCTCATGGATGTCCTCCAACCGCCTCAGGATTGGCAGTCTCTTACTAACTAGAACTAAGCGGTGATTTCCGGCTACCTCTGGCCATTTTGCAAAAAAATATTAGCAGGTATTAGTCCACTTGATGTTCACCTGGAACCTGACACCCTCTGTGGCCATCACCTTCTGTGGATGTATCCTTTGCACCCGTCACTCACTATGGCCGTCCGTTACAACTGCAGTTCAAAACCCACATCAAACGTGTCCATAGCAAAAAAGCATATTATAAGATTAAAGACTACGTCGAAGACAAGGGAGTTTGGCAATAATTCCTTCTGCACATGTGGCTTCCCTGGTACCTCATAAACGGCATCACTATGTAAATTTCTAATAACTGTTCCCAAATAATGGTGTTTAATTTTAATTTTGTATTATTAGATATTGACTTTTTACATAACTCTGACATAATATTATCATTATTTGACATTATATACCTACAATTTTAATTAGTTTTTGGTTTTACTTTATTAGATTATTTTAGATTTTGTAAATGTGAGAACGTTGTAGGCCTTGTAGATTATTAATTTATAGACCATAGTCTATTTGTTTAACATAATGGTACTTGTTGACAGGCCTACACTCTCCTCCCATACCTATTAATACTGTAATTTGAAAACATTGTAAACAACAAATATTTTTAAAAGAGTAACCATGGAGTTTCTTGCCGCCTCTTCTCTATAGGAAACAACCAATTAGAACCGTGCACTTATGTAGAATCTGATGTTTCATAAGTGCCCATGTAGGTTTATCTGAAATAATATATTTTGATTTTGAGTTCGTCTAGAGACGCGCTCTACCATCGTGCTTGATCCTGTGTCTGTTCAGGCGACAGACTCCCTAAGTCCGTCGATAAATATTTGATCGCCATTAAGGATGAGGAGACCTGCAACAATTTCACATAGAATAATGATTATTATTATCTATAGGCCATACGAATGCGTTCATGAGATAATCAAATCGGGGTATATAATAGCACGAATCGTCAAATCAATTTTAAATCAAAAGTGTGAAGACCAGAATTGTAAGTGCCTATGTTTGGACTGCTACCATAGCATGGCGCTCACAACAGGGGCTTACCTACGTAATAATGAAGAAAATAATATTAATGTTTTCCTGTACACGTAATAAAGCGGTGGTGACCCAGTAATAACGCCCTAACTAACTAGCTGTATATTGCAGGTTCAAACTGAGACTAACATGCTTTTTACAATAATCAGTTTAACTTGAGACTCACCGACCCCTCAGTCAAACCGTAAGGTTTTTAGGGGTTTAGTTTATAATTTATTTAATTACCATGTACATGCTGGCTTTTACGGAAATTCTTGATGAAAAAACTCAATATCATATTGCCCGACTTCGAAATCGAACCCAATACCTTTATAGGGATTTATGTCATCACTGATATGGGTATTTATCACCTTATTGGTACTTAATTGTCTCAGCGACAAAAATTCGAAGACTTTTGTAACATCCACCAACATGCACGGAATCCTTCACAGAGGGAAGGCATCGCAGCAGTGGGAACACTATAGACTGATTATATCTATGCATTTTTATAGCTAATACACACGTAAAAGAACTAGACAGCATTTGTTTTTATATAACAATTTCTAAATTTCATAATGCCTTGATAATATGCAAAGCAAGTCGCGTGCCGGTCGCTGTATAGATCATTAATTTATGATTCATAGTCTTGAGTCACAAAAGTACATTACTATGTACGTCTCGTATTATGTTCTGATAAACATTACGCATATGACATTGATGACGTACATTCTTACAGTCGTACGCACGTCGGTGGTGATGTGTTTTATAAATACTATCTGAAGCACATCAGTATTGATGAAGCTGTCACTTATCATGTGACAGTTCAACAACAAAGTGCATTTGTGAGAAAAAGTGCTATTCGCGGTGGTTCTTTAGTTCTTGTTTCAAACAAGTTGAAATGTAAACAACGTTTAGATTTAGTTAATCTTTCTATCGAGCGCACTATTGAGTTGTCTTGTGTTGAACTAGAGCAATTCGTTGTAATCTGCGTTTATCGACCCCCGTCTGGTGATTTTATTAGTTTTGAATCGGTAATGGAGGATTCTCTCAATAGGTTAAAATCAAGTAATAAGAGTATCATTTTATGTGGAGATTTTAATATTAATATTTTAGATGTTACTCCATTAAGTATTAGACTTCTCAATCTGTTTAGGTCTTATAATTTGATTAACTTGTTTTTTGAACCAACTAGGATCACGGCATCTTCGTCAACTTGTCTTAATAATATGTTTAGTAATTATGATGCCAAAAATAAATTAGTGTTAAGTGAATTAACGTCCGACCACTGTGGTTTATTAGCTAGCTTCCCCATGACATTACATAAAAAACCGTATAAACTTGAATGCAGGCCTTATACAGCTAGTCGTTGTAACAAGTTTAAAAATAATATAGCTCATAGAATTACACCATCGTTAGTAGAACACGAGAATCCTAATGAAATTTACGGAGCCCTTTTTGATGTTGTGCAAAAAGAATACCAGTCTATTTTCAAGACCAAAACCATTAACATTAATGGCACTTCCGCTGGCTTCAACCAATGGGCTACTCCAGGAATTTATAAAAGTAGAGCGAGACTATACGAGTTATATGGTTTGAAAAAATACAGGTTTGATACTCCTTTCCTAGAGTATGTAAAAAAATATTCAAAACTATTTAAAAAGTTTTGTGCTATTGCTAAATCAAATTTCTTAAGCGATTCAATTAAAAATTCCCATAATAAAGTATAAACCACTTGGAAAATCATCAACAATGAAACGCGTAAGTCGGTTAAACAAGAAAATAAACTTGAGATTATGGTCGATAACAAATTAGTTAGTAAGGCAGCTGACTTAGCTGAGGCATTTAATGAGTTTTTTGCCAACATACCTATAACTACAACTTGTTCCTTAAATTCGTCCCCGTATAGAGCTGAGAACCTTTTGAATGGTAGTGTGCCAAAATGTACTCGCTTATTTAGCTTCGAACATGTAACGCCTAGTGATGTAATTAACGTCTTTAACACTCTTAAGTCTAAAAACACTGGTGATTACTGGGGCATTTCCATTAAACTTTTAAGTAATATGACATTGTAGCCCCCTATCTAGCTATTACTTTTAATAAATGTGTTGATCTAGGAACTTTTCCTGACCTCATGAAGAGTAGTAAAGTCATACCATTATTTAAATCTGGTAATAAAAATATCATTAGCAATTTTAGGCCTATTTCTATCTTACCAGCATTTAGCAAAATATTTGAAAAGTTAATACTTAATCAGTTGCTAAGACATTTTAACTTAAATAGCCTACTTCATAATGAACAGTATGGCTTTACAAAAGGACGTTCGACTACAGATGAGGGTGTTGCTCTGCTGAAACACATATTTAATGCTTGGGAGAAATCGCAAAATGCTACTGGAGTTTTCTGTGATCTCTCTAAAGCCTTTGATTGCGTGCGCCATGACACGCTTTTGCGTAAACTACGTCATTACGGTGTCCAAAACGAAGCTCTCAATGTAATAAATTCTTATTTACATAATAGGTTCCAATGTGTTGATGTCGATGGTGTGAAATCTTCCGAGCTACCAGTTCAGTTAGGTGTACCTCAAGGCTCAATACTGGGTCCATTCTTGTTCTTAGTATATATCAATGACTTACCATTCTATTTAAATGATATCTGTGACGTTGTACTGTTTGCAGATGATACCTCTCTTATTTTCAAAGTATACAGGAATAGACAAGATTTTGATGACGTAAACAGTGCACTCAAACTGTGCAATGGTTACGGATTGGTTTACATCAAATAACCTAGTTCTCAATGCCAAGAAAACGAAATGTGTGAAATTCGTCTTACCGAATGTTAGAAACCTAGGACCCAACATAGTCTTAGATAAAGAGCTGCTTGAAACTGTAGACTTGGCGGTTTTTCTGGGCATAACAGTAGATGCCAAACTTCAGTGGGGCCCACACATATCAAGCCTAGCAGGGAGGCTCAGTTCAGCCGCCTACGCCGTCAGGAAAGTAAGACAATACACTGAAGTTGATACAGCTCGGTTAGTCTATTTTAGTTATTTCCACAGCGTTATGTCCTACGGTATTCTGCTGTGGGGCAAAGCCGCTGATATTCAAAATATATTCGTCCTTCAAAAACGAGCTTTCCGACTAATTTATCAGCTAGGAGCCAGAGTTTCTCTTAGAGATTTTTTTAAAGATATTGGTATTCTCACGGTGGCATCTCAATTCATCTTCGCCAACATCTTATTTATTAGGCAAAATATACACTTATACACTAAAAACAGTGATTTTCACAATGTTAACACTTACGCACGTAGATTGTTCTTATTATTTCTAAATAAGAACAATCTACGTGCTCCCTTTCACCGGCTTCATAAGGTCCATAACTCATTTGTTGGGCTTGGTATAACCTTTTATTATTTTAGTTGCCCTCTTCTTTGCTAGATTTGCCTTTTAATGCGTTTAAGGCTCAAGTAAAATCCAACCTTTGTTCAAAAGCATATTATTCCATTATCGAAAACTTAAACGATAAGAACTGTTGGTCGCTGTGATTAACTCAAGACAATGTTCGTGTTCTTTCTCCAGAATCAGCTTACCTACTGACAGGGTATATGAGTTCATATAATTGTTTTTTTATTATTTTATTTGACGGTATAAGTCAATTATTTTGTTATCTTCATTTATTATTGACATGATCTACTCATTACAATGTTTTTTTAATGAACTGTATTGCAATATGTGGTTAGCTAGCGACCTCGACAATTGATAATATTATTCTTGCCTGAGCAACCGGCAGCAAGTTCGTCATGCTCCCTTAGATGTCACTGCTTGTGGTAGCGTCGGGGGTCGGGTTTCCTCCTTCCCTCAAATATGGCGAGGGGGGTAATGGCTGTCCTTTGCGTTATGCTCGTGAACGGATGCTGCTTGTGGTGACTGGTCGTCTTGCTGTCTATGGTTTTATTATTGTGTCGTTTATTTATTTTTATCCTTATTATAATACATTTTTAAATCTTATATATAAAATTCTCGTGTCACAGTTTTCGTTGCCATACTCCTCCGAAACGGCTTGACCGATTTTGATGAAATTTTGTGTGCATATCGGGTAGGCCTGAGAATCGGCCAACATCTATTTTTCAAAAAAAAAAAAAAAGAAGCAAAACAACGTTTGCGGGTTCAGCTAGTATTTTTATAAAACAACTTTTAAAAAAAAACATTTAAAAATATAAAAAATAGTGGTCCGCCGGTAGCGGGAGCAGGGTCCAAGCTACTGGTGGTTAGGGCTCCAGAGACAGGAACCTCCTCACAATGCGAGCCGTATCGAGGAGTACTGCCTTCTGAATCAGGCCCTTGATCCAATCGCCTAACGAAAGCCTCGAGAGATGTTGGTCGAGGCTTTTTGCCATCAGGCCATTGGACGATGCGACAATCGGCACAATGACAGCCGAGCTCACATTCCACATGTCAACAACCTCGTGTGCTAAGTCGAGATATTTAATTTGTTTCTCTTTCTCAGCTTTCACGAGGTTCTCGTCATGTGGAATGGTAACATCGATAATCATTGTGCGGCGCGCTAATCGATCTATCACTACTATGTCAGGCTTATTAGCGATAATAGTCCTGTCAGTAATGATAGACCGATCCCAGTACAACGTGACAAGGTCATTTTCGAGAACTGGGTCGGGTACATACTTGTAATACGGTACCTCAGAATCCACAAGTTTGTACTGCAAAGCAAGTTGCTGGTGAATAATCCTGGCTACTTGGTTATGCCTGTGCAAGTACTCGCCGTTAGCCAGACGAGAGCAACCAGAGATAATATGTCTGATGGACTCACCTGGAAGGTGGCATGCCCGACACACGTCAACCGTCCCGTCCTTCATAATATGTCTCCGGTAGTAATTCGTCAAGATAACTTCGTCCATAATTGCACAGACGAAACCTTCAGTTTCCCCGAAAAGGTCACCAAAACGTAGCCAGGATACGGACGCTAGGAAATCTACACCAGGGTCATGAAGAGCCCGATAGAAGCGCCCGTGAAGCTCCTTGCTTTGCCATACCGCCTTACGGTCATCGGTAGTAAGTACTACAGGTTTGTGCCAGGTCTCTTTAGCCATGTAGAGCGGGGTAAGCCCCTTGTCCACTGCGACCACATCACGGTGCATACCCAATTCGGCTTTTAAAAAATATTCCCTGAGACTGCACACCTCGCGGTTGTGGAGGGCTTTCGCATTTAAAAAGCCTCGACCCCCGCACTTTCGCGGGATGTACATTCTCATCACCGATGATCGTGGGTGATGCATCCGGTTTGCGGTCAGAAGTGTACGGACCCGCCTATCCAAGGCGTCAAGTTCGGTTTGGGTCCATTTGAGTATGCCGAAAGAGTACATGAAAATCGGCATGACCCAACCGTTGCAGGCGCGCACCTTGTTTCCGCCCGAAAGAAGACTAATTAATACCTTCTTCAGGCGGCCAAAGAAGCGCTCCTTCAACGATTGCTTCATGTTAATAACGTTGATGCCTAACGCTTCCGACATACCCAAATACTTGTAGCTTTCGGATGAAGAGAGGGATCTAAGGTGTATGGAATCCGAAAGTTGAATACCTTCGGATTCCATAATCTCACCTCGCTTAACATGCATGATTGCACATTTGTCCACACCAAATTCCATCCTGATGGCGCTACTGAATGTTTCAGTTACCTTTAGTAACTCCATCAGTTGCAATTTGTTGGGGACAAAGATTTTCAAGTCATCCATGAAAATAAGGTGAGATATGACCTGACCACCTCTCTTCAACCGATAGCCTAGACCTGAATCCTCCAGCAGTGTGCTTAGAGGATTCAGAGCTAAGCAGAACCAAAGTGGACTCAAACTGTCGCCCTGAAATATTCCCCGTTTAATCCAGACAGGCTCGTCATTCCCCTGGATCTGTTGAAACCCCGGATAGCGAAGGACCGTCCTCCATTGCCCCATACAGGACTTAAGGAAGGTGCGTAGAGTTGCATCTATCTTGTATAACTCCAGCACCCTCACAAGCCATGTATGTGGCACCGAGTCGTAGGCCTTCTTATAATCTATCCAGCATGTCGACAGATCCTTGCGGGAGCGACGAACCTGTTGGCTAATGGCCATGTCGATGAGGAGTAGCTCCTTAGTACCTCGGGACCCGTTCCTACATCCATTTTGAGAGGCAGACATAATCGAGTTACTGTCAATGTGTGTATTAATTTTCGCTCTCAAAATGGATGTAAGAAGTTTATAGATCGTCGACAAACACGTGATCGGTCTATAATTCTTGGGTTCCGTGGGACTACCTGACTTATGGAGCAGGTGGGTAACGCCTGTTGATAGAAACTGCGGTAGCGACCCAGACTCTAAGGCTGACTGGAACTGAGATGCCAGGCTAGTGTGTGAACTTATTAGCCATTTCAACCAAAAGTTGTGCAATCCATCGGGCCCTGGCGATTTCCAGTTCGGTAACGGACGGACTGCTCTGGCAACGTCTGATGGCGTAATTAGGACTGTTTCCATTTCTGGTATAGTTTCACACACTCGCTCGACATCCTGCATCCAGTCAGCCTCAACGTGACAGACGGGTACTGACCAGATGCTGTGCCAAAATGCACTTGTGGCGGCATCATCTGGGTGGCACACGTCCGTCAAATTTTGTTCAGGTCGCTCCCAAGCTCTATATACCCACCTTTCATCGCTCCGAAACATGCGATTCTGCATTTATCGATCAACCCGCCGCTTATACCGCCGAATACGGCTCGCCCATGCACAAACTTTCTGCTTCAGGAAGTCGATGCGCTCTGTGACACGTGACATGTATTCTCGAGGGCTTATATCAGTCCCCGAAAATGCCCGCCTCACAAAGCGCATCACTCGTGGTCTTGTATTCCCTGAAACAGTATAGTTTGCCTATGAGTACCCTGGCTTCATTGATACGACGCTCGATCCTGCATTGCCAGGCTGGTACGGATGGTTTTGGTCGAGCAGCTCCGTCACAGTTTAGAAACTTGACGTTAGCTAAACGACATGCCGCAACAGCCGCGCAATACAGGATCGAGTGTGTATCAACGAGATCCTCGCTGCTCTCGAACACATTCTTAAGTTGCGAGTCCAGGGCACACACCAGCGCCCTATTTTTTTTGTGCATAGGTAGGCGTGGTAATCGCGGTCTAAGTTCGGTTGGAGTGGATCTATACTCGCGAAACGCATCCTCCAGTGCGCTCCTCAATCGGTCGTTGCATTGGCTACTTACTGTGGTAACCCTATCAACTTCTTCTTCAACACCATGATTGGACCGCGGTAGATCAATGGTTGACGCTTGTACCGCGGTTTGTGCCGGAGTCGAGACGATAAGGTTGCTCAGTATCTCTGTGCGCAGCCTATCAAGTGCGGCATCATCCAACCTATGATTGCGTTGGATGACCCGCACCTGATCCGACAGTCGTTGGGCCGAGACGCTGACGGTTGGTTCTAGTTCCTGAAAAAGAGACAGCATCCTATCACGGTACGCAGTGAGGTGAGTTCCCCCCTCTGTAGACCTATAATATGCGCGCATGACGTTCTCGTTCATAGACTGAGTCCATCTCATGCGCTGCACACAACCACCGGCAGCGGGGACCCGGCTCGGGGCCGGATGGCCCCTAAGTCCCAAGCTCCTCGGTGGCCGGCCTCTCCCCTGCCGACGAACAGGTGTTGGCGACGTCGGCGGGGAAAAATACTCGTCGCTCGAGCTCGACGCAACTACCGCGGCCGGTGTCGTCACAGCACTCACGGTGGGGCTGGATACCGGCGGCGGCGAGGCGGAGCTGGGCGAAGAGTCCGGAGGTGGTGGGCGTGCTTGACGTGTGGCTGATGTCGTCAACATTTGTTATTTTTCGTAGTTATCATTATTTACATTATTTACGTTCCGAGGTGACATGACAGATGTCACCCCCAATTCGGTACCATATGGAATGAAATTCTATGTTTTTCTGGTTTATTTTACTTTTTATACTGTTTTTTGGACTTCAGGCTTATAAGGGTACTCAGAAAATATAAAAACTGTGTCTAAAATGAATATAAGTAATTGAAAATAATTTTAACAAATTTCGTGACGTGTTGACGTTGGTGTTGCCAATTTATTGTAATTGTTATGTTAATTTATTTTACTTTGATGGTCCTAGTTTATCATTTATTTATTTTCTTTGTTTGTATAATAAATCCAGTATTGCATATGTAAGCTACCATGCCCTTTAGGCCTGGGGGCTTTTATTTATGTTTTAAGTTTTATTTACATTCATTTTTTGTATATTTTTGTTTTTTTTAATTGGCGTGGCTAGCTGACGTATGGCAATTAAGTTAATGTTTTGGTAATTTGCTTACAATTGTTTAGAATCCAGTTCTTCTAACAGAACAGACAGCTGTGCTGCTGGGGAATTTGTTGCGCCACTTCTTCTCCCCAGCTAAAGCACTAGGAAGTGGTGACGGGAGGGCGTTTTGGGGGACTGTCTTATGTAATTTTGACGTTCGAAAAGTGCTGATTCTCAGCCTAATTTGAATAAATGACTTTTGATTTTGATTTTGATTTTGAATGGCGGGAAACAGTAAAAAAAAAAAAGTTCAAAAAACTGTAACCCTACTACGGACAAACAAAAGTGCTGCGTATCTATTTTAAGTCCTACGTCCTCCAGGTTCCTGCGATGCGGATGCTGTCTTCCTTAGAGCTCGTTCCCAGTTGTCGGGTGTCGGATCCATATATTAATCGGAGGTTTCAGTGGCAGAGCATTTTATATGAAGGTATTCACACTTGTCGGAATCCGATTTTGTGTCGGCGACGACAAGAAATGTCGGGAGTTTTGCCAGCCCTCTATGCCCGGAAAAAAATTATGTCGGATCTCGCTCGCATATGAGAATGACGCTGTTTACTTTTGTCGGATGTTGGTCTTGTATTTTGGTAGGTTAGGCTCACTGACAGTTGAGCCAGTAGATAGTTGAATGTAGTTATTGACGTCTTAAAATAATTGAAAAACTTAATTTCGTCACTTGTCAATTCTTTTAATAAGTTCTGAAATGTTCCCAAACTAAATCTTGTCCTCAGGATTGGGTGCACCCAATATTTTCTTTTCTTGGCTCTCTGTCTTCGTTTTCTTCTTAAATAACACATCACAAAAAGAACTTCGTCGACCTCCATTGTGCACAGTCAAAAAATTGGTACCAGCTTCGACCGTGGCCGACAACCGATTATTAACCGTAAGTGTGAACACAGCCGCCGACATCCGATTAATATACGGATCCGACACATCGTAAAATATTGTGTGGCCTACACTTGGCTGTCATAGTTTTCCTCTTAACTTCGTTATTGAAACTATTGCCGTGATTTTATTTACATATCCAAAGCCAACCATTTAGCTAAATGTTGGTCTATCTATGGCATGTTTCAGTTTTCTAGTACTAAGAGCCTCTGAGCTACGCTGTGGTAAAACGGACGGGCGGACGGTCGGACATGGCGAAACTATAAGGGTTCCTTGTTGACCAAGGAACCCACAATTTCAACATTAAAACACCTACAATATTATACGGGCTACGGCTTCGAAGACTTGATATTGCTACTCTGTTTTGATACCAAACTTGACCTCTCTTTTGAAAAAAAAATGTTTCACAATTTTTTTTTCGGGGCCCGATATTTCGTTGTAAAGTTCACCAAATTCAATTTAGGGAGACTATTTGGCCTATGTCACCCGGACCATTATATCGTATCTATGGATACCTCATTCGTCACAATCTGTTTAGTAGTTTAGGAGCTACGGTGGAACACACGTAAATATAAACATATTTACCTAACTACCCTTCCATTTGACTTTGGCTTGGTCTGGTAATGAGCTAGTGTATAATCAGCTTAAGTACGATATCAACAGGGTTCTTTAAGGGGTAACACTTATACTTTGAGCTGGCCTAGCATATAACGGAGTTTCAATATAAATGCAAGGCCAGCTTATACTGGTTACGGACCACTGAAGTGTGACTTACGTATTCAAACTTATTGGTATTCAAACGATTTTCCCTTTGGGTGTTGATGATGGAAAATAAAACAGTTGTAAATAGATGTGTAGTGTGTATCTCTGTGTGTGTAAAGTTAACATTACCTAAAGTAGGTACTTTTTTTTGGTATTTTTTTTTGGTTTGGTTGAAATCATTAAATTACTTCCCCCTGCTCTGGGTGGAGTGGGAGGGCGTGTCAGGCTTTTACTGACTAAAACCCGGCCGTGTTCCTTCAGTTGCCTACCACGGTATCTCTTTCGAACAACCCGCTACCCTGGCTGGCCTCGGCCCTAACGGACCCCGACAATTAATGCTGACATTTCTTTGAGGCGGGCTTAGTTTTTTTGCAATTTGAGAAGCTTATGGCCAGCAGTAGGGATACGGGATGATGATGATGCTGAATGGTACGTTGTGGTCAGTTTCAGATTGCTTACGGCCAAACCCAAGAACCTAAGACAGATCGCAATTGATGAAAATAAAAGTTTCTTTTTGACGGTGCCGGGAAATAGGGCCTGTCAGAAGGTAATATAGTAACCTAATACAAAATGGTAGATACAAAACAGCTTTGCTTGAAAAGTGTTTTCGGAATTTGTCCTACCATATATAATACCTAAAATACCTTATTTTATTTAAAAAAAATATCCAATACAAATATTTAAAAAGAAACTGACAGCCTATTACTTGAAAAGTGTTAGTATTCAATTAAATGACACTACACTTTAAATTTCTTAATTGACATTATGTGTTTGTTGACATTATAATGCCTGGTTAAAATTATATCATTATAATTTGACTGACGATTTTATTTGATTTTTTAATTTGTCATGTGTTCATGCCTAATTTAATGTAGATTGTACAGGGATCACAACGTTTGTAAACACCTTATTTATGTTCCTACTTTCTAAAGCAAATAAACGATTATGATTATGATAGACAGTACAACTCTATCTGTCCAAGTCAAACAAATAGCTGTAAACACGTTATAGGGTCGCACACTTTGACTTTATTGGGACGTTAAAACCAGAGATTGTTAGATTTATCTATCTCTTGGTCGCCAAAATTGGAGAAACATACGTTATTGGGTTCGGCCGTAAGTCAAATTAGATTTTAATATGTCATAAGTAATAATAATGTAATTACTTTTGAAGTGTTTTAGTCACTACTGTATTACAACGGCGAAGGAAAACATTGCCTTTTTGTACAAGGAAACTTGGACTTATCCAAGTTTGTTTAGCACAAACAACTGTACATACCTACGTGTCTACGTCACATTTTTAATATAATAGTACATAGTATTATAGTAGCGTGTTTTTCAAACCAGCTTACTTAAAAATTGAAACATAAAGGTCAAAATTGGTGCGTGATACCGATTTGGAATGACCCATACCGAGTATATTATATGTATTTTTTAAAGTATTTTTAAACTGTACCTACCACACAAGTAGGTACCTTACCACACTCACTCGACAAACGCCGCTCAACGTTATCAATCGACGTAAAGCGATTGGTGCTTCTAGTAAAACTATCGTTCGTAGATTGTTTGTCGATCGACAAGATCGTTCGAATTTAGCCCTTGTTCACAAAGGCGATTATTTACTGATACGATTTAACTGTTGGATTCTCAATGCTCAGCTCAATACCGAGAACTGAAAATCCAGTGCGCAATAAAAAATGCGCACTGGGTTTTCAGTTCCCGGCTTAGCCTATCGCGTGTGTAAACACCGTGAGTTCCAATAAAGGTCACATGGCACTGTTCCTGCTAAGAACGCAGTGTTTGTTTCTTTTCTTTACAAAAAGGCAACCTTGAAATAAATCATAGTTATCAAGCAAAAGAATTACTGCTAAGTATCTATCAAAGTTCATTGACTGATTTACATGTAAGAGACACGTACTTAATAAACATACATATATCACCACTCGTATGACACAGATTAGGCAAGTTTACGTCAACGTCATGGTAGATACTCCCCATCGTCAGTCCCGTGATTGACGTAAGAGGTATAGAATAGAACACAAGGAAGGAGGAAGGGTACAGTTTCCTATTAAACACCATAGACGTCTATGTGATGACAGTTGTTTACTAATTGAGATGCTGTGACTTAAGTACTGCCTTCTATAACTTAGACCTGTAGAAGAAAATTCTGGGTAGAACCTGGAGGAGGCTGGCACCGGTGCGTGGGATTGGCACAAGAAAAGAGAAGCCTATGGTCAGCAGTGTGTGAAGTCGGGCTGTGGATGATGATAATGAAACCAATTACAGACACTTTTGAATTGTCAAGGAGTCGGTCAGTCAGAAAGATGGGGCTAGTTACCCATTTCAAAGCGTGGTAGGTTCTTATGGAGAAGAACGGGCAAGTAACTCCATGAAGTCCCTAGTCATATCAATGACTGATGGTTCAATTTTATTGACTGTCCTGAACTTGTTCCAAGATTAAGGATGCGCACTAATCAGTTGGGGCTGCGACAGCGACCTCTTCTACATGTACCTTAAGCAAACACAAATTATCGGCGTAATGCATATTTTCTGAGAGCTAGTCGTAGTTTTAATGAAATCTCTTGCGAGCACGGCATTGACCTTTTCTGCACCAATGCAAGCACAGTTAGGAATCTCTTAGCAGAGCCATGTTTTGTACAAGAAGCACCTGCCACCTAGCCGTTTATTGTCTAACTAAATTTCGTAGTCGATTGAACGAAATTAACCAATTGAGTAAATAACTTCATGGCGAGTGTGAGGGTATATTAATTTTGTATTTTTTTTCTGTGGAGGCTTGTAATTAGCAATTTAGTTACATATTAATGTTAATACAATGTTATTAGTCTGTAAGCCTTCCTAACATTAAAAAAATAATAAAAAATTCAAAAAAAATGTGAGGGGTTTCCTGTTTCCTTGGATAGTACGTATACTGCGTCGGGATTTCGTTTCCAAACATGGAAACAGTTATGTGTTCTTGGGAAAACCACTTTAATACCCATACTTCAAGTTCAGTTTGGCTACAACCTCAAACATTATTTTGACTGTTTGTGATTGTCATTCTGCATAATCAGAGTATTATGTTCCCACTGTTGGGACACAGGCCTCCTCTCTATGAGAGGAAGTAAGCCGTAATCCACCACGCGGGCCTAGTGAGGGTTGGTAGATGTCATATGTCTTCGAATTTTTGGTTCTAAGATCGCCTGTTTCGAAAACATGGATTTGAATAGATGACTTGGACAACGGTCGGGCAACGTCTTATTGGGTTTTTCTATATGGAATATCTCAGTACTCGTAGCAGCCCGGAGTCTGGATTTGTGCCCAGGTTGATGGCAATAGGCTCGCCCCCTATTACATGGGACTTAAAAACATAACTGGCGAAATGTGGGTGTACTATAGGTACATCTCTGCCCAACCCTTCGGGGAAACAAGGCGTGATGTTATGTTATGTGACTTGGACAAAATCGTCAACCTCGACCAAAATGGTGTACGATGACCATTTTGTTACCTATCTAAAGTTCCTAAAATCTTGATACTGACTTGTTTACTTGGGATTTTCCCTCCGGTGACGTTCAGTTAGGGAAAACATTCAATGCATCAATTGCATTGTTTTACGTGGCAATAATCCATTTATTCTAGTTAGGGAATTTAGTTGAATTATTTATTATTGTAAATGAGGAAGTATTTCGGTACGTTTAGTGTTATAACGAATATTTTACATTTATTTGGTTAATTGCAGGAAGGAAGGATAAACACGTAATTATGATAATAATTGTATGGATTCCGGTGTGATTGATCGTATAGTTACGGAAAGAACATTTAGCACCTACCTCAAAAGGGGAGGTATTGATGTATTAATAGGTTTTATTTAAAAGGGGGCTATTAATGCCAATGCACTCGCCATGGGACATTCACAGAACACAAATTCAGACTTCAGACTTCTGACAGAAACTAGAGACAGTTTGACGAGTCCCAAAAGACTGTATCCTTATCAGCGACCGAAGCAGAGTACACGTGTGTGGCTGAAGCAATCCATTTAAAATAATTCTCACCGTCAGCGTCACCTACAGAACCTTGGTGGTGGTTACCTAAGAGCAGTGGTGTACCAGTAGTACCTTACGCGACTTAGTGGTCGTAGATCCGAATCTCCACAGACGCTTTACTTTGTGTAAATTATTTCATCACCACTGCTCTCAAAACGGTGAAGGAAAACATTGTGAGGAAACCCGCATGTCCTACAACCAAATATTCAAAGACATGTGCCATCTACCAAGCTGCACTGGGCCAGCGTGGTGGATTACGGGCCACTCCGTCTCACCAAGAGGAAGCCTGTGTCCTAGTAGTGGGAACAATACAGGCTGATTATGTACTTGCCTACATGTAACTATCAGACCACCTATATAGGTACAATACTTTTAGAATTGCTGCAACCTGATACCACATACCAAACGTATACCTTTTTGAGAGAAATAAATTACGAAAAATTCAAAATAAAAATTATTCAAGTTTTCAAAGTGTTTACCCAAAACGGTGTAAGAGGTAAACGAGGCGTTTGCTAAAATAGCCGCAATCCGCACGGCTATTTTGGCAACGCCGCGTCTGTCTCTCTGACGCGCGTTGTTGCGGTTCCGTCTTAATCCTCTAAATTATTCCTTAAACAACTTATTTCTGTAACACATATTTATAAAAATGGTGTTCGTACTACTAAAAACCATGATAAACATCATCTAAGATAATCAGCCAATCTCTCAGTCGGCTCTGTGCTTTTTATCGTAAAAAAATCTGTCGGCTTGCCCTAATTTTGACCCTTAGACATGCCACTGCACACAACACTTAGTAACAAATATAAAAGGTTACACATTGAGTCTGTCACATTATTGTACTGTTACTTTTATATTTTAAAACAGTTTTAACGGTTACAGTTTAAGGCCCTGGGTACAGTTTAAGACGTTATGTATTTTTTGGATTGTTTTTATTTATTGTTTGCTGCACTCTGGACGCTTTTGACGTGTACGGTTTTTGTATATAATCACTCTCACATATAAGATCAACATTGATGATGTAACTAATATATTTGTAACAATATTATTTAAAACAGTGTCCATGGAGTTTCTTGCCCTTTCTTCTCGATAGGTATGTATGTACTACGATTTGGAATGGGTTATTTATATATAGAAATATGAGGAACAAGGTGTAAATTTCACTCATACTCTTTGGAAAAGGGACGATCCTCCGACCAGACGGGTGTTGTATTTGGTGGGACGTGGTATATGTGCTAGTTGCGTTGTAAACTCTGCTTGCGCGATGCAGGATTTTGCGTGGCGTCAGTGTGATGCATTATTCGTATGTGGCGGTGTAGATGCCGCCACATATATTAAAAGGTTGCGCATAACAAACAGGTCAGTGGTATAAGCGACGGATCGGCAACTACCCGTGGATATTTTTCACCCATTCTCTATGAATTCGGCGCACACACATTGTCGACTAATGCAAGCCAATTTTTACGCAGTGACGACCACAAATAGCCACACACGTCTTAGCTTCCAGTGGTCTTCACTAAGCAAGGCGCCAAACACTCGTAGCTTGTGGTTAAGCGGTCGGTTCAATCACAATTATTGCACGTAATTTATTACAACGTATTATTTACATGCGTCACCGACTCAACTTTTATTTGCAGTGACGCATTATTTGCAGTAGTTTGTATTAAATAATTTACTTAACGTAGGTACATTTGAATGCACCGCATTGATAACCACACCCAAGAAAAATAACAAGAAATACCACAATTATAACCATCTATCTTTAATACAAAATAAAGTAGCCTTTCGTGTTTGTCTTCTGCGTTCTTTTAAACTACTTAACGGATTTTGATGTCAAAGTCAAAGCATTTATTTCAAATAGGCCCATAAAATGGCACTTTTGAACGTCAAAAATTACATTAAAAATATAACTGATTCTAGGCGCTACTTCCAAAAAGTAGTTTCGTATGGAGAAGAAGTGGCAAGAAACTCCACCGTTACTCTTTTAAAATATTTTACAATATTAATTATATTTTTATATGTGAAGACGATGCACCAAGAATAAAAATACTATACCACAATTGGTAAGAAGAATTAAAAATAAAGCAAAGGCAGATAAATGAATCACGTGATAGGTACATTGTGCTCACATACTTACAAACATTGTAAAAATATATGATTTTCCTAAAATGATGTGGTTGAAAACATCATTTTATTTACTGATTTGAAAGATTGTCGCTTCAGAAATCTTATCGACCGATGCTATGTATGTATGTATGTAAAGTCGAGTTCACTAACATATTGGCAGTGACAATGTTTCAAAATAATGTAGGCTTCAAAATTTTCATAATGTTCTCTATAAACTTAGACATCAATAAAATGTTATAATATTAACTGTTCATAGATGTGTTACGGTAGTGCAGTCAAAAATATCTGACTACTCTTCGGAACATAAATATCTACATACTCTATATTTCAATAAATTTGGTGTAAAGTAGGATTCGTAAATATCTATACAGCTTTGAATTATCAACTAAATGCTCTTTGCCGTTCGTATTATGACTGTTCGAATCTGACAACGTTCAAATTCAAATTCGAATATTTTGATTTGTAGAACACTGGTAAATAAAAAGTACATATGTCAATATTAATAAAATGAACTCTATGTGTTGCCGTTAACGGCGCACAAATATCCTTATTATAATTTGTAAGAGAAAGCTGTGTTATTTGATTAATTATGTTTTAGGAAATCTCATGGTCAACGCATAAGGAAATCTTAGGGTCACCGAAGACGAGACGCCTACCAGCCCGCCGCCGCGCCGGTTGAACGCGTCCCAAAGGGTCATGGAAGTTCGGCTGATCCGGGGATACCGCACAGTCTCCTGTGAGGAGCCTCCTTGCCGGATGCAGCCATGGTATCTGGAGGCAAAAGCCCTCGCGCACGTGTGGGATTGCCGCGAGGAGGCAAAACGCCGGGGCGTAACTCCGCTGCCACCAGAAATCGCGGCACATGGCCTATGTTGTCCCACTGCAGGGCCCTTTTCTCCTCTCTGTATTAAGCTAGTGTGGACCAATCCTGTCTGTAGGCGTCAAGCTTGGCCCGCTATCTTCTTCCGGGTCTGCCTCTTATTCCTGATGATTTTTGTGAATTTATTATTCTATCGATATCCTGATGTTTTGACGAGTCGTACAAGGCCGCGTGAAGCAGTACCGGGTCGCTGGCAGCTAATAGGATATTTTCCCACAGCGTTGATGATTCACAAATGTCAGGTGTCAAACGTTTAATGAGGGTAATTATAACAAAGACATTGAATGCACTTACTTTTGTATGTGTTGCTGCCATCTTGACGATTCGGTCAGCGTTCATAATTACCAGATGTTATTGTCAATTTTAAATGGGGCATTTTTTCTTCTTCTATGCATGATTGATACACTCCTTTTAAAGCATACTGCCAATCTTTATACACCTGCAGCCTGTGGGTCGGTTATTCGCAGCGGACATACAGCGACCTGCGTGTATAATGTAATAATGCACTCAGGGTACTGTTGGGGCTGGCATGGCGTTGCAGTGCGTCAGGGATGTTTGCTGAGGCGCGGGTAGATGGCTTTGCCGCGAGCGTTAGGAAGAGATGCGCCTCCCTACTCGCTCGCGTTCGCGGCAGTACCAACACTATCCTGGGTGTTTTTACTGATCGGTGGGAGTCCCCCATGATGCAAAGGTGGGTGCGGCTTCATGTCGTTATTTAATTTTGTTGCCAATACTAACATTAGTTTTAAGTTATAAGTAAGTACATTGTTATATTAGTAGTAAGTACATTGTTTCTAACAAATTATGGACCTGGTCTGTAATAAATGTTTAATAATTAATAATAATAAGTCGATTTATTAAGTAACTATCTAAACTGTTTTCAGTAAATTCACTTTAAAATATTGGCCCACCGCATTTGGCATTTTTACACGCAAGTGTATTATATTATTATCATGCCTTTTTTTAAAATTGGTACGCCTGTTTTCCATTTTAATGAGTGTCGGTAAAGTTACCAGCACATAAAATATCATTGCTTTGGCTCTAGTCATAATAACTTTAACTTTAGGAAAAGGATGCGTACTATTGTTAGGCACGTCATTATTTCTGTGCCAAGACTAGTTCTTAGGCACTAAAATAAAGCAACGATAGTACTTACCTAAATCTACGTAACTAGTAACTTATTACATAACTCTGACATAATATTATCATTATTTGACTTTATATACCTACAATTTTGATTTCAACTCTCCATTATTGGCTTTTGGTTTTAAATTAGCTTTTTAATTTACTTTATTGGATTATTTTATATTTTGTTAATGTGAGAACGTTGTAGGCCTTGTAGATTGTGAATTTTTAGACCATAGTCTATTTGTTAAGCATATGGTACTTGTTGACAGGCCTACACTGTCCTCTCATACCTATTAACACTGTCATTTGAAAACATTGTAAAAGGCAAATATTTTTAAAAGAGTAACTATGGAGTTTCTTGCCGGCTCTTCTCCATAGGAAACGACCAATTGGAACCGTGCACCTAGATTCTGACGTTTCATAAGTGCCCATGTGGGTTTATGTGAAATGAAATACTTTGATTTTGATATTTGTGTTGTTTCATGAAAATTTAATTTTATCAACAAAAAGATCTATCTGTATAAATGAAAATCAATTGACTAAAATGATTGTCCGCGCATCACTTCATAGTGGCAGCACCGAATTGTATATTTTTTTTTGTTGTGTGTGTAATTATCAGGACAAGTTTGTATGACAGATCATTTTTTTGGAAAATCCACGGGGAAAGTCGGAAATTTTAACGCAGTGTAAAATTCACCCCGGGCGACGAAAGGCACGAACAGCTTTAAAATACTTTTTTGATTTCTTTTGTTGTAAGTAAACCGAAGTGTGGGCATTCTAAATTAAAAACCTACTGTAATCTGTCTTTAATTTGTCAAAAAGTCCTTAGATTTTCATACATTTTGTGTTGTCGCTGAGATGACATTGCGACTACATTTTGAATGTTTTAATTACGGGCATTGGTCTTTTGATTAACTGTAACATGCTTGCGTACATTCTGACATAGTTACGTGCAAATAAACACGAGTAAAATGAGGAAGTACTGGTACAGTCAGGATTCTCACGCTTCGTGGCATAACACTGCCTTTTGTGCGAAGGTCGGTTAAATTGTACAAGTTTACTGTGTTACGTTCGTTTACTTGAATGATAGTAATTTTGAGAAATTATTTATATTTGCTAGGCTATTTTTATGTAACGTGACTTGCATTGATTGTATGCAAATGTGCAAAGGTTATTTGTGACGTCAATGTTTTAATTGTGGTTTTTATTTGGTGTGATGTATTTTATTTAATCATTTATGTACACACATAAAAGACAACGTGAAAAGAACAGAAAAATACATACAACGGTAATGCTTCTTTCTGAAGAAACAGGACTATCAACTTTAGTTGATATAGTCCTTTCCAGATTTTTAAACGTAGGTCGCTAGAAAACTGAAGTGGCAGTGGGCTGGCCATGTTTGTCGAAAGATCAATGGCCGCTGAAGTAGACGAGTCTTGAAACGGAGACAGTGTATCGGCATGCGTAGTGTAAGACGCCTTCAAGCTAGATGACCCAACCACCTTAAAGAAAGTGGCTGGGACAGACTGGATGCAGAAGGCGGAGAACACGGTGTTGTGGCGCGGCCTGGCGCTTAGACATAGGCTGAGTTGATTGATAAACAAGAGAGTTAGTATCACTTCTATATCCTTGATATAGATATAGATATTATATCCTTGATAAGAATGCTTGGAAACATGCTGGTCCTGCTCCATAGGACAATCTAGAGGCTAGACAAAATCATACTATTTGCTTATTGTATTGTATATTTGGTTATTTTTACTTTACTCACACACTGTATTATTCCAAGTTAATATTTTAGGAAAATCATATATTTTTACAATTGTTTGTAAATATGTGAGCACAATGTACCTATCACGTGATTAATTTATATACCTTTGCTTTATTTTTATTTTTTTGTACCAAAAGTGGTATAGTATTTTTATTCTTGGTGCATCGTCTTCACATATAGAAATATAATTAATGTATACAACATATTGTAAAACATTTTAAAAGAGTAACGGTGGAAATTCTTGCCACTTCTTCTTCATACGAAACTACTTTTTGGAAGTGGCGCCTAGAATCAGTTCTATTTTTAATGTAAATGTTGACGTTCAAAAGTGCCTTTTTATGGGCCTATTTGAAATAAATGCTTTGACTTTTGACTTTGACTTCTACCTGCTTTTGGCCTATATTAGGATCGGTTGAGAAAATTTACTCTTCCGTCAGTTTTCATTCATATTAGATCTCACGCAATCTATCCGTATTATCTATGGTCTCGCCTTCTACAGTGATTTCTAACTAGCAGTTACAAAAATCTAATCTTTTCTTCTTTATTGTATTACTAGCTGTTACCCGCGACTTCGTCTGCTATTCAGGTAAAAAACTAGTCTATGTCCTTATCCAGGTCATGATCTATCTGTGTGACAAATTTCATCTAAATCCATTCAGCCGTTTCGGCGTGAAAGCGAAACAAACATACAAACTAACTTACAAATTTATTTATTTTCGAAATCTACTTCTTTAAAAGTTAGATCGTCATCGGGAGAGATTCGTCTTTCTTTAAGTATCGGTATACTTAGGTAGTGTGTGTTCACCTAAGCATGGTCTGGAAAGGCTTAAGGTACTAGGCCGGATGGAAAAAAACACGCTCAAGGCACCGGCAAGATGGTCAGATGCGATCAAGAAGGCTGTTGGAGGCAGCATTGACCGAGCGGTCCACACTGCAGAAGATCGTATAACTTGGAGACGCGTCCTATGTAGTCACGATCATCATTCTACACGGAACGACGAAGTAGGAGATGATAAATGATGATAAATGATAAATGATTTTTATTTCTGTAAGTGGGTTTGTACAAACACTTTTACACGTCAAACATTTTTTTTAAACTAGATGTGGTCGGCGTTTCCTATCTGACTACTCTGAGAAGAAAAGCCGAAACAAACTCAGATACTGAGGTACTGTCGACGGCACGCCTGTGGTAGCAAAACCAGTAAAAGCTGGTGTTAATACCGAAGTGATGTCGGTTGTAGGTACCTATTTCAATGAAAGTGAAGACTTACGTCAACAACCAAGCGTCCTGCTGTCTGTTGATCAACTGTAATGACCAATGTGTTTATAAAGTAAGTACCTACCTACCTGTAGTGTTCTGTGAGTATGTATGGGTTTTATGGTTATTTTCCCGTTAATGATTTAACGAAGGAGCCTGTGTACGTCTACGAATGTTACCGTTATAATATCATTTATACAGGATACATAATGAACTAGTAAAATAAATTGTAACCATGGATTTAGAACATGATTCCAGACCCATAGCGTAGAAATTTTCCGTCGGTTATAAAAAAAAACTGCCAAAATGTACTCAACAGCCATTTTTTTTACAATTGACTAAAAATACTACTCTAGGGGAATTCATGGTTACAGTTTACGCACTGGTCAAAAATGTACGCTGTGTTGGGGCACATTCAGAAATTAGTCTGTCCAAGAGGATTTTGTATTATTCAGTAACTCTGGGTTATGGAGGTCAGATGAGAAACCAGTCGGTTATCTTTCAAAGTGAAGGCTCGTGAACATATTCGTGAGAAGTTTGTTAAATCATCTCAACGCTGATTTGCTGGATTCGTTTTCTCCTCTACCTATCGTTATTTCTCCTGACAAATTTTAATTTGTTAAATGTATGTATTGGTATTTTATTATTTTTCCAGTTATATCCCTTTTGTGGCACCTGCCATGTTTCGTCTCTGCATCACCTTAAGGTTGACTGGTGGAAAATGCCTCAGGCATTAAGTCCGCCTTTGTACAGTATTGTTTTTACTTGTGCGTAAAGTTTTAATAAAAAAAATAAAAAAATAAGAAGTCGCTCCATGTATAGTACTGGTATACCTACAGCTGCCTCCGACCACACACACTCCGCACTACGCAGTCCGAACACAGGAAACCAATATAGTTGAGAAGCGGTAAGTCTGATGATGACATTCAATCTACTGAGGAGTTCCCTGCAAGCGTCTCTGTTCCTAGTAGATTTAGATAACTTTATTTCAGACTAAGGTCCATTGAACAGTGGTGGCCCAGTGGTAACGACCGCGTCGCCAACGATTGTGTAAATTATTTCATCACCACTGCTCTCAAAACGGTGAAGGAAAATATCGTGAGGAAACCGGCATGTCCTAGAACCAAAAATTCGAAGATACGTGACATCTACCAACCCGCACTGGATTATGGTTATGCAGACAAAGGTCCATATTTTGTAAGTATTTTGATGTTAGTAACAATAGTGCTTAAGTAAATAGGTTAGTATTGTTAGCTTTTACAAATTAATTACTTTTTATATCCTAAGACGGTTGTCACCGAGTGGCCCTGGGAGGGACAGTCCGCTCTGGCTGACTGACGTTTTTAGAATGCTGTTGTCACTATCATGCAGGCGCTGTAGTATGGAGGCCGCATGGAAACCATCTGTGCGAGCTTCCTCGAACAAAGCCCCGAGGCACTACAACGCCATGGCAGTCCCAAATGCATCCTTAAAGCATTATTAACCTGGGGTTCAAGTCTTGAGTGAATAGGTTACTTCTGGGCAAGCGTGCATCGTCGCTTACCATCAGGAGTGCCTCTTTCATCATTTCCCAAGCTACTTCTTAACTATTATGGGGTCAGCTTCCAGTCTGACCAGATACAGATGTTTACATGAAATGACTGCCCATCTGGCCTGCACAACCCAGTTACTGAGTAACACGATACTTAAGTTAGACTGGTTGTCAGACTAACGGGCTTTTGAGTGTCCCGTAATGACTGTCTAAGATCTACGAATGACAGCCGGGCTTAACGTGTTTTCTAACTAACCTTTCGCAATATAATTTAACATCACTCCGGTTTTCTTTGAAGGGTTAGAGTGTGAATTTGTAGTACACCCTTATTTGACGAGCATTAATACCATTCAGTTAAAGCGTTTTTCTCGTGAAATGAGTATAAAAAACTGCCGTACCCAGCGAAAAAATGGTAATCGTAAAAACTAAATTTTACAGGAAAAATAGAATTCAGTTTTTCGTGAATATAGTGGGATTGTTCAAATACCAAAAGAAAGGTAATTTTTACAACATAATCGTATACCGTTTTAAATAATATAACTGTCTTAAAATTGTAGTTATTCAATAAATCAAATTTACCATGAATTAAAGGCACAAACTTAAACTGTTAGGTAAGCAACATTCAGATATTATTCGCGTAAAATCTCATGTAATACGTAACCGTAATTATCCATTGCTATGTTTACCTACTGGTTGATAAATTGTGATAGGATCATATCGTAATGCACTATTACCATTTTATTCCTTGACAAACAATCTATACACATTACAGTAATAGTAACCTGCGTGCGCATGCCATGGAAAATTTATTATACTGACCGAAGGCAAGTATTAAATACTGAATAAATATTTTTCACGTGTGCAAAGTAATGTAAGAATAAATGAAAAAATAAACTGTCATATTTTTATAATTATTAACAACTGTTTTCAAATTCAACATAACATCACGCGTGTTATCCCAGAATGGTTGGGCAGAGGTGTACCTATAGTACACCCACATTTCACCAGTTATATCCACAAATCCAGACTCCGGGCTGCTACTGAGAAGCCTCGTTGGTCCAGTGGTTGCAAGAGCTACTGCTGAGCATGAGGTCCTGGCTTCGATTCCTAGGTCGGGCAAAGTGTTATTGGGTTTTTCTTCTATCTAAAAGTACTTAATTCTAATGTTTTAAGAAGCTGTTACTTACCTTGGGTAGCTCTACTCCTTGTCGACCTTGTCGTCTACATGCTTAGAGAGTAGATGCTGAACTTACAGTACAGTATATTTATTTGTGCTTATATTTATATATTATTAGGTATATAAATATTTATGTCTTGAATTAAATCTTTATTTCTTGGTTTTTTATAAATTGCACCTACCACTGTTTGTTTCTGCATCACCCAAAGGTTGACTGGTAGAAAATGCCTATGGCATTAAGTCCGCCGCTGTACAGTAATGTGCGTGAAGTATAAATAAATTGTAGCTTATGAGGTTCAAAATATAATACCTTCTTTTCCATTATTTTTCCCTATTTAATTTTGTTTCCTTGAGTTTCTTTTAGCCAGTGTTTTTCAAAAACACGTTGTGTAGGCTTTATATGTTAAAAAAGTCACACTTTTTGTACTCATTTAACTTATATTTATTTCCGGTCACTTTTGCATTCATGATGATGCTGTAAACTTGGTCAGGAGTATTATTTTTCAAGGCCTCTTCTATGCATGAATGCATGCTATCACCTGTTATATTTTCTAGATCATAAGCTCTTAAGACGTAAACGTTTTATGCAAAAATGTACCTGATTTGTTCTGACTAGCGCAGCCATCGGAATAAAAAGATACATTTTTGATAACTATGAGTTCTTGCTACATGAATTTCATTAGGCAACTACCTATTTTAATTGATTCTCATTGGCAATACACAGCCAGAATGAATGCCAGACAAAGAAATGACAAAATTTTCTCAGTGTGTCGTAGACAGGAAAATTAGATATGTGGTATTTTCTCTTGTAGTGAAAAACCCTCACTTCAGGCTGAGGTATACTGAGGACCTTTTCTAGATCAAAAATGCCACTAGTAGAATAATAAATTCATTTATTTGAGGTGAATAACACCTAATGCCAAACATACATTAATAATAATCACAAAATAAATTAAATAAAGTCAACTTAAATTAAATGGAATAAGAAAAACAAAATAAATGAAAAAAAAAAAATGTTACAAATTGAATGAAATAACAAATTAAAGGCATTCAAAGTAAACAAATATACTAGTGGTAAGTATTTATTTCACCCACTGCCACTCTTTTTCCTGTTCATTTAACTGCCGCACTTTATTTTTCCTCGTCAAATATTCCTTATACTTAGTTTCTAGACAATTTTTTTTTTATCTCATTAGCTTGCTTATTTGAAGCAGATTCAGTATAAATCTTTCTTTGGTTTAAAAAACGAGTCATCAAACTCCGTGTTATAAGTGTATTCATGACACAAATACATAATCATATTTTATTGTAACACAAATTGTACAATCGTTTGTTTTCCCAAATAAATAAATAATGCTGCTTTGTAGCCTTTTGTTTTGGTAAGGTATTGATCAAAAACAGAAAAGCATTTCTATTTTGAGGTTTACGATTACCGATGTTTTGCTTGGGCCCCCTAGCAAAACACCGGTATCGTTATCGGTGATTGATACCGTTAAACCGATAATAGAAAAAAAATTGTTAACGGATACAGTAATCAATTTTACCTTCTTTTATTTATTATGATATGTATGTTAAAAAACTTAACGATTTTAAAACAAAATGGTCTGTTAAAGGAACAAAATTGTATTAAGCTTTACGCAAATAATTTTGCATAAATTTCCCACGAATATAATGGAAACGTTATCGAAAGCATTGTAATAGTCTCTAACCATTTTATTCGTTGAAAAAAGTCTTTAAAGCATACATATACTAATATGTAATATCGTTAAGTTAATTACAATACACATGAAAATCTCGTAATTTCTACAATAACCGTAGGTAAAGTAATCGGACCTCTAAATGTCGATTATGCAATTAACATAAAACTATTGTAATAGCACATTACCATTTTATTCGCAGCGCCGGGGACGGCGATTAATATAATGATTTCACGAATACCAATTCGTAACACCACTAAAGTATCTGTCAATAGTTTAGGAGAAAATCGCTTTTGATTCATGCCATCAACCGTGCTCAAATCCAGACTCCGGGTTGCTTCTGAGAAATTCTTGATGAAATAACCTTCAAGCCCTTTTTTTAAGGAATAAGGTTATTGTTTTTCTTGTAAAGTGCATGTCTACAACATTCCTACGAGGCGCTCTTTATGAATGAATGATCGAATGAGGAAGAAGTGTAGTATTTATTACTCAAACTGCCACTAGGTTCTAGTTGTACGATAACAAGGAAAACCGAGTTATGGCCTTAACAGTTATGAAGATACGTGTGTATGTTTCGTCGGTGTGCGGCGATGTGTCACCGTTATCAAGGTAACCACTTGCAAGCAAAAATAGTTAACTACCAATAACGGTTATGCCAAAACCGCTGGTCCTGGCTGTCATTCGCAGATCTTTGACAGTAGTTACGAGTAATCAGAAGGTCAATTCCCGTATTTATAAAAACATTGGCATTCTAATATCAATCTGTCAAAACAAAAAGCAATCAATTTGCATCCATTTTAGTCAAGTTTTTGACATTTATTGTCGCTGAGATGAGACAGCGAATTGAATTTGAACGGTTTTAAGTACGAGAATTGGCGTTCTGAAGTCTTACAACCAGTCTTGCCAAGGGTATTGTGTTACCCAGTCCCTACCTAGGTTTCGGACGGTAGACAGGCATCACTCCATGTAAAACATTGGTAGTGTTTAGCTGCATCGGTAAGATTGGCAGCTGACTCCATCATCGTTAGGAAAAGTCTAGGCAGATTGATTGAACAATAGAATGACAAATTAAAAAGTAGACCATAATTTCAATGATTTTTAGTGTTCTGCTGACTTTGGTCCCCAATAACCTTTTATGTCAAAGTACATGTGAATTATTTGTTAATTGTTATTTTTTAACTATATGATAAATGATTTTATTTCTGTTATTTTTACAAACACTTTTACACGTCAATTATATTTTAAAAGTAGAGAAGAAAGGCCAAAACAAACTCAGAGGTCACAGTCTCTTTTAAAGTCCAGACATAATCTTGGTCAGGTCATGTGAAGACTTTTATGATATTACTAAGGGCATACTGTTAGAGAAAGATAATTTAAAGGTTTAAGATATTTATTACACAAAGCCATCTTACGCTGAACCCTCTTCACACAATTGATCTACAACATTCTTTCTTTTCACCACAGACAAATACAAATAGCTTGGATATAAATACCTACCTAACACCCCACCTCGATTAATAGTGTCTTATTGGAAATCAAACACTCTTAATCGCTTCTAAAAAAAAATCTAATCAAACATTCTACAGTTTCAATAACATAAAATTAAAACAATGGTGACTTATTATCCAAAAAAAAATATCATGGTCACCCTACTACATAAGATTACAAGATGGTATATTTCTAACATATGTATCTACTTTCATTATATTATACCTAACACCCTCATACATGGTACTTGCCTACCCATGTAAAATAACAAAAGTTGTCTATTAACGCTGTTGTAACCTATTCTTTTGTATAAATATTTAACCACTCACACATTTGTCTGAATCTATCAACTGATAAAGTCTTTGTAAAAATATCAGCTAAATTTTCAACAGTATTTACGTATTCAATTACTAGCTCCTTTTTAAATATTAAATCTTTTATATGATGATATTTTATATCAATAGTTTCGTTCTCTTACTGTTTTCAAAAGTTTTCGTCATATCAATAGCACCTTTATTGTCTACGTAGAGAACACAATGAACATCTTTGTTTTTGTTGAAATTCTTGCATAGTCCCTTTATATTTATCAAATCGCACGCACTAGTGGCTCCAGCGACATACTCAGCCTCTGCTGTCGACAAAGCTACACAGTTCTGCTTCCTCGAGAACCATGCTACCACATGACCATTTAACAAAGTAACAGATCCACTGATACTCTTTCTGTCAATGTGATTTCCTCCCCAATCTGCATCAGAGTAGGTTTCAATCATATTATTCTTGTTATTTTTGACATAGGTTAATCCCCTTAGCTTTGTTTCTTTCAAATAACGTAGAACTCGTTTTGCTTGTGTCCACAGATTTAAAGTAGGTTTATCTAAGAATTGATTCAGAAATGTTGTACTAAAGGCAATATCAGGTCTTGATACCGTCGCTAAATACATAAAACCTCCAATCAACTGTCTGTAAGGTACATCAACACACTTACTTTCAGAATCTGCTTGAAAACCTTTCGTCATTGGACTCTTCGTTCCATTTGCTTCAGTCATATTAAATTTTTCCAACATTTTATCTATTTGTTTTTCCTGGGTTATCTTTAGAATATCTCCATTTCTCTGTATTTCCATTCCTAGAAACTTATTAACTTCACCAAAATCTTTTGCTTGAAACTCTTTCTTTAACTCTTCCTTTACATAAGTTATCTCTTTTTTACATCCTGTTACCAAAATATCGTCTACGAATACAATAATCCAACATTTATCATTAAAATACATGCAAAAATCATAATTTGATCTTGTTAATCCTATTTTTAAAATAAATTCATTTAATCTATCATTCCAACATTTAGGACTCTCTTTCAATCCGTATAAGCTTCTATTCAGTTTTAGAACTTTATCCTTTTGCTCACATTTTACTCCTTTTGGTATCTTTATGTATACATCTGATTCTAGGATTCCATTTAGGAATGCTGTTGGGATGTCCATTTGATGGATTTCAAAATCATTTTGCACTGCATGTGATAAGAAAGTGCGGACAGTGCTCATTCTTGCGACAGGGGAATAATTAACTGTAAAACCATCATTTCTTTGTAGAAAGCCCCTTGCAACCAGTCTCGCCTTCTTTAGGTTATTATCTTTCTTGACAAAAATCCATTTAGTGTCAATTGCTTCTTTTCCATTTGGTAAATCAGTGATCGTCCATGTTTTCATATTTTCTAAAGCGCACAATTCTTTAACAATTGCTTCATTCCAGCCCATTTTGATAGCTTCATTGTAGCTTTTAGGAACATCTTCCATATTTGTACTATATGCGTAATTTTTTTTTTTTTTTTTAAAAACGTTGCCCCACACTAGGAATTACTCCTGTATCGTGGGTGCGTTCACAAACATGAAAACTCACATGCACAAGACACCCAGAACCGGAACAACTATTTGTAGGTCATACAAATATTTGTTCCGTGCGGGAATCGAACCCGCGACACGCAGCGCAGCAGCCGATCGCTCAACCACTGCGCCAACCGTGCCGTCAAATAATGTGTGTGTGGGTAATGTGTCTCATATTCTTGTAGTTCTTTTGGTTTAACAATTATTCGTCTTCCACTTCTTGTATATTTTTCCTGTGGTAACTTTTCTTGTATTACCTCTTTCACTTGTTCAGTTGCATCATCAAATTCATCATCATCATCACTGTCCTGATAATTTTTAGTCACAGTAGGATGTTGTATAACTTTAATCTCACCTTTACCTTTTCCTTCTTTTAGTCCTGATGTACTTGGTTTGCTTTCTTTTTCATCTAATTCTCTGTATATTACCGACCTTTCATAGTCTCTTTCTACTTCTCTTATTCCATCATATCTCACATTCGTTTCATCAAAATGTACATCTCTCGAGATTTTAATTTCATTACTTTCTGGATCCCACAATCTATATCCATTTGTACTATATCCAATAAATCTCATTGCTTTTGCTCTTTCTTCAAATTTTGACTTTCTTGGTAATACAATCATCCATGCTTTCGATCCAAATACTTTCATATTATTTATATAATTTTTACCATAATACAATTCTGCCGGTGTTTTAAATTGTATAGCTGCTGATGGACATCTATTTATTTGATACATGGCACACTTAACTGCCTCTCCCCATAATTCTTTCGGAAGGTTGGATTCCAACATTAATGCTCTGGCCTTATTATATACAGTCCTGTTCATTCTTTCAGATACTCCATTCATTTGTGGACTGTATGGGTTTGTGTACTCCATTTTTATCCCATTATTTATCGCAAATTCATGTATTATTCTATTCTTAAATTCGCCACCATTATCGCATCTTATCCTTTTTACTTTATTTTCGTTCTGTCTTTCTATATATCTCACATAATCAATTAAGTTTTGTGTTGCTTCATGTTTATACTTCAACAGATATATAACTCCAAAATGTGTATAATCATCCACAATTACCTGGTAATATCTTTCTTCATTTATGCTGGGTATATTTACTGGACCTGCTATATCAGTGTGTAAAAGTTCACATACTATTTCTGATCTTGGCATTACTACTGGATAGAACGGTAATCTCGTTGACTTCGCTCTCATGCACACATCACATCTTTTCTCATTATTTGGTAAATTTAAAGTGCTTAACCCATTTCTATTCAAATGTCCCAGTCTTTGATGCCATAGATTTGTGTCATTTGTAGTTGTATAACATTCGTTCTCTGTTTTTATTTTCAATTGCAGTTTATACAGTTTTCCATATTTTGCTCCATACACACTTGTGTTATTTTGTATAAGTTTTACTACATTTCCTCGAAATATGACACTACTATTCTTCTCAACTAGTTTACTTACTGACATTAAGTTTTGCGTTAGATTAGGCACAATTAAGGCTTCAATATTTATGCATCTTCCTTTTTCTTCTGTTTTTAACATTCCTCTCTCATTTGCTTCTAAATGCTCGCCATTAGCAACTTTAATTTTTACTGGCTGTGTCAATGTTTTAATTTCTGTCATATATTCTTTGTATTCATCTTGTATCATGTTATCCGAAGCTCCTGAGTCTATTATAAACTCTATTACGTTTGACTCTATGTACTCATTTGTTATGTTTATTGTTTCATCATATGCCGTAAACATAAGTTGTGAAATATTTGCTTGTCCACCTCTACCTCTATCATTTCACAGTTGACGGTAGACAGCGAACCGTGCGCACGCATAAGCTAACGCTCCGTCCGTATCGGCAAAGCTTCTCAAAGTTTAATTTTATATCTAACCAATCTCGGAATTACATTATAATACAATGTTCAAGTGTAAGAGGTGCGACAGTCAAGTCAGTGACGGGGTCAAATGTACTGCCTGTCAGAGTCAGTTTGATTTTCCGTGCGCTGGTATCACTGAAACCGGATGGAGAAAGCTCGGTGATCGGAAATTAACATGGAGGTGTAATTCCTGCAAAGCTCTGGCTACGAGTCCCCGGGTCGTTTCCGCAACAACCACGGCGACAGATATGGAGAGTGTGCTGTCGGAGCTGAAGAGATTGACGGTGCAGATGGAGTCACTACCGGCGTTGATGGAGGATTTAAAGCTTATCAACAAGGAGTTAGCTGAACTGAAATCCATTAGAGGGGAATTCTCTGAAGTCACTAACTCCATTGCTGGAATGAAGGAGTCTCTTGAATATGTACACAGCTCAGTAAAAGAATTAGCAAGTAAAGTTTCGGGATTGGAACAGGAAATTGATAGTTTAAAGAAGACCAAAGACGACATCACCACCTTGCAGGAGCGCTGTAAGAGTCTTGAACTTCAGTGTCGTGACAATGAGCAGAGGTCCAGGATGAATAACATCGAGATCAAGGGTGTACCGGAATCGAACTCTGAGAACTTGTTTGACGTCATTGCTAAAATTGGGGTTATAATCAATTGTCCTATGCCCAAGGAACGGATAAATTACATAGCAAGGATTCCCATGCGAAATGATAGCCATAACAAAACAATTATTTGCTCGGTACACAATTGTTACTTAAAAAACGACTTTGTTGCTGCAGCTAGGAAACATAAGATCTTGAGCGCCATCGATTTGGGACTTCAGGGTGACCATAAAATTTACGTCAATGACCACCTGACGCTGGATAACAAAGCCTTACTAAACAAAACCAAGATTTTGGCAAAGGAAAAAGGATACGAGTATGTTTGGGTAACCGGCTGCAAAATCTTTATTCGTAAAAATCACCCGTCACCGAAGCACCGCATCCGGACTGAGCAAGACTTGATAAAGTTTTTTTAGGTAATATGGTAAGTCGATCTGCTGACACGCTATTGTTGATTGACGAGTCGTTATGTATAAGATTGAGAAACGCTTATAATAGTTTTTTGAACGCATTCCATTCTCGCCGGCCTTTTGTTCTCTTATCGCTCGGTGTCGCCTATTCATATGATTCATTAAGCCTTGATTTTTGCTATTTTAAACTTTACGTATGTACTAATGAGAGCGGGATCTGCTTGCACTTGAATAATGTTTTTTATGTTTACTACACTTACAAAGCCAACTATTTCTTGACCAGGAACATAGGTTGTTACGCATGTTTGGACAAACCTGTTTTATTTTATACAATTACCGCCTTATTTTGCCTACACCAATCACACTTGTTATTTACGCTGACTTTATTTTACTACAGTTTTTCTTTGGGACACAATATAGCTGTGCCTTATATTTTTACGATTATTATTCTAGTGATACATTGGACTTATAATGGCACCTATTAGCTTGTTTTACCAAAACGTTCGAGGACTACGGACAAAAACCTCTGTTTTCTATAGAAATGTTTGCATGAATTCGTTTGATGTCGTTTGTCTTACAGAGACGTGGCTTATAGATGGTATTTCTGATAGTGAATTATTTGACGACAGATATTTTGTATGGAGACGTGATCGAGATTACTCTCGCACTAACCAAACTATGGGAGGAGGGGTCTTAATAGCCATGCGTCGCGAACTTGTTGCTGACGTTCGCAATGAATGGTGCTCGTCCGCAGAGGATCTGTGGGTTACCTTAACCCTACACCAATCGAAACCCAAGGTAACCTATAAAATGCATCTTTGTGTTGTCTATATATGTAATCAGCTGTCTGGCAACTCTTTAATGGTTCAACTACACAACTTCGCTAACAATGTAGCTGACATTGTTCTTAAAAATCCAGCAGATAAGTTCTTGATTCTTGGGGATTTCAATCAGCCGAATATTGATTGGCACGCGGCGAATGATGGTGATTATCTATGCCCCAGTAATTTGCACGGACCTGTCCAGACCTCATTTTGTGATACTCTTACCGCTTGCAATTTGTTACAGTACAATTTTCATCGTAATATGAATGATAGGATTCTTGACCTCGTATTATCGAATAACGAAGTTACTGTCACTTGCTGCCTGGATCCTTTAGTGGAGGAGGACTTACACCATAAGGCTCTCTGTATCACTGCTGACTTCGTTCAACTGCATCAGCTGCATTCTCGGCCAAGAGTTAAGTACTTGTTTGCTCTTGCGAATTATGACTCCATAATTGAAGAAATGTTGGCTAGAGACTGGCCACTAGAGCTAAACCGTAGGACTTTTGAAGAAGCTATCAATTTCTTTTACGACACCATTAACTTGCTGCACAATAAGTATATACCTACTAAAGTTATTGTACCTCGGGGCAAGTATCCTCCTTGGTTTAAAAGCCCTCTGATTAAAATGGTAAAGGAAAAGTCGAAATTTCACTCGAAATTTAAAAAGTACGGAAATCTATGTGATCATCATTCTTTTGTAACATTACGTCAGCGTGCTAAAGATCTGGAGAAGGAAATGTTTGATAAATATATTGCAGATATTGAATCAGCCATTTCTAAAAATCCAAGGGCTTTCTGGCGTTATGTAAAATCTAAACAACAAACCAACTGTTATCCGTCTGTTTTCAATTATGGTCAAATTTCATCTGGCATTGGGGAGGAGATTTGTGATATGTTCGGAAACTATTTCTTTTCTAATTTCCTAGAACGAAGTGACGGCGATCTGTACACTGTGGAAATGGATGAACCTGGGAGTCTGGCTGCTGGTTGTGTATCAGACATAAGCTCTATTGATGTACGGGAGGAGGAAGTGTTAAAGTTGCTTACACAAGTGGACCTTAACAAAACCGCGGGCCCTGATAACATTTCGCCAATTTTTATATCAAAATGTGCCAGATGCCTATCCCTTCCATTAACAATATTATTTAAGAGGTCATTTGAATTAGGGGTAGTACCTATCATCTGGAAGTCAGCGTATATAACGCCAATGCATAAAAAAGGAGCTAAAGCCAATATAGGCAACTATAGACCAATTTCCAAACTTTGTGTGTTCGCTAAAATAATGGAAAAAATTGTGCATAGACAACTTTCTTCCTCACTTAAATTAAGTTTCTGTGAACATCAACATGGTTTTCTAAAGGGTCGCTCGACCACCTCAAATCTCGTGGTCTGTAGTGACTTTCTTACAGAGCACATGTCCAAACGGTCTCAGGTCGACGTTATATACACTGACTATAGTAAGTGTTTTGATCGAATTGATCATGCGCTTCTTATGCGTAAACTCCTGTTGGTTGGTGTGAGGGGTAACTTGTTTAGATGGTTCTCGTCATATGTGGAGAATAGGTGCCAGACGGTGGTTCTCAACGGATATACGTCGAGAGCGATGTACATTCCGTCGGGAGTTCCCCAAGGATCCTTGTTGGGACCTCTCTTATTTAATATTTTTATAAATGACGTTGTCTCTTGTTTCCTTAACTCTAAAGTCTTATTGTATGCGGATGATATGAAGATTTTGGGTCAAGTGTCAACTGTTGAGGATGCACGCCTATTACAGGACGATCTTGATAGGTTCCACGAATACTGTGCTAGAAATAGGTTGGATTTAAATGTATCCAAATGCTATGTATGTACATTTACGCGTAGGCCCAACCCTGTTAAATTTGATTATATGCTTTCGAATGCCTTGGTAGCCAGAGTGAGTGTCATCAGGGATCTTGGTGTTACTTTTGATTCGAAGCTTCTGTTTGACGCACATATTAATAATATAGTCAACCGGGCTTCGAGGGCCTTGGGTTTTATTTTTAGGGTCTCTTCAGATTTTAAAAATGTTAAAACAATGAAAATTCTTTATTGTGCTTTTGTCCGTAGCCACCTTGAATATGCTTCCCAGGTTTGGAATCCAAATTATAATGTATACATTAATCGACTTGAAAGTATACAAAGGCGATTTTTGAGGTACACTCAATATCGCTCAAATACCTATCTCCCGAATTATATAAGTCGGTGTAAAAAAAATCATATTCTGCCTCTACACGAACGAAGGAAAATTGCAGATCTTGCTTTCTTATTTAGCGCTATGAACGGTTCTGCTGACGTCCCTGAGTTGGTCGGCAAGATCGGGCTTCGTGTACCAGGTGCATTTCTTCGGAGACCACGTCTTCTCCATGTGCCGCAGACCAGAACTATCTACAGACAGAACTCGTATGTGATAAGAGCTTGTCGGACTTTTAATATTGTATGTCAGGATGTCGATTTAGATTTATTTACTAGTAGCGTTAAGGAAGTAAAGAAATGTTTAAACAATTGTTTTTTTGATGTATAAGCTTATTTTTTTCTCTTTATTATTGTATTTTTAAGCGTGAGAGCGTCGCTGTTTTCGCGTATTTGTTAATTATATGCACTTTAGTCGTTAGTGGAAGCTTGTAATTGGCCATCGTTTACACATTGTACTTGTTATTAAAATGTATTAGCTGTAAGTTTTCCTAAAATTAATAAAATAAAATAAAATAAAATAAAATAAAATAAAAATAAAATCTCTTCTGCCTCTTCCAAAAACATTTCCTCTCAAGTATCTACCTCTTTGGTCTCTCCTGCATTTATATGCTTTGTGCCCTTTTTGCTTACATTTATAGCATACTATATTTTCCGTAGAAAAACTTGTCTCGGTACTTGTATCGTGATTTCTATTTTCAGTATCACTTTTCATTTTCAGCCCAGCGTCTAACAATCTTGCTTTCACAAAATCAATTGTTATTTCTTTTTCTGTTGACACCGTTTCTAGTGATGTTATAACATTTTCATAATTTTCTGGCAGTGTTAATAATAAGTGACACACTTTATCAGACTCAGACATGCGTTCGCCAATTTCTGTTTCAGTTATAATATTATCAAACCTTAGATAATCGTCCTGAAGCTTTGTATCTTTTTGACATTTCAAATTTAGCAATCTTCTCTTTAGTTGCAATTTATTGAAAACAGATTTTCTTTCAAAAATAGCTTCTAAACATTTCATCATGTCTAATGACTTTGTACACTTTTTTATATATGATATGTACTTATCTGATACACATTGTACGATTATTGACCTTGCTTTAATATCCATTTCCTTAGTTGGTTTCTCAATTTTTATCGCTTCTACGACTCCTTTTTCCTCCAACAGTAAATTTATTCGAAATTTCCATGTTTGAAAATTTACTCCCTCTTTTAAAAATGGCATTGCTTCATATTTTCTCGCATCCATTTTTATTTTTATATTTTTACTCTGACAGTTCAACATTTTCTTCTTATTTTAATATTTTATTATTTTCCATTTTTCTTCTGTAAATCATCACAAAAATGCGGCCCATAACCTTTTATGATATAACTAAGGGCATACTGTTAGAGAAAGATAATTTAAAAGTTTAAGATATTTATTACACATGAGCCATCTTACGCTGAACCCTCTTGACACAATTGATCTACAACATTCTTTCTTTTCACCACAGACAAATACAAATAGGTTGGATATAAATACCTACCTAACAAAGACCATGTAGATTGATGACTGAAATGGTCTTTGGAGGAAAGAACCACACAGAATGAGTAGACCTGTCCAGTCAGTGCACGCATTTGTCAATCATGGTGCAGCTCAACTCAGAACTAAGGAGCTCAATGATTCGACGAACAATACAAAAGAAAGGACATTTGGGTAGGCCGCGTAAAGTATGAAGAGATATGAGGAACAGGGTTAAAAGTTCAATCATACTCTTAGAAAAGGGAGGATCCTCCGACCAGATGGATGTCGTATCTGGTGGGCAACTGCCCGATGATTGTTGTCGGGAATTTGTATATATGCTAGCTGCGCGGTAAACTCTGATTGCGCGATGCAGGATTTGTGTGATGCGTTGTTCGCATGTGGCGGTGTAGATGCCGCCACAAGTACTCAAATAGCCAGACCTTGATTAAAACAATTAATAAATAAATAAAAAATACAATGACCCACATAGTACTCACATTCACAATATTGAAATAATATTACACTTTATACAGTAAATATATACATGTCATTATGTATGTAAACAGGTACAAATGTTGAAAAAATCATTATAATAAAAATTAAAATATTTCAAAATAATAAGATTGTCTGTGTAAATTTATTGGAGCAGCTCAATCCCAAGCCTTCCTGTCCTCAATATAGTCTTTGACAGTATAATAGGCTTTCTGGCATAATTTCCCCTTTATAAAAGATTTAAATTTATTAAGGCTTAGTCCTTGAATGTGGCTAGGAACTTTATTATAAAAACGCATACATTGACATTTAATTTAAATAGTTAGGTACGAAAGGATTATTACAACAAGTCCGCTTAAGCAGACGACAACCTCATAGGTTGACCTGTGAGATGCCAAACAAACAAACAAAGGATTATTACATATAGACATTTTTTTATTTGTTAGTGATTTTGTTTATTTGTTTGGCATCTCGCAGGTCAACCTATGAGGTTGTCGTCTGCTTAAGCGGACTTGCCTGTGGTTGCTCTAATAAATTAAGGCCTCCAGCCAGGACTTAAACTTAATGCTAACTAAAACTAAGCGACAACGCTAAGGGCACCCCCTGTGGGGTACGAACCTCGGCTTAGGGCGTCGCTGGAAGAGGGCAGCAAATGACTAGCTGGATCAGGATTGATATTATTTTGGGACGAATTTAAAGCTACAGGCTCAGCGGCGCGGGCTGGCTCGAGCAAGGGTCGGGAGGGGCGTGGATTTGGGCGTCGCAGCGGGCCTCGGCGGCGAGGACGGTAGGACGGCGATCGGGTTTTGGGCTTATGTAGTGTGCTGGTGGCCTTACTACTCTCCTGGAGGAGGGTAGTGGCGTCGTCGGGGGCGATTAAAGTATGCCTTGGTCGGCGAATACTGCTAATGCGGGAGGGAGTGTAGCAGGCGGCCGCTGAGATCAAGGGGTTGGAGTGTTTAATGCCACAGTCAAAGAAGCGCTTCGATAAGCGTTTCATGAACTGGTTTATGGTAGGCATTTTAAGGTCGATGTGGAGATTTATATTACGGACATAGAAGGGGGCACCCGTGACCTTTCTGAGGAAACGGTTCTGGAGGGTCTGCATCTTATGGAGATGACGTGGGTGAGTGTGCGCAAATACAACGCAGGCATAGGTCATGATGGGACGGATGACTGCGGTATAGATGCGCAGCCTGCATTTAAGTGACATATTTGTTAGTGATTGATGGCATCTGTATTTATAAATAACATTATATTATTATTTCAGTATATAAGGCACTTCAAAATTAATCTGCATTTTTTCAAAAAATTAAGTTGGCTTCATGTCTCCATATTTATTGTTCTATGTTCACAAAGTGTGATGAGAAGAATGAATAATATCTTATATTTTATAATAAATTTTATTTAATACTCTTATTTGAAAAGGACAATGTCAGGTTTTGGCCTACACAACTTTTAAAACTAAATTCACACGGACACAAAAATTTTAATTGCAATAATTTAAATATAAACTTACAGCTTAAACAATATTTATTTCTTTTCGAGAAATTTTTGAAAATAAAATTATTTTAATAAGTAATCATTTTAATCCTGTTCTTGAATGACAGGTTTTTCTTTTTTTAAATAAAAAAGTGTCAGGTAGTTACCTGTTCTGCAACTGTAATCGATTGCTCTAAATAATTAAAACGATTTATTCTTAACTTTTTATTTTCCACCTCACAATTATCTTTTATTATTATAATGTTTTACCTTAATAATACGTCCATCGTGTTTATTATAAACACTTTTAGTATTTATAATAAACACGATGTTGATAACTTAATCACCATGTAATACTGGCAACACTGTTAGGTTGTGTCTTCTGCAGTTCTGTCAAAATCGCGCGCGCTTAAACTGACAGTGAGTTGACGATAACAAGATGTCAAACATCTTTGTTGTTGTCGGTGTTTTTCTATGTGTACGTTTGTTTCCTTCTGGAATTCCTCTGCGTTTTGCGTTATAAACTTACTGTGTTTTATCCATACCACACGTTTTGTTACAATGTCCCATCTTGTATTAATTGTGGTATAAATGTGTTCCGGATGAAACGGCATTTAATTTACTCTCTGTATAAATGCATAACCTCCAATTTAATATGTCTGAATAACTTCTTTTTTAGAAGTTAAGTGTAAAAGTGGAAATCTCAGAAAATCTTTTGACATTAAACTACACAAATAAACGTAAGATTTTTACTGTCCATGACAAATTAATATTGAGCCAAAGTTCTAAGGAAATTGACATTGTTCTATTCAATTCCGTATGGTAAAATGCTGTGAGAAGAGGTGGCCCAGTCGTATCGGCCCTGACTCGTAAGTCGTTTCGAACCCAGACAGGCACTTTACTTTGAGTATTTGATTTCATCATTACTGATCTCAAAACGGTGGAGGAAAACATCGTGAGGAAATCGGCATGTCCTAGAACGTAAAATTCAAAGACATGTGACATCCACCAACCGGCACTGGGCTCGCGTGGTGGATTATGGCCCACTCCCTATCACACTGAGAAGGCCTGTGTTCCAGCAGTAGTGAGAACATTATAAGCTGATTATGCAAAGTAAAATGTATCGCTTCTATTATTGTAAAACAATGAAAACATCAGCAGTCAGCACTATTAGCAATATTATTATAATATTAACTTTCTATGGTCAAACTCTAGGAAAAATATTTTGCAATTACGAGTTTGCAATCATCAAGCATCGTTCCATCTCTGCGTAGCCCCAAGAGGTTCTATACGAGCGTGGCTAAAATCTGAACTAACGACGCCATTTTGTTTAAATCGTACCTAAAACGGAAGATAAAGAACCCTTATAGGATCACTTCGTTGTCTGTCCGTCGTTCTTTCTGTCTCTCATGTCATGTATCCAGTTAAAATTAAATATCAAATGCGTTGGTCTACGGTCTCTTGGAGCTCTAAAACATCAAGCTTCTTAGTCAAGAAAATACAAAAATAAGCCCATTAGTTCTGATACTCGCAAATAACTCAAAACCTATAGGGTATTTCCCGTTGATCTAGAATCATGAAATTTGGCAAGATGCAAGGTCTCACAGCACAAGTAAATGAAAAAGTCCAAACATCGTTCATTTGTTTGTTGTATCACCTTTTTTGCGATTACAAACTTACGTTTGCAGTTGGAGAATTGGCAGATTTTTTTAAGTACAGAGTTAAGTTTATTCTTGGCCTAAATTCATTTTAACTACGAAACTCTTCATTGTTCGTGGTCCGTCCTGTACTTGGCCGGTTTTTCAATAAATTTTACAAACAATTGCACAAAATAAGTATGTTAACCTACAGCGCTCTTCTGACAACGTCATTTGGGCGCCAAAGATCCTTGTCGCAGTGTTTGTGACATAATTTTCCTGCAATAGCGACAGACACATTCTAACAAAACAAACACCTCAAAACAATAATATCAGAACGACAATATTATACAAGGTAGGACAGGACACATATAATCCCGCATTGTGTTGAAACAAAACATCCACATATACAGTCGTAACTCAAAAACCTACATCTGATGGTAGGCCCTCATAATTTCTACTTATTTACGTTTAATTTGACCGCTCTGCAGCTGCGCAGTACTGCGGCTTGTATTGTTTGAGTATTTGCGGGTAGCTCCTAAAAAGTTAAAAAGCTTCAATTCGATTCATTCATGGTGTGATCCCGGTAAAAGATCGAGCCAACAGTTTTTTATTGATGGAACTAACCATATAAAAAAAGTGACCTCAGGCCGACATCTTGATATTGCATTTCTACTTTTTTTAAAGCAATCTCACATCACAAAGTCCTTGTAGCACTCAGCCGCGAAATAACAACAAATGCAGTGACTGATTAAATTTTGACAAGTTGACAAACAATGCTATTTTAACTCGCTTTTTTATGTGACGTGGGATAAGGAATCGAAAGGCAATAATATTTATTAATAAGGTAATTAGTTGTAGCATCAGCTTTCTTTCCTCAAAGGCACAATCTGGGCATTGCCCTACATTGTTTACCTTTTTTTTATTTGTTTGTGGGAATCCTCTTGGATACCAACCGCCTGGGAAGAACGGAGGAATACGTCGGAATCCTTCACACCAAAACCTCACTGACCTTCTAGCGTAGTCGGGAGCCCGGGAGATACTTGTACATTCGCCGTAACCCCGACTAACCGATAAAGTCTGGAAGATACTGCCAGCTAGGAATAACTGGTGTTTAAATTAGATGACGTTAAAAGTGTTTTCAAATTATTTTAAACTGCTCACAAAAGCATTTCCTCTGGCTCAATCTATCTACACACCGCATCCTACGTCATTTAGATAAATCCAGTGACTATTATAATAGGATGAAAATGTTAACTTAATCATAAAATATTCTAACCCATCCTAACCAAAATGCAGCTAAAATTGTCACACAAATCTCGATATTACCGACCAACTGTTCCCAAAATGCGTGTCCCCTCACTAGCACACAAATCATCGTAAATCCCGCGATTAAAGGGTGGATACACGCAGTGACCCGCCGTGATCCCCCAGCCCCTGCAACCCCCTCTGCCGCAACCCGTTGGTTAGATGGGCTGTGTTAATTATGGGACTAAAATATTAAAAATGTTTAAATTTTATTAAAATTTAGTTTTGCTTTTGTTTCGAATGATGTACGTACTGTTTGCTACATGATTTATGCAAGCGCTTTAGAATATGAGTAGTGTAGGTGTACTTGGTATGTGACTGGAGTTGGGTTTCTAAATATTTCGTAATCACGTTTAATCGCGGAAATGTACATTTGACGTTGGTACACTAATTATCTAGTGGTAAATTTAATGTTTGAGAACTTGCGGTGTACTTATGGTAGTAGGTAGGTGCTTGTTACCTTGAATATTGATTGGTATTATTTTTTTGTTAGGGGCAAAAATGTGCTTAACATACATAGCATCACACCTGTATATGTTGATTCAGCAGAGGTCTATCAATATATTATCGGACACCAATACCTCTTCTTTCCTCAAAATACCATTTCAGACACCAATACGCATGGTCTTCACATGATCTGACCAAGGACTGGACAGGACTTTAAAAGAAACTGTGACCTCTGAGTATGTTTCGGCATTTCTTCTCAGAGTAGTCAGATAGGAAATTCCGATAGCATCTAGTTTAAATTTTTTATTGTAAAAGTGTTTGTACAAACATACATAGAAATAAATCATTTAAAATTTCGCCAATTTTATTATGTTTAAGTAATAGGAGGTGAGCCTATTGCTATTAAAAAACCCAATAACACTTCTCCCGACCCGTTCCCGGGTTAAGAAAAGGGTTATTGGGGTTATTGGGTTATTAGACCAACGAGGCAGTCACCAACTGCTGAAGTTTACACAATGAGAAAAGGTAAAAATTGGTATGTCAATAGTCAACAGACTATTCAGAATCTATACTTATCGCAACTTGACTTATTATAGTATCGACCAATTACAAATTATTCCAAAAACCCAAAAAAAATACTACAAAAAAAACACAAATCGCGACCAGACATTGAAGTAATATAAAAGAAATTCCTTCAAAATCTTATAATCCCGGAAAAAATCCCGGGATTCGACATCATATCCCTCAAGCTTACGGCTAAGCCGTCCGCGACTTAATTGAGCTAGCTTTAATAAAGTCCTTGAGGGATGAAAGAATTGTTCAAATATTTTTGTAAGGGGTGAGTCTCTGGCTCAAAATAAAAAGAAATTCGAGTAAAATGTATTTGATATCTTTATGGCTCGTGAAATATGGATCTTACTTCTATTTTTGGTAAGCAAGATTTGAGGTTTAGAGATTATTTTCTTGAGCCATAAAACACTGAACTTACTTACCAACTTACCCCACAGATAACACAAATAAATTGGCAATCAATCGCAATGTATCATTTTGACAGTTCAGCCACTTTAATTACATTTTTTACAGTTGTTGTTGTGCAGACAAATTTATCAAACCCATAAAGCAATATTAAGTAGATGTCAAAATGCATTGCAATTAATTGCCATGTTGCAAGTATGTGTGATAAACAATTATCCCGCTGTATTTAAGAGCAGTTTGGCAAACTTTTTATAAAATTATGATATTCCATACTTTTCGCTTTCCATATCTTCTAGACTTTCTTTAAAAATATGTTGAAAAAAGCCTTGTTTTCTCCTGATATGAAGTGATTATCGTCCTTTTAAACGAAACGAAGTTAGAATGCCTCATAAGCTTATTTTTTTGACAACACCTACGTTGAAATGCACATAGATTTCGAAAAATCGGTATCCCCGTTTCTGAGCTAAGATGCCACAGACAAGCAAATAAAGGCTTATTTTAATAGTGCTCTGCGTGGATTTGATTTGAATGAATAAAAACACGTATAAGGTACATTCTGGATTACCTAAAAATAAAAAAAGGCTGTATATGTGACACCATCTTTTGCTTATTTGGACATGGCTATGGCCTGACATAACAGGCCGTCTGGTTTTAAATTTAAATGTTCGATGTTTTGTTATACTTGTACAAAATGTCCAGCTCAGATGTGTACAATTGTGTTTATTTATTTAATTGGTTCACCAGAAACCGGTTCCATTTAAATTTGTGAAAACTTTATGCAACAGTGCAACAATCATTCTTATTAATCATGTTTTAAATTACTTCAGTGTCTAAATGTGTAAAACTTTTATAAACTTAAGTAAACACAATTATCTATATATAATGGTATTTATGAATTTTGGCTTTCAATTTGCCCAAAGTTTGAATGTGCACATCGAATAGATCACTGCAGCTATTTACGACCTTGCACAACCTTGCATAGGAGGAATTGGCGCTTAGAACCGTTCTTCTCTGCGGTGGGCAGAGTGGTGTAATGGGACTGCGAGGAATTCTTGAGGGAGCACGGAAATTAATGTTAGTCAATTTTATGATAAATCTTAAAGTTGTATAATAAATCCAGTATTGCATATGTAAGCTGCCATGCCCTTTAGGCCTGGAGGCTTTTATTTATGTTTTAAGTTTTATTTACATTCATTTTTTGTATTTTTTTTTGAATTGGCGTGGCTAGCTGACGTATGGCAATTAAGTTAATGTTTTGGTAATTTGCTTACAATTGTTTAGAATCCAGTTCTTCTAACAGAACAGACAGCTGTGCTGCTGGGGAGTTTGTTGCGCCACTTCTTCTCCCCACTAGGAAGTGGTGACGGGCGGGCGTTTTGGGGGACTGTCTTATATAATTTTGACGTTCGAAAAGTGCTGATTCTCAGCCTAATTTGAATAAATGACTTTTGATTTTGATTTTGATTTTATGACTACCTCGTTGGTCTAGTGGTCGCAAGAGCTACTGCTGAGCATGAGGTCCTGGGTTCGATTCCCAGGTCAGGCAAAGTGTTATTGGGGTTTTCTATCTAGAAGTTCTCAGTAGCTTCCCGAAGTCTGGATTTGAGCCCGGTTGATGGCAATAGGCTCGCCCCCTATTAGGTACATGGGACTAAAGCATAACTGGCGAAATGTGGGTGTACTATAGGTACACCTCTGCCTAACACTTCTGGTATTACAGGCGTGATGTTATGTTTTATGTTGTCAGTTTTATGGTTAAAGCAAATAAACATTGCGTCATTCATGCGTCGGCGATCGTCTAGCGAAACCATTTTACAGTGTTCCAGTCTGTAACTGTACTAACGTACACGTTTAGCTATGCCGCTGGCCACGCCAGGTGCCACTGAAATCGTTTTTGAACGCGTTCTAGACGCAACGAGTGTGTGGCATAGTGTGAACGCCAGTTCACGCTGCAATATTCCAAAATGTTTCGAATTAAGCAATAAGATAATGCATTCGATTGTATTAAATATGTTAACATTTGCTTGGACAAAAAGCATTATCATTGTAAAAAGGTTTTTTTTTTTTTCACAGAAACACATGCATATAAAATGTAAAACAAAATAGATCTATAATCACGAGCACAGAAAATAAATAGTCGGCAGCTGAACGTCATGACTGCGAAAAAAACGCTTCGACTCAGCATGATGATTTTCAGTGGTTCCCTGAAGAGGACGTAGGTACAGTAGCGCTCAAAAGTCCATAAGCAATCTCATAAAGCAATAGATTGACGCTTAGGTTTCACTTACGACCTTCTTCTATAAGTTATTTCTACACTATAGACACGCACACACACTCACTTGGTCTGTAATTGATAGTAGTTCATAATTTCAACTACTTAACATATGGCATGCTAGCTTAGTCGTTACCGTGTTTGGGTAGCAGCGGTAGTAGTTCGAATCTCATCTGCGCCTGCGTGATGTTATTTTCAAAAAATATCTGTTTCTAGTTTTTGATACGTTATTAATAATACCTGAAATGATCGATTTTTGTTTGTTTTAATGAAATTACTTGAAGTGGTTCGATAATCATTCGATATTTGTCTCGTTCATCTTGTTTCCATAAATAATACATTTTTGTAGGTAGGCCACAGAAAACTGAGTAAATTATTTCGATTTCTGTGAGGTAGATGCAATTCGTTACGACTATTCACCTAACTGAACGTTGTTGGTTAGTGACGAATGTTTAAATCTGTTAATTAGCGGTGTTGTGCAAATATTAAATCATTGACGAATATTGTTGCGCTGCGTAAAAGAGAATGTAAATGATGTGATAACACAAATATATATTGAAACCGGACTAAGTGTGAGTGTCATCATTTAAATATTTCGTATTTTCCTAAATTTAAATGGTTATTTGTTTAAATTAGTGAATGACGAGTAAAATGTTATAAATATAAATTTTGCTTATAGATGTCTAATAGTATCACAATCTTTGTTCTAGACAAATAATGTGAGTCTGTGGGTTAAGAAATGTGAGGAAGAAGGAATTCTAGATAGTTGGAGCGTTTATTTATGAAGTGGATGCTTATTTAAATAAGCCCACACAAGTTGAATGAATAAGCCTGAATACTATAAAAAATACAAAATAATGAATTAGAGAAAAAGGAGTACAAAGAAGAGAAAGGGCTAGAAATCAAATTAGACAACACTATTAAAATTTTGGGACTTACCTGGAACCGCACCGAAGATACGTTCCAATACTCGGTGAATCTTCCTCCGCTGTCGACTGCACCTGTAACTAAAAGATCAATTATCTCGGATATAGCTCGATTGTTTGTGTGGTCTTAGCAAAAACATTCAGTCAAAAATTATGGCTTGCAGGTGTTAGTTGGGATGAAGAACTAAGCACTCAATTAGTGAAAGAATGGGATACTTACCGTAAAGAGTTGTCACAACTGAGTAAAGTACGGATACCTCGTTGGCTTGGCACTAATTCCAACGATGATCTTGAGCTGCATGGTTTCAGTGACGCCTCCAAAACAGCATACTCAGCTGTTATTTACTTGCGGATAGTAGATGATGTCGGGAAAATCCATATTTCGTTGTTGGTTGCAAAAACCAGAGTAGCTCCCGTCCAACAAATTAGCATTCCTCGTTTAGAGCTGTGTGGAGCAGTTCTGCTATCAAATCTTCTGACAGAAACAGCAGATGTCTTAAATATTTCGAGGTACAGAATCAAAGCTTGGACAGATTCCACCGTGGTGTTAGCTTGGCTTAACAGCCATCCAGGCAGATGGAAGACATTTGTAGCTAATCGTAGCTCTCAAATATTGACTAACATGAAGGCATCTCAATGGTTTCATGTAAAAACACATGACAACCCAGCAGATTGTGCCTCTAGAGGCATATTACCAAGTGCACTGATAAACCATAGCCTATGGTTTTCCGGACCACCATTTCTCAACGAAAACTCTATATTATATAAAAGGCCAAATGAGTTGAATACCGACATGGAGGAAACAACAAAAACCCGCATGGCAATAGTTCCAGATTGTTCCATGTTCGAACGTTATTCCTCATTACAAAAATTGGTTAGAATTATTGCTTATTGTAGGCGATTTTTGAAACCTAACACATTGAGACAAAAATATCTACAGAAGCTAAAACTGGAAGCAGCTTTAGAATGTTGTATAAAACAAACACAAAGAGAAATATTTTCAGTAGAATATTTACAATTACAGGACAAGGGCTATTTACAATTAAAATCCAGTAAGCTTAACTCACTTTGTCCATATCTTGATGACAAGGGTATTATCAGAGTTCGAGGTAGACTTGAAAAGGCTCCATTAAGTGAACAGATAAGGCACCCAATAGTGCTACCAAACTCTTGTCATCTGACTAACCTTATAGTAGCAGATGCTCACTTAAGAACTCTGCACGGGGGTCCTCAGCTGTTGGCAAATTATTTAAGGACAGCCTACTGGGTCCTAGGAATCAGAAATTTGGTCAAACATCATGTGCGCAAATGTGTCATATGCGCTAAACATCGCGCTAGTATCAAGTCCCAAATGATGGGTTCTCTTCCATCTGTAAGGTGTACTCCAGCGCGACCGTTTTAACATAGCGGTGTTGACTATGCTGGCCAAATAAATATTAGTACAACGAAGGGTCGCGGATACCGTTCGTACAAGGGCTACATATGTTTGTTTGTGTGTATGCCCACCCGTGCTATACATTTAGAAGTCGTCAGTGACATGAGCACACAAGCCTTTGTAGCTGCCTTCAGACGTTTTGTGTCTAGACGAGGTCATTGTGCCAAAATATGGAGTGACAATGGCACAACATTTGTTGGTGCCTCCAGAGAATTGCAACAATTGTCATCTATTCAGGCTTCAATAGCAGAACAAGTCGAGGCCAACGGTACTGAGTGGCACTTCATTCCTCCACATAGTCCTTTCGGCGGACTTTGGGAAGCAGGGGTGAAGTCTACAAAGTATCATCTAAAACGGGTCATTGGTGATGCTACCTTGACGTACGAGGAAATGAGCACACTCCTCAATTAAGTGGAAGCTTGTTTGAACTCACGTCCAATGAGTGTCCTTAACGTTACTGATCCTGGTGAACTGTTACCCTTAACTCCTGGACATTTCCTAATCGGAGCGCCGATGGTAAGTGTACCAGGTGCTAAATATGAGAGCACAAACGTCAGTTATTTGTCGCGGTGGCAATTAATTCAAAGGATGCTACAGTCATTTTGGAAGCGCTGTTCCCAAGAATATTTGTCTAATCTTATGAACCAGTACAAATGGTCTTCAAAGGTTCCTGAGCCAAAAATTGGAGACATTGTTTTAATTAAAGAAGATGATTTGCCGCCAAGTCGTTGGCTGTTAGGTCGCGTAATAGAGAAATATCCCGGTGAGGATAGTATCACCCGCGTAGTCACATTGCGCACTAAGACCTCTACTGTTAAGAGGCCAACATCCAAACTTTGTATTTTACCTGTTACAGATCAATGAATTTATTATATTTTTACTTTAGATCACCTTTTACAAAATTTTATTTATCCAAAGATGTTTTACACGTGTTAAGCTTTATTTTTCATTGTTTACATTTTACTTAAACTATATTATTGTTAAGATATATAAGGTATACACATATGGTCACAACTTAAGTACTGAATATCATTCCCGGTGTTCGGTATTTAACCTATAGTCAATAAAGCCAAATAAAATGTGAAATTCTTAATGTAAACAGACTGCCATACAAAACCACTTAATAAAATCACTTATTTTTATTTTAAAAATTTATGATCGAAGCTTAATTGTTTATGGTGTAATAAATCTATTTAAGTATCAATTTATTTGAACATCTCACATGTTTAAATAAAACAATATGCTTCTAAGTTCCTTGACATAGTATTGCACATCCTATTTGGCTGAAGAAGTTATTATAAATAATCGTAGCGGTTATCTTTATGTAAAATATTTTAACAAATAAAAATGTTTTAATTTTTGTTATCACTTCTAACGCATTCTTTATTATTTTAACCCTTTATTGCAATAACAACAAAACTATAAAAACAGCATTTTTTTCAAAATTGAAACAAAAATAAAAATTGGCAATAGAACTGCGCTGCCTCTTTGACATCAGAACCTAAGCCGGCGACTTCTTAGTGCAAAGCTTGGCGCCTACTGCAACCAGCTCATATTAGATTTACTCGAATTTTAGCAATGCCATAAACCGGCCAGGTCACGCGCATGATGCGTGTCTAACAAAAGCGACGGAAAGATATTTTTGTTTCGTGCAGAGCGACGCGAGTACGCGATACGACAGTGTGTGCCGTGCAAAACTGCGATCTTTGTAGTGTGTGTCGTTGAAACACATACAGTCGTACCGTGAGTTCACAGAAATACGACTCTTAACGTGCCTATGCAGTTTTGATCGCTTACTGTACACCTGTTGTACGAAGATTGCCATGCTGTCACCGTCGAAGATGGCGCACCCGACGCCTCCCGATGTTTATGTCTTCGAAGTATGCAATCCCGTGCCGTTTTTTGGAACTAAATACTATAAATAAATAAAAAAATAAGCTCGGATGTATACATTTTCGTTGAGCCAATATTCTGAAATGGCGTCAAATTTAACAGTAGTTTGATATCTATTGTTTATTTAAAATGCACAGTCTATAAGATATTGGTGCCGATTCTCTTGTACACCGAACTAAACTAACTAAGCTATCACTAAAATTCCTTACTTTTTACTATGAAAATCTTGAAGCTATTCTGCGAAAAATAATCTCTAAATTTAAAAATAATTTTGACACAACTATAATCGAATTTGACAATCGCGAGTCCACGTGTCTTTTTTTTTCTTTTGGTTTCGCAACGTCTTTCCCTCCTCCTCCTCCTAATCCTCGACGTGTTTTATAAGGAAGTTTTGACTTTTTGTGTGGAAAATATAAAATAAAAATATCTAAATGTAGAGATTTGGCGGTTTCAGGGTTACAAAGGGGGTCGAAATTTTCATTATTTTTGTGATACGACACACCGTTTTCGAGATATGAGCAAAAAAAGAAAAAGAAAGTTAAAGTACCGTTTTTGCACGTCTGAAGTCGAGGTGTTGGTGTGAATTTTAGTCCACGCCACCTAATTTTATTCCACGATATTTTAATCGCGATTAAAAATAGTCAGATTCATGTTCAGATTTAGTTAGACAATCAAATTTTTAGTTGAAAAACGTAAAATTCAGAATAGCAAAATTGCCATTTTCACTAAATTAATAACTCAGTGCAATCTTAGTGCTGTCAAACTAAAATATAGTTAAGTTGTGTCACTATAGTCAATTTCAGAATGGAAAATCGTCATTTGACAGAATTAAACCGAATTTTAGTGATTTTTAGTCTAGTTTAGAGGCATTTGTGACAAGAGAATCGGCACCATTGACAAACACCATACTTTCAGTAATTTAATCCTGAAGTTCTTAAGCGGCCTAAAAAGTGAAGAAATCATTACGAGTATAAGCACGATTAAATCATCTTCATCATCATCTGCCTAGGCTTTCCCAACTATTATGTGTGTGTAAAAAGATGCTTAACAAAGCACTTGTCCTCCTCGTCATTGTGATCTTTTTGGACTATACCTGAGAACATTCTGGGAGTCCGGAAGTATTGAAGGTCAAAGTTCCGACTTTTTAGACACTCAGAATCGCACCTTCCAAAGCAATGAAAGGTGGGTTTATATTGGTTGGGAGCGACCGGACCAGGTTGTGGCTGACACGTGCCTGCCGGATGATGATGCCATGTGTTATTTCTGGCGCAGTATCTGGTCGGTGCCTGTCAGTCACACCGAAGGTGATTGGTCTCGGGAAGTCGACCGAGCCTGCGATCTAATACCAGAAAGGACAATGTCAGGTTTCGGCCTACACAACTTTTAAAACTAAATTCAAACGGACACAAAGCTTTTACTTACAATAATTTTAATATAAAATTCCAGCTTATTAAACAATATTTAATTATTTTCGAGAGCTTTCCGAAAAGAAAATAATTTTAATAAGTAATCATTATATTATGAATGTTCTTGAATGACAGGTTTTCTTTTTAAATAAAAAAGTGTCAGGTATTTACCTGTTCTGCCACTGTAATCGATTATTCTCTATAATTAAAGCGATTTACTATTTACTTTTTATTCACCACCTTACAATTGTCTTATATTATTATTGTTTTTATAGATACATGTAGTATTTGTAAAGAATTTAAAGACGAAATTCAACAAATCGATTTTCCTGATCTGTGTTCGATAACTTAATCGCCATGTAATGGCAACCCTGTTAGTTTACGTCTTCTGCAGTTGTGTCAAAATCGCGCGCGACAAGATTTTGACGATGACAAGATGTCAAACATCTTTGTTGTTGTCGGTGTTTTCTATGTGTACGTTTGTTTCCTTCTCGAATTCCTCTGCGTTTGCATTATAGTCTTACTGTGTTTTATCCATACAATACACATTATTCAGTACTCAATACTTTATTGCATTCCTTATGTATTACATAGATGGTAAAAACTAAATAAAAGATCAATATGGACCCTGTCGGGCACAGCAAAAATTAGGAGAGAGGAAGAGGGCTAAGTAGCAGTTTAATATTAATTTAAATTATTATAAATATTTAATTGGGTGTATAATTATATATGTATTTAAATATTTATTTTTAGGTTTGTATATATAGGTAGTATATTAGGTATTTTAGTACATGTATTTCATAAAAATAATGCAGCTAATTATTTTGGAATTTTAAATAGTATTTCAATAATTATTAAATTACGTTATTATTTATGTATTCGTATTTTTTTTTGTATTTATTTCTCAGTGTTTGTTGTCTAAGAAAGAAAAAAAATTAATTTTGCAATTGATTTGTCATTTAAAAACTCCTTTACTGAGTAGTACGACTTAGATTCCAGAAATCGTTTCAATGTATTAATAAATGTATTTGTTTTGCTTATTTTTCTAATATCGTTAGGTAATTTATTATAAATTTTTATCGACATGACTAAAGGGCTGGATGAGTGCATTTCGAGTCGGGGTTGAGGTATGTTTAATTTGTTTTTGTTGTGTCGAAGGGTGTATCTTATTTGGGTTTCTTCGCATTTGGTGTCAATGTCTTGTGACAATGTCTTTTCAACTACGTTTTATTAATTGTGGCATAAATGTGTTCTGGATAAAATGGCATTTAATTTACTCTCTGTAAAAATACATAACCTCCAATTTAAAATGTCTGAATAACTTCTTTTATAAAAGTTCAGTGTAAAAGTGGAAATCACAGAAAAGCTTTTTACATTAAACTGCACAAAAAAAAACGTAAGAATTTTCACTGTCCGTGACAAATGAATATTGAGCCAAAGTTGCTATGGACATCTGACATTGTTCTTTGGGCTATTACCATCTGCCCATAAGAAGTAGCTCGTGCAGTCCGTCTTTACTTAACTGAAAGTCTCCAGATCGGACGGGCTACATAAGTTCTGGATCAAATGGTTTCAAGGGTCGGACGCTCGCTTGGCGGCTCAGTACCAGACTGCTTTGGAGTCTGGTTCGCTACCCCAGTTCCTAACGACAGGAATCACCCACCTACTCTATAAATCAGGTAGCACCGCGGAACCCAAGAATTATACGCTAATCACGTGCTTACCGACGGTCTATAAAGTTCTTACATCCATTCAAAAAAATAAAACCATTAGCCAGCAGGTTCGCCGTTCTCGAAGGAAAGGATCTGTCGACATATTGGCTAGATTACAAGAAGGCCTATGATAAACAAACTTTCTTTCTTTCTCGTTTCTTCTTTCGTCTTTCTTTTTACTCTGCGCACCTTCTTGATGTCATGTGTCGTCACAGAGCTCACAGTGGGGCTGGGTACCGGCGGCGACGAGGCGGAGCTGAGCGAAGATTCCGGAGGTGATGGGCGTGCTCGACGTGCGGCTAATCTTGTCAACATTTTTGTCTAGCTAAGATACATAATTTCCAAAAGCGACATGACAGATGTAACCTCCTATTCAGCAGTTTTTGATTAATGTGTTAAGGTGTACTTTTAAAACAAATGTTGTTTCAGGCTTGTTTTGGGTCTCGTAATAACATACAAACCAAAAAGCTGTCAGATACGCAGCACGGGTTTCGGCCGGAGCGCAGCACCGCCACCAATCTATTCAACTTCATGAGGCGGGTAGTACTGACAGTCGATGCTAGTGGGCAGGCAGACGCGGCGTACTTCGATTTTAGTTAGACATTCGACACCCTCGAAAATGACTTGTTACTAAGAAAGCTTGCTGAAATTGGCTGTACGCCACACCTGTTACAGTTCTTCTTCAGCAATATGAAAGATAGACATCAGTATATTGACAACAATGGATACGAATCACTACACCAGGTCCGGTGTAAGCCAGGGCAGCAATTTGGGGCCTCTTGAATTGATCTTAATGATAAATGACTTACCGGCTTATGTTTGTTGTTTGCTGATGACTTAAATTGCTGCTCGAGGTTAAGGATAAGTGGTAGAGTGGAGCCATAAAAACAAACTCTACTTCAATGCGTCTAAATGCTCAGTGATAACGTTCACTCGCGCGCGGACGTCTTTGTGCTACGAGTACAAGGTAGAAGCAGCACCGATGCAGCGAGTAACGCAGGCTTTTCCTGAACATGTAGTTAAGATCTGCAAGAAAGCCGACAAAAACTTAGGATTTGTAATGAAGCAGTCACAGGGGTTCAACAATGGGGTCGCATGTTGTTGCTTTATATGTGCGGCAGCTGGCAAGCCGGCCGATCACGTGGCTGCGCGACACCTGTACACCAGGCACCGCAGGCTACGTATTCGCCCTCCGAATACGGAAGCCATTCAGGCGGAGCTGTACGAGGGGTACAGAGCGGCGAAGACCGCCCTCCAAGCGGAGATCCTGCGGGCCAGGGCCCAGGCCCGCGAGGAGTCGCTGGAGACTCTGAACAGGGACCCGTGGGGACGCCCCTACAAAATGGTGCGGGATAAACTCCGCCCATGGGCTCCCCCACTGACGCAGAGTCTCCGGCCCCAGCTCATGGAGGAGGTGGTGAGCACTTTGTTCCCTTCGCGGGGGGAGCATACTCCCCCGCCCATGACTCCGCCTACTGCGGTGCCGGATGCGGACCACACTGCCGACGACGACGACGATGCTACGGAGGTGACCGAGGTAGAGCTGAGAGTGGCGGTACATAGGCTTAGTGCCAAAAATGCCGCCCCAGGACCCGACGGCTTACCTGGAAGAGCCTGGGTTCTGGCCATGGAGGCTCTTGGGCCTCGACTTATGGGGCTCCTAAGCGCATGCTTGGAGGAGGGCCAGTTACCATTTCGCTGGAAGACGGGGAAACTGGTCCTCATTAAGAAGCCGGGGTGCCCTGCGGACTCTCCGTCCGCTTACCGGCCCATCGTGCTGCTCGACGAGGTGGGCAAGCTCTTTGAAAGAGTTATTGCAAACCGCCTCGTCGGGCGGCTGGTGCGGGCGGGGCCGGATTTGGCGGAGAGCCAGTTTGGTTTCCGCAGGGGGCGCTCTACGGTGGACGCCATCATGCGCGTGCGAGCCCTCACGACGGTGGATGCTGTTGCCCGGGGTGGGGTCGTCTTGGCGGAGTTGCATCAGGGAGGCCTTGCGGTATCACCGGATGCCGACCTACCTCTGTCGCGTGGTCGAGGCCTATTTGACGGACAGGGCCGTCATCTACCCCGGTCACCGGGGAGAGTGGAACCGGCGAGAGATGTCGTGCAGTGTCCCACAGGGATCGGTCCTGGGGCCGCTTCTGTGGGATATCGGTTACGACTGGGTGCTACGCGCCGACCTCCCGAATGGCGTCAGCGTGGTGTGCTACGCTGACGACACGCTGGTCCTGGCACAGGGGAGGTCGCACCAGGAGGCAGCCGAACAAGCGACACTCGGGGTTGCGACAATCGTCGAGAGGATCCAGCAGTTGGGACTCGAAGTGGCCCTGCACAAGTCCGAGGCCATGTGTTTTCATGGTCCTCGGAACGCGCCACTGTCGGGTTCCCAGATAACGGCGGGAGGGGTTCACATCGGCGTTGAGTCGACGATGAAGTACCTGGGACTCGTCCTCGACAGCCGGTGGAATTTCGTGGAGCATTTCCGACGTTTGGCTCCCAGACTGGAGGGGGCTGGGGCTGCCTTGAGGCGGCTCCTGCCCTATCTAGGGGGTCCAAACGCCTCCTGCCGGAGGCTCTACGCGGGAGTCGTGCGGTCCATGGCCCTTTACGGGGCACCGGTGTGGGCGCGTTCTTTGAGGCTCCGACCGGCCCGCAGGTTGAACGCGTCCCAAAGGGTCATGGCCATCCGGCGGGTCCGGGGATACCGCACGGTCTCATGCGAGGCGGCGAGCCTCCTTGCCGGATTGCCGCCATGGGATCTGGAGGCAAAAGCCCTCGCGCACGTATGGGAGTGGCGCGAGGAGGCAAAATGCCGGGGTGTAACTCCGCTGCCGCGAGAAATCACGGTACAGCGGACAGAGCTCCGGCGGGATCTCATGGCGACATGGAGGGTGCGATTGTCGCAACCCAGTGCTGGGCACGCCACAATAGCGGCGGTAAGTCCCCTCTTTGAGGAGTGGTTGGAGAGGCGCCACGGCGTCCTCACCTTCCGCCTGACACAGGTCCTCACCGGACACGGTTGTTTCGGGAGGTTCCTGTTTCGCATAAGGCGGGAGGAAACGCCCGGGTGTCACCATTGTGTGGATCGCCCGGAGGACACGGTGGAGCATACGGTGGAGGTATGCCCAGCTTGGGCGGAGCACCGCAGTGTCCTCGCGGAGGCGATTGGCGCCGGCGATCTCTCGCGTCCGGCCCTGGTCCAGGCCATGGTACGGAGCGACAGGGAATGGAAAGCCGTCACCTCCTTCTGCGAAGCAGTAATGGTCGCGAAGGAGGAGGCGGAGCGGGTGAGGGAGAGAGCATTGCGCCCTCACGCCCCCACTAGCCGCCGCAGGAGACGCCCTGGGCGTCGGGAGTCGCCTGCACATTCCCGGCCACCGTAGGCGCGGGCTTGCGGATGGCGAGCAATGGGTAGCTCGCCGTCCGGTAAGGACCAGGCCCGGGTCGACGGCGCGTTGTGTTCCACGCGCGCCTCAAAGAGATGTCAGCACAAAGTGACGGGGTCCGATAGGGCCGACGCCTCAGGGTCGCGGGTTATTCCACAGAGAAAACCGTGGCCCTGGCACAGGCAACTGAAGGAACACGGGTGGGTTTTAGTCAGTAAAAGTCTGACACGCCCTCCCGCTCCACCCAGAGCGGGAGAAGTCATTTGATGATTTCCCACCCAAAAAAAAAAAAAAGGGGTTCAACAATATTAACACACTCAAGGTGCTGTATGGTGCTAGAACACCATACAGCGCCTTGAGTGTGTGTGTGACCTTGAGTCAGGAGTCATTTAGAACATAGTGCAGTAATTTGGGCTCCACATGAAGCGATATACAGTGACATGTTGGAGCGGGTCCAAAATAAATTCCCAAGAGACTTGTATTTTAAACTGTACGGGGTATACCTGTTTCATCCATTGATTTTATTAGTAATTTATGTGAAATTAAATTGTCTTTTTATGTGTAAACGTAGTATAATTGCGTAAATCCTCAGGATTATTGTTTTACTGTAAAAATATAAAGTACTATACAGTGTTTGGTTACACACTGGTAACCTAAAACCAGCAGCTGACATTCCAACTGTGGATTTAAACGGGGAAGTATTTGTTTCCTATTACTTTTTAATAGCACGCAATCGTCACTATATCTCTGTTACACATCCTCTTTAGGTATTCTATTTAGCACCCTGCATTGGGTCTAAATCGCATTGTTTACATTGTAGAAAACGAAACTAAGCGAATATTTTGCTAATCTCAATCTGATCTTTATTATTAAACACAACAATAAAACGCTCATGATCGTTATTTTTGCATTTTCGCTATACTGTTATAACTAATAACTGATAACTTTAAAATCTCGGCAATCTACCCACCTATGGAAAAGTAAAATCCTAAGGCAATAAAAGCATCAAAGTTCAATAAAATAATATAACTTTGTTAAATGCTGTTCAAGCCAATTCAATAGCCAACCTCATTTCTCCACTGAACTACGCTAACTTCTCCCTTTTTCCCTTTTAATTTCCAGCTTTATTTCTCTATCCTACTTGTTCTTACCGTTTCTTTATTCTAATTTCAGTAACAAATCCTGAAACCATGCCTGTGATGACCCGTAAGGCTACTGCTCAGGATATGGAGCTTAAATTGAGAACGGCCCTCCAAAAACTTGAAGCATCAAAACTCCAATGTCAACAATTGTTACAGGAGAAGATGTATTTTCGTGTTGTTTCGGTGAATTCGCCAAAGTTCTATTATGTGTTATAAGTTATGTGTAAATAATGTTAAGATTTTGTATTTTCTTTTTAATATTCTTTTTAAATAGCTCTTTAGGTTCTTTATATGTTGTGATGTAAATGTATTGTTTGTTACACGGATGATGCACCTATGTTTAGTAGTTGATAGTTTACTTACCTATGTATTTTTATTTAATTGAAGTTTAGTTGGTATTGGTATATTCATAATGTACATATTTCATCATATATAATATAATATTAGGTAATTATAGTTAATAGCTACACTATCGAATTAGGTCGAAGATCTGTAAAGATAGTTGTGAGAGGTAAATAAATAAATAAATAAAACTGCGTCCATAATTAAAAATACTGTTAAAATTTATGAAAACGAAAATTTCTATTTTCGCGCCGTTTTATTGGCGTGAGTGTTGCCAGCTTATTATTATAAATATTAAATGTGTTTTTGACGTATCTCGGAAGCCTGGGGTCCCGGTCCTTTGGAAGGCGTACGAGGGGCCGAAGCCAACTCGCAGAAGCCTCTCATATATTTTTTATGGAATAAGGCATCAACCTACGATTATCCCTGTATGCACTGTTATTTATTAATAATATAAAATAATAAATAATTTTTGTTCAACGACTTAGTTTGATGGAGCTTTGTACACCTTGTATAGGAATAAGCTTCAAATCTGACCAGATGCAGCTGAATATCAGTATTTCTCACATGAAACGCTTAATATTTAGTACCTATCTTTAAAACAAAATCGCTGTTATGTCTGTTGTTTTCTAAGCTACTCAACTTTAAATGTCAATGTATACGTTTTTTTAATAAACTTCCTAGCCACATTCAAGGACTAAGCCTTAATAAATTCAAATCTTTTGTGAAGCGGTAATTATGCCAGAAAGCCTATTATACTGTCAAAGACTATATTGAGGACAGGAAGGCTTGGGATTGAGCTGCTCCAATAAATTTACACAGACAGTTGTTTAATATTATTTTGCATTTTTTTTCTTCATATTTATATTATTATGTTTTTTTTCAATATTTTGTACCTTTTTACATACACAATGACATGTATATATTTACTGTATCGGTATACTATAACATTATTTTTATTTTGTGAATGTGAGGACTATGTAGGTCATAGTATTTTTCTGTTTTTTCTAATATAATCATGGTCTGTCTGTTTGAGTACTTTACGTGGCCTCCCCAAATGTCCTTTCTTTTGTATTGTTCGTCGAATCGTTGAGCTCCTTAGTTCCGAGTTGAGCTGCACCATGATTGACAAATGCGTGCACTGACTGGACAGGTCCACTCAAATCAGTGTGGTTCTTTCCTCAAAAGACCATTTCAGACACCAGTCTACAGGGTCCTCATATGATCTGACCAAGATTATGTCTGGACTTTATTTATTTAAACTTTTCGAACCCAAAGAGGTACAAAGGCGGACTTAATGCCTTAGGCATTCTCTACCAGTCAACCAAGGGTGGTGAAGAGATTAGATGGCAGGTGCTTTAATTGAAGGGAACGATGATGGAAAAAAATAACTTTAAAAAAAAAACCTTGTGATGTGTGATGTAAAATAGATATTGTGTAACTTATAATACAAAAAAAAGACTTTAAAAGAGATTGTGACGTCTGAGTTTGTTTCGGCCTTTCTTCTCAGAGTACTCAGATAGGAAACGCCTATCTCATCTACTTTTAAAATATGTTTGACGTGTAAAAGTGTTTGTGAAAACCTACATACAGAAATAAAATCATTTATCATATAACATAACTTCATTATCAATCATACAGAGATGTCTTTCCGGATGACGAATGCTTATAATACATTTATGTTTAAATTAGATATTACACGTAAATCTCGATTTTCACATCAGAACATTGCAGCCATGCTATTTTCGCACTCTAAAAAGATGGAAAAAAGCTTTTATTACGTTTGTTTTGTTACGCTTTCACGCTAAAACGGCTGAAGGGATTGGCATATAGGTAGACCATGACCTGAATTATGACATAGAATACTTTTAACCCGAAATTTTCACGGAATCGAGACTTATTAGTTTTGAGCTTGTAAATTATAAGAACGATTTATCGCCAAATCTAACTTCGAAAATACCTCTCGGCTCTACCTCTTATTCTAATGAAAATTGTTTCAATAGGCACTGATATAATTCTCCATTGTACTAACTGTAACAGTCCTTAGGTAAAGTAAATAAGTAAATACCGCGGTTTTACCGGTACAATACCCGCATTTGAATATGAATACCCGGCATACCGCAAGTATTGAATAACCCTATTGTCTTCATTTACCTGTTTATGAACTCAAGTTATAGTGATCAAATAATGTTTGAAAGTTCCCAAAAGATTGTGAAATTATTGCAAATATTTTGATTGACAACAATTGCTATGTAGGTGGGGCACTCAGAAAGTTGTACGAAAATGAAAATAAATGTTCTTTATGTAAATGTTTTTTTCAAAGTACTCTTAGTTTCATGCGTCTGAACTTTGGTTTTTCAAATTACGTATTAATTAAAGTGATTCCGTTTTTAATTTTACAGAATTAGCATTCAATTGCATTTCAATGGCAATACCATTGAAAGTGTGTTTAATTAGGCCAGCATAAGCTTCCAACGGTACCATCAGGTACCATATTACTAAGGTTCCGGTGTCCGTCCATACGCCCGTCTGTCACAGGGCTGTACAAACCGCAATAAATAGACTAATCAAATTTAAAAAAATACGTTAAAAATTAAATGGGGTCCAAGATTAAAGGGATAAATGGAACGACGTGTTTTTACAAAGCGATTCCGACTTGCACTTGGCAACTTTTTTCAATTTGCAGGTAAGTGTTTGTATTTTCAAGAAAAGTGTTGTATTTATGATTCGAATGACGATAATTCTGTAAACACGTATTTGTTACGGTCACAAATAACCTGGCGCTTTCACCCCAAGTATTGCGACCGGTTCAAGCTATTTTAAAGCTTCCTACCTCATTCAGTGTTTTGGATTTCCCGGAGGAGTTCAAAAAACTCAAGTAGGTTTCATACAAATTATTTTATATAGTGTGGAAAAAAAAGATTACAGTAGGTGCCTAAAAATATTACTTTTGCGGTTTGAAAGAACAAAAAAACAATAGCAATTGTTTAATTCTCATTAACCACAAAACTTTGTAATCATGGCGTGATTTCTCAAATATTTTGTACTGCAATATTTACCCAACAATTTTGTCCAATCGTGCATTTTTTTAACACCACAGTTTTCAAGGAATAATATTAAAACATAAGGATACATTCATAACTGTTGAGCTTGATGTCCTGTTTTTGAATAACGGGTCGGGCGGGGCGGTTGAGGTCCTGGGTTCGATTCCCAGGTCAGGCAACGTGTTATTGGGTTTTTCTATCTAGAATTTCTCAGTCGCAGCCCGGAGTCTGGATTTGTGCCCGGTTGATAGCAAAAGGCTCGCCGCCTATTACATGGGACTTAGCATAACTGGCGAAATGTGGGTGTACTATAGACACACCTCTGCCTAACCCTTCTGGGATTACAGGTGTGATGTTATGTTGTGTTATGGGTCGGGCAAAGTATTTTTGGGTTTTAACATCTGGAATTTCTCAAAAGCTGGGTCTGGATTTGTGCCCGGTTGAAGGCAATAGGCTCACCCCCTTTGACATTAGAATAAATTAAGAAATTTAAATAATAGGGTAATACACTACGAGTATCAATGTACATAATTATGTGATCAAATAGCCGAACATGGTTGAAAGATAGGCTTCGGCTGCCACCAAAAAAACTTAAATTATTTAAGAAAAATGTTTACTGCATGTCGATTGTTATTTACAATCATTTACCAAATAGTTTTCAAGACTTACCGCTGACAATGTATAAAAAAATACTTTTCAAACTATTATACCATTATGGACCATTAAGAATGAAAGTCAATAGAATCTGTAATTAGTAAGTTAGATAAATTGACATCGCTGATTGTGAATTCATTTGCACGGCATGGTATGGCAGGATATGCTGCAAAAAACTTACTGTGACACCTTAAATACGAAATTCTAGTAAATACACATCTGTGATTGATTTAATTTCAGATATTGAACATCCGTGTCTAAATGGAACTCAAACGTAATGTGGGTTAACTACCGGTACTCCACTGCCTTTTTCTTCGGGGTAAAAAGACGAGATGTGAAATGACGAATGATTTCATATCTGTAAGTAGGTTTGTAAAAACACTTAGACACGTCAATCATATTTTAAAAACTAGATGAGATCGGCGTTTCATATCTAACAATAAATAAATTATTCACGAAAACATAAACTTGTACAATACTATACAATACAGAAATGTTAACAAAGTTAAGTAGAATAAATTATATAGATTGGATATAAAAGACAGGTAGTGAGTTCAAAAGTCCAATAAAAATAGGTACCCTGCCCCCCAAACTAGGAAAATCCTGTATGTTGGGCGGCAGTGTCTTCGCATTAATGCTCACAATCGCTCGACCTCAATGGTCGATCGATTTATGTGAGCATACAAGTTGAATTTTAAAATTATTACTAGATAATTGTCAAATATAAGATTATATTGGGAATCGTATGTGCATGTCAGTGTGTTTAGGTGGTGTGGTGATGTATGTATGGTGTGTGTGAGGAGTGTTGTGTGTATATGTGGGAAGTGATGGAGTGTACATGAGTGCGATGGGGTATCTGACTACTCTGAGAAGAAAGGCCGAAACAAACTCAGAGGCGACAGTTTCTTTTAAAGTCAGTAATCATGCAGCTCAACGATTCGACGAACATTATCAAAGAAAGGACATTGGGAAGGAATTTGCGAATTAATTACTCTAACTACCAGACCATGATTAAATCTACCTGAAAAAAGATTTATAAAAAAAATTAAATCGCATTGTCTTCACATTCACAATTAATAAAATTATATAATACTTTACAAAGTAGTTAGGTTATGTAGCCGTCTCGCAGTCAGCACTCTACCTGGCAGGCTAATATCATTTACCACGGTATGATCTGTTTCAGACCGAGGAGAAGTTAATTCAGATTTAATAATATTTGTTAATAATTACGTAGGTACAGCACTTATGCTGTGGTCACAAAACTCGATGATTCAGTTGCTATCACCCATTGTTTAATGGTCCGTTAGACACAGACTTCCATATAAATCGGAAACAAAATATATGTATTGCGGATATCGTGACTAAGGGCTGTACCTACATTATTATTGGTCTTTATTAAGTACCTCAGGATCTTAGTCATCGAGGTTGGATTATATTACTCAACCTTATTCAAATAATACCGGCGTAATATTGTCCTTCAACAAGGCAAAGCTCTCTTACAGAGAAGACACGAGCGTTGATCACCACTTGCTAATGATGGGCTGGTGATTTCAGACATTCATTTGTTTAGGCGATCCAACAAGAGTACACAGATACAATATAAATCATAATAATAGAAAAGGTTCTTTAGGTATGCTTCTTCAATAACAGGAGCCCACAGCATGCACATCTATGTGTGAACTGGATAAAAATACATTTACAAAAATAACTGTTGATGAACAATTGTTAAGTATAATAATTATTATTTCACATTTATTGACATCAAGCTAATGATAATGCGTTACATTTCCTTTTTCTCAATCCACCCCGGTATTAGATAGAGCGAACAGATCAAATAAATAAACAAACAAATCAAGTAAGCTGTTATTGAGTTTTGGTAAGAATAGCGAACAGCTATTTATATGTATAAGAAGAAGATTGCAGGGGAAAAACATACATACATAGCATTAACTACAAGTCCAGGTTAGTTGCGTAACGCTTTTATTTGTATAATTCAATAATATTCATTTACGTTGACGAGGAGAAGAGTTTTTCGTGTTTACGTGTGAAGCAATGGATGAATGTCTTTCAAAATCCTTTGTATTGTGATTGTAAGTTTATTTTAAGCAATTGAGGTGCTGAAGGAACAGAATTTAAAAATAGGGGTCAAAATGTGTGCGCAAAATGTTTATTCAAGCAGCATTTTCAGTTACTTCGGTAGATCTGAAATGACCCGTAAATTCTCGGTGACATTACTAAATTGACACCACAGGTGGTGCCAATTTGATGATTTATTTAGTTGTAAGAATCTTCATTTATATCGCAAATGATGTCGGAAGCGACTTTGGCCTGTGACTCGGTAAATAAGATAAATTGCGCGCCTTAACTCTTGCATCCTCCAACTATAAATAAAAAACGAGAAGTCCCCAAGAACATAGAAAATAGGGGAGTATGAAATATTTTCTGTTATCGCTCAAGAAACTATGTGTTTTATTTATTTATTAAATCTTTATGCACAAGTAAAAAAATACTGTACAAAGGCGGACTTAATGCCTGAGGCACTGTCTACCAGTCAACCTTAGGGCGATACAGAGACAAAACATGGCAGGTGCAACAAAGGGGATAGATAACTCGAAAAAAAATACACTACTAAAACATAAATAATTAAATACACACATATAAACTGATTAAACTTTGTCAGGAGAACTATTTGTAAAAGAGGGAAGAATCACCAATTCACCATCACGCCCTTGACAGCCTCTAAGCGGCAAAGTTGTGCTTTATATTTTTAAGGGTCTGTTCATTTTGTTTTCTGTTTTGAATTCTCTGAAAAGTACAAGGGTTGTCTTGTCAAAAAAAAAAACTGCTCTTACGTGTTCTTCTTTAGACACTATTTAAAAATTGTAGGTCCCAGTCCCCAGTTTTCTGTATGTTTTCCAACAACACAAAACAAGCATATTTTAATGTTTGATGGGCTTAAGTTGTATTCCTTTCTTACTTGTTGGTCAATTCGTTTAAGAAGGAAGTGAATTGGAAGTGTCCTATTATTCGGATTGACACTACCGACAGCTCAATGCAAGTTCACTTCACCTAAGTTTTCACGTATTTAACATCATCCAAACTTTCATTTCATTCTTGTATCGTGATACTTAGAAAGTCTACTATACAATAAAATTCCGGTTCTTCGAGTACGTCAGCAAAATGTACTTAGTGGCGCACACAAATCTATTAAAACTGACCTGAGTACAAAAGCCTGCTCGCAAAACGTTTCTTACATGTCCCTCTTCCTAATGCAAACACTCTTCTGGCCAGACGGTGCTCCTCTTACTCACACACTCATATCTACAGTAAAAAAAGCAAGCGCTTTGACATTTAAAGGTCTTAATACCCACTTATTTGAAAGAATTACCTAAAAAGTTGGCTTCTCTCCCTGTCATCCAACGACTCACCACCACACTCACACTTGCACTCACACTAAATTTAACAATTTTTCGAAGTATACCCTTTTAGAGATATGAGGAACAGGGTGTTTGGTTCACTCATACTCTTTAGAAAAGGGAGGATCCTCCAACCAGATGGATGTCGTATCTGGTGGGCAACTGCCCGATGATTGTTGTCGGGAAGTTGTATATATGCTATCTGCGCGGTAGACTCTGCTTGCGCGATGCAGGATTGATGTAATGCGTTGTTCGCATGTGGTGGTGTAGATGCCGCCACATCACTCCCCTCCGAAGACCGGAGGTCGATAGTGGACTAAGTCTTGTATCTTGCGATGCTTGCCAATGTCAGTTGGGTTCCAGTGGGTTGAAACCGGGTGTCGCATAGTTCGCGGTGAGTCGGAACTGTCTGCGAAGATGCCCCAGTGAGTCGGGGTGGCTGACTGCTGATGTCGACCAGGAGAGGGATTAAGCACTCTGCTTGTGGACCGGCCGAATGTGCAGTGTGCTGTGCCAATTTTGCTGATGAGGCTGAAGGTGATGACCAGGTATGCGCTTGCGCTGCATGCTGATGGTCAGGACAACTGTTCAAGCCGTGGTTGATGGCTGGCTGTGTGACTTGCGGGAGTGATGATGATGACGTCACGTTCATAGTCGGGGTCACCAGTGAAGAGATAATGTTCATCACGTCGGGGTCACCAGTTTAGGGATATGAGGAACAGGGTGTAAAGTTCACTCATATTCTTGGAAAAGGGAGGATCCTCCGACCAGATGGATGTCGTATCTGGTGGGCAACTGTCCGATGATTGTTGTCGGGAAGTTGTATATATGCTATCTGCGCGGTAGACTCTGCTTGCGCGATGCAGGATTGATGTAATGCGTTGTTCGCATGTGGCGGTGTAGATGCCGCCACACCCTTATTGAATTAATTAAGTATTCTGTCCATTTTCACACATCCTGAAAATAAATTTGTGTCTCAAATTAAAATTGCAACTCATGCCCCCCAAGGTACAGGCGCTGCCAAGTTTTGGGGCCACTGTTCAAATAACTATGTTTAATATTCTAGTTACTTAAGCATTACAATATTATAATTTTTGAAATTTATTTTGTAACAATGGACCAATTAAAACTATTCTATTCTAAAGCATATTGGCAAATAATATTTTCTACGACTCCTCTTCTGGTCCCAAATCCTTGTTACCACATCTCCCTTCCTTCTACGGTCCTTAACAATGTACCCAGTGTCAGTATTTAGTTGTGGATCAGAGTCATTGACGAAAGCTGTTCCTCAAGGTCATATTGATCGCCCAGAGCACGCCTCAATTACAAGCAGTTAAAGGCATTAGCCGCTAATTAATGAAACTATTTCTGCTAAAATTGAACGGTTCTGTTATAAAGACGAATTGATAGAGATTGGAAGTGAATTCGTTAAAAAAAAAACCGGATATCGATGTGTCGGTACAAGCACAATCAAGGATAGTTGAGTTGAGTATGCAATCCAAGAACAAACTTAACATTGTAGTTGAAAAACATTCAACGGCCAAGTCACACAACATTAACTATACTAATAAAGAAATCGCAGTAAGGAACTTAGACTTGGCATTGTCTAGATTTAATGACTTTTTAGAGATAAACAAGCAGCTCCATCGAGACTTGGCTAGTTTTTTACAAAAAATTTTTTGGTGGGATTTCACATCTTTTTGTAGAAACGTGGGCAAAGCAGAAGGGGAGGCATTCGCCCAGCAGTGGGACGCTATAGGCAAGTTTCAATTAGAAGATGTGTCCCACTACGCTGGGTTTTTGCAATGACAGTTGATTTTTTTATGTACCAATAGTAGAAGGGGGCATTACCATATCTCTAATACAGCTGAGACCAGCGAGGGTTCGTCATCAGATACTTCAGACCTTCGATTTTTGACATCAAATGAAGCGGCCCACCAAGTTGAATAATTTTTGTAAACGCGGTATGTCGATCTCTAATAGTTTTTAATCTGATAATGTTTTTAGATCTTCGATTATCCTAGTTTTTATAGTTTTCCCTTTATGTGGCCATTAAACCCTAACTGTGTACCAAATTTCAGCTGTCTGAGTTTATGGGAAGTACTAGTTCTATTCTGATGATCATGAGTGAGTGAGTGAGTGTGGTAAATGCGAAACTTTGCTTTCGCTTAACTTCGGACCTAAATGACCTACAGACTTGAAATTTTGGATTTTAAGTATGTGACTATAGCTTACTGGATGATAAAAATTTCTGCGTTCTGGACTTATCCAGAGGTTCTCAAATAGGGGTCTGAAAATGCGGCGAAATGGTTCCAGAAAAGGATGGTACGGCAGTGTTTGCTTCGCGCTCGACTTGGCGGGGGCACTACCGTGCCCCCCGATTCAACTACAATGTTAAGTTGTAACGTCTCCAACTGCAAATGTAAGTATGTAACCGCAAAACAAAAAAAAGTACAAACAAAAAAATTTTACACTTATTTCTTTACTTCTGCTTCGAGATCTTGCTTCTTGCAAAATTTCATGATTCTAGGACAACGGGAATTAACCTAAAGGTTTTGATTTATTTACGAGAATCAAAATTATGTCGCACAAATAGCCGTACTTTTTAATTTCGTTGACATAGAAGTTTTTTTTTTTGGAGCTCCAAGGGACCGTAGACGTATTTTATATTTATATCAACTTGATACGTCCACGCGTTCCTGAGTAAAAGGGTCAAAGAAAAGGGGAAAGAGACAAAGAAGTGATCCTTTATGGGTTCCTGAGGTATGGAACCGTAAAAATGGATGTTTGGTAGAAAAGAGTGTTTATTTGGCATGTGGAAGTTCATCGATTGCCAGGTAAAAGAGATGGCACAATCATCAAGATTATGCCATCTCTTTTAGCTTCACAGGCGTGGGAGTCTAGATCATAAGGCGATAATACAAAAAAATAAATATTTTCTGAACTTATCATTTGAAGAAACTACTCTATGTTACCGACTGCCGTTGACTCCGTAATCAGCTGTACACAAACAATTCAACGACATTGAATGTTATTTAGTTTCTCATCCGAAACAGCTGTGAACAAATTAATTACCCAGCAAATAACAAAGAAACAGACTTCATAACTTTTCATATAATTGTAAATCATTTATGTAAAACTGACACTTTGCTATCAATGAAACAATGAATGCATGTAAAATCATAAAGAACTCAATGCTAATATTTGCGCAAACAAAGGCACAACCGCGATAATTAGTTTAAAAATAGAATTAACCGAGCAATGAGTCAATAAAATTCACCTGAAATTTATTATCAGAAACAGGTGCAATGGCACCTGACCAGATGGTGCTAAAAAAGACACCATTTATATCGTGACTTTGCAAAAAAAAACTCTACTTTGTTTTATAATAACTACGGAAACAAAATACATCCTCTAACCTTCGGCCTATGTTGAAGACATCTTAAAATTTTAACCTGTTGAAAAGTTAATACCTCTATTTTACATTACCGTATGTGTTCTGAACTCCAGCAGTCAATTAATAGGTTAAATACTGATATTTGCCTTGAGACTTCTGGTCCCGACCCGGTGATCAAATTCACGACACTACGCTCAGTTGTCGCGCTTGTCACCCGCCAGACAAAAAGAGCAGACTGCACGGACTTCTACAGATCGGATTTAAGGGTGTGGTGTGGTACAGACCATCAAACTGAACAACTTTCTGTATGGGACTAACGTTGTAATCGCGAAAAAATTATCATCCATCCTATTCATTTGAGTCGAGTAGGTATTGAAGTTTAGTGGAGCAACTGATATATTTTCGGCGATATCTTAAATAATGAATAAAAGTCGTCTTTCGAGTCTGTCGTGTAACCGCATTGTTCTTCTAATGATGCGGTTTGCCCCATCATTTTGTACCCAGGATTTTGTAATAACTTGATGTAAAAGATTGCCCTTGGAGTCTCTTGCCCGTTCTCCTCCATAGACAACTAGTTTCAACTTTCTTCTGAGGCGGCGGATTGCTAGTAAGATAGATAGATATAAAACTCTTTATTATTTACGTACCTACACCATAAAATAACACACACAAATGTAAAAAATAACAACAAATAATTAGTAGTACATTCATAGAAGCATGAGGGATCATATGACTGTGCGGAGTGATTAAAAGACACCGAGTCATTGTTGACACGTGAATGAGGTGCAGACGCACTCAGTTAGATGATGTACAGCGCTGCTCCCACTACGAGGAAGGGAAAATACCGGTAACGGTAACCGCAGCTACTGACTTGAGTACTTGGTTACATCATGTTGATCTAGATGGGTCTATGCTAACTGACTTTACAGAGGAGGTTTCAGGTCCTAATCCCAATCCTAACTATAATATAATAAATGCGAAAATAAGTTTGTTTGTTACGTTTCACGCTAAAATGCCTGAACGGATATGGATGAAATTTGGCACATGTGTAGACCATGACCTGGAGAAGCAAATAGGATACTTTTTATTCTGGATCGCAGACGAAGTTGCGGGCAACAGCTAGTTTAAAAATGAGTAGGTAATGATGTCAAAAGCATTAACAAAGCGACGTTTGAAAAAATATGATTTTACTGTTTTAAGCCAATGTTTTTAACGTTTTCATATTTGATTCGTGAGACACTTAATTAAACTACAGTCAAAATTATGCAAACCACCAAGCATTTCGGAAAAGATTAGGTAAGTCAGGTCAATTAGGTAGATAATTATGATGCATTCAAGTGGCAAAGTGGCCTTCAACCGATACCAATTTTAGACATTATTGATTTGCTCTTTTAATGTATACATATACTTATCGTTTGCATTTTTGAATACTTTTCTAATTTATATAATCACCATAATCAGCCTATAATGTTCCCACTGCAAGGACACAGGCTTCCTCTCTGTGAGAGGGAGTGGGTCGTAATCCACCACGCGGGTCCAGTGCGGGTTGGTAGATGTCACATGTCTTCGAAATTTTGGTTTTTTGACCTGCCGGTTTCCTCACTATGTTTTTCTTCACCGTTTTGAGAGCTCAAAAGACATATGACATCTACCAACCCGCACTGACCTGGATCACGGCCCTCTAACCAAGTGGAGGCCTGTAGCCCCGCAGTGGGAACATTACAGGCTGATTATGATATGCGTAACGGGATAATAATACTAAAGATGGTCACTTTGTTCGTACAAAAATATTGCATGTACAGCGAGAAAAAATATTGCGTGTAAGATTATCTTGTATTTTTTTTAAATATTATTGATAAAAGTGTTTAAATGTATCTACTTACAGAAATAAAATCATTTATCATTGAATTTGGCTGGGGTAAGAATATTTATAAGCGTAAAGCAAAAAATAATCGAGTTCTTTACGAACTAGGTAACTAAAACTGTTACAAAAACAAATAAAAATGTGTCAATGCTTACGCATTTGAAATAATTAATTAATAATGACTTTAAGATTTCCTAAAACAATGACAAAACATCACAATAAATAGGTTCTTATCTGCTGTAGTAAAATTAGTTTATTCATTGACGAACAGTTGCGTCACTCAAAGTACTAAGTTAACAATATTAAATTGCCTTCTCGAAGACTTAATATTTTTTGTTGACATTTTATTAAATGAGTCACTTAATTCAATAATAAAATCAATTCGTCATTCGACAAGGAGCTTATTAGGTATACTTGCTGTTGCTGCGACTTCGTCTGCGATCCAGGATGAAAAGTAGCTAATGTCTTTACCCAGGTAACGGTCTATCTGTTTGCTAAGTTTCATCCGAATCCGTTCAGCCATTTTAGCGTGAAAGCGTAACAAACAAAGAAACAGAGAAACTTACTTTGGCATTTATAATATTATTGGCTTTTGCACGCAACTTCGATCAAGTGGAGGTCGGAAATTATCCCACGGAAACGTACTACCGGGATAAAAAGTACAATCCAGGTCATGAACTAACTGTGTTCCAAATTTCATCCAAATCTGTTCAACAGATTTTGCGTGAGGGAGAGTAACAAACATACATCCATCCACCCTCACGAACTTTCGCGTCTTCAATATTAATTAAGAATTAATTAAGTAGGATTATTAGGAAGTAGTAGGATTACAGTTAGGAAGTTAGATTAGTACTAATTCCATGAATCTGGATTTATGGCAGATCTGCCCGTCGTTCCACTTGTAACGACTGTCAAGGACACTTAAAGATAGCATTCACTATCTGCGTAGTACATACTAATTCCATGAATCTGGATTTATGGCAGATCTGCCAGTCGTTCCACTTGTAACGACTGTCAAGGACACTCAAAGATAGCATTCACTATCTACGCTCAATTATCTCGAAAGCCGAAAGTTTGACAACTGGTGTTAGTAAGTATCGTGCTGGGCCGTCGCTCCAAGTAAAAATAATAGTATTCAGTTGCATTGAAGCCGACTCAAGCTTGCTTGGGAAACGAATAGGCAGATGAAAACAGATGTAGAGAAGACGTATCAAGCGTACGTAACGAAACCAAAATAGGAGAAGCGCAGTTTTTGCAACAATAACAGTGTCCGTGGACCCTTTGCCCATTAATCTTCTCCATGGAACCTTCTACGCTGTGGAATGGGCAACTAACTTCGTCTATCAGACCGACCGACTTCTTGACAAGTCAAAAGTGCCTGTTTTTTATATTTTATTATTATGATTTTTTTGCTAGCCTACACTGTCACACTCTTGGGCAAAGGCCTTCCTCCACTCCTTCCATATTTCGCGGGCCCGCGCGTCCTCCATCCAGTTTTCACGGAACTGTCCATCTATTCCCGCCGTCTCCTACGTGGTCTGCCGTGACCCCGCCTCGTTCAGTGTTATTTGGGCCCACATTTTGGTCGGTATGCGGCAAACAGGTCTTCTACCGACTCCCATTCAAGTTGGGCAGCCTTTTGAGCCACGTCAACTATCTTTGTTTTGGAGCGCAGTATTGTGTTATTGGTTTAATTGAAATAAAGGCTTTGAGTTTGAGTTTGCACGATGATGACGAACACTTGGTATTCTCGTAAATATGATGACAAAATACCATAACAAAATCTTCCGTAAGACCGTAGTACAAATTAAAATTTCATTCATAAATGAGTCACTACTATAGATTATAATTTTTTTACTACCTATATTCTCGGGATCGTGCGGTCGGTTGCGCGAAGAGATCTGTGACTCATCGTGCGTGTGCGCACATCGTAAACATGGCGGCTTGGATCTTGAGGTACCGTTTGGGAGGCTGTCAGTTGATGATTCGTTGCGGAAGTTTTGTTATCACTGTGGTTTTAATGAGAATCAGGTTATTGTGTTTATAATTATTATGTTAAGTAAATTATCATGTTGGTTCACGTCTATTTAGCGCTATGTTAATGTAGAAAAACTTATACCCATTTTTATTTCAATTGAGATAAAATGGCAGAATTAACTGTGCTAAAGTTGAATTCCCAAGTCGCGCTAAACAATTTTAGGTTTTCTTTCATGAAAAGTTGTCGTTAAAGGTAAAAATTCAGATACTTACTAACACTGTTTTTAAATTAGTAATTTAATCATCGACATAAAGATAAAAAAGGTACTTGATATTGTGCTATGTATTTTAATAATATCAGTACATTGGACGAGAAATGGCCAAAACACATGCTCCATACGTACTTACGGACGATGTCATATCAACTCATTTATCCCTAGCATAAGCAGACGTCTCACTGTGCGGAAGACCTATACAATGTGACGCCAGCCCAAGCTGGACACGTACCGTGGCCCTTAATTAGATCAGAGATGCAAATGTCAATACAAAGTCAAAACTCAAAACATTTATTTCAATTTAACCATTTACAGGCTCTTTTGAATCGTCAAGGAGTCCGTGAGTTAGTCAAAAAGTTCTTTTAGTTTTCTTTAAGTGAAAACAATTTTCACAATTACATTTATAGTTTGGTTTTATTACTTCGTAATTAAACCAAACTATAAATGTATTAAATGTGTTCTTCTTACGAATAAGACAATAGCGATACTTTTGGCCAATGAGTCAATTTTATCAGCCTCCGTTCTAACAAACAAATATGACCATATACTAAGGAAGCGCCATCACCCTCCTCTGACTCAGATTTATCTCAACTTGTTATATGGTAAGCATGAGGAAGTGGGGGCGTGAATGGTGCTGTGACTCATAGGAAGTCAAACAAAGTCAAGGTCGCAGGTTCGATACTCGGAATTGTGACTGTACTACCGAAAAAGCCGGAGATTCTGTAGTAAGTTGTAGAGGTTAAAGAACTTTGTGGCGGGAAAATTTATAAGATTTTTATCTTAAATTTTTATGTAGGTAATCAATTGATGAGTAATTTTTTTAGCAGGGACTCAAACTGTACCGTAATAAGTTTTGATAACACTGTTTTAAAAGAAACAAATTTGTTAATGTAACAGATACAAATTGGTTACAGAATCACAGTGTAACCCTTTATACCTATGTGTTGATAAGTGTAATAGAAGTAAGCAGTTTTAGGTATTATTGCACGGTAATGCAACAACGCCGCGTTCACCTGTTATTCTTATTATCACTGTTAATACTTTTAAATCGATTACAGATTTATTACCGTTGCACTTTTTTAAGTGTTTGGTTAACACGTTGAAAAACCCTTTTTTTAAGTGTTACATATTTAATTCTGTTATCAATTCAAAATTTAACAATTCTGTAACTTAGAGGAAGGTGTTTTTAAGTCCCTGGTTAGTAGTAATAGGGCTCCTTGAGTAGATGAGACTAACTAACGGGCAAACCCAATAACCTAGGACAGATCGCTACAGATGATAGACAGTACAATTCTATCTGTCCCTGTCAAACAAATAGCTGTCAACACGTTATAGGGTCGCATGCTTTTGCTTTATTGGGACGTTAAAAACAGTTTGATATTTTTTTCCAGTACGCCAAAATTAGAGATAGATACGTTATTTATTGGGTTCGGCCGTAAGAAACATTGCACGAAAATACCTGCTGGGTGACGAATATTTTTGGTGTGATTTGCTGTTTGCGGTAGTACGCAATGTAACACCATGCTTACAACGATACAGGGGTCGTAAAGGAATTTTAAAGTTGTGTTATTATGAACATTAAAAACAAGTTTTCGTAAAAAAACGTCCGTAAAAGTTGGAATTTTGACCTTCAATATCTCCGTAACCAGAAGGTTCCCAGGTATAGTCATAAACAAACAAACACGGGGAGTACAAGTGACTCTCGGCTACGTTTGCACCCGCTATATCCAGCACTACTTACTGACGAATACGTGCCTCAACTGGACAGGTCGACTCAAAACTGTATGGTTCTTGCTTCAAAGGACCATCTCAGACATTAACCGTCATGGTCCTCATATGGCCTGGCCAAGATTACGTCTGGACTTTAATAGATACTCCGAGTTTCTATTCGTCTTTTTTTTCAGACATCGAAGTTATCTAGTTAAAAAACATTAACTTATTTATATAAATAAATATCATCTATGATAGCAGTGGACTGCTTTTGATGATGCCTAGAAGTACTATACCCATTTCTGCCGTATGTTTGGTTGTGGCGTGTGTCTGCCTCGTTGGTCTAGTGGTCGCAATAGCTACTGCTGAGCATGAGGTCCTGGTTTCGATTCCCGGATCGGGCAACGTGTTATTGGGTTTTTCTATCTGAAATTTGGCAGTAGCAGCCCGGAGTCAGGATTTGTGCCCGGTGGATGGCAATAGGCTCGCCCCCTATTTCATGGGACTTAAACCTATTACATAACTGGCGAAATGTAGATGTACTTATTATATTTTATAGCTACACATCTGCCGAACCCTTCGCTGAAGCAAGGCGTGATGGTTTGTTTCGTTGTGTTTCGGTTTGAAGAGGAAAGGAACCAGTGCAGTGTTAGGCACATAGACATTGCAGGGGAATCCAATAGGTGTGGTGGGTGTTTGAGGTTGCGGTTACCAGTTTCCTCCAGGTGTTTGCCCATTATGTAACATAAACAAAGTATAGTATTGTATTAAATAGTATATAATAGGCGGGCATCGTGTCCAAATCCGTGTAAATTAATGTAGATAATATATAAAATAATATTATTCAAATTAACGCCCTTTATCCCTGGATTCTTTTATTTAGGTAGTAAGTTCTGTTTACGTTTTTATTACTTATTTCTGCTTGTGTATAGTTTTAAAAAAAATTGTTGGTATGTTGGCATGTGCTAGCTGACATATGGCAAATAATTTAATTCAATGTTTTGTGTTTCGTAATGGTAATTATTTACTATTGTGTGGAATCAAGTTCTTATAATTGAACAGACAGCTGTGCTGCTGGGGAGTTTGTTGCGTCACTTCTTCTTCCCAGCTAAAGCACTAGGAAGTGGTGAAGGGCGGGCGTTGTTTTTGGGTTACTGTCTTATATTATTTTGACTTTCCAAAAGTGCTGATTCTCAGCCTAGTGTGTATAAATGACTTTTGATTTTGATTACAATGTTAAATTAAATCACTGCACATTTTGATCATGTAATAAAAATAATAAAAAATAAAAAACGACGGTTGCACTCCGGGAGTGCGGGCAGAAGTGAAAACTTGAATATTAACGTTGTTCATTTTTGACATTTTGGAATGGTTTGGAGTAATTTTGCACGAATTGCTTTAATTATCAGTATAAAAGTACTATCATTTATGTGGTAGAATACAATATTTATTTGTTGCGCTATCGTATCTACACAAACATGACAATTTATGTTACATTAAAAAGTTTCTCTCAGAAAAATCAATCAATAAAAATCAGCAATCATCCGTCTTACGAATTTTCGATCAGGTCACGTGTCCTGACGCGAAATTAACCTTTTTACCCATTAAAAAAAAAAATACAACGCCGCTAAAGAAGTTTTCACTTCAAAAAAACATCAAGTTCATAATAATATCATTTTATCCACAGCTTTAGTCAAACGACTGTATAAGCCATATGAACAGCTTATCACTTCGTCATGTCAATTAAGGGAACTAGGTTTCTGAGGCAGGTGGTCTCATTGCCTCATTTAGTGTTGTTATCGCCTTTCTAGAGGTATATTCATACATTGTTTTAATCTGTAGTAAGTCCATTGCAAACATTTTATCTTTGTTCATGGATAACAACTCCTTATCCAGGATTATTACCGAACCCATGTAGTTTTTAAATACATAATTTAATTTAGACGTATAACAGGAATTAAATATCATTTACCATTGTAGTATGCTTGTAAACAGTCATAATTTCAGCAAAAATAAGTAATTTCACTAAGTACCTATGTCTATTTTTGGAGATAACAGTCCCTGTGACCGAATTTCGGTAATGGCGGTCAATGTCAGCGGAGACTAGCCATCAACACGGAAGACCTGTGTCACCTACATCTGTGTCAGTGCGCACAAGTGTGTGTGCAGATACAGTGTGCACTCACTCTCTTAGTCCGATGGGATGGCAATCCGACACGAACGGAGTGAGATCAGGCGCAGGACTAACGGCTTAAAGTGTTAGTGATAATGATATTATTTTACCAGTCAAACTAGGTTGTTCTAGGACTTGTACTAGTATTGTATCTAATCTGACCCATATTAGAGTTGTGGACATAGGTGATATTCAAACAGCCTATATTTAATCATTAAAATGAAAGTGCTCTTAATTAAATTCCTTTCCGAGTAAGTATTGGAACAGTTGTGTATATTAGCAGACTTTCTCTGTTACCAACAACAATCAAAATGATAACCCATTTAGGAAGTCTAATGAGGTATGTATTCGTTTCAAGTAAGTATAACACGTTGACACAGAATTTAAGTTTGACTATATACTTATACGTATTATCAACGAGCGAGCTAAGCTTAGAGATATTTTGAAGGAAAACATTCGAAATCCGGAAAAGAGCCAGAGTTACCGACGTATCTTGCAGAATACGCAAACTGAAGTCTCAATTGGCTGGTCATATATTATATGTTTGTCGAAGGACCGATGGCCGGTGGAGAAAACGAGTCTTGAAGGCGATAATGGAAATAAGAAAAATAAATGATTGATAAAAGCTACCGAAAAACTTATGAATCATTCCTGTTGAAAATCGTTGTAGTAAATCGAAACGATTTAAAGACCTTGGAACTCTAGAGTGAAGACAGCATATAGGCAAGGGTAGCTTTAAAACGTGGCAGAGACAGACTGGATGCGGAAGGCAGAGAACCGGGTGACACCACATGGGTGAGGCCTACGTCCAGCGGACTGTAAAGATAAGCCGGGCTTATTGTTTGTCCATCAATGACTTAGTATTAAGGTCGGCCTAAAAGGGCTTGTGGCTTCCTTCTAAAGTGTAAAGCCCCCTTGAACTATATGGCTACAAGCAATAGCAGAAACATTTCTCATAATTAGGTTAGCAGGCTTTAAAAGGGACTCATGCACCATGACTTATTTGGAAACTAAGTCATGCTCGCGTCATTTTCGGCATATTAACTTCAATAGTCCCTATTTGCCTTCCTTGGATCGTTTCTACATTTCTGTTGGAACAGATTTACTTACTTACTACCATCTTCAGGCATTGGGCTGACCCAGTCAGTCTGTCAAGGAGCTGCTTTCATGATCTTCCTCCTGCACTTATCCCAATTCATCTGCTTCTATACATCGCTTGTCGCCCCCATTCTAGCCATATCTGTGTTAATCGTTTCTCTGTCCAACACTGCTCTGCAAAAATATACCTCATGTAGAAGACAGATGTACTACTTTAGGTAACGCATCAATAATTTGAAAAGTTCAGTTACCTCACTGAAAACATAAAATATCAACAATAATGTGGAACAACTGTATTCACCTCGTTATGTAACAAAATATGTCACCTGGACGAGACAACTGTCACGTTGTAGGTACCTACGTACCTACATAATATAGTAATAATGAATCAATGGGAAAAACATGTTAGTAAACAATGGGCAAATACGTTCATTCATAAATGTTGTTTGTATACCTAGAGAGGATTGGCGGGAAGTATGAAAGCAAAATTTTATGGGAAATTATCAGCTTAAAGGTGTGTCTTCCACCAACCTGCAAAGGGCCAGCGTGATGAATTATGACCAACTCTGGTGGGCTCTCACTGCTGGGACACAAGCCTCCTCTCACGGAGAGGAGGCTTGTGTCCCAGCAGTGGGAACATTATATGTTGATCATGCTTTAGTTATAATTTGAAAAATACCTAATTGACTTTAATGTACAAATTTTAATAGTTTAATTTATTTAATTATTGTAACAGTAATTTAGCAATATAGTATTTAGCGAATTGTTTAGATTTTTTAATAAAAATCTGACCATCTTTTAATGTAGTAAAATTCTTGCGAATTACTTTCATTTCATGTCATTTCATTTTCAGTTTATTTCGTTGTGAACGGTAAAGTTTTGATATAGGAAGTCCAGTAGTTGCAACCAGATTAAAAATAGATAGACAACATTAGTGTATAGGTAGGGAAGTCAATATAAAACCATGTATGAAGACATTTAGTCGGCTACTATCCACTTGTAACTGCAAAGTCAAAGTCAAAGCATTTATTTGAAATAGGCACATAAAAAAGCACTTTTTAACGTCAAATTTTAGATTAAAAATATGATTGATTCTAGGCGCCCCATTGCAGGGAAGAAACGGCCCTTGATCACCACGCTTGCATACTTCACGTAAAGGTTTCTAACTTAGCTTCACTCTTAAAGCATTATGATAGTGGGAAATTCCTAAACAGATGCACTTTGGCGGTCCTTACCCCATAATTAAATAGTACATCATAGTCTTTGTCTCCTATTTTGTCAAAACAATTCCTGTTATTCGCAATCCTATAGTAATTTTCTGGTTAGGTTTTCCCTACATTGATGAGAAAGTATCCTCATTTTATAAATTTTTGCTAAACAGGGATATTCCAAAGTTTTTCCGTTGTCATCCGTAAACAATGAACATCTAGTTCTAGGAAACAGAATAGTCCTATGTTATTTACTAATAATGAGCGCATTAAGTGCAGTTAGCCTGCGCCAGCGTATTGTGATGTAACCTTCATTCATTCACGTGGTTGTGAGACACGTGACTTCATTTTAAACGAACGTATCTTCATTATGACGTATTTTAGTTGATTTAGGTCTGATTTCACCAATGAAATTTAACGCGATCTGTACGTAAACTACGTTTAAGTGCTGTTAGTGTTGTTCTGTGGAAAATTGACACTGACAGCTCATGAACGCGTTTTAGATGTGCTGAACGCGTTCAGTGTCTGGTAAAATCGGCAATTAGTAAGTTAGTAGTTGGGCTCTGAGGAAGTTTTCATTCGCATTCGGGAACATACGGTGACTTAGTGTTAGCCAATAATAAATTCATTCTGGCCACAAAAGCGCTGTTGTTACCATATATCTTTCCTTGTATTACATAGAAAAATTCATTTACTTGGTTAAATTTTCTGTTTATAGTATCCATGTCAGAGTAGGTATTCTTTACTTTTTTTTCCTTACTACCTACTGGTTTTTGTTCTTCTTCCTCATCTAATAATCCCACAGTTACGTGCAACCGGGACAAAAAATAACCTTTGTGCTTTCGCAGAGTGCCACCTATCTCATCGCCAAATTTTATCGCAATCCGTTCAGTGGTTCAGGCGTAAAAAGGTGTCATACACCTACATAGAGACAGAATTACTTTCAAATTTCTATTATCAATGTGGATTTATTGTACACGACGAGATCTTTTTTTTTTGGACCAACTTTATTTGTAAACCATCTGCAGTAACTTTAAACAATAATTATTCTATTAAATTCTTTGTTCCGATTATAAAGGTGGTGGTGAAAATGAAAATCACGTTTTTCTGGTTTGTGTTTACGATTGATAACCTAGAGGCAATCTGTTAGTCGTTGCGGGTGTGTATGGCCGGCGGTAATAAATTTCCGTTATGTAGGCTATTGGCCTGTTTGCATAATATCGCACTAAATTCGCAATTAATATTTTAGCTAGAGCAATTGGTACCGCCAGCATGCAGCATTGAATATAACATGACCGTTAATTTTCTACATTCTGAGTTATAAGAAAAATCCCAGCCAAAGGCTGCTTCTCATACAAAAAAGCCACGAGCGTTGATCACCACGCTAGAAGAAGCAATCTAGATTTCGCCTTTACATGTGAAAAAGTACATATGTTTATACCTTTTTCAGTTACCTGACATCTTTCATTCTGGTAGAGATCGCGGTGGTCTATGGCTACAGTGAGCTGGATCTGACACTTGTCAAGTGTCATTTACAGAAATCTTCAAAACTCAAAAGTAAGCACATTGCTCCAATGACATGTGTTTTTCATATCATAATAACTCTTTTGTTTTAATGCAAAACAGCTCTCTTATGTTTCCTTTGAAACACATGAAATTGGTAGAAATACCTGAAACATGTAGCTTGAGGTCCTGGGTTCGATTCCCAGGTCGAGCAAAGTGTTATTGGGTTTTTCTATTTACAATTTTTCAGTAGCAGCCCGGAGTCTGGATTTGTGCCCGGTAGATGGCAATAGGCTAGCCCCCTATTACATGGGACTTAAACAAAACTGGCGAAATGTGGGTGTACTATAGGTACACCTCTGCCTAACCCTTCTGGGATTCCAGGCGTGATGTTATGTGTATGTCGAACCAAAAATCAAGAGTTTTTATATTTATGCCGTATAATGCCGAATTGAAAACATATTTCATAAAATGTTATAGAAAATTATGGCTAATATATTTGCCATAATGATAATTTAAACTCAGATGCCATAAAATAATTATCAATCATCATCATTCATCATTAAAATAACAATCTCAATACTAAAGGATAACTCATATTTTTAATAAATAAAAGTTAGGCAACCTAATTGGAAGTTATAAGATCCATCAAAGTATTTTTTTTTTTTTTTGGGAATGGCATTTTTTGTTTGTTTGTTTGGCATCTCGCAGGTCAACCTATGCGGTTGTCGTCTGCTTAAGCGGACTTGCCTGTGGATTCCCTAATAAATTAAGGCCTCCAGCCAGGACTTAAACTTATATACTAACTAAAACTAAGCGACAACGCTAAGGGCACCCCCTGTGGGGTACGAACCTCGGCTTAGGGCGTCGCTGGAAGAGGGCAGCAAATGACTAGCTGGATCAGGATTGGTATTAATTAGGGACGAATTTAAAGCTACAGGCTCAGCGGCGCGGGCTGGCTCGAGCAAGGGTCGGGAGGGGCTTCGATTTGGGCGTCGCGGCGGGCCTCGGCGGCGAGGGCGGTAGGACGGCGATCGGGTTTTGGGCTTATGTAGCGTGCTAGTGGCCTTACTACTCTCCTGGAGGAGGGTAGTGGCGTCGTCGGGGTCGATTAAAGTATGCCTTGGTCGGCGAATACTGCTAATGCGAGAGGGAGTGTAGCGGGCGGCCGCTGTAATCAGGGGGTTAGAATGTTTGATGCCGCAGTCGAAGAAACGCTTTGATAAGCGTTTCATGAACTGTTTTATGGTTGGCATTTTGAGGTCGACGTGAAGATCGATATTACGGACATAGAAGGGGGCACCCGTGACCCTTCTGAGGAAACGGTTTTGGAGGGTCTGCATCTTATGGAGATGACGTGGGTGAGCGTGCGCAAATACAACGCAGGCATAGGTCATGATGGGACGGATGACTGCGGTATAGATGCGGAGCTTGCATTTGAGGGACAGTTTACTACGGGCTGTCAGTACGAATTGCAGCCTGCTAAGAGCGAAGGAGGCGCGCGCGCGAACCGCCTTAATATGAGCCTTAAAGGTAAGGTTCTCATCGAGGATCACGCCTAGGTATTTGGCTTGCTTCTCCCAAGGGATTGGCTTGCCGTACATAGTGATCGGGCTGGGAAGTGGGGGAGGGAGTCGACGACGTCTCGAGAAGAGAACCGCCTGACTCTTATCGGGGTTGACCTCGATTCTCCATTTCCGGAACCAAGCGCCTAAGACGCTTGCGGAGGTTTGGAGAGTACGAGCTATAGCGTTGGGACAGTGACCGGTATAGTAAACGGCAGTGTCGTCGGCGAAGAGAGCCAACTGAGCCTTTTTACTTTTTGGGATATCGCTAGTGAACAGCGTGAAGGCGAGAGGAGATAGTACGGAACCCTGAGGGACACCGGCGCGAATAGGATGAGGGGATGAGAGTGCTCCCTCGACGCGATAGCGAAAGGTCCGGTTCGACAAAAAGTCTCGTAAGATGAGCACGAGACGATCTGGCACTCCTAGTTGGTAGAGCTTGTATATCAAGCCGTTGTGCCAGACTTTGTCGAAGGCTTTCGCTATGTCGAGGAATAGCACACCCGTCGTCGCGTTACGCTGCAGACCAGCGCATAAGTGCTCTACGATACGGTGGACCTGTTGGGTGCCCGAGTGTTGGCTACGGAATCCAAACTGCTCGTTGGGTATGAGGCTCTTTGCTTCGGCGTAGTCTTTGAGACGCTTATAAATAAGCCTCTCGTAGATTTTGCCGAGGACATTGAGTAAGCTAATAGGGCGGTAGCTGGAGGGCTCAGACTTTGGCTTGCCTGGCTTTGGGATACCGATGACGGTGGCTTCTTTCCATGCTTGTGGGAAGATGTTGTTGCTCAAGGCGCCATTGAAGATGGCGGTCATAAGCATTATTAGCGGGGCAGGAAGGAGTTTGTATACCTTATTGGTAATACCATCCGAACCGGGGGCCTTACGAGCGTGGAGCCCTTTAATGATGTCGTGCACTTCGTCTGGAGTGACGGGAGGCAGAGGATCATCAGGGTCTTCGACGGGAGGGAGGGAGGCTCTTCGTTCGACTTCAGCGTCGACCTTGTTCAGGTGAGCTTGGTCTACTGGTTGGGAGCTGGGAGAACATTGGGACTCTAGGCTGTCGGCAAGACATTCAGCCTTATCGGGACTGTCGAAAGCGACACTATTGTCGGGGCGGATGAGAGGAGGCATAGAGACCTCTTCTGAGGAACGCAATTTCCTCTGTAATTGCCAGAAGGCTTGATGAGTGGGCTCGAGTTCGCTGAGCATCTTGTTCCAGCCCTCAGAGCGAACCTCCCCTATGCGTTTCTTTACAGCACGCTGTAAATGGCGCATGTGGGCTTTGTTCGCGTCACAAGGGAAGGAGTCGTAGGCACGGATGGCCGCGTTCTTCTCGGTTATCAGGTCACGTACGTCAGTAGGTAGTTTCCAGCGATGGTGTTCCATCACCGGAACTTCCCGTGAACAATCCGTCAATACGGATTGTACGTGCTCTGTAAACGAGTCGATTGCAGCCGTCGTGTCGGCGACTGACACTAAGTGATCGGGGATGGTGTCTAAGTGAGGCGACGTGGTGGATTTCAGTCTTTCGCTTACTTTCCTCCAGTCGGTTATCGTCTGGGTCTGAGGGGGGCGGTTGGGGTCGATCGGGCCCGAGTAGGGTGCAAGATGCATGACTACAGGGCGGTGGTCAGAATTTAGCTCGTGGAACGTCTCAATCGATTGCAAACGGAGGTTCACATTCTTGAGCAGCGCTACATCGAGAACATCGGGAAGGTTTTGGGAATGGCATCTCGCAGGTCAACCTATAAGGTTGTCGTCTGCTTAAACGGACTTGCCTGTGGTTGCCCTAATAAATTAAAGCCTCCAGCCAGGACTTAAACTTATGTACTAACTTAAAAACTAAGCGACAACGCTAAGGACACCCCCTGTGGGGTACGAACCTCGGCTTAGGGCGTCGCTGGAAGAGGGCAGCAAGGGACTAGCTGGATCAGGATTTGAGTGATTTAGGGACGAATTTAAAGGATTTGAGTGATTTAGGGACGAATTTAAAGCTCAGCGGCGCGGGCTGGCTCGAGCAAGAGTCGGGAGGGGCGTGGATTTGGGCGTCGCGGCGGGCCTCGGCGGCGAGTACGGTAGGACGGCGATCGGGTTTTGGGCTTATGTAGTGGCTGGTGGCCTTACTACTCTCCTGGAGGAGGGTAGTGGCGTCGTCGGGGGCGATTAAAGTATGCCTTGGTCGGCGAATACGGCTAATGCGGGAGGGAGTGTAGCGGGCGGCCGCTGAGATCAAGGGGTTGGAGTGTTTAATGCCACAGTCAAAGAAGCGCTTCGATAAGCGTTTCATGAACTGGTTTATGGTAGGCATTTTAAGATCGATGTGGAGATTTATATTACGGACATAGAAGGGGGCACCCGTGACCTTTCTGAGGAAACGGTTCTGGAGGGTCTGCATCCTATGGAGATGACGTGGGTGAGCGTGCGCAAATACAACGCAGGCATAGGTCATGATGGGACGGATGACTGCGATGTAGATGCGCAGCTTGCATTTAAGTGACAATCCATCAAAGTACAATCTCATAGACAATTTTATGAAGCAGTGGGAAAACAAAATCGATGTCGTATATGTATGTCGTTGTGACTGACATTTATTTTATGACCTTTTCATTATAATGGGCAATAGATTAACCCCACATGTAAATGATCTATTTCAATATGTCTCTTTATTTGTCAATTAAATTACTTAGAATGTGAATCATACGCACAAACATATTTCAATATTTTAAAGGGAACTTTTTAACAAAAGTGCTCATATTATGATAAATTCTCTTTCCCTCTCAGACAGAGGAGAGCCACATCCTTTCAGTGGGAACATTACAGGCTAATCACTCCAAACTCCCTTGAGAGGCGATCCTCTACATTATCACTCCACAGAAGTAATCATTCTACTTAGGTTTCCTCCTGATGTTTTCCTTCACCGATCTCAGTAACCTCTATAAAGTAAGCGCATTTTTAGTTGACTAAGACAAGTTATTCTTTGTCACAGCTGCACAAACATTCCCACGGTTATGTTCTCCTTAGCAAGACATCCTTTGTCAGGGTACCAATAAATACTCAGACCACGTCCACTAACATCCGGATATGGGACAATTAATATCTGTTGGCCATACAAACACAGGACACAATGTAACTGACCCTATTTTACTGCAGCTCGACTGCGCTTGCGCGAGGCTCAATAACTCTTATATATCTAAAAATAAGTACAAAAGTAACAAAGCCTGAGGTGAGGACCTGTGTCAGGCGAAAGGTGAGGACGCCGTGGCGCCTCTCCAACCACTCCTCAAAGAGGGGACCTATCACCGCTATTGTGGCGTGCCCAGCACTGGGTTGCGTCAATCGCACCCTCCATGTCGCCATAAGATGCCCCCGGAGCTCTGTCCGCTGTACCGTGATTTCTCGCGGCAGCAGAGTAACATCCCGGCGTTTTGCCTACTTGCACCCACACGTGCGCGAGGGCTTTTGCCTCCTGATCTCATGGCATAACATCACGCCTGTATTCACTAAAGGGTTTAAACTCCACCCTCATTTCGCTAGTTATGTTTAAGTCCCATGGAATGGGAGACGAGCCCATTTCCATCAACCGGGCACAAATCCAGACTCCGGGCTGCTACTGAGAAATATCAGACGATTTAACTAAATAACACTTTGCGCTACCCGGGAATAGAACCCAGGACCTCATGCTCAGCAGCAGCCCTTGCGGCCACAACTCCACCTATAAATCAAATTTTATGATTTTTTCTTTTTTTCGCCTAATTTTGTAAACCCTTCACCATTTTTGTGTCTATGAGCCAATTTCTGACACATTTCGAGCCCTCTCGAATCACCAACACGAAAAAGAAAATTGTACTGTCGGCTGTCTGTCACTCTATACGAAGAAGTGTCGTCATTCGTGGAGGTTCTTAACTGCATTGTCAGACAGGGCTGCTTGCTAGTTTTTAGTCAGCTTTGTGCGTCAAAAATGTGTCAAATTCGCTCCATTTTCTAGTTTCATAATTTACTACTTAAATTTTATTATTTTAAATTTCATTATTTTCTAGTTTCTTTTGCATTGCGCCCCTTTGTATTAGTTTATAACCCTCGACGGAAAAAGAGGGGTGGTTTATGGTTTAACGTGTGTTTCTTTGTGTCTGTCTGCGGCTAGATTTTATTTTATTTGAAAGGTAACTTGAACGAGTGTTCTTAACTTTAAAAAAAAGAAAGAAGAGAATCTGTTCTGCCGTTTTTAAAGGTTTTTGTTTGTATCGGGGGTTTTTTAAATTTTAAATTTATCTTTTATTTTCGTAAATATTTTAGCCGTCGCGTCGTTTGACTGATTGTCGAATAGAACGTGAATAAAAGGCGCAAAGCATGATGTCATTGGTGCCAGGTGTTAGTTCACGTGCTAATGTCTGATACTAACCTCTCGACGACCTTAAGTGATATTGAATGACTGACTCATTAGTCTGAAAATAGTTTTTTGCTAGAAGAAGCCACTTGTTTTGAGATCAGGATGCCAAATCTCGTACTAAAAAAAACTCATCTCATCGACAACCAATGTCCAATACTTGTCAATTGTATGTAAATTGATTGTATTTTTGACAGATTGAGACAGATTAAAATGCGAACATTCTTTAAAAAAAAAGTCTAGTCTGTGTAAGTTCCAGTAAAATCTACTGTTGCTAAAAGTTAAATGACGTTTAAATTAAACGTCAAAAACATTATAATAAGCAGAAGTTTAAAAAGAACATGATTAATCGTTGTTTATTGATAAACGTTGCATAAATTAAGCATGTACTTATAAAGTCATGATTAGCGACTGTTTCTTCGTACATTTTCGACGAACGAAATTTTTGAAGACGTCTCTTAATTTTAACGAGCCCCCATAAAAAGGGGTACAACACTTAAGCAATTGTTATTAACCAACCCGAAGGTTTTGTAGTTTCATGCAGGAGTTACTTACCTAATGAACTTTAAACAACATTTACAGTTGGCATTCTATTAGTTTACTTCGTTCGGGACTTTTCTGGAAGGAAGAAACTGGATTTATTATAACATAGGTATATATTAGTTATGACATGGTTTGTCATTTTAAGATACACGAGAACTCACTACGTATAGTTTTGCTACTTATATACCATTAATTGTTTCTCAAATAGTTGTCTCTAAATTTTAATTTATACTTTTTGCTGTGACCTACAGGATCCATAATTAAACCTTTGCTTCAAGCCACTACAATATCTTGTTGACATTATAGAACGTAAATAAAGATGTGATTACCACCACCAACACCACCACACCACTACAGAAACCCTCCACCACCAGAACTGAAAAAAAAAACACCGTAACAAAATCCGTGGTAGTGCACATATTTTCTATTACTACAGACACAATAATGATAAATATATGGGCCTTCCCGAAACACTAAATAGCAATACAAAGTCTTACTACAAAAATTTCCTAAGAAAATTCTCACAGCCAACAAAAACTTAAAATAATATCACACACACTGTCTATTAAGTACCAAAAACCTTTTTGACAGAAGACTATTTCTGACCGACTGAATACATACCGTTCGTATTGTGCGCACGAGCACATGACCCGAGTACTAATCTACTTCGCGCTGTAAAGTTCCCAAGGCTAGGCATTGTGATGGTCAACATAACATGCCTGAGCTCGGAAGTTTTTATCCAATTTATTTTCATGGTTTAATAGCTACGTAGCAATATCTTTCTAAGAAAAATGGGATTATTATCATTAAGATACTTAAAAGAGTCTTCCTGTCTGGTAACCATACATAATTAAATATACTGCCTCCGCTGGTCTCGTGGTCGAAAGCGCGATTATTGAGCGTGGGGTGTGGTTCGATTCCCGAGTTGGGCTAAGTGTTATATTGAGTTTTTCCACTGGGAATTCACAGCAATTTGTCCACCAAGAGTAGTGATTAATGGCTTTTACTATTTTAATGTTTATAGCTGCGCCCTTGGTTCACCCACATAAGTCTCGATTCCGTGGGAATAACAGTATAAAAATTATTCTGTTTTCTAATCCAGGTATTGCTCTACCCATGTGCCATTTTTTTTCCAAATCCGTTCTGCCGTTTTAGCGTGACAGGGAAACAATAAACATATAAAAAATGTAATCTTTCTCTTTATAATATTACTAGACTTCGCCTGCGATCCAGAATGAAAATTAACCTTTATCCTTAACCGTAAAGCGTAACAAACAAACAAACTTACTTTCGCATTTATAATATTATTATGAAGTTAGGATAATAGTTAAAACCAAAAGGACCTTCGTATTTTTATCAACATCAACTTAACTTCAACTAAATATTAGCATCTTGATGGCCCATACGTCAGTTTCCATTATCCCGTGCTCTTGGAACTATGTTTACTTCTTCCAAACATCTGTATAAGCCAATATTTCAGAAAGTATCCTTCCTCATAATAATCGCTTTGTGCGAAGCCGTATTTAAACGTCAAAATATACCTCCTAATGTTGAGTATCATCTAGTTAATGAAAAAAAAGTTGAAAGAAAAGTTATAATGATAAAAAAAAATGTAATCATCATCATCATAATTCTCATATCCGTAACCCGATATGTTGGTGGTCGCCAAAGGTCCTCATCTCGGTAGTCACCCCTTCTTGAGCCATGTCATCTTTCACACAGTCCATCCATTGGTTTTTTAGATCTCCTTATAAGAATGATTGTAGAATTACAACCTATTTTAAATGATAGATTGGTCATACCAGGGATTTTATCTTTGAGTCATAAACTTTAATTACTACAGGAAATGACACAACTGTTCCTAATAACGTGAACAATTTTCTTTCATTTTCCCTTTAAAGAAGCTTAAAGAAGAATCAGGGGAAAACTGAAGGGATTAAGAATATATGTCACCTGGAAAAAATATTTTTCCAACATTAAAACCGCAGTCTTATAACTTTTTAAACTTAAAGTTATTAATTAATAGGTTTCCAAAATTACCAGTAATTATATAATTGCAGCGTATTCCTGCAACGCAATCAAGCCTACAATACTAATTATATAAATTAACACAGTGCGTAATTGTCGTAATACCAATTATTATTAATTACACAAAATCAGAGCTAACTATTAAATGGAACACCTACGTTGCCTTTATGACGTTAATTCACATCAAAAACATGTTTTTATCAAAACGTAAACTTCAGAAATCCACATGAACTACGCACCATCAACAATATACCTAGACCATGGTTTTATGAATCACTCCGTTACTAAGAATCCTTGATCGACGACGACTCTATAAAACGAGCCAGCCGCAATACCCCGCCATTTAATTGTGAACGTTCGACGGAACTGCACGTGTCGCGAGTTATACGAATATTAAACATTAAACAAACAAACATGAGTACTACCGGTGCTTCCTCCGTTCTCCTGTTCATCCTGAACATTCTCCACGTGGTCTTCGGACTCGGGATTGCGTGTGCAGCAATCTGGTTCTTTGTGGAAGTCCACACCATCACCAGCTTGAGGAATACCAACCATTACCTGCTAGACTACAACGTGTACTGGCCCCAGGCCATCCCCTGGGTGTTCATCCTAGTCGGTGTCTTCGTAATCTGTGTTTCGTGCTGTGGTTTTGTCGGTGCCAAGAAAAGGAGCAACGGTTTAGTGGTGATGTACATCGTGTTCGAGGTCACAGCGATAGTGGCTCTAATCGCGGCGGCTGTCGTCGCTCTGTCGTTCGCCGACTCGAAGTCGACCGACAAATTCGTTGAAGACGCAATCTGGGATGTGTATACTACCATGAAGAACGATAAAGGTTTGGAAACTGCTTTCGGGAACATGGAGAAGCGTATGCAGTGCTGCGGTGCGTCTGGACCGAGGGACTACATTAACTGGCGCCGTGAGTTCCCTGTCTCTTGTTGCGACACTTACTACCACGGCTGGATTGGATCTTACAACATCGACTGCGACTTCACTAACAAACTGGCCAATGAGAGGCACGGTTGCACAGAGGTAGCGACCAATTATACGAGAGTCATCATCAGGGTGCTATCCGGCGCGTGCGTGTTCACGGCATTCATTGGACTCATGAATGTTATTGTAGCAGTCACTTTATCGAAGAGTATGAAAAGGAGGCCGCGACCGATGCCCGTGCAACTGGAATCTGAGAGCAAAAAGGTTTTGTTGTAAATTAGGAATTTATTTTAATTTTTGTGTTAGACAAGGTTCTATTTTGGGACCAGTATTGACGTAACTAGTAGTTTTCTTTGAGAGAAATCGATGTTAAGTAACAAGTTACGTATGTGTGAAGTGATAATGCAAACAGTTTGATGCGACAGTATTTCTTAGTTGAAGTATTTATTATGTTAGATTTAAGTAGACCTATTGCACATGAGTGGTTTTTAGCTTTAATATAATTTCCACCGTTAGTTGCTCGCTAGTCTTAGAGGCGACTTAGTGCATTGAATGCATGAAATTGAGTCCAGCCATGTGCAGTAGATGAACAAAGAGCTTGAACGAGTCAATTTAAGTACCCTTAACAACAAGATAATTGAATCTGCTGTTAGTCACACTCTGTCATTGAATGAACTTTACGAGTAATGATTAGACCTTTGTACTCGTTTACATAAATCGAATACCAGATGTAAATACCTTTTACATTTTGGACGTTTTATTTTGCGCAAAAATGTGTGCTAAAATATTTAAGTGTAGGACGATAATTGGTGTTGGTACGCTATGGTAGGGTGATAACACCAGTTATCGAAATTGAATTAGTGTTAATTGACTTTACCGATCTGATTTCGAATCTCGAATAACTATACAATAATGTATTACATTGTAGTAAAACAAATTACGTTTTAATTGTGTGTGAAACTGGTTTGTTTACATGTATGTATTTTTCTCAAGTTTTTCCTTGAATTTGTGGTTGTAAAGTAGCATTTGGAACTATAGTTAAATTTTGAGATCTTTGTGAATCCGTCTATTTAACATTAGCCTTTAAGGTTACACTATTATTATAGCAATTTAAAGGTATTCCTACTGTATGTAGTCGTTTTAAGGAAAATAGATATATTTGAAACTCAGACAATGTGTTACACTACCAAAATATTAATTATAGCCACACTACCTCACTAGTCTAGTAGTCTTAAGTGTAACTACCGACCGTGAGGTCCCGGGTTCGAATCCTGGGTCGGGCATTGTCTTGTTGTTTTTTTCTTGAGGAAAAATTCAAAGTAGCAGCTCGAAGTTTTGGCTATAATGATACAATTTAGTTATAAGGACTATACTGCCCACCCCTGCGTGGGTTGAGGCATAATGTTAAACTGAAGCTGACAAGATTAGAAACGTCATTAAGTTACTTTGAACTCTACTTACACTCTAGACATAAACTTGAACATTCCTGTTAACATAACACATAACATCACGCCTTGTTTCCCCGAAGGGTTGGGCAGAGGTGTACCTATTCCTGTTAATATATATTTTAAGAAAAAAATTTAGTTTTCCAATGATGTTATGTCGGTTCGAAACCACAGTACCTCTGTTGCGTTCTAGTAGCACAAATGGCAATAACAACATTCGAAAACATAGTATTCTGAACCTTAACGACACACATTAAGAACTAAATTTGTTAAACAAAATCTTCTTACGTAATATTTATTTTTCTGCCCGTTTATCACATCATCGTGAATTAAAGAAACTTTATAAGTATGTCGTGTAGGGTACCTGTTAAGTTGCGCGAGAGTTTGAGGTCCAAAGATTAGGCTTGCTACACGCTGTCAAGCCATGTCAGGCAGGCTTGACGAACCCTGATAGATTTATAAGTAGAATAATGATAAATGTTGACATAAATATTGTTTATATTTACAAGTGCTTTGTGTATTTGCATTTAGATATTAAAATAGACTGGATGTTTTATAATTTTTTTTGTTTCCTTTTATTCTATTTAAACACCACCGAAGACAACATAACGCAATGACGATACTACAAAGAATGAATTAAGTATTCAAAACGTCAATCTATTTATAACATTTAATAAAACAAAGAACAAATTTGATGCAAACAAATCTTTCCAAACACATGAAAGTCAAAAATAGTACATTAAAAGCAATGACACATACAAAAATAAAGCACAGAACAATACATAATTACAATAATTCGTCATCATCTCATCATAATAATGCAGAACACACAAATCAGGTCAAATACAAGATGACTAACCACGATTGTATCAGTAATGCTTGACAGGTGGGACTGATAGTTTGTGACCACCTCCAGCGCGCGCGCAAAACAAGGTGCAGCCAAAGTTTATAAAACTAGTTGCATCACACGCACGCCGCTCATTTCGCTGCCAACTGCCCGCGCGCACGGTACAATCATGGGGAAAGACGAGCTTATCAAAAACGTTATCTATGTTATGAACATTATCTACGCGGTTTTCGGGCTAGTAACCGCCGCGACCGGGATCTGGTTCTTCGTTCAGTTGGCTGAGTTCGTTAGCCTCAGGAACAGTAACCATTACTTATTGGACTACAGGATTTACTGGCCTCAAGTCGCACCATGGCTCTTCATCCTCCTCGGAATTTTCATCATCATGATCTCCTTCTGTGGCTGGTGCGGTGCCAACAGAGAAAGCAGAGGAATGCTGGGGATCTACGGACTCTTCCTCATCCTCATCGTCATCGGACAACTGATCGCAGCCACACTTATCTTCGTGTACGTGGATGGAGAAGACACTGACAGATTCATTAAAGACACAGTCTATGATGGATACTACAACTCGCAGTCCAACCCTGACGTGTTCAAGTCTTTCGGAAAAATCGAGAGGAAGCTGAGGTGCTGTGGCGCCAACGACGCGAGGGACTACAGAAGTTGGAGAAACGATTTGCCTCTCACGTGCTGCTTGGATAGTTACTATCGAGCGACTTGTGAGTTCACCGACAAGGAAGCAAACGAACGTCTCGGTTGTGCTAAAGTGGCTTCAGTGTACACGAAGATCATCAGCTCGTCAGTAGCTGGAGCGTCCTTACTTATATCTCTTTTAGAGATCTGTGGTATAGTGCTAGCGTGGAAACTGTTCCATTCTCTAAGGGAAGTGGAGCATTACATCACGGAGCGGAAGGAAGGTGAAACGGAGTGCTAGGTTCTAAGTGCCACATTATTATTATCGATACCGCCGATCGATACCGCTATGGTATGAGACTCTAATCGATTCCGATACCGATTCTATGCCTGAAGTAACTTTCCCATTCGAAGTTTTCTTTCTTTCACGGTGTCTGTTTTCCCGAATAAAGTTCGTTTCCTTGTTGAAAGGAAGGCCTGAAACCTTTGTTCTCTTAGATCTGATTTAATGTTACATTCCATCTGATTGTCGGTTAGTGTTAATTCGCTTTAATTAAACAATCTCATAGTGTAGTCCGTGTAGTCTTGCTCCGCCACGCCTTAGGTCAAAGTGTATATTAAGATTCGAGTGGGCCTAATCAGGGGCTTCCTCCTTAACTCAATGAAGCATGAGTACCTGCAGTCTGCACTGACTCATCATGAACCTCAATTGTACCTAAGACATGGTGATCAGTCGGCCTCGCCCCCCACCAAGTGTCTTCGACACACACGATTAACGTAGTTAGGAATACATTTCTCGGTATGTAAGTTTCGTAAGTTTTATTTCGCGTTATTAAGCGTCCATGGACGAATGGAGATTGTGAGGTGATTGGAGGTCGTCTATGAGAAAAATGTGACCTCAGATTGGGCAGTGGGCTTGCGACGAGTAGTTAGCGAGTAGGTACCTACTTGTGCCAGATTCTCGCTTCGTTTTGAGGTCGAAGCATTGTGTAATAGATGTTACCTTTGTAAGGTGTGTCATAATACCACGTTCGTATTTGTCGTTCGGAGTAGTAGAGTTTATTCAGCTTGGTCCATCGAAATATGCAAATTTTTACGCAAGAAGTATTGTGAGGATATCAAGTATGCTCAGCAGAACGTATGGTAATTTATAGATTACGACATTTTTGAATTTCACAATTTTGTCAAACGTGTCTTGTCGAGTACCATAGTACAAGATGTGCCAAGCATTGGTGTTCTTACCTTTTTTTTGATAATCACATTATTTATAGAGAGTTATATATTTTTTTGTAATGAGTTTTATAATAAGTTTTGGAACGAATTTCCGTCCTTTATATAAAGAGCCATATTTAATATATTTAAATAAATGTGTGTTTGTAATAGTGTGTGTCCAATTGCCAAAGAAAGTATAGGTACAAACTTTCAAGAAAAAAAAAGAGAAAAGAGTTTTTGCATGCAATAAAATACATTTATAAATCATGTAATTAGTTTAAGTGAGTAACCACAACCATTATTACCGTAATAATTATAAGCTAATTATTATAAGTTATTTTTCTACAATACTTTATATAATGATGTAATTTAAGTCGAAACTAGTCTTAAGTCGTTTCGTTTTGTAATAAAAATTAAATGTTAAAATATCTGAAAATGTATTTTAAATCTGTTTCCTCATTCTTGTGATAACTGTCATAAAGTACCGCTATATTAGCTCATTAATTATTATTCTGAGAAGTCGCATACTATTAACATTTGCGATCATACATACTTTAAGAAATTCAAAGATGACTAAATGACATTAAATCCCAATGAATTTATTAACTTATTTAATTACACATAATTTTAATGACCTACCTCAATTTGTCTCAAAACAAAGACCTTCTAAGTTCTCGTGCATAAACGAGCTACTTCCGTCACTTAGTACAAACCTACAATGTAATTAGAATTTCCTTGTCTCATTACATAACTTTGAAAGTTATTGACTCACACACTCATGCGGAAAACCCACACATATATATACACATAACTTAAAATAACAGTCACCGTGAAAGCATGCGTATATGTAATAAATTCTATACACACGTAAAATGTACCTCGACTGCCTCGTTGGTCTAGTGGTCGCAAGAGGTACTGCTGAGCATGAGGTCCTGGATTCGATTCCCAGGTCGGGCAAAATGTTATTAGGTTCTATCTGGAACTTTTCAGGAGCAGCCCGGGGTCTGGATTTGTGCCCGGTTAATGTCAATAGGCTCGCCCCCTATTACATGGGACTTAAACATAACTGTCGAAATCTGGGTGCACACGAGGTACACCTCTGCCTAACCCTTCTGGGATTACAGGCGTGATTTTATGTTATGTTAAAATAGTTCTATGACTAAATGATAGATAATGCAGAACCTAAAATATCGAAGGCAGAATGATTTGAAATTATTGTTTTTTGAGGTTGTCAATTTATAGGTGACACTAAGAAGGCTGTTTTTGAAAATTACTCCTCAGTAAGAGTGTACTAAAGAAAAGTAAAGGCACAGATAATTTACAGACAGAAAATATAGAGGCTTAGATATTTGAGAGGCATAGAAAATGTTAGTTGGAGGTGCAACGGAATCATTTTTCAAAATCAACCCCTTGGTGGGATGATATTAGGTTCCTATTCAATTTTTCTTAGGGAAATATCCATCGTGTTTCCAAAATACTATCATACTAAGACGTGGGAAACAATGATTGAAGAAAAAACAAATGAAAAACAACAAACAGATGTACAGAAAAGTTACGTATGTATGAGTCAGTTGAACTGTTTATCTAAATAAATAGATTTCTATTTTCCAAATATTTCACTGCTTAGTAAAGAGAAAACTGGTTTGTTTACTAAAAGATTATGTCATCACATGAGCCCTTTATATATCGCCAAACGAGATTTGAGAAAATATTCGATCTTCGAGTTACGTCATCAGTTGTCAACTACTGGACAAAGAGTTTTATAGTAATGTAGGTGTTCGTGAGCAATAATATTTTGGCAAATGTAAATTTTGTAAAATAAATTTAAATACAGCTGTACAAATAAGATGACTTGAATGTGTGTTCAGCTGGTTTTAAATCAGCATTATATTATTATTCCAGTCAGAAAGACAGAAGTTATGAGGTAAATATTTTTTTATTAAATCTTTTCATAATACTCTCCACTAGCCTCTATAAAAATCAGCCGAAACGCATGACCTTGCTTTGCTTTGCTTTTCGGCTGATTTTTGCGATGCTTTGAGCAAATTTATTTATTTTTAAAAAGAAGTCACACGGTGCTAGTTCAGGGTCAGGGAACTTTTTGTCAGGATTTCTCCAATTTCGAAATATTAACCCAATCATTTATTTATTATTTACTTACTGAGGAAAAATCTAGACACCGGGCTGCTACTGAGAAATACCCGATGGAAAATTCTTTGGAAAAGTCCGATGTTTCGATTTATATTTACAAATTATTTTATCGTGCAACGTCAGAATATTCGTAACATCTTAGGTCGGATATCACGTAAATACTTCTCGATTTTTATTAAGTAGCCACATCCGATTTTATCGGCAGTTGTTGGTTTGTAGTTTATCATGTGCACAGTTTCAGTAATGACATAATCTATGTTTATGTTTTTTTTAAATCGTACAGCCTCTCCAATTTTGGCGTACTGGAGAGAGATAAATCTATCAATCTCTGGTTTAAACGTCCCATTATATCCAAAGTATACGGCCCTATAACATGTTGACAGCTTTTTGTTTTGACAGGGACAGAGATAATTGTACTGTCTATCATCAGTAGCGATCTGTCCTAGGTTATTGGGTTTGATCGTTAGTCACAACTTATGCACAAGTAGATTTCTGAATACATGAAACCCTGGCTTTGTTGTCGCGTAGTCGGGTACCTAATAAAAACAAAACTATTGATTCAGCTATGGCATCACAATTTAACAAACACAAAGTTTTAGGTTAGGGGTCAGTTCACATCGAGACGTGACGCAACATGACGCTGTACGCACTTTTTAACGCAGCGACGCAATATCGAACTTTTTTGCTACACTAAAAGGCATCAGTTCGTATTAAATAGGCTTCGTATTGGGTCTCGGTGAAATTGACCCTTAATATAATTTAGTCAATATTAGTTTTTGACAATAAACAAATGTAGGTAGCGGGTCCTTCTTGTACAAAAAAATACTTTTGACAAGATTAACTTCGATCCCATCTGCTTACTGGCAGAGATGAAAGCGGCACAGCCTTACATACAGATCTCCACGAACATCAAACATAATCCCATAGCAGTAGGAGTATTAGTAAAGTGCTCTTTCTGAATGAGCTCTCCGGAATTACTGCCATACCTACCTACCTATTTCTGCCGCAGAGTAATTTTAATGTGTTCCGGTTCAAAACATTTAATTAAAAGTTTACGCGAGATTCTAGCTGTCTCTGGGATGGTCATGCACCTGCAATGCCTCCTGGGCCCTATTTAATATAACTGACAATGCGACATATTTGTGAGGTCACTCGCTCAGGTATCGCTCGTACTCTGCAAATCTCCGCAAACGTTTCAGGCATACAAAATCGTGGGAATTTACCCATTTACGTAAGTGTAATGTATCATTTTGTTGACTCACACTTTCCCGTGCATGCGTGAAACAGTTATGTTGTAGTAAAATGTAACATTACACCTTCGGATACACGTGAGAGAAGCCACGTGTTGAGTAAAGTTACGACACCTGGCTCCGTTTGTTTTACATTCTTAAGTTATACAGTAAACATTGCAAGGTATTTAGAAACGGGGAAATTTTTCTGCAATACAGCCAGATGCACTGATATTTAACTATGTTTCAAAACCATTAAAAAAGTCTAAAAACATAGCCGCTTTCAGTTTTCCGCTTCTCTCATTTCACTGAACGGGAAATAAAAATTCCCGCAAAGCGTGAAAACTGTGTTTTTAAAGGTTAGTTTTTAGATAATGTCAAAACGTTATTCGTTAGAAAAAAAAAAACTTAATTATAATTTAGAACAGAAAACAGAAATAAAGAATAGAATATTCAATGTCTATATATAGCATTTTCTGTCAACCATCTTACCATGTCATACACCACTCCATAACAGACATTACCGAACTTACTGCTGTGAAAATAAAGGCGTTTTCAAAGTCAAATAGTGTCTGATGTTTAAAAGATACTGTGACTTCTGAGTTTGTTTCGGTTTTTGTTATCAAAGAAGTCGGATTAGAAATACCGAACTCATCTAGTTTAAAAAAATAATACATTGTTGACGTTCAAAAGTGCTTCATTGAACCAATTTACAGGATCAACATTACGCTTATAATCCCGCAAGTGCAAGCAGAGGTGTACCTATAGTACACCCACATTTCGTCGGAAATTTGAGGCGAGCTTATTGCCATAAACCGGGCACAAATCCAGACTCCGGGCTGCTACTGAGTTTCCAGAGAAAAAAACCCAATAGCACTTTGCTCAACCCGGAAATCAAACCCAGGACCACATGCTCAACAGGAGTGCTTGCGACCACACGACCAACGAGGCGAAAATTGACAGAAATAAATATAGTTTATCGAATAGTTGACTTAAACGTGTGACGTTGTACAACCGCAAGCGGTAATTAAAAAGTTATATGCAGTTTTTGTTATTGTTTTAGTATTTAATATGACTGTACTAATGTGACTAGTCTTTCTGCAGTAAAGTTGAGTAAGGCACTTGATAATAAATCAATATGATTCCTTCCCCTCCGTTTTATATGCGTGTATAACTATGTTATTATTGTTTTAAGATTGATAGCTTGTATATTATGTTATGGAGGGGCTCGTGGCAATGTAATAAAAGCCGCATAGATCGATCCAGGATAAGCTTTGCTTGCGACGGCCGGTCCGTGGATGGGTGAACATCTTTACATACCATATCCGCCAGTGCCTCAGCAAGCACGTTAAGCTGTTGGTCGCGGCTGTCATTCTTGTATCTTTAACAGTTGTTATGGGTCTTCAGAAGCCCGAATGTTTGAGTTGGTTGTCTTACGAAGGGGTGTTGTGTTACCCAGTTACTGGGTTGTGAAGGTCAGATAGGCAGTCGCTCCATGTATAATACTGGTATTCAGTCGTCCGGTCAGTCTGGAAGCTGACTACAACAAAGTTTGAAAAGGTAGGCAGAGTGATGATGATGATGAGCTTTTTTGTTATGTCTATATCTTATATATTATGTCTATATATAAATAAATAAATAATAAGCAAATGAATATCACAATGTCGGTGATTGACGCAGCGGTTGAGCGACTGGTTGCCCACGTATTGTGGGTGTGATTCCCAGATAAAACAAATACCTGTTAAAACCTGCAGATAGTTGTTCCGGATCTGTCTGTCTGGTTGAGGATCCCAATGTATTCATTTTATTCTATTTGGGAAACTCACAGCTAGCGTATAAATCTTGAACAATAACTTTTTCGATAATAAACAAAAACGCTGGCAATTTGTACCAACCGTTTGTTTTTGACGCTAAGTGGTGGGTACAACTCATTTTTGGTGATATAGAAACTGAAAATCATTCACGACAGTATTTTTGTATCCATCATTATTATTAAATTCAAACCACATCACGCGAGATTCTTAGAAAGACAGGTTTATTAAGCATCCGGTTTTACTTCTACGAAATTGAATAATTTCACAAAACCTAAAGAGACTATAATTTCATCAAATTCCTTTAATAACTTCAAACATGCTTAAACGATTATTATCTTTGAAATTAATTTTACTCATAAAAAAAAGTACTGTACACACTCTAAAACCATTGCCCCCTTTTGGCCCCGTCGGGTCAAACATCTAGACAATGATTTGATATTCACCAGTGTTTGGTCCCGCTTTGCTTTAGTTTCGCTTTAGATATAATGTGCGTCAAGCATTAGTGTAGGCTTAACTTGCTTTTCTTCAATAGTCCTACGTATTTAAGGGCGATCCTTTCTCCTAACACCGGATACAATACCAAAGCAAAGTCCTGAGAAGTCCAGTTATCCTTAATAACAGGACTTTTTACAAAGTAGGTACCCACTGTGAGTATCATGAATTAATTAAAAGTGTATCATTTATCATCATTTCGGGCGGATTTCCTCAATGAAACTGAACGCGATCAGCACATAAACTACGTAAAAGAGCTGTCGGTGTCATTATTTTCTGTGGAGTATTTACACTGAAAGGTAGGTGAAAACCACCCTAAGAGTTAGAGTACTTGAAGAGATATGAGGAACAGATTGCATGATGCAGGATTTATGTGACGTCAGTGTGATGCGTTGTTCGCATGTAGCGGTGTAGATGCCGCCACATACTTATAGGTTATTTATTTACCATTTTGGCCTACAAATGTCCAATTGTCCTCGTGGCTATGTAATAACAGCGCAAGGGTCGATCGATCAGGTTAAGCTAACAATTAACTAAGCAGACTGCCCACCACTAACAATGCGACAAGCTTTCGTATCGAAAATGACAAATTTCTGGCTACCAGATTTTTCTTAGGGGTCTTTAATTTGCTGGTGAATGAATAACAGTCGTCTATATTTATTCAAATAAATATAATTAAAGTGTCTGTTTGTAATATCAGAATAATAGCTTTTTACTTAATGCATATGAAAGCATATACGTTACTTAGAACTAAAGAGAAAACATTTTTTTCTAGTCTAGTCTGCATGTCTGTCTGTTTGTTCCGGGTAATGTACGAAACGCCAGAAAGATTTTGATGGAATTGATCATGGGATACTTTGAACCCTGGGGAAGGACTTATGCTACTTTTTATTGGCCTATCACGCTGCGAAGTCGCGCTCACACACAAAAATAAAATGGTCCGGGTTTGTGAACAGAGCGTTTAGAGAACTCCCTGGATAACGTTGATTGGTGGAGCGCTTCAAACGGTTGTAAATAACTATCCTGCAATAACAGAGATGTCGTAGTTGCTTTGCCATCCTAGAGACATAGCTGACATGTATCATGATAAATAGACAAAATGACATACTTCTTTTGTCTATCTTTTTGTCTATTCTTCTGTCGACAAAACTCGATTCTGTGGTGGTCATACCCGCGTGCTGCTTAGTTCCGAGAGTTGAGAATCCAACAGTGTTTTTAATCGACGCGCTGGGATGCACCATGTTGGATTCTCAATGCTCGGTTCAACACCGAGAGTTGAAAATCCAGTGTACGTCAATACAAACGTGGACTAATTGAGGTGGGACGATATCTACAGTCTTAAACTTTGTTTTAATTATGTAATTGACTGACTTAATAATTAATTACAGAGCAGTCTCCAAGGAATAATTTAGCTTTATTATAATTGCTATCCAGAATTTGACTCATTCAATCACATTAAATTAGCGACTGACTCTTAAACGAAGCAAAGCCAAAACCACACAGAAAAGGTTTTAAAGGACATAACACACGCATGTAAATAATATTATTTATAGTGATTTGGACGACACAGTCAATCTAAACCTGACAACAATGAATACTACTTTGAGGGTCTTCCGAGGCACGCCATGAGGCCTCCAGCATGCTCCGAGCACTCGATCTTGGCGGTGGAGAGCGATCTTTAGAGCGCAAGCCCGAGATTCGCTCGCCGAGAACACAATTGTTTCTCTTTCAATTGTTTCTGAAATTTATTTAGGTACAATATTTTAACATGTTACATTGAAATTTATAAAAGCATTTAGTAAAATAACTTTACCTGTAAGAAAAGAAACGACATTTAATGTTATTAAACTCTCTATGTCTATTCCAAAATCACAGTACGTTAATAATTCTTTTATCGGTAAACCTACTAAGAATTTCCTCATAGAAAAACCCAAACACACTTTGCGCGACTCGGGTATCAAACTCGTGACCCCAAGCTCAGCAGTCGCGACTACCAAACCTAACGAACGAAGCATTAAGTTATTACTTAAAAATGGAACGAAATAAACTAAACGAAAACCTTTGTATATTTGCCTTAACAATGTTATAAAAATTACGTCTCACAGCTCATACATATTTGCACGTAGACTTAGTTAAATCTCTAATAGTCACGTAGTACTTACGGGTGATATTCGCACGGCAAAGTGTTTGTGTCACCTGAGCAAAAAGGCACGTGTCTATAGTCACGCGTGTTCGCTGAGTAAGATTATCAAATTGGTAGCAGGTTCAAGCCAGTTAAAAATAATACTGTAAAGGAAAAACAAGTATAAGAGAATCAGCCTCCATCGAGACTCGGGGGTGTTGGGATTGTATCTTTTATTTTATTTGAGATCAGAATCACTAGTGCTATTCTGTATCCATCTCACAGTGAAAAATCGCGCAATCTATAGATATGTTTAACATAAATTAGTTATAGGGTAGGTAACAATGAGTAATAATAAATTAAAAATAAACATAATATTTACAATATACAAAATATACATAATATTGCAATTAATAATAAATTTTGTAATTTAAGAATAATAATTAAATAATACAGACATAACAACTATTCAAAGAAAACAATATAAATTAGTTAATAAACAGGATACATGCACAGGTAACTATAAATAATGTAAAATATTGTAGTACATTTTGCAGATAAAGTACAAAATAATGGTTAAGCGAAATGTTATTATCTTATTCGCGATCTCCTGACTTTGTTTATATTATAGTTAAAATTTGCTCTTATAAATACTACTTGATTATCTCCTGCAACAGGGCTTCCTCTTTCCTATACTTTTGCTGTGACCTACAGGGTCCATAATGATCTAAATTATATAGTTACCACCTAAGTACACATTATGGTAAAGCAATAAAGATATTGAGTATTGAATATTAAAAAGTTGGTGAAGTAAGCGTGGAGTGAGCTGTGAGTGCCACTGATGCTAGGGATTGACCAAGACGGGTTGACAATGACAACTCTCTACACGCAAGTCTTCACGGTGAGATTTTTACAGAATAGACATACTGATAATCAGTCTCGCGATCTCTTGGAGCCGTCTAAGAGTCTACGTCATCAGCAGATAATGATGATGCCATCATAGCCATCCCGTCTCGATAGGGGTGTATTTTAAACGTTTTACCAGTTATGTTAGATCCGATGTTATATGGGAAGAGACTTACTTATTGGAAGCATTTTCTAAATCCAGGTTGTTACTGCCAATTTTCCGACAGTTTTTTTTTGTTTGTTTGTTTGGCATCTCGCAGGTCAACCTATGCGGTTGTCGTCTGCTTAAGCGGACTTGCCTGTGGATTCCCTAATAAATTAAGGCCTCCAGCCAGGACTTAAACTTATATACTAACTAAAACTAAGCGACAACGCTAAGGGCACCCCCTGTGGGGTACGAACCTCGGCTTAGGGCGTCGCTGGAAGAGGGCAGCAAATGACTAGCTGGATCAGGATTGGTATTAATTAGGGACGAATTTAAAGCTACAGGCTCAGCGGCGCGGGCTGGCTCGAGCAAGGGTCGGGAGGGGCGTCGATTTGGGCGTCGCGGCGGGCCTCGGCGGCGAGGGCGGTAGGACGGCGATCGGGTTTTGGGCTTATGTAGCGTGCTAGTGGCCTTGCTACTCTCCTGGAGGAGGGTAGTGGCGTCGTCGGGGTCGATTAAAGTATGCCTTGGTCGGCGAATACTGCTAATGCGAGAGGGAGTGTAGCGGGCGGCCGCTGTAATCAGGGGGTTAGAATGTTTGATGCCGCAGTCGAAGAAACGCTTTGATAAGCGTTTCATGAACTGTTTTATGGTTGGCATTTTGAGGTCGACGTGAAGATCGATATTACGGACATAGAAGGGGGCACCCGTGACCCTTCTGAGGAAACGGTTTTGGAGGGTCTGCATCTTGTGGAGATGACGTGGGTGAGCGTGCGCAAATACAACGCAGGCATAGGTCATGATGGGACGGATGACTGCGGTATAGATGCGGAGCTTGCATTTGAGGGACAGTTTACTACGGGCTGTCAGTACGAATTGCAGCCTGCTAAGAGCGAAGGAGGCGCGCGCGCGAACCGCCTTAATATGAGCCTTAAAGGTAAGGTTCTCATCGAGGATCACGCCTAGGTATTTGGCTTGCTTCTCCCAAGGGATTGGCTTGCCGTACATAGTGATCGGGCTGGGAAGTGGGGGAGGGAGTCGACGACGTCTCGAGAAGAGAACCGCCTGACTCTTATCGGGGTTGACCTCGATTCTCCATTTCCGAAACCAAGCGCCTAAGACGTTTGCGGAGGTTTGGAGAGTACGAGCTATAGCGTTGGGACAGTGACCGGTATAGTAAACGGCAGTGTCGTCGGCGAAGAGAGCCAACTGAGCCTTTTTACTTTTTGGGATATCGCTAGTGAACAGCGTGAAGGCGAGAGGAGATAGTACGGAACCCTGAGGGACACCGGCGCGAATAGGATGAGGGGACGAGAGTGCTCCCTCGACGCGATAGCGAAAGGTCCGGTTCGACAAAAAGTCTCGTAAGATGAGCACGAGACGATCTGGCACTCCTAGTTGGTAGAGCTTGTATATCAAGCCGTTGTGCCAGACTTTGTCGAAGGCTTTCGCTATGTCGAAGAATAGCACACCCGTCGTCGCGTTACGCTGCAGACCAGCGCATAAGTGCTCTACGATACGGTGGACCTGTTGGGTGCCCGAGTGTTGGCTACGGAATCCAAACTGCTCGTTGGGTATGAGGCTCTTTGCTTCGGCGTAGTCTTTGAGACGCTTATAAATAAGCCTCTCGTAGATTTTGCCGAGGACATTGAGTAAGCTAATAGGGCGGTAGCTGGAGGGCTCAGACTTTGGCTTGCCTGGCTTTGGGATACCGATGACGGTGGCTTCTTTCCATGCTTGTGGGAAGATGTTGTTGCTCAAGGCGCCATTGAAGATGGCGGTCATAAGCATTATTAGCGGGGCAGGAAGGAGTTTGTATACCTTATTGGTAATACCATCCGAACCGGGGGCCTTACGAGCGTGGAGCCCTTTAATGATGTCGTGCACTTCGTCTGGAGTGACGGGAGGCAGAGGATCATCAGGGTCTTCGACGGGAGGGAGGGAGGCTCTTCGTTCGACTTCAGCGTCGACCTTGTTCAGGTGAGCTTGGTCTACTGGTTGGGAGCTGGGAGAACATTGGGACTCTAGGCTGTCGGCAAGACATTCAGCCTTATCGGGACTGTGCGACACTATTGTCGGGGCGGATGAGAGGAGGCATAGAGACCTCTTCTGAGGAACGCAATTTCCTCTGTAATTGCCAGAAGGCTTGATGAGTGGGCTCGAGTTCGCTGAGCATCTTGTTCCAGCCATCAGAGCGAACCTCCCCTATGCGTTTCTTTACAGCACGCTGTAAATGGCGCATGTGGGCTTTGTTCGCGTCACAAGGGAAGGAGTCGTAGGCACGGATGGCCGCGTTCTTCTCGGTTATCAGGTCACGTACGTCAGCAGGTAGTATCCAGCGATGGTCTTCCATCACCGGAACTTCCCGTGAACAATCCGTCAATACGGATTGTACGTGCTCTGTAAACGAGTCGATTGCGGCCGTCGTGTCGGCGACTGACACTAAGTGATCGGGGATGGTGTCTAAGTGAGGCGACGTGGTGGATTTCAGTCTTTCGCTTACTTTCCTCCAGTCGGTTATCGTCTGGGTCTGAGGGGGGCGGTTGGGGTCGATCGGGCCCGAGTAGGGTGCAAGATGCATGACTACAGGGCGGTGGTCAGAATTTAGCTCGTGGAACGTCTCAATCGATTGCAAACGGAGGTTCACATTCTTGAGCAGCGCTACATCGAGAACATCGGGAAGGTGATTAGGATTACCTGGGAAGTGAGTCGGGCTCATTGGAGCGATGACGTCAAAGTTAAGGGATTCGCCTAACTTGAAAACTAACCTACCTCTGGTTGAGGTTGTGCTACTATTCCACGCCGGGTGCTTGGCATTAAGATCCCCCGCCAAGATGACGGAGTCACTCATACCGAAGAGGGCAGTGAAGTCCTTTTGGAGCGAGATGGGATCCTCCGGACCATTGTCGGGTGGGATATAAGCGGAGATGATGGTGATCGGTTGGTGGCCGGTCATGCCGAGCCGACAGATAGAGGTCTCCAGATGGGAGAAGAGAGGAGGTGGGTCTATAGGGATACAATACAAAGATTTCCTAAAGTATATGAGTGTGCCACCCTTGTGACATCGAGACCTGTCATTGCGAACTAGTTTAAAGTTGGCAATATTCGGGTTTCGGTGATGTGGTTTTAAAAAGGTTTCCTGTATGAGGAGGATGTCAAGCTGATGGTCGCGGAGGAAAGTGGCGATCTCATCGCGTTGACCTGAAACGCCATTTGCGTTGAAAAAGCCTAATTTAAGGGATCGGGGTTTGTTACTATTTACTCTCGTATTATCCATTGAGAATTAATATTTGAGTGAGTGTAGAACTTGCGCGATCTCGGGATACGCGCTGAGAATTTCCATGAGGCGGATTGCGTTGCCGTTTGCAGCAACGATTTCTTCCGCCATTTTATCCGCGGCGGTGGTGAAGAGAGCCGCGTATGTACTTAATATGATTTGGGCGCTGTTTCGGCCCTGGATTCCCTGAGGTGCCGCTGGAGCGGCCGTAGGGGCCGCGGGGGCTACCAAAGGCGCTGGGATGGCGGTAGCCATCAGCGCTGGAAGTTGCGCGGATTGCGCTGGTTGCGCGGGTTTTGATGGCACCGAAGCTGCGGGAGCCTTCAGGTGGTTAAGGTTAGCCCAGGGAGACGGCCTCTGCGGACTGAGCCGCTCCGGCATCAGCGCGGAAGGAGGCTTTCCCCAGGGGCTTTCCCTGTGCTGGCGGTCGCTCGCGCGTTTCGCGAGTTTGGGAGAGGAGGACTTCGGGGCCTTAGGACAGCCCCGGTAATTTGCCGGGTGTCCCGATTGGCCGCAGAGTACACAGCTGGGAGGCTCTAAACATAGTTCCCTATCTTTAGGGCGGGTACAGTCGGCGGTGCCATGCTCACCTAGACACTTGACGCATCTAGGGGTGGCATAGCAGTTGGACTGCGAGTGACCATATAATTGGCAGCGATGACACTGTCCAATTAGTTGAGCTCTGTAAGGCTTCTCTATTGAGATGCCTGAGAGCGAACACACCGACTTAACTTTAAAAATCGGGTGGTGCCCTTCAGTGGGGTCACAGATGACTAGGACCATGTCATAGACAAGGCCCTGCCTCGCTTTGTGCAAGCGATGGACGGCGGACACTGGGATTCCTTGAGCGATGAGGTCGCTCTTAATCTCCTCGGTGGAGATTTCTTGAGGGACGCGCCTTATTACGACGCGAGTAGGGGTTTCCTCCGGAAGGGAGTAAGTGTGAAAGGAGTAGTTCCTTTCACGTAGGGCGCGGGAGAGATCCCTAAAGTCCGTAGACGTGGGGACGGTAACTTTGATCCCCTGGAGGGTGGATCGGGCGTTGGTGTAGTTGATCTTGCGATCAACACACATCTTGGAAATTTCAGTCCATTTGGACTTTTCCTGGACGTATATCGGGGGAGGGGGCTTCTGCTTCCTCGCGGTAGGAGCGGGTGGGCAAGCCATAGGGCTGGCGGGGCGACTGGCCCGCGGACTAGGGGCGGAAGTGGAGCTGGACGGTATGTCGTCCTGTTTTTTCTGGGCCTTGGTGACCGGGCCAGCGGGGGCGGAGGATTTAGCCGCCTTCCTCTTGCCTCCTTTGACCACGACTTGGAAGTCGTCATCGCTGGAGGAGGAGGTGCGGGCTTCTTCCTCGGAGAGTGGGACTGACGTGTCCATGCTCTCCGGGCGAGTCGTGTTTATTGCTGCGGCGCGCAGCTGCGTTGTCTCTGAGACAATGGCGGCCGGAACAATGGCGGCCGTGACAATGGCGGCCGGAACAAAGGCGGGCGAGACAATAGGGGCCGGATTAGCGGCCGGAGTATTATCTGCCGGTACAATAGAGGGTGAGACAATGGGGGCAGAGATATTAGCCGGAACATTGTTGTGCGGAACAAAGGGCGGAATGCCTTGTTCGTATGCAGGTGGCGATAGCGGGCTCTCAAGCGCGTCGCTGAAGTTAGCGAGAGCGCCTTGAGACGGAGCGGGACTAGAAACTTGGCTTATTTTGGCGCCATATTTCGCCAAAAACTCGGGGTCCTTTAATAGGACCTCTTTGAGGAACGCCAAGAGGACGGCGTCCTCCATGATCGGAGCGGGAACTATATTAGGGAAGGAATGGTGGAAAGAGAAAATTCCCTACGTAGCCTAAACCCTATACCTAACTCCCCGGGTGGATTGGCCCGGGGATGAGTTCCCTCCCTGTCGGGTGTAGACAGGGAGGTGTGTACCTATTGGTGAGCCCTAAGCTTGTAACCCGTCGCCAGTCTTATTGTGCGAACGGGGCCCTGACCAGTCTAGCGCGAAGGGTGTAGACACACCCTAAAGACACTAGGTGAGTAGCTGGAAAGCAAAACTGTCACCAGAGCCGACTAGGAGATCCCCCAAGGCCGGTTATCTGGGACCCGTCCAACTAACTGCCTCGCCCTGAAGGGGTTCAGCGGGTGTGAATTGGGTCAACACCCCACTCGGCTTCGTTGACACCGTAAGGTTTCAACCGAGGACCACGAAACTGTGGTTTTACCCAGAAGGGGCCTAGTGAAGCTACTCACGAATGACTGATACAGAAAAGAGATTGCCTTGAAAAAGGCACTTTTTGATCGGTTAAAATCAAATCAATTTCTTGATTTAATTTTAAATCGGAGTAGTCGGGGCGACTACGATGACGTCACGTGGCAGCGACGAATAATAACAGGAAACACAACACTGGAGCGGGAGAGCGCACAAACACGTCCGTCCGCGGCGAGAGTCGAGCGTCGAGTCAATTTTCCGACAGTAAAAAATAATAATATTTATTTGCTTGACCTAGAAATCGTTTAAGGGTCGGAGTGTATGCACTTGATTTTCAACTATTATAAAAGTTTGCAGTACAAAAAGAAACTTGTGTTATATATGAGAGAAAGTCATACATAAAATAAAAAAATGCATTCAAACAGCTTCACTATACAAATGTTTACCAGAAGAACTTCACAAAAGCTCCAAACTTTTACTTTCATCCAACCTCTACGGTACCTCCACTACACGATGTCGTAAACTCAGTAGTGAAAGGGCCCAAAAGATACCACGGACAAATACTTATAAGTTCTTACAACCTTGGGCCACCCAATAATAATAACTGGTTTGGTTTTGGCCCCATAGAGTACACATAGAAGATATATGGCAATAAACAAAGGAACCAGAATAACTTGGTCTGTAGAAAATGAATAGCAACGAAGTATGGATTTTGTGAAAGATGATATAATGGCTTGGAAGGGGCTGACTACCTTGATGACGACTGATAGAGAAGTATGAAACAATGGTGCGAACATGATGTGCCGGCGCCGAATAATTTAGGATAAGGGCAAGAGTATGATGATTAAAATTATGGAGAATCACTTGTGGTTATATTCTCTTTGCACTTGGTGAACTAAATCACACAGCGGCCGTAAATATGGCTTGTAGTTGTGTGTGTGGCAATGTAAAGCATCGTCTTTGTCACTCATACCTGTAGATATGTCAGTTTCTTTATAAATTACGATATGCCTTGTCTTTCTTGTCTTTATTGTTTACGCAAAGCTTTGACGTCTTCTTGGGCTTTGTTTTAAATGTTGTCGGTCTCCTTGGTCTGGTGGTAAATTTTGTTTGCTGAGCGAGTACTTTGAGAGCGGTGGTGGTCCAGTGGTTACGGCCCAGACTTACGAGTTGTAGGTCCAGAGACCCAGGCTTTGCTTTGCGTAAATATATTATTATGCATCACCACTGCTCTCAAAACGGTGAAGAAAAACATCATAAGGAAACCCGCATGTCCTAGAACCAAAAAATTTAAGACATCCATGCCATCTACCAACACGCACTGGGCCTGCGTGGTAGGTTACAACCCCTCCCTCTCGAGCTCCAGCTGTGAGTCCCAGCTGTGAAAATGTTATAGACTGATTTTGCTATGAGCGACCTTTAAATATTTCAATCCCGAGTTTTTTTCTGTAAGAGAATTCCCAGGAGCCCTCTTGAGTCTGGATTTGTATTTGATAAGGCAATAGAGCCTTTGAAGCATGGAAAAAATTGGCATACGGGTACTTTTTACCTTTGCTCACACACTAACATAATTATAATACACCTTTGTTTTCCTCTAGGGGAGTAACTTTAAAACCAGTGCTTGTATAAGGTGTCAAGACATACCGGCTATATCGACGTGTTTTCAAAGCTGTTTATTTAGGTTATTTTATCGTTTGAACAGTAGTACAACCAGGTGTGCTTTAGTCATGCTTCTAAGCAATAGGAATGTGTCATCTCTTGTTAAACAGACCATACCTAAACTATTCTATTGTTTTTCGGTTTTGATGGCAATAGATGCAGATTCATAGAGCATCATAGTAAGTTTTTCGGTTGCTATGGTGGTGTATATCTCGCAAGGCAACCGAAAGCTTATGTCAATCATCCTTCTGTTGAAAGTCGCTGTAGAAATATGAAACGATTTGAAAGCGATCGTCACTTGTCTAGGTCCTTTCTGTTACTACACTACAAAGTGAACTATTACCTTCGTCTCACAATTTTACTTTTGGAAGTCGTTGAGCGACTGTAGGACCTGGTTTATAATTTATAAAACAACAGTGTTGAACTTTAAAGAAGTGGTTCTTTCGAGGTCAACTGGCGTCTATAACACATGATGTTGTCATTTCGCGTCGATAATAAAACGGTCTCAGTTGCTAGGCCTTGATGTTTTAGTCAGAAACGAAATTTGATACTATCAAATGCGAATGATGAAATGTTCACTGTCTTTCTGCGAGCAGTTTTTGACGCATTTCCAAAGTATGCTTGACATATTTGCCTGTCTTTGTTTCATTTCGGTCATTATTATCATCAGGCTACAGTCCACTACTAGACATAGGCTCTACCCTCGGTTACTCTTATCCAGCTGCTATTAGCCATTTTGATTCATTACACGATTATGCTCTGCCATAAATTTTGACCGCGTAGTTGGTACTCTTTTCTATGAAACTTATTTTTTTATAACTGGATATAAATTTCTACGCTAGGGAGTCTAGAATCATCCTGCCTGGGCCGCGGGTTGTTCGAAAGAGATACCGTGGTCCTGGCACAGGCAACTGAAGGAACACGGGTGGGTTTTAGTTAGTAAAAGTCTGACACGCCCTGCCGCGCGCTTCAGAGCGGAAGAAGACGTTTGCGGATTTTGAAAAAAAGGGAATATAGAATTTGTGCTGATTTCTTTTTCAATTCAATGAGTCTTTATTTAGGAGTTAACTGTTAACAAAAAAGAAACAATTGCGTCCCCTGTCGGGCACAGCAATATTTAAAATAAATGGTAGAGAGGAAGAACGCTTTCATGATTTTTCTGAAATATTTAAGTTATAACCTTTCTTTTTTAGTTTTGCGCACCGATGTCCCAGCCTCACATTACAGTCTCATTACAGTCATTATACGTTCCAGAATACAGTTGTATATAATTACTCTGATAAAATATGATTATCTGGCCATACACTAGCGGGGTTATCTCTTAGATTATAGCACAAAAATGTTAAGTATCGGCTGCAAGTCTCTTATCGATAATATTTGCCCTGAACCCGCTTGAACTACAACCTTATGTGCAGAGTTACTAAGTCCGATGCAATTCGATAATTAGAAGGTTATTAATGCTACAGTGATCGTCTATGCTATAGAAGTCAGTGATAGTCTTCGTTTAGTGGTGTGCTATAGGTACACCTCTGCCTAACCCTTCTGGGATTGCAGGCGTGATGTTGATGTTGTGTGCATCGTCTTTATGGTTGAAAGGATTGTGGTTGATTAAAGCTTTTAAGATTACTATGATTGCCAGAAGATATTATAATTTATCCAGCGTCTGACATGGCTTCAATGTGTAGAAACTTACCTAAAAAGCGCGATGTGTGACAGCAGGTATCTATGTAAAGTTACCGCACTAAGCTTATTTTTCACTTTGAAGTTACATCTTGCTTTGAAGCTGCTATCAATATCTGGCTTACAAACATTATGTTTTTAACAAAGCTGTGAAGATGTACAATGTTCTGCATTTTTCTTGAAGTGTGAATGCTTTAATGTTCCATCCATCTTCGTGCAGCTGTTCATGTAGGGGGTGCCCAATGGCTCTCTGTACCAGGACTAGTAACTCAAACACAGATTAGGCGTGAAAGCTCGGTAATTATTCCAAGAAAGCCTAAGTAATCATAAATCAATCCTTGTTCGATGGCTTATCCGCCAAGAACTCACACAATTTTTACCTTTTATTCTCTGTCTAAATTAATGATTGTCTCGTTATTCGGCCATCTACGTAATAACGTATTCATAAGGTTGCATCCAAGCACCAAATAGGCTATAATCTTTACAGTACTTAGCAAATTGTCCATTACACTTATGAATATCTTGTTTGAAGCATCCGCATGCCATTCTTTTTTTGAGCTTTCTGAACTATGGAAATCGAAATGATTTTTAAATGTAGACGTAACGCTATTAGGATCCTGGTTTTCATAATCTCAATAATCGGGTGATTCTGTGCTTTTTTATAATAAGCAATTAACTCAAGTAACAAAACACCACACTGTGAGACCCTTTAGGTGTCGGTTATGGTGGCTTGAACTTGAAACACATTTTTTACTAAACCATAAAGAAACGTAATGTCACGTACTGATGTTCTTTTTTGTTGTTCACAAAAAAGGCAAAGGACAGACCACGATACGGCCTAGTTCCTCAATGGTGGAGGCTACCATAGTAGCAATACAATATGGCGATTAGGCGCTTAATAATTTGGAGATTGCAAGACACTAGTAAGCATCTTCTACTCTTCAAATACTCATTATTTTTTGTACGTAATATCTGCAATACCTGTGGTTCTTATGTTAAGCATAGCAAGACAACATTGGTCGCGGGAAACTTCGAACTTGGCGGACGCGACCTTTTTGAGAAAAAAAAATTTAAATTGAAAAACTTGTAAAATAGGATCAGTGAGTGTTCTTTTCTCTTTTATATATAATTTAATATTCGTTTTGTGTATTTTCCTCAGTAGTGCTTTGTTTCCGTTGTAATAAAATACCCTGTTGTAGTTGCCTTGTGAATAAATAAATAAATAAACGTGACATTGGCTGAATGCACAAACCGTGCGAACCAAAACCAAAAAAAATATAACAACTCTGTAATGTTGGCGAAAATTCAAAAGCAACAAACCTCAACCAACATGTGCTGGTCTATTATCGAAATCAGGGATTTCTAATTCTGTAAAATCAATGAAGGTCTTTAACGCGTCTAAAGTATAAAAGGGTTTCATAAACTAAGTAACAAGTACTAAGTATCTTTTAACTATGAAACTGCTGGTAAGTCATCAAATCTTAAGAAAATGGCTGCGCAGACGCCGAGGTCATACAACGACACAGTTTCCAACAATGGCGTCGTCACTCCGCGTAACATTACGCCGATTACGTGTAATGTTCGCGTAATTACGCATTGTTTGCGCATGCACATGTACAGTCAACTGCACACCACTAGTAACAATTTGACATTGACCGCGTCTTTGTTGTAAGGGCGATTTTCGTAATGCAAGTTTTACCAAACTGTGGTTTTTGCGAAATAATAAAATAAAACAGAAACTTGTCATTTTATTACAGTTATAAAATTATTATATTATACTTAAATGTTTTATGAATGAAATGTGACTCATTTGCACTCAGTGGATTCTGATGACTTTAATCATTTCCTTTTGATGATTCTTGTAATTAGTTTATCAAAGCGATGAGTGTGCTTGGTTATTTTTTTAAAGTTTTTAACGGTACTATGTTTTAATTGAATGATTTCCCTGATGTCATACCGAGGAATTGGAACGTGAAGGTCAAAGGCAGTCTATCATCAATATTTTATGTAAAATATTGATGATAGACTGTATCTGGTCAGATTTCAAAATGATTGTCGTTTAGTTCGGAAGATGCTGAAGAATAAAACACCTGTGGGATCTACACCGCCACATGCGAACAAACGCATCAATCCTGAATAGCGCAAGCAGAGTTTACCGCGCAGATAGCATATATACAACTTCCCGACAACACTCATCGGGCAGTTGCCCACCAGATACGACATCCATCTGGTCAGAGGATCCTCCCTTTTCCAAGAGTATGAGTGAACTTTACACCCTGTTCCTCATATCTCTTCACTGGTGACCCCGAGTATGAACGTCAGCGCAGCCTTCGTGCAACTACTTCAGCGTGACGTCATCATCATCACTCCCGCAAGTCACACAGCCAGCCAGCAACCACGGCTTGAACAGTTGTCCTGACCATCAGCATGCAGCGCAAGCGCATACCTGGTCATCACCTTCAGCCTCATCAGCAACCTTGGCACAGCACACTGCACATTCGGCCGGTCCACAAGCAGAGCGCTTAATCCCTCTCCTGGTCGACATCAGCAGTCAGCCACCCCGACTCACTGGGGCATCTTCGCAGACATTTCCGACTCACCGCGAACTATGCGACACCCGGTTCCAACCCACTGGAACCCAACTGGCATTGGCAAGCATCGCAAGATACAAGACTTAGTCCACTATCGACCTCCGGTTTTCGGAGGGGAGTGATGTGGCGGCATCTACACCGCCAAATGCGAACAAACGCATCAATCCTGCATCGCGCAAGTAGAGTTTACCGCGCAGATAGCATATATACAACTTCCCGACAACAATCATCGGGCAGTTGCCCACCAGATACGACATCCATCTGGTCGGAGGATCCTCCCTTTTCCAAGAGTATGAGTGAACTTTACACCCTGTTCCTCATATCTCTTCACACCCTTCTGTTGCATGCTGTAGTATATCGTATAGTTTAAAAAATAATAATAGTTTTAAAATATATAATAGTATACCAGCAGCTATTAGAAATAGAGAGGGTCTGAGGTCCTTAAAGAGGTCTTTGTTTAAATTCCTAATAGACAGATGTTACTACTCCATCACTGAGTTTACCACTGATACACGGAGGTATGACGATTCCGACTTGCTAATAAGTCACTAATGATTTAATTTTATTGATTAAGTTTGAATTTGTTTATATATATATTTGTAATGAACTGTTCGCCTAACTGACATATTTTAAATTGTTTTTTTTTAAATGTAATCTATTGACATGCCACCTTAATTATAATTGATTGTTTATGTTAATTTGTACCCCATACATTGGCAAAACATACATATATACACATATTTTAAACGTCTTATTATCTGTAACCATACCTATGTTTAACAAAATAAATGCCTGATTGATTGAGTTTTCATAGTTTAGTTAGTGAGACTTCTGAAAACGACGTTTCAAAAAGATGAAAAGATTTAATGTCACGTAGATAATGTAACATCACTTTTAGAGCGCCGCTGAGGGTAAAAGTCAAAGGTGCAAGGGAGACCCTCCCCAAACAATGAAATACAGGCGTGTCATTATATAAATCATATATAAATGTTATCAACATATTTTTTACTGGCCGGACTTAAAAAAAATCTTTTCGTATTTTTTGCCGATTTCTTGCGGAAGGCTTAGAAGCCGATAAAAGCAACAAAAATAAAGAAAGCTAGCGAACACGACGAGAAATCGCGGGCAATGATACGATGCGATGCGATGCGATGTGGTTCGGGGTCAAGAAACTTTACGCGGACTAAATAATATAACCACTCACTTTTCTCCAGTTATGTTTATGTTCTACATAATAGGGGGCAAGCCCATTGTCATCAACCGGTCTCCGAGCTGCTACTGAGAAATTCCAAATGAAAAACCCAATTACACTTTTCCCGACCCTGGAATCGAACCCACGAATCGAACCCAGGACCTCATGCACAGCAGAAGCGCAGTGGCGAAATGTGGTACCTTAAGTAGAAGTCTGCCTATCCGCTCAGGGAATTCAGGCGTCATGTTACGTTATGTCTTAAACATAATGTACTTAGATACTTACGTTTGTACACGGTCTTGAGAGCACTGGTACGCCCATGACATCATACAGTCAGTTAATCCGTACCAAGTGCATGATCTTGTTGAGTTCTTCCGATAACACTTCCAACGCGTGTGGGTTTAAATTAAACCGTCTGGTGGTGTTGGCTATTTTACATTAACGACGACGTCGATGTATAAACGTTAACGAGGCAAAAGGAGTACGTTTCGCAGCAGGTGGCGTTATGTGGGTTCTGCCTACCCCCATGGGAAGAAGGCGTGAGTTTAGATACTGAAACTGAAACTTTAGTTACTGAACAAAAGAGAAACACATACTTAAAATTAGTCACACACAAAAAATTATTGTACAAGTGGTGGTCTAAAACCGCTTGAACACCTGTCTCCTGAAGTAAGTAAAGATATATTTGTATCTCAGGAGCCAAAATTCCTCAAAACGTTGATTATTATTCCAACTTAAATGCTGTCAAGTTAAAGAGACTCGGTAATTACATGTATCGGTATTCAAAATCAAAAGTCATTTATTCAATATAGGCTGAGAGTCAGCACTTTTCGAACGTCAAAATTACTTAAGGCAGTCCCCCAAAACGCCCGCCCTTCACCACTTCCTAGTGCTTTAGCTGGGAAGAAGAAGTGACGCAACTAACTCCCCAGCAGCACAGCTGTCTGTTCGGTTAGAAGAACTGATTTTATACAATTGTAAGTAATTACCAAAACGAAAAATTAAATTAATTACCATACTTATTGCGAGAGGTATTCATGAGGAGATCTGTAAAATATTTTCTGTATCGTCGTAAAAAAAATCTGCAACCAATTAATGATCTTTGCTTTCAGCGCAAATTTGGAATAAATTCTCTATGATATTGAAAACCGCATCAAAATCCGTTGCGCAGTTTAGAGAAACAACGCGGCACACAGACAAGAAAAGCGAGTGTAATTTATAATAATTATGCACCTATAGATTTTATTTAGGGTCCAAAAACGCACAATGTGGTCTGTTTGTTTTTCTGCCTACCACCATGGGAAATTAAGCATATAAGTAACAAACGTCATTAAGTGTCCATTCGGGCCTGTGTATATATATATAATATATAGATGTAGACAAGCCTAGGCGTTGGACATAAGTACTAGATTAATATAAGTCTACTAAGAATATAATTTTTTGGTTTGTATTTTTTTCCTGAAGCCGTTGGTTCTGCCAAGGCCCATTTCGGGGTTATCCATTAATTACCGGACACCCTGTGTACAATGACAAGCCAATTTACTTTGTAATTTGTTATATTATTTTAATTATTGTGAATGTGAAGACTATGTGTTGTATTTTTAATGTCCCTTTTTTGTTAGTTTTAATCATGGTCTGTGGCAGCTTGAGTAATGTATGCAGCCTACCCAAATCCGGGTCCTTTCTTTGGTAATGTTTCATTTCGTCGGATCGTTGAGCTCCATAAGTTCTCAGTTGAACAGCATGATTACTGACAAATGCGTGCACTGGTTGGACAGGTCCACTCAATCTGTGTGGTTTTTTCCACAAAAGACCATTTCAGACAACAATCTACACGGTTTTCACATGATCTGACCAAGATTATGTCTGGACTTAAAAAAAAAACTAAAAAACAATTGTTGTTTTAAATATCTTTTTTTTGTGAATATTTCAAGACATAGATTTAAATCTAAGTTGAAGTGGTGTCAGAACAATGAAAGCCATATAAAAATGGATATAATTGCAACCTCCATGAAAAAAAGAAATTTAGTTCTTTTAGAAGCAAACCAATTCCTTGAATCCTCGGCCGAGTCTGCCATCGAACGTTGATGGCTTATAACATCACAGTGATATAGCCAACACGTTCATGAACCACAAATACATCTAGGCAAGACATTCGGGCCTTGTGAAGGCGATATTAACGTAAGGTTCAACGTGAAAGATGTAAAAGATACGTTAAAAAGTATGAAACGAGGCAGGTCATCAGGGCACGATGGTTTGAGTGTTGAGCATTTAAGGTCCGTTGGTATACATTTACCTAGGTTACTTGCTATGCTACTTAATTTTTGTGTGGGTCTCTCTTACCTGCCTGACGCTCTCGTAGTTCCCATAGTTAAATATAAGACAGTTCATGCATCCGACAAAAACAATTGGGATGATGACAGTTTATTGTATTTTGTATCAGAAGACTGTTTGTTTCCAAATAGAGCAAACTGTTTTACAAAACGTGTAAAAGCTTAAAAAATTACCAAGTTATATACGTTTTAAGATATCTGTTCGACAAGGACAGCACTATCGTAGAAGTGACGTCACGACTATGCAACTTCATACTAGCGCCGTACATTGTCAGTACCGCGTGACAGGGACGGCAATAATCCCCTCCAAAAACTTTTAAAGCGTGTATCTTCTTCAAATTTACACCGATTTAACTGATTATTTCCATTATCTCATTTTTACTAAGCCTTCTTTGAAATTACATTATTTTTATGAACATTTTTTATATTAGTCATCATCCTAATTATAGGCCTACTTCACTGGGTACAGTCAGTCCAGTATTGGCAATGTGCAGGACAGCCTGCTTCAGAGACAGGTGAAGATGAATATCAAACTTAACGACGCGGCAACGCGCAGTTTGTTTTTTAACCGGTTTGTCGACGGAAAGTGCAATCCTGTGTCTCAAGCAGACTGTGCAGTACTACACGGACAGGAAGACACGATCAATTTTTTTGCCACATTCTGGCAAAAAAAATTGGTGAGTGAGTTATAAGTATATTTAAGTTTTGGTATGGAAGTCAGACAAACTGTGTTAGATGGTCAGATGCTCAATCATTACTATACGGGCCGGATTGTGGAGTGAGGCAGGGGGGTTTGACTTCACCCACTCTATTTAACCTGTAAATACATAGACCGGCTGGTTGGTGAGCTGAGTAGCGCTATGGTTGGTTGTTCTGTGGATGTTAGAATGATCAACAACATTATTTGTGCTGATGACATGGTGCTGCTCAGCCCATCAATCTGTGGACTAAGGAAGTTGCTGGCCATGTGTGAGAGGTACGCGGAGGCTCATGGCTTGAGGTGTAATGCTACTACAAGTGAAGTAGTGGTTTTTGAAGTACATAATAATACACCTACGAATATACCACCGGAGACGTTACAGAGAACACTATTAAAAGCCGTCTCTCAATTATAAATACCTCGGTCATGTGGTCACGGTTTCTCTCGCAGATGACCAGGATATTGATAGGGAGCGCAGGGCGTGGAGCAGCCCGATGCAATATGCTTGCCCGTTGGCTTACGCGGTGCACTGACCAGATAAAACTGACGCTCTTCAGAGCGTACTGCCAGTCGTTTTACTCGCAGCTTGTGGGTCAGGTATATGCAGAAGGCTTACAACGCTCTGCGCGTGCAATATAATAATGCGTTGAGGATATTGTTGGTGCTGCCTCGATGTTGCGGAAGTGTGAACACATGACTTTCATGCCATCATGCGCAAACGGCGTGCATCGATGTTGCGGCGATTCAGGGGTAGCCCGAACAGTATTTTAGCTACACTGGCGGACAAGGTTGATGGACCATTTATCAGGCTCAGGGCTGGCAGACATGTGCGTGCACATGTTCATGTAGCTAATTAATCTTTTATTATTGTATTTTTCATGTTATTGTGTTTACTAACATAGGCTAAATTGATACCAATACTATATGGATCCCTGAGTCTGTTATTTTTTTTTAATTTGAATTTAAAAGAGATTGTGGCCTCTGAGTTTCTATTGGATTTTCTTTTCAAAGTAGTCAGATAGGAAACGTCGACCTCATCTAGTTAAAAAATATGATTGAAGTGTAAAAGTGTTTTTACAAACCAATTTACAGAAATAAAATGATTTATGATTCAGTCCGCCGTTCAATTCCTAGGTGAACCTAAGACAAAGGGTCATGGCCATCCGGCTGGTCCGGGGATACCGCACGGTCTCATGCGAGGTGGCGAGCCTCCTTGCCGGATTGCCGCCATGGGATCTGGAGGCAAAAGCACTCGCGCCACTCCCATACGTGCGCGAAGGCTAGGCAAAACGCCGGGGTGTAACTCCGCTGCCGCGAGAAATCACGGTACAGCGGACAGAGCTCCGGCGGGATCTCATGGCGACATGGAGGGTGCGATTGTCGCAACCCAGTGCTGGGCACGCCACAATAGCGGCGGTAAGTCCCCTCTTTGAGGAGTGGTTGGAGAGGCGCCACGGCGTCCTCACCTTCCGCCTGAAGGTCCTGACACAGGTCCTCACCGGACACGGTTGTTTCGGGAGGTTCCTGTTTCGCATAAGGCGGGAGGAAACGCCCGGGTGTCACCATTGTGTGGATCGCCCGGAGGACACGGTGGAGCATACGGTGGAGGTATGCCCAGCTTGGGCGGAGCACCGCAGTGTCCTCAGGGAGGCGATTGGCGGCGGCGATCTCTCGCGTCCGGCCCTGGTCCAGGCCATGGTACGGAGCGAGAGGGAATGGAAAGCCGTCACCTCCTTCTGCGAAGCAGTAATGCTCGCGGGCTTGCGGACGGCGAGCAATGGGTAGCTCGCCGCCGGTAAGGACCAGGCCCGGGTCGACGGCGCGTTGTGTTCCACGCGCGCCTCAAAGAGATGTCAGCACAAAGTGACGGGGTCCGATAGGGCCGACGCCGGGTTATTCTACAGAGAAAACCGTGGCCCTGGCACAGGCAACTGAAGGAACACGGGTGGGTTTTAGTCAGTAAAAGTCTGACACGCCCTCCCGCTCCACCCAGAGCGGGAGAAGTCATTTGATGATTTCCCACCCAAAAAAAAAAAGAGGTGAACCTAAGAACTGGACCGAGGGCTTCAAAATAAGTTAGATTATTCCGATACCGACTTCCTATTCCTGATGTTACACGAACAACATGATAATTTTCACGTTCTTTGCATGACTGCTAAACATAGTCGAGTCTGCTTTTAAACTCGTCATCATCTGCCTAGACTTTTCCCAACTACGTCGAGGTTGGCTTCCTATCTGACTGGATGGAGCTGAATACCAGTATGTAACATGGACCGACTGCCTGGCTGACCTACACAACCCAGTTACTAGGTAATACGATACCTATTGGTAAGCTAGTTGTCTGACTTTCGGGCTTCTGGCGACCCATAACAACTGGCAAAGATGACAGGCGGGACCAACGGCTTTACGTGCTTTATATGGCACGTTGGGTTCTCGGAATGTAAAGATGGTCACCCATCTACGGGCCGGCCGCAACAAGCGTATCTTAACCTGATCCATCGACCCATGCGGCTGTTATAACCTAGCCACGAGCCCCTAGCTCCTGCTTTTAAACTCGTGTCAAAACTAATAACTTATATAAAAAAAAGATATGCAATGACTTTAGAACCTCCTTCTTTGTTTTGTCGGCTAAATAAGTTGTGTTGTATGCACATAAAAATATTAATCTGTTTAAAAAATACAGTGATATCCATAATATAAATACTAGGAACAAACAGAAAGTCGTTGTTCCCACTACCAGGCTCAAGAAAATAGGTGGCTAGTTTAAATGTCAATGTATACGTTCTAATAATAAACTTCCTAGCCACATTCAAGGACTAAGCCTTAATAAATTCAAATCTTTTATAAAGCGGAAATTATGCTAGAAAGCCTATTATTATACTGTCAAAGACTATATTGAGGAAAGGAAGGCTTGGGATTGAGCTGCTCCAATAAATTTACACAGACAAATGTCCTTTCTTTGGTAATGTTCGTCGAATCGTTGAGCTCCTTAAGTTCTGTGCTGAGCTGCATGATTACTGACAAATGTGTGCACTGACTGGACAGGTCCACTCATTCTGTGTGGTTCTTTCCTCAAAAGACCATTTCAGACCTCAAACTGCATGGTCTTCACATGACCTGACCAAGATTATGTCTGGACTTTAAAAGAGACTGTGACCTCTGAGTTTGTTTCGGCGTTTCTTCTCATAGTAGTCAGATAGGAAACGCCGATCTCATCTACTTTTAAAATATGATTGACATGTAAAAGTGTTTTTAAAAACCTACTTACAGAAATAAAATAATTTATCATTATCATTAAGAAGATTTTTTCCTAAACATACCTACGTACATAAACTCACGCCTTAATCCCATGGGGGTAGGCAGAAACTACAGACCGCCTCCTGCTACGATCCTTACGTAATCTTCTATCAGTTTCTATTTAGTCTTCTGCCTGCACAGTCATTTTTAAGATCGCTCCGTACTAGTTCATTTCGGACAGTGAACTAGTTCATTCTATTAGTTCTAATAGCTCAATAGAGCGAATACGGTCTTCGCTCTCAGTCAGCATCTCATCTCATTTTTGCACATTCGGTGGGTCGGGTTCGGGTAGCATCGTCATTCGTCGGCTATTCTCTCTCGTTCTCATTTACAGACATCCAACGTATCTGTCAAACAATCTGTGACTGTTTATCATTTCTCGTTCTCGTTCGCACAAACGATCGCGCGGTTTACAATGTACGAGATCGAAAAGAGCTATTAGATCTATTAGACCGATTACGAGTCAGCGTTCGGAAACGTTTCTTCTATTACAGTGCGAAGATACGGTACACAAGACTATTTCTATTCGCCGGTTGCGAGGACTACACAACTTAAGCACCTGACCTCTCTGAAGAACTTAACATGCATCTTTATAAAATAAACAAAGATAAAAAGCTACACTCGGAACTAATTTTTAAAACGAACACCGAAGAAGGATTAAGACCTCTCCGTAGCGCAAATGATATCTCTTTCGCGAGAATACGTACAAATTACGGAAAGAAAAGTATTACATACGAAGGGGCACAGATGTTTAACAAACTACCACGAGAAATAAAATCCTCCAATATATAACTAAACAAAATGTTGATTTTTGTTTCGCATGAATCGTTTGCTGCTACCTTCAATGTATTTTATGTACGTTAATTATTTTTGTCTTCTTCTAATATTCGTGCGCGTCATACTAGCTCTGCTCACGAATGTCATCATTATTAAATAGTTAAATTATTTGTCATTAAGAGAAATTTGTAGTAAATTTCTTTTAGTTGATAAAGATTATTTCTTAATGAAACAATAACGGCACACATCTACATCGGATCATTCAAACTACGCATCACATTGACGTCACGCAAAATCCTGTATCGCGCAAGCAGATTTTACCGCGTAGCTATCATATAATACAACGTCCCGAACACAATCGTCGGGCAGTTGCCCACCAGACACAACACCCGTCTGGTCGGAGGATCCTCCCTTTTCAATAGAGGATTAGATAACTTGACACCCTGTTCCTCATACCTCTATAGCACTAATGTGGAGTTTCTTGGCCGTTCTTCTCCATATGTACCTACTACGCTGTGGAATGGGCAACTAGCTTCATCTCTCTGACTGACCGACCCGGTGACACTTCAAAAGTGCCTGTAATTGGTTTATTTGAAATAAATGCTTTGAGTTTGAGTTTGTCCTCTTAGGGCGTCCCCTCCCGGTGAACACACAACGCACACTCACATCTGCCTTGTAAATACCTCTAGTTAACACGGATTTTACTTTAATTTTATCACCCTATTCTACAGTATCATCAGTTTCAATCTATATCCATGTAGCAATAGAAAGTGGTGTTCCGAATGGCAATATTTGATCAAATGGCAAAACTGTTATGAAATAGAGAACGTTGGCACAATTTTATTGTACGCGGCACTCGGCAGATCTCTGGCATTTAATTAAATGTTTTAGCAATCTTTGTGGGGAAACATCGATGGCACTGATAATTAAGTATTGTGCTTTGAAGAAATTTTAATCAAAGGTTCCTACTCATCACGATGGAGTCAAAAAAGATTTCTGTCATAGTAGGGCAGGATCCACAGATCGCACTTTGTCTTTACTTTACTTTACTAAGAGCTGATTTTACCAAAGTCTTTTATCCGTTGAAAAAAATTAACGTCTGACTGTTCTAGTATGAGAAAACTGTAAAAAAAACTCACAAAACTTTAAATGTTTGGTAAAATTTGCCCTAAGGAGAGTTAACGTTCCTACGATTATGAACCTTAACCTTAAGCCAATAGGTGCTGTTGCTGAATAGTATAGTATAAGCGAATGTGAGCAAGGGTACGACCCTAACTACAAAAATAATTATCGTTAACGTTTTACAACATATAATAATTTAAAGTAAAGTCAAAGTGCGAATTGTGAATTTTGCCCTAAGCTTAGTAGGTTAGCTGCCTACCTTGGCAGTGGTTCTGACTAACCGGGGTGTAAAGGGCGCATATTTATCACCCTTTGTGCTTCGTGCTTCGTGCTTCGTGTTAAAGCTTACCGTGATATTTGTGCAACTGATTATAACTTCAAACGATTTAGAGCTCTATTCAACGGAGAAAAATATTTGAAATAACAAAGAATACTGTAAAGTACTGATATCAAAAATGTTCAAAACAATTATTTGCGCCAATCAATTCGAAACCATATCTGCACCTACAATATGCGAGCAAACAAATACACGAAGAAAATATATCTCGATTCCCAACATTCAAAATCGAACTTAATCTTCTGAGACCTAAACTTGTTTACAATCGAAACAATTAATCGGAAAAGGCTTGCAAAATAGATTAATAGTAATATAACGTAAACTTGAGTCAGAATGCACAGGTTTCCCCCATCCGAATTCCGACCTTGGCGAAAGTGACTTAACTGCATCTGTATTCAGGCTTGTTGGTGCAATAGCAATAAATTATTATGTTCTGGACCTACTTGTGCAAACTTTAAATGGTTTGCCTTGAAAGTATTAATTAAATTGTAGTAGTAAATCTAAAGCTACTTAATATAACATCACGCCTTATATTCTGGAAGGGTTAGATAGATGTGTTATTAGTACAAATACATTTTAAGTTACATAAAGCCAATGACCCAGCTTCCTGTGTAAGAATTTTAAAGGAATGTTTTATGAATAATATATTCAATTTTCTTCCTCTCTTTCTAGGGCAGTATCTACAAGCTATACGATAAACAAAAGCTAATAGGTACGGTTGCCAAAAGATTACTGAACCGACACGCCAGGTCTTCTCTAATCTTAAGTATTGTCACTAGCGCAGTCTATCAATAAATGGGACCTCTACAGAACGTATAGCTAAGTAAATGTGCTAAAAGTTGCATGCAAAGAGCATGAAACTTCTAAGTGAGTATAGCACCTACAATTCAATGACGCATAGTGTACGTCCGAGGTAAATGTTATAAAAGCTAGAAGGTGCACTTATAACGTCTGACGTTTCATAAGTGTCCAGCACTAGGTAAAATTTATGTGACATAAAATACTGTATTTCAGTACTGTAGAGGTGTTTTCTAGCATGGCTTCCCCATGCAACCTCCACTAGCATTTTATAAGCTGGTATCATGTATTATGAGATAAACGATTTTGAATGCTATTTCATATTTAGAAGGATAGAAAAATATTTGTTTGAACCCGCTAATTTCTAGAACTACAAGTCGTTAATGAACCCAATTCTTAAGAAAGTTTATAGGCTATTTAAAATCACAACAAAAAGAGAGACAGAACGCTAAGCGAAAACAAAGTAATAGCGGAAATGTGGCTGTTATTTTAGTGTACATTGTGGTGTCTTCCACTCAAGCCGCGGGCAGATCTGAAAGACAAGAAAAGGACAGGTGTTAGAGCACCTGTTTGCAAGACTTTCCTCTCTTTCAGCTGCTGGAGTATTAGGGTTTAGGTACAATAAAGAGCTTTACCTACCTACTTCTTTTACAACTTACAAATCTTGCACAAAAAGCTCTTGCATCACAGCAAACCTTATCAGGGCCACAATACCGTTCACTATGATTCATCTCAATAACAGGTACGACCAATCAAGCAATTAAAATATCTTGTATTTTTATGGGAAATTAACACCCGCTCCTGATTGCTAGATTTTAAATAATAGTGATGAATCGAACCTAAATATTTTGTTTTTGGTCAAACTGGCTTTTGTATGAAGTGGTATGATTACATTGGGCAAATAATACTTAGAATTCCTATTTCCTATATGCCTTTGACAATATTTAAAATTGTCAAATGCATGTCGGACAACGCACAAGGAAGAGTCCCGAAGTTGGGATGAATTTATCCCAAGAACAAACTAAACATTTTTGTTGAAAAACATGTTCTCCCATACATCGACATAGTATACGTCACGGTCATTTGTTCAACTGCAAATGTAAGTTTGTAATCGCAAAAAAAAAACACTGTTTTAATTACAAATTAACGATTTTCGGACTTTTGCATTCATTTGGCACGTTAGACCTTGCTTCTTGCCAAATTTCATGATTCTGGTCAATGTTAAGTACCTTCTTTTTCTGTTTCTGATTTCTGTTTCTGGTTCTGATTTATTGGCGGGTATTAAAAACTGCCGCATAAATCGCTGTATTTTTATTGCGTTTGTGGCGGCATCTACACCGCCACATGCGAACAACGCATCACACAAATCCTGCATCGCGCAATCAAAGTTTACCGCACAGCTAGCATTTATACAAGTGGGCAGTTGCCCACCAGATACGATATCCATCTGGTCGGAGGATCCTCCCTTTTCCAAGAGTATGAGTGAACTTTACACCCTGTTTCTCATACCTCTAAACGTTCAATTAGAAGCTTGATATTTTTTGAGCTTCAAGGGACCCTAAACCAACGTATTTGATATTAATTTCAACTTGATATCTGAACGCATTCCTGAGAAAAAGGGTCGTGACAGACAACAGGACAGACATACAAACGGATGACGAAGTGATCCTATAAGGGGTCCGTATTTTCCTTTTGAGGTACTGAACCCTAACAATTGGAAAAGTTACTGTTATGACTGATTTATAAAAATTGCCAATTAACGGTGAAATTAAACTATTACATTATAATTCTAAAGATTATAATTACTTTTCTGAACGGTCTTGATTGTTAGTTAGAAGAGTACCTAGATACAGTCAGCCTCAAAAAGATTTTATTTATTTATTTATTATCAAGATCGACAAGAATTTATTGGTTGTCAACAATTTGTGTTCTTTAATAATGTACCAATGTGTAGCAATACTTATGTTTCTCAATGAGTTTTTACATATTGTGCGCACACATTAATACAAAATTATAGAAAACGTAAAGTAGGTAACCTAGGTAATCAGCAAGAATAACTTTAAGCCGTGTGAAAGCCAACACAATCAAACATTACTTACATATGCACAAACACCGCATTTATCTCTCCGAACAAAAACAACCAACCGCCAGTTTTTAAACCAACTGATTGTCTTCACATCAATAGTGTGAAAACACCACAAAAAGTGATTATTGCGCAATTATCTATTATCTTCGGACATTGTGCTAATTGACCGGACATTCTCCGTAATGACTGATCATTAGGCAGTCAAGGTTGAACGTATAAGAATGAAAGTTTAAACCTTTAAACGGTCACTGCTAATAGAGTTTGAGCGAAGAATACTAATTTTTGGGGAGAAAATAACAAAATTGTATAATGTTTTTGAAGAAGTAAATAAGGTGACGCGACAGGTCGGTACGAATGGAGCAATGACTAACGCGTAGAATACGTCCTAAGATTTGTGGATAAAATTCTGGTAAGGAAAAAATATTGAATGAATTTCGGGGCGTTCGTAACATTGCAAAACGAATTTCGCAGAATAAGAAAAACTTTTTTTTTTTTAGAACATTTAGTATTGCTGCAATATCTAATAAAGACTAAGTTTAAAATGTTACCGCCATAGATTCATGGCACAGCCACATATATAGATGTCTTATATGGGACAGCTGCCATAGTTTGTCTAGCACTAATTTAGTTTGTCCACTAGCTGATGTGGTTTTTCCACTAGCTGATTCAGTTTGTCCATTCGCTGATTTGGTTTTTTCAAAAGCATACTTTGCTGCATTTTGTGGAACAATTTATATGAAGCTTGGTCTCAGATAGATATCTACTCAAGTGACGTAAATTTAATAATAGTGTATTAATTAACAAGATTCTAATCAAACTGTAAATGATTCAGTATGTGTTTGAATATATTACACTAATGAGCCGTGTCGTTAGGCTATCTTAATTAGTTTCAATGGTAAACTAATAATGATGATAGCATTACGCTTTAGAGTCGCAGGTCCTCAAACAAACGCGCGACATAAAGGTAACGTGAATTCGAATGATTTTTTAATCGAAAATACAACCATCGTAATGTATTTTAGTTGATAATTTCGCGACAAGCATATTTAGTATCAGCCATAGATATGAATTGAGTCTTAAAACTAAGTAAACATTATGTGCGAAACGATTGTTTTTTCTAGGCCCACAGGTAGTCACAGAGCGATTGTCATCACTTTGCAACCTAATGACTGGACTGGCACTTATTTGAAAAAGACTAGGTGATAGATAAAATAAAATAACTTCTACAAGATTTATAATATCAAGTCAAAGTCAGAGTCAAAGTATTTATTTCAAATAGCTATATAAAAATAACAGCTTCCCCAAGAAATATAATATCAAGTCTAAGTTAGAGTCAAAGTATTTATTTCAAATAGCTATATAAAAATAACAGCTTCCCCAAGAAATATAATATGAAGTCTAAGTTAGAGTCAAAGTATTTATTTCAAATAGCTATATAAAAATAACAGCTTCCCCAAGAAATATAATATGAAGTCTAAGTTAGAGTCAAAGCATTTATTTGAAATCTATACTTCTATACTAATATTATAAAGAGGAAAGATTCGATCGTTTGTTTGTATTGAATAGGCTCCGAAACCACTGGACCTATTTGAAAAATTGTTTTACCATTAGAAGCCGAAATTATGTCTGATGAACATACGCTAGGTTTTTTTTTTTTCGAAATCCACGCGGATGAAATCGCGGGCTAAGTGCTAGTACGAGTAGATATATAAAAAATAGGTTCCCCAAGATTGATCATATCAAGTCAAAGTCAAAGCATTTTATTTGAAATAGCTATAAAAAAGGCACTTTTGAATGTCAACATTAACATTAAAAATAATTGATTCTAGTCGCCCCTTCCAAAAGGTAGTTTCGTATGGAGATGAATGGACAAGAAACTCCACCGTTGCTCTTTTAAAATGTTTTACAATATGTGGTAGATACATGGTGAATGAAAAAGAATAAGTCAGTGAATGTAAGTCAATGTACTAAATATAACAAATTATAAAATTAAATAAGCAACCGGTTTGATTTTGTCTAGAACAGTTTGATTTTCTCAAGTGTTAAGCTACACGCAAGTATATTATTTGATTTGATTTTACAATAGTCTGTTATTTTCTCATTGAAGGTCTGCCCTTGGTTCTTACACCATAGGAGAGATGAACGATGATCTCTGCATACGAGTATTATCGATTTCAAATCACAAGTCCATCCTTCATCGTGATATTGTCATTTACCGTTAGAAACTGTTTTATATATATTAAGCCGCTTTGAAAAGGTTACTTCGTTGGGATACAAATCTAATCAATTCCCAACCTAAACCTATTTCACATCAACAAGGCTTTGAAAATAAAATACGGCGAAAATAGTCTACACTACTCTGCGATCAAATCTTTCAAGTAACAATCGATAAGGTTCCTATAAGGATAACTGTATTTGTAAAACACAGTAGGTGCAAGGACAATATGTGCTACATACTAATGCAGGTAGCTAGGTAGGTGGGTAGGTGAGCCGTGATATTCGTAACCTAGGATTACGTCAGCAGTTGCGTCTGTGTGTGTGATACGTGTTTTATTTGATTCAACTGCAGGTAAATGCTTGATCAGCTAAATCCGTATGTCTCTTTCTGCGTACGTAGCATGACCGAGTTTTGTATACGCAAGAATAGACCTAATGACAGATTTCTTTTATTCTTCTGTAATTTCATGTCATGATGCGACGCGTGTTGATGTGGGAAACGGGGATCTGATTTCAGTCTACCCCGAAGTACCTGCATCGTTCGATAGCCATTCGATCTTACTAAATAGGTACCTGTGTGTGACCAGAAGTATGAACGTAAACGCAGCAAAAGGAGTTTGTAGGAATTGTATTAGATGGCGTTCGGGAGTTTCTGCCTATCCCCATGAGAGGAAGGTGAAAGTTTATGTATAAGGATACATAAACGTTCCAGTAGATTCTAGTAGATGCAGTATTGTTTTCGAAACTGTCGTTGTTGTTACTTTCCCGATTCAGTTAGCACTGTATAATTATGATGTATGTTAACCAGGCCTGAGGTTTAGGGTGCCTTTCGAGCAAGCAAATAACCCAACTACGGATTGAACGTGGTAAATTGAACCTATTCAAGCGACTATTATTTTGCCAAGAATCCCACTTTGTTTATTCAGCAAGCAGTATATGAATAGGTAAAATAATCACGTAGTTATGTAATTATGTTTTGCAAATAAAATTGAACACGTAAGGTTTTCCTGCGGCATTTGACGAGAACTTAAGTTTACGTTGTTTAATATATATACATATTTTATAGCTATACATTCTTGTAACTATGTGTATCTAGACTCTAGAGAATAATGTAGCTTGAAGAGTTGCTATGGATAATGTAGAGCCTGATAAGAACCTTGCAATATAATTGAATAAAGCTTGACGAAAAACTATGTTCTGGCGGCCCAAACTATTCGTTTCCACGTTCTCGCAGGATCTCTATCTGCGAGATATGAACCTTTCTTGATAGTTCAAAATATGAGCTTGCATAATAACTACAATTTTGTAAATTAAATGACTTATCTGATGACAGAACCTCTTTTTTGAAAGCTTTTTTTACCACGCAGTGGGCAAGTTCGCAATGGTGTGTGGAAAATATTATTCACATTCCTTCTCAATATGTAGGTATCTGTTTTAAGAAGTATCTATTGCCGAACGATGGGAACGTGCCGAGAAATAAGTTATATTTAAACCATAGAATTCCGTGTTGCCATAAAACAACTCGATTTAAAATAGATTTATCGCAAGCTCTGATTTTATTGAGTCACTGTGAATGCAGGGCACTCGACGAGCCCATGCCCACACCGGTAGTTGCTCAACATAATGCAAGCGAACCAATGTAAGTACCTAAAAATGTTGACGCACTCAGTCTGATCGATCATAGAATTTTTGTATTGAGTGTTTTCATGCTGGGTTCTCATAGTTAAAGAAATGATTCGGATTACGCACGGGTAAGTTTACCGATCGACAAAGCTACCACTCCTTGGTAGGTTTTTAGTAAGATGTATCTTTCAACGGTTGACCAACATCGCCATTTTATTATTTTGAAAGTAAATCCAACATTAAAATTTCATCTGAAGTTTACCACAGACACACAAATCACCAAAATAATAACACTAAAGAGAGAAAGAGATCACCAAATTCTCCTTAAAAGCTATGGAATTTATTTTCTATCCTTCTCCATAAGAATGTATGTACTGGAAAGCGCGAATGAATTCTATTTGCTTGTAAATGTGAGATTAGTACTTTTTAACGGACAATCAAAGAGCCGGTCAGTTACTCCGAAAGTTAATGCTCATAGTTGTTCGTTTCAAATTGTAGTTTCAGGAGAAAAACAAGAACCTGATGATGTTTCATAACTTCATGGTTCCTCCGTGCTGTAACGTCGAATTATTATGTCAGCGCTGGTATAAATCAAGGCTACACGTGATATTATTATTGCATTGAATTCGATTACCACAGATTATTTACAAATACAATTATTACATTGCATTACCAGTATAAACATTGACATTTCGATTGAATAGAATGTGAGCTCTATTCAATTGAAATATTTGGTAGTTATCTTTGTTTGTTTACGTTAATTGCGAAATTAACTATTGATCGGAAGTTATCCCATGGGAACCGACGACCGGCATAAATAGTATCCAGGTCATAGTCGACCCGTGTACCAAATTCCATTCCAATCCGTTCAACCGTTTAGCCGTCACACAGACAGACTGAATGGATATACAGGGTCAAATTAAATTAGCGAGCGAAACTCTGCAGACGTGGATGATTATCGATCGATATTTAGACATCGACGCGATAAAATGAATATGAAAAAGATTTGATGTTTGTTGGGGTCAACTACTGCTGGTAGTGGTGTCACTTGTAGTATGAGTTGAGAAAATTCGAAAGTAATCGCGTCTGTAAAATTTACAAAATAATAACAGTTTGATATAATGTCCTATTATCAAGTGAATACACTAAAAAGCTGTGGGTGTCCCCACAAAACAGAAACATGAAATTAATTTCATGTTAATTTGGAGTTTCGCTAGTGAAATTAATTTCACCCTCTATATTAGGACTAGGTTCTGCCTACGGTTTTGCCTTCGTGGATGTCGGAAATTATCCCACAGTAACGTGCTACCGGGACCGATAGTAGCCTATGTCCGTCCTCATGATGCCGTTTATCTCCTTGCCAAATTTTATCGAATTCCGTTCAGTGATTTAGGCGTGGAATGGTAAAATACAGACAGAGTTACTTTCGAATTTACGAGTATTATTAGTATATGGAAGTCTATTGATATTTTGATACATGGAAACACATTTTTTGACTCAGTGTATTTTACGACACAGCTTAATTCCCGATTCGATTCGACAGCATGTTAATCCAGTCCAGTGCCAGACTGGATCATATCGTCTACATTATTCCAGTCGTTCAGTCAATCAGACTAAGACCAATAATGTGTGTTCACTGTTCAACATTTATCCAGAAAGAAAGAAAAATCATTTATTGTAACTCGCACAGGAGACCGCAGTACATAGACAGATAGATTGGTGGTGAAGGTGGCGCTGGAATGGGTGAGCTGGAATGAAAAAGTAGATTGTCAATCCAGAGAAAAAATCTGCATCTATTTAATAAAACACTAGAAATAAAAATAAAATAGATCAACCATTTTTCAGACTATCTAAAGTACATACATCTTTTATGGGGTACTGTGTTAAATGTTACAACAAAATACCTTGTGAAATATTGCAATTACATGAAAGAAAGTTTAAAACTCATGTTAAAAAACACTTTGTAAACAAGCTTAAAACAAATATAAGGGTTATATCCTAGATAAGAATGCTTGGAAACATGCTGGTCCTGCTCCATAGGACAATCTAGAGGCTAGACAAAATCATACTAGTTGCTTATTGTAATGTATAATTTGTTATTTATACTTTACTCACACACTAACTTATTCCTAGTTAATATTTTAGGAAAATCACATATATTTTTACAATGTATGTAAATATGTGAGCACAATGTACCTATCACGTGATTAATTTATCTGCCTTTGCTTTATTTTAAATTATTTTTACCAATTGTGGTATAGTATTTTTATTCTTGGTGCATCGTCTTCACGTAAAGAAATATAATTAATGTATACAAAATATTGTAAAACATTTTAAAAGAGTAACGGTGGAGTTTCTTGCCACTTCTTCTCCATGCGAAACTACTTTTTGGAAGTGGCGGCTAGAATCAGTTCTATTTTTAAAGTAAATTTTGACGTTCAAAAGTGCCTTTTTATGGGCCTATTTGAAATAAATGCTTCGATTTTGACTTTGAGACTGGATTGTTCACTGGAATAAGTAAACTCCAGTGCATTCCATCAACATCACGCCTTGTTTCCCCGAAGGGTTGGGCAGAGGTGTACCTATAGTACACCTACATTTCGCCAGTTATGTTTAGGTCCCATGTAATAGGGGGCGAGCCTATTGCTATCAATCGGGCACAAATCCAGATTCCGGGCTGCTACTGAGAAATTACAGATATAAAAACCAATAACACGTTGCCCGACCTGGGAATCGAAACCAGGACCTCATGCTCAGCAGTAGTGATAGCGACTAATAGACCAACGAGGCAGTCAGGCTAGACTAGAATGCTACTAGAATAATGAACCGAGCGTAGGGCGAAAACCAGCAAACCAAACATTTTCTTTGCAATGAATGTTATGGTACATTAATAATGCTAAAACAGATTTTGACAAGTTTTCGTTTTCAAATTCTCAATTCAGAAACGAGGTACAAATGTGCTAGTAGTAAGTACCTTTGAGCGTTAAACTAATGACTTTAATAGACAAACTCCTAGGGAAGAAGATACTTCCTCGATGAAGTCTAGCGCACAGCTCATAATATTCAAGTGTCAAGCCATATAGTATTATGCAAGTAAGTACATGCTTAGCGGTTAGAACTAGGTTCCAACTCAAATTATCGTTTCTAATTAACTAACTTCGTAGCTTTGTTTACTTACCTGTATTAAACGTGACTTTACTTACCTACCTTACTAATTGGTATGTTTATGTAAAGGTAATCAGTGACGTCATCTATGTATGCTCGTAGGTTTTGTGCGATTTAGTACTGTAAGTCGATTGATGAGTCATTTGGTCTGCTTCAGAAAATTATTTGTTTAAGAATATTTTTTTATAGTTTTGAAGTTTTTTTTTTTTTTTGAAGTGGGGCTTGCACCCACTAAAAACTCAACCTGTGCACCTACTTTCGCCTTGATGGGTGAGCCGCGAGAACTGCTACGCATGACATTCGCGGCCCATCCAGCGTGGCCCACTTCTGGGCGCCCTCTTCTTTGCCCGCCAATGGGCTTCCTTCTCATTCGGCGATGTTGGGTGCACTGGGACATCACCACAACTCCAAGGGCCGTGCAGCATGAATGATAGAGTCCCCGATCTATCGCCCGCTGACCCCTTTTATGGCGGCATCAAGTCCTGCCATTCTGCGACCAATCGGGTCAGTGAGAGAGTCTGACCCGCTCTGCCGCTTCTTTCTGAGAGATAACATCCTCGCAGAAAGACGCAACCACCTCCCATGCCCTTTCACTGCCGACCATAGTTCTAACAACGGCCGGCAGTGACAGGTCTTGCCCAATTTCTGGCGCCAGAACACGGTGCTGCGCCTCCCAGGCACGGCAACGCTCGATAATGTGCAGTGCCGTGTCCTGGTTGCAACCACACTAGTGACACACAGGGGTCGCCTCACATCTTGCCACTTTGTGCAGTACTTGCCAACACAGCCATGCCCCGACAGTACCTGCACTAAACGGAAAGACAACGTCCCGTGTCGCATCCGGTCCCACTCCTCTAGGACTGGCTGGATAGCTCCAACAGTCCAGTGACCGTCGCTGGGGGTCTCCATCCTCTCCGCCCATTGCCTCATGATGGCAATCTGCGCCTCTCTGCGCCACCTCATCACCACTTCAGGCGGCGGGCCACTGCCGCTCTCCGCTCGAACTTCCGCACGTCTCAGGTGAACTTCGGCGAGGACTCGCGCCTTCAGATCCCACGGGGGTCCGATATCCGGGTATTACCCAGACCGCCATGACCCTTTGCGGACTCCGCAACTGAGCCTCGTTCTGGGCAGTCAGGGAGTCCGCCCACACTGGAACAGTTTATCACTGAGTTATTATCTTTTCGTTTATTTATTTTGTTCCTACGTATTACATATTTAAAAAGAATTAAAAAAAACTCACCGGTATCAGGAACAGGGTTCAAGCTACTGGCGGTAAGGGCTCCAGAGAGAGGAACCTCCTAATAATGCGAGCCACAGAGAGAGGATCCTTTTAACAGAAGTACCGCTTTCTGAATCAAGCCCTTGATCCAGCTGCTCAATGAGAGCCTCCACAGGTGTTGGTCGAGACTCTTTGCTATTAAGCCATTGGCTGTCACGACTATTGGCACAATCGGCTTTCACGAGGTTTCCGTCATGCAGGACCATATATCAACAATCATTGTGCACTCAACTCAATCCACCACTACATCAGGCTTATTGGCAACAATAGTCCCTGTCGGTGATGATGGATCGATCCCAGTACAAAGTGATATTTCTATTTTCGAGAACTGGGTCGGACACATACTTGTACCACGCACTTCAGTTTTTTTTTAAACTCACTTATTGCTTATCTTCATTCTTAATTAATTTTACAAGGTGGCGAAAATAATTGCTTTAGAAAAATGGTTTCACGTTAAATTTGAAATATTAGGCATTTACATTTTAGATATTTTAATTCAGCATCATTTATCTACCCCATCTTTTTACATTTCTATAACTTATATTATTTCCAAATATTGTGTCCCAATGCAGTACAAAGTTCACCTTTTTCCTTCCAAATTAATCTTTGGCGATATCTGGCCTGTTCTTCCTACCGGCTTCCTGTTCAAACTTAAAGCATTTATTTCAAATAAATCAATCACAGGCAGTTTTTAATTGTCAAGAAGTCGGTCGGTCAGAAAGATGAAGATAGGAAAAGCATGCATGTCAAACTCAAAAAGTCGGAAGATAATCTTATTTTAAAAGTCACCTACACTCGCTATCGCAATTTCTGTAATTCCCTGCTGAGGAAACTTAAACGCTCGTATGAAAAGGAACAGTTTTGTACTGCAAAAAATAATGCTAAGGCAACGTGGAATGTTATTAAGAAGGTTTCAGATCTTCAAACACAATCTTCTACCTCTTTTGACCTGTTACATTTATTTGATAACCCAAAATCCTCGCTCAACCACGTCAACAACTTTTTTGCTAATGTAGGCAGTAGCTTGGCGTCGAAATTTAAATCACCTTCAATGGTACCCAATTCTGTGTCGAATTATAATTCGTGTAGCTCAATGGCCCTCTTTGAAGTAACTGAAGACGATGTTGACTCCATTATTTTGGGTCTTAGGACTGATTGCGCTACAGGTTTAGACTGTATACCATCTAAAATAATCAAGGCCTCGCGATGCGTATTAGTTCCGCTTATTACACATATCTGTAATTTGTCTATAAGCGCAGGTGTCTTTCCAAGGGCGTTTAAAAAAGCAGTAGTTCACCCTATTCACAAGTCTGGGCGCAGAGATGATGTCAATAACTACCGCCCAATTTCGATTCTAACAGCAATGTCAAAGATCTTAGAACGAATACTGAATAAGAACCTGGTCAGTTTTCTTGACGCCAACAATATCTTAGCGAATAACCAATACGGTTTTAGAAATGGAGTTAGTACCGAAGATGCAGTTATGGATTTGTCTAATCACGTAGCTAGGACGCTAGATAGAAAACATAAGTCCCTGGGAATTTTCCTTGATCTGTCAAAGGCATTTGACACCGTTTCTGCCCAAGCCCTATTGAGTAAAATGGAAAGCATGGGAATACGTGGACTCCCATTGAAAATTTTTGCCGACTATCTCAGCGATCGTACCCAAATAGTGAAAATCGGACCCCACGAAAGTGATGAGCTTCCAATCACATACGGCGTTCCGCAAGGCAGCATTCTGGGGCCTACACTCTTTCTCATTTACATAAATGAACTCTGCAAACTTCCTCTCGACAATTGTAAGATATTCACGTACGCGGATGACACTGCCCTTGTTGTAGATGGATATGACTGGCCCCAGACATTCCAAAACGCCGAGGCTGCGCTGTCCTCCGTAATGAAATATTTGGCCGATAGTTTGCTCACTTTAAATGTCGATAAAACGGTATACGTTCCCTTTGCCATTCGGTCAAATCTGTGTCCCTCGACTTCCCTTACCCTAAAAGCACACGCATGCGGTTCCTTAGCGCAGTGTAGCTGCCTCTCCCTCGCCAAATCCACTTGTGTAAGGTATCTAGGAGTACTCATTGATCAGCATCTCAACTGGCACCCCCATATACTCAAAGTCACGTCCCGCATACGTAAGCTGATATATGTTTTCAAGAAGCTAAGAAACTCTGCTGATTACGAAACGCTTAAATTAGTATATTTTGCCCTATGCCGCTCTGTCCTAACGTACTGCTTACCCGCTTGGGGTGGTGCCACTCAAAATGTATTTATCCGCCTCGAGAGAGCCCAGAAAGCTGTCCTCAAGGTAATGCTCTCTCTTCCGCGTAGGTACCCCACTGTACAGCTCTATTCCGATTGCAAGGTACTTACTGTCAGGCAACTTTATGTGCTCCTGTCGACATTACGCAAACACTCTGTCCGCCCTTTAAATGAACCATCTGGCAGACTTAAGCACAATGTTTTCCCCTTTGAACGCCATAGAACTGTATTTGCCAAACGCCAATTCTACGTTAATAGCATTAAAATGTACAACTTCCTAAATAAAAAGTTAAAAATTTATTCTTGCCCCTTATATCAATGCAAAAACCTACTTAGAGATTATCTACAAACACTAAGTTATGACAACACTGAGGATCTTCTGCTCGGTAATTTACAATGATGAACTGGCTACACCCAATTGCTTCTTACTATAAAGACCCTACAGCTACAAACTACATAGACACACTCACATATCCTACACTCACTCACTACACACACACACTCAAACCCTACATTTATTCACCTCACCATACAGTTAAACGTTTCTCATTTTGTGTTTTCTTTACTAAATTTATATCCTGTTATTATTTTTTTTCTTTTTTTTTGCTAATTGTTAAAACGTCATATTTAGTGTAATATGGCTTTGTTTGTTACGGAGAATCACTGACTCCTAAGACACAGGCACATACACCTAGTTTAGGAGTCAGAGTATTAAATTTATTGTGACCTAGTTAGAAGCCTAATGTGCCCTTGATCTTGGTATAGTAATAAGATGGCTTTTGGTGAAATAAAGAATTTATTTATTTATTTTATTATTTATTTATTATAGTTGTCCATTCCAAACCGACTACGGTTTGGAATGGACCACTTCTTCTCCATAGGTACCTACTAAGGTACCTATGGAGAAGAAGTGGTAAGAAACTTCAAAGACAATCTTTTAAATCAAAATATGGTTACAAAATATTGGTTACATCATTCATGTTGAAATAATTACGCATGTGAGAACGATGCAGAACTATAAAAGCGTCCGTAATACAAAGAGGAAAACAATTCAAATATTAAATTACATAAAAATAAGTCGTGGCAGCTAAGAGATGACCTGTCCCTACGGACGCCGCCCGTTCACGAACATGACATGTTCCTTTCCTAATTTATTTTTGGTGTGTCTTTCGTTTCAGTAATTATCATCCTACCTACACTAACAGATGCATAGCTATTATAATAACTTGAGTATTCGTTTGAACATTATTTTGAGTCACTATAAAACTTCATTATGTTTCGATAAAATAATCGCAGTTAATCTCTCCTGTCCCATTACTGTTTGGTACATGATACAACCACTAGTGTTGCTCAAATGATCGCTCATAATAGGGTCTCAGCGACTAATGTTCATAATTAATCAATTAGAGGGATCGACGACAGGCGATGCAGATGGTAATTGAATCATTGCTACTAATGTAAAGGAGCAGGATACGGTGAGGAGCGAAAGCGGGGAGAACGATCCAAATTTAATTTTGTGTAAGGAACCTCCACTGGCTAACTATTTTGTTTGTTTAGTGGCTCAAACTGCAACTTCTGTCGAGAATCTCACCGTAAAGATTTACGTGGAGTGAGCGTGAGTATACGTGCGATTTGTAATGTTGACCCACTTACATCCTGTAAACCACTGTTCAAAAAACTTAGAATACTTATATTAACAGGTATTTATATTGAGGAAATTTACAATTTGCCAAATCTCACCTTGAGATGTTTGAAAAACTTGGAGATAAATGTATGTTCAAAACCAGATATCCTAATCAATAATTATGCCTGAAACGAGAACGGAGCTATAAAGGCGACCTTGATGTCTTATGTGGATTCAGATATATAACAAGATTCCTAACCAAATTAAGGAACTTCCAATGGTACTTACGTAATCCCTTCTATACTTTAAAATAATTCATTCAGTTAAATCTAAATGACCTAATTGAATATGCTACGCTACTATTGTGCTACCATTGTAAGAACTTTTATAACCATATTTATCAGCAAATAAATCTTTGACTTTGACAAAATCGTCGAAATCCCTGTTCGAGGTATTTTCCACAGATGGAGACTGAGATTACAATGACAACGTTCCTTAAAATACGGGAATTGCCTTTCTGTTGTAGAGTAGGGAAAAGTAATAGGTTCCCTTTTATAAATTATAACAAATTACCTGATGGCTTCAAAACTCTCAGCCTCAGAACATTTAAATGTAAATTATTTACCTTTCTTTTAAGCAAATATTATTACACGACTGAAGACTTGAAAAATATACCTAAATATTTGACATTATTACCCATAAATCATATTTCATCCAATATTAAATTGAACCTTGAGATACATAATTAATCCTTTTTACAATTGTTTTTCAATTTATATCAATTCATTTGTAATTCCAATTGCAATGATTAATAATTTAATTTTAATGTAATTATGACTCACAATTTTACAAATCATGTTTGTACGCCGGAAACGGCAGAATATTATGATCGTAAAACATAACGCACGTAACAGCTTTGTACAAATATTCTGACAAATAAATGCATTCTATTCTATTCTATCAATCCAAAGGTTGTCTTAGAAACATAGCTTTTAGCGACTGCCTATTGTGTGCCCACTCACTCTAAGTAATTTGTACATTACTAATGGTTATCAATATGAAGTCTCGTGGCGAACTAATTACAGCCGCACGAGCCGATATATCAGGATTAGCTAGGCTTAAGGCGGTCGGTCCGAGGATGGGTAACCATCTTTACATACCGAGACCCTTCCATGCCTCGGAAAGCAAGTTCAGCCGTTGGTCCCGGCTGTCACTCGTGGATCTTTTACAGTCGTTACGGGTCGTCGGAACCCGGAAGTCTGACAACCTGTCTTACCAAGGGGTATCGTGTTACCCAGTAACTGTGTTGTGGGGGTCAGGCTGGAAGCTGACCCCAAAGATGTTGGACAAAAGGCTTGACAAATGATATTGGTAATCAAAATGTTGTATAAAATAACGAAAGAGTATTCTATGTATATGGAAGGGACATCGACGCACAACCTGATACTATGGATTCAGTTCATGATTCTGAACCCCCTTTCTTTTAGGGTGGGAAATCATCAAATGACTTCTCCCGCTCTGGGTGGAGCGGGAGGGCGTGTCAGACTTTTACTGACTAAAACCCACCCGTGTTCCTTCAATTGCCTGTGCCAGGGCCACGGTTACTCTTTCGAATTACCCGCGACCGTGAGGCGTCGGCCCTATCGGACCCCGACGCGCCCGGCGACCCGGGCCTGGTCCCTACCGGACGGCGAGCTACCCATTGCTCGCCGTCCGCAAGCCCGCGCCTACGGTGGCCGGGAATCTGCAGGCGATTCCCGACGCCCAGGGCATCTCCTGCGGCGACTAGGGGCGTGCGGGCGCAAGGCTCTCTCCCTCACGCGCTCCGCCTCCTCCTTCGCGAACATTACTGCTTCGCAAAAGGAGGTGACGGCTTTCCATTCCCTCTCGGTCCGTACCATGGCCTAGACCCGGGCCGGACGCGAGAGATCGCCGCTGACGATCACCTCCGCGAGGACACTTCGGTGCTCCGCCCAAGCTGGGCAGACTTCCACCGTATGCTCCACCGTGTCCTCCAGACGATCCACACAATGGTGACACCCGGGCGTTTCTTCCCGCCTTATGTGAAACAGGAACCTCCCGAAACAGCCGTGTGCGGTGAGGACCTGTGTCAGGCGGAAGGTGAGGACGCCGTGGCGCCTCTCCAACCACTCCTCAAAGAGGCTTTTGCCTCAAGATCCCATGGCGGCAATCCGACAAGGAGGCTCGCCGCCTCGCAAGAGACCGTGCGGTAACCGCGGACCAGCCGGCCGGCTATGACCCTTTGGGACGTATTCAAATGGCAGGCTGGTCGGTGCCTCAATGAACGCGCCCACACCGGTGCCCCGTAAAGGGCCAAGGACCGTACGACTCCCGCGTAGAGCCTCCGGCGGTAGGCGTTTGGAGCCCTAGATTGGGCAGGAGCCGCCTCAAGGCAGCCCCAGCCCGCTCCAGTCTGGGAGCCTAACGTCGGAAATGCTCTACGAAGTTCCACCGACTGTCAAGTGCCAGTCCCAGGTACTTTATCGTCAACTCGACGCCAATGTGAGCCCCTCCCGCCGTTATCTGGAAACTCGACTGTTCGCGCGTTCCGAGGATCATGAAAACACATGGCCTCGGACTTGTGCAGGACCACTTCGAGTCCCAACTGCCGGATCCTCTCGACGATTTTCGCAACCCCGAGTGTCGCTAGCTCGGCCGCCGCCTGCGTGCGACCTCTCCTGTGCCAGGACCAGCGTGTCATCAGCGTAGCAAACCACGCTGATACCACTAGAGAGGTCGGTGCGCAGCACCCAGTCGTAACCGATATCCCACAGAAGCGGCCCCAGGACCGATCCCTGTGGGACACCGCACGACAACACTCGCCGGTTCCACACTCCTCGGTGACCGGGGTAGATGACGGCCCTGTCCGTCAAATATTCCTCGACCACGCGACAGAGGTAGGTCGGCATCCGGTGATACCCCAATGCCTCCCTGATGCAATTCCAGGGCTGGACCATCTGGAGTTGAAATTTTTCATCGGTTTTCAAAAAAAGAAACTTCTGTTTCGTAGAAAAGTGCAATACCTACGCGGTCAAAATGTATGGCAGAGCAAATTTTTTTTTTAATAACCGACATAAAATTTCAAAATCATGATTACCGCAAATAAACGTTGTTTCCTTCTTTCTTGTTTTCTTCTTTCCCTATACTGAGTCAATGGTATCAGGTTGTGCGTCAATGTCTCTTCCACCCTGTATATCACTGTTTGATAATGATTAAACTTTGAAACAACACAAAACTATCTAAACACGCTAAGTAAAATAATTCCATTAATTATAACTTACATCCGCCACTTCTCACACGAAGTCCGCTACCTACCACTTTCGTTTTCGGTCCTTATACGCCACCTTAGCGCCTACGCAATAAGGGCCACTTTCACTGCTCGGGTCAAGGTTCGCTCCCGGGTGGGGACACATGTCGTTGCGACATCGTAGTACACTGGCATGTTGTGCTGGACGTACTTTTAAACGTGGATTTGCTTGTTTTTTTTTAATTTTTAACTGCAGTCTGGACGCTTTTAACGTGTACGGTTTTTGTACATCGTTCTCACCTATAGGATCAAAACCTACTACGCTTTGGAATGGGCAACAGCTGACAGCTTTATTTAGTTTTTTGTCCTATTATAAAATCAGAACAAACTGCAGTACCTATCCAATCTGCCTGTCAAACGTGCTAATAATGGAAACCTGTTTCAACATTAATTATAGCAGTCATTTAAATAAATCTGATGTTCTTTGAGAGCCACGATTATTTACTGTGACCAAATAAAGTTTTGGAAGAGCTCTTATAGAATGGGTTCATCAGCGTAAAGGACAACTGTGTCCGTATATTATGAGTTTTTGACATGAGAGCCAGAAAAATATTAGGCTCTTAACATAAAAGATTACAAAGTATTCTAAGCAACGCATCCACTTTCAATCTTTTTGCACCGTTCGTCGGCTTAACCAACATTACACATTTCAAAACAAAATCTTAGTAGTACAAACAATCACACAACATCGAAACTTTCCTGCTACATTATGCACGTTGCCTTGGCTTCTCAAACTGGTTTAGCTCCTCGCCCTATAGAACGTGCTAGTAGATATTACACTACTAGCGATGTCGCAAGTTAATGTTGCATTCAATTAAACAACGTGGTGTTTACCACTTATGTATGGATGTGTTGGTGTCAACAAGAGTTGATGGAATTTTGTTGTTGTTTTCAATATCGATCGGAGCAAATGTCTGGTTGATTTAAGTTTATTTACAGTAGAGTTTACATGGAAGTTATTGTGATAAGTCGTTTACCTAACTTTGCTTTTAACACTATCCGTGGCAGTATTGAACAACTAGACTTTGCCACCTTCACCGCCCAGCATAATAATTGTTCATAATCAAAGATAATACCCGAAAGATTCGCCCAGGCCAGTACCTTATTTTTCTTCACTTAAAATGTATGTAAACCGTGTCCATTAGTGGTACACAAGACGACACATTATTAAGCTTAGCTGACCTCGCATTGTATAGGCTTTTCATACAATGGGAAGTCAGCTCAAACTGAAAAGGTATAGCTTGATATGTCGTCGTGCGTATCTACAAAAGTCCTCACAATGGACATGGTGTATAATTTTTAGTGCACATCGTTTTAACAATAGACTTGCGTTTGCAAAAATAATACTGGCGGTGGAAGGCGGTAAAAGTGTTAAACTTCACTCTTGTTACAAGTTGATGGGGCGCTTACAGGAGTTTACTGCTATTGTGAAAGCCATAATTGAAAGAAAAGCAATCAATGTCAGTGTCAAAACAAAATCACTCAAACTTAGGAGCTTGTACTGTGTAGTTTCCGAATTGTGGGTTGTTTCATATTACTAAAGGTGAAAGCACGCGAAATTTAATTTATATAGGTAAAAAAAAATGTAAGAAGTTTTTAATTTTACGGATTAAATTTACGGAATCACTTTACTCAATGCTTGACTGACAAATTAATGCGTGCACTAACTGGACAGGTCTACTCAATCTCAATCAAAATACCATTTCAGACACCCATCTACATGGTCTTCACATGATCTGAACAAGATTATGTCTGGACTTTAAAAGAGACTGTGACCTCTCAGTTTGTTTCGGCCTTACTTTTCAGAGTAGTCAGATAGGAAACGCCGACCTCATATAGTTTAAAAAAATAGGATTGACGTGTAAAAATTGTTTGTACAAAGTTACAGTAATAAAATCATATGTGTCTTTCTGTCCGCCGTTCATTAACACGAAAAACATTATTATTTTCACGTTCTTTACATGACTGATAATGGTAGGCTGACAAAAAAAAACTACGAGTCATCATCTACCAAGCTATCTAGTTTTAAAAATATGATTGACTTGTAAAAGTGTTTGTACATACCTACTCATTTGATTAGAGTTTGACACGTTCTAAACCTCAAATTCTAAATTCAGAAACCGGGTAGGTTTAATATCATTAAAATAGAATCTGCTTTAACCTTCTCGAGATGCAATAAAACGTCGCAACTTACTACTAACTCGCAGATGGTCTCTTTACCTTCTAAGTAACATACTGTATTAGCTAAGTAATAAAACCTTACTTTGTTAACTTAGTAACACTGTGTCGCAATGTAGCGTGTCAAGATAAGTAGTGAACGATTATATTGGCGGTGGACCGCTAAGTGCGAGTGGATATAACCTTATAGTTACTACAAATGTAGGTAGAGCTTAGAATGGTGTCTAGGTTAATAATCATCATTTCAGCCAAATGACGTCCACTGCTGGACATAGACCTCCCCCAAGCATCGCCACTTCGCCCGGTTCTATGTTTCCCGCATCCATCGGATCCTAGTAGCCTTCACAAGGCCATCGGTCCACTTGGTGGAGGCCTTCCAACGCTACGTCTTCCAGTACGCGGTCATGCATACATACATAATCAGCCTATTATGTTCCCACTGCTGGGACACAGGCCTCCTCTCTGTGAGAGGGAGTGGGCCGTAATCCACCACGCGGGCCCAGTGCGGGTTGGTGGATGTCACATGTCCTCGAATTTTTGGTTCTAAGACATGCCGGTTTCCTCACGATGTTTTCCTTCACCGTTTTGAGAGCAGTGGTGATGAAATAATTTAAACAAAGCAAAGCGCCTGTCTGGGTTCGAACCTACGACCTACAACTCGTAAGTCGCGGGCGTTACCACTGGGCCACCACTGCTCTCGCGGTCGCCACTCCAGAAACTTTCGGCCTCATCGGCCATCTGTTCTGCGAGCAATGTGCCCCGCCCACTGATACTTAAATTTGGCAAAACTTCAGTTTTATGTCGATTGCCTTGGTTCTCCTCCGGATCTCTTAATTTCTGATTCGATCACGTAGAGTAACTGCTAGAGTAACTGCATAGCACTTATAGAGATTTGTGAAAAGGAGTACCTTCCGACCAGTTGGGTGTTGTATCTGGTGGGCAACTGCCCGAAGATTAATGTCGGGACGTTGTACACATGCTAGTTGCGCGGTAAACTCTGCTTGCGCGATGCAGGATTTTGCGTGACGTCAGTGTGATGCGTTGTTAGCATGTGGCGGTGTAGATGCCATCACACACTCTCCATTGCCCTTTGGGTGACTTTGGGCCTTCTAATAAGGCTAGAGATATAGGTGTAGGTGTCTAGGTTAGTGCTCATTAAACAAAAGCTTGAATCTTATAAAGTAGCAATGTGAAGTTTTCGAATACATCGACGAGAAGCTGGGAAATGGATTGAATTTTACAAGACGAAATGAGTAAGCGCAGTGATCGAGGTTCTTAATTTTTGTATGATTAGGTTACTTCGTTAAACAGTGACCAGTAACGGTTTGGTACAGTCCGCGAGGCCTAAGCTGAGTTTTGCATTTGTGTGAGTGATTACTAATCGCAACAATGGAGGGACGCACAGCGCCTCAGGCAGATTGTATAAACCGTGACCTACTTAAAATTAAAGATTATTGTTTGTGGTCTCTAACTTGAAATGAGCAAGCTATTGTCCTAAAGAAATTACAGGACGTACTGAACGCATTCAAATTCACGTGAAATTAAGAGCGAATTGCACCATTTCTGACTTAACTTCAACAATGATTACACTAACCGCTCTGAACCGCGTTCAAGAGCGGTTAGTGTAATCATTGTTGTGGTATATAGCGATAGGAAAATCGTCCACCAAGTTTAGTTCCTATTTCATATCCTATTTTCTTTTATTATCAGTCATATTATTTCTATTACAATATGACTTCATTTTTGTTACCTATTGTACCACTACGTTAAAAAGAAGGTCTACCTCCACACATTCTTCATACAACTACTACCTCATATTATGACCGTCTTCGAAAATTCCCACAATTTACAACAAAAAAAAACTGCAATTTGTATCCTTTGCTTTGTTCCTACTGCACAGTCCTTGAATACATAATCGTGTGACGAACGGACATACGTTACGTAATGACAGCTACTCATTATTATTGTATATGCATAAGTTTTGTTTTTTAGGTAATTAAGGTCTTTGACCATGAGGTTGTTGAATTTTGCTGCCTTTTGTACTAAACATACGTACATAACATCACGCTTATAATCCCAGAAGGGTTAGGCAGAGGTGTACCTATAGTACACCCACATTTCGCCAGTTTAGCTTAAGTCCTATGTAACAGGGGGAGAGCCTATTTCCATCAAACGGGCACAAATCCAGACTCCGGGCTACTGCTGAGACATTCTAGATAGAAAAACCCTATAACACTTTGCCCGACCTGGGAATCGAACCCAGGATCCCCGTCTACCTAGATTTTTTCCAACTTATTTGGGGTATGCTTCCAGTCTGACCGGATGCAGCTGATTAGCTGAATACCTGCATTTTGCATGGAGGAATGCCTAAATCTGACCTCCACTCTCTCGAAAGGCTGACAACTAGTCCTACCAAGGGGTTAGGCTTAAGACAGGTTGTCAGAATTTCGGGCTTCTGACTTCACCTAACGTAACTAAATCTACGAGAGCGCAGAGAGCCATTTTAAATTTATCTTCTTTTTTCACCTTTTCGATATCCCGCAGGATTCTTATATAAAGAGACTTAAGTCCTAATTGTACTTCAGCTGTTTGTTCTACAAACGGCCCTAAAACAGCATGGCCTCCTTACCTTCAACTCCTCACTAATACGAAGTAAAAGACGTTTTTACCCAGTGGGTCGCCATGGTAAACGACTTCAATGTTCTCCACACGTTTCTTATAATACCTTGTTCCCTTTCTCTACAATAAAATAAATAGGACGCTCTTGATTTTTGATCTCACCAAAATGAAGTGTAAAATAAAGGTTAGGAGCTGGCTCCAGGAATTAAGTTATGATGCTACGCAAAAACTTCTAGCCACCCTGGTATAACTCACTACAATGTATATATATATATATATATATTATAGCTTATGGGTAGTAGTTTAATAAAAAAATGAATAAGTAGGTACCCTATTTATACACATAACCATTTTATGCATTAACCTTTCCTACCCTAATTTCTTACACACACACTCAACAATTTACGCTAGAATAAGTACTAATCAATAGTGTACCCTTTTTCTGGTTTTAATTAACTTACCGCATTTGTGTTCGAGTGCAAAATCCGATTTAAATGTAACTGCTTCTTAAGGGGTAGTAACCTGGTGTCACAGTGCCACAGTATAATGAAAACTATTATGTATTTATTGTTCTTGATCATTTGTAAATGTACTTAAAAATATATTGTGGTCAACTCAACTCAAATCATTTATTTTAAATAAAACAATTACAGGCACTTTTGAATTGTCAAGGAATGTCGGTCAGAAAAATTAAAATAGTTGCCCATTCCAAAGCGTAGTAGGTACCTATGGAGAAGAACGGACAATAAACTCCATGGACAATCTTTTAAATCAAATTATGGTTACAATAAATTGGCTAAATTTATATTTAGTGACTGGGCAACCAGAGGTATTAGGATTAGTAGAGAAAGACTGTTCGAGTTGTATGGCCTTAAGCCTTACATTAACACTGAAACTTTCAATAAGTATGTTGCTACATATTCCAAAATTTTTAGAAATACCTGCAAAATAGCTAAAGCCCTGTACATTAGCAACAAGATCAAAACAGCGGAAGATAAAATAAAAACTGTTTGGAAAGTTATAAATAACGAAACTAGTAGGAAAAAAATACGAAACATTGAATATACATTGAAGACTTCACGTGGTGCCATAAGTTCTAACTTAGAAGTAGCTCAAGAATTTGTAAATTATTTTACTAATATACCATCTAAAGCTACGGAGGCTTTAAATTCCTCACCCAAAGTCTCAATTGATTTATTAAGAGCGAACGTTCCAGGCTGCCCGGTTGAATTTAATTTAAACATATAAACCCTATGATAGTTATAAAAGCTTTTCGGCAAATAAAAATCAAGTTGACCGAAGATCTTTGGGGAATGTCTATCAAAGTTTGTACATCCATAATCGAGACCATAGCACCATACTTAGCTTTAATATTTAATTTGTGTGTAGATCAAGGAGTCTTCCCGGATTTAATGAAATACAGTAAGGTTATACCACTTTTTAAATCTGGGGATAGCAAAGACACCAACAATTATAGACCAGTATCCGTGTTGCCGGTATTCAGCAAGGTGTTCGAAAAGGTAATGCTCAATCAAATGCTTAATCATTTTAACATCAACAAAATCTTACACGAACAGCAATATGGTTTCACCAAAGGTCGTTGCACGACTGATGCTGGTGTCACTTTACTAAAACACATATTTACAGCGTGGGAGGAGGCCCAAGATGCCATAGGAATTTTCTGTGACCTCTCCAAGGCATTTGATTGCGTTAATCACGAAACCTTGCTCCTAAAACTGGAGCATTACGGACTAGGTAAACCTGCGCTAAGTTTAGTTAGATCTTATTTACAAGATAGACGGCAAAAAGTTCAAATTAATGGTGTCAATTCACTTGGATTAAAAGTAAAATTGGGTGTTCCACAAGGCTCGATATTAGGTCCTTTCCTCTTTTTAGTATATATTAATGATCTACCCCATTTATTAAAAAAACAACCACAAATGGTGTTATTTGCTGATGATACTTCTTTAATTTTTAAGATAAGTAGACGTTCATTAAATCTTGACGACGTAAATAACGCACTGCTGCAGGTACAAAATTGGTTTACTGCTAATAATTTAGTATTAAATGGGAAAAAAACAAAATGCATAAGGTTTGCTTTGCCGAATGTTAAAAGTACTAATTGTGACATAGTATTGAATCAAGAGAAACTAGAATTCGTTGATAAAACGGTTTTCTTGGGGATCACGCTCGACTCGAGGCTGCAATGGGGTCCCCATTTAACATCTCTTGCAGGACGGCTAAGTTCAGCAGCATATGCTGTAAGAAAAATCCGTCAGTTTACTAATGTAGATACCGCGAGGCTGGTCTATTTCAGTTACTTTCATAGTATCATGTCTTACGGTATCTTATTAAGGGGACGCGCTGCAGACATCGAGTCTATTTTTATTCTGCAAAAAAGAGCCATTAGAGCAATATATGGCCTCCGCAGGCGCGATTCTTTAAGGGAACTGTTTAAAGATATTAACATCATGACCGTACCTTGTCAATATATATATATGAAAACATCATGTACGTAAGGAAAAACTTAAATCTTTTCAGTAAAAGAGGTGAGAGACACAACTATGGGACTAGAAATAGGGACCAATTGGTTCAACCGGGTTTCAGGCTGGCTAAAGTAGATTCATCCTTCATGGGGTACTGTTTAAAATGTTGTAATAAAATACCTCCCCACATACTCCAACTGAACGAAACGAAGTTCAAAACCTGTATCAAACGCACACTATGCAGCCAAGCATATTATAAGTTGGAGGATTACATCTCTGACAAAAATGCTTGGCTCAACGCTGGTTCTGCTCCACAAGGGCGCCTAAACAATTGATTAGCATTCGGAAATATTGTTGGAGCTGCTGAAGATTGTAAAAACTGTCTTTGCACTGTATAAATTCAATCTTTTAGTATTGTATAATTGCAAAGCACACGTGTGAGCACTATGTGGTACCTACTATAAAGCTACCCTATACTGGGCACGTCTGTCATTGACTTGAATGTGCCCTGGCGGCTGAGAGTATGTCACGCTCACTCAAATGTCTCGCTGGTGGTGGCGTGTGTGTTGGATCCTTAAGTTCCCTTCAAAATTGTTGAGCTGAATGGTGCTGATCCATACGTCATGTTCGTGAACGGGCGCCGTCAGTGGGGACTGGTCATCTCTTGGCTGCCACGCCTTTTTGTTTTTTTTTTTTTAATTTTTCTTTTCCGATTTTTATGTTTTTTATTACGGGTCTTTCTACATCGTTCTCACATGTTTAATTTCAACAAGACTGATCCATATTATTTAAAAGAGTGTCCATGGAGTTTCTTGCCCGTTCTTCTCCATAGGTACCTACTTCGCTTTGGAATGGGCAACTAGCTTCATATTTCTGACTGACCGACCCCTTGACAATTCAAAAGTGCCTGTAATGGGTTTATTTGAAATAAATGCTTTGAGTTTGAGTTTGAGTTTGAGTTACATAATTATTCATGTTGAATTATGCATGTGACAACGATGCAGAATGTTAAAAGCGTCCAAAATATAAAGTTGACAAAAATTAAAAAAAAAACAAAATAAGCCGTGGCAGCTAGGAGATGACCAGTCCCTATTGACGGCGCCCGTTCACGAACATGAAGCATGAACTTATCACCATTCAACTCAACCATTTTGAAGGGAGCTAAATGATCCAACACACGCGCCACCATCAGCGAAACATTAGAGTGAGCATGACATGCTCTCAGCCGCCAGGACACATTCAAGTCAATGAAAGACGTACCCAGTAAATGGTAGCTTTATAGTATGTATATAGTACTCACATATGGCTTAAGCAATTATACAATACTAATAGATTGAGTTTATACAATACAAAGATAGTGTTTTTTTTAATCTTCAGCAGCTCCGACAGTATTTTCAAATGCTAATCAATTAGTTGATGCGTCCTTGAGGAGCAGGACCAGCGATTAGGCAAGCATTTTATCGGCGATGTAATCCCCCAACTTATAATATGCCCGGTTGCATAGTGTGCATTTTATACAAGATTTAAGTCTGGTTTCATTCAGTTCATGTATGTGGGGAGGTATTTTATTGTAACATTTTAAACAGTACCCCAAGAAAGATGAATCTACTTTAGCCAGCGTGAAACCTGGTTCAACTAATTGGTCCCTATTTCTAGTGTTATAATTATGTCTTTCACCTCTTTTACTAAAAGATGTAGATTTTTCCTTACGTACATGATTTTTTCATAGATATATTGACAAGGTACCGTCATGATGTTATATATCTTTGAACAATTCCCTTAGAGAGTCGCGCCTGCGGAGGCCATATATGGCTCTGATGGCTCTTTTCTGCAGAATGAAAATAAAACCGATGTCTGCAGCCCGTCCCCATAGTAAAATACCGTACGACGACATATATGGTGAGAAATAAATCTGCATAGATATCTTATCTACCTAATCAAAATTTTTGAACAAACCTATTTGGAACCTTAAAAATTAAGGGATAATAGTATACAATATATCTCATACTAAAAGAGTAAGTCAAAGCATACTAGAGGTGTGCTCAAGGCTTATGATTGTCACCGTTCACCGATCGCCTTTGAATTGAATCAGACCTTTTGTTGAATCACTTCCACACAAAAAAGAAAAAAAAACATCGCATTCTGCACTTTTTTCCAGTGAATCAATCCCCACTTATCATAGTTAAGGCGCCATCATTATGTTTCCTTATTCAGATCGCAAAGTATCTGATGGTATGTATCTTAGTCATTTTTAACTATTTTCCTTTTGGTTTGTCACCTTTGGGTTTTACCAGAGTGGGTACATCATTCAAGGTTCGCCAAACGGTTATTGGAGGTAGCTGTATGCGAAATAATCTGGTACTCAAAGACAATCGTAGGAAATTAATATGCAGGTTTAAATGTGGCTGAATCGGTCTTCTGATTACATAAGTTGTAAGGAGTGAAAATTGGTTGGATGAAAATTTTGCATAATTGCCACAGAAACACATGCTCATAAAAGAGATAATTGAACTCGAGTAAGACAGTAACGAGCATCAGGCAGTGGAAACCTGAGAACGGGAAGCCTTATCAAGGCGCCTGCATAGGAGACTGGAGATGCATTAACAACTTTTTGACACCCTGAACATTAGACCGATTTCTTTCTTATGTCATGTGATGAATAACACTGCCCCACTGCGTTTTTCACTAACCACTATCTATATCTCTGTCACTCCTTTTCAGCATACTTATATTTAAATCCCAATGCACCACAATATCACGTTTCCCAGCAACCTCAAAGCCGCAATATCGTAAAAGGCATCAATTCCCTGAACCCTTCTGAGCTGAAAGCCTCCCAATTGTGAGGAAACTAGTGTCACATATTACGAACACTCCCTTATATTTAAGGTAATCCTTGAAAAATCGCGAACACGCGTGGTATGGTAAATGGCACATTGGAACAAAAAAAACTACTGTCTACATTCTTTCAATACGACCGCACATTTACATATGACACATACCGATACCATTTTTAATATCTAATTTCGAATTGATGTTATTTCCAATTTTAAAATATCAACTTTAAGTGGGTGTAAATTAAGTTGATTTCCAAATGACTAATGACTAAATAAAATCACAATTGAAGTTGTAGCGCAATAGCAGCGCAGTAGTAGCCGAGCTATACGCGTGGGAATTAAAGTTACATTTCCAAAATACATGTTTATTTACATGTTTAAGTAGACAGAACTTTAAGAGCGTTTTGGGGCACTGAAAAAAGGAAGAAAAATAACAAGAAGCAAAAACTTTATTTGTCATAAAACAAACGTGCATACAAAACATATTTACAAGTTCCTCAACTCCCCGCAATATCTCGTATCTGTGTTTGCTTAGGTAAGTGTGAGTGTAATTTTAAAGGATGTAGGTTGTAATAGTAAGTGTGTGTGGTATAATCTGTGCATAAGACGTGAAAGGTATGTTATGAGGAAGCTTCTGAAACATTTGTATGCGTCCTTCGTTTGCGGTCGAAGCCGTGTTCGGGTGACCTTTGGGGTGGTGTGGAGCTAGTTACAGCGGGGATAGAGACTAGATAATATCAGATATCAACCAATAATGTCCCACTATCGGGAAGATGTCCTTGCATGGGATCAGAATAACATTTACCAAGGTTTGTAAATGAAATTTTGTTTTCTCAATAATTCAGAATGTCGGGGATTTTCTTTTCCCAATTTACGTTTTTCGTTTTACAAGGAATTTTTATGTGGTCGCAGCTTTCTGCATTTGGGAAAATCCAGGGATAAAAGAAAGGGATGACATTTGGTTGTAGTCGACGCCACTTCTGATCGTTCGTTAGATATAAACTAAAAGCAAATACTGTTGATTATTTCTTTGCATTAATTACGTCTCTGGTAAAAACTGTATAAGTACTTTCAGATTAATGGAATCAATTGTGTTTCTAGAACGAAGCACTTAACAACAATTAGGTAGACAGTCTTTTGTTCAAAACAGAATCAAAAGAAACCCTTTGAAAACATTGAATGATGTCTTTTTACATATTTTTTCTAGTAGTTTAGTGGATTTGAATGTTACTTAAAATATTGCAACAATCATAGAGTTCTTCTGAGAAGGTGCTAGTTTCTACTATCCCTGAATAGACGTCAGTCAGAAACGACGATGTTTTGGTTCATTTATTCATTCATTTAAAAAAACTGAGGATATGGTACATTGAGATCGTAATATAAACAAAGAGCTACACATATACCTACTACTCCGCCCGATCATGACCTATGCCAGTGCAGTCTTTGCACACGCCAAGCCCCACCGCTTCAATAGCATGCAGACCCTCCAGAACAAGTTCCTCCGTAGGATTACAGGCTCCCCCTGGTACGTTCGCAACGAAATCCTCCACGTTGACCTCAGGATTCCCACTATTCGCCAGTTTATGAAACGCATTTCAAAGCGTTTCTTCGAGACCGCCGCGAATCACCGCAACCCTCTGGTTGTGAAGGCCGCTAGCTATATTCCCTCCTCAATCAGTCATGTCCGCCGTCCCAAGCATGTCTTCACCGATCCCGATGACCACATAACTCTCATCCAGGAGAGTAGTAGGGCCACCAGTATAGTGCACAAACACAGACTGACATTCCGACCTCGCCACCGAGGTCCCTCGCGAAGACCCCGAAGTAACTGTCCTCCCCGACCCTTGCTCGACGAAGTGCCAGCCAGCGCCGTAGCTGAGCCTGTAGCTTTAAATTCCCCGATTAATAATAATATAATCTAGATCTAGCCTGTCCCATCTTGCTGTCCTCCCGTCAGCGACGCCCTAAGCCGAGATCCGTACCCCACAGGGGGTGCCCTTAGCGAGCGTTCGCTTATTAATGTAAGTAGTTTTACGCCCCTGGCTGGAGGCTTTGAGTCCGCTTAAGGCAGGATAGTCCGGTTAAGTAGTCACGACCTCTCAAGGTCAACTACGAGATGCCAAACACAAAAAAAAAACCTACTACCGTTGCTGGTAGGAAATTATAAAATCAAAGTGCTATTTAAATCCCCAATAAAAAGGTTATAAGGTTGATTGGTATGAGTTTCGGCAACATTACAGGCAAATTACCACTTTGTCTATATTGCAATGCAACTTTACGTAGAACACGTCCTATACTAGAAAGGTTTAAGTAGTTAAATAAAGGTAACATCTTGATGTGTATTTTTTATCATTCACTCAGTTTAAAAATAAAATGCTATTAAAAACCAATGTAAATACAACAATAATGATTACTAAATCAATTGAACCATTACCTTAAGCAGTAGTTTATTTGTTTAATATGTGTTTGTGTAAAAAGTCATCTAGTATAGATGGCCGTATACCGTGGTTTTGCAATTGTGATAAACATAGTTGATTTATCAAGTAGGTCATCTACCATCCGTCACTCAAAGAAAATAAAATATTGTTTCCATTCATCATCGTAAATAACAATAACCTACTTACATAGAAAACCGTCCCATCGCATCTACGTGATTCCATTGTTATCCAATAGATTATTAAAGATCTCAATTCCATTATAAATTTGACATCTAGTCCTCAAGATGGCCGACGTTTCCCACGCTTGCAATTATGTAAAAGTACAGGCTATTATTAACATTTACTGGACAGTAGTAAATATAGGGCTCATTGTCTTTACAGTGTCTTTGTTTTATAATATTGTATTATAAACAGGGCTTTGATTTAAAAATACACTAGATTTAGAATAAACACCTCGAAAACGGCCCGAAAAATAAGGCAACGTGGCCATATTTTGTACGACCAAATAAGGAATAAGCACCAATTATATTTAAAAAATTAAGCAATAGGGATATTTACATTTTTTTTTATCTCAAAAACATATTTGTTTCCAACTAGTGCAAACAATATTACGAAAAGTGTAAAAGTTTGAAAAATTGCCCAGTTATAAACGTTTTAAAGTTGCTGTTAGATAAGGACAGCACTATCGTAGAAGTGACGTCAAGACTATGTAATTTCATACTAGCGCCATACAATGTCCGTACCGCGCGACAAGGATGGGAATAATCCCCTCCAAAAACTTTTAATGCGTGTAGCTTCTTCATATTTACATCGAAATAACCGATGTTTTCGATTTTATCGTAATTGCTATGCCTTCTTTGAAATAACATTATTTATATGAACATTTTTAAAACTAGTCATCATCCCCATTGCTTAGAATATTTTAAGCTTTATTTTAGAATAAATGTTTTTGTCGTACCCACTTATTTCTAAATGACTTCGTTTTAACACTTCTTCCGATGACAGATGTTCCAAAAAAATTAAATGTCGGTAAAATTATTCAGCTTAATGCTCAGATATAATAATCGGAAGTTATTTTATATTTTATAATTAGTGAGTAAAAATGTAACTTGACGCAGACTTCGAGTTTTCAAATAGTTTTTTTACCGTGACCAGGATTAAGTTTATATACCTGTGATTTTTCAAATTTATTGCGAGATGCGAATCTCGCAATAACTTTGAAGAATCAAGATGGCGGCGTTAATTTTGACTTTGCGCGCTAAAAGATTAATAAACAGCCATAAACTTAAAATTCTATTTCTTATGCCAAAGTCCTCTTCCACTAACTCTGCGTCCACACCCTAACCCAACGTTAACCGCTCCAGATATGGCAGATTTAGTTAAAATGTTGATCAGACTGAGAATAGATGTAATAGTTTAGTTAGAAGCTCTAGCCCCTGAGGCTCTGGACTGCATACTAATTGTCTTAGGGGCTCGTTAGGGTCGTAAGGGGTACATAAAGGGGTTCTTAGCGTTTTTTCTAGTAGTTTGGAAACCCTTTTTTTAAAGGTATGTGGTATGTTGAACAGAAATTGTTCTTAGTGTGATTATGGTGAAGTTATATACTTACCTAGTTAGTTTTATCATCCAATCGAATGGCTTAAAACTGGTTCTATGTAATGCTTGAGTCTTGAGCGAGGTTCTGCAATATGGTATATATATATAGCATATGGTAGAAAAAATATGAGTTATATATTTTTCCTATATATGTATAAGATAAGCGGCAAAAGTAGGGATGCCTGACTGACTTTTGACTTCCTCGGACGAAGTATTTTACTCATTGAAAAAGGGACAACTGACATCGATCTCGTCTAGTAAAAAACGATCGATGAGGCTTACGAAGGCATCAGCATACCCAGAAACGCTACTACTGTGGATGAGATCCTGGGTTCGATTCCCAGGTCGGGCAAAGTGTTTTTGAGTTTATCCATCTGGAATTTCTGGGTAGCTGCCCAGAATCTGGATTAGTTCCCGGTTGAAGGCAATCCTACTATTACATGGGACTTAAACATCACTTGCGAAATGTGGGGTTTATAGGCATACCTCTGTCCAACCCTTCGGCGGATACATTCGTGATGTTTAATTATATTATCTATATATCTAACCACTTGACCTTTGTGACTTGTCATTATCTACCTCAAGGTCACTCACCCAGGTGGTGACCGGCACGGCACATCTTTCGACCATGACAGGCCGAACCTGCTTAGAATTGCTTAGCGTGCGAATATCCTCACATTGTGCTTTGTATGTATTGTTGACATACAACAACAAAAAAATGTCGCGACAGTTCTAAAAGATCCGGCACCTATTACATTTATTGATGTTACATTCCATGTGCGTGATAGGATTCCCCATTAGCGGAAATGACAAAGTTTCATTTTGTATTTACCCACTTTAGGGCGTTTTTTTTTTAAATCTTTCCCTAATGCTCACTGGCGTTATATTAAGACTCTTGCGCAATATTTCGTGCTTCTAGAGCATTTTTTTTTTTTTGGGTGTAATTCATCAAATGACTTCTCCCGCTCTTCGTGTTAGACTTTTACTGACTAAAACCCACCCGTGTTTCTTCAGTTGCCTGTGCCAGGGCCACGGTGTCTCCTTTGAACATCCCGCGGCACCCCGAGGCATCGTCCCTATCGGACCCCGTCATTAAAGTTTGTTTTCTAAAAACACATGCTTATTTACATGTTTTGAATCTTTAACGCGAACAAAGTATAACAATGCTGTTGTGAACGGGGCTTTATTAAAACCTTAGAACAGTCATATTATTTCTTGACTAAAGAATGAATAATTAAAAGAAAATTATTTTCTTTTTAGTGGTAGTTAAAGAAATGCCAAGCTATTATTTGCAGAATCTTTGATCTTTGTATAAAGAGTGTTGTTCCAGTAAGTACTTAGTACTTTCTATTCTTACAAAGCGACTCTTGCTCAATGTTTATCGAGAAATTCTATGTTTCATTTATAACATGTATGTGTTATATAAGGTACATTCCGTTTTAAAGGATTTTGATATACAACTTTATGATTTATATATTTATTCACAAAATCCACAGCCCTTTAACAATTTTACTTCAAATTAATGAATTAATCTTACAGCCAATTACGGATAAAAAAAAATTGTAGCTACACTTATTCTTTGCACAGAATCAAACAGGATGACAGGCTATCACCATCCAAACATACCTAGATATGCAGTGAGGGTGGGTGTGTAGGAGTGATTTTTTTTACTACGAACATCGTGGAGACAGTTCCTGCGTTCGTACCTAATTATTTCAATAGGTAAAACAATTTCGGTATTGATGCAAAAAGAAACCAATAAAAAATTCTTTGACAAAACAAAACTTCTCTTTTAAAATTACAAAATAAAAGATAATTAGTTAGCCCAATTGCAAAACAAACCTTAACGTTTTAATGAACGAAGCGAAAAGTGTAAAGATAAAATCTAGTTAAGGATGCGGCGGCAGAAGCGCGATTTTACAATTCGAAGCGAGTGCCAAATTCGTTCGGAATATTGCTATCTCTGTTTGACAAAACAAGGCGAGCGAGGGACGTGGTAACAGCCGTGTGTGTGTCTGTGTGAAAATAGAAATAATAATACCAGTTGTTAAAGTTGGTGGTTTAATGTTACATTCCATATTTTGCCTGTTTAGGGCTAGCACATTAATTTCACATGATTACCTAATAGGTACTCATTCGAATAAGACATAGGTATATAATATGTCAAATAATACCTATGTTCTAATATTAAGTTAAAATAGATTAACAAACATTACAAAACTTAAAATCTTAAAATAACAAATTGTCTTTGTAACATACATTATAACTCATAACTTAAACTAAATAAACATTTGGAATTACAAAAGTAGCGAACAGGATTACAAAAGTATATTTATTAAATAAAAACAATACACAGCTGGCGTCGCAGCGAACGACTAGAATGAAGTTAATAATAACAATTAAGAAATTATTCTACTTCCAGAAGGGTCACGATGTGATACTAGGAAGTAAGAGTGAACGCGCTGTGGAGGCTTCTAGGTTACTGGTTTGATGGACGCTGTCGACTGCGCTGCCGCCGATGACCGCGGGGCGGCGGCGGTGCGGGGCGAGGTAACGGCTGGACAGGTGTGGCGGCAAGCTCGTACGCACACTAGCGCAGAATGGAACCCGGCGCGCATCTATCGCACTCCGACTAAACCCAATGGGTAGGCAAGAAACTCTGTGGACACATAAATACAACGTTAGAGTGGTCTTATTATTATGACACCACAAACACATACCATAAAAATATAGGAATCATAAAAAAAATATTTAACTTTATGATGCAAATATTCTTGCAAAATATAAAAACAAATTTCTATCAACCATCTACCCAGTTTAATTTTAAAATATTCAAATTGTTAAAAACATTCTTTTTAATTAAGAGACTAGCACTATGCCCGCGCCTTTGTGCGCTTGAATTTCGAAACTAAAAAAATTGCCTCTGTTCATCAAACATAATTTCGGCTTCTCATGGTAAATCAATTTTTTAAATCGGTCCATTAGTTTCGGAGCCTATTCAATACAAACAAACAATCAAATCTTTCCTCTTTATAATATTAGTATAGATATATTGCAAATATAAAATTTTTTTTTGCTGCATCTCTTGGTCTCTGTTTGGTGTAATTGTCTTGCTTAAATATAAAGAATTTATTACGTTTCCTCACAAAAACCGATACCTCAGACAAATACATGCAGGTCAAGGTCAATAGTTTCAGTTTTTGTAATAAAAGCCTACAAGATTCAAGTGGACCGACACTGCACACATTTCGATACACATTTCTTTTGTACAACAAATGCTTTATTTGTTAGTCTGTTGAAATGTCCCATATTATTACGCCATATCTTAATAACGATTGATTGATTTGATGATGGGCAGAAGTTAGTACATTAAATACATACATCCATATACTCATAACTTCTTCCAGAGGGTAGGCATTAACTACAGAACGCCAACTGCTAAGATCCTTACAAACATACTCCTTTTACCTCGTTTTGCGTAAATATGATTTATTTGATTCTTTTAAATGACATATTTTATTATATTTTTGAATATTTTTATAGAACAAAACATAAAAAAAAAAGTGTTGGTTGGGGCTCCAGAGACAGGACCTACTCACGATGGGAGCTGGCCGGTGAATCAGGCCCTTGACCAGATAGTACTACTAGCTATTGAAAATTTATGATTAATTTGGATGTGTTCCGTAATAAGAAAAATGATGAATGTAAACGTAATGTTTTTTTTTTCGATTACTCTTTATTAGATTATTGGGCTATGTTTCAAATACAGCAGATATTGTTGTTTATAATAAAGAAGAAACGATAAGAAAACGTGTCAGCAACGGTATAAAAATGTGCGAAATTCAATTTCAAATTTAACTTCATTTTAGGGAAGTATTTTGGAAAAAAAAATATACTCGTAGGATCCTAGATAAACACCGTCAACATCCGAATACAAAGCATAATATGGTTGAAATATGCTCAAAATGCAAATGATTTAGGTATTACGTTTGAATGAACAATTCATGCGTCGTCATGCTCTTAACTGATTTACGGCCGAAACCAATAAAGTATCTATGTCCTATTTTGGCGTACTGGAGATAGAAATACTATCAATCTCTGGTTTTAACGTCCTAATAAAGCCAGATTATGCGACACTTTACCTGTTTACAGCTATTTGCTTGTTTGACAGTGACAGATAGAATTGTACTGTATTGTATATCATCAATAGCAATCTGTCTTAGGTTATTGGGAATGGCCGTTAGTAACTAACAAAAATAAATATCTAGACTTTTAAGTAATAGTTTACTACACACCCACACCACACACCTTTACACACAGACACATCGTCACATAAACACTTCCATTGTTTTTGCATGCACATTAATCCATAGGATATAATAGGTCACCGTCGTTTACTAAGCCGATAAGGTACACTGCATACTAGGCCATTATAATCTACTTTATGTTCTGCTATGAGGCTTAAATAGTGTGCATTCGGTCTTAATTGCTTTGTTCACGTCAAAAGCGGGACGTACTGCAAAATATGGGCATAAGAAACGGAGAAATACCTTTCAACACGCTTTTATTTCGTGTTTTCTAGCTGACATGAGCTTAACAACCACACAGTTCAAATACAGTTGGATCCGCACAAATTGCGTTTTCCCGCCAATTATCTAACGCGCCATGACAGTTGCAATGACAGCTGTCAATGTCACACATCGTGTAGGCGCGTTCGGCGACCTTTCTGTTGTTAGCGGAATTTTACTAGGATTTTTATTTCCGAAGAATTTGGTTAAAAAAATATTCAGCACTCGTTACTGTTTATTATTTTGCAGATAACTTTATATGAAAGATAAATTTTATAAAATAAACTCACACTCAAAGCATTTATTTGAAATAAACCAGTTACAGGCACTTTTGAATTGTCAAGGGGTCGGTCAGTCAGAAAGATGAAGCTAGTTGCCCATTCCAAAGCGAAGTAGGTACCTATGGAGAAGAATGGGCATGAAACTCCATGGACACTCACATAAATATGTATTGGGTATTTAAACCTCAGAACAATGAGTTTATACACGTAAAAACAAAAAAAAATACAATCTATATATTTTTGCAAAATCTTACAGGAAGTACGGAAACGACAATTAAACATAATTCTTAATTAATTTGCGAATTTAAAACGGTTATCCTCTTCCACCTCAAACAGCTGGCAGCCATGAAATTTTTAATAATCCTTTTCTTATTCAAAAGTTGTTTATATATAAAATGTACTGTGGTTTTATTATGTAATGTTTTTATGAGCTTTCCCTTTCGTGATGGACCTGTTTTGAATTAAAAGAAGCTTTTTACATTAGTATGGAAACTATGACAAAAACAGAACACGTGCGCAAAATATCCTGACTTGGAATACCTACGTGTCTGCAAGGCAAACGAATGTTGGGTAGGAACTTCGAACCGCGTGGAAGATTTGCAGGATTCAAATCAAATCATTTTTGTTTGTTTGGCATCTCGCAGGTCAACCTATGCGGTTGTCGTCTGCTTAAGCGGACTTGCCTGTGGATTCCCTAATAAATTAAGGCCTCCAGCCAGGACTTAAACTTATATACTAACTAAAACTAAGCGACAACGCTAAGGACACCCCCTGTGGGGTACGAACCTCGGCTTAGGGCGTCGCTGGAAGAGGGCAGCAAATGACTAGCTGGATCAGGATTGGTATTATTAACGGACGAATTTAAAGCTACAGGCTCAGCGGCGCGGGCTGGCTCGAGCAAGGGTCGGGAGGGGCGTCAAATCAAATCAAAATATGTTATTTTACTTAAACCTACATGCATGGCATGGGGCTTCGAAAGAAAAGTTTTCCTGATAGCTATACAGGGTGGCGATTTAGTCACCTGCATCCGTCAAGGGGATGATTCTTCGCTATGAAACTCCTATGCGATTTGTGAATTTAACAAACCGAATCCGATGCTCGTGTGTTTTTTTTTTTTCAAATCAGTATCGATTTCTTAGCCAATGTTGTTAAGTAGGACGGGTAGAAACCCACTTGACGAATTAGTTTGAATGTAGCCTTAGGGGCGAAGGAATTGCGTAAACAAAATTTTTTTTGTAAGTAAAAAATATACTGAAATGCCTATTTCTCTGAAACCATGCGTGCCATGCTTTTCAGAACCTAAACGGTTTCTATGGTCAAGGTAAACCCGATACTGCAATAAAATTGGTAGATTACCAAAAAATCTTCTCGCCCTTGAACACAAAAATCTCCATAGCTCAAACTCTCATACAATCCATCATAGACTACGCTGATGCCTGCTATTTGAATGCCACCAAGCAGCTTTTAAATAACCTTGAGTATTTGAAAAAAATCTGTATTCGTTTTCTTTTTAACCAAAGTAGTCAACGTTACTAACTTTCACAAGCTACTCAAGTGGCTCCCTATTCGACTTCACAAGAACTCTCGGATATTGTGTCTGCTATTTAAAATACTTCACAGCCTTATTACGCCATCCTATCTGAGGGAACGCTTCTCAAATTCAAATTCAAAATGTTTATTTGCAAGAAAATACTTAGTTTGCAAGAAAAGATCTTACAGCCTTCAGTCATTGTATTCTGCCTGCAAGCAAGCGTGCAAATTATTTATGTTTTAATGTCATAGTTGTTATATGTAATTTTTTATCCTCCTACGCCCGTCCTTTTGATGCGCCTTGCAGGTCGCACCTTAGAAATCTCCTTAAATCCTCTCCCCACTCAACCGACTTCTACTCCTACTCTTGCTCTGCGCACGCGGTTCGGTTGTGGAATTCACTTCCGCCTGACATTAGGAACTGTCAAACTGTTGCTGTGTTTAAAAAGACATTGGCAGAATAGTCGACATCGGCTTTGCTTGCCATATCATAAAAATAGAATAGAATAAGGAGAGTCAAAAAATATCCTTCCACTGTGTTGCATTTGTATTTTATATTACTTTATGTTAATATACATTTTAGTGATATATATTTTAAAACTATGTATGCATGTAAGTATATTTTCATATTGTATTAGAGAATTGTTTTGTTTTTATGTCAAATTCAAATCATTTCTTTCAAATGACGTTCAAAAGTGCCTTTTAGTGCCTATTTGAAATAAATGCTTTGACTTTGACTTTGAGAGGGAGTGGCCCGTTATACACCACGCGGGCCCAGTGCGGGTTGGTAGATGTCACATGTCATGTCTTCGAATTTTTGGTTCTAGAACATGCCGGTGTCCTCACGATGTTTTCCTTCAGCGTTTAGTGGTGATGAAATTTACACAGAACTACAACTCGTAAGTCGGGGCGTTACCACTGGGCCAAGACTGCTCTCTGAATGCTAATGCATGTGACTAAATCGCCAAGTCTTGTGTGAAGTGAAATGGATACTTCTAGACAAGGTGCAGCATCTTCGATGACCATCAGGTTCGATATCATCGCTTACCATCAGGTGAGATACTGGTGACACGAGTAAGGTAATTCAAATTCAAAATAAAAAGTCTTTTATACAATTTAGGCTGAGAATCAGCACTTTTCGAACGTCAAAATTACATAAGACAGTCCCCCGAAACGGCCGCCCTTCACCACTTCCTAGTGCTTTAGCTGGGAAGAAGAAGTGGCGCAACAAACTCCCCAGCAGCACAGCTGTCTGTTCAGTTAGAAAAACTTCTATTAAAAACTAAAAACTAATTTTGGTCGGCTCGGACAAATAACCTGTAGGTCTTAATACAAGAACCATTAATTTGCTGAGCAAGTGAGCCAATCAAGTCTAATTTTAGATAAATAAAAATCTTGGTCATTGTTAAAAAAATCTTTAGTCAACTTAACAACAGTAATTTTGCAAACGTGCTGTTTTTTGCTTACCTTTAAAAAAAACCTATGATTTGCTGTTATAAATACATAATACACCTAACACGGAATAAATAAGTCCATAAAAACTACTTTAGTTTGAAAATTATTTACTTCTGGAAAAAAAAACTTGTCATAGCTTACAAAATGGCTCGTAGGTGGTAAGAAATAGACTTAGTGTAGAATACTTTTGCTACACGGTTCATTGCTTCACTTTCAACTATTTCCCGCCATTCGCGGTGAACTGACAGTTGCCATAGTGACCTACCTCACTGATGTGGATGAGACAGTGTACTACATCCCTATCTTATTATGACAAAACACAAGAAGGATAGTTCTTCCGTGTTCCATTTAACTGAGATACCTACTCGAACACACGCTGTTTGTTTGTGGTGTTTTTCCCGCAGCCAAATGAGTTGTTCTCGGTACAATCGATTTATAAACATAAAATAAAAAAGGAATAAAAATGGCAGACTTATAATTGTGGAAAATGAAGCTTATTTAGAACATTTACGAATCGCTCTTGACTTACGTCCTGCGCGTGCGTTTCAAGTAGTACCCAAATGTTACGTCTAGTGAATTAATAGAAAGACAAAGAAAGATTTTTTTTTAATTCTGCACAAACAAAACGCATATAACAAAAAAATACATATATTACACCCATACAAAGTAGCCAAAGGCCTCATCAGTCATGTCCGCCGTCCCAAGCATGTCCTCACCGACCCCGATGACCACATAACTCTCATTCAGGAGAGCAGTAGGGCCACCGGTACAGTGCACAAACACAGACCGACATTCCGACCTCGCCGCCGAGGTTCCTCGCGAAGATCCCGACGTAACTGTCCCCCCCGACCCTTGCTCGACGAAGTGCCAGGCCGCGCCGTAGCTGAGCCTGTAGCTTTAAATTCCCCAGATAATAATAATATAATCCAGATCCAACCTGTCCCATCTTGCTGTCCTCCCGTCAGCGACGCCCTAAGCCGAGGTCCGTACCCCACGGGGGTGCCCTTAGCGAGCGTTCGCTTAGTAATGTAAGTAGTTTTACGCCCCTGGCTGGAGGCTTTGAGTCCGCTTAAGGCAGCCACAAGATAGTCCGGTTAAGTAGTCACGACCTCTCAAGGTCAACTACGAGATGCCATACATAAAATAAAATAAAATATGCCAAAGACCCATTCAAATTTTAAAAAAAAAGTATTCCAATTTTGTCTATTGCTTGGTGTCACTCAGCGCTAAAGACAATACACATTGCTCTGTGTGTGTTGCGACACTGGTAAATGACAATAAAACAAACAAAAACAAGACGCCGATTGCAGAGTGGAAGAATGACTAACAAACAAAGAACATTAAAAAGAACAATAATTAAACCGTTCGTCGCATCTGTGAAAGAACAGGTCGCTGCTCAGCAAAATGCTCTGACTTCGGACGAACCAATCGTTAATTACTATTGTTTCTCACGCTTTCGAGTTGATGCATATTTTTTTTAACTTCATGTTTCGATAGTACGAGTACTACCGAGGGCAAATCGGTCTGCCGCGGGAAAACTAACACTAAAATTTCATCGTGTATTTTACCGACAACTTACCTCATCATAACTTACCTATTTTATTTCTAATTATTTCAATAAACTTACTTTTTTTTTTGTTCTTAGACTTCCCTTTTATAAACATACTAAGGCCAGCATTTTTTTAAACAGTGTTGTAATAATTGCTCTTTATCACAATCCAAATCACTGCTTGGTAGGTTAATTGTTAAACTAATAACTTATTTGTTAAGCAAACTGCTGTCTATCAAACACAGCACTATACGTAAGCATGACGGCGCTTCTGAATGTTGTGGATTTTAGAACGAATTTGACAGCTGTCAACTCGACAATAACCCCGGGTACCTACTGAAGCGGCGAACCGGCAAATTGAAAAAATATAGAGGACGAGAGGGCGTTGATTTGTTATGATAATGGTGATGATTTTGACAGTACAGTGAGTTGAATGGTTTGCGCTCACGCCTGACTTACATCGTTTACATGATTGTTGATTCCCTAATGTGATCGGCTTTCTTTACATCTTCTCTCCACCATACCCACCCAAAAGTAATAATAAGATCGCTTCTGATAAATACGACGTATTGCCTTTAAGCACTTACTTCGTCAAAACAAGCAGAAAATCAGGAAACAAAAAGCCACTGATTTCTACATTTAGAAAAAAATATTGTTGTTTCTCATACAATCGTTCTACAGAACAAAATTGAGGCAGCCCCAGTAAGTTATAAGGATACTTGTGATGTAACACTACTTAATTAACTTTAATAGCGAACTTTCTAGAACAAAGCATAATAAAGCATAGACATTCGAAATTCAAATCTAATAGCGTGGCAGTGGCGAAGTAAAAACGCCAGGCTTTAAGATTAATCTGAGCTCGACCACTGACTTTGCGACAAAAAGTCGCAGCAAACGCAGCATAGCCCTATACAAGAGATTGGTCGGTACGGTTGGTGCACACATCCACACACTATTTTACTGCTTCAAAATTCAAATACAAGCTGTTATAAACCTTATGATGATGACAGAAGGGAATCCGGGTGTATTTTAAAGTGATAAAGTAACTTTGTAAAAGTTTAAACGAATGAAAAATGCGGGTATATTTTGACGTTTTGACTGCGTCAGTCGTTTTCACGCTGGCCGGAGCATTCCGAAAGATTAGATTCTTTTTGTGATACAATGTCGTTCGTAAACCAAAATATTTGAGCATTTCCCTCTGAATTCGAACTGTGAGTTTGTTTCCGAACGTCATATTGTCAAGCAATGTTTGTTTTCTGTTCGAAAGTTGCGATTGGAATGGGGACGGAGAGGAGACATGTGAATGGGGACGGAGAGGAGACATGTGAATGGGGACGGAGAGGAGACATGTGAATGGGGACGGAGAGGAGACATGTGAATGGGGACGGAGAGGAGACATGTTTTTACTATTTATTTAGCATCTGTTGCAGATCTTTATTATACACGGATATTTTATCAAGAGTTTTGTAAGTTGTTAATTTACTTTTGAGTAGTGAGTTCTGTACTAAATAATCACAAGATGGTAGTTACTATATTTTGCGTCAAACAGGAAAAGAGTTGCTCTTTGCCGGGAATAATGGTTAAATCATGACATATTCCAACTTTGAAGCTCTTAATATCGTCCTCATCATCAGCCTACAGCAGTCCAAAGCTGGACTTAGGCCTCTCCAATCGCACGATTCTCGGCAACTCCATCCAGCTGCTACCAGCCACCCTGCGAAGATCGTCGCTCCACCTAGCCTGAGGGCGTCCTCACTTACGTTAGCCGAGCTTTAAATATGCAATCTTAGTACATAGTTAGCCTTATTTCCCTATATTTTGAATGCCAATTAGGGCTTTACTGAAATATAAACCCTTCCATGAATTCCGTTGATGCCCAATCAGTGTGGAAGCAAAGAATCATAATTGGTGTAAAATAATTGACGTTCATACCCCGGTAGTGTTTTGTTCTGTTCACTAAAGGATTACGACGACGCAGGCTCTCATTAGAAAGAACTGGAGAGATGAGAATTTCTTGTTTACAGTACAAAGGGCTGTTGTTTAGAATAAATATAAAATTTTGACATATATACAAAAGTTGTCAAAACATCATAATTATTTGTTCTTTAATTATGACGATTGAAAAATTAAACCTAGGGTCGATTTTTTAACGACAGATTTCTTTTATTTAAGGAATAATTAAGGTTGTTTGACAGTTTGTGTATACAAAATATTTCAAACTGTAATTTTTATCCTTCAGCTAAAATATAAGATTGAAAAATCAGCGGTAAACGACGACGACTATTTAATTAAAGTAAAGTTTTTTAGATAATACATATCTTTATTTTTTGGTAAATCACGGTAACGGTAGGAAAGAGGAAAACCTTAGTAGATACTTATAAAAAGACCCATCACATTCATAGCCGTCAACTACGCCTTCTGTACATCAAACAAATTTTCACAGCGCAAAAATAATTGCTGCGAATGGAATTTTATTTTTGGTGCGAAAAATCGCTGTTTACGGCTTGCAAGGTAATGCACGCAAAACATTGTGCTTATGGATGCATGCAACGGTACCGGGATCGTGGAGGTATTTAAAATTGTGTTATAACATTAAAAAACTGGTTTTTGTAAGATCACGTCACTAAAGTTTGAAATTTTAACCTTCAATATCTCCGTAACCAGAAGGTTCCCAGGTATGGTTCCCCACATAAAATATCAAAACAATGACGGAGACTCTCGGCTTCATTAAGTGCATTTTTAGACAATAAAAAAAGTAAGAAAACATTCTCTCTCTGAAATATTAATGATTTTATTTTTGAAATCTAAACGTTTTCAAATTACTGTGTAATGTAGGTGGTCCGTAAGCTCCCTAATTAACATTAAACCCGCCTGACCTCTACTCACTAATTATCTTTTGAGTTTATTCTGATGAAAACGCAGCTCATTACGGTAATTTATTGGCAGTTAATTATTTCATGGATTTCATTACTTTTTAAACGGTTTAGCTTTTAACTTTTTGACTGCGTTATTAGTAGTAAGCGTGACTGCTGGAAGCAGGGTTCCAGGTTCTATATCTAAGTTAGTCATTTTGTGCACATAATCCAGCAAGGCATATGCCTGGAGGCTTTTATTTATGTATTAAGTTTTGTTAACTATTTTATTTATTTTTGCTTGAGTTAATGTCATTGTATTTGTTGGTAAATTGGCGTAGCTTGCTGACATATGGCTAATTTAATTTGATGTTCTGTGCCTCGTAATCTTTATTACTTTGCATACCTATTATTGTATAGAATCAATTTCTTATAACTGAACAGGCAGCTGTGCTGCTGGGGAGTTTGTTGCGCCACTTCTTCTTCCCAGCTAATGCACTAGGAATTGGTGAAGGGCGGGCGTGCCGGGGGACTGTTAATCGTTCTAAAGTACTGATTCTCAGCCTTATTTGAATAAATTTCTTTTGATTTGATTTTGTTAAGTAACAGGCCTACACTGGCCTTTCATACAATATGTCGTATTAACACTGTAATACGAACAAAAATGTAGAAGCCAATTATTTTTAAAAGAGTAACTTGCCGGTTCTTTTCCAACTGAAACGACCAATTGGAACCGCGCACCTAGCTTCTGAATTTTCAGTACCCATGTATATTTATGTGAAATAAAATATTTTGAATTGGAACAATCTGTTTTTTTTATAAAGTAGCCTGGAGTTGCGTTGTATTCCATTAGGTTCATCTTTTATCATTGTCCTTCAAAGATGGAATAACAGTACCTATACGTCTACTCGTATAACTCCGTAAGGGAATTCAAGCGTGACGTCATACGTAAACAATTTACAAACATGCGCATTGACTGTTTAGTTAATAATCTTTACTTGAGCCTTATTAAATAATGTAACATGGCAAACTATTTTAACAAAGAAACATTATATTCAATCTAACATAACATAGTCATTTTCCCATAAACTTTTAGACAAGGTCTAAGGCTTATCTGTTCAAGGATAAAAACGCAATCTCGTTTCTACTCCTCTTCAAAAGAAAAACAAAAAGATAAATGAAAATAAACCAAGGAACGTGATCACACAACTTCATTACTTCTTTTCTTTGGGAAAGCCACGGAGTAAGAAGAAATGGATTGTTAATGTAAAACGTGCTTCTTTCAGACTTTGCTCATGTATTTTGGACGGTTGTAACCACATTTGGCCAGCCGGCTAAAGGTTACGTTACAGTCCGGCTGGCCAAACGTGGTTACACGGGTTGGGGAAACTTTGGTTATTTAAGTAGATTTGCTTCATACATATAGCACAGTATGTACAACTAAACCTATTTCTACCACCTAGCTGTTTTCTTGATAAAAAGGTTTGCAGGAGAAATTACTATTGCGACTTGAATCATTTAAACTGTTTTATTACGCATTAGTCCAACCCGTGATACAAATGTCCTTAAAATGGTAATTACTTAAAATAACACGAAACACCTGCCTGTTTGTCAACTTTAATGAAAACCTTTTTTTTTTCTTGTGGCAGTTAGAGCAAGAGAAACACATTTATGAACAGTTAATTTCGTAATAAAGATATTTAGGCTATTAGCATGGTTGGTAACGAAGCTCACAAGCATTGTAGCTCACTGAAGAATAAATAAATAAGCCCTCCATTCTTAACTCATCACGGACAGACCCGTAATCTCAATATACTACTTGTAGTAAACAACAGAGCAACAATAGACGCGGAGATAAAATTAACTTTTCGAGCATTTGGCTGTAAAAAGATAGCCTATCATGTGCACCTAGATGAAACGACCAAATCGCTTTGTTCTTCATACATTGCTGCATTACTGTGCAACTTCTTTGATAAACCTCGTGCAATAACAGCAATGTATGTTGAATGAAATAGAGCGTTGTTAGGATATTTACGACGTTGCTATGGAGACTAAGCAGAATACCACTATAGTGACGTATTACAATTTATAGTTCCGTTAAGAGCGGTTTACATGAATTTGGGTTAGTGTCCTTGAAATTCAAAACTAAAACATGAAGCCTGTATTTAGCAAAGGGGTAAAGCAGAATTGTACGTAGAGTTCATCCACATTTCGCCAGTTATACTAATAATGCAAACTTCGAGCTGATGATAAAATTTAAAAAAAACCCTGGGTATACTACCTAGTGATTTCGGTCCGGGGATCGAAACCAGAACCCCACACACAGCAGTCGCGGTTGTGACCACTGGACTAAAAAGGCACTCCCCATTCTATAAAATAGACGTTTAATTCCACAATTTAAAGTTGTTTAGTGGTTGCGTATAAAAATTATCAATCATGTTACAAATATTTACTAGTAATCATTGACATCATCGATATCCTAAGATCCACCACACTCAACAATCTCCAACAGTTTTTACAAACAGGTTTGTAAAACAAAACAAAATATTTGTAAAGTGACGTAAGAGTAATTTAAAGATAATAATTACGTCATCGGCGAATAAATTACTTATTATTATAGAATGTGCTCCATTAAGCTGTCAGTTGTGATACATCGTGTGTCAGAGGCCGAAGGGGCGAGGAAAAGGTGTTGATGAAGTCGTGCCTATTTGTATTGTACTTAATGAGCGAGAATGTTGATTCAGATTAATACTTATGTATGTTGAGTCCCTAACGCTGTATTTGGCTATCGTTTAACATTTTGTTAACACTCCGTCACTTTTCTAATTTCTGATTTTACAATGTCAGTACAGTGTGGTATAGTTACGTTCTTTTCAGACCAATCTTCCCACCCATCGCATGAGCTATTTTCGCAAAGGTTGTTCTGATAACAAGGGTCATGCATTTAAGAAGTTTTGTACCGAAAATAACTTCGTGTACGGTGTTATTATTATTAAACTATGTTAGTAGGTAAAGAATTTAAAACTTATTAACTTATTTATTTTACCGTCCCAACCAAAATGCTTACCCAGAGCGAGTGCATCGGACACTGATACTTATTCGCAACTATCGTCAGAATGCTGGTGCTCGTAATCTGCCCAACAGCGACGACACGCGCTTGCGTCTTATTGCATAAAAGTCATCCGTACGTGCTTCGGCAAACATCGCGGACGCACTGCAGAACCGCGGCAACCGCAACAACATCCTGAAGACGTTATTGTATTGTACCCGCAGAGCGCGGTATGCCTTTTGAGTATAATTAACCCACAGGCTGCTCGTGTAAAAGGATTGGCAATATGCTTTGAATAGCGCTAACTTGACTTCAGCTGAGCAACGGGCAAACCTGCTAGCCAACATATTACCCCGGACCGCCAGCGCTATTATGCCAGCGTTATGACGTCTATTTGTAAATGAGTTAAATAAAAGATAAAATGGCAGCGGAAAGTCCAAATTATTTCATTCACATAACATACATAACATCACACCTGTAATCCCAGATGGGTTAGGCAGAAGTGCACCCATAGTACGCCCACATTTCGCCAGTTATGCTTAAGTCCCATGTAATAGGGGGCGAGCCTTTTGCCATCAACCGGTTACAAATCCAGACTCCGGGCTGCTACTGAGAAATTCTAGGTAGAAAAACCCAATAACCCTTTGCCCGACCTGGGAATCGAACCCAGGATGTCATGGTCAGCAGTAGCTCTTGCGACCACTAGACTTACGAGGTAGTCAATTATTTTATATCATAGGAAAATGGTTAAAAGGCTGACTAATAAACATAACATCACATAATATCTGTACTAGAAAAGGAAGCGTAATAATACGGCGTTTATGATCTTTATAGGAACAGAAACCTACCACGGAAAAGTTGTCTATCATTATCGGCACAAAACAATGTTGGTAGTATTTCCAGCCGATGCATATTTTCCTACCATATCAACATTTTACCACCAACTCCAATCAGAATTTTCTTCTCTTTCTTAAATTCTTGATGTTTTTTATAACTCTTGTAAGTGTGGCTAAAAATTTTCCAAGTAAATCTTCTGGGTTTTCTTATTTAGTTACACGCAATTGAAATTGCGTTCTGTGAGTCACGGTATTCATAATATGCTGTGCGATGCATCGAATCCATATTCTGATGCAAATGTTGTGGCGCTGCTAATTCTTCGTTTATTACTGGCGCAAACGATTAATCATAAAACAAGGATTTTCTCACGTTTTTCCTAAAGCATTTAACCATGCTCATTAAATAATAATCGGTATTAAATTCTTCGATGACAGGATGACACTGACAGCTCACTCCACACCAATCTCCACGGTGACATTTTTACAGAATCGTCATGCTGATCTGAGTCTATGAGCTGTCACAACTAATTTTCTAGTTAAATATACTATTTATAAACCAGGGCACACGAAAAGGCTGACCCTGCATGTTTTTATACCAGATCCCTTTTTCCAATCGTTTCGTTTTTAAAACGTTTATCAAAATACTCCTTCCAGACATTGTTACACTTCTTTTTAAATTTAGGTAATATTAATACATAATCTAGCGTTTTATTAGTTTCTTTTCAATTTTTTTGCTGCAATTTTGCCCGCAAGTCGGCTTTTTCATTGCCCTGTATCCCAATATACGGTGGAACCCGTTGCAGTTTCAACAAAAAATCTTTCATACGAATGTTTAGAAAATGTCACTACATTTAAATTCAAATTCAAATTTATTAATTTTGTCAACATAGGGTTACATTATACAGATTTTATATAAGAAAATATGGGTCCTTACTATATTCCGCCAAAGAGCATACAAAATAGGTAGGCATAGGTAATCGAATATCAATTAACAAAATAGACACATTATTTTTTTGTAAATACTCGTAGATGTCACAATTTCATGCCAAACACCAATACTTAATAATATGTCAATAAATAAGGACGGCACATAAACAAGTGGGTATTCTTAAAACACAATTTCGTCAATAATAAATGTCAACAAAGAATATCATCGACTTAAGGCAACAACATTTCAACTATAGACATGTAAAAGTATATTTATATAATTTTTATTTAACATTAAGGACAAAAATGGTTTGCAACTCTCAGTAACATGAAGTCCAAATATAGTTCTAAGGCACCTTTTTTTGGGTTTTAAAAATACACTCTCATTTTGTTGAATTACCCCAAAAAATTACTCCATATCTTATGTTAGACGACACTAAGCCATGATAAGCAGTTAGTAGCGCATCAACATTTAACATCGGGGCTAATTTGTACAGAGCATATGTGAAATTACAAATTTTTTTGCTTAAGGCTTCCGTATGTGCTTTCCAATTTAATTTACTGTCTATGGTTACTCTATGAAATTTGGTTGAGTCAACTTTGTCTATGTTATTCTCACTAAAGTTTACATTAACATTAGGAATTGTTAATCTTTGGGCAAAATGCATAATATGATAAGATTATTGTTTTCTAACCATTTTATCATTGATTCTATAGAATTATTAATGTCAGCTTCGTATGTGTCTTTATTTTTATATTACATACTTTTGGGTAGGTCATTAATATACAGTATAAAAAAGAGTGGACCTACGACAGTACCTTGTGGTACGCCAAATTTGACTACACGGTCTTTTGATTTATGAATACAACTGTTTATATAAATACTTTTCAAATATTTTTGACACTACACTTATAAGGGATATGGGCCTATAGAATTGCATTAGCTGTTTATTTTCCTTTTTAAATAGAGGTTCAACGGTAGATATCTTGAGTGCATCAGGAAAGATACCAGTATTTATGCAAAGATTAATTATATGGCTCAGATTCACTGTTATTTCTTCTGCTACTGATTTTATAACTCTTGTTGACAGACCATCGTAACCTAAACTATTTGTATTTTGTAATGTTTTTATTCTTTTAAAAACCTCGATTGGCATACATTGGGCCAGGAAAAAAGAATCTTTCCTTTTTTGTATCAATGACGTAGCTTTTATTCCAGAGCCTGCTATTGGTTTAATTTTGTCAACAAAGTAATTATTGAAAGCATCTGCAATTTCCTTTGGGTCAGTGATAATGTCATTGTTCACACGAATTTTGTCAATATAGTTTTTCGGAATGTTAAATTTAGAGTTATTTATAATTTTTCACGTAGCTTTGGATTTATTATCTGAAGTATTTATTGTGTAGTTGTTTTGTGCTCTTTGAGTAAGTTTTACAATTCTTTTAAATCGTTAAGTCCCACATAACTACTTCGTGGACATAAATCTTAGTCATCCATGTCCTCAGAGTAAACATCAGCAAGGGAAACGATGATGCTATATTTTCTTCCTTAGTCGATTCTTGAGGCAGTTCAGTGTGGGAGATGTCACAACATTTTATGTTTTCATCATTCATGTGTATGAAATTAACCGAATGTTTATTTGTTACAATATAAATAAACAAATTATACTTTCCCAAACAATATTTACATCCTCTTGATACACTTCTATCGTTACCGGTGAACTCTATGTAAACCATCCTTACGGTGACGTATCATCCACAATCTTCCCGAGTGAGGTCGCCATTGAATCCAAATTGAATGGAACTCGAATGGCAATAGCCCCCGTCAGCCATTGAGTTGCCCAAATAAAATAAGTGGGCATTGTCAGTCTAATAATATCATGTTGTTTGCGAAGTTATATTAATATTGGAAAAGTGGTATCTACTTTAGATAACTTTGCCGGAAAAGTTTTCCTATGCCTAGCCGTTTCCTTACAAGGTGTGAAATCCATAGCCGAAAAACACAATCTGAAAGTTTTCTGACTATTGTTCTCTCTGGGGTATACGGCGACGATTTTCCTGTTACTGAAATTAGCTGCCAATATTCTCATAACAATAATATTTTGAATAACCTAGTCCTATAAACTTCTACAACCTTACTCCGAATAGCATAAACAACAAAAATATCTCCTAATAAAAACAAAGCGTTCATCCACCATTTTGTTCCGCGGCCATCTTGACGAGGATTGGCGCGAAACGACCATAGACACGATTTGTCTCCCCTTTTATGGTTCTATTAGGATTTTGTCGACGATATTTTATTAGAAGTGTAATGTCTACGGGATGCGGAGCAAGTCATCCGGTTTGGATACAATCTTTGAAAGAGACTTTAAATTTTTAAAAGCGACGATTTCCTTCCGAACTTCTTTGTTTGGTGCCGGTTTATCTTTTACGATGATAATGAAAACGGCGGGTTATGATTGTCTATGGATTTTTGTTGGCGTTTCTTTTGATAAAAGTATAATGAAAAATATTGTTCTCACAATATTTTTTTGTAAAGATTAGGTACGCTTGATTTCTCCTTTCATGAGGTAATGAAAAAAGGACTGTCATCGAAATTATTTCTAAATGTCCATGCATGTGGAAGCTTTTACGTACGAATTGTTGCTAGGCCCAACTGTCTTGATACAGGACTATTAAAATAGAGGCGAAACCCTCGCGGGATGCGGAGCTGATTAGGCAGTCACCTGACTATTCACACCAGTTTGAATATCTCCATACAACCAAGTTGACAAAATCGGTGCGATAGAATTTCATAACGCATTCCGCGCGGGATTTTAACTGGTGTTCTGAACTTTATTCATCTATTTAAAGGTTAATCACTAAACGGTGATCAACTAGGTTGGTCGCGGAGCTGACTGTTGTCTCTCTTGGATACCGAAACTTATTTCACATGTCAACAATATTACCAAAACACATAATTTTCGCGTCAAACTTTACAACTACAAACAACATTAAAATGATCCACAATTGCGAGATAAGGGGAAAAAACGTGATTAATTCAAAAGTTGAACATAATCAGCGAAGGCAGAACTAATTTAAGAGATAAACACCAACAATAAAAGTGACAAACGGTTCTGGCGACTCCCACTGCCAACAAAAATACTGGACAGCTGTACACAGAAGTACTACTCCCCTTTTCTCAATTATTATGTCATGGTCAGCTTCCAGCGAATGCAGCTGAACACCAGTATTTATTTTACATGGAGAGACTGCCTATCTGACACCCACAACCCAGTTACTGGGTAAAGTCAAAGTCAAAGCATTTATTTCAAATAGGCACTAAAAGGCACTTTTGAACGTCAACATTTACATTTAGTGTTTGGTAACACGATAACCTTTGGTAAGACTGGTTGTCAGAGTTTTTGAGCGACTAGTACCGATAAAGACTATCAAAGATCTACGATCTATGACCGCCGGGACCGGCACGGGTTGATGTTCCATCCTCGAGCCAACCGCGGCAAGCAATCGGACCGTTGGCTGTTACTATTTAGCTACAACCCACCTTAACACAATTTCTTTAGTGAAAAGCATCAATCTTTCATAACCGTAGTTTCGAATCTTCACGGGGCCTAGATTGTATGACATTAAATGTATTTAAATAACAAATTTTGTAAAGTAAAATCCTTTTGCTATGAACCCTGACATTGGATCAGATACGCAATATCTGCATATTGCTTAGTACTTTCCTCATTTTAAATATTTTATAGAGGATAAAAATAACTAATGAAATATAAATAACCTAATCTAACTATTGAATAATCTTCTATTATACGACTACCTTAAGGTGAGCGATGATGTCTTCTTTGATAGATAGATAGATAAAACATTTATTCAGTGCACACAAAAGCCGCAGCACTACACACAAGAGCATAATTAAATGTTTAAAAAATACAACCCCAAAAAAACAAACCCAAAGAAATAAAGTAACACAATAACATGAAATCCCTCATTATCTTCTTAGTTCCTTGCATTTCCATCACAACAATCTGTTAAGTATATGAATTTAGGTCTTGTGACTGTGTTTACTAAGTCAAAATTCATTTCCATATTCTAATCCTTTGCGGCTTTGTGTAACTATTAATCTCATTCTCACGATATATCATTGCGAATCTTCTATGTAGCTGCTGCTGACCTCCAATGAATTGAATATACTGATGCCCCATGAGTGTGGGCGGATTTTGAACCGTTAAGCATTATCTAGTACAGTTGTTTGAGTAGGTATAAAGTATGTATTCTTTTGACATCCGGGGTCTACTCGTATGATATACGAAAACTTCTAAAGTATAACGGTACTTTAAAGACTACGAAACGGTTACCATTTCAATTAATGCAGTGGTTTACGACCAACATTGGAAACAAAAGAAACATGATCTGCCTCTTTTACCCAACCTTGTCCTAGCTATGTTGGGAAGCTTCCAGTCTTACCAAATGCAGTTGAATACCGGTATTTCAAATGGAGCGACTGCCTATCTGAAAACCCAGTTACTGAAATTAATAATATAATATTGTCTTGCTCTTATACCAATTAATTTTAAGTCTTCCGTATCAAACCCCTTTCTTGATTCATCTTCTACCCATCGTGTTTTCAGTTTTGTTCGAACCTGCCCTACTTTATTTCTCAATTCTTTTGTTACTCCTCTTCCTCAAATTGAATAGTGTACACAGTGTCTGTAGCTGGAAACCGTCGCATTTCAGTGTTTTAGTAAATCACTTCATATATACTTCCAGTGCTTTTGTTTTCAACACAACGGAACGAAATTTACTTCGTTTAATTCTACAATGGTGTAAAATATATCAAGGAGGAGTTTCGTCTCCATTATTTTACTTGTAAATTGTGTCACAAAGGACATTATTTGGAAACGACGAAAGATTGCTATAGAGAGTATTTTTCTGGGATAATAATTTTCATTATACCATATTTGACAAAATGATTAGTGATCATCCAAGCCAGTGAACTTCAAGGAAACAGAGTTGATAAGTTTTCACCAAGTGTCGCAGCTGTGGTTATAGCCGTTAGTTAGCATATAGGATAATGCTGTCACTTCCTTGTAAGGTTGTCTTGGTCTTCTTTCAAAGCACTCATAAGTGTACAGAATTAAAGAAAGAAAATAAATTTATTTGACCGACGTTAAGGCACACAATATTCACACAAAACAAAAAACACCGAAAGAAAATAGCATTATGTGCCTCACGGCTGCGCCAAATAGGCCCAGTTCAGCATTAATGCCAGACAACTAAGTACCTGACGCTGGTTTTCAACTAGAAGCAATGTTACGAGGACGTCTTACAGGAAAGTGATTTAGACAGGGGAACTTATCAAATAAACTCTGTTCTCCGTCAGCATTATCATCACTTTGCTCTCTTACCAATGAACTAGACGCATCATGGGCATCTCTCTTGTACATCTATCATTTGTTATTCCAGTATATTTGGTGAAAAGGGGTGAACCCTTTTCACCATATTAATTCATCGTTTCCTTGGTCTTCCTCCATTTTATAGCACTCCATGATCCACATTAATGCTGAAAATTCAAAAGGATTGTTATAGCTTTTTCTATAAGCATCAAAAAGACACTAACCATTTTAAAGGTACCCATCCACAGTGAAATAGTAAAAGGACACAATAGTTTGTTTTCCAATAAACAATCCGGTCTGATTTACGGTCACCACCGAAGTGGGCACTACTATTCTGTTCGGGCACAGAATGGCAATACTATTCTGTGCGGACACTGCGCAGTAAAACTGCTTGTTTACCAGTTTTTATTGCGGTCGAGATTGAGCCGTGTTTGGAGATACGATGGATTGGAGATTTGGTTTTTATTAAAGTCTTTGATAAAAATATATAGATAAAGAAGATTGTGTTTGTCCCACTAAAAGGAAAGTGGCATTTCTAAGAGACAATTTCTACCAGTAGTGTCTCTTGTGCCTGCAACTACACCGTCACTGCCCTTCACACCTGAACACAGCAACGCTGCGTGGCGACAGAAATTGGTAAACGATGGTTGTGTATGTTCTTCCCTAGACAGGATCTTTTACAAAAGAGATCGACTAATAAGGAAACATTTAGGTAGGTATTGGATACCTCACATTTGAGCAATTTCTGACTCGGTTTCCTCACGATGTGAAAAAGTATCCGAGATACTCTTTATTGCTTTTGGTTATCGATATAAGACCTTAGTCACGCCGTAGTTTGACTTCGGAAGCATTTTCGTTTAACTAAGTATACAGATTTTCAAAGAGTTTTTAATACAACAAGACAAAACCACTAACACTAAAATAAGTCCTCCCATTGTTCCTCAATCAATAATTCATCAAAACAATACGTAATTATCATTCCAGATCCCAGAATTGCACATAAAACTTCGATCTTAATTAGCTGACTACCCTCTTTCTAATCTTTATGGCATCTCCGGAATTGCATTGCTTCTTCCTCGTGGGGAACAGAGGCGCAGGGGTAAACCCCTGTTACAATGGGGTGTATTTACAATCTGAGGTCAAATGTAGGGTGGACTGGGATTAGGTAGGTACACATAAATTACTGCTTCTGACGAAAAGTGGTCAGTTAAATTGTTAATTGCTATGTTGAGTGGCCTAATATATTTTATGGGATTTTAGTGGTCACGTTGTGTCTGGAATGCATTTTATTATATACTGAATAATATAAAAAACCCAATAGATTTTTTTTAAATTACTGCCATTTATATACTTTGCCGGAAACTTATATATTACATAACTTATACAGGGTGTCCCGTAAGTCGTCCGCAAACCGGAATCGGGTGATAGTCAAGTCAAGTCATATTAGTAAGTTAACAGAAAAATACTTTTTTTTTTTTTTTTTGTATGGCCTCTCGCAGGTCAACCTGTAAGGTTGTCGTCTGCTTAAGCGGACTTGCCTGTGGTGCCCTAATAAATTAAGGCCTCCAGCCAGGACTTAAACTTAAATACTAACTAAAAACTAATCGACAACGCTAAGGGCACCCCCTGTGGGGTACGGACCTCGGCTCAGGGCGTCGCTGGAAGAGGGCAGCAAGGGACTAGCTGGATCAGGATTTGACTGATTTTGGGACGAATTTAAAGCTACAGGCTCAGCGGCGCGGGCTGGCTCGAGCAAGGGTCGGGAAGGGTGCGGATTTGGGCGTCACGGTGGGCCTCGGCGGCGAGGACGGTAGGACGGCGATCGGATTGTGCGCTTGTGTAAGGTGCTGGTAGCCTTACCGCTCTCCTGGAGGAGGGTAGTGGCGTCGTCGGGGGCGATTAAAGTATGCCTTGGTCGGCGAATACTGCTAATGCCGCAGGGAGTGTAGCGGGTGGCCGCTGAGATCAAGGGGTTTGGGTGTTTGATGCTACAGTCGAAGAAACGGTTCTATAAGCGTTTCACGAACTGGTTTATGGTAGGCATTTTAAGGTCGACGTGGAGTACTATATTACGGACATAGAAGGGGGCACCCGTGACCTTTCTGAGGAAACGGTTCTGGAGGGTCTGCATCTTATGGAGATGACGTGGGTGAGCGTGCGCAAATACAAGGCAGGCATAGGTCATGATGGGACGGATGACTGCGGTATAGATGCGCAGCTTGCATTTAAGTGACAGTTTACTACGGGCTGTCAGTACAAAGTGGAGCCTGCTAAGAGCGAAGGAGGCGCGCGCGCGAACCGCCTTGATATGAGCCTTAAAGGTAAGGTTTTGATCGAGGATCACGCCTAGGTATTTGGCTTGCTTCTCCCAAGGGATTGGCTTGCCGTACATAGTGATCGAGCTGGGGATTTTTTTGCAATGTTTAAAAAAAAAATAAGAAGGTTGGCGAGGTTGGAGCCGCGTAATTTAAAAATTAACGGAGCACCGTTCACAGGCAAGTTTATTTTAATTATAATTACAAGTTTATAGGAGTTCTATATTTAATATTTGTCCATACAATATATATAGAAGAAATAGTGATGATTCGTATGGTGGGGTTGCTATCGTAGCTCATAACTCATTAAGTTTACAGGAAGTAAAGGTAAATTCAAATAATCAGGGCATTGAACTATTATGTATTAAACTAAACAATTATGGCTATATTAAGTACATAATTTTAATTTATTGTCCTAGTTTCGCTCATACTACACAATCCGATTGGGATAGATTTTTTCTGTTTCCAAATTATTTTTTAATAGCGGGAGACCTTAACGCTCATCACACGAATTGGTCGTATAAAAATGATAATAGGGGTAAACAAATTTTTGAGTCAGCATTAGAATTTGGTTTTACATCATTGAATACTGGACAACCCACTAGGATTAAATTGGTGAATGGCATCTTGCAATCTTCTTCACCCGATGTAACATTTGCATCTGTAGATATCGCTATCGATAACTACAAATTGGCCATCTGGACTGGTTGCAGAAATTGTCTTCTCGATTGCTTTTCTCTCTATGACGGGGACGGTGATGTTCAGGTTTTGTAATATACCAAATAATTAGTTTAACCCGAAGGGATACTGGAGTCCAGATATATCTAAATTAGTTGCTGAGCGTCCCAGTCGACGCACAGCACTTAAACACTTTAGAGGGAATCCAAAACCAAGGAATCTTAAATCACTTGAAGAAAAAACTTTGAAAGCCAAACAGGCTATTCAAAAAGCGAGATCTAATGATCATAAGTAATTGTGTGAAAATATCGACTACAAAGTCTCAGCTTCAGACATGTGGCGTCGATTGAGATGGATGAAGGGTTATAGGAAGTCTAACATACCAAAGTCGGATGCTGGCTCAAATGCTAACAGCAAACCAAGACCTATTTCGTTGATGTCGTGTATATGCAAAATATTTCATGTTATGGTTGCTAAAAGACTCGAATGGTATGTGGAGAAGAATCGAATTTTGTCGCCAAATACAGTCGGTTTTAGGAGAGGACAATCTAGTTATGATTGTCTTACACGGTTAGTGACTCAAATTCAGATAGGCTTTTCTAAGAATTTATCAAGTATAGCTTGTTTTCTTGATATCAAAGGTGCTTATAATAATATATTAATAGATAAGTTATTGCAGGTTCTTGATAGCTTGGGTGTTGGTAAAAATATTTGCCAATATTTATGGAACTTCCTTAGTAAACGCCACCTAAAAGTTGCTGATGAGTCCGCAATCGATATGTTCAGATATGCACGAAATGGCTTGGCCCAAGGTGATCCCATCTCTCCGTTACAATTTAATATAGCCAATAGGTTTTGTCGGGACGTATGGGTGACTATGATTACCATCCAAAATAAAATAAAGATTAATTTGGACTCCATCAAAAAACCTAAGAAGACGTAGACGTGAATTCAATTAAAGCAGAAACTTTGAGAGAACTATCAAATAAATATCAAGAGTTTTATAAAATTTATACTGATGGGTCAAAGAGCGCTAATGGCAATGGCGCTGCTTACTATGATCCTTTGAATTCGGATTATACAAATACCTGCTTTAAAATAAATAATTATGTGTCAGTTATGTTCTTGGAACTTTTTGCAATTTCGGAAGCGCTCTCTTATATTATACCCAATGAAAATAATAGCAAAATATTAATTTGTGTAGATAGCAAAAGTGCACTACAACATATAGCTCGATGCGCCTCTGTTTACAGAGGTGCACCGATAGCTTATGAAATTCTTTCTAAAATACACGAGCTAGCCAAAAGAGATATCGATCTGAAATTGCAATGGGTTCCCTCACATTTATGTATAAAGGGTAATGAGGAGGCAGAACGCTTAGCAAAATTAGGTATTGTTGAGGGAAGGGAAAAAAACATTGGAACTAATTATATAGAAATATAGCCTTGGTATAAAATTAAATGTCATGAAGTTTGGAAATAATATTTTAATCAAAGATCTAGAGAAAAAGGAAATTGGTATAGGTCTATAGTCTCGGAGCCTCCTCATATACCGTGGTTTTGTAATACTTTGTAATACGTTTAGCAGAAAAATAATAGTTACAGCTCACAGACAGATCTGGATGCCGCTCAATAATGTTGGCTTTTTAATGAAAAAAATTGATTCACCAAATTGTGAAGTGTGCGGCACACTGGAAGATGTTATGCATTTATTAACGGAGTGTATCAGATTTCAGTCTGCAAGAGAGGATCTAGTTAGAGAGCTGGAAATAAACATGTGCTATGTTTCTATCTTCCATCATATTTTGTCAACACCTGGCTCCGGAACTGCTTATAATTTAATTAAGTTTGTTTTGTTACGTTTCACATGATAAGGTCCGGTGGGACTGGCATGTACACCTGTATAAAAGTCCCTAAAAATAAATAAAGAGAAAAAAAAAGGAGTTCTATAAAAAAAATATTGAGTTACTAGGTGATGGGAATTAAAAGTTATGAATGATCTTAATTTGATAAATAAGTTATTGTGCAGTTTCCGAACGGAACGTTTTTCGCGAATTACATTGATACATTCCAATTTACACTAATGATTTACCTTCTTACACGTCAAGTACGTTTTTGCTTGGCGGTTTTCCTTCTTTTATACTTATTTCTTGATAAATAAACAAAAAATGTATAAAACGGAATATGAAAAGTGCCTACAATGTACACATAACAGTACAAATAAAAAATATAAACTATTTTGTGTTATAACGGTATTGAAAACATGAAAAGGAAAATGGAACGCCAGTGTCAAATATCATATTTGTCATTTGTCATTCCATTGTTTGTGTTCAATGGCTAACGTGGGATTTATAAACGATTGGAGTGTTGACGACTTGGCTTACCTTTGTGCGGACTGTTCTGCACACTAACCTAGACGACTGCATTTACTTCTGAATAACAATTTGCAAGTGATAATATACTTATGTAGGGGAGCACTTAACAGCCCACGGAATGTATGCAGTAGAAGTTTGCCGGGATGAGACACCACTAGATGGGATATTTGTTGGCAACCACCCATCTATTCTATGTGCCTGAATTCAATCTACGCAAATAGGTAGCAAGTCCTATTAGACGTACACCGCAGTAGATAAGAGGCTGGAGGGTCGAAATACCATATTAGAATATAACTTTTAATTGCCCCGTGGGAACACGGACAGTGAGCTCTCATATTATGAGCATATTGTGGTACATGGGCGATGCAAGAAACCAGTGCTTTGTCTTTGCACCAGCTTCTTTCTTTTAATTGGTTAAATCAATTTTATTTTAAAAAGAAATTATCTAGGATTGAATAAGAAAATAAAAGGAAAATAATTATGTACAATGATTGTATGTTTTGAATATTTTTAAAGTAAAATATGTATTTTATAGTAATGTTATATAGTAAATAAAAGAGATTTTTTATATAACAAACCCCTAGTTTATATGAATGGACAGACAGGAGGATGATGATGTTAAAACTATCCGGTACCCGCTTTTTTCAGCTTTTTTTAATCCGACTACCGTAATTAGAGTACATAGAGTTCCCTAATTCTTGCAGACGTATGTTAGGAGTTTTATGAATCATCAATTGCACAGTAATGTATATGTGTTTAGGTACGGTAACGATATTCAGATAGATCAGCATTAAGTATATCTAGTTATCGCCGAAAATACCAGCGATGCAAGTCTTCCACTACATTATGTTAAAGGAACCTTAGTACTTAAAATACACCAGGATTACCTGGCTAAAAAGAAGTAGAAGACTTATTGATAGAGATTTTTATTCAGATTCAGCATTTTTTTTATTGGCCAGGAGAAGACACCATGATTTCCTTAACAAGTCAGGTAGATAGTACTGCGACACGGTTTTATGACTCGGATGTTTAAACGTGGACGAAGCAAAAGAAGTAGGTATGTAAGAATCGTAGCAGGTGCTGCTACCTTCCCCCACGGATGAGATCGGATGATGGAGTGTGAGTTTAAGTAAATATGTATAAATAAGCCATTCTGCTACTAAACAATAATAAGTCCATGCCGCAAACTTCTTTTAGATTATTTTAGATCTTTTAATCTTCTACCTTTCATATCCTTTGTCTCCCAACTTTTCTAACGTACTTACCATTTGCTTTTTTTGTTAGTCGTTCTTTAACTATTCATAGGTTTCCATAGTATACGCAACCCCTATCAATGGGTCCCAAATTACATGCAAGCTCGCCATTCTCCTTTAAATTTAAGCGTTTATATGAAAAAAAATCGAGAAAATCTACTGTCTGTGTTGGTCTTATAACTCTTGTTGCAAATTTTTTTTTGTATAGTGTTTTTTTTCTGTTATCGCTTTTGACCCGCTATCACCCGACTCCGGCTTGATGTCGACTTACGGGTCAACCTGTTTATTATAAAATGCTACCTACTTAATTTATAAATTTGCTCAAATTGTGATACACGTAAAACATATATCTCTATTAATAATTTGCAACCTAATAAAATGATATTTCATTAAATAATTTTTGTAATCAAATCAACTATAACTAAACGTACTACTAGTATTTTAAGAAAAAAGCTTCCTTCTTACCAATAGAAGTATTGATGTATTGTTATTGACTTTTTATGCGGATGTAACTTTTCAGTTGTCATGTTTAATTTTTAGTTTTCAACAACATCTATGTATCTAACAAAAAAAATGCTGTGCCTTGATAGGGTCTACAAAGGCTCTTAGCTCTAAGCCTTTTGTTAACATCTTGTTTTACCTTGTGGAACGCAATTAATTTTTTTTTTTTTGGTTTGGCATCTCGCAGGTCAACCTATGCGGTTGTCGTCTGCTTAAGCGGACTTGCCTGTGGTTGCCCTAATAAATTAAGGCCTCCAGCCAGGACTTAAACTTAAATACTAACTAAAACTAAGCGACAACGCTAAGGGCACCCCCTGTGGGGTACGAACCTCGGCTTAGGGCGTCGCTGGAAGAGGGCAGCAAATGACTAGCTGGATCAGGATTGGTATTATTTTGGGACGAATTTAAAGCTACAGGCTCAGCGGCGCGGGCTGGCTCTAGCAAGGGTCGGGAGGGGCGTGGATTTGGGCGTCGCAGCGGGCCTCGGCGGCGAGGACGGTAGGACGGCGATCGGGTTTTGGGCTTATGTAGCGTGCTGGTTGCCTTACTACTCTCCTGGAGGAGGGTAGTGGCGTCGTCGGGGTCGATTAAAGTATGCCTTGGTCGGCGAATACTGCCAATGCGAGAGGGTGTGTAGCGGGCGGCCGCTGTAATCAGGGGGTTTGAATGTTTGATGCCACAGTCGAAGAAACGCTTTGATATACGTTTCATGAACTGGTTTATGGTTGGCATTTTGAGGTCGACGTGAAGATCTATGTTTCGGACGTAGTTGTTCTATTGTTGATCTATGTTGGGACGGATGACTGCGGTATAAATGCGGAGCTTGCATTTAAGGGACAGTTTACTACGGGCTGTCAGCACGAATTGGAGCCTGCTAAGAGCGAAGGCGCGAGCGCGAACCGCCTTAATATGAACCTTAAAGGTAAGGTTTTCATCGAGGATCACGCCTAGGTATTTGGCTTGCTTCTCCCAGGGGATCGGCTTACCGTACATAGTGATCGGGCTGGGAAATGGGGGAGGGAATCAACGACGTCTCGAGAAGAGAACCGCCTGACTCTTATCGGGGTTGACCTCGATTCTCCATTTCCGGAACCAAGCGCCTAAGACGTTTGCGGAGGTTTGGAGAGTACGAGCTATAGCGTTGGGACAGTGACCGGTATAGTTAACGGCAGTGTCGTCGGCGAAGAGAGCCAACTGAGCCTTTTTACTTTTTGGGATATCGCTAGTGAACAGCGTGAAGGCGAGAGGAGATAGTACGGAACCCTGAGGGACACCGGCTCGAATATGATGAGGGGACGAGAGTGCTCCCTCGATGCGATAGCGAAAGATGCGATTCGACAAAAAGTATCGTAAAATTAGCACGAGACGATCTGGAACTCCTAGTTGGTCGAGCTTGTATATTAAGCCGTTGTGCCAGACTTTGTCGAAGGCTTTCGCTATGTCGAAGAATAGCACACCCGTCGTCGCGTTACGCTGCAGACCAGCGCATAAGTGCTCTACGATACGGTGGACCTGTTGGGTGCTCGAGTGTTGGCTTCGGAAACCAAACTGCTCGTTGGGTATGAGGCTCTTTGCTTCGGCGTAGTCTTTGAGACGCTTATAAATCAGCCTCTCGTAGATTTTGCCGAGAACATTGAGTAAGCCTGGCTTTGGGATACCGATGACGGTGGCTTCTTTCCATGCTTGTGGGAAGATGTTGTTGCTCAAGGCGCCATTGAAGATGGCGGTCATAAGCATTATTAGCGGGGCAGGAAGGAGTTTGTATACCTTATTGGTAATACCATCCGAACCGGGGGCCTTACGAGCGTGGAGCCCTTTAATGATGTCGTGCACTTCGTCTGGAGTGACGGGAGGCAGAGGATCATCAGGGTCTTCGACGGGAGGGAGGGAGGCTCTTCGTTCGACTTCAGCGTCGACCTTGTTCAGGTGAGCTTGGTCTACTGGTTGGGAGCTGGGAGAACATTGGGACTCTAGGCTATCAGCAAGACATTCAGCCTTGTCGGGACTGTCGAAAGCGACACTATTGTCGGGGCGGTTGAGAGGAGGCATAGAGACCTCTTCTGAGGAACGCAATTTCCTCTGTAATTGCCAGAAGGCTTGGTGAGTGGGCTCGAGTTCACTGAGCATCTTGTTCCAGCCCACAGAGCGAACCTCCCCTATGCTTTTCTTTACAGCACGCTTTAAATGACGCATGTGGGCATTGTTCGTGTCACAAGGGAAGGAGTCGTAGGCACGGATGGCCGCGTTCTTCTCGGTTATTAATTAAATTAAATTAATTAAATAAATATTAAAATAAAATCTATATTAGGTGTTATTGGCACTGATTCACTAAATGGCAAAATGTGTGTACTGTAGGTACACATATGTCAAACCTTTCATTGAAATACAGGCGTAATGGTATGTTTATTTTATAATTCACAAAATCAACTTTGATCACTCTACCTACTACCTATTCTTTAATCTAAGTTGTCGTCCTAACAACAGGAATAATTAAGGTATTTGTTCAATGATACAAATGTACGTGATCTTTATACCAGTGCTAATATTTTGTGTACACAACAATATTTACACGTTGACTTATAATTAATGTTGCACGCTATAGTGGATTCGTGTATCTGTCTGTTCATGGAAACCTGAAAACCTTGTGGCTATTGAGGAAATCTTAAACATATAGGTTGAAATTGCAGGCTCTAGTATTGTGGGAGCATTTACGGACACAAATCACCATCATCATCATTAATCATTCTCCTGCCAATATTCTATTTTATATGAGGTCGACCATTTCAGACATCAATCCACATGGTCTTCGCATGATCTGATCAAGATTATTTCTGGACTTTAAAAGACACTGTGGCCCTGAGTTTGTTTCGACCTTTCTTTTCAAAGTAGTTAGATAGGAAACGCTGACCTCATCTAGTTTATAAATATGATTGACGTGTATAAAAGTGTCTACGTACAAACCTACTTACAGAAATGAAATTATTGAAAATTAACTACTTAAAATAAATGTATAGATCTCAGCAGGTAGAACCACGGTATATTCATGTTACTTTTGGGTAGATGATTCATATTTTTAGCACGTACTTGTCAACATTTCAATAAGAGTTGAGGTGCGAAATACTGATAAGAGAAGACATCTTTACATAGGAATGTCAAAGGAATCTAGGGCTTACACAATTTCACTTTTCGTAAGTAATGTTTTTCTCAGTAGAAGCTTGGAAGCCTGTCAATGGCACTTGGCTCGCCTCCTGTGACATAGGACCTAAAGATAACTTGCAAAATCTATGTATAGCTACTATCAACTCTGGGGTGATACTAGTACTCTTGCTCTCCCTTTTGGGTGTGTAAGCGTAATTTTATAACGTTGCTATTTAGGTTTAGATTCCAATAAACATGTTAAATTTAAAATGCAAACAAAAAGCCTTTACAAACGGCTGAACAGACGTTCGTTTTTTTTTTGCTTACCAAGAACACTCTTGATCAAGTCAACTTTCAAACAAAATTGGTTCAGCAGCTATGATACCACTGACAGACAAACAGATACACACGTAAATTTTGACACCCCTCTTTTTCCTTCGGGGGTTACAAAACAGCCAGTAAAATTAACTTAGAAACACAAACATGGTTTGTTGTTTGTTTCACTTTGAAAATCAATAACCTACACTTTCAACGACGCTGCTTAATTAAACTGTTTGATATTAAGCTTTAAAATACATAATAATAATAATTATGAATAACCAAACCACTCCTTTGTTTCAGCAAAACTGCCTTCCGATCTCGTGTGAACTTTTGGCAAAACTAATTAAAAGAACAAGAATGTTCGTTATTAGGTTACTAATTAAGAAGTTGGCGGTACGTCGGTGTAGGTGTCAATTCACACTGCTTTGTAGACACCAGCCTGCTCTAGAAACATTCTTGAAATAATGCCGACATCACTGGCAAAATGTGGGTCAACGACAACGTGAAGTTATAGAATGAAGCGTAATGCAAGACGTGCCTAGCTCACCCTCAACAAAGCCTCGACTACCAGTCTTACCAAGGGGGTGTGACTTTTACCCACAAATTGCATGACAAATTGCTTAAGCATAATCAGTCGAAAATTGTGCTTTTGCTGGTACACAGGCATTCTCTCCTCTCTGTGATAGGGAGCAGGCCGTAATCCACCAAGCGGATCCAATGCGCGTTGATAGAAGTCTCATGTCGTCGATTTTTTTGTCCTGAGCCATGCCGTAAGTATTACGTTAATAAATACTGAAATTTACTAAAACACATCTATCATAAATAACAATTAGTGTTGTCACAGGAAGTACAGCCGCTCCCACAGTGACGATACTCATTGTACGTCCATTGTGTTCTCGGCGAACTTGTGTGAGCTACGGTACTAAATAGCCTTTGTACTGAAATGAAATAAAGTTACTCTGGCTTTGTGAGCCCTAATTATTGCAAGGAGAACACTCTCTGGCCGCAACTGGTATTATGAAAGACATTAGATGGTAATAAAATCATTTCAAAAATCGGTCTTCTTATTTTCGGTCCACGCTACTTTTTCGATAAAGTAGCGTCAGTGGCGTTCACTATATTCTCAAAGGTGCAAATGTAAGGAAAGCCATTAGAGATATCTTAGCAAATGGGCACGGTTTTGGCCAACACCACACTCACATTGGGTCTTCAATCCCTGAGTTTGCCAAGTTGAAATTACAATATTTGCAAAATTTACGGTTAACAGTTCATTATAAATTACAATATACAAGCTAACACTAAAATATATGTACTATGTACAAGCATATATTATAAATAAACAGGGAAGATCTCATAGAACAATGTTACGATTAGAAATAAATATAAATCAGTTACTTCTAACAGTTTATTAGAATTATCAGGAAAAGAGGAAGAGTACAGATCGCTTTCTTCGACGGCCTCTTACGAGTTGAACCATAGCAGTCCCGACGAATTATATTTAAAATCAAATGACGATGTGAAAGAGCTGAAAATCAGAATATGTCAACTCGAAGAAAAGTTGACAATTGCAGAATTTGAAATAGAAAACTTGTTGTTAGAAAATAGTTCCCAAGCTAAAAAAATCACTGATTATAAACAAAAAATCGACAAATTGACCCATATACATATGTACAACCACATCCTCAATAAAATCCGAGGCCAAAATAAAACGCAAATACCTTATCAGAACCAAGCTTGGCTTTAAAAATACACAACAAAGTCCTATTCAACAAACTGAAATCAATTTATAGCCGTCGGAAGATACAATAATAGGACCATATGTGGCTTAAGATGATATACCACAGCGAGCAACCCTAAAGGGCACCACTAATTTGGACGAATCTGACTCGATGACACAACGGATTATAACTATAAAAACGCTGACCTAAATAAGATACGTGTAATAAGTGATAATAATGTTAATGCCATGTTAGGTATTGCCGAATACACCTTCCCTAATCACAAAATTAGCCACTATTGTATGCCAAAGGCGGGAATTATGGAGCTCCTTGCAACATTAGACATAAAACTTGTAAATTACACTATTACTATTATAATGACTATTATAATGACTATTATAATGACTATTGTATAATCTTCCTGGGTGAAAAAGACTTTTTAGTCTCCTAAAATTATGCAGAATTAGTAGATCATGTAAATTGTAAACACGAAAAGATATTGCATACGAATATTATTGTATGTTGTCCTACTTTTAAATTAAAATTGAATACTAGTTTGTTTAAAATTCCAGAATAGAAGCTTTTAATCGACTCTTGGACCTAAATAATCAGATTTTTAAAAAATATTTTGGCGCAATTTAAACTTACAGAACATGAACATACCTGTAGTTACAATGACTTAAATATAACGCAAGCCTATGAAGGTATAGTGAAAAATGTCAGTTAAAACCTGGTACAATTCCATATTACTTCAATAAAACGACCAACTTTCATCTAAAGTTGTTACTAATTATAGCACAATTATTAACGAGATTGATCTTTTTCGCGAATAATGGATCAAATACAGTCTGTAAAAGTACCTTGATGCAGGAAACCAGTTTTTTAAGAATATTTCATCAAAATGTTTGTGGAATAAGTAATAAAAAAACTGAGCTCGAATCGAATTATACATTGGTACAACGGGTATTCAGTTGGACTACCTGTGTGTATCAGAGCATTTCTTAAATCTACAATCTGCTCATGTATTTAATTTTTCCAATTATAATTTAGTTTCATACAACACAAGGACGAACAAAAAATGGGGAGGTAGTCTTCTTTCAGCGCATATTGATAAAGAAAGTGAAAACATTGATTTTGTAAAAAAAATGAATAGGTCTGAAAGTTTTGAGATTTGTAGAGTTAAAGATCTTGAAACAGAGTTATACCTTTGTTGTTGCTAGAGAAGTCCTTCTGATAAAAATTTTGAAAGTTTTATAACTAGTTTAGAAAAATTGTTAGAACATTTTATTAACAAGAAGTGCATTACATGTGGTGACTTTAATATTGACGTACTTGTTGACAGTAAGAAACATGCTGAACTTTTAAGCATATTGGCATGTTATAACTTTCGATACCTTATAAATATTCATACTTTTATACGGAACAACGCATATTCGTGTTTGGACAACATAATTATAAATCTCGCTGACTGGCGGATGGTCATGGTGGACTTTTCTGCAATGTAGTTCTTGATAGAATAAATAAGAAATCGAAAAACTCTGATCTAAATTTAATAATAAAAAGAAGAATATTTAATGAGAAAAATAGTATTGCTTTCAAAAACAGTATTAGTAATAAAAATTGGACAAATATGGGAATAAATAGTTTTATTAGCTGTCTTGGTAAAACATTCCATGATTGTTACCGAAAGAAGTCAATTAGAGTAAAGACATATAAAAACACATCAATACAGTGGATTACTAAAGGGGTTAAAGTTTCAAGTAAGATGAAAAGATTACTATGCTCAGGTAAATTAAATAATTCCACTCTATAAAATTATAAAAAACAAGTATGTTCGAATTTATAGAAGAGTTATTCAGCAAACCAAAAAGTGGCCATTATAAAACATTTAAATACCGCTATTAACTCAACTCAAAAACTCAAAACTCAAAACTCAACTCAAATCATTTATTTCAATTAAACCATTTACAGGCACTTTTGAATTGTCAAGGAGTCGGTCAGTCAGAAATATGAAGCTAGTTGCCCATTCCAAAGCGTAGTAGGTACCTATGGAGAAGAACGGGCAAGAAACTCCATGGACACTCTTTTAAATAATAATGTTTTTACATATATCTTAGTTACATCGATTAATGTTGACACTATAAGTGAGAACGATGTACAAAAAACCGTACACGTTAAAAGCGTCCAGAGTGCATCAAAACATAATTAAAACAATCCAGCTAATTAATTATTAAAATAAGCCGTGGCAGCTAAGAGATGACCAGTCCCAACTGACGGCGCTCGTTCACGAACATGACGCATGGATCAGCACCATTCAGCTCAACCATTTTGAAGGGAGCTAAATGATCCGACACACGCGCCACCGTCAGCGAGACATTTGAGTGAGCATGCCATACTATCAGCCGCCAAGGCACATTCAAGTCAATCTATGACATTACCCGGTAAATGGTAGCTCTATAGTACAAAGTACTCACATCTGTGCAATGCATCTATATAATAAAAAGGAGATTGAGTTTATTTAATGCAAATAAATTCTTACTATCTTCAGCAGCTTCAAGTGTTTCAAATGTCAATTAATTAGTTGTGGTGTGGAGCAGGACCGGCACTAAGCCAGGCATTTTTATCAGTTATGTAATCCTCCAACCTATAATATGCCTGCCTGAATAGTGTGCGTTTGACAAAGGATTTGAATTTTGTCTCATTCAGTTGAAGTATGTGGGGAGGTATTTTATTATAACATTTCTAACATTACTAAACAGACGTGGAAACTTGTTAATGAATGTACAAAGAAAACAAAAAATAGGCAATGTAGAAATTTAATCCTAAAAGTAAACAATAAAGTGACAACCGACCCCCAGCAGGTCGCAGATCTATTGATTGACAGTTTTGTGTTCAAATCGTCACTTACTAGCAATGAAAAAGAAAAGGCAATGACTTTTCTATTAGAAAGCAGTAAAAGAGTAGAAAGTGATGTAAACTTCTATGCTACCACACCATCTGAAATCACTAAGATCATTAGTAAAATGTCCAATAAAAAATCTTGTGGTTATGATGATTTACCGATTACGATTTTGAAAGAGAATATAGACTGTTTGGCATTCCCTCTTTCTGATTTTTTAAATCAATGTTTCGAAGAGTCGTTCTTTCCAGACCATTTGAAATTGGCTAAAGTTGTTCCGATATTCAAAAAAGGTATCAAGACTGATCCGAAAAATTACCGACTTATATTCCTTTTACCAACTTTATCAAAAGTATTTGAAAGAATCATTAAAGTTAGGCTGATGTCACATTTAAATTCAAATAAAATAATTAATGTAAGACAATTTGGGTATCAGAAAGGCGTCGGTTGCTCAGATGCAATAAACACTCTTATAAATGACATAATAAATCAATTAAATAACAAAATTAAAGTGGAAGGGCTATTCCTGGATCTTTGCGCCGCTTTTGATACGGTTGATTATGAATTACTACTAACTAAACTTGAATATTATGGTATCAAAGGCAAGGCCTAACTACTTCTATGATCTTACTTACAAAATAGACGGATGTTTGTCGAAATAAAGAGCATCGACGAAAGTAATCATGAAGTTATATACACCTCTAAAATTACAAATATAAAACGTGGTGTGCCCCAAGGCTCCATTTTAGGACCAATACTATTTATTATATTTACTAATGACTTACTTAACTTTATGCATTGCATTCAGCCTGATGTTAAACTTGTTGTTTTTGCAGATGATACAAATTTAATAATTGGGGCGAACGACTTAAAAGAATTGACCAAAAATGTTAATAAAAGCCTACAAAATCTCTCCGATTGGTTTACAGCTAATGACCTTTTGCTAAACACAAGTAAGACTAACATAGTTCTATTTAAAACTACAAGTCGCCATAATGACAACTTAGATGTACAAATCAAAGGAGACAAGATTGAATTAGTGGACACTGTAATTTTTTTAGGGATTAACATAGATGTGCATTTAAACTGGAAACAGGAGCTAGCTGCTATTGACTCATCAATTTCATCAGCATGCTATGCACTTAGAAGCCTTAGAGATATGTTGGATCTTAAGCAACTAAAGGCTGTATATTATGCGCTGGTAGAATCTAGATTAAGATACAGCATAATGCTTTGGACTAACAGCTTTAGTTATAACTGTCAGAAATCGTTTATTTTGCAGAAACGTGCCATAAGGACTATAGTAAGGATCTCACAAAGAGACTCATGTAGAGGGCATTTTAAGGAATTGGGCTTTTTAACAGTACCAAGTTTATATATCTTAGTAATCCTAAATTATTTCGCCAAGTATACAACATTGCTAGGCATTGTTCTAGATACCAAGCAGTAGAGTTATTTAATAGGTTACCGACTGATTTAATTTTTTTTTTTTTTTTTTTTTAATTATTATTTTAGCTTTCATTCATTTAAAACTAAATTAAAAGCCTTCTTGGTGGAAAAATGTTTTTACTCGGTATCAGAATTTATGTCAAATGATACAAATAGTATAAACTGCCTCGTTGGTCTAGTGGTCGCAATCGCTACTGCTGAGCATGAGGTCCTGGGTTCGATTCCTAGGTCGGGCAACGTGTTATTGGGTTTTTCTATCTGGAATTTCTCAGTAGCAGCCCGAAGTCTGGATTTGTGCCCGGTAGATGGCAATAGGCTCGCCCCCTATTACATGGGACTTAAACATAACTGGCGAAATGCGGGTGTACTATAGGTACACCTCTGCCCAACCCTTCGGGGAAACAAGGTGTGATGTTATGTTTTTTTTATACAAATAGTCACTCACAATAATAGTTGTACACTTAATATTTTGAAATTGAATTGACATTGTACCTTCTGATTTTGACATTGTAATTATTTGATGACATATTTTAAATTAATTTGCCTTTTGTAAACTTCTCACATAAATTTTAATTATCCTTTTAAATGTATTGTACCTTCATGCAATAGTTTTATTTTATAAGTAATGTAATGTTCTACACAATGCAAATTGTTATAGAATGAAACAAATAAATAAACAGGGCATCAAAAAATTGTCCGCATCGCCGACACTCGACGCTCGACACTCGCCTCGGACGGACGTGTCTGTGCGCTCTCCCGCTCCCGGCCCAGTGTTGTGTTTCCTGTTCTACTCGTTGCGACCACGTGACGTCATCGTAGTCGCCCCGACTACTCCGATAAAAATATAATCAAGAAATTGATTTTATTTTTAATCAATTAAAAAAGTGCCTTTTTCAAGGCAAATCTCGTTTCATCAACAGACGTTTGTGAGTAGCTTTACTAGGCCTCTTCTGGGTAAAACCACAGTTTCGTGGTCCTCGGTTGAAACCTTACGGTGTCAACGAAGCCGAGTGGGGTGTTGACCCAATTCACACCCGCCGAACCCCTTCAGGGCGAGGCAGTTAGTTGGACGGGTCCCAGGTAACCGGCCTGGGGGGATCTCCTAGTCGGCTCTGGTGACAGTTTTGCTTTCCAGCTACTCACCTAGTGTCTTTAGGGTGTGTCTACACCCTTCGCGCTAGACTGGTCAGGGCCCCGTTCGCACAATAAGACTGGCGACGGGTTACAAGCTTAGGGCTCACCAATAGGTACACACCTCCCTGTCTACACCCGACAGGGAGGGAACTCATCCCCGGGCCAATCCACCCGGGGAGTTAGGTATAGGGTTTAGGCTACGTAAGGAAATTTTCTCTTTCCACCATTCCTTCCCTAATATAGTTCCCGCTCCGATCATGGAGGACGCCGTCCTCTTGGCGTTCCTCAAAGAGGTCCTATTAAAGGACCCCGAGTTTTTGGCGAAATATGGCGCCAAAATAAGCCAATGTTCATGTTCCAGTCCCACTCCGTCTCAAGGCGCACTCGCTAACTTCAGCGACGCGCTTGAGCTATCGCCACCTGCATGCGAACAAGGTATTCCGCCCTTTGTTCCGGCTAATATCTCTGCCCCCATTGTTTCACCCTCTATTGTACCGGCAGATAATACTCCGGCCGATAATCCGGCCCCTATTGTCTCGCCCGCCTTTGTTCCGGCCGCCATTGTCACGGCCGCCATTGTTCCGGCCGCCATTGTCTCAGAGACAACGCAGCTGCACGCCTCAGCAATAAACACGACTCGCCCGGAGAGCATGGACACGTCAGTCCCACTCTCCGAGGATGAAGCCCGCACCTCCTCCTCCAGCGACGACGACTTCCAAGTAGTCGTTAAAGGAAGCAAGAGGAAGGCTAAATCCTCCGACCCCGCTGGCCCGGTCACCAAGGCCCAGAAAAAACAGGACGACTTATCGTCCAGCTCCACTTCCGCCCCTAGTCCGCGGGCCAGTCGCCCTGCCAGCCCTATGGCTCGCCCACCCGCTCCTACCGCGAGGAAGCAAAAGCCTCCTCCCCCCATTTACGACCAAGACAAGTCCAAATGGACTGAAATTTCTAGGATGTGTGTTGATCGCAAGATCAACTACACCAACGCCCGATCCACCCTCCAGGGGATCAAAGTTACCGTCCCCACGTCTACGGACTTTAGGGATCTCTCCCGCGCCCTGCGTGAAAGGAACTATTCCTTTCACACGTACTCCCTTCCGGAGGAAACCCCCACTCGCGTCGTCATTAGGCGCGTTCCCCAAGAAATCCCCACTGAGGAGATTAAGGACGACCTTATTGCACAAGGCGTCCCAGTATCCGCCGTCCATCGCTTGCACAAAGCGAGCCAGGGCCTTGTATACGACATGGTCCTTGTCATCTGCGACCCCACGGAAGGTCACCACCCGATATTCAAGGTGAAGTCGGTGTGCTCGCTCTCGGGCATCTCTATCGAGAAGCCCTACCGAGCCAACTTGATAGGCCAGTGTCATCGCTATCAACTGTACGGTCACTCGCAGACCAACTGCTATGCGACCCCTAGATGCGTCAAGTGTCTAGGTGAGCATGGCACCGCCGACTGCTCTCGCCCTAAAGATAGGGAGCTATGTGCAGAGCCGCCGAGCTGCGTCCTCTGCGGCCAATCCGGTCACCCGGCAAATTACCGGGGCTGTCCGAAAGCGCCAAAGTCATCATCTCCGAAACTCGCGAAACGCGCGAGTGACCGCCAGCACAGGGAAAGCCCCTGGGGGAAGCTTCCCTCCGCGCAAATACCAGAGCGGCTTAGCCCTCAAAGGCCCTCTCCCTGGGCAAACCTTACGCACCTTAAAGCTCCCGCAGCTTCAGTGCCCTCCAAACCCGCTCAACCCACTGAAGTTCCAGCGCTGATGGCTACCGCCATCCCAGCGCCTGCGGCAACCACCGCGGCCCCTACGGCTCCACCGGTTGCACCGCAAAGAGCCCCGGGCCGCGACAGCGCCCAAATCATAATCAGCACATACGCGGCCCTCTATTCCTCCGCCGCGGAAAAAATGGCCGACGAAATCGTTGCTGCAAACGGCAACCCTCGTCGTCTCTTAGAAATCCTTAACGCGTATCCCGAGATCGCGTTAGTCCTGAAAACCTTAAAATTTTTATTTCCAATGAATAACACAAGGTTAAATTCCACCAAACCCCGATCCCTCAAACTAGGATTTTTCAACGCTAATGGCGTTTCCGGTCAACGCGATGAGATCGCCGCTTTCCTCCGCGACCACCAGCTCGACATCCTCCTCATACAGGAAACCTTCTTAAAGCCTCATCACCGAAACCCGAACATTGCCAACTACAAACTAGTTCGCAATGACAGGTCTCGATGCCACAAGGGTGGCACACTCTTATACTCTTACGAGACTTTAGGAAATCTCTGTATTGTATCCCTATAGACCCACCTCCTCTCTTCTCCCATCTGGAGACCTCAATCTGCCGGCTCGGCATGACCGGCCACCAACCGATCATCATCATCTCCGCGTATATCCCACCCGACAATGGTCCGGAGGATCCCATCTTGCTCCAAAAGGACTTCACTGCCCTCTTCGGTATGAGTGACTCCGTCATCTTGGCGGGGGATCTTAATGCCAAGCACCCGGCGTGGAATAGTAGCACAACTTAACTTAACTTTGACGTCATCGCTCCAATGAGCCCGACTCACTTCCCAGGTAATCCTAATCACCTTCCCGATGTTATCGATGTAGCGCTGCTCAAGAATGTGAACCTCCGTTTGCAATCGATAGGGACGTTCCACGAGCTTAACTCTGACCACCGCCCTGTAGTCATGCATCTTGCACCCTACTCGGGCCCGATCGACCCGAATCGCCCCCCTCAGACCCAGACGATAACCGACTGGAGGAAAGTAAGCGAAAGACTGAAATCCACCACGTCGCCTCACTTAGACACCATCCCCGATCACTTAGTGTCAGTCGCCGACACGACGGCCGCAATCGACTCTTTTACAGAGCACGTACAATCCGTATTGACGGATTGTTCACGGGAAGTTCCGGTGATGGAAGACCATCGCTGGAAACTACCTGCTGACGTACGTGACCTGATAACCGAGAAGAACGCGGCCATCCGTGCCTACGACTCCTTCCCTTGTGACGCGAACAAAGCCCACATGCGCCATTTACAGCGTGCTGTAAAGAAACGCATAGGGGAGGTTCGCTCTGAGGGCTGGAACAAGATGCTCAGTGAACTCGAGCCCACTCATCAAGACTTCTGGCAATTACAGAGGAAATTGCGTTCCTCAGAAGAGGTCTCTATGCCTCCTCTCATCCGCCCCGACAATAGTGTCGCTTTCGACAGTCCCGACAAGGCTGATAGTCTTGCTGAGAGCCTAGAGTCCCAATGTTCTCCCAGCTCACAACCAGTTGACCAAGCTCACCTGAACAAGGTCGACGCTGAAGTCGAACGGAGAGCCTCCCTCCCATCGAAGACCCTGATGATCCTCTGCCTCCCGTCTTTCCAGACGAAGTGCACGACATCATTAAGGGGCTCCACGCTCGTAAGGCCCCCGGTTCGGATGGTATTACCAATAAGGTATACAAACTCCTTCCTGCCCCGCTCATAATGCTTATGACCGCCATCTTCAATGGCGCCTTGAGCAACAACATCTTCCCACAAGCATGGAAAGAAGCCACCGTCATCGGTATCCCAAAGCCAGGCAAGCCAAAGTCTAAGCCCTCCAGCTACCGCCCTATTAGCTTACTCAATGTTCTCGGCAAAATCTACGAGAGACTTATTTATAAGCGTCTCAAAGACTACGCCGAAGCAAAGAGCCTCATACCAAACGAGCAGTTTGGTTTCCGTAGCCAACACTCGGGCACCCAACAGGTCCACCGTATAGTAGAGCACTTATGCGCTGGTCTGCAGCGTAACGCGACGACGGGTGTGCTATTCTTCGACATAGCGAAAGCCTTCGACAAAGTCTGGCACAACGGCTTGATATACAAGCTCTACCAACTAGGAGTGCCAGATCGTCTCGTGCTCATCTTACGAGACTTTTTGTCGAACCGGACCTTTCGCTATCGCGTCGAGGGAGCACTCTCGTCCCCTCATCCTATTCGCGCCGGTGTCCCTCAGGGTTCCGTACTATCTCCTCTCGCCTTCACGCTGTTCACTAGCGATATCCCAAAAAGTAAAAAGGCTCAGTTGGCTCTCTTCGCCGACGACACTGCCGTTTACTATACCGGTCACTGTCCCAACGCTATAGCTCGTACTCTCCAAACCTCCGCAAACGTCTTAGGCGCTTGGTTCCGGAAATGGAGAATCGAGGTCAACCCCGATAAGAGTCAGGCGGTTCTCTTCTCGAGACGTCGTCGACTCCCTCCCCCACTTCCCAGCCCGATCACTATGTACGGCAAGCCAATCCCTTGGGAGAAGCAAGCCAAATACCTAGGCGTGATCCTCGATGAGAACCTTACCTTTAAGGCTCATATTAAGGCGGTTCGCGCGAGCGCCTCCTTCGCTCTTAGCAGGCTCCAATTCGTACTGACAGCCCGTAGTAAACTGTCCCTCAAATGCAAGCTCCGCATCTATACCGCAGTCATCCGTCCCATCATGACCTATGCCTGCGTTGTATTTGCGCACGCTCACCCACGTCATCTCCATAAGATGCAGACCCTCCAAAACCGTTTCCTCAGAAGGGTCACGGGTGCCCCCTTCTATGTCCGTAATATAGATCTTCACGTCGACCTCAAAATGCCAACCATAAAACAGTTCATCAAACGCTTATCAAAGCGTTTCTTCGACTGCGGCAACAAACATTCTAACGCCCTGATTGCAGCGGCCGCCCGCTACACTCCCTCTCGCATTAGCAGTCTTCGCCGACCAAGGCATACTTTAATCGACCCCGACGACGCCACTACCCTCCTCCAGGAGAGTAGTAAGGCCACTAGCACGCTACATAAGCCCAAAACCCGATCGCCGTCCTACCACCCTCGCCGCCGAGGCCCGCCGCGACGCCCAAATCGACTCCCCTCCCGACCCTTGCTCGAGCCAGCCCGCGCCGCTGAGCCTGTAGCTTTAAATTCGTCCGTAAATAATACCAATCCTGATCCAGCTAGTCATTTGCTGCCCTCTTCCAGCGACGCCCTAAGCCGAGGTCCGTACCCCACAGGGGGTGCCCTTAGCGTTGTCGCTTAGTTTTAGTTAGTATATAAGTTTAAGTCCTGGCTGGAGGCCTTAATTTATTAGGGAATCCACAGGCAAGTCCGCTTAAGCAGACGACAACCGCATAGGTTGACCTGCGAGATGCCAAACAAACAAACAAACAAACTTGTCCGCATCGCCGTCAACGGGACAATTGCCCAAAAGATATCGGTTACTTGATTGTAGTTTATATGACAGAAACAGGGAGAGGAGGCCTGTCTCTGAGCAGTGGGAACAATATAGGCTGATTATGCTTATGCTTATGGGAAACAACCATGCAACACAAACTCAAATATATTCGATTTCAAATATACGTTACAGATTACTATACAAATAAATAATGAATGGCAGTGTAACAACACCCAGAAGACATTATATGAAGTTATGTAGAATTTATAGGAAATAAGGAAAAGTGCTGATTCTCAGGCTAATTTCATTGATTATGATTTCGAAAGCTGAAATATTTCATGTGCTTGAAATAACATCAACACCCTGAGTTTTGGTAGGCACCCTAACAAAAAATGTATGATGACATAAAACAAGATGTACAACAAATGATAGAATTCTCTGACTCATGCGCTGGTTATAACTGTGTAGCAGGACCCAACGTTCTCTCGTAATACAAATACACAAATGATGTTTTATGACAACTCAAAAAGAAACAAAAGAGGTTTAATACTTTAAAAAATATGTATGGACCAAGAATAAATAAACTAAATCAAACAGCAATGCTGCTAGGAGGCTCATTAACAAAAATCCATTATTACACGCACCTTATTAGAACAATAATGTACGTCACTAATTTCTAATTAACTTTAAACCTCTGTAGAACACATAGCCAGATATAATTAGACCAATGAATAATGCGTCTGTTATCGACACCGCGATAATTAAGCGCTCCAGCGACACATTTAAATTATATTCAGCGCTGTTCTAGTTCGAACTATACAACACTAATTTGATTTCAGCTTTAGTCGTATCGTATTTCGGAATTGAATGGTTGAGAAATATGTACTTAGCTAAATAGTAGTAGATAATAATTGATCGCGGGAAATATAATCCCACAAAAACATTTCATGTAAAGTAGGTTGCCGAAACTCACATAAGGCTTTCACTGCTGAAAAATATCAGATCTAATGTAGAGCCGAGCCCCTAACTCTACAATTCTACATGCCCTAACTCTGCAAAACTTATATTATCTTGGTCTAAATGTACGACTTGGCTTGGTTAGAAAATTAAGTCACTGGTTTTTAATGTTGTGTCATGTCATGCAACAATTCAATGAAACAGCAAAGCATTTTTTTTGGGGTAAGCCTTGAGTTAGGGGCTCGCCTAATAAATCCAAAATATAAAAGCTAAACAAATTAAACTTAGTGTGTTTTTATAATTCTGCTAAATACATCTTATCCTGCGAATTTGAGCTCTTAGGCCGAAGCTATGATCATACGACGAAACGCTTCGAAAAAAAGCGTCGATTTCTTTTGAAGTTACAGTACTAACCTAAAGTTTTAGAAATATTTAAAAGTTTAACCGTAAACTGCTAGTTTTATCTCCAACTCTTAGTGGCGCGAGATAAATTATTTGACCCTGAGTTAGCTGTTAACTCAAGTGTTCTGTAACGCAAGTGGGCCATATAAATATAATGTACTTATTGTTTTTGACAACCTTTGGATCCCTGAATAGACACAGTTAGCTGTGTGCTTAGTTACAGAGACAGGTGTTACCACCATTTGTCGTGAACTACAAACTGTATTGCGCTATATTGCTCTGTGTTGCCGCTCGTTGCTCTGTTGCTCGCACAAAAGAATATTAAAAGCATAAATTCACGCGGCTTTTTTCCAATTTTTGGATATCGCATATCCCTATCACTTTGGGCCGCTAAAATTTCACTTTCCATATTTCTCTACCATATAATAATCCAGCACAAAAAAATAAGGCGTTAGTATTTAAATCTACGTTTTTGTTCTTGTTATTCAACTTTGGATGTCAGTAAAGTTGACTCAAATACATAATTTTAGTAAATAAAAACCATTTCAGAGAGCTAAATGTAAAACATAATCACTTATCAGAAACATTTACCTTCAAAGGAGAGGTAGCGTTATTGTATCGAGACCAAATAGCTGAAAAACCATTGCATGCCGTGCCAAGCTTGTAATGTTTAAACCACGTCATTATCGTAGCCATTACGGCAAAAACCAGTTAATAATAATTTCTCAATTATATTCAATAATTGGCACCGTGGCAGAACCACGACGTAGCACATGACAGAAAGACAACTCTTAAAAATTTATGAAAATATAAATTAAATTGAATTTAAATAACTTTTTTTGAAGACCTTTTAAGACACTAATTTATTATGATAGGCCCTTCTACCTCACATGATCTGACCAAAATTATGTCTGGACTTCAAAAGATACTGTGACCTCTGAATTAGTTTCGGCCTTTCTTTTGAGATTACTTGGATAGGAAACCCCGACCTCATCTCGTTTTTGTTGTAAACGTGTTTGTACAAACCTACATACAGAAATAAATACTTTATCATTTGATCCTGTGTGGAGAAAAATAGGAGCCTGTGACTGTGAAGTTAAAGGTAAACGCAATTTATTTAATTTTCCACTTATTTTAGGCTGTATTCGACGCCGAACATTGACCAAAATGGGATTACATTTATTCGAAACATCTATTTGATGCCACTGCATTTTACTTTAATCGCTCAGGTTAGAACTTCTGTATTTGTCTTGAAATGGTCGAATACATAATAATATCTATCATAAAATTCACTGGCACACTGCCCAGTTTTTACACAAACTGTCGAGATACTTGTACTTATGTTATGCTGGGAAAGTATTTTTCCTTGTTGTAACATAAAAGGAAATGGGTGAGAACAATGCTGTCGTTTGGTGGAATTTATTTTCCTTTGACCATGCAATAAGATGGCCGTAGTCAAGGGTTATAATTTTAAGTTCATTCAAAGATAAGTTGCGTTTTCGGCGAGCAACACCGTGCACAGCCAGGGAAATTAATTGTTAAACAAATAGACACCCTTCGTCTATGTGCCGTGTTATAACCATTTCATACAACAGCTGTCAAAAAATGACAGCTGTGTATGAATACATGTATTTGAATATACCGAAAATTTGAGTTGTCGATATGCTTAGCAAAAAAATCCCTGTCTTCATATACATAGATACCACTCATAATTTCAGACCAAATATAGAGAAAAATTACAAAGGATATAATATCGTGGGCTTAGCTTTTGATTAGCCTTGGTATTATGTCCAGATCCTAACAAGTCACGACCACTGCATCTGAGTCATTGTAGGTTTTAAATTTTTTCAGATTAGAGTGTCTGCCTTTATTCTTATCTAGTATGTATGCCGAAAGAGCAGTTAAACTCAGTCATAGACGTTAAGGAAATTAACAATTAAACTAGATAAAGCTATGTACGTAAACATTCACAGTCATTTTGCTCCGTAAAATGTTCATCATTTATGTTCCGTATTCATATCTTATTTTAACACCGGATTTTACAGTTAACGTTATAATCAGAGACTTTTTCCAACTTAAAGAAAATCACCAATAGTCGTTGTTTTCAGTTTATTTATAGACCTAACAATGGGCACCTGAACGACTTCTGTCCTTGCCCCCACCAGAAATTTACGCGGTATTTATTTATTGCAGTTTGATCATACCTAAAGTATCAATGATAATAATCAAGATATCAAAAGCGCCATCTTATCGCCTCGCAGTTCACGCACCGGGGCGCAACGTCAACTGCACGTAGTTTGTAACGTTAGGCACCCTGCACACGGTGCATGTTGCACGTAGCACTGTGTTGGACATTCACTTTGTGGCTTTTATTAAATAGTGGCCTAAATACAAATGCTAATTCGTTAGAGTGTTGTAACTTCATAATTATCCTGAGTCAGTAAAAGAATTTTAGTAATCCGATCAGTACTAACAAACAATTTTATGTCTTTATAATATTAGTTTATAAGTTAAGATTTAGATTACAGTGGTATGTTAGTATTTAGAACAAGCACTGTTTTCTGAGCCATTTTGGTATCTTGGTAGCAGCAGCTTCAAAATATTTATCTAACCTAACACGCCTTGTTTCCCCGAAGGGTTGGGCAGAGGTGTACCTATAGCACACCCACATTTCGCCAGTTATGTTTAAGTCCCATGTAATAGGGGGCGAGCCTATTGCCATCAACCGGGCACAAAACCAGACTCCGGGCTGCGGGAGTTATCTATTGGTCATCACATAATTCTTCTTTACTCTGCATAGTTCCATTAGGTGGTTGGTTTTGTGATTTTATATTTTTAATTTAATTTAACTGTTCATTTAGTTCGGACAGAATCCGTATATGCATTAGCAATAATTTTCTTAAGATCTATTTTAGTTGGTACATAATATAAGAAAGAAAGAAAGATTTTTTTTTTTAAATCCCGTAACTATTCCCACCCAGTTTGCCTGCATGGGACAGTCATGTCGGGATGCAATCATTTGCAAAATGCTGTTGGTGCTACTGGGCAGTCTTTGGAATAATGACGCCACTTTTACGCATCATATCATGGAAATCATCAACGCGCGCATTTGCAAACTTATAGAACTATAAGACAAATAATGGAAAGCATTTACTTTTCAACTAGTAACGAATTCATAAAATAATTTGAACGCCAGCCACGTAAATACAAAAGTACTTAAGCAGCAACGCCAAACACCAATTTTAAAATAATATCTATACTAATATCTATGACCCAGTTCGGTTGACCGACTTCTTAAACTCGTCCTACAGGACCAAGTTTTGGGCCAACTTGTTATCAATTATACAATGAGAAAATTGCGTAATACATGATACCTAGTAAACTTACAAACGCATTAAAATTTCCTCTGTATTTAGACTTATTGTTGCTGTTATTATTTAGTCGACGCGTATCATGAAGCTGTTGTAAGATAAAATGTATTGTCTTTTTTAAGATAATAAACAAACTAAAAAAACAACTTTTTATGGCCATTTACAGAACTTCTTGACCAAATTCACCATTTGTTAATTACAGTAAAATACAAATTTCTTTTCGAAAGGGTTTATACTGACCCAAAGAAAATGAAACTGGGGAAAGTTGTTAGTAATTGAGTTTTCTTTTTTCGAAAATGTTGAGGAACATTCAGGTTAACACAATTAACTGTTTGTCAAGCGCTTCATTAGTGAAAATATGCTTTGAAGTCACGATGTTATTATTTTATTCCATGAAAATAGGTACGATAATTTGAAAAGGAAACTTTATTTTGTTTCGTGAACTATTTTGAAAGAGAATTCAGTAAATTTACTGAGATTTTAGGCGACTTCGTCGAGTTTTTATGAGAAACAGATTACAAAATAAAATAAATAGGTTTATGTACCTACTTCAGAAAAGTTTTGAGAGGCGATCTCTATTACTGTGTGTTTCCATAAACTTTATTTTGATAGCTCTAATCGTTTACTAAAATGGTACGGGATTACGATAGTATCTTTTTATACGTCTCCATTGGGATTCGATTTTCTTGTTTTCCGCCATTAACGTCTTCTATGTTCGCATCATGTAACCGCTTTCGTTTAAGAGCCTTTTCTTATGTGAGGCTCACTTTAATTTAATAACACTAATAACACTCTTTTTACTTTTGATAACCTTTCAGCAGAGTTAACCTTGAGATAGTTACGATTTATTTATTTTGATAAATGCTTATTGACATAATATTTAAAACACCAGCAGACATGTTGTACCGTCTACCTCGGCCCTTACCTCTGCCATATCGGTTTGGCAGTCATCGGGCCACTTGTGCCATCCAACTTTATGCGCACGTAAAGTTCCATGCAGTTAAGCCTCTATGGTTTCGAAGAGCGTGCATTAAAAACTATTTGGTTTTATTTTTACTTTTTAGTAACGTTTTCATGTGAGTGGACGTTTCATGGATGCGTGGCGATTCGGGATTTGTTTTAACTTCGTTTTATAGAATTTTCAATATTTTTAAAGGATTTATTTTTATAGTCACAGCGTAGTTTTTTTCCGTAATTGGATTAGCTTTGTCAGTATAGAATAGATAACACCTAATAAGTTGTGTATGGTTAAAGTGTTGATTAAAACGTTTTTAATTTTTTTTTGTATAATTTTTTTTTGAGTAAGCTAAATGCTACGCTCACCAATTTAATTTGTAGTGGTAACTTCAAAATTCAAAGCCTTTTCGGAGATTAGCCGGAACAAAGAGACAGACAGACAGACAGATAGGAATGTCAATGTTTGAGTACCGTTGTTTATCTTCGCATTTAGTAAAAGCTGTTATTTTGACATTACAAACAGTCACTTGGATTTATATATGAAAATGCTTTTTTGCTACCGGTCTATGACACTGCTGTCCACATTCATCATCATCATCATCATCATCAGCCTATAGTAGTCCACTGCTGGACATAGGCCTCCCCTAATGAGCGCCATAGCGCCCTGTCTTCAGCTCGACGCATCCAGCATCTGCCTGCAGTCTTTCGCAGATCGTCATCCCACCTGGCCGGAGGACGTCCTACACTACGCCGAGTCGCGGTCTCCACTCAAGAACTCGTTTACCCCAGCGGTTGTCGGTTCTTCGCGAGATATGGCCGGCCCACTGCCACTTCAGCTTGCTAATTCTTTGAGCTATGTCGATAACTTTGGTTCTCTGTCGGATGTATTCGTTGCGAATTCTATCCTTCAGAGAGACTCCGAGCATAGCTCTTTCCATAGCTCGCTGAGCGACTTTAAACTGGTGGACCAGCCCTATCGTGAGTGTCCACGTCTCAGCTCCGTAGGTCATGACGGGTAGGACGCACTGATTGAAAACTTTAGTTTTCAAGCATTGCGGTATGGATGACGAGAAGACTCGGCGTAGTTTCCCAAACGCTGCCCAACCTAGCTGGATCCTCCTCTTGGCCTCCCTCTCAAAATTGTTTTTACCTAACTGCAGAATTTGCCCAAGGTAAGTGTACTCGGAAACAATTTCGAGAGGGTGGCCATGTACGACGACCGGTCCCGGATCAATGAGACCATTGACCATGACTTTGGTTTTATCCAAATTCATGCCGAGACCGATGCGTCGCGAGGCTGAAGCTGAAGCAGAAGCTGAAGGCTGAAGCCGCCCAGCATCTGGTTCAGCTCCTCCAACGACTCCGCCATTAAGACTATGTCATCAGCAAATCGCAGGTGTGAGATGTAATCGCCGTTTATGTTAATGCCCTTACCTTTCCAGTCCAGCGTCTTAAACATATCTTCCAACGCGCTCGTGAACAGTTTCGGGGATATAACATCCCCCTGTCTCACTCCTCTGCGCAGTTAGATGGGTTTGGACGGCTGGTCCTGTACTTGGACACTCATGATGGCGGCGTCGTAAAGACATCTCAGTACCTCGATATAGCGACACTCTACTTGGCATCGCTGTAAGGATTCCAGAACAGCCCAGGTTTCGACAGAATCAAAGGCCTTCTCATAGTCCACAAAGGCCAGACACAGGGGCTGATTATACTCTTCGGACTTCTGTATAATCTGCCTCACTGTGTGTATGTGGTCTATGGTGCCATATCCTCCGCGAAACCCGGCCTGTTCCGGTGGCTGGAACTCGTCGAGTCTCCTGGCGAGACGGTTCGTGACCACTCGTGAGAACAGCTTATAGACGTGGCCGAGTGAGATGGGTCTGTAGTTTTTAAGGAGGGCTTTATCACCCTTCTTAAAAAAGAGCACTTGGAGTTCTCCCACTGTGAAGGACATCGTTGAAGAGGTTCTGTAGTTTCTGTATAACAGGAGCTCCTCCGGCTTTCAAAAGCTCTGACGTTATGCCGTCCTCACCGGGGGCTTTTCCATTTTTAAGCTGCCTCAGAGCTAACACGATCTCGACTTGACTGATGTCTGGCAGTTCGTCGGTATAGTGGCGTGTCAGGGTGGCTCTGGAATCGTGGTCGTCTCGTTGGGAACGAGGGGCATGTGCAGCGTATAATCGGCCATAGAAATCCTCTATCTCGGCGAATATCTCCGGCTTCGACAATACAGTCCTCCCGTCGTGCGTTTTAAGCTTCGTCAGGTGGCTCCTGCCAAGCTGCTGAGTGAATACTTTGGACCCTCGGTTTCGCTCTATTGCCTCTTCAATGAGGCGTTTGTTGGAGCTCCGAAGGTCGTGCCGTACCATCTTCGCAATTCGCTTGTTCAGGTCTGACCTATCTGACAAAGTCGCTTGGGTGGTTTCCCGTCTTTTTGCCAACAGCCTGAGAGTCTCATCCGAGAGTTTGGATTTCCTGCCAGTACGCTGCTTTTGGCAGAACTTGATGCCCTCGTCTCTCAACGTTTCGACCAGATTGTGTAGGGTCTCGTCGGCGTCATCAGTGGGATCCGAGGCAACGAATCTATTCCCGAGAGCCTGCTGGAACTTCTCGGTGCCCGCCATGATTTGGATTGGGTTAGGTCGGAGCGTGGACTTCAACAGACGGTTTCTTTCAAGCTTTAAGTTGATATTCAGAGAGCCTCGGAGCAGTCGGTGATCAGACCCGGTATTGAACCTGTTGATCACTGAGACATCTCTGAATATGTGCTTGCTATCCGTCATGATGAAGTCGATCTCATTTTTTGTCACAGTGTCGGGACTTCGCCACGTCCACTTCCTTTGGGGCCGTTTCTTAAAGAAGGAGCAGAAATCCTTGAAATTATTTCATCAAAATATTCAAGGATTTAACTCCAAACAATTGGAAATTGAATTGTTTTTGGAAAAAACAATGTTTGACATTATTTGCATAACTGAGCATTGGTTAAAAGATTCTGAAATGTTAATTAATTACGAGAATTATAATGTGGCCAGTTGTTTTAACCGAAAATCAATGCTGCGTGGTGGTTCACTAATCCTAATTAAACGTTGTATAAAATCAAAAGCTCGTAAAGACATAGTTGAACTATCGGTTGAACATAGCGTTGAACTGTCTTGTGTTGAGCTAGATAAGCATGTTATAGTGTGCGTTTACAGACCCCCAAATTATCAAAACTTCTCTATATTTGAGTCAGTAATGGAAGATGTTTTGGCTAAACTTGCAACTGGTAATAAATCAGTTATTATCTGTGGAGACTTTAACATTAATATTTTAGAAAATAATTCAAATACCAGTAGATTATTGAATTTGTTTAAATCATTCAATTTGTCAAATGTGTTTTTGGAACCAACCCGAACAACTACAACTTCTGTTTCATGTATTGATAATGTATTTTGTTGCTGCGACTATTTAGATAAAGCTATCGTTAATTATCTCCCTTCAGATCACAGCGGTCAAACCGTAACTTTTGAGTCCAACATAGCGATACAAAAAGTGCAGATACAATCCAGACCAATAACATTTGTCAATTTAAATAAATTTAAAAGCACTTTAATTTGTAAGTTAAGGAATCAGGACCTTACAATGAATAATGTTAATAGTTTGTATAAAGAATTCTTTTCGGTAGTTCAAACCGAGTTTAATAATATTTTTAAGAAGAAGTCTAAAAGTATCAGCCCTAAGTTTTTATTTAGTGACTGGGCAACTAAAGGACTTAGGAAAAGTAGGGAAAAACTTTTCGAGCTGTATGGCCTTAAGCCTTATATTAACACGGAAACTTTTAATAAGTATGTTGCTTCTTACTCAAAAATTTTTAAGAACACTTGTAAGGCTGCTAAAGCCTTATACATTAGCAACAAGGTAAAATCAGCAGACAATAAAATAAAGACGGTTTGGAAAATTATCAATAATGAAACGAACAGGATCAAAAAGCAAAATTCTGATTACACACTGGAGACGTCACGTGGTCTCATTTGCGATAACAAAAAAGTTGCTCAGGAATTTGTGAATTTCTTTACCAGTGTCCCACTAAAAACCACTGAAATCTTAAATTCTTCGCCCTCGCGTGCTTTTGATTTATTGAGGGCGAATATTTCTGCCTGCCCGATTGAATTTAACTTTAAGCATATTAACCCCTTAACAGTAATAAAATCTTTTAAGCAAATCAAGATCAAATTGACCGAAGATCTTTGGGGAATGTCTATTAAAGTCTGTACCTCCATAATTGAAACTATAGCACCTTACTTAGCCTTAATATTTAATTTGTGTGTGGATCAAGGAGTCTTCCCGGATCTAATGAAATACAGTAAGGTAATACCACTTTTCAAATCCGGGGACAGTAAAGACACTAATAATTATAGACCTGTGTCCGTGTTGCCGGTTTTCAGCAAGGTTTTTGAAAAGATAATGCTTAGTCAGATGCTCAATCATTTTAATACTAATAAAATCCTTCACGAGCAACAGTATGGTTTCACCAAAGGGCGTTGTACGACCGACGCTGGTGTTACCTTATTAAAACATATTTTTAACGCGTGGGAAGATGCTCAAGACGCCATAGGAATCTTTTGTGACCTCTCCAAGGCATTTGATTGCGTCGATCACGAAACCCTGCTTTTGAAACTTGAGCATTACGGACTTGGAAAACTTGCGCTTAGTTTAATAAAATCTTATTTAAATGATAGACAACAGCAAGTTCAAATAAATGGTGTCAATTCACTTGGTTTAAAGGTAAAAATGGGTGTTCCACAAGGCTCGATATTGGGTCCTTTCCTCTTTTTAGTATATATTAATGACCTACTCCATTTATTAATAAATCAACCACAAATGGTGTTATTTGCTGACGATACTTCCCTAATTTTTAAGGTAGATAGACGTGCTTCAAATTTTGACGACGTAAATAACGCCCTACTGCTGGTCCAAAATTGGTTCACGGCTAATAATTTAGTACTAAATGGAAATAAAACTAAGTGTATAAGATTTTCTTTACCAAACGTCAAGAGTAGTGATTGTGAGATAGTATTGAATCAAGAGAAGCTAGAATTCGTCGATAAAACGGTTTTCTTGGGGATCACGCTCGACTCAAGGCTACAATGGGGTCCTCATTTAACATCTCTAGCAGGACGGCTAAGTTCAGCAGCTTACGCTGTCAGAAAAATCCGTCAATTTACTGATGTAGATACCGCGAGGCTGGTCTATTTTAGTTACTTTCATAGTATCATGTCTTACGGTATTTTGCTTTGGGGACGGGCTGCAGACATCGAGTCTATTTTTATTCTGCAGAAAAGAGCCATCAGAGCCATATATAATCTCCGCAGGCGCGATTCTCTAAGGGAATTGTTTAAGGATATTAACATCATGACTGTACCTTGTCAATACATCTATGAAAACATCATGTACGTAAGAAAAAATTTACATCTTTACAGTAAAAGAGGTGAAAGACATAATTATAGTACTAGAAATCGGGACCTATTAGTTCAACCAGGTTTCAGACTGGCTAAAGTAGACTCATCTTTCATGGGGTACTGTCTAAAATGTTATAATAAAATACCTCCCCACATACTTCAACTGAATGAGACAAAATTCAAATCCTTTGTTAAACGCACACTATTCAGGCAGGCATATTATAGGTTGGAGGACTACATAACTGATAAAAATGCCTGGCTTAATGCCGGTCCTGCTCCACACCACAACTAATTAATTGACATTCGAATCACTGTTGAAGCTGCTGAAGATAGTAAGAATTTATTTGCATTATATAAACTCAATCTCCTTTTTATTATATAGATGCATTGCACAGATGTGAGTACTTTGTACTATAGTCAATCTATGACATTACCCGGTAAATGGTAGCTCCATTTACCGGGTAATGTCATAGATTGACTTGAATGTGCCTTGGCGGCTGATAGTATGTCATGCTCACTCAAATGTCTCGCTGACGGTGGCGCGTGTGTCGGATCATTTAGCTCCCTTCAAAATGGTTGAGCTGAATGGTGCTGATCCATGCGTCATGTTCGTGAACGGGCGCCGTCAGTTGGGACTGGTCATCTCTTAGCTGCCAGGGCTTATTTTAATAAATTATTAGCTGGATTGTTTTTAATTATGTTTTGATGCACTCTGGACGCTTTTAACGTGTACGGTTTTTTGTACATCGTTCTCACTTATAGTGAACAACATTAATCGATGTAACTAAGATATATGTAAAAACATTATTATTTAAAAGAGTGTCCATGGAGTTTCTTGCCCGTTCTTCTCCATAGGTACCTACTACGCTTTGGAATGGGCAACTAGCTTCATATTTCTGACTGACCGACTCCTTGACAATTCAAAAGTGCCTGTAAATGGTTTAATTGAAATAAATGATTTGAGTTTGAGTTTGAGTTTGGAGTTCATTAAGAACATCCCCTCCTTCTCAAGGAAGTTGACAAGCGTTTGTCCCCTGTGATTCCTAACTCCATAACCATGTGGGCCTATTCGGGATTCGTTGCCAGTCCGGGTTCCCACCTTGCCGTTAAAGTCCCCCATAACAACGTTGAAGTGAGCCTTAGTGGTGTTGTGTAAGGCTTTGGATATGTCTTCATACATATCCTCCACTTCATCATCCGAGTGTGCCGAGGTCGGTGCGTCGACCTGAATTACCTTCATGCTATACCGCTTGGATAGCCGAAGGATCAGGTACGCTACCCTGTTCGACACACTGGAGATTTCTTGAACGTTGTTAGTGAGGGCCTTATTGACGAGAAAACCTACGCCACCCTGGGATGTTTTATCGCCCTCGCGAAAGTAGAGAAGATGACCCGAGTCTAGGGTTACGGTGTCCTCCCCCTATCTACGGACTTCACATAACCCCAGAACATGCCATTTAATGTTCTCTAACTCCGCTTCCAACGGCGCTAGATGATGGTCGAGCCTCAGAGTTCGTCCGTTATACGTCGCCAGGGTAATTGTTTTTAGTAATGAATGGTAGCCTACCGTAGCCCGGGGATTCCTAGCACCCCCTGCCCCGCCGTTACCATGGCCGCTACCATGGCCAGGAATAGCGAGGCGGCCGGGAACTGGGGCCCATTTTTTGGCTTGTAAATTCATTTTGGGGGTAATGCCCATAATCCCCACGCTGGGCATGCGGGTTGGGGATCGCAGTTTGGTGATGGAATTGCTCTGCAGGGGGCGCTGCTGCCCGCCCCCCCGTGATTGTCCCTTAGTCGCCTCTTACGACACCCACGAGAAGAGTTGGGGTGGTGCAATTCTAGGCCGGCACCACACGGCACATTAACATTGATTTATAGATACTGCTAAATAACAACACATAACATCACGCCTGTAATCCCAGAAGGGTTAGGCAGAGTTGTACCTATAGTACAACCACATTTCGCCAGTTATGTTTTAGTCCCATGTAATAGGGGGCGAGCCTATTACCATCAACCGGACACAAATCCAGACTCCGGGTTGCTACTGAGAAATTCTAGATAGAAAAACCCAGTAACACTATACCCGACCTGGGAATCGAACCCAGGACCTCATGCTCAGCAGTAGCTCTTGCGACCACTAGACCAACGAGGCAGTATCCCTCAGAACTCCGTCATTTATAAACTTATTAGTTAAATTCTTTGTTTATTCGTTTGAAAGGGTATACTAATCAAGTGGTCCCATATACCTAAATTTGGTTAAGTTTTGATGAGTGGTTTTTGATTTAGCTTCAATAATACGTATTTTTTCCACTAAGTGTATGTAGATGTTGCTATAATAACTTCCCGTCACTGTTATTTACTTAGCAAGTGAAGGTATACGAATTTGTGTGAGGTAGTTTTGTGGCACCACAACTAAAAAGTGAAAAAAAAAGAATAACCGACATCGAACAAAACACTACAAAGTGAAAAATGTCTTTAATTTCGGAAGTGGCCAACCAAAGACACCCACTACCGAAATTAAAGTTACTTTTTACTTTTTTGTAAATGTTTTGAATTTCTTGTTTTATCGACAATGACTGCTACCATATACCTTTTAAATAACCACATGATGTTATTGGTCCTTTTTATGTGTAGGTCCCAGACTACCTATCCGTTATTTATAACGATCGGTTCAGTGGTTTAGAGAACAGAAGGACAGATTTACTTTCGCTTTTATAATATAAGTATGGATTCCTGAAAGCATACAAATATAAAAAGTCCCTTTTTATTTTCATACACAAAGAAACAAATTACGTTCTATTATTAAATCCGAAACCAAATTCAAGCGTGTTCAATTTAGAAAAACATAGGGTACATTTCAAATAGATCCAATCACTAACAAAGAGATATACTTTAGAACTACTTCATCCTCTGCTCACCCTTCATAATATATTTGACGCAAATTGTGTCTCATTCAGATCTGTATCATCGCGCAATCCATAGAGAGGCGCTCTGTTCCAAATTTACTTACTTTATTGTACAATTTCCATAGATTATAGCTAATTTTCTTTCCCCTAACTCAACGGGGCTTTAATAAGGGATGGGACGAGATGAGGAGCTTACATTTGTAGTTAAATCTTCAAAATAATTATAGAGTTTTCTCATCCTTTACACACACATAACCTTACATTACGCCTGTAACCCCAGAAGGGTTAGGCAGACGTGTGCCTATAGTACACCCACATTTCGCTAGTTATGCTTAAGTAATGTGATAGGGGGCGAGCCTATTACCATCAACCGGACACAAATCCAGACTCCGGGTTGCTACTGTGAAATTCCATTAAAAAAAAAAACAGTAACACGTTGCCCGACATGGGAGTCGAACCCAGGACCTCACACCATACCATACTCTCGTACTTTATGAGTATCTTAATGTTTTTACTGTCGTTTATAAAACTACTAGCTGCGCCCCGCGGTTTCACCCGCATAAGTTTCGATACCCTGAGAATATCGTGGTAAAAGTGTACTACGTCATAACCCTACCCATATGCCAAATTTTATCCACGCCCGTTAAGCCGTTTTAGCGTGAAAGCGTAAAAAACCGACAAACTTACTTTCACATTTCTAATATGAGTTTGGATTAGGATCATGGACAGAATGTAATGTACTTCAATATTAGAAACGCTCTTACTTCTTTAAATCTTTCGTTCGGTGTAGACATATAGAACATAATAACTCCTACTCATGTAACATTTTACTCGTAGATATGACTTTATGATTTTATTCCTAAACAGTCTTTACAATTTGTACAGTCAACCGCACATCAGTAGTCAAACTTTCACTACGAAAATCGCCACAACAGCTGCGACGTAAAGGCCACCATTGATGTGCAGTAGATTGTACTAGGTAGATTAATTACTCTTGTTAAGAGGCTGACTGCATAGAAAAGAACGAGAACCGCGATGATACAACGCTGGTGAAATATTGCAGAAAATGAAGCAAATATCTATTTACAGAAAATCTATTGCTTTGACAAAAAAAAAAAAAAAAAAACACTTGTTTGTAAAATAATCCGACAAAAACTCAGAATCGGCTTTCAAAAATTGGGGTTTCTGATACTTTCCCTAAGATAGAAATCAGAGTGCATCTAAATAAAGCGTACTCAAATTCTATACTCCGTAGACAAACTCTCAACGCACATCACTAGACAAAGTTGAGCCGAACAGTTGCCAAGCGAGGTTGGCATCTGTTCAATGTTCCTTCCCTCTCGCTCCTATATTTTTTTTGCACCTTTTCATTTTATTTCGCCAATTACATAATTGGGTTTTGCATAGTCATGGTGGATCTACACTTGTGCATTTATTATGAATATGTGTAGTGGAACACCTATAAGGGATTAACATTATTTGTTCAGGAAAGTACTACTTAATCTGACTTCTGCCAGATTGCAGTCTGCTTTAACTTTAACTGTTTGCTTCAAGTATACTTTAATTCGTGTAAAATTAATTCTATCACCATTGCTCTCAAAACGGTGAAGGAAAACATCTTGAGGAAACCGCCATGTCCTAGAATCAATCAAATTCAAAGACCACAACCCGCACTGGGCCCGCGTGATTATGTCCCAGTCTCTCTCACCGATAGGAGGCCTGTGTCCCAGCAGTGGTAAGATTAAAGACTGATGATACTTTTTCGTAGTAGGTGATCATCTTTATCATCAACCACATAATGGTACGGATTTTGGTTCTGATCAAAAGACGAAGTCCGTGAAAAGAATGACCATGTATAGCGAATTCTCTATGCGTAGTGGATGGGTTTATATCATAATCTTCTCTGCCAGTAATCACATAGGTACTGCGATCAGAGGGTCAATTCCCGTATGTTTAAGAACGTCTGCATTCTAATATTGGTTTCAATCTGTCAAGAATACCTAAAGTGTTTCATTACCATTTTCTACATTCTTGACCAGTTTTTGACATTCCTTGTCGCTGAGTTGAGATTGCGAATAGATTTTGAACGTTCTTTATTACGGAAACTGGTCTTCTAGTGCTCGCAGTACCTAGATTATTATCCCCTGCTCACCTTCATACCCCTCCCCTCTGTTATCCTTACTTTACCAATGTACAAATTTGAACAAAAAGTGACTCTCTCGCGTTTCCAGCTAAACTGCCGTACTGATTTATAATTTTGGCAAGATCTAACTCGGTCGTAAATATGACACATTGAGCGTTAGCTTGTCACAGGTATGAGTGACAGAGACAACGCTATACAAACCTCAACTTTTATTAAGTCTGCGTATTTTATGTACCGGGTAAAACGGGGTGAATAGGGATGCAGGGGTGAATCGAAACGAAACTTTAAACAGAATTTTAACATTGAAATAATATAGTTTGTTGCCAACAGGGGCACTTAATCGTTAATTATAATACATTCAATACATAACAGACAATTTTGGCAACAAACATTATTATTTCAATGTTAAAATCCCTTTTAAAGTTTCGTTTCGATTCACCCCTGCATCTCTATTCACCCCGTTTTACGGTACCTGAAAAATTTCAAAGAATACTTTTCATCACAAACAATTTTAAGCGAAGGGAGGCACAGCTCGTTAAAATAACCAAACTGATTTAATTAATTTCGACAGGCGAACGAACATTTAAAACAGCCGACAATGCTAGCAATGGCCGATACCTACCCACGCGTATTGATTTTAAGTATGTACAACAAAAGAACTCCCATTAAAATGGCACAAACGCAAGTACACAAAGATCGTGCGTACATTAAACGTTTAATCTGGTTTGAATCGGATACAGGCGGTTATGCCTGGTTATACCCTTGTGATTGAGTAGAGAGTGAATGGAGGAATAATTTTGCAAGTATGTCATTGTAGTGGAGCGTGGCATGGCGCCGAAGGGCTAGCCAAAGACGGTTTGTGGAACAGACTACAGCGGTTTTGGAACAGGTTTAAATTTTCTGGCTGATTCTTTCACTCGTGTTTTAGAAATCACTAAGTACACTCACAATCGCCTCTGCATTTTTTGATCATTTCAGCTTAAAAAACTTGATGTATTCTAAATCAAGGTAGAAAAATAATAGACGTATTGTAGACCAATGACTAGATTTTTTAACCAAGTAACTTTAACATTAAATTTATCGAAAAGTTCTATAATTATATATTTATTAATATTAGTTTTAAAATCTTGTTTGTTTTTACTTCTTTTCTTATTTGTAGCTCATTGGCCTATCAATAATAGGTAAGAAGGCAAGACTTCAATGATTTCAACACTCCGTGCGTTATTTCTTCCGTTTATCCGGAAAATACTGGCGCGATCCAGCCTGAACCATTTAATTGCATTCCATTGTCTGTGCCCAAAGATTCCTAGTGATGGGACCGTGAACCGAAAAGTACCGTTAAAAGAATGCAGGATCGTTGATTTTATCGGTTGTCCAAATTGGAACGGTGTGACTGGTTGTATGGGCCATTTATTCTTTTATTTTTATAAATATTTTCGAGCTATCAATCCCTTATATTGTACAGTCCGCGAGGCCTAAGTTGAGCTTTGCATTTGTGTGAATGATTACCAATCACACCAATGAAATCGCGCGAGGGACGCACAGCGCCTCAGGCCGATTGTCCGATGGCCAAGCAAAGGACTCGCGCTATGTGCACTCACACAATTACGAAGCTCAACTTAGGCCTCGCGGACTGTACCTGCCATGTTTTATCCCATTACACTGGTAGAAAATACCTGTCTTTTTTTACGCATAAAGTTTAAATAAATCAACAAATAGTAAATCATGCATTTTTTATGAAAAAACTAGCTTACTATCGCATTTATAATATCTTTACCTAAACAATCACATTTAAAGGCCATTCATTCTTCCAGTCTGTCTAATTTGAATATATTTTAAAAATAATACTTACAAATGCACTCTCTTAAATCCATTAGAGATTTTGTTTTAAACAGCAAAGGTCGTATAAGTAATATTTATTTCATCAAGAAAATCCATTTGGCAAACTTTTGTAGAATTTATATCGTAATCTCTTTTTTGTTAAATTAGCCTAAAGTAAATGAATAGATCCCATTTTTAAAGCTCATCTAGCAGATGTAACGTCGTTCGTATCCAATCTAAGTTTTAAGTTCTTTGAGAAAATTTACGAGATCGTGCGTTGATATTTTTAACCTTACGGCCAAATGACAAACAGAGGTTAAATCGTCAAATTAAAAATTTAATATTTTGGTAACCCTTTTACTGCGTTGTTTGTTTGTCTGAATTTTCACGTTTAAAAGAACTTTTACATATAATTTGATACATAGATCTGTATAGTATTCGATTCCCAGGTTAACGTGCAACGTCCAGTGCAACGTGTTATTGGGTTTTTCTATCTGGAATTTCTCAGTAACAGCCCGAAGTCTGGATTTGTGCCCGGTAGATGGCAATAGGCTCGCCCCCTATTACATGGGACTTAAACATAACTGGCGAAATGTGGGTGTACTATAGGTACACCTCTGCCCAAAATTTCTCAGTAACAGCCCGAAGTCTGGATTTGTGCCCGGTAGATGGCAATAGGCTCGCCCCCTATTACATGGGACTTAAACATAACTGGCGAAATGTGGGTGTACTATAGGTACACCTCTGCCCAACCCTTCGGGGAAACAAGGCGTGATGTTATGTTACCTATGTTATTTTTACAGATAAGTACTAAAACTCAGACCCAAACTAAGCCAAGGCTGGTATTTTTTCACTAAACTTAGGATCAAACCTGTAATCCCCGAAGGATAAGGCATAGATGTCAGTTCTCCAGTTATGTTTAAGTCCCATTTAAATGGGGGACGAGCCAATTGCCATTAACTGGGCAGAAATCCAAACTCCGAGATAGAACTTTTAATCTTTAGTTAAAGTAAGGGAGCAGAGGTATCGGCTCCGACTTACGAGTTGTAGGCCGTGAGTTCAAACCCCGGCAGACGCTTTACTTTGTGGATTTAATTTTATCACCGCTACTCTCAAAACGGTGAAGGAAAACATGGTGAGGAAAACGGCTTGTCCCAGAAGCAAAAAATTTAATACATGTGCGATCGCCAACTGGGCCCGCGTGGTGGATTTTGGCCCACTCCCTCACACAGAGACTAAGACCAGTATCCCAGCAGTGGGAACATTACGGGATGGTTATGCTAAGTAAGTTTGAACTAATCAAAATTGGTGTTAGATTCAATTACTTAGCTATTAGGTGGGAAGTTTGATAGTGCTAAAGTTACTTTACCTTTTTTTATTTGTCATCTTGAATCCGTCTGCCAAACAGGGTAATTATGGCATTATCTCCTGTAGCTTTTCCTAGCGACTCTGCTACCTGCAGCGTGGTGTTCGGAAATAATACCACGAGAACGTACTACCCAGATAAAAGTTTAATTTGTAACCCTGGTCATGGACCATCCGTGTGCCAAATTTAATCGAAAACCGTTTAGAACGATTTTAACGTATACATTAACAGTAATACCTTTGGTGATAACTTTTGTAAGCCAATGTTACCATTAAATCTGCTGTACCATTGAAGCATAAACCTCTTTCCAAGATAATACATACTCAAATTCTAGAACGTTCAAATACAATAAAAAAAATTGTCGAATATACTCCACCGACTTCGACTTTCCCCTCACTACTCCTAACAATAGGTACCGGGGACGATTTGTAGTTCACCCGGTTGAGATACTATCCCCCGGATAAAAAGATTTGTGATAACGATGCAGATAAGGAGAGAAGGAAAGTTATGGCGTTTTAGGCGGAAGGGAGGGGAAATATGGGACTTTTAGAGGGCGGGGAGGAGGGAAAATATGGGAGTTTTTACGGTGTTGTGGCGTTGAGATAATGGATTGCAAACGATTTTTGTTTTAGAAGGGCGGATTTTCTTTTTGCGAAAGAGGGAATAGGGTTTTGTATGGAGAAAACTTTTTCGTGTGTACAGTTAGCACCTGATGGCAAATGTTTTTCGCTAGCAGTAGACAAACATCAAATAAACCTCTTGAATTTACAAGAGGCTTTTTTTTACCAGCAGCAGGAAATACATACAGTATGTCAGCACGGATTTGCCTCTTTTTATTCACTATCCTTTTCTATCGCTCAGGATTGTCATTTCGTGGAGCGAGAAAGATAGAGTGACAGATGTGAGTCAGTCCTTAGAAGACAGTTCGACATTATATTATATACTGATTGAAACTGAAAACATTGTATGTTTTTGACCAAAAACTAATATTGCCGCAAATGGAGATTACGCCGAAATTTTCCGAACACCGAAAATTAAATTTGGTCGTACCCAAACTAACAAAAGAGTCGTATTAAATATTTTTTGGTAGGACGTAAAATTAGCAACCCCAGAACAAATTTTTCCTATCTCTCTATCAATAGGGACCTAGCTTAAGTACCTCTTATATAAAAGAAAGCTGGCTAGGTGGGTAACAAATAGTGTTAGTCAGTGAAGTCGATGCGTGGGCCGCATTAGTGGTGCCACTGATAAACTGTCCCGGGCCGGTGATTTAGCGGGGCGCAGCGGGAAGCGGGTTAAAGTCACAGTACAGTGAGTTCAGTGAATCAAAAAAATATAGGTATTTAATGGCTGGGTTGTTCTTTGGCCAAAGAATTACCCTTGCCATCCAACGTGGAACTGCTGCCAGTCTTCTGGGCACGTTTCGGATGAAAGCGATGCGGACGAGTACTACGACGCCTTTTGTTTTTGTATTAATTTGTACTGTTAGTTACATAGTCATTTAATTTAGTCCTTGTGTACATATTATAAGCGTTGAATATTGCTTACCTAGTTAGTCCTCTGTTGAATTTTAAACATTATTTCATTCCAACACCTGACCCGGCGAACATAATACCGCCTCAGAATATCATAATGTTTTTTTCTTGAATTTTTCACATGTTTTAAAAGTTAGGCCCGGTTTCCACCAAAGCGGACAGTAGCGGAGAGTAGCGGAGACGAGAGATATGCTGCAAAGCTGGCAGGTTATTTCCAACAAAGCGGAGAGGAGATGTGTAGCGGAAATAACTAAATCTGATTGGTTATTCAAAATGCATTGCATCCTCTCGTCTCCACTCTTCTCCGCTTTGGTGGAAACCGGCCATATTCTGCTATTCGGGGCGGAGACAAATCCAACAAATCATAGATCTTAAAAGTCAGTCCAGCCTTTCTTGCCTATAATTATAAATGGTGTAACTAACCCGAATTTGTTTTATTTATAATAATAAAAAAAAAACATATAAATCTGTAATATGATTCTAAGCAGTGTGCTAATAATGTTTGCAGGTTCTCGTAAACAGCCGTTTCGTAATAGCCATATTTTAAATGCATACTAATAGCAATAGGTACCTACCTGATATATAAAAATCACAAATACCTATAAAATTTAATAAGAGTTATAGCTTTGATCATCCTGGATTCAACTGCTCATCGCTAGTTGGACTACGGTGATTATCTTTATGCGGACAATTTCTAATCCTGGGATTCGAAAGTTGTCCGGTATTTTTCTTTTAAAAGGGAAACCGATGCTCGTTCGTAAATGAAAACTCAGTCCCTCTACTAAAAGGAACTTGTAAATATATATTTATGCATATTAATCAATCAAATAGCGTTTGAATTTACTACCAATATTTTTCAACACATAGCTGGTATGTAAATAATGTAAAACTGTCCACAATCACATACAATATGTAAATGCAGACGTAAGACAAACACGTGACGGAGCGATCGCGACGTTCGATCTCATTTGCACACAAATGTATTTAAATAGTTCTTTCGTAAACATATCCTAGAAAGGTTTGAGAATTAATTGTTAACAGGCAGACAGGCTGCCTAGTGAGAGGAGTTTCCAAATACAACACCGAAGGCTCAGTCAACGCGTTGACATCTATAGATATAAGGTTGATACGTCTCAGGGATGTGCCGGTACTGGCACCCAGAACAGGAAAGAAAAAGCATTTCTGTACCCCTGTTATAAGCAAGGGGAACGAACTGCTATACTCATACATAGTGTTTGATAAATTTATGTATTACCGTGAGTACCTATACTGTTGACGTTACAATATATAAGGCCGCTACTAACAGCCACAATACTCCCCGAACCAGCTGATACTTTATCAGTGCGGTAGTTGAGTTCGTAGTAATAGTACTTTCTAAGACGGATACAGAAGTTCAACCACTATAAGATTCTAAATTTAAAACAGAGATGACGATGAACAGTTTGGTTCTTAACAAAGCACAATCTCTAAACCTCTTAGGGTACCTCATTGCCTTCGTAACGTAACTAAAGAATTAACTTCGAAATCTGACTTTTTATACTGCAATATTGGCAGTGGTATCCCAGTGATAAGGGCCAAAGGCTTTCGAGTTGTAAGTCGTGAGTTTGAACCCAAGCAGACACTGCTCTCTGCTCTCAAAACATAATGAGGAAACCGGCATGTTCGAAGTGTGTTTGCAACCGGCATGTGTTTGCAACTTGTGGTCGAGGACCACAAGTTCGAAATTATATGACATCTACCAACCCGCACTGGGCCCGCGTGGTGGATTACGGCCTGATTATAAGTTGATTGACCAATCATTGCAATGTTCACTTAGAAACTCATGTTCAATGGTATGTAGCTTATTACAGATTTTTGATGGAAAGGTTTCAATCTGATTAACATTTTTTAGTTTATCCAACTTTGATGTGATAAGGCAGTAGCTTTAACAATTTAAACTTTTTATTGGTGACGCTAGATCTACCGTACATAAATAAATATAAAAAAAAATGGATATTATGACCTGCAATTATTAAAAACCGACCAATACTCTTTTCAAACAATACAATCGTGGTCTTAAGAATGGCACAGTGGTCGATGCTGACTTTAAAATTAAATATAAACAGGTTTGTATGAGTTGTTTAATTTGTGAGGCGTGAGCTTTCATAACCAGGCCAAGGGCCTTCAAGGGAGAATGAACGCTTTATTGTTTGTAAAGCATCTAAAGGTTTGAGAGGTTAAATGTTCACTGATGAATATAACAGCGATTAAAAACATTTTCGTTTTGTTTTGTAAATCGTGCCAAAGTTGTTAAGCTCTTAAAGTTGAGTTACTTTATTATAAAGTGATTCACGTGATGCAACTGAACGTTAGCAATTAAATAATATGAATACTAACGTTCCGTTCGTTATTTTAGACTGTACCTATAGCTTTGGATTACCTACAAAGTCAAAATGAATGGCGGTTTAGAGCTCAATGTATAGTTTGCTGTCAGGTTGACCACTGACTGCAATCCGCGGTTATTGAATCTCTAAAATACTCGAACTGATATAGGTAAATTTTATACCCAGAGCTCGCGTTAATAAATACCACTATACTGCATGCATTGAATATATTTACAATGTTGCGCTACTGTTAATCCACAAACAAACAACGATATGCCGGGATCGGATTAATTAAATAATACCATGCGTTTGTGCAGATTCCCTGCACCAAATAGGTAGTACAGAAGACCGACTCCATACAACGAGCAAAAATATGCGCACGCACACATAGACTTGTACGTACGGCGATCTCAAACAAATCCAAGTCACGCTGTACGTGAGGCGTGTCTATGTGTGCGTTCGTTTTTGCTCGTTGTATGGAGCCGACCTCCTGCACTAGGTTTCTGTTTTGTGTTCTCTGTGAGCTTGCATTGACCTCAATATTCCCGGGAAATTGGGTTAAATAAATCCGTTGGCTACTGCAATATATTTATCCTTTTCAAACTATTCGATATGGATATTCATTTAGTCAATTTTGTTTGTTAATTGGAGTTTTTCGTAACTATAGTACTAGTTATTTTTATGCAAATTCTCATTGTCACTAACACTAGTCACCACCTAAATTAATACTTAAATAAAACCGCGCTTTTATGATTTTTTATGCTCCAATACCCTCCCAGTTTTTTTTCTGAAATGATTGTTTTGCTGTTTATAACGACAATTCGTTGTGGAAAACACACTTCCTAAACGGGCAAGTTCTAAGATTCAATATGTATCTAACTATTTATTAAATATTGGAAGATATTTTATCAGCACATGCTGCTCTTACAAACTAGCAAAAAATACATTGTTAGAGTATTGCCAACTTGTGCTCCTGTACCTCCTCGCACTGTATCCAAAACCCCGGGATAGCAGTAATTACACGTCTTGCTGACTGTGCCGAACTAATCACGTATGGATGAGATATGTCCCGGTCCCGGCGATGTTCCGAAACAGTCCCCTCACTGTTGGATACTCTTTCGGAAAAAGGACTGCTTTCTATCTAGTGTGGCTAATTAAGTGCAAATAGGGTCAGATATTCTGTTGATTAAGGTAGAAGCTGTTAATTGTATTGTGGATATATTTTTCTCAAATCCTGTATAAATACAACAACGCTTTATTTATCCACATAAAAAGGAAAAAGCTTCAACGGGTGACAATACTTTAATTTTACTGTGTAGTGTAACGAAATATTGGTTCCTATCTACAAAAAAGGATGAAAGTAGACTTGGTACATATAGTTTAATGAATGAAATAGAAAACACAGGTAGGACTATAAAAACACTACAAACGATTCACGCAACACTGAAGTTAATATAGAAGGTTTGAATTGAAGTCCTGAGGAGGAGGATGAAGGATCTTCGTAGATTGTCTTCGTGAAGGAAAGAAGAGGAGAAAAAGGGTCTTCAGGTGTCGAAGGGACACTTTAGAGGGCCAGTATCCTTCGACAAAGCTCGACAAGTCTCCAGGCAGAAGGTTATATGGCAGAGTGCAGACGTAGAATTTATGGATGAACAGATGGTTTGTTGACGAAGCCCGGACGCGGAATCTCCCGGCAGATGGTTAGTGAAACAGGCGCGGACGCCGAATCCTCGACAGATGCTTCAGCCTTTTCTTTTATAGGCAAAACATTCCTTTTCCAGAATTTATTCTAGACGATTTTTGAAGTTTTCAAAATTCTGTTTTCCTTCATTCTGACATCTCATCTGCCAGTAATAAAACCAGCCTGTGTGTTCGGCCAGGATGTATTAAAACCTCCAGGATCGAGTCTGAGCGTGTCCTTATTAATTATTTTAGATGTTGAAATTCAGTTAATAATCAGTAATTAGATAGAAAATACAAATTTTTTGCTAAACATATTGATAAAAATAATTCAAGTTAAATAAACCAAAAAGTAATCTCGACTTGTGTCACAACAATGGAAAATGTAAACAATGAATGATTAATAAAGATATTATAAAATAAATCGTTTTAGAACAATTCGTAAGATGCTAGCAAATAAAAGAATATGATACGGGACTCAGATGAATGATGACTAATGGTGTAAGTATAGCATATACTGTAGTAGTCAATGAAAATGAACCGAAATTGACCATCGAATACAGCACTACAAAGATCTTTTGGCGCGTGGCTTAAATCGGAACTAATGCCGCCATCTTATTTTACTTATTTATAATTGATTTTATATATTTATTTAAATTATAAATATAACACCTTCAAAGACTCATCCAAGGCGATGTTTAAAGTCACAATGTCTTAGGAATCATTTCACTATTGATACCGAAACAGCAGCACATAAACTACGTTTAGGATCTGTGCCGATCGCGCTCAGTTTCCTTGGCGAAATCAGCCCTAAGTAATATCTTTTTTTTCAAGACATTTAAAAAAAACAATTGCATTACTAATATATGTGACAAATGTTTGCCAACAACGCCCCTGTAAACGACATCAAATCACAAATCTGTCATTACTTTATTATTGATATCTTATGAAACGGGTGGCCCGGGCCGACTAGGTAGTGTGTCAGTCAATTCATTTTCCCGATTTTTTTGTTTTGTTTGTCTGACTGTATATCCTACATAGTAGCTCATCGTTGCATGAGTTTACCCATGCTTGTACGGTTTTCACATTAGTGACAAGAAAAATGATAGAAAAATCCAATACTAGTACCTACTACTCCTGACATACTTCTATCGGATGTGAAAAGACACTTAACAAAGCCGAGAGTCACTTGTACTCCTCGTCATTATGTTTTTTTTTTGTATGACTATATCTGGGAACCTTCTGGATACGGTGATATTGAATGTCTAAACTCCCATTTTTCTTCCGTTTATTTTACGAAAACAAGTTTAAATGTTATGACACAACTTTAAATACCTCCACAACCCCTAACCGTTGCATGCACCCATAAACACAAGACAAACAGCAAATCAAAAAAGTCATTTCCCGTCACCAAGTTTGATGGGGTGATGGGTCTTTTTATACCATGTATTTCAGGGCATGAACTCTGAAATGACCTGCAAAACATTAAAATTTACCTTCTAGGCCGTATTTACAAATAACAGACACCCGCTATGCATGACTTGATACTTACGACCTTTATCTCTCAAACCAAAAACAAAAAACAGAACGCCAAAAATAAAATACTATGAACGAACCCTCAATTTATACTCACACCTCCCGAAATCCCGAGCAATATAAAAAGTAATTTTTAGCGTAGACAAATTCCCAGCCCTATTATATTCACGTGCATAGTTCGGGCAATATTTTACTGGGCCGGGCTATTATTTATTGCCCACATTTCTCCGGCTATTTATTTAAAGGGCTGCGTCAGATATGTGCGAATCTCTGCGGGTCTAAAGGGATTTCATGCCAGATGTTTGGTTAAAGTTGAGAGTTGGGTAAAAGTGTAAAGCTATCATTACCATTTTTATTTCTAGCAACACGGATATTCCGAATGATGCACATTTGGTTTAGTAAAGGCTGTGAGTAAAGGGATCGAAGCTATGTTGTAAACGTAGATTGTAGCACAGAAAATTTATCGTTGTCTTTTGCAAAAATACACAATTATTATGTTTTTTAGCAAAATAAAAAATGATAATTCACCACTTTAACACGTATAATTCATAAGTACAAAAAAACTAACAAAATAAAATATAAAAAATTAAAATAAATATTATTAATTACTTTTTAATTATTAATTAATTATTATTTGTTGCGGAACTGGCAAATATCGGTATAAACGAAAAAAGAGCACGAGGAAACTGCTCGACTCCATTAAGGACTGAAAAGACGAAAAACCACGAAAATCGACAGGGCTTTCTATTTTTCCGCAACTTTTTTTTAAATAATCAAGTGATGGTTTGATTTTCAATAATTGTTTACGTCAAAATTTGAAATGACTAGGTATACGAATTAAAAAGAAGGTTGTAAAGGGTTGTAACCACAGAGGTCATCAGACTGCAGTTTGTAGGTTCGTCAACGAAACACGTTTACAAAATTAGAAAGAAAATCAGTTACAGATGAGACAAAATAAAAATAAAACTGTCTCAGTAACAGACTGTCGTGTTGATCCAGTGGTCATAGCGCGGCTGCTTAGCAAGGGTCCACAGCAGCCGGTAGGTTTAATAATTGGCTCGGGCAAAGTGTTATTGAGTTTTTCTAACAAAAAAAAAACTCAGAAGCAAGCTAAATGTTATTGAGAGTGTTACTTATTTAGCAAATGAGAGTGTTCCATATCATACCTTTGTTTTAGTATTATATTATTATAATGAAGAAGTAATGAAAAATAACATAATTATTTTATCAAGACTCGCGTTGGCGAATGACCGGTAGGAGTAAATTTGAACCTTTTCTTCAATTTACACCAAAATGATATCATAAATTATTCTCAAACAATAAATTCTCACACAACAGGTAAGTATATAATCTCGAATACCGTAATAATATACCTACCTATGTGTGTATGTATCATGAGTCAGTGCATGACTCATGTATGAGATTTGTATGAGATTACTCATGTCAACGACATTCGCGTACAATGTGTCATACAAGACTACAGGATTAAATTAATAAGTTATTTATTTATTATTGCAATGGCTCAGAAGTTTCGCCTTCCATGCACGAGGTTGTGGGTTGAAATCCAAGCAAGTACAGATTTTGTCAATTGTTTTTTTTTTTTTAATACAGTTAATACAATACGAGGCTCAAGCAAAAGCATCTTAGCTCTTTCATGAAAATCTTAAATGTACTTGATGTTATTCTAATTAAACTTTTATCAAGAAATACATATAAATTGGTATCAATTATCCTTAGCATAATAAAGTATAATAGCCACCAATTTCAGGCTGTTGCATTAGATCTTAACTCTTATTATGAAATGGTAGAAAGTGTAGTAATAACACTGGAAAGTTATACTTAGAGAAACTAAAAACGAAAAAAAAAAGTTGTTTTTTCTTATTGTTGAACCTTTGGAGATCCCAAACATTTAACTCAAACTAACGAAGTCATTGAGGAATTTGCTAAAAGTAATCCGAGGAGGCTTGCGTAAAGCAAAATAAAATGTTGTGTGCTTTTTTAGTGTTGACTTTGCTAAAACCTACCCTCAGCGGGTTTAAGCCCCTCCCAAACGACGATCCTGGATCCACCACCGGGAATGTAAAATCAATGTCATATGTACCTATTGCTTAGTTTATCTTAGACATCGGCAAAGGTAATCATCATCGTGACGAAAACTGGAATTGGAGGAAGAGTGTTGATTAACAGGCAGAGTTGGACTTTAACTTCCACATTTCGCCAGTTATGTTTAGAACCCATGTAAAAACGGCACTGTTGGCGCAGTGGTCGAGCGATCGGCTGCTGCGCTGCGTGTCACGGGTTCGATTCCCGCACGGAACAAGTATTTTATGACCTACAAATAGTTGTTCCGGGTCTGGGTGTCTTGTGTATGTGACATTTTATGTTTGTGAACGCACCCACGATACAGGAGTAATTCCTAATGTGAGACAACGTTAAATAAAAAAAAGAGGCCGGGGAGATGTCGATCAACCAGGCACAAATCATAGAGAATCCGGGCTGCTTCTGAGAAATTCTTGACGTATAAGCCCATCAACACTTTGCCTGACCTGGATGTCGAGCCCTGGACCTCAAGCTCAGCAGTAACGCTTGCGATCACTAGACCTACGCCGAAGTCCTTAAAGACAATTATTTAAGGCTCCCACAAACAGGCGCGCCGCTTGTCGCACGACGAGCGGTGCCTTTGTGTCGCGCTGTGGCGTCGCGCCTTTGTGTGGGAGCCATTAATGATCCTTTGTTTGGAGAAAAGATATGTCCTTCCCATTAACTGTACGGTTTAGCACGTGTTAACTAGCGATGACTAATAAAAGTACCTTCATCTCTCACCTAATAGGCGAACAACTTTCACAACTAATACCGTGACTCCTAGAACTCGGAAATGTTCCCACGAGGTATGATTTAATAACAGTTTCATTTGTGACTCAGCAATGCAGAACTACATGCTTTTCTAAATCGACCGATTTTTCTCATAGGTAGCTTTACAAAAAGACTCACTCCGGTCCATATTATTAGAAGTGTCAGCGACGACGCACCAGGCTCTGCCAAGTCTGTATTTGGAACTCGCGAGAATCTATAGTTACAGCGAGCTGACCTGTCACTGTCAAGTGTCAATCATAAAAGTCTTCAAAACTCACCAGTAAGTAAGCACCTTGCTGCAATACAATAATTATTAATATCTGTTTTGTTTTAATTATACCAGTTACTGCCTTACTCATACCAGATCCGAACCCAAGATTTCAGCCTTCGGATCGGCTTAACTATTTTGGACTTTGAAATAACAATATGTAAATAAAACAGTAATAATTAATATACTAAATAAATGGTTTTCATTTATTTATTTATATGGACTTCATTGTACACCACAAAATAAATGGTTTTCATTTATTTATTTATATGGACTTCATTGTACACCACTAAAATGACATTACAAAAAAAAAAAAAAAACAATGGAGGCCTTTTCGCTCTCTGCGGTCTCTTCCAGACAATCTATACGTTGCACTAAAATATACACAGATAAATACATGTTAACATAACCTCAGGAATAGATACATAAATACACACATAAGAAACGAAAATAAATGAATGCTATAGATAATTACAGTTTACGAGAGCAAGAAAAAAACAACACAGTCATCACAGTTTACAATGTAAAACATATAAATGTATATTAATGGAACACGTTAGACACCCAGTGTTCTTCATCTTCTCTCCTAATTGATCTACGCTGTGCCCGACAGGGTCCACAGTTGTGACTAATGTAATTATTTTCGTACCAACTATATACATTATAGTACGCAACTAAGAATTGAGAATTGAATTGAATTGAAATTCTCTGTAGTAGCCCGTAGTCTAACTTTTCACTCGGTTATTAACAAAGTACTCATTACATATCTGGCAAAACGTTTATGTACTTGCGCCTCTGCCTATCCTTTCGAATAATACAGGCGTTATGTTGTGCAAATACGTCATCATCTTATATAGGTAAGTACCTGTTCGACATAATATTAGCAATCTTGATTTTCAACCGGTTACTCAGTGACGTGAGTGAAGGCAATATTAAGTGCCATTAATCAACGAATGTACTAGTAGCGCCATCTAGTGTTCAAATAGTGAAGCTGTGGTATGGTTGAGCCGTGTGGTTGAGCGATCATCGATCACTAATAAAATAACTTCTTTATCGAAGTTCTTTATTAGTGATCGATGTGAGCGATCGATTGATTCAGGATTTAGGTTATCAATATAATAATATTGATATGATGTTAGTATATCAAAACACATGTTCTTAGTAGTTTAATTTAATATTAAATAAAAAATCTTTGACTTTGACTTAGGTACTTGTGCTTTCGTCATGAAAATTATTTGTTATTGCCTACGTTTTAGTACGCGGCTTTATATATCACATCGAGTTTTAAAAACGTTCGGTTTTGCAGACTGTCGTCTCTGTGACTCTTCTCTTCTCTTTCGATGAGTACCCAATATAATATTTACACTCGGATCCAATACTATCCCTAAGATGTCTCGTTCAGGTTTTTACTAAGTAGGTAGGTACGCCTGAAACAATATGCCCATTACAATATTAGGGTGCCAAGCTCGCTCCAAATTCTGGTCTGACTGTATATATTGTATATGTTATCGACACGCTAAGAAGAATAGTAATTATATTAAGTGTTAATAAATGAAAAGGTATTTTAGAACCGCAACACGAAAGCTTCATAAACACCGTTAGATACGATCGCGTGGAACATAACACAAACACTGAATACCAGATAGTGGGGCCACGAACAAAACCTAGTTTATTATTTATTGTAATAATATTGGGAACACGTTCAATAATAGTGGCGTATAATTAATGCAAATTGCCTATTGATCGCACGGAGCACGCATATCTGATTACACGTACGAATGCTATTATAATTGTATCAGGCGTTCGCGTTCGTTATAAGACTGAGATTTAGCACTGTTTGTTGTTCTAATACTGAAGGTTTGTGAATACTGAATTCTGTATTAATGCAACGACAATGATACTTATTATGCATCACTGATTCAAGTACTTATTTGCTACCAAAAAAAACCAGTAGGTTCATTTGCACTACGAAACTCGCCCTTACTGCTACGACATAAAGACAGTCTTACTGTCAAATGAAAGTAATGTATCTTACTGCTGCTACCGTAGTTGCTATCGCCTCAAACTCAATCCACAGACATTTATTTATCTCTCAAGATTTATAATACAAATAATAAAGCATAATTAGTCCATATCTATACTGTTCCCACTGCTGGGACACAGGCCTCCTCTCTGTTAGATACTAATAATATTTTAAATGTGAACGTTAAAACTATCTGTTTTTGCGTGACTATGTAACAAACATCAAAACATTGTTTGGTTGTTTCATCCAATCACGCAAAAAAAAATATTATAGGTATAACCTGAATTAGCACATGACTTAAGATACTTTTTTAAAAGCCGCGGTCAAAAGCTAGTAAAATAACATATTCCTGAAAATTAAGTTGTAGAATAATTTTGTTCAAATATATGTTGAAATTGTCCTATTCAAAATAAGTGCCGGACTAATTTGATGAAAGGTTCCTCGGTACCAATACCAATTTAATTTAAGTATTACTCATTCCCTAGAATTTTAAACTTAATAACGTTTGATGGCTCCAATAAGTGTAGATTGAAACATTATTCTTCGTGGAGATGGTAGGTTCTCGAAAAACTAGACACAGACTGTCCCGATTTGCTCCATAAAGTTAATTAACGTTCTAGATCAGGTGACTTCAACGACTATAAAAACCGATAACCGAGAAAGAAAGTTCGAGATGTTAATCTTAAAAAAATCTTCTTATGTTCGTAAAATATTTAGGTTTATGCGTGCCTCGGTAGTTCCAGTACCTACCTACTAAACTCAAACTCAAAGCTTTTATTTCAATTAAACCATTTACAGGCACTTTTGAATAGTCAAAGAGTCGGTCAGTTAGTCAAAAAGTTGAAACTAGTTGCCCATTCCAAAACGTATTTCACTCTAGAGAAGAACGGGCATGAAACTCCAAGAAAACTCTTTATTACAAAATCTTGAATACATAATTATTGTTGCTTAAAGTGAGAACAATCCAAAAAAACAAAATTCAAAATATAAGATTACAATTAAAATAAGCATTGGCAAATAAGAGATAGCCAGTCTCAACCGACGAGGCCCTTTCACGAACACGACGAGTGTGTCAACATCATCCAGCTCAACCATTTTGTAGGGATCCAACACACGCGCCACCATCAATGAGACATTTAAGTGAGTCTGACATACTCTCAACTGCTCATTCAAGTCAACATACATCCTAGTAATAAAATAAACGGATCCATGGTACTCACATTTACAACTTTTAAAAGAAATTGCTTCTTTATGATACAAAATTATAGTTTGCAATGTTTCTGAGATATGACAACAATTTTACTACCAAAAAGAAAGAAAATCATTAATATCTGTTGAAATAGGTACTCAAGAAATAAAACTATTGATTAAATATAATAAAAATAAAGAACGTTATGTTTGTGGCGGCATCTACACCACCACATGCGAACAACGCATCACACTGACGTCACACAAATCCTGCATCGCGCAATCAGAGTTTACCGCGCAGCTACTATATACAACTTCCCGACAACAATCATCGGGCAGTTGCCCACCAGATACGACATCAATCTGGTCGGAGGATATTCCCTTTTCTTAAGAGTATGAGTGAATTTTACACACTGTTCCTCATATCTCTTCATGTAATGTCAGAATAAATAAAAACAAAGGGAAGCATCACTTCCAAACATAGTTTGTTTTTTACTAGAGAGCTCAAGTGGCTGTAAAGCAGGTCCAGATTTAAGCCAAGCATTTTTATCTACACTCGATATTCTTCAACTTAATGAAAAGAAATTTAAAACATGCACTAAACACACACTATATACAATTGAGAGCAATAAATACGACACCTTGACTTTGTTTTGTTAAGGCAGTTATTTTTCATGAATCTGAATAAACATTTTAAAACACACACACTAATTGAAAGTCTACCTCATTACCTTCCTAATGATATAAAATACAGTCTAAAAAATACCCATAAGAGGTTTTACGGCACAAAACCCAACAAACGGGTAAAATTACCCAATTTCGCTTAAGAAATAATGAAAAACAAAATCAAAATTCTTGATCAAATTGTTTATTAATAAGGTGTATTCCCTCTCCGAGCCTTAATTACAGCTCTTAATCTGTTTTTCATGGACCGTATTTATTTTACAATGAAATCTTGTGGTATAGCGTTCCACTCCTCTTCAATGGCAAGTTGAAGCTCTCGGAGGCGCGTAGGAGCAGGGCTTCTTGCTCGAACTCTTCTTTTTACCTCATCTCAGACATGCTCAATTGGATTGAGATCAGGACTACGAGCTGGCCACTCCATCGCGGTGATTCCAACGTCTTCCATGTAGTCGCAAACTGTTCTAGCGACATGCGGTCTGGCGTTGTAGTGCATTAGGAGAAAATCTTCTCCCATAAGCCACGCAAGCGGCCTCACATGCCCTTCGAGCACTTCTTCGACGTATCGTGCAGCCGTCAAACCTCTTGATCTCGGGCCGGTATTCGCCCCAGTGATGAATACAATGTCAGTTTTAGTGTCCAACATTAAGCCACCCCAAAACATACACGATCCACCGCCAAAAGCCACACGTTCGCTTATGCAGCATTGAGAAAATCGCTCTGATGCCCTTACCTTCTGTAGACCCTAGAGAGTCCATCATGACCATGTAATGTCATTCTACACTCATCAGAGAACATAACAGACATCCATTGGTTATACGTACAATTTAAATGTTCCCTGGCAAATTGTAGTCGGGCTTGTCGGTGAGCTGTGGTCATTTTGGGACTATTTACTGTGCGATGTGAAGTCAGTCCTGCTTCACCAAGTCTTCTTCTGACTGTCCACCGACTTATACTGACATAGCGAACTTCTCGAAGCTCTTGTCCGAGTTGAACCGCATTCAGTTGCCGATTTCTTAAAGACCTCGACACAAGAAAGCGGTCATCACGCTCTGATGTTCTGCGTCGCCGGACAGATCCTGGTCTCTTGAAACCTCTGGTACACACGACGAACAGAGTAGCGGCTCAAATTTAGTCGTCGAGCAACTTCACTTTGATTATGGCCTGCTTCGAGCAAGACAATAACTTGAGCGGCTTCTGCGGGCGTGGTATCCATAGTTTTCCGTATGCTTTCAGTAGACATGTTATCACGTTGACCTTCGGTATGCAAGTGATTAAATTTTTTTTTATTTTTTTCGAATTGCATCTCGCAGGTCAACATATGAGGTTGTCGTCTGCTTTAACGAACTTGCCTGTGGTTGCCCTAATAAATTAAGGCCTCCAGCCAGGACTTAAACTTAAATACTAACTAAAAACTAAGCGACTACACGCTAAGGGCACCCACTGTGGGGTACGAACCTCGGCTTAGGGCGTCGCTGGAAGAGGGCAGCAAATGACTTGCTGGATCAGGATTTGAGTGATTTTGGGACGAATTTAAAGCTACAGGCTCAGTGGCGCGAGCTGGCTCGAGCAAGGGTCGGGAGGGGATTTAAAAATCCAAAAAAACTACCCTTTTATATCTGCGGGTAAAGGGTGCAAGTAGTGACAATGCTAACGGGTGAATTTGGCTAATTTGGTGTACGGCTGGTTTCTGTAAGTTAGTGAAGGTTAATGATTTTAATTTTGTGTTTTTTTAAAGCTAAGCTTGTAGTCTTTAATTTGCCTAATGATTTGTACTCAATATCTTTAGATTTAAGAAAAAAATCAGTAATAAACCAAATTACAAGGGTTGTGCGATTTTATTGCTCTCTAGTGTAGATTAGCATATTATAAGTTCGATGATTATATCAGTATTTTATCACTTTTTTTTTAACTCGTTACTTTGGAAAGGTACTTAAAAGAAATAACATGGAGGGAAGGAATGACTGCGCTGAGGTAGCGAATATCTTCAAAGAACACTTTAAAATGAGTTCACCTCTCGAGACAGGGTCGAGGAGGAACGATGCTGAGCACTGTCGTTCAGGATCACCCCTTCGATTTTCATGTAAAGAAATAAAATCTATTATTAAAGGTATGAAGAGGGGTAAATCTTCTGATCGCGATGGGCTCAGCATCGAGCATCTTCAAAACGCTGGTATACATCTGCCTCGAGTGGTGACGATGTTCTTCAATCTATGCTTGGGAAATTCTCACTTTCCACAAGGACAGGACAGGGGACATTGCAGATAAAGGTAACTATAGACCTATCTCACTGGCAACCGTTACAGCCAAAGTACTTGACAGTGTGCTTGACGCCCACATCGGTAAATATACCCAGTTACACTTACCCAGTTACTCACATTTGGGTTTTCGTGCTGGATTGTCTACTGAGAGTGCAATTTTTGCGTTGAAGCATACTGTCAAGTATTATAAAGATAGAAAAACACCAGTGTATGCATGTTTCCTGGATCTGTCAAAAGCATTCGACCTGGTGTCCTATAATGCCATGTGGGATAAGCTTCGCTTCGTTGTCTATGAGGTATGATAAGCAGAGAAACTTTGTAAAATTGTCAAATGCGCTGTCTGACCCCTACAAACTAGAGTGTGGTGTAAGACAGAGAGGTCTTACCTCCCCAAGACTTTTTAAACATATATGTTAATAAATTACTGGTCGAGCTCAGCAACATACATGTCGGATGCCACATAGATGGAGTTAGTTTAAACAACTTGAGCTGCTACATGTATTACATGAGGCTTGACGAAACTATCTGTGGTCGTCATATTTTTTTTTGCTTTTTGTTATCAAGTATATACTAACATAGTTTATAAGATAATTTAGACACTAACACAATGTGGGCCTATGTAGTCTGTAAATAAAAGATTTTTCTTTTTATTATAGCTTTTTACACTGTACCTACCCCATAAAAGAAGTGTGTACTGTACTGTACACAATCTGAAACGTGGTGGATCTAATTTGTTCTGACGTGACTTGTACTACTTCTAACATTCGGTAAAGCGTATCTTATGCATTTAGTTTTCTTCTCTTGTGCATTTCGGTTTATTTACTAAGCTAGTATACAGTTACTAGGCTACTGGTAACTGTATACTTGCAACTCTCCTACAATAACTTATAGATAAGATTACAAAGGATTATTAATTGTTTGTCTCTAAAACATGAGATACCTACACATCAACACGGTATGCAAAATGTTAAAAAAACAACTACGACAAAAAGAATATAAAAATATTTAAATACATCATGGACAGAAAAATTTAAAATCTAGAGTTACACGTCAAGTAATTTGGCATGAATCGAACAGTAACCGTATAACTTTTGATTTTCAATTTGTCTGTCTGTGATGTCTTGTTCACACTTTTTATTTGTTGATCTTGTCGTGGTTCGTTTTTATTTTAATTATTTTGGGGTTTGTGATCATGGAGGGGAAGCCCACTTCTTTAGGTTTTGAAAAGTCAACAGTAAAATATGGGGTGAAACCAGTAAGAACTCCTTTTAAGACCTTTCATTACAAATCAAACACGATATATTAACGTATTTTTGGGCAACACTTTTCTTCCGCTACGAGACGCCATGTTAGCTATTTTTTGAGACATCACATAGCCTGTAATGGACGATGACAGCAACCCAATCCGACAATACCTCAGTCATCAAATTATGAAATTAGGCATACACCGTTAGGAATGCCGTTGTTTGACTGATTCAGAGACAGACCGTTTAGTATAATTTAGTTATTTTCATAGAGTAATGTCGTACGGTATTCTGTTGTAGGGAAATTCCGCCGCAATTCAGTCAACTTTTGTAAAACATAAGTTGTACTATTTTGTTAACAGAGACAAATTAAAAGACATTAAAATAACGACTGTGCCTTCTCAGTATAACTAGAATCTGTTTAAAAATACAGTGAGATCCAACATATAAATACTGGGAACAAACAAAAATTTGCAGTTTCTGCAAATAGACTCATGAAAATTGTGGTGGCTCGTTAATTTACGTTTTTATAATAAAGCCTTATTAAATTTAAATCTTTAATAAAGCAAAAACGACTTCAGAAAGCCCACTATTCAAAAAGGCTTGGGATTGAGCTGCGCCAATTTTACACATTGAATGTTGATTTAATTGTCTAGCTATTTACTTTTGTTCTTTTCTATGAGTACTCGTACCGATACCTTTTTACTTAAATACAATAACACGAATATTTACTTATTGAAGTAGGTATTATAAAAAGAAAAATGAAATAAAATATTTTGATTTCAGACATAATTGGCCCATAATAATCTATTATAATTTGCATAATTGTGAATGTGAGGACTGGTTTAATCATGATCTAGCAGTTTGAGTAATTTATGAAGTCTACCCTTTCATTAGTATTTTTCGTCGAATCGTGACAAATGCGTGCACTTACTGGACAGGTCCACTCAATCTGTGTGGTTCCTTCCTCATGACAAAATACCATTTCAGACACCGATCTACATGGTCTTCACATGATCTGACCAAGATTATATCTGGACTTTTAAAGAGACCTCTGAGTTTGTTCCCACATTTCTTCACAGAGTAGTCAGATAGGAAACGCCGAGCTCATCTAGTTTAAAAAATATGATTGACGTGAAAAAGTCTTTGTTCAAACCTACTTACAGAAATAAATAATTTATCATTTCTGATAAGTAGTCTAAAATTTATGAGGGAACAGATGAACATACAAACATACATACCCTCATACATACATACCGGTCAAAATCATAACCTTCCTTTTTGCTACTATTACTAAAATCTCATATTAATATTAGTTACTATGTTATTTTGTTGCACGTATTTATCACAGATTGTCCTGTCTAACAGAACAAATCTTTTTTATCAAACAAAATTAAATCCGTATTCCGAACTTAGGTAGTTACCAACGACAGAAAAACGAAAGAAGTGGATTTGTTATTTTGTTTTTTTTTTACAATACATTGCTGATTTACAACGACATTCTATTTCACAAGTCTATAGCTAGCAAGCAGGGAACATCAAAATGATAGATTTATTCAAGATATTTAAAAATGGAAAATAATCTTAGTACAGATCGTCGAGTTGTAGTTTTCAATTCAGCGACGTTCAAGTTCGGAATCTGAGAAAGTTTTTACAAATTTCGAACGACGAGCGTTCGCATTTTGAAATCAGATTCATGATTGGCGCGACTCTCTGCGGGCGAATGAAAAAAGTTTCGCTCAAATCAAATTTCGAATGAATTTAAAATATTTTGTTGTGCGACCTGTTTTGAAAAAAGAGGGTTCGTCTTATACTTCTGTCTGTAGGTCTAATTTTAGGTTCCTTACTTTTCTAATCTATAGCATTAGGTGGGTAAGGAAAAGCTAGAATTTTAAAGTAAAACTCATGACGTCACGTTCCCTATTCTGTTGAACAACGAACCAATAAGCCAGCACTTCCGGCGGGTGATCATCCATTACTCGCGTCTCCGGGGACACGTCATATAATACCAACGACGAACCTACTAGTTCTCAACTACTTATATATTCACGTACATGAGAATATTGAAATAGATTGGCTTTTAACTATTGAAGATATAATGTGAGTTGGAAATCCAAATCTCAAATTGGTTAAATAATATAGCAAGTCAAGACGGTATTATGTTTTTTTAGGCAGTAAGGGCTACAAAGTGATAATGTAGGCACCTTGTTCTGTTAATCTGTGGCAACGCGCGTCCATTACACACGTTAAATTACATTTGTCCGCCATTTTAATCTTCCTAGGCACCAACGCTACCTGCTGCACAACAGGTGTTTAGCATACAAATACACCGCTGCACAACTATGTATTTAGAAAGAAAGACATACATACATACATAAACTCACGCCTACTTCCCATGGGGATAGGCAGAAACCACATAATACCACCTTTTGCCTTGTTAAAGGCCATGCATCTGGACATACACGCACGCCGGTTGCGAGTACTATGCGTTCTTCAGAAAGGTCAGGTACGTACCTGACCTTTCTGAAGAACATCACCAATAAGGTCACTACCTATATGTCCTCCTAGGACGTCCCCTGCCGGCATTTCCACTCACTCCTACCTTTTGTTAGTCTCCTTGCATTCATCCTCTCAACATGACCAAATCACCTAAGCATGTAATACTCTTTTTTTTTTTCACTATATCTACTTTTAAACCTCACCGTTACCTTATCACATCATTCCTCAGCCTATCATTCATAGTCAGTACACATGGTTCGCAAGGAATGCATTTCTACAGCATTAATTCTGCTTTCTTGCTTCTTTTGCACACCCAATGTTCACTACCGTACACAATCGTAGGCACCAGCACACCATTGTGAACAGCCAGTCGTGAGTATTGCATCATCTGCGTGGAGAAGGTATTTGACATCTTTCAAATCTGTCAGACAACTATCCATGTACAGGTTGAACAGCCATGGTGCACAACCCTGTCTTACACCCCTCGACATTCAGAACCAGTTCGTGTATGCAAAATTTATCCTAACAGAATCACTGGAATCCCTGTATAAAGATGTCAGTGGAAAGTTCTTCCCTCCACACACTGTCATAGGTCCAAGTCAACGAAAGCACAGTAGACTTTCTTGTGCTTTGCCAGATTTTTTTCGGCTATGTACCTTAAGTTGAAGATTTGGTCGATACAACCCATTTTCTCTCTAAATCCCAGAAAGAAAGAATAATGTTTTATTTGTCACAGAACACACACGTTCATAAGTAGATTTCATTGAGTGATTCTCTATGTTAACTTTAATGAATGAATTAAAATAGTCTCTACAAATGACAGAGCAGTGGTCACAAACAAGTATGTGGCACTTCTAATGGATCTGCAATATGAGAGACATTGCAAATGCGTTACATTGTTATCCCTGAGGGAAAGTTGGAATGTCTCATTGGACTTAAATTATACCTATCGGCTGTCACCTACCTGTCTTCTTTTCAGAATAGAACACACACACTGCTTGGCTTGCTTGCTGATAGGTATAGGTATAGGTAATACGGGCTGGTGTCCGCAACTCCACGTCAATGCGCGTATTTTGCGTACGGTGGGAAAATCAATCATTCGATCCACCGCAGCTCCTCGAGGAAGGCCAGCAACGCCTTGATGTTACTGACAGCCTCGCGTAGGGTACCTGGGTTACCGAAGTGCTTTGCCCTGTATGTGGCGACCACCGGGCAGTTTAGAAGCAAATAAGCTGCTGTCTCGTCCTCCTCCATGCAGGCCCTGCACAGCGGACTGTCTGTGACTCCTATGATAAAGAGGTGTTTATTAAATGACCCATGGCCAGTCACGGCTGCCGTAACTATGCGCAGCTATTGTTTAGTTAGTCCGAGAACTTTTTCGTGAGGCGGCTATCAATTGCAGTGAGTGCTTCCCTAGCCTGCCTGCACTCACCTTGTTCCAACCATTGTTTGTGATGTTGTTCCCTGGTGCGTTTCCTTACCAGAGTGCGTAGATATCCGAAGGGGAGTGGCACGATGGGTTCAGGTCCCACTGCTGTCTCACTCGACCCCCTTCTGGCAAGTTCGTTGGCTGAATCGTTGCCCAGCGAACCGCTGTGTCCTTTGATCCATTGAATGGTTATTTTATTGAGTCTACCCACCTGGTTAAGGCGCTGGTGACACTCGTATATTAGCCCAGATTCAACTGTGTAGCTGTTTAGCGATTGCAGAACAGCCATGCTGTCTGAGAGTATACGGATCGAGTGGTCCTTAACTTCCCTGGCCATGATGGCCGAAGCAGCCAGAGAAATACCCATGCATTCGGCCTGGAACACTGTGTTATGGACCCCCAATGGTGTGGCTATACGTATGTTGAGGTCCTCCGAGAAGACACCAGTACCTGTGACATTACCTGTTTTGGATCCGTCTGTAAAGATGCACAGCTCTGCAGGGCACAAACCCTCGCATCTGCGATCCTCGTGAAGCTGGATATTGCTTGCTGATATTTAAAAGGAAATATTTAACAAATCCTCTAAAAACTATGAACATTCGATGTACGTTTATAAAAAAAGTAGTTTTCTCAAAATTGGTCGAGCTTTTTTATTTTTAAGACACCAGAATGGTACCATATTGAGGCTCACAAAAAGAGTCATATTTATATAAATGTCTCTTTTCGTAAGCCTCAAATAATTAATCTAACACAACACATAACATAACATCACGCTTGTAATCCCAGAAGGGTTAGGCAGAGGTGTACCTATGGTACGCCCACATTTCGCCAGTTATGCTTAAGTCCCATGTAATAGGGGGCGAGCCTATTGCCATCAACCGGGCTCAAATCCGGACTCCGGGCTGCTACTGAGAAGTTACAGATAGAAAAACCCAATAACACTTTGCCCGACCTGGGAATCGAACCCAGGACCTCATGCTCAGCAGTCGCTTTTGCGACTACTAGACCAACGAGGCAGTAACACAATTAGGCAGATAATTAATCTATTATAATAATATAATAGATTTTCCATTTATATTTGAAGGAAACAAAATGGGAACTATTTGGGGTTCCTTAAATACATGTCATAACTTTAACACCAATAACAGTATAATTAAATCGTTCCCTACAAACAGTCAAACAGCGCAGCATGTAGTTCCGGAGTGCGTATAACTTTGTCTTAACTTGAGCGAAGCTTAGCTCTCTACTCTGTGCTCGTGTTCGAGCTCACTTAGAAGCACGAACTCGGTGCATTATTGAAATGTTCCGGTTTGGGTTAGACGATGTTTATTTGAACTTAAGCTTTGAGTATAACGTACTTGCTTACTGTCAGAAAATTAGTAGTTTCTTTAGACCAATCATATTTATTTGGTATTTAAAAAGGTGCATTGAATAGATTACTATAAACGCTGTGACCGCGACTTTGTTCGCGTGCATGTTGGTAAATAATAATGTGTCGCTTAGAGAAGGCGTAGGTACAACTCCTCTACTGAAAAGGAAGAGTCTGCCGATCTTGCCTGATGGGAAGCGCTATCTGGGGTTCTCACAGCCCTTTCGAATGCAGTTGCTGCTTCTTCAGGGCATTAAATGTCAATGCGACGAAGTGTCACTTTGATTTTTGAGAATAAATAAAAATCAAGGTGCCAGGCTGCACCTGCCGTACTCAATAAATCGACTGCTCGTATGGTGGAGTGTGCTTAAGCGTTATCACGGTGAAGAAGGATCACGCTTCAAGACCGCAGTTGAAAATTTTTAATCAAAAACAGCCAAAAAACTACTTATGAAATTATAAATACGTGTGTCACTCAGAAAAAATTGCGAAAATAAAAGTAAATGTTCAATAGGTATTTTTAATCTTTTCAAAGGATGTACTTACTCTCCACTAGTCTTTATATAAACTTTCATTAGTCGTACAGACTAATGAAACTTTGTATAAAGACTAGTGTTCAGTTTTCGAAACACTTTTTCCAGTCCGCCGTAGACACTTCGTTCACAGTCTGCTCGCCTGACAGCGCATCATCCGGCGACAAAAATTGTATCCCTTTGAGCTGATTTTTTAAGGTGACCCAGGAGTTTGACCGACGTGCTGTCCAGGAAGTCCCACGTTTTGAGCGCGGTGTGCGAAGGCGCGTTTTCGTGGTGGAGCAGTAGCCCGCGTAGCCCTGTGTTTGGTCGCTTGTTGCTCACAATAGAAAAAACTTCTGCCAAGCATTTGGTAGTATACCATTCAGCGTTGATGCTTCTTTGGTTCCGTAAGGAATTGACACCAAGTAGCCAGTCAAATTGAAATAGCTCGCGATCAAAATCTTCCCCCCGGTTCTAGATCGCTTCACTTTGGAAGGCGTTGATTCGTTTTGAAACACCCAAACCGTTGACTGGCGCTTCGTCTCTGGATTGTATTGTTAAATCTTTGTCGTGATTAGTATTGTATCTGTGTATCCTTTGTTGGAATTCCCAAACAAATAAATACGTAAATAAAGTTCCAAAAACTAGTTTTAGTAAAGAAAATGCTTCTCTGTAAACGATTTTAGAACCTCTAACATCAGCTTACCCCTCGAAAGAACTCCTACGTACAGTTGCCCGTGTGAAGAGCTACCCATTTACTGAGATCCACCTCTGGTAATGGCTGCCATTTATGATTTTGATTTCCTGATTTTAAAATCATGTACTGTTCGTTACTGAGGAGATCCGTGACAATAATGTTTCTTCGCAGTCCATGATCAGTTGACCACCGTAAGGTACTTAACCAGCTACTGTTTTTCATCTTCCGTAGGATTATCCTTTCATAAAAATAACCCTCTGAATAATTTGGCTGTGTCTGTGTGACATACGAATGGACAGACGGACAGGACGATATGCCATTTGGCTACGGATACAACAGACAAATTAAGAACTTCTTCCTTTTGAAGTCGGTTATAAAGAGGCCAAATTGAAGCTTCAGTTTTTCTCACAAATATTCACAAACCTTTATCACTTATTACTTATATTCGTTAGTACTATTTGGCGTTAATAGATGTCGTGACGCGTATGTACATTATTAAGAAAGTATTTATATAAATATTACAGGTAAAGATGCCTCAATGAAGCTTCAGTTTTTCTCAAAAATATTCGGTTGAAGAGAACAGAGTGAGAACTTGAATGAGAGGTGACCTCTAGAGTAGAGTGAAATCCAGAACCAGATCCAAATATCCAAAGACCCATGTTCAGATCTAGACTACAGAACTCCAGAACAATACCTACCTACGAAAATAATTTATTTCCATATTTTTTTTATGTATGTCATCTCGTAGTTGTCCTTGAGAGGTCGTAACTACTTAATTTGTTTGTTTGTTTGGCATCTCGCAGGTCAACCTATGCGGTTGTCGTCTGCTTAAGCGGACGTGTCTGTGGTTGCCCTAATAAATTAAGGCCTCCAGCCAGGACTTAAACTTAAATACTAACTAAAACTAAGCGACAACGCTAAGGGCACCCCCTGTGGGGTACGAACCTCGGCTTAGGGCGTCGCTGGAAGAGGGCAGCAAATGACTAGCTGGATCAGGATTGGTGTAACTACTTAACCGGACTATGAAAATTTTATTATAAAATTTGAGATTAATATACGAATGATTGTCACTCTTCTGCGGAAATTATTAACACCGCGATTCAGAAAATGACTACATTTGTTTAACGCCATCTATCGATTACAGTGGTTAGCACGAAATTAGTTCTGCATATTATAAAAAATTTAAAATCAAACTGAAACCCAACTTGAAATCATCTAAACTAATAAATAATTATCTAACATTGCATACTTTCTTACTCAGAACACCACATCAATTATTATTATCTTACATCACCACTTTTTATTTGAAATCCTTTTAGCGGCACTAATCAACCAACAATGGAAAAAGTTTTTTTTTTACATTACTACCCGATACGCACACTAAATTTCATACAAATCGGTCCAGCCGTGTCGAAGGAGTTTGGAAACAAACATTGCGACACGAGAATTTTATGTATTAGTAGATAATCAATATCGTTACTTATGAATTAACACAGTTACCTTTATGACGTGTTATTATGAACTTAATTTATGATTATCACATTTATCATTTTACGGGTATGTACATTACGTAATGATAAGTTCTTCTTGATTACTTTAATTTGATTATATATTTGATAGATCGAAGCGATTGCGATGAAACAAAAACTAATAATGACTCAGAGTTTTATACAATATTTAAGTGTAAAAGTTAACCATATTGGTTTTGTACTTTTTACGTGATACCTGTACGTACAAATCTCTCACATCCAAACAGACAAAAAATCCAGACATGATAGAAATGGTATCTGTTGGTTATCCTTTAACACACCATAAAAATTTTTTTTCTACAGAAACGCCTTGTCTACAGATTTATCATATGTATTTAAATTATAAATTATTATACTCCCGAGGGGTTATTAATAATATAATATAAATAATCATATAATAACAAGAAGATGGAGTTAGATTTTAATCTTTAAATCAGTTACTAATATTAAATTTTGATATTATTGTTAATATTTCATTTACCACCCAAGCATCGTGACGAGTAGATATTCTACAGAATATGCTTTATTGTATGCCATAAATAATTATTTACAAAAAAAGCACATACTCGTACATTATTTTTTAAAATTGTTTGAACTTAACTTGAAAATAAAAGGTTTCGTACTCCTGCTTCTGCGAGCCTCTTTTTTCTAATGTTATATATAAATGGATACTCCATTTATATATAACATTAGAAAAAAGAGGAACATTAGGAAAAGAGTTATACAGGAAAAAAAATAGAGATGAAAACCCGTAATGACGTACGGAGCCGAAACGTGGACACTCACCATAGGCCTGATCTACAAATTCAAAGTTGCTCAGCGTGCAATGGAGAGAGCAATGCTTGGGGTTTCTGTAGTGGATAGAAATCGCAACGAAGTCATTCGTCAGAGAACTAGACAGTCACCGACATTGCGCGTAGAATAAGCATGCTGAAGTGGAAGAGGGCCGGTCATGTCTGTAGACAGACAGACGGTCAATGGAGCAGACATGTGCTAGAGTGGAGACCGCGTTTGGGCAAACGTAGTGTAGGATGCCCTACGGCAAGATGGATCGATGATTTGAAGAAGGTGGCTGGCAGCCGATGGATGCGGACTGCTCAGGACCGGGATGGTTGGCGCTCTTTGCGGGAGGCTTACGTTCAGCAGTGGAAGGCAATTGGCTGAAGAAAGCAATGGCTGGTAAATTATTTATCTGAAAGATACATGGTACTCACATATTACAAACATTGCAAAAGTAGATGATTTCCATTTTTTTTTAACAAGTAATAATGTGTGAGATAAAGTAATTACAGAATCAATGTTAACAAAAAATTAATCGATGTGAAATAAAATAATTAAACAATTCAATAAGCAACCAGTATGATTTTGTCTAGCCTCTAGATTATCCTATGGAGCAGTACCAGCATGTTTCCAAGCATTCTTATCTAGAGTTTAATTCTCTAATTTGTAATATGCTTGTTTACAAGGTGTACTTTTAACGTGAGTTTTAAACTTTCTATCATTTAATTGCAATATATCACAAGGTATTTTGTTGTAACATTTAACACAGTACCTCATAAAAGATGTAAGTAATTTAGATAATCTGAAAAATGGTTGATCTATTTATTTTTTATTTCTAGTGGTAATATTATGTCTATCACTTATTTTACTAAAAAGATGCAGATTTTTTCTTACATACATAATATTTTTCATAAATGAACTGGCAAGGTACCATCATTATATTAATCTTCTTAAATAGTTCCCTTAGAGATTCGCGGCAACGTAGATTGTAAATGGCTCTGATGGCTCTCTTTAAAAAAAAAATGGATTCAATGTCAGCAGCCCGACCCCACAGTAAAATGCTGTATGATATAATGCTGTGGAAGTAGCTAAAATAAACCAAACGCGCGGTTTCGACGTCTGTTAACTGTCTTCATTTCTAACAACATATGCAGCCAAGCTTAGTCGCCCCGCCAGAGATGTTATTATGAGGTCCCCATTGTAATTTCTAGTCTAGTGTGATTCCTAGAAAAACCGTCTGATTAATTTTTTTTTTTTTTTTTTTTTTTTTTTTCCTGATGCAATCTGTCCACCATTGACATTCAACATCTTTTGTGTTGTTAGAGTAGTCATTCTTGGTATGCGCCCACTGGCTCATCCACATTAAGCTATATATATGTATATAGTTTGTCGGCCTTCATATCAAGTCTTGTGGGGCCAATCTTTTAAGCCTCCTGAATGTCTTGCTTTTCATTAGGTTTGATGCCAGTTTATTGGGATGGGTTGTAATTCTATTTTTGTAGGCATTGACCCTTAGTGCGATTTCTTCTTTAACCTTTGGCATTTTTAAGTCCCGATGTAAGTTATCGTTAGTGATATACCATGGTGCATTAACTATTATCCTCAGCATTTTTGATTGAAACCGTTGGAGTATGTCTATGTTTGAATTAGCAGCCGTTCCCCACAGCTGTATTCCATATGTCCAAATAGGCATAATGATGCATTTGTAGATTCGAAGTTTATTTTCCAGCGAAAGCCTGGACTTTTTTGATAGTAGCCAATAGTGTTTCCTTAGTTGTAGGCTCAATGCTTTACGCTTCGTGAATATATGTTTTCTCCACGTTAGTCTACGGTCTAGGTACATTCCGAGGTATTTAGCTTCTTCTGCTTGTGGAATTTCAACATCATTTAGTCGTACTGGAGGGCATGAATCTCTTCTTGTCGTGAACGTCACGTGTACGGATTTGGTTTCATTTGCCTTTATTCGCCATACTTTCAGCCATTTTGAAATTTCATCTAAGCTCGTTTGTAGAATCTTAGACGCCTCGACCGCATCTTCATGCACAGCTAATGTAGCAGTGTCATCGGCAAATGTGCCCAAGACTACCCCTTCAGACACAGGGAGATCAGCTGTGTAAAGAAGATAAAGAATAGGACCCATTACACTGCCTTGAGGAACTCCTGCCCGAATTTCGGACAGTCCGGTTACTTCCGTACCCTGTTTTACAAAGAAGTATCTCCCCTCCAGGTAGGATTTAATGAATATGAAGTAGTTTATTGGAAGTACCTTTTTAATTTTATATAAAAGTCCCTCATGCCATACTCGATCGAAAGCCTGTGATATGTCCAGGAAGGCGGCTGAACAGTACTTCTTATCTTCATATGTTGCATGAATTTTTTCTACCAGCCGATGTATTTGTTCTATGGTCCCGTGACTTTGTCGAAACCCGAATTGGTGGTCAGGCAGCAATGAGTTTTGATCTATCAATGGTCTTAGTCTGTTGATGAACAATGTCTCCAGTAGTTTTGAAGGAATGGGCAACAAGCTAATAGGTCGGTAGGACTTCACGTCTTGAGGGCACTTTCCAGGTTTAGCTATCATGATTATTTCGGCAACTTTCCATTGGGCAGGAATGTACCCCTTCGAAATTATTGCATTGAATAAAGCTGTAAGGAAAGTAATTCCTGCCTCAGGTAGTTCTTTTAGTATTTTTGCTGTAATTAGGTCATATCCGGGTGCTTTGTTTTGGTTAAGTTTATTGATAGCAGTCCGAACTTCATTTTTCGAAACTTTTCCAATAGGCAAGTCCAGTTGGTATGTTTGCTCTAAGTATGATGTTATTTCACTATGCATTTCTTGCGATCCTTGAACAGGGTTAGGAGTGAAAACTTTGCTTAGGTGCTCGGCAAAGGTTTGTGCCTTTTCGAAGTCACTTTTGGCCCAGGTGTTGTCGCTTTTTCGTATTGGTGCATGGCTTGCTACCGGCCTATTAAGCTTTTTTGTTGCTCGCCAGAGTGAATAATCCGAATTTGCCGTTGCATCTAGGTTTTTGGTGTATGTCTCCATGTCCTGATTTTGGTTTTCACTTATTGCTGATTTAAGACGAGTTGTGACATAGTTTAGGTGTTTCTTGTCAGTGGGATATCTCGTCTTTTGCCAGCGTTTTCTTGCGTTTCGCTTCTCCTCTAGCAGGTCTCTGACTGTTTCAGACCACAGTATATCTGGAGGGTTAGTTTTCGGTTTAGGTGTGGCGCTCCATGCAGATTGCTGTATGCAATAATTAAGATGCTCAACTGCCTGAGAAATATCATGTTCGGTCTGTAGAGGGAGTCTATTATTTATAGAAGATTCAAGTAGCTGTCTAAATAGTGGCCATATAGTTTTTCGACTGTGGAGTTTACAAGGCTTTGGTTTCTCTAGGATTTTCCGGCTCAATTTGATAAATACTGGCGAGTGATCTGACGACAAATCCTGACTGGATGTGCAAGTGATACATGTGTTAGAAATGCCTTTGGTTATACTAAAATCAATGAGATCAGGTAGTTTGTTGACATCCGTTGGCCAGTATGTTGGTTCGCCTGTTGATATTATATCAAGATTCTGTATTTGGAGGGCTTGATATAGCTGACGTCCTTTTGTTGTTATTATCCGGGATCCCCAGTGTGTATGTTTGGCGTTGTAGTCGCCTCCAGCCAAGAATCTATAACCCAATGTATTAAAGTATTTTAGATAGTCTTCAGTTTTAATATTGTGTTTGGGTGGGCTATAAACAGCTGATATAACTAGTGGTCCTTTCCAGTCTTCTATAGTAACACTTGTTGCCTGTATTTCTTGTGTGCAGTAGGGGCTGTTTTCATAGTGCTTGATGTTTGATTTTATAAGAATTGCAGATCCACCATGTGCTTTGCCATCTGGATGCATTGTGTGGTATAGTGTGTAGCGAGGAATGGAAAAATGGCTTTTGCCTGTAAAATGTGTTTCAGAGATAAGAAGTAAGTCTATATTGTTAATTTCTAAAAACGGTTTTAGTTCTAGAATATGTTGTGACAAGCCGTTGGTCTGATTAATAAATTCCAGTTTTTTTCCATTCGATATGATGTCTCATTCGCTACTTCTAACATTAGGTAATTCAAATATGAATTTGGTTGTTTTCTCAATTAGTACCAAATAATTTACCGTAAACCAATCATGGACCTGAAGAATAGAGTTATTCACGTCGTCAAGATTTTGTGACTTTCAGTCTATTTTAAAGATCAATGAAGTTTCATCTGCAATTACCACCGTCTACGGTTGATTTTGAAGTAACTGGGGTATATCATTAATGTAAAATGTAATCTAAATGAGAAATAGACACAATATCGAACATTGAGGAACGTTCATTGTCATTTCAGACCCTAATGAGTTTATGTCGATTATTTCTACTTTAACCTTTCAATCTTTCAGAGACGATCTTAGCAAATCAAGAGATGCATTCCTAATCCCATCGCAAAATATTCCAATAGCATTTTGTGGTTCCTCCCAGGCGTTAAAATGTTCTTCATTATACAACACCCGGTCAGTGGTACAACGCCCTTTAGTGAAACCGTACTGATGTTCATGAAAGATTTTTATAAAAGTGACGTAACATTTGATTGAGCATCAACTTTTAAAACACCTTACTGAGAAGTAGCAGAATTGACACGGGCCTATAATTATTGAGCTCCATACTTACACCGGATTTGAACAATGGGATCACTTCACTGTGTGATGTTAAATATGAAAACTAAATATGGCGCAAGGGTTTCGATGAGAGATCTACCTTTACAGACAATCTAGCCTTTTACAGACAATCCCCAGAGATCTTCTGTTGATTTAATTTTATGATCTTTAAAAGCTTTTATAGCAGCTTGGGGGTTTGTTTGCTGAAACCTAAACTCCAACGGACATGATTTTACATTATTTTAAAGTGAGGCAGCAGAAAACGCGGGTGAGGAATTTAAAGCTTCAGTTATTTTAAGTCGAATATTAGCAAAAAATTGAGTTGATGGGGCCACGCAGTCTTTAAATTAAATTCAATATAACGCTGTTTTTTTCTACCTGTTTTTTTATTTATTATTTGCCACGTAGTTTTTATTTTATCATCAGCTGATTTTATTTTATTGGTAATATAAAGAGCTTTAGCTATTTGCCTACATACTTTTTTTTATATCTTGCAAGATACTGATGAAAACTTGTATGAGTCATATGTTGCTTCAAAACATGAAGTTCAAAAATATTGTCTCTACTTACGAATGCCAGGAGTCGCCTAATCAATCATAAAAACTTTGTGTTAATACTTTTAGTCTTTAGTGGAAAAGTTTCATTAAATTACGTGTTTAATAGTGAAAAGAACTCATCGTAGAACTCATTTGGGTCACCTGTATTATTAAATCTCTGTTAACATAATTTACTGGCCAAAGAATCATTTAATTTCACTAAATCTTTACATGTAATTTGCCTAAACCTTATTATTTTGTTTGTGTAAGTAATCATAATTACAAAAATCATTATCCATACAAGTAGCAGAAGAATCTGTAACACGGGTTGGTGGAATCAAAACATTTGACAAATCAAATGTCATAAAAAGACTTAATAGTCTGACAGTATTCAAGTTATTTTCTTTTAAATTAATATTAAAGTCTTCACATATTTCTAAGTTTCTTTAATACATCTTCGATTAGAGAATCAAACACTAATGACCCGCCATGTTTCGTCTGAAATGGGTAACTGCACAATAATTTGCATACTTAATTGACATTACTTAATGATCTTTTAACCAATGTTCTGTAAACAAATGACATTAAACTTAGTATTTATATTTATTATCTTTGCGAGTTACTTTTTAAGGTAACAAAAGCCACAGGCTAACTATATACTTAAACACGTTGTTCTCCGCCTTCGGAAAGTTTTTCTTTGTTAGATATATATTCACTTTTTTATGTTAACTCTCTTGGGTACGAGAAAATGGGGCAGTAACATTCTGACCTGGATTTAATCCTTTGTCTTTAAACTATGGTGCAGTTGGGATTTAAACTTTTACTACAATGGTAGTGGGTTGATTGCGAGATTACATTTAATCGTATGTTAGCGCATAAAGCAGCGACATGATGACATGAAAGCTTTGGTTTTCTAAATGATCGGTAACATAAAAACTGTTGTTCAAATACAGAGCGTTTACTACTCTGTCAAGAAACAACACACATAACATCATGCCTTGTTTCCCCAAAGGGTTCGGCAGAGGTGTACCTTTCATGAAAGTACCGAGAAAAGATCAATAATATACAAAGTGTTAGTTATTCATCCAGATTTATTTTATCGCCTTCAAAGTATGCTTCTTCACAAACAATACACTTACGCCAACGAATAATCCAAGCATCATAACATTTTTTAAACGCTTTTACCCGAATTGAATTCAGCTCTCGCCGCGAATTCTACTGTACGTTTTCTACCGAATAAAAACGGGTGCCACGAAGTGGTAATTTTAGTTAAGGAAAAAGAAAGAAGTCAGCTGGAGACATATCTGGTGAATAAGGTGCTAGCTCGATGGTATTTGTTAAGTTTTTGGTCGATAATGCGTTCACAATTATGGCCTTGTATGAAGCCGCATTTTCGTGATACAAAATCCAAGAATTTTCAGAAATCTGGCAAATTTCGTCGAATATGCTCTTTTAAACGCCGCGTAACGTTCAAATAATGTTCTTTATTTACCGGTTGACCTTCCGGCAATAATTCCGTTTGCACAACACGGCGATAGTCAAAGCAAAACGGTCAACATAACTTCCACTTTTGAACGATTTCGGCGTGGTTTTTTCGGTTTCGGTTCAGTTGGAAGGTCTCACTCCGAAGCTTGTTGCCTAGTTTGCATGTGAAACTCGTAAACCCACTCATCACCAGTAAAAATGCGTTTTATGAATGTTGGTCGGAATGGACTCGTTCCAGCATGTCCTCAGCGACACTTACGCGATTCAGTTCTTGGAGAAAATTCAGGTCTATTGGGACTAGCCGAGCGGCAACATGTTTCATCCCCAAGCGATTGTTTGAAATGGTACAGATCTACTCGCGAGACACAGAAAGTACAGCAGCTATCTCTCTCAAACTTCAATGAGGGTTTTCAGTTACTGTTTTCTTGACTTTTGCAATGTTAACTTAAGTTGAAGACTATGGCCTACCAGAGCGAGGGAAATCTTCATAAGTACGTGTTTTTGATAAAGTCAATTCACCGTAAGCCTTCTGTAACGTTTTCAGTGACTCCGAACACGAAATTTCACTGCCGATGCAAAATTTAAGACAAACTCTTTGTACGATGTTTTTGCCCATTATGAAATTCGGAATACACACTAGATAAGATCTAACTAAAAGCAGCACTATATCTAATCTAAATAACAAATGCAACTCAAACTCCCCGCCAAAATGGAAAACATTTGTGCCAAAGTAGTGTATAATTGGGGAGTCTGGATCACTTCGCTTCGCTCGTGATCCAGATCGCCCCAATTATACATCAGTTAGTAACTGACTTCTCACCATCTATTCAGAACGTAATCTGGTCTGAGATAATGAATATAACTCCGAGTATATAGTTTAATAAGGTAAAAATAGGCTGTAACAAATACTTATTTCTTCCATGCATCAATCGAACCCGCCATAGTTGACACATTTGTAAGTAGCAGCATCAGTTTAACCTGCTATTTACATTGTGATGTAGCGAGATATGCTCTTAACCAATACGTCAAACGTGTCGTCAAAGGTTTGTTAAAATAATGGACCACTTTACTCCCTACCACATACTATGCCAATGGGTTAATTCTCGCAGTAATAAGGTTGTGTCTTGGTAAATAAATAAAAAAAAGTCATTAATTTAGTTAAAAATATCTTTATTCTCCATCCATTGCTTTAAACATGTAACATTTTTTAAAGCACAAACATTAGAATGAAATACACAGCTAAATATATTACTAGACGTTCCATAATCATCAAATATTTTTTTTTAACTAGGACAGTTTTTATTTTCTAAATTATATATTTTGTCATGTTTTACTATGTGTTTTAACCACAAAACTTTTTCACTACCTTTAACATAAATGATTTTATCTTTCAAATAAGGCACAATGTATTGCTGTAAGTTTAAGTATGGTATATAACCATCGTTCCAAAAAATGTTTCTGTTTCTCTCTATCCAACTTACTTGTAATCTTTCTTTTTTTGTTAGATTGTAAAATGGGTATGGTGGTTTGATTAACAATACCAAGATTCGATTATTGCATGCGATTGCTATTTCTTTAACAATAAACTCGTTATTTTCCATCTTAAACCCTTGCAGGTCGACTATGGCATTCATGATAATTTCCTTACAATGCTACTCAGAGGTTTATATTCAATCAGGCGATCGTTGATAATTAAACAATAAGCAGATATATTTTCTGGAATATCTTCAGAACTTTCTAGTTCCAGTCTAACATCTATAGCCCCAGTCTTCAAAGCCTCGTTCTGTCTTGAGCAATCAATTACAAATAAAGGTGCCTTTTCTTTAAATTCAAGCCAATCAAGCATTGGTTCACATCGAGTGTTATAATAAGACTGACGAAATTTTGTATACATTTCATATAATATACAATACTTATCTTTAGAAAATTTTGAATTAACGGATTCGTATGGATAATAATGCGAATTTAAAAAAAAAGAGTAACATTAGTTAATTTGCAATGGTAAAATATTGAACTGTCTCTAGATTTCATGTTTTTTCTATTTGTCTGTAACCCAAAGATCACATACCTCGGTTTCTCTAGTTGTGAAGCAGTTTTAACAACCCAAGAATGTTTTATAGTTTTAGGTAATAAAGGGTATTCATACAAGTCCCAGTTTCGAAAAGCTATTTGAATAGGGCGATCTTTTTCTAAATACTTCAGTAAAGTTAATCTTTCCCGATCTGAAACTTTTATATGAGGGACATGCCATTGCAATCTCTCTATATTTACTTCAATCGTGTCATTATTATCAAGAGTAACACTATTAAGACTGGAACTACTTCTGTTAAGAATTAGTTCATGTTTACAATTAATGATAATTTTTGCATAATCTTCCGCAAATCCCAAAACTTTATTTAGAGGTATAAGAGTGCTAAAAATACCATCATTATCTTTAAACCCATTTAAATTCCAACCCCAAACACCAGCAGCTTTGCTTTCTCCCTCACTCATAGACACATATGATTTTAGAGTTGTAGTAATTCCTGCATTTTTTATTCGATCTATCTCAACACCATTAATTTCATATCGAATGTCTTGAAATAGAAATGATACGGGATTATTAGTGAAATTAACATTCTTTCGTGTAAGTTTTCCAGATGCATCTTTAGAAGACACAGTGGCTCGACCTTCAACGTAAATGTAGCTGGCTGAAGGTAGTATGTACATGTCTTGCTGATTTATAGGTATTCGTATTTCATCATTTTCTTTAAAACTGTTGCTGTATGGGTTATAAGTATGATATTCGTAACCCACTATAGAGTTATCGAATTGCGGTGAATCATGTATCTTAAGAATACTCATAATTTAAATCCCAAAGCTTGAAGAAATAATTTATTCTCTTTAGTGATTTTTTTTATACTTCGTATATGTCTGCGTCTTCTAACGATACGAGAACGAGTAAAGTTATTCACTTTGTCGCTTGGTTTTATATTATAAACTATCATTTTTTGTGTTATAATCAAATTGACATTCGACTCTTGTAACAGACAATGTTAAAGTGTTGTCTCATTTGTAAGACATCTTTTTTTAAAGTATCTAACGATTTACAAACAGTGTTTATTCCAAAACTTTTTAAGAAATTGTATGCATAAATGTCCACAATTAAATAAGTTATTATTTTGAAAATTATTATAATTATAATGGATGTCGTCAGAACCCACATAGCGAATAAATTCCTTAAGCGGTTTTAAGTTTCCGTAACTATCGAAGTATTCAACATATTTATTTAAAATTACATAGGCTACCCAGTGTGTACCAGAATTTTTCGAATGATCTAAATTAATGATTCCACACTCTCGGGAAAACGGAGATTTTGGTAAGGTATCTCTCATATACACTCCACGAAAATATGGAATGTTTTCTGTAAAATGTATGATATCTATATTAGTAAGAGCACGATTAGGTAGCCTGCGATTTAGTTTTTTTTCTTTAAATTTACATATAATCCAAACCCATTCTTGTAACGGTTTAAGCGCAATCCGTTTCCAATACATACACCTTCCACTTTCTTATTATATCGTTCCATTTCTTCCAGACGCTTTTTTGCAACCTTATATTCGTTTATAGTTTTGACGATACCAGCAATTCCGGTTGCTATACTTCCAGCAGCAGATAAGCCAGCAAATATAGGAATTAAAGGTAAAACACCGCCGGACTTCGGAATGGGTATGATACGTGGGAGCTTCGCAGATGAATCACGAGTTAACTCCTTAGCAGCTGCGTAAGCCAATTGTATCATTTTTTTCTTACACTTTGGCTTTAATTTTTTTATGCATTTTTTTGTATAGGATACTATATTTTTAAATTTTTTATTGAGACCATTTCCTGAACTCACTTTTGAAATCATTGCGTTGTTAACCAAATTAGCAGCAAGTTTTTCTCCTGCGCTCGCATCTGAAGACAAAGAGCGCTTCTTTGCCATCTTTAGTAAAATTATATCTGCTTTATGACGATCTTTCAAACTTTTAGAATTATTATACGCGATATCGTGATGTTTACAGTATTCATCTAACTTATTTACACCTTTGTCACCATGAGCCAATCTTTCCTGTAATTTAGTTCCAGGACCACAATAATTATACCCAGGTAAATGGAGCTCAAATGGTAAATTATTAATTCAATTATTCACTAGTCCTTCTCCCTTCATGTATGCAAACAGAATAGAACCTGCATCGTAGATCATGACATTATATTCAAAAAGCCCTCATATAACATTTGTATCATCAATCCAGCTATTTTCTGATGATGGTAACCCCATCCATTTTACGAAAACTTTTCTGTCTTTTCGTTTTAAAACTTTTTCAACCAGGTAAATATCAGGATGTTTAGTCATTTGTAATTCTTGATCATAAAATGCTCCTAAAATAGGCTGCTGTTTAATGTCTTGTAATAAATATGTAACAGGATGGGTTTTTTTAACATTAATGATCTTGAATATCTCAGTTGACCAATTAGGAGTATAGCCTTTTTCAAAACAACCTTTATGTTTACTTATTCGAACAGAATCACCTATCTTTAGCTTACGACGTTTTGTTTTTATTTGTTGTTGATTGAAATAATATGTATTTAGTAGTTTAGTTTTATTGCTATGATTTACTTGAGCTGGTGGTAAACCAATTGTTGTATGTATTGTTTGATTATATCTATTAATAATTTTTGCAAGCGTTCCGTCCATCCATTTGTAATTCCCTTTTAAACTAAATTCCTTGTAAAGCTTACTTTTTATCGTTCTTATTAATCGTTCTACAATTGAGGCCTTTTTGAATAAGTACTGGAGTGATTGATGGCATTCTTGTTCATAATTTTTTGAAAACTTTTGTTATAAAATTCTGTTCCTCGGTCTGTTTGCAAGTTTCTAGGGATGCGTTTTTCACAACTCAATATCGCATTGAAAGCCTTAGATACAGATTCTTTATTTTTTTGTTTAAGTGGAATACCCCAAGCATACTTAGAAAATCCATCGATAACCACTAAAATATATTTGTAGTTGGTGTTAAATTTGGAGATATTTTGCATATCCATTAAATCTGCTTGCCAAAGATCATCAATATCTTTCAATATTACATGTCTTCGAGAAAAATTTATTCTGGCGCTTCTATGAATTTCGTCTATAATATCTCTTTTCACATTGCTCATTCTTAAACAGTCACTTCTGAATTACAAAAATACATTAAATAACAATTCGCCTGATGAGTCCTTTTATTCTTTTATAATACCACCTTCTTTTAATTCTTCAATAATTGATAAGATTTCATTATCAACATTGGTATTACCTGCAGTTTTAGATGCGATCAAAAGTTTAAGCCTGTCTACTAATTCATTAGGATCATCCCAATAAACAAGTTCAGTATTCTTTTTATATTTTTTAAGATATGGTAGACCAACACCTTGTTTTTGCTTAGATTTAACTTCTGTAGATTCTGGTAAGTGCTTACTAAACTACAAAAATAATGGTTTGATTACTTGAGAATATTTTAATCCTTTATCTCCTTTAATTTGACCTGCAGAGTCAAAGTCTCTTTTATGAGCACTAGTTGTGAGGAGTATTTCCTTGTAAACTAGTTTATCTTTTAAATTGACTGCCGTTAAGTCAGGCTTTTTGCGCAGCAATAATTCTTTAAGACCTGGTGTTATTTTATACTGTTTATTGGCTATGCAAATATTGTATACTTTACCAGAGTTCTCATGAGTGGTAGAAAAATTTACTGTTTTATTTCCGATCATATGCTTATTATTCTCACTACGTACTCCAAATGGTATATTAATATCATCGTAAATTTCATAGATATCTTCTTTTTTCAACGAGACATTATTATCATTTTCCAATTCAGATATGTCACCTTCTTCGTCTTCTGAATAAAATTTATCTAAAGAGTTTGATTCATTAGGAGATTCGTGTTTGTATATATCATAAGATTGATCTTGCGAAAATATTTTTGAATCTATATTAGTCTTTCGAGTTTGATCAGTTTGTTTGTCAGCTATTATCGCATTAAGAGGGTCTGCGAGAGGCTTAAAAAAATACTTCAGATTAGTGTTGGTATTAAACTCCTCATCTTTCATTTGTTTTATTTTATTCTTTATAGCATCCGCAGACTTTATTAATTGATCTGTAATTTTGTGATCCATTATACGACTTATACTTAGCAGTATTTACATGCAAATGTTTATTTTTATTTCGCATTCTTAATTTATATAATTATCACTCAAAATATATAAAAGTGTCAAAAGATTGTCTATATCTGCCTTTGTTTAATTCACAATCCTTATTAATAATCAAAAAATCGTAGGGGTGCAACCAAATCTTAGAACACAGATCTTTGAATTTCGACCAGTCCATATCAGAACTAACATGTTCATCGTAAATATGTTTTAGGTTAACTTCATCTTGCTTGAAAATTATCAAAAAGTTAACATTGTCGCGTAATAACTGCTTTGGTATTTTTGAATACGTTTGAGATAAATAAAAACAATCTATATCTCTATGTCTACCCATTGTGAAATAATTTCGTATATTAATTTGTTTTTCACAAACCACATCATCAAAAATAATAACAGAATTTTGTAATGCATCGTTAGGATGAATGACATCACCGTCAACATTAAATGTAAAAAGTTTTACTTCCGGAACTCTTTCTAGGATCAGTTTAAGAAATCTATATTTTGGTTGAAAGCTAGTCTTGGAATACAAGTAAACATTTTTAAACTTTAAACCGTTTTCATGGAGTAACAAACTAATCATAACGTTAGTTTTTCCACAATTTGAAGGACCACATAATATACATCTTATATTATTCGGAAGAAGTATACTATGCTTAGCGTGGGGGTTATTTTCCTTTACATCAATATTTTTAACTTCTAAGGATACTGGTTGCTTGACCCACTTCATGGTTGTATCTGCTAGAAAAATCAAATGTACTTGTATTTATAATGCATACCAGGGTGTCCCTGAATTATGAGTAATTGTCTAAATAATTACAACATACTATTTATGTTTTAATAAAAGTATATAATTTAACAATGAGATGATGAGATACTGTCAAGGGATATAATTAAAACAACTACTTAATTGAATTTCTCAAATATATTTATTAAATAACAATATTATTATATTATATAACCTCTTAATATAAATTTTCTTACAAAAAATAAAAATAAAATTACTTATGGTATTTCATAAGGTTAACAACAAATTATACATAGAAAGAAAAATTTTAATACAAAAAAAATTGAAATAAACTCTCACTTAAAACTTATAAATAAAATGAACATTGTACAGAAGTAAATCAATTATTATGAACAAATCTTAGTATTAGAATAGTGTATCACAATGCCCCCAAGGTAGTGTTTCAATCTGATTAGCAAGTATTTGTCTTTTATCGTCGTTACTATTCTAAACTACTTTATTAACTTGTTGTGAATATAAGAGATGTTTAATAGATTTAATCATGTTCATTTTATGTTTGATAACTTTATTTTCAATTAATGTTTCATAGTAATCTAGCATTTTAAGACGTTTGGTTATGGGTTTGGTGACACCCTTCGCTTTTTTTATTATAGTTTTTACGCTTTTTAGACAATATAGTTTTGCTCTTAAACCAACGAACTCGGTAATAATTGATCCGCCAAGTTCATCTTTAAATAATCCTGGAATACTGGCATTTATTTTCGGTATTCCAAATGGATTATCTTCTTCAAAATTACTCGTATCAAAACGTGTAATATCGTACTTTAGATCTTTGTAAAAGTCATCTGTATTTATCAAGTACAAAAGACTATCGGTATCCGTGTAACAGAGATTTACGTCGTCGCCATATTTGTTTTTAATATAAGTATAATGGAAATTATATAAATGTTGTTTAGCAAATTCAAGCACTGAGAATCCAATGTAAATTGGTTTATCTAATATTAGTTTTTCAGGACTCAATTGGGCAGCTACAAAATTTTCTGAAAATATTGATATACTCTTCAAATTAGGTTTTGAAATTATTTTTTCCGCACCAATGCATTTGTTTCTTTTTATTACTTGAATCTTTCCATTTTGTGATTAATTTCACGTCTACTTGCTTTCGTTTATTTTCTATAGTTTTACCGAATACGGAATTATTTAGAAGTTTAAAAAAGTCTCTCTCAAAGGGTGACTTAGAAGCCTGTCGTAGACAAGTATTTAAATCAATGTACTTTCGAAGAAATGATTCTTGTCTAAATTTAAGTATACGATGAATGTTCTTTAAAATTAGACCATGATGTAAACATTCTTTAAAATTAACGAAATGAATGACATACTTGTATTTATCATATAAATTAGCTATTAATTTCACAGATTTTCCGTTTGGGGGAGTGAACTTTTCACATGCGAAAGGTAAATCCTTATGGACGTTATGCAGATAATCTGGGTACTCTAAGTCTACTTCTAAAATATATCCATAATCACCATCATTCGGAACTTTCATTACATCGAAATTCAACAGATCGCTCTGGCTTAAGAAAATAAATTCTGATATTGGCAATTTTCTTGTCATTGCATAACCATATAAGTTATTGCAGTCTAGATAAATTATGTAACTAGATGGTTTTGTGTCATCAAAATGTGGAACATACTTATTGTTAGCCTTAGCATGTCGAACAGAACATTGGGCTAAACCCCCACGTATACCCTTCTCTAACAATTGGTATATTTCCAAATCACTTATTAACTCAAGTCGGACGCCAGTATATAATAACATGGCATCCCAGCTTAAGCTAGGAGCAGATATATAATACGCTGGATCAAGAGAGTAATGTTGTAAGCTCGTATTTCTAAAATTTTCAAAAATGTCGCATAGTAATAACACATCACATTTTAAGTACAAATCTGTGTACTCCCCCAGTGAGTGTATATTAAATGCTTGCCATACAGCTTGTGCATGTCTGTAATCATCATCGGAAATATGCTCTAATTTAATTGAATTATAAAAACATTCCTTGGGAGGCAATCGTTTATCATTATACTTTGACCATGAAACCATATAGTCATATGGATAAACACCTTTATGTCTCAATAAATGTAAGTTCATCTTATCGGTAAATGTACTTGATAGATTGATAAAATCTTTAACATCCAAGCTTTTACTTAATTCATCTAGACTTGAACTTAAGAACTGATATGAATCAATAAACTTCATTTGAATAGGGCGTGCTGTATTTCTTAGTTGAATTAATTTAGTTATAGATATGTATTTTTCTTTAGACTTTGGTATTATCTTAATATGACCTTTATATTTTGCTAATTCTTTAATGAATAAATGACTGTCATAACCTGCTAAATTATGAAAAATAATTGGTAAAAATGAACATATTTTGTATCTCAAATTACACAAGGAATGTGCTGCACCTCTGTATTCGGATGTAACATGATCATGATCTCGAACTTTATCTCCAAATAATAATTCTTTACATATATAACATTCGGTAGCCTTTTTAAAATTAGATTTTTGTTAATTCGTTAATGGTTTCATAGGTTGAACTTTGGTTAATATAGTATTTGTCCAAGTTACATCTTTAACCAACCAGCTTATAAATGTTTCAACGCAATCAGGACCTCTATAAGTAACGTATTTGTTTAAACTTGGATCGTATGAGCAACATATATAATATGCAAAACATGTTGGAACATGTAATTTAAATTTTTGGGTATTATGATTCTCAGTATTTTGTTCAGAATAGTTTTGTAACATACTTTCAAAGTCGGCATATATAATAAAATTAATTTTTTGTTGGCGCTCATAATTTTTGAATTGTATCATGCTATTTTTTTCAGGTAGTATTGTGAGTATATTACAACAATGATGGGTACTATATTTCAATTCACTCGAGAAAAATTGCAAACATGAATCACAAAAGTGTATTTTACCCTTATGATGACTTATTTGATGTCGAACTAGTCGCACAAGATCTTTAATCAGACAATAATGCCCTTTATCGTAACGCTCAATGTAAAGTAAGTTAATGTGATATTTTTTCTTAGCATTTGTTAAGTATAGAGGTCCAGTTATAGTGCATTTACTATCTAAACCATAAATATTAATATTAATACTAGGATTGTATTTCTCAAATAATTTTATATCATTCATTGACGGCGGAAATGACATACCCTGTGTATTCAGAACTGTTGAATAGTGTGGGTGGGAAGAAATTCTACATTGATTATATTTAACAGGGTGTAACGCAGCAACAATGCTCCACGAAAAACATTGATCATCATTATTCTGAATATTTAAACAGCATTATTTATTTTTGATTACTGGTGGTAATTCTATAAAGGTACCTCCTCTCATCGGATTGTATTTTATTTACATCACTCGACGCTCGACTCTCGCCGCGGACGGACGTGTTTGTGCGCTCTCCCGCTCCAGTGTTGTGTTTCGTGTTATTATTCGTCGCTGCCACGTGACGTCCGCGTAGTCGCCCCGACTACTCCGATTTAAAATCAAATCAAGAAATTGATTTGATTTTAATAACTCAAAAAAACTGCCTTTTTCAAGGCATCCCTGTTTCATTAATAGACGTTTGTGAGTAGCTTCACTAGGCCCCTTCTGGGTAAAACCACAGTTTCGTGGTCCTCGGTTGAAACCTTACGGTGTCAACGAAGCCGAGTGGGGTGTTGACCCAATCCACACCCGCCGAACCCCTTCAGGGCGAGGCAGTTAGTTGGACGGGTCCCAGATAACCGGCCTTGGGGGATCTGATAGTCGGCTCTGGTGACAGTTTTGCTTTCCAGCTACTCACCTAGTGTCTTTAGGGTGTGTCTACACCCTTCGCGCTAGACTGGTCAGGGCCCCGTTCGCACAATAAGACGAAGTCCTCCTCTTCCAAACTCGCGAAACGCGCGAGCGACCGCCAGCACAGGGAAAGCCCCTGGGGAAAGCCTCCTTCCGCGCTGATGCCGGAGCGGCTCAGTCCGCAGAGGCCGTCTCCCTGGGCTAACCTTAATCACCTGAAGGCTCCCGTAGCTTCGGTGCCCTATATTCCCGCGCAACCAGCGCAACCCGCTCAACTTCCAGCGCTGATGGCTTCCGCCATCCCAGCGCCTTTGGTAGCCCCCGCGGCCCCTACGGCCTCTCCAGCGAAACCTCAGGGAACCCAGGGCCGAAACAGCGCCCAAATTATACTTAGTACATACGCGGCTCTCTTCACCACCGCCGCGGACAAAATGGCGGAAGAAATCGTTGCTGCAAACGGCAACGCACTCCGCCTTATGGAAATCCTCAGCGCGTATCCCGAGATCGCGCAAGTTCTACACTCACTCAAATATTAATTCTCAATGGATAATACGAGAGTAAATAGTAACAAACCCCGATCCCTTAAATTAGGCTTCTTCAACGCAAATGGCGTTTCAGGTCAACGCGATGAGATCGCCGCTTTCCTCCGCGACCATCAGCTTGACATCCTCCTCATACAGGAAACCTTTTTAAAACCGCATCACCGAAACCCGAATATTGCCAACTATAAACTAGTTCGCAATGACAGGTCTCGATGCCACAAGGGCGGCACACTAATATACTTTAGGAAATCTTTGTATTGCATCCCTATCGACCCACCTTCTCTCTTCTCCCATCTGGAGACCTCTATCTGTCGGCTCGGCATGACTGGTCATCAACCGATCACCATCATCTCTGCTTATATTCCACCAGACAATGGTCCGGAGGATCCCATCTCGCTCCAAAAGGACTTCACTGCCCTCTTCGGTATGAGTGACTCCGTCATCTTGGCGGGGGATCTTAATGCCAAGCACCCGGCGTGGAATAGTAGCACAACTTCAACCAGAGGTAGGTTAGTTTTCAAGTTAGGCGAATCCCTTAACTTTGACGTCATCGCTCCAATGAGCCCGACTCACTTCCCAGGTAATCCTAATCACCTTCCCGATGTAGCGCTGCTCAAGAATGTGAACCTCCGTTTGCAATCGATTGAGACGTTCCACGAGCTAAACTCTGACCACCGCCCTGTAGTCATGCATCTTGCACCCTACTCGGGCCCGATCGACCCCAACCGCCCCCCTCAGACCCAGACGATAACCGACTGGAGGAAAGTAAGCGAAAGACTGAAATCCACCACGTCGCCTCACTTAGACACCATCCCCGATCACTTAGTGTCAGTCGCCGACACGACGGCCGCAATCGACTCGTTTACAGAGTACGTACAATCCGTATTGACGGATTGTTCACGGGAAGTTCAGGTGATGGAAGACCATCGCTGGAAACTACCTGCTGACGTACGTGACCTGATAACCGAGAAGAACGCGGCCATCCGTGCCTACGACTCCTTCCCTTGTGACGCGAACAAAGCCCACATGCGCCATTTACAGCGTGCTGTAAAGAAACGCATAGGGGAGGTTCGCTCTGAGGGCTGGAACAAGATGCTCAGCGAACTCGAGCCCACTCATCAAGCCTTCTGGCAATTACAGAGGAAATTGCGTTCCTCAGAAGAGGTCTCTATGCCTCCTCTCATCCGCCCCGAGAATAGTGTCGCTTTCGACAGTCCCGATAAGGCTGAATGTCTTGCCGACAGCCTAGAGTCCCAATGTTCTCCCAGCTCCCAACCAGTAGACCAAGCTCACCTGAACAAGGTCGACGCTGAAGTCGAACGAAGAGCCTCCCTCCCTCCCGTCGAAGATCCTGATGATCCTCTGCCTCCCGTCACTCCAGACGAAGTGCACGACATCATTAAAGGGCTCCACGCTCGTAAGGCCCCCGGTTCGGATGGTATTACCAATAAGGTATACAAACTCCTTCCTGCCCCGCTAATAATGCTTATGACCGCCATCTTCAATGGCGCCTTGAGCAACAACATCTTCCCACAATCATGGAAAGAAGCCACCGTCATCGGTATCCCAAAGCCAGGCAAGCCAAAGTCTGAGCCCTCCAGCTACCGCCCTATTAGCTTACTCAATGTCCTCGGCAAAATCTACGAGAGGCTTATTTATAAGCGTCTCAAAGACTACGCCGAAGCAAAGAGCCTCATACCCAACGAGCAGTTTGGATTCCGTAGCCAACACTCGGGCACCCAACAGGTCCACCGTATCGTAGAGCACTTATGCGCTGGTCTGCAGCGTAACGCGACGACGGGTGTGCTATTCTTCGACATAGCGAAAGCCTTCGACAAAGTCTGCCACAATGGCTTGATATACAAGCTCTACCAACTAGGAGTGCCAGATCGTCTCGTGCTCATCTTACGAGACTTTTTGTCGAACCGGACCTTTCGCTATCGCGTCGAGGGAGCACTCTCGTCCCCTCATCCTATTCGCGCAGGTGTCCCTCAGGGTTCCGTACTATCTCCTCTCGCCTTCACGCTGTTCACCAGCGATATCCCAAAAAGTAAAAAGGCTCAGTTGGCTCTCTTCGCCGACGACACTGCCGTTTACTATACCGGTCACTGTCCCAACGCTATAGCTCGTACTCTCCAAACCTCCGCAAACGTCTTAGGCGCTTGGTTCCGGAAATGGAGAATCGAGGTCAACCCCGATAAGAGTCAGGCGGTTCTCTTCTCGAGACGTCGTCGACTCCCTCCCCCACTTCCCAGCCCGATCACTATGTATGGCAAGCCAATCCCTTGGGAGAAGCAAGCCAAATACCTAGGCGTGATCCTCGATGAGAACCTTACCTTTAAGGCTCATATTAAGGCGGTTCGCGCGCGCGCCTCCTTCGCTCTTAGCAGGCTGCAATTCGTACTGACAGCCCGTAGTAAACTGTCCCTCAAATGCAAGCTCCGCATCTATACCGCAGTCATCCGTCCCATCATGACCTATGCCTGCGTTGTATTTGCGCACGCTCACCCACGTCATCTCCATAAGATGCAGACCCTCCAAAACCGTTTCCTCAGAAGGGTCACGGGTGCCCCCTTCTATGTCCGTAATATCGATCTTCACGTCGACCTCAAAATGCCAACCATAAAACAGTTCATGAAACGCTTATCAAAGCGTTTCTTCGACTGCGGCATCAAACATTCTAACCCCCTGATTACAGCGGCCGCCCGCTACACTCCCTCTCGCATTAGCAGTATTCGCCGACCAAGGCATACTTTAATCGACCCCGACGACGCCACTACCCTCCTCCAGGAGAGTAGTAAGGCCACTAGCACGCTACATAAGCCCAAAACCCGATCGCCGTCCTACCGCCCTCGCCGCCGAGGCCCGCCGCGACGCCCAAATCGACGCCCCTCCCGACCCTTGCTCGAGCCAGCCCGCGCCGCTGAGCCTGTAGCTTTAAATTCGTCCCTAATTAATACCAATCCTGATCCAGCTAGTCGTTTGCCGCCCTCTTCCAGCGACGCCCTAAGCCGAGGTTCGTACCCCACAGGGGGTGCCCTTAGCGTTGTCGCTTAGTTTTAGTTAGTATATAAGTTTAAGTCCTGGCTGGAGGCCTTAATTTATTAGGGAATCCACAGGCAAGTCCGCTTAAGCAGACGACAAACGCATAGGTTGACCTGCGAGATGCCAAACATACAAACAAAAAGAAACAACATTCGTGTTACGAAACTGCAGTGTTCAGTACGTACGTAACGGTGCAGTCTACAATGTCGGTAACTTTTTTTATTTTTTTTATTAATTCAATACAAATGTCACCATTCATAATAATTATTTTAATCATAATGTTTTATAATTTCAGGATTCAGAAGAGCTATTTAACTTCATACCTTTAGAAAAGGGTCCTGCTCAAATACACGCAGTAAATCAAAAATATTTGGGTCTTGCTGAAGCATCTCGCAAAATATCGAAGAATAAACGGATGGCATATTCCTATATAAAAAAACCTGTTACAAGACCTTCGAAAATCATGAGAATACAAATTATTGATGCAGAAAACTTCGATCAGAAGGATAGTTCAATCTGTAATCATTATTGTGAAGCAGAGGTTTGTGCTCAACACGTCGTTAAAAGTACTTTAATGGATGACATATTGTCTAGCACTAAGGAACTAATAAATAAAATTCAGGAAAACATGGAGAACTCTTAAGTAAATATGTTTTATTGTAGTTAGCATGTAAGCCTATCAATACTATACTTAAATAAAAGTTATTATTACTAAATAGTTTCATACTATTTAGTTAGTATAGATAAATATTAATGTGAATAGTTAAAGTTTTAATGTGGTTAGTTTGTAAGCCAATCAAACGCTGTAAATAAAAACGATGTTATGTGACTATCTGTTTGGAACTACTGGGATTACCTACTTAGTACTGCCCTTTCTGTTTTATTGTAAGTAATTAGAAGAATGTTGTATTCTCATAATACACGGACTTATATATTGTATGCAGTGTATTTTTGCAAGAATGTATAAAAACTGCGTAATTGTGTTGTCTTCAATAGACGTTATTAAATCATAGTTAAAATTTAATTGCTATAAATAAATGCATATTTATTACTGTAAAATTGCTTTTTATTTAAATTCCTTTTCAATAAAATTAATTTTGTAAGTATCTAGTAACAGATTCGGACACGACTACACACAAATACCTTAAAAAAAACAATCACAAACACACGCGTAGATGTCATCTGAACTTCACCTTGCGTTTTTGCAAGCACATACCAATCCGAATAATGAGATCAACGGATTCGGAGTACTTATAAATAGCTTAGTATGATTTTATGCATTTAATTCTTGCAATTGTAATGTGATGGTTGGATCGTTTTATAATAACTTTATTTATAAGAAGCCTAGTTTATAAGACTTTGTAAAGTAATTATGAAGTTCAAGAGTGCTTCGAATTTTGTATGATTCACATTCAAAAGACGATTTTCATGAACTTAATTTAACCCGCTATCTAAATAAAGTGATGATGGTATCTGCATTTCAAATCATAGCAGACAGTATTTAAATAGATCGGATCAGAGTGGATCTCGTCAATATAATATCAAAAACATGGAAACAAATACTAGAATATCTCAGTCTAGGTTATGTTCTGATGGTGAGAAGTCACTTACTAACCGATCTATAATTGGGGCGATCTGGATCACGAGCGAAGCGAAGTGATCCAAACTCCCCAATTATACACTACTTGCCAATGCACAATGTAACAAACAAAACACAATTTGGAACCATAAACAAAACATCCATTCCCTATACTTTTTTTTACAGAATGCATATTATTTTATTAATTAAGACGGAACCGTTCCTCTAGGATACCGTACGTTAACTGCCAAAAGATTGACTGCCGAAAGGTTTCAAATGACTGAAAGTGCCTGCTGAAGAATAAAAGTGTGGAATTTAAAATGGTGGTCGTTGGGTGTTGTAGAACAGCCCCTAATCTGCCAGAAACTGCCGCTAATTATCACTGTGTGATTGTTTTAAAACAGAACACAACCCAATTACTTTAACATATGAGCTTTTCCCCGCGGTTTTTGAGCGCGTGGAAGACTGAAATGGAAATTATCCTAGGGGAACAATCTACCGGGATAAAATGTATCCTATTTATTTATATAACAATTGCTTGCAGCACTTACAGTAAACACCAAAGCGTGCAGCAAGCCAATATTTATAAAAAAAAACTTCATACAAACATTTAACAAAAAACTTTATACAAACATTCAAATTAGATTTACCGCTATTCATAAATATGTCGACATTCGGCTCCTGAACAATCATGGCGTTCAGCATTTTAATACCTGGGTTGTGGGAGCATATCGAGTGTGAGGATGCAATGACGGAGCCGAGAATAGGCACCGCGAGGCACAGGCGCTTTACAGAAAACAGATAAACAGACCAAGTTAATTTCGCATTTATAATATTATGGATTGCTCACGTGAGACCAATCTCATAGTTATGTTACGCATTCAGTGGTCAACCACAGTCCTGGGTGCTTACTCTTGAATTCAATTCCGATCGATCGACATTGGAATTTTGACGTTTCGTACTCTTGAGTTCGACGCTAGCGCCAAATTGTTTTGATATTGAGTGTCCATTTGAGGAACTAACTGGAATCGGGATCGGGCTTTGGACGCTACTCTTGAGTTTATTTTGACAGCTGTGTATTGCGTTGGGATTGTTTGTTGATCGTGATTTTTCCAATAACAAAAGTGTAACCTTTTAGAAATTGTTTTGCGTTTTTAGTGGTCTTCAGTGAGTAATAAGTGCATAATATGGCACGATTAGCAGTAATATGCAGTGTTTTACGTAATTCCCATAAAAAAAACTATTGAAACTAAGACGAGATGAGCGGTGGATAGAGCGGTATACGGACAAAACGTTTTCTATGAATGAAGACGAATTTAAAGACTTTTTTAGATAAAAATTGTGTTTTTAGTTAAAACATTTTACCTTTTTTCTTTGATAATGTATTTCGTGCTTTTTGTGACATTGTATTTCTACAGTTTATGTTTATAAATAATTATTCCTAATTGTTATAACAATATTACAAAAGGGATTAATTATAGACCCTTACTATCTACATATTTCTTGAAAAATGGAGAACTAAATACATAGTTTTTTTACTTAAATGTACTTTTATTTACTTACTAATAAAACTATGACAAAAATTAACAATAAAATATCAAATCTTATAAAACAACAAAAAAGTATTTGAATTGCGACGCAAACATTTCAAGACTTACCGAAAACATTAGCAATAAATAAAGCTTTGACATTCATCGCTTATGCATTTTAAATAATAGGTGGCAAAAAAATTGCAAATTTGTTAAGGATATGGCACATTTCTAATTGCATCCGAAATTGCATTAGCAATAGACATCAAAGCACTTGCGATACTGCCAATGTGTTCGAACAATTGAGCAAATGCTTGCGCTGTAGTCAATTCCGCTTCAACCCGCCGCGTTTCGTACTCGCAAACCATTCCAGTCGTGGTGGTATGGTACTCTGAAGTGGCGTGGGAGGCGCAGGTACTGAAATATCAAAAAATCATAATGTAAAATCGGCATTTCACCAAACCCTAGTTTTAAACTTCTGAGTTGTAACAAAAAACAAGTCAATAAATAATGCTGAAGTTATATTTAGATGTAGCCCAAAATTGATGATGTGGTCCAAAACACTTCAATGTTACACACTTATGTTGGGTTGTATGACTGATGGATGGCTTATTAAAATGTTTAAACATTCCTAAACAAAACGAACAAAGACTTACTTGTGGATGATGCCGGTATTGCATCATTGTGTGAATGCCAGGAATAGGGGATATTTATATTTCATGCATTTATGAGTCTTCTTGTACCTGTGCAAAGTATGATTCCTCTACCACAACTGGTGACCCAGTAGGTCTAATCTGAAACATTGAAATGATTATGTTAGATCAATAAAATATATTGTAAGTATAAAATAAATATCGCAGGTACCTAACTAAAATGAAAATATTAAAATAAATTACTGATTGAGGAAATGGGTTTACTGTAACTCTTGAATCTCAAGTCGCAAACTCTTGTCCACCCAACACCGCCACCAATCTATATATTGTGTAATTTTAATGAAATTGCTTTAGGTATATAATGATTATTACCTTAGTCCAGCGTCGTCCCCACTTTTATTTGCTCCTCCAAGAGAATTTATAGTTGTTGTCAAATTTGCCCATTTCCTCTTCGTTTCTAATTTGCCTTGGGCGGTCCGATGAAAACCTTTAGCTATGCCTGGGTTTTGCTCCGAGAATTCCACCAAACCTTATAATTGAGCGTAACTAGGACAATTTGTCATTGTAGGTTACTGAAATTGAAAAACTTTGATTATGTACAACTATAATTATAAAATATAGGCCAAGAAAATAACTAGAATAACAAAACAAAAATATTTCAGTAATACAAAATATAATTACGTAAAACATTACATTAATCAAGAAAGTATGATTGTACTTACCATTTTTAAAGAACTATTAGTTAATTAACGAACAATTATTATTTCTTATTACAAACAAACCAAACGCGAACAATATCTCTAATGTTTAGTCAAACTTGCATTTCGAGTTCACTTCTAAAACCACTTAACTTTAGTTTTGAAATTGGAGAACTCCTACGCCGACTTTTTTTTTTTGAAGTGTAGGCAACGATCCTACCGCATGCAGACAATGTCATGGTTAATTGTATGATTTTAATCATTTTCTTACGCCCAAATGAATGTAATACGTTACAATTTGTCAATTAAACAACTATTTATACAATTATTTATTTATTAGCCTTGTTATTCAAAGGATAAAGGATTTTAAAGCCCTATCACCCGTTTATCGTAATGAGTTGAACAACACTATTGCGGCCCGTAGCGTAGCCAACTTCACATGTAACAAAACGATCTCAGGGCAATCCCAATTTCAATCCAATGTCGACAAATTGTTTTCAAGAGTACCGAATCACGTGACTGCAAAATTAACATTGGAATCGTATTGGTCTTAGATTGGAATTAAAATTAGTTTCAAGAGTTAGCCCCCTGGGTGCTTACTCTTCAATTCAATTCCGATCGATCGACATTGGAATTTTGACGTTTCGTACTCTTGAGTTCGACGCTAGCGCCAAATTGTTTTGAAATTGAGTGTCCATTTGAGGAACTAACTGGAATCGGGATCGGGCTTTGGACGCTACTCTTGAGTTTATTTTGACAGCTGTGTATTGCGTTGGGATTGTTTGTTGATCGTGATTTTTCCAATAACAAAAGTGTAACCTTTTAGAAATTGTTTTGCGTTTTGAGTGGTCTTCAGTGAGTAATAAGTGCATAATATGGCACGATTAGCAGTAATATACAGTGTTTTACGTAATTCACATAAAAAACTATTGAAACTAAGACGAGATGAGCGGTGGATAGAGCGGTATACGGACAAAACGTTTTCTATGAATGAAGACGAATTTAAAGACTTTTTTTGGAAAAAAATGTGTTTTTAGTTAAAACATTTTACCTTTTTTCTTTGATAATGTATTTCGTGCTTTTTGTGACATTATATTTCTACAGTTTATGTTTATAAATAATTATTCCTAATTGTTATAACAATATTACAAAAGGGATTAATTATAGACCCTTACTATCTACATATTTCTTGAAAAATGGAGAACTAAATACATAGTTTTTTTACTTAAATGTACTTTTATTTACTTACTAATAAAACTATGACAAAAATTAACAATAAAATTTCAAATCTTATAAAACAACAAAAAAGTATTTGAATTGCGACGCAAACATTTCAAGACTTACCGAAAACATTAGCAATAAATAAAGCTTTGACATTCATCGCTTATGCATTTTAAATAATAGGTGGCAAAAAAATTGCAAATTTGTCCAGTCGTGGTGGTATGGTACTCTGAAGTGGCGTGGGAGGCGCAGGTACTGAAATATCAAAAAATCATAATGTAAAATCGGCATTTCACCAAACCCTAGTTTTCAACTTCTGAGTTGTAACAAAAAACAAGTCAATAAATAATGCTGAAGTTATATTTAGCTGTAGCCCAAAATTGATGATGTGGTCCAAAACACTTCAATGTTACACACTTATGTTGGGTTGTATGACTGATGGATGGCTTATTAAAATGTTTAAACATTCCTAAACAAAACGAACAAAGACTTACTTGTGGATGATGCCGGTATTGCATCATTGTGTGACGTGCCAGGAATAGGGGATATTTCTATTTCATGCATTTATGAGTCTTCTTGTACCTGTGCAAAGTATGATTCCTCTACCACAACTGGTGACCCAGTAGGTCTAATCTGAAACATTGAAATGATTATGTTAGATCAATAAAATATATTGTAAGTATAAAATAAATATCGCAGGTACCTAACTAAAATGAAAATATTAAAATAAATTACTGATTGAGGAAATGGGTTTACTGTAACTCTTGAATCTCAAGTCGCAAACTCTTGTCCACCCAACACCGCCACCAATCTATCTATTGTGTAATTTTAATGAAATTGCTGTAGGTATATAATGATTATTACCTTAGTCCAGCGCAGTCCCCACTTTTATTTGCTCCTCCAAGAGAATTTATAGTTGTTGTCAAATTTGCCCATTTCCTCTTCGTTTCTAATTTGCCTTGGGCGGTCCGATGAAAACCTTTAGCTATGCCTGGGTTTTGCTCCGAGAATTCCACCAAACCTTCTAATTGAGCGTAACTAGGACAATTTGTCATTGTAGGTTACTGAAATTGAAAAACTTTGATTATGTACAACTATAATTATAAAATATAGGCCAAGAAAATAACTAGAATAACAAAACAAAAATATTTCAGTAATACAAAATATAATTACGTAAAATATTACATTAATCAAGAAAGTATGATTGTACTTACCATTTTTAAAGAACTATTAGTTAATTAACGAACAATTATTATTTCTTATTACAAACAAACCAAACGCGAACAATATCTCTAATATTTAGTCAAACTTGCATTTCGAATTCACTTCTAAAACCACTTAACTTTATTTTTGAAATTGGAGAACTCCTACGCCGACTTTTTTTTTGTTGAAGTGTAGGCAACGATCCTACCGCATGCAGACAATGTCATGGTTAATTGTATGATTTTAATCATTTTCTTACGCCCAAATGAATGTAATACGTTACAATTTGTCAATTAAAGAACTATTTATACAATTATTTATTTATTAGCCTTGTTATTCAAAGGATAAAGGATGTTAAAGCCCTATCACCGGTTTATCGTAATGAGTTGAACAACACTATTGCGGCCCGTAGCGTAGCCAACTTCACATGTAACAAAACGATCTCAGGGCAATCCCAATTTCAATCCAATGTCGACAAATTGTTTTCAAGAGTACCGAATCACGTGACTGCAAAATTAACATTGGAATCGTATTGGTCTTAGATTGGAATTAAAATTAGTTTCAAGAGTAAGCCCCCAGCTGGGGGCTTACTCTTGAATTTAATTTAAACCGGTGATAGGGCTTTAACATCCTTTATCCTTTGAATAACAAGGCTAATAAATAAATAATTGTATAAATAGTTCTTTAATTGACAAATTGTAACGTATTACATTCATTTGGGCGTAAGAAAATGATTAAAATCATACAATTAACCATGACATTGTCTGCATGCGGTAGGATCGTTGCCTACACTTCAACAAAAAAAAAGTCGGCGTAGGAGTTCTCCAATTTCAAAAATAAAGTTAAGTGGTTTTAGAAGTGAATTCGAAATGCAAGTTTGACTAAATATTAGAGATATTGTTCGCGTTTGGTTTGTTTGTAATAAGAAATAATAATTGTTCGTTAATTAACTAATAGTTCTTTAAAAATGGTAAGTACAATCATACTTTCTTGATTAATGTAATATTTTACGTAATTATATTTTGTATTACTGAAATATTTTTGTTTTGTTATTCTAGTTATTTTCTTGGCCTATATTTTATAATTATAGTTGTACATAATCAAAGTTTTTCAATTTCAGTAACCTACAATGACAAATTGTCCTAGTTACGCTCAATTAGAAGGTTTGGTGGAATTCTCGGAGCAAAACCCAGGCATAGCTAAAGGTTTTCATCGGACCGCCCAAGGCAAATTAGAAACGAAGAGGAAATGGGCAAATTTGACAACAACTATAAATTCTCTTGGAGGAGCAAATAAAAGTGGGGACTGCGCTGGACTAAGGTAATAATCATTATATACCTACAGCAATTTCATTAAAATTACACAATAGATAGATTGGTGGCGGTGTTGGGTGGACAAGAGTTTGCGACTTGAGATTCAAGAGTTACAGTAAACCCATTTCCTCAATCAGTAATTTATTTTAATATTTTCATTTTAGTTAGGTACCTGCGATATTTATTTTATACTTACAATATATTTTATTGATCTAACATAATCATTTCAATGTTTCAGATTAGACCTACTGGGTCACCAGTTGTGGTAGAGGAATCATACTTTGCACAGGTACAAGAAGACTCATAAATGCATGAAATAGAAATATCCCCTATTCCTGGCACGTCACACAATGATGCAATACCGGCATCATCCACAAGTAAGTCTTTGTTCGTTTTGTTTAGGAATGTTTAAACATTTTAATAAGCCATCCATCAGTCATACAACCCAACATAAGTGTGTAACATTGAAGTGTTTTGGACCACATCATCAATTTTGGGCTACAGCTAAATATAACTTCAGCATTATTTATTGACTTGTTTTTTGTTACAACTCAGAAGTTGAAAACTAGGGTTTGGTGAAATGCCGATTTTACATTATGATTTTTTGATATTTCAGTACCTGCGCCTCCCACGCCACTTCAGAGTACCATACCACCACGACTGGACAAATTTGCAATTTTTTTGCCACCTATTATTTAAAATGCATAAGCGATGAATGTCAAAGCTTTATTTATTGCTAATGTTTTCGGTAAGTCTTGAAATGTTTGCGTCGCAATTCAAATACTTTTTTGTTGTTTTATAAGATTTGAAATTTTATTGTTAATTTTTGTCATAGTTTTATTAGTAAGTAAATAAAAGTACATTTAAGTAAAAAAACTATGTATTTAGTTCTCCATTTTTCAAGAAATATGTAGATAGTAAGGGTCTATAATTAATCCCTTTTGTAATATTGTTATAACAATTAGGAATAATTATTTATAAACATAAACTGTAGAAATATAATGTCACAAAAAGCACGAAATACATTATCAAAGAAAAAAGGTAAAATGTTTTAACTAAAAACACATTTTTTTCCAAAAAAAGTCTTTAAATTCGTCTTCATTCATAGAAAACGTTTTGTCCGTATACCGCTCTATCCACCGCTCATCTCGTCTTAGTTTCAATAGTTTTTTATGTGAATTACGTAAAACACTGTATATTACTGCTAATCGTGCCATATTATGCACTTATTACTCACTGAAGACCACTCAAAACGCAAAACAATTTCTAAAAGGTTACACTTTTGTTATTGGAAAAATCACGATCAACAAACAATCCCAACGCAATACACAGCTGTCAAAATAAACTCAAGAGTAGCGTCCAAAGCCCGATCCCGATTCCAGTTAGTTCCTCAAATGGACACTCAATTTCAAAACAATTTGGCGCTAGCGTCGAACTCAAGAGTACGAAACGTCAAAATTCCAATGTCGATCGATCGGAATTGAATTGAAGAGTAAGCACCCTGGACTGAACTATGGGACACCGGCTCTCCTTATCCATCCATACTTTCAGATATGGTAAATAAATTTAATATAAACCGTTAAGAACCATTAAGAGCCGTTTTCATTTAACAATTATTGGCAATACCCTGGCATTACCTTGAATGCTCTGGGATACCCTGGCGACCCAACTCACTGTCGCTTCGGATTTCAGCAACCTTATCAATTTTATTGAATGTATTTATAGAAACGTACCCTGGCAAGTTTTATGCTGATACGAAAAAAGTCCGATTGAAAGGAGTGAAAACTTTTAAAGTGGGATTTTATGTACCTATATTTGATTTTGTATTGTGATAAATGTGGAAACCGCCTTGCTAGGGGTTGATTAGAATATTAAAAAATTACATTTAATTTTATGATAAAACTAGCTTCCGTAAGCGATTTCGTCTGCGATCCATAATGAAAAGTAGCCAGGACATAAGGCAGGTTAACTCATGATCCAAATATTATGCAAATCCGTTAGCAGTTTTAGCGTGTAAGCCTAACAAACAAACAAACCATCAAACTCAATTTTGCTTATAGAATTAAGATAACGATAGTTAGGAAGATGAGATTAGGATTTTAAATATTTTAAGCAATTGTAAAACAACCTCCTACTGTCCAGCTGCAGTGGACTGCAATAGACTGGGTTAATTGATTGATTTATATAACTTATGGCTACCGCAGGCTCATGAGATTTAAAACACGGATCTTTGTGTTGCTAGTGTCAATGTTACGGGTGACGGCAAAACAAAGTTTTAATAAAATAACAGTGTTAAAATGAATAAAAGTAAATATACAAGAGCGACACCGCAAACTATGCCATGGAGAACGTGCAAAAGGGGAGAGCGAGATAGCACGTTAAGAAAGAGTTGGCCGATTTGAAAAGAACATTCTAATTTCATGTAAACAAGGCTACAGATTTACCAGTATATGTTCTAACATGATTAATATTAATAACTTACTATAACCTCCTTCCATCCTGTATCAGATGCTATACAGAAACTGCTCTATCACTGGTGGGTCGTTAACTTAGTTAACAGAGATTTGTAGGATCGTCATAGTGAAGCCCTACATCCTCCATATTGAATATATAGTTTCTTAATAATAATATATCGTCTAACTTGATTGTCTATTGATACTAGTAAGAGGTCATAGGCCTATCAATACAGAAGACTATCAATTACAATAAACGCTGTAGAGGTCTTTGATATGCATTCAATATATACACACATACATCACCCTGGTACCCCTCACATCGGTTGGAACATTGTTATTTGAAATTAATAGTTTAGCCAAATAACAACCTACATATATTGTTCGTATTTTCATACCACAACTGCCATTCTTTGACACCCACACCACCTATCTAGTTTTTATTGTCAAAACCGTTTACTTGCTACTCTAAAAAAATTCATCGTAACTTTTTACCGAGTGACCCACAACCGTGTCATCACTCAACCAAATTGCTCTTTACCCCCTCCAATAGTCTGCGTATGTCCTCTTTTGCATGTGTCCACTTTTTGTTCTATCAAAGTAAAAGCCGAACCACTTCGCTTGATACGCTGACGCAATATACTACGCCATCGCTTCCAGCGCTGTACAGCGCAGATTTTATGATCACTATAAACTTACACACATGACATGAAACAAGATAAAGACAGAAGACTTGCTTTAACAAGATTTCTGGTCGGAAGACATTGGTGCTGAAATGCATATTATTTAGGGAAGAATTCTGACTAAACATACGCATAGTAGGTGTACTTAAAATACTCCAACATAGTGAAGTTTTTTTTCTTTCGGCATTTTTCATATTTTATCTTTTCGTAAGAATTTAGACATAAATATATTAGCTTCTGCCCGCGGCTTCGCCCGCAAGGTGTTTGATGAAAAGTAGCATATGTCCTTCCCCAGGCTTCAGATACAGTTCAACGAATTAGGCGTGAAAAATCACAGCCCCGCTCTGTGCGCCGCCTGCGCATCCGTTCTTACCGTGGTAACTTTTGATTCATCCAGCCCAAATTACTAAGTGTAAAATACAAAGTTTATCTACATTAAATACCAAAAGCGGTAAAGGTTTTAATTTTAATAATAATTAACTAAATACTATAAATATATTTATAGCTCACTATTTTGGCTATAATATCTTCCACATAAAAAGTAGATTTACGCTGTCGCGGACTCTTATTTAGAACTATTTAAAACAAACAACAATTTAAAACAGACTGCCTCGTTGGTCTAGTGGTCGATTCCCAGGTCGGGCAAAGTGTTATTGGGTTTTTCTATCTAGAATTTCTCAGTAGCAGCCGGCGTCTGGATATGGCAATAGGCTCGCCCCCTAAACTCAAACTCAAATCATTTATTTCAATTAAACCATTTACAGGCACTTTTGAATTGTCAAGGAATCGGTCAGTCAGAAATATGAAGCTAGTTGCCAATTCCAAAGCGCAGTAGGTCACTATGGAGAAGAACGGGCAAGAAAGTCCATGGACACTCTTTTAAATAATATTGTTGTTACAAATATATTAGTTACATCATTACTGTTGACACTATAAGTGAGAACGATGTACAAAAACCGAACACGTTAAAAGCGTCCAGAGTGCAGCAAAACATAATTAAAAACAATCCAAAAAATTAATTATTAAAATACGCCGTGGCAGCTAAGAGATGACCAGTCCCAACTGACGGCGCCCGTTCAGGAACATGACGCATGTATCAGCACCATTCAGCTCAACCATTTTGAAGGGAGCTAAATGATCCGACACACGCGCCACCGTCAGCGAGACATTTGAGTGAGCAAGACATACTATCAGCCGCCAAGGCACATTCAAGTCAATCTATGACATTACCCGGTAAATGGTAGCTCTATAGTACAAAATACTCACATCTGTGCAATGCATCTATATAATAAAAAGGAGATTGAGTTTATATAATGCAAATATATTCTTACAATCTTCAGCAGCTTCAACAGTGTTTCAAATGTCAATTAATTAGTTGTGGTGTGGAGCAGGACCAGCATTAAGCCAGGCATTTTTATCAGTTATGTAATCCCCTAACCTATAATACTGCCTGCATAGTGTGCGTTTGACCAAGGATTTGAATTTTGTCTCATTCAGTTGAAGTATGTGGGGAGGTGTTTTATTATAACATTTACCTATAGGACTTAAACATAACTGGCAAAACGTGGGTGTACTATAGGTACACCTCTGCCCAACCCTTCGGGGAAACAAGGCGTGATGTTATGAAACGTAAAACAAACAATTCCACCAACCATTATCTTCGTGTAAGTCCTAACGGTTAAGGCAGCGCACGCCGAGATAACTCTCAGACGGCAGGAATTCTTCGACTTACTTGATACTTATCGTCAATACTGTGGTCAAATTACACAACATATTAGTAGAGAATCGCCGAGCTGAGAGTAGCCCACCAGAAACAATACTGACTGTACGGAAGATCCTCAATGACTGACCTATACACCCTGTCCCTTATATCTCTATACTGGTGACCCCGACTATCGAGAAGCACAGCGATGGTGTGTAATAGCTTGCTCTCGGATTGCTCGCCCCATCGGTAGTCGTACTAGGGGGGCCACCGTAGCGAGACTCGCAGCCAGCGATGAAGGGGCGGGTGCATGTCTTAGCCGTGATATCGATGGTGGTACATGCCGCAGGCCAGCGAATAAAGCAATCAATGATGGTGAAGCAATATCTGTAAATATTAGATATGGTCAGTGGACCCATTGTGTCCATGTGGATATGGGAAAAGTGTGGAGAAGAAACACGGAACGGGGAGGTGGAAGAGGATGTGTACCGCGAGACCTTTTTCTCTGGCTTTACATGCACTCTCTGGTCCAGGCCTTGCAGTCCTTCTTCAGGCCAGGCCAAACGAATCGTCGTCGTTCGACCGTTTCTATGGAGGATGAGTGAACTTTACACCGTGTTCCTTATACCTCTATAAAGCCTTTCAACTTTAACTATCGATAATCCGTTGGCAACATTCACTATATTTTAATAAAAACGTTAATGGTCATCCAATTACAACAGTTTATGCAAATAGCGTTTTCATCTGAACTTGGTAGTAAGCCTTCTGCATTAACTGACCTACTCAGCGTCACTGAAGCGGTAAAGCGCTGTTCAAGCTATTTACAACAACCGCCCGCTTCACTACGGTCATGAGTATGGCGTTTGACACCTTATTAAAGGGATATATTTTTCTTCAAGCTGAACTTGTGAAGAAGGAAAATACACAGTGTATCAGCTAGTTATCGGCTGAAAACATCGTAAACGTTTACTGAGGGATATATATTTATTGTTGTTGAAAGAGAAGCTGTAATTTTTTATTGGACTATATTTTTACAACATGATTGCATATTCTGGTGAAAAACATAACCGGTCATAGGACGTCACTGCTTTATTACGGAAGCTACTTTATTTCACCTCTGGACAATACCAATCGTGAATGCTTGGCAATAATATATTTGGTCTTAAATCATTTATCATTTGATACAACATCACTGTTTCCCGTCTGCCTCTTTAGTTTAATGGTCGCAAGCACCACGTCTAAGCGTGGGGCGTTATTAGTAACAGAGCCCGATCTGGGGATCGACCCCAACAAATCACTAATCCAGATCCAGTCTGGATTTGTGCAGCTTCGGATTACAAAGGACTTTCAAATAATTACGAAATATGAGACCTCTGCCTATTCCTGCGAAGAGTAGAGGCGTGGTGTTATGGGCAAAGACAAAACATGGTCACCGTAACTGTGTACGAACATAAAATAAACGCGATCTCAGCACAAACCAAACAGAATGGACACGTCGTCGTTTGTAACGAGTTTGTACATAACGTCGTCAAAGTAAATACTAGGTATGTGTATGTGTACATGACGTGCGTAAAAATATGTACTTGATGGGAATACTCTCGAAATATCTGAAGTGCACCCTTTTAGGGAGTGGAGTTCCACTGCTAGCGAGTGAAGTGAAAGATCAAATTGAATTTTCTTCTTTTCGTTTTTTCTTCTTCATCTTACTCGACTTATGAGACATATTTTTTTTCTGATTGCCCCATTACCGTCTTGGGCACAGAATTTGAAATAGTGCCCTAATGATCATGTCAGTATTCAAAAACCGACATCATCAGCTCCTAAATGAAACATCACGCCTGTATTCCCTGTAGGGAATGGGCAGAGGCTCACTCTATTTCACCAGTTACATAAATGGTCGTTATTGTACACAAACAAAGACTTCTGGTGGGGTAATTGCACAGGTAAATCCAATTTATTATCAAGTTGGAAATCGAATCCATAATCAGGATTAAGAAGAAACCGTGCTGTAATAGGTGTACTGCGCGGCGAAAGAGGTCGACTCAGAGCCAGGGAGGAGATGTTGGCTACCTTAGACGGGGATCTGTGAGGGCACCCTTATTATGCGGTCCGAGGGAAACTTCGTGCCTGGGCGCTCCCAGTCACTTAGAGTCTACAGCCTCATTTGCTGGAGGGAGTGGTTGCAACCCTCTTCCCTGCCCAAATTCTGTGAGTGGTTGGCTCCCAGATTCATCAGATTATGGGGCACCATATGCAACAACAATGGATGAAAGTATGTTATAAATCATATTGCTTGCTGGTTACTAACATACCCGAAAACTAAACTATAGGAATCTGTTAATGGTCTTTCAGTGACGCCCAATCTAGAACCCAATGTTTAATAGTAGCGCTTGCTATCACTAGACCAACGAGGCTGTCACGTGCCACTAAGCGGAGACGAAGTCGCGCACTGGCCACCTACAATCGCTGCCACTGTAGCTCCGCTGCCATGTCGGCAGCAGCTCCGACGCTTCGTAAAATATCGAGTGCGAGACATGACAGCATTTGGCCTGCGTTTGATGGACCCCTCCTCCAGGCCCCCCACCTCACTGCCTCACACCCCTGCGAGTCCTACAGGACGGCTAGAGATGGTCGTACCGTCGGGAACACTGATTGGAACCGTGTCACGTGTGATTACGTTGTTATCATCATTATATATTTTCGGGAGCTCTGAAATATAGGTTATGACACCTTGTCAATTTGTAACGGTTTCGATAAATTGAAGGTTTTTCATACATTTTTGCGTGACTGACTGACGATGCACATCATGCACAGCATACGCCACTGAGAATAAAAAGTTACGTTCATGAGTGGGTTAGGAGTGGAGTGTGTGAGGTATTGTCAAGCAGGTTGTTTTATTTAGTTTTTTAGAAGTAATTTCTTAGTAGCAGCCAGAAGTTGGGATTTAGGAACGCTTAATTTTTGTTTATTTATATGATTTAATAATTGATGTACAGACAGCGTCACCTTAACAGGACTGCTCAAGGTTTAAAATATTATACTGCTTTAACTTTGTATTTGTAAAGACACCTGATAGTCTTAAAGCTTGACAGCTTAAAGTGGATGCGAACAAACGCATCTTCCAACATCACCATTAAATACAGTCAGCTATCTAGTTGCGATTGCGATACATTTTTTGTTTACTATTATGTATCATCAGTCGTTCTGCTTGATCATTCGATTCCTGTTTAATTGATGGTTGCTTTAATTTGAGGGTAGGTATGTTTTCTGTTATTAGCTGATTTAAGTATAAAGTAAACATTACTTAATTTAACGACTACGATTCTCATCAAGTTGTTTCATTAAAGTTAGTTATAGTTGAACAAAATATTAATGTTTGGTAAAATTTTATTGAAAAAACTTATTGACTAGTCGATTTTTGTGTTTTTTTAACGTGACAACGTCTAATAGATCGATGAACGCCGGCTGCATGCATGAATACAAATAACGTTACGAAGAAGATCGTAGTAAGATGTATTTATTCTTTTATTATAAAAAAAAAGTATCATCGGTCTCCGAGTGCAGTTATATTAGATTATGTTACAATCGACGTGTGCATATTAGTGCGATGTGCATAGTTATTAATGTAAGATTAGAAATTAATAAAAATTATAAATTTTATTCTTTAAAGCATATTTCAGCAATGTTTTGTTATGACGTTGTCACGTCAAACTATCGTCCGTAAACCGACTTTACAGACGACCAATTTTTTTGTTGAAAAATACCCTTTCTTGAAAATCATTTGTAATCTCAAAAAGAAACCTTCGTTTCATGGAACAGCATGTCGATTCTGTTAGAATCTCACCGTGAAGACTTACGTGGAGTGAGCTGTCAGTGTCATCTCGTCTTGATCAAACCCTATCATTTGTGGCACTGACAGCTCACTTCACCTAAGTTTTAACGGTGAGATGGTTACAGAATAGCACTACTGAAATTCCAATCATATCTGCTTTTAGCGATCTTAAAACCTTCGAGCTAACTAAACGGATACTGTTGAAATGTTATTGTTTGTTGTTGCTTGTCAATTTAATTACATGTATTATTTAGCGCTTTTGTGAAAACATGTCGGATTTGAACTTGCGTGACTTTTGCTGGGGTACCTAGTTGATGAAAGCGGAAGGGAACAAAATAAAACGTAAAAAGGTGATGCTTATTTCTAAAGGGAGAGATTATACCTGCAATAGGAGAACATATAAAAAGAGATGGAAGTAGATACAGTGGGTAGTAAGAAGAACTGGTTTCTAGACCATCACATCTCTGGTGCCCAGCACCCTAATTGCGTAACACATTTTGTTTTTGAATGCGATTCTGAAATGAAACAAATTGCGATCTTAATCGTTTACCATATTTGGAATTGCGTAATAAAAATGATTCCAAGTCTGCCTAATTTTATAGGGATGTAAATGGTTTCTAGTCCGTTCTCACGTTTTGTTTCATCAAAAAGGAATTATTCGCTTCCGAATAATTTTGCTATAATTTAATTTTCTTTTTAACTACAACTGATCGTTTATTAATGCATATAAATGAAAGTGTACAATGATGGCTGAAAAATTAAAAACCAATTTACAAAACAATTTCTACCATAAACTACCAAAATTGAAATACGCAACGAAACGTTCTTCTTTTGCCGTTTTAGTTTTCTGTGGCCAATGACAAAATCGTAGAAAAGCAATGTTGTCAACTTAGTGGGACTTCCACTAAATCTGGGGGTTTAAATTAAATCTAGACACCGCTACTGGGGCGGTAGGCGGACAAAATTTATCTAGTGGATAATCGGTATTCAATTTGTAGAAAAAACTACAATCAACTACTAAAACTGTGCCTCGTGATAACAATAACAAGATGATGGCATGTTTTATGATTTCTCTTAAACCTGTGTCAGTAATTTACCATTTATTTATTTCCAATGCCGAAACTATTTCGGATTTGAACGCTGATTTGTAAAGATTAAAATGACGAATATAGTGAAGAATACATATATGAGGTTGCTCCTGTGTAAAGATCGAAATACAACGTCATTTCGGAAAAAAATCCGCGGATATACTATCAGGATAAAAAACATACTCTTGTGATATTATCTATAGTAGTTCTCAAATCAAGTCTATTCATGCGGCCTAAGTGGAGTGGACTCAGTAAAAAAAGTTGGCAACACTTATAAAAGTTATTTATTTACGATTCGTATTGTTTTGTTTTAAATTATGTTTCTTTAAATTGTTGTAGATTGTTCAACACATATACTAATATACCATTTTTCTTGTTTTGTGTGTTTATGGCTGAAAACGTTTGGCAAGGACTAGGGCTGATAGAGTTCTGTCTTCGTTTTGTACTGGCTGCAGACACACTCCAGAGCGAAAAGTACTTATGTCAATATCATCACTACAAGTAAGTACCTATGCCAATATTTAAAGCAATAACGTGGTAAGGAGTGTACCTTCATATCTTATTGTAGCATATAATATATAAAAGTACTCTGTGATTGTAGCTATAGGTACTTTATTGGTCAGTCTACATTATGGACGATCATTCATTTGTTGTGTAGACACAAATTAGTAGCCTATAGCTATTTACTGCAGTTAAAATAATGATTGTACTTAAATTAGTATGTCACCTTCAACTTCACCTAACAACTGAAATTGTAAATTGATATTTTTGTTTGTACAGAAGTCCTGAAACAAACTATAATAACAACTAAGTACAAAAATTAATCTAACTTTTTTTTTGCAGACAGTGTTAAAGCTGTAAATACAAGAATGGAACACAAATACCAACAATAATCTAGTTGACTCTAGGTGGAACTCCTTACAAAGACATTTTTGTGCAAGCCATGGAAAACTAATCTTCTATATTAATAATTATTGAAGGTAATCTTTATGACACAGTTACAAATTAAGCGGCAACTCTCATAATTATGAATATATTTCCTTGGGCAAACTATCTACAAACATCGCCACATCACATATTTTATGTATACTTAGCTTACTAAAGTTTACTATTCTAACTTAGTGTTATGTTTAATAAAAATATCTGGAGACTGAAAAAGTGGCACTAAATAAATATGAAATAATACAACCCACAGCAAGGACTAGGCTGATGGCGTTAGTTCATCCATGTCATGGAACAAAATCATTATTGGCACACTAGGCATTTACTTTATTTGAGCAGAAATTAATTTGATTTTGTTTTTAAACTGTAGGAAAGTTCCCGGGGCGTTTCACCTACAAAGACAAGAAGGCAGCATGAATGATTGTGCCCCATTGCTGTCGCTTTGGCTACTGCTGCTGTTTACTTCCGACATCAATGCTACTAGTACTGAACTACTTCAATTCTCAAGCTTCTCAAGTACAAACATAGAAACTGTAATTGTTCATAAAAGCTATTCATATTATTTTAGAAAACCATTGATTATATTCTGCAGGACAGCAATGTAAACATGTACCTATTGTGTTAATTGATAACAGTGTAAACTTAACATAATGTTTGATTACGAACTATTACTAAAGGTACAAAAAAATTACTGAAAGAATTATTTAAGAATACATTATATACTTTTTATAAAGGCATGTATTTATTGTGATACTAATTATAAAATTTGTGGTATATAGCTAAATTAAGTGTAATTCATTAGAGGTAAATAGAAACCAATAAATTAAGGTAAACAAGAAAAAACTGTTTTATTTATAATAGTGCAACCATAATGAAATTGGAACATATATAATGCATGGATTGGTGGAATTTGGCAGCTAATGTCTTCCTGTGGAAGTCAACTGCTTGCTTATGCTTGTTGTGAGCGCATTAGAGAAAGTTATTTTCCTGAATAATGTTTGAGTCTGATTGTTGAGTCTGAATGTTTGAGTAGTTTGAGCCTGACACCTGAAAGATAAAAAACTAATTAGTAAAACCTCATAATTTCCATCATACATCCACAAGTTAATAGGCCTCTCCCTTAAACACTTCAATGCACAATGTATCTATACAACTGACTAGCAATATTCTGCTATAAACAACAGTAAGGTGCCTACAATTCTATTATTTACTGTCTAACCTCCGTTATTAAATAAAAAGGTGGATGACCTAGAATCTAATAATATATCTAAGTTGTATAAATACATACATTACTCAATGTGGGGCTCCACAAAATAAAGTAACAACAAAGATTAGAAACAAATATAAAGGTACCTAGTTCCAAAATATTATTTACTATACCTAATATTATTAGGTATAGTTCAATATTTAGAAAACTTCATGACCACCATAGCGGTGCTAGAAGACTGATTTTGAGGATTTACACTACACATAGGGCTAGGACAGAACACATATTTACTACATGGGTAGGCATTAATACAGATTATTTAAATTGCTTGTATTTATACAAAGAGGTTTGGGTTGGGTGGTGCCTCACTTATATTTTGTATTATCCAGTACCTACCCAACAAACAATATGTGAAGCTAACAACAACAACATTGCTTCTTTGAAGATAGAATAGATTCCCATATTGGGCACATTCAAGGTTTAACACTTAGAAAGAAAATAATATTGCCATTACCTTGAACCTTCCATGGTGTGGAATAGGTATGGTGTCTAGATTCTTAGTGCTTTTGGCTTTTCCAATGAAGTAAAAGCTCGACTGGGTTTTTAAATAAGCCTGTGGCTTGTTTCGGTACGAATTTGTCTTTCGTTAAATTTTTACCAAAATCCCTCGTTTTCTTGATATAATATTAGGTGTCTTTGTTTTTTTTATTGTAAGTATTTGTATCAAATGGAAATTTGAACAATTATTTCAAGAAATCCACTTCGCCGACTCGATAACTAAAACATCACTAATATCGATTTTTCATTGAGGTTTTACACATAATCACATTCACAATATAACAGGAAGACTACCACTTATATTTCTTCGAATTATATATGGAGTTTATAAGTTTCAATCCTAAAATATGGGGATCGGAAAACGAAAGCGGCCAGAAGTTTGGCTTCGGTTTCAATGCGACTAGTAGTTGGATTCATGTTAGTGATCCAAACCAATTGTCACTTGTCATAACGGTTACACAATTCGAAAAATACTCTGTTGCCCAATTTTTCCTGGCATATCATTCACTCTATGCGTATCAAACAGACTAGAATTGGTTTCATACGTTAGTGGAGTTACGCAATACGAAAGTCGAAAATCAAGCAGAGTTCGGTCTAAACGAAGACAATTACTCTCGATCATTTGCTGAAAATGTGTTACGCAATTAGGCTGCAGGTAGGGGTTAGGTTAGTTATTAAATTAAATGATTAAATTTTATTTGTTTAGACAATAATGATCCATATCATGTTAGTTAGATATGTACAGTACAAATACTTAAAAGCTACGTTAGTATGTTACGATCAAACCTAAATACAAGCTCAAAGAAAAACAATATTTGGCAAAATGGATGGCAGCATGGTGCTGATCCATGCGTCATGTTCGTGAACGGGCGCCGTCAGTTGGGACTGGTGAACTCTTAGTTTTAATATTATTTTAAAAGTTTCCATTGGATTTTTTGCCCGATCGTGTTTTGTATCTTCCTACGCTTTGATGAGCAACTAGCTTCATCTTTCTGACTGACAAACTCCTTGACAATTCAAAAGAGTCTGTGAATGGTTTTATTTCACTTGTGCACTACAGAAATGATCTCCTGCGTACCTGGCTATTCTCCGTTGAAATGTGCAACTGTGACCGAAATCGGTCGGGAGGATTAAAAATATTAATTTTATCCACAATTGTTCAAAACCCAGAAAAATCACATTATGTCATTCAGTTATATTGTATGCTCACGTATTCGGTTCAGCAACATCAGACGCGGCTCTCGTTACTACATCGCGAGGTGGTAAACCCCCGGAAGCTGTAGCATGTTCAGGTTAAACCCAGTTCTTCTTTCAAATCAAATCAAATCATTTATTCGTTTGCAAACATGGGTAATTAGTACACAGATGTTTTCTTTTTTTAATAGTGCTCCATGTTCTACCGTCATGGGCATGGGCTTGTATTGTGGGTTATGGTTTACTTGTTACTAGGGTACCGGAACCAAATGGCCTTAACGGCACCCTTTTAATTTCGTAATGTATGTATAAAATCCATTTTACTAGATCAACCAAAATTGATCTGGGAGAGGTTTACGTCCAGCTGTGGACTGAGATGGGCTGAGTTGTCTTTGATGATAAAAATTTAAAAGAATGTGTATGCACATTGTTTCCGAGTGATAAAAAAATGCACATACAAGCATGTTTCAAGTAAAATATTTTGGCAATAGGCATTTGAATTGTCAAGGTCTTTATGTAAGAAAAATGAAGCTAGTTGCCCATTCCAAATTGTAGTAGGTACCTACCTAAGGAGAAGAACGGGCAAGAAACTCCACGGACAATCTTATAAATCAAATTATGGTTACAAAATATTGGTAAGACCATTCATGTAGACATTATGCATGTGAGAACGATGCAGAACGTTAAAAGCGTCCGTAATATAAAGATAAAAACAATTCATTTATTAAATTGAATTTAAATAAGCTAACAATAAGATAAAAATCTCTAGCAGCTCCAACAGTATTTTTAAATGCCTACCAATTGGTTGATGCGTCCGGAGCAGGACCAGCGATTAGCCAAGCATTTTTGTCAGCGATTTAATCCCCCAACTCATTATTGCTTGGCTTTCTAACTCTAATAAACCTTGTACCTTACCAACCAACTAATTCTGAAGACTTGTAATAATGACAGAGTTCCATTGCTATAAGTTTTCCAACTTCCTTGAACCGCATCAACTGCAAGACAAAGATGAAATACGAAGAAATCGATTCAAACTACCTTTTGCAATGAATCGCTTCCATTGGCAATTTAATAAAATGCTTATGAAATATTCAGGAGTTTGATTCCATGGGAAACTTAATCATTATAATACATGGTGTCAGGGACGAGTTTTCGTCGGTCATATTAAAATAAAACAGTTTTTTCATAGAAAAGTGCAATAACTCCTACGCGGTCAAAAGGTATGGAAACCCTATTTTTTTGTAATGTTTTCTGAATAGAAATACTCCATGGTTTCACGTCGATGTCACCCTGTATAAAAGAAAAACGTTTTTCAACTAAAAATATTTTGCTAAACATATTTTGGAAGTATTCAGAAAATACATTGTTCACGCGCTTGCGAGGGGAGAAGGATTGTTAAAAAAAAACTGTGGAAAACAATCACTGAGTAATTATTACTTTAAAGTATGAAGTTACAAGATTCCTTGAGAATTGTCTCTGGTCCTGTTACAATCGTATTTAGTTATGTCGACCGGCCGTTGGTAGACCGTGAAGGCAAGTCATGGAGCCCCGGGCTGTGATAAATACATGAATGATATCTGACTGCCTGTGTCTAACAATGCTCTTGCCTGATAAGTTTCACCAGTTCGCTTATGACCAAGGTCTGCTGGAGCCGTGCCTAACAGCACTTGACCTGCCGCTGCAGCTGAGAATGATAAGTTAGACAGCTCCGGAGAGTCGCGTTTTATATTATTAGTGACCTTTGGCTTAGACACGACACATTGGCCTTTTTTTACACTGGACTGAATAAAATTTTACATAATTTTAGCCTATTCATTTCAGATTATCTATCCTCAATGTCCATATTTTATCATTTGGTTCACTCATACTGGTGGGTATAAAATGATAATGATAAATGATAAATGATTTTATTTCTGTAAATAGGTTTGTACAAACACTTTTACACGTCAATCATATTTTAAAAACTAGGTGAGATCGGCATTTCCTATCTGACTACTCTGAGAAGAAACGCCGAAACAAACTCAGAGGTCACAGTCTCTTATAAAGTCCAGACATAACCTTGGTCAGGTCATGTGAAGACCATGTGGATTGATATCTGAAATGGTCTTTCGAGGAAAGAACCACACAGAATGAGTGGACCTGTCCAGTCAGTGCACGCATTTGTCAGTTGTCATGCAGCTCAACACAGAACTAAAGGAGCTAACATACATGACACTTTGTATTTTCATTTTGTTCACTAGAAGCAACAAATGCCTTATTAGGTTTAGTCTCCCTATGGAAACTGAACCGTCGATTATATCTATCAGTGTTGACCATGCTTGCGAAATGCATAGTTTCTAATATGTCTGCCCGACCCTGAGTATTCAGCGCTCTCAAATTCTTTGAGATATGTTCTTCTTAGTCCCTTAACGCTTCATAGGACTCCTTACTACATTTTTTGACAGTCACTTTAAGATGATTATTTATGAGAATATTCTTATTATCATACCGTTCACACTAATTACCATGCAAATTGGTAGTTACTCGAGGTAAACTCTATGGACCTTCCAAAGCTGATCTTAGATAATGGAATTAATGATTTCTAGAATTGAAATTTTGCACATATTAATTGAACCGAAAGTGTCTTTAAATTCCACCCATGTTAACAGATGTCCATCAGACTTTGGAAGGTGAATTGCAGGCAATTTTACTCCATTAAATCCATGAGAACAATTGCTTTGTTCTACACTATTGGTCTTATTTATTCGTGACGGGATAGCCTCAATCAAATCTTGGGCTACAGAGAGCCCGAGTAAAATTGACACTCTGCGGCCTGTCATTCGTCTAATTGTTCATCCACATCGGAACACAAGGATTCTATTTCAGACTGTAATTCATCAAAAGTTTTGATTAATTCTCGAAACGTGGCTAATCTCAATGAGAGCTCTTTAGCCTGTACACTTGTAATGTCACTAGACTTCAAATTTTGAATAGTACTTTAATAGTCTATGAATTTAGTAAACCTTTAATAGTGCCACGCCTTTTAATCAACTCTTTTAATTTGGCCCTCCGGATCTGAATTGGTCATTGTGCTATTGTTTAAATACTAAACACTGTAAGCCCTACCTAATCCAATGCAATGAGCTGAATAAATCAATGTGCAGTGAATCTGACAATCCTAAGCACCGCTCAAGCACGTGGTCACAGACCCGGTTCCCGCGTCATAACGTCGCGTCGGCCGCAGATGCGATGTCACAGGTGCGCCGAGGGAATCCGCTGTGCTGGCTGAGCGTTGAGGCTGGACCGGAACAGTTGCCGTAGTTGGTCAGAACTCTGAAATAGTCAGCCGGATTGCTGAATCACCTAGCAAGGAAAAATGCGTGCAGCTGGTTCACGCGCACGCATGAATAGGTAGGCAATATAACCTTGAAAATAAATTGCGTGGAACTGGAATGTCAGCTTACGTTGAACAAAGAAAAAACCGTAAAAGAGGTTATGCGGAGCGTGGGAGCTGCCTGTTAAGAAAATAATCTTACAAGGATATTTGCACCGAACTTGCTTAGAAGTAATGGGAGCGAAACAGCCCTTTAACGTCTAGCCTAGAATCACCCGGCACACATCCACGTGCAATTTAACCTCCGCGTGCAATTTATGCAAAATATGGCATCTTGACAACTGTCTAGCAAGCCGCCCACTGTTTCACAGCGCGAGGACACACAGGAATCGAAATTAAGACAAAAAATTAAGACCTTCGGTTGACCTGTCAACTCGCCGTCTAAACCGGGCTCCCTAAGCAGCTAGTCCGGTTCCCTTTTCCGCTCGATCAGGTTACGAAGCGGGCTGCGGCACTTGCTTCACGTGGCGTCAAATATAGCGACGATTCTCATTGAATTTAAGTAGGTACGATGTAACATGCCTGTCACGGTCGTCACTTGTTCACGCGCTTGCGTGGGATAAGGGTTGTTCAATAAAACACTGGTGAAAACAATCACTGAATAATTCAAAGAAGGCATAATTAAAATGAGATCATCTAAAAAAAAACTGTTAAATCGATGTAATTATGAAGAAGAAACACGATTCAAAAGTTTTTGGAAGGGATTATTCCCGTCATTGTTCCATAGTCGTGACGTCACTTCTACGATAGTGCTGTCCTTGTCTAACACTTATTTTAAAACTCTTTTAACTTTTAAATATTTTAAGCTTTTAGACCTTTTATAATTTTGTTTGCACTATTTGGAAAAACAACACAAGATAACATAACACCACGCCTGTAATCCCAGAAGCCTGGCGGTGAAGGCCGAAACACTTAGTATCCAAGTAACATCACAACACGCCTTTTTTTTTGCAGTTGTTGAAAATATAAACTTATTTTTCCAGAAATGTTTTCAGGCTGAATGGTACAATTTTCGGAAACTGAACGGCAGTTAAGCTTTCATTATAAATAAGGCTGTTTTCTTTTAAAGATTTTTTTGGAAAAATACGATGACAAACAGTTCTCATCGGCGACCGGAACATGGGGAGGCGTGATTTGTGATTTTTTGGGAGTTTCCTAATTATGGCTTGAAATTATGTATTTGTCATCTTATTTCCATATTGCAGTAATTTTAATCAGTATAAAATTGAATTAGACAGACAACTGAAGAAGTACCTTCTTTAGTTGCCTGTCTAATTTACTTTTCAAAAACATCAACTGTAGGTAAATATTAAAGTACTAGCACTTCCCCCGCGACTTCGTCCGCATGGATTTCGTAAAACAAAAAAAAATAGCCTATGTTCATCAGACATAATTTCGGCATCTAATGTAAAACAATTTTTCAAATCGCTCCACTAGTTTCGGAGCCTATTCAATACAAACAAACAAATCTTTCCTCTTTATAATATTAGTATAGATTATTGCCAAATGACTTAGCTTAAGTGCATCTCGAAGATACTTACTCAGCAATAAACTAGATTGACACTATCACAGCGCCATTAAACCCGACTATAACAATATCTGCACAAGAACCACTTAAGAACATAATCCGAAACCATCCGAACATTAATTAATTTCTTGCGCGACTCATCGTCACCCTCAGAAGGGTTGACTTACAAAGACACACTACATCTTGCATCTCTTTTCCTCTTTTGACTTAGATCTCCTCTCTCGCTCGCACATAGGGTAAAATCACCGGTTTGTTTGATGAGCGTTAATGGCTTTATTAGTTTCTCTTGTTTTTGTAAAATATTAGCAAATCTGTTGGTGGAAGTCGTTTACTTTGTGTTGGTTCTGTGCCGGTGCGGAAAATCATTTAAAATGTTTATGTTGACTAAATAATGTGATTTATTGGGTAGTTATTTTTTGGTTATGTTCAAATTGTAGGTATTGGTGCTATTAATAATGCGAAGACTTTTAACTTTATTACTATAACTGTTCACTCAGTAGTAAAGCAAATATGTAAATGATAAATGATTTTATTTCTGTAAGTAGGTTTGTACAGACACTCTTACACGTCAATCAAACTAGACGAGGTCGGCGTTACCTATCTGACTACTCTGAGAAGACGTATTATGAGACTCATATTTTGGCAGTTATGCTTTAAGTTTCCTATAATTTGCGGGCCACCAAGCATATTAAATATGCTTAATATTAGTAAATTTTACTGATAAACTAACAACTGAGCATATAAATTCGGGCTCCGAGCTTTAACTAAAAAATCATAAAACCCTAAAAAACTTTTCTCCTTCTGAGTCATCGAACCCAGGACCCCACACTCAGCAGTCGCCCTCACGACTCCTAGACCAACGAAGCAGTAATAAAGTTAATGTAGTGAATATAAAGTGGATCAGTCGCGATGTGACGAGGGTCTGTCAGTGTGTTCAGATGATATAAGGGTAATTGAAGAAGCCAGTCGCATGGATGGAGGTCATGCAGACTGGGTTGTGGTCAAGGGAATATTTTTTTTGGGAGATGAGATTTCTTTCTAACCTCTTTTGAAGATTTGCTACAGGATGGATCAAGATACACAATCATAGTGCGAGTTTAATCTTTTTTTTATCAATGAAAGTACCACAGTTAGTGATACTTTTTTCAAATTACAATCTAGCTTATTAGCTAATAAGTAATATAACATAACTTAACATAGACTCACGTCTTCTTCCCGGGGGGGGGGGGGGGGGGGGGGGGGGGGGTAGTAGGCAGAAACCACAGAACGCGACCTGCTACGATCCTTACATACTAAGTAATAAGGTATAAGTAATAAAGATATAACTTAAACTTCTAAAGTAACTATAATATAAAGAAATCACCCAATAACATCTTTATTATTCACTTTATATTGAGGGGAGACACTTAATTCTCGTGTTCTTTAGTCAGCACTTGCACTGCTTTTAAGTTATGTAAACTAACTCAAAAGGTTTTACCCTTTTCATTCTTCTCACTAATTCAGTGTTGTCAAGGAGTTGGATCGCGTCGACCTTTTTTTTATTTGTTTTTTTTTTTTTCATTTATTTCAATTAAACCATTAACAGGCACTTTTGAATTGTCAAGGAGTCGGTCAGTCCGAAATATGAAGCTAGTTGCCCATTCCAAAGCGCAGTAGGTACCATTCTCGTGATGATGAAGTCTGAGTTCATGAGCTTCTGCATATTTTTTTATTAATATGTTTACGAATACGTCTTGAGGTCCCGGTGGAGGTCGCTGTTTCTAATGTACCGGCGCGTTTACTATATCCCTGAGCACTTTGTTATGGAATTGAAAATTCGGATTTTGCGAATATACTACTCTGTCAAGAAAGTACCTCGAAAAGATCTACAAAATGTTAGTTATTTAACCAAATTTATTTTATCGCCTTCAAAGTATGCTCCTTCGATACGCTTACGTCATCGAATAATCCAATCATCAAAATATTTTTAAACGCTGTTTCTGGAATTGAGTTCAGTTCTCGCCACGAATCCTCCTTTAAGGCGCCACTCCGAAGCTTGTTGACTAGTTTGCATGTCAAACTCGTAAACCCACGTCTCGTCACCAGTAAAAATGCGTTTCATGAATGTGGGTCGCAATTGACTCGTTCTAGACTGACCTCGGCGACTCTTATACCGTTGAGTTTTTGGAGAAAGTTCAGGTATTTCGGGACTAGCCGAGCGGCAACATGTTTCATACCCAAGTGATTATTTAAAATGGTACGGATCGACTCGTGAGACACAGAATGTTCAGCGGCTATCTCTCTCAAACTTGAATGAGGAATTTCGGTCAATATTTCCTTCTGTTTTGCGACTTCGAACGACGAACTTCAGTTGAAGACGCTGATGGCCTACCAGAGCGAGGCAAATCTCCCATCACATCTCGACTGCTTTTGAACGTTGCGTACTATAAGTACGTGTTTTTGTGTCGATTCACTGTAAGCCTTCTGTAACATTTTCAGTGACTCCGAACACGAAATTCCATTGGCGATGCAAAATTTAAGACAAACTCTTTGTTCGATGTTTTTATCTAATCAGAAATTCGCAATACACATTAAATATGATCTAACTAAAAACAGCACTTTCATCTAAATGACATAAGCAACTCAAACTCCGCGCAAAAATATAAAACAGTTGTGCCAATCTAACAACAACAAAAAAAAGGAACCATACACAAATCATCCATTCCCGATACTTTTTTGACAGAATTGTATTGCAAAAGATTTAAAAAATAATCTTTTATTAGGATACCAACGGCACGTTTATAATTATGTAAGTAAATAATAAATTATTTATGCTTGTAGTTTTATACAAAAAGTCTTTGTGTGTCACTTGTGTCATGGGATCTCAACTCGAACAAATTATAATTAGTCATGAAAAAAAATCATAGATGGCAGCATAGTTAACCATTATGAAATTAACAATCATAAAAAGCGTAAATAAACGGCAGAATTTTAGCTTAAGTAAGATTGGTAAAAATCAAAACTTTCTTGTTTAATGCTGATTTATCTATTTACACTTATTTCAAGAAAAACATGAATGAAGCTTCAATTCGAACCCATAAAATGTTGATCTGTTAATCATTTCTTTTAGAGCTCTTTTGCAATAGATGGCGCTTTATTCAATATAAACACATCGGAGTAGCCACTGTCGTTACTAATTTAAATCAAACAACTTGATTTTTTATCTATTAATTTACATAGAAATGTAAAAGAAATCTATTAACGTGTTTTTCTGAACCCGGAACTATTAAACTTAATATAAAAAGGATAGCACGAAACGTTTTAAAAGTAGGTCGACTCCTAGATGGCGTGGTAAAACTACAGTCTCTGGCAATTAGTGAGTCGCTGATGCTGCCATCTGTTGAAAAATGGGACGAAGTAAAATTGCCAGCTCCATAGCCAGTCTTAAGGAGGTGTCATTTCTTTGTATGGGATTGGGTATCTGTTCGTAGTATTATATTATCTGTGCCTGTGTCTAGAAGTAATTTTAAGTGTAAAGTCTGTTTGGCATTAAGTTTGATAAAAGAGGATGGTACTGTGAACACAAAGAAGAAATAACCGGTAGTCTTCAAAATATTCATAAAAGATCTACCAAGTTCCAAAATATAATTCCTCCCTGAACGCAAGCCATTTTATTGCAGCGCACAGAATGACTTCCTCTTCCGATTAATTCTTCGGAACTCGACTCGTTTCCATAACAAAAACCTTTTAGCTATAAATTCGCTTTAGAGAAACATCCACAAAGAAAATCAATCGCCCCGCATAAAATATATAAAATCCTAAGCCAAGATATTTTATCGCTTGCTCTTTCAAAATCAGAACCGTCTTATTTTCAGAACAAAACTTTGAAAATCGGAAAGTCACACAGCGAAGGAAATATAGATACCGACTCTTTATGTACCAAAACCTGGTTTCGTTGCCAAGTTTCAGAAGTCTTGTGTGGTGGTGTTAGGGGCGAGATTCGCGTGTGTAGTTTGGGAGCGTAGCGTACACACACGTAGAGCAAATAAAGTGAGTTCTTGCTAATAAAGTTCCCTTATCAAACAGAGGCACGTGCCTAGGCGAGCTTGACGACGTGGGACACGGGCACCGGGGATGGCCAGCGAAGTTGAACATGCTGTATAAGAGTGTGTAATAATGATTGTGTGCAAATAAATCGAAATAATTGCTTTTGGGTTGACCAGCAGTAGGATTCAATTACTATTGATGAACTTTATCTGATTTTGCTCTGACAACTGCAGAGGTACTTAGTCCTACTTTACCGATCTTAACTATAATCTAGATAATTGTGTTTATATTATTTCCATTAATAAAGCAGAAGATGACTGACAAAAAATTCAAAGGGTAGGTATGCTTAGATGGTCTCTGTTCATGTTGAGAGGATAATTCAAAGGCGACTAATAAGGCAGATGTGTGTGGAAAGGCCGGGTGGGGACGCCTTAGGAAGACATAATTATAGTGATCTTATTGGTGAAGTTCCTCAGAAAGGTCAGGGTGCGTAGAACTCGCAACCAGAGTGCGTGTATGAACAGATGTATGAACGTAAACGACGCAAAAGGTATGTGTAAGTATCGTAGCAGGTGGCGTTCTGTAGTTTCTGCCTACCCCCATGGGTACAGGCGTGAGTGGATGTATGTGCATGTTTTGTTGTGATAATAAAGCTGAAGTGAGTTTGTTTGTTTTTTTTAACGCGCTCATCTCTAAAACTTCCACTCAGATAAAAAAAAATATGATAGCCTAATTATTGAGAACGGCTACTTAACATCACGCTAGTACGCTTGAGAGCCGAGCAAAAGCGAAAACGAAATCGAAGCGCGGGCAGGCGATGCGATGCGAACAAGAAATTTCATGCATGTGAAGTAGCGGGAAGACGAAGATAATTATATACGAAAATCACACAAGCAATATTTTGGAAAACTTTATAATTTTTTCAATTTTTAACGTAATATTCCATCCACCACATAAAGAAATATTGATATTCATGGCAAGCAGAAAAATGCAAGCTAGAAATATCTTATAAATTGCAGACTTTTATTTTACTGAGACTTTTGTCATCCAATTTCTGAAAAATGATTGAGACGCATCTAAAAATATGAAGAAAGAAACCTAATCTAAGCTGATTAAGAACACCGCATTACAACTAGTAACACTATAATCAATCTAAATGATACTCACGCAACTTTAACCAAAGTTGAAATAATTATCTGCCCGTGGGTGTCAGTAAGGTGACCTCTCGGTCTAGATTCACTGACCGGCCTAACTTGCAGCAGGGCGATGCCCGGGGGGTAAGGCGTCTCGGTCTGCACCTACTCCTAGTGAGCTCGGAAGAGGCTCGGAGGGTGGGCTAGGCAGTAAATCACTCGCCTTTCTTCATCCTATCTCAGCTCAGTTTCAGATTTATAACCGTCTCCAGTCACTGATAATTCGTGGCTGTTTTTATGTTATATCTTTTTTGATATAAGATTTAGATTCAAATAATTTTATGTATGTTTTGTTAAGAGAATGTAAACGCGTAGATTTTACCTTAAAACGATGTTGTTGAAGTGTTATTTGTGCAAGATTTAAGGGGGAAAGATAATAAATGTATTGGTTATGTAGCCTCAGTTTTATTGACTGAAATGATAAGTAGCTGGTGCTTTCAGTTAGATATTGTTTTAAATCTAATAACTCAAACATTAGTAATTTTTTCGTCTTGGCAATGCAGAGTAATTTAATAAGTTCCGATTAATGACAATGTCCTATAGATCCACACATCACGTAACATAACATCACGCCTGTGATCCCAGAAGGTTTAGGCAGAGGTGTACCTATAGCAGTTACACTTGCATTTCGCGTAATAGGGAGCGAGCCTATTGCCATCAACCGGGCACAAATCCAGACTCAGGACTGCTACTAAGAAATTCTAGATAGAAAAACCCAATAACACTTTGCCCGACCTGGGAATTAAACTCAGGTCCTCATGCTCAGCACTAGCTCTTGCGACCACTAGACCAACGAGGCAGTCAAAATGAAGTCCTAATGGGATCTTTAATATACTTGTATTACTATTTTCTAGTATCAAGTTATAAAGCGCTACAAATATCTTTACTGGGATTCTGAACTGTTACAGACTATTTTCTAGATAAAATCAGTTAACATTCAGAGAAGGGATTCTGTCCATGATTTATTCATCGGAATGTAATTGATTTGATTCTGTCGTAGTCACTCGAGATAATCTGTAGTGTTGGTTTACTTATTAAACTATTTTATTTAGTTTTATACGAGTTCCTACCCCTATAACTAACTGTCGATCTTTTGTTCAAGTTTTCGCACACTTCCCTTAAACTATTGAGTTACGCACCCGGTATATTTATTAATTTCAACTATTTATTAATGGCTTTTGTGAACGGGATATTAATTCAGATTTGTTACAGGATTAAATAGGTTCTTAACTTTATTATTTTGTTTTTCTTTTAATATTTGGTGAATGTGAGAATGTTTTAGGTCTTTTAGACTGTAGATTTGTAAACCATTGTCCACACGTATTTGTTCAGCATAATAATTTGGTACTTGCTGACAGGCCAACACTGTCCTCCCAAACCTATTAGGTAACACTGTAATTTGAAAACATTGTAAAAGTCAATTATTTTTAAAGAGTAAGCGTGAAGCTTCTTGCCGGCTCTTCTCCATAGGAAACGGCCAATTGGAAACGTGCACCTAGCTTTTGACGTTTTATAAGTGCCCATGTAGGTTTATGTGAAATAACATATTTTGAATTAGTATTTGGTGTGTTCCTAGAATCATTAGACCGTTCGGAAAGTGATTCGTTAGTACACCCACCACTTTTTATTTGTACTACTTGTTATTTCATTTGCATTATTTGCTGTGTGTCTTTATAGTCAGTGATAAATGTATTTTCTTTCTTTGTTTTTCATTCTCCGGTCTCACTGAGGGGAAAAACTCGCACCGATAGTGGTCAACTAACTTATATGGAGGTGTTCAAACTGGCGGAAATAGTTGCATGACTTCATAATCATTGAAACGGTTAAGGAATACGCGCGTCCCGCGCAACTTTCGCTTTTTTTTTTTTTTTTGGGAATGGCATCTCGCAGGTCAACCTATGAGGTTGTCGTCTGCTTAGACGGACTTGCCTGTGGTTGCCCTAATAAATTAAAGCCAGGACTTAAACTTATGTACTAACTTAAAAACTAAGCGACAACGCTAAGGGCACCCCCTGTGTGGTACGAACCTCGGCTTAGGGCGTCGCTGGAAGAGGGCAGCAAGGGACTAGCTGGATCAGGATTTGAGTGATTCAGGGACGAATTTAAAGCTACAGGCTCAGCGGCGCGGGCTGGCTCGAGCAAGGGTCGGGAGGGGCGTAGATTTGGGCGTCGCGGCGGGCCTCGGCGGCGAGGACGGTAGGACGGCGATCGGGTTTTGGGCTTATGTAGTGTGCTGGTGGCCTAACTACTCTCCTGGAGGAGGGTAGTGGCGTCGTTGGGGGCGAACGCAACTTTCGCTTTAGTTTGAATAGTCCTTAAAGCGGGTATCACACCCCCGCTTGCGCCGGGAAACCGCAGTAGTTCCGCAAGAACTTGTCAAAGCAGAGGCAAAACTGCCTGTTGTAGCGTACAGATTTTGTTCATCGAGGATCTTTTTTATCGAAGAGTTGGGAGTACTTCGTATCAATGAAACAAACTTTGTACTCAGAACGAAGACATTTAATATTTTTTTTTGTTTGTTTGGCATCTCGCAGGTCAACCTATGCGGTTGTCGTCTGCTTAAGCGGATTTGAGACATTTAATAAATAATTTCGAGGTCTCTTATAGTTCGCTTGGTAACGAAACCATAGCGCGAATTTAAACCGGTCAACGCCATCTATCGAGACACGAGGTAAACTTTTCAGCAATTTTGGTTTAGGTTTAGTCGAGTTAAATATTATAACGTAAACATTCCGCCCACCAAAGACCTAGTCCTTTCAAGCCGCCCACCATGACATAATAAAGACTAAATATAATGTGGAAAACTTCAGCGTTGTACTAAAGCCCTTGGTGTTCGAAGACTACCGTATTGACATAATCTTAACATAAATACCGTAATAAAATAGTACAGGCTTTCAATTGTATAACATATACATGTGTTTACCTTAACGTTCCTAAAATAAGTGTTTGAGTGGACTGTATATTATATAATAAAATAAAGCGATAGCATTACGTTTATCATTCATCGTTGACAGGTAAAATGCATAGCTTGGAAGTTGGGCGTTTGACTCGGGAATCCTTACACTGAAGGGTAACTACGCGCACTAAGTTGTCTCTGCCAGGGTGTAATTCGATTACCTTCCCGTATAACCACTTAGCAGGTGGTAAATTGTCTTCCTTTATGAGGACAACATCACCAACTTTAGGATCGCGCGTACGTTTAGCCCACTTGTGTCGTTGAAAAAACATAGTTAAATACTCCTGAGACCATCGTTTCCAGAAAGATTGAATCATTCTTTGTGTCAATTGCCAGCGTCTCAAGCTACTGACTTTCACGTGCTCATAATTATAATCTGGTGCTGTTACCAGTGGCTGACCGACCAAGAAATGTCCTGGCGTCAATGGGTTTGGATCTGACGAGTTCACACTAGACTGTGATAAAGGTCTGGAGTTCAGACACGCTTCAATTTGGGATAAGACGGTACTCAGCTCCTCAAAAGTCAGCGTCCATTCGCCAATCACGCGTTTGAGGTGATGCTTGGTGCTTTTGATCCCAGCCTCCCATAGACCTCCAAAGTTAGGAGAATGAGGCGGGATAAAATGCCATTCGGTTCCATTATTAGCCAATTTAGGCGCAATTTCTCGGGGAAGAGATGCGCATTCATCGCGAAACATTGATTTAAGCTCCTTTGACGCCCCTACAAAGTTGGTGCCATTGTCGCTGCAAAGGTGACTACAATGACCCCGTCTAGCTACAAAACGTTTAAAGGTAGCAAGAAAGCCTTGAGAGGTTAGATCAGAGACCGCATCTATATGTACAGCGCGGGTTGCCATGCTTACGAACAGACATACGTAGCCTTTGTAAGACATGCCCACGACCCCTTGCTGTTCTTATTTGAATCGGTCCCGCGTAGTCGACACCTGAATGGAGAAAAGGCTTACTTGGATTCACTCTGCATGGTGGTAACTGACCCATCAATTGGGTTTTTGTTACGGCTGCATGACGAATACACGGTACGCATTCGCGGATGTGAGCCTTGATCAAGTTCTTTGCACGAATAACCCAATATTTTGACCTAAGAAAATTAAGTGTTAATTGGGGTCCACCATGCAGTACACGCTCATGAGCATCTGATATGAGTAGTCTAGCAAAATGGGACTGATGAGGAACTATGATAGGATGCTTCATGTCATCAGTTACTTGTGCATTTTGGATCCTACCCCCTACTCTCATCAAGCCCTTATCATCCAAGTAAGGGTTCAATGAAGACAAACCGCTGCTTTTGCTGACGTCTCTTCCGGCTTGTATTGCCTTTATTTCTGTCTCAAACCAAACCTTTCGACTTTGCTTGAGACAGCAATGCATGGTGTCCACAATCTCAGAAGCTGCAAGGTAAGGTGGCAACTTTGTCCGTGTTTCTCTGGCAATCTTAATTTTCAGGAATCGTTTGCAATAGGTGAGAGTTCTGATCAACCTACGGAACGATGAAAACCTGGACCACATCAGTTCAATCGGGTGATCGTCTATCTGTGCTGCATGAACCTTGACAGATTTTAGTTCCAGTTTAGTCATTATAGCCTTAGGTCTGCAGTATTCTATGGTATTCGCCAGCAACCACGACGGTCCATGTTTCCAAAGCGAGTCTACCAACAAAGATGTGGACGTTGTACCCCTCGAAGCAATGTCCGCTGGATTGTTTTTCGTATCGATATAATGACATTGAGTAGAATCAAGGGCATTAAGAATTTCAGACGTCCGGTTTGCGACGAAGGTTTTCCATCTACTCGGGTGATCGCTCAACCAAGCCAGCACGACCGTTGAATCTGTCCAAGCATGTAAGTTGGATTTTTGGACATTCAAGACACAAGCCACTTCTAAAAGTAATTTGGTAACTAAAACTGCGCCACATAGTTCCAGTCGGGGTATAGAAATTTGCTTAATCGGAGCCACCTTCGTTTTTGCAGTTACCAGATTACAGTGGACTCGACCTTCGGCCTCGATGACTCTGATGTAAACAACCGCGGCGTATGCCACGCTTGACGCATCAGAAAAACCATGCAGTTCAACCGTTTGATCATCGCTTTTTCCTTTCAGCCACCTAGGTATTCTAAAGTTGTTGAGTGTGTGTAACCCACTACGATAAGACTTCCACTCTGTTAAAAGATCCTCAGGCAGTTTCTCATCCCAATCCAAACTAGCGATCCATAGTTTTTGGATGAAGATTTTAGCGGTAATTATACATGGTGCAATCCAACCTAGCGGATCATATAAACGTGATATCTCCGATATAACTGTCTTTTTAGTTTCAGATGTAGACAGCGGCAACGGCGACTGTGTTGAAAAGGGTAAGTTTACAGTATAATGGAATTCATCAGAATTGCGATTCCAGGTAAGTCCTAGAATTCTAGTAGTTTCATCTTCCTTTATTTCCAGATCTCTTCCAGTGCCTCATCTGTTTCAGCAACTCTTCTCGGTTACTTGTCCATTTTTGCAAAGTGAAACCTGTTTTATTCAATAGTTCATTAAACTCATGATATATTTTTACCGCTTCATCATCAGTCTGACAACCTGTCATTAGGTCATCCATGTAGAAATCTGTCTTAACCCTGCTAGCAGCGCATGGATACGATTGACCTTCATCGCTTGCAGTTTGCTGCAATGCCATGACTGCCAGGTAAGGTGCACTAGATGTTCCAAATGTAACTCTCAACAGCCTGTATTCTTTTATATCAGAATGAACATCATCTCGCCATAAAATCCTTTGAAAGTCCACATGGTCATCAGCTATTTTAACTTGGCGATACATTTTATAATATCTGCTACCAAGCATACTGGATGTTGTCTCCACCGCATAACTGTATGACGTAAATCTGCCTGTAACAGTGGTCCTACCATTAAGGTGTCATTCAAGGAAACTCCATCGGATCCCTTGGATGACGCATCAAATACCACTCTTAATGTTGAGGTCGCCTTGTATTCGCGGATTACAGCATGATGCGGTAAGTAAACAGCGCCAACTTTATTCTTGTCTTTTTCATTAGAAATCTCTTCCATATGACCTAGTGATAAATATTCCTTTATAACCGACGTATATTGTCCTTTAAGCTCGCAATTTTTAGCTAGCTTCCGTTCAAGACTGTATAATCTTTTTAACGCTATTTCCTTTGTGTTGCAGGGCGTTTTACTGGATCGAAAAGGCAGTTTTACAATATAGTGACCATCTGCATCCCTACATGTGGTAGCAGCAAAGTAGTCTTCACATGCTTGCTCTTCAGGGCTAAGAATTGACTTTTCAGAGCAGGTTGGCTCTGCCTCAAGTTCCTAAAACTTTTTTAGGATTTCATTTTCTTCGACTTTAGCGTGCATGCTTATAATTACATTGTGACAAGACATCACTCCATAATCATCGCTGACTTCTCCCGATATGATCCAACCAAGGTAAGTATCTTGAGCCATTGTTTTACCCATAGGGTCCTTGAGTAAGCCTTCTTTTAAGACTTTAGTATAGACTCCCGATCCTAACAAAATGTCGATTTTGTTAGGCTTATTGAAATTTGGATCAGTCAAATGATTAATACTATTCAGCTCTAGCCAATCCACCAACTTGAATTTCCTTTCAGGTAAAATCGAAGTCACCTTACTCAGCACATAAGCATTTATTTGAAGGGTGAAGTCAGGATCCCATAAAGACTGAATGTTAACTCTAACCATAAATTTTGACGTTAGACCGCTCTGACCTACCCCTACACCTGAGATAGACGTTTTAACTGCTATATTTTTTAACTTTAATAACTGAACAGCAGATTCCGTAATAAAGAAAGCTTGTGAACCCTGGTCTAACAGGGCTCTCAAAACTTGTGGATACCCATTTTTCGACCTAGCCTTAATAACGGCTGTAGCCAGTATAACTTGAAAAATGGGTTGAAATATGAGGTTCAGCCGTGATCTCGTTCTGTGGCATTTCCTTTTGCAACGGAGACATAGAACAGCTCGCCTGTGCTTCTGAATCAGTTTTTAGATGCAAGAGAGTGTGATGCTTTTTGTTGCACATTTTGCATTTGGTATTTACTCGACCATTAATATTAAGATGACTTGAGCGAAGGCAATTGAAACACAAACCACGAGATTTAACTATTTGACGACGCTGATCGACGGTCTCCTGAGCAAACTTTTTACAATAACACAAGAGATGCTGTTCGGAACAATGAGGACAGGATATTTTAGAAACTACGTGAAATGCTTTAGTACTATCTTTAGACTTGCTACTTTGAGGTTCTACAAATTCCAAAGCCCGAAAACGTTTATCCAAAAAGTCCCGAAAATCGTTTAAGGTGGGAAGTTCCTCGCAAGATTGACTTACTTGCAATTCCCACTGCTTCCGAGTCTCAACGTCCAACTTGGAGCCAATCAAATAAATAATAATAATATCCCAAGAGTCTACTTGCACCCCTAGATTTGACAATTCAGGTAAGCAATCGGTCGTAGTATCTAAAAGCTCCTTGAGAGCAATAGATGACTCGGCCGTCATTTGTTTTTGGTTTAGTAAACGCTTGAGAATACAATTGGCTAAAAATCTCTTATTATTGTAACGACTGTTTAACAGAGTTCAACATTTGTTATAATTTGCATGCGTGATCGGTATGTGCTTTATGAGTTGTGATGCTTCACCTGACAACTGAGATCTTAAATAGTGTAAACGTTGTACATCATCAAGCGATTGGTTACAATCAATAAGTGACAAAAACTAATCTCTAAACGTTGACCATTCCTGATATTTACCACTAAAAACAGGAATTGTTATTTTGGGCAATTTAGCAATTGACCTCATTTTCGGTTGGCTATGGTCTGGTGAGACATCACTAATTTCAGAAGACTGAAATTTAGGTAAAGCATTTTTTTATTCTACTTTATAGGTTATAAAAGTGTCTGTAACCGCTTCAAATACGTCATTTTTGATGTAACTGGTGGCACTCAATTCACTTTCTGTGTATTTGACCAAAAGCTCTTCATGTTTTCTTGTGAAATCTTCAAACTGTTTATCCAACAACTCCAAACGTGAGTCCACATATGCCTGATTTATTGTCTTTTGGAGATTTTTTGAAGTTAATTAGCCCTTTCTGAATGCGACCTTTAATATCTTCCAACAGCCTTAACTTAGCCTCCATGATTCCAAATAAAACTTTGGTATATGCAATTAATCGATGTGTCTAATTTGCTAAGTGTCAATTTGGAATTTTTCTAAGTGTTTGAACTGTACTTTAATTCTAGGTGAAAACGGGCATAGATTCGTGGTCTCTCCAATTTTTGACGAATTATTCTAAGTCCCAAGTTTCTTGCAAATTTTTACAAGCCTCTGACACTTGGAACTGTCAATGAAACAAATGTACTCACAGTTTTAATTTGCACTTATATCACTTTCCTATAACACTCCACTTAGTTTCGTCGACCTCGCTCCGCTCAGCTCAGGTTCGTCGACCACGCTCCACTTAGCTTCACACGTTTAGGTCAGCTTCAAACTTGCACTAGTTCGACCAACTTGCTGATGCTTAAATCTCAACTCCGACACCAGAGAGCGCTTTTAGCTTTTTCAAAAAATCGTTCCGGATCTTAGGACCTTATGATCATCGAAGATCTTTTTTTATCGAAGAGTTGGGAGTACTTCGTATCAATGAAACAAACTTTGTACTCAGAACGAAGACATTTAATCGGCTCGTAGCTATTTTTATTTTATTTTTTATTTTAAAAAAACACAAATCGGCCCATAAAAAGGCACTTTTGAACGTCAACATTTACATTAAAAATAGAACTGATTCTAGGCGCCACTTCCAAAAAGTAGTTTCGTATGGAGAAGAAGTGGCAAGAAACTCCACCGTTACTCTTTTAAAATGTTTTACAATATGTTGTATACATTAATTATATTTCTTTATGTGAAGACGATGCACCAAGAATAAAAATACTATACCACAATTGGTACAAAAAAAATAAAAATAAAGCAAAGGTATATAAATTAATCACGTGATAGGTACATTGTGCTCACATATTTACAAACAATTGTAAAAATATATGATTTTCCTAAAATATTAACTTGGAATAATACAGTGTGTGAGTAAAGTAAAAATAACCAAATACACAACACAATAAGCAAATAGTATGATTTTGTCTAGCCTCTAGATTGTCCTATGGAGCAGGACCAGCATGTTTCCAAGCATTCTTATCAAGGATATAATCCTCTTATTTGTAATATGCTTGATTACAAAGTGTTTTTTTAACATGAGTTTTAAACTTTCTTTCATTTAATTGCAATATTTCACCAGGTATTTTGTTGTAACATTTAACACAGTACCCCATAAAAGATCTATGTACTTTAGATAGTCTGAAAAATGGTTGATCTATTTTATTTTTATTTCTAGTGTTAATATTATGTCTATCACTTATTTTATTAAATAGATGCAGATTTTTTCTAACATTCATAATATTTTCATAAATGAACTGGCAAGGTACAGTCATTATATTAATCTTCCTAAATAGTTCCCTAAGAGATTCGCGGCGACGTAGATTGTAAATGGCTCTGACAGCTCTCTTTTGCAAAATAAAAATGGATTCAATGTCAGCAGCCCGACCCCACAGTAAAATGCCGTATGACATAATGCTGTGGAAGTAGCTGAAATAAACCAAACGCGCGGTTTCAACGTCTGTTAACTGTCTTATCTTTCTAACAGCATACGCTGCTGAGCTTAGTCGCCCCGCGAGAGATGTTATATGGGGTCCCCATTGTAACTTCTCGTCTAGCGTGATTCCTAGGAAAACCGTCTGATTACTAAATTCCAGTTTTTCTCCGTTCAATATGATGTCACATTCGCTACTTCTAACATTAGGTAATTTAAATCGAATGCATTTGGTTTTTTTCTCATTTAGTACCAAATTATTTACCGTAAACCAATCTTGGACCTGAAGAATAGAGTTGTTCACGTCGTCAAGATTTTGTGACCTTCGATCTATTTTAAAGATCAATGAAGTGTCATCTGCAAATAACACCATCTTCGGTTGATTTTGAAGTAACTGGGGTAAATCATTAATGTAGACTAAAAAGAGGAATGGACCCAATATCGAACCTTGAGGAACGCCCATTGATATTTCAGACCCTAATGAGTTTGTGCCGTTTATTTGTACTTTAACCTTTCTGTCTTTCAAGTATGATCTTAGCAAATCAAGAGCTTCATTCCTAATCCCATAGTGCTCCAGTTTCAGCAGAAGTGTCTGATGGTTTACGCAATCGAACGCCTTAGAGAGATCGCAAAAGATTCCAATGGCATCTTGTGATTCCTCCCAGGCGCTAAAAATGTTCTTTATTAGGGTGACACCGGCGTCAGTGGTACAACGTCCTTTAGTGAAACCGTACTGATGTTCATGCAAGATGGAGTTTTTATTAAAGTGACGTAACATTTGATTGAGCATCAACTTTTCAAACACCTTACTGAGAACTGGCAGAATTGACATGGGCCTATAATTATTGAGCTCTTTACTATCACCGGATTTGAACAATGGGATCACTTTACTATGTTTCATAAGATCCGGAAAGACTCCTTGGTCTACACTGGTGTTAAATATGAAAGCCAAATAGGGCGCAAGGGTTTCGATGAGAGATCTACAGACTTTTACAGACATTCCCCAGAGATCTTCTGTTGATTTAATTTTAAGATCTTTAAAAGCTTTTATAACAGCTTGGGGGTTTGTATGCTGAAACCTAAACGCCAAAGGGCATGGTTTTACATTATTTTTAAGTAAAGCAGCAGAAAGCGCGGGTGAGGAATTTAAATCTTCAGTAGTTTTAAGTGGAACATTAACAAAAAAGTTTTCAAATTCCTGAGCTATATCTACATTTGAGTTGATGGGGCCACGTGCAGTCACTAAATTAAATTCAATATTACGCTGTTTTTTCCTACCTGTTTCATTATTTATTATTTGCCAGGTAGATTTTATTTTATCATCAGCTGATTTTATTTTATTACTAATATATAGAGCTTTAGCTATTTTGCACACATTTTTAAATAATTTTGAATATCTTGCAACATACTGATGAAAACTTGTATGAGTCACATGTTGCTTTAGGCCGTAAAGTTCAAATAGATTTTCTCTACTTTTACGAATGCCAGGAGTGGCCCAATCACTAAATAAAAACTTTGTATTAATACTTTTAATCTTTAGTGGAAAAGTTTTATTAAATTGCGTGTTTAATAGTGAAAAGAACTCGGCGTAGAACTCATTTGGGTCACCTATATTATTAAAACTTTGTTTACATAATTGACTGGCCAAAGAATCATTTAATTTCTCTAAATCTTTACATGTAATTTGCCTAAACATTATTTGAGTTTTTTGTAAAGGCGTATATGAGCAAAACATTATTGTTTGTCCACTGTGATCAGATGGCAACTTATTTACTATTTGTTTGTGTAAGTAATCACAATTGCAAAAAACATTATCTATACAAGTAGCAGAAGAAGCTGTCACTCGGGTAGGTTCAATAAAAACATTAGACAGATCAAATGACATAAAAAGACTTAATAATCTGACTGTACCAGAGTTATTTTCTAATAAATTAATATTAAAGTCCCCGCAGATTATTATTGACTTACTACTAGCACTAAGTTTCTTTAACACATCTTCCATTACAGAATCAAACACAGGTAGATTCTGGTAACTTGGAGGTCTGTATACGCATACTATGACATGCTGATCAAGCTCAACACAGGACAATTCAATGGCGTGCTCAACAGACAGTCCGATGATGTCTTTTCGTTCTTTCGATTTAATTGAATTTTTAACTAATATTAATGAACCGCCATGTATCATACGTTTTCGGCTAAAATGGCTAACAACACAATAATTTGCATAATTAATTGACATTACTTGATGATCTTTTAACCAATGTTCTGTTAAACAAATAACGTCAAGCATAGTACTTTCTAGAAACAATTCTATTTCCAATAATTTGGAAGCGCAACCTTGGATATTTTGATTAAATAAATTTAAAGTGTGTTGCACTTCCTTTGGTTTTTTATTACTATAAGTTATTTTGCCAGAAGATACTTTATTATTATTCTCTAGTAATAATTGGTTATTTAAAGGGGTAACTTCTGTTGTCTTACTAACTAGTTTAAAGTATTATCCGGAGTGACCTCTACAACTACAACTGACGAGTCTACAATGGCGGTATGGGTTCCAGCAGGAAAAGTATAACCTATCTGACTGGTAGTGCCCTCCAAGGATGTTGGTCTTATGGTTGGATCCTCCTTCGTACAACATGATGCATCATAATTAGTCTCTATGTTGCTTGTATAACTAGGCAACACAGACTCGTCACTAATACTACAATCTGTTATATTATCTATAACCTCATTAATATTATAAGCTATCAACATAGCTATCCGATGTCTATTATACCAAGACAGAGATAAGGTTCTCTGAGTTAACTTAAAACCACTAACAAACTTGTTAGTGTCAAAATACAATAATTTGTCACTATGACAACATGTCAGCTTGTGAATAGTACGATTCAACTTATAAATATAATTATTCTCGTCACCTGATAAAGAACCAGAATAAGGAAAAGCACACAACATCAGCTTTCCTATGTTTAATTTAATTAAGGTGTTCACACCATCCACTATGTCCTTTCTGGTAATACCAGTACTATTTCCTAATAGCAAAACCATAGTAGAATAATTTTCTAGGTTTGTATTTGCAATTATTTTAATCATTTGTTTAAAACTTATGTTATGATAACTATGGTTAGTAAAACTATGGCTAAGGTAATTGAGTAAAATTTTTCCAAAGCCAGAACCTAATTCGTCACCAAAAAATATTGTCTTGTTTTCCTTTATATTAACACAGGTCTCTGCTGGAAGAGCCAACACTGGAGGGGGCAAGTTAGGCTGAGGCTGAAAAGGTGGTGATTGGTTGGCACATCTATATCGCGGCGCCCCCGTAAGGGGGCGTTGCGTGCGGTGCCGGGGCTTCACCCCCCGACCGCGGATGCCATACGGCGACCCGTAAATACGGGCCTCTCATTATGGTTGCATCATGGCAGTAGATTTTTGGGCGCGCGCGGGCAACGCGTGCCCATATGAGTGATTGCTATTTTGTTTCTGTAGGAGCGCCGCGACGCTTATAGTAAAGCGCCGATTTCTTCACGTCATCTCGGCGGTCTGCCGCCGCCAGGTGAGACCCCTAGTTACCTAGGGGAGGCCCGGCGACGACGACCAGCGACGGAGATGCCGACTCGACGCGCCTACAGAGTAGGTGAGTGGCCCCCGCCCGTCCAGATCACGGTCGAGCCCGCGGATGCCAGCGACATGTTCGATCCGATGGACGAACACGGCGACATAGCCGCGGGCGAGTCGTAGGCTGCAGCGCGGGGAGGCGCCAGTGAGTCGGGCGTATGGGTGGCACTTGGCACTGACCTTGCTGTTGTCTTGATGGTGGCGGAATTTTTTGCTGGCCGCTCTCGCTCAGCCATTGCCGGTCCCGCCAGCGGGAGGCGGGGGCCGGTTACGGCGGTGTGCGGAGCTGGCGCAGCTTTGGTCCTCTCTTGTGTGGGCACAGGAGCCGCCGCAGCAGGCGCGGGCGGTGCGTGCGGTGGGTGCGCGGGGGGGCGCGGGCGGTGTGCGGGGGCGCGCGGGTTGTGCGAGGTATTCGCGCGGCGTGGCGGGGCGCGCGGCGTAGGCGGCGGCGTACACGGCGGCATATGCAGCGCAGCGCTCGGGCGCGGGTGCGGGAGCACGCGCGGGCGGTGCCGCGTCGCGCGCGTGCGGCGCACGACTGGGGTTAGCGGCAGGCCCCGGGGCCTGGATGGGTACCGGGCGGAACGCGGCGGGGCGGATCACTACCGCGTGCGGTCGGCTCGACGACGGCGTGGGCGCAGCGCGCGCAGGCGCCAGTGAGGTCGGTGGGCCGGCAGCAGCAGCGGCGCTCGATCCCTCTTCCTTCTTCTTCCTCTTCTTTTCCTTCTTTTCACTCCGTGTGGAGCCGGCCGGCGGTGCACAGGACGACGCAACACCGATGATCGGCATCGACGACGTCCTATCCAGCGCCGGGCGGGACTCCGGTGAGCCGGCATCGCAGCCCAACGAGCCGCGCCCTTTTTACTTTTTGGGATATCGCTAGTGAACAGCGTGAAGGCGAGAGGAGATAGTACGGAACCCTGAGGGACACCGGCGCGAATAGGATGAGGGGACGAGAGTGCTTCCTCGATGCGATAGCGAAAGGTGCGATTCGACAAAAAGTCTCGTAAGATGAGCACGAGACGATCTGGAACTCCTAGTTGGTAGAGCTTGTATATCAAGCCGTTGTGCCAGACTTTGTCGAAGGCTTTCGTTATGTCGAAGAATAGCACACCCGTCGTCGCGTTACGCTGCAGACCAGCGCATAAGTGCTCTACGATACGGTGGACCTGTTGGGTGCCCGAGTGTTGGCTACGGAATCCAAACTGCTTGTTGGGTATGAGGCTCTTTGCTTCGGCGTAGTCTTTGAGACGCTTATAAATAAGCCTCTCGTAGACTTTGCCGAGGACATTGAGTAAGCTAATAGGGCGGTAGCTGGAGGGCTCAGACTTTGGCTTGCCTGGCTTTGGGATACCGATGACGGTGGCTTCTTTCCATGCTTGTGGGAAGATGTTGTTGCTCAAGGCGCCATTGAAGATGGCAGTCATAAGCATTATTAGCGGGGCAGGAAGGAGTTTGTATACCTTATTGGTAATACCATCCGAACCGGGGGCCTTACGAGCGTGGAGCCCTTTAATGATGTCGTGCACTTCGTCTGGAGTGACGGGAGGCAGAGGATCATCAGGGTCTTCGACGGGAGGGAGGGAGGCTCTTCGTTCGACTTCAGCGTCGACCTTGTTCAGGTGAGCTTGGTCTACTGGTTGGGAGCTGGGAGAACATTGGGACTCTAGGCTGTCGGCAAGACTTTCAGCCTTATCGGGACTGTCGAAAGCGACACTATTGTCGGGGCGGATGAGGACATTTAATAATTTGTTTGTTTGTTTGGCATCTCGCAGGTCAACCTACGCGGTTGTCGTCTGCTTAAGCGGACTTGGGACATTTAATAATGTTTTTTTTGTTTGTTTGTTTGGCATCTCGCAGGTCAACCTATGCGGTTGTCGTCTGCTTAAGCGGACTTGAAGGACATTTAATAAATAATTTCGAGGTCTCTTATAGTTCGCTTGGTAACGAAACCATAGCGCGAATTTAAACCGGCCAACGCCATCTATCGAGACACGAGGTAAACTTTTCAGCAATATTGGTTTAGGTTTAGTCGAGTTAAATATTATAACGTAAACAGATTTAAATATGATTCTGTCTCTTTCCCGCGTGATTTCACCGATCTGCTCGAAAGCCAGTTTAACCTATAAGTCCGCTATTTTGTTGCGGTGTCGGTTTTTCATTCAGACGGATCTGTGGCAGTCGAGAAGTGCAACTCCCATTTTATTGTAAAATGGATGTTGGTTTTACGGAAAAACTAATCCAAGAAGTCCGAAGTAGACAATATATATATAATTATAATGTATTATACTGTATTTACTCAGCCTTATTATAAAAATCTCGCGAAGCGCTGATTAGCCGCTGCTTAGCTAAGTAATTAGTTAGATTTTTCTCTTTAACTTTTCTTTATTTATAAACGCTAGTTAGTTGGTGATTAGTAGCAAAACGAAATAGAGGTGAAATTATGCGTTCGGCACACACACACACACAAACATTATAATCAAAATAGTCGACTACAAAACAGAATTTTAAGAATAAAGTTGCCAGACATAAGGTTTTTGAATCGGTCGTGATTTGGACAGATATCAGTAAAAATTTCAACAGTTATTATGAATAAAATCATTTATTATGTTTCTTTTATTGTGTTTGAAATGGTAGCAACGAAAATAATAAGCTCCAATAATTGGAGTTAACAGGATCTCTGAATATGTAATTACTTATGAATACTGACCCAATTTTTTTTAAAACAGTACCCAATAATTGCTATGTACTTGCATGTCCTATACGCTTGTTCAGATGAATATTCTCTTTTAGAAATGTATGTGGATACTTGTGTCTATTCTATATTATACTGCCTATTGCTTTTCCATCGGGGTTTCAGTGTCTTTTAATACAATAATTATACTTTCTAACAGGTACAAGTTTGACTGCTGCTATGAAAACACCAATACTATTCAACCTCGCAAAGAGGGTGAGGGAGGAGACCATGACAAGTGAAAAAGATGAGGAATGAGACAGGGCATGAGAAAAACATGGCACCTATGTGTTTGGAAGAAGAATATTGGAAATAAAAGGTATCAAAATAAATTGTTTAAATATGTATGAACGTAACCGAGGCAAAAGGAGGTTGTAAGGATCTTAGCAGGTGGCGTTCTGTGGTTTCTGCCAGCCCCCATGGGAAGAAGGCTTGAGTGTATGTATGTATGTATGTATAATTTTTTTTTTTTAAGAAATGTCTTAAGTTATTTGTGTGTGACTGCCACAACGTAGCTTTTATTTAGTTCTGGGTCTTAGAATTGCCTTCATAAGGTGAGGGGCACGTGAGAAAACACATTCCTCACGAACTCATTAATTTCAAACCTCCTGAGCACATATTGAGTCGCCTCCGGATTGAACATTCCGTATATTATAGGAGAACAATATATATTAGATAACCATTCTCGCAGTGGATTTAAACGAGATTTTTAGGGTCTTTCACCGTTCACTTCCGCCATAATCAGCCTGTAACGTTCCCAATGCTGGGATAGAGGTCTCCGCTCTGTGAAAGGGAGTGGACCGAAATCAACAACGCGGGCACAGTTGGGGTTGGTAGATGTCACATGTCTTCGAATTTATGGTTCTAGGATATGCCGGTTTAATCACGATGTATTCATTCACCGTTTTGATAGCAGTGGTGATGAAATAATTTACACAAATTAAAGCGCCTGTCTGGGTTTGAATCTACGACCTACAACTTTCGGCGTTTCGGAATAAATACATCGTTTTTTTTTACGGGATTTCCAAAACGACTTAACGTTTTGGAAATCCCGTAAAAAAATTCGAAATCCATATTTACTGAGGCACATCTCGGTATTAGAAACAAAATAACCTCGAGGCACACAATAATCCTGTTGAATCGATCAGCTGATTCAAACAAAATCCGCAGTCTTGCCCCTTAGCATCCTCTTACGGCCAAAACCCAATAACGTAGCTATCTCCAATTTTGGCGTAATAGATATATAAAAACCTATTAATCTCTGGTTTTCACGGCCCAATAAAGCCAAAGTATATTGCTACAATTAAACTGACTCGCATGGTGTTCCGCGACTCGAATAGCGACATAATGAAGTAATGTTTCGCAACGGGATTTGTTCAGCAATTTCTCATATTTTACATTCGCGTTTCATGTGTGGAAATTCAAAGTAGGCATACTACTATAATTTTCAAAGGCTTTTTGAATGCTGAGACCAGTTATTTGCCAAGCGTCGGTGATCCGCATCAGACCACAAATATAGAAAACACATATAAGACATAGACGTTAATTGGTTAGTGAAACAGCTGCTCTTCAACAGCGCGTCGTAAATTACACATCGGATACTAATTGTATCTTGATTGCGCTAATGAGGCGTATTGATGCGTTTAGCAAAGCGTAATGTTCTGTTTATGTAATTCTGATTGCCTATATTACGCACATGCATTACATTTGCACGTATCAGTCAAAAATAATATATCAAATCTAAACATGTTGTCCCGTAAGTCGACGTCAAACCGGAATCGGGTGATGGTCAAGTCATGAACAATAAAAATAAAAACTATTGCAATGCATTTAAAAATTACGGGCATTTACAAAAAAAAAACCAGAAAAAATGGACTGCCTGTGAAGGTATTTTAACTCTTGTTGCTAACGACTTTAACCTTTTGTTTTTTATAAACTTTTTGTTTTATTTTTTCGGTTAACTATATGACCCGACCTATGAGCCGACTCCGGCTTTACGTCGACTTACTGGAAACCGTGTCTAACCAATACGCTAACTCATCCATCACTTTAATGGCAAAATAAAGTACACTTTATTTAAAAGTCGCCTTATATGTACACCTATAAGGCGACTTTTACAATTAAATATAATATAAGTTATTTATTTCTTAATTAATATTCTTATTTATACTATATTTGTATTTAATTCATATGTACTTTCTTAATAACTGAACATTACTGAAATCTTTAAGGGAAAAACTCCGTGACGAAAAATGGACTTTTAAACGATAAATATTTTTTTTTCTGTAAGAGGTTTGTACAAACACTTTTACACGTCAATCATATTTTAAAAACTAGATGAGGTCGGCGTTTCCTCTCTGACTACTCTGAGAAGAAAGGCTGAAACAAACTCAGAGGTCACAGTCTCTTTTAAAGTCCAGACATAATTAAATATGTAGATTGGTATCTGAAATGGTCTTTGGAGGAACGAACCACACAGATTGAGTGGAACTGTCCAGTCAGTGCACGAATTTGTCAGTAATCGTGCAACTCAGCTCAGAACTTAAGGAACTTAACGATTCAACGATCAATACCAAAGAAAGGACATTAACATTTTGTGTAAATTTATTGGAGCAGCTCAATCCCAAGTTTTTGTGTCCTCCATATAGACTTTGACAATATAATAGGCTTTCTGGCATAGTTTCCGGATTATAAAACATTTAATTTATGAAGCCTTAGTTCTTGATTGTGGCTAAGAAGTTTTATAGAAAACATACACATTGGCATCTAAACGAGCCCTCTGTTTTCTTGAACCTGGTATTAGGAACAACAACTTTGTGTAATAGTTAATATAAGTTTGAATATCGCCAACCCGTCTTGAGCAAGCGTGGTGATCAATGCTCGTGCTTTCTGTATGACCAAAAAAGGCAGTTGTCCTGCAGTCAGCAGTGGGACCCTAATAGGTGTTATTAATACATACGGCAGCTATTAAAATATTTTATGTTCTAATCCATAAATCTAACCTAATTTAACCTTAATAATGGTCATTGTTCTAAGTGAATTTGGTCCAGAGTTCTTTTCTTTATTCTCGACACAAGGACTAAAATTCAAGGATTTCACATTTATTTAATAACATCCACAAAATAAACACAACTAGTACGTGCATAAATAAGACAGACTCGTATAAGCGTAACGCAGAGCACGACTCATCGTTACGTTTATAAGACTCCGGACTTCGTACTGTACCTGCGGTTAGTTCACGACTAACTGCGGGTGTGGGGTACAGTGAACTGCTCGGCGAAACACAACTTTTTACAGTACTCGCCGACGAGTATAACTTCACCTGACTGTAGCATCACCACATGGTATGTTGAATGAGGACATAGCTGTAATAAGTCCGAGCAGTTTCTGTAATCAAAGCAGTCTTGTAATTTAGGTATTCGTAAAATAAATAATAATTAACAGAAATATGGAAATATTATGAAACATTTCAGAATAACTACTGTTCAATTTTTGTAAGTCGGTAAATTAAATTCTATTAAATCGCACACCACGCGAGGGGCAAAATCAGAACTAGCGCTGCCATCTTGTTTTTTTAAACACAATTTTCATACAAATGTATAACAATGAATGCCAAAGCTCTCAAGATAGTATAGTTGTTGAAACAGTATAAAACAGATAATCAAGCGATTAGGAAGAAAGAAAAACCGTAGATAAAGGTTTTAACAAAGTCAAATTAATTAAAGTGAGACCCTCAAAAGCCTTAACTAAATCTTACAAAGCCAACTTCAAAGTCTGTTAGCTTTACAGATTAGTCACAAGAAAAACACTTACAGGCCTATAAATTAATAAATCAGTACCTTAAACAGTTTGCAAAGCGAGGGAGAAACTTAGTAGTAAAAGGGAAAGTTTATTTATAGATCCTTTGCTATAGTTTTCCTTAAGCTCTTCGACATAGCCCCTCGAACAATATGAGAAGTTTAATACCAAATTGTGCCACAGAATAATAAAGAAAAAATAACTTTCTTGAAATATTGTTTCAGGTACAGGAGGTAAGCCTGTGTTTCTTAAGTTGGGAGCTTTTCCATTTATTGCGTAAAATTGTGAGAAAAACTACAGCTATATGAACCTCGTCGAAATTTCTTATTCTTTGAACTGGTGCTTAATAGACGTAAAGACTGTTGGTCCCCTATCGTAAAGATAGTAGCACAGCATCATGCAGAGTGGAAGCCTTCTTGTCACAGTCACGGCGTGCAGCTGCCGACTATTTATTTTCTTTGTTATTTTGTATGCACGTGTATCTGTGACAAATAAATCCATTTTTCTGTCTTTCTTATTTGTAAAAAAATATAATTGCTTGTTTTTTTTTTATATGGCCAACATTTTAAAGCTTTTTGTGACTAATTATGAGTTTATGCTACAAGATCTATAAGAAAAATTCAAGAATTATAAGAATGTATAGTCAGTTTCGTTTACAATAAAACTGCAAAAACCTGTGACATCAGAAATGTAGAACCCAAAAACCAAAAACCTTGGTTAGAGTAATGTCATAACATATTTATAACAAACACTTTATCTCACTCACTTCCTCATATCACTCTCACACTACCTCCGAACCCACACATACATTACATTCGTTCAATACATTTCTTCGACACATCCTATTTCAAACCATTGTTTTAACGGTTATATTTATTTTATTTTACGTGTGTTTATTTTTGATTTTGTTTAAATTAAAATTTTCAAATCAATTAGTAGATAACATTTACAATTTAGTATCGACTCTGAAATTTAAAATTGTTTAAAACTCTCAAGGACTCCACGAGATAGGCTCGACCTAGTGTGGAGTCCACAAGTTAAAAAATTAAAATATGTTTCCCTTGTAACTAAAATTTTGGGAGTTATTTATTTTGTACTTTATTTACATGGAAATGTAAGCACTCTATGGTTAATAAACGATTTATTTTCATTACTTGAAACATTTAGGTAAACAAATAATCAGGGTTGTATGACTTCATAACATTTTGTAAGTCAATGAATAATAACATTCATTTGTAAAATTGTTCGAGAGACTGTTGTTAAACCGACTAACGAGTGTTATTGACCCGAAGTTAATCCAGGAGCAAGCTGGTTTCAGACCCGTCATGTCTTGCTGCAATCAGACCCTCAAACTCGTTCAACACATTGAGGATGGTTTCGAGACAGGAATGGTCACAGGCGCTGTATTCATGGCGGTGGCAAGCTCCTACGAAAGAGCCAAAAAGATCTCCGACACACGACATCCTTTGCACGACAATATCCTTGCTCGTTTTTTAAAGTCTGTCGCCCCACTCACTGGAGAACGTTCTAAGGAAAGACTGAAGCTGTGGCAGTATTTCCTAACCCAAACCCATCGTTCCACCCGCTGAAGATCTTCCACCTGGACATGAGTTGCCTTAGGTAACCTGGAAGTCTTTAAACAGACTCCGGTCTCAGGTTGGCCGAAGCAAGGAAAACTTGTTCAGGTGGAGATTCATAAACAACTCAGCCTTTTAGTGTAAATGTGGTGCTGTTCCACAAACGATGGGTGGGACACTCGATATCATGTCTTGCATGTCCTGTCAGCTGCACATTACAGGATCTGATGGACGCTAGTGATGACGCCAAACACGTAGCCGAATTCTGGGCAGAGTCCATTTAGTTGCAATCGACACGCTTAGAAGAAATAATCGTAAAATTGTATATTTTTACGTACAAATTTTCCCTTGAATGAATTTTATTCGGTAAGTTATTATAGCCCCTATTACATGAGACTTAAACATAACTGGCAAAAGGTAGGTGTATTATACAAGATGTCCCGTAAGTCGACATCAAGCCGGAGTCGGGTGATAGGTCGGGTCAAAATAGTTAACAAAAAAAAATGTAGCAACAGGAGTTAAGATACCGTCACAGGCAGTAGATTTTCTACTTTTTTTATAATTTCCCGTAATTTAGAAACACATAGGAAAAATATTTTTTTCTGTAAACCAAACTTATCACCCGATTCCGGCTTGACCTTGGCTTACTGTATATAGAATACAGGAGTGACGTTATTTTATATAACTGTTTTCCTTGCAGCAACGCTCAATACTCTCCATTTAGAAAGACATTTATATCCTTTTTTCTATATCAGCAGTACAATCTACGACATCGTTCCGCAAAACTTTGCCAAACCGTATTGTACCAAACAAATTGTTACTGGCTAACTATAAATCTGCGGAAGGCTGTTGACAAAATATATTGCGCTGTTATTTTGTCGCTTCGACATTTTGTTTAACACTGTATGTTGAGAAAATTGGAGTGATTTTGCAAGCTTAGTTTACCTACTTATTTATTTACTTACTAAGAACACTATTTATGAAAACAGTTGCAATAATAAAAGTGCTCGTTGCTTGTTTTGCTCGAATTCGATTGTCAAATACTTCCAAGAGTTTTTCGTATCTTCTTACAATTTAATGCTTATTTGGTAAAGTGAGAACTTAGTGAAATAATTGAACCTTTTTCAAAATGTCCTGGCAAATAAAACTCATGGTCCCTGTACTAACCCACAAATGGCGAGTCTCGTACTCGTACGTTGCATTTATTCCTTGAAAAGGCAACCGTTTTATTGTCACCCTTTTTTTTTGTGATACTAACGTTACTTCACACTATAGGCCCCTCAATTTCTAAAACCTCTAACTTTACCATTCGATCACCCGAATACCAACCCTAGTGTCCACAACACAGGGTCTATATTTCCCCAAAAAGATTATTCTTCTTACAAAATTTTTCAATAAATTCAAGCAACATTATAGAACAGCATGCCTTTAAACAAAACTACACCTTATGCCAAAATTTTAAGGTAGAAACTCCTTTGTAAATAAAAATATGGTTACGTATTTGCCGTCGTGTCGCGGTTCCGTAGAATGCGAACCCTTTAATAAAGGATAATGACATAATGTGAAAAGTTTAGACTAGTTACAACCAAGGAAACTTGGATCCGGCTGCGAATGAACAACATCTTAGGAATGATTCATCTAAGTCATGACAATATCAAAAATGTTTGAGTAAAACGCTTGCGCCAAAAATACAAAGCAAAGAACTGGTTTATTTTCATAAATTAAAATGATTTGTATAAGATGACATTAGGTATTTGATACAAAGTTAAAATAATAGTTTATTTAACTGGTAACATTTGAAAAGATTTGTATTTATTTGATTTTTTATTATTTATTCAGTTGGTAACATTTTAGTCGTTCAGATATCGATGCAAAAAGATTATTTCGTGTGTGTTTTATTCTTATGTTACCCTTATTGCTTGATTGTTAGATAATCTTTACGTTATACTGAGTCGTGGTTAACGGACAGTCTTGGTCGTGCCTTCTTGTTAAGACGCTGAACTATCGTCTAATAAACTGACTGCCACGTTGGCCTTGTGGACGTAAACTGCCGAGCGTGAGGCCCTGGGTTCGATTCCATGGTCGGGTGAAAAGTGTTTTTGGAATTTCCCATTGGGAGTGTTTTATTTTATTTTATAAATGGCATCTCGCAGGTCAACCTATGAGGTTGTCGTCTGCTTAGACGGACTTGCCTGTGGTTGCCCTAATAAATGAAGGCCTCCAGCCAGGACTTAAACTTATGTACTAACTTAAAAACTAAGCGACAACGCTAAGGGCACCCCCTGTGGGGTACGAACCTCGGCTTGGGGCGTCGCTGGAAGAGGGCAGCAAGGGACTAGCTGGATCAGGATTTGAGTGATTTAGGGACGAATTTAAAGCTACAGGCTCAGCGGCGCGGGCTGGCTCGAGCAAGGGTCGGGAGGAGCGTGGATTTGGGCGTCGCGGCGGGCCTCGGCGGCGAGGACGGTAGGATGGCGATCGGGTTTTGGGCTTATGTAGTGTGCTGGTGGCCTACTCTCCTGGAGGAGGGTAGTGGCGTCGTCGGGGGCGATTAAAGTATGCCTTGGTCGGCGAATACTGCTAATGCGGGAGGGAATGTAGCGGGCGGCCGCTGAGATCAAGGGGTTGGAGAGTTTAATGCCACAGTCAAAGAAGCGCTTCGATAAGCGTTTCATGAACTGGTTTATGGTAGGCATTTTAAGATCGATGTGGAGATTTATATTACGGACATAGAAGAGGGCACCCGTGACCTTTCCTAGGAAACGGTTCTGGAGGGTCTGCATCTTATGGAGATGACGTGGGTGAGCGTGCGCAAATACAACGCAGGCATAGGTCATGATGGGACGGATGACTGCGGTGTAGATGCGCAGCTTGCATTTAAGTGACAGTTTACTACGGGCTGTCAGTACAAAGTGGAGCCTGCTAAGAGCGAAGGAGGCGCGCGCGCGAACCGCCTTAATATGAGCCTTAAAGGTAAGGTTTTCATCGAGGATCACGCCTAGGTATTTTGCTTGCTTCTCCCAGGGGATCGGCTTACCGTACATAGTGATCGGGCTGGGAAGTGGGGGAGGGAGTCGACGACGTCTCGAGAAGAGAACCGCCTGACTCTTATCAGGTTTGACCTCGATTCTCCATTTCCGGAACCAAGCGCCTAAGACGTTTGCGGAGGTTTGGAGAGTACGAGCTATAGCATTGGGACAATGACCGGTATAGTAAACGGCAGTGTCGTCGGCGAAGAGAGCCAACTGAGCCTTTTTACTCTGTGGGATATCGCTGGTGAACAGCGTGAAGACTAGAGGAGATATGACGGAACCCTGAGGGACACCGGCGCGAATAGGGTGAGGGGACGAGAGTGCACCCTCGATGCGATAGCGGAAGGTGCGATTCGACAAAAAGTCTCCTAAGATGAGCACGAGACGATCTGGCACTCCTAGTTGGTAAAGCTTGTATATCAAGCCGTTGTGCCAGAATTTGTCGAAGGCTTTCGCTATGTCGAAGAATAGCACACCCGTCGTCGCGTTACGCTGCGTACTGGCGCACAAGTGCTCTACGAGACGGTGGACCTGGTGGATACTCGAGTGTTGGGGACGGAAACCAAACTGCTCGTTGGGAATGAGGCTCTTTGCTTCGGCGTAGTCTTTGAGACGCTTATAAATAAGCTTCTCGTAGATTTTGCCGAGGACGTTGAGTACGCTAATGGGATGGTAGCTGGAGGGCTCAGACTTTGGCTTGCCTGGCTTTGGGATACCGATGACTGTTGCTTCTTTCCACGCTTGTGGGAAGATGTTGTTGCTCAAGGAGCCATTGAAGATGGCGGTCATGAGCATTATTAGAGGGGCAGGTAGGAGTTTGTATAACTTGTTGGTAATACCGTCCGAACCGGTGGCTTTACGAGCTTGGAGCCCTTTTATGATGTCGTGCACTTCGTCTGGAGTGACGGGAGGCAGAGGATCATCAGGGTCTTCGACGGGTGGAAGTGAGGCTCTCCATTCGACTTCAGCGTCGACCTTGTTCAGGTGAGCTTGTTCTACTGGTTGAGAGCTGGGAGAACACTGGGACTCTAGGCTGTCAGCAAGGCATTCGGCTTTGTCGGTGCTGTCAAAAGCGACACTATTGTCGGGGCAGATGAGAGGAGGCATAGAGACCTCTTCTGAGGAACGCAATTTCCTCTGTAATTGCCAGAAGGCTTGATGAGTGGGCTCGAGTTCACTGAGCATCTTGTTCCAGCCCTCAGAGCGAACCTCCCCTATGCGTTTCTTTACAGCACGCTGTAAATGGCGCATGTGGGCTTTGTTCGCGTCACAAGGGAAGGAGTCGTAGGCACGGATGGCCGCGTTCTTCTCGGTTATCAGGTCACGTACGTCAGTAGGTAGTTTTCAGCGATGGTCTTCCATCACAGGAACTTCCCGTGAACAATCCGTCAATACGGATTGAACGTGCTCTGTAAACGAGTTGATTGCGGCCGTCGTGTCGGCGACTGACACTATGTGATCGGGGATGATTAGGAGTGTTGTGGTTTCAATATTAATATCTTAGAGAATAGTTCAAATAGCAGTCGATTATTAAGCCTCTTTAAATCGTTCAATCTGTCAAATGTGTTTTCAGAACCCACCCGCATAACTACAAATTCTGCTACATGCATTAATAATATTTTTTGTTGCTGCGACTACTTACATAAAGCCATTGTAAATTATCTCCCTTCTGATCACAGCGGTCAAACCATTGCTTTCAAGTTAAACACACCTTTACAAAAAATTCACATACAATCTAGACAAATAACGCCCAGCAATCTAAATAGATTTAATAATAACTTAATTAGTAAGTTAAGTATACCGGGGCCATATTAGAAACAATGTAAACGAATTGTATGAGGAATTCTTTTCGGTAGTGAGCACCGAGTTCAATAATACTTTAAAGTAAAAAAAAAAGAAAAAAAAAAAAAATGCCCCAATTTTTTGTTCAGTGTCAGGGCAACTAAGGATGTTAGGAAAAGTAGGGAAAAATTGTTTGAGCTGTATGGCCTTAAGCCTTATATAACTCTGAAACGTTTAATAAATACGTTGCTAATTACTCTAAAACTTTTAAAAACACCTGCAAGGTAGCTAAAACCTTGTACATTAGCAACAAGATCAAAACAGCAGATAATAAAATAAAGACGGTTTGGAAAATTATCAATGACGAAACCAACAGAAATAAAAGACACAATAATGATTTCACACTTCAGACTTCAAGTGGTCTCGTAAGCACTAACAAAGAAGTTGCTCAAGAGTTTGTTAATTTATTTACCAGTATCCCACTTAAAACGACTGAAACCTTAAACTCCTCGCCCTTGTGTTCTATTGACTTATTAAACGCAAACATTTCATCTTGCCAGATTGAATTTAAATTCAAGCATATAAACCCCATAATAGTAGTGAAAGCTTTCAAGCAAATCAAGATCAAACTAACAGAAAATATATGGGGAATGTCTGTTAAAGTTTGTACCTCCATTATTGAGACTTTAGCGCTGTACAAGTACCAAAGCCCCGTACAAGTAAGCCAAGGCTTTAATATTTAATTTGTGTGTGGATTAAGGAGTATTCCCGGATCTGATGAAACACAGTACTTTTCAAATCCGGGGACAGTAAAGACAGCAATAGTTGGTCTAGTGGTCGCAATCGCTACTGCTGAGCATGAGGTCCTGGGTTCGATTCCCAGGTCTGGCAAAAGTGTTATTGGGATTTTCTATCTGGAATTTCTCAGTAGCAGCCCGGAGTACGGATTTGTGCCCGGTTGATGGCAATAGGTTCGCCCCCCTATTACATGGGACTTAAACATAACTGGCGAAATGAGGGTGTACTATAGGTACACCTCTGCCCAACCCTTTGGGGAAACAAGGCGTGAGGTTATGTTATGTAGTTATAGACCCGTATCCGTGTTGCCGGTTTTCAGCAAGGTGTTTGGAAAGGTAATGCTGAATCAAATGTTAAATAATTTCTACACCAATAATATGTAACACGGTCAACAGTATGGTTTCACCAAAGGACGTTGTACGACTGACGCCGGTGTCACCTTATTAAAACACATATTTACGGCGTGGGAAGAGGCTCAAGACGCCATAGGAATCTTTTGTGACCTCTCCAAGCCATTTGATTGCGTCGACCACGAAACCTTACTCTTAAAACTTGAACAATACGGACTAGTTGTCATTCCACCAATTCGCACTAAGCGCTTCCAAACATCTTTCATAATGCGTACGGCAAAAGAGTGGAACTCACTACCTGCGTCTGTGTTCCCGAACGCATTTAACCCGAACCTCTTCAAAGTTAGAGTGAACAAGCTTCTTCTTGGTAAGCTCACTCCATCGTAGACTTTGTCTCTGTCACTTCTGACCTAGACTAGAGTCAAGAGCAAACCCATCTCAAATAAAAACTTGGAAAACTTGCGCAAGTTTTCAACTTTAGTAAAATCTTATTTGAATGATAGACAACAGCAAGTCCAAATAAACGGTGTCAATTCACTCGGACTAAAAGTAAAAATGGGTGTACCACAAGGCTCGATATTGGGTCCTTTCCTCTTTTTAGTTTATATTAATGATCTACCCATTTGCTTAAAACCCAACCACATATGGTGTTATTTGCTGACAATACTTCGTTAATTTAAAAAATTAATAGACGTGCATCAAATCTTGACGACTTGAATAACGCCTTACTGCAGATACAAAATTGATTCACTCATTAATAATTTAGTATCAAATGGGAAAAAAACTAAGTGCATTACTAATTGTGAGATAGTATTGAATCAAGAGAGACTAGAATTTGTCGATAAAACTGTTTTCCTGGGGATCACGCTCGATTCAAAGCTTCAATGGGGTCCTCATTAAACATCCCTTGCAGGACGGCTAAGTTCAGCAGCATATGCTGTGAGAAAAATCCGTCAATTTACTGATGTAGATACCGCGAGACTAGTGTATTTTAGTTCCTCTCTTATTATTATGTCGTACGGTATTTTACAATGGGGACAGGCTGCAGACATCGAGTCTATTTTCATTCTGCAGAAAAGAGCCATCAGAGCCATATATGGCCTCCGCAGGCGCGACTTTCTAAGGGAACTGTTCAAATATATTAACATCATGACGGTACTTTGTCAATATATCTATGAAAACATCATGTACGTAAGGAAAAATCTACATATTTTTAGTAAAAGATGTGAAAGACACAATTATGTCACTAGAAATAGGGACCAATTAGTACAACCAGGTTTCAGGCTGGCTAAAGTAGACTCATCTTTCATGAAAAACTCACACATTATCAAGTTGCACTACTGCTTATTAAACTTGATTTGTAAGAATAGTGAAATAAAGTAATTTATTAAGAATACATCCTGTATGAGAATGTATGTGAACGCGTGTGGGGTGAGTGTGTGTGATGCGGAGTGAGTGTGTGTGTGGTTGGGGTGACATACACATACGCTTGTATGTGCGTTGCAAAGGGAATTTTCAAACTCTAAGCATTTATTTTAATTGAACCATTTACAGGCACTTGTGAATTGTCAAGGGGTCGGTCAGTCAGAAATATGAAGCTAGTTGCCCATTCCAAAGCGGAGTAGGTACCTATGGAGAAGAACGGGCAAGAAACTCCATGGACACTCTTTTAAATTGTTCTTACAAATATGTATAATAGTTACATCATTTATGTTGAAACTATAAGTGAGAACGATGTACAAAAACCGTGCACGTTAAAAGCGTCCAGAGTGCAGCAAAACATAATTAAAAACAATCCAAGAAATAAATTATTAAAATAAGCCGTGGCAGCTAAGAGATGACCAGTCCAACTGACGGCGCCCGTTCACGAACATGACGCATGGATCAGCACCATTCAGCTCAACCATTTTGAAGGGAGCTAAATGATCCAACACACCCGCCACCGTCATCGTGACATTTGAGTGAGCATGACATACTATCAGCCGCCAGGGCACATTCAAGTCAATCTAATCAAGATAATAGTTTTAAAAAGATCTTCGATTTGGGTATAATCTAATGTATACACAAATATTTTTCTTAGCGTGAGTCCAGGCCTTTCGTAAAAATCAAGTGTTGAATGCCTGGACGGCAAATTCTTTTTCACTTTTAAAACCGCACGATGTGCCCATTCTGCTTCTATAAAAATGTGTTATTTGAAACGTCCCAAGCGCAAATGCAGTATCTAACTATACATTCACATAATGCTTGATACATACGAAGTATGAGCGCCTTTTCTGCAAAATTGCGCAGTTTCTTGAAGATATAAAGGGTGACAAGTAATTTTTTTTTTGTTTATGGCATCTCGCAGGTCAACCTATGAGGTTGTCGTCTGCTTAAACGGACTTGCCTGTGGTTGCCCTAATAAATTAAGGCCTCCAGCCGGGACTTAAACTTAAATACTAACTAAGAACTAAGCGACTACATGCTAAGGGCACCCCCTGTGGGGTACGAACCTCGGCTTAGGGCGTCGCTAGAAGAGGGCAGCAAGGGACTAGCTGCATCAGGATTTGAGTGAATTAGGGACGAATTTAAAGCTACAGGCTCAGCGGCGTGGGTGGGCTCGAGCAAGGGTCGGGAGGGGCGTGGATTTGGGCGTCGCAGCGGTCCTCGGCGGCGAGGACGGTATGATGGCGATCTTCCTGCTCTCCTGGAGGAGGGTAGTGGCGTCGTCGGGGGCGATTAGGGTATGCCTTGGTCGGCGAATACTGCTTATGCGGGAGGGCAGGGTGACAGGTAATTAGTGACCTATATATATACACATAATGGTACTCATCATAACAAACAACTTTCCCACAGAAACGATTTTTATGCTATTAGCGCGCGCGTAGCCCGTACGGTTGTTAAATGAATGAAAAAAGATTAACGCATTGTAAAAGTATAATAGTTTTATTTGTGAAAAGTAAGTTAATAAAATAACAGCTGATGGTGTGTTAATTCAAAATCAAAATATTTTATTTCACATAAACCTACATAGGCACGTATGAAACGTCAGATTCTAGGTGCACGGTTCCAATTGGTCGTTTCCTATGGAGAAGAGCCGGCAAGAAACTTCATGGTTACTCTTTTAAAAATATTTATCTTTTAAAATGTTTTTAATTACAGTGTTAATAGGCATGGGAGGACAGTGTAGGCCTGTCAACAAGTACCATATGTTAAACAAATAGACAATGGTCTATAAATGACAATGCCAGATCCTGCCCCAGCTATTTACAGGAAATGTCAGTTAATGAAAATAATTGTAATGATTAAACGACCTTTTCATAATACATTGTTTTTCAGTAGAACTTGCCGATTACAGATCAATGATAAAAGGCATTCAACCCCTGAATTTCCTATTGCGTTATTTATTGCGCATGATACACAACAAGAAAAAGTTTTAAATACATGTAAAACAAAATCTCATATTACGATTATAATAATTATGATAATGCGTAACGTATGTTGTTTAAATCGCTTTTTAACAATTTAAACTGCACCTAACCTATAATCAATGTCATTATTGTTTTAAGATTTTAACAGAAACCGCAAGTTCTACAGGCATTAGGGCAAATGTTTAGTTAACAGTGATAAATAAGCTTTAAGATGCTGCTTATTGCAGGCTTGTAAATGACTTTTTGATTTGAGTGGGGCAAAGTTCTATAGAGTTTCTGGCATTGTCCTTTACAATCCACAAGGCCTACGACGTTCTCACATTTACAAAATAAATTATTCTTGTTCGGTACTCAATATTCCATTGAGTTGACTGATGACGATGAAACGATTTTTATTTATTTAACAAGCGCATGAGCGCTTGGTATATTAAAAAAATCGTTTCATTGTGAAAGTTGTTTGTGATGATGAGTACAATCATGTGGTTTAGTATCGGTCACTAATTACCAGTCAACCAGTATATCATTTTCCTGATACTGGCTACAGTAGCTACCAGATGCGCTTTCCAAGTAAGTCGGAAATCTATCGTGATACCTAGATATTTAATAGAAGCTACTCTGGAAAGAGCTGAACAATCACAGTAAGGCCGATTTAAAGCTCTGTTGCAGGGGTAAGAGTATATCTTAAGTTTAAGCTTTATAGAGAGTTTGCTCACGCCGTCTATCTAAATCAAAACCGTCTATCTAAATCGAAATAGGTATATTTATACCTGCTTGGTTTTGTTGGTGTTCAAGGATAGAAGTCTGTCCATTCTCAGCCTTGTCAAAAGTTACCTTCAAAGTTTTTCCATGAAAGACCAAGACAGTGTCATCGGCAAACATAAGCAAGACGAGGCAGGCCAGAGAGGGTAGCCACACTACTAGTAGTAGTGTATACTTTAAAGATATAGATGAGAAAGAATGTGTTTTGTTCTAAATCCAAATTGGTTTTTATAAGCATGAATTTTTTTTTTAGATGGTTCATAACTCCTTGATAGTCAAATTTTTCCAGTATTTTGGTTATCGTTGATAAAAGAGAGATAGGATAGTACTTCGATGGTTCCGTTTTATCTCAAGATTTAAAAATCGGATATACAACACCCCTCTTGAATGTGGCCGGAAATACAACTGTTTATAGACTAAGGTTACACAAGAAAGTGACAGGTGGGGCTAGCGATGTGATATTTTGTTTTAAGAATTCTGCAGTGATCATGTCCCAACCGGGTGCACTGTGCGATCTTAGTCCTAAAACAAAGTCTCTCACCTCGTACGGATCCGTTGGGATCAACGATATCGATTGCGGTGCTTTATCAATGTTAGCCTGACGTGCTAGGTCATGCGTTCATTCTATTTAACAAATCATTAGCTAAAGTACCACCAATTGAGATACTTATTCAGCTTGTACAGAGATTTTATTAGAGAGTCATCAATCACTTGTAATTCTTCAGATGGTTCGTTAATGCGTTTCTCATCACGAACTTCTTTTAAAACTTTCCGAATTTATTTTACGTTACCGTCACTTTTGTATTATTTCTTCTGATATTTTTTTTTTGTGTTCATACAATAGAATTACAGAGATTCCTATATTAATTTTTTTTTTTGTATTTGTGCATCATTAGGTAACGTAGTAGCCCTTATGTGAAGGCTTCTGCTAATGCATTTTATTACCCCTTTTGTAATCCAGGGTTTCATTGGCCTGTGACGGTTTGGAATTTTCACAATCTTAGTGTAAAGCATTTTTATGTTTGTTATTTAACTCATTCTTTTTTCCGAAAAAAATATTAGCGTCAGTATTATCGTAAAGCTTACACCATGATATGTTTTAAGCTCCTTCTTGATATTACAGTAGTCTGTCTTAATTTTTACTGACGTAAAGTTAGATTTGTAAGTGGTCCATTACTTGCTGTTCAAATACAATGGTTTTACAAATTGTGTAGGGGACGCGACTAAGTGGTACCTGATGGGCTGGTGGCGAAGTTAAACACTCAAACAACTTTAAGGGTTTTATTGAGATAACGTAAACTATCGCTAAAATGTTGGAAATGAATGCACCCGGTTGCTGTCCGTTATGCACTGAGCTCGAGGCGCACTCGGTGCGGCTGCATCATATTGCTACGTAAGCAAAACGTGGTCGATTGCAATTATTGCATCGAACATGCTCCCGAGGGGAAGAGATGAGATGATGAGATAAGCTTATACAAAAATAAAGAGTTAGGTGAGTGTGAGCTTAAAATGCTAAGGAGTTAAGACAATGTTAGATGAGAAATGATTGACAAGGTGATAGAACAATCATAACGTGATCTTATATCTAGACATATATGCTCAAACAGTTGAGTCATTAATCGAGAACACTGATTGCCTTTTAGCTAAAGGAGACGTTGACATGTCTCGCTTTTTCAAACGTAAACTAGACCACCGTTTACAAAAATTTGGTTCGCTCGCACTATCACTGACACTTGCCTCCTGCTCGGACAGGGGTTGATTTCGCGCACTTACACTAGAGCTTTGCTCTTTCTCAGATTGGTTTATACACACACTCACACTCGCTGGAACGCTCTGGACCCGCCCTTGGATGGGCGCACAACTGGTTCGCAAAGAGCTGTGGCGTTGTAGTAAATCTTTAACTACGCTGCTTTCCGGATTGCTATTTTGGACGGTTACAACTTGCTTTCGGACCTCTTCTGCCGTCGCATATTCTGCTTGTTCTCGCTTTGGTTTAAAGTCGGGTGCCGAAAGCCAAGCTGGGCCCCGCCACCACAACGTATTTTCGCTGAATCGGCTGGATTTTCCTTAGTTGGTACATAATGCCAAACATCAGGTGATGTCACGCTAATAATTTTCTTCACCCTATTCGCTACGAATGGCTTCCAACGTTCCGGATAGCCTTGTATCCAGCTAAGGACGACCTTAGAGTCGCTTCAAGCAAAGATTTCGTAATCCATGCTGCTCATGCTAGTGACTACTTTAGTTAGTAATCTGGTTAATAGCTCTGCTGCACATAGTTCCAATCTAGGAAGCGAAACGGACTTGCTTTTTGGTACTAACCTTGTTTTAGCTGCGACTAGTACTACCGACACTTCATTGTTTGATACTATTCTGGCATATGCGACACATGCGTATGCTTTAAGAGACGCATCACTAAATCCGTGCAACTGGATATGGTCATCTCGTTTGCTTTGCAACCATCGTGAAATTTTGATTTTGTTAAGTTGACCCACTCAACGTTAATCTCGGCTGAAACTTCATCGCTCCATTGAATTTCATCTAGCCAAACCTTTTGGAACAACAATTTAAATTTCGTAGTTAGCGGCGCTAACCAACCTAGAGGGTCAAATAACCTGGATATTTCCGACAGAAGAAACCTTTTTGTTAGCTACGTAGTTTCCGCTGTGGAAGAATATTGGAAAGTAAATTCATCTGTTTTTTGATCCCATCTCAATCCCAGAGTTTTCGGTGTGTTTTCTGTCTTGAAAATGAATGATGGTGCTTGATTATTTTGCTGTGATGAATTTATGTCTTCCAATAACTTTTTTTCATTTGCTGACCACTTTCTCAGCACAAATCCACCGCTGCTTAGACACGAATTTAGTTCCGCTACGGTGCTTTTCCCTTCATCCATAGTATGAGCGCCTGAAACTAGATCATCCATATAAAAATCTTCCAATATTATTTTTGCTGCTGTAGGAAAGTTCTGCTTCTCGTCCGCTGCTAATTTTCGAAGGGTCATCATCGCTAAAAAAGGTGCTGAATTCGTGCCATATGTAACCGTCATTAACTGGTATGCCCTAATTGGTTACCCAGTTTGAGCTCTCCAAAGGATTTTCTGAAGTTTTTGATCTGGCTCGCTTACTAATATCTGCCGATACATTTTTTCGATATCGGCAGTAAATACGTATCGATATTGTCTCCACTTAAGCAAAAGTGCCTGCAGATCTTGCTGCAAGTTAGGTCCTTGATGCATGACATCATTGAGGCTAAGTCCCGAAGATGTTTTTGCAGATGCATTAAATACGACACGTAGCTTTGTAGTGGAGGATTCCGCTCGCTGAACCCCATGGTGAGGTAAATAATAATCTTTTCCACCGCTGCTAAGAGTCGCTAACTTCATATGACCCAAATCTTCATATTCTCTTAAAAATTGCTTGTATTTCTGAGCTAAAGTTCCTTGCTTAGTAAGTTTGTCTTAAGGTTCCTAAATTGCACTAGTGCTATTTCCTTTGACGATCCTAGCTTTTCGTCCGCTTGCTGCTTCATCGGCAACCTAACTTCATAACGACCGCTTTCAAGACGTTGAGTCGTTGTTAGGTAGTACTCGACACATTCTTGATCTTCCGCTGATATTTCGTTTTGCTCGTGAATATCCTCAATTTGCCAAAATTTATGGATATCCGCTATATTATTAACGATGACGTTACAATGGAACTGTGGCTTTACGGTTCCACATAGTACCCATCCTAGCTGGGTTTGCTGAGCTAAGGGCGAAGACGAATCAGGAACTCTTATCAAACCATCCAATATGATAAGAGCATAGGCGTCTGCCCCAAGTAACAAGTCAACTGGGCGACTTGTATTATAATCTGGATCCGCTAAATTAATATGTTCCAAATGCGACCACGAAGGCTTTTTGAACGATCGATTTGGTAAGTTTTTGATAAGTCCTTTCATTATCAAAACATCCGTATGGAATTTAAAGCTGGTAAACATGGACTGGCATGTAACGCTTAGCTTGCCTGTACAGTTAGATTCTTTTTCTCCTATTCCGGAAACTGCCCCATCAAACTGCTGGCGTTTTAAACCTAACTGCTGAGCTGCTTTCTCCGTAATCAACGATACCTGTGAGCCCTGATCGATAAGAGCTCTGAGGACAATCTGCGTGCTATCTGCTGCTGTCACCCTTATTAACGCTGTAGCTAAAAGAATCTCAATAAAATTTTGCTGAGATGCGTGAACACCATTGCCGCTGCTTTGCTTTGAAGCCTCTCCTTGCTTGAGATCTTCGTCATTGGTATTTTGCTTGCCCTCAGCAAATAAATCATGCAATATCGTATGATGCCTGCCCGAACACGTGAGGCATCGTTTCTTGGAATGGCATTTATTACCAGTATGATTATAAATGCAGTAATCACAGCATTTTATCTGTTTGAGGGTTTTAAGTTTCATTTCCTTCGGCATTTGCAGAAACCTTTCGCAATTGTGTAACTTATGCTCAGCAAAACAATGAGGACATTTTATTTCCTGCACGTGCATTGTTTTTGTGTTTTTCGAATTGTTATTGTTCGTTTTATTATATTTCCCACCGTTTGATGTTTTCGATGAACCCGCTTGCTGCTGAGTTGGCTGCGTTTTTTGCATGGTGTCTTGTCGTCGACGAGAAGTTTCTAGACTAGTGAACTTAATTTCTAGAAAATCTAAGAAGTCTTGTAGGACTGGTAGCTGTCGTGGATTTTTTAACGACTCTATATACTCGGAATAAGAGTCACTATCCAGCTTTTGCGACAAGATATGTGCAATTAGAGGGTCCCACGTGCTAATTCGACACCTAGGTTTTTGATGTCGTGAAGACTTTCTAACGTGACGTCATGCATTTTTTTAAAGGCTGAAAATGATTGTTGCTGTATAACGGGAAGATTAAGGAACACATTGGCGTGCGCTGTAAAAATAATCCTCTTGTTATCAAATCGATGATTTAGAAGCTCCCAACAGACGTTATAGTTGTCGGCACTGATTGGTAGATGCTGAATCAAACGCTCCGCTTCACCTTTTAGCTTGCTTTTCAGGTATTGCATCTTTTGAGCGTTTGACAATGCGTTGTTCTTGTGGATTGCTTCGCTAAATAGATCCTTAAAAGGCACCCATTGCTGGTAATGGCCTGTAAATACAGGAATATCCATTTGAGGAGTGGATTTCTCTCGATATGATGTCGACCACATCTTGGAGTTGATAGCCTTTTTCAAGCTATTAAAAGTACGCTCGTGTTTGCTGAAGTAATATTCATAATCTTCTGTTACATCTTCTCCCGATTCACCAATGATCTCCCAATGAAGGTTATCAATAGTGGTCCACCGATTATGCAGGGTTCGAAGGGCATCTTCGAAATCCCACTTGTCAACGATAGTTTCGACATCAATATTGTCGACTGCTCTAAGAAACGCTTTAAAATTGACCGACTGCTTATGGAGCATATCGTCAAGCTTGCTGTTAGACCCTCTTGATTCGAAGGTCGGAGTTGCTATTGTTGGCGGTTCCGGCTGACTCGTTAAAGTGCCGGGCGCCTCTAGCTGTGCTGTTTGAGGAAGAATCGGAGCTGTCTGAGCTTGCTGCATCAACTGTTCTTTATATTGACTAATAAGCTCTTTTGCTGTTAAATAAAGCTGTTTCGTACTTTCAAATTCAGACTTGATGAAATATTTATGCTTCGTCTGTAAAAAAGGAAGAGTCTTTTCATGATTCACTTGGAAGTCCTCCCAGTACTTCTCAAGCAACTCGAGTCTACGCTCACAGTTATCTAAAGGTTTACGCTCTACGCTATCCTTTTTAAAATTGACTACAATTTTTCTAATGCTCTCCGCAATCTCCGATTGAATGAAATAGAGGCTCTCCATCTCGCTGCTGGTGTAAGAAAATTTGAACGATCTTACTTGGAAAAATCCTTTGCCGCTGCTAAACTGACGAGGTTTGTTTCCCACGTCAGTGATCCGCTGATGTCGCTAGTGTGAGCTGCGAACTCCCTGCTGCTGGAAGGGCACTTATTGAGCACCGCTTTTGCTGCTACCGCTGAGAGAATATATTGGGCACTCCAATATATTCCCATTAAAGTCCGCTGCTAAGGTTACCACTACAGTCACTGCTAATCTATGAACCGCTGCAATCCAAATAGTCACTGGTTCGGTTCAAGTTCACTTCACGATTTTTCAGTCCCGAAAAACTAAAGATCGACCGCGAAGTCCTTTTATAGGCTCGAAGGACCAAAATGTAGGGGACGCGACTAAGTGGAACCTGATGGGCTGGTGGCGAAGTTAAACACTCAAACAACTTTAAGGGTTTTATTGAGATAACGTAAACTATCGCTAAAATGTTGGAAATGAATGCACCCGGTTGCTGTCCGTTATGCACTGAGCTCGAGGCGCACTCGGTGCGGCCGCATCATATTGCTACGTAAGCAAAACGTGGTCGATTGCAATTATTGCATCGAACAAATTGAGCTGCACTTAACCATGAATTGGTCGATACATGTATAGGCGTAGGCCTATTTATGCCTTGTATTCATCCATATAAGGTCATTAAGATTCTTGTCCTGACCCGGTCAAGATTTCAGGCAGAATATCAATATTAACATCCACTGTAAAGGTATTGTTTTGGTACATACAGTAGATAAAACTTTATTTAGCGAGTCTAAGTAGGTACTGGTATTTCTAAAACATGGAGGGTGGTAACTACCAATTACTGTAAACTCGGGTTTATTAATAATCGTGAGACAATTACCTTCCAAAAACTCAGGCTCACAAACAAAGATCTCGAGAACACTACGAACTTACACGCCGTTATTTTGATTAAGACTAACCTTTGTCCAATACTTGTAATATCCCTGTAGATCAGGGGTCAAATTATTGTCGTTAGTCCAACACTTAGTCAAAACCATAATGTCAATAGAACAATTTAAAGCGGAAATAAAGGCTAATATATGATCAATACTCAATACTCAATCATTTATTTGCATTCCACATGTTTACTTAGATGGTAATTTAAAATTATATCGATCATTGTGGACCCTGTCGGGCACAGCAAAAATAGTAGGAGAGAGGAAACTTTGTAGAAGTTACTTAATCTCTAACAAAAATCATTATGTCTCTTTTTTCTAATTAACAGATATTGCTTAAAATAAAAAAAGAGAACAAATTAAATCAAACAAATAAAATTAGGGCAAAAATAAATCGATAAAACAAAATAAAATCAAGGTAAATAAAATAAAAATCAAATCAAGTCAAATGAATAACAAACAAAATTAATAAAAACAAATGAAATCAAAAATAAATAATAAAATTAAATTAAATCAACACCCATTAAACACCCCATTTGCACTTATATGTTGTCGTTTAAATATTCGTTAATACTATAGTAGCATTTTCTTAGTAATAAATGTTTTAGTTTTTTAATAAATGTATTAATACTGTCTTCTTTTTAATTAATTCAGGCAGTTTGTTGTATATTTTAATGGACATTACATAGGGACCCGTAGAATGTATTTTTAGCCTTGAAGTAGGTATGTTTAACCTTGACTTATGTCGGAGTGTGTAACGTGACTGTATGTCTTCGCGTTTTGTGTAGAATTCTTGATGCTTACGAACAAATTTGCAGGTCTCTAATATGTATACACTCGGGAGGGTTAAAATGTTATACTTTTGGAAGTGAGGTTTGCAGCTTTCAGTTTGATCGATGTTTATCAGGATTCTAATTAATTTCTTTTGAAGGATGAAGAGTGTAGGTGCATCTGTGCTATTTCCCCAAAGGGTCACGCCGTAGCTCAGCCATGCATAAGCATACGCATAGTAGGTGGTGAGCGCTGTTTGAAGATCGGTGGTTTTTTTTATTTCACGGAGAGCATACGAAAATTTTGAAATTTTTGATCTTAATTTTTGTATGTGTGTTTTCCAGTTTATATGTGTGTCTAAATCTAGTCCAGGTAAGGTAAATTCTTTAACAATTTCAAGTCGTGTGTTTTTGTAAGTATTGAATTTAATTTTTCATTTAATTTAGGGTTGTTTTGACATGAGACTAAAAGAGATATGTCATCCGCGAATAAAACACATGGTCCCTCTATGGTTTTCGGTAAGTCATTTACATAAATTAGGAACAAGAGACATCCTATTACACTTCCCTGAGGAATAGAGGCGCTAATTGATTTGCAATTTGATCGGACTTTTTCTATTTCATTGTTCTGGTGGTTAAAGAATTCTATTTCTACTGTTTGTTCTCTGTTCTTCAGATAGGATACAAGCCATTCATGGGCTCTTCCGCGAATACCTATTCCGTATAACTTTGTAAGCAATATGTTGAATTGTACTTTGTCATAAGCTTTGGTCATGTCTAGGAATATACCTACTGCGTATTTTTTATTATTAATTATGTTGAGTGCTTCTTGGATATATTTGTAGACTGCCAAAGTTGTTGAGCGGTTTTTACGAAAACCGTTTTGGCTTTCGTCAAATATTTTATATTTTTCACAATATTTGTAGATCCGGTCGCACATGGCTTTTTCAAAGATTTTTGAGGCTGAAGGTAAGAGGGCTATGGGGCGGTAATTGTTTGGATCTAGTTTAGAATGTTTCTTGTGGATGGGTTTTATTAGAGATGCCTTTAATAAATCAGGGAAAACACCTTCTTGGAATGACTGGTTTACAAGGAGATAAAAAGGTAACGTTAGTTCGTCTGCGCACTGTCTTAGTAAGGTGGTGGAATTTCGTCTATCCCATGGCTACTTTTATTTTTTAGATTTTTTATTATTTTGTTAATTTCCCAAGCGTCTATGGGGCTAAGGATCACGATTACGGTTCATACTTCTAATGTTTATTCAAATTATTTAATGCGGAGCGATGTTTCTATCGTAGTTATTATGTTGAAAGCAGCTGCTGGTGTTATTTACATACACTCGAACTGTCCTTTTGTATCAATCTCCGCTGCAACACAATTACTGCTAAGATCGAATTGAAAAAATATGACATGGTGACCTCATGGAACATATCTGTATTAAAATACATTCATATTGTAGTAATACCAAACTATTAGAAATTCAGGGTCAAATCACTAGTAAAAACGAAAACAAGGAACTATTTGCTGAGATTAATTGGCACCTTCCATAACCTCCTTTAGCATCTTTACAACAACGTTGCAAAGTTAATACCAAAAAACTGGTGTTTACGTTAAAAACGATTTCACAGCATTCAAGATGCCTAAATAACAACGCCAGTTGTGACGGATATGTACATATGGCAACATTCTATTGCAGGGATGCACAGACCAAGGCCCGCGGGCCGCATGCGGCCCGCCGGTCGAATTCTGGTGGCCCGCCGACAGCAAAAATAATACTCTCATACATTCGAAAAATATTGAATTCTATTCCAGAATAAAACCAAACAAAATATGTTCGAAAAGTAATTTGAATCTCACGCGCGCGCTCTTAAGTGCGCTTATCGGTGCGCCGTGCATGCGTCGGTAACAGGGTAATGTTCGTGCCGATCTCGGTTAAATTCGTTTTCTTAAGGAAGCGCCGCCGCCGGCGGCGCGGTGACGACGGCAGCGGGGTGGCGGCTTATCCACGGGTTATTTTGTTAGAGCAAGCGAGATAGCAATAGTCCCGAATTCCCGATTGCTCGCGTAGGTAGATACACGAAGCTTCCAGAGTCGGTTTCGAGATTCTCCAGACAGTTTTCGACTCTATACGCGCGGTATAAATGCCACGCTAACCCCAGCCCGATCACTATGTACCGAAAGCCGATCCCCTGGGAGAAGCAAGCCAAATACCTAGGCGTGATCCTCGATGAAAACCTTTCCTTTAAGGCTCATATTAAGGCGGTTCGCGCGCGCGCCTCCTTCGCTCTTAGCAGGCTCCACTTTGTACTGACAGCCCGTAGTAAACTGTCACTTAAATGCAAGCTGCGCATCTACACCGCAGTCATCCGTCCCATGATGACCTATGCCTGCGTTGTATTTGCGCACGCTCACCCACGTCATCTCCATAAGATGCAGACCCTCCAGAACCGTTTCCTCAGAAAGGTCACAGGTGCCCGCTTCTATGTCCGTAATATAAATCTCCACATCGACCTTAAACCAGTTCATTAAACGCTTATCGAAGCGCATGATTGACTGTGACATTAAACACTCCTACCCCTTGATCTCAGCGGGCGCCCGCTACACTCCCTCCCGCATTAGCAGTATTCGCCGACCAAGGCATACTTTAATCGCCCCCGACGACGCCACTACCCTCCTCCAGGAGAGTAGTAAGGCCACCAGCACACTAAATAAGCCCAAAACCCGATCGCCGTCCTACCGTCCTCGCCGCCGAGGCCCGCCGCGACGCCCAAATCCACGCCCCTCCCGACCCTTGCTCGAGCCAGCCCGCGCCGCTGAGCCTGTAGCTTTAAATTCGTCCCTAAATCACTCAAATCCTGATCCAGCTAGTCCCTTGCTGCCCTCTTCCAGCAACGCCCTAAGCCGAGGTTCGTACCCCACAGGGGGTGCCCTTAGCGTTGTCGCTTAGTTTTTAAGTTAGTACATAAGTTTAAGTCCTGGCTGGAGGCCTTAATTTATTAGGGCAACCACAGGCAAGTCCGTCTAAGCAGATGACAACCTCATAGGTTGAGCTGCGAGATGCCATTCCCAAAAAAAAAAAAAGCGACCGACAGTTCGGTTTTAATTTGAGTGAAGTGTCAATAGTTCTAGTATAGATTTGACTGAACTCGACTAGCCGGTGTCATATATTTTGATCCACATTCAACGTAGATTTCGCGTCAAGTGCCGTGTATAATTGTGTTGTGAAATCGTAAGTAAAACTCTGTTATTAATAAGTGTTTCCCTACATATTAATCAATTATTTTTGGTAATTTTAAAAAGGATGGGTAATTTAAGTGGGTACTGTAATTGTTTTTAGGTGCTGTGTTAATCATAGCCAGATTAGAGCGCAACATGGACAAGCCAGGGCCTAGTAAAAAACGTAAGGTTAAAGATGAAAATCGGCAGTTTCAAGAAATTTGGACTGAGAAATATTTTTTGTATGGTCGCATAACAAAGTCGTTTGTTTAATTTGCAAGAATTCTGTTGCGATTGCAAAGGAATATAATGTAAAAAGGCACCATGAAACGCAGCATCCTACTTTTACCAAGTTTACAGGCGAATTAAGAAAGCAAAAAATGTTGTCTTTAAAACGGGAGCTTACTGGTCAGCAAGCTATGTTTACAAAACCCATTCAAGATTCAGCAACAGCTACAGAAGTTAGTTATGAAATTTCTCGAATGATAGCAAAGCGAAGTCGCCCCTTCAATGATGGGGATTTTGTAAAAGAATGCATAGAAATTGCCGCTAAGAAAATGTGTCCAGAAGCAGCAAAAAAGTTTGAGAAAATTCAACTGAATCGTATGACTATCCAAAGACGAATTATGTCTTTGTCAGGTAATATTGCGGAACAATTAAATGAAAAAACTAAGATCATAGATTTTTTTTCATTAGCACTCGACGAATCCACAGATATTAGTTCCACAGCTCAACTTCTCATATTCATACGAAGTGTTACTCAAGATTTTGAAGTATTAGAAGAGTTATTAGGGATGTGTTCATTGAAAGGTCAAACCAGAGGAGTTGATATACTCAATGTACTTTTGGATGAGTGTTCAAAAACTGATTTGGACTTATCAAAATTATCGGGAGTTGCGACTCACGGTGCTCCTTCGATGATTGGTGTCAATTCTGGGCTATTTACTTACTTTGCTGAAAAAGCATCTGCAAGAAAAAAACATAAGCGCTGAAGATCTCATGCCGTTTCACTGCATTATACACCAAGAAGGCCTCTGTTCTAAAAAAATTGGATTTCTAAATGTCATGAAGTTTCGACTGTAGATTTCATAAAATCACGAGGCAGGCAATTCAAACAATCACAGGCAATTCAAACAATTCCTTGATGACATCGAAAGCGAATATGGAGATTTACTGTATTATACAGAAGTAAGGTGGCTAAGTCGCGGATTGACACTGGAACGATTTCTAAATTTAATAGAAGAAATTGGAATATTTCTGGCGGAAAAGCAAAGGGATGTCCCGGAACTTAAAAATCCTGATTGGTTGTGTGATTTGGCTTTTTTTAGTTGACTTTACAAATCATTTGAATGTCTTTAACACACGGCTTCAAGGCAAAAATCAACAGATATCCTAGCTCTACGCTCATGTCATCATCCTTTGCAAGCCAATGCAAGCTGAGACTTTTGAGATCGCAATTGAATTCTGGAAATTACAATCATTTTCCGAATTATAAGAAAATGGCTGAAAAATTCAACAAAACTGCGATTAATTTCAGTTATGTAGAAAAGCTAGATATTTTGATTCAATCTTTTCAAGACAGATTTTCGGAGTTTAAAAAAGTGAAACCTCTGTTGGACATATTCAGCCATCCTTTCACGATTTCAGTTGAAAATGCGCCAGAGTCAATGCAGTTAGAAATTATCGACATTCAAAACGACCAAGATTTACGCAACAAATTCAACGAAGGAGACTTTCTGAACTTTTACCGCTGCATTGATAAAAATACGTACAAAGAGTTGCGCATAAACGCTCTGAAATGTGTCAGCTTATTTGGTTCTACCTATATATGTGAACAAACCTTTTCAATACTAAATATAAAATAAAACAAAAACTCGAAACCGCCTTGCAAACGAAAGTTTGGAAGCAGTTTTACGTGTTACTATAAGTAAATTTAGCCAAATGTAAAAAAGATTGTAAGCACTATGCAGTGCCACGCTTCAAATTAATAAATTCTTTTTAAATTTTAATACATTATTATCAATTCTTTATTGTCTTTAATTACCTATACTTCTGGCGGCCAGCCATCAGTTCATAATTTGCCCGAGTGGCCCCTAGTCTTAATAAGTCTGTGCATCCCTGTTCTATTGCCTCTAGGTCGTTTGAACGATAACGTAACTGATCGCACAAGGGTATATGCAGCTATGTTTATCTAGTAGGTATGTTCGTGCTGTGCATAGTGAAACAAAGATTGTGTAGAAATGTTACAATGTCGGTAATATGTGTATGTGATTGTATGTTTGTATATGTTGTACGTTTTTTGCAGTGAAGTTGTGTATATGCTTGAGTGTGTAAAGTGTGCGCAGTTGATCGAAACAAAAGTTTAACTAAAAGTAATTAAAACTGGTAGGCAAAGAAACAAATACAACAATGAAACCTAGTATAAGTAATTGCAAATTATGCAAGCTTAGTATTTATTAGGGTTCGATGTTGTTCAATACAAGTAAAATAAGTCAAATTATTACTTGCTTTTTCAGATATTTGAAATCCGATTCATTATAAACTTTCTTTGCATGATCACTTTGGTGAACTCTCTTGCCTGGTAGAATAGCTTTTTAGCTCTGGTAATAAGACTTTTGGATATGTAGATGGGTGACGTGCAGTACATGTCGATGTGGGAAGTAGTTACTCTATTGTTCTTATTTCGTCTGTTATGTTTATTAATGGAAGTGAGCAGAGCTTCTTTAGTGGTAATAGTAGTGAACTCAGCTGTATTATTGGTCCATTTGATTGCGATATGCGATTTTTGTTAGTCTACCTGTAAACATCCCTTATATCGTGTGCTTGAATTTGGGTATTCATTGCCCCATGTGGGCAATGGTTCGCAGAAGGAACGAAAATAAATTTGCACTGTTCGACGGTCAGATTGAATGTAATGGAAAAACATTTGAACTACCGACATCAACGAATGATCGAATGAGTGACTAATCGATTGTGAAAATCGAGTGAGTGAATTAAGTAATTATTTTAATTTGTCTACACTGGATTTTTTGTATATGCACCACACAAACAGATTTCATTATATTTATCAGATCTTCCTTGGTTTATCCAGGTTTTTTCGGGACATTGCGTATTTCCAAACTGGAGGTCTTTGACTAGACTCAACTCTGTCTTCCAGCAGGTTTATTTGCGCTTATTTCGAACAGTGACTGATCCGACGTAGGTGATGAAAGGTCGTGTTCAGAGTTGTGTTGAGGTATGGGCGCTTTATTTGGTAACATTTTTGGTGGAGTGTGCTTTAAAGAAGAGAATGATATTTTGACAAGCTTTTATAGGTTTGAGGACGCGCTTACGCATAAGCGAACAATATGTACCTAGGTGAAAAACAATTTTGACTCTGTAGCAGGACGATGATGATCTGATTAGACTTGTAGCCAACTACTTCCTAGTTGGGAAAAGTTAGGTTTTTCAAATGTTACTACTGCATGTGGTCTGTTCCCAAAGCATGTGATGAAAATGTAAATAAATTTATCAGAAAACGTACCTGTGGATGCCAATTTGTAGTCCCACTGGGTTGGGTGAAGGACCAAGTCGCCTGAATTTGTGGATTCTGACACTGTGGGGAGGTCAAGGGAGTAAATTTTAAGCGCCCCCATGCAATTTTAGCTGCTAGAGCTGCGTCAAAATATTTATAATTAATAAGGCAATTTTTCTTAAAAATCATTCAATAATTGTAACTTTTGACATTTAATATTAAAAAAATCATTCACCTCTGGCTGAGGGAAAGATAGTTGGTGACTATAACCCCTCCCCATCCCCCTATTAAGGCGACTTTTCGCAGTTTTTTTTTACTTTTAACATTTAAAAACCAACGTAACTCCGGTGGGGGGTAATAGTGGGTACAATTCTTCCCCTCTTCCCTTCCCCCTCTACACCCCACACCCCCAATTCAGGCGACTTGATTTTAAACCTTACTTACCCATTACAATTTTATAATTATTGTTATTCAAATAATGATTGTTTCAAAAAGTTGGCATTTATAGTTAAAATCGTCTAAATACAGATGAATGTCCTAGATTGCGTAAGAATGCAACCTGAACAGGGTTTGTTTACACTTCCATGAAAAATTTTAGGAACAGACATTACCTACGCAAGCATATATTTGTTTCCACAAAATGTAATTCATCCTCGTTTCTGACATGATCTTGAGTCAGGCAACATCGTGGCTCTACTAGGCCGAAACTTGACGCCTGACGTTTGAGCCTGACTTATGTCAGGGTCAGACCTGACTCCTTTGTCATATTTGTGGCTAAGTTTACATCATAACGCTAATAATTTGTACATTTGGGCAAAGATTTAAATCGTTACTCACCGTATCGTCACTACCGCGTCAAAAGATGGTCATGTTTTTGTTTCGTTTTGAAACCTTTGACACACAAAATATCACAGTCTACATTATAACGCCATAATAATACGGGATTTATAGATGAGCCAGTTAAGTAAAGTATAAATAAAGTTTTATTTTTATTTCACTTATTTGCATTCTGTTTTGTTGTTCATCATCAGCCTATTTTAGTCCACTGCTGGACATAGGCCTCCCCTAATGAGCGCCATAGCGCCCTGTCTTCAGCTTGACGCATCCAGCATCTGCCTGAAATCTTTCGCAGCTCGTCATCCCACCTGGCCGGAGCGCGTCCTACACTACGTTTACCGAGTCGCGGTCTCCACTCAAGAACTCGTTTACCCCAGCGGTTGTCGGTTCTTCGCGAGATATGGCCGGCCCACTGCCACTTCAGCTTGCTAATTCTTAGAGCTATGTCGATAACTTTGGTTCTCTGTCGGATGCATTCGTTGCGAATTCTATCCTTCAGAGAGACTCCGAGCATAGCTCTTTCCATAGCTCGCTGAGCGACTTTGAACTGGTGGACCAGCCCTAACGTGAGTGTCCACGTCTCAGCTCCGTAGGTCATGACGGGTAGGACGCACTGATTGAAAACTTTAGTTTACAAGCATTGCGGTATGGATGATGAGAAGACTCGGCGTAGTTTCCCAAACGCTGCCCAGCCTAGCTGGATCCTCCTCTTGGCCTCCCTCTCAAAATTGTTTTTCCCTGACTGCAGAAATTGCCCAAGGTAAGTGTACTCGGAAACAATTTCGAGAGGGTGGCCATGTACGACGACCGGTCCCGGATCAATGAGACCATTGATCATGACTTTGGTTTTATCAAAATTCATGCCGAGACCGATGCGTTGCGAGGCTGAAGCTAGGCCGTCCAGCATCTGGTTCAGCTCCTCCAACGACTCCGCCATTAAAACTATGTCATCAGCGAATCGCAGGTGTGAGATGTAATCGCCGTTTATGTTAATGCCCTTACCTTTCCAGTCCAGCGTCTTAAACATATCTTCCAACGCGCTCGTGAACAGTTTCGGGGATATAACATCCCCCTGTCTCACTCCTCTGCGCAGTTGGATGGGTTTGGACTGCTGGTCCTGTACTTGGACACTCATGGTGGCGGCATCGTAAAGACATCTCAGTACCTCGATATAACGACAGTCTACTTGGCATCGCTGTAAGGATTCCAGAACAGCCCAGGTTTCGACAGAATCAAAGGCCTTCTCATGGTCCACAAAGGCCAGACACAGGGGCTGATTATACTCTTCGGACTTCTGTATAATCTGCCTCACTGTGTGTATGTGGTCTATGGTGCCATATCCTCCGCGAAACCCGGCCTGTTCCGGTGGCTGGAACTCGTCGAGTCTCCTGGCGAGACGGTTCGTGACCACTCGTGAGAACAGCTTATAGACGTGGCTCAGGAGTGAGATGGGTCTGTAGTTTTTAAGGAGGGCTTTATCTCCCTTCTTAAAAAAGAGCACCACCAAACTCCTGCTCCACGCCTTCGGAGTTCTCCCACTGTGAAGGACAGCGTTGAAGAGGTTCAGTAGTTCCTGTATAACAGGAGCTCCTGCGGCTTTCAAAAGCTCTGACGTTATGCCGTCCTCACCGGGATTTAGTTGATAATTTTGTTATATTCTCGTGTTAATATTTTTTTATTGTATTTTACCTAATCTACATAAATAGATATATGTGTCACTTTTTAGTTTGTATTGCTCTGTAACGCCTTGGGATTAAGTAAATAAATAATATAATATTTAGTGACAGGTAAATAGCGATAGATTTCAACAGTTCTAGTGCAAAATAATTACAGCTGATTTCGATTTATAATAATAATCGCTTCCTAGCTTTAAATATGAATTTTGGTTGATATTTTATTTGCACGTCTACGAAAGCATTAAAACTACGAAAAGGATGTGCGTTTGAATCAGTTTTATGATTAGAAATGATAACTAGGTACAATACTATTCTGTATGGTTCACGTTAAACCCCACTCAAGTACTTAAAAGTCAAAAGAAAATCAATTTTTTTATTGAGAAAACGATTTTATAAACTTATCTAAGTCCGTAGTCTAATAAGCTCACATCCGTCTATTTCTCTCTAAAGACTGTAATTTCTGGTATGAAGTGACCATTTCCTGACTAAAACCGTTTTATTTATTATTATTTATAAATATATGACGGCGCTACGTCATAGTAATCAAATTGATTCATATGTAAACCACCTACTATCTACTTTAGATTGTCCAATCCTAATGACATTACTACATGTGCTTTATTGTAAACCACAAAAATAAATAAAAAAACAAAAACTACAAAATATACAATCGGTGGCCTTACCGCTTTATTAATTAATAACAATTATTATTATGTGATTATACTAAGGAAAGCCGAACGTAAGTAAATGGGACGAGGTCCAGGGTAAGGGAGAATGTTGTTTTAATCTCTGTATTTAAGTACAATAGTAGCTTATAAAACCTTATTTATATAAATTCACTAATCACTGATTAGCACCTGTTTAGCTAAGCAATTAGTTAGCTCTTAATCAAGTACCGGCAGATCAATAGACTTGGTTTACTCCCCTGATGTTTAAAAAAAATACCAGGTTCTAGGAACCTGAGAAAATAAATTTAAAAAACGTAATAATTAAAGGAACTAGAACCAACTGTCAACGTCTCGGCCCAACGACTGTCGGATCAGGTACCCGCGACCCTGACGTAGGTGTGAGATGGAAGCCGAGGGGGTGTATGGCCGGAGGGCATCCGGTCCCTAGCGCTGGGGGGGGGATCCAGGGGGATCAAAGGGACCGCACCCTTCAAAGGAAAAAACCAAAAATGGAAAATAAGTCAGTTGATAATATTTTACCCCAGGGCGGTACCGACTGCTTAGCAGTCGGAGAATCCACCACGCATCCGGATTCGGATGCGTCATGCCCCTCGTATTCTAGGGGGGGGCAACAACTGTCTTCCACTTGCCGATTGCAACAAGAGCCGAGGAGGCTCCTGTCCCTCAGGGGACGAACAAATAGACCAACAACTGGACAAATTGCCGATCGTGTTGGTCGAGTAGTTGGGTGTGGGTGCGGTGTCAGATTGTGACAAGGCATCTGACAGAATGAGTGTGGTGAGCGTTTCGAGCGTAAGTTCAAAGCGCAAGACCGAGGCTTCCGAAGAAGAGATGGTTGGACCTCCGTAAAAATTTTGGATGGCAGGCCTCTTTGAGTGAGGAGAACCTGTTGGCCCCCACGGGGCCAACGGGCAAAAGAAGGCGAGGTCGCGCGAAAAGTAGAACGACAGCTTCGACGTCGCGCGCCGCTCAGGGTCGCTTTCTCAAGCGCCCCGACGCCGGTTCCTGTGGAGCCCGACTCCGAGCCCGTGGTGGCGGACCAAAGCGGGGGCTCCACAACGTCTCTGTTGGGAACCAACAGAGCGGAGCTGCTGCAAGTGCTGCGAAGAGGGCCCAGCAAAAAACTGTAGCGGCTGACGAGGTCAGCGAGTTGGCCCGACAGGCCCGAGAGCGGCGCTCTGCTCGGATGGCAGCTGGGGAAAGCGTGACGGGGTTGGCGCTCAGTCGCCAGGTTTTGGACGGCGTGGATGTCGTCCTGAAGGTGGCCACCAAATCTGGCAACCTGAAGGGCATATTCACGCGTGCTCTGAAGGAAGCGGCTGAGGGAATTAAGGAGGCGGTTAATGTCCTCCTTAATCGAACAAGTACGGAGGAGACGGCGAAGCTATGGGAGGAGAATAGCCTTCTCCGATCCGAGTTGGAGGACCTCAAGCGGCAGTTCGCCGCCCAGAGGGCAGTACCCACTGCCAACGGCTCCTCTTCTGTCGCGGCTCTGTCGTCGGCTCCATCACCGGCCCCGTCGTCGATACCTGCACTTGCGGATGCGGAGATCGAGAAGATCGCTCGCATCTGCATGATGCAGTGTGGACAGATGGTGGGTGCCCGTATGGAGGCCATAGAGGAGAGGCTCCTCCCGGCGGTGAATCTCCGCCCACCGCTCGCTGCGGACAAGCGGAAGGAGGGGCCCAAAAAGCAGGGGCCAATAACCGCGGCGGCTGAGTCGAGTGGGTCTGGGATGGGGACCAAAAAGCCCGTAAAGGTTGCATCCGTCCCACTTCCAAGGCGACTGCGCTTCCGGCGGGTTCGCTTGCGCCTCCCACCGAGACATGGGCGACGGTCGTTAAGAAGGGCCGCCAACGCGGTAAGAAGACGGCGCCACCGGCACCCGCTGGAGCACCGGCACCGAAGAAGGCACAATGATCGCATAAGGTCAGAGCCCCACGCTCCGCGGCTGTAGTGATTACGCTGCAGCGCGGAGCCAGGTCCTGACGCAGGCGAAAGCCAATGTCGCGTTCCCCGACCTTGGCACACCGTCCGGCTTCAGAATGAGGCCGGCGATTACGGGGGCGCGGCTGCTCGAGGTGTCGGGTGCCTCTAGCGGGGACAAGGCGGACAACCTGGCCACCAAACTGAGGGAGATCTTCAACCCGGAGGACGTCCGGGTGTCCAGGCCGATGAAGACCTCTGAGCTTCGCGTCGATGGCCTGGACGACTCGACGACCCCGGCTGAAGTCGTCCGGTGGCCGTCGCCCGAGTCGGTAGATGTCTGCCAGGAGACGTGCACGGGCTCGGCACGATTTGGGTGCGGTGCCCGGTGGCGGCGGCGAATAAGGTCGCTGACGGTGGGCGTCTGTTGGTGGGGAGGGTAGCGGCGAGGGTGAAGCTGCTGCAGCCCAGGGCCTTGCGGTGATTTACAGGCCATTACCAGCAATGGGCGCCTTTTAAGGATCTGTTTAGCGAAGCAATCCACAACAACAACGCATTGTCAAACGCTCAAAAATGCAATACCTGAAAAGCAAGCTAAAAGGTGAAGCGGAGCGTTCAGCACCTACCAATCAGTGCCGACAACTATAACGTCTGTTGGGAGATTCTGAATCATCGATTTGATAACCAATGTGTTCCTTAATCTTCCCGTTATACAGCAGCAATCATTTTCAACCTATAAAAAAATGCATGACGTCTCGATTTGCATGAGGGTGCTGGAGCTGTACAAGATAGATGCAACTCTACGCACTTTCCTTGAGTCTTGTATGGGGCAATGGAGGACGGTCCTTTGCTATCCGAGGTGTCAACGGATCCAGGGGAATAACGAGCCTGTATGGATTAAACGGGGAATATTTCAGGGCGACAGTTTGAGTCCACATTGGTTCTGCTTAGCTCTGAATCCTCTTAGCACACTACTAGAGGATTCAGGTCTAGGCTTTCGGTTGAGGAGAGGTGGTCAGGTCATATCTCACATCCTGTACATCCTGTCTGGCTAACGGCAAGTACTTGCACAGGCATAACCAAGTAGCCAGGATTATTCACCAGCAACTTGCTTTGAAATATAAACTTGTGGATTCTGAGGTACCGTATTACAAGTATGTGCCAGACCCAGTTCTCGAAAATTACCATGTCATGTTGTACTGGGATCGGTCTTATCGGTCTTGGGAGGCTTATTAGCGATAATAGTCCTGTCATTACTGACAGGACTACTAATTTTCGAGAACTGGGTCTGGCACATGACAGGACTATTATCGCTAATAAGCCTGACATAGTAGTGATAGGTCGATTAGCGCGCCGCACAATGATTATCGATGTTACCATTCCGCATGACGAGAACCTCGTGAAAGCTGAGAAAGAGAAACAAATTAAATATCTCGACTTGGCACACGAGGTGGTTGACATGTGAAATGTGAACTCAGCTGTCATTGTGCCGATTGTCGTATCGGCCAATGGCCTGATGGCCAAAAGCCTCTCAACATCTTTCGAGAATTTCCTTAGGCGGTTGGATCAAGGGCCTGATTCAGGAGGCAGTACTCCTCGATACGGCTCGCATCGTGAGAAGGTACCTGTCTCTGGAGCCCTAACCACCGGTAGCTTGGACCCTGCTCCCGATATCAGCGGACCAAAATTATTTTTATTGTTTTATTTTTATTTGTATAAAAATATAAAAAAAAAAAAACGAAATAATAAATGTTTATTTCAGACTTTCTGTCCATAGGTACACTTGACAGTAACGATGAAAAGCTGGCAACGCCGACGTCAACACAGCACGAAATTTGTTTCAATAATTTTGAATTACAGTTTGAACACCGTTTTATATTTTCTGAGCACCCCTATTTTTTTTTGTTGTGTGGGACGTTATCAAACAACCCGCGACCCTGGCAGGTATCGGCCCTGTCGGACCCCGTCACTATGTGCTGACATCTCTCGCTTCCTCTAGGTCCCAGGGCGGGGATTTGGCCAGGGTACAAGTCGCCTAGTAGGAGATCGTGCGATACCCACTTATGACTCTGACGGCCATTGCTACCTGCGGCTTTCGCAGCACAGAGATGCTAGCGGCCGTCAGGTCAGCCGCCTAGTATCGATCCGCCCACGATCGCCACGTAGAGCCGCCTACAATCGGCGCTCGGACCCCCAGATTGGGAAGCAGCGTTGACAGCGCCCCAGCCGCGCCCAATAACTTGAGCGCCAACCGCCGAAAGTGGGGGCCGCAATCACCAATCCCAGGTACTTCATGGTTGCCTCGACAGCGATTCGCCATTCCCCCCCTGGGGAATGGGGAATTCACCCCTCAGCACCCAGTCGTACCCGATGTTCCACAGGGGCGGCCCTACGACCGAACCCTACGGAACACCACAAGACACTTGGCGCTGGTTTCCGCCATCATGTCCCATGTAGGTAACACACCACTCCGCCAGATAAGCCCCAACGATGCGGCGGAGGTAGAGAGGCACCCGATGATACCGCATTGCCTCCCGAATACAACTCCAGGGCAGGGTGTTGAAGGCGTTGGAGATGTCCAAGGACACCGCCACCACCACCCCACCCCGGGACATCGTTTCCTCCGCCAGGACTCTCACCTGCGATATAGCGTGGATGGTCGAGCGCCCATGCCGAAAGCCAAACTGGCTCTCGTCCAGGTCCGGCCCTTCTCTGCCCAAGTAGCCGACGAGGCGGGCTGCGATTATCCGCTCAAACAGGATGATTGATGGTGTTTATTTGCAACCAAACAATAAAATATCCTCACATCATATTTAATATGTTCGGCGGCTAGCTTCTTACTTAGTAGGAAGAAACGTGGACTGTATGTTATTTCTTACCTAATTTATACCCATTGAAGTGAGCCTTAACATAAGCCGCCCACCAAAGGACTATATGAGTCGTTTCAAATGCACCAGAAATGGGCAATTAACATTATCATACAAAATTATGGAATACTAATTTATGTTGTTACTATTTATTAGCAGTGGACATAGTTTAGTCACAGTTCTCTTTACAATACTGTCACGGCTCTTGACACTATAAACTCTTGTGCAGCCATCTGGTCCTAGATGTTTGCTTACAATACGTCTCAGTAACCACTTTCCTGGTGGAAGGTTCTCCTGCTTGATCAAAACAATATTTCTTCTGACATCAAACTCTTTTCCTCGTTAGAGCCATTTTGGACGTTGTTGTAGTTTAGATAAACATTCCTGTTGCCATCTAGACCAAAAATCATGCAACAACTTTTGGACATATTGCCATCGTGATACCGTATGCACTTTCAAGTTTTGTAAACCTGGGCTAGGTATTACAATGGGCGCCTCTCCGATAAAAAAATGGCCGGTGTTAGTGGCTCGATATTCGCATTATCCAGATCATCTTGGGGGCACAGAGGCCTCGAGTTCAAGCAAGCCTCTATTTCACACAGCACTGTCTCTGGTAGCCATGAATATGAAAATTGATATGTACGCCTTGTGTGCTTTGACTCCTCTTCCCTTGCTCCATAGAACTTGTAATAGTCCAGTAAGTCGACACCGTAATGTAGAAATGGTCGAGCTGGTGTCACACGAACCTTCGGCAAATCACCCATTACTTGAGTTCTTGCAGTCGCATTTTGTTTGGCACATACTAAGCACCGGTTATTAAATGGTTTGACTTGTCCTTTAGCTCTCGTTATCCAATACTTAGATCTCAAAAAGCTCAACATTAGCTGGATTCCTCCATGTAGGGTTCTTGAGTGTGCATCGGCAATGATCAAAGGAGTAAGTTTGTTCCTATGACCCAATATGATTGGGTGCTTACTTTGATCCGCTATGTTAGCGTGTCTAAGGCTTCCGCCAACCCGAAGCATCTGTGACTCATCTAATTATGGATCTAAAGTCTTCAATGTGCTAGTTCTTTTAACTTGTTTACCTTTTCTTAAAGACTCAATTTCTTCTGCAAATTCTTCGCCTTGTACCATTTTTATGCATATGTTTAATGCACCCTCTAATTCTTGCGTTGTCAGCACAATATATATGTCTTATGTGTATGTTTTAAAAATCTTCTACAGAATGTATTACTTCTACTTAATTCCTTCAATGAGTTGTATTTTTCAAATTGTTCTGTTAATTTTCTCTCTTCTTCTTCAATTTTGGTATTTGTAAAAGTTTGTATAGTTGTCTTCCTTTCTAGCTCTGTAGATATGTTTTCTGGTTTGGTAAAATAAATATCTCATTTCGAGAGCCATTCTGGCCCGTTGCACCATAAGTCACATGTTTTCAACTCTGATGCTAGTGCACCTCTTGACGCTATATCAGCGGGGTTCTCATGCGATTGTACGTGGTACCATTGTTCTTTCGGGACGATGCCAGTTATTTCAACCGTTCTATTCGCAACGAAAGTCTTACATTTGCTGGGCTCCTTTTGTAGCCAAGCAATAACTATTGAGGATTCAGTCAAAGCAAAAACACTAGTTGATGGGATTTTCTTTGCTGTTGAAATTTGTTATAATAGTCTTGACACCAGAACAGCTCCACATAATTCAAGTCGTGGTAACGACACTGTCTTCAACGGGGCAACACGAGTTCTTCCTGCAATCAGTGATGTTTTGACTGCACCATCCAAGTAATTTACGCGACAGTACACAACAGCTGCGTATGCTTTCATCGATGCATCACTAAAACCATGCAGTTGTATGCTGTTCTTCTTAGAATTATATATTATGTGCCCATCCATCGATCTATTTTAATTTCATTGACGTTGGCAATATCGTCACGTATGGTCTTCCACTCTTCTTTCACAACTGAAGTGATTTCTTGATGCCACTCAACTTTAGTTTCCCAGAGCTTCTGAATCAATATGTTTGCTTGTACGTTGCATGGCGCTATCCAACCGAGCGGGTCAAAGAGCCTTTGGACATCTGAAAGTATACTTCGCTTTGTCTGAAAGTATACTTCGCTTTGTAACGATCGCAGGAAGAGGAATTAGGTTCAGTTGGTATTCAGATCGCTGCCTAAGTTCCATTGTACACCTAACGCATTTATGGTACCATCTATATTCAAATCCATATTTGCATTGATAGATCTGTCCTCCGGTTCTATGGATTTTAAAAACTCTACGTTATTTGACGACCACTTCTTTAGCTGAAAGCCGCCTCGTTGTAATAAATTCTTCAAGTCTTTGCTTATTTGAATGGCTTGCTCTAAATCGACACATCCTGACATGACGTCATCAACGTACAAATCTTCTTGTAACACCCTAGCAGCTTCAGGATAGCTAGTACCTTCATCTTTGGCAAGCTGCATAAGTGTTTTTGCCGCTAAATATGGTGCTGACGCGGTACCAAAGGTGAATACCCTATTTTCATATTATGAAGCCAACTTAATGCACCTGGACCCATTTATAAATCTACACCTATGTTATGAACATGTAGAACTTAAAAACATATGTTTTTATAATACGAGTACCACTGAAATTAACAAAACCAATCAACAGACCAAGATATTTTCTGCAGCACTAATCTTTGCCTGTAGCAGCACTTACTATACATTTCTTGCGAACATTCTGCGTGACGCTGACACGAGCCTCAAAGTCATTTCCTAGGTGTTACGTATAAGTAAGTCGATAGGAGGGACTTCGATATTACATAAAATAAGTGAGAGTTAATATTTAAAAGTAATTCACACTTATTTATATAGTTCCAGGCTAGTTTCGTTAGAGTGTTAACAGGGCTTGGATAAGAAAATATGTATATTGGTCCAAAGATTTCATAATTTCACATAAACCTGAGCAAAGAATTCTAAAAGTTTGTTCTATTGGGAATAGAAAAGGTAGAAATCACTGGCGAGACCCGCATATACCAGGGAAACATGACACAAAAGGAAGGAGGCCTATTCTCAGCAGAGGGTGGAACTAGGCTGTGGCTAGCTAGATCACCAGTTGTAGGCATTACTTATCTAGGTCAAAGCATAACCAACGTTTTCTAGCAAAGGGGAACCTTAACCAGGAAATGCTTGTAAAAGTATCTTTCACTAACAAGTCTTGCGTTACAGTTAACTACAATGCCATTGCACAGACCGAGAACGTGATGAGCCTGCTTGGCTCTTCTTGACAGACGTTGCCGCCCCCAGAATACGATTGGGGCCTTGACGTTCCTGAAGGGAACGTGGCGGATTCTCCGGCTGCTGAGCAACCGGTACCGCCTTGGGGTAGTTTGTTTCCGTATGTCTTTGGCATTTTTGTTTTCCTTTGAAGGCTGTGGTCCCTTTTCCCCCCTGTAGCGCTAACGACCGGATCCCCTTCGGCCATTCATCCCATCATTGAGGTTATTTTTTATTGAGTTTGTTTCCTCTCCCATTCCTACTCTACGCCCACTCGAATCACCCTCTACAACCAGAGGGAGTGTGGACGTTAGATGGCCACCAGGCCTACTCCAATGACGGACTGGTATTCTCATCCCTCCATCCCTTCCTCGAACAATAAGGATGATCGGTGATAGGAACCATGACCCTTTCCCGTTTGTTGAAGATTAGCCGCCAGCCCAAACTGTCCACCAAAAGCAGGTGTGCATTTGGAGCTAACGTTGCCCAGGGTGCGCCACGAGGAGGCTCTTCAACATGCTACCCGATGTCCGGTGAGGAACTGTGTCAGGCGGAAGGTAAGGATGCCGGGGCACCTCTCCAACCACTCCACAAAGAGGGGACTTATCGCTCCTATTGCGGCGTGCCTAGCACTGAACCCAGTGCTAGGCGACAATCACACCCTCTATGTCGCCATGAGAGCCAGAGCTCTATCCGCTGCATCGTGATTTTAGTTTTAGCGGCGCAGTTACACTCTGGCGTTTTGCCTCCTCGCGCCACTCCTTTACGTGCGCGAGGGCTGTTGCCTCCAGGTCCCATGGCGGCAATCCGGCAAGGAGGCTCGCCGCCTCGCAGGTGGCCATGGCCCTTGGGACGCGTTCAACGGTCGAGCTCGCCGCCGACGTTGTCAACACCTGTACGTCGGCAGGGTGAGGCCGGCCTCAAGTTGGGTCCCCACTGCCGGTGGTTATGTGGAGCAAATGACATAGACTCAGTCTATGAACGAGAACGTCATGCGCGCATATTACAGGTCTACACACCGGGGAACTAACCTTACAGAGTACCGTGGTCTCTTTCTGAAACTAGAGCCAACCCTCAACGTCTCGGTCCAACGACTTGCAGATCTATCCTGGACGATGCCGCTCTTGATAGGCTGCGCTCAGAGATACTGAGCAACTATATTGTCTCAACTCCGGCACAAACCGCGGTACAAGTGTCAACCATTGATACAATCCTACCGCGGTTCAATCGTGGTGTTGAAGAAGAAGATGATAGCGTTATCGCAATAAGTAACCAGTGCAATTACCTATGTAGGATGCGTTTCGCGAGTATAGATCCACTCCGACCGAAGTTAGACCGCGATTACCACGCCGACCTATGCACAAAAAGATTGGGCGCTGGTGTGTGCCCTGGACTCGCAACTTAAGAATGTGTTCGAGATCAACGAGGATCTCGTTGATACACACTCGATTCTGTATTGCGCGGCTGTTGTGGTATGTCATATAACTAAAGGCAAGTTTCCAAACGGAGCTACTTGATCAAAACCAGCCGTACCAGCCTTTTTTTTGCGTGGGAATTTATCAAATGACTCTCCTGCTCTGTGTGGAGCGGGAGGGCGTGTCAGACTTTACTGACTTACACCCACCCGTGTTCCTTCAGTTGCCTGTGCCAGGGCCACTGTATCTCTTTCGAACATCCCGCGACAGCCGTACCAGCCTGGCAGTACACGAACGATCGTCGTATCGATGGGGCCAGGGACTTGTGCCACCCCATCTGGGTGGCATACATCTGTCACATTTGAAGGCACAAGTCCTTTCTAGCGCAGCAGCTGGTCGGTGCCCGTCTGTCACACAGAGGTTGGCTGGATGCGGGATGTCGAGCGAGTAAAACTACGAAAATGTCATCTATATATTGGCATCAACCGGGTACAAATCCAGACTCCGGGCAGGTTGTGAGAATTTCCAGATGAAAAAACTCAACACACGACACGACTACACGACTATTATCGCTCATGCTAAGTTTTATCGCTTGCGATCACCACACCAGGCAGCGTGGCAGTATAAAAGTTTGACACCATAATATTATAGTTGTTACGTTGGCAAACAGTGACACCGGTTGTTATTTTTTGCAACTTTAATGAGGTTTCTTGACAGCGTCAAAGTTTGGCTGTCTGCGTACAGCCAAGGAAACTATCGGTGACAATGTAAGTTTGATGAAAAAGTAATTTATAGCTCGCGAGGGACCAGTCTGCTGAGTTTTTATAGTTCGGATGAAAGGGATTTGGTATACTTTTTATGAAAACCAAGGATCCTGTTTTATAGCTTACGATAGTAATTTACTACCAATTCCATTAAAAGAAAGAAAACGTATTTATTGGGACTCACAAAGAAAGAACACAAACTAAAAATAATTACACAATTAGAAAACTAAAAATTAAACAGAAAGTTCATAACTTAACAATAAAGCATAATCAGCCTATATCGTTCTCACTGCTGGGGCACAAGTCTTCTCACTGTGGGTGAGAGAAGGCCTGGATCCACAACGTGTACACATTGCGGGTTGCTTGGTTCCATTTCTATGGCTTTGATAAAAATACCTCCACGGTGGTGATACCTCCACGGTGGTGATACCTCCACGGTGGTGATACCTCCACGGTGGTGATACCTCCACAGTGGTGATACCGTAGTAATTACAGTCAAGGGTAATAAATTGTATTGTCACACGTTAGTACGAAATGGTAATTATTTTTATCTTAAGAGTATGCGCTGGCAGACAGGGTACAGTAACATTAACAGTATGCGCTGGCAGACAGGGTACAGTAACATTAAGAGTATGCGCTGGCAGACAGGGTACAGTAACATTAAGAGTATGCGCTGGCAGACAGGGTACAGTAACATTAACAGTATGCGCTGGCAGACAGGGTACAGTAACATTAACAGTATGCGCTGGCAGACAGGGTACAGTAACATTAACAGTATGCGCTGGCAGACAGGGTACAGTAACATTAATCACAACACACAAACAAACATGTATGTCACAACATTTTATTGAGTTTGTCTGAGCTTTTTATATTTTTTTACATTCGACATATATTCTAGTCTAGAGTATGGCACTCGTTGGTTGCAGCTGAAAAGCAGCGTTAGGTACACCTTGTGTGTTCCGCAGGAGACGCCCTGGGCGTTGGGAGTCGCCTGCAGATTCCCGGCCACCGTAGGCGCGGGCTAGCGGACGGCGAGCAATGGGTAGCTCGCCGTCCGGTAAGGACCAGGCCCGGGTCGACGGCGCGTCGTGTTCCACGCCTCAAAGAGATGTCAGCACAAAATGACGGGGTCCGATAGGGCCGACGCCTCGGGGTCGCGGGTGATTCAAAAGAGTAACCGTGGCCCTGGCACAGGCAACTGAAGGAACACGGGTGGGTTTTAGTCAGTAAAAGTCTGACACGCCCTCCCGCTCCACCCAGAGCGGGAGAAGTCATTTGATGATTTCCCACCCAAAATAAAAGAAAAGCTACAACTTGTGTTGTCATCTGACATTATGCTGAACTGAGGCCCTTTTGCCATTACAATGATTATTTTCTGTTTTTACAGTTAAGGTATATTTTATTATGTAATGCCAATAAACGCATTTTTCTTTCTTTCTTTCACAGAACGCTACTAGTAATAAACGCATTTTTCTTTCTTACTTTCACAGAACGCTACTAGTAATAAACGCGTTTTTCTTTCTTTCTTTCACAGAACGCTACTAGTAATTACAGTCAAGTGCAATAAATTGCATTCTTATACTAAGAAATGTTTTACAATTCAACCAGTATAAGCTGACCCGCATTTTATTCACACTCCGACTACGCTAGGTCAGAACGTACGTGTTACCACCGACGTACGACTATATATACGTTTACTTTGACACAATTTCAATAGTTTAGATTAAAAATTGATTTTGAATTTCGCTCGAAGTGTGCATTTTCCGCATTGTCCACCTTTGTACCTTTATTGTGCATAATTATTAATAAGTTAGTAAATCTTAGCGTGCAGAAGTCACCCCACAACCGTCTGACATAGTCAGATACAGTACTCGTACGGAAACTTTATGCGACACAGAGAATACTCACATCCGTTCATATGAGGCTTGTCTGTAGCTGACGGGAGCAACGCAATCACACGTTAGCACGTGCTCTGACGACGAGCGAGGGATTGCATTTGTAATAAGGAAGAGGTGTTGCCATCTAAGCTGCGTGCACATCTATGACATTTCAACGGGCAATTTCTCGGGCTAGTCTGAATAGGCTGAAACTGTGCGTGGTGTGTGGATCAGAAGATTCATACCTTAGTTGCCATATTTGGCTAATGCTATAGAAGTTAGTATTTGTAGTAACGCTTTACGTGCACGGAGGTCATGACATCCATACTTCCGTACTATTTAAAATTAAATTGCTTCTGCCTTTCAGTTAACTTTTAACGCCTTGTCGGCTGAATGGATTTCGATTAAATTTGTCACACAGATAGACATATCCTTGGTCAGGACAAAGGATACTCTTTATCTTTGTAGTATGTTCCCGTGGGATGATTTTAGAAGTTGTGGGCACATACTAAGTAGTGCCTTATATGTAAAATATTATAAAAAAAATATTATTGGGGTTTAGATAAGATATTACATAGAAGATATTATTGCCTGCCTCGTTGGTCTTGTTGTCTGACTGGCTGAGCATGAGGTCCGGGGTTCGATTCCCAGGTCGGGCAAAGTTTTTATATCTAGAATTTCACAGTAGCAGCCCGAAGTCTGGATTTGTGCCCGGTTGATGGCAATAGGCTCGCCCCCAATTACATGGGACTTAAACATAACTTGCGAAATGTGGGTGCACTATAGGTACACCGACGATTACAGGCGTGATGATGTTACATTATTGGGAAATCCGCCATAGATTCAGTGCATGATCCTGAAATTTATCAACAAATATAAAAAAAAACTGTTCTCTACATTTTATTATGTACACCTTATAAATTACAGACATAGAAGTGGAAATTTTACATTAGGTGACACAATGGGCGGTCTTATCGCTTAAAGCGATCTTTTACAGACAACATTTGGATGGATTAAAGGGAGAAGGAGACACAATACTGCAGGTAGTGAGTGGTGTACCAATAACATATTCATTAAATACATATATCGGGATAAGCCCTCATCAGCGATATTACACTTGCACTTTGTAAGTAGGCGTGGATTGTCGGGCGAAGAAAATAGAGATACTAGTTACAGCACAATCACTTTATTTCACTCACAATGTCTAATAAAATAATCACCATGAAATAACCTGAAGGCAGAGGTCAGACATATTAAATGAAAGTATGAGATATAGCAGTAACCAACTCTTTTATTCCGACAGCTTGTTAATTAATTAAATAGAACGCGAAAATAGCTCTAGGCGCTACGGCAGGCGCACCGGGCCGAGCCTGCCACAAGAATGCTCCCCCTCTTCGCTGCGCACCAGCTTACATTAAGTTGCTTGGGAAGTGGGGAGAGTGGGGAGGCGAACGTCCCGCTTTGCACAGCGAAACTCGGCCCGCTGTACCTACCGCTAACGGTGACGCCGACACGGCCATACTGACGTGCGGACGTCCTCGTACGCGTAGACTCATCAAGCATTGTCTAACATAACGAGCAACGAGAAGACATAACGTTATTATTAATGTTCGTTCATCCTGACTAGCAATCTCGATGAGGCAAAAAGCAGGTCATCCCTACAGACTGTGCATCCAACTCTGGACCGCTCAATATTGAGCCTTCAGAACTTATACTAGTTTTCTGGTCCGGTTCAGCCCTGCAGAGTTTACTACTATTTCTGGACCGCTCGTTATTGAGCCTTCAGAACTTTAGCAATCTGGTCCGGTTTACCCCTTCAGAGTTATAATCTTCTGGCCCGGTCCAGCGACCCTTCAGAATTATAACCGCCTGGTCCGGTCAAATAACCCTTCAGAATTATAAACTCCTGGTCCGGTCTTACGACCCTACAGAGTTATAATCTCCTGGTCCGGTTATAACAAACCCTTCAGGATTGTTACTGCTTGGTCCGGTCATGAATGACCCTTCAAGATCATTCCAGTTTATACAGTTTTTTGTTCTCTTTTTTTTGCTCTTTTTTGGTCTTTTTTGGTCTCTTTTTGTCTCTCTTTTGTCTCTCTTTTGTCTCTCTTTTGTCTCTCTTTTGTCTCCTTTTTAGTCTCTTTTTAGTCTCTTTTTTTGTCTTTTTTTTGTCTCTTTTTTTTGTCTATTTTTAGTCTCTTTTTTAGTCCGGACTAAAATGGTCCCAGTAGATTATATTATCAAATGTAATAAAGTACTTGTCTCAACAATCCACACATGCTATGTTCATTGGTAGTTTCACTACCACCAAAGTCATTTACTTTAGAGCCTTTATCAGAAACAAACAATTTTAATCTTAAGAATAGACTTGACTTAGACACTCCACCGAATGCGTAGCACGCCTGTGCGATGCCGACCGAGTCTCATGTCATACGGCCAGCAAAATGTCACTTCAAGGTGCATAAGCGTTCTGTGTTGTGTCAGAGTGTCATGTCATTGAATGTGTCGCAGCACACACATAATTCATGTTCACACACACATAACACTCTAAACTAACAAACGACATCTATGAAAACTAAATAACACTTATTTAAGTATTGAAGCGCCGTCACGGCCAGACTGACATTCGCACGTCCTTGTGCGTCTCCATCCCCTTAAAGTCACTGCCCATTTTTCTGTAAAAAGAATAATACAGGTAGATACATTACTTTGTACGCTCGTCCATCAGTGACATACATTACAACGTTTTATAACCCACAAAATCAACCTTTAGGAACTGAGCCGGACAACTTAAATAGGCCTCCCTTGAGCTAGTTATCTCTCCAGATAACATGGACCAGGCAGCCAATCAGCGTCTCTCCGATCACTCACTAGTACCACACATATCTCCATTGATCTCATAGCCTCTCAGACTAGACGATCACTTTATAATATGACCCAGAACATCGGCCTGCATAAGCCAGTTCTTTAGACTACCCAATAACACACACCATAGGACGTCAACCCGCATGAGTCGGACCCTTACTTTATCTCACAGATTAGTACCAATTTTACGTTTAATTACGTTTCTTCACTCTCAGAGGCCGAGAGGTTTTCAGAGCTGGCGGATAACGTACGTGAACTACAAATAGACAAAGCATCACTAAAACCACCCGATGACGCCCACTCCATTCGTCAATCGCGGACTGCCGCCACCTCGGCCTCCTTCAAGCTACCCGTCAAAGTGGTAGCTAAATGCACCAAGCCCTCACTTCCCCCGGGCATTGCATGAAAATGCTTACGACCATATTTGCATTCTCTATTAGACACACAACAAAGGGAAGTCTGTACTCCCTGCGAAGCCCAATCGAACCCAGAGGGGGGTCACATACAGTGAAGTAGGAATCACCACTGTAGAACGGTCTCATTTTTCCTACTGTGACGCAGCAACTCTCCCAATATTCTCCGATGCTATCTTACGAATTTCACCCAAATCTAACCAAAACCCAGACTCAGAATATGAAGCCACACTTAAAAACCGCGCCCGAGTCCCAAACACAAGTTCTGTTTGTGTTACCCTAGACCTTGCACCATCCGTCGCTAGCTGCACTTCGAGAAGCTCGCCGCGCCAGGTCCCACCAGATTCACTTTCGATTATAACAAGTAAGCACCTCAATGTCCTCATGACTCTCTCTACCCGAACACATGCCCTGCCAGAACCGTTACAAACAAGGTGCAACTCTACACCATGTTCACCATAAAATTGCTCTGTCTGCGCCAATACAATACCCACCCCGATCCGAAATGATCCGCGAAGTCGCACCGAAAAGACAGAGCCTATTTTAGTGCTTCATCTGCACCTGCTGCATCAAACTAAGAAGTGCACTCGAGAAGGACTCATTTAGTGAAAGAGTCAACAATGACAAGAATACTCCCTACCATCGATTTCTCCACACAATTTCTCCGCGATGTCTAAATGTACAGTATAACATTGTGCAGAAACCCTAAGCATAGGATGGACTGAGCCCCGAGCAATCCCTTGAGGCCCAGCACACAAGTGTGAAGTTCAATCAGTGCGTTCCAGTCAAATCATTTTAGTCAGAACCCGCTCTGATGTTAGTATTTCGATCACTTTCTTGTAAATATCTTGTCTGTCCATTTGATAGGCCCTTTTAATTTGATTTAAGATTCTTAACGTAAAACACGTGAAATATGGGGCAAACCGCCAAAAACTAATCTAAAGGACCTACACATCGCTCAAAATAAAATTATTAAACAATAATTTCACTATGATTACCTTACACCTACAGTTAAAATTTACAGGGAAACGAACTCATGAATATTAAACAAATTCCTGCATATTCCACCAGAATACTTAAAAATTCTAAGTAAGTTCATTCACACAAAAATACATCAGGTACACAATCGCAGCAATAGTAGGAAGGATCACATTTTACTACCGCGAGTGTGGACAGTAAATGGCGAGAGAACAATTTTTTTTTTTGCGGGAGTGCAACCTGTAGAAGTAAAGAATGCAAACTAAACGTTTGTTTTTTTTAAATCACTTTCTAAGTGATCAAACACTACTCCATTAAACAGACTTGCCCTACTACTGCATTGCTTTATTGTGGCACCGGGATCGCATTCCTTATCTACGGTAATTATTTCTTTTGCGGGTGGATCGAAAAGTTTTAAGTTTTGTGTTAGTTAATAATGTTATTTGCGTACGAAAAGAAATGGTATTACAACTTAGATGATTTAATATAAATTCAAACAATAGCTGCTTAGTTTGTGTGTCCAAGTTATATTTTAAGTTTAAAAACGTTCTCAAGTAAGTGAAATCTTTGTAATTTCTTATCGAGAAATAAATTTCTTAAACCATAAACACCATACCACCAATAAAGAATCAATTATCCTTTCGCACTGAACTAATGCGAGTTTATCTTCACCATGTAGGTCAGTTTTGATGTTGTGGTATATGATAATGAAACTCTTTAGTAACGTTAACTTTCTTACCCCAAATAGAATGTAATTTTGCAATATCCGTACGTACATGGATCTACTATCTAATAGATCCCTACCTATAATAACTGGTTCTGTAATTGAGTTAACAGGCACAACATGAAACAAAAAGGACACTGACGTGTTGAATTTCACCACGGCTCAGTTATTCTGCGATTCATATTTAACGTTTTCTTTACACAGGTATACCTGTAAGGTAAACTAAATCACAGCGCATAGTACCCTGGATTTTTTGACAAAGCTAAAAGCTACAAACGAACTACCAGATTATCTATTAAAAAGAAAAGGAACGAGCTCACCGGATGATGTGGTTGTCCATACACGTAGCAGGGAGACGGTTCGTATCACGACTCTTCGGTGCTGGTGCTCGAATCGAATTCTTCACTTCGGTCAAAGGTTCGTACTGCCACTTGCTTCAATCACTTGATTTTTGGACTGTTGTGCTTTAACGATGGCATGTGCCAATGAAGCGATTGTCATTATCAGGATCAAACCGTATCAGTCGCGCAGTTGCGGTGAAATTTGACGTTTGCGGTTAAGTGGTTGCCGGAAGTCGTGTTAGCAAAAACTCCATATTTTGAATAGATTAGACGTTAGCCCACACTTCACTGTCGTCATTATTTTCTTCAGGTTTTTGCCCTTCGAATCCCACTTCTGATATCGGGATAAGCCCTCATCAGCGATATTACACTTGCACTTTGTAAGTAGGCGTGGATTGTCGGGCGAAGAAAATAGAGATACTAGTTACAGCACAATCACTTTATTTCACTCACAATGTCTAATAAAATAATCACCATGAAATAACCTGAAGGCAGAGGTCCGACATATTAAATGAAAGTATGAGATATAGCAGTAACCAACTCTTTTATTCCGACAGCTTGTTAATTAATTAAATAGATCGCGATAATAGCTCTAGGCGCTACGGCAGGCGCACCGGGCCGAGCCTGCCACAAGAATGCTCCCCCTCTTCGCTGCGCACTAGCTTACATTAAGTTGCTTGAGAAGTGGGGAGAGTGGGGAGGCGAACGTCCCGCTTTGCACAGCGAAACTCGGCCCGCTGTACTTACCGCTAACGGTGACGCCGACACATACATATATAAAACATATATTTATCTACACATATATATACAATAATAAACACAAAACAAGACCAAGGAAACTATATGTAATAATGTTTAAGGAGAGAAGAAGTGTTTTTACCAGAATTTTAAAGTGGACAGAGATTGAGCACGCCTTGTCGATATGGGCAAGGCATTCCATAACCGTACTACTTGAACTATAAAAGACTTGTCATAAAAACTGGTGCATCGCATCTCTAGTCTTAAGTTTTCCGATAACCTAACATATCTGTTATGTGTGTCATGAAGGAACTTGAACCGTTTTTTAAGATAAGAGGGGATTGTAGGGTTGAACAGAATACTGTAGAGCTGAAATAAGATATGAGAGTTCCGGCGAAGACGTATGGGAAGCCACTTGAGCTTTGTACGAAATTCAGAAATGTGATCATATGTGCGCAGGCCAAATATAAATCTTAGTTTATCTCACTATTCTATGAAACAGCAATTTTTTTTACCGGCGAAATATTACCACACTTACCCACTATAGGGGGTCTTGAATCATATGTTGCATACATGGATTCAGGATTTGGGTCGATATTTTTGCCACCCTTTTTTTTTTTGAAATCATCAAACGACTTCTCCCGCTCTGGGTGGAGCGGAAGGGCGTGTCAGAGTTTTACTTTTACTGACTAAAACCAACCCGTGGCCACGGTGTCTCTTTCAAACATCCCGCGACCCTGAGTCCCTGCCACTCTGTATAATGATTTAATTCGGCTAGACTCTGACAATAATTTTACATTTCTAATAGAACAGAATAGAAGACTATATATTTTGTACACCATATAATAAATTACAGTAGTACTGTATAACTCTCTGCGGAAGGATGTCGTGATATCGTCTGTGTTTTATTTCATGAAGCATAACATTAGCAGGATCGCTGAGTGGCATTAGATCAGTAAATTAAATTTTATTGCCAGTACCTACCCAACCATGCTCATTAAATAAGTCACAATTTGATTAGTAAACCCTTGCACGCCACGACTGATGTGATAAGCACATGAAACTCGTTGGAGTGCAATCAGGAGAGAGAGAGAGATTGTTATTTAATTATGAAATATGTGATGTTATGTTTGCTGACCTTAGCAAGTTTTAATAAATTATGATGTGTGTCTTCTTGAGTAAAGCAGTTTACATTTAAATATAAATTATTGAGTTTAACAGTCAGTTGCAGAAACGAACATTAACTTTTAAAGCTGTTTGTAAATGCTAATATTTCATTAATTTATTGCAGAAAGCAACATCAGACTCGATATTAATGGTTCTTTAATATAAAATAATGGAAGTATTTAACGAAGGACTCTGTAACATTTTTTGTTGCACAAAGCACGGAAGCCCAACATTAATATTGCAGTTCGTGGTTATTTTATTTTCTTATTAGTGAATTTTCAGTTTTAATTTAAAAAGCAGTGGTAAAAAATTAAGTTTGCCAAACCTGGATTATACAACATGTCTTTGTCGAGCCTGTTATCATTCTCTGAAGCAGAACTATAAAAATATATTCTTTGTCGTCGCCGTCAAATTACAAACAGAGAAGACCTGTTTTCAAATTTCGATGGAGAAGGTTTTCGTCTCCGTTACAAAATTTCAAAAGAAGCAGCTATTTAAACATCTTACACATCACAGCACATCCCTTCCCATAAGTCCCTTAACCCCTAATTTTCCCTTCATATGACCCCCCCTCCCCGCCCCCAAATCTCACAATCCTTCACCCTCCCCATCTCGAGGAGGCCGCTATTGTCCAGGCCTGGAGCCGGGAGTCAGCAACTAGCGGACCCGTCGACATCGACGTCAAACAGGAGGCGCTGTGGTTCCGCGGGGCGATGACGCAAATTTGCGCCGAGTCCATGCCCCGGGTCCACACACAGTCCGCAAGGCGCCAGGTGTACTGGTGGTCCACCGAGATCGCGCAGTTACGCGTCGCGTGCGTGGCGGTTAGACGCCAGTACACCCGTTACCGGAGGAGACGTCGTCGGGTCCCTGACGAAGAAGCCGCGCTGTACGAGGTGTACCGCGCGGCAAAGGAGACTCTGTGGCTGGCCATCGGCGAGGCGAGGACGCGAGCCAGGGAAGAGGTGTTGGAGACTACACGGGGATCCGTGGGGGCGCCCGTATAAAGCGGTTCGAGGGAAACTTCGAGCCGCGGCGCCAATTACGGAGAGTCTCCAACCCGAGCTGCTGGAGGAGGTAGTCGCAGCCCTCTTCCCGGCAAGAGCGGAGCATACCCCGCCGCCGATGGCTTTGCCCACAGCCGCAGGGTCTACAGAGGAGAACGCCATCAGCGTCCCAGAGGTGACAAAGGCAGAGATGGGGGCGGCCGTGATGCGGCTCCGGGCCAAGAACGTGGCTCCGGGGCCCGACGGGATTCACGGCCTAGCGCTAGCCCTCGCTCTGAAAGAGCTTGAGCCCCAGTTAAGAGGACTCTTCACAGCGTGCCTTGAGCGGGGCCAGTTTACCACTTTCTGGAAAACAGGTCGCTTGCTCAGGAAGGCGGGGCGCTCTGCCGACTCGCCGTCTGCGTACCGGCCCATAGTGCTGCTCGACGAGGTGGGCAAGCTGTTCGAGCGCATACTCGCAGCCCGCCTTGTCGGCCACTTGTGCAGAGAGGGGCCGGACCTGGACGAGAACCAGTTCGGCTTTCGGCATGGGCGCTCTACCATCCACGCTGTGTCGAGGGTGAGAGTCCTGGCGGAGGAAACAGTGTACCGGGGCGGGGTGGTGGTGGCGGTGTCCTTGGACATCTCCAACACCTTCAACACCCTGCGCTGGAGTTTAAATTCGGGAGGCACTGCGTTATCATCGGGTGCCTCTCTACCTCCGCCGCATCGTTGGGGCTTATCTGGCGGGGAGGTGTGTCACCTACATGGGACGTGATGGCGGAAACCAGCGCCAGGTGTCGTGCGGTGTTCCACAGGGATCGGTCGTGGGACCGCTCCTGTGGAACATCGGGTACGACTGGGTGCTGAGGGGCGAGCTCCCGCCGGGCGCGGACCTGACGTGTTACGCGGACGACACGCTGGTCACGGCCCGGGGGAGTTCGCACAGGGAGGCAGCGTTGCTCGCGACGGCGGCGGTCTCACTGACGGTGAGCCGCATACGGCGCCTCGGCCTGGAGGTGGCCCTCAACAAGTCGGAGGCCATGGTGTTTCATGGCCCCCGGCGGGCGCCGCCGGCCGGATCACACATTGTGGTCGGGGGGGTCCGGATCGCTGTCGAGCCCACCATGAAATATCTGGGATTGGTGCTCGACAGCCGGTGGGACTTCGGACTCCACTTCCGGTGAATGGCGCCCAAGTTGTTGGGCGCGGCCGGGGCGCTGGCAACGCTGCTTCCCAATCTGGGGGGCCCGAGCGCCGCCTGTAGGCGGCTCTATATGGGGATCGTGCGATCCATGGCGCTCTACGGAGCGCCGATCTGGGCGTCTGACCTGACGGCCGGCAGCATAGCTGTCCTGCGCAAGCCGCAGCGGGCGATGGGCGTCAGAGTCATTCGGGAGTATCGCACGATCTCCTACGAGGCGGCTTGTGCACTGACCGGATCCCCGCCATGGGACCTAGACGCGAAGGTGCTCGCGTCACTTTATCGGTGGCGCGAGGTAGCGAGGGCGCGGGGCGAGCGGCCGATGCAGCGTCATATGGGTCAGCGTCGGTCGCAGCTTCGCGAGGTCCTGGTGGCGGAATGGCGGGACAGGCTTTCACGCCCTACCGCCGGCCTCGTCACCATCGGGGCGGTCCGGCCAGTGCTCGACCTCTGGCTCGGGAGGAGGCACGGCTCCCTGTCGTTTCGGGCGACGCAGGTACTCTCGGGGCATGGCTGCTTCGGGAAGTACCTGTGTCGCATAAACAGGGAGCCGGACGCTCGGTGTCACCACTGCGTCGACTGCCGGGAGGACACGGCGTGGCATACGCTGGCAGAGTGTGCCGCTTCGGAGGAGCCGCGCCGTGCCCTCATCTCAGAAGTAGGCAGTGACTTGTCGCTGCCGACCGTAGTGAGTTCGATGGTCGGCAGCGCCGAGTCCTGGGACGCGGTGGTTTCCTTTTGCGAAACGGTCATCTGGCAGAAGGAGGCTGCGGAAAGGGAGAGAGAGATCTCGACTCTCGACCCGGCCCGCAGCAGACGCACCGGGCGTCGGAGGAGGGCGGACAACGCCCTCTTCCGGCCCCCCTAAATGGGTCCAGGTCGGGTCCTGATGTTGGGGGGCGACGGATGTCCCCGAATCCGTCGCCCCCCAACATCAGGACCCGAGAAGGCGGCGCGCGTAGTGTTCCGCGTGCGCCGCTCACAGACGTTGCGGGGGGAGTACACCTCACTCCTCCCGCCCGAGACGGGGCCCGCGCAAGCGGGCCGGCACCAGCCGGGGATGCGGAAGAATTATGTGTTCCCGCGACCACGGCGTAGGTGTGAGATGGAACACCGGGGTGGTTTTTAGTCAGTAAGAGTCTGACAGACCCCTCCGCCCACCCTAGGGCGGAGGACATCCATGAGGATTTTCCAACCCGGGAACAAAAAAAAAAAAAAAAAGGACCTGCGCCGTTTAGCGCCGTGAGCGGGGATGAAGGAATACTGGGGGGTTGAGCCGAGCGGCTCTGGTTTGTAATGTGCCCGTAAGGCAACACGCCCTTTGGTCTGGATTTCAAGCGAAACGGTGGCCCATCCCATTAGCCAGAATAGGGAAATGATCATAGAGTCCCGTCAGAGAGGTGCGTGAGGTCCGCTGAGGTCGTCCTCGGACGGCCGAAGCGGTAGGTAAAAGTCATGCTGACGGTGTAAGTGAGGGTTGATCAGTTCGTGGGGGGTGGCCCTTAGGACCCCCTATGCCAGCCTAATCGTGCGCCCGATGTCGCACTGTAAGCCAGCCTTGCGCCCCTATATCTCTCGGTAGTCGTAACGTTCGTGCTTATTTTTTTTTTATAGTGAGACGTTCTCAGTTGCGGGCTCAATGGAGGGTTCCCACCCTCCGCCAGAGAGACAAATTTTAAAATCATTTTTTAATATGGACAAAAAAGGCCAATTAGAAAACCAACACAGCGGAGTGGAGGCGAAAGCCAATGAGACTCCAAAGGGCACTTCCCTCGCCCCTGGTGGCCATGCGGCTAACGCCGCTGGTACCAGCGAGGGCGTCGGTCCGGCTGTGGCGAAAACCGGTGCTAAGACCAAAAACAAAAGTCACAACTTTAACAAAGGACGTCGGCGCTGATTGGGACGATTACCGACCCTTATTACACTGAGGCGAAGACGGAAACGACTCATACCACTGCCGCTCCGACCCTCTCTACACAGACCCCGGAGCTGGGTAATACTGGCACCGGGTATCCTACCAAACCACCTCCTCCTCCGTCACCGGTCAAACGGCGACGGCCAAGTGCACCGAGGACGCGTTTTCACGCGCCTGGAAAGTACAAAAACGCAAGGGCAAGGGTAAATCCACTCAACAAGCCCTTTGTCCTTGCACAGACCATTCAGGTCCACCGGCTGCCTCAGTACAAGGCAAGCAAAGGGCTAAAATCACGAGGAAGGAGTGTCGGCAAACACGCTGGAACCATGGAAAAGGCTTCCGCAATAAACAGGCTACTGCTGGGTCAGTCAAATCGACTAGCGGCCAGCTAAACTTCTCCGCCGGTAAGCGGTTGCAGGCAGAGGCCGGCACTAGCCGAACAGCGCCCAGTCAACCGCCAGCCAGTGTCCAGGAGAGAGCTGAAGGTGCCACTAAAACACAGCCGCGGCCAAGCGAGCCCTGAACGAAACTTTGACACCTCGGGGAGAGCATAAGCGGCCGCGCCTTGACCAATCCAAACGGGTCGCCCAAAGAAGCTACGCCCAAGCTGCCAGCGCTAATCTCGACGTCGCGATCACTTGCGACCGCACGGGGATCCCCAGCAAGGACTTAATGCTGGTCCTGCTCCACATCACAACTAATTAATTGACATTTGAAACTTTGTTGAAGCTGCTGAAGATTGTAAGAATATATTTGCATTATATAAACTCAATCTCCTTTTTATCATATAGATGCATTGCACAGATGTGAGTACTTTGTACAATAGAGCTACCATTTACCGGGTAATGTCATAGATTGACTTGAATGTGCCCTGGCGGCTGATAGGATGTCATGCTCACTCAAATGTCTCGCTGACGGTGGCGCGTGTGTCGGATCATTTAGCTCCCTTCATAATGGTTGAGCTGAATGGTGCTGATCCATGAGTCATGTTCGTGAACGGGCGCCGTCAGTTGGGACTGGTCATCTCTTAGCTGCCACGGCGTTGTTTTTAATTATGTTTTGCTGCACTCTGGAGACGCTTTTAACGTGTACGGTATTATTTAAAGGAGTGTCCATGGAGTTTCTTGCCCGTTCTTCTCCATAGTGACCTACTGCGCTTTGGAATGGGCAACTAGCTTCATATTTCTGACTGACCGATTCCTTGACAATTCAAAAGTGCCTGTAAATGGATTAATTGAAACAAATGATTTGAGTTTGAGTTTGAGGTTGAGTTTGGACGTATCGGACCGGGTACTCGCTGCTATCCAGAAGCAGATCATTCTCGAGGTCTGCTCCCCCAAGCAAGACACTCCAGGGCCGACATTCAACGCCAAGCCGCTGTTCGCTGGGGGTGTACTGAAACTGTGGTGCGGTAACGACAACACCTTAGCCTGGCTAAGGAAAACTGTCTCCGACCTTTCTCTCCCAACTAGCATCTCCCTAGTTGTCAAGAGTCAGTCGGAGATTCTAAAGCGAGCACGATGTAGTGTCGTGATCCCAGACGAGCAGGGGGTCTTCGGAGAGGCGACCAATATTGGGCGCGCTCTCAGCTACCAGAACCCCTGGCTCGACATCAAGAGGTGGGTGCTCTTGTATGCCGACAAACAGGCTGCGGCATGGTTCGTGGTGGTCGGTGTCCCTGAAGACCAAATTCCGACCCCGATGGAGGCTGGACGCCGTCTCTCAATTGGATTGGGGACGGTGTACGTGAAGTTTCAGGGTCGGAACGGGAGGTTCACCGACGTCCCCCAGGGTTGGGACCGCGCCACGGGAACCATCGGTGAGACGCCAGCACCAGCAGGGGAGTCCACTCCCCCACCAAACAATCCGGAATCATCAGCGGCCGAACCTGCAATAGCAGAGTTGGCCGCTCCTGCTGCCCGCACCGTGGTCGCCGTTCCTTCATCGGGTGAGGAGCTGGACGACATCATCCTTTCCCCGGCTTCGGGCCAGGAGGGGACGGCTTTGACGAGGGCGACCTGTTTCCCCGGCTGAGACTGGAGGGGGACGAAGAGGGTTCGGGCAACGATGGCGTCCCTTTCGTCGACCTGAAGAGTCCTCCAGGCCAACCTCCACCACAGTCAGACAGCGATGGCTCAGCTTCGCAAGTGGCTGGAGGTTCAACACACAGCCATTGCCCTGATCCAGGAGCCGTGGGTCAGGGCGGGCCGCATACAACGACTCTCCAATCTTGGCGGTAAGCTCCTGGTCACCACTGGTCCTGGACATCACTTTCATCCTAGATAGTGCATCTATGTCACAGGTAACCTTAAAACACAGCTTTTAAATGACTTCTGTTGCAGAGATGTCTCTGCAGTAAAGCTGCAAATACATCGTGGCGAAGCCGAGGAGATGGTGATAGTTTAGGCGGAGGCACCGCCTCCGCACGACCTTGCCCGCCTCGTGAGCCATTGCGAAAGAAGCGGGTTTGAGGTAGTCGTCGGTGCCGACGCCAATGCTCGCCACCAACTTTGGGGTATGGACACGCAAAACGAGAGGGTAAGGCCTTATTTGACTACTTATTCTCTACTAACCTATCCCAACTAAACACTGGCTCCGATCCAACATTCGTAACCAGGCGAAGCCGCACAATCATAGATCTCACTCTGGCAACAGAGGGCGCGGTGGAAAATGCCTTCCTCACTTCCCGGGATGTATCTTCGCGCAGGGTATCGACTGGCAAGAGATTCAAACACCATCAGACAATGATCGCCTTTACGCCAGCAGGTTGATAACGTTGCAGAAACTCCAATGGGCCATGCAGAGCTTCCATCCTTTTAAGGCAGCTGGTTCTGACGGTATGTTCCCCGCCTTACTACAGTGGGGTGACACCGGTGTCGCAATAAGACTGGTGCCTTTAATGCGGGCGTGCCTGGCCTTTAGATACGTTCTCAAAGGATGGAGGGAAGTAGCCTGACCTCCTTTCTACTAAAGACGCTGCAAAGTCTATGTGATATGGAGCTAAGGGACGGCGCTCTGAAAACCATACCGCTTCACGGTAACCAACATGCATACAGTTCGGGTAAGTCGACCGAATCTGCTCTCCACCTGGTAGTCAGCCAGATATAGGAAGCGATTCATCAGATAGGCACCTGCCTGAGCACTTTCATAGACATCGAAGGAGCTTTCGATAAAACTAACTTCTCCAGCATCAGCAGCGCCCTCTCTAGACATGGAGTAGAACAGGTACTAACGGACTGGATTACAAACATGCTAAGCAAACGAGTGGTTCGCCTTTAGGATGAGCAGCAACTGGCCATGATAGCCAGAGGGTGCCCCCAGGGAGGGGTGTTGTCCCCCCTTCTATGGAATCTGGTGATTAATGACCTCATCGCCAAACTCAATGCCAGCCGCTATTACACAATAGGGTATGCTGACGACCTCGTAAACCTTGTTTCGGGGAAGGTGACGGGTACGATCTGCAACCTCACTTGGCAAGCGCTACGTATCGTAGAAAATAAGTGTAAGGAATATGACCTATCAGTGAACCCCACTAAAACTGAACTAGTCATGTTTACTCAAAAACGAGGCCCTTTGCGCCTACCAAAACTGTTCAATACAGAACTTCAGTTGGCCAACGAGGTCAAATACCTGGGGGTCATTCTAGACAGTAAGTTAAACTGGAGTAGTCATTTGGACAACACACTAATCAGGGCCTGCATAACCTTCTGGCAGTGCAGGAAAATAATAGGTAAAAAGTGGGAATTTTCACCTAAAATTATACTATGGCTGTACACCACAATGATCCGCCCCATGATCACCTATGGGGCCGCGGTATGGTGGCCCCGAACCAAGCTGGCTACAGCCTCAAAAAAACTACAACGCATGCAACTACTAGCCTGCATGGCGGCTACGGGCTGCATGAGGACCACTCCGACTGCAGCAGTTGAAGCCATGCTGGAACTGCCACTGCTCCACCTGTTCATACAGCAGGAAGTGATACTGGCGGCGGTACGTCACTAGATCTCTGGGGTAAGAGAGCCACACCACACACCGCGCTACTTGAGGGACTCAACATCATTTATCTTTGATAAAAATTCAAGATCCAGCTTCACGAGGATCGTAGGTGCGAGGGTTTGTGCCCTGCAGAGCTGCGTATCTTCACAGACGGATCCAAAACAGGTAATGGCACAGGTGCTGGAGTCTTCTCGGAGGACCTCAACATTCGCATAGCCACACCATTTGGGGCCTATAACACAGTTTTCCAGGCCGAAGGCATGGGTATTTCTCTGGCCAGATCCGGATCGAGTGGTCCCTAACTTCCCTGTTAGGGACCACTCGATCCGGATACTCTCAGACAGCAGGGCTGTTTTGCAAGCGTTGAACAGCCACACAGTTGAATTTGGGCTAATATACGAGTGTCACCTGCGCCTTAATCAGGTGGGTAGCCTCAATAACATAATCATTCAATGGATCAAAGGACACAGCGGTTCGCTGGGCAACGATGCAGCCGACGAACTTGCCAGAAGGGGGTCGAGTGAGGCACCAGTGGGACCTGAACCCATCTTGCCACTCCCCTTCGGGTACTTACGCACTCTGGTAAGGAAACGCACCAGAGATCAACATCACAAACTATGGTCGGAACCAGGTGAGTGCAGGCAGGCTAGGGAAGCACTCCCTGCTATTGACGGCCGTATCACGAAACAGGTTCTCCGACTAACCAAACAACAGCTTCGTATAGTTACGGCAGCTTTAACTGGCCACGGGTCTTTTAATAAACCCTCTTTGTCATAGGAGTCGCAGACAGTCCACTGTGCAGGGCCTGCATGGAGGTGGACGAGACAGCAGCTCATGTGCTTCTACACTGCCCGGTGGTCGGCACATACAGGGCAAAGTACTTCGGTAACCCAGGTATCCTACGCGAGGTTGTCAGTAACACCAAGGCGTTGCTGGCCTTCCTCGAGGAGCTGGGGTGGATCGAATGATCGATTTTCCCACCGTACGAAAAATACGCGCATTGTCGTGTAGTTGCGGACACCAGCCCGTATCACCTATTACCTACATCTTACACCCAGCTTGATTTGGAGTGAATTACCCATACAATTATGGCCCAACGAATTACCTTAGACTTTTTGCAACAGAATCTTTTGAGAGGATTTTGTTTTGACCAATATCCACATTTCGACGATTTATCGACTAGTACAAAAGATAAATCTGAAGCTTGCTAGTGTGACAGTTTCTAAATTACCCTAGACAAATAAAATTATTAGTTTTTCTTAATTATGTTAATATTAGTGTTAAGGTCGGTTTCCCCTATGGGGAAAAGGCCTCAGTCCACCCCGTACGGCCCTGTAGAGAACTTCACCAGACTTGGACACTCTACCACCGATAATAGAAATGAATTACCAAATTTATAGAATTCCGATGCCTTGACATTATTAATAAGGCTAGGTAATAATTATAACAAATGTTAAATGAGACTTAGGAATTCATAGTTATGAAAACATATTGGATGTATTTTTAGAAAGCTAAATAAATGAGGGATGCAGATTATATGAACTTGTGAGTTACCCAAACGCTGGCGAAACAGGTATTTGATAAAAAAAAAACAATTTCAATTAATCTTTATTTCAATCCATAATGTACACTTATAGGTGGTTAGTATTAATGGAATAGAAACAAATATGGACCCTGTCGGGCACGGCAACATTTAAATAACTAGGAGAGACGAAGAGCGCTATTATAATTTTTCTTATTACTACTTAATATATTTAAATTAAATCCTATCTTTCTGTTTTTTTACATTAATATTAGTACATTGTAATAAAATTATGAGTATTTTTATCACTTATTTATTAATTCTCTGAATAATTTGTGGTATAATTTGTGGTAGGAAATTAATTATAAAATGTTATAAATGTCCATCTATTTATTTATTTGTTGGATATTATTAAATTAATATTGTTTATTTAATTATTCGTTTAAATATTTTGTATTTCAATTAGAGTATTTAGCATAATTATATATTTAAATTAGGTAATACTTAATATGTTCATAACAGTTTAAGGCGGGAGGGAGGCATATTTAATCTGTTTATAAGGCACAACGAATATTTTGTTTGTATGTTATCGCGTGTGTTATAAGTGTTTGTGTGTGTGTGGACTAGTTTACAAAATTCTAAAATATAAGTGAGGATTTTTTGTGTGTGTGTGGACTAGTTTACAAAATTCTAAAATATAAGTGAGGATTTTTTGTTTCTAAAAGTAAGGCTTGCAACTATCTGTTTGGTCTATTTTTGTAATTATTCGTATCAGTTTTTTTGTAGGATGGATTCCGCGTCTGTGCTATTTCCCCATAAGATGATGCCATAGCTAAACCACGCATAGTATGTAACTATTGCGGTTTGTAGGTTGGTAGTCATTTTGATTTCGCATAGGGCGTAAGTTTTTTTTTTTTTTTTAAGAAATCGTCTGTATATGTCTTCCAGTTTATACGTGTTTCTATTATCAAACCTAGGAAAGATTTTTGTTGATTAAATGGAAAGTCTATATTTAATTGTCATTTTTGTCGAGGATAAAAAGTCATTAATTTGGTTTTGGTGAAGTTGATTTCAAGATTATGCTCGCTCATCCAATTCATTGTTTTGCTACGAATAGTGAACAGTTTTTCATCTAAATTATCATTTGTTTGGCACGAAGTGAGGAGCGAAATATAGTCCCCAAACAGTACCCATGGCCCATCTATGGGTTTGGGGAGGTAATTTATGTAAATGAGGAATAGGAGGCCGCCTATAACGTTTCCCTGGGGAATTGATGCATGCATTTGTCTGACATCGGATCTTATGATTTATATTTCTTTTGTATTTTCATTGTAATTTTCAATCTCAACTAATTGCTCTCTACCCTTCAAAAATTAAGAGAACCAGTCGTGGGCTTTCCCGCGTATACCTATTCCATTTAGTTTATTTAATAATATTTTAAAGTGCAGTTTGTCGTAGGCCTAAGTCATAATATCAAGTAATATTCCTATTGCGTATTGTTTGTTATTAAGAATATTTAAAGCTTCTGGATGAACTTCTAACGTTGTAGATCTATTTTTGTGAAATCCGTTTTGGCAGTCATCGAATATTTTGTATTTTTCCGAAAGGAATGTACACGGTCGCACATTGCTTTTTCAAAGACTTTAGGTGCTGTGGGCAGTAGGGCAATCGGTCTATGATTATTTGGGTCTGTTTTATCGTTCTTTTTGTGAATCGGTTTCATAAGAGCTTTTTTTAGTAGAGTGGGGAAAATGCCTTCTTCAAACGATTTATTAATTAATTTGTAGAATGGTAAGGTCAGTTCGTCAGCACATTGTCTGAAAAGAGTTGGTGCAAGTTCGTCTAAGCCATGACTTTTTTTTTTAATCAGTCTTAACTCACACGATACCTCGCATCTACACCCGGAGTACTCAGAGATACACTTCAATAAAGTCACGCAAGCGGCTTTTCTGCGGCATTGCGTCGACAGTCATGGTCCCTAGCAGTTCTCTCGAACTGCGGCAACCGTGCGACCGTCCTTGTCTAGCATGATGTGTGGCATTGCGTCTGCATCATGTTCTTAAGGAGACGTGTTTCCTATCAATCCTTAGACTGGATATGAGATAGATGTGGTCACCCAAACCCCTGGAAATTCACTCTTTGCACAACAAACATATTTGCAAGACACGTGATCACGTCAGTCTGACCGAATTTTTGGTCTGAGATAAAGAATACAATATTCAAAAATTACTAGTTAGAGTTGAGAAATTGAAACTCAAAAATAATTATTAAATAGAGTTTAAAGTCCTAGTATCGGTCAGAAGCAACGAATACAACATTCAAGAATTATAAGCTATGAGAGTAGAGAATCAAACTGATGCATCATTCATAGAGTTGTGAATCAACTCTCTTGAAAGTCTATAGACAGCCCCAAAAAGCCCACCCTTCACCACTTCCTAGTGTTTATGCTGGGAAGAAGAAGTGGCACAACAAACTCCCTAGCAACACGTCTCTGTCTGATTACTTATAATTACTAATACCTCCATCAGCCTAGAATAATTATAATAACTAAAGACTCACCCAGTCTCACCAACAAACACACACACATACTACGTTAATTATAGATTAGTCTAATCTGGGCTTCAACCCAACTATAAATCATAATACTAATCAACCTACAAGAATAATATGATTGAAAAGTGTCATTATTAAAGATAAAGTTTAACACTTACCAATGATCTCGTTGGAAGGAATTAGATTACTACCCACTTACGAAATGCAGCACGTACGACCAACTTCACCTGGAACACCGCTCCTCACAGTGGCCATTTATGCCATTTGAGCCCATTTGTGTGCCATTAAATAGAAATGGAATGGGTTTCTAAGAGGTTCAATATTGTTTTACACGTGTAAAGAATTAGGATATTTTGATGTCAATTCCGGTAATGCGTCAAGCTGTCAGACCATAAAATTAAGTTTTAATGTGTTTCTAAAGTCAGCCGAATGTTGCATGGTTTTAGAAATAAATATAATATTAGTTTATTAAATAGGAAAAAGTGTCAGACAGTCACACTAGATTAGCAGCTGTCGGTTTTCGAATGCCAGAGAGAAATAATTCAGAAGATGCAGCTGTCGTTTTTCGAATGCCAGAGAGAAATAATTCAGAAGATTTTTAGCCGAAGATTGCATCAAAATTATAAGCACAGGCGATACACATCAAAATTATAAGCACAGGCGGCTTCCTTGCAGAAATTTTCCGATGCAGAAAGGGATATTTTTCAAGAAATGTCCAGGTGGTGTGTGATGCGAAACTGAAATTCAGAGAGATCATCGCACGCTGGCCGGGATCAGTGCATGATTATACAATTTTTAACAACTCCCATTTGTGTACTGATTTTGAAAGAAGGTGATTATAGAAATTACTTAAGTAGCATCGCCTTAACGTTCGTGTACGAAGGTACCCTTAAGCGCGGTAACGGGAGATAACACCCCCGCCTGCGAACTCACACCCCCACCAACAGACAGTGGACGAAGGAGCACGGATCCGTTCGCCACGGTCGCGAACCGTTCGTTAAAGTTTTGATTGTTTATATTTAACCTTTTGCCGTTTTACTGTGTTTTACAAATGAATGTCAATGAAACAAGACGTGATGTTATGTTATGTGTTGATTATACTTTTTACTTCTATACGCGTATTTCAATCACTGTAATAGACCCAATACACACCCCTGAGAATAACTTTCTTACACTTATTGTTAGGGGCTATTATTATAAAAGCTACTTACTGACCCCTGTATTCCAACCACAAACACTCGCCGAAGAAGACATACAACAAAAGTGAAATTGCCACTCGCAATACTGTGGAGAGAGATGCTTTGGAGTGTTAATGGAAACGGCAGTTCCCATTTTTGGAGAAAGGCTTAACTTTGAGAAAAACCACAACGCTTCTTTAAATAATTGTTGCTACAGCAGTGCTGCACAGAATGTGTAGTGAGTTAGATGATATGGAACCTATTCACAATTTACAGCTTGATGTATCAATTAACAATTTTCTCCATAGTTATATTTTCAATTTATTTATTCATTAAAATACAATACAAATTAATCTGTAAATGCAGTACTGTCAAACAATAATTTGACAGTACTGCAGTATTTAATTTCTTATACAATAGTTAACTTATAAAACAAGCTCATTTATCCATCGCGATTTATTGCAATCGACGTCTTCTCAGTTCACCGGCAGCATCATCCACATCAGTCTTGTCTCCGACGTTGAAGCCGCTGTCTTATGCCGCAAATGCACATGCTAGTGGCACGGATTATTGAGATAATGATTCTTGATCTTAGCCAAACCATCGCTATACATTACAGCGGTCAGCGATTGCAGCTCCGAGATGTTTTACGAAGGTAGACATTTGTAATTTCTCCGTCAACGGATGCAACAAAGGGGGGTGAATGTTGCATTTCGTATTTCACAAGCGTTTGAATATTTCGTAATTTTTTCTCCTTCGGTGAGTTTTAGTTCAAAGCCGACAGGGCGAGAAATATAAGAAGGAGCTTCCGTGTCTACGACCCGGATATGAAAGAATGCCTCCCTCTGAGCATCCCAAAACCCGGTATGAAAGACAGCAGTCTCTTTCGGAGATGATGTGTTTTTTTACGACACTTCCCATGTTGATAAGTCACAGAATAAATAATTAATTTCATTATGACGACGTTTTATTAGATCACACTTTTTACAACACAGAGCATAGTCAACGTTGAATTAATCGCAGCCACAGCCATCACAGTCATGATTTTGGCAACACATGCATATTACCACGCCACTCAGAAAGTATTGCAAAAAAAAGTTTTAATGTATGAGAGACTGGCCAGTTATAGTCTCTTTGAAAACATGATTATATTTAAGTAAAAATAGGTACGTTCCAATTTAAAAATTTCCTTCCACATTGCTTGCGAGCTAATTTAAGTTCTCGTAAAAAATGGATCCGCGCCGGGAACATTTTCCCGCTATGATTTCTTACGATTTCAAGGGTCGCCGCGTCGCCTGAAACCGGAAGAATCGTGCGATAGACTTCACATGGCATCCCAACCGTGTATCGTTGGTATTACGAATTCAAGCTCGGTCGACTTACTTTGGGGGATGAAGAAAGAAGTAGTTGCCCTTTGACTGCTGTTACGGAAGAAAATGTGCTAGCTGTGAAAAAAATTATCCAAGACAATAGGCTAGGTACGTATCAAGAGATTCAGCACACACTGCGGGTTGGATCGGAAAGCCTTCACGAAATTCTACATCTTCGCGTGAGGAGGATATTTTCTCGCTGGGTGCGGCTAACCTCACCGATGCTTAGAAGCAAGCCTGGGTGTAATGGTGCCGTGATATGATAAACAAATTTGAAGAAGGCTCGTCACGGCGTGTTTACGACATCATTACAAATGATGAGTCTTGGATTTATCAATACGAACCAAAAACGAAGCGCCAGCCGACGGTTTGGGTGTTTCAAAACGAATCAATCAGTTCCTACCAAAGTGAAGCGATCTAGAAGTGGGGGGAAGATTTTAATCGCGACCATTTTCAATATTCACTGGCCACTTGGTGTCAATTCCTTAACAGAACCAAAGAAGCATCAACGATGAATGGTATACTACCAAATGCTTGGCAGAAGTTATCTCTGTTGTGAGCAACAAGCGACCAAGCACAGGTCTCCGCGGGCTACTGCTCCACCACGATAACGCGCCTTCGCACACCGCGCTCAAAACGAGGGACTTCCTGGACAGCACGCCATCAAACTCTTGGGTCAACCTCCTTACAGCCCTGACCTAGCACTGTGTGATTTCTTTTTATTCGCGAAAATAAAAAAACCGCTCAAAGGGATACAATTTTCGTCGCTGGAGGATGAGCTGTCAGCGTTCGAGCAGGCTGTAAACGAAGTGTCTACGGCGGACTGGAAAAAGGGTTTCAAAAACTGTTTAGAAAGAGTTTAGAAAGAGGCGTGAAGTTTGAAAAGATTTAATAAACAATATTTACTTAAAGATGAAAACTTTCTGAGTGTGCGTACTTTGAATATATTGCAACGTTCTGAGTGAGGTAAATAAACGCTTATGTTACGCACACGCCTTTTATTGCGCTGTCGACGCGCATACACGCGCTGCTAACGCAACTAGCGCGTTCAGGCGCAGTAGAGCGTATTAAAAACTCCGTGTACGTAGGCCCTAAACTCTATATTTTTTAAGGAAGGGATGATACTAGAAATGAATGAATGAATGAATCCAGTGGACAGTGTTTTGAAAATATTGAATAGTTGTATCTCAAGGACTGGAAATTAATTTACTCGCCGCTGTCTGACACAAAATTAAATAAAAATATTTCACGTAAACCTACATGTGCACTTATCAAACGTTTGATTCAGGTGCACGGTTCCAATCGGTCGTTTCCTATGGAGAAGAGCCGGCAAGAAATTCCACGATTACTCTTTCATATTTGACTTTTACTTTTTTTTGTGGGTGTACTCTAGGTACACCTCTGCCCAACCCTTCGGGGAAACAAGGCGTGATGTTATGTTATGTTGACTTTTACAATGTTTTCAAATTACAGTGTTAATAGGTATGGGAGACAGTTAAGTGTAGGTCTGTTAACAAGTACCATAAGCTTAACTAATAGACAAAGGTCTATAAATCTATAATCTACAAAGGCCTACAAGGTTCTCACATTTACAAAATATAAAAGAAGAAAAAAATAACTATTTAAACCAAATGACATGATTGCCATTTCAACACCCACACCCACAAAAGCCACTAATAAAGAGTAGAAATTAGAATCGTAGGCATATAACGTCAAATAATGAGAATATTATGTCAAAAGGGTATGTAAAAAATTATATCTAATAATTAAAGAAAAATTAAAACTCCGTAATTTGGGAGCAGTTATTAGAAATTTACATAGTGATGCCGTTTATGAGGTACCAGGGAAGCCACATGTGCAGAAGGAATTATTGCCACCTTCCTTGTCTTTGTCGTAGTCTTTAATCATATAATACGCTTATGTGGGTTTTGAACTTTCCATCGCTAAGTTCTGTAACGGACTTTGGCAACTTGTTATAAAAGCGGATACTGTTTGTTTAACAGACATGACTTGCTTGTTTTAGATAATCTTTATTTGGGTATGACAATTTAATTTTTACTACGTGTATAAATTTATGTGGAAATCGCTTCTTACTTTAAGAAGTCCTAAGTTTTTCCGAACACAAAATACTTTCTAAGATATTAAGATAAGGCAGAGTGAGTATATCAATTTCTTTGAATTTGTTTCTAAGAGACTCGCGAGGACCAATTTCATAGATCGCGCGGTTTGCATTTTGAGTATTGAAATTTTGAATCTACGTCAGCTGCTGATCCCCACAGCAGAACGCCATAATACATAATACTGTAGAAATAAGCAAAGTATACTAACCTAGCTGTGGCTATATCGGTCTACTGCCTTATTTTTCTTACTGCATATGCAGCTGAACCTTATTTACCTGAAAGAGCTCTAATGTGAGCGCCCATTACAATTTTGAATTTAAAGTTCCTAGAAATACAGTTTCCGTAATAGCATCTAGTTTCTTGCCAGCAATTTAAAAATTTAGACCCAATGCTAAATACTGGTGAAATCAGGCAAAATTCGCTTGGGCCGGCAGTATTACCAACTTTTACTGCTAAGCATATATCTGCCATTATAGGCCCATTTCGCTAGTTACTACAGTGGTGAAAGTGCTCTTGAACGTATTTTGAACAGTCACATCGAGCTGAACGATGCTCAGTTCGCTTTTAGACAAGGGCTATCAACAGAAACGGCAGTTCAATGCCTCAAGTACACTGTCCGTTACTACACCGATAGAAAAACTCCACTCTATGCCTGTTTTTTAGGCCTTTCGATGCTATGATACAAAATGAGCACAGAAACCAGCCTCCCTGAAGAAGTTGTTAGCATTTTTAACAATCAAGTTAATATCATTAAGTGGGCGTGTGCGATGTCCGATGTGTACAGACTGAAGTGTGGAGTAAGGCGAGGAGGTTTAAGCTCGCCTCGTTTTGTTTGTTTGGCATCTCGCAGGTCAACCTATGCGGTTGTCGTCTGCTTAAGCGGACTTGCCTGTGGATTCCCTAATAAATTAAGGCCTCCAGCCAGGACTTAAACTTATATACTAACTAAAACTAAGCGACAACGCTAAGGGCACCCCCTGTGGGGTACGAACCTCGGCTTAGGGCGTCGCTGGAAGAGGGCAGCAAATGACTAGCTGGATCAGGATTGGTATTAATTAGGGACGAATTTAAAGCTACAGGCTCAGCGGCGCGGGCTGGCTCGAGCAAGGGTCGGGAGGGGCGTCGATTTGGGCGTCGCGGCGGGCCTCGGCGGCGAGGGCGGTAGGACGGCGATCGGGTTTTGGGCTTCTGTAGCGTGCTAGTGGCCTTACTACTCTCCTGGAGGAGGGTAGTGGCGTCGTCGGGGTCGATTAAAGTATGCCTTGGTCGGCGAATACTGCTAATGCGAGAGGGAGTGTAGCGGGCGGCCGCTGTAATCAGGGGGTTAGAATGTTTAATGCCGCAGTCGAAGAAACGCTTTGATAAGCGTTTCATGAACTGTTTTAGGGTTGGCATTTTGAGGTCGACGTGAATTTCTATATTACGGACATAGAAGGGGGCACCCGTGACCCTTCTGAGGAAACGGTTTTGGAGGGTCTGCATCTTATGGAGATGACGTGGGTGAGCGTGCGCAAATACAACGCAGGCATAGGTCATGATGGGACGGATGACTGCGGTATAGATGCGGAGCTTGCATTTGAGGGACAGTTTACTACGGGCTGTCAGTACGAATTGCAGCCTGCTAAGAGCGAAGGAGGCGCGCGCGCGAACCGCCTTAATATGAGCCTTAAAGGTAAGGTTCTCATCGAGGATCACGCCTAGGTATTTGGCTTGCTTCTCCCAAGGGATTGGCTTGCCGTACATAGTGATCGGGCTGGGGCTCGCCTCGTCTCTTCAATCTGTATATTAACGGGCTCATCGAGGGACTCAGCAACACCAATTTCGGCTGCTCCATAGACAGAAAACTTGTAAACAGCATCAGCTACGCTGACGATATGGTGTTGTTGGGCAACTCCATAAGCCCCGTACGTAAACTACTCGCTATATGTGTTGAATTCGCCGGGGCTCATGGGCTCAGGTATAATGTAAAGAAGGCGAGCTATTGGTGTTCCAATCACCAGGTCATAAGGTTATGAACATACCACCCGTCCTCATAGACGGTGTTTCAATACCCAGAGTTTCGTGTTTCAAGTACCTGGGCCAATGGATCTCGGATGACCTTTCAAACCAGGAGTACATTGAGAGAGAGCGCCGGGTGTTGGCTGTCCGATACAATATGTTGCAATATATGTTGTCGTAGATTTGCACGCTGCACTAAGGCAGTTAAAGTAACATTATTTCGGGCATTTTGCCAATCTTTTAATACGTGCAGTCTATGGGTCAAGTATACGCAGAAGACAATCAATGCCCTGCGCGTTGTATTACAATGCCTTTAGGATGCTGTTGCGGCTGCCGAAGCACTGCAGCGCGTCAGGCATGTTCGCTCGCATCGATGGCTTTCATGCCATCCTTAGAAAAAGCGCGGCATCATTGCTTAGTCGTGTCCGCGGCAGTGGCAACGGCATTCTTAGCGTTGTGGCTGGCAAAATGGACGGTCCATCATTGTGGCATTGTGTGCACTTGCATGTCGATAAGAATCGGTATCGGATCTTATCTACTGTATGATTAACCATATTTTTAATATATTTATATTTACATTATTGTTTTTAAAGATAAAGATGATATTATAGATTTTAATGATTTTAAGATTGCGATTAAACTTACAAATTTATTTTACAATTTGATTTTAATACTACTTCAGATATTTATATTTGTTGTTTTAAAATAGTGTTATTGTGGTATGAATATCATTGATTACTAACATAATTTGTAAGTATACTAACATAAATATGGATAACTGTCTGAGTTAAATAAATAAATTTAAAAACGTTGAATTTTTTTCTTAAAAATTAACGACCATGCTTCAACCACGTAATGATCGCCGTTACTTTGAAATTAAGACAAAAACTTTCCGCTGTTTAAATATTTAGTTAAAAATTCAAAACACTGTATTCCCTCTTTTTATCTCCCGACAGACCATTAATCAGGATTGATTAATTTCTCCAAAACTGATCGTTTGTTTTAAGTACTGCTGAATAATTCACGAATATTTGCGATGACGTCAGAGACTGAATATTTTAAAGTGTGACGTCGAACGGGGAGACTCCAGCAGTTTTACATAATTTTGGGGAGTTTGAGGCCCCTTTTCCCCTGTTGGAGTAACAGTTAGTCATCGAATTCAAGTGAAAATCTTGCTGTATACTAATGAATTGTATACGTGTTTAGATATGATTTTAGGATTCCGTGTAGTTTAAAAAACAGGAGACATTTAATAGACTTTTAAGATGCTTTACCTACTACACTTTGGAATTGGCAACTAGCTTCATATTTCTGACTGACCGACTCCTTGACAATTCAAAAGTGCCTGTAAATGGTTTATTTGAAATAAATGCTTTGAATTTGAGTTTTGCACTATCATATCTCTAGGATCACACTTTTTATCTAATATAAAATATAAGAAATATTTAATATACCGAGGCTCACAAATAATCCTTTACGTCTATGATCATAGATATTTTGACAGTGTTGATCATCTCAGCTCCACTGATCAGTATTGCAATGCGAACTTCATGGTTATTAAAGTTAACGTTCAATTTCTAAGGTGACGATATTATCGTGAACGTGCACGTCAGCGTCCATAAAATGTATGGAAATATGTGCACGTTTTTTTTTTAAATCGTCCTCATTATATTTCGGTATATTTTACTTCCCCGTGTTATCGTGATAACGTGACGTGGACGTAGACGCGACATGACGTCTTTCGGCAGAAATGTTGATAGAAATAATAAAAGTGCGCAATAGGCAGTTATTAATATATTCCAACTACTTACCCCCAAGACTCAGCGGTAGCATTCAACTGTATCTAAAATCTTCAAAGCTTTGAATTCCTAGTTCTAGTTTTCAAGAAACTACTTTGAAGAGAACCAAGAAGTCGCAGTAAAACTGCGATACAACTTAAATGTTTCATCGTGCCTCAACAAACACGATCAATTCCGAACTGGTGGACTTGAGTTTAAAGAGCTGGTAGACTTAAGTTCAAGAAGTTCTGAGTTGAGCTGAACGATTACTGACAAATGTGTGCACTGACTGGACAGGTCCACTCAAACCTATGTGGTTCTTTCCTCAAAATACCATTTCAAACACCAATCTACATGGTCCTCCCATGATTTGACCAAGATTATAATTTGGACTTTAAAAGAAACTGTGACCTGTGAGTTTGTTACAGCTTCTTTTTTCAAAGTAGAAACGACGACCTCATCTAGTTTTCAAAATATTATTGACGTGTAACAGTGTCTGTACAAACCTTCTTACAGAAATAACATCATTTATAAACAAACTCTCGCAGGGATTGATAGTTTACTGTTATTAACTCGCGCGTAGAATGAAAATATACGATAGGTAATATCACTAATTAACTAATAACTAGCTTTGGTCGTTTAATGAAGTCACAAAAAATAATGTTTAATTGTTTAAACTTAGAAAATTGATTATCAACTAAAAGCAAATTAAAATTACTGATGTCATTCTTTGTCAAACTTATTCCGCTATTCCCCCCTAATGTCTCTCAGGGGGGAATAGTGGAATAAGTCGAAATGAAAAGAGGGATTTCTGGATTGTTTTAAAATTGGGGTTTAGTTTTCCCCCCCGAGGAAGATTCTCTCAGGGGGGAATAGTGGAATCAGCGGGTTAAATGATATAGTCTGTCACTCTGCAGTGCAATCAGGTTCCCTGGTCGTACATGGACGGAACCTTTAATTAGTTCGTTCTTTACTTTGTATGAAGATATCAACCGTTCGCCGTCATTTATTTCACCCGTGCAGCCGAGTTCAGACCCAAACGTACCGAGCACGTACAGAATTAGGGTTCCGTGGTGAAAGGTGCTACTAACGAAATTACAGCCTTTTCAGAGAGCGGCTTATGGTGAGCGTTGAATGGAACGTTTAGGAAGTCGTGTAAGAGGGTCTTTCCAATGTTGAGCGTTTTTTGTTTAGAAAGTCGGGTATTGTAAGTACTGACCATGGTAAGCTGAGCTTAGAATGCAATAATGGTTTTCTGTATGTTTTATCTAGCTACATATACATTTACGGTATTACTTGTCATTTTGTGGTGATTTGATAAGTATCCACCTATAAAATTTTGGTTTAGAATAACTTTGTATTATCTTAAGTCTTCAACCGGGTAAAGCATTTATTTCCTTCACTTATTATTGAGACATGTGGCTACACAGATACATACGGAACACTGCACATCTGTAGTCCATCCCAAACTTAACGACTTTTTTTTTTATTTGGTTTTTGTTTAGTAAGAGCTCGGCGGGCGTTTTGCCAACTCCCTTAAATTAATCAACAATTAGCGCGAAGAGATTTGTTCAGCGCTACGTCAGACATTCGGAAATCTTCTCTCTTACTGTTAGCACTGACTTGCATTTCTGATTAATTGCACAGGACGGTGAGCCACTGCAGTAGTAGCTTAGTAGTAAACTTGCCGATATCGGTCCTTGAATGAGTGACCATTTCCATTATATATCGAGACCCCGCCGTGCCTCGTGCATGTGAAGCAGTTGCTCTGGGCTGTCATTGGATCCTGGACGTCAGACAGGTACTGGCTTCATATAAAATACTAGTATACAACTGCATCCTTTTAAGCTGGAACTTGACATTAACATTCTTGGGAAAGGCTACGATGCTGTGTATGATCTGTGTGAAAGTTGATATTCAAGAGGTTGACTACTGAGGTGACGACTGATAAAGATGACCACTAATAAATTGGGATAAGAGCAAGAGCATGCTGATAATGGCAGGCAAAGTGACGCACATCTTCATAATTAGCCTATAATGTTCCCACTGCTGGGACACGAAGGAAGCCTACTCCCTCTCGCAGAAAGGAGGCCTGTGCCCCGCGGGCCCAGTGCGAATTGGTAGATGTCACATGTCTTCGAATTTGGGTTATTTTTACCGGTTTCCTCACGATGTTTTCCTTCACCGTTTTGAGAGCAGTGATGAAATAATTTACACGCGCCTGTCGTCAGGTACTTGACACAGGGCCAAATTTAATTAGCTAGCGAAACTCTACAGAGACTTGATGGATATCGATATGTAAACACGATAAAAAAAGCTCGGCCCGTCCCGCGCATGCCTTGCTTACTGTGAGACCGATGCAGCGGTTAATAATAAAATCAGACACCGGCTCACGGTTTCACGGAATTAAGAGAAAACTTTCTATGACTGGCAGCTGGCAGTGTGGCAACACACACATTTTATGTATAGCAGAACTTCATACGTAGTGCGGTACAGTAAATAATTGAAGCTCTTTTAACAAAAGTGGTATAAATTTGGAATTTTGGAAGTTTAAGATGTGCGTCGTGGTGGCCCAGTGGTAACGACCGCGACTTACAAGTTGTAGGTCGTAGGTTCGAAACCAGACAGACGCTTTAGCATAATCAGCCTATAATGTTTCCATTGCTGGGCCACAAGCATCCTCTCGGTGAGAAGGAGTGGGCCGTAATCCACCACGCAGGCCCAGTGCGGGTTGGTAGATGCCACATGTGTTAAATTTTTTTCCTCTAGGACGTGCCGGATTCCACACGATGTTTTCCTTCACCGTTTTAAGATCAGTGGTGATGAAATAATTTACACAATATAAAGCGCCTGCCTGGGTTCGAACCTACGACCTATGACCTATGTCGCGGCCGTTACCAATGGGCCATCGCTGCTATATGTATCTTTGTGTATGTGCTCTGTCTAATCCTGCGGAGAGAACAGGCGTGATGTTAAGTTATATTTTATTTGACAGCTCCAATAGCTTATTTTAATTTTAATCCTATATTTTGAATTGTTTATTCATTTTATTTTTTTACATTATTCTCTACAACAATTATTACCCAGAATTTTGTAATAACTTGATTTAAAAGAGTGTGATTGAGTTTATTGCCGTTCTTCTCCTTAGAGATACAGGTTTTGGAATGGGCAACTAGTTTCAACTTTCTGACTAACTGACTGACTCTTTGATAACTCAAAAGTGCCTGTTAATTTTTAATTGGCTTTGGGTTTGAGTCTATAGAGACTTATCTAATTTGTGAACAAACAAACAAAAGTATCTCCTTTGGGTTTCCGCTCCACTTTCTATACGACGTGGCTCAAAGTTCAGTAGAAGAAAGTTATACAACGTCTTCACTTGTCTGAAATTCAAAGAAAAAGAAAGATCTTAACTAGTTTAGTTTACGTGTATTACTTAATAATAAAAGAAACGTTTCTTAGCTCCCAGCACACAAGAAAGGTAGAAGTTCTGCTTGACTAAAACTTGGACAGCTGCTTAAGTAACAAAACATTAGTTTACTTTTAGAATGTATTAATGTTTTAAACTTACTTATTTTAACCGAATTCAATAAAGGAGAAGATTACGTACTTTTGTTGTGAAAACGAAGTCGGCGGTCACGAACGGTTGGACCGATTTTATGATGTTGGATTTGTCTGCGCACCGAATAGCAAAAAAACGATTAAAACAGAAATATTGAAGATTATATTCTGAGTCGTGATTCAGCTAGTAAATATACAAAAATAGAAGTACGATATCGTTTTAATGTTTGAATTTTGAATTCAATGAATCACAAATGAAAGATGTCATTATTACGATTCATCTAAAAACACGACAGTAGGAAGGTATTTATAAGTCTGGCAAAGTTTTAGAAGTCTATTAAGCTGTTTACTGTCTTTTTAAGAAGCAGGAGACTTCTGAGGCACATTTCCCGTATTATCAAGAACGTTCGCATTCTACTCTGCCTCAATCTGACAAATACCTCTAATTGTCATACATTTTTGACTAGATTTTGAACGTTTTTAATTACGGAATTTCGGCTTCTGATCTTTCTTACTCTGTGCCATTACTGACAAAACTTCAGATGAGTTTCTTTATATTTCTTCAAAGTTCAAATTGTACCGTAGCACGTCTCGTATCCTCGTAGCAGTGTTACCTCGTAGCACCTAACTAAAGGTGGGTATCGGTTTTTACGATATTTTCCAAACTTTGTCAATATTTATGAATATTGATGAGCGTTGTCGATGATATTGACTTGTACTAGTCGCTTTTTTGTCGAAGCTTTGACAATTTTTTGGTAAAACGAAACCTGTATTTTCATACATATTGGTGTTTGTGTCAATAAATCCTGTTTTTGTTGTTTTTTGTTTCTAGGAAAATCATATACTTTTACACTATTTGTGGGTGGTACCCATCACGAATCGCGCTATTGATTTTTCTGTCTCTGCTTCATTTAAAAAAAAAACAGTTGTGGTATAGTATTTTTTAATTCTTGGTTCATCGTCTTCAAATTCAAATTCAAATCTTTATTGCTTATTGCATGTGTTTACAAGGTCTTATTATAGTGATACAGTTCACATGGACCCTGTCGGGCACAACAATTTAATACAATATGAGTAGTAGCATTCATAATATATAAAGTAGTAAGAATTAAGTATTGTTGCCATTAAAAAATCTAATTAAACCACAATAAATAACATCACATTTAAATATTATATACGTCTTTACAAATTATAACTATAAATCATTAGAAATAATCAATTCATTTAAAATAAATAATGTCACAGATTAAAAATAATAATATCAGTAAAAAATTAAAAAAGCATTAACACACTTTTTTTTTTTACAAATATATTACTCAGGAATCAGTCATAATCAATGTTGTATCAAAATATAATATAATATAAATGTCTAAAACTGAATAAATGATGGAAGTCATCTCATTTAGATGTCATCATTTAAGAATTCATTCAGTGAATAATAGCATCTATCCACCAGTAGTTTCCTGAGCTGTATAATAAATATTTTATCATTTTGTTCCATTTTCAAATCGTTAGGTATTTTATTATATATTTTAATTGATGTTACGTGTCTTCACATATAACAATATAATTCATGTATAAAAATAATGTTAATCATTTTAAAAGAGTAACAGTGGAGTTTCTTGCCCGTTCTTCTCCATACGAAACTACCTTTTGGAAGGGGCGCCTAGAATCAATTATAGTTTAATGTAAATGTTGACGTTCAAAAGGGCCCTTTATCTGCCTATTTGAAATAAAAGATTTGACTTTGACTTTGACTTTGTTATTGGATATTTTGCATCCTGAAAAATTGCTAACAGTTTCACTGTAGCTGAACGACAGTCAGAGACCATAAACGGAGTATTTGAGAATGTTCTTGTCTCAACTATTAATGTGTAACTGGGACAACACTTTTATATTATCAATCTTTTATAAAATCGTGTTACAACACACATGTGTAAAGCCCAGGATCCGATAAGCCCTACTTGCCAAAGGTGAATGCATAAATGTACATAAAAGCAATGTATATTTAGATAGCCTTGTTTCTAAAAGGATTCCATTTGCTACAATGTTATGGAATGAAATGATGTTTGTTTTGAAACAACTTTTTCAATATTTGCGCTCACATAATGTAAGGGTATATTATTTGTACTGATTTATTAGCTTTATATTTGCTGTATGTGAATATTTGTTGTGAGTATTATTAAAGCACTACTGTATTATGCAAAGTAAACATGATAGCCTTATGTGTTTGAGCCGTTTGGGGTCGAAACACTGGGTCCACAGGTCCGAGTGTCTGCTTGGTTTTTGGAGACATTGCTAAGCGGTAGATTGACTTGTGCGTGGACAGAGGGCTGGCCAACTTTATGGCCAAAGAAGTCGGCATCGCCATACAACGTGGCAATGCTGCCAGCCTTTTGGGCACTTGTACTATTATTATTTTGTTTGGAGAAACCAGTGAAAAGTTGGGCGCGTTGGTGTGTTTACACCATGACACATGTATGTGGAGGAAAATTCCTTATAATTGTGAGTTACTATAATTTTAGGTTTCCTCATGTTAAATATCTCTGCCTCCATAAAATAGCCTCAAGAAAAACACCATGATTCACTAAAAGCCAACAGCAAATTCTTCTCGAAACCATAGCTTCCTAATAAAGTCTTGTGCTAGCCACGTGTTCTGCCAACTCAATCTCAAAGATATTTCCTGGCGCCCTTCGTAACAGAAATAAAAAACATAGAGAAGGTTTGGAGCCGCCAAACAACAAATGAAAACGCACGCACACATAGATGCGCATACAACCAATGCCGCCAACAGTATCGGTTAGCGGGTCACTGACCTAGATGCCTACTGCCATTGTTTTGGTTCCCCTTTGTTATTGGGTTCATTACGTAATGGGATTGTTATGTTCGATGAGTTATGACGGCGAAGTCATTGACTTAACGATAAAAATTTCGTCAAAAAATAATAATGCAAGACGATTATGAATAGAGTGTGAAGGATCCTAACAGGTGGCGTTCTGTAATTTCTGCCTACCCCCTTAGTAAGAAGGCGTGAGTTTATGTATGAATATGAAAAACTCGTCATCGTCTGCATAACCATATCACAAATATCTTGAGGTCGGTTTTCTGTCAAGCCGATTGCAGCAAATCCACATTTTCAGTAGAAAAGGTTAAAGACACAGATATAGGACTAGAAATAGGGGCGAATTAGTTCAACCAGGTTTCAGCCTAAAGTAGGTTCATCCTAAATGTATGTGTATGTCTTTTCTATTTAAGATGTTAAAATAAAATACCTCCACACATACTTCAAGTGAATGAAACGAAGTTTAAATCTTGTGTAAAGCGTTCACTATGGAACCAAAATATTATAAGTTTGGGGATTACATCAATGACAAAAATGCTGGGCTCAACGCTGGTCCGCTTCACAAGGGCTTAAGAAGTATAAACTAACTGATTAGCATTCGAAAGTATTGATGAAGCGGCTGAAGATTGTAGAAACTATCTTTACACTGTATACTCTCCTAATTAGTATTGTGTAATTGCATTACATATAATGTGATCACTATGTACCTACTACCATTTATTGGGTACGTCTTTCATTGATTTGAATGTGGCCTGGTGGCGGTGGGTATGTCATGGTCACTCAAATGTCTCGCTGGTGAAATGCAAATGTGTGTTGGATTATTAAGCTCCCTTCAAAATGGTTGAGTTGAATGGTGCTTATCCATGCGTCATGTTCATGAACGGGCGCAGTCAGTAGGGACTGGTCATCTCTTAGCTGCCACGGCTCATTTTTTTTTGTTTTGTATATTTTTATTACGGACGCTTTGAACGTGCACTACTGTCTTTCTACATCGTTCTCACATGTATAATTTCAACATGACAGATATAACCAATTTTATGTAGCAAATTTTATTCATTTAAAAGAGTGACTGTGGAGTTTCTTTCCCGTAGGTATCTTCTCCATAGGTACTACTGCGCTTTGGAATGGGCATCTAGCTTGAACTTTCTGACCGACCGACCTTGACAACTTGACCGACAGATCTTCCCATCATACAACCTATTTTTAGATTATAATGTCATCACGACCACCAACTGTTACAGGGGGCGGATCATCCATTATTACAAAGTTATTGGATTTCTGGATAGGTAACAACCCACCTTTCGGTTTCGGTAAGTGGTCACAATCACCTTTGGTTATCTGCAACACCAGGAAGGCATCGTAAATGCGTCGCCATCTTAAGGAACAAACTGAAATGTCTCATTAGCTTGTAACTACTCCGCCATACCCTTCTATCCGGAACACAGCAACGCTGCTTGACTGCAGAAATAGGTAAATATGGTAATGTGTTCCCAAAGACGAACGCTTTCACAAAGATCTTTACTACGTATGAAGGAAAACATAAACAAACAAAAATGTTGCAAATACATTCAAATATATAAACTTCACGCCTTCTTCTTATGGGGGTAGGCAGAAACGACAGAACGCCACCTGCTATGATCCTTACATACTCCTTTAAAATTAAATTAAATAAAACTTTATTTCAGACCATAGGTCCATATTTTGTTAGTATATTGATGTTAGTGACAATATTGCTTAGGTTACTAGGTTAGTATTGTTAGTTTTTACAAAATTAACTATTTATTAAGGCCTACTACTGTGGCCACCCAGTGCCCTTGAAAGGGACAGTCCGCTCTGGACGCGATCATTTTCAGAATGCTGTTGTCACTACCATGCAGGCGCTGTAGTAACGAGGCCGCATTCTTTCGCATGATGGCATGAAAACCATCTGTGCGAGCCTCTGCGAACATTCCAGAAGCACAACAACGCCATGGCAGTCCCAACAGCATCCTAAAATCATTATTAAATTGAACACGCAGGACGTTGTATGCTCGGCGCGTGTATGACACCCACAGGCCACTCGTGTAAAATGATTGACAGAACGCCTTAAAAAGGGCAACTTTGACGTCTGTAGTACAACGAGCGAACCTGCGGGCAAGCATATTGCTCCTCACAGACAACGCCCTGCGCTCCCTCTCTATATCTGCGTCATCTCTTAGGTCACTCGTGACAATGTGGTCCTTTTGAATCGCAAACCACATTCAAGCAAATCAGTTTAAACTTTTTCTTTTCTCTAAAACAGATCAGCGTGTCAGAAAACAAGCCAGTTGCTTGAACAAAAACAAGCTGTAGTATTAAGAACCAACAGAATGCGAGCTGTATTCTAGAGCAATGGTTTCAGTTACAACAAACTAAAAACTGTATTATTTATTATGTCAGACAACGTCTGGCATCTTTGTGTGTTGTGGGCCTTGCAATACAGAAATAAGGGGGATGTGGTAACCTAGTAATTTCTGTAAGAAAATTTGAATTTAATCTATCGTTAGGAACATTCCTCAACATAATGCATGGGAACAACAGTTCAAAAACGTGAGGAGTGTATTTATGCATTAATTAAACCAAACCATATTTTTTTACCGAATTCAAAACGAAGTTAACAATTACTCAGATAAACTTTGCTCAGATAATGTTTTTTTTCCGTAATTGAAATTACTAATACTACATACATAACATAACATCGCGCCTTGTTTCACCGAAGGGGTGGGCAGAGGTTTACCTAGACACATTTCGCCAGTTATGTTTTTTGAGTCCCATGTTTTAGGGGGGAGCCTATTGCCATCAACCGGGCACAAACCCTGACTCCGTGCTGCTACTGAGAAATTCCAGATAGAAAAACCCAATAACACCTTGCCCGACCTTGGGAATCGAACCCAGGATCTCATGCACAGCATTAGCGATTGCGACCACTAGACCAACGAGGCAGACCTTAAATTTTTACTTAAGTATTCGCAATGGCGTGTCTGTTTAATGTCCTAGCACTGTGGCATTGTGGCATTTGCATTTTCCATTGTGTTTCTGTTCCCTAGGAAGTGGTCCGCTCTTACTGATAACGATGTTACTATTTTACTAACTTTTTGTACTATTGTATTCCAAGACAATATACTGGACTTTATTCAAGTGGTCTACTCTTTTGTTTCTATCTTTATCGGAACAAGAAAGTATGTTCAACCGTCCTAGGAATAGTTCCTTAAAATGGAAAAATAATTATCTATTTTTTATATATGTTTAGATAATTATTTTTCCATTGACCTGTTGTTTAGCTCTGAAAAACAATATCATTATTTACAAAGAGAAAGAAAAATAGATTATCCTGCACAAATAAAAGGCACATTACAAAAAATAATATAAACACACACATACAGTAGCTAAAGGCCTCGTATTCAGGAAATAAGTCCAAATAAAATCATAATGCCGATAGCAGAGTGGAAAAATGACTACTTTTGTAACAAACAAACAACAATAATAAGAACAATTTAGCCGTGCGTCTCATTTGTGCAAGAACAGAACCCTAAATGCGTTACACTCCAAATAATTTTGAAGGATATTGCTAATCCATTGCTTCGTATGTTCGAAGAATTTGCTTGCTCAACAACATTCATCGCGTTAGTTACGTGTTATACAAATATGTTTAACTGTCAAAATGAAAGCGATTACTACTGATAGTGTGTGACGCAATTACCCCCCGCACATCACGGCAGCAATACCCGAAGTGCAGACATGTATCTGTAGTATACACACATTTCGCCAGTTACGAGTTTGTTTAAGACTCCCCATGAGTCTTACGAGCGATGACAAGAGACGTAAAAGAGCGATTACGAGCCTGACCAAAATTCCTGACAGAAAAACTCAAGAAACGTCCACATTTATCATATTTTATTTTTGTCAGTAACAAAAAGCCAAGAAGTAAGATATTCGTCTATGTCTCGGTCAATAGTAGGTGAATTTTATTATTCATGAAGGTTTTTAAATAATAAAGCTCCGTATTTAGCTTTGTCCGAAAGTAAACACAGGTATTAAAATTCAAACCTTTATTGATTTACAAGATTTAATTCAATATGAATTGTAGTATGCCTGAAAATCATTATGTAAATATAAATTAATATTACGTTTCGTATGTGATAATAAAAAAATGGATAATGTGTTTAGTTAACATTAAAAACGAATCAATCCTCTAATATTATAAACGCGAAAGTTTGTGAGTATGGATGGATGTTTGTTACTCTTTGCCGCAGGGAGAAGCTAGTTTAAAATAAAATATGATATCACATTTTAGTGACAAAGGTCTTTACGACAATAAAAATCAATTATTTTGGCGTTGCCTAACCCTTCGGGGATAACAGGCGTGATGTTACGATATGTTATGTTATAATAATGAATGAAACGTGCGTGCTGTTTGCCGATGATGATTTCATCGGCAAACAGCACGCACGTCTCTTAAACTATACAGGGTGTCCCAGAAGTCGACGTCAAGCTGGAATCGGGTGATAGGTCAAATCATAATAGCTAACAATAAAATACCTATAATAAAATAAAAAATATAAACATTATCTTTGAATTAAAAAAAAAGTACATTTCGAAAAAGGTAAATCACATTTCAACAGAAGTTAAAAAACTGTCACAGGTAGGCAGGGACAGGACGGGATTTTCTCTATGTTTTTAATAAATGCTCGTAATTTTAAAAATACATTGAAAACATTTATATTTTATTTTTTTCTGCTAATCAACCCGATTCCGGCTTAACGTCGACTTTTGGGCTACCCTGTTTATAATACTCATCATATTCTTAATTTCTCACAAGATCTTGTCGTCTTGTGTAGAAAAACAACCTAACATCTATTGTTAGCAACGAAAATAAACTACATTTTAAAATTGTCTATGATAATACTTTGAAAGTTGCTACATCGTCCGGATGCAGCTCCCGACAATTACGCAACTTGGCGGCGACATAAAAGCCTTATTACGCGACGAGAAAGTGAAAATTTTGTGTAAATTTCGCACCGTAGCTATGAGGTGTGGTGCAAGGGACGAGCGGGCGGGACAAGTTATACCGGAGCATTTTTTCGGTTGGCAACTATTATATTATTGTTCACAACGCTCAACTAATGTTTACCAACATATCCTTGTACACAGATGACGTAGAACCAATTTATCGAAGATCAAAAAGTTAAACACAAAACCGATCGTATGGCCCATTCAAAATGTTAGTTCGAAAAACGGCCGTTGCACAGCTGTAATGGTCGAAATATACAATGATTTTTGCCGCTCGAATTACGTTGACAGAGGAGCGCTATTGGGCAATCGTGTTGCGAAATGTTACTTGAAATGTATTCAACAAAACAAAATGGCGCCGTGGCCTTAGTTAAGATTTTGGTCAAGCGACAAAATAACTTTGTAGTGCTATAGCACTCTACGTATGGCTCAAGTGTCAACCTAATAGAGAGTGGTTATTACCTAGACACCCTAAACACCAAGGAATTTACCGAAGAAAAAAGGTAAAATATCTTGCATGCATAACACTAATTTACTACAATTTCACCAGCTGTCAATTGACAACTACAACGTTGAGGCAGTGGCGTACCGCCACTCTGTTGCAAAGAACCCTAAACCAGCAAATTTTTCAAAAAATAGTAACAGTACTATGCAAAATCTTACTTATTTCGTTAAAGATTATTCATTACCTATCTTAAACACTTGTTTTAACTTATAATGAAACAAGCCGTGTGCCTGATGGGATTTTACATCTGAAATAAATGTTAACTTCCATACAAACTTTCATCCTCTATTAATCCTATCTATCTATCGACTCAGCCTATGAGTGTAAATTTGGTGCTATTCCACAAACGATGGCTCACTTAATATCATGTCCTGTCTGCTGCACGTTACAGGAACTGATGGACGCTAGTGATGACGCCAAACACGTAGCCGAAAACCAGGCAGAGTCCGTTTAGATTGCCATCGACACGCTAAGAAAAAGAAGAACCCTATCCATTAATTTATCCTTTTAGGGGGCGTATTTTCAAAAATCCTTCTGTAGGTCTCACTGTCGTTATAACAGCCAAAACTTTTGACACTTAAAACTAGATTATGTTTTTTTGTCAACCGTATTTCTTGCTTACCTTTTATGTTGTTTCCACCCACAGACGCGTTCTTCAATACAAAGTCATTTTTGTATAAGTTTTATAAGCTTTCATAAAGTTACGGTGCTCAATGGTGTAAATAAAGTTAACAAGTCGGTTGGACTGTCATAGTCGCCCTAGCGGATAAGGTTGAAATGACTTTTTCTTCCTGAACGTTGTAAGGGACAATTAACATTCACAAAACTTCGTGCCTCGATCCAGCGGTTTAGGCTGTGCGTTGTTTGTCAGTGAATTTAGTTTTTAACATTAGTGAATGATAGGGACCAATTAGTTCAACAGGTTTCAGGCTGGCTAAAGAAGACTTACCTTTCATGGGGTACTGTTTAAAGTGTTCCAATAAAATACCTCCCCATATACATCCACTGAATGAAACCAAATTTAAATCTTGTATAATACGCACAATATGCAGCCGAGCATATTATCTGCTAAAAAAAATGCTTGACTAATCGCTGGTCCTGCTCCGCAAGGACGCATCAACTAATTGATTAGCGTTTGAAAATACTGTTGGAGCTGCTGAAGAATTAAATAAAACTTTTTTTTAAATCTACAATTGCTAATCAAACTCAATCTTTTAGAACTGTATAATTGCTTAAGCCATATGTGAGTACTATGTATGTACTATAAAGCTACCATTTACAGGGTACGTCTTCCATTGACTTGAATGTGCCCTGGCAGCTGAGAGTATGTCATGCTCACTCTAATGTTTCGCTGCTGGTGGCGCGTGTGTTGGATCATTTAGCTCCCTTCAAAATGGTTGAGCTGAATGGTGCTAATCCATGCATCATGTTTGTGAACGGGCGCCGTCAGTAGGAACTTGTCATCTCTTAGCTGCCACGGCGTATTTTAATTTAATATAATTTTTTTAATTGTTTTCATCTCTATATTACGGACCCTTTTAACGTTCTGCATCGTTCCCACATACATAATTTCAACATGAATGATGTAACCAATATATTGTAACCAGAATTTGATTTAAAAGAGTGTCGTGAAGTATCTTGTCCGTTCTTCTCCATAGGTACCTACTACGCTTTGGAATGGGTAACTAGCTTCATTTTTCTGACTGACCGACCTTGACCTTGAAAAGTGCCTGTAATTGGTTTATTTGAAATAAAAGCTTTGAGTTTGAGTTAGATAAATTCAACAAGTCAAGAGCGAATCCGCTCCCGTCAGTCGCTTACCCCACCCTTATCGTTCCGCTCTCCCGCTTTGATCCGCCACCTGCGTCGTCTTTTGATCAGCGCCAAATAAAAACACCACTAATTGTATTCCCGGGGTCCATCTGGGGGGTTTACATAAATACAAATTATTTTCCTGTAAGTGCTTTCACTCTTTTACTATTGTAAAAGAGTAACCGTGGAGTTTCTTTCTGGCGAAGCCAATTATTATTGGCTTTAACAATATTAAATTATTTTGCTAATAGATATGGCAGGACAGGTAAGTCCTGTCAACAAGCATCAGGCATTTAACGAAATAGAAAATGGTCAGCAAATCGAAGCACTTATGAGGCTGCAACGTTCCCCACATTCACAAAATAGAAAATAAATATTAAAGAGAAAAACCCTATTGAAACTAAGTGAATTTGAGATAGAGCTCGTCTGTTACAACTACCGCCTACTACCGTGCATAGTTCTGCAGCCAAGCAGTGTTGCCGTGTTCTGATCTTGAGGCTAATAATTTTCATGCTTAAAAGACGTTCAAATTTCAGTCGCAATCTCGTCTCGGCGTCAATTAATGTCCAAAAATTGTCAAAAATGTATGTTATATGATTGTATTTTTGACAGATTGGTACTGAGAATATTATTATTATTTTTTATTATTTTTAAGATAAGAATGCGAGCGTTCTTAAAAATACGGGAATTTCCTCTCTGAAGGGATCGCATCTGGGGGAGACCATCGGGTCTATAATGCAAATGCATATACATGCAGGAACATTCAGTACATGAGTCTGCACCACCACTGCGTTGAAATTTATCGTCTGTTATTTAAAAATAAATGCTGTACCATACTTTTTGAACCGCGTAGCGCACTTTTCTATGCGCTTTTTTGCGATTTTTTTTGGGAAAAATTTCCAAACTAGCGGGTTTAGAATGATGTGCTGAATTCATTCAGTCCTTACCACATTGTATTGAACTGTGAAGCTACTTTTATAAAATAAATATTAATAATTTCAGCTACGTCTCTTGTGTCCATTGACAACGCCGAAAATTGCAGAGTGAAACCGCAGGCAACACTTAGTTGTGCATTAAAAGTCACATTGGCAAAAGCTTTGAAATTTTGACTCAATCTGACTTGCAGCTATAATGTTCTTTGAGTGTTATCTTTATCTTTAGTGCCATTATCTTATCTCACAAAAATCTGTAGACACAGTAAAGCAGATCTATCGTAAGTTCGTAACGCGTGGGTAGCGAGTATCCATAAAATTTGAATAACTGCGCATATACGAAATATGAATTATGTTTCGTCGGAGGTGCGAAGCCAAATTCAAATTATATAGTTCAAATAGGCACTTTTTATTTCCGAAAATAAAATACCTGCTTAAATGGATACAGTTTTCGTCGCCGCAAGATGAGCTGTCAGCGTTCGAGCAGGCTGTTAACAAGGTGTCTACGGTGGACTGGAAAAAGTGTTTAGAAAACTGGTTAAGACGCATGAAACTTTGTGTAGAGGCCAGTGGAGAGTACAGTAATCGTTTAAAAGTGCATAGGCCGTTAAGTGTCGTATTGCTGTGAACTCGCGGTACGACTGTATGTGTTTTAACGAGACACACCACAAAGACCGCAGTTTCTTTTTATTTGTTATAATCCAAATTGGATGTGAAATACTAAATTAAGGAACTTAGAAGCAATTTGTTTTATTTGACATGTGAAATGTAAAAAAAAAGTTAAGTACATTTATTTCAAGTTTCGATCTTTAATTTCCAAAATAAGTGATTTTAATAAGTGGTTCTGTAGGGCAGTTTGTTTCCATAAAGTATTTCACATTTTATTTGGCTTTAGTGAATATTGATAACATACTGAGGATAGCTTAAAAAAAAGAGGATTGACACTAAACCTCAATTTTTTATGATTAAATAATCACGGATATAATAGCAATATACAGGATAAACTATTCTGAAACTTCTTATAGAGCGGAGTACACTGCGAACAGTTTTTAATGACGTGTTGAATAATTCAGCAAAATGTCCGGTTGGTATTGTAACGTAATAGTGGTTCCTATCTACAAAAAAGGATGAAAGTAGACTTGGAACAGCTAATTTAATGAGTGAAATATAAAATACAGGTATTAATATTTAAAAAAAACACTAAATTCGGTTCACGCGTCACTGAAGTTAATAGGCTTGAAGTCCAGAGGACGAGGATTAAGGATCTTCGTAGATTGGCTTCGTGAAGGAAAGAAGAGGAGGAGGTGGATAAAAAGGGTCTTCAGGTGTCGAAGGGACACTTTAGAGTGCCAGTATCCTTCGACAAATCTCGACGAGTCTCCAGGCAGAAGGTTATATAGCAGAGTGCAGACGTAGAATTGATGGATGAACAGATGGTTTGTTGACGAAGCCCGGACGCGGAATCTCCCGGCAGATGGTTAGTGAAACAGGCCCGGACGCCGAATCCCCATCAGATGCTTCAGCCTTTTCTTTTATAGGTAAAATATTCCTTTTTTCAGAATTAATTTTAGACGATTTTTGAAGGTTTCAAAATTGTTTTTCTTCATTCTGACATCTCATCTGCCAGTCATAAAACCAGCCTGTGTGTTCGGCCAAGATGTATTAAAACCTTAACGATCGAGTCTGAGCGTGTCCTTATTAATTATTTTAGATGTCGAAATGCAGTTAATAATCGGTAAATATATAGAAAATACAATATTTCAGCTAAACCTATTGATAAAAATAATTCAAGATAAACCAAAAAGTAATCTTCATAGACTAAAAGAGAAAAATGAATGACAGTTTGACGATTGACTTGTGTCACAACAATGGAAAATGTAAACAATTAATGATTAGAAAGATATTATAAAATAAATCGTTTTAGAACGATTCGTAACATGCTAACAAATAAAAGGATATGATACGGGACATGAATGGATGTATGAATGATGACTAATGATGTAAGTATAAGTAGCATATACTATAGTATGAAACCATTTGTTTCATATTCATTCACCAAGTGAAGTCTTGTTTAAATAAGCTTTCCACTTCATAAACAAGCGTTCCGACTAGCAAGGATTGCCTCTTCCTCACATCTCTTAACCCACATACTCACAGTATTTCTCTACAACAAATAATGAAACACTGTTAGACATCTCTAAGCAACATACTAAAACTATAATAATTAAGAAAAAGTAATATGAATAATATTATTTTTATTTCCTCATCATTCACTGATTTAAACAAATAGTAATTTTATATTTAGTCAAATATGAAATATTTAATGAAAACACTCACACTTAGTCCATTTGTTGACCATTTTTACGCAGCGCGAAAATATTGCCAACGCTTCAATATTTATCTTTCACTGCATTTTGAAAGTAAGAACCACAATACCGCTAATTAACAGAAATAAACATTCGTCACTAACCAACAACGTTCAATTAGGTTAATAGTCGTAACGAATTGCATCTACCTCACAGAAATCGTAATTATTTACTCAGTTTTCTATGGTTTACCTACAAACTTTTATTATCTAAGTAAACAAGATGAACGAGAGAAGTATCGAATGATTATCGAACCACTTAGAGTAACTTATTAAAACAAACAAAAATTGATCATTTTCGGTAATATTAATAACATATCAAAAACAATTAATATATATTTGTCGGCGTCTCCATTGGCAGTAGGTGCGGCGGGCCGAGTTACGCTGTGCAAAGCGGGACGTTCGCCTCCTCATTCTCCCCACTTCTCAAACAACATAATGTAAGCGAGTGCGCAGCGAAGAGGGGGATCATTCTTGTGGCAGGCTCGGCCCGGTGCGCCTGCTGTAGCGCCTAGAGCTATTTTAGCTATCTATTTAATTTATTAACAAGCTGTTGGAATAAAAGAGTTGGTTACTGCTATATTTCATACTTTAATTTAATATGTCGGACCTCTGCCTTCCGGTTATTTCATGGTGATTATTTTATAAGAAATTGTGAGTGAAATAAAGTGATTGTGCTGTAACTAGTATCTCTATTTTCTTCGCCCGACAATCCACGCCTACTTACAAAGTGCAAGTGTAATATCGCTGATGAGGGCCTATCGCGATATATTTATTTTTATATAAAAAATAACATCAACCTTAATCCGCAGGCGCAGGTGATATTCGAACTCAGGGCTTGCCATAATCGCTCCTACCCAAGCACGGTTACGACTAAGCTAGCATGTCATATGTTAAGTTACTTGAAATTATGATCTACTATCAATTACAGACAAAGTGACTGTGTGTGCGTGTATAAGTATAGAAATAACTTATAGAAGAAGGTCGTAAGTGAAACCGAAGCGTCAATCTATTGCTTTGTGAGAATGCCTATGGGCTTATGAGCGCTACTGTACTTTGAAAAGATAAAAAAAAATACCTATGGAACATTTATTTTTAGTTTCGCAAAACTTTCTGAGTGTCCCCACTGTATGTACGATAAATAACGACACTAGATTTATGTTTTTACAACAAATCGTTTTGTTATTTAGGTATGACAATATGGACCTTTTCTTGAAAGTCCACTTTTCTAACCTCTACCTGTATTTTCGGTGTGATTTCAAAGACGTTTCACTTCAAAAGTGGCATGGACCCAACTGAGCCTTGAGGAACACCCATTAACATTTCAGACCTTAATAATTTTATTCCGTTTACTTAAACCTTTCTATATTTTTGGTAAGATCTTAGTAAATCAAGAGCTGTATTACTAACTCCATAGTACTTTAGTTTTAGCAAAAGTGTCTTATGGTTTACGCAATCGAACGCCTTATAGAGGTCGTGAAGAATTCCAATGGTATCTCGTGCTTTATCTCAGGCGTAAAAATGTTTAGAGTACCACCGGCGTCTGTGGCTTAACGGATTTTGGTGAAACCGTACTGTTGCTCATGAAATATGTTTTTTTATTAAAGTGACTTGACATTTGATTGGGCATCAACTTTTCGAACACCTCACAGAGAACTGGCAGAATTGAAACAGGCCTATAATTGTTGGGTTCTAAACTATCACCGTCTATGAACAAAGGAACTACTTTACTGTGTTTCATGAGATCCGGAAATTCACTTCGGTCTACACTGGTGTAAACATGAAATTTAAATAAGGCGCAATAGTTTTGATGATAGATCAGACATATCATATATAGTCCAGACAGAGATCCAGTCCAGAGTAGATACAGACATTAACAGATACTCCCCAGAGATGTTTCGGTGACTAAATTTTGAGATCTTTAAGAGCTTTGATAACAGCCTCGGGGTTAGTATGCTGAAACAGAAACTCCAAAGGGCATGAAAATTAATTCTTCTTATTCGCTTATTTTACCCTATCTTCAATGGCATTCGATAGTAAATGCCATACAAAATTACTTGCAACTTGTTCCAAACAAGTTGCCAATATAAGACATACCTATTCCATTTTACTGTAAACTCCCTGTTGTAACAAAGAGCTATAAAACTTGAACAACAAGCGTCTTGGACAATAGCGTCATTTATATAACACACGTTTACTGGCACTACGACATCGACAGTACGACAATACGACAATATCGCGGGTAATGTCTTGTGCGAATACTAACAAATCCGAACGATTGGAGTTTTATGGCAACACTCAGGGGTGGCACGCAGTTACAAAAAACACAAAAAAAAAACTATTATTTCCCAAGGCGCTTACCAAGCAACGATAGATAGCAAACTAATTTAATTAAAATTAATTCAATTATTAAACTGAATCTATGTAAACTTTATAAAAGTTTGCACGCTTGCTTGCAGGCAGAATACAATAACACTTATGTTATAAGATGTCACGTTTACCTAAATTTATGTCTAGCAAATAAACGATTGATCTGATTTTAAATGCAAAGTGTCAAGCGATTTTTCATAAGCGATTGACATGTTTAGCGACACCAAAGACGTTTATGTTGTAAGAGGCTATGTTGTATTTCATGCTTATCTATGTATTTTTGTGTTTATGTGTGTGGGAGTCTTTATACCCTTGAAGAATACTAACGGCGATGGCGGGATAGACTTTTATAAATGAGGTGCCTATATTAAACTCTTCTTGCGTTGGGCTGACTTTAATTTATTTCTTCGGGATTGTCAAATATTGAACTTTGAAGGTTTTTATTGGTAAAACGTATTCATAGTGTGAATTCGGCCAGAAGGCGCGTAAGCCTTAAATTTTTTAAGTGGCGGTAGTGTACATTGTTCTTTTTTTTCATTATTAAAATTGTAAACCTAGTATTTATATTGCGTCTTATTTTAATTAAGGCAATGTGATTCTTGTTCATGTGCTTACACCATAAATTACTATTATGGGTCTATAAGTGAGGATTTGTAAATGGCTAGGGTGACTATAGTCTCATTTTTTGGCTGCTTTTACTAGCTGTAAGTCCTCCATGTACTAAAATATGTTTGAACTCATAATATTTTTGGTATCCTATAAACCCGTATTTGCAAAATTAAATTATTTACCTTTTTTATCTTTAAAAGGAAAAAAAAAAAGTTCTGAAACGCGTTAGCAACAAAAAAAGTTCAAAGCAAGCTTCTTTTCAAGCAGTCTGATGCCATGGTGGTAGTTATTATAGTTCGATCTCAGAGGTGATGCTGTCAACAGTCACCTTGGCTTACCCTTCTACCCTGCGTATCACCTGCCCTGCTGATCATTATGATGCCCCAGTCTAGTCAAATCAAAGCCATTCAATGTGAATTTGAAAGAAGATAATCCAGTTCCAGTACAGTCCGGTCTTCCAGTTTTGACCCCTAGTTAACTGAACTTCATTTTGTTGCTAATGACCTCTAATGTCACCCATTTCAAGGAATAGGTCAAAGAACAATGCTCAAAAATGTATGGACACCGTCTCCACACTTGAAGCACTTTAAAACCTATGTTAATCGAAGGGCCATAGCCCTCTCATCATTTTTTTTATGGCAGCGAAACTGAAATGTCCATCCGAAAAAAAGTATATCGGCACAAAGAAACCGGAATTAGTCACAAAAAATTACTATTTATTAATTACTATACCTACTGAACACATTATCACTGCCGGAGCACTGGCGCCCTCATATCAGCAACTGAGTCTTATCCACCATGCGAACGTCGGCGCATGCTTCATGGCCGTCACGCGGTACGGTTTGGTAACAACATCATGTACGTAAGGAAAAACTTAAATCTTTTCAGTAAAAGAGGTGAAGACACAACTATAAATTCAATCTTTTAATATTGTATAATTGCAAAGCACACGTGTGAGCACTACGTACCTACTATAAAGCTACCTACTGGCTACTATACTGGGCACGTCTGTCATTGACATGAATGTGCCCTGTGCGGCTGAGAGTATCTCACGCTCACTAAAATGTCTCGCTGGTGGTGGCGTGTGTGTTGGATCATTAAGTTCCCTTCAAAATTGTTGAGCTGACTGGTGCTGATCCATACGTCATGTTTGTGAATGGGCGCAGTCAGTGCCACGGCTTTTTATTTACGATTTTTGTTTTTTTTTATTTTGTACACTTTTCATTACGGACGCCTTTAACGTGCACGTCTTTCCTCATCTCTCTCACATGTATAATTTCAACAAGACTGATGTAACAAATTTTCTATAACAATATTATTTAAAAGATTGTCCATGGAGTTTCTTGCCCGTTCTTCTCCATATGTTCCTACTTCGCTTTGGAAGGGCAACTAGCTTCATATGACCCCTGGCCGCCCCTTGACAATTCAAAAGTGCCTGTAATTGGTTTGTTTGAAATAAATGATTTGAGTTTTTTTTGGGTTAACTTATGGACTAATTTAGGTGTGAACTAAAGATATTTTATTTTTTAATTTTATTTTTTATAATCTTTTTGTTGTACAGCAAAAAAAAAACAACTTTTTCTCACGATGCTTTTCTTCTGTTACCGAGAAAAATATTACTGTGGGAGCATTAAATACCTTCGTATGGACATCAAACAACTCTTTGGAATAAAAAAAATGTGAAATAAGTTCAATAAAGAATTCTGTTGAATATGGTTTTCGTGAATTAATTTAGTTTTTTAGGAGTTTTCAAATACAATGCTTTCTTAATTACAAATTAAAACCCTTTACTTTTATTGATCTCATATATCACTTGGTGTTTTCGGAGTCTTGATAAAATACGACCACTCAGAAGAGTGCAATCATCGGTGTCTATTAGATACCGTATTGATTCAAAACTGTCCTTGGAGTTGCACAAACCTCTATGTTATAGACGCCGCGCCGCCACGTAAATGTTTGCTGATAAAGGATGCTGCCAGTTTTAGAAGATGTCTCAATTCAGGGAAGCATATTTATGGAGTCGTCGGTTATAGTCCTGAACGTAGCCTGCTGTCTGTTGTCAAAATTTTCTGGAACAACGTAGTTGTCAAGTCCCAGGTCATTTTTGGTATGAGTTCTGTGAATTAAACTTTTTACTATATCTTTACCTTAAAATCTGATGTTAATATAATCGGGGTAACTAGGTATTTTTAGGTTTCATCATGTCGAAGCGTATTTATTTTTGCCACGTCAACATAATTGTGACTCATTCCGGTTTCTCCATGACGGCATAATATTTTTGGCTGGACATTTCAGTTTCGCTGTAATGCAATAAAATTATAAGATGGCTAATGCCCTTCGATTAACATAGATTTCAAAGTGCTACAAGGGGGGGGGACGTTTTGAGCATTGTTCTTTCCCTGTCACCCTGTGATATCAAATAAGAACTGATATCTGTTAACTTTTATAAATTTATGTCATGTTATTGCAGCGTTTTTTTTTTGACAAAGCTAATACAAGAGGTGACATTCGCAGTATATCACTAGGTTCACATTATTGGTTTCGACCTGATTATCACCCAAAAGCGTAATCGCACAACATGACCAGCAACAACAATAGCAATGATGACAACTACAGTAAGAAGTTTAGTTCACAAAATTAAACAATAACGGGCGTCTGCCCTCCGCCCGACTTACCGTTATTGGGGTTTTCCATCAGAATTTTTCAGTAGCAGCGCGGAGTCTGAATTTGTACCCAGTTGATAGCGATAGGCTTGCTCGTTATTACATGGAACAAACATGACTGAAAGAAATGTGGGTGTACTGTATAGTACACCCACATTTCTTTCAGTCATGTTTTGGTGGTGCCTGGTCATGCATACGCACAGGCTTGACCTCTGCCTCACTCTTTGTGGTACACAGATGTGATGGTATGTTATTTTATGTTAATTAAATTGCTCGTATCTAGCTTCTTAACAAATTTTGTCCGCTCAAAAACTTTGTGGTACACATTTTCCAACCGATTACTACCGCGGAGATTTGGGGTGAAGCCAAACTGCAAACCAGATTACGACTATATTATGATTTCAAAGTACGGAACTATGATAATATTAAGAAAATCCATGTAAGATTATTATTTTGTAACGTTATTTGATTAAACAGTATCGGAGTCTGGGTTTGTGCAAGGTTAGTGGAATAGGCATTCTCAGTCAATACAGGACGAAGTTTGATTAAATAATCGACCCTCAAATTATTCAAATTTTGTTTTCCGAAACACTAATGAACACTCCAATTAAATGAATGCGTGCCTTCTTTTATGAACCTTAAATATTTCCTATTTTGGGGTCCTAAAAATACAAAATAGGCAGGAAATTGCGACTAACTTGGATGTAGAGCTCGCCGACCACTGACGCGGCACCATTCGCTTCACTCGCTCCACTCACGGACGATTTGTCACAGCATTTTGTAAAAAAAAGTAACAATTATAACAGAACTGATACAACATTTTACACAATTTCAATAAGACAATAGTTCCTATGGACAATGGGACACTATTTCAATCTACATGAAGAAAGACATGCACGTTGAAATATTCCAGAGCAAAAAAGAAAAATAAAACTATTAAAATGAGCCATGGCAGCTAAGGAATGTCCAGTCCCAACGGACGCGATGGCGCGGCGGCGCCCGTTCACGATTATGACGCGTCGCTCAGCAACATACAGCTCAACCATTTTGAAGGGCTATTTGACTTGCTTAATGAGTGTATACGGTACTGTCCCAGTAAGTCGACCTAAAATATTATTATACAATCTATGACGCGACACCCCTGTCGCGTACTTGCTGCCGATAGTCGTTGGCACGTCCGATAGTTGCCACAAACTTACAGCTGCTGTTATAAACTCGCGCAAAGAACTATTGTTTGACCACACCGCCTGAATATCGGCTAAAACATTGTGTTGTATGTTGCAGCTACTGATTTTTTGGAGACTTATGTCCAGTAAGGTCGTGGTACTTCAGTAGGAGTAACGGGACGGACTCCTGCATAAATATGCTATAATGTTGACCACTGATTTGGCTATTTGGGCTAGCCATTACAATTTGCTGGGCTGTTGAATTTTCCATTAACTGTCTTGCGTGGCGAGAACTTGACTGCGAACAATTATGTATACATTCAACAAACCAACCACTAAGCTTTGTTATTTGGGGACATTTTTTAAAGAGTTTCTTTATCATTATTTTAAGTGAGTATGTAGTAGTGTCGTGCAAACAGTGAGGGTCGAAAAATTATAACCAGACTGTCGTCCTGTAGAGCTATTCTGTAAACATCTCACCGTTAAAACTTAGGTGAAATGAGCGTAGAGTGAGCTGTCAGTGCCACTGATGCTAGGGATTGACCAAAACGGAATGACACTGACAGCTCACTCCACGCAAGACTTCACGGTGAGATTGTTACAGAATCGAGATGCTGAATCGTGTTGTTTACACCTGGGGTGACAAAAAATTGGCAATCCCTAATGTAATCACAATATTACTTTTATCAAATTCATGTATTGAGTGTCGCAGTTTTGTACTGTTTATCCTATAGGGACAAATACAAATAAGTAAGTAATGCCAATCCAAATTCAGCTTTTTATACCGATAAATGTCTCACAATAGATAACATATCCTTAATATTTTCAAATATATCTGAATCTGACAGTATTAAATGTGATCAGTAATCACATTTAATACTGTTAGCAACAGACCAGCATGCAGAGCATTTAGTTTAAACGCTCCAGATATTAATTCACAATGACGTAAGCAAAGGTTCCATGCATGAATGTGACAGCGTGCAGACGTGCGATACATAGAGAGAGACAGAAGGTTTACTTCCAACAATTTGTACGATAACCAAATCTAATCCCTGAAAATCTTGCAAGTGACTTCAGGGATTGGAAAGTTTTCCTTTTTCATTCTAGCCCAGAATAGCAACATTAACACATGGGAACATGGGAAAAAATTTAATAATATTCTTAGCCGTGAGCCGAACAGAATAAATAATCATTGTTAATATTATTATTTTTATAACATAGGTAAACAAAATCAACAGACGTCAATTTAAAAAAAAATGCGAAAGTAACTCTGTCCTGTCTGTCTGAGACATTTTGGCTGGGACATAGGACTTTTACCCCGGTAGTACTTTCCTGTGGTATGATTTACGAACTCCACGTAGGCGATGTTGAGGGAAAAAGCTAATTTTGTATACGTTGTTATAGTGGTTACCTACTTCAATATTATACACATTGTACATGTGTACAATATTGAAGATCACAGAATTAACTGTTTAACAGATTGACACACTCCTTAATTTTGCCATGATGATAACATGGAAAAATTAAGAAGTGTGTACAACTGTCACAGAATGACTGTGATTTGAGCTTACGAACAATTCATGCTGGTAGTCAAATTGTTAAGATATTGCAGACAATGCTGTTAATATCTAAGGTTTCTACTGTTATTTTTTTTGTGTGTAAAAAACTAAGCATATTGTGCGGCATACCCAGAGTCTAATAAATTTATATTCCTTCTTTCTTTTCTTTCAATTATTATCCGTTTTAGTACTATTACAGGGTGCACGTCATGCACCACTTAGAGTAACTATACTTTTTGCTCTCCTCCAATTTTCGGTTTTATTAGAACTTCTGCTCATAATTATTGCATATTGTTGGGCGAATTATCTCATTGGGTAGCAGTGTGCTGTCGGATAGAATATCTTGTGAATAGGTTAACGTAATTCAGTGCGACAGACAAGGGCTTATGCGGTGCGGTTGGAAATACATGGCTCCACGGAGCGGTGGAGTCTGACGGGGTTAATGATTGTGTCTTGAATTGTATCCTTATAGTTTAGAAATTCAAATGTTGGGAAAGGATAAATGTGTAGATTAAAAAAGTTAAAACAAAAATTTCAAGTCGATGTTCTTTATCTATATCACAACCATTAAAGTAATGTGACAAAACACATTTTTTGTCACAATAGTTTTTTTATTTAATTTCCACACTAGCTTTTTCCCGTGTCTTCTCCTGCGTGGAGGTCGGACATTATCCCACGGAAACGTACTACCGGGATAAGAAGTATCCTATATGATAATCCAGGTTATAAACTTACAAAATGTATTACTTATATTTAAAAAAATAACTCTTAGCTCACTACTAAAGTTTTTTATAATGTAGTATGACGAATCTGTACTTTTTCGAGGTCGCCAATTTTGTTTGCTTACTGTACAAAATAGACCCTCGATGTGTCTAGGTATCTAAGTTTCATTGATAAATACGAGTTTTTTTTTTGTTCAAACAAATCATTCATATTTAAAGCTAAGAAAATACGACGTTGTACATTAATAATCGTGACTTTGTCGAATTACTTTGTAAGAAAAATGAAAATAAAAAAGGATGATTGAAACATAAATCATATGCCAGTTGATTCTTTGATATGGTCTCAATCATAACCTAGAGTTATGGGATAAAAAAACAGGGTGTATACATTGTGTAGATCAATACTTAATATTATAAAGAGGAAGTTAGTTTATATGTAGGGGTAATCTTCGTAACTGCTGATCCAATTGCAAAAATTTTTATACTAACGGGAAGCTACAGTATCGCCGGGTGTCACAGGATATATTATGTTAATACAAGAATTGCATTCTTGATTAAAATGCTCCTCATAACTCCTTGCATTTCCTTCATCATCCGCCTACAGCAGTCCACTGCTGGACATAGGCCTCTCCAATTGCACGCCATTCAGCTCGACTCTCGGTAACTCTCATCCAGCTGCTACCAGCCATCCTGCTAAGATCGTCGCTCCACCTAGCCTGAGGACGTCCTACCTTACGTTTGGCGATTCGCGGTCTCCACTCAAGAACGCGTCTACCCCAACGGTCATCGGTTTTACGGCTAATATGGGCGGTGAGCTATATCGACAACTTCGGTTCTCTGCCGGATCACCTCATTCCGGATTCTATCCCTCAGAGGGACTCCAAGCATAGCATGTTCCATAGCTCGCTGAGCGACCTTGAATTTATGGACCAGCTGTACCGTAAGTGTCCACGTTTCGCCTCCGTAGTGTAGCATAATTAGTCGATTCCTAAAGTCACTAATTATCTATGGACATTGTCTATTAATTGTCCATGGCGTAAAAGCTGTCACTGGCGACAGGAAACGACGAACTAAGTCTATAAAGCGTTACCGGGTCATTTTCTTTCCTTTTTACCGGCTTATTGCCAGAACTACGCATCGAACCCCTCGTGTTAGGGTGAGTACTCTATTGTGCCTTCATGGTTAATTTATGTCCCAGTAGCCACGTCCTTTCTTGTGTAACATATAACCTTTTTTATGGCTGCTGGCAATGTAATTTCTCGGTAACCTAAATTGTTAGCTAGAACCATCCATCTTATGCTAATGTTCACGCATGTGCATTCTATCTATTAATTATCTGTACACCCGTATTAATTATCTATCACGCTGGCATGCTTGCCATGCTACCTGCTAAGCTGCCTGCTGCGCTAATTGCCTTGTGTTTCTCACACACGGTTTAAGGCTACAGCTCATGGCAATGCCTCGTGTTCTTATCATGCTATTTTACTGTACACGGCTGCGATGTGTGAGCTTCCTTCACCTCCCATCTTCCATGCTTGCCTTGAGCGACCGCATCATCTACCTGGCTCGGAAACGCTGCACGTTGCAGGGGCGTACAGGTGTATTAGCTGAAACTCACGGGCGCTCCCTTGCACTACTTTCAGGGTTCTTCCTGCCACCCGGCAGCTGCTAGGAACTACACCTACGCTGCCGACTGCACTACTACCCAGCGCGCATCAACACCAGAAGCCCTGGAGCACGTGACTGCCATTGTCCATCTGCCTACCGCACTACTACCGTGCGCATGTGACTGCGACTGCGTACGCCATCGACCGCTGACCCCTAACGGACAAAGCTCAGGGCAACAATCCTTATCACACCTACGGAACCGTAAAAGATCCTAGAGACTCTAAGAACCTACGCCCTAAGAATCTGTGCTCAAAAATAAATGCGTGTCTAAGTGGTAACTTGTTGTTTCTTTTCCCCACCGAAACCATTCCGCCATAGTAGGTCATAACAGGCTGGACGCACTGATTGAATACTTTAGTCTTCAGGCTCTGAGGAATACGCGGCGAGAAGACTCGGCGAAGCTTCCCGAATGATGCCCAGCCCAGCTGAATTCTTCTGTTAGCCTTCTTCTCAAAGTTGTTCTTACCAAACTGACAGTTTGCCCGAGTTAAACATATTTTCGAACAACTTCCAGAGCACCGCCATTGACAGCAATCGGTCCCGGCTTCCTTAGATTGAAATATTGATACCAGTAACGCAAATGCGGGATGCATTTGCGTTACTGGTATCAATATTTCAATGACCCCCAAATAAAATGGGATACGGGCAAGAAAATAGTGATGCTGATGATGATCCTGATTTAGTTAATCACCTTAAGACAATTACTCAATTATTTTATAAAAACTCTCTCACACGTTTATACACAAAACTACATCATATCTTGTACCGCAGGACCACATTTCAGATTTATTTTGTAGTGCCACTTCCTTTCACCGCCAGTGTACGTATCGAGAGGTCGTTACTAGTCAACCCTAAACCGCGGAGTGTACTTTACCAGTTGTCAGGAGATAAAATTAAACAATGTTCCGATTCCATAACTTATATTTTAAGAGCTGGTTAATATATTCAATTTGCTAGTTACAGGTAGGTAGGAGACAGCTACTAATATTTACGACGACCAATCGCAGACGAGCCAGGTCACTTTTGGTCGCGATATAAATAGCGCGCGTCGTGTCGGAGCGTTAGTACGACGCTTATGGCGGCGGCCAACGGGCCCTCGGACAGACAAGCTTCCTCCTCTGGGCGGAGGAAAAATAAGAGACGCGGAGGAAAGGGCAAGGGGAAGAAACCCGACCCTCCCCAGGCGACCCAAGAAAACCCAATCGCCACCCCTGCCTTCAGCGAGGCACAGGTTGCGAACAAACAGCAAACTACCGCTAGCGCCGCCACGGCGCTGCGGACAACAAAGGAACTACCCAAGAAGGAGTTCCTAAAAGAATCCAGTGGCGGCGCCACCGACGCCAAAACAGCCACCGAAAAGTCGGATTTCACAACCTGTGCCATCAAACTACTGATGGACCTGATAAAGGCCATCAGGCAGGGACAGGATGTCGAGTTGGTCATCCTGGATGGCTTGGCCGCACTACTGACTCTGTACCGCGGCTAGGTCACCCAGGGCGGCCCAAAATGGGACGCCGGCGGCCTTCTGGCATAAGGCCGCCCCCCCTCCGCCACCTCCTTCGGGACACGGAAGACGTCACAAAAACAAATCCGGATCGACCTCCAGATAAGCCGCAGCCAAGTTACACGCGACTTATCTGTGACAAAAAGACTCCACACTCACAACACACACACCCACTGCGTAACGTGTCTAGGTTAATATAGGCACGTTACGTAGATGCAGACAGACATACATGTCTATACAGGCACCCAAACTCACGCGTGTACGCGCGGCGCGGGCCGCGAGTCACGCAAACATTGAACGGTGTTACACAATTACAATACCGTTCACACCCACATGTCGGCCCCTTAGCCCGGACAGTAACGGCTAGCTCTGTGATCTGGACGGGCGGGGGCCACTCACCTACTCTGTAGGCGCGTCGAGTCGGCATCTTCGTCGCTGGTCGTTGTCGCCGGGCCTCCCCTAGGTAACTAGGGGTCTCACCTGGCGGCGACAGACCGCCGAGATGTCGTGAAGAAAGCGGCGCTTCACTATAAGCGTCGCGGCGCTCCTACAGAAACAAAATAGCAATCACTCACACGGGCGCGCGTTGCCCGCGCGCGCCCGAAAAAAAACCCATTGCCAATGATGCTGACCAAATGAGAGGCCCGTATTTACGGGTCGCCGTATGGCTTCCGCGGTCAGGGGGCGAAGCCCCGGCACCGCACGCAACGCCCCCTTACGGGGGCGCCGCGATATAGCTCCGAGGAGCGTTAGTCACACTCGACGCTCGACTCTCGCCGCGGACGGACGTGTTTGTGCGCTCTCCCGCTCCAGTGTTGTGTTTCGTGTTATTATTCGTCGCTGCCACGTGACGTCATCGTAGTCGCCCCGACTACTCCGATTTAAAATCAAATCAAGAAATTGATTTGATTTTAACCGATCAAAAAGTGCCTTTTTCAAGGCAATCTCTTTTCTGTATCAGTCATTCGTGAGTAGCTTCACTAGGCCCCTTCTGGGTAAAACCACAGTTTCGTGGTCCTCGGTTGAAACCTTACGGTGTCAACGAAGCCGAGTGGGGTGTTGACCCAATTCACACCCGCTGAACCCCTTCAGGGCGAGGCAGTTAGTTGGACGGGTCCCAGATAACCGGCCTTGGGGGATCTCCTAGTCGGCTCTGGTGACAGTTTTGCTTTCCAGCTACTCACCTAGTGTCTTTAGGGTGTGTCTACACCCTTCGCGCTAGACTGGTCAGGGCCCCGTTCGCACAATAAGACTGGCGACGGGTTACAAGCTTAGGGCTCACCAATAGGTACACACCTCCCTGTCTACACCCGACAGGGAGGGAACTCATCCCCGGGCCAATCCACCCGGGGAGTTAGGTATAGGGTTTAGGCTACGTAGGGAATTTTCTCTTTCCACCATTCCTTCCCTAATATAGTTCCCGCTCCGATCATGGAGGACGCCGTCCTCTTGGCGTTCCTCAAAGAGGTCCTATTAAAGGACCCCGAGTTTTTGGCGAAATATGGCGCCAAAATAAGCCAAGTTTCTAGTCCCGCTCCATCTCAAGGCGCACTCGCTAACTTCAGCGACGCGCTTGAGAGCCCGCTATCGCCACCTGCATACGAACAAGGCATTCCGCCCTTTGTTCCGCACAACAATGTTCCGGCTAATATCTCTGCCCCCATTGTCTCACCCTCTATTGTACCGGCAGATAATACTCCGGCCGCTAATCCGGCCCCTATTGTCTCGCCCGCCTTTGTTCCGGCCGCCATTGTCACGGCCGCCATTGTTCCGGCCGCCATTGTCTCAGAGACAACGCAGCTGCGCGCCGCACCAATAAACACGACTCGCCCGGAGAGCATGGACACGTCAGTCCCACTCTCCGAGGAAGAAGCCCGCACCTCCTCCTCCAGCGATGACGACTTCCAAGTCGTGGTCAAAGGAGGCAAGAGGAAGGCGGCTAAATCCTCCGCCCCCGCTGGCCCGGTCACCAAGGCCCAGAAAAAACAGGACGACATACCGTCCAGCTCCACTTCCGCCCCTAGTCCGCGGGCCAGTCGCCCCGCCAGCCCTATGGCTTGCCCACCCGCTCCTACCGCGAGGAAGCAGAAGCCCCCTCCCCCGATATACGTCCAGGAAAAGTCCAAATGGACTGAAATTTCCAAGATGTGTGTTGATCGCAAGATCAACTACACCAACGCCCGATCCACCCTCCAGGGGATCAAAGTTACCGTCCCCACGTCTACGGACTTTAGGGATCTCTCCCGCGCCCTACGTGAAAGGAACTACTCCTTTCACACTTACTCCCTTCCGGAGGAAACCCCTACTCGCGTCGTAATAAGGCGCGTCCCTCAAGAAATCTCCACCGAGGAGATTAAGAGCGACCTCATCGCTCAAGGAATCCCAGTGTCCGCCGTCCATCGCTTGCACAAAGCGAGGCAGGGCCTTGTCTATGACATGGTCCTAGTCATCTGTGACCCCACTGAAGGGCACCACCCGATTTTTAAAGTTAAGTCGGTGTGTTCGCTCTCAGGCATCTCAATAGAGAAGCCTTACAGAGCTCAACTAATTGGACAGTGTCATCGCTGCCAATTATATGGTCACTCGCAGTCCAACTGCTATGCCACCCCTAGATGCGTCAAGTGTCTAGGTGAGCATGGCACCGCCGACTGTACCCGCCCTAAAGATAGGGAACTATGTTTAGAGCCTCCCAGCTGTGTACTCTGCGGCCAATCGGGACACCCGGCAAATTACCGGGGCTGTCCTAAGGCCCCGAAGTCCTCCTCTCCCAAACTCGCGAAACGCGCGAGCGACCGCCAGCACAGGGAAAGCCCCTGGGGAAAGCCTCCTTCCGCGCTGATGCCGGAGCGGCTCAGTCCGCAGAGGCCGTCTCCCTGGGCTAACCTTAACCACCTGAAGGCTCCAGCAGCTTCGGTGCCATCAAAACCCGCGCAACCAGCGCAATCCGCGCAACTTCCAGCGCTGATGGCTACCGCCATCCCAGCGCCTTTGGTAGCCCCCGCGGCCCCTACGGCCGCTCCAGCGGCACCTCAGGTAATCCAGGGCCGAAACAGCGCCCAAATCATATTAAGTACATACGCGGCTCTCTTCACCACAGCCGCGGATAAAATGGCGGAAGAAATCGTTGCTGCAAACGGCAACGCAATCCGCCTCATGGAAATTCTCAGCGCGTATCCCGAGATCGCGCAAGTTCTACACTCACTCAAATATTAATTCTCAATGGATAATACGAGAGTAAATAGTAACAAACCCCGATCCCTTAAATTAGGCTTTTTCAACGCAAATGGCGTTTCAGGTCAACGCGATGAGATCGCCACTTTCCTCCGCGACCATCAGCTTGACATCCTCCTCATACAGGAAACCTTTTTAAAACCACATCACCGAAACCCGAATATTGCCAACTTTAAATTAGTTCGCAATGACAGGTCTCGATGTCACAAGGATGGCACACTCATATACTTTAGGAAATCTTTGTATTGTATCCCTATAGACCCACCTCCTCTCTTCTCCCATCTGGAGACCTCTATCTGTCGGCTCGGCATGACCGGCCACCAACCGATCACCATCATCTCCGCTTATATCCCACCCGACAATGGTCCGGAGGATCCCATCTCGCTCCAAAAGGACTTCACTGCCCTCTTCGGTATGAGTGACTCCGTCATCTTGGCGGGGGATCTTAATGCCAAGCACCCGGCGTGGAATAGTAGCACAACCTCAACCAGAGGTAGGTTAGTTTTCAAGTTAGGCGAATCCCTTAACTTTGACGTCATCGCTCCAATGAGCCCGACTCACTTCCCAGGTAATCCTAATCACCTTCCCGATGTTCTCGATGTAGCGCTGCTCAAGAATGTGAACCTCCGTTTGCAATCGATTGAGACGTTCCACGAGCTAAATTCTGACCACCGCCCTGTAGTCATGCATCTTGCACCCTACTCGGGCCCGATCGACCCCAACCGCCCCCCTCAGACCCAGACGATAACCGACTGGAGGAAAGTAAGCGAAAGACTGAAATCCACCACGTCGCCTCACTTAGACACCATCCCCGATCACTTAGTGTCAGTCGCCGACACGACGGCCGCAATCGACTCGTTTACAGAGCACGTACAATCCGTATTGACGGATTGTTCACGGGAAGTTCCAGTGATGGAAGACCATCGCTGGAAACTACCTGCTGACGTACGTGACCTGATAACCGAGAAGAACGCGGCCATCCGTGCCTACGACTCCTTCCCTTGTGACGCGAACAAAGCCCACATGCGCCATTTACAGCGTGCTGTAAAGAAACGCATAGGGGAGGTTCGCTCTGAGGGCTGGAACAAGATGCTCAGCGAACTCGAGCCCACTCATCAAGCCTTCTGGCAATTACAGAGGAAATTGCGTTCCTCAGAAGAGGTCTCTATGCCTCCTCTCATCCGCCCCGACAATAGTGTCGCTTTCGACAGTCCCGTTAAGGCTGAATGTCTTGCCGACAGCCTAGAGTCCCAATGTTCTCCCAGCTCCCAACCAGTAGACCAAGCTCACCTGAACAAGGTCGACGCTGAAGTCGAACGAAGAGCCTCCCTCCCTCCCGTCGAAGACCCTGATGATCCTCTGCCTCCCGTCACTCCAGACGAAGTGCACGACATCATTAAAGGGCTCCACGCTCGTAAGGCCCCCGGTTCGGATGGTATTACCAATAAGGTATACAAACTCCTTCCTGCCCCGCTAATAATGCTTATGACCGCCATCTTCAATGGCGCCTTGAGCAACAACATCTTCCCACAAGCATGGAAAGAAGCCACTGTCATCGGTATCCCAAAGCCAGGCAAGCCAAAGTCTGAGCCCTACAGCTACCGCCCTATTAGCTTACTCAATGTCCTACGCAAAATCTACGAGAGGCTTATTTATAAGCGTCTCAAAGACTACGCCGAAGCAAAGAGCCTCATACCCAACGAGCAGTTTGGATTCCGTAGCCAACACTCGGGCACCCAACAGGTCCACCGTATCGTAGAGCACTTATGCGCTGGTCTGCAGCGTAACGCGAGGACGGGTGTGCTATTCTTCGACATAGCGAAAGCCTTCGACAAAGTCTGGCACAACGGCTTGATATACAAGCTCTACCAACTAGGAGTGCCAGATCGTCTCGTGCTCATCTTACGAGACTTTTTGTCGAACCGGACCTTTCGCTATCGCGTCGAGGGAGCACTCTCGTCCCCTCATCCTATTCGCGCCGGTGTCCCTCAGGGTTCCGTACTATCTCCTCTCGCCTTCACGCTGTTCACTAGCGATATCCCAAAAAGTAAAAAGGCTCAGTTGGCTCTCTTCGCCGACGACACTGCCGTTTACTATACCGGTCACTGTCCCAACGCTATAGCTCGTACTCTCCAAACCTCCGCAAACGTCTTAGGCGCTTGGTTTCGGAAATGGAGAATCGAGGTCAACCCCGATAAGAGTCAGGCGGTTCTCTTCTCGAGACGTCGTCGACTCCCTCCCCCACTTCCCAGCCCGATCACTATGTACGGCAAGCCAATCCCTTGGGAGAAGCAAGCGAAATACCTAGGCGTGATCCTCGATGAGAACCTTACCTTTAAGGCTCATATTAAGGCGGTTCGCGCGCGCGCCTCCTTCGCTCTTAGCAGGCTGCAATTCGTACTGACAGCCCGTAGTAAACTGTCCCTCAAATGCAAGCTCCGCATCTATACCGCAGTCATCCGTCCCATCATGACCTATGCCTGCGTTGTATTTGCGCACGCTCACCCACGTCATCTCCATAAGATGCAGACCCTCCAAAACCGTTTCCTCAGAAGGGTCACGGGTGCCCCCTTCTATGTCCGTAATATCGATCTTCACGTCGACCTCAAAATGCCAACCATAAAACAGTTCATGAAACGCTTATCAAAGCGTTTCTTCGACTGCGGCATCAAACATTCTAACCCCCTGATTACAGCGGCCGCCCGCTACACTCCCTCTCGCATAAGCAGTATTCGCCGACCAAGGCATACTTTAATCGACCCCGACGACGCCACTACCCTCCTCCAGGAGAGTAGTAAGGCCACTAGCACGCTACATAAGCCCAAAACCCGATCGCCGTCCTACCGCCCTCGCCGCCGAGGCGCGCCGCGACGCCCAAATCGACGCCCCTCCCGACCCTTGCTCGAGCCAGCCCGCGCCGCTGAGCCTGTAGCTTTAAATTCGTCCCTAATTAATACCAATCCTGATCCAGCTAGTCATTTGCTGCCCTCTTCCAGCGACGCCCTAAGCCGAGGTTCGTACCCCACAGGGGGTGCCCTTAGCGTTGTCGCTTAGTTTTAGTTAGTATATAAGTTTAAGTCCTGGCTGGAGGCCTTAATTTATTAGGGAATCCACAGGCAAGTCCGCTTAAGCAGACGACAACCGCATAGGTTGACCTGCGAGATGCCAAACAAATAAAAAAAAAAAACGGAGCGTTAGTCGTATGCCCGCACGCACGGCGCGTGAACGTTGATGCTAGCTGCTACAGTACTTTTAAACCGAATGTGTATGATTAGGAATGCTTGTTTTTAGGGTTGCGCCAGAGGCTTTGCTGTTAAAGATGGTTATAAAGGCGTTTGATGTTTGTGAATGTAGAAATTAAGAAAAAGTTGAAGTCCATGTGAAAGTATGTTCCACTACCATACATTTCTTTTATGACGCTTACGATAATGCTTATTCTGGTTAGAAGGGGTCCCGGTAACCAGGGGTCCAACCCATGGCTGCCAACGACTTTTCATAATCCTCGACAATCAAATTTATTACTAAACCTTAAGTTGATAACAGGTCACTCAGCAAACGTAAGTAAAAGAGTAAAAGGAGAATAGCGAGCAATGTAATTTGGAACCCATTGATAGGGGTTGCGTATATAATGGAAATTTATGAATAGTTAAAGAACGACATAAGACTAACAAAAAATGCAAATCGTAAGTGGGTTGAAGACGTTAGGAGAGAAAAGATATGAAAGGTAGAAGATTACAACCTAATATAATCTAAAAGTATAATGGGCATGGACTTATTGTTTATTATTTAATAGCAGAATGGCTTATTTGGCTAGTGGTCGCCAGAGCTACTGCTGAGCATGAGGTCCCGGGTTCGATTCCCAGGTCGGGCATAGTGTTATTAGGTTTTTCTATCTAGAATTTCTCAGTAGCAGCCCGGAGTCTGGATTTGTGCCCGGTTGATGGCAATAGGCTCGCCCCCTATTACATGGGACTTAAACATAACTGGCGAAATGTGGGTGTACTATAGGTACACCTCTGCCTAACCCTTCTGGGATTACAGGCGTGATGTTATGTTATGATTTACATAAACTCACACTTATATCACGTGGTTGAAGGTAGACCCTGCTACGATTCTCACATACCTACCCCTTTTGCTTGACCACATGCATGATTTTTTTTATACATGAGTCATAAACGCGCGTTACAGTAATACTTGACTTTTTAACCACATCAGGGTGTCTTCTCCTGGCCAATAAAAATAATGCTGAATCTGAATAAAAATCTCTATCAATAGGTAGGTATCTATAGGTTCCTTTTACATCTGTTCAGCCAGATAAACCCGCAGCGTAATTGCGTAACACATTTTCGTAAACGATTACGACTAATCTGTTTGATTTTGACAGTTCAACAACATTCATTACGTTATTTACATTGTTGAGCAGATTTTTTTATCGATCTTATGAAGCAAAGGATTAGCAATCTGTTTCAAAACGATTCAAATTACGATTGTTTGTGTTTTACGCAATTAGACGAGCACGAGTATATGAAGTACTAAGGTTCCCTTTGCATAATAAAGTGGAAGAGTTGCATCACTGGTATTTTCGGCGATAACTAGGTATAGTTAATGCTGATTTTCGTCTTTATTCAAACTCGTATAACTAAACGCATATACGTTGTCGTCTAATTGACGATTCATTAAACTGCTAACATACGTCCGCAGGGATTAGGGAACTCTATGTGCTACAATTACGGTGGTCGGATTAAACCAAGCCGAAAAAGGCAGGTATAAGATAAAGTAGTTTACACAGCATCCTCCTGCCCGTCCTTTTATTTAAACTAGGGGATTGCTAAATAAAAAGAAAACAAATCTCATTTACTCACTTCATAATATTACTTTGTACATAATAAAGGTATATATTTTACTTATAAAATATTCAAGACATACAATCATTGGACATAATTATTTTCTTTGTATTTTCTTATTCAATCTTAGAAAATCTTGTGGTAAAATATAATTTATTTATCTAATTAAAGTAAAGAAGCTGGTGCAGGGACAAAGCACTGGTTGCATCGCCTATGTATCACAGTATGCTCATAAATAATATGAGAGCAATCGCCCACTGTCCGTGTTCCCACGACGCAAATAAAATAATATCCCAGCCTCTTATCTACTGTGATGTAATAAGACTTGCTACCTATAGATGGGTCTTGCTTCTAGAGGAGCCTCATCCCGGCAAACTTCTATTGCATACATTCCGTATAGGATCTTAAGTGCTCCCCTTCATATGTATATTATCACTTGCCAATCGTTATCCAAAAGTAAATGCCGTAGTCTAGGTTGCTGTGCAGAATAGTCCGTGCAAAGGTGAGCGAAGTCGTCAAGAATCCACAAAATCGACAAATAGCTTAAAAATCCCACGTTAGCCGCTGAACACAGACAATGGAATGACACAAGACAAATATGATATTTGACATTACAATTTGACACTGACGTTCCATTTCCAATTCATGTTTTCAATACCGTTATAATACAAAATAATTAATATATTTTTATGAATGGTATGTTAAAATTGTAGGTAAGTCTATAAGAAGGAAAACTACCAAGCAAAAACGTACTTTGGTGTAAGAAGGTAAATCATTCGTAGTGTAGATTGGAATGTATAAATGTAATTCGCGGAAAACGTTCCGTTTGCAAACTGCATGATAACTTATTAATAAATTAATTAAAATCATTAAAACTTTTAATTTCCATCACCTAGTAACTCGTTATTTTATATATAGAACTCTTAAATACTTGTAATTATAATGAATATAAACTTGCCCGTGAACGTTGCTCCGTTAATTTTTAAATTACGCGGGTCCAACCTCGCCATCCTTCTTTTTGTGCATTGAAATCTTGACACTTTTCTCAGTAGTTATAGTCAGTGAGGGTACATAAGTAAATGCTCTCTGAATAAATTCCTTAACTTTTGTATCTGCTGCAAAAGTATTATAAAAATGTTGTTCCACCAATTTTACATTAAAATCTAACGAGCATTACCTAATCCAACAGAATGTAACATTTAAGTCAAACTTCGATCGCTGACGGGCGAACTATTAATGAAGCCAAAAGGACCGACCAAAAGGATCAGATTCTGATCTCCACCTCGCCTAGATTTAAGCTTTTGACCTGAGTTTGATCTGATATGAGATTTATAGTTAGAACCTTTTGAACGTTTAATTTTCTAGCCACAGAGTAACATTTCCAAGTGTATGATTTCCAGATATGAATTAATGCGGCGTAAAGCTATACAAAACGTACACCGCGGGAAGGTATGATTAATCTGAAGTTTATAAGTAATGGTATTAACTTTACTCATTTTATTAATAAGATGTCAGGATTTGTTAAGTGGTTGCTCTACAGGCCGCATTGACTAAAATATTTTGTTCGATCTACAAATAGATGTTCCAGGTAAAAAAACATTATGGTACACTTTAAATTTTAAATATAAATAGGTAAAGTAGGTTTGTGAAGCGAAGCATGTGAAGATAAGTTTCGCACAGCACCGCACCATACAATCAAATTCCTAGAATAGGGAAAGCAGTTGCAAAAATCACAAAGAAACTTAAGGGGCCGCGGTACCAAGCACGTACTAACACTTCGAGTCTAGTACAAAATTCGTCCGGAATACTGCTATCTCTGTTTAACAAAAGAAGGCGAGCGAGGGACGCGGTGTTTAGCCGTGTGTGTATGTGTGAGTAGATATATAGCTATTATTAGCTGTTCTGTACTTATTGTACCTACAATTCATTCATAACGACTCGGAAGATATTTCCATCTATTAGTAATTAGGTATGTTCATGATTTGCTTGATTTTTGTTGACTCATTTGGGGAATCGTTTCTAAATCTACAGACTAGTAATGCGTTTTTTTTATATTTCTTTACAATACCGGTATCTCAACATTTAAGAATATTTCGAGATCTATGCCTAGTAGAGAAAATCTAGAAGATATGTCATACTTACCTTTCCTAAATACTTTTGTCAACCTATGTTGAACGTACCTATATGCTTTCAGTGTTCTTGAATTAATTACTTATGGTACCTATACATCGTCATCGCGCGCGGTCTTTGAGGGGAGCCGGCCGACGACGTGTAAATATAAATTATAGGGATATTTATATTATTGTTTTTATTCATTTTAAGCCTGTATAAGAGTATTTATTCCCTTGGTCTCCACTTTGAAAAACTAAGACTCCTTCGGTTACTGTACACAAATAAGACGGAAGAAGCCTTAGTCTTTACTTATTCCTATCACTAAACTTAAAAATTGTTACTAAGCAATAATCCATAACCAGCCTATAATGTTCCCACTGCTGGGACACAGGCCTCCTCTCTGTGAGAGGGAGTGGACCGTAATCCACCTCGCGGGCCCAGTGCGTGTTGGTAGATGTCACATGTCTTCGAATTTTTGGTTCCAAGACATGCCGGTTTCCTTACGTTGTTTACCTTCACCGTTTTGAGAGCAGGAGTGATGAAGTAATTTACACAAAGTAAAGTGCCTGTCTGGGTTCGAACCTTCGACCTACAACTCGTAAGTCGCGGCCGTTACCACTGGGCCACCACTGCTCTCTAAGCAATAATACAAGTCAAATTATAAAGTGTTATGCAAAAGTAAAGACAAATATTTCAATAATTTATACCTATTTACGTGATAAGCTTTTTATCTGTAGTACCTTGCATAAGATGATAATCAACCGTTTTCTAGCGACAAAAAGTATTATTATACAATAAAAATAACATTGCAATCCTTGCAAGTAAAGTAAATGCGTCACAATACGAAATGTTTTAGTACTGAGCTTGATACAAAATGGTTATATATGTGCTACAGCCAATTTAATGAATATTAATATAATTTATACTATTCAACCATTATTATATATGTACTATCTACTCAATCTAGACAAACTGATTATTAGGCATCAATACAATTTTGGTAATTGATGTAGATAAACTTTGTATTTTATACTTATTCATTTGGACGGATAGTACAAAAGTTACCACTATAAGAACGGCGGACACCGCGCTCAGAGCGGGTTTTGATGTTTCACGGCTAATCCGCTGAACTGTGTTTGAAGCCTTGGGAAGTATATAGACTACTTTTCACCAACACTACACATGGGCGAAGCCCCGGACGGAAGCTAGTAAGAAATAACGTTAGAAAAGTCCGTATTATCATGTTACGTATCATTTTTTTTATCAAATAACGTAACATAACATCACGCCTTGTTTCCCCGAAGGGTTGGGCAGAGGTGTACCTATATTACACCTACATTTCGCCAGTTATGTTTAAGTTTTATCAAATTGACTGCATTATGTGTATATTACTGAAACAATTTTTTATATATATATTTGTTTTGCAAAGTATTTCTCACACATAAATTGATGTTGACATCGTGATTGAATTACACAAAGAAAATGCTTTCAGTTGATGTATCATTAAACGCAATACTTCGACTCCTTGAAAAGATACATATTCAATAAAAACAAAAATACATTTTTCCTGCAAAACTTGAGTTTTATGATAACCGACTTATTGATTGGGGGTGACTATGCAAAACACTTAGTTACTAAGAACGTAGTAGGTAGGTAACTTATAATATATCATTGGGTAATATTAACTATTAAATACATCCCAACGTTCGGAGTCCATGTCGGCAACCAAACCAAACCAAATCGTAAATAAAATATTGTAAATAATAAGTCTTAAGGGCTTGTAATAAGTCCGCAAACAAAGCTAAAGTTTGTAAGAATGTTTAGGTTACTCGAAACCAAATAACAAGGCAAATCTAAATCCAAGTTCACAGCATTTATAAGTCAATAGTGTCAGAAATGTTACAGTAAAATTTAGAATGCAAATAAATACGCACGCACAGGACAATAAAGTAATCGTCTAACACTGACAATAAACACGGAACACGGGGGTATTCCGTGTTTATTGTCAGTGTTAATGTGTGTGCTTGTTCGAGCGATACACACCTCCTACCGTGAGAGTACTACCACGCACACATTGACATTTGTTTGACGCTATAGCACTACTAGCTATTAAAAGTTTACACATCGAAATACCGAATGAATACTTAATCTTTTTTTTTCGACCTTTTGTAACTTGATAATATGATCTATGATTCTAATACAACAACATTACAGATATTGTTGTTTATAGTACAAAAAAAAAACATAAGAAAAAACAAGTCATTTACGCTGTAAAAAGTGCGAAATACAATTAGCTTAAACTTCATTTTAGGTAAGTATTTTGGAAAACTAAAGATGTAGGAACCTAGATAAACACTGACTTAATCTGAATATAACCATAATATTATAGAAATATGCTTAAATTGGGAATGTTTCAGGTATTACGTTTGTATGGAATTCGTGCGGCGCCTTGCTCTTAACTCCCTTTACAAACTGAATCAACTCAATACCAATACATTTCATTGCCTCCAATTCTATCAGCACATCACCCTCACGCTTGTTAATTAATTATTCACACAAATCCGCACTGTCGCACATAATCGTACAAACTCGTCCATGATCGGCAGCGATCGGATGCGTTCGGCTGCGATCGGCAGCGATCGGATCCAAGTAACTCACGCGTCATAAAAAAAAAATACTCGAGAACACGAATCCGCGATTTCATTGTAAACGGACTATGCAAAGGGAATTATAGATGAAATTAATGGCATTTAATGTTAAACGACGATTGTATAGGATTGAAAAGTAGTGCATGAATTAAGCTTACTCATTACTATGCACGTACTTTATTTACCAAGTTCTATTTTTAACCAACTCCAGAAAAACAGGAGATTGTATGTTCATCCGTACGTATTTTCTTATGTATGTTCATCGATATTTTGCAAATTTTTATTGTGTACCGATTTTGAAAATTCTTTTTCATTTAAGGAAGCTCGCGCGGTAGTCCCATATGAATTTTATTAAGTTTGTTTTGATAGTCTTTGAGTAGCTTCAACAATACATATATTTAATCAACTTGGTGTATGTTGATGATGTATTAAAACTTCCTGTTGCTGTTGTATACGAATTTGTGGGATGGGAACGATAGCAATACTGTGGAAATCAAATACGTCTGTGGTAAATTCTAGTTTTAACTAGATATTTTTAGTTTTTACACAGGCATTTAGTAAAAACTAGTTTTAACTAGGGAAAACGCGTTCTATATATACAAATGGTACACAATTGACTACCTCCAGTATTGTGTCTTCTGCCTTTAATCACTGTCCATGCAAAGGTTGTCTTAAAAAAATCGCTTCTAGAGATAAGGACCGCCCCTTATGAAAGTTTCTACATTTATATCTTGAATCCATACTGTATACATAAACTTAATAGAATAGAATATTATACTATTCTATTATATCAAGTTTCTTTATAGACTATCAAAATCAACGTTTTAGTCATTCATTTTACGATAATGTTGTCGATAGTAATAACATCTCCACGAACCCTTCTTTAGAATCACAGATGTCTATTTTCCGTAACAAAACATCTAAATATAGCCTTATTTACACAAAGGTAACCTCGATTCTGCTGCCAACATAACGGATGGCAAACACGTAGCGGGTTAAAGGTTATACAAGCTATTGTGTGTAAGGGTTAACTTCCTTTTCGGGTTACGTTTTATAGATGGCTGAACCCTCTTTAAAGGGAACGTCATAATTTAGAACACAAGGAGAGGAAGAATCAACCAATGACATTATTTTCGTCGGTATCGTTAAAATGTCACTTAAGGCTGGTTTACATTTGTGAGAACTGCCTCGTTGGTCTAGTGGTCGCAATCGCCACTTTTGGGCATGAGGTCCTGGGTTCGATTCCCAGGTCGGGCAAAGTGTTATTGGGTTTTTCTATCTTGAATTTCTCAGTAGCAGCCCGGAGTCTGGATTTGTGCCCGGTTGATGGCAATAGGCTCGCCCCCTATTACATGGGACTTAAACATAGCTGGCGAAATGTGGGTGTACAGGTACACCTCTGCCTAACCCTTTGGGGAAACAAGGCGTGATGTTATGATGTTATTTGCAGTACAATGATTGGTTTAGTAGTCAAAGTCAAAGTCAAAGTCAAGTAGTGCCTATGCAAGCACATTAAGGCGCTTCCCACACCAAACAACCTTGAGCGTTAGGTCCTTCTCCTTCCCGCCGCTCGGTCTCGCTTTGTCCCGCTCCTTGCGCACTTTTATCATAGAATTCACTTAAAAAAAAACCAAGAATAGCAATCTTTTGAACTAAGATAAAACGTAGATTATTGAGATTTCTTATTTTCTATTCATGAGTGTAATGTTCAAATTAGACGAACGTCACCTTTAGCGACACATGCATGCAATCAATATCTTCAGTCACGTTTTACACGGACATTTTAAATGTATTTTATAACACATAAAAACAAAAAAAAACGTGCAATTCGATGATAGGATATCGAAAATTATTAACGCACTTTTTGATGTAGATTATTGCTCTTAAATAATTAGTTTTGCTCAGTGTAGCCGTTGCTACCGGCTGTCATTCGCATATCTTTGACAGTTGTTACGAGGAGTCGGAAGCCCAAAAATCAGACAACCAGTCCTATCAAGGGGTATCGTGCTTCCCGGTAACGGGGTGGTTGTGGAGGTCAGTTAGGCGGTTCCATTTAAAATAATGGTATTCAGGTGCATCCTTGTAGACTGGAAACCAACCATAACATGCTTTGCACAATGCTATTCAGATTGGTTGGTGACACTTCACGTGACGTCTATGTGTGACACTTCACTTGACGTCTATGCGTGACACTTCACGTGACGTCTATGCGTGACACTTCACGTGACGTCTATGCGTGACACTTCACGTAACGTCTATTCCTGACACTACACGTGACGTCTATGCGTGACACGTCACGTGACGTCTATGCGTGACGTTTCACTTGACGTCCATGCGTGACACTTCACGTGACGTCTATGCGTGACACTTCACGTAACGTCTATTCCTGACACTACACGTGACGTCTATGCGTGACACTTCACGTGACGTCTATGCGTGACACTTCAGGTGACGTCTATGCGTGACATTTCACTTGACGTCTATGCGTTGCACTTCACGTGACGTCTATGCGTGTTACTTCACGTGACGTCTTTGCGTGACACTTCACTTGACGTCTATGCGTGACACTTCACTTGACGTCTATGCGTGACACTTCACTTGACGTCTATGCGTGACATTTCACTTGACGTCTATGTGTGACACTTCACGTGACGTCTATGCGTGACACTTCACTTGACGTCTATGCGTGACATTTCACTTGACGTCTATGTGTGACACTTCACGTGACGTCTATGCGTGACACTTCACGTGACGTCTATGTGTCACACTTCACGTGACGTCCATGCGTGTAACTTCACGTGACGTCTATGCGTGACATTTCACAATGAAAAACTGTCACTTTTAGGGTGACGTAAAGGCATTTTGCTTGCTACTTGTACTAAACTCGCTACTTAACTAATTCAAATGTAAATCAGCGATAGCAGCTCGTGTTAACTGATCATTGTTAAGTACTTCTCATTAGTAGTTATTTATGTCAGTTTGTAAATATTATGATGGGTGTCCATTCATTCTACTTAGTACTCGTAAATGTGTTGCCCTGATTAAGCATAATTACATGCAAGATAGCTTGGTGTGAGCGACAAGTACTAAGCCAAGCTGCGAAACTGGTGCTAACTATGAATTATTTGTATATATTTTGAGCGTCCATTATATATTTTCAACTGTTTTATAGATATTGGCAAATCAGTCATGAAAATAAAAATCGACGTTACTGATATTTACTTTTCACCATTTAAAAATAACACCGCATTAAGAAACCTGGCGTTAAGTGAATAAGTAATGTATTATTCACTCCTATATCGGTCAGTTCCAAAAGAAGATTAAACTAACTAAGAAGATATGGTGAAACTGGACCTTAACCAACTAACTAAACTAGCTTACGATTCCGTGAAACGAGCGTTGTGATTAAGGTATATAAATGTTCATTGCAATGTTTTACAAAATCAAGTCACGAAAAATCCTCTTTCAGTTGAACAAGAGAATACAGAAAATTCACCACGTTTAACGAACCATAAAATAGTCTGATCCTGATCTGACAATGATCCTCATAAATATCTAATTATATAAAAATTACTCCAATTGCAAGTGAGACAACCATAAAAACGGTTAATTACAACTATGAATAAACATCATAAAGAGCTCATTTACGGATCTAGACTAATAAAACGAATTTGAATATTCCTCCATAAAATATAATAGTCACTTACCCCACTTAACAGCCTGATTTCATTACAAACCAATCTTTCTATTACTATCAGTAATTTGGCGTCGCGCGGTCTACATTGCAGCGTCGGGGGTGGAAGTAGTGGGGAGTGCTACGTGCCACGCATATCAAATGACCAGTTAAATAATATTCGTTATTATGCAGTTGTAGTACTGAGTTGTGAACTAATATGTATGTATTCGTATTGCTGGTTATGATTTTGATTATGAGTAGTCAAAATAATGAATCTGAATAATAGAACTTGTAGTTTTGAAAGGATTATCTTTTTCTGTCGCAAAGAACTACGAGTACGATTAGTAGTCTGCATTACTGGACCCTTTTTTACAAAAAAGAAGCACAGACTAAAGGGCAAACATAATACTCTGCAAAATATTTTAATAAAATAAATAGTTTATTGCGTTGTAAGAAATTAGCAGAGAAAGAGTATTTTTACTAAGATGGCAGTTAACAGATAGGTCGGAATGGTTTTTGGAGTTATTAAGAGGATGAATACATAATCCCCTTTGCATAATCTTATTTATTTTGTGTGTGGAATCACCAAATGACTACTCCCGCAAAGGAGGGCGTGTCGGACTTTTACAGACTAAAAGCCATCCATGTTCCTTCAGTTGCCTGTGTCAGAGCCACGGTATCTCTCTTGAATTACCCGAAACCCTGGCAGGCATCGACCCTAATGGACCCCGTCAATCAGTACTGACATCTCTTTGAGGCGCGCGTGGACCACGACGCGCCGTTGACCCGGGCCTGGTCCCATTCCCTCTCGCTCCGTACCATGGCCTGGACCAGGGCCGGATGCGAGAGATCGCCTCCGCCGATCACCTCTGAGAGGACAAGCTGGTGCTCCACCCAAGCTGGGCAGACCTCCACCGTATGCTCCACCGTGTCCTCCGGGCGATCCACACAATGGTGACACCCGGGCGTTTTCTCCCGCCTTATACGGAACAGGAACCTCCCAAAACAAACATGTCCGGTGAGGACCTGAGATAAGCGGAAGGTGAGGACGCCTTGGCGCCTCTCCAACCACTCCTCAAAGATCGGACTTATCGCCGCAATTTGGTGTGTCCAGCACTGGGTTGCGGCAATCGTATCCTCCACGTCGCCATGAGATCCGCCGGAGCACGAAAGACCTCATCCGAAGCTACAAAAGAAACACACAAATAATAAAACTGTACGTTGTCTTTTTATTGTCATGTTACGTACTAATATTTTTTTCAGTAAAAAGAGCTCTTCCCTCAGGCTTCCCAGTCAGGGTCCAATCACATTAGATCGTATTCGTTTCATTTCATTACGCAGGGAATAGAGTCCCTTCTCCCTACTCCGTTGGAGCTACTCGTAGGTACAGACAAAGGCAAAAATATGTCTAAGCTTATTGAAATTCAACTAAGATTTTCTACCAAAGTTTTAACTTAAATAATGAACGCTAACCTAATTGTATTGTATCACCTTGAAACGATACTCTAAGAAGAAACTTGTTTTCTTTTTTATTAATAAAGTGGGCCTGATCTTGACCCCGATCTCCCCTTGTTTAAAGCGATGGATGAGTTCAACGAAAATAATCGGCGCACCACTTAAACGCGTGATTGACGGCGCAAAGGCGCGGGGTGTCGGGGTACCGAACTCGTACGCGAAGACCACTGCGCGCCCTACACACCACTCAGCTTACTGACATTTCTCTACACGTTGTTCGTGTCCTATATGGTATAACACCTACTTTAATACAGTCCACAAATTATTTTCATGTAACGTCCCAATTGAGCCCATTCAACAAAAGAAAAACAGCTGTACCCAGATGACCAACATGTATAGGAAAATTTAATGGACTGTATTTATAAATGATAAAATGGCCAAGTCAAGTCACTCCAACGTTGGCGATAGTCTTTTCTTTTTTCAAAAAAATATATTGAAATAAAATGAAAGTAAAAAAGGATATGCAACGATTATACATGTTGTCATATCGTAGAAATTATTCATATTTAAAAAAAACCGGCCAAGTGTGAGTCGGACTCGCGCACTGAGGGTTCCGTACAAACCTGTAGGTATATAAGTAAAAGTTCACACGCGTTCATGAGGAAAGGGGTAGTTTTTTTTTTTTAATATTTTGATTGTATGATGTAACTGAAAATTTACGATTTTCGCAATTTTTCCTGTAGCTGTACTATACGACGTTGCTTCGAAGCAAATTTTAAGATTCTAAGTTTACGGGAAGTACCCTGTAAGTTTTGAATCCCTTGCGAGTGTCGGAAATTTGCGGAAATTTGCAGCATAAACGGCTGTATCTTTTGATTGCGTTTGCTTATAAGTTTGTTTTTCACTGCTCCAAGGGACAGTAGACCTGAGTATTTGATATAAATTCCAGCTTGATCCCTCCACTCGTTCCTGAGAAAAAGGTTCTTGACAGACAGACAGACGGACGGACGGACAACAAGGTGATCCTATAAGGGTTCCGTTTTTTCCCTTCGAGGTACGGAACCCTAAAAAATATATAAAAATATAACCATAAAAATATAACTATAAAAAATATGTTTTGTCCTCAACTGTACTCGGAGAAATTTCATTGAAGCCAAATCAAGGTTGTTGAAAAAGATCTAGATAGATAGCATGATGTCTGAATTCGTTTGGGGAAACTCGATTTAGTGTTGATGTAAAGCGAGGTAGAGGGTAGGAATATTTCTGGCTTTTAGGTATTTTGCTTGGAGTAAATCAGTTAATTCAAAGGAGACTGATGGAGGTTGAATGGACCAGAATTAATTATACCACCAGATGAATTATATTTAAGAATCTTAGACCTAGAGAAGAACTAATTATTCCTCGGAACAATCCTATGCAAAATTATTTCACATTTTTGTTCCAATTTCGAAAAACTTGCTCACTGCTGCTTAGCAAGCGTTATGTGTTATTTGTCATTGTCACTGGCCAGCATTACCCCGCGTTTACAACTACAGGGTATAAAAAGACTGGGCACGCCACAATAGCGGCGGTAAGTCCCCTCTTTGAGGAGTGGTTGGAGAGGCGCCACGGCGTCCTCACCTTCCGCCTGACACAGGTCCTCACCGGACACGGTTGTTTTGGGAGGTTCCTGTTTCGCATAAGGCGGGAGGAAACGCCCGGGTGTCATCATTGTGTGGATCGCCCGGAGGACACGGTGGAGCATACGGTGGAGGTATGCCCAGCTTGGGCGGAGCACCGCAGTGTCCTCGCGGAGGCGATTGGCGGCGGCGATCTCTCGCGTCCGGCCCTGGTCCAGGCCATGGTACGGAGCGAGAGGGAATGGAAAGCCGTCACCTCCTTCTGCGAAGCAGTAATGCTCGCAAAGGAGGAGGCGGAGCGCGTGAGGGAGAGAGCCTTGCGCCCTCACGCCCCTAGTCGCCGCAGGAGACGCCCTGGGCGTCGGGAATCGCAAGCAGATTCCCGGCCACCGTAGGCGCGGGCTTGCGGACGGCGAGCCATGGGTAGCTCGCCGTCCGGTAAGGACCAGGCCCGGGTCGACGGCGCGTTGTGTTCCACGCGCGCCTCAAAGAGATGTCAGCACAAAATGACGGGGTCCGATAGGGCCGACGCCTCAGGGTCGCGGGTTATTCCACAGAGAAAACCGTGGCCCTGGCACAGGCAACTGAAGGAACACGGTGGGTTTTAGTCAGTAAAAGTCTGACACGCCCTCCCGCTCCACCCAGAGCGGGAGAAGTCATTTGATGATTTCCCACCCAAAAAAAAAAAAAAAAAAAAAGGGTATAAAAAGACCCATCACAGCCGTAAACTACGCATTCTGTAAATCCAACTAAGTCACATTGTACAAAAATAATTGCTGGAAAACGAGTTTTATTTTTTATGTGAAAATTAGCTTGCGTCAGTGCTCAATGTAACACACGCAAAACATAGGCTAACAACTGCACATATACGCTATGGACGGCAACAATGGAACACAGACAAAAAACAAACATTAAAAACTTGTTTTCATTAAAATTTGGAATAATATACCTTTAATATATCTAAGTCCAGTAGGTTATCAGGTATGATTCAGTTAAAAAAATTCAATGTCGGGGAGTACAATTGACTCTCGGCTTCTTTAAGTGTCTTTTTACAACCGTAAGTTGTGATAACCAGTTTTCGATAAGTGTTGTAAATACTTGTTAAAACATGTGGTGTATAAAACATGTAATTTACACGGTATTACGAAGATGCTACATGTCATTATTATTTATCACTCACGTACATTTAAAACATTCACATGTCACAAAGTTTATTAATTTTAGGAAAATGTTTTTATCATACGATACAATATGGTGTGAGAAGGCAATATCGAACATATTTCTTATCCCGGGTTATTTTAGGGAATTATAATGAGCAGCTCTGTAACGCCCTAAAGCTAAAAATGAGACTTAACGTAAAAACTGTAAGTGCACGTAAAAAAAAAAATGAACGTAAATGATGTAATAAATAGCTCGGAAACAAATGGGTCCCACGAACCCTTTCGTTGTCCCCCTGATAAATGCCATAAGATTTTAGGAAATCCCAATAATACAACGAATGTGCTGCATCTAAATATTCGTAGTATTAGTAAGAATTTAAATAGCGTCCTTGTGTTATTATCTGCCTTAAAAATCAAGTGTGATGTGATAATTTTCTCGGAATATTGGCTGAAAAAAAAAAACAATATTCCATTTCTGGAGGGATATTCGGCCTATTCATCTAAAAACAGCCTAAATAAAAACGGTGGTCTAGTTATCTACTTACTTTCAGATTTGCAGCATAACATTGTGGAGCCGGAGTTTGCTGATGCAAACTGCCTAATCCGCAATCGTAATTATTGCTGTAAACCGGCCGCCATCCTTTCGCAAAATAGACTTTCTGAACAGTCTCAATACTGTACTAGCATCGGTATCCTCTCATAAAGCATTAGCTCAACTAAAAATGACTCAAACTATAACGAATACATGAATTTGACTGCATCACACGGACTCTTACTTGCCTAAACTCTCCCTACCAGAGATAAAAATTGCCTTGATCATGTCATGATTAAAGTGTTGAAATCAGTAGTATCATTTATTCTGGACTGTCACATTACCGACCATGTCCCAGTACTCGTTTGTATTACAGACGTAGTAAAACAACAAACGACCAAAGTTATATCGAAAGTAGATCTACTTGGAGTTGTTGCTGAAATTGCAAAAACCGATTTCAGTCCATCTTGTCTTCTAGCAATCCAAATCGGGCTACTGAATTTCTTATTAATACATTCGTTTCTAAAATACATAAAAATTAACCGGACAATTATCCCTTAAAATTAACCTACATACGATATCGCAACTTTTGCAATAAGCTTTTACATAAGCTAAAAAATAATCACGAAAAAAGTGAATTGGTGAAGGCTTAAAATAATCCTAAAAAGACCTGGAACATTTTATACACCATTATTAATAAAAAAAATCTACATAGATCTTCTCCTATGGAGTTATTGTTGTTGAATAACTTAGACTGCAAATCTTCATTAAACATGGTCAATAATTATTTTGCTAATATTGGCAAAGAACTTGCAGCTACCGTTTTGGTACGTTATATGCGTACGTTTTGGGACGACGCTCAGGTGAACTCAATTGTTCTTCTTCCTCCGGATCACGCGGAAGTTGATAATATTATAATGAGTCTGCGTTCCGATTCTGCCCCGGGATGGGATGAAATCGGTTCACAGCTTTTAAAAATGAGCAGACAGATACTTCTGCCCCTCGTTGCTCACATATGATTGTGGTCGTTGTATCTCTGAGGGTGTATTCCCGAAAATATAAAAAGAGAGTGGTCGTTCACCCTATTCACAAGGGAGGAGACAGAGGCAGTGTCAACAACTAAAGACCAAATCAGTCCTTCCGGCATTGTTGAAGGTTCTTGAGAGGGTCCTGAACAATCGCCTTGTGTCTTTTCTGGAAAATCACAATCGAGAGAACTCTCGAGCAATCAATTTGGATTTCGTAGGAGGAAGTCATGTGAAGATGGTTTCTCTGCCCTTATTGACGAAGTAGTTGAGACTCTTGACTTATCTAAGGCATTTTACACCGTCGCTGTCCCCATCCTATTAAAAAAAATAAACAAAGTTGGAGTTAGAGGCCCCGCACTTGCTACCTTTGCAATCTATTTTTCTGAGCGCACGCAGTGTGTTAAAGTCACCACATATGGCAGTGATGAGTGTGGATTGTCCATCGGAGTGCCACAATGTTCCATCTTGAGCCTTACACTTTCTTAGTATATGTTAACAATCTATGTGATATAGTACTCCCAAAACTGTTCCATTTACTCATATGCGGATGATACGGCCCTTCTGGTACATGCTGAATTGGAACGAAGCCCGAGAGAGAGTAGAATCCGTTCTTGGCAATGTTATGTCTTGGCTATCAGCGAATAGTCTAACTTTAAATTTGGAAAAAACCAACCTTATCACTTTCTCCCTAAAATCTATTTCGTAACCGTCAGGTTGATAACAAGTTAAAGCTCATATTAATTGTGATGTTTACCCACACCAATGCTCCTGCGTACTAATAGACAATTTCATATCCTGGAATGCTCAGATTCGGGCATTGTCTGGCAAAGTTAGAAAACTAATTACCGTGTTTAAAAGACTGCGGTTTAGTGCTGACGCAGATTCCTTACGTATGGTTTATTTCTCACTTTGCTAGTCAATATTAACAGATGGCTTAACAGTGGTGTGCGGTGGTGCTTCAAAAACAAGTATGATACAGCTGGAGAGGGCGCAGAGAGGGCGCAGGTTGAACATCCAAACCGTACCCGTCAGACACATCCTCGTATACACCCACATACCTACACAACACAACACAACACTACGCAACACACAAACACACACACTTCAAATGGTTTTTAAATTAGTTTGTTAATTATTGTATGTGTATTAAATCTTTATTTTATGTCGATAGTACCCACACTGTGAACTTCCGAACGTCGTTTATGTGTCTGACTGGTTTTAACTTGAGAGCCCTGTCACCCATAACACAAGTTTAATCTTAGCTTGGGTGTCAGAGGTTTATAACTCTGTATGAACCTACAATTTATATGAAAAATTCATCCTGTTATACCAAGTGGTAAATGAAAATTGTAAAACTGGAAATATAGATTCACTATTTTCATTATTTCGTTTATTCCTTTAGATCCTTACTTATTACATTTTTAAATTGTTCTTCAATGTTATGTGGTTTACTAACTGAAAGAGCATATTACAGTATGGCAGAGTTTATGGAAGAGGACAATTTTCTTAGTTTTTGAGATGACGATGTTGATTTTTTTGACATGTTTGTATGTTTTATTGTGGAAAATAATTAATTTGGAATTGAAATTTTAAGGATAGTAGTGCATATTTTATTGACTAATTTTATATAATGACCACGTTGAATTTTGATGAATACTATCACGGTTTATGCACCATCTCTTCCTACCAATATGTACGCCACGATATGCGGCTGAACATGTTAAAACTTTTCTGTACCTCTTTATTATCTTGCATGCAATGTATCATGTACACCAAGTTTCAACAAATTAAAACTTACTTATTTATTAAATAAGTACTAAAAACATAAAAAAATAGTAGCACAATGGTATCGGGAACTGGGGCCATGCTAGGGCTCCAGAGAGAGGAATGACAACGCGAGCCGTGTCCAGAAGTACCGCTTTCTGAATCAAGCCCTTGATCCAGCTGCCCAACGAGAGCCTCCTCAGGTGTTAATCGAGGCTCTTGGCTATTAAACCATTGGCTGTCACGACTATCGGTACAATGATTGCACAGTCCACGCTCCACATATCGACAACCTCGTGTGCTAAGTCAAGATACTTGTTTTTTATCTTTTTCTGCTTTCACGAGGTTCTCGTCATGACGGACAGTGATATCAACAATCATTGCACGGCGCTCTCGTTGACTATTATTGTATGTAATGTCCCACTGCAGGGCAAGAACCTCGCTCTCTTTTTCCACTTCTCTCTGTTTAAAACTGCTAAGGACCAGCACCCTAATTGCGCAACACACGATCAATCACAATCAAAATGACTTTGAAGTAAATTGCTAATCCATTGCTTCATTGTTCGAAAAATTTCTCCGCTCAACAACATAAATAACGCAATGAATGTTGTTTAACTCCAAAATGAAAGCGTTTGCTTCTGTTAGTGTGTTACACAATAACCCCGCAGTCTAGACATGTATGGGAAAATCTATACAACTTTTTACTTGAACCGAAACTAGTAGACACAACATGCAGAATACAAGTTTAATACTTTGGTGTGTAAATGCCGGGTTATAAATATATTTCATGATCCCGCTAATAGTATTACAGGTCTTTGAGTTCGTAATATATCTGCTAAAAGCCCACCTCGGCGCCGCGGTCTCTTCGCGTATCGGCTTAATGTCTTCCGAGCCAGGAGCGTTCAGCCAAGCTTGTACCTATTATTTTATCTCAACTTTAGGTTTATAAGACTACTAAAGACTTGCGAAATGCGGGTGTATTATAGCTACACGTCTACCTTAAACCCGGGGAACACAAATAAGATATCATGTTTTTTTTGTTGTAACGTCTGATCAGTGGTAACACTTGGACTCCGAAAATAGCACTTACTGCTACGACATAAAGGCGATGTCAAAATGAAATTGATACCATTGTTGCAAAGTCATGATCAATAACACTAAAGAAAAAACGTCCCAAATCGTTAGGATTGATGACATATGACACCTTTTTTTGGGTTGAAAATCATCAAATGACTTCTTCCGTTACTACGGGCGTGTCAGACTTTTACAGACTGAAACCCACTCGTGCTCCTTCAGTTTGCTACGGTATCACTTTCTATAAACCCGTGACACTACATACACCCCTGACTATCGCTTCGGTGAATACAAGCTTGATCTTATGACGGACAAACTGATTTTCTGTGCAAACAGTCGAAGTGTTTCAGAAAAGATTGTAAACACTTATCACTTTTGAAGCGTAAAAATTATGTTTTAATCTCGGCCTTGTGTACAGCAGTTGTTGCCGAAACTCACTGAAACTTCACAAACACAGTCATTCATCTTCGTTTCAAAGTTAACATTCATTAAACATAGACGGGTGTTGAAAGCTGACTGTTTATTTATTCAACAAATGCATTAGATAACAATCTAAACTCAGGCATGGCAATCGAATTTCCCATTCTCATTTTGCTTTCCTAAAAATAATTTTATCTAAGTACTCTTTCAAGCTCGCTCGGGTCGCGCATTTGGTAAGAGTTCTAACCTAACCCATTTGGCAGGGGTGGCCCTAGTTTAGTCATTGCGACCAACTGTCAGAAAAGGACAGAAAGTTATCTCAGCTCATTTATTAAAAAAGGGTGCGTCATTAGAATCCCGAAAAGTTTTTAGAGGTTCATTAATTTAAAAGAATAGAATACTCTTTATTATGTATGTGGCGGCATCTACACCGCCACATGCGAACAACGCATCACACAAATCCTGCATCGCGCAATCAAAGTTTACCGCGCAGCTAGCATATATACAACTTCCCATCTGGTCGGAGGATCCTCCCTTTTCCAAGAATATGAGTGAACTTTACACCCTGTTCATCATATCTCTTCACTGGTGACCCCGACGTGATCTGCATATCTCTTCACTAATGACCCCGAGTATGAACGTTAGCGCAGCCTTCGTGCAACTACTTCAGTGTGACGTCATCATCATCACTCCCGCAAGTCACACAGCCAGCCAGCAACCACGGCTTGAACAGTTGTCCTGACCATCAGCATGCAGCGCAAGCGCATACCTGGTCATCACCTTCAGCCTCATCAGCAACCTTGGCACAGCACACTGCACATTCGGCCGGTCCACAAGCAGAGCGCTTAATCCCTCTCCTGGTCGACATCAGCAGTCAGCCACCCCGACTCACTGGGGCATCTTCGCAGACAGTTCCGACTCACCGCGACACCCGGTTCCAACCCACTGGAACCCAACTGGCATTGGCAAGCATCGCAAGATACAAGACTTAGTCCACTATCAACCTCCGGTTTTCGGAGGGGAGTGATGTGGCGGCATCTACACCGCCACATGCGAACAAACGCATCAATCCTGCATCGCGCAAGCAGAGTTTACCGCGCAGATAGCATATATACAACTTCCCGACAACAATCATTGGGCAGTTGCCCACCAGATACGACATCCATCTGGTCGGAGGATCCTCCCTTTTCCAAGAGTATGAGTGAACTTTACACCCTGTTCCTCATATCTCTTCATGTACATCATCAGAAGGGCCTTATTGAGTTTGAAGAGGATCAGTTAAATAATTCCCCTAATCCGAATTCAAAAATCTTTTCATTAATACGAAGCTCCATATTGCCGAGCACCGTAGGATTTGTTTTATGGGATAGTTTACATGCGTGAAGTCGCGGGCAGATGAAGCTGTTAATTCATAATTATTTACCTGAAAGCAGTTCCACTGTAGGGTAGACGGCTCTTTTGCTCGAGGCTAAATGTTAATAGACTCACGTTCCGATGGAAGTAATTTAATTGTATAACTTGTTATTTTTACATAACCCACACATTGAGTTTTTGTTAGTTTGTTTGGCATCTCGCAGGTTATCTATGAGGTTATCGTCTGCTTAAGCGGACTTGCCTGTGGTTGCCCTAATAAAATAAGGCCTCCAGCCAGGACTTAAACTTAAATACTAACTAAAAACTAAGCGACTACACGCTAAGGGCACCCCCTGTGGGATACAAACCTCGGCTTAGGGCGTCGCTGGAAGAGGGCAGCAAATTACTAGCTGGATCAGGATTGATGTTATTTTGCGAAGAATTTAAAGCTACAGGCTCAGCGACGCGGGCTGGCTCGAGCATGGGTCGGGAGGGGCGTGGATTAGGGCGTCGTGGCGGGCCTCGTCGGCGAGGTCGGCGGGACGGCGATCGGGTTTTGGGGTTAATTAGGGTGCTGGTGGCCTTACTACTCTCCTGGAGGAGGGTAGTGGCGTCATCGGGGGCGATTAAGATATGCCTTGGTCGGCGAATACTACTAATGCGGGAGGGAGTATAGCGGGTGGCCGCTGAATTCAGGGGGTTTGAATGTTTGATGCCACAGTCGAAGATACGCTTAGATAAGCGTTTCATGAACTGGTTTATGGTTGGCATTTTAAGGTCGACGTGAAGATCTATGTTTCGGACATAGTAAGGGGCACCCGTAACCCTTCTGAGGAAACGGTTCTGGAGGGTCTGCATCTTATGGAGATGACGTGGGTGAGCGTGCGCAAATACAACGCAGGCATGATGGGCGACGACGTCTCGAGAAGAGAACCGCCTTACTCTTATCGGGGTTGACCTCGATTCTCCATTTCCGGAACCAAGCGCCTAAAACGTTTGCGGAGGTTTGGAGAGTACGAGCTATAGCGTTGGGACAGTGACTGGTATAGTAACCGGCAGTGTCGTCGGCGAAGAGAGCCAACTGACCCTTTTTACTTTTTGGGATATCGCTGGTGAACAGCGTGAAGACGAGTGGAGATAGTACGTAACCCTGAGGGACACCGGCGCGAATAGGATGAGGGGACGAGAGTGCTCCCTCGATGCGATAGCGAAAGGTGCGATTCGACAAAAAGTCTCGTATGATGAGCACGAGACGATCTGGCACTCCTAGTTGGTACAGCTTGTATATCAAGCCGTTGTGCCAGACTTTGTCGAAGGCTTTCGCTATGTCGAAGAATAGCACACCCGACGTTGCGTTACGTTGCAGACCAGCGCATAAGTGCTCTACGATACGGTGGACCTGTTGGGTGCCCGAGTGTTGGCTTCGGAAAAAAAACTGCTCGTTGGGTATGATGCTCTTTGCTTTGGCATAGTCTTTGAGACGCTTATAAATAAGCCTTTTGTAGATTTTGCCGAGAACATTGAGTAAGCTAATAGGGCGGTAGCTAGAGGGCTCAGACTTTGGCTTGCCTGGCTTTGGGATACCGATGACGGTTGCTTCTTTCCACGCTTGTGGGAAGATGTTGTTGCTCAAGGCGCCATTGAAGATGGTGGTCATAAGCATTATTAGCGGGGCAGGAAGGAGTTTGTATACCTTATTGGTAATACCGTCCGAACCGGGGGCCTTACGAGCATGGAGCCCTTTAATGATGTCGTACACTTCGTCTGGAGTGACGGGAGGCAGAGGATCATCAGGGTCTTCGACGGGAGGGAGGGAGGCTCTCCGTTCGACTTCAGCGTCGACCTTGTTCAGGTGAGCTTGGTCTACTGGTTGAGAGCTGGGAGAACATTGGGACTCTAGGCTGTCAGCAAGACATTCAGCCTTATGGGGACTGTCGAAAGCGACACTCTTGTCGGGGCGGATGAGAGGAGGCATAGCGACCTCTTCTGAGGAACGTAATTTCCTCTGTAATTGCCAGAAGGCTTGATGAGTGCTTGAGGCTCGAGTTCACTGAGCATCTTGTTCCAGCCCTCAGAGCGAACCTCCCCGATGCGTTTCTTTACAGCACGCTGTAAATGGCGCATGTGGGCTTTGTTCGCATCACAAGGGAAGGAGTCGTAGGCACGAATGGCCGCGTTCTTCTCGGTTATCAGGTCACGTACGTCAGTATGTAGTTTCCAGCGATGGTCTTCCATCACCGTAACTTCCCGTGAACAATCCGTTAATATGGATTGAATGTGCTCTGTAAACGAGTCGATTGCGGCCGTCCGTCGTGTCGGCTACTGACACTATGTGATCGGGGATGGTGTCCAAGTGAGGCGACGTGGTGGTTCAGTCTTTCGCTTACTTCCCTCCAGTCGGTTATCATCTGGGTCTGAGGGGGACCCCACACACTGACTTATTCCTTGTTATTATTTTAGGAAAATCATTTATTTTTACAATGTTTGTAAATATGTATGCACCATGTACCTATCACGTGATCTGTCTTTGCTTTATTTTTAATTATTTTTACCAATTGTGTTTCTTATAGTATTTTTATTCTTGTTGCATCGCCTTCACATATAAAATATTATTATTGTATACAAAATATTGTAAAAGATTTTAAAAGAGTAACGGTGGAGTTTCTTGCCCCTTCTTCTCCATACGAAACTACCTTTTTGAAGGGGCGCGGAGTTTTTTTTTTTTTTAATGTTAATGTTGACGTTCAAAAGTGCCGTGCCTATTTGAAATAAATGCTTTGACTTTGAAGGTTAAGCTTAACTTGGAGCGGTCAGTTCATGGATGTGGGTGACTTATACATTACAATGTGAGACACCTCCGTGCCTCGGAAAGCACGTAAATCCTTTGGTCCTGGCTGTCATTCACAGATCTTTGATAGTCATTACGGGTAGACGGAAGCCCAAAAATTCGACAACCAGTCTCGTGTTACCCATTAACTGAGTTGTGTAGGCCAGATAGGCTGGTATAATACTTTTATTAAGCTGACATTTTTCAGGATATGTGCTACATAGTTAGATATTGTGTTGAAAACATAATATGTGCCTACAACTAATTTGATACGACAGAAGAAAAAAAACACGAAGATAGGTACCGCGAAAATTTCTTCTTACGCTAAAAACTATTATGATATACCTGCAATCGTTCAGATTTTTTGTAAGATTATTCTACAAGAACATATTAACGTTATAATTTTTACTTTTTAATCGATAGGTTTTTTTGCGTTGTTTCATCGCGCTTATATTTCTTTTCGATGCAGGCTGACAGTGACCGCGCTTTAAGCTCTTGTAAGCCTCTTAACAACGACGATATAAAGTGGAATGACTTCAATTTTGTTGATGCCATTCCACTTTATAACGTCGTTGTTATGCGTAGGTGAACGTTCGCACGGACGTAAAAATATCGTTTTTTTGCGCACTGGATCTTCAACGCATTGCTTAAAGCAGAGAGTTGAAAATCCACCAGTGTGATTTTTCGACGCACTGTTGACGCGACGAGATGCACTCTATTGGATTCTAAATTTTATTTGGACCGTAACATAGTTCGGATAAGGCAGATAGATTGAGATGAGATGGCTCTTCTCATACAAAGAATTAACGAGTATTCATCTCATCTCCTGCCTTTTGCACTAGTTACGGTAAATAATTTTATTTTGTGAATCCCAGTGCTTTTTACTGTATAGGTTTTACGACAAACGAGGATTATTATCGGGGTGGGAAACTGGTTATTTGTAATACAGGCATTTTACGCCTAACTCAGATACCAGCTCCTCCCATTGCTAAAAAGGAAAAAAATAAACCTAGAATATGATGTGAAACCTAGAATAGGTTGTCACTGTGAGGAGAAATAAAGAACTTATTATTATTACTGTTTTCGGCATGTTATTGAATATTAATCTGTTTACCAGAATAAGAAAGTGGGTCGGTGTAAAAAAAATAATTTAAAAAAAACTTGACATTTGACCTCTCAGAAGTTTTGCGAATGTTCCAGAGCAGGAGCTATCAACCTACGGCCCGCGAGCAACGTGTTTTTTTTTGCGACGTTTGAAATGTTCTTGGGTAGCAAGTTTATCCCTCAGACCATTTATCCTGTGGACGGAGTTAAAGAGATATGAGGAACAGGGTGTCAAGTTCACTTCCTTCAGTTGCCTGTGCCAGTGCCACGGTTTTTCTTTCGAATTGCTCTCGACCCTGAGGCGTTAGCCCTATCGGACCCCGTCATTTGGTGCTGAAATCTCTTTGAGTCGACCCGGGCCTGGTCCTTACCGGACGGCGAGCTACCCATTGCTTGCCGTCCGCAAGCCCGCGCCAACGGTGGCAAGGAATCTGCTTGCGATTCCCGACGCCCAGGGCGTCTCCTGTGGCGACTAGTGGCGTGAGGGCTCAAGGCTCTCTCCCTCACGTGCTCCGCGTCCTCCTTCGCGAGCATTGCTGCTTCGCAGAAGGAGGTGATGGCTTTCCATTCCCTCTCGCTCCGTACCATGGCCTGGACCAGGGCCGGACGCGAGTGATCGTTGCCGCCAATCGCCTCCACTAGGTGATATCCTAGCATGTCAAAACATTGCGTTACAGTGTAGTATTTTTAATATTTAAATTTCTCAGTAACTTAGCTTAAACTTAAATAATCTGAAAATATGTCCTGTGCAGCTGTAAGTTGTGCAACCAGAGCAACAAAAGAAGGTGTAAAAGTCCCAGAATTATCATTTCACGCGTAAATTTTTGAAATCAGTTTTACAGTTTAAATACTCAGATTCTTATCCAGAAAATAAATAAATTATAAAGATTTAAAAATAATCATGTTTCATTGCAATTATAAGTATTAATCAATGCATTTTTTTTAAATTATGTAATGTACAAAATACTACTATCGATAATCACTCAATCAGGTAATAATTAAAAATTTATGAAACATTTAAAAGACAAATGGCGTTCTTGGTTTTTTTTGTGATAAGTGCACGTTATCGCTGACGACGCAAGAACTAAATATTAGTTAGGATCTGAGCTCTTAAAGTTTAAACAATTTTCAGGCTATGCGTTATTTCGAAAACACCTTGTTGTATCTGAATATAAAACATTTAGTAATATTACATTTCCTTACTCTTACAGGTTCCCTAAATGACCTGAAATAAGAGTGGTCGACCCTAGTACAACCCTAGATCTGCTCACTAACAAAAAATAACAGCAAGATTTCATCTAATGCTCCGTCTACTACTCCGTCATCTAATTATCCTGTATGATGGAACGAGATGGCCAAACACATGAAAATACATGACAAAATCAGCGTATTATGTTCCCACTGCTGGGACACAAGCCTCCTCTCTGTGAGAGGGAGTCGGCCGTAATCCACCACGCGGCACCAGTGCGGTTTGGTAGATGTCACATGTCTTTGAATTTTGGTTCTAAGACATGCCGGTTTCCTCACTATGTTTTCCTTCACCGTTTTGAGAGCAGTGGTGATGAAATAATTTACACAAAGTAAAGAGCCTGTCTGGGTACGAACCTACGACCCACAACGCGGCCGTTACCACTGGGCCACCACTGCTCTCTTTTAAATATAACTTTAAAATATCGACCGGTAATAGACAACATAAATTTTATTTGAAATACATAGCAGTGAAAATTATCTTCGTAAATGTTCATATTGTCAGCAATCTATCAAACAATGCTTTACGGTAAAGAATTCTGCAAAAAATATCATCCCCAACTTGGCTTGAGTATCGTAAAAATAGTAAGATGCGGTCCCAAACGGAATAACTTGAGCCTCCCTGCTCCAGATCTCCGATTTGTAAAGACGTGATTATGGAGCGCCCTTGACACTCACAATCAGAGATTCCAATTTAAATGTAAATTCACAAAAAATCCTGCGTTGTGTAGCATTTTATTTTTATTTGTTACTTTTAGATCTTTGGTGAGGGGTGCTACGAATAGCTTGGTGGCTCTGGTTTTTGATATTTTTGGATATTTCATCATTAGGAACCTATAAGATTTTTAGACAGATTTATCTTTACGGTATTATTTGAAGTCAATTCTTATTTCTTACCGACCGTTGATAATTCGATAACGCCTCGTTACGTTCGTCAAGTAAGTATATATGGACTCAAATTACTAAGCATTGTTACCAGTAAACCTTTTATTGAATATCTTGTTTTCGTGTGTATAATAATTAGTAATCCTTCCGACCGATTTCGATCACGGTGGCGAATCTCAACGGAGGAGGGAGATATTATTATAGTGCACAAGTGTGTGCGTTCCTTTTGACCGGGGAGAGATCCACACTACCTTCCAAACTCCAGGCTGCTACTGAGAAATTCCTAACGTTTAAACCCAATAACACTTTGCCTGACCTATCGAATCCAGGACCCCACGCTCAACAGTCGCAAGCGCGACCACGAGACCAGACCGGAGGAGGACTCAATGTGGTTACTGTAGGTATTGAAAGTATTTTTTTATTGTGAAGTAAACAGGTAAGTAGTACACGAATACACAAGTAAAGCTTACGTAAGTAGCTCTAGTACTAAAGTATTCAAACCGTTTTAAACGTCTCCTCAAGATTTAAAAGAACTTATTTTTTATTCGTAAACGTTTTAGTCGCGACCTAAGTTGTGGGAGTTGCCCTGAATACTAAGTTGTTTTGACTCCAATCCAGATGGTTAGCATTCTTTCCTCCGTTTACGTACATTTTTTCCTAATCCAGATCTAGATTTCTTCTAAGTATTCGAACTTCGAGTCTGGTGTTATCTTGGAATGAGAAAGTAGGATTTAATGAATGTGTTTTTGGCTTGATATATTGTTCCGGCGTTTATTTAAAGTAATAACAAGTTAAGTGTTTCAAAAAATATTGTATTTATCTGCTTAAACTTTATTAAAATTGGTACCTAGGTATGTTGTAGTCGGGTTTCAAGCTTACCTGATGCACCTAACTGTAGTACATATCACTGCCACCTTCTTTTGAAACGTTTTAATGCTCCAAGGGCGCGTTCTAACCAAAATCGTGACGATTATGAGATGATCGCTATCGGTTAGGAGGCAGGGTAAACATTTTATCTGCAATAGCATCAGTAAACATTTAATTAATCAAAGATTTGTTCCTTCCTACATTCTGATCCTCAAATGGTACCTACTGTTTTTTTATCTCATTTTTTTATCAGTTCATAACATTCTTTGACTCATCTCCAAAGCTCTTGTTTCCTTTGGCATCAGACACCTTATTTATCACAAAATGAACGTAAAAACTTGAAAGTCCCCACCACAATACTCTCACAGTAATAGTGTGGCGCAAAAACGGGCGTGTTCCGGATAGCAGGCTATTGTGGCCATCATACGGAAAATTGTGGCCAAACCGAACGCGGCGGAGGAGGGTCGACCCGGTCTATTCCGAGTTTTCACGACAAGTTTAGGGTTAGTGTTGAGGTTTTATTGGTTACTGAGCTGCTGAGGTTAGAAAATATATAGCCTTTAGATGGTAGAATAATGATAGGTGTGTATTAATATTAACATTAATGCCTTGCATGAACCATCAACAAAAGAGATAAATTATTCAAGTAACTAACAGCAACTACTTTCATTTTTAATGTTATTAGTGTGGTAGGTGGTGCAAAGAGCAGTGGTGGCCCTGTGGTAACGGCCGTGACTTACTAGTGGTAGGTTCGAACCCAGTCAGGCGCTTTACTTTGTGTAAATTATTTAATAACCACTGCTCTCAAAACGGTGAAGGAAAACATCGTGAGGAAACCGGCATGTCTTAGAACCAAAAATTCGAAGACATGTGACATCTTCCAACCCGCACTGGGCCCGCGTGGTGGATTATGGCCCACTCCCTCTCACGGAGAGGAGGCCTGTATCGCAGTAGTGGGAACATAATAGGCTGATTATACAGGTGGTCCAGTCTTTGAAATCGCTCTTCTGTGTTTGTCCTAACTTCAAACAGCAATTCCACACACATTAAAGCAGATGGAATTGTTTGTTGATTTTAAAAGGTCTCTAAATAGTTACGTCATCGTCATTTAATCATTAATCGCGAAAAAACCTGGTCTCGATAAATAAAATTTTGAAAAAAATGAAGGCCTAAAAACAGCAAATAAACTACTTTTAAGAGCTGTTAGTGTCATTATTTTTTGTAGTATGTTGACACTGACAGCTCTTGAACGCGGTTTCATTGGTGAAATCCACCCTTAGTTGGCAAGAGTGGTGGTGTGATAAATATTCTCTCAATTGTTTATGAAAAGAGCCAATCCTGCTTTATATACAGACGATTACAGACTTATACATATTTATCTCATTCCCAAATAAATCTACAAACAAAATATCCACTTTCAGATATAAAAAGGTCTCAGTCCCAACCGGTGGCCACCCACCAGTCGCAAATCGTTTAGCAATAAAATAGCCGGTACAGCTTTACAGTAAACGTTTAGATGCTATTCGATTTACGATCCTGAATATACTGAATAAAATCAAGGAGTTTATACTTTTAGTTACGAAAATAAACATTGTAGCTTATTTTCTGTACTTATTTGAAGTATCCATTATGGAAATTATCCATTTATTGTACGGTGTAGAGGTAGCTTTGAAATTTATTTATATCAAGGAAATTTCATGGAGTTTTGAATTCGCCACAAACTGTACTTAATAAACAGTAGTCATTTACTGAGGAAAATTCAACCTATTTCTTGAAAGGGGTTATACTAGAGATCATTAGTAACAAATTATGTCAAATTTCCGACACAGCTCGGTAACCATCCAGTTTTGACACCTAGAAAGAAGAAAGAAACAAAATAAGTTTACGAGTATTTGTGGTAAACATGACGCAGAGAACGAACACAAACACAAAAAATAACATGTTGGAGGAAAACATGCGTCACATCCACGCAAAAAAGCCACCGCTCAGCATCACTACGACCATAGAGGAGACAGAGCCCCAGCACTGGTAAACTTTAAAACCCCTTTCAAGGAATTGGTCGAATCTCTGTATGTTTACCGCAAAGTTAACGCTGCCAGCAGTCCTCATCCTATTCGCGCCGGTGTCCCTCAGGGTCCCGTACTATCTCCTCTCGTCTTTACGCTTCACCAGCGATATCCCAAAAAGTAAAAAGGCTCAGTTGGCTCTCTTCGCCGACGACACTGCCGTTTACTATACCGGACACTGTCCCAATGCTATAGGTCGTACTCTCCAAACTTTCGCCAACGTCATAGGCGCTTGGTTCCGGAAATGGAGAATCGAGGTCAACCCCGCTATGAGTCTGGCGGTTCTGTTCTCGAGACGTCGTCGATTATGCCCGATCACTATGCACGGCAAGCCGATCCCTTGGTAGAAGCAAGCTAAGTACCTAGGCTGATTCTTGACCAAAACCTCACCTTTAAGCAGCACATAAAGGCGGTTGACGCGCGCGCCTCCTTCGCTCTTAGTAGACTCCATTTCATACTGACAGCCCGTAGCAAACTGTCACTCAAATGCAAGCTGCGCCATCTATACCGCAGTCATCCGTCCCATCATGACCTATGCCTGCGATGTATTTGCGCACGCTCACCCAAGTCATCTCCATAAGATGCAGACCCTCCAAAACCGTTTCCTTAGAAAGGTCACGGGTGCCCCCTATTATGTCCGTAATATAGATCTCCACGTCGCCCTTAAAATACCCACCATAAAACAGTTAATGAAACGCTAATCTAAGCGTTTCTTCGACTGTGGCATCAAACACCAATGCGGGAGGGAGTTTAGCGGCCGCCCGCTACACTCCCTTCCGCATTAGCAGTATTCGCCGATCAAGGCATACCCTAATCGCCCCCTTACAATGCCACTAACCTCCTCCAGGAGAGTAGTAAGGCCACCAGCACTCTACGTAAGCCCAAAACCCGATCGCCGTCCGACCGCCCTCGCCGCCGAGGCCCGCCGCGTCGCCCAAATCCACACCCCTCCCGACCCTTGCTCGGGCCAGCTCGCGCCGCTGAGCCTGTAGCTTTAAATTCATCCCAAAATCCAATAAATCCTGATCCAGCTAGCCCCTGGCTGCCCTCTTCCAGCGACGCTCTAAGTGAGGTCCGTACCCCACAAGGGGGTGCCCTTAGCATGTAGTCGCTAAGTTTTTAGTTAGTATTTAAGTTTAAGTCCTGGCTGGGAGGCCTTAATTTATTAGGGCACCACAGGCAAGTCTGCTAAAGCAGACGACAACCTTACAGATTGACATGCGACACACAATTCAAAAAAAAAAAGCTGCCAACAGTACTGTTGAAACAACAGGTATTCATACTACGACAACTTTCACAATGTGAGGTATACAAGCTTTTCAAGTTGCCTGTCATTTTTACTGTCTGGTTGCTTTAGTGCTCAAAGTACGGCTGCTGTGAGTGGTGCTTCTTTTTTATCAGATTTTTAACAGCAGCCCGGAGACTGTATGAGCCCTGATTAGGCAATAGGCTCACCGCCGATTACTTAGGACGCATCCTGAAATCCTATTCTTCACACATGTAGCGTTGTAAGGAGTCTCAACGTTAAATAGTTGAGTGATGCTAAATACTTCACAATTACTAAATTGCTACGCACATCACCAAAATCATGGAACAACACTAATTGTCTAAGAACTCCGACACACGGCCATTTCTACTGTCGCTTGCCTAGGGTGAGTTCCTCATTAATTTGGTATTTATCACATACCCTCTGCACTGGATAACCGATATTAATATTCCCTACTGTGTGGTATCTGGTGCCGCGAGGTCTGCCACGCTACGGAGATTTAATATGCATGTATTGCTGCTGTACACCTTTTGCTTTGTGTTTTATGCTCGCATGTCACATAGTAAATGTTGCTGCCTTAAGTCGATGATATTCGTTGTTGACATTTATTTTTAACGAAATTGTGATTTAAGAATACCCACTTGTTTATGTGCCGTCCTAGCGCCGAGGTAGGCGCTGCATGCGCAGCTGAACTGCGCGCTATGGGCGTCCTCCAGCGTCTGCTACCTACGCACGCTGACTACGGCACGTCTAGCAGGTCTTACGGGCCTCGTGCCGAGCCTGTGCTGGCAGGCCCTCTGTCACACTAGTGAACCAATGACGGCACCCTTCTTTACCAAAGCGTGTCAGTGTTCAAAATAGAAACAGTGTCCTTGCCAACGACCTAAACTACTTAAACCTAGTTGATTATATTTGTAAGCATTCATATAAATGTTTCCTTGATCCTACCTAACCTACCAGATAACGGCCTGCGCAGCCTTACTGCACAGCCCAAGTCGTTACACCCCGCATCACAAAACTATAGCGCTCTCCCGGGAAATTGTTGTTTCGCTGAACAGCTACTTACCAACAGCTATGTAGTAAGTATGCAAAGAGATTAAAGATAGATACAATAGAGAGGGTATGCGAAGAAATGTCATAGAAAAACTGTGATCCCACGTCTCAGTGACGCCATCTAGCATAATATAGCAAAATTAGAGCGGCTATTGAGAACATCTTCATACTTCTACTGGTCTAGCTTTAATTCATCTCTGTGCATTCGTTATTTGCAGATGATGTTGCTACGCGTCAAATTTTGTCTATGTATGAGTCAGTGTCAGAACAGGTGACAAAACGAGATACTATTTACGAATTGGCGCTTAGCAAGAAAAGGATAAAGATTCATCTCCATAGGACATTCTTGAGGCTAGACAAAATCAAACTGGTTGCTTATTGAATTGTATATTTTTTTATTTTTTTTTACATTTATTCTGTAATAACTTTAACTCACACAGTATTACTTGTTAAAAATCATCTACTTTTATAGTATTTGTAAATATGTGAGCACCATGTACCGATCACACAATTAATATACCAGCCATTGCTTTATATTTAATTCCATTTACCTATTGTGGTATAGTAATTATATTTTAGGTGCATGGTCTTCACATAAAATTAAAAAAAACATGTTGTATCACAAGATATTGTGAAACATTTTAAAAGAGTAACGGTGGAGTTTCTTACCCTTTCTTCTCCATACCAAACTACCTTTTGGAAAGGGTGACTAGAATCAATTCAATTTTTTTTGGAAATGTTGCCGTTAAAAAGTGCCATTTGTGTGCCTATTTGAAATAAATCTTTTGACTTTGGCTATAAATATAACTAGGGAGTTTGGTCGGCAACTCTCTAAAAGTCTGTGGTATCGGATTACGATTTTGTTTGCTATGTCCCGTCCATTGTTAAGTAGTATGTAAATATCTTTCTAAGTATGTCATGATGAGGGGTTCTACAACACCTATGTTCACACATATTTTTTACACCTACATTGGGAATTCTTGTGCAAGGAATTTCCCAAAAGGCCACAGTTCAATAGGGCGAGCTCTTTTCCCAGTATTCTATCGTGTGGAAAGATAAAGGATGCTACCTGTACAAACTTTGTTTTAAAGTAGGTGTACAACTTACGAAGCAAATCCGTTCTTTTATCGCCAATCTACAGAAGGCGCTTATTTCAGTTTAAATCGAGTTCAAAAAGAGGTTCTGAATTCAATTGTTTGTTGTTTGTATGTTTGGCATCTCGCAGGTCAACCTATGCGGTTGTCGTCTGCTTAAGCGGACTTGCCTGTGGATTCCCTAATAAATTAAGGCCTCCAGCCAGGACTTAAACTTATATACTAACTAAAACTAAGCGACAACGCTAAGGGCACCCCCTGTGGGGTACGAACCTCGGCTTAGGGCGTCGCTGGAAGAGGGCAGCAAATGACTTGCTGGATCAGGATTGGTATTAATTAGGGACGAATTTAAAGCTACAGGCTCAGCGGCGCGGGCTGGCTCGAGCAAGGGTCGGGAGGGGCGTCGATTTGGGCGTCGCGGCGGGCCTCGGCGGCGAGGGCGGTAGGACGGCGATCGGGTTTTGGGCTTCTGTAGCGTGCTAGTGGCCTTACTACTCTCCTGGAGGAGGGTAGTGGCGTCGTCGGGGTCGATTAAAGTATGCCTTGGTCGGCGAATACTGCTAATGCGAGAGGGAGTGTAGCGGGCGGCCGCTGTAATCAGGGGGTTAGAATGTTTAATGCCGCAGTCGAAGAAACGCTTTGATAAGCGTTTCATGAACTGTTTTATGGTTGGCATTTTGAGGTCGACGTGAAGATCTATATTACGGACATAGAAGGGATATCGGACATAGAAGGGTCTGAATTCAAGTAAAGTAGAGTATTTTTATAAAGAATTCTAAGACAATTCTCAAAAGGTTATAACAATGTTCATTTTGTCTAATGTTGAACATGGAATGCCCGGGCATAAATAAGACATACATTAGAAATATACTGTCACACAGAATGAGGTGCTAAAGACGACACACTACAAAGCCAAACTTTTTCTAAAACCTGATGTGCGAAATTTACGGTCGGGCACAGGAAATATTCCGCGTCATCATCATTTTCGGCAGCCTTGTACCACCCACTGCTGAGTATAGACCTCCCCCCTTTACTGTCATGCTTCCCTAGTCTGTGCGAGTCTCATCCAGGTCTTTCCCGCGATCTTCTAGGTTATCCACCCACCTACCTATTAGTCTGCCAACGCTACAGTACTCCATTACTTCACCCAATTGATGTAAAAAGAGTCAGAACTTTTAAAATGGTTTTTCATTGCCACACTATTCCCCCGCGCTGAAAGCTCATCTCTGTTGAGATTAGCCGCCAAGGCTGAAAACACAAGTAACAAAGTTCCCCACAAGCACACGCAACACAATTTCCATAGGATCTAATAACGTGCAGGTAGACAATGATATGCGGGCGTTGTGAATAATTCCCGTCCATTGTCCCCGGATTACACCCGGACAGTCGGACGGTCGCCGTGTCCGAGCCGCCGGACACCCAACTGAAATACTGGGGATGTAAAGTAGCTGAAATTGGAAATGGACTCTCTGGTTTTAGGAGTGATAACTTTAAGGAAAATGGGTAAGAGCTTAAAGTTAAGTGGTCTCAACATAAAGGACAATGGATCACCATTTTTATAAATTAGTATGAGGATGGTTCAAAAATGCATAGTGAAGCTATAGATAATAACTCACCTAACGTTGCCATACGTTGTTGCTGTGCGTCCCCCATGACACAACATGAAAGCCTTCTTGTCACTGTTAGGTACAACGTTCAGCTGCCGACTATCTCTATTCTGTGTGCGTGATTTTTTTTTTTCAAGTCTACTTACGTTTCTTGTATGCACGTGTTTCTGTGACAAATCTATCAGTGTAGCTAAGAAGTTAGTGTACGAGTAGTATAGTATAGTAATATTTGTGTAGGAGTTCTTCCGGGGAAGTACTACCATACCTTTTCATTATAATGTTATGTAAAATATTTAGGTTTAATTCCGCAATACTAAATATTGTGCCATAACATTTGTCTGTCACAAATGTCCGTAAAGTAACGCCTGATTTAAGAACTTATACCTATTTTTGCTGAAAAGTAGCTTTGCTATATTCACGTTTAAGATTTCACTGTAATTAGTGGCACAATTAGACATAGCTTTGTTTCTGGGATGGCAACACATCTACAATTGGTAAATGATATTTATTTCTGTAAGTTCGTTGAAAAATCTTTTTTCCACGTCAAAAATAAACACTAAATGAGAAAGCTAATTGAGTTCGGTGTTTACCATCCGACTACTCTGAGGAGAGTAGGCAGAGATCACAGTCTTATTTTAAAGTCCAGTGGTGCTGACTGACCATCATTCGATTTTACTTGCTTGTAAGCCACTCTATAAAAAGAAAACCCCAATTAATTCCTTAAAACTTATAAGTTCAGTAACAAAGGCGAACTGTGCAACGTTTCCTTCTCACATGTTGAAATGGCGTTTTTCTTCCGAACTTCCGCCGCTTACATGTCTCCTAGAGTTATCCGCTGAGAAAGCTGCAAACTCCGCTAGATTGACTATTAAGAGTTGCTAACTTGCATACTTGCAGCATCTACTGACTTGCAACATTTCCGTTTTTTTGTGTTATAGGTCACGTTGATGTTTCAACTTTCGCGAAATTAGTAGTTATTTTTTGCCAATGCCTTGTTCATGCAGTTGAACTCGTGGTTTCAATCCCCTGGCCAAGCAAAGTAATATATAGGTTTGTCTGGTAGGAATTTCTTAGTTATTATTGATCAGATCATAAGTCGGTTTACAAAAATAAATAGAGAGACTGCTGCGTGAAAACAATAACCTTTGAAGGAGATATAATATAAAACCCTATGGATAAGATAACACTTCGTTGGTGTAGAAAGCACTGCAACATAGAACAGAAAATAACAATGAATCCCAAGTTTTTTTGATCCTACATCAAGTCAAACCGAGATGTTGCTAATGCATACCCGGCGTCGATGTCAAATGGCGTTAGCAGAACCTGTAATGGTAACGACATGTGCAACATGTTCGGAACCTACTTTTCTTCAGTGTTCAGCTCACTTGACCAGCCGCGTAATATAGTTCAAACTTCTTAATTTTTTGAAAAGCTAGTAAACAACTCGTCGGAGCTTTTCATTGACTCAAATTCCTAAGAACAAAATAGTACAATATCTCAAAAAGTTTGACGTATCTAAGTGATCAGGCAGCGATGAAATTCCCATCAACTTTATAGCAACGTGCGCTGATCAATTGGCAATCCCTCTAAACATTTTTTTTTTAAATCGCTCAGCGTTGGAATCGGCCCTATTCATGTTTGCCAATGACTTAAAAATACTTCGTGTAGTAGATTCTCAGGCCGATTCAGCATTACTTCAAGAAGACGTGATAGACTTTTGAAATGGTGTAAGGTTATTAATATGCAACTAAACGTTAAAAAATATTCTCAAATAACGTTTACTCGGAATTCAAAGTTTATCGACTTCAAATATAATACGAACGGCGTGCTTGTGTGTGGGAATTACATCGCTGGGAATTTCATCGCTGCCTGATCACTTAGATACGTCAAACTTTTTGAGATATTGTACTATTTTGTTCTCAGGAATTTGAATCGAAGAAAGGCTGAGTTGAGTTGGTGAGTTGTTTACTAGCTTTTCAAAAAATTAAGAAGTGTATGTAATCAGAGACTTGCACTTACACACTAGAGTGAAGTGGAGGTAATCAGAGACTTGGGGGTACTTCTTGACCGCAAATTGACATTTATTCCCCACATGGACATGTCATGCGGAATGAAAAATATTTCCGTAAACCCAAAACAAAAATATACCTATACAAATGCCTCGTTCATACCGTATTGGAGTACTGCGCGGTTGTGTGACGTCCCCACTATGCATTACATAGTCTTAGATTAGAGCGCATCCAGAAAAGATCTTGAAACCATCTTTCCTACTCAGCGAAATTAGCTAAGAAAGTTACAAGCTACGCAAAACTTCTCGAAAAATTTGGCATGACCTTACTCAAAAAACGTAGACACAATAAAAATCTAATGTTTCTGTTCAAAATTCTTCACAGTAAAATAGATTGCCCCCAGTTGTTAAGTAACTTTAATCTCAACCCACCCTATAAATATCCGCGACATCCTATCAAACTGTTACGTCCTCCTTTCCGCAAAACTGTTTCAGGATCTAACTCTCCAGTCCCAAGACTTAGCAAACTTTTAAATAATTGTGATGAAAGGATTGATATTTGTTGCACTTCACATTAAAAATTCAAGCGCCAAATCCACGAAAATAGATAAACATTGTATGTTATGCACGATTTCCTCAACTATTGTCTACTGTAATTCGTGTTAAAATTGTTTAAAATCTATGCGTCATTTCTGTAGACTGTTATTTTTCTTTATATAATATTGTTTTTGCATGATGTGTCTATCGCCTAATATTGTGCACTTGGCTTGTATGTTGGCTTGTGTTAATTCGGTTGAACAGTGTAACGATTGTAGATAAACCAATAAATAAATAAAAAATAAATAAAGTAGCTAGTCATAGTCTGGATTTTTGCCGGACTCATGACAATAAGCGATGAAATTATATACGAGACCATAGTGAAGTAGTCTGCAACCAGTCTCCGGCTTAATCTTTCGTTGATGCTAGATAGGCATTTTTTAATTATCATTCAAGAAGTTGTTTAGTTTAAGTTAGTAAGTGAAGCTATTTGCCCATTCCAAAGCGAAGTAGGTTCCATACGGAGAAGAATGGGCAAAAAACTTGTTCGACACACACGAGCACAACAGCTTTCATCGCGATCAAGGAGCATATTTACTATCTGGAGATCGCGATACCAACCGCCATCATAAACGTCACTCTCTGTCTCAAACGTGGGAGAACGTACGGCGTATTCAAATACAGAATCTTATTATGTAGTTAGTTCAATAAAACTTACAAACAATGCTTAAATGTCAGATTAGTTATATATTCACAAATACAAAGGTGTTTTAAAAACTAAAGTTAAATTACAAGCTTCATTAGTTTCTACAACTTCATTAATACTATTTTACAACAATTCCTGTAATTTAATCAAATTACAGGTTTTCATTAGTAAATTTCTGTGTAAAATAATATTTTTACATCATGGTTTGTATTCTATTTTTTAAACGTATTTAGTTCGCATATTAAATTATTACATCCAGTGAATGATCTTAAAAATCGCACTCCGCGCCATTTTCGGCACATTAGGTGGCGTTGTATCATAAACATATTTACTGTGTCCAAAGAATAAACCGTTACTTATGAATAAAAACCCTAAGTCTATAAAATAAACGTTTCCCTTTAATTTTTACTACAGTTTTAACAAAAACATCGAAATTACTTATTAAATTACTCTTCCAGCATACTCTGCGAGTTCGATTTCATAAACTGGCCAAAAGATGGCGTTGATTTCACAGAAATCAATTCACATTTACAGATGCATGCCATTGGTTGTATTATTGTCCCATATAGGGCCAGATCATCCACTTTACGGTGAAATAACAATTACTTAATTAAATATTTAGCGCATAGCTTTACGTTATAATCTTTACAGATGCTTTCGTGGCGACATATATATTACTACTACTAGTACTTTGTAATACACATTTTATTTTTCTCTTTTAAATTTATTAGTTCTTCTAAGTCAAGGAAACACTATCTTCTTCTGTTAAGCCAGGTATACACGAAACGGTCGAAAGGTCACGGATGCTGGTGCCGACGACCGCGCGCACCTATCTGCTTCAGTGCTCAACGTGGTAGCTGATAGAATATACTTGTTTTCTTGTAAACTGAGCGACATTACTCTGGCGACACTAGGTTGTTGTGTCATAATTAAATTAAAATGAGGTTTTATGTTTGTTAATTTTACTGTGAATTTAGTTTATAATTAATAGTACATTTGTAGTTAACTATCGCATTAGGGCAATATGTAAAGATAGATTTAAGGTATTATAGTAACATAAATTGTTGGTGTAATTTACAACTCTGCCTATCTCTTCTTGGAAAATAAGCGTAATGTTATGTAATTTTATGTGTTTCTCTGTTTCACACTTCATCTTAATAGGCTTTTAAATTAGATTCTCTAAAACACTAGTCAAATTTCAGTACAGTATAAATTTAAGGATTTTAAAATAAATTCCAAATTTCAACACAATTAATCACGATGGCCTTTCATCTGTCTTCCCAAATCCAAGATGGCCACCCTACTGTCCACCCCCGCGCTCCCGACATTATTGAATTGCCCTCTGCTATACGAAACCACCCCATGCTACGAGTTTTTACTCAATTATGGCGAAATTCAGGGGATGGTTAGTTCCAAACCGCATTATATCGTTATTTCGACCGTCTAGTGGGCGCAATTTGGACACAATGGAACTCGTTGGTTACTGAATGGACGGTATTTCGGGTTTTTGCTGAAGTGGCCACAATTTAATGACTGCGGCATTGGTTTGCTGGGCACGAGTGTGGGTGTTGAGCGTGCGGTTTTAAGTTAGATTACCAGGTTGAGTTTTATATTTGAGAAAACATTTCCGAGCAGTTTCACCGGCCTGGAGGTCGGAAATCATCCCACAAACGCACTACTAAACAATATCCGATGTCTTAAATCTGCTGATGTGTGTCTTTCATTGAAGTCCATTCAGCCAGCCGGCATGAAAAGGTAACTAATAGACATATAGAGATACTCGGCATTGATTTTAAAATATTAGTATGGATTTTTCCGTTAGCTCGTCATAATCTGTTACATTGGGATGACGCTTTATACTCAGTACATACAAATAGATAAGTTACAGATAAGAGAAAAACGATATTTAAGAACAATATCACTTCCTAATCAGCAGTCTTTGTTATAATTGTGAAGAACTAACCCCATTTCACGGTAATTTGATGTAGAGTGGTCGGAGTTTACGACGAATTAAGACTTCTCGACTGAATGGTTCCTGTTGAGTGGCTCGGGGTCTACCGCTGGATAATTATTGCCAAGTGCTCGAGGGTGGCTTTCTATATCTGGACTTACATTTAAAGAGGTAATTTAAGGCAGACCGTCACAAATTACTTTTTTTCAATGTATAGTCAAGATTGTGTGTCTGTCGAGTTGAATAGTGTGCAACTGGAGAACCCCATGTCCAGCAACATCATCCACATCCACAGCCCAACTTCACCCAAGTTGGGCTGTGGATGTTGATGTGCAGCAGTAGACTGCTGCAGGCTGATGATGACGACGATGACAGTCTGAACGGATGATTTTTTAATAAAAGTCAAGATTACGCTATTTAAAGCGTATTGTCAGGGTCTGTACACGGGTAGTCTGTGGGTTAGCTGTTCCAAAAAATCCCTGGACACCTTGCGCGTCCAATACAATAACATTTTCAGGATGATGTTGGGACTTCCACGTTTCTGCAGTGCCTCCGAGATGTTCGTGCAGGCTCATACTGACGGTTTTCATGCAGTAATTCGGAAGAAAGTAGCGTCACTTATGAGGGTACGAGGGAGTCACAACAGCATCCTGAAAGCTATAGCTGAGGATGTACGTGCTCCTGTGTTGAGACATTTCGTTCGTCTGGTGATCCTTTAGGGAGGTATCTCCCTATTTGGTTATCTTGACGGGGCGGGATGTTGCAGCACAGGGGCATTTGTACAGATGTTTTTAAAAGAAAGATGTATGAGATGAGAGTTGTATTTTTGTAATTGTATTTAAGTACTAACAATAGTTTCTAAGTTTTTGTATACTAACCTTTTGGACCTAGTTGTTCCAAAATAAACCATTTGAATTTGAATTTGAAAACTTAAAAATGGTAACCCATCATGGTTACCTTTTTGAAAATTTATGTTTTTTTAGCTTGATCACACAGCCACATTAAACGACAAGGCTATATTAATTAAAAATCAAAATGTTTATTAGTCACAAACTTTTCGTAAAAGTCAAACACGAAGACATCATGCTAAAACATTTCCCAGACCCCTCCCTACACATTCTAAAACAAAAATAAACCGTCCCCGTCAAAAAAGACGCCATTATACATTGAATGACGTAACAAAAAAGTTTCTATTTCACTTTCCTGTTACGGAACTCTAAAAATACTTTGTGGAACTCGTTCACATCGCCTCTCGTCGAACCCTTAAGCTTACGTCAATCCTGACAAACGTCATTTTGAGCGCTTTATGACGAGTCAAAGAAAATTGAACCTTATCTTCGGCACAAAAGGTTCCTTTTAGCTTATTTCTTCTAGTTTACCAACAAATATTCTCATCGGAAAAGGAGACTTTAATCTGTTTACCAAAAGGTTGAATTCAAGTTGTTCGAACAGTTGTGGAATACTTAATCGGTAAGGCAGCGTTACAGTGACGTATCGCTGTGTTTTCAATTTACATTTATGATATGATCTAGTTTTTATGGAAGAAAAATTTATGATTTTTGTATTGCGATGCGAAAAATTGAGCGATTCCCGAATTTATTTGTTTTTTATCAACAAATTCTCGCTGAATAATGTTTCGATGTCGATTTGCCAAATGAATAATAACAAGTGCTCATACTGAGGGGAACCGTTAATAATTACTTAAACTACATATTTATGTACACATTTGTAGAAACATCTGGCGGAGTTAATGTTAATACTGATTAAGTTTAATAATTGAGATGCACCACTGAAATTATTATTGAGGAGATTAAGCTGGTTTTGTTAGCACTAGAAAGGCTGACCTGAGACGTTACTGTTGTATTAGGAGCTTACACGAATGTTTGTAAGTTTGGAAGTCATCAGCCGATAGACGCCCACTGATGGACATAGGCCTCCCCCAAGCATCGCCACTTCGACCGGTTCTGTGGTTCCCACATCCAGCGGATTCCTGCGGCCTTCACAAGGTCATCGGTCCACCTTGTGGGAGGCCTTCCAACGCTACGTCTCTTGGTACGCGGTCGCCACTACGGAACGGCCATCTGTTCTGCGAGCAATGTGCCCTGCCTATAGCCACTTAAGTTTGGCAATTCTTCAGGCCATGTCTGTCACCTTGGTTCTCCTGCGGATCTCTTCATTTTTGATTTGATGACTTAGGGGAACTCGCATTGCCGTTTGGGTGACTTTTACTGCGAGCGACCACAATTCATAGGTCATTCATTTTGTCATAGGTCATCACTGGCAACACGCACTGGTCAAAGACTTTCGTTTTGGAATCTGCGGTATGTGGGACGAGAAGATATTGCGTTGCTTCCCGAACGCTGCCCAGCCGAGTCGGATACGACGATTGAGTTGAGACACGATTCGAGTTTGGAAGAAGTAAACTCAATCAGCAAGATGGCAGAGGTCTGACTGCCCAGGGTTGCGCTCCACCTGGTTATTCCTAGTTTAGCATGCGAGGCGGCGAGCCTCCTTGCCGGATTGCCGCCATGGGATCTGGAGGCAAAAGCCCTCGCGCACGTATGGGAGTGGCGCGAGGAGGCAAAACGCCGGGGTGTAACTCCGCTGCCGCGACAAATCACGGTACAGCGGACAGAGCTCCGGCGGGATCTCATGGCGACATGGAGGGTGCGATTGTCGCAACCCAGTGCTGGGCACGCCACAATAGCGGCGGTAAGTCCCCTCTTTGAGGAGTGGTTGGAGAGGCGCCACGGCGTCCTCACCTTCCGCCTGACACAGGTCCTCACCGGACACGGTTGTTTCGGGAGGTTCCTGTTTCGCATAAGGCGGGAGGAAACGCCCGGGTGTCACCATTGTGTGGATCGCCCGGAGGACACGGTGGAGCATACGGTGGAGGTATGCCCAGCTTGGGCGGAGCACCGCAGTGTCCTCAGGGAGGCTATTGGCGGCGGCGATCTCTCGCGTCCGGCCCTGGTCCAGGCCATGGTACGGAGCGAGAGGGAATGGAAAGCCGTCACCTCCTTCTGCGAAGCAGTAATGCTCGCAAAGGAGGAGGCGGAGCGCGTGAGGGAGAGAGCCTTGCGCCCTCACGCCCCTAGTCGCCGCAGGAGACGCCCTGGGCGTCGGGAATCGCAAGCAGATCCCCGGCCACCGTAGGCGCGGGCTTGCGGACGGCGAGCCATGGGTAGCTCGCCATCCGGTAAGGACCAGGCCCGGGTCAACGGCGCGTTGTGTTCCACGCGCGCCTCAAAGAGATGTCAGCACAAAATGACGGGGTCCGATAGGGCCGACGCCTCAGGGTCGCGGGTTATTCCACAGAGAAAACCGTGGCCCTGGCACAGGCAACTGAAGGAACACGGTGGGTTTTAGTCAGTAAAAGTCAGACACGCCCTCCCGCTCCACCCAGAGCGGGAGCAGTCATTTGATGATTTCCCACCCAAAAAAAAAAAAAAAAAAAAAGGTTACCCTAGATTACGTGGGATTATGGGGGATGCTATCACTTATCCAATTCACAAAATAAAAATATCTGACCAGAATAATGTCAGCCTCATTTGAACGCACTACACTTTAAACTTCTTAATGTGAACGCACCCCTACGTGCTCGATTGACAAGCGATTACCAGTCGCTGGGTCGATCGCGTCAGGGTCACTGTGTACTGTGTGATTTCAGACATGTTTACTGACGGAAACTGATCGGCAGAGGTTACTGTAAACTACGAGTAGTTCTGGGATAAACAGAATCAGTGTTGTTGATGTTAGGATAACCATGGTTTTTAATGTTTGGAATTCAAATGGGGGAACTTCTGAAGTACTTAGCATTCTTTTAGATCATACAAATTAGCAAGGGAGCCTGTTCTTTACTAACGCCCGATCGATCCTAACCGCCCCCCTCAGACCCAGATGATAACTGTCTGGAGGAAAGTAAGCAAAAGACTGACATCCACCACGTTGCCTCACTTAGACACCATCCCCGATCACATAGCGTCAGTCGCCGACACGACGGCCGACTCGTTTACAGAGCACGTTCAATCCGTATTGACGGATGGTTCACGGGAAGTTCCGATGATGGAAGACAATCGCTGGAAACTACCTACTGACGTACGTGATTTTATAACCGCGAAGACCGCGGCTATTTGTGCCTACAACTCCTTCCCTTGTGACGCGAACAAAGCCCACATGCGCCATTTACAGCGTGCTGTAAGAAACTCCCCTATAGAGTTTCGCTCTGAAGGCTGGAACAAAATCAAACTCAAAGTCAAAAGTTTATAGAGAACCAAGTTTACAATGTTGGTGTGGTTGGCTAAGCGAACTCGAGCCCACCCATCAAGCCTTCTGGCACTTACAGAGGAAATTGCGTTCCTCTGTAAGTGCCACAAGCTTCTCTCATCCGCCGCGACAAGAGCGACGCTTTCGACAGTTCCGTTCCATCTGCAATGGCTCCACAAGCGTGGAAAGATGCAACCGGTAACGGTATCCCAAAGCCAGGCAAGCCAAAGTCTGAATCCTCTAGTTACCGCCCCAATAGCTTACTCAACGTTCTCTGGAAAATCTACGAGAGGCTTATTTATAAGCGTCTCAAAGACTATGTCGAAACAAAGAGCCTCTTATCCGACGAGCAGTTTGGATTCCGAACCCAACACTTGGGCATCTACGCGGTCCACCTTACAGTAGAGTACTTAGGGAGAACGCGACGACGGGTGTACTATTCTTCGACATAGCGAAAGCCGTCCACAAAGTCTGGCACAACGGCTTGTTCAGATCGTCTCGTGCTCATTTTACGAGACTTTTCGTCGAATCACACCTTCAGCTGTCGCATCGAGGGTGTACTCTCGTCTTCTCACCCTATTCGCGCCGGTGTCCCTCAGGGTTCCACAATATCTCCCCTTGTCTTCACGCTGTTCACCAGCGATATCCCAAAAAGTAAAAAGGCTCAGTTGGCTCTCTACGCCGACGATACTGCCGTTTACTATACCGGTAACTGTCCCAACGCTATAGCTCGCACTCTCCAAACCTCCGCAAACGTCTTAGGCGCTTGGTTCCAGAAATGGAGAATCGAGGTTAACCCCGATAAGAGTCAGGCGGATCTCTTTTCGAGAAGCAAGCCCTGACGTGATCCTAGACCAAAATCTAGACAAGGCAACGTATAGTTAGAGGAATATTTTGCTCAACAAGAGCTCGTAAATATCACAACAGACCGACAGACTGACTGACAGAATTACTTCTGAAACCAAACTATGGCGATTCATAGTCAGGAAGTTCATAAAAACCTGGGAGTACTGAGAACATATGCGATCACAATTTAGTATGGAGTCATTTACTAGTAGCTTGCAAACCTCAAAGGCAACGTTACCTCACCTCACAAGAGCATCATTAACAAAGAAGAATTACAAAACATTTGACGATCAATATAAGTATCGAATAACTATGACACGGTGCTTTACGCCGTGCATTTGCATCTAAGCACTACGACGGAGAGACTACATAAATTATTGTAAGTGCTAAAAGCACTATTGTAAGTGCACTATAACATTCAATTGACTAAGCAATTGACACGCGGTCGTGAGCAGCGAATTGAGTTTGATGTTCTGTGATATCACACGTCCTACATATAACATCGCGCCGATGAATCCTTCGAAGAGAAAGGCAGAGAACATAATTAAATGTTTTGCCAATTAAGTCACATTTAATAGAGTGCGCCGTTAACCGGGCATATATCTAGACACCGTGTAGCTATTAAGAAAGTTGTAATAAAAAAAAAAACATTAACACATCTTTACCTTTGACTCAAACCTAGGACCCCGTGTTCAGAAATCACGTTTATAATCACTAAAGCAACAAGGCCGTAGTCAAAATCCACAAAAGTTACTAGATGAGGAACAGGGTTAGGCACGCCATGTGAAAAAACTGATATTCAGCAGCTTCTGTGTAGACTAGAAGCCGACAAAGCATAGTTCGGAAAAGCTAGGCAGATGATCTGTATTCACGAAATAAATTAATTGTGATTTGAACAAGATCAAATTTGTGTTCCCAATAAGTTGCCAAAAACGAAGTCGGATTTCTAAGTTCTTTCTCTATTCTTACCCACTGTAATTAGTTCGTCAAATGAAGCATATAGATGAAACAATCCTTATCTAAAACTAACTACAGAACGATACCGTCGAGCTGGAATAAAGAATAGTAAGTTATGCGATGTGTGGCGGAGTGGGGTTGATCGCACGCTAGCACCGCAAGAAAAATATATTCAGAAGGACTTTCACATAAAAGATAAAATATCTATTATATTTGAAGCGAAATATCTTCTATACAAGCAGACTGATTCATGGGGTAAAGATGCGTTGTTATGGTCAGTCCATAGATGGGTGACCGATCATTCTTCACAAACTTAAACTTCTAGATTTGGAGAGCACAAGAGGTCACAGAAATATACTACAATCATGCTTAGTTCTGCCGCCAAGCAGCCTTGATGTGAACCCCTTAAACCTGAACACGGCAAGACTGCTTGGCTTGCTTGCTTGGGTTATTTCAGCTACATGAGACATTTCTTATGGCTTATAGGCTCTGGGATAGCATCGCACTTATGATGCCAATTGTATAGTACCATCAGCTGAAACGTCATGTCAGAGAAACCATCCACAAATGGCATATAACCAAAATTATGAGGTAAATGTCACTTAAAGGTATTTTTAACCCAGAGTATTTCAACAACGGGACACTTTAGGGCACCATATACCCAGACTTTATACTTGTACCACTGTTTGTACAAGTGTCCGACAACCGTAAATGTACCAGTATAAACGGGCGTCAGATCATTAAGGAAAAATCAAAATGGCGATGTGACTATGCCATCTTTCATAGAAACATGTTTAACTCTCTTGATGTCTTGGAAATGGTTTTTCTGCATTCCACTATTCCATGTCACACATGTCTGCCCACCTATGTATGTGTGTGTTCTACAAGTTAATGTTCTGTATGTGTGTGTGTGTGTGTGCAAAGTAAGTTAATGTTACGATGGCTATCAGATGGAGCGAGCTCCAAACGATCGTCTTTTGTTGGTAGCGATCACGAAACTCGCGTGCTTCTTAACGAATCGCTTTTATTTTCGTATGGAAATGCGAAGGTGAAGCTAGGGTATTGGTATTCGATTTTATGAGTATCTTGGAGGTAGGAGCGGTTAGTTATCAGCGCCATATTATTCCAAGTCTTTAGATATGAAAATAAAATATTAGGTAGTGATGTTAAAGATAGGAAATATTTAAATAATCATTCACAAACTTCACTCTTTGAAATACACACATTTTTTATAATAATTGTGACTCTTTATAACTTTCTGGCCACACAAACTAAGCTAGGGTACCCCGGCGAAACGGGTTAGGATAGGTTTGAATGTTGAAAAACCGCGCAAAGCTAGCGAAGCGAGCGGTGCTGTGAAGCGAGTAGTGATGGCAACTTGACTATTAAGTATTAATATGTATGGACCCAAAACATGAATTGTTTAAGGTTCACTAAAAGAGGCTAACTATAATATGTTCAGTTCGCTGGTCCTGAGTTCGGACGGTCATAGTCGCGTTTTCATACAGACATCTCAGCACTTGGATGTATCGCTAGTCAACTTGGCATCGCGGCAGACACTCCAAAACAGACCAGAACTCGATAGACTCAAACACCTTCTCGTAGTCCACAAACGCAAGACACAGAGGCCGATTATACTCTTCGGACTTCTGTATAATCTGCCGCACCGTGTTGATGTGGTAAAAGGTGCTATATCCTCCTCGAAACCCGGCCTGCTCCGGTGGCTAAAACTCGTCGAGCCTTCGCGTTAGACCATTCGTAACGACTCTTGAAAACAACTTATAAACGTGGCTTAGAGGCGAAATGAGTCGGTAATTCTTCAAAAGGGTCTTATCACCCTTTTAAAGTTTTGTCAAATAGTGTCCCCCAAAGTAGACGAATGACCTGGTCAAGGTTGCAGGTATCAAAGTCAAAGTCAACGCATTTATTTCAACTATGCACTAAAGGCACTTTTGAACGTCAACATTTACTTTTAAATTGAATTGATTCTAGGCACCCCTTCCAAAAGGTAGTTTCGTATGGAGAAGAAGGGGCAAGAAACTCCACCGTTACTCTTTTAAAATGTTTCACAATATTTTGTACTTATACATGATTTTCTTAAATAAAGACAATGCACCCAGAAACAACCTACTATACCACTTTAAGTAAAAGAATTAAATATTAAGCAGTGGCTGGTAAATTAATAGTGTGACAGATACGTGGTGCTCACATATTTACAAAAATTGCAAAAGTATATGATTTTCCTAAAATATTAACTAGGAATAAGTTAGTGTGAAAGTAAAGTAAAAATAACAAATTATACAATTCAATAAGCCACCAGTATGATTTTGTCTAGCCTTTAGATTGTCCTATGGAGCAGGACCAGCATGTTTCCAAGCATTGCAAACGCGAGGTACGGAACCTGTCGTTGGTGACAAACCCAAGGTCCGACAGTGGACACCTACGACTAAACTGTCATAGTGAGTCAATACAGGTACATAATATTAAATAAGCTAGGGAAACTCCGCAGACGAGCGGGTTACCAAGTTAAAGTGTTGAAAATGAAAGGAAAATAAAAATAATTTGTTGCTTTTTTTAGGGCTACCGACCGCAGTTAGTTTAGTTAGTAACTACACTGCACTTTAATTTGACTGCACTTTAATTTGTCAATGGCAAAATAATTTGTTATATCTCTAAGATAAAGGCTCCCACAAACATGCGCGATGCGACAGCGCGAAACAAAGATATCGCTTGTCGCGCGGCACGTGGTGCCTTTGTGTCGATCTGTCGCGTCGCGCTAGTATTTACGAGATTTAACACTAAAACACTGTTCTTGGTGGGGGCCTGGTAATCTGTGAGACAGGTTTTCCTAGCGCAAATACCAGTAAGGGTTCAGCGGTTATAATCTTCATATGTTTTAGGCAACTCTGTTAAAGAAAAATGAAATGTTTATTTTATTACTTATTAAAGGATTTAGGTCAATGAGACTTTTTTTATTTTTTATGTGTTTGTTAATCCTGAACAAATCTTTTGCCATTTTCATTCTTGCATTCAAGAATATACAGATCATCTTGCTCATTGAATCGTCTCCCGTTACATATATGACTATCACTGACATATCTCACTTCGTCTCACACATGGCCAGGCAGTAAATCCCGAACTTTGCTCGCGTTATATTCAGTTATGTGCTTACAAACGAGCTACCAACCTTACGGCGAAGTAATGCCAACGTCACGGCAGTAAAACACGTTTATTTTCTTTTTGCCGAACGTCGGAACAAAGAAGTTTCTTAGAGGCTTTATTTACACCTTGTGACCTTTGACTTACTAGGTATTTCAACTGGGTTAATTCGGTGTCTTTAAATAAGACTAAAATTGAAAGTATATATTTATAACGTAACTTCATGCCTGTATTTATTTCCTCGAAGGTTCAAGTAGAGTATAGTACACCCGTACCCCATGTCACAGAGGATCAGCCTATTGACATCAATCAACCGGGCACAAATGCTACTGAGAAATCTGTTACGGAAAAACACGGTAACATGATGCCAGGTTCCAGGTCCCAGGTCAGGCCTTTGCATGATCTGGGACCTGGGGTCAAACCCAAGACCTCTTGCTCAGCAGTAGCGTGACTAATAGACTAACGAGGCAGTAGGAGATAGGTGAAATATAATATAATTATATTCTTTCAAAAACACATTTACAAAAGAAAAATCTTCATTTCTACAACCGTGTAAACTAAGGAGGATTTAACGTATATAGCCCGCCCAATTTATGAAGGACACATTCACAGCTGTCGCTTAACAACAATAGTACTTCGCAATTCCGGCGGCTTATGGCGCGCGTCCGAAAATAAGCCGGTATTAAATGTGGTTTATGTTAATACCTAGTTACCGCCGAGGCAGTGCCCGTTGTCCTCTGGAAGAGACGCTACATACATTTGAAACGTTGTCTTGATAAGAGACGAAGTGACCACCAGAAGCCCCGCATAGTCAGTTCATTGTCGAACAAGGATCACGAACCCGATCGACCCGCTAAAAGAAATTCCAATATGGCATATTTGTGGCTTCGTCCAAAACTATGCAGATCTTCGTTTGTTTTCCTTTAGTCGCTTTCTACAAGTCCCAATGATTGGAAGCAAGCACTTAAGCGCTTCTGAGGAAAGTATGAAAGTCACCATTATTTTAATGCGTAAAGACAAAGCAATATACCTGGGTCCTATAGAGCCATCACTTTTTAGCACTGTGACAATGCTGACTTCGACATAATATGCTGACAAGTTGACAAGAAAACGAGAATAGAAACGCTGAAAGAATAAAGCAGATAGATCATGTAACAGGTTGTTGTTGGGTGCCCACCATTTTTTGTCCCCTATTACCGGGTTGCCAGGGATACACCGGTGAGTTAGGTAAAGAACAGAAAAATTTAGGCAACCTAACTGTTTCATTACCTGTATGCTTTATACTTTTAAATGGAATTTAAATGTTTGGTAAACAAGACAAATTAAATTTTAAAATATGAAAAGTTCTTTTTAATTAATGATAGGCATGAAAATATAATTACCAACCCATTTGCAACTAATACATTTGTTTAAAATTTGTTTTCATCAGTTAAATAGATGTATGAAGGTCTATGTTACTTCCGGTCCTTTATTATAAGTACCGACTGCACGCCAATGTAAGAAGAAGACTATGTTTTAAGAAGTTAAGTTAGCATCACATAGCTTTGCATAGCTTTATCGCTTCATACCTTTAGAAGGACGCCATCCTAACAGAACGTGCGGCTGAATCAAATGAAATTGTTAATTCAATAGTGGCCAGACTGTGGAGATCATTGTACCGCATATCATTTGAATGTTTCATTAGATAGCAGGAGACTGGAGCTGTTATGTAAGGCTGCTTAATGTGGGCGATCAAGATTAAGATAAAATCATTTGTGGTGCTTTGTGAAAAGTTTGGAAATGAGAAAGAAGCAAGTTATTTTTTTTAACACTTAGTGTCTAGTGCGTGTATATATGATCAAAAATCTAGGCATGACTAAATATACTAGAATAAGTTACTTGTGAATGTAATGTTTTTTACAAGTGTCATTTCTGAAATTGTTTCAACACAATGTTTGTGCTAAATTTGTAATAACTTGTGTTCGTGTTAATGAGATACCCTACCCCCCCCCCCCCCTTGTCACTCGGATTTCATTTTTATTTAAGTATACCGGACGCCACACAAACGCGCATGATGATGCCCGGTTCGAAAATATCATCGTGTGTACATGATGGTTCACCTATTGCAGCAGTCACACGACCATCACACAACACACACACACTACAACACTTATTTAATTATTATGTGTATGTTTTTTATTTAAATCTTACCGTTTGCTGCACTGGTTGACGTCATTCAACGCCGGCTGTCGCTGAAAACCAGCGCTGGGGCTCTGTCACGTATAGGGTCGTAGCATTAATCTGAGCGGTGGCCGTTTTGCGTGAATGTGACGCATATTATCCCCCAACTTGTTCTTTTTGGTGTTTGTCCTCGATCACTCCGTCATGTTTACCGCTAATAAACGTATTTTCTTTCTTTCTTTTCTTTATATAAAACCAACCCATCTCTCTCCAAATAAAAAGCGACACTAACACATTTAGATACCAACACATGCGCGGATTAATTTCGGTGTTCAATGAAAGTATCTGTCGTATAACAGGGTTCCGCAGAGCTCGCGTTGAGCTGTCGCGTCCGATTCTCCTGAAAGCAAATAAAGGTTACCCCCTGTCTAACAGATCTGCTAAATCAGACGTAGATACATACTGAGAATTTACTCTGTGTCTTCTGTGGAATATTTGAACTGTAAATTGTAAGAGGTTTGCTTGAGGTTTTTATTTTAGTTTACGAATGTTGAATTAGAAATGTTTTAAGTATTATTAGCAGAAATTTCGCCCGTTATGTTGTCCAATTTGCATAAGAGCACTTAACGCCGAGGATATAAAACTGGTTTTCAACCAATGCTGTGTTTTGATGGAAATATAATAGAGGCATTTCGCAATAAAACAAACAGTTATTACGTTTTAAAACACAGCATTTGAGCAATTCGCTTAGTTTTTAGTTAGTATTTAAGTTTAAGTCCTGGCTGGAGGCCTTAATTTATTAGGGCAACCACAGGCAAGTCCGCTTAAGCAGACGACAACCCCATAGGTTGACCTGCGAGATGCCAAACAAACAAGCATTTGAGCAATGTGCTTGCTGTTAAGTTTTGAAGACTTCCATGAATGACACTGTAAACGTTACAGATCCAACTCGGTGAAACCATATATCACCACGACATTCTGTTTGTGAGAGGAAGATGGCGAATGGCGTATTCAAGGTTCGTTTAAAATTTATAGCAAAATTACTTAGACTGCATCCTCAACCAATGCTTTGTGCACCGCAGGCAAACTTACGCGTAGAACAAAAAAATTTAACCGTATTCTCTATGGTTGGAAGAAACGATTCTGACAGGTTTCCTCGCCCCCTTCTACCATTCTTCACCCCTCTTACGCCCGGTATGTTCCGTACTGAAATTTTTTGCATTGGTAGTGCAAAATGTACAACAAGTGTTGTATCGATCATTGGGGTAACAAACGAAAGGACGATAAAGTTTTTAAGTCCTATCTCACTAACTGCAAACGGAGGCCCGTTTCCAGTTAGTGAGATAGGACTTAAAAAGTGGCTTCTGAGCATTAACAGTGATTATTTGCGCAGCCTTAGCGCGCTAGAAACACTTTGAAAAAAGGTTCATCAGTGAGAAGTATCGGCTCAAACTTGGTTCTTTTACATCATAGTTTTCGGCCGACGAAATGACCTCTGGAATACCCACATATGTTGACGAAGGTCGTACAGATAATAAATAAATATCTGCTGCCAAATAGTAAAATGAGTATATTCCAGTTTTCGTAGCCAGCAATGTTTTTTATACGAGATTCTTATAGGCTGTCCAACTTTACTAGATAGGAGGTCCTATTTACAAATTTAATTAAGCTGACTGCAACCATATTGCCACAAAAGAAATTACAAAAGCACACATCGGCTAACAGTTTTGATCACCCTCACCCAAGCTCTATCCCCCATGCAAATGAGCCTTTCCTCATAGTTTATAGAATACTAATGTACTTATACATTTCATTTTTTATCCTTCGTGACAACCGTGCTTATGTCCGTCTGCCTAGTAACCTGCTGATTATAAAACAAAAGTAGTATTTTTTTTATTTTGCCATACAAAGACATTTGAAAAACAAAATGTACTTTATTTCAGATACCTCACTTGGAGTGCCTTTACTATCAGAAAACCCCATTGATGGACGGTCCTCAATTTCCGATTCAGAAAATAATGGGAATGTAACAGGTACGTACTGACTATGGTACTAGATTTTAAATTCCATAAAGACATTTCTGTATAAATCTATAGTTTTTTAAATAGTTCATGTTAAATATTTACAGATCAGTCATTAACAATGCCTTCAACATCAAAGATGTCAAGGAATAATGATGATGTTATATCTTGTGTTTTTGGTACAGCAAATTAAGAAAATGAATTGGTTAATTTTGGTATGTATCAAATTTAAATATTTATATTCCTTTTACGCATTATGTCTTGAACTGTTGAACACTACTACACAGTACAAATTATTTTACTCATAACACATAACATAACATCACGCCTTGTTTCCGCGAAGGGTTGGGCAGAGGTGTACCTACAGCACACCCACATTTCGCCAGTTATGTTTAAGTCCTATGTAATAGGGGGCGAGTCTATGGTCATCTATTTTACTCATGTTAACATTATACTTTTGAGAATAGTGTGTCAATAAGGTGAAAACTTGCTATGATGTTTAAAATTCACCTCTAGATAACGTGAACCTAGTGATATACTGTGATTGTGACCTGTTGCCTTGTGAATAAATAAATAACACATATATTTAATTAAAATTATGTTTTATTACACCGGTTCTACAGCCAATACTAATGACTGCCAAAAAGTTGAAGAAAGGAAGGCTTCTGAGAACAGCAAAAAAAATTACTCCTAAATGTAGGAAACTTTACAAGGAGTATGTACGGTCAAAGTGACCACTTAATTTTATTCAAAGGGGCAAGCGGGCTCTCAAATTTTCAAAAGAGAAATGTTTTGAAAAGCTGACTCAAAATATGAATCCCTTGGCGAAACAGATAATGTGGATGCAATTGAAGCAGTGCACCAAGGGCTCAAATGGTCGTCGATTTACTGACGTACAAAAGTTAAATGGTCTCTCAATTTTAAAACACAGCCCGAAACGTTACAATTTTTTTATGAAAATAAACCAAAATAAAAAATAAAAACTTGAATAAGTATTTTTTGTGTTTCATTTACATATTTCTCAGTAATTCCCTGTTCCATATTTCTCTCAACCGGCGCTCGTGTATGACTAGATGTATGAACGTAAACGAAGCAAAAGGAGTATGTAAGGATCGTAGCAGGTGGCGATCTGTGGTTTCTGCCTACCCACATGAAAAGAAGGCGTGAGTTTATGTATGTATGTGTGTCCCTGTAATTATTAGTTACCGATGCGCTCCTATAGAGCTCATTGGAGTTTTGCTGCTAACAGCAAAAAATTGAGATCTGAATACCGTACAACCGGGGTAATTGAGGCTTCCTGTGTGAGCCTTTGCCTAAAACTCAACACAACAAAATAAACATATAGAACTGTCATGTTTTTAAGAACTGTCATGTTTCTAAACTTCCAACTTTTGACAATCTCTATTAACTATTTTCTCTCTATGGGTTGTCTGATGAGTAGTCTGTTGCTTTGTGTTTTGAAGGAAACATAATAAATAAATAAGGATTTATTTCTAACCAGAAAATATTTTCAAGGTATTAAGAACAATACAAATAACAATTTAAATTATAATGTGGGAGACGGATGCCCGAGCTAAGCGTAAGGCCCTGTGAACGTAGTACATAGACGTTATAGATATTTGTTCATTGTTCTCCATTACAATGATCAAAGTATGATGCAAAAAAGCAATATAGTTCTTACAATATGTTTATAGAATTGAGACAACAATTAATTGGAAAATGGGAATGCCAATTTGTCCGTCAAGAATGACTTATTGAGTAGCAGCCCCCGGGTCAGACTTTGTGCCCAGATATAGTTTCTAACAACATTAATAAAGCAGTTCCGGGATAAATCAATAGTGTTTGAGTTTGATTCAGTTCAGTTCGTCGAGTTGATGAACGAACTCTAATCTTTTAGTTCCTCAGTTGAAGTGGGGAGGTACACAGATGGAACTGACGTCCTATGTGAGCGGTGAGTGCCATGCGATGCGATGTGTGGCGTATAAAGATACCTATTATATGTAGCTTTCTGTACTAGAAAAATCAATTCAAACCCTTTTGTGAGTGATGATGGCCTTAATAATTATATCAGTGAAAATAAGTTGACTTATAAAAATAAAAGTACTTCTAAAAACAACAAAAAAACATGCTTTTATCACGCACTAAAAATTATAAAATCATAAAATTCTTCTTTTATATCTAGTCATTAAATCAAAAAGCGTGGAGCAGTTTGATTAGATTAATTAAAAGTACATACAACTAAAAATCCTAGAAATTAGTACAGGATATTCTTCATTTATTGAATAAGTTTAAAGTCAACGAAGTTATGACTTGAGCGGTTTACTTGGAGGCGGTTTACGAATGCCTATGATTCATTTTGACAGTCAAATCTCGAGCAGTTTTGCTAGTAGCCACTGAAAACTTCCACTATCGACCTCCTGGCTCCAACATCAGACCCTCGACACCAAGTGCAATATATTAGACTCATCAAAGTTAATCATATGACTCCAAACTCAAGGAGTTTACTAGTAGCCACTGAAGAGTTTCACTATCCACCTCCTGGCTCCATCATCAGATCAGCTCTAAGAGACCAAATTACAGTTTTCTCTTTCAAACTTCATATACATAGAAAGTTTCATTTTGATACCACAATTAAAAGTAGGTAAAAATTGACTTCTACGATTTTATAACATTGTTTGTTAGTTAGTTAATTACACGTAAAGCTAATATAAGCGTGTAACAAGACGGATGGATCGTGTGAAAGATATTATGGCTAGGAAGGTAGTGTACGATTATGAAGACGCTGACTGCAATCACCAGTTATTTTCCAAGTGTGATGATAAAGGCAATTACTTGATGAAGGATGGAAGGTGGTAAGTTCGAACATTGTATAGTCTAAGGATAGTTCATAGGGTGCATAAAATCGAAAAGCAATCGCCTGACCCACTCCTCTTATGAAATAAACTATTCGTTTAGCGCCGTAGATTTAAATAGTGAAACTTTAACTCGTTGATATTCCGTCGAGTTCGAGGCTACACCCAGTTCATTCGTGAATTTATTGAAGAACTGTTAGCGTTCTAGAATTAACTTAGGTAAGGGAATAATAGTTTTAAGATGATGAATAGTAGCGCATATACGCAGTAATTTCGTCCATCTTTTAAAATGAATGCAGCAATAATTCTTCGGATTGGAAAAAGAAAAGGGAAGTTATGTACGTATGGAGTGTCTGTATGCCCTATTGAGGGCAATAGGTTTGGGCTTTGTTACATGGGATTTGAACATTACTGGCAAAACGTGCGTGTATTAATTAATGGGCAACTATATGTATCGGTGGTAGCACTTGCTCGGACGAAATGTTTCAAAGTCAAAGCCAAGTCAAAGCATTTATTTCAAATAGGCCCATAAAAAGACACTTTTGAACGTCAAAATTTACATTAAAAATAGAACTGATTCTAGCCACTTCCAAAAAGTAGTTTCGTATGGAGAAGCAGTGGCAAGAAATTCCACCGTTACTCTTTTAAAATGTTTTACAATATTTTATATACATTAATTATATTTCTATTTGTGAAGACGATGCACCAAGAATAAAAATACTATGTATCACAATTGGTAAAAAGAATTAAAAATAAAGCAAAGGCAGATAAATTAATCACGTGATAGGTACATTGTGCTCACATATTTACAAACATTGTAAAAATACATGATTTTTAAAGTGTTTTTTAACATGAGTTTTAAACTTTCTTTCATTAAATTGCAATATTTGACAAGGTATTTTGTTGTAACATTTAACACAGTACCCCATAAAAGATGTATGCCCATTAGATAGTCTGAAAAATGGTTGATCTATTTTATTATTATTTCCATTGTTAATATTATGTCTATCACTTACTTTATTAAATAGATGCAGATTTTTTCTAACATACATGACGAGCTATGAGGAACCGGGTGTAAAGTTCACTCATACTCTTGGAAAAGGGAGGATCCTCCGACCGTATCTGGTGGGCAACTGCCCGATGATTGTTGTCGAGAAGTTGTATATTCTCGTATGCTATCTGCGCGGTAAACTCTGCTTGCGCGATGCAGGATTGAGGCGTTTGTTCGCATGTGGCGGTGTAGATGCCGCCACAAACATAATATTTTCATAAATGAACTGGCAAGGTACAGTCATTATATTAATCTTCTTAAATAGTACCCTAAGAGATTCGCGGCGACGTAGATTGTAAATGGCTCTGACAGCTCTCTTTTGCAAAATAAAAATGGATTCAATGTCAGCAGCCCGACCCCAAAGTAAAATGCCGTACGACATAATGCTGTGGAAGTAACTAAAATAAACCAAACGCGCGGTTTCTAGGTCTGTTTACTGTCTTATCGTTTTAACAGCATACGCGGCCGAGCTTAGTCGCCCCGCGAGAGATGTTATATGGGGTCCCCATTGTAACTTCTTGTCTAGCGTGATTCCTAGGAAAACCGTCTGATTACTAAATTCCAGTTTTTCTCCGTTCAATATGATGTCACATTCGCTACTTCTAACATTAGTTAATTTAAATCGAATGCATTTGGTTTTTTTCACTAAGAACAATGCTTTTATTTTAAATTATGTTAATCTTACAACATATCGATCACTTACTTAATACTTTCCTCATCGATATTCATTATTCTGTTCATTTCTCAAAGTTGGCAGCTGCACCACTGTGCACGTAAACCTCGCAACGTCGCATCGCGCGATGTTTGACAACGTCGCATTTGCATGCACTGCGCGTCCTGAACAAATTCAGAGGAGACGTGTCTTTTCAGTGTCAAACGCCTTCCTACGCTTTGATTTAAACTTAGATTACTGCACGGAAATATGGAGAATACATATTTAAAGGAATGTAGAGTTTTGTGAAGGAATATGATGTATTTGGAAATTATGTGGGAAATATGTGTAGTGACCTAGAAGTTCAGTTTGGAACTTTTTGAAGTGAAACTGCTTAGGGCCGTAAGATTAATCGTAGTTTAAACCACCGAAGAGGATTTAATTTCTGGTCATCGATTATTTCATAAGATCAATTACAATAGTAGTTGATCGATTATTGGCAGTTTATACCTTCGATTAATTTAAACTAGCCCGAAGGGACGATTAAACTCTGTTGCATGGTTTAAACTGGTCGTAAACTGACCAGATGGCGCATAATTTGACGTGACGATCTTTCAAAACAGCTACAAACATGTGTGCGTTACGATTGCTTCGCCAAGATAAACAAACAGAAAAAAATGCCTGCTTCAAACATTTATACGTATCTTTTCATTGAAGCTTGGTTTTGTGGTTATTAGAATGGAAAAATAAAACAGCGATTCGGATTCAGATAATATATCGAGACAATGCATGAGTTGAACGATATTAAATGGTAATTATAGCAAACCACATGTCGTCAATGGGATAATATGGAATTCATAGGTCGTTTTCGTGTCTCCAAAGCTTCAGCAAGAGCTATTTCAAGCGAAATCGGGAGCGAAATACCTATGTCATCCTACTGCAAACTAAAAAGTTAAAACAAACTCAAACGACACTCAAGAAACAACAATTTTTAGACGACCTCTCTGTTTGTAATAAAACATCTCAGACGTCCAATGTGAAATAGATCTATTTGTTGCCATTTTTTAATGAACGGATGAACGAACTTCGAATAAATTTATCAATATTGCCATGTGTAAAGGACTAATCGAAGTTTAACTAATCTGTTCATATTTTCCATTAGATCTTAGGACAGTAGATTAAACCATCGATTATATTTGATCGTAGATTCCGATATCCATAGTTTAAACTGCATTTGATATTACGGCCCTTAGGCGGTTATTCGATAATTGGACTAGAATTGAAAGTGGTGTTTCAAGGTCGCGTCCACGTGTAGCCACATTTCGTTACATGGGAGATAAGAAAGATATAACCCTTTCCGTCTGTCATACTATATCTCTCTTATTCTTTATTTTTTGTTTCACTTTTATCGCCTGTACGGTGTTGGTCTGGAAAAGGTCACCAAGGTGCCTAGAGTTGGGACCACCATTCAAAATGAGTAATATCTCTAGTTTTGGAATTCAGATTTTATTTTAGGATTGATGTATAGGAGAATATTTTCGTTTCAATGCATCAAACCACCCAACGATAAAGCTCATTTCAATCTGTTGGTCAAGTGCACTTACCAAAACATTTTCAGAGTATACAAATGTTTGCTCCTTAGAGTGGAAAAGATGGGTTTTTACATGTTTTTTACAGTCAATTAAGTTATTTTACCTCTGACAGCAGCAACCCAATAGCAACCTTATTGCAACCAACATAAAGATCATTGTGAATTTGACAGTGATGCAAACTCAGAGTAAAAAAACTACACAGACTTCTCACCGATTACTTACTACTTATTCTTCTTCGGACTTCGGATTCTGGCTCATCATTTTACAATGGCATGAGCCATTCTCTTATGTTAGACTTGATATGAAATTTAATAACAAAATAAATAAAAAAACGAGTTTTTTTAACTAGTGCATTACATCAACGAGTTGATTACGTAGCACGTACGCATGCGCATACTGGGGGCGTAAATTCACAGCTAGACCACAGTATAAAAAAGTAAGCAGCATTACGGTATTTACGCGAAATATGACACGAATCGGCTGTATTGTTCAGTTTAAGGGTGTTTGAATTTATCAATATTGATCCGAGAAATTAAAACTAACATAATTTATAATAGCACTTAGTAGGTGAGTTTAGGAGATACTCTAGGTGAGTAAGTGCCTGTCAAGGAAGTTATCCTCGCTACGTTTCAATAAACAAACATATAACTGCAAAACACAGAAATTTATAAAGAACTAAAAATTATGTTTATTTTAGTAATAAAAAAAACTGGGATCGATATTAATGAATTCAAACACCCATACACTGAACTATACAGTCGATAATTTAGTTCCATGTGATCGATGCCAAAAAGTTGAAGGAATTAAATATATCTACACTAGCTTCTGTTCGCGGCTTCGCAGAAAGTCTTCATCGTGCGTCCCGAGATCAAAATTTCTCACATTCATCACATTCGTAAAATCTAAACTATTCATATTCATCCAAATGATTTGGTGTAACATGATATTTAATCTACATAAAATTTCCATGACGATAATCAAATTTATTTCGATATTCCATGTTTTAACATTACCTACATAAATACATCAGACAAATTAATGTAACTTTTATTTACAACTGTCATATTATTTTGTCAATTCGTTAATTAACCTGAGCGATTAGATATAATTTATCGCGGCTTTTTATCTAACTTTGAACCCGAGTAAATGGATAATATTATTGTCTATTTTGTTTTAGACTGTCCGAATTGCTTCGACTGATGTGCCAAAATTATTTAGCAAACAAACCTAATACCACAGGCTACCGGATTCGTTAAAAACATTTAAATGTACAGAATATACTTACTATCTACAACAAATTGCTCTCCCATCATTAAAGCCAGACTTTACAAAGGACTGTTACAACTCATGAGACATGAGGCTCTAGTGCTTGTTTATCTACTGAGCGTTCGTAGTTAATTATTTCAAGGACACTGCTGAGACGTAGGCACAGTATAAATATAAGAGCCATTAGAGGGTTGTCACTCTAATGTATGCAAAATTGAAAAGTGTTTTATCGAAACGAAGTTCTATAACACGGCTTGCGGTTGGAGTTGACTAGTGAAAAGCTTAATTCATGACACAAAGTTCATGACACATCATAACATGTATATTAAAGTTAATGATACATGTTATGATGTGTCATGAACGCTTTTCACCAACATGGGGGCTGCGAAAATGCTAAAAAAAATTGTCTTTGCTTTCATGGTTTTCGAAGATGCTACAGCCGATAGTAAAGTAAAAATTAAAGTTCAAATTATTCTTCATGCGTGTCGTTTCCTTAGTTTTCGAGAACAAAATTAAAATCCAAGAAGGCGGCTGTATAATTGTTAACAAAAATTAGTCATGGTTGTAATTTTCATGGTTTTTGAGAAACTATGATTCGAAAGCTATGGAAACGACATCATGCCGAAAAAATATATAACTACGCAAACCGCTCGTGCAATTTTTAATAAGACCGCGGTTGTTCCGTGGCGCAAGAGATTAACCTATAACTCGACCACTCGTCTCGACACGGCACTCGATTGGTACCCGCAACTGAGAGCACCGCGACGTTCGCTTTGGTGTCTCGTCGATGCGCGCGTCTGTGAGTGTGCCATTTCGAACGCTTGGACGTAGTTTCTATACTGTCTATTTATACTGTGACGTAGGTGGCTCGCAGTGTCCTTTTACAGCAGTATTACTACTGCTTACTTTATTATACTGTCCATGGAGTTTTTTGTCCTTTCTTCTCCATAGGTACCTACTACGCTTTGGACTGACCGACCCCTTGACAACTCAAAAGTGCCTGTAATTGGTTTATTTGAAATAAATGATTTGAGTTTGAGTTTAGTTTGTGATTACACGCAACTATACGCAGCGAATATGGTCGAGAATTACGATGTCGATGGTGCGTGCAGTGTAAACCGCAGAGTATGAATGTTGTCAGTTTTTCAATTTCATTAACTGCACGCAATAAACTGACAAGAGAAATTACTAACATGCAAAGTAATTTCTGTTGTAAGTTTATTGCGTACAGGAAAAGATAGATTTACATAGAAATATCCTGACACTCCTAATCCTAAATATAATTTTACAAATGCGAAAGTGTGTTTGTTAGTTCGTTTGTTTGTAACGCTTTCACTCTGAAACGGTTCCGTTTAGACGTTGAAGATTGACATATAGGTCAACCATGTCCTGGCTTAGGTCATTGGATACTTTTAACCCGATATGTTCACGAGATCTAGGTATATTTGTCAATGTTCATTTTGTTTTTACCTACCACATATTTTTTTTGTTTCTTACATACATTCAAGCTCAGTCGATAAAATATCATCAATACCTGTAGATAAAATATCATCAATTGTTAAGTCAGTGTTACTTTAAAGCTTGTCATATTCATAACCTAAGGTTCACAAGTAATCCCCTATTTTCAAGATAATACAATTATAAAGGGGTCTGCAGAGCCAACACACAGACAGTTACAGGGTCTGACAGACCCCTTAATACAGAATAACATTGTTGATTGTAAGTATTGATTTTTGATTTGTGAAGATATTCTCTATGGGCGACCCGTGTACGTACAATAGTAAAATCAAGCCAAACAGTATGAGATAAGATAAAGATCATTTGAAATTTGTCCCAAACAGTGGCGTATCTAACAGACATCGAGAAAAAATATATTGAAATTGTTACCTGTTTTAAAACAATAAAAATTGTGAAAATTTAAGTTCTGAGATCCTTTGATCATTTCTTAAAATGTGGCTAAATTACTAAGCAATTTTTTAAATAGGTCAATTAATTAAGTTATAAAAAGTACACAGAATTTGTAGAACCTTGAAACAAAATGTGGTTGAGGTTGTTTCCTTTTGCTAAAATAAATGAATTAATTATGTTCTAGAGAATAATTAGGAATGAAGGTTCTGGGTGTACAATAAAACTTAATATAGCATATATTCGTCCAGGTTACTACTTCAGAAGCAGAATCTAAAAAAAAAAAACTTACAGACTTTTATCACAAAAAAATTACGAATAACAGTATAGTTTCTTTGCTTAGAAAGTAGGTACATAAAAAAGGTGTTAACAAACTCGATTCCTGTACAGTCTACCTTAAAAGAGGCATGCAAACTTTGAAAAAAAGAAAGTCGTCAGTCAAATTAAAATCAAATCAAGTCAAATTAAATAATTATTAGTAGTATACACAAAAATGAAACAACGTTAACTCAAGTCGTTCCAATTTGGCTCGAGCACATTCAGCTTTTCATTCCGATTGTTAAGACGCCAAACAAGAATTACTTGCCGTTTGTTAGTCCAAAACAAAGTGCTTTACGGTTTTCACTGCGAGTGGCGCGGGATGGCGCGAAGTGGCGCGAAAGTGGCACAATGTGGCGTGAAGTGGCGTGGAATGAAACCAGGATTATGGTCGCTTTATACTATCGAAATAAGAGTAAAAACGACAGATTTCAAAATCATTCGTTAGTAAAATTGACTTTCTTTAAGCAATTGATTGAAGATGAAATACGGTATGATGATGTCAGAACAAACATACGAGTACCTGTAGTGGAACTTAGTAGATGAATTTCAAAAGTTACCATTTTCTTTCACAGTTCAGTCTACCTTTGAAAGCACCCTCAGTACCTTAGTACCTTATTAAAACGAGAATAAAGATCAATGTGATTTTGAAAATGTTGTTTGTTGAAATTTTGCACCTAGATTCTGACGTTTCATAAGTGCCCATGTAGGTTTATGTGAAATAATATATTTTGATTTGATTTGTTGCAAAATCAGAGGTAAATAACTTTTAAGGGACTGTAGTAGTTATTTCAACGTCTTTTTACGTGAAGATCTAAAATTCATTGTTTTAGAACAATATCCTTAAATCCAAATTGTATTTTGTTTCAATCATTTATTTGGTAAAATCTTCAGAATTCATCGACAAATCGACAAACCGAAGTTTCCGATAAACCTCAAGTTTAAGAATTAATAATCTAAGAACCTGTCGGATTAAGTTACCATTTTCTATTTCACAGTTTGGTAATCTTCGAATCTTCTGCCTCGTTGGTTTAGTGGTCGCAAGGAGCTACTGCTGAGCATGAGGTCCTGGGTTCGATTCCCAGGTCGGGCAAAGTGTTATTGGGTTTTTCTATCAATAGAAATTCTAGTAGCAGCCCGGAGTCTAGATTAGTGCCCGGTTGATAGCAATAGGCTTGCCCCCTATTACATGGGACTTAAGCATAACTGGCGAAATGTGGGTGTACTATAGGTACATATCTTCCTAACCCTTCTGGGATTACAGGCGTGATGTTTTGAGATGTTAAGTAATCTTCGAAATGTAAAAGAAAAAATATTTCACCATTTAAGCAAAAGTGTTAAAACAACTTACTATTTTAGGACAAATAGAGTTACAAATCTCCAAAATAACAAACAGTGTCCTACACACTGGTGTCTACGGACAAGAAACTTAAAGATTTTATTTCAACACCACTACTTCCAAAACGATAAAGGAAAACATCTTTACAAAACATGGCATGACCTAGAACCAAAAATTCGAAAACATATGACATGTACCAACCCGCACTGGGCTCCCTCTCACAGAGAGGAGGCCTGTTTCCCAGCAGTGGGAACATTATTGGCTGATTGAAAAAACGAACGTGCCTAAGTAATGCCTATTGTTATACTGACAATGGCAAGTGACACGTTTACGTAACGCAGTAAACGCGGTACCCGTCAGGAATCCAATGTTGAGTCGAGTTGAGTAGAGTTGAGCGTTGAGTAAACAAATTACTGAGTAATGGCACTCTCGTCAGAGCGATTCAGTGAACGTACATCAGTTTGAGAGTACAATGATTGTATTTGTCACTGGATGTGACATTCAATCGTCAATCGTTTCTGAGGTGGAATTGATAATAACTCTTTTCCTAATTATACTAATGAATAAGGGTTTTCTTGATTTATGTTCTGAACTAAAATAATATTTATCATTTGTTTTCATTCCTAACTCAAAACATATTAAGTTCATTTTTATAATTGAAGATTCGAGAATAAACCTAGTAAGTTTTGTTGAAACCGTCTTAGTTTTGTTATATCGGGCACAAATTCTTATCTCAATACCTATTTTTCATTCAAACCTATAAATAAACGAAATGACCCTTAGCAACAAATCCCATGTTCACCACACACCAAAATACGTTCCGTTAAACAAACAATTCATCCTAAATCCTTCCAGTGCCCTAACCTTTCGAACCACAAAATTCTCTCGGTTTCAATTTTCCGTCTGATTTTTCGTCAATGAAAGCTGTCCTCCCCCTCTGCCTCACTCCCTCACCCCCTCCTATCTCGCCTGCGTCCCGCGCGATGATTCTCTCTTTGTGCGACAGACAGAACGTCCCACAGACGTAATTGCTTCTATATATATCACGCAAATTGAATTCCTACACAGAATGTTACGGAGTTTAAAGGATGTCGGAGTGAATGGGACAGTGTTGGATTTGAATCCCGGTGGAGTACTGTTTTTTACATTTTGCAATTCTGGTAAAGATTACACAGAAAAAGGAACAAACGATTTACAAACTGACATGTCACGACAGACCACCGCGTAACTAGTGTTCCATAGTTTTTTTTTTAAAATCTATAATTTATTATCATCTCAAGCGCAGTCAGATCCTAAAATTCTTTGGGCATGTTAGTAGGCGTGGAAAAGACTCCATAGAACGTCTTTTTTTTGTTTTATATTTTTCGTTGTTTGTCACTTGTGAAAATTGGAATTCTGCCACTCATAACATTGGTTTTATCCTTATTTCTCCAAATGTAGTTGACTACTATAGAACACTTTTGTTTGTATTAATCACTATAATTATTGTAGCTTTATTTATTTAGCATTGTGTTTAAACAGCCGTAATGTTTTTAATTTTGTTTACCGGAGTTTCGGCGCCTGCGTCTCTGGTCTACTTGCTTGTCACATAGATGCCATAGTGTCATGGAGCACTCTAGCCATAGAGTACCACAGACACTTGTGGCATAGACAAGTGGTTGATGTTACGTCGGGTGCTGACAAGCGGATAAAGTTATAAATATTTTATTTAGTGTATTATTTAAATATTTTATATAATTTGCACTTATTAATTTGCATTTATATTATTTATGTATTATTTGATCGATTAAATATTTCTGTATCTGTCCGTGACATCACAGTGGGCCCTATCAGAATACCAGCGCTGTGACACTTATTTTTAAGTGTTACAGCATTATGCTGAGATAGGGGCCTTTTAGCCTCGTACAGGACTTTGTTTTATTTTTATTTTGGTGTTATTCATTTTTATGTTTTTATGAGTGTGTTTACTTCAGTTTGTGATACTGCGTATCACACAACGTACTGTATATTGTGTATTCCTGTGCGAGTCCTAATAAATAGTTTTCTTTCTTTCTTTCTCTCTTTCTTTCTTGTGGTGCAAGGACGGTGGTCCCCGATGCGATGGACGGACCAAGTGAAGGCTGCGATGGGCGCTCCCGTGCACGAATGTGCCCGATTAACGGCCAGCAGGCATGGGTGGCGGGACTTCATACGGCGGGTACTGTCTGCTGCCCAACCTTCCGAAACATGATGACCACGACCACTCTGGCAAGAGTGAAACGACCAAGAAGAAGATATTTTCATCATACACAATCCTGTATCATATTAAATATAGCCATCTATATAGTGAGAATAATATATAATGAAAGTAAATATCAAGGTTTGAAATGACACTAACTGACTGACGAAGATTGCTGGCAGGGAAGCTATGGTACGAGTATATTTGTGTGTACGTGAGCATGCGATGAAACAAAAACTGTTCGCGAATTGGTGTTGTTGTGAAAGTGTTAACGTGATAATATACGTTTGATACGTGGAGTTATATTCAGTCTGATCAAGGTACAGAAATAAGAGAGAATAAGAGAGACTTGTCTTGTGTTGTTTGTGTGTGAAGTAATAACTTTACAAAGTTGTTTTACAAGATTCTAATAATGGATAAAACATGTAGGAGATATAACAGTCAAAGAAATTTAGCAGTACATCCAAATTGAAATAAATTTTATACTGATCTGCGGGTTAAAAGTTGGCGTCCCGTTGTTAGAAGTCCACGTGGTGATCGGGCCGAGAAAAGCGCTGGGATTGGCGATACATCCAAAGGGTGAGACGGCGCGGATTTCAAGAGGCGAAGCAGGCCATTGGTATTTTTGATGTGGACAGCCGGGATTCCTTCTTTTATACGGATGAGGATTGACCTGATTTTTATCAAACAGAATTTTAAGCCTTTTTCTTTTGCTGATTATTTTTTTGTACGAAACAACCACCGGTTTTCCCGAGTGAGGCATTCGTTGTAGTATAACTTTCTCGAAACTACTTCTATTTCTATGACAGACGGGGTGAGATTATGCCTTGTTCTTGCGGCTTGCAAAAACTCATCGCGTTTTAAATAGCTCCGTAGAAATCAAACCACCAGTTTTCTTGAGGAAGTTTCGGTATTATTTGAAGATAGTGTGCGGCGAGGGGCTACTCTTTTGCATAGTCTAGGTCTTGCTCTTCCAAAGTTTTCGTGGTTTGGTTCCTTGATTCAGTCATTTCTAACCCGTTCTTTAGAGTTAATGCCTGTTGCTGGCTACTTAGTTGTTATACTCAGCAAAAGCATACGGAGTAGCAAACAGAAAAAAAAAACAATCGAAAAATAAAATAATTAAATAAGTTGTAGCAGCTAAGAGATGACCAGTCCAAACTGACGCGGACGGTGCCGTTAAATGATAAATTATTTTATTTCTTTAAGTAAGTTACAAACTTACTTAAAGAAATAAAATAATTTAAAAAAACACTTTACAAATCAATAATATTTTAAAAACTAGATGAGAGCGGCGTTTCCTATCCGACTACAAGAAGAAAGGCCGAAACAAACTCAGAGGTCACAGTCTCTTTTAAAGTCCAGACATAATCTTGGTCAGATCATGTGAAGACCACCTCAAATACCATTTCAGACACCATATTGGTGTCTGAAATGGTAGTTGAGGAAAGATCCAAGACCACAAATATTGAGTGAACCAGTCCAGTCAGTGCAGACATTTGTCAGTAATCATGCAGCTCAACTCAGAACTCAAGGAGCTCAACGATTAGACGAACATTACAAAGAAAGGACATTTGGGTAGGCCGCATAATTTACTATACTGTCAGACCATCATTAAGTTCAGTTTCAGTTAGTTAACTGAAATAAGAAAAAAAAAAAAACAATGGCGCACGCATTCGTCACATTGTAAACATTAAAATTATATATGACTTTAGACATTAAATATTCATGTCATAGTCCACATTGTTTGCGAGCTAATTCAAATAATCGTGTCTCACATTTTCGCGCAATGATTTATTAAGAAATCAAGTGTCGATTGAAACCGGACGAATCGTACGATAGACTTCAAATGGCATTTATGGATGGTGGCCCTTCTAAGGCAACCGTGTACCGTTGGTATAACGAATTCAAGCGCGGTCGACTAACTTTGGGGGATGAAGAAAGAAGTGGTCGCCCTTTGACGGCTGTTACGGAAGAAAACGTGCTGGCAGTGAAAATTTTAATCCTAGACAATAGGCGAGTTACGTATGAAGAGATTCAGCACATACCGCAGGTTGGATAAACCTTTACGTAATTCTACACGTGCCTCTTCGCGTGTGGAGGATAGTTTCACGCTGGGTGCCGCACAACCTCACCGATGCTCAGAAGCAGCCCCGGGTGGAATAGTACCTTGATATGATCAACACAATTTGAATCTAGCTCGTCTCGGCGTGTTCCATCCAGAAACGAAGCACCTGTCGGCGGTTTGGGTGTTTCGAAACGAATCAACGCCTACCAAAGTGAAGCGATCTAGAAGCGGGAGGAATATTTTGATCGCACACTTTTTCAATTTGACTTTCTACTTGGAGTCAATTCCTTTACGGGCCCAAAGAAGCATTAACGCTAAATGGTATACTACCAAATCCTTGTCAGAGTTTTCTCTGTTGTGAGCAGTAATCGACCAAACACAGGGCTCCGCGGGCTACTGCTCCACCACGACAACGCGCCTTCGTGTATCGCGCTCAAAACGAGTTACTTCTTGGACAGCACGCCGGTCAAACTCCTGGGTCACCCTCCTTACAGCCCTGACCTAGCACCGTGTGACTTCTTTTTATTCCCGAAAATTAAAAATCATTTGAGGATACAATTTTCGTCGCAGGAAGATGCGCTGTCAGCGTTCGAGCAGGCTGTAAACGAGGTGTCTACGGCGGACTGGAAAAAGTATTTCAAAAACTGGTTCTGACGTATGAAACTTTGTATAGAGGCTAGTGGAGTGTACTTTGATAAGATTTAATAGAAAATATTTACCAGATCATTTATTTTTATTTTCGCAAAACTTTCTGAGTGGCCCACATAGACCTTGACAGTAAAGTACGCTTTCTAGCATAGTTTCTGTTTAATAAAAGATTTGAACTCATTAAGACTTAATTCTTGAATGTGGCTAGGAAGTTTATTTTAAAAACGTATACATTGGCATTTTAGCAAGCCAACAATTTTCTGAGCCTGATATTAGGAATAACAAACTTGTGTTTGTTCCGGGTATTTATATTATGGATATCGCTGTATTATTTAAAGAGATTTATATTTTTATGTGCATCGAAAAGATTTTCATCAGTATGCTAAGAAGGATTATTTTATTCTCTTAAAATTTGTCTTTGAGGGAGTGTCTGGGACCTAATTAATAAATTGATGGCCCTTTTTTGTAAAACAAAAATTGTCTGAATATCCGCGGCATTTCCCCACAGCAGAATACCGTACGACATCACACTATGAAAATAACTAAAGTGTACTGACTGTTCCTAAATCAGTAAAACCACGAATTTTTCTAACGGTGCATGCTGCAGAGCTAAGCTTTTTCGACAATTTATCAATATGGGTGCACCATTGAAGCTTGGCATCCAAAGTTATGCCAAAGAATACGGTGATTTTCGGGTATCAACTCTTCACCCTTTATAAGAACACTAGTCTCTACTTGTCTAACACGAACATGACAAATGGATCAGCACCATACAGCTCAACTATTCTAAATAATTCAACACACGTGCCATCGTCAGCGAGACATTAGAGTGAGAATGACATACTATCAGCTGCCAGGGCACATTCAAGTCAATGAAAGACATATTACCCGATAAATTGTAGCTTTATAGTACTCATTGCTCACACTTGTGCTATGCAATTATATAATACAAAGAAGATTGAGTTTATACAATGCTAAGACAGTCTTACAATCTTCAGTAATAGACACCCAACCTCAAGTTATTCTAATATAACAAAACATCACGCCTGTAATCCCAGAAGGGTTAGGTTTAGAGGTGTACCTTTAGTACACCCACATGTACTAAAACATAATTTATTTTTAAAGTGTAAGTAAAAGTGTTGTTTATTCTATTGTCTTCTCTCTCTAAAAATCTCTTTCAAATTACAACTCTGAACCGAAAATCTTTTAATACCAAACAGCCATTGAAATTGCTTATTTTAATTGAACCCAGAACCATCTGCTTGTGCGACAAACCTATCACACTGTGGTTTCTAAATTCAGTTCCATTTAATGTCATGTCAACATACACATATAATGATATGAATGGTTGTAGCTATAGAACCTAGCTATTGACTGCCTCTTTGGTCTTGTCATCTAGTGGTTGCAAGCAATAATACTGCAAACACTTATGTACTATTACGCTTTGGGCAAATGTTTTTTTTGTGTTTTCCGTGAGGAATTTCTCATTTGCAGCCCGGAGTCTGGATTGGAGTGTCCGTTTATTTACCGGACATTCAAACACAAATTACGAAATGTCCCCCCTTCTAACCTATTCTGTGGAATATACGTATAATGTATCATGTTTATTTTTAATGCGATTGTAGCTACAGCGCTAGCCAAAATCGTAAGAGTAGCAGTGTATTTTGTTCCACCAATATCCAAGAACCAATCATATCAGCAAACATGTTAGACATTGATTTTCAGATGAGAGACTAGCTCACCATTCTATAAGGTCAAGGCAACCAGAGACAGCTAACTGACGAGGGTCCAAGTGTCATATTCACTTGCTTTTACGTCCATGACTCGGTAAGATGACGTGAACACGTGATGAAGGGTTATTAAAAAAAAACGTAATGAAGTGGAGAGTTGAGGGTTGAACATAATTCGGTTTATTCAGATTGAAATGACACTTAGAATCAACTCCGAGGTGGACATAACTGATACGTTAGCACAACATAGACAATAGTATCTACGAGTTCTTTATGAAGCGTATTAAACCAATTATAGGAATTCATGTTTAATGAAGGACTAACGCAATATTCAGTACTATTAACACATATTGTGGACCATAATAGTAATTATTATCTGATGAATAAATATATTTTAAATAAAGAGTTTAATATTTCAAGGTATTTTTGACCCATCAAACAGTCGGTGTTACAATTTTCCACCATAATGGCACCGGAATAAACAAAACGCTAGTGGTCGAGATCCTAATGCGCCGTTTTATAGTTTTCAAATCTGCAGTTTGTATGCACGTAATTTGTGAATTGTTATGACAGTGTGACACACTCAAACATAGTACGTGTTTATGAGTATGGCGTTATATCTCAAGCATTCATAAATTCTCCCCTCCGTCACTCAGGGGGCTCGGTAAAACTTCCTGTACAAATATCATAAAAGAGATGTTCAAATTACTTACACTTACAGCCATATTCTAAGTCGTAACTTCGAAATCTACTTGACTAATGACTATGTCGAGGAGACCTCAAGGCATGCCTCGGAAGACCCTCAAATACCGATTTAGTATTTGTGATATTTCATAGTCGTCAGATTAAGGAAATTATGAGGCTCGAATGAGTGTGAGTCGAGGTAATATGTCGCGAATACGCAAATATTTAATAAACTCTTCAAAAGACATTATGAAAATCGGGTAAAATAGGCATGTTTTGGTTAAAAGTTCCTTGTTGACTACGTCAAGGAAGCCTCAAGGTAGATGACGACGTCCCATTTTGACAATTGGTTCCTCAACTCAAACTCATCTCGACTGAGGAAACTGTTTGAGATGTGAAGTAAAATTGCAACTATGAATATCAAATACAAGTGAGGTTGAGTCAAGTCGAGGAAATCGTGAGGTTTTCACTTAGAATATGGGAATTACGGTTAAAGATATTTATTTCTCAAAAGAATTACAAATTCACTAGAGAAAACATAAGTAGGTTTCGACAAATTTGTGACAACACATTGTACGTAATTATCTTAAAACTAACATTATAATAACACTGACAGTTTAATAGTCTTTTCGTATCAAACGAAACAAATCTGAAGTAGGTAGTCTTACGCAAGGAACAGCAGAACTTTAAGCTAAGCGGGTAGGTTGCATTTCAACGGTTGTAGCGTGTTTACTAAGGCCTACACCATAGTGCAAAACAAAAACAAGAAACGAACAAAATATAGCAATGTAATACTTTGTTTCATTTACTTGTTTAAATTAACGTGTAAGCAAGGATTTTATGCAGATTTATAAGGATTGGTATATTATAGATATTTTATTGTAATATGATTTTGACGAAAGATGATTTTTTAAGTTTTACGAATTACGCCTTTTAACAGTTTTAGCGTCACAAAGAATAGAACATATTACTCTTTTGATAAATTTAATAATTAAATCGTATACCCCGCATTTTGTCCCACTAATTGAGTGAGAAACGAAGGAAAGCGTTATTAACCCTTTAAATACTCTTATTTTATTTAATCTGTCTACATTGTGTCCTTCAAAAGCCGAGGGAACTTGGACAGACAGACAAACGAAAAAGTATTGTGACGTGTTTTATGCATAGTTTACCGAGCTTAGTAACGAATGCTTTGTAATTGTGACAAAAACGTTTACCTTGATTTCGAATAGCATTTTTTTAAATTTTATTATAATTAAATTTAACTTAAATAAACCGACCAACGAGGCGAGCAGTGATGGCCCAGTGGTAACGGCCGCGACTTACGAGGTGTAGGTCGTAAGTTCGAACCCAGACAGGCGCTTAACTTTGTGTAAATTATTTCATCACCACTGCTCTCAAAACGGCAAAGGAAAACATCGTAAGGAAACCGGCATATCTAAGAACCAAAACTTCGCGTGCTGGATTACGGCCCACTCCCTCTCACAGAGAGGACGCCTGTGTCCCAGCAGTGGGAACATAATAGGCTGATTAAGCAAACCGAAAAACGGTAGGTTTAATCTCGCCAAGCGCAGGGATTCCAACCTTGACGGCCATACTGTGCGGACGTGTGCTAGCTGTATTTCACTGTTTTTTTTTCACATTGGTTTTGCAATAAATTGAAAAAACTAAGTGCGCCGAGTTTTACTACATGTGTAAACAATCTGAATTAATGCTTAGGGCTATTGTTATGACGGTTAGCCACTAAGGACAAGTACTAAGACCGTGTAAACTCGGCAGTTAGTACAGTAACTTAGTTAGGTAGGGTAGTAAGTTAGTCGTCAATTCTAGATACAATTATCAAAATAAATTCTTTGCGAAAAAAGATTGAAACAATTGCTAGGAAACTGAAATAGTCAGAGAGATTTTGTGCAAATAGTTTTAGAATTTATTTGACGTCGATCGGCACGTACGTGTGTGCTGGAGTTAGTCACTCATGCTGCTAACTATTGGGACTAAACTGAGAGTTGTAGCCTGAAACAATTGGCTTTGTGAACTGGTGATTTAAACCCCTAAAGTCTGAACCCAGTCTTACCATGGTTATCGTGTTACCCAGTTACTGGGTTAAGGAAGTCAGATGGGCAGTGTGTATGCGGCTAAAAGGTTTTAAAAACAATGTCTGCATGCAAAATAGGAACAATCATATTTAGTCGACCGCGTAACTGCTACCACTTTTCACAAACTCCCAATAAATTAAAACTTCAATTGCCACTCCAAAGACGTGTTTTTTTTAACACAGAGCCATCTTGTTATAAGTTTAAGAAGATCTCAATAAAGTTGCTACTCACAAAAATGTGAACAAAAGAGGAAACTATCTATCTGTCACATAGGTCTTAAAGCAAAACTAAACATTGACGTTTTACGACGCGCAAGTGACATTCAAACTTAGGGTGGTGAAGTACAATAATGTTAAAGTATTTCAAGTTATTTCAAAATGTCATATAAATCAACCTGTTTTAGAGAATAATAAATCAAGAATTTATTAGTGTTCACACACGGTCAATCCCGACTAATTGGTTGTTTGTTTGTTGTTTTCGCTTTCACGCAAAACCGCACATAGGTAGACCATGACATACAGAAGATTATCGGCTACTACTCTTACTATATAACAAACAAAATCGTCATCAGCAGCTATTATAACATAATTGTTTGGTCAATTCTCGGACGCAACATCAAATAGCAGGCTTATATATATAATATGCTAGGCGAAGCAGCCCACAGCTGACGAAACAAAACATAGTAACATAACGCCTTCCGATCAATTAGCACTAGTTCTGTTTGCTCGGTAAGCAACGTGTCTTTCAATTTAGCACTCACCTGTACCCTTGTTGGACCACCCGCATCCCTTTCTTACGTCTTGTTGGAGTATAGCCGGAGGCGGAGCGGTAAATACCCAAATGGGTGTCACTCAATTTGATGAGGTGGTCCCTTTTGTTAGCACTTCTGACACATTGTTTACAATGTTGATCTTTCCATATAAAGCTAAGCTTACTTATATTTTTACATATGGTATTTATTTTCTATCTTAAACTATTTACAGCTTTTTACTAGCCAGCCTCTAATGTAAAACACAATAGTTTTATACAAAAAATTCAAAATACAAAAATATATTGAAAAAAAAACATATCACAATTTCGTGCACGTTAATACTGCATTAGTTCAGTAACTGAGACACAGTTATTAGCACGCACCCCAAGTGGCAAAGAGTAAAGGCAAGTGAGTTCCTTAAAAAAATATTTTGGTTATACTTATAGGTACAAACTAGACATACACATTAATAAAAATAAAAATATGTAAATCAAACCTGAAACTTACTTTAAAACCACAAAAGAGACCATTACACAAAAAAAATGTAACTTAATTGAAAACTACAGAATCGGAGATGACATGACAGATGTCGCCTCCGATAAAAATAACACGAACATAAAATAGGAAAATGAGGATATTGTGTTGTCAAGATCAGCCGCACGTCGAGCACGCCCACCACCTCCGGACTAGTCGCTCAGCTCCGCCTCGCCGCCGCTAGTAACCAGCACTACTGTGAGCGCTGTGACGACACCGGCCGCGGTAGTTGCGTCGAGCTCCAGCGACGAGTATTTCTACCCGCCCACAACGCCACCACCTGCTCTCTGCCTCTATGGCCTCTGATAGGGTCCCACCTCCCGGCGGCAGTGTGCAGCGCATGAGAAGGACACGATCCGACAATGAAAACGTCATGCACTCATACTATGGGTCTACCTACAGAGGGGGGAAACAATCTGACCGCGTACCGTGTTCGGATGCTCTCTTTTTTAGGTTCTTGAGCCAGCCAGTCAACGTTTTGGCACAACGACTGTCGAACGGACTGGACCGCTTTTGGCTGAAATGGCTAATTAGTTCACAAACTTGCCTGGCATCTCAGTTCCAGTCATCCTTAGTATGGATCGCTACCGCAGTTTCTAACAACAGGCGTTACCCACCTGCTCCATAAGCAAGGTAGGACTACCTACCACGGAACCCAAGAATTATAGACCGATCAGGTGTTTGTCGACGGTCTATAAACTTCTTACATCCATTTTGAGAGCGAAAATTAATACGCACATTGACAGTAACTCCATTATGTCTGCCTCTCAAAATGGATGTACTTACACGGGTCTCGAGGTACTTAGGAGCTACTCCTCATCGACATGGCCATCATCTAACTGGTTCGGCGCTCCCGCAAGGATCTGTCAACATGCTGGATAGATTATCAGAAGGCTCGACTCAGAGGACTCGGTGCCACATACATGACTCATGAGGGTGCTGGAGTTGTACAAGGTTTATAAGGTCTCGAAGTACTTGTTCACTGGTCACTGTAGTTAGAAGGAAAGAACGTAACTGCCCTGGGCTTGGCTACGCCGCAGCACGTGGTCCGTCTTGAGGTCACAGGGCAGGCAGCAGAGTAGGGGAGCGACCCCGGAGGTCACAAGACGTGGGCAGCACCACGCAGGGATGTACGACCGTGTGTAGACACGTGGTCCGCTCAGGCAGGGGCCCCAACACGTGGCGGGCGTGTGGTCTCGGGCACCCACGAGCCACGTGGCGGACGTGGGGTCTCGGGCACCCACGAGCCACGTGGATGGCAGGTTCAGGCGGCGGTAGAGGCCGCGTGGGTAGTCCGCGTGACGGGCGTCTCTCCACCGGTAGGGCGGAGGCAGCAATGACGTCTGTCAGCGGTAGGCAGGACGTGTATCCCAAGACTAGAAATACTGGAACCCTGGAATCAGCGCGAGGCGGGTGCTCCCGTAAGCGTTGTGCCACTACTGCAAGCCTCCGTCGATGTGTGCGTCTCCCTCCCAGCCGTAAGCCCAAAGCAAGGTGGATGGAGGAAGACTCACCCATCGTAGCGGCTTACAATTATAGGTTATGCCGTGCACATGCCGCGGGCATTCTCGGAGGTCCCTCGGCGCGGGGCCAGGCGATTTAAGCGAACAGCAAGGCGCAGCGCGGCGAGACAAGCATAGCGTAGGATGCGAGAAACATGCGCAAGCATTCACAGAGAGGTGCAGTAATGGTGACAGGTGATGTGGCAGAAGCCACTATAGGTACATAGCTTTCTCGACAGTCATAGTGGGGCTGCCGAGAACAATTACAATAGCTGCCAGACCGCGCAGACAGAGTTACATAAAGAATGCGATCTGACAGGACACAAATAAGAGTATAGGCAATCACTCTGAGCACTTAACCGTTTATCTCGGGGCTATGTAAACTTACTACAAGGCCTGCTTGATGCGAAGGAAAGAGGTCGTCAGGCGTCCAGCGGGGTATTTATATAGCAGCAACCCACACCTCGACACTGCGTGACGTGGTGGTAAATTGAAATATTTAGGAATGTCACTCTCGTAAAACCGTAACTAGAGATGTGCGTTTTAGTTGATCTTTAGGAAATCTACTACAACGCTACAATGGGGCAATGGAGGACAGTCCTTCGCTATTCGGGATGTCAACGGATACATGGGAATGACGAGTTTGTGTGGATTAAACGGCAAATACTTCAAGGCGACAGTTTGAGTCAATTTTGGTTCTGCTTAGCTCTGAATTCTCTAAGCACACTGCTGGAGCATTCTCTATCTCTCCTCTATCTCTCCTTCTGTACATGGATGAATTGAAAATCTTTGCCCCCAACAAATTGCGACTGATGCAGCTACTGAAGGTAACTGAAACTTTCAGTAGCGCCATCAGGATGGAATTTTGTGTGGACAAATGTGCAGTCATGCATGTAAAGCGAGGTGATATTATGGAATCCGAGGGAATTCAACTTTCTGATTTAATACACCTTAGATCCCTCTCCTCATCCGAAAGATATTTGGGTATGTCAAAAGCGTTAGGCATCAATTGTACTGACATAAAGCAATAGTTGAAGGAGCGCTTCCTTGGCTGCCTGAAGAAGGTATTAATTAGTCTTCTTTAGGGTGGAAACAAGATGCGAGCCTTCAAAGGTTGGGTTATGTCGGTTTTGATGTACTCTTTCGGCATACTCAAATGGACTTAGACCGAACTCGACGCCCTGGATAGGTGGGTCCGTACACTGCTTACCGCAAATCGGATGCATGCATCACCCACGATCATCGGTGATGAGACTGTATATCCCGCGGGGGTCGAGGCTTTTTAAATGGGAAGAGCCGCCACAACTGCGAGGTGTGCAGTCTCAGGGAATATTTTCTAAAAGTGGAAGTGGGTATGCACCGTGATGTGGTCGCAGTGGACAAAGGACTCACGCCGCTCTCCATGGCTAAAGGGAACTGGCGCAAACCTGTAGTACTTTCTACCGATGACCGCAAGGCGGTATGGCAAAGCAAGGAGCTTCACGGGCTCTTCATGAGCTTGATGTAGATTTCTTAGCGTCCGTATCCTGACTAAGTTTTGGTGACCTTTTCGGGGAAACTGAAGGTTTCATCTGTGCAATTATGGGCGAAGTTATCTTGACGATAAGCTACCGGAGACATATTATGAAGGACGTCCCGTCCGGTTAACGTGTGTCGGGCATGCCACCGTCCGGGTAAGTCCAGGTTGCTGACGGCGAGTACTTGCTCAGGCATAACCAAGTAGCCAGGATGATTCAACAGCAACTTTGAAATATGAACTTGTGGATTCTGAAGTACCGGTCGGGCACATACTTGTAAGCCCAGTTGTGTGCCTGACCCAGTTCTCGAGCATGACCATGTCACGTGCTGGGATCGGTCTATTATTACTGACAGGACTATTTTCGCAAATAAGCCTGACATAGAAGTGATAGATCATGATGATGATCATTGATGTTACCATTCCACGTGACGAGTACCTCGTGAAAGCTGAGAAAGAAAAACGAATTAAACATCTCGACTTAGCACACGAGGTTGTTGACATGTGGATTGTGAACTCGGCTGTCATTGTGCCGATTGTCGTATCGGTCAACTTCTCTCGAAGCTTTCGTTAGGCGCTTGGATCAAGGGCCTGATTCAGAAGGCAGTACTCCTCGATACGGTTCGCATCGTGAGGAGGTTCCTGTCTCTGAGCCCTAACTACCGGTAGCTTGGACCCTGCTCCCGATACCGGCCGACTACTATTTTTATTTTATTTTTTTAAATAAGGAGAAAAATTTATAAAAACTGCTGCCTCCTGTAGGTACTTGTCATACTAGTTCATATTAGAATGCCATAGTAGTATATTACAATATCCTGTTCTTATGTAGGTAATAGAAGTGTAAATTATTTTTATCAAATAAAAGTAATATACGCAAACTTGTGTGATTTCTCTATGCCGTGTTTTAAAGACAAACTCACATTAATTAATCTTGTTTGTTTAACAGGTTAATAACAGCAACAACTGATTGGTTAGAATACACTGAATACAAAATAAAAATTCAAAAACAAATAACCCTCCAGTAACCAATGTTTTAATAGAGGCTCGTTAAAATCTATTTGATCGATTACACTTCTGCTGTTTGACACACCACCGTAGGCACTGTTAAAAAAACTTTAAACGAAGAAATTGAGACGCCTTGTGTTAAAATAATACCTTCTTTGAATCCGGTTTATTTTATTGAATTATGTTATTTGTAATTACTTAGGTATTATATACACTGTTATATTGAGATAAAAGAAGTAAAAGAAGATAGTTTTATTAATTCGTAATTTCATTCATTTGTTAAGACTTAGGTATGTAGATTTAAATTTTTTACAATGTTACAATAATATAGTCAAAATTAATAATTAAATATTAAACAGATAAGATCATTAATTAAATATTAAACAGATAAGATCATTAATTAAATATTAAACAGATAAGATCATTAATTCGTATCAGTAATCGTTATCAGTACAAGAGTAACGGTCGGTGTGTGTGTGTGTGCGTGTGAAGTGTAGGTACTTTAAGTAATAATAATAATAATAAGCATGTGTCCCACTGCAGGGCACAGGCCTCCATTTCGATATTCCACTCAAATAAATTCTGAGCTTGAAGTAAACAAAATTAAACTAATTATCTGTACTTACATAAATATAATTTGTGGAAGACAAGTGATCTAACAGCGTAAACGTGGGACAGGTTTCCCGTTAACAGAATAAGTAGGTACAAACAAAACAACATTGTTTAGATTATTTCATATTATGTGTTCCAACTACCTACATAGAGATTAATAACCCGCGAGATAACACTGTCCTAGATTTGAAACGTTTTTCATTTCCCCCGTGTTAAAATTTTCAAATATTTCTGCACGCGTTTTTAACAGCACCTCAACCAAAAACCCACCTTATTTTTTACACACGAAAGTAACATTTGAAAACTACAAAAGAAAGTACAACATTACATCTGACACGCTGTAAAATAAACACTATTTTTCTTGAAACAAAGTTGACTTTCAAATGTGCTTATGTTGGTAGGTTGTTATGTGTCTCACGTATTAGATTAGGCCACGCGCAGTTCGCGCGATACCACGTCTAGCCGCGTCGCGCGTCAGATAAATTCGCTGATTTATAAGCGACGTGCGACAAAACGCGGCATATTGTCAGCTCGGGCGAACTATTCATTATAAAATAAGTGTGCAGGCGGCATACGAGCCTTGCTTAATAAGATGGCGTCGTTAAAACGAGTTGGGAATTTCAGTTGTTAGCTTTATAGTTGTTTCGAGGATGTAATTTGAAAAGTTTAAAGAATTAGCGTTGACTGAGTTTGAGTGTTATAAAATATAATTAATGTGACTCAATTGACATAATGTCTGTCTAAGAGGTTAGCTTGTATAGCTCCTCCCGTGGGTGTTATACAATAAATCATAATGTAGACGTTCAAAAGTGCCTTTTAAGTGCCTATTTGAAATAAATGGTATGACTTTGACTTTAATTTCATAATTGTTTTATGTAGGTCCTGTGACGTCGACGAATAATTGAAGTTATTCTTCTTAGCATGTCGATGGTAATCTAAATAGACTCGGTCCAGAAATCGACTCCCTATTTGGCGCCATCACTATATAGCGTCCATAAGTTCCTGTAACGTGCTGACGACAGGATACGCAGGAAGTGGATAACCACAAACAAACAACAAACAAACTTCAATTAAACAAACACAAAGTACTCAGACTAAATTCAAACAAATTAAATCACATAAACTTCAACAAGCCCTCATTCGCAATAAAAAACAATAGCCCGAACATTTCAAAACTAATAACACTACAGACACATTTGCCAACTCAGTAATAACGATAAAAAATGCATCCCATACCCATACGATAAGCATAGAGATAGATACGCGTCCATACGCTTCAATATATTATGGGTTCGCGCGGTTATAAGTGCCATTGGGCACACGTGTCGCGCGGGTTTGGACGTGCGCCTTTAAATTCAGTCGCGTTATGAAGGGATAATGCATTTGTGAGAATGGTGGCGTTAGATTATGTCGGGGAAATGTGTGTGTTTTATTTGTTCTTGAGCTACTGCTGACTTTCTTGTGAGAAAGGTCATGAAGTATTTTATCGCTTTTGGATTATGGCACTCATATTCAACAGCTACACTGCAGATGACGTCATTTACTGGTTGAAAACGGTGGAGCATACGGTGGAGGTCTGCCAAGCTTGGGCGGAGCACCGCAGTGTCCTCGCGAAGGCGATCGGCGGCGGCGATCTTTCGCGTCCGGCCCTGGTCCATGCCATGATACGGAGCGAGAGGGAATGGAAAACCGTCACCTCCTTCTGCGAAGCAGTAATGCTCGCGAAGGAGGAGGCAGAGCGCGTAATGGAGAGAGCCTTGCGCCCTCACACCCCTAGTCGCCATAGGAGACGCCCTGGACGTCAGGAGTCGTCTTTCCGACCACCGAAGGCGCGGGTTTGCGGACGGCGAGCTACCCATTGCTTTGGTTAGAACTAGGCCCGGGTCGACAGCACACATTGACGGGGTCCTATAGGGCCGATGTCTGAGGGTCGCGGGATGTTCGAAAATAGATACCATGGCCCTGGCACAGGCAACTGAACGAACATGGGTGGGTTTTTGTCTGACACGCCCTCCACCCAGAGCGGGAGAAGTCATTTGATGATTTCCCACCCAAAAAAAAAAAGAGGTACTGATTGGCTATTTGTGAGTGTTAATTTTGAATAATGAACTCAACCCTTTCATTATTCTGCGTCAACAAATCGCTTTTTATATTATATATTACCTTTATCTCCTATTTTGTCCTTGGTAATGTACATCAGATTACAATATCACGAAAAAACGCGTCACTGCCAAACCTGAGCGAGCTAAATTGCCCAATAGATCACTGTGCGTAGTCTCCACGCGTCTTACAAATGGGAGGGTAGACGGTAATAAAGCGGCTGATGTATGGAGTGTCAGTTGTCGCGTCGATCGCTTCAATATAGACGCGCATAAATCGCGCGACGAGATTTACGTGTCGCACTCGGACGCGCGGCTGTTCGTGGACGCACGCACTTAGAGATGTGTACGTAGTTAGATTTTGGTTGTTAAGAATAATCAATAATTTTAATACAAATAAAAAAATAGGTATTTGATATAATAATTTTACCTTTTTTCGCAGGTGGAATTGCACTTGTATATTTGTTACTTCGGGTAATCTAATTGTTATCATGTAAGGTCAGTAAAATTAAGTGTGTAGCAAAGTGACTACCAATTTAAATTGTCCGTATATTTAAATAACAGCTGTTATTCTTTGACATTTATACTAAATGGTTATATTAAACACGGCAAATTGACGTACTTAGTGTGCCAGTTTTATAAACAAATAATTTTCCGGACTGTAACACTTAGAACATGTTCGCATGGAGATATCACGGCGGGACTTTCAACTCTCGGTGTTGTCCCGAGCATTGAGAATCCAAAACAGAGTGCGTAGCAGCGCGTCGAAAAAAAAACTGTTTGATTATCAACTTTCGGCGCTTAGCAGTGCGTTGAAGATCCAGTGTGCGAAAAAATCCGTCTGAGCGAACGTGGACCTAGACTCTGACAGCGCCTCAATTCCAAAACAGTAATTAGTTGTAGTGTTTCTACTGACCCACCATAATTTTTTTGGAAAAGGCTGGAAGATTGATTTGTTACTTGATAAGTATATGTCGGCGCATCATCGCCGTTGTTTGTCGAAGTCAGACATGTTGGTGCAACACCAATATATCACAAAAATACACGGTAATACTGAATGGCAGGAAGATGTTTAAGAGACTACAAAGAAAATACCTTACTTCAACTCAGGGTGTTTATTCCACGAGCAGCGTATAAAGAATGTGTTTCCATTCGCATTACAACAGTTTTTATACACAAAATTATTGCCTAACTTTACCGCGAATCTTTACCGCCAATTAGAATTTATTGAAATCAAGCGGGTATGTCAAAATAATTCATTAACATTATAAATCATTCAAACGGATATGTCAAGATAGGTAAATCCTTAATACCAACAAACTTAAAATAAAGTCAACCGGAAAAGCACAATATTTTAAATAAATCAAAAGGAAGTAGGTCAAATAGAAACTTTAGTATAAACTGAACCGGAAACAACAATATTTTCAATAAATCAAAATAAAAACTTAGCATAGACTTAACCGGAAATACAAGTATTAATTTAATAAATATCATGGAAGTCAGATTGAGTACAAAATAATCGAAAACAAGTTAAAATTAAAATCAAGTAATTTGTTTGGCGCCCATATATACCTACCGAACCCAATAACATAACTATCTCCAATTTTGGCGTACTGGAGTTAGTAAACCTCAATCTCTGGTTCTAACGCAAACATGCGACCCTGTGACGTGTTGACAGCTATTTGTTTGACAGGGACAGATAGAATTGTACTGTCTATCATCAGTAGCGATCTGTCTTAGGTTATTGGGTTTAGCCGTAAATATATGCTTGTTCTAGGAGTTAAAATAAAACGTCAGTGTATGATAAAGAATAGTTTTACTATGCGGATTATGTTTGTGAGATATTTCCATATGCTGCCGCTGTAGCAAATAAAATCATAAAAGATTTGTGAGAAAGTTTATATAAATGCAAATGTGATCCAAATACTCGTACATACAGCAAATGCCAGGAATTTATTACAAACAACTTACATTACCTTATATTGTCCCTTTTAAATAAATAGTTCAGTCAAAGAGAATAGTATTTTCATTATAACTGGAATTTCTTTATAACTAAATGAAAACTCAAGCAGAACTAAACGGCTGTTTATTAATATGTTGATACCTTCTGAGCTTTTATGTTTTTAATTAAGAGTGATATAATAGTAAAGCCAGTGAAATTAATTGTTAAGCCAATTGCCTACCCAGTGAACATACAACAGAATATATTCAAATCACAAGTGTGATTCTTTGATCGTTGTATGAAATGGCTATAACAGTGCAAATTTACGAATGGTAACAATTTGCTTAATAATTAATTACACAGACAATGTAATTATTTTATTTATTGAAATTGAGCTACCAATATTTGAATAAGTACTTGTACGGTTCGATCATTTAGAAACTTTCTTCAAAAACCATAAAAACAATATCCAACAAAAAAGGTCCCAATTACAAAATAATATCCTCTTTTCCTATTTAAAAGCCGATTTGTACGTTTTCAACGGTTTTCCGTCCCAGTGCGTCCGCCGGGTCCCTGCTCCAGGCCCGGGTATCGTCCGCAAATAATAAAATATTACCAGGAAATAACCGGCACGCTGCGAGAGATCCTTTTGAACGACCAGTACACACTGACCTCTTAGACGTAACCCGTAACTTTGGACTACAGGTCAAGTGACACTGGAGCTTTTAAACGTTAACCAGATTATTTTGACCCTTGGACAAAATATTTTGTTGCTTCGATACCACCATTTAATACAAGACCTCTCAATACCAAACAAAAGTTCCTTAGTAGGGGTCAATAAATCCTGGTCATTCGATACATAAACTAGTATAACCCGATCCTTTAGTTCTATATTTAGGTTAAAGTCTGTGGGTCATAGTATCTGGTCGTTTGGTCGGGGGCTTATTGACTGAGATACCTGCAAAGTGCTGACGGCACCGTCGGTAATCATTCAACTTCGACAAATGCTTTTGTAAAGCGTAGTTTACATGATATGAATGGAATCTTCATAAGTAGATGTTATAGAGATGGTTGACAGCACCCAGGATTTAATTTGATACAGTTATAGAAATGTTTTTGTAAAAATTTTTTAGTAGCGAAGTGCCAGAAGCCCGAAAGGCTGACAACCAGTCTTGTTAATGATTGTCGTATTACCCAGTGAAGTAAGTGGGTGTTGGATGTCAGATAGTCAATCAGCTAAAGTACTGGAATTCATCTACATCCAGATAGACTTAAAGCCGTCCGATGATGTATAGTGAAGTTTTTAAATGTCTAAATGAATAGCTATCACACGAACAATGGTTGCCCTCGTTATAATTATTATTAATATTTTCGTTTCCCTAACTTTGTTTTAACAACATCAAACTTTATCGTAACACCACGCCTGTAATCCCAGAAGGGATAGGCAGAGGTGTACCTATAGTACACCCACATTTCGACAGTTTAAGTCCCATGTAATAGGGGGCGAGCCTATTGCCTATAGCCAAATCTAGACTCCGGGCTGCTACTGAGAAATTCTAGATAGAAAAACCCAATAACACTTTGCCCGACCTGGGAATCGATCCCAGGACCTCATGCTCAGCAGTAGCACTTACGACCACTAGACCAACGAGGCAGTCTTTGTTTTTTTTCGTAATAAACTAAATAAAAAAAAACAACGGTTGCCGGCAACTGTCACAGAAGATATCGTGAGAATGAGTGGAGCAATATTGCTTTCTAACACACTATATTTAAGATTGCAGCAGTTTGATAAGGGGCTTGATATTGCTCCACTACCTCCGCAAATTGCTGCCAGCCATAGGTGCTGAAAAAATTGACCTTACACGGTCGAAATAATAAAATAAATGTGGGTAAAAAAAACAGCAACCATTTTATTATTTCGCAGCTTTATATTGGGAAGGCATCACCCTCCTGAATAGATGTATTAAGAAGTAATTTAAGTTCCTTGTAATCATAACTTAAGGTACTTCACCCTCCTCTTGATATAATTTATTAGTTACCTTCTGCAAAAGAGTAGCCAATTTTCATGATGAAACACGAAAATAACAAAAAGAAAAAAGTAAAAATATCTTTATCTTTTGAAAGAAAGCTGTTGCCCCGAGCCTGTTCGCACGGAAATAATTTAGACATGTAATTTAGAATGGCGGCTTATTCGCCCCTTTTCTTTTGCTTTAAAGGAAATCCTTCCTTTGGCTGCGAGGCTCCGACCGATGCTTATACCCTGGTACTTGGATCTGTTGAGAGAGGGATTAAAGTGAAGCAACTAAACCTTTTTTTTACCAGGCCACTCAGAAAGTATTGCGATAAAAAGGTTTTATCTATGAGATATAGTCTATTTTTGAAAATATGATATATTTTTTATAGACTTCAAATGGCGTTCATGGATGAAGGCCCTTCTAAGGCAACCGTGTATCGTTGGTATAACGAATTCAAGCTCTATCGACTTACTTTTGGGGATGAAGAAAGATGTGGTCGCCCTTTGACGGCTGTTACGGAAGAAAACGTTCTAGCCGTGAACATTTTAATCCAAGATATTAGGCGAGTAACGTATCAAGAGATTCAGCACATACTGCAGGTTGTATGGGGAAGCCTTCACGAAATTCCACAAGTGCATCTTTGCGTGAGGAGGACAGTTTCACGCTGGGGCACCCAGCGTGAAACTGTCCTCCTCACGCAACCTCACCGAGGCTCAGAAGCATGAGCCGTGATATGATAATCAAACTTGAAGCAGGCTCGTCTCGGCGTGTTTACGACATCACTACAGGTGATGAGTCTTGGATTTATCAATACGATCCAGAAACGAAGCGCCAGTCGACGGTTTGGGTGTTTCAAAACGAATTGCAACGCGACCAAAGTGAAGCGATCTAGTAGCGGGGGAAGATTTTGATCGCGAACTTTTTCAATTTGACTGGCTACTTCGTGACAATTCCTTTCCGGGCCTAAAGAAGCATCAACGCTGGATGGTATACTACTAAATGCTTGGCAGAAGTTTTCTCTGTTGTGAGCAACAAGCGACCAAACACAGGAGCCCTGTTACTGCTCCACCACGACAACGCGCCATCGCACACCGCGCTTCACCCTCTTTACAGCTCTTACCTAGCACCGTGTGACTTCTTTTTATTACCGAAAAAAAAAATTGCTCAAAGGGATACCAAGAGCCGGAGGATGCGCTGTCAGCGTTCATGCAGGCTGTAAACGAGGTGTCTACGGCGGACAGAAAATGTGTTTCCAAAACTGGTTCAGACGCGTGAAACTTTGTATAGCGGCTAGTGGAGAGTACTTTGAAAAGATTTGATAAAACATATTTACCTTAAACGAATTTAAGCCCAAGTTGAGAATCGAACAGAGTGTATCCCAGTGCAGCGCGTCGAAAAAACACACTGTTTAATTTTCAACTCTCGGCGCTAAGCAGTGCGTTGAAAATCCAGTGTGCGATTAAATCCCTCTACGATATTTTTTTCGTCCTTGCAAAAGTAGGCTAAAACATTTCGAATGATATGTATTCTTTATCATCATCCAGAGCGCGACTTCGCCCACTGCTGGACATGTTATTATGCCTCTCCTGTCTTGTTTCAATCCACACGCTCCTGTGCCAGGTTTTAACCGTGATGGCTACAATTGATTAGTACGTGTTAATTGTATACAAGTCAAATTATTTCAATCGGACTATATTTCATGTACAATTGGTATAATTTATAATTAATTCTAATCATGCACGTTTCTCGTTAGCGAAACGTGCTCAATTAAATAATTCGATATTGTGTAGGGGATCAAACTAATGCAAATTAAAACGTCGTTCTATCTCAGTCATATTAATATTTGAATTAGTTTTTCAAAAAGCTTTCAAAAAGCAAAAGGATACAAATAAGATTAAAACTACTAACAAAATTGAAACTACTACTAATAATAAATAAAAATCTAGGTATTGAATGAAAATAAAGAAACAAGGGCATAAATGGTTATTAAGTTTAGATGTTTAAAATTATTAGAGCATTTATTACGATTACGCCACAGTGTTTGTAGTTGGAGACACAAACATCGACATAATAATGAAACCAAATTAACAACAGAAACAAAATTATCTGTGTATGATGGCTACACACGGTCTCCTTCCAGTAATTCTAAGCCTACTCGAGCCAAGTACCTGTTTAGAACATATTTTTATAAAGTCCAAAAATAAAACTTCGACAGCAATATCTAAATGCTGCATCACGAATCATGACGTAGCGATTTCTATGGCATGCCTAAAACCCAATCTATCATCCTCCTCCAGACCTACATGGAAAACTAAAATAGACGAAGAAGCCGTTGTCACGGTTGAAGTATGTAGCTATCAATGTACGAACTCCGCCATTAATTGTTTTATTGACTTTATCACAAATATAATAAAAATACACTCTCACAAAGTTCACACAAGCCGAAGCAAATATAACATCAAGCCCTGGATCACCTGGAAGCCTGGACCTGGGTTTTTATGTGCAATTTTTTTTTTTAATTTTTTTTGTTTAATTATTTTAATGTTATGTCAGTGACCCTTATAATTTGATATTTTGTTAGTTAATTGATACCCACTCAGTCGTTTGTATTTTGAATTTATAATTGTATTTATCGGGATAGGCCCTCATCAGCGATATTACACTTGCACTTTGTAAGTAGGCGTGGATTGTCGGGCGAAGAAAATAGAGATACTAGTTACAGCACAATCACTTTATTTCACTCACAATGTCTAATAAAATAATCACCATGAAATAACCTGAAGGCAGAGGTCCGACATATTAAATGAAAGTATGAGATATAGCAGTAACCAACTCTTTTATTCCGACAGCTTGTTAATTAATTAAATAGATCGCGATAATAGCTCTAGGCGCTACGGCAGGCGCACCGGGCCGAGCCTGCCACAAGAATGATCCCCCTCTTCGCTGCGCACTAGCTTACATTAAGTTGCTTGAGAAGTGGGGAGAGTGGGGAGGTGAACGTCCCGCTTTGCACAGCGTTACTCGGCCCGCTGTACCTACCGCTAACGGTGACGCCGACATATTTTTATTCTATTTTGTGACAGTTGTAATTTATACATAATACTTATTCGTTTGTTGACATGCACATCACATTGGCATTTTATATTTTCTGAGGCAGTACAGTAAAAAAAAAAAGTTTTTGTTTTGTGTGTTATGGGGTTTGCCTGAATTAAATGTTTTTTTTATATATTTTTTTGCTAAAATCTGGCTGACCAAATTCTAACAAGACTGAAACTCAGGCCTCTCCTGCCGATAATTATATTCCAAATATTACCTGTCCGCACACGTTCTTCTTTCACCCCACCGATGAAACGGAGATAGAAAGACTTAATTTTAATAAAAATAAAAAAAAATCCACTGTCATCCCTTACCCATAAATTTAACCTAAGCTTGGAGATTGTGACATTTCCGGACCGATGGAAAGTCGCAGCTGTCAGTCCAATTCACAAAAAAATATATCTTACTCGGACAGGATTGCGGTCTTAAAGTTCCAAGTTTCATGCACACAAACATTATCCATCATCCAAGTGTACGCTCCTACTTCAAGCCACCTAGACGACGAAGTAGAAGTGCTACTAGTAGAGTACGTTCGACTAAAAAACGAATAGATCAAAAGTATTAGATATTTATGTACACAATTTTATAAATCCCTCTACACCGACGACACTCAACCACCCTCAACACCCGATTATCTCTGCCCTGACAGTATTCCATATAACCGGATATGAGGTTCATGTAGCCCTCACTAAAATGAAAAACAATAGATCATGTGGCGAAGATGGTATTATCTCAGAATCAGTGAAAATAGGCGAACCTATTCTCCTTCCATACATCACCCGGCTCGTTAACAGCATTCTGCACTCTGGTAACTGTCCTAAAGATTTTTGTCACTCTTATTATTCTGCTGCACAAAAAGGGTGATAAATCAGATATTATTAATTACAGGCCCATTAGTTTAATTTCACATATCTACAAACATTTATCAGAATAATAGAAAATCGAATATCTGGCGAACTAGATAAACATCAACCTCCTGAGCAAGCAGGTTTTTGTTTGTTTGTTTGGCATCTCGCAGGTCAACCTATGCGGTTGTCGTCTGCTTAAGCGGACTTGCCTGTGGATTCCCTAATAAATTAAGGCCTCCAGCCAGGACTTAAACTTATATACTAACTAAAACTAAGCGACAACGCTAAGGGCACCCCCTGTGGGGTACGAACCTCGGCTTAGGGCGTCGCTGGAAGAGGGCAGCAAATGACTAGCTGGATCAGGATTGGTATTAATTAGGGACGAATTTAAAGCTACAGGCTCAGCGGCGCGGGCTGGCTCGAGCAAGGGTCGGGAGGGGCGTCGATTTGGGCGTCGCGGCGGGCCTCGGCGGCGAGGGCGGTAGGACGGCGATCGGGTTTTGGGCTTATGTAGCGTGCTAGTGGCCTTACTACTCTCCTGGAGGAGGGTAGTGGCGTCGTCGGGGTCGATTAAAGTATGCCTTGGTCGGCGAATACTGCTAATGCGAGAGGGAGTGTAGCGGGCGGCCGCTGTAATCAGTGGGTTAGAATGTTTGATGCCGCAGTCGAAGAAACGCTTTGATAAGCGTTTCATGAACTGTTTTATGGTTGGCATTTTGAGGTCGACGTGAAGATCGATATTACGGACATAGAAGGGGGCACCCGTGACCCTTCTGAGGAAACGGTTTTGGAGGGTCTGCATCTTATGGAGATGACGTGGGTGAGCGTGCGCAAATACAACGCAGGCATAGGTCATGATGGGACGGATGACTGCGGTATAGATGCGGAGCTTGCATTTGAGGGACAGTTTACTACGGGCTGTCAGTACGAATTGCAGCCTGCTAAGAGCGAAGGAGGCGCGCGCGCGAACCGCCTTAATATGAGCCTTAAAGGTAAGGTTCTCATCGAGGATCACGCCTAGGTATTTGGCTTGCTTCTCCCAAGGGATTGGCTTGCCGTACATAGTGATCGGGCTGGGAAGTGGGGGAGGGAGTCGACGACGTCTCGAGAAGAGAACCGCCTGACTCTTATCGGGGTTGACCTCGATTCTCCATTTCCGGAACCAAGCGCCTAAGACGTTTGCGGAGGTTTGGAGAGTACGAGCTATAGCGTTGGGACAGTGACCGGTATAGTAAACGGCAGTGTCGTCGGCGAAGAGAGCCAACTGAGCCTTTTTACTTTTTGGGATATCGCTAGTGAACAGCGTGAAGGCGAGAGGAGATAGTACGGAACCCTGAGGGACACCGGCGCGAATAGGATGAGGGGACGAGAGTGCTCCCTCGACGCGATAGCGAAAGGTCCGGTTCGACAAAAAGTCTCGTAAGATGAGCACGAGACGATCTGGCACTCCTAGTTGGTAGAGCTTGTATATCAAGCCGTTGTGCCAGACTTTGTCGAAGGCTTTCGCTATGTCGAAGAATAGCACACCCGTCGTCGCGTTACGCTGCAGACCAGCGCATAAGTGCTCTACGATACGGTGGACCTGTTGGGTGCCCGAGTGTTGGCTACGGAATCCAAACTGCTCGTTGGGTATGAGGCTCTTTGCTTCGGCGTAGTCTTTGAGACGCTTATAAATAAGCCTCTCGTAGATTTTGCCGAGGACATTGAGTAAGCTAATAGGGCGGTAGCTGGAGGGCTCAGACTTTGGCTTGCCTGGCTTTGGGATACCGATGACGGTGGCTTCTTTCCATGCTTGTGTGAAGATGTTGTTGCTCAAGGCGCCATTGAAGATGGCGGTCATAAGCATTATTAGCGGGGCAGGAAGGAGTTTGTATACCTTATTGGTAATACCATCCGAACCGGGGGCCTTACGAGCGTGGAGCCCTTTAATGATGTCGTGCACTTCGTCTGGAGTGACGGGAAGCAGAGGATCATCAGGGTCTTCGACGGGAGGGAGGGAGGCTCTACGTTCGACTTCAGCGTCGACCTTGTTCAGGTGAGCTTGGTCTACTGGTTGGGAGCTGGGAGAACATTGGGACTCTAGGCTGTCGGCAAGACATTCAGCCTTTTCGGTACTGTCGAAAGCGACACTATTGTCGGGGCGGATGAGAGGAGGCATAGAGACCTCTTCTGAGGAACGCAATTTCCTCTGTAATTGCCAGAAGGCTAAATGAGTGGGCTCGAGTTCGCTGAGCATCTTGTTCCAGCCCTCAGAGCGAACCTCCCCTATGCGTTTCTTTACAGCACGCTGTAAATGACGCGTGTGGGCTTTGTTCGCGTCACAAGGGAAGGAGTCGTAGGCACGGATGGCCGCGTTCTTCTCGGTTATCAGGTCACGTACGTCAGCAGGTAGTTTCCAGCGATGGTCTTCCATCACCGGAACTTCCCGTGAACAATCCGTCAATACGGATTGTACGTGCTCTGTAAACGAGTCGATTGCGGCCGTCGTGTCGGCGACTGACACTAAGTGATCGGGGATGGTGTCTAAGTGAGGCGACGTGGTGGATTTCAGTCTTTCGCTTACTTTCCTCCAGTCGGTTATCGTCTGGGTCTGAGGGGGGCGGTTGGGGTCGATCGGGCCCGAGTAGGGTGCAAGATGCATGACTACAGGGCGGTGGTCAGAATTTAGCTCGTGGAACGTCTCAACCGATTGCAAACGGAGGTTCACATTCTTGAGCAGCGCTACATCGAGAACATCGGGAAGGTGATTAGGATTGCCTGGGAAGTGAGTCGGGCTCATTGGAGCGATGACGTCAAAGTTAAGGGATTCGCCTAACTTGAAAACTAACCTGCCTCTGGTTGAGGTTGTGCTACTATTCCACGCCGGGTGCTTGGCATTAAGATCCCCCGCCAGGATGACGGAGTCACTCATACCGAAGAGGGCAGTGAAGTCCTTTTGGAGCGAGATGGGATCCTCCGGACCATTGTCGGGTGGGATATAAGCGGAGATGATGGTGATCGGTTGGTGGCCGGTCATGCCGAGCCGACAGATAGAGGTCTCCAGATGGGAGAAGAGAGGAGGTGGGTCTATAGGGATACAATACAAAGATTTCCTAAAGTATATGAGTGTGCCACCCTTGTGACATCGAGACCTGTCATTGCGAACTAGTTTAAAGTTGGCAATATTCGGGTTTCGGTGATGTGGTTTTAAAAAGGTTTCCTGTATGAGGAGGATGTCAAGCTGATGGTCGCGGAGGAAAGTGGCGATCTCATCGCGTTGACCTGAAACGCCATTTGCGTTGAAAAAGCCTAATTTAAGGGATTGGGGTTTGTTACTATTTACTCTCGTATTATCCATTGAGAATTAATATTTGAGTGAGTGTAGAACTTGCGCGATCTCGGGATACGCGCTGAGGATTTCCATAAGGCGGAGTGCGTTGCCGTTTGCAGCAACGATCTCTTCCGCCATTTTGTCCGCGGCGGTGGTGAAGAGAGCCGCGTATGTACTAAGTATAATTTGGGCGCTGTTTCGGCCCTGGGTTCCCTGAGGTTTCGCTGGAGAGGCCGTAGGGGCCGCGGGGGCTACCAAAGGCGCTGGGATGGCGGAAGCCATCAGCGCTGGAAGTTGAGCGGGTTGCGCTGGTTGCGCGGGGATAGAGGGCACCGAGGCTGCGGGAGCCTTCAGGTGATTTAGGTTAGCCCAGGGAGACGGCCTCTGCGGACTGAGCCGCTCCGGCATCAGCGCGGAAGGAGGCTTTCCCCAGGGGCTTTCCCTGTGCTGGCGGTCGCTCGCGCGTTTCGCGAGTTTAGGAGAGGAGGACTTCGGGGCCTTAGGACAGCCCCGGTAATTTGCCGGGTGTCCCGATTGGCCGCAGAGTACACAGCTGGGAGGCTCTAAACATAGTTCCCTATCTTTAGGGCGGGTACAGTCGGCGGTGCCATGCTCTCCTAGACACTTGACGCATCTAGGGGTGGCATAGCAGTTGGACTGCGAGTGACCATATAATTGGCAGCGATGACACTGGCCAATCAATTGAGCTCTGTAAGGCTTCTCGATGGAGATGCCTGAGAGCGAGCAGACCGACTTCACCTTGAAGATCGGGTGGTGCCCCTCTGTGGGGTCACATATGACCAGGACAATGTCATAGACAACGCCCTGTCTCGCTTTATGCAAGCGATGTACGGCGGAGACCGGAACGCCTTGTGCAACAAGGTCGCTTTTTATATCTTCGGTGTCGATTTCACGAGGTACGCGCCTAATGACGACGCGAGTGGGGGTTTCCTCCGGAAGGGAGTACGTGTGAAAGGAATAGTTCCTTTCACGCAGGTCACGGGAGAGATCCCTAAAGTCCGAAGACGTGGGGACGGTAACTTTGATCCCCTGAAGGGTGGATCGGGCATTCGTGTAGTTGATCTTGCGATCACCACACATTTTCGAGATTTCGGTCCATTTGGCCTTATCTTGAATGTAGATCGGGGGAGGGGGCTTTTGCTTCCTCGCGGTAGAAGCGGGTGGGCAAGCCATAGGGCTGGCGGGGCGACTGGCCCGCGGACTAGGGGCGGAAGTCGAGCTGGACGATGTAGTCGTGACCTGTTTCTTTGAGGCCGGACCGGCGGGGGCGGAGGATTTAGCCGCCTTCCTCTTGCCTCCTTTAACAACGACTTGGAAGTCGTCGTCGCTGGAGGAGGAGGTGCGGGCTTCGTCCTCTGAGAGTGGGACTGACGTGTCCATGCTCTCCGGTTGAGTCGAGTTTGAAACTGCGGTGCGCAGCTGCGTTGTCTCTGAAACAATGGCAGCCGGAACAATAGACGGCGTAACAATGGCGGCAGGTACAAAAGCGGGCGAGACAATAGGGGCCGCGGTATTTACTGCCGGGATAATGACGGGCGAGACAATAGGGGCCGGATTAGCGGCCGGGGTATTATCTACCGGAACAAAGGCGGGTGACACAATGGGGGCCGAGATAGTTGCCGGAACATTGTGGTGCGGAACAAAGGGCGGAATGCCTTGTTCACTTGCAGGTGGCGATAGCGGGCTCTCCAGTGCGTCACTGAATTCCACAAGTGACCCGTGGGACGGAGTGGGGGTGGACCGTTGGCGTATTTTGGCGCCATATTTCGCCAAGAACTCGGGGTCCTTAAAAAGGACCTCTCTGAAGAACGCCAAAATAAAGGCGTCCTCCATGGTCGGAGGAGGAGCTATTTTAGGGAGGGAATGGTGGAAAATTTTTTCCTACGTGGCCTAAACCCTATACCTATCTCCCCGGGTGGATGGGCCCGGGGATGTGTGACCCTCTCTGTCGGGTGTAGACAGAGAGGTGAGTACCTATTTGTGAGCCCTAAGCTTGTAACCCGTCGCCAGTCTTATTGTGCGAACGGGGCCCTGACCAGTCTAGCGCGAAGGGTGTAGACACACCCTAAAGACACTAGGTGAGTAGCTGAAAAGCAAAACTGTCACCAGAGCCGACTAGGAGATCCCCCAAGGCCGGTTATCTGGGACCCGTCCAACTAACTGCCTCGCCCTGAAGGGGTTCGGCGGGTGTGAATTGGGTCAACACCCCACTCGGCTTCGTTGACACCGTAAGGTTTCAACCGAGGACCACGAAACTGTGGTTTTACCCAGAAGGGGCCTAGTGAAGCTACTCACAAACGTCTATTAATGAAACAGGGATGCCTTGAAAAAGGCAGTTTTTTTTGAGTTATTAAAATCAAATCAATTTCTTGATTTGATTTTAAATCGGAGTAGTCGGGGCGACTACGATGACGTCACGTGGTAGCGACGAGTAGAAAACACGAAACACAACACTGGAGCGGGAGAGCGCACAAACACGTCCGTCCGCGGCGAGAGTCGAGCGTCGAGTGTTGAGCAAGCAGGTTTCTGGCCTGGCCTTTCTACGACAGATCATTTGCACGCAGTCAACCAACTCAAAGAAAAACATCAAGAATATAAAATTCCGTTATACCTCGCCTTTGTTGATTACTCCAAAGCATTTCACACAAATCCATTTTTGACGCCTTAAGCAACCAAAACATTGATACCACCTATATAAATCTATTACGCAACATTTACAAAAATAGTACAACCGCAATAAAACTTGAAACCACGGCTCCAAAATTTAAAATAAGAAAGGAGTCAAACAGGGCGATCCGTTATCTCCTAAACTGTTCACCAGTACCCTCGATGAAATCTTCAGGAAGTTGGTAGCTGAATGGAGGGAGAGAGGCATTGTCCTTGGGGAGATAAGATAATATTTATTTGCTTAGTCTGACAAATCTACGTTTCGCCGACAACATTGTTCTATTTTCATCTTCATCCACTGAACTTGAACGGATGCTCCAAGAACTTAGTAATGCAAGCCTTGAGGTTGGACTGAAGATGAATATGTCGAAGACTAAAGTAATGTGCAACGAAACACCTGGAAGTATAAAAGTTGACGGGGAGACAATACAACATGTCCAGGAATACCTTTACCTGCGCCAAGTAGTATCTTTCCAGGCCAGACAAGATAAAGAAATCACAAGGCGAACGGAAAACGCCTGGAAGAGCTACTAGTCCATGAAGGAACTATTCAAGGGTGAGTTGCCTATGACACTAATTCGCAAGCTCATGGACATGTGTATTCTTCCGATCTTAGCCTATGGTGAACAGACCAAGTCTTTGACTAACATCCAGAAGTCCAAACTCAAGGTCTGCCTACGAGCAATGGAGCGCAGTATACTATGTGTTAAATTAACGGACCGTGTTCGAAACACAATACTGCGCTCCAAAGCAAACATAGCTGACGTGGCTCAAAATGCTGCCCAACTTAAATGGGTTTAATGTGGGCTCAAATAACACAGAACTGGTGCCCTGGGACAGTGAGGCGGGGCCGCGTCAGACCACGTAGGAGATGGCTGGACGAGCTGGACAGGTTCCGTAAGAACTGGAAAGAGGACGCGCGGGCTCGCGAAAGATAGAAGGAGTGGATGAAGGCCTTTGCCCAGGAGTGGGACAGTATAGGCTAGTAAAAAAAAAATTGCTTTCTTTGATAGTAAGAGTACATTCTCATTTAAAATATGTATGTGTGTTGCTTTTTTGTTAGCTACCATCTGGCCGACAATCGCCAAGCAATCGTAAATCGTTTGAAGATGTCAGAGACATGATAATGTTGTTAAAACGTTTAACGCTAAATGTCGCTGCCCATAATCTTGTATTGTCATCTGAAAATCATAATCATCTTCATTCAGTTTGTCAATAAATACTTTCAGTTTATAATTTGACATAGTAATGAATTTCTGATGACGTTTATATAGTTCCTATATTATATTTCGCCCGGTTGGGTACAGGAGTTATCCCAACGTTAAAAGTTAAATTTCATATCTTAATCCAGTCGTGGTCTATCCGTGTATATCGTAGGCTATAATGAAAATAATACAACATAGCCGAACTACTAGGTCAAAAACCTGCATCTCGGCATACAGCGCTATACCTCTGTGATCTGACTGGGTTTTTTTGCCAACAATTACAATTTTGTTAAATCTTACAGATTAAGTAGTAGTACAACAGTATATTTAAAAAGAAAATGAGAAAATGATTACACTTAAAGGCTTTGTAGATTGTGAAAAGTCGGTGTGTGTGTAGGTAAGTGTGATTGTTGTTGTGTGTGCGTTACGAGTGTGTATGATAATATTGGTTACTCTGGTAAGATTAAAAGTTTTCTGACTCATCATAAGGTGGTGTCAAAAAGTACCCTTTCACCTATTTTTACATTGGGTCTTGTTTATAAAATAGATATGGAAGTTAGAGTTAATTTTATTATTAACATATCCAAGAATACAGTAAAAAATCCAATGAAAGACGTGTGTGGTTGGTGTAGGCATAGGTTTACCTACAGTACCCTACCCTTTAGGGAATATAGACATGGTGGTTATGCGCAGTATAGAAATGGATAGTATCGTTGTTAGTGTTCTACAAGCCCGTCTCCATCGACTAATATTCTTGAATACAAATAATAACGCGTACATAACATTACGCCTGTTATATCTATCCATTGTAATGTTATATTTAAACTGTTTTCACAGAATTCTTGTTGTTCTACGTAATTTTCTATGAACTGAGGTCACAAAGACATCAGTTCATAGAAAATTACGTTGTAAACGCACTGTATTGTCGATGGGCCATCAATGTCACTTCATTCGGTCACCCCGCATTGCCCAAGAGTGTCTTCTTTGATGGCGCATTTGGTTCCAATTCCTACAATATAACCAAATTAGAATTATGACATAAAAAGTAAACAGAGACAAGGTGACACTTAATTTAAGCATGCCAATCCGGCACAAAATAATTTATAAGTAACGGGATCCTAACAGGGGGGCGTGTGAGGTAAAACCTGTGTTATGCGGGTCAACCATCCGTCCATATATAGATAATCTAGTAGTAACAATTTAGTAAAGTGCACTTTTGAAAAAATTAACTAGAGTAGTACAATTAATTTTGAGGTTATGAAAAGAAACCTAGGGAAGGAAGTAACTGGGGTTAAATGTGTATTTGTAACTGGTTTATACAGGCCTTGATCGGTTAAGGGTTTAAGTAATTCTTCCGTGTCATCATAATTCAGTGTGAGCAGATATGCTTTTATCTTTTATTTGCATGACTTCAACCAATTAATGTTTATTATGTTGTTTAGTTTATTTTAATAAGTGTACCTAAACAACGGGTATGCCGTCGTGCAAAGGTGGTATTTGTTCAAACTTTGAAACAAATGTGTTTGAATCTTTTCCTGAGCGTAGGGGTTTTATATCTGCCGCGAAGGGTAATTTTATGTGTACGTGTGATCTCACGAAACTTATACTCGTACGTTTGATAGACTAACAGCACCTTAAAATTAGAATATACTTGCTGAGTGGGATTCTTAAATGGTTTTCAGAACAGGACTTTATATACTGTACCTTGTATGAGGAATGTTTTGGCTGCACCACCCTTGGCAACTATACAGTAACGTAGTGTTGATTCGCAAAGAGCAGTGTATACCATTTTCAGCATATCTTTATGGGCAGAAGTTCTCTAAGTAGTATCTTTTTGAACCGGTAAAGAGTTTTGAGTACGCGCGCAGTCTTCTAGTTGTGACAAGAATCGAGGTAAAGGCCAAGATGCTTGACGGAGGAGGCTCTCGTCACAGTCTGGTATGAGCAGAGATTACTGAGGTCACGCTCGTTACAAACATGGGCTTTTATTTGTTGGATGCGGTCAGATTGAACGGTCAAGGGGTCTAGAGCCAAAGATAGTAGAGTTTTTAGAGTTAAGCAATTATTATCCAACAAGATCATAACTTGGGTCATGGACCTTTCAGCGGCCTCCCTAGGGAGCTAGCCATTTCCCAGTAGTTTCCGCTGGACAGTAAAACAGTGTCACCGGCGTACGCTATAATGTGATGGTTTGAGAGGTCCAAGAATTTGTATTTACTGTCAATTTTGTTGACAACGGAATTCGGTAGAGCTGATACAGCTTCTTCTGCCGATACCCCTTTCTGAAGCTGCATTGGTTTTCAGTGATGATTTTATATTTGTCCAGATAGTTGAAGAGATTCTATCCAGTATTTTGAAGATTGCTGGAAGTATGAAATGGACAGTAATTATTAACACTGCATCTCTCACTTGTTATAAAGATTTAATGAACAATGGAAATGTTTGGGGGTTTTAGGAAAATTGTTTGTACCGATTCGTATGGTACCACTTAACAAGCATTATAAACAAACTAGCTGTTGCCTGCGACTTAATCTGCCATCCAGAATAATAAAGCCTATGTCGTTACCCAGGCATGGTCTATCTGTGAGCCAAATGTCATCCAAATCCGTTCAGCCGTTTTGGCGAGAAAGCGTAACAAACAAACTTACTTTCGCATTTATAATATCAGTATGTTTTCCCTAATAATAATGTCACCCTATTATTACCTCACAGCAAGTGCCTTTTATCGTACAAAGAAGGCCTAAGCATTGATCACCACGCTTGCTAAGGCGAATTGGCGGTTCCAGCATTATTTATAAGTCCTGGTTTCCTCACGATGTTTTCCTTCACCGATATCAGTGATGTCCAAAATAAACTGTCCGGCTGACAGTCGAGCCCTTGTCAGCGCCGGCGTACCAGCCGTACTAGAACCAAACGGATTGCGGGCAGGCCACCTCTTTTTTCAAGCACGGCTGGCTGTGCTGGCGCTGCTGCTACAGCTGCTGAGACCCTCAAGAAGCGGAAATACTGTAACCTTATGGGTATCTACAGTCTTGAGCCGTTTCGGGTCGCAACGCTCGGGTCATTGGGCCCGAGTTGCGTCTCCTTTCTAAGAAAATTACTCGCCAATTTGTCGACACTTCATGTGATGAGAAGGTTGATTCGTTCTTTAACATTGCTATTCAACGTAACAATGCTGTCAGTCTTTTGCATACGTTTCTTGATGACAGCGATGTGTCTAGGCGTCAAAGTGCGTCAAGTACTTTGACGCTTAGGTGTCCTTTTGTTTGTATTGTTAGTTAGATAGTCATCTAGTGTAAATAGTTGTGTTTGTGTACTTATTGTATGTTAAGCATTTTAATGTATTATATTATGAAATAGATAATTTAAAAAAAAACACATTAATTTAAAAAGTGACGTTGGTACTTGCCCAGATCACAACCCACATCCTCGATCATAAGATGCGAGGGCTTAACCATCACAACATTCGCTGCCCTATTAGCTGATGAAACTGCAGCGTATTGCATGGACGCATGTTCAGGGAATTGGGAAATGGATTAAGTTAGAAAATTAAGTGTTCCAGAGGAACGATTTCGTACAGTCAGCTAACAAACAAAAACTTAAGGAGGTCGTTTAACCGCACGTCCATATTAACCGCTTATGTCTGTTCTTATTTAAAGATGTCAATGTATCAGCTTTTATAATAAACTTCCAAGCCACGTTCAAGATTTAAGCCTTAATAAATTCGAATCATTTATTAAACGTAAGTTGTGCTAGAAAGCTTTTGATACCGTTAAAGATTATATGAGGACAAAAAGCCTTGGGACTGACCTGTTCCAATTTTTACATTAAAATTTAACTTAAATAAAACTTTATTTCAGACTAAAGGTCCATATTTTGATGTTAGTAACAAAAGTGCTTAGGTTACTAGGTTAGTATTGCTAATTTTTACAGAATGAATGAATGAATGTGGTTTTTTGTTCGCTAACTTTTGTTTTATTTTATATACACTTCATAATTATTATGTACACAATGACATGAATATTAACTTTGTGAAGTATAATATTATTATTATTTTAAATATTGTGTGAGGTCTTAGTGGTTATATATTTTGTCTATCTTAGTTTTATTTTTATTTTTTTATCTGGCAGTTTGAGTACCTAATGCGGCCTCTACCCAAATGTCCTTTCTTTGCTATTGTTCGTCGTATCGTTGAGCTCCTTAAGTTCTGAGCTACACGATTAATGACAAATGCGTGCACTGACTGGACAGGGCCAGTCAAATCTGTATGGTTCTTGGTCCTATAAGATCTGTAAAATAAACAATGACATGAATATTTACTTACTCTAATTAAGTATTATTGTATTGTTATTATTCTGAATGTTAAGACTATGTGGGTCACTGTTTTTTTTATTATTTTTATTACCTCAGTTAGTTTTAATCTTAATCTTGGTCTGGCAGTTTGAGTAAATATTAGGCTTACCCAATATCCTTTCTCTGGTATTGTTCGTCGTATCGTCGAACTCCTTATGTTTTGAGTTGAGCTGCACAATTACTGACAAATGCGTGCACTGACTGGACAGGTCTACTCAATCTGTGTGGTTCTTTCCTCAAAATACCATTTCAGACATCAATCCTCAAGGTCTTCACATGATCTGACCAAGATTATTTTTGGACTTTAAAAGAGACTGTGACCTCTAGTTTGTTTCGGCCTTTCTTCTCAGAGTAGTCAGATAGGAAACGCCGACCTCATCTAGCTTAAAAAAATGATTGACGTGTAAAAGTGTTTGTACAAACCTACTTACAGAAGTAAAATCATTTATCATTGAAGTTATGTTCATCTATAATTTGTGCATGATTTAGCAGTAATAACTTTCCTTATTATGGCTTCATTAATGACTGTATTTACTGTTGGTGTTCCTTATTAATAAAATAAAAAAACATAAGTTTATTTCACGTAAAATAAAAGTACGCAGATACAGTGTGGCACTTAATTTAAGCGTGAAAATAGAGTCTGATACAGTAATTACTTGAGTTTACAAAAACTCCCTTGGAAACTGTGAATTGAAGGAACAAGGCACTCTACGACATTACTCGAAATAAAATTAAATAATGATCTTCAATTTAGTCAAATCCGATTTGTCTATAACTTCCCATATGGTGTAACATCCGATCGGTCGATCGAGATTGAAAACAGGGCCGACTCGATGACACGTGGCCGAGGGACGATGCGCTCTGCTAAACACATGATAACATTTTATGTTGTAGCCCGTTTGTAAGTTTTTGTTGTTTGAACATGTTACGAATGTGTGATGGAACATTGCCAAAATAACTCCGTTATACCGCCCAGCAGCCTTATTATGTTCTAGTTTGAGGGGTACGGGTGTCGATTGTCGTTTAAATTTCAAACATCTAGTCTCTGGGATGGCAAAGCATCAGCGATGTTTTTGGCTTAGCAGATGTCCACAGGCGATGCAATTACCACTAACAAGCTGGGCATGACAAAAAGAAGTAGTTACTTTGCTGCAAATTATTTTTTTTACTTTGTCTTTTTGTACCCAAAGGAGCATACAAACATGTGCGCTATAAAAACGAAAGCTGCAAAATACAGAAACATTTTATATTTTCTCTGCAGATTGAAACATTTTCTGTTTCCTGGAGCTCTAACTAGCATGCAGAGAACACTTTTTTTTCTTCATTTGTAGGAAAAAATATTAATCCGCAATACTACGGACTGCGTTTTAATGTTGTCACACATTTTGCAAATTGAAATGCATAGAGTAGAGACGCGGGAATAAGAGGGAAATTCTAATTCACTCGCATGCTCGTTGTGTACCTACAGTAACATAAAGAATAAGTAAGCACAGAAGGACCATTTTAAACATGACCATAGAAAAGGCCTCAGCTTGAGATTGCCCTTTGGTCCATATAGTGTTCGCAAGCGACTGGTCAACGTGTGGTTTGGATCCTCAGTTCGGGAAGTTTTCGTTTAGACTTTGAATTAGTTAATTAGTAAACTGGGGACATAACTAAGAATTAAGTGCACCACTCTGCCTACCTTCCCCTTTCGAGAGTACAGACGTGATGTAATGTCTCTCGTCTCTCATCCATAAGTCCACATCACTTAGCCATCCAGCTTCCGTACTCCGTTCAACCTTATCATTTGGGTTATTTTTTCATCACGGGTATGAGGTTTGAAAGAAGTGTTGTAGTGTTTTATTATTTCCTTATTGTCAATGTGTGTGTCGCTTGTTATCTCACACGGGTGCTATATAACTGTTCTTCTGAACGCGACCATTTCGCTCATAAAGTGTCGCTGTGCGAGGGTGGGTAATCCCGGGATCGGCACGATAAACCCTGGACAACGGGACGAGAGGCCGGGACAACACAATGCGCTATTGTTCTCGATGTATCGCAACTAGTCGAGAGCGCAGTAGGACAACGGGATGTGGTGTTTAGAATAGAAGGATTGAATTGGTCTCGAATTTCGCGTTCAGTTGCCGTCACCCGGCATTCGAGGTCGCCATAAGCTACTTTGAACTCATTTGTGACCGCTTAGAGTTGTTACCAAGTTTAAATTGTGATTATACAGAGTGGGCAAATAATTATATATTTTATTTGAAATATGAAAATTATTAAGTCTTTTTTTAATATATTATTTAGGGCCAGCAAATAATAATGGACAATAATTTCAAACAAATGTCTACCTCTAGCATGGCAGATGTGAACCCTTTTCGTTGCGTTTATCATTACATTTTCACACATTGACTGCGTTATCTCAGTGCCTGTGTCTCTGATACTTTGTTGTAATGGTTATAGGCCTTAGGGTTAACCTGTTAGCATAGCCCCATAGAAAAAAGCTGTTAATTCCGAGGATCTTGGTAGCCAATTAATGTCACTGTTTCTCGAAACTAATCCACCCGGAAATGTTCTTTTCAATGTGACGATTGGGTTGAGTAGAACGTTTTAATAATTAAAACACATTGTTCAGTTGTAAAACGCTCCATAACAAATGTGCCGTATCTACACAACTTAATTATCATAATACAACTATCATATTTGCCGCCAAAACAAAATGGCGGCAAAATAAAAGTTGTATAGCTCCAAGTTGCCCGACCTGTATATCCTTGGATTCATTACCCTACGTACAAACTTGGTTAAGATTGAAAACTTAGTAAATGTTGTGGGAATCCGCTGGATGCGAGAAGTACAGGACTGGTCGATGTGGCGATGCTTTTGGGGCTATGTCCAGTAGTGGTCGTAGTACGGCTGCAATGATGTTGATGACCCTTCGTTATGACGCCTTTTCTCATACAAAGGTATTGTCTAGAGCCCAAAAAGTTATAGAGTTATATTTTTATTAGGATAGAAACAGTCTGACTGTATTAATCTCGGTCACCCTGTCTGCAACCCGCACTGTGTCCTTCTCCCTCTCACAGAGTTAAGACCTGAGTCCCAGCAGTGGGAACACTTTGCACTGATTATGTTTGTGTCCTGTTCACGTTGACTTACTGTTCTGTTCTGCACTAGATGTCCCATCGACACAACACTCCGCGTCTCAGTTAAAAACACGACTCTGGGTTGTGGGCACATTTTTTGTCACAAGTCGTATCTACATTGATGGCTCCTGTCAATATAATAACAACTCTATCGCCAAAACACAACCCTGAAAATCATTTGGCATGTTTGTGTTATTTTTGTCAATGTAATTAGAAAATCGTACATGAATAACGCCTCTATTTATGATGAGTATGGTGAAAATTCTTTGACAGACATTGTTGCTATTAAGATGTTTGTCAGTTGTTATTCAGAAAATTATTAATATCTGTGATGATCTGCTACAAGAAATACAGCGCTGTAAGCCGCTCCGCAATATATTGTAAGTCAAATGCACAAAAAGTGGTTTAGTTCGTGGGAAGTAAGAACTCGACGTTGATTGTAGTAAAACTGGCACTTTAGGCAAAGGAATTCTTATTTATTTTGTTAGAAATCTTTTTATCAATAAAATAGATGCAAAAAATGGTAGCTTGTTGCTAAATGTTACGATACTTTTTTGTTACTCATATTTTCGTACAAAAAACACGATTTTTTGTGTTAACATTGTAAAAGCGTCGTTGATTCGTGTGTGTGTCGTGCATGTACTTCTAACAACGCTTTGTGCAATCAAACTCGCTGCGGTTTTTATATTCCCCTTTGCGGTGGGTACCAGGGACAAAGTATAGGAAACTCAGTAGGACCACTTCGCGTGGCAATAAGGAATACATTGGATAATTGACATTCTGGTTAAATTACGGAACGGTCTCGAACTACAAAAACACATACATAAACTCACGCCTTCTACCCATGGGGGTAGGCAGAAACCACACAAGGCCACTTTTACTTCGTTTACTCGGTCATACACACACGCCGGTTTCGAACTATTGTAGTTACTTGCTTGTTTTGTTGCGACATTGCTACTGCAACTGTCATCGGTATACCAAAGCCAGGCAAGCCAAAGTCTGAGCCCTCCAGCTACCGTCCCATTAGCTTACTCAATGTACTCGGCAAAATCTACGAGAGGCTTATTTATAAGCGTCTCAAAGACTACGTCGAAGCAAAGAGCCTCATTTTCAACGAGCCCCAAAACTCTAGTATCCACCAGGACCACCGTATCGTAGAGCACTTGAGCTCTGGTCTGCAGCGTAACGCGACGACGGATGTGCTATTCTTCGACATAGCGAAAGCCTTCGACAAAGTCTGGCACAACGGCTTGTTATACATGCTTTACCAACTAGGAGTGCCAGATCGTCTCGTGCTCATCTTACGAAACTTTTTGTCGAATCGCACCTTCCGCTATCGCATCGAGGGTGCACTCTCGTCCCCTCACCCGTGTTCGCGCCGGTGTCCCTCAGGGTTCCGTCATATATCCTCTAGCCTTCACGCTGTTCACCAGCGATATCCCAAAGAGTAAAAAGGCTCAGTTGGCAAGAGAGCCAACGCCGACGACACTGCTCGTACTCTCCAAACCTCCGCAAAGAGTCAGGCGGTTCTCTACTCGAGACCTCGTCGAGTCCCACCCCCCTTTCGCAGCCCGATCACTATGTACGGCAAGCCAATCCCTTGGGAGAAGCAAGTCAAATACCTAGGCGTGATCCTTGATCAAAACCTAACGTTTAAACAGCACATTAAGGCGGTTCGCGCGCGCGCCGCTTTCGCTCTTGGCAGACTCCACTTCATTCTGACAGCCCGTTGCCACTTAAATGCAAGCTGCGCATCTATACCGCAATCATCCGTCCCATCATGACCTATGCCTGCGTTGTATTCGCGCACGCTCACCCACGTCATCTCCATAAGATGCAGACCCTCCAAAACCGTTTCCTCAGAAAGGTCACGGGTGCCCCCTACTATGTCCGTAATATAGATCTCCACGTAGACCTTAAAATGCCCACCATAAAACAGTTCATGAAACGCTTATCTAAGCGTTTCTTCGACTGTGGCATCAAACACCCAAACGATTTCCAAAATATCAACAACCAATCATTAACTTCTCATAATATATTTTGCCAGCCCATTATTTAGATTGATCTTCTGAATAATTTCCTGTGTGGTGAATCATGTAATAGGGGCGGGGAAGTGCCAATCAACGATGGCTTTGTCGGTGCTCAATCAGTCATATGAAAAGGTGGAACAATTTACACAATTATTGCCTTTCATTAATTTTGTTTCACAACTATTGTGCAAATACGCTGTTAACAGTGAAAATATTGGGAATTTTGTTGTTGTATTACATACATGATAGTGCTGACAAATAAAAACAGTACCACAGACTAAAACAAACGTCCTAACGGCTGATGAAGTAACGGAAACACAAATAAGTGCAGTAAAATATAAATAAGTGATTTTGCTTTACATTTTAAAATTGTATTAAATCAAATATTATATTGTTAATTTTAAGGTTTGTTTTTATTTAAGTATCAACTCTAAAAAGGGAATTGGAACATTGTTACTGTTAGTTCATTTAAATAAAATAATTGTTACCTAACTAAATTTACAAATTTAAAGTACTCAAAAAGTGTTATTAATTACAAATAAAATAGTGTTGTTATTGTTGTTGTATTATTTTTACTAAATTCCATGGTAAAACAAATGTCAACGGATGTCGTTGCTGTGTGACGTTGACAGTTGTTTTTAAACGTATAAATAGGCTCACTCTAGTCGCAAAGCGCGAAGTATTAAATTGTAGTAAGAACTGTGTGCATCTCGTTGTAAAAATAAGTTGTGTGAATTATTGTTTGTTGTGAGTGATAAAAGTGTTGTAAAGATGTTTGATCGTTATCATTTAAGAACCCCGAGCCCTCCCGCTCTTAATGGGTAAATTAATAGGTTAAACAAAAAAAAAACGTTTCTTACCCGTCACAGGTTGGTTTTCTATTAGACTATGAAACAAACTCAGACTCCATACTAGCATGTGAGTATGAGGTCCTGAATGTTGTATTTTTCTGTTATGAATTTTTTGGGGTCTAGATTACACAATACTCAATCGTTTATTGTATAGTCCAATGCCTGCTTAAGTGGTGACATAAAACATCATGGATCATCATGATTTGTGCCTGGTTGGAGGCAATGCGCCTGCTCCCCATTACATATGACTTATGAGACAACTAGTGAAATGTGGTTGTACTATTCTCTGCCTACACCTTTGGGGAAAACAGCGTGATGTTATATACGAAAAAAAACCGGCCAAGTGCGTATCGAACCACGCACAATGAAGGGTTCCGTAGTTGAGATAAATTTATCCCAAGAACAAACTTAACATTGTAGTTGAAGAACACGTTCTCCCATACAACGTATATGTCACGGTCAATTCTCCAACTGCAAATGCAAGTTTATAATAGCATAAAAAAAGAGAAAACTTCAAATTAACGAGTTTCGGACTTTTTCCTTTACTTGTGCTATGATACTCTTCTCCTTTGCTACTAATTTCATGATTCTGGGTCAACGCGAAGTACCCTAGTTTTGATTTAATTGCGAGTATCAAAACATGTCGTATAAATAGCCGTATTTTTTATGACGTGGACTTGCTTGATTTATTTTGAGCTTCAAGGGAACGTAGACCTACGTATAAGTACTTATTAATTTTCAACTGATACCTCCACGTGTTCCGGGGAAAAAGGGTCTTGACAAACTGACAGGCGGCAGACAGACGTACAGATATACAGACAGACGGACAACTAAGTAATTCTTTAAGGGTTCTGTTTTTTCCTTTCGAGGTATGGAATGCTATATTATAAATAATTATATTTTAGAGAGTAAGTTATTTATATTTCTTGTTTTAAATACATTTATGTACCTAAGCTTAAGTTGTACTACGTCCTTCGAGGGTTGCGATGTTTCGTCCTTGTCTCTATTTCTAATACTCTTTTATTAGCTTGGCCTGTATGTATGTATGTAACGAAATCTTTTCACTTCATTTTCACCTACTTCTAGGAGTCCGATTAACTTGAAAATTAGCACAGGGGTCAAGGGCCGATGACAATACAATAACATCATACATTTTATACAAAAAAAAAATGTGTCGTCTTGAGACAAAAAATTTCAGAAAATAAATTATGTTTTAAAAAACACGCTTTAATGGCAAACGAACTAAAAAGTAAAAAAATAATAAAAGTAAAAGTTAAACTGAAAAAGCGTGGGGTGCTTGGTATCGAATGTGATGATCATTTTATTAGTTACTGTTTGCAATATCAGAATTATTATAAAAATATATTTAAGCACCCGACGCTTTTTAACTTTAGCTATAACTTCTTTATTTGTTATTTTCTACTTTTCTGTTCGTTTGTTTTAGTTTGTTTTTGTCTATATTCGTGAAATGAGCGTAGTTCTGAGTAGCATGCTATTTGCCAGAGTGCCAGTGAGTCAGTAGTAAGGTCTGTGGGTAGTTGTTGGCACCACAGACCGCGCAGACCGCGCAGACCGCCATCCCAGCTAAGCTTTATATTATGTGTGATGATCAACTGTGTAAATGACGACTTTTGTATAAACACGTTTCTGGTATTTGAAGTTAGATCAATCTTAAAATTAAAACTTCAGAGGGGTAATTTTTTTAATTGAAATGTGCCAAATTTATGTTTTTCATAATTCGAGCACATATTCATGTTCCTCAATTCTCAAAGACCAATGTGTCAGACAAAACGAGTTAAGCACGGAGTTTCTATAGAAAACAAGGCCAGATGGTACTGGTTTTGTAACCACTGCCGCACGGCTTACTGTAAAAAAACATAATCATAACAATATCAATGAAACCTATTTATCTAACACAACAGTCAATAACTGTCTACTGCTTAAACAAAGCACTGCTCTTATCAGCAGCCGTATCACATAAAGCAAAATCAAATTAACAAAACCCTCAACTAAATGATCGACATAAGTACTCTTACCAACAATTAATTACGTTAACCCACCGACGTAATAGAGACATAATTAGTGAGTGAAGTCGACGCGGTTCTAATGCGGCTTAGCGGTAGTGATTGCGAGGAGCACAACCCTGCAGTTTGTGTATTAACGGTTTATTGTTTCTTGTTATTACTATTCGTTGGTGGTAGGAAACTATGTAGTTCTAATGAGGTGTGGTGTCGTTAAAATACTGTTATTCAGTTGCATCCGGTAAGACTGGAAGCCGCATGATGGCAGGTCGTTAAAAAAAAATGAAGATTAAAAAAAATCTATAAAATTCTCCTGCTCCTTAAGTTTTGAAGTAGGTTTTAAATGCAATAGAATACTAAACTAAAGGCAGTCGTAAGTTTAAGAGTATGTTATGTAAAGTTGTTTTATAGTTACATACTAGGGTTATTTTTTTAAGACATGAACACATTTAACAACACGATAAAAAAAACACAGTTTTAAAACGCAGGATACCATCATACGTTCTGAGTAGGTTTCTGTACACACTATACAACAAAACAACGCTCACCCCCTGAACTCCTTTATTTATGCTTTTCTACAGTTTATCGCAAAATGCCAACGAAAGCAGCAAAGGTGAGCTGAACATACGTAATTTGCTATGCTTGGCTACGCCCTGCTACGCGCTACGTCTGCTACGCGCTACGTCTGTTACCCGCTACGACTGCTACGCGCTACTTCTGCTACGCGCTACGACTGCTACGAGTTTCGTGTAGCGCTACACGTAATCTTTTCTTTCACAAACGACCCTTTAGTTTTATTTAAAAAATTAAAGCTGTACGGTTTTTTTAAGTTTGAGTTTAAGTAAAACCAAGAAATTGAAAGAGTATTATTATGTGGAATAGTTCATATGTGGAGAAATACAATTCATTTCCCTAGCACAATACGGAGTGAATGAAAACTTAAATCCTTGTGGAAGTCCCATGAATTGGAGTAAACCTATATATAGCACTTTACCTTTTGCACTAATTCTGGGTTGATAAATTAAGAAATTCCCAAACCCAAAAATGCTTTCTCCCCAAATCTTGGAATCGAACTTATATCCCCATGCTCAGAAGTCACGCTTGCAACCACTGGACCAAAAAGACAGTTAGGGATACTGTTCTATAATTGTCAATTTTCTAACAAACAAACTCAATCTAACTTGTGTCCGTCTTGGGACTCGAACCGTCGTCCGTGACATTACAGAGCTTGTCCTGACACGAGATTATAACGTGAACATAGTAAATATTCTGAATCACTTCACTTGTCATTTGTCGACTCGTTAGTCGTTGGTCTAGTGTTTGCTAGAGCTACTACTGAATATGGGTCCTGGCTTCCTGGCAAGTAGGCCAAATTATATTTGGGTTTTTCCTATACCTATTCCAATAGGCATAAGACTTTATCATAATTTTGTAACTGACCAAATGTGGGTCTATTGAACACCCCTGCTTTACTTACCCTTCGGAGTTACAGGCGTGATGTTATGTTAACTCCAATGTTGAACTCGTCAACTCCTGACCTAGTGCTTAAGTACCTCTGGGTCTTAAAGCACTATGATAATAAATTATCCGATTTAAACAAAACAGTCATTTAGTATAAACACCAAAGCCGTAATCCTACCTCTATTAACTTTAATGTTCCCCTAATCGACTCTCCGAAGAGCTCAGGAACACCTCTAGTTTAAACTCTCTTTGAGAATGTTCACGCGATGACCCAAAATGTGATAATTAACGTTTTAAATAATACCATTTTATGTTACGATAATTTCACGTCAAGTTGGCGGTAATTGGCTTACGTGAGCCGCCGTGTTTAACATCGTGGTACATCGCGTGCCGGCAAAACTGATGGTGATACAATTGGTTTGGACTTTTAAAGCCTTTAACAATATTGGAGCAGAATTTCAGCGTGTCTAGCTGTGACTATATGTATGATGTATTTAAACCTACTACCAAGCGACCTCTGGTAACTAATACTTCGTATTAATGTTAATTACTTCGTACGGTCAACTGCACGTGCATTTTCGTACTTCAAGTGTTTGCCAAGCGGTTGTCTGTAGAGAACGCGTTAATGTGGTCTATTGAGTTTAAAAAAAAGTTCGGTTCTGTGGAACGTCTCTGTCATTTACATATTTATAACGATTGGGTTACTCGAATGTGCCACACTACTTTTACACATCTGGGTCATAACAAGCGATGTACCCCTTAGAATCTGTCCCTACCCTTTAACCATGAGCCCCTCATAAATTACCTCGCATGCACGTTGATGTTAAATAGTTCGGCATACATCGCCACCTGCACTGATTACCGCCGCGCGATTACTATCATTATACTGGCGTCCGCGGAAATGGAATTTGACTAATTTTATACGTCGCTGCTAGAGTGTAGCGTGGTGTCACAGAGTAGTTAGATAAACAAAGACCATTATATTTAAGTTTCTAATTTGATCTTGTTACCTAGTTCCAAGAATGAACTTGTGATTTATATGTGAACTAGCTTTGGCGGTCAAACGTTATCCCATGAAATCGTACTACCGGGATAAAAGTATTCTTTGTCAAACTCAAACTCAATTCGTTTATTTCAATTAAACCATTTACAGGCACTTTTGAATTGTCAAGGAGTCGGTCAGTCAGAAATATGAAGCTAGTTGTCCTAACCCAACTCATAGTCTACCCGTGTGCCCATCGAAATCCGTGCAGCTTTTCACGTTTTACGGCATGAAAAAGAAAATGACCGGCACAACGAGTTACCCCGCATTTTTAATAAGTATGGATATAGTTGCAAATTTTTCAAATGTATGCATCGATCGAAGATTGTAAAAACTATCTTTGCACTGTATAAATTCAATCTTTTAGTATTGTATAATTGCAAAGCACACGTGTGAGCACTATGTAGTACCTACTATAAAGCTACCCTATACTGGGAACGTCTGTCATTGACTTGAATGTGCCCTGGCGGCTGAGAGTATGTCACGCTCACTCAAATGTCTCGCTGGTGGTGGCGTGTGTGTTGCATCATTAAGTTCCCTTCAAAATGGTTGAGCTGAATGCTGCTGATCCATACATCATGTTCGTGAACGGGCGCCGTCAGTGGGGACTGGTCATCTCTTGGCAGCCACGGCTTATTTTTATTTCCGATTTTTTATGTTTTTATTATGGGTCTTTCTACATCGTTCTCACATGTATAATTTCAACAAGACGGATGTAACAAATTTTTCTGTATCCATATTATTTAAGAGTGTCCATGGAGTTTCTTGCCCGTTCTTCTCCATAGGTACCTACTTTTGCTTTGGAATGGGTAACTAGCTTCATATTTCTGACTGACCGACCCCTTGACAATTCAAAAGTTCCTGTAATTGGTTTATTTGAAATAAATGCTTTGAGTTTGAGTTTGAGTTTGATAATTTAGTATTTTACATGAATAACGAAACTAAACTCCTTAATGAAGGAAGTCAAATTGACCCGAATAATCTCGAATTTATTTTCAATCAGTACATCGTTTTACAAACCTGCTATCAGTTCCACGTTGTTTAAAGTAAGACTACTAATTCTATGCTCTATAGGACCACCGAGCATGCAGCACTTGTAAAATTAAATACAAAAAGACCAACTTTTTATTGGTATTTTTGTTCCCAAAAGTTTTATTGGAGAATTCTGTCTATCCTTTGTCGTAATATCTTCTATCTCGCTTTCATATCGCACTAATTACTGAATCGAGGGAATTTAAATTGAGTAGAAAGGGATGAAATCTTATTGAACATCGCAACGCATTCAATAGACTAGACTAATACAAATTATTACAAACTATCTGGTATTACAAAGACGGTAACAATTGAAATATTTTGTTGGAACTTATTTTGGGTAAAAGTATATTACTTATATTAATTTCTGTATTTTCTAAAACTAAACTAAGCCTTTGTAAAAAAATATCATGTGTACAATGTCTTTACCGATCTGGAACATATTATTGGTAAGTACGATACCAAGAAAAGAATTTATAAAATTACCGCAAAGAATTAAGCAAGACATTAAACCTAACTTCAAGCTTCACAAAGTAATCTGATAAACACTTTAGATTTATAGAGGTATGCTGTTACATTAAAATATAGTATTCTCAAACAGATGCAAAATAAAATGGTTCTCTAACAGTTAATGCCTATTTTGTAAAGTGTTGTTTTGTTAAACCTAAAATACACACATACACATATATAAACTCACGTCTCTTCCCATTGGACTAGGCAGAAACTACAGAACGCCACCTGTTACGATCCCCAGAAATATACTTATTTTGCCTCGTTTACGTTCAGACATCTGGTCATACACCCACGCTGGTTTCAAGCACTACGCACCTGACCTTTCTGAAGACCATCACCAATCATCATCAACATTTCTTCCGAAAGACGTACCCTGTTGGGCATGAGCCTCCCCCAAGCACCGTCACTTCTTCCTGTGGCCTTCACAAGGTCATCGGTCCACATCGTTTGAGGCCTTTCAACGCTCCGGTACGCAGTCGTCACTCTAGAACCGTTCGGCCCCCTTGGCCGAACAACGTTCCCTGTGTAAGTTTGGCAATTCTTCGGGATATGTCGGTTACCTTGGTTCTACTGCGGATCTCTTCAATTCTGATTCGAACACGTAGGGAAACTCCAAGCACAGCCCTCTCCATTGCCCTTTGGGTTAGTTTGAGCCTTCTAATAAGACCCATTGTGAGCGAGCACGTTTCAGTGCTAAAGGCAACACGCACTGGGTCTAAGATTTTCGTCTTGAGACACTGCGGTATGTGGATATTTCGCTTCCCGAACGCTGCCCAGCGGATTCGGATTGACCGCTTTCTCAAAGTTACCTACCCAACTGGTCAATTTGTCGTAGGTAAACATATTCGTTCTCAAGTTCGAGTGCAGCGTCTCAGATCTTCATGATAGTGGGATTTACATGGGGATTTGACATGACTTTTGTCTTGTCCATGTTCTTTTTAAGACCCACTCTTCCGGAAGCTCTACTGAGGTCATCGAGCAATGTACTGAGGTCCTTCATAGTCACAGTCATGACCACTTCAAATTTCGGCAATTCGAAGGTAAGTGATGTACTCGCCAAATGTATTCCCAGGGCGTCCCCTCCTAGCGTTTCCATTCTTAACTGCCTTGTGAATACCTTTAATTAGTAGCCTTTCATTCAACCTCATAACATGACCTAACTACCCATACAAGCTTTGGGAAGGAAGTGCCAAACTACGGGTATGTACGGGGTCAGTTCTCAAAAATGAAAATATCATGTTATACTGGGATCGAGTGTTGCTGGATCGAGTAGAGCTGTGCACAATGACTGTTGACATAACGGTCTCGCATGACGGGGACCTCGTGAAAACCGAGAAAGATAAACAAATCAAGTATCTTAGTTACTATAAGACTTAGTCGTAACAGCCCGTGGCTTAATAGTCAAGAGCCTCCAGCACCTGAGAGAAGCATCTCGTTGGGCAGCTGGATTAAGAGCTTCAATCAGAAAGCGGTAGGTACTTTTGGACACAGTTCGCATTGTTAGGAGGTCTCTCTCCGTGGAGCCCTGACCGTCGGTAGCTTGGAACTTGTTCCCGATCCCGGTGGGCTACTATTATTTACATTTTAAAATGTAAAATGTTTTTATATTCTAATATTTGATCAAAGAAACGATAAGTATATAATGAAATAAAGGAAAAAAATCTTTATGCAACAAAATAGATGCGAGTTAAAGTTACGAGCTTTAATTTAACATTTTATTTTCATAATATGAACAAACATAAACTGTTTTGGTGCTCTAAAATATCTTACCAGAGGGAGGACCTCATAATATTGCCCCTCTTTAAACTTTACACAAAAACAAACCCAGTATATAATATAATGATATAATACGTACGGTCTGTCGAGGCGAGCGTCCCGCGGGCTGCTCTGTTGTTATAAATGACCAACAATTGAGCTCCCGGACTATGACGTCTTTTGCTAAATTAACTACACAGTCCAGTCAAATAGGTACTAGCTGTACCCGCGACTATGTCCGCCTGAAAGTAAGGAAGAAAGCATAGTATCACAAATTATAACCTACTTATATTATAATACAGACGTGAATGTTTGGATGTCTGTTAGTAGGCTTGTAACTTGAATCACGATTTATCTGCCAAACAGATTTGTACTTAAGTTGTCAGTTTTCCCGGGTATATGTAGAAGTTTCTTTAGCGTAAATAGACAGAATACTCTTTATTATCTGCACTATTCAAAACCACAAGTATGAGCTAGTTAGCAGTTCACAACTCTTATATAATTTAGCAGTTTATTTCATTGCAATGCAATCCAATTAAAAAGGGGTGCGGCTGTGTCGTGGACACGGCCGTATTTTTTACGTAGAAACGTGAATGTAACGAGTAATATTTTCTGAGGTCGGTAGAGGTCATGCTACTACCGCTAGTTTTAAGTGTTAATCCTTTGGTCGCTGCAATTTCCGCAGAAACCATGGACGGCCAGACATCGCACTTATGTAAGAATGGATGGTTGACAGACGTAGTAGTGGAACGTGCACTAGCTACTGCTCAATGTGTCTTCATAATCAGCGATTGCACACAATAGATGTATGTACAGTCCGATGTTGATAAAGATTCGATAAAATCATGCACTTCCATGGGCTCGGCCACCCTAGCCGCAGATGTACTGGTGACGTCGTTGGTCTTTTCGGATACCTTCATTCTTTTATGTTCCTGGCACAGCTCCACTCCGTTATTTATGGTGTTTTACGGGTATGACTGGATTGCTCTTGAGAAGCCCTTTCCAACCATATACAATCCCTATATTTTGACGAGTTAATGATGACGTTATATTATGTAGTTTATTGTTTTTACTTTTAAGTTGTATGTATTGACTTCTTTTAACAGGACTATTTTATATTTTCAATCGTTAGCTCTTGACAAATGCTGGCGATTGAAACAACTAAAAAGTGCGCCGTAGCTTCACCTAGTCAAAATGTATACTATGCGCAAATTAAGTAAGTATGTAACACAGCGAAATCACTTCAAAATGGCTGCACCTCCCGCTCCACGGCGCGCGGTCCGATACAGTCCTGACTAGTCGTCTTTCTTTGATTGTTAAGCAATCGAGCGGTGTAATTACATGTTGGATGTAGATTATAGAAATTTTGCTGCAACACCAATTTTATCTTATTTTTATAATTTCTTCCCTCGATGATAGCAAATTTAAAGACGTATTCACTTCAAAATTCGTAGAAATATTCCAAGTAGTTCCCTACTGACGTAACCGAATTTTATTGTACCTACTATAGATTTATATGAACGCAATTACATTCATTCGGTCAGACTGTGGTCCGATAAAATGGGCTTCCCTACGGACCAATGTTACGAACAGAATTGTGAGATAATACCGTGATGTTAATGTACAGGTGAGTCAAGTATTTCCTATGTATACATACACATGTATATGTCGGATTCACCTGACGATACTCGAGGGAAGACCGTAGGGGATTCGATAACCGCATGATATGGATATTGTACTTACGAGCTGATTTAATCTGGTAACTGGTTCATAGGATAGTGGTTACAAGTGGGGTTGACGAAATTGAGGTTCTTTGATCGATTCTAGTATCAGAAAAAGTTGTGTGTTTTATCTAATTATAAGTCTGAAATCGTCAATACATTTTGAGCCAGCGCGGTGATCAATGCTCGTTGTTTTTCTGTATGAGAAGAGAACTTTGCCCTGCAGTGCCACAGTAACATAACATAACATCACGCCTGTAATCCCAGAAGGGTTAGGCAGAGGTGTACCTATAGTACACCCACATTTCGCCAGTTATGTTTAAGTCCCATGCCAAGCCTTTATATAATAGTAATAATAAAATAGTTTATTGATCCAAAAATATATACAAAGACACAGGTTGTATAGTAGTATATACTAAGACTTAATCAACTAACAATGGACACAAAGGGAGAAATAAATAATTGTCTATATTACCAAAAACATTAAATTCTGTGTCCTAAACTAGGGGTGGCCTGTATCTTAGGAGACAGTGATTCCACCGAGCTGTACTGTAAGTTAAATTAATGATGGACGAGTGTCGATGCTAAACTACTATAAAAAATATGTGAGTTAGCTGATTAAGTAATTTTTGATTTATTTGAGCATGGATGGATGCAGGAATTTAGAAAGAGTAGGGATGTGAATGGGAGAGACGTGTGTGTGTTCGTGTTTGTGAGTGAAATGTTAGTTATGTTGTATGGGTATGTGTGTTGTAACGAAACGTGGTTACAAGTTATTACAGTTTTTAAAATATGAAATAAAAAATTACGTAGAAAAGATATTAAATTAAGAGTTAGTCGAAGCTCGCATAGGACGATCCTCTGGCCTGCAGCCTAACACGAGGGAGCTCACGGTCGTGCAGCAGCTCGAGGCGACGGCCGCTCCTCCGGCCCGCAGTCTGTCGAGTTGAAGCTCGTAGCAGTCTCTCCGAGCTCAGAGTCGCGAAGTAGCTCACGGTTGAATCAGCTCGCGTCGGCCGCTCCTCCGTCCCGCAGTCCGTAGTAAGGGAGCTTGCGTCGGTTCTGGTTCGTCGAGGAGGAACCCGCTTTTAGAAAAAACATAGAGTAAGAAATGGAACGAAAAGAAATAAGCCAACAGAGCGAGTCAAAAGAACGAGTCAAAAGACGGAATCAAAGGAACCTGGTGAAAAGTAACGGTTGCCTTATATAGCCCCTGGCCGATCGTTCTAGAAGTGACTTTTTTTAGTTTTCAATCCAAATACTTCTTAATTGGTTATCGGCCAGGAACAATAAAGATGGTTTACAGTGAGAACCTGGCTTAACACTAGTTTTACGATACCTTTACAATAAAATAGACGACCTCTTAGCTGTATACCATAGAAAAAGAAAAACTGACAGATGACAATGTTAGATACAAAATGTCACAACATTCAATAAAAGGAAAATAATATGAGATCACATGAAATGAGATAAATGGATGTGGAAAATAGACAGAGGTAGCTAAAGGTTTGCTTTTCAGCAGTACAACAATATCAGATAAACAAATGTAAGTTAAATGAGTGTCATACAATTTTCATAAAGACTTTAGTACCTACTGAATCATAGAATGAATTGCTGTGCACAACAGCTCCTCAGGTGTTAAATACATAAATAGATAATAAGATGTGTTTTTGGTGTAACAAAATACCACAGTGTGTTATGAGGTGAGGTGAGGAGTGTTATGAGGTGTTTGTTTGTGTAGCGTTTAGTGTTCCAATTAAATATTGATTTGTTAAGCGATGTATGCCAGTAGAGATTCGGTGTTATCGTAGTCCTGTTGTATGAGCCAACTATCTAAACGGTTTCCTGATCATAACCTTAAGTAAAGCTCTTTGAGCTCTCTCTGCTCTCAGAATAAAAGTGTTCGCTGCTCCACCCCTCACGGTTATGCAGTATCCCAGGATTGATTGGCACAAAGTGTGATATACCATCTTGAGAATCTTAAAATCTGCCGATTCTCGCAGAGATTTAAAGATGTGCATCAGACGGATAGTTCGAGTAGTAAGAGTATCAAGATGCTTGTCTCTCAAGCCCTCATCTATGTGCACCCCCAGATACTTTACGTTATTAGTTCTAACAATGGCAGCACAAGAGCACGACATTTGCCGATTTTAGCATGAGTGAGCTGTGATCGAAAATGTATTCGGGGATAGGGTGTTACGTCGGATCGCAAAGGGTATATAATAGGTTTTATCCAGGTTTAGCGTCAGTAAGTTCAGATTAGGCCAGGTCATAACGGAAGTCAGTGTAGATTCAGCCCTAGCTTGCACATCGTCCCACGTACGACCATGAATTAAAATCGCCGTGTTATCGGCATATGCATAGATCTTACTATCAGGTGTTGACATTCTACAGAGGTCGTTTATATATATTTGAAAGAGCGTGGGTCCTAATATGCTTCCTTGAGGCACGCCGAATGACACCGATTCTTCCTCGATATGTCTCGAGCCTATCCTAACTCGCTAGGTGTGATTTGTCAGGTAGTCAGTTTCAAAGCCATGCCACGCACGCACACACACTCTAACTTGGCTATTAGTTTGGGAACAGAAACTGTGTCGAAAGCCTTCGACAAGTCCAAAAACATGCCAAGGCACTTAGTTTTGCTGTCTAGTGACTTGGCTATAGTTTGAGTTAGATCCAGTACAGCATCTTCAGTTGAGACACCAGAAGCCATATTGGTTTACAGCAATAATTTTATACCTGTCTAAAAAGCTTCTAAGATTATTGTTTAAAATCTTTTTTACTATTTTCGAGAGCGAGGGTAGAACAGATATTGGCCTAAAATGATTGACACAGCTCCTGTTCCCACCCCACCGTTATAGATTGGGTGTACTATGGCCTTCTTAAGAGCATCCGGAAAAACTCCCGTGTCTATGCAAAGATTGCAAATGTGTGTTATCACCGGTACGAGAGTGTGGCGACATGTCCTGAGAAGCGATGAAGGGATCCCATCCCAGCCTACTGCACAATCGCTTCACACTCTTACTCCGTCAACGACGATACGGGTCCGTTCCAAGGTAGTTCGAAACTAAGCACTAAACCCTACTCCCGGTTGATTTCGGATTCATGAGTTTCTAACGGAATCATAGACAATATTTGTGAACGAATGACGCATGACGATAGAGCCGCGCTATTTTACCGGTCGATTACCGGTTTACTTACTTTGAAGTTTTCTAGCTTATTAAATAAAAAATAATATTGGTTTTCTAAGAAAAAGACCACATTTCGAACAATATAGTTTTTGTTAGAGTCTGGCAAACGAAAGTAGAGACTGAAAAAAAGCGGCAAATTTAAAAAATATCAGCATAGCAACCCTAAAATTAGTATGACATACACGGAATAACCTAATTTGATACTTTAGAATTATTTGCTTTTGTTTAAAAATAATATATATGTACACTACTGCTTCACAGCATGTGGACGGGTTCAAAAATGGGAACAAACCAACGGAATAAATCAATACTGCGGTAGTAGCAGCTACTAACCTACCTAGGCGACCTCTTGTTAAAACATAAGAAACCTACCACTAAGTTTGTGGTAATTATATTGCTACAAATTCCAGTGCTCCTTCTTAATATTAAAATAGCTAGCGCTTCTTGTATGTTAAGTCGTATTTTTAATCAGACGAAGTAAACTTCAACAAAAACTAAGTTTCGAAATGTAAAATCATGCTACCTACCTATGATCCAAATCAAAGAGACGTTTCTCGACATGAGTTTGACATTAGTTTATCATTGCCATATAAAAAGTTTGCAAATAATTCGAGTGTCTACTTTCGTTTGCCAGACTCTATGTCTTTAGTTAAAGAATTGAACTATTTTTGCCATTTTAATCCGTATCGTGGCCTTAGCCTGTTAATACCTTTGCCCTTTTTCTTTCTGACGGCAACTTTCAAATGAAATGTCAGTTTTTTTCAAAATAGTTATTTACATTAATTAAGTGTACTTTCATAATATTATTTATACGACGCGGGATGTTTTCGCTAGTTTAGTAAAATGGCCCCAACTGCTCCAGCAGCAATTCATGCAAAAATTGAGGCCTTCCTCGATTTTATGAGTGAGCATAATGAGTTGGCTCGCGGACTATTGAGGGGTGCCAACGGGAGAATCTGATCAAAACGGCTGTGGGAAAGCCTGTGCAACTTCCTTAATTCAATGGGGAGTTGCACAAAGTCCGTGGAGGATTGGCAAACGGTAAGTTTAATACATTACTCGTATTATTATGATTTTAAGGTCTTGCCATTATTAAAGTGCATACAATGATTTAAAAAAAACATTTGGGCCGAAAAAGCTGCTGGATCTGCCAGACGTTCAGCATGTGCTACAGGTGGAGACACATCGATACGAATTGAGGATACTGTCAATTATGGGAGAGGGTTTTAGAGAGCCGCAAACTGAGGCAAGAGTGCCAGCTTTTCCATCGGTAATAATTAAAATATAATTGAACATAGATAGTAAATTTATTCTGATGGTAAAAAAAACAAGAAACAACAGCATTCATGTACTTATAATTATTTTGCATGGCGTCTTACCCGTGACTTTTAAATTAAATAACTATACTTAACAGATACATAATTATACATTTCTTGTATCCGTCAATGATATTCAGTTTTTGTTGTACAGGGTCCACCTGTAAGACAAGAATAAGCAGTCAACACACCGACACAAATATCTACTGCTACACCTGCCAACCCAGTTTCCCAGAAGCAACCTGCAGTGATCACTGAGGCACTGGTAAAAGGAACTGCTAATTCGTAATCAGCGAAGTAAGTATAATTGATCACTAGTAAATAGATGACATAAATCATGTTTATAAAATACTAAGCTAATACTGACTATTTTTTTTTCATTTGTTTACAGCATTACATTCTCGTCGTGCACGTCCTCGAGTTCGGCGACACCTACCTGCCGATTCAGCAAGAAGCCAAGTTGTGTTGATTGATGCTAAATAAAAATTTGTTACCAAAAAAACAATACTTTTATTGCGTAAAATTTGTTTTTAACAGTATCTTCCGCCTGTCCTAACACAAAATATCAAGTTTGCAAATTATATAACCTAATCAATGCTATAAATACAAATACCCTATTTATTGACATGTTTAGAGGCAATCGGCGACGCCTCCGTTCTACCTGTATAGCGTCTTCGAGCATTAAAAAAGCAGCCATATTTTCAATTAATTAACTTTCGTCAGCAGCACGATAACTATTTTGATGTCGTATCAAATGACATAACGTTCCGTTAAAACAAGTGTCAAATCCAACTTTTCGGACGGGCAAAAACGCATCGGGAGTAGGGACAACTGTCAAATCGTGTTGTCATTCATTCTTAGTTCGAGTTCGGGACTAATCGTAAGTCCGTAGGTGATACAGAGTAGGAAACGTCCGTAACGAAGGCCGAAACCACGGACTTCGGGCTAAGAAAGTAGACCCCCTGTAGTATAATTGAATTGACGTCACTATCGTCTACTTTTTGTATAGCGAGTGAATGAATGGGCGGTGTCGGCGTCATGCTTATGAAACCGGGAGGTTTATCTCGAGTAAGAGGTGTTTTATTAGGGTCATTAAGTATTGCCCCTGCCATGTTTTTACCTATATTACTAAAAAAGGAACAGACATTGTTTAGGGAGGATTTAGGGTTATCGGTTATTTTTAATAGCTCATCTGGACTGGAGTGTATTTTACCGGAATTCGTAATTACCTTAATCGTTTTCCATAACATTTTTGGATTACCGTGTGACTTTTCAAGTTCGCTATTGCCATCAACCGGGGACAAATCCAGGCTCCGGGCTGCTACTGAGAAATTCTAGAGAAAAACTCAATACACACAGTGGGACAGTAATAGACAGGAATTATTATTAATCTAAGGTATTTCGGTTATTAAATGTTAAAGAAAACTCATGCCTGAGAACGTACGTACAACGTTTTTAAACATTACAAAACCACATATCAAAACACGGATTCTTCCAGTGTGTTCGTCATAAATCCAATATTCCAGCGTTATTTCACACGAGTCAGCAGTTTCGCTAGTTTTAACGGAACTGGCTGAAAACAAGCCATTCAGCAAGTTACAGCGTCCAATAAAATGACGTAACGAGTTCCGAACGGCTGCCCAAACAATAACTGAGCCAATCTCTTTAATGCTAGTGTTGGAGTATCGATTTATAATAACAGAGGTGTGACATCACTACAATATATCGAAATAATAGGTATCACAATAATATTAGAATTATTATATATTTTTTGTTCTAATTCCAAAATTATATTTTTCAAGACTAATATAGAAAGTTTGTGTGTACCAAGTTTAATCTAAATCCGTTCAACCGTTTTGACGTAAAAGCATAACAAACAAATAAACAATCTTACTTTCGCATTTATAATGTAACTAAAGGATAGCCGTGTTAGGTATACTTAATTTTTTTTAAATTTCTTTATCAAACCATATTAACATTATTATGGCTGTAGGTACTACCACGCACAATTTTAACTACTTATGGGGTTTGCCCTCTTAGTACCAAATAAATACAGTCACCCTTAAGTATGATCTTCATCTTGATTACATTTGCATCAAATCATCTGGGTGAATTAGAGATCTAGGTGTATAAACTAAATAAAGAATATCAGCTAAAAATGTACTGTAACAAGAAAATAATGAAATTACTCGGTACAATCGCATTTCCTAGATTTCCATCCTGCCGGTGGAACTCTCCAAAATAAATGATCCAATCCCAGCCAGCCAGAGTTTTCACTGCAATCAGATATCTTTCCAATACTACGAGTAGCAGCAACAGTCCGTTTTCATTTTATAGATTACGAGTTTATTGGTTTAAGTAGTAACAAGTTTGCCCCTGCGGCCCTGGCGCGAACACATTTTGGTCCTTAGATCCGGACATGGAATACAGAACAAACCAGAAGGCACGAACGCGCATGAAACTATTACAACAAATGAAATAGTTACTTTTCGGAAATCCGTGAAGAAATGCATGACGTGTCGAGAACAGTTTTCAGTTGCATATTGCTTCATGATAACCGCACCTTCTGGATATGCATGGTCCTTGGGGTGGCAGGGCGGTGGTGCATACTGCTTCCAAGCCAGGATCTAGTTATTGCCAAATTAAACTATACATCTGTCCGACCCTCACATGGCGTGGTGTTATGTATACTCGTAATAGAGTTAGTTTGACATTATTCGACTCATTTTAAAAACAATATTCTATTTTGCAAAATATACAAATCGAATCTTCCGAAGCTAAGGGAAAAACATAAAGATTGGAAGAGAAGGATAGTTTGCAATTTATATTTGGATACAGTGCACTGCATGGTTTTATAATCACCTCGTACTGTGTTCTGTAGTCTGTCGCTTAGAACTAGAAAAACTATAATCCAGATTGGAACCGCGCCTGCTGGCTGCAGCATAGACATTCAAAAACAAAAACGTTCTTTTTCCAAATTGTAGCTATTACCAATATAACAACATTAGTTATAGCACTTCATTGAATCTTCATCATCTGAGTAGCTTTTAAGAACTGTGATGAAGTCGGCTTCCAGTCTTACTGACATGTTCTTAATGCCAGGACTCCAATAATAAACTGAAAAAGGGACAGCGGATAAACTGTATCGCTTACAGCCACAATTATTAATTACAAATGCCTCAATTAATATAAAACGAACATTTTGTTATGACATTTTAATACAGCTGTAATTATTCGTGTAAAAGTAAATCAAAATATACAAGCGTGCACGAGTACAACAAATGTAACAATTAAAATAACGTTCATTAATTAATTTTATTTCGCTTCCATTTTGATTCAAAGTCGAGGTAATTGCTTTGTGGTTGTAAATTAAAAATAGAAGCATGACCGTCTTTTGTTTTAAGCAAGTAGCGTAATCAGCCTATAACATTCCAAGTGTTGAGACACGGACCTCCTCTTTGTTAGAGGCAGTGGCCGTAATCCACGTTGGTAGATGTCAAATGCATTCGAATTTTTGGTTTTAGGACATGCCAGTTTACTTCCGATGTTTTCCTCCAGCGTTTTGCGAGCAGTGGTAATGAAATTATTTACACAAAGTAAAGCGCCTAGCTGGGTTCTAACCCACGACCTACAATGCGTAGGTCGGGGCCGATACCACTGGGCTACTTCTGTTCTCAAGCAAGTAAACGTTTGCCCAACAGTGGCCCGATAGAAACTGATTGTGAAGTACCTAATAACATGGAGTCATCACTTTTAGCCAACAGCAGTCCACTGTTGGACATAGGCCACGCCATTACTCTCAATTCTTAACAACTCTCAACCAGCAGCTCCCAGGCACTCTGCGAAAATCATCGTTCAACCTAGCCTGCCCACGTCCTACCTTAGTATGGAGTTGTACCTAGTTATTTAATTGTTTGTACTATTTTTATACTTGTTTATACTTTCTTATAAGCATTGGGTCATATATAAGTTTCCCTACATTGTCGGCAGAGGCACATCTTTCATAGACAAGAGTGCACGAGTATAAGAGTACTCCATGGATACATAGACAAGAGGGTCCATGGAGTTTTCAAAGGAACTTACGTCGCTTTGGAATGGACAAATAGCTTTATATTTCTGACCAACCAACTCCTTGAAAATTCGAAAGAGCCCGTGAATGATGACATAAAAGCTTGAGTTTGATTTGAGTTTGAGTTGGTTTCGTTGAGTTTGAGTTGAGTTTGATTTGAGTTTGAGTTGAGTTTGAGTTGAGTTTAGGTTGAGTTTGAGTTGAGTTTGAGTTGAGTTTAGGTTGAGTTTGAGTTGGTTTGAGTTGAGCTTGAGTTGAGTTTGAGATGTGTTTGAGTTCGAGTTTGAGTTTGGTACTACCAAACGTCTATATTGTTGCCCATTTTATGTAACGAATCTGTTGCAACATACCGGGGGCGAATCCAGATTACGTGATAATTTCTTAATTATAAAATTCAATAACACTCTTTGGCCGACCTGGGAACCAAAAGTACCTAACTCACGCACGCTTCTGGCTAGCACAAGTCCTTTTAAATTTGCTTTTGCAAAAAACGTGTGTTTGAAGCCTCTTATAAAGGCCGCAAACAACGCCAGTGTTAGGAGACATACACTACTTAAATTGCCAACAGTTCCTATTATGATAGTCATCCAGTCAATATTTACTTGATGGAGCAAATGGTTGAGCTGAATGGTGCTGATCCATGTGTCATGTTCGTGAACGGGCGCCGTCAGTTGGGACTGGTCATCTCTTAGCTGCCACGGCTTATTTTAATAATTAATTTTTTGGATTGTTTTTAATTTTGTTTTGCTGCACTCTGGACGCTTTTAACGTGTACGGTTTTTGTACATCGTTCTCACTTAAAGTGTCAACATTAATCGATGTTACTAATATATTTGTAACAAGGAAACTATTTAAAAGAGTGTCCATGGAGTTTTTTGCCCGTTCTTCTCCATAGGTACCTACTGCGCTTTGGAATGGGCAACTAGCTTCATAATTCTGACTGACCGACTCCTTGACAATTCAAAAGTGCTTGTAAATGGTTTAATTGAAATAAATGATTTGAGTTTTGAGTTTTGACACACGACACAAAGCGTTAGCGTCGTAAGGACATCAGATCAAATAACGTTACTTGAGCAAACGTGCCGTGCGCTTGTTGACTCAAAACGTTTACTGTTTACTCTATAAGAAATGACAATATTGACATAGCTGAAAACATATACGATAATGGATAATTTCGTTTTGAGAATTATGTAATGTATTTATGGACGAAAATAGAAAGGCTTTTATATTTAGTTTTTTTGTAAATTTGTACGCCTTACGGGTGAAACATGTACTTACGAAATATTTATATTGTGACATCCTGCATGTTTAACTTGCATGTATACGCATGTTTTGACAAATAAAATTATCTTTATCCTTAATAATATTTTTATGATATTGAAATAAGGAATGGCTCGATTTCGCTCGGGTCGATCGAAGGTTGAACTACGCTTGCAGCAGTCGATCCTGATGAGTCACAGAGGAGAGCCTCTGTGCCGTGGAAAGTACGTGAAGCCGTTGGTCCCGGCTGACACTCGTAGATTCTTGATAGTCGTTACGTGTTGCCGAAAAGTCCGAAAGTCTGACAACCAGTCTTACGAAGGGGTAACGTGTTACCCAGTAACTGGGTTGTGGAAGTCAGACTGAAAGCCAACCCCAACACAGTTGGGAAAAGAAAGGCAGATTGGCGATTTTTCCAGATTTTTTAAAATTATGTTAAACCGCTGAAGCCTGCGCGAACCCTGAAGTTTCCAATAATTCGCCAAGAGGGAACATTTCGATCCCCGGGATTTTAGCGTTCAGCGGTAGAAAAAGAAATTACAAACATATCAACAAAAAAACATAACATAACATCACGCCTTGTTTCCCCGAAGGGTTGGGCAGAGGTGTACCTATAGTACACCCACATTTCAACAACTCATTCATTATTACTTTACATCTCCTACTCGTGGAACACTGATTTCGTTTTCAGGCCTCTGTAAATAACAACAGAAGCAAGTCAAGAAAAAACCTTAAAATACTTACATTAAAAAAAAGCAGAGAATTGGTTCATGGAATAGTTCAACTTAAGAACACTTATTCATAAGCATTAACTACCATAAGTAGTACAGTCTGCGAGGCCTAAGCTGAGCTTTGCATTTGTGTGAGTGCACATAGCGACGCGACCTTTGCTTGACAATCAGACAATCGGGCTGAGGCGCTGTACGTCCCTCGCGCGATCATAATGGTGTAATTTGGAATAACACACACAAATGCAACGCTCAGCTTAGGCCTCGCGGAATGTACCTACTTTCCCAGAATTGTATAGTACACATACGCATTCATAAACTCACACCTTCTTTCTACTAAAATTTCAATAAATACTGCATGGTTTTGGTCCTAAAACCTGTAGAGAATCATTATAAGTATATTTTGATTTGATACCAGGCCACTCAAAAATTATTGCAATAAAAAGATTGTATGTATGACTGACCAGTTATAGTCTATTTTGAAAATATGATTATCTGTAAGTAAAAATAGGTACCTTTTGATTTCAAGTTTTCCTTCCACATTGTTTACGAGTTAATTTAAATTACCGTGTTTCATAAAAACCACCGGGAACATTTTCGGGCTATATTTTTTACGATTTCAAGTGTCGCCTGAAACCGGACGAATCGTACGATAGACTTCAAATGGCATTCGTGGACGAAGGCCTTTCTAAGGCAGCTGCGTATCATTGGTATAATTAATTCAAGCCTGGTCGACTAACATTGGGAGATGAGGTAAGAAATTGTTTTTCTGTTTAAACATTTTCTGGAAAAATAAACCTATCTGCCTTCCTTCCAACTGTGTTGATGTTGGCTTCCAGTCTGATCAGATGCAGCTGAATACCAGTATTTTACATGAAGCGACTGCCTAACTGCCTTCCACAACCCAGTTACTTGATATAATACGATACCCCTTGTAAAGAATGCTTACTGACAGTTTTCGAAATATCAGGCACACTTATATTTATTCATAATTATTATTCGTCTCACATAAATGAACGCCTATATTACCCTAACAACCTTCACTTCGATATTCATAATTTAAGCCCTAGAGCACACAAGATTGATGGATTGGTCTGAACTTGAACACTACAGCGAAAGCCCTTTATAGCGATGAGTGATCGATAAGATGTAGGCCATGCTTTATGCGAGGTTATTACTTCCTTACTACACGTCGCGGTTGAAGATTAATATCGACAGTATATGTAAAAACCGTTTTTTTATTATTCTAGGGGTACTTTCTAGGAATTCTTCAACTTAACAAAATTTCTTCTTAAGATGTTTGTATTATATGTAAGTTTAATATTAATGTATTGTAGACTTAAACATATACAATACTACATATCTTTAGCTAAAATTTCAAAAACTAATTCAAGACATAATGCAAAGTATTACTAATAAACTTAAATAATTACACAGCAAATAGTTCAGTTTAACAAGTGGTCGTTCAACTACTGATGTACTTTTGAACTTTTAGGACATATTTATAATGCATGGGAAGATAAATGCAATGCTTTGGGCGTCTTTTGTGATTTGTCCCAGGCATTCGATTGCGTTCATCATAAAACGTTAATCAGAAAACTCCGCCGGAACACAGCTCTGGATCGTCTTACTTCATATTTGAGTAATAGGATTCAAATATTTGACGTTAATGTAAAAGATCTATCGTATCAATGGCAGTTCCACAGGGCTCAATTCCTGGTCGTTACTAGTTTCTTATTTATATTTATGATTTGCCTGACAACATAGAGGATAATCATCATAAATAGTGTTATTCGCGGATGACACTTCGCTTTTGTTGAAACTTCAGCAGCTTCCTCAGCAGCTGGTTACTGACGATGTAAATATTGCGATCTCAAAAATAGTCAACTGGTTTAATGTTAATAGTTCACTTCTTAATGACAAGAAGACCTAATGCATTGAGTTTACGCTACCACACGTTAGGCAGGTGAAAACTAATGTGTTGATAAAGGATGAAGAATTGAAACCTGAAGACAGCACAGTATTCTTTCTTGGGCTTAACTTTGGATGCTAAGCTTCAGCGGGTTAGACATAGATAAATTGTCGAAAAAGCTAAGCTCAACAGCATACGCTGTTAGTTAAATACGTAATTTAACTGACATAGAGACAGAGACAGCCCGTTTAGTGTACTTTATCTTTTTTCATAGTGTAATGTCGTATGGAAGAAATGCTACCGACACTGAGACTATCTTTGTTTTGCAGAAAAGAGCTGATCGATCAATTTATAAATTAAATCCGAGACACTCTCTCTGTGAGAAAAAAAATACATTGGCAGCCTATAATTTTTTTTGAAAATTTTAATGCTGAAAAATAATAAAAATACAATGACATCCATAATATAAATACAAGGAACGAACACAAAATTGTACCTACAACAAAGCTCAAGAAAATATTGTGGTGGGTCGTAGCTCAATGTGATACGCTTACGCTTTACGCTACTATACGCTTTTATATTAAACTTCCAGGCCACGATCAAGATCATTAATTCATTAAACGTAAGCTGTGCCAGAAAGCCTTTTGCTCAAATTTTTGCATACTGAATGTTGTTTTTCTTTGCTAATTTTTATTTTATTTTAAATACACTTTGATATTTGACGATAATTATATACACAATGACATGAATATTATTATTATTACACAATGACATGAATATTTACTTTGTGAAGTATAAAATTATTTTTATTATTGTGTGAGGACTATGTGGTCATATTTTTAGTTTTATGTTTTTTAATTCTGAGCTCTTTTCAGATAATCTGGAAGTTTTAGTACTTAATGCGGCTGCACAAATGTCCTTTCTTTGGTTTAGTTCGTGGAGTCGTTGAGCTCCTTAAGTTGTGAGCTACTAATCTGTATGAATCTCAAAAGACCATTTAATTACATGGAACTCAAACGATCTGATAAATTTTATTATCGGATTTTTTTATATTTTTTTGATGATATCTATGAATTGGGTATTTACTTTCTTAAGAATTAAATTATTGTAATTATTGTGAATGTAAAGACTTTGTGGGTTACTGTTTTTATTTTTCTCAGTTTTGATCTTAATCTTGGTCTGGCAGTCTGCGTAATTTATGCGATCAACCCAAATATCCAATGCCCAAATGTTTGGTATTGTTCGTCGGTTTGTTGAGCTCCTTAAGTTTTGAGTTGAACTGCACGATTAATGAGAAATCCGTCTATCGACTGGATAGGTCCACTCAATCTATGTGGTACTCAAAAGATCAATCTCCTCGAATTCGAGTGTTTATGACCAAGGAAAGTCTTTGAACTTGTTTTGCTTTACTTTTTACTACGACCAGATAGGCATTGTTGACAAAATTGGAGACCTTTGCCCAGCGAAAGAGACTCCCTTTCGCTGGACAAAGGTACCAAAAACCATTAAACACAAAAATGAATCAAAGTTTTGCCATTTAAGTTTACCTGATCTGATCATTATCTAACAGGCAACCGGTTTCTGGATTGATAATACGAAGTTGAGAAATAGTCGCACTAAACTTTAACATTACCGGTGATTGCTTTTATGAAGCCCGTGACTTACGTTTTCTTAAAGTTATATTGAATTTCCCTTGTGTCACCTTATATAGATAATGCCAAAGTAGAGTTTCTGATAGTCTTTCAATCTTTGGATGCTGTGAGAAACTAAACTTAGAATTAGCTACATTATTTGACAGAATATCTTCTATCTCCCCAACATAATAAACACACGGTCACCACTTCTTTACCGCCCTCAGTGAACAAAGTCAAAGGTAAAGTAGCTGCAATGAACGTCGCAACTACGTGAGCAGCCATTGTTGCAATAACAAAAGAAAAGTGGACACCTTTGCCTCGACCGTAAATCACTATCTGTTGGAAAGTGAACCTTATATCTTCATGCTTAAGACAGCTTAAGACTTCACAGGTTCGGGCTGTTTGTAAAAATGTGTCATTCGAATTTCAACCATAGGACAGTAGTGATAAGAGTGAGATAGTGGCTGCACGTTTATACCGCTCGTAAACAACGTTTTGTGAGCGCGGTAACATTTCACACGTGATTTTGGAGTAAAAAGATATACAAGTGAAGAAATAGTGGTCCTTTTGGTTTACGTGTGGTTGTAAGTTTTAGAAAATACTTGCAATGCATGGAACAGCGTTGCCTAAGTTATATTGTAGTTTTAGTCAACTGGCAAATAAGACACGAAATCAAAGTAGACTAGCTTTTGCAAGTGACTTCGTTCACGTGGATTCTGGATTTTCCCTTATAAAGTGAAACGCCACGTTTCACTAATTAGCCGACTTCAAAAAAAAATGATGAGGTTTTCAATTCGGTTGTTACAACTACAAAGTGAAAAATAACTTTAATTTCGGGAGTCAGTGGCATAAAACGTGGCAAAATACAAAAGCAATGACACCGACTTCCGAAATTAACGTTATTTTTCACTATCATATGTAGTGGTTACACGTGTGGGTGGTCATATGTGGTGGTGTTAATCGTAGATATATAAAAATCAATTGCTGTTCGTTAGTCTCGCTAAAACTCAAAAATGGCTTAACCGATTTGAATATTTTTTGTTTTCTTTTGTTCGCTATAAAACAGTGGTGGTTTGAAGAAAATAAAATTGGGAAAAACTAAAAGATCAACTGAAAATAAAAAATGGTAATTTTGTATGGGAATGGCGGTCGTTGCAGACATGTTTTTCTTTTAATAAATGGCATTCGTGTCGGAACTATTTTCTACCTGACGTGCTGAACAACTGTCTGTCACAAATGTCATTATTTTCGTGTGGTTGTTAAATTATTTTAGTTGTTCCGTAAAATAAAAAAAAACTGATTTTAAGCTTTGATGGAAGTGGATTGAGAAGTACCAAAATGCCGAGGAGAAGACAAGCTGACATAGGTCTATTATATCAAAGGATTGGAGTTATAAGCTAAAGTTATAATCAAATAAATTTAAGTTCACCGGGTCATCTAGTCGTAGATAAAAAGTAGTCTAGGCACTTTTCGACATACACTACCTTTATGCAAACAATCACGTCGATCCGTTGCTATACTGTTAATAAACGAGAATATTCCCTCAAATCTCTTCCACAATTTTTAAAGTTAATAACTCCAACATAAAACATGCAGTTTTTTTTATTTTTACACTCCTTAACAACTGCGGACTAAAGGACCACTTGCAAATAAACGGTTTTTAATATTTACCGCTCGCTCCACTCACTGCATGTATTCATAATCGAGGTGTGAAGGCCGCGGTCGACGGGATTTAGGAGCGTTGTTGTGAGCTGCGGTCCGCATATTATAATGTTTCCCTCGAAATACTGAGACTAGCCACAAATTACCACTGAATTGGATTCACTAATGTGTGAAAATATTGCCAAATAACTTTGAGTTAGGTGCGGTATTTTGTAACTGTTTGAAATTTAGTGATTTAACTTTAGTTGTCGCTAAACCTGCGATTTTAAACCCTACTTATTGAGATTATTTATTTTATTTTTTATTTTGTAAGGAAAAATATACCTTGTTAAACTTAACGTTTATATGTAACGCTGGATAAAAGTAGGTCTGAAATAATTGGAGTCACAAATGTCAATAACACGGCACGATATAAGTTGGCATCTTGCCATTCCATTCACCAATAAATGTCCAATGAGGAGACATGATTGACATAAAACAATAAATGCTAGGACGACGTCTGTTGATATAACAGAAAGTGGTGACCATTCAAATTTTGTTTATATTAAAAGCATTATAATTAAATAGCACATTGTAGTTCAAGTACACTTCCTAATCCTTTATATTTTTATGTAATGTCCTACTGAAATTATAAACGCGAAAGTTTGTGAGGATGAATGGATGTTTGTTACTCTTTCACGAAAAAACTACTGAAAGGACTTTCATGAAACTGTGCAGTAATATAGCTTATACATCAGAATAACAAAAAGTCTACAAATTATAAAAATTTAGTGTGATTTCGCCATAATATAAGTATCAACAAAGTCGGAAAAATTCCTGCCCTCTGAGAGCTATCTTGGCTTGCGTTGCCTAAACCGTTAGACTTACACGAAGATAATGTACCACGGTATTGTTTATTTTAAACAGTTCTAAGTAAAAGCGACAGTGTACATCCATATTATATGTGGAAGCTACTATAGCCAAAATGAGTGAGCCATAAATTCTTTAAATTAGAAACGTTTTTAACAATGCACATTTTAGAGTATTTAGTTTATTCTTATCCAAAAGAATACCTCAATCGCTTTTGGTATTTCATGAACATAAACTTTGTCTTTTACACTAAGTAATTTCGGCGGATCGTTCAAAAGTACCCCAGTCCCGCGCCGGCACGCAGATAGGGGCTTTGATGTTTCACGGAATCCACTGAACTGTGTCACAGCTTTGGGAAGGACAGCGTCTACTTTTCATAAAACACCACGCGGGTGAAGCCGCGGAAGCTAGTAATTAATTAATTTAAAAAAAACATTTCCTTTAAATTAGTCACGATAGTGGTTACTGTGATGACAGGACAAATTGAGTAAAACGCCATCTATTGCAAAGACCTCGAAACAAATATTTTTAACAGAGTCCTATTTTTAACATTTTATAGGTCCGAATTGAAGCTTAATTTATGTTTTTTTTGTTAACAATACGTTAATAATTAGTGTAATAATTGTGTATAGATAAATCAGCAAGGAAGTTTAGCTTTATACTAATCTTGCTTCAGCTAAAATTAAGACTAATTATAATTTGTCCGATTTGAGACCCAAATGCCTTTGGTAAGACTGGTTGTCAGACTTCCAGCTCGGAAATCTGACCACCCGTAACGACTGCCAAAGATCCACTAATGACAGTCGAGAGCAACGGCTTAACGTGCTTTCCGAGGCACGGAGGGGTCTGGATATGTAAAGATGGTCACCCATCCACGGACCAACCGCAGCAAGAGTAGCTTATCCTGATCGATCGACCTGTGCTGCTATTATTAATTAGCCACAAGCCCCTCGCACACCTGAGTACACTTCAAAATTGTATCATCAATCAGTATGACAATAATATTGGAATACCATTATATTCTACAAATTTGTCGTTACTTTCATGGTTAGGATGAAAGCTTGTGTAAAAGTCAAAGAAAACATGATTTGCTGCCTCGCCTTGAAGATTGGATGTAACTTTAACTTACATAAAGACACAGGACCATCCGGTCATACAGGCACATTGGTTGCGAGTAATACGCACCTGACCTTACTGAACATGAAATATAAGGTACAGGTGTCCTACTAGGGCGTTTCAATTCACTTCGAGGGGCCGACTCTAAGTAAGTCAACGAAAAAGTTCTCCGAACTATTGTTCACCTAGCGAACTTGTGCTTTAGTAAAGATATCTTCCCAAAGCCCTAAACATCTACAGTTACGCTTGGAATGGGGCCAAAGATGACGTCAGTAATGATAGGCCTATTTCAGTATTACCTGCTTTGTCAAAAATTTAAACAAACGATTATAAGACTTCCGTAATGAATACCAAATATTATCTGATGCACAATATGGATTTGGACAGGGCAATTTTATTTTTATTTTTATATAGAAAGCTTGCAGACTATAACATATTAAAATATTCGTAAGTAAGAAAATTGCTAACTACAAGCTTCCTCATGTGTCGGGGTACGTAGCGAGGTGTGGTTTTTGTGAATAAACAAATGTTAATGTTGAACATTATTTATTGACCCACTTCTCAAACTGTTCTTAGTGTTAAAATGTTAATGATGATGAAATGTTTGAATACACCCGGCTAACGCGGTAGGCAGAAGTACACTAAATAATATGTAACAAAATTAGGTCAACGCGTCACGCTGATATTGCTAAATAAGGTGTTCTGTAAAAACACCGAACAACATGTATACATCTAGTTACAAGTACTTTGCGTTCACTGAATTTATGCAAACAGCGATTTGCAAACAAAGACAAAAAAACTTTGTTTGAAAATGAAAAAGAAACATAGACGAAGAGGTACATAAAATAAGTTACTCGAGTTGTTAAACATCAAAAAAGGAAAATGGTATACGAGCACCACATACTCGTAACATTACATTACATTGGATACTATTTTGTAGTTATTCATGACTATCCCCAAAATATTCCTTGTTAAGGATCTTTCTAATACTGTGCGCGCTGGTGCAAAATAGATCGATCTCCAGGTGCGATGGTAAACTATTAGGCTTTAACACTACGAATGGAGAAGGAGTTGTTACGCCTGTAATTAGTCGATGCGCATGGTGCCTGCAGCACAGGTCGTCTGCGCAGGTTATTTTGGTTAGTGCGAACAAGTATTTTGCTGAGTAGTTCCGGACAATCAATCGAGCTATTTGCTATGCCCGCCAAAAACATATGTCACTAATATTACGTCTCATGTTCAACGGCAAGAAATGGTATCGCTTGCAACGGTGTTCGTAGTCCACTGAGAATTGTTTTATCTTAAAGTCTAAATAACGCATACATTTCTTCTGAACCATGTTTTGAGGGTTCCAGACTTGGGAAACGTACCCGAGGTGGCTGCGCACGAGAGAGCAGTAGAGGACTTTTACTGGTTTAAGAGCTAGAGCAAGCTCTCATAATAAAGCCCAGGGCCTTGAAAGCTTTCTTGACAATGGTTTCTATGTGATCGTCAAAAAGTAATTTGCTGTCGTGTACCACACCAAGATCTCTGATACTGCTTGTCTTACTTATGCACGTGCCATCTAGTATATTTCCTGAACCGAAAGTAATTTTCTGGCGCGAGTATACTACGTGAAAACATTTGGATACGTTAAGTTGTAACTTATTGGTTTTGCAGTATAAAAATAATCAGTCAAGGTCTGACTGAATAAGTTCGGTATCAGATAATGTACGTACAGACCTAAGAACTATTTCTTTCCCTACGTATAGCAAAATATGTGAATTATTAAAGCAGTTCTTCGTATCCGAGATAAATAAAGTAAACAATAACGGTCCTAAGATCAAGCCTTGAGGAACTCCAGATAGGACAGTTTTCCAACCAGACTTGTAACCACGTAAGACCACAGCCAACGAAACGGGTCACCATGCATTCCTGCAGATAAAAGTTTCTGAAGAAGCACACTGTGATCTATTCGGTTGAAACACTTGCTGTAGTCCGTGTAGAAAACATCGACCTGCCATCGTTTATCCATCCCAGTGGTTATTAGTTCATTAAACTATACCAAATTGGAAGCGTCGACCGTTTTCTGAGAAAACCATGTTGTTCGTCACCAAAGCAGCGCTGCAAGGCTGAATAAACTCCCGTGTCCACCACTCGCTCTAGAACTTTAGAGAATAGACATAGTTTAGATATGGGGCGGTAACTTTCTATCTTTGATTTATCCTCCTTTTTTTTTATAGGTGTGATGATTGTCGATTTCCACAACTCCGGGTCTACAACCTCTCTCAATGACCGTTCAAACAACAAGCAGACTGGCTCCACAAGGCTCTTTGCACAATTGATTATGAAGATGGGGGGTATCAAATCTGGCCCACCAAATTTAGTTAGGTCCAGACCTTTGAGTAGCTTCAGCACCATGTCTGGACATACGCCAACGGTACTCAACCTCCTCTTATATAAATGTGTTAATTATGAAATAAACACATTTAAAATAAACTTTAAAAAGAAAGATACGGGCCGGCCAAAAGTAGTTTGAGACTTTGGAGTGAACCCTACACCCGATAACTTTTTTTTTCGGAGAAGTAAGAACACTTCGGAAGTAGTGACAACTCTCACCCCGTGGTGTTATTAATTCTAAGGTCGGGCACCAAACTAATCTAATGTCCGTCGGTGATACGTAGTAGGAAACTACCAATTTCGTGCTTAGAGAGTAGACCACTGCTTTGTAAATGTCTTTTGTTAGTCGCCTTTCACTCGTCCTCTCAACATGACCAAACCACCCAACTATACTCTTTTCAATTACTTTAAAACATAATTTACAAATAATGATAAAGTCGTCGTATAAGCTGTTGGCCATGTTCGAAATACTATTGAAGAAATGTAAATTTATTATTTTTAAATTGTTGAAGTAATTGAAATGCAAATGTAAATAAGTTTTTATAAACTGTAAGTGAGGAATTTTGTGTAAATTAAGAAACAAGTTACTTGTTTATGAATAAATTACTAAAACTATGTCAAAATAAATAATAACAATTATATTTAAATATTTTTATTTTTATAATTTTCTTTTTTCTAACCGAACAGACAGCTGGGGAGTTTGTTGCGCCACTTCTTCTTCCCAGCTAAAGCACTAGGAAGTGGTGAAGGGCGGGCGTTTTGGGGGACTGTCTTATGTAGTTTTTACGTTCGAAAAGTGCTGATTCTCAGCCTAATTTGAATAAATGAGTTTGATTTTGATTTTCCACAATCAACTTATCTTAATAACACTAAAGCATGTGTACTCTCAACCGAGCACTCGACAGACAATACTCATATAGCAGTTTGTCAGTTTAACGCGAGTTTAAGCGTTCCTGTCTCGAAGGACGGAACTAACGGCTGTTTATGTAGTTCCCACTTATAAACTACTGACGAACACATGCCGCAGGATCGCAAGCTTTGAGTGTGAAGCGATATATTTGTTTAGTATAACTGTCCCTAAAGTAGTAAATAGGAACGTTCGCACTGAATGATCGAAGGACCAATAGTGACATAATAATGGAGGCTTTGTTTGATGAGGATTGATGGGTTTGATGAGACGTTATCCGCAACCGAGGCAGTCAGCTCTCCTACCACCTTGTCGATGTCTAATATTTTTACTACGATCAGAGCTGTTCCTCATAACGTTTATACTTATATGTACCAGAGAAGAAGAAGTTAATCTTTACTTAAATTTGTCCTTGTTGTTGTAAACTTGCATTAATTGTATAGCATCCGGTAAAATATCCATCCAGTCCAGTAAAATAATCCATCTTCTATCAGCTATACATATTATTCCTTCGCCTTTCGAGCTGTCAATAGTGAAAATTGACAGGTCTGGCGACTGCTTGGATAGGCCCCGTCCATTTTCGGCACAATTGCGTTTAAACCCCAATTTCTCGCTATTTTATTTTATTAAATAGGAACAACAAACAGCTACATTATGCAATATTACAAACAAAGAAAAAATAAAACATAAGTTACTTAAATAATAATGTAGCCCATAGCGCTGTTCACTATGCAACCCATGTAAAACTGATTGTTTCGTAATCTGTTCAATATTAAAGGGCTGATTACACCAATAAAACTTTTTGTGTCAATATTTTCTACGGAATATTGACAGTGACAGCTCTTGATCGCGTTTTAGATGTGCTAAACGCGTTCAGTTTCATTGGTGAAATCGGCACTAACTATTCGCTGTATGATTTTCATGTTATTTGTTTTACAATATAACGAGCACGTTTCAAACTAAAAACAAGTTTTGTTACACACATTTTTTTGTTGCATATTTTTCATATTATAAATATTTTTTCTATAAAGTTTATTATCCAATCAATAAAATAAAACAATAAGATAAATTTAAACCATATAATAATATGTCCAAATTACGAACTGAAAAACGTCTTATAATTTCGCGGCGCCAACCCGACACTTCAATGCTTTGTAACATATCAAAGTTGTTTGGGTTAAGAGTTATGATACAAGCATATGGGTGTGCCTAACCATAAAACGCACTTGAGTGTTCAACAAAGACAAAATAATATCACCAGGTACGAAATAAAAAAAATAACTTGGTGGAGATGTCGTGACGCTCCATTTATTTGTTTGAAAAATTGTCTTTTTTACTAATATTTTTTTTACCTCCTAATTGCAAGCCGTTCTATTTTTATGATTGATTTCAGCAATAAAATATAAAAACATACAATCGCAATATATGCAAATTTTTGCCATTTTCTTTCCTTTTTGTTCTATTTTTTTTTTCGAGTTGACGTTTAAAATGTTGGTATCATGTCTAATTATAGTACTCTTTGGTATCATGGCATGTTTTCTTTTAGCTTTGGTTTCCTGATCATTTGGACATAGGTACGAAAGAGATTCGTTCATAGATCTATAGTCACACCAGAGTCGGACCTCATTTGAGCTGCCGTGGCTACTAAAATAAGCTGACCGTTAAAGACGTTTATTACGCCTGGACAGGAATGGCCTGCGCCTGACGGGGAAAATCACAGGACACTGCTCGCTAAACAAACACTTCCACAAAATAGCTAAAACGGACAGTCCTCTATGCAGGGCTTGAAAGGAGGTGGATGAAACCATCGCGCATGTGCTCTTTGAGTGCACATGCGTTACCCAGATTAAGACAAAAACCCTAGGGGCTGAAGATCTGGTCTTACACAGATGTTCTCAACAGACCAGGAGATTTAATCAACTTCAAGAGGGCCATCGATGACCGCCATGACCCACGCACAATGGTCCACATGAAGGACTATGTGCGGGAACCAAATCTTCTAACATAGAATACTTAATAATAAAAAACCGCGATGTTTTGTCAAGACAGTCTTAAAAACCATGCAAAGCGGGAGCGGGTCCCCAATAAAGTAATATACCGAGGTATAAAGTAATGGTATGGTATAAAGTAATAGGAGGAAAAGAAGTGGATCGTTTAATTATAACATTTTATAAATAAAACATGTTGTATGATCAACGAAGAAACATAACTTTGGAAGTAACTGAAAGGGATCTTCCCCTTCTTTTGAAAGTTGTAGGAAGAGGGTCCGTTACTCCAGCAGTTGTTTCGGAAACATTCATCAAACTATCGTCACGCCCTCCAGCAAAAATCGCTTAGAGGGTAAAACTTACCCTTTGTGGGTACCAGGGGAAGGTATCTCTCTTCGCTCCACCGTTACTTTGTACGTGTTATTCTTGAGAAGTAATTGACCGTCCTCACAATGCTCTTGAGTGTCGTAGAAGGCGTTTCAAAGGTTAGGACAAAATTGTCAATTTAACTTACTGCCTCGGTGATCAAGTGTTTGTAAGCGAAACTGAGCGTACGGTTCTTTGTTTGATCCCTAGATCGGACAGTATTATTTGTTTTAGCTGCAATTTGTACGCTGCTGGAGTTAACATAATTATTACCGTTTTTGCCACATAAACGTCAATGGAATTGTTCAGTAGCTAATCGCAATCGCCCAGAGGCAATGAGCCCGACTTACGAGTTATAGGTCATGGATTTAAACCCAGGCAGGCGCTTTACTTTGTGTAAATAATTTCATCACCACTGCACTCAAAACAGTGAAGGAAAATATAGTGAGTAAACCGGCATGTCCTAGAAAAAACTCGAAGACATGTGACATGTACGAAACCGAACTGGGCCTGCACGGTGGATTATGGCCCGTTCTCTCTCCAAGGGAGGAGACATGTGTCCCAGCAGTGGGAAAATTATAGGCTGATTATGGTTACTTGCAATAGGCTTCCTCCTAATAGGGGACCTTAACATATCTTTTATGAAATTAGGGTCTACAATATTTACTTTTGCATTGTAACGTAACGTTTAGCCGACTGGCTAAACGTGGTTACAAGTTAACACATTTTTGTATTTTATATTTAAAAATTATTTATTTTTAAATATAAAATACAAAAATGTGTAGAAAAAGATATTAGTAATTAGTAGAAGCTCGGGTAGGCTGCTCCTCTGGCCCGCAGTCAGCGACGAGGGAGCTCACGGTCGCACAGCAGCTCGAGGTTGAAGCAGCACGCGTCAGTCGCTCCTCCGGCCCGCAGTCTGTCGTGTTGAAGCTCGCAGCAGCCTCACCATGCTCACGGTCGCGAAGCAGCTCGAGGTTGAAGCAGCTTCGCGTCGGCCACTCCTCCGGCCTGCAGTATGTCGAGTGGGACCTCGCAGCAGCCTCTCCATCATCCCGCAGCCCGTTGCGAGGGAGCTGGCGTCGGTTATTGTTTCTTCAGGCAGCGGCGTCTCACGCCACGTTTTTAGATCTCTCTAGTATGTGTCTAACTTTTCTCGTGTCGAAGACGCAAGTGGGAGGGTCGGAGTTGATTAAGAGAGTCAAACAATTTCACGCACACAAGATGTTAATATTAAATAAATTCACTAAGTTTCAAAACGTTTATATTAAGGAGCTTTAGAAATACATTGACTGGTGAGTATCAAGAAAAGGAACAGAAAAGAAAGAACCGGTGTCAAAAGACGGAGTCAAAAAGAACGAGTTAAAAGACGGAATCAAAAGAACCTGGTGAAAAGTAACGGTTGCCTTTTATAGGCCCTGGCAGATTTTCTAGAAGTGCCTTTTTTTAGTTTTAAATCCAAATTCTTCTTAATTGGTTATCGGTCAGGAACAATAAAGATGGCTTACAGTGAGAACCTGGCTTAACACTTGTTTTACCATACCTTTACAATAAAATAGACGACCTCTTAGCTCTATACCATAGAAAAAGAAAATCTGACAGATGACAATGTTAGATACAAAATGTCACAACATTCAATAAAAGGAAAATAATAAGAGATCACATGAAATGAGATAAATGGATGTGGAGAATAGATAAAGCAAACCTTTAGCTACCTATGTCTATTTTCAGAGGTAGCTAAAGATTTGCTTTTCAGCAGTACAACAACTATCAGATAAACAAATGTAAGTTATATGAGTGTCATACAATTTTCATAAAGACTTTAGTAGGTATTGAATCATAGAAAGAATTGCTGTGCACAACGCTCCTCAGGTGTTAAATAGATAAATAGATAATAAAATGTGATTTTGGTGTAACAATATATACCACAGCATATCCCTTCAAATAACACTACGCCCGACCTGGAAATCGAACTCAGTATCTCGTGCTCAGCAGCGCTTGCACCACTAGACCAACGATGCAGTATATCCATAAGAATAAATACGTTTTGTTTTATGTTAAACTAAAATCCACGAAACCTAATACAAATGAGAACATGGAGAACATTCCGCGGGCCCAGGCGTGCGTCTGATTCATTCCACCTCCTAAACTTCAGGAATGCGTTTATTGCTTCACCCGAGTTCTAAACGACGATACCACGTCTTCTGAAAACTGGTTTGTTTTTACTAAAAAAATACTTTTGAAAGTAAAAAAAACGATAACATTACAAATACTGAAAGAAAAAACAACATATTTGTGGGGGTTGTACTTAAATCTGATTTTAGATTTAAATGTCTCGTCCATATCTCGTTTAGCATTAAAAATAAAATTGTGTTCGTTTCCATTCGAAGTTATTCGAATTTATATTAGTTTACTTCATCAGTTCACTAAACGTTAAGTGATCACCGCCACGCTGCGCCGCCGCCTCTTAACAGACAATAAAATTAAATATCCACAATAACAGAGACATCAAAAGCGCCGCAATTGCCTTGCCAGTCATTAGTGTCTGGGAAGGCAGTTGCGGTGCCTCGATGCCTGTAATTACACCGGTACCAATACCTTCGAAACCGGAACACAACAACGCTGCTTGTTGACAGAAATAGTGGCAATATTTTGTAGACTAGTTGTCAACGTAACCTATGTATTCTACACAAAAAGAAGCAGCAGGTATTCGTGCCAGCCAGCCGCGCAGTGGCACATTAAACCTATAATAAATGTTCTATCTTGATCTGGGACTTTCATTGCTGCCAGCGTCTACTAAGGATGGGCCGATACTATAGATAAGTCGAGAAAAAGATCGATAGTTGTCGGAGTGAATAATTGATTAACTCACGATTTCAAAAGTGTGATCAAATCTTTGTCCAGGAAATGTGTTGTTTAACCTAACGTTAGTACTTGTCATTAGAATCCGAAAGATAATAGTAGAAAGAAGAAACAAAGATTTTTTAAAGTAACCATTTTTTAAAGTGATTATTACGTGGTATTTTACAGTTTTATATTATGATTCGATGTTACGATTTGCTTATTATGTAAAACAACAAGACGATCAACGATTATTAAAAAGTGCTATAATTTTGTTACAGTTACCTCTTATGTAGTTAATCACACAGTGTTGCATCATCCTATGAAGTCGAATATGAGCTGTACTAAACTCAATTAATAACGGAAATTAAAAGAGAATTGTTCATTACGGACGAAACATAGCATTGCTTTTACCTATTTACTCAACGGTTTATAAGTAATTGATTCTTAAGTCCTTGATTTCGTCGATAAATAAGACGCAAGCCCAATATCCCGTCTCTAGTAGGAGCAGAGCCGCATACATGCATTCCCGGTGCCAAGTTCCCGCGCTTTACAAATAAAACGAAAACACCACTTTGCATCCACACGAAGCATTATCATAATCTTATTTGTGCTGGAGCTTTCTTACATTTCAATACGAAAAGACAAAATATAAACCTTATTGTCATAGATTGAAATAAGCCATCTTTTATTTAAAATGTACTGTGACGAATTTAATCCAAAAAGGGTTTGGGTTCCCCTATTTTGCCAATGATGTTTATTGGTCCCGTGCGAGAAGGGCCAATCTCTCGTCTCCCTACTGTTGGAATGCTGTTCTGATTTCGCTAGGACGAATTTCCAATCTCATTTATCAACAAACAAACCACAGAGCTGTAATTATGAAAATATCAGATAAAATGATGTCTACTTATATAACGAATGGGAATGTGAAGACAATGTGAATGTGTTGTTTTTTTTTTAAGTTAGCTTTGATCATGGTCTGGCAGTTTGAGTACTTTATAAGGCCTACCCAAATGTATGCATACCCTTTCTTTGGTGATTTTCGTAGAATCGTTGAGTTCCTTAAGTTATGTGATGAGCTGTATGATTACTGACAAATGCGTGCACTGGCTGGGCAGGTCCATTCATACTGTGTGGTCTTTCCTCAAAAGAGACTGTGACCTCTGAGTTTGTTTCGGCCTTTCATGACGTGGTCTCCTTAATACCCTAGAGTTATGGGATATTAAAAGAAACGCGTTAGTTAGATGATAAATGAATAATGATTTTATTTCTGCAAGTAGGTTTGTTCAAACACTTTTACACGTCAATCATATTTTAAAAACTAGATGAGATCGGCATTTCCTCTCTGACTACTCTGAGAAGAAAGGCCGAAACAAACTCAGAGGTCACAGTCTCTTTTAAACTCCAGACATAATCTTGGTTAGATCATGTGAAAACATGTAGATCGGTAAAAATCGGTGTTAAATATGATTGAGTGGTAGAAAATAGAGAAAAGAATTAATAGAGAAAAGACTTTTTCAAAATGAAAAAAAAACCCAAAACAACATTACAAAACTCTTGAAAACACAACATTGTCGTAATATTAAACAAGCATTACAAACACTTTATTTTACAATAACATCGTTCTCTGCTTACAAAGATTTTATTCTTGGTCCTTGGTACGGCGCTCCACGAGTCCCGCGAGGACCATTTAATTTTTTAAATCTCCGAGTCGCGGCGATATCAAGTGAATGAGTACAAAAACAATCTAAATGGAGTCATTGTGAAGGGTTGCTCGTAAAATCAAAGCCCATCTCTAGGGACAGTGGTGCAGGATCAAAAATTAACTGTTTGGTCCTTACGCCCCAGTTTGGTACTTTTTAAATCTCGTTCTGGTTTTTAAATTGAAAACATTTTTTGGTTTTGAAAGTGGCCAGATGCATATAAGTGCGCCGTCAGATGTGTACGAGTATGTGTGTGCGTCTTTTAAATATGTAGTTGGTGGCATTATTAGATTTCCTTTTTTTGCATAAGTATTCAAACCCTCTTATAAGCGAACAATGTGTAAAATGGAGCTGACTCATTATATACAAAAAGGTTTTATTTTTATTGTATTTGTTACAAAACACAGCCCACTTTTTAAGCTTGTGTCAAGTACCACAGGAAACTCTTTAATGGGTAAAGAGAGGTAAACCTGCCTCACCGTTATAATATTATTCTACGTCTTTCTCGATGTTTTTACAGCGAACAACTTGCTATTTTTGTATCATCAATTATTCTGAACATTATTTGCAGACAGCAAAATTTCCAGAAATCATTTTGTGAAAATAGGAACTTGTTTGAGATTTCAAAACATAACGACCGATGATACGAGTATAGGAATCATTGCAAAGAATATTCAACCTTCTAAGCAATAAATTAATATTATCGAGCCATTGCCATACATTTTAGATTTCTCAGAATGTTGTAGCCGTCTACCATTCTCTTCACATTGACCTTTTTTGGAATACAGACTCACACTTCAAGGCATGGTTTGGAACAAATGAAAAAGATCCCTATCCTCCCAGTCCCTACAATCAAAAAAGTAATTAATTATCCATTATATTATTACGATTCTTTTCCTGGCCAGTTCTGGGGCGCGCAGTAAATCGGTCGAGCTCAAGTGTTCGCCCGACTAACGAATAAAGAGGTCGGGGCATTCCTCATAAGCACGGATGAATAACCAAATGGAGTGACCATGTGCAATGGTCCATAAACGTTTAACCCTTTTTCCACCACAAATTAACATGCCTCTTTTAACTTCGTGCGATTGACAGAAAAAGAACGGTGTTTTAAAATAGTTTATCGCTAAATGTGTTTAGGTAGTGATTTGTGGTGCAAGCAAGCAATATTGCTGATACAGCTGATTATTGCTACTTATTAATGTAGTGTATGACGCAAAGGTTTATTTTATTGTAATTCGACAAGTTCAGCACTTAGCGTCATAATGTAACGCTTGCTTATAGAGAACAAAGATTTCTTTGTCTTTTATAGAATAGATGAGCTTTTGTTCTAAGGATGTAGATATTTACAGAAAGATGGCGACGTAACTTTTTGGAATCCTTGTACAACTATGACACGAGTTTTATTTCTAGTTACTTCTCACGAATCTCTGCCTGACTGGATCGTTGATCTAGTGGTCACAAGCACGAGGGTTTATCTATGTAGAATTTCTCAGTAGCAGCCCGGAGTCTGGATTTGTGCCCGGTTGATGGCAATAGCCTCCGCAGCTAAAAGGTCGCCTTTGGTAAGCAAGGTGTGTTCCCGTGAGGTTGTGTTCCCTTCATTAACAGGTCACACAATCCTCAGAATTTCGTGAATAGGCTCGTCCCCTATTACATGGGACATAAGCATAGGTAACTGGCGAAATGTGGATGTACTATAGATACACCTTTGCCTAACCCTTCTTGGATTACAGGCATCATGTTATGTTATGTCACGAATCCTAAAAAAAATATCTTGGTGTCATGTTTTTGAATGTGAGTACTCCATTTTTTTACTACCCGCGTTTAGGAGGTAGAATTACGAGAGTTTGATGAGTCCCGTGCTTCGTCCTCCGGCGAGTTTCTGATAGTAGGCAGTTAATACTCTCCTGATCGAAATAATGTCACTCTTACAAATAAGTAGAACGGTAAACCTCTACTACTATACTATAGGTATAACTCTGCCTAACCCTTTGAGGAAAGAGGCAAGATGTTCTGTTTGAGAAGTAAGTACAACCTATTACTTTTTGAAAATGGTAAATTTAAATGGATTGGTTACAGCAGAATGTCATTGTAAGACATTTTCGAGTGATTAGCCTCCCGGGGGTCGCAAGCGCGAATGCTGGTGGCCCTTGGGTACGATTCTCAGTTCGGTCAAAGTATTATTTTCGTTAGGGATATTTGGATAGCAGCCCGAAGTCTTGATTTGTACCCTACTAGAACAGCCCCCATCACATCGGACTTAATATTATCTGGCGCCGCGACACGACGGCCTTTCGTTTAATACAATAAAAGTCACGATGAATCGAGTCCAATCGCAAGTGTAGCCGTAGCTCGCCTCACGATGTCTCTGCATCTGGTTCTGTTAGATGACAGAGTTTTTTTTATTTTTATTTATTTATTTGAATCACACATACAACTATAATCACAGGCTTACCTAATACAATAGTGTAGTTGTAGTTAATAAAGCTTACAAATATGAGACTTACAATAATTACATCATTATGAACATCTACTTATGACTAGTTATACAATTTACGGCACGTGTGAATTCACTCGGAGTACAATTGAAGCAGTCAATCTGTTTTGACACCATATTGAGCGTATGCAGGGCGCGCGTCAGTGGCGCGTGCTGCAGCAGGCTGGTGCGAGCGGGCGGCACCCACAGCAGCGGCGGTCGCCTCAGTACATACAACCCCAGCGGGCGTAGAACACCTGGGTTGTGTATTTTATCACGCATAATTTTAAACAAGTAAGTGGCGAGAGCTACTTCCCTTCTTACTTCCAGTTTATAATAGCCTACCATGCCCAGCACAAATAGAGTACGATACATCAGTGGATACCCTGGATACACACCTTTCATTTCCTGCGTTCCACTGCTTTAAAAGAACTAATTGAGTTATTATCACCTTTCCATAATTGCGTTACTTCGTCTGACATTTTTTTTTACCTCTATCCAATCATTGTTCTCATATCTGCTGCTTTCCTGGCCACCGCTGCGTAACTTGTCTCCACGGGCCTCTGGGACTGCGGCGGCGGTGGAGGCGTAGTTGCTTGCACTCCGTACTCGACGGCATTTGTTCGAGACGATGCAACCAGGGCAGTAGTACACTTCGGTATTGTAGGTACTGGTATCCGTATGGGTCGTTGGTTCTGGTAATTGGTATAGATATTAAAACCTTCTTTTTCTCTCCAGATAGTAGTCCTTCAGTTTTTAAGCTTTTAATTTGCCGCTCATAAGAACTACATTTCATATTAACTTCCTTTAATTCTTGTCTTAATTTAGCATTTTCTAGCGCCAGAACAGCCACACTGGCTTTAATCTCATGTATAATATTTGTTTCCAAAACACTGATTTTAGCCAGGATTACACTATTAATTTGATATACAATCTCGTCCGATGTCAACCACTGTGCTGTCTCCTGAGCAACATTTTCCTCAAACGACTGATTTGCTTGATCTACGAAACCAGCGGCACGACCACCACGTACCGGTGTATCATCTGTTACTCGTATACGATGAGTTACGTTAGAAAAGGAGGCACACTTAACAGTAGGCTTTATTTGTACCGCCGCCGCCGGGGTTATGTTCTCACATCTATAATGGTATCCCTTCTTGCATCCGTTACATTCAATAGTCTCACCTGCATTCGTTTCTCTGTTACAAACCTCACAATCCATCTTAGTTTCTAGAATTTTGTGATAAAACCGAGAGTGCGACAGAGACCGAGATAGCTAGTTTGCGCAAGAGTGAAAGAGCGTGATGCACCACTCTGTATTTCGCGCCACCCACGATTTGTTTTTTCACTTCACTTATTTGCACACAAAATATTTGTTGATAGCATTAGAAATCCACCAATTTAAGACTGTTCTCCATATCGTAATGGTATATTATCTTATAGTGTTCAGTTGTACACATAATTTATAACTATAAAGTCCGTATTCACAATATTATAGAAAATAAATGCCGAGGGCGACCCGCACGAGCCCCGCTGTATACACGAACACACAGTTGCGCATTCAATACCAGGGCCTACAACCTAATTTTGATCGGTCCTCGGTGACCTTCCGCGGGACAGCCTTCTACTCTGTCCTACACGACTAGCCGCTCTATGGAGTCCACCTCAAGACCTGACCAAAGAACTTTATATACTCTACACTGTACTAGTGCTGATAGACGCTGTTTTATGCCAAGTTCTTGTAGTATAGAGCTCACATTTCTCTCTAGCTTTTTCTTACTAGAGCGTCTAAACGTGTACCTACCCTTATATTTTCCTCTCAGTCCAAGATTAGTACTGAATTAAAAATAAAATAACTTAGAAACCAACGCCTTAGTCAAGACTAGACAGAAACAGCAATAATTACAAGAAAAATTGAGGCTCACTTGAGCCTCAATTTTTCTTGTAATTATTGCTATTGTTATTGTAAGATTAGGTCATTCGAGACGAATTTTAATACTTATTAACATTCGTCTCGAATGACCTAATCTTATAACTTGTTTCACAGTTCGACGAATAAAGACGTAAGTTAAATTTAGTTGGGCCTAAAAATGGCGCTGTAGCAAGCCCCAAATCCGGGATTAGGACTGGAAGAGACCTCATGTGCCCGGATTTCGGGATCGGTTATCCCGCAGGATTTGCCAAATTAATCCCACACTGTTTACTTCCTTAATCTGGACAATCTTCGACTTCATGTTGCCTTTTTCTCGGAAACATCCTCAGTCAGTCATCTTGAATTTGAATTCGTCAAGCTAAACCAAAAACGGTCCCTTTGTATTTTACTCGCAATATGAATAATAACACTTGCCTCTAAATATCTTTTGAGGAGACTTTCCCGTACCTTTATTGACGGTGTTATTCAAGCCCCATTGAACATGAAGCACACGGTCATCCCATAAACGTTCATCAATAACGTGATTTTGAGCGGGAAAATAATATAAAATTGTTTAGTTGTACCTCTCCACTTGGCCATTAGCCCGTGGAGAAGCAACAGCGTTTAAAATGTGTTTTGTACCAACTACACTCATTAAACCTTTAAAATTTAAACTCGTAACTGATGTACCCCGATCGCTAATTAATCTCGTGGGTACACCGAACGTACCAAAATAACTCCTCGATGTATTCGACTTTGTATTTTGTCCGCTTTTAAAACAATAAACTTTGAGCACGCGTCTATAATCACCTATAATCACAAGGATATACGATTTTTTTCTTTTGCTTGTAATAAACGGTCCTACGTAGTCGATGTGGACTGTATGAAAAGGCGTTGGAATCTTCGGAATAGGGTGCAGATAACCTTGTTTTTTTTTTCGGAATTTAACTATGTGCACACTCGCATAAGCGGAAACCTATAGTGATCTTTAATTCGCTCGAGCGTCTTTTCAAAACCAAAGTGCCCTATTTCGTCATGATTCTGTTGTAGAATTTGCCATCTACATCCTTTTGGTACAACCCACCTCAACCCGTTTTGCGTAATACCTACGATAAATACAATCCTTCTTTAATACAAAATTTTAGCGAACCTCTACAATGTTATTAAAGTCCGTATTTAAAAGGATATCCTTAATCCGTTTTATTTTAGATTCACCTAATTAAAATTGCACAGTTGCAAGCCAGTCATCACTAATATTGAGAACGTCATAAGTCTCAATTTCCTTGACTACACCTACTTCTTGCGATGGCGTTGGGTTTCTCCTAAGCGCATCAACACGCAGCATAACCTGACAAGGCCTATACACGATATCACAGTCAAATTCCTGGATTAAACTCCACAATCTAGCTACTCTTGGTACCATTTCCCTTTTCAGAAAAGTTGCGCGGAAAGAATCATAGTCTGTAAAAATGGTAAATTGTAATCACATAACGTCTTTTCTAATAGTTTTGTCAAAGGGCGGGCAATTTCAGCAAAACCTCTATCAAATCGTCTGAAAAAACTGACTAATCCTAGAAATTGTCTTACGTTATGAGCATCACGAGGGTGTGGAAAATTGGAAACTGACTCAATTTTACGAGAACCTGGTCGGATACCTTCACTGGATACCTCAAACCCTAAATAGTCAAATTTGCTTGTCGTAGTTTATCGAATACATTTTACCCTGCTCAATTTTTTTTTTAATATTGTAACATTTCTTTTCCACTTGGTTATTTTTATTACTTATTTCCACGAGAAATAAGTCCGTGTTTACTAAACGATAAAGGTTAATTAATAGTGATAACTAATCGTAACATACCCAAAGCCGTTCAAAAAATAGCATTTTTCAACTTCAATCCTCTATGATTTTCGAAAACCGTTTTCTATAACAAGAAGTGGTCCCCAAAAACAATTCGTGTAACATTTAATCGACCCATACCGTATAATTTTATCGATTTGAATCATTTCAGATCAAATGTGTCATGTCTATTGGCACTATTCATTTTAGATATGAAAACCTCCTTTGCTTGTTTTAAGGACTTCCACGTGAGATTGTTGTGTAGCTGTCTGTCCTAGTAAAACATCGTAACTAAAAAATATATCTGATAATATGATTAAATCAACCGTAACAAGAACTCCATCCACAGACAACTGCAACTTAAAAATACCTATTGGATTTATGGTTGAATTACCAAACCCCCGTAGTAAAGGTAAATCGTGTTGTAACCATTTAGTACGATTTACTAATATCCGTGCGACTGATTTACGTGTCAAACAGCACTGACTTCCAAAACTCACTCTTGCGCCATCCCATCTTCCTGGTTCGGTGAACTGTGCTGGCTCTGCTGCTGCGTCTGCGGAAAACCTCAAGCGGCGTAAGTATAATAACCTTATTGGTAATTATATTTTCGAGCCGTTTGGGGTTGAAACCCTCGGGCCGTGGGGTCCGTGCGCTCATGGTCTCTGTAAGGAAATTTCTAAACGGCTGGTTGATACTTCCCGTGACCCAAGGGCTGGCTATTACCTTGGCCAGAGGCTAAGCATGGCATACAACGCGGCAACGTGGCATCGCTGCCAGTCTCTTGGGTACATTACCAGTCGACAGCGATGCGTATGAATTTTTGACGCTATTTTTTAAATCATGAATAGGTTTTTTTCTGTAAATTGGTTTAAATTATGGTTTAATTCAAATAAATGGTTTGACTTTGGGATATTACATATCTCCGAGTTTACAAACTCTGTATTAATTCATTCAACCCGACTAAACGGGCAAATGGGCCTAATTGTTTAAAAAAGTTGTGAGATTTAAAGTTGTAACCTTCTAAATGCGCTGACTTTTGTACTATTTTTATTTTTGTAATTCCAATGACCTGCCACTTATTTCAGTTTTTTTTATTTGGAATTGTAAACCTTTGCATGCCCATGTAACGGTAAAATATGGAGAACTTTATCATAAAAATTGCTATGTACAATACCCATGTTTTCAAAGAAATAAATTATGTAGCATAATCAGCTGGGACACAGGCCTTCTCTCTGTGAGAGGGAGTGGGCCGTAATCCACCACGCGGGCCCAGTGCGGGTTGGTAGATGTCACATGTGTTTGAATTTATAGGTTGGTAGATATCACATGTCTTCGAATTATATGATTTGATTTAAATACAGATGAATGTGTTACTTATTCCCTTTAGTTTAACCTGAACAGGGTTTGTTTACACTCTCATTAGTTTCTTTCGGAACAGATATTTAGAGGCAAGTGTTATTATTCATATTGCGAGTAAAATACAAAGGGACCGTTTTTGGTTTAGCTTGACGAATTCAAATTCAAGATTACAAGATTACAAGAAAAATTGAGGCTCACTTGAGCCTCAATTTTTCTTGTAATTATTGCTATTGTTATTGTAAGATTAGGTCATTCGAGACGAATTTTAATACTTATTAACATTCGTCTCGAATGACCTAATCTTATAACTTGTTTCACAGTTCGACGAATAAAGACGTAAGTTAAATTTAGTTGGGCCTAAAAATGGCGCTGTAGCAAGCCCCAAATCCGGGATTAGGACTGGAAGAGACCTCATGTGCCCGGATTTCGGGATCGGTTATCCCGCAGGATTTGCCAAATTAATCCCACACTGTTTACTTCCTTAATCTGGACAATCTTCGACTTCATGTTGCCTTTTTCTCGGAAACATCCTCAGTCAGTCATCTTGAATTTGAATTCGTCAAGCTAAACCAAAAACGGTCCCTTTGTATTTTACTCGCAATATGAATAATAACACTTGCCTCTAAATATCTGTTCCGAAAGAAACTAATGAGAGTGTAAACAAACCCTGTTCAGGTTAAACTAAAGGGAATAAGTAACACATTCATCTGTATTTAAATCAAATCATATAATTCGAAGACATGTGATATCTACCAACCTATAAATTCAAACACATGTGACATCTACCAACCCGCACTGGGCCCGCGTGGTGGATTACGGCCCACTCCCTCTCACAGAGAGAAGGCCTGTGTCCCAGCTGATTATGCTACATAATTTATTTCTTTGAAAACATGGGTATTGTACATAGCAATTTTTATGATAAAGTTCTCCATATTTTACCGTTACATGGGCATGCAAAGGTTTACAATTCCAAATAAAAAAAACTGAAATAAGTGGCAGGTCATTGGAATTACAAAAATAAAAATAGTACAAAAGTCAGCGCATTTAGAAGGTTACAACTTTAAATCTCACAACTTTTTTAAACAATTAGGCCCATTTGCCCGTTTAGTCGGGTTGAATGAATTAATACAGAGTTTGTAAACTCGGAGATATGTAATATCCCAAAGTCAAACCATTTATTTGAATTAAACCATAATTTAAACCAATTTACAGAAAAAAACCTATTCATGATTTAAAAAATAGCGTCAAAAATTCATACGCATCGCTGTCGACTGGTAATGTACCCAAGAGACTGGCAGCGATGCCACGTTGCCGCGTTGTATGCCATGCTTAGCCTCTGGCCAAGGTAATAGCCAGCCCTTGGGTCACGGGAAGTATCAACCAGCCGTTTAGAAATTTCCTTACAGAGACCATGAGCGCACGGACCCCACGGCCCGAGGGTTTCAACCCCAAACGGCTCGAAAATATAATTACCAATAAGGTTATTATACTTACGCCGCTTGAGGTTTTCCGCAGACGCAGCAGCAGAGCCAGCACAGTTCACCGAACCAGGAAGATGGGATGGCGCAAGAGTGAGTTTTGGAAGTCAGTGCTGTTTGACACGTAAATCAGTCGCACGGATATTAGTAAATCGTACTAAATGGTTACAACACGATTTACCTTTACTACGGGGGTTTGGTAATTCAACCATAAATCCAATAGGTATTTTTAAGTTGCAGTTGTCTGTGGATGGAGTTCTTGTTACGGTTGATTTAATCATATTATCAGATATATTTTTTAGTTACGATGTTTTACTAGGACAGACAGCTACACAACAATCTCACGTGGAAGTCCTTAAAACAAGCAAAGGAGGTTTTCATATCTAAAATGAATAGTGCCAATAGACATGACACATTTGATCTGAAATGATTCAAATCGATAAAATTATACGGTATGGGTCGATTAAATGTTACACGAATTGTTTTTGGGGACCACTTCTTGTTATAGAAAACGGTTTTCGAAAATCATAGAGGATTGAAGTTGAAAAATGCTATTTTTTGAACGGCTTTGGGTATGTTACGATTAGTTATCACTATTAATTAACCTTTATCGTTTAGTAAACACGGACTTATTTCTCGTGGAAATAAGTAATAAAAATAACCAAGTGGAAAAGAAATGTTACAATATTAAAAAAAAAATTGAGCAGGGTAAAATGTATTCGATAAACTACGACAAGCAAATTTGACTATTTAGGGTTTGAGGTATCCAGTGAAGGTATCCGACCAGGTTCTCGTAAAATTGAGTCAGTTTCCAATTTTCCACACCCTCGTGATGCTCATAACGTAAGACAATTTCTAGGATTAGTCAGTTTTTTCAGACGATTTGATAGAGGTTTTGCTGAAATTGCCCGCCCTTTGACAAAACTATTAGAAAAGACGTTATGTGATTACAATTTACCATTTTTACAGACTATGATTCTTTCCGCGCAACTTTTCTGAAAAGGGAAATGGTACCAAGAGTAGCTAGATTGTGGAGTTTAATCCAGGAATTTGACTGTGATATCGTGTATAGGCCTTGTCAGGTTATGCTGCGTGTTGATGCGCTTAGGAGAAACCCAACGCCATCGCAAGAAGTAGGTGTAGTCAAGGAAATTGAGACTTATGACGTTCTCAATATTAGTGATGACTGGCTTGCAACTGTGCAATTTTAATTAGGTGAATCTAAAATAAAACGGATTAAGGATATCCTTTTAAATACGGACTTTAATAACATTGTAGAGGTTCGCTAAAATTTTGTATTAAAGAAGGATTGTATTTATCGTAGGTATTACGCAAAACGGGTTGAGGTGGGTTGTACCAAAAGGATGTAGATGGCAAATTCTACAACAGAATCATGACGAAATAGGGCACTTTGGTTTTGAAAAGACGCTCGAGCGAATTAAAGATCACTATAGGTTTCCGCTTATGCGAGTGTGCACATAGTTAAATTCCGAAAAAAAAAACAAGGTTATCTGCACCCTATTCCGAAGATTCCAACGCCTTTTCATACAGTCCACATCGACTACGTAGGACCGTTTATTACAAGCAAAAGAAAAAAATCGTATATCCTTGTGATTATAGGTGATTATAGACGCGTGCTCAAAGTTTATTGTTTTAAAAGCGGACAAAATACAAAGTCGAATACATCGAGGAGTTATTTTGGTACGTTCGGTGTACCCACGAGATTAATTAGCGATCGGGGTACATCAGTTACGAGTTTAAATTTTAAAGGTTTAATGAGTGTAGTTGGTACAAAACACATTTTAAACGCTGTTGCTTCTCCACGGGCTAATGGCCAAGTGGAGAGGTACAACTAAACAATTTTATATTATTTTCCCGCTCAAAATCACGTTATTGATGAACGTTTATGGGATGACCGTGTGCTTCATGTTCAATGGGGCTTGAATAACACCGTCAATAAAGGTACGGGAAAGTCTCCATCAGAAATATTGTTTGGTCTCAAACTCACTAATGAAGGTCATAAATACCCGAGATAGAGACAGACGTGGATGTCAATACAAACAAAAATAATAAATAGGATAGTATTACTAAAATAAGACAAGAAGTAGAACGAAGTTGATGAGTCCTAAATTAAATAAAAGTAGTGTTTCGATAAGAAAAGGAAGGCAACGCAAAGTTTTGAAATAGGGGAACTTGTAAGGGTTGCAAGAGACACTCATATTGTAGGTAAAAGTAAGAAACTATTGCCGAAGTTATGAGGTCCGTATCGAATCACAAAAGTATTTGACAATGATAGGTATGAGGTGTTTGACACTCCGTTAACTAAGAAAGATTCGAACTTTTTTTAAAGGGATATTCGCTGTGGATAAAAATCTATCAGTGTTTGTGTTTTGGAACGGATGAGACTGACGAATCGTCAGAAAATTAAATTAGTGAATACCAGCAGCTTAATGAAACGGAGGGAGATGGTAGTAAGTCTGACAGTGTTTTAAATATAATGAAAATTAGTAAATAGCCAGCGTTATGTTATGTTCTATGTATTGGATAATTTTGTATGTAGAACTAATATTGCATAGAATAGGCATTGCGCAAGGTGCGTAATGCAATATGAATAGGATGCATAAGGTGTGCGATGCAAAACGCAAGGTGCGTGACGCATAATGAATAGGATGCACAAGGGGTGCGATGTAATGCGCAAGATGCGTGACGCATAATGAATAGGGTACACAATGTGTGTGATGCAATGCGCAAGGTGCGCGACGCATGATATTGAAATTGCACAAAGTGTGCAATGTGGAGTGCACAAAATGTGCGATGTGGAGTGCACAAAGTGTGCGTTGCGGAGTGCGCAAGGTGCCCGATGCGTAGTGCACAATGTGTGCGATGCAGATTGCACAATGTGTGCGATGCGGAGTGCGCAAGGTGCCCAAAGCAGAGTGCACAAGGCGTGCGATGCGGCGTGCACAAGGTGTGCGATGCGGCGTGCACAAGGTGTGCGATGCGGCGTGCACAAGGTGTGCGAGGCTGAGTGCGCCAGGTGTGCGGTACGGAGTCAAGCCAAGCGATGAACTATTTGTGCAATGGGAAAAGTGATATTATGTTGTACGTGCGTTAGACGTTTGCGTCGGATGAAGCACACGGTGTTCAAAATATTGTGAAAAACTTATGTATTGTGTGAAGCCCAAGGTGTACGATGGGTTAAGCAGAAGCCTATTTAATGCCTCTTGAATATGCATAAGTATTTTTTTTAGTTTTTTTGTATTTGTCTGTTTTAATTTCTTATAATTTATGTACACGAGGACGTGTACATAAACACACAGGACAGACAGGATGGACGAGTTGTTAAAATGCAAATGTACAAACTATTATAAAACAGGTAACATTAGGTATTTTATACACAATAAGCTGGTAACACTAGCAAAATGTATGTAACTAACTATAGAAAATATATTGCCTATTTTAATGTTATGCATATTTTATGTTATCATTGCTCGGTTAATAAAAAAGAAAATAAAAAAAATTGCTGTCAAGGGTATCGAGCGGCAAGCTCGATGGTGTTTTCTAGAAAAATTTGCATTTTCTATTTTGTGTTATATTTTGAGTTAAGTAGAAGTGTGGTATTAATATTGTATCTGTGAATTAAACTAGTTATCCGTAATACGTGGACTTATTTTAATCAGTGATCTAACACCTCAGTGCAAGCAAACGGCTGGGAGTATCGACTTGGTTTCAATTACAAAAAATTGTAAAAATATAGTAAAAAGTAGCGTAAGTGTAAACATTATGTTTTGTTACAGTCGCGAACACAAAAATTGCAAAACTATTAAATATCCTCTGACGTACGCTTGATCCCCGTTGGTTCTAGTAATTCGATACTGAGGGCACATTTCGTTCCCGGGGTCCGGGGCCTTCAGCGGTATGGTTGTAAATTAATTTAAAACGGAAATAAATTATTGTACTTATTTATATTATGTTTCCTGCTATTTAATTTTTCGTTCCGGTGGATTTGGCAGAATTGAATAACTAAATGTAAATATTCCATGTTTTTTTTTTTCAAAATAACATTTAGTCATGTTTTATTAAAATTCAAAATCCTATCCTCTTATTAAATAAATCACACGCCCGAGAAGCCATCGGTGTCCCCTCTACACCGATGGCCAGGTCATACTTTATCAGCACCATCTCACCCAGCTGCAACTGTTCTCCAGGTTTTCGCCACTTCCGTGCCTGTCTGTTTTTGCAGCGCTGCGAGATATTCGTTATATTTTTTTTTTTTTCTATTTTCGGAAGGCTTACAGACTAATAACATTTTATAACAATAATATGTTACTAAATTGCTAATTACAAGTCTCCACAAAAAAAAAATACACCCTCATACTTACCATGAAGTTAATTCCTCAGTTGGTTGATGTCGTTCAAACGATTGAGCGAAATTAATATAAAAATTAAGTTGAACAATAAATGGTTAAGTGTCGGCAGGTGCTTCTTGTACAAATAATGGCGTTACTAAGAGAGAGAGAGAGAGATTTCATTAAAACTAAGACTGGCTCGACTTTTTAACAGCTGTGTTCTTTTGTAACTTGAGAGAGTATGCACAGTAGCATCCTCCTTGACCTGCGGTACAGGAAGCAACGCTATGGCCCGTCCAATAAAAAAGTAAGACCGTGTGATGGCTGCAAGATCAGAGGCATCTGAAGACATAGGAGTGAGAGAGAAAGAATTTAAAATGGCCTCAATCTGTACAAGGACTGTATTAATCTCTTGGTAAGGTAAAGCAGATGAAACGACTCTTTTAAGATGAAATTTTACTGATTTTACGGAGCCCTCTACCAAACCTTTAAAATGAGGACTATAATCTGGAGAATAACATAACATCACGCCTTGTTTCCCCGAAGGGTTGGGCAGAGGTGTACTTATAGTACACCCACATGTCGCCAGTTATGTTTAAGTCCCATGTAATAGGGGGCGAGCCTACTCGTATTGCCATCTACCGGCAAAAATCCAGACTTCGGGCTGCTACTGAGAAGTTCCAGATAGAAAAACCCAATAACACGTTTTCCGACCTAGGAATCGAACCCAGGACCTCATGTTCAGCAGGAGCGATTGCGACCACTAGACCAACGGGCAGTAATCTGGAGAATATTTAAAACTAATGGATAATTCTGACGCTCTTTCAGCAAGTGAATTTGAATTATGTGGCACAAATTTGGCTTATTCATTATACGCGCCTACAAAACATCTACCGCTATCAGAGAAGACTTTGATGGGCTTGCCTCTGCGTGATATGAACCTATTTAAAGCAGCAAGGAAGATCTCACGGCTCAAATCGCACACAAGTTCTATTTCTACTGCCCTTTTAGCCAAACAAACATAATACTTAAGTAGGATTTAACTAATCCACTACCTCTACATTTCCGGTTCAACATCATGATTGGTCCGGCATAATCTAAAGCGGTGTTTAAAAATTGACAATCAGCATACGAATAAAATTCTTCTGGAAGATTCCCCATGATTGGTTACATGATTCTACTTTAATACCGACAACATTCAAACCTTCCGTGCAAGGTTTCTGCCGCCGATGACCCAAAATGTATGTCTTAAAGTAGTTAAAAGTTGCGGACCTGCAATAAATGATATTCGGGAAATATGAGATGACTGTTGTGATAAGATCTGAGGAGTGAAGAATTATTGGGTGTTTTGTATCATAACTATAATAGGAATTGAACAACTTTCCCCCAACGCGCAGTAGGTTATCATTTGTCAAAGAAAAGATTTAAGCTAACTAATAGGTCTTTAATTGGTAACTGTTTACCCTTTTTTTGATTCCGTTAAATAACTTTCTTGCTGTGCAAATCTACATAAAGAATTCAACGACGAATTCAGTTCGTGAATATTCTTAAATTTCCTGTCCGCTTAATAAGTGTAAGCAATTGTATATAAGAGCTATAACACGTTGCAGTTTAATGAAACTAGAAAATCGTTATGTTACATCTTAATAATGAGTATATAGTTTGGCCGCTCTTATGGATTACGTGTGAGAAGTTCTGGCCCTGACCTCCACAAACTACAACTTTCTAATTGTTCAGCATTTGCACCCCGTGACCCGATGTCAGATGGGTTTGGGCTTGTAGGTATGTAACGCCACCTCGAAGGCTGCGATAGGTCCAGAATTTCCTGCATTCTGTTGAATACAAAAGGTTTCAGTTGGTTATTTTTCTCAGACTTTATCCAACCTTTTTTTTTTTTTTTTTTGGGTGGGAAATCATCAAATGGGAAATCATCAAATGACTTCTCCCGCTCTGGGTGGAGCGGGAGGGCGTGTCAGACTTTTACTGACTAAAACCCACCCGTGTTCCTTCAGTTGCCTGTGCCAGGGCCACGGTTTTCTCTGTAGAATAACCCGCGACCCTGAGGCGTCGGCCCTATCGGACCCCGTCACTTTCTGCTGACATCTCTTTGAGGCGCGCGTGGAACACAACGCGCCGTCGACCCGGGCCTGGTCCTTACCGGACGGCGAGCTACCCATTGCTCGCCGTCCGCAAGCCCGCGCCTACGGTGGCCGGGAATCTGCAGGCGACTCCCGACGCCCAGGGCGTCTCCTGCGGCGGCTAGTGGGGGCGTGAGGGCGCAAGGCTCTCTCCCTCACCCGCTCCGCCTCCTCCTTCGCGAGCATTACTGCTTCGCAGAAGGAGGTGACGGCTTGCCATTCCCTCTCGCTCCGTACCATGGCCTGGACCAGGGCCGGACGCGAGAGATCGCCGCCGCCAATCGCCTCCGCGAGGACACTGCGGTGCTCTGCCCAAGCTGGGCATACCTCCACCGTGTCCTCCGGGCGATCCACACAATGGTGACACCCGGGCGTTGCCTCCCGCCTTATGCGAAACAGGAACCTCCCGAAACAACCGTGTCCGGTGAGGACCTGTGTCAGGCGGAAGGTGAGGACGCCGTGGCGCCTCTCCAACCACTCCTCAAAGAGGGGACTTACCGCCGCTATTGTGGCGTGCCCAGCACTGGGTTGCGACAATCGCACCCTCCATGTCGCCATGAGATCCCGCCGGAGCTCTGTCCGCTGTACCGTGATTTCTCGCGGCAGCGGAGTTACACCCCGGCGTTTTGCCTCCTCGCGCCACTCCCATACGTGCGCGAGGGCTTTTGCCTCCAGATCCCATGGCGGCAGACTTTATCCAACCTAAGACTATGGTCGAATCAGACCAATAAGTAACACTACTTATGTGTAGTCTAAATGCGGAAATCACCTTTTGAGTTAGTCTAGCAGCAAGTAGGGCACCGCAGAGTTCTAGGCGCGGCACTGTCATAGGTTTTATGGGAGCAACACGACTCTTTGCCGTGACTAAGTGAACTGAAACATCACTATTGACAGATGCTGATGCTTGTGTTGAAGCATCACTAAATGCATGAAGGAAATCTATAATTAGAAAATAACTAATTAAGCTTCTCTCAATTCTAATGTTATTTATGTCTACCGACACCACTTTCTGCCATTAAATCTGAATCTGGCACTGAGGTCCTCCATGGTCTCAGCCATGACTACTATGTCGTCATCAAACCGAAGGTGAGTTATGTACTCGCCATTGATGTTGATGCCATCCACTTTCCAGTCCAGAACCTTGAAGACATCCTCCAGTGCAGCGGTGAACAGTTTCGTAGAGATAACGTCTCCCTGTCTTACACCGCGCTGCATAAGGCTAGGTTTCGAGGTCTGGTCCTGTAGTCGGACTGACATAGTGGCGTTTTCGTACAGATACTTTAGCACCGATGTACCGATAGTCAATCTGTCACCGTTGGCTTTCTCGTAGTCCACAAACGCTAAGCAGAGAGGAAGGTTATACTCCTCGGTTTTCTGTATAACCTGTCGCAGCGTATGTATGTGGTCTACGGTGCCAAAGCCTTTACGGAAACCGGCTTGTTCGGGAGGCTGGAAGTCGTCAAACCTGCGTGCAGGGTGAACTGATGAGTCTTGAAAACAGCTTGTATACATGGCTCAGAAGTAAGATGGGCCGATAATTTTTAAGAAGGGCATTGTCGCCTTACTTAAAGAAAAGTATGCGGCGGCGTTTCGCCCTCGAGTATGACGGAATTAAACAGCTTCTGGAGGGCCTTAAGAACAGGTTTTCCGCCGGCCTATAGGAGTTCGGCCGTAATTTCATCATCACCCGGTGCCTTATTATTTTTGAGCTGCTTCAGAGCCATCCTAATCTCGTATAAGCTGACGTCCGGGATGTCTTCAGTATAGTGCCGGGTCAATCTAGCTCTTGGGTCGTTGATCAGATTTATAAGGGGGTTCCTTGTTGACGTGTATAACTGTCCATAGAACCTCTCGATCAGATCTCCCTCTCGATCTCCCAACAGCTCAGGTTCACCGGATACGGTCCTGCCATTATCGGTCTTCAGTTTCTCAGGCTGGCTCCGCCCAATAGACAGATCAATACGGTTTATACGGATTAATACGGTCTGTATTAAAGCGGCGGAGGTCGCTTTTCAAGGACTTAGAGATCCGTCTATTGAGCTGCCGGTACTTCAGTGCATCGTCTGAAGACTGCAGGATCATCTCACGCCTCTCCTCCATGAGCTGCAAAGTAGCAACAGAGAGCCTCTTGTTTCTATTTTACGACGGGTCTTGAAGATCTAGACCCGACCGTATGGACAGTTTCCACGAACCCATCGTTAAAATCGTCCACGGAGCTCCCTAGGCACTCGAAACGATTTTGAAGTTCGAGCTGAAAGCTCTCGGGGTTTTGGACTTGGATTGGTGCTGGGCGGAGCGTACACTTCATCAATCGAGACCATTCCAGCTTGATGTTCAAGTCCAATGTGCCTCTTACCATACGGTGATCACTACCAGTTTTCACCGCATTGATCACAGAGCTAGACATCATTGAATACTTGCTTCTTCGTCGACATAATGAAGTCAATCTCATTGTTTGTTACACCTTCAGGGCTCTGCCAGGTCCACTTTCTGTGCTCACGCTTTCTGAAGAAGGAGTTCATCATAAAAAGGCCTTCCTTCTCCATAAAACGGGCCTGTTGGTGACCCCTCTGGTTCCGTCGCCCATCTCCAAATTGCCCCACTCGCAGCTCACCATCGTTTCGTTTGCCCAGTTTCGCGTTGAAGTCCCCCATGACAACAGTGAAGTGAGTTTTAGAGTCATGCATGGATTTGGAAATATCCTCATACATGGTCGGTCCGCAGTGTACGCGTGTTGTATATTGCCAGGTCCAGTTTTCGGTGGTTGTGGTAGCCGGATCTCTTTCGGGGATTCTTCGCAACCCTTGCCTCACCGTGGCCTCGACCGCTTACCGTAGCCAAGGGTAGGCGGGCCACCGGGCACTAGGAGCCATTTTTTCTTTTTGCTTGTCGTTTTTGGGGGGGGGGGGGTGTGCACGCTTGCCATGCGGGTTTGCGATCGCCGTACGGTTTTTAAAAATAGTTAGATAACGCTGCTGCCTATTCTCTAGTAAGTCCCTTAGTCGCCTTTTACGACACCCATAGGAAGATAGTAATAGGGGTGGTGCTATTCTTGAAGTCCGGCACCACACGGACCCATATTTAATGTAATCTTCATTAATTTTCCATGCCTATATTTTTTCAACAACGTAGTGCTTTCATTGTTCTTCCTATTGGTATTTTCTTCATCCGGCTAAGGACCGATGTGGAGGAAATGATGCTTGTTGTGGGGCGATGAATGGAAGTAAATAATATAACCCAATAAAATAAGTAAATAATTAAATTAATTCAAACGTAATTCATGTGAAATAATAACTTAACATTATTCTTTACCACATGGTCTTCACATGACCTGACCAAGATTATGTCTGGACTTTAAAAGAGTCAGATAGGAAATGCCGATCTCACCTAGTTTTAAAATATGATTGACGTGTAAAAGTGTTTGTACAAACCTATTTGCAGAAAATAAAATCATTTATCATTTACAAATCGTAGATAAAGGTGAAAAACTGGAGAGGGCACGCCTGTCGAGTGCGCGCCTCAGTTGCGCAGACTTCTGGAACGTTCCACGCTGACAAACCTCGTTTGCATATGTGTGCATGCACTTGCACACCATATGCGAGGCGTTAACAACATCTCAAAAATGATTTAATTAGGTTTAATTATTCAAATAACCAAATCAAAGCACAGTACCAGTCGACAGCGATACGGATGAATTTTTTGACGCTATATTTTAGATTGTGATAAGGTTTTTCATAAAGTATTCGATTTACATTTGAAAGTAATCATTTTCAAAGTAAAAAATTAATAAAAACAAAGACTCAATTTGAAAGTCAATTTGAAAGCCTTAAATCAAAAAGCAACTTTAAATCACAGACATCTTTATTTTATTTTTTTATTTACTTAAGGACAACAAACAGCAGTGTTTTTATAAGCATAATAGTTTAGAATTTAATAGAAGTAACAAACATCTTTGGATGGGTGAAATCAAAAACTACATCTCCCAAATTGTTTCCTCCTTTCACCACATGGAAAACTAAGTTAGACAAAACGTTGGTGATTGCATCACAAGAATAGTAAGAGGGCTACCCTTATCTTGATAAATATGTTTGTAACTAAGTGGTTTTAAGATAATGAGATTCTTTTAAAACTCACGATAACCTTCTCATATAAGAATTTTAAACTAAAACGAGTTGGTGACCGCTTTCTTAATTAAATTTCTCGATTTACTCAAGATGAGTGAAACTTGTAACTGGTTTCCATTTTAGCTAAATGGAAAATTGAATTTGGGGCAAAGTTATTACATTTTTATTTCCATTTGATTCTACATTAGGATAATTAGGAGCTCTTTCTGAAATTGTGTGAATTAATGAACGTCGAGTGTTTTAGATCGTAAAGTATGTACAGAGGGCATTTGTAATTTGGAGCACCAGTTAAGTACTTAAATTGTAATCGATATATACTGTTCCAAACTTTTTTAGTATTTAAAAATCTACAAAATTTTGTCAAATAATAGTCCTTACACTGCTTGTGAAAACTATAATATTATCATAAACACCAACAGAAAGAATATAATAATATCATCGCCAACATTTTCGTCACGCGAAATGATTATCAACAACAACCCGTTAATTGCAACGCAAATTAATTTTTAATTCTATCAAAGAGGGTTAAAATTGCACATCATTTTCACCATCACGCCCTAAAAGCTATACCTACCTACTTAAATCTCAAACTCGCAAGTCACGCTGTATAATCCGAAACAAGTGGGGGATACACTCGTATTTCACCGACAGACGATGTCCCAATCAAATTAACATAAAACACAGAATAAACTAGGTACAGAAGGCCCAGTCCATACAACGAGCGAAACCATACGCACGCTCACGTATAATAAAAAGAATAAGATTATTATTTATTTGTAAGAATACGAGTACAATAAGTTGACAGATATTCATGTTAAATTTACCGTCATATTCTACCAGGTTTCTGGTGTGCAAATCATAAATGAATATTTGTAAAACACAAAAAAATATACATCACGTTTCACGTAATTCATTATGACTGCAACAAAAACCATCACTTATATTATTATGTTAAAATAAAATGTAAATAAAAATTTAAAAAACAATACTCAGTCTGTAAGAAAGTCTGAAATATTGTAAAAGCTTTTTATAAGTAGGAATTTTTATTTGTTTTTTAATTAGTCATAGACATTACTATGTCTTTATTTCATAACAGCTATCTCAAACGCCAGTCGCTAGTGCGTTCGCTAGTTGTACTAAGTCAGGCTTCTGTACCCATCTCATCTCTGATAAAAGTTTCTTCGCCGATGGCAGCGCAATTAGTGGGTACCGTACCGTCGACCCAAACCTAATGCCTTTTTAAACAAATGCCGCCAAACTCTGCAGTAGATTTAAGACTGTTTTGATTTCAGAGTGCCTTTTACTTTGACCTCTGGAAGTGGATTTCCTCGAAGTCGTAAAGCACTTCCTGTTTCGTCAAAGACTATTGAGATACCTACTTAGTAAACAAAATCCTTAATCAAGAGGCCGGGCTTAGAGCTATAAAAATCTTAGAAATAGGAATTTGAGGTGAGATAAGTCTCTACTCAAGATTCCGAATCAAACCTTAGCTTCAATAAATAATAGAAAGTTTCCGTATCAAATGGAACTCCTCACAGAGCTCGTCTGTACTATAGTTTTACAGACGTGCTATACGATACAGATACTTAGTACGTTTGTGCCAAGTATGGTTCACACTTGTGCCAAGTTTGGCACACATTTGTGCCAAGTTTCGTTCGGTGGCATATGCTGAAGAAGCAACTTGACCCAGTTAGAGAGCAAAACTGAAACATACGTGTATCGATATTGAGACGTGCTTTATGCCCTGTGTGAGGGATCAAGCAGAACAGGAGAGCAGGGGTGGCCCAGCGTTAACGGCCGTGACTTACGAATTGTAGGTCGTAGGTTCGAACCCAGACAGGCGCTTTACTTTGTGTAAAATTATTTCATCACCACTGCTGTCAAAACGGTGAAGGAAAACATCGTGAGGAAACCGTCATGTCCTAGAACCAAAAATTCGACGACATGTGACATCTACCAACCCGCACGGGGCCCGCGTGGTGGATTACGGCCCACTCCCTCTCACAGAGAGGAGACCTGTGTCCCAGCAGTGGGAATATTATAGGCTGATTATGTATGTATGTATGTATGTATGAGGGATCAAAGCGACGCGATACAGAGAAATAGAAAAAAAAAACTGCTGCCGCTCAAGAATCACCGTCACCGCCGTTACATCTTTGCATGAGATGCATCTTTCTTTCTTTTCTGATGCATCGAAGGCTCGAAAACATAATTACCAATAAGGTTATTGTACTTATGCCGCTTGAGGTTTTCCGCAGCCGCAGCAGCAGATCCAGCATAGCTCGCCGAACCAGGAAGATGGGATGGCGCAAGATTGTCGACACACGTTGCATCCCACACTAGGGGCCTACCCACCTTCCATGGAAATAAAGGCATGCCGTCCGGTCTCTTGCCATCGTCGCGTGCCAAGCCAATGGGTTCTAGTACAGCTGGAACACCGACGGCGACAAGAGCTCGTCGGATGATGTCGTTAATGTTTGCCGCGCTAAGCGACCCGCACTTCGGCTGCAAGACAGGCCGTGGTGTATATCTTTTCTGATTGACATTAATTAAAGAAACAAGCATAGCTTCTTATAAGCGACCTCTTAGACCAGTTACTAAAAAGTTATAACTTAAAAAACCAAGACGACTAGATATAGTAAATGACAGCGTTCGAACGACATATTTCTTTGTAAACTACGACACAAAGAACGTCAAAACTTTATTCGATTACTTTCTCTGCTCACCCTCTAGACACAATAATTTACATACTATAATAAATCCCGCTGACATTTACGAGCACTTTTATCACAGAATGCACCCCTGAATTAAAGGGTTGAACTCAAGAGATTGCTCACTCGAGCCCTTCATTAATCTGACGAGCGGGTGAAACGAAGTGCGTTTGCATTTACTCGTCAAACAATAATTATGAAATTGTTATAAAAATATTTTATTCTGGTTCACACTTAATATAACTTCACGTTTTTTTTCAACGAAGACTTAGGCAAGCACTCCACATTTTATCGGTTATATTTAAGTAGAGAAAAGAGTGTCAACAGAGGGCGAGCCTTCGTCATCAACCGGACACAAATTCTGAATGAGGCCGATACTGAGAAATTCTCAAAAACATCAATTCAGAAAAACCCAAAAACATTTTACTTCACCCGCCGATTGAACACACGACCCCAACCTCAGTTAGCGCGCATACTACCACTTCAAACCACTTCTAGCAAGAAGGCAGTCACGACTAGAATTTCATATATTTGTTCGTCTTTTTTTTCCCTAAATAGATTTGTTGTATGAGATGGAGTTATAACGTGATGTTCGTAAATTATGTTGATGTATGTACATAATGTTTCATCTGGAAATGTAATTTAATACCGACTTTGTTCCTGTCAGTCGTCCATTTGAGCTTTTTTCTTTCTACATAACACTAGCGTACATATTTTTTTAAAGCCAGTTATAAATATATAATATTAGGCCTTGTAGATTGTAAATTTATAGACCATAGTCTATTTGATAAACATAATGGTACTTGTTGACAGACCTACACTGTCCTCCCATACCTATTAAAACTGTAATTTAAAAAAATTGTAAAAGATAAATATTTTCAAAAGAGTAACCATGGAGTTTCTTGCCGGCTCTTCTCCATAGGAAACGAACAAATGGAACCTTGCACCTAGATTCTGACGTTTCATAAGTGCCCATGTAGGTTTATGTGAAATAAAATAATTTGATTTTGATTTAATGTAACGAATTGACAAAGTTATTACACAGAGTTTATTAAACAAGACACTAGCTAATAATAAAGCTACACCACAGGTAGTTTTTATTATTCATTGAAGAAGAAGTTCATCAAAGGAATACTCCAATATTTATTTTGTTAATAAAATCATCTATCTAACTTACCTTAACTAATATTATAAATGCCAAAGTGAGTTTGTTTCTTTGTTACTCAATCACGTTAAAACGGTTGGACGGATATGGATGAAATTTGGCACACATATAGACCTAGCTATGTACATAGGCTATTTTTTATCCTGGATAGCAGATGAAGCCAAACTCAAACTAAAAGTATTTATTTCAAATAAACCAATTACAGGCACTTTTTAATTTTCAAGGGGTCGGTCAGTCAGAAAGATGAAACTAGTTGTCCATTCCAAAGCGTAGTAGGCACCTATTTGATTTCATTTATTTTATTTATTTAGACTACAAAAGAGGTCCATTGTGTTAGTAACAATCTTACTTAGCCTATGTTAGTACTTAATAACTAAAAAAGATTTAGTCCTGTCGGCCAACGCCCACACAAGCGGACATCTGCCCGGGCGGCTATCGAGTGCAGAATGATGTTGGGACTGCCACGCAATCTGCGAAGTAACGAGGCAGATCTCTTGCGCCATACTGCATCAAAGCTGTCATTGCGCGCGTCGGCAAACATCGCCGACGCAATGCAGAATCGTGGCAGTCGCAACAGCACCCTGAACGCATTGTTATATTGGATACGCGGATCATTGCAAGCCCTTTGGGTATATCTGAACCACAGTGCCCCCGACTACAGTGTTGTGCAATACGCCTTAAAAAGGTCTATTTTAATTGCGACTGTACATCGAAAGAACCTGCAGGCCAGCATGTTCGCCCGGACCGACAACGCTCTGCGCTCTGCAAATCTGAATCGTCTTTCAGGGAATCTTTTACCAGATGGCACAAGTACTTAAATTTATACACTCTGTTTATTGGGTGACCTTTAAGTAACAGAGGCGGGACCATATATGGACATTTGGCACCAGACCTGAAGACAATATATTCTGTCTTTTTGGTGTTGTATATCAACCCATGAGACTCCGCGTACGGCTCACACACAGCCAGTAAGGAGAAGCCTATGTTGAAGAAAGGGCAAGAAACTCCACGGGCACTCTGTTGAATAATATTGTTACATAAAAATTAGTTACATCAGTCATGTTGAAATTATACATGTGACGTTGTGGAAAGACGTGCATGTTAAAGGCGACCGTTATGAAAAACATACAAAACAAAAATAAAACTATTTCGAAATTTAAATAAACCGTGGCAGCCAAGAAATGACCAGTTTCCACTGACGGCGCCCGCTCACGAACATCATCAGCTTAACCATTTTGAAGGGAACTTAATGATCGAATACAAGCGCCTCCACCAGCGAAACATTTGAGGGAGCATGACACTCTCTAAGTCGCGGGCAACAGCAATTATCTAATAAAACCTGACGGATGAGAATGAGAATTACTTATTTGAGAGAATAAATCAAAATCATACAATACGGTGCTAGTTAGAAAAATTGTTTCACAGAAAATAATAATCAGTAAGAAAAGTAATTTTAAAAAGCTTTATAATACATCGAAGCCATATATGACGAACTTCTATATAAAATTGAACCCCTATTTAACCTTTTAAACGTATTTTTTTATTATCATTAGTACTTACGTTCGTTATTTTTGAAACAGTTTTGATTGTGCGTTGTCTGTCAGTTAATGAATAAATGCACTAGATTTCCAGCAAAAGATATCTACGTATAATCTACCATAATACTGTAAAACTTTCAACCAATCAATTCAACCATTTTGTTGAAAAACTCCTTCAGCCCCCACAAAACAATCAGTCCCCTCTGTAGTACATTATAAATCACCGCCAAGAGATCCTTTGCCACGTCACCATAAGACGCGGCTATGAGTGGGTGAACACTGATCGGGCCCCATTAGCTACCGGGCCCACAGGGAACCGAGGACCCCAGCACGATGGCCCCCTCGATTTAAGTAGTTTATGAGGAAATGAGTTAGTTGAGTCGTTTACACACATTGTTAGTTTTAGATTGTTTTATACACTACAGTGGTTTTACTAGTTCGACAGGGAGTGTCCACGAGAAAGGTGACAAATTTAAGGATGTGGTACAGACCATCAAACTGAAGAACTTTCTTGAAGGGACCAACGTCGTAATCGAAAATTACGAACTTCCATACTTTCATCCCGTACTTAACCCCTTTTGCTTCCTACTACTACTTGCCCCTTCCACCCTACGCTATGTAATGGAACTCTAGTATAAAATGTCATGCTTCTAAAGCCAGCCATTTGGGCCTTGCGTCGTCTGTCAGATGAATTTAAGATTTTTATTAAGTAGATAGTTTAGTTGACCGAAATTCCATGTTAATAATTTGACAATTTAATGCGGTCAGCAGTTACCCACTTCTTACTTGTCAACGGCAAAGAGAGAGAGTTGTAAATAAATGCCTTTAATTATTGTACATTAAAGGCTGAGTTTTCAACAGTTTGAAAGCTTTCATACAGAAAATATGTCAAACTGTCTGATTTATTCTTTAGATAAAATTTATTTGACCAATAATATTGAAAAATCAGGCCTAAGTTACTTTTGTGCGAAATTAAGTTCACAATAAAGTTTTCGGTTCATTGTTCTGCCAGCAAGAACTGCGTTCCATAACTGCCAAACCAAAGCACACAGTGGTGCCAAACGAAGCTTGTACTCATGTGGTTTGGCAGTTTTTGTACGTCTGTTTTATAGCTTATAAACATGATACTTCAATGTTATGTGACTGACGAATTCAATACATAAAAATCGCAAAGAATAACTGTTACGTACTTGAATATGCTTATATGAAACGCTTCACTCGAGTGAAGGTTTATTTTTGTTTTATTCCACGTTCACAGGACCCAGACAAAATGATTTAGGAATAAAGGTTCATCGGTTCCTTTCATTTTAACTTTCGATCATGGAGAGTGAAAGGTGTGCCGAAACATGGTTAAATTAATACATTTTTCACTTTTGATTCATTTTATGTTCAGATGATTACTTTGAGTGAAAGATCAAATTTAAAGGCAAAAATTAACAAAAAGTGAAGAGTCTGTTATCGGCTCACGGGACAGTTACGGTACTTTCACACGGAGACATCAATATTATAAGCCGGATCAGATTTTTGCAGGAAACGGTTTGGTCACAATATAAATTGCATTTGGTTTGAAGATCTGGCAAAGAACCGAAACGGCCAAAACTAAACATCCAAGATTTTGCGACTGCAGTCACATTCGGTCACACAGCAAAATACCGAATACGATTCAGTGACAATAGCATTTTAATACATGCGTTCACACCAGCGCAGATTCGGTTTTTTACCGAATGCCGCAAAAATGCAGGTGCGGCCGCGGGTGGGGAAGGACAACCGCACCGACCGACGACGACTACTGAGCGCTTTCCTGCAAAAATCCGAATAGCGTATTCACATGATGACACCCGGTTTTTTAAAGAAAAACAAAACCGAACACCGTGTGAACAGAGTATTCGGTCCTGCCGCATACGGTAAAAATCAAATCCGGTAAAACGTGTCTCCGTGTGAACGTGTAGAACCTAAAATAAGACCTGAACATCGAAAATTGGCTCTTAGTACGAGTAATTACTTCTAAAACAGACCTACAATTCCCCCTGAGTCCGATTACGATTGCTCTCGGAATCGATACATTCCTCCCAAACGGGATATACTCCAAAGAATTTAATTTACTACCTGAAATAAAATAAAATTCAGTGTATTGCTGCTCTGAGCTCACGCTTGTATATCGTATAGGTTGTAGCGGAATTAAAAATGAAGTTTCGCCACGTAATACGTATAATTTTAGTTAACAAAAAAATACTCCGAAAATTTAAAACGTAAAAAAGATATAAAAAATTACAGGAAAAAAACGTCAGAAATATTGCAGTATTGGACAATTAAAACCAAGAAAAACTTGGTGGAAGATTGATTTAACGCAATATATTTTGGTAGGCAAACCTATTGAAATAAACCAATTGCAATTGTTTTCAAAAACTGGCCACAAGTCGCAAAATACTATCTTTTTCTATGTTTACGCACAATACATAATATTCAAGTTGAACTGTGGGTCCGTACACAGTAAAATCTAAGAACTGAATTTATTAATAATAAAAAACTATTAATATCTAGAAACTACATTAATAATAAGAAATAGGTTGTAAGAATACCGGGAATCCGGTATTGTAGGCGCCGTGCGCGCGACAAGGGAATTTTGACCTTGTAGGTTGGCACACGCAGTCTAAGCGTAAGCCGAGCCGTGATAGACCAATGCTGATAAAAGGCTTCGCAATGGGTTACGAGCTGTTACGACGTTCCAGCCCGTCGCGTGAGCCGAAATTCGACTCGTATTAGTAATAATAGTCGTCGTAAATCAATCTTCAAAGAGAAAAAGTAAATTTAACAGGAATGAGATATCCTTTAAAAATATATATCCATCATGAATCGTTAGTTATGCACACAATCAGCCTATTATGTTCCCACTCCTGGGACACTGGCCTCCTCTCTGTGAGAGGGAGTGGGCCGTAATCCACCACGCGGGCCCAGTGCGAGTTGGTAGATGTCACATGTATTCGAATTTTTTGTTCTAAGACATGCTGGTTTCCTCATGATGTTTTCCGTCACCGTTTTGAGAGCAGTAGTGATGAAATAATGTACACAAAGTAATGCGCCTGTCTGGGTTCGAAGCTTCGACCTACAACTCGTAAGTCGCCGTCGCCGTTACTAGACCGCCAGAACTCTAGAGCAGTGGTGGCCCAGTGCTTATTTATGCAATGTGTCCTTAATAGAGAAAAAAAAGACATATTTTTAACAAAATCGAATTTTAAAATTCCGGAAAAAATAAACTGGCAATCTGACCAAACAGGTTGCAATATAAACAAATAAGATTTGAATGTAGCAGTTAATGCTACAATGTATTACCTGTCGACTTGTTGCTGTGCCCTCCGGTCAGTGGGATGATTCTCTTACCGAAATAATAGTAATAACGAGTCACATAAATAGACAAGCTTTGGCAATAGATTCAAGATTTGGCAAAAGAAAGCTGCTTAGATTTGCAAAAAAAAGTAAAAACTCAGTTCTCGTATTGATATTCCAAATCGAATGGCTCTCAGAAGGCCAATTCTCGTTCCTACTCAGCGACAATCAATGTCAAAAATGTATGCAAATAGACTGTATTATTGACAGATTAAGACTGAGATTGCAACCTTTCTAGGTGGTATGTGTTGAGAAGATTGATTCAATTAAATGGATCTGAAAAGCACAATTAAAAAAAGAAGCTTTTAAAACAACAGTGACACAACGAGAACAGCAAGTTGTAAAACTGTCACAAGTACTGAGGCACATTACCGTCTGGAGTTTTTATCGAAAATACCACTCCGTACTGTCTGTCTCTGTGTGTATGTTGTATGTGTGTGTGTGTTTGTTTGTGTTCGTGTGATTGTGTGGATAAAGTCGAACAAATACAGTCATAAATATTCATCTTTCCGCTTCATTACTAAAATTAATTTTATTGTGTTAACCCAAATCATGTCAAATAAAAAAAAAAACACATAAACCTAGATGGGCACGTAAGTTACGTCAGAAGATAGGAGCACGGTTCCAATTGGTTGTTTCCTATGGCGAAGAGCCGGCCAGAAACTTCACGGTTACTGTTTTAAAAAATATTTACATTTTCAATGTTTTCAAAATCCAGGTTATAAACTATCTGTGTGCAATTACTTTTTTAAAATATTCAATCTCATTATATTAAATATTTATTGACTTCAATACATTTAAAAAAAATGTAGATATGCATTTATATGTTTACATAACATCACTTCTGCAATCTTCGAAGTGTTAGTTAGAGGTGTACCTGTAGTACACCCACATTTCGCCAGTTATATTTAAGTCCCATGTGATAGGAGGCGACCCTATTACTCGTACCATCAACCGGGCATAAATCCAGACTCCGGACTGCTACTGAGTAATTTCTGATTGAAAAACACAAAACCCGACCTGGGAATCGAACCCAGTACCTAGCTTATCAGTAACGCATTGTGTCATTTTATTTATTGTACACTTTTTAAGCTAAAGGCATGTTTATGAGAGAGATGTCATATAATGAACTGCTCAGCACGCGCACGACATTGTTTTAAAGTAGTTTTAACTTGAAACTACATTTTAACACTAAACGTCTTATTACAAAACATGGTTTTTCTTTAGGAATGGTTTAAACCATCGAGCCGGTTTTGAAAATAAGAATCTAACAGAAATCGAAACACAGTTGTTTTTACAAAACTAACAACTTATTGCGGTCTTATGTTGGCAATTGTGTGTAACTTTACTGAATTCGGCATAAAGTTCGAAAGACAAAAACGGCTCGAAGGTTTAGGCTCGGCCTAAAGTTAGATCGTGTTTTGTAATAAGACGGTATGTGTTCGGTATACAGGCAGTTACTAAATTGGCTCGCTGCCCGCGCCGGTCCGTCTAGTCAGTTTACTACGGAAAGTAACTATCGTCAATAATGAGTATATCGGTGTCAGAGCTGCATGTCTGTTCGAAACTGAAATTCAACACTCTTTCATAAATTATAACTGGATGAAAATAATGAAATAATCTTTTAGGCCTAATTTTACGGGCACACGTCACGAGTTCTTCAATATTTTGCACAATCGTTACATGATCCTTGGACAAATGCTATGCAACAGCTAACATTCCGCTACTATAGCTGCAGTTTACAACATTCTGCAATTACAATTGCTACAAAAAACCTTCAACGCCACACTCACACGCTACACTACTGGTACGACATTCTACGACTTAGTTACAACATGCTTCTCCACTGTGACGGCATACTAGGGCTTGCTTCATCTATACGTGTCAATGGCAATCTAAATAGACTTCGCCCAGAATTCGGCTACGTGTTTGGCGTCATCGCTAGCGTCCATCAGTCCTTGTAACGTGCTGCTGACAGGACACGCAGGACATGATATTAAGTGTCCCGTCGTCTGTGGAACAGCACCACATTTACTCTTCAAGGTAGAGTCGTCTATGAATCTCCACCTGAATAAGCATTTCATGGATATTGTCGTGCAAAGGGTCGTTACCGTGCTTCGGGTGACAGATCTCGACGATAATCGTAAGTCATTGGGTTTTATCTCGATGGGTCTCTTGGACGCAAAGAATGTCGCTTGTAGTTGTTTTGCGGTAGACATCAGAAAGAATTTCTGATTTTTGTAGTGAGAACTCTTAGATGTTAATTGGGACTACGCAAAGACGGACAAGACGGACGGTTTATAAGTGGACTCTGACAGTGAAAGTATTAGCCAATCAGCATGGAAACTCGCTGATTGCCAAGGGTGCGCCGAACGTATAGTGGCTCTGTAGATACGTCCCTCGGAGAGGCTCCTTTCATACACTCCGACATGCAATAATACTGTCACGTCTTGCTAAAAACTACTTAAAAAATACCATAGTATACTAAGCTCTACCACATTCAAAGGCTCTACTACAACACTCTACGACACTACTACGCCCCAGCTAAACTATGCTACGCCAAAGTAACACTATGCTACGCCTCAACTACACTAAGTACGTCACAGCTTCACTACGCTACGCCACAGTTACACTATGCTACGCCACAGCTACACTAAGGTACGTCACAGTTACACTATGCTACGCCACAGTTACACTATGCTACGACACAGTAACACTAAGCTACGTCACTGCTACACTATGCTACGTCACAGCAACAGTATGCTACGCCACAGCTACACTAAGCTACGCCACAGCTACACTATGCAAAGCTACGCCACAGCTACACTATGCTACACCACATTTACATTGCGCTACGCCACAGCAACACTATGCTACGCCACAGCAACACTATGTTACGCCACATCAACACTATACTACGCCACAGCGACAACATTACAGAACTAATAAACATAACTAACTAACTAACACACGGCTACAACCCGTAACTACTATCCGTAACTGCTATTATAGACTTAAGATTTTAAACAAAGCCCGTCCCTATCTTAGTGAAGAATTGCGAGTCTTGCTTGTGGAGTCTTTGGTTTTATCTAAGTTAAATTATGCGGATTGCGATGCGATTTGCGCTGTACGGCCAAAGACTACTGTCAATAACTGAAAGAATGATCCAGGGATTTAAAAAGGCATGGTACACCTTTTTTTAATAAGCACGACATTTTAAAAATGAAAGCTTGACGTAAACTTTACTTGGCGAGTAAAGTTGTCTAGTAGTCTTTGATGTTATTAACACTTCCCTTCTTACTTATACTACAGACTATCGTGGACAAGAAGACACAGAATCGGTGAGGGACAAAAATGTTCTCAACAGCTTTCCATCCCGCAGCACAAGTCGGCAGCTTTTAGAGGCAGTTTTCGCTACGCAGCTACTAAATACTGAAACAATATCCCTCCTCCGCTATGGTATAGTAAAAGTTGCTCAACTTTCAAATTTAAATTAAACGAATTTTCACTACACGATTTTGAAAATGTTCGAGCCGAAATATCTGCCATTTACATCAATCAATTTATCAATTATCAATTTTAAAATTTTTATTTCTATTATTTTATCAATTTTTATTTTGGTATTTTTTAATTGTCAGTGATAATGAAAACCGCACACCATTTCTCTTAATACGTCGTGGGGTACCTAAATTTTATTTATTTTTAGATTTATTATTTTAATGTTTGTCGGAAATACGCAGAAACTGGGTATTTATTTTAGTATTTCATACACAAACTCAACACACACACTCACATGTATTTTAATAAAACGGCCACACACTTCTCTGTGTTTTAGTATTCTGGCGTATGGCACGTGGGTTGCAGCCGAAAACCAGCGTCAGATGGTACACCTTGTGTTGTCATCAGGCATTATGCTGAGCTGAGGCCCTTTTGGTATAACTATCTTTGTTTTTAACAGTTTTAAGGTGTAATTTTTGAGTTGTAATGCCAATAAACCCATTTTTTCTCGATTTCTTTCTTTTTTAAAAACTACGATCCTTCTTTACAATCCCGCGGCTATTCGCGCTTACATCGTCATTTATCCACGTCAGACCTTGTTCGAAGCTAGCGTCTTTGACTTGTCCGAATTACATTGTGTATGAATGAAACTGAAACGAGCAGAGAGGCTATTAATGTACCATTTTCGTAAACGTGTCTTTACTAATAATATAGTACTCTTCATTTGTTACTATGAACCCAAACTGACGGAATATTCCTTTCGTAGATTTTGCACAAAAATGTGTACAGGAAAAATGATGTCCTTTCAGAAACCATATTATTACAAGTACCTACAATTCGCCTTCAGTCCTAATTAGATAACTATTTGGTATAAGCTAGTACTTTACAAAGGCAAACAAAGTATTCACAGTTATGCAAATATAAAGTACTACTCCACTCACGATGTAGGACGAGCTAATCTCCACAAACTCACACATTCTGCTAACTCTTCATAACTTTATACTCGCACGTATTTTAATCTTCCATGGATGTGCTTAAGGTTTTATGCATAATGTGCAATGTACGTGTATTTTGAATTGTTTAGAGTTTATTTTACAACAAATACAAAGTTAATATTAAAAGTGTACAATCAGGGAAAAGAATTGTATACAAAAAGAATATCAAATTAAATAACCTCAATGTTAGTATAAACACAATCTTTTAATATTGTATAATTGCAAAGCACACGTGTGAGCACTATGGGTATGTGTATAAAGCTACCCTATACTGGGCACGGCTGTCATTGACTTGAGTGTGCCCTGGCGGCTGAGAGTATGTCACGCTCACTCAAATGTCTCGCTGGTGGTGGCGTGTGTGTTGGATCATTAAGATCCCTTCAAAATGGTTGAGCTGAATGGTGCTGATCCATACGTCATGTTCGTGAACGGGCGCCGTCAGTGGGGACTGGTCATCTCTTGGCTGCCACGGTTTTTTTAAAATTTTTCTTTTCCGATTTTTATGTTTTTTATTACGGGTCTTTCTACATCGTTCTCACATGTTTAAATTCAACAAGACTGATGTAAAAAAATTACCGTAACAATATAATTTAAAAGAGTGTTTGGACAGTCTTTTAAATAATATTGACATATCACGCCTTGTTTCCCCGAAGGGTTGGGCAGAGGTGTACCTATAGTACAACCGCATTTCGCCAGTTATGTTTTGAAGTCCCATGTAATAGGGGGCGAGCCTATTGCCATCAACGGAGCACACATCCAGACTCCGGGCTGCTACTGAGAAATTCCAGATAGAAAAACCCAAAAACACGTTGCCCGACCTGGGAATCGAACCCAGGACCTTATGCTCAGCAGACGATTGCGACCACTAGACCAACGAGGCAGTCAAAATTATATTGAATTTAAGAAAAACTCCATGGTGGAGTTTCTTGCCCGTTCTTCTCCATAGGTAACTACTACGCTTTGGAATGGGCAACTAGCTTCATCTTTCTGACTGACCGACCCCTTGACTATCCAAAAGTGCCTGTAATTCGTTTATTTAAATTAAATGCTTTGAGTTTGAGTTTTGAGTTTATTTTTCGTCAATCTTATGAAACAATAACTATCAATTTCTATGACAATGGGCAGTTTTCACAATCTCGAGATTCAATTTAAGGCAATCTCTTTTAATTTTGGACTAAGTCGCCCATACTTTTTAAATTATTATTTGAAAGTCTTACAAAAAGCCTCCCTTATAACGCCCTATGTGAACACACTCTTAGGATTCAAGAAACTTAATAAATATTTCCATTTGAACTTATCAGAAGTAAGAAACATTCGAGCAACGACTTCCTCAAAGTTCAGAACAAAATATGAAGAAACCTTGTAAATACAAATCCTTTGGAAACTTTCAAGTTTATAGGAGACTCTAATTGCCAATTAAGATCAGCTTACACTGAGCAACTGAACGCGGAGATAAAAGACAAAAATGTTGCTATGAAGGGAATCTTTCCCAAAGGACTGTGTCGAAGCAAGCCTGCTGTGCGGTCACTCTTATGTTATAGAACTTGTGGTACTGTCAAGTATTAATACTTAACTATGAATATCGACCATACGCCCATAAAATCAGGGCGCTGTCAAATTGTTACCATAGATGTGCGGTTTACTGTACGTGAGTAATTGTAATAGTATTTCAAGATGGCGGATTCAATGCGTTGTCTAGTTTGAATTAATAAAATAAAAAAACTGTGTCTGAAGTACTTTTAAGAACAGTTATTATAGGTTTTGGAGAAAGTGGTCAACTAATACATTAAATGTACTGGAGTTTCTTCCCAGTTTTCCAAAGGAATCTTTGAAATGGGTCAACAACTTTTTGAGTAACTGCATAAGCATAATCAGCCTATAATGGTCCCACCGCTGGGACACAGGAGTTGTCTCGATATTACGTAGTGGGCCATAATCTGCCACGCGGGACCAGTGCGGATTGATAGATGACACTTGTCTTCGAGTTTTTGGTTCGTGGACATGCCGGTTTTCTCACAATGTTTTCCTTCACCGTTTTAAGAAACTGACTGATCTGCCACCGAGAGGCTTCGCAATAGCTTTTGCAACCATTAGGCACCTGCAACGAGTTACTTGAAAATGATCTCCTTTACCTCATCAAACCGTCATAACAATATCATAAGTTAACTGTATACTCTACCAAGTACAATATACTTAGTAACCGTTCTTCCCTCACAAGTCCACGCAACCAGTGAAGACGCACGTCCGCATGAATACAGTTTAATAACATCCCTCCGCTTTTTGTTACGTATGTACACATATCTATATATGTAACTGTACGGACTATACATTGGCGACTACGTTTTTGTAACACGTATAGAGCTATACAGGGTGGGCTGTGAGATAGGACTGCGAGACTGGAGCGAAACTTTGATTAATGGTTAGAATTATGGGCTAGAAAAAGACTGTAGGTATACCCATATTAAGACCAAATGTGTTTATTAAGTTAAAGTTGAAACCATTTTAAAAGCACTTTACATAATTGAAGCTAATTTTATATTACTTTAAAAACACAATCTTACAAATCAATATAATCAATGTTTTGTTATTATTATTTTTTATTTATTCAGACTACAATGCGGTCTACTGTGTTAGTAACAAAATAGCTTAGCCTATGTTGGTACTTTATAACTTTCCGGGCTGTTTGTCTGGTCAGCTATCGTTTGCAGGATAGTGTTGGGACTGCCACGAAGCCTGCGGAATAGCGAGGCAGATTTCTAACGCCACAGTCCATCAAAGCCGTCAGTGTGTCCGTCGGCAAACATTGTCGAAGCACTACAGAAGCGTGGCAATCGCAACAATACCCTGAATGCGTTATTGTATTGGATACGCAGAGCATTGTAAGCCTTTTGGGTATATGTGAATCACAGGGATCTCGAGTACAGTGCTGTGCAGCATGTCTAAACAGACGTGTGTGAGAACCCCTACGGTTCAAGGTTACAGCACATGGCAATTCCTCGTGCTCTCTTAATGCTGTGTTACTGTACACACGTGGCCGCTATCGTCCACTGCCTACCGCAACACTACCGTGCGACTGCGTCCGCCACCTACCATTGTCCCCTAACGGATACAGGCCAGGGCAGTACCTTTCTTTCTCACCAACGGAACAGTGAAAGACCCTAGAGACTCTAAGAAACTACACTCTAAGAATCTGTGCGCTCTACCAATAAATGCGTTTTTAAGTGGTAACTTGTGTCAATAAATCTAACCTTATTGTCCCATAAGACTGTTATCAAAACCATTACGTCACAACCTGGTGTCTTGGTTCAGGTACCAGTGCTTGAGGAGTAATACGAACTCTGGCGGCAGCGCTGTCTCCTCTAGCTTTTGGCAAAGAAGATCATTTCGGACATGGTCAAAAGCCCTGGGTAAGTCAAGGAAAACTGCATAAACAGGTGCATTTATAACCGTATAATACCTCTCAGCGTACTTCAAACTCACAATAGTCTATGTAGGTATGTGCCTGCCTGCTTGCTTCGTTGGTTTAGCGGAAGCGCTACTACTGAGCATGCAATCTGTGTTCGATTTCCAGGTCAGGAAAAGTGTAATTGGGGTTTTCAATCGGGAAATTCTCGGAGCCCGAAGCCCGGAGCCCGGAGTCTGAATGACGCCGGGTTAAAGTAATAAGATATTCCCCTATTAAATGAGGATTAAACATAACTGGAGAGGGCTACAGGCGTGAAGTTATGTCTTATGTAACTACAGATCCATATAACAGAATTGAAAATACATAATATGTATTATCAATCCTAAGTCTAAGCTCCTTGAAAAAGTACTAAACAAAAGTTTGCTGGTTTACCTTATCTCACAAAATATACTCACAAATACCCAATATGAATTCAGATCAGGCAAAAACACAGAGAATGCCATACAAGAATTCATAAATTCGGTAGCTCAAAATCTAAACAAAAAGGATAAATCTACAGCTCTTCCTTGATCTTTCTAAAGCTTTTGACACAGTCTCTGTCCCCGTTCTCCTAAGTAAACTAAAAAGGATTGGCATAAGAGGCCTACCGTTTAGTTTGTTTAAGAGTTACCTTAGTGGTCGCTCAAATCATTAGGATACACAACCACACCCGTAAGGAAGCATTTCTTACCCACGGAGTTCCGCAAGGTAGTGTCTTAGGACCTACCCTTTTCCTGGATTACATTAACGAGCTCTGTAAATTTGATATAACAAACTCCTAAGTAATTGCTTACGCTGATGACACTGTTATCCTGGTTCATAGCAGTAACTGGAACGAAGCTCGGCCTCATGCAGAGTCAGTCTTTCGAGTTACCATGAGATGGCTCACACAGAATTCGCTCACCCTCAAGTTGGATAAAACCGGATTTATCACTTTTAGTCCAAATAAAGCGTCACAGCCAGCCCCACCCTTCCGTCTGACAGCTAATGCGTACCATTCAATAAGGACTCCCACCTGTGGCTGTCCTGAAGGTAACTTCCGATGTTTTTCTACAGATAATGTATTCAATAAAATATCTTGGAGTCTGGGTCGACGGCACCTTGACTTGAAGTGGAAAAATCAATTCACTTTTCTCTTGGGTAAGAAAATTTATTTTTGTTTAAAAAAATCTAAAGATCTCGGCTTATTTCTCTATCCTGAGAACTGTGTATTTTGCTCTTGCCCATTCCGTTTTAACATACTGTATTTCGGCCTAAGGTAGTGCTGGTAAATGCCTTTTACTGCGTATGGAGAGGGCCTTCAAACCCTATCGCTTCCCTACCAGCGATCTGTACTCGCTATGGAAGTTACAGTAAGACACTCTTTTGTGCTTAGCACAGTGTTGCGGAAACATTTAAACTTGTCTTTTGACCCTGAGTTTAGAAGACAAAAACGTAGAACTGACCGAGTCTGCCTGACATCAGGTGTTTAATTAGAAATGGTCCGCCGGCGGTTCATTTTCTGTAGTCCAGTGCTTTATAATAGAATGAATAAAGTGCTTACTATATCCATGTACTCTCCGGGATTGTAAAAGAAAGATTGATCAATAGTTTCATACTCTCACGTACAAAGAATTGTAGACCCCTAAAGAAGCCTAAAGAACTTTCTTCTGTAGACATGCACACCAAAAACACGTAGCGTAGAGTGTGCTCATGGGGAGGTTCCACAAACACACTCTACACTTATACTCAACAGTCACAACATTAAACACTTACCTTTTTTTATAAACTGTTTTTTCGTAAATATTTTTTTTCTTGAATTTAGATTTTATATTCGATACTGCAGTTTGAAGTTTTGACAATTCAAGTTCCTGAACCCACAAGCTCAAGTGATCGAACTAAATGCAATCCCATCTGTCCTCACTCTGTATACAGACCCTTTCATATCTCTAACATACATACAAACATACACATGTACATAAGTATGCATAGTATAGTGCTGACCGGCGCACTCCGACTTACATGTGAGTTCGCACAGATTCATATTTCATACAATTTCATATATCTTACCAAAGTTTCCGGTACACATTAGAAAATAAAATAAACAGAAGGTTCACTGGCGACACAATTTAAAATTCTCCATTAAAGTAAAAGTCAAAGCATTTATTTCAAATAGGCACTAAAAGGAAATTTTAATTTAAATAGAATTGATTCTAGGCGCATGGGGCTTCTAGGTAAGGTAGTTTCGTATGGAGAAGAAGGGGCAAGAAACTTCACCTTTATTCTTTTAAAATGTTTAACAATATTTTGTGTACATTAATTATATTTTACATGTGAAGACGATGCACCCACCAATAAAAATACTATACCACAAATAGATAAAAATAATTTAAAATAAACAAGGACAGATAAATCAATTACGTGAGGCACATGGTGCTCACATATTTACAAACATTAGATACTAAAGTAAATAGTGCACTTAGCTAAGTGTGAAAATGTGTATTACAATCATGTGGAAACTTAATACTTTCAAAATTAAAACTCGGATCATTTATTTATAATTTATTTATTTATTATTAAAATCTCCCTTACAACTACCATTACAGGTGCAAATATTATGCGATAGCGCGGTCATACTCGTATCATATTAGGGATCTTCTTCTTAGCGTGTCTATGGCAAAAAGTTTAAACATCTTTGGCTCAAAATTCTGATGCGCAGACTCCGCTTACTGACGCTGTCATAAGATCATCAAGAGCTCAGGTGACAAGGCATGCGGCGCAGGATGGAAGGTGGACTATTGTCTGTGGGGAGGTGCCACATTCGCACTTGAGATCTGAGCCGTCCGTGAACCCCCAGATTGTCTTTTCTCCGGCATTTTGGTTCGAAAGTCTATTTAGAGATTTCCAAGTCGACAACGGTAACGCATGCCCAGGCGGTAGACGTTCAGATGGTTCGATGAAATTATCAGGGCCACACATTGGGTGACGTGGGTCAGCTTGTAGCTTCTCCATTTTGATGTGGCTGGCTAAGGTCCTGCGAATATTTGGAGAAGCAATGACAGTCAGTGAATACATCATTCGTACTGGGGTCGGTATAAGGCAACCACTAATAATTCAGCACGTCTCATTTACACGCTTCCCATCTGCATACGCTGACCTAAGGATACAGCTAGCAGCATCCCAAGGTCAGCGTATCCAGATGGGAAGCATCACCCTAAGTCCTGCGAACAACTGGAATGGCGCTTTAGTTTTTCGCTGGTGAATATGCCTGCCCAATATGGGCCCATTCTGCCCTCGCTGATCTAATGGATATTAAGTATGTAACATATATAAGGTGTATCTATTCATACACGAAATATTTGAAGAGGGACATCTAGAGGTCGAACAGAAGCTATAGAAACGAAAAAGAATTTTTATCTAAATGTTTTTTTATTTTACGAAATTATCATAATTTTAAAACTGTTTGAGATATTTTGCATAAAACCTTTACGGCCCATTCTATGAATGGGCCGTAAAGGTTGTCGCCTGACGCGGCGAGGATGGAGGCGCGGTTGTCTACTACGTAACTGATCTAGTCTTATTTTAATAACACAGTTATCGCTTACAATAAAAATAAATATGAATTTAAAATACAAAACGATATAAACCTAAGTAGGTACATTATTGAATTCGCTCCTTGAAGTTTTACGAAATCAGGACCTACACAATATCTGTAAACTAAGTAAATCCAAATAAGCAGCTGATCAGTGAAACTAGAATTCGCATTAGATAATTACCTCTGTGAGGTTGCGACTTTTACGAGCGAGTATCGAGTCGTTTCAATCAATTCTGTTTTTAACGAAAAGAATCCTAGATGCGATTAAAACATAGCATAATCTAGTACCTACACATCTGTAAACTTAGTAAATACGCAATAACTCGAATACGCATAATCTTATTACCTCTGTGAGATTACAAGTGCGTCGTGTCGACGTCAGCTGTTCATTATCTGCCTTACTACCACGTACGTACAGATATGTGAGCACACACACAGGCACATTATTATAATCCCTTGTCTACAGTTACACATCTAGATAATGTAAACTAGCTAAGTACTAATAAACAGCTGACGCTAATCGAATTCGCTTGAGGTAATGACATCTGTTAAGTTACGAACTGTGTGTCGAGTCGTAATTGTCAGCTGATTGATAAGTTGTGTACCTACCTATTTTTACAGATGTAAACTGTAAGAAGTGCATAGCGCGAATTTATTTTATCAAAAATCGTACCGGATTGGCAGATGTGGACATTCCTACTGTTGAAGGTACACGCTGTTTCTCGCCTCCCAGTAGTTATTGGGATAAACGGCTTGTCATATTTTTCGTAAAATAACGACAAAGACCTTTGTAACTATAAAATAACTGCATTATGGCTAGATTTTACGTTTTATTAACCAATATTTTTGTTAGTAAACAACATTGTTGGTACAAACTGCGTCCGGTTTTCAAGTGCCTTCTAAGAATTATTGTAACAAAAATTACATAGGCGTGTTTAAAATTTAGAATCAGTTTATTAACAATAATTTAAAATGTATGTCGGCGTCACCATTGTTAACAGCACGTGCAACGGGCCGAGTTACGTTGTGCAATTCGTGACGTTCGCCTCCCCACTCTCCCCACTTCTCAAGCAACTTAATGTAAGCTAGTGCGCAGCGAGAGGGGGATCATTCTTGTGGCAGGCTCGGACCGGTGCACCTGCTGTAGCGCCTAGAGCCATTAGAGCTATCCATTTAATGAATTTACAAGCTGTTGGAATAAAAAAGTTGGTTACTGCTCTATTTCATACTTTCATTTAATATGTCGGACCTCTGCATTCATGTCATTTCATGGTGATTATTTTATAAGAAATTGTGAGTGAAATAAAGTGATTGTTCTATAACTAGTGTGTCTATTTTCTTCGCCAATCGCAATCCACGCCTACTTACAAAGTGCAAGTGGAATATCGCTGATGAGGGCCTATCCCAATATGTACATTCCTAATAACTACGTCGTTTTTATTTACACTATTTACACCAATTGTTGTACATATTCGCCCAACTTTTGGACGCAGACGGCTGCACGTTTAATAATGTGTCCTTGAACTTTTAATAATGTGTCTCTATCACTAACCATCACTGCAAAAGCGTTCACAACTCACATTTTTAATGTTCCGCAATAGAAATGGTATGGCCTCTTTAGCCGTACCCCACACATGGAAGTCCAACGGCGTAAGATCCGGTCTGCCTCCATCTGTAGCTGGGGGCATGTAGACACCGTAGTCCCGTTGCCAATGTACAGATCCTAGGATGGTCTGCAGTGATGGTCTTCTCCCAAATCGCTCCAAGAAGAGGGCTTGTGTTGTGGGCAAAATACGTCCACCCTCATTGTAGCAGTCCACCATATTCTGGTAATCCTGGTTGGAATACCTATAGTTCAGCATTGTTGTATTTCTTACGCGAAGATCAATGCGTACCACGTTAGTTAAGCCACGTGCAGTGCAACATGCGGTTCGGCGGGACAAAAAATCACGGCGGCGGCGGGCGGGGGGCGGGGAGCGAGGCAACTGAAGCTGGACACGTGCGCGGCTCGGGCGCGTCTGGTGTTCAGGTACTTTTTTGATCATTCATAAAAGCCGCGCGACATCAAGCGCGCAGCCATGACATCGCCCGCTTCAATTAAAGTAGTTTTTACGTAGAAATTAGAGTAATGGATGTTACAAAATAAGAAAGAGTTAGTATTTTAATAAGTGTGTCAAGTAATATTAAATTATTACATTTTTTAAATTAGATGCTTAGTTTTTAAAAAACATTTTCGCCTTCAGATGTCCCTCTTCAAATATTTCGTGTATGAATAGATACACCTTTTATACATAGAACGAAGTATATTATTTGTTAGACTGGCGCCTAAACTAAACTGAACCCTGAATTATATTTATGGCTGCATGTCATGATAAAAGATGACCTTCAAAATACCCCGTCACATAGAGTCACACAATAGGTTTAAATATATAGTGAAAACTATAAAATAAAAAATAAATATAGAAAAACACACACACTTAAACCTAAATGGGCACTTATGAAATATCAGATGCTAGGTGCACTGTTCTAATTGGTCGTTTCTCAAAGAGAAGAGCCGGCGAGAAACTTCACGGTTACTCTTTTAAAAATAATTGACTTAAAGTTTTCAAATAACACTGATAATAGGTCTGGAATGACAGTGTTGGCCTGTCATCAAGTACCATATGCTTAACAAATAGACAATGGTCTATAAATCTGTAGTCTACAAGGCATAGAACGTTCTCACATTCTTAAAATATAAAATAATCTAATAAAAAAAAAATAAGATACATAATCAAAAACCTATTTAAACCAAATGACATGATTGTGATTTCAACTATAACAAATCTGAATTAATAAATTAGTATCGTAGGTTTAGAAAGTCAAATAATGAGAAGATTATATCAAAGAAGTATTTAAAAAAATGAAAATAAAACGAGTAGTTAATATGAGTTCGAGCAGTGGTGGCCCAGTGGTTACGGCCGCGACTTACGAGTTGTAGGTCGTAGGTGCGAACCCAGACGGATGCTTTACTTTGTGTAAATTATTTAATCACCACTGCTCTCAAAACGGTGAAGGAAAACATTATCAGGAAACCGGCATGTCTAAGAACCAAAAATTCGAAGACATGTGACATCTGCCAACCCGCACTGGGCCCGCGTGGTGGATTACGCCCTCTACAGAGAGGAGGCCTGTGTCCCAGCAGTGGGAACATAATAGGCTTATTATGTTATGTTATGTCATAGAAATTCACATAGTGATACCGGTAGGTAGGTAGGTGCAAGGGAAGCCACATGTGCAGAAGTAATTATTGCCAAACTTCCTTGTCTTCGACGTATTACCAATAGAATTATTTTTATTTCTAGGTAATAAGGTCACGATGCGATGACGAAATGGTGAGTGACTAAGATACTTAGAGATGTACAGAAGCGGCATAAAAATGAACCCACACATTTTATACTGTTCATATTCATCGCTTAAAAGAGCTTTCGCAAAAAACGAACTTACAAGATCGGTGCATCTCATCCTAGCAAACATTCTGGTCCAAGTATGACTTCTGCACCAACATCTGGCACACACCGAATGTATGGATAGAATTCATCAAGTGTACGGGCGAGCGAGGGCGGCAGGTCGGCTCAGAGCGACGCGGAGGGCAGGGGGGAGGCGGGCGATGTACAGAACTTTTTGCCCCACGCACAGCAATATAAATCATCCGCCGGTGATATCTGAGGCGCTGAAAAACTTGTGCAAACTTTCACAAGTCCTGCCATTCAGAGGAACTTGCAGGGGAGTTAAGAGGGACGAGGTAGGGGCGAAGGGGGGGGAGGGCGTGTTCTGTGAAATTAATTCAATTGAATGTTGTATAAATATAAGGAAAAGTCGAAGAGGCCTTGATGCTCATCACTTTTCCTTAGATATCTATTTTGATATATTTGATGATATTCTTGATTTACGCTGATTATAATCACTGTTAATTAAGATTATCATAATTATAGAGTGTGAGGAAGATCGACGCGCAAACTATTACCATTGTGATTAAAATAAAAGTCTGCAGCTCCATACATCCTGCCAGAATAGTGTAGGTATTGCACTTTTGTATTTGTTGAAGTGCAATACCTGCACGAGGGCAGGTCTGCCCCAGAGGTAACGGCTGCAACTTACGAGTCGTGGGTTCGAACACAAGCAGGCGCTTTATTTTGTGTAAATTATTTCATCACGGCATATCCTAGAAAATTCGAAGACGTGTGAAATCTATCATCCCGCACTAGGCCCGCGTGGTGGATTATGGCCCACTCTCTAACAAAGAAAGAGGAGGCCTGTGTCCCAGCAGTGGGAACATTATAGCCTGAATTTGGATTTGTTAAAGTAAGTTAGATATGGTAACATACTCGTGTAAATAACAAACTTGAACTTAAATTTCAATGTAAATGTAGCTCACGAATCTTCAAGCCACTAAATATTATTATAACCGTCCCCTTTATCCCCCAAAACGTTTGCCAGTAGCGGTTCCCCTTACATAAATGCTTTCTTTTTGCAAACAAACAAAACACCGTCTTAAATATTAAACTGGTATTTAATAAAGGCTTCGTTCGAACAGCAAATAATTCCTATTTTGATTTCCTAAAAATATTAATGGAATCGCAAATAAAATAAATGTGGCTCTTTTTTACCGGCTTTAAAACAGGAGGAGGTTCTCAATTTAGCATCATCAAAATGCGATCATCATTAGAAATCCAAAACGTTTTTAAAGGATCAAACAAAGTCGATCATCATTAAAATACCAAAAAGTATTTAGAGTATCAAATAAATACTTCCCTTACCAGCGTACCTACTGGTATAGTTACATCATTTTGAATCTCGATTCAAAACACAGTTTCCATATTAATCCCAACTCGATTTTGCTTTAAATCTAGATTCATGACAGTTTCGTTCCAGATTAAGTCTCCAATCTTTTTTCTCGTATTTTTCTAATAGAGCGATGTTTCCCGAGCTCTTTATTCAAAGTAAATCCCTTTTCTCGTCGGTAACAAAACGGGACATCGTGTCACAGTCCAGTCACGTGGCGGACACATCTTTGCAGATCCCGTATTACGGAGGAGGCGACATGAACCTCGTCCGGCGTACCACGAATTACTTGAGGATCACGGTTCAGAATATTGTCGTTATGATGAAGATAAGGTGCGAAAAGTAGACGAAAGTGGTAAGAGGGCAGAGAGAGAGAGAGAGAGTACAAACCAGGACATAGATACAATAGACTTAAGCTTAGTAAAATTTTAATTGACTGGGAATAGTTACCAAAGTGGTAAAGTTTGTCACAACCGCGCGCGCCCGAGTATGTCGTGTTTTATCGAACTGCGGTGTTTGTGTTGCGAAAACGACGTCTACATTGAAATGTACATAATTGTAATATGGTGATTGATGAAATGTTAGCATATGTGCAAAATAAAATATCTAAAATAGACAAAGACAGCTTAGTGCGAATATGTGTTGCAACGTTTACGAGTGAGCAGATACAAAAATCGTATTTATTACTGTTTGCATCGCTACCGTCTGATAAGTGAAAAGCAGTTTGTAAAGGGCAGGGAAATTAAAATCGCAATTTAAACGGCATCATCCACTTGTTCAAAATTACCGACCTGGATTAAATGGAAATGTTAGCACCCATTACCTTCGATCACCTCGATGTGTCAAAACTACTGAAGGATTTGACGTTGGTGCAGGCTGAGATCAAAACTATGAATGGTACGTACTGTTACATCCCTAGTCTCTACCGCTTCTGACTTACTCAGCGGTCTATGCTGCAATCTTGCTGCTGACGCAGCATCCTCTCAGTCCTCGCTCCCCTTCAACACAGTCCAGCACGCCAGTCGTCTCCCAACCATCCTACAGTGCACTTGTAGTAGCCTAGTTTATTTTAGCCAAAAGTGGTTTCTTTTTTAAAACCCCAATCCGGAACCCGGTTATAACAGTACGTTACTCTGGAGCGTTGAGAGAATCTCGAGAAAGAATTCCAGGATAAAAAATTCTCCCCTTCATTTTAATCAGTCATCATTTCAGCCATCTTTCTCCAGTCAACACGAAGAGAGGGGGGAATATTGAAAGTGACCCCATTGATTTATCAGATAGTCACATCATGCAAGATTTAGAAGATGATAGATCCAGTTCCGTGGGCTTGGAAGTATTATCACAAAACAAGAAAAAAACAGAATAATGTGATTATTGCGGATGTAGTTGCAGAATCAGTGAGTAGTAAAAAAGTGGCGTACAGCGCTCGGGGCTTGCCCGATGCACCGTTAAGCCTGACTGTCACTGCGATCTACTGATAAGGAGACGAGTGAACAGCTGTGCGGATCGGCGTACTTATACAAGCTCTAGCCGTTGCTATGGTAACTATGCGGTAGCAAATGAAACACAAAATGAATGGAAGCTAGTACAATACAAGTCCAAATATAAGAACCGTTTAGTAGGTAAATCGGTACATTAACGGAACAGGGAAATTTCAAGTCAGCTGATCGGAAAATTACGATTTATTCACCAACGCGCATAAGGAGACGTTGGAAAACGATTTTACTAGTTATATCTTCAATAGAAAGAGCGAAAAAGTTAAATTAGAAAAGAACTGAATATCATCTAAGTTCTTTTGTGACAGAAACAAAAGTTGGTACGTATCATTTGAATAATGAAATAATGACTTAAGGCGACAGGAAATAATTTTCAGACGATTTGTGCATGCATTTTAAGCCAAAGTAAATAAATTTTTTCCTCAAAACTTAGCTATTGTGCTGAGAATTTTTCAAATAAATAACTGCGATTCTAGCTGAACACAGTATGTACATTTAAATAATAATAGTATAATTATAGGTATATACCAGGCCACTCAGAAAGTATTGCGGAAAAAACTTTTTAGTTATGAGACTGGTCAGTTATAGTCTATTTTAAAAATATGATTATTTTTTAAATAAAAATAGGTACGTTCCAATTTCAAAATTTCTCTCCACATTGTTTGCGTGCAAATTTAAATAATCGTGTCTCATAAAAAAATGGATCTGCGCCAGGAACATTTTCACGCTATGATTTTTTACGATTTCAAGCGTCGCCTGAAACCGGACGAATCGTACGATAGACTTCAAATGGCATTCATGGATGAAGGCCCTTCCAAGGCGTGTATCGTTGGTATAACGAATTCAAGCGCAGTCGCCTAACTTTGGGGGGATGAAGAAAGAAGTGGTCGCCCTTTGACGGCTGTTACGGAAGAAAACGTGCTAGCAGTGAAAAATTTAATCCTAGGCAATAGTGTTACGTATCCAGAGATTCAGCACATACTGCAGGTTGGATCGGGAAGCCTTCACGAAATTCTACGAAATTGTACAGTGTGGTGGGCTTTCCTATTTATGCAATTTTGTACTTATCTATAATTTCGGTACTAACAATACTGCTTATGTAAGTTACAAAGTCCTCATTGAAACATCATAATTTCTATGCAACATGGGAATTGCGATGGCAGCCATTTGCATAATGGCATTTTGGCGTTGGCAAACGACGAAGTGCCTTATCAGTCAAAACAGTATATTAACCAATTGAGACAGCTCGATAGTTTTTTTGTGGTTATGAATTCTTAACTATTTTTTTGTGGGCCGATCTTATCTTTCGACGTACGAAGGAGCAAGAGGTTGGGTTAAGAATCAAGTCGATTCAATTTGAGGAATCTGATACTGTGTTTATGGGGGTTTATCTCAAGAACCCCTGAAGTAATTTTAGCTTTTTCTAAAAATTTCCGTAAATCACTAACTATTGCTTGAAATACAACTTTGTTGACACTGGCAGTGACAGATATTATACTCGAATTCACGTCAATCCGTTGCTTCCGAGTTTACGTGAAAATAATTATAAAATTTAATATTGTTGTTTTATTGGGTTGGAGGGACTTGGGGCGCCCCGACTTTTAAAGGTTTGTAAGAAACCCCGCCATCCCCGGCAGGGTCAAGTGAACGACCGAAGCGAGCGAACAAACCCCCTTCGTGTTTAATTTATTTTTAACCACCCAGAAGTAGGAGCCCCGCAAAGACATACAAAACGGCAACTACAAAGTGGGACCTAGATGATTAACATCTTTGCATTCATAGTCAAAGCACTTGAAAACCAAATAGAAATCCACTTTCTCAGTGTAGAAGATAAACGTTTTGAGTATAAAATTGCAATCAGTTGGTATCAATGAAAGCCACACTGTGCTTTCTATCTCGCTGATTCAAGAACAGTTTCTATTTGCTTCTGTATTGGTTGCTACCGAGCTTTTAGTACGAGAAAATGCCTTTTACTACGAACCGTAGTTAGAAAATCCTGAAAATGTTTAACCAAATCATGAGAAATATGTCAAGATAAAAATATTGTATCATGCTGGGTCTTGCAGGTGAGACAGGAAGTCACTCTAAATGAAATACTTAGTATTCAGCTGCCTCAAAGTTGGGAAAGGCAGGCAAATCGATCGGGTGAAGAAACGGACTGAAGAAATGTGGGTGTATTATACCCACATTTCTTCAGTTATTAAATTATCTTTAAATTTCATTTACCTTCTTAACCGCAAGGCTATTTTTATGCAATATTTTTTATAATTTTACCAATGACGTTTGGAGTTGTTTCGTCCCTTTTTTCTGCTGTAAACAGATGACCTTAAAATCTACAAAATAACTCTCAATCATGCTGATAACATGTTACTTCAAGAGGATCTTAATCGATTTTCTGTTTACTACGTAGAAAACAAAATCCAATTAAGTACATCTGAAGGCTCCCATAAACAGGTGATACGCGACGGTGCGACACAAAGACACCGCTCGTCGCGCAACACGTAGCGCCTTTGAGACGCGCTGTCGCGTCGGACCAGTGGATACGAGCCTTAAATGTGTATGAATAAAAATATAATATTACCAAGAAAAAAATTTTTTTAAAGAACACTTAAGCATTTGATAACGCCGCACTGCACAGAGGCATGTCAGTGAAGTATCTTGGAAAACTATTGCATACTAAACTTAACTTTGATTCACAGCACATTCAATGTTAAAAATAAAAAGTTAATAACGCTTACCGTATACCTTACGCTAACGCTACCACAGACTTTTTGGAATCCCCTTTACGAAAAATACAAAGACAGTTTACTTAATTTCCAGCGTAAATTCCTCAAAGCCCTGCACTATCGGTGCCGCCACGACTTTATTTCCCCTAACTCAAGCCAAAATAATGTTGTGCTTAAACTTAGTCTAGACGCCTTTTTTCTATGACTTGTGTTATGTAATAGAGATATGATTGCATAGATTTCACTAATAAGTTAAACTACGTTGTTCCGAGAACTGTTATTGGACGGCAGGACTTTTTGCCGTTTCCTCCTGCCGCACTAACGCTGAAGTTCGCGCGCCTATTCGTCGTATAGTTTAAAATTTCAACACTGTGTTCGCTTTGGATTTGTTTACATTGTCGGCTAAAAAGTTTAGAAGCTCGTTCATGTAATTATTTAGTGATTCAGTTTTTTTGTTGTTTTGATTTATTATTGTTTTAAAAAAAGGCTCTTTTTTATTTTCTTTTCATTTAAGAATTTTCTTTAGATTTTACCTTTTAAGTTTCACTCTTGTGCAAATAGTACCTTTTTTTTCAAATTTTAAAAGTGGATAATGTCGTGAGCTACACATAACATGTCATCTCTTTTAATCACTACCTGTATATTAAGATGTTTGCGTACGCCCAAAATACCAATAACAACATTCCAATATCTCTGTGACATTACAATAATACTAGCTGTCCAGAATAAAAAGTACCATAAGTACCACTCTGGTCCAAATCAATTCAGCCGTTTTAGTGAGAAAGCTTACTGTCCCATTTATAATATTAGTTGGAATGCTACGGGTATCCGATTCATTCGCCGGCACTCGTCGTACCGTGGCTCGTAGATATCGGCGAGAGTATGAAGTAGAGCGTGAATGTGCCCCCACCGGTGGCGTCCGGTGCGGGGTCAGGTCACTTCAATTGTTTTGTAAGTCGTTGGTATTGTGTGTTTCTGAAAGTATGTTATAATCACGATAGCGAGAAATGTGTATTTTATGGGGGAGATAAGTAGTACTCGTGAATATGAACAGGTCCTACTGCACGACTAGCACATTTTTTATTTATTTTAAATGATGATGTATCGCACAGCAGATTATTCATTGTACTATTCGCACAACTTACACAAATCAAAGAACTCCAACCGCCTAATTACTTCCTTGCGCATTGCACAATGTAAATTAGTACAGAAGAACCACCCATTAAAAGTTCCGTTTAATAATCAGGTTATAATGCATTGTTTAATTGTTACATGTTTGACCACCTCCGTGTGGAGTAGACTAAACACCCTAGACGAGTAAGTTGAACGTTTAGTATGAGAAACCAATTTCGCTTGAAACATTTGCATAATTTCACAATGTTTCTACTTTTTTGTTCCACTGCTCGCCAAAGCGACCGACCGAGTTAGTTCTTCAATTACATACCAAAGCTCACAAAATGTATCTTCCAGTTATTATTAAGCTTCTGTGTCTATAGTCGCACGCCTCGTTTGATCGCGTTAGCGTTATGACGCGGTGGGCGTACTCGCGTGCGGCAGCCGCTAATCAGTCGCTGAATTATTCAACGCTGTTATAATACGCTAGTTAAGTTGAATGGTCAGTGAGTGCGTCGTGGGCGGAACTCGGAAAGAAAAGAGATAATTAACATTTAGCTTCATCATCATTATTGTTTGGATTACTTACTTACTACTTTTACTAGTAAGTTATACGCGAAACGAAGTAGTGAAATGTGGGACCCATTCGCATACAAGCGTAGTGTCATATGCATGTCCCCGAACATCTAGGCAGAGGTGTGTGTGACTGTACTAGTACAAACTGAGAGTGTAGGTAAATTATCAATGTGTACTTGACTAGCCGCGAATGGGAGGACTAAAGGCTCCCGCAAAACGGCGCGACGCCACAGCGCGACACAAAGGCACCGCTCGTCGCGCGACACCCGGTGCTTTTGTGTCGTGCTGTGGCATCGCACCTGTGTGCACGAGACTTAATTCATGATTAGGATGTTGTCGAGAACTATATAACCTACGATTCTCTTTTTCCATACCAGACCATCGATTATGATTGTATTTCGCACAATATTATAATTGTGTGGAACGCGTCGGTCGACGAGAGATCACTGCACAAGTGACAAGTGGCTGAAGTGGCGAGATCCGGCGACCATCGTTAATGTGACGCATTCGGTCATGAGTCCAATGTGCGGGAAGTCGTTGTTGCAATATAATGTAGGATTACAATAGCTAAGTTCTGGGCCGACTCAATTGTAGATTGCCATCTACACGCTAAGAATAATGCAAAAAGTCAGGTCAACATCTAAGTGATTATGAAACATTGAAGCTCTCAGACCAACATGTGATTATAAATAGTCTAAATATAAGTGAAGTTTCTTGCCTGTATCACAAAACCGACTAAACTCTTTTCAGAATCTCCGATAATTGTAATGTTTTGGAAAATAAACTCAAAGTACTTCCCAAAGTGAATTTAAATAAATTCGCTTCAGATTAAACATTTTTTTAACAGCTCTATCAGTACTTACAGCAATCCAATAATATTTCCTATCATTTCTGTGATCGGCAATTCTATGATCGACAGAAACTGACTAGTGGATACGTACTGTAAGTATGTATGTACTTATGTAGGCAGTGTCCAGCTGACGGCAATATCCTGATATTAGATCCGTCTAGAAGGGACGCACGTCCGGGATTCGCCCCGGGACTCGCCCCGGGACGTGGCCACCCCGGGATTGGATTGATGTAATATCGAGAGACTGCATTTTGTGCTCATTTCGAATGTAATGAGATTGATTTCTTGTACTGTAAACGATGCTAGAGTTACATGTTTTCTTGTCTGTTTCTGAAAAATTTAAGACAATTCGTTGTTTTTCAAGAGTTTTGTGAGACCAACTCGGTAACTTAGTAGTGTGTATTGACCAAAGATTTTGAGCATTTCAGCTAGACCGAATACAAAGATGAGAAAAAGAGAAGCGAAAGAGTCTTTAAAATAAAATGTTTCACTCATTTTACAGCAGTTTTAAGTATGTAAGTACTAAGTTTCTTTTTTTATGCCAAGTAGGAAAAAAAAATTACGACAACTTTTAGTATAAACTGAGTAATTACGTCCAGCATCATCACTACACTAGCTTCGACTCCACAAAAGCGACGCATCGTCCGTCGCGTGTTCATCAGTCCGGACGTATTGGTATCCGTCGATTCGGACTTATTGATGTCCGGACGAAACATGGACTGAAATGAGATCGACACAATACGAATGATGTAGACGGACGATGTAACGCTCTGCACTCTTTGTAGTCATGCATAGTTACTGACAATGTAGCCAATCTTGATTTTAACAGTGCCTGTTAATGGTTTAATTGAAAATAAATGCTTTTAGTTTGAGTTTTCGTATAAAAAAGGTATGCTTAATAACTAACAAAGCTTTTTTTTTGTGGTGTGACTAGCTTCTAGAGTTTCATCAGTGAGATAAAAATCGACTTGTAGTTAGTGGCGACTACTTGCTTTTGACGGTAGTGTTCCTTGCCAAGAGCGGCCTAAGGGGAGATGCGAATTTTAAATAGTAAAAGTTCAGATGCATTCAAACCTGAGTGCGGCACACCTATAGTACATAGGTGCATGTATTTTAAACACAATAGCACCACCACGTACCCGAAATATATCGCCTGTGACGTTGTTTACGGAAGTGCGCGGTGTATCAAACTGCAGTCGTAATATAATAATAATGCGGCGCGCAATGATTATTGACATAACGGTTCCGCGTGACAGGAACCTCGTGAAAGCCGAAAGAAAAGATAAACGAATCAAGTATCTTGACTTGGCTCGTGAGGTGGTCGACATGTGGGATGAGGACTCAGCGATCATTGTGCCGATTATTAATAGCGAAGAAACATGACCAACTCCTGTGCAGGTTCTAGTGGGGCAGCTGGATCAAGGGCTTTATTCAGAAAGTGGTACTTCTTGACACGGCTCGTATTGTTAGGAGGTTCCTCTCTCTGGAGCTTTGACCGCCGGTAGCTTGGACCTTGTTCCTGATAGTGGTGGGCTACTAGTTTATTTTATTTTTTAAATGTTTTTTTAACTTGCTTACCCTGTCCTATTCCTGGGCAAAAGCCTCCACACCTTCCATCCTCCTAACCTAACCAGCTCGTCCTGCCATCTCCTAGGTCTGTGACCCCGTCTCACTGTCTCAGGGCACCAGTTCTGTTCTATTTGGGCCCACAGATTCTAATATTTAAAAGTGAGAAAGAAATAATGTTAATTGTGGTTTTTGCATTTCGTTAAAATTGTATAAGGAACCTCTGCGAGTTGGCTTCGGCCCCACCCAGACCCCGTGGTTCCGAGATGTATAAAAATTAAGAATAATAACTATTATTTTTATTTCGGAACAAGGAATCTATAGCGTGTTAGTAGAATAATATTAAAACAACTCATTCTCTAGTGTTAGTACCAATCACCCACCGCACAAACAGTTCTCAGGATGCGGTTGCTACTGTCTGCTGCTAGTAGTGAAGCCGCTTTCATCGGTACTCGCTTGCGCAAACATTTCCGAAGCGCTACAGTAGGAAGGAAGTCCTAACAAAATCCAGAAACAATTGTTGTACTGGACACGCAGGACATTCAGCAATCCTTTGGTGTAATTGACCCATAGATTACTCGTGTACAGACTCTGGCAGAAAGCCTAATTAAATGTTATATTTACTAGATCTGTAAACCGAGCAAATCTATGGGCCTACATATTGCACCAGACGGGGAGTGCTGCGCTGAGTTCCTCTCTAAATCTACATGGTCCTTAAGGTCGTCGGAAAGATAGTGACCTAGGTTTATAAATGTGCATATGCTTTTAATTACTGACCCATATATAAGTCGGGTCCCACTTCACGGCATTTGCCGCCGACCTTAAAGACCGTGTTATCTATTTTTTTCACTTTATAAATACATATATCCATGTGCGGCAGCGTAGGCTTCACAAGTCTTAAGCAACTCTCTGATAACCCATGCAGACGGTCCCAGCAGCACCATATCATCAGCATAGCAGATGTTGTTAGTTAATGCGGGTAGCATCAACATTGTTTACAGGGTCAAATAAAATTAGCTAGCTAAAATCTGTAGACGTTTTGGGTATCTTTATTTAAAGATTATAAAACAAAAAAGGAACTAATTTGATTTTTTTTTTGTGGGGTCAACGACCGGATTTAGTATATACACTAGAAATATAAATATATAATAAAAAACAGTTTTTTCTTTGTAAACTTCACAGAAGTGATTGGTGTGATATCTAAACACGATAAAACATATTTTCTTAACTCATACTTCAAGTAACAACACTAAAAGCGGTCGTTGACCCCAAAAAACAAAACATCAAATCTTTTATTTTATTTTATCATGTTTAGATAAATGAGGCACCCATCAGGCCTGCAGAGTTTCACTAGCAAATTTAATTTGCCCCTTTATATTTCAGTACCTACACACGACATAGTGTAGTAGATTTACAATCTTCTAAGAGAGATCACTATCAATTGTTGGACAGTACCTGGCCGTTATGTGAGATATTTGGTTAGATGAGGTGTGAGTTTAACATTTGGTCACACAAACGTAACATTTGGTCATTCGAGTGTAACGTAATGTCACATTAAGTTTGGTGTTGGGAGTGTAACAATAGTCACGTGAAGATTTCAATCTGACACGTGATTGTAAAACATGCTACAGTATGTTTATCTCACGAAGCGACGCGCGCTTTACTTTTGGTTACCAAGTGCAAAAACACGTTGTGGACGTGTGAGTGAGCGCGAGAGCTCTTGGTACCAATTTACAATGATTTATTGCATGTTGATAAAACAGTTGGTAGGCTTACAATTAACTACAATCCAAGACGATGGTAAAGTCGGAAATGTGTGTGTATATGTGCGTGTGTTTGTTAAATACTGACGCTACTCGTCTTCGTAAGGTTAAATACTATACGTTTAAGTGACAGATAACAACCTAAGTTTGTTGTACATTGCGGTTTTATAGCTCACTTCCATTGTCAGCCGCGCACTAATGCCGCAAAGGATCATGAATCTTACAAACTTGTGAGAAGATTAGAGTGTCGCAGCCAAGTGCGACAGATATAACTTTTTAAATTACTTTTTACATTTAGATGCTAACACGATAGACGCAATGCAATTCTCAGTGTATTCGCAGATCGGTGGATTTCCCCGATGTTGCGTAGATGGATGCAGCTTCACGCTGAATTTTAATTGTAGTTATTTTGTTGTGTCTGAAATCTAACACTAGAAGTTAAGTTAAATTGTTACTAACCATATGGACTCCTGTCTGAAATAAAAGTTTTATATTCGATTCTATTAAATAATTAATTATATTTTTAATTTATTTATTTATTTAGATCTCCAACATAGGCTACACAATTTCAGGCAAGTTTACAAGAACGTTTACAAGTAGCTAGTGTGCGCTTCCAATTACAGGAGACCAAATCTTTTTCTTATAATCAAAGTATATACAGTAAGTTTGACAAATCGCAAATATTAAAATTAATCAAAATGGAAATAATTGAGAGGGAACAAAATTTACGAAATAAAAGACAACATACAAAACTAACAATAATTATGACTTGGATATTGTGACTAGCAACAAATAAAAGTTTTTAAAAGCTTTAAGCTTTTAAAAACTTTTATTTGTTGCATAATGTGACATTGCAAAAATAAATAATTAAAGCACAGCAAACACAAATACATGAGAATTCTATTCAGCCTGTGAATTCTCTAAGGACGCCGATAGGTTGGTCCTGTCAAAATGGGTGAGGTTTGCCCTTTATGGCGTGACAACGAGGAAGACGTTTTGGGAGAGGGACCAGTCTGGAATGACCAGATTGTGTCGTAATAACCCGATGGGTTTCCTATAATTCCAATCGAACCTGAACCTTGTCTGGCTGATTATGCTAGCCTTATGATAAAGTTCTGATGCGAGATTAAGACGTGATGACTTGGTGTTGCCCCGTGGTCAGATGATTTTGAATTGATCCGGGTGCGGGCAATTTCTAGGTTATCCGTTGAGGTGTGGCCACCTGTTGGTGAAGAAGGCCACTCCAAGTAACAACAACGTCACCGTTTATACCTGTAGGCCGCGTTTATGCGTGAACACGATATCCCGTATTCGACGTCAAGGGTCTTAGCAGTTGAAGATTTTTCGGTCTCGGGTCGCTTTGCATAAACTTTATGTTCCTTTTACGAGCACATCCATAATAGGTCGATACTGATTCGATGAGCTAGAAGTTATTAAGCAGTTCATCTCACGGACGAGCTAAAGCGACTCTGAGTTACTGTTTTAGTCTCATTGCAGTGTAAACCCCTATCTAATGGAGAGCCAGTTTTGTCGGAATGAACATCTAAGTGTGTGGGAATGGTTTGGTCATTTTCAATTGATGTTCTGTTGTACTTAATTTCTGTGTATTTACTTTAAAAAAATGTATTTGAAAGGGTACTGGTTTAATTGAATCTTTCCCTTACAGCTTATACGTTATAAATTTACTTTAGCACGGTGGTAAGTAGTATTATACTCTATTGAAACCATCAGCATTTTGTATCAAAAATATCTGTAAACTGCAGGAACTGGGTAACAATATAATATACAATTCATCGCTTCGATATTTTATTACTGTCTACAGAGCCTTGGACTAACATTGGTCGCTTCGCCAAAATGGCGTTATCTTATAACTTAGTGAGGGTGTTGGTTGCAACACCTACCTGTTTTTTTACCTAGCATTAGCTGAAGTGTGATACTTTTTATGTTAACATTGTATATTGATTGATTGATTAAATAAAAAATAAAAAATACGCATTCATGATAATTCTGAACTCACTGCTGTCTTATATTTTCACAAAGCTATAGAGAAAGATATTGATCCCACTGACATGAAATAACAAGCAGCTAGGTAAATCTTCCTATTGTATCAGCCAGTCAAATAAAATATACGTCAGCATCGCCAACCGTTTGTCAGTTGAATGCCGCAATAAACCCGTCCGTGTCAGTTATGGCACCATAAGAACACAAGTAATGCTTTCCACCCACTTCGTATTGAGATACATTGTTTGTGTCTTCTTGTCTTTATAAGGAGGATTTTTCGTGAGGTTAAGATTACAAAATAACATAAAGGTGAGTTATATCAAAAGAGAGGTCAAAGTTAAATTCAAATAATTTGTTTTAAGAGGCCATTTAAAGCAACTTTTGAACGTGAAAATTACAGGAGCATTAAATTCTAGGCTTCGAGAAGGTAATTAAGAAATATTCTTTTAACTACATCATCTTCTATTAAAATGGAATAACCAGAAGGGTAATTACGTCACACACTATCAGTAGTAATCGCTTTCATTTTGTTAGTTCATCAACATTCATTGCGTTATTTTCGTTGATGAACAGACAGATTTTTCGAACATATGAAGCGATGGATTAGTAGCATCCTTCAAAATGATTCAGATTTCGATAATTGTGCAGAAGTCTTGTTATTTTCATTGTTAAAGCCAAAAATCTTTTCTTGTCATTAAGTGGTGGTGTTATTTCTCCGGCAGAGTTATAAGTCCAACACTCTTGCCGTTTAAAAATAAAGTCTATCACATTATGATATAACTGAGGCATTGAAAGAAGATGCAAAAAAAAGGTCGCATCGGTCACGAGCCTGCTTCACATGACATAACATTACATCACGCTTCTATTCCTCGAAGGGTTAGGCAGAGTTATGTACCTATAGTTCACCCACATTTCCCCAGTTCTGTTAAAGTCTTCACTTACAGCCTTTACCTTTTCCCGTCCGTGTCTAAATAGTAAGTAAGAGTGGTAAGAGTGGATAATCCTTCGCCTGTGAGCGCTTTATCTGTTGTAAATCAACTGAGGCGGCACTCAACTTATCCCCTGCTGACTATTAATAGCACCTCAATAGTGCTTAACTTCCTTCATTTCTTCATCAGTTCCAACGCAGCAACGTTAGGAGAATCTTTAATCTGTTTTCGAACAATCGGATAACTAATAAAGGCGGAGACTCACTTGCGAAGTTTGTTTGTAATGTATCATTCTAGGTGAGTTTGGATTACAAAACGGCGATAAGCACGATGCGGAGAACGTTCGCTTCGATGGCAGGGCTCAATCGCGCTCCATTTTTTGTTACAAAACGGCGGTACACAAGACACTGCGAACGTTCGCTTCGATGATATGGCTCAAGCCTTTCGTCATTTCTTGTTGTAAACCGGCGATTTAAACGTGGCAAACGCGCGTTTCGAACACTTGACTCAAGTGAGATATGTAGTGCTTGCGACGCGACGACGCGTCTACCTGCACTGACTTGTTTGTAAACATGCGCTCGCAATGTTCGCATCGGGCGGCTCTGCTCGCGGCACTGACTACTGTTACGCTTTACAAAATTCAATACATTCCAAACAAACGTTGCAAGCCAGTCTCCGACTTTAGATAAACTTAGAAGGGAAAAATACGCTACATGATCACAGCGCGCGGTCCTACTATACCGTAGTAAGGACTTGGACTTATCCAATGGACTCAGTGACACTCACACACACGTGGACCATCGTCTAAACAGCGCATGTCAATACAGCTTAATATTTCAGTTGTTGTATATAAATACGCATCAAAATGCCATCTTGTGTATTTTATAATTGTTGTAATGACTCAACAAACAAAAGTAAGACACGGTATTACATGAATCCCTGTCAGAATATCAGCGCTGCGTTATTTATTTTTTTAAATATCGCAGCATTATGCTGAGATAGGAGCCTTTTTGGCCTCGCACAGGCCTTTTTACTGTTTTTTGTTGTTATTCTGTTAGTTTATACATTGTTTGTTATTTTTTATTTTTTTACTATTTGTATTCCCTGTGCGTGTCCCAAATAAAATATTTTTCTTTCTTTCTTTCTTTAACACGCAGTATAGCCAAAAGTGTTAATTTGTTGAAAATAAACAAAAAAAAAATATTTTTGAGACAATTTGTGTCCATCCAAAACAGGAGTGAGACACAACATGCGACGCATCACGAAATCGTAAATATTCGGCGGCTAACGCGATTGCGATCGCACGACCAAGTGGGGTCTTATCTCTGTCCTTGTCTATCAAACTCAAACTCAAATAATTTATTTCAATTAAACCATTTACAGGCACTTTTGAATTGTCAAGGAGTCGGTCAGTCAGAAATACTCGTATGAAGCTAGTCTAGCCCATTCCAAAGCGCAGTAGGTACCTATGGAGAAGAACGGGCAAGAAACTCCATGGACACTCTTTTAAATAATATTGTTGTTACAAATATATAAGTTACATCAATTAATGTTGACACTATAAGTGAGAACGATGTACAAAAACCGTACACGTTATAAGCGTCCAGAGTGCAGCAAAACATAAGTAGAAACCTTCCAAAAAATATATTATTAAAATAAGCCGTGGCAGCTAAGAGATGACCAGTCCCAACTGACGGCGCCCGTTCACGAACATATCGGTAACTATATAACTGCAGCTCAAGGATGACCCCCAAGATAAACTGGTCGCAACTTCCCCAAGTTCAGTTTAACGGAACTGCTATTCCAGTCAGCGAAAAGGTTAAGAACCTTGGGGTTTGGATCGACAAACATCTTTCTTGGGGTCCCCAGTTACAGGAAGTAAGTCGCAAAATTTTTGCATCTGGTAAGTCCCTGAGACGATTGCGGAACTTTCTTCCAACTGCCACTAAAACTGCGCTTGCACAATCCCTTTTACTTCCCATCCTTGACTACGCTGATGTCAGTTATCTCGATCTCACTGAGGCACAACTAGATAAACTTGAGCGATTTCAAAATGTTTGCATGAGATTTATATTTGGCCTGCGCAAATATGATCACATTTCTGAATTTCGTATAAAGCTCAAGTGGCTTCCCATACGTCTTCGCCGGAATTCTCATATCTTATTTCAGCTCTACAGTATTCTGTTCAACCCTACAACCCCCTCATATCTTAAAAAACGTTTCAAGTTCCTTCATGACACACATAACAGATATCTGAGGTCATCGGAAAACTTAAGACTAGAGATGCCGATGCATTCCACCAGTTTTTATGACAAGTCTTTTACGGTTCAAGCAGTACGGTTATGGAATGCCTTGCCTATGTCGATAAGGCGTGCTCAATCACTGTCCACTTTTAAATTTCTAGTAAAAAAGCACTTCCTCACTCCTTAATCATTATTACATAAAGTTTCCTGAGTCTTGTTTCGTGTTTATTATTGTATATATATGTGTAGATAAATGTATGTATGTATTTAATGAATATGTATATGGTACACCACTGACTACCTGCAGTATTGTCTCTCCTTCTCCCTGTAATCGATCCATAGGTTGTCTGTAAAAGATCGCTTTTAGCGATAAGACCGCCCATTGTGTCACCCAATGTAAAATTTCTACATCAATGTCTGTAATTTTTAAGGTGTACATAATAAAGAGTATTCTATTCTATTCTATACAACTGTGATCACATATGTGTGAGTTTTGTTGCAAGTAGTTGTGCACCGAGCCCAGCCCTCATTGTGTAACATATAACGAGTAGGATCAGTAGGAATGGCTTTCATTTCGACTATTCAGCAACTATCATTGCGTTATTTACTTTGTGGAGCAGGCAAGTTTTTCGAACATATGAAGCAATGTATTAGCAAAATCCGTCAAAATGATTCAGATTCTGATTGATAGAATGTTACGCAATTAGGGTGCAGGTTTAGTGATGGCGACGTAAGAGTGTAACATACCTTCCCTTTTTAAGTTTCTAAGCATAAAATAGGTGTATAAGAAAACTGCTGAAATCGGTCATGAAATGTTAACATGAAAGAGAAGGCGGTCATCAGATGTCTAAGTTTAAATGTGCAGGAGGCGAGCCTATTTCTATAATTCCGGGCAATAACACTTTGCCGGACCTGAAGATTGAACCCAGGACCCAAAATCCAGCAGTCGCTACTACCAATGCAGCAGCCCATGTTCTCATCACAGTTTAAAGCCAGAGTAGATAGCTTCTCAGCTTTCGTGCCGGAAAAGAATGTATCTGTTCTTACCCGATGGCGGCACAGTAGTAACAGCAGTAGCACAGCCACTGTACCGTCCCAGTTAGGGCAGGTAAATAAAAAAAAATTTAAGAAGGTAAGATCCATCAGTATATTTCCTTTTTATAAATGCTGTATAGATATTACAGAACTTTAACTCTAGCAGTAAAATAGCGTGAGTTCTCGATTTCGAGCGCGTGTTATGTTCTAGACCGCCTAAAGGAAACCACTATCCTGGAAGTTCACAGTTAGGTGACTGGTGGCAGCCAGGTAGGAAGGTTGGCCCTCTATCGGCGCTAGAGCAGCTCTCGCAGTGAGGCATCTTAAAAACACGACACTGTTTGTAGCAGAATTTATGTAATAACACAGCATATAAATAAAATTGTTTACTAACATCTAGATATCAATTTATTGGATCCAGTTGTCTGACAACTGGATCCAATAAATTGATATTATAATATAATGTTATTATTTACTAAACACTGCCCTGTGTAGTTGTGATGTTATAATGTTGGTAATCACGATGGTAACGGGTTTTGTCTCATAGCTCTCCTTTCGCCTCTGGTTCTAAGAAAGTCGAATTAATGATTGTAAGGCACAATACATATTACAAACAAAAGCTGATTTACCTTGAAACGTATATAATACAACTCGAGTAATTCTCAGACTGTCTGTAATTCTGTTTCCATCGTTATTAGATTGTTTATCTAATTTCATGAGACACTTCTCTGAAAGCGAGCCAGCGAGCTCATGATACCTTTTCTGTGAATTGACCTTGAGATGACGGGACGTAAAAGGAGGTTAGGTTAAATAGATTGTTATAGTTATAGTAGTGTGCATTACAACAAAATAGGGGCCGAGTTCAACTCACCGGTATATTGTGTGCAAATAAACTTTTCTATTTCTAAAATCAAACTTGTGACAGAGCAATAAGCAATAGTAGCACTATAAGTTTAAAAGCATTCTGTAACTGCTGCTTGTTAAAAGCGTTTGTTCTGACCACAGAGAGATCAAAGGCCTTCTCTACACGAGGATGTAGGTACAAGTAGTTTGTGTCAGGGAAATTTATTGTTAAGCAAATTAAATTGTCCGAATATTACAATTTGCTTACTGTCATTCTTTGGCAGTTGTATGAAATCACTAAGACATGGCAAATTGTCAATTTGCTTAACAATTAATTTTCCTGGCTGTGCAATACGTCTGTGCGTAGGTAGGTACGTCGCGTTGGTCCCATTTCCCAGAAGCAGCGAGTTTGTCCGCTCCGATTGCACGCACCACTGACTCTTCACGCACCCTCACTGAAATTAATTTTATTAGAACCCCTTCTTTGTTCGCTAAAATCAACCGTATCGTTCGGATGATGCGGTTCAGTTTACATTGTACCGCCACTCCTCGAGGCTGTCCTATCGATGCAAAGTCAAAGTGGAACGATGAAATGAAACTCTTCAATATTTTTATATAATTTATTTTATCCGGTATACGATTTCCATAAACACATGGCGATGAATATATGGATTCTGTACATTCAATATCAAAGTAAACAATAAAATGTATATAATAAAATGTAAATATATATTATGATCTATTAAATTATGTTGGCACCGAGATGCGACACAGTAGTATCGAATGGACGCTTAGTACGAAACTGAAGAGGACACGCGGCCGCGCCCGCGACTGTTCTTGAGCTCTCGTAACTACCGCGTCACGGTACCCACGTGCTGGCAGACACGCTTCTCAGCAACACGATTTACTACAAAGAAGCTTTCTTGCGAATGACCGGCTTTCGAATGGCTCTAGCGCTTGATTTACGAGAATCATACACACTACAGACTGACAGGATTCGAAGTCTTCACTCATAACTTGCTGCGTTAGTTATTTGAATGGCCTTATCCGGTTGTACATTTGACACATCAAACTTTAAAAAGATACTGTCACAGACATATCGCAGACGTATGAAGGAGATGAAGCTTAGCAAAAACTTGTGGCAAAGAAGAACAGTTGGAACAGGTTTACACTTAGCTGCATTTTTGTTGTTAAATTTTTGCTCCGGACATTTTAAACGTGCACGTCTTTCTACACTATTCTCACAATATAAAGTGCCTATCATTTCAACATAAATATGTAAAAAACTAAAAAAATAAAGAGTGTCCAAGGAGTTTCTAGCCCATCCTTCTCCGTAAGAACCTACTACGACGACCATTTCATTAACAATTTAAAAGTGCTTGTAAATGGTTCATTTTAACTAAATGCTTTGAGTTTGAGTCGGAACTTTTTCTAAAACTTGATGTGCCAAAACGTATGTATTTCCGGGTACTAAGAGTGTGTGACTCGCGGTAGTAACGTATGTATGTCCGGGTACTAAGAGTGTGTGACTCGCGGTAGTAACGTATGTATGTCCGGGTACTAAGAGTGTGTGACTGGTAGAATAGCGACGGGCGCGGCCAGTAGCCACGAGGTGCGGGGGCCGCGGTGCGAACTACCGGCTGAGAGACACCCGAGGAACAAAGGGCAGTGACTTAATGGTACAACTAAGTCAGTGACTCAAATCGGTCCCAGTTTACCTAAGTGGACTGGGTGAAACAGAACATACATGTGATATTAACTGGCCCAAAGCCACCACAGTCGTTGTAGACTAGCTGCCGTTGACCAAAGCGGTTATAGTGGTGCAAAGTTCCCGCAATGAACCTCAAATGTCTCAATAAACTTAAAAGGCCAAAGTAGACCAATAGGACCGTTAGCCCCAAGGGAACAAGGCCGAAAAGGGACACCAAGGGACAGTGAGGAAGTGCAAAAGGATGAGGAGACAGAATGTCCAAGAGTGAGGACAGATGACGACCTACTAGAATGACACAGCATTATACCACAGAGTGAGGTGGTACAGAGCGCTCATTGCTAACAATGACAGTTATGTATGAACCACGGAGTATGAAACAAATGGAGTATGGAGTACAGTCAGGGAAATAATATTGATAAGCAGATTGACAGTAGAAACGACGATTAGAAAACGACCCAAAGTCAATTTGCTGAACATAGTAGTTTGCTCATCACCAGCAATTGGTGCGAAATAACGATGAGCAAATAAGAAGAACAACATGAAGGGCTAAAGATTACTTTGTAAACTTTTTGTTCTAATTTGCTCTGTTTCAGTGTTTGGGCTTGTCATCGCTACTTATTAAAGTGAACGTTCTGTACCATCAGACTCTGTGTCAGCGAGCTAGACACGACAGAAATGGCGAGCGGGACACGAAGGTTCTACGTAGCTCCTTAACTAACTACATCGAATTCCGCATGGACGGATCATTATATCATCATCCAGGTACGAACGAAACAACGATTTTTTTGTTTTAGGCGCTGTGAGAGTCTAGCGGATGATCTGCAGCGGGAAACAGTTTTGATAAATATGAAAACAGCACACGTTAAGGATTTGACGATGTTGCTCAACAACTACTGGATTGTAGTACTTGGTGCTACGTTCAGCGGAAAGATTTTACGACTTTTTTAATTAGCCTGATATTGACCTTTTTCTCGCCTGGTTATAAACGTTGAATAAAGTATAGGATGGTACAAACGTATCGAATAGTTGCCGTTTTTTTCTAGCTTTTAAAGTTACTATCGGGCGTTACGACAAATCATTCGAATATCATGTTAAGCACAAGGTAAAACAATCACGTTTAATGTTTAATTTTCAGATAGTCTGCTGCTAATCATCCGATAGAAGTACACAGAGCCATTATATTAATTAGAATTACATTTTTTTTCCAAACTCATTGTCCAATTTGACGATAAACGCTCAGACATACAAAAATACATCTCGCTACAGCTAATAAACTAACGATACTGGTTATTTGATTAAATTCTCTGCGACACACGGACATATCGGACATCTTGTTTATTCGTGACAGACAGACGGTGAGGTCCGCGACGCGCCCGCGCCTCTTTATCACAATATTAACAATGACTACTATATTTTTTTAAATCAGTGTGTGTGATGACAGATGACTTTGCTCTTATTTACCGAAACATTACTTATTTTCAATAGAACTAGACAACAACAAGAATTCGGATAAAACTGTACCTATTCGATGGAGTGAACGCAAATAATATAGAAGGCCGTGTGGTTTACTTTGTGCTTGATTTGTCTCAGGTTAAGTAGTTGTTGATATTATTGTTGTGAGTGGAATGGCCTAAGCGTTGCTGATAGCTATCACTCCATTTTGAACTACTCGTTGACCACGGAGTAGCTAAGCAATGTCTTAACTCAACATTTGGAACAAAGTCATCTTACATGGAGCACACACACAAACATTAGCTACACATAGAGACAGCGTCGAGTATCAGAAGAAACAGAACGACACTAAACACAACCGAACGAACCTAACCAACTAAACAACTGACACCAATACTAACGCCGAACATTTGATCAAAACCCCTTACACTACGAGATTGTTGCAAAAATTGTGGTAGCAAATATTATTAGTATCTTGTCCATACAAAAAACGTCCGATCTAAACGAACGACTAAAATTGACATCGAAATTTACATGATTCAGTTTAAGCTATGATACATAGTATTTATACTTTAAGAATTTGACATCTATATAAAATATATGATAGTTATACGCTAGCCTGGGCTGGCGGCGGTGGTCGCGTCAGAGACAAACTCTCTCGATATTATTTTATTGCTTTACATCGCTGCACTCGACCGAGGGGACCTCGTCGCTCGTCGGCGCACTGTGCACTACGACACTTTTGTTATTAATTGTTCAAATTTTTATAGTAACCGAGTTGATATTTATAATATATTTGATAAGATAGTTTCAGGACCGAAAGCGTCTGTAATTTCTAAAAAAGACCGTGGACGACTAGTCGTACGATTAGTCGTAGTGCGCATTGAGTCTTAGATATCTGTCGATGGACCACTCTGGCGTCACAACCGCCGCCGCGTATTGCTTGACAACTAGCTCACGAGCTTAACTCAACATACTTACATTAACTTTATAATTTCATATCTTTGGTGTTCACATTGCACTAGTAATTCACGTGCCATTAAAATACGAAAATAACGTAATAATCGACCATATATTTATAATAATCAATATAAGAAAAATCTATGTTAATTAAATATTAAAATATTAACAATTTGGCACATTTGATTCCTGTTTATAAATTACGTTAGTAAATAAGAGGAAACATGAAGGTGGAGAGAAGATATAACTCAAGGGATATAAGGATTAGGCCGCACACACGCTCGCTGAGGCAAGAAGGAAGTAGTATCTGATACCAACGATAGAGAGCTAACGAGGGGAAGGGATAAGTGTGAAGTAGAAACAAGGAACAAAACAATGAAGGTCGAAGACGTAGTCACTTTTAACAATTTATTTTTAAAAAACCGGCGTTACGATATAACAACAATGTTAAAACCTGCTAGAAAATACAATAGTCACCAACGAAAACCTGAGCCCCGTGTAACATATGAGATCAACATCGAAAATATTGGTCCTTTTGTTAAGGTTTTTTGGGAAAGTGCTAAAAGTGACGTTATCAACGTTTTCTCTATAGAAGGAGATAAAACAGTAGGTAGTTGCTTCAGCGAACGTGTCAGTAGATACATACGAGTATAGACACGCTAGAGTAACCAATAATGACGTAATGCAGTAGGTAGCTACGAAGACTAGAGTAGGAGATAGATTGACAAGTCAGCTCGTCTTGGACGAGTAACAACACATTCGAGAGAATGCTACAGTTTGTGGACAACGAGCGTAAACTTTCACTTAACAGTTTGACGCACCACACTAAAGCTTTGGACACTATGATGACGTCACAATCACTTTTCTTGCTTCGACGACTCTTTTTGATTTTCGACGACAGTGAGTTCACGTTCACTTTGTATTCTCACTATAATATATCGGGTACTAATTCTTGCTCCGCATTTCGGACTCCATAGTGACGACTTTTTGACCAATTTCTTCCATAGCAGTGGTGTTCCTATCATCACATCTTAAGACTGAAGACTGATGTAATTGGTCTTTTGTTATTGCTGACTTGACTCACGGCAATCTCGAGACGATCAATACCATTAGGACGACTACTGCCGGAGTGACTGCAGTGGCTTGATTTTGGAGAGCGCGGACGGTGTGTCGTGCGGGCGCTGGAGAGGGGTACGCGGTTCTCCTCGGGAACACGGCGACGGCGCCGCTGTGGCCCGCCGCGGCCACGCACCACACCTCGTCGGGCTCGGCCACGTGCAGCACGGCGCGCCAGCAGTGCTGCGCCAGGTCGGGCGCCAGCGCGGCGGCCGTGCTGGCGCCGCCGCGCAGCCAGCGCACGCGCACGCCGCGCCCGCACGCGCCGCACTCCAGCCGCCAGCCGCCGTTCGTGGGCGACGCGCTGAGAGCCGTTGCTGTGGCTCCCCCTGTAGCAATGTTACGATGGACACTAGCTGTCATAGCCGTTATGTCATCAAAAGAGACCGAAGACGACATTTACGTAGGTACTGACTGTAATTGACATTTTGTTCTTTTAATAGACAACTTCACGTTTATGGAAATAACATAGTGATCCTATTTGATTCTCATCTTAAAGTAAATGATGATTCGACGACGGTGCACGCTCGCTCGGAGCAACATAATCAATCAAGAGATGAAGACTCACATGTACTAGCTACACCTGGGTACATAAACGAATATCTTCTCACCAGTAACTTTAAGAGTGACTCTCTTGAGCTCTCTCAGTCGCGTGAGGTCAGGCGCACGTGCACCCACGCAGCGATACTCGCCTCCTTCTTGATATAACGCATCTTTTATACCTGTGCACAGGAGAATCAATGTTATAGGTGAGACTGTAGAGGTTCTTATGCGATGGAGTGAATTTATCTTCCAATTTACCCAAGACACCGTGAGCATGATGAGAGCCGGCCGGTGCCCAGGACTCGCTGGAGTTGCCCACGACGCGGCGCCACCAGCAACCCACGCTCCCTGTACAAACACAAAGATACATGAACGCTAGCGATGAACAGCGAACTGGTCAGACATAAAATGTAGGTACAGTCAGAAAGTTTTGTTGATAATCCAATTAAAAGATTACGTCAATTTGTCGTGCTGTAGCCATTTCCTACAGCTACACAACAATAGAAGTTGTAGTAGTTGGAACACAGTTACTTATTAGTAAATTTGCTTATCAATTTCCTAAGTTTGCTGAATTTATACTCGCTTACGAATACAGAACATTGAAAATTGAATGTCCTGTAAAAAGTTATGAAATTGTTTGTCCTGAATGTACTCCTTAAGCCGAATTGACGTACCTTTAGGACAGTGTAGCTGCACGTTCCCTCCAAGAGGTACTTCTACCTTCTGATGATCTGGTTCTTCGGGCTCGCTCTCCGCTTCTGTCACTGTCTCCGTGTTTTCTTCAGGGGCTTACAGGAAATTACGTGTCTTATTTATAAAAGTCAAAAATTTGTTGAGTATAAACAACAAAATTATGGGAGAAGTTCCACATCGTGAGATCATTAAGGTATTTTATAAAAGTTTTCTAACAATCCACGTCATAATTATGATAACTTTAGGGGAAATGACATGAACGAAAAGAGAGTGAATGGTAACGTGACACCTTATAGGGAAAAACGGGAGAGGAAATCATTCAACACTAGATCCAGGTACTCGTAACATTCTCATGTTGCTTGGTGTCGGTGTCGAATGTTTTGAATGGACAAGGTCAGGCAGAAATTCGTGTAAAGACAGTGAAGAAATAAACAAATTTTAATAAAAGGAAAAAAAACTTAAGTACAAAAAAAACAACCGACTTCCAAAAAATACACTACGAAGTGATAACTTTAATTTCGGAAGTCGGTGTGTTTTTTTTTTTGTAAAAATGTTTTAATTTTTCACTTTTTAGTTGTGGTACCTACATAAATAACAGTGACGAAAGTTATTATAATAAAATCATCATACATTAAGTGTTAAAAATACGTATTAATGAAGCTAAATCAAAAACCACCTTTCAGAACTTGACCAAATTGATTTGGGACCACTTGATAATACCCTTTGAAACAAAACATTTTTTTTCAAATTGGTTTATGAATTACGGAGTTCTGAGGTGACAAACAACCTTTTTTTGAAGTCGGGTAAAAAGATCACCTGATACTCACACATAACATTAAGGTAATATCCGATAGACGAATACTCGGTATCAAGCCAGGTGGCCCGACAGCGGTACCAGCCGGCGTGTGAGCCACGCAGCGCCGCCCAGCGCAACGTGGCCGAGCCGCGCGCCGTCTCGTCGCCGGCTTCCAGCGGCGGCGGAGAACTGACAGACACACACAACTTATACATAACTAGCAGCCTAGCTTTTGCCCGCGGCTTTGCATGCATATCATAAGCATAATTAGCCTATAATAATCCCACTGCTGGGACACAGGCCTCCTCTCATCGAGAAGGAGTGAGATGTAATCTACCATGCGGGCCCAGTGCAGGTTGGTAGGTTTCCTTCGCCGTTTTGATAACGGTGGTGATGAAATTATTTACACAAAGTAAAGCGCCTGCCTGGGTTCGTTTGGTAACTCGGGGCCGTTACCACTGGCTACCACTGCTCTCCTTTGCACGCATGAAGGTCGAAAATGATTAAAATCAAAACTTAAGGCATTTATTTCAATTAAACCATTTAAATGCACTTTTGAACTGTCAAGGAGTCGGTGAGCCAGAAAGATGAAGTTAGTTGTCCATCCCAAAGCGTATAAAAAATATTCTCTAACACCATGGACACTCTTTTAGATTAAAAACTTGTAACAAAAATATTGGTTTTAATGTTGAAATTATAGGTACGTATTTTGAAAACGATGTAGAAAGGCGTCGACGTATCCCAATGGAAAGTTCTACCGGGATAAAAAGTATTATTTTATGTCCTAACCAAGGTCTTGGACATCGAAAAGGCGTGAAAAGCAGGCAGAGTTACTTTCGCAGTTATAATTTTAGTAAATTAGTATAGAGACGGATACTCTTAACTGGAGTTCATATGGTTGCGTTACTTTTACTGACGACAGACGAATGCTTCGAAGAAATAGCGTTTATTGAGCACAGGCAAAAGGTAGTTACAATTGTTTACCAAAACACAAATTGTAAAAATATTAAAAAATGTACGTTTTTATCCGGACAAGTAGCCTGCCGCCGGTTTTCAACGGGATCTTAAAACATAAACGTATTATTAATGATTGCTTTTTTTTTTGCATCGTCAAAATAAAAGGGATGGAAATTCCAACGGAGCTTGTAATTATTGTGCTATATAAAAATACCTACATTTATCTCTCCTCTTGTGAAATTCTAAGCATTAATCCCGCAAATGATGCCATTTCAAACGGATTCAGGTCAATCGGTCAAGCCGCTGTAATCCACAGTGTATTCAAGCGCATTTATTGGGCTCTGGTGACCTTTGTTAACTTACTAATACATTGTTTGTATTTAGGGCTAACGCCTACGCCTTGTAGAAAATCTACAACCACATATCACAAAACCGGGAAAGTTTATTTGTTTATTCAAACATTTCGTGAATCCTTATTTTCCGGTCCGTAATATATTCCACAACAGTAGTCAACCCACGTATTTACATTCAAAAACATCCGTACCAACAAACTTTACCCAACATCAACGAAAAACAACTTTTATTAAACAAACAACGTAAACGGGCTTTTATAAATAACACGTAACGTCCGTATTCTGTCTTATAATGTAACTAGGCGACGTTGTGGTGCGCAAAGGTCGGTGCCAACAAAGGGACCCCGGAGCGCGGGATACAGGGAATAGAGACACGACGAATAAAAGTGGAGTGTCAGCGCCCTTTGTATCGGATTGTTTAGTTCACTTACGACAATTTATAATCCACCCAACAGACGCGTTACTTTTGCTCACATTGCACCTGTTGGTAGAGGGTTTCTTTATTTTGTGTTTTTTCCCTTGTTGACACCATATTATAACAAGACTATAGAGAGTACTTGCAATTGTGAGAAGTGTTGAAATTGGACCCAGTGTAGTATCCTGGACCCAATAGTAATTTAACAACAATTGACGATGTTAAAGAACAAGAACTGTAAATTGTTTTATATTTTATACCTTTGAAAATAAATAGTATTCAATACTTATGTATTTCTAATCAATATTTAGTTGTATCCTTTAACTGGTATAAGGTGATGCATAACTCTATCACAGGGTTATCCTGAGTCCTTCATCATCATCTTCATCATCATCATCATCATTGACAGCCTTGTTCCATATACAAAACATGTTGAATAAATCTTTTATACCTTGGTATAAACGCAAGGATAGACTAACAGCTGCGTTCAGAATCGCTGAATATAAGCCCGCTCCCCTTTGGGTTATGCTTCTCCCTGGTCTCTTCGAGTCTCATGCAGGTCGTACCTGGTGGGATTGGCGTCGTCTCGCAGCCACCAAGCTCTAGCGGGTGGGTTGGCGTCGACGTCACAGCGCAGCGCCGCCGCACCGCCGGCCGACAGCGACACGCCGAACCCCGGCCACCGCGATATCACGAACGATGGAGGATCTAGTAGCAATAACATCATTGTAAAGTCGGTTGACTTTGGCACATTCGTGGGAACAAATAGAAATTGACAGCGCACATACCTAATTATGTTGTAGCAGTAAGGTCGATTTTCGTATTGCAATTGTTACCACTAGTGCGCGGTTGACGGTTCAGTAAACCACACGAACACTAACAGGCTTAAAGGTAAATGAGATTTGTAAAGTCATCGTCCACATTAAGCCGTTGAATGTACTCTTCGCACATAATTATTTCTAAGATGACATTGACTGAAAACACATTACCTATTTTAAGTAAAAGAAAAAACTAAGATACAACGCTTCAACTACACTCACCTACACTATAGCTGAAGAGAATGATAAAAATAATACAATGACAAAACCATTGTTTGGTAAACATGAAAATATGCAGATATGATGGCGCATCACGGAGTGATATGTTCGGGACGGTTACGTACACGGACGGTGCAGAGCTAAGCGAGTAAAGCGTACTTGAACGTCAGACCTCGCATAATCATACTCGTAAATATTTGAGTTGTGCCAACTTTAACAGCATTTACATATATTTTCATATTAAGGCCTAACTATCGAACCAATATTAAATATATTGTCGTGCTGAGTGTGTATGTGTCGAGTACACATGGCTTTCCAGCATCGAACACAAATAACAATTAACGTGATGCTGGTAAAGTTTATCTGTTTAATTGTGTTTTAATAACTATGTCAATATTCTATAGGACGCTCCTTTAGTTTGTAATAATAAGACCGACAGACATTGTCTTCAAATTCATCTAGTCCTGTAACCAAATTAAGTGCTAAAATCATTTGGAACATAATACAAATACAACAATAGAATATGAACGTTAAATTAGAAGTTATCATTAAAGCAAGTAGATAATTTATCAATGATAGGCACTTTTAAATCGTTTAAATGTATAAATAAATAGATAAAACATGGGGTTTTTAATTCAAGATCAGTAAATAGCCCTAAACAATAACAAAATTCTAATCCTTGTAAAAATTACACACGAATGCTTAACTTTCGCTAAAACAAAGAGAAAGAACAGAAAGTATTAACGATCTGGTGGCATAATTAGCCACAGACGGCAGCACTAGAACTCGACACTATGCGATACTGGTGAAACGCTTTGAGCTTGCCAAAGATTTAGACAGTTTTTGGTTTTATCCAAATACTAGGACTAGTCTTGGAATCAATTCAATATAAACTCAGAGTTCACAGTCAATGGAGTGTTAGTATTTTTTCCCCAGCACACGGCGAATGGTAAGTCGACCTTCTGCAATCGGCCGGCACGTCGCGGCCTAAAACTTATCTGAACCAGTTGCCAAAAGTGGAACTAAAGAAATCACTGATCAGTATCTAAAGATGTTATTAGCCCATGATTCCATGGGCTTTGCCAAAGCCCATGTAATCATGGGCTTTGGCAAAGCATTATTCTTGTCATCGTCGCACAACTGTCAAACTAAAAGCGCAAGATAAAGAGGGAAACATATTAGTTCCGCGTTTGGATTGAGATCGGACGTATCATTCGCGCACACGTGCTCTACTTTAGAGTAACAAGCTGGCGCATCACAATAACACCATCATCGGCGCGTTACGAAATCGGTTTATCAAGATCGCCCCCATGACCCAGTTATTAATTATACTGCAAACTGTGAAATAAAATAATTGTGAAGGTGAAGTTTCTACTTCCCTTACAATGTCTTCAAAAAAGATCATAACTGACTGGAAAAATCGGTTACATGACATATAGAAAAGCTGAAACTTCTTGTTATGGCCTCCAGCGACAACTTCAAACATGAAAAAAATCACTGCTTCAAGAGACAAGGAAATATTGACCCTAAGGAGTTGGAAGCTTTTTTTTTTTTTTGGGTGAGAAATCATCAAATGACTTCTCCCGCTCTGGGTGGAGCGGGAGGGCGTGTCAGAATTTTACTGACTAAAACCCACCCGTGTTCCTTCAGTTGCCTGTGCCAGGGCCACGGTTTTCTCTGTAGAATAACCCGCGACCCTGAGGCGTCGGCCCTATCGGACCCCGTCACTTTGTGCTGACATCTCTTTGAGGCGCGCGTGGAACACAACGCGCCGTCGACCCGGGCCTGGTCCTTGCCGGACGGCGAGCTACCCATTGCTCGCCGTCCGCAAGCCCGCGCCTACGGTGGCCGGGAATCTGCAGGCGACTCCCGACGCCCAGGGCGTCTCTTGCGGCGGCTAGTGGGGGCGTGAGGGCGCAAGGCTCTCTCCCTCACCCGCTCCGCCTCCTCCTTCGCGAGCATTATTGCTTCGCAGAAGGAGGTGACGGCTTTCCATTCCCTCTCGCTCCGTACCATGGCCTGGACCAGGGCCGGACGCGAGAGATCGCCGCCGCCAATCGCTTCCCTGAGGACACTGCGGTGCTCCACCCAAGCTGGGCATACCTCCACCCACCGTATGCTCCACCGTGTCCTCCAGGCGATCCACACAATGGTGACACCCGGTCGTTTCCTCCCGCCTTATGCGAAACAGGAACCTCCCGAAACAACCGTGTCCGGTGAGGACCTGTGTCAGGCGGAAGGTGAGGACGCCGTGGCGCCTCTCCAACCACTCCTCAAAGAGGGGACTTACCGCCGCTATTGTGGCGTGCCCAAAGGAGTTGGAAGCTAAGAGCAACATAATATTTTCCCAGTCACAAAAAGAAAATGTCAAGTATTGCACAGACGAGGAAGAACTCGCTAAAGAGACTGAGTGGATCATGGCCAAGTGTTGGAAGATAAGGAAGCTAAATATCTCCCTCTCTGGTGGACCACAACAACCCGGAACAAGTACCCAACCGCAACAAATATATGAGAAACAACAGAAATTCTTCAAAAAGGTGCCTCCACCAACGCCTTTCATTACAGACGGAGTCAAGAACTATCAAATGTTCTACGACTTATAAACTGAAACCCAATCAACTAAATCATTCACCGCTTAAATGATGAACGGAGATTGTGTTAAGGTCAATACTAAAACGGAGAACTGATAGACCGGTTGCTAAGCTTTGGCTAAAAAAGAATATCACTGGCATTCATATGAAAACATACAGGCTAGACCAGTTAGAGTTGTAGTGAAAAATTACATTCTTCTTGCCAGCCAGATCCAATCAAAGGCAATTTAATAACGCAAGCTTAAAATATACAAAAATTTACAACAAAGTTGAGCTGGAAGAATAAGAAATCACTCAACATGTTCGTATTTTCATTTATTAATGACGAAGATGTCAACAGATTCTACGGCATAACTAATAATTTAATTTTAGGGTGTAAAGTTGAAAATCACCCTCTCAAAAATCCGAAACTTATTCCTCAATGTACGAGATGTCCAGGCTTATGGACATACTCTTACTGCAGAAAAGAGCCCAGGTGTGTAAAATGCCCCTCCAAGCGAATTCGCTGGAGACTCTGAACATGGACCCGTGGGGACACCCCTACAAAATGGTGCGAGATAGACTCCGCCGACAGGGCCGTGATCTACCCCAGTCACCAGGGAGAGTGGAACCGGCGAGAGATGTCGTGCGATGTCCCTCAGGGATCGGTCCTGGGCCGCTTCTGTGGGATATAGGTTACGACTGGTTGCTGCGCGCCGACCTCCCTAGTGGCGTCCGCGTAGGAAACTAAGACAAGCTAGTTTTGGCACATGGAAGGTCGCACCAGGCGGTGGCCGAACAAGCGACACGCGGGGTTGCGCCAATCGTCGAGAGGATCCGGCAATTGGGACTCAAAGTGGCCCTGCACGAGTCCGACGTCATTGTGCTTTCATGGTCCTCGGAACGCGCCACAGTCAATTTCTCAGGTAATGGCGGGAGGGGTTCACATCGCCGTCGAGACAACGGTGAAGTACTCGTCCTTGACAGCCGGTGGAACTTCGTGAAGCATTTCCGACGTTTGGCTCCCAGACTTGAGCGGGCTGCGGCTGCATTGATGCGGCTGCTGCCCAATCTAGGGGGTCTAAACTCCTCCTGTCGGAGGCTCCACGCGGGGGGAATACGGTCCTTGGCCTTTTACGAGCCACCAGTGAGGGCGCGTTCTTTGAGGCGCCGACCAGCTCACCGGTTGAACGCGTCCCAAAGGGTCGTGTATCGCCCGGAGCTTGAGAGATTAACAAAACAAATGATTGATTGATTGAAACCAAACCACCTCATGAAGCATCACCATATAGACCTATTTCCATGTTGCCCGTCCTATCAAAACTTTTTGAAAAACTGTTATTAAATCGGATAGAACCACTAATAGGAGAAAAAGACCTTATGCCAAAATATCAATTCAGCTTCAAGCAAAAACACTCTACAATAGACCAGGTAACAGAACGGTACACAGAATAACAAACACTCGAAAGCAAGCAAGTCTGCGTATTCCTAGATGTCGCTCAAGCTTTTGACAAAGTTTGGCATTAAGGTCTGATATTCAAACTCAAACTCATGCTACCTCCAGAATTACGGGGGGAGTCAAACACCTCAAACCCCCCCCCCCCAATCCGAGGAGGCCCGCCGAAGAATCGTAGGTTCCCGCGACCCCGACGTAGGTGTGAGATGGAAAACCGGGGTTGTTTTTTGTCAGCAAGAGTCTGACAGACTCCTCCACCCGCCCCAGGGCGGAGGACTTCCATGAGGATTTTCCACCCCGGAAAAAAAAACTTTGACCAACCGGGCGCGAGCCGAGCGAGCGAAGCGAGCGGTACCTCGGCAGCAGCTGGCGAGCGCTACTACCAAGTTGCTCGCAGAAATCTTTTCAAATGTACAAAATCACCAGTAAATCAAACACAAGAACACAGATAAATCAACTGTAGGTGAATCGTCCGTTAGTTTAATCAAAATCAGGTGAAATAATTGTGTTTGAATAAATCGTAGATGAATTCTACTTTATGAATTCCGTTCAATAGTTATTACAAAAATCGATGAAACGATCTTTGGGTATCTTAAACGGTACGTCTTTTAACCGTAGTTATCTTGAAAATACAAAAAAAAACTTTGTCAATATTATACGGAACCGTTTTAAAGAAACTCTATTGAATAACTCAAAAGCGTTACCTCTAGATATTCCAAAAAACATATACATAGATAAAACTTTGCAATTTTTTTGTATCAAGCTTTCATTGTATTGCGTATTCCTTTTTTAGGAAGCTAGGCCATATTATTAAAAACATACACCAACATGCTACATCTCTATTCCGTGTACTTAGAATATTTTTTTGTTTTTTGGTTGTGTTTGTCATTGTCAGGACAGGCTTTGTACGAAATTCACCCCGAAGGACGCCGAGCACGAACAGCTAGTAGATAATAATTACATAATTGTTTTATTTGTTGCAATCAAAGAAATCCATGTCCACGTATTCATCTTTTTGTTGAAGACTGTATGAGATATTCCTACTTATTGCTAAAGTGTTGTGTCTAGTATTATAAAAGAGTAATCACTTACATGTGACGTGTATCTCTAGCTTAGCAGCCATGACATGCGCGGCCGCGGCGGAAGGCGCGGTGGCCGCGGGGTGCGGGGGCGCGGCATGCGGCGGCTCGGGCGGCGCGTGCGGCGCGGCCGGGCGCGCGTGCGTGCGCTGGCGCGCGTCGCACTGCAGCGTGGCGTTGTGTAGCTCGCGTGCCGCCGTCACCACCGCGTGGGACACCGACACGCCTTCTGTATCCAACAACACAATAATCAGCATTGTTAGCGTGTAGCAGACAACTGCTGGACATAAATAATATGTAGGTATCTGCCTCCCTAACCGCATGGGCATAATATGATGCGGAGGAATGAGTCAAATGTCGTGAGGAAAGTTTTAATACTGTAAAAGTTTTAACTTAGAATAATGTAGAAGCACGGACGAAGAAGACTAGATGCGCCGCCCCAAATTAATTAGTTTTAAGGCCAGTGGCGTGCCATTGTCGATCCTTAACTACTTCCATTCAGTTTCTGCCCGTCACCCTGGAGAAATCGTCGTTCCACCTTAACTTAGCATGCCGATTCTCAGACTCGAGAACACAACATTCACTTTTATTGACAAGGTGAAATTGAAATAACTGAGAACCTCATAAGGGATCTAGTACTCATCATTTGGTGTTATCATCATTAATAAAACCGTGTTTTCCTAAATTTTTTCGAGCAAAGTTAATATAAATGTATGGAGCTGCAGATTTTTTTTAAAACAGGTTGTATAAATAAACACAACGAGTTATATTTTGGATAATATTACATCGAAAACATACAAAAAAATAAAGTATTCATACCTTGCACGTGACTGATTTCGTCGGCTTGCCCCTTGACACTAGAGGTGGCGTGACTTTTAAGATAGCGGCATAAAAAATACGGATGTCTCTTTCTAACATAGCACAAACATTGTATTCAGGATAACTCCGCGTTTGTGATTTTCTCACCTTCCTATACTTTTGGTCGCTTCTACAGTAAAAGTTGTGGAACTCATCAAGTTCCGGTACAATGAGAAGTTTTCAGTTATTTAAGATATTTTCAGTAAATACGAACAAAGTTGATCAAATAGATGTAAACGACGTGTGTGTGTTAACAAACTTACCGATGGAATAGTTGGTGTGATGTATCCTCAGGTAGGGGCGGTGGTCGAGCGCCGGCTCCAACGCCAGCAGCCGCCACGACAGCTCGGGCGGGGGCACGCCGCCTGCAGCCAGTCACTTGTTAGTGCGCGGTGACAGAGTAATGCATACATGTGTGCTGGTGTGCTAGTGTCTGCACTAGTTAGTGAGTTTGAACTGTAACGCTTGTTATGCTACATGTTATTGTTTAGATTTTAATGCCTTCAAAATGGCAACACAGAATGTTTGATTGTAGCAGCACTGGTTTTTATCTGTAAACTCGCACTTGTCCGCCAAAACTTATTGTAAAATTTACTCTGGCTTTAATATTTTTGCAATCGGTAATTCTTGGGCATTTTTTTACATCATCATTTGCCCTTAGAGATATAAAAGTAATTTTGATAAATAAACAGTACTGAATTTCAAGAATACACTACGCAATCAGCGTACCTTCAGCGACGCAGCGTACTTCTAGCTCAGTCTTGTCTCTGACGGGCACCCAGGTGTTGCCGGCGTCCAAGCGTCGTCCGTCCACCGCCAGGTACACAGACCGCACCGGCTCTAAGGACACATAATGTAGTTGGTGCTTGTCTTTCGTTAAAAAACACGCTATGTTCGGTCAGACCAACTGAGATAAACGTCATCGAATAATACACTACAGTCTTAACTAAATAAAGCCATTTTAATGAGAGATAAAGACATTGAGTGAAATCCCGCGACTTTGCCGGATTTCGCCCGACATGTCCAGCGACATCAAAAACTACAAAATGTATGTCACCATGTACGTCAAGTGCTACGTCTGGAGAGACGACTCGCAGAACAGAACTAAACACTTTGTGGGAGATTCAAATCCTCATGCAATCATTAATTATTATGGCACACGTCTTAAACAAGTGTTATCGTTGTTAAGATCCTCACCATAAATCAGCAGCTTTGTCGGCTTCCCCGACACAGTCTTCCCGTTGTGGTCTGTATAAGTGCAGCGCCACGCGGCGGCATCTCCCCTGGTGGCGCGGCCGACCACGATGGCGCCACCGTCGCGCCATACCCCCTCTCCACCCACGGGCGCGCCCCCCCCGCGTGCGTTAGTGAGCTCACCGTCCTTGTACCAGCGAACTTCGCTTGAGTTGCTGACGTCACACTCGATACGCGCGCGCGCGTGCGCTTCTACTAGTAGCTCGCGATCGTATTTTGGTACCTGTAGGAGAGAATTGTTTACTCAATACATCACTATAAATGTCAATCGATTCAGTGTCTCTGTGTATCTGACCGACATGCACGGTCAGATAACAGTCAATCGATAGTGTAGAACTGATACCGTCAAAATCATAAATGTGAAAATGGGAGCCAAGTTCAATATTAAGAATATGCGTGGTTTTAACTTCACCGACAAAATAATTGAGACCTTAATGGGTGCTCCAAGTTCTGTAGATAATCCTGAAATTTATTTTGGGATACAAAATTCTAAAATAATTTAAAACACAATTTATTGTTTTTTTTCTGTTACAAAAATGTTTGCTATTTAATGTCTCAAAATAAAACTTCTTGAATTTGAACATTTGAAATATTTACACAAAGCAACTTATCTTCTCTAATGTTAAATGCAAGTTACATAAATTGTAACGATTGTAGCAAATGCATGTTTGTAAATCACAGAAATAGTACAAATTGAGTTACAAATCAATAATGTATTATTTTGTATAAAATTTTAAGAGATACGTATTAAATGGTTCTCAAAACATTTTTATAATTTAGATAACTTATTTTAATATTAACAATAAAATAAAAAATGGAGATAAGGCTCCCGCAAACAGGCGCAACGCGACAGCCCGACACAAAGGCGCCGCGTGTCGCGCGACGAGCGGTGCCTTTGTGTCGCGCTGTGTCGTCGCGACTGTATGCAGGAACCTTTATGAAATCCAAAATGATGATGATATTGATAAATGTTTATGAAATGTATAATGCTGTTCAAAACCTGTTTTTACTTAAACATAATTTTTGAAGATGGTCAAAAGTGCATTAAAAAAGTAGCACCATTATGTGGAATGGATTACTTCGTCTGACGCATAATGGCAACATTTTTGTCCCTAGACTCGTGATTTACGATCGACTTGTAGTGAGAATACAGGAATTTTATAATCGACAAGCAGAGACGAGCAACAATGACGCATGCGACACCAACGAGTATAAACGTTAGAATTGCCTTTCTGCAACGCCGACGGTGACGAGAGCTCGTTGGATGATGTAACTAAGGTTCGCGTGCCGCGCGAAGCGGCCCGCACTTCGGCTGCAAGACTGACCGTGGTGTCCGAGGCTGTTGACAACTTCGCCACAGTGACAGCGGTGAGGAGAACAACAAGCAGCTTCTAGTCGCAGGGACGCAGTGAGGCGGAAAGTAGTGTCGTGGAACAAAGTGCCTTTGTGCGCCAAGGATAGTGCATGAAGCCAAAGACCCGACTCACTTTTACCCACAGCCAGCAGACGCGCAAGCTCCACAGTGGTAGCAGAGGTGTCAAGTAAATTGTTCTGTACTACTCTGCAGAACGGTTCATTCTACCGTCTCTGGTAAGGTGGATTGTCGGGTGGATTTGAATTTGGGCAAGCGAGTCTCAGTCAATCAATAGTCATAGCACGGCACATCAAAACGAATCAGTGTGGAGGCTAGTATTTTCCTGATTAATTTCTCAGCGCCGTATACCGGGGATGAAAAAAAATCAAAAACATTATATATGCCTACAAGTTTGAATCCAAAATCCAATATTTTTATTTATTAATAACAACTTACATTTACAGTTTGCACCACACATTATAACATAAGAACTACCACTGGATTCTAACTACATGAAAGGTTGCAAATAGACTTGGTACAGATAGTTTAATGAATGAAATAGAAAATACAGTTGGGACTATAAAAACACTAAAAACACGGTTTACACGACACTGAAGGTCATATGGAAGGCTTGATGAACAGCTGGAAGGTTCGCCCGGAGAAGTAGGATGAACGATCTTCGTATATCCACTTCGTGGGCGTATCTGCTCTGTGAAGGGAAGAAGAGGAGATGGAGAAAGAGGGTCTTCAGGTATCGAAGGGACACTTTAGAGTGCCAGTCTCCTTCGACAAAGCTCGACGTAGAATCTCCAGGTAGATGGTTACTCAGCAGAGTGCAGACGTAGAATTGATGGATGAACAGATGGTTTGTTGATGAAGCCCGGACGCCGAATCCCCTTCAGATGTTTGTTTGTTTTTTGTTTGTTTGTTTGGCATCTCGCAGGTCAACCTATTGGGTTGTCGTCTGCTTAAGCGGACTTGCCTGTGGTTGCCCTAATAAATTAAGGCCTCCAGCCAGGACTTAAACTTAAATGCTAACTAAAAACTAAGCGACTACACGCTAAGGGCACCCCCTGTGGGGTACAAACCTCGGCTTGGGGCGTCGCTGGAAGAGGGCAGAAAATGACTAGCTGGATCAGGGTTGGTGTTATTTTGGGATGAATTTAAAGCTACAGGCTCAGCGACGCGGGCTGGCTCGAGCAAGGGTCGGGAGGGGCGAGGTCGGTAGGACGGCGATCGGGTTTTGGGCTTAATTAGGGTGCTGGTGGCCTTACTACTCTCCTGGAGGAGGGTAGTGGCGTCATCGGGGGCGATTAAGATATGCCTTGGTCGGCGAATACTACTAATGCGGGAGGGACTATCGCGAGCGGCCGCTGAAATCAGGGGGTTTGAATGTTTGATTTCACAGTCGAAGAAACGCTTAGATAAGCGTTTCATGAACTGGTTTATGGTTGGCATTTTAAGGTCGACGTGTAGATCTATGTTTCGGACATAGTAAGGGGCACCCGTAACCCTTCTGAGGAAACGGTTCTGGAGGGTCTGCATCTTATGGAGATGACGTAGGTGAGCGTGCGCAAATACAACGCAGGCATAGGTCATGATGGGACGTATGACTGCGGTAAAGCTGCGTAGTTTGCATTTTAACGACAGCTTGCTTCGGGCTGTCAGTATAAACTGGAGTATACTAAAAGCGAAGGAGGCGCGCGCGCGAACCGCCTTGATATGTTCCTTAAAGGTAAGGTTCTGATCTAGGATCACACCTAGGTACTTGGCTTGCTTTTCCCAAGGGATCGGCTTGCCGTACATAGTGATCGGGCTGGGAAGGGGGAGGGGGAATCGACGACGTCTCGAGAAGAGAACCGCCTGACTCTTATCGGGGTTGACCTCGATTCTCCATTTCCGGAACCAAGCGCCTAAAACGTTTGCGGAGGTTTGGAGAGTACGAGCAATAGCGTTGGGACAGTGACCGGTATAGTAAAAGGCAGTGTCGTCGGCGAAGAGAGCCAACTGACCCTTTTTACTTTTTGGGATAACGCTGGTGAACAGCGTGAAGACGAGAGGAGATAGTACGGAACCCTGAGGGACACCGGCGCGAATAGGATGAGGGGACGAGAGTGCTCCCTCGATGCGATAGCGAAAGGTGCGATTCGACAAAAAGAATCGTAAGATGAACACGAGACGATCTGGCACTCCTAGTTGGTAAAGCTTGTAAATCAAGCCGTTATGCCAGACTTTGTCGAAGGCTTTCGCTATGTCGAAGAATAGCACACCCGTCTTCGCGTTACGCTGCAGACCAGCGCATAAGTGCTCTACGATACGTTGGACCTGTTGGGTGCCCGAGTGTTGGCTTCGGAACCAAACTGCTCGTTGGGTATGAGGCTCTTTGCTTCGGCATAGTCTTTGAGACGCTTATAAATAAGCCTCTCGTAGATTTTGTTATCATAGATGGGTCTGAGGGGGGCGGTTGGGGACGATCGGGCCCGATAGGGTGCAAGATGCATGACTACTGGGCGGTGGTCAGAGTTAAGCTCGTGGAACGTCTCAATCGATTGCAAACGGAGGTTCACATTCTTAAGCAGCGCTACATCGAGAACATCGGGGAGGTGATTTGGATTCCCCTTCAGATGCTTCAGCCTTTTCTTTTATAGGCAAAATATTCCTTTTCCTGAATTAATTTTAGACGATTTTTCAAGTTTTCAAAATTGCTTTTCTTCATTCTGACATCTCATCTGCCAGTCATAAAACCAGCCTGTGTGTTCGGCCAAGACGTATTGATTGTTTTTGATTTTGATTTTTAAAGTTTTATTCACAGAAAGGTAAACACAAGTAAACAGAAAGATCTTCTTCTAAATGTAAACTAGCATAATCCGAGCAATGTTAAATAGGCTTAGTCGCCTCGTTTTAACAAACAAATATGTATGATCGAAGGTGTTACGGCAAATAATTTAATTGAGACAAGACACTTTAGATATGTAGGGTTTGAAACCCACATTTTTTAAGTTAAGTTACCTAGGAACCCTTAATATCACATTAAAATTATAGTTTTATTCGATTATTCATTATTGCAGAATAATTGTAACAAAAAAAAACATACAAATAAAAATAAAAAAAAAAGGTTAGGTATCTATACATAATGTAGTGTACATTTAAATGCGTTAAGTGACAGCAATCACGCTAGTTATGTGGTAAGTGAGCTAATGTTAATCCAACAGGAAATGGTGATGAGGCAGTTTGTATTTGTTGTAAGTCCTGGCGTAAGGTAACCGGGTTAATCTACTCTTACCAATGAGTGAGACCAAAGTATTACGATGACGTGGATTATTGAAGAGATATAATTTTTGGGATACTTTCAAAATGAATTATTTTAGGAGGGAAAATTTATAATATGGTTGTACAGTTGTGTGAGGTTTGTGTAGAGAGGTGTGTTGAATGCTATTTTGAGTGCTTTGTTCTGGACGACCTGGAATTTTTTATAATTAGTGTCACTAATACTACTCCAGACAGGGGATGCGTATGTTATACAAGGTCGAACCAGTGTGGAATAAATGCGTAATTTGGTTTGAGGGCTCAAATTAGATTTACGATTGGTTTTAAGCTGTTAAGGGACTTGACTCCTTTTAAACGCAGTTCTTCGAGATTTTTCAACCAGCTAACTTTATCATCTAATGTTGTTCCCAGATACTTAACTGCTTTCTTCCACGGGACGTCATATCCTTCGATTTTAACGGAGCGGATGGGAACTGATCGCTTTCTTGAGAACATTATAATTTCCGTTTTTGTGGAATTCACTTTAAGCTTCCATTTAGTGAAGTAGTCTAGAAGAAGATCAAGCGAAAGTTGTAGCCGTTGAATGATTAGGTCTAGGTCGTCAGAAGAGGTGTATGTTGCAGTGTCATCAGCGTACACGGCGAGATGCGTTAACCTTTGCTTGGGAATATCATTGAGATGTAAAATAAAGAGGTACGGTCCTAAAATGGATCCTTGTGGTACTCCGGCAGAGAGTTTTCTCTGTTTGTGGTTCAAGATTAATTTGTGAATTTAGCCCGCGTGCCAAACCGTATCGAAAGCCTTTTCAATGTCCAACAGTACCATGCCTGTGGATTTGTTATGGTTGAGGTTGAGAGCAATGTGCTCGGTAACTCTAGCTAGCTGTTGGACTGTGGAGTGGGATTTGCGGAATCCAAATTGTTCTGGGATAAGGAAATGCTCAGTAAGTTTGGAAAGGCGGCTTAAGATTAGGGACTCAAAAAGTTTAGCCAAGCTAAGGAGAAGGCTTATAGGCCGATAGTTAGAAGGAATTGCTTCGTCTTTGCCGGGTTTCTTAATAGCAATAAGTTTAGCTAGTTTCCACGAAGAAGGAAAGTGGCCCAGATTAAAACAGCCATTAAACAATTTGGTAAGGAGGACTACACATTTTTGCGATAAGTTTTTCAACAAAGAGTTGTCTATCCCGTCTATACCTGGAGCCTTGCGAGTTTTTAAGGCATTAAACAGTTTGTGAATTTCCTGCGGCCTTACTGGATATTTTAAGTCATTCATTTTGTACCTATTTAGTCTTTCATGCGATTCTATAGCAGCAGTATCAGTTTCTGGGTCACTATTCCAGTATCTAGTTAACACTGTATTTTCCAGAAAGGCGTCTGCTAAAGCTTCCCATTGCTCCTGCACGGAAGATGGTAGGGTATCATTTGAAGTCTTAAGTGGTGGAATTACAATAGGTTTACAGTTGAGTGATTTAACTACACGCCATAAATCAGAAGCAGGGTTATCCACTTTAGATAGTTTCTTGTTCCAGATCTCATTGTTGTGATTTAGAAGTAAACGTTTAATATTTTTGTTAAGTAAATTGACTTTACTAGAGATAATCTTTTTCTCCCTCGGGTTAGTTTCTTTAAGAGCAAGCCTACGCCACAAGTTTTTAGTTTTAATCATGGTCTTGATGCGTCTGAGAAGTTTAGTTTTAATTGCACACTTTGATGTGGGGACAGTTACTTTACGCGCATCAATGATAGTCTTGGTTAGTATATGAATAACAAAATCAATTTCAGATGTTTCCTTAAAAATGGCAGAGCTCAAGGTAATCTAATAATCCATATAAGATCTACACTTTGCCCAATCCGCGTCTTTATAGTTAAAAAAGAATTCGCTCATGCACAAAAATTCACCACCAATAATAAACATTACAGGAAGATGATTAGAAGACAGACAGGTTAGCGCTTTGAGTTCACTAGATACTTTGACATTGTTAATTAAGACTACATCCGATGTTGAAGGAATACGGGAGCTGTCATAATGCTCTAATGTAGGAGTAGTATGGGCAAGGATTTTATAGTCATTAGTGACCATGTGATCGAAAAGTAATCGTCCATGATGGTTCTCAACAGAACAGTTCCAGTGGGGTGTTTAGTGTTAAGGTCACCCATTAGCAGCAATTGCGGGTTTAAGTGCAACACCATATCAAGGTCACTAGGAAGTAACGGTAAATTGGGAGATTGATTTGCTGAAATTATAACAGATTTTTTACCCGCTATCTATAATTCTATTCCGATACACTCTAGGTTTAGCATATTTGGAATTTTAACAATGGAATGGGGTATGTCGGAGCGGATCAGAATCGAAACTCCCTGTCCTCTACCTTCACTCAAGATATCCTGGCGATAGCACTTAAAACCTGGAGTAGTGAGTGATGTTTTAGTAGAAATTCTGGTCTCACACAGGGCAACAATGTCAATTGAGAGCTCACTTACCAAATCCAAGAGTTCATCTATTTTTGTACGAATGCCTTCGGCATTCCAATAAATAACACGTAATAGGTTTGCATTACACATATTTTCCGAGATGAGTAAGAATTAAAATCACTTATCCATCATATTATCACATGCTTTAAATTCAGTTTTTATTGATTTGATGGTCATTAAAATTGCTAGTATGTCTGTGGTAGTTTGATCTTGAGCACTATTGGTGGATGGCAGAGTAGTGTTTGCAGCTGTGGCCTCAGACGCGACCTCGTTCCAGGCGCGTCCATCGATCTTATTTGTACTGGTAGATTTGACAACACCGCCAACTGCTTTGGTTTGTAATTGCCTAACTCGTGCTTGCTCCAGATACTTTTGGCGGTCTTTACATTGTCGATAGTTTGCTGGGTGGTCCTCTTTGCAGTTACAGCACTGGGCTGGGGTGGTCCGATCTTTTTTTGGACAATCCGTTGTGAGATGAGGCTCTGTACATTTTACGCAACGCGGAGTAAGATTAAATTTTTTTGAGGAATGCCCAAAACCTTGGCATCTATAGCACTGCGTACCATAAAGGTTATGAACTTGATACTTTCGCAGTTGAACAGCACAGTTGCTAAGACATTTTATCTGTCGAAATCGCGAAATATCTGTACCTGGGGACAGTTGTACCAGAAAGGGGGGCACAAAGTTTTTTTGTCCTTAGGTATCTTGAGTTTTCGAATAATAACATCGCTGAAACCGAGAGATCGAAGTTCTTCCTTTAGGTTTTCTTCTGCATAATCGGGCAGACCGAAGATCACTACTTTAGAGGTCCTCTCATCCTTGCGGGAAAATGTGTGGAATTCAATATTTTCGGAGCGGAGTCCACTTTTGAGTGCCTCGTGACCATCGGCTGAGTAACAGGCGACAGCAATTCTGTGATTTCCTTTAAGATAAATGAAAACTTATGGTGTATCTTGAAACAAGAGTTTTTATGTAGTCATGAGTCCATTCATCTTTTAAAACTCTCAAGATGGGAGGAATACGGCTTGAGTTTTTCTTTGCAGAACAGGCATCTCGGTAACGTGCGGCTATAGGTTCCAGAGAATGTTTATCTGTAGATAGACAGCTGAAGCGGTTCGTGGTGTTGAATGAGGTTGAGGGTTGCTGCTCAGATGGTCTCGCGCCATGCTTGGGTATTTTCCATTCGCTTACATCGACAAGCCCTTCCAAGGACCGTTTGCCGATAGAGTTCGAGCGTGTTAAAAATCGTTCCATAATTTAAATGAATATTATTATGTTGTTCCAGTTGTAGTCGTCTCCAAAGCCAGATAGATGCGAGGGTTGCTGTGCCATAACGCATTCATTGTCCTAGTGCACGCGCGATTGTTAAAGTAACGGATGACCACCCGCACAAGTAAAACCCAGTTCAAATTCTGCTACAGTAATAAATGCGAAACAGTAATTATGAGCACACCAATAAAGGCCCAACGTGTCGAACAGTCTACGCTGAGGCAAGACCTTGCGAGAAAAAGGTCGTAAGCGCCGTCGATACGAGTATGCGGGCGCTTACGCGTTACGACACTACACACATTCACAACAGGACACTCATAATCAGCCTATAACGTTCCCACTGCTGGGACACAGGCCTCCTCTCTATGAGAGGTAGTGAGCCGTAATCCACCACGCGGGCTCAGTGCGGGTTGGTAGATGTCAACAGGACACTAACGGTAGATAATTATTAAAAAAAGTTATTTAACACTTTTGATTGTAAATTGTTGCCGAATTGTTTATACTTCACACAGATTACAACCAAAGCTTGAAAGCACTTGATGTCATGGGTAAGTTGTGTTAAAAATAACCATAAGGATTGCACTTTTTACGAACCTTTGCGAATAAACTGAGAAAAGTGATCGACAACCTATGTCGCATAGCTGTAAAACTGGGTGTATTCAAGCCAAGATGTATTAAAACCTGCACGATCGAGTCTGTGCGTGTCCTTATTAATTATTTTAGATGTCGAAATTCAGTTAACAATCGGTAATTATATAGAAAAAACAATATTTCAGCTAAACCTATTGATACAAATAATTCAAGTTTTATAAAACAAAAAGTAATCTTCATAGACTAAAAGAGAAAAACAATGACAGTTTGATAATTTGACTTAGGTGTCACAACAATGGAAAATGTAAGAAAAAATTTGAATGTTTTAAAGAAATTATAAAATAAATGGTTTTAGAACGATTCGTAAAATGCTAACAAATTAAAATATGAAACGGGACTTGAATGAATGAATGAATGATGACTAATGGTGTAAGTATAACATATAGTAACATACGTTACCACGTATAAGTTATCGGTATTCCAATATTCTCCAAGTGGTGTGACACAATTGAATTGTACGGACTACGACCTCTCAAGATAATAATGAGCTATGCGAGGCAGCTTGAGTACTGAGACCAGACAAACAACAGTCCGCTTCGAATAGAAAATGGAAATTGTTTGTACTTCAGACAAAACGACTTCCGCGACATTCATATCAATATATTAATACTGAAATGGGAACGAGCGGCTCTCTGTGTGCACTGCAGACTCTACAATGAATATACTTGATCAAATATGTATAATATAATGTTATTAATTAATTAGGGTTCCGTACCCAAAGGGTGCAAACGAGTAATTTACACCCTTTTCGTACCCAATATTTAGCCTACGCCGTCTGTCCGTCTGTCTGTCCTTTCGTACGTAAGTCTGTTACAGTGCTGTGTGTTACTTAGGTTTCTATTTTGTTAACGTCAAGAAAAAGAAAAACTTAAATATAATTTTGGTGTTACGGAACCCTAAATGCTCATAAAAAGTCAGCTGCTTTTTACGTAGCGCGAGGATTGCATAAGTAAGAAATTAAAATTCGTTGAGCTCGAAATTCAGTAACATGAAATCCCTATCTGTATGTAAATCATTCAAATCAAATCAGATCAAAAATATTTATTTTCAAGAATATATTACATAGGGTGTTACAGTAAATCTGTTGCAGCACATCCTGCCATAACCATAGCGTGCAAATGTACATTCAATGGGCATTCTGGAACAAAAGAGTGTCAAAACACTTTCAAGAAACGTAAATCCAAGAAAATTTAATCTTCGCAAGAAAAACAACAGAATTCGTAAGAAAAACAACTCCAACAAATAAGATTAAAATTAAAACGATAACAAAGAGTACACAGCTGAGAGCGACAATCAGCGCGGATGTAAATCAGGTGGCGCACAGTACAGTCATAGCCTCCGAGAGAGGAGGGATTAGCACTAATTACGTTATAACTCCTGCTTATGAAGTCCAGTTGAGCGAGGTAAGAAATTAGAAAAATAACAAGCACATTACGATAAGAATGTATTTACCTGAAGCAGGAAATAAAGGAAACTAGGCACGTCCCACTAAACCAAGTGAACCTGCCGACTACAACGTGCTGACGAGGCTTTTAATAACTGCTTGTAAATTGTATTGATGAGGCTTCATCACTGAATCACTGGAGAGCAGTGGTGGCCCATTGGTATTGGTCCGACTTACGAGTTGTAGGTTGTGAGTTCGTACCTAGACAGGCACTTTACTTTGTGTATTTAATTTCATCACCGCTGCGGCCTGTGTCCCAGCAGTGGGAACGTTATAGGCTGATTATGCTATTATACATCACTGGATTGCATGAGTCAGCAGAGTAATCTAAGAAAGAACAAGGCATGCTTCGTCGACCTCAAACACATTGGGATAAGGGCTAGAGGTTGATGATGATCGTTGATCATCTTGTATGACCACTTAACGAAAACGTTAATAACTTTAAACAACAACTTAATTTTTATCTCCGTACACGCAGGCCTGCGAACCAGCATATTGCTTCTCACAGCTCTTGCTAAACGTGCGCAGGGCTCTTGCCCTGCGCACGTTTTCGATATTTTAAAAGATGTTTAAGGTCTTCCGTTGCGTAGTGCCGTAAGTATTTAGTTTGTTTCCAACATTATTTATTTATTATGTAATGACGAATCATACAGTCGGCCTGTGACATTAAAATTACGACGTTATATATAATGCTGAGTCAGTAAAGCAGATTCTAAAGAGCAGATAAAAATAGCACTTAAGTTGAAGAACATATTTTGGCTGTAACTGTACCTGCTGCACGACATGCGGCTGCGGCTGGTCGTGCTGCGGCTTGCGCTGCTGCTGCGCCTGCGCGGGCCGGATCACGAACGTGTCCAGTCGGGACGAGGCGCGCGGGCCCGGCGCGGCGCCCGCGTCGCCGATGGCGTCCCGCACCGCGCCGCGGATGTTCAGTATGGTATCGCCTGTCTTCACGCGCCGCTCCGATACAGTCGCCTGGTCAAACATACGATACAGTAATATGTAACTCAGCTGCTTTCGTAAACATATATATCCTATCCTAAACATATCAACAGTTCGGGTCAATCACCGAACAATGATATACATGCCAGCGTTATTGCTACACCGCGCTCTATGCCTTGAATATGTTATGTATTAACTAAGTAAAACAGTCAGTACGCTTTCGGATAGCACATCGTGCGCGACTCAATCTCATCTCATTCACCATGACAACGCGCCTTTGCACACCGCGCTGAAAACTAGTGACTTCCTTGGTCACCCTGCTTACTGCCCTGACCTAGCACCGTGTGACTTCTTTTTATTCACAAAAATAATAATCTGCTCACAGGGATGCAATTTTCGTCGTCGGAAGATGCGCTGTCAGCGTTCGAGCAGGCTGTAAACGAGGTGTCTACGGCAGACTGGAAAAAGTGTTTCGAAACTAGTTCAGACGCATGAAAATTTGTATAGAGTACAATGAAAAGATTTAATTTAAAAAAAAACATACAGTTCAGTTTGCGCTACCACTTCAAACATTTTTGTGACTTTTTCAATAGACTCTTAAATCAACTTAAAGTAAATGACATCAACTAGAAACAAGTATTTGAAAATAATAAAGGTTGAAGTGTCTATGTATCATATTAAGATAAGAGCACTGTATTTGTTAAAAACTTTGTGGTTAGGTTTTGATTGACAATCGTTTTATCAACAATGTAATGCAATGCAATTATGGTTTTTTTCTACACAGGAAACAAAATATTTAAACAATCGCCGCCAACGATGCGTAATCAATAGACTAGACAGGAAAATATAATTTGTTGAAATAATGATTCAAATAATACTACTCACTTTAGGCGCTCTCTCCCAGTCCTGTCCACTGCTGCGCTTGATCCGCACATCGCTCTTTCGGACGTTGTTTTCATGTTCAGTCTGTGCGCCGGTCGCGCCGGTTGCGCCTGTCGTGTCGGCCGCGCGTGTCGCGCCTGTCGTGTCTGTCGTGTCGTCGCTCAGCACGGGGTACAGCTTGGCATCGCGCACGGCGTCGGCCGCGTCCGCCGGCGCGGGGGGCGCGCGCTCCGAGCTCGAACATGACGCGCGCGACAGGGGGAAGCCTGTGTAGGAAACATTACATATTAAAATCGGCCACCAGGATTGGCTATACTTAAGGCGAAAGTACCAAGGTCGTAACATTATTAATTAATGATGATTATAATGATTATAATTCTGTTAATCCATAGTTGTTCATTTTGATCAACAAACAAATGTTTTTTTTAATTAATTTCGCGGTCTGCCTTTGTGCATTCACTTACTGGGTAGACAGTTTTAATGCAAAAGTATGGCATTACAACTGTCTGCCCAGCGTTCGTTATTATTGCGGACTGTCTAATATTTTTACCCCGGCACTAGCTTTCAAACAAATCTAGACTCTGTGGCCAGAAATTGTTACTATGTTCCCAATTTACTGAATTGTGGTGCGAAAGGGACAAGGTACAAACTGTAATGCAACATTCAGGTTGGATAAACACTGGGTTTGTGGAAATAAATCACATTCAATTATGATATCATGTTGACATAGTAGTCTGTCAAGAAAATAACGGAAATAAATCAATAATACAAAAAGAAATAGTTATTCATCCAAATTGATTTTATCGCCTTCAAAGTATGCTCCTTTACTAGATGTGATCTAACTATAAACAGCACACCAGATGCAACTCAAACTCTGCGCAAAAATTGAAAAATATTGTACAAATCTAAGAAACAAAAAAAATGGAATAGAATCCCATACAAATCATCCATTCCCGATGCTTTTTTGACAGAATTTACCGTCAGAATACAACTAATGTCACATAAGTATAACCAGTTCAATGCAGTGTATCACTTTAAATGGGTCAAACAGGTTATACAGTACACATACTAAAACCACAAAGTTTATCGTGTTCATAGTTGGTATCATTATAAATTCAGCTTTCGAGATATTCCCTACGACTCAGAAACTCGACAGAACTTTGTGGCTTTTCAACTTAATTAACTTAATGCTATCTGACCTATTACTGGATTATATTATTTTATGCCACAACGTATTACATTAAAACCACATCACTATCTCGACGAGTAAACCCACCAACATAAAGCTTTCAAGAAACAAATCAACAACTCATACATATTTCAGTTAAAACGTTTCAAGAAACATGTTGTTATTTTGGGAACAACTCAGGCGCGGCCAACCCTTCCCCGCGGCGTGGGATGCGGCAGATGCGGCGTGAATTAGTGACGCGACAGATGCGACACGACAAGAAAAGAAAATGATTAAGGAATTCCCAAAGAATTAACAACAAGTTGGTAATGTTTCGGTTCGATTGAAGAGGCTTGAGGAGGCAAAGTTATTGCATAGTACATTGTGCTGTAGAGTAATAAACAGCTCACAGAGAAATGTGACCCTGTTAATAACGGGTATTAATCCGAGACGCCGCGTGCACTAAATAAACGTCCTCCACAGAGATTTATGATTGTGTGGTAGAACACAAAAGTATTGATGGATATCCTTTGTTCAACTATTCAATGCGATAATGGCTCGGCTCACTGGTTTTACTGTGCCTTTTAATTTATCATACTTATTCCATTAATATCCAAGTTCTTATTTTCTTTTAAGAACAAAGGCTATTACGTACCTAAATGTTAAAAGTCAAAATATTATAAGGTTTAAGATCAGAATGGATATCAGTCTAAGTATTTAATACAATAACCCTTGGGCGTGGGCAGACCTTTAAGTCCCAAAAGTATTTTCTCAATTAATATAATCCTCTAAGCTTAGAGTAGTTGCCAGACTTTCTAATTGAAAGTAAATAATACGTTTAAAAGTTAATTGTCAGTGGAAGTTTTTAATAACTAGCTTTGGCCCGGCCTCGCCCGCGTTGAGGTTGAAATGATCCCACGGAAACGAAATACCCGGATTGAAATATCTTATGTTCTATCCCAGGTTAAAAGTATTGGATAGTATGGATGATAGTGGGGGTCAATCCTGACAGCTTCAAACCACAAAAGGGTCGATGTATAAAAAACGATCTAGCGATATTAATGAGTGGCATTAATCCGGGTCACGCGTCCGACACGAGTACGTCACACGTCAGTCACACGTCAGTCACACGTCAGTCACACGTCGGACACACGCCGCAGTGATAGGGTTAATAGTGTCAACATAGTTCGTTAATTTAAAAAGTTTTATCCGCAAACGTAATTCTGTGAGGGGAGCGTGTGATGATGCAGACTTAGAATATAGTTAAATGAATGAAATGGATACGAACAATGATTACTGTGTTTAAGTGCTTCATAATAAACGTAGATAGATGTACTTACAATAGAATACCAGACCTTTTATTGTACACCATAACAAATAATTACTTATAAACGTAGTTACAGATATAATATATATTTTTACATAACTCTTCGACACAATATTTTCATTATTTTACATTACATACTCACAATTTTAATTTCAACTCTTCATTAGTGGCTTTTGTGGATAGCATGTTCATTCAGATTTGTGTTATAGTTGAAATGGCAATCATGTCATTTGGTTTAAACAGTTATTTTTATTTTTCTTCATTATATTCTTTCATATTTTGTAAATGTGAGAACGTTGTAGGCCTTGTAGATTATTAATTTATAGACCATAGTCTATTTGTTAAACCTATGGTACTTGTTGACAGGCCTACACTGTCCTCCCATACCTATTAATACTGTAATTTGAAAACATTTTGAAAGACAAATATTTTTAAAAGAGTAACCATGGAGTTTCTTGCCGGCTCTTCTCCATGGGAAACGACCAATTGCAACTGTGCACCTAGAATCTGACGTTTCATAAGTGCCCATGTATGTTTATGTGAGATAAAATATTAAGATTTAGATTTTTTTGAATAAGGAAGTCGGAACAGTTAGGGAAATGTATAGCAACGAATATTGACACTATGTTAATTTTCCGTGTTATAGCCATTCAGTACGACTTTTATAGAACGAGAGCTATTCTGGTTCCATAATGCGGACAATTTATTTATTTATTTTATCTTAGGAAGGTTTACAGACTAGCATTGTAATAACAATAATGTATACTTAATTGCTAATTACAAACCTCCACAGATAAATACAAAATCATAACTACCTCATATTATAAAGTTACTAAGTTATTTCCTCAAAGTTGGTAAATTTCGTTCAATCGTTATTAATTAAGTTAATTTGGACACTAAACGGTTCAAGTGCCGGCAAGTACCTCTTGTACAAAAAATGGCATTGCTAAAAGCTTCTTTAAATAAAATATAATACGAGTTATATAAAAGCTAATTTAAATGGACAATACATTTCTGTAGCGCTTCTACAGGGAGACGCCCGCACTCACTCGGGGCTCTCAGGTGACTGTCGACGCACTCCACCGTATGCTCGAGACGACATCGTAAATGAGACATACAGAAAGAATACAATTTTGCTGACTGGAATAGTTCGCTTATAGATCGCACGAAACGTAGCTGAGTCGTAAATAGTCATGTATGACTCATCTGAGCTCAGTGACTCGATACTATATGATAAGGAATATTATTGTTTACCGACATGAGCTACAGCCGCGTAGCAACACTACCAAGAAACAACGTGTGAACTCTTCACCTATAGCTCAGTATAAATGTGTAGTGCTGTACTTTTTCAACTTGCACTAGTTGTGAACGTTGTAACAGTCCACCGCCAGTCGTCGCGATATTCTCGCTTTGTTAAACATTTTATTGTAAAAGTGGTTGTTTTAATATAAAGGGGTCGACAGATAAGCGCGCGTGATGCATGGCTGTCCGAGTTACGGATGGCAAGCGATTAATACAAGAGATGGGGTAGAGGCGGGGTAGCGGGGTTGGGTTGGGGGGAGGAGGGAACAAAAACGAGTAATTATTCAGAACAAGGCCACAACACGGAAGTGGGGTTCCGCAGCTATTCGACTCTATAATTTTTTTAAACAATGAGGATGTTATACAATTCGTTACGTAGAAATAAAGACGGGTAATGGATTCCACTGTCAATGGTGGTTGTGTTTTGTAATATGTTTTGGCGTTTGATAATTATTGATGCACGAGACTGGCTGACATTAAAATGTTGTTTTATTGTATGTCCTTAGATAACTAACAGACTATTGCACAATATACACTGCGATCACTTTATTATTTAAAACTATCTTTTAACTTATTATAACTTTGACTTTGATTGACTTATTTCAGACGATAGCACCGCATTGTCCCGCGGCGGCTAATTTGGTTACAAATGTTTTAATGAACGAACTGCTGGCATAAACAAGCGTCCGTCAGCCTCCAGCGCCGCCACGCAAGTCCCGCAGGACTCATCTCGCCGTGTTTACACGCCACACGACAAGCGGGCATATTCGCGTATAAGCAGAAGGTCCACTATATTATCTACACTATAATTTATTATATTAAGGTGAAGTTTGGATGTAGAAGTTACCTTAGTTCCGTAGATTACTCTGCGTAACTACTCATACGACTTATTTATTCATTCAATGATAGAAAGCTTCAGTATTGTCGAGTGCTGGAGCCGCAGGCAGTAGCTATTGTATAACATAATTCTTCGCCCGAATTCCTGAATATTATTCTACGGGCCTAGAACAAACCCGCGCAGTAAACGTAAAGTCGAACGGTTTTAAAATTAAAAATACTAGTTTCGCACATCATCAACATAACACCTACTCACATAGTTTTAAGACTTTATTCATATATTTAGATGACCACTGCCCTAATGACTAATTAACTGAAATGCTATAAAATATTTGCATTTTAACATTTCGCCAGTTATGTATAGTTCCATGCAATAGGGAGCTTTACATTTTCTGGCAGAACACGTCACGAGTAACTTCAACCGTAATAATCATTTATTATCTGTTCTGTGATTTATTTCCTGCATTGTAGAAGGATAGCGCATATGGAAGCGTTTACGGACACACATTCATAACATAATTTCTAAAATGACACATAAATATTTGCTGTCCACGAAAATTGTATCATGTGATCCACAGCGTAGCAGTTAATCTACACTGAATTATAAACGCTCAGCCATTGCATCAACCACCCGCTGTATTACCTGAGGGTGGATTTACCGCTCCCTTTAACTATGTTCGTGCTACTGTTAACTGTAGTACAAGTACCTACTAACAGCCCCTCTGTTGTTAGTTTTATTGCCGCCGTGATTTGACGAGCCGCGAGTGTGTCGGCAATCGCGCGGCTAGTCAACAATGTGTACTTACTGGTTCTACACGTGCTGAATGTAGTTAAAGCTGTAACTGTGGGATTTATGTTGAAAAATAGTGGGACTTCCAGAATAATGGAGCGACCCAGCTATACGGTAACATGATACCGTCTGGTAGGACTGGTTGCCAGGGTTATCAGCTGATTAGCCGTAAAGTGTAAGTGTAATTGTGCATTTAGTGCTAACAACACTTAGCAGGCATTTGTCGCGAGCGCCCTCCATCCTTCCCGGCCCTTCGCCCTACAGTGAGTCCCTACTCCCTCTGAGTGACAGAGGAACGAGCTCTGAGAGCGGTGACGCTCATTACTCTTCATCTCACCCGAGAGGGGCTTAAACGATTAGATGTGGGAAACACAGGATAATGCGGGAAATACTAAAGAAACGAATTATTGTTTCTTGCTTTGAAAGGGACTTCACTGGGATTTACGGACACGAGTAATGTCCGAAAAGCTATCACTTATCGAATAAAAATAATTATCAGAATTTGTATGTAGATTAAGATAATCTTTCAAGTTATTTAATGGCAACTTAATTGGAGGTATTGAAAAAGGTCCTCATTTAACCAGCGTGATTATTATCTACTACCGAGACATACTAATAATCGATTCTTTATTATGAGCTTTTCTACGACAGTACCAATGTAAGATCTACCACCACGTACCACACACATTGTTGTCGGTAAAACGCTGTTGTTTGTGTATTTATTGATTGAAATACACAAACAACCATGTCTTTGTTTACGTTGGTGGCCGCGCGAGTACTGTACACACAAGAGAATAAGGGGCGAACCAAAAGAACAAATACTGCAATGCGCTGGGACACCAGAACTGACTGATTGTTAGTTGACACAACACACACACACATACATATACTTTGTACACTCGTTTAACATTGACAAGAAATAAAAGAAAAACTTTGGTTCTTGTTTTATTTCCCCATAAACCACACTATGACAAGAATTGCAATAATAAAGTTGACGAATTGCACTTTGTAATGTCACCTGTCAAATGAAAACTGAACATTTTATTCCCTGGCCGTATAGTATAGCTATGCACTACAAATTTTGTAACTAAATGCGTAGCGAAGTACCGAATTACATGCGCAGTTGACGTAGCAGTCAAGTCTGAACCGCTACGCCGTAGCACGTATGGCGTAGTAGCTACGCCGTAGTACTTCCACTTTAACGTAGACAGCAAGATTGATTATTCGTAATAAAGACCCGACTTAACGTTAGAAATGAAGGTAAATATACCTGTCTATACATAAGCAACAGGTTGGATTCATCTTTTATCATTTGACTAAATATTTTGAGCATTCAATAGCCCATACAAATATGGCCCACTCCGTCACATCGTCACTCTGAGATAACACGAAGCGCCGGCCGCCGCGGAGCCTCCGTGAATAAGTAACGACCACTCGCTGCCGCCATCCATCACCTGCCGACGGAACTGATTACGGAGATGTATCAACTTCTTACTACTAATTAACCGGCAGAACTTATCTGATAAGTTTTGTATTTTCAACAACTTTTCTGAATAACAGTGAACCATTATTTCGGACCACAGAGAATCTATACAGTAGTGTTAGTAAAGAAAACACAAAACTAAAGTAACTATAGCAGGACTTTTGTGTTGGTCTTGCTGAAGGCGGAGTCCTGGGTTCAGTTCTCGGATGGGGCAAAGTGTTATTGGGGTTTTCATTTATTTATTTATGAATATACAGAGGCGGGCATAGGCATTTTCTACCAGTCAACCTTGGGGTGATGCAGAGACTAACAGTGGTAGGTGCAATTTATTAAAAAAACATTAAGGGATAAATATTTAAAAATATAAAGGTACGCATAAACCTATTCAAACTATAAATATAATGTCCATCTGGAATTAGTTAATAGCATCTCAAAGTTGGATTCTGGCCCGGTTGATGGCGAAAGGCTCGCCCCCTATTCCATGGGACTTAAACAGGACTGGCGAAATGTGAATGTACCTACCTCTCTACCTACCGCTTCGAGAGATTTCAGGCGTGATGTTACATTAACAGACTCAACTACACTTAACAATAGTGACTAGATAGTGCTCCATATTTTATTGAATTGCCTTCGTGTTGGCAACACTCATTAACTATGTAACGGAATTCCTGTTCTCGTGAAGAAACTGAACACTCTGTGTTACAACAATCATACAAGTATTTCAAACAAACGGGTTCATTCATTTTATTTATTTTAAGTTAACTTACGTACGCATTCAAAAGTCAAAGTCAAAGCATTTATTTCAAATAGGCACATAAAAAGGCACTTTAGAACGTCAAATTTTACATTAAAATAGAATTCATTCTAGGCACCCCTTCCAAAAGGTAGTTTCGTGTGAAGAAGAAGGGGCAAGAAACTCCACCTTTACTCTTTTAAAATGTTTCACAATATTTTTATACATAAATTATATTTTTATTTGGAAGACAATGCAACAAGAATAAAAATACTATACCACAATTGGTAAAAAGTTATAATAAAGCAAAGACATATAAATTAATCACGTGATAGGTACATGGTGCTCACATTTACAAACAGTAAATGTATATTGAAATGTATGCATTACCTTCCAATTCCGCCAAATTACATGCGAGGTCATTTTAAACAAACATCTTTTTGACATAAAATACTACATATCGTGTCTACATATTATCTTTCATGTCATCGTATACTTGTTATTGTAATGTCGGTAATCCAAATAAATTGAGGTGATGGCAAAATAAGACGATGGTGATTTCGGTTAGTCAATCACAATCCTTTTATAAAAGTTCACAGCAGATCTAGTGACCAGGAGCAGTTCCACTTCCAAGATACAGGATTCAAACAGAGCTTTCACTGTACCAGTACATTATCATTGCTAAGAAGTGGCTAGAGCCTGAGGTGAACAGAAATATTAATATTTTCTCTCACATGTTTATTCATCTATAAAATCGAACAGTGCATGCCGCCGGGGTCGCGGCAGACCATGTAGAAGATGGCGGGACAGGCTCGACAGGTTCCGTGAAAACTGGAAGGAGGTCGCACGGGCGCGCGAAAGATGGAAGGAGTGGAGGGAGGTTTTTGCCCAGGAGTGTGACAGTGTAGGCTAGTAAAAAAAATACAACATTACACAATGTTCTCCCTCGCTAATATTAATCAATACATCTCACATTATGCTATCAAGTAAAGACGAAGTTTTTCTAGTTCACTGTAGGCTTTCAACTCGCATTCGTGTCACACGTCCTGGCGGGAGATATGCAGCAGAAGATGCCGAAGATCCGTTTGGTAGAATTTACCAGCTAGACGCTATGATATACGGATACCATTCAGAGATTAAGTCTAATGTCTTGACTCATAAACGACACAAAGGATTCTTCTCTATTATGTACGTAGTGACGATAAATCCTGATTTTACGGTGATATTGAGGTGCACATAAAATATTAAAATAGCCTTTTCAGAGCTAACCGTTATTATTGGTCTTATTATTTGTATCATATTTGTTTGAATATTTTGAAATTAGAAAGCTATTTTTAAATCACCGAACATGTTTTTAAAATAAATTCCTTAAATAAACAATTCCATATTGGTAACTCAGACACAGGCTTGTCTAACATGGGGCTTATCCACTGTGTAATTTTTTTGAGCAATTATTTTTATTTTTTAATGAATAAATTGGCTATTAATTTCAAACATTAGTTTTCTCTGTAAATAAAAAGCGAACCTTCTGCAAATTATTTGTGTAGTAGCCCGACTTTATGTTCTTAGACAGAAAAACAGACAAAAGTGGAACCCTACGTGCATGTGACGTCGAAAAACAACTTGCCGCGCGTACATTATGCAGGTGCAGACAATCTGCATTCTGTGAACACAGGCCGGAGACGTGGCGGCAGCTATGTCTGTACTTAACTAATGTAAGCTTCACAATTATTAGCCTGACGTGAAAAGGCGACATTTTTTCGAATGTGTTGGAATAAAACAGTCTTTAAGGCATGAGTTTTTCACAAAACACGCAAAGAGTTATGTGTGACGTGACATTTTTTGGGCCTCGTTGTGGACAGGTAGATGCCTGAGTCGGCACGGAACGACTTCGACTTTGCCAATTTTTACCCCATTTCGGCAAAGCCAAAAGGAAGGAACGTTTTTAGTACCTACTCTATGTATAATTTGTCTTGTTTACACTTTTCAAGTTGGTATTTCTATCTTAGATTGGTTTTAGTTGTAACTTTATTTTTGTTGAAGGTATGTTATTGGACGGTAAACAAGTCGGAAGCACTTGTGGACATTCTTCAATAATATTCATACAGATATTTAGGAAAGTTTTATTATTATGCATAAATCACCGTGATCAAACGGACCGATAATCGAGAGCCTGTTGTTCAAACATCATTAACGTTTCATGACATTTAATTAACGTTATGCTCCCAATACGAACGTTCACAAAGCGATCTGAAACGTTGAAGTTTTTGGTACCAATTAAATCCACATGTACATCCGCAAGTTATCAGACTCAAAGTGCCGTCATCAGAGTGGATGAGGCAAAGAGCCAATGACTATCACGCTGATAGGAACTCGCAACACCACTTATATCGAGTGCTAATCATATTATAAGCTGAAACGATGAGCCAATATCCACGATGTCGATGTGAAATTGGGTCAAATCTCGTGTAGTACACCCACATTACACCAGTTGCATTTCAGTACTCTGTATTGGGGGATGAGCCCAATAGCAATCAACCGGGCACAAATCTAGAATCCGAGCTGCCACAGAGAAATTCTAACTTAAAAAAACTTTACTAACAATTTGCCTGGCCTTGGGATCGAACCCAGGACACTGTTCAATCAGTAATTATTATTTAATGATGATAGTCTAACTCTTTAATTAATGGCTGTCTTTAAGTGAGCTTCTAGTCGTGTAAGCAAGCAGCGTTGTGTTACGTAACATTGAGCGAGAGGGTCTTGAGAATAATAACTTACAGTATTATAGTAATAGGACCCTTAAAAGTTATTTCAAGGCACTCGCATACAGATAAAAGAATTAGAAGGCCTACTCGAGTTTACTACAGAGAATAAGTGAACGCAATCAGGAAAATTCATAAGCAAGTATACGCTGGCTGTGCCATGCCTAAAACGTTTCTTATCTACAAGTCACGTTTTGCCGATTCCTGACATAATAATGGAACAGTTTGCCTGACATTGCGATACTGCTATTTATGTGGTCACTTCAATTTAGTTATTGTCAACCACACACACACCCACACACCCATACTTCTACCAGTACTGCACATCTACTAACATTCGTCTCGCATACTTAACCTAGATATTAATCAAAATTAAACTGTATGTCGTATGACACCTAACTGCATTCTGTCAGCGCGCTTAGTATATAATTTAAAAAATAAAAATGTGAAGAGGTGGGATCCTGGTGTCCTGAAACACAGGCCACGATCCTAGGTTAGGCAGTCTCCCACAACATATATACTTACCAGAATTGTATATCTTTCTCTAATCTGATCAATGTCAAATAATTTATGTATATTGTGATGAGAAAATAAAGTTGATTGATTGATTGATTGATTGTTATTAGTTTGCCAAATTCTGTTTCGGTTTCGACGTTGTAATTTCGAACATTTCTGTCAAAGAAAGTGAACCTTCTGTAGTAGCCTACAGTTTACCTAACGTCTCAATACAATTACTTGAATAATGTCGACGGACAATTAACTAGCGGGGCGGAGGTACGCCGTGGGGGGGGGGGGGGGGCATTCATTTACTGACACATTTTATGATACAGGCTCAGAGATCATGTCAGGCTACACGTTTAGCCTTATTAAAGGCTCTTCGGACGTCCGAGAAAACGTTCATGGAACAATTGAGCAGTAGCTTATGTAGGGAATAAACGTGAACGAGCACAATAATGTTTTTGGATGACACAAACCGATGGGCCATGTTTAAATACAATCATATTATTTATATTTGAAAGTAAATATAATATCGACGACGAAGTGCCATTAACGTCTAACTGACAGAGTGTTTTTTTTACACAAAATGAAAAAAAATACGTTTCATTTCTTAAAAAGTTTAAAATAGTTAATACACTTATTCATTTAGAGTAATAATAATGTACGCTCTATATATTATGCTGAATTCGTCCATTTTATGAAAGTGTAGTAGGTATTCGGTTAGTTATTAAATAGCCATAAAATAGACACGTTGGTTTAGTGGGGAGGTATTTCCACATTTTAATTTAATGCTGTTGCAACAAAAATTACACTAAGAAGATTTCACTGAAACGACAGCGAATAACGCCCTATAAATTCAAAACGATAAAAAGTGAATTTCTCGAAAAGTGTCAGTTAGGAGGTATTGGCACTTCGCCGTCGATTTATAATTAGAAATGTACCACATATATCGCTTCGAAAACATGAAAGGCCATTGCTAAAAGCCTGATCACAAGATCGTAACAGCAGCCTTCGTAGAATGTGTGCGGGTGGCGCCATGTGCACGTCAGGCCGGCTTGTGAACTGTTAGGAGCAAGAAAGCTATCTTAGTACAGACTTAACCTAACACTTTATGTAAGCGGCTTCACTGATACGAACACTGCGATGATACAAGCGACTATCACTTTATACTTACACCTACTTCATACTTCATAGTTATATAACTGTTTATTACATTAAGGTAAGTTCGCCAGTTCATGTTTCAGAGGGAGGGTAGATGTACCGTGAGGGAAAATCATTGTTTACCTACTTTAAGTTTATAGCTATCAACTTAAATTTACCGTTTATTCAAATCACAACTGTTATTCTTTTTTACATTTAACAATTAATTTCCTTGAGCGTATATTTCGTAAAGTTCCCGAAACACACATGTACGTATCGTCACCGCCACGACATCGTCATCGTAGCGCTGATCACTTGTCTCCTCGTCTTAGATATTCGTCACATGGAGGCTATCGATCGCTGGCTCATCGCCACATCGCTACATCGCGAGGGAGTCCATCCATCACTCTGAACGCATCTGTCACCGACAGGGCGGCGCTCAGCGTCCAACGTGTGCCGCTGACGAGCGGTTTATATGTAGGGTAGAAGTCAATGTATACGAGTCAAGTCATTACTTGAAGATTGATATTTGGCATTAGTTTTTTCAAGGCAGAGGGAACCGTTTTTGTGGTAATTCAATATTTAATATCACTAGATCAATAACGTTACCAACTGAATTGTTAACGTGCATCGTTTGAAAAAAACTGTCTGTCATTTAAGTAGTTCCCCTCAGTTGTGAATAATTCACTAGACGGTGGGCCGCTAGTTATTCGAACGTTACTACCAAAACATGATACCGGATTAATAGAATACACCACATGCCGACTGTAACCGACTGTGCCCGACACTCGACGAATCGATACCACGTCGATCTTTTTACATCATGGCTCACGACATTGTTCGCGGAAGCGTCGAGGTGTGCTTGACATCTATGTTCCGCGACCCGACCGGCGCTAATCCGATACACACCCAATACGACGTCGTAATCTGTGCCTCGACAGACGCGGTATTAAAATGCCCGACACGATCGGCACGTCTCCCCTCCCCTGCAGGGCGCACCCCCTGCCCCCTCACTCCCCGCGGGCTCCCGACACGCGCGACTATCTAAAGTGGCTTGATGTAATCTTAAGAGGTCGGCCGACGTCTGTCATCGCGTGAATGGGAGCGATGCGGTCGGGACCCGTGACAGCGGAGGTACTCACGGATAGAAGACGTGTGTAGGAGGACCTCAGTGCAGTACTTACATCAGTTGATGATTTGTTGTGTCTCTAGGGGCTGATATTTACAGAGTGCCCATACAACTTATACCATAGGAATAGAATGTCTACAGCATACCTATAACTTCCGGTTAAAATTCAATTAAAGGTTTGGCCATTATTCTGAAAAGCAAATAAAACAGTCGAGAAGGGTCAAACTCAAACTCAAAGCATTTATTTCAAATAAACCCATTACAGGCACTTTTGAATTGTCAAGGGGTCGGTCAGTCAGAAATATGAAGCTAGTTGCCCATTCCAAAGCGAAAGTAGGTATCTATCGGTAGGAGAAGAACGGGCAAGAAACTCCATGGACACTCTTTTAAATAATATGGTTACATAAAATTTGTTACATCAGTCTTGTTGAAATTAAACATGTGAGAACGATGTAGAAAGACCCGTAATAAAAAACATAAAAATCGGAAAAGAAAAATTAAAAAAAAGCCGTGGCAGCCAAGAGATGACCAGTCCCACTGACGGCGCCCGTTCACGAACATGCCTTATGGATCAGCACCATTCAGCTCAACCATTTTAAGCTAAATGATCCAGCACACGCGCCACCATCAGCGAAACATTAGAGTCAGCATGACATACCCTCAGCCGCCAAGGCACACTCAAGTCAATGAAAGACGTACCCAGTAAATGGTAGCTTTATAGCATGTACATAGTACTCACATGTGGCTAAAAGCAATTATACAGAACTAAAATATTGAGTTTTTAAACAATGCAAAGATTCTTGTTTTTAATTTTCATTAGTTCCTACAGTATTTTCAAATGCTAATCAATTAGTTGATGCGTCCTTGAGAAACAGGACCAGCGATTAGCCAAGCATTTTTATCAGCAATGTAATCCCCTAACTTATAATATGCTCGGCTGCATAGTGTGCGTTTTATACAAGATTTAAATTTGGTTTCATTCAGTTGATGTATGTGGGGAGGTATTTTATTGTGACATTTTAAATGGTACCCCATGAAAGTTGAGTCTAGTTTATCCAGCCTGAAACCTGGTTGAACTAATTGGTCCCTATTTCTAATGAAAATTTTAATAAAATCGTTAATTGTCCAGATGTACATCAAAGTCACACTAAATACTAACTATTACTGGAGGTTTAGTTTAAGTAAACTACCAAACAATTGAAATTTAACTAACCTAACCATTACATAAATAAATACATAGATAATGTCACAAATATAGAACCTAACCAACTTTAACTTCGCGTTAACTCGTCAATAGTAGTAGATACCTAATCCTCAACTTGTTGACGTCACCAATTGCGTTGTATATTACATATTATGTCATGTTTACGTATGGTTTGAAGTTTTGATAAGTCGACGGTACTGTTTCTGTTCTGCTCAAAGTTATTTTGTGCCCCGTCCCGACGGGAGTGTCGGAGCTCGGCGGTATCAGCGGAGGCGGCGGCGGCGGAGGCGGCGGCGGCGGAGGCGGCGGCGGCGGGCGGCTCGTAAAAACGGACGATATTCGAGAGCGCTCGTAAAGTTATGTCGAATTAATTAGCGATCTGTTTGTTCCCAGACCACTCTGTGCGACGGGAGACACTTTGTTTCGTAAGCGGCCATATTTATTGTTTCCAGATATGGCCCGCGACTTGGTTCATTTTAAAATGTCAACCCGTTTGATTTTGTGTTACTCGTGTGGGATGCTTGGCGCGTTGCATATTTTTTAAAACTGTGTCAAATTATAATCAAAGTTATCTTGGTTGCCCGAAAGAAATCGCAGAAAGCGATAAGGCCGCCCATTATATATTTTGTAGTGTTTTTTTTGTGTATTTTTATGGTGAACTTTATAGGATATGTTAATTAATAAATTAATAACAAATAAAGTTTAACATTTAATAACTATCCACAGATCTGAAAAAAACTTGTTTAAAAATACTTTTCCGTGGAATGGAAAGTCTGTTTACAGCTTGTGTGGGTGGAATGAGAGTGCAATTCATTAACATTCCTTAATTAAAAGTCCGTCCTCAATTAATAGGCGTACCTACATACCACAACATAGAGAGGTACAGAAGGTCAGCTCCATACAACGAACTATCACGCACCTATAATTTATGATACGAGTATAGACACGGGTCACGTACAGCGAGTGCAAGCGCACTCGCAACCGGCATTGTTTCTCACCCAAAGGAATGAGTTACATATTAATTTGTGTTTAGAAGATTTCAATTTTATCCCCAGATTTTTCGCCATTTATTGTGTGAACTTCTTTATTAAATGTTAATTGAATAACTACCGAAACATAAAATAAAAAACCCCTGTGATTCAAAATTAATTCAAACACATTAGTCAAATTTTCCAATCAAAGCATTCAATAGCCTTACAAGTACGTTTTCTGATTCATTTCTTACATTTTCATCAGACACAGACTACGTGCGTGCTCCTGTTTTCGCTCGTTGTATGGAGCCGACCTTCTGCACTCCAACTATTGTGTACCGACTGTGCTTGTAATTAATTGTAGTCATTATCAACGCGGCTTTGTCATGTCAACCGTAATGAGAAAACTTTCTATTGGTTCTTATTATATTAATGTACGAGATAATAGGTAAGTTTACATTCCAGTAACCGCTAGAGTTTCGTTCAATGAACTATAGTATATTTTGTAAATTAACACACATACATAGTTTGGCCTTACAAGTAGCAGTTTGGTTTGGTATACTTTAGGCATACTATATCTTCTGTTAGCTCTTCTATATTTCATTTCAATCGATGTTTAGTACCTGATACGTAAAAAATCTTAAATAAAAACAAAATATCGTTAGTAAGCGGCGGTTCTGTTTAATACTGGTGCCAGGGCGTCATAAAAGTTCAGTGATTATGAGTAACGCGACTACATATCGCTCACTGTGAGTTAAAGACCTGCCTACTTTGGCTAACTCAAACAAACCACTTTCCAAACACATTAGAACTACAAAAATGTCGATGTTGTGGAGAATAGCAAAAAAATAAATAAATAAAAACTCGACAGCGAATACTTAAAAAGTTTAAAACTAGCTCACTTTTCAAGTATTCTGATGCAGTTATTTAAGTTCGATCTCAGATTTCATTAATATTTTTGTAACAATATTATATAAAACAAACACATTTATAATATTATACATAAAAATGGGCAACTAGCTTCATATTTCTGACTGGCCGACACTTTGACAATTCATAAGTGCCAATAAATGGTTTAATTGAATTAAATCCTTTGAATTTGAGTTTGATGGCTACAACCGTAGCGCGACCCCGACGACACCTCATAAATTAAAATCCACACAGCCTTAAATATGCTTCGAGGGTATAACGAATACAATGATAAATAGACTAGCTTTCGGCAAAAGTATTCTATGTGTGTATGTTGTACAGTTTATAAAATACCTGTGATTAAAGTTTAATCCAAATCCGTTCAGCCGTTTTTGCGTGATTGAGTAACAAACATCAGAACATCCGAACATCACACACACACACACACATCCACACACATTCACATTTATAATATTTTGTAGGATAGTAGGAAGTAGGATACGCGTGAAAAACATAACCCTGCCTTTGTGGTCTCGCGCGTCGGAGAAGAAGAGTTTCGTGCACTCACACGGATGACTTGTGGTAGTCGGAGTCGACCACAATCGCTAAGTGTCATAGTTACAAATCTCTGCGGCTGGAGAGTGCGGCACTAAGAGGCAATGATTGCAGCTCATTAGTGACGCGGCGGTACGTACCGAGTGCTCACAAGCCACGTGTGCGAGGCAGTGTCGATCTCCCAGAGTTAAGGAGTTGTTGGATGAAGTCGCGTACTCATTCAATACACTCACAAATCAGCCAACTGATTCTTAAGTGTATGGAATGAGTACAATCTGAGAAGAAGAGTAATAAGTGATTTTGAATTAATTTGAAAGCAATGTTCGTTGTAGATTACGACTGTATCCAAACAAGCGTTTTCTAATCCCTGCGTTATCACATTCGAATCATTCAGTGCCACTCGTCACGCGGAACTCGGAACCCGCCCTCGGCGTCGTCCGTCAACTTAATGAAACGGCACGGATGTCGCTGACAGCCAACTCATCTAATATTGAAAAGATTCTAAACGATATTATTATTGAATTAGGGTTCCATATCAAAAGGTCCTTATCGATGAACGCTGTTCGGAAAGTTAACTTTAGTGAAAGATTTTGCGATTGACAAAACTTACAGCGCGTATTTAAAAAGTTTTTGTATTCAAGTATATTCCTTGGTTTCGGTATTTATTGACTTGGAAGTGTGAAGGACGAGTTGTGTTCATGAAGCAGTTACAAGTATCAAGGTCAAATACCTGCTTATGTATGCTAAATCAAAAAGCTTATACACTAGTTCCTGCTTACAGCTTCATATTATGTAGCTACTTAGTAGCTAGTGTGTAACCTTTTTTGTTTATTTTTTATTGATCGAGGTGTTAAAGCTGCTCTCAAGCCTTCACATCGTACCGAACCCTCGAAAAAACATGTCAAACACGCACTTGACCGGATTTTTTCTTGTTACAAAGAAAAAAAAGAGAAAGTTGTGACCTATTTGACGTATTTTCTTTACATTCCCATCTTAAGAGCATTATTTTACGGAATTAGAAATATAAATGATCCCAGTAGTACCACAAATTAAACATAATATTGTAGTTAAATAAAGGAAATCCTTGTTATTTTTATTACAAGTTTTGATTTCATATTACTTACATATACTGATTCAGGGTATTCCTTGAAGCAATATATTATGTCAAATAATTTCAAAACAAGCATTTCCCATGCCTAGGTAATAGTGATCTTCGAACTCATTTGACGTTTATAATTATTTATTACAGCAAATCAAATCAAAAATTGATTTGCATAATACATACATGTTATAAAGGTACTGTACATTATAGCAAAGATTTAAACAGCCCTTCTACTAATGGCACCTCTATCTATTCCATTTACGGCAACTATGCAAATTTTTGTAAGGTGTCATTCGTGGAAATATTTAAAACAAATGTCCTTTTGATAGTTTTTCGGGTCTGGGGATTTGAGCACGAGTTTTTGTTTGCAAGCGCACCTTAATAAAGGGAAACCCCTAATGATAGTCAACGTCTGTTACATACAGCGGCAGCTAAACGTCATCACAAACAAAGCGTCGCAACAAAAATGTATGTAAATGAGTTGGAGCTTGTTTATGCTCGTTAACGACTTGCTCCAGACGATGTGCTGCTATCAGTATGTACAATAACTAATGTGAAACAAACGTCTAGCTAATAAGACACAGACATGGCCCTAAACATCGAACTGATTACCTAGTTCTATGTTCACGAGTCACTCAGCAATGTTGTTGGTTATTATGGAATTGTTAATCGTCATAGAATCGCGAGTTTCTTAATGGACCACAGAACAAGCGATCCCCAAGTGCCTGGCGGCTCCCGGGCGGAAGCTATCGACAGTATGCCAGAAGCCCCTGGAGTCAGGGGTGATAATCTCAGGGTGAGTGTGTTTAACTGTCAAACGAACAAGGCTAGCCAAAATGATTCCGAAAAAACTAAATATATTAACGTACAATATCCGCATTTTAAGAACCGAGAAGCGGTTAATCGAACTCGAAAATGGGTTAACTATATTAACTCGGACAGTATGAGCCTACCAGAGCTAATAAGAGACGGCGAAGACACCCTAGAACGCAATGATAACATTTTTTTACTTTAACGGTAGTAGTGGGGGTCAATCTGGTGTTGTATTTTTTGTAGCCAAGCGTAGGAAATCTAATATCATAGAATTCATTGCATGTTCCAATATGGCCTTATTAAAGTTCCGGATCATGGAAAAGAAAACTCTGACCATCATCTGTCTCTCGCTTTAGAAACCAACAGCTCTTTGAAATTGGCTATAAGAGGTACAGAAATAGGTCGATCCACAAGTAATAGTCTAGTAGTAATAGTAGTCTTTGACTTTGGTACCTGTGGATCGACCTTCAGCAGGTATCACATTTAATGAAAAAGACAGGGTTTTGAGAATCTGCACAGATTTTTATATAACTCTTTTATAATACTCTGCTGAAGAAACAGTTCCACTTACAACAATCACATTGGATACATACGTTTCTTATTGCATCCATTTTCGAAACTCCACTAGACCAGCGTAGCATCTTCATCCCTGTAGTGTGAATTTTTATTCATGGAGATACAATACAAATCCGAGATCGTTGAACTCCTCAACTCTGTTAAGAGTTCTGTTTTCGAGAGGTGGGCTTAGTATATCACCCACATTAGCTCCGGAAAAGTTGCAATACATTTATTCGGTCTTTTGGCTGCTGACACTCAATCCTCTCTTCTCCAAGGACTCCTACCATGCCGTCACGTCTGATTGCACTTCTGCCAACGACTCGGCTACAAGAACACGTCATTGGCATATAGTAGTGACCACGGTGCTAGTTTTTGTATGTTTAAGTGATATAGTCCATAACCATAGAGGCAATTCTTGACGGAACTCGTATTCCACAAATACTCGTATTTTCAACAAGTCAATTTTGATAAAATGTGTGAAAGCAAAACACTAATCTATAAACTTACCGTACTTAACGTACCGTACTTAGTTCCCGTTGTGACATTGCTTCGATCTCAAAATTGTAACACCTTTTACTTTTAATTTGTTTGTATTTTATCTTTTTAAACGTCTTCGCGACAATATTTCAGTAAATGCTTTTTTAATGTATAAATTCCATTTGGTTAAGATGACCAAATTTTTTTTGTACGCCTCAAATGTTAAAACATGTAGATCCTGTTCGCGAAGTTTATTTAAAGACCATGCAAATCTAGTGTATATGTATTCATGTTTTACAAAAAATAAACAAATCTATCTTTCTCCCTCTCTATATATATATATATGTCGGAGATGGATAACAATTACAAGTGATTTTTATTTTAACTATTGTCTAATAAATCGACACATAATTAAATTAAGTGCTCTGTGTACGCACTGATTGATTCTTGGCAACTTATTTTGAACAAAACCATCGGTTACAATTATTGTAACCGATGGTTTTGTTCAAAACAAATTATGACAATGTTACTTTAATTTTATAGTCAATTACTTTGTGAATTTACCAATGTTTGTTTACGACAATTATTCTTGTATTATTTCATTACTTTTTAATGTAATTCTTATTAGGTTTAGCACATTTTAGTGTTTTGTATCAAGTAAACACGTGACGTACTTCCGTGCGTCATTGGTCAGAGTTGTTGTGGAGGGATTGCAAGGTGGGGGCATCGTCTTATAAAAGAGCGTGCCCTCTGTGTGCGAGGCTATAGTCCGGTTAAGTAATCACGACCTCTCAAGGTCAACTACGAGATGCCATACATAACCTAAGTTTACCTGGTACAGCGCTGCTGTATATTGACATAGCTGTATTGGTTTGCTGATAGTGAGCGATACACTTTGTCGTTGGGTGGCTTGGCCACTAAACGAACTGAGACCTGAAAAAGTCTGTTCGGTTAATTGTATTGTTTTAATTTGTAATAGTGTAATTAATAAAAAGCCTGTAATTGTTTAAACAGTATTGTTTATCCCAATAAAATGGGAACTCCAAACCCTGACGAAAAACCTCTCGGCACTCCTGATCCTACATATATATGACTGAATTTGAAAATAAAATTCCATTTTTTTTTTTTAAAGTTCATTTGAGTTTATAATTTTTTGCCAGCCATACATAAATATCGTTTCAAATGGCCAGTATCGTAAACTTCATAGGCAACAATCGGCAACTTCATAGGCGGAGAAATAATATTTAATCATTGTAACTTCTATACTCTAACCATATCCTGACGCGGCGGTGATGACTGTCCATTTGAAATCATTAATGCAATGACACTCAGATTTAAGAATTTATGTGTTCCAACTTCCAGCCGAAACCGCGGCGCAAGTAATGACTTATGTAAATGAGAATACATTATCACACGGACAATTGTTAATGTCAGCCGGAAATGTTACAATCTGCATAATAACGAGCGGAAACACAGACAAGGAAAATATTTCGAAAATTTTATCCTAATGAGAACGAAATGTGCGAACATAAGCCGGCACCGAGATAACACTGATCTAGATGAGATAACGTGCTGCGGGACTATAAGCGCATCAAATGTTTCCTTATATTTGCTGAAACATCAATAGCATTTGACCACACACTGAAGGATCATTGAGAGAAGACTAATGCTCACAAATGTACAGTCAAGGAAACCGATTGTTGAGTAAGTTGACTTACAACTATTTATTGATAGGTAATGCATTGTAGTAATAACTACGTATTTATAATAAGTGCTAAATTAAATAACTATAAAAATTAAAAGACATTTAGGAGTCACAGTACACTCCACGTCGCTGTCATCCGGAAAGCACACCAGGACCCTAATTGCGTAATATACAATCAATCGGAATCTGAATCGTTTTGAAACAGATTGCTAATCCATTGCTTCTTAAGTTCGATAAAATTCTGCTCAACAATATATAGAACGCAATGAATGTTCTTGAACCGTCAAAATCAAACAGATTAGTCGTAATCGTTTACGAAAATTTGTTACGCAATTAGGGTGCAGGACCTGTCGTTCTTTACCAGTCCTATGAACAAGCTACGACTCGGCCAATTTACGTGGGGTCAATCTGCTAAACAGTACATTTCCACTGGTTAAGAAATCTCCAGAAGAGTGCGGCTAACCGCGCGGCGTCTCCCTCGCCTCATGAATATCTAACAGATGTAACACGTCGCTCTTCGTCGCCTCGTTGGCAGCTGTTTTTGTTTCCTCTCGCCCCCTACACCCCGCGGACTCCACAACTGATTACCATTGATTACATTATCATCCTCATTTGCGATACTTGTCTTACAGTTCAAAGACTACATTAAAACATTTTGAGGAAAGTTTTTTTAACAAATTCTTTTTGAAAATTCAAGCAAAAATAACTCGTAATACGAGTAACGGTAATTGGTTTTGTGTTTATATATTATGCTTCGTTTGGTGCGAAAGGTTCTTCAGATCATTTTGTTTATTTTATTTTATTTATTTTAAGAAAACTTACTGCTAACACATTCTGGTAGTCAGAAGCAACATGTAGAAGAAAGCCAATTACAATTTTTCACATAAATAAACATATGGTTAAAACTGTCGCAACTGTACAAGCAGCGTGAGAGTTCATTATTATAAACAACTGAAGATAATGAACACAAATAATAGTACATTATGGTACTAGTGTGTAACATTGGTGATTACCGCCGAGGCGCCATTGAGAGAGCGTAGGACGGTAATTATCAATACACACGTGTATCATACGACGTTTTTCAACACTCTTGTGAATAAAATATCAATAAAAACTCATTTTATTCAAAAAAACTATCGTGTTTAATAGAAAAAATAAATTAATGTTCCTATTGCTTGCTCATTTCATGCAACTTCTTATTTAAATAGATAATTTTAACTCGTACGTGTTTAATAAATAAAACTTTCACTCGAATATAACTTTTGTTTTCTCTGTAGAAGAAAACTTTTAATTCCCCATTTTGTACGTGGCAGAATAGGCGCAAACCCTATGCGCGGAAAATAAAAAAAAAGACCTCATCCCTTTAGTCTGTGGCCGATCGCAATGCGCGCGCATAGGAAAACTGATTAATTTTTCCCGTCATAGCGAAACATTTATCACAACTTGTTTTCACTATTGAATTTATAGTTATTAATTAATTAAAATGTCTACAAGTACTAGTTACGAAGAAAATGATTTAAGAACAACGCCACTCCACCAATAATTAAAAAAAAAAACTATAACTCACTAGTGAGTTATAGCAATGAAAAAGTCACAGTTTGATTATGGGTGTCATTCTGTGCCTAATTGCGGTGACCATAGAGCCACTTTATGAGCAAGTGTGTTGAAAAATACATTACACAACAAAGGTACACTTCAAAGGAAAATTAAATTTATTTTAGGTGTTGCCGTGGTCTCGCTCCGTTTGGTGCTAATGTACCGAGTCGCTGCCGATAGCTTGGCAATCTGGTGACCTTGCCAAGCTATGTTTAGCAGAAAATTATACATCGCAAAATAACATTTTAAATTAAAATCATTGGAAACCAGCGCACAACAGTTTTTGAGAATATTCTGGGTGCATTTCTAAACACAAATCTTCGCTAATTGCATTGCTTCTTTGACTACTACACTTTCGTAGCCACATAAATTAGTTGCAGTGAGTAATGGCGTAGCAAATATACTACGCCGTAGCAACCTGCTACGAATTTACGTAGCACTCCATTGTAGACTAGCGACGATCGTGGCAGAGGAGCAATTCTCGTATTTTTAAGAACGCAAGCATTCTAATCTGTCAAAAATACCTCTGATTTTCATACAACAAGTGTACAAGTTTTTGACATTTAATTGTCGCTTCAGATTTTGAACGTTTTTAATTACGGGAATTGGCCTTCTGATCTTTTAGATTGTCTACGATATATGGTGAAATAAATATTTTAGCCAATAGTGAAGCTGTCATCAATCTACTGCACGGTTCCGCTCTCGATGTCGCTGAGAGGCAATTTGGCCAGTTCTGCGCTATCTGTGCCATTGTTGAACAAAGTCCGAGACTGCAGACTAACTGGCGCTGCCCACGTGTGTATGTGTGGGAGGGGTGTGCGTGTGTGTAACGATGCGTCGCATGCAGATCGATACACTCGACCAACTAGGAGACGGAACAGAAGGTGCAGCATAGAACCCGCCATAATATACTGTTTCATGATTAAGTCAATCACCATCTTCGTGAATTGTTGATCATGAGGTAGTGATCTTCCTAGACTGGGTGTGCAGTGCGTGCCATGTGAATACAAAAGCACTCACAACACAGGAGAAACTCAGAGTGTTTCGAAATAATCGTGAAAGCTGTATTTGCGGTAGAAAGGAGCTACTGGTTGTCCTAATGTAGATATACAAAAAATAGGTGCCCCCGAGTGGTAATTCTGTGTGATGTACCGTATAGTGGTACGCGACACGACACACATGCACATATAGAGATGCAGTCATTTACACACACAGACGAGGGACAATCGTCGCACAGATTTGGTTTGTTTTGTACTTATCTGCTACTCGTATCTAGTAACTATGTGTATTTAGAACTTAATGCCTGTAAGTGATATATTTTTAAAGCGACTTGTTTTCTTGGAGTCTATTTAACTGAATGTTTTGATGACTTATTCATTAGAATCCCAACTTTGTGGCATCCAGCCCACGGGCAGTTTAATAGTATAAAATACTAATAAAATACTCGTAGTTAAAGTATGAATGTTTTTAATGAAAACTGTTGTGTCTTAATGACTTGAAAAGAAATGTAATTTATAGATTTCCTTGTTAGAATTCATTAAAATCAAGCTAAGTGTTAGCAGTACATCGAATAAAGTACAGTCGACGTCGTCACCTACAACGCAGTGCAACAGTACGCAGAACAATAGAAACTTCTAGTGAAAACCTGCATTTTGTTATTTAAACACTCTTTCTTTTCGGAGTAGCAAGTTCTGTGGGAGCGAGCACTACGCCGGGGCCCGCGCGCGGTACGCGTGGAATAAAGGACGCTTTGTTAACTAGTTCTAACGAATTATCGTAATTTACCGCCGAATGATTGACTCAAAGGAATTGTTGGCGAGCTATGCCAAGCCACAAAACTGGGAAATGGGGATGCAATCACAGAACGTTCAGTTTTGCGTTAGTTTGTGATCGTTCTTGCAGAGTGCGGGCCATGACTGATTAGTGGCGAAGTGACATCAAACAGATGCTGAACTGCAGAGAGCAGCGACGCATTCGCTCACAGACAACGCTCCGAAGCATGTTGTGCTGACAAAGGCGTAGTGGAAATTATTGTTCAAGCATGAAACACGGTATACTCGTAATCAGGTTAGTTTAGTAATTATTTTATATATGTAAGTTGGTGTTTAAGGCTTTGTGATTAAGGGGGCGAAGAAAGTAAAAAAAAAACAAGTTTCACCCGCGCCCCCTTGACTGCCCGTCTCATCAAACACGACGAAAATAAAACACAATCCCTTCTCGCCAGCAGAAATTTAACCGTTTCCTCAGAAGGGTTACGGGTGCCCCTTACTATGTCCGAAACATAGATCTTCACGTCGACCTAAAAATGCCAACCTTAAAATAGTTCATGAAACGCTTATCAAAGCGTTTCTTCGACTGTGGCATCAAACACTCTAACCCCCTGATTACAGCGGCCGCCCGCTACACTCCCTCCCGCATTAGCAGTATTCGCCGACCAAGGCATACTTTAATCACCCCCGACGACGCCACTACCCTCCTCCAGGAGAGTAATAAGGCCACCAGCACGCTACATAAGCCCAAAACCCGATCGACGTCCTACCGTCCTCGCCACCGAGGCCCGCCGCGACGCCCAAATCCACGCCCCTCCCGACCCTTGCTCGAGCCAGCCCGCGCCGCTGAGCCTGTAGCTTTAAATTCGTCCCAAAATAATATCAATCCTGATCCAGCTAGTCACTTGCTGCCCTCTTCCAGCGACGCCCTAAGCCGAGGTCCGTACCCCACAGGGGGTGCCCTTAGCGTTGTCGCTTAGTTTTAGTTAGCATTAAGTTTAAGTCCTGGCTGGAGGCCTTAATTTATTAGGGCAACCACAGGCAAGTCCGCTTAAGCAGACGACAACCTCATAGGTTGACCTGCGAGATGCCAAACAAACAAAACAGCCAGCAGAAACTTTTCGCCCGGCGTATATCGGTACGTAGGAATTTGAATCATCTGTAATAAGTGTACGCAAAATAATCATATGAAACCGCTCTATTCAATGTACCCAAGTACATAAATGATCGCTGTGCACAAGTAGGTATATTATTCAATTATTATTATATTTCCGTGAATCTGTTACTGATGCTGGTGGGTTGTTAGATTGAAGAGTAGACCGACTTCAATGAAATACAGACTAAATGTTACTTCAAGATACGGCCTATACATTTTCAATTCTGAATTGAAGGACAAACATAAACATGTAGTTGAGAAATTGCTGTACCATACATGTACATAGATTTCCGGACATTTCCCCGTACCAGTTTGGACTGTGAAACATTGCTTCTTGACAAACTTCATGATTTTAGGTCAACGGGATGTACCCTATGGGTTGTAATTTATTTGCGAGTGTCTAAATATGCGATATGAATGTCAATTTATGCCAAGATTGTAAGTCAGCGTCTTGGAAGGTCGATCTTTTTCAGCTCCAAGGGACCGGATATCTAAGTATTTCATACATATTTCAACTTGATACTCCACGCATCAATGAGAAAAAGGGTCAAACAGATGAATAACAAAGTGATCCTAAAAGGGTTAAGATTTTTCTTTTGAAGTACAGAACCCTAGAAAGCAAAGCACTTATATCAAAGTATTACATACTCATGATACTACCTACATGTTGATGAAAACAAGGTCCATAAACTTGCTTCTTTGATGATATGAAAGCCAATATATTTTTTAATATGAGAAAATGGAATTAATTGAACACAAATATCAATAATCTAAAGAATATTTGCTGGACCGCAGTGATCAGCAACCCTATTTCTAGAATGGTTTTCAATAACGATACGTGGGCCACTCAGAAAGTTTAGTGAAAATAAATGTTCTATTGGTAAATAATTTTTATTTAATCTTTTGAAAGTACTCTCCACAAGCCTCTATACAAAGTTTCATGCTTCTGAATCAGTTTTCGAAACACTTTTTCCAATCCAACGTAGAGACCTCGTTTACAGCCTGCTCGAACGCTGACAGCGCGTCTGCCGGGTACGAAAATTGTATCCCTTTGAGCAGATTTTTTTTTTTTTTCGGGAGTAAAAAGAAGTCACACGGTGCTAGGTCAGGGCTGTAAGGAAGGTGACCCAGGAATTTGACCGGCTTGCTGTCCAGGAAGTCCCCCGTTTTGAGCGCGGTGTGCGAAGGCGCGTTGTCGCGGTGGAGCAGTAGCCCGCGGAGCCCTGTGTTTGGTCGCTTGTTGCTCACAAAAGTGAAAATTTCTGCCAAGAATTGGGTAGCGTTTCATCCCGGGTTGGTGCTTTTTGGTTCCGTAAACTAAGTGACACCAAGTAGCAAGTCAAATTAAAAAAAGCTCGCGATCATAATCTTCCCCCCGCTTCTAGATCGCTTCACTTTGGTAGGAGTTGATTCGTTTTGAAACGCCCAAACCGCGCTTCGTTTCTGGATCGTATTGATAAATCCAAGACTCTTCACCTGTAATTATGTCGTAAACACGCTGAGACGAGCCTGCTTCAATCTGTTTATCATATCACGGCACCATTAAACCCGGGCCTGCTTCTGAGCATCGGTGAGGTTGTGCGGCATCCAGCGTGAAACTATCCTCCTCACGCGAAGATGCACGTGTATAATTTCCTGAAGTCTTCCCGATCCAACCCACAGTATGTGCTGAATCTCTTTCAGGCGACACTTCAAAACGTAAAAAAACATTGCGCGAAAATGTTCCCGGCGCAGATCAATTTTTTAATGAGACGCGATAATTTAAATTAGCTCGCGAACAATGTGGAGGGAAATTTTGAAATTTGAACGTTCCTATTTTTACTTACAAATAATTAAATTTTCAAAATAAACTATAATTGGCCAGTCTCTCATAAAAAAACAATAATTTAAATTCACAAAAAAATTACATCTGCAGTCAGTTTACAAATTGAATGGTGAGCAGCTTGAGGAAGTAGAAACTATACGAGACCAGTAAGTTCAGTTCGATTAAAAGCTAAGTTTTGTCAAACATATTGACAAAACTATATCAAAAACATCAAGGATGCCTGGCTTCGTTATGAGATTGTAATTTGCCGATTTGCTCAGTAGGGTGTTATTCCATGTGCCACGTAATCTGCCAAGAAGTTCTAATAGGAGGCTTTTCTGTCTGCCAAGATGTCATACCAACCTAAAGCAATACTGGCACTGTCAAGGATGTATGCTGCATACCAAGAGCACAAAGTGGATATTGACCTCTTTCACTCATCAGTATCTACTCTAAAAAAAGCCGTGCTTTGCCATTTAAAGGATGTATCTAGTCTAAAATCTAATCAAATCTAATCTAATTTCATTTATATTAATCTATGTTATTTTATTTTATTCAAACTTATTTTAATCAATTTAGCTTTGTTTCGGCTCGCTATATGTTGCGCTTGGGCGCACCTTGTGTTGCTCCGCATCGGTGTCACTGCGGTGAAGCTGTTGACAGTCTCGGGCACCATGGCCTGACCTGCTACAGGAGCGCAGGTCGCATAGCACGGCACGCCAGCATCAACGATATTATTCGTCGAGCCCTTGTCACCGCCGGCGTACCTGCGGTTTTAGAACCAAACGGCTTGGTACGTGACGATGGAAAGACACCAGACGGTAGGACGTTGTTGCCTTGGAAGGTGGGTAGGCCTCTGGTGTGGGACGCAACCTGTGTCGATACCCTTGCTCCATCTCATGTTCCTAGCACTGCGAGCTATGCTGGCGCTGCTGTGGCTGCTGAGACCCTCAAGCGGCGCAAATACTGTTACCTAATGGGTAACTACCGTTTAGAGCCGTTTAGGGTCGAAACGCTCGGGTCTTAAGTTTGAAATGTACAAATTGTATGTAATAGTGTACTCATTGTTAAAAAGCCTAAAATAAATAAACAAATAACGGTATCTCACTAAACCTAGGTAAGATAAAAGTTGATGCATGTGCACTCGCCGCACAATCTGGTGGCAAAATAAGTCGATAGTAGGGATATTGGTATCGTGGGCCACACGTACGATTGCATGCATGTGAGGAACGGTAACTGTGTCTGTCAACAGCTGGAGTAAGTTAATAAATTAAAGTATCTAGGTCTATGGGTGGGCCGTAACATGAACTGGAAGACTATGGGTGGGCCGTAACATGAACTGGAAGACACAGGTTGTCACAGTGTGTACAAAGCTTAGCTCAGTGTTAAGTAAGTTCTATATCCTGAAGGCACCGTTGAGTGAGAAAACGGGTCGTGTGATTTATTTTGCTCTCGCCGAGTCTCTGCTGAGCTATGGGCTCATACCAATAGCCGTAATACCTATAGCCGTACATTCGAAACGTACCTGAACACTATAAAGTCGCTGCAAATTTACATGGCACATAATTTATCTCGCATTTTGACAATTCCACATGAGAAAATCACCTATTTTCTCTAATTTAGTCGTCCTCAATTTTGACGACGAGAAGAGTAGACAAAATTATGATACAATAAAAATAAAATAAAAACTCCAAAATAACATGGCAAATTCATAATTATACTTATTTTGCTCATAATTTTAATATAAAACATAATTAATATTATGTTTTATAATAAAAGTATGAGCTAAGATAAAATAAAAAATACTTAGATTTAAACTACTATTTACATTGGAACGAAGGTCCTTTCGGCGGCCGCGAGAAAAACTGTGGCGGAGGGGAGCACTATTACATGGATGAGCATCACGTGCAGTAATAACTAGTCTCTTTGCCAATTATGGTGTTTATCGAAATCTAGGAGGTTGTGGGTGTACGGCAATATCAAACTCACGCAACATAATAACTAAAGCCACTAATTTTGTATTTTATTTTTTTGTAAAAAAAAGTCGGTTACGAGAAACGTAACACAAATTAAAAGAGGTAGACGTAAAATCATTATAGTACATACTAACTCCATGCGTAAAATCGACCGTTGATGTTGCAATGATAAAAATTATTTGTTTTTAATAACTTGCTACATCGGTATCTCGTCGCGAGATAAAGATATGTCAAAGCACCTTTTTCGAGTTTACGGTCATGTTAGGCATTCTAATAACGTCAGATTCGTAGACAAATTTCGACAAATCGAGATAGAGAGCGTTCTCGCGCCTGTCATGTTAGCCCTGCTGGTATTTAAACGAAATATGATCATTGTCCTAATTCTTATCAATTTCATAAAAATCAAATTGAAGAAAAGCAAGCTCTTAAGATTCATTCTTGGGCATTGATCTAGGAATCGTGAAGATGTTGAAGCTCAAAAATGTATTTTTTTTACAAGAACGCACATTGTCAGTACCCCATATCATAATAGCGGACTACGTACGTTGTCGCATGTCGATCAGCCGCGTAAGGGTTGCGCGGAGTTGCGCCACAACTTTTCACTTTGCCTCATTACCCCCCTCCCCCCCATCCCCTCCTGTTCCCTTTTCACTTCTGCTTTTCCTCTGCGTACGTCGCAGTTATCCGACCATAAACCGCTTTATTGCCTTCCATTGAGTTGATCGGTGCACCTCATGTGGTCGCACTCGCTGCAGTACTTAACTCGTCGCCACCAACGCTGTGCACAAGATACGATAGACAGCTTCGTTTTGTTACGGTTAGCGCTAGAATAGCTTAATTATACGTTTATTAGCAGAGGCAATGAGCCCGTCGACCGTTAGCTACGTTCAAAGCGTCTGCCCAGCTGGACCGTTAGCTTCACAGGCGACGATAGTGGAGCTATTTTCACGTGCGTACAATGTCCTACGAAGCCGACAACCGTCGAATATTTTCACAACATAATTTGATCAACATCTACGATGTAGCCCCACATCCTTTGTATTCGTAAAGGTGGAGACGGAACCCCAACGTGAGTAATAAGCTGACATTACAGAAATATTGCACATCTGCACAAAAAATATGGAAGCGTCTAACAACCCGCACAGCCGACTAGTAAAGTGTTCCCCTGCGATCACTGTGCGCGCGTGTGGGTGTGTGTGTGTGTGTGTGTGTGCGTGAGGGGCAATCGTCCAGTAGTAATGTGATGTGTCGGTTACGGGATGTTTGCCGACGGCGGTGGACACATATAATACACGTGTAGTGTGCTCCCGCTCCCGGGAAGCGATCAGCACGTGTCGGAAGTAGTGATCGATGGTGCGCCGGTCACACTGTCTTACTGTAGCGATGTACAGCCAGCGAAACAGATGGTTTACCAAATTGACGATCAACTAAACCTAACATTATTTATTTATTATAAAACAATATTCAGTGTGTAAAAATTGGAGTAAATCCCAAGCCTTTTTGTCCTTGACATATAATCTTTCACGGAATAAAAGGCTTTCTGGCCAACCAACATTTAATGATACTTCACGCACACGAATGCGACTTAATGCAATGCAATATTTTCAGTCAACCTTTGTGTGATGCAGAGACAAACAATGGTAGGTGCAATTTCAAAAAAACCTTTGGAAATAAATATTTTAAATAAAAATAATCGCATAAACATATTAAAACATTAAATGTTGTCATCTTAACATTAAACTGATATTCCAAATATTATGTAGTCGCACAACTCTTCACATACCTATGATACCTACCAAACAATACAGATTTACCGAATGCTGTGAAAAATCGTTAAAATAAGAAACATGAAATTCAATTAATAAATACAAATGAAAGATTAATATTTGCACTGACGTCGTGCCGCGCGCGCTCATCGCCGGATTATTTCTTATTCCTTCAGCTTCCGTGACGTCACACGATCACATCCCTTCACCCCGGGGGTGAGGGTGGCAGAAAATGAAATCAGTCGCGTTACGGCTGTACAGCTAACACCATTACTGTCACAACACGTCACAACGTGCACGTCCACTGCTGAACAAGACCTCTGATACACTGACGTAATTAACTATTGTGAGACGTGAGATGAGGGTGTTCACGAACTGTTCTGTGTACTTTTCTATCTTCGTCAGTCTTCACAATCTTCCTTTTATCAAGCCAGGACACAGAATACTCGTACCTTTAGAAGATACGGCACTAAGCAGACTATTGCAAAAAAACGGCACTCATCTAATTACAAAACCCAATTTATTTTTTATTTATTTTTAAAGTGTTACTTTGACCCATTTAATGAAATGATAATTATTATATCACCATTTATTTTTACTTACTCGATAACAAAGATCAGACTCCTTTGTTTTTTTTATTGTTATCGGAGACGGTCCGTGTATTTATTTTAAAAATCGGTCTGACATGTAAAGGAGATGCTGAATGTCATTTTGCAGTGTTGACATTATGACGCAATATACATTTAATGCTGAGTCGGTAACAAATTCCATCTTGCAATACAGCAATAGCAAACAAAAATTGCCCTTAAGGTGACGAACATATTTTGGACGAGACGCTTCCATGACACGCGTAAATATTGTTGGCAGCAACAGCATACTATTGACGATGTTTGGTCTCAGATGATCGTTAAGTGTGTTCTACAACTGCCCATAGGAAACAAAACGTCTTGTTCCAAAGTAGAATGCATACTTTACAGACAAAAAATACAATTTCAGTCTGTAAAATAAAACTCAGAGAAAACTTTTCGCTGCCTGAAGGGTCGCGGTAATGTGCGTGCGCTTCTTTTCAACTTCGTAACAACACAACGATCAACAAATTGCCGGCTCCGCGTTAATATTGATGAGCGGCCGTCCGTGACGGCGGCAGGGCCAAGCAGGGGAGCGGGCGGGACGTGAGGGGGGTGAGAGGTAAGAACAGAAGCAGAAGGCTTACTGTGTCTGTGCAATACTAACAAGTGTACTAAGATCAAATGCAGAGGTTTGACTTCAGTCTTGACGATTACTTATTTTTACATTAGCTTTATGCAAGAAGAGCAGTGGTGGCCCAGTGGTAACGAATAGCTGCGACTTACGAGTTGGTTCGAACCCAGACAGGCGATTTACTTTGTGTAAATTATTTCATCACCACTGCTCTCAAAACGGTGAAGGAAAACGTCGTGAGGAAACCGGCTTGTCCTAAAACCAAAAAATCGAAGCCATGTGATATTCACCAACCCGTACTGGGCCCGCGTGTTGGATTACCCACTCCCTCTCATCGAGAGCAGGCCTGTGTCCCAGCAGTGGGAATATTATAGGCTGATTATGTATATAGGCGTCTAAATCTGAATACAGAAGATTTATTTAGTGAAGTAAATAATTTAATAGATTTGTGGTTTTACCATCAGATCAGTTGAACACTTTTGGCTGGTAATATAATGCTAACTACCCTTCTGCGGCTTAACTTCGAGGGCGAGGTGGCTGCGCTTTTAACCGCAACCTATGAATATATTAACCGCGAGTAATAACGTGTTAAACTTAAAAAGAATGCCTTCATTGGGTTCTTTCCTTCCGAAGACGACCGTGCGGGGCGGTGAAGGGCCGCGGGTAGAGGGGGAGAGGGCACGTCTAAACATTTTTCATCGAATTGTTCTCGTGTTTGTGAGTGACGAGTGACGCCATTATCGACACAACGGAGCTTCCGACCGATTATGTTCGAATAGCTCCGCTGTCTGTACCACCTCACATTTACTTATCTCAACAGTTACCTAAGTAAGGATCACTGACATCATTACGACCACTTTGTATCATAATTATGGACTACCATTCATCCAACCTGAGCGTATTAATTTTAAGCACTTTATTTTACGATCATTATTATAAAGAGGTACAATTTGTGAGTTTGTACGTAGCGGGGAATCTTCGGAAAGACTGATTCTATTCCAAAAATATATATATATAATGGATAGCAACAGTATTGCCGGGTGTCAAAGGATATATTTTAAGTTAAAATATGAAATTTCACGCGCTGAAGTCGTGGGTCCGGGGCTTAGGCCCCCAGTAGTCGAGGCACCAGTAGCCGACGCCCTCGATTCGGTTAATGTAATATCTTTTTTTTGTGCTTTTTCACTTAGTAAATGAGAAAAGTGTTTCACCATTACAACAAAGTAGTTTTCCTTGCTATACAAAAGTTATCTATCAAATAGCAGAGAGAATAGATCACCACTTAACCTTATCCTTACACACCTTTCCCATTAATTAAAAGCATATTTATTGTGTACAAACATCTAAAAATCTAAAAAACACCACGATCATGTTTTTAGAACAAATCCGCCCATTTGGTGGCAATCCGTCCAAAAATTTATAATAATTTAACTAACTTAGTGAAAAGAGATGATTTTACTTGTATATGTGTATGAGTTCGAATAGTTGAAATTTTATTTGTTTAAGTTTTTACAGTTGATTATTTTAATGCTTAGTAAATTTCGAAACAATTCACATGTAAATACATATTACATGTGAATTGTAGAAAGTACTCAACGAGTACGTTTGTTTTTTAAGCCAGAATATTTTGTTAAGTAATTGAAACTGACTTATAATTAGGTATAAAGAAACAAAGAAACAAACAAAGTAAGAAAATAAATTAAATTAATTATTTATTATAATTAAGGTTAAATTATTCTCTTTGATTATATGCGATCAAAACTTTGATTTTTTATTGATTTAATTAAATAAATAATGAAAAATAACTTTGACTTTAATTTTTCAAAACATACATCCAATATATAAACATTTCTATGTTATAAATATAATTATGATTTAAAATTGTACATATACTTACAATCAATATACCTTTGTTTTTGTGCCTGTGCCATTAAAAGCAATTATTGGTGAAATGTACTGTACATTTGATCAAAAAATTCTTTGAATTAAATTAATCAAATCGGGGGCGTCGGCCAAAGGTGACTCGACCACCGGAGGCCTAAGCCACGCAGCGGCGGTACGTTCATGGAAGCCAAAAAGCCCGGCTTGCCCTATAATTAAATTATAATTCACAACAACAAACGTAAGCCAAAATACTACTAACAACCATGACATCATTATTTTAGATAAGCCAATCCCTCAGTCGGCTCCTTTTTTTTTCATAATAAATCTGTCGACTTGCCCTAATTTTGACCCCTAGGCACGCCCCTGAAGCCACAGACCCGAAGTCGCAGGCAGAAGCTAGTTGGTATAACGTATTTAAGGTATTAAAAAAATCGCATACCTAATTATAAAACAGAGGTAAGTATTGCTGCTGACAATTTATGTAGAAATGAGCAGTGGGTGCCCGAACACTGCATGAATACTTCAGCTGTGAATTATTGTTAAGTACATTATTAGCGGATCGAGTGGCACTTGACACGGCTTTATTAGATGCCTCAACTCTCATCTCATTCAAATTAACTCATTTTCTGATTTTGTAGCTAATCTTATATAGCTAAGTTTGTAGCGAATTTAAAGACAGAAATAGGTAAGTATTGAATTTTACAATTGTTAAGTTTCAAATAATGTTATCGTTCTATTTCAATTGTTTCGTTTATAAACATCAAATTCCTAGTAGATAAAACTTTTGTGTATCTATATCCAGGTGAATTATTTGTTCTTCTTCTTTTCCGAACACTACAAAGTAACTTAAATAAACTTATTTGTAGTGTCACACGTCTAACAATTGTCTTAGTTCCGTGGCTGACTTTGTGTTGTATTGGATGTTTACTGAAAACAGACTTGCAAGCGGCTCGGAGGTGTCAACACATCCATAAAATCTCTTTTACAATCAACCTACATTGAGTTAACTGAAAAAAAATTGTGTACTGAAATTATTTATTAAAACTAAGCTAAGAATCACTACATTTTGAACGTTAAAGTTACATAAGACAGTCTCCCAAAACGGCCGCCCTTCACCAGTTCCCAGTGCTTTAGCTGGGAAGAAGAAGTGGCGCAACAAAAACCCACAGCAGCACAGCTGTCGGTTCAGTTATAAGAACTTGATTCGAAAGTAATTAACATAACGAAACACAAATCATTCGATTAAATTATAGCTAGCACACGCCAATAAACCAACAAAAACATTGAAAACTATACTCCAACAGAAATTCATTCAGCATTATTCTGCTCACTCTGTAACCTACTTTAGACTAACGATGCGCGTCATAATTTAGCATAATAAAATAACATGACTGACGAATTAAAATATATTGAACTTATAACTGTGTAGCTATCAACAACTGAAATAAATAATTGCCTTTCACTCTGGTACTGTTACTTACTCATAACTTAATAGTGCACCTTAATGCAACGTGTTTCTCTATACTAACTAAACTTACGTTCCTTCACGACGGATCGGTGCACGGAGTTAACTACTACAACCTGTACAAATTGTTTTATTTAAAGTTATTATATTTTTTCTGCGAAGAAAACATTAAGACAGTACGATAAAACAGGTAATTTTCCCGACTAACTTGCTTTTGGAAGCTAGAGTTTCCAAAATAAAAATCGAGCTATGATTCTGGCAACTACAGTTGCCATGATAGATTTTCTATAAACGACTCAAAACTCTATTTTAAAGAGCGTAAGGTTTATTACAGGTTATTTTAAACAGTAAACGAATAGATTATCTACCATCTGGGCACAAGATTGCAACATCACAGAAATACATTTTATTGAAAATTAATAAGTAAAGTTGCGAGTCGGCCATTTTGTTGTTTTTTTGTTATTGTACGCCACGCGTGCGTCGTGAAATAATGTCGAGAGTATTATATTTTAATGTTTATTACTAATGTTATGGTACCAAATTAATCTAAAAACCCTGTTCTATGATATTTCATTATTTTATTCAGTGATACTAAGTGAAATGTGCGTGAAATGTGCGTGAAATGTGCTAAAATCTAAAGTGTCGAACGCGTTTTTTGTGAAGTTTTTTGTTTACGGATTTGAAAAGTGGTATTTTATAGTAAATACTTAAACCTGCGGGAAACTATGTGTGTTACTATAAAGTTTAGACAAAATATTAATCATAAAAAGTGAAATGGTGCACAATATGTTTTATATGTGCTGGATAAAAGGTAAATTATCTAGAGGTGAGTTCAAGGTCAAGTACTTGTAAAAATGTTGTAGTCTATATTACTGTTTAATTTATTATAAATCTTCCAATATTTTTAAGGCTCCACTGTACTAGAGCGTCTACTCGTGCGAAGCTTCACAATTTTATAGCGTATACATGTTTTTAAGTTTAACACTTTCGTAAAATATTACACTCCGGAGACGCCTAGTTTTTGAGAAAAAAAAACAAAAGTTTCAGAAAATTCAACTTCTTAACATAGTAAAATCGACATTTTACCACAGTTAATCTAAGAATTTCACTTATAAGTTACTATAAGTGAAATTCTTATATACATACTCTTAGAAAAGGGAGGATCCTCCGACCAGATGGATGTCGTATCTGGTGGGCAACTGCCCGATGATTGTTGTCGGGAAGTTGTATATATGCTATCTGCGCGGTAAACTCTGCTTGCGCGATGCAGGATTGATGCGTTCGTTCGTATGTGGCGGTGTAGATGCCGCCACATCACTCCCCTCCGGAGACCAGAGGTCGATAGTGAACTAAGTCTTGTATCTTGCAATGCTTTTTGCCAGTGCCAGCTGAGGTTCCAGTGGGTCGGAACCAGGTGTCGCGTAGTTCGCGGTGAGTCGGAACTGTCTGCGAAGATGCCCCCAGTGAGTCGGGGTGGCACTGCTTGTACTCCAGTGGGTCGGATGTGGTACAGCGCCGGGTTGTGGCTGGCTGCTGCTGTTCGACCAGGAGAGTGATTAAGGGCTCTGCTTGTGGACCGGCCGAATTACAGTGTGCTGTGCCAAGTTTGCTGATGAGGCTGAGGGTGATGACCAGGTATGCGCTCGCGCTGCATGCTGATGGTCAGGATACCCGTTGAAGCCGTGGTTGCTGGCTGGCTGGCTGTGACTCGGCGCTCTAAAGCTTGCGGGAGTGATGATGATGACGTCACGCTGATGTAGTTGCACGAAGGCTGCGCTGACGTTCATACTCGGGGTCACCAGTTTAGAGATATGAGGAACAGGGTGTAAAGTTCACTCATACTCTAAGAAAAGGGAGGATCCTCCGACCAGATGGATGTCGTATCTGGTGGGCAACTGCCCGATGATTGTTGAAGGGAAGTTGTATATATGCTATCTGCGCGGTAAACTCTGCTTGCGCGATGCAGGATTGATGCGTTCGTTCGTATGTGGCGGTGTAGATGCCGCCACAACATAATTAAAGTTTTATTTGTACTCTCAAAATATCGTGAGTTACGAAAAATATTCGAATGTAAGTGACTTTAACGTTTGACAGTTGTCACTCGTCGTATTCACACTTCACAGTCGAGCGATTGATTGACACAACAGCATGTCGTCCCCGAAGCACCGGCTCCGTGTTTTGCTGTTTCATCTCCCAATCCCGAACTCATTAGTGTTGGACTCTAGAGAGCCGCTTGTGCCCGTTGCACCACGGATCGAGGCTTCGAGTGTCGTGTCGCCATGTCGGGACAACTTAGGATGCAAGAGCGAGCGAAGTGAGCTCGGGACTCGGGGCACCCCGACTCGGACAGGTTAGGTTAGAATAGACAATTTTTAAACCACCCATAAGTAGGAGCCCCGCGAAACGGGGCTCCGTCAACTACGCTATAAATTGAAAACTTTCGACCCGCCACAAGATCTTCCCCAGCCGTAATATTCCCACTATACCAACAATCCCGAAAAAACACCTATGGTTTTCCGAGCTTTTGGGTTTTCAAATTTATACTAAAAAGGGTATATTCTACCCAAAAAAAAAACTACTATACAAAAGCCGTCGGCGCTAAAGTACAGTGGTTCTTTTTTTAATATTTTACTATAAATATAAATAAGAGGATTAGATCTAATAATCAAATGATTGAAACCGGCTAAATTAATGCAAAGTGTTGTCGTAATTTTATTTTGAAATCATTATGGTTTCTTAGTACGGTTAGATAGTAGAAATAACTATTCTAGTTTATAAAAAGAACGTAAAACTTGTACCTATGGAGCAAATGTTTTCACAATAACACGTAATGCGAATCAAACCGGCAAAATATGCTCGACCTTGAATTTGGTCTCACGTAAAATACTATACTCACAACACTTAAAACAATAACAAACGTTCCTTTGCTCCTCATCTTACGCGCTACTCTAAACATTAAACAAAAGAACGCTAGGGCACTTGGAGCGACCGTAAATCAAGTTTTATCGCGCCCGCCCGGTCGGGTGTCCAAGTGTCTTATTTTTTGGGCATCGTAACTTTTTTTTATTAATCGATAGCATGTCAGCGGAGCGAGAAATAAAATTATCGAATATCAGACACTTTTACTACCTCTGAGCAAATCATAAACGACAATATAAAAAACCGCAGAAATCTTGTCGCAAAGCGCGGAACGTAAGCTGTACTCGGGTGCGAGGCAAGTTGATGTTCTATCGCACTTCCTGCAAACTTGAGCAATAAGTGTGCACTCACAATAATTGTTACTTTACGCGTCAATCTCGTATATTGGCACATTAGCAGCCGCGGCACTAACGGAAGCGCTGTCACTTACAATGTATGCGAAGATTACCGCGCGCCTCCCGCGACCCATACCTCTCCCCCGCGCCCCTCGCATCGTGAGCTTTAAACTGATGTGACATCAGCTTGACGCTCCCGATCGCTTCCGAACGCTACTGTGACAGCACACACACAGAAAAGCTACGATGCATACCCAATGGGATGCATAGAAAAGCGTACAAAGAAACAGTAACGCAGAATCACTTATTGTTCTTGTAATTATAAAAGACATGGTGGAAAGCTTTCCCACAGAATCCAACGCCAAAAATGTTGAACTTTACCTAAAGAAAGTTCCGGGAAGTTAACACTGAGTTATCTATAACAATAATGCTGTGTTAACCATTGCTTAATACAGTCCATCTCAGCTTTCTTTATGTAGACTAGAAACTGTCAGAATAGTGAACTATAACATTGCAACCTAAGCGAGGTCACTTGTGGGCTTACTGCGTGTTGTTGTGTCGTGAGCACACTCGTGTTCCGAGTCCCGGCTCCGGCTATAAAGTTGCGGAGTCGCAATGTGCCGCCTCCTATGCTAATGCCTGCCTCAGGGAATACTTATGTAGCGCACCACTCCAAATAGCGGAAATCTCAACGCTACGTTTTATGGCAAATCGTATCGAGCGCCGATCGATGGAGACCTCTTTATTTCGGCGGTCGATTGTAATGAATTCCGAGAATGTGGAGGGGAATGAAATAATGCGAAGTGACGCCAAGAGATATTAGCATCGACAGAAATGTGCGATTGGGAGGAAAAAACCGAAGTGGGAACAATTGGAAGCGCGTGGCGGCGACAGACACTGATTTATTGGACACACTTAACGACGCGCCGCCGACGAGTCGTGGACGCAGAACAAGCGAGGGTAGGAGAACTGTAGGAGCATTCGCAGAGCGCACACATATAGCTAGTGCCAACACAGAATTGTGAGGAGAAAAGTAAGGAAATGAATCGGAATTCCTTGTAAACGTGGGAAGGTAATACAGTTTCTGATAAATTAGTGACATGACAATAAATTGCTGTCATTAGGGCAAGTAGTAGTTAGAAAAATCAGACCAATCATTGATTGAGCTCACTGAGCGGCGCGCCACTAATCAGCTGGAGACACCACACAGAAACTTGTGACACCAAGACATTGCGGATGAAGGTATAGACGAGGCGCGTGTTAATCGCTATACGTATTTAATTTAAAGAAGTAACTGTGATTTTAGACCAAGATATACTTATATGAATAAACATATGCAAAGACATCAAAGTGCCGTAGTTACTTTGATCATTAAGATGACAATTTAGAAAATCTATTGGAACTTTAGAGAAAGTGTTAAGTTATAAGAATTAAGTTAATAATTCAAACCAACAGCCGTGAAAAGTGTAGCAATAAATAGACAATCGACTAACACAATCATTATGTGCGAAACATATCTATTGACGAAAATTGAATAGCGTCGGTAAGCGTTCGGTATCGTCTGTGCGAATGAAAATTGTTTCGTAGAAGTAACATAGAGGCATCTCTAAGTTCTGAGAGCAGCACATTAATACCGCATTCACTAATGTATTAGCTTTTTGTATAATTAACTCCACGACTGGCTCATAGTGCTCAGTCAGTGTGCTTGTAGTGCACATAGCTCATTGCTCCCTCTCAAACTCGTTAATAATTCCGTCCGTCTTAATTAAAACGTTTGAACGAAGTAGCTTTGTTGAACGCGATCTGGAACTTTGATATTATTAGTTTCTGTTACAAATTCATTGTAACGAATCATTCCATCAACATTACGCCCTTCCGCGGTAAACGTCTATAGTTTTTAACGCGCACGATGGACTGGTCGGCTGGTTGGGGCGCCCTGGGGATCTATTTCGGTCCACAATTCCTTAGGCAGTCCGCCAGTAAATTGGAAGAAAAATATATTGGGACGGCTGCGCACCGCCCCGCTTTGAACTGCTGTCCTTGCGATTTATACTACGACTTGCTTTTCCACACTGCTTGCCCGACAAAATTTAACAAAGCTTTTAAGAAGGCTCTGGTGCGAGGCAACAGCGCGACTCAAAGGCACCGATCGTCGCGCGACACTTTGTCTTTGTGTCGCGCGTTAAATTGTACCAGAATTTAATTAAATAATTAACGTCACAAGTAAGCCGCAGTATTTAAAACTGTTATCAGACAAATGCTTAAATGGATAGACATTTAGACAATCCCTGTATATAATCGTAGAAAGACATAAAGCGAGTTTAACGTTCCCTCGCTATGGAAACAATAAATAGCGAATGAGTCTCATCTCGTGGCTTTAAAGTTAAGCTCTTGTAATTAAATCTCTCCATTCATTTGATGTTAAGATAATGTGGATTATATGACTGAGGTGCGCATTTTGGTGCGGCGTTCCATGGCGTCGAGCGATTTCGTCGTGCGAAGTCGTGCAAAGTCGTGCGTTGTGCGTGGCACAACAGGATTACTGATAACATGAACTCGCAAACACAAACCTAATAACTTTGGAGGCAATCTCACTAAATGGGGTGACTTTACGTCACTAATTCTAGTAGTACTCTGTTATGCGTTTTGTTCTTCGGGGTTAGACGAAAGACAGAGCTAGGCCACCTATCGTTTGAGGATGACATTATAAGCCCCAGGTGGTTGGAGGTATCAAACACAAGTCCCACCCTCCGAAAGCTAACTTAGAATTACCTGACACAGGCAATCGGATTCCTCTGCCCGATCTTAGGACTGATTCTTGGATGGATGTAACGTTGGCGGTGAGTGAAAGAATAACATGCTTCGTATCGAGATCATTTATAGCTCGGTTTTAACACAAGTCCGTTGGAGGATCGTAAAGCTGGTACGGTACGGTCATAAGTAATATAGGTATGTACATGTTCAGAGATGTGTTGACATTATTTTAAAAAAGTGATTTAAAATTATTGTGTGCATGCAGCAAAAGTGCATGTGGGTTATACGATTGTGTATGTTAAATATAGTAAAAGAAAAAACTCACCAGTAAGGAAGGTAAAGTAGAGGAGAGTGGAGAGAAGGTTGCGCATGCGGCGCGCGGGGCGTGGCCACGGCGCGCTTGACCTATGAGAGCGCGGCATGTCAGGGGGTAGGGCGAGGGCGAGAAAGAGGCGCGCGCGAGCGAGCGAGACAGACGGCCGGCGGCGGCGGCGGCCGGCTCATCTCCACGGACGCAGCATCTGTAACAAGACTTCATCAACTTTAGAACTACACGTGAAGAGTAGAACAGGGCAAACTAAATTGTGGTGTGTGTGAGTGAAATCTTCATCATTATTTCAGCCGAAAGATGTCTACTGCTGGATATAGCCTCCCCCCTCCCCCCAAGCGTCGCCACTTCTGAGCTTCTTGCATCCAGCTGATTCCTGCGGCCTACACGGTCATCGTTCCACCTTGTGGGGGACCTTCCAACGTTTGGTCTTCCGGTACGCAGTCGCCACTATAGAGCCCTTCGTCCTCATCGGCCATCTGTTCTGCGAACAATGTAGGGCCCATCGCCACTTAAAGTTCGACAATTTCTTCTGGAGTGAAATACCGATTTTAACTAGTTTCACAGTTTGCGAGGCCTGCGGGGTAATTGCTGGTTTTCATTTTGACAGTTCAACAACATTCATTGGCGTTATTTACGATGTTGAGCAGATACATTTTTCGAACCTATGAAGCAATGGATTAAAAGTATCTTTCAAAATGATTAAGATTCCGATTGATAGTGTGTTACGCAATTAGGGTGCTGGCCAGCGGTCACAACATACCTACTTGGACAGAAAAGAACACGCATTTACAATGGATATCGTACGGCGCCCGTACGATATTATGACCGTAACAACAGTTCAACCCTTCGCCAAAAATAATGTTACGATTTGTCATGTCGGATGTAGGTTTGTGTGAGCAGACCTTTATGAGCTGTAGGCACTGTAGTTTATTCCTGTTTAAGCGATACATTGGCAAAGACTGGTGTAGAATTTCTAATAATACTGCAGAATAATAATAGTAGACGCTCCTCCTCGGCGCTTATCTCGCGGATTTAGCTGACAGCCGCGCGCCCCCTCGGTGCTCGGAGCTCCGGGAGCGCCACTACGAGCCGTTTTTATATCAGACAAAAATTATACTGTTATAGGACCACCAATTTGGTGTATCATCGCAAAATATTTTTTTGATATTCTCCGGAATTTCATCATCAAGATAGTAGAGATATAGGAATACTTTAGAAACTTAAAATACAACTACAAAGAAGGACTCGTTTACTACACGATATTTCAGAAGGCACAGAATAATATGTTAGTTACCTTTGTATACCTACATACATATTCGTACACAATACGACGTAATAGTATAGTCTCACACACGACACGGAGCATGAGGTCTAGGAATTCAATCCACTTGAAATATCTCAGCCAAAAAATTAGCATTCTGTTGGCAATGCGATATCAGTAAGTATCGTATGTCTGTCCTGTACTATTAGTTGAAAAATTAAACTTGGGAGGGGAAATATTATAGCAAGGGTAAGCTCTATAATCAGTGTTATTTGATCAGTATTATTGTAGCCTCTCAAACGAACACTATTACTGGATAGTGTTAGTTTGAGAGGCTACGGGGAGCATGCGATGGGAATGCGACGCAGCCAGCAGCGAGTGCAGCGACTCATGACAAATATTTAACAAACAACCACAGAAGTTCCACTGCTTATACCCCACAATATTCGCGCTCAAAAAACTCTACAAAACAAAGTAACTAACAAGCTCGTTATGCCGCGCTGAGGGTGTACTGCAAAGCTGCAAATGACCTAAGCGAGAACGCAGGCTCTGATGACCGCTTTTTCTCGGGAACCAATTTTTACTAAATGTTATAAATTTTAATGTTCTATTTCGAATTTAACAGACCGATTGAATTAGTTACGGTCGTTGGCGTTCTTCTTTCTGCACCCGTTTTACAAGTCTTCGCTCGTTTTCGAAGTATGCCTTCTGAACTCCAGTCTGCATCGTGTGTCTCCGGGTGTGTAGGGACGCGGCGCGAAGCGGGCGGGAGGGGTGCGAGAACTGATCGTATTTCTCCGGATCGAGTGGAAGGAAGTGTTTAGCGAGCTTCCTCCGTTCAGGGACTACTGCCAGCGCCAAACTACGGAGTCGGAAGCGTTCGGGAATAACCGAGCATTACCGACGATGCGACGCCTCTATTATACGCGGTAGATCCGATAGACGAGCTCTTTGTGCACGCCTCGGAAGTGACCCACAGAGTGCGCGAGGGATCAGTTCTTCTTTCAAAAGCGGAGTGAAGGTGGTGGTTGGTTATTTAGTTTTAACGTTACAGCCGAGGTAGATGTACATTGTGATGTGTATGAGGCGAGGCGATGGCAGTAGAACGCACCTTCTGGCCTCTCTCAAACGAACACAATCCATGATAATAGCCCTTGAACCGCTTCCTAAGAAAGTGGACAGTGCATTGTGCAATAAGTAATAAGCTTCCCCGCTGTCCCGAGTCAAGCGTCCTGAGTATCCCCAGTGTCCGCAACGTCACAGACTGCACACTGAGGACGTGTGTCAATCACTAACACGTACACTATTCGACAAATCATTTGTGTGTCTATTTGCATGCCGACGTACAGTCAGCGGCAAGCGACAGTATGAATCACTCCAAAGAACATCCTTATTGAAGTAGGGAATACTATGAAAAGTAGTAAATAGGTAAATGTTAATGATGTAATTATTATTGTTAAATTCATGATATTTTATTATTGATAAAATTTCCTAATTGATCACCGAATATTGTTGCTGACTTGTAGGGTAGACAATACGGGCTACAATGGTCGAGTATCATGTGGTATCACTATTCGGGACCACTTCATTATCGGCGGGGTGCTCGCACTGATACCACATCATGACTTATCAAGTTATTTCATTCCTCCCTTGACATGAACTACCGGATCCAGTCACACCGACCGAGTGAACAATTTCCACAGCCATCCTGTGGCGGACATCAAACGTTAGGGCATCGATTTCATTTGTATTTCCTTTATTCGGTGTCGGTGTGCATTTAAGATTATATACACATTGTAGAAAGACCCATCACATGTCAACTACGCATTCTGTGATTAACTAATTACTTAGTTTTATGTACTACATAATGCGTTGCACAAAAAAATAAGTGGGAAATGTATTTTATTTTGAGTGTAAAAATTTGCTGTTTGCGGTAGTACGCAATGTAAGGCTTTGCTTTCCGAATTGGGATGTAATCGATTTGAGCGCGCTTACACCCGTTCTGAGTTGGCGTGAGCGCGATAACGATGTCCCGTGAATCGTCATAGGTGACGTCATGACATGCGCCATCTTGCGATAACGCTGACCATGCCCTATAGAAATATCACTGTGAGCGAATTGTCAGCTGTCATAATCGTGATTACATCCCAATTCGGAAAGCAGCCTAAATCGGAACGCTAATTATCGATGTGAGCGCTGTCAGCGATTATGGTCTAACTCGGAGTGCGGCCTAAGACAAGCAAAACATTAAAAACTTGTTATAAAACGTCAATAACATTTGGAATTTTATCCTTCAAAATCACCGTAACCGGAAGGTTCCCAGGTGTGGTTCAGTATAAAACAATGACTATAATGACGAGGAGTGCAAGTGAAACTCGGCTTCGATAAGTGTCTTCTTACACCCGTCATGTTATCCATTGACAAGACCGTGTGCCCGATGGGATTTCCCATCAGCAAAAATGATGAACTTTCATAGGTACAAGCTTTCATCAACTATTCAACCTCTTGTGCAAAATTACAGGCTTCTAGAGCCAGCGGTTTAGACCGTCCGTTGTAAGTATGTAAGTGAATTTACGATTTAGATTATGAAGATCATTAAAGTACATCTATTTGGTAGCAGATAGATATAATAACATTATCCATCCCCCTGTGAAGTCTCATAGGAGCTCCTCGATGTTATTAAAGCAACATGTAACTTTGTGAAACCTCAATTGAATCTGTTTCAAAGTTCTCAAGGGGATGAAGGCAATGATACGTTCATCTTCAATCTGACGCCTTTACGATACTCAACCGATTAAAGGTGGTTTTAATAAATTGATTACTAAACGATCATTGTCAGATACAGTTTACTCCACAGTACAAAGGATACCTAAGCTACGTTGAGAACAGTTTCCATAACTCAGACGAGACAGCTCAGTCCTATATTAAACATGTAACACTGCGGAGCATATTATGAAGCTAAAACTTGTTACAGTTTGTGTTCACCAACTTTGAATTAGTGTTCAGGTGAGCTCCCCCCCCCCCCCTACCCTCATCTCTCTCAACAAACACAAGCAATTACCGTGAAGTTTCCTCGTAAACACACATTCAGTACGTTTCATTCTCGCCGCGTTTATCGGAAATTCATTATTCACTCGCGATAACTTTACATTAGGGGTTCCAAATAATGAGTGTTATTGACTTAACTCTGCTTGTTTCTCGAGATTGCTTCTTATTCAATTACTTAATAGATGTCTTAGCTGGGTTAATGCTAAGATTAATGTAAGACATCCTCCTGATCAGCTTGCGACGGTGTTCATGATAAAGTTCAATCAGGTTTGAGCGTAAACTACATTTTGTAAGGACATTGTTCATGAAAAATATCCATGAAGGCAATATATGTATAAAGTGCATCGGGTTGCGCGACATTTCATTATTGAGGAGCTCGCAGGGCAGTGTGCAATAAGTATTTATTCAGTAACAGATTCTGATTACTGTACGGTGACGGCGGCAGAGGATTATGACATCCAAGCACACAATGACAAGATGCGTGGTCGCTCGCACAATGCAATGCACCCTTCACGATTAGTTCGTCACTTCTCTTTCGACTCTCACATCATGGGGGAGGAGGGCGGTGCTCGCTCTTGATAAATGTCAACACAGCGCTCAAGAAAAATTCTAGCAATAACAAGTTGCGACAAGCTCGGGGGCGCGCGAGGAAACGGATATTAGGAATTTATCGTTCTACTTTACACAATTTTATTGTTTCACAAAAACTTTCGCTTTCCAGTTTTCGTATTCATTTCGTTTCGCCGACACCTGAGTAATGTCCTGCTCCAACTTCTACCACAAACAGCGAACTCCCACTTATCGTAAACTTGTAAATGTATTGAATAAACGCGGACTTACTTCAGGCGCCGGCCGTCGCTCAGACATCCCGACCGACCACTGACTGTACACTGCACAGCTGCCATTAACACTCGGGGAACTGATTCTTGAACATCTTTAACAGTGATAGGAGTTCAAATAACTAAATCTAACAATGACCAAGTTGTTTCCGGGTGTTGATAAACCAGAATATCGTTTAGTGATCTCAAAAATCTTTCATAGTTCACTGTTGCTCGTTGTTCTTAAGTATTGTTCTCTATTAAGAAACTTAAATTCATAGTCTTGATACAATCAGGAAACTTGATGCTGTGACGGGAATCATCACTTATTTCTAACTCTAAAACCAATCTCAAGTTTGGAATTAAATGTCACGGCTAGTTGACGCTACATCTCTGCAGATTGAAACTTACATGAACAGAGTAAATACCGACCGACATTACGAGGCGTAGATTTAAAAGATAACAAGGACATTGACAGGGAACGTAGATCGCTGTCGCGGTCGGTACGCTGCAACATGATGGCCCGCAGATTTGCGCGATGTACTGAGGCGGTCAAGATTACTTTGTTCAAATCGTTTTGCTCGTCATTGGATACGTGCAGCCTGTGGACTAGGTTTAGTTTGCGTGCATATAGCGATCTCCGTGTATAATAATAGCGCACTCAGGTTACCGTTGATGCTGCCACGGCGATGCAGCGCATCAAAGATGTTTGCGTAAAAGCATATAGATCGTTTTGCGGCCATCATACGTAAAATAAGCGTTTCTCTGTTTGTTGGTTTCCGTGGCGGTACCAACACTTAATCTTGAGTTTATTCGCAGAGAGATGAGACTCTCCATTGCTGCGACATTGGATGAAACTCCACACTGAATGAAACTTGTATTCTACTAACACTCGTTTCTAAGACCATTATTAACACTATGGGCGTAGCCTGAAATAAATGCTACATTAATATTAAGCATTCTGAACATGAAAAAATATGTCATTTTTCTTTACAAATATCTACTCCCTAGTCATTATCTTCCTCCCCCCTCTTCCCATGTTACTTGGGATTGGTACAATACGTTTTGTTTCTTTCATTCTATCCTGTCATCCGCCATTTCACGTCATCCCTAAGACCGTCCATCCATCCATCATTTGCACACGCACACCTTCTCATCTGGTGGAAAATATTTATACAAAATCCAGTTGTATGAAGTCTGAGGAATACTTTTTCCAGCGTACCTAGCAGTGTAAGTACCTGCGTATATATAAATATGTAGGTGAGCCCAGATACGTTATCATTCCAGTTTCATGTCACTCGCAACGTTATAATAACATTGAAGGAACTCTTGAATACTATGTAATGTTAGCTTCTGCCCGCGAATTCGTTCGTAAGATACCACAAAATGTATACTAAAATAACAGACACATTTTATAAAACTTTCCTTTATACTACGTTTGTAGTTTTGGTCTCAGCAGCCAAAATATGAAGAGAATCAGGACTGGTGGTCCGTGTGAGAAGCAGCTCGTCTTGAGGTAGTCATTCCCGATTACTTGCAATGTTTTTCGTTTTTTTTTTATTATTGAACGCCTGCGTTACCGTATCTATTACCTAATGGCATAACTCTGATGCAGTGACTGATGGGTTCTTACAGATTATTGCTGACGAATAGCTATCACTAAAATAATATACTAGAAGATTGTAAGCACACGGGATCGCTCATTAACAGTCCCCTAACCATAGATATTTATTTTAATTATAATCAAAGATGACAGAAGAGGCCTACGTTTTACGATTATCATAATATATTAGTATACAAAAATGTAAAAAAGGAAGCACAAAAATTATAAATCGAACATAGGTTTGCAAGCAGTCGTCAAACCGCTAAGCTCATTAAATTTTGCTAAATGTGTGGGTTTTTTTTTGCGATTTCTTACTTTCTGGTACTCAAACCTTAGTTGATCCGATATAATTTTTTGATTTTTGTATGAAACAAGATTGATAGGACAGGCATTTTTGGGAGATTTGCTCGTTTTCTTGCTGTACGTATTAGTTTTTTCAAAATCTGTGAATGCAGATCAAAATGTTTCAAATCGGTAAATTTTAGCGACAACGGTTTAGGTACCTGCCCTTATAGCCGCATCTAAAAAAATCACGCTGTATATTATGTCATGATTGACAGCTTAGCCCCATAAAGATTAAATCTGTAAAAACGCAATATTCAAACCTTTTAACTCGTCTTTTTACGATTTGTGGTAAACTAAAGAATAATACGAACAAATTGCAACATTGCTCATCCCCCAGAGCATGTAGCGTGATATTTTGTTGCCTACGATTCTGACCAGACTTATAGGAAATATCTAAACAAAATCTATCTGATACTTTTTACGTGATGCTGGAATATACATACAGTTTCAGACAAAGAGGTAAAAAGAAAAAAACAGCATTAGAATCGTTACTAGATCTCGCAAAAAATACTGAAAAAAAAACAATGAACAATTTTGTTTTTTATAGGAAATATCTAAACAAAATTTGTCTGCTATCCAGCGTGAAAAGTTAGTCCTTCTCCAGGTCATGGTCTATATGTGTGGCAAAATTTTATCCAGATCTGTTCAGCCGTTTTGGCGTGAAATGGCGTCTCTTCTGAAGGTATTTTCTTCCTCCAATCGATTCACGCGAGTCGTACTTTTTCATAATAATACATATTTAGTTGGAAAATAGATTGTTGAATAAAACAATCTTCGAAGAAACAATGAAATCATTAATGTATACCTACTATTGTTAGGTATTAACATCGATCACTAATAAAGAAGTTCTTTTATTAGTGATCGATGGGTATTAAGAATATTCAAGGTTAACAAGTGTGATGATTCCCGTCAGTGCGATTGTGTCGTGATTGTATCGTGTTACTGTGTGTATCACTTCGATTCCTTTCGGCACTAACACAATATATCCTTGGCAAGAAACCACATCTACTACTTCCACAAGATGGGACACATCAGATGTCCAGCCACTTCGATATGACCTGCGAATGACGCCGGCGACACTTCTGGAGCAGCCGATCTATTACTGTCTAGAGCTGTCATGCAACCTGATGCTAGGGATCAACACTTTTCACAGCTCACTTCACCTAAGCTTTCACGGTGAGATTTCGCAGAATACTTCGGCATGATATAACGGAGCTGGTAGTCTAGCACCAGAGCAGAGCCAACGCGCCCAGGTAGGAAACATCTGTTACATAGCGCTTTTGTAGATCTACGTAGATATTGTCGAAATGGGGTAGTTTCATTCGAACTAGCTCAGCGGGCACGGATACCCGCTGCACTAATGGCGCTAACTACTTCTACTAGCCATAAAATTTACCGTAGTTAGAACAGGAAGTATGTTTATGAGTGATTTCTTAGTGATACAAACACTTTTACACGTCAATCAAATTTTAAAACTAGATGAGATCGGCGTTTCCTATCTGACTACTCTGCGAAGAAAGGCCGAAACAAATTTAGAGGCCACAGTGTCTTTTAAAGTCCAGACATAGTGTTGGTCAGATCATGTGAAGACCATGTAAATTGGTGTTTGTAATGATCTTATGATGATAGCTAATGCCAAGGCCAGCACGAATGAGAGCCACACGAATGTTTTTGCATAAACACAAAGACGTACATGTTAATGTGTTTGTAACGTTGTGTTTGCGATACGTTACAGTGAACGCTACTAATTTGTTGCTATCTCCATATTATTATAAAGGGTGAGACCAATATTGCCCGCACTTGGACTTATGTACATCATTGCAAATGGCAATGTACTTGAATTTAACATGTATTGCTAGACACATTTAAAAAAAAATTAAAAAAAAAAACGTCATAAATGCAATAATGCTTTTTAATGTGAAAAGTTTTTTAAATTGTTTAATAGTTTATGATCACAGCTAGTTCAAAGAACGAAAATAAGATGAACATCCTCCGGCAGGCAGTCCGCCACCGAGCATACTGACTAGTCATTAATAACATTCAACAATGCTCAAGAAGCATTGTAACGTCGAACAAAACAAGTTGTAGTTAGTTTCTCAATATGAATGACGGGTAAAGCAGATGTCTTTCATAGAACCTTATTTCAAGGGTATTTTAATAGACTCCTTCAAATTCAAACGTGACCGTTCACTAAGATTGTGTTGTGTGTTTCCTACAAAATAACGAGGTTTCCAAAAAAAATTTTTCAATGTGCAGCAAACAAACTCTGAACCTACGGTAACTTATGTAATGAGTATGGCCAGAGATGTGTTTATTTCACTTAAGCACTGTGTTGTCATCGTGTTACACTCACCGATGTCGGGACGCGGAGTCTATCGACACTAACACACACACACGGGACGTCCTGTCTCGTCAGGCGCCGCGAGCAAACTACCAACCCCGAGTGCCATCCGCCGCGCCTCCCCCTTCCTCGCCTCGCTGGAGAGCTCGCCGCGGCTCCGCACCCCGCACCCCGGCGACAAGCCACGCGACGCACAAAGAGGGGATCAGCTCATCAGCCGCTCCAGAATCCCGATATCGACGATACTCAACCGACACACTGTGCACTGCCACGACACTGATATGCTGCACCGTACCTACTCGCTACAAGTTACAAGGTTACAACAAAAGTAATTAATTTTATTTATTTATAAAGGTACACCATCAGCTCCTGTGTATAGTATATCTTTTTTTTTTTAAGTACCTAGTGTAGGTGACAATATCCTCGGACTTAGTCGCCAATGCCAAGTTAACCAGCAATCTCAGAAATAGGTATAATAATGTTAAAAATAAAGGCTCTAGAATTAAAAATTATGGAAAAATACTTCCTAAACATAAACTACTTAAACTTAAGTATCGCAAAAGAAAAACCTGAAACAACATCGAGATGTAACCGCAACCTGTATAGCGAACGTTGGTTGTACAACACAATCACGTAATTGTCTCGAAAATCATGCATGATTGAGCTCACAGTGACACATTGTGAAGCCGCCGGCGGCGTGACGACCGATTACACGCGGTTAATTGATGGTCGCGAGCTGGCGATGTAACGGTAACCAGTGCTTCAACTATCAGCAGAAACAGAAGACCCACTCCACACATCATGAAAGCACGTGAGCCAACTTCTCGGCGCGAACAAGACGACTGCAGTAGTGGTAGTCATCTGGCATGGCGAATAGTGATTTTATTTTGAAGGTTTTTTTACACAACGCTATTTGAAGTTTTTCACTATTCTGTTTAAGGTCGCAGATCGTAGGCGAACTAGGTGGTAGGAGTTTCCGAGCCACTAAACCAGATGTTACACATAGCTATTCGTCAAAAAACACGATCTCAAATGATGAATCGTTTATGGTAACACGGACAATAGTGTACGTATTTGTTCCTTCCATTACTTCAGTTTGAAATATAAGGAGAGTATAACTGAATGTTAACTTATTACTCGAATAGATTAGAAGCTTCGGGACAATTTTTAATTCAATTATACAGTACTGTTTCTTTTTTAAACTTTAATCTCTTGTGCACTGTACACCAAGACGCTTAGCCCGTGCAGCAGTATTCTGCTCGTCACGGGCCTTGTCGATATGCTGTGCGAGTGCGCGTGTGGTGTGGTGTTCAGTTATGTAGCGCACGCGTCTCATTGAGATGGTAATGCGCGCGCGGTATATACGGTGCCGCTGCCGCCGCTCCGCACTCGCACGCCTCTCGCCTCCTTCACTGTGCTAGTGCTCACCTGTCGCGTATCGTTACTGCATCATACGTTATGACGTGGCGCTTCTCGTTTGTCGCGGTACTGCTACCGCACTGCTGCTGCTTGTGGTATTTTGTTACACCAAAATCACATCTTATTATCTATTTATCTATTTAACACCTGAGGAGCGTTGTGCACAGCAATTCTTTCTATGATTCAGTAGGTACTAAAGTTTTCATGAAAATTGTAGGACACTCATTTAACTTACATTTGTTTATCTGATAATTGTTGTACTGCTGAAAAGCAAACCTTAAGCTACCTCTGTCTATTTTCCACATCCATTTAATTATATCGTTTCATGTGATCTCTTATTATTTTCCTTTTATTGAATGTTGTGACATTTTGTATCTAACATTGTCATCTGTCAGTTTTTCTTTTTCTATGCTATATAGAGCTATGAGGTCGTCTATGTATTGTAAAGGTATCTTAAAACTAGCGTAAAGCCAGGTTCTCACTGTAAGCCATCTTTATTGTTCCTGGTCGATAACCAATTAAGAAGTATTTGGATTTGAAACTTAAATAGTCACTTCTAGAAGGTCCGCCAGGGGCTATTTAACCGTTACTTTTCACCAGGTTCTTTTAACTCCGTTCTTTTGACTCCTTCTTTTGACTCGCCCGTTGGCTCGCCCTGTTGGCTTCTTTCGTTCCGCAATTTTTCTTACTCACCAGTTTATGTTTTTCTAAAAGCTACTTAAATATAAACCTTCATAAAAGTTATTCTCAGTGAATTTATTATAAACATCTTGTGTGCGTAAAGGTGTTCCGACTCACTCGATCACCTCCGACCCTCCCACTTGCGTCTACGAGAGGAGTTCGAGACGTATTGCAGAGATCTGAAAACGTGGCGTGAGACGCCGCCGCCTGAAGATTGAACACCACACGGTTTGCCTCCCTGCCTAACAACAACCGACGTGGCTCCCTCACAACGGGCTGCGGGCTGGTGGAGCGGCTGCTGCGAGCTTCCACTCGACAGACTGCGGGCCGGAGGAGCGACCGACGCGTGCTACTTCAACCTCGAGCTACTGCGCGACCGTGAGCTCCCTCATGTCAGACTGCGGGCCAGAGGAGCGGCCTACCCGAGCTTCTACTAATTACTTAATACTAGCGGTGGGTAATCTTTATTCCGGCAAGTGAATTGATTCATTTATTCCGACTCCGGGTCCGGTACCGGTTCACCTTATTTATTCCTTTGGCACCGTTTGGCACCGGCACTCACTCGCTCATTTTGGTTCCCCGGTTTCGCAGAACATTTTATTCATTTGGTTCACTGGATCATTTGGCACATTTTGAATTGAACAGTTGGTTAGTTAGAGCGATACAACGTGTTCCGAGTACTTCCGAGTGACTTGAGCGAGTGAACGAGAGTGAACAGTGAACGCGCGCTCCGGAATCATTTGGTACCGCGGTGCCGGTAAGGATTGTGAGGAATAAATAAGGTTTACGTATCCGCGTTCGGTACCGGCTCCTTTGGATCAGTACCTACCTCCGGAGTTACCCACCGCTACTTAATACCTTTTTCTACGTAATTTTGTATTTTAAAAATTATATTAACTTGTAACTACGTTTGGCTAGTCGGCTAAACGTTTGTTTGTCTACTTATTTAAAATCTATTTATTTATTCAAATCTTAAATTCAATCGCTGACGTACAACACACAGCCTAAACCACTGGGGTCTAGAAGCTTGAAATTTTGCGCAATGTTTATTAAATAGACTTTGATTTTACTATTAAAAAACAAGCTTTTTTGGAAATTAAACCCGTCAAGAAGTCAAACAGGGAATAAAAGTTTGCATGACAGTCCCTAATTTTTACTAATGGGGAAACCCATCGGGAAACTGCTAGTCTTTCATATTAATGTTTAATATCATACAACTTGTTACACATATTATACATATTATTAGTTATTATGTTATTATTAGTTATACATATTATTATTTATATCAAACAACATATCTACAACTTCATTATCAAGATGATATGAGGAGAATATTATTATCATCGATTTAAAACTCAAAACAGTACACTCTGACGCGTTGTTTGTCCGCAGAGGTGCGGCGCCGGCGGCGCGGATGGGACGCCGCTGTTCAGCCTGCTCACTCTCCTCGGCGCGTACGTATCTACGTAATCGGATCGGTCGGATCGAATACAAAACGTGTAGTGCTGTGTTTTTATAACACATGGTGTGAGTACTATAAAACTACCATTTATTAGGTATTTGCTTTATTGACTTGAATGTGCCTTTTGATATTTAACTCAAATGTCTCGTTGTTTAGATAATTCGATTCCCTTCAAAATGGTTGAGCTGAAGGGTGCTGATCCATGCGTCATGTTGCAGTTGTCATTCCACTTGGAACTGGTCATCTTTTAGTTGCCACGGCTTATTTAATTACTTATTTTATTTTGAATTGTATTGTTTTGTGTTCACTGCTGTTTTTTTTTTAAAGAGTGTCCATGGGTTTCATGCCCGTTCTTCTCCATAGGAACCAACTACGCTTTCTCTTTAATTCAGAAGCTTGTAAATGGTTTAATTGAAATAAATGCTTTGAATGTCAGTTTTTTGACTTTACCATATTGATGTACAATGTTACATGTAGCGGTACCAATACAAATGGTAGCAGTCTGTTGAAGACGCTGCTGCTGGACGTTATTCCCTAATCAACATTTTGTATTAGGTATCTATCAATCTCATGCGTTTTATGCTACAGATACATCAATCACTAATAATATTAGTGATCGATGTACAGATATAATGATATAACAATAATAAATAGTATCTTATGTTTAGGTGCAGTTGAAAACCAGCGTCAGGCACTAGTTGTCTGGCATTTTTTTTTGCTGAACTTGGCCTTTTTGGCGCAGCCGTGAGGCACACTACCCTGCTAGTTTCATACTTCGCACTGTACACTTTCTTTTATTGTTACTCTTATAATTTTTACCTGCTTTGTGTGCCTTTTAGTCTGTGCTAAATAAACGATTTTTCTTTCTCTTTCTTTCTTTCTTTATTCTAGTACTGTTGTATAATGTATTATGTCAAAATTATGTGTTAAATCCTTTTTTTTAAACAGAAAGAAAAAGCAGATATCACGCCTACCCTCAGCCCCAGCCACCCACCATCATCACTACAATCATCTTAGAAGTAATTTACGTGTAATTGTTGTTTACTATTATTTATACATAACTCAAACTCACTCAAACTCAAATCATTTATTTCAATTAAACCATTTACAGGCACTTTTGAATTGTCAAGGAGTCGGTCAGTCACAAAAATAAAGCTAGTTGCCCATTCCAAAGCGTAGTAGGTACCTATGGAGAAGAACGGGCAAGAAACTCCATGGACACTCTTTTAAATAATAATGTTTTTACATATATCTTAGTTACATCGATTAATGTTGACACTATAAGTGAGAACGATGTACAAAAAACCGTACACGTTAAAAGCGTCCAGAGTGCATCAAAACATAATTAAAAACAATCCAGCTAATTAATTATTAAAATAAGCCGTGGCAGCTAAGAGATGACCAGTCCCAACTGACGGCGCCCGTTCACGAACATGACGCATGGATCAGCACCATTCAGCTCAACCATTTTGAAGGGAGCTAAATGATCCGACACACGCGCCACCGTCAACGAGACATTTGAGTGAGCATGACATACTATCAGCCGCCAAGGCACATTCAAGTCAATCTATGATATTACCCGGTAAATGGTAGCTCTATAGTACAAAGTACTCACATCTGTGCAATGCATCTATATAATAAAAAGGAGATTGAGTTTATATAATGCAAATAAATTCTTACTATCTTCAGCAGCTTCAAGTGTTTCAAATGTCAATTAATTAGTTGTGGTGTGGAGCAGGACCGGCATTAAGCCAGGCATTTTTATCAGTTATATAATCCTCCAACCTATAATATGCCTGCCTGAATAGTGTGCGTTTGACAAAGGATTTGAATTTTGTCTCATTCAGTTGAAGTATGTGGGGAGGTATTTTATTATAACATATATATTATAACACATTTTATATTTATATTTTATTATAATACATTTAGCTGAATAAATTGTTTTCAAATAAATGTGTTATTTAAACTAGGGACCTATGTACTTTTTTACTTGAGACGGTATTGCGTCATTAAATCTGTAGAATTTAGTGCCTGCTTGGTTTAGCACTAAACTCTGGGTTGGTTGATATTTGGTTGATTTGGTACTATATCTGACTGGTTATGGTTTGGTAGATGGTTTATGATCACTGGTTTAATAATAAGCACTTCTATGGTTTGAAAGCTATATTGAATACTACAATTAATTATAATTATGAAATTGTAAATCTAAGCTAACTTAGCACTAAGATGGTTTTGGTTTGAGTAACGCGAATGGTAGTCGAATACGTACTAACTCGTAATTACCGCGATACACGCATTTATGGAAATGAACGCGGGCAAAAGTGCTTAGCTGTTCGGTTGCAAATATTGCAACGAACATATTCCCGAGCACAAGATGGGATAAGAAAAGATTAACTAATCCTCAAATCACCTTAGTTAAATAATAATTCAAGTCAAATGGTAACCAAAGTAAATTAATTATAAAATGGTGAACAAAGTAAAAGCATTCTAAAATGTTACATAACGGTAAAAGTATAAATTACAGTTATCCGTAAACCTATAGTTATTTATACTATTGAGTCTTCAACTGTAAACACACGCTCTTTTCGCACTGTAGGCAGCGTAGCCCTTTCATTTTTACCCGCACTACGCATAGCACTGGGCCACCGTCTGGTGAAATATGTACTTAAGCCTATCGGTTCACTATCACTTTGCTGACGGTCAGCACTACTCTGCTTTCGCGGATGCACTTCACTAGGCACTCTGGTTGACTCCGCTGTAGTCACCACAGACTCCTGTCTGTGGTGAGGCTCCGCCCGGCTGGTCGTAGAAAGCGAACGGCATCTCACTCTTCTCCAGACCCAGGCTGCTGCCGCGCATAGGACATCTCCTAGCACAATGTAGACGACGGTGTACTGGTGAATGTCATGGACTGATATTTCATCGACCTCTGCTTTGGTGGATTTCAGTGTCTTGATCTGTTCTCCAAGGATGGATAGAGACCTATTCAGGCTCATGTCTTCTGGTAATGCTGTTTCCATGGTATTTCAATGTTAACAATATGGTTTATTTGGTCTAGCTCTGGTACAAGCAGATTTGGTGTAAAGTTTAGTTGGTTTGATTGTTGTTGTAAAGAATACCTACAGTGTGAAATCTTTACTTTTGATAAAGCATTTCTGGTTCATGCTAATGACCCCCGCTCGAGTCAGCTGACGAACGGTAACTTGATCGTCGCATTTGATTTTGATGGAATATGTGTCACAACAGAAATATAGGTATTGTGGCGTTGAGTGTAATTCTACCCATTTGTTTTTGCACGCTGTTCTTTCTGTTTTGCTCCTTTGGTTAATTGGGCTGGTTTCGCAAAAGTTTTCGTCACTTCCCAAATTTTGGATGGGTTTGAAGAGCTCGCACATTAATGATTCTCCGTGGTACAAGCATGTGTCAAGTTCATGTATGGTTTGTACGAAATAAGCATGCTTTTTTAGATTCACTGCGATGTACTCCGATATTGGTGTTATGCTAGTCATACTGTATGTTGTTTGCCGCGGTATTGGTAGTATCCTATATAATTTAAAACTTTCTCTTGCTATGAGCGGGAATGTAATTTCGAAGATAATGTATTTTTCGGTGACTCGAGCCTTTATTTTCAGTAGCTTGTAGATGTGTTGAAGATCTGTCTCTATGTTTTCGATGGGTAGGCCTAAATCTTGAGGCATTTGGCCGTAGATAATTCGTAGCTCTCGTTTGAGCTGCACTGGTGTCAATAGATGCAAACTGATTTGGCCATGGTAGATTTCCGATATTGTATCGATCAAAGTATCCTGTATCTGTTTCAAGTTTTGCATCATATTAATGGTAGCTAAAGCGACTAATGTGAAGTCCTGTTGTATTGTCATCACATCCATTTCTTTTTGCAGCTTGCTGTTAACCTTGTCCAAAGCATTTAAATGTTTATTTATGGTTTTGTGTTGCTTTGCAATTATGTCTTCAGTTCTTTGTAGTACATTGTGCTCTGCTTCGACGATAGATGTCAAGTTCTTCCATAACTGACCTTGGTGTTCTTGGTTACGGTGCACAAGTTCAATGTCCTGCCTGTATTTTTCTGCGAAGCTTTCGTCTAATACTCCGAACAATGAGTTTGCAATTGAGCCGACAGCGTTGATAAGACCTCGTCGTGTTCGTACGCGTTCGCCGTAATGCTGGCTAAGCAACAGCTGGTTGTAGTATTGCAGTTCGTTATAATCGTGACGTATTTGTAGGAGTATCATATGACAGTGAGTTGATTCCATAATCGTTTCACATGTTTTCTCGAGATAGCTTATAAAGTCATTGATGGCTTTGTCTCCTTGCCAGTATGGAGACATGTTAAAATATGTGACTAGTTTCCACTTATCTCGAATCAATTGTACTTTCCCCACAGTGTCAAAGTACAAAGATTTGTTGGTATCAAATTGCGTAATATTATATGAAGCTGTTGTGGGTAATATTATACTTAAGAACAGTACCAATGCCAGTGCAATGTTTACTATCTTGGGGTAGGTACTGTGCGTTCTGATGTTAGGTTGCGGGTGATTACATGGTTCCTTTTCGACTTTAGTCCTTTGATGTTGTAGTGGTTCGCCTTTTTGTGTTTCTGGTATGATTGGTTCCGGTTCGTTTATTGGTAAAACTGATAATTTAACTACAGGACGCTTCATGTAGCCGTTTTTGGTTTTTAGAGTCACTACTCTGACAATTTCATCTTTTCCTGGATGGACTTCCATCACTCGACCCATTGGCCATTTCCCTGCTGGTAAGTTGTCGTCATGTATCATTACTAAATCACCCACATCGACATTCTTCTGGTATTTCATCCATTTGTTTCTGGTTGATAGTTGAGTTAAGTACTCTGTTTTCCATCTCTTCCATAAATTTTCAAATAATTTTGACACTAGATGCCACCTGGTTCTGGAGTCATCTGCTGTGTCAATGATGGTTAAACCTGGTCGTGCTGACAGGAAATGGGCTGGAGTGAGGAAATTTAAATCGTCCGGGTCTTCTGATAGCGCACAAAGTGGTCGTGAATTCAAGCAAGCTTCCAGTTTTGTTAACAGTGTGGCGTATTCTTCATAAGTTAATTTTTGTTGTCCAATCACGCGTTTGAGGTGGTGTTTGAGACTTCGCACAGCTCTTTCCCAAAGTCCTCCCGCATGTGGCCATGAAGGTGCGTTGAAATGCCATTCAATTTGTAGTTCTGTTATCTCTTTAAAGAATGACTCCTTGAACACATTTTGAAGGTGGTCGTATTCTTCTTGCAGCATTCTGTTGGCTCCAACAAAGTTAGTTCCATTGTCGCTATAGATGTGACGTGGAGCTCCACGTCGAGCTGCCATTCTGTTTATTGCGGCTAAGAAAGCTGAGCTGGTTAAGTCTGAGACGAGTTCTAGATGCACAGCTTTCGTCACCATACATACGAAAAGTGCTATGTAGCCTTTGGTAGTTTTTATCCCGCGCCCTTTGTTTGCTTTCACATCCACAAAGCCTGTGTAGTCCACACCACAATGGTAGAAGGCGGTTTCCGGGTTCACTCTGGATGAGGGTAGATCACCCATGAGCTGATATTGCTGAATGGGGTCTTGCTTCTTGCATGTAACACATTGTCGTATGACTTTCTTTGTAGCTGAATATCCGCTGATTATCCAATAAGTTTGTCGAATATTTGATAAAGTAAGGCGCGCTCCACCGTGGTAGGTTAGCTCATGAGCGTATTTAATTATTAGCGTGGTAATTCGATGGTTGTGTGGTAATATGATTGGGTGTTTCATCTCGGGTCTTACTTGTGCGTTTCTTAATCTGCCCCCTACTCGCAAAATACCATCTTTGTCTAGGATAGGGTGCAATGGTAGAAGTTTACTTTTCGAATGCACGTTTGCATTCTTATGTAAGCAACAGACGTCACTGGCAAACTCCATAAGTTGTACAGTTTTAATAATCAGCAGTTTTGCGCGACGGAGTTCATGTAATGTGAGATAAGGTTGACGGCCTGCCTTTGCAGTAGGTAGTCGTAGTATCCATGCAAAAACGCGTACGATTTTTGCGAAGGAATTTAATTTGTTTAGTAAATGGTGGATAATGTTGGGTATGGTCATGGTTGCTTTTTGGTGTTTCTCTGCAACTACTGCATTGGACTGTCTTATCTCTAGGCTGGTTTTATAGGTGGTTTGAGGTATGTCATGGTTATGGAATGATTGAATCCATGATGGCCCTTGCCACCAGGGATCGTGGTGTCGCAATTGTTTGGTTTTCAATCCACGGCTGGCACAGTCAGCTGGATTTTCAATGGTTTTGACATAACTCCATTTTTCTCTTGGTACTGTTTTGGTGATAGTTGTCACGCGATTTGAGACGAATGGTTTCCATCTCGCTGGATCTCCTTGAATCCAACCTAACACTGCTGTTGAATCACTTCAGCAATATATTTCTGGGTTATAAGACTCCAAACAAGTCTGAACTTTTTGCATCAGCTGTGATAATAGTTGGGCACCCATTAACTCCAACCTTGGTATTGATATATTTTTACTAACTGGCACTAATCTTGCTTTTGCTGCAACCAGAGTTACCTCGTTAAGTTTATTTTGTTTAATGACTTTGCAATATATAACAGCGGCATAAGCTTTGTTCGACGCATCACAAAATCCCTGTAAATGTACGCTATTGTTTTTCTTTATTCCTAGCCATCGTTTGACTGTTATGGTATTTATATCTTTTATTTCTCCCCTTAAGTTTAGCCACTTCATCTTGATATCTTCTGGTAATGCGTCATCACAGTTAAGACTTGATGACCAGACGCTTTGGAAAAGCATCTTCATGGTGATAGTTAATGGTGTGAGCCAGCCTAATGGGTCGAATATTTTTGATATGTCGGAGAGAAGTGACCTTTTGGTTGGTTTTGATGAGGATGCTGGCTCCAGTTTCGAGTCAAAAATTAATTTATCCTGTTGCGGATTCCATCCTAGCCCCAATGTTTTCGTTGAGTCTGACTGTTTAAACTCGTAAATTTGCTGGTTCCACAAATCTTTTTCTAAGTCAGCGAGTAATTTTGGTTCGTTTGTGGCCCACTTTCGTAAGTTGAACCCACCCTTGCTGAGTAATTTTATTAGGTCTGATTTTAGTTGTTTTGCTTGTTCCATTGAATCTGCTCCGCCACAGTAGTCATCCATATAGAAGCACTCTTCTAATGCTTTTGCTGCATCGGGAAAGTTTTGTTTCTCCTCGGCAGCTAGTTGTCTTAAGCACATCATAGCCAAAAATGGTGCAGGCTTTGTGCCATAAGTTATGGTTGTAAGTTGGTACGTCTGAAATGGTGTGTATGGTGAGTCCCTCCATAGTATTTTCTGATAAGACTGATCTTCAGGATGCACCATTATTTGTCGAAACATTTTCTCTATATCAGCAGTGTAAACGTACTGATACTGTCTCCATTTTAATATCAGCTCCTGCAGATCTTGTTGTAGGTTGGGACCTCGGTACATGACGTCATTCAAGCTAAGTCCTGATAATGATCTAGCGGACGCGTTGAACACGACACGCAGCTTAGTAGTGGTTGACTCAGCACGAGTGACGCAGTGGTGTGGTAGGTAGCACTCGGGTTTCGTACTTGTTACTGACGGCATCATATGGTTTAAGTTAAAATACTCGTTCATAAACTTTGTGTATTCTGTTTTCAATTCGGGATCTTTCTGTAACTTTTTCTCTAAGTTACGAAATTGTGCCAATGCTAATGGTTTAGTGAGGCCTAGCTTTTCCTTGGTTTCTGGTTTGAACGGCAGTCGGACTTGGTATCTCCCATTTTCTAATCTCTCTGTTGTTGTCCGAAAATATTGCAAACATTCATGGTCTTCGATAGACCGTTCACTCTGCTGGTTGATGTCTTCATTTTCCCAAAATCTGCGTAAATCTTCCGTATTGTGAAGAACGACATTGCACCTGTATCTAGGTGTCATTGTCCCACAAAGCAACCATCCTAATTGCGTTTGTTGGGCTATTGGTTGATCCTCGCTATCACCTCTCAAAAGGCCACCTAAAGCTATCTTGCAATATACATCTGCTCCAAGCAGTAAGTCCACTGGTCGGCTGGTATTAAATTCTGGGTCTGCCAAAGTAATATTTTGTATGTGAGGCCAAGATGGTTTTATAAATGATTTGTTTGGTAAACTTTTGATCAAATTGTTCATTATAAGGGCCTCTCCTTCTAATGCAAACTCACTATAAATTTATTTAATTCTAATGGTCATTGCCCCCTTGCAGCTGTTTTCTTTTTCTCCTACGCCAAATATGGTTCCTTTGCAAGAGTGCCTTCGTAGTTTCAAAACTTGTGCTGCCTTCTCACTTATCAAAGAAATTTGAGAACCCTGGTCAATCAAAGCCCTCATGGTATGGTATGTGCCATCGTACCCTGGAACTTCCACTAGGGCCGTAGCTAAGAGTGTCTCGGACACGTCATCCGAAGATACATTGGTTGAAGCTGCTGCTTGTTCATCATTGGTCATGCATGATGTCGCAAGTGTGTGTACAGCCTTATGGTTTAGTTTTGCTGATGTGTTTGGCCTGGTTTTGGTTGTAATTGCGTCATGCAATAAAGAATTATGTTTAGAGTTGCATTTGCGACATGTTTTATTTGAAAAACAAGGTTTATTTAAATGGTTGAATAGGCAATTTGTGCAACAGTTTAGATAGTTGGCAGTTTTTAGTTTTTGCTCATACGACATTTGCAAAAATTGGGTACACATCCATAACCCGTGGTCAGCATTACACAATGCGCAGGTGATTGACCGCGACACGTGTAACGACTTCGTATGGTTTGTCATATTATTTAGATAGTTTTTATTTGATGACTGCTGGTTATTATTTGAACTGTAGTATTTCTTCTGGTTTGCTTGATAATGTTGATGGTTTTGTGGTTGGGTTGTCATCTTTTGGTTATTTGTTTCTTGTTTACGGCGGGATCCTTCTAAGGCGATAAACTTGGTTTCCAAGAAATCTAGGAATTCTTGAAGGACTGGTAGTTCCCTGGGATTCTTCACCGACTCAATGTATTCCGTGAATGACTCACTGTCAAGTTTCTGTGTTAACAACAGGACCAACAGTGAATCCCAGGTGGTGATATCTACTCCTAGGTTCTGAATTGCGTAGAGACATTCATTGGTCACATCATGTAGTTTTTTGATCGCCACTATGGATTGTTGCTGCATACTGGGAAGGTTCAGTAGTATGTTCACATGTGACGTGAAAATAAGTCTACTATTGCCATATCTGTGGCTCAGTATTTCCCAGCATACCTCGTAGTTCTCTGAACTAATCGGAAGATGGTGAATCAGACGCTCAGCTTCTCCTGCTACTTTGCTCTTTAAAAACTGCATTTTTTGAGCGTTTGATAGCGATGGATTTTTGTGGATGGTTTCTGTGAATAAGTCTTTAAACGACGTCCATTGGTGGTAATTGCCTTGGAATATTGGTATATCCATCTGTGGAGTTGATTTGTCGCGATGTGATACAGACCACATTTTGGAGTTGATGGTTTTCTTCGAGTCGTTATACATTTTCTCATATCTGTTGAATTCCTGTTGGTACCAGACATCCTCAGCACCGTTTTCATCTTCTATTTCCCAGTGCAGGCTATCTATAACAGCCCAACGACTCTGAAGAGACTTTAATGCATCGTCGAACTCCCACTTGTTCTGTAATTGGTCGATTTCTATGGTTGCTACTGTTCTCATGAAAGTTCTAAATTTGATAGTCTGCTTTTTTAACATTCCTTCTAATTTACTGTCTTCATTTGAATCTCGCGTATCCCTAGGTTGCTGTTGCCGTGCGTGTGAATGAGACGAATCCCCTGCTTGCTTCGATATATCCGCGTCTGTCGGCGGCTGGTAAGGTTCTTGCTGCTTTGACAATAATTGTTCCATAGTTTTGGTTATTAGCTGTTTGATGGACAAATAGACTTCTTCCTTATCAAAACAATTTTTCGAGAAATAAATATGGTCAAATTCAGCAAGTTCACAACACTTTCTATGGTTGCGTTGATATTCTCTCCAATAATTTTCTAATATTTCCAACTTCCGCTTCCAGTAATCAGAAGTTTTTCGTTCAGATCCGTCTTTCTTGATGTTAGTTAGAAGCTTAACCAAGGAGTCGTAAATCTCCGTTTGGCTGACTGCTAACTCCTCCATTTTTCCGACGGTCAATTAAATGCGCAAGTGAAAATAAAGTGTATAAAATGGTTTGATCTGACCTTATATTCTCCTTACGCGACAGCTGCCCAATTTTCTTCCGAACTTGATCTCACTGCCTACTTATTCTCCCTACTACTGGTAAAATACAAAACACTGGTTACAAGGTCCCGGCGCACAAACACTTCACTGTACTTCGCGAACCGAGGCCCTTGATGCTCGAAGGACCATGTAGAATTTAGTGCCTGCTTGGTTTAGCACTAAACTCTGGGTTGGTTGATATTTGGTTGATTTGGTACTATATCTGACTGGTTATGGTTTGGTAGATGGTTTATGATCACTGGTTTAATAATAAGCACTTCTATGGTTTGAAAGCTATATTGAATACTACAATTAATTATAATTATGAAATTGTAAATCTAAGCTAACTTAGCACTAAGATGGTTTGGTTTGAGTAACGCGAATGGTAGTCGAATACGTACTAACTCGTAATTACCGCGATACACGCATTTATGGAAATGAACGCGGGCAAAAGTGCTTAGCTGTTCGGTTGCAAGTATTGCAACGAACAAAATCAAGTTGTCACAATATGACGGTTTTACGTTGTCGTATCAATATCATTAATGTTCTAGTCATACATATAACTGGAGGAACAGTGAGTAAAAGGTTAAATGTACTCGTTTTCTGACTATGATACGAGTACCTACCTATGTCATCGTACCTAATAAACATGACTTCGTTGTCAGGATCGGATCATTCTTCAATATCTCGACCTTAATAATACCAGTGCGCTTAAATAACACTACAATGATAAAGTTCTCGACAGTTGGCCATTCTGACATATGACCGTCGTCGCGCGTTTGTTTCGGGTTTCAACTCTTCACCATTTATAAGAACATTAGTTTCTACTTGTATAACATGAGGTATCGTAAACTTAACACATTAATTATTTTTCTCTTCAATAAGTAAGTTATTAACATTAAACCAGTTAACAACTTTAGCGACAGCGCTATTAACCCTAAACATATTTTCGAGTTACACATTCAATAAACATTAGTCATTTTAACTAACAAAATGAAAAGATAATATTTTTCTCGAAATGATATTTAATTAGAAAAAAATAGGTTAAATAAGATGTAGTATTAAGGTTTCTTAAAACTATTGGACACATTAAAAATGTTAATCTCTCACTGGGGGACCCTCATTCTTACTACAGATCCAGGTGATCTTTTTCCGTTATCATCAACTCTGAGTCCTATCGCTTAAGTAAGAAGCAAGAAGATTCAGTGTGGCGTTCCGGATTCCATAGTGGTGCAGTTTCCTGATTAATGTTTCATGAAAAACACAATCGAATGCCTTGGGCAAATCGCAAAAAATGCCCAAAGCATCGGATTTGTCCCCCCATGCACTATTAACATGTCCTAAAAGATCAACATATATCAGCAGTCGAACGACCTCTTGTAAAACAGAACTGTTTGTTATGCAGTAATTTATTTTTATTAAAAAACTTTGCATTTGATCTAAAATATGGTTTTCTAAAATTTAACTAAAGTTAGGTAGCACTGAAACATATCTGTAATTAGTAGGGTCTGATGTACTACCCGAATAAAACAATGGTATTATTTTACTGTTTTTCATAAGATCAGGAAACTCACCACGGTAAATACAAATTATTAAAAATAAAAGCTAGAGTAGGTGCTAAAATGTTTATAATCGACTTAGCAACGTCCACATTGTAACCCAATAGATCTGCGGTCTTTTTAGCATTTAATGGAAAATAATAATAGAATAAGACATTTATTTCAGACGTAGTCCATTTATTGTTAGTAACATAAATCTTACAAAGCTATTGTTAGTACAAATAAAACACAAAGTAGTGCCAGTTTATGCCAGGCCCTGTACACAACCACCCACAGTGAGCAGTCGCATCCAGTACCGCCACATCGGCGAGTCCCAGCGGTCCACCAACACGCTCAGAAGGCTGTTAGAGCTGTCCGCATGCGCTTCATAAGAGATACACAACGCTTCCCCATGATGGCATGAAAACCATCCACGCTATTCACCGCAAACATTGTTAAAGCGCTGCAGTGGCGCGGCAGCCCGAACAGTACCCTGAGCGCGTTATTATACTGGACTCGCAGAGAACTGTATGTACGCTGCTTATACTTAGTCCACAGGCTGCAGATGTAGAAAGATTGACAGAAGGCCTTAAATAATGTGACTTTGACTTGCTCGGTACTGCAAACCTGCGGGCCAGCATGTTACAGCGCACAGACAGCGCCATGCGCTCCCTCTCCAAATCAATCTTGTCACATAAATCCTTTGAGACCCAGTGACCTAGATATTGAAATTAGGCACTCTGTTTAAGCTGACACCGCAAAGATACAAGGGAGGTACACCGCAAAGATACAAATGATTTATTACCAGCCGTAAACACCATCACCTCACTCTTCTTCACATTATATCTGAGTCCATGGTTTCGAGCATACTTTCCACACATATCTAGCAGTCTGCGCATGTCATTGATCGACGGGCTCAGCAGCACCATGTCGTCAGCGTAGCATAATGTGTGAAAGGTTTTAAATATATATCTACAGGAAATTTCATTGGAAACGAAATTGCGAACCACAAAATGGAACGTTTTCTTTAAGTAAAGACTTTGCAGCTGTTAGCGATAAGTTTAGAGATTTAGTAGTCGATACGGGAATCTCTGCAAATTAATTTTCAAAGGCCGCGGTGACTTGATAATCTGATTTAATAATATTGTCATCAATAGCAAGGCTGTAGTCACTACTTCCATTGCATGATCTTCCCGTTTCGCTATCAATGATATTCCATGTCATTTGATTACATAACTACTATTTTTAATCTTGGAAATCAAGTAACGTGACTAACGTAAAAGTTTGTTGTATGGCCATACAACACAGTACATGCAAATGATAAATCAAAGGTGTGTATATAATTGATCTATCATTTGCTTTCTTTACACTTTTGCAAGAGGTTGCCTATCTATTGTCCTATATTCTTATTTAAATGAAAATCAATGCCATTAATTGGTTCCAAATTATTGACAGAATAGTTTAACGTCAGTGAATTGGCCAAAATAAGCAAGTGGATAAGCCAAATTCTTGGCTGTAAAAGAAAAAAAATATGCTACCTACAGAGCTATCTTTCTTTTAAAATAGTTTAAAAGATAGTACATAACCATAAAATACTAATCTTTTCTCAAATACAAATTATTACCTACATAATTGTTAGTATCAATTAGATGAATTAGATTATTATTAAATGTAAAATTATGCAATGTCATATTGATTTCAAATCTTAAGTTATTTTGTTCTTGTGGCAAACTGTTACTATAAGGAATGTAAAAAACACAATTTTTCTTAAACTAAAATGACACAATGTTCTTTGATATTGTAGCAAGTCTCCTTTGTTCACGTTTCCCTGTTACTCATAAAAATTAATAATGTAGTGTCCTGGTAAAGCTACTTATATGTATGCACAGTACTCTAACCTCCGCATTTCCATGACGTTCTGGTAATACTCACCCTGACTTCTATTGCCGTTATCAGCGCTTTCAGTGCACCCTGCGCAGGCAACCTTTATATGACCGTAGCTACGAGAAGAGCGCCATGATGTCATTTCTTTCATAACATCAAATATGGAACAAGCAGGCATACAGTAGTTTATTACAGAATATCCCGGATATTTATCTGTCACCTCAGCGCAAACTAATATTATATCATTTTGTCTGATTGTGATAAGGAATGTGTGTAGGTATGTAATTGTGAGAGGGATGTGAGTGTTGGATGCGGGTATGTGGGGGGAGTGTGGATGTGTGTTTTTGGATACGAAGAGTAAAAATTCAAGATAGTGTTTCTAAAGTTTCTCAGTCTCATCATCAGTTTTGGAAAGAAGGAACTAACGAACAGTAATTTTGCATTAGGAATATGTTGAAATCGTAAAAAAAAACATAGATCAAAAATGTTCCCGGCGTAGATATAAAAGTATGTTTTTGCTGTTGTTGTAGAACTCTAAAATATGAAGGATTGATACATTTATCAATTACTAGCTTTTGCCCGCGACTTCGTCTGCGATCCAGAATAAAAAAATAGCCTATATTCTTCTTGCGGTCATGAACTTCAAATGTTCCAAAATATATCCAAATCCGTTCAGCCGTTTTAGCGCGAAAGCGTAACAAACAAACAAACTTACTTTCGCATTTATAACGTAATATATAGTTATGATAAAAGAAAATAAAAATATGTTGTTTATTTTTGGTTTACTGGTTCATTTTTGTTTTATGTGGTCAGTGTGTGTGTATAGGCGCGTGCGTCTCATTGAGATGGTAATGCGCGGGCGGTATATACGAGGCCTACGCCACCGCTCCGCACTCGCCGACCACTCGCCACCCGCACTGTGCTAGTCCTCAGTGCTACTTCACACACAGTAACACCCATCATGAAGCGCTACTCGTTGGCCGCGCTACTGCTGCCCGTGCTGCTGCTGCTGCTCGTGAGTTATACCATCCTTTTTGTGTGATCGTAAAGAAAGCGGCTCAAAGAGCATTAGCTGAGTTGAGAATGTTGAGGTGGATGTGTAGTGTGACTACTTAGAAATTTTAAAGTTAGAAACAAGTATAGAGGAAGTTTGATAGGGGCGCCAGCAACTAGAAAAGTTAATGCAACCTGGGTAACACACAGTGATAAATATTTTTAAAATCTGATGAATGGAGGGCAAGAGAGTGACCAAGAAAATATTGATAGAATGTGTACAGACAAATGAAAACTGATTATGGAGAATGGAAGAGGGAAACTTTTTCCACCGATCTCACCATGGGATACGGGCAGGTAGAAGATGAAAATTTGTGCTATTATATAATATCTAGATCATAATATAGATTAAAATCCTAATCCAAATCTCTAGACACAAGCTTCCTAAAACAAACTCAATGGCCTTAACAGCATTACAATGGAATCGTCGCAAACATAAAATACCTACGTTTTCGACGAATCAAAATAAGTTGTTGGGTTTCGAAAGTATTAAACATAATTGTTCTTATATAAACTAATAATAACCTGTTGATCTTTTCATGAAACCAATTACAATATAAGTGACGGGACCTAGTATCTTGTTCATTATCATAATGAAGCAGGGACGTTGGCGCTGCCTGCCAGAGTTCGTCTGTAAGAACAACAGCGAAGGCCTCACTTTACATGTTATGAATGGAAACATTATCCGCTCCACACTGTCGCTGTACGTGCTCTTGAATATTAGCCTACTTTAGTAACGAGCCGATCAATGTTTTGGTATCTTCACACATCTCATCGCTATCCATGTCACTAGTATTCATTTCTAAATTCGAAACATCCATCCATCATAATTATTTCTTGTTGCCAACTGGCCACACACAACATTAAATGTATCTTCTATAGTTTGTCGCTGCTGTGGTCACTGTGTGTGGTGCTGCATTGGCCCGTTGCTTGTGTACTAACAAGTTGTTTGTCCACAGTGGTGCGGCGCCGGCGGTGCTGACTCAAGCCCGCTGTTCGGCCTGCTCAGCCACCTCGGCGCGTACGTATCTACAATTTTATATCATCACACGTTAATAGTTGTACCCGCAGCCCTGAACATTCTTCCAAGAGTATTCTTCTTGAGGCAACCAACTGAAAAACAAAGTTAATGGTTACGGATTGGTTCACGTCAAATAATCTAATTCTCAATGCCAATAAAACGAAATACTTCAAAGGCATACTGTTCTATCAAAGACTTCTTGGACGAATATAATAGTTGGTCGCTGTGATTAACTCAAGACAATGCTTATGTTCGTTCTCCAGAATTAGCTTTCCTACTGACAGGTCATAAAAGTTTATTTATTTGTATTTTTTTTTATTTGACTGTGTACTCATATGTACGTAAATTAATTTTTAATTATTTTCATTTATTATTGAAATTATCTACTCATTACAAGGTTTTTTTAATGAGTTGTATAGCAATATGTGGTTAGCTAGCGACCTTGACAATTGATCATATTATTCTTACCTGAGCATTCGCCAACAAGTTCGTCATGCTCTATTGGATGTAACTGCTTGCGGTAGCGTCGGGGGTCGGATTGCCTCCTTATCTCAAATATGGCGAGGTGGCAATGGCTGACCTTTGCGTTATGCTCGTGAACGGGTGCTGCTTTTGGTGACTGGTCAACTTGCTGACCATGGTTTTATTACTGTTATTAGTAATTAATTGTTTATTTAATTCCTTACTTTACTTCGATGGTCCTAGTTCATAATTTGTGTGAAAATAATTTGGCATTGCATAAGTAAGCTGTCACGCCCTCTATGACAGTATGAAGGTTTTTTTTTGTTATTGTTAATGTATAGTTTTCATTCTATTAATATTGGCATGGCTAGCTGACGTAAGGTAAGTAATTTTATTTGATTTTCTGTGTTTCGTAATGTTTTTACTATGCATAGGTACCTACTCTTGTGAAAAATCTAGTTTTTTTCTAACTGAACAACGCTGTTGCTGCTGAGGAGTTTGTTAAACCCATTCTTTTTCCCAGCTAAAGCACTAGGAAGTGGTGAAAAGCGGCGTTTTTGGGACTGTCATAAGTAAATTCGAGGTTAGAAAATAATTTACTGGACTTTAAAAGAGACTGTGACCTCTGAGTTTGTTTCGGACTTTCTTCTCAGAGTAGTCAGATAGGAAACGCCGATCTCATCTAGTTTTTAAAATATGATTGACGTGTAAAAATGCGTGTACAAACCTGCTTACAGAAATAAAGTCATTTATCCTTTAATTGATTCTTAGCCTAAATTTTATAAGTCACTTTTGACTTGAATTTTCAAACAAGCAAAATAATGAAAAAACATTGAAGTGATGAACAGTTTCAATAAATATGGTGATATCGACTTATTTTTCTATTTCGTCAAGTTCTAAACAAACGAAACTAAAGACAAAAATGTCATATGCAGTCACAATGCTGTTATAAATAATTATGAAGAATGTATTAGTAACAAGTGCAGTAAGTGAGAAAGCGTTGAACTTGTCATGATGATGTATTGTGACGTGTTGCAGTACGAACGGCACTAGTTTAGCGGAAACGCTGCTGCTGGACCATGTGCAAAATAAGATCAACGCGCTCGAGGTGCTCGCTGACCTCATTGCCATCGCTGGCAGTAACACCTCCACCGGTCAGTACACACACAAACACACACACACACAAAGCACACATTCACATGCACATGATGCATATATTAACGAGGTCTCAAGATAGAGCCTTGAGAAACACTCGTTACTGACATTAATACAATTTGAACAATTTTATCCATCGTCATGCATGTTTTGATTTATCTATCTCAATCATAATACAAATGTTTATAACTTACAAAATGTTTTTTTGGTAATAGTTAGCAACTTGTGTTTATTCTGTTACTGTTGTTGTGTACTCTGTCAAAAGCATGTGTTGAAACATTGTTGTTTTTTTTTGTACAGGGTAAAGGAAAGCATGTACCGATCGACCACTGCCGCCAAACATGAAAACTGTATGATTATTTCATAAATAATCTGGTTACATTGTTATTCAATATAATGTATCTAGAAAACTAACGTTATTACTTCGTAATAAATGATTGTAACTACATTCTGGTTTTACTTCGGACGGTGTTTTCATAAATTATTTTTTATCAAGTTGTCAGATTATTATGTATCACATTTAACATTATCCGTCGAATTCGAACGAACAGTTGGCTAATGCCCTAATTATATTATAATATCACCACCGTTGGAGATAAAAAACTGAGGACTAAAGCTTAATGCACATGGGCTCAGCAGCGGCGGGCCGCAGCGCACCGCATTGCAAAATTGCGTCGAAACACATTCGTCGAGCCGGGCCGTGACGTAGTTAGTATATTATTTTTCAGAGAGATTCAAATTTAGAATTAGAATGAGAACTCTATGCTATCCAGTGCATTAAGGCTGCGCCTATTATTTTGGGCGGGCCGCGTCACAACGCAACGCACTGCAAAAAACCTCATTCTTACGTTTTCGTTTCGTAACGTATTTGGTTACTTCATTCGTGTTGAAATTATACATATGATAAAGATGTAGCAAGACGTGCACCTTAAAGTGTGCGAATAGAAACATAAAAAAATACAAAAAATAAATAAACATACTGACCAGGTAACGTTATTTATAATGTTATAATCTTCAAACAGTTCCCTTAGTGTATCGTGCCTGCGGAGATTACATACTGCTCTGATGGCTCTTTTCTGCAAAATAAAAATAGAATCGATAACTGCAGCCCATAGTTAAATATCGGACGACATGATGAGATATGATACTATGAATGTGACTGAAATAGAGTCGCCTCGCGGTACCTAACTACATTAGTAAATTGATGTATTTTACTCACAGTACATGCTGCTGAACTTAGCCGTTCTACAAGAGTTAGGACCGGATTGCAGCCTTGAGTTTTGTAGACGAATTCGAGTAGGTACATTGGCAGCCGCTGATAATACGCTGATGCAGTGCGGCCCGTTCTAATTTACTCTAGCCCTAATGATGAAGGTGCTCCATAGAATTTATATTGTCTTATTAGCAATACTGTTGTTTCTGAGATTAATATTAGTGTACTAGGTAGAGATCTTGCGAATAGGTCTAATTTCATAACATCAAATCAGAGAGGATCGGCATTTATGCATGCCGATCAAGGTATACCTTGTCCAATAAACTCAAGTCATAGCAGTTGAGTAGGTATAATACATGTAGTTTGATCCAACTGTTGTGACCAACTATGACCAACTATATTTGGATATGAACACGACGTAGGCAGACATGTGTCATGTCCTCCACCGAAATAACACAACTTCTGAAATAAAATACCAAATATGGTATTAATATGACTCCAACCAGAATGTGTTACTGCGGTTAGCAGTAAATACTACATGAAAATTTGATGATGCATTTTGATAGTATTCTTGGCCAATTTTAGGGTTATTAGAGTTGTAACAAAACGTAATCACTAAAGCTACGCCGACTGTCGCTCTCAAAGTCGCTCTGCCAGTGACAGGGATGTGTAGAACAGTAGTAGTGTTGGGTTAAGTAGCGCCATCTATCGGTCGACCTTGGAGGCAGCGACGAATCTGCGGTTGCGTCTGGCGGCATAATCGGGAGTCGCAGTTCGGTGGCAAATAATTCATCATTTCATACGACGCCATCCGTCTAAATAGTGTCGCGGTTATTTCTAATGTCGAAGCAATTGCGGACCTAGAGGTCAAAATTAGGGTAAACCGTTAGATTTTTAAACAATAATAGCCACATGAGAGATTGACTGATTTTATTTTGTTGTTCAAGGTTGAACCACCATTACTATAATTTTGGTTAGAAAACCTTTAAAAACTAACTAAGACCGCATCCATACGTAATTGTCAAAAGCGCCATCTATGTTAATGAATGCGCGTTACCACCGCTTAGCCGAACCATCTCACCTAAATTCATAATTCGACAACCGTCACATGCAAAATTTTTCAATTGAAAACTAGATGGCCTCCAAACTTTATTAGTTTAAATAAGTTCGATTGAAAATTATAACATGAGATATTACTTTACAACTTATAATAATTAATTATCATCACCAAACCAACTGTGAAGAACCTTCTTGTTTTAATGAGATAAACAAGAAAATGTTTTGTTTTTCAGTGGTTTACCAAAACTACAAATGCCTAAAACAACACTATTGATGTGCTACAAATCGTCGTTAGTATTTATTTATAAACTTATTTGCGTTCCACAAGGTAAAACAAGATGGCTCAGAGCTAAGAGCTGTTGTAGACCCTGTCAGGGCACAGCAAAAAATATTGTTAGGTACTTAAGTCGTAGAAAGCAAAAAAATTAAACAATACATCAAAACTAAACAATTACATCCGCATAGAAAGTCAATAACAATACATAAATAATTCTATTAGTAGGAAGCTGTTTCTTGAGGCGCTGCTAAACAAATCAACAAAAACGTCGTAATAAAGAGTTTAAGTTATTTATTTGGGAGCAGTTATTATAAATTTATATAGTGATCCCGTTTATAAGGTACTAGGGGAGCCACATGTGCAGAAGGAATTAGGCCTCCGCAGGCGCGATTCTTTAAGGGTACTGTTTTAAGATATTACATCATGACGTTACCTTGTCAATATATTTATGGAAACATCATGTACGAATGGAATAAATTAATTATTACAATTATAAGAGGTGAAAGACACAACTGTATTACTAGAAATGGGGACCAATTAGTTCAACCAGGAATCAGACTGGCTAAAGTAGATTCATACTTCATTGGGGTACTGTTTAAAATGTTACAACAAAATACCTCCCCACATACTCCAACTGAATGAAACGAAGTTTAAATCTTGTATAAAACGTACAATATTCAGCCAAGCATATTATAAGTTCAGGATTTACAGACAAAAATGCTTGGCCCAACGCTGGTCCTGATCCACAAGGGCTCATAAACTAATTGATTATTATCATTCGAAAATATTATTGGAGCTGCTAAAGATTGTAAAAACGATCTACCAAACTATCATTGTATAAACAATGGAAAGATAATTACTAAAATATACTAAGCGATTGAATTTATATTTATCGTCTTATTATTGGTTAATTGCAAAGCACTGATGCAACTAACTCAATCGATAGTCTACCCCTAGAATAGGCGTCTTGGATTCGCGACTTAGGCGTAATTATAGATTCCCAATTTAAGTTTGGACATCATATTGATAATATATCTCAGAAAGCCTCGCGCCTGTCAGGTTTAGTAGCGCGACAACTCAAGGAATTTAGGGATCCAACAGTCACAATACCAGTTTTTAACTATCCATACGTTCCATATGTCCGATCGTCATCAATACTGGTTATCTCGTTGCTGCCTTGGCTTATTTTAATTTCTGAATGTATTTTTTTTGACCATTTACTTAAATAGTTTGACCAAAATAAAAAATAAAAGGATTACCTACAATTTAATAAAACCAAAATATTAAAAATAAAACAAACTTCAATTTAAAACACATATTAATATTTTTATGTAATTTAATTGGAATTGGAATAGAAGTTATTTCATTGAAAAAAAAGGGAAGACTAACTTCAACAACCAAGTAAGTGGCACATTTCAAACACGTACATAATCAACAAAACAGTTTTTTAAATAAGTCCTATTTCAAAAACCTAAGTATCTACAAATTGGCAAATTGATAATTTGGTATTAAACCAACAAATTAAAATTACTTTCGGATTTCCAATTGATTCTTAATATGGGCTTAACAGTCACTATCACAATGTTTTATTTATTAGGGATAAAAAAAGTTACATGCGACAAAGAACAGAGAACTTTTGATTACCAGTTTTGATTGAGAAAAGTTCTGTTAAACAACAAACAGCGCCCCTGCTGGCTGCTCAGACAGAGGTGTGGCATGAATAATTACGTGTTGAAAAAAGTAGTAGTAGTGTAGTTGAAAAAAGGGTACGAACGAGCAACGCGTCAGCGTGGCCGCGTATAACACATTATAAATCGTCGGGTTACCACGGGTTAGGCGTTATAGTAACACCGACATTTGGCCAGTTATTTTTAAGGCCCATGTAATAGGGGGCGAGCTAATTGCCATAAACCGGGCACAAATCCAGACTCCGAGCTGATACTTACGATTAAGTTCCCTTCAAAATGGTTGAGTTGAATGGTGCTGATCCATACGTCATGTTCGTGAACGGACTGGTCATCTCTTGGCTGCCACGGCTTTTTTTTTTGCTTTTTAATGTCCTATTTTTTTGTATTTTTTCTACATCGTTCTCACAATATGTATAATTTCAACAAGACTGATGTAACAAATTTTCTGTAACCATATTATTTAAAAGAGTCTCCATGGAGTTTCTTGCCCGTTCTTCTCCATAGGAACCTACTTCGCTTTGGAATGGGCAACTAGCTTCATATTTCTGACTGACCGACCCCTGGACAATGCAAAAGTGCCTGTAATTGGTTTATTTGAAAAAAAAAATGCTTTGAGTTTGAGTTAAACTGAGAAATTCCTGATAGAAAAACCCAATAACACTTGGCTCGACCTGGGAATCGAATCAGGACCTGATGCTCAACAGGTAGCCCTAGCAGCCACTAGACCAGCGAAGCAGTAGACGTTTAGTACAGCGTATCATTACAGCGGTTTGCGATGAAGTATGAGGCGTCAGTTACAAATCTTTGAAGGTTTGGTGTTTATTCCAATTGACTCCAACTATCAAAGCTTAAATATTATAACGGAAGCAACCCAGGTGTTCTCACGACTCACGAGCATCACCAGCGCAGCCAGCAGCAGCACGACACACGAGTAGCGCAAAATGACGAGCAGACGAGGTGTTTGAAGAAGTAACAATACGCGGACACCTGAGCACTGGTGGATTTCAAGCAGTGGACGAGCCGTATATACCGCGTGCACATTACCATTTCAAAGAGACACGTGCACCAAGACACGACACGCCAAGCACGAAGCGGCGGCACAATCATCATCATACAACCTTCGAATGCGGAAGTTTTGTTATTAATGCATTCATACATCTGGTGCTGCTCACGATATTGTATCTAAAACCACATTGAGACAAGCACACAGCCTGACTTTTCAACAACTTTATTGTGATTAGTGTTTTTTGATCGTTTGACATTGGATAATGCCTGGGAATTGACTCCCAAGTCCCAACGTGTTGTGCATTTGTATACGTGGCGTCGCCTGTATCTTATTTATAAGTTAGTCAAGAACGCACCAAGCTACCCGGGGCGCGTTGTCCTTTAATATAATACATTCATAAATTTCAGGTAAAATGACACACATTCCCAAACATAAACTAACAGAAATCATATGAAATAAATCAAATAAAATCAGGTAAAACCAAATTAGAACAAATTAAATCAAACAAATTCAAAACAAAATAAGTTTTGACTTATTTTCTTTTTTTTCTCTTCTTAAAAAACAAATTAAATCAAATTAAATAAATAAATAATTAAAACCATTAAATGATATCTTCCAATGTTTTCTGGAACAATGCCGGATGAAGGGGCAGTCCAGCCTTCCCGCAATCATGCTACGCTGGTGGAGCTAATCCGTACCCAGCGCACCGAGGACGCGGCGCGCTTGTGCATACTCGCGTGGAAGCAGTCGGTGCGCCCTTCTGCAAACATACCTGAGGCACTGCAGTATCGAGGTAGCCCCATCACCGCCCGAACGCGTTATTGTACTGGACGTGGATGGCGCAGTGACATCTATTACAGTAGTGAGCCCACAGACTGCATGAGTATAGCGAAGTACAGTACGCTCTCAAGAGAGTAGCCGTCACCTCATTAGAGCACCGCGCAAATCTGTAGGCTATCATGTTCGCTCTTAAATAAAACGCCATCTGCTCCCGTTCTATGACAGCGTGATCTTTGAGGTCGTCAGTCAAAATATGCCCCAACTAAGTAAACTGATACACCCTTTCCAAAGGAACCCCATTAAGGCTGATCGAAGGTATGCTCCCTAGGTCTTCTTAACATTATAAAATAAACCGGGACCACAAGCATATTCTTCACATATTAGTAATAGCTTCCTCAAGCCGCAGACCAAAACGCTCATGAGCACCATGTCGTCATCAATCTTAGATTATTGACACATTTACTGTCAATGTGACAGCGATTTCGATTCCCCGACTTTCATAATCTAACGTAACATTGAAAAACTTTTTCGTATCAGCGTGTTCGCGATATCATTGTGGCACCGTCCATGATTAGACGACGCACCTGTTTTGAGCGCATGTAGCTCGCACCTTCATCGACCGCGTGATGTATGCAGGAAGGCAGTGAGGCCGGCTGCGTCCGCGTCCCGGCTGTGCCGCGCGCCGGGGCTTTCGAAACGCTATCGCTCGGTCATCCGCGCCAGTCGTTACCCTACTCCGACGGCGGGTGCACGAGCAAATTTTTCTAAATCTGCTAATACGTTTCGCAACCTAGTTCACCTAACTTCTCAGTGTTTCCTTTCAATACTTAATTCTGTGCCTTCCTAGTGTTAGTTTCTTCTCATACTCAAACTGCAATTCTTAACTATACTTTTAAACTTCTATCTTCTACTTGAAAAACGCATTTCATTTCTTCGCACACCCTCGGAGCAACCACTGCAATGTGGGTATCAAATTAAAGGGCTCATCGTAAGCATTAAAAAAAGTATGTCATGATCATGACCGTAAAACTAAAAAGCTAAGAGTTTTAGTTTGACCGGCGCACGGGTCACGTGTGTTCCGTGCGAGCTCAGAGTGGACGCTCTGCGGCCTGTGGCCGGTGTACACTCGCCGCTGCTGAGCGGATGAAAGGTTTCCTTGCGCTTCACTTTATAATGTATTCCCGCCATGTTACATATCTTTCTAATGCATGCATCATCGTTACCGACGCTGGAGGACCACGCTTTGCGACACATATTTTTCTATGAAATGTAGAAATGAATAAATGACTTTGGACAGAGTACGATAGAAATTGATACTTCGACAAGTATTTGCACTTTAGTTGTGTGTGGTGTTTTATTTTATAAAAGCCATAATAAACTGTATTTATCTTGAAGCTCATGCACCTTTTTTCTGTTATACATATGATGTAATAATAAAAATAACATCTATCTATCTTTTTCTTCCCTTATTGGCCGAAGAAGAAAAGTTTAAAAAATAAATGTTAGGAGGTTCCTTTATCTGAAGCCCTGAAAAAATAGCTTTAAAATAGCCTGGTAAAATAGCTTACCGGTATTGGGAACAGGGCCCAAGCTAATACAAATGTTTTTATACTTTTTATATTCCAATATTTGAAAATGATTTTTTTTTGCACAAGGGTGGCAGCGGGACATCGTTGTGCAACCCCATGTATTCAGTTCATGATTCTGAACGAAAAAATTCAACGCAGAGGGCGTTGAATTTTTCGTCGATTATTAAAAAACAAATTTCTGTTCCATATTTTGACAGCGTAGGTTGCACTTTCTGAAACACTACTGTTTTTTGTTACTTTTGCGGACTTTTTTGCGGTTTGCGCGTCGAAGAAAATAATATTACCAGCCTGTAAGTGCCCCAAATAGCACAGAACTGGTCCCCGGCGGCGGCACCTGACCTTTTGGGAGATGTAGGAAGAAGGAGTGGGCGGGGTTGGCTAGCTAAAATTGTCCCACTGCAGGGCAAAGGCCTCTTCTCGTACATAAAAGGCTTGAGCATTAATCACCACTCGTAACACTGATTGGCGATTTCAGACTAACTTATAATAGTGATTACAGGTCCCGGTTTAGCCACGATGTTTTCCCTCACTGATGTCAGTGATGATAAGCTTAGAAAGTACATATGAGTTGAAAAAGGGACCTTGGTACTGGTCCGGATTCGAACCCACCACCGCGGTTGCATTGGCACTACTGGGCCATTGCGACATCCCGAAAATTATACATTACTTCCTTACAATGTTTCGCGACTCCACTCAAATAGTGTCACAACTTAAAAAAATGGAAAACCGTTTTATTGTACCATTCGTTTCAGAAAACTTCAAAATCTTATCTCAGATAGTGTCATACTTATGGTTTAAATATTTATCCCTAGATGGCACTAGTGTCATTAAAATGTTAAATGAAAATTAAGTCATACTAAACATAAACAGTGTCATGTCTCGGCTTGAGCCAGGTATGCATATAACTAAATATCGTATAAAGTGTTGTTTGTAGTAGAGTTATAACAGTATATGTGATTAAGGCAAGTCAAAAATCTGCTTTATTTTCGCATTAGAACTGAACTGCCTCGTTGGTCTAGTGGTCGCAATAGCTACTGCTGAGCTTGAGGTCCTGGGTTCGATTCCTAGGTCGGAAAACGTGTTATTGGGTTTTTCTATCTGGAATTTCTCAGTAGCAGCCCGAAGTCTGGATTTGTGCCCGGTAGATGGCAATAGGCTCGCCCCCTATTACATGGGACTTTAAACATAACTGGCGAAATGTGGGTGTACTATAGGTATACCTCTGCCCAACCCTTCGGGGAAACAAGGCGTGATGTTACGTTATGTAATGTGTTAAAACTGATCTCTGTCGAGTTATTACAGTATATTTGATGAAGGTAAGTCAAAAATCTATTATTTTTTGCAATAAAATTGTTCTGTGTCGTGTTATAAGACAATACACGTGACTGAGGTTATTTTACAAAATTATTTTTATAAAGTGCAATTAATCCTGATCTGTTTCGAAACGTGTCACGGTTTTAAGCAATGTTAAGACGGATTTTAATATTGTTTATGTATCTATGCAGTATGAATGAAGACATCTTTTAACAGATTAATAACCGATGAATTAATTTATAAACCAGAACCAATCAGAAAAATAAAATTTCAGCAATGGATGACAGCTTAAATAAATAAATTGTTTATATATATAAAACTATTTTTTAATCCATAGTGTCACAAGTCAAACTTTTATAAATATTTTTTCATAATTTGAGAATACCATGAACACCATTTTGTAGAGCTCGAAAAACCATTATAACTTACTAACAAACTTGTTGCGCTAATTTTGTTAGTTTTCTATGTAAGACCCGAAAACTGAAAAAAAAAGTTGGAATAAATTTCAAACGCCTTTTTCTAGAAAGTTTGACTTTTTGAGATATGACACTATTTGAGCGGAGGTGCGTTTGTTAAAGGTTTAATAATATGCGACGAATTTGTGCCATACAAAATACGTCCGAGGTATCTCAGCAAGTGCGTGCGCAAAAAAGCGAATAAATTACCGCGATATCCATCAATGTTCATAAGATCTAATGTTGTCTTGTTGTCACGAATATCATTAAAATAGGGTCACTAGATACAGTGTTTCCTTAACAATATTAACATGGTGTGAATGATCCGGTCGGAAGAAGCTAGCAGCGCTGTGTTGTCCGGTTGCTGGTGGTGGGCGCGCCCCCGCCCAGACGCGCGCGTGGGGCGGTAATTGGCGTGGCGGCGCGGGTTGGTGCGCCAGTCTGCTCGCTCGCTCGACACACAATGGTCGCCACACGCTCGCTCACGTCGCTCGCGCTGCTCTGCGCTGCCGCCGCCGCACTCCTTGCGCCCGCGGCCCGCGCCCTGCGCCTTCGCCACCATCTTGCCGACGACGACGCGCTGCAGCGCATCGAGGTAAGTACCACCCGCACTGTGCTAGTACACACACCACGGCATGCTCAATGCACAGAACTTGCTGACACAATCATTTTTGTTCTTGAAAACGTACTGTCACATGTCTACATGTAAGATTGTTCCTTCTATCCCTTCAATATAGAAATACAAAGTAAAGTTGGATGGAAATTGTTGTACTTTTTTAGTTATAATTATGGAAATCATGCCCAAATACACGATCAGTAGATTCTCGGTGCAATGCAATGACCTAAAAAAAAAAAATTGAAAATGCATGTGCAAACATTGCATAAAAATCCGGTCTCTACTTCTCCTTAAACTCCATAGTAAATCTTACTTAATTGCCTATTGAAAAGATTGGGCTCGGTATTAGAAGCTCAACATTCAGGTAAATCGTTAGTTCCGAAGCAAGGCGCGGCAGCAGGACGCGCGGCATTAGCACGGGCAACCGGCTGCCTTAGCATCACATTTGTTCATTCTGATCACGTGAGCGCTCATTATCATAATTAACCAGTCTGGATGCATTATGTACTTGTCGGACGCTGTGTGTGAGTGTGAGGTCGTCAGGACTCAAGGAAAACACTGCTGCATTGGCGAACAGAGTTGGCTACTGCGAGCAGACTCTGGTAATTGTACCACAAATTGCGTGCAGACACGCAGTTATGACGAGGATGAAGTTGCGCTCGAGTGAGAGTTCTTCTGGGTATTGCCCAATTATCAATTGTTACAGTTACAATTACCGCAGCCACACGGTATAGCGTTTTTGCGCATTCCGGAACCGCGAATATAATACATGAGCTATTGCGTCGGTTCCCACGGGGTGCGGGCGCCCCTCCCCCCGCCCTCCCTCTACCGTTGCATTGCATTGCTTCCGCGTCTGGTTCCCTCTCCGTAGCTATCATAGTGTATTATCTATGCTCTCCGTGTTGCAGTGGGCAATGTATGCATATTATTATGTTTCGTGACTCCGCTGTGCTGAACTCCAACTAATTAGACAGGAATCGTCCGCCTCGATGTCGATATATGATATAAATGTCATATGTCTGGTTGTGCAGCAAATGTTTCATCTTTATGTATTTGGGCGGCCTCGAGCCGCGCGTGTGCAGGTCCGCTAGCTGCGTCAGTACAGTTGCTGCGCCAGTCGACTCGCGACAGCACACCTTGATCTTTCTGGTAGAGTGCAACGTAACATAGAACACAGCGCTTCGCGACTAACTACACGTTGTAGTGAATATGCTCAGAATGTCGAATAGGAACGTTCATGAAACAGTGATAGCTGCCACACTCAAGATCTACCCTTAGCACTCCCAACTTAGACAGTTTACACACTAAAGTTGCTTCGGGTTTTTGCAGGCAAAACAGTTTTTTCTGTTCAAAGTGAAAAGTTTTGGCTCGAGTGACAAAAAAAAATCGTTTCGCCAAAACCAAAACAGCATAGTTTCGTTGTGCGCTTTTTACCATTATCTACGCACAGCCTTATGAAATTGACAGAGATCGAGTCGCGCATCTCGTCGGCCGTTTTCAGCTCTGTGTGCGCGCTTTTGCAAACATCGCCAACACTTGCCATTCACATACAACACGTCATAAAATACATGTACACACTAATAAACCCAACCACAATAACAAGCACATGAATATCTGTACCTACATCTTAAGGAACTGAAACTATACTGAAGCAAGTTGACGCCATTGAAGCTCTTTTCTTTCTCTTCCTGCACGACACAGCGAGTTCACTTCCTGGACGTAACAATAACGTGCGGTATCGGAGCCCCTCGTTTAACTTCCAGTAAGTAGTTTCGATAACTACTTATTGAAAGTTCGAAAATGTTTTTTATTTGTGCGAATTCCTTGTTCAGAAACACCATATCAAACCAATATGGAAGCTCTATCGGGAATGAGTCACGCTTTACTTGTTCAGTGACCATATCTATTTATTTCGTATCCCTTATAAATGTTGACGTTCAAAAGTGCGGATTCTTTTAAATGAAATCCTTTTGTGAAGTTGCTGTGAGTTTTATTGGCGAGCCAGTGACATTGTGGCGTTCTTTACACATTTAACATAACATACAATATTTAGCAATCGTAATGCGTTGTAGCTTTACTTGGCCCATTATATGATTTGCCAGCCAGCAGTTCAGATGCACATCGGGATGAGAGTAGCAGAATGTCCACGAAGCGCACCCTGTATGTACCAACACAAAAGTCGTAAAAAACTAAATATTACGCACAAGCTAATGCCCGGCATGAGTCCGGTGGAGCAGTGTTGGCCCAGTGGTAACGGCCGCGACTTACGAGTTGTAGGAAAATCATAAATTTTTATAATGTTTGTAAAAATGTGAGCACAATGTACCTATCACGTGATTAATTTATCTGCCTTTGCTTTTTTAAATATCTTTTTACCAATTGTGGTCTAGTATTTTTATTCTTGGTGCATCGTCTTCACATATAAAAATATAATGAATGTATACAAAATATTGTAACACATTTTAAAAGAGTTACGGTGGAGTTTCTTGCCCCGTCTTCTCCATACGAAACTACATTTTGGAAGTGGCGCCTAGAATCAGTTCTATTTTAATAAATTTTGACGTTCAAAAGTGCCTTTTAAGGGCCTATTTAAAATAAATGCTTTGACTTTGACTTAAACCTTTCTCTCTCGGCTCTTTACTTTGTGTAAATAATTTAATCACCACTACTCTCAAAATAGTGAAGGAAAACATCGTGAGGAAACCGACATGTCTTAGAACCAAAAAATCGAAGACATGTGACATTTACCAACCCGCACTGGGCCTGCGTGGTGGATTACGGCCCGCTCCGTCTCACAGAGAGGAGGCCTGTGTCCCAGCAGTGGGAACATAATAGGCGGATTATGCTTATTCTTATGGTGTAAAGACATAGTTGAACTATCAGTTGAACATAGCGTTGAACTGTCTTGTGTTGAGCTTTAGTTTACATACCCCCAAATTATCAAAACTACTCTATATTTGAGTCAGTAATGAAGGATAATTTGGCTAAACTTGCAACTGGTAATAAATTAGTTATTATCTGTGGTGATTTTAACACTAAAATTTAAGAAAATAATATTTAAGTAACTTTTGAGTCCAACATAGCGATACAAAAAGTGCAGATACAATTCAGACCAATAACATTTGATAATTTAAATAAATTTATTAGCACTTAAATTTGTCAGTTAAGTAATCAGGATCTTACAATGAATAATGTTCATATTTTGTGTAATGAATCCTTTTCGGTAGTTCAAACCGAGATCAATAATTATTTTAAGAAGAACACTAAAAGTATCTGCCCTAAGTTTTTATTTAGTGACTGGGCAACTAAAGGACTTAGGTAAAGTAGGGATAGACTTTTCGAGCTGTAAGGCCTTAATCCTGATATTAACACGGAAACTTTTAATAAGTATGTTGCAACTTACTCAAAAAAAAATTAAGAATACTTGTTAGGCAGCTACAGCCTTATACATTAGCAACAAGGTAAAATCAGCAGACAATAAAATAAAGACGGTTTGAAAAAATATCAATAATGAAACGAACAGGAACAAAAAGCACAATTCTGATTACACACTGGAGACGTCATTTGTGGTCTCATTTGCGATAGCAAAGAAGTTCCTCATGAAATTGTAAATTTCTTTATCAGTATTCCACTAAAAACCACAGAAAACCTTAATTCTTCGCCCGCGCACGCTTTTGATTTAATAAGAGCGAATTTTTCAGCCTCCTGATTGAATTTAACTTTAAGCATATTAACCCCTTAACAGTAGTAAAATCTTTTAAGCAAATCAAGATTAAATTGACCGAAGTTCTTTGGGAAATGTCTATTAAAGTATGAACCTCCATAATTGAGACTATAGCACCTTAGTTGGCCTTAATATTTGTGTTTGGATCAAGGAGTCTTCCCGGATTTAATGAAATACAGTAAGGTAATACCACTTTTCAAATCCGGATACAGTTAAGACACTAATAATTATAGACCCGTGTCCGTGTTGCCGGTTTTCAGCATGGTTTTTGAAAAGGTAATGCCTAATCAAATACAAGAAATCGGGACCTAATAGTTCAACCAGCTTTCAGACTGGCTAAAGTTGACTCATCTTTCATGAGATACTGTTTAAAATATTTAAAATATATTAGAAGTTTGGGGATTACTTGGCTGATAAAATTTCCTGGCTCAAGGCTGGTCCTGCTCCACACCACAACTAATTTATTGACATTTGAAATACTGTTGGAGCTGCTGAAGATTGTAAGAATATGTTTCAACGCATTCGAATGTAATTTCTTAAACAATAAACAATTTCTAATTTCTAATTTGCATTGTATAAACTCAATCTCCTTTATATTATATAGATGCATTGCACAGAAGTGAGTACTTTGTACTATGGAACTAACATTTATCTGGTAATGTCATAGATTGACCTGAATGTATGTCAAATATGACAAGCTCACTCAAATATCTCGCTGACGGTGGCGCGTATGTTGGATAATTTAGCTCCCTTCAAAATGGTTGAGCTGAATGGTGCGTCAAAGCGTCATGTTCGTGAACGGGCGCCGTCAATTATTTTTTGCTGCACGCTTTTGACGTGTACGGTTTTTGTACATCGTTCTCACCTAAAGGGTCAACATTAATGATGTACCTAATATATTTGTAAGAATAATGTTTAAAAGAGTGTCCATGGAGTTTCTTGCCCGTTCTTCTCCATACTCACACTCCATACTTCACTTCGGAATGAGCAACTAGCTTCATATTTCTGACTGACCGGCTCCGACAGTTCAAACGTGCCTGGGGTGCGTGCAAATAGCATAAGCATAGCATAACATGGCATAGCATGCATAGCATTGCATAATCAGCCTATTATGTTCCCACTGCTGGGACACAGGCCTCCTCTGTGTGAGAGGGAGTGGGCTGTAATCCACCACGCGAGCCCAGTGCGGTTTGGTAGATGTCACATGTCTTCGAATATTTGGTTCTAAGACATGCCGGTTTCCTCACGATGTTTTCCTTCACCGTTTTGAGAGCAGTGGTGATGAAATAATTTACACAAAGTAAAGCGCCTGTCTGGGTTCGAACCTACGACCTACAACTCGTAAGTCGCGGCCGTTACCCCTGGGCCACCACTGCTCTTAAAAATAGTGCAAATAGTTTAATTTAAATAAATGCTTTGAGTTTGAGTAATAGTTATTTCGTGTCAGTAATTTACCGCGTCACGTCAAGTTGTCCTCCAACGTTCACGTCAGCGTCATCCAACACACGTCAGGTGCAGGACAGCTTGTCGTCAGCTCCCACGGATATTTGGAATATAAATAACTACAAAAAAAAAAAAAAGTATGATATGTTGGTGGCAGACTGAAGCAGCTCACCGTGCCGTCCAGTGCAGTGCAGTGCACATACAAGGAAGTATGATGTAGTACTAGAAGCCGCGTGATGCACTCAGCGTCCGCAGCGAGTAGCGTACGTAGCCTGTCGTAGCTCGTAGCCCTCGCAGCGCGCCGCCGTGGCGGCGCACGCACACACATGCACCTCACTCCGTCTTACTTTACTATTTCACTTCACCGAGACCATACAATACTATACCTGCCTGTCGTTCGAGTTGATATCTTTGTAATAAATCGTGAGTTTTTTTATTTGTTTCAATGTTAGCAGTTTATCTTATATTGCCCGACCGAGGTCAACTTGTGCAGTTTCGGTTCATCAGTGAGGTGTCCGAGCAATCATGGATTAAAATATCTTTGCATTCATAATCCTGTGCATTCATAATCAAATGCTTTCCGTATTTTATTGATTCATTGTTCAACACCTAACTTTATAAATCTCAGTTTATCTGTTGTTGACTTCTTCTTTCACTACACAAAAACGATTATGTAGTTTATGTTTTAAATCCCTACTTAACAAACACGAGGCTGTACGTGGCACTGAGAGGGACTTCTGCAAAACTTTCGGAACAGCGCCATACTGCGGTATTTCATTCCGGAGACTCGACACAGACGCTAATTGGATGTCTACTTTGTTGTCTACGTCATTATTAAACCGATAATGAATTGGTTGAAAAAAAGTGTACATTCACAAAAAAACCTAACTAATAATCATATTAAAATTTACCTTTATACATTGGTGTATCAGAGCACATGCATACGACACAAGTCACACACAGTCGCGGCTGCGTTTAGTGAGGCGCCCCCCCACACGTGACAGCGAGGCGAGGCGAGGGCTGCGAGGCGCGACCGACGTGATGCTCAGAGCGGCCTTATCGCAGAGTGGCACTACGTGGAGGCGCCGGGAGCTGGCCACAGGGCTCCCATCATGGTCGTGGAGCTCTGGCCGCTCGCTGAGCTTTGGGGGCCCGCGCCGCCGCCAGTCCGCGGCATTCGGCGACATCCCGGTGTTCGACCGGAACAGGGTCAGCTTGGACGTTGGCAGCCTGTATGGCTTGTCCGTGACGCCGCTCATGCGCATTTCTAAGATCATCGGTGACTTCATCCAGGTGAGTTCTCCCAACACTGTCTGTACTGTGATGTGCTGTGTACATGTGTTCTATGTGTGAGAGCGCGTCGTGTTGCAGAACTTGGCGGTGCGCTACCAGACGTTCCTGCGCCTGTTCCGTCCGCTGTTCCGCGGGCCCTTCGAGATCAAGGGACTGGACCCACCCACCACTACCACCACCACTACCACCACCACCATCACTGCGCGCACCACCACCACGCCGGACAGCGCCGCCGACAACGAAGTGCGCCGCCGCTGACAGCGCGCTGCGCTCTTCATTAGCGAATGTTACAAAGAGACTGCTGCACTGTACATACACCGCGCCATTATTATATTCTTGCAACTTCTCTCTCTCTCTTCTTATTATATGTCAAAAACAAAATGGCGACAATAACATGAATTTGGTTCGAATCGATTGGCTGACGTAATTCCTGTGCCAACACATGGGAATTTATACATGGTTATTCAACAGCTATACCAAATCATTATATGCATCAGTTTATATCACAATTAAGTGTGGTAATCTAAGCTAAACTCATTATGAATATTGCCCAGAAATACCTTAGATCGGAAACATTCAAATAAAACTGTAAAAATGTCACCTCGTTACTGAACAAGAACACCGACGTGCTGCAGCTGCACATCTGCTAAACATATACGAGTGAGCTGCCGCCCGCAATAAAACGGCAGCAATCTCTTCAATGACCACTGCTCACAGTGCATTTAGTTCTGTCAGAGCTAGATGGACCAATTAAACGCCCTTACGAATACTTACGATACACGAGAGTTTGAAGCCATTCGAAACATGACAAGACTGTAAAAAGTAGGTTATTACTACAAATTCTAGGTTAGTGTCTCTGTCTAGGAGATTGTCATAGGGTTCAATCAGCGTTATGGGGAGTCAATTACTTAGCAAGCCATTTAATTCTAGCAAGCAAACCATAATTATCTTAATTATGGTTTGCTTGCTAGAATGAACTTGCGCACGCATACAACAATGCGCTCACTACTGGTGGAGGCACCACGTGCGGCGCCACACGACACACTGTGGCCACATATTAAATAGGCCCTGTTGATGGCATTAGGCTCGTTATGTTATGTTATATGTATCATTGTTCAAGGTATTGGAGAAGTAAAAAAAAAAAGTGTTTATTATCTTAAATCTATACAATTAAGTTGCCGGGGCTTCCCAGAAAGTAATCGGAAGATACTTTTGATGGGAAAAATTAAGACATAGTAAATAAGATACTGACATGATATCTGACTTTTATTTACCCTTCCCTCCCCCCTCCTCTTACTAACAGAACTATGGTAGGATTACTAATTCACTTGAAAAAAATGTCAGGAGCTGGTCACTTTTCACACACATAATGTTCAATTTGAGTTTGAAATAATTTTTTGTCCAGTGAATTAATAATCCATCCAAAGCAGATACAACTACAAGGTTGATTACATGGTACAAGGCATCGCATCACCAGAAGGCAAATCAGTCAGTCAAAAGTGTGTATCTTTCTCGGCGCGACAGCCCCAACGGTTGCGAATATTTATGCAGGTCCAGTGTTGTCACTTGCAATGGGTATTTTGTGTTGCTTTCAGTTTGATTATGAAAAAAAATGAACCAATTAGCGACAAACAGTTGGCGACGCGCTCAATTGATTTAAACATTTTAAATAACACTATCATCTAAGTATTTAGTTAGTAGTAGCATCACTAGTTAAGTTAAGAAGCGGGACTCGCTCACATGCTTGTCACACTGTGGGTCCCCGCCAGTCTGCTACCGATCGCGAATCAATGTGCACGCCCACTTTTTAATTTTTTTTGCGCATGTGCCATCTTGCTTTGTTCGAAACTTAAAATAAACGTGTTATCAAAGTTCGCCTGTGTTTCCGTTGCGACAAATATGCTAGTTCCGGCGGCACCACCCTTAACAAAGTGCTACTTCGAGCCAGATCTACAATGATCCACACTCCAGGTATATTACACAGCGAGCAAAAATGCTGGAGGAGCAACGTGTTCCGAAACAGAATAAAACTGCAGATAATACTTGATTAACAATTATGTCAATCAGACTAACAGTACCTATGTCATGTAATCAGAGTAATAATAAAAATAAAACATTATAATTTGGGAGCAGTTAATATAAAGGACGATGGGTAGATTGGTACAACCATCTAATAGCGACGACATATTATCTATCATTCTGAGTTTGATGGCTGGGTATTTTAATTGAAACAATTTTTGTTAATGCAGCGCTCTTGAAATGTTTATCCGGTCGGAGTTATAGACAACCGTATTAGGGTATTTTTTAACAATTGTATAAAATAGGAACAACAAACAGCTGCACCTGAGTTCCTGTCAGAAATTAAAATAAAATTGTTTATGATTCAAAATAGAAGTAAAAAGTAGCGAAATGTGCATCGAAGTGAACATAGATAGCTGCAATACTACATCAAGTGCTTTCCACGGAAACAATGAAGAGAATGGGCATGATGACTAATATTAAAAATGTTCGTAAAAATAATGTAATTTCAAAGAAGGCATAGTAAAAATGAGATAATCGAAAAATTCTGTTAAATCGATGTAAATATGAAGAACATAAACGCTTTAAAAAAAATGGAGGGGATAATTCCCGTCGGCAGCGCCAGTATGAAGTTGTATAGCTGTGACGTCACTTCAACGATAGTGCTGTTATTGTCTTACACTTATTTAAAAACGTTTATAACTTGGCAATTTTTTTGCTTCCACTATTTGGAAACAAAATTTTTTTGTATTCTACGAAATGCCACAAAGACTGAAATATCAAACTGGAGATCAAACTAACTTACAGAAAAAAGTGTACCTAAACCAGAGAAGAACAATACCAAAAATGCAAAACAACGAGTGAATACAAATTTTGACTAAAAGTAATAATTCAGTGACCGTTTTTTTCATCAAGATTTGAAAAGTGTACTTCATGACAGCACTTCCCTGCGGACAGCAGCGACACTAAAGATTCTGTAATGCCAGAGGGATGTAACAGAGGGAGCTTTCATAAAATATATTAGACGGGACAAGAAAATAAATAATTTGCCTATTTACCATCAATATGAATTTTACACTGGAAGAAGAAAATGTAACAATTCGTCGACATACAACTACTCCAAATAACTAACTAGATATTTGCAGTGGTTTTATGTCGACGAATTACTCCTCTTTCGTGTCAACAAATTCTGAAATGATAAGAAGATATAGTTTATCAGACTTGGCAACTGCTTATGACAATGACATTGCAGATTTAAAAGGGAAAAAAACAAGATTGTCAGGCATCAAGGCCCATAGGGTGACATTATTACATATTACATTTTAAAAGTATATTAGTAACATGCAGGACCACAAATAAATTAAGAAAGAGAAAATCACAATCACAGGAAGGTTTAACTAGCTTTGTAGCCAACATTTAGCTTGGTAACCTCCCCATTGTAGGCCCATCCAGCCTCTCTGCAAACTTCCTCAAAATGCTGTTGCTGCGTCCCCTCACTCGGGATATTACCGAGTCAACTATCTTCAGCATTATCGCAAAGTAGTCGTCAGGGTGCGCATCAGCGAACATACCTGTTGCACTATAGTAAGGTGGAAGCCTCATCAGCGCCGCGCAGTTGTATTGAATGCGCAGGGCATTATCTGCTTTTAGGGTATGGTTATCTCAAAGGCTGCTGGTGTAAAATATTTGGCAGTAGGCCTTAAAAGAGTTTCATTTAAACTGAAAACCCATGAAACCTTCCCCATATAATATTTCCCCTCACAGCCAGTGTCTTGCGCTCCCTTTTCATATCCAGGTCATCTTTTAATTCTTCAGTAACAATCTGGCATCTCTCTACAAAAATGAACAAACCTTCGCAGCCGACGTGGTAGTTCTGCTCGGCGTTCGAGTAGATATCGTCACCGCACGGCTTTTTTGTATATTTTTTATTTGGTGATTTACGATGGTAAGTTCAGGCACATGATGGAAACGATGATGGTTAGGCTCACGGTGTTAGAAGAGCGATCCGCACCTTTCGCTCGCATGTACGAGACGAGCCGCGGGCGCTTGATAGTACATGCTGACCCTCACCGCTATCACGACGCCACCGGTCCCCGTCACCAAGCTGCCACACGTCGCTGTCTTCGCGGCAAAACGTCGCCGCCACAACAATGGCATGCAACATCACCGTCGTCAGCGCGGTCCGAGACGGCGCCGCAAGTGGCCGAGCTGACGGCATAGCGGCACGGCGAGGCGACCGCCCAAGTTACCGTCCCTCAGCGAGCCACGTGCGGACCGCGTGATTGAAGACGGCTTGGAGCGTGCCGACAGGGAGGCGAGTGTAACAGCGGCGATCGGTAACAGACAGGATTGCGGATGCCATCAGGTCAATCGAAACCACGGTAAGGTCATTTATTTTTTACGTATCTAGATTCGATCCAAATTTACATAATATTGACGATTGGTGCGTCGAGGTTGATCGTACAAAGTCTTTAAATAATTCGAGTGATTTTGAGTGTCTTTCAAGGAAATTGCTTAATCACTCAAACTCAAAGCATTTATTTCAATTAAACCATTTACAGGCACTTTTGAATTGTCAAGGAGTCGGTCAGTCAGAAATATGAAGCTACTTGTCATTCCAAAACGTAGTAGGTACCTATGGAGAAGAAAGGGCAAGAAACTCCAAAGATACTCTTTTGAATAATATTGTTACATAAAAATTAGTTACATCAGTTATGTTGAAATTACTAAAGTGAGAACGATGTGGAAAGACGTGCACGTAAAAGGCGTCCGTTATGAAAAAACGTACAAACAAAAAAAAACAATTCAGAAATTTATATAAGTCGTGGCAACCAAGACGACCAGATGACCAGTCTACACTGACGACGCCCGTTCACGAACATTATCAGTACCATTCAGCTAAACCATTTTGAGGGGAACTTAATGATCGAACACACGCGCCACCACCAGCGAAACATTCCAAAGCGTAGTAGTTACCTATGGAGAAGAACGGGCAAGAAACTTCATGGACACTCTTTTAAATAATATTGTTGTTACAAATATATTATTTACATCATTACTGTTGACCCTAGACGTGAGAACGATGTACAAAAACCGTACACGTTAAAAGCGTCCAGAGTGCAGAAAAAAAATTAAATACAATCCAAAAAATAAATTATTCAAATTAGCCGTGGCAGCTAAGAGATGACCAGTCCCAACTCAACGCGCCCGTTCACGAACATGACGCATGGATCAGTTCCATTCAGCTCAACCATTTTGAAGGGAGCTAAATGATCCAACACACGCGCCACCGTCAGCGAGACATTTGAGTGAGCATGACATACTATCAGCCGCTAGGGCACATTCAAGTCAATCTCTGACATTACCCGGTAAATGGTAGCTCCATAGTACAAAGTACTCACACCTGTGCAATGCATCTATACGAGTATATTAAAAAGGAGAGTGAGTTTATATAATAATGCAAATATATTCTTACAATCTTCAGCAGCTATAACAGTATTTCAAATGTCAACCTTGGAGCCTATTCACCTAAATATTACCCTTAAGTTAACCCTACAGAACGATATAATAAAACAAAAATCACAGCACTAGCACAACTAGTTGGGGAAGACCACAGATCATGGGATTCATACTTACAGAAAATTTAATACACCACGAACAGTTCAGTTAACATCACTACAGGTTTTTCTCCATCCTTCCATGTATTTGGTCGAGAAACCATACCTTGTGGTTCACTCCATACTCAGTGTATTAATCTGGACGAAATAACATTTCTTCCCAGAGATATATACGCCACTAATATGGGTTTATTATCTGCTTTCTTTGATAAGGTTCAGACTGCTTTATACATTGCTCATACACGAAATACTGCGAAAGACACACTTTCAAGGAATTTAACGTAGGTGACACTGTTTGACGTAAGAACTATGTATTTATTTTGTTTGAGGATTACCTACGAGATATACGTTACAATCTTTTACAAATAAATCTTGTATAATAATTTATCCTGTAATGCACACTCAATTGCAGGTAACCATAGCTTACACATTATCGAGTAGGTACACATGGTCTGAATACATTTTTGACTACGTACAAAGTAACACAGCTACTTATTTCAGTGCCAAGCTAGATTTATTAAATGCACTATTACAGAGAAATTGTCACCTCTCGTATTTATTTTACAAGACCCTAATGGTTCTAGAGGGAAATGGCATGTCAAAGATTTTAAAACTTAATATTTCATTTTTACATTTCATTACTCTAAGTTAGTTTTAAGACCCTCATAAGCACTTAACCTATTAGGCTAACTTTGTACTGCCTCTTATTTATTTTACTTCATGATTATAACTAGGTTATTAAGCCATACTCTTTCGAGCGGTTGACAACTCTGTAAAAGCCCCTAATGCCCTTTGATTTTATTTATCTTAAACTTGGTTTATCTTAAACCCAGTTTCTATTCAACTCCTAACGAGTTTTTACTTTTCTTAAATCTCTGGCTAATAAAGCCTCTTGATACGTTGTAATGTATTCCTCTTAAACTTGGGTTTTTCTTAAACTGGGTCTCTCTCCAACTCTTAACACCGAGTTATCTAAAACTTGGTTTTCTAAACTCTAAACAGGGTAATAAATCCTCTAATGCTTTGCATTTAATGTAAATAATTTTATATTGGTTTTCAAACAGGCCTTCGTAAATTTTAATCAAATATTTCCTTGTGGAGTATGCGTCATCGAATGTGAACCATATCCCCTACGTATGATTGAATGAGAGAGTTTGCTGAAAGCATGATAGAGATGATATATTAGGTCAAGGACTTATTTTTAGCCATCAAAATTTTGAAAATTTTCCGGGGTTGTTGGGGAAATGTGGTATTATGTTAAACCAAAATCACATCTTATAATCTATTTAACACCTGAGAAGCTGTTGTGCACACCAATTTTTTATATGATTCAATGAGTACTAAAGTCTTTATGAAAATTGTATGACACTCATTTAACTTACATTTGTTTATCTGATAATTGTTGTACTGCTGAAAAGCAAACCTTCTCATTTTATGTGATCTCTTATTATTTTCTTTTTATTGAATATTGTGACATTTTGTATCTAACACTGTCATCTGTCAGTTTTTCTTTAGTATATTTTTTGTAAAGCTATCGTAAAACTAGTGTAAAGTTAGGTTCTCGCTGTAAGCCATCTTTATTTTTCCTGGCCGATAACCAATTAAGAAGTATTTGGATTTAAAACAAAAAAAGTGACTTCTAGAAGGTTGGTCAGGGGCTATAAAAGGCATCTGTTAGTTTTTAACAGGTTATTTCTTTTCTTTTCCTTTGCTCGATACTCACCAGTCAATGTATTTCGAAAGCTCGTTAAATATAAACATTTTGAAACTCAGTGAATTCTCTCTTCGCCGACGACACTGCCATTTACTATACCAGTCACTGTCCCAATGCTATAGCTCGTACTCTTCAAACCTCCGCAAACGTCTTAGGCGCTTGGTTCCGGAAATGGAGAATCGAGGTCAACCCCGATAAAAGTCAGGCAGTTCTCTTTTCGAGACGTCGTCGAGTTCCACTCCCCCTTCCCAGCCCGATCACTATGTACGGCAAGCCAATCCCTTGGGAGAAGCAAGCCAAATACCTAGGCGTGATCCTTGATCAAAACCTAGCGTTTAAACAGCACATTAAGGCGGTTCGCGCGCGCGCCGCTTTCGCTCTTGGTAGACTCCACTTCATTCTGACAGCCCGTTGCAAACTGTCACTTAAATGCAAGCTGCGCATCTATACCGCAGTCATCCGTCCCATCATGACCTATGCCTGCATTGTATTTGCGCACGCTCACCCACGTCATCTCCATAAGATGCAGACCCTCCAAAACCGTTTTCTCGTCCTCCAAAAACGACTTGCGTCTACGAGAAGAGTTCGAAACGTCTTGGAGAGAATAAATAACTTGGCGTTAGACGCTGCCTCCAGTACAGTGAGACGAGAGGTCCTAACGTCTCCACTATTAACATTTACCTATTTTTATTTATTTCTAAGATTGAGCACCACGCGGTTTTCCTCCCTGTCTAACAACAACCGACGTGGGCTCCCTCACAACGGGCTGCGGGCTGGTGGAGCGGCTGCTGCGAGCTCCCACTCAATAGACTTCGGGCCGGAGGAGCGGCCGATGCGAGCTGCTTCAACCTCGAGCTGCTTCGCGACCGTGAGCTCCCTCGTATCAGACTGCGGGCTGGAGGAGCGGCCTACGCAAGCTACTACTAACCGACTTAATTTCTTATTCCTAATATCTTTTTCTACATATATTTGTATTTTATATTTTAAAATTACATTAACACGTTGGACGCCAAACTGTAACGTAACGTTTAGCCGACTGGCCGAACGTGGTAACATGTTAATGTAATTTTAAAATATAAGATACAAAAATATACAGAAAAAGATATTAAGAATTGGTAGAAGCTCGGGTGTGACGCAGTCTGTCGCGAGAGAGTTCACGGTCGCGAAGTAGCTCGGAAGTCGAAGCAGCTCTCGCAGGCCGCTACACCGGCCTGACTGCCCTTCTGGGATCACAGGCGTGGGTGGCGTTATGTTGTTGAATGTTTTTATTTTTTGTTATTTTGTACATTTTCTTTTTGGGACACTGTAACGTGCACGTCTTTCTACATCGTTCTCACGTGTATACTCGTAACTTCAACATGACTGATGGAACCGATTTTTTATTTCATCCACCCCCGACTGCACCCGCAATACCGAGACGAGTAGTGATCGGGAAACATTTGACATTTTTAAAAAAGAGTGTCCGTTGAGTTTCATGCCCGTAGTTCTCCATAGGTACCTACAAAACTTTGGAATGGGTAGCTTCATCTTTTTGACTCAGTCATTTGTCATTGTCAAGTCTTTTTGGTCAGTCAAAAAGACTTGACAAATCATAAGTGCCTGCAAAAGCTTCGTGTTTTGAGTTTGGGATTTCATTGAAATTGATTTATTTTGCTTCCGTTTAGTTTGACTTATTTTGATTTGAATTTATTTGATTTTATGTTCTAATTTGGTTTTATCTGATTTAATTTTTATGATTTCTATTAATTAATGTCTGTAAATGTGTGTAATTTACCTGAAATAAATGAATTAAGTAATTAATTAAAGAACAACGCGCCCCGGGTTGCTTGAGCGTTCTTGACTAACATATGAATATAATCCAGGCGACGACGTCACGCAGCATACACAAATTCACAACACGTGACGCAACAAGAATGTGCAGTCACTACGTGCTACTCTTGGGACCTGGGAGTCAATGCTTAGGCACACGCAATCCAATTTTGAAGTTGATTCCGAAACGATCAGAAAACACTCATTACAATATTATGGTTGGGGAAAAGTCAGGCGGTGTGCTTGTCTCAATGTGGTTTTAGATACCTACAATATCGTGACCAGCACCAGATGCCATTACAATGTTAACTTTCTAGTAACTGTATGAATGCAATAATAACAATACTTCCGCATTCGAACGTAGTATGATGTTTGTGCCGCCGCCGCGTGCTTGGCGTGTCGTGTCTCGACGCACGCTTCTCTTTGAGATGGTAATGTGCACGCGGTATATACGGCGCCACCACCGCCGCTTCGCACTCGTCCACTGCTTGCCGTCCACCAGTGCTCAGCTGTCCGCGTATTGTTACTTCTTCAAACACCTCGTCTGCTCGCCATGTTGCGCTACTCGTGTGTCGTGCTGCTGCTGGCTGGGCTGGTGATGCTCGTGAGTAACACCTGGGTTGCTTTCGTTATAATATTGGAGCTTTGATAGTTGTCGTCAATTGGAAGAAACACCAAACCTTCAGAGACTTGTAACCGACGTCTCATACTTCAAAACAAATCATGAAACAGAACTGTGCCTTCGCTACACTGAAGCAGAAACCGTTAAAATGACACGTGAGGTACTAAACGTCTACTGCCTCACTGGTCTACTGGTCGCTAGCGCTTCCTGTTGAGCATAAGGTCCTAGTTCGATTCCCAGGTCGAGCCAAGTGATATTGGGTTTTTCTATCAGGAATTTCTCAATAGCAGCTCGGAGTCTGGATTTGTGCCCGGTTTATGGCAATAAGCTCGCCCCCTATTACATAGGCGTTAAACATAACTGGCCAAATGTGGGTGCTACTATACAGTACATCTCTGCCTAACCCTTGGAGGCCTACCAGTGCTTTGTAAAGTGTTATTTATACCCTGCCATGCTGACGCTTTGCTTGTCCACAGTGGTGCGGCGAAGCGGACGCGGCGCCGTTCTTCTTCGGGTTCGTACCCTTTTTACAACTACACGTATTTAATCATGCCACACCTCTGTCTGAGCATCCAGGAGGGACGGTGTTTATTGTTTAACTAAACTTTTCTCAATCAAAGCTGGTTACAACATTGTGATAGTGACTGTTAAGCACTTATAAAGAAACAATTGAGAATCCGCAGAAACTAATTTGAAAAATCAATTTGCTAATTTGGTATGTATTTCGGTTTTTGAAATAGGACATATTATTATTTAAAAAAAACTTTTGTTGATTGTTTCACGTATTTGAAATATCTTAGTGCCACTTACAAGTTGTTGAAGTTAGTCTTCTGTTTTTTTTTTTTAAATAAAATAACTTCTATTCGAATTCAATAACATAAACCTGTCTCTAAATTGAAGTAATTTATTATTTTTATTATTTTGGTTTTTATCAAATTGTCAGTTTGGTCAACCTATTTATGTAAATGGTCACTAGAAAAGCAAATGGTATGAAGACCACCATTATCACCATCGTCGTCGTCATCGTCGTCGTAGTCGTCATCGCAATTATAATCAGGTTTTATTTGCAGTAACTACAAATATTTAGTACCTACGTAACAATAGTGTTGCGCCTTTGACGTTATTACTGAGATTTAAGTTGCAGTGGTGGCCCAGTGGTATCGGTCCTGACTTACGAGTTGTAGGTCGTGAGTTCGAAACCTAGTAGGCGCTTTACTTTGTGTAAATAATTTAATCACCACTGCTCTCAAAACGGTAAAGGAAAACATCGTGAGGAAACCGGCATGTCCTAGAACCAAAAATTCGAAGACATGTGACATCTACCAACCCGCACTGAGCCCGCGTGGTGGATTACGGCTCACTACCTCTCATAGAGAGGAGGCCTGTGTCCCAGCAGTGGGAACGTTATAGGCTGATTATGAAGTTACATACTGTAGAGAGGCTTTCAGTAGACATGTCAGAAAAACTGTGATTCGCGTCGCCATCTAGCATAATATAGCAAATTACATAATAACCAAGGTTGACACGATCACACGATACCCTTGTACCAACCTTTGATTACCAACCGTCAGAAAGTTTGATGTATCTAACTAGATCTAACTAGAGAAGATAAATTAGATAATTTATCTAAATATTCGATAAATTAAAAAATACTAACGAAAATAAACCGTAATTAATAACAGTCATTTTAAGAAGATCTTGATGTAGTTCGCTTTGTTCCGCATTGTACTTATGTTTGGATGTAACAGCACTAACGGCACCAGCTTCTTGGCGAACTTGGCGGAGACGGTCTTGCAGCAGAAGATCAACGGGCTCGAGATCCTCGCCGACTACATCGCCATCGCAGGCAGCACCTCCGGTACGCACGCAACACATACTTCTATCCCCGCGTCATATCGAGCGCCGATCACTCAAACTCAAACAGTTTTTATTTCAATTAAACCATATACAGACTGAATTATCAAGAAGTCGGAAAGTTAGTGAGAAAGGGGAAGCTAGTTATCCATTCCATAACGTAGATCTCTATGGAGAAGAACACGCAAGACACTCCAAGGACACTTAAATCTAGATACATAATACAAAATCCTGGGTGCATTATTCTTGTTGCTTTTATATGTGAAAACAAAGTACAAAAATAATTTTAAATAAAAGGTTACTCTGTTTAACGAACATTACGCAAGCTTTGCTTTTTGATCAATAGGTATTAGAAACGGGAGTGTACAGGGTCCTGCACTTGTTAATATTATTATTTTGTCGAACGTGACCAAATTGTTTCTATTTGCAGGATAAAGGTGATATCATCACGTCGCCACCGGTCGGCTACCGACACACGTTCGAGCTTACTGATAATTTTATAACTAATTTTTGTTATACTGTTGTCTAAAATTGTTTACATACCAAAGATGTATTACTTTTAAATAAACGTGGTTATTTAACTTTGTACCTGTTTTTTTTTTGTGAAACGTACGTATTGTACGTGTGATAAACAACTTTTTACTTAAATTCTTCCCATGCTGCCGCGTAAATGAAAACATATTAGCTTAAGATTACTGCTCTTCACAAAATAAATGTTCGTCACTGTCTAACGCTAACATTATAATTATTATTGATAAAGTACTTGAGTCTGGCACAACTTCTTGTCAGCCGATAGCTTTAATCATCAAGTAGAGCAAGCATTGTAACGTAACCAATTTATTTTCGATTTTGATGATTTAATAATACATGTTTACGTAAAGACGATGGAGATTTTAATGATTTAGGCGACTGATCATGTGCACACCGTGTACGAAATTACACCACTCGTGAAATCGTAGAGGTTCAAGTTGGGCGAGGGTCTTCAAATTTAAAAGTATATTTATTTTAAGTAGTGTATAATTGGGGAGTCTGGATCACTTCGCTTCGCTCGTGATCCAGATCGCCCCAATTATACATCAGTTAGTAACTGACTTCTCAGCATCTATTCAGAACGTAATCTGGTCTGAGATAATTTATATAACTCCGAGTATATAGTTTAATAAGGTAAAAATAGGCTGGAACAAATACTTATTTGTTCCATGCATCAATCGAACCCGCCAAAGTTGACACATTTGTAAGTAGCAGCATCAGTTTAACATTGTGATGTAGCGAGATATACTCTTAACCAATACGTCAAACGTGTCGTCAAAGGTTTGTTAAAATAATGGACCACTTTACTCCCTACCACATACTATGCCAATGGGTTAATTCTCGCAGTAATAAGGTTGTGTCTTGGTAAATAAATAAAAAAAGTCATTAATTTAGTTAAAAATATCTTTATTCTCCATCCATTGCTTTAAACATGTAACATTTTTTAAAGCACAAACATTAGAATGAAATACACAGCTAAATATATTAGTAGACGTTCCATAATCATCAAATATTTTTTTTAAACTAGGACAGTTTTTATTTTCTAAATTATATATTTTGTCATGTTTTACTATGTGTTTTAACCACAAAACTTTTTCACTACCTTTAACATAAATGATTTTATCTATCAAATAAGGCACAATGTATTGGTGTAAGTTTAAGTATGGTATATAACCATCGTTCCAAAAAATGTTTCTGTTTCTCTCTATCCAACTTACTTGTAATCTTTCTTTTTTTGTTACATTGTAAAATGGGTATGGTGGTTTGATTAACAATACCAAGATTCGATTATTGCATGCGATTGCTATTTCTTTAACAATAAACTCGTTATTTTCCATCTTAAACCCTTGCAGGTCGACTATGGCATTCATGATAATTTCCTTACAATGCTACTCAGAGGTTTATATTCAATCAGGCGATCGTTGATAATTAAACAATAAGCAGATGTATTTTCTGGAATATCTTCAGAACTTTCTAGTTCCAGTCTAACATCTATAGCCCCAGTCTTCAAAGCCTCGTTCTGTCTTGAGCAATCAATTACAAATAAAGGTGCCTTTTCTTTAAATTCAAGCCAATCAAGCATCATTGGTTCACATCGAGTGTTATAATAAGACTGACGAAATTTTGTATACATTTCATATAATATACAATGCTTATCTTTAGAAAATTTTGAATTAACGGATTCGTATGGATAATAATGCGAATTTAAAAAAAGAGTAACATTAGTTAATTTGCAATGGTCAAATATTGAACTGTCTCTAGATTTCATGTTTTTTCTATTTGTCTGTAACCCAAAGGTCACATACCTCGGTTTCTCTAGTTGTGAAGCAGTTTTAACAACCCAAGAATGTTTTATAGTTTTAGGTAATAAAGGGTATTCATACAAGTCCCAGTTTCGAAAAGCTATTTGAATAGGGCGATCTTTTTCTAAATACTTCAGTAAAGTTAATCTTTCCCGATCTGAAACTTTTATATGAGGCACATGCCATTGCAATCTCTCTATATTTACTTCAATCGTGTCATTATTATCAAGAGTAACACTATTAAAACTGGAACTACTTCTGTTAAGAATTAGTTCATGTTTACAATTAATGATAATTTTAGCATAATCTTCCGCAAATCCCAAAACTTTATTTAGAGGTATAAGAGTGCTAAAAATACCATCATTATCTTTAAACCCATTTAAATTCCAACCCCAAACACCAGCAGCTTTGCTTTCTCCCTCACTCATAGACACATATGATTTTAGAGTTGTAGTAATTCCTGCATTTTTATTCGATCTATCTCAACACCATTAATTTCATCATGTCTTGAAATAGAAATGATACGGGATTATTAGTGAAATTAGCATTCTTTCGTGTAAGTTTTCCAGATGCATCTTTAGAAGACACAGTGGCTCGACCTTCAACGTAAATGTAGCTGGCTGAAGGTAGTATGTACATGTCTTGCTGATTTATAGGTATTCGTATTTCATCATTTTCTTTAAAACTGCTGCTGTATGGGTTATAAGTATGATATTCGTAACCCACTATAGAGTTATCGAATTGCAGTGAATCATGTATCTTAAGAATACTCATAATTTAAATCCCAAAGCTTGAAGAAATAATTTATTCTCTTTAGTGATTTTTTTTATACTTCGTACATGTCTGCGTCTTCTAACGATACGAGAACGAGTAAAGTTATTCACTTTGTCGCTTGGTTTTATATTATAAACTATCATTTTTTGTGTTATAATCAAATTGACATTCGACTCTTGTAACAGACAATGTTAAAGTGTTGTCTCATTTGTAAGACATCATTTTTTAAAGTACCTAACGATTTAAAAACAGTGTTTATTCCAAAACTTTTTAAGAAATTGTATGCATAAATGTCCACAATTAAATAAGTTATTATTTTGAAAATTATTATAATTATAATGGATCAGAACCCAGTCAGAACCCACATAACGAATAAATTCCTTAAGCGGTTTTAAGTTTCCGTAACTATCGAAGTATTCAACATATTTATTTAAAATTACATAGGCTACCCAGTGTGTACCAGAATTTTTCGAATGATCAAAATTAATGATTCCACACTCTCGGGAAAACGGAGATTTTGGTAAGGTATCTCTCATATACACTCCACGAAAATATGGAATGTTTTCTGTAAAATGTATGATATCTATATTAGTAAGAGCACGATTAGGTAGCCTGCGATTTAGTTTTTTTCTTTAAATTTACATATAATCCAAACCCATTCTTTTAACGGTTTAACCGCAATCCGTTTCCAATACATACACCTTCCACTTTCTTATTATATCGTTCCATTTCTTCCAGACGCTTTTTTGCAACCTTATATTCGTTTATAGTTTTGACGATTCCAGCAATTCCGCTTGCTATACTTCCAGCAGCAGATAAGCCAGCAAAAGGTAAAACACCGCCGGACTTCGGAATGGGTATGATACGTGGGAGCTTCGCAGATGAATCACGAGTTAACTCCTTAGCAGCTGCGTAAGCCAATTCTATCATTTTTTTCTTACACTTTGGCTTTAATTTTTTTATGCATTTTTTGACCATTTCCTGAACTCACTTTTGAAATCATTACGTTGTTAACCAAATTAGCAGCAAGTTTTTCTCCTGCGCTCGCATCTGAAGACAAAGAGCGCTTCTTTGCCATCTTTAGTAAAATTATATCTGCTTTATGACGATCTTTCAAACTTTTAGAATTATTATACGCGATATCGTGATGTTTACAGTATTCATCTAACTTATTTACACCTTTGTCACCATGAGCCAATCTTTCCTGTAATTTAGTTCCAGGACCACAATAATTATACCCAGGTAAATGGAGCTCAAATGGTAAATTATTAATTAAATTATTCACTAGTCCTTCTCCCTTCATGTATGCAAACAGAATAGAACCTGCATCGTAGATCATGACATTATATTCAAAAAGCCGTCATATAACATTTGTATCATCAATCCAGCTATTTTCTGATGATGGTAACCCCATCCATTTTACGAAAACTTTTCTGTCTTTTCGTTTTAAAACTTTTTCAACAAGGTAAATATCAGGATGTTTAGTCATTTGTAATTCTTGATCATAAAATGCTCCTAAAATAGGCTGCTGTTTAATGTCTTGTAATAAATATGTAACAGGATTTGTATTTTTAACATTAATGATCTTGAATATCTCAGTTGACCAATTAGGAGTATAGCCTTTTTGAAAACAACCTTTATGTTTACTTATTCGAACAGAATCACCTATCTTTAGCTTACGACGTTTTGTTTTTATTTGTTGTTGATTGAAATAATATGTATTTAGTAGTTTAGTTTTATTGCTATGATTTACTTGAGCTGGTGGTAAACCAATTGTTGTATGTATTGTTTGATTATATCTATTCTATCTATGTATTAAGTTTACGATACCTCATGTTAGACAAGTAGAAACTAGTGTTTTTTTAAAGGGTGAAGAGTTGAAACCCGAAAACTCCACAGTGTTCTTAGGCATATCTTTGGATGCCAAGCTTCAATGAGGCCCCCATATAGATAAATTGTCAAAAAAACTAAGCTCTGCAGCATACGCCGTTAGAAAAATTCGTAATTTAACTGATTTAGAGACAGCGCGTTTAGTTTACTTTAGTTATTTACATAGTGTGATGTCGTACGGTATTCTTTTGTGGGGAAATGCCGCCGACATTCAAACAGTTTTTGTTTTACAAAAAGGGCAATTCGTTCAATTTATAAATTAAGTCCCAGACACTCCCTCAGAGACAAATTTAAAGAGATTAATATAATGACTGTGCCTTCTCAGTACATTTATGAAAATCTTTTATATGCACATAAAAATATTAATCTGTTTAAAAAATACAGTGATATCCATAACAAAAATACTAGGAATAAACACAAATTTGTTGTTCCCACTACCAGGCTCAAGAAAATAGGTGGCTCGTTTAAATGTCAATGTATACGTTTTTATAATAAACTTCCTAGCCACATTCAAGAACTAAGCCTTAATAAATTTAAAACTTTTATAAAGCGGAAATTATGCCAGAAAGCCTATTATACTGTCAAGGACTATATTGAGGACAAGAAGGCTTGGGATTGAGCTGCTCCAATAAGTTTACACAGACATAATTGATGTGTAATTTGCTATTTTTACTTTTTTTCTTTTTTATTTTAGTGTATTTTTTTTTTATATACGTACTTTTTATCTAAACAATGACATGTATAAATTTACTGTATAAAGTATAATATTGTTTTGATTTTTGTGAATGTGCGGACTGTGTGGGTCTTTGCGTTTTTTTTTTTCTCTTCTTTTAGTGATGATGGTCTGGCTGTTTGAGTACTTTACGCGGCCTCCCCAAGTGTCCTTTCTTTTGTATTGTTCGTCGAATCGTTGAGCTCCTTAGTTCTGAGTTGAGCTGCACGATGATTGGCAAATGCGTGCACTGACTGGACAGGTCCACTCACATCCGTGTGGTTCTTTCCTCAAAAGACCATTTCAGACACCAGTCTACATAGTCCTCATATGATATGACCAAGATTATTTTCATATTTTATTTACACTTTGACATTGATGCACTTTATATATGCAATGCCTTTTTTTTTTAATTATTAGTTTTAATCATTGTCTGGCAGTTTGAGTAATTTATGCGGCCTACCCTAATGTCCTTTCTTTGGTAATGTTCGTCGAATCGTTTAGCTCCTTTAGTTCTGTGTTGAGCTGCATGACAACTGACAAATGCGTGCACTGACTGGACAGTTCCACTCATTCTGTGTGGTTCTTTCCTCGAAAGACCATTTCAGATATCAATCCACATGGTCTTCACATGACCTGACCAAGATTATGTCTGGACTTTAAAAGAGACTGTGACCTCTGAGTTTGTTTCGGCGTTTCTTCTCAGAGTAGTCAGATAGGAAATGCCGATCTCACCTAGTTTTTAAAATATGATTGACGTGTAAAAGTGTTTGTACAAACCTATTTACAGAAATAAAATCATTTATCATTATCATTTATCTATTAATAATTTTTGCAAGCGTTCCGTCCATCCATTTGTAATTCCCTTTTAAACTAAATTCCTTGTAAAGCTTACTTTTTATCGTTCTTATTAATCGTTCTACAATTGAGGCCTTTTTGGTTGAATAAGTACTGTAGTGATTGATGGCATTCTTGTTTATAATTTTTTGAAATCTTTTGTTATAAAATTCTGTTCCTCGGTCTGTTTGCAAGTTTCTAGGGATGCGTTTTTCACAACTAAATATCGCATTGAAAGCCTTAGATACAGATTCTTTATTTTTTTGTTTAAGTGGAATACCCCAAGCATACTTAGAAAATCCATCGATAACCACTAAAATATATTTGTAGTTGGTGTTAAATTTGGAGATATTTTGCATATCCATTAAATCTGCTTGCCAAAGATCATCAATATCTTTCAATATTACATGTCTTCGATGAAAATTTATTCTGGGGCTTCTATGAATTTCGTCTATAATATCTCTTTTCACATTGCTCATTCTTAAACAGTCACTTCTGAATTACAAAAATACACTAAATAACAATTCGCCTGATGAGTCCTTTTATTCTTTTATAATACCACCTTCTTTTAATTCTTCAATAATTGATAAGATTTCATTATCAACATTGGTATTACCTGCAGTTTTAGATGCGATCAAAAGTTTAAGCCTGTCTACTAATTCATTAGGATCATCCCAATAAACAAGTTCAGTATTCTTTTTATATGTTTTAAGATATGGTAGACCAGCACCTTATTTTTGCTTAGATTTAACTTCTGTAGATTCTGGTAAGTGCTTACAAAACTCCAAAAATAATGGTTTGATAACTTGAGAATATTTTAATCCTTTATCTCCTTTAATTTGACCTGCAGAGTCAAAGTCTCTTTTATGAGCACTAGTTGTGAGGAGTATTTCCTTGTAAACTAGTTTATCTTTTAAATTGACTGCCGTTAAGTCAGGCTTTTTGCGCAGCAATAATTCTTTGAGACCTGGTGTTATTTTATACTGTTTATTGGCTATGCAAATATTGTATACTTTACCAGAGTTCTCATGAGTGGTAGAAAAATTTACTGTTTTATTTCCGATCATATGCTTATTATTCTCACTACGTACTCCAAATGGTATATTAATATCATCGTAAATTTCATAGATATCTTCTTTTTTCAACGAGACATTATTATCATTTTCCAATTCAGATATGTCACCTTCTTCGTCTTCTGAATAAAATTTATCTAAAGAGTTTGATTCATTAGAAGATTCGTGTTTGTATTTATATACCTCTTCCCCCGGACCGCCGCAAGGTGCAGACGTATAAAAGACCGATAATTGTTTAAAATAAATCATTGAAATCTTATAAAATACATAATTTTACGCAAATAAAATTCAGTGCAAAAAATAGGAGCGCATAAGTGTAGAAGAGGAGTCTAGTGCGTGCGCATAGTGTTCGGAACCCCAAAACTCCACCAACATCTATCTACTCCTGGTACCACAGATCACCTTTGACGAATCAACGCCCGTATCACGACGAGCTACACGACGACTACACCTTGGGTAAGGCCCCTTAAGTTGTAATTGGGTGACTACCTTGCGCCTGCGCCCCCTCATTAACTAATTAATGACGCCCACTGCCTAATCACTCGTCGGTCAAGCTCCTCCCATCGGCCCCAGCACAAATTAATCTTCTAACTAATTAGGACTCATTACACCCTAGTAACATGTCCACATTTCAATTGAATAAATCGCTGTCGGATCCGAATATGAGTGAAGTGGGCACAAATACGCCACCTACCACCTTTGTATCTGTTCGCAACAAAAGGATGAGAGAGGAAGACTTGCCTTCTGAATTTAGCAAATTCAAGGAAGAGATGAGGGAATTATTTTCAACATTTCTGGCCACTCAAAAAAGCGAACTGTTGGCGATAAACACAAATTTAAAAGAAATTCAGCAAACTAACACTAGTATAGAAGTTAGTGTAGCTCGCCTGTCCAGTCAACACGAAGAGTTTCTAAAGAAAATTGAATCTTTTGAGTTACAAGCAAAAAAAGACCGAGAGTATATAACCATATTGGAAGAAAGATTGGAAGACCTACAAAGATGCACGCAGAAAACCTGTATAGAACTTAAAAACGTTCCTAGGAAACCGCAAGAAACTAAAGGTGACCTTATAAACATGGTTTTATCCCTCTCAAAATGCATTAGCGGACATTTAGAAGTGAAAGATGTAAAGGATATTCATAGAATCCAGGGCAAGAAGGTCGGGGTTAAAAACACCCCCATTATTGTCGAGCTTGGTTCATCTATATTAAAAACCGATTTTCTAGAGAAAGCCAAAACCTACAACATTAAGAATAAAATAAAGCTCCAGGCAAAACATCTCGGATTCACCAACAATGAGGATACCCCCGTGTTTATATCGGAGCATCTTACTGCTAAGGGAAACCGTTTGTACTTCTTGGCGCGGGACCTAGCAAAAACAAAACAATATAAATTCTGCTGGACCGCATTTGGACGTGTCTTCGTGAAGCGTGATGAAAACTCTCGGGCTATTCTCATCAAGAGTGAAACTCAGGTACATCACTTAATGCAAGAACTGTGACTAAGTTATGTAAAGGTCTTTACTAAGTTGTCACAAGTAATTATTTTCTTTTGTATTATTAACGTAATCTTTTATCCTTATATCTTTTTAAATGTGTCAAAAATCAGTATATTTTTTAAAATCTACACATTCAATCATGTTCAATACCATCATAATATAATAAAATGCAATACTCGAACAACTTACACATTACACCCAACTACACTCACACTTACAATCTCTCAAACTTATAACACGCACCCACCTTCACACAGGTTACACACACTTTTCCACATAATTAAACTGCCTTGCACAAACAAACTTATTATAAAATTAAAATATTTACACACTGTCTCTCAATGTTTCTTCACTAACGTAAATTGTATGATGCACCATTCGTATCATAGACACAATAATGGATAGCAATATTATTACCTTACGGGAAATTGATGACACAGAAATTTCGAAGTCAGCTATTATTAACATTGACGAACTGCATAATTACTTACAGCATAACAACTATAACTTGACAGTATTAACGCAAAATATCAGGAGTATCTATTCTAACTTTGAAGACTTACAGCTAAACTTATCGCAAATAAAACATAAAACTGATGTGTTGATGTTAACGGAGTGTAGGCTTAACTATCACAAACAATTACCATTGCTTAGTAACTACACATCGCACTATACGAAAAATCAGCTTAATCAAAATGATGGTGTGGTAGCATACGTTCTAAATGGCCATCTGGCCCAGGTAACTGAAATCAATCTTTCACATGCGTCAGCTATCCAGGTATCCATTTCTAACTATACCATCATGGGTATATACCGTTCTCCCTCTAACCTCTGTGCTGATAATTTTATAAATTCATTAAATCTTCACCTTGACTCTATTAAGACACATAAAAATATTATAATTGTAGGGGACATCAATATTAATTTAATCATCAAGAATTCTGAAACATCTCAACAACGCAGTAACAGATTAAACTATCTAAATATGCTAGCGGCACACGGTCTATTACCAGGACACTATCTACCTACCAGAGAACAAAGCTGTTTGGACCATACGCTTATAAAAATTGACAAAACTTTGAGCTCAGCTTTTGTGGGAGTTATAAATACATCCATTACAGATCACGCAATGGTGTTGACAAACATAACCCGATCAATAAAAATCAAAAAGTCAGCCAAAACCAAAACTGTAATTAACTTTGATAATGCCTACACTAACTTGATAAGTAATGACATGTTATTTTTCAATACGTATAATGACCCTGAGATCATAGCTCATAAATTTATAGATGTAATAAAAACTTCACTTCTATCAAATACTACAACTAAGTCAGTCCCAAACGGCATGCGGGTAATCAAGCCTTGGATGACCGCTGGTGTACTTCGGTGTATTAATCTCCGTAACAAAATGCAAGTGCAAACTAAGAAAGATCCCTTTAATATAATACTACGAATTACTTTCAGACGTTTTCGTAACTTTTGTACAAACTTAATAAAGAAACTAAAAAGAAAATCACAAAGAGAACAAATAACAATGTCAATCAATAATCCAAAACAGCTCTGGCAAACAATTAACGAAATCACACAATTTAAAACCCCCAAATCAGCCAATTCAAATCTTCTTAAAATCACACCACACCCTCTCGATTCTTTAAACCGTATTAATCAGTTTTTCGTCACAATCGGTAAAACATTAGCGGAAGAGATAGTAAAAAAATCTATGTTCTCTAACCTTAGCTCTTCATGCATAAGGAGTACACAGCATACTACATCATTTGTACTGCTTGACACTGACCGGCAGGAAGTGGATGGCATACTCATGGGTCTCGATTCTGGAAGCTCACCGGGCTGGGACGGTATACCTACAAATTTTTTGAAAATATCTAGGGACTTCGTGGTCCCTTTAATAAGCCAACTGGCTAACCTGTGCTTTAAAACCGGGATATTTCCAGCTGGTTTTAAGCGATCTTTGGTTACGCCTGTGCACAAGGGGGGGGACCAGAGCGATGTCAATAACTACCGCCCTATATCGGTTTTAACATGCATCGCAAAAATTTTAGAAAAATTGCTAAATAACAGACTAATTAGTTACCTTAATAAACATAATATTTTGTCTACTTCACAATATGGGTTCAGAAGGGGTATATCTACACAAGATGCCGTTAAGGCTTTAACTTGCGATATAGTCTATAACGTAGATAAAGGACTGAAATGTCTTACAGTATTTTTAGACCTAAAAAAGGCATTTGACACCGTTTCTGTCCCCATCCTTCTTCACAGACTTGAAACAATCGGCATAAGAGGTATGGCTCTATCTCTTTTCGGAAGCTATCTATCTAACCGTAAACAGCAGGTTAAGGTCGGAGACTTAACTAGTGATGAAGAAACTGTGTATTTTGGAGTACCGCAGGGAAGTGTACTCGCCCCGACGTTGTTCCTGATCTATATAAATGAGTTATGTAATATCAGGAACAGTGCCGGACGAGTATTTTCATATGCAGATGACACGGCAGTTGTTTTCGTCGGTGACTCATGGGCTGCTGTGCGTGCTGCTGCTGAACGTGGATTAGCGGTAATAGCAAGTTGGCTAAACGCTAATCTTTTAACCCTCAACGTTTCTAAAACGAACTTCATCTGCTTTACTCCAAACCAGAGGACACAGCCAGGTGCTGATTTTGGGATCGTGATCCATGAGTGTGCAAACTCCCATTATCCTTGCAATTGTCAAAGCATAAAACAAGTTAGATTCACTAAATATCTTGGTATAACAGTTGACCAACGATTGTCCTGGCACACCCATATCGAAAATACCATGGCCAGAGTCAGAAAACTTATATGGATTTTTAAAACGTTGCGGCATGTGATGCCACCGTTGCTACTTAACAAAATATATACTGCTCTGGCACAATCGGTCATCACATACTGTTTACCGATCTGGGGTGGGGCCACCAAGAACAAATTTCTAGACCTAGAAAGGGCCCAAAGGTCTCTCATCAAAGTTATGTATTTTAAACCTTTCCGATATCCTACATACAACCTTTACAAGATTAGTAATTTGCTCACTGTTAGGAAATTATACATATTGAACATAACCATACTTCTGCATAAGACTCTCACATTTGATCCATCAAATCTCGATAAAAGACGTAAAGATATTGTGGCCCATTCCCCTCCGGTCCGCACGGTTTTCGCCAGGCGGCAGTATAATACTCAATCAACTTATATTTATAATAAACTGAACCTTAAATTGAATATATACCCCATGTTGCGGTACGAATGTAAAAATACTGTAATGGAATGGTTAAAATCACAAACGTATGATGAAATTGAATTTATTTTAACTAGAATATGCTAATGAACAACCTGTACCTAATCCAGTTATTCCATTCATTCACACACAGACACACACACACACACACCTATTCACATACATACACACACACACACACACCTATTCACATACATACACACACACACACACACCTATTCACATACATACACACACACACATACACACACACAAACACTCTGTAGAGTACACACCTGAACATGCTACAAAAAAAAAAAAAAAAATTTGCAACGTCCTAAACTTTTATTTAAACTTTTATTTTTGCTTTAGTTTTTTAATTTTATTGTTTTGTTTAATTATGTCTTCACTATTTTTGTTAGCAACCACCACCATGGGAAGTTGCGAGGTAACCCCATCACAAGTATCCTTATAACTTACTGGGGCTGCCTCAATTTTGTGCTGTAGAACAATGGTATGAGAAACAATAAAAACTTTATTATTATTATTATTATTATTTATCATTAGATTGATCTTGCGAAAATATTTTTGAATCTATATTAGTCTTTCGAGTTTGATCAGTTTGTTTGTCAGCTATTATCGTATTAAGAGGGTCTGCGAGAGGCTTAAAAAAATACTTCAGATTAGTGTTGGTATTAAACTCCTCATCTTTCATTTGTTTTATTTTATTCTTTATAGCATCCGCAGACTTTATTAATTGATCTGTAATTTTGTGATCCATTATACGACTTATACTTAGCAGTATTTACATGCAAATGTTTATTTTTATTTCGCATTCTTAATTTATATAATTATCACTCAAAATACACTTGGGAGCAAATAAATCGAGCCACTTCCTTTTTCACGCATTATGGTTATTATTTTTGGTATTATGGAACGCATCGATTCGAAACATATATCGCCTAAAAGGGTATTTAATAACCTTTACAATGAGGGTAGTTAGTTGTCAAAATTTCATTTTAATTAAAGTTTAAAGGGTAGAATAAAATTATCGCATTTAATTTGCTTATGACATTTTTATTGTACTCTGTTAAGAAAAGATTAAATTTGAGGTTTTTGTTAATCATACCCATATTACTTGTTATTGTTGTCTTTATCTGTGTCTGTGTAATCAAAATTACCTGATAAAATGGATACTACACCGACGGAAGCTGCCCAAGTTGTAGCTTTACTTGAGGTTGGACACGGACAACGTGAAGTGGCACGCAGACTTCATTTGAGTCGTTCAAAGGTACAGCGGGTATACCGCAGGTATCTGGAGACTGGTGCTTTTGTTCGGCGACCTGGAACTGGCCGACCACGGGCAACAACAGAACGTGACGACCGCTTTATTGCAACCAATTCGTTGCGCGACCGTGGACTTAATGCTGTTCAGCTACAGCAAGCGTTACGTGACGTTCGAGGTGTCGCAATCAGTAGGTGGACAGTGAGACGAAGACTAAAGGAACGAAATTTAACATCACACAAACCAGCAACTGGCCCAAAACTGACTGTAGCTCATCGCCGATCTCGCTTGGAGTTTGCTCGAGAACACATTAATTGGACGTTAGAAGACTGGAGGTCAGTATTGTTTTCTGACGAGTCAAGAATCTGTCTTTTTTGCAATGACGGGAGAAAACGAGTGTATAGACGTCCTGGTGAAAGATTTGCCCAATGTTGCATTCGAGAAACTGTGAGTTTTGGTGGTGGTTCTTGTATGGTGTGGGGAGGAATTTCTCTAGACGGAAAAACGGAACTTGTCTTCGTCGACCCCGCCAACGATGGCAGTGGTAGACGTGGATTAACAGCTGACCGATACATAACTGACATTCTTGAAGACCACGTAATGCCGTATGCTGGTTTTGTCGGAGAAAATTTCTTGTTTATGCATGACAATGCGAGACCTCATACCGCGCAGATTGTTACGGAATACTTGTCTGCGATCGGTATTCAACAAATGGTATGGCCAGCATGAAGTCCCGATTTGAACCCAATCGAACACCTATGGGACGAGCTAAAACGGAGAGTCCGAGCCAGGGTTCCCGCTGTTTCATCCATTCCCGAGCTTAAAGTCGCTGTGCTTGAAGAGTGGGAGAACATACCACAATTAAATATGTCATCGTAACTCTGATCAGATCGATGACTAATAGGCTACAAGAATGCATCAGGGCACGGGGGGGTAATACCAGTTATTAAGAATATTTTTTTTGCAATAATTTTGTTTTTTTTTTTGTTTTTATGGACTGTTTTAGCCCTACTAAATTTTCTATCAAAATTACAATTTTTCTTGCAGAGCCAATAATTTATCATTCAATAAGGTTATTATTCAATAATTTACCCTCATTGTTAAGGTTATTAACTTAACTTTTAGGCGATATATAGTTCGAATTGATACGTTCCATATTCCCAAAAATATTTACCATTTTACGTGAAAAAAGGTAGTGGCTCGATTTATTTGCTCCCAAGTGTATATAAAAGTGTCAAAAGATTGTCTATATCTGCCTTTGTTTAATTGACAATCCTTATTAATAATCAAAAAATCATAGGGGTGCAACCAAATCTTAGAACACAGATCTTTGAATTTCGACCAGTCCATATCAGAACTAACATGTTCATCGTAAATATGTTTTGGGTTAACTTCATCTTGCTTAAAAATTATCAAAAAGTTAACATTGTCGGGTTATAACTGCTTTGGTATTTTTGAATACGTTTGAGATAAATAAAAACAATCTATATCTCTATGTCTACCCATTGTGAAATAATTTCGTATATTCATTTGTTTTTCACAAACCACATCATCAAAAATAATAACAGAATTTTGTAATGCATCGTTAGGATGAATGACATCATCGTCAAAATTAAATATAAAAAGTTTTACTTCCGGAACTCTTTCTAGGATCAGTTTAAGAAATCTATATTTTGGTTGAAAGCTAGTCTTGGAATACAAGTAAACATTTTTAAACTTTAAACCGTTTTCATGGAGTAACAAACTAATCATAACGTTAGTTTTTCCACAATTTGAAGGACCACATAATATACATCTTACATTATTCGGAAGAAGTATACTATGCTTAGCGTGGGGGTTATTTTCCTTTACATCAATATTTTTAACTTCTAAGGATACTGGTTGCTTGACCCACTTCATGGTTGTATCTGCTAGAAAAAATCAAATGTACTTGTATTTATAATGCATACCAGGGTGTCCCTGATTATGAGTAATTGTCTAAATAATTACAACATTCTATTTATGTTTTAATAAAAGTATATAATTTAACAATGAGATGATGAGATACTGTCAAGGGATATAATTAAAACAACTACTTAATTGAATTTCTCAAATATATTTATTAAATAACAATATTATTATATTATATAACCTCTTAATATAAATTTTCTTACAAAAAATAAAAATAAAATTACTTATGATATTTCATAAGGTTAACAACAAATTATACATAGAAAGAAAAATTTGAATACAAAAAAAAATTGAAATAAACTCTCACTAAAAACTTATAAATAAAATGAACATTATACAGAAGTAAATCAATTATTATGAAAAAATCTTAGTATTAGAATAGTGTATCACAATGCCCCCAAGGTAGTGTTTCAATCTGATTAGCAAGTATTTGTCTTTTATCATCGTTACTATTCAAAACTACTTTATTAACTTGTTGTGAATATAAGAGATGTTTAATAGATTTAATCATGTTCATTTTATGTTTGATAACTTTATTTTCAATTAATGTTTCATAGTGATCTAGCATTTTAAGACGTTTGGTTATGGGTTTGGTGACACCCTTCGCTTTTTTTATAATAGTTTTTACGCTTTTTAGACAATATAGTTTTGCTCTTAAACCAACGAACTCGTTAATAATTGATCCGCCAAGTTCATCTTTAAATAATCCTGGAATACTGGCATTTATTTTCGGTATTTCAAATGGATTATCTTCTTCAAAATTACTCGTATCAAAACGTGAAATATCGTACTTTAGATCTTTGTAAAAGTCATCTGTATTTATCAAGTACAAAAGACTATCGGTATCCGTGTAACAGAGATTTACGTCGTCGCCATATTTGTTTTTATAAGTATAATGGAAATTATATAAATGTTGTTTAGCAAATTCAAGCACTGAGAATCGAATGTAAATTGGTTTATCTAATATTAGTTTTTCAGGAGTCAATTGGGCAGCTACAAAATTTTCTGAAAATATTGATATACTCTTCAAATTAGGTTTTGAAATTATTTTTTCCGCACCAATGCATTTGTTTGTTTTATTACTTGAATCTTTCCATTTTGTGATTAATTTCACGTCTACTTGCTTTCGTTTATTTTCTATAGTTTTACCAAATACGGAATTATTTAGAAGTTTAAAAAAGTCTCTCTCAAAGGGTGACTTAGAAGCCTGTCGTAGTCAAGTATTTAAATCAATGTACTTTCGAAGAAATGATTCTTGTCTAAATTTAAGTATACGGTTTCTTTAAAATTAGACCATGATGTAAACGAAAGGTAAATCCTTATGGACGTTATGCAGATAATCTGGGTACTCTAAGTCTACTTCTAAAATATATCCATAATCACCATCATTCGGAACTTTCATTACATCGAAATTCAACAGATCGCTCTGGCTTAAGAAAATAAATTCTGATATTGGCAATTTTCTTGTCATTGCATAACCATATAAGTTATTGCAGTCTAGATAAATTATGTAACTAGATGGTTTTGTGTCATCAAAATGTGGAACATACTTATTGTTAGCCTTAGCATGTCGAACAGAACATTGGGCTAAACCCCCACGTATACCCTTCTCTAACAATTGGTATATTTTCAAATCACTTATTAACTCAAGTCGGACGCCAGTATATAATAACATGGCATCCCAGCTTAAGCTAGGAGCAGATATATAATACGCTGGATCAAGAGAGTAATGTTGTAAGCTCGTATTTCTAAAATTTTCAAAAATGTCGCATAGTAATAACACATCACATTTTAAGTACAAATCTGTGTACTCCCCCAGTGAGTGTATATTAAATGCTTGCCATACAGCTTGTGCATGTCTGTAATCATCATCGGAAATATGCTCTAATTTAATTGAATTATAAAAACATTCCTTGGGAGGCAATCGTTTATCATTATACTTTGACCATGAATCCATATAGTCATATGGATAAACACCTTTATGTCTCAATAAATGTAAGTTCATCTTATCGGTAAATGTACTTGATAGATTGATAAAATCTTTAACATACAAGCTTTTACTTAATTCATCTAGACTTGAACTTAAGAACTGATATGAATCAATAAACTTCATTTGAATAGGGCGTGCTGTATTTCTTAATTGAATTAATTTAGTTATAGATATGTATTTTTCTTTAGACTTTGGTATTATCTTAATATGACCTTTATATTTTGCTAATTCTTTAATGAATAAATGACTGTCATAACCTGCTAAATTATGAAAAATAATTGGTACAAATGAACATATTTTGTATCTCAAATTACACAAGGAATGTGCTGCACCTCTGTATTCGGATGTAACATGATCATGATCTCGAACTTTATCTCCAAATAATAATTCTTTACTTATATAACATTCGGTAGCCTTTTTAAAATTAGATTTTTGTTCATTCGTTAATGGTTTCATAGGTTGAACTTTGGTTAATATAGTATTTATCCAAGTTACATCTTTAACCAACCAGCTTATAAATGTTTCAACGCAATCAGGACCTCTATAAGTAACGTATTTGTTTAAACTTGGATCGTATGAGCAACATATATAATATGCAAAACATGTTGGAACATGTAATTTAAATTTTTGGGTATTATGATTCTCAGTATTTTGTTCAGAATAGTTTTGTAACATACTTTCAAAGTCAGCATAGATAATAAAATTATTTTTTTGTTGGCGCTCATGATTTTTGAATTGTATCATGCTATTTTTTTCAGGAAGTATTGTGAGTATATTACAACAATGATGGGTACTATATTTCAATTCACTCGAGAAAAATTGCAAACATGAATCACAAAAGTGAATTTTACCCTTATGATGACTTATTTGATGTCGAACTAGTCGCACAAGATCTTTAATCAGACAATAATGCCCTTTATCGTAACGCTCAATGTAAAGTAAGTTAATGTGATATTTTTTCTTAGCATTTGTTAAGTATAGAGGTCCAGTTATAGTGCATTTACTATCTAAACCATAAATATTAATACTAATACTAGGATTGTATTTCTCAAATAATTTTATATCATTCATTGACGGCGGAAATGACATACCCTGTGTATTCAGAACTGTTGAATAGTGTGGGTAGGAAGAAATTCTACATTGATTATATTTAACAGGGTGTAACGCAGCAACAATGCTCCACAAAAAAAACATTGATCATCATTATTCTGAATATTTAAACAGCATTTTTTATTTTTGATTACTGGTGGTAATTCTATAAAGGTACCTCCTCTCATCGGATTGTATTTATTTATATTAATTTCTAAATGGCTTAGTGTAAAAAAGGACCAGCCAGAGTCCCGCTGTTCAAACTCGCTTAGTTTCCTCTTAAACACTTCTAAAGTATTCTTGTAAAAATCATTTAGATCAGAGTTTTTATAAATTACTTTCAATATTGTGTTAAAAGATTTCAGTAACTGTTCATTTGTCTTTGTTAATAAGAAGTAAGCAAATAATTCGAAATTGATTTTAATACAATTATGTTTTTCTAACGATATTTCAATGAGTTTTCTAATATCACTTTGAGAGTCGTTCAAGAACGCTTCAGGTGTCAGATAATCTATTTCCTGAGCGGGACTTAAGCGATATGTAACAATTCTGTTTTTAAAAGCAGTCGCTATTATTTTAATATGATCAAATTAAGTTCTCAATAAACAGTTTGATTTGTGTAAGTTAGTTCTCATATGATAATTAAATTTATGTTTCGGTATTTCAATGTAGCATTTATCACATTTCATTAAAATTTCATTGGTTGATGTAATATTCGATGGTTCAACTGGAAAAACAAAACAGGAAACGACATTGTTAACATTTTATTAACAATCCTAAAATCTATAAGAGTAGAGTAAATGATTTAAGCTTACTGTTATTTCTATTGATTAAACATAAGATTACATTGATTACATTTATTGTTATATTTTATTTTAAACAATTTCATTTAAAAATAATGAGTACTAATAAAAGTTTTCGGAACTTCTCTAAATTCCTTGCGTGTGGCGCTAATAAATTTAGACAAGTGCGCCCATGCTTCAGTGTCTACATCGGTTTGATTTTTCACTGTTATTACAGAATGCTGCCATCTATTAACTGGTAACACTTTATCAATATCGTTACACTTATACACCTTTACTTCCACATAGTGTGAACCAGTTTTAGCAGTGTGTGCTTGTCTGCTATAACCGTTCGCAATCCTACTGCTAAAATAGGAATATATGGGTGTTTTTTACCTCCCCTTGATGCCGATGAAGTGCTAGGTTGCTCGTCATCTTCGCTGCCATCGCTCCCAAATAAATCAGCAGCGGTAGGTTCGACAACTTTATGGGGTTTATTCGTGGTTTCTTAGACGGTTTGGGTGTGGATGGAGCCGCTGCTGACATCTTGCTTCGCTTTTTCTTAGGTGCCTCAACTGAAGCGGTCTCAGGAACCGTGTCAGGGACCCCTACGCTTGGAGACTCTTCCTCTGATAGGAAAAGGTTGTCAGCGAGCTGGGATGTCTTAGACCTGAAATTATAAAAATATTTGATAAATCATAATGTATTAAGCTTGCATAACTTATTGATAGATAATAAGATAAATAATATCAATACGATGAGCTCAGAGATCGATACATTAAAAAAAAACAATGTGTGACAACCGTGATCTATTTCATACAAAAGCACGCTTCTACCTACCCTTAAAGGTATACAGGTATTATTAATAAAACAGAAGAAAAAAAAAACACACTTACATTTTTTTTTGTAGATAAATCCGATGATTCCTCGTAGTTAAAAACCTTGCGATGATCTTCGTCGAAAGATGAGGGTGCAATAGTGCTCCAGAATTTCTATCGATGATTTAAATACTTTTTCCTAATGCGCATGCATCAATGATGCATGCACAAAAATGGTAAACGCAAGCACATGTAAAAATATTGCGATGACAAACTAAATTGATATATTAATTAAATAACCTGCCTCTCGATGTTGCCTCTCGATTTTGTTACTTTATTACAGACTCATTTGATTTATGCTTTATACAATAAGTATGGTGTAAAACAGAATGAGTCACGAAAACAAAAACTAAGTTAGTAATGAAGTATCTAATTATTAAAATACTTTTACAACGAACAAGAATCAGAAATTCTGTATTAATATTAGTTGCTCTATAACATTGCTTAGATTAGAAAATAAGTCCGTATGATAACCCACATACCCCGATTTCATTAGTCTAACAATAAAAATTTGATTCGTGTTTTTAATCATTGGGTAAGTGTATCAGTAAATGAGCATATTAGAACAAACAGACATTCATATTAGACTTAATGTATTATTAGGAATGCAACGTAAACAATGCAACCGTAGGTGTCATCGCAAGGGTTAAATTTCATCTAACCATTTTTGGATAGTAGAAGAAATATCCACAACGAAACTACGAGTATTATTTTCAACCTTATGAACAGTTTTTTTATTACCACAATTTTTATATAAATTGCTCACACTTATTAGAAACAACATTCGTTTTTCAAAACTGCAGTGTTCAGTACGTACGTAACGGTGCAGTCTACAATGTCGGTAAGTTTTTTTTTTTTTTTTTACTAATTCAAGACAAATGTCACCATTCATAATAATTATTTTAATCATAATGTTTTATAATTTCAGGATTCAGAAGAGCTATTTAACTTCATACCTTTAGAAAAGGGTCCTGCTCAAATACACGCAGTAAATCAAAAATATTTGGGTCTTGCTGAAGCATCTCGCAAAATATCGAAGAATAAACGGATGGCATATTCCTATATAAAAAAAACCTGTTACAAGACCTTCGAAAATCATAAGAATACAAATTATTGATGCAGAAAACTTCGATCAGAAGGATAGTTCAATCTGTAATCATTATTGTGAAGCAGAGGTTTGTGCTCAACACGTCGTTAAAAGTAATTTAATGGATGACATAATATTGTCTAGCACTAAGGAACTAATAAATAAAATTCAGGAAAACATGGAGAACTCTTAAGTAAATATGTTTTATTGTAGTTAGTATGTGAGCCTATCAATACTATACTTAAATAAAAGTTATTATTACTGTTTCATACTATTTAGTTAGTATAGATAAATATTAATGTGAATAGTTAAAGTTTTAATGTGGTTAGTTTGTAAGCCAATCAAACGCTGTAATTAAAAACGATGTTATGTGACTATCTGTTTGGAACTACTGGGAATACCTACTTAGTACTGCCCTTTCTGTTTTATTGTAAGTAATTAGAAGAATGTTGTATTCTCATAATTCACGGACTTATATATTGTATGCAGTGTATTTTTGCAAGAATGTATAAAAACTGCGTAAATGTGTTGTCTTCAATAGACGTTATTAAATCATAGTTAAAATTGAATTGCTATAAATAAATGCTAATTATAACTGTAAAATTGCTTTTTATTTAAATTCCTTTTCAATAAAATTAATTTTGTAAGTATCTAGTAACAGATTCGGACACGACTACACACAAATACCTTTAAAAAAAACAATCACAAACACACGCGTAGATGTCATCTGAACTTCACCTTGCGTTTTTGCAAGCACATACCAATCCGAATAATGAGATCAACGGATTCGAAGTACTTATAAATAGCTTAGTATGATTTTATGCATTTAATTCTTGCAATTGTAATGTGATGATTGGATCGTTTTATAATAACTTTATTTATAAGAAGCCTAGTTTATAAGACTTTGTAAAGTTATTATGAAGTTCAAGAGCGCTTCGAATTTTTTATGATTCACATTCAAAATACGACTTTCATGAACTTAATTTACACCCGCTATCTAAATAAAGTGATGATGGTATCTGCATTTCAAATCATAGTAGACAGTATTTAAATAGATCGGATTCAGAGTGGATCTCGTCAATATAATATCAAAAACATGGAAACAAATACTAGAATATCTCAGTCTAGGTTATGTTCTGATGGTGAGAAGTCACTTACTAACCTATTTTAATATGTATGTTTATGTTTACAGTTAGCTCCACACATAAAAGTTATCGATCAATACTAGTAATAACACACACAATCATAAAATTTGCTTATACTACATAGAATTAGGCAAAATTTTATGACATTAAATGAAATTTTAAAAAATTTGATAAAATTAGTTAAAAGTAGACCAAAAAACGCCCGCTTATATAATTGTATAAAGAAATTGAATCAAACGCAGATTTTACAGTAATTCTGTTTTATTGTAGGTACGAAAACTTTACAAATTACAACGGAGAAAATGTCAGAAAGGAGCATGCGGCTTGCGTAGGGCTCGAATTTGTACTAGCATGTTCCACTATCGCCTGCGACGCGCGGTGCGGCACGCTCCCCTCTCACTCATACACACATTCAAAACAACACCTACACGCAGGCATATTGCACCGCTTACATCCCCCACCCCAGTGCTGCTAGCAGCACTCATCAGCCAAAGGTATCCGAGCGACACGTGAGGCGGACCGCGTCACCATTCCAGATTTCGTTTTAACTTTTACTACTCTGACGCGTCCATCTCTTCCTGGGCATACCTCTTTAATCAACCCCTTTGGCCACACATTTTTAGGGCCGTTTGGGTCGACTACAAATACCAGATCTCCCACTTCCAGCGGTCTTTGGTCTTTGTTCCACTTTTTCCGTGGTATTAGGTCAGGTAGCACCTCTCTTACCCACCTGTTCCAAAACATATCCGCTAATCGCTGGGATATTCGCCATTGCTTTCTTAGGAATAAGCAGGAATCATCAAATTTGCCTAGCTGCGGAGAGTTGCAAGATGTCCCAAGTAGAAAATGGTTTGGTGTTAAGGTTTCCATACTGCCAGGTTCCACTGAAACGTGGGTCAGTGGTCTACTGTTCACTATACTTTCAACTTCACTCAACAGAGTGTTAAAGGCCTCTTCCCTTGGAGTTCGCTCTTTAAGAATTATTTTCAACGACGTCTTCACACTACGGATGAGCCGTTCCCATGCCCCACCCCAGTGAGGGCTAGCAGGCGGTATGAACGACCATTTGGTGCCGTGATTCTCAGCTTCATACTTCAGGACCTCCTCATCCAACTCCGTAACTGACCGCTTCAGTTCAGCGTGAGCTCCTCGAAGGTTGGTCCCGTTGTCAGAATACAAATGACGGGGCCATCCGCGTCTTGCGGCCATGCGTCGAAGGGCCATGATGAAGGAGTCAGTCGTCAGATTGGCAACAGTTTCTATATTGAATGGCTCTTACTGTGAGGCAAGTGAACAGCACGCCATATCTTCGTTCGTGGCGCCTGCCAATAGTAACCTCCATTGGCCCGAACAAGTCTACTCCGCAGTATGTAAATGGACGTTGATGATGAGCCACCCTTGCTTGAGGTAAGTCTCCAATTCTTGGTATTTCTGGTTTACATTTCCTTAATCTACACAGCATACATTTCGTTACTACATTTTTAACCGTTGGTCGCAATCTGATTACCCAGTATTTTTGTTTTATTTCATTGACAACGGTCTCTTGATTTCCATGTGCGGCATTTACATGGTAGTGTCGTATAATCAACCGAGTTATGTAATTATGTCCATCTAATATTGCAGGTCTTTTCATTTCGGGTAGCACGTCTGCAGCAGCATCGATTCTCCCTCCAGCCCGCAGGACTCCATGCTGATCAAGGTAAGGTGACAAGGTAAGTAATTTACTAGTAGTAGGTATTAGTTTCGACCCTTTCAGTAGACCGATCTCTTCACTGAACGACTGGCCTTGTGAATAAGTAAGTAGCAGGCGGTCAGCTCTATCCATGACTTCATCTTGACACTCCAATTTGTTTATAGCCTTCAATCCCATATCAACAAAGGTGAGTACTCTTGATGTAGATCTCAGTAAGCGTAACCATGATGAAAAACGTGTAGGCTCAGGTACCGGTAAGTTTGCAGTTTCATTTTGAAGCATAACAGTTAAACATTCCTGTGGTACATCTTCTTTTTCAGGTTGTATAATATTTTGCGGCCAATGGTCACTGTCTCTGTGTAAAAAGGCAGGTCCATGCATCCATTCATTTTGTAAAACAGAGTAGTCATAGCTTTCTCTGGTAGCAATGTCGGCGACATTTATTTTAGTAGGTACGTATCGCCATTCACTTATTTCTGTGAGGTCGTCAATTTCGCCCAAACGATTAGCCACATATATTTTATAATTACGGGCTTTGTTATTTATCCAATGGAGCACTGTTGTTGAGTCGCTCCAAAATACTCGTCGCTCAGCTTTCATCTTATGCTCTTTATGTATTGAGTCTGCCAGTCTAGCTGCTAACACTGCAGCCTGCAGTTCTAAACGTGGAATAGTAATTGGTTTGCTCCCGACAACTCGACATTTACTAGCGATGAATGCTACGCGCACGTTTAACTCGTCGTCAATCCATCTCCAATAAGCAACGGCGCAGAAAGCTTTTGTTGAAGCGTCACAAAATATATGCATCTGCAGGTGCCTATACCCACATGGCATAATAGTCTTTCTATCGTCACTGTTACTAGGCGGGTGCGACGTAGCCCGCGTAGCGCGTGTAGCGTCTGCTACGCTCGTAGCGCTGTACTCAGCTGTAGGCGTAGCACTCGTAGACTCAAGGTGCGACGACGATAGCCGAACACCGACGGTTTGATTTTCTGTCTCGCTCGCTCTTGTGGTAGCTGCTGGATAGTGTCTCGGCAATCTTACGTCACTCAGTGACTTCAGCAAACAAATCCATTTTTGCCATTTTGCGTAGATTTCGTCGTCAACGGGATCATCCCAGCTGATATTGAGTTGCCATGTCTCTTGCAAAATTATTTTTCCATTAATTGTAAACGGCGATAGAAAACCGTAAACATCAAAAATTGACATTACAACGCTTAACATTTCTCGTTTCGTAGGCCTTTTTTGCCCGGTGATAATAGCAGGTGGGATGCGTTTGAATGACACGTCGAATCGTAATGAGTCATCTTTTGGATTCCAAATTAATCCTAGTGTACGTTCGCCGTCGTAATCTGTTGTCACGTCTGTCGAACGTAGGCTTTCTTGTGGCAATGTATTTAACACGCTTTGACTGTTGCACGTCCAATTTCTTATATCAAAGCCTCCTTGTTTGTGGATGTGTGTGACGTCATTCACAAGCTTGATTGCCGTTTCTTCGTCTTCTACACTGTCGATATAATCGTCCATGTAATGTTGTTGACAAATAGCTTGCACAGCGCTCGGCATAGATGACTTAAACCGTTCGGCATTCTTGTTTTTAATAAATTGTGCTACGAAGGGTGAGCAGTTAGCACCAAATATAAGTGAACTCATAACATATGTTTTCAATGGTTTGTCCGGTGATTCTCTCCACAATAATCGTAATGCATCTTTGTCTTCTTGTATAATTTTTATTCTAAGAAACATATCTCTGATATCACCCGTTACAGCGATTTTGTTTTCTCGAAATCTTAGCATGGTTCCGTATAACGAAATAAGTAAATCAGGACCTTTCAAGATGTAATCGTTCAAACACACACCATTTGATTTGGCGGCAGCGTCGAACACCAATCTTAGCTTTTGCTTGTTGGGGTTATCTACTCCGAAGTGAGGCAAGTACCATATTTTTCTTGAGAGATTTGATGTTTTAGACTTGTTATTAGCTTCAGAAGCGTAGTCGTTGGAGATGAGATGATCGATCCGTTCCTCGTACCGCGAAGCATAGCCTGCGCTGGACCTCATCTTCCTCTCGACGCCTCTTAGTCGTGACATCGCGTTAGGGTACGAGTCCGGCAGCGTACAGTTGCAGTCTTTCCATGGTAAGCTCACGTGCCACCTGCCTTTAATTTTTCTTCTTCTTTTTTCTTTTTTTTTTACGTTGCCCCACACTAGGAATTACTCCTGTATCGTGGGTGCGTTCACAAACATGAAAACTCACATACACAAGACACCCAGACCCGGAACAACTATTTGTAGGTCATACAAATATTTGTTCCGTGCGGGAATCGAACCTGCGACACGGAGCGCAGCAGCCGATCGCTCAACCACTGCGCCAACCGTGCCGTAGATGTTTGTTCCAGGTGGTTCCAGGCACGCTGTTCTTCAGAGTTCTGCCGTGGTTTAGCAGAAGAGACTCCCATAGATTCGACGGAGAAGTAACGTCGAACGTCTTCATAAAGATCGTGAAGGTTGCGGTCTACAGAAGTATTTTCTGTATCATTTTCCTCAGTGATGAAGAACGTGGAATGTTGCATGCGCGCTGGTAAATTCCTACGTGGCACTACGCCGTGGAGGCACCAGCCCATGACCGTACGGGTGGCACATGGCTCGTTACGTCCGCCTACCACTGTCTCCAAAGGTAAGATTAATTGTGAATTATCCTGTCCGATTAGCACTTCCGGTTTGAGTTGACCGATACACAGGACTTCTTTAAGCTTGCGTAAGTAATCATTGTTCTCACATCTCACTGACGCCAAGTTTTGTGTAGGTAAATTAAGTTCATTGACACTTCGTACACTCAGGTTATATTTTTCGCCGAGTGTATTAGCACAGTCAAGTCCATAAGTTCTGTGTCGCACAACAGTTCAGTGTTATCCCATGCACCACGCACTCGCATTGCCTGCTTATGGCCACTCACTCCGGCGCGCGACGCTAGTGAAGCGCATATCATTGACACTGTCGAGCTATCATCGAGTAACGCGCACGTGTTGAACACGCCGTTGGGTCCGTGAATGTTTATCGGCACTACTTTTAATAACACTGACCAATTATTATTGTTCGAATTAACATGAGTAACGGTTTCACTGATTTCAATCTCAGTTGTGTCACTGGGTTGCGCCGCTACCGTTACGTTATTATTATGTTGCCTCGAACTCGGCACAAAATGCAGCAATCGGTGGTGGGGTTCCGCGCACCCGTCGACGTCACACGCGGCGGCGGTACACGTTTGCCTATCGTGTTTTGATAACAGGCACTTGTAGCATAACCCGGAGCGTTTCACATACGACCACCGATCCTTACGTAAGGATCTTTTAAACCTCTTACACTCTGTCAAATCGTGTTTTGATGTACGGCAGAAGCGGCATTTGTTGTCACTAGTATTTTGTTCGTGTTTTTCAGTTTGCAACAACACAGTTTGATCTTTGTCACCATAATATTTACGTTTACTGTCCCATCGAATGTTCATCAAACCGGCACTACTCGTAGCTATCTTAATAGCTTCTTCGCTCAAAAAATCACTTAATATATCTAGCCTGCACTTTTCTTGCTCCTTTATCAGTGGATAACTGTAGTCTGCCCACTTTGATAGCAGCACAGTAGGTAACTTAGTTAGTACCATATTTACAACATCAACACCCTGTAAGTACTCCTGTCGTTTGAGTTGTCGAACCGAAGCAACACAGTTTTTTATCTTCACACTAAAGGGTACTATGTCTTTATGATATTCTTGCGGTAGTGGATTCAACTTTTTCACGTCATGTAAGATTCTTGATATGATTATGTCCGAGTTTCCAAACTGTAGTTCTAAAGTAGCCATGACTATTTCAGGCGATGAAGAACTAATTAACAGAGCTGACACTGCTTCTTTAGCGGGACCGCGGAGACATTTTCTTAGACGCCATAAGTTCTCCCTCTCACTAAAGTTGCACATGTTTGTCGACTCCTGGTATGCAGTTTTAAAGAACAGCCATTCCATGGGGTCACCAGAAAACAAAGGAAGTTCCCGTGGTGTGCTGAGGCGGCTGAGTAGGTTTGCATTTTGACTAGTAGGGACGGAAGTGGTGATTAAATCCTTGAGTGCGCTGGCAAACTGCTGAACTGCACCGTTATTGCTGCCGCCCTCCGGCAGCAGCGAGAACAGCGGGCCAGTGGATGCTCCTTGTGCGTTAACCCTCTGTTTTTCCAGTTCGTGTTGGCTGCGCTCCAACCACTCCTCTATGTCCCTGCCATCACCTTGTGATTCCGACGCTTGTGGACTGTATTTTTCATCTAGGGCTGCTATATCAGCAGCTAACTTCTTGTCTATGAGTTCCATTTGAATTCGAGCTTTTTCCCTCGCCGCTTCCAGTTCGAGCTTCTTTCTTTGTGCGACTACCGACGATGATGACGTCCGTGTTCTCGAATGTTTCGATTTCTGAGACATGTGTTCGCGTTTTTCTTCTACTTTTACGCTTTCAACTGGTGTCTCTGGCACTTTTGAAGAATCGATCACTTTCGACTTTGCTTCAACCACTTTGGTCGATGATTGCTCTTCATCCTTCCGATGACTTTGTTTCTGTGTAGTACCACGCGTGTTAACCATTTTGTTCTGCGGCGGCGTGTGGTACATTGATATACTAATGATCCGGCTGAAGGACCAATGAATCAAACGAAGATTTTACAGTAATTCTGTTTTATTGTAGGTACGAAAACTTTACAAATTACAACGGAGAAAATGTCAGAAAGGAGGGTGCGGCTTGCGTAGGGCTCGAATTTGTACTAGCATGTTCCACTATCGCCTGCGACGCGCGGTGCGGCACGCTCCCCTCTCACTCATACACACATTCAAAACAACACCTACACGCAGGCATATTGCACCGCTTACAGAAATCATAACTGCGCTTCGCCGTACCACTGTGGACAAGCAACACGTCATTACGGAGCGTATAATACGTTACAAAACGTCGGTAAGTCTCCAAGGGTTAGGCAGAGGTGTATCTTATAGTAACACCCACATTCGGCCAGTTATGTTTAACCTTTGACTAACGACCAGGCCTATTTGTCGCATTAAAGCCGACATGACGTCCGAGGGACGTAAACATATAGAGTGATGAAATAAAATCAAATATTAAGATAGAGGTTCAGTAACTTATTTAACTGGAATGTTAGTTTTGTTACATAAATATATATTTAAAGGTTTAAAATATAGTTTAAATTTTATGCACAACCAGCCTTTATTATGAGATCACAATATTTCCCTTATTCGTTTTAAGAACTTACTTTAGTCCTTATTTTTATACAATTATTTATAAAAATCAACTTAAAACTCAAAAAATATAATCTCCGAACATTTATCAAAAAATAATACATGGCAGAATAGGGTTGTCCATTGGAAGGGAAGTAGTCTCCAACCAGCCTCCGGCGTAATCTTTCGGCGATGGTAAATAGGTAGGTCTTCAATCACCATCCAAGACCATTTCTTGCTCGTTCTTCTCCATAAGGAACCTGTTGACGCCTTGTATGTGTGCGTACACAACGAGCTAACACACACGCATACGTCACGGCGTGAGAGGCGGGGTGCGCGGTGCGCCCCACTGTTCGACCAGTTAGTCGACGGCACCGGTCGTTATAGTTGTGTCGATTCAATTCATTTTTTATTTGATTTATTGTAAAGGCCAATAAACCTATTTAATATCGTACTTTGGAGTCTTATTGAAAGTGCCTGATAAGACTGATAACATCAACGAGTCCACCCGTTCGCTGCCAGCATACCACAAGTTCTACATTTTGGTCCAAACGAGCCGAATTACGGGCGACGCAACGCGTCAAGAACAAGGGATCTGCGCACGAGGCGGCCATTAAGTGGACTAGACACGTGGAGTTATTAATTTGGAAGAAAAATCATGGATGTAATTCATGGATCATAGTGCCAACCTTTAGTGCAAACAGAGTGCAAAGCCTATCCCTATTTCATTATAAATTCCCTATTTAACGTTGGGCTAACTTACGTTACGTTCAGAATATTAATAATACGACGAGTGTTCGATTCGTTTCTTAAAAATCCCTTTGTCAGGCCTTTAGTATCTTGTAACGCCCCTATGCATGGTTATTTATTGTGTTCATAAACTCATTTTATTATTTTGTGTTCGCAGCTCATGTGTTGTGAGAACGTGGTTGCTGTTGCCTTCCGCGGCTGGGCTAGCCACGTGGCATAATTGCGTGCCGTGGGGCTCTTCGCTAGCTCGACCGCGTTGCATTCGCTTGCTTGGTGTTTGTCTTTATTTCATGCGCACCCTCACTGCTTCCTTACACATCAATTTAAGTATAACCTTGCACTTTTTTATTTTGAAGATTTTCGTAGCCTGTCTTGAACTTTAATTTCACTAGTTAGCATGGATTACAAAATATTAATTAAAAAACGTGGAACCTATAAAGCTAAATTAACTCAATTTAAGTCATATTTAGAAATAGTAACAAGTTGTGATACTTTGAGTACCTTACAAATTAGTGAATTAAAATAAGGTTAACAAAAATAGAGGAGTTATATCCTGAATATGATAGTATACAAAGTGATATAGGGAATGTATCTGATATTCCAGAGGACCAGTATAAGGAACGGGAAACCTACGAGATCCAGTACTATGCTGCGATTGCTGTTGACCAGGAGCTGTTGAGTAAGCAGGAGGCCTCTGCGGGCACAGGATCGGTTACAGGTGCTAATACTGTTTGTGGAAATAAAGGTGGGATAAAACTTAAACTTCCTACAATACATTTACCTACCTTTTCGGGTCAATATCATAACTGGCTTGAGTTCCATGACACTTATGTCTCACTAATACATTTAAATGACACTATTCCGAGAATTAGTTAATTCCATTATTTGCGAGCTGCTTTAAAGGATAGTGCTGCTTTAATAATAAGCTCTCTTGACTTCTCCGATGAGAATTATGATGTTGCATGGCAGCTATTATGTGACCGCTATAATAACAGACGGCTTCTGGTTTACAATCATGTTCAAGCTATCATTAATATTGAACATGGAAAGCAAGAATCCTTTAAAGTTCTGCGCGACATCATTGATACTGTCAATCGTAACATAAGATCTTTAAAGACACTTAAGTTGCCCACAGATGGTTGGGACGTACTTATTATACACATGGTCTCAAGTAAATTGGATTCAGTGACAAGTAGGGAATGGGAAACTTACCGTAATTCATTAGATGACTTGGCCACACTTGCTGATTTTAACAAATGTCTAAAGAATCGAGCAGATTTATTAGAAACTATTGCGGAAGTACATAACAATGGTTCAAAAGGAAGATATAGTGGCTGTAGCAAACAAGGTGACATTACACATAAGCAAAAGGAAGATATAGTGGCTGTACCAAACAAGGTGACATTACAGGATTTAGTGGCTGTACCAAACAAGGTGACATTACAAGATATAGTGGCTGTACCAAACAAGGTGACATTACAAGATATAGTGGCTGTACCAGACAAGGTGACATTACACATAAGCAAAACACATTTACTGTCAACTCGGAGTCTCCAATCAATAACAAACCATATATTTGCCCAATATGTAAGGGTAGCCATGCTATTTATAATTGTTCAAGTTTTAAGTCCCTTTCCATTGAAGCTCGTATTCAAAAGGCAAGATCCCTTAATCGGTGCCTTAACTGCTTACGTAATGGTCATAAATCATTTAAGTGCAGGATGGGTGGCTGCGGCCACTGTCAGAAACGACATAACACCATGTTGCATTTGAATGGGTCATCCAGTACACAGGATACAAACAATGGTAGTACTGATTCACCATCTACTTCTTCACAACCTACTCCTGATACTAGTAGTGTAGTACTCTGCACAGCACAGTCAAACACACAGTTGTCAACAAGCTCACAAGGTAATTTGGTTCTGTCAGCCACTCATAACCCTCAATGCGTTATGTTGCTGTCAACGGCTACCATTAATGTTACTGATCACAGTGGTCACAAACATAGAGTCCGTGCATTATTAGACAATGGTAGCACATCAAGTTTCATTACAAAGAGCTTATGTGACAAACTCAAATTACCAACTCGTTCAACCTCGACATTAGTTGAAGGGTTAAATCGTCAGTCTAGTTGCATATTTAAAAGATGTGATGTCATAATATCATCACTAATCAATTCTTATTCTGAGAACATACATTGTTTAGTGGTTCCACACATTACTCAAGCACTACCTTGCAAACAAGTCAACCATCAGAGGCTTGATATACCCCAAAATATTACATTAGCGGATCCTTTATTCCACACACCGTCACAAGTAGATATACTGCTTGGAGCTGACTTATTTTGGAGTGTATTGTTGAATAATAATATTTCATTAGGTCAAAATAAGCCCACATTAAGTGAAACAAAGTCTGGATGGTTGGTATCAGGGCCCACACACTCATTACAACATAGCATTGATACAGTCCACTGCAATCATTCAAGTACACATTATGATGATCAACTTCAGGATCAATTAACCAAATTCTTTGAACTTTAAACGCTCACTGTGCACAAACCTGTATCCAAAGAGGAACAGGAATGTGAAGGTAATTTTATACAAACTACTACTCGTGGGAATGATGGTCGATTCATTGTAACAATTCCATTAAAAGAATCGCCAAGTCAGCTGGGTAGTTCATATGAACAAGCCCTGTCTAGGTTCATATCGTTAGAACGTAGAATCAAGCGTGACCCTTTACTCAAAAAGCAATATGCTGAATTCATTAAGGAATATATATTGTTAGATGACTGAAAATACAACTCCAGACAAGGATGAATACACATACATTATGCCACATCATGGAGTGTTACGTGAAACAAGTTTAACAACTAAATTAAGAGTTGTTTTTGATGCATCTGCAGTAACCTCGTCCGGGTTATCGTTTAACAACATTCAAATGATCGGCCCTACAGTACAAAGTGACCTCGTTGGTATATTAATTAGATTCCGACAGTTTAAATATGTTGTTACTGCGGATGTGGAAAAAATTTATAGAATGGTAAAGGTAATTGAAAGCCAACATATGTTACAACAGATACTATGGCGTTTCGAACCTAACGAACAACTTAAACAGTACAAACTCAACACTGTTACTTATGGTACCGCATCTGCACCTTATCTTGCAACACGATGTCTAGTTCAGCTGGGGAAAGAATGCACTGATAAGTCCATTTCAGATGCTATCATTAAAGGATTTTATGTTGATGATTTTATTTTTGGAGACAATAATATGTCTAAGCTGGTAGACATCTGCAGAGGCGTCATTAACCAACTTCTAAGTGCACAACTTCCTTTAAGAAAATGGAATTCAAATAATTCACACATTATACAACAACTCATAGGTGAAAATAGCAAAGATGAATTACTTAATTTAAGCAACCGTGAGTATTCAAAAACATTAGGATTACTTTGGAGTTGTAAAGAAGATGTGTTGTTATTCTTAGCAGACATTAAGAAACAGGAACACATTACAAAACGCACAATCTTGTCTACCATGTCTCAAATATTTGATCCACTGGGACTTATTAACCCTTGCATATTGCAAGCTAAAATTATTCTACAAAAATTATGGTCATTAAAAATAACATGGGATGAAAATGTTCCAAGCGAGATTCAAGCAGCTTGGTGTAACTTTATTTCAAACTCAAACTCAAAGCATTTATTTCAAATAAACCCATTACAGGCACTTTTGAATTGTCAAGGGGTCGGTCAGTCAGAAATATGAAGCTAGTTGCCCATTCCAAAGCGAAGTAGGTACCTATGGAGAAGAACGGGCAAGAAACTCCATGGACACTCTTTTAAATAATATGGTTACAGAAAATTTGTTACATCAGTCTTGTTGAAATTAAACACGTGAGAACGATGTAGAAAGACCCGTAATAAAAAACATAAAACCGGAAAAGAAAAATTTAAAAAAAAATACAAAAAGGCGTGGCAGCCAAGAGATGACCAGTCCCCACTGACGGCGCCCGTTCACGAACATGACGTATGGATCAGCACCATTCAGCTCAACCATTTTGAAGGGAACTTAATGATCCAACACACACGCCACCACCAGCGAGACATTAGAGTGAGCGTGACATACTCTCAGCCGCCAGGGCACATTCAAGTCAATAACAGACGTGCCCAGTATAGGGTAGCTTTATAGTAGGTACCACATAGTGCTCACACGTGTGCTTTGCAATTATACAATACTAAAAGATTGAATTTATACAGTGCAAAGATAGTTTGTACAATCTTCAGCAGCTCCAACAATATTTCCGAATGCTAATCAATTGTTTAGGCGCCCTTGTGGAGCAGAACCAGCGTTGAGCCAAGCATTTTTGTCAGAGCTGTAATCCTCCAACTTATAATATGCTTGGCTGCATAGTGTGCGTTTGATACAGGTTTTGAACTTCGTTTCATTCAGTTGGAGAATGTGGGGAGGTATTTTATTATAACATTTTAAACAGTACCCCATGAAGGATGAATCTACTTTAGCCAGCCTGAAACCCGGTTGAACCAATTGGTCCCTATTTCTAGTCCCATAGTTGTGTCTCTCACCTCTGTTACTGAAAAGATTTAAGTTTTTCCGTACGTAAATGATGTTTTCATATATATATTGACAAGGTACGGTCATGATGTTAATATCTTTAAACAGTTCCCTTAAAGAATCGCGCCTGCAGAGGCCATATATTGCTCTAATGGCTCTTTTTTGCAGAATAAAAATAGACTCGATGTCTGCAGCGCGTCCCCATAATAAGATACCGTAAGACATGATACTATGAAAGTAACTGAAATAGACCAGCCTCGCGGTATCTACATTAGTAAACTGACGGATTTTTCTTACAGCATATGCTGCTGAACTTAGCCGTCCTGCAAGAGATGTTAAATGGGGACCCCATTGCAGCCTCGAGTCGAGCGTGATCCCCAAGAAAACCGTTTTATCAACGAATTCTAGTTTCTCTTGATTCAATACTATGTCACAATCAGTACTTTTAACATTCGGCAAAGCAAACCTTATGCATTTTGTTTTTTTCCCATTTAATACTAAAAACGAAAACGTGTTGTGTTAGGCTGGAATAAGCATTTTCATGGTGCTCACGAGGATGCCAGGCTAATCTTTCAAACCTGGTTACTATACAGTAGGCCTGCAAGTGGATCTATTAATAATAATATGGAAGAGTCTCGATGTCTTTTCAAATCCAAGATAAAATGGTTTCAAATGAACGTCGAGAAAATTAAGATGGATATTCTCGCATCACACCAAACAGACAAAAATTTCAAAATCTTTTGGAAAGGCACGAGAAAACTAAGCAGTGAACCCACTGTCCCTCTTAATGTTAACGGAGTGACTGAGCCTCGTGACATTGCGAACATGTTTAAAGGTCTTTTTAGATTTATATATAACCTCCTTCCTGTGTGCCGGGGGTGCTCAAATATTGGCGAAATTTGGCAAAATTTGCTTGGACCGGCAGTATTATCAGCTTTTACTGCTAAGCATGTATCTGCCGTTATAAAGCATATGACGAGGGGTAAGTCCCCAGGCCACGATGGAATTTGTATTGAGGATCTGCAGAATGCGGGGGTTCATCTGCCAAGGCTCCTGGCTATGTTTTATACATTTTGTGTAAGACACTCATACCTGCCGGATGAATGTATGAAGACCGTCGTTGTGCCAATAATCAAAAATAAAACTGGTGCTGCGTTAGACAACAGCAATAAATTATGGGTCAATTTCGCTAGTTAATACCGTGGCGAAAGTGCTGGACAGTCTGCTTGATCGTATTTTGAACAGTCACATAAAGCTGAACGACGCTCAGACAGAAACGGCAGTTCTGTGCCTCAATCACACTGTCCGGCACTACACCGATAGAAAAACTCCAGTCTACGTCTACGTCTCCGTTATATAAAAAAATAATAAAACAATCTTTTTCTTCAAGTCGGTCAAAAATATGTTACTGATCATTGTCCGTATTGTCGATACTGTGTAGAATTTAGCAAAAAACATGGCGTCCGTCACGTGACATAAACACCGAATGCCTGACCGCACGCGTACTCCAGGAGTATCTTTTATTTTTTTCAATGTTTACATTTTTACATTTAAATCATTTCGCAAAAATACATCATATTTCACTATTTAAATGGCTTATACATACGTAGTAACGTATCTAAATCATGTTTAGAAAGACATTTTGTAGTCAATAGTGTATTTTCTACTATTATCGAGTGAAAAAGTACAGCCATGACGCGCGAAATTCCTAACTGTTTTTGATGAATTTAAAAATTCAGTCCTAAATCTCTAACCATTACACAATGCTGCTATTAAAAACTGTTGATTACTTACCCGTCCACGCTGTTTAATCCTTGAAAGGTGTATTAAAGCCTTCATGGTTATTAATTTGGGTGTTGAAAATCCGAGTTTTGGCGCGAAATGAACGCGTCACCGTGGCCGTCATATTTGAAACATTCCGTGTGAAAACTGTCACGAAATGTTTAGCTTGGGTTTTGTATGGCATGCCTATTCTATTGCCTACACTCTGATACAAGTTAGAGCAAGATAGGTGGCCGGACAGAGACAAAATAGCGGTATAATGCTGGGTACTCACGCGCGTACTCCAGGAGTATGCGTACAGATGCCAACATTTTTTCATCGTACTCGCGGAGTACGCTCTACAGCCGAGGGGAAAGGGCATGTGTTCACTGATGGTGCTACTTGCTTTTTCCCGCCCATTTGATTGCATTAACGTCTCGCTATTTCTGTCAAAATTAAAATACTACGGTTTTGACGATAATGCCATTCAATGGTTCCACAGCTACCTTAGTAACAGAAAGCAACTTGTAGAATTGCGTCTTTCGGATGGTACTACCGCCGTAGTGTGTCTTTCAGACCAGATGAATATGAATAGGCCATTGGAGACCTAAACGACGACCTAGAAAGGATTGCCGCCTGGTCAGATGAGAATTGTTTGGCACTAAACCCATTAAAAACCAAGTATATATTGTATGGTGCTAGGCAGCAGTTGAAGAACATACCATTAAGCCTTAATTTAACTACACTTGGGAGCAAATAAATCGAGCCACTTCCTTTTTCACGCATTATGGTTATTATTTTTGGTATTATGGAACGCATCGATTCGAAACATATATCGCCTAAAAGGGTATTTAATAACCTTTACAATGAGGGTAGTTAGTTGTCAAAATTTCATTTTAATTAAAGTTTAAAGGGTAGAATAAAATTACCGCATTTAATTTGCTTATGACATTTTTATTGTACTCTGTTAAGAAAAGATTAAATTTGAGGTTTTTGTTAATCATACCCATATTACTTGTTATTGTTGTCTTTATCTGTGTCTGTGTAATCAAAATAACCTGATAAAATGGATACTACACCGACGGAAGCTGCCCAAGTTGTAGCTTTACTTGAGGTTGGACACGGACAACGTGAAGTGGCACGCAGACTTCATTTGAGTCGTTCAAAGGTACAGCGGGTATACCGCAGGTATCTGGAGACTGGTGCTTTTGTTCGGCGACCTGGAACTGGCCGACCACGGGCAACAACAGAACGTGACGACCGCTTTATTGCAACCAATTCGTTGCGCGACCGTGGACTTAATGCTGTTCAGCTACAGCAAGCGTTACGTGACGTTCGAGGTGTCGCAATCAGTAGGTGGACAGTGAGACGAAGACTAAAGGAACGAAATTTAACATCACACAAACCAGCAACTGGCCCAAAATTGACTGTAGCTCATCGCCGATCTCGCTTGGAGTTTGCTCGAGAACACATTAATTGGACGTTAGAAGACTGGAGGTCAGTTTTGTTTTCTGATGAGTCAAGAATCTGTCTTTTTAGCAATGACGGGAGAAACCGAGTGTAAGATTTGCCCAATGTTGCATTCGAGAAACTGTGAGTTTTGGTGGTGGTTCTTGTATGGTGTGGGGAGGAATTTCTCTAGACGGAAAAACGGAACTTGTCTTCGTCGACCCCGCCAACGATGGCAGTGGTAGACGTGGATTAACAGCTGACCGATACATAACTGACATTCTTGAAGACCACGTAATGCCGTATGCTGGTTTTGTCGGAGAAAATTTCTTGTTTATGCATGACAATGCGAGACCTCATACCGCGCAGATCGTTACGGAATACTTGTCTGCGATCGGGATTCAACAAATGGTATGGCCAGCACGAAGTCCCGATTTGAACCCGATCGAACACCTATGGGACGAGCTAAAACGGAGAGTCCGAGCCAGGGTTCCCGCTGTTTCATCCATTCCCGAGCTTAAAGTCGCTGTGCTTGAAGAGTGGGAGAACATACCACAATATGTCATCGTAACTCTGATCAGATCGATGACTAATAGGCTACAAGAATGCATCAGGGCACGGGGGGGTAATACCAGTTATTAAGAATATTTTTTTTGCAATAATTTTGTTTTTTATTGTTTTTATGGACTGTTTTAGCCCTACTAAATTTTCTATCAAAATTACCATTTTTCTTGCAGAGCCAGCCTCATTGTTAAGGTTATTAACTTAACTTTTAGGCGATATATAGTTCGAATTGATACGTTCCATATTCCCAAAAATATTTACCATTTTACGTGAAAAAAGGTAGTGGCTCGATTTATTTGCTCCCAAGTGTATAAAGGGACTCGAGTTCGCGGAACGCGCACCAGAATACAGGTTAGGCAGGTGAATATCTATTGAAATGAAGACCAACGTAGATTTTGATGAAAAATAAGACATCAAAATTCTATTAGTTTTTCGTGAAGAAAAATGTGTTGAAATTTTACAAGTGTCTGAACGAAAAAAAGTTAATTTTTGAAGATCTTCATTGGCTAGCCGTACGCGCAACTTGTCCAAAGACGCGTCTCCGAACAAGCTAGCGATCCTTGGTGTTTCTGAAATTATTCCTGTTTTTGTTGTTGAACTTTGGACAAAAAACTAACTTCGACTGAAAAAAAATATAAGTGAAACCGTAATTACTGCTACCAAACGGGACTCGCACTCACGGAACGCGTACCAGAATACCGGTAAGGCAAGTGAGTATCTTTCTAAATGAAGACCAACGTAGATTTTGAGGCAAAATAAGACAAAAATTCAATTAGTCTTTCGTGAAGAAAAATAAATAGAAATTTTTACAAGTGTCTGAACGAAAAAAAGTTAATTTTTGATGATCTACATTGGCTAGGCGTACGCGCAACTTGTCAAAAGACGCGTCTCCGAGCGAGCAAGCGATCCTTGGTGTTTGTGAAATTATTCCTGTTTTTGTTGTTGAACTTTGGACAAAAAACTAACTTCGACTGAAAAAAAATATAACTGAAACCGTCATTACTGCTACCAAACGGGACTCGCGATCACGGAACAAGCACCAGAATACTGGTAAGGCAGGTGAGTATCTTTCTAAATGAAGAACAACGTAGATTTTGATGAAAAGTAAGACAAAAATTCAATTAGTTTTTCGTGAAGAAAAATAAATAGAAATTTTTACAAGTGTATGAACGAAAAAAGTTTATTTTGAATTCTACATCGGCTAGGCGTACGCGCAAGCTGTCAAAAGACGCGTCTCCGCCCGAGCTAGCGATCCACGGTGTTTCTGAAATTATTCATGTTTTTATTGTTGAAATTTGGTCAAAAAACTAACTTTTCGACTGAAAAAAAAATGAGTGAAACCGTAATTACTGCTACCAAACGGGACTCGCGCTCACGGAACAAGCACCAGTAGATAGGTTGTGCCGGTTCCAGCTCACTTTTTCTAAGGGGTTTCAACCGACTACTAAGCGGTCCTCAATCCTAATTAAAAAAAAAAAAAAAAGAAGGTTGAGGCATGCGCTGAGCACGAATCTGCGGTCCATTTTTGCGTAGGATGCACGGTTCGCTAGATACGTAAATCAATTAGCAATAATCTAATTGACATCCGCCCGGCCCGGCGACCCTCATTAGCGTTTCATTGTTCGCTATTTCTTATCTATTACTCATTCGACAGTTCGCATTACCACTGCTTTAGGGTTCCTTATCAATTACTCATTGTGAGCGGGTTCTGCCTCTATTTTTATTTCATTGTACACTCACGCCTTCTTCCCATGGGGTTTACAAAACTATGCATTGAACATCCCTGAAACTTATATAGCAAATACATTAAGCAATATTCACCACAAACTGAAGTCAAATCATTCTGAATCCTATCAACATTCCAGTCCCATCTTTTGCAATTTCTTCTTAAAAATTCAAGTTGATATCGCACAGGTGCCCGTCCATACGAATCAAAATATTGCCCAACGCCATTTGTGTTAATATGTAAAGCTACCCAGTGTGAGCCTGGTTTATAATCCGTTTTTTTTTTTTTTTTTTTAATAAGTGGCATCTCGCAGGTCAACCTATGAGGTTGTCGTCTGCTTAGACGGACTTGCCTGTGGATTCCCTAATAAATTAAGGCCTCCAGCCAGGACTTAAACTTAAATACTAACTAAAAACTAAGCGACTACACGCTAAGGGCACCCCCTGTGGGGTACGAACCTCGGCTTAGGGCGTCGCTGGAAGAGGGCAGCAAATGACTAGCTGGATCAGGAATGATATTATTTAGGGACGAATTTAAAGCTACAGGCTCAGCGGCGCGGGCTGGCTCGAGCAAGGGTCGGGAGGGGCGTAGATTTGGGCGTCGCGGCGGGCCTCGGCGGCGAGGACGGTAGGACGGCGATCGGGTTTTGGGCTTATGAAGCGTGCTGGTTGCCTTACTACTCTCCTGGAGGAGGGTAGTGGCGTCGTCGGGGTCGATTAAAGTATGCCTTGGTCGGCGAATACTGCTAATGCGAGAGGGAGTGTAGCGGGCGGCCGCTGTAATCAGGGGGTTAGAATGTTTGATGCCGCAGTCGAAGAAACGCTTTGATAAGCGTTTCATGAACTGATTTATGGTTGGCATTTTGAGGTCGACGTGAAGATCGATATTACGGACATAGAAGGGGGCACCCGTGACCCTTGTGAGGAAACGGTTTTGGAGGGTCTGCATCTTATGGAGATGACGTGGGTGAGCGTGCGCAAATACAACGCAGGCATAGGTCATGATGGGACGGATGACTGCGGTATAGATGCGGAGCTTGCATTTGAGGGACAGTTTACTACGGGCTGTCAGTACGAATTGCAGCCTGCTAAGAGCGAAGGAGGCGCGCGCGCGAACCGCCTTAATATGAGCCTTAAAGGTAAGGTTCTCATCGAGGATCACGCCTAGGTATTTGGCTTGCTTCTCCCAAGGGATTGGCTTGCCGTACATAGTGATCGGGCTGGGAAGTGGGGGAGGGAGTCGACGACGTCTCGAGAAGAGAACCGCCTGACTCTTATCGGGGTTGACCTCGATTCTCCATTTCCGAAACCAAGCGCCTAAGACGTTTGCGGAGGTTTGGAGAGTACGAGCTATAGCGTTGGGACAGTGACCGGTATAGTAAACGGCAGTGTCGTCGGCGAAGAGAGCCAACTGAGCCTTTTTACTTTTTGGGATATCGCTAGTGAACAGCGTGAAGGCGAGAGGAGATAGTGGCGCGAATAGGATGAGGGGACGAGAGTGCTCCCTCGACGCGATAGCGAAAGGTCCGGTTCGACAAAAAGTCTCGTAAGATGAGCACGAGACGATCTGGCACTCCTAGTTGGTAGAGCTTGTATATCAAGCTGTTGTGCCAGACTTTGTCGAAGGCTTTCGCTATGTCGAAGAATAGCACACCCGTCGTCGCGTTACGCTGCAGACCAGCGCATAAGTGCTCTACGATACGGTGGACCTGTTGGGTGCCCGAGTGTTGGCTACGGAATCCAAACTGCTCGTTGGGTATGAGGCTCTTTGCTTCGGCGTAGTCTTTGAGACGCTTATAAATAAGCCTCTCGTAGATTTTGCCGAGGACATTGAGTAAGCTAATAGGGCGGTAGCTGGAGGGCTCAGACTTTGGCTTGCCTGGCTTTGGGATACCGATGACGGTGGCTTCTTTCCATGCTTGTGGGAAGATGTTGTTGCTCAAGGCGCCATTGAAGATGGCGGTCATAAGCATTATTAGCGGGGCAGGAAGGAGTTTGTATACCTTATTGGTAATACCATCCGAACCGGGGGCCTTACGAGCGTGGAGCCCTTTAATGATGTCGTGCACTTCGTCTGGAGTGACGGGAGGCAGAGGATCATCAGGGTCTTCGACGGGAGGGAGGGAGGCTCTTCGTTCGACTTCAGCGTCGACCTTGTTTAGGTGAGCTTGGTCTACTGGTTGGGAGCTGGGAGAACATTGGGACTCTAGGCTGTCGGCAAGACATTCAGCCTTATCGGGACTGTCGAAAGCGACACTATTGTCGGGGCGGATGAGGTTTATAATCCGTGTCCAAATTGCATATTATATACGTAGGCAGATGGGTGTACATTTGTAAATACCTTTTGTTACGCTCCGTTCATTCATTCTCTCAACATGACCAAACCATCTTTATTTCAAACTATAAAATATGTACGGAACATCTCATTCAGTTGGCCATTTCTTATCTATTACTCATTCGAGGGCTATCATTACTACTGCTTTAGGGTTCCTTATCAATTACTCATTGTAAACGGGTACTACTGTTCATTGCCTATATTTTTATTTCATACTATACTCACGCCTTCATCCCATGGGGGTAGGCAGAAACCACAGAACGCCACCTGTTACGATCCTACACATATATCCTATACATACACGCGCGCCGATTGCGAGTGCTACGCACCTGACCTTTCTGAAGAACATCACCATTAAGGTCAACATATGTCCTCCTAGGGCGTCCCCTACCGGCGTTTCCACTCACATCTGCCTTGTAAATACCTTTTGTTACGCTCCTTTCATTCATCCTCTCAACATGACCAAACCATCTTTATTTCAAACTATAAAATATGTACGGAACAACTCATTCAACTAAAATATCAGTGAACCCTGTGTTCCCTGTAATTATTTCCCGTGATGTAACATTTAAAAAAAATCTGTTGTAAATGTAAAAACAAATATTATTTTTGTTTTAAATGGGCATTACTCTCAGCGTTATATTCCGTAAACAATAACGCGGATCTGGTATCATCGTAAGCTATACAAGGTGTTTTTTTATATCCCATAACTCTAGGGTATGATTGAGACCATATCAAAAAATCAACTAGCATATGAATTATGTTTCAATCATCCTTTGTTTTTTTCATTTTTCATACAAAATAATTCGACAAAGTCACGATTATTAATGTAAAACACCCTTTTTTTTTTTTTTTTTGGGTGGGAAATCATCAAATGACTTCTCCCGCTCTGGGTGGAGCGGGAGGGCGTGTCAGACTTTTACTGACTAAAACCCACCGTGTTCCTTCAGTTGCCTGTGCCAGGGCCACGGTTTTCTCTGTGGAATAACCCGCGACATGTAAAACACCCTAACGTGAAATATGACAACGTCGCATTTTCTTATACTCGATACCTAGACACATCGAGGGTCTATTTTGTACGGTACGCAAACAAAATTGGCAACCTCGCAAAAGTAAATATACGTAAATAGATTTGTCATACTGGTGACAATTTTGGCCCTAATTTAATTATGATTGATGATATCTCTGAAACTATGCATTTTTGGACCACCTATTCTAGGAGTTTAAGTATTATTTTTACCTACAGAATATAACCCTAGAAAAACAGGTTGTATATGTAGGGTGCCGTACAACCTCACCGATGCTCAGAAGCAGGCCCGGGTGGAACGGTCTCGGTGTGTTTACGACATCATTACAGGTTTACAGATTTATCAATACGATCCAGAAACGAAGCGCCTGTCGACAGTTTGGGTATTTAAAAAACGAATTAACGCCTACCAAAGTGAAGCGATCTAGAAGCGACTGGCTACTTGATCAATTCCTTTACGGAACTAAAGAAGCATCAACGCTGAATGGGAAACTACCAAATGTTGTTTTCTCTGTTGTAACCAAACACAGGGCTCCGCGGTCTACTGCTCCACCACGACAACGTGCCTTCGCACACCGCGCTCAAAACGAGCGACTTCCAGAACCGCACGCCGGTCAAACTCCTTACAGCCATTACCTAGCACCGTGTGACTTCTTTTTATTCCCGAAAATAAAATAACTGCTTAAAGGGATACAATTTTCGTCGCCTGAAGATGCGCTGTCAGCGTTCGAGCAGGCTGTAAACGAGGTGTCTACGGTAGACTGGAAAAAGTTTTTCAGACGCATGAAACTTTTTACAGAGGCTAGTGGAGAGTATTTCGTCCATACGAATCAAAATATTGCCCAACGCTATTTGTGTCAATATCTAAAGCTACCTAGTGTGAGCTTGGTTTATCATACATATGATATGCAATTTGGATACATATCCAAATTGCATATTATATACGTTGGTACATTCATGGCTATACATGGGTAGCCTATTGAGGAGTTCATCTTTGCAACGCACCCCGAAGGAATGTGAAATAACTTTGTAAGATCGCACTTTAGGAACTGTGTTGACTCATTAAGTTACTATCAGTTGCGTTGTAAGCACTTAAGAATTTGCTTTAGATTAGAAATTACTTAGTGGTGCTATATAAGAGCAGCCCACTCAGTCAGACCATAGTCAACTGGTTTGGTAGCAGTGGATAGTGACAGTACTACGTTTTGTGTTACTTCAACGCATCAACGGTAATGGAGGTAAGTGTTTATTCTATTGAAAATTACTTTTCTTTCTTTCTGACTTTTTATTTACATTAACTTTGCCTTGCGTGTGTGAAAAAAATGATATTAACGTGTTTGCTGTGTTTGTTGCAGAAATCATTAAGTTTCTTAGACAATGATGAAAATACCTGTAACCTGCATTACTACTCACTACTTTCCCCTCAACACGAAGAAGACAGTGGTGACATCGTCATTATTAACACATGCGATGGGAGAAAAATTAAATCTCAGACGATTCATTTTGGAGGATGTTGCAGGTGACATCAATGTGGAAGTGAAATAGTGGTTTCAGTTATTAAGTGACACAACGTCAGAGTGTTTCGCTCACGAACTATTCGCCGAACAAATAGATAACGATTTAATCAACTGTTTAATTTATGTTGTAAGGGAGTGTGTTATAGGGATATTTGAAAGTTTTCATTTGCGTTTTTTTTTTTGTGTACTTCATTATGAATCTAGAAAATATAAAGTATATTATTGATGTAGATGGGTTTCAGATGTCAAAAAAAAATGTACTTTAAAGAAGTAGCAATTTACAATATTCAGGATAATATCCTTTATTTGTTTTACATAAAACTCCCAACGTGGTTGTTAGATTATAAACATGATAGAACAATCACATTCGTTATGAGACATATTCACGGAATAAAATAAAAAAATTATGATAATGATATTAGTTTTTCAGAGTTTTTAAAACGAGTAAAGAGTTTTGATCCAAACAAGCATTTCACGTGGGCTTACAAAGGGGGGATAGTAGAAAGAGATTTTTTAGCAAGTTTGGGGTATAAATCGTATAACTTAGAAGCAATCCATTGTCCGAAAGTGGAAATAATTATAGAAAAATTTAAATTACACCGACTTAGTAATTGTACGAGGCATGTAGCATACAAAGGAATTCCATCTCGCAGCGCTCAATGTAGTGGTGTAGAGGTGCGAGCATTCTCACTGTGGTTTGAAAATACAAAACCATGAGTAAATTAAATCGATGCAAACCACAAATTTTGCATCAAAAATAAATTATTTTATTTTATCATTTTAAATAGTTTGACCGAACCAAATCTTTTTTAAAGTTTCACTGTTTAGTAGTTGAAAAAATTAAATTGTTTTACAATTGTACCATAATTTACAAGTGTCTGAACGAAAAAAATATAGTTTTGAAGTTCTACATTGGCTAGGCGTACGCGCAGCCTGTCAAAAGACGCGTCTCCAAGCGAGCTAGAGATCAATGGTGTTTGTGAAATTATTCCTGTTTTTTTTGTTGAAATTTGGACAAAAAACTAACTTTTCGACTGAAAAAAATTATGAGTGAAACCGTAATTACTGCTTGCTACCAAACGGAACTCGAGCTCACGGAACGCACACCAGAGTACCGGTAAGGAAGGTGAGTATCTTTCTAAATGAAGACCAACGTAGATTTTGATGAAAAATAAAGACATACAAATTCAATTTGTCTTTCGCGAAGAAAAATATGTTGAAAATTTTACAAGTGTCTGAACGAAAATAATATATTTTTGAAGTTCTACATTGGCTAGGCGTACGCGCAGCCTGTCAAAAGACGCGTCTCCGAGCGAGCTAGCGATCCATGGTGTTTGTGAAATTATTCCTGTTTTTGTTGTTGAAATTTGGACAAAAATCAAACTTTTCGACTGAAAAATAATATGAGTGAAACCGTAATTACTGCTACCAAACGGAACTCGAGCTCACGGAACGCACACCAGAATACCGGTAAGGCAGGTGAGTATCTTTCTAAATGAAGACCAACGTAGATTTTGATGAAAAATAAAGACATACAAATTCAATTTGTCTTTCGCGAAGAAAAATATGTTGAAAGTTTTACAAGTGTCTGAACGAAAAAAATATAGTTTTGAAGTTCTACATTGGCTAGGCGTACGTGCAGCCTGTCAAAAGACGCGTCTCCGAGCGAGCTAGCGATCCATGGTGTTTGTGAAATTATTCCTGTTTTTGTTGTTGAAATTTGGACAAAAAACTAACTTTTCGACTGAAAAAAATTATGAGTGAAACCGTAATTACTGCTTGCTACCAAACGGAACTCGAGCTCACGGAACGCACACCAGAGTACCGGTAAGGCAGGTGAGTATCTTTCTAAATGAAGACCAACGTAGATTTTGATGAAAAATAAAGACATACAAATTCAATTTGTCTTTCGCGAAGAAAAATATGTTGAAAATTTTACAAGTGTCTGAACGAAAATAATATATTTTTGAAGTTCTACATTGGCTAGGCGTACGCGCAGCCTGTCAAAAGACGCGTCTCCGAGCGAGCTAGCGACCCTTGGTGTTTCTGATATTATTCCTGTTTTTGTTGTTGAAATTTGGACAAAAATCAAACTTTTCGACTGAAAAATAATATGAGTGAAACCGTAATTACTGCTACCAAACGGAACTAGGGCTAACGGAACGCACACCAGAATACCGGTAAGGCAGGTGAGTATCTTTCTAAATGAAGACCAACGTAGATTTTGATGAAAAATAAAGACATACAAATTCAATTTGTCTTTCGCGAAGAAAAATATGTTGAAAATTTTACAAGTTTCTGAACGAAAATAATATATTTTTGAAGTTCTACATTGGCTAGGCGTACGCGCAGCCTGTCAAAAGACGCGTCTCCGAGCGAGCTAGCGACCCTTGGTGTTTCTGATATTATTCCTGTTTTTGTTGTTGAAATTTGGACAAAAATCAAACTTTTCGACTGAAAAATAATATGAGTGAAACCGTAATTACTGCTACCAAACGGAACTAGGGCTCACGGAACGCACACCAGAATACCGGTAAGGCAGGTGAGTATCTTTCTAAATGAAGACCAACGTAGATTTTGATGAAAAATAAAGACTTACAAATTCAATTCGTCTTTCGCGAAGAAAAATATGTTGAAAAATTTTACAAGTTTCTGAACGAAAAAAATATAGTTTTGAAGTTCTACATTGGCTAGGCGTACGTGCAGCCTGTCAAAAGACGCGTCTCCGAGCGAGCTAGCGATCCATGGTGTTTGTGAAATTATTCCTGTTTTTGTTGTTGAAATTTGGACAAAAAACTAACTTTTCGACTGAAAAAAATTATGAGTGAAACCGTAATTACTGCTTGCTACCAAACGGAACTCGAGCTCACGGAACGCACACCAGAGTACCGGTAAGGCAGGTGAGTATCTTTCTAAATGAAGACCAACGTAGATTTTGATGAAAAATAAAGACATACAAATTCAATTTGTCTTTCGCGAAGAAAAATATGTTGAAAATTTTACAAGTGTCTGAACGAAAATAATATATTTTTGAAGTTCAACATTGGCTAGGCGTACGCGCAGCCTGTCAAAAGACGCGTCTCCGAGCGAGCTAGCGACCCTTGGTGTTTCTGATATTATTCCTGTTCTTGTTGTTGAAATTTGGACAAAAATCAAACTTTTCGACTGAAAAATAATATGAGTGAAACCGTAATTACTGCTACCAAACGGAACTAGGGCTAACGGAACGCACACCAGAATACCGGTAAGGCAGGTGAGTATCTTTCTAAATGAAGACCAACGTAGATTTTGATGAAAAATAAAGACATACAAATTCAATTTGTCTTTCGCGAAGAAAAATATGTTGAAAATTTTACAAGTTTCTGAACGAAAATAATATATTTTTGAAGTTCTACATTGGCTAGGCGTACGTGCAGCCTGTCAAAAGACGCGTCTCCGAGCGAGCTAGCGATCCATGGTGTTTGTGAAATAATTCCTGTTTTTGTTGTTGAAATTTGGACAAAAAACTAACTTTTCGACTGAAAAAAATTATGAGTGAAACCGTAATTACTGCTACCAAACGGAACTCGAGCTCACGGAACGCACACCAGAATACCGGTAAGGCAGGTGAGTATCTTTCTAAATGAAGACCAACGTAGATTTTGATGAAAAATAAAGACATACAAATTCAATTTGTCTTTCGCGAAGAAAAATATGTTGAAAATTTTACAAGTGTCTGAACGAAAATAATATATTTTTGAAGTTCTACATTGGCTAGGCGTACGCGCAGCCTGTCAAAAGACGCGTCTCCGAGCGAGCTAGCGATCCATGGTGTTTGTGAAATTATTCCTGTTTTTGTTGTTGAAATTTGGACAAAAATCAAACTTTTCGACTGAAAAATAATATGAGTGAAACCGTAATTACTGCTACCAAACGGAACTCGAGCTCACGGAACGCACACCAGAATACCGGTAAGGCAGGTGAGTATCTTTCTAAATGAAGACCAACGTAGATTTTGATGAATAATAAAGACATACAAATTCAATTTGTCTTTCGCGAAGAAAAATATGTTGAAAATTTTACAAGTGTCTGAACGAAAAAAATATAGTTTTGAAGTTCTACATTGGCTAGGCGTACGTGCAGCCTGTCAAAAGACGCGTCTCCGAGCGAGCTAGCGATCCATGGTGTTTGTGAAATTATTCCTGTTTTTGTTGTTGAAATTTGGACAAAAAACTAACTTTTCGACTGAAAAAAATTATGAGTGAAACCGTAATTACTGCTTGCTACCAAACGGAACTCGAGCTCACGGAACGCACACCAGAGTACCGGTAAGGCAGGTGAGTATCTTTCTAAATGAAGACCAACGTAGATTTTGATGAAAAATAAAGACATACAAATTCAATTTGTCTTTCGCGAAGAAAAATATGTTGAAAATTTTACAAGTGTCTGAACGAAAATAATATATTTTTGAAGTTCTACATTGGCTAGGCGTACGCGCAGCCTGTCAAAAGACGCGTCTCCGAGCGAGCTAGCGACCCTTGGTGTTTCTGATATTATTCCTGTTTTTGTTGTTGAAATTTGGACAAAAATCAAACTTTTCGACTGAAAAATAATATGAGTGAAACCGTAATTACTGCTACCAAACGGAACTAGGGCTAACGGAACGCACACCAGAATACCGGTAAGGCAGGTGAGTATCTTTCTAAATGAAGACCAACGTAGATTTTGATGAAAAATAAAGACATACAAATTCAATTTGTCTTTCGCGAAGAAAAATATGTTGAAAATTTTACAAGTTTCTGAACGAAAATAATATATTTTTGAAGTTCTACATTGGCTAGGCGTACGCGCAGCCTGTCAAAAGACGCGTCTCCGAGCGAGCTAGCGACCCTTGGTGTTTCTGATATTATTCCTGTTTTTGTTGTTGAAATTTGGACAAAAATCAAACTTTTCGACTGAAAAATAATATGAGTGAAACCGTAATTACTGCTACCAAACGGAACTAGGGCTCACGGAACGCACACCAGAATACCGGTAAGGCAGGTGAGTATCTTTCTAAATGAAGACCAACGTAGATTTTGATGAAAAATAAAGACTTACAAATTCAATTCGTCTTTCGCGAAGAAAAATATGTTGAAAAATTTTACAAGTTTCTGAACGAAAAAAATATAGTTTTGAAGTTCTACATTGGCTAGGCGTACGTGCAGCCTGTCAAAAGACGCGTCTCCGAGCGAGCTAGCGATCCATGGTGTTTGTGAAATTATTCCTGTTTTTGTTGTTGAAATTTGGACAAAAAACTAACTTTTCGACTGAAAAAAATTATGAGTGAAACCGTAATTACTGCTTGCTACCAAACGGAACTCGAGCTCACGGAACGCACACCAGAGTACCGGTAAGGCAGGTGAGTATCTTTCTAAATGAAGACCAACGTAGATTTTGATGAAAAATAAAGACATACAAATTCAATTTGTCTTTCGCGAAGAAAAATATGTTGAAAATTTTACAAGTGTCTGAACGAAAATAATATATTTTTGAAGTTCAACATTGGCTAGGCGTACGCGCAGCCTGTCAAAAGACGCGTCTCCGAGCGAGCTAGCGACCCTTGGTGTTTCTGATATTATTCCTGTTTTTGTTGTTGAAATTTGGACAAAAATCAAACTTTTCGACTGAAAAATAATATGAGTGAAACCGTAATTACTGCTACCAAACGGAACTAGGGCTAACGGAACGCACACCAGAATACCGGTAAGGCAGGTGAGTATCTTTCTAAATGAAGACCAACGTAGATTTTGATGAAAAATAAAGACATACAAATTCAATTTGTCTTTCGCGAAGAAAAATATGTTGAAAATTTTACAAGTTTCTGAACGAAAATAATATATTTTTGAAGTTCTACATTGGCTAGGCGTACGTGCAGCCTGTCAAAAGACGCGTCTCCGAGCGAGCTAGCGATCCATGGTGTTTGTGAAATAATTCCTGTTTTTGTTGTTGAAATTTGGACAAAAAACTAACTTTTCGACTGAAAAAAATTATGAGTGAAACCGTAATTACTGCTACCAAACGGAACTCGAGCTCACGGAACGCACACCAGAATACCGGTAAGGCAGGTGAGTATCTTTCTAAATGAAGACCAACGTAGATTTTGATGAAAAATAAAGACATACAAATTCAATTTGTCTTTCGCGAAGAAAAATATGTTGAAAATTTTACAAGTGTCTGAACGAAAATAATATATTTTTGAAGTTCTACATTGGCTAGGCGTACGTGCAGCCTGTCAAAAGACGCGTCTCCGAGCGAGCTAGCGATCCATGGTGTTTGTGAAATTATTCCTGTTTTTGTTGTTGAAATTTGGACAAAAAACTAACTTTTCGACTGAAAAAAATTATGAGTGAAACCGTAATTACTGCTTGCTACCAAACGGAACTCGAGCTCACGGAACGCACACCAGAATACCGGTAAGGCAGGTGAGTATCTTTCTAAATGAAGACCAACGTAGATTTTGATGAAAAATAAAGACATACAAATTCAATTTGTCTTTCGCGAAGAAAAATATGTTGAAAATTTTACAAGTGTCTGAACGAAAATAATATATTTTTGAAGTTCTACATTGGCTAGGCGTACGCGCAGCCTGTCAAAAGACGCGTCTCCGAGCGAGCTAGCGACCCTTGGTGTTTCTGATATTATTCCTGTTTTTGTTGTTGAAATTTGGACAAAAAACAAACTTTTCGACTGAAAAATAATATGAGTGAAACCGTAATTACTGCTACCAAACGGAACTCGAGCTCACGGAACGCACACCAGAATACCGGTAAGGCAGGTGAGTATCTTTCTAAATGAAGACCAACGTAGATTTTGATGAAAAATAAAGACATACAAATTCAATTTGTCTTTCGCGAAGAAAAATATGTTGAAAATTTTACAAGTGTCTGAACGAAAAAAATATAGTTTTGAAGTTCTACATTGGCTAGGCGTACGTGCAGCCTGTCAAAAGACGCGTCTCCGAGCGAGCTAGCGATCCATGGTGTTTGTGAAATTATTCCTGTTTTTGTTGTTGAAATTTGGACAAAAAACTAACTTTTCGACTGAAAAAAATTATGAGTGAAACCGTAATTACTGCTTGCTACCAAACGGAACTCGAGCTCACGGAACGCACACCAGAGTACCGGTAAGGCAGGTGAGTATCTTTCTAAATGAAGACCAACGTAGATTTTGATGAAAAATAAAGACATACAAATTCAATTTGTCTTTCGCGAAGAAAAATATGTTGAAAATTTTACAAGTGTCTGAACGAAAATAATATATTTTTGAAGTTCAACATTGGCTAGGCGTACGCGCAGCCTGTCAAAAGACGCGTCTCCGAGCGAGCTAGCGACCCTTGGTGTTTCTGATATTATTCCTGTTTTTGTTGTTGAAATTTGGACAAAAATCAAACTTTTCGACTGAAAAATAATATGAGTGAAACCGTAATTACTGCTACCAAACGGAACTAGGGCTAACGGAACGCACACCAGAATACCGGTAAGGCAGGTGAGTATCTTTCTAAATGAAGACCAACGTAGATTTTGATGAAAAATAAAGACATACAAATTCAATTTGTCTTTCGCGAAGAAAAATATGTTGAAAATTTTACAAGTTTCTGAACGAAAATAATATATTTTTGAAGTTCTACATTGGCTAGGCGTACGTGCAGCCTGTCAAAAGACGCGTCTCCGAGCGAGCTAGCGATCCATGGTGTTTGTGAAATAATTCCTGTTTTTGTTGTTGAAATTTGGACAAAAAACTAACTTTTCGACTGAAAAAAATTATGAGTGAAACCGTAATTACTGCTACCAAACGGAACTCGAGCTCACGGAACGCACACCAGAATACCGGTAAGGCAGGTGAGTATCTTTCTAAATGAAGACCAACGTAGATTTTGATGAAAAATAAAGACATACAAATTCAATTTGTCTTTCGCGAAGAAAAATATGTTGAAAATTTTACAAGTGTCTGAACGAAAATAATATATTTTTGAAGTTCTACATTGGCTAGGCGTACGTGCAGCCTGTCAAAAGACGCGTCTCCGAGCGAGCTAGCGATCCATGGTGTTTGTGAAATTATTCCTGTTTTTGTTGTTGAAATTTGGACAAAAAACTAACTTTTCGACTGAAAAAAATTATGAGTGAAACCGTAATTACTGCTTGCTACCAAACGGAACTCGAGCTCACGGAACGCACACCAGAATACCGGTAAGGCAGGTGAGTATCTTTCTAAATGAAGACCAACGTAGATTTTGATGAAAAATAAAGACATACAAATTCAATTTGTCTTTCGCGAAGAAAAATATGTTGAAAATTTTACAAGTGTCTGAACGAAAATAATATATTTTTGAAGTTCTACATTGGCTAGGCGTACGCGCAGCCTGTCAAAAGACGCGTCTCCGAGCGAGCTAGCGACCCTTGGTGTTTCTGATATTATTCCTGTTTTTGTTGTTGAAATTTGGACAAAAATCAAACTTTTCGACTGAAAAATAATATGAGTGAAACCGTAATTACTGCTACCAAACGGAACTAGGGCTAACGGAACGCACACCAGAATACCGGTAAGGCAGGTGAGTATCTTTCTAAATGAAGACCAACGTAGATTTTGATGAAAAATAAAGACATACAAATTCAATTTGTCTTTCGCGAAGAAAAATATGTTGAAAATTTTACAAGTTTCTGAACGAAAATAATATATTTTTGAAGTTCTACATTGGCTAGGCGTACGCGCAGCCTGTCAAAAGACGCGTCTCCGAGCGAGCTAGCGACCCTTGGTGTTTCTGATATTATTCCTGTTTTTGTTGTTGAAATTTGGACAAAAATCAAACTTTTCGACTGAAAAATAATATGAGTGAAACCGTAATTACTGCTACCAAACGGAACTAGGGCTCACGGAACGCACACCAGAATACCGGTAAGGCAGGTGAGTATCTTTCTAAATGAAGACCAACGTAGATTTTGATGAAAAATAAAGACTTACAAATTCAATTCGTCTTTCGCGAAGAAAAATATGTTGAAAAATTTTACAAGTTTCTGAACGAAAAAAATATAGTTTTGAAGTTCTACATTGGCTAGGCGTACGTGCAGCCTGTCAAAAGACGCGTCTCCGAGCGAGCTAGCGATCCATGGTGTTTGTGAAATTATTCCTGTTTTTGTTGTTGAAATTTGGACAAAAAACTAACTTTTCGACTGAAAAAAATTATGAGTGAAACCGTAATTACTGCTTGCTACCAAACGGAACTCGAGCTCACGGAACGCACACCAGAGTACCGGTAAGGCAGGTGAGTATCTTTCTAAATGAAGACCAACGTAGATTTTGATGAAAAATAAAGACATACAAATTCAATTTGTCTTTCGCGAAGAAAAATATGTTGAAAATTTTACAAGTGTCTGAACGAAAATAATATATTTTTGAAGTTCAACATTGGCTAGGCGTACGCGCAGCCTGTCAAAAGACGCGTCTCCGAGCGAGCTAGCGACCCTTGGTGTTTCTGATATTATTCCTGTTTTTGTTGTTGAAATTTGGACAAAAATCAAACTTTTCGACTGAAAAATAATATGAGTGAAACCGTAATTACTGCTACCAAACGGAACTAGGGCTAACGGAACGCACACCAGAATACCGGTAAGGCAGGTGAGTATCTTTCTAAATGAAGACCAACGTAGATTTTGATGAAAAATAAAGACATACAAATTCAATTTGTCTTTCGCGAAGAAAAATATGTTGAAAATTTTACAAGTTTCTGAACGAAAATAATATATTTTTGAAGTTCTACATTGGCTAGGCGTACGTGCAGCCTGTCAAAAGACGCGTCTCCGAGCGAGCTAGCGATCCATGGTGTTTGTGAAATAATTCCTGTTTTTGTTGTTGAAATTTGGACAAAAAACTAACTTTTCGACTGAAAAAAATTATGAGTGAAACCGTAATTACTGCTACCAAACGGAACTCGAGCTCACGGAACGCACACCAGAATACCGGTAAGGCAGGTGAGTATCTTTCTAAATGAAGACCAACGTAGATTTTGATGAAAAATAAAGACATACAAATTCAATTTGTCTTTCGCGAAGAAAAATATGTTGAAAATTTTACAAGTGTCTGAACGAAAATAATATATTTTTGAAGTTCTACATTGGCTAGGCGTACGTGCAGCCTGTCAAAAGACGCGTCTCCGAGCGAGCTAGCGATCCATGGTGTTTGTGAAATTATTCCTGTTTTTGTTGTTGAAATTTGGACAAAAAACTAACTTTTCGACTGAAAAAAATTATGAGTGAAACCGTAATTACTGCTTGCTACCAAACGGAACTCGAGCTCACGGAACGCACACCAGAATACCGGTAAGGCAGGTGAGTATCTTTCTAAATGAAGACCAACGTAGATTTTGATGAAAAATAAAGACATACAAATTCAATTTGTCTTTCGCGAAGAAAAATATGTTGAAAATTTTACAAGTGTCTGAACGAAAATAATATATTTTTGAAGTTCTACATTGGCTAGGCGTACGCGCAGCCTGTCAAAAGACGCGTCTCCGAGCGAGCTAGCGACCCTTGGTGTTTCTGATATTATTCCTGTTTTTGTTGTTGAAATTTGGACAAAAAACAAACTTTTCGACTGAAAAATAATATGAGTGAAACCGTAATTACTGCTACCAAACGGAACTCGAGCTCACGGAACGCACACCAGAATACCGGTAAGGCAGGTGAGTATCTTTCTAAATGAAGACCAACGTAGATTTTGATGAAAAATAAAGACATACAAATTCAATTTGTCTTTCGCGAAGAAAAATATGTTGAAAATTTTACAAGTGTCTGAACGAAAAAAATATAGTTTTGAAGTTCTACATTGGCTAGGCGTACGTGCAGCCTGTCAAAAGACGCGTCTCCGAGCGAGCTAGCGATCCATGGTGTTTGTGAAATTATTCCTGTTTTTGTTGTTGAAATTTGGACAAAAAACTAACTTTTCGACTGAAAAAAATTATGAGTGAAACCGTAATTACTGCTTGCTACCAAACGGAACTCGAGCTCACGGAACGCACACCAGAGTACCGGTAAGGCAGGTGAGTATCTTTCTAAATGAAGACCAACGTAGATTTTGATGAAAAATAAAGACATACAAATTCAATTTGTCTTTCGCGAAGAAAAATATGTTGAAAATTTTACAAGTGTCTGAACGAAAATAATATATTTTTGAAGTTCAACATTGGCTAGGCGTACGCGCAGCCTGTCAAAAGACGCGTCTCCGAGCGAGCTAGCGACCCTTGGTGTTTCTGATATTATTCCTGTTTTTGTTGTTGAAATTTGGACAAAAATCAAACTTTTCGACTGAAAAATAATATGAGTGAAACCGTAATTACTGCTACCAAACGGAACTAGGGCTAACGGAACGCACACCAGAATACCGGTAAGGCAGGTGAGTATCTTTCTAAATGAAGACCAACGTAGATTTTGATGAAAAATAAAGACATACAAATTCAATTTGTCTTTCGCGAAGAAAAATATGTTGAAAATTTTACAAGTTTCTGAACGAAAATAATATATTTTTGAAGTTCTACATTGGCTAGGCGTACGTGCAGCCTGTCAAAAGACGCGTCTCCGAGCGAGCTAGCGATCCATGGTGTTTGTGAAATAATTCCTGTTTTTGTTGTTGAAATTTGGACAAAAAACTAACTTTTCGACTGAAAAACATTATGAGTGAAACCGTAATTACTGCTACCAAACGGAACTCGAGCTCACGGAACGCACACCAGAATACCGGTAAGGCAGGTGAGTATCTTTCTAAATGAAGACCAACGTAGATTTTGATGAAAAATAAAGACATACAAATTCAATTTGTCTTTCGCGAAGAAAAATATGTTGAAAATTTTACAAGTGTCTGAACGAAAATAATATATTTTTGAAGTTCTACATTGGCTAGGCGTACGTGCAGCCTGTCAAAAGACGCGTCTCCGAGCGAGCTAGCGATCCATGGTGTTTGTGAAATTATTCCTGTTTTTGTTGTTGAAATTTGGACAAAAAACTAACTTTTCGACTGAAAAAAATTATGAGTGAAACCGTAATTACTGCTTGCTACCAAACGGAACTCGAGCTCACGGAACGCACACCAGAATACCGGTAAGGCAGGTGAGTATCTTTCTAAATGAAGACCAACGTAGATTTTGATGAAAAATAAAGACATACAAATTCAATTTGTCTTTCGCGAAGAAAAATATGTTGAAAATTTTACAAGTGTCTGAACGAAAATAATATATTTTTGAAGTTCTACATTGGTTAGGCGTACGCGCAGCCTGTCAAAAGACGCGTCTCCGAGCGAGCTAGCGACCCTTGGTGTTTCTGATATTATTCCTGTTTTTGTTGTTGAAATTTGGACAAAAAACAAACTTTTCGACTGAAAAATAATATGAGTGAAACCGTAATTACTGCTACCAAACGGAACTCGAGCTCACGGAACGCACACCAGAATACCGGTAAGGCAGGTGAGTATCTTTCTAAATGAAGACCAACGTAGATTTTGATGAAAAATAAAGACATACAAATTCAATTTGTCTTTCGCGAAGAAAAATATGTTGAAAATTTTACAAGTGTCTGAACGAAAAAAATATAGTTTTGAAGTTCTACATTGGCTAGGCGTACGTGCAGCCTGTCAAAAGACGCGTCTCCGAGCGAGCTAGCGATCCATGGTGTTTGTGAAATTATTCCTGTTTTTGTTGTTGAAATTTGGACAAAAAACTAACTTTTCGACTGAAAAAAATTATGAGTGAAACCGTAATTACTGCTTGCTACCAAACGGAACTCGAGCTCACGGAACGCACACCAGAGTACCGGTAAGGCAGGTGAGTATCTTTCTAAATGAAGACCAACGTAGATTTTGATGAAAAATAAAGACATACAAATTCAATTTGTCTTTCGCGAAGAAAAATATGTTGAAAATTTTACAAGTGTCTGAACGAAAATAATATATTTTTGAAGTTCTACATTGGCTAGGCGTACGTGCAGCCTGTCAAAAGACGCGTCTCCGAGCGAGCTAGCGATCCATGGTGTTTGTGAAATTATTCCTGTTTTTGTTGTTGAAATTTGGACAAAAAACTAACTTTTCGACTGAAAAAAATTATGAGTGAAACCGTAATTACTGCTTGCTACCAAACGGAACTCGAGCTCACGGAACGCACACCAGAGTACCGGTAAGGCAGGTGAGTATCTTTCTAAATGAAGACCAACGTAGATTTTGATGAAAAATAAAGACATACAAATTCAATTTGTCTTTCGCGAAGAAAAATATGTTGAAAATTTTACAAGTGTCTGAACGAAAAAAATATAGTTTTGAAGTTCTACATTGGCTAGGCGTACGTGCAGCCTGTCAAAAGACGCGTCTCCGAGCGAGCTAGCGATCCATGGTGTTTGTGAAATTATTCCTGTTTTTGTTGTTGAAATTTGGACAAAAAACTAACTTTTCGACTGAAAAAAATTATGAGTGAAACCGTAATTACTGCTTGCTACCAAACGGAACTCGAGCTCACGGAACGCACACCAGAGTACCGGTAAGGCAGGTGAGTATCTTTCTAAATGAAGACCAACGTAGATTTTGATGAAAAATAAAGACATACAAATTCAATTTGTCTTTCGCGAAGAAAAATATGTTGAAAATTTTACAAGTGTCTGAACGAAAATAATATATTTTTGAAGTTCTACATTGGCTAGGCGTACGTGCAGCCTGTCAAAAGACGCGTCTCCGAGCAAGCTAGCGATCCATGGTGTTTGTGAAATTATTCCTGTTTTTGTTGTTGAAATTTGGACAACAAACTAACTTTTCGACTGAAAAAAATTATGAGTGAAACCGTAATTACTGCTACCAAACGGAACTCGAGCTCACGGAACGCACACCAGAATACCGGTAAGGCAGGTGAGTATCTTTCTAAATGAAGACCAACGTAGATTTTGATGAAAAATAAAGACATACAAATTCAATTTGTCTTTCGCGAAGAAAAATATGTTGAAAATTTTACAAGTGTCTGAACGAAAATAATATATTTTTGAAGTTCTACATTGGCTAGGCGTACGCGCAGCCTGTCAAAAGACGCGTCTCCGAGCGAGCTAGCGACCCTTGGTGTTTCTGATATTATTCCTGTTTTTGTTGTTGAAATTTGGACAAAAATCAAACTTTTCGACTGAAAAATAATATGAGTGAAACCGTAATTACTGCTACCAAACGGAACTATGGCTCACGGAACGCACACCAGAATACCGGTAAGGCAGGTGAGTATCTTTCTAAATGAAGACCAACGTAGATTTTGATGAAAAATAAAGACATACAAATTCAATTTGTCTTTCGCGAAGAAAAATATGTTGAAAATTTTACAAGTTTCTGAACGAAAATAATATATTTTTGAAGTTCTACATTGGCTAGGCGTACGTGCAGCCTGTCAAAAGACGCGTCTCCGAGCAAGCTAGCGATCCATGGTGTTTGTGAAATTATTCCTGTTTTTGTAGTTGAAATTTGGACAACAAACTAACTTTTCGACTGAAAAAAATTATGAGTGAAACCGTAATTACTGCTACCAAACGGAACTCGAGCTCACGGAACGCACACCAGAATACCGGTAAGGCAGGTGAGTATCTTTCTAAATGAAGACCAACGTAGATTTTGATGAAAAATAAAGACATACAAATTCAATTTGTCTTTCGCGAAGAAAAATATGTTGAAAATTTTACAAGTGTCTGAACGAAAAAAATATAGTTTTGAAGTTCTACATTGGCTAGGCGTACGTGCAGCCTGTCAAAAGACGCGTCTCCGAGCGAGCTAGCGATCCATGGTGTTTGTGAAATTATTCCTGTTTTTGTTGTTGAAATTTGGACAAAAAACTAACTTTTCGACTGAAAAAAATTATGAGTGAAACCGTAATTACTGCTTGCTACCAAACGGAACTCGAGCTCACGGAACGCACACCAGAGTACCGGTAAGGCAGGTGAGTATCTTTCTAAATGAAGACCAACGTAGATTTTGATGAAAAATAAAGACATACAAATTCAATTTGTCTTTCGCGAAGAAAAATATGTTGAAAATTTGACAAGTGTCTGAACGAAAATAATATATTTTTGAAGTTCTACATTGGCTAGGCGTACGTGCAGCCTGTCAAAAGACGCGTCTCCGAGCGAGCTAGCGATCCATGGTGTTTGTGAAATTATTCCTGTTTTTGTTGTTGAAATTTGGACAAAAAACTAACTTTTCGACTGAAAAAAATTATGAGTGAAACCGTAATTACTGCTTGCTACCAAACGGAACTCGAGCTCACGGAACGCACACCAGAGTACCGGTAAGGAAGGTGAGTATCTTTCTAAATGAAGACCAACGTAGATTTTGATGAAAAATAAAGACATACAAATTCAATTTGTCTTTCGCGAAGAAAAATATGTTGAAAATTTTACAAGTGTCTGAACGAAAATAATATATTTTTGAAGTTCTACATTGGCTAGGCGTACGCGCAGCCTGTCAAAAGACGCGTCTCCGAGCGAGCTAGCGACCCTTGGTGTTTCTGATATTATTCCTGTTTTTGTTGTTGAAATTTGGACAAAAATCAAACTTTTCGACTGAAAAATAATATGAGTGAAACCGTAATTACTGCTACCAAACGGAACTATGGCTCACGGAACGCACACCAGAATACCGGTAAGGCAGGTGAGTATCTTTCTAAATGAAGACCAACGTAGATTTTGATGAAAAATAAAGACATACAAATTCAATTTGTCTTTCGCGAAGAAAAATATGTTGAAAATTTTACAAGTTTCTGAACGAAAATAATATATTTTTGAAGTTCTACATTGGCTAGGCGTACGTGCAGCCTGTCAAAAGACGCGTCTCCGAGCAAGCTAGCGATCCATGGTGTTTGTGAAATTATTCCTGTTTTTGTTGTTGAAATTTGGACAACAAACTAACTTTTCGACTGAAAAAAATTATGAATGAAACCGTAATTACTGCTACCAAACGGAACTCGAGCTCACGGAACGCACACCAGAATACCGGTAAGGCAGGTGAGTATCTTTCTAAATGAAGACCAACGTAGATTTTGATGAAAAATAAAGACATACAAATTCAATTTGTCTTTCGCGAAGAAAAATATGTTGAAAATTTTACAAGTGTCTGAACGAAAAAAAAATAGTTTTGAAGTTCTACATTGGCTAGGCGTACGTGCAGCCTGTCAAAAGACGCGTCTCCGAGCGAGCTAGCGATCCATGGTGTTTGTGAAATTATTCCTGTTTTTGTTGTTGAAATTTGGACAAAAAACTAACTTTTCGACTGAAAAAAATTATGAGTGAAACCGTAATTACTGCTTGCTACCAAACGGAACTCGAGCTCACGGAACGCACACCAGAGTACCGGTAAGGCAGGTGAGTATCTTTCTAAATGAAGACCAACGTAGATTTTGATGAAAAATAAAGACATACAAATTCAATTTGTCTTTCGCGAAGAAAAATATGTTGAAAATTTTACAAGTGTCTGAACGAAAAAAATATAGTTTTGAAGTTCTACATTGGCTAGGCGTACGTGCAGCCTGTCAAAAGACGCGTCTCCGAGCGAGCTAGCGATCCATGGTGTTTGTGAAATTATTCCTGTTTTTGTTGTTGAAATTTGGACAAAAAACTAACTTTTCGACTGAAAAAAATTATGAGTGAAACCGTAATTACTGCTTGCTACAAAACGGAACTCGAGCTCACGGAACGCACACCAGAGTACCGGTAAGGAAGGTGAGTATCTTTCTAAATGAAGACCAACGTAGATTTTGATGAAAAATAAAGACATACAAATTCAATTTGTCTTTCGCGAAGAAAAATATGTTGAAAATTTTACAAGTGTCTGAACGAAAATAATATATTTTTGAAGTTCTACATTGGCTAGGCGTACGCGCAGCCTGTCAAAAGACGCGTCTCCGAGCGAGCTAGCGACCCTTGGTGTTTCTGATATTATTCCTGTTTTTGTTGTTGAAATTTGGACAAAAATCAAACTTTTCGACTGAAAAATAATATGAGTGAAACCGTAATTACTGCTACCAAACGGAACTATGGCTCACGGAACGCACACCAGAATACCGGTAAGGCAGGTGAGTATCTTTCTTAATGAAGACCAACGTAGATTTTGATGAAAAATAAAGACATACAAATTCAATTTGTCTTTCGCGAAGAAAAATATGTTGAAAATTTTACAAGTTTCTGAACGAAAATAATATATTTTTGAAGTTCTACATTGGCTAGGCGTACGTGCAGCCTGTCAAAAGACGCGTCTCCGAGCGAGCTAGCGATCCATGGTGTTTGTGAAATTATTCCTGTTTTTGTTGTTGAAATTTGGACAACAAACTAACTTTTCGACTGAAAAAAATTATGAGTGAAACCGTAATTACTGCTACCAAACGGAACTCGAGCTCACGGAACGCACACCAGAATACCGGTAAGGCAGGTGAGTATCTTTCTAAATGAAGACCAACGTAGATTTTGATGAAAAATAAAGACATACAAATTCAATTTGTCTTTCGCGAAGAAAAATATGTTGAAAATTTTACAAGTGTCTGAACGAAAATAATATATTTTTGAAGTTCTACATTGGCTAGGCGTACGCGCAGCCTGTCAAAAGACGCGTCTCCAAGCGAGCTAGCGACCCTTGGTGTTTCTGATATTATTCCTGTTTTTGTTGTTGAAATTTGGACAAAAATCAAACTTTTCGACTGAAAAATAATATGAGTTAAACCGTAATTACTGCTACCAAACGGAACTAGGGCTAACGGAACGCACACCAGAATACCGGTAAGGCAGGTGAGTATCTTTCTAAATGAAGACCAACGTAGATTTTGATGAAAAATAAAGACATACAAATTCAATTTGTCTTTCGCGAAGAAAAATATGTTGAAAATTTTACAAGTGTCTGAACGAAAAAAAAATAGTTTTGAAGTTCTACATTGGCTAGGCGTACGTGCAGCCTGTCAAAAGACGCGTCTCCGAGCGAGCTAGCGATCCATGGTGTTTGTGAAATTATTCCTGTTTTTGTTGTTGAAATTTGGACAAAAAACTAACTTTTCGACTGAAAAAAATTATGAGTGAAACCGTAATTACTGCTTGCTACCAAACGGAACTCGAGCTCACGGAACGCACACCAGAGTACCGGTAAGGCAGGTGAGTATCTTTCTAAATGAAGACCAACGTAGATTTTGATGAAAAATAAAGACATACAAATTCAATTTGTCTTTCGCGAAGAAAAATATGTTGAAAATTTTACAAGTGTCTGAACGAAAAAAATATAGTTTTGAAGTTCTACATTGGCTAGGCGTACGTGCAGCCTGTCAAAAGACGCGTCTCCGAGCGAGCTAGCGATCCATGGTGTTTGTGAAATTATTCCTGTTTTTGTTGTTGAAATTTGGACAAAAAACTAACTTTTCGACTGAAAAAAATTATGAGTGAAACCGTAATTACTGCTTGCTACAAAACGGAACTCGAGCTCACGGAACGCACACCAGAGTACCGGTAAGGAAGGTGAGTATCTTTCTAAATGAAGACCAACGTAGATTTTGATGAAAAATAATGACATACAAATTCAATTTGTCTTTCGCGAAGAAAAATATGTTGAAAATTTTACAAGTGTCTGAACGAAAATAATATATTTTTGAAGTTCTACATTGGCTAGGCGTACGCGCAGCCTGTCAAAAGACGCGTCTCCGAGCGAGCTAGCGACCCTTGGTGTTTCTGATATTATTCCTGTTTTTGTTGTTGAAATTTGGACAAAAATCAAACTTTTCGACTGAAAAATAATATGAGTGAAACCGTAATTACTGCTACCAAACGGAACTATGGCTCACGGAACGCACACCAGAATACCGGTAAGGCAGGTGAGTATCTTTCTAAATGAAGACCAACGTAGATTTTGATGAAAAATAAAGACATACAAATTCAATTTGTCTTTCGCGAAGAAAAATATGTTGAAAATTTTACAAGTTTCTGAACGAAAATAATATATTTTTGAAGTTCTACATTGGCTAGGCGTACGTGCAGCCTGTCAAAAGACGCGTCTCCGAGCAAGCTAGCGATCCATGGTGTTTGTGAAATTATTCCTGTTTTTGTTGTTGAAATTTGGACAAAAAACTAACTTTTCGACTGAAAAAAATTATGAGTGAAACCGTAATTACTGCTACCAAACGGAACTCGAGCTCACGGAACGCACACCAGAATACCGGTAAGGCAGGTGAGTATCTTTCTAAATGAAGACCAACGTAGATTTTGATGAAAAATAAAGACATACAAATTCAATTTGTCTTTCGCGAAGAAAAATATGTTGAAAATTTTACAAGTGTCTGAACGAAAAAAATATAGTTTTGAAGTTCTACATTGGCTAGGCGTACGCGCAGCCTGTCAAAAGACGCGTCTCCGAGCGAGCTAGCGACCCTTGGTGTTTCTGATATTATTCCTGTTTTTGTTGTTGAAATTTGGACAAAAATCAAACTTTTCGACTGAAAAATAATATGAGTTAAACCGTAATTACTGCTACCAAACGGAACTAGGGCTAACGGAACGCACACCAGAATACCGGTAAGGCAGGTGAGTATCTTTCTAAATGAAGACCAACGTAGATTTTGATGAAAAATAAAGACATACAAATTCAATTTGTCTTTCGCGAAGAAAAATATGTTGAAAATTTTACAAGTGTCTGAACGAAAATAATATATTTTTGAAGTTCTACATTGGCTAGGCGTACGTGCAGCCTGTCAAAAGACGCGTCTCCGAGCGAGCTAGCGATCCATGGTGTTTGTGAAATTATTCCTGTTTTTGTTGTTGAAATTTGGACAAAAAACTAACTTTTCGACTGAAAAAAATTATGAGTGAAACCGTAATTACTGCTTGCTACCAAACGGAACTCGAGCTCACGGAACGCACACCAGAGTACCGGTAAGGAAGGTGAGTATCTTTCTAAATGAAGACCAACGTAGATTTTGATGAAAAATAAAGACATACAAATTCAATTTGTCTTTCGCGAAGAAAAATATGTTGAAAATTTTACAAGTGTCTGAACGAAAATAATATATTTTTGAAGTTCTACATTGGCTAGGCGTACGCGCAGCCTGTCAAAAGACGCGTCTCCGAGCGAGCTAGCGACCCTTGGTGTTTCTGATATTATTCCTGTTTTTGTTGTTGAAATTTGGACAAAAATCAAACTTTTCGACTGAAAAATAATATGAGTGAAACCGTAATTACTGCTACCAAACGGAACTATGGCTCACGGAACGCACACCAGAATACCGGTAAGGCAGGTGAGTATCTTTCTAAATGAAGACCAACGTAGATTTTGATGAAAAATAAAGACATACAAATTCAATTTGTCTTTCGCGAAGAAAAATATGTTGAAAATTTTACAAGTTTCTGAACGAAAATAATATATTTTTGAAGTTCTACATTGGCTAGGCGTACGTGCAGCCTGTCAAAAGACGCGTCTCCGAGCAAGCTAGCGATCCATGGTGTTTGTGAAATTATTCCTGTTTTTGTTGTTGAAATTTGGACAACAAACTAACTTTTCGACTGAAAAAAATTATGAGTGAAACCGTAATTACTGCTACCAAACGGAACTCGAGCTCACGGAACGCACACCAGAATACCGGTAAGGCAGGTGAGTATCTTTCTAAATGAAGACCAACGTAGATTTTGATGAAAAATAAAGACATACAAATTCAATTTGTCTTTCGCGAAGAAAAATATGTTGAAAATTTTACAAGTGACTGAACGAAAAAAATATAGTTTTGAAGTTCTACATTGGCTAGGCGTACGCGCAGCCTGTCAAAAGACGCGTCTCCGAGCGAGCTAGCGACCCTTGGTGTTTCTGATATTATTCCTGTTTTTGTTGTTGAAATTTGGACAAAAATCAAACTTTTCGACTGAAAAATAATATGAGTTAAACCGTAATTACTGCTACCAAACGGAACTAGGGCTAACGTAACGCACACCAGAATACCGGTAAGGCAGGTGAGTATCTTTCTAAATGAAGACCAACGTAGATTTTGATGAAAAATAAAGACATACAAATTCAATTTGTCTTTCGCGAAGAAAAATATGTTGAAAATTTTACAAGTGTCTGAACGAAAAAAAAATAGTTTTGAAGTTCTACATTGGCTAGGCGTACGTGCAGCCTGTCAAAAGACGCGTCTCCGAGCGAGCTAGCGATCCATGGTGTTTGTGAAATTATTCCTGTTTTTGTTGTTGAAATTTGGACAAAAAACAAACTTTTCGACTGAAAAAAATTATGAGTGAAACCGTAATTACTGCTTGCTACCAAACGGAACTCGAGCTCACGGAACGCACACCAGAGTACCGGTAAGGCAGGTGAGTATCTTTCTAAATGAAGACCAACGTAGATTTTGATGAAAAATAAAGACATACAAATTCAATTTGTCTTTCGCGAAGAAAAATATGTTGAAAATTTTACAAGTGTCTGAACGAAAAAAATATAGTTTTGAAGTTCTACATTGGCTAGGCGTACGTGCAGCCTGTCAAAAGACGCGTCTCCGAGCGAGCTAGCCATCCATGGTGTTTGCGAAATTATTCCTGTTTTTGTTGTTGAAATTTGGACAAAAAACTAACTTTTCGACTGAAAAAAATTATGAGTGAAACCGTAATTACTGCTTGCTACAAAACGGAACTCGAGCTCACGGAACGCACACCAGAGTACCGGTAAGGAAGGTGAGTATCTTTCTAAATGAAGACCAACGTAGATTTTGATGAAAAATAAAGACATACAAATTCAATTTGTCTTTCGCGAAGAAAAATATGTTGAAAATTTTACAAGTGTCTGAACGAAAATAATATATTTTTGAAGTTCTACATTGGCTAGGCGTACGCGCAGCCTGTCAAAAGACGCGTCTCCGAGCGAGCTAGCGACCCTTGGTGTTTCTGATATTATTCCTGTTTTTGTTGTTGAAATTTGGACAAAAATCAAACTTTTCGACTGAAAAATAATATGAGTGAAACCGTAATTACTGCTACCAAACGGAACTATGGCTCACGGAACGCACACCAGAATACCGGTAAGGCAGGTGAGTATCTTTCTAAATGAAGACCAACGTAGATTTTGATGAAAAATAAAGACATACAAATTCAATTTGTCTTTCGCGAAGAAAAATATGTTGAAAATTTTACAAGTGTCTGAACGAAAAAAATATAGTTTTGAAGTTCTACATTGGCTAGGCGTACGTGCAGCCTGTCAAAAGACGCGTCTCCGAGCGAGCTAGCGATCCATGGTGTTTGTGAAATTATTCCTGTTTTTGTTGTTGAAATTTGGACAAAAAACTAACTTTTCGACTGAAAAAAATTATGAGTGAAACCGTAATTACTGCTTGCTACAAAACGGAACTCGAGCTCACGGAACGCACACCAGAGTACCGGTAAGGAAGGTGAGTATCTTTCTAAATGAAGACCAACGTAGATTTTGATGAAAAATAATGACATACAAATTCAATTTGTCTTTCGCGAAGAAAAATATGTTGAAAATTTTACAAGTGTCTGAACGAAAATAATATATTTTTGAAGTTCTACATTGGCTAGGCGTACGCGCAGCCTGTCAAAAGACGCGTCTCCGAGCGAGCTAGCGACCCTTGGTGTTTCTGATATTATTCCTGTTTTTGTTGTTGAAATTTGGACAAAAATCAAACTTTTCGACTGAAAAATAATATGAGTGAAACCGTAATTACTGCTACCAAACGGAACTATGGCTCACGGAACGCACACCAGAATACCGGTAAGGCAGGTGAGTATCTTTCTAAATGAAGACCAACGTAGATTTTGATGAAAAATAAAGACATACAAATTCAATTTGTCTTTCGCGAAGAAAAATATGTTGAAAATTTTACAAGTTTCTGAACGAAAATAATATATTTTTGAAGTTCTACATTGGCTAGGCGTACGTGCAGCCTGTCAAAAGACGCGTCTCCGAGCAAGCTAGCGATCCATGGTGTTTGTGAAATTATTCCTGTTTTTGTTGTTGAAATTTGGACAAAAAACTAACTTTTCGACTGAAAAAAATTATGAGTGAAACCGTAATTACTGCTACCAAACGGAACTCGAGCTCACGGAACGCACACCAGAATACCGGTAAGGCAGGTGAGTATCTTTCTAAATGAAGACCAACGTAGATTTTGATGAAAAATAAAGACATACAAATTCAATTTGTCTTTCGCGAAGAAAAATATGTTGAAAATTTTACAAGTGTCTGAACGAAAAAAATATAGTTTTGAAGTTCTACATTGGCTAGGCGTACGCGCAGCCTGTCAAAAGACGCGTCTCCGAGCGAGCTAGCGACCCTTGGTGTTTCTGATATTATTCCTGTTTTTGTTGTTGAAATTTGGACAAAAATCAAACTTTTCGACTGAAAAATAATATGAGTTAAACCGTAATTACTGCTACCAAACGGAACTAGGGCTAACGGAACGCACACCAGAATACCGGTAAGGCAGGTGAGTATCTTTCTAAATGAAGACCAACGTAGATTTTGATGAAAAATAAAGACATACAAATTCAATTTGTCTTTCGCGAAGAAAAATATGTTGAAAATTTTACAAGTGTCTGAACGAAAATAATATATTTTTGAAGTTCTACATTGGCTAGGCGTACGTGCAGCCTGTCAAAAGACGCGTCTCCGAGCGAGCTAGCGATCCATGGTGTTTGTGAAATTATTCCTGTTTTTGTTGTTGAAATTTGGACAAAAAACTAACTTTTCGACTGAAAAAAATTATGAGTGAAACCGTAATTACTGCTTGCTACCAAACGGAACTCGAGCTCACGGAACGCACACCAGAGTACCGGTAAGGAAGGTGAGTATCTTTCTAAATGAAGACCAACGTAGATTTTGATGAAAAATAAAGACATACAAATTCAATTTGTCTTTCGCGAAGAAAAATATGTTGAAAATTTTACAAGTGTCTGAACGAAAATAATATATTTTTGAAGTTCTACATTGGCTAGGCGTACGCGCAGCCTGTCAAAAGACGCGTCTCCGAGCGAGCTAGCGACCCTTGGTGTTTCTGATATTATTCCTGTTTTTGTTGTTGAAATTTGGACAAAAATCAAACTTTTCGACTGAAAAATAATATGAGTGAAACCGTAATTACTGCTACCAAACGGAACTATGGCTCACGGAACGCACACCAGAATACCGGTAAGGCAGGTGAGTATCTTTCTAAATGAAGACCAACGTAGATTTTGATGAAAAATAAAGACATACAAATTCAATTTGTCTTTCGCGAAGAAAAATATGTTGAAAATTTTACAAGTTTCTGAACGAAAATAATATATTTTTGAAGTTCTACATTGGCTAGGCGTACGTGCAGCCTGTCAAAAGACGCGTCTCCGAGCAAGCTAGCGATCCATGGTGTTTGTGAAATTATTCCTGTTTTTGTTGTTGAAATTTGGACAACAAACTAACTTTTCGACTGAAAAAAATTATGAGTGAAACCGTAATTACTGCTACCAAACGGAACTCGAGCTCACGGAACGCACACCAGAATACCGGTAAGGCAGGTGAGTATCTTTCTAAATGAAGACCAACGTAGATTTTGATGAAAAATAAAGACATACAAATTCAATTTGTCTTTCGCGAAGAAAAATATGTTGAAAATTTTACAAGTGACTGAACGAAAAAAATATAGTTTTGAAGTTCTACATTGGCTAGGCGTACGCGCAGCCTGTCAAAAGACGCGTCTCCGAGCGAGCTAGCGACCCTTGGTGTTTCTGATATTATTCCTGTTTTTGTTGTTGAAATTTGGACAAAAATCAAACTTTTCGACTGAAAAATAATATGAGTTAAACCGTAATTACTGCTACCAAACGGAACTAGGGCTAACGTAACGCACACCAGAATACCGGTAAGGCAGGTGAGTATCTTTCTAAATGAAGACCAACGTAGATTTTGATGAAAAATAAAGACATACAAATTCAATTTGTCTTTCGCGAAGAAAAATATGTTGAAAATTTTACAAGTGTCTGAACGAAAAAAAAATAGTTTTGAAGTTCTACATTGGCTAGGCGTACGTGCAGCCTGTCAAAAGACGCGTCTCCGAGCGAGCTAGCGATCCATGGTGTTTGTGAAATTATTCCTGTTTTTGTTGTTGAAATTTGGACAAAAAACAAACTTTTCGACTGAAAAAAATTATGAGTGAAACCGTAATTACTGCTTGCTACCAAACGGAACTCGAGCTCACGGAACGCACACCAGAGTACCGGTAAGGCAGGTGAGTATCTTTCTAAATGAAGACCAACGTAGATTTTGATGAAAAATAAAGACATACAAATTCAATTTGTCTTTCGCGAAGAAAAATATGTTGAAAATTTTACAAGTGTCTGAACGAAAAAAATATAGTTTTGAAGTTCTACATTGGCTAGGCGTACGTGCAGCCTGTCAAAAGACGCGTCTCCGAGCGAGCTAGCGATCCATGGTGTTTGCGAAATTATTCCTGTTTTTGTTGTTGAAATTTGGACAAAAAACTAACTTTTCGACTGAAAAAAATTATGAGTGAAACCGTAATTACTGCTTGCTACAAAACGGAACTCGAGCTCACGGAACGCACACCAGAGTACCGGTAAGGAAGGTGAGTATCTTTCTAAATGAAGACCAACGTAGATTTTGATGAAAAATAAAGACATACAAATTCAATTTGTCTTTCGCGAAGAAAAATATGTTGAAAATTTTACAAGTGTCTGAACGAAAATAATATATTTTTGAAGTTCTACATTGGCTAGGCGTACGCGCAGCCTGTCAAAAGACGCGTCTCCGAGCGAGCTAGCGACCCTTGGTGTTTCTGATATTATTCCTGTTTTTGTTGTTGAAATTTGGACAAAAATCAAACTTTTCGACTGAAAAATAATATGAGTGAAACCGTAATTACTGCTACCAAACGGAACTATGGCTCACGGAACGCACACCAGAATACCGGTAAGGCAGGTGAGTATCTTTCTAAATGAAGACCAACGTAGATTTTGATGAAAAATAAAGACATACAAATTCAATTTGTCTTTCGCGAAGAAAAATATGTTGAAAATTTTACAAGTGTCTGAACGAAAATAATATATTTTTGAAGTTCTACATTGGCTAGGCGTACGCGCAGCCTGTCAAAAGACGCGTCTCCGAGCGAGCTAGCGACCCTTGGTGTTTCTGATATTATTCCTGTTTTTGTTGTTGAAATTTGGACAAAAATCAAACTTTTCGACTGAAAAATAATATGAGTGAAACCGTAATTACTGCTACCAAACGGAACTATGGCTCACGGAACGCACACCAGAATACCGGTAAGGCAGGTGAGTATCTTTCTAAATGAAGACCAACGTAGATTTTGATGAAAAATAAAGACATACAAATTCAATTTGTCTTTCGCGAAGAAAAATATGTTGAAAATTTTACAAGTTTCTGAACGAAAATAATATATTTTTGAAGTTCTACATTGGCTAGGCGTACGTGCAGCCTGTCAAAAGACGCGTCTCCGAGCAAGCTAGCGATCCATGGTGTTTGAGAAATTATTCCTGTTTTTGTTGTTGAAATTTGGACAACAAACTAACTTTTCGACTGAAAAAAATTATGAGTGAAACCGTAATTACTGCTACCAAACGGAACTCGAGCTCACGGAACGCACACCAGAATACCGGTAAGGCAGGTGAGTATCTTTCTAAATGAAGACCAACGTAGATTTTGATGAAAAATAAAGACATACAAATTCAATTTGTCTTTCGCGAAGAAAAATATGTTGAAAATTTTACAAGTGTCTGAACGAAAAAAATATAGTTTTGAAGTTCTACATTGGCTAGGCGTACGCGCAGCCTGTCAAAAGACGCGTCTCCGAGCGAGCTAGCGACCCTTGGTGTTTCTGATATTATTCCTGTTTTTGTTGTTGAAATTTGGACAAAAATCAAACTTTTCGACTGAAAAATAATATGAGTTAAACCGTAATTACTGCTACCAAACGGAACTAGGGCTAACGGAACGCACACCAGAATACCGGTAAGGCAGGTGAGTATCTTTCTAAATGAAGACCAACGTAGATTTTGATGAAAAATAAAGACATACAAATTCAATTTGTCTTTCGCGAAGAAAAATATGTTGAAAATTTTACAAGTGTCTGAACGAAAATAATATATTTTTGAAGTTCTACATTGGCTAGGCGTACGTGCAGCCTGTCAAAAGACGCGTCTCCGAGCGAGCTAGCGATCCATGGTGTTTGTGAAATTATTCCTGTTTTTGTTGTTGAAATTTGGACAAAAAACTAACTTTTCGACTGAAAAAAATTATGAGTGAAACCGTAATTACTGCTTGCTACCAAACGGAACTCGAGCTCACGGAACGCACACCAGAGTACCGGTAAGGAAGGTGAGTATCTTTCTAAATGAAGACCAACGTAGATTTTGATGAAAAATAAAGACATACAAATTCAATTTGTCTTTCGCGAAGAAAAATATGTTGAAAATTTTACAAGTGTCTGAACGAAAATAATATATTTTTGAAGTTCTACATTGGCTAGGCGTACGCGCAGCCTGTCAAAAGACGCGTCTCCGAGCGAGCTAGCGACCCTTGGTGTTTCTGATATTATTCCTGTTTTTGTTGTTGAAATTTGGACAAAAATCAAACTTTTCGACTGAAAAATAATATGAGTGAAACCGTAATTACTGCTACCAAACGGAACTATGGCTCACGGAACTTACACCAGAATACCGGTAAGGCAGGTGAGTATCTTTCTAAATGAAGACCAACGTAGATTTTGATGAAAAATAAAGACATACAAATTCAATTTGTCTTTCGCGAAGAAAAATATGTTGAAAATTTTACAAGTTTCTGAACGAAAATAATATATTTTTGAAGTTCTACATTGGCTAGGCGTACGTGCAGCCTGTCAAAAGACGCGTCTCCGAGCAAGCTAGCGATCCATGGTGTTTGTGAAATTATTCCTGTTTTTGTTGTTGAAATTTGGACAACAAACTAACTTTTCGACTGAAAAAAATTATGAGTGAAACCGTAATTACTGCTACCAAACGGAACTCGAGCTCACGGAACGCACACCAGAATACCGGTAAGGCAGGTGAGTATCTTTCTAAATGAAGACCAACGTAGATTTTGATGAAAAATAAAGACATACAAATTCAATTTGTCTTTCGCGAAGAAAAATATGTTGAAAATTTTACAAGTGTCTGAACGAAAAAAAAATAGTTTTGAAGTTCTACATTGGCTAGGCGTACGTGCAGCCTGTCAAAAGACGCGTCTCCGAGCGAGCTAGCGATCCATGGTGTTTGTGAAATTATTCCTGTTTTTGTTGTTGAAATTTGGACAAAAAACTAACTTTTCGACTGAAAAAAATTATGAGTGAAACCGTAATTACTGCTTGCTACCAAACGGAACTCGAGCTCACGGAACGCACACCAGAGTACCGGTAAGGCAGGTGAGTATCTTTCTAAATGAAGACCAACGTAGATTTTGATGAAAAATAAAGACATACAAATTCAATTTGTCTTTCGCGAAGAAAAATATGTTGAAAATTTTACAAGTGTCTGAACGAAAATAATATATTTTTGAAGTTCTACATTGGCTAGGCGTACGTGCAGCCTGTCAAAAGACGCGTCTCCGAGCGAGCTAGCGATCCATGGTGTTTGTGAAATTATTCCTGTTTTTGTTGTTGAAATTTGGACAAAAAACTAACTTTTCGACTGAAAAAAATTATGAGTGAAACCGTAATTACTGCTTGCTACCAAACGGAACTCGAGCTCACGGAACGCACACCAGAGTACCGGTAAGGCAGGTGAGTATCTTTCTAAATGAAGACCAACGTAGATTTTGATGAAAAATAAAGACATACAAATTCAATTTGTCTTTCGCGAAGAAAAATATGTTGAAAATTTTACAAGTGTCTGAACGAAAAAAAAATAGTTTTGAAGTTCTACATTGGCTAGGCGTACGTGCAGCCTGTCAAAAGACGCGTCTCCGAGCGAGCTAGCGATCCATGGTGTTTGTGAAATTATTCCTGTTTTTGTTGTTGAAATTTGGACAAAAAACTAACTTTTCGACTGAAAAAAATTATGAGTGAAACCGTAATTACTGCTTGCTACCAAACGGAACTCGAGCTCACGGAACGCACACCAGAGTACCGGTAAGGCAGGTGAGTATCTTTCTAAATGAAGACCAACGTAGATTTTGATGAAAAATAAAGACATACAAATTCAATTTGTCTTTCGCGAAGAAAAATATGTTGAAAATTTTACAAGTGTCTGAACGAAAAAAATATAGTTTTGAAGTTCTACATTGGCTAGGCGTACGTGCAGCCTGTCAAAAGACGCGTCTCCGAGCGAGCTAGCGATCCATGGTGTTTGTGAAATTATTCCTGTTTTTGTTGTTGAAATTTGGACAAAAAACTAACTTTTCGACTGAAAAAAATTATGAGTGAAACCGTAATTACTGCTTGCTACAAAACGGAACTCGAGCTCACGGAACGCACACCAGAGTACCGGTAAGGAAGGTGAGTATCTTTCTAAATGAAGACCAACGTAGATTTTGATGAAAAATAAAGACATACAAATTCAATTTGTCTTTCGCGAAGAAAAATATGTTGAAAATTTTACAAGTGTCTGAACGAAAATAATATATTTTTGAAGTTCTACATTGGCTAGGCGTACGCGCAGCCTGTCAAAAGACGCGTCTCCGAGCGAGCTAGCGACCCTTGGTGTTTCTGATATTATTCCTGTTTTTGTTGTTGAAATTTGGACAAAAATCAAACTTTTCGACTGAAAAATAATATGAGTGAAACCGTAATTACTGCTACCAAACGGAACTATGGCTCACGGAACGCACACCAGAATACCGGTAAGGCAGGTGAGTATCTTTCTAAATGAAGACCAACGTAGATTTTGATGAAAAATAAAGACATACAAATTCAATTTGTCTTTCGCGAAGAAAAATATGTTGAAAATTTTACAAGTTTCTGAACGAAAATAATATATTTTTGAAGTTCTACATTGGCTAGGCGTACGTGCAGCCTGTCAAAAGACGCGTCTCCGAGCAAGCTAGCGATCCATGGTGTTTGTGAAATTATTCCTGTTTTTGTTGTTGAAATTTGGACAACAAACTAACTTTTCGACTGAAAAAAATTATGAGTGAAACCGTAATTACTGCTACCAAACGGAACTCGAGCTCACGGAACGCACACCAGAATACCGGTAAGGCAGGTGAGTATCTTTCTAAATGAAGACCAACGTAGATTTTGATGAAAAATAAAGACATACAAATTCAATTTGTCTTTCGCGAAGAAAAATATGTTGAAAATTTTACAAGTGTCTGAACGAAAAAAATATAGTTTTGAAGTTCTACATTGGCTAGGCGTACGCGCAGCCTGTCAAAAGACGCATCTCCGAGCGAGCTAGCGACCCTTGGTGTTTCTGATATTATTCCTGTTTTTGTTGTTGAAATTTGGACAAAAATCAAACTTTTCGACTGAAAAATAATATGAGTTAAACCGTAATTACTGCTACCAAACGGAACTAGGGCTAACGGAACGCACACCAGAATACCGGTAAGGCAGGTGAGTATCTTTCTAAATGAAGACCAACGTAGATTTTGATGAAAAATAAAGACATACAAATTCAATTTGTCTTTCGCGAAGAAAAATATGTTGAAAATTTTACAAGTGTCTGAACGAAAATAATATATTTTTGAAGTTCTACATTGGCTAGGCGTACGTGCAGCCTGTCAAAAGACGCGTCTCCGAGCGAGCTAGCGATCCATGGTGTTTGTGAAATTATTCCTGTTTTTGTTGTTGAAATTTGGACAAAAAACTAACTTTTCGACTGAAAAAAATTATGAGTGAAACCGTAATTACTGCTTGCTACCAAACGGAACTCGAGCTCACGGAACGCACACCAGAGTACCGGTAAGGAAGGTGAGTATCTTTCTAAATGAAGACCAACGTAGATTTTGATGAAAAATAAAGACATACAAATTCAATTTGTCTTTCGCGAAGAAAAATATGTTGAAAATTTTACAAGTGTCTGAACGAAAATAATATATTTTTGAAGTTCTACATTGGCTAGGCGTACGCGCAGCCTGTCAAAAGACGCGTCTCCGAGCGAGCTAGCGACCCTTGGTGTTTCTGATATTATTCCTGTTTTTGTTGTTGAAATTTGGACAAAAATCAAACTTTTCGACTGAAAAATAATATGAGTGAAACCGTAATTACTGCTACCAAACGGAACTATGGCTCACGGAACGCACACCAGAATACCGGTAAGGCAGGTGAGTATCTTTCTAAATGAAGACCAACGTAGATTTTGATGAAAAATAAAGACATACAAATTCAATTTGTCTTTCGCGAAGAAAAATATGTTGAAAATTTTACAAGTTTCTGAACGAAAATAATATATTTTTGAAGTTCTACATTGGCTAGGCGTACGTGCAGCCTGTCAAAAGACGCGTCTCCGAGCAAGCTAGCGATCCATGGTGTTTGTGAAATTATTCCTGTTTTTGTTGTTGAAATTTGGACAACAAACTAACTTTTCGACTGAAAAAAATTATGAGTGAAACCGTAATTACTGCTACCAAACGGAACTCGAGCTCACGGAACGCACACCAGAATACCGGTAAGGCAGGTGAGTATCTTTCTAAATGAAGACCAACGTAGATTTTGATGAAAAATAAAGACATACAAATTCAATTTGTCTTTCGCGAAGAAAAATATGTTGAAAATTTTACAAGTGTCTGAACGAAAATAATATATTTTTGAAGTTCTACATTGGCTAGGCGTACGTGCAGCCTGTCAAAAGACGCGTCTCCGAGCGAGCTAGCGATCCATGGTGTTTGTGAAATTATTCCTGTTTTTGTTGTTGAAATTTGGACAAAAAACTAACTTTTCGACTGAAAAAAATTATGAGTGAAACCGTAATTACTGCTTGCTACCAAACGGAACTCGAGCTCACGGAACGCACACCAGAGTACCGGTAAGGAAGGTGAGTATCTTTCTAAATGAAGACCAACGTAGATTTTTATGAAAAATAAAGACATACAAATTCAATTTGTCTTTCGCGAAGAAAAATATGTTGAAAATTTTACAAGTGTCTGAACGAAAATAATATATTTTTGAAGTTCTACATTGGCTAGGCGTACGCGCAGCCTGTCAAAAGACGCGTCTCCGAGCGAGCTAGCGACCCTTGGTGTTTCTGATATTATTCCTGTTTTTGTTGTTGAAATTTGGACAAAAATCAAACTTTTCGACTGAAAAATAATATGAGTGAAACCGTAATTACTGCTACCAAACGGAACTATGGCTCACGGAACGCACACCAGAATACCGGTAAGGCAGGTGAGTATCTTTCTAAATGAAGACCAACGTAGATTTTGATGAAAAATAAAGACATACAAATTCAATTTGTCTTTCGCGAAGAAAAATATGTTGAAAATTTTACAAGTTTCTGAACGAAAATAATATATTTTTGAAGTTCTACATTGGCTAGGCGTACGTGCAGCCTGTAAAAAGACGCGTCTCCGAGCAAGCTAGCGATCCATGGTGTTTGTGAAATTATTCCTGTTTTTGTTGTTGAAATTTGGACAACAAACTAACTTTTCGACTGAAAAAAATTATGAGTGAAACCGTAATTACTGCTACCAAACGGAACTCGAGCTCACGGAACGCACACCAGAATACCGGTAAGGCAGGTGAGTATCTTTCTAAATAAAGACCAACGTAGATTTTGATGAAAAATAAAGACATACAAATTCAATTTGTCTTTCGCGAAGAAAAATATGTTGAAAATTTTACAAGTGTCTGAACGAAAATAATATATTTTTGAAGTTCTACATTGGCTAGGCGTACGCGCAGCCTGTCAAAAGACGCGTCTCCGAGCGAGCTAGCGACCCTTGGTGTTTCTGATATTATTCCTGTTTTTGTTGTTGAAATTTGGACAAAAATCAAACTTTTCGACTGAAAAATAATATGAGTGAAACCGTAATTACTGCTACCAAACGGAACTAGGGCTAACGGAACGCACACCAGAATACCGGTAAGGCAGGTGAGTATCTTTCTAAATGAAGACCAACGTAGATTTTGATGATAAATAAAGACATACAAATTCAATTTGTCTTTCGCGAAGAAAAATATGTTGAAAATTTTACAAGTATCTGAACGAAAATAATATATTTTTGAAGTTCTACATTGGCTAGGCGTACGTGCAGCCTGTCAAAAGACGCGTCTCCGAGCGAGCTAGCGATCCATGGTGTTTGTGAAATTATTCCTGTTTTTGTTGTTGAAATTTGGACAAAAAACTGACTTTTCGACTGAAAAAAATTATGAGTGAAACCGTAATTACTGCTACCAAACGGAACTCGAGCTCACGGAACGCACACCAGAATACCGGTAAGGCAGGTGAGTATCTTTCTAAATAAAGACCAACGTAGATTTTGATGAAAAATAAAGACATACAAATTCAATTTGTCTTTCGCGAAGAAAAATATGTTGAAAATTTTACAAGTGTCTGAACGAAAATAATATATTTTTGAAGTTCTACATTGGCTAGGCGTACGCGCAGCCTGTCAAGAGACGCGTCTCCGAGCGAGCTAGCGACCCTTGGTGTTTCTGATATTATTCCTGTTTTTGTTGTTGAAATTTGGACAAAAATCAAACTTTTCGACTGAAAAATAATATGAGTGAAACCGTAATTACTGCTACCAAACGGAACTAGGGCTCACGGAACGCACACCAGAATACCGGTAAGGCAGGTGAGTATCTTTCTAAATGAAGACCAACGTAGATTTTGGTGATAAATAAAGACATACAAATTCAATTTGTCTTTCGCGAAGAAAAATATGTTGAAAATTTTACAAGTATCTGAACGAAAATAATATATTTTTGAAGTTCTACATTGGCTAGGCGTACGTGCAGCCTGTCAAAAGACGCGTCTCCGAGCGAGCTAGCGATCCATGGTGTTTGTGAAATTATTCCTGTTTTTGTTGTTGAAATTTGGACAAAAAACTGACTTTTCGACTGAAAAAAATTATGAGTGAAACCGTAATTACTGCTACCAAACGGAACTCGAGCTCACGGAACGCACACCAGAATACCGGTAAGGCAGGTGAGTATCTTTCTAAATGAAGACCAACGTAGATTTTGATGAAAAATAAAGACATACAAATTCAATTTGTCTTTCGCGAAGAAAAATATGTTGAAAATTTTACAAGTGTCTGAACGAAAATAATATATTTTTGAAGTTCTACATTGGCTAGGCGTACGCGCAGCCTGTCAAAAGACGCGTCTCCGAGCGAGCTAGCGACCCTTGGTGTTTCTGATATTATTCCTGTTTTTGTTGTTGAAATTTGGACAAAAATCAAACTTTTCGACTGAAAAATAATATGAGTGAAACCGTAATTACTGCTACCAAACGGAACTAGGGCTAACGGAACGCACACCAGAATACCGGTAAGGCAGGTGAGTATCTTTCTAAATGAAGACCAACGTAGATTTTGATGAAAAATAAAGACATACAAATTCAATTTGTCTTTCGCGAAGAAAAATATGTTGAAAATTTTACAAGTATCTGAACGAAAATAATATATTTTTGAAGTTCTACATTGGCTAGGCGTACGTGCAGCCTGTCAAAAGACGCGTCTCCGAGCGAGCTAGCGATCCATGGTGTTTGTGAAATTATTCCTGTTTTTGTTGTTGAAATTTGGACAAAAAAACTAACTTTTCGACTGAAAAAAATTATGAGTGAAACCGTAATTACTGCTACCAAACGGAACTCGAGCTCACGGAACGCACACCAGAATACCGGTAAGGCAGGTGAGTATCTTTCTAAATGAAGACCAACGTAGATTTTGATGAAAAATAAAGACATACAAATTCAATTTGTCTTTCGCGAAGAAAAATATGTTGAAAATTTTACAAGTGTCTGAATGAAAATAATATATTTTTGAAGTTCTACATTGGCTAGGCGTACGCGCAGCCTGTCAAAAGACGCGTCTCCGAGCGAGCTAGCGACCCTTGGTGTTTCTGATATTATTCCTGTTTTTGTTGTTGAAATTTGGACAAAAATCAAACTTTTCGACTGAAAAATAATATGAGTGAAACCGTAATTACTGCTACCAAACGGAACTAGGGCTCACGAAACGCACACCAGAATACCGGTAAGGCAGGTGAGTATCTTTCTAAATGAAGACCAACGTAGATTTTGATGATAAATAAAGACATACAAATTTAATTTGTCTTTCGCGAAGAAAAATATGTTGAAAATTTTACAAGTATCTGAACGAAAATAATATATTTTTGAAGTTCTACATTGGCTAGGCGTACGTGCAGCCTGTCAAAAGACGCGTCTCCGAGCGAGCTAGCGATCCATGGTGTTTGTGAAATTATTCCTGTTTTTGTTGTTGAAATTTGGACAAAAAACTGACTTTTCGACTGAAAAAAATTATGAGTGAAACCGTAATTACTGCTACCAAACGGAACTCGAGCTCACGGAACGCACACCAGAATACCGGTAAGGCAGGTGAGTATCTTTCTTAATGAAGACCAACGTAGATTTTGATGAAAAATAAAGACATACAAATTCAATTTGTCTTTCGCGAAGAAAAATATGTTGAAAATTTTACAAGTGTCTGAACGAAAATAATATATTTTTGAAGTTCTACATTGGCTAGGCGTACGCGCAGCCTGTCAAAAGACGCGTCTCCGAGCGAGCTAGCGATCCATGGTGTTTGTGAAATTATTCCTGTTTTTGTTGTTGAAATTTGGACAAAAAACAAACTTTTCGACTGAAAAATAATATGAGTGAAACCGTAATTACTGCTACCAAACGGAACTCGAGCTCACGGAACGCACAACAGAATACCGGTAAGGCAGGTGAGTATCTTTCTAAATGAAGACCAACGTAGATTTTGATGAAAAATAAAGACATACAAATTCAATTTGTCTTTCGCGAAGAAAAATATGTTGAAAATTTTACAAGTGTCTGAACGAAAATAATATATTTTTGAAGTTCTACATTGGCTAGGCGTACGCGCAGCCTGTCAAAAGACGCGTCTCCGAGCGAGCTAGCGATCCATGGTGTTTGTGAAATTATTCCTGTTTTTGTTGTTGAAATTTGGACAAAAAACAAACTTTTCGACTGAAAAATAATATGAGTGAAACCGTAATTACTGCTACCAAACGGAACTCGAGCTCACGGAACGCACACCAGAATACCGGTAAGGCAGGTGAGTATCTTTCTAAATGAAGACCAACGTAGATTTTGATGAAAAATAAAGACATACAAATTCAATTTGTCTTTCGCGAAGAAAAATATGTTGAAAATTTTACAAGTGTCTGAACGAAAAAAATATAGTTTTGAAGTTCTACATTGGCTAGGCGTACGTGCAGCCTGTCAAAAGACGCGTCTCCGAGCGAGCTAGCGATCCATGGTATTTGTGAAATTATTCCTGTTTTTGTTGTTGAAATTTGGACAAAAAACTAACTTTTCGACTGAAAAAAATTATGAGTGAAACCGTAATTACTGCTACCAAACGCAACTCGAGCTCACGGAACGCACACCAGAGTACCGGTAAGGCAGGTGAGTATCTTTCTAAATGAAGACCAACGTAGATTTTGATGAAAAATAAAGACATACAAATTCAATTTGTCTTTCGCGAAGAAAAATATGTTGAAAATTTTACAAGTGTCTGAACGAAAATAATATATTTTTGAAGTTCTACATTGGCTAGGCGTACGTGCAGCCTGTCAAAAGACGCGTCTCCGAGCGAGCTAGCGATCCATGGTGTTTGTGAAATTATTCCTGTTTTTGTTGTTGAAATTTGGACAAAAAACTAACTTTTCGACTGAAAAAAATTATGAGTGAAACCGTAATTACTGCTTGCTACCAAACGGAACTCGAGCTCACGGAACGCACACCAGAGTACCGGTAAGGAAGGTGAGTATCTTTCTAAATGAAGACCAACGTAGATTTTGATGAAAAATAAAGACATACAAATTCAATTTGTCTTTCGCGAAGAAAAATATGTTGAAAATTTTACAAGTGTCTGAACGAAAATAATATATTTTTGAAGTTCTACATTGGCTAGGCGTACGCGCAGCCTGTCAAAAGACGCGTCTCCGAGCGAGCTAGCGACCCTTGGTGTTTCTGATATTATTCCTGTTTTTGTTGTTGAAATTTGGACAAAAATCAAACTTTTCGACTGAAAAATAATATGAGTGAAACCGTAATTACTGCTACCAAACGGAACTATGGCTCACGGAACGCACACCAGAATACCGGTAAGGCAGGTGAGTATCTTTCTAAATGAAGACCAACGTAGATTTTGATGAAAAATAAAGACATACAAATTCAATTTGTCTTTCGCGAAGAAAAATATGTTGAAAATTTTACAAGTGTCTGAATGAAAATAATATATTTTTGAAGTTCTACATTGGCTAGGCGTACGCGCAGCCTGTCAAAAGACGCGTCTCCGAGCGAGCTAGCGACCCTTGGTGTTTCTGATATTATTCCTGTTTTTGTTGTTGAAATTTGGACAAAAATCAAACTTTTCGACTGAAAAATAATATGAGTGAAACCGTAATTACTGCTACCAAACGGAACTAGGGCTCACGAAACGCACACCAGAATACCGGTAAGGCAGGTGAGTATCTTTCTAAATGAAGACCAACGTAGATTTTGATGATAAATAAAGACATACAAATTCAATTTGTCTTTCGCGAAGAAAAATATGTTGAAAATTTTACAAGTATCTGAACGAAAATAATATATTTTTGAAGTTCTACATTGGCTAGGCGTACGTGCAGCCTGTCAAAAGACGCGTCTCCGAGCGAGCTAGCGATCCATGGTGTTTGTGAAATTATTCCTGTTTTTGTTGTTGAAATTTGGACAAAAAACTGACTTTTCGACTGAAAAATAATATGAGTGAAACCGTAATTACTGCTACCAAACGGAACTCGAGCTCACGGAACGCACAACAGAATACCGGTAAGGCAGGTGAGTATCTTTCTAAATGAAGACCAACGTAGATTTTGATGAAAAATAAAGACATACAAATTCAATTTGTCTTTCGCGAAGAAAAATATGTTGAAAATTTTACAAGTGTCTGAACGAAAATAATATATTTTTGAAGTTCTACATTGGCTAGGCGTACGCGCAGCCTGTCAAAAGACGCGTCTCCGAGCGAGCTAGCGATCCATGGTGTTTGTGAAATTATTCCTGTTTTTGTTGTTGAAATTTGGACAAAAAAAAAACTTTTCGACTGAAAAATAATATGAGTGAAACCGTAATTACTGCTACCAAACGGAACTCGAGCTCACGGAACGCACACCAGAATACCGGTAAGGCAGGTGAGTATCTTTCTAAATGAAGACCAACGTAGATTTTGATGAAAAATAAAGACATACAAATTCAATTTGTCTTTCGCGAAGAAAAATATGTTGAAAATTTTACAAGTGTCTGAACGAAAAAAATATAGTTTTGAAGTTCTACATTGGCTAGGCGTACGTGCAGCCTGTCAAAAGACGCGTCTCCGAGCGAGCTAGCGATCCATGGTATTTGTGAAATTATTCCTGTTTTTGTTGTTGAAATTTGGACAAAAAACTAACTTTTCGACTGAAAAAAATTATGAGTGAAACCGTAATTACTGCTACCAAACGCAACTCGAGCTCACGGAACGCACACCAGAGTACCGGTAAGGCAGGTGAGTATCTTTCTAAATGAAGACCAACGTAGATTTTGATGAAAAATAAAGACATACAAATTCAATTTGTCTTTCGCGAAGAAAAATATGTTGAAAATTTTACAAGTGTCTGAACGAAAATAATATATTTTTGAAGTTCTACATTGGCTAGGCGTACGTGCAGCCTGTCAAAAGACGCGTCTCCGAGCGAGCTAGCGATCCATGGTGTTTGTGAAATTATTCCTGTTTTTGTTGTTGAAATTTGGACAAAAAACTAACTTTTCGACTGAAAAAAATTATGAGTGAAACCGTAATTACTGCTTGCTACCAAACGGAACTCGAGCTCACGGAACGCACACCAGAGTACCGGTAAGGAAGGTGAGTATCTTTCTAAATGAAGACCAACGTAGATTTTGATGAAAAATAAAGACATACAAATTCAATTTGTCTTTCGCGAAGAAAAATATGTTGAAAATTTTACAAGTGTCTGAACGAAAATAATATATTTTTGAAGTTCTACATTGGCTAGGCGTACGCGCAGCCTGTCAAAAGACGCGTCTCCGAGCGAGCTAGCGACCCTTGGTGTTTCTGATATTATTCCTGTTTTTGTTGTTGAAATTTGGACAAAAATCAAACTTTTCGACTGAAAAATAATATGAGTGAAACCGTAATTACTGCTACCAAACGGAACTATGGCTCACGGAACGCACACCAGAATACCGGTAAGGCAGGTGAGTATCTTTCTAAATGAAGACCAACGTAGATTTTGATGAAAAATAAAGACATACAAATTCAATTTGTCTTTCGCGAAGAAAAATATGTTGAAAATTTTACAAGTATCTGAACGAAAATAATATATTTTTGAAGTTCTACATTGGCTAGGCGTACGTGCAGCCTGTCAAAAGACGCGTCTCCGAGCGAGCTAGTGATCCATGGTGTTTGTGAAATTATTCCTGTTTTTGTTGTTGAAATTTGGACAAAAAACTGACTTTTCGACTGAAAAGAATTATGAGTGAAACCGTAATTACTGCTACCAAACGGAACTCGAGCTCACGGAACGCACACCAGAATACCGGTAAGGCAGGTGAGTATCTTTCTAAATAAAGACCAACGTAGATTTTGATGAAAAATAAAGACATACAAATTCAATTTGTCTTTCGCGAAGAAAAATATGTTGAAAATTTTACAAGTGTCTGAACGAAAATAATATATTTTTGAAGTTCTACATTGGCTAGGCGTACGCGCAGCCTGTCAAGAGACGCGTCTCCGAGCGAGCTAGCGACCCTTGGTGTTTCTGATATTATTCCTGTTTTTGTTGTTGAAATTTGGACAAAAATCAAACTTTTCGACTGAAAAATAATATGAGTGAAACCGTAATTACTGCTACCAAACGGAACTAGGGCTCACGGAACGCACACCAGAATACCGGTAAGGCAGGTGAGTATCTTTCTAAATGAAGACCAACGTAGATTTTGGTGATAAATAAAGACATACAAATTCAATTTGTCTTTCGCGAAGAAAAATATGTTGAAAATTTTACAAGTATCTGAACGAAAATAATATATTTTTGAAGTTCTACATTGGCTAGGCGTACGTGCAGCCTGTCAAAAGACGCGTCTCCGAGCGAGCTAGCGATCCATGGTGTTTGTGAAATTATTCCTGTTTTTGTTGTTGAAATTTGGACAAAAAACTGACTTTTCGACTGAAAAAAATTATGAGTGAAACCGTAATTACTGCTACCAAACGGAACTCGAGCTCACGGAACGCACACCAGAATACCGGTAAGGCAGGTGAGTATCTTTCTAAATGAAGACCAACGTAGATTTTGATGAAAAATAAAGACATACAAATTCAATTTGTCTTTCGCGAAGAAAAATATGTTGAAAATTTTACAAGTGTCTGAACGAAAATAATATATTTTTGAAGTTCTACATTGGCTAGGCGTACGCGCAGCCTGTCAAAAGACGCGTCTCCGAGCGAGCTAGCGACCCTTGGTGTTTCTGATATTATTCCTGTTTTTGTTGTTGAAATTTGGACAAAAATCAAACTTTTCGACTGAAAAATAATATGAGTGAAACCGTAATTACTGCTACCAAACGGAACTAGGGCTAACGGAACGCACACCAGAATACCGGTAAGGCAGGTGAGTATCTTTCTAAATGAAGACCAACGTAGATTTTGATGAAAAATAAAGACATACAAATTCAATTTGTCTTTCGCGAAGAAAAATATGTTGAAAATTTTACAAGTATCTGAACGAAAATAATATATTTTTGAAGTTCTACATTGGCTAGGCGTACGTGCAGCCTGTCAAAAGACGCGTCTCCGAGCGAGCTAGCGATCCATGGTGTTTGTGAAATTATTCCTGTTTTTGTTGTTGAAATTTGGACAAAAAAACTAACTTTTCGACTGAAAAAAATTATGAGTGAAACCGTAATTACTGCTACCAAACGGAACTCGAGCTCACGGAACGCACACCAGAATACCGGTAAGGCAGGTGAGTATCTTTCTAAATGAAGACCAACGTAGATTTTGATGAAAAATAAAGACATACAAATTCAATTTGTCTTTCGCGAAGAAAAATATGTTGAAAATTTTACAAGTGTCTGAATGAAAATAATATATTTTTGAAGTTCTACATTGGCTAGGCGTACGCGCAGCCTGTCAAAAGACGCGTCTCCGAGCGAGCTAGCGACCCTTGGTGTTTCTGATATTATTCCTGTTTTTGTTGTTGAAATTTGGACAAAAATCAAACTTTTCGACTGAAAAATAATATGAGTGAAACCGTAATTACTGCTACCAAACGGAACTAGGGCTCACGGAACGCACACCAGAATACCGGTAAGGCAGGTGAGTATCTTTCTAAATGAAGACCAACGTAGATTTTGGAGATAAATAAAGACATACAAATTCAATTTGTCTTTCGCGAAGAAAAATATGTTGAAAATTTTACAAGTATCTGAACGAAAATAATATATTTTTGAAGTTCTACATTGGCTAGGCGTACGTGCAGCCTGTCAAAAGACGCGTCTCCGAGCGAGCTAGCGATCCATGGTGTTTGTGAAATTAGTCCTGTTTTTGTTGTTGAAATTTGGACAAAAAACTGACTTTTCGACTGAAAAAAATTATGAGTGAAACCGTAATTACTGCTACCAAACGGAACTCGAGCTCACGGAACGCACACCAGAATACCGGTAAGGCAGGTGAGTATCTTTCTAAATGAAGACCAACGTAGATTTTGATGAAAAATAAAGACATACAAATTCAATTTGTCTTTCGCGAAGAATAATATGTTGAAAATTTTACAAGTGTCTGAACGAAAATAATATATTTTTGAAGTTCTACATTGGCTAGGCGTACGCGCAGCCTGTCAAAAGACGCGTCTCCGAGCGAGCTAGCGACCCTTGGTGTTTCTGATATTATTCCTGTTTTTGTTGTTGAAATTTGGACAAAAATCAAACTTTTCGACTGAAAAATAATATGAGTGAAACCGTAATTACTGCTACCAAACGGAACTAGGGCTAACGGAACGCACACCAGAATACCGGTAAGGCAGGTGAGTATCTTTCTAAATGAAGACCAACGTAGATTTTGATGAAAAATAAAGACATACAAATTCAATTTGTCTTTCGCGAAGAAAAATATGTTGAAAATTTTACAAGTATCTGAACGAAAATAATATATTTTTGAAGTTCTACATTGGCTAGGCGTACGTGCAGCCTGTCAAAAGACGAGTCTCCGAGCGAGCTAGCGATCCATGGTGTTTGTGAAATTATTCCTGTTTTTGTTGTTGAAATTTGGACAAAAAAACTAACTTTTCGACTGAAAAAAAATTATGAGTGAAACCGTAATTACTGCTACCAAACGGAACTCGAGCTCACGGAACGCACACCAGAATACCGGTAAGGCAGGTGAGTATCTTTCTAAATGAAGACCAACGTAGATTTTGATGAAAAATAAAGACATACAAATTCAATTTGTCTTTCGCGAAGAAAAATATGTTGAAAATTTTACAAGTGTCTGAATGAAAATAATATATTTTTGAAGTTCTACATTGGCTAGGCGTACGCGCAGCCTGTCAAAAGACGCGTCTCCGAGCGAGCTAGCGACCCTTGGTGTTTCTGATATTATTCCTGTTTTTGTTGTTGAAATTTGGACAAAAATCAAACTTTTCGACTGAAAAATAATATGAGTGAAACCGTAATTACTGCTACCAAACGGAACTAGGGCTCACGAAACGCACACCAGAATACCGGTAAGGCAGGTGAGTATCTTTCTAAATGAAGACCAACGTAGATTTTGATGATAAATAAAGACATACAAATTCAATTTGTCTTTCGCGAAGAAAAATATGTTGAAAATTTTACAAGTATCTGAACGAAAATAATATATTTTTGAAGTTCTACATTGGCTAGGCGTACGTGCAGCCTGTCAAAAGACGCGTCTCCGAGCGAGCTAGCGATCCATGGTGTTTGTGAAATTATTCCTGTTTTTGTTGTTGAAATTTGGACAAAAAACTGACTTTTCGACTGAAAAAAATTATGAGTGAAACCGTAATTACTGCTACCAAACGGAACTCGAGCTCACGGAACGCACACCAGAATACCGGTAAGGCAGGTGAGTATCTTTCTAAATGAAGACCAACGTAGATTTTGATGAAAAATAAAGACATACAAATTCAATTTGTCTTTCGCGAAGAAAAATATGTTGAAAATTTTACAAGTGTCTGAACGAAAATAATATATTTTTGAAGTTCTACATTGGCTAGGCGTACGCGCAGCCTGTCAAAAGACGCGTCTCCGAGCGAGCTAGCGATCCATGGTGTTTGTGAAATTATTCCTGTTTTTGTTGTTGAAATTTGGACAAAAAACAAACTTTTCGACTGAAAAATAATATGAGTGAAACCGTAATTACTGCTACCAAACGGAACTCGAGCTCACGGAACGCACAACAGAATACCGGTAAGGCAGGTGAGTATCTTTCTAAATGAAGACCAACGTAGATTTTGATGAAAAATAAAGACATACAAATTCAATTTGTCTTTCGCGAAGAAAAATATGTTGAAAATTTTACAAGTGTCTGAACGAAAATAATATATTTTTGAAGTTCTACATTGGCTAGGCGTACGCGCAGCCTGTCAAAAGACGCGTCTCCGAGCGAGCTAGCGATCCATGGTGTTTGTGAAATTATTCCTGTTTTTGTTGTTGAAATTTGGACAAAAAACAAACTTTTCGACTGAAAAATAATATGAGTGAAACCGTAATTACTGCTACCAAACGGAACTCGAGCTCACGGAACGCACACCAGAATACCGGTAAGGCAGGTGAGTATCTTTCTAAATGAAGACCAACGTAGATTTTGATGAAAAATAAAGACATACAAATTCAATTTGTCTTTCGCGAAGAAAAATATGTTGAAAATTTTACAAGTGTCTGAACGAAAAAAATATAGTTTTGAAGTTCTACATTGGCTAGGCGTACGTGCAGCCTGTCAAAAGACGCGTCTCCGAGCGAGCTAGCGATCCATGGTATTTGTGAAATTATTCCTGTTTTTGTTGTTGAAATTTGGACAAAAAACTAACTTTTCGACTGAAAAAAATTATGAGTGAAACCGTAATTACTGCTACCAAACGCAACTCGAGCTCACGGAACGCACACCAGAATACCGGTAAGGCAGGTGAGTATCTTTCTAAATGAAGACCAACGTAGATTTTGATGAAAAATAAAGACATACAAATTCAATTTGTCTTTCGCGAAGAAAAATATGTTGAAAATTTTACAAGTGTCGTAACGAAAATAATATATTTTTGAAGTTCTACATTGGCTAGGCGTACGTGCAGCCTGTCAAAAGACGCGTCTCCGAGCGAGCTAGCGATCCATGGTGTTTGTGAAATTATTCCTGTTTTTGTTGTTGAAATTTGGACAAAAAACTAACTTTTCGACTGAAAAAAATTATGAGTGAAACCGTAATTACTGCTACCAAACGGAACTCGAGCTTACGGAACGCACACCAGAATACCGGTAAGGCAGGTGAGTATCTTTCTAAATGAAGACCAACGTAGATTTTAATGAAAAATAAAGACATACAAATTCAATTTGTCTTTCGCGAAGAAAAATATGTTGAAAATTTTACAAGTGTCTGAACGAAAATAATATATTTTTGAAGTTCTACATTGGCTAGGCGTACGCGCAGCCTGTCAAAAGACGCGTCTCCAAGCGAGCTAGCGACCCTTGGTGTTTCTGATATTATTCCTGTTTTTGTTGTTGAAATTTGGACAAAAATCAAACTTTTCGACTGAAAAATAATATGAGTGAAACCGTAATTACTGCTACCAAACGGAACTAGGGCTCACGGAACGCACACCAGAATACCGGTAAGGCAGGTGAGTATCTTTCTAAATGAAGACCAACGTAGATTTTGATGAAAAATAAAGACATACAAATTCAATTTGTCTTTCGCGAAGAAAAATATGTTGAAAATTTTACAAGTGTCTGAACGAAAATAATATATTTTTGAAGTTCTACATTGGCTAGGCGTACGTGCAGCCTGTCAAAAGACGCGTCTCCGAGCGAGCTAGCGATCCATGGTGTTTGTGAAATTATTCCTGTTTTTGTTGTTGAAATTTGGACAAAAAACTAACTTTTCGACTGAAAAAAATTATGAGTGAAACCGTAATTACTGCTTGCTACCAAACGGAACTCGAGCTCACGGAACGCACACCAGAGTACCGGTAAGGAAGGTGAGTATCTTTCTAAATGAAGACCAACGTAGATTTTGATGAAAAATAAAGACATACAAATTCAATTTGTCTTTCGCGAAGAAAAATATGTTGAAAATTTTACAAGTGTCTGAACGAAAATAATATATTTTTGAAGTTCTACATTGGCTAGGCGTACGCGCAGCCTGTCAAAAGACGCGTCTCCGAGCGAGCTAGCGACCCTTGGTGTTTCTGATATTATTCCTGTTTTTGTTGTTGAAATTTGGACAAAAATCAAACTTTTCGACTGAAAAATAATATGAGTGAAACCGTAATTACTGCTACCAAACGGAACTAGGGCTCACGAAACGCACACCAGAATACCGGTAAGGCAGGTGAGTATCTTTCTAAATGAAGACCAACGTAGATTTTGATGATAAATAAAGACATACAAATTCAATTTGTCTTTCGCGAAGAAAAATATGTTGAAAATTTTACAAGTATCTGAACGAAAATAATATATTTTTGAAGTTCTACATTGGCTAGGCGTACGTGCAGCCTGTCAAAAGACGCGTCTCCGAGCGAGCTAGCGATCCATGGTGTTTGTGAAATTATTCCTGTTTTTGTTGTTGAAATTTGGACAAAAAACTGACTTTTCGACTGAAAAAAATTATGAGTGAAACCGTAATTACTGCTACCAAACGGAACTCGAGCTCACGGAACGCACACCAGAATACCGGTAAGGCAGGTGAGTATCTTTCTAAATGAAGACCAACGTAGATTTTGATGAAAAATAAAGACATACAAATTCAATTTGTCTTTCGCGAAGAAAAATATGTTGAAAATTTTACAAGTGTCTGAACGAAAATAATATATTTTTGAAGTTCTACATTGGCTAGGCGTACGCGCAGCCTGTCAAAAGACGCGTCTCCGAGCGAGCTAGCGATCCATGGTGTTTGTGAAATTATTCCTGTTTTTGTTGTTGAAATTTGGACAAAAAACAAACTTTTCGACTGAAAAATAATATGAGTGAAACCGTAATTACTGCTACCAAACGGAACTCGAGCTCACGGAACGCACACCAGAATACCGGTAAGGCAGGTGAGTATCTTTCTAAATGAAGACCAACGTAGATTTTGATGAAAAATAAAGACATACAAATTCAATTTGTCTTTCGCGAAGAAAAATATGTTGAAAATTTTACAAGTGTCTGAACGAAAAAAATATAGTTTTGAAGTTCTACATTGGCTAGGCGTACGTGCAGCCTGTCAAAAGACGCGTCTCCGAGCGAGCTAGCGATCCATGGTATTTGTGAAATTATTCCTGTTTTTGTTGTTGAAATTTGGACAAAAAACTAACTTTTCGACTGAAAAAAATTATGAGTGAAACCGTAATTACTGCTACCAAACGCAACTCGAGCTCACGGAACGCACACCAGAATACCGGTAAGGCAGGTGAGTATCTTTCTAAATGAAGACCAACGTAGATTTTGATGAAAAATAAAGACATACAAATTCAATTTGTCTTTCGCGAAGAAAAATATGTTGAAAATTTTACAAGTGTCTGAACGAAAATAATATATTTTTGAAGTTCTACATTGGCTAGGCGTACGTGCAGCCTGTCAAAAGACGCGTCTCCGAGCGAGCTAGCGATCCATGGTGTTTGTGAAATTATTCCTGTTTTTGTTGTTGAAATTTGGACAAAAAACTAACTTTTCGACTGAAAAAAATTATGAGTGAAACCGTAATTACTGCTACCAAACGGAACTCGAGCTTACGGAACGCACACCAGAATACCGGTAAGGCAGGTGAGTATCTTTCTAAATGAAGACCAACGTAGATTTTAATGAAAAATAAAGACATACAAATTCAATTTGTCTTTCGCGAAGAAAAATATGTTGAAAATTTTACAAGTGTCTGAACGAAAATAATATATTTTTGAAGTTCTACATTGGCTAGGCGTACGCGCAGCCTGTCAAAAGACGCGTCTCCAAGCGAGCTAGCGACCCTTGGTGTTTCTGATATTATTCCTGTTTTTGTTGTTGAAATTTGGACAAAAATCAAACTTTTCGACTGAAAAATAATATGAGTGAAACCGTAATTACTGCTACCAAACGGAACTAGGGCTCACGGAACGCACACCAGAATACCGGTAAGGCAGGTGAGTATCTTTCTAAATGAAGACCAACGTAGATTTTGATGAAAAATAAAGACATACAAATTCAATTTGTCTTTCGCGAAGAAAAATATGTTGAAAATTTTACAAGTGTCTGAACGAAAATAATATATTTTTGAAGTTCTACATTGGCTAGGCGTACGTGCAGCCTGTCAAAAGACGCGTCTCCGAGCGAGCTAGCGATCCATGGTGTTTGTGAAATTATTCCTGTTTTTGTTGTTGAAATTTGGACAAAAAACTAACTTTTCGACTGAAAAAAATTATGAGTGAAACCGTAATTACTGCTTGCTACCAAACGGAACTCGAGCTCACGGAACGCACACCAGAGTACCGGTAAGGAAGGTGAGTATCTTTCTAAATGAAGACCAACGTAGATTTTGATGAAAAATAAAGACATACAAATTCAATTTGTCTTTCGCGAAGAAAAATATGTTGAAAATTTTACAAGTGTCTGAACGAAAATAATATATTTTTGAAGTTCTACATTGGCTAGGCGTACGCGCAGCCTGTCAAAAGACGCGTCTCCGAGCGAGCTAGCGACCCTTGGTGTTTCTGATATTATTCCTGTTTTTGTTGTTGAAATTTGGACAAAAATCAAACTTTTCGACTGAAAAATAATATGAGTGAAACCGTAATTACTGCTACCAAACGGAACTAGGGCTCACGAAACGCACACCAGAATACCGGTAAGGCAGGTGAGTATCTTTCTAAATGAAGACCAACGTAGATTTTGATGATAAATAAAGACATACAAATTCAATTTGTCTTTCGCGAAGAAAAATATGTTGAAAATTTTACAAGTATCTGAACGAAAAAAATATATTTTTGAAGTTCTACATTGGCTAGGCGTACGTGCAGCCTGTCAAAAGACGCGTCTCCGAGCGAGCTAGCGATCCATGGTGTTTGTGAAATTATTCCTGTTTTTGTTGTTGAAATTTGGACAAAAAACTGACTTTTCGACTGAAAAAAATTATGAGTGAAACCGTAATTACTGCTACCAAACGGAACTCGAGCTCACGGAACGCACACCAGAATACCGGTAAGGCAGGTGAGTATCTTTCTAAATGAAGACCAACGTAGATTTTGATGAAAAATAAAGACATACAAATTCAATTTGTCTTTCGCGAAGAAAAATATGTTGAAAATTTTACAAGTGTCTGAACGAAAATAATATATTTTTGAAGTTCTACATTGGCTAGGCGTACGCGCAGCCTGTCAAAAGACGCGTCTCCGAGCGAGCTAGCGATCCATGGTGTTTGTGAAATTATTCCTGTTTTTGTTGTTGAAATTTGGACAAAAAACAAACTTTTCGACTGAAAAATAATATGAGTGAAACCGTAATTACTGCTACCAAACGGAACTCGAGCTCACGGAACGCACACCAGAATACCGGTAAGACAGGTGAGTATCTTTCTAAATGAAGACCAACGTAGATTTTGATGAAAAATAAAGACATACAAATTCAATTTGTCTTTCGCGAAGAAAAATATGTTGAAAATTTTACAAGTGTCTGAACGAAAATAATATATTTTTGAAGTTCTACATTGGCTAGGCGTACGCGCAGCCTGTCAAAAGACGCGTCTCCGAGCGAGCTAGCGACCCTTGGTGTTTCTGATATTATTCCTGTTTTTGTTGTTGAAATTTGGACAAAAAACTAACTTTTCGACTGAAAAAAAATTTGAGTGAAACCGTATTTACTGCTTGCTACCAAACGGAACTCGAGCTCACGGAACGCACACGAGAATACCGGTAAGGCAGGTGAGTATCTTTCTAAATAAAGACCAACGTAGATTTTGATGAAAAATAAAGACATCCAAATTCAATTTGTCTTTCGCGAAGAAAAGTATGTTGAAAATTTTACAAATGTCTGAACGAAAAAAATATAGTTTTGAAGTTCTACATTGGCTAGGCGTACGCGCAGCCTGTCAAAAGACGCGTCTCCGAGCGAGCTAGCGACCCTTGGTGTTTCTGATATTATTCCTGTTTTTGTTGTTGAAATTTGGACAAAAAACTAACTTTTCGACTGAAAAAAGATATGAGTGAAACCGTAATTACTGCTACCAAACGGAACTCGAGCTCACGGAACGCACACCAGAATACCGGTAAGGCAGGTGAGTATCTTTCTAAATGAAGACCAACGTAGATTTTGATGAAAAATAAAGACATACAAATTCAATTTGTCTTTCGCGAAGAAAAATATGTTGAAAATTTTACAAGTGGCTGAACGAAAAAAATATAGTTTTGAAGTTCTACATTGGCTAGGCGTACGCGCAGCCTGTCAAAAGACGCGTCTCCGAGCGAGCTAGAGATCCATGGTGTTTCTGAAATTATTCCTGTTTTTGTTGTTGAAATTTGGACAAAAAACTAACTTTTCGACTGAAAAAAAATATGAGTGAAACCGTAATTACTGCTACCAAACGGAACTCGAGCTCACGGAACGCACACCAGAATACCGGTAAGACAGGTGAGTATCTTTCTAAATGAAGACCAACGTAGATTTTGATGAAAAATAAAGACATACAAATTCAATTTGTCTTTCGCGAAGAAAAGTATGTTGAAAATTTTACAAGTGTCTGAACGAAAAAAATATAGTTTTGAAGTTCTACATTGGCTAGGCGTACGCGCAGCCTGTCAAAAGACGCGTCTCCGAGCGAGCTAGAGATCCATATTGTTTCTGAAATTATTCCTGTTTTTGTTGTTGAAATTTGGACAAAAAACTAACTTTTCGACTGAAAAAAAATATGAGTGAAACCATAATTACAGCTACCAAACGGAACTCGAGCTCACGGAACGCACACCAGAATACCGGTAAGGCAGGTGAGTATCTTTCTAAATGAAGACCAACGTAGATTTTGATGAAAAATAAAGACATACAAATTCAATTTGTCTTTCGCGAAGAAAAGTATGTTGAAAATTTTACAAGTGTCTGAACGAAAAAAATATAGTCTTGAAGTTCTACATTGGCTAGGCGTACGCGCAGCCAGTCAAAAGACGCGTCTCCGAGCGAGCTAGCGATCCATGGTGTTTCTGAAATTATTCCTGTTTTTGTTGTTGAAATTTGGACAAAAAACTAACTTTTCGACTGAAAAAAAATTTGAGTGAAACCGTATTTACTGCTTGCTACCAAACGGAACTCGAGCTCACGGAACGCACACGAGAATACCGGTAAGGCAGGTGAGTATCTTTCTAAATAAAGACCAACGTAGATTTTGATGAAAAATAAAGACATACAAATTCAATTTGTCTTTCGCGAAGAAAAGTATGTTGAAAATTTTACAAATGTCTGAACGAAAAAAATATAGTTTTGAAGTTCTACATTGGCTAGGCGTACGCGCAGCCTGTCAAAAGACGCGTCTCCGAGCGAGCTAGAGATCCATGGTGTTTCTGAAATTATTCCTGTTTTTGTTGTTGAAATTTGGACAAAAAACTAACTTTTCGACTGAAAAAAAATATGAGTGAAACCGTAATTACTGCTACCAAACGGAACTCGAGCTCACGGAACGCACACCAGAATACCGGTAAGGCTGTTGAGTATCTTTCTAAATGAAGACCAACGTAGATTTCGATGAAAAATAAAGACATACAAATTCAATTTGTCTTTCGCGAAGAAAAGTATGTTGAAAATTTTACAAGTGTCTAAACGAAAAAAATATAGTTTTGAAGTTCTACATTGGCTAGGCGTACGCGCAGCCTGTCAAAAGACGCGTCTCCGAGCGAGCTAGAGATCCATGGTGTTTCTGAAATTATTCCTGTTTTTGTTGTTGAAATTTGGACAAAAAACTAACTTTTCGACTGAAAAAAAATATGAGTGAAACCGTAATTACTGCTACCAAACGGAACTCGAGCTCACGGAACGCACACCAGAATACCGGTAAGACAGGTGAGTATCTTTCTAAATGAAGACCAACGTAGATTTTGATGAAAAATAAAGACATACAAATCAATTTGTCTTTCGCGAAGAAAAGTATGTTGAAAATTTTACAAGTGTCTGAACGAAAAAAATATAGTTTTGAAGTTCTACATTGGCTAGGCGTACGCGCAGCCTGTCAAAAGACGCGTCTCCGAGCGAGCTAGAGATCCATATTGTTTCTGAAATTATTCCTGTTTTTGTTGTTGAAATTTGGACAAAAAACCAACTTTTCGACAGAAAAAAAATATGAGTGAAACCGTAATTACTGCTACCAAACGGAACTCGAGCTCACGGAACGCACACCAGAATACCGGTAAGGCAGGTGAGTATCTTTCTAAATGAAGACCAACGTAGATTTTGATGAAAAATAAAGACATACAAATTCAATTTGTCTTTCGCGAAGAAAAGTATGTTTTGAAAATTTTACAAGTGTCTGAACGAAAAAAATATAGTTTTGAAGTTCTACATCGGCTAGGCGTACGCGCAGCCTGTCAAAAGACGCGTCTCCGAGCGAGCTAGAGATCCATGGTGTTTCTGAAATTATTCCTGTTTTTGTTGTTGAAATTTGGACAAAAAACTAACTTTTCGACTGAAAAAAAAAATGAGTGAAACCGTAATTACTGCTACCAAACGGAACTCGAGCTCACGGAACGCACACCAGAATACCGGTAAGACAGGTGAGTATCTTTCTAAATGAAGACCAACGTAGATTTTGATGAAAAATAAAGACATACAAATTCAATTTGTCTTTCGCGAAGAAAAATATGTTGAAAATTTTACAAGTATCTGAACGAAAAAAATATATTTTTGAAGTTCTACATTGGCTAGGCGTACGTGCAGCCTGTCAAAAGACGCGTCTCCGAGCGAGCTAGCGATCCATGGTGTTTGTGAAATTATTCCTGTTTTTGTTGTTGAAATTTGGACAAAAAACTGACTTTTCGACTGAAAAAAATTATGAGTGAAACCGTAATTACTGCTACCAAACGGAACTCGAGCTCACGGAACGCACACCAGAATACCGGTAAGGCAGGTGAGTATCTTTCTAAATGAAGACCAACGTAGATTTTGATGAAAAATAAAGACATACAAATTCAATTTGTCTTTCGCGAAGAAAAATATGTTGAAAATTTTACAAGTGTCTGAACGAAAATAATATATTTTTGAAGTTCTACATTGGCTAGGCGTACGCGCAGCCTGTCAAAAGACGCGTCTCCGAGCGAGCTAGCGATCCATGGTGTTTGTGAAATTATTCCTGTTTTTGTTGTTGAAATTTGGACAAAAAACAAACTTTTCGACTGAAAAATAATATGAGTGAAACCGTAATTACTGCTACCAAACGGAACTCGAGCTCACGGAACGCACACCAGAATACCGGTAAGACAGGTGAGTATCTTTCTAAATGAAGACCAACGTAGATTTTGATGAAAAATAAAGACATACAAATTCAATTTGTCTTTCGCGAAGAAAAATATGTTGAAAATTTTACAAGTGTCTGAACGAAAATAATATATTTTTGAAGTTCTACATTGGCTAGGCGTACGCGCAGCCTGTCAAAAGACGCGTCTCCGAGCGAGCTAGCGACCCTTGGTGTTTCTGATATTATTCCTGTTTTTGTTGTTGAAATTTGGACAAAAAACTAACTTTTCGACTGAAAAAAAATTTGAGTGAAACCGTATTTACTGCTTGCTACCAAACGGAACTCGAGCTCACGGAACGCACACGAGAATACCGGTAAGGCAGGTGAGTATCTTTCTAAATAAAGACCAACGTAGATTTTGATGAAAAATAAAGACATCCAAATTCAATTTGTCTTTCGCGAAGAAAAGTATGTTGAAAATTTTACAAATGTCTGAACGAAAAAAATATAGTTTTGAAGTTCTACATTGGCTAGGCGTACGCGCAGCCTGTCAAAAGACGCGTCTCCGAGCGAGCTAGCGACCCTTGGTGTTTCTGATATTATTCCTGTTTTTGTTGTTGAAATTTGGACAAAAAACTAACTTTTCGACTGAAAAAAGATATGAGTGAAACCGTTATTACTGCTACCAAACGGAACTCGAGCTCACGGAACGCACACCAGAATACCGGTAAGGCAGGTGAGTATCTTTCTAAATGAAGACCAACGTAGATTTTGATGAAAAATAAAGACATACAAATTCAATTTGTCTTTCGCGAAGAAAAATATGTTGAAAATTTTACAAGTGGCTGAACGAAAAAAATATAGTTTTGAAGTTCTACATTGGCTAGGCGTACGCGCAGCCTGTCAAAAGACGCGTCTCCGAGCGAGCTAGAGATCCATGGTGTTTCTGAAATTATTCCTGTTTTTGTTGTTGAAATTTGGACAAAAAACTAACTTTTCGACTGAAAAAAAATATGAGTGAAACCGTAATTACTGCTACCAAACGGAACTCGAGCTCACGGAACGCACACCAGAATACCGGTAAGACAGGTGAGTATCTTTCTAAATGAAGACCAACGTAGATTTTGATGAAAAATAAAGACATACAAATTCAATTTGTCTTTCGCGAAGAAAAGTATGTTGAAAATTTTACAAGTGTCTGAACGAAAAAAATATAGTTTTGAAGTTCTACATTGGCTAGGCGTACGCGCAGCCTGTCAAAAGACGCGTCTCCGAGCGAGCTAGAGATCCATATTGTTTCTGAAATTATTCCTGTTTTTGTTGTTGAAATTTGGACAAAAAACTAACTTTTCGACTGAAAAAAAATATGAGTGAAACCATAATTACAGCTACCAAACGGAACTCGAGCTCACGGAACGCACACCAGAATACCGGTAAGGCAGGTGAGTATCTTTCTAAATGAAGACCAACGTAGATTTTGATGAAAAATAAAGACATACAAATTCAATTTGTCTTTCGCGAAGAAAAGTATGTTGAAAATTTTACAAGTGTCTGAACGAAAAAAATATAGTCTTGAAGTTCTACATTGGCTAGGCGTACGCGCAGCCAGTCAAAAGACGCGTCTCCGAGCGAGCTAGCGATCCATGGTGTTTCTGAAATTATTCCTGTTTTTGTTGTTGAAATTTGGACAAAAAACTAACTTTTCGACTGAAAAAAAATTTGAGTGAAACCGTATTTACTGCTTGCTACCAAACGGAACTCGAGCTCACGGAACGCACACGAGAATACCGGTAAGGCAGGTGAGTATCTTTCTAAATAAAGACCAACGTAGATTTTGATGAAAAATAAAGACATACAAATTCAATTTGTCTTTCGCGAAGAAAAGTATGTTGAAAATTTTACAAATGTCTGAACGAAAAAAATATAGTTTTGAAGTTCTACATTGGCTAGGCGTACGCGCAGCCTGTCAAAAGACGCGTCTCCGAGCGAGCTAGAGATCCATGGTGTTTCTGAAATTATTCCTGTTTTTGTTGTTGAAATTTGGACAAAAAACTAACTTTTCGACTGAAAAAAAATATGAGTGAAACCGTAATTACTGCTACCAAACGGAACTCGAGCTCACGGAACGCACACCAGAATACCGGTAAGGCTGTTGAGTATCTTTCTAAATGAAGACCAACGTAGATTTCGATGAAAAATAAAGACATACAAATTCAATTTGTCTTTCGCGAAGAAAAGTATGTTGAAAATTTTACAAGTGTCTAAACGAAAAAAATATAGTTTTGAAGTTCTACATTGGCTAGGCGTACGCGCAGCCTGTCAAAAGACGCGTCTCCGAGCGAGCTAGAGATCCATGGTGTTTCTGAAATTATTCCTGTTTTTGTTGTTGAAATTTGGACAAAAAACTAACTTTTCGACTGAAAAAAAATATGAGTGAAACCGTAATTACTGCTACCAAACGGAACTCGAGCTCACGGAACGCACACCAGAATACCGGTAAGACAGGTGAGTATCTTTCTAAATGAAGACCAACGTAGATTTTGATGAAAAATAAAGACATACAAATCAATTTGTCTTTCGCGAAGAAAAGTATGTTGAAAATTTTACAAGTGACTGAACGAAAAAAATATAGTTTTGAAGTTCTACATTGGCTAGGCGTACGCGCAGCCTGTCAAAAGACGCGTCTCCGAGCGAGCTAGAGATCCATATTGTTTCTGAAATTATTCCTGTTTTTGTTGTTGAAATTTGGACAAAAAACCAACTTTTCGACTGAAAAAAAAAATGAGTGAAACCGTAATTACTGCTACCAAACGGAACTCGAGCTCACGGAACGCACACCAGAATACCGGTAAGGCAGGTGAGTATCTTTCTAAATGAAGACCAACGTAGATTTTGATGAAAAATAAAGACATACAAATTCAATTTGTCTTTCGCGAAGAAAAGTATGTTTTGAAAATTTTACAAGTGTCTGAACGAAAAAAATATAGTTTTGAAGTTCTACATCGGCTAGGCGTACGCGCAGCCTGTCAAAAGACGCGTCTCCGAGCGAGCTAGAGATCCATGGTGTTTCTGAAATTATTCCTGTTTTTGTTGTTGAAATTTGGACAAAAAACTAACTTTTCGACTGAAAAAAAAAATGAGTGAAACCGTAATTACTGCTACCAAACGGAACTCGAGCTCACGGAACGCACACCAGAATACCGGTAAGACAGGTGAGTATCTTTCTAAATGAAGACCAACGTAGATTTTGATGAAAAATAAAGACATACAAATTCAATTTGTCTTTCGCGAAGAAAAGTATGTTGAAAATTTTACAAGTGTCTGAACGAAAAAAACATAGTTTTGAAGTTCTACATTGGCTTGGCGTACGCGCAGCCTGTCAAAAGACGCGTCTCCGAGCGAGCTAGAGATCCATGGTGTTTCTGAAATTATTCCTGTTTTTGTTGTTGAAATTTGGACAAAAAACTAACTTTTCGACTGAAAAAAAATATGAGTGAAACCGTAATTACTGCTACCAAACGGAACTCGAGCTCACGGAACGCACACCAGAATACCGGTAAGACAGGTGAGTATCTTTCTAAATGAAGACCAACGTAGATTTTGATGAAAAATAAAGACATACAAATTCAATTTGTCTTTCGCGAAGAAAAGTATGTTGAAAATTTTACAAGTGTCTGAACGAAAAAAATATAGTTTTGAAGTTCTACATTGGCTAGGCGTACGCGCAGCCTGTCAAAAGACGCGTCTCCGAGCGAGCTAGAGATCCATATTGTTTCTGAAATTATTCCTGTTTTTGTTGTTGAAATTTGGACAAAAAACTAACTTTTCGACTGAAAAAAAATATGAGTGAAACCGTAATTACTGCTACCAAACGGAACTCGAGCTCACGGAACGCACACCAGAATACCGGTAAGGCAGGTGAGTATCTTTCTAAATGAAGACCAACGTAGATTTTGATGATAAATAAAGACAAACAAATTCAATTTGTCTTTCGCGAAGAAAAATATGTTGAAAATTTTACAAGTATCTGAACGAAAATGATATATTTTTGAAGTTCTACATTGGCTAGGCGTACGTGCAGCCTGTCAAAAGACGCGTCTCCGAGCGAGCTAGCGATCCATGGTGTTTGTGAAATTATTCCTGTTTTTGTTGTTGAAATTTGGACAAAAAACTGACTTCTCGACTGAAAAAAATTATGAGTGAAACCGTAATTACTGCTACCAAACGGAACTCGAGCTCACGGAACGCACACCAGAATACCGGTAAGGCAGGTGAGTATCTTTCTAAATGAAGACCAACGTAGATTTTGATGAAAAATAAAGACATACAAATTCAATTTGTCTTTCGCGAAGAAAAATATGTTGAAAATTTTACAAGTGTCTGAACGAAAATAATATATTTTTGAAGTTCTACATTGGCTAGGCGTACGTGCAGCCTGTCAAAAGACGCGTCTCCGAGCGAGCTAGCGATCCATGGTGTTTGTGAAATTATTCCTGTTTTTGTTGTTGAAATTTGGACAAAAAACTAACTTTTCGACTGAAAAAAATTATGAGTGAAACCGTAATTACTGCTTGCTACCAAACGGAACTCGAGCTCACGGAACGCACACCAGAGTACCGGTAAGGAAGGTGAGTATCTTTCTAAATGAAGACCAACGTAGATTTTGATGAAAAATAAAGACATACAAATTCAATTTGTCTTTCGCGAAGAAAAATATGTTGAAAATTTTACAAGTATCTGAACGAAAATAATATATTTTTGAAGTTCTACATTGGCTAGGCGTACGTGCAGCCTGTCAAAAGACGCGTCTCCGAGCGAGCTAGCGATCCATGGTGTTTGTGAAATTATTCCTGTTTTTGTTGTTGAAATTTGGACAAAAAACTGACTTTTCGACTGAAAAAAATTATGAGTGAAACCGTAATTACTGCTACCAAACGGAACTCGAGCTCACGGAACGCACACCAGAATACCGGTAAGGCAGGTGAGTATCTTTCTAAATGAAGACCAACGTAGATTTTGATGAAAAATAAAGACATACAAATTCAATTTGTCTTTCGCGAAGAAAAATATGTTGAAAATTTTACAAGTGTCTGAACGAAAATAATATATTTTTGAAGTTCTACATTGGCTAGGCGTACGCGCAGCCTGTCAAAAGACGCGTCTCCGAGCGAGCTAGCGATCCATGGTGTTTGTGAAATTATTCCTGTTTTTGTTGTTGAAATTTGGACAAAAAACAAACTTTTCGACTGAAAAATAATATGAGTGAAACCGTAATTACTGCTACCAAACGGAACTCGAGCTCACGGAACGCACACCAGAATACCGGTAAGGCAGGTGAGTATCTTTCTAAATGAAGACCAACGTAGATTTTGATGATAAATAAAGACATACAAATTCAATTTGTCTTTCGCGAAGAAAAATATGTTGAAAATTTTACAAGTGTCTGAACGAAAATAATATATTTTTGAAGTTCTACATTGGCTAGGCGTACGCGCAGCCTGTCAAAAGACGCGTCTCCGAGCGAGCTAGCGATCCATGGTGTTTGTGAAATTATTCCTGTTTTTGTTGTTGAAATTTGGACAAAAAACAAACTTTTCGACTGAAAAATAATATGAGTGAAACCGTAATTACTGCTACCAAACGCAACTCGAGCTCACGGAACGCACACCAGAATACCGGTAAGGCAGGTGAGTATCTTTCTAAATGAAGACCAACGTAGATTTTGATGAAAAATAAAGACATACAAATTCAATTTGTCTTTCGCGAAGAAAAATATGTTGAAAATTTTACAAGTGTCTGAACGAAAATAATATATTTTTGAAGTTCTACATTGGCTAGGCGTACGTGCAGCCTGTCAAAAGACGCGTCTCCGAGCGAGCTAGCGATCCATGGTGTTTGTGAAATTATTCCTGTTTTTGTTGTTGAAATTTGGACAAAAAACTAACTTTTCGACTGAAAAAAAATTTGAGTGAAACCGTATTTACTGCTTGCTACCAAACGGAACTCGAGCTCACGGAACGCACACGAGAATACCGGTAAGGCAGGTGAGTATCTTTCTAAATAAAGACCAACGTAGATTTTGATGAAAAATAAAGACATACAAATTCAATTTGTCTTTCGCGAAGAAAAGTATGTTGAAAATTTTACAAATGTCTGAACGAAAAAAATATAGTTTTGAAGTTCTACATTGGCTAGGCGTACGCGCAGCCTGTCAAAAGACGCGTCTCCGAGCGAGCTAGCGATCCAACGTGTTTCTGAAATTATTCCTGTTTTTGTTGTTGAAATTTGGACAAAAAACTAACTTTTCGACTGAAAAAAGATATGAGTGAAACCGTAATTACTGCTACCAAACGGAACTCGAGCTCACGGAACGCACACCAGAATACCGGTAAGGCAGGTGAGTATCTTTCTAAATGAAGACCAACGTAGATTTTGATGAAAAATAAAGACATACAAATTCAATTTGTCTTTCGCGAAGAAAAATATGTTGAAAATTTTACAAGTGGCTGAACGAAAAAAATATAGTTTTGAAGTTCTACATTGGCTAGGCGTACGCGCAGCCTGTCAAAAGACGCGTCTCCGAACGAGCTAGAGATCCATATTGTTTCTGAAATTATTCCTGTTTTTGTTGTTGAAATTTGGACAAAAAACCAACTTTTCGACTGAAAAAAAATATGAGTGAAACCGTAATTACTGCTACCAAACGGAACTCGAGCTCACGGAACGCACACCAGAATACCGGTAAGGCAGGTGAGTATCTTTCAAAATGAAGACCAACGTAGATTTTGATGAAAAATAAAGACATACAAATTCAATTTGTCTTTCGCGAAGAAAAGTATGTTTTGAAAATTTTACAAGTGTCTGAACGAAAAAAATATAGTTTTGAAGTTCTACATCGGCTAGGCGTACGCGCAGCCTGTCAAAAGACGCGTCTCCGAGCGAGCTAGAGATCCATGGTGTTTCTGAAATTATTCCTGTTTTTGTTGTTGAAATTTGGACAAAAAACTAACTTTTCGACTGAAAAAAAAAATGAGTGAAACCGTAATTACTGCTACCAAACGGAACTCGAGCTCACGGAACGCACACCAGAATACCGGTAAGACAGGTGAGTATCTTTCTAAATGAAGACCAACGTAGATTTTGATGAAAAATAAAGACATACAAATTCAATTTGTCTTTCGCGAAGAAAAGTATGTTGAAAATTTTACAAGTGTCTGAACGAAAAAAACATAGTTTTGAAGTTCTACATTGGCTTGGCGTACGCGCAGCCTGTCAAAAGACGCGTCTCCGAGCGAGCTAGAGATCCATGGTGTTTCTGAAATTATTCCTGTTTTTGTTGTTGAAATTTGGACAAAAAACTAACTTTTCGACTGAAAAAAAATATGAGTGAAACCGTAATTACTGCTACCAAACGGAACTCGAGCTCACGGAACGCACACCAGAATACCGGTAAGACAGGTGAGTATCTTTCTAAATGAAGACCAACGTAGATTTTGATGAAAAATAAAGACATACAAATTCAATTTGTCTTTCGCGAAGAAAAGTATGTTGAAAATTTTACAAGTGTCTGAACGAAAAAAATATAGTTTTGAAGTTCTACATTGGCTAGGCGTACGCGCAGCCTGTCAAAAGACGCGTCTCCGAGCGAGCTAGAGATCCATATTGTTTCTGAAATTATTCCTGTTTTTGTTGTTGAAATTTGGACAAAAAACTAACTTTTCGACTGAAAAAAAATATGAGTGAAACCGTAATTACTGCTACCAAACGGAACTCGAGCTCACGGAACGCACACCAGAATACCGGTAAGGCAGGTGAGTATCTTTCTAAATGAAGACCAACGTAGATTTTGATGATAAATAAAGACAAACAAATTCAATTTGTCTTTCGCGAAGAAAAATATGTTGAAAATTTTACAAGTATCTGAACGAAAATAATATATTTTTGAAGTTCTACATTGGCTAGGCGTACGTGCAGCCTGTCAAAAGACGCGTCTCCGAGCGAGCTAGCGATCCATGGTGTTTGTGAAATTATTCCTGTTTTTGTTGTTGAAATTTGGACAAAAAACTGACTTTTCGACTGAAAAAAATTATGAGTGAAACCGTAATTACTGCTACCAAACGGAACTCGAGCTCACGGAACGCACACCAGAATACCGGTAAGGCAGGTGAGTATCTTTCTAAATGAAGACCAACGTAGATTTTGATGAAAAATAAAGACATACAAATTCAATTTGTCTTTCGCGAAGAAAAATATGTTGAAAATTTTACAAGTGTCTGAACGAAAATAATATATTTTTGAAGTTCTACATTGGCTAGGCGTACGTGCAGCCTGTCAAAAGACGCGTCTCCGAGCGAGCTAGAGATCCATGGTGTTTCTGAAATTATTCCTGTTTTTGTTGTTGAAATTTGGACAAAAAACTAACTTTTCGACTGAAAAAAAATATGAGTGAAACCGTAATTACTGCTACCAAACGGAACTCGAGCTCACGGAACGCACACCAGAATACCGGTAAGACAGGTGAGTATCTTTCTAAATGAAGACCAACGTAGATTTTGATGAAAAATAAAGACATACAAATTCAATTTGTCTTTCGCGAAGAAAAGTATGTTGAAAATTTTACAAGTGTCTGAACGAAAAAAATATAGTTTTGAAGTTCTACATTGGCTAGGCGTACGCGCAGCCTGTCAAAAGACGCGTCTCCGAGCGAGCTAGAGATCCATATTGTTTCTGAAATTATTCCTGTTTTTGTTGTTGAAATTTGGACAAAAAACTAACTTTTCGACTGAAAAAAAATATGAGTGAAACCGTAATTACTGCTACCAAACGGAACTCGAGCTCACGGAACGCACACCAGAATACCGGTAAGGCAGGTGAGTATCTTTCTAAATGAAGACCAACGTAGATTTTGATGATAAATAAAGACAAACAAATTCAATTTGTCTTTCGCGAAGAAAAATATGTTGAAAATTTTACAAGTATCTGAACGAAAATAATATATTTTTGAAGTTCTACATTGGCTAGGCGTACGTGCAGCCTGTCAAAAGACGCGTCTCCGAGCGAGCTAGCGATCCATGGTGTTTGTGAAATTATTCCTGTTTTTGTTGTTGAAATTTGGACAAAAAACTGACTTTTCGACTGAAAAAAATTATGAGTGAAACCGTAATTACTGCTACCAAACGGAACTCGAGCTCACGGAACGCACACCAGAATACCGGTAAGGCAGGTGAGTATCTTTCTAAATGAAGACCAACGTAGATTTTGATGAAAAATAAAGACATACAAATTCAATTTGTCTTTCGCGAAGAAAAATATGTTGAAAATTTTACAAGTGTCTGAACGAAAATAATATATTTTTGAAGTTCTACATTGGCTAGGCGTACGTGCAGCCTGTCAAAAGACGCGTCTCCGAGCGAGCTAGAGATCCATGGTGTTTCTGAAATTATTCCTGTTTTTGTTGTTGAAATTTGGACAAAAAACTAACTTTTCGACTGAAAAAAAATATGAGTGAAACCGTAATTACTGCTACCAAACGGAACTCGAGCTCACGGAACGCACACCAGAATACCGGTAAGACAGGTGAGTATCTTTCTAAATGAAGACCAACGTAGATTTTGATGAAAAATAAAGACATACAAATTCAATTTGTCTTTCGCGAAGAAAAGTATGTTGAAAATTTTACAAGTGTCTGAACGAAAAAAATATAGTTTTGAAGTTCTACATTGGCTAGGCGTACGCGCAGCCTGTCAAAAGACGCGTCTCCGAGCGAGCTAGAGATCCATATTGTTTCTGAAATTATTCCTGTTTTTGTTGTTGAAATTTGGACAAAAAACTAACTTTTCGACTGAAAAAAAATATGAGTGAAACCGTAATTACTGCTACCAAACGGAACTCGAGCTCACGGAACGCACACCAGAATACCGGTAAGGCAGGTGAGTATCTTTCTAAATGAAGACCAACGTAGATTTTGATGATAAATAAAGACAAACAAATTCAATTTGTCTTTCGCGAAGAAAAATATGTTGAAAATTTTACAAGTATCTGAACGAAAATAATATATTTTTGAAGTTCTACATTGGCTAGGCGTACGTGCAGCCTGTCAAAAGACGCGTCTCCGAGCGAGCTAGCGATCCATGGTGTTTGTGAAATTATTCCTGTTTTTGTTGTTGAAATTTGGACAAAAAACTGACTTTTCGACTGAAAAAAATTATGAGTGAAACCGTAATTACTGCTACCAAACGGAACTCGAGCTCACGGAACGCACACCAGAATACCGGTAAGGCAGGTGAGTATCTTTCTAAATGAAGACCAACGTAGATTTTGATGAAAAATAAAGACATACAAATTCAATTTGTCTTTCGCGAAGAAAAATATGTTGAAAATTTTACAAGTGTCTGAACGAAAATAATATATTTTTGAAGTTCTACATTGGCTAGGCGTACGCGCAGCCTGTTAAAAGACGCGTCTCCGAGCGAGCTAGCGACCCTTGGTGTTTGTGAAATTATTCCTGTTTTTGTTGTTGAAATTTGGACAAAAAACTGACTTTTCGACTGAAAAAAATTATGAGTGAAACCGTAATTACTGCTACCAAACGGAACTCGAGCTCACGGAACGCACACCAGAATACCGGTAAGGCAGGTGAGTATCTTTCTAAATGAAGACCAACGTAGATTTTGATGAAAAATAAAGACATACAAATTCAATTTGTCTTTCGCGAAGAAAAATATGTTGAAAATTTTACAAGTGTCTGAACGAAAATAATATATTTTTGAAGTTCTACATTGGCTAGGCGTACGCGCAGCCTGTCAAAAGACGCGTCTCCGAGCGAGCTAGCGATCCATGGTGTTTGTGAAATTATTCCTGTTTTTGTTGTTGAAATTTGGACAAAAAACAAACTTTTCGACTGAAAAATAATATGAGTGAAACCGTAATTACTGCTACCAAACGGAACTCGAGCTCACGGAACGCACACCAGAATACCGGTAAGGCAGGTGAGTATCTTTCTAAATGAAGACCAACGTAGATTTTGATGAAAAATAAAGACATACAAATTCAATTTGTCTTTCGCGAAGAAAAATATGTTGAAAATTTTACAAGTGTCTGAACGAAAATAATATATTTTTGAAGTTCTACATTGGCTAGCCGTACGCGCAGCCTGTCAAAAGACGCGTCTCCGAGCGAGCTAGCGATCCATGGTGTTTGTGAAATTATTCCTGTTTTTGTTGTTGAAATTTGGACAAAAAACAAACTTTTCGACTGAAAAATAATATGAGTGAAACCGTAATTACTGCTACCAAACGCAACTCGAGCTCACGGAACGCACACCAGAATACCGGTAAGGCAGGTGAGTATCTTTCTAAATGAAGACCAACGTAGATTTTGATGAAAAATAAAGACATACAAATTCAATTTGTCTTTCGCGAAGAAAAATATGTTGAAAATTTTACAAGTGTCTGAACGAAAATAATATATTTTTGAAGTTCTACATTGGCTAGGCGTACGTGCAGCCTGTCAAAAGACGCGTCTCCGAGCGAGCTAGCGATCCATGGTGTTTGTGAAATTATTCCTGTTTTTGTTGTTGAAATTTGGACAAAAAACTGACTTCTCGACTGAAAAAAATTATGAGTGAAACCGTAATTACTGCTACCAAACGGAACTCGAGCTCACGGAACGCACACCAGAATACCGGTAAGGCAGGTGAGTATCTTTCTAAATGAAGACCAACGTAGATTTTGATGAAAAATAAAGACATACAAATTCAATTTGTCTTTCGCGAAGAAAAATATGTTGAAAATTTTACAAGTGTCTGAACGAAAATAATATATTTTTGAAGTTCTACATTGGCTAGGCGTACGTGCAGCCTGTCAAAAGACGCGTCTCCGAGCGAGCTAGCGATCCATGGTGTTTGTGAAATTATTCCTGTTTTTGTTGTTGAAATTTGGACAAAAAACTAACTTTTCGACTGAAAAAAAATTTGAGTGAAACCGTATTTACTGCTTGCTACCAAACGGAACTCGAGCTCACGGAACGCACACGAGAATACCGGTAAGGCAGGTGAGTATCTTTCTAAATAAATACCAACGTAGATTTTGATGAAAAATAAAGACATACAAATTCAATTTGTCTTTCGCGAAGAAAAGTATGTTGAAAATTTTACAAATGTCTGAACGAAAAAAATATAGTTTTGAAGTTCTACATTGGCTAGGCGTACGCGCAGCCTGTCAAAAGACGCGTCTCCGAGCGAGCTAGCGATCCAACGTGTTTCTGAAATTATTCCTGTTTTTGTTGTTGAAATTTGGACAAAAAACTAACTTTTCGACTGAAAAAAGATATGAGTGAAACCGTTATTACTGCTACCAAACGGAACTCGAGCTCACGGAACGCACACCAGAATACCGGTAAGGCAGGTGAGTATCTTTCTAAATGAAGACCAACGTAGATTTTGATGAAAAATAAAGACATACAAATTCAATTTGTCTTTCGCGAAGAAAAATATGTTGAAAATTTTACAAGTGGCTGAACGAAAAAAACATAGTTTTGAAGTTCTACATTGGCTAGGCGTACGCGCAGCCTGTCAAAAGACGCGTCTCCGAGCGAGCTAGAGATCCATGGTGTTTCTGAAATTATTCCTGTTTTTGTTGTTGAAATTTGGACAAAAAACTAACTTTTCGACTGAAAAAAAAAATGAGTGAAACCGTAATTACTGCTACCAAACGGAACTCGAGCTCACGGAACGCACACCAGAATACCGGTAAGACAGGTGAGTATCTTTCTAAATGAAGACCAACGTAGATTTTGATGAAAAATAAAGACATACAAATTCAATTTGTCTTTCGCGAAGAAAAGTATGTTGAAAATTTTACAAGTGTCTGAACGAAAAAAACATAGTTTTGAAGTTCTACATTGGCTTGGCGTACGCGCAGCCTGTCAAAAGACGCGTCTCCGAGCGAGCTAGAGATCCATGGTGTTTCTGAAATTATTCCTGTTTTTGTTGTTGAAATTTGGACAAAAAACTAACTTTTCGACTGAAAAAAAATATGAGTGAAACCGTAATTACTGCTACCAAACGGAACTCGAGCTCACGGAACGCACACCAGAATACCGGTAAGACAGGTGAGTATCTTTCTAAATGAAGACCAACGTAGATTTTGATGAAAAATAAAGACATACAAATTCAATTTGTCTTTCGCGAAGAAAAGTATGTTGAAAATTTTACAAGTGTCTGAACGAAAAAAATATAGTTTTGAAGTTCTACATTGGCTAGGCGTACGCGCAGCCTGTCAAAAGACGCGTCTCCGAGCGAGCTAGAGATCCATATTGTTTCTGAAATTATTCCTGTTTTTGTTGTTGAAATTTGGACAAAAAACTAACTTTTCGACTGAAAAAAAATATGAGTGAAACCGTAATTACTGCTACCAAACGGAACTCGAGCTCACGGAACGCACACCAGAATACCGGTAAGGCAGGTGAGTATCTTTCTAAATGAAGACCAACGTAGATTTTGATGATAAATAAAGACAAACAAATTCAATTTGTCTTTCGCGAAGAAAAATATGTTGAAAATTTTACAAGTATCTGAACGAAAATAATATATTTTTGAAGTTCTACATTGGCTAGGCGTACGTGCAGCCTGTCAAAAGACGCGTCTCCGAGCGAGCTAGCGATCCATGGTGTTTGTGAAATTATTCCTGTTTTTGTTGTTGAAATTTGGACAAAAAACTGACTTTTCGACTGAAAAAAATTATGAGTGAAACCGTAATTACTGCTACCAAACGGAACTCGAGCTCACGGAACGCACACCAGAATACCGGTAAGGCAGGTGAGTATCTTTCTAAATGAAGACCAACGTAGATTTTGATGAAAAATAAAGACATACAAATTCAATTTGTCTTTCGCGAAGAAAAGTATGTTGAAAATTTTACAAGTGTCTGAACGAAAAAAATATAGTTTTGAAGTTCTACATTGGCTAGGCGTACGCGCAGCCTGTTAAAAGACGCGTCTCCGAGCGAGCTAGCGACCCTTGGTGTTTGTGAAATTATTCCTGTTTTTGTTGTTGAAATTTGGACAAAAAACTGACTTTTCGACTGAAAAAAATTATGAGTGAAACCGTAATTACTGCTACCAAACGGAACTCGAGCTCACGGAACGCACACCAGAATACCGGTAAGGCAGGTGAGTATCTTTCTAAATGAAGACCAACGTAGATTTTGATGAAAAATAAAGACATACAAATTCAATTTGTCTTTCGCGAAGAAAAATATGTTGAAAATTTTACAAGTGTCTGAACGAAAATAATATATTTTTGAAGTTCTACATTGGCTAGGCGTACGCGCAGCCTGTCAAAAGACGCGTCTCCGAGCGAGCTAGCGATCCATGGTGTTTGTGAAATTATTCCTGTTTTTGTTGTTGAAATTTGGACAAAAAACAAACTTTTCGACTGAAAAATAATATGAGTGAAACCGTAATTACTGCTACCAAACGGAACTCGAGCTCACGGAACGCACACCAGAATACCGGTAAGGCAGGTGAGTATCTTTCTAAATGAAGACCAACGTAGATTTTGATGAAAAATAAAGACATACAAATTCAATTTGTCTTTCGCGAAGAAAAATATGTTGAAAATTTTACAAGTGTCTGAACGAAAATAATATATTTTTGAAGTTCTACATTGGCTAGCCGTACGCGCAGCCTGTCAAAAGACGCGTCTCCGAGCGAGCTAGCGATCCATGGTGTTTGTGAAATTATTCCTGTTTTTGTTGTTGAAATTTGGACAAAAAACAAACTTTTCGACTGAAAAATAATATGAGTGAAACCGTAATTACTGCTACCAAACGCAACTCGAGCTCACGGAACGCACACCAGAATACCGGTAAGGCAGGTGAGTATCTTTCTAAATGAAGACCAACGTAGATTTTGATGAAAAATAAAGACATACAAATTCAATTTGTCTTTCGCGAAGAAAAATATGTTGAAAATTTTACAAGTGTCTGAACGAAAATAATATATTTTTGAAGTTCTACATTGGCTAGGCGTACGTGCAGCCTGTCAAAAGACGCGTCTCCGAGCGAGCTAGCGATCCATGGTGTTTGTGAAATTATTCCTGTTTTTGTTGTTGAAATTTGGACAAAAAACTGACTTCTCGACTGAAAAAAATTATGAGTGAAACCGTAATTACTGCTACCAAACGGAACTCGAGCTCACGGAACGCACACCAGAATACCGGTAAGGCAGGTGAGTATCTTTCTAAATGAAGACCAACGTAGATTTTGATGAAAAATAAAGACATACAAATTCAATTTGTCTTTCGCGAAGAAAAATATGTTGAAAATTTTACAAGTGTCTGAACGAAAATAATATATTTTTGAAGTTCTACATTGGCTAGGCGTACGTGCAGCCTGTCAAAAGACGCGTCTCCGAGCGAGCTAGCGATCCATGGTGTTTGTGAAATTATTCCTGTTTTTGTTGTTGAAATTTGGACAAAAAACTAACTTTTCGACTGAAAAAAAATTTGAGTGAAACCGTATTTACTGCTTGCTACCAAACGGAACTCGAGCTCACGGAACGCACACGAGAATACCGGTAAGGCAGGTGAGTATCTTTCTAAATAAATACCAACGTAGATTTTGATGAAAAATAAAGACATACAAATTCAATTTGTCTTTCGCGAAGAAAAGTATGTTGAAAATTTTACAAATGTCTGAACGAAAAAAATATAGTTTTGAAGTTCTACATTGGCTAGGCGTACGCGCAGCCTGTCAAAAGACGCGTCTCCGAGCGAGCTAGCGATCCAACGTGTTTCTGAAATTATTCCTGTTTTTGTTGTTGAAATTTGGACAAAAAACTAACTTTTCGACTGAAAAAAGATATGAGTGAAACCGTTATTACTGCTACCAAACGGAACTCGAGCTCACGGAACGCACACCAGAATACCGGTAAGGCAGGTGAGTATCTTTCTAAATGAAGACCAACGTAGATTTTGATGAAAAATAAAGACATACAAATTCAATTTGTCTTTCGCGAAGAAAAATATGTTGAAAATTTTACAAGTGGCTGAACGAAAAAAACATAGTTTTGAAGTTCTACATTGGCTAGGCGTACGCGCAGCCTGTCAAAAGACGCGTCTCCGAGCGAGCTAGAGATCCATGGTGTTTCTGAAATTATTCCTGTTTTTGTTGTTGAAATTTGGACAAAAAACTAACTTTTCGACTGAAAAAAAAAATGAGTGAAACCGTAATTACTGCTACCAAACGGAACTCGAGCTCACGGAACGCACACCAGAATACCGGTAAGACAGGTGAGTATCTTTCTAAATGAAGACCAACGTAGATTTTGATGAAAAATAAAGACATACAAATTCAATTTGTCTTTCGCGAAGAAAAGTATGTTGAAAATTTTACAAGTGTCTGAACGAAAAAAACATAGTTTTGAAGTTCTACATTGGCTTGGCGTACGCGCAGCCTGTCAAAAGACGCGTCTCCGAGCGAGCTAGAGATCCATGGTGTTTCTGAAATTATTCCTGTTTTTGTTGTTGAAATTTGGACAAAAAACTAACTTTTCGACTGAAAAAAAATATGAGTGAAACCGTAATTACTGCTACCAAACGGAACTCGAGCTCACGGAACGCACACCAGAATACCGGTAAGACAGGTGAGTATCTTTCTAAATGAAGACCAACGTAGATTTTGATGAAAAATAAAGACATACAAATTCAATTTGTCTTTCGCGAAGAAAAGTATGTTGAAAATTTTACAAGTGTCTGAACGAAAAAAATATAGTTTTGAAGTTCTACATTGGCTAGGCGTACGCGCAGCCTGTCAAAAGACGCGTCTCCGAGCGAGCTAGAGATCCATATTGTTTCTGAAATTATTCCTGTTTTTGTTGTTGAAATTTGGACAAAAAACTAACTTTTCGACTGAAAAAAAATATGAGTGAAACCGTAATTACTGCTACCAAACGGAACTCGAGCTCACGGAACGCACACCAGAATACCGGTAAGGCAGGTGAGTATCTTTCTAAATGAAGACCAACGTAGATTTTGATGATAAATAAAGACAAACAAATTCAATTTGTCTTTCGCGAAGAAAAATATGTTGAAAATTTTACAAGTATCTGAACGAAAATAATATATTTTTGAAGTTCTACATTGGCTAGGCGTACGTGCAGCCTGTCAAAAGACGCGTCTCCGAGCGAGCTAGCGATCCATGGTGTTTGTGAAATTATTCCTGTTTTTGTTGTTGAAATTTGGACAAAAAACTGACTTTTCGACTGAAAAAAATTATGAGTGAAACCGTAATTACTGCTACCAAACGGAACTCGAGCTCACGGAACGCACACCAGAATACCGGTAAGGCAGGTGAGTATCTTTCTAAATGAAGACCAACGTAGATTTTGATGAAAAATAAAGACATACAAATTCAATTTGTCTTTCGCGAAGAAAAATATGTTGAAAATTTTACAAGTGTCTGAACGAAAATAATATATTTTTGAAGTTCTACATTGGCTAGGCGTACGTGCAGCCTGTCAAAAGACGCGTCTCCGAGCGAGCTAGAGATCCATGGTGTTTCTGAAATTATTCCTGTTTTTGTTGTTGAAATTTGGACAAAAAACTAACTTTTCGACTGAAAAAAAATATGAGTGAAACCGTAATTACTGCTACCAAACGGAACTCGAGCTCACGGAACGCACACCAGAATACCGGTAAGACAGGTGAGTATCTTTCTAAATGAAGACCAACGTAGATTTTGATGAAAAATAAAGACATACAAATTCAATTTGTCTTTCGCGAAGAAAAGTATGTTGAAAATTTTACAAGTGTCTGAACGAAAAAAATATAGTTTTGAAGTTCTACATTGGCTAGGCGTACGCGCAGCCTGTCAAAAGACGCGTCTCCGAGCGAGCTAGAGATCCATATTGTTTCTGAAATTATTCCTGTTTTTGTTGTTGAAATTTGGACAAAAAACTAACTTTTCGACTGAAAAAAAATATGAGTGAAACCGTAATTACTGCTACCAAACGGAACTCGAGCTCACGGAACGCACACCAGAATACCGGTAAGGCAGGTGAGTATCTTTCTAAATGAAGACCAACGTAGATTTTGATGATAAATAAAGACAAACAAATTCAATTTGTCTTTCGCGAAGAAAAATATGTTGTAAATTTTACAAGTATCTGAACGAAAATAATATATTTTTGAAGTTCTACATTGGCTAGGCGTACGTGCAGCCTGTCAAAAGACGCGTCTCCGAGCGAGCTAGCGATCCATGGTGTTTGTGAAATTATTCCTGTTTTTGTTGTTGAAATTTGGACAAAAAACTGACTTTTCGACTGAAAAAAATTATGAGTGAAACCGTAATTACTGCTACCAAACGGAACTCGAGCTCACGGAACGCACACCAGAATACCGGTAAGGCAGGTGAGTATCTTTCTAAATGAAGACCAACGTAGATTTTGATGAAAAATAAAGACATACAAATTCAATTTGTCTTTCGCGAAGAAAAATATGTTGAAAATTTTACAAGTGTCTGAACGAAAATAATATATTTTTGAAGTTCTACATTGGCTAGGCGTACGTGCAGCCTGTCAAAAGACGCGTCTCCGAGCGAGCTAGAGATCCATGGTGTTTCTGAAATTATTCCTGTTTTTGTTGTTGAAATTTGGACAAAAAACTAACTTTTCGACTGAAAAAAAATATGAGTGAAACCGTAATTACTGCTACCAAACGGAACTCGAGCTCACGGAACGCACACCAGAATACCGGTAAGACAGGTGAGTATCTTTCTAAATGAAGACCAACGTAGATTTTGATGAAAAATAAAGACATACAAATTCAATTTGTCTTTCGCGAAGAAAAGTATGTTGAAAATTTTACAAGTGTCTGAACGAAAAAAATATAGTTTTGAAGTTCTACATTGGCTAGGCGTACGCGCAGCCTGTCAAAAGACGCGTCTCCGAGCGAGCTAGAGATCCATATTGTTTCTGAAATTATTCCTGTTTTTGTTGTTGAAATTTGGACAAAAAACTAACTTTTCGACTGAAAAAAAATATGAGTGAAACCGTAATTACTGCTACCAAACGGAACTCGAGCTCACGGAACGCACACCAGAATACCGGTAAGGCAGGTGAGTATCTTTCTAAATGAAGACCAACGTAGATTTTGATGATAAATAAAGACAAACAAATTCAATTTGTCTTTCGCGAAGAAAAATATGTTGAAAATTTTACAAGTATCTGAACGAAAATAATATATTTTTGAAGTTCTACATTGGCTAGGCGTACGTGCAGCCTGTCAAAAGACGCGTCTCCGAGCGAGCTAGCGATCCATGGTGTTTGTGAAATTATTCCTGTTTTTGTTGTTGAAATTTGGACAAAAAACTGACTTTTCGACTGAAAAAAATTATGAGTGAAACCGTAATTACTGCTACCAAACGGAACTCGAGCTCACGGAACGCACACCAGAATACCGGTAAGGCAGGTGAGTATCTTTCTAAATGAAGACCAACGTAGATTTTGATGAAAAATAAAGACATACAAATTCAATTTGTCTTTCGCGAAGAAAAATATGTTGAAAATTTTACAAGTGTCTGAACGAAAATAATATATTTTTGAAGTTCTACATTGGCTAGGCGTACGCGCAGCCTGTTAAAAGACGCGTCTCCGAGCGAGCTAGCGACCCTTGGTGTTTGTGAAATTATTCCTGTTTTTGTTGTTGAAATTTGGACAAAAAACTGACTTTTCGACTGAAAAAAATTATGAGTGAAACCGTAATTACTGCTACCAAACGGAACTCGAGCTCACGGAACGCACACCAGAATACCGGTAAGGCAGGTGAGTATCTTTCTAAATGAAGACCAACGTAGATTTTGATGAAAAATAAAGACATACAAATTCAATTTGTCTTTCGCGAAGAAAAATATGTTGAAAATTTTACAAGTGTCTGAACGAAAATAATATATTTTTGAAGTTCTACATTGGCTAGGCGTACGCGCAGCCTGTCAAAAGACGCGTCTCCGAGCGAGCTAGCGATCCATGGTGTTTGTGAAATTATTCCTGTTTTTGTTGTTGAAATTTGGACAAAAAACAAACTTTTCGACTGAAAAATAATATGAGTGAAACCGTAATTACTGCTACCAAACGGAACTCGAGCTCACGGAACGCACACCAGAATACCGGTAAGGCAGGTGAGTATCTTTCTAAATGAAGACCAACGTAGATTTTGATGAAAAATAAAGACATACAAATTCAATTTGTCTTTCGCGAAGAAAAATATGTTGAAAATTTTACAAGTGTCTGAACGAAAATAATATATTTTTGAAGTTCTACATTGGCTAGCCGTACGCGCAGCCTGTCAAAAGACGCGTCTCCGAGCGAGCTAGCGATCCATGGTGTTTGTGAAATTATTCCTGTTTTTGTTGTTGAAATTTGGACAAAAAACAAACTTTTCGACTGAAAAATAATATGAGTGAAACCGTAATTACTGCTACCAAACGCAACTCGAGCTCACGGAACGCACACCAGAATACCGGTAAGGCAGGTGAGTATCTTTCTAAATGAAGACCAACGTAGATTTTGATGAAAAATAAAGACATACAAATTCAATTTGTCTTTCGCGAAGAAAAATATGTTGAAAATTTTACAAGTGTCTGAACGAAAATAATATATTTTTGAAGTTCTACATTGGCTAGGCGTACGTGCAGCCTGTCAAAAGACGCGTCTCCGAGCGAGCTAGCGATCCATGGTGTTTGTGAAATTATTCCTGTGTTTGTTGTTGAAATTTGGACAAAAAACTGACTTCTCGACTGAAAAAAATTATGAGTGAAACCGTAATTACTGCTACCAAACGGAACTCGAGCTCACGGAACGCACACCAGAATACCGGTAAGGCAGGTGAGTATCTTTCTAAATGAAGACCAACGTAGATTTTGATGAAAAATAAAGACATACAAATTCAATTTGTCTTTCGCGAAGAAAAATATGTTGAAAATTTTACAAGTGTCTGAACGAAAATAATATATTTTTGAAGTTCTACATTGGCTAGGCGTACGTGCAGCCTGTCAAAAGACGCGTCTCCGAGCGAGCTAGCGATCCATGGTGTTTGTGAAATTATTCCTGTTTTTGTTGTTGAAATTTGGACAAAAAACTAACTTTTCGACTGAAAAAAAATTTGAGTGAAACCGTATTTACTGCTTGCTACCAAACGGAACTCGAGCTCACGGAACGCACACGAGAATACCGGTAAGGCAGGTGAGTATCTTTCTAAATAAATACCAACGTAGATTTTGATGAAAAATAAAGACATACAAATTCAATTTGTCTTTCGCGAAGAAAAGTATGTTGAAAATTTTACAAATGTCTGAACGAAAAAAATATAGTTTTGAAGTTCTACATTGGCTAGGCGTACGCGCAGCCTGTCAAAAGACGCGTCTCCGAGCGAGCTAGCGATCCAACGTGTTTCTGAAATTATTCCTGTTTTTGTTGTTGAAATTTGGACAAAAAACTAACTTTTCGACTGAAAAAAGATATGAGTGAAACCGTTATTACTGCTACCAAACGGAACTCGAGCTCACGGAACGCACACCAGAATACCGGTAAGGCAGGTGAGTATCTTTCTAAATGAAGACCAACGTAGATTTTGATGAAAAATAAAGACATACAAATTCAATTTGTCTTTCGCGAAGAAAAATATGTTGAAAATTTTACAAGTGGCTGAACGAAAAAAACATAGTTTTGAAGTTCTACATTGGCTAGGCGTACGCGCAGCCTGTCAAAAGACGCGTCTCCGAGCGAGCTAGAGATCCATGGTGTTTCTGAAATTATTCCTGTTTTTGTTGTTGAAATTTGGACAAAAAACTAACTTTTCGACTGAAAAAAAAAATGAGTGAAACCGTAATTACTGCTACCAAACGGAACTCGAGCTCACGGAACGCACACCAGAATACCGGTAAGACAGGTGAGTATCTTTCTAAATGAAGACCAACGTAGATTTTGATGAAAAATAAAGACATACAAATTCAATTTGTCTTTCGCGAAGAAAAGTATGTTGAAAATTTTACAAGTGTCTGAACGAAAAAAATATAGTTTTGAAGTTCTACATTGGCTAGGCGTACGCGCAGCCTGTCAAAAGACGCGTCTCCGAGCGAGCTAGAGATCCATATTGTTTCTGAAATTATTCCTGTTTTTGTTGTTGAAATTTGGACAAAAAACTAACTTTTCGACTGAAAAAAAATATGAGTGAAACCGTAATTACTGCTACCAAACGGAACTCGAGCTCACGGAACGCACACCAGAATACCGGTAAGGCAGGTGAGTATCTTTCTAAATGAAGACCAACGTAGATTTTGATGATAAATAAAGACAAACAAATTCAATTTGTCTTTCGCGAAGAAAAATATGTTGAAAATTTTACAAGTATCTGAACGAAAATAATATATTTTTGAAGTTCTACATTGGCTAGGCGTACGTGCAGCCTGTCAAAAGACGCGTCTCCGAGCGAGCTAGCGATCCATGGTGTTTGTGAAATTATTCCTGTTTTTGTTGTTGAAATTTGGACAAAAAACTAACTTTTCGACTGAAAAAAATTTTGAGTGAAACCGTAATTACTGCTTGCTACCAAACGGAACTCGAGCTCACGGAACGCACACCAGAGTACCGGTAAGGAAGGTGAGTATCTTTCTAAATGAAGACCAACGTAGATTTTGATGAAAAATAAAGACATACAAATTCAATTTGTCTTTCGCGAAGAAAAATATGTTGAAAATTTTACAAGTGTCTGAACGAAAATAATATATTTTTGAAGTTCTACATTGGCTAGGCGTACGCGCAGCCTGTCAAAAGACGCGTCTCCGAGCGAGCTAGCGACCCTTGGTGTTTCTGATATTATTCCTGTTTTTGTTGTTGAAATTTGGACAAAAAACTGACTTTTCGACTGAAAAAAATTATGAGTGAAACCGTAATTACTGCTACCAAACGGAACTCGAGCTCACGGAACGCACACCAGAATACCGGTAAGGCAGGTGAGTATCTTTCTAAATGAAGACCAACGTAGATTTTGATGAAAAATAAAGACATACAAATTCAATTTGTCTTTCGCGAAGAAAAATATGTTGAAAATTTTACAAGTGTCTGAACGAAAATAATATATTTTTGAAGTTCTACATTGGCTAGGCGTACGCGCAGCCTGTCAAAAGACGCGTCTCCGAGCGAGCTAGCGATCCATGGTGTTTGTGAAATTATTCCTGTTTTTGTTGTTGAAATTTGGACAAAAAACAAACTTTTCGACTGAAAAATAATATGAGTGAAACCGTAATTACTGCTACCAAACGGAACTCGAGCTCACGGAACGCACACCAGAATACCGGTAAGGCAGGTGAGTATCTTTCTAAATGAAGACCAACGTAGATTTTGATGAAAAATAAAGACATACAAATTCAATTTGTCTTTCGCGAAGAAAAATATGTTGAAAATTTTACAAGTGTCTGAACGAAAATAATATATTTTTGAAGTTCTACATTGGCTAGCCGTACGCGCAGCCTGTCAAAAGACGCGTCTCCGAGCGAGCTAGCGATCCATGGTGTTTGTGAAATTATTCCTGTTTTTGTTGTTGAAATTTGGACAAAAAACAAACTTTTCGACTGAAAAATAATATGAGTGAAACCGTAATTACTGCTACCAAACGCAACTCGAGCTCACGGAACGCACACCAGAATACCGGTAAGGCAGGTGAGTATCTTTCTAAATGAAGACCAACGTAGATTTTGATGAAAAATAAAGACATACAAATTCAATTTGTCTTTCGCGAAGAAAAATATGTTGAAAATTTTACAAGTGTCTGAACGAAAATAATATATTTTTGAAGTTCTACATTGGCTAGGCGTACGTGCAGCCTGTCAAAAGACGCGTCTCCGAGCGAGCTAGCGATCCATGGTGTTTGTGAAATTATTCCTGTTTTTGTTGTTGAAATTTGGACAAAAAACTAACTTTTCGACTGAAAAAAAATTTGAGTGAAACCGTATTTACTGCTTGCTACCAAACGGAACTCGAGCTCACGGAACGCACACGAGAATACCGGTAAGGCAGGTGAGTATCTTTCTAAATAAATACCAACGTAGATTTTGATGAAAAATAAAGACATACAAATTCAATTTGTCTTTCGCGAAGAAAAGTATGTTGAAAATTTTACAAATGTCTGAACGAAAAAAATATAGTTTTGAAGTTCTACATTGGCTAGGCGTACGCGCAGCCTGTCAAAAGACGCGTCTCCGAGCGAGCTAGCGATCCAACGTGTTTCTGAAATTATTCCTGTTTTTGTTGTTGAAATTTGGACAAAAAACTAACTTTTCGACTGAAAAAAGATATGAGTGAAACCGTTATTACTGCTACCAAACGGAACTCGAGCTCACGGAACGCACACCAGAATACCGGTAAGGCAGGTGAGTATCTTTCTAAATGAAGACCAACGTAGATTTTGATGAAAAATAAAGACATACAAATTCTATTTGTCTTTCGCGAAGAAAAGTATGTTGAAAATTTTACAAGTGTCTGAACGAAAAAAATATAGTCTTGAAGTTCTACATTGGCTAGGCGTACGCGCAGCCAGTCAAAAGACGCGTCTCCGAGCGAGCTAGCGATCCATGGTGTTTCTGAAATTATTCCTGTTTTTGTTGTTGAAATTTGGACAAAAAACTAACTTTTCGACTGAAAAAAAATATGAGTGAAACCGTAATTACTGCTACCAAACGGAACTCGAGCTCACGGAACGCACACCAGAATACCGGTAAGGCAGGTGAGTATCTTTCTAAATGAAGACCAACGTAGATTTTGATGAAAAATAAAGACATACAAATTCAATTTGTCTTTCGCGAAGAAAAGTATGTTGAAAATTTTACAAGTGTCTGAACGAAAAAAATATAGTTTTAAAGTTCTACATTGGCTAGGCGTACGCGCAGCCTGTCAAAAGACGCGTCTCCGAGCGAGCTAGAGATCCATGGTGTTTCTGAAATTATTCCTGTTTTTGTTGTTGAAATTTGGACAAAAAACTAACTTTTCGACTGAAAAAAAATATGAGTGAAACCGTAATTACTGCTACCAAACGGAACTCGAGCTCACGGAACGCACACCAGAATACCGGTAAGGCAGGTGAGTATCTTTCTAAATGAAGACCAACGTAGATTTTGATGAAAAATAAAGACATACAAATTCAATTTGTCTTTCGCGAAGAAAAGTATGTTGAAAATTTTACAAGTGTCTGAACGAAAAAAATATAGTTTTGAAGTTCTACATTGGCTAGGCGTACGCGCAGCCTGTCAAAAGACGCGTCTCCGAGCGAGCTAGCGATCCATAGTGTTTCTGAAATTATTCCTGTTTTTGTTGTTGAAATTTGGACAAAAAACTAACTTTTCGACTGAAAAAAAATATGAGTGAAACCGTAATTACTGCTACCAAACGGAACTCGAGCTCACGGAACGCACACCAGAATACCGGTAAGGCTGGTGAGTATCTTTCTAAATGAAGACCAACGTAGATTTCGATGAAATATAAAGACATACAAATTCAATTTGTCTTTCGCGAAGAAAAGTATGTTGAAAATTTTACAAGTGTCTGAACGAAAAAAATATAGTTTTGAAGTTCTACATTGGCTAGGCGTACGCGCAGCCTGTCAAAAGACGCGTCTCCGAGCGAGCTAGAGATCCATGGTGTTTCTGAAATTATTCCTGTTTTTGTTGTTGAAATTTGGACAAAAAACTAACTTTTCGACTGAAAAAAAAAATGAGTGAAACCGTAATTACTGCTACCAAACGGAACTCGAGCTCACGAAACGCACACCAGAATACCGGTAAGGCAGGTGAGTATCTTTCTAAATGAAGACCAACGTAGATTTTGATGAAAACTAAAGACATACAAATTCAATTTGTCTTTCGCGAAGAAAAGTATGTTGAAAATTTTACAAGTGTCTGAACGAAAAAAACATAGTTTTGAAGTTCTACATTGGCTAGGCGTACGCGCAGCCTGTCAAAAGACGCGTCTCCGAGCGAGCTAGAGATCCATGGTGTTTCTGAAATGATTCCTGTTTTTGTTGTTGAAATTTGGACAAAAAACTAACTTTTCGACTGAAAAAAAATTTGAGTGAAACCGTATTTACTGCTTGCTACCAAACGGAACTCGAGCTCACAGAACGCACACGAGAATACCGGTAAGGCAGGTGAGTATCTTTCTAAATAAAGACCAACGTAGATTTTGATGAAAAATAAAGACATACAAATTCTATGTGTCTTTCGCGAAGAAAAGTATGTTGAAAATTTTACAAGTGTCTGAACGAAAAAAATATAGTTTTGAAGTTCTACATTGGCTAGGCGTACGCGCAGCCAGTCAAAAGACGCGTCTCCGAGCGAGCTAGCGATCCATGGTGTTTCTGAAATTATTCCTGTTTTTGTTGTTGAAATTTGGACAAAAAACTAACTTTTCGACTGAAAAAAAATATGAGTGAAACCGTAATTACTGCTACCAAACGGAACTCGAGCTCACGGAACGCACACCAGAATACCGGTAAGGCAGGTGAGTATCTTTCTAAATGAAGACCAACGTAGATTTTGATGAAAAATAAAGACATACAAATTCAATTTGTCTTTCGCGAAGAAAAGTATGTTTTGAAAATTTTACAAGTGTCTGAACGAAAAAAATATAGTTTTGAAGTTCTACATTGGCTAGGCGTACGCGCAGCCAGTCAAAAGACGCGTCTCCGAGCGAGCTAGCGATCCATGGTGTTTCTGAAATTATTCCTGTTTTTGTTGTTGAAATTTGGACAAAAAACTAACTTTTCGACTGAAAAAAAATATGAGTGAAACCGTAATTACTGCTACCAAACGGAACTCGAGCTCACGGAACGCACACCAGAATACCGGTAAGGCAGGTGAGTATCTTTCTAAATGAAGACCAACGTAGATTTTGATGAAAAATAAAGACATACAAATTCAATTTGTCTTTCGCGAAGAAAAGTATGTTTTGAAAATTTTACAAGTGTCTGAACGAAAAAAATATAGTTTTGAAGTTCTACATCGGCTAGGCGTACGCGCAGCCTGTCAAAAGACGCGTCTCCGAGCGAGCTAGAGATCCATGGTGTTTCTGAAATTATTCCTGTTTTTGTTATTGAAATTTGGACAAAAAACTAACTTTTCGACTGAAAAAAAAATGAGTGAAACCGTAATTACTGCTACCAAACGGAACTCGAGCTCACGGAACGCACACCAGAATACCGGTAAGGCAGGTGAGTATCTTTCTAAATGAAGACCAACGTAGATTTTGATGTTAAATAAAGACATGCAAATTCAATTTGTCTTTCGCGAAGAAAAGTATGTTGAAAATTTTACAAGTGTCTGAACGAAAAAAACATAGTTTTGAAGTTCTACATTGGCTAGGCGTACGCGCAGCCTGTCAAAAGACGCGTCTCCGAGCGAGCTAGCGATCCATGGTGTTTGTGAAATTATTCCTGTTTTTGTTGTTGAAATTTGGACAAAAAACAAACTTTTCGACTGAAAAATAATATGAGTGAAACCGTAATTACTGCTACCAAACGGAACTCGAGCTCACGGAACGCACACCAGAATACCGGTAAGGCAGGTGAGTATCTTTCTAAATGAAGACCAACGTAGATTTTGATGAAAAATAAAGACATACAAATTCAATTTGTCTTTCGCGAAGAAAAATATGTTGAAAATTTTACAAGTGTCTGAACGAAAATAATATATTTTTGAAGTTCTACATTGGCTAGCCGTACGCGCAGCCTGTCAAAAGACGCGTCTCCGAGCGAGCTAGCGATCCATGGTGTTTGTGAAATTATTCCTGTTTTTGTTGTTGAAATTTGGACAAAAAACAAACTTTTCGACTGAAAAATAATATGAGTGAAACCGTAATTACTGCTACCAAACGCAACTCGAGCTCACGGAACGCACACCAGAATACCGGTAAGGCAGGTGAGTATCTTTCTAAATGAAGACCAACGTAGATTTTGATGAAAAATAAAGACATACAAATTCAATTTGTCTTTCGCGAAGAAAAATATGTTGAAAATTTTACAAGTGTCTGAACGAAAATAATATATTTTTGAAGTTCTACATTGGCTAGGCGTACGTGCAGCCTGTCAAAAGACGCGTCTCCGAGCGAGCTAGCGATCCATGGTGTTTGTGAAATTATTCCTGTTTTTGTTGTTGAAATTTGGACAAAAAACTAACTTTTCGACTGAAAAAAAATTTGAGTGAAACCGTATTTACTGCTTGCTACCAAACGGAACTCGAGCTCACGGAACGCACACGAGAATACCGGTAAGGCAGGTGAGTATCTTTCTAAATAAATACCAACGTAGATTTTGATGAAAAATAAAGACATACAAATTCAATTTGTCTTTCGCGAAGAAAAGTATGTTGAAAATTTTACAAATGTCTGAACGAAAAAAATATAGTTTTGAAGTTCTACATTGGCTAGGCGTACGCGCAGCCTGTCAAAAGACGCGTCTCCGAGCGAGCTAGCGATCCAACGTGTTTCTGAAATTATTCCTGTTTTTGTTGTTGAAATTTGGACAAAAAACTAACTTTTCGACTGAAAAAAGATATGAGTGAAACCGTTATTACTGCTACCAAACGGAACTCGAGCTCACGGAACGCACACCAGAATACCGGTAAGGCAGGTGAGTATCTTTCTAAATGAAGACCAACGTAGATTTTGATGAAAAATAAAGACATACAAATTCAATTTGTCTTTCGCGAAGAAAAATATGTTGAAAATTTTACAAGTGGCTGAACGAAAAAAACATAGTTTTGAAGTTCTACATTGGCTAGGCGTACGCGCAGCCTGTCAAAAGACGCGTCTCCGAGCGAGCTAGAGATCCATGGTGTTTCTGAAATTATTCCTGTTTTTGTTGTTGAAATTTGGACAAAAAACTAACTTTTCGACTGAAAAAAAATATGAGTGAAACCGTAATTACTGCTACCAAACGGAACTCGAGCTCACGGAACGCACACCAGAATACCGGTAAGACAGGTGAGTATCTTTCTAAATGAAGACCAACGTAGATTTTGATGAAAAATAAAGACATACAAATTCAATTTGTCTTTCGCGAAGAAAAGTATGTTGAAAATTTTACAAGTGTCTGAACGAAAAAAATATAGTTTTGAAGTTCTACATTGGCTAGGCGTACGCGCAGCCTGTCAAAAGACGCGTCTCCGAGCGAGCTAGAGATCCATATTGTTTCTGAAATTATTCCTGTTTTTGTTGTTGAAATTTGGACAAAAAACTAACTTTTCGACTGAAAAAAAATATGAGTGAAACCGTAATTACTGCTACCAAACGGAACTCGAGCTCACGGAACGCACACCAGAATACCGGTAAGGCAGGTGAGTATCTTTCTAAATGAAGACCAACGTAGATTTTGATGATAAATAAAGACAAACAAATTCAATTTGTCTTTCGCGAAGAAAAATATGTTGAAAATTTTACAAGTATCTGAACGAAAATAATATATTTTTGAAGTTCTACATTGGCTAGGCGTACGTGCAGCCTGTCAAAAGACGCGTCTCCGAGCGAGCTAGCGATCCATGGTGTTTGTGAAATTATTCCTGTTTTTGTTGTTGAAATTTGGACAAAAAACTGACTTTTCGACTGAAAAAAATTATGAGTGAAACCGTAATTACTGCTACCAAACGGAACTCGAGCTCACGGAACGCACACCAGAATACCGGTAAGGCAGGTGAGTATCTTTCTAAATGAAGACCAACGTAGATTTTGATGAAAAATAAAGACATACAAATTCAATTTGTCTTTCGCGAAGAAAAATATGTTGAAAATTTTACAAGTGTCTGAACGAAAATAATATATTTTTGAAGTTCTACATTGGCTAGGCGTACGCGCAGCCTGTTAAAAGACGCGTCTCCGAGCGAGCTAGCGACCCTTGGTGTTTGTGAAATTATTCCTGTTTTTGTTGTTGAAATTTGGACAAAAAACTGACTTTTCGACTGAAAAAAATTATGAGTGAAACCGTAATTACTGCTACCAAACGGAACTCGAGCTCACGGAACGCACACCAGAATACCGGTAAGGCAGGTGAGTATCTTTCTAAATGAAGACCAACGTAGATTTTGATGAAAAATAAAGACATACAAATTCAATTTGTCTTTCGCGAAGAAAAATATGTTGAAAATTTTACAAGTGTCTGAACGAAAATAATATATTTTTGAAGTTCTACATTGGCTAGGCGTACGCGCAGCCTGTCAAAAGACGCGTCTCCGAGCGAGCTAGCGATCCATGGTGTTTGTGAAATTATTCCTGTTTTTGTTGTTGAAATTTGGACAAAAAACAAACTTTTCGACTGAAAAAAAATTTGAGTGAAACCGTATTTACTGCTTGCTACCAAACGGAACTCGAGCTCACAGAACGCACACGAGAATACCGGTAAGGCAGGTGAGTATCTTTCTAAATAAAGACCAACGTAGATTTTGATGAAAAATAAAGACATACAAATTCTATGTGTCTTTCGCGAAGAAAAGTATGTTGAAAATTTTACAAGTGTCTGAACGAAAAAAATATAGTTTTGAAGTTCTACATTGGCTAGGCGTACGCGCAGCCAGTCAAAAGACGCGTCTCCGAGCGAGCTAGCGATCCATGGTGTTTCTGAAATTATTCCTGTTTTTGTTGTTGAAATTTGGACAAAAAACTAACTTTTCGACTGAAAAAAAATATGAGTGAAACCGTAATTACTGCTACCAAACGGAACTCGAGCTCACGGAACGCACACCAGAATACCGGTAAGGCAGGTGAGTATCTTTCTAAATGAAGACCAACGTAGATTTTGATGAAAAATAAAGACATACAAATTCAATTTGTCTTTCGCGAAGAAAAGTATGTTTTGAAAATTTTACAAGTGTCTGAACGAAAAAAATATAGTTTTGAAGTTCTACATTGGCTAGGCGTACGCGCAGCCAGTCAAAAGACGCGTCTCCGAGCGAGCTAGCGATCCATGGTGTTTCTGAAATTATTCCTGTTTTTGTTGTTGAAATTTGGACAAAAAACTAACTTTTCGACTGAAAAAAAATATGAGTGAAACCGTAATTACTGCTACCAAACGGAACTCGAGCTCACGGAACGCACACCAGAATACCGGTAAGGCAGGTGAGTATCTTTCTAAATGAAGACCAACGTAGATTTTGATGAAAAATAAAGACATACAAATTCAATTTGTCTTTCGCGAAGAAAAGTATGTTTTGAAAATTTTACAAGTGTCTGAACGAAAAAAATATAGTTTTGAAGTTCTACATCGGCTAGGCGTACGCGCAGCCTGTCAAAAGACGCGTCTCCGAGCGAGCTAGAGATCCATGGTGTTTCTGAAATTATTCCTGTTTTTGTTATTGAAATTTGGACAAAAAACTAACTTTTCGACTGAAAAAAAAAATGAGTGAAACCGTAATTACTGCTACCAAACGGAACTCGAGCTCACGGAACGCACACCAGAATACCGGTAAGGCAGGTGAGTATCTTTCTAAATGAAGACCAACGTAGATTTTGATGTTAAATAAAGACATACAAATTCAATTTGTCTTTCGCGAAGAAAAGTATGTTGAAAATTTTACAAGTGTCTGAACGAAAAAAACATAGTTTTGAAGTTCTACATTGGCTAGGCGTACGCGCAGCCTGTCAAAAGACGCGTCTCCGAGCGAGCTAGCGATCCATGGTGTTTGTGAAATTATTCCTGTTTTTGTTGTTGAAATTTGGACAAAAAACAAACTTTTCGACTGAAAAATAATATGAGTGAAACCGTAATTACTGCTACCAAACGGAACTCGAGCTCACGGAACGCACACCAGAATACCGGTAAGGCAGGTGAGTATCTTTCTAAATGAAGACCAACGTAGATTTTGATGAAAAATAAAGACATACAAATTCAATTTGTCTTTCGCGAAGAAAAATATGTTGAAAATTTTACAAGTGTCTGAACGAAAATAATATATTTTTGAAGTTCTACATTGGCTAGCCGTACGCGCAGCCTGTCAAAAGACGCGTCTCCGAGCGAGCTAGCGATCCATGGTGTTTGTGAAATTATTCCTGTTTTTGTTGTTGAAATTTGGACAAAAAACAAACTTTTCGACTGAAAAATAATATGAGTGAAACCGTAATTACTGCTACCAAACGCAACTCGAGCTCACGGAACGCACACCAGAATACCGGTAAGGCAGGTGAGTATCTTTCTAAATGAAGACCAACGTAGATTTTGATGAAAAATAAAGACATACAAATTCAATTTGTCTTTCGCGAAGAAAAATATGTTGAAAATTTTACAAGTGTCTGAACGAAAATAATATATTTTTGAAGTTCTACATTGGCTAGGCGTACGTGCAGCCTGTCAAAAGACGCGTCTCCGAGCGAGCTAGCGATCCATGGTGTTTGTGAAATTATTCCTGTTTTTGTTGTTGAAATTTGGACAAAAAACTAACTTTTCGACTGAAAAAAAATTTGAAGTGAAACCGTATTTACTGCTTGCTACCAAACGGAACTCGAGCTCACGGAACGCACACGAGAATACCGGTAAGGCAGGTGAGTATCTTTCTAAATAAATACCAACGTAGATTTTGATGAAAAATAAAGACATACAAATTCAATTTGTCTTTCGCGAAGAAAAGTATGTTGAAAATTTTACAAATGTCTGAACGAAAAAAATATAGTTTTGAAGTTCTACATTGGCTAGGCGTACGCGCAGCCTGTCAAAAGACGCGTCTCCGAGCGAGCTAGCGATCCAACGTGTTTCTGAAATTATTCCTGTTTTTGTTGTTGAAATTTGGACAAAAAACTAACTTTTCGACTGAAAAAAGATATGAGTGAAACCGTTATTACTGCTACCAAACGGAACTCGAGCTCACGGAACGCACACCAGAATACCGGTAAGGCAGGTGAGTATCTTTCTAAATGAAGACCAACGTAGATTTTGATGAAAAATAAAGACATACAAATTCAATTTGTCTTTCGCGAAGAAAAATATGTTGAAAATTTTACAAGTGGCTGAACGAAAAAAACATAGTTTTGAAGTTCTACATTGGCTAGGCGTACGCGCAGCCTGTCAAAAGACGCGTCTCCGAGCGAGCTAGAGATCCATGGTGTTTCTGAAATTATTCCTGTTTTTGTTGTTGAAATTTGGACAAAAAACTAACTTTTCGACTGAAAAAAAATATGAGTGAAACCGTAATTACTGCTACCAAACGGAACTCGAGCTCACGGAACGCACACCAGAATACCGGTAAGACAGGTGAGTATCTTTCTAAATGAAGACCAACGTAGATTTTGATGAAAAATAAAGACATACAAATTCAATTTGTCTTTCGCGAAGAAAAGTATGTTGAAAATTTTACAAGTGTCTGAACGAAAAAAATATAGTTTTGAAGTTCTACATTGGCTAGGCGTACGCGCAGCCTGTCAAAAGACGCGTCTCCGAGCGAGCTAGAGATCCATATTGTTTCTGAAATTATTCCTGTTTTTGTTGTTGAAATTTGGACAAAAAACTAACTTTTCGACTGAAAAAAAATATGAGTGAAACCGTAATTACTGCTACCAAACGGAACTCGAGCTCACGGAACGCACACCAGAATACCGGTAAGGCAGGTGAGTATCTTTCTAAATGAAGACCAACGTAGATTTTGATGATAAATAAAGACAAACAAATTCAATTTGTCTTTCGCGAAGAAAAATATGTTGAAAATTTTACAAGTATCTGAACGAAAATAATATATTTTTGAAGTTCTACATTGGCTAGGCGTACGTGCAGCCTGTCAAAAGACGCGTCTCCGAGCGAGCTAGCGATCCATGGTGTTTGTGAAATTATTCCTGTTTTTGTTGTTGAAATTTGGACAAAAAACTAACTTTTCGACTGAAAAAAATTTTGAGTGAAACCGTAATTACTGCTTGCTACCAAACGGAACTCGAGCTCACGGAACGCACACCAGAGTACCGGTAAGGAAGGTGAGTATCTTTCTAAATGAAGACCAACGTAGATTTTGATGAAAAATAAAGACATACAAATTCAATTTGTCTTTCGCGAAGAAAAATATGTTGAAAATTTTACAAGTGTCTGAACGAAAATAATATATTTTTGAAGTTCTACATTGGCTAGGCGTACGCGCAGCCTGTCAAAAGACGCGTCTCCGAGCGAGCTAGCGACCCTTGGTGTTTCTGATATTATTCCTGTTTTTGTTGTTGAAATTTGGACAAAAATCAAACTTTTCGACTGAAAAATAATATGAGTGAAACCGTAATTACTGCTACCAAACGGAACTAGGGCTCACGAAACGCACACCAGAATACCGGTAAGGCAGGTGAGTATCTTTCTAAATGAAGACCAACGTAGATTTTGATGATAAATAAAGACATACAAATTCAATTTGTCTTTCGCGAAGAAAAATATGTTGAAAATTTTACAAGTATCTGAACGAAAATAATATATTTTTGAAGTTCTACATTGGCTAGGCGTACGTGCAGCCTGTCAAATGACGCGTCTCCGAGCGAGCTAGCGATCCATGGTGTTTGTGAAATTATTCCTGTTTTTGTTGTTGAAATTTGGACAAAAAACTGACTTTTCGACTGAAAAAAATTATGAGTGAAACCGTAATTACTGCTACCAAACGGAACTCGAGCTCACGGAACGCACACCAGAATACCGGTAAGGCAGGTGAGTATCTTTCTAAATGAAGACCAACGTAGATTTTGATGAAAAATAAAGACATACAAATTCAATTTGTCTTTCGCGAAGAAAAATATGTTGAAAATTTTACAAGTGTCTGAACGAAAATAATATATTTTTGAAGTTCTACATTGGCTAGGCGTACGCGCAGCCTGTCAAAAGACGCGTCTCCGAGCGAGCTAGCGATCCATGGTGTTTGTGAAATTATTCCTGTTTTTGTTGTAGAAATTTGGACAAAAAACAAACTTTTCGACTGAAAAATAATATGAGTGAAACCGTAATTACTGCTACCAAACGGAACTCGAGCTCACGGAACGCACACCAGAATACCGGTAAGGCAGGTGAGTATCTTTCTAAATGAAGACCAACGTAGATTTTGATGAAAAATAAAGACATACAAATTCAATTTGTCTTTCGCGAAGAAAAATATGTTGAAAATTTTACAAGTGTCTGAACGAAAATAATATATTTTTGAAGTTCTACATTGGCTAGCCGTACGCGCAGCCTGTCAAAAGACGCGTCTCCGAGCGAGCTAGCGATCCATGGTGTTTGTGAAATTATTCCTGTTTTTGTTGTTGAAATTTGGACAAAAAACAAACTTTTCGACTGAAAAATAATATGAGTGAAACCGTAATTACTGCTACCAAACGCAACTCGAGCTCACGGAACGCACACCAGAATACCGGTAAGGCAGGTGAGTATCTTTCTAAATGAAGACCAACGTAGATTTTGATGAAAAATAAAGACATACAAATTCAATTTGTCTTTCGCGAAGAAAAATATGTTGAAAATTTTACAAGTGTCTGAACGAAAATAATATATTTTTGAAGTTCTACATTGGCTAGGCGTACGTGCAGCCTGTCAAAAGACGCGTCTCCGAGCGAGCTAGCGATCCATGGTGTTTGTGAAATTATTCCTGTTTTTGTTGTTGAAATTTGGACAAAAAACTAACTTTTCGACTGAAAAAAAATTTGAGTGAAACCGTATTTACTGCTTGCTACCAAACGGAACTCGAGCTCACGGAACGCACACGAGAATACCGGTAAGGCAGGTGAGTATCTTTCTAAATAAATACCAACGTAGATTTTGATGAAAAATAAAGACATACAAATTCAATTTGTCTTTCGCGAAGAAAAGTATGTTGAAAATTTTACAAATGTCTGAACGAAAAAAATATAGTTTTGAAGTTCTACATTGGCTAGGCGTACGCGCAGCCTGTCAAAAGACGCGTCTCCGAGCGAGCTAGCGATCCAACGTGTTTCTGAAATTATTCCTGTTTTTGTTGTTGAAATTTGGACAAAAAACTAACTTTTCGACTGAAAAAAGATATGAGTGAAACCGTTATTACTGCTACCAAACGGAACTCGAGCTCACGGAACGCACACCAGAATACCGGTAAGGCAGGTGAGTATCTTTCTAAATGAAGACCAACGTAGATTTTGATGAAAAATAAAGACATACAAATTCTATTTGTCTTTCGCGAAGAAAAGTATGTTGAAAATTTTACAAGTGTCTGAACGAAAAAAATATAGTCTTGAAGTTCTACATTGGCTAGGCGTACGCGCAGCCAGTCAAAAGACGCGTCTCCGAGCGAGCTAGCGATCCATGGTGTTTCTGAAATTATTCCTGTTTTTGTTGTTGAAATTTGGACAAAAAACTAACTTTTCGACTGAAAAAAAATATGAGTGAAACCGTAATTACTGCTACCAAACGGAACTCGAGCTCACGGAACGCACACCAGAATACCGGTAAGGCAGGTGAGTATCTTTCTAAATGAAGACCAACGTAGATTTTGATGAAAAATAAAGACATACAAATTCAATTTGTCTTTCGCGAAGAAAAGTATGTTGAAAATTTTACAAGTGTCTGAACGAAAAAAATATAGTTTTGAAGTTCTACATTGGCTAGGCGTACGCGCAGCCTGTCAAAAGACGCGTCTCCGAGCGAGCTAGAGATCCATGGTGTTTCTGAAATTATTCCTGTTTTTGTTGTTGAAATTTGGACAAAAAACTAACTTTTCGACTGAAAAAAAATATGAGTGAAACCGTAATTACTGCTACCAAACGGAACTCGAGCTCACGGAACGCACACCAGAATACCGGTAAGGCAGGTGAGTATCTTTCTAAATGAAGACCAACGTAGATTTTGATGAAAAATAAAGACATACAAATTCAATTTGTCTTTCGCGAAGAAAAGTATGTTGAAAATTTTACAAGTGTCTGAACGAAAAAAATATAGTTTTGAAGTTCTACATTGGCTAGGCGTACGCGCAGCCTGTCAAAAGACGCGTCTCCGAGCGAGCTAGCGATCCATAGTGTTTCTGAAATTATTCCTGTTTTTGTTGTTGAAATTTGGACAAAAAACTAACTTTTCGACTGAAAAAAAATATGAGTGAAACCGTAATTACTGCTACCAAACGGAACTCGAGCTCACGGAACGCACACCAGAATACCGGTAAGGCTGGTGAGTATCTTTCTAAATGAAGACCAACGTAGATTTCGATGAAATATAAAGACATACAAATTCAATTTGTCTTTCGCGAAGAAAAGTATGTTGAAAATTTTACAAGTGTCTGAACGAAAAAAATATAGTTTTGAAGTTCTACATTGGCTAGGCGTACGCGCAGCCTGTCAAAAGACGCGTCTCCGAGCGAGCTAGAGATCCATGGTGTTTCTGAAATTATTCCTGTTTTTGTTGTTGAAATTTGGACAAAAAACTAACTTTTCGACTGAAAAAAAAAATGAGTGAAACCGTAATTACTGCTACCAAACGGAACTCGAGCTCACGAAACGCACACCAGAATACCGGTAAGGCAGGTGAGTATCTTTCTAAATGAAGACCAACGTAGATTTTGATGAAAACTAAAGACATACAAATTCAATTTGTCTTTCGCGAAGAAAAGTATGTTGAAAATTTTACAAGTGTCTGAACGAAAAAAACATAGTTTTGAAGTTCTACATTGGCTAGGCGTACGCGCAGCCTGTCAAAAGACGCGTCTCCGAGCGAGCTAGAGATCCATGGTGTTTCTGAAATGATTCCTGTTTTTGTTGTTGAAATTTGGACAAAAAACTAACTTTTCGACTGAAAAAAAATTTGAGTGAAACCGTATTTACTGCTTGCTACCAAACGGAACTCGAGCTCACAGAACGCACACGAGAATACCGGTAAGGCAGGTGAGTATCTTTCTAAATAAAGACCAACGTAGATTTTGATGAAAAATAAAGACATACAAATTCTATGTGTCTTTCGCGAAGAAAAGTATGTTGAAAATTTTACAAGTGTCTGAACGAAAAAAATATAGTTTTGAAGTTCTACATTGGCTAGGCGTACGCGCAGCCAGTCAAAAGACGCGTCTCCGAGCGAGCTAGCGATCCATGGTGTTTCTGAAATTATTCCTGTTTTTGTTGTTGAAATTTGGACAAAAAACTAACTTTTCGACTGAAAAAAAATATGAGTGAAACCGTAATTACTGCTACCAAACGGAACTCGAGCTCACGGAACGCACACCAGAATACCGGTAAGGCAGGTGAGTATCTTTCTAAATGAAGACCAACGTAGATTTTGATGAAAAATAAAGACATACAAATTCAATTTGTCTTTCGCGAAGAAAAGTATGTTTTGAAAATTTTACAAGTGTCTGAACGAAAAAAATATAGTTTTGAAGTTCTACATTGGCTAGGCGTACGCGCAGCCAGTCAAAAGACGCGTCTCCGAGCGAGCTAGCGATCCATGGTGTTTCTGAAATTATTCCTGTTTTTGTTGTTGAAATTTGGACAAAAAACTAACTTTTCGACTGAAAAAAAATATGAGTGAAACCGTAATTACTGCTACCAAACGGAACTCGAGCTCACGGAACGCACACCAGAATACCGGTAAGGCAGGTGAGTATCTTTCTAAATGAAGACCAACGTAGATTTTGATGAAAAATAAAGACATACAAATTCAATTTGTCTTTCGCGAAGAAAAGTATGTTTTGAAAATTTTACAAGTGTCTGAACGAAAAAAATATAGTTTTGAAGTTCTACATCGGCTAGGCGTACGCGCAGCCTGTCAAAAGACGCGTCTCCGAGCGAGCTAGAGATCCATGGTGTTTCTGAAATTATTCCTGTTTTTGTTATTGAAATTTGGACAAAAAACTAACTTTTCGACTGAAAAAAAAAATGAGTGAAACCGTAATTACTGCTACCAAACGGAACTCGAGCTCACGGAACGCACACCAGAATACCGGTAAGGCAGGTGAGTATCTTTCTAAATGAAGACCAACGTAGATTTTGATGTTAAATAAAGACATACAAATTCAATTTGTCTTTCGCGAAGAAAAGTATGTTGAAAATTTTACAAGTGTCTGAACGAAAAAAACATAGTTTTGAAGTTCTACATTGGCTAGGCGTACGCGCAGCCTGTCAAAAGACGCGTCTCCGAGCGAGCTAGCGATCCATGGTGTTTGTGAAATTATTCCTGTTTTTGTTGTTGAAATTTGGACAAAAAACAAACTTTTCGACTGAAAAATAATATGAGTGAAACCGTAATTACTGCTACCAAACGGAACTCGAGCTCACGGAACGCACACCAGAATACCGGTAAGGCAGGTGAGTATCTTTCTAAATGAAGACCAACGTAGATTTTGATGAAAAATAAAGACATACAAATTCAATTTGTCTTTCGCGAAGAAAAATATGTTGAAAATTTTACAAGTGTCTGAACGAAAATAATATATTTTTGAAGTTCTACATTGGCTAGCCGTACGCGCAGCCTGTCAAAAGACGCGTCTCCGAGCGAGCTAGCGATCCATGGTGTTTGTGAAATTATTCCTGTTTTTGTTGTTGAAATTTGGACAAAAAACAAACTTTTCGACTGAAAAATAATATGAGTGAAACCGTAATTACTGCTACCAAACGCAACTCGAGCTCACGGAACGCACACCAGAATACCGGTAAGGCAGGTGAGTATCTTTCTAAATGAAGACCAACGTAGATTTTGATGAAAAATAAAGACATACAAATTCAATTTGTCTTTCGCGAAGAAAAATATGTTGAAAATTTTACAAGTGTCTGAACGAAAATAATATATTTTTGAAGTTCTACATTGGCTAGGCGTACGTGCAGCCTGTCAAAAGACGCGTCTCCGAGCGAGCTAGCGATCCATGGTGTTTGTGAAATTATTCCTGTTTTTGTTGTTGAAATTTGGACAAAAAACTAACTTTTCGACTGAAAAAAAATTTGAGTGAAACCGTATTTACTGCTTGCTACCAAACGGAACTCGAGCTCACGGAACGCACACGAGAATACCGGTAAGGCAGGTGAGTATCTTTCTAAATAAATACCAACGTAGATTTTGATGAAAAATAAAGACATACAAATTCAATTTGTCTTTCGCGAAGAAAAGTATGTTGAAAATTTTACAAATGTCTGAACGAAAAAAATATAGTTTTGAAGTTCTACATTGGCTAGGCGTACGCGCAGCCTGTCAAAAGACGCGTCTCCGAGCGAGCTAGCGATCCAACGTGTTTCTGAAATTATTCCTGTTTTTGTTGTTGAAATTTGGACAAAAAACTAACTTTTCGACTGAAAAAAGATATGAGTGAAACCGTTATTACTGCTACCAAACGGAACTCGAGCTCACGGAACGCACACCAGAATACCGGTAAGGCAGGTGAGTATCTTTCTAAATGAAGACCAACGTAGATTTTGATGAAAAATAAAGACATACAAATTCAATTTGTCTTTCGCGAAGAAAAATATGTTGAAAATTTTACAAGTGGCTGAACGAAAAAAACATAGTTTTGAAGTTCTACATTGGCTAGGCGTACGCGCAGCCTGTCAAAAGACGCGTCTCCGAGCGAGCTAGAGATCCATGGTGTTTCTGAAATTATTCCTGTTTTTGTTGTTGAAATTTGGACAAAAAACTAACTTTTCGACTGAAAAAAAAAATGAGTGAAACCGTAATTACTGCTACCAAACGGAACTCGAGCTCACGGAACGCACACCAGAATACCGGTAAGACAGGTGAGTATCTTTCTAAATGAAGACCAACGTAGATTTTGATGAAAAATAAAGACATACAAATTCAATTTGTCTTTCGCGAAGAAAAGTATGTTGAAAATTTTACAAGTGTCTGAACGAAAAAAATATAGTTTTGAAGTTCTACATTGGCTAGGCGTACGCGCAGCCTGTCAAAAGACGCGTCTCCGAGCGAGCTAGAGATCCATATTGTTTCTGAAATTATTCCTGTTTTTGTTGTTGAAATTTGGACAAAAAACTAACTTTTCGACTGAAAAAAAATATGAGTGAAACCGTAATTACTGCTACCAAACGGAACTCGAGCTCACGGAACGCACACCAGAATACCGGTAAGGCAGGTGAGTATCTTTCTAAATGAAGACCAACGTAGATTTTGATGATAAATAAAGACAAACAAATTCAATTTGTCTTTCGCGAAGAAAAATATGTTGAAAATTTTACAAGTATCTGAACGAAAATAATATATTTTTGAAGTTCTACATTGGCTAGGCGTACGTGCAGCCTGTCAAAAGACGCGTCACCGAGCGAGCTAGCGATCCATGGTGTTTGTGAAATTATTCCTGTTTTTGTTGTTGAAATTTGGACAAAAAACTAACTTTTCGACTGAAAAAAATTTTGAGTGAAACCGTAATTACTGCTTGCTACCAAACGGAACTCGAGCTCACGGAACGCACACCAGAGTACCGGTAAGGAAGGTGAGTATCTTTCTAAATGAAGACCAACGTAGATTTTGATGAAAAATAAAGACATACAAATTCAATTTGTCTTTCGCGAAGAAAAATATGTTGAAAATTTTACAAGTGTCTGAACGAAAATAATATATTTTTGAAGTTCTACATTGGCTAGGCGTACGCGCAGCCTGTCAAAAGACGCGTCTCCGAGCGAGCTAGCGACCCTTGGTGTTTCTGATATTATTCCTGTTTTTGTTGTTGAAATTTGGACAAAAATCAAACTTTTCGACTGAAAAATAATATGAGTGAAACCGTAATTACTGCTACCAAACGGAACTAGGGCTCACGAAACGCACACCAGAATACCGGTAAGGCAGGTGAGTATCTTTCTAAATGAAGACCAACGTAGATTTTGATGATAAATAAAGACATACAAATTCAATTTGTCTTTCGCGAAGAAAAATATGTTGAAAATTTTACAAGTATCTGAACGAAAATAATATATTTTTGAAGTTCTACATTGGCTAGGCGTACGTGCAGCCTGTCAAATGACGCGTCTCCGAGCGAGCTAGCGACCCTTGGTGTTTCTGATATTATTCCTGTTTTTGTTGTTGAAATTTGGACAAAAATCAAACTTTTCGACTGAAAAATAATATGAGTGAAACCGTAATTACTGCTACCAAACGGAACTAGGGCTCACGAAACGCACACCAGAATACCGGTAAGGCAGGTGAGTATCTTTCTAAATGAAGACCAACGTAGATTTTGATGATAAATAAAGACATACAAATTCAATTTGTCTTTCGCGAAGAAAAATATGTTGAAAATTTTACAAGTATCTGAACGAAAATAATATATTTTTGAAGTTCTACATTGGCTAGGCGTACGTGCAGCCTGTCAAATGACGCGTCTCCGAGCGAGCTAGCGATCCATGGTGTTTGTGAAATTATTCCTGTTTTTGTTGTTGAAATTTGGACAAAAAACTGACTTTTCGACTGAAAAAAATTATGAGTGAAACCGTAATTACTGCTACCAAACGGAACTCGAGCTCACGGAACGCACACCAGAATACCGGTAAGGCAGGTGAGTATCTTTCTAAATGAAGACCAACGTAGATTTTGATGAAAAATAAAGACATACAAATTCAATTTGTCTTTCGCGAAGAAAAATATGTTGAAAATTTTACAAGTGTCTGAACGAAAATAATATATTTTTGAAGTTCTACATTGGCTAGGCGTACGCGCAGCCTGTCAAAAGACGCGTCTCCGAGCGAGCTAGCGATCCATGGTGTTTGTGAAATTATTCCTGTTTTTGTTGTTGAAATTTGGACAAAAAACAAACTTTTCGACTGAAAAATAATATGAGTGAAACCGTAATTACTGCTACCAAACGGAACTCGAGCTCACGGAACGCACACCAGAATACCGGTAAGGCAGGTGAGTATCTTTCTAAATGAAGACCAACGTAGATTTTGATGAAAAATAAAGACATACAAATTCAATTTGTCTTTCGCGAAGAAAAATATGTTGAAAATTTTACAAGTGTCTGAACGAAAATAATATATTTTTGAAGTTCTACATTGGCTAGCCGTACGCGCAGCCTGTCAAAAGACGCGTCTCCGAGCGAGCTAGCGATCCATGGTGTTTGTGAAATTATTCCTGTTTTTGTTGTTGAAATTTGGACAAAAAACAAACTTTTCGACTGAAAAATAATATGAGTGAAACCGTAATTACTGCTACCAAACGCAACTCGAGCTCACGGAACGCACACCAGAATACCGGTAAGGCAGGTGAGTATCTTTCTAAATGAAGACCAACGTAGATTTTGATGAAAAATAAAGACATACAAATTCAATTTGTCTTTCGCGAAGAAAAATATGTTGAAAATTTTACAAGTGTCTGAACGAAAATAATATATTTTTGAAGTTCTACATTGGCTAGGCGTACGTGCAGCCTGTCAAAAGACGCGTCTCCGAGCGAGCTAGCGATCCATGGTGTTTGTGAAATTATTCCTGTTTTTGTTGTTGAAATTTGGACAAAAAACTAACTTTTCGACTGAAAAAAAATTTGAGTGAAACCGTATTTACTGCTTGCTACCAAACGGAACTCGAGCTCACGGAACGCACACGAGAATACCGGTAAGGCAGGTGAGTATCTTTCTAAATAAATACCAACGTAGATTTTGATGAAAAATAAAGACATACAAATTCAATTTGTCTTTCGCGAAGAAAAGTATGTTGAAAATTTTACAAATGTCTGAACGAAAAAAATATAGTTTTGAAGTTCTACATTGGCTAGGCGTACGCGCAGCCTGTCAAAAGACGCGTCTCCGAGCGAGCTAGCGATCCAACGTGTTTCTGAAATTATTCCTGTTTTTGTTGTTGAAATTTGGACAAAAAACTAACTTTTCGACTGAAAAAAGATATGAGTGAAACCGTTATTACTGCTACCAAACGGAACTCGAGCTCACGGAACGCACACCAGAATACCGGTAAGGCAGGTGAGTATCTTTCTAAATGAAGACCAACGTAGATTTTGATGAAAAATAAAGACATACAAATTCTATTTGTCTTTCGCGAAGAAAAGTATGTTGAAAATTTTACAAGTGTCTGAACGAAAAAAATATAGTCTTGAAGTTCTACATTGGCTAGGCGTACGCGCAGCCAGTCAAAAGACGCGTCTCCGAGCGAGCTAGCGATCCATGGTGTTTCTGAAATTATTCCTGTTTTTGTTGTTGAAATTTGGACAAAAAACTAACTTTTCGACTGAAAAAAAATATGAGTGAAACCGTAATTACTGCTACCAAACGGAACTCGAGCTCACGGAACGCACACCAGAATACCGGTAAGGCAGGTGAGTATCTTTCTAAATGAAGACCAACGTAGATTTTGATGAAAAATAAAGACATACAAATTCAATTTGTCTTTCGCGAAGAAAAGTATGTTGAAAATTTTACAAGTGTCTGAACGAAAAAAATATAGTTTTGAAGTTCTACATTGGCTAGGCGTACGCGCAGCCTGTCAAAAGACGCGTCTCCGAGCGAGCTAGAGATCCATGGTGTTTCTGAAATTATTCCTGTTTTTGTTGTTGAAATTTGGACAAAAAACTAACTTTTCGACTGAAAAAAAATATGAGTGAAACCGTAATTACTGCTACCAAACGGAACTCGAGCTCACGGAACGCACACCAGAATACCGGTAAGGCAGGTGAGTATCTTTCTAAATGAAGACCAACGTAGATTTTGATGAAAAATAAAGACATACAAATTCAATTTGTCTTTCGCGAAGAAAAGTATGTTGAAAATTTTACAAGTGTCTGAACGAAAAAAATATAGTTTTGAAGTTCTACATTGGCTAGGCGTACGCGCAGCCTGTCAAAAGACGCGTCTCCGAGCGAGCTAGAGATCCATGGTGTTTCTGAAATTATTCCTGTTTTTGTTGTTGAAATTTGGACAAAAAACTAACTTTTCGACTGAAAAAAAATATGAGTGAAACCGTAATTACTGCTACCAAACGGAACTCGAGCTCACGGAACGCACACCAGAATACCGGTAAGGCAGGTGAGTATCTTTCTAAATGAAGACCAACGTAGATTTTGATGAAAAATAAAGACATACAAATTCAATTTGTCTTTCGCGAAGAAAAGTATGTTGAAAATTTTACAAGTGTCTGAACGAAAAAAATATAGTTTTGAAGTTCTACATTGGCTAGGCGTACGCGCAGCCTGTCAAAAGACGCGTCTCCGAGCGAGCTAGAGATCCATGGTGTTTCTGAAATTATTCCTGTTTTTGTTGTTGAAATTTGGACAAAAAACTAACTTTTCGACTGAAAAAAAAAATGAGTGAAACCGTAATTACTGCTACCAAACGGAACTCGAGCTCACGAAACGCACACCAGAATACCGGTAAGGCAGGTGAGTATCTTTCTAAATGAAGACCAACGTAGATTTTGATGAAAACTAAAGACATACAAATTCAATTTGTCTTTCGCGAAGAAAAGTATGTTGAAAATTTTACAAGTGTCTGAACGAAAAAAACATAGTTTTGAAGTTCTACATTGGCTAGGCGTACGCGCAGCCTGTCAAAAGACGCGTCTCCGAGCGAGCTAGAGATCCATGGTGTTTCTGAAATGATTCCTGTTTTTGTTGTTGAAATTTGGACAAAAAACTAACTTTTCGACTGAAAAAAAATTTGAGTGAAACCGTATTTACTGCTTGCTACCAAACGGAACTCGAGCTCACAGAACGCACACGAGAATACCGGTAAGGCAGGTGAGTATCTTTCTAAATAAAGACCAACGTAGATTTTGATGAAAAATAAAGACATACAAATTCTATGTGTCTTTCGCGAAGAAAAGTATGTTGAAAATTTTACAAGTGTCTGAACGAAAAAAATATAGTTTTGAAGTTCTACATTGGCTAGGCGTACGCGCAGCCAGTCAAAAGACGCGTCTCCGAGCGAGCTAGCGATCCATGGTGTTTCTGAAATTATTCCTGTTTTTGTTGTTGAAATTTGGACAAAAAACTAACTTTTCGACTGAAAAAAAATATGAGTGAAACCGTAATTACTGCTACCAAACGGAACTCGAGCTCACGGAACGCACACCAGAATACCGGTAAGGCAGGTGAGTATCTTTCTAAATGAAGACCAACGTAGATTTTGATGAAAAATAAAGACATACAAATTCAATTTGTCTTTCGCGAAGAAAAGTATGTTTTGAAAATTTTACAAGTGTCTGAACGAAAAAAATATAGTTTTGAAGTTCTACATTGGCTAGGCGTACGCGCAGCCAGTCAAAAGACGCGTCTCCGAGCGAGCTAGCGATCCATGGTGTTTCTGAAATTATTCCTGTTTTTGTTGTTGAAATTTGGACAAAAAACTAACTTTTCGACTGAAAAAAAATATGAGTGAAACCGTAATTACTGCTACCAAACGGAACTCGAGCTCACGGAACGCACACCAGAATACCGGTAAGGCAGGTGAGTATCTTTCTAAATGAAGACCAACGTAGATTTTGATGAAAAATAAAGACATACAAATTCAATTTGTCTTTCGCGAAGAAAAGTATGTTTTGAAAATTTTACAAGTGTCTGAACGAAAAAAATATAGTTTTGAAGTTCTACATCGGCTAGGCGTACGCGCAGCCTGTCAAAAGACGCGTCTCCGAGCGAGCTAGAGATCCATGGTGTTTCTGAAATTATTCCTGTTTTTGTTATTGAAATTTGGACAAAAAACTAACTTTTCGACTGAAAAAAAAAATGAGTGAAACCGTAATTACTGCTACCAAACGGAACTCGAGCTCACGGAACGCACACCAGAATACCGGTAAGGCAGGTGAGTATCTTTCTAAATGAAGACCAACGTAGATTTTGATGAAAACTAAAGACATACAAATTCAATTTGTCTTTCGCGAAGAAAAGTATGTTGAAAATTTTACAAGTGTCTGAACGAAAAAAACATAGTTTTGAAGTTCTACATTGGCTAGGCGTACGCGCAGCCTGTCAAAAGACGCGTCTCCGAGCGAGCTAGAGATCCATGGTGTTTCTGAAATGATTCCTGTTTTTGTTGTTGAAATTTGGACAAAAAACTAACTTTTCGACTGAAAAAAAATTTGAGTGAAACCGTATTTACTGCTTGCTACCAAACGGAACTCGAGCTCACAGAACGCACACGAGAATACCGGTAAGGCAGGTGAGTATCTTTCTAAATAAAGACCAACGTAGATTTTGATGAAAAATAAAGACATACAAATTCTATGTGTCTTTCGCGAAGAAAAGTATGTTGAAAATTTTACAAGTGTCTGAACGAAAAAAATATAGTTTTGAAGTTCTACATTGGCTAGGCGTACGCGCAGCCAGTCAAAAGACGCGTCTCCGAGCGAGCTAGCGATCCATGGTGTTTCTGAAATTATTCCTGTTTTTGTTGTTGAAATTTGGACAAAAAACTAACTTTTCGACTGAAAAAAAATATGAGTGAAACCGTAATTACTGCTACCAAACGGAACTCGAGCTCACGGAACGCACACCAGAATACCGGTAAGGCAGGTGAGTATCTTTCTAAATGAAGACCAACGTAGATTTTGATGAAAAATAAAGACATACAAATTCAATTTGTCTTTCGCGAAGAAAAGTATGTTTTGAAAATTTTACAAGTGTCTGAACGAAAAAAATATAGTTTTGAAGTTCTACATTGGCTAGGCGTACGCGCAGCCAGTCAAAAGACGCGTCTCCGAGCGAGCTAGCGATCCATGGTGTTTCTGAAATTATTCCTGTTTTTGTTGTTGAAATTTGGACAAAAAACTAACTTTTCGACTGAAAAAAAATATGAGTGAAACCGTAATTACTGCTACCAAACGGAACTCGAGCTCACGGAACGCACACCAGAATACCGGTAAGGCAGGTGAGTATCTTTCTAAATGAAGACCAACGTAGATTTTGATGAAAAATAAAGACATACAAATTCAATTTGTCTTTCGCGAAGAAAAGTATGTTTTGAAAATTTTACAAGTGTCTGAACGAAAAAAATATAGTTTTGAAGTTCTACATCGGCTAGGCGTACGCGCAGCCTGTCAAAAGACGCGTCTCCGAGCGAGCTAGAGATCCATGGTGTTTCTGAAATTATTCCTGTTTTTGTTATTGAAATTTGGACAAAAAACTAACTTTTCGACTGAAAAAAAAAATGAGTGAAACCGTAATTACTGCTACCAAACGGAACTCGAGCTCACGGAACGCACACCAGAATACCGGTAAGGCAGGTGAGTATCTTTCTAAATGAAGACCAACGTAGATTTTGATGTTAAATAAAGACATACAAATTCAATTTGTCTTTCGCGAAGAAAAGTATGTTGAAAATTTTACAAGTGTCTGAACGAAAAAAACATAGTTTTGAAGTTCTACATTGGCTAGGCGTACGCGCAGCCTGTCAAAAGACGCGTCTCCGAGCGAGCTAGCGATCCATGGTGTTTGTGAAATTATTCCTGTTTTTGTTGTTGAAATTTGGACAAAAAACAAACTTTTCGACTGAAAAATAATATGAGTGAAACCGTAATTACTGCTACCAAACGGAACTCGAGCTCACGGAACGCACACCAGAATACCGGTAAGGCAGGTGAGTATCTTTCTAAATGAAGACCAACGTAGATTTTGATGAAAAATAAAGACATACAAATTCAATTTGTCTTTCGCGAAGAAAAATATGTTGAAAATTTTACAAGTGTCTGAACGAAAATAATATATTTTTGAAGTTCTACATTGGCTAGCCGTACGCGCAGCCTGTCAAAAGACGCGTCTCCGAGCGAGCTAGCGATCCATGGTGTTTGTGAAATTATTCCTGTTTTTGTTGTTGAAATTTGGACAAAAAACAAACTTTTCGACTGAAAAATAATATGAGTGAAACCGTAATTACTGCTACCAAACGCAACTCGAGCTCACGGAACGCACACCAGAATACCGGTAAGGCAGGTGAGTATCTTTCTAAATGAAGACCAACGTAGATTTTGATGAAAAATAAAGACATACAAATTCAATTTGTCTTTCGCGAAGAAAAATATGTTGAAAATTTTACAAGTGTCTGAACGAAAATAATATATTTTTGAAGTTCTACATTGGCTAGGCGTACGTGCAGCCTGTCAAAAGACGCGTCTCCGAGCGAGCTAGCGATCCATGGTGTTTGTGAAATTATTCCTGTTTTTGTTGTTGAAATTTGGACAAAAAACTAACTTTTCGACTGAAAAAAAATTTGAGTGAAACCGTATTTACTGCTTGCTACCAAACGGAACTCGAGCTCACGGAACGCACACGAGAATACCGGTAAGGCAGGTGAGTATCTTTCTAAATGAAGACCAACGTAGATTTTGATGTTAAATAAAGACATACAAATTCAATTTGTCTTTCGCGAAGAAAAGTATGTTGAAAATTTTACAAGTGTCTGAACGAAAAAAACATAGTTTTGAAGTTCTACATTGGCTAGGCGTACGCGCAGCCTGTCAAAAGACGCGTCTCCGAGCGAGCTAGCGATCCATGGTGTTTGTGAAATTATTCCTGTTTTTGTTGTTGAAATTTGGACAAAAAACAAACTTTTCGACTGAAAAATAATATGAGTGAAACCGTAATTACTGCTACCAAACGGAACTCGAGCTCACGGAACGCACACCAGAATACCGGTAAGGCAGGTGAGTATCTTTCTAAATGAAGACCAACGTAGATTTTGATGAAAAATAAAGACATACAAATTCAATTTGTCTTTCGCGAAGAAAAATATGTTGAAAATTTTACAAGTGTCTGAACGAAAATAATATATTTTTGAAGTTCTACATTGGCTAGCCGTACGCGCAGCCTGTCAAAAGACGCGTCTCCGAGCGAGCTAGCGATCCATGGTGTTTGTGAAATTATTCCTGTTTTTGTTGTTGAAATTTGGACAAAAAACAAACTTTTCGACTGAAAAATAATATGAGTGAAACCGTAATTACTGCTACCAAACGCAACTCGAGCTCACGGAACGCACACCAGAATACCGGTAAGGCAGGTGAGTATCTTTCTAAATGAAGACCAACGTAGATTTTGATGAAAAATAAAGACATACAAATTCAATTTGTCTTTCGCGAAGAAAAATATGTTGAAAATTTTACAAGTGTCTGAACGAAAATAATATATTTTTGAAGTTCTACATTGGCTAGGCGTACGTGCAGCCTGTCAAAAGACGCGTCTCCGAGCGAGCTAGCGATCCATGGTGTTTGTGAAATTATTCCTGTTTTTGTTGTTGAAATTTGGACAAAAAACTAACTTTTCGACTGAAAAAAAATTTGAGTGAAACCGTATTTACTGCTTGCTACCAAACGGAACTCGAGCTCACGGAACGCACACGAGAATACCGGTAAGGCAGGTGAGTATCTTTCTAAATAAATACCAACGTAGATTTTGATGAAAAATAAAGACATACAAATTCAATTTGTCTTTCGCGAAGAAAAGTATGTTGAAAATTTTACAAATGTCTGAACGAAAAAAATATAGTTTTGAAGTTCTACATTGGCTAGGCGTACGCGCAGCCTGTCAAAAGACGCGTCTCCGAGCGAGCTAGCGATCCAACGTGTTTCTGAAATTATTCCTGTTTTTGTTGTTGAAATTTGGACAAAAAACTAACTTTTCAACTGAAAAAAGATATGAGTGAAACCGTTATTACTGCTACCAAACGGAACTCGAGCTCACGGAACGCACACCAGAATACCGGTAAGGCAGGTGAGTATCTTTCTAAATGAAGACCAACGTAGATTTTGATGAAAAATAAAGACATACAAATTCAATTTGTCTTTCGCGAAGAAAAATATGTTGAAAATTTTACAAGTGGCTGAACGAAAAAAACATAGTTTTGAAGTTCTACATTGGCTAGGCGTACGCGCAGCCTGTCAAAAGACGCGTCTCCGAGCGAGCTAGAGATCCATGGTGTTTCTGAAATTATTCCTGTTTTTGTTGTTGAAATTTGGACAAAAAACTAACTTTTCGACTGAAAAAAAAAATGAGTGAAACCGTAATTACTGCTACCAAACGGAACTCGAGCTCACGGAACGCACACGAGAATACCGGTAAGGCAGGTGAGTATCTTTCTAAATAAAGACCAACGTAGATTTTGATGAAAAATAAAGACATACAAATTCTATTTGTCTTTCGCGAAGAAAAGTATGTTGAAAATTTTACAAGTGTCTGAACGAAAAAAATATAGTCTTGAAGTTCTACATTGGCTAGGCGTACGCGCAGCCAGTCAAAAGACGCGTCTCCGAGCGAGCTAGCGATCCATGGTGTTTCTGAAATTATTCCTGTTTTTGTTGTTGAAATTTGGACAAAAAACTAACTTTTCGACTGAAAAAAAATATGAGTGAAACCGTAATTACTGCTACCAAACGGAACTCGAGCTCACGGAACGCACACCAGAATACCGGTAAGGCAGGTGAGTATCTTTCTAAATGAAGACCAACGTAGATTTTGATGAAAAATAAAGACATACAAATTCAATTTGTCTTTCGCGAAGAAAAGTATGTTGAAAATTTTACAAGTGTCTGAACGAAAAAAATATAGTTTTGAAGTTCTACATTGGCTAGGCGTACGCGCAGCCTGTCAAAAGACGCGTCTCCGAGCGAGCTAGAGATCCATGGTGTTTCTGAAATTATTCCTGTTTTTGTTGTTGAAATTTGGACAAAAAACTAACTTTTCGACTGAAAAAAAAAATGAGTGAAACCGTAATTACTGCTACCAAACGGAACTCGAGCTCACGGAACGCACACCAGAATACCGGTAAGGCAGGTGAGTATCTTTCTAAATGAAGACCAACGTAGATTTTGATGTTAAATAAAGACATACAAATTCAATTTGTCTTTCGCGAAGAAAAGTATGTTGAAAATTTTACAAGTGTCTGAACGAAAAAAATATAGTTTTGAAGTTCTACATTGGCTAGGCGTACGCGCAGCCTGTCAAAAGACGCGTCTCCGAGCGAGCTAGCGATCCATAGTGTTTCTGAAATTATTCCTGTTTTTGTTGTTGAAATTTGGACAAAAAACTAACTTTTCGACTGAAAAAAAATATGAGTGAAACCGTAATTACTGCTACCAAACGGAACTCGAGCTCACGGAACGCACACCAGAATACCGGTAAGGCTGGTGAGTATCTTTCTAAATGAAGACCAACGTAGATTTCGATGAAATATAAAGACATACAAATTCAATTTGTCTTTCGCGAAGAAAAGTATGTTGAAAATTTTACAAGTGTCTGAACGAAAAAAATATAGTTTTGAAGTTCTACATTGGCTAGGCGTACGCGCAGCCAGTCAAAAGACGCGTCTCCGAGCGAGCTAGAGATCCATGGTGTTTCTGAAATTATTCCTGTTTTTGTTGTTGAAATTTGGACAAAAAACTAACTTTTCGACTGAAAAAAAAAATGAGTGAAACCGTAATTACTGCTACCAAACGGAACTCGAGCTCACGAAACGCACACCAGAATACCGGTAAGGCAGGTGAGTATCTTTCTAAATGAAGACCAACGTAGATTTTGATGAAAACTAAAGACATACAAATTCAATTTGTCTTTCGCGAAGAAAAGTATGTTGAAAATTTTACAAGTGTCTGAACGAAAAAAACATAGTTTTGAAGTTCTACATTGGCTAGGCGTACGCGCAGCCTGTCAAAAGACGCGTCTCCGAGCGAGCTAGAGATCCATGGTGTTTCTGAAATTATTTCTGTTTTTGTTGTTGAAATTTGGACAAAAAACTAACTTTTCGACTGAAAAAAAATTTGAGTGAAACCGTATTTACTGCTTGCTACCAAACGGAACTCGAGCTCACGGAACGCACACCAGAATACCGCTAAGGCAGGTGAGTATCTTTCTAAATGAAGACCAACGTAGATTTTGATGAAAAATAAAGACATACAAATTCAATTTGTCTTTCGCGAAGAAAAATATGTTGAAAATTTTACAAGTGTCTGAACGAAAATAATATATTTTTGAAGTTCTACATTGGCTAGCCGTACGCGCAGCCTGTCAAAAGACGCGTCTCCGAGCGAGCTAGCGATCCATGGTGTTTGTGAAATTATTCCTGTTTTTGTTGTTGAAATTTGGACAAAAAACAAACTTTTCGACTGAAAAATAATATGAGTGAAACCGTAATTACTGCTACCAAACGCAACTCGAGCTCACGGAACGCACACCAGAATACCGGTAAGGCAGGTGAGTATCTTTCTAAATGAAGACCAACGTAGATTTTGATGAAAAATAAAGACATACAAATTCAATTTGTCTTTCGCGAAGAAAAATATGTTGAAAATTTTACAAGTGTCTGAACGAAAATAATATATTTTTGAAGTTCTACATTGGCTAGGCGTACGTGCAGCCTGTCAAAAGACGCGTCTCCGAGCGAGCTAGCGATCCATGGTGTTTGTGAAATTATTCCTGTTTTTGTTGTTGAAATTTGGACAAAAAACTAACTTTTCGACTGAAAAAAAATTTGAGTGAAACCGTATTTACTGCTTGCTACCAAACGGAACTCGAGCTCACGGAACGCACACGAGAATACCGGTAAGGCAGGTGAGTATCTTTCTAAATAAATACCAACGTAGATTTTGATGAAAAATAAAGACATACAAATTCAATTTGTCTTTCGCGAAGAAAAGTATGTTGAAAATTTTACAAATGTCTGAACGAAAAAAATATAGTTTTGAAGTTCTACATTGGCTAGGCGTACGCGCAGCCTGTCAAAAGACGCGTCTCCGAGCGAGCTAGCGATCCAACGTGTTTCTGAAATTATTCCTGTTTTTGTTGTTGAAATTTGGACAAAAAACTAACTTTTCGACTGAAAAAAGATATGAGTGAAACCGTTATTACTGCTACCAAACGGAACTCGAGCTCACGGAACGCACACCAGAATACCGGTAAGGCAGGTGAGTATCTTTCTAAATGAAGACCAACGTAGATTTTGATGAAAAATAAAGACATACAAATTCAATTTGTCTTTCGCGAAGAAAAATATGTTGAAAATTTTACAAGTGGCTGAACGAAAAAAACATAGTTTTGAAGTTCTACATTGGCTAGGCGTACGCGCAGCCTGTCAAAAGACGCGTCTCCGAGCGAGCTAGAGATCCATGGTGTTTCTGAAATTATTCCTGTTTTTGTTGTTGAAATTTGGACAAAAAACTAACTTTTCGACTGAAAAAAAAAATGAGTGAAACCGTAATTACTGCTACCAAACGGAACTCGAGCTCACGGAACGCACACGAGAATACCGGTAAGGCAGGTGAGTATCTTTCTAAATAAAGACCAACGTAGATTTTGATGAAAAATAAAGACATACAAATTCTATTTGTCTTTCGCGAAGAAAAGTATGTTGAAAATTTTACAAGTGTCTGAACGAAAAAAATATAGTCTTGAAGTTCTACATTGGCTAGGCGTACGCGCAGCTAGTCAAAAGACGCGTCTCCGAGCGAGCTAGCGATCCATGGTGTTTCTGAAATTATTCCTGTTTTTGTTGTTGAAATTTGGACAAAAAACTAACTTTTCGACTGAAAAAAAATATGAGTGAAACCGTAATTACTGCTACCAAACGGAACTCGAGCTCACGGAACGCACACCAGAATACCGGTAAGGCAGGTGAGTATCTTTCTAAATGAAGACCAACGTAGATTTTGATGAAAAATAAAGACATACAAATTCAATTTGTCTTTCGCGAAGAAAAGTATGTTGAAAATTTTACAAGTGTCTGAACGAAAAAAATATAGTTTTGAAGTTCTACATTGGCTAGGCGTACGCGCAGCCTGTCAAAAGACGCGTCTCCGAGCGAGCTAGAGATCCATGGTGTTTCTGAAATTATTCCTGTTTTTGTTGTTGAAATTTGGACAAAAAACTAACTTTTCGACTGAAAAAAAATATGAGTGAAACCGTAATTACTGCTACCAAACGGAACTCGAGCTCACGGAACGCACACCAGAATACCGGTAAGGCAGGTGAGTATCTTTCTAAATGAAGACCAACGTAGATTTTGATGTTAAATAAAGACATACAAATTCAATTTGTCTTTCGCGAAGAAAAGTATGTTGAAAATTTTACAAGTGTCTGAACGAAAAAAATATAGTTTTGAAGTTCTACATTGGCTAGGCGTACGCGCAGCCTGTCAAAAGACGCGTCTCCGAGCGAGCTAGCGATCCATAGTGTTTCTGAAATTATTCCTGTTTTTGTTGTTGAAATTTGGACAAAAAACTAACTTTTCGACTGAAAAAAAATATGAGTGAAACCGTAATTACTGCTACCAAACGGAACTCGAGCTCACGGAACGCACACCAGAATACCGGTAAGGCTGGTGAGTATCTTTCTAAATGAAGACCAACGTAGATTTCGATGAAATATAAAGACATACAAATTCAATTTGTCTTTCGCGAAGAAAAGTATGTTGAAAATTTTACAAGTGTCTGAACGAAAAAAATATAGTTTTGAAGTTCTACATTGGCTAGGCGTACGCGCAGCCTGTCAAAAGACGCGTCTCCGAGCGAGCTAGAGATCCATGGTGTTTCTGAAATTATTCCTGTTTTTGTTGTTGAAATTTGGACAAAAAACTAACTTTTCGACTGAAAAATAATATGAGTGAAACCGTAATTACTGCTACCAAACGGAACTCGAGCTCACGGAACGCACACCAGAATACCGCTAAGGCAGGTGAGTATCTTTCTAAATGAAGACCAACGTAGATTTTGATGAAAAATAAAGACATACAAATTCAATTTGTCTTTCGCGAAGAAAAGTATGTTGAAAATTTTACAAGTGTCTGAACGAAAAAAATATAGTTTTGAAGTTCTACATTGGCTAGGCGTACGCGCAGCCTGTCAAAAGACGCGTCTCCGAGCGAGCTAGCGATCCATAGTGTTTCTGAAATTATTCCTGTTTTTGTTGTTGAAATTTGGACAAAAAACTAACTTTTCGACTGAAAAAAAATATGAGTGAAACCGTAATTACTGCTACCAAACGGAACTCGAGCTCACGGAACGCACACCAGAATACCGGTAAGGCTGGTGAGTATCTTTCTAAATGAAGACCAACGTAGATTTCGATGAAATATAAAGACATACAAATTCAATTTGTCTTTCGCGAAGAAAAGTATGTTGAAAATTTTACAAGTGTCTGAACGAAAAAAATATAGTTTTGAAGTTCTACATTGGCTAGGCGTACGCGCAGCCTGTCAAAAGACGCGTCTCCGAGCGAGCTAGAGATCCATGGTGTTTCTGAAATTATTCCTGTTTTTGTTGTTGAAATTTGGACAAAAAACTAACTTTTCGACTGAAAAAAAAAATGAGTGAAACCGTAATTACTGCTACCAAACGGAACTCGAGCTCACGAAACGCACACCAGAATACCGGTAAGGCAGGTGAGTATCTTTCTAAATGAAGACCAACGTAGATTTTGATGAAAACTAAAGACATACAAATTCAATTTGTCTTTCGCGAAGAAAAGTATGTTGAAAATTTTACAAGTGTCTGAACGAAAAAAACATAGTTTTGAAGTTCTACATTGGCTAGGCGTACGCGCAGCCTGTCAAAAGACGCGTCTCCGAGCGAGCTAGCGATCCATAGTGTTTCTGAAATTATTCCTGTTTTTGTTGTTGAAATTTGGACAAAAAACTAACTTTTCGACTGAAAAAAAATATGAGTGAAACCGTAATTACTGCTACCAAACGGAACTCGAGCTCACGGAACGCACACCAGAATACCGGTAAGGCAGGTGAGTATCTTTCTAAATGAAGACCAACGTAGATTTTGATGAAAAATAAAGACATACAAATTCAATTTGTCTTTCGCGAAGAAAAGTATGTTGAAAATTTTACAAGTGTCTGAACGAAAAAAATATAGTTTTGAAGTTCTACATTGGCTAGGCGTACGCGCAGCCTGTCAAAAGACGCGTCTCCGAGCGAGCTAGAGATCCATGGTGTTTCTGAAATTATTCCTGTTTTTGTTGTTGAAATTTGGACAAAAAACTAACTTTTCGACTGAAAAAAAATATGAGTGAAACCGTAATTACTGCTACCAAACGGAACTCGAGCTCACGGAACGCACACCAGAATACCGGTAAGGCAGGTGAGTATCTTTCTAAATGAAGACCAACGTAGATTTTGATGTTAAATAAAGACATACAAATTCAATTTGTCTTTCGCGAAGAAAAGTATGTTGAAAATTTTACAAGTGTCTGAACGAAAAAAATATAGTTTTGAAGTTCTACATTGGCTAGGCGTACGCGCAGCCTGTCAAAAGACGCGTCTCCGAGCGAGCTAGCGATCCATAGTGTTTCTGAAATTATTCCTGTTTTTGTTGTTGAAATTTGGACAAAAAACTAACTTTTCGACTGAAAAAAAATATGAGTGAAACCGTAATTACTGCTACCAAACGGAACTCGAGCTCACGGAACGCACACCAGAATACCGGTAAGGCTGGTGAGTATCTTTCTAAATGAAGACCAACGTAGATTTCGATGAAATATAAAGACATACAAATTCAATTTGTCTTTCGCGAAGAAAAGTATGTTGAAAATTTTACAAGTGTCTGAACGAAAAAAATATAGTTTTGAAGTTCTACATTGGCTAGGCGTACGCGCAGCCTGTCAAAAGACGCGTCTCCGAGCGAGCTAGAGATCCATGGTGTTTCTGAAATTATTCCTGTTTTTGTTGTTGAAATTTGGACAAAAAACTAACTTTTCGACTGAAAAAAAAAATGAGTGAAACCGTAATTACTGCTACCAAACGGAACTCGAGCTCACGAAACGCACACCAGAATACCGGTAAGGCAGGTGAGTATCTTTCTAAATGAAGACCAACGTAGATTTTGATGAAAACTAAAGACATACAAATTCAATTTGTCTTTCGCGAAGAAAAGTATGTTGAAAATTTTACAAGTGTCTGAACGAAAAAAACATAGTTTTGAAGTTCTACATTGGCTAGGCGTACGCGCAGCCTGTCAAAAGACGCGTCTCCGAGCGAGCTAGCGATCCATAGTGTTTCTGAAATTATTCCTGTTTTTGTTGTTGAAATTTGGACAAAAAACTAACTTTTCGACTGAAAAAAAATTTGAGTGAAGCCGTATTTACTGCTTGCTACCAAACGGAACTCGAGCTCACAGAACGCACACGAGAATACCGGTAAGGCAGGTGAGTATCTTTCTAAATAAAGACCAACGTAGATTTTGATGAAAAATAAAGACATACAAATTCTATGTGTCTTTCGCGAAGAAAAGTATGTTGAAAATTTTACAAGTGTCTGAACGAAAAAAATATAGTTTTGAAGTTCTACATTGGCTAGGCGTACGCGCAGCCAGTCAAAAGACGCGTCTCCGAGCGAGCTAGCGATCCATGGTGTTTCTGAAATTATTCCTGTTTTTGTTGTTGAAATTTGGACAAAAAACTAACTTTTCGACTGAAAAAAAATATGAGTGAAACCGTAATTACTGCTACCAAACGGAACTCGAGCTCACGGAACGCACACCAGAATACCGGTAAGGCAGGTGAGTATCTTTCTAAATGAAGACCAACGTAGATTTTGATGAAAAATAAAGACATACAAATTCAATTTGTCTTTCGCGAAGAAAAGTATGTTTTGAAAATTTTACAAGTGTCTGAACGAAAAAAATATAGTTTTGAAGTTCTACATCGGCTAGGCGTACGCGCAGCCTGTCAAAAGACGCGTCTCCGAGCGAGCTAGAGATCCATGGTGTTTCTGAAATTATTCCTGTTTTTGTTGTTGAAATTTGGACAAAAAACTAACTTTTCGACTGAAAAAAAAAATGAGTGAAACCGTAATTACTGCTACCAAACGGAACTCGAGCTCACGGAACGCACACCAGAATACCGGTAAGGCAGGTGAGTATCTTTCTAAATGAAGACCAACGTAGATTTTGATGTTAAATAAAGACATACAAATTCAATTTGTCTTTCGCGAAGAAAAGTATGTTGAAAATTTTACAAGTGTCTGAACGAAAAAAACATAGTTTTGAAGTTCTACATTGGCTTGGCGTACGCGCAGCCTGTCAAAAGACGCGTCTCCGAGCGAGCTAGAGATCCATGGTGTTTCTGAAATTATTCCTGTTTTTGTTGTTGAAATTTGGACAAAAAACTAACTTTTCGACTGAAAAAAAATATGAGTGAAACCGTAATTACTGCTACCAAACGGAACTCGAGCTCACGGAACGCACACCAGAATACCGGTAAGACAGGTGAGTATCTTTCTAAATGAAGACCAACGTAGATTTTGATGAAAAATAAAGACATACAAATTCAATTTGTCTTTCGCGAAGAAAAGTATGTTGAAAATTTTACAAGTGTCTGAACGAAAAAAATATAGTTTTGAAGTTCTACATTGGCTAGGCGTACGCGCAGCCTGTCAAAAGACGCGTCTCCGAGCGAGCTAGAGATCCATATTGTTTCTGAAATTATTCCTGTTTTTGTTGTTGAAATTTGGACAAAAAACTAACTTTTCGACTGAAAAAAAATATGAGTGAAACCGTAATTACTGCTACCAAACGGAACTCGAGCTCACGGAACGCACACCAGAATACCGGTAAGGCAGGTGAGTATCTTTCTAAATGAAGACCAACGTAGATTTTGATGAAAAATAAAGACATACAAATTCAATTTGTCTTTCGCGAAGAAAAGTATGTTGAAAATTTTACAAGTGTCTGAACGAAAAAAATATAGTTTTGAAGTTCTACATTGGCTAGGCGTACGCGCAGCCTGTCAAAAGACGCGTCTCCGAGCGAGCTAGAGATCCATGGTGTTTCTGAAATTATTCCTGTTTTTGTTGTTGAAATTTGGACAAAAAACTAACTTTTCGACTGAAAAAAAATATGAGTGAAACCGTAATTACTGCTACCAAACGGAACTCGAGCTCACGGAACGCACACCAGAATACCGGTAAGGCAGGTGAGTATCTTTCTAAATGAAGACCAACGTAGATTTTGATGAAAAATAAAGACATACAAATTCAATTTGTCTTTCGCGAAGAAAAGTATGTTGAAAATTTTACAAGTGTCTGAACGAAAAAAATATAGTTTTGAAGTTCTACATTGGCTAGGCGTTCGCGCAGCCTGTCAAAAGACGCGTCTCCGAGCGAGCTAGCGATCCATAGTGTTTCTGAAATATTCCTGTTTTTGTTGTTGAAATTTGGACAAAAAACTAACTTTTCGACTGAAAAAAAATATGAGTGAAACCGTAATTACTGCTACCAAACGGAACTCGAGCTCACGGAACGCACACCAGAATACCGGTAAGGCTGGTGAGTATCTTTCTAAATGAAGACCAACGTAGATTTCGATGAAATATAAAGACATACAAATTCAATTTGTCTTTCGCGAAGAAAAGTATGTTGAAAATTTTACAAGTGTCTGAACGAAAAAAATATAGTTTTGAAGTTCTACATTGGCTAGGCGTACGCGCAGCCTGTCAAAAGACGCGTCTCCGAGCGAGCTAGAGATCCATGGTGTTTCTGAAATTATTCCTGTTTTTGTTGTTGAAATTTGGACAAAAAACTAACTTTTCGACTGAAAAAAAATATGAGTGAAACCGTAATTACTGCTACCAAACGGAACTCGAGCTCACGGAACGCACACCAGAATACCGGTAAGGCAGATGAGTATCTTTTTAAATGAAGACCAACGTAGATTTTGATGAAAAATAAAGACATACAAATTCAATTTGTCTTTCGCGAAGAAAAGTATGTTGAAAATTTTACAAGTGTCTGAACGAAAAAAATATAGTTTTGAAGTTCTACATTGGCTAGGCGTACGCGCAGCCTGTCAAAAGACGCGTCTCCGAGCGAGCTAGAGATCCATGGTGTTTCTGAAATTATTCCTGTTTTTGTTGTTGAAATTTGGACAAAAAACTAACTTTTCGACTGAAAAAAAATATGAGTGAAACCGTAATTACAGCTACCAAACGGAACTCGAGCTCACGGAACGCACACCAGAATACCGGTAAGGCAGGTGAGTATCTTTCTAAATGAAGACCAACGTAGATTTTGATGAAAAATAAAGACATACAAATTCAATTTGTCTTTCGCGAAGAAAAGTATGTTGAAAATTTTACAAGTGTCTGAACGAAAAAAATATAGTCTTGAAGTTCTACATTGGCTAGGCGTACGCGCAGCCAGTCAAAAGACGCGTCTCCGAGCGAGCTAGCGATCCATGGTGTTTCTGAAATTATTCCTGTTTTTGTTGTTGAAATTTGGACAAAAAACTAACTTTTCGACTGAAAAAAAATTTGAGTGAAACCGTATTTACTGCTTGCTACCAAACGGAACTCGAGCTCACAGAACGCACACGAGAATACCGGTAAGGCAGGTGAGTATCTTTCTAAATAAAGACCAACGTAGATTTTGATGAAAAATAAAGACATACAAATTCTATTTGTCTTTCGCGAAGAAAAGTATGTTGAAAATTTTACAAGTGTCTGAACGAAAAAAATATAGTTTTGAAGTTCTACATTGGCTAGGCGTACGCGCAGCCTGTCAAAAGACGCGTCTCCGAGCGAGCTAGAGATCCATGGTGTTTCTGAAATTATTCCTGTTTTTGTTGTTGAAATTTGGACAAAAAACTAACTTTTCGACTGAAAAAAAATATGAGTGAAACCGTAATTACAGCTACCAAACGGAACTCGAGCTCACGGAACGCACACCAGAATACCGGTAAGGCAGGTGAGTATCTTTCTAAATGAAGACCAACGTAGATTTTGATGAAAAATAAAGACATACAAATTCAATTTGTCTTTCGCGAAGAAAAGTATGTTGAAAATTTTACAAGTGTCTGAACGAAAAAAATATAGTCTTGAAGTTCTACATTGGCTAGGCGTACGCGCAGCCAGTCAAAAGACGCGTCTCCGAGCGAGCTAGCGATCCATAGTGTTTCTGAAATATTCCTGTTTTTGTTGTTGAAATTTGGACAAAAAACTAACTTTTCGACTGAAAAAAAATATGAGTGAAACCGTAATTACTGCTACCAAACGGAACTCGAGCTCACGGAACGCACACCAGAATACCGGTAAGGCTGGTGAGTATCTTTCTAAATGAAGACCAACGTAGATTTCGATGAAATATAAAGACATACAAATTCAATTTGTCTTTCGCGAAGAAAAGTATGTTGAAAATTTTACAAGTGTCTGAACGAAAAAAATATAGTTTTGAAGTTCTACATTGGCTAGGCGTACGCGCAGCCTGTCAAAAGACGCGTCTCCGAGCGAGCTAGAGATCCATGGTGTTTCTGAAATTATTCCTGTTTTTGTTGTTGAAATTTGGACAAAAAACTAACTTTTCGACTGAAAAAAAATATGAGTGAAACCGTAATTACTGCTACCAAACGGAACTCGAGCTCACGGAACGCACACCAGAATACCGGTAAGGCAGATGAGTATCTTTTTAAATGAAGACCAACGTAGATTTTGATGAAAAATAAAGACATACAAATTCAATTTGTCTTTCGCAAAGAAAAGTATGTTGAAAATTTTACAAGTGTCTGAACGAAAAAAATATAGTTTTGAAGTTCTACATTGGCTAGGCGTACGCGCAGCCTGTCAAAAGACGCGTCTCCGAGCGAGCTAGAGATCCATGGTGTTTCTGAAATTATTCCTGTTTTTGTTGTTGAAATTTGGACAAAAAACTAACTTTTCGACTGAAAAAAAATATGAGTGAAACCGTAATTACAGCTACCAAACGGAACTCGAGCTCACGGAACGCACACCAGAATACCGGTAAGGCAGGTGAGTATCTTTCTAAATGAAGACCAACGTAGATTTTGATGAAAAATAAAGACATACAAATTCAATTTGTCTTTCGCGAAGAAAAGTATGTTGAAAATTTTACAAGTGTCTGAACGAAAAAAATATAGTCTTGAAGTTCTACATTGGCTAGGCGTACGCGCAGCCAGTCAAAAGACGCGTCTCCGAGCGAGCTAGCGATCCATGGTGTTTCTGAAATTATTCCTGTTTTTGTTGTTGAAATTTGGACAAAAAACTAACTTTTCGACTGAAAAAAAATTTGAGTGAAACCGTATTTACTGCTTGCTACCAAACGGAACTCGAGCTCACAGAACGCACACGAGAATACCGGTAAGGCAGGTGAGTATCTTTCTAAATAAAGACCAACGTAGATTTTGATGAAAAATAAAGACATACAAATTCTATTTGTCTTTCGCGAAGAAAAGTATGTTGAAAATTTTACAAGTGTCTGAACGAAAAAAATATAGTTTTGAAGTTCTACATTGGCTAGGCGTACGCGCAGCCTGTCAAAAGACGCGTCTCCGAGCGAGCTAGAGATCCATGGTGTTTCTGAAATTATTCCTGTTTTTGTTGTTGAAATTTGGACAAAAAACTAACTTTTCGACTGAAAAAAAATATGAGTGAAACCGTAATTACAGCTACCAAACGGAACTCGAGCTCACGGAACGCACACCAGAATACCGGTAAGGCAGGTGAGTATCTTTCTAAATGAAGACCAACGTAGATTTTGATGAAAAATAAAGACATACAAATTCAATTTGTCTTTCGCGAAGAAAAGTATGTTGAAAATTTTACAAGTGTCTGAACGAAAAAAATATAGTCTTGAAGTTCTACATTGGCTAGGCGTACGCGCAGCCAGTCAAAAGACGCGTCTCCGAGCGAGCTAGCGATCCATGGTGTTTCTGAAATTATTCCTGTTTTTGTTGTTGAAATTTGGACAAAAAACTAACTTTTCGACTGAAAAAAAATTTGAGTGAAACCGTATTTACTGCTTGCTACCAAACGGAACTCGAGCTCACAGAACGCACACGAGAATACCGGTAAGGCAGGTGAGTATCTTTCTAAATAAAGACCAACGTAGATTTTGATGAAAAATAAAGACATACAAATTCTATTTGTCTTTCGCGAAGAAAAGTATGTTGAAAATTTTACAAGTGTCTGAACGAAAAAAATATAGTTTTGAAGTTCTACATTGGCTAGGCGTACGCGCAGCCAGTCAAAAGACGCGTCTCCGAGCGAGCTAGCGATCCATGGTGTTTCTGAAATTATTCCTGTTTTTGTTGTTGAAATTTGGACAAAAAACTAACTTTTCGACTGAAAAAAAATATGAGTGAAACCGTAATTACTGCTACCAAACGGAACTCGAGCTCACGGAACGCACACCAGAATACCGGTAAGGCAGGTGAGTATCTTTCTAAATGAAGACCAACGTAGATTTTGATGAAAAATAAAGACATACAAATTCAATTTGTCTTTCGCGAAGAAAAGTATGTTGAAAATTTTACAAGTGTCTGAACGAAAAAAATATAGTTTTGAAGTTCTACATTGGCTAGGCGTACGCGCAGCCTGTCAAAAGACGCGTCACCGAGCGAGCTAGAGATCCATGGTGTTTCTGAAATTATTCCTGTTTTTGTTGTTGAAATTTGGACAAAAAACTAACTTTTCGACTGACAAAAAATATGAGTGAAACCGTAATTACTGCTACCAAACGGAACTCGAGCTCACGGAACGCACACCAGAATACCGGTAAGGCTGGTGAGTATCTTTCTAAATGAAGACCAACGTAGATTTTGATGAAAAATAAAGACATACAAATTCAATTTGTCTTTCGCGAAGAAAAGTATGTTGAAAATTTTACAAGTGTCTGAACGAAAAAAATATAGTCTTGAAGTTCTACATTGGCTAGGCGTACGCGCAGCCAGTCAAAAGACGCGTCTCCGAGCGAGCTAGCGATCCATGGTGTTTCTGAAATTATTCCTGTTTTTGTTGTTGAAATTTGGACAAAAAACTAACTTTTCGACTGAAAAAAAATTTGAGTGAAACCGTATTTACTGCTTGCTACCAAACGGAACTCGAGCTCACGGAACGCACACGAGAATACCGGTAAGGCAGGTGAGTATCTTTCTAAATAAAGACCAACGTAGATTTTGATGAAAAATAAAGACATACAAATTCTATTTGTCTTTCGCGAAGAAAAGTATGTTGAAAATTTTACAAGTGTCTGAACGAAAAAAATATAGTTTTGAAGTTCTACATTGGCTAGGCGTACGCGCAGCCAGTCAAAAGACGCGTCTCCGAGCGAGCTAGCGATCCATGGTGTTTCTGAAATTATTCCTGTATTTGTTGTTGAAATTTGGACAAAAAACTAACTTTTCGACTGAAAAAAAATATGAGTGAAACCGTAATTACTGCTACCAAACGGAACTCGAGCTCACGGAACGCACACCAGAATACCGGTAAGGCAGGTGAGTATCTTTCTAAATGAAGACCAACGTAGATTTTGATGAAAAATAAAGACATACAAATTCAATTTGTCTTTCGCGAAGAAAAGTATGTTGAAAATTTTACAAGTGTCTGAACGAAAAAAATATAGTTTTGAAGTTCTACATTGGCTAGGCGTACGCGCAGCCTGTCAAAAGACGCGTCACCGAGCGAGCTAGAGATCCATGGTGTTTCTGAAATTATTCCTGTTTTTGTTGTTGAAATTTGGACAAAAAACTAACTTTTCGACTGACAAAAAATATGAGTGAAACCGTAATTACTGCTACCAAACGGAACTCGAGCTCACGGAACGCACACCAGAATACCGGTAAGGCTGGTGAGTATCTTTCTAAATGAAGACCAACGTAGATTTTGATGAAAAATAAAGACATACAAATTCAATTTGTCTTTCGCGAAGAAAAGTATGTTGAAAATTTTACAAGTGTCTGAACGAAAAAAATATAGTCTTGAAGTTCTACATTGGCTAGGCGTACGCGCAGCCAGTCAAAAGACGCGTCTCCGAGCGAGCTAGCGATCCATGGTGTTTCTGAAATTATTCCTGTTTTTGTTGTTGAAATTTGGACAAAAAACTAACTTTTCGACTGAAAAAAAATTTGAGTGAAACCGTATTTACTGCTTGCTACCAAACGGAACTCGAGCTCACGGAACGCACACGAGAATACCGGTAAGGCAGGTGAGTATCTTTCTAAATAAAGACCAACGTAGATTTTGATGAAAAATAAAGACATACAAATTCTATTTGTCTTTCGCGAAGAAAAGTATGTTGAAAATTTTACAAGTGTCTGAACGAAAAAAATATAGTTTTGAAGTTCTACATTGGCTAGGCGTACGCGCAGCCAGTCAAAAGACGCGTCTCCGAGCGAGCTAGCGATCCATGGTGTTTCTGAAATTATTCCTGTATTTGTTGTTGAAATTTGGACAAAAAACTAACTTTTCGACTGAAAAAAAATATGAGTGAAACCGTAATTACTGCTACCAAACGGAACTCGAGCTCACGGAACGCACACCAGAATACCGGTAAGGCAGGTGAGTATCTTTCTAAATGAAGACCAACGTAGATTTTGATGAAAAATAAAGACATACAAATTTAATTTGTCTTTCGCGAAGAAAAGTATGTTGAAAATTTTACAAGTGTCTGAACGAAAAAAATATAGTTTTGAAGTTCTACATTGGCTAGGCGTACGCGCAGCCTGTCAAAAGACGCGTCTCCGAGCGAGCTAGAGATCCATGGTGTTTCTGAAATTATTCCTGTTTTTGTTGTTGAAATTTGGACAAAAAACTAACTTTTCGACTGAAAAAAAATATGAGTGAAACCGTAATTACTGCTACCAAACGGAACTCGAGCTCACGGAACGCACACCAGAATACCGGTAAGGCAGGTGAGTATCTTTCTAAATGAAGACCAACGTAGATTTTGATGAAAAATAAAGACATACAAATTTAATTTGTCTTTCGCGAAGAAAAGTATGTTGAAAATTTTACAAGTGTCTGAACGAAAAAAATATAGTTTTGAAGTTCTACATTGGCTAGGCGTACGCGCAGCCTGTCAAAAGACGCGTCTCCGAGCGAGCTAGAGATCCATGGTGTTTCTGAAATTATTCCTGTTTTTGTTGTTGAAATTTGGACAAAAAACTAACTTTTCGACTGAAAAAAAAAATGAGTGAAACCGTAATTACAGCTACCAAACGGAACTCGAGCTCACGGAACGCACACCAGAATACCGGTAAGGCAGGTGAGTATCTTTCTAAATGAAGACCAACGTAGATTTTGATGAAAAATAAAGACATACAAATTCAATTTGTCTTTCGCGAAGAAAAGTATGTTGAAAATTTTACAAGTGTCTGAACGAAAAAAATATAGTCTTGAAGTTCTACATTGGCTAGGCGTACGCGCAGCCAGTCAAAAGACGCGTCTCCGAGCGAGCTAGCGATCCATGGTGTTTCTGAAATTATTCCTGTTTTTGTTGTTGAAATTTGGACAAAAAACTAACTTTTCGACTGAAAAAAAATTTGAGTGAAACCGTATTTACTGCTTGCTACCAAACGGAACTCGAGCTCACAGAACGCACACGAGAATACCGGTAAGGCAGGTGAGTATCTTTCTAAATAAAGACCAACGTAGATTTTGATGAAAAATAAAGACATACAAATTCTATTTGTCTTTCGCGAAGAAAAGTATGTTGAAAATTTTACAAGTGTCTGAACGAAAAAAATATAGTTTTGAAGTTCTACATTGGCTAGGCGTACGCGCAGCCAGTCAAAAGACGCGTCTCCGAGCGAGCTAGCGATCCATGGTGTTTCTGAAATTATTCCTGTTTTTGTTGTTGAAATTTGGACAAAAAACTAACTTTTCGACTGAAAAAAAATATGAGTGAAACCGTAATTACTGCTACCAAACGGAACTCGAGCTCACGGAACGCACACCAGAATACCGGTAAGGCAGGTGAGTATCTTTCTAAATGAAGACCAACGTAGATTTTGATGAAAAATAAAGACATACAAATTCAATTTGTCTTTCGCGAAGAAAAGTATGTTGAAAATTTTACAAGTGTCTGAACGAAAAAAATATAGTTTTGAAGTTCTACATTGGCTAGGCGTACGCGCAGCCAGTCAAAAGACGCGTCTCCGAGCGAGCTAGCGATCCATGGTGTTTCTGAAATTATTCCTGTTTTTGTTGTTGAAATTTGGACAAAAAACTAACTTTTCGACTGAAAAAAAATATGAGTGAAACCGTAATTACTGCTACCAAACGGAACTCGAGCTCACGGAACGCACACCAGAATACCGGTAAGGCAGGTGAGTATCTTTCTAAATGAAGACCAACGTAGATTTTGATGAAAAATAAAGACATACAAATTTAATTTGTCTTTCGCGAAGAAAAGTATGTTGAAAATTTTACAAGTGTCTGAACGAAAAAAATATAGTTTTGAAGTTCTACATTGGCTAGGCGTACGCGCAGCCTGTCAAAAGACGCGTCTCCGAGCGAGCTACAGATCCATGGTGTTTCTGAAATTATTCCTGTTTTTGTTGTTGAAATTTGGACAAAAAAATAACTTTTCGACTGAAAAAATATATGAGTGAAACCGTAATTACTGCTACCAAACGGAACTCGAGCTCACGGAACGCACACCAGAATACCGGTAAGGCAGATGAGTATCTTTTTAAATGAAGACCAACGTAGATTTTGATGAAAAATAAAGACATACAAATTCAATTTGTCTTTCGCGAAGAAAAGTATGTTGAAAATTTTACAAGTGTCTGAACGAAAAAAATATAGTTTTGAAGTTCTACATTGGCTAGGCGTACGCGCAGCCTGTCAAAAGACGCGTCTCCGAGCGAGCTAGAGATCCATGGTGTTTCTGAAATTATTCCTGTTTTTGTTGTTGAAATTTGGACAAAAAACTAACTTTTCGACTGAAAAAAAAATTGAGTGAAACCGTATTTACTGCTTGCTACCAAACGGAACTCGAGCTCACAGAACGCACACGAGAATACCGGTAAGGCAGGTGAGTATCTTTCTAAATAAAGACCAACGTAGATTTTGATGAAAAATAAAGACATACAAATTCTATTTGTCTTTCGCGAAGAAAAGTATGTTGAAAATTTTACAAGTGTCTGAACGAAAAAAATATAGTTTTGAAGTTCTACATTGGCTAGGCGTACGCGCAGCCAGTCAAAAGACGCGTCTCCGAGCGAGCTAGCGATCCATGGTGTTTCTGAAATTATTCCTGTTTTTGTTGTTGAAATTTGGACAAAAAACTAACTTTTCGACTGAAAAAAAATATGAGTGAAACCGTAATTACTGCTACCAAACGGAACTCGAGCTCACGGAACGCACACCAGAATACCGGTAAGGCAGGTGAGTATCTTTCTAAATGAAGACCAACGTAGATTTTGATGAAAAATAAAGACATACAAATTCAATTTGTCTTTCGCGAAGAAAAGTATGTTGAAAATTTTACAAGTGTCTGAACGAAAAAAATATAGTTTTGAAGTTCTACATTGGCTAGGCGTACGCGCAGCCAGTCAAAAGACGCGTCTCCGAGCGAGCTAGCGATCCATGGTGTTTCTGAAATTATTCCTGTTTTTGTTGTTGAAATTTGGACAAAAAACTAACTTTTCGACTGAAAAAAAATATGAGTGAAACCGTAATTACTGCTACCAAACGGAACTCGAGCTCACGGAACGCACACCAGAATACCGGTAAGGCAGGTGAGTATCTTTCTAAATGAAGACCAACGTAGATTTTGATGAAAAATAAAGACATACAAATTCAATTTGTCTTTCGCGAAGAAAAGTATGTTGAAAATTTTACAAGTGTCTGAACGAAAAAAATATAGTTTTGAAGTTCTACATTGGCTAGGCGTACGCGCAGCCAGTCAAAAGACGCGTCTCCGAGCGAGCTAGCGATCAATGGTGTTTCTGAAATTATTCCTGTTTTTGTTGTTGAAATTTGGACAAAAAACTAACTTTTCGACTGAAAAAAAATATGAGTGAAACCGTAATTACTGCTACCAAACGGAACTCGAGCTCACGGAACGCACACCAGAATACCGGTAAGGCAGGTGAGTATCTTTCTAAATGAAGACCAACGTAGATTTTGATGAAAAATAAAGACATACAAATTTAATTTGTCTTTCGCGAAGAAAAGTATGTTGAAAATTTTACAAGTGTCTGAACGAAAAAAATATAGTTTTGAAGTTCTACATTGGCTAGGCGTACGCGCAGCCTGTCAAAAGACGCGTCTCCGAGCGAGCTACAGATCCATGGTGTTTCTGAAATTATTCCTGTTTTTGTTGTTGAAATTTGGACAAAAAACTAACTTTTCGACTGAAAAAAAATATGAGTGAAACCGTAATTACTGCTACCAAACGGAACTCGAGCTCACGGAACGCACACCAGAATACCGGTAAGGCAGATGAGTATCTTTTTAAATGAAGACCAACGTAGATTTTGATGAAAAATAAAGACATACAAATTCAATTTGTCTTTCGCGAAGAAAAGTATGTTGAAAATTTTACAAGTGTCTGAACGAAAAAAATATAGTTTTGAAGTTCTACATTGGCTAGGCGTACGCGCAGCCTGTCAAAAGACGCGTCTCCGAGCGAGCTAGAGATCCATGGTGTTTCTGAAATTATTCCTGTTTTTGTTGTTGAAATTTGGACAAAAAACTAACTTTTCGACTGAAAAAAAAATTGAGTGAAACCGTATTTACTGCTTGCTACCAAACGGAACTCGAGCTCACAGAACGCACACGAGAATACCGGTAAGGCAGGTGAGTATCTTTCTAAATAAAGACCAACGTAGATTTTGATGAAAAATAAAGACATACAAATTCTATTTGTCTTTCGCGAAGAAAAGTATGTTGAAAATTTTACAAGTGTCTGAACGAAAAAAATATAGTTTTGAAGTTCTACATTGGCTAGGCGTACGCGCAGCCAGTCAAAAGACGCGTCTCCGAGCGAGCTAGCGATCCATGGTGTTTCTGAAATTATTCCTGTTTTTGTTGTTGAAATTTGGACAAAAAACTAACTTTTCGACTGAAAAAAAATATGAGTGAAACCGTAATTACTGCTACCAAACGGAACTCGAGCTCACGGAACGCACACCAGAATACCGGTAAGGCAGGTGAGTATCTTTCTAAATGAAGACCAACGTAGATTTTGATGAAAAATAAAGACATACAAATTTAATTTGTCTTTCGCGAAGAAAAGTATGTTGAAAATTTTACAAGTGTCTGAACGAAAAAAATATAGTTTTGAAGTTCTACATTGGCTAGGCGTACGCGCAGCCTGTCAAAAGACGCGTCTCCGAGCGAGCTAGAGATCCATGGTGTTTCTGAAATTATTCCTGTTTTTGTTGTTGAAATTTGGACAAAAAACTAACTTTTCGACTGAAAAAAAATATGAGTGAAACCGTAATTACTGCTACCAAACGGAACTCGAGCTCACGGAACGCACACCAGAATACCGGTAAGGCAGATGAGTATCTTTTTAAATGAAGACCAACGTAGATTTTGATGAAAAATAAAGACATACAAATTCAATTTGTCTTTCGCGAAGAAAAGTATGTTGAAAATTTTACAAGTGTCTGAACGAAAAAAATATAGTTTTGAAGTTCTACATTGGCTAGGCGTACGCGCAGCCTGTCAAAAGACGCGTCTCCGAGCGAGCTAGAGATCCATGGTGTTTCTGAAATTATTCCTGTTTTTGTTGTTGAAATTTGGACAAAAAACTAACTTTTCGACTGAAAAAAAATATGAGTGAAACCGTAATTACTGCTACCAAACGGAACTCGAGCTCACGGAACGCACACCAGAATACCGGTAAGGCAGATGAGTATCTTTCTAAATAAAGACCAACGTAGATTTTAATGAAAAATAAAGACATACAAATTCTATTTGTCTTTCGCGAAGAAAAGTATGTTGAAAATTTTACAAGTGTCTGAACGAAAAAAATATAGTTTTGAAGTTCTACATTGGCTAGGCGTACGCGCAGCCAGTCAAAAGACGCGTCTCCGAGCGAGCTAGCGATCCATGGTGTTTCTGAAATTATTCCTGTTTTTGTTGTTGAAATTTGGACAAAAAACTAACTTTTCGACTGAAAAAAAATATGAGTGAAACCGTAATTACTGCTACCAAACGGAACTCGAGCTCACGGAACGCACACCAGAATACCGGTAAGGCAGGTGAGTATCTTTCTAAATGAAGACCAACGTAGATTTTGATGAAAAATAAAGACATACAAATTTAATTTGTCTTTCGCGAAGAAAAGTATGTTGAAAATTTTACAAGTGTCTGAACGAAAAAAATATAGTTTTGAAGTTCTACATTGGCTAGGCGTACGCGCAGCCTGTCAAAAGACGCGTCTCCGAGCGAGCTAGAGATCCATGGTGTTTCTGAAATTATTCCTGTTTTTGTTGTTGAAATTTGGACAAAAAACTAACTTTTCGACTGAAAAAAAATATGAGTGAAACCGTAATTACTGCTACCAAACGGAACTCGAGCTCACGGAACGCACACCAGAATACCGGTAAGGCAGATGAGTATCTTTTTAAATGAAGACCAACGTAGATTTTGATGAAAAATAAAGACATACAAATTCAATTTGTCTTTCGCGAAGAAAAGTATGTTGAAAATTTTACAAGTGTCTGAACGAAAAAAATATAGTTTTGAAGTTCTACATTGGCTAGGCGTACGCGCAGCCTGTCAAAAGACGCGTCTCCGAGCGAGCTAGAGATCCATGGTGTTTCTGAAATTATTCCTGTTTTTGTTGTTGAAATTTGGACAAAAAACTAACTTTTCGACTGAAAAAAAATATGAGTGAAACCGTAATTACAGCTACCAAACGGAACTCGAGCTCACGGAACGCACACCAGAATACCGGTAAGGCAGGTGAGTATCTTTCTAAATGAAGACCAACGTAGATTTTGATGAAAAATAAAGACATACAAATTCTATTTGTCTTTCGCGAAGAAAAGTATGTTGAAAATTTTACAAGTGTCTGAACGAAAAAAATATAGTCTTGAAGTTCTACATTGGCTAGGCGTACGCGCAGCCAGTCAAAAGACGCGTCTCCGAGCGAGCTAGCGATCCATGGTGTTTCTGAAATTATTCCTGTTTTTGTTGTTGAAATTTGGACAAAAAACTAACTTTTCGACTGAAAAAAAATATGAGTGAAACCGTAATTACTGCTACCAAACGGAACTCGAGCTCACGGAACGCACACCAGAATACCGGTAAGGCAGATGAGTATCTTTCTAAATAAAGACCAACGTAGATTTTAATGAAAAATAAAGACATACAAATTCTATTTGTCTTTCGCGAAGAAAAGTATGTTGAAAATTTTACAAGTGTCTGAACGAAAAAAATATAGTTTTGAAGTTCTACATTGGCTAGGCGTACGCGCAGCCAGTCAAAAGACGCGTCTCCGAGCGAGCTAGCGATCCATGGTGTTTCTGAAATTATTCCTGTTTTTGTTGTTGAAATTTGGACAAAAAACTAACTTTTCGACTGAAAAAAAATATGAGTGAAACCGTAATTACTGCTACCAAACGGAACTCGAGCTCACGGAACGCACACCAGAATACCGGTAAGGCAGGTGAGTATCTTTCTAAATGAAGACCAACGTAGATTTTGATGAAAAATAAAGACATACAAATTTAATTTGTCTTTCGCGAAGAAAAGTATGTTGAAAATTTTACAAGTGTCTGAACGAAAAAAATATAGTTTTGAAGTTCTACATTGGCTAGGCGTACGCGCAGCCTGTCAAAAGACGCGTCTCCGAGCGAGCTAGAGATCCATGGTGTTTCTGAAATTATTCCTGTTTTTGTTGTTGAAATTTGGACAAAAAACTAACTTTTCGACTGAAAAAAAATATGAGTGAAACCGTAATTACTGCTACCAAACGGAACTCGAGCTCACGGAACGCACACCAGAATACCGGTAAGGCAGATGAGTATCTTTTTAAATGAAGACCAACGTAGATTTTGATGAAAAATAAAGACATACAAATTCAATTTGTCTTTCGCGAAGAAAAGTATGTTGAAAATTTTACAAGTGTCTGAACGAAAAAAATATAGTTTTGAAGTTCTACATTGGCTAGGCGTACGCGCAGCCTGTCAAAAGACGCGTCTCCGAGCGAGCTAGAGATCCATGGTGTTTCTGAAATTATTCCTGTTTTTGTTGTTGAAATTTGGACAAAAAACTAACTTTTCGACTGAAAAAAAATATGAGTGAAACCGTAATTACAGCTACCAAACGGAACTCGAGCTCACGGAACGCACACCAGAATACCGGTAAGGCAGGTGAGTATCTTTCTAAATGAAGACCAACGTAGATTTTGATGAAAAATAAAGACATACAAATTCTATTTGTCTTTCGCGAAGAAAAGTATGTTGAAAATTTTACAAGTGTCTGAACGAAAAAAATATAGTTTTGAAGTTCTACATTGGCTAGGCGTACGCACAGCCAGTCAAAAGACGCGTCTCCGAGCGAGCTAGCGATCCATGGTGTTTCTGAAATTATTCCTGTTTTTGTTGTTGAAATTTGGACAAAAAACTAACTTATCGACTGAAAAAAAATATGAGTGAAACCGTAATTACTGCTACCAAACGGAACTCGAGCTCACGGAACGCACACCAGAATACCGGTAAGGCAGGTGAGTATCTTTCTAAATGAAGACCAACGTAGATTTTGATGAAAAATAAAGACATACAAATTCAATTTGTCTTTCGCGAAGAAAAGTATGTTGAAAATTTTACAAGTGTCTGAACGAAAAAAATATAGTTTTGAAGTTCTACATTGGCTAGGCGTACGCGCAGCCAGTCAAAAGACGCGTCTCCGAGCGAGCTAGCGATCCATGGTGTTTCTGAAATTATTCCTGTTTTTGTTGTTGAAATTTGGACAAAAAACTAACTTTTCGACTGAAAAAAAATATGAGTGAAACCGTAATTACTGCTACCAAACGGAACTCGAGCTCAGGGAACGCACACCAGAATACCGGTAAGGCAGGTGAGTATCTTTCTAAATGAAGACCAACGTAGATTTTGATGAAAAATAAAGACAAACAAATTCAATTTGTCTTTCGCGAAGAAAAGTATGTTGAAAATTTTACAAGTGTCTGAACGAAAAAAATATAGTTTTGAAGTTCTACATTGGCTAGGCGTACGCACAGCCAGTCAAAAGACGCGTCTCCGAGCGAGCTAGCGATCCATGGTGTTTCTGAAATTATTCCTGTTTTTGTTGTTGAAATTTGGACAAAAAACTAACTTATCGACTGAAAAAAAATATGAGTGAAACCGTAATTACTGCTACCAAACGGAACTCGAGCTCACGGAACGCACACCAGAATACCGGTAAGGCAGGTGAGTATCTTTCTAAATGAAGACCAACGTAGATTTTGATGAAAAATAAAGACATACAAATTCAATTTGTCTTTCGCGAAGAAAAGTATGTTGAAAATTTTACAAGTGTCTGAACGAAAAAAATATAGTTTTGAAGTTCTACATTGGCTAGGCGTACGCACAGCCAGTCAAAAGACGCGTCTCCGAGCGAGCTAGCGATCCATGGTGTTTCTGAAATTATTCCTGTTTTTGTTGTTGAAATTTGGACAAAAAACTAACTTATCGACTGAAAAAAAATATGAGTGAAACCGTAATTACTGCTACCAAACGGAACTCGAGCTCACGGAACGCACACCAGAATACCGGTAAGGCAGGTGAGTATCTTTCTAAATGAAGACCAACGTAGATTTTGATGAAAAATAAAGACATACAAATTCAATTTGTCTTTCGCGAAGAAAAGTATGTTGAAAATTTTACAAGTGTCTGAACGAAAAAAATATAGTTTTGAAGTTCTACATTGGCTAGGCGTACGCGCAGCCAGTCAAAAGACGCGTCTCCGAGCGAGCTAGCGATCCATGGTGTTTCTGAAATTATTCCTGTTTTTGTTGTTGAAATTTGGACAAAAAACTAACTTTTCGACTGAAAAAAAATATGAGTGAAACCGTAATTACTGCTACCAAACGGAACTCGAGCTCAGGGAACGCACACCAGAATACCGGTAAGGCAGGTGAGTATCTTTCTAAATGAAGACCAACGTAGATTTTGATGAAAAATAAAGACAAACAAATTCAATTTGTCTTTCGCGAAGAAAAGTATGTTGAAAATTTTACAAGTGTCTGAACGAAAAAAATATAGTTTTGAAGTTCTACATTGGCTAGGCGTACGCACAGCCAGTCAAAAGACGCGTCTCCGAGCGAGCTAGCGATCCATGGTGTTTCTGAAATTATTCCTGTTTTTGTTGTTGAAATTTGGACAAAAAACTAACTTATCGACTGAAAAAAAATATGAGTGAAACCGTAATTACTGCTACCAAACGGAACTCGAGCTCACGGAACGCACACCAGAATACCGGTAAGGCAGGTGAGTATCTTTCTAAATGAAGACCAACGTAGATTTTGATGAAAAATAAAGACATACAAATTCAATTTGTCTTTCGCGAAGAAAAGTATGTTGAAAATTTTACAAGTGTCTGAACGAAAAAAATATAGTTTTGAAGTTCTACATTGGCTAGGCGTACGCGCAGCCAGTCAAAAGACGCGTCTCCGAGCGAGCTAGCGATCCATGGTGTTTCTGAAATTATTCCTGTTTTTGTTGTTGAAATTTGGACAAAAAACTAACTTTTCGACTGAAAAAAAATATGAGTGAAACCGTAATTACTGCTACCAAACGGAACTCGAGCTCACGGAACGCACACCAGAATACCGGTAAGGCAGGTGAGTATCTTTCTAAATGAAGACCAACGTAGATTTTGATGATAAATAAAGACATACAAATTCAATTTGTCTTTCGCGAAGAAAAGTATGTTGAAAATTTTACAAGTGTCTGAACGAAAAAAATATAGTTTTGAAGTTCTACATTGGCTAGGCGTACGCACAGCCAGTCAAAAGACGCGTCTCCGAGCGAGCTAGCGATCCATGGTGTTTCTGAAATTATTCCTGTTTTTGTTGTTGAAATTTGGACAAAAAACTAACTTATCGACTGAAAAAAAATATGAGTGAAACCGTAATTACTGCTACCAAACGGAACTCGAGCTCACGGAACGCACACCAGAATACCGGTAAGGCAGGTGAGTATCTTTCTAAATGAAGACCAACGTAGATTTTGATGAAAAATAAAGACATACATATTCAATTTGTCTTTCGCGAAGAAAAGTATGTTGAAAATTTTACAAGTGTCTGAACGAAAAAAATATAGTTTTGAAGTTCTACATTGGCTAGGCGTACGCGCAGCCAGTCAAAAGACGCGTCTCCGAGCGAGCTAGCGATCCATGGTGTTTCTGAAATTATTCCTGTTTTTGTTGTTGAAATTTGGACAAAAAACTAACTTTTCGACTGAAAAAAAATATGAGTGAAACCGTAATTACTGCTACCAAACGGAACTCGAGCTCACGGAACGCACACCAGAATACCGGTAAGGCAGGTGAGTATCTTTCTAAATGAAGACCAACGTAGATTTTGATGAAAAATAAAGACATACAAATTCAATTTGTCTTTCGCGAAGAAAAGTATGTTGAAAATTTTACAAGTGTCTGAACGAAAAAAATATAGTTTTGAAGTTCTACATTGGCTAGGCGTACGCGCAGCCAGTCAAAAGACGCGTCTCCGAGCGAGCTAGCGATCCATGGTGTTTCTGAAATTATTCCTGTTTTTGTTGTTGAAATTTGGACAAAAAACTAACTTTTCGACTGAAAAAAAAAATTAGTGAAACCGTAATTACTGCTACCAATCGGAACTCGAGCTCACGGAACGCACACCAGAATACCGGTAAGGCAGGTGAGTATCTTTCTAAATGAAGACCAACGTAGATTGTGATGAAAAATAAAGACATACAAATTCAATTTGTCTTTCGCGAAGAAAAGTATGTTGAAAATTTTACAAGTGTCTGAACGAAAAAAATATAGTTTTGAAGTTCTACATTGGCTAGGCGTACGCGCAGCCTGTCAAAAGACGCGTCTCCGAGCGAGCTAGAGATCCATATTGTTTCTGAAATTATTCCTGTTTTTGTTGTTGAAATTTGGACAAAAAACAAACTTTTCGACTGAAAAAAATTATGAGTGAAACCGTAATTACTGCTACCAAACGGAACTCGAGCTCACGGAACGCACACCAGAATAACTGTAAGGCAGGTGAGTATCTTCCTAAATGAAGACCAACGTAGATTTTGATGAAAAATAAAGACATACAAATTCAATTTGTCTTTCGCGAAGAAAAGTATGTTGAAAATTTTACAAGTGTCTGAACGAAAATAATATATTTTTGAAGTTCTACATTGGCTAGGCGTACGCGCAGCCAGTCAAAAGACGCGTCTCCGAGCGAGCTAGCGATCCATGGTGTTTCTGAAATTATTCCTGTTTTTGTTGTTGAAATTTGGACAAAAAACTAACTTTTCGACTGAAAAAAAATATGAGTGAAACCGTAATTACTGCTACCAAACGGAACTCGAGCTCAGGGAACGCACACCAGAATACCGGTAAGGCAGGTGAGTATCTTTCTAAATGAAGACCAACGTAGATTTTGATGAAAAATAAAGACAAACAAATTCAATTTGTCTTTCGCGAAGAAAAGTATGTTGAAAATTTTACAAGTGTCTGAACGAAAAAAATATAGTTTTGAAGTTCTACATTGGCTAGGCGTACGCACAGCCAGTCAAAAGACGCGTCTCCGAGCGAGCTAGCGATCCATGGTGTTTCTGAAATTATTCCTGTTTTTGTTGTTGAAATTTGGACAAAAAACTAACTTATCGACTGAAAAAAAATATGAGTGAAACCGTAATTACTGCTACCAAACGGAACTCGAGCTCACGGAACGCACACCAGAATACCGGTAAGGCAGGTGAGTATCTTTCTAAATGAAGACCAACGTAGATTTTGATGAAAAATAAAGACATACATATTCAATTTGTCTTTCGCGAAGAAAAGTATGTTGAAAATTTTACAAGTGTCTGAACGAAAAAAATATAGTTTTGAAGTTCTACATTGGCTAGGCGTACGCGCAGCCAGTCAAAAGACGCGTCTCCGAGCGAGCTAGCGATCCATGGTGTTTCTGAAATTATTCCTGTTTTTGTTGTTGAAATTTGGACAAAAAACTAACTTTTCGACTGAAAAAAAATATGAGTGAAACCGTAATTACTGCTACCAAACGGAACTCGAGCTCACGGAACGCACACCAGAATACCGGTAAGGCAGGTGAGTATCTTTCTAAATGAAGACCAACGTAGATTTTGATGATAAATAAAGACATACAAATTCAATTTGTCTTTCGCGAAGAAAAGTATGTTGAAAATTTTACAAGTGTCTGAACGAAAAAAATATAGTTTTGAAGTTCTACATTGGCTAGGCGTACGCGCAGCCAGTCAAAAGACACGTCTCCGAGCGAGCTAGCGATCCATGGTGTTTCTGAAATTATTCCTGTTTTTGTTGTTGAAATTTGGACAAAAAACTAACTTTTCGACTGAAAAAAAATATGAGTGAAACCGTAATTACTGCTACCAAACGGAACTCGAGCTCACGGAACGCACACCACAATACCGGTAAGGCAGGTGAGTATCTTTCTAAATGAAGTCCAACGTAGATTTTGATGAAAAATATAGACATACAAATTCAATTTGTCTTTCGCGAAGAAAAGTATGTTGAAAATTTTACAAGTGTCTGAACGAAAAAAATATAGTTTTGAAGTTCTACATTGGCTAGGCGTACGCGCAGCCTGTCAAAAGACGCGTCTCCGAGCGAGCTAGAGATCCATATTGTTTCTGAAATTATTCCTGTTTTTGTTGTTGAAATTTGGACAAAAAACAAACTTTTCGACTGAAAAAAATTATGAGTGAAACCGTAATTACTGCTACCAAACGGAACTCGAGCTCACGGAACGCACACCAGAATAACTGTAAGGCAGGTGAGTATCTTTCTAAATGAAGACCAACGTAGATTTTGATGAAAAATAAAGACATACAAATTCAATTTGTCTTTCGCGAAGAAAAGTATGTTGAAAATTTTACAAGTGTCTGAACGAAAATAATATATTTTTGAAGTTCTACATTGGCTAGGCGTACGCGCAGCCAGTCAAAAGACGCGTCTCCGAGCGAGCTAGCGATCCATGGTGTTTCTGAAATTATTCCTGTTTTTGTTGTTGAAATTTGGACAAAAAACTAACTTTTCGACTGAAAAAAAATATGAGTGAAACCGTAATTACTGCTACCAAACGGAACTCGAGCTCAGGGAACGCACACCAGAATACCGGTAAGGCAGGTGAGTATCTTTCTAAATGAAGACCAACGTAGATTTTGATGAAAAATAAAGACATACAAATTCAATTTGTCTTTCGCGAAGAAAAGTATGTTGAAAATTTTACAAGTGTCTGAACGAAAAAAATATAGTTTTGAAGTTCTACATTGGCTAGGCGTACGCACAGCCAGTCAAAAGACGCGTCTCCGAGCGAGCTAGCGATCCATGGTGTTTCTGAAATTATTCCTGTTTTTGTTGTTGAAATTTGGACAAAAAACTAACTTATCGACTGAAAAAAAATATGAGTGAAACCGTAATTACTGCTACCAAACGGAACTCGAGCTCACGGAACGCACACCAGAATACCGGTAAGGCAGGTGAGTATCTTTCTAAATGAAGACCAACGTAGATTTTGATGAAAAATAAAGACATACAAATTCAATTTGTCTTTCGCGAAGAAAAGTATGTTGAAAATTTTACAAGTGTCTGAACGAAAAAAATATAGTTTTGAAGTTCTACATTGGCTAGGCGTACGCGCAGCCAGTCAAAAGACGCGTCTCCGAGCGAGCTAGCGATCCATGGTGTTTCTGAAATTATTCCTGTTTTTGTTGTTGAAATTTGGACAAAAAACTAACTTTTCGACTGAAAAAAAATATGAGTGAAACCGTAATTACTGCTACCAAACGGAACTCGAGCTCAGGGAACGCACACCAGAATACCGGTAAGGCAGGTGAGTATCTTTCTAAATGAAGACCAACGTAGATTTTGATGAAAAATAAAGACAAACAAATTCAATTTGTCTTTCGCGAAGAAAAGTATGTTGAAAATTTTACAAGTGTCTGAACGAAAAAAATATAGTTTTGAAGTTCTACATTGGCTAGGCGTACGCACAGCCAGTCAAAAGACGCGTCTCCGAGCGAGCTAGCGATCCATGGTGTTTCTGAAATTATTCCTGTTTTTGTTGTTGAAATTTGGACAAAAAACTAACTTATCGACTGAAAAAAAATATGAGTGAAACCGTAATTACTGCTACCAAACGGAACTCGAGCTCACGGAACGCACACCAGAATACCGGTAAGGCAGGTGAGTATCTTTCTAAATGAAGACCAACGTAGATTTTGATGAAAAATAAAGACATACAAATTCAATTTGTCTTTCGCGAAGAAAAGTATGTTGAAAATTTTACAAGTGTCTGAACGAAAAAAATATAGTTTTGAAGTTCTACATTGGCTAGGCGTACGCGCAGCCAGTCAAAAGACGCGTCTCCGAGCGAGCTAGCGATCCATGGTGTTTCTGAAATTATTCCTGTTTTTGTTGTTGAAATTTGGACAAAAAACTAACTTTTCGACTGAAAAAAAATATGAGTGAAACCGTAATTACTGCTACCAAACGGAACTCGAGCTCACGGAACGCACACCAGAATACCGGTAAGGCAGGTGAGTATCTTTCTAAATGAAGACCAACGTAGATTTTGATGATAAATAAAGACATACAAATTCAATTTGTCTTTCGCGAAGAAAAGTATGTTGAAAATTTTACAAGTGTCTGAACGAAAAAAATATAGTTTTGAAGTTCTACATTGGCTAGGCGTACGCACAGCCAGTCAAAAGACGCGTCTCCGAGCGAGCTAGCGATCCATGGTGTTTCTGAAATTATTCCTGTTTTTGTTGTTGAAATTTGGACAAAAAACTAACTTATCGACTGAAAAAAAATATGAGTGAAACCGTAATTACTGCTACCAAACGGAACTCGAGCTCACGGAACGCACACCAGAATACCGGTAAGGCAGGTGAGTATCTTTCTAAATGAAGACCAACGTAGATTTTGATGAAAAATAAAGACATACATATTCAATTTGTCTTTCGCGAAGAAAAGTATGTTGAAAATTTTACAAGTGTCTGAACGAAAAAAATATAGTTTTGAAGTTCTACATTGGCTAGGCGTACGCGCAGCCAGTCAAAAGACGCGCCTCCGAGCGAGCTAGCGATCCATGGTGTTTCTGAAATTATTCCTGTTTTTGTTGTTGAAATTTGGACAAAAAACTAACTTTTCGACTGAAAAAAAATATGAGTGAAACCGTAATTACTGCTACCAAACGGAACTCGAGCTCACGGAACGCACACCAGAATACCGGTAAGGCAGGTGAGTATCTTTCTAAATGAAGACCAACGTAGATTTTGATGATAAATAAAGACATACAAATTCAATTTGTCTTTCGCGAAGAAAAGTATGTTGAAAATTTTACAAGTGTCTGAACGAAAAAAATATAGTTTTGAAGTTCTACATTGGCTAGGCGTACGCGCAGCCAGTCAAAAGACACGTCTCCGAGCGAGCTAGCGATCCATGGTGTTTCTGAAATTATTCCTGTTTTTGTTGTTGAAATTTGGACAAAAAACTAACTTTTCGACTGAAAAAAAATATGAGTGAAACCGTAATTACTGCTACCAAACGGAACTCGAGCTCACGGAACGCACACCACAATACCGGTAAGGCAGGTGAGTATCTTTCTAAATGAAGACCAACGTAGATTTTGATGAAAAATATAGACATACAAATTCAATTTGTCTTTCGCGAAGAAAAGTATGTTGAAAATTTTACAAGTGTCTGAACGAAAAAAATATAGTTTTGAAGTTCTACATTGGCTAGGCGTACGCGCAGCCTGTCAAAAGACGCGTCTCCGAGCGAGCTAGAGATCCATATTGTTTCTGAAATTATTCCTGTTTTTGTTGTTGAAATTTGGACAAAAAACAAACTTTTCGACTGAAAAAAATTATGAGTGAAACCGTAATTACTGCTACCAAACGGAACTCGAGCTCACGGAACGCACACCAGAATAACTGTAAGGCAGGTGAGTATCTTCCTAAATGAAGACCAACGTAGATTTTGATGAAAAATAAAGACATACAAATTCAATTTGTCTTTCGCGAAGAAAAGTATGTTGAAAATTTTACAAGTGTCTGAACGAAAATAATATATTTTTGAAGTTCTACATTGGCTAGGCGTACGCGCAGCCAGTCAAAAGACGCGTCTCCGAGCGAGCTAGCGATCCATGGTGTTTCTGAAATTATTCCTGTTTTTGTTGTTGAAATTTGGACAAAAAACTAACTTTTCGACTGAAAAAAAATATGAGTGAAACCGTAATTACTGCTACCAAACGGAACTCGAGCTCAGGGAACGCACACCAGAATACCGGTAAGGCAGGTGAGTATCTTTCTAAATGAAGACCAACGTAGATTTTGATGAAAAATAAAGACATACAAATTCAATTTGTCTTTCGCGAAGAAAAGTATGTTGAAAATTTTACAAGTGTCTGAACGAAAAAAATATAGTTTTGAAGTTCTACATTGGCTAGGCGTACGCACAGCCAGTCAAAAGACGCGTCTCCGAGCGAGCTAGCGATCCATGGTGTTTCTGAAATTATTCCTGTTTTTGTTGTTGAAATTTGGACAAAAAACTAACTTATCGACTGAAAAAAAATATGAGTGAAACCGTAATTACTGCTACCAAACGGAACTCGAGCTCACGGAACGCACACCAGAATACCGGTAAGGCAGGTGAGTATCTTTCTAAATGAAGACCAACGTAGATTTTGATGAAAAATAAAGACATACAAATTCAATTTGTCTTTCGCGAAGAAAAGTATGTTGAAAATTTTACAAGTGTCTGAACGAAAAAAATATAGTTTTGAAGTTCTACATTGGCTAGGCGTACGCGCAGCCAGTCAAAAGACGCGTCTCCGAGCGAGCTAGCGATCCATGGTGTTTCTGAAATTATTCCTGTTTTTGTTGTTGAAATTTGGACAAAAAACTAACTTTTCGACTGAAAAAAAATATGAGTGAAACCGTAATTACTGCTACCAAACGGAACTCGAGCTCAGGGAACGCACACCAGAATACCGGTAAGGCAGGTGAGTATCTTTCTAAATGAAGACCAACGTAGATTTTGATGAAAAATAAAGACAAACAAATTCAATTTGTCTTTCGCGAAGAAAAGTATGTTGAAAATTTTACAAGTGTCTGAACGAAAAAAATATAGTTTTGAAGTTCTACATTGGCTAGGCGTACGCGCAGCCAGTCAAAAGACGCGTCTCCGAGCGAGCTAGAGATCCATATTGTTTCTGAAATTATTCCTGTTTTTGTTGTTGAAATTTGGACAAAAAACAAACTTTTCGACTGAAAAAAATTATGAGTGAAACCGTAATTACTGCTACCAAACGGAACTCGAGCTCACGGAACGCACACCAGAATAACTGTAAGGCAGGTGAGTATCTTCCTAAATGAAGACCAACGTAGATTTTGATGAAAAATAAAGACATACAAATTCAATTTGTCTTTCGCGAAGAAAAGTATGTTGAAAATTTTACAAGTGTCTGAACGAAAATAATATATTTTTGAAGTTCTACATTGGCTAGGCGTACGCGCAGCCAGTCAAAAGACGCGTCTCCGAGCGAGCTAGCGATCCATGGTGTTTCTGAAATTATTCCTGTTTTTGTTGTTGAAATTTGGACAAAAAACTAACTTTTCGACTGAAAAAAAATATGAGTGAAACCGTAATTACTGCTACCAAACGGAACTCGAGCTCACGGAACGCACACCAGAATACCGGTAAGGCAGGTGAGTATCTTTCTAAATGAAGACCAACGTAGATTTTGATGAAAAATATAGACATACAAATTCAATTTGTCTTTCGCGAAGAAAAATATGTTGAAAATTTTACAAGTGTCTGAACGAAAAAAATATATTTTTGAAGTTCTACATTGGCTAGGCGTACGCGCAGCCAGTCAAAAGACACGTCTCCGAGCGAGCTAGCGATCCATGGTGTTTCTGAAATTATTCCTGTTTTTGTTGTTGAAATTTGGACAAAAAACTAACTTTTCGACTGAAAAAAAAATATGAGTGAAACCGTAATTACTGCTACCAAACGGAACTCGAGCTCACGGAACGCACACCAGGATACCGGTAAGGCAGGTGAGTATCTTTCTAAATGAAGACCAACGTAGATTTTGATGAAAAATAAAGACATACAAATTCAATTTGTCTTTCGCGAAGAAAAGTATGTTGAAAATTTTACAAGTGTCTGAACGAAAAAAATATAGTTTTGAAGTTCTACATTGGCTAGGCGTACGCGCAGCCAGTCAAAAGACGCGTCTCCGAGCGAGCTAGAGATCCATATTGTTTCTGAAATTATTCCTGTTTTTGTTGTTGAAATTTGGACAAAAAACAAACTTTTCGACTGAAAAAAATTATGAGTGAAACCGTAATTACTGCTACCAAACGGAACTCGAGCTCACGGAACGCACACCAGAATAACTGTAAGGCAGGTGAGTATCTTCCTAAATGAAGACCAACGTAGATTTTGATGAAAAATAAAGACATACAAATTCAATTTGTCTTTCGCGAAGAAAAGTATGTTGAAAATTTTACAAGTGTCTGAACGAAAATAATATATTTTTGAAGTTCTACATTGGCTAGGCGTACGCGCAGCCTGTCAAAAGACGCGTCTCCGAGCGAGCTAGAGATCCATATTGTTTCTGAAATTATTCCTGTTTTTGTTGTTGAAATTTGGACAAAAAACAAACTTTTCGACTGAAAAAAATTATGAGTGAAACCGTAATTATTGCTACCAAACGGAACTCGAGCTCACGGAACGCACACCAGAATACCGGTAAGGCAGGTGAGTATCTTTCTAAATGAAGACCAACGTAGATTTTGATGAAAAATAAAGACATACAAATTCAATTTGTCTTTCGCGAAGAAAAATATGTTGAAAATTTTACAAGTGTCTGAACGAAAAAAATATAGTTTTGAAGTTCTACATTGGCTAGGCGTACGCGCAGCCAGTCAAAAGACGCGTCTCCGAGCGAGCTAGCGATCCATGGTGTTTCTGAAATTATTCCTGTTTTTGTTGTTGAAATTTGGACAAAAAACTAACTTTTCGACTGAAAAAAATTATGAGTGAAACCGTAATTACTGCTACCAAACGGAACTCGAGCTCACGGAACGCACACCACAATACCGGTAAGGCAGGTGAGTATCTTTCTAAATGAAGATCAACGTAGATTTTGATGAAAAATATAGACATACAAATTCAATTTGTCTTTCGCGAAGAAAAATATGTTGAAAATTTTACAAGTGTCTGAACGAAAAAAATATATTTTTGAAGTTCTACATTGGCTAGGCGTACGCGCAGCCAGTCAAAAGACACGTCTCCGAGCGAGCTAGCGATCCATGGTGTTTCTGAAATTATTCCTGTTTTTGTTGTTGAAATTTGGACAAAAAACTAACTTTTCGACTGAAAAAAAATATGAGTGAAACCGTAATTACTGCTACCAAACGGAACTCGAGCTCACGGAACGCACACCAGAATACCGGTAAGGCAGGTGAGTATCTTTCTAAATGAAGACCAACGTAGATTTTGATGAAAAATAAAGACATACAAATTCAATTTGTCTTTCGCGAAGAAAAGTATGTTGAAAATTTTACAAGTGTCTGAACGAAAAAAATATAGTTTTGAAGTTCTACATTGGCTAGGCGTACGCGCAGCCAGTCAAAAGACGCGTCTCCGAGCGAGCTAGAGATCCATATTGTTTCTGAAATTATTCCTGTTTTTGTTGTTGAAATTTGGACAAAAAACAAACTTTTCGACTGAAAAAAATTATGAGTGAAACCGTAATTACTGCTACCAAACGGAACTCGAGCTCACGGAACGCACACCAGAATAACTGTAAGGCAGGTGAGTATCTTCCTAAATGAAGACCAACGTAGATTTTGATGAAAAATAAAGACATACAAATTCAATTTGTCTTTCGCGAAGAAAAGTATGTTGAAAATTTTACAAGTGTCTGAACGAAAATAATATATTTTTGAAGTTCTACATTGGCTAGGCGTACGCGCAGCCAGTCTAAAGACGCGTCTCCGAGCGAGCTAGCGATCCATGGTGTTTCTGAAATTATTCCTGTTTTTGTTGTTGAAATTTGGACAAAAAACTAACTTTTCGACTGAAAAAAAATATGAGTGAAACCGTAATTACTGCTACCAAACGGAACTCGAGCTCACGGAACGCACACCAGAATACCGGTAAGGCAGGTGAGTATCTTTCTAAATGAAGACCAACGTAGATTTTGATGAAAAATATAGACATACAAATTCAATTTGTCTTTCGCGAAGAAAAATATGTTGAAAATTTTACAAGTGTCTGAACGAAAAAAATATATTTTTGAAGTTCTACATTGGCTAGGCGTACGCGCAGCCAGTCAAAAGACACGTCTCCGAGCGAGCTAGCGATCCATGGTGTTTCTGAAATTATTCCTGTTTTTGTTGTTGAAATTTGGACAAAAAACTAACTTTTCGACTGAAAAAAAAATATGAGTGAAACCGTAATTACTGCTACCAAACGGAACTCGAGCTCACGGAACGCACACCAGGATACCGGTAAGGCAGGTGAGTATCTTTCTAAATGAAGACCAACGTAGATTTTGATGAAAAATAAAGACATACAAATTCAATTTGTCTTTCGCGAAGAAAAGTATGTTGAAAATTTTACAAGTGTCTGAACGAAAAAAATATAGTTTTGAAGTTCTACATTGGCTAGGCGTACGCGCAGCCAGTCAAAAGACGCGTCTCCGAGCGAGCTAGAGATCCATATTGTTTCTGAAATTATTCCTGTTTTTGTTGTTGAAATTTGGACAAAAAACAAACTTTTCGACTGAAAAAAATTATGAGTGAAACCGTAATTACTGCTACCAAACGGAACTCGAGCTCACGGAACGCACACCAGAATACCGGTAAGGCAGGTGAGTATCTTTCTAAATGAAGACCAACGTAGATTTTGATGAAAAATATAGACATACAAATTCAATTTGTCTTTCGCGAAGAAAAATATGTTGAAAATTTTACAAGTGTCTGAACGAAAAAAATATAGATTTGAAGTTCTACATTGGCTAGGCGTACACGCAGCCTGTCAAAAGACGCGTCTCCGAGCGAGCTAGCGATCCATGTTAATTGTGAAATTATTCCTGTTTTTGTTGTTGAAATTTGGACAAAAAACTAACTTTTCGACTGAAAAACATTATGAGTGAAACCGTAATTACTGCTACCAAACGGAACTCGAGCTCACGGAACGCACACCACAATACCGGTAAGGCAGGTGAGTATCTTTCTAAATGAAGATCAACGTAGATTTTGATGAAAAATATAGACATACAAATTCAATTTGTCTTTCGCGAAGAAAAATATGTTGAAAATTTTACAAGTGTCTGAACGAAAAAAATATATTTTTGAAGTTCTACATTGGCTAGGCGTACGCGCAGCCAGTCAAAAGACACGTCTCCGAGCGAGCTAGCGATCCATGGTGTTTCTGAAATTATTCCTGTTTTTGTTGTTGAAATTTGGACAAAAAACTAACTTTTCGACTGAAAAAAAAAATGAGTGAAACCGTAATTACTGCTACCAAACGGAACTCGAGCTCACGGAACGCACACCAGAATACCGGTAAGGCAGGTGAGTATCTTTCTAAATGAAGACCAACGTAGATTTTGATGAAAAATAAAGACATACAAATTTAATTTGTCTTTCGCGAAGAAAAGTATGTTGAAAATTTTACAAGTGTCTGAACGAAAAAAATATAGTTTTGAAGTTCTACATTGGCTAGGCGTACGCGCAGCCAGTCAAAAGACACGTCTCCGAGCGAGCTAGCGATCCATGGTGTTTCTGAAATTATTCCTGTTTTTGTTGTTGAAATTTGGACAAAAAACTAACTTTTCGACTGAAAAAAAATATGAGTGAAACCGTAATTACTGCTACCAAACGGAACTCGAGCTCACGGAACGCACACCACAATACCGGTAAGGCAGGTGAGTATCTTTCTAAATGAAGACCAACGTAGATTTTGATGAAAAATATAGACATACAAATTCAATTTGTCTTTCGCGAAGAAAAATATGTTGAAAATTTTACAAGTGTCTGAACGAAAAAAATATATTTTTGAAGTTCTACATTGGCTAGGCGTACGCGCAGCCAGTCAAAAGACACGTCTCCGAGCGAGCTAGCGATCCATGGTGTTTCTGAAATTATTCCTGTTTTTGTTGTTGAAATTTGGACAAAAAACTAACTTTTCGACTGAAAAAAAATATGAGTGAAACCGTAATTACTGCTACCAAACGGAACTCGAGCTCACGGAACGCACACCAGAATACCGGTAAGGCAGGTGAGTATCTTTCTAAATGAAGACCAACGTAGATTTTGATGAAAAATAAAGACATACAAATTCAATTTGTCTTTCGCGAAGAAAAGTATGTTGAAAATTTTACAAGTGTCTGAACGAAAAAAATATAGTTTTGAAGTTCTACATTGGCTAGGCGTACGCGCAGCCAGTCAAAAGACGCGTCTCCGAGCGAGCTAGAGATCCATATTGTTTCTGAAATTATTCCTGTTTTTGTTGTTGAAATTTGGACAAAAAACAAACTTTTCGACTGAAAAAAATTATGAGTGAAACCGTAATTACTGCTACCAAACGGAACTCGAGCTCACGGAACGCACACCAGAATAACTGTAAGGCAGGTGAGTATCTTCCTAAATGAAGACCAACGTAGATTTTGATGAAAAATAAAGACATACAAATTCAATTTGTCTTTCGCGAAGAAAAGTATGTTGAAAATTTTACAAGTGTCTGAACGAAAATAATATATTTTTGAAGTTCTACATTGGCTAGGCGTACGCGCAGCCAGTCAAAAGACGCGTCTCCGAGCGAGCTAGCGATCCATGGTGTTTCTGAAATTATTCCTGTTTTTGTTGTTGAAATTTGGACAAAAAACTAACTTTTCGACTGAAAAAAAATATGAGTGAAACCGTAATTACTGCTACCAAACGGAACTCGAGCTCACGGAACGCACACCAGAATACCGGTAAGGCAGGTGAGTATCTTTCTAAATGAAGACCAACGTAGATTTTGATGAAAAATATAGACATACAAATTCAATTTGTCTTTCGCGAAGAAAAATATGTTGAAAATTTTACAAGTGTCTGAACGAAAAAAATATATTTTTGAAGTTCTACATTGGCTAGGCGTACGCGCAGCCAGTCAAAAGACACGTCTCCGAGCGAGCTAGCGATCGTTTTTTTTTTTTTTTTCGACTCGACGCTCGACTCTCGCCGCGGACGGACGTGTTTGTGCGCTCTCCCGCTCCAGTGTTGTGTTTCGTGTTTTCTACTCGTCGCTACCACGTGACGTCATCGTAGTCGCCCCGACTACTCCGATTTAAAATCAAATCAAGAAATTGATTTGATTTTAATAACTCAAAAAAAAACTGCCTTTTTCAAGGCAAATCTCGTTTCTCTAACAGACGTTTTGTGAGTAGCTTCACTAGGCCCCTTCTGGGTAAAACCACAGTTTCGTGGTCCTCGGTTGAAACCTTACGGTGTCAACGAAGCCGAGTGGGGTGTTGACCCAATTCGCACCCGCCGAACCCCTTCAGGGCGAGGCAGTTAGTTGGACGGGTCCCAGATAACCGGCCTTGGGGGATCTCCTAGTCGGCTCTGGTGACAGTTTTGCTTTCCAGCTACTCACCTAGTGTCTTTAGGGTGTGTCTACACCCTTCGCGCTAGACTGGTCAGGGCCCCGTTCGCACAATAAGACTGGCGACGGGTTACAAGCTTAGGGCTCACCAATAGGTACACACCTCCCTGTCTACACCCGACAGGGAGGGAACTCATCCCCGGGCCAATCCACCCGGGGAGTTAGGTATAGGGTTTAGGCTACGTAGGGATTTTTCTCTTTCCACCATTCCTTCCCTAATATAGTTCCCGCTCCGATCATGGAGGACGCCGTCCTCTTGGCGTTCCTCAAAGAGGTCCTATTAAAGGACCCCGAGTTTTTGGCGAAATATGGCGCCAAAATAAGCCAAGTTTCTAGTCCCGCTCCGTCTCAAGGCGCACTCGCTAACTTCAGCGACGCGCTTGAGAGCCCGCTATCGCCACCTGCATACGAACAAGGCATTCCGCCCTTTGTTCCGCACAACAATGTTCCGGCTAATATCTCTGCCCCCATTGTCTCACCCTCTATTGTACCGGCAGATAATACTCCGGCCGCTAATCCGGCCCCTATTGTCTCGCCCGCCTTTGTTCCGGCCGCCATTGTCACGGCCGCCATTGTTCCGGCCGCCATTGTCTCAGAGACAACGCAGCTGCGCGCCGCAGCAATAAACACGACTCGCCCGGAGAGCATGGACACGTCAGTCCCACTCTCCGAGGAAGAAGCCCGCACCTCCTCCTCCAGCGATGACGACTTCCAAGTCGTGGTCAAAGGAGGCAAGAGGAAGGCGGCTAAATCCTCCGCCCCCGCTGGCCCGGTCACCAAGGCCCAGAAAAAACAGGACGACATACCGTCCAGCTCCACTTCCGCCCCTAGTCCGCGGGCCAGTCGCCCCGCCAGCCCTATGGCTTGCCCACCCGCTCCTACCGCGAGGAAGCAGAAGCCCCCTCCCCCGATATACGTCCAGGAAAAGTCCAAATGGACTGAAATTTCCAAGATGTGTGTTGATCGCAAGATCAACTACACCAACGCCCGATCCACCCTCCAGGGGATCAAAGTTACCGTCCCCACGTCTACGGACTTTAGGGATCTCTCCCGCGCCCTACGTGAAAGGAACTACTCCTTTCACACTTACTCCCTTCCGGAGGAAACCCCTACTCGCGTCGTAATAAGGCGCGTCCCTCAAGAAATCTCCACCGAGGAGATTAAGAGCGACCTCATCGCTCAAGGTATCCCAGTTTCCGCCGTCCATCGCTTACATAAAGCGAGACAGGGCCTAGTCTACGACATGGTCCTGGTCATCTGTGACCCCACCGACGGTCACCACCCGATTTTTAAAGTTAAGTCGGTGTGTTCGCTCTCAGGCATCTCAATAGAGAAGCCTTACAGAGCTCAACTAATTGGACAGTGTCATCGCTGCCAATTATATGGTCACTCGCAGTCAAACTGCTATGCCACCCCTAGATGCGTCAAGTGTCTAGGAGAGCATGGCACCGCCGACTGTACCCGCCCTAAAGATAGGGAATTATGTTTAGAGCCTCCCAGCTGTGTACTCTGCGGCCAATCGGGACACCCGGCAAATTACCGGGGCTGTCCTAAGGCCCCGAAGTCCTCCTCTCCTAAACTCGCGAAACGCGCGAGCGACCGCCAGCACAGGGAAAGCCCCTGGGGAAAGCCTCCTTCCGCGCTGATGCCGGAGCGGCTCAGTCCGCAGAGGCCGTCTCCCTGGGCTAACCTAAATCACCTGAAGGCTCCCGCAGCCTCGGTGCCCTCTATCCCCGCGCAACCAGCGCAACCCGCTCAACTTCCAGCGCTGATGGCTTCCGCCATCCCAGCGCCTTTGGTAGCCCCCGCGGCCCCTACGGCCGCTCCAGCGGCACCTCAGGGAACCCAGGGCCGAAACAGCGCCCAAATCATATTAAGTACATACGCGGCTCTCTTCACCACCGCCGCGGATAAAATGGCGGAAGAAATCGTTGCTGCAAACGGCAACGCAATCCGCCTCATGGAAATTCTCAGCGCGTATCCCGAGATCGCGCAAGTTCTACACTCACTCAAATATTAATTCTCAATGGATAATACGAGAGTAAATAGTAACAAACCCCGATCCCTTAAATTTGGCTTTTTCAACGCAAATGGCGTTTCAGGTCAACGCGATGAGATCGCCACTTTCCTCCGCGACCATCAGCTTGACATCCTCCTCATACAGGAAACCTTTTTAAAACCACATCACCGAAACCCGAATATTGCCAACTTTAAACTAGTTCGCAATGACAGGTCTCGATGTCACAAGGGTGGCACACTCATATACTTTAGGAAATCTTTGTATTGTATCCCTATAGACCCACCTCCTCTCTTCTCCCATCTGGAGACCTCTATCTGTCGGCTCGGCATGACCGGCCACCAACCGATCACCATCATCTCCGCTTATATCCCACCCGACAATGGTCCGGAGGATCCCATCTCGCTCCAAAAGGACTTCACTGCCCTCTTCGGTATGAGTGACTCCGTCATCTTGGCGGGGGATCTTAATGCCAAGCACCCGGCGTGGAATAGTAGCACAACCTCAACCAGAGGTAGGTTAGTTTTCAAGTTAGGCGAATCCCTTAACTTTGACGTCATCGCTCCAATGAGCCCGACTCACTTCCCAGGTAATCCTAATCACCTTCCCGATGTTCTCGATGTAGCGCTGCTCAAGAATGTGAACCTCCGTTTGCAATCGATTGAGACGTTCCACGAGCTAAATTCTGACCACCGCCCTGTAGTCATGCATCTTGCACCCTACTCGGGCCCGATCGACCCCAACCGCCCCCCTCAGACCCAGACGATAACCGACTGGAGGAAAGTAAGCGAAAGACTGAAATCCACCACGTCTCCTCACTTAGACACCATCCCCGATCACTTAGTGTCAGTCGCTGACACGACGGCCGCAATCGACTCGTTTACAGAGCACGTACAATCCGTATTGACGGATTGTTCACGGGAAGTTCCGGTGATGGAAGACCATCGCTGGAAACTACCTACTGACGTACGTGACCTGATAACCGAGAAGAACGCGGCCATCCGTGCCTACGACTCCTTCCCTTGTGACGCGAACAAAGCCCACATGCGCCATTTACAGCGTGCTGTAAAGAAACGCATAGGGGAGGTTCGCTCTGAGGGCTGGAACAAGATGCTCAGCGAACTCGAGCCCACTCATCAAGCCTTCTGGCAATTACAGAGAAAATTGCGTTCCTCAGAAGAGGTCTCTATGCCTCCTCTTGTCCGCCCCGACAATAGTGTCGCTTTCGACAGTCCCGATAAGGCTGAATGTCTTGCCGACAGCCTAGAGTCCCAATGTTCTCCCAGCTCCCAACCAGTAGACCAAGCTCACCTGAACAAGGTCGACGCTGAAGTCGAACGAAGAGCCTCCCTCCCTCCCGTCGAAGACCCTGATGATCCTCTGCCTCCCGTCACTCCAGACGAAGTGCACGACATCATTAAAGGGCTCCACGCTCGTAAGGCCCCCGGTTCGGATGGTATTACCAATAAGGTATACAAACTCCTTCCTGCCCCGCTAATAATGCTTATGACCGCCATCTTCAATGGCGCCTTGAGCAACAACATCTTCCCACAAGCATGGAAAGAAGCCACCGTCATCGGTATCCCAAAGCCAGGCAAGCCAAAGTCTGAGCCCTCCAGCTACCGCCCTATTAGCTTACTCAATGTCCTCGGCAAAATCTACGAGAGGCTTATTTATAAGCGTCTCAAAGACTACGCCGAAGCAAAGAGCCTCATTCCCAACGAGCAGTTTGGTTTCCGCCCACAACACTCGAGTATCCACCAGGTCCACCGTATCGTAGAGCACTTGTGCGCCGGTATGCAGCGTAACGCGACGACGGGTGTGCTATTCTTCGACATAGCGAAAGCCTTCGACAAAGTCTGGCACAACGGCTTGTTATACAAGCTTTACCAACTAGGAGTGCCAGATCGTCTCGTACTCATCTTACGAGACTTTTTGTCGAATCGCACCTTCCGCTATCGCATCGAGGGTGCACTCTCGTCCCCTCACCCTATTCGCGCCGGTGTCCCTCAGGGTTCCGTCATATCTCCTCTAGTTTTCACGCTGTTCACCAGCGATATCCCACAGAGTAAAAAGGCTCAGTTGGCTCTCTTCGCCGACGACACTGCCGTTTACTATACCGGTCATTGTCCCAATGCTATAGCTCGTACTCTCCAAACCTCCGCAAACGTCTTAGGCGCTTGGTTCCGGAAATGGAGAATCGAGGTCAACCCCGATAAGAGTCAGGCGGTTCTCTTCTCGAGACGTCGTCGAGTCCCACCCCCCCTTCCCAGCCCGATCACTATGTACGGCAAGCCAATCCCTTGGGAGAAGCAAGCCAAATACCTAGGCGTGATCCTTGATAAAAACTTAACGTTCAAAGAGCACATTAAGGCTGTTCGCGCGCGCGCCGCTTTCGCTCTTGGTAGACTCCACTTTATTCTGACAGCCCGTTGCAAACTGTCACTTAAATGCAAGCTGCGCATCTACACCGCAGTCATCCGTCCCATCATGACCTATGCCTGCGTTGTATTCGCGCACGCTCACCCACGTCATCTCCATAAGATGCAGACCCTCCAGAACCGTTTCCTCAGAAAGGTCACGGGTGCCCCCTTCTATGTCCGTAATATAAATCTCCACATCGATCTTAAAATGCCTACCATAAACCAGTTCATGAAACGCTTATCGAAGCGTTTCTTTGACTGTGGCATAAAACACCCCAACCCCTTGATCTCAGCGGCCGCCCGCTACACTCCTTCCCGTATTAGTAGTATTCGCCGACCAAGGCATACCTTAATCGCCCCCGACGACGCCACTACCCTCCTGCAGGAGAGTAGTAAGGCAACCAGCACGCTTCATAAGCCCAAAACCCGATCGCCGTCCTACCGTCCTCGCCGCCGAGGCCCGCCGCGACGCCCAAATCTACGCCCCTCCCGACCCTTGCTCGAGCCAGCCCGCGCCGCTGAGCCTGTAGCTGTAAATTCGTCCCTAAATAATATCATTCCTGATCCAGCTAGTCATTTGCTGCCCTCTTCCAGCGACGCCCTAAGCCGAGGTTCGTACCCCACAGGGGGTGCCCTTAGCGTGTAGTCGCTTAGTTTTTAGTTAGTATTTAAGTTTAAGTCCTGGCTGGAGGCCTTAATTTATTAGGGAATCCACAGGCAAGTCCGTCTAAGCAGACGACAACCTCATAGGTTGACCTGCGAGATGCCATTTATAAAAAAAAAAAAAACGAGCTAGCGATCCATGGTGTTTCTGAAATTATTCCTGTTTTTGTTGTTGAAATTTGGACAAAAAACTAACTTTTCGACTGAAAAAAAAATATGAGTGAAACCGTAATTACTGCTACCAAACGGAACTCGAGCTCACGGAACGCACACCAGGATACCGGTAAGGCAGGTGAGTATCTTTCTAAATGAAGACCAACGTAGATTTTGATGAAAAATAAAGACATACAAATTCAATTTGTCTTTCGCGAAGAAAAGTATGTTGAAAATTTTACAAGTGTCTGAACGAAAAAAATATAGTTTTGAAGTTCTACATTGGCTAGGCGTACGCGCAGCCAGTCAAAAGACGCGTCTCCGAGCGAGCTAGAGATCCATATTGTTTCTGAAATTATTCCTGTTTTTGTTGTTGAAATTTGGACAAAAAACAAACTTTTCGACTGAAAAAAATTATGAGTGAAACCGTAATTATTGCTACCAAACGGAACTCGAGCTCACGGAACGCACACCAGAATACCGGTAAGGCAGTTGAGTATCTTTCTAAATGAAGACCAACGTAGATTTTGATGAAAAATAAAGACATACAAATTCAATTTGTCTTTCGCGAAGAAAAATATGTTGAAAATTTTACAAGTGTCTGAACGAAAAAAATATAGTTTTGAAGTTCTACATTGGCTAGGCGTACGCGCAGCCAGTCAAAAGACGCGTCTCCGAGCGAGCTAGCGATCCATGGTGTTTCTGAAATTATTCCTGTTTTTGTTGTTGAAATTTGGACAAAAAACAAACTTTTCGACTGAAAAAAATTATGAGTGAAACCGTAATTACTGCTACCAAACGGAACTCGAGCTCACGGAACGCACACCAGAATACCGGTAAGGCAGTTGAGTATCTTTCTAAATGAAGACCAACGTAGATTTTGATGAAAAATAAAGACATACAAATTCAATTTGTCTTTCGCGAAGAAAAGTATGTTGAAAATTTTACAAGTGTCTGAACGAAAATAATATATTTTTGAAGTTCTACATTGGCTAGGCGTACGCGCAGCCTGTCAAAAGACGCGTCTCCGAGCGAGCTAGAGATCCATATTGTTTCTGAAATTATTCCTGTTTTTGTTGTTGAAATTTGGACAAAAAACAAACTTTTCGACTGAAAAAAATTATGAGTGAAACCGTAATTATTGCTACCAAACGGAACTCGAGCTCACGGAACGCACACCAGAATACCGGTAAGGCAGGTGAGTATCTTTCTAAATGAAGACCAACGTAGATTTTGATGAAAAATAAAGACATACAAATTCAATTTGTCTTTCGCGAAGAAAAATATGTTGAAAATTTTACAAGTGTCTGAACGAAAAAAATATAGTTTTGAAGTTCTACATTGGCTAGGCGTACGCGCAGCCAGTCAAAAGACACGTCTCCGAGCGAGCTAGCGATCCATGGTGTTTCTGAAATTATTCCTGTTTTTGTTGTTGAAATTTGGACAAAAAACTAACTTTTCGACTGAAAAAAAATATGAGTGAAACCGTAATTACTGCTACCAAACGGAACTCGAGCTCACGGAACGCACACCAGAATACCGGTAAGGCAGGTGAGTATCTTTCTAAATGAAGACCAACGTAGATTTTGATGAAAAATAAAGACATACAAATTCAATTTGTCTTTCGCGAAGAAAAGTATGTTGAAAATTTTACAAGTGTCTGAACGAAAAAAATATAGTTTTGAAGTTCTACATTGGCTAGGCGTACGCGCAGCCAGTCAAAAGACGCGTCTCCGAGCGAGCTAGAGATCCATATTGTTTCTGAAATTATTCCTGTTTTTGTTGTTGAAATTTGGACAAAAAACAAACTTTTCGACTGAAAAAAATTATGAGTGAAACCGTAATTACTGCTACCAAACGGAACTCGAGCTCACGGAACGCACACCAGAATAACTGTAAGGCAGGTGAGTATCTTCCTAAATGAAGACCAACGTAGATTTTGATGAAAAATAAAGACATACAAATTCAATTTGTCTTTCGCGAAGAAAAGTATGTTGAAAATTTTACAAGTGTCTGAACGAAAATAATATATTTTTGAAGTTCTACATTGGCTAGGCGTACGCGCAGCCAGTCAAAAGACGCGTCTCCGAGCGAGCTAGCGATCCATGGTGTTTCTGAAATTATTCCTGTTTTTGTTGTTGAAATTTGGACAAAAAACTAACTTTTCGACTGAAAAAAAATATGAGTGAAACCGTAATTACTGCTACCAAACGGAACTCGAGCTCACGGAACGCACACCAGAATACCGGTAAGGCAGGTGAGTATCTTTCTAAATGAAGACCAACGTAGATTTTGATGAAAAATATAGACATACAAATTCAATTTGTCTTTCGCGAAGAAAAATATGTTGAAAATTTTACAAGTGTCTGAACGAAAAAAATATATTTTTGAAGTTCTACATTGGCTAGGCGTACGCGCAGCCAGTCAAAAGACACGTCTCCGAGCGAGCTAGCGATCCATGGTGTTTCTGAAATTATTCCTGTTTTTGTTGTTGAAATTTGGACAAAAAACTAACTTTTCGACTGAAAAAAAAATATGAGTGAAACCGTAATTACTGCTACCAAACGGAACTCGAGCTCACGGAACGCACACCAGGATACCGGTAAGGCAGGTGAGTATCTTTCTAAATGAAGACCAACGTAGATTTTGATGAAAAATAAAGACATACAAATTCAATTTGTCTTTCGCGAAGAAAAGTATGTTGAAAATTTTACAAGTGTCTGAACGAAAAAAATATAGTTTTGAAGTTCTACATTGGCTAGGCGTACGCGCAGCCAGTCAAAAGACGCGTCTCCGAGCGAGCTAGAGATCCATATTGTTTCTGAAATTATTCCTGTTTTTGTTGTTGAAATTTGGACAAAAAACAAACTTTTCGACTGAAAAAAATTATGAGTGAAACCGTAATTACTGCTACCAAACGGAACTCGAGCTCACGGAACGCACACCAGAATAACTGTAAGGCGGGTGAGTATCTTCCTAAATGAAGACCAACGTAGATTTTGATGAAAAATAAAGACATACAAATTCAATTTGTCTTTCGCGAAGAAAAGTATGTTGAAAATTTTACAAGTGTCTGAACGAAAATAATATATTTTTGAAGTTCTACATTGGCTAGGCGTACGCGCAGCCAGTCAAAAGACGCGTCTCCGAGCGAGCTAGCGATCCATGGTGTTTCTGAAATTATTCCTGTTTTTGTTGTTGAAATTTGGACAAAAAACTAACTTTACGACTGAAAAAAAATATGAGTGAAACCGTAATTACTGCTACCAAACGGAACTCGAGCTCACGGAACGCACACCAGAATACCGGTAAGGCAGGTGAGTATCTTTCTAAATGAAGACCAACGTAGATTTTGATGAAAAATATAGACATACAAATTCAATTTGTCTTTCGCGAAGAAAAATATGTTGAAAATTTTACAAGTGTCTGAACGAAAAAAATATAGATTTGAAGTTCTACATTGGCTAGGCGTACACGCAGCCTGTCAAAAGACGCGTCTCCGAGCGAGCTAGCGATCCATGTTAATTGTGAAATTATTCCTGTTTTTGTTGTTGAAATTTGGACAAAAAACTAACTTTTCGACTGAAAAACATTATGAGTGAAACCGTAATTACTGCTACCAAACGGAACTCGAGCTCACGGAACGCACACCACAATACCGGTAAGGCAGGTGAGTATCTTTCTAAATGAAGATCAACGTAGATTTTGATGAAAAATATAGACATACAAATTCAATTTGTCTTTCGCGAAGAAAAATATGTTGAAAATTTTACAAGTGTCTGAACGAAAAAAATATATTTTTGAAGTTCTACATTGGCTAGGCGTACGCGCAGCCAGTCAAAAGACGCGTCCCGAGCGAGCTAGCGATCCATGGTGTTTCTGAAATTATTCCTGTTTTTGTTGTTGAAATTTGGACAAAAAACTAACTTTTCGACTGAAAAAAAATATGAGTGAAACCGTAATTACTGCTACCAAACGGAACTCGAGCTCACGGAACGCACACCAGAATACCGGTAAGGCAGGTGAGTATCTTTCTAAATGAAGACCAACGTAGATTTTGATGAAAAATATAGACATACAAATTCAATTTGTCTTTCGCGAAGAAAAATATGTTGAAAATTTTACAAGTGTCTGAACGAAAAAAATATATTTTTGAAGTTCTACATTGGCTAGGCGTACGCGCAGCCAGTCAAAAGACACGTCTCCGAGCGAGCTAGCGATCCATGGTGTTTCTGAAATTATTCCTGTTTTTGTTGTTGAAATTTGGACAAAAAACTAACTTTTCGACTGAAAAAAAAATATGAGTGAAACCGTAATTACTGCTACCAAACGGAACTCGAGCTCACGGAACGCACACCAGAATACCGGTAAGGCAGGTGAGTATCTTTCTAAATGAAGACCAACGTAGATTTTGATGAAAAATAAAGACATACAAATTCAATTTGTCTTTCGCGAAGAAAAGTATGTTGAAAATTTTACAAGTGTCTGAACGAAAAAAATATAGTTTTGAAGTTCTACATTGGCTAGGCGTACGCGCAGCCAGTCAAAAGACGCGTCTCCGAGCGAGCTAGAGATCCATATTGTTTCTGAAATTATTCCTGTTTTTGTTGTTGAAATTTGGACAAAAAACAAACTTTTCGACTGAAAAAAATTATGAGTGAAACCGTAATTACTGCTACCAAACGGAACTCGAGCTCACGGAACGCACACCAGAATAACTGTAAGGCAGGTGAGTATCTTCCTAAATGAAGACCAACGTAGATTTTGATGAAAAATATAGACATACAAATTCAATTTGTCTTTCGCGAAGAAAAATATGTTGAAAATTTTACAAGTGTCTGAACGAAAAAAATATATTTTTGAAGTTCTACATTGGCTAGGCGTACGCGCAGCCAGTCAAAAGACGCATCTCCGAGCGAGCTAGAGATCCATGGTGTTTCTGAAATTATTCCTGTTTTTGTTGTTGAAATTTGGACAAAAAACTAACTTTTCGACTGAAAAAAAATATGAGTGAAACCGTAATTACTGCTACCAAACGGAACTCGAGCTCACGGAACGCACACCACAATACCGGTAAGGCAGGTGAGTATCTTTCTAAATGAAGATCAACGTAGATTTTGATGAAAAATATAGACATACAAATTCAATTTGTCTTTCGCGAAGAAAAATATGTTGAAAATTTTACAAGTGTCTGAACGAAAAAAATATATTTTTGAAGTTCTACATTGGCTAGGCGTACGCGCAGCCAGTCAAAAGACACGTCTCCGAGCGAGCTAGCGATCCATGGTGTTTCTGAAATTATTCCTGTTTTTGTTGTTGAAATTTGGACAAAAAACTAACTTTTCGACTGAAAAAAAATATGAGTGAAACCGTAATTACTGCTACCAAACGGAACTCGAGCTCACGGAACGCACACCAGAATACCGGTAAGGCAGGTGAGTATCTTTCTAAATGAAGACCAACGTAGATTTTGATGAAAAATAAAGACATACAAATTCAATTTGTCTTTCGCGAAGAAAAGTATGTTGAAAATTTTACAAGTGTCTGAACGAAAAAAATATAGTTTTGAAGTTCTACATTGGCTAGGCGTACGCGCAGCCAGTCAAAAGACGCATCTCCGAGCGAGCTAGAGATCCATATTGTTTCTGAAATTATTCCTGTTTTTGTTGTTGAAATTTGGACAAAAAACAAACTTTTCGACTGAAAAAAATTATGAGTGAAACCGTAATTACTGCTACCAAACGGAACTCGAGCTCACGGAACGCACACCAGAATAACTGTAAGGCAGGTGAGTATCTTCCTAAATGAAGACCAACGTAGATTTTGATGAAAAATATAGACATACAAATTCAATTTGTCTTTCGCGAAGAAAAATATGTTGAAAATTTTACAAGTGTCTGAACGAAAAAAATATAGTTTTGAAGTTCTACATTGGCTAGGCGTACGCGCAGCCAGTCAAAAGACGCGTCTCCGAGCGAGCTAGAGATCCATATTGTTTCTGAAATTATTCCTGTTTTTGTTGTTGAAATTTGGACAAAAAACAAACTTTTCGACTGAAAAAAATTATGAGTGAAACCGTAATTACTGCTACCAAACGGAACTCGAGCTCACGGAACGCACACCAGAATAACTGTAAGGCAGGTGAGTATCTTCCTAAATGAAGACCAACGTAGATTTTGATGAAAAATATAGACATACAAATTCAATTTGTCTTTCGCGAAGAAAAATATGTTGAAAATTTTACAAGTGTCTGAACGAAAAAAATATAGTTTTGAAGTTCTACATTGGCTAGGCGTACGCGCAGCCAGTCAAAAGACGCGTCTCCGAGCGAGCTAGCGATCCATGGTGTTTCTGAAATTATTCCTGTTTTTGTTGTTGAAATTTGGACAAAAAACTAACTTTTCGACTGAAAAAAATTATGAGTGAAACCGTAATTACTGCTACCAAACGGAACTCGAGCTCACGGAACGCACACCAGAATACCGGTAAGGCAGGTGAGTATCTTTCTAAATGAAGACCAACGTAGATTTTGATGAAAAATAAAGACATACAAATTCAATTTGTCTTTCGCGAAGAAAAATATGTTGAAAATTTTACAAGTGTCTGAACGAAAAAAATATATTTTTGAAGTTCTACATTGGCTAGGCGTACGCGCAGCCAGTCAAAAGACACGTCTCCGAGCGAGCTAGCGATCCATGGTGTTTCTGAAATTATTCCTGTTTTTGTTGTTGAAATTTGGACAAAAAACTAACTTTTCGACTGAAAAAAAATATGAGTGAAACCGTAATTACTGCTACCAAACGGAACTCGAGCTCACGGAACGCACACCACAATACCGGTAAGGCAGGTGAGTATCTTTCTAAATGAAGATCAACGTAGATTTTGATGAAAAATATAGACATACAAATTCAATTTGTCTTTCGCGAAGAAAAATATGTTGAAAATTTTACAAGTGTCTGAACGAAAAAAATATATTTTTGAAGTTCTACATTGGCTAGGCGTACGCGCAGCCAGTCAAAAGACACGTCTCCGAGCGAGCTAGCGATCCATGGTGTTTCTGAAATTATTCCTGTTTTTGTTGTTGAAATTTGGACAAAAAACTAACTTTTCGACTGAAAAAAAATATGAGTGAAACCGTAATTACTGCTACCAAACGGAACTCGAGCTCACGGAACGCACACCAGAATACCGGTAAGGCAGGTGAGTATCTTTCTAAATGAAGACCAACGTAGATTTTGATGAAAAATAAAGACATACAAATTCAATTTGTCTTTCGCGAAGAAAAGTATGTTGAAAATTTTACAAGTGTCTGAACGAAAAAAATATAGTTTTGAAGTTCTACATTGGCTAGGCGTACGCGCAGCCAGTCAAAAGACGCATCTCCGAGCGAGCTAGAGATCCATATTGTTTCTGAAATTATTCCTGTTTTTGTTGTTGAAATTTGGACAAAAAACAAACTTTTCGACTGAAAAAAATTATGAGTGAAACCGTAATTACTGCTACCAAACGGAACTCGAGCTCACGGAACGCACACCAGAATAACTGTAAGGCAGGTGAGTATCTTCCTAAATGAAGACCAACGTAGATTTTGATGAAAAATAAAGACATACAAATTCAATTTGTCTTTCGCGAAGAAAAGTATGTTGAAAATTTTACAAGTGTCTGAACGAAAATAATATATTTTTGAAGTTCTACATTGGCTAGGCGTACGCGCAGCCAGTCAAAAGACGCGTCTCCGAGCGAGCTAGCGATCCATGGTGTTTCTGAAATTATTCCTGTTTTTGTTGTTGAAATTTGGACAAAAAACTAACTTTTCGACTGAAAAAAAATATGAGTGAAACCGTAATTACTGCTACCAAACGGAACTCGAGCTCACGGAACGCACACCAGAATACCGGTAAGGCAGGTGAGTATCTTTATCCTCAGGCACGCTGTAATTGTGAGGAAGGATAATTATAAAAATCTATCACAACATACATTTATTGTACGTGCTGTCAAAATACTCGGACAATATTACAAACGTAAAATTATAAAGAGTACTTTAGATGCATACACATTCACAGTATACAAAATAATGTTGTCGGTGTATACCTAAGAAAATATACCTAACAGAAATTACGTTGGCATGGCTGTGGTGGTGTTTTAAACAATCGCGATGTTTAAACAATGTAAGTAAACAAACAAACAAACAAACAAACATACATACATACATACATAATAAGCAGGAAATGGGGAAAAGGTTTAGAAACCTTTTATAATTATGACATTATATACCAATTAGATAAAAAATCTCATTGAAATGTATTATGGATATGGTGTATTGTAGTTTTCTAGAAATTTTATTACTATAAAAATTTACGTAGATTTTGATGAAAAATATAGACATACAAATTCAATTTGTCTTTCGCGAAGAAAAATATGTTGAAAATTTTACAAGTGTCTGAACGAAAAAAATATATTTTTGAAGTTCTACATTGGCTAGGCGTACGCGCAGCCAGTCAAAAGACACGTCTCCGAGCGAGCTAGCGATCCATGGTGTTTCTGAAATTATTCCTGTTTTTGTTGTTGAAATTTGGACAAAAAACAAACTTTTCGACTGAAAAAAATTATGAGTGAAACCGTAATTACTGCTACCAAACGGAACTCGAGCTCACGGAACGCACACCAGAATAACTGTAAGGCAGGTGAGTATCTTCCTAAATGAAGACCAACGTAGATTTTGATGAAAAATATAGACATACAAATTCAATTTGTCTTTCGCGAAGAAAAATATGTTGAAAATTTTACAAGTGTCTGAACGAAAAAAATATATTTTTGAAGTTCTACATTGGCTAGGCGTACGCGCAGCCAGTCAAAAGACACGTCTCCGAGCGAGCTAGCGATCCATGGTGTTTCTGAAATTATTCCTGTTTTTGTTGTTGAAATTTGGACAAAAAACTAACTTTTCGACTGAAAAAAAATATGAGTGAAACCGTAATTACTGCTACCAAACGGAACTCGAGCTCACGGAACGCACACCAGAATACCGGTAAGGCAGGTGAGTATCTTTCTAAATGAAGACCAACGTAGATTTTGATGAAAAATAAAGACATACAAATTCAATTTGTCTTTCGCGAAGAAAAGTATGTTGAAAATTTTACAAGTGTCTGAACGAAAAAAATATAGTTTTGAAGTTCTACATTGGCTAGGCGTACGCGCAGCCAGTCAAAAGACGCATCTCCGAGCGAGCTAGAGATCCATATTGTTTCTGAAATTATTCCTGTTTTTGTTGTTGAAATTTGGACAAAAAACAAACTTTTCGACTGAAAAAAATTATGAGTGAAACCGTAATTACTGCTACCAAACGGAACTCGAGCTCACGGAACGCACACCAGAATAACTGTAAGGCAGGTGAGTATCTTCCTAAATGAAGACCAACGTAGATTTTGATGAAAAATAAAGACATACAAATTCAATTTGTCTTTCGCGAAGAAAAGTATGTTGAAAATTTTACAAGTGTCTGAACGAAAATAATATATTTTTGAAGTTCTACATTGGCTAGGCGTACGCGCAGCCAGTCAAAAGACGCGTCCCGAGCGAGCTAGCGATCCATGGTGTTTCTGAAATTATTCCTGTTTTTGTTGTTGAAATTTGGACAAAAAACTAACTTTTCGACTGAAAAAAAATATGAGTGAAACCGTAATTACTGCTACCAAACGGAACTCGAGCTCACGGAACGCACACCAGAATACCGGTAAGGCAGGTGAGTATCTTTCTAAATGAAGACCAACGTAGATTTTGATGAAAAATATAGACATACAAATTCAATTTGTCTTTCGCGAAGAAAAATATGTTGAAAATTTTACAAGTGTCTGAACGAAAAAAATATATTTTTGAAGTTCTACATTGGCTAGGCGTACGCGCAGCCAGTCAAAAGACACGTCTCCGAGCGAGCTAGCGATCCATGGTGTTTCTGAAATTATTCCTGTTTTTGTTGTTGAAATTTGGACAAAAAACTAACTTTTCGACTGAAAAAAAAATATGAGTGAAACCGTAATTACTGCTACCAAACGGAACTCGAGCTCACGGAACGCACACCAGAATACCGGTAAGGCAGGTGAGTATCTTTCTAAATGAAGACCAACGTAGATTTTGATGAAAAATAAAGACATACAAATTCAATTTGTCTTTCGCGAAGAAAAGTATGTTGAAAATTTTACAAGTGTCTGAACGAAAAAAATATAGTTTTGAAGTTCTACATTGGCTAGGCGTACGCGCAGCCAGTCAAAAGACGCGTCTCCGAGCGAGCTAGAGATCCATATTGTTTCTGAAATTATTCCTGTTTTTGTTGTTGAAATTTGGACAAAAAACAAACTTTTCGACTGAAAAAAATTATGAGTGAAACCGTAATTACTGCTACCAAACGGAACTCGAGCTCACGGAACGCACACCAGAATAACTGTAAGGCAGGTGAGTATCTTCCTAAATGAAGACCAACGTAGATTTTGATGAAAAATATAGACATACAAATTCAATTTGTCTTTCGCGAAGAAAAATATGTTGAAAATTTTACAAGTGTCTGAACGAAAAAAATATATTTTTGAAGTTCTACATTGGCTAGGCGTACGCGCAGCCAGTCAAAAGACGCATCTCCGAGCGAGCTAGAGATCCATGGTGTTTCTGAAATTATTCCTGTTTTTGTTGTTGAAATTTGGACAAAAAACTAACTTTTCGACTGAAAAAAAATATGAGTGAAACCGTAATTACTGCTACCAAACGGAACTCGAGCTCACGGAACGCACACCACAATACCGGTAAGGCAGGTGAGTATCTTTCTAAATGAAGATCAACGTAGATTTTGATGAAAAATATAGACATACAAATTCAATTTGTCTTTCGCGAAGAAAAATATGTTGAAAATTTTACAAGTGTCTGAACGAAAAAAATATATTTTTGAAGTTCTACATTGGCTAGGCGTACGCGCAGCCAGTCAAAAGACACGTCTCCGAGCGAGCTAGCGATCCATGGTGTTTCTGAAATTATTCCTGTTTTTGTTGTTGAAATTTGGACAAAAAACTAACTTTTCGACTGAAAAAAAATATGAGTGAAACCGTAATTACTGCTACCAAACGGAACTCGAGCTCACGGAACGCACACCAGAATACCGGTAAGGCAGGTGAGTATCTTTCTAAATGAAGACCAACGTAGATTTTGATGAAAAATAAAGACATACAAATTCAATTTGTCTTTCGCGAAGAAAAGTATGTTGAAAATTTTACAAGTGTCTGAACGAAAAAAATATAGTTTTGAAGTTCTACATTGGCTAGGCGTACGCGCAGCCAGTCAAAAGACGCATCTCCGAGCGAGCTAGAGATCCATATTGTTTCTGAAATTATTCCTGTTTTTGTTGTTGAAATTTGGACAAAAAACAAACTTTTCGACTGAAAAAAATTATGAGTGAAACCGTAATTACTGCTACCAAACGGAACTCGAGCTCACGGAACGCACACCAGAATAACTGTAAGGCAGGTGAGTATCTTCCTAAATGAAGACCAACGTAGATTTTGATGAAAAATAAAGACATACAAATTCAATTTGTCTTTCGCGAAGAAAAGTATGTTGAAAATTTTACAAGTGTCTGAACGAAAATAATATATTTTTGAAGTTCTACATTGGCTAGGCGTACGCGCAGCCAGTCAAAAGACGCGTCCCGAGCGAGCTAGCGATCCATGGTGTTTCTGAAATTATTCCTGTTTTTGTTGTTGAAATTTGGACAAAAAACTAACTTTTCGACTGAAAAAAAATATGAGTGAAACCGTAATTACTGCTACCAAACGGAACTCGAGCTCACGGAACGCACACCAGAATACCGGTAAGGCAGGTGAGTATCTTTCTAAATGAAGACCAACGTAGATTTTGATGAAAAATATAGACATACAAATTCAATTTGTCTTTCGCGAAGAAAAATATGTTGAAAATTTTACAAGTGTCTGAACGAAAAAAATATATTTTTGAAGTTCTACATTGGCTAGGCGTACGCGCAGCCAGTCAAAAGACACGTCTCCGAGCGAGCTAGCGATCCATGGTGTTTCTGAAATTATTCCTGTTTTTGTTGTTGAAATTTGGACAAAAAACTAACTTTTCGACTGAAAAAAAAATATGAGTGAAACCGTAATTACTGCTACCAAACGGAACTCGAGCTCACGGAACGCACACCAGAATACCGGTAAGGCAGGTGAGTATCTTTCTAAATGAAGACCAACGTAGATTTTGATGAAAAATAAAGACATACAAATTCAATTTGTCTTTCGCGAAGAAAAGTATGTTGAAAATTTTACAAGTGTCTGAACGAAAAAAATATAGTTTTGAAGTTCTACATTGGCTAGGCGTACGCGCAGCCAGTCAAAAGACGCGTCTCCGAGCGAGCTAGAGATCCATATTGTTTCTGAAATTATTCCTGTTTTTGTTGTTGAAATTTGGACAAAAAACAAACTTTTCGACTGAAAAAAATTATGAGTGAAACCGTAATTACTGCTACCAAACGGAACTCGAGCTCACGGAACGCACACCAGAATAACTGTAAGGCAGGTGAGTATCTTCCTAAATGAAGACCAACGTAGATTTTGATGAAAAATATAGACATACAAATTCAATTTGTCTTTCGCGAAGAAAAATATGTTGAAAATTTTACAAGTGTCTGAACGAAAAAAATATATTTTTGAAGTTCTACATTGGCTAGGCGTACGCGCAGCCAGTCAAAAGACGCATCTCCGAGCGAGCTAGAGATCCATGGTGTTTCTGAAATTATTCCTGTTTTTGTTGTTGAAATTTGGACAAAAAACTAACTTTTCGACTGAAAAAAAATATGAGTGAAACCGTAATTACTGCTACCAAACGGAACTCGAGCTCACGGAACGCACACCACAATACCGGTAAGGCAGGTGAGTATCTTTCTAAATGAAGATCAACGTAGATTTTGATGAAAAATATAGACATACAAATTCAATTTGTCTTTCGCGAAGAAAAATATGTTGAAAATTTTACAAGTGTCTGAACGAAAAAAATATATTTTTGAAGTTCTACATTGGCTAGGCGTACGCGCAGCCAGTCAAAAGACACGTCTCCGAGCGAGCTAGCGATCCATGGTGTTTCTGAAATTATTCCTGTTTTTGTTGTTGAAATTTGGACAAAAAACTAACTTTTCGACTGAAAAAAAATATGAGTGAAACCGTAATTACTGCTACCAAACGGAACTCGAGCTCACGGAACGCACACCAGAATACCGGTAAGGCAGGTGAGTATCTTTCTAAATGAAGACCAACGTAGATTTTGATGAAAAATAAAGACATACAAATTCAATTTGTCTTTCGCGAAGAAAAGTATGTTGAAAATTTTACAAGTGTCTGAACGAAAAAAATATAGTTTTGAAGTTCTACATTGGCTAGGCGTACGCGCAGCCAGTCAAAAGACGCATCTCCGAGCGAGCTAGAGATCCATATTGTTTCTGAAATTATTCCTGTTTTTGTTGTTGAAATTTGGACAAAAAACAAACTTTTCGACTGAAAAAAATTATGAGTGAAACCGTAATTACTGCTACCAAACGGAACTCGAGCTCACGGAACGCACACCAGAATAACTGTAAGGCAGGTGAGTATCTTCCTAAATGAAGACCAACGTAGATTTTGATGAAAAATAAAGACATACAAATTCAATTTGTCTTTCGCGAAGAAAAGTATGTTGAAAATTTTACAAGTGTCTGAACGAAAATAATATATTTTTGAAGTTCTACATTGGCTAGGCGTACACGCAGCCTGTCAAAAGACGCGTCTCCGAGCGAGCTAGCGATCCATGTTAATTGTGAAATTATTCCTGTTTTTGTTGTTGAAATTTGGACAAAAAACTAACTTTTCGACTGAAAAACATTATGAGTGAAACCGTAATTACTGCTACCAAACGGAACTCGAGCTCACGGAACGCACACCACAATACCGGTAAGGCAGGTGAGTATCTTTCTAAATGAAGATCAACGTAGATTTTGATGAAAAATATAGACATACAAATTCAATTTGTCTTTCGCGAAGAAAAATATGTTGAAAATTTTACAAGTGTCTGAACGAAAAAAATATATTTTTGAAGTTCTACATTGGCTAGGCGTACGCGCAGCCAGTCAAAAGACACGTCTCCGAGCGAGCTAGCGATCCATGGTGTTTCTGAAATTATTCCTGTTTTTGTTGTTGAAATTTGGACAAAAAACTAACTTTTCGACTGAAAAAAAATATGAGTGAAACCGTAATTACTGCTACCAAACGGAACTCGAGCTCACGGAACGCACACCAGAATACCGGTAAGGCAGGTGAGTATCTTTCTAAATGAAGACCAACGTAGATTTTGATGAAAAATAAAGACATACAAATTCAATTTGTCTTTCGCGAAGAAAAGTATGTTGAAAATTTTACAAGTGTCTGAACGAAAAAAATATAGTTTTGAAGTTCTACATTGGCTAGGCGTACGCGCAGCCAGTCAAAAGACGCGTCTCCGAGCGAGCTAGAGATCCATATTGTTTCTGAAATTATTCCTGTTTTTGTTGTTGAAATTTGGACAAAAAACAAACTTTTCGACTGAAAAAAATTATGAGTGAAACCGTAATTACTGCTACCAAACGGAACTCGAGCTCACGGAACGCACACCAGAATAACTGTAAGGCAGGTGAGTATCTTCCTAAATGAAGACCAACGTAGATTTTGATGAAAAATAAAGACATACAAATTCAATTTGTCTTTCGCGAAGAAAAGTATGTTGAAAATTTTACAAGTGTCTGAACGAAAATAATATATTTTTGAAGTTCTACATTGGCTAGGCGTACGCGCAGCCAGTCAAAAGACGCGTCTCCGAGCGAGCTAGCGATCCATGGTGTTTCTGAAATTATTCCTGTTTTTGTTGTTGAAATTTGGACAAAAAACTAACTTTTCGACTGAAAAACATTATGAGTGAAACCGTAATTACTGCTACCAAACGGAACTCGAGCTCACGGAACGCACACCACAATACCGGTAAGGCAGGTGAGTATCTTTCTAAATGAAGACCAACGTAGATTTTGATGAAAAATATAGACACAAATTCAATTTGTCTTTCGCGAAGAAAAATATGTTGAAAATTTTACAAGTGTCTGAACGAAAAAAATATAGTTTTGAAGTTCTACATTGGCTAGGCGTACGCGCAGCCAGTCAAAAGACGCGTCTCCGAGCGAGCTAGCGATCCATGGTGTTTCTGAAATTATTCCTGTTTTTGTTGTTGAAATTTGGACAAAAAACTAACTTTTCGACTGAAAAAAATTATGAGTGAAACCGTAATTACTGCTACCAAACGGAACTCGAGCTCACGGAACGCACACCAGAATACCGGTAAGGCAGGTGAGTATCTTTCTAAATGAAGACCAACGTAGATTTTGATGAAAAATAAAGACATACAAATTCAATTTGTCTTTCGCGAAGAAAAGTATGTTGAAAATTTTACAAGTGTCTGAACGAAAAAAATATAGTTTTGAAGTTCTACATTGGCTAGGCGTACGCGCAGCCAGTCAAAAGACGCTTCTCCGAGCGAGCTAGAGATCCATATTGTTTCTGAAATTATTCCTGTTTTTGTTGTTGAAATTTGGACAAAAAAAAACTTTTCGACTGAAAAAAATTATGAGTGAAACCGTAATTACTGCTACCAAACGGAACTCGAGCTCACGGAACGCACACCAGAATAACTGTAAGGCAGGTGAGTATCTTCCTAAATGAAGACCAACGTAGATTTTGATGAAAAATAAAGACATACAAATTCAATTTGTCTTTCGCGAAGAAAAGTATGTTGAAAATTTTACAAGTGTCTGAACGAAAATAATATATTTTTGAAGTTCTACATTGGCTAGGCGTACGCGCAGCCAGTCAAAAGACGCGTCTCCGAGCGAGCTAGCGATCCATGGTGATTCTGAAATTATTCCTGTTTTTGTTGTTGAAATTTGGACAAAAAACTAACTTTACGACTGAAAAAAAATATGAGTGAAACCGTAATTACTGCTACCAAACGGAACTCGAGCTCACGGAACGCAATCCAGAATACCGGTAAGGCAGGTGAGTATCTTTCTAAATGAAGACCAACGTAGATTTTGATGAAAAATATAGACATACAAATTCAATTTGTCTTTCGCGAAGAAAAATATGTTGAAAATTTTACAAGTGTCTGAACGAAAAAAATATATTTTTGAAGTTCTACATTGGCTAGGCGTACGCGCAGCCAGTCAAAAGACACGTCTCCGAGCGAGCTAGCGATCCATGGTGTTTCTGAAATTATTCCTGTTTTTGTTGTTGAAATTTGGACAAAAAACTAACTTTTCGACTGAAAAAAAAATATGAGTGAAACCGTAATTACTGCTACCAAACGGAACTCGAGCTCACGGAACGCACACCAGAATACCGGTAAGGCAGGTGAGTATCTTTCTAAATGAAGACCAACGTAGATTTTGATGAAAAATAAAGACATACAAATTCAATTTGTCTTTCGCGAAGAAAAGTATGTTGAAAATTTTACAAGTGTCTGAACGAAAATAATATATTTTTGAAGTTCTACATTGGCTAGGCGTACGCGCAGCCAATCAAAAGACGCGTCTCCGAGCGAGCTAGCGATCCATGGTGTTTCTGAAATTATTCCTGTTTTTGTTGTTGAAATTTGGACAAAAAACTAACTTTACGACTGAAAAAAAATATGAGTGAAACCGTAATTACTGCTACCAAACGGAACTCGAGCTCACGGAACGCACACCAGAATACCGGTAAGGCAGGTGAGTATCTTTCTAAATGAAGACCAACGTAGATTTTGATGAAAAATATAGACATACAAATTCAATTTGTCTTTCGCGAAGAAAAATATGTTGAAAATTTTACAAGTGTCTTAACGAAAAAAATATAGATTTGAAGTTCTACATTGGCTAGGCGTACACGCAGCCTGTCAAAAGACGCGTCTCCGAGCGAGCTAGCGATCCATGTTAATTGTGAAATTATTCCTGTTTTTGTTGTTGAAATTTGGACAAAAAACTAACTTTTCGACTGAAAAACATTATGAGTGAAACCGTAATTACTGCTACCAAACGGAACTCGAGCTCACGGAACGCACACCACAATACCGGTAAGGCAGGTGAGTATCTTTCTAAATGAAGATCAACGTAGATTTTGATGAAAAATATAGACATACAAATTCAATTTGTCTTTCGCGAAGAAAAATATGTTGAAAATTTTACAAGTGTCTGAACGAAAAAAATATATTTTTGAAGTTCTACATTGGCTAGGCGTACGCGCAGCCAGTCAAAAGACACGTCTCCGAGCGAGCTAGCGATCCATGGTGTTTCTGAAATTATTCCTGTTTTTGTTGTTGAAATTTGGACAAAAAACTAACTTTTCGACTGAAAAAAAATATGAGTGAAACCGTAATTACTGCTACCAAACGGAACTCGAGCTCACGGAACGCACACCAGAATACCGGTAAGGCAGGTGAGTATCTTTCTAAATGAAGACCAACGTAGATTTTGATGAAAAATAAAGACATACAAATTCAATTTGTCTTTCGCGAAGAAAAGTATGTTGAAAATTTTACAAGTGTCTGAACGAAAAAAATATAGTTTTGAAGTTCTACATTGGCTAGGCGTACGCGCAGCCAGTCAAAAGACGCGTCTCCGAGCGAGCTAGAGATCCATATTGTTTCTGAAATTATTCCTGTTTTTGTTGTTGAAATTTGGACAAAAAACAAACTTTTCGACTGAAAAAAATTATGAGTGAAACCGTAATTACTGCTACCAAACGGAACTCGAGCTCACGGAACGCACACCAGAATAACTGTAAGGCAGGTGAGTATCTTCCTAAATGAAGACCAACGTAGATTTTGATGAAAAATAAAGACATACAAATTCAATTTGTCTTTCGCGAAGAAAAGTATGTTGAAAATTTAACAAGTGTCTGAACGAAAATAATATATTTTTGAAGTTCTACATTGGCTAGGCGTACGCGCAGCCAGTCAAAAGACGCGTCTCCGAGCGAGCTAGCGATCCATGGTGTTTCTGAAATTATTCCTGTTTTTGTTGTTGAAATTTGGACAAAAAACTAACTTTTCGACTGAAAAACATTATGAGTGAAACCGTAATTACTGCTACCAAACGGAACTCGAGCTCACGGAACGCACACCACAATACCGGTAAGGCAGGTGAGTATCTTTCTAAATGAAGATCAACGTAGATTTTGATGAAAAATATAGACATACAAATTCAATTTGTCTTTCGCGAAGAAAAATATTCGCCCCCGACGACGCCACTACCCTCCTCCAGGAGAGTAGTAAGGCAACCAGCACGCTTCATAAGCCCAAAACCCGATCGCCGTCCTACCGTCCTCGCCGCCGAGGCCCGCCGCGACGCCCAAATCTACGCCCCTCCCGACCCTTGCTCGAGCCAGCCCGCGCCGCTGAGCCTGTAGCTTTAAATTCGTCCCTAAATAATATCATTCCTGATCCAGCTAGTCATTTGCTGCCCTCTTCCAGCGACGCCCTAAGCCGAGGTTCGTACCCCACAGGGGGTGCCCTTAGCGTGTAGTCGCTTAGTTTTTAGTTAGTATTTAAGTTTAAGTCCTGGCTGGAGGCCTTAATTTATTAGGGAATCCACAGGCAAGTCCGTCTAAGCAGACGACAACCTCATAGGTTGACCTGCGAGATGCCATTTATAAAAAAAAAAAAAAAGCGAAGAAAAATATGTTGAAAATTTTACAAGTGTCTGAACGAAAAAAATATATTTTTGAAGTTCTACATTGGCTAGGCGTACGCGCAGCCAGTCAAAAGACACGTCTCCGAGCGAGCTAGCGATCCATGGTGTTTCTGAAATTATTCCTGTTTTTGTTGTTGAAATTTGGACAAAAAACTAACTCTTCGACTGAAAAAAAATATGAGTGAAACCGTAATTACTGCTACCAAACGGAACTCGAGCTCACGGAACGCACACCACAATACCGGTAAGGCAGGTGAGTATCTTTCTAAATGAAGATCAACGTAGATTTTGATGAAAAATATAGACATACAAATTCAATTTGTCTTTCGCGAAGAAAAGTATGTTGAAAATTTTACAAGTGTCTGAACGAAAAAAATATAGTTTTGAAGTTCTACATTGGCTAGGCGTACGCGCAGCCAGTCAAAAGACGCGTCTCCGAGCGAGCTAGAGATCCATATTGTTTCTGAAATTATTCCTGTTTTTGTTGTTGAAATTTGGACAAAAAACTAACTTTTCGACTGAAAAAAAATATGAGTGAAACCGTAATTACTGCTACCAAACGGAACTCGAGCTCACGGAACGCACACCAGAATACCGGTAAGGCAGGTGAGTATCTTTCTAAATGAAGACCAACGTAGATTTTGATGAAAAATAAAGACATACAAATTCAATTTGTCTTTCGCGAAGAAAAGTATGTTGAAAATTTTACAAGTGTCTGAACGAAAAAAATATAGTTTTGAAGTTCTACATTGGCTAGGCGTACGCGCAGCCAGTCAAAAGACGCGTCTCCGAGCGAGCTAGAGATCCATATTGTTTCTGAAATTATTCCTGTTTTTGTTGTTGAAATTTGGACAAAAAACAAACTTTTCGACTGAAAAAAATTATGAGTGAAACCGTAATTACTGCTACCAAACGGAACTCGAGCTCACGGAACGCACACCAGAATAACTGTAAGGCAGGTGAGTATCTTCCTAAATGAAGACCAACGTAGATTTTGATGAAAAATAAAGACATACAAATTCAATTTGTCTTTCGCGAAGAAAAGTATGTTGAAAATTTTACAAGTGTCTGAACGAAAATAATATATTTTTGAAGTTCTACATTGGCTAGGCGTACGCGCAGCCAGTCAAAAGACGCGTCTCCGAGCGAGCTAGCGATCCATGGTGTTTCTGAAATTATTCCTGTTTTTGTTGTTGAAATTTGGACAAAAAACTAACTTTTCGACTGAAAAACATTATGAGTGAAACCGTAATTACTGCTACCAAACGGAACTCGAGCTCACGGAACGCACACCACAATACCGGTAAGGCAGGTGAGTATCTTTCTAAATGAAGACCAACGTAGATTTTGATGAAAAATATAGACACAAATTCAATTTGTCTTTCGCGAAGAAAAATATGTTGAAAATTTTACAAGTGTCTGAACGAAAAAAATATAGTTTTGAAGTTCTACATTGGCTAGGCGTACGCGCAGCCAGTCAAAAGACGCGTCTCCGAGCGAGCTAGCGATCCATGGTGTTTCTGAAATTATTCCTGTTTTTGTTGTTGAAATTTGGACAAAAAACTAACTTTTCGACTGAAAAAAATTATGAGTGAAACCGTAATTACTGCTACCAAACGGAACTCGAGCTCACGGAACGCACACCAGAATACCGGTAAGGCAGGTGAGTATCTTTCTAAATGAAGACCAACGTAGATTTTGATGAAAAATAAAGACATACAAATTCAATTTGTCTTTCGCGAAGAAAAGTATGTTGAAAATTTTACAAGTGTCTGAACGAAAAAAATATAGTTTTGAAGTTCTACATTGGCTAGGCGTACGCGCAGCCAGTCAAAAGACGCTTCTCCGAGCGAGCTAGAGATCCATATTGTTTCTGAAATTATTCCTGTTTTTGTTGTTGAAATTTGGACAAAAAAAAACTTTTCGACTGAAAAAAATTATGAGTGAAACCGTAATTACTGCTACCAAACGGAACTCGAGCTCACGGAACGCACACCAGAATAACTGTAAGGCAGGTGAGTATCTTCCTAAATGAAGACCAACGTAGATTTTGATGAAAAATAAAGACATACAAATTCAATTTGTCTTTCGCGAAGAAAAGTATGTTGAAAATTTTACAAGTGTCTGAACGAAAATAATATATTTTTGAAGTTCTACATTGGCTAGGCGTACGCGCAGCCAGTCAAAAGACGCGTCTCCGAGCGAGCTAGCGATCCATGGTGATTCTGAAATTATTCCTGTTTTTGTTGTTGAAATTTGGACAAAAAACTAACTTTACGACTGAAAAAAAATATGAGTGAAACCGTAATTACTGCTACCAAACGGAACTCGAGCTCACGGAACGCAATCCAGAATACCGGTAAGGCAGGTGAGTATCTTTCTAAATGAAGACCAACGTAGATTTTGATGAAAAATATAGACATACAAATTCAATTTGTCTTTCGCGAAGAAAAATATGTTGAAAATTTTACAAGTGTCTGAACGAAAAAAATATATTTTTGAAGTTCTACATTGGCTAGGCGTACGCGCAGCCAGTCAAAAGACACGTCTCCGAGCGAGCTAGCGATCCATGGTGTTTCTGAAATTATTCCTGTTTTTGTTGTTGAAATTTGGACAAAAAACTAACTTTTCGACTGAAAAAAAAATATGAGTGAAACCGTAATTACTGCTACCAAACGGAACTCGAGCTCACGGAACGCACACCAGAATACCGGTAAGGCAGGTGAGTATCTTTCTAAATGAAGACCAACGTAGATTTTGATGAAAAATAAAGACATACAAATTCAATTTGTCTTTCGCGAAGAAAAGTATGTTGAAAATTTTACAAGTGTCTGAACGAAAATAATATATTTTTGAAGTTCTACATTGGCTAGGCGTACGCGCAGCCAATCAAAAGACGCGTCTCCGAGCGAGCTAGCGATCCATGGTGTTTCTGAAATTATTCCTGTTTTTGTTGTTGAAATTTGGACAAAAAACTAACTTTACGACTGAAAAAAAATATGAGTGAAACCGTAATTACTGCTACCAAACGGAACTCGAGCTCACGGAACGCACACCAGAATACCGGTAAGGCAGGTGAGTATCTTTCTAAATGAAGACCAACGTAGATTTTGATGAAAAATATAGACATACAAATTCAATTTGTCTTTCGCGAAGAAAAATATGTTGAAAATTTTACAAGTGTCTTAACGAAAAAAATATAGATTTGAAGTTCTACATTGGCTAGGCGTACACGCAGCCTGTCAAAAGACGCGTCTCCGAGCGAGCTAGCGATCCATGTTAATTGTGAAATTATTCCTGTTTTTGTTGTTGAAATTTGGACAAAAAACTAACTTTTCGACTGAAAAACATTATGAGTGAAACCGTAATTACTGCTACCAAACGGAACTCGAGCTCACGGAACGCACACCACAATACCGGTAAGGCAGGTGAGTATCTTTCTAAATGAAGATCAACGTAGATTTTGATGAAAAATATAGACATACAAATTCAATTTGTCTTTCGCGAAGAAAAATATGTTGAAAATTTTACAAGTGTCTGAACGAAAAAAATATATTTTTGAAGTTCTACATTGGCTAGGCGTACGCGCAGCCAGTCAAAAGACACGTCTCCGAGCGAGCTAGCGATCCATGGTGTTTCTGAAATTATTCCTGTTTTTGTTGTTGAAATTTGGACAAAAAACTAACTTTTCGACTGAAAAAAAATATGAGTGAAACCGTAATTACTGCTACCAAACGGAACTCGAGCTCACGGAACGCACACCAGAATACCGGTAAGGCAGGTGAGTATCTTTCTAAATGAAGACCAACGTAGATTTTGATGAAAAATAAAGACATACAAATTCAATTTGTCTTTCGCGAAGAAAAGTATGTTGAAAATTTTACAAGTGTCTGAACGAAAAAAATATAGTTTTGAAGTTCTACATTGGCTAGGCGTACGCGCAGCCAGTCAAAAGACGCGTCTCCGAGCGAGCTAGAGATCCATATTGTTTCTGAAATTATTCCTGTTTTTGTTGTTGAAATTTGGACAAAAAACAAACTTTTCGACTGAAAAAAATTATGAGTGAAACCGTAATTACTGCTACCAAACGGAACTCGAGCTCACGGAACGCACACCAGAATAACTGTAAGGCAGGTGAGTATCTTCCTAAATGAAGACCAACGTAGATTTTGATGAAAAATAAAGACATACAAATTCAATTTGTCTTTCGCGAAGAAAAGTATGTTGAAAATTTAACAAGTGTCTGAACGAAAATAATATATTTTTGAAGTTCTACATTGGCTAGGCGTACGCGCAGCCAGTCAAAAGACGCGTCTCCGAGCGAGCTAGCGATCCATGGTGTTTCTGAAATTATTCCTGTTTTTGTTGTTGAAATTTGGACAAAAAACTAACTTTTCGACTGAAAAACATTATGAGTGAAACCGTAATTACTGCTACCAAACGGAACTCGAGCTCACGGAACGCACACCACAATACCGGTAAGGCAGGTGAGTATCTTTCTAAATGAAGATCAACGTAGATTTTGATGAAAAATATAGACATACAAATTCAATTTGTCTTTCGCGAAGAAAAATATGTTGAAAATTTTACAAGTGTCTGAACGAAAAAAATATATTTTTGAAGTTCTACATTGGCTAGGCGGTCGCGCAGCCAGTCAAAAGACACGTCTCCGAGCGAGCTAGCGATCCATGGTGTTTCTGAAATTATTCCTGTTTTTGTTGTTGAAATTTGGACAAAAAACTAACTCTTCGACTGAAAAAAAATATGAGTGAAACCGTAATTACTGCTACCAAACGGAACTCGAGCTCACGGAACGCACACCACAATACCGGTAAGGCAGGTGAGTATCTTTCTAAATGAAGATCAACGTAGATTTTGATGAAAAATATAGACATACAAATTCAATTTGTCTTTCGCGAAGAAAAGTATGTTGAAAATTTTACAAGTGTCTGAACGAAAAAAATATAGTTTTGAAGTTCTACATTGGCTAGGCGTACGCGCAGCCAGTCAAAAGACGCGTCTCCGAGCGAGCTAGAGATCCATATTGTTTCTGAAATTATTCCTGTTTTTGTTGTTGAAATTTGGACAAAAAACAAACTTTTCGACTGAAAAAAATTATGAGTGAAACCGTAATTACTGCTACCAAACGGAACTCGAGCTCACGGAACGCACACCAGAATAACTGTAAGGCAGGTGAGTATCTTCCTAAATGAAGACCAACGTAGATTTTGATGAAAAATAAAGACATACAAATTCAATTTGTCTTTCGCGAAGAAAAGTATGTTGAAAATTTTACAAGTGTCTGAACGAAAATAATATATTTTTGAAGTTCTACATTGGCTAGGCGTACGCGCAGCCAGTCAAAAGACGCGTCTCCGAGCGAGCTAGCGATCCATGGTGTTTCTGAAATTATTCCTGTTTTTGTTGTTGAAATTTGGACAAAAAACTAACTTTTCGACTGAAAAACATTATGAGTGAAACCGTAATTACTGCTACCAAACGGAACTCGAGCTCACGGAACGCACACCACAATACCGGTAAGGCAGGTGAGTATCTTTCTAAATGAAGATCAACGTAGATTTTGATGAAAAATATAGACATACAAATTCAATTTGTCTTTCGCGAAGAAAAATATGTTGAAAATTTTACAAGTGTCTGAACGAAAAAAATATATTTTTGAAGTTCTACATTGGCTAGGCGTACGCGCAGCCAGTCAAAAGACACGTCTCCGAGCGAGCTAGCGATCCATGGTGTTTCTGAAATTATTCCTGTTTTTGTTGTTGAAATTTGGACAAAAAACTAACTTTTCGACTGAAAAAAAAATATGAGTGAAACCGTAATTACTGCTACCAAACGGAACTCGAGCTCACGGAACGCACACCAGAATACCGGTAAGGCAGGTGAGTATCTTTCTAAATGAAGACCAACGTAGATTTTGATGAAAAATAAAGACATACAAATTCAATTTGTCTTTCGCGAAGAAAAGTATGTTGAAAATTTTACAAGTGTCTGAACGAAAATAATATATTTTTGAAGTTCTACATTGGCTAGGCGTACGCGCAGCCAATCAAAAGACGCGTCTCCGAGCGAGCTAGCGATCCATGGTGTTTCTGAAATTATTCCTGTTTTTGTTGTTGAAATTTGGACAAAAAACTAACTTTACGACTGAAAAAAAATATGAGTGAAACCGTAATTACTGCTACCAAACGGAACTCGAGCTCACGGAACGCACACCAGAATACCGGTAAGGCAGGTGAGTATCTTTCTAAATGAAGACCAACGTAGATTTTGATGAAAAATATAGACATACAAATTCAATTTGTCTTTCGCGAAGAAAAATATGTTGAAAATTTTACAAGTGTCTGAACGAAAAAAATATAGATTTGAAGTTCTACATTGGCTAGGCGTACACGCAGCCTGTCAAAAGACGCGTCTCCGAGCGAGCTAGCGATCCATGTTAATTGTGAAATTATTCCTGTTTTTGTTGTTGAAATTTGGACAAAAAACTAACTTTTCGACTGAAAAACATTATGAGTGAAACCGTAATTACTGCTACCAAACGGAACTCGAGCTCACGGAACGCACACCACAATACCGGTAAGGCAGGTGAGTATCTTTCTAAATGAAGATCAACGTAGATTTTGATGAAAAATAAAGACATACAAATTCAATTTGTCTTTCGCGAAGAAAAGTATGTTGAAAATTTTACAAGTGTCTGAACGAAAAAAATATATTTTTGAAGTTCTACATTGGCTAGGCGTACGCGCAGCCAGTCAAAAGACACGTCTCCGAGCGAGCTAGCGATCCATGGTGTTTCTGAAATTATTCCTGTTTTTGTTGTTGAAATTTGGACAAAAAACTAACTTTTCGACTGAAAAAAAATATGAGTGAAACCGTAATTACTGCTACCAAACGGAACTCGAGCTCACGGAACGCACACCAGAATACCGGTAAGGCAGGTGAGTATCTTTCTAAATGAAGACCAACGTAGATTTTGATGAAAAATAAAGACATACAAATTCAATTTGTCTTTCGCGAAGAAAAGTATGTTGAAAATTTTACAAGTGTCTGAACGAAAAAAATATAGTTTTGAAGTTCTACATTGGCTAGGCGTACGCGCAGCCAGTCAAAAGACGCGTCTCCGAGCGAGCTAGAGATCCATATTGTTTCTGAAATTATTCCTGTTTTTGTTGTTGAAATTTGGACAAAAAACAAACTTTTCGACTGAAAAAAATTATGAGTGAAACCGTAATTACTGCTACCAAACGGAACTCGAGCTCACGGAACGCACACCAGAATAACTGTAAGGCAGGTGAGTATCTTCCTAAATGAAGACCAACGTAGATTTTGATGAAAAATAAAGACATACAAATTCAATTTGTCTTTCGCGAAGAAAAGTATGTTGAAAATTTTACAAGTGTCTGAACGAAAATAATATATTTTTGAAGTTCTACATTGGCTAGGCGTACGCGCAGCCAGTCAAAAGACGCGTCTCCGAGCGAGCTAGCGATCCATGGTGTTTCTGAAATTATTCCTGTTTTTGTTGTTGAAATTTGGACAAAAAACTAACTTTTCGACTGAAAAACATTATGAGTGAAACCGTAATTACTGCTACCAAACGGAACTCGAGCTCACGGAACGCACACCACAATACCGGTAAGGCAGGTGAGTATCTTTCTAAATGAAGATCAACGTAGATTTTGATGAAAAATATAGACATACAAATTCAATTTGTCTTTCGCGAAGAAAAATATGTTGAAAATTTTACAAGTGTCTGAACGAAAAAAATATATTTTTGAAGTTCTACATTGGCTAGGCGTACGCGCAGCCAGTCAAAAGACACGTCTCCGAGCGAGCTAGCGATCCATGGTGTTTCTGAAATTATTCCTGTTTTTGTTGTTGAAATTTGGACAAAAAACTAACTTTTCGACTGAAAAAAAAATATGAGTGAAACCGTAATTACTGCTACCAAACGGAACTCGAGCTCACGGAACGCACACCAGAATACCGGTAAGGCAGGTGAGTATCTTTCTAAATGAAGACCAACGTAGATTTTGATGAAAAATAAAGACATACAAATTCAATTTGTCTTTCGCGAAGAAAAGTATGTTGAAAATTTTACAAGTGTCTGAACGAAAATAATATATTTTTGAAGTTCTACATTGGCTAGGCGTACGCGCAGCCAATCAAAAGACGCGTCTCCGAGCGAGCTAGCGATCCATGGTGTTTCTGAAATTATTCCTGTTTTTGTTGTTGAAATTTGGACAAAAAACTAACTTTACGACTGAAAAAAAATATGAGTGAAACCGTAATTACTGCTACCAAACGGAACTCGAGCTCACGGAACGCACACCAGAATACCGGTAAGGCAGGTGAGTATCTTTCTAAATGAAGACCAACGTAGATTTTGATGAAAAATATAGACATACAAATTCAATTTGTCTTTCGCGAAGAAAAATATGTTGAAAATTTTACAAGTGTCTGAACGAAAAAAATATAGATTTGAAGTTCTACATTGGCTAGGCGTACACGCAGCCTGTCAAAAGACGCGTCTCCGAGCGAGCTAGCGATCCATGTTAATTGTGAAATTATTCCTGTTTTTGTTGTTGAAATTTGGACAAAAAACTAACTTTTCGACTGAAAAACATTATGAGTGAAACCGTAATTACTGCTACCAAACGGAACTCGAGCTCACGGAACGCACACCACAATACCGGTAAGGCAGGTGAGTATCTTTCTAAATGAAGATCAACGTAGATTTTGATGAAAAATAAAGACATACAAATTCAATTTGTCTTTCGCGAAGAAAAGTATGTTGAAAATTTTACAAGTGTCTGAACGAAAAAAATATATTTTTGAAGTTCTACATTGGCTAGGCGTACGCGCAGCCAGTCAAAAGACACGTCTCCGAGCGAGCTAGCGATCCATGGTGTTTCTGAAATTATTCCTGTTTTTGTTGTTGAAATTTGGACAAAAAACTAACTTTTCGACTGAAAAAAAATATGAGTGAAACCGTAATTACTGCTACCAAACGGAACTCGAGCTCACGGAACGCACACCAGAATACCGGTAAGGCAGGTGAGTATCTTTCTAAATGAAGACCAACGTAGATTTTGATGAAAAATAAAGACATACAAATTCAATTTGTCTTTCGCGAAGAAAAGTATGTTGAAAATTTTACAAGTGTCTGAACGAAAAAAATATAGTTTTGAAGTTCTACATTGGCTAGGCGTACGCGCAGCCAGTCAAAAGACGCGTCTCCGAGCGAGCTAGAGATCCATATTGTTTCTGAAATTATTCCTGTTTTTGTTGTTGAAATTTGGACAAAAAACAAACTTTTCGACTGAAAAAAATTATGAGTGAAACCGTAATTACTGCTACCAAACGGAACTCGAGCTCACGGAACGCACACCAGAATAACTGTAAGGCAGGTGAGTATCTTCCTAAATGAAGACCAACGTAGATTTTGATGAAAAATAAAGACATACAAATTCAATTTGTCTTTCGCGAAGAAAAGTATGTTGAAAATTTTACAAGTGTCTGAACGAAAATAATATATTTTTGAAGTTCTACATTGGCTAGGCGTACGCGCAGCCAGTCAAAAGACGCGTCTCCGAGCGAGCTAGCGATCCATGGTGTTTCTGAAATTATTCCTGTTTTTGTTGTTGAAATTTGGACAAAAAACTAACTTTTCGACTGAAAAACATTATGAGTGAAACCGTAATTACTGCTACCAAACGGAACTCGAGCTCACGGAACGCACACCACAATACCGGTAAGGCAGGTGAGTATCTTTCTAAATGAAGATCAACGTAGATTTTGATGAAAAATATAGACATACAAATTCAATTTGTCTTTCGCGAAGAAAAATATGTTGAAAATTTTACAAGTGTCTGAACGAAAAAAATATATTTTTGAAGTTCTACATTGGCTAGGCGTACGCGCAGCCAGTCAAAAGACACGTCTCCGAGCGAGCTAGCGATCCATGGTGTTTCTGAAATTATTCCTGTTTTTGTTGTTGAAATTTGGACAAAAAACTAACTCTTCGACTGAAAAAAAATATGAGTGAAACCGTAATTACTGCTACCAAACGGAACTCGAGCTCACGGAACGCACACCACAATACCGGTAAGGCAGGTGAGTATCTTTCTAAATGAAGATCAACGTAGATTTTGATGAAAAATATAGACATACAAATTCAATTTGTCTTTCGCGAAGAAAAGTATGTTGAAAATTTTACAAGTGTCTGAACGAAAAAAATATAGTTTTGAAGTTCTACATTGGCTAGGCGTACGCGCAGCCAGTCAAAAGACGCGTCTCCGAGCGAGCTAGAGATCCATATTGTTTCTGAAATTATTCCTGTTTTTGTTGTTGAAATTTGGACAAAAAACAAACTTTTCGACTGAAAAAAATTATGAGTGAAACCGTAATTACTGCTACCAAACGGAACTCGAGCTCACGGAACGCACACCAGAATAACTGTAAGGCAGGTGAGTATCTTCCTAAATGAAGACCAACGTAGATTTTGATGAAAAATAAAGACATACAAATTCAATTTGTCTTTCGCGAAGAAAAGTATGTTGAAAATTTTACAAGTGTCTGAACGAAAATAATATATTTTTGAAGTTCTACATTGGCTAGGCGTACGCGCAGCCAGTCAAAAGACGCGTCTCCGAGCGAGCTAGCGATCCATGGTGTTTCTGAAATTATTCCTGTTTTTGTTGTTGAAATTTGGACAAAAAACTAACTTTTCGACTGAAAAACATTATGAGTGAAACCGTAATTACTGCTACCAAACGGAACTCGAGCTCACGGAACGCACACCACAATACCGGTAAGGCAGGTGAGTATCTTTCTAAATGAAGATCAACGTAGATTTTGATGAAAAATATAGACATACAAATTCAATTTGTCTTTCGCGAAGAAAAATATGTTGAAAATTTTACAAGTGTCTGAACGAAAAAAATATATTTTTGAAGTTCTACATTGGCTAGGCGTACGCGCAGCCAGTCAAAAGACACGTCTCCGAGCGAGCTAGCGATCCATGGTGTTTCTGAAATTATTCCTGTTTTTGTTGTTGAAATTTGGACAAAAAACTAACTTTTCGACTGAAAAAAAATATGAGTGAAACCGTAATTACTGCTACCAAACGGAACTCGAGCTCACGGAACGCACACCAGAATACCGGTAAGGCAGGTGAGTATCTTTCTAAATGAAGACCAACGTAGATTTTGATGAAAAATAAAGACATACAAATTCAATTTGTCTTTCGCGAAGAAAAGTATGTTGAAAATTTTACAAGTGTCTGAACGAAAAAAATATAGTTTTGAAGTTCTACATTGGCTAGGCGTACGCGCAGCCAGTCAAAAGACGCGTCTCCGAGCGAGCTAGAGATCCATATTGTTTCTGAAATTATTCCTGTTTTTGTTGTTGAAATTTGGACAAAAAACAAACTTTTCGACTGAAAAAAATTATGAGTGAAACCGTAATTACTGCTACCAAACGGAACTCGAGCTCACGGAACGCACACCAGAATAACTGTAAGGCAGGTGAGTATCTTCCTAAATGAAGACCAACGTAGATTTTGATGAAAAATAAAGACATACAAATTCAATTTGTCTTTCGCGAAGAAAAGTATGTTGAAAATTTTACAAGTGTCTGAACGAAAATAATATATTTTTGAAGTTCTACATTGGCTAGGCGTACGCGCAGCCAGTCAAAAGACGCGTCTCCGAGCGAGCTAGCGATCCATGGTGTTTCTGAAATTATTCCTGTTTTTGTTGTTGAAATTTGGACAAAAAACTAACTTTTCGACTGAAAAAAAATATGAGTGAAACCGTAATTACTGCTACCAAACGGAACTCGAGCTCACGGAACGCACACCAGAATACCGGTAAGGCAGGTGAGTATCTTTCTAAATGAAGACCAACGTAGATTTTGATGAAAAATAAAGACATACAAATTCAATTTGTCTTTCGCGAAGAAAAGTATGTTGAAAATTTTACAAGTGTCTGAACGAAAAAAATATAGTTTTGAAGTTCTACATTGGCTAGGCGTACGCGCAGCCAGTCAAAAGACGCGTCTCCGAGCGAGCTAGAGATCCATATTGTTTCTGAAATTATTCCTGTTTTTGTTGTTGAAATTTGGACAAAAAACAAACTTTTCGACTGAAAAAAATTATGAGTGAAACCGTAATTACTGCTACCAAACGGAACTCGAGCTCACGGAACGCACACCAGAATAACTGTAAGGCAGGTGAGTATCTTCCTAAATGAAGACCAACGTAGATTTTGATGAAAAATAAAGACATACAAATTCAATTTGTCTTTCGCGAAGAAAAGTATGTTGAAAATTTTACAAGTGTCTGAACGAAAATAATATATTTTTGAAGTTCTACATTGGCTAGGCGTACGCGCAGCCAGTCAAAAGACGCGTCTCCGAGCGAGCTAGCGATCCATGGTGTTTCTGAAATTATTCCTGTTTTTGTTGTTGAAATTTGGACAAAAAACTAACTTTTCGACTGAAAAACATTATGAGTGAAACCGTAATTACTGCTACCAAACGGAACTCGAGCTCACGGAACGCACACCACAATACCGGTAAGGCAGGTGAGTATCTTTCTAAATGAAGATCAACGTAGATTTTGATGAAAAATATAGACATACAAATTCAATTTGTCTTTCGCGAAGAAAAGTATGTTGAAAATTTTACAAGTGTCTGAACGAAAAAAATATAGTTTTGAAGTTCTACATTGGCTAGGCGTACGCGCAGCCAGTCAAAAGACGCGTCTCCGAGCGAGCTAGAGATCCATATTGTTTCTGAAATTATTCCTGTTTTTGTTGTTGAAATTTGGACAAAAAACAAACTTTTCGACTGAAAAAAATTATGAGTGAAACCGTAATTACTGCTACCAAACGGAACTCGAGCTCACGGAACGCACACCAGAATAACTGTAAGGCAGGTGAGTATCTTCCTAAATGAAGACCAACGTAGATTTTGATGAAAAATAAAGACATACAAATTCAATTTGTCTTTCGCGAAGAAAAGTATGTTGAAAATTTTACAAGTGTCTGAACGAAAATAATATATTTTTGAAGTTCTACATTGGCTAGGCGTACGCGCAGCCAGTCAAAAGACGCGTCTCCGAGCGAGCTAGCGATCCATGGTGTTTCTGAAATTATTCCTGTTTTTGTTGTTGAAATTTGGACAAAAAACTAACTTTTCGACTGAAAAAAAATATGAGTGAAACCGTAATTACTGCTACCAAACGGAACTCGAGCTCACGGAACGCACACCAGAATAACTGTAAGGCAGGTGAGTATCTTCCTAAATGAAGACCAACGTAGATTTTGATGAAAAATAAAGACATACAAATTCAATTTGTCTTTCGCGAAGAAAAGTATGTTGAAAATTTTACAAGTGTCTGAACGAAAAAAATATAGTTTTGAAGTTCTACATTGGCTAGGCGTACGCGCAGCCAGTCAAAAGACGCGTCTCCGAGCGAGCTAGAGATCCATATTGTTTCTGAAATTATTCCTGTTTTTGTTGTTGAAATTTGGACAAAAAACAAACTTTTCGACTGAAAAAAATTATGAGTGAAACCGTAATTACTGCTACCAAACGGAACTCGAGCTCACGGAACGCACACCAGAATAACTGTAAGGCAGGTGAGTATCTTCCTAAATGAAGACCAACGTAGATTTTGATGAAAAATAAAGACATACAAATTCAATTTGTCTTTCGCGAAGAAAAGTATGTTGAAAATTTTACAAGTGTCTGAACGAAAATAATATATTTTTGAAGTTCTACATTGGCTAGGCGTACGCGCAGCCAGTCAAAAGACGCGTCTCCGAGCGAGCTAGCGATCCATGGTGTTTCTGAAATTATTCCTGTTTTTGTTGTTGAAATTTGGACAAAAAACTAACTTTTCGACTGAAAAAAAATATGAGTGAAACCGTAATTACTGCTACCAAACGGAACTCGAGCTCACGGAACGCACACCAGAATAACTGTAAGGCAGGTGAGTATCTTCCTAAATGAAGACCAACGTAGATTTTGATGAAAAATAAAGACATACAAATTCAATTTGTCTTTCGCGAAGAAAAGTATGTTGAAAATTTTACAAGTGTCTGAACGAAAAAAATATAGTTTTGAAGTTCTACATTGGCTAGGCGTACGCGCAGCCAGTCAAAAGACGCGTCTCCGAGCGAGCTAGAGATCCATATTGTTTCTGAAATTATTCCTGTTTTTGTTGTTGAAATTTGGACAAAAAACAAACTTTTCGACTGAAAAAAATTATGAGTGAAACCGTAATTACTGCTACCAAACGGAACTCGAGCTCACGGAACGCACACCAGAATAACTGTAAGGCAGGTGAGTATCTTCCTAAATGAAGACCAACGTAGATTTTGATGAAAAATAAAGACATACAAATTCAATTTGTCTTTCGCGAAGAAAAGTATGTTGAAAATTTTACAAGTGTCTGAACGAAAATAATATATTTTTGAAGTTCTACATTGGCTAGGCGTACGCGCAGCCAGTCAAAAGACGCGTCTCCGAGCGAGCTAGCGATCCATGGTGTTTCTGAAATTATTCCTGTTTTTGTTGTTGAAATTTGGACAAAAAACTAACTTTTCGACTGAAAAACATTATGAGTGAAACCGTAATTACTGCTACCAAACGGAACTCGAGCTCACGGAACGCACACCACAATACCGGTAAGGCAGGTGAGTATCTTTCTAAATGAAGATCAACGTAGATTTTGATGAAAAATATAGACATACAAATTCAATTTGTCTTTCGCGAAGAAAAATATGTTGAAAATTTTACAAGTGTCTGAACGAAAAAAATATATTTTTGAAGTTCTACATTGGCTAGGCGTACGCGCAGCCAGTCAAAAGACACGTCTCCGAGCGAGCTAGCGATCCATGGTGTTTCTGAAATTATTCCTGTTTTTGTTGTTGAAATTTGGACAAAAAACTAACTTTTCGACTGAAAAAAAATATGAGTGAAACCGTAATTACTGCTACCAAACGGAACTCGAGCTCACGGAACGCACACCAGAATACCGGTAAGGCAGGTGAGTATCTTTCTAAATGAAGACCAACGTAGATTTTGATGAAAAATAAAGACATACAAATTCAATTTGTCTTTCGCGAAGAAAAGTATGTTGAAAATTTTACAAGTGTCTGAACGAAAAAAATATAGTTTTGAAGTTCTACATTGGCTAGGCGTACGCGCAGCCAGTCAAAAGACGCGTCTCCGAGCGAGCTAGCGATCCATGGTGTTTCTGAAATTATTCCTGTTTTTGTTGTTGAAATTTGGACAAAAAACTAACTTTTCGACTGAAAAAAAATATGAGTGAAACCGTAATTACTGCTACCAAACGGAACTCGAGCTCACGGAACGCACACCAGAATACCGGTAAGGCAGGTGAGTATCTTTCTAAATGAAGACCAACGTAGATTTTGATGAAAAATATAGACATACAAATTCAATTTGTCTTTCGCGAAGAAAAATATGTTGAAAATTTTACAAGTGTCTGAACGAAAAAAATATATTTTTGAAGTTCTACATTGGCTAGGCGTACGCGCAGCCAGTCAAAAGACACGTCTCCGAGCGAGCTAGCGATCCATGGTGTTTCTGAAATTATTCCTGTTTTTGTTGTTGAAATTTGGACAAAAAACTAACTGTTCGACTGAAAAAAAAATATGAGTGAAACCGTAATTACTGCTACCAAACGGAACTCGAGCTCACGGAACGCACACCAGAATACCGGTAAGGCAGGTGAGTATCTTTCTAAATGAAGACCAACGTAGATTTTGATGAAAAATAAAGACATACAAATTCAATTTGTCTTTCGCGAAGAAAAGTATGTTGAAAATTTTACAAGTGTCTGAACGAAAAAAATATAGTTTTGAAGTTCTACATTGGCTAGGCGTACGCGCAGCCAGTCAAAAGACGCGTCTCCGAGCGAGCTAGCGATCCATGGTGTTTCTGAAATTATTCCTGTTTTTGTTGTTGAAATTTGGACAAAAAACTAACTTTTCGACTGAAAAACATTATGAGTGAAACCGTAATTACTGCTACCAAACGGAACTCGAGCTCACGGAACGCACACCAGAATACCGGTAAGGCAGGTGAGTATCTTTCTAAATGAAGACCAACGTAGATTTTGATGAAAAATAAAGACATACAAATTCAATTTGTCTTTCGCGAAGAAAAGTATGTTGAAAATTTTACAAGTGTCTGAACGAAAAAAATATAGTTTTGAAGTTCTACATTGGCTAGGCGTACGCGCAGCCAGTCAAAAGACGCGTCTCCGAGCGAGCTAGCGATCCATGGTGTTTCTGAAATTATTCCTGTTTTTGTTGTTGAAATTTGGACAAAAAACTAACTTTTCGACTGAAAAAAAATATGAGTGAAACCGTAATTACTGCTACCAAACGGAACTCGAGCTCACGGAACGCACACCAGAATACCGGTAAGGCAGGTGAGTATCTTTCTAAATGAAGACCAACGTAGATTTTGATGAAAAATAAAGACATACAAATTCAATTTGTCTTTCGCGAAGAAAAGTATGTTGAAAATTTTACAAGTGTCTGAACGAAAAAAATATAGTTTTGAAGTTCTACATTGGCTAGGCGTACGCGCAGCCAGTCAAAAGACGCGTCTCCGAGCGAGCTAGCGATCCATGGTGTTTCTGAAATTATTCCTGTTTTTGTTGTTGAAATTTGGACAAAAAACTAACTTTTCGACTGAAAAAAAATATGAGTGAAACCGTAATTACTGCTACCAAACGGAACTCGAGCTCACGGAACGCACACCAGAATACCGGTAAGGCAGGTGAGTATCTTTCTAAATGAAGACCAACGTAGATTTTGATGAAAAATATAGACATACAAATTCAATTTGTCTTTCGCGAAGAAAAATATGTTGAAAATTTTACAAGTGTCTGAACGAAAAAAATATATTTTTGAAGTTCTACATTGGCTAGGCGTACGCGCAGCCAGTCAAAAGACACGTCTCCGAGCGAGCTAGCGATCCATGGTGTTTCTGAAATTATTCCTGTTTTTGTTGTTGAAATTTGGACAAAAAACTAACTGTTCGACTGAAAAAAAAATATGAGTGAAACCGTAATTACTGCTACCAAACGGAACTCGAGCTCACGGAACGCACACCAGAATACCGGTAAGGCAGGTGAGTATCTTTCTAAATGAAGACCAACGTAGATTTTGATGAAAAATAAAGACATACAAATTCAATTTGTCTTTCGCGAAGAAAAGTATGTTGAAAATTTTACAAGTGTCTGAACGAAAAAAATATAGTTTTGAAGTTCTACATTGGCTAGGCGTACGCGCAGCCAGTCAAAAGACGCGTCTCCGAGCGAGCTAGCGATCCATGGTGTTTCTGAAATTATTCCTGTTTTTGTTGTTGAAATTTGGACAAAAAACTAACTTTTCGACTGAAAAACATTATGAGTGAAACCGTAATTACTGCTACCAAACGGAACTCGAGCTCACGGAACGCACACCAGAATACCGGTAAGGCAGGTGAGTATCTTTCTAAATGAAGACCAACGTAGATTTTGATGAAAAATAAAGACATACAAATTCAATTTGTCTTTCGCGAAGAAAAGTATGTTGAAAATTTTACAAGTGTCTGAACGAAAAAAATATAGTTTTGAAGTTCTACATTGGCTAGGCGTACGCGCAGCCAGTCAAAAGACGCGTCTCCGAGCGAGCTAGCGATCCATGGTGTTTCTGAAATTATTCCTGTTTTTGTTGTTGAAATTTGGACAAAAAACTAACTTTTCGACTGAAAAAAAATATGAGTGAAACCGTAATTACTGCTACCAAACGGAACTCGAGCTCACGGAACGCACACCAGAATACCGGTAAGGCAGGTGAGTATCTTTCTAAATGAAGACCAACGTAGATTTTGATGAAAAATATAGACATACAAATTCAATTTGTCTTTCGCGAAGAAAAATATGTTGAAAATTTTACAAGTGTCTGAACGAAAAAAATATATTTTTGAAGTTCTACATTGGCTAGGCGTACGCGCAGCCAGTCAAAAGACACGTCTCCGAGCGAGCTAGCGATCCATGGTGTTTCTGAAATTATTCCTGTTTTTGTTGTTGAAATTTGGACAAAAAACTAACTGTTCGACTGAAAAAAAAATATGAGTGAAACCGTAATTACTGCTACCAAACGGAACTCGAGCTCACGGAACGCACACCAGAATACCGGTAAGGCAGGTGAGTATCTTTCTAAATGAAGACCAACGTAGATTTTGATGAAAAATAAAGACATACAAATTCAATTTGTCTTTCGCGAAGAAAAGTATGTTGAAAATTTTACAAGTGTCTGAACGAAAAAAATATAGTTTTGAAGTTCTACATTGGCTAGGCGTACGCGCAGCCAGTCAAAAGACGCGTCTCCGAGCGAGCTAGAGATCCATATTGTTTCTGAAATTATTCCTGTTTTTGTTGTTGAAATTTGGACAAAAAACAAACTTTTCGACTGAAAAAAATTATGAGTGAAACCGTAATTACTGCTACCAAACGGAACTCGAGCTCACGGAACGCACACCAGAATAACTGTAAGGCAGGTGAGTATCTTCCTAAATGAAGACCAACGTAGATTTTGATGATAAATAAAGACATACAAATTCAATTTGTCTTTCGCGAAGAAAAGTATGTTGAAAATTTTACAAGTGTCTGAACGAAAATAATATATTTTTGAAGTTCTACATTGGCTAGGCGTACGCGCAGCCAGTCAAAAGACGCGTCTCCGAGCGAGCTAGCGATCCATGGTGTTTCTGAAATTATTCCTGTTTTTGTTGTTGAAATTTGGACAAAAAACTAACTTTACGACTGAAAAAAAATATGAGTGAAACCGTAATTACTGCTACCAAACGGAACTCGAGCTCACGGAACGCACACCAGAATACCGGTAAGGCAGGTGAGTATCTTTCTAAATGAAGACCAACGTAGATTTTGATGAAAAATATAGACATACAAATTCAATTTGTCTTTCGCGAAGAAAAATATGTTGAAAATTTTACAAGTGTCTGAACGAAAAAAATATAGATTTGAAGTTCTACATTGGCTAGGCGTACACGCAGCCTGTCAAAAGACGCGTCTCCGAGCGAGCTAGCGATCCATGTTAATTGTGAAATTATTCCTGTTTTTGTTGTTGAAATTTGGACAAAAAACTAACTTTTCGACTGAAAAACATTATGAGTGAAACCGTAATTACTGCTACCAAACGGAACTCGAGCTCACGGAACGCACACCAGAATAACTGTAAGGCAGGTGAGTATCTTCCTAAATGAAGACCAACGTAGATTTTGATGAAAAATAAAGACATACAAATTCAATTTGTCTTTCGCGAAGAAAAGTATGTTGAAAATTTTACAAGTGTCTGAACGAAAATAATATATTTTTGAAGTTCTACATTGGCTAGGCGTACGCGCAGCCAGTCAAAAGACGCGTCTCCGAGCGAGCTAGCGATCCATGGTGTTTCTGAAATTATTCCTGTTTTTGTTGTTGAAATTTGGACAAAAAACTAACTTTACGACTGAAAAAAAATATGAGTGAAACCGTAATTACTGCTACCAAACGGAACTCGAGCTCACGGAACGCACACCAGAATACCGGTAAGGCAGGTGAGTATCTTTCTAAATGAAGACCAACGTAGATTTTGATGAAAAATAAAGACATACAAATTCAATTTGTCTTTCGCGAAGAAAAGTATGTTGAAAATTTTACAAGTGTCTGAACGAAAAAAATATAGTTTTGAAGTTCTACATTGGCTAGGCGTACGCGCAGCCAGTCAAAAGACGCGTCTCCGAGCGAGCTAGCGATCCATGGTGTTTCTGAAATTATTCCTGTTATTGTTGTTGAAATTTGGACAAAAAACTAACTTTTCGACTGAAAAAAAAAATGAGTGAAACCGTAATTACTGCTACCAATCGGAACTCGAGCTCACGGAACGCACACCAGAATACCGGTAAGGCAGGTGAGTATCTTTCTAAATGAAGACCAACGTAGATTGTGATGAAAAATAAAGACATACAAATTCAATTTGTCTTTCGCGAAGAAAAGTATGTTGAAAATTTTACAAGTGTCTGAACGAAAAAAATATAGTTTTGAAGTTCTACATTGGCTAGGCGTACGCGCAGCCAGTCAAAAGACGCGTCTCCGAGCGAGCTAGCGATCCATGGTGTTTCTGAAATTATTCCTGTTTTTGTTGTTGAAATTTGGACAAAAAACTAACTTTTCGACTGAAAAAAAATATGAGTGAAACCGTAATTACTGCTACCAAACGGAACTCGAGCTCACGGAACGCACACCAGAATACCGGTAAGGCAGGTGAGTATCTTTCTAAATGAAGACCAACGTAGATTTTGATGAAAAATAAAGACATACAAATTCAATTTGTCTTTCGCGAAGAAAAGTATGTTGAAAATTTTACAAGTGTCTGAACGAAAAAAATATAGTTTTGAAGTTCTACATTGGCTAGGCGTACGCACAGCCAGTCAAAAGACGCGTCTCCGAGCGAGCTAGCGATCCATGGTGTTTCTGAAATTATTCCTGTTTTTGTTGTTGAAATTTGGACAAAAAACTAACTTATCGACTGAAAAAAAATATGAGTGAAACCGTAATTACTGCTACCAAACGGAACTCGAGCTCACGGAACGCACACCAGAATACCGGTAAGGCAGGTGAGTATCTTTCTAAATGAAGACCAACGTAGATTTTGATGAAAAATAAAGACATACAAATTCAATTTGTCTTTCGCGAAGAAAAGTATGTTGAAAATTTTACAAGTGTCTGAACGAAAAAAATATAGTTTTGAAGTTCTACATTGGCTAGGCGTACGCGCAGCCAGTCAAAAGACGCGTCTCCGAGCGAGCTAGAGATCCATATTGTTTCTGAAATTATTCCTGTTTTTGTTGTTGAAATTTGGACAAAAAACAAACTTTTCGACTGAAAAAAATTATGAGTGAAACCGTAATTACTGCTACCAAACGGAACTCGAGCTCACGGAACGCACACCAGAATAACTGTAAGGCAGGTGAGTATCTTCCTAAATGAAGACCAACGTAGATTTTGATGAAAAATAAAGACATACAAATTCAATTTGTCTTTCGCGAAGAAAAGTATGTTGAAAATTTTACAAGTGTCTGAACGAAAATAATATATTTTTGAAGTTCTACATTGGCTAGGCGTACGCGCAGCCAGTCAAAAGACGCGTCTCCGAGCGAGCTAGCGATCCATGGTGTTTCTGAAATTATTCCTGTTTTTGTTGTTGAAATTTGGACAAAAAACTAACTTTTCGACTGAAAAACATTATGAGTGAAACCGTAATTACTGCTACCAAACGGAACTCGAGCTCACGGAACGCACACCACAATACCGGTAAGGCAGGTGAGTATCTTTCTAAATGAAGATCAACGTAGATTTTGATGAAAAATATAGACATACAAATTCAATTTGTCTTTCGCGAAGAAAAATATGTTGAAAATTTTACAAGTGTCTGAACGAAAAAAATATATTTTTGAAGTTCTACATTGGCTAGGCGTACGCGCAGCCAGTCAAAAGACACGTCTCCGAGCGAGCTAGCGATCCATGGTGTTTCTGAAATTATTCCTGTTTTTGTTGTTGAAATTTGGACAAAAAACTAACTTTTCGACTGAAAAAAAATATGAGTGAAACCGTAATTACTGCTACCAAACGGAACTCGAGCTCACGGAACGCACACCACAATACCGGTAAGGCAGGTGAGTATCTTTCTAAATGAAGATCAACGTAGATTTTGATGAAAAATATAGACATACAAATTCAATTTGTCTTTCGCGAAGAAAAATATGTTGAAAATTTTACAAGTGTCTGAACGAAAAAAATATATTTTTGAAGTTCTACATTGGCTAGGCGTACGCGCAGCCAGTCAAAAGACACGTCTCCGAGCGAGCTAGCGATCCATGGTGTTTCTGAAATTATTCCTGTTTTTGTTGTTGAAATTTGGACAAAAAACTAACTTTTCGACTGAAAAAAAATATGAGTGAAACCGTAATTACTGCTACCAAACGGAACTCGAGCTCACGGAACGCACACCAGAATACCGGTAAGGCAGGTGAGTATCTTTCTAAATGAAGACCAACGTAGATTTTGATGAAAAATAAAGACATACAAATTCAATTTGTCTTTCGCGAAGAAAAGTATGTTGAAAATTTTACAAGTGTCTGAACGAAAAAAATATAGTTTTGAAGTTCTACATTGGCTAGGCGTACGCGCAGCCAGTCAAAAGACGCGTCTCCGAGCGAGCTAGCGATCCATGGTGTTTCTGAAATTATTCCTGTTTTTGTTGTTGAAATTTGGACAAAAAACTAACTTTTCGACTGAAAAAAAATATGAGTGAAACCGTAATTACTGCTACCAAACGGAACTCGAGCTCACGGAACGCACACCAGAATACCGGTAAGGCAGGTGAGTATCTTTCTAAATGAAGACCAACGTAGATTTTGATGAAAAATATAGACATACAAATTCAATTTGTCTTTCGCGAAGAAAAATATGTTGAAAATTTTACAAGTGTCTGAACGAAAAAAATATATTTTTGAAGTTCTACATTGGCTAGGCGTACGCGCAGCCAGTCAAAAGACACGTCTCCGAGCGAGCTAGCGATCCATGGTGTTTCTGAAATTATTCCTGTTTTTGTTGTTGAAATTTGGACAAAAAACTAACTGTTCGACTGAAAAAAAAATATGAGTGAAACCGTAATTACTGCTACCAAACGGAACTCGAGCTCACGGAACGCACACCAGAATACCGGTAAGGCAGGTGAGTATCTTTCTAAATGAAGACCAACGTAGATTTTGATGAAAAATAAAGACATACAAATTCAATTTGTCTTTCGCGAAGAAAAGTATGTTGAAAATTTTACAAGTGTCTGAACGAAAAAAATATAGTTTTGAAGTTCTACATTGGCTAGGCGTACGCGCAGCCAGTCAAAAGACGCGTCTCCGAGCGAGCTAGAGATCCATATTGTTTCTGAAATTATTCCTGTTTTTGTTGTTGAAATTTGGACAAAAAACAAACTTTTCGGCTGAAAAAAATTATGAGTGAAACCGTAATTACTGCTACCAAACGGAACTCGAGCTCACGGAACGCACACCAGAATAACTGTAAGGCAGGTGAGTATCTTCCTAAATGAAGACCAACGTAGATTTTGATGAAAAATAAAGACATACAAATTCAATTTGTCTTTCGCGAAGAAAAGTATGTTGAAAATTTTACAAGTGTCTGAACGAAAAAAATATAGTTTTGAAGTTCTACATTGGCTAGGCGTACGCGCAGCCAGTCAAAAGACGCGTCTCCGAGCGAGCTAGCGATCCATGGTGTTTCTGAAATTATTCCTGTTTTTGTTGTTGAAATTTGGACAAAAAACTAACTTTTCGACTGAAAAAAAATATGAGTGAAACCGTAATTACTGCTACCAATCGGAACTCGAGCTCACGGAACGCACACCAGAATACCGGTAAGGCAGGTGAGTATCTTTCTAAATGAAGACCAACGTAGATTGTGATGAAAAATAAAGACATACAAATTCAATTTGTCTTTCGCGAAGAAAAGTATGTTGAAAATTTTACAAGTGTCTGAACGAAAAAAATATAGTTTTGAAGTTCTACATTGGCTAGGCGTACGCGCAGCCAGTCAAAAGACGCGTCTCCGAGCGAGCTAGCGATCCATGGTGTTTCTGAAATTATTCCTGTTTTTGTTGTTGAAATTTGGACAAAAAACAAACTTTTCGACTGAAAAAAATTATGAGTGAAACCGTAATTACTGCTACCAAACGGAACTCGAGCTCACGGAACGCACACCAGAATAACTGTAAGGCAGGTGAGTATCTTCCTAAATGAAGACCAACGTAGATTTTGATGAAAAATAAAGACATACAAATTCAATTTGTCTTTCGCGAAGAAAAGTATGTTGAAAATTTTACAAGTGTCTGAACGAAAATAATATATTTTTGAAGTTCTACATTGGCTAGGCGTACGCGCAGCCAGTCAAAAGACGCGTCTCCGAGCGAGCTAGCGATCCATGGTGTTTCTGAAATTATTCCTGTTTTTGTTGTTGAAATTTGGACAAAAAACTAACTTTTCGACTGAAAAACATTATGAGTGAAACCGTAATTACTGCTACCAAACGGAACTCGAGCTCACGGAACGCACACCACAATACCGGTAAGGCAGGTGAGTATCTTTCTAAATGAAGATCAACGTAGATTTTGATGAAAAATATAGACATACAAATTCAATTTGTCTTTCGCGAAGAAAAATATGTTGAAAATTTTACAAGTGTCTGAACGAAAAAAATATATTTTTGAAGTTCTACATTGGCTAGGCGTACGCGCAGCCAGTCAAAAGACACGTCTCCGAGCGAGCTAGCGATCCATGGTGTTTCTGAAATTATTCCTGTTTTTGTTGTTGAAATTTGGACAAAAAACTAACTTTTCGACTGAAAAAAAATATGAGTGAAACCGTAATTACTGCTACCAAACGGAACTCGAGCTCACGGAACGCACACCACAATACCGGTAAGGCAGGTGAGTATCTTTCTAAATGAAGATCAACGTAGATTTTGATGAAAAATATAGACATACAAATTCAATTTGTCTTTCGCGAAGAAAAATATGTTGAAAATTTTACAAGTGTCTGAACGAAAAAAATATATTTTTGAAGTTCTACATTGGCTAGGCGTACGCGCAGCCAGTCAAAAGACACGTCTCCGAGCGAGCTAGCGATCCATGGTGTTTCTGAAATTATTCCTGTTTTTGTTGTTGAAATTTGGACAAAAAACTAACTTTTCGACTGAAAAAAAATATGAGTGAAACCGTAATTACTGCTACCAAACGGAACTCGAGCTCACGGAACGCACACCAGAATACCGGTAAGGCAGGTGAGTATCTTTCTAAATGAAGACCAACGTAGATTTTGATGAAAAATAAAGACATACAAATTCAATTTGTCTTTCGCGAAGAAAAGTATGTTGAAAATTTTACAAGTGTCTGAACGAAAAAAATATAGTTTTGAAGTTCTACATTGGCTAGGCGTACGCGCAGCCAGTCAAAAGACGCGTCTCCGAGCGAGCTAGCGATCCATGGTGTTTCTGAAATTATTCCTGTTTTTGTTGTTGAAATTTGGACAAAAAACTAACTTTTCGACTGAAAAAAAATATGAGTGAAACCGTAATTACTGCTACCAAACGGAACTCGAGCTCACGGAACGCACACCAGAATACCGGTAAGGCAGGTGAGTATCTTTCTAAATGAAGACCAACGTAGATTTTGATGAAAAATATAGACATACAAATTCAATTTGTCTTTCGCGAAGAAAAATATGTTGAAAATTTTACAAGTGTCTGAACGAAAAAAATATATTTTTGAAGTTCTACATTGGCTAGGCGTACGCGCAGCCAGTCAAAAGACACGTCTCCGAGCGAGCTAGCGATCCATGGTGTTTCTGAAATTATTCCTGTTTTTGTTGTTGAAATTTGGACAAAAAACTAACTGTTCGACTGAAAAAAAAATATGAGTGAAACCGTAATTACTGCTACCAAACGGAACTCGAGCTCACGGAACGCACACCAGAATACCGGTAAGGCAGGTGAGTATCTTTCTAAATGAAGACCAACGTAGATTTTGATGAAAAATAAAGACATACAAATTCAATTTGTCTTTCGCGAAGAAAAGTATGTTGAAAATTTTACAAGTGTCTGAACGAAAAAAATATAGTTTTGAAGTTCTACATTGGCTAGGCGTACGCGCAGCCAGTCAAAAGACGCGTCTCCGAGCGAGCTAGAGATCCATATTGTTTCTGAAATTATTCCTGTTTTTGTTGTTGAAATTTGGACAAAAAACAAACTTTTCGGCTGAAAAAAATTATGAGTGAAACCGTAATTACTGCTACCAAACGGAACTCGAGCTCACGGAACGCACACCAGAATAACTGTAAGGCAGGTGAGTATCTTCCTAAATGAAGACCAACGTAGATTTTGATGAAAAATAAAGACATACAAATTCAATTTGTCTTTCGCGAAGAAAAGTATGTTGAAAATTTTACAAGTGTCTGAACGAAAATAATATATTTTTGAAGTTCTACATTGGCTAGGCGTACGCGCAGCCAGTCAAAAGACGCGTCTCCGAGCGAGCTAGCGATCCATGGTGTTTCTGAAATTATTCCTGTTTTTGTTGTTGAAATTTGGACAAAAAACTAACTTTACGACTGAAAAAAAATATGAGTGAAACCGTAATTACTGCTACCAAACGGAACTCGAGCTCACGGAACGCACACCAGAATACCGGTAAGGCAGGTGAGTATCTTTCTAAATGAAGACCAACGTAGATTTTGATGAAAAATATAGACATACAAATTCAATTTGTCTTTCGCGAAGAAAAATATGTTGAAAATTTTACAAGTGTCTGAACGAAAAAAATATAGATTTGAAGTTCTACATTGGCTAGGCGTACACGCAGCCTGTCAAAAGACGCGTCTCCGAGCGAGCTAGCGATCCATGTTAATTGTGAAATTATTCCTGTTTTTGTTGTTGAAATTTGGACAAAAAACTAACTTTTCGACTGAAAAACATTATGAGTGAAACCGTAATTACTGCTACCAAACGGAACTCGAGCTCACGGAACGCACACCAGAATACCGGTAAGGCAGGTGAGTATCTTTCTAAATGAAGACCAACGTAGATTTTGATGAAAAATATAGACATACAAATTCAATTTGTCTTTCGCGAAGAAAAATATGTTGAAAATTTTACAAGTGTCTGAACGAAAAAAATATAGATTTGAAGTTCTACATTGGCTAGGCGTACACGCAGCCTGTCAAAAGACGCGTCTCCGAGCGAGCTAGCGATCCATGTTAATTGTGAAATTATTCCTGTTTTTGTTGTTGAAATTTGGACAAAAAACTAACTTTTCGACTGAAAAACATTATGAGTGAAACCGTAATTACTGCTACCAAACGGAACTCGAGCTCACGGAACGCACACCAGAATAACTGTAAGGCAGGTGAGTATCTTCCTAAATGAAGACCAACGTAGATTTTGATGAAAAATAAAGACATACAAATTCAATTTGTCTTTCGCGAAGAAAAGTATGTTGAAAATTTTACAAGTGTCTGAACGAAAATAATATATTTTTGAAGTTCTACATTGGCTAGGCGTACGCGCAGCCAGTCAAAAGACGCGTCTCCGAGCGAGCTAGCGATCCATGGTGTTTCTGAAATTATTCCTGTTTTTGTTGTTGAAATTTGGACAAAAAACTAACTTTACGACTGAAAAAAAATATGAGTGAAACCGTAATTACTGCTACCAAACGGAACTCGAGCTCACGGAACGCACACCAGAATACCGGTAAGGCAGGTGAGTATCTTTCTAAATGAAGACCAACGTAGATTTTGATGAAAAATAAAGACATACAAATTCAATTTGTCTTTCGCGAAGAAAAGTATGTTGAAAATTTTACAAGTGTCTGAACGAAAAAAATATAGTTTTGAAGTTCTACATTGGCTAGGCGTACGCGCAGCCAGTCAAAAGACGCGTCTCCGAGCGAGCTAGCGATCCATGGTGTTTCTGAAATTATTCCTGTTTTTGTTGTTGAAATTTGGACAAAAAACTAACTTTTCGACTGAAAAAAAAAATGAGTGAAACCGTAATTACTGCTACCAATCGGAACTCGAGCTCACGGAACGCACACCAGAATACCGGTAAGGCAGGTGAGTATCTTTCTAAATGAAGACCAACGTAGATTGTGATGAAAAATAAAGACATACAAATTCAATTTGTCTTTCGCGAAGAAAAGTATGTTGAAAATTTTACAAGTGTCTGAACGAAAAAAATATAGTTTTGAAGTTCTACATTGGCTAGGCGTACGCGCAGCCAGTCAAAAGACGCGTCTCCGAGCGAGCTAGCGATCCATGGTGTTTCTGAAATTATTCCTGTTTTTGTTGTTGAAATTTGGACAAAAAACTAACTTTTCGACTGAAAAAAAATATGAGTGAAACCGTAATTACTGCTACCAAACGGAACTCGAGCTCACGGAACGCACACCAGAATACCGGTAAGGCAGGTGAGTATCTTTCTAAATGAAGACCAACGTAGATTTTGATGAAAAATAAAGACATACAAATTCAATTTGTCTTTCGCGAAGAAAAGTATGTTGAAAATTTTACAAGTGTCTGAACGAAAAAAATATAGTTTTGAAGTTCTACATTGGCTAGGCGTACGCACAGCCAGTCAAAAGACGCGTCTCCGAGCGAGCTAGCGATCCATGGTGTTTCTGAAATTATTCCTGTTTTTGTTGTTGAAATTTGGACAAAAAACTAACTTATCGACTGAAAAAAAATATGAGTGAAACCGTAATTACTGCTACCAAACGGAACTCGAGCTCACGGAACGCACACCAGAATACCGGTAAGGCAGGTGAGTATCTTTCTAAATGAAGACCAACGTAGATTTTGATGAAAAATAAAGACATACAAATTCAATTTGTCTTTCGCGAAGAAAAGTATGTTGAAAATTTTACAAGTGTCTGAACGAAAAAAATATAGTTTTGAAGTTCTACATTGGCTAGGCGTACGCGCAGCCAGTCAAAAGACGCGTCTCCGAGCGAGCTAGCGATCCATGGTGTTTCTGAAATTATTCCTGTTTTTGTTGTTGAAATTTGGACAAAAAACTAACTTTTCGACTGAAAAAAAATATGAGTGAAACCGTAATTACTGCTACCAAACGGAACTCGAGCTCACGGAACGCACACCAGAATACCGGTAAGGCAGGTGAGTATCTTTCTAAATGAAGACCAACGTAGATTTTGATGAAAAATAAAGACATACAAATTCAATTTGTCTTTCGCGAAGAAAAGTATGTTGAAAATTTTACAAGTGTCTGAACGAAAAAAATATAGTTTTGAAGTTCTACATTGGCTAGGCGTACGCGCAGCCAGTCAAAAGACGCGTCTCCGAGCGAGCTAGCGATCCATGGTGTTTCTGAAATTATTCCTGTTTTTGTTGTTGAAATTTGGACAAAAAACTAACTTTTCGACTGAAAAAAAATATGAGTGAAACCGTAATTACTGCTACCAAACGGAACTCGAGCTCACGGAACGCACACCAGAATACCGGTAAGGCAGGTGAGTATCTTTCTAAATGAAGACCAACGTAGATTTTGATGAAAAATAAAGACATACAAATTCAATTTGTCTTTCGCGAAGAAAAGTATGTTGAAAATTTTACAAGTGTCTGAACGAAAAAAATATAGTTTTGAAGTTCTACATTGGCTAGGCGTACGCACAGCCAGTCAAAAGACGCGTCTCCGAGCGAGCTAGCGATCCATGGTGTTTCTGAAATTATTCCTGTTTTTGTTGTTGAAATTTGGACAAAAAACTAACTTATCGACTGAAAAAAAATATGAGTGAAACCGTAATTACTGCTACCAAACGGAACTCGAGCTCACGGAACGCACACCAGAATACCGGTAAGGCAGGTGAGTATCTTTCTAAATGAAGACCAACGTAGATTTTGATGAAAAATAAAGACATACAAATTCAATTTGTCTTTCGCGAAGAAAAGTATGTTGAAAATTTTACAAGTGTCTGAACGAAAAAAATATAGTTTTGAAGTTCTACATTGGCTAGGCGTACGCGCAGCCAGTCAAAAGACGCGTCTCCTAGCGAGCTAGCGATCCATGGTGTTTCTGAAATTATTCCTGTTTTTGTTGTTGAAATTTGGACAAAAAACTAACTTTTCGACTGAAAAAAAAAATGAGTGAAACCGTAATTACTGCTACCAATCGGAACTCGAGCTCACGGAACGCACACCAGAATACCGGTAAGGCAGGTGAGTATCTTTCTAAATGAAGACCAACGTAGATTGTGATGAAAAATAAAGACATACAAATTCAATTTGTCTTTCGCGAAGAAAAGTATGTTGAAAATTTTACAAGTGTCTGAACGAAAAAAATTGTACGTAATTTAACGGGGTTTAGAATAAAAATGCAGCGGGCACAAGTTACGTGTATGAGTTTTGATTTATAATGGAACAATGACATTGAACAATTGGCTGATCTTAATAAAAGGTGATAGTTTAGCACGTATACATTAATGATTGCTAATAGAATTTGCGCAGGCACTCCAACATGCCCCCGGGCGTTGAAAGTCGTGCTTTCAACCAGACTCCTGATCTGACATTACGGGTAGTGGGCATATTCTGTTGAAGGCCCTCCTGATGACGCCATTTGAGGTACGAATATCCGCTACACGGGCTATTCCATCTGATCCCGGGTGAATATCAACAATTCTTCCTAGTCTCCACTTCAGGGGTGGGAGATTGTCCTCTTTAACAACCACCAGGGAATCCATCTTCAAACCATCTTTACATGAACGCCACTTCGTCCGCTGCTGCAACTCCGCAACATACTCCTTACTCCATCTAGTCCAGAAGTGCTGGCGGAGCTGCTCAATCCGTTGATAACGACTGAGATGGGTTGTACATTGATCTGCGTAACTTTTCTGCGGCAACGAAGTGAGTGGCCGGCCGACGAGAAAGTGACCTGGCGTTAGTGGAGTGCAATCGGCAGGGTCTGAGGACAGCGGCGTTAGTGGGCGTGAGTTTAAAATTGCCTCAATTTGGACTAATGTGGTGTTAAGCTCCTCGAAGGTTAACTTACAATGTCCCAACACTCGTTGTAGGTAATATTTTGCGGATTTGACACCCGCCTCCCAGAGACCGCCAAAATGTGGAGTATACGCAGGAATGAAGTGAAAGTTAATTCCATCATTAGCAATAGTTCCGCCCAAAGACTCGGAATTAGTTTTTAAGAACTTTGATAGCTCATTATACGCACCAACAAATGACGTACCGTTGCTATATACACCTTGACGAGTCTACATCCACGACCTTGACGACTAGCACTCATAATAGGACCTGCGTAATCAACGCCAGCGCTTTCGAACGGATACCCTCCTGGAAGAAGACGCTGTCGCGGCAGGTTGCCCATCAATGGAGTAACCACCTTACCCTGCATACGTCGGCACAGAACGCATCTATGATAACAGGCTTTGGCTAAATTTCGACCTCCTATAGGCCAATAGGATTCTCTAATGGTTGCTAACAATAGCTGAGGGCCTGCGTGCATTAACCTTTTGTGTTCAAAATCAAATAACAATTTAGTGAAGTTATGAGTGGACTGTAAAATTATAGGTTGCCGTTTATTATAAGTAAAATCAGAATTATCGAGACGTCCTCCGACACGTATTAGATTGTTGTCATCTAAATACACATTAAATTTTAATAGGACGCTCTTTTTTGGTAAACTTTGTTTATTTAAAAGTAATTTATGTTCGGAAAATGATTCTTGTTGACTTAGATAAATTAATATTTTTAACGCCTTGCTTAATTCTTCATCAGATAAATAAGTACTAGCGGGCGATTGTCGTTTACATAATTTGATGAATCGCATCGCAAAAGCCATGCAACGTAAAAGTCTTAAATACTTAGAAAAACGTTTAAAATCTATAACTAATGCCGTATCGTTATCGTCAAGAACAACACTTAATGATACATCAGGTCGAGTTTCAGGGAGTGAGGCTAATTCTATACATTTAAATTGCGAAGGCCAACTACGTGAGTCTTGTTGGAGAAAGTCAGGACCAGACCACCACATGTCCAAACTCTGCAGATGACTAATATCTACACCACGAGATATTAGGTCTGCTGGGTTCTTATCGGTTGGGACGTGCCTCCAGGTACAGTGACCTGCCTGATCTAAGATTTCAGCGAAGCCTTGAAGGTAACATCTGTAGCCATCCTAGCACGATGGTCGAATCAGTCCAACAAAATACGCGAGAGAACTTAAGCCGAAGGGAGTTTAAAACCTTCTCATACAGACGAGCTCCTACAACCGCGCCACACAACTCCAACCTGGGAATTGTGGTAGGTTTAATTGGCGCCACTCGACTTTTGGACATAAGTAACCGAACAATGCATTCACCTTCGTGATTAATACTGCGTACATACACGCACGCACCATATGCGCGTTCAGACGCGTCTGTGAATATATGGAGTTCCAACTCCCGGTATGAGTAACAAACAACAATTCAAGGAATACGAATTTCATTTAAAACAGACAGAGCTTTAATAATAGTCTGCCATTGTAAATTAATTTCAGTAGGCAATGGCTCATCCCATGACAATTTATCTAACCACATTCGCTGTAGTAACATTTTCAAAGTGATTACAAATGGAGACAAAAGCCCCAAAGGATCGAATATCCTTGCAATCACAGAAAGTAAATCACGTTTAGTGTTACTATTACACGATATAGTTGAGCCTATTTGAAATACGAGTTCATCTGAACTTGCATACCAACCTAGTCCGAGCAGCTTGTCAGGTTCATTAGCACCTATATTTAAATCAAGCAAAGACTTAGCCACTTCCGATAATAATTGAGGTTCGTTCGACTTCCACTTACGCAATGACATGCAAGCCGATTTCAGAACATTCGTTACCTCCTGACGAATGAATTTGACTTCGTCCAAATCATCACCGCCACACAGTAGGTCATCAGCGTAAAAATCATGCTTAATGATGTCAGCAACCTTCGAATTCTTACAATCATCACCTAATTGATGAAGGCACCGAAAAGCTAAAAATGGCGCACTAGTCGTGCCGTAGGTAACGGTGTTTAAGTTATAAAACTTAACGGGGTCGGACACCTTACCACGCCACAAAATTTGTTGTAGATATCTGTCAGACGGGTGGACAACTATTTGTCTATACATCTTCTCGACGTCCGCTGACAAAACATACTTGTGCTGTCTGAAACGGAGAAGAATAGACAACAGATCGTCCTGAACGGTAGGGCCGACCATCTGTAAATCGTTAAACGAAACGCCAGATGAAGATGGACAACTTGCATTGAACACCACTCGAAGTTTCGTAGTGGTGCTACTTTCACGTAATACGCCGTGATGCGGGATAAAATAACCAGACAAGTTCAAATCGAATTGTTTGCATTCAGTCATATGGCCTAGTGACTCATACTCAGACATGAAATCGTAATACATTTTAGTAAAATCAGATTTAGGTTTTAATCTACGTTCTAAAGACTGTAAACAATGAGCAGCTTTATTTATAGAATCTCCTAAAACAGACGGATTTTGTTTGAGGGGAAAACGAACACAGAAACGACCGTCGGCCAATCGGGTCGTATTTTTTATAAAATGCTCCTCACATAATTTCTCTTCCGGCGAATAATGAGAAGATTTCTTATTTACCTCCTCAAGTTGCCAGAAGCGAGTTAAATCATTTCGAATTTTATCGAAACCATCTTCGGAAGAACTATTGTTGACTTTGGTAAAATTGCACCTAATGTTACTAGATACCAATGCAACGTAATTACGACTAATCGGACCGGAGACAATCCAGCCTAACCTGGTTTCACACAAAATTGGCTTCTCATTGCCTAACTTTATTCTTTGTGAACCTAACAAGTCCCAGAAGACATCAGCACCGATTAAAATATCGACATCAGCGGGCTTGTAAAAAGTAGGATCTGCTAAACAGATATCAGAGGGAATGTTGAGTGAAGAAATATTAACCTCACGGCATGGGACATCACTGGTTATTGATGGTAAAACGAAACAAAAAAGTTCAGTACTGAAACTATTGTGTAATGACGTCACGTTAATGCGACACGTTTTACCTACGTGAGAAGTCACGTTATTGATGCCAAATATCGATCTATCTACCTGCCTAGTCTCTAAATTTAACTGTCGACATAGTCTTTCCGTCACGAAGCACGATGTACTACCGCTGTCAAGAATTGCCCGAACAACATGTTCTCGACCATTACGATCATGTAATTTAATTAAAGCGGTTGACAATAACACATCATGACTCACAGTTCCGTGTCCAGATGTGACGTTAGCCGACAATGCAACATTATTTGTCTCAGTCACCGAAGACGCCGAAGCCGACTGTGGCGACAAGTTATCAGACGAGTTATTTTTTACATTATTATTACATTGTGCACTAGATTTAAAATCAGCGATATGAATTAATGTATTATGTTTGCGTTTACAAAGCTTACAACCTGGCTTTTTACAATGGTTCGCGAAATGACCCGAACGAAAGCAGTTATAACAAACCTTGAAACTTGGCAGCATTTTAACACGTGATTCGTTACTTAGTGCGAGAAACTGCGCACACTCACCTAAATTATGGTCACCCTTGCATTTGGGACAGACTTTTGTACCTGACTCTAAATTAGAATTAACACCACTTTGAACGGTAATCATAGACTTCAGCTTAGCCCCTGTTTTATTACTGGATTGTGGCTGATTATTACGAGACAACTCTAAAGTTTCAACTAGCTCGGCGCGCTCACGTATGAATTTAAGGAATGCATCGAAAGTAACCTTGCTGTCTTTGTCTACGCGACCTTTGCACTCCTCCCACTCCCGGAACGTTCTGCTGTCTAACTTGCGAGTAAAAATAAAAATTAGAAGAGTATCCCAATACTTAACGGGCTCCCCTAATGTGTCTAATGCTCGTAAGTGTTTGTTGATTTGGTCAACTAAATTCTTTAAAGTGACAGAGGATTCTTTTGTAATGGTCTCCATATTAAACATGGCTGAAACATGATTGTGGATTAGTAATCTCTTATTATCAAATCGTTCGCATAGTATGTTCCATGCCACAGAGTAATTATTAGCAGAAAACTCAATCGACTGAATCACCACGGCAGCGGCACCCTCCAGAGACGTTCGTAGGTAATGGAATTTGTTGATTTCGTCGATATCATCATTGCAATGAATGAGACTCGTAAATGTGTCGTGAAACTCCAACCAGTTATTGTAAGATCCACTAAACTTTGGTAATTGAATTGTGGGTAACCTAACTGGCTTATAACTACTACCACAATTACTTTTGTTGCTACAAACAGATGCATTATCTTTATTATTATGACTGTTTAGAAATTCCTGAGCCTTAGACAGTGCTTTAAAATACAGTGACTCAAAATCGGAACGCTCAGAAAACTGGGCCTTGATATCATCCACAATACATTCCATACGCAACTGTACCTCATCATATTGTTGGTATAACAATTCCATCTTGCCTATGCGCATCTGTAGTTCCGTTATATCGGAGCTAGACAATGTTGTTACATCCAGTGCGTCTAAATAATTGACAAAAGCAGTTAATCGGCCTTTGAAGCTACCTCGCTTCCTTATTAACTCCCTTTCCTCGGTCATTCTTGGAGGCGGTTGTAAATCTGGAATTTATACAATTTATGTGTAAACAAACAATAAAAAACTAAGTATCTACGTACTGTATATTAATCTAAACTGATGTGCAGATGATGACTACTGATTTGAATGATTCAATGAACACTGACAATAATTAAGTACTTATCTAGATTTTAACAACTCGTTTAATTTTTATACAAACTCTAATTACTTCCAAACTTTAATGAAGGTCAACACAATAACACGGTAATTAACTGTAATAACAGTTAACAATCATCAATATCTAACACTCTTAATATTATGTTACCTACTAAATAAAAATACGTACCTACATTATATCTATGCTTAAACATGGCTTAGACAATTTAATTGAAATAATGTAATATGATTAATGTTCGCTACTGGTCGCCATGTATCACAATGCAAACGGTCTGGTACATTTTCGAATAATTTGGTACACATAAAAATCGGTAATAAATAGGACTAACCTTATAACTCCTTAATTGGCGTTATATACTACCTGATTGAGTGTTGGGTGACGATATTATAAATTGATTGGACTTAACACCGTTTTATATCCACATACCACACTGCCGGTTCTTAACCTCAAAGTTAAGGACGAGGTTTGGTTTTTTCTATAAATCCACTGTTTATTTCTTGATCTTCCAAATTTATGTACTTATATGAAGTAGCAGATCTAAGCGATTAAATTCAATCCGGTTCGATGGACCAATATGTACGTAATTTAACGGGGTTTAGAATAAAAATGCAGCGGGCACAAGTTACGTGTATGAGTTTTGATTTATAATGGAACAATGACATTGAACAATTGGCTGATCTTAATAAAAGGTGATAGTTTAGCACGTATACATTAATGATTGCTAATAGAATTTGCGCAGGCACTCCAACAATAGTTTTGAAGTTCTACATTGGCTAGGCGTACGCGCAGCCAGTCAAAAGACGCGTCTCCGAGCGAGCTAGAGATCCATATTGTTTCTGAAATTATTCCTGTTTTTGTTGTTGAAATTTGGACAAAAAACAAACTTTTCGACTGAAAAAAATTATGAGTGAAACCGTAATTACTGCTACCAAACGGAACTCGAGCTCACGGAACGCACACCAGAATACCGGTAAGGCAGGTGAGTATCTTTCTAAATGAAGACCAACGTAGATTTTGATGAAAAATAAAGACATACAAATTCAATTTGTCTTTCGCGAAGAAAAGTATGTTGAAAATTTTACAAGTGTCTGAACGAAAATAATATATTTTTGAAGTTCTACATTGGCTAGGCGTACGCGCAGCCAGTCAAAAGACGCGTCTCCGAGCGAGCTAGCGATCCATGGTGTTTCTGAAATTATTCCTGTTTTTGTTGTTGAAATTTGGACAAAAAACTAACTTTTCGACTGAAAAAAAAAATGAGTGAAACCGTAATTACTGCTACCAAACGGAACTCGAGCTCACGGAACGCACACCAGAATACCGGTAAGGCAGGTGAGTATCTTTCTAAATGAAGACCAACGTAGATTTTGATGAAAAATAAAGACATACAAATTCAATTTGTCTTTCGCGAAGAAAAGTATGTTGAAAATTTTACAAGTGTCTGAACGAAAAAAATATAGTTTTGAAGTTCTACATTGGCTAGGCGTACGCACAGCCAGTCAAAAGACGCGTCTCCGAGCGAGCTAGCGATCCATGGTGTTTCTGAAATTATTCCTGTTTTTGTTGTTGAAATTTGGACAAAAAACTAACATATCGACTGAAAAAAAATATGAGTGAAACCGTAATTACTGCTACCAAACGGAACTCGAGCTCACGGAACGCACACCAGAATACCGGTAAGGCAGGTGAGTATCTTTCTAAATGAAGACCAACGTAGATTTTGATGAAAAATAAAGACATACAAATTCAATTTGTCTTTCGCGAAGAAAAGTATGTTGAAAATTTTACAAGTGTCTGAACGAAAAAAATATAGTTTTGAAGTTCTACATTGGCTAGGCGTACGCGCAGCCTGTCAAAAGACGCGTCTCCGAGCGAGCTAGAGATCCATATTGTTTCAGAAATTAATCCTGTTTTTGTTGTTGAAATTTGGACAAAAAACAAACTTTTCGACTGAAAAAAATTATGAGTGAAACCGTAATTACTGCTACCAAACGGAACTCGAGCTCACGGAACGCACACCAGAATACCGGTAAGGCAGGTGAGTATCTTTCTAAATGAAGACCAACGTAGATTTTGATGAAAAATAAAGACATACAAATTCAATTTGTCTTTCGCGAAGAAAAGTATGTTGAAAATTTTACAAGTGTCTGAACGAAAATAATATATTTTTGAAGTTCTACATTGGCTAGGCGTACGCGCAGCCAGTCAAAAGACGCGTCTCCGAGCGAGCTAGCGATCCATGGTGTTTCTGAAATTATTCCTGTTTTTGTTGTTGAAATTTGGACAAAAAACTAACTTTTCGACTGAAAAAAAATATGAGTGAAACCGTAATTACTGCTACCAAACGGAACTCGAGCTCACGGAACGCACACCAGAATACCGGTAAGGCAGGTGAGTATCTTTCTAAATGAAGACCAACGTAGATTTTGATGAAAAATAAAGACATACAAATTCAATTTGTCTTTCGCGAAGAAAAGTATGTTGAAAATTTTACAAGTGTCTGAACGAAAAAAATATAGTTTTGAAGTTCTACATTGGCTAGGCGTACGCACAGCCAGTCAAAAGACGCGTCTCCGAGCGAGCTAGCGATCCATGGTGTTTCTGAAATTATTCCTGTTTTTTGGTTCTGGAAGCCAGCCATAACATTGGTTTTATCTTTATTTCTCCAAATGTAGTTGACTACTATAGAACACTTTTGTTTGTATTAATCACTATAATTATTGTAGCTTTATTTATTTAGCATTGTGTTTAAACAGCCGTAATGTTTTTAATTTTGTTTACCGGAGTTTCGGCGCCTGCGTCTCTGGTCTACTTGCTTGTCACATAGATGCCATAGTGTCATGGAGCACTCTAGCCATAGAGTACCACAGACACTTGTGGCATAGACAAGTGGTTGATGTTACGTCGGGTGCTGACAAGCGGATAAAGTTATAAATATTTTATTTAGTGTATTATTTAAATATTTTATATAATTTGCACTTATTCATTTGCATTTATATTATTTATGTATTATTTGATGGATTAAATATTTCTGTATCTGTCCGTGACATCACAGTGGGCCCTATCAGAATACCAGCGCTGTGACACTTATTTTTAAGTGTGACAGCATTATGCTGAGATAGGGGCCTTTTAGCCTCGTACAGGACATTGTTTTATTTTTTATTTTGGTGTTATTAATTTTTATGTTTGTATGAGTGTGTTTACTTAAGTTTGTGATACTGCGTATCACACAACGTACTGCATATTGTGTAAATGTGTATTCCTGTGCGAGTCCTAATAAATAGTTTTCTTTCTTTCTTTCTTTCTTTCTTTTTGTTGTTGAAATTTGGACAAAAAACTAACATATCGACTGAAAAAAAATATGAGTGAAACCGTAATTACTGCTACCAAACGGAACTCGAGCTCACGGAACGCACACCAGAATACCGGTAAGGCAGGTGAGTATCTTTCTAAATGAAGACCAACGTAGATTTTGATGAAAAATAAAGACATACAAATTCAATTTGTCTTTCGCGAAGAAAAGTATGTTGAAAATTTTACAAGTGTCTGAACGAAAAAAATATAGTTTTGAAGTTCTACATTGGCTAGGCGTACGCGCAGCCTGTCAAAAGACGCGTCTCCGAGCGAGCTAGAGATCCATATTGTTTCTGAAATTAATCCTGTTTTTGTTGTTGAAATTTGGACAAAAAACAAACTTTTCGACTGAAAAAAATTATGAGTGAAACCGTAATTACTGCTACCAAACGGAACTCGAGCTCACGGAACGCACACCAGAATACCGGTAAGGCAGGTGAGTATCTTTCTAAATGAAGACCAACGTAGATTTTGATGAAAAATAAAGACATACAAATTCAATTTGTCTTTCGCGAAGAAAAGTATGTTGAAAATTTTACAAGTGTCTGAACGAAAATAATATATTTTTGAAGTTCTACATTGGCTAGGCGTACGCGCAGCCAGTCAAAAGACGCGTCTCCGAGCGAGCTAGCGATCCATGGTGTTTCTGAAATTATTCCTGTTTTTGTTGTTGAAATTTGGACAAAAAACTAACTTTTCGACTGAAAAAAAATATGAGTGAAACCGTAATTACTGCTACCAAACGGAACTCGAGCTCACGGAACGCACACCAGAATACCGGTAAGGCAGGTGAGTATCTTTCTAAATGAAGACCAACGTAGATTTTGATGAAAAATAAAGACATACAAATTCAATTTGTCTTTCGCGAAGAAAAGTATGTTGAAAATTTTACAAGTGTCTGAACGAAAAAAATATAGTTTTGAAGTTCTACATTGGCTAGGCGTACGCACAGCCAGTCAAAAGACGCGTCTCCGAGCGAGCTAGCGATCCATGGTGTTTCTGAAATTATTCCTGTTTTTGTTGTTGAAATTTGGACAAAAAACTAACTTATCGACTGAAAAAAAATATGAGTGAAACCGTAATTACTGCTACCAAACGGAACTCGAGCTCACGGAACGCACACCAGAATACCGGTAAGGCAGGTGAGTATCTTTCTAAATGAAGACCAACGTAGATTTTGATGAAAAATAAAGACATACAAATTCAATTTGTCTTTCGCGAAGAAAAGTATGTTGAAAATTTTACAAGTGTCTGAACGAAAAAAATATAGTTTTGAAGTTCTACATTGGCTAGGCGTACGCGCAGCCAGTCAAAAGACGCGTCTCCGAGCGAGCTAGCGATCCATGGTGTTTCTGAAATTATTCCTGTTTTTGTTGTTGAAATTTGGACAAAAAACTAACTTTTCGACTGAAAAAAAATATGAGTGAAACCGTAATTACTGCTACCAAACGGAACTCGAGCTCACGGAACGCACACCAGAATACCGGTAAGGCAGGTGAGTATCTTTTTAAATGAAGACCAACGTAGATTTTGATGAAAAATAAAGACATACAAATTCAATTTGTCTTTCGCGAAGAAAAGTATGTTGAAAATTTTACAAGTGTCTGAACGAAAAAAATATAGTTTTGAAGTTCTACATTGGCTAGGCGTACGCGCAGCCAGTCAAAAGACGCGTCTCCGAGCGACCTAGAGATCCATATTGTTTCTGAAATTATTCCTGTTTTTGTTGTTGAAATTTGGACAAAAAACTAACTTTTCGACTGAAAAAAATTATGAGTGAAACCGTAATTACTGCTACCAAACGGAACTCGAGCTCACGGAACGCACACCAGAATACCGGTAAGGCAGGTGAGTATCTTTCTAAATGAAGACCAACGTAGATTTTGATGAAAAATAAAGACATACAAATTCAATTTGTCTTTCGCGAAGAAAAGTATGTTGAAAATTTTACAAGTGTCTGAACGAAAAAAATATAGTTTTGAAGTTCTACATTGGCTAGGCGTACGCGCAGCCAGTCAAAAGACGCGTCTCCGAGCGAGCTAGCGATCCATGGTGTTTCTGAAATTATTCCTGTTTTTGTTGTTGAAATTTGGACAAAAAACTAACTTTTCGACTGAAAAAAAATATGAGTGAAACCGTAATTACTGCTACCAAACGGAACTCGAGCTCACGGAACGCACACCAGAATACCGGTAAGGCAGGTGAGTATCTTTTTAAATGAAGACCAACGTAGATTTTGATGAAAAATAAAGACATACAAATTCAATTTGTCTTTCGCGAAGAAAAGTATGTTGAAAATTTTACAAGTGTCTGAACGAAAAAAATATAGTTTTGAAGTTCTACATTGGCTAGGCGTACGCGCAGCCAGTCAAAAGACGCGTCTCCGAGCGAGCTAGCGATCCATGGTGTTTCTGAAATTATTCCTGTTTTTGTTGTTGAAATTTGGACAAAAAACTAACTTTTCGACTGAAAAAAAATATGAGTGAAACCGTAATTACTGCTACCAATCGGAACTCGAGCTCACGGAACGCACACCAGAATACCGGTAAGGCAGGTGAGTATCTTTCTAAATGAAGACCAACGTAGATTGTGATGAAAAATAAAGACATACAAATTCAATTTGTCTTTCGCGAAGAAAAGTATGTTGAAAATTTTACAAGTGTCTGAACGAAAAAAATATAGTTTTGAAGTTCTACATTGGCTAGGCGTACGCGCAGCCAGTCAAAAGACGCGTCTCCGAGCGACCTAGAGATCCATATTGTTTCTGAAATTATTCCTGTTTTTGTTGTTGAAATTTGGACAAAAAACTAACTTTTCGACTGAAAAAAATTATGAGTGAAACCGTAATTACTGCTACCAAACGGAACTCGAGCTCACGGAACGCACACCAGAATACCGGTAAGGCAGGTGAGTATCTTTCTAAATGAAGACCAACGTAGATTTTGATGAAAAATAAAGACATACAAATTCAATTTGTCTTTCGCGAAGAAAAGTATGTTGAAAATTTTACAAGTGTCTGAACGAAAATAATATATTTTTGAAGTTCTACATTGGCTAGGCGTACGCGCAGCCAGTCAAAAGACGCGTCTCCGAGCGAGCTAGCGATCCATGGTGTTTCTGAAATTATTCCTGTTTTTGTTGTTGAAATTTGGACAAAAAACTAACTTTTCGACTGAAAAAAAATATGAGTGAAACCGTAATTACTGCTACCAAACGGAACTCGAGCTCACGGAACGCACACCAGAATACCGGTAAGGCAGGTGAGTATCTTTCTAAATGAAGACCAACGTAGATTTTGATGAAAAATAAAGACATACAAATTCAATTTGTCTTTCGCGAAGAAAAGTATGTTGAAAATTTTACAAGTGTCTGAACGAAAAAAATATAGTTTTGAAGTTCTACATTGGCTAGGCGTACGCACAGCCAGTCAAAAGACGCGTCTCCGAGCGAGCTAGCGATCCATGGTGTTTCTGAAATTATTCCTGTTTTTGTTGTTGAAATTTGGACAAAAAACTAACTTATCGACTGAAAAAAAATATGAGTGAAACAATATTATAAAAAATATTATATGAAGGTTTTTAAAATAATAAATAAACGTTCAGCAGGCCTTAAATATACACATAAATTATTCGTAACCATAATGTAATAAAACGTATTTTTTGTATGTGTTCTTGTCTATAAATCGAACCATCTATGACTGAATTTATAGATGTTAGTGCAGTTACGGATAGGATAATATGACGTTATTACTGGCAACACCGCTGACAAATGTCAATTGTCAATACCATATTCCTTCTTTGACGTTTGCGCCGGTTTTCTCGTTCGAATTGTGTTTTTGTTTCATTGTTTTCGCTTATACGTTTATATTTTATAGTGTCGTAGCGCCACACGAGTGCTCTAACTAATAATGACTGTAAACTGTATAATTACAAACAACGAAAATGGACCTTTTACAAGCGTGTGTTGACTGTAGTTTTCCCAATAAGAGAACGCGCGCAGGCGGCATGTAATATCATCATTACCCCCTGATGTGATGAGTTCTTCTAAAGGAGTGGTTAACTTTTGAGGTAAGTTCTAGTTTCAATAAGTACCTCCTACTAAAATATATACGACAGGTATTATTTACTCCATATTCTAACGTCGTGATCAAATCTAAGACTAATAGGTTCCTATTTTACCTTCACAGTTGTCACCTCATAGCTGTGTCTGTGGTGCCTGTTATGACAATAAACCAAGACGCCTTGTAACCGATTCAAGGGAAAGACAACTTGGTCATACCAATGTTTGTTATGGCTGTTGGAGATCAGTTATACGTGCAAGAAGAAACGACATTTTGGAATTGAAATAATGTTTTGATAACATTAAATGATTAAAATAATGTTCCTTGTTTTATTATTTGCCATATACAGAATATGCTACTGTAGATATTTTACTTTAAGTGCTTTATACAATATTTACAAACTATAGATTTTATCAGATTATAAAAAATGCGTTTTTTTTTAAACTAAAGTTACTATTTATATTAAACGCCTGGCACAGAAACGGAACTCGAGCTCACGGAACGCACACCAGAATACCGGTAAGGCAGGTGAGTATCTTTCTAAATGAAGACCAACGTAGATTTTGATGAAAAATAAAGACATACAAATTCAATTTGTCTTTCGCGAAGAAAAGTATGTTGAAAATTTTACAAGTGTCTGAACGAAAAAAATATAGTTTTGAAGTTCTACATTGGCTAGGCGTACGCACAGCCAGTCAAAAGACGCGTCTCCGAGCGAGCTAGCGATCCATGGTGTTTCTGAAATTATTCCTGTTTTTGTTGTTGAAATTTGGACAAAAAACTAACTTATCGACTGAACAAAAATATGAGTGAAACCGTAATTACTGCTACCAAACGGAACTCGAGCTCACGGAACGCACACCAGAATACCGGTAAGGCAGGTGAGTATCTTTCTAAATGAAGACCAACGTAGATTTTGATGAAAAATAAAGACATACAAATTCAATTTGTCTTTCGCGAAGAAAAGTATGTTGAAAATTTTACAAGTGTCTGAACGAAAAAAATATAGTTTTGAAGTTCTACATTGGCTAGGCGTACGCGCAGCCAGTCAAAAGACGCGTCTCCGAGCGAGCTAGCGATCCATGGTGTTTCTGAAATTATTCCTGTTTTTGTTGTTGAAATTTGGACAAAAAACTAACTTTTCGACTGAAAAAAAAAATGAGTGAAACCGTAATTACTGCTACCAATCGGAACTCGAGCTCACGGAACGCACACCAGAATACCGGTAAGGCAGGTGAGTATCTTTCTAAATGAAGACCAACGTAGATTGTGATGAAAAATAAAGACATACAAATTCAATTTGTCTTTCGCGAAGAAAAGTATGTTGAAAATTTTACAAGTGTCTGAACGAAAAAAATATAGTTTTGAAGTTCTACATTGGCTAGGCGTACGCGCAGCCAGTCAAAAGACGCGTCTCCGAGCGAGCTAGAGATCCATATTGTTTCTGAAATTATTCCTGTTTTTGTTGTTGAAATTTGGACAAAAAACAAACTTTTCGACTGAAAAAAATTATGAGTGAAACCGTAATTACTGCTACCAAACGGAACTCGAGCTCACGGAACGCACACCAGAATACCGGTAAGGCAGGTGAGTATCTTTCTAAATGAAGACCAACGTAGATTTTGATGAAAAATAAAGACATACAAATTCAATTTGTCTTTCGCGAAGAAAAGTATGTTGAAAATTTTACAAGTGTCTGAACGAAAATAATATATTTTTGAAGTTCTACATTGGCTAGGCGTACGCGCAGCCAGTCAAAAGACGCGTCTTCGAGCGAGCTAGCGATCCATGGTGTTTCTGAAATTATTCCTGTTTTTGTTGTTGAAATTTGGACAAAAAACTAACTTTTCGACTGAAAAAAAATATGAGTGAAACCGTAATTACTGCTACCAAACGGAACTCGAGCTCACGGAACGCACACCAGAATACCGGTAAGGCAGGTGAGTATCTTTCTAAATGAAGACCAACGTAGATTTTGATGAAAAATAAAGACATACAAATTCAATTTGTCTTTCGCGAAGAAAAGTATGTTGAAAATTTTACAAGTGTCTGAACGAAAAAAATATAGTTTTGAAGTTCTACATTGGCTAGGCGTACGCACAGCCAGTCAAAAGACGCGTCTCCGAGCGAGCTAGCGATCCATGGTGTTTCTGAAATTATTCCTGTTTTTGTTGTTGAAATTTGGACAAAAAACTAACATATCGACTGAAAAAAAATATGAGTGAAACCGTAATTACTGCTACCAAACGGAACTCGAGCTCACGGAACGCACACCAGAATACCGGTAAGGCAGGTGAGTATCTTTCTAAATGAAGACCAACGTAGATTTTGATGAAAAATAAAGACATACAAATTCAATTTGTCTTTCGCGAAGAAAAGTATGTTGAAAATTTTACAAGTGTCTGAACGAAAAAAATATAGTTTTGAAGTTCTACATTGGCTAGGCGTACGCGCAGCCAGTCAAAAGACGCGTCTCCGAGCGAGCTAGCGATCCATGGTGTTTCTGAAATTATTCCTGTTTTTGTTGTTGAAATTTGGACAAAAAACTAACTTTTCGACTGAAAAAAAAAATGAGTGAAACCGTAATTACTGCTACCAATCGGAACTCGAGCTCACGGAACGCACACCAGAATACCGGTAAGGCAGGTGAGTATCTTTCTAAATGAAGACCAACGTAGATTGTGATGAAAAATAAAGACATACAAATTCAATTTGTCTTTCGCGAAGAAAAGTATGTTGAAAATTTTACAAGTGTCTGAACGAAAAAAATATAGTTTTGAAGTTCTACATTGGCTAGGCGTACGCGCAGCCAGTCAAAAGACGCGTCTCCGAGCGAGCTAGAGATCCATATTGTTTCTGAAATTATTCCTGTTTTTGTTGTTGAAATTTGGACAAAAAACAAACTTTTCGACTGAAAAAAATTATGAGTGAAACCGTAATTACTGCTACCAAACGGAACTCGAGCTCACGGAACGCACACCAGAATACCGGTAAGGCAGGTGAGTATCTTTCTAAATGAAGACCAACGTAGATTTTGATGAAAAATAAAGACATACAAATTCAATTTGTCTTTCGCGAAGAAAAGTATGTTGAAAATTTTACAAGTGTCTGAACGAAAATAATATATTTTTGAAGTTCTACATTGGCTAGGCGTACGCGCAGCCAGTCAAAAGACGCGTCTTCGAGCGAGCTAGCGATCCATGGTGTTTCTGAAATTATTCCTGTTTTTGTTGTTGAAATTTGGACAAAAAACAAACTTTTCGACTGAAAAAAATTATGAGTGAAACCGTAATTACTGCTACCAAACGGAACTCGAGCTCACGGAACGCACACCAGAATACCGGTAAGGCAGGTGAGTATCTTTCTAAATGAAGACCAACGTAGATTTTGATGAAAAATAAAGACATACAAATTCAATTTGTCTTTCGCGAAGAAAAGTATGTTGAAAATTTTACAAGTGTCTGAACGAAAATAATATATTTTTGAAGTTCTACATTGGCTAGGCGTACGCGCAGCCAGTCAAAAGACGCGTCTCCGAGCGAGCTAGCGATCCATGGTGTTTCTGAAATTATTCCTGTTTTTGTTGTTGAAATTTGGACAAAAAACTAACTTTTCGACTGAAAAAAAATATGAGTGAAACCGTAATTACTGCTACCAATCGGAACTCGAGCTCACGGAACGCACACCAGAATACCGGTAAGGCAGGTGAGTATCTTTCTAAATGAAGACCAACGTAGATTGTGATGAAAAATAAAGACATACAAATTCAATTTGTCTTTCGCGAAGAAAAGTATGTTGAAAATTTTACAAGTGTCTGAACGAAAAAAATATAGTTTTGAAGTTCTACATTGGCTAGGCGTACGCGCAGCCAGTCAAAAGACGCGTCTCCGAGCGAGCTAGAGATCCATATTGTTTCTGAAATTATTCCTGTTTTTGTTGTTGAAATTTGGACAAAAAACAAACTTTTCGACTGAAAAAAATTATGAGTGAAACCGTAATTACTGCTACCAAACGGAACTCGAGCTCACGGAACGCACACCAGAATACCGGTAAGGCAGGTGAGTATCTTTCTAAATGAAGACCAACGTAGATTTTGATGAAAAATAAAGACATACAAATTCAATTTGTCTTTCGCGAAGAAAAGTATGTTGAAAATTTTACAAGTGTCTGAACGAAAAAAATATAGTTTTGAAGTTCTACATTGGCTAGGCGTACGCACAGCCAGTCAAAAGACGCGTCTCCGAGCGAGCTAGCGATCCATGGTGTTTCTGAAATTATTCCTGTTTTTGTTGTTGAAATTTGGACAAAAAACTAACATATCGACTGAAAAAAAATATGAGTGAAACCGTAATTACTGCTACCAAACGGAACTCGAGCTCACGGAACGCACACCAGAATACCGGTAAGGCAGGTGAGTATCTTTCTAAATGAAGACCAACGTAGATTTTGATGAAAAATAAAGACATACAAATTCAATTTGTCTTTCGCGAAGAAAAGTATGTTGAAAATTTTACAAGTGTCTGAACGAAAAAAATATAGTTTTGAAGTTCTACATTGGCTAGGCGTACGCGCAGCCTGTCAAAAGACGCGTCTCCGAGCGAGCTAGAGATCCATATTGTTTCTGAAATTAATCCTGTTTTTGTTGTTGAAATTTGGACAAAAAACAAACTTTTCGACTGAAAAAAATTATGAGTGAAACCGTAATTACTGCTACCAAACGGAACTCGAGCTCACGGAACGCACACCAGAATACCGGTAAGGCAGGTGAGTATCTTTCTAAATGAAGACCAACGTAGATTTTGATGAAAAATAAAGACATACAAATTCAATTTGTCTTTCGCGAAGAAAAGTATGTTGAAAATTTTACAAGTGTCTGAACGAAAATAATATATTTTTGAAGTTCTACATTGGCTAGGCGTACGCGCAGCCAGTCAAAAGACGCGTCTCCGAGCGAGCTAGCGATCCATGGTGTTTCTGAAATTATTCCTGTTTTTGTTGTTGAAATTTGGACAAAAAACTAACTTTTCGACTGAAAAAAAATATGAGTGAAACCGTAATTACTGCTACCAAACGGAACTCGAGCTCACGGAACGCACACCAGAATACCGGTAAGGCAGGTGAGTATCTTTCTAAATGAAGACCAACGTAGATTTTGATGAAAAATAAAGACATACAAATTCAATTTGTCTTTCGCGAAGAAAAGTATGTTGAAAATTTTACAAGTGTCTGAACGAAAAAAATATAGTTTTGAAGTTCTACATTGGCTAGGCGTACGCACAGCCAGTCAAAAGACGCGTCTCCGAGCGAGCTAGCGATCCATGGTGTTTCTGAAATTATTCCTGTTTTTGTTGTTGAAATTTGGACAAAAAACTAACTTTTCGACTGAAAAAAAATATGAGTGAAACCGTAATTACTGCTACCAAACGGAACTCGAGCTCACGGAACGCACACCAGAATACCGGTAAGGCAGGTGAGTATCTTTCTAAATGAAGACCAACGTAGATTTTGATGAAAAATAAAGACATACAAATTCAATTTGTCTTTCGCGAAGAAAAGTATGTTGAAAATTTTACAAGTGTCTGAACGAAAAAAATATAGTTTTGAAGTTCTACATTGGCTAGGCGTACGCACAGCCAGTCAAAAGACGCGTCTCCGAGCGAGCTAGCGATCCATGGTGTTTCTGAAATTATTCCTGTTTTTGTTGTTGAAATTTGGACAAAAAACAAACTTTTCGACTGAAAAAAATTATGAGTGAAACCGTAATTACTGCTACCAAACGGAACTCGAGCTCACGGAACGCACACCAGAATACCGGTAAGGCAGGTGAGTATCTTTCTAAATGAAGACCAACGTAGATTTTGATGAAAAATAAAGACATACAAATTCAATTTGTCTTTCGCGAAGAAAAGTATGTTGAAAATTTTACAAGTGTCTGAACGAAAATAATATATTTTTGAAGTTCTACATTGGCTAGGCGTACGCGCAGCCAGTCAAAAGACGCGTCTTCGAGCGAGCTAGCGATCCATGGTGTTTCTGAAATTATTCCTGTTTTTGTTGTTGAAATTTGGACAAAAAACTAACTTTTCGACTGAAAAAAAATATGAGTGAAACCGTAATTACTGCTACCAAACGGAACTCGAGCTCACGGAACGCACACCAGAATACCGGTAAGGCAGGTGAGTATCTTTCTAAATGAAGACCAACGTAGATTTTGATGAAAAATAAAGACATACAAATTCAATTTGTCTTTCGCGAAGAAAAGTATGTTGAAAATTTTACAAGTGTCTGAACGAAAAAAATATAGTTTTGAAGTTCTACATTGGCTAGGCGTACGCACAGCCAGTCAAAAGACGCGTCTCCGAGCGAGCTAGCGATCCATGGTGTTTCTGAAATTATTCCTGTTTTTGTTGTTGAAATTTGGACAAAAAACTAACATATCGACTGAAAAAAAATATGAGTGAAACCGTAATTACTGCTACCAAACGGAACTCGAGCTCACGGAACGCACACCAGAATACCGGTAAGGCAGGTGAGTATCTTTCTAAATGAAGACCAACGTAGATTTTGATGAAAAATAAAGACATACAAATTCAATTTGTCTTTCGCGAAGAAAAGTATGTTGAAAATTTTACAAGTGTCTGAACGAAAAAAATATAGTTTTGAAGTTCTACATTGGCTAGGCGTACGCGCAGCCTGTCAAAAGACGCGTCTCCGAGCGAGCTAGAGATCCATATTGTTTCTGAAATTAATCCTGTTTTTGTTGTTGAAATTTGGACAAAAAACAAACTTTTCGACTGAAAAAAATTATGAGTGAAACCGTAATTACTGCTACCAAACGGAACTCGAGCTCACGGAACGCACACCAGAATACCGGTAAGGCAGGTGAGTATCTTTCTAAATGAAGACCAACGTAGATTTTGATGAAAAATAAAGACATACAAATTCAATTTGTCTTTCGCGAAGAAAAGTATGTTGAAAATTTTACAAGTGTCTGAACGAAAATAATATATTTTTGAAGTTCTACATTGGCTAGGCGTACGCGCAGCCAGTCAAAAGACGCGTCTCCGAGCGAGCTAGCGATCCATGGTGTTTCTGAAATTATTCCTGTTTTTGTTGTTGAAATTTGGACAAAAAACTAACTTTTCGACTGAAAAAAAATATGAGTGAAACCGTAATTACTGCTACCAAACGGAACTCGAGCTCACGGAACGCACACCAGAATACCGGTAAGGCAGGTGAGTATCTTTCTAAATGAAGACCAACGTAGATTTTGATGAAAAATAAAGACATACAAATTCAATTTGTCTTTCGCGAAGAAAAGTATGTTGAAAATTTTACAAGTGTCTGAACGAAAAAAATATAGTTTTGAAGTTCTACATTGGCTAGGCGTACGCACAGCCAGTCAAAAGACGCGTCTCCGAGCGAGCTAGCGATCCATGGTGTTTCTGAAATTATTCCTGTTTTTGTTGTTGAAATTTGGACAAAAAACTAACTTATCGACTGAAAAAAAATATGAGTGAAACCGTAATTACTGCTACCAAACGGAACTCGAGCTCACGGAACGCACACCAGAATACCGGTAAGGCAGGTGAGTATCTTTCTAAATGAAGACCAACGTAGATTTTGATGAAAAATAAAGACATACAAATTCAATTTGTCTTTCGCGAAGAAAAGTATGTTGAAAATTTTACAAGTGTCTGAACGAAAAAAATATAGTTTTGAAGTTCTACATTGGCTAGGCGTACGCGCAGCCAGTCAAAAGACGCGTCTCCGAGCGAGCTAGCGATCCATGGTGTTTCTGAAATTATTCCTGTTTTAGTTGTTGAAATTTAGACAAAAAACTAACTTTTCGACTGAAAAAAAATATGAGTGAAACCGTAATTACTGCTACCAAACGGAACTCGAGCTCACGGAACGCACACCAGAATACCGGTAAGGCAGGTGAGTATCTTTCTAAATGAAGACCAACGTAGATTTTGATGAAAAATAAAGACATACAAATTCAATTTGTCTTTCGCGAAGAAAAGTATGTTGAAAATTTTACAAGTGTCTGAACGAAAAAAATATAGTTTTGAAGTTCTACATTGGCTAGGCGTACGCGCAGCCAGTCAAAAGACGCGTCTCCGAGCGAGCTAGCGATCCATGGTGTTTCTGAAATTATTCCTGTTTTTGTTGTTGAAATTTGGACAAAAAACTAACTTTTCGACTGAAAAAAAATATGAGTGAAACCGTAATTACTGCTACCAATCGGAACTCGAGCTCACGGAACGCACACCAGAATACCGGTAAGGCAGGTGAGTATCTTTCTAAATGAAGACCAACGTAGATTGTGATGAAAAATAAAGACATACAAATTCAATTTGTCTTTCGCGAAGAAAAGTATGTTGAAAATTTTACAAGTGTCTGAACGAAAATAATATATTTTTGAAGTTCTACATTGGCTAGGCGTACGCGCAGCCAGTCAAAAGACGCGTCTCCGAGCGAGCTAGCGATCCATGGTGTTTCTGAAATTATTCCTGTTTTTGTTGTTGAAATTTGGACAAAAAACTAACTTTTCGACTGAAAAAAAATATGAGTGAAACCGTAATTACTGCTACCAAACGGAACTCGAGCTCACGGAACGCACACCAGAATACCGGTAAGGCAGGTGAGTATCTTTCTAAATGAAGACCAACGTAGATTTTGATGAAAAATAAAGACATACAAATTTAATTTGTCTTTCGCGAAGAAAAGTATGTTGAAAATTTTACAAGTGTCTGAACGAAAAAAATATAGTTTTGAAGTTCTACATTGGCTAGGCGTACGCACAGCCAGTCAAAAGACGCGTCTCCGAGCGAGCTAGCGATCCATGGTGTTTCTGAAATTATTCCTGTTTTTGTTGTTGAAATTTGGACAAAAAACTAACTTATCGACTGAAAAAAAATATGAGTGAAACCGTAATTACTGCTACCAAACGGAACTCGAGCTCACGGAACGCACACCAGAATACCGGTAAGGCAGGTGAGTATCTTTCTAAATGAAGACCAACGTAGATTTTGATGAAAAATAAAGACATACAAATTCAATTTGTCTTTCGCGAAGAAAAGTATGTTGAAAATTTTACAAGTGTCTGAACGAAAAAAATATAGTTTTGAAGTTCTACATTGGCTAGGCGTACGCGCAGCCTGTCAAAAGACGCGTCTCCGAGCGAGCTAGAGATCCATATTGTTTCTGAAATTAATCCTGTTTTTGTTGTTGAAATTTGGACAAAAAACAAACTTTTCGACTGAAAAAAATTATGAGTGAAACCGTAATTACTGCTACCAAACGGAACTCGAGCTCACGGAACGCACACCAGAATACCGGTAAGGCAGGTGAGTATCTTTCTAAATGAAGACCAACGTAGATTTTGATGAAAAATAAAGACATACAAATTCAATTTGTCTTTCGCGAAGAAAAGTATGTTGAAAATTTTACAAGTGTCTGAACGAAAATAATATATTTTTGAAGTTCTACATTGGCTAGGCGTACGCGCAGCCAGTCAAAAGACGCGTCTCCGAGCGAGCTAGCGATCCATGGTGTTTCTGAAATTATTCCTGTTTTTGTTGTTGAAATTTGGACAAAAAACTAACTTTTCGACTGAAAAAAAATATGAGTGAAACCGTAATTACTGCTACCAATCGGAACTCGAGCTCACGGAACGCACACCAGAATACCGGTAAGGCAGGTGAGTATCTTTCTAAATGAAGACCAACGTAGATTGTGATGAAAAATAAAGACATACAAATTCAATTTGTCTTTCGCGAAGAAAAGTATGTTGAAAATTTTACAAGTGTCTGAACGAAAAAAATATAGTTTTGAAGTTCTACATTGGCTAGGCGTACGCGCAGCCAGTCAAAAGACGCGTCTCCGAGCGAGCTAGAGATCCATATTGTTTCTGAAATTATTCCTGTTTTTGTTGTTGAAATTTGGACAAAAAACAAACTTTTCGACTGAAAAAAATTATGAGTGAAACCGTAATTACTGCTACCAAACGGAACTCGAGCTCACGGAACGCACACCAGAATACCGGTAAGGCAGGTGAGTATCTTTCTAAATGAAGACCAACGTAGATTTTGATGAAAAATAAAGACATACAAATTCAATTTGTCTTTCGCGAAGAAAAGTATGTTGAAAATTTTACAAGTGTCTGAACGAAAATAATATATTTTTGAAGTTCTACATTGGCTAGGCGTACGCGCAGCCAGTCAAAAGACGCGTCTCCGAGCGAGCTAGCGATCCATGGTGTTTCTGAAATTATTCCTGTTTTTGTTGTTGAAATTTGGACAAAAAACTAACTTTTCGACTGAAAAAAAATATGAGTGAAACCGTAATTACTGCTACCAAACGGAACTCGAGCTCACGGAACGCACACCAGAATACCGGTAAGGCAGGTGAGTATCTTTCTAAATGAAGACCAACGTAGATTTTGATGAAAAATAAAGACATACAAATTCAATTTGTCTTTCGCGAAGAAAAGTATGTTGAAAATTTTACAAGTGTCTGAACGAAAAAAATATAGTTTTGAAGTTCTACATTGGCTAGGCGTACGCACAGCCAGTCAAAAGACGCGTCTCCGAGCGAGCTAGCGATCCATGGTGTTTCTGAAATTATTCCTGTTTTTGTTGTTGAAATTTGGACAAAAAACTAACTTATCGACTGAAAAAAAATATGAGTGAAACCGTAATTACTGCTACCAAACGGAACTCGAGCTCACGGAACGCACACCAGAATACCGGTAAGGCAGGTGAGTATCTTTCTAAATGAAGACCAACGTAGATTTTGATGAAAAATAAAGACATACAAATTCAATTTGTCTTTCGCGAAGAAAAGTATGTTGAAAATTTTACAAGTGTCTGAACGAAAATAATATATTTTTGAAGTTCTACATTGGCTAGGCGTACGCGCAGCCAGTCAAAAGACGCGTCTCCGAGCGAGCTAGCGATCCATGGTGTTTCTGAAATTATTCCTGTTTTTGTTGTTGAAATTTGGACAAAAAACTAACTTTTCGACTGAAAAAAAATATGAGTGAAACCGTAATTACTGCTACCAAACGGAACTCGAGCTCACGGAACGCACACCAGAATAACTGTAAGGCAGGTGAGTATCTTTCTAAATGAAGACCAACGTAGATTTTGATGAAAAATAAAGACATACAAATTCAATTTGTCTTTCGCGAAGAAAAGTATGTTGAAAATTTTACAAGTGTCTGAACGAAAATAATATATTTTTGAAGTTCTACATTGGCTAGGCGTACGCACAGCCAGTCAAAAGACGCGTCTCCGAGCGAGCTAGCGATCCATGGTGTTTCTGAAATTATTCCTGTTTTTGTTGTTGAAATTTGGACAAAAAACTAACTTTTCGACTGAAAAAAAATATGAGTGAAACCGTAATTACTGCTACCAAACGGAACTCGAGCTCACGGAACGCACACCAGAATACCGGTAAGGCAGGTGAGTATCTTTCTAAATGAAGACCAACGTAGATTTTGATGAAAAATAAAGACATACAAATTCAATTTGTCTTTCGCGAAGAAAAGTATGTTGAAAATTTTACAAGTGTCTGAACGAAAAAAATATAGTTTTGAAGTTCTACATTGGCTAGGCGTACGCACAGCCAGTCAAAAGACGCGTCTCCGAGCGAGCTAGCGATCCATGGTGTTTCTGAAATTATTCCTGTTTTTGTTGTTGAAATTTGGACAAAAAACTAACTTATCGACTGAAAAAAATATGAGTGAAACCGTAATTACTGCTACCAAACGGAACTCGAGCTCACGGAACGCACACCAGAATACCGGTAAGGCAGGTGAGTATCTTTCTAAATGAAGACCAACGTAGATTTTGATGAAAAATAAAGACATACAAATTCAATTTGTCTTTCGCGAAGAAAAGTATGTTGAAAATTTTACAAGTGTCTGAACGAAAAAAATATAGTTTTGAAGTTCTACATTGGCTAGGCGTACGCGCAGCCAGTCAAAAGACGCGTCTCCGAGCGAGCTAGCGATCCATGGTGTTTCTGAAATTATTCCTGTTTTTGTTGTTGAAATTTGGACAAAAAACAAACTTTTCGACTGAAAAAAATTATGAGTGAAACCGTAATTACTGCTACCAAACGGAACTCGAGCTCACGGAACGCACACCAGAATACCGGTAAGGCAGGTGAGTATCTTTCTAAATGAAGACCAACGTAGATTTTGATGAAAAATAAAGACATACAAATTCAATTTGTCTTTCGCGAAGAAAAGTATGTTGAAAATTTTACAAGTGTCTGAACGAAAATAATATATTTTTGAAGTTCTACATTGGCTAGGCGTACGCGCAGCCAGTCAAAAGACGCGTCTCCGAGCGAGCTAGCGATCCATGGTGTTTCTGAAATTATTCCTGTTTTTGTTGTTGAAATTTGGACAAAAAACTAACTTTTCGACTGAAAAAAAATATGAGTGAAACCGTAATTACTGCTACCAAACGGAACTCGAGCTCACGGAACGCACACCAGAATACCGGTAAGGCAGGTGAGTATCTTTCTAAATGAAGACCAACGTAGATTTTGATGAAAAATAAAGACATACAAATTCAATTTGTCTTTCGCGAAGAAAAGTATGTTGAAAATTTTACAAGTGTCTGAACGAAAAAAATATAGTTTTGAAGTTCTACATTGGCTAGGCGTACGCACAGCCAGTCAAAAGACGCGTCTCCGAGCGAGCTAGCGATCCATGGTGTTTCTGAAATTATTCCTGTTTTTGTTGTTGAAATTTGGACAAAAAACTAACTTATCGACTGAAAAAAAATATGAGTGAAACCGTAATTACTGCTACCAAACGGAACTCGAGCTCACGGAACGCACACCAGAATACCGGTAAGGCAGGTGAGTATCTTTCTAAATGAAGACCAACGTAGATTTTGATGAAAAATAAAGACATACAAATTCAATTTGTCTTTCGCGAAGAAAAGTATGTTGAAAATTTTACAAGTGTCTGAACGAAAATAATATATTTTTGAAGTTCTACATTGGCTAGGCGTACGCGCAGCCAGTCAAAAGACGCGTCTCCGAGCGAGCTAGCGATCCATGGTGTTTCTGAAATTATTCCTGTTTTTGTTGTTGAAATTTGGACAAAAAACTAACTTTTCGACTGAAAAAAAATATGAGTGAAACCGTAATTACTGCTACCAAACGGAACTCGAGCTCACGGAACGCACACCAGAATAACTGTAAGGCAGGTGAGTATCTTTCTAAATGAAGACCAACGTAGATTTTGATGAAAAATAAAGACATACAAATTCAATTTGTCTTTCGCGAAGAAAAGTATGTTGAAAATTTTACAAGTGTCTGAACGAAAATAATATATTTTTGAAGTTCTACATTGGCTAGGCGTACGCACAGCCAGTCAAAAGACGCGTCTCCGAGCGAGCTAGCGATCCATGGTGTTTCTGAAATTATTCCTGTTTTTGTTGTTGAAATTTGGACAAAAAACTAACTTTTCGACTGAAAAAAAATATGAGTGAAACCGTAATTACTGCTACCAAACGGAACTCGAGCTCACGGAACGCACACCAGAATACCGGTAAGGCAGGTGAGTATCTTTCTAAATGAAGACCAACGTAGATTTTGATGAAAAATAAAGACATACAAATTCAATTTGTCTTTCGCGAAGAAAAGTATGTTGAAAATTTTACAAGTGTCTGAACGAAAAAAATATAGTTTTGAAGTTCTACATTGGCTAGGCGTACGCACAGCCAGTCAAAAGACGCGTCTCCGAGCGAGCTAGCGATCCATGGTGTTTCTGAAATTATTCCTGTTTTTGTTGTTGAAATTTGGACAAAAAACTAACTTATCGACTGAAAAAAATATGAGTGAAACCGTAATTACTGCTACCAAACGGAACTCGAGCTCACGGAACGCACACCAGAATACCGGTAAGGCAGGTGAGTATCTTTCTAAATGAAGACCAACGTAGATTTTGATGAAAAATAAAGACATACAAATTCAATTTGTCTTTCGCGAAGAAAAGTATGTTGAAAATTTTACAAGTGTCTGAACGAAAAAAATATAGTTTTGAAGTTCTACATTGGCTAGGCGTACGCGCAGCCAGTCAAAAGACGCGTCTCCGAGCGAGCTAGCGATCCATGGTGTTTCTGAAATTATTCCTGTTTTTGTTGTTGAAATTTGGACAAAAAACTAACTTTTCGACTGAAAAAAAATATGAGTGAAACCGTAATTACTGCTACCAATCGGAACTCGAGCTCACGGAACGCACACCAGAATACCGGTAAGGCAGGTGAGTATCTTTCTAAATGAAGACCAACGTAGATTGTGATGAAAAATAAAGACATACAAATTCAATTTGTCTTTCGCGAAGAAAAGTATGTTGAAAATTTTACAAGTGTCTGAACGAAAAAAATATAGTTTTGAAGTTCTACATTGGCTAGGCGTACGCGCAGCCAGTCAAAAGACGCGTCTCCGAGCGAGCTAGAGATCCATATTGTTTCTGAAATTATTCCTGTTTTTGTTGTTGAAATTTGGACAAAAAACAAACTTTTCGACTGAAAAAAATTATGAGTGAAACCGTAATTACTGCTACCAAACGGAACTCGAGCTCACGGAACGCACACCAGAATACCGGTAAGGCAGGTGAGTATCTTTCTAAATGAAGACCAACGTAGATTTTGATGAAAAATAAAGACATACAAATTCAATTTGTCTTTCGCGAAGAAAAGTATGTTGAAAATTTTACAAGTGTCTGAACGAAAAAAATATAGTTTTGAAGTTCTACATTGGCTAGGCGTACGCGCAGCCAGTCAAAAGACGCGTCTCCGAGCGAGCTAGCGATCCATGGTGTTTCTGAAATTATTCCTGTTTTTGTTGTTGAAATTTGGACAAAAAACTAACTTTTCGACTGAAAAAAAATATGAGTGAAACCGTAATTACTGCTACCAAACGGAACTCGAGCTCACGGAACGCACACCAGAATACCGGTAAGGCAGGTGAGTATCTTTCTAAATGAAGACCAACGTAGATTTTGATGAAAAATAAAGACATACAAATTCAATTTGTCTTTCGCGAAGAAAAGTATGTTGAAAATTTTACAAGTGTCTGAACGAAAAAAATATAGTTTTGAAGTTCTACATTGGCTAGGCGTACGCACAGCCAGTCAAAAGACGCGTCTCCGAGCGAGCTAGCGATCCATGGTGTTTCTGAAATTATTCCTGTTTTTGTTGTTGAAATTTGGACAAAAAACTAACTTATCGACTGAAAAAAAATATGAGTGAAACCGTAATTACTGCTACCAAACGGAACTCGAGCTCACGGAACGCACACCAGAATACCGGTAAGGCAGGTGAGTATCTTTCTAAATGAAGACCAACGTAGATTTTGATGAAAAATAAAGACATACAAATTCAATTTGTCTTTCGCGAAGAAAAGTATGTTGAAAATTTTACAAGTGTCTGAACGAAAAAAATATAGTTTTGAAGTTCTACATTGGCTAGGCGTACGCGCAGCCAGTCAAAAGACGCGTCTCCGAGCGAGCTAGCGATCCATGGTGTTTCTGAAATTATTCCTGTTTTTGTTGTTGAAATTTGGACAAAAAACTAACTTTTCGACTGAAAAAAAATATGAGTGAAACCGTAATTACTGCTACCAAACGGAACTCGAGCTCACGGAACGCACACCAGAATACCGGTAAGGCAGGTGAGTATCTTTCTAAATGAAGACCAACGTAGATTTTGATGAAAAATAAAGACATACAAATTCAATTTGTCTTTCGCGAAGAAAAGTATGTTGAAAATTTTACAAGTGTCTGAACGAAAAAAATATAGTTTTGAAGTTCTACATTGGCTAGGCGTACGCGCAGCCAGTCAAAAGACGCGTCTCCGAGCGAGCTAGCGATCCATGGTGTTTCTGAAATTATTCCTGTTTTTGTTGTTGAAATTTGGACAAAAAACTAACTTTTCGACTGAAAAAAAATATGAGTGAAACCGTAATTACTGCTACCAAACGGAACTCGAGCTCACGGAACGCACACCAGAATACCGGTAAGGCAGGTGAGTATCTTTCTAAATGAAGACCAACGTAGATTTTGATGAAAAATAAAGACATACAAATTCAATTTGTCTTTCGCGAAGAAAAGTATGTTGAAAATTTTACAAGTGTCTGAACGAAAAAAATATAGTTTTGAAGTTCTACATTGGCTAGGCGTACGCACAGCCAGTCAAAAGACGCGTCTCCGAGCGAGCTAGTGATCCATGGTGTTTCTGAAATTATTCCTGTTTTTGTTGTTGAAATTTGGACAAAAAACTAACTTATCGACTGAAAAAAATATGAGTGAAACCGTAATTACTGCTACCAAACGGAACTCGAGCTCACGGAACGCACACCAGAATACCGGTAAGGCAGGTGAGTATCTTTCTAAATGAAGACCAACGTAGATTTTGATGAAAAATAAAGACATACAAATTCAATTTGTCTTTCGCGAAGAAAAGTATGTTGAAAATTTTACAAGTGTCTGAACGAAAAAAATATAGTTTTGAAGTTCTACATTGGCTAGGCGTACGCGCAGCCAGTCAAAAGACGCGTCTCCGAGCGAGCTAGAGATCCATATTGTTTCTGAAATTATTCCTGTTTTTGTTGTTGAAATTTGGACAAAAAACAAACTTTTCGACTGAAAAAAATTATGAGTGAAACCGTAATTACTGCTACCAAACGGAACTCGAGCTCACGGAACGCACACCAGAATAACTGTAAGGCAGGTGAGTATCTTTCTAAATGAAGACCAACGTAGATTTTGATGAAAAATAAAGACATACAAATTCAATTTGTCTTTCGCGAAGAAAAGTATGTTGAAAATTTTACAAGTGTCTGAACGAAAATAATATATTTTTGAAGTTCTACATTGGCTAGGCGTACGCGCAGCCAGTCAAAAGACGCGTCTCCGAGCGAGCTAGCGATCCATGGTGTTTCTGAAATTATTCCTGTTTTTGTTGTTGAAATTTGGACAAAAAACTAACTTTTCGACTGAAAAAAAATATGAGTGAAACCGTAATTACTGCTACCAAACGGAACTCGAGCTCACGGAACGCACACCAGAATACCGGTAAGGCAGGTGAGTATCTTTCTAAATGAAGACCAACGTAGATTTTGATGAAAAATAAAGACATACAAATTCAATTTGTCTTTCGCGAAGAAAAGTATGTTGAAAATTTTACAAGTGTCTGAACGAAAAAAATATAGTTTTGAAGTTCTACATTGGCTAGGCGTACGCACAGCCAGTCAAAAGACGCGTCTCCGAGCGAGCTAGCGATCCATGGTGTTTCTGAAATTATTCCTGTTTTTGTTGTTGAAATTTGGACAAAAAACTAACTTATCGACTGAAAAAAAATATGAGTGAAACCGTAATTACTGCTACCAAACGGAACTCGAGCTCACGGAACGCACACCAGAATACCGGTAAGGCAGGTGAGTATCTTTCTAAATGAAGACCAACGTAGATTTTGATGAAAAATAAAGACATACAAATTCAATTTGTCTTTCGCGAAGAAAAGTATGTTGAAAATTTTACAAGTGTCTGAACGAAAAAAATATAGTTTTGAAGTTCTACATTGGCTAGGCGTACGCGCAGCCAGTCAAAAGACGCGTCTCCGAGCGAGCTAGCGATCCATGGTGTTTCTGAAATTATTCCTGTTTTTGTTGTTGAAATTTGGACAAAAAACTAACTTTTCGACTGAAAAAAAATATGAGTGAAACCGTAATTACTGCTACCAAACGGAACTCGAGCTCACGGAACGCACACCAGAATACCGGTAAGGCAGGTGAGTATCTTTCTAAATGAAGACCAACGTAGATTTTGATGAAAAATAAAGACATACAAATTCAATTTGTCTTTCGCGAAGAAAAGTATGTTGAAAATTTTACAAGTGTCTGAACGAAAAAAATATAGTTTTGAAGTTCTACATTGGCTAGGCGTACGCGCAGCCAGTCAAAAGACGCGTCTCCGAGCGAGCTAGCGATCCATGGTGTTTCTGAAATTATTCCTGTTTTTGTTGTTGAAATTTGGACAAAAAACTAACTTTTCGACTGAAAAAAAATATGAGTGAAACCGTAATTACTGCTACCAATCGGAACTCGAGCTCACGGAACGCACACCAGAATACCGGTAAGGCAGGTGAGTATCTTTCTAAATGAAGACCAACGTAGATTGTGATGAAAAATAAAGACATACAAATTCAATTTGTCTTTCGCGAAGAAAAGTATGTTGAAAATTTTACAAGTGTCTGAACGAAAAAAATATAGTTTTGAAGTTCTACATTGGCTAGGCGTACGCACAGCCAGTCAAAAGACGCGTCTCCGAGCGAGCTAGCGATCCATGGTGTTTCTGAAATTATTCCTGTTTTTGTTGTTGAAATTTGGACAAAAAACTAACTTTTCGACTGAAAAAAAATATGAGTGAAACCGTAATTACTGCTACCAAACGGAACTCGAGCTCACGGAACGCACACCAGAATACCGGTAAGGCAGGTGAGTATCTTTCTAAATGAAGACCAACGTAGATTTTGATGAAAAATAAAGACATACAAATTCAATTTGTCTTTCGCGAAGAAAAGTATGTTGAAAATTTTACAAGTGTCTGAACGAAAAAAATATAGTTTTGAAGTTCTACATTGGCTAGGCGTACGCACAGCCAGTCAAAAGACGCGTCTCCGAGCGAGCTAGCGATCCATGGTGTTTCTGAAATTATTCCTGTTTTTGTTGTTGAAATTTGGACAAAAAACTAACTTATCGACTGAAAAAAAATATGAGTGAAACCGTAATTACTGCTACCAAACGGAACTCGAGCTCACGGAACGCACACCAGAATACCGGTAAGGCAGGTGAGTATCTTTCTAAATGAAGACCAACGTAGATTTTGATGAAAAATAAAGACATACAAATTCAATTTGTCTTTCGCGAAGAAAAGTATGTTGAAAATTTTACAAGTGTCTGAACGAAAAAAATATAGTTTTGAAGTTCTACATTGGCTAGGCGTACGCGCAGCCAGTCAAAAGACGCGTCTCCGAGCGAGCTAGCGATCCATGGTGTTTCTGAAATTATTCCTGTTTTTGTTGTTGAAATTTGGACAAAAAACTAACTTTTCGACTGAAAAAAAATATGAGTGAAACCGTAATTACTGCTACCAAACGGAACTCGAGCTCACGGAACGCACACCAGAATACCGGTAAGGCAGGTGAGTATCTTTCTAAATGAAGACCAACGTAGATTTTGATGAAAAATAAAGACATACAAATTCAATTTGTCTTTCGCGAAGAAAAGTATGTTGAAAATTTTACAAGTGTCTGAACGAAAAAAATATAGTTTTGAAGTTCTACATTGGCTAGGCGTACGCGCAGCCAGTCAAAAGACGCGTCTCCGAGCGAGCTAGCGATCCATGGTGTTTCTGAAATTATTCCTGTTTTTGTTGTTGAAATTTGGACAAAAAACTAACTTTTCGACTGAAAAAAAATATGAGTGAAACCGTAATTACTGCTACCAAACGGAACTCGAGCTCACGGAACGCACACCAGAATACCGGTAAGGCAGGTGAGTATCTTTCTAAATGAAGACCAACGTAGATTTTGATGAAAAATAAAGACATACAAATTCAATTTGTCTTTCGCGAAGAAAAGTATGTTGAAAATTTTACAAGTGTCTGAACGAAAAAAATATAGTTTTGAAGTTCTACATTGGCTAGGCGTACGCGCAGCCAGTCAAAAGACGCGTCTCCGAGCGAGCTAGCGATCCATGGTGTTTCTGAAATTATTCCTGTTTTTGTTGTTGAAATTTGGACAAAAAACTAACTTTTCGACTGAAAAAAAATATGAGTGAAACCGTAATTACTGCTACCAATCGGAACTCGAGCTCACGGAACGCACACCAGAATACCGGTAAGGCAGGTGAGTATCTTTCTAAATGAAGACCAACGTAGATTGTGATGAAAAATAAAGACATACAAATTCAATTTGTCTTTCGCGAAGAAAAGTATGTTGAAAATTTTACAAGTGTCTGAACGAAAAAAATATAGTTTTGAAGTTCTACATTGGCTAGGCGTACGCACAGCCAGTCAAAAGACGCGTCTCCGAGCGAGCTAGCGATCCATGGTGTTTCTGAAATTATTCCTGTTTTTGTTGTTGAAATTTGGACAAAAAACTAACTTATCGACTGAAAAAAAATATGAGTGAAACCGTAATTACTGCTACTAAACGGAACTCGAGCTCACGGAACGCACACCAGAATACCGGTAAGGCAGGTGAGTATCTTTCTAAATGAAGACCAACGTAGATTTTGATGAAAAATAAAGACATACAAATTCAATTTGTCTTTCGCGAAGAAAAGTATGTTGAAAATTTTACAAGTGTCTGAACAAAAAAAAATATAGTTTTGAAGTTCTACATTGGCTAGGCGTACGCGCAGCCAGTCAAAAGACGCGTCTCCGAGCGAGCTAGCGATCCATGGTGTTTCTGAAATTATTCCTGTTTTTGTTGTTGAAATTTGGACAAAAAACTAACTTTTCGACTGAAAAAAAATATGAGTGAAACCGTAATTACTGCTACCAATCGGAACTCGAGCTCACGGAACGCACACCAGAATACCGGTAAGGCAGGTGAGTATCTTTCTAAATGAAGACCAACGTAGATTTTGATGAAAAATAAAGACATACAAATTCAATTTGTCTTTCGCGAAGAAAAGTATGTTGAAAATTTTACAAGTGTCTGAACGAAAAAAATATAGTTTTGAAGTTCTACATTGGCTAGGCGTACGCGCAGCCAGTCAAAAGACGCGTCTCCGAGCGAGCTAGCGATCCATGGTGTTTCTGAAATTATTCCTGTTTTTGTTGTTGAAATTTGGACAAAAAACTAACTTTTCGACTGAAAAAAAATATGAGTGAAACCGTAATTACTGCTACCAATCGGAACTCGAGCTCACGGAACGCACACCAGAATACCGGTAAGGCAGGTGAGTATCTTTCTAAATGAAGACCAACGTAGATTGTGATGAAAAATAAAGACATACAAATTCAATTTGTCTTTCGCGAAGAAAAGTATGTTGAAAATTTTACAAGTGTCTGAACGAAAAAAATATAGTTTTGAAGTTCTACATTGGCTAGGCGTACGCGCAGCCAGTCAAAAGACGCGTCTCCGAGCGAGCTAGCGATCCATGGTGTTTCTGAAATTATTCCTGTTTTTGTTGTTGAAATTTGGACAAAAAACTAACTTTTCGACTGAAAAAAAATATGAGTGAAACCGTAATTACTGCTACCAATCGGAACTCGAGCTCACGGAACGCACACCAGAATACCGGTAAGGCAGGTGAGTATCTTTCTAAATGAAGACCAACGTAGATTGTGATGAAAAATAAAGACATACAAATTCAATTTGTCTTTCGCGAAGAAAAGTATGTTGAAAATTTTACAAGTGTCTGAACGAAAAAAATATAGTTTTGAAGTTCTACATTGGCTAGGCGTACGCACAGCCAGTCAAAAGACGCGTCTCCGAGCGAGCTAGCGATCCATGGTGTTTCTGAAATTATTCCTGTTTTTGTTGTTGAAATTTGGACAAAAAACTAACTTTTCGACTGAAAAAAAATATGAGTGAAACCGTAATTACTGCTACCAATCGGAACTCGAGCTCACGGAACGCACACCAGAATACCGGTAAGGCAGGTGAGTATCTTTCTAAATGAAGACCAACGTAGATTGTGATGAAAAATAAAGACATACAAATTCAATTTGTCTTTCGCGAAGAAAAGTATGTTGAAAATTTTACAAGTGTCTGAACGAAAAAAATATAGTTTTGAAGTTCTACATTGGCTAGGCGTACGCGCAGCCAGTCAAAAGACGCGTCTCCGAGCGAGCTAGCGATCCATGGTGTTTCTGAAATTATTCCTGTTTTTGTTGTTGAAATTTGGACAAAAAACTAACTTTTCGACTGAAAAAAAATATGAGTGAAACCGTAATTACTGCTACCAATCGGAACTCGAGCTCACGGAACGCACACCAGAATACCGGTAAGGCAGGTGAGTATCTTTCTAAATGAAGACCAACGTAGATTGTGATGAAAAATAAAGACATACAAATTCAATTTGTCTTTCGCGAAGAAAAGTATGTTGAAAATTTTACAAGTGTCTGAACGAAAAAAATATAGTTTTGAAGTTCTACATTGGCTAGGCGTACGCACAGCCAGTCAAAAGACGCGTCTCCGAGCGAGCTAGCGATCCATGGTGTTTCTGAAATTATTCCTGTTTTTGTTGTTGAAATTTGGACAAAAAACTAACTTATCGACTGAAAAAAAATATGAGTGAAACCGTAATTACTGCTACTAAACGGAACTCGAGCTCACGGAACGCACACCAGAATACCGGTAAGGCAGGTGAGTATCTTTCTAAATGAAGACCAACGTAGATTTTGATGAAAAATAAAGACATACAAATTCAATTTGTCTTTCGCGAAGAAAAGTATGTTGAAAATTTTACAAGTGTCTGAACGAAAAAAATATAGTTTTGAAGTTCTACATTGGCTAGGCGTACGCGCAGCCAGTCAAAAGACGCGTCTCCGAGCGAGCTAGCGATCCATGGTGTTTCTGAAATTATTCCTGTTTTTGTTGTTGAAATTTGGACAAAAAACTAACTTTTCGACTGAAAAAAAATATGAGTGAAACCGTAATTACTGCTACCAATCGGAACTCGAGCTCACGGAACGCACACCAGAATACCGGTAAGGCAGGTGAGTATCTTTCTAAATGAAGACCAACGTAGATTGTGATGAAAAATAAAGACATACAAATTCAATTTGTCTTTCGCGAAGAAAAGTATGTTGAAAATTTTACAAGTGTCTGAACGAAAAAAATATAGTTTTGAAGTTCTACATTGGCTAGGCGTACGCACAGCCAGTCAAAAGACGCGTCTCCGAGCGAGCTAGCGATCCATGGTGTTTCTGAAATTATTCCTGTTTTTGTTGTTGAAATTTGGACAAAAAACTAACTTATCGACTGAAAAAAAATATGAGTGAAACCGTAATTACTGCTACTAAACGGAACTCGAGCTCACGGAACGCACACCAGAATACCGGTAAGGCAGGTGAGTATCTTTCTAAATGAAGACCAACGTAGATTTTGATGAAAAATAAAGACATACAAATTCAATTTGTCTTTCGCGAAGAAAAGTATGTTGAAAATTTTACAAGTGTCTGAACAAAAAAAAATATAGTTTTGAAGTTCTACATTGGCTAGGCGTACGCGCAGCCAGTCAAAAAACGCGTCTCCGAGCGAGCTAGCGATCCATGGTGTTTCTGAAATTATTCCTGTTTTTGTTGTTGAAATTTGGACAAAAAACTAACTTTTCGACTGAAAAAAAATATGAGTGAAACCGTAATTACTGCTACCAATCGGAACTCGAGCTCACGGAACGCACACCAGAATACCGGTAAGGCAGGTGAGTATCTTTCTAAATGAAGACCAACGTAGATTTTGATGAAAAATAAAGACATACAAATTCAATTTGTCTTTCGCGAAGAAAAGTATGTTGAAAATTTTACAAGTGTCTGAACGAAAAAAATATAGTTTTGAAGTTCTACATTGGCTAGGCGTACGCGCAGCCAGTCAAAAGACGCGTCTCCGAGCGAGCTAGCGATCCATGGTGTTTCTGAAATTATTCCTGTTTTTGTTGTTGAAATTTGGACAAAAAACTAACTTTTCGACTGAAAAAAAATATGAGTGAAACCGTAATTACTGCTACCAATCGGAACTCGAGCTCACGGAACGCACACCAGAATACCGGTAAGGCAGGTGAGTATCTTTCTAAATGAAGACCAACGTAGATTGTGATGAAAAATAAAGACATACAAATTCAATTTGTCTTTCGCGAAGAAAAGTATGTTGAAAATTTTACAAGTGTCTGAACGAAAATAATATATTTTTGAAGTTCTACATTGGCTAGGCGTACGCGCAGCCAGTCAAAAGACGCGTCTCCGAGCGAGCTAGCGATCCATGGTGTTTCTGAAATTATTCCTGTTTTTGTTGTTGAAATTTGGACAAAAAACTAACTTTTCGACTGAAAAAAAATATGAGTGAAACCGTAATTACTGCTACCAAACGGAACTCGAGCTCACGGAACGCACACCAGAATACCGGTAAGGCAGGTGAGTATCTTTCTAAATGAAGACCAACGTAGATTTTGATGAAAAATAAAGACATACAAATTCAATTTGTCTTTCGCGAAGAAAAGTATGTTGAAAATTTTACAAGTGTCTGAACGAAAAAAATATAGTTTTGAAGTTCTACATTGGCTAGGCGTACGCACAGCCAGTCAAAAGACGCGTCTCCGAGCGAGCTAGCGATCCATGGTGTTTCTGAAATTATTCCTGTTTTTGTTGTTGAAATTTGGACAAAAAACTAACTTATCGACTGAAAAAAAATATGAGTGAAACCGTAATTACTGCTACCAAACGGAACTCGAGCTCACGGAACGCACACCAGAATACCGGTAAGGCAGGTGAGTATCTTTCTAAATGAAGACCAACGTAGATTTTGATGAAAAATAAAGACATACAAATTCAATTTGTCTTTCGCGAAGAAAAGTATGTTGAAAATTTTACAAGTGTCTGAACGAAAAAAATATAGTTTTGAAGTTCTACATTGGCTAGGCGTACGCGCAGCCAGTCAAAAGACGCGTCTCCGAGCGAGCTAGCGATCCATGGTGTTTCTGAAATTATTCCTGTTTTTGTTGTTGAAATTTGGACAAAAAACTAACTTTTCGACTGAAAAAAAATATGAGTGAAACCGTAATTACTGCTACCAAACGGAACTCGAGCTCACGGAACGCACACCAGAATACCGGTAAGGCAGGTGAGTATCTTTCTAAATGAAGACCAACGTAGATTTTGATGAAAAATAAAGACATACAAATTCAATTTGTCTTTCGCGAAGAAAAGTATGTTGAAAATTTTACAAGTGTCTGAACGAAAAAAATATAGTTTTGAAGTTCTACATTGGCTAGGCGTACGCGCAGCCAGTCAAAAGACGCGTCTCCGAGCGAGCTAGCGATCCATGGTGTTTCTGAAATTATTCCTGTTTTTGTTGTTGAAATTTGGACAAAAAACTAACTTTTCGACTGAAAAAAAATATGAGTGAAACCGTAATTACTGCTACCAAACGGAACTCGAGCTCACGGAACGCACACCAGAATACCGGTAAGGCAGGTGAGTATCTTTCTAAATGAAGACCAACGTAGATTTTGATGAAAAATAAAGACATACAAATTCAATTTGTCTTTCGCGAAGAAAAGTATGTTGAAAATTTTACAAGTGTCTGAACGAAAAAAATATAGTTTTGAAGTTCTACATTGGCTAGGCGTACGCGCAGCCAGTCAAAAGACGCGTCTCCGAGCGAGCTAGCGATCCATGGTGTTTCTGAAATTATTCCTGTTTTTGTTGTTGAAATTTGGACAAAAAACTAACTTTTCGACTGAAAAAAAATATGAGTGAAACCGTAATTACTGCTACCAAACGGAACTCGAGCTCACGGAACGCACACCAGAATACCGGTAAGGCAGGTGAGTATCTTTCTAAATGAAGACCAACGTAGATTTTGATGAAAAATAAAGACATACAAATTCAATTTGTCTTTCGCGAAGAAAAGTATGTTGAAAATTTTACAAGTGTCTGAACGAAAAAAATATAGTTTTGAAGTTCTACATTGGCTAGGCGTACGCGCAGCCAGTCAAAAGACGCGTCTCCGAGCGAGCTAGCGATCCATGGTGTTTCTGAAATTATTCCTGTTTTTGTCGTTGAAATTTGGACAAAAAACTAACTTTTCGACTGAAAAAAAATATGAGTGAAACCGTAATTACTGCTACCAAACGGAACTCGAGCTCACGGAACGCACACCAGAATACCGGTAAGGCAGGTGAGTATCTTTCTAAATGAAGACCAACGTAGATTTTGATGAAAAATAAAGACATACAAATTCAATTTGTCTTTCGCGAAGAAAAGTATGTTGAAAATTTTACAAGTGTCTGAACGAAAAAAATATAGTTTTGAAGTTCTACATTGGCTAGGCGTACGCGCAGCCAGTCAAAAGACGCGTCTCCGAGCGAGCTAGCGATCCATGGTGTTTCTGAAATTATTCCTGTTTTTGTTGTTGAAATTTGGACAAAAAACTAACTTTTCGACTGAAAAAAAATATGAGTGAAACCGTAATTACTGCTACCAATCGGAACTCGAGCTCACGGAACGCACACCAGAATACCGGTAAGGCAGGTGAGTATCTTTCTAAATGAAGACCAACGTAGATTGTGATGAAAAATAAAGACATACAAATTCAATTTGTCTTTCGCGAAGAAAAGTATGTTGAAAATTTTACAAGTGTCTGAACGAAAATAATATAGTTTTGAAGTTCTACATTGGCTAGGCGTACGCACAGCCAGTCAAAAGACGCGTCTCCGAGCGAGCTAGCGATCCATGGTGTTTCTGAAATTATTCCTGTTTTTGTTGTTGAAATTTGGACAAAAAACTAACTTATCGACTGAAAAAAAATATGAGTGAAACCGTAATTACTGCTACTAAACGGAACTCGAGCTCACGGAACGCACACCAGAATACCGGTAAGGCAGGTGAGTATCTTTCTAAATGAAGACCAACGTAGATTGTGATGAAAAATAAAGACATACAAATTCAATTTGTCTTTCGCGAAGAAAAGTATGTTGAAAATTTTACAAGTGTCTGAACGAAAAAAATATAGTTTTGAAGTTCTACATTGGCTAGGCGTACGCACAGCCAGTCAAAAGACGCGTCTCCGAGCGAGCTAGCGATCCATGGTGTTTCTGAAATTATTCCTGTTTTTGTTGTTGAAATTTGGACAAAAAACTAACTTATCGACTGAAAAAAAATATGAGTGAAACCGTAATTACTGCTACTAAACGGAACTCGAGCTCACGGAACGCACACCAGAATACCGGTAAGGCAGGTGAGTATCTTTCTAAATGAAGACCAACGTAGATTTTGATGAAAAATAAAGACATACAAATTCAATTTGTCTTTCGCGAAGAAAAGTATGTTGAAAATTTTACAAGTGTCTGAACAAAAAAAAATATAGTTTTGAAGTTCTACATTGGCTAGGCGTACGCGCAGCCAGTCAAAAAACGCGTCTCCGAGCGAGCTAGCGATCCATGGTGTTTCTGAAATTATTCCTGTTTTTGTTGTTGAAATTTGGACAAAAAACTAACTTTTCGACTGAAAAAAAATATGAGTGAAACCGTAATTACTGCTACCAAACGGAACTCGAGCTCACGGAACGCACACCAGAATACCGGTAAGGCAGGTGAGTATCTTTCTAAATGAAGACCAACGTAGATTTTGATGAAAAATAAAGACATACAAATTCAATTTGTCTTTCGCGAAGAAAAGTATGTTGAAAATTTTACAAGTGTCTGAACGAAAAAAATATAGTTTTGAAGTTCTACATTGGCTAGGCGTACGCACAGCCAGTCAAAAGACGCGTCTCCGAGCGAGCTAGCGATCCATGGTGTTTCTGAAATTATTCCTGTTTTTGTTGTTGAAATTTGGACAAAAAACTAACTTATCGACTGAAAAAAAATATGAGTGAAACCGTAATTACTGCTACCAAACGGAACTCGAGCTCACGGAACGCACACCAGAATACCGGTAAGGCAGGTGAGTATCTTTCTAAATGAAGACCAACGTAGATTTTGATGAAAAATAAAGACATACAAATTCAATTTGTCTTTCGCGAAGAAAAGTATGTTGAAAATTTTACAAGTGTCTGAACGAAAAAAATATAGTTTTGAAGTTCTACATTGGCTAGGCGTACGCGCAGCCAGTCAAAAGACGCGTCTCCGAGCGAGCTAGCGATCCATGGTGTTTCTGAAATTATTCCTGTTTTTGTTGTTGAAATTTGGACAAAAAACTAACTTTTCGACTGAAAAAAAATATGAGTGAAACCGTAATTACTGCTACCAAACGGAACTCGAGCTCACGGAACGCACACCAGAATACCGGTAAGGCACGTGAGTATCTTTCTAAATGAAGACCAACGTAGATTTTGATGAAAAATAAAGACATACAAATTCAATTTGTCTTTCGCGAAGAAAAGTATGTTGAAAATTTTACAAGTGTCTGAACGAAAAAAATATAGTTTTGAAGTTCTACATTGGCTAGGCGTACGCGCAGCCAGTCAAAAGACGCGTCTCCGAGCGAGCTAGCGATCCATGGTGTTTCTGAAATTATTCCTGTTTTTGTTGTTGAAATTTGGACAAAAAACTAACTTATCGACTGAAAAAAAATATGAGTGAAACCGTAATTACTGCTACTAAACGGAACTCGAGCTCACGGAACGCACACCAGAATACCGGTAAGGCAGGTGAGTATCTTTCTAAATGAAGACCAACGTAGATTTTGATGAAAAATAAAGACATACAAATTCAATTTGTCTTTCGCGAAGAAAAGTATGTTGAAAATTTTACAAGTGTCTGAACAAAAAAAAATATAGTTTTGAAGTTCTACATTGGCTAGGCGTACGCGCAGCCAGTCAAAAGACGCGTCTCCGAGCGAGCTAGCGATCCATGGTGTTTCTGAAATTATTCCTGTTTTTGTTGTTGAAATTTGGACAAAAAACTAACTTTTCGACTGAAAAAAAATATGAGTGAAACCGTAATTACTGCTACCAATCGGAACTCGAGCTCACGGAACGCACACCAGAATACCGGTAAGGCAGGTGAGTATCTTTCTAAATGAAGACCAACGTAGATTTTGATGAAAAATAAAGACATACAAATTCAATTTGTCTTTCGCGAAGAAAAGTATGTTGAAAATTTTACAAGTGTCTGAACGAAAAAAATATAGTTTTGAAGTTCTACATTGGCTAGGCGTACGCGCAGCCAGTCAAAAGACGCGTCTCCGAGCGAGCTAGCGATCCATGGTGTTTCTGAAATTATTCCTGTTTTTGTTGTTGAAATTTGGACAAAAAACTAACTTTTCGACTGAAAAAAAATATGAGTGAAACCGTAATTACTGCTACCAATCGGAACTCGAGCTCACGGAACGCACACCAGAATACCGGTAAGGCAGGTGAGTATCTTTCTAAATGAAGACCAACGTAGATTGTGATGAAAAATAAAGACATACAAATTCAATTTGTCTTTCGCGAAGAAAAGTATGTTGAAAATTTTACAAGTGTCTGAACGAAAAAAATATAGTTTTGAAGTTCTACATTGGCTAGGCGTACGCGCAGCCAGTCAAAAGACGCGTCTCCGAGCGAGCTAGCGATCCATGGTGTTTCTGAAATTATTCCTGTTTTTGTTGTTGAAATTTGGACAAAAAACTAACTTTTCGACTGAAAAAAAATATGAGTGAAACCGTAATTACTGCTACCAATCGGAACTCGAGCTCACGGAACGCACACCAGAATACCGGTAAGGCAGGTGAGTATCTTTCTAAATGAAGACCAACGTAGATTGTGATGAAAAATAAAGACATACAAATTCAATTTGTCTTTCGCGAAGAAAAGTATGTTGAAAATTTTACAAGTGTCTGAACGAAAAAAATATAGTTTTGAAGTTCTACATTGGCTAGGCGTACGCACAGCCAGTCAAAAGACGCGTCTCCGAGCGAGCTAGCGATCCATGGTGTTTCTGAAATTATTCCTGTTTTTGTTGTTGAAATTTGGACAAAAAACTAACTTATCGACTGAAAAAAAATATGAGTGAAACCGTAATTACTGCTACTAAACGGAACTCGAGCTCACGGAACGCACACCAGAATACCGGTAAGGCAGGTGAGTATCTTTCTAAATGAAGACCAACGTAGATTGTGATGAAAAATAAAGACATACAAATTCAATTTGTCTTTCGCGAAGAAAAGTATGTTGAAAATTTTACAAGTGTCTGAACGAAAAAAATATAGTTTTGAAGTTCTACATTGGCTAGGCGTACGCACAGCCAGTCAAAAGACGCGTCTCCGAGCGAGCTAGCGATCCATGGTGTTTCTGAAATTATTCCTGTTTTTGTTGTTGAAATTTGGACAAAAAACTAACTTATCGACTGAAAAAAAATATGAGTGAAACCGTAATTACTGCTACTAAACGGAACTCGAGCTCACGGAACGCACACCAGAATACCGGTAAGGCAGGTGAGTATCTTTCTAAATGAAGACCAACGTAGATTTTGATGAAAAATAAAGACATACAAATTCAATTTGTCTTTCGCGAAGAAAAGTATGTTGAAAATTTTACAAGTGTCTGAACAAAAAAAAATATAGTTTTGAAGTTCTACATTGGCTAGGCGTACGCGCAGCCAGTCAAAAAACGCGTCTCCGAGCGAGCTAGCGATCCATGGTGTTTCTGAAATTATTCCTGTTTTTGTTGTTGAAATTTGGACAAAAAACTAACTTTTCGACTGAAAAAAAATATGAGTGAAACCGTAATTACTGCTACCAATCGGAACTCGAGCTCACGGAACGCACACCAGAATACCGGTAAGGCAGGTGAGTATCTTTCTAAATGAAGACCAACGTAGATTGTGATGAAAAATAAAGACATACAAATTCAATTTGTCTTTCGCGAAGAAAAGTATGTTGAAAATTTTACAAGTGTCTGAACGAAAATAATATATTTTTGAAGTTCTACATTGGCTAGGCGTACGCGCAGCCAGTCAAAAGACGCGTCTCCGAGCGAGCTAGCGATCCATGGTGTTTCTGAAATTATTCCTGTTTTTGTTGTTGAAATTTGGACAAAAAACTAACTTTTCGACTGAAAAAAAATATGAGTGAAACCGTAATTACTGCTACCAAACGGAACTCGAGCTCACGGAACGCACACCAGAATACCGGTAAGGCAGGTGAGTATCTTTCTAAATGAAGACCAACGTAGATTTTGATGAAAAATAAAGACATACAAATTCAATTTGTCTTTCGCGAAGAAAAGTATGTTGAAAATTTTACAAGTGTCTGAACGAAAAAAATATAGTTTTGAAGTTCTACATTGGCTAGGCGTACGCACAGCCAGTCAAAAGACGCGTCTCCGAGCGAGCTAGCGATCCATGGTGTTTCTGAAATTATTCCTGTTTTTGTTGTTGAAATTTGGACAAAAAACTAACTTTACGACTGAAAAAAAATATGAGTGAAACCGTAATTACTGCTACCAAACGGAACTCGAGCTCACGGAACGCACACCAGAATACCGGTAAGGCAGGTGAGTATCTTTCTAAATGAAGACCAACGTAGATTTTGATGAAAAATAAAGACATACAAATTCAATTTGTCTTTCGCGAAGAAAAGTATGTTGAAAATTTTACAAGTGTCTGAACGAAAAAAATATAGTTTTGAAGTTCTACATTGGCTAGGCGTACGCGCAGCCAGTCAAAAGACGCGTCTCCGAGCGAGCTAGCGATCCATGGTGTTTCTGAAATTATTCCTGTTTTTGTTGTTGAAATTTGGACAAAAAACTAACTTTTCGACTGAAAAAAAATATGAGTGAAACCGTAATTACTGCTACCAAACGGAACTCGAGCTCACGGAACGCACACCAGAATACCGGTAAGGCAGGTGAGTATCTTTCTAAATGAAGACCAACGTAGATTTTGATGAAAAATAAAGACATACAAATTCAATTTGTCTTTCGCGAAGAAAAGTATGTTGAAAATTTTACAAGTGTCTGAACGAAAAAAATATAGTTTTGAAGTTCTACATTGGCTAGGCGTACGCACAGCCAGTCAAAAGACGCGTCTCCGAGCGAGCTAGCGATCCATGGTGTTTCTGAAATTATTCCTGTTTTTGTTGTTGAAATTTGGACAAAAAACTAACTTATCGACTGAAAAAAATATGAGTGAAACCGTAATTACTGCTACCAAACGGAACTCGAGCTCACGGAACGCACACCAGAATACCGGTAAGGCAGGTGAGTATCTTTCTAAATGAAGACCAACGTAGATTTTGATGAAAAATAAAGACATACAAATTCAATTTGTCTTTCGCGAAGAAAAGTATGTTGAAAATTTTACAAGTGTCTGAACGAAAAAAATATAGTTTTGAAGTTCTACATTGGCTAGGCGTACGCGCAGCCAGTCAAAAGACGCGTCTCCGAGCGAGCTAGAGATCCATATTGTTTCTGAAATTATTCCTGTTTTTGTTGTTGAAATTTGGACAAAAAACAAACTTTTCGACTGAAAAAAATTATGAGTGAAACCGTAATTACTGCTACCAAACGGAACTCGAGCTCACGGAACGCACACCAGAATAACTGTAAGGCAGGTGAGTATCTTTCTAAATGAAGACCAACGTAGATTTTGATGAAAAATAAAGACATACAAATTCAATTTGTCTTTCGCGAAGAAAAGTATGTTGAAAATTTTACAAGTGTCTGAACGAAAATAATATATTTTTGAAGTTCTACATTGGCTAGGCGTACGCGCAGCCAGTCAAAAGACGCGTCTCCGAGCGAGCTAGCGATCCATGGTGTTTCTGAAATTATTCCTGTTTTTGTTGTTGAAATTTGGACAAAAAACTAACTTTTCGACTGAAAAAAAATATGAGTGAAACCGTAATTACTGCTACCAAACGGAACTCGAGCTCACGGAACGCACACCAGAATACCGGTAAGGCAGGTGAGTATCTTTCTAAATGAAGACCAACGTAGATTTTGATGAAAAATAAAGACATACAAATTCAATTTGTCTTTCGCGAAGAAAAGTATGTTGAAAATTTTACAAGTGTCTGAACGAAAAAAATATAGTTTTGAAGTTCTACATTGGCTAGGCGTACGCACAGCCAGTCAAAAGACGCGTCTCCGAGCGAGCTAGCGATCCATGGTGTTTCTGAAATTATTCCTGTTTTTGTTGTTGAAATTTGGACAAAAAACTAACTTATCGACTGAAAAAAAATATGAGTGAAACCGTAATTACTGCTACCAAACGGAACTCGAGCTCACGGAACGCACACCAGAATACCGGTAAGGCAGGTGAGTATCTTTCTAAATGAAGACCAACGTAGATTTTGATGAAAAATAAAGACATACAAATTCAATTTGTCTTTCGCGAAGAAAAGTATGTTGAAAATTTTACAAGTGTCTGAACGAAAAAAATATAGTTTTGAAGTTCTACATTGGCTAGGCGTACGCACAGCCAGTCAAAAGACGCGTCTCCGAGCGAGCTAGCGATCCATGGTGTTTCTGAAATTATTCCTGTTTTTGTTGTTGAAATTTGGACAAAAAACTAACTTATCGACTGAAAAAAATATGAGTGAAACCGTAATTACTGCTACCAAACGGAACTCGAGCTCACGGAACGCACACCAGAATACCGGTAAGGCAGGTGAGTATCTTTCTAAATGAAGACCAACGTAGATTTTGATGAAAAATAAAGACATACAAATTCAATTTGTCTTTCGCGAAGAAAAGTATGTTGAAAATTTTACAAGTGTCTGAACGAAAAAAATATAGTTTTGAAGTTCTACATTGGCTAGGCGTACGCACAGCCAGTCAAAAGACGCGTCTCCGAGCGAGCTAGCGATCCATGGTGTTTCTGAAATTATTCCTGTTTTTGTTGTTGAAATTTGGACAAAAAACTAACTTATCGACTGAAAAAAATATGAGTGAAACCGTAATTACTGCTACCAAACGGAACTCGAGCTCACGGAACGCACACCAGAATACCGGTAAGGCAGGTGAGTATCTTTCTAAATGAAGACCAACGTAGATTTTGATGAAAAATAAAGACATACAAATTCAATTTGTCTTTCGCGAAGAAAAGTATGTTGAAAATTTTACAAGTGTCTGAACGAAAAAAATATAGTTTTGAAGTTCTACATTGGCTAGGCGTACGCGCAGCCAGTCAAAAGACGCGTCTCCGAGCGAGCTAGAGATCCATATTGTTTCTGAAATTATTCCTGTTTTTGTTGTTGAAATTTGGACAAAAAACAAACTTTTCGACTGAAAAAAATTATGAGTGAAACCGTAATTACTGCTACCAAACGGAACTCGAGCTCACGGAACGCACACCAGAATAACTGTAAGGCAGGTGAGTATCTTTCTAAATGAAGACCAACGTAGATTTTGATGAAAAATAAAGACATACAAATTCAATTTGTCTTTCGCGAAGAAAAGTATGTTGAAAATTTTACAAGTGTCTGAACGAAAATAATATATTTTTGAAGTTCTACATTGGCTAGGCGTACGCGCAGCCAGTCAAAAGACGCGTCTCCGAGCGAGCTAGCGATCCATGGTGTTTCTGAAATTATTCCTGTTTTTGTTGTTGAAATTTGGACAAAAAACTAACTTTTCGACTGAAAAAAAATATGAGTGAAACCGTAATTACTGCTACCAAACGGAACTCGAGCTCACGGAACGCACACCAGAATACCGGTAAGGCAGGTGAGTATCTTTCTAAATGAAGACCAACGTAGATTTTGATGAAAAATAAAGACATACAAATTCAATTTGTCTTTCGCGAAGAAAAGTATGTTGAAAATTTTACAAGTGTCTGAACGAAAAAAATATAGTTTTGAAGTTCTACATTGGCTAGGCGTACGCACAGCCAGTCAAAAGACGCGTCTCCGAGCGAGCTAGCGATCCATGGTGTTTCTGAAATTATTCCTGTTTTTGTTGTTGAAATTTGGACAAAAAACTAACTTATCGACTGAAAAAAAATATGAGTGAAACCGTAATTACTGCTACCAAACGGAACTCGAGCTCACGGAACGCACACCAGAATACCGGTAAGGCAGGTGAGTATCTTTCTAAATGAAGACCAACGTAGATTTTGATGAAAAATAAAGACATACAAATTCAATTTGTCTTTCGCGAAGAAAAGTATGTTGAAAATTTTACAAGTGTCTGAACGAAAAAAATATAGTTTTGAAGTTCTACATTGGCTAGGCGTACGCGCAGCCAGTCAAAAGACGCGTCTCCGAGCGAGCTAGCGATCCATGGTGTTTCTGAAATTATTCCTGTTTTTGTTGTTGAAATTTGGACAAAAAACTAACTTTTCGACTGAAAAAAAATATGAGTGAAACCGTAATTACTGCTACCAAACGGAACTCGAGCTCACGGAACGCACACCAGAATACCGGTAAGGCAGGTGAGTATCTTTCTAAATGAAGACCAACGTAGATTTTGATGAAAAATAAAGACATACAAATTCAATTTGTCTTTCGCGAAGAAAAGTATGTTGAAAATTTTACAAGTGTCTGAACGAAAAAAATATAGTTTTGAAGTTCTACATTGGCTAGGCGTACGCGCAGCCAGTCAAAAGACGCGTCTCCGAGCGAGCTAGCGATCCATGGTGTTTCTGAAATTATTCCTGTTTTTGTTGTTGAAATTTGGACAAAAAACTAACTTATCGACTGAAAAAAAATATGAGTGAAACCGTAATTACTGCTACTAAACGGAACTCGAGCTCACGGAACGCACACCAGAATACCGGTAAGGCAGGTGAGTATCTTTCTAAATGAAGACCAACGTAGATTTTGATGAAAAATAAAGACATACAAATTCAATTTGTCTTTCGCGAAGAAAAGTATGTTGAAAATTTTACAAGTGTCTGAACAAAAAAAAATATAGTTTTGAAGTTCTACATTGGCTAGGCGTACGCGCAGCCAGTCAAAAGACGCGTCTCCGAGCGAGCTAGCGATCCATGGTGTTTCTGAAATTATTCCTGTTTTTGTTGTTGAAATTTGGACAAAAAACTAACTTTTCGACTGAAAAAAAATATGAGTGAAACCGTAATTACTGCTACCAATCGGAACTCGAGCTCACGGAACGCACACCAGAATACCGGTAAGGCAGGTGAGTATCTTTCTAAATGAAGACCAACGTAGATTTTGATGAAAAATAAAGACATACAAATTCAATTTGTCTTTCGCGAAGAAAAGTATGTTGAAAATTTTACAAGTGTCTGAACGAAAAAAATATAGTTTTGAAGTTCTACATTGGCTAGGCGTACGCGCAGCCAGTCAAAAGACGCGTCTCCGAGCGAGCTAGCGATCCATGGTGTTTCTGAAATTATTCCTGTTTTTGTTGTTGAAATTTGGACAAAAAACTAACTTTTCGACTGAAAAAAAATATGAGTGAAACCGTAATTACTGCTACCAATCGGAACTCGAGCTCACGGAACGCACACCAGAATACCGGTAAGGCAGGTGAGTATCTTTCTAAATGAAGACCAACGTAGATTTTGATGAAAAATAAAGACATACAAATTCAATTTGTCTTTCGCGAAGAAAAGTATGTTGAAAATTTTACAAGTGTCTGAACGAAAAAAATATAGTTTTGAAGTTCTACATTGGCTAGGCGTACGCACAGCCAGTCAAAAGACGCGTCTCCGAGCGAGCTAGCGATCCATGGTGTTTCTGAAATTATTCCTGTTTTTGTTGTTGAAATTTGGACAAAAAACTAACTTATCGACTGAAAAAAAATATGAGTGAAACCGTAATTACTGCTACCAAACGGAACTCGAGCTCACGGAACGCACACCAGAATACCGGTAAGGCAGGTGAGTATCTTTCTAAATGAAGACCAACGTAGATTTTGATGAAAAATAAAGACATACAAATTCAATTTGTCTTTCGCGAAGAAAAGTATGTTGAAAATTTTACAAGTGTCTGAACGAAAAAAATATAGTTTTGAAGTTCTACATTGGCTAGGCGTACGCGCAGCCAGTCAAAAGACGCGTCTCCGAGCGAGCTAGCGATCCATGGTGTTTCTGAAATTATTCCTGTTTTTGTTGTTGAAATTTGGACAAAAAACTAACTTTTCGACTGAAAAAAAATATGAGTGAAACCGTAATTACTGCTACCAAACGGAACTCGAGCTCACGGAACGCACACCAGAATACCGGTAAGGCACGTGAGTATCTTTCTAAATGAAGACCAACGTAGATTTTGATGAAAAATAAAGACATACAAATTCAATTTGTCTTTCGCGAAGAAAAGTATGTTGAAAATTTTACAAGTGTCTGAACGAAAAAAATATAGTTTTGAAGTTCTACATTGGCTAGGCGTACGCGCAGCCAGTCAAAAGACGCGTCTCCGAGCGAGCTAGCGATCCATGGTGTTTCTGAAATTATTCCTGTTTTTGTTGTTGAAATTTGGACAAAAAACTAACTTATCGACTGAAAAAAAATATGAGTGAAACCGTAATTACTGCTACTAAACGGAACTCGAGCTCACGGAACGCACACCAGAATACCGGTAAGGCAGGTGAGTATCTTTCTAAATGAAGACCAACGTAGATTTTGATGAAAAATAAAGACATACAAATTCAATTTGTCTTTCGCGAAGAAAAGTATGTTGAAAATTTTACAAGTGTCTGAACAAAAAAAAATATAGTTTTGAAGTTCTACATTGGCTAGGCGTACGCGCAGCCAGTCAAAAGACGCGTCTCCGAGCGAGCTAGCGATCCATGGTGTTTCTGAAATTATTCCTGTTTTTGTTGTTGAAATTTGGACAAAAAACTAACTTTTCGACTGAAAAAAAATATGAGTGAAACCGTAATTACTGCTACCAATCGGAACTCGAGCTCACGGAACGCACACCAGAATACCGGTAAGGCAGGTGAGTATCTTTCTAAATGAAGACCAACGTAGATTTTGATGAAAAATAAAGACATACAAATTCAATTTGTCTTTCGCGAAGAAAAGTATGTTGAAAATTTTACAAGTGTCTGAACGAAAAAAATATAGTTTTGAAGTTCTACATTGGCTAGGCGTACGCGCAGCCAGTCAAAAGACGCGTCTCCGAGCGAGCTAGCGATCCATGGTGTTTCTGAAATTATTCCTGTTTTTGTTGTTGAAATTTGGACAAAAAACTAACTTTTCGACTGAAAAAAAATATGAGTGAAACCGTAATTACTGCTACCAATCGGAACTCGAGCTCACGGAACGCACACCAGAATACCGGTAAGGCAGGTGAGTATCTTTCTAAATGAAGACCAACGTAGATTGTGATGAAAAATAAAGACATACAAATTCAATTTGTCTTTCGCGAAGAAAAGTATGTTGAAAATTTTACAAGTGTCTGAACGAAAAAAATATAGTTTTGAAGTTCTACATTGGCTAGGCGTACGCGCAGCCAGTCAAAAGACGCGTCTCCGAGCGAGCTAGCGATCCATGTTGTTTCTGAAATTATTCCTGTTTTTGTTGTTGAAATTTGGACAAAAAACTAACTTTTCGACTGAAAAAAAATATGAGTGAAACCGTAATTACTGCTACCAAACGGAACTCGAGCTCACGGAACGCACACCAGAATACCGGTAAGGCAGGTGAGTATCTTTCTAAATGAAGACCAACGTAGATTTTGATGAAAAATAAAGACATACAAATTCAATTTGTCTTTCGCGAAGAAAAGTATGTTGAAAATTTTACAAGTGTCTGAACGAAAAAAATATAGTTTTGAAGTTCTACATTGGCTAGGCGTACGCGCAGCCAGTCAAAAGACGCGTCTCCGAGCGAGCTAGCGATCCATGGTGTTTCTGAAATTATTCCTGTTTTTGTTGTTGAAATTTGGACAAAAAACTAACTTTTCGACTGAAAAAAAATATGAGTGAAACCGTAATTACTGCTACCAAACGGAACTCGAGCTCACGGAACGCACACCAGAATACCGGTAAGGCAGGTGAGTATCTTTCTAAATGAAGACCAACGTAGATTTTGATGAAAAATAAAGACATACAAATTCAATTTGTCTTTCGCGAAGAAAAGTATGTTGAAAATTTTACAAGTGTCTGAACGAAAAAAATATAGTTTTGAAGTTCTACATTGGCTAGGCGTACGCGCAGCCAGTCAAAAGACGCGTCTCCGAGCGAGCTAGCGATCCATGGTGTTTCTGAAATTATTCCTGTTTTTGTTGTTGAAATTTGGACAAAAAACTAACTTTTCGACTGAAAAAAAATATGAGTGAAACCGTAATTACTGCTACCAATCGGAACTCGAGCTCACGGAACGCACACCAGAATACCGGTAAGGCAGGTGAGTATCTTTCTAAATGAAGACCAACGTAGATTGTGATGAAAAATAAAGACATACAAATTCAATTTGTCTTTCGCGAAGAAAAGTATGTTGAAAATTTTACAAGTGTCTGAACGAAAAAAATATAGTTTTGAAGTTCTACATTGGCTAGGCGTACGCACAGCCAGTCAAAAGACGCGTCTCCGAGCGAGCTAGCGATCCATGGTGTTTCTGAAATTATTCCTGTTTTTGTTGTTGAAATTTGGACAAAAAACTAACTTATCGACTGAAAAAAAATATGAGTGAAACCGTAATTACTGCTACTAAACGGAACTCGAGCTCACGGAACGCACACCAGAATACCGGTAAGGCAGGTGAGTATCTTTCTAAATGAAGACCAACGTAGATTTTGATGAAAAATAAAGACATACAAATTCAATTTGTCTTTCGCGAAGAAAAGTATGTTGAAAATTTTACAAGTGTCTGAACAAAAAAAAATATAGTTTTGAAGTTCTACATTGGCTAGGCGTACGCGCAGCCAGTCAAAAAACGCGTCTCCGAGCGAGCTAGCGATCCATGGTGTTTCTGAAATTATTCCTGTTTTTGTTGTTGAAATTTGGACAAAAAACTAACTTTTCGACTGAAAAAAAATATGAGTGAAACCGTAATTACTGCTACCAATCGGAACTCGAGCTCACGGAACGCACACCAGAATACCGGTAAGGCAGGTGAGTATCTTTCTAAATGAAGACCAACGTAGATTTTGATGAAAAATAAAGACATACAAATTCAATTTGTCTTTCGCGAAGAAAAGTATGTTGAAAATTTTACAAGTGTCTGAACGAAAAAAATATAGTTTTGAAGTTCTACATTGGCTAGGCGTACGCGCAGCCAGTCAAAAGACGCGTCTCCGAGCGAGCTAGCGATCCATGGTGTTTCTGAAATTATTCCTGTTTTTGTTGTTGAAATTTGGACAAAAAACTAACTTTTCGACTGAAAAAAAATATGAGTGAAACCGTAATTACTGCTACCAATCGGAACTCGAGCTCACGGAACGCACACCAGAATACCGGTAAGGCAGGTGAGTATCTTTCTAAATGAAGACCAACGTAGATTGTGATGAAAAATAAAGACATACAAATTCAATTTGTCTTTCGCGAAGAAAAGTATGTTGAAAATTTTACAAGTGTCTGAACGAAAATAATATATTTTTGAAGTTCTACATTGGCTAGGCGTACGCGCAGCCAGTCAAAAGACGCGTCTCCGAGCGAGCTAGCGATCCATGGTGTTTCTGAAATTATTCCTGTTTTTGTTGTTGAAATTTGGACAAAAAACTAACTTTTCGACTGAAAAAAAATATGAGTGAAACCGTAATTACTGCTACCAAACGGAACTCGAGCTCACGGAACGCACACCAGAATACCGGTAAGGCAGGTGAGTATCTTTCTAAATGAAGACCAACGTAGATTTTGATGAAAAATAAAGACATACAAATTCAATTTGTCTTTCGCGAAGAAAAGTATGTTGAAAATTTTACAAGTGTCTGAACGAAAAAAATATAGTTTTGAAGTTCTACATTGGCTAGGCGTACGCACAGCCAGTCAAAAGACGCGTCTCCGAGCGAGCTAGCGATCCATGGTGTTTCTGAAATTATTCCTGTTTTTGTTGTTGAAATTTGGACAAAAAACTAACTTATCGACTGAAAAAAAATATGAGTGAAACCGTAATTACTGCTACCAAACGGAACTCGAGCTCACGGAACGCACACCAGAATACCGGTAAGGCAGGTGAGTATCTTTCTAAATGAAGACCAACGTAGATTTTGATGAAAAATAAAGACATACAAATTCAATTTGTCTTTCGCGAAGAAAAGTATGTTGAAAATTTTACAAGTGTCTGAACGAAAAAAATATAGTTTTGAAGTTCTACATTGGCTAGGCGTACGCGCAGCCAGTCAAAAGACGCGTCTCCGAGCGAGCTAGCGATCCATGGTGTTTCTGAAATTATTCCTGTTTTTGTTGTTGAAATTTGGACAAAAAACTAACTTTTCGACTGAAAAAAAATATGAGTGAAACCGTAATTACTGCTACCAAACGGAACTCGAGCTCACGGAACGCACACCAGAATACCGGTAAGGCAGGTGAGTATCTTTCTAAATGAAGACCAACGTAGATTTTGATGAAAAATAAAGACATACAAATTCAATTTGTCTTTCGCGAAGAAAAGTATGTTGAAAATTTTACAAGTGTCTGAACGAAAAAAATATAGTTTTGAAGTTCTACATTGGCTAGGCGTACGCACAGCCAGTCAAAAGACGCGTCTCCGAGCGAGCTAGCGATCCATGGTGTTTCTGAAATTATTCCTGTTTTTGTTGTTGAAATTTGGACAAAAAACTAACTTATCGACTGAAAAAAATATGAGTGAAACCGTAATTACTGCTACCAAACGGAACTCGAGCTCACGGAACGCACACCAGAATACCGGTAAGGCAGGTGAGTATCTTTCTAAATGAAGACCAACGTAGATTTTGATGAAAAATAAAGACATACAAATTCAATTTGTCTTTCGCGAAGAAAAGTATGTTGAAAATTTTACAAGTGTCTGAACGAAAAAAATATAGTTTTGAAGTTCTACATTGGCTAGGCGTACGCGCAGCCAGTCAAAAGACGCGTCTCCGAGCGAGCTAGAGATCCATATTGTTTCTGAAATTATTCCTGTTTTTGTTGTTGAAATTTGGACAAAAAACAAACTTTTCGACTGAAAAAAATTATGAGTGAAACCGTAATTACTGCTACCAAACGGAACTCGAGCTCACGGAACGCACACCAGAATAACTGTAAGGCAGGTGAGTATCTTTCTAAATGAAGACCAACGTAGATTTTGATGAAAAATAAAGACATACAAATTCAATTTGTCTTTCGCGAAGAAAAGTATGTTGAAAATTTTACAAGTGTCTGAACGAAAATAATATATTTTTGAAGTTCTACATTGGCTAGGCGTACGCGCAGCCAGTCAAAAGACGCGTCTCCGAGCGAGCTAGCGATCCATGGTGTTTCTGAAATTATTCCTGTTTTTGTTGTTGAAATTTGGACAAAAAACTAACTTTTCGACTGAAAAAAAATATGAGTGAAACCGTAATTACTGCTACCAAACGGAACTCGAGCTCACGGAACGCACACCAGAATACCGGTAAGGCAGGTGAGTATCTTTCTAAATGAAGACCAACGTAGATTTTGATGAAAAATAAAGACATACAAATTCAATTTGTCTTTCGCGAAGAAAAGTATGTTGAAAATTTTACAAGTGTCTGAACGAAAAAAATATAGTTTTGAAGTTCTACATTGGCTAGGCGTACGCACAGCCAGTCAAAAGACGCGTCTCCGAGCGAGCTAGCGATCCATGGTGTTTCTGAAATTATTCCTGTTTTTGTTGTTGAAATTTGGACAAAAAACTAACTTATCGACTGAAAAAAAATATGAGTGAAACCGTAATTACTGCTACCAAACGGAACTCGAGCTCACGGAACGCACACCAGAATACCGGTAAGGCAGGTGAGTATCTTTCTAAATGAAGACCAACGTAGATTTTGATGAAAAATAAAGACATACAAATTCAATTTGTCTTTCGCGAAGAAAAGTATGTTGAAAATTTTACAAGTGTCTGAACGAAAAAAATATAGTTTTGAAGTTCTACATTGGCTAGGCGTACGCGCAGCCAGTCAAAAGACGCGTCTCCGAGCGAGCTAGCGATCCATGGTGTTTCTGAAATTATTCCTGTTTTTGTTGTTGAAATTTGGACAAAAAACTAACTTTTCGACTGAAAAAAAATATGAGTGAAACCGTAATTACTGCTACCAAACGGAACTCGAGCTCACGGAACGCACACCAGAATACCGGTAAGGCAGGTGAGTATCTTTCTAAATGAAGACCAACGTAGATTTTGATGAAAAATAAAGACATACAAATTCAATTTGTCTTTCGCGAAGAAAAGTATGTTGAAAATTTTACAAGTGTCTGAACGAAAAAAATATAGTTTTGAAGTTCTACATTGGCTAGGCGTACGCGCAGCCAGTCAAAAGACGCGTCTCCGAGCGAGCTAGCGATCCATGGTGTTTCTGAAATTATTCCTGTTTTTGTTGTTGAAATTTGGACAAAAAACTAACTTTTCGACTGAAAAAAAATATGAGTGAAACCGTAATTACTGCTACCAATCGGAACTCGAGCTCACGGAACGCACACCAGAATACCGGTAAGGCAGGTGAGTATCTTTCTAAATGAAGACCAACGTAGATTGTGATGAAAAATAAAGACATACAAATTCAATTTGTCTTTCGCGAAGAAAAGTATGTTGAAAATTTTACAAGTGTCTGAACGAAAAAAATATAGTTTTGAAGTTCTACATTGGCTAGGCGTACGCGCAGCCAGTCAAAAGACGCGTCTCCGAGCGAGCTAGAGATCCATATTGTTTCTGAAATTATTCCTGTTTTTGTTGTTGAAATTTGGACAAAAAACAAACTTTTCGACTGAAAAAAATTATGAGTGAAACCGTAATTACTGCTACCAAACGGAACTCGAGCTCACGGAACGCACACCAGAATACCGGTAAGGCAGGTGAGTATCTTTCTAAATAAAGACCAACGTAGATTTTGATGAAAAATAAAGACATACAAATTCAATTTGTCTTTCGCGAAGAAAAGTATGTTGAAAATTTTACAAGTGTCTGAACGAAAATAATATATTTTTGAAGTTCTACATTGGCTAGGCGTACGCGCAGCCAGTCAAAAGACGCGTCTCCGAGCGAGCTAGCGATCCATGGTGTTTCTGAAATTATTCCTGTTTTTGTTGTTGAAATTTGGACAAAAAACTAACTTTTCGACTGAAAAAAAATATGAGTGAAACCGTAATTACTGCTACCAAACGGAACTCGAGCTCACGGAACGCACACCAGAATACCGGTAAGGCAGGTGAGTATCTTTCTAAATGAAGACCAACGTAGATTTTGATGAAAAATAAAGACATACAAATTCAATTTGTCTTTCGCGAAGAAAAGTATGTTGAAAATTTTACAAGTGTCTGAACGAAAAAAATATAGTTTTGAAGTTCTACATTGGCTAGGCGTACGCACAGCCAGTCAAAAGACGCGTCTCCGAGCGAGCTAGCGATCCATGGTGTTTCTGAAATTATTCCTGTTTTTGTTGTTGAAATTTGGACAAAAAACTAACTTATCGACTGAAAAAAAATATGAGTGAAACCGTAATTACTGCTACCAAACGGAACTCGAGCTCACGGAACGCACACCAGAATACCGGTAAGGCAGGTGAGTATCTTTCTAAATGAAGACCAACGTAGATTTTGATGAAAAATAAAGACATACAAATTCAATTTGTCTTTCGCGAAGAAAAGTATGTTGAAAATTTTACAAGTGTCTGAACGAAAAAAATATAGTTTTGAAGTTCTACATTGGCTAGGCGTACGCGCAGCCTGTCAAAAGACGCGTCTCCGAGCGAGCTAGAGATCCATATTGTTTCTGAAATTAATCCTGTTTTTGTTGTTGAAATTTGGACAAAAAACAAACTTTTCGACTGAAAAAAATTATGAGTGAAACCGTAATTACTGCTACCAAACGGAACTCGAGCTCACGGAACGCACACCAGAATACCGGTAAGGCAGGTGAGTATCTTTCTAAATGAAGACCAACGTAGATTTTGATGAAAAATAAAGACATACAAATTCAATTTGTCTTTCGCGAAGAAAAGTATGTTGAAAATTTTACAAGTGTCTGAACGAAAATAATATATTTTTGAAGTTCTACATTGGCTAGGCGTACGCGCAGCCAGTCAAAAGACGCGTCTCCGAGCGAGCTAGCGATCCATGGTGTTTCTGAAATTATTCCTGTTTTTGTTGTTGAAATTTGGACAAAAAACTAACTTTTCGACTGAAAAAAAATATGAGTGAAACCGTAATTACTGCTACCAAACGGAACTCGAGCTCACGGAACGCACACCAGAATACCGGTAAGGCAGGTGAGTATCTTTCTAAATGAAGACCAACGTAGATTTTGATGAAAAATAAAGACATACTGAACTGTATGTGCATATTTATAAGTAGGTACTTAGTAATAAACTAGCTGTGGAGCAAGACGGTTGTGTTTCATTCGCATCAACATACCATTTGGCGACGAGTTTATTATCTACCCACGTGTATAAATAAAATGACGAATTTCATAGGAAACTTGACCATTTTTGATCATAAAATCCATGAGTGGGAAGTTTTTTACGGCAGACTGACTCAGTTTATCAAGTTAAACAACATTTTGGACGACAACAAAAGTGCAGTGTTGCTAACACATTTGTCGGATGAATCCTACCGTTTAGTTCGGAACCTTGTGCATCCGAAAAAGCTCGAGGAAACCGCCTATAGTGAGCTAGTGAATGTACTCAATAATCATTTCACGCCAAAAAGGTCAACATTCGCCGATAGGGCGAAGTTCTACGAAGCGACTAAATCCGAAGATGAGAGCATCGAGGAGTGGGCTGCGAGGCTGCGAGGGCTAGCCGTGTACTGCGATTTTAGTTCGGAGCTGGACACGCTGCTGCGTGACCGGTTCGTTCTAGGCTTCAGAACAGGACCGGAACGTGATCGATTATTCGAGAGTGACTCAAAGACCCTGACTTTTGGGCAGGCGCTAGAAGTCGCTCAGAGGGCTGCGTGTGCACGGCAGGCACGCGCCGACGTCGTGGTTAAGGAGGAGCAGGTGTTTTATACGAATGCAGGTGGACGCCGAGACGCGCGCAGTGCCGGTGCTGGCATGAGCGGAAGTCGCGCGGCTGGCACCGCCGGTGCCGTGGCAGGCCGTAAACCAGATGACTGCGAGCAAGCACGTTGTGCAGTGTGTGGTTTAAAAAATCATAATGCGTCTCAGTGTAGATTTAAGAACTACAAGTGTCTTATTTGTGGGCAAAAAGGTCATTTAAAAAAGTTATGTGCGGTTAAGAAGTCAAATTTGCATAATATCGGCACTGATGAAGCGGAGACGTCTCAAGAAAGCGGTTGCAAAGAGTGTGACATTTATAATTTGAGGTATGTTGACTATAATCCCATTAAAATTACTGTTAATGTGAACAATATTGATATGAGCATGGAGTTAGATACAGGGTCAGGAACTACGGTTATTTCTGAAACGTTGTATCTACGTCATTTTTCTCATTTTATTTTGCATAAAAGTGATCTTAAGATGTGTTTATACAATGGTCATAAAATCACGCCCCGAGGATATTTTATAGCAAACATATCATATTCAGGTTTATGCGGGGAGATAAAAATGTATGTAATAGAAAACGGAGGACCACCTCTGCTGGGCCGTGATTTCATGACAAAATTCCGAATTTATTTTGCAACAGAGAATAACAGCATAGTATGTTTGAATAAGAGTGTGGAAGAAGTGCAGCGACTTTTGGATCAATACCCAGATATTTGGAAAGACGAACTAGGTTGTTTTAATAGGTTTAAGGTCGATTTGCAAATAAAAGACAATGCCACACCAAAATTTTTTAAGCCTCGGCCCGTGCCTTTTGCTCTGAAAAACAAAGTCAGTGCAGAACTCGATAGATTAGTTAGTTTAGGGGTACTCGTGTCGGTTAATTATTCAGAATACGCTACACCCATAGTCCCAGTTTTAAAACAAGATGGTAAATTAAAAATTGCAGGTGATTTTTCTTGTACGCTGAATAAAGACCTAAAAGTGGACAAGTATCCTTTACCACGAATAGAGGAAGTGTTTTCTAAGTTAGGTGGAGGAGAAGCGTATAGCAAAATTGATTTGAGCAACGCGTACAATCAATTTTGCCTATCGGAGCAGTCCCAAAACTTGACAACCATTAATACACACAAAGGTCTATTTGCTTACACTCGTCTAGTCTATGGTTTGGCAAATGCTCCAGCTATCTTTCAAAGAACAATGGAAACATTGCTGTCCGGTATAGAGGGAGTAAGTATTTGGCTAGATGACGTCTGTATCACGGGCAAAACAAGAGAAATTCATTTGTCTAGATTACGAGAAGTATTATGGAGAATCCAAGACGCAGGATTGCGTCTTCAAAAGAACAAATGTGTGTTTTTTAATAGTAGTGTGACTTATCTAGGTTACGTAATCGATAAGAACGGGTTGAGAACGTGTCCAACTAAAGTCGAGGCAATTCTAGATGCACCTGCGCCTTCTAACGTATTAGGAGTGAAACGATTTCTAGGCGTAGTAAATTACTACAGGAAATTTATTCCGAGTGCTTCTTCTGTACTGAGTCCGCTAAACGAATTGCTACGCACGGGCGTAGAATGGCAGTGGGGCGAACGTCAGCAAGCGGCATTCAACAGTGTTAAAAGTGAGCTGGCCAGCGAGCGGGTGCTGGCGCATTTTCAGCCGGAGGCTCCGCTGGTACTGACGGTAGACGCGGGGCCGTGCGGCCTCGGCGCCGTGCTCGCGCACCGGGACGAGGATGGCCGTGAGCGGCCAATCGCATTCGCTTCACGATCACTGACGGCGAGTGAAAAGAACTATAGCCAAATCCATAAAGAGGCGACGGCTATTATATTCGGGGTGAAACATTTCCACCAATATCTTTATGGCCGTCAGGATCCTTTTATTTTGAAGACGGACCATAAGCCGCTGTTATCAATTTTTGGCAAACGAAATCTCATATCAGTCACGGCCGCCCTGCGGCTACAGAGGTATGCAATCATTTTAGGTGCGTATAACTATTCGGTACAGTACGTAGATGCTAAAAACAATCAAATAGCAGATTATTTTTCTCGGTCGCCGTTATCTGTAACGGTCAGTGATAACGATAAGCAAGAAGACGAATCCACAAAGTACCTTCTTTTCTTAGATGCCAGCGTAAAACCGGTTTTGTTCGATGATATTAGACAGGCTACTGCTGCCGATAATGTATTGAAAACAGTTATAAAATATATGACTAATGGTTGGCCAAGAAAAATACAATGTAAATCTATATCGCCATACTTTCATTGCAAAACGGATTTAGAAGTAATCGATGGTTGTTTGTTTCGCGGTCATAGGATAGTAATTCCGGATATTTACAAGGGCAAAATGTTGAAGGAATTGCATTCGGCACATTTTGGGATCGTTAAGACCAAGAGTGCAGCTCGTAGTCGAATGTGGTGGCCGGGGATCGATGTCGATATCGAGCGATGGGTGGGTGCATGCGCCGCGTGCGCCAGCGTGCGTAGTGCGCCGCCGCGCGCGCCGCCTGCGCCCTGGCCGCGCCCCCCGTCCGCCTGGCACCGTATACATATTGACTATATGTCTATAGGGCAGGCAATGTACCTTATTGTTGTGGATGCGTATTCTAAATGGCTGGAGTGTGTTTTTATGGATCGTGGCACTTCTACCAATGCTCTTATTCAAAAATTGAAAGATATATTTTCAAGGTTCGGGGTGCCTTATGTAATTGTATCAGATAATGATGTTAAAATTTGCTCAGCGGAATTTCATACATTTTGTAAAGTGAATGGAATTGAATATTTAAATTCGCCTATTTATCATCCTGCCAGTAACGGGCAGGCAGAAAACTCTGTTAAAACTTGTAAGAAGATGATTAAGTGCATGTTCGCAGAAGATAGATTATGTAATAAAGATATTCAGGAACAGTTACAGGGTTTGCTGTTTGATTATAGGAATACTGTACATTGCGCGACTGGTGTCACGCCAGCTAAGTTGATGTTAGGACGGAATTTAAGATGTAGGTTGGATTTGATTTTACCACAAAACAAAAGTGTTAATATAAACACCGAATCAACAGCAATTAAATGCAACAGATGTTTTCAAGTAGGACAAACTGTATGGGCGAAATGGTTTATCGCAAGAAAATTTAATTGGAGTAGAGGAGTCGTTAAAAAAATTATAGGTAATCGATTGTATGAAATTTATTTTAATGATTACGGAACCAGCAGTAAAAGACACATAGATCAAATGAGAAAATATACTACTTCACAAAATAGTGATGTAGCAATTGTTAGTCCGTCGACAGAGGGAACAGCCGGTGTCCACAATGTACCAGTTTGCAATCCGCTGCTTGTGCCGGCGTCGGGCGCTCCACCCTCATTGCCACTGCAGTCTCCACACTCCAGATCGCTATCTGATGAGCGATCTTCCGTGACTTTGCCATCGCCAGCGTCTCCAGCGCCATCAGATAGCACTATGGAGGAGAGGGTGGTGCAGGTCACGGCTGACTGTGATAGGAATTCCATAGCAATAAGTGCTGATAATGTGGATGAACAGAGGGTTGATCCAAGTGAGGATGTTAACCCTGATGTAGTAAACACTAGCCCGGTCGGACGTTCTAAGAGGCTAAGGAAACATGTTTGTTTTAAGAAATATTTTAAGTAGAATAACTAATCTTGTATCTTGTTAGTAAGATTGTATTTTTGTTATTGTTACAGGTTTTCAAATTAATGTTGGAGGGAGATGAACTGTATGTGCATATTTATAAGTAGGTACTTAGTAATAAACTAGCTGTGGAGCAAGACGGTTGTGTTTCATTCGCATCAACATACCACATACAAATTCAATTTGTCTTTCGCGAAGAAAAGTATGTTGAAAATTTTACAAGTGTCTGAACGAAAAAAATATAGTTTTGAAGTTCTACATTGGCTAGGCGTACGCGCAGCCAGTCAAAAGACGCGTCTCCGAGCGAGCTAGCGATCCATGGTGTTTCTGAAATTATTCCTGTTTTTGTTGTTGAAATTTGGACAAAAAACTAACTTTTCGACTGAAAAAAAATATGAGTGAAACCGTAATTACTGCTACCAAACGGAACTCGAGCTCACGGAACGCACACCAGAATACCGGTAAGGCAGGTGAGTATCTTTCTAAATGAAGACCAACGTAGATTTTGATGAAAAATAAAGACATACAAATTCAATTTGTCTTTCGCGAAGAAAAGTATGTTGAAAATTTTACAAGTGTCTGAACGAAAAAAATATAGTTTTGAAGTTCTACATTGGCTAGGCGTACGCACAGCCAGTCAAAAGACGCGTCTCCGAGCGAGCTAGCGATCCATGGTGTTTCTGAAATTATTCCTGTTTTTGTTGTTGAAATTTGGACAAAAAACTAACTTATCGACTGAAAAAAATATGAGTGAAACCGTAATTACTGCTACCAAACGGAACTCGAGCTCACGGAACGCACACCAGAATACCGGTAAGGCAGGTGAGTATCTTTCTAAATGAAGACCAACGTAGATTTTGATGAAAAATAAAGACATACAAATTCAATTTGTCTTTCGCGAAGAAAAGTATGTTGAAAATTTTACAAGTGTCTGAACGAAAAAAATATAGTTTTGAAGTTCTACATTGGCTAGGCGTACGCGCAGCCAGTCAAAAGACGCGTCTCCGAGCGAGCTAGAGATCCATATTGTTTCTGAAATTATTCCTGTTTTTGTTGTTGAAATTTGGACAAAAAACAAACTTTTCGACTGAAAAAAATTATGAGTGAAACCGTAATTACTGCTACCAAACGGAACTCGAGCTCACGGAACGCACACCAGAATAACTGTAAGGCAGGTGAGTATCTTTCTAAATGAAGACCAACGTAGATTTTGATGAAAAATAAAGACATACAAATTCAATTTGTCTTTCGCGAAGAAAAGTATGTTGAAAATTTTACAAGTGTCTGAACGAAAATAATATATTTTTGAAGTTCTACATTGGCTAGGCGTACGCGCAGCCAGTCAAAAGACGCGTCTCCGAGCGAGCTAGCGATCCATGGTGTTTCTGAAATTATTCCTGTTTTTGTTGTTGAAATTTGGACAAAAAACTAACTTTTCGACTGAAAAAAAATATGAGTGAAACCGTAATTACTGCTACCAAACGGAACTCGAGCTCACGGAACGCACACCAGAATACCGGTAAGGCAGGTGAGTATCTTTCTAAATGAAGACCAACGTAGATTTTGATGAAAAATAAAGACATACAAATTCAATTTGTCTTTCGCGAAGAAAAGTATGTTGAAAATTTTACAAGTGTCTGAACGAAAAAAATATAGTTTTGAAGTTCTACATTGGCTAGGCGTACGCACAGCCAGTCAAAAGACGCGTCTCCGAGCGAGCTAGCGATCCATGGTGTTTCTGAAATTATTCCTGTTTTTGTTGTTGAAATTTGGACAAAAAACTAACTTATCGACTGAAAAAAAATATGAGTGAAACCGTAATTACTGCTACCAAACGGAACTCGAGCTCACGGAACGCACACCAGAATACCGGTAAGGCAGGTGAGTATCTTTCTAAATGAAGACCAACGTAGATTTTGATGAAAAATAAAGACATACAAATTCAATTTGTCTTTCGCGAAGAAAAGTATGTTGAAAATTTTACAAGTGTCTGAACGAAAAAAATATAGTTTTGAAGTTCTACATTGGCTAGGCGTACGCGCAGCCAGTCAAAAGACGCGTCTCCGAGCGAGCTAGCGATCCATGGTGTTTCTGAAATTATTCCTGTTTTTGTTGTTGAAATTTGGACAAAAAACTAACTTTTCGACTGAAAAAAAATATGAGTGAAACCGTAATTACTGCTACCAAACGGAACTCGAGCTCACGGAACGCACACCAGAATACCGGTAAGGCAGGTGAGTATCTTTCTAAATGAAGACCAACGTAGATTTTGATGAAAAATAAAGACATACAAATTCAATTTGTCTTTCGCGAAGAAAAGTATGTTGAAAATTTTACAAGTGTCTGAACGAAAAAAATATAGTTTTGAAGTTCTACATTGGCTAGGCGTACGCGCAGCCAGTCAAAAGACGCGTCTCCGAGCGAGCTAGCGATCCATGGTGTTTCTGAAATTATTCCTGTTTTTGTTGTTGAAATTTGGACAAAAAACTAACTTTTCGACTGAAAAAAAATATGAGTGAAACCGTAATTACTGCTACCAATCGGAACTCGAGCTCACGGAACGCACACCAGAATACCGGTAAGGCAGGTGAGTATCTTTCTAAATGAAGACCAACGTAGATTGTGATGAAAAATAAAGACATACAAATTCAATTTGTCTTTCGCGAAGAAAAGTATGTTGAAAATTTTACAAGTGTCTGAACGAAAAAAATATAGTTTTGAAGTTCTACATTGGCTAGGCGTACGCGCAGCCAGTCAAAAGACGCGTCTCCGAGCGAGCTAGAGATCCATATTGTTTCTGAAATTATTCCTGTTTTTGTTGTTGAAATTTGGACAAAAAACAAACTTTTCGACTGAAAAAAATTATGAGTGAAACCGTAATTACTGCTACCAAACGGAACTCGAGCTCACGGAACGCACACCAGAATACCGGTAAGGCAGGTGAGTATCTTTCTAAATGAAGACCAACGTAGATTTTGATGAAAAATAAAGACATACAAATTCAATTTGTCTTTCGCGAAGAAAAGTATGTTGAAAATTTTACAAGTGTCTGAACGAAAATAATATATTTTTGAAGTTCTACATTGGCTAGGCGTACGCGCAGCCAGTCAAAAGACGCGTCTCCGAGCGAGCTAGCGATCCATGGTGTTTCTGAAATTATTCCTGTTTTTGTTGTTGAAATTTGGACAAAAAACTAACTTTTCGACTGAAAAAAAATATGAGTGAAACCGTAATTACTGCTACCAAACGGAACTCGAGCTCACGGAACGCACACCAGAATACCGGTAAGGCAGGTGAGTATCTTTCTAAATGAAGACCAACGTAGATTTTGATGAAAAATAAAGACATACAAATTCAATTTGTCTTTCGCGAAGAAAAGTATGTTGAAAATTTTACAAGTGTCTGAACGAAAAAAATATAGTTTTGAAGTTCTACATTGGCTAGGCGTACGCACAGCCAGTCAAAAGACGCGTCTCCGAGCGAGCTAGCGATCCATGGTGTTTCTGAAATTATTCCTGTTTTTGTTGTTGAAATTTGGACAAAAAACTAACTTATCGACTGAAAAAAAATATGAGTGAAACCGTAATTACTGCTACCAAACGGAACTCGAGCTCACGGAACGCACACCAGAATACCGGTAAGGCAGGTGAGTATCTTTCTAAATGAAGACCAACGTAGATTTTGATGAAAAATAAAGACATACAAATTCAATTTGTCTTTCGCGAAGAAAAGTATGTTGAAAATTTTACAAGTGTCTGAACGAAAAAAATATAGTTTTGAAGTTCTACATTGGCTAGGCGTACGCGCAGCCTGTCAAAAGACGCGTCTCCGAGCGAGCTAGAGATCCATATTGTTTCTGAAATTAATCCTGTTTTTGTTGTTGAAATTTGGACAAAAAACAAACTTTTCGACTGAAAAAAATTATGAGTGAAACCGTAATTACTGCTACCAAACGGAACTCGAGCTCACGGAACGCACACCAGAATACCGGTAAGGCAGGTGAGTATCTTTCTAAATGAAGACCAACGTAGATTTTGATGAAAAATAAAGACATACAAATTCAATTTGTCTTTCGCGAAGAAAAGTATGTTGAAAATTTTACAAGTGTCTGAACGAAAATAATATATTTTTGAAGTTCTACATTGGCTAGGCGTACGCGCAGCCAGTCAAAAGACGCGTCTCCGAGCGAGCTAGCGATCCATGGTGTTTCTGAAATTATTCCTGTTTTTGTTGTTGAAATTTGGACAAAAAACTAACTTTTCGACTGAAAAAAAATATGAGTGAAACCGTAATTACTGCTACCAAACGGAACTCGAGCTCACGGAACGCACACCAGAATACCGGTAAGGCAGGTGAGTATCTTTCTAAATGAAGACCAACGTAGATTTTGATGAAAAATAAAGACATACAAATTCAATTTGTCTTTCGCGAAGAAAAGTATGTTGAAAATTTTACAAGTGTCTGAACGAAAAAAATATAGTTTTGAAGTTCTACATTGGCTAGGCGTACGCACAGCCAGTCAAAAGACGCGTCTCCGAGCGAGCTAGCGATCCATGGTGTTTCTGAAATTATTCCTGTTTTTGTTGTTGAAATTTGGACAAAAAACTAACTTATCGACTGAAAAAAATATGAGTGAAACCGTAATTACTGCTACCAAACGGAACTCGAGCTCACGGAACGCACACCAGAATACCGGTAAGGCAGGTGAGTATCTTTCTAAATGAAGACCAACGTAGATTTTGATGAAAAATAAAGACATACAAATTCAATTTGTCTTTCGCGAAGAAAAGTATGTTGAAAATTTTACAAGTGTCTGAACGAAAAAAATATAGTTTTGAAGTTCTACATTGGCTAGGCGTACGCGCAGCCAGTCAAAAGACGCGTCTCCGAGCGAGCTAGCGATCCATGGTGTTTCTGAAATTGTTCCTGGTTTTGTTGTTGAAATTTGGACAAAAAACAAACTTTTCGACTTAAAAAAATTATGAGTGAAACCGTAATTACTGCTACCAAACGGAACTCGAGCTCACGGTACTCGAGCTCACGGAACGCACACCAGAATACCGGTAAGGCAGGTGAGTATCTTTCTAAATGAAGACCAACGTAGATTTTGATGAAAAATAAAGACATACAAATTCAATTTGTCTTTCGCGAAGAAAAGTATGTTGAAAATTTTACAAGTGTCTGAACGAAAAAAATATATTTTTGAAGTTCTACATTGGCTAGGCGTACGCGCAGCCAGTCAAAAGACGCGTCTCCGAGCGAGCTAGCGATCCATGGTGTTTCTGAAATTATTCCTGTTTTTGTTGTTGAAATTTGGACAAAAAACTAACTTTTCGACTGAAAAAAAATATGAGTGAAACCGTAATTACTGCTACCAAACGGAACTCGAGCTCACGGAACGCACACCAGAATACCGGTAAGGAAGGTGAGTATCTTTCTAAATGAAGACCAACGTAGATTTTGATGAAAAATAAAGACATACAAATTCAATTTGTCTTTCGCGAAGAAAAGTATGTTGAAAATTTTACAAGTGTCTGAACGAAAAAAATATAGTTTTGAAGTTCTACATTGGCTAGGCGTACGCACAGCCAGTCAAAAGACGCGTCTCCGAGCGAGCTAGCGATCCATGGTGTTTCTGAAATTATTCCTGTTTTTGTTGTTGAAATTTGGACAAAAAACTAACTTATCGACTGAAAAAAAATATGAGTGAAACCGTAATTACTGCTACCAAACGGAACTCGAGCTCACGGAACGCACACCAGAATACCGGTAAGGCAGGTGAGTATCTTTCTAAATGAAGACCAACGTAGATTTTGATGAAAAATAAAGACATACAAATTCAATTTGTCTTTCGCGAAGAAAAGTATGTTGAAAATTTTACAAGTGTCTGAACGAAAAAAATATAGTTTTGAAGTTCTACATTGGCTAGGCGTACGCGCAGCCTGTCAAAAGACGCGTCTCCGAGCGAGCTAGAGATCCATATTGTTTCTGAAATTAATCCTGTTTTTGTTGTTGAAATTTGGACAAAAAACAAACTTTTCGACTGAAAAAAATTATGAGTGAAACCGTAATTACTGCTACCAAACGGAACTCGAGCTCACGGAACGCACACCAGAATACCGGTAAGGCAGGTGAGTATCTTTCTAAATGAAGACCAACGTAGATTTTGATGAAAAATAAAGACATACAAATTCAATTTGTCTTTCGCGAAGAAAAGTATGTTGAAAATTTTACAAGTGTCTGAACGAAAATAATATATTTTTGAAGTTCTACATTGGCTAGGCGTACGCGCAGCCAGTCAAAAGACGCGTCTCCGAGCGAGCTAGCGATCCATGGTGTTTCTGAAATTATTCCTGTTTTTGTTGTTGAAATTTGGACAAAAAACTAACTTTTCGACTGAAAAAAAATATGAGTGAAACCGTAATTACTGCTACCAAACGGAACTCGAGCTCACGGAACGCACACCAGAATACCGGTAAGGCAGGTGAGTATCTTTCTAAATGAAGACCAACGTAGATTTTGATGAAAAATAAAGACATACAAATTCAATTTGTCTTTCGCGAAGAAAAGTATGTTGAAAATTTTACAAGTGTCTGAACGAAAAAAATATAGTTTTGAAGTTCTACATTGGCTAGGCGTACGCACAGCCAGTCAAAAGACGCGTCTCCGAGCGAGCTAGCGATCCATGGTGTTTCTGAAATTATTCCTGTTTTTGTTGTTGAAATTTGGACAAAAAACTAACTTATCGACTGAAAAAAATATGAGTGAAACCGTAATTACTGCTACCAAACGGAACTCGAGCTCACGGAACGCACACCAGAATACCGGTAAGGCAGGTGAGTATCTTTCTAAATGAAGACCAACGTAGATTTTGATGAAAAATAAAGACATACAAATTCAATTTGTCTTTCGCGAAGAAAAGTATGTTGAAAATTTTACAAGTGTCTGAACGAAAAAAATATAGTTTTGAAGTTCTACATTGGCTAGGCGTACGCGCAGCCAGTCAAAAGACGCGTCTCCGAGCGAGCTAGCGATCCATGGTGTTTCTGAAATTGTTCCTGGTTTTGTTGTTGAAATTTGGACAAAAAACAAACTTTTCGACTTAAAAAAATTATGAGTGAAACCGTAATTACTGCTACCAAACGGAACTCGAGCTCACGGTACTCGAGCTCACGGAACGCACACCAGAATACCGGTAAGGCAGGTGAGTATCTTTCTAAATGAAGACCAACGTAGATTTTGATGAAAAATAAAGACATACAAATTCAATTTGTCTTTCGCGAAGAAAAGTATGTTGAAAATTTTACAAGTGTCTGAACGAAAAAAATATATTTTTGAAGTTCTACATTGGCTAGGCGTACGCGCAGCCAGTCAAAAGACGCGTCTCCGAGCGAGCTAGAGATCCATGGTGTTTCTGAAATTATTCCTGTTTTTGTTGTTGAAATTTGGACAAAAAACTAACTTTTCGACTGAAAAAAAATATGAGTGAAACCGTAATTACTGCTACCAAACGGAACTCGAGCTCACGGAACGCACACCAGAATACCGGTAAGGCAGGTGAGTATCTTTCTAAATAAAGACCAACGTAGATTTTGATGAAAAATAAAGACATACAAATTCAATTTGTCTTTCGCGAAGAAAAGTATGTTGAAAATTTTACAAGTGTCTGAACGAAAAAAATATAGTTTTGAAGTTCTACATTGGCTAGGCGTACGCGCAGCCTGTCAAAAGACGCGTCTCCGAGCGAGCTAGAGATCCATATTGTTTCTGAAATTATTCCTGTTTTTGTTGTTGAAATTTGGACAAAAAACAAACTTTTCGACTGAAAAAAATTATGAGTGAAACCGTAATTACTGCTACCAAACGGAACTCGAGCTCACGGAACGCACACCAGAATACCGGTAAGGCAGGTGAGTATCTTTCTAAATGAAGACCAACGTAGATTTTGATGAAAAATAAAGACATACAAATTCAATTTGTCTTTCGCGAAGAAAAATATGTTGAAAATTTTACAAGTGTCTGAACGAAAAAAATATAGTTTTGAAGTTCTACATTGGCTAGGCGTACGCGCAGCCAGTCAAAAGACGCGTCTCCGAGCGAGCTAGAGATCCATGGTGTTTCTGAAATTATTCCTGTTTTTGTTGTTGAAATTTGGACAAAAAACTAACTTTTCGACTGAAAAAAAATATGAGTGAAACCGTAATTACTGCTACCAAACGGAACTCGAGCTCACGGAACGCACACCAGAATACCGGTAAGGCAGGTGAGTATCTTTCTAAATAAAGACCAACGTAGATTTTGATGAAAAATAAAGACATACAAATTCAATTTGTCTTTCGCGAAGAAAAGTATGTTGAAAATTTTACAAGTGTCTGAACGAAAAAAATATAGTTTTGAAGTTCTACATTGGCTAGGCGTACGCGCAGCCTGTCAAAAGACGCGTCTCCGAGCGAGCTAGAGATCCATATTGTTTCTGAAATTATTCCTGTTTTTGTTGTTGAAATTTGGACAAAAAACAAACTTTTCGACTGAAAAAAATTATGAGTGAAACCGTAATTACTGCTACCAAACGGAACTCGAGCTCACGGAACGCACACCAGAATACCGGTAAGGCAGGTGAGTATCTTTCTAAATGAAGACCAACGTAGATTTTGATGAAAAATAAAGACATACAAATTCAATTTGTCTTTCGCGAAGAAAAGTATGTTGAAAATTTTACAAGTGTCTGAACGAAAAAAATATAGTTTTGAAGTTCTACATTGGCTAGGCGTACGCGCAGCCAGTCAAAAGACGCGTCTCCGAGCGAGCTAGCGATCCATGGTGTTTCTGAAATTGTTCCTGGTTTTGTTGTTGAAATTTGGACAAAAAACAAACTTTTCGACTTAAAAAAATTATGAGTGAAACCGTAATTACTGCTACCAAACGGAACTCGAGCTCACGGTACTCGAGCTCACGGAACGCACACCAGAATACCGGTAAGGCAGGTGAGTATCTTTCTAAATGAAGACCAACGTAGATTTTGATGAAAAATAAAGACATACAAATTCAATTTGTCTTTCGCGAAGAAAAGTATGTTGAAAATTTTACAAGTGTCTGAACGAAAAAAATATATTTTTGAAGTTCTACATTGGCTAGGCGTACGCGCAGCCAGTCAAAAGACGCGTCTCCGAGCGAGCTAGAGATCCATGGTGTTTCTGAAATTATTCCTGTTTTTGTTGTTGAAATTTGGACAAAAAACTAACTTTTCGACTGAAAAAAAATATGAGTGAAACCGTAATTACTGCTACCAAACGGAACTCGAGCTCACGGAACGCACACCAGAATACCGGTAAGGCAGGTGAGTATCTTTCTAAATAAAGACCAACGTAGATTTTGATGAAAAATAAAGACATACAAATTCAATTTGTCTTTCGCGAAGAAAAGTATGTTGAAAATTTTACAAGTGTCTGAACGAAAAAAATATAGTTTTGAAGTTCTACATTGGCTAGGCGTACGCGCAGCCTGTCAAAAGACGCGTCTCCGAGCGAGCTAGAGATCCATATTGTTTCTGAAATTATTCCTGTTTTTGTTGTTGAAATTTGGACAAAAAACAAACTTTTCGACTGAAAAAAATTATGAGTGAAACCGTAATTACTGCTACCAAACGGAACTCGAGCTCACGGAACGCACACCAGAATACCGGTAAGACAGGTGAGTATCTTTCTAAATGAAGACCAACGTAGATTTTGATGAAAAATAAAGACATACAAATTCAATTTGTCTTTCGCGAAGAAAAGTATGTTGAAAATTTTACAAGTGTCTGAACGAAAATAATATATTTTTGAAGTTCTACATTGGCTAGGCGTACGCGCAGCCAGTCAAAAGACGCGTCTCCGAGCGAGCTAGCGATCCATGGTGTTTCTGAAATTATTCCTGTTTTTGTTGTTGAAATTTGGACAAAAAACTAACTTATCGACTGAAAAAAAATATGAGTGAAACCGTAATTACTGCCACCAAACGGAACTCGAGCTCACGGAACGCACACCAGAATACCGGTAAGGCAGGTGAGTATCTTTCTAAATGAAGACCAACGTAGATTTTGATGAAAAATAAAGACATACAAATTCAATTTGTCTTTCGCGAAGAAAAGTATGTTGAAAATTTTACAAGTGTCTGAACGAAAAAAATATAGTTTTGAAGTTCTACATTGGCTAGGCGTACGCGCAGCCAGTCAAAAGACGCGTCTCCGAGCGAGCTAGCGATCCATGGTGTTTCTGAAATTATTCCTGTTTTTGTTGTTGAAATTTGGACAAAAAACTAACTTTTCGACTGAAAAAAAATATGAGTGAAACCGTAATTACTGCTACCAATCGGAACTCGAGCTCACGGAACGCACAGCAGAATACCGGTAAGGCAGGTGAGTATCTTTCTAAATGAAGACCAACGTAGATTTTGATGAAAAATAAAGACATACAAATTCAATTTGTCTTTCGCGAAGAAAAGTATGTTGAAAATTTTACAAGTGTCTGAACGAAAAAAATATAGTTTTGAAGTTCTACATTGGCTAGGCGTACGCGCAGCCTGTCAAAAGACGCGTCTCCGAGCGAGCTAGAGATCCATATTGTTTCTGAAATTGTTCCTGGTTTTGTTGTTGAAATTTGGACAAAAAACTAACTTTTCGACTGAAAAAAAATATGAGTGAAACCGTAATTACTGCTACCAATCGGAACTCGAGCTCACGGAACGCACACCAGAATACCGGTAAGGCAGGTGAGTATCTTTCTAAATGAAGACCAACGTAGATTGTGATGAAAAATAAAGACATACAAATTCAATTTGTCTTTCGCGAAGAAAAGTATGTTGAAAATTTTACAAGTGTCTGAACGAAAAAAATATAGTTTTGAAGTTCTACATTGGCTAGGCGTACGCGCAGCCTGTCAAAAGACGCGTCTCCGAGCGAGCTAGAGATCCATATTGTTTCTGAAATTATTCCTGTTTTTGTTGTTGAAATTTGGACAAAAAACAAACTTTTCGACTTAAAAAAATTATGAGTGAAACCGTAATTACTGCTACCAAACGGAACTCGAGCTCACGGAACGCACACCAGAATACCGGTAAGACAGGTGAGTATCTTTCTAAATGAAGACCAACGTAGATTTTGATGAAAAATAAAGACATACAAATTCAATTTGTCTTTCGCGAAGAAAAGTATGTTGAAAATTTTACAAGTGTCTGAACGAAAATAATATATTTTTGAAGTTCTACATTGGCTAGGCGTACGCGCAGCCAGTCAAAAGACGCGTCTCCGAGCGAGCTAGCGATCCATGGTGTTTCTGAAATTATTCCTGTTTTTGTTGTTGAAATTTGGACAAAAAACTAACTTATCGACTGAAAAAAAATATGAGTGAAACCGTAATTACTGCTACCAAACGGAACTCGAGCTCACGGAACGCACACCAGAATACCGGTAAGGCAGGTGAGTATCTTTCTAAATGAAGACCAACGTAGATTTTGATGAAAAATAAAGACATACAAATTCAATTTGTCTTTCGCGAAGAAAAGTATGTTGAAAATTTTACAAGTGTCTGAACGAAAAAAATATAGTTTTGAAGTTCTACATTGGCTAGGCGTACGCGCAGCCAGTCAAAAGACGCGTCTCCGAGCGAGCTAGCGATCCATGGTGTTTCTGAAATTATTCCTGTTTTTGTTGTTGAAATTTGGACAAAAAACTAACTTTTCGACTGAAAAAAAATATGAGTGAAACCGTAATTACTGCTACCAATCGGAACTCGAGCTCACGGAACGCACAGCAGAATACCGGTAAGGCAGGTGAGTATCTTTCTAAATGAAGACCAACGTAGATTTTGATGAAAAATAAAGACATACAAATTCAATTTGTCTTTCGCGAAGAAAAGTATGTTGAAAATTTTACAAGTGTCTGAACGAAAAAAATATAGTTTTGAAGTTCTACATTGGCTAGGCGTACGCGCAGCCTGTCAAAAGACGCGTCTCCGAGCGAGCTAGAGATCCATATTGTTTCTGAAATTGTTCCTGGTTTTGTTGTTGAAATTTGGACAAAAAACTAACTTTTCGACTGAAAAAAAATATGAGTGAAACCGTAATTACTGCTACCAATCGGAACTCGAGCTCACGGAACGCACACCAGAATACCGGTAAGGCAGGTGAGTATCTTTCTAAATGAAGACCAACGTAGATTGTGATGAAAAATAAAGACATACAAATTCAATTTGTCTTTCGCGAAGAAAAGTATGTTGAAAATTTTACAAGTGTCTGAACGAAAAAAATATAGTTTTGAAGTTCTACATTGGCTAGGCGTACGCGCAGCCTGTCAAAAGACGCGTCTCCGAGCGAGCTAGAGATCCATATTGTTTCTGAAATTATTCCTGTTTTTGTTGTTGAAATTTGGACAAAAAACAAACTTTTCGACTTAAAAAAATTATGAGTGAAACCGTAATTACTGCTACCAAACGGAACTCGAGCTCACGGAACGCACACCAGAATACCGGTAAGACAGGTGAGTATCTTTCTAAATGAAGACCAACGTAGATTTTGATGAAAAATAAAGACATACAAATTCAATTTGTCTTTCGCGAAGAAAAGTATGTTGAAAATTTTACAAGTGTCTGAACGAAAATAATATATTTTTGAAGTTCTACATTGGCTAGGCGTACGCGCAGCCAGTCAAAAGACGCGTCTCCGAGCGAGCTAGCGATCCATGGTGTTTCTGAAATTATTCCTGTTTTTGTTGTTGAAATTTGGACAAAAAACTAACTTTTCGACTGAAAAAAAATATGAGTGAAACCGTAATTACTGCTACCAAACGGAACTCGAGCTCACGGAACGCACACCAGAATACCGGTAAGGCAGGTGAGTATCTTTCTAAATGAAGACCAACGTAGATTTTGATGAAAAATAAAGACATACAAATTCAATTTGTCTTTCGCGAAGAAAAGTATGTTGAAAATTTTACAAGTGTCTGAACGAAAAAAATATAGTTTTGAAGTTCTACATTGGCTAGGCGTACGCACAGCCAGTCAAAAGACGCGTCTCCGAGCGAGCTAGCGATCCATGGTGTTTCTGAAATTATTCCTGTTTTTGTTGTTGAAATTTGGACAAAAAACTAACTTATCGACTGAAAAAAAATATGAGTGAAACCGTAATTACTGCTACCAAACGGAACTCGAGCTCACGGAACGCACACCAGAATACCGGTAAGGCAGGTGAGTATCTTTCTAAATGAAGACCAACGTAGATTTTGATGAAAAATAAAGACATACAAATTCAATTTGTCTTTCGCGAAGAAAAGTATGTTGAAAATTTTACAAGTGTCTGAACGAAAAAAATATAGTTTTGAAGTTCTACATTGGCTAGGCGTACGCGCAGCCAGTCAAAAGACGCGTCTCCGAGCGAGCTAGCGATCCATGGTGTTTCTGAAATTATTCCTGTTTTTGTTGTTGAAATTTGGACAAAAAACTAACTTTTCGACTGAAAAAAAATATGAGTGAAACCGTAATTACTGCTACCAAACGGAACTCGAGCTCACGGAACGCACACCAGAATACCGGTAAGGCAGGTGAGTATCTTTCTAAATGAAGACCAACGTAGATTTTGATGAAAAATAAAGACATACAAATTCAATTTGTCTTTCGCGAAGAAAAGTATGTTGAAAATTTTACAAGTGTCTGAACGAAAAAAATATAGTTTTGAAGTTCTACATTGGCTAGGCGTACGCGCAGCCAGTCAAAAGACGCGTCTCCGAGCGAGCTAGCGATCCATGGTGTTTCTGAAATTATTCCTGTTTTTGTTGTTGAAATTTGGACAAAAAACTAACTTTTCGACTGAAAAAAAATATGAGTGAAACCGTAATTACTGCTACCAATCGGAACTCGAGCTCACGGAACGCACACCAGAATACCGGTAAGGCAGGTGAGTATCTTTCTAAATGAAGACCAACGTAGATTGTGATGAAAAATAAAGACATACAAATTCAATTTGTCTTTCGCGAAGAAAAGTATGTTGAAAATTTTACAAGTGTCTGAACGAAAAAAATATAGTTTTGAAGTTCTACATTGGCTAGGCGTACGCGCAGCCAGTCAAAAGACGCGTCTCCGAGCGAGCTAGAGATCCATATTGTTTCTGAAATTATTCCTGTTTTTGTTGTTGAAATTTGGACAAAAAACAAACTTTTCGACTGAAAAAAATTATGAGTGAAACCGTAATTACTGCTACCAAACGGAACTCGAGCTCACGGAACGCACACCAGAATACCGGTAAGGCAGGTGAGTATCTTTCTAAATGAAGACCAACGTAGATTTTGATGAAAAATAAAGACATACAAATTCAATTTGTCTTTCGCGAAGAAAAGTATGTTGAAAATTTTACAAGTGTCTGAACGAAAATAATATATTTTTGAAGTTCTACATTGGCTAGGCGTACGCGCAGCCAGTCAAAAGACGCGTCTCCGAGCGAGCTAGCGATCCATGGTGTTTCTGAAATTATTCCTGTTTTTGTTGTTGAAATTTGGACAAAAAACTAACTTTTCGACTGAAAAAAAATATGAGTGAAACCGTAATTACTGCTACCAAACGGAACTCGAGCTCACGGAACGCACACCAGAATACCGGTAAGGCAGGTGAGTATCTTTCTAAATGAAGACCAACGTAGATTTTGATGAAAAATAAAGACATACAAATTCAATTTGTCTTTCGCGAAGAAAAGTATGTTGAAAATTTTACAAGTGTCTGAACGAAAAAAATATAGTTTTGAAGTTCTACATTGGCTAGGCGTACGCACAGCCAGTCAAAAGACGCGTCTCCGAGCGAGCTAGCGATCCATGGTGTTTCTGAAATTATTCCTGTTTTTGTTGTTGAAATTTGGACAAAAAACTAACTTATCGACTGAAAAAAAATATGAGTGAAACCGTAATTACTGCTACCAAACGGAACTCGAGCTCACGGAACGCACACCAGAATACCGGTAAGGCAGGTGAGTATCTTTCTAAATGAAGACCAACGTAGATTTTGATGAAAAATAAAGACATACAAATTCAATTTGTCTTTCGCGAAGAAAAGTATGTTGAAAATTTTACAAGTGTCTGAACGAAAAAAATATAGTTTTGAAGTTCTACATTGGCTAGGCGTACGCGCAGCCTGTCAAAAGACGCGTCTCCGAGCGAGCTAGAGATCCATATTGTTTCTGAAATTAATCCTGTTTTTGTTGTTGAAATTTGGACAAAAAACAAACTTTTCGACTGAAAAAAATTATGAGTGAAACCGTAATTACTGCTACCAAACGGAACTCGAGCTCACGGAACGCACACCAGAATACCGGTAAGGCAGGTGAGTATCTTTCTAAATGAAGACCAACGTAGATTTTGATGAAAAATAAAGACATACAAATTCAATTTGTCTTTCGCGAAGAAAAGTATGTTGAAAATTTTACAAGTGTCTGAACGAAAATAATATATTTTTGAAGTTCTACATTGGCTAGGCGTACGCGCAGCCAGTCAAAAGACGCGTCTCCGAGCGAGCTAGCGATCCATGGTGTTTCTGAAATTATTCCTGTTTTTGTTGTTGAAATTTGGACAAAAAACTAACTTTTCGACTGAAAAAAAATATGAGTGAAACCGTAATTACTGCTACCAAACGGAACTCGAGCTCACGGAACGCACACCAGAATACCGGTAAGGCAGGTGAGTATCTTTCTAAATGAAGACCAACGTAGATTTTGATGAAAAATAAAGACATACAAATTCAATTTGTCTTTCGCGAAGAAAAGTATGTTGAAAATTTTACAAGTGTCTGAACGAAAAAAATATAGTTTTGAAGTTCTACATTGGCTAGGCGTACGCACAGCCAGTCAAAAGACGCGTCTCCGAGCGAGCTAGCGATCCATGGTGTTTCTGAAATTATTCCTGTTTTTGTTGTTGAAATTTGGACAAAAAACTAACTTATCGACTGAAAAAAATATGAGTGAAACCGTAATTACTGCTACCAAACGGAACTCGAGCTCACGGAACGCACACCAGAATACCGGTAAGGCAGGTGAGTATCTTTCTAAATGAAGACCAACGTAGATTTTGATGAAAAATAAAGACATACAAATTCAATTTGTCTTTCGCGAAGAAAAGTATGTTGAAAATTTTACAAGTGTCTGAACGAAAAAAATATAGTTTTGAAGTTCTACATTGGCTAGGCGTACGCGCAGCCAGTCAAAAGACGCGTCTCCGAGCGAGCTAGCGATCCATGGTGTTTCTGAAATTGTTCCTGGTTTTGTTGTTGAAATTTGGACAAAAAACAAACTTTTCGACTTAAAAAAATTATGAGTGAAACCGTAATTACTGCTACCAAACGGAACTCGAGCTCACGGTACTCGAGCTCACGGAACGCACACCAGAATACCGGTAAGGCAGGTGAGTATCTTTCTAAATGAAGACCAACGTAGATTTTGATGAAAAATAAAGACATACAAATTCAATTTGTCTTTCGCGAAGAAAAGTATGTTGAAAATTTTACAAGTGTCTGAACGAAAAAAATATATTTTTGAAGTTCTACATTGGCTAGGCGTACGCGCAGCCAGTCAAAAGACGCGTCTCCGAGCGAGCTAGCGATCCATGGTGTTTCTGAAATTATTCCTGTTTTTGTTGTTGAAATTTGGACAAAAAACTAACTTTTCGACTGAAAAAAAATATGAGTGAAACCGTAATTACTGCTACCAAACGGAACTCGAGCTCACGGAACGCACACCAGAATACCGGTAAGGCAGGTGAGTATCTTTCTAAATGAAGACCAACGTAGATTTTGATGAAAAATAAAGACATACAAATTCAATTTGTCTTTCGCGAAGAAAAGTATGTTGAAAATTTTACAAGTGTCTGAACGAAAAAAATATAGTTTTGAAGTTCTACATTGGCTAGGCGTACGCACAGCCAGTCAAAAGACGCGTCTCCGAGCGAGCTAGCGATCCATGGTGTTTCTGAAATTATTCCTGTTTTTGTTGTTGAAATTTGGACAAAAAACTAACTTATCGACTGAAAAAAAATATGAGTGAAACCGTAATTACTGCTACCAAACGGAACTCGAGCTCACGGAACGCACACCAGAATACCGGTAAGGCAGGTGAGTATCTTTCTAAATGAAGACCAACGTAGATTTTGATGAAAAATAAAGACATACAAATTCAATTTGTCTTTCGCGAAGAAAAGTATGTTGAAAATTTTACAAGTGTCTGAACGAAAAAAATATAGTTTTGAAGTTCTACATTGGCTAGGCGTACGCGCAGCCTGTCAAAAGACGCGTCTCCGAGCGAGCTAGAGATCCATATTGTTTCTGAAATTAATCCTGTTTTTGTTGTTGAAATTTGGACAAAAAACAAACTTTTCGACTGAAAAAAATTATGAGTGAAACCGTAATTACTGCTACCAAACGGAACTCGAGCTCACGGAACGCACACCAGAATACCGGTAAGGCAGGTGAGTATCTTTCTAAATGAAGACCAACGTAGATTTTGATGAAAAATAAAGACATACAAATTCAATTTGTCTTTCGCGAAGAAAAGTATGTTGAAAATTTTACAAGTGTCTGAACGAAAATAATATATTTTTGAAGTTCTACATTGGCTAGGCGTACGCGCAGCCAGTCAAAAGACGCGTCTCCGAGCGAGCTAGCGATCCATGGTGTTTCTGAAATTATTCCTGTTTTTGTTGTTGAAATTTGGACAAAAAACTAACTTTTCGACTGAAAAAAAATATGAGTGAAACCGTAATTACTGCTACCAAACGGAACTCGAGCTCACGGAACGCACACCAGAATACCGGTAAGGCAGGTGAGTATCTTTCTAAATGAAGACCAACGTAGATTTTGATGAAAAATAAAGACATACAAATTCAATTTGTCTTTCGCGAAGAAAAGTATGTTGAAAATTTTACAAGTGTCTGAACGAAAAAAATATAGTTTTGAAGTTCTACATTGGCTAGGCGTACGCACAGCCAGTCAAAAGACGCGTCTCCGAGCGAGCTAGCGATCCATGGTGTTTCTGAAATTATTCCTGTTTTTGTTGTTGAAATTTGGACAAAAAACTAACTTATCGACTGAAAAAAATATGAGTGAAACCGTAATTACTGCTACCAAACGGAACTCGAGCTCACGGAACGCACACCAGAATACCGGTAAGGCAGGTGAGTATCTTTCTAAATGAAGACCAACGTAGATTTTGATGAAAAATAAAGACATACAAATTCAATTTGTCTTTCGCGAAGAAAAGTATGTTGAAAATTTTACAAGTGTCTGAACGAAAAAAATATAGTTTTGAAGTTCTACATTGGCTAGGCGTACGCGCAGCCAGTCAAAAGACGCGTCTCCGAGCGAGCTAGCGATCCATGGTGTTTCTGAAATTGTTCCTGGTTTTGTTGTTGAAATTTGGACAAAAAACTAACTTTTCGACTTAAAAAAATTATGAGTGAAACCGTAATTACTGCTACCAAACGGAACTCGAGCTCACGGTACTCGAGCTCACGGAACGCACACCAGAATACCGGTAAGGCAGGTGAGTATCTTTCTAAATGAAGACCAACGTAGATTTTGATGAAAAATAAAGACATACAAATTCAATTTGTCTTTCGCGAAGAAAAGTATGTTGAAAATTTTACAAGTGTCTGAACGAAAAAAATATATTTTTGAAGTTCTACATTGGCTAGGCGTACGCGCAGCCAGTCAAAAGACGCGTCTCCGAGCGAGCTAGAGATCCATGGTGTTTCTGAAATTATTCCTGTTTTTGTTGTTGAAATTTGGACAAAAAACTAACTTTTCGACTGAAAAAAAATATGAGTGAAACCGTAATTACTGCTACCAAACGGAACTCGAGCTCACGGAACGCACACCAGAATACCGGTAAGGCAGGTGAGTATCTTTCTAAATGAAGACCAACGTAGATTTTGATGAAAAATAAAGACATACAAATTCAATTTGTCTTTCGCGAAGAAAAGTATGTTGAAAATTTTACAAGTGTCTGAACGAAAAAAATATAGTTTTGAAGTTCTACATTGGCTAGGCGTACGCGCAGCCAGTCAAAAGACGCGTCTCCGAGCGAGCTAGCGATCCATGGTGTTTCTGAAATTGTTCCTGGTTTTGTTGTTGAAATTTGGACAAAAAACAAACTTTTCGACTTAAAAAAATTATGAGTGAAACCGTAATTACTGCTACCAAACGGAACTCGAGCTCACGGTACTCGAGCTCACGGAACGCACACCAGAATACCGGTAAGGCAGGTGAGTATCTTTCTAAATGAAGACCAACGTAGATTTTGATGAAAAATAAAGACATACAAATTCAATTTGTCTTTCGCGAAGAAAAGTATGTTGAAAATTTTACAAGTGTCTGAACGAAAATAATATATTTTTGAAGTTCTACATTGGCTAGGCGTACGCGCAGCCAGTCAAAAGACGCGTCTCCGAGCGAGCTAGCGATCCATGGTGTTTCTGAAATTATTCCTGTTTTTGTTGTTGAAATTTGGACAAAAAACTAACTTTTCGACTGAAAAAAAATATGAGTGAAACCGTAATTACTGCTACCAAACGGAACTCGAGCTCACGGAACGCACACCAGAATACCGGTAAGGCAGGTGAGTATCTTTCTAAATGAAGACCAACGTAGATTTTGATGAAAAATAAAGACATACAAATTCAATTTGTCTTTCGCGAAGAAAAGTATGTTGAAAATTTTACAAGTGTCTGAACGAAAAAAATATAGTTTTGAAGTTCTACATTGGCTAGGCGTACGCACAGCCAGTCAAAAGACGCGTCTCCGAGCGAGCTAGCGATCCATGGTGTTTCTGAAATTATTCCTGTTTTTGTTGTTGAAATTTGGACAAAAAACTAACTTATCGACTGAAAAAAATATGAGTGAAACCGTAATTACTGCTACCAAACGGAACTCGAGCTCACGGAACGCACACCAGAATACCGGTAAGGCAGGTGAGTATCTTTCTAAATGAAGACCAACGTAGATTTTGATGAAAAATAAAGACATACAAATTCAATTTGTCTTTCGCGAAGAAAAGTATGTTGAAAATTTTACAAGTGTCTGAACGAAAAAAATATAGTTTTGAAGTTCTACATTGGCTAGGCGTACGCGCAGCCAGTCAAAAGACGCGTCTCCGAGCGAGCTAGCGATCCATGGTGTTTCTGAAATTGTTCCTGGTTTTGTTGTTGAAATTTGGACAAAAAACAAACTTTTCGACTTAAAAAAATTATGAGTGAAACCGTAATTACTGCTACCAAACGGAACTCGAGCTCACGGTACTCGAGCTCACGGAACGCACACCAGAATACCGGTAAGGCAGGTGAGTATCTTTCTAAATGAAGACCAACGTAGATTTTGATGAAAAATAAAGACATACAAATTCAATTTGTCTTTCGCGAAGAAAAGTATGTTGAAAATTTTACAAGTGTCTGAACGAAAAAAATATATTTTTGAAGTTCTACATTGGCTAGGCGTACGCGCAGCCAGTCAAAAGACGCGTCTCCGAGCGAGCTAGAGATCCATGGTGTTTCTGAAATTATTCCTGTTTTTGTTGTTGAAATTTGGACAAAAAACTAACTTTTCGACTGAAAAAAAATATGAGTGAAACCGTAATTACTGCTACCAAACGGAACTCGAGCTCACGGAACGCACACCAGAATACCGGTAAGGCAGGTGAGTATCTTTCTAAATAAAGACCAACGTAGATTTTGATGAAAAATAAAGACATACAAATTCAATTTGTCTTTCGCGAAGAAAAGTATGTTGAAAATTTTACAAGTGTCTGAACGAAAAAAATATAGTTTTGAAGTTCTACATTGGCTAGGCGTACGCGCAGCCTGTCAAAAGACGCGTCTCCGAGCGAGCTAGAGATCCATATTGTTTCTGAAATTATTCCTGTTTTTGTTGTTGAAATTTGGACAAAAAACAAACTTTTCGACTGAAAAAAATTATGAGTGAAACCGTAATTACTGCTACCAAACGGAACTCGAGCTCACGGAACGCACACCAGAATACCGGTAAGGCAGGTGAGTATCTTTCTAAATGAAGACCAACGTAGATTTTGATGAAAAATAAAGACATACAAATTCAATTTGTCTTTCGCGAAGAAAAATATGTTGAAAATTTTACAAGTGTCTGAACGAAAAAAATATAGTTTTGAAGTTCTACATTGGCTAGGCGTACGCGCAGCCAGTCAAAAGACGCGTCTCCGAGCGAGCTAGAGATCCATGGTGTTTCTGAAATTATTCCTGTTTTTGTTGTTGAAATTTGGACAAAAAACTAACTTTTCGACTGAAAAAAAATATGAGTGAAACCGTAATTACTGCTACCAAACGGAACTCGAGCTCACGGAACGCACACCAGAATACCGGTAAGGCAGGTGAGTATCTTTCTAAATAAAGACCAACGTAGATTTTGATGAAAAATAAAGACATACAAATTCAATTTGTCTTTCGCGAAGAAAAGTATGTTGAAAATTTTACAAGTGTCTGAACGAAAAAAATATAGTTTTGAAGTTCTACATTGGCTAGGCGTACGCGCAGCCTGTCAAAAGACGCGTCTCCGAGCGAGCTAGAGATCCATATTGTTTCTGAAATTATTCCTGTTTTTGTTGTTGAAATTTGGACAAAAAACAAACTTTTCGACTGAAAAAAATTATGAGTGAAACCGTAATTACTGCTACCAAACGGAACTCGAGCTCACGGAACGCACACCAGAATACCGGTAAGGCAGGTGAGTATCTTTCTAAATGAAGACCAACGTAGATTTTGATGAAAAATAAAGACATACAAATTCAATTTGTCTTTCGCGAAGAAAAGTATGTTGAAAATTTTACAAGTGTCTGAACGAAAAAAATATAGTTTTGAAGTTCTACATTGGCTAGGCGTACGCGCAGCCAGTCAAAAGACGCGTCTCCGAGCGAGCTAGCGATCCATGGTGTTTCTGAAATTGTTCCTGGTTTTGTTGTTGAAATTTGGACAAAAAACAAACTTTTCGACTTAAAAAAATTATGAGTGAAACCGTAATTACTGCTACCAAACGGAACTCGAGCTCACGGTACTCGAGCTCACGGAACGCACACCAGAATACCGGTAAGGCAGGTGAGTATCTTTCTAAATGAAGACCAACGTAGATTTTGATGAAAAATAAAGACATACAAATTCAATTTGTCTTTCGCGAAGAAAAGTATGTTGAAAATTTTACAAGTGTCTGAACGAAAAAAATATATTTTTGAAGTTCTACATTGGCTAGGCGTACGCGCAGCCAGTCAAAAGACGCGTCTCCGAGCGAGCTAGAGATCCATGGTGTTTCTGAAATTATTCCTGTTTTTGTTGTTGAAATTTGGACAAAAAACTAACTTTTCGACTGAAAAAAAATATGAGTGAAACCGTAATTACTGCTACCAAACGGAACTCGAGCTCACGGAACGCACACCAGAATACCGGTAAGGCAGGTGAGTATCTTTCTAAATAAAGACCAACGTAGATTTTGATGAAAAATAAAGACATACAAATTCAATTTGTCTTTCGCGAAGAAAAGTATGTTGAAAATTTTACAAGTGTCTGAACGAAAAAAATATAGTTTTGAAGTTCTACATTGGCTAGGCGTACGCGCAGCCTGTCAAAAGACGCGTCTCCGAGCGAGCTAGAGATCCATATTGTTTCTGAAATTATTCCTGTTTTTGTTGTTGAAATTTGGACAAAAAACAAACTTTTCGACTGAAAAAAATTATGAGTGAAACCGTAATTACTGCTACCAAACGGAACTCGAGCTCACGGAACGCACACCAGAATACCGGTAAGACAGGTGAGTATCTTTCTAAATGAAGACCAACGTAGATTTTGATGAAAAATAAAGACATACAAATTCAATTTGTCTTTCGCGAAGAAAAGTATGTTGAAAATTTTACAAGTGTCTGAACGAAAATAATATATTTTTGAAGTTCTACATTGGCTAGGCGTACGCGCAGCCAGTCAAAAGACGCGTCTCCGAGCGAGCTAGCGATCCATGGTGTTTCTGAAATTATTCCTGTTTTTGTTGTTGAAATTTGGACAAAAAACTAACTTATCGACTGAAAAAAAATATGAGTGAAACCGTAATTACTGCCACCAAACGGAACTCGAGCTCACGGAACGCACACCAGAATACCGGTAAGGCAGGTGAGTATCTTTCTAAATGAAGACCAACGTAGATTTTGATGAAAAATAAAGACATACAAATTCAATTTGTCTTTCGCGAAGAAAAGTATGTTGAAAATTTTACAAGTGTCTGAACGAAAAAAATATAGTTTTGAAGTTCTACATTGGCTAGGCGTACGCGCAGCCAGTCAAAAGACGCGTCTCCGAGCGAGCTAGCGATCCATGGTGTTTCTGAAATTATTCCTGTTTTTGTTGTTGAAATTTGGACAAAAAACTAACTTTTCGACTGAAAAAAAATATGAGTGAAACCGTAATTACTGCTACCAATCGGAACTCGAGCTCACGGAACGCACAGCAGAATACCGGTAAGGCAGGTGAGTATCTTTCTAAATGAAGACCAACGTAGATTTTGATGAAAAATAAAGACATACAAATTCAATTTGTCTTTCGCGAAGAAAAGTATGTTGAAAATTTTACAAGTGTCTGAACGAAAAAAATATAGTTTTGAAGTTCTACATTGGCTAGGCGTACGCGCAGCCTGTCAAAAGACGCGTCTCCGAGCGAGCTAGAGATCCATATTGTTTCTGAAATTGTTCCTGGTTTTGTTGTTGAAATTTGGACAAAAAACTAACTTTTCGACTGAAAAAAAATATGAGTGAAACCGTAATTACTGCTACCAATCGGAACTCGAGCTCACGGAACGCACACCAGAATACCGGTAAGGCAGGTGAGTATCTTTCTAAATGAAGACCAACGTAGATTGTGATGAAAAATAAAGACATACAAATTCAATTTGTCTTTCGCGAAGAAAAGTATGTTGAAAATTTTACAAGTGTCTGAACGAAAAAAATATAGTTTTGAAGTTCTACATTGGCTAGGCGTACGCGCAGCCTGTCAAAAGACGCGTCTCCGAGCGAGCTAGAGATCCATATTGTTTCTGAAATTATTCCTGTTTTTGTTGTTGAAATTTGGACAAAAAACAAACTTTTCGACTTAAAAAAATTATGAGTGAAACCGTAATTACTGCTACCAAACGGAACTCGAGCTCACGGAACGCACACCAGAATACCGGTAAGACAGGTGAGTATCTTTCTAAATGAAGACCAACGTAGATTTTGATGAAAAATAAAGACATACAAATTCAATTTGTCTTTCGCGAAGAAAAGTATGTTGAAAATTTTACAAGTGTCTGAACGAAAATAATATATTTTTGAAGTTCTACATTGGCTAGGCGTACGCGCAGCCAGTCAAAAGACGCGTCTCCGAGCGAGCTAGCGATCCATGGTGTTTCTGAAATTATTCCTGTTTTTGTTGTTGAAATTTGGACAAAAAACTAACTTATCGACTGAAAAAAAATATGAGTGAAACCGTAATTACTGCTACCAAACGGAACTCGAGCTCACGGAACGCACACCAGAATACCGGTAAGGCAGGTGAGTATCTTTCTAAATGAAGACCAACGTAGATTTTGATGAAAAATAAAGACATACAAATTCAATTTGTCTTTCGCGAAGAAAAGTATGTTGAAAATTTTACAAGTGTCTGAACGAAAAAAATATAGTTTTGAAGTTCTACATTGGCTAGGCGTACGCGCAGCCAGTCAAAAGACGCGTCTCCGAGCGAGCTAGCGATCCATGGTGTTTCTGAAATTATTCCTGTTTTTGTTGTTGAAATTTGGACAAAAAACTAACTTTTCGACTGAAAAAAAATATGAGTGAAACCGTAATTACTGCTACCAATCGGAACTCGAGCTCACGGAACGCACAGCAGAATACCGGTAAGGCAGGTGAGTATCTTTCTAAATGAAGACCAACGTAGATTTTGATGAAAAATAAAGACATACAAATTCAATTTGTCTTTCGCGAAGAAAAGTATGTTGAAAATTTTACAAGTGTCTGAACGAAAAAAATATAGTTTTGAAGTTCTACATTGGCTAGGCGTACGCGCAGCCTGTCAAAAGACGCGTCTCCGAGCGAGCTAGAGATCCATATTGTTTCTGAAATTGTTCCTGGTTTTGTTGTTGAAATTTGGACAAAAAACTAACTTTTCGACTGAAAAAAAATATGAGTGAAACCGTAATTACTGCTACCAATCGGAACTCGAGCTCACGGAACGCACACCAGAATACCGGTAAGGCAGGTGAGTATCTTTCTAAATGAAGACCAACGTAGATTGTGATGAAAAATAAAGACATACAAATTCAATTTGTCTTTCGCGAAGAAAAGTATGTTGAAAATTTTACAAGTGTCTGAACGAAAAAAATATAGTTTTGAAGTTCTACATTGGCTAGGCGTACGCGCAGCCTGTCAAAAGACGCGTCTCCGAGCGAGCTAGAGATCCATATTGTTTCTGAAATTATTCCTGTTTTTGTTGTTGAAATTTGGACAAAAAACAAACTTTTCGACTTAAAAAAATTATGAGTGAAACCGTAATTACTGCTACCAAACGGAACTCGAGCTCACGGAACGCACACCAGAATACCGGTAAGACAGGTGAGTATCTTTCTAAATGAAGACCAACGTAGATTTTGATGAAAAATAAAGACATACAAATTCAATTTGTCTTTCGCGAAGAAAAGTATGTTGAAAATTTTACAAGTGTCTGAACGAAAATAATATATTTTTGAAGTTCTACATTGGCTAGGCGTACGCGCAGCCAGTCAAAAGACGCGTCTCCGAGCGAGCTAGCGATCCATGGTGTTTCTGAAATTATTCCTGTTTTTGTTGTTGAAATTTGGACAAAAAACTAACTTATCGACTGAAAAAAAATATGAGTGAAACCGTAATTACTGCTACCAAACGGAACTCGAGCTCACGGAACGCACACCAGAATACCGGTAAGGCAGGTGAGTATCTTTCTAAATGAAGACCAACGTAGATTTTGATGAAAAATAAAGACATACAAATTCAATTTGTCTTTCGCGAAGAAAAGTATGTTGAAAATTTTACAAGTGTCTGAACGAAAAAAATATTTTTGAAGTTCTACATTGGCTAGGCGTACGCGCAGCCAGTCAAAAGACACGTCTCCGAGCGAGCTAGCGATCCATGGTGTTTCTGAAATTATTCCTGTTTTTGTTGTTGAAATTTGGACAAAAAACTAACTTTTCGACTGAAAAAAAATATGAGTGAAACCGTAATTACTGCTACCAAACGGAACTCGAGCTCACGGAACGCACACCAGAATACCGGTAAGGCAGGTGAGTATCTTTCTAAATGAAGATCAACGTAGATTTTGATGAAAAATAAAGACATACAAATTCAATTTGTCTTTCGCGAAGAAAAGTATGTTGAAAATTTTACAAGTGTCTGAACGAAAAAAATATAGTTTTGAAGTTCTACATTGGCTAGGCGTACGCGCAGCCTGTCAAAAGACGCGTCTCCGAGCGAGCTAGAGATCCATATTGTTTCTGAAATTATTCCTGTTTTTGTTGTTGAAATTTGGACAAAAAACTAACTTTTCGACTGAAAAAAAATATGAGTGAAACCGTAATTACTGCTACCAAACGGAACTCGAGCTCACGGAACGCACACCAGAATACCGGTAAGGCAGGTGAGTATCTTTCTAAATGAAGATCAACGTAGATTTTGATGAAAAATAAAGACATACAAATTCAATTTGTCTTTCGCGAAGAAAAGTATGTTGAAAATTTTACAAGTGTCTGAACGAAAAAAATATAGTTTTGAAGTTCTACATTGGCTATGCGTACGCGCAGCCTGTCAAAAGACGCGTCTCCGAGCGAGCTAGAGATCCATATTGTTTCTGAAATTATTCCTGTTTTTGTTGTTGAAATTTGGACAAAAAACTAACTTTTCGACTGAAAAAAAATATGAGTGAAACCGTAATTACTGCTACTAAACGGAACTCGAGCTCACGGAACGCACACCAGAATACCGGTAAGGCAGGTGAGTATCTTTCTAAATGAAGACCAACGTAGATTTTGATGAAAAATAAAGACATACAAATTCAATTTGTCTTTCGCGAAGAAAAGTATGTTGAAAATTTTACAAGTGTCTGAACGAAAAAAATATAGTTTTGAAGTTCTACATTGGCTAGGCGTACGCGCAGCCTGTCAAAAGACGCGTCTCCGAGCGAGCTAGAGATCCATATTGTTTTTGAAATTATTCCTGTTTTTGTTGTTGAAATTTGGACAAAAAACAAACTTTTCGACTGAAAAAAATTATGAGTGAAACCGTAATTACTGCTACCAAACGGAACTCGAGCTCACGGAACGCACACCAGAATACCGGTAAGGCAGGTGAGTATCTTTCTAAATGAAGACCAACGTAGATTTTGATGAAAAATAAAGACATACAAATTCAATTTGTCTTTCGCGAAGAAAAGTATGTTGAAAATTTTACAAGTGTCTGAACGAAAAAAATATAGTTTTGAAGTTCTACATTGGCTAGGCGTACGCGCAGCCTGTCAAAAGACGCGTCTCCGAGCGAGCTAGAGATCCATATTGTTTCTGAAATTATTCCTGTTTTTGTTGTTGAAATTTGGACAAAAAACTAACTTTTCGACTGAAAAAAAATATGAGTGAAACCGTAATTACTGCTACCAAACGGAACTCGAGCTCACGGAACGCACACCAGAATACCGGTAAGGCAGGTGAGTATCTTTCTAAATGAAGACCAACGTAGATTTTGATGAAAAATAAAGACATACAAATTCAATTTGTCTTTCGCGAAGAAAAGTATGTTGAAAATTTTACAAGTGTCTGAACGAAAAAAATATAGTTTTGAAGTTCTACATTGGCTAGGCGTACGCGCAGCCTGTCAAAAGACGCGTCTCCGAGCGAGCTAGAGATCCATATTGTTTCTGAAATTATTCCTGTTTTTGTTGTTGAAATTTGGACAAAAAACAAACTTTTCGACTGAAAAAAATTATGAGTGAAACCGTAATTACTGCTACCAAACGGAACTCGAGCTCACGGAACGCACACCAGAATACCGGTAAGGCAGGTGAGTATCTTTCTAAATGAAGACCAACGTAGATTTTGATGAAAAATAAAGACATACAAATTCAATTTGTCTTTCGCGAAGAAAAATATGTTGAAAATTTTACAAGTGTCTGAACGAAAAAAATATAGTTTTGAAGTTCTACATTGGCTAGGCGTACGCGCAGCCAGTCAAAAGACGCGTCTCCGAGCGAGCTAGCGAACCATGGTGTTTCTGAAATTATTCCTGTTTTTGTTGTTGAAATTTGGACAAAAAACTAACTTTTCGACTGAAAAAAAATATGAGTGAAACCGTAATTACTGCTACCAAACGGAACTCGAGCTCACGGAACGCACACCAGAATACCGGTAAGGCAGGTGAGTATCTTTCTAAATGAAGACCAACGTAGATTTTGATGAAAAATAAAGACATACAAATTTAATTTGTCTTTCGCGAAGAAAAGTATGTTGAAAATTTTACAAGTGTCTGAACGAAAAAAATATAGTTTTGAAGTTCTACATTGGCTAGGCGTACGCGCAGCCTGTCAAAAGACGCGTCTCCGAGCGAGCTAGAGATCCATATTGTTTCTGAAATTATTCCTGTTTTTGTTGTTGAAATTTGGACAAAAAACTAACTTTTCGACTGAAAAAAAATATGAGTGAAACCGTAATTACTGCTACCAAACGGAACTCGAGCTCACGGAACGCACACCAGAATACCGGTAAGGCAGGTGAGTATCTTTCTAAATGAAGACCAACGTAGATTTTGATGAAAAATAAAGACATACAAATTCAATTTGTCTTTCGCGAAGAAAAGTATGTTGAAAATTTTACAAGTGTGAACGAAAAAAATATAGTTTTGAAGTTCTACATTGGCTAGGCGTACGCGCAGCCAGTCAAAAGACGCGTCTCCGAGCGAGCTAGCGATCCATGGTGTTTCTGAAATTATTCCTGTTTTTGTTGTTGAAATTTGGACAAAAAACTAACTTATCGACTGAAAAAAAATATGAGTGAAACCGTAATTACTGCTACCAAACGGAACTCGAGCTCACGGAACGCACACCAGAATACCGGTAAGGCAGGTGAGTATCTTTCTAAATGAAGACCAACGTAGATTTTGATGAAAAATAAAGACATACAAATTCAATTTGTCTTTCGCGAAGAAAAGTATGTTGAAAATTTTACAAGTGTGAACGAAAAAAATATAGTTTTGAAGTTCTACATTGGCTAGGCGTACGCGCAGCCAGTCAAAAGACACGTCTCCGAGCGAGCTAGCGATCCATGGTGTTTCTGAAATTATTCCTGTTTTTGTTGTTGAAATTTGGACAAAAAACTAACTTTTCGACTGAAAAAAAATATGAGTGAAACCGTAATTACTGCTACCAAACGGAACTCGAGCTCACGGAACGCACACCAGAATACCGGTAAGGCAGGTGAGTATCTTTCTAAATGAAGATCAACGTAGATTTTGATGAAAAATAAAGACATACAAATTCAATTTGTCTTTCGCGAAGAAAAGTATGTTGAAAATTTTACAAGTGTCTGAACGAAAAAAATATAGTTTTGAAGTTCTACATTGGCTAGGCGTACGCGCAGCCTGTCAAAAGACGCGTCTCCGAGCGAGCTAGAGATCCATATTGTTTCTGAAATTATTCCTGTTTTTGTTGTTGAAATTTGGACAAAAAACTAACTTTTCGACTGAAAAAAAATATGAGTGAAACCGTAATTACTGCTACCAAACGGAACTCGAGCTCACGGAACGCACACCACAATACCGGTAAGGCAGGTGAGTATCTTTCTAAATGAAGATCAACGTAGATTTTGATGAAAAATATAGACATACAAATTCAATTTGTCTTTCGCGAAGAAAAATATGTTGAAAATTTTACAAGTGTCTGAACGAAAAAAAATTATTTTTGAAGTTCTACATTGGCTAGGCGTACGCGCAGCCAGTCAAAAGACACGTCTCCGAGCGAGCTAGCGATCCATGGTGTTTCTGAAATTATTCCTGTTTTTGTTGTTGAAATTTGGACAAAAAACTAACTTTTCGACTGAAAAAAAATATGAGTGAAACCGTAATTACTGCTACCAAACGGAACTCGAGCTCACGGAACGCACACCAGAATACCGGTAAGGCAGGTGAGTATCTTTCTAAATGAAGATCAACGTAGATTTTGATGAAAAATAAAGACATACAAATTCAATTTGTCTTTCGCGAAGAAAAGTATGTTGAAAATTTTACAAGTGTCTGAACGAAAAAAATATAGTTTTGAAGTTCTACATTGGCTATGCGTACGCGCAGCCTGTCAAAAGACGCGTCTCCGAGCGAGCTAGAGATCCATATTGTTTCTGAAATTATTCCTGTTTTTGTTGTTGAAATTTGGACAAAAAACTAACTTTTCGACTGAAAAAAAATATGAGTGAAACCGTAATTACTGCTACTAAACGGAACTCGAGCTCACGGAACGCACACCAGAATACCGGTAAGGCAGGTGAGTATCTTTCTAAATGAAGACCAACGTAGATTTTGATGAAAAATAAAGACATACAAATTCAATTTGTCTTTCGCGAAGAAAAGTATGTTGAAAATTTTACAAGTGTCTGAACGAAAAAAATATAGTTTTGAAGTTCTACATTGGCTAGGCGTACGCGCAGCCTGTCAAAAGACGCGTCTCCGAGCGAGCTAGAGATCCATATTGTTTCTGAAATTATTCCTGTTTTTGTTGTTGAAATTTGGACAAAAAACAAACTTTTCGACTGAAAAAAATTATGAGTGAAACCGTAATTACTGCTACCAAACGGAACTCGAGCTCACGGAACGCACACCAGAATACCGGTAAGGCAGGTGAGTATCTTTCTAAATGAAGACCAACGTAGATTTTGATGAAAAATAAAGACATACAAATTTAATTTGTCTTTCGCGAAGAAAAGTATGTTGAAAATTTTACAAGTGTCTGAACGAAAAAAATATAGTTTTGAAGTTCTACATTGGCTAGGCGTACGCGCAGCCTGTCAAAAGACGCGTCTCCGAGCGAGCTAGAGATCCATATTGTTTCTGAAATTATTCCTGTTTTTGTTGTTGAAATTTGGACAAAAAACTAACTTTTCGACTGAAAAAAAATATGAGTGAAACCGTAATTACTGCTACCAAACGGAACTCGAGCTCACGGAACGCACACCAGAATACCGGTAAGGCAGGTGAGTATCTTTCTAAATGAAGACCAACGTAGATTTTGATGAAAAATAAAGACATACAAATTCAATTTGTCTTTCGCGAAGAAAAGTATGTTGAAAATTTTACAAGTGTGAACGAAAAAAATATAGTTTTGAAGTTCTACATTGGCTAGGCGTACGCGCAGCCAGTCAAAAGACGCGTCTCCGAGCGAGCTAGCGATCCATGGTGTTTCTGAAATTATTCCTGTTTTTGTTGTTGAAATTTGGACAAAAAACTAACTTTTCGACTGAAAAAAAATATGAGTGAAACCGTAATTACTGCTACCAAACGGAACTCGAGCTCACGGAACGCACACCAGAATACCGGTAAGGCAGGGGAGTATCTTTCTAAATGAAGACCAACGTAGATTTTGATGAAAAATAAAGACATACAAATTTAATTTGTCTTTCGCGAAGAAAAGTATGTTGAAAATTTTACAAGTGTCTGAACGAAAAAAATATAGTTTTGAAGTTCTACATTGGCTAGGCGTACGCGCAGCCTGTCAAAAGACGCGTCTCCGAGCGAGCTAGAGATCCATATTGTTTCTGAAATTATTCCTGTTTTTGTTGTTGAAATTTGGACAAAAAACTAACTTTTCGACTGAAAAAAAATATGAGTGAAACCGTAATTACTGCTACCAAACGGAACTCGAGCTCACGGAACGCACACCAGAATACCGGTAAGGCAGGTGAGCATCTTTCTAAATGAAGACCAACGTAGATTTTGATGAAAAATAAAGACATACAAATTCAATTTGTCTTTCGCGAAGAAAAATATGTTGAAAATTTTACAAGTGTCTGAACGAAAAAAATATAGTTTTGAAGTTCTACATTGGCTAGGCGTACGCGCAGCCAGTCAAAAGACGCGTCTCCGAGCGAGCTAGCGATCCATGGTGTTTCTGAAATTATTCCTGTTTTTGTTGTTGAAATTTGGACAAAAAACTAACTTTTCGACTGAAAAAAAATATGAGTGAAACCGTAATTACTGCTACCAAACGGAACTCGAGCTCACGGAACGCACACCAGAATACCGGTAAGGCAGGTGAGTATCTTTCTAAATGAAGACCAACGTAGATTTTGATGAAAAATAAAGACATACAAATTTAATTTGTCTTTCGCGAAGAAAAGTATGTTGAAAATTTTACAAGTGTCTGAACGAAAAAAATATAGTTTTGAAGTTCTACATTGGCTAGGCGTACGCGCAGCCTGTCAAAAGACGCGTCTCCGAGCGAGCTAGAGATCCATATTGTTTCTGAAATTATTCCTGTTTTTGTTGTTGAAATTTGGACAAAAAACTAACTTTTCGACTGAAAAAAAATATGAGTGAAACCGTAATTACTGCTACCAAACGGAACTCGAGCTCACGGAACGCACACCAGAATACCGGTAAGGCAGGTGAGTATCTTTCTAAATGAAGACCAACGTAGATTTTGATGAAAAATAAAGACATACAAATTCAATTTGTCTTTCGCGAAGAAAAGTATGTTGAAAATTTTACAAGTGTCTGAACGAAAAAAATAAAGTTTTGAAGTTCTACATTGGCTAGGCGTACGCGCAGCCAGTCAAAAGACGCGTCTCCGAGCGAGCTAGCGATCCATGGTGTTTCTGAAATTATTCCTGTTTTTGTTGTTGAAATTTGGACAAAAAACTAACTTTTCGACTGAAAAAAAATATGAGTGAAACCGTAATTACTGCTACCAAACGGAACTCGAGCTCACGGAACGCACACCAGAATACCGGTAAGGCAGGTGAGTATCTTTCTAAATGAAGACCAACGTAGATTTTGATGAAAAATAAAGACATACAAATTTAATTTGTCTTTCGCGAAGAAAAGTATGTTGAAAATTTTACAAGTGTCTGAACGAAAAAAATATAGTTTTGAAGTTCTACATTGGCTAGGCGTACGCGCAGCCTGTCAAAAGACGCGTCTCCGAGCGAGCTAGAGATCCATATTGTTTCTGAAATTATTCCTGTTTTTGTTGTTGAAATTTGGACAAAAAACTAACTTTTCGACTGAAAAAAAATATGAGTGAAACCGTAATTACTGCTACCAAACGGAACTCGAGCTCACGGAACGCACACCAGAATACCGGTAAGGCAGGTGAGTATCTTTCTAAATGAAGACCAACGTAGATTTTGATGAAAAATAAAGACATACAAATTTAATTTGTCTTTCGCGAAGAAAAGTATGTTGAAAATTTTACAAGTGTCTGAACGAAAAAAATATAGTTTTGAAGTTCTACATTGGCTAGGCGTACGCGCAGCCTGTCAAAAGACGCGTCTCCGAGCGAGCTAGAGATCCATATTGTTTCTGAAATTATTCCTGTTTTTGTTGTTGAAATTTGGACAAAAAACTAACTTTTCGACTGAAAAAAAATATGAGTGAAACCGTAATTACTGCTACCAAACGGAACTCGAGCTCACGGAACGCACACCAGAATACCGGTAAGGCAGGTGAGTATCTTTCTAAATGAAGACCAACGTAGATTTTGATGAAAAATAAAGACATACAAATTCAATTTGTCTTTCGCGAAGAAAAGTATGTTGAAAATTTTACAAGTGTCTGAACGAAAAAAATATAGTTTTGAAGTTCTACATTGGCTAGGCGTACGCGCAGCCTGTCAAAAGACGCGTCTCCGAGCGAGCTAGAGATCCATATTGTTTCTGAAATTATTCCTGTTTTTGTTGTTGAAATTTGGACAAAAAACAAACTTTTCGACTGAAAAAAAATATGAGTGAAACCGTAATTACTGCTACCAAACGGAACTCGAGCTCACGGAACGCACACCAGAATACCGGTAAGGCAGGTGAGCATCTTTCTAAATGAAGACCAACGTAGATTTTGATGAAAAATAAAGACATACAAATTCAATTTGTCTTTCGCGAAGAAAAATATGTTGAAAATTTTACAAGTGTCTGAACGAAAAAAATATAGTTTTGAAGTTCTACATTGGCTAGGCGTACGCGCAGCCAGTCAAAAGACGCGTCTCCGAGCGAGCTAGCGATCCATGGTGTTTCTGAAATTATTCCTGTTTTTGTTGTTGAAATTTGGACAAAAAACTAACTTTTCGACTGAAAAAAAATATGAGTGAAACCGTAATTACTGCTACCAAACGGAACTCGAGCTCACGGAACGCACACCAGAATACCGGTAAGGCAGGTGAGTATCTTTCTAAATGAAGACCAACGTAGATTTTGATGAAAAATAAAGACATACAAATTTAATTTGTCTTTCGCGAAGAAAAGTATGTTGAAAATTTTACAAGTGTCTGAACGAAAAAAATATAGTTTTGAAGTTCTACATTGGCTAGGCGTACGCGCAGCCTGTCAAAAGACGCGTCTCCGAGCGAGCTAGAGATCCATATTGTTTCTGAAATTAATCCTGTTTTTGTTGTTGAAATTTGGACAAAAAACAAACTTTTCGACTGAAAAAAATTATGAGTGAAACCGTAATTACTGCTACCAAACGGAACTCGAGCTCACGGAACGCACACCAGAATACCGGTAAGGCAGGTGAGTATCTTTCTAAATGAAGACCAACGTAGATTTTGATGAAAAATAAAGACATACAAATTCAATTTGTCTTTCGCGAAGAAAAGTATGTTGAAAATTTTACAAGTGTCTGAACGAAAAAAATATAGTTTTGAAGTTCTACATTGGCTAGGCGTACGCGCAGCCAGTCAAAAGACGCGTCTCCGAGCGAGCTAGCGATCCATGGTGTTTCTGAAATTATTCCTGTTTTTGTTGTTGAAATTTGGACAAAAAACTAACTTTTCGACTGAAAAAAAATATGAGTGAAACCGTAATTACTGCTACCAAACGGAACTCGAGCTCACGGAACGCACACCAGAATACCGGTAAGGCAGGTGAGTATCTTTCTAAATGAAGACCAACGTAGATTTTGATGAAAAATAAAGACATACAAATTTAATTTGTCTTTCGCGAAGAAAAGTATGTTGAAAATTTTACAAGTGTCTGAACGAAAAAAATATAGTTTTGAAGTTCTACATTGGCTAGGCGTACGCGCAGCCAGTCAAAAGACGCGTCTCCGAGCGAGCTAGCGATCCATGGTGTTTCTGAAATTATTCCTGTTTTTGTTGTTGAAATTTGGACAAAAAACTAACTTTTCGACTGAAAAAAAATATGAGTGAAACCGTAATTACTGCTACCAAACGGAACTCGAGCTCACGGAACGCACACCAGAATACCGGTAAGGCAGGTGAGTATCTTTCTAAATGAAGACCAACGTAGATTTTGATGAAAAATAAAGACATACAAATTTAATTTGTCTTTCGCGAAGAAAAGTATGTTGAAAATTTTACAAGTGTCTGAACGAAAAAAATATAGTTTTGAAGTTCTACATTGGCTAGGCGTACGCGCAGCCTGTCAAAAGACGCGTCTCCGAGCGAGCTAGAGATCCATATTGTTTCTGAAATTATTCCTGTTTTTGTTGTTGAAATTTGGACAAAAAACTAACTTTTCGACTGAAAAAAAATATGAGTGAAACCGTAATTACTGCTACCAAACGGAACTCGAGCTCACGGAACGCACACCAGAATACCGGTAAGGCAGGTGAGTATCTTTCTAAATGAAGACCAACGTAGATTTTGATGAAAAATAAAGACATACAAATTCAATTTGTCTTTCGCGAAGAAAAGTATGTTGAAAATTTTACAAGTGTCTGAACGAAAAAAATATAGTTTTGAAGTTCTACATTGGCTAGGCGTACGCGCAGCCAGTCAAAAGACGCGTCTCCGAGCGAGCTAGCGATCCATGGTGTTTCTGAAATTATTCCTGTTTTTGTTGTTGAAATTTGGACAAAAAACTAACTTTTCGACTGAAAAAAAATATGAGTGAAACCGTAATTACTGCTACCAAACGGAACTCGAGCTCACGGAACGCACACCAGAATACCGGTAAGGCAGGTGAGTATCTTTCTAAATGAAGACCAACGTAGATTTTGATGAAAAATAAAGACATACAAATTTAATTTGTCTTTCGCGAAGAAAAGTATGTTGAAAATTTTACAAGTGTCTGAACGAAAAAAATATAGTTTTGAAGTTCTACATTGGCTAGGCGTACGCGCAGCCTGTCAAAAGACGCGTCTCCGAGCGAGCTAGAGATCCATATTGTTTCTGAAATTATTCCTGTTTTTGTTGTTGAAATTTGGACAAAAAACTAACTTTTCGACTGAAAAAAAATATGAGTGAAACCGTAATTACTGCTACCAAACGGAACTCGAGCTCACGGAACGCACACCAGAATACCGGTAAGGCAGGTGAGTATCTTTCTAAATGAAGACCAACGTAGATTTTGATGAAAAATAAAGACATACAAATTTAATTTGTCTTTCGCGAAGAAAAGTATGTTGAAAATTTTACAAGTGTCTGAACGAAAAAAATATAGTTTTGAAGTTCTACATTGGCTAGGCGTACGCGCAGCCTGTCAAAAGACGCGTCTCCGAGCGAGCTAGAGATCCATATTGTTTCTGAAATTATTCCTGTTTTTGTTGTTGAAATTTGGACAAAAAACTAACTTTTCGACTGAAAAAAAATATGAGTGAAACCGTAATTACTGCTACCAAACGGAACTCGAGCTCACGGAACGCACACCAGAATACCGGTAAGGCAGGTGAGTATCTTTCTAAATGAAGACCAACGTAGATTTTGATGAAAAATAAAGACATACAAATTCAATTTGTCTTTCGCGAAGAAAAGTATGTTGAAAATTTTACAAGTGTCTGAACGAAAAAAATATAGTTTTGAAGTTCTACATTGGCTAGGCGTACGCGCAGCCTGTCAAAAGACGCGTCTCCGAGCGAGCTAGAGATCCATATTGTTTCTGAAATTATTCCTGTTTTTGTTGTTGAAATTTGGACAAAAAACAAACTTTTCGACTGAAAAAAATTATGAGTGAAACCGTAATTACTGCTACCAAACGGAACTCGAGCTCACGGAACGCACACCAGAATACCGGTAAGGCAGGTGAGTATCTTTCTAAATGAAGACCAACGTAGATTTTGATGAAAAATAAAGACATACAAATTTAATTTGTCTTTCGCGAAGAAAAGTATGTTGAAAATTTTACAAGTGTCTGAACGAAAAAAATATAGTTTTGAAGTTCTACATTGGCTAGGCGTACGCGCAGCCTGTCAAAAGACGCGTCTCCGAGCGAGCTAGAGATCCATATTGTTTCTGAAATTATTCCTGTTTTTGTTGTTGAAATTTGGACAAAAAACAAACTTTTCGACTGAAAAAAATTATGAGTGAAACCGTAATTACTGCTACCAATCGGAACTCGAGCTCACGGAACGCACACCAGAATACCGGTAAGGCAGGTGAGTATCTTTCTAAATGAAGACCAACGTAGATTTTGATGAAAAATAAAGACATACAAATTCAATTTGTCTTTCGCGAAGAAAAATATGTTGAAAATTTTACAAGTGTCTGAACGAAAAAAATATAGTTTTGAAGTTCTACATTGGCTAGGCGTACGCGCAGCCAGTCAAAAGACGCGTCTCCGAGCGAGCTAGCGATCCATGGTGTTTCTGAAATTATTCCTGTTTTTGTTGTTGAAATTTGGACAAAAAACTAACTTTTCGACTGAAAAAAAATATGAGTGAAACCGTAATTACTGCTACCAAACGGAACTCGAGCTCACGGAACGCACACCAGAATACCGGTAAGGCAGGTGAGTATCTTTCTAAATGAAGACCAACGTAGATTTTGATGAAAAATAAAGACATACAAATTTAATTTGTCTTTCGCGAAGAAAAGTATGTTGAAAATTTTACAAGTGTCTGAACGAAAAAAATATAGTTTTGAAGTTCTACATTGGCTAGGCGTACGCGCAGCCAGTCAAAAGACGCGTCTCCGAGCGAGCTAGAGATCCATATTGTTTCTGAAATTATTCCTGTTTTTGTTGTTGAAATTTGGACAAAAAACAAACTTTTCGACTGAAAAAAATTATGAGTGAAACCGTAATTACTGCTACCAAACGGAACTCGAGCTCACGGAACGCACACCAGAATACCGGTAAGGCAGGTGAGTATCTTTCTAAATGAAGACCAACGTAGATTTTGATGAAAAATAAAGACATACAAATTCAATTTGTCTTTCGCGAAGAAAAATATGTTGAAAATTTTACAAGTGTCTGAACGAAAAAAATATAGTTTTGAAGTTCTACATTGGCTAGGCGTACGCGCAGCCAGTCAAAAGACGCGTCTCCGAGCGAGCTAGCGATCCATGGTGTTTCTGAAATTATTCCTGTTTTTGTTGTTGAAATTTGGACAAAAAACTAACATTTCGACTGAAAAAAAATATGAGTGAAACCGTAATTACTGCTACCAAACGGAACTCGAGCTCACGGAACGCACACCAGAATACCGGTAAGGCAGGTGAGTATCTTTCTAAATGAAGACCAACGTAGATTTTGATGAAAAATAAAGACATACAAATTCAATTTGTCTTTCGCGAAGAAAAGTATGTTGAAAATTTTACAAGTGTCTGAACGAAAAAAATATAGTTTTGAAGTTCTACATTGGCTAGGCGTACGCGCAGCCTGTCAAAAGACGCGTCTCCGAGCGAGCTAGAGATCCATATTGTTTCTGAAATTATTCCTGTTTTTGTTGTTGAAATTTGGACAAAAAACAAACTTTTCGACTGAAAAAAAATATGAGTGAAACCGTAATTACTGCTACCAAACGGAACTCGAGCTCACGGAACGCACACCAGAATACCGGTAAGGCAGGTGAGCATCTTTCTAAATGAAGACCAACGTAGATTTTGATGAAAAATAAAGACATACAAATTCAATTTGTCTTTCGCGAAGAAAAATATGTTGAAAATTTTACAAGTGTCTGAACGAAAAAAATATAGTTTTGAAGTTCTACATTGGCTAGGCGTACGCGCAGCCAGTCAAAAGACGCGTCTCCGAGCGAGCTAGCGATCCATGGTGTTTCTGAAATTATTCCTGTTTTTGTTGTTGAAATTTGGACAAAAAACTAACTTTTCGACTGAAAAAAAATATGAGTGAAACCGTAATTACTGCTACCAAACGGAACTCGAGCTCACGGAACGCACACCAGAATACCGGTAAGGCAGGTGAGTATCTTTCTAAATGAAGACCAACGTAGATTTTGATGAAAAATAAAGACATACAAATTTAATTTGTCTTTCGCGAAGAAAAGTATGTTGAAAATTTTACAAGTGTCTGAACGAAAAAAATATAGTTTTGAAGTTCTACATTGGCTAGGCGTACGCGCAGCCTGTCAAAAGACGCGTCTCCGAGCGAGCTAGAGATCCATATTGTTTCTGAAATTATTCCTGTTTTTGTTGTTGAAATTTGGACAAAAAACTAACTTTTCGACTGAAAAAAAATATGAGTGAAACCGTAATTACTGCTACCAAACGGAACTCGAGCTCACGGAACGCACACCAGAATACCGGTAAGGCAGGTGAGTATCTTTCTAAATGAAGACCAACGTAGATTTTGATGAAAAATAAAGACATACAAATTCAATTTGTCTTTCGCGAAGAAAAGTATGTTGAAAATTTTACAAGTGTCTGAACGAAAAAAATATAGTTTTGAAGTTCTACATTGGCTAGGCGTACGCGCAGCCAGTCAAAAGACGCGTCTCCGAGCGAGCTAGCGATCCATGGTGTTTCTGAAATTATTCCTGTTTTTGTTGTTGAAATTTGGACAAAAAACTAACTTTTCGACTGAAAAAAAATATGAGTGAAACCGTAATTACTGCTACCAAACGGAACTCGAGCTCACGGAACGCACACCAGAATACCGGTAAGGCAGGTGAGTATCTTTCTAAATGAAGACCAACGTAGATTTTGATGAAAAATAAAGACATACAAATTTAATTTGTCTTTCGCGAAGAAAAGTATGTTGAAAATTTTACAAGTGTCTGAACGAAAAAAATATAGTTTTGAAGTTCTACATTGGCTAGGCGTACGCGCAGCCTGTCAAAAGACGCGTCTCCGAGCGAGCTAGAGATCCATATTGTTTCTGAAATTATTCCTGTTTTTGTTGTTGAAATTTGGACAAAAAACTAACTTTTCGACTGAAAAAAAATATGAGTGAAACCGTAATTACTGCTACCAAACGGAACTCGAGCTCACGGAACGCACACCAGAATACCGGTAAGGCAGGTGAGTATCTTTCTAAATGAAGACCAACGTAGATTTTGATGAAAAATAAAGACATACAAATTTAATTTGTCTTTCGCGAAGAAAAGTATGTTGAAAATTTTACAAGTGTCTGAACGAAAAAAATATAGTTTTGAAGTTCTACATTGGCTAGGCGTACGCGCAGCCTGTCAAAAGACGCGTCTCCGAGCGAGCTAGAGATCCATATTGTTTCTGAAATTATTCCTGTTTTTGTTGTTGAAATTTGGACAAAAAACTAACTTTTCGACTGAAAAAAAATATGAGTGAAACCGTAATTACTGCTACCAAACGGAACTCGAGCTCACGGAACGCACACCAGAATACCGGTAAGGCAGGTGAGTATCTTTCTAAATGAAGACCAACGTAGATTTTGATGAAAAATAAAGACATACAAATTCAATTTGTCTTTCGCGAAGAAAAGTATGTTGAAAATTTTACAAGTGTCTGAACGAAAAAAATATAGTTTTGAAGTTCTACATTGGCTAGGCGTACGCGCAGCCTGTCAAAAGACGCGTCTCCGAGCGAGCTAGAGATCCATATTGTTTCTGAAATTATTCCTGTTTTTGTTGTTGAAATTTGGACAAAAAACAAACTTTTCGACTGAAAAAAATTATGAGTGAAACCGTAATTACTGCTACCAAACGGAACTCGAGCTCACGGAACGCACACCAGAATACCGGTAAGGCAGGTGAGTATCTTTCTAAATGAAGACCAACGTAGATTTTGATGAAAAATAAAGACATACAAATTTAATTTGTCTTTCGCGAAGAAAAGTATGTTGAAAATTTTACAAGTGTCTGAACGAAAAAAATATAGTTTTGAAGTTCTACATTGGCTAGGCGTACGCGCAGCCTGTCAAAAGACGCGTCTCCGAGCGAGCTAGAGATCCATATTGTTTCTGAAATTATTCCTGTTTTTGTTGTTGAAATTTGGACAAAAAACAAACTTTTCGACTGAAAAAAATTATGAGTGAAACCGTAATTACTGCTACCAATCGGAACTCGAGCTCACGGAACGCACACCAGAATACCGGTAAGGCAGGTGAGTATCTTTCTAAATGAAGACCAACGTAGATTTTGATGAAAAATAAAGACATACAAATTCAATTTGTCTTTCGCGAAGAAAAATATGTTGAAAATTTTACAAGTGTCTGAACGAAAAAAATATAGTTTTGAAGTTCTACATTGGCTAGGCGTACGCGCAGCCAGTCAAAAGACGCGTCTCCGAGCGAGCTAGCGATCCATGGTGTTTCTGAAATTATTCCTGTTTTTGTTGTTGAAATTTGGACAAAAAACTAACTTTTCGACTGAAAAAAAATATGAGTGAAACCGTAATTACTGCTACCAAACGGAACTCGAGCTCACGGAACGCACACCAGAATACCGGTAAGGCAGGTGAGTATCTTTCTAAATGAAGACCAACGTAGATTTTGATGAAAAATAAAGACATACAAATTTAATTTGTCTTTCGCGAAGAAAAGTATGTTGAAAATTTTACAAGTGTCTGAACGAAAAAAATATAGTTTTGAAGTTCTACATTGGCTAGGCGTACGCGCAGCCAGTCAAAAGACGCGTCTCCGAGCGAGCTAGAGATCCATATTGTTTCTGAAATTATTCCTGTTTTTGTTGTTGAAATTTGGACAAAAAACAAACTTTTCGACTGAAAAAAATTATGAGTGAAACCGTAATTACTGCTACCAAACGGAACTCGAGCTCACGGAACGCACACCAGAATACCGGTAAGGCAGGTGAGTATCTTTCTAAATGAAGACCAACGTAGATTTTGATGAAAAATAAAGACATACAAATTCAATTTGTCTTTCGCGAAGAAAAATATGTTGAAAATTTTACAAGTGTCTGAACGAAAAAAATATAGTTTTGAAGTTCTACATTGGCTAGGCGTACGCGCAGCCAGTCAAAAGACGCGTCTCCGAGCGAGCTAGCGATCCATGGTGTTTCTGAAATTATTCCTGTTTTTGTTGTTGAAATTTGGACAAAAAACTAACTTTTCGACTGAAAAAAAATATGAGTGAAACCGTAATTACTGCTACCAAACGGAACTCGAGCTCACGGAACGCACACCAGAATACCGGTAAGGCAGGTGAGTATCTTTCTAAATGAAGACCAACGTAGATTTTGATGAAAAATAAAGACATACAAATTCAATTTTTCTTTCGCGAAGAAAAATATGTTGAAAATTTTACAAGTGTCTGAACGAAAAAAATATAGTTTTGAAGTTCTACATTGGCTAGGCGTACGCGCAGCCAGTCAAAAGACGCGTCTCCGAGCGAGCTAGCGATCCATGGTGTTTCTGAAATTATTCCTGTTTTTGTTGTTGAAATTTGGACAAAAAACTAACTTTTCGACTGAAAAAAAATATGAGTGAAACCGTAATTACTGCTACCAAACGGAACTCGAGCTCACGGAACGCACACCAGAATACCGGTAAGGCAGGTGAGTATCTTTCTAAATGAAGACCAACGTAGATTTTGATGAAAAATAAAGACATACAAATTTAATTTGTCTTTCGCGAAGAAAAGTATGTTGAAAATTTTACAAGTGTCTGAACGAAAAAAATATAGTTTTGAAGTTCTACATTGGCTAGGCGTACGCGCAGCCAGTCAAAAGACGCGTCTCCGAGCGAGCTAGAGATCCATATTGTTTCTGAAATTATTCCTGTTTTTGTTGTTGAAATTTGGACAAAAAACAAACTTTTCGACTGAAAAAAATTATGAGTGAAACCGTAATTACTGCTACCAAACGGAACTCGAGCTCACGGAACGCACACCAGAATACCGGTAAGGCAGGTGAGCATCTTTCTAAATGAAGACCAACGTAGATTTTGATGAAAAATAAAGACATACAAATTCAATTTGTCTTTCGCGAAGAAAAATATGTTGAAAATTTTACAAGTGTCTGAACGAAAAAAATATAGTTTTGAAGTTCTACATTGGCTAGGCGTACGCGCAGCCAGTCAAAAGACGCGTCTCCGAGCGAGCTAGCGATCCATGGTGTTTCTGAAATTATTCCTGTTTTTGTTGTTGAAATTTGGACAAAAAACTAACTTTTCGACTGAAAAAAAATATGAGTGAAACCGTAATTACTGCTACCAAACGGAACTCGAGCTCACGGAACGCACACCAGAATACCGGTAAGGCAGGTGAGTATCTTTCTAAATGAAGACCAACGTAGATTTTGATGAAAAATAAAGACATACAAATTTAATTTGTCTTTCGCGAAGAAAAGTATGTTGAAAATTTTACAAGTGTCTGAACGAAAAAAATATAGTTTTGAAATTCTACATTGGCTAGGCGTACGCGCAGCCTGTCAAAAGACGCGTCTCCGAGCGAGCTAGAGATCCATATTGTTTCTGAAATTATTCCTGTTTTTGTTGTTGAAATTTGGACAAAAAACTAACTTTTCGACTGAAAAAAAATATGAGTGAAACCGTAATTACTGCTACCAAACGGAACTCGAGCTCACGGAACGCACACCAGAATACCGGTAAGGCAGGTGAGTATCTTTCTAAATGAAGACCAACGTAGATTTTGATGAAAAATAAAGACATACAAATTTAATTTGTCTTTCGCGAAGAAAAGTATGTTGAAAATTTTACAAGTGTCTGAACGAAAAAAATATAGTTTTGAAGTTCAACATTGGCTAGGCGTACGCGCAGCCTGTCAAAAGACGCGTCTCCGAGCGAGCTAGAGATCCATATTGTTTCTGAAATTATTCCTGTTTTTGTTGTTGAAATTTGGACAAAAAACTAACTTTTCGACTGAAAAAAAATATGAGTGAAACCGTAATTACTGCTACCAAACGGAACTCGAGCTCACGGAACGCACACCAGAATACCGGTAAGGCAGGTGAGTATCTTTCTAAATGAAGACCAACGTAGATTTTGATGAAAAATAAAGACATACAAATTCAATTTGTCTTTCGCGAAGAAAAGTATGTTGAAAATTTTACAAGTGTCTGAACGAAAAAAATATAGTTTTGAAGTTCTACATTGGATAGGCGTACGCGCAGCCTGTCAAAAGACGCGTCTCCGAGCGAGCTAGAGATCCATATTGTTTCTGAAATTATTCCTGTTTTTGTTGTTGAAATTTGGACAAAAAACTAACTTTTCGACTGAAAAAAAATATGAGTGAAACCGTAATTACTGCTACCAAACGGAACTCGAGCTCACGGAACGCACACCAGAATACCGGTAAGGCAGGTGAGTATCTTTCTAAATGAAGACCAACGTAGATTTTGATGAAAAATAAAGACATACAAATTTAATTTGTCTTTCGCGAAGAAAAGTATGTTGAAAATTTTACAAGTGTCTGAACGAAAAAAATATAGTTTTGAAGTTCTACATTGGCTAGGCGTACGCGCAGCCTGTCAAAAGACGCGTCTCCGAGCAAGCTAGCGATCCATGGTGTTTCTGAAATTATTCCTGTTTTTGTTGTTGAAATTTGGACAAAAAACTAACTTTTCGACTGAAAAAAAATATGAGTGAAACCGTAATTACTGCTACCAAACGGAACTCGAGCTCACGGAACGCACACCAGAATACCGGTAAGGCAGGTGAGTATCTTTCTAAATGAAGACCAACGTAGATTTTGATGAAAAATAAAGACATACAAATTTAATTTGTCTTTCGCGAAGAAAAGTATGTTGAAAATTTTACAAGTGTCTGAACGAAAAAAATATAGTTTTGAAGTTCTACATTGGCTAGGCGTACGCGCAGCCTGTCAAAAGACGCGTCTCCGAGCGAGCTAGAGATCCATATTGTTTCTGAAATTATTCCTGTTTTTGTTGTTGAAATTTGGACAAAAAACTAACTTTTCGACTGAAAAAAAATATGAGTGAAACCGTAATTACTGCTACCAAACGGAACTCGAGCTCACGGAACGCACACCAGAATACCGGTAAGGCAGGTGAGTATCTTTCTAAATGAAGACCAACGTAGATTTTGATGAAAAATAAAGACATACAAATTTAATTTGTCTTTCGCGAAGAAAAGTATGTTGAAAATTTTACAAGTGTCTGAACGAAAAAAATATAGTTTTGAAGTTCTACATTGGCTAGGCGTACGCGCAGCCTGTCAAAAGACGCGTCTCCGAGCGAGCTAGAGATCCATATTGTTTCTGAAATTATTCCTGTTTTTGTTGTTGAAATTTGGACAAAAAACTAACTTTTCGACTGAAAAAAAATATGAGTGAAACCGTAATTACTGCTACCAAACGGAACTCGAGCTCACGGAACGCACACCAGAATACCGGTAAGGCAGGTGAGTATCTTTCTAAATGAAGACCAACGTAGATTTTGATGAAAAATAAAGACATACAAATTCAATTTGTCTTTCGCGAAGAAAAGTATGTTGAAAATTTTACAAGTGTCTGAACGAAAAAAATATAGTTTTGAAGTTCTACATTGGCTAGGCGTACGCGCAGCCAGTCAAAAGACGCGTCTCCGAGCGAGCTAGCGATCCATGGTGTTTCTGAAATTATTCCTGTTTTTGTTGTTGAAATTTGGACAAAAAACTAACTTTTCGACTGAAAAAAAATATGAGTGAAACCGTAATTACTGCTACCAAACGGAACTCGAGCTCACGGAACGCACACCAGAATACCGGTAAGGCAGGTGAGTATCTTTCTAAATGAAGACCAACGTAGATTTTGATGAAAAATAAAGACATACAAATTTAATTTGTCTTTCGCGAAGAAAAGTATGTTGAAAATTTTACAAGTGTCTGAACGAAAAAAATATAGTTTTGAAGTTCTACATTGGCTAGGCGTACGCGCAGCCTGTCAAAAGACGCGTCTCCGAGCGAGCTAGAGATCCATATTGTTTCTGAAATTATTCCTGTTTTTGTTGTTGAAATTTGGACAAAAAACTAACTTTTCGACTGAAAAAAAATATGAGTGAAACCGTAATTACTGCTACCAAACGGAACTCGAGCTCACGGAACGCACACCAGAATACCGGTAAGGCAGGTGAGTATCTTTCTAAATGAAGACCAACGTAGATTTTGATGAAAAATAAAGACATACAAATTCAATTTGTCTTTCGCGAAGAAAAGTATGTTGAAAATTTTACAAGTGTGAACGAAAAAAATATAGTTTTGAAGTTCTACATTGGCTAGGCGTACGCGCAGCCAGTCAAAAGACGCGTCTCCGAGCGAGCTAGCGATCCATGGTGTTTCTGAAATTATTCCTGTTTTTGTTGTTGAAATTTGGACAAAAAACTAACTTTTCGACTGAAAAAAAATATGAGTGAAACCGTAATTACTGCTACCAAACGGAACTCGAGCTCACGGAACGCACACCAGAATACCGGTAAGGCAGGTGAGTATCTTTCTAAATGAAGACCAACGTAGATTTTGATGAAAAATAAAGACATACAAATTTAATTTGTCTTTCGCGAAGAAAAGTATGTTGAAAATTTTACAAGTGTCTGAACGAAAAAAATATAGTTTTGAAGTTCTACATTGGCTAGGCGTACGCGCAGCCTGTCAAAAGACGCGTCTCCGAGCGAGCTAGAGATCCATATTGTTTCTGAAATTATTCCTGTTTTTGTTGTTGAAATTTGGACAAAAAACTAACTTTTCGACTGAAAAAAAATATGAGTGAAACCGTAATTACTGCTACCAAACGGAACTCGAGCTCACGGAACGCACACCAGAATACCGGTAAGGCAGGTGAGCATCTTTCTAAATGAAGACCAACGTAGATTTTGATGAAAAATAAAGACATACAAATTCAATTTGTCTTTCGCGAAGAAAAATATGTTGAAAATTTTACAAGTGTCTGAACGAAAAAAATATAGTTTTGAAGTTCTACATTGGCTAGGCGTACGCGCAGCCAGTCAAAAGACGCGTCTCCGAGCGAGCTAGCGATCCATGGTGTTTCTGAAATTATTCCTGTTTTTGTTGTTGAAATTTGGACAAAAAACTAACTTTTCGACTGAAAAAAAATATGAGTGAAACCGTAATTACTGCTACCAAACGGAACTCGAGCTCACGGAACGCACACCAGAATACCGGTAAGGCAGGTGAGTATCTTTCTAAATGAAGACCAACGTAGATTTTGATGAAAAATAAAGACATACAAATTTAATTTGTCTTTCGCGAAGAAAAGTATGTTGAAAATTTTACAAGTGTCTGAACGAAAAAAATATAGTTTTGAAGTTCTACATTGGCTAGGCGTACGCGCAGCCTGTCAAAAGACGCGTCTCCGAGCGAGCTAGAGATCCATATTGTTTCTGAAATTATTCCTGTTTTTGTTGTTGAAATTTGGACAAAAAACTAACTTTTCGACTGAAAAAAAATATGAGTGAAACCGTAATTACTGCTACCAAACGGAACTCGAGCTCACGGAACGCACACCAGAATACCGGTAAGGCAGGTGAGTATCTTTCTAAATGAAGACCAACGTAGATTTTGATGAAAAATAAAGACATACAAATTCAATTTGTCTTTCGCGAAGAAAAGTATGTTGAAAATTTTACAAGTGTCTGAACGAAAAAAATAAAGTTTTGAAGTTCTACATTGGCTAGGCGTACGCGCAGCCAGTCAAAAGACGCGTCTCCGAGCGAGCTAGCGATCCATGGTGTTTCTGAAATTATTCCTGTTTTTGTTGTTGAAATTTGGACAAAAAACTAACTTTTCGACTGAAAAAAAATATGAGTGAAACCGTAATTACTGCTACCAAACGGAACTCGAGCTCACGGAACGCACACCAGAATACCGGTAAGGCAGGTGAGTATCTTTCTAAATGAAGACCAACGTAGATTTTGATGAAAAATAAAGACATACAAATTTAATTTGTCTTTCGCGAAGAAAAGTATGTTGAAAATTTTACAAGTGTCTGAACGAAAAAAATATAGTTTTGAAGTTCTACATTGGCTAGGCGTACGCGCAGCCTGTCAAAAGACGCGTCTCCGAGCGAGCTAGAGATCCATATTGTTTCTGAAATTATTCCTGTTTTTGTTGTTGAAATTTGGACAAAAAACTAACTTTTCGACTGAAAAAAAATATGAGTGAAACCGTAATTACTGCTACCAAACGGAACTCGAGCTCACGGAACGCACACCAGAATACCGGTAAGGCAGGTGAGTATCTTTCTAAATGAAGACCAACGTAGATTTTGATGAAAAATAAAGACATACAAATTTAATTTGTCTTTCGCGAAGAAAAGTATGTTGAAAATTTTACAAGTGTCTGAACGAAAAAAATATAGTTTTGAAGTTCTACATTGGCTAGGCGTACGCGCAGCCTGTCAAAAGACGCGTCTCCGAGCGAGCTAGAGATCCATATTGTTTCTGAAATTATTCCTGTTTTTGTTGTTGAAATTTGGACAAAAAACTAACTTTTCGACTGAAAAAAAATATGAGTGAAACCGTAATTACTGCTACCAAACGGAACTCGAGCTCACGGAACGCACACCAGAATACCGGTAAGGCAGGTGAGTATCTTTCTAAATGAAGACCAACGTAGATTTTGATGAAAAATAAAGACATACAAATTCAATTTGTCTTTCGCGAAGAAAAGTATGTTGAAAATTTTACAAGTGTCTGAACGAAAAAAATAAAGTTTTGAAGTTCTACATTGGCTAGGCGTACGCGCAGCCAGTCAAAAGACGCGTCTCCGAGCGAGCTAGCGATCCATGGTGTTTCTGAAATTATTCCTGTTTTTGTTGTTGAAATTTGGACAAAAAACTAACTTTTCGACTGAAAAAAAATATGAGTGAAACCGTAATTACTGCTACCAAACGGAACTCGAGCTCACGGAACGCACACCAGAATACCGGTAAGGCAGGTGAGTATCTTTCTAAATGAAGACCAACGTAGATTTTGATGAAAAATAAAGACATACAAATTTAATTTGTCTTTCGCGAAGAAAAGTATGTTGAAAATTTTACAAGTGTCTGAACGAAAAAAATATAGTTTTGAAGTTCTACATTGGCTAGGCGTACGCGCAGCCTGTCAAAAGACGCGTCTCCGAGCGAGCTAGAGATCCATATTGTTTCTGAAATTATTCCTGTTTTTGTTGTTGAAATTTGGACAAAAAACTAACTTTTCGACTGAAAAAAAATATGAGTGAAACCGTAATTACTGCTACCAAACGGAACTCGAGCTCACGGAACGCACACCAGAATACCGGTAAGGCAGGTGAGTATCTTTCTAAATGAAGACCAACGTAGATTTTGATGAAAAATAAAGACATACAAATTTAATTTGTCTTTCGCGAAGAAAAGTATGTTGAAAATTTTACAAGTGTCTGAACGAAAAAAATATAGTTTTGAAGTTCTACATTGGCTAGGCGTACGCGCAGCCTGTCAAAAGACGCGTCTCCGAGCGAGCTAGAGATCCATATTGTTTCTGAAATTATTCCTGTTTTTGTTGTTGAAATTTGGACAAAAAACTAACTTTTCGACTGAAAAAAAATATGAGTGAAACCGTAATTACTGCTACCAAACGGAACTCGAGCTCACGGAACGCACACCAGAATACCGGTAAGGCAGGTGAGTATCTTTCTAAATGAAGACCAACGTAGATTTTGATGAAAAATAAAGACATACAAATTCAATTTGTCTTTCGCGAAGAAAAGTATGTTGAAAATTTTACAAGTGTCTGAACGAAAAAAATATAGTTTTGAAGTTCTACATTGGCTAGGCGTACGCGCAGCCTGTCAAAAGACGCGTCTCCGAGCGAGCTAGAGATCCATATTGTTTCTGAAATTATTCCTGTTTTTGTTGTTGAAATTTGGACAAAAAACAAACTTTTCGACTGAAAAAAAATATGAGTGAAACCGTAATTACTGCTACCAAACGGAACTCGAGCTCACGGAACGCACACCAGAATACCGGTAAGGCAGGTGAGCATCTTTCTAAATGAAGACCAACGTAGATTTTGATGAAAAATAAAGACATACAAATTCAATTTGTCTTTCGCGAAGAAAAATATGTTGAAAATTTTACAAGTGTCTGAACGAAAAAAATATAGTTTTGAAGTTCTACATTGGCTAGGCGTACGCGCAGCCAGTCAAAAGACGCGTCTCCGAGCGAGCTAGCGATCCATGGTGTTTCTGAAATTATTCCTGTTTTTGTTGTTGAAATTTGGACAAAAAACTAACTTTTCGACTGAAAAAAAATATGAGTGAAACCGTAATTACTGCTACCAAACGGAACTCGAGCTCACGGAACGCACACCAGAATACCGGTAAGGCAGGTGAGTATCTTTCTAAATGAAGACCAACGTAGATTTTGATGAAAAATAAAGACATACAAATTTAATTTGTCTTTCGCGAAGAAAAGTATGTTGAAAATTTTACAAGTGTCTGAACGAAAAAAATATAGTTTTGAAGTTCTACATTGGCTAGGCGTACGCGCAGCCTGTCAAAAGACGCGTCTCCGAGCGAGCTAGAGATCCATATTGTTTCTGAAATTATTCCTGTTTTTGTTGTTGAAATTTGGACAAAAAACTAACTTTTCGACTGAAAAAAAATATGAGTGAAACCGTAATTACTGCTACCAAACGGAACTCGAGCTCACGGAACGCACACCAGAATACCGGTAAGGCAGGTGAGTATCTTTCTAAATGAAGACCAACGTAGATTTTGATGAAAAATAAAGACATACAAATTCAATTTGTCTTTCGCGAAGAAAAGTATGTTGAAAATTTTACAAGTGTCTGAACGAAAAAAATATAGTTTTGAAGTTCTACATTGGCTAGGCGTACGCGCAGCCAGTCAAAAGACGCGTCTCCGAGCGAGCTAGCGATCCATGGTGTTTCTGAAATTATTCCTGTTTTTGTTGTTGAAATTTGGACAAAAAACTAACTTTTCGACTGAAAAAAAATATGAGTGAAACCGTAATTACTGCTACCAAACGGAACTCGAGCTCACGGAACGCACACCAGAATACCGGTAAGGCAGGTGAGTATCTTTCTAAATGAAGACCAACGTAGATTTTGATGAAAAATAAAGACATACAAATTTAATTTGTCTTTCGCGAAGAAAAGTATGTTGAAAATTTTACAAGTGTCTGAACGAAAAAAATATAGTTTTGAAGTTCTACATTGGCTAGGCGTACGCGCAGCCTGTCAAAAGACGCGTCTCCGAGCGAGCTAGAGATCCATATTGTTTCTGAAATTATTCCTGTTTTTGTTGTTGAAATTTGGACAAAAAACTAACTTTTCGACTGAAAAAAAATATGAGTGAAACCGTAATTACTGCTACCAAACGGAACTCGAGCTCACGGAACGCACACCAGAATACCGGTAAGGCAGGTGAGTATCTTTCTAAATGAAGACCAACGTAGATTTTGATGAAAAATAAAGACATACAAATTTAATTTGTCTTTCGCGAAGAAAAGTATGTTGAAAATTTTACAAGTGTCTGAACGAAAAAAATATAGTTTTGAAGTTCTACATTGGCTAGGCGTACGCGCAGCCTGTCAAAAGACGCGTCTCCGAGCGAGCTAGAGATCCATATTGTTTCTGAAATTATTCCTGTTTTTGTTGTTGAAATTTGGACAAAAAACTAACTTTTCGACTGAAAAAAAATATGAGTGAAACCGTAATTACTGCTACCAAACGGAACTCGAGCTCACGGAACGCACACCAGAATACCGGTAAGGCAGGTGAGTATCTTTCTAAATGAAGACCAACGTAGATTTTGATGAAAAATAAAGACATACAAATTCAATTTGTCTTTCGCGAAGAAAAGTATGTTGAAAATTTTACAAGTGTCTGAACGAAAAAAATATAGTTTTGAAGTTCTACATTGGCTAGGCGTACGCGCAGCCTGTCAAAAGACGCGTCTCCGAGCGAGCTAGAGATCCATATTGTTTCTGAAATTATTCCTGTTTTTGTTGTTGAAATTTGGACAAAAAACAAACTTTTCGACTGAAAAAAATTATGAGTGAAACCGTAATTACTGCTACCAAACGGAACTCGAGCTCACGGAACGCACACCAGAATACCGGTAAGGCAGGTGAGTATCTTTCTAAATGAAGACCAACGTAGATTTTGATGAAAAATAAAGACATACAAATTTAATTTGTCTTTCGCGAAGAAAAGTATGTTGAAAATTTTACAAGTGTCTGAACGAAAAAAATATAGTTTTGAAGTTCTACATTGGCTAGGCGTACGCGCAGCCTGTCAAAAGACGCGTCTCCGAGCGAGCTAGAGATCCATATTGTTTCTGAAATTATTCCTGTTTTTGTTGTTGAAATTTGGACAAAAAACAAACTTTTCGACTGAAAAAAATTATGAGTGAAACCGTAATTACTGCTACCAATCGGAACTCGAGCTCACGGAACGCACACCAGAATACCGGTAAGGCAGGTGAGTATCTTTCTAAATGAAGACCAACGTAGATTTTGATGAAAAATAAAGACATACAAATTCAATTTGTCTTTCGCGAAGAAAAATATGTTGAAAATTTTACAAGTGTCTGAACGAAAAAAATATAGTTTTGAAGTTCTACATTGGCTAGGCGTACGCGCAGCCAGTCAAAAGACGCGTCTCCGAGCGAGCTAGCGATCCATGGTGTTTCTGAAATTATTCCTGTTTTTGTTGTTGAAATTTGGACAAAAAACTAACTTTTCGACTGAAAAAAAATATGAGTGAAACCGTAATTACTGCTACCAAACGGAACTCGAGCTCACGGAACGCACACCAGAATACCGGTAAGGCAGGTGAGTATCTTTCTAAATGAAGACCAACGTAGATTTTGATGAAAAATAAAGACATACAAATTTAATTTGTCTTTCGCGAAGAAAAGTATGTTGAAAATTTTACAAGTGTCTGAACGAAAAAAATATAGTTTTGAAGTTCTACATTGGCTAGGCGTACGCGCAGCCAGTCAAAAGACGCGTCTCCGAGCGAGCTAGAGATCCATATTGTTTCTGAAATTATTCCTGTTTTTGTTGTTGAAATTTGGACAAAAAACAAACTTTTCGACTGAAAAAAATTATGAGTGAAACCGTAATTACTGCTACCAAACGGAACTCGAGCTCACGGAACGCACACCAGAATACCGGTAAGGCAGGTGAGTATCTTTCTAAATGAAGACCAACGTAGATTTTGATGAAAAATAAAGACATACAAATTCAATTTGTCTTTCGCGAAGAAAAATATGTTGAAAATTTTACAAGTGTCTGAACGAAAAAAATATAGTTTTGAAGTTCTACATTGGCTAGGCGTACGCGCAGCCAGTCAAAAGACGCGTCTCCGAGCGAGCTAGCGATCCATGGTGTTTCTGAAATTATTCCTGTTTTTGTTGTTGAAATTTGGACAAAAAACTAACTTTTCGACTGAAAAAAAATATGAGTGAAACCGTAATTACTGCTACCAAACGGAACTCGAGCTCACGGAACGCACACCAGAATACCGGTAAGGCAGGTGAGTATCTTTCTAAATGAAGACCAACGTAGATTTTGATGAAAAATAAAGACATACAAATTCAATTTGTCTTTCGCGAAGAAAAGTATGTTGAAAATTTTACAAGTGTGAACGAAAAAAATATAGTTTTGAAGTTCTACATTGGCTAGGCGTACGCGCAGCCAGTCAAAAGACGCGTCTCCGAGCGAGCTAGCGATCCATGGTGTTTCTGAAATTATTCCTGTTTTTGTTGTTGAAATTTGGACAAAAAACTAACTTTTCGACTGAAAAAAAATATGAGTGAAACCGTAATTACTGCTACCAAACGGAACTCGAGCTCACGGAACGCACACCAGAATACCGGTAAGGCAGGTGAGTATCTTTCTAAATGAAGACCAACGTAGATTTTGATGAAAAATAAAGACATACAAATTTAATTTGTCTTTCGCGAAGAAAAGTATGTTGAAAATTTTACAAGTGTCTGAACGAAAAAAATATAGTTTTGAAGTTCTACATTGGCTAGGCGTACGCGCAGCCTGTCAAAAGACGCGTCTCCGAGCGAGCTAGAGATCCATATTGTTTCTGAAATTATTCCTGTTTTTGTTGTTGAAATTTGGACAAAAAACTAACTTTTCGACTGAAAAAAAATATGAGTGAAACCGTAATTACTGCTACCAAACGGAACTCGAGCTCACGGAACGCACACCAGAATACCGGTAAGGCAGGTGAGCATCTTTCTAAATGAAGACCAACGTAGATTTTGATGAAAAATAAAGACATACAAATTCAATTTGTCTTTCGCGAAGAAAAATATGTTGAAAATTTTACAAGTGTCTGAACGAAAAAAATATAGTTTTGAAGTTCTACATTGGCTAGGCGTACGCGCAGCCAGTCAAAAGACGCGTCTCCGAGCGAGCTAGCGATCCATGGTGTTTCTGAAATTATTCCTGTTTTTGTTGTTGAAATTTGGACAAAAAACTAACTTTTCGACTGAAAAAAAATATGAGTGAAACCGTAATTACTGCTACCAAACGGAACTCGAGCTCACGGAACGCACACCAGAATACCGGTAAGGCAGGTGAGTATCTTTCTAAATGAAGACCAACGTAGATTTTGATGAAAAATAAAGACATACAAATTTAATTTGTCTTTCGCGAAGAAAAGTATGTTGAAAATTTTACAAGTGTCTGAACGAAAAAAATATAGTTTTGAAGTTCTACATTGGCTAGGCGTACGCGCAGCCTGTCAAAAGACGCGTCTCCGAGCGAGCTAGAGATCCATATTGTTTCTGAAATTATTCCTGTTTTTGTTGTTGAAATTTGGACAAAAAACTAACTTTTCGACTGAAAAAAAATATGAGTGAAACCGTAATTACTGCTACCAAACGGAACTCGAGCTCACGGAACGCACACCAGAATACCGGTAAGGCAGGTGAGTATCTTTCTAAATGAAGACCAACGTAGATTTTGATGAAAAATAAAGACATACAAATTCAATTTGTCTTTCGCGAAGAAAAGTATGTTGAAAATTTTACAAGTGTCTGAACGAAAAAAATAAAGTTTTGAAGTTCTACATTGGCTAGGCGTACGCGCAGCCAGTCAAAAGACGCGTCTCCGAGCGAGCTAGCGATCCATGGTGTTTCTGAAATTATTCCTGTTTTTGTTGTTGAAATTTGGACAAAAAACTAACTTTTCGACTGAAAAAAAATATGAGTGAAACCGTAATTACTGCTACCAAACGGAACTCGAGCTCACGGAACGCACACCAGAATACCGGTAAGGCAGGTGAGTATCTTTCTAAATGAAGACCAACGTAGATTTTGATGAAAAATAAAGACATACAAATTTAATTTGTCTTTCGCGAAGAAAAGTATGTTGAAAATTTTACAAGTGTCTGAACGAAAAAAATATAGTTTTGAAGTTCTACATTGGCTAGGCGTACGCGCAGCCTGTCAAAAGACGCGTCTCCGAGCGAGCTAGAGATCCATATTGTTTCTGAAATTATTCCTGTTTTTGTTGTTGAAATTTGGACAAAAAACTAACTTTTCGACTGAAAAAAAATATGAGTGAAACCGTAATTACTGCTACCAAACGGAACTCGAGCTCACGGAACGCACACCAGAATACCGGTAAGGCAGGTGAGTATCTTTCTAAATGAAGACCAACGTAGATTTTGATGAAAAATAAAGACATACAAATTTAATTTGTCTTTCGCGAAGAAAAGTATGTTGAAAATTTTACAAGTGTCTGAACGAAAAAAATATAGTTTTGAAGTTCTACATTGGCTAGGCGTACGCGCAGCCTGTCAAAAGACGCGTCTCCGAGCGAGCTAGAGATCCATATTGTTTCTGAAATTATTCCTGTTTTTGTTGTTGAAATTTGGACAAAAAACTAACTTTTCGACTGAAAAAAAATATGAGTGAAACCGTAATTACTGCTACCAAACGGAACTCGAGCTCACGGAACGCACACCAGAATACCGGTAAGGCAGGTGAGTATCTTTCTAAATGAAGACCAACGTAGATTTTGATGAAAAATAAAGACATACAAATTCAATTTGTCTTTCGCGAAGAAAAGTATGTTGAAAATTTTACAAGTGTCTGAACGAAAAAAATATAGTTTTGAAGTTCTACATTGGCTAGGCGTACGCGCAGCCTGTCAAAAGACGCGTCTCCGAGCGAGCTAGAGATCCATATTGTTTCTGAAATTATTCCTGTTTTTGTTGTTGAAATTTGGACAAAAAACAAACTTTTCGACTGAAAAAAAATATGAGTGAAACCGTAATTACTGCTACCAAACGGAACTCGAGCTCACGGAACGCACACCAGAATACCGGTAAGGCAGGTGAGCATCTTTCTAAATGAAGACCAACGTAGATTTTGATGAAAAATAAAGACATACAAATTCAATTTGTCTTTCGCGAAGAAAAATATGTTGAAAATTTTACAAGTGTCTGAACGAAAAAAATATAGTTTTGAAGTTCTACATTGGCTAGGCGTACGCGCAGCCAGTCAAAAGACGCGTCTCCGAGCGAGCTAGCGATCCATGGTGTTTCTGAAATTATTCCTGTTTTTGTTGTTGAAATTTGGACAAAAAACTAACTTTTCGACTGAAAAAAAATATGAGTGAAACCGTAATTACTGCTACCAAACGGAACTCGAGCTCACGGAACGCACACCAGAATACCGGTAAGGCAGGTGAGTATCTTTCTAAATGAAGACCAACGTAGATTTTGATGAAAAATAAAGACATACAAATTTAATTTGTCTTTCGCGAAGAAAAGTATGTTGAAAATTTTACAAGTGTCTGAACGAAAAAAATATAGTTTTGAAGTTCTACATTGGCTAGGCGTACGCGCAGCCTGTCAAAAGACGCGTCTCCGAGCGAGCTAGAGATCCATATTGTTTCTGAAATTATTCCTGTTTTTGTTGTTGAAATTTGGACAAAAAACTAACTTTTCGACTGAAAAAAAATATGAGTGAAACCGTAATTACTGCTACCAAACGGAACTCGAGCTCACGGAACGCACACCAGAATACCGGTAAGGCAGGTGAGTATCTTTCTAAATGAAGACCAACGTAGATTTTGATGAAAAATAAAGACATACAAATTCAATTTGTCTTTCGCGAAGAAAAGTATGTTGAAAATTTTACAAGTGTCTGAACGAAAAAAATATAGTTTTGAAGTTCTACATTGGCTAGGCGTACGCGCAGCCAGTCAAAAGACGCGTCTCCGAGCGAGCTAGCGATCCATGGTGTTTCTGAAATTATTCCTGTTTTTGTTGTTGAAATTTGGACAAAAAACTAACTTTTCGACTGAAAAAAAATATGAGTGAAACCGTAATTACTGCTACCAAACGGAACTCGAGCTCACGGAACGCACACCAGAATACCGGTAAGGCAGGTGAGTATCTTTCTAAATGAAGACCAACGTAGATTTTGATGAAAAATAAAGACATACAAATTTAATTTGTCTTTCGCGAAGAAAAGTATGTTGAAAATTTTACAAGTGTCTGAACGAAAAAAATATAGTTTTGAAGTTCTACATTGGCTAGGCGTACGCGCAGCCTGTCAAAAGACGCGTCTCCGAGCGAGCTAGAGATCCATATTGTTTCTGAAATTATTCCTGTTTTTGTTGTTGAAATTTGGACAAAAAACTAACTTTTCGACTGAAAAAAAATATGAGTGAAACCGTAATTACTGCTACCAAACGGAACTCGAGCTCACGGAACGCACACCAGAATACCGGTAAGGCAGGTGAGTATCTTTCTAAATGAAGACCAACGTAGATTTTGATGAAAAATAAAGACATACAAATTTAATTTGTCTTTCGCGAAGAAAAGTATGTTGAAAATTTTACAAGTGTCTGAACGAAAAAAATATAGTTTTGAAGTTCTACATTGGCTAGGCGTACGCGCAGCCTGTCAAAAGACGCGTCTCCGAGCGAGCTAGAGATCCATATTGTTTCTGAAATTATTCCTGTTTTTGTTGTTGAAATTTGGACAAAAAACTAACTTTTCGACTGAAAAAAAATATGAGTGAAACCGTAATTACTGCTACCAAACGGAACTCGAGCTCACGGAACGCACACCAGAATACCGGTAAGGCAGGTGAGTATCTTTCTAAATGAAGACCAACGTAGATTTTGATGAAAAATAAAGACATACAAATTCAATTTGTCTTTCGCGAAGAAAAGTATGTTGAAAATTTTACAAGTGTCTGAACGAAAAAAATATAGTTTTGAAGTTCTACATTGGCTAGGCGTACGCGCAGCCTGTCAAAAGACGCGTCTCCGAGCGAGCTAGAGATCCATATTGTTTCTGAAATTATTCCTGTTTTTGTTGTTGAAATTTGGACAAAAAACAAACTTTTCGACTGAAAAAAATTATGAGTGAAACCGTAATTACTGCTACCAAACGGAACTCGAGCTCACGGAACGCACACCAGAATACCGGTAAGGCAGGTGAGTATCTTTCTAAATGAAGACCAACGTAGATTTTGATGAAAAATAAAGACATACAAATTTAATTTGTCTTTCGCGAAGAAAAGTATGTTGAAAATTTTACAAGTGTCTGAACGAAAAAAATATAGTTTTGAAGTTCTACATTGGCTAGGCGTACGCGCAGCCTGTCAAAAGACGCGTCTCCGAGCGAGCTAGAGATCCATATTGTTTCTGAAATTATTCCTGTTTTTGTTGTTGAAATTTGGACAAAAAACAAACTTTTCGACTGAAAAAAATTATGAGTGAAACCGTAATTACTGCTACCAATCGGAACTCGAGCTCACGGAACGCACACCAGAATACCGGTAAGGCAGGTGAGTATCTTTCTAAATGAAGACCAACGTAGATTTTGATGAAAAATAAAGACATACAAATTCAATTTGTCTTTCGCGAAGAAAAATATGTTGAAAATTTTACAAGTGTCTGAACGAAAAAAATATAGTTTTGAAGTTCTACATTGGCTAGGCGTACGCGCAGCCAGTCAAAAGACGCGTCTCCGAGCGAGCTAGCGATCCATGGTGTTTCTGAAATTATTCCTGTTTTTGTTGTTGAAATTTGGACAAAAAACTAACTTTTCGACTGAAAAAAAATATGAGTGAAACCGTAATTACTGCTACCAAACGGAACTCGAGCTCACGGAACGCACACCAGAATACCGGTAAGGCAGGTGAGTATCTTTCTAAATGAAGACCAACGTAGATTTTGATGAAAAATAAAGACATACAAATTTAATTTGTCTTTCGCGAAGAAAAGTATGTTGAAAATTTTACAAGTGTCTGAACGAAAAAAATATAGTTTTGAAGTTCTACATTGGCTAGGCGTACGCGCAGCCAGTCAAAAGACGCGTCTCCGAGCGAGCTAGAGATCCATATTGTTTCTGAAATTATTCCTGTTTTTGTTGTTGAAATTTGGACAAAAAACAAACTTTTCGACTGAAAAAAATTATGAGTGAAACCGTAATTACTGCTACCAAACGGAACTCGAGCTCACGGAACGCACACCAGAATACCGGTAAGGCAGGTGAGTATCTTTCTAAATGAAGACCAACGTAGATTTTGATGAAAAATAAAGACATACAAATTCAATTTGTCTTTCGCGAAGAAAAATATGTTGAAAATTTTACAAGTGTCTGAACGAAAAAAATATAGTTTTGAAGTTCTACATTGGCTAGGCGTACGCGCAGCCAGTCAAAAGACGCGTCTCCGAGCGAGCTAGCGATCCATGGTGTTTCTGAAATTATTCCTGTTTTTGTTGTTGAAATTTGGACAAAAAACTAACTTTTCGACTGAAAAAAAATATGAGTGAAACCGTAATTACTGCTACCAAACGGAACTCGAGCTCACGGAACGCACACCAGAATACCGGTAAGGCAGGTGAGTATCTTTCTAAATGAAGACCAACGTAGATTTTGATGAAAAATAAAGACATACAAATTCAATTTTTCTTTCGCGAAGAAAAATATGTTGAAAATTTTACAAGTGTCTGAACGAAAAAAATATAGTTTTGAAGTTCTACATTGGCTAGGCGTACGCGCAGCCAGTCAAAAGACGCGTCTCCGAGCGAGCTAGCGATCCATGGTGTTTCTGAAATTATTCCTGTTTTTGTTGTTGAAATTTGGACAAAAAACTAACTTTTCGACTGAAAAAAAATATGAGTGAAACCGTAATTACTGCTACCAAACGGAACTCGAGCTCACGGAACGCACACCAGAATACCGGTAAGGCAGGTGAGTATCTTTCTAAATGAAGACCAACGTAGATTTTGATGAAAAATAAAGACATACAAATTTAATTTGTCTTTCGCGAAGAAAAGTATGTTGAAAATTTTACAAGTGTCTGAACGAAAAAAATATAGTTTTGAAGTTCTACATTGGCTAGGCGTACGCGCAGCCAGTCAAAAGACGCGTCTCCGAGCGAGCTAGCGATCCATATTGTTTCTGAAATTATTCCTGTTTTTGTTGTTGAAATTTGGACAAAAAACTAACTTTTCGACTGAAAAAAAATATGAGTGAAACCGTAATTACTGCTACCAAACGGAACTCGAGCTCACGGAACGCACACCAGAATACCGGTAAGGCAGGTGAGTATCTTTCTAAATGAAGACCAACGTAGATTTTGATGAAAAATAAAGACATACAAATTCAATTTGTCTTTCGCGAAGAAAAGTATGTTGAAAATTTTACAAGTGTCTGAACGAAAAAAATATAGTTTTGAAGTTCTACATTGGCTAGGCGTACGCGCAGCCTGTCAAAAGACGCGTCTCCGAGCGAGCTAGAGATCCATATTGTTTCTGAAATTATTCCTGTTTTTGTTGTTGAAATTTGGACAAAAAACTAACTTTTCGACTGAAAAAAAATATGAGTGAAACCGTAATTACTGCTACCAAACGGAACTCGAGCTCACGGAACGCACACCAGAATACCGGTAAGGCAGGTGAGTATCTTTCTAAATGAAGACCAACGTAGATTTTGATGAAAAATAAAGACATACAAATTTAATTTGTCTTTCGCGAAGAAAAGTATGTTGAAAATTTTACAAGTGTCTGAACGAAAAAAATATAGTTTTGAAGTTCTACATTGGCTAGGCGTACGCGCAGCCTGTCAAAAGACGCGTCTCCGAGCGAGCTAGAGATCCATATTGTTTCTGAAATTATTCCTGTTTTTGTTGTTGAAATTTGGACAAAAAACAAACTTTTCGACTGAAAAAAATTATGAGTGAAACCGTAATTACTGCTACCAAACGGAACTCGAGCTCACGGAACGCACACCAGAATACCGGTAAGGCAGGTGAGTATCTTTCTAAATGAAGACCAACGTAGATTTTGATGAAAAATAAAGACATACAAATTCAATTTGTCTTTCGCGAAGAAAAATATGTTGAAAATTTTACAAGTGTCTGAACGAAAAAAATATAGTTTTGAAGTTCTACATTGGCTAGGCGTACGCGCAGCCAGTCAAAAGACGCGTCTCCGAGCGAGCTAGCGATCCATGGTGTTTCTGAAATTATTCCTGTTTTTGTTGTTGAAATTTGGACAAAAAACTAACTTTTCGACTGAAAAAAAATATGAGTGAAACCGTAATTACTGCTACCAAACGGAACTCGAGCTCACGGAACGCACACCAGAATACCGGTAAGGCAGGTGAGTATCTTTCTAAATGAAGACCAACGTAGATTTTGATGAAAAATAAAGACATACAAATTCAATTTTTCTTTCGCGAAGAAAAATATGTTGAAAATTTTACAAGTGTCTGAACGAAAAAAATATAGTTTTGAAGTTCTACATTGGCTAGGCGTACGCGCAGCCAGTCAAAAGACGCGTCTCCGAGCGAGCTAGCGATCCATGGTGTTTCTGAAATTATTCCTGTTTTTGTTGTTGAAATTTGGACAAAAAACTAACTTTTCGACTGAAAAAAAATATGAGTGAAACCGTAATTACTGCTACCAAACGGAACTCGAGCTCACGGAACGCACACCAGAATACCGGTAAGGCAGGTGAGTATCTTTCTAAATGAAGACCAACGTAGATTTTGATGAAAAATAAAGACATACAAATTTAATTTGTCTTTCGCGAAGAAAAGTATGTTGAAAATTTTACAAGTGTCTGAACGAAAAAAATATAGTTTTGAAGTTCTACATTGGCTAGGCGTACGCGCAGCCAGTCAAAAGACGCGTCTCCGAGCGAGCTAGCGATCCATATTGTTTCTGAAATTATTCCTGTTTTTGTTGTTGAAATTTGGACAAAAAACTAACTTTTCGACTGAAAAAAAATATGAGTGAAACCGTAATTACTGCTACCAAACGGAACTCGAGCTCACGGAACGCACACCAGAATACCGGTAAGGCAGGTGAGTATCTTTCTAAATGAAGACCAACGTAGATTTTGATGAAAAATAAAGACATACAAATTCAATTTGTCTTTCGCGAAGAAAAGTATGTTGAAAATTTTACAAGTGTCTGAACGAAAAAAATATAGTTTTGAAGTTCTACATTGGCTAGGCGTACGCGCAGCCTGTCAAAAGACGCGTCTCCGAGCGAGCTAGAGATCCATATTGTTTCTGAAATTATTCCTGTTTTTGTTGTTGAAATTTGGACAAAAAACTAACTTTTCGACTGAAAAAAAATATGAGTGAAACCGTAATTACTGCTACCAAACGGAACTCGAGCTCACGGAACGCACACCAGAATACCGGTAAGGCAGGTGAGTATCTTTCTAAATGAAGACCAACGTAGATTTTGATGAAAAATAAAGACATACAAATTTAATTTGTCTTTCGCGAAGAAAAGTATGTTGAAAATTTTACAAGTGTCTGAACGAAAAAAATATAGTTTTGAAGTTCTACATTGGCTAGGCGTACGCGCAGCCTGTCAAAAGACGCGTCTCCGAGCGAGCTAGAGATCCATATTGTTTCTGAAATTATTCCTGTTTTTGTTGTTGAAATTTGGACAAAAAACTAACTTTTCGACTGAAAAAAATATGAGTGAAACCGTAATTACTGCTACCAAACGGAACTCGAGCTCACGGAACGCACACCAGAATACCGGTAAGGCAGGTGAGTATCTTTCTAAATGAAGACCAACGTAGATTTTGATGAAAAATAAAGACATACAAATTCAATTTGTCTTTCGCGAAGAAAAGTATGTTGAAAATTTTACAAGTGTCTGAACGAAAAAAATATAGTTTTGAAGTTCTACATTGGCTAGGCGTACGCGCAGCCTGTCAAAAGACGCGTCTCCGAGCGAGCTAGAGATCCATATTGTTTCTGAAATTATTCCTGTTTTTGTTGTTGAAATTTGGACAAAAAACTAACTTTTCGACTGAAAAAAATTATGAGTGAAACCGTAATTACTGCTACCAAACGGAACTCGAGCTCACGGAACGCACACCAGAATACCGGTAAGGCAGGTGAGTATCTTTCTAAATGAAGACCAACGTAGATTTTGATGAAAAATAAAGACATACAAATTTAATTTGTCTTTCGCGAAGAAAAGTATGTTGAAAATTTTACAAGTGTCTGAACGAAAAAAATATAGTTTTGAAGTTCTACATTGGCTAGGCGTACGCGCAGCCTGTCAAAAGACGCGTCTCCGAGCGAGCTAGAGATCCATATTGTTTCTGAAATTATTCCTGTTTTTGTTGTTGAAATTTGGACAAAAAACAAACTTTTCGACTGAAAAAAATTATGAGTGAAACCGTAATTACTGCTACCAAACGGAACTCGAGCTCACGGAACGCACACCAGAATACCGGTAAGGCAGGTGAGTATCTTTCTAAATGAAGACCAACGTAGATTTTGATGAAAAATAAAGACATACAAATTCAATTTGTCTTTCGCGAAGAAAAATATGTTGAAAATTTTACAAGTGTCTGAACGAAAAAAATATAGTTTTGAAGTTCTACATTGGCTAGGCGTACGCGCAGCCAGTCAAAAGACGCGTCTCCGAGCGAGCTAGCGATCCATGGTGTTTCTGAAATTATTCCTGTTTTTGTTGTTGAAATTTGGACAAAAAACTAACTTTTCGACTGAAAAAAAATATGAGTGAAACCGTAATTACTGCTACCAAACGGAACTCGAGCTCACGGAACGCACACCAGAATACCGGTAAGGCAGGTGAGTATCTTTCTAAATGAAGACCAACGTAGATTTTGATGAAAAATAAAGACATACAAATTTAATTTGTCTTTCGCGAAGAAAAGTATGTTGAAAATTTTACAAGTGTCTGAACGAAAAAAATATAGTTTTGAAGTTCTACATTGGCTAGGCGTACGCGCAGCCAGTCAAAAGACGCGTCTCCGAGCGAGCTAGAGATCCATATTGTTTCTGAAATTATTCCTGTTTTTGTTGTTGAAATTTGGACAAAAAACAAACTTTTCGACTGAAAAAAATTATGAGTGAAACCGTAATTACTGCTACCAAACGGAACTCGAGCTCACGGAACGCACACCAGAATACCGGTAAGGCAGGTGAGTATCTTTCTAAATGAAGACCAACGTAGATTTTGATGAAAAATAAAGACATACAAATTCAATTTGTCTTTCGCGAAGAAAAATATGTTGAAAATTTTACAAGTGTCTGAACGAAAAAAATATAGTTTTGAAGTTCTACATTGGCTAGGCGTACGCGCAGCCAGTCAAAAGACGCGTCTCCGAGCGAGCTAGCGATCCATGGTGTTTCTGAAATTATTCCTGTTTTTGTTGTTGAAATTTGGACAAAAAACTAACTTTTCGACTGAAAAAAAATATGAGTGAAACCGTAATTACTGCTACCAAACGGAACTCGAGCTCACGGAACGCACACCAGAATACCGGTAAGGCAGGTGAGTATCTTTCTAAATGAAGACCAACGTAGATTTTGATGAAAAATAAAGACATACAAATTCAATTTGTCTTTCGCGAAGAAAAATATGTTGAAAATTTTACAAGTGTCTGAACGAAAAAAATATAGTTTTGAAGTTCTACATTGGCTAGGCGTACGCGCAGCCAGTCAAAAGACGCGTCTCCGAGCGAGCTAGCGATCCATGGTGTTTCTGAAATTATTCCTGTTTTTGTTGTTGAAATTTGGACAAAAAACAAACTTTTCGACTGAAAAAAATTATGAGTGAAACCGTAATTACTGCTACCAAACGGAACTCGAGCTCACGGAACGCACACCAGAATACCGGTAAGGCAGGTGAGCATCTTTCTAAATGAAGACCAACGTAGATTTTGATGAAAAATAAAGACATACAAATTCAATTTGTCTTTCGCGAAGAAAAATATGTTGAAAATTTTACAAGTGTCTGAACGAAAAAAATATAGTTTTGAAGTTCTACATTGGCTAGGCGTACGCGCAGCCAGTCAAAAGACGCGTCTCCGAGCGAGCTAGCGATCCATGGTGTTTCTGAAATTATTCCTGTTTTTGTTGTTGAAATTTGGACAAAAAACTAACTTTTCGACTGAAAAAAAATATGAGTGAAACCGTAATTACTGCTACCAAACGGAACTCGAGCTCACGGAACGCACACCAGAATACCGGTAAGGCAGGTGAGTATCTTTCTAAATGAAGACCAACGTAGATTTTGATGAAAAATAAAGACATACAAATTTAATTTGTCTTTCGCGAAGAAAAGTATGTTGAAAATTTTACAAGTGTCTGAACGAAAAAAATATAGTTTTGAAATTCTACATTGGCTAGGCGTACGCGCAGCCTGTCAAAAGACGCGTCTCCGAGCGAGCTAGAGATCCATATTGTTTCTGAAATTATTCCTGTTTTTGTTGTTGAAATTTGGACAAAAAACTAACTTTTCGACTGAAAAAAAATATGAGTGAAACCGTAATTACTGCTACCAAACGGAACTCGAGCTCACGGAACGCACACCAGAATACCGGTAAGGCAGGTGAGTATCTTTCTAAATGAAGACCAACGTAGATTTTGATGAAAAATAAAGACATACAAATTTAATTTGTCTTTCGCGAAGAAAAGTATGTTGAAAATTTTACAAGTGTCTGAACGAAAAAAATATAGTTTTGAAGTTCAACATTGGCTAGGCGTACGCGCAGCCTGTCAAAAGACGCGTCTCCGAGCGAGCTAGAGATCCATATTGTTTCTGAAATTATTCCTGTTTTTGTTGTTGAAATTTGGACAAAAAACTAACTTTTCGACTGAAAAAAAATATGAGTGAAACCGTAATTACTGCTACCAAACGGAACTCGAGCTCACGGAACGCACACCAGAATACCGGTAAGGCAGGTGAGTATCTTTCTAAATGAAGACCAACGTAGATTTTGATGAAAAATAAAGACATACAAATTCAATTTGTCTTTCGCGAAGAAAAGTATGTTGAAAATTTTACAAGTGTCTGAACGAAAAAAATATAGTTTTGAAGTTCTACATTGGCTAGGCGTACGCGCAGCCTGTCAAAAGACGCGTCTCCGAGCGAGCTAGAGATCCATATTGTTTCTGAAATTATTCCTGTTTTTGTTGTTGAAATTTGGACAAAAAACTAACTTTTCGACTGAAAAAAAATATGAGTGAAACCGTAATTACTGCTACCAAACGGAACTCGAGCTCACGGAACGCACACCAGAATACCGGTAAGGCAGGTGAGTATCTTTCTAAATGAAGACCAACGTAGATTTTGATGAAAAATAAAGACATACAAATTTAATTTGTCTTTCGCGAAGAAAAGTATGTTGAAAATTTTACAAGTGTCTGAACGAAAAAAATATAGTTTTGAAGTTCTACATTGGCTAGGCGTACGCGCAGCCTGTCAAAAGACGCGTCTCCGAGCGAGCTAGAGATCCATATTGTTTCTGAAATTATTCCTGTTTTTGTTGTTGAAATTTGGACAAAAAACTAACTTTTCGACTGAAAAAAATATGAGTGAAACCGTAATTACTGCTACCAAACGGAACTCGAGCTCACGGAACGCACACCAGAATACCGGTAAGGCAGGTGAGTATCTTTCTAAATGAAGACCAACGTAGATTTTGATGAAAAATAAAGACATACAAATTCAATTTGTCTTTCGCGAAGAAAAGTATGTTGAAAATTTTACAAGTGTCTGAACGAAAAAAATATAGTTTTGAAGTTCTACATTGGCTAGGCGTACGCGCAGCCTGTCAAAAGACGCGTCTCCGAGCGAGCTAGAGATCCATATTGTTTCTGAAATTATTCCTGTTTTTGTTGTTGAAATTTGGACAAAAAACTAACTTTTCGACTGAAAAAAATTATGAGTGAAACCGTAATTACTGCTACCAAACGGAACTCGAGCTCACGGAACGCACACCAGAATACCGGTAAGGCAGGTGAGTATCTTTCTAAATGAAGACCAACGTAGATTTTGATGAAAAATAAAGACATACAAATTTAATTTGTCTTTCGCGAAGAAAAGTATGTTGAAAATTTTACAAGTGTCTGAACGAAAAAAATATAGTTTTGAAGTTCTACATTGGCTAGGCGTACGCGCAGCCTGTCAAAAGACGCGTCTCCGAGCGAGCTAGAGATCCATATTGTTTCTGAAATTATTCCTGTTTTTGTTGTTGAAATTTGGACAAAAAACAAACTTTTCGACTGAAAAAAATTATGAGTGAAACCGTAATTACTGCTACCAAACGGAACTCGAGCTCACGGAACGCACACCAGAATACCGGTAAGGCAGGTGAGTATCTTTCTAAATGAAGACCAACGTAGATTTTGATGAAAAATAAAGACATACAAATTCAATTTGTCTTTCGCGAAGAAAAATATGTTGAAAATTTTACAAGTGTCTGAACGAAAAAAATATAGTTTTGAAGTTCTACATTGGCTAGGCGTACGCGCAGCCAGTCAAAAGACGCGTCTCCGAGCGAGCTAGCGATCCATGGTGTTTCTGAAATTATTCCTGTTTTTGTTGTTGAAATTTGGACAAAAAACTAACTTTTCGACTGAAAAAAAATATGAGTGAAACCGTAATTACTGCTACCAAACGGAACTCGAGCTCACGGAACGCACACCAGAATACCGGTAAGGCAGGTGAGTATCTTTCTAAATGAAGACCAACGTAGATTTTGATGAAAAATAAAGACATACAAATTCAATTTGTCTTTCGCGAAGAAAAATATGTTGAAAATTTTACAAGTGTCTGAACGAAAAAAATATAGTTTTGAAGTTCTACATTGGCTAGGCGTACGCGCAGCCAGTCAAAAGACGCGTCTCCGAGCGAGCTAGCGATCCATGGTGTTTCTGAAATTATTCCTGTTTTTGTTGTTGAAATTTGGACAAAAAACAAACTTTTCGACTGAAAAAAATTACGAGTGAAACCGTAATTACTGCTACCAAACGGAACTCGAGCTCACGGAACGCACACCAGAATACCGGTAAGGCAGGTGAGCATCTTTCTAAATGAAGACCAACGTAGATTTTGATGAAAAATAAAGACATACAAATTCAATTTGTCTTTCGCGAAGAAAAATATGTTGAAAATTTTACAAGTGTCTGAACGAAAAAAATATAGTTTTGAAGTTCTACATTGGCTAGGCGTACGCGCAGCCAGTCAAAAGACGCGTCTCCGAGCGAGCTAGCGATCCATGGTGTTTCTGAAATTATTCCTGTTTTTGTTGTTGAAATTTGGACAAAAAACTAACTTTTCGACTGAAAAAAAATATGAGTGAAACCGTAATTACTGCTACCAAACGGAACTCGAGCTCACGGAACGCACACCAGAATACCGGTAAGGCAGGTGAGTATCTTTCTAAATGAAGACCAACGTAGATTTTGATGAAAAATAAAGACATACAAATTTAATTTGTCTTTCGCGAAGAAAAGTATGTTGAAAATTTTACAAGTGTCTGAACGAAAAAAATATAGTTTTGAAGTTCTACATTGGCTAGGCGTACGCGCAGCCTGTCAAAAGACGCGTCTCCGAGCGAGCTAGAGATCCATATTGTTTCTGAAATTATTCCTGTTTTTGTTGTTGAAATTTGGACAAAAAACTAACTTTTCGACTGAAAAAAAATATGAGTGAAACCGTAATTACTGCTACCAAACGGAACTCGAGCTCACGGAACGCACACCAGAATACCGGTAAGGCAGGTGAGTATCTTTCTAAATGAAGACCAACGTAGATTTTGATGAAAAATAAAGACATACAAATTTAATTTGTCTTTCGCGAAGAAAAGTATGTTGAAAATTTTACAAGTGTCTGAACGAAAAAAATATAGTTTTGAAGTTCTACATTGGCTAGGCGTACGCGCAGCCAGTCAAAAGACGCGTCTCCGAGCGAGCTAGAGATCCATATTGTTTCTGAAATTATTCCTGTTTTTGTTGTTGAAATTTGGACAAAAAACAAACTTTTCGACTGAAAAAAATTATGAGTGAAACCGTAATTACTGCTACCAAACGGAACTCGAGCTCACGGAACGCACACCAGAATACCGGTAAGGCAGGTGAGTATCTTTCTAAATGAAGACCAACGTAGATTTTGATGAAAAATAAAGACATACAAATTCAATTTGTCTTTCGCGAAGAAAAATATGTTGAAAATTTTACAAGTGTCTGAACGAAAAAAATATAGTTTTGAAGTTCTACATTGGCTAGGCGTACGCGCAGCCAGTCAAAAGACGCGTCTCCGAGCGAGCTAGCGATCCATGGTGTTTCTGAAATTATTCCTGTTTTTGTTGTTGAAATTTGGACAAAAAACTAACTTTTCGACTGAAAAAAAATATGAGTGAAACCGTAATTACTGCTACCAAACGGAACTCGAGCTCACGGAACGCACACCAGAATACCGGTAAGGCAGGTGAGTATCTTTCTAAATGAAGACCAACGTAGATTTTGATGAAAAATAAAGACATACAAATTCAATTTGTCTTTCGCGAAGAAAAATATGTTGAAAATTTTACAAGTGTCTGAACGAAAAAAATATAGTTTTGAAGTTCTACATTGGCTAGGCGTACGCGCAGCCAGTCAAAAGACGCGTCTCCGAGCGAGCTAGCGATCCATGGTGTTTCTGAAATTATTCCTGTTTTTGTTGTTGAAATTTGAACAAAAAACTAACTTTTCGACTGAAAAAAAATATGAGTGAAACCGTAATTACTGCTACCAAACGGAACTCGAGCTCACGGAACGCACACCAGAATACCGGTAAGGCAGGTGAGTATCTTTCTAAATGAAGACCAACGTAGATTTTGATGAAAAATAAAGACATACAAATTTAATTTGTCTTTCGCGAAGAAAAGTATGTTGAAAATTTTACAAGTGTCTGAACGAAAAAAATATAGTTTTGAAGTTCTACATTGGCTAGGCGTACGCGCAGCCAGTCAAAAGACGCGTCTCCGAGCGAGCTAGAGATCCATATTGTTTCTGAAATTATTCCTGTTTTTGTTGTTGAAATTTGGACAAAAAACAAACTTTTCGACTGAAAAAAATTATGAGTGAAACCGTAATTACTGCTACCAAACGGAACTCGAGCTCACGGAACGCACACCAGAATACCGGTAAGGCAGGTGAGCATCTTTCTAAATGAAGACCAACGTAGATTTTGATGAAAAATAAAGACATACAAATTCAATTTGTCTTTCGCGAAGAAAAATATGTTGAAAATTTTACAAGTGTCTGAACGAAAAAAATATAGTTTTGAAGTTCTACATTGGCTAGGCGTACGCGCAGCCAGTCAAAAGACGCGTCTCCGAGCGAGCTAGCGATCCATGGTGTTTCTGAAATTATTCCTGTTTTTGTTGTTGAAATTTGGACAAAAAACTAACTTTTCGACTGAAAAAAAATATGAGTGAAACCGTAATTACTGCTACCAAACGGAACTCGAGCTCACGGAACGCACACCAGAATACCGGTAAGGCAGGTGAGTATCTTTCTAAATGAAGACCAACGTAGATTTTGATGAAAAATAAAGACATACAAATTTAATTTGTCTTTCGCGAAGAAAAGTATGTTGAAAATTTTACAAGTGTCTGAACGAAAAAAATATAGTTTTGAAGTTCTACATTGGCTAGGCGTACGCGCAGCCTGTCAAAAGACGCGTCTCCGAGCGAGCTAGAGATCCATATTGTTTCTGAAATTATTCCTGTTTTTGTTGTTGAAATTTGGACAAAAAACTAACTTTTCGACTGAAAAAAAATATGAGTGAAACCGTAATTACTGCTACCAAACGGAACTCGAGCTCACGGAACGCACACCAGAATACCGGTAAGGCAGGTGAGTATCTTTCTAAATGAAGACCAACGTAGATTTTGATGAAAAATAAAGACATACAAATTTAATTTGTCTTTCGCGAAGAAAAGTATGTTGAAAATTTTACAAGTGTCTGAACGAAAAAAATATAGTTTTGAAGTTCTACATTGGCTAGGCGTACGCGCAGCCTGTCAAAAGACGCGTCTCCGAGCGAGCTAGAGATCCATATTGTTTCTGAAATTATTCCTGTTTTTGTTGTTGAAATTTGGACAAAAAACTAACTTTTCGACTGAAAAAAAATATGAGTGAAACCGTAATTACTGCTACCAAACGGAACTCGAGCTCACGGAACGCACACCAGAATACCGGTAAGGCAGGTGAGTATCTTTCTAAATGAAGACCAACGTAGATTTTGATGAAAAATAAAGACATACAAATTCAATTTGTCTTTCGCGAAGAAAAGTATGTTGAAAATTTTACAAGTGTCTGAACGAAAAAAATATAGTTTTGAAGTTCTACATTGGCTAGGCGTACGCGCAGCCAGTCAAAAGACGCGTCTCCGAGCGAGCTAGCGATCCATGGTGTTTCTGAAATTATTCCTGTTTTTGTTGTTGAAATTTGGACAAAAAACTAACTTTTCGACTGAAAAAAAATATGAGTGAAACCGTAATTACTGCTACCAAACGGAACTCGAGCTCACGGAACGCACACCAGAATACCGGTAAGGCAGGTGAGTATCTTTCTAAATGAAGACCAACGTAGATTTTGATGAAAAATAAAGACATACAAATTTAATTTGTCTTTCGCGAAGAAAAGTATGTTGAAAATTTTACAAGTGTCTGAACGAAAAAAATATAGTTTTGAAGTTCTACATTGGCTAGGCGTACGCGCAGCCTGTCAAAAGACGCGTCTCCGAGCGAGCTAGAGATCCATATTGTTTCTGAAATTATTCCTGTTTTTGTTGTTGAAATTTGGACAAAAAACTAACTTTTCGACTGAAAAAAAATATGAGTGAAACCGTAATTACTGCTACCAAACGGAACTCGAGCTCACGGAACGCACACCAGAATACCGGTAAGGCAGGTGAGTATCTTTCTAAATGAAGACCAACGTAGATTTTGATGAAAAATAAAGACATACAAATTTAATTTGTCTTTCGCGAAGAAAAGTATGTTGAAAATTTTACAAGTGTCTGAACGAAAAAAATATAGTTTTGAAGTTCTACATTGGCTAGGCGTACGCGCAGCCTGTCAAAAGACGCGTCTCCGAGCGAGCTAGAGATCCATATTGTTTCTGAAATTATTCCTGTTTTTGTTGTTGAAATTTGGACAAAAAACTAACTTTTCGACTGAAAAAAAATATGAGTGAAACCGTAATTACTGCTACCAAACGGAACTCGAGCTCACGGAACGCACACCAGAATACCGGTAAGGCAGGTGAGTATCTTTCTAAATGAAGACCAACGTAGATTTTGATGAAAAATAAAGACATACAAATTCAATTTGTCTTTCGCGAAGAAAAGTATGTTGAAAATTTTACAAGTGTCTGAACGAAAAAAATATAGTTTTGAAGTTCTACATTGGCTAGGCGTACGCGCAGCCTGTCAAAAGACGCGTCTCCGAGCGAGCTAGAGATCCATATTGTTTCTGAAATTATTCCTGTTTTTGTTGTTGAAATTTGGACAAAAAACTAACTTTTCGACTGAAAAAAATTATGAGTGAAACCGTAATTACTGCTACCAAACGGAACTCGAGCTCACGGAACGCACACCAGAATACCGGTAAGGCAGGTGAGTATCTTTCTAAATGAAGACCAACGTAGATTTTGATGAAAAATAAAGACATACAAATTCAATTTGTCTTTCTGAAATTATTCCTGTTTTTGTTGTTGAAATTTGGACATAAAACTAACTTTTCGACTGAAAAAAAATATGAGTGAAACCGTAATTACTGCTACCAAACGGAACTCGAGCTCACGGAACGCACACCAGAATACCGTTAAGGCAGGTGAGTATCTTTCTAAATGAAGACCAACGTAGATTTTGATGAAAAATAAAGACATACAAATTCAATTTGTCTTTCGCGAAGAAAAGTATGTTGAAAATTTTACAAGTGTCTGAACGAAAAAAATATAGTTTTGAAGTTCTACATTGGCTAGGCGTACGCGCAGCCTGTCAAAAGACGCGTCTCCGAGCGAGCTAGAGATCCATATTGTTTCTGAAATTATTCCTGTTTTTGTTGTTGAAATTTGGACAAAAAACTAACTTTTCGACTGAAAAAAAATATGAGTGAAACCGTAATTACTGCTACCAAACGGAACTCGAGCTCACGGAACGCACACCAGAATACCGGTAAGGCAGGTGAGTATCTTTCTAAATGAAGACCAACGTAGATTTTGATGAAAAATAAAGACATACAAATTCAATTTGTCTTTCGCGAAGAAAAGTATGTTGAAAATTTTACAAGTGTCTGAACGAAAAAAATATAGTTTTGAAGTTCTACATTGGCTAGGCGTACGCGCAGCCAGTCAAAAGACGCGTCTCCGAGCGAGCTAGAGATCCATATTGTTTCTGAAATTATTCCTGTTTTTGTTGTTGAAATTTGGACAAAAAACTAACTTTTCGACTGAAAAAAAATATGAGTGAAACCGTAATTACTGCTACCAAACGGAACTCGAGCTCACGGAACGCACACCAGAATACCGGTAAGGCAGGTGAGTATCTTTCTAAATGAAGACCAACGTAGATTTTGATGAAAAATAAAGACATACAAATTCAATTTGTCTTTCGCGAAGAAAAGTATGTTGAAAATTTTACAAGTGTCTGAACGAAAAAAATATAGTTTTGAAGTTCTACATTGGCTAGGCGTACGCGCAGCCTGTCAAAAGACGCGTCTCCGAGCGAGCTAGAGATCCATATTGTTTCTGAAATTATTCCTGTTTTTGTTGTTGAAATTTGGACAAAAAACAAACTTTTCGACTGAAAAAAATTATGAGTGAAACCGTAATTACTGCTACCAAACGGAACTCGAGCTCACGGAACGCACACCAGAATACCGGTAAGGCAGGTGAGTATCTTTCTAAATGAAGACCAACGTAGATTTTGATGAAAAATAAAGACATACAAATTCAATTTGTCTTTCGCGAAGAAAAATATGTTGAAAATTTTACAAGTGTCTGAACGAAAAAAATATAGTTTTGAAGTTCTACATTGGCTAGGCGTACGCGCAGCCAGTCAAAAGACGCGTCTCCGAGCGAGCTAGCGATCCATGGTGTTTCTGAAATTATTCCTGTTTTTGTTGTTGAAATTTGGACAAAAAACTAACTTTTCGACTGAAAAAAAATATGAGTGAAACCGTAATTACTGCTACCAAACGGAACTCGAGCTCACGGAACGCACACCAGAATACCGGTAAGGCAGGTGAGTATCTTTCTCAATGAAGACCAACGTAGATTTTGATGAAAAATAAAGACATACAAATTTAATTTGTCTTTCGCGAAGAAAAGTATGTTGAAAATTTTACAAGTGTCTGAACGAAAAAAATATAGTTTTGAAGTTCTACATTGGCTAGGCGTACGCGCAGCCTGTCAAAAGACGCGTCTCCGAGCGAGCTAGAGATCCATATTGTTTCTGAAATTATTCCTGTTTTTGTTGTTGAAATTTGGACAAAAAACTAACTTTTCGACTGAAAAAAAATATGAGTGAAACCGTAATTACTGCTACCAAACGGAACTCGAGCTCACGGAACGCACACCAGAATACCGGTAAGGCAGGTGAGTATCTTTCTAAATGAAGACCAACGTAGATTTTGATGAAAAATAAAGACATACAAATTCAATTTGTCTTTCGCGAAGAAAAGTATGTTGAAAATTTTACAAGTGTCTGAACGAAAAAAATATAGTTTTGAAGTTCTACATTGGCTAGGCGTACGCGCAGCCAGTCAAAAGACGCGTCTCCGAGCGAGCTAGCGATCCATGGTGTTTCTGAAATTATTCCTGTTTTTGTTGTTGAAATTTGGACAAAAAACTAACTTTTCGACTGAAAAAAAATATGAGTGAAACCGTAATTACTGCTACCAAACGGAACTCGAGCTCACGGAACGCACACCAGAATACCGGTAAGGCAGGTGAGTATCTTTCTAAATGAAGACCAACGTAGATTTTGATGAAAAATAAAGACATACAAATTTAATTTGTCTTTCGCGAAGAAAAGTATGTTGAAAATTTTACAAGTGTCTGAACGAAAAAAATATAGTTTTGAAGTTCTACATTGGCTAGGCGTACGCGCAGCCTGTCAAAAGACGCGTCTCCGAGCGAGCTAGAGATCCATATTGTTTCTGAAATTATTCCTGTTTTTGTTGTTGAAATTTGGACAAAAAACTAACTTTTCGACTGAAAAAAAATATGAGTGAAACCGTAATTACTGCTACCAAACGGAACTCGAGCTCACGGAACGCACACCAGAATACCGGTAAGGCAGGTGAGTATCTTTCTAAATGAAGACCAACGTAGATTTTGATGAAAAATAAAGACATACAAATTTAATTTGTCTTTCGCGAAGAAAAGTATGTTGAAAATTTTACAAGTGTCTGAACGAAAAAAATATAGTTTTGAAGTTCTACATTGGCTAGGCGTACGCGCAGCCTGTCAAAAGACGCGTCTCCGAGCGAGCTAGAGATCCATATTGTTTCTGAAATTATTCCTGTTTTTGTTGTTGAAATTTGGACAAAAAACTAACTTTTCGACTGAAAAAAAATATGAGTGAAACCGTAATTACTGCTACCAAACGGAACTCGAGCTCACGGAACGCACACCAGAATACCGGTAAGGCAGGTGAGTATCTTTCTAAATGAAGACCAACGTAGATTTTGATGAAAAATAAAGACATACAAATTCAATTTGTCTTTCGCGAAGAAAAGTATGTTGAAAATTTTACAAGTGTCTGAACGAAAAAAATATAGTTTTGAAGTTCTACATTGGCTAGGCGTACGCGCAGCCTGTCAAAAGACGCGTCTCCGAGCGAGCTAGAGATCCATATTGTTTCTGAAATTATTCCTGTTTTTGTTGTTGAAATTTGGACAAAAAACTAACTTTTCGACTGAAAAAAATTATGAGTGAAACCGTAATTACTGCTACCAAACGGAACTCGAGCTCACGGAACGCACACCAGAATACCGGTAAGGCAGGTGAGTATCTTTCTAAATGAAGACCAACGTAGATTTTGATGAAAAATAAAGACATACAAATTCAATTTGTCTTTCTGAAATTATTCCTGTTTTTGTTGTTGAAATTTGGACATAAAACTAACTTTTCGACTGAAAAAAAATATGAGTGAAACCGTAATTACTGCTACCAAACGGAACTGGAGCTCACGGAACGCACACCAGAATACCGTTAAGGCAGGTGAGTATCTTTCTAAATGAAGACCAACGTAGATTTTGATGAAAAATAAAGACATACAAATTCAATTTGTCTTTCGCGAAGAAAAGTATGTTGAAAATTTTACAAGTGTCTGAACGAAAAAAATATAGTTTTGAAGTTCTACATTGGCTAGGCGTACGCGCAGCCTGTCAAAAGACGCGTCTCCGAGCGAGCTAGAGATCCATATTGTTTCTGAAATTATTCCTGTTTTTGTTGTTGAAATTTGGACAAAAAACTAACTTTTCGACTGAAAAAAAATATGAGTGAAACCGTAATTACTGCTACCAAACGGAACTCGAGCTCACGGAACGCACACCAGAATACCGGTAAGGCAGGTGAGTATCTTTCTAAATGAAGACCAACGTAGATTTTGATGAAAAATAAAGACATACAAATTCAATTTGTCTTTCGCGAAGAAAAGTATGTTGAAAATTTTACAAGTGTCTGAACGAAAAAAATATAGTTTTGAAGTTCTACATTGGCTAGGCGTACGCGCAGCCAGTCAAAAGACGCGTCTCCGAGCGAGCTAGCGATCCATGGTGTTTCTGAAATTATTCCTGTTTTTGTTGTTGAAATTTGGACAAAAAACTAACTTTTCGACTGAAAAAAAATATGAGTGAAACCGTAATTACTGCTACCAAACGGAACTCGAGCTCACGGAACGCACACCAGAATACCGGTAAGGCAGGTGAGTATCTTTCTAAATGAAGACCAACGTAGATTTTGATGAAAAATAAAGACATACAAATTTAATTTGTCTTTCGCGAAGAAAAGTATGTTGAAAATTTTACAAGTGTCTGAACGAAAAAAATATAGTTTTGAAGTTCTACATTGGCTAGGCGTACGCGCAGCCTGTCAAAAGACGCGTCTCCGAGCGAGCTAGAGATCCATATTGTTTCTGAAATTATTCCTGTTTTTGTTGTTGAAATTTGGACAAAAAACTAACTTTTCGACTGAAAAAAAATATGAGTGAAACCGTAATTACTGCTACCAAACGGAACTCGAGCTCACGGAACGCACACCAGAATACCGGTAAGGCAGGTGAGTATCTTTCTAAATGAAGACCAACGTAGATTTTGATGAAAAATAAAGACATACAAATTTAATTTGTCTTTCGCGAAGAAAAGTATGTTGAAAATTTTACAAGTGTCTGAACGAAAAAAATATAGTTTTGAAGTTCTACATTGGCTAGGCGTACGCGCAGCCTGTCAAAAGACGCGTCTCCGAGCGAGCTAGAGATCCATATTGTTTCTGAAATTATTCCTGTTTTTGTTGTTGAAATTTGGACAAAAAACTAACTTTTCGACTGAAAAAAAATATGAGTGAAACCGTAATTACTGCTACCAAACGGAACTCGAGCTCACGGAACGCACACCAGAATACCGGTAAGGCAGGTGAGTATCTTTCTAAATGAAGACCAACGTAGATTTTGATGAAAAATAAAGACATACAAATTCAATTTGTCTTTCGCGAAGAAAAGTATGTTGAAAATTTTACAAGTGTCTGAACGAAAAAAATATAGTTTTGAAGTTCTACATTGGCTAGGCGTACGCGCAGCCTGTCAAAAGACGCGTCTCCGAGCGAGCTAGAGATCCATATTGTTTCTGAAATTATTCCTGTTTTTGTTGTTGAAATTTGGACAAAAAACTAACTTTTCGACTGAAAAAAATTATGAGTGAAACCGTAATTACTGCTACCAAACGGAACTCGAGCTCACGGAACGCACACCAGAATACCGGTAAGGCAGGTGAGTATCTTTCTAAATGAAGACCAACGTAGATTTTGATGAAAAATAAAGACATACAAATTCAATTTGTCTTTCTGAAATTATTCCTGTTTTTGTTGTTGAAATTTGGACATAAAACTAACTTTTCGACTGAAAAAAAATATGAGTGAAACCGTAATTACTGCTACCAAACGGAACTGGAGCTCACGGAACGCACACCAGAATACCGTTAAGGCAGGTGAGTATCTTTCTAAATGAAGACCAACGTAGATTTTGATGAAAAATAAAGACATACAAATTCAATTTGTCTTTCGCGAAGAAAAGTATGTTGAAAATTTTACAAGTGTCTGAACGAAAAAAATATAGTTTTGAAGTTCTACATTGGCTAGGCGTACGCGCAGCCTGTCAAAAGACGCGTCTCCGAGCGAGCTAGAGATCCATATTGTTTCTGAAATTATTCCTGTTTTTGTTGTTGAAATTTGGACAAAAAACTAACTTTTCGACTGAAAAAAAATATGAGTGAAACCGTAATTACTGCTACCAAACGGAACTCGAGCTCACGGAACGCACACCAGAATACCGGTAAGGCAGGTGAGTATCTTTCTAAATGAAGACCAACGTAGATTTTGATGAAAAATAAAGACATACAAATTCAATTTGTCTTTCGCGAAGAAAAGTATGTTGAAAATTTTACAAGTGTCTGAACGAAAAAAATATAGTTTTGAAGTTCTACATTGGCTAGGCGTACGCGCAGCCAGTCAAAAGACGCGTCTCCGAGCGAGCTAGAGATCCATATTGTTTCTGAAATTATTCCTGTTTTTGTTGTTGAAATTTGGACAAAAAACTAACTTTTCGACTGAAAAAAAATATGAGTGAAACCGTAATTACTGCTACCAAACGGAACTCGAGCTCACGGAACGCACACCAGAATACCGGTAAGGCAGGTGAGTATCTTTCTAAATGAAGACCAACGTAGATTTTGATGAAAAATAAAGACATACAAATTCAATTTGTCTTTCGCGAAGAAAAGTATGTTGAAAATTTTACAAGTGTCTGAACGAAAAAAATATAGTTTTGAAGTTCTACATTGGCTAGGCGTACGCGCAGCCTGTCAAAAGACGCGTCTCCGAGCGAGCTAGAGATCCATATTGTTTCTGAAATTATTCCTGTTTTTGTTGTTGAAATTTGGACAAAAAACAAACTTTTCGACTGAAAAAAATTATGAGTGAAACCGTAATTACTGCTACCAAACGGAACTCGAGCTCACGGAACGCACACCAGAATACCGGTAAGGCAGGTGAGTATCTTTCTAAATGAAGACCAACGTAGATTTTGATGAAAAATAAAGACATACAAATTCAATTTGTCTTTCGCGAAGAAAAATATGTTGAAAATTTTACAAGTGTCTGAACGAAAAAAATATAGTTTTGAAGTTCTACATTGGCTAGGCGTACGCGCAGCCAGTCAAAAGACGCGTCTCCGAGCGAGCTAGCGATCCATGGTGTTTCTGAAATTATTCCTGTTTTTGTTGTTGAAATTTGGACAAAAAACTAACTTTTCGACTGAAAAAAAATATGAGTGAAACCGTAATTACTGCTACCAAACGGAACTCGAGCTCACGGAACGCACACCAGAATACCGGTAAGGCAGGTGAGTATCTTTCTCAATGAAGACCAACGTAGATTTTGATGAAAAATAAAGACATACAAATTTAATTTGTCTTTCGCGAAGAAAAGTATGTTGAAAATTTTACAAGTGTCTGAACGAAAAAAATATAGTTTTGAAGTTCTACATTGGCTAGGCGTACGCGCAGCCTGTCAAAAGACGCGTCTCCGAGCGAGCTAGAGATCCATATTGTTTCTGAAATTATTCCTGTTTTTGTTGTTGAAATTTGGACAAAAAACTAACTTTTCGACTGAAAAAAAATATGAGTGAAACCGTAATTACTGCTACCAAACGGAACTCGAGCTCACGGAACGCACACCAGAATACCGGTGAGGCAGGTGAGTATCTTTCTAAATGAAGACCAACGTAGATTTTGATGAAAAATAAAGACATACAAATTCAATTTGTCTTTCGCGAAGAAAAGTATGTTGAAAATTTTACAAGTGTCTGAACGAAAAAAATATAGTTTTGAAGTTCTACATTGGCTAGGCGTACGCGCAGCCTGTCAAAAGACGCGTCTCCGAGCGAGCTAGAGATCCATATTGTTTCTGAAATTATTCCTGTTTTTGTTGTTGAAATTTGGACAAAAAACTAACTTTTCGACTGAAAAAAAATATGAGTGAAACCGTAATTACTGCTACCAAACGGAACTCGAGCTCACGGAACGCACACCAGAATACCGGTAAGGCAGGTGAGTATCTTTCTAAATGAAGACCAACGTAGATTTTGATGAAAAATAAAGACATACAAATTCAATTTGTCTTTCGCGAAGAAAAGTATGTTGAAAATTTTACAAGTGTCTGAACGAAAAAAATATAGTTTTGAAGTTCTACATTGGCTAGGCGTACGCGCAGCCTGTCAAAAGACGCGTCTCCGAGCGAGCTAGAGATCCATATTGTTTCTGAAATTATTCCTGTTTTTGTTGTTGAAATTTGGACAAAAAACAAACTTTTCGACTGAAAAAAATTATGAGTGAAACCGTAATTACTGCTACCAAACGGAACTCGAGCTCACGGAACGCACACCAGAATACCGGTAAGGCAGGTGAGTATCTTTCTAAATGAAGACCAACGTAGATTTTGATGAAAAATAAAGACATACAAATTCAATTTGTCTTTCGCGAAGAAAAGTATGTTGAAAATTTTACAAGTGTCTGAACGAAAAAAATATAGTTTTGAAGTTCTACATTGGCTAGGCGTACGCGCAGCCTGTCAAAAGACGCGTCTCCGAGCGAGCTAGAGATCCATATTGTTTCTGAAATTATTCCTGTTTTTGTTGTTGAAATTTGGACAAAAAACAAACTTTTCGACTGAAAAAAATTATGAGTGAAACCGTAATTACTGCTACCAAACGGAACTCGAGCTCACGGAACGCACACCAGAATACCGGTAAGGCAGGTGAGTATCTTTCTAAATGAAGACCAACGTAGATTTTGATGAAAAATAAAGACATACAAATTCAATTTGTCTTTCGCGAAGAAAAGTATGTTGAAAATTTTACAAGTGTCTGAACGAAAAAAATATAGTTTTGAAGTTCTACATTGGCTAGGCGTACGCGCAGCCTGTCAAAAGACGCGTCTCCGAGCGAGCTAGAGATCCATATTGTTTCTGAAATTATTCCTGTTTTTGTTGTTGAAATTTGGACAAAAAACTAACTTTTCGACTGAAAAAAAATATGAGTGAAACCGTAATTACTGCTATCAAACGGAACTCGAGCTCACGGAACGCACACCAGAATACCGGTAAGGCAGGTGAGTATCTTTCTAAATGAAGACCAACGTAGATTTTGATGAAAAATAAAGACATACAAATTCAATTTGTCTTTCGCGAAGAAAAATATGTTGAAAATTTTACAAGTGTCTGAACGAAAAAAATATAGTTTTGAAGTTCTACATTGGCTAGGCGTACGCGCAGCCTGTCAAAAGACGCGTCTCCGAGCGAGCTAGAGATCCATATTGTTTCTGAAATTATTCCTGTTTTTGTTGTTGAAATTTGGACAAAAAACAAACTTTTCGACTGAAAAAAATTATGAGTGAAACCGTAATTACTGCTACCAAACGGAACTCGAGCTCACGGAACGCACACCAGAATACCGGTAAGGCAGGTGAGTATCTTTCTAAATGAAGACCAACGTAGATTTTGATGAAAAATAAAGACATACAAATTCAATTTGTCTTTCGCGAAGAAAAATATGTTGAAAATTTTACAAGTGTCTGAACGAAAAAAATATAGTTTTGAAGTTCTACATTGGCTAGGCGTACGCGCAGCCAGTCAAAAGACGCGTCTCCGAGCGAGCTAGCGATCCATGGTGTTTCTGAAATTATTCCTGTTTTTGTTGTTGAAATTTGGACAAAAAACTAACTTTTCGACTGAAAAAAAATATGAGTGAAACCGTAATTACTGCTACCAAACGGAACTCGAGCTCACGGAACGCACACCAGAATACCGGTAAGGCAGGTGAGTATCTTTCTCAATGAAGACCAAAGTAGATTTTGATGAAAAATAAAGACATACAAATTTAATTTGTCTTTCGCGAAGAAAAGTATGTTGAAAATTTTACAAGTGTCTGAACGAAAAAAATATAGTTTTGAAGTTCTACATTGGCTAGGCGTACGCGCAGCCTGTCAAAAGACGCGTCTCCGAGCGAGCTAGAGATCCATATTGTTTCTGAAATTATTCCTGTTTTTGTTGTTGAAATTTGGACAAAAAACTAACTTTTCGACTGAAAAAAAATATGAGTGAAACCGTAATTACTGCTACCAAACGGAACTCGAGCTCACGGAACGCACACCAGAATACCGGTAAGGCAGGTGAGTATCTTTCTAAATGAAGACCAACGTAGATTTTGATGAAAAATAAAGACATACAAATTCAATTTGTCTTTCGCGAAGAAAAGTATGTTGAAAATTTTACAAGTGTCTGAACGAAAAAAATATAGTTTTGAAGTTCTACATTGGCTAGGCGTACGCGCAGCCTGTCAAAAGACGCGTCTCCGAGCGAGCTAGAGATCCATATTGTTTCTGAAATTATTCCTGTTTTTGTTGTTGAAATTTGGACAAAAAACTAACTTTTCGACTGAAAAAAAATATGAGTGAAACCGTAATTACTGCTACCAAACGGAACTCGAGCTCACGGAACGCACACCAGAATACCGGTAAGGCAGGTGAGTATCTTTCTAAATGAAGACCAACGTAGATTTTGATGAAAAATAAAGACATACAAATTCAATTTGTCTTTCGCGAAGAAAAGTATGTTGAAAATTTTACAAGTGTCTGAACGAAAAAAATATAGTTTTGAAGTTCTACATTGGCTAGGCGTACGCGCAGCCTGTCAAAAGACGCGTCTCCGAGCGAGCTAGAGATCCATATTGTTTCTGAAATTATTCCTGTTTTTGTTGTTGAAATTTGGACAAAAAACAAACTTTTCGACTGAAAAAAATTATGAGTGAAACCGTAATTACTGCTACCAAACGGAACTCGAGCTCACGGAACGCACACCAGAATACCGGTAAGGCAGGTGAGTATCTTTCTAAATGAAGACCAACGTAGATTTTGATGAAAAATAAAGACATACAAATTCAATTTGTCTTTCGCGAAGAAAAGTATGTTGAAAATTTTACAAGTGTCTGAACGAAAAAAATATAGTTTTGAAGTTCTACATTGGCTAGGCGTACGCGCAGCCTGTCAAAAGACGCGTCTCCGAGCGAGCTAGAGATCCATATTGTTTCTGAAATTATTCCTGTTTTTGTTGTTGAAATTTGGACAAAAAACAAACTTTTCGACTGAAAAAAATTATGAGTGAAACCGTAATTACTGCTACCAAACGGAACTCGAGCTCACGGAACTCGAGCTCACGGAACGCACACCAGAATACCGGTAAGGCAGGTGAGTATCTTTCTAAATGAAGACCAACGTAGATTTTGATGAAAAATAAAGACATACAAATTCAATTTGTCTTTCGCGAAGAAAAGTATGTTGAAAATTTTACAAGTGTCTGAACGAAAAAAATATAGTTTTGAAGTTCTACATTGGCTAGGCGTACGCGCAGCCTGTCAAAAGACGCGTCTCCGAGCGAGCTAGAGATCCATATTGTTTCTGAAATTATTCCTGTTTTTGTTGTTGAAATTTGGACAAAAAACTAACTTTTCGACTGAAAAAAAATATGAGTGAAACCGTAATTACTGCTACCAAACGGAACTCGAGCTCACGGAACGCACACCAGAATACCGGTAAGGCAGGTGAGTATCTTTCTAAATGAAGACCAACGTAGATTTTGATGAAAAATAAAGACATACAAATTTAATTTGTCTTTCGCGAAGAAAAGTATGTTGAAAATTTTACAAGTGTCTGAACGAAAAAAATATAGTTTTGAAGTTCTACATTGGCTAGGCGTACGCGCAGCCTGTCAAAAGACGCGTCTCCGAGCGAGCTAGAGATCCATATTGTTTCTGAAATTATTCCTGTTTTTGTTGTTGAAATTTGGACAAAAAACTAACTTTTCGACTGAAAAAAAATATGAGTGAAACCGTAATTACTGCTACCAAACGGAACTCGAGCTCACGGAACGCACACCAGAATACCGGTAAGGCAGGTGAGTATCTTTCTAAATGAAGACCAACGTAGATTTTGATGAAAAATAAAGACATACAAATTTAATTTGTCTTTCGCGAAGAAAAGTATGTTGAAAATTTTACAAGTGTCTGAACGAAAAAAATATAGTTTTGAAGTTCTACATTGGCTAGGCGTACGCGCAGCCAGTCAAAAGACGCGTCTCCGAGCGAGCTAGCGATCCATGGTGTTTCTGAAATTATTCCTGTTTTTGTTGTTGAAATTTGGACAAAAAACTAACTTTTCGACTGAAAAAAAATATGAGTGAAACCGTAATTACTGCTACCAAACGGAACTCGAGCTCACGGAACGCACACCAGAATACCGGTAAGGCAGGTGAGTATCTTTCTAAATGAAGACCAACGTAGATTTTGATGAAAAATAAAGACATACAAATTCAATTTGTCTTTCGCGAAGAAAAGTATGTTGAAAATTTTACAAGTGTCTGAACGAAAAAAATATAGTTTTGAAGTTCTACATTGGCTAGGCGTACGCGCAGCCTGTCAAAAGACGCGTCTCCGAGCGAGCTAGAGATCCATATTGTTTCTGAAATTATTCCTGTTTTTGTTGTTGAAATTTGGACAAAAAACAAACTTTTCGACTGAAAAAAATTATGAGTGAAACCGTAATTACTGCTACCAAACGGAACTCGAGCTCACGGAACTCGAGCTCACGGAACGCACACCAGAATACCGGTAAGGCAGGTGAGTATCTTTCTAAATGAAGACCAACGTAGATTTTGATGAAAAATAAAGACATACAAATTCAATTTGTCTTTCGCGAAGAAAAGTATGTTGAAAATTTTACAAGTGTCTGAACGAAAAAAATATAGTTTTGAAGTTCTACATTGGCTAGGCGTACGCGCAGCCTGTCAAAAGACGCGTCTCCGAGCGAGCTAGAGATCCATATTGTTTCTGAAATTATTCCTGTTTTTGTTGTTGAAATTTGGACAAAAAACAAACTTTTCGACTGAAAAAAATTATGAGTGAAACCGTAATTACTGCTACCAAACGGAACTCGAGCTCACGGAACGCACACCAGAATACCGGTAAGGCAGGTGAGTATCTTTCTAAATGAAGACCAACGTAGATTTTGATGAAAAATAAAGACATACAAATTCAATTTGTCTTTCGCGAAGAAAAATATGTTGAAAATTTTACAAGTGTCTGAACGAAAAAAATATAGTTTTGAAGTTCTACATTGGCTAGGCGTACGCGCAGCCAGTCAAAAGACGCGTCTCCGAGCGAGCTAGCGATCCATGGTGTTTCTGAAATTATTCCTGTTTTTGTTGTTGAAATTTGGACAAAAAACTAACTTTTCAACTGAAAAAAAATATGAGTGAAACCGTAATTACTGCTACCAAACGGAACTCGAGCTCACGGAACGCACACCAGAATACCGGTAAGGCAGGTGAGTATCTTTCTAAATGAAGACCAACGTAGATTTTGATGAAAAATAAAGACATACAAATTCAATTTGTCTTTCGCGAAGAAAAGTATGTTGAAAATTTTACAAGTGTCTGAACGAAAAAAATATAGTTTTGAAGTTCTACATTGGCTAGGCGTACGCGCAGCCTGTCAAAAGACGCGTCTCCGAGCGAGCTAGAGATCCATATTGTTTCTGAAATTATTCCTGTTTTTGTTGTTGAAATTTGGACAAAAAACTAACTTTTCGACTGAAAAAAAATATGAGTGAAACCGTAATTACGGCTACCAAACGGAACTCGAGCTCACGGAACGCACACCAGAATACCGGTAAGGCAGGTGAGTATCTTTCTAAATGAAGACCAACGTAGATTTTGATGAAAAATAAAGACATACAAATTTAATTTGTCTTTCGCGAAGAAAAGTATGTTGAAAATTTTACAAGTGTCTGAACGAAAAAAATATAGTTTTGAAGTTCTACATTGGCTAGGCGTACGCGCAGCCTGTCAAAAGACGCGTCTCCGAGCGAGCTAGAGATCCATATTGTTTCTGAAATTATTCCTGTTTTTGTTGTTGAAATTTGGACAAAAAACTAACTTTTCGACTGAAAAAAAATATGAGTGAAACCGTAATTACTGCTACCAAACGGAACTCGAGCTCACGGAACGCACACCAGAATACCGGTAAGGCAGGTGAGTATCTTTCTAAATGAAGACCAACGTAGATTTTGATGAAAAATAAAGACATACAAATTTAATTTGTCTTTCGCGAAGAAAAGTATGTTGAAAATTTTACAAGTGTCTGAACGAAAAAAATATAGTTTTGAAGTTCTACATTGGCTAGGCGTACGCGCAGCCAGTCAAAAGACGCGTCTCCGAGCGAGCTAGCGATCCATGGTGTTTCTGAAATTATTCCTGTTTTTGTTGTTGAAATTTGGACAAAAAACTAACTTTTCGACTGAAAAAAAATATGAGTGAAACCGTAATTACTGCTACCAAACGGAACTCGAGCTCACGGAACGCACACCAGAATACCGGTAAGGCAGGTGAGTATCTTTCTAAATGAAGACCAACGTAGATTTTGATGAAAAATAAAGACATACAAATTCAATTTGTCTTTCGCGAAGAAAAGTATGTTGAAAATTTTACAAGTGTCTGAACGAAAAAAATATAGTTTTGAAGTTCTACATTGGCTAGGCGTACGCGCAGCCTGTCAAAAGACGCGTCTCCGAGCGAGCTAGAGATCCATATTGTTTCTGAAATTATTCCTGTTTTTGTTGTTGAAATTTGGACAAAAAACAAACTTTTCGACTGAAAAAAATTATGAGTGAAACCGTAATTACTGCTACCAAACGGAACTCGAGCTCACGGAACTCGAGCTCACGGAACGCACACCAGAATACCGGTAAGGCAGGTGAGTATCTTTCTAAATGAAGACCAACGTAGATTTTGATGAAAAATAAAGACATACAAATTCAATTTGTCTTTCGCGAAGAAAAGTATGTTGAAAATTTTACAAGTGTCTGAACGAAAAAAATATAGTTTTGAAGTTCTACATTGGCTAGGCGTACGCGCAGCCTGTCAAAAGACGCGTCTCCGAGCGAGCTAGAGATCCATATTGTTTCTGAAATTATTCCTGTTTTTGTTGTTGAAATTTGGACAAAAAACAAACTTTTCGACTGAAAAAAATTATGAGTGAAACCGTAATTACTGCTACCAAACGGAACTCGAGCTCACGGAACGCACACCAGAATACCGGTAAGGCAGGTGAGTATCTTTCTAAATGAAGACCAACGTAGATTTTGATGAAAAATAAAGACATACAAATTCAATTTGTCTTTCGCGAAGAAAAATATGTTGAAAATTTTACAAGTGTCTGAACGAAAAAAATATAGTTTTGAAGTTCTACATTGGCTAGGCGTACGCGCAGCCAGTCAAAAGACGCGTCTCCGAGCGAGCTAGCGATCCATGGTGTTTCTGAAATTATTCCTGTTTTTGTTGTTGAAATTTGGACAAAAAACTAACTTTTCAACTGAAAAAAAATATGAGTGAAACCGTAATTACTGCTACCAAACGGAACTCGAGCTCACGGAACGCACACCAGAATACCGGTAAGGCAGGTGAGTATCTTTCTAAATGAAGACCAACGTAGATTTTGATGAAAAATAAAGACATACAAATTCAATTTGTCTTTCGCGAAGAAAAGTATGTTGAAAATTTTACAAGTGTCTGAACGAAAAAAATATAGTTTTGAAGTTCTACATTGGCTAGGCGTACGCGCAGCCTGTCAAAAGACGCGTCTCCGAGCGAGCTAGAGATCCATATTGTTTCTGAAATTATTCCTGTTTTTGTTGTTGAAATTTGGACAAAAAACTAACTTTTCGACTGAAAAAAAATATGAGTGAAACCGTAATTACTGCTACCAAACGGAACTCGAGCTCACGGAACGCACACCAGAATACCGGTAAGGCAGGTGAGTATCTTTCTAAATGAAGACCAACGTAGATTTTGATGAAAAATAAAGACATACAAATTCAATTTGTCTTTCGCGAAGAAAAGTATGTTGAAAATTTTACAAGTGTCTGAACGAAAAAAATATAGTTTTGAAGTTCTACATTGGCTAGGCGTACGCGCAGCCTGTCAAAAGACGCGTCTCCGAGCGAGCTAGAGATCCATATTGTTTCTGAAATTATTCCTGTTTTTGTTGTTGAAATTTGGACAAAAAACAAACTTTTCGACTGAAAAAAATTATGAGTGAAACCGTAATTACTGCTACCAAACGGAACTCGAGCTCACGGAACTCGAGCTCACGAAACGCACACCAGAATACCGGTAAGGCAGGTGAGTATCTTTCTAAATGAAGACCAACGTAGATTTTGATGAAAAATAAAGACATACAAATTCAATTTGTCTTTCGCGAAGAAAAGTATGTTGAAAATTTTACAAGTGTCTGAACGAAAAAAATATAGTTTTGAAGTTCTACATTGGCTAGGCGTACGCGCAGCCTGTCAAAAGACGCGTCTCCGAGCGAGCTAGAGATCCATATTGTTTCTGAAATTATTCCTGTTTTTGTTGTTGAAATTTGGACAAAAAACTAACTTTTCGACTGAAAAAAAATATGAGTGAAACCGTAATTACTGCTATCAAACGGAACTCGAGCTCACGGAACGCACACCAGAATACCGGTAAGGCAGGTGAGTATCTTTCTAAATGAAGACCAACGTAGATTTTGATGAAAAATAAAGACATACAAATTCAATTTGTCTTTCGCGAAGAAAAGTATGTTGAAAATTTTACAAGTGTCTGAACGAAAAAAATATAGTTTTGAAGTTCTACATTGGCTAGGCGTACGCGCAGCCTGTCAAAAGACGCGTCTCCGAGCGAGCTAGAGATCCATATTGTTTCTGAAATTATTCCTGTTTTTGTTGTTGAAATTTGGACAAAAAACTAACTTTTCGACTGAAAAAAAATATGAGTGAAACCGTAATTACTGCTACCAAACGGAACTCGAGCTCACGGAACGCACACCAGAATACCGGTAAGGCAGGTGAGTATCTTTCTAAATGAAGACCAACGTAGATTTTGATGAAAAATAAAGACATACAAATTCAATTTGTCTTTCGCGAAGAAAAGTATGTTGAAAATTTTACAAGTGTCTGAACGAAAAAAATATAGTTTTGAAGTTCTACATTGGCTAGGCGTACGCGCAGCCTGTCAAAAGACGCGTCTCCGAGCGAGCTAGAGATCCATATTGTTTCTGAAATTATTCCTGTTTTTGTTGTTGAAATTTGGACAAAAAACAAACTTTTCGACTGAAAAAAATTATGAGTGAAACCGTAATTACTGCTACCAAACGGAACTCGAGCTCACGGAACGCACACCAGAATACCGGTAAGGCAGGTGAGTATCTTTCTAAATGAAGACCAACGTAGATTTTGATGAAAAATAAAGACATACAAATTCAATTTGTCTTTCGCGAAGAAAAGTATGTTGAAAATTTTACAAGTGTCTGAACGAAAAAAATATAGTTTTGAAGTTCTACATTGGCTAGGCGTACGCGCAGCCTGTCAAAAGACGCGTCTCCGAGCGAGCTAGAGATCCATATTGTTTCTGAAATTATTCCTGTTTTTGTTGTTGAAATTTGGACAAAAAACAAACTTTTCGACTGAAAAAAATTATGAGTGAAACCGTAATTACTGCTACCAAACGGAACTCGAGCTCACGGAACTCGAGCTCACGGAACGCACACCAGAATACCGGTAAGGCAGGTGAGTATCTTTCTAAATGAAGACCAACGTAGATTTTGATGAAAAATAAAGACATACAAATTCAATTTGTCTTTCGCGAAGAAAAGTATGTTGAAAATTTTACAAGTGTCTGAACGAAAAAAATATAGTTTTGAAGTTCTACATTGGCTAGGCGTACGCGCAGCCTGTCAAAAGACGCGTCTCCGAGCGAGCTAGAGATCCATATTGTTTCTGAAATTATTCCTGTTTTTGTTGTTGAAATTTGGACAAAAAACTAACTTTTCGACTGAAAAAAAATATGAGTGAAACCGTAATTACTGCTATCAAACGGAACTCGAGCTCACGGAACGCACACCAGAATACCGGTAAGGCAGGTGAGTATCTTTCTAAATGAAGACCAACGTAGATTTTGATGAAAAATAAAGACATACAAATTCAATTTGTCTTTCGCGAAGAAAAATATGTTGAAAATTTTACAAGTGTCTGAACGAAAAAAATATAGTTTTGAAGTTCTACATTGGCTAGGCGTACGCGCAGCCAGTCAAAAGACGCGTCTCCGAGCGAGCTAGCGATCCATGGTGTTTCTGAAATTATTCCTGTTTTTGTTGTTGAAATTTGGACAAAAAACTAACTTTTCAACTGAAAAAAAATATGAGTGAAACCATAATTACTGCTACCAAACGGAACTCGAGCTCACGGAACACACACCAGAATACCGGTAAGGCAGGTGAGTATCTTTCTAAATGAAGACCAACGTAGATTTTGATGAAAAATAAAGACATACAAATTCAATTTGTCTTTCGCGAAGAAAAGTATGTTGAAAATTTTACAAGTGTCTGAACGAAAAAAATATAGTTTTGAAGTTCTACATTGGCTAGGCGTACGCGCAGCCTGTCAAAAGACGCGTCTCCGAGCGAGCTAGAGATCCATATTGTTTCTGAAATTATTCCTGTTTTTGTTGTTGAAATTTGGACAAAAAACTAACTTTTCGACTGAAAAAAAATATGAGTGAAACCGTAATTACTGCTACCAAACGGAACTCGAGCTCACGGAACGCACACCAGAATACCGGTAAGGCAGGTGAGTATCTTTCTAAATGAAGACCAACGTAGATTTTGATGAAAAATAAAGACATACAAATTCAATTTGTCTTTCGCGAAGAAAAGTATGTTGAAAATTTTACAAGTGTCTGAACGAAAAAAATATAGTTTTGAAGTTCTACATTGGCTAGGCGTACGCGCAGCCTGTCAAAAGACGCGTCTCCGAGCGAGCTAGAGATCCATATTGTTTCTGAAATTATTCCTGTTTTTGTTGTTGAAATTTGGACAAAAAACTAACTTTTCGACTGAAAAAAATTATGAGTGAAACCGTAATTACTGCTACCAAACGGAACTCGAGCTCACGGAACGCACACCAGAATACCGGTAAGGCAGGTGAGTATCTTTCTAAATGAAGACCAACGTAGATTTTGATGAAAAATAAAGACATACAAATTCAATTTGTCTTTCGCGAAGAAAAGTATGTTGAAAATTTTACAAGTGTCTGAACGAAAAAAATATAGTTTTGAAGTTCTACATTGGCTAGGCGTACGCGCAGCCTGTCAAAAGACGCGTCTCCGAGCGAGCTAGAGATCCATATTGTTTCTGAAATTATTCCTGTTTTTGTTGTTGAAATTTGGACAAAAAACTAACTTTTCGACTGAAAAAAATTATGAGTGAAACCGTAATTACTGCTACCAAACGGAACTCGAGCTCACGGAACGCACACCAGAATACCGGTAAGGCAGGTGAGTATCTTTCTAAATGAAGACCAACGTAGATTTTGATGAAAAATAAAGACATACAAATTCAATTTGTCTTTCGCGAAGAAAAGTATGTTGAAAATTTTACAAGTGTCTGAACGAAAAAAATATAGTTTTGAAGTTCTACATTGGCTAGGCGTACGCGCAGCCTGTCAAAAGACGCGTCTCCGAGCGAGCTAGAGATCCATATTGTTTCTGAAATTATTCCTGTTTTTGTTGTTGAAATTTGGACAAAAAACTAACTTTTCGACTGAAAAAAATTATGAGTGAAACCGTAATTACTGCTACCAAACGGAACTCGAGCTCACGGAACGCACACCAGAATACCGGTAAGGCAGGTGAGTATCTTTCTAAATGAAGACCAACGTAGATTTTGATGAAAAATAAAGACATACAAATTCAATTTGTCTTTCTGAAATTATTCCTGTTTTTGTTGTTGAAATTTGGACATAAAACTAACTTTTCGACTGAAAAAAAATATGAGTGAAACCGTAATTACTGCTACCAAACGGAACTCGAGCTCACGGAACGCACACCAGAATACCGTTAAGGCAGGTGAGTATCTTTCTAAATGAAGACCAACGTAGATTTTGATGAAAAATAAAGACATACAAATTCAATTTGTCTTTCGCGAAGAAAAGTATGTTGAAAATTTTACAAGTGTCTGAACGAAAAAAATATAGTTTTGAAGTTCTACATTGGCTAGGCGTACGCGCAGCCTGTCAAAAGACGCGTCTCCGAGCGAGCTAGAGATCCATATTGTTTCTGAAATTATTCCTGTTTTTGTTGTTGAAATTTGGACAAAAAACTAACTTTTCGACTGAAAAAAAATATGAGTGAAACCGTAATTACTGCTACCAAACGGAACTCGAGCTCACGGAACGCACACCAGAATACCGGTAAGGCAGGTGAGTATCTTTCTAAATGAAGACCAACGTAGATTTTGATGAAAAATAAAGACATACAAATTCAATTTGTCTTTCGCGAAGAAAAGTATGTTGAAAATTTTACAAGTGTCTGAACGAAAAAAATATAGTTTTGAAGTTCTACATTGGCTAGGCGTACGCGCAGCCAGTCAAAAGACGCGTCTCCGAGCGAGCTAGAGATCCATATTGTTTCTGAAATTATTCCTGTTTTTGTTGTTGAAATTTGGACAAAAAACTAACTTTTCGACTGAAAAAAAATATGAGTGAAACCGTAATTACTGCTACCAAACGGAACTCGAGCTCACGGAACGCACACCAGAATACCGGTAAGGCAGGTGAGTATCTTTCTAAATGAAGACCAACGTAGATTTTGATGAAAAATAAAGACATACAAATTCAATTTGTCTTTCGCGAAGAAAAGTATGTTGAAAATTTTACAAGTGTCTGAACGAAAAAAATATAGTTTTGAAGTTCTACATTGGCTAGGCGTACGCGCAGCCTGTCAAAAGACGCGTCTCCGAGCGAGCTAGAGATCCATATTGTTTCTGAAATTATTCCTGTTTTTGTTGTTGAAATTTGGACAAAAAACAAACTTTTCGACTGAAAAAAAATATGAGTGAAACCGTAATTACTGCTACCAAACGGAACTCGAGCTCACGGAACGCACACCAGAATACCGGTAAGGCAGGTGAGTATCTTTCTAAATGAAGACCAACGTAGATTTTGATGAAAAATAAAGACATACAAATTCAATTTGTCTTTCGCGAAGAAAAGTATGTTGAAAATTTTACAAGTGTCTGAACGAAAAAAATATAGTTTTGAAGTTCTACATTGGCTAGGCGTACGCGCAGCCTGTCAAAAGACGCGTCTCCGAGCGAGCTAGAGATCCATATTGTTTCTGAAATTATTCCTGTTTTTGTTGTTGAAATTTGGACAAAAAACTAACTTTTCGACTGAAAAAAAATATGAGTGAAACCGTAATTACTGCTACCAAACGGAACTCGAGCTCACGGAACGCACACCAGAATACCGGTAAGGCAGGTGAGTATCTTTCTAAATGAAGACCAACGTAGATTTTGATGAAAAATAAAGACATACAAATTCAATTTGTCTTTCGCGAAGAAAAGTATGTTGAAAATTTTACAAGTGTCTGAACGAAAAAAATATAGTTTTGAAGTTCTACATTGGCTAGGCGTACGCGCAGCCTGTCAAAAGACGCGTCTCCGAGCGAGCTAGAGATCCATATTGTTTCTGAAATTATTCCTGTTTTTGTTGTTGAAATTTGGACAAAAAACAAACTTTTCGACTGAAAAAAATTATGAGTGAAACCGTAATTACTGCTACCAAACGGAACTCGAGCTCACGGAACGCACACCAGAATACCGGTAAGGCAGGTGAGTATCTTTCTAAATGAAGACCAACGTAGATTTTGATGAAAAATAAAGACATACAAATTCAATTTGTCTTTCGCGAAGAAAAGTATGTTGAAAATTTTACAAGTGTCTGAACGAAAAAAATATAGTTTTGAAGTTCTACATTGGCTAGGCGTACGCGCAGCCTGTCAAAAGACGCGTCTCCGAGCGAGCTAGAGATCCATATTGTTTCTGAAATTATTCCTGTTTTTGTTGTTGAAATTTGGACAAAAAACAAACTTTTCGACTGAAAAAAATTATGAGTGAAACCGTAATTACTGCTACCAAACGGAACTCGAGCTCACGGAACTCGAGCTCACGGAACGCACACCAGAATACCGGTAAGGCAGGTGAGTATCTTTCTAAATGAAGACCAACGTAGATTTTGATGAAAAATAAAGACATACAAATTCAATTTGTCTTTCGCGAAGAAAAGTATGTTGAAAATTTTACAAGTGTCTGAACGAAAAAAATATAGTTTTGAAGTTCTACATTGGCTAGGCGTACGCGCAGCCTGTCAAAAGACGCGTCTCCGAGCGAGCTAGAGATCCATATTGTTTCTGAAATTATTCCTGTTTTTGTTGTTGAAATTTGGACAAAAAACTAACTTTTCGACTGAAAAAAAATATGAGTGAAACCGTAATTACTGCTACCAAACGGAACTCGAGCTCACGGAACGCACACCAGAATACCGGTAAGGCAGGTGAGTATCTTTCTAAATGAAGACCAACGTAGATTTTGATGAAAAATAAAGACATACAAATTTAATTTGTCTTTCGCGAAGAAAAGTATGTTGAAAATTTTACAAGTGTCTGAACGAAAAAAATATAGTTTTGAAGTTCTACATTGGCTAGGCATACGCGCAGCCTGTCAAAAGACGCGTCTCCGAGCGAGCTAGAGATCCATATTGTTTCTGAAATTATTCCTGTTTTTGTTGTTGAAATTTGGACAAAAAACTAACTTTTCGACTGAAAAAAAATATGAGTGAAACCGTAATTACTGCTACCAAACGGAACTCGAGCTCACGGAACGCACACCAGAATACCGGTAAGGCAGGTGAGTATCTTTCTAAATGAAGACCAACGTAGATTTTGATGAAAAATAAAGACATACAAATTTAATTTGTCTTTCGCGAAGAAAAGTATGTTGAAAATTTTACAAGTGTCTGAACGAAAAAAATATAGTTTTGAAGTTCTACATTGGCTAGGCGTACGCGCAGCCAGTCAAAAGACGCGTCTCCGAGCGAGCTAGCGATCCATGGTGTTTCTGAAATTATTCCTGTTTTTGTTGTTGAAATTTGGACAAAAAACTAACTTTTCGACTGAAAAAAAATATGAGTGAAACCGTAATTACTGCTACCAAACGGAACTCGAGCTCACGGAACGCACACCAGAATACCGGTAAGGCAGGTGAGTATCTTTCTAAATGAAGACCAACGTAGATTTTGATGAAAAATAAAGACATACAAATTCAATTTGTCTTTCGCGAAGAAAAGTATGTTGAAAATTTTACAAGTGTCTGAACGAAAAAAATATAGTTTTGAAGTTCTACATTGGCTAGGCGTACGCGCAGCCTGTCAAAAGACGCGTCTCCGAGCGAGCTAGAGATCCATATTGTTTCTGAAATTATTCCTGTTTTTGTTGTTGAAATTTGGACAAAAAACAAACTTTTCGACTGAAAAAAATTATGAGTGAAACCGTAATTACTGCTACCAAACGGAACTCGAGCTCACGGAACTCGAGCTCACGGAACGCACACCAGAATACCGGTAAGGCAGGTGAGTATCTTTCTAAATGAAGACCAACGTAGATTTTGATGAAAAATAAAGACATACAAATTCAATTTGTCTTTCGCGAAGAAAAGTATGTTGAAAATTTTACAAGTGTCTGAACGAAAAAAATATAGTTTTGAAGTTCTACATTGGCTAGGCGTACGCGCAGCCTGTCAAAAGACGCGTCTCCGAGCGAGCTAGAGATCCATATTGTTTCTGAAATTATTCCTGTTTTTGTTGTTGAAATTTGGACAAAAAACAAACTTTTCGACTGAAAAAAATTATGAGTGAAACCGTAATTACTGCTACCAAACGGAACTCGAGCTCACGGAACGCACACCAGAATACCGGTAAGGCAGGTGAGTATCTTTCTAAATGAAGACCAACGTAGATTTTGATGAAAAATAAAGACATACAAATTCAATTTGTCTTTCGCGAAGAAAAATATGTTGAAAATTTTACAAGTGTCTGAACGAAAAAAATATAGTTTTGAAGTTCTACATTGGCTAGGCGTACGCGCAGCCAGTCAAAAGACGCGTCTCCGAGCGAGCTAGCGATCCATGGTGTTTCTGAAATTATTCCTGTTTTTGTTGTTGAAATTTGGACAAAAAACTAACTTTTCAACTGAAAAAAAATATGAGTGAAACCGTAATTACTGCTACCAAACGGAACTCGAGCTCACGGAACGCACACCAGAATACCGGTAAGGCAGGTGAGTATCTTTCTAAATGAAGACCAACGTAGATTTTGATGAAAAATAAAGACATACAAATTCAATTTGTCTTTCGCGAAGAAAAGTATGTTGAAAATTTTACAAGTGTCTGAACGAAAAAAATATAGTTTTGAAGTTCTACATTGGCTAGGCGTACGCGCAGCCTGTCAAAAGACGCGTCTCCGAGCGAGCTAGAGATCCATATTGTTTCTGAAATTATTCCTGTTTTTGTTGTTGAAATTTGGACAAAAAACTAACTTTTCGACTGAAAAAAAATATGAGTGAAACCGTAATTACTGCTACCAAACGGAACTCGAGCTCACGGAACGCACACCAGAATACCGGTAAGGCAGGTGAGTATCTTTCTAAATGAAGACCAACGTAGATTTTGATGAAAAATAAAGACATACAAATTCAATTTGTCTTTCGCGAAGAAAAGTATGTTGAAAATTTTACAAGTGTCTGAACGAAAAAAATATAGTTTTGAAGTTCTACATTGGCTAGGCGTACGCGCAGCCTGTCAAAAGACGCGTCTCCGAGCGAGCTAGAGATCCATATTGTTTCTGAAATTATTCCTGTTTTTGTTGTTGAAATTTGGACAAAAAACAAACTTTTCGACTGAAAAAAATTATGAGTGAAACCGTAATTACTGCTACCAAACGGAACTCGAGCTCACGGAACTCGAGCTCACGAAACGCACACCAGAATACCGGTAAGGCAGGTGAGTATCTTTCTAAATGAAGACCAACGTAGATTTTGATGAAAAATAAAGACATACAAATTCAATTTGTCTTTCGCGAAGAAAAGTATGTTGAAAATTTTACAAGTGTCTGAACGAAAAAAATATAGTTTTGAAGTTCTACATTGGCTAGGCGTACGCGCAGCCTGTCAAAAGACGCGTCTCCGAGCGAGCTAGAGATCCATATTGTTTCTGAAATTATTCCTGTTTTTGTTGTTGAAATTTGGACAAAAAACTAACTTTTCGACTGAAAAAAAATATGAGTGAAACCGTAATTACTGCTATCAAACGGAACTCGAGCTCACGGAACGCACACCAGAATACCGGTAAGGCAGGTGAGTATCTTTCTAAATGAAGACCAACGTAGATTTTGATGAAAAATAAAGACATACAAATTCAATTTGTCTTTCGCGAAGAAAAGTATGTTGAAAATTTTACAAGTGTCTGAACGAAAAAAATATAGTTTTGAAGTTCTACATTGGCTAGGCGTACGCGCAGCCTGTCAAAAGACGCGTCTCCGAGCGAGCTAGAGATCCATATTGTTTCTGAAATTATTCCTGTTTTTGTTGTTGAAATTTGGACAAAAAACTAACTTTTCGACTGAAAAAAAATATGAGTGAAACCGTAATTACTGCTACCAAACGGAACTCGAGCTCACGGAACGCACACCAGAATACCGGTAAGGCAGGTGAGTATCTTTCTAAATGAAGACCAACGTAGATTTTGATGAAAAATAAAGACATACAAATTCAATTTGTCTTTCGCGAAGAAAAGTATGTTGAAAATTTTACAAGTGTCTGAACGAAAAAAATATAGTTTTGAAGTTCTACATTGGCTAGGCGTACGCGCAGCCTGTCAAAAGACGCGTCTCCGAGCGAGCTAGAGATCCATATTGTTTCTGAAATTATTCCTGTTTTTGTTGTTGAAATTTGGACAAAAAACAAACTTTTCGACTGAAAAAAATTATGAGTGAAACCGTAATTACTGCTACCAAACGGAACTCGAGCTCACGGAACGCACACCAGAATACCGGTAAGGCAGGTGAGTATCTTTCTAAATGAAGACCAACGTAGATTTTGATGAAAAATAAAGACATACAAATTCAATTTGTCTTTCGCGAAGAAAAGTATGTTGAAAATTTTACAAGTGTCTGAACGAAAAAAATATAGTTTTGAAGTTCTACATTGGCTAGGCGTACGCGCAGCCTGTCAAAAGACGCGTCTCCGAGCGAGCTAGAGATCCATATTGTTTCTGAAATTATTCCTGTTTTTGTTGTTGAAATTTGGACAAAAAACAAACTTTTCGACTGAAAAAAATTATGAGTGAAACCGTAATTACTGCTACCAAACGGAACTCGAGCTCACGGAACTCGAGCTCACGGAACGCACACCAGAATACCGGTAAGGCAGGTGAGTATCTTTCTAAATGAAGACCAACGTAGATTTTGATGAAAAATAAAGACATACAAATTCAATTTGTCTTTCGCGAAGAAAAGTATGTTGAAAATTTTACAAGTGTCTGAACGAAAAAAATATAGTTTTGAAGTTCTACATTGGCTAGGCGTACGCGCAGCCTGTCAAAAGACGCGTCTCCGAGCGAGCTAGAGATCCATATTGTTTCTGAAATTATTCCTGTTTTTGTTGTTGAAATTTGGACAAAAAACTAACTTTTCGACTGAAAAAAAATATGAGTGAAACCGTAATTACTGCTATCAAACGGAACTCGAGCTCACGGAACGCACACCAGAATACCGGTAAGGCAGGTGAGTATCTTTCTAAATGAAGACCAACGTAGATTTTGATGAAAAATAAAGACATACAAATTCAATTTTTCTTTCGCGAAGAAAAATATGTTGAAAATTTTACAAGTGTCTGAACGAAAAAAATATAGTTTTGAAGTTCTACATTGGCTAGGCGTACGCGCAGCCAGTCAAAAGACGCGTCTCCGAGCGAGCTAGCGATCCATGGTGTTTCTGAAATTATTCCTGTTTTTGTTGTTGAAATTTGGACAAAAAACTAACTTTTCAACTGAAAAAAAATATGAGTGAAACCATAATTACTGCTACCAAACGGAACTCGAGCTCACGGAACGCACACCAGAATACCGGTAAGGCAGGTGAGTATCTTTCTAAATGAAGACCAACGTAGATTTTGATGAAAAATAAAGACATACAAATTCAATTTGTCTTTCGCGAAGAAAAGTATGTTGAAAATTTTACAAGTGTCTGAACGAAAAAAATATAGTTTTGAAGTTCTACATTGGCTAGGCGTACGCGCAGCCTGTCAAAAGACGCGTCTCCGAGCGAGCTAGAGATCCATATTGTTTCTGAAATTATTCCTGTTTTTGTTGTTGAAATTTGGACAAAAAACTAACTTTTCGACTGAAAAAAAATATGAGTGAAACCGTAATTACTGCTACCAAACGGAACTCGAGCTCACGGAACGCACACCAGAATACCGGTAAGGCAGGTGAGTATCTTTCTAAATGAAGACCAACGTAGATTTTGATGAAAAATAAAGACATACAAATTCAATTTGTCTTTCGCGAAGAAAAGTATGTTGAAAATTTTACAAGTGTCTGAACGAAAAAAATATAGTTTTGAAGTTCTACATTGGCTAGGCGTACGCGCAGCCTGTCAAAAGACGCGTCTCCGAGCGAGCTAGAGATCCATATTGTTTCTGAAATTATTCCTGTTTTTGTTGTTGAAATTTGGACAAAAAACTAACTTTTCGACTGAAAAAAATTATGAGTGAAACCGTAATTACTGCTACCAAACGGAACTCGAGCTCACGGAACGCACACCAGAATACCGGTAAGGCAGGTGAGTATCTTTCTAAATGAAGACCAACGTAGATTTTGATGAAAAATAAAGACATACAAATTCAATTTGTCTTTCGCGAAGAAAAGTATGTTGAAAATTTTACAAGTGTCTGAACGAAAAAAATATAGTTTTGAAGTTCTACATTGGCTAGGCGTACGCGCAGCCTGTCAAAAGACGCGTCTCCGAGCGAGCTAGAGATCCATATTGTTTCTGAAATTATTCCTGTTTTTGTTGTTGAAATTTGGACAAAAAACTAACTTTTCGACTGAAAAAAATTATGAGTGAAACCGTAATTACTGCTACCAAACGGAACTCGAGCTCACGGAACGCACACCAGAATACCGGTAAGGCAGGTGAGTATCTTTCTAAATGAAGACCAACGTAGATTTTGATGAAAAATAAAGACATACAAATTCAATTTGTCTTTCGCGAAGAAAAGTATGTTGAAAATTTTACAAGTGTCTGAACGAAAAAAATATAGTTTTGAAGTTCTACATTGGCTAGGCGTACGCGCAGCCTGTCAAAAGACGCGTCTCCGAGCGAGCTAGAGATCCATATTGTTTCTGAAATTATTCCTGTTTTTGTTGTTGAAATTTGGACAAAAAACTAACTTTTCGACTGAAAAAAATTATGAGTGAAACCGTAATTACTGCTACCAAACGGAACTCGAGCTCACGGAACGCACACCAGAATACCGGTAAGGCAGGTGAGTATCTTTCTAAATGAAGACCAACGTAGATTTTGATGAAAAATAAAGACATACAAATTCAATTTGTCTTTCTGAAATTATTCCTGTTTTTGTTGTTGAAATTTGGACATAAAACTAACTTTTCGACTGAAAAAAAATATGAGTGAAACCGTAATTACTGCTACCAAACGGAACTCGAGCTCACGGAACGCACACCAGAATACCGTTAAGGCAGGTGAGTATCTTTCTAAATGAAGACCAACGTAGATTTTGATGAAAAATAAAGACATACAAATTCAATTTGTCTTTCGCGAAGAAAAGTATGTTGAAAATTTTACAAGTGTCTGAACGAAAAAAATATAGTTTTGAAGTTCTACATTGGCTAGGCGTACGCGCAGCCTGTCAAAAGACGCGTCTCCGAGCGAGCTAGAGATCCATATTGTTTCTGAAATTATTCCTGTTTTTGTTGTTGAAATTTGGACAAAAAACTAACTTTTCGACTGAAAAAAAATATGAGTGAAACCGTAATTACTGCTACCAAACGGAACTCGAGCTCACGGAACGCACACCAGAATACCGGTAAGGCAGGTGAGTATCTTTCTAAATGAAGACCAACGTAGATTTTGATGAAAAATAAAGACATACAAATTCAATTTGTCTTTCGCGAAGAAAAGTATGTTGAAAATTTTACAAGTGTCTGAACGAAAAAAATATAGTTTTGAAGTTCTACATTGGCTAGGCGTACGCGCAGCCAGTCAAAAGACGCGTCTCCGAGCGAGCTAGAGATCCATATTGTTTCTGAAATTATTCCTGTTTTTGTTGTTGAAATTTGGACAAAAAACTAACTTTTCGACTGAAAAAAAATATGAGTGAAACCGTAATTACTGCTACCAAACGGAACTCGAGCTCACGGAACGCACACCAGAATACCGGTAAGGCAGGTGAGTATCTTTCTAAATGAAGACCAACGTAGATTTTGATGAAAAATAAAGACATACAAATTCAATTTGTCTTTCGCGAAGAAAAGTATGTTGAAAATTTTACAAGTGTCTGAACGAAAAAAATATAGTTTTGAAGTTCTACATTGGCTAGGCGTACGCGCAGCCTGTCAAAAGACGCGTCTCCGAGCGAGCTAGAGATCCATATTGTTTCTGAAATTATTCCTGTTTTTGTTGTTGAAATTTGGACAAAAAACAAACTTTTCGACTGAAAAAAAATATGAGTGAAACCGTAATTACTGCTACCAAACGGAACTCGAGCTCACGGAACGCACACCAGAATACCGGTAAGGCAGGTGAGTATCTTTCTAAATGAAGACCAACGTAGATTTTGATGAAAAATAAAGACATACAAATTCAATTTGTCTTTCGCGAAGAAAAGTATGTTGAAAATTTTACAAGTGTCTGAACGAAAAAAATATAGTTTTGAAGTTCTACATTGGCTAGGCGTACGCGCAGCCTGTCAAAAGACGCGTCTCCGAGCGAGCTAGAGATCCATATTGTTTCTGAAATTATTCCTGTTTTTGTTGTTGAAATTTGGACAAAAAACTAACTTTTCGACTGAAAAAAAATATGAGTGAAACCGTAATTACTGCTACCAAACGGAACTCGAGCTCACGGAACGCACACCAGAATACCGGTAAGGCAGGTGAGTATCTTTCTAAATGAAGACCAACGTAGATTTTGATGAAAAATAAAGACATACAAATTCAATTTGTCTTTCGCGAAGAAAAGTATGTTGAAAATTTTACAAGTGTCTGAACGAAAAAAATATAGTTTTGAAGTTCTACATTGGCTAGGCGTACGCGCAGCCTGTCAAAAGACGCGTCTCCGAGCGAGCTAGAGATCCATATTGTTTCTGAAATTATTCCTGTTTTTGTTGTTGAAATTTGGACAAAAAACAAACTTTTCGACTGAAAAAAATTATGAGTGAAACCGTAATTACTGCTACCAAACGGAACTCGAGCTCACGGAACGCACACCAGAATACCGGTAAGGCAGGTGAGTATCTTTCTAAATGAAGACCAACGTAGATTTTGATGAAAAATAAAGACATACAAATTCAATTTGTCTTTCGCGAAGAAAAGTATGTTGAAAATTTTACAAGTGTCTGAACGAAAAAAATATAGTTTTGAAGTTCTACATTGGCTAGGCGTACGCGCAGCCTGTCAAAAGACGCGTCTCCGAGCGAGCTAGAGATCCATATTGTTTCTGAAATTATTCCTGTTTTTGTTGTTGAAATTTGGACAAAAAACAAACTTTTCGACTGAAAAAAATTATGAGTGAAACCGTAATTACTGCTACCAAACGGAACTCGAGCTCACGGAACTCGAGCTCACGGAACGCACACCAGAATACCGGTAAGGCAGGTGAGTATCTTTCTAAATGAAGACCAACGTAGATTTTGATGAAAAATAAAGACATACAAATTCAATTTGTCTTTCGCGAAGAAAAGTATGTTGAAAATTTTACAAGTGTCTGAACGAAAAAAATATAGTTTTGAAGTTCTACATTGGCTAGGCGTACGCGCAGCCTGTCAAAAGACGCGTCTCCGAGCGAGCTAGAGATCCATATTGTTTCTGAAATTATTCCTGTTTTTGTTGTTGAAATTTGGACAAAAAACTAACTTTTCGACTGAAAAAAAATATGAGTGAAACCGTAATTACTGCTACCAAACGGAACTCGAGCTCACGGAACGCACACCAGAATACCGGTAAGGCAGGTGAGTATCTTTCTAAATGAAGACCAACGTAGATTTTGATGAAAAATAAAGACATACAAATTTAATTTGTCTTTCGCGAAGAAAAGTATGTTGAAAATTTTACAAGTGTCTGAACGAAAAAAATATAGTTTTGAAGTTCTACATTGGCTAGGCGTACGCGCAGCCTGTCAAAAGACGCGTCTCCGAGCGAGCTAGAGATCCATATTGTTTCTGAAATTATTCCTGTTTTTGTTGTTGAAATTTGGACAAAAAACTAACTTTTCGACTGAAAAAAAATATGAGTGAAACCGTAATTACTGCTACCAAACGGAACTCGAGCTCACGGAACGCACACCAGAATACCGGTAAGGCAGGTGAGTATCTTTCTAAATGAAGACCAACGTAGATTTTGATGAAAAATAAAGACATACAAATTTAATTTGTCTTTCGCGAAGAAAAGTATGTTGAAAATTTTACAAGTGTCTGAACGAAAAAAATATAGTTTTGAAGTTCTACATTGGCTAGGCGTACGCGCAGCCAGTCAAAAGACGCGTCTCCGAGCGAGCTAGCGATCCATGGTGTTTCTGAAATTATTCCTGTTTTTGTTGTTGAAATTTGGACAAAAAACTAACTTTTCGACTGAAAAAAAATATGAGTGAAACCGTAATTACTGCTACCAAACGGAACTCGAGCTCACGGAACGCACACCAGAATACCGGTAAGGCAGGTGAGTATCTTTCTAAATGAAGACCAACGTAGATTTTGATGAAAAATAAAGACATACAAATTCAATTTGTCTTTCGCGAAGAAAAGTATGTTGAAAATTTTACAAGTGTCTGAACGAAAAAAATATAGTTTTGAAGTTCTACATTGGCTAGGCGTACGCGCAGCCTGTCAAAAGACGCGTCTCCGAGCGAGCTAGAGATCCATATTGTTTCTGAAATTATTCCTGTTTTTGTTGTTGAAATTTGGACAAAAAACAAACTTTTCGACTGAAAAAAATTATGAGTGAAACCGTAATTACTGCTACCAAACGGAACTCGAGCTCACGGAACTCGAGCTCACGGAACGCACACCAGAATACCGGTAAGGCAGGTGAGTATCTTTCTAAATGAAGACCAACGTAGATTTTGATGAAAAATAAAGACATACAAATTCAATTTGTCTTTCGCGAAGAAAAGTATGTTGAAAATTTTACAAGTGTCTGAACGAAAAAAATATAGTTTTGAAGTTCTACATTGGCTAGGCGTACGCGCAGCCTGTCAAAAGACGCGTCTCCGAGCGAGCTAGAGATCCATATTGTTTCTGAAATTATTCCTGTTTTTGTTGTTGAAATTTGGACAAAAAACAAACTTTTCGACTGAAAAAAATTATGAGTGAAACCGTAATTACTGCTACCAAACGGAACTCGAGCTCACGGAACGCACACCAGAATACCGGTAAGGCAGGTGAGTATCTTTCTAAATGAAGACCAACGTAGATTTTGATGAAAAATAAAGACATACAAATTCAATTTGTCTTTCGCGAAGAAAAATATGTTGAAAATTTTACAAGTGTCTGAACGAAAAAAATATAGTTTTGAAGTTCTACATTGGCTAGGCGTACGCGCAGCCAGTCAAAAGACGCGTCTCCGAGCGAGCTAGCGATCCATGGTGTTTCTGAAATTATTCCTGTTTTTGTTGTTGAAATTTGGACAAAAAACTAACTTTTCAACTGAAAAAAAATATGAGTGAAACCGTAATTACTGCTACCAAACGGAACTCGAGCTCACGGAACGCACACCAGAATACCGGTAAGGCAGGTGAGTATCTTTCTAAATGAAGACCAACGTAGATTTTGATGAAAAATAAAGACATACAAATTCAATTTGTCTTTCGCGAAGAAAAGTATGTTGAAAATTTTACAAGTGTCTGAACGAAAAAAATATAGTTTTGAAGTTCTACATTGGCTAGGCGTACGCGCAGCCTGTCAAAAGACGCGTCTCCGAGCGAGCTAGAGATCCATATTGTTTCTGAAATTATTCCTGTTTTTGTTGTTGAAATTTGGACAAAAAACTAACTTTTCGACTGAAAAAAAATATGAGTGAAACCGTAATTACTGCTACCAAACGGAACTCGAGCTCACGGAACGCACACCAGAATACCGGTAAGGCAGGTGAGTATCTTTCTAAATGAAGACCAACGTAGATTTTGATGAAAAATAAAGACATACAAATTCAATTTGTCTTTCGCGAAGAAAAGTATGTTGAAAATTTTACAAGTGTCTGAACGAAAAAAATATAGTTTTGAAGTTCTACATTGGCTAGGCGTACGCGCAGCCTGTCAAAAGACGCGTCTCCGAGCGAGCTAGAGATCCATATTGTTTCTGAAATTATTCCTGTTTTTGTTGTTGAAATTTGGACAAAAAACAAACTTTTCGACTGAAAAAAATTATGAGTGAAACCGTAATTACTGCTACCAAACGGAACTCGAGCTCACGGAACTCGAGCTCACGAAACGCACACCAGAATACCGGTAAGGCAGGTGAGTATCTTTCTAAATGAAGACCAACGTAGATTTTGATGAAAAATAAAGACATACAAATTCAATTTGTCTTTCGCGAAGAAAAGTATGTTGAAAATTTTACAAGTGTCTGAACGAAAAAAATATAGTTTTGAAGTTCTACATTGGCTAGGCGTACGCGCAGCCTGTCAAAAGACGCGTCTCCGAGCGAGCTAGAGATCCATATTGTTTCTGAAATTATTCCTGTTTTTGTTGTTGAAATTTGGACAAAAAACTAACTTTTCGACTGAAAAAAAATATGAGTGAAACCGTAATTACTGCTATCAAACGGAACTCGAGCTCACGGAACGCACACCAGAATACCGGTAAGGCAGGTGAGTATCTTTCTAAATGAAGACCAACGTAGATTTTGATGAAAAATAAAGACATACAAATTCAATTTGTCTTTCGCGAAGAAAAGTATGTTGAAAATTTTACAAGTGTCTGAACGAAAAAAATATAGTTTTGAAGTTCTACATTGGCTAGGCGTACGCGCAGCCTGTCAAAAGACGCGTCTCCGAGCGAGCTAGAGATCCATATTGTTTCTGAAATTATTCCTGTTTTTGTTGTTGAAATTTGGACAAAAAACTAACTTTTCGACTGAAAAAAAATATGAGTGAAACCGTAATTACTGCTACCAAACGGAACTCGAGCTCACGGAACGCACACCAGAATACCGGTAAGGCAGGTGAGTATCTTTCTAAATGAAGACCAACGTAGATTTTGATGAAAAATAAAGACATACAAATTCAATTTGTCTTTCGCGAAGAAAAGTATGTTGAAAATTTTACAAGTGTCTGAACGAAAAAAATATAGTTTTGAAGTTCTACATTGGCTAGGCGTACGCGCAGCCTGTCAAAAGACGCGTCTCCGAGCGAGCTAGAGATCCATATTGTTTCTGAAATTATTCCTGTTTTTGTTGTTGAAATTTGGACAAAAAACAAACTTTTCGACTGAAAAAAATTATGAGTGAAACCGTAATTACTGCTACCAAACGGAACTCGAGCTCACGGAACGCACACCAGAATACCGGTAAGGCAGGTGAGTATCTTTCTAAATGAAGACCAACGTAGATTTTGATGAAAAATAAAGACATACAAATTCAATTTGTCTTTCGCGAAGAAAAGTATGTTGAAAATTTTACAAGTGTCTGAACGAAAAAAATATAGTTTTGAAGTTCTACATTGGCTAGGCGTACGCGCAGCCTGTCAAAAGACGCGTCTCCGAGCGAGCTAGAGATCCATATTGTTTCTGAAATTATTCCTGTTTTTGTTGTTGAAATTTGGACAAAAAACAAACTTTTCGACTGAAAAAAATTATGAGTGAAACCGTAATTACTGCTACCAAACGGAACTCGAGCTCACGGAACTCGAGCTCACGGAACGCACACCAGAATACCGGTAAGGCAGGTGAGTATCTTTCTAAATGAAGACCAACGTAGATTTTGATGAAAAATAAAGACATACAAATTCAATTTGTCTTTCGCGAAGAAAAGTATGTTGAAAATTTTACAAGTGTCTGAACGAAAAAAATATAGTTTTGAAGTTCTACATTGGCTAGGCGTACGCGCAGCCTGTCAAAAGACGCGTCTCCGAGCGAGCTAGAGATCCATATTGTTTCTGAAATTATTCCTGTTTTTGTTGTTGAAATTTGGACAAAAAACTAACTTTTCGACTGAAAAAAAATATGAGTGAAACCGTAATTACTGCTATCAAACGGAACTCGAGCTCACGGAACGCACACCAGAATACCGGTAAGGCAGGTGAGTATCTTTCTAAATGAAGACCAACGTAGATTTTGATGAAAAATAAAGACATACAAATTCAATTTTTCTTTCGCGAAGAAAAATATGTTGAAAATTTTACAAGTGTCTGAACGAAAAAAATATAGTTTTGAAGTTCTACATTGGCTAGGCGTACGCGCAGCCAGTCAAAAGACGCGTCTCCGAGCGAGCTAGCGATCCATGGTGTTTCTGAAATTATTCCTGTTTTTGTTGTTGAAATTTGGACAAAAAACTAACTTTTCAACTGAAAAAAAATATGAGTGAAACCATAATTACTGCTACCAAACGGAACTCGAGCTCACGGAACGCACACCAGAATACCGGTAAGGCAGGTGAGTATCTTTCTAAATGAAGACCAACGTAGATTTTGATGAAAAATAAAGACATACAAATTCAATTTGTCTTTCGCGAAGAAAAGTATGTTGAAAATTTTACAAGTGTCTGAACGAAAAAAATATAGTTTTGAAGTTCTACATTGGCTAGGCGTACGCGCAGCCTGTCAAAAGACGCGTCTCCGAGCGAGCTAGAGATCCATATTGTTTCTGAAATTATTCCTGTTTTTGTTGTTGAAATTTGGACAAAAAACTAACTTTTCGACTGTAAAAAAATATGAGTGAAACCGTAATTACTGCTACCAAACGGAACTCGAGCTCACGGAACGCACACCAGAATACCGGTAAGGCAGGTGAGTATCTTTCTAAATGAAGACCAACGTAGATTTTGATGAAAAATAAAGACATACAAATTCAATTTGTCTTTCGCGAAGAAAAGTATGTTGAAAATTTTACAAGTGTCTGAACGAAAAAAATATAGTTTTGAAGTTCTACATTGGCTAGGCGTACGCGCAGCCTGTCAAAAGACGCGTCTCCGAGCGAGCTAGAGATCCATATTGTTTCTGAAATTATTCCTGTTTTTGTTGTTGAAATTTGGACAAAAAACTAACTTTTCGACTGAAAAAAAATATGAGTGAAACCGTAATTACTGCTACCAAACGGAACTCGAGCTCACGGAACGCACACCAGAATACCGGTAAGGCAGGTGAGTATCTTTCTAAATGAAGACCAACGTAGATTTTGATGAAAAATAAAGACATACAAATTTAATTTGTCTTTCGCGAAGAAAAGTATGTTGAAAATTTTACAAGTGTCTGAACGAAAAAAATATAGTTTTGAAGTTCTACATTGGCTAGGCGTACGCGCAGCCTGTCAAAAGACGCGTCTCCGAGCGAGCTAGAGATCCATATTGTTTCTGAAATTATTCCTGTTTTTGTTGTTGAAATTTGGACAAAAAACTAACTTTTCGACTGAAAAAAAATATGAGTGAAACCGTAATTACTGCTACCAAACGGAACTCGAGCTCACGGAACGCACACCAGAATACCGGTAAGGCAGGTGAGTATCTTTCTAAATGAAGACCAACGTAGATTTTGATGAAAAATAAAGACATACAAATTTAATTTGTCTTTCGCGAAGAAAAGTATGTTGAAAATTTTACAAGTGTCTGAACGAAAAAAATATAGTTTTGAAGTTCTACATTGGCTAGGCGTACGCGCAGCCAGTCAAAAGACGCGTCTCCGAGCGAGCTAGCGATCCATGGTGTTTCTGAAATTATTCCTGTTTTTGTTGTTGAAATTTGGACAAAAAACTAACTTTTCGACTGAAAAAAAATATGAGTGAAACCGTAATTACTGCTACCAAACGGAACTCGAGCTCACGGAACGCACACCAGAATACCGGTAAGGCAGGTGAGTATCTTTCTAAATGAAGACCAACGTAGATTTTGATGAAAAATAAAGACATACAAATTCAATTTGTCTTTCGCGAAGAAAAGTATGTTGAAAATTTTACAAGTGTCTGAACGAAAAAAATATAGTTTTGAAGTTCTACATTGGCTAGGCGTACGCGCAGCCTGTCAAAAGACGCGTCTCCGAGCGAGCTAGAGATCCATATTGTTTCTGAAATTATTCCTGTTTTTGTTGTTGAAATTTGGACAAAAAACAAACTTTTCGACTGAAAAAAATTATGAGTGAAACCGTAATTACTGCTACCAAACGGAACTCGAGCTCACGGAACTCGAGCTCACGGAACGCACACCAGAATACCGGTAAGGCAGGTGAGTATCTTTCTAAATGAAGACCAACGTAGATTTTGATGAAAAATAAAGACATACAAATTCAATTTGTCTTTCGCGAAGAAAAGTATGTTGAAAATTTTACAAGTGTCTGAACGAAAAAAATATAGTTTTGAAGTTCTACATTGGCTAGGCGTACGCGCAGCCTGTCAAAAGACGCGTCTCCGAGCGAGCTAGAGATCCATATTGTTTCTGAAATTATTCCTGTTTTTGTTGTTGAAATTTGGACAAAAAACAAACTTTTCGACTGAAAAAAATTATGAGTGAAACCGTAATTACTGCTACCAAACGGAACTCGAGCTCACGGAACGCACACCAGAATACCGGTAAGGCAGGTGAGTATCTTTCTAAATGAAGACCAACGTAGATTTTGATGAAAAATAAAGACATACAAATTCAATTTGTCTTTCGCGAAGAAAAATATGTTGAAAATTTTACAAGTGTCTGAACGAAAAAAATATAGTTTTGAAGTTCTACATTGGCTAGGCGTACGCGCAGCCAGTCAAAAGACGCGTCTCCGAGCGAGCTAGCGATCCATGGTGTTTCTGAAATTATTCCTGTTTTTGTTGTTGAAATTTGGACAAAAAACTAACTTTTCAACTGAAAAAAAATATGAGTGAAACCGTAATTACTGCTACCAAACGGAACTCGAGCTCACGGAACGCACACCAGAATACCGGTAAGGCAGGTGAGTATCTTTCTAAATGAAGACCAACGTAGATTTTGATGAAAAATAAAGACATACAAATTCAATTTGTCTTTCGCGAAGAAAAGTATGTTGAAAATTTTACAAGTGTCTGAACGAAAAAAATATAGTTTTGAAGTTCTACATTGGCTAGGCGTACGCGCAGCCTGTCAAAAGACGCGTCTCCGAGCGAGCTAGAGATCCATATTGTTTCTGAAATTATTCCTGTTTTTGTTGTTGAAATTTGGACAAAAAACTAACTTTTCGACTGAAAAAAAATATGAGTGAAACCGTAATTACTGCTACCAAACGGAACTCGAGCTCACGGAACGCACACCAGAATACCGGTAAGGCAGGTGAGTATCTTTCTAAATGAAGACCAACGTAGATTTTGATGAAAAATAAAGACATACAAATTCAATTTGTCTTTCGCGAAGAAAAGTATGTTGAAAATTTTACAAGTGTCTGAACGAAAAAAATATAGTTTTGAAGTTCTACATTGGCTAGGCGTACGCGCAGCCTGTCAAAAGACGCGTCTCCGAGCGAGCTAGAGATCCATATTGTTTCTGAAATTATTCCTGTTTTTGTTGTTGAAATTTGGACAAAAAACAAACTTTTCGACTGAAAAAAATTATGAGTGAAACCGTAATTACTGCTACCAAACGGAACTCGAGCTCACGGAACTCGAGCTCACGAAACGCACACCAGAATACCGGTAAGGCAGGTGAGTATCTTTCTAAATGAAGACCAACGTAGATTTTGATGAAAAATAAAGACATACAAATTCAATTTGTCTTTCGCGAAGAAAAGTATGTTGAAAATTTTACAAGTGTCTGAACGAAAAAAATATAGTTTTGAAGTTCTACATTGGCTAGGCGTACGCGCAGCCTGTCAAAAGACGCGTCTCCGAGCGAGCTAGAGATCCATATTGTTTCTGAAATTATTCCTGTTTTTGTTGTTGAAATTTGGACAAAAAACTAACTTTTCGACTGAAAAAAAATATGAGTGAAACCGTAATTACTGCTATCAAACGGAACTCGAGCTCACGGAACGCACACCAGAATACCGGTAAGGCAGGTGAGTATCTTTCTAAATGAAGACCAACGTAGATTTTGATGAAAAATAAAGACATACAAATTCAATTTGTCTTTCGCGAAGAAAAGTATGTTGAAAATTTTACAAGTGTCTGAACGAAAAAAATATAGTTTTGAAGTTCTACATTGGCTAGGCGTACGCGCAGCCTGTCAAAAGACGCGTCTCCGAGCGAGCTAGAGATCCATATTGTTTCTGAAATTATTCCTGTTTTTGTTGTTGAAATTTGGACAAAAAACTAACTTTTCGACTGAAAAAAAATATGAGTGAAACCGTAATTACTGCTACCAAACGGAACTCGAGCTCACGGAACGCACACCAGAATACCGGTAAGGCAGGTGAGTATCTTTCTAAATGAAGACCAACGTAGATTTTGATGAAAAATAAAGACATACAAATTCAATTTGTCTTTCGCGAAGAAAAGTATGTTGAAAATTTTACAAGTGTCTGAACGAAAAAAATATAGTTTTGAAGTTCTACATTGGCTAGGCGTACGCGCAGCCTGTCAAAAGACGCGTCTCCGAGCGAGCTAGAGATCCATATTGTTTCTGAAATTATTCCTGTTTTTGTTGTTGAAATTTGGACAAAAAACAAACTTTTCGACTGAAAAAAATTATGAGTGAAACCGTAATTACTGCTACCAAACGGAACTCGAGCTCACGGAACGCACACCAGAATACCGGTAAGGCAGGTGAGTATCTTTCTAAATGAAGACCAACGTAGATTTTGATGAAAAATAAAGACATACAAATTCAATTTGTCTTTCGCGAAGAAAAGTATGTTGAAAATTTTACAAGTGTCTGAACGAAAAAAATATAGTTTTGAAGTTCTACATTGGCTAGGCGTACGCGCAGCCTGTCAAAAGACGCGTCTCCGAGCGAGCTAGAGATCCATATTGTTTCTGAAATTATTCCTGTTTTTGTTGTTGAAATTTGGACAAAAAACAAACTTTTCGACTGAAAAAAATTATGAGTGAAACCGTAATTACTGCTACCAAACGGAACTCGAGCTCACGGAACTCGAGCTCACGGAACGCACACCAGAATACCGGTAAGGCAGGTGAGTATCTTTCTAAATGAAGACCAACGTAGATTTTGATGAAAAATAAAGACATACAAATTCAATTTGTCTTTCGCGAAGAAAAGTATGTTGAAAATTTTACAAGTGTCTGAACGAAAAAAATATAGTTTTGAAGTTCTACATTGGCTAGGCGTACGCGCAGCCTGTCAAAAGACGCGTCTCCGAGCGAGCTAGAGATCCATATTGTTTCTGAAATTATTCCTGTTTTTGTTGTTGAAATTTGGACAAAAAACTAACTTTTCGACTGAAAAAAAATATGAGTGAAACCGTAATTACTGCTATCAAACGGAACTCGAGCTCACGGAACGCACACCAGAATACCGGTAAGGCAGGTGAGTATCTTTCTAAATGAAGACCAACGTAGATTTTGATGAAAAATAAAGACATACAAATTCAATTTTTCTTTCGCGAAGAAAAATATGTTGAAAATTTTACAAGTGTCTGAACGAAAAAAATATAGTTTTGAAGTTCTACATTGGCTAGGCGTACGCGCAGCCAGTCAAAAGACGCGTCTCCGAGCGAGCTAGCGATCCATGGTGTTTCTGAAATTATTCCTGTTTTTGTTGTTGAAATTTGGACAAAAAACTAACTTTTCAACTGAAAAAAAATATGAGTGAAACCATAATTACTGCTACCAAACGGAACTCGAGCTCACGGAACGCACACCAGAATACCGGTAAGGCAGGTGAGTATCTTTCTAAATGAAGACCAACGTAGATTTTGATGAAAAATAAAGACATACAAATTCAATTTGTCTTTCGCGAAGAAAAGTATGTTGAAAATTTTACAAGTGTCTGAACGAAAAAAATATAGTTTTGAAGTTCTACATTGGCTAGGCGTACGCGCAGCCTGTCAAAAGACGCGTCTCCGAGCGAGCTAGAGATCCATATTGTTTCTGAAATTATTCCTGTTTTTGTTGTTGAAATTTGGACAAAAAACTAACTTTTCGACTGTAAAAAAATATGAGTGAAACCGTAATTACTGCTACCAAACGGAACTCGAGCTCACGGAACGCACACCAGAATACCGGTAAGGCAGGTGAGTATCTTTCTAAATGAAGACCAACGTAGATTTTGATGAAAAATAAAGACATACAAATTCAATTTGTCTTTCGCGAAGAAAAGTATGTTGAAAATTTTACAAGTGTCTGAACGAAAAAAATATAGTTTTGAAGTTCTACATTGGCTAGGCGTACGCGCAGCCTGTCAAAAGACGCGTCTCCGAGCGAGCTAGAGATCCATATTGTTTCTGAAATTATTCCTGTTTTTGTTGTTGAAATTTGGACAAAAAACTAACTTTTCGACTGAAAAAAATTATGAGTGAAACCGTAATTACTGCTACCAAACGGAACTCGAGCTCACGGAACGCACACCAGAATACCGGTAAGGCAGGTGAGTATCTTTCTAAATGAAGACCAACGTAGATTTTGATGAAAAATAAAGACATACAAATTCAATTTGTCTTTCGCGAAGAAAAGTATGTTGAAAATTTTACAAGTGTCTGAACGAAAAAAATATAGTTTTGAAGTTCTACATTGGCTAGGCGTACGCGCAGCCTGTCAAAAGACGCGTCTCCGAGCGAGCTAGAGATCCATATTTTTTCTGAAATTATTCCTGTTTTTGTTGTTGAAATTTGGACAAAAAACTAACTTTTCGACTGAAAAAAATTATGAGTGAAACCGTAATTACTGCTACCAAACGGAACTCGAGCTCACGGAACGCACACCAGAATACCGGTAAGGCAGGTGAGTATCTTTCTAAATGAAGACCAACGTAGATTTTGATGAAAAATAAAGACATACAAATTCAATTTGTCTTTCGCGAAGAAAAGTATGTTGAAAATTTTACAAGTGTCTGAACGAAAAAAATATAGTTTTGAAGTTCTACATTGGCTAGGCGTACGCGCAGCCTGTCAAAAGACGCGTCTCCGAGCGAGCTAGAGATCCATATTGTTTCTGAAATTATTCCTGTTTTTGTTGTTGAAATTTGGACAAAAAACTAACTTTTCGACTGAAAAAAATTATGAGTGAAACCGTAATTACTGCTACCAAACGGAACTCGAGCTCACGGAACGCACACCAGAATACCGGTAAGGCAGGTGAGTATCTTTCTAAATGAAGACCAACGTAGATTTTGATGAAAAATAAAGACATACAAATTCAATTTGTCTTTCTGAAATTATTCCTGTTTTTGTTGTTGAAATTTGGACATAAAACTAACTTTTCGACTGAAAAAAAATATGAGTGAAACCGTAATTACTGCTACCAAACGGAACTCGAGCTCACGGAACGCACACCAGAATACCGTTAAGGCAGGTGAGTATCTTTCTAAATGAAGACCAACGTAGATTTTGATGAAAAATAAAGACATACAAATTCAATTTGTCTTTCGCGAAGAAAAGTATGTTGAAAATTTTACAAGTGTCTGAACGAAAAAAATATAGTTTTGAAGTTCTACATTGGCTAGGCGTACGCGCAGCCTGTCAAAAGACGCGTCTCCGAGCGAGCTAGAGATCCATATTGTTTCTGAAATTATTCCTGTTTTTGTTGTTGAAATTTGGACAAAAAACTAACTTTTCGACTGAAAAAAAATATGAGTGAAACCGTAATTACTGCTACCAAACGGAACTCGAGCTCACGGAACGCACACCAGAATACCGGTAAGGCAGGTGAGTATCTTTCTAAATGAAGACCAACGTAGATTTTGATGAAAAATAAAGACATACAAATTCAATTTGTCTTTCGCGAAGAAAAGTATGTTGAAAATTTTACAAGTGTCTGAACGAAAAAAATATAGTTTTGAAGTTCTACATTGGCTAGGCGTACGCGCAGCCAGTCAAAAGACGCGTCTCCGAGCGAGCTAGAGATCCATATTGTTTCTGAAATTATTCCTGTTTTTGTTGTTGAAATTTGGACAAAAAACTAACTTTTCGACTGAAAAAAAATATGAGTGAAACCGTAATTACTGCTACCAAACGGAACTCGAGCTCACGGAACGCACACCAGAATACCGGTAAGGCAGGTGAGTATCTTTCTAAATGAAGACCAACGTAGATTTTGATGAAAAATAAAGACATACAAATTCAATTTGTCTTTCGCGAAGAAAAGTATGTTGAAAATTTTACAAGTGTCTGAACGAAAAAAATATAGTTTTGAAGTTCTACATTGGCTAGGCGTACGCGCAGCCTGTCAAAAGACGCGTCTCCGAGCGAGCTAGAGATCCATATTGTTTCTGAAATTATTCCTGTTTTTGTTGTTGAAATTTGGACAAAAAACAAACTTTTCGACTGAAAAAAATTATGAGTGAAACCGTAATTACTGCTACCAAACGGAACTCGAGCTCACGGAACTCGAGCTCACGGAACGCACACCAGAATACCGGTAAGGCAGGTGAGTATCTTTCTAAATGAAGACCAACGTAGATTTTGATGAAAAATAAAGACATACAAATTCAATTTGTCTTTCGCGAAGAAAAGTATGTTGAAAATTTTACAAGTGTCTGAACGAAAAAAATATAGTTTTGAAGTTCTACATTGGCTAGGCGTACGCGCAGCCTGTCAAAAGACGCGTCTCCGAGCGAGCTAGAGATCCATATTGTTTCTGAAATTATTCCTGTTTTTGTTGTTGAAATTTGGACAAAAAACAAACTTTTCGACTGAAAAAAATTATGAGTGAAACCGTAATTACTGCTATCAAACGGAACTCGAGCTCACGGAACGCACACCAGAATACCGGTAAGGCAGGTGAGTATCTTTCTAAATGAAGACCAACGTAGATTTTGATGAAAAATAAAGACATACAAATTCAATTTGTCTTTCGCGAAGAAAAATATGTTGAAAATTTTACAAGTGTCTGAACGAAAAAAATATAGTTTTGAAGTTCTACATTGGCTAGGCGTACGCGCAGCCAGTCAAAAGACGCGTCTCCGAGCGAGCTAGCGATCCATGGTGTTTCTGAAATTATTCCTGTTTTTGTTGTTGAAATTTGGACAAAAAACTAACTTTTCAACTGAAAAAAAATATGAGTGAAACCATAATTACTGCTACCAAACGGAACTCGAGCTCACGGAACGCACACCAGAATACCGGTAAGGCAGGTGAGTATCTTTCTAAATGAAGACCAACGTAGATTTTGATGAAAAATAAAGACATACAAATTCAATTTGTCTTTCGCGAAGAAAAGTATGTTGAAAATTTTACAAGTGTCTGAACGAAAAAAATATAGTTTTGAAGTTCTACATTGGCTAGGCGTACGCGCAGCCTGTCAAAAGACGCGTCTCCGAGCGAGCTAGAGATCCATATTGTTTCTGAAATTATTCCTGTTTTTGTTGTTGAAATTTGGACAAAAAACTAACTTTTCGACTGAAAAAAAATATGAGTGAAACCGTAATTACTGCTACCAAACGGAACTCGAGCTCACGGAACGCACACCAGAATACCGGTAAGGCAGGTGAGTATCTTTCTAAATGAAGACCAACGTAGATTTTGATGAAAAATAAAGACATACAAATTCAATTTGTCTTTCGCGAAGAAAAGTATGTTGAAAATTTTACAAGTGTCTGAACGAAAAAAATATAGTTTTGAAGTTCTACATTGGCTAGGCGTACGCGCAGCCTGTCAAAAGACGCGTCTCCGAGCGAGCTAGAGATCCATATTGTTTCTGAAATTATTCCTGTTTTTGTTGTTGAAATTTGGACAAAAAACTAACTTTTCGACTGAAAAAAATTATGAGTGAAACCGTAATTACTGCTACCAAACGGAACTCGAGCTCACGGAACGCACACCAGAATACCGGTAAGGCAGGTGAGTATCTTTCTAAATGAAGACCAACGTAGATTTTGATGAAAAATAAAGACATACAAATTCAATTTGTCTTTCGCGAAGAAAAGTATGTTGAAAATTTTACAAGTGTCTGAACGAAAAAAATATAGTTTTGAAGTTCTACATTGGCTAGGCGTACGCGCAGCCTGTCAAAAGACGCGTCTCCGAGCGAGCTAGAGATCCATATTGTTTCTGAAATTATTCCTGTTTTTGTTGTTGAAATTTGGACAAAAAACAAACTTTTCGACTGAAAAAAATTATGAGTGAAACCGTAATTACTGCTACCAAACGGAACTCGAGCTCACGGAACTCGAGCTCACGGAACGCACACCAGAATACCGGTAAGGCAGGTGAGTATCTTTCTAAATGAAGACCAACGTAGATTTTGATGAAAAATAAAGACATACAAATTCAATTTGTCTTTCGCGAAGAAAAGTATGTTGAAAATTTTACAAGTGTCTGAACGAAAAAAATATAGTTTTGAAGTTCTACATTGGCTAGGCGTACGCGCAGCCTGTCAAAAGACGCGTCTCCGAGCGAGCTAGAGATCCATATTGTTTCTGAAATTATTCCTGTTTTTGTTGTTGAAATTTGGACAAAAAACTAACTTTTCGACTGAAAAAAAATATGAGTGAAACCGTAATTACTGCTATCAAACGGAACTCGAGCTCACGGAACGCACACCAGAATACCGGTAAGGCAGGTGAGTATCTTTCTAAATGAAGACCAACGTAGATTTTGATGAAAAATAAAGACATACAAATTCAATTTGTCTTTCGCGAAGAAAAATATGTTGAAAATTTTACAAGTGTCTGAACGAAAAAAATATAGTTTTGAAGTTCTACATTGGCTAGGCGTACGCGCAGCCAGTCAAAAGACGCGTCTCCGAGCGAGCTAGCGATCCATGGTTTTTCTGAAATTATTCCTGTTTTTGTTGTTGAAATTTGGACAAAAAACTAACTTTTCAACTGAAAAAAAATATGAGTGAAACCGTAATTACTGCTACCAAACGGAACTCGAGCTCACGGAACGCACACCAGAATACCGGTAAGGCAGGTGAGTATCTTTCTAAATGAAGACCAACGTAGATTTTGATGAAAAATAAAGACATACAAATTCAATTTGTCTTTCGCGAAGAAAAGTATGTTGAAAATTTTACAAGTGTCTTAACCAAAAAAATATAGTTTTGAAGTTCTACATTGGCTAGGCGTACGCGCAGCCTGTCAAAAGACGCGTCTCCGAGCGAGCTAGAGATCCATATTGTTTCTGAAATTATTCCTGTTTTTGTTGTTGAAATTTGGACAAAAAACAAACTTTTCGACTGAAAAAAATTATGAGTGAAACCGTAATTACTGCTACCAAACGGAACTCGAGCTCACGGAACTCGAGCTCACGGAACGCACACCAGAATACCGGTAAGGCAGGTGAGTATCTTTCTAAATGAAGACCAACGTAGATTTTGATGAAAAATAAAGACATACAAATTCAATTTGTCTTTCGCGAAGAAAAGTATGTTGAAAATTTTACAAGTGTCTGAACGAAAAAAATATAGTTTTGAAGTTCTACATTGGCTAGGCGTACGCGCAGCCTGTCAAAAGACGCGTCTCCGAGCGAGCTAGAGATCCATATTGTTTCTGAAATTATTCCTGTTTTTGTTGTTGAAATTTGGACAAAAAACTAACTTTTCGACTGAAAAAAAATATGAGTGAAACCGTAATTACTGCTATCAAACGGAACTCGAGCTCACGGAACGCACACCAGAATACCGGTAAGGCAGGTGAGTATCTTTCTAAATGAAGACCAACGTAGATTTTGATGAAAAATAAAGACATACAAATTCAATTTGTCTTTCGCGAAGAAAAATATGTTGAAAATTTTACAAGTGTCTGAACGAAAAAAATATAGTTTTGAAGTTCTACATTGGCTAGGCGTACGCGCAGCCAGTCAAAAGACGCGTCTCCGAGCGAGCTAGCGATCCATGGTTTTTCTGAAATTATTCCTGTTTTTGTTGTTGAAATTTGGACAAAAAACTAACTTTTCAACTGAAAAAAAATATGAGTGAAACCGTAATTACTGCTACCAAACGGAACTCGAGCTCACGGAACGCACACCAGAATACCGGTAAGGCAGGTGAGTATCTTTCTAAATGAAGACCAACGTAGATTTTGATGAAAAATAAAGACATACAAATTCAATTTGTCTTTCGCGAAGAAAAGTATGTTGAAAATTTTACAAGTGTCTTAACCAAAAAAATATAGTTTTGAAGTTCTACATTGGCTAGGCGTACGCGCAGCCTGTCAAAAGACGCGTCTCCGAGCGAGCTAGAGATCCATATTGTTTCTGAAATTATTCCTGTTTTTGTTGTTGAAATTTGGACAAAAAACAAACTTTTCGACTGAAAAAAATTATGAGTGAAACCGTAATTACTGCTACCAAACGGAACTCGAGCTCACGGAACGCACACCAGAATACCGGTAAGGCAGGTGAGTATCTTTCTAAATGAAGACCAACGTAGATTTTGATGAAAAATAAAGACATACAAATTCAATTTGTCTTTCGCGAAGAAAAGTATGTTGAAAATTTTACAAGTGTCTGAACGAAAAAAATATAGTTTTGAAGTTCTACATTGGCTAGGCGTACGCGCAGCCTGTCAAAAGACGCGTCTCCGAGCGAGCTAGAGATCCATATTGTTTCTGAAATTATTCCTGTTTTTGTTGTTGAAATTTGGACAAAAAACTAACTTTTCGACTGAAAAAAAATATGAGTGAAACCGTAATTACTGCTACCAAACGGAACTCGAGCTCACGGAACGCACACCAGAATACCGGTAAGGCAGGTGAGTATCTTTCTAAATGAAGACCAACGTAGATTTTGATGAAAAATAAAGACATACAAATTCAATTTGTCTTTCGCGAAGAAAAGTATGTTGAAAATTTTACAAGTGTCTGAACGAAAAAAATATAGTTTTGAAGTTCTACATTGGCTAGGCGTACGCGCAGCCAGTCAAAAGACGCGTTTTCGAGCGAGCTAGCGATCCATGGTGTTTCTGAAATTATTCCTGTTTTTGTTGTTGAAATTTGGACAAAAAACTAACTTTTCGACTGAAAAAAAATATGAGTGAAACCGTAATTACTGCTACCAAACGGAACTCGAGCTCACGGAACGCACACCAGAATACCGGTAAGGCAGGTGAGTATCTTTCTAAATGAAGACCAACGTAGATTTTGATGAAAAATAAAGACATACAAATTTAATTTGTCTTTCGCGAAGAAAAGTATGTTGAAAATTTTACAAGTGTCTGAACGAAAAAAATATAGTTTTGAAGTTCTACATTGGCTAGGCGTACGCGCAGCCAGTCAAAAGACGCGTCTCCGAGCGAGCTAGAGATCCATATTGTTTCTGAAATTATTCCTGTTTTTGTTGTTGAAATTTGGACAAAAAACAAACTTTTCGACTGAAAAAAATTATGAGTGAAACCGTAATTACTGCTACCAAACGGAACTCGAGCTCACGGAACGCACACCAGAATACCTGTAAGGCAGGTGAGTATCTTTCTAAATGAAGACCAACGTAGATTTTGATGAAAAATAAAGACATACAAATTCAATTTGTCTTTCTGAAATTATTCCTGTTTTTGTTGTTGAAATTTGGACAAAAAACTAACTTTTCGACTGAAAAAAAATATGAGTGAAACCGTAATTACTGCTACCAAACGGAACTCGAGCTCACGGAACGCACACCAGAATACCGGTAAGGCAGGTGAGTATCTTTCTAAATGAAGACCAACGTAGATTTTGATGAAAAATAAAGACATACAAATTCAATTTGTCTTTCGCGAAGAAAAATATGTTGAAAATTTTACAAGTGTCTGAACGAAAAAAATATAGTTTTGAAGTTCTACATTGGCTAGGCGTACGCGCAGCCAGTCAAAAGACGCGTTTTCGAGCGAGCTAGCGATCCATGGTGTTTCTGAAATTATTCCTGTTTTTGTTGTTGAAATTTGGACAAAAAACTAACTTTTCGACTGAAAAAAAATATGAGTGAAACCGTAATTACTGCTACCAAACGGAACTCGAGCTCACGGAACGCACACCAGAATACCGGTAAGGCAGGTGAGTATCTTTCTAAATGAAGACCAACGTAGATTTTGATGAAAAATAAAGACATACAAATTCAATTTGTCTTTCGCGAAGAAAAGTATGTTGAAAATTTTACAAGTGTCTGAACGAAAAAAATATAGTTTTGAAGTTCTACATTGGCTAGGCGTACGCGCAGCCAGTCAAAAGACGCGTTTTCGAGCGAGCTAGCGATCCATGGTGTTTCTGAAATTATTCCTGTTTTTGTTGTTGAAATTTGGACAAAAAACTAACTTTTCGACTGAAAAAAAATATGAGTGAAACCGTAATTACTGCTACCAAACGGAACTCGAGCTCACGGAACGCACACCAGAATACCGGTAAGGCAGGTGAGTATCTTTCTAAATGAAGACCAACGTAGATTTTGATGAAAAATAAAGACATACAAATTTAATTTGTCTTTCGCGAAGAAAAGTATGTTGAAAATTTTACAAGTGTCTGAACGAAAAAAATATAGTTTTGAAGTTCTACATTGGCTAGGCGTACGCGCAGCCAGTCAAAAGACGCGTCTCCGAGCGAGCTAGCGATCCATGGTGTTTCTGAAATTATTCCTGTTTTTGTTGTTGAAATTTGGACAAAAAACTAACTTTTCGACTGAAAAAAAATATGAGTGAAACCGTAATTACTGCTACCAAACGGAACTCGAGCTCACGGAACGCACACCAGAATACCGGTAAGGCAGGTGAGTATCTTTCTAAATGAAGACCAACGTAGATTTTGATGAAAAATAAAGACATACAAATTCAATTTGTCTTTCGCGAAGAAAAGTATGTTGAAAATTTTACAAGTGTCTGAACGAAAAAAATATAGTTTTGAAGTTCTACATTGGCTAGGCGTACGCGCAGCCTGTCAAAAGACGCGTCTCCGAGCGAGCTAGAGATCCATATTGTTTCTGAAATTATTCCTGTTTTTGTTGTTGAAATTTGGACAAAAAACTAACTTTTCGACTGAAAAAAAATATGAGTGAAACCGTAATTACTGCTACCAAACGGAACTCGAGCTCACGGAACGCACACCAGAATACCGGTAAGGCAGGTGAGTATCTTTCTAAATGAAGACCAACGTAGATTTTGATGAAAAATAAAGACATACAAATTCAATTTGTCTTTCGCGAAGAAAAGTATGTTGAAAATTTTACAAGTGTCTGAACGAAAAAAATATAGTTTTGAGGTTCTACATTGGCTAGGCGTACGCGCAGCCAGTCAAAAGACGCGTTTTCGAGCGAGCTAGCGATCCATGGTGTTTCTGAAATTATTCCTGTTTTTGTTGTTGAAATTTGGACAAAAAACTAACTTTTCGACTGAAAAAAAATATGAGTGAAACCGTAATTACTGCTACCAAACGGAACTCGAGCTCACGGAACGCACACCAGAATACCGGTAAGGCAGGTGAGTATCTTTCTAAATGAAGACCAACGTAGATTTTGATGAAAAATAAAGACATACAAATTTAATTTGTCTTTCGCGAAGAAAAGTATGTTGAAAATTTTACAAGTGTCTGAACGAAAAAAATATAGTTTTGAAGTTCTACATTGGCTAGGCGTACGCGCAGCCAGTCAAAAGACGCGTCTCCGAGCGAGCTAGAGATCCATATTGTTTCTGAAATTATTCCTGTTTTTGTTGTTGAAATTTGGACAAAAAACTAACTTTTCGACTGAAAAAAAATATGAGTGAAACCGTAATTACTGCTACCAAACGGAACTCGAGCTCACGGAACGCACACCAGAATACCGGTAAGGCAGGTGAGTATCTTTCTAAATGAAGACCAACGTAGATTTTGATGAAAAATAAAGACATACAAATTTAATTTGTCTTTCGCGAAGAAAAGTATGTTGAAAATTTTACAAGTGTCTGAACGAAAAAAATATAGTTTTGAAGTTCTACATTGGCTAGGCGTACGCGCAGCCAGTCAAAAGACGCGTCTCCGAGCGAGCTAGCGATCCATGGTGTTTCTGAAATTATTCCTGTTTTTGTTGTTGAAATTTGGACAAAAAACTAACTTTTCGACTGAAAAAAAATATGAGTGAAACCGTAATTACTGCTACCAAACGGAACTCGAGCTCACGGAACGCACACCAGAATACCGGTAAGGCAGGTGAGTATCTTTCTAAATGAAGACCAACGTAGATTTTGATGAAAAATAAAGACATACAAATTCAATTTGTCTTTCGCGAAGAAAAGTATGTTGAAAATTTTACAAGTGTCTGAACGAAAAAAATATAGTTTTGAAGTTCTACATTGGCTAGGCGTACGCGCAGCCTGTCAAAAGACGCGTCTCCGAGCGAGCTAGAGATCCATATTGTTTCTGAAATTATTCCTGTTTTTGTTGTTGAAATTTGGACAAAAAACTAACTTTTCGACTGAAAAAAAATATGAGTGAAACCGTAATTACTGCTACCAAACGGAACTCGAGCTCACGGAACGCACACCAGAATACCGGTAAGGCAGGTGAGTATCTTTCTAAATGAAGACCAACGTAGATTTTGATGAAAAATAAAGACATACAAATTCAATTTGTCTTTCGCGAAGAAAAGTATGTTGAAAATTTTACAAGTGTCTGAACGAAAAAAATATAGTTTTGAAGTTCTACATTGGCTAGGCGTACGCGCAGCCTGTCAAAAGACGCGTCTCCGAGCGAGCTAGAGATCCATATTGTTTCTGAAATTATTCCTGTTTTTGTTGTTGAAATTTGGACAAAAAACTAACTTTTCGACTGAAAAAAAATATGAGTGAAACCGTAATTACTGCTATCAAACGGAACTCGAGCTCACGGAACGCACACCAGAATACCGGTAAGGCAGGTGAGTATCTTTCTAAATGAAGACCAACGTAGATTTTGATGAAAAATAAAGACATACAAATTCAATTTGTCTTTCGCGAAGAAAAATATGTTGAAAATTTTACAAGTGTCTGAACGAAAAAAATATAGTTTTGAAGTTCTACATTGGCTAGGCGTACGCGCAGCCAGTCAAAAGACGCGTCTCCGAGCGAGCTAGCGATCCATGGTGTTTCTGAAATTATTCCTGTTTTTGTTGTTGAAATTTGGACAAAAAACTAACTTTTCAACTGAAAAAAAATATGAGTGAAACCATAATTACTGCTACCAAACGGAACTCGAGCTCACGGAACGCACACCAGAATACCGGTAAGGCAGGTGAGTATCTTTCTAAATGAAGACCAACGTAGATTTTGATGAAAAATAAAGACATACAAATTCAATTTGTCTTTCGCGAAGAAAAGTATGTTGAAAACTTTTCAAGTGTCTGAACGAAAAAAATATAGTTTTGAAGTTCTACATTGGCTAGGCGTACGCGCAGCCTGTCAAAAGACGCGTCTCCGAGCGAGCTAGCGATCCATGGTGTTTCTGAAATTATTCCTGTTTTTGTTGTTGAAATTTGGACAAAAAACTAACTTTTCGACTGAAAAAAAATATGAGTGAAACCGTAATTACTGCTACCAAACGGAACTCGAGCTCACGGAACGCACACCAGAATACCGGTAAGGCAGGTGAGTATCTTTCTAAATGAAGACCAACGTAGATTTTGATGAAAAATAAAGACATACAAATTCAATTTGTCTTTCGCGAAGAAAAGTATGTTGAAAATTTTACAAGTGTCTGAACGAAAAAAATATAGTTTTGAAGTTCTACATTGGCTAGGCGTACGCGCAGCCTGTCAAAAGACGCGTCTCCGAGCGAGCTAGAGATCCATATTGTTTCTGAAATTATTCCTGTTTTTGTTGTTGAAATTTGGACAAAAAACTAACTTTTCGACTGAAAAAAAATATGAGTGAAACCGTAATTACTGCTACCAAACGGAACTCGAGCTCACGGAACGCACACCAGAATACCGGTAAGGCAGGTGAGTATCTTTCTAAATGAAGACCAACGTAGATTTTGATGAAAAATAAAGACATACAAATTCAATTTGTCTTTCGCGAAGAAAAGTATGTTGAAAATTTTACAAGTGTCTGAACGAAAAAAATATAGTTTTGAAGTTCTACATTGGCTAGGCGTACGCGCAGCCTGTCAAAAGACGCGTCTCCGAGCGAGCTAGAGATCCATATTGTTTCTGAAATTATTCCTGTTTTTGTTGTTGAAATTTGGACAAAAAACAAACTTTTCGACTGAAAAAAATTATGAGTGAAACCGTAATTACTGCTACCAAACGGAACTCGAGCTCACGGAACTCGAGCTCACGGAACGCACACCAGAATACCGGTAAGGCAGGTGAGTATCTTTCTAAATGAAGACCAACGTAGATTTTGATGAAAAATAAAGACATACAAATTCAATTTGTCTTTCGCGAAGAAAAGTATGTTGAAAATTTTACAAGTGTCTGAACGAAAAAAATATAGTTTTGAAGTTCTACATTGGCTAGGCGTACGCGCAGCCTGTCAAAAGACGCGTCTCCGAGCGAGCTAGAGATCCATATTGTTTCTGAAATTATTCCTGTTTTTGTTGTTGACATTTGGACAAAAAACAAACTTTTCGACTGAAAAAAATTATGAGTGAAACCGTAATTACTGCTACCAAACGGAACTCGAGCTCACGGAACTCGAGCTCACGGAACGCACACCAGAATACCGGTAAGGCAGGTGAGTATCTTTCTAAATGAAGACCAACGTAGATTTTGATGAAAAATAAAGACATACAAATTCAATTTGTCTTTCGCGAAGAAAAGTATGTTGAAAATTTTACAAGTGTCTGAACGAAAAAAATATAGTTTTGAAGTTCTACATTGGCTAGGCGTACGCGCAGCCAGTCAAAAGACGCGTTTTCGAGCGAGCTAGCGATCCATGGTGTTTCTGAAATTATTCCTGTTTTTGTTGTTGAAATTTGGACAAAAAACTAACTTTTCGACTGAAAAAAAATATGAGTGAAACCGTAATTACTGCTACCAAACGGAACTCGAGCTCACGGAACGCACACCAGAATACCGGTAAGGCAGGTGAGTATCTTTCTAAATGAAGACCAACGTAGATTTTGATGAAAAATAAAGACATACAAATTCAATTTGTCTTTCGCGAAGAAAAGTATGTTGAAAATTTTACAAGTGTCTGAACGAAAAAAATATAGTTTTGAAGTTCTACATTGGCTAGGCGTACGCGCAGCCAGTCAAAAGACGCGTTTTCGAGCGAGCTAGCGATCCATGGTGTTTCTGAAATTATTCCTGTTTTTGTTGTTGAAATTTGGACAAAAAACTAACTTTTCGACTGAAAAAAAATATGAGTGAAACCGTAATTACTGCTGCCAAACGGAACTCGAGCTCACGGAACGCACACCAGAATACCGGTAAGGCAGGTGAGTATCTTTCTAAATGAAGACCAACGTAGATTTTGATGAAAAATAAAGACATACAAATTTAATTTGTCTTTCGCGAAGAAAAGTATGTTGAAAATTTTACAAGTGTCTGAACGAAAAAAATATAGTTTTGAAGTTCTACATTGGCTAGGCGTACGCGCAGCCAGTCAAAAGACGCGTCTCCGAGCGAGCTAGCGATCCATGGTGTTTCTGAAATTATTCCTGTTTTTGTTGTTGAAATTTGGACAAAAAACTAACTTTTCAACTGAAAAAAAATATGAGTGAAACCATAATTACTGCTACCAAACGGAACTCGAGCTCACGGAACGCACACCAGAATACCGGTAAGGCAGGTGAGTATCTTTCTAAATGAAGACCAACGTAGATTTTGATGAAAAATAAAGACATACAAATTCAATTTGTCTTTCGCGAAGAAAAATATGTTGAAAATTTTACAAGTGTCTGAACGAAAAAAATATAGTTTTGAAGTTCTACATTGGCTAGGCGTACGCGCAGCCAGTCAAAAGACGCGTCTCCGAGCGAGCTAGCGATCCATGGTGTTTCTGAAATTATTCCTGTTTTTGTTGTTGAAATTTGGACAAAAAACTAACTTTTCAACTGAAAAAAAATATGAGTGAAACCATAATTACTGCTACCAAACGGAACTCGAGCTCACGGAACGCACACCAGAATACCGGTAAGGCAGGTGAGTATCTTTCTAAATGAAGACCAACGTAGATTTTGATGAAAAATAAAGACATACAAATTCAATTTGTCTTTCGCGAAGAAAAGTATGTTGAAAATTTTACAAGTGTCTGAACGAAAAAAATATAGTTTTGAAGTTCTACATTGGCTAGGCGTACGCGCAGCCTGTCAAAAGACGCGTCTCCGAGCGAGCTAGAGATCCATATTGTTTCTGAAATTATTCCTGTTTTTGTTGTTGAAATTTGGACAAAAAACTAACTTTTCGACTGAAAAAAAAATATGAGTGAAACCGTAATTACTGCTACCAAACGGAACTCGAGCTCACGGAACGCACACCAGAATACCGGTAAGGCAGGTGAGTATCTTTCTAAATGAAGACCAACGTAGATTTTGATGAAAAATAAAGACATACAAATTCAATTTGTCTTTCGCGAAGAAAAGTATGTTGAAAATTTTACAAGTGTCTGAACGAAAAAAATATAGTTTTGAAGTTCTACATTGGCTAGGCGTACGCGCAGCCTGTCAAAAGACGCGTCTCCGAGCGAGCTAGAGATCCATATTGTTTCTGAAATTATTCCTGTTTTTGTTGTTGAAATTTGGACAAAAAACAAACTTTTCGACTGAAAAAAATTATGAGTGAAACCGTAATTACTGCTACCAAACGGAACTCGAGCTCACGGAACTCGAGCTCACGGAACGCACACCAGAATACCGGTAAGGCAGGTGAGTATCTTTCTAAATGAAGACCAACGTAGATTTTGATGAAAAATAAAGACATACAAATTCAATTTGTCTTTCGCGAAGAAAAGTATGTTGAAAATTTTACAAGTGTCTGAACGAAAAAAAAAAAATATAGTTTTGAAGTTCTACATTGGCTAGGCGTACGCGCAGCCAGTCAAAAGACGCGTTTTCGAGCGAGCTAGCGATCCATGGTGTTTCTGAAATTATTCCTGTTTTTGTTGTTGAAATTTGGACAAAAAACTAACTTTTCGACTGAAAAAAAAATATGAGTGAAACCGTAATTACTGCTACCAAACGGAACTCGAGCTCACGGAACGCACACCAGAATACCGGTAAGGCAGGTGAGTATCTTTCTAAATGAAGACCAACGTAGATTTTGATGAAAAATAAAGACATACAAATTCAATTTGTCTTTCGCGAAGAAAAGTATGTTGAAAATTTTACAAGTGTCTGAACGAAAAAAATATAGTTTTGAAGTTCTACATTGGCTAGGCGTACGCGCAGCCTGTCAAAAGACGCGTCTCCGAGCGAGCTAGAGATCCATATTGTTTCTGAAATTATTCCTGTTTTTGTTGTTGAAATTTGGACAAAAAACTAACTTTTCGACTGAAAAAAAATATGAGTGAAACCGTAATTACTGCTATCAAACGGAACTCGAGCTCACGGAACGCACACCAGAATACCGGTAAGGCAGGTGAGTATCTTTCTAAATGAAGACCAACGTAGATTTTGATGAAAAATAAAGACATACAAATTCAATTTGTCTTTCGCGAAGAAAAATATGTTGAAAATTTTACAAGTGTCTGAACGAAAAAAATATAGTTTTGAAGTTCTACATTGGCTAGGCGTACGCGCAGCCAGTCAAAAGACGCGTCTCCGAGCGAGCTAGCGATCCATGGTGTTTCTGAAATTATTCCTGTTTTTGTTGTTGAAATTTGGACAAAAAACTAACTTTTCAACTGAAAAAAAATATGAGTGAAACCGTAATTACTGCTACCAAACGGAACTCGAGCTCACGGAACGCACACCAGAATACCGGTAAGGCAGGTGAGTATCTTTCTAAATGAAGACCAACGTAGATTTTGATGAAAAATAAAGACATACAAATTCAATTTGTCTTTCGCGAAGAAAAGTATGTTGAAAATTTTACAAGTGTCTTAACCAAAAAAATATATTTTTGAAGTTCTACATTGGCTAGGCGTACGCGCAGCCTGTCAAAAGACGCGTCTCCGAGCGAGCTAGAGATCCATATTGTTTCTGAAATTATTCCTGTTTTTGTTGTTGAAATTTGGACAAAAAACAAACTTTTCGACTGAAAAAAATTATTAGGTTAGGTTAGGTTAGGTTAGGTTAGGTTAGGTTAGGTTAGAAGGAGGGGAAGGGGCCAGAAGGGCTCCTCTTCGGCCGACTCCCGGCCTAAGAACGGTACAGAGGGGGGGATGGACTGCGCATAAATGGCGCTGTTCCGTCTCCTCCAGGGCAACATCAACCACTCTGCCAGAGCTCAGGATCTCTTGCTCCAGAGCATGGCAGAGTGGTCGATTCACGTGGCCGTGGTCGCCGAGCCGTACTGGGTCCCGCCCAGGGATAACTGGGTGGGAGACCTGGACGGTTTGGTGGCCATCATTGGCGGGGCTCTCGTCAGCCCGTCTCGGGGGCACGGCTGGGTAGCCGCCCTCGCAGATGGCGTTGGCGTCGTTGGGGCGTATTTTTCGCCCAACAAGAGTCTCGCCGACTTCGAGAGGTTCCTTGTCGAGTTGGGTGCCGTCGTGGGCCAGCTCCATCCTCGCCCGGTGCTGTTACTCGGGGATCTCAACGCCAAGTCTGCGGCGTGGGGATCCCCGGTGACCGATGCTAAGGGTGAGGCATTGGAGGAGTGGGCGATCACGACTGGCCTCGTCGTCCTGAACCGGGGCTCGGTCCACACGTGCGTGCGGCAGCGGGGTGGGTCCATAGTGGACGTGTCGTTCGCAAGCCCTGCTGTCGCGAGCCGTGTCCGCGACTGGCGTGTCGCCGCGGAGGTGGAGACGTTGTCGGATCACCGATATATCCGATTCGACGTCTCTGCCCAGACCGCTGGCGGCCGCAGAACACCAGTCCCGCGTTCGGACGGCCCGCGCTGGGCGCGTAAGCGCATCGACAGGGAGCTTCTCGAGGAGGCAGCCATCGCTCAGGCCTGGTTCCGGGGGTCGGCAACGACCGGACCCGATGACGTCGAGCTGGAGGCGCTGTGGTTCCGCGGGGCAATGACGCAGATATGCGACGCGTCCATGCCCCGCGCCCACGCACAGGGTGCAAGGCGCCAGGTGTACTGGTGGTCCGCCGAGATCGCGCAGCTGCGCGTCGCATGCGTGGCGGTGAGACGCCGGTACACCCGCTACCGGAGGAGACGTCGTCGGGTACCCGAGGAGGAGGCCGCGCTGTACGAGGTGTACCGCGCGGCAAAGCAGACTCTGTGGCTGGCCATCGACGAGGCGAGGACTCGATCCCGGGAGAGGATGTTGGAGACTCTGGACGGGGATCCGTGGGGGCGCCCGTATAAAGCGGTTCGAGGGCAACTTCGAGCCGCGGCGCCCCCACTTACGGAGAGTCTCCAACCCGAGCTGCTGGACGAAGTGGTAGCAGCCCTCTTCCCGGTGAGAGCGGAGCATGTTCCGCCGCCGATGGCTTTGCCTGCAGCCGCAGAGTCTGCAGAGGAGGAGGACGAGAACGCCATCAGCGTCCCAGAGGTGACACAGGCAGAGATGAGGGCGGCCGTGATGCGGCTCCGGGCCAAGAACGTGGCTCCGGGGCCCGACGGAATTCACGGCCTGGCTTTGGCCCTCTCTCTGAAGGAGTTGGAGCCCCAACTGAGAGGACTCTACACAGCGTGCCTTGAGCGGGGCCAGTTTCCCAGTCTGTGGAAGATTGGACGTCTGGTCCTGCTCAGGAAGGCGGGGCGCCCTGCCGACTCGCCGTCTGCGTACCGGCCCATAGTGCTGCTCGACGGGGTGGGCAAGCTGTTCGAGCGCATACTCGCAGCCCGCCTCGTCGGCCACTTGTGCAGAGAGGGGCCGGACCTGGACGAGAGCCAGTTCGGCTTTCGGCATGGGCGCTCTACCATCCACGCTGTGTCGAGGGTGAGAGTCCTGGCGGAGGAAACAGTGTCCCGGGGCGGGGTGGTGGTGGCGGTGTCCTTGGACATCTCCAACGCCTTCAACACCCTGCCCTGGAGCTGCATACGGGAGGCACTGCGGTACCACCGCGTGCCTCTATACCTCCGCCGCATCGTGGGGGCTTACTTAGCCGGGAGGTGTGTCACCTACATGGGACGTGATGGCGGAAACCAGCGCCAGGTGTCGTGCGGTGTTCCACAGGGATCGGTCGTGGGACCGCTCCTGTGGAACATCGGGTACGACTGGGTGCTGAGGGGCGAGCTCCCGCCGGGCGCGGACCTGACGTGTTACGCGGACGACACGCTGGTCACGGCCCGGGGGAGTTCGCACAGGGAGGCAGCGTTGCTCGCGACGGCGGCGGTCTCACTGACGGTGAGCCGCATACGGCGCCTCGGCCTGGAGGTGGCCCTCAACAAGTCGGAGGCCATGGTGTTTCATGGCCCCCGGCGGGCGCCGCCGGCCGGATCACACATTGTGGTCGGGGGGGTCCGGATCGCTGTCGAGCCCACCATGAAATATCTGGGATTGGTGCTCGACAGCCGGTGGGACTTCGGACCCCACTTCCGGCGGCTGGCGCCCAAGTTGTTGGGCGCGGCCGGGGCGCTGGCAACGCTGCTTCCCAATCTGGGGGGCCCGAGCGCCGCCTGTAGGCGGCTCTATATGGGGATCGTGCGATCCATGGCGCTCTACGGAGCGCCGATCTGGGCGTCTGACCTGACGGCCGGCAGCATAGCTGTCCTGCGCAAGCCGCAGCGGGCGATGGCCGTCAGAGTCATTCGGGGGTATCGCACGATCTCCTTCGAGGCGGGTTGTGCACTGGCCGGATCACCGCCCTGGGACCTGGAGGCGAAGGTGCTCGCGTCACTGTACCGGTGGCGCGAGGCAGCGCGGGAGCGGGGCGAGCGACCGATGCAGCAACATATCGAGCAGCATCGGTTGCAGCTCCGCGAGGTCCTGGTGGCGGAATGGCGGGTGAGGCTGTCACGCCCTACCGCCGGCCTCAGCACCATCGAGGCGATCCGGCCAGTGCTCGACCGCTGGCTCGGGAGAAGGCACGGCTCCCTGTCGTTTCGGGCGACGCAGGTGCTCTCGGGGCATGGTTGCTTCGGGAAGTACCTGTGTCGCATAAACAGGGAGCCGGACGCCCGGTGTCACCACTGCGTCGACTGCCGGGAGGACACGGCGTGGCACACGCTGGCAGAGTGTGCCGCTTGGGAGGAGCCGCGCCGTGCCCTCATCACCGAAGTAGGCAACGACCTGTCGCTGCCGGCCGTCGTGAACGCGATGGTCGGCGGCGCAGAGTCCTGGGACGCAGTGGTCTCCTTTTGCGAAACGGTCATCTCGCAGAAGGAGGCTGCGGAAAGGGAGAGAGAGATCTCGACTCTTGACCCGGCCCGCAGCAGACGCACCGGGCGTCGGAGGAGGGCGGACAACGCCCTCTTCCGGCCCCCCTAAATGGGTCCAGGGGCGACGGATTCGGGGACATCCGACGCCCCCCAACATCAGGACCCGAGAAGGCGGCGCGCGTAGTGTTCCTCGCGCGCCGACCACAGACGTTGCGGGGGGAGTACACCTCACTCCCCCCGCCCGAGACGGGGCCCGCACAAGCGGGCCGGCACCAGCCGGGGTTGTGGAAGAATAATGTGTTCCCGCGACCCCGGCGTAGGTGTGAGAAGGAACACCGGGGTGGTTTTTAGTCAGTAAGAGTCTGACAGACCCCTCCGCCCGCCCCAGGGCGGAGGACATCCATGAGGATTTTCCACCCCGGAAACAAAAAAAAAAAAAAAAAAAAAAAAAAAAGGTTAGGTTAGGTTAGGTTAGGTTAGGTTAGGTTAGGTTAGGTTAGGTTAGGTTAGGTTAGGTTAGGTTAGGTTGGGGGACCACCCCACAGTGCTTGCGTCCACGTCGCGTCCCCTGGAAACGACCCAGTTCTGACCACCGTAACGGAGTGGCAGACTGGGCTCGGCCAAAGTGCACTGTGCTTTCGTTGCTTTTTATCTTGCCTTGAGTGAACGAACCTGCGGAGGCTATGCCTAAACCCACGCGGGATGCCTTCGGGCAGTTTTTAAAACCCAAAGGCCCTTCTCAGGGCCAACCCAAAGGCCCTTCTCGGGGCCGACCAAAAGGCCCTTCTCAGGGCCAACCCAAAGGCCCTTCTCAGGGCCGACCCAAAGGCCCTTCTCAGGGCCAACCCAAAGGCCCTTCTCAGGGCCAACCAAAAGGCCCTTCTCAGGGCCAGTCCGACGCTTCGGCGTCAGAGGCTAGCCGCGCGCCGTCTGCAGCTAGCTTCTTTGGGAGCCCATTGGACTTGGACTCGTTGTCTGACTCCGACAAAGAGTCTATGGCTGGCGTGTCGGACGGGGGCGATTTCCAGTCGCGGAAGCGAGCCTTCCTTCGGAACGGGTCCGAGGGCTCTTCGGGCTCGGCGGGGCGTCCAAAGGCCAAAAAGCCACCGACAGCCGCGGACACCCACGTCGTGGGTCTCGAGGACGCTCAACGTCAGCTGGAGCTAGCTCGGCGGGAGCAGCACCAGCAAGACCTGGAGGAGCGGGTTGCTGCCAAGGAGCAACGGGCGCGCGCTGCCCGGGCCAAGTCCGGGTACGGAGCGACCCGCGTTCTGTACGCGGACCACTCACTGGCTGAGCTGGAGCGGATGGCTGAGGAGGACGAGGAGGAGATAGTGGAGATCGCCTCTAAGTCCTCCAACTTGAAAGGGACCTTCCAAAAGGCCCTTAAATGCAGGGCCGCGAGCATGCGTGGCATCGTGAAAGAGATGGTCCAGCGCAAGGCGAGCGACGAAACGCGGCAACTGCAGGCGAAGGTCGATCGCCTGCAATCGGAGGTGAGCCAGCTACATCAGAAGCTGGCTGAAGCCACGGCTCGGCCAGACCAAGCAGGAGGAAGACCTGCGGAAAGACCTGCGGAAAGACCTGCGGCAGAGGGCCCCACCTCCAACCTTGAGGATATCATCCGCAAGGTCGTCATGGAGGAGAGGGCCTTCACAAGAGCCTGCTTAGCAGGCATTGAGGACCGGCTCTTGCCGGAGAAACGCCTCCGACCGCCGCTTGCGGCGGACAAGAGGCAATGTGAGCCGGGGCCGTCCTCCCAGGGGGAAGACGCCTTTCTCCCGTCCACAACCCCGTCCAACCAGCATGGGTGGACCGAGGTTGCCGGGAGAGGCAAGGGCAAGGCCAAAAAGGCCAAAAAAGCCGCGACGGCCGTTCCTGCCGTGCCCGCCACCACACCTCCCAATCAGTCGCAGACGGATAAGAAAGCGACTGGAAAGGGAAAAGGGAGAGGGAAGACAAAGGCGAAACTCGTTCCCCCAAAGACCGCAGCCGTTGTGGTGACGCTCACCGCGGAGGCTGCGGAGCGAGGGGAGACGTACGCGTCGATATTGTTGCGGGCGCGTGCCAATGCCGATCCTACTCAACTGGGGATTGGCAAAGTCTCTTGCCGGCGAACCCAAGCCGGTGCTCGAATTTTCGAGTTCCCGGGGGCAGAGGGCAGAGCCCATGCGGACCTCTTCGCGTCGAAGCTGCAGGAGGTCATCGCGGACGCGGCCAAGGTGGCCCGTCCAGTCAAGGCGACGACCATAGAGGTGACCGACCTGGATGACTCGGTCACCAAAGAGGAGGTGGTGGCGGCGGTCGCAGCAATGGGGGCCTGTGACGTCGCAGAGGTGCACGGCCGGGACATCAGGCCCGGTCGCGGTGGCATGGGCACCATTCGCCTCGAGTGCCCAGTCGCCGCTGCCAAAGCCGTCCTCGACAAAGGACGGCTTACCGTCGGCTTCAGCTCGGGTGCAGTCCGGGCACTTGTAGACCAGCCTCTTCGGTGCTACAGGTGCTTCGGTATCGGACACACTCGAGCCCTCTGTCCGTCCACGGTCGATAGGACGGACAGCTGCTATCGCTGCAGCAAGGAGGGCCACAAGAGCAGCTCCTGCACGGCTGCCACTCCGCACTGCGCAGTGTGTGCCGCCAGTGGCCGCCCGGCAGACCACGTGATGAAGGGGAGGAACTGCAATCCTCCCCCCAAGAAGGGCAAAGCGCCGATGGGTCCGGCTGCCAGCACCGTCGTTCCCGAAGCAGGAACCGCGGTGGCCGCGGAGGCGATGACGGAGGTAATGACTATCGATGGATAGGGCCCAACATCGCATTCTCCAGGCGAACGCCAACCACTGCAGGGCAGCCCAGGATCTGCTGATGCAGACCATGGCTGAGTGGTTGGTGGACTTGGCGGTGGTTGCCGAGCCTTACTCGGTCCCCGGCCACTGGCTGGGCGATCGGGACGGCTTGGTGGCGTTGGTGACGCGGTCTTCCACAGACTCCCCTCCCCTCTCGCTATTAGAGAGAGGACCGGGATACGTGGCCGCCGCGTGGGGAGACGTAGGTGTGGTGGGGGTCTATTTCTCCCCAAACCGCCCTCTCTCGGACTTTGAGGATTTCCTCGAAGTCCTCACCGCAGTCGTAGGGAGGGCGGCGCCGCGCCAGGTCGTCGTGTTGGGCGACCTGAACGCCAAGTCGGTGGCCTGGGGCAACCCGGCTGCCTCGTGCAACGTCCGAGGACGCGCCGTCGAATTTTGGGCGGCCTCATCCGGCGTGTCCCTCCTCAACAGGGGGGCGGTCCACACGTGTGTGCGGCAGCAGGGAGGGTCGGTGGTTGACGTCACGTTTGCCACCCCCGCGCTAGCCGCCCGCGTCGTGAATTGGCGGGTGGAGATGGTGGAGACCTTGTCGGACCACCGATACGTGCGGTTCGACATCTCCGCCCAGGGGAGGGTGGCCCGCTCGGGCAAATCTCCCTTCCCACGGTGGGCTCTCACCCGCCTGGACCGGGAGGCCGCTCAGGAGGCGGCCTTTCTCCAGGACTGGTTGTCACCCCCTGTCGAGGTCCTGGACGTGGACACCGCAGCGGTGCAGCTCAGGAGGTCCCTGACCGAGGTGTGCAACTCCAGCATGCCTCGGTCTCGCCGTCCGCCTCCCCGTCGTGCCGTCTATTGGTGGACGGAGGAACTGGCGGGGCTCCGAGCCGCCTGCGTGTCGGCCAGAAGGGCCTTCACGCGGAGCCGACGACGCAGCGCCCGGAATCGGGAAAACGAGGACCGCCTCTACGCTTCTTACCAAGAGGCGAGGACGGTCCTCAAGTCGGCGATTGGCGCTGCCAAAGACTCGGCGAGGGCCGAGATGCTGGCAGGGCTCGATAGGGATCCTTATGGGAGACCGTACAAGGCGGCGCGGAACCAACTGCGCCCCTATGGTCCCCCATTCACGGAGACTCTCGAGCCGGCGTTGCTGGACGGGGTGGTCCGGTCCCTGTTTCCGCGCAGGACCGACTTTACCCCACCAACAATGGACCCTCCGCAAGGCGCAACTTCGCCGGAGGAGGAGGTCCCCCCGGTGACGGCGGAGGAATTGTACGCGGGGATTCTCAGCCTCCGCGCGAAGAAGACGGCCCCTGGACCGGACGGCGTCCCTGCACGGGTGGTGGCCATTGCTGCCGCCCAAATGGAGGACAGAATTCGGGACCTGTTCAGCGCGTGCTTTACGGCTGGCAGGTTCCCGAAACTGTGGAAGGAGGGGCAGCTGTGCCTCCTCCGAAAGGAGGGACGCCCGGTGGACTCCCCCTCGGCATACCGGCCCATCGTTCTGCTTGATGAGGTCGGTAAATTATTCGAGGGGATTGTCGCCTCACGGCTCAATAGCCTGTTGCGGGGGGTGGGGCCGAATCTGTCGGACGCCCAATTCGGATTTCGACAAGGGCGTTCGACGATAGACGCGCTGGCCCTACTCAAGGGTCAGGTGAAGGAGGCGGTGGAGGCGGGGGGCGGAGTGTTGGCGGTGTCATTCGACATAGCCAACGCCTTCAACTCCGTTCCCCACTCGACAATATTGGAGGCACTTCGGTATCACGGAGTGCCTCAATACTTGAGGAGCCTCCTGGCCAGCTACTTGGAGGATCGCGAGATCCTCCTTGTGGACAAGACGGCCAGGGTGAGGCGATACGGCGCAGAGTGCGGTGTTCCGCAGGGGTCGGTGCTGGGGCCCCCCCTGTGGAATATAGGGTTTGACTGGCTCCTGCGGGGGGCTCTCCTCCGGGGCACGAGTGTCATCTGTTACGCGGATGACACTCTCCTCACTGCCCGGGGGAGGAACTACAGGGAGGCGGCCTGTCTGGCCTCGGCTGGCGGATCCTTGGTTGCAGGGAGGATCCGCCGCCTGGGATTGAAGGTGGCGCTGCACAAGACCGAGGCCGTTTTCTTTCACGGGCCTCGGCAGCGCTGCCCTCCCGACGCCCACATAGTTGTGGAGGGCGTCAGGATAGGGGTCCAGACCCAGATGAAATATCTGGGCCTGGTGCTGGACAGCAGGTGGCGTTTTGGCCCGCATTTCAGCGGGCTGTCAACGCGCCTGCTGAAAGCCGCGGACGCTCTCTCGTGGCTCCTCCCGAACCTGGGGGGGCCCAATGCGCAGTGCCGGCGATTGTATGCCGGCATCCTGCGGAGCATGGCCCTATATGGGGCCCCTATCTGGGCGGACTCCCTGCACAGGCGGGAGAACGCAACGGCGATCCGCAGGCCCCAAAGGGCCATTGCACAACGGGTGGCAAGGGCCTACCGCTCGGTGGGCATTTCGGCGGCATGCGCTCTGGCTGGCACCCCTCCTTGGGAGTTGGAGGCATGGGTGCTCGCCAGAGTGTACGAGTGGACGGCGCGGCGAAAAGCGCTCGGGGAGCGCCCCGTCGCGGAGGAGCGAGAGGCCGTGCGGCAAGAGGCGAGGGACGCCATCGTCCTCCATTGGACACAGGACCTCGCAGCCGCCACCTTTGGCCGGCGAACATTGGACGCGCTCGGTCCGGTCCTGCGAGGCTGGCTCGAGCGGTCTCACGGCTTCCTCTCATTCCGTCTGGTGCAGGTGTTGTCCGGCCATGGCTGTTTTGGATCGCACCTGCACCGGATCGGGAGGGAGGAGACTCCGGCGTGCCATGACTGCGGTGCGCCGGAGGACACGGCACAGCACACCCTAGAGGTGTGCCCAGCCTGGTCGGAGCTGCGCCGCAGTCTGATCGCGGTGGTCGGGCAGGACCTCTCGCTTCCCGGCGTGGTCAGCTCCATGCTGGAGAGTGAGGAGGCCTGGGCAGAGGTCGCCTCCTTTTGCGAGGACGTTATTTCGCAAAAGGAGGCGGCGGAGCGCGAGCGGGAGGACGATCCTCTCGCTGCGCCGCTCCGCAGACGAAGAAGAGGTCGGAGAGGGCGTCGTCCCCTCCCTCCTCATGGTGGTGACAGGCGGGCGACAGGCGCGGGGGCGCCTACGCCCGCATTGCACTCGTCATCACCTTCGTCGGACATTCCCGGCCCTCCCCACACGGGGAGGGCGTGAAGCGTCTGCCTTAAAGGCGGACGGTCGTCGGAGGAGGACTGGACGTACAGGCTGCGCCAATCTCCCAGTCCCCTCCACTCAAGACGAGTGCCGCTGGGTTGTTTTAGTGGGTATACCGGGTCAGACCGGGGAGTCCCACATAGCCCCCCATTCCCCCAATGGGAGGGTATGCGTAATGCATTTTTTCCCAGCGCAAAAAAAAAAAAAAAAAAAAAAAAAAAAAAAAAAAAAAAAAAAAAAAAGGTTAGGTTAGGTTAGGTTAGGTTAGGTTAGGTTAGGTTAGGTTAGGTTAGGTTAGGTTAGGTTAGGTTAGGTTAGGTTAGGTTAGGTTAGGTTAGGTTAGGTTAGGTTAGGTTAGGTTAGGTTAGGTTAGGTTAGGTTAGGTTAGGTTAGGTTAGGTTAGGTTAGGTTAGGTTAGGTTAGGTTAGGTTAGGTTAGGTTAGGTTAGGTTAGGTTAGGTTAGGTTAGGTTAGGTTAGGTTAGGTTAGGTTAGGTTAGGTTAGGTTAGGTTAGGTTAGGTTAGGTTAGGTTAGGTTAGGTTAGGTTAGGTTAGGTTAGGTTAGGTTAGGTTAGGTTAGGTTAGGTTAGGTTAGGTTAGGTTAGGTTAGGTTAGGTTAGGTTAGGTTAGGTTAGGTTAGGTTAGGTTAGGTTAGGTTAGGTTAGGTTAGGTTAGGTTAGGTTAGGTTAGGTTAGGTTAGGTTAGGTTAGGTTAGGTTAGGTTAGGTTAGGTTAGGTTAGGTTAGGTTAGGTTAGGTTAGGTTAGGTTAGGTTAGGTTAGGTTAGGTTGGCGCTGTGGTTCCGCGGGGCAATGACGCAGATATGCGACGCGTCCATGCCCCGCGCCCACGCACAGGGTGCAAGGCGCCAGGTGTACTGGTGGTCCGCCGAGATCGCGCAGCTGCGCGTCGCATGCGTGGCGGTGAGACGCCGGTACACCCGCTACCGGAGGAGACGTCGTCGGGTACCCGAGGAGGAGGCCGCGCTGTACGAGGTGTACCGCGCGGCAAAGCAGACTCTGTGGCTGGCCATCGACGAGGCGAGGACGCGATCCCGGGAGAGGATGTTGGAGACTCTGGACGGGGATCCGTGGGGGCGCCCGTATAAAGCGGTTCGAGGGCAACTTCGAGCCGCGGCGCCCCCACTTACGGAGAGTCTCCAACCCGAGCTGCTGGAGGAAGTGGTAGCAGCCCTCTTCCCGGCGAGAGCGGAGCATGTTCCGCCGCCGATGGCTTTGCCCGCAGCCTCAGAGTCTGCAGAGGAGGAGATGGAGAACGCCATCAGCGTCCCAGAGGTGACACAGGCAGAGATGAGGGCGGCCGTGATGCGGCTCCGGGCCAAGAACGTGGCTCCGGGGCCCGACGGAATTCACGGCCTGGCTTTGGCCCTCTCTCTGAAGGAGTTGGAGCCCCAACTGAGAGGACTCTACACAGCGTGCCTTGAGCGGGGCCAGTTTCCCAGTCTGTGGAAGATTGGACGTCTGGTCCTGCTCAGGAAGGCGGGGCGCCCTGCCGACTCGCCGTCTGCGTACCGGCCCATAGTGCTGCTCGACGAGGTGGGCAAGCTGTTCGAGCGCATACTCGCAGCCCGCCTCGTCGGCCACTTGTGCAGAGAGGGGCCGGACCTGGACGAGAGCCAGTTCGGCTTTCGGCATGGGCGCTCTACCATCCACGCTGTGTCGAGGGTGAGAGTCCTGGCGGAGGAAACAGTGTCCCGGGGCGGGGTGGTGGTGGCGGTGTCCTTGGACATCTCCAACGCCTTCAACACCCTGCCCTGGAGCTGCATACGGGAGGCACTACGTTATCATCGGGTGCCTCTCTACCTCCGCCGCATCGTTGGGGCTTATCTGGCGGGGAGGTGTGTCACCTACATGGGACGTGATGGCGGAAACCAGCGCCAAGTGTCGTGCGGTGTTCCACAGGGATCGGTCGTGGGACCGCTCCTGTGGAACATCGGGTACGACTGGGTGCTGAGGGGCGAGCTCCCGCCGGGCGCGGACCTGACGTGTTACGCGGACGACACGCTGGTCACGGCCCGGGGGAGTTCGCACAGGGAGGCAGCGTTGCTCGCGACGGCGGCGGTCTCACTGACGGTGAGCCGCATACGGCGCCTCGGCCTGGAGGTGGCCCTCAACAAGTCGGAGGCCATGGTGTTTCATGGCCCCCGGCGGGCGCCGCCGGCCGGATCACATATTGTGGTCGGGGGGGTCCGGATCGCTGTCGAGCCCACCATGAAATATCTGGGATTGGTGCTCGACAGCCGGTGGGACTTCGGACCCCACTTCCGGCGGCTGGCGCCCAAGTTGTTGGGCGCGGCCGGGGCGCTGGCAACGCTGCTTCCCAATCTGGGGGGCCCGAGCGCCGCCTATAGGCGGCTCTATATGGGGATCGTGCGATCCATGGCGCTCTACGGAGCGCCGATCTGGGCGTCTGACCTGACGGCCGGCAGCATAGCTGTCCTGCGCAAGCCGCAGCGGGCGATGGCCGTCAGAGTCATTCGGGGGTATCGCACGATCTCCTTCGAGGCGGGTTGTGCACTGGCCGGATCACCGCCCTGGGACCTGGAGGCGAAGGTGCTCGCGTCACTGTACCGGTGGCGCGAGGCAGCGCGGGAGCGGGGCGAGCGACCGATGCAGCAACAAATCGAGCAGCATCGGTTGCAGCTCCGCGAGGTCCTGGTGGCGGAATGGCGGGTGAGGCTGTCACGCCCTACCGCCGGCCTCAGCACCATCGAGGCGATCCGGCCAGTGCTCGACCGCTGGCTCGGGAGAAGGCACGGCTCCCTGACGTTTCGGGCGACGCAGGTGCTCTCGGGGCATGGTTGCTTCGGGAAGTACCTGTGTCGCATAAACAGGGAGCCGGACGCCCGGTGTCACCACTGCGTCGAATGCCGGGAGGACACGGCGCGGCACACGCTGGCAGAGTGTGCCGCTTGGGAGGAGCCGCGCCGTGCCCTCATCACCGAAGTAGGCAACGACCTGTCGCTGCCGGCCGTCGTGAACGCGATGGTCGGCGGCGCAGAGTCCTGGGACGCAGTGGTCTCCTTTTGCGAAACGGTCATCTCGCAGAAGGAGGCTGCGGAAAGGGAGAGAGAGATCTCGACTCTCGACCCGGCCCGCAGCAGACGCACCGGGCGTCGGAGGAGGGCGGACAACGCCCTCTTCCGGCCCCCCTAAATGGGTCCAGGGGCGACGGATTCGGGGACATCCGTCACCCCCCAACATCAGGACCCGAGAAGGCGGCGCGCGTAGTGTTCCGCGTGCGCCGCTCACAGACGTTGCGGGGGGAGTACACCTCACTCCCCCCGCCCGAGACGGGGCCCGCGCAAGCGGGCCGGCACCAGCCGGGGTTGTGGAAGAATAATGTGTTCCCGCGACCCCGGCGTAGGTGTGAGATGGAACACCGGGGTGGTTTTTAGTCAGTAAGAGTCTGACAGACCCCTCCGCCCGCCCCAGGGCGGAGGACATCCATGAGGATTTTAGACCCCGGGAACAAAAAAAAAAAAAAAAAAAAAAAAAAAAAAAAAAGGTTAGGTTAGGTTAGGTTAGGTTAGGTTAGGTTAGGTTAGGTTAGGTTAGGTTAGGTTAGGTTAGGTTAGGTTAGGTTAGGTTAGGTTAGGTTAGGTTAGGTTAGGTTAGGTTAGGTTAGGTTAGGTTAGGTTAGGTTAGGTTAGGTTAGGTTAGGTTAGGTTAGGTTAGGTTAGGTTAGGTTAGGTTAGGTTAGGTTAGGTTAGGTTAGGTTAGGTTAGGTTAGGTTAGGTTAGGTTAGGTTAGGTTAGGTTAGGTTAGGTTAGGTTAGGTTAGGTTAGGTTAGGTTAGGTTAGGTTAGGTTAGGTTAGGTTAGGTTAGGTTAGGTTAGGTTAGGTTAGGTTAGGTTAGGTTAGGTTAGGTTAGGTTAGGTTAGGTTAGGTTAGGTTAGGTTAGGTTAGGTTAGGTTAGGTTAGGTTAGGTTAGGTTAGGTTAGGTTAGGTTAGGTTAGGTTAGGTTAGGTTAGGTTAGGTTAGGTTAGGTTAGGTTAGGTTAGGTTAGGTTAGGTTAGGTTAGGTTAGGTTAGGTTAGGTTAGGTTAGGTTAGGTTAGGTTAGGTTAGGTTAGGTTAGGTTAGGTTAGGTTAGGTTAGGTTAGGTTAGGTTCGGTTAGGTTAGGTTAGGTTAGGTTAGGTTAGGTTAGGTTAGGTTAGGTTAGGTTAGGTTAGGTTAGGTTAGGTTAGGTTAGGTTAGGTTAGGTTAGGTTAGGTTAGGTTAGGTTAGGTTAGGTTAGGTTAGGTTAGGTTAGGTTAGGTTAGGTTAGGTTAGGTTAGGTTAGGTTAGGTTAGGTTAGGTTAGGTTAGGTTAGGTTAGGTTAGGTTAGGTTAGGTTAGGTTAGGTTAGGTTAGGTTAGGTTAGGTTAGGTTAGGTTAGGTTAGGTTAGGTTAGGTTAGGTTAGGTTAGGTTAGGTTAGGTTAGGTTAGGTTAGGTTAGGTTAGGTTAGGTTAGGTTAGGTTAGGTTAGGTTAGGTTAGGTTAGGTTAGGTTAGGTTAGGTTAGGTTAGGTTAGGT